>OW121855.1:34650697-39650697 GCA_933228895.1 Platycnemis pennipes
GATATTATCAATTACAGTATATTTTACAAGAATCCATGAAATCACACATTCTAAGCAATGAAAGAACTGACGTAAAACTTATTTCGTACGTCTCTTTGCGCAAAGAAAGCAACCTTTACAAAGCCACAACAATTTAATGCAATACGGTCTCAACTTTAGAATTCACGTTGAAATAACTTTAGAATCGAAGTTGAAACGTAACTAACATATTTAGTTTTAGTTAGTATATACCAGTAATTAATAAAGATCTCTGAGCTGGAATAAAACGTAAATTACAATAAAGCTGCAGACAAGGGAAAAAACTTAGACGAGGAATAATAAACCCGGGGATACAAGAATTTATTACGTAGTCTAGAAAAGCCGACTTGTAACTAAGAAAAAAAATGCATGCAAGGAGACATGCTGCGGTAATTATTGTAACGGTAAATTAAAAAAACATTGTAAAATCAAGGTAATTTTTCAGCTCTTCATGGGGGTAACATTGTATTTTACCCAATAAATAAGATATGCTACGAACACAACAGCAAGTTCAGATGAAGACTTAAAAGCTCTTTCCATTTATTCATCAAATTTTCAAGCCATGCCTCATTTCACCCCGAAGACGATGGTGGACTTAGCCTTCAAAACGTCGCGACGGTAGAAAACTACATTGCGACGCGGTGGTAAGCCCGAGAACTCCTCCTCCATTCAATACGCCAGAGATCAATTTGAATTTCATACTAAGATCCTTAAACTACCACGTGGCAGATGATTTTGTTAGTGCTCTTTTCAGGTCAAGATCGAATGTGAATTCTGTGTAATACATAAATTCGACAACGGATTAAATAATAGAACATGCCAGCTCACTAACTAAACACTTCTCTGTAGTGCAACAAAAAATTCTTCCCCTTAAAGCTGCTAATAATTTGCTCCCAGGAATTTAATAGAATGTTACATATGTGACGGTGTTGGTTGCGTTCTTTTACTAAACAAAATTGACGTACGCTTGTAGGTGCAGTGGAATTCATTGCAGTTTTCCTGGGAATAGCATGAAACGCAACACATACCGATGATAACAAGGCACCTGGGCGGTATGATATATTAGAGATAGGAATATTTAGCTTTAAACGCAGCAAATATGAGGGATTGTATATTTCCAAGGGACTCGAATCAATGCCTAAATGAAGGTCCAAAATTTGCATGATTACGGGCTTAAATTAAATATTTGCGTTTAAATTTAGATCATCAACTACGTGGAACCACGTAAGAACACCTCAAGGAGGGGAATTGAGACACCTCAATAAGGCGCACATAGGAATGGCTGCCAGAAAAAAAAATCAAATAGTTAACTTTAATACATTAAATCAGGATTTCTCTCGGGAAAATATATACCTCTAGCAACAGATAAAAAAATTATTTCGGTAAGAAGGAGAAACGGTTTCGTATATAGTTACTTACCAATGGTAAAAGTAAATAGTTAAGAGTAATCTCGAGGAGCAATGTTACTTAAACGGAACCACTTATAGTGTTTGGCACACTTCAATCTCACTTCTACCTTAGAGGGATTAGTTTTTCAAAAAATCATCCGGAACTCAAAACTAAATTAAGCTCAAACCACAATTGAGTTCAGACGAAGCAGCACCGAGAAAAACTAAGCCCCACCTTTCTTGAGGACCATCGGATATTAAAATCCGAAGAAGCGCAGCGGATTCCAAACAGTTTGATATTAATGCATGCTCGGGGTAATCTTGACGCAAGAGAATGCCGACCACGAAATACAGAAATACTCTACAGACTGTTTTTTTTTCTTTAACCAGCCCCATTCCCACAATATAAGCTTCTTCCATTCTTCACTCTTTTTTTTCGAACGCTTTCCGTGGCGTATTACTGGTGAGGGAGCGAACGTTTATCGGAGGCGCTGCAAGATGATATGATAACGGTTTACACGTTTTTGAACCGGAGGGATGGACAAAAAGGAAGGAAAAGGGGTAGGGAGAGTTGTGGGAAGGGGAAAGCAAGGAGTGGGGAGTCCCGGAAGTGAGGGTCGGATCGAGGAGGAGGGGAACCTAATGGAAGGGGTAGTTTTGGCCGGGAGATTTTTTTCCATTTTTACATTTTCGATCTAAGTGAGCGATAAAGGGGTTAATTTCGTCAGTCGGCTAGAGGATGAGCACGACATGTTGGCGTGACTGCTTCCAGAGAAATACTTGCATATTCAAGTCGCTCGTTCGTCCCACGGGAGACCTCGTTGGAGAGAGGGGAAGGGTATCGCGGGGGTATGAGTTCCAGGGGTATGGTTACGGGGCGAAGAAACGGCTGTGGTAGTAGTGCTAGGTCGAGGGTTCCAATGGAGGAAATAGGAAAACGGTTTTCGAGACTGTAATCTGGGTCGGAGATGTAGCCCCACGTTATGCCGCTAGTATTTGGGACTCATGGGAAAAAAGATTGACACAAGAATTAGATAAAATTCATAGACGATCCGCTGGATTTGTAAAACAATGTTAGGGAAAGGAATTAAGTCTAAAGGCATTGCTGAAGGGAAGGCATTTGAATGAGAGGGCCTTCAATCGCAGAAACGGCAAACCAGATTAAGTTATATAGGTATAAGGTGTATAGGTCTGGAGTATATAGCAGTTACAGGGTATAAAGGTACACGGCTATCGAGTTTATATTCGATACTTGAGAATGATTAAGACCCCTCACTATATCCACTGACGGTAACACAGATAAGATTAAAGAAAATGATACCGAAATTTTCAATAATTTTTTCTTCCGTCGTGCAATAAACGATAATCACTACCACATTAATCGCTCCGAAGGGATAATACAATTTTGAGCACTAACAAAAAACATACTTGAGCACGATTAAAGGCTGGTGCCCATGCACGGCATGCAACACGCTTTACTGTTGGATTCCAGTGTATGGTATAGATCCCTTATAAATGCGAAGTATGACGTATGTTCTGCTCTAGTATGTCAAAGGAATTTGTTACGATTTAACAAGACAATAAGGGCATTTGATTTAGGGATACCCGTAGGCAGAATGCATTGTGCTACAAATAGCTCTAAATTCGCTACATTCTATTCAGACTGGGTGAGTGGACAACTGGCACAAAAAAGGGAAGGCTAAAATATACAATCCTATTTCATATCAGTGAACTCATGATGACGATAAAATGATGAAAACGCTCACCTGTGGAAATAACAGGTCGAAGTTTGGATGTGACCCGCCAGTTTTACTTTACTCACTCACACTACTTTCGGCAAGGAGGTATTTTATATTCTATCATGGGACATTCTAAAATGTTCACATAAATGATGAATCCGCTTTTGGCATCGAAGAATCGGTATTCGAATTCTTCACTTCTGTGAGCAATTTTAGATTCAACCGCGCGTCAAGTTCTTACGTTTCACCGTCATTTTTAAATCAAGGGAGGCTGGTAATTCGGGTGCACATGCACAAATCAAGGAGAAAATAGTGGAAAACAGGCAAGCATGGAAATTTGAGAGAAAACGGAAGCATATTTTCCTCTCTTATTTCCACGTTATCCCTTTTCTTCACCGCGTGTGAGATTTCGTGCGACCCTTTCCTATTACGCTAATGGTCCGAAATATGCCATGCAATTGAATAAAGTTCAATCGAGGACGAACCAAAGTTAATACTTCAATGAAGTGCAACCTGGAAAGGCGAGGAAGGAAATGGTGAGCAGCGGACCGGAGCCGTAGCTTCAGCCGAACGAAACGGGTTATTCATGCTAATGTAAAGTATGACAGATGGTAGGAGAGTAAATGGTGATATCTAGACTTTAACATAGTCTGCAACGGAAACAGAAACGCAGGTGAGAACCTAAGGGATATAAGAACACTGGAAGGCAGAGAGATATTTTTTAACAAAAAACAAGTCAATTTTAATGGAAGAAGAGAGCATGAGGTTATCTTATGGTTAGTTGTTATGATAGGGTAAAACGTTTAATTATGCTCATCATCAGACGAAAAACGCTCTTGTTATGGAAATATGAAGAGGGATAGGGAAGGAGTGGCACTTTTCCCTGTTTCATATAGTTTTTCTTTACATAAATGTGACTAATTCAATGAAATCGATCTAAAATTGGCAACCTAACATATATTCCATAACCAAATTCAAGGGAGAATAGAGAAATAACATTTGTACACTTTTACACTTTTTATTAAAAACCACATTTGAGCATGGTTTCCACGCTTTATGCCATCACCAGGGTTTTTAATGAAAAGTGTGGAAATGCACAAGTATTATTTCACTGTTCCTTGTTGAAGATGGATAGTAAAATATTTTACAAATCGTGACTTTGTCATAAACTATTCTATGAATATATGACCTATATATTTATCATGCAATCCACGTATCAGAATGGAGTAGAACCACATTAAATGAAAATATAACTGCACTAGAATTTAGAGGGCTGGCAGGAACTAGAACTTTCTGCTACCGACAAAGAATTCAACTTCGTCCGGGATTTTTGCATTCGTCCATAATTTATCTCAGCTTTCCGGATATTTCCATAGCCCACTTCCAAGAACCAATTTGCGGTTTTCACTCCGGTAAGATTTCAATTCACTCCCGTATAATTGCATTCTGAATCTAATGATCAAATCCTATTCATCAAAGCATTCCGCATCGATAGTCGGTGAAGACCTAGTTTTGGTGAATCCAGGATCTCCCTGGAGGAGCCAAGAGGACTTGAAACGGCAAATCCATTGTTCGGAGGGAGAAAGAGAGGAAATGCTGCCGGGACACTCACCTCCTTTGAACGAAATCCGAGCGAAGAAAAGAAGACGTAACTTTCAAGGAAACTGTCCTATTTCGAAGGGCGACGGATGGATATTACGGTCTGGAGCAGGTTTGAAAGAGGAGAACCCGGAATTATTTCTCTTCAGCGTAACGCGCCCTGGGGGTATTTGGATTACCATATTTTCAGCGAATCCTTTTGGATTTCCCAGGGTCCCATAAAGTCGTTTAGCTTAAAAAATCACATTTCGCATTTCATAAGTACGGCTCCTAATGAGCCTTTCATTTGCGAAGGGACCGCCGAGTGGCAAGCACTGTAATGCTATTTAGGAATGTATTGCTATTAAGGTATTTTCTTTAATTTCAAGCTAGAAATAACGCATTACATGAGAACTAGAACATGTAAAGTCAACTACAGACATGAATTCATTAGACATTCTATAACACTGAAATGAATGGAAATGATTAGCACTTTAAAATAAGTATTTTCTGTATATATTGCGATGTTCTGTTTTTTGATTACACATGTATGCACGTCATGATTTTACTTCATTACAGAGCTATGCAAATAACATTTTTGCAAAGTGCGTTATTCGCAATTGCTGCAATATAGTTTGATAATTCTCGGAATAAGCCTTGAAGCTATCAGCAACGTATGCGAAGAGAGTTATAAAAACACTGTAAAAAAGCATTTTCACTCAGTTACCTCACATCGCGCATTCATGTGCAAAAAAGTCATTCCTTTACGTATTTCAGATTTTTTCTCTTAATAATGATTTTCTCTAGCCTATGAAATCAATGATGTGATTTTATTGTAACTATAGACTGTTATGGAGTTAAGAGGAGTTTTAAAATAGGACGTTGGACGGAGTGTTCCAACGGCGGGGTGTTTTCAATAAATGAGTAGTATTATGATTACTTCTCTGCAACGATTAAAATGAAGTTTTGTTCGATTACGCAACCATATTTCCTTTACGCTGCACGGGGAGTATGAACTTTCACAACTTTTGAAGCGGAGCGGAGATGAACTGAAAATGGGACTGAAGAACAATGGCATGGACTCCCATTTAAAAAAGGGTTCCTAATGGTAATGAACAGGAGGCATTTTCCGTCCCATTAACAATCAAACCTGAAACAAAATCAAACGGATCATTTCATATCACACCAATGACATCAACTCCATCTTTAACAATTTTTCACAAAATTTTCTTTTTTCTCGATCATAAAGTGCAGATTACGAACACTCCAACTCCCTACTCAATTCACATTATCTTATTAAACTGTGATAGTAACATACACTGGGCAGATAACTCACAGCGAGGATGGAAGGAAAATAGGTGAATTTTACTATTGTTTGGTTGTCTACTTTCAAGCAGGGTGCAAACATTTACTGGAATCAATAATGTAACCGAGAACGTTAAAATTAAAATCCTGGTCGCATTCAATATTAAACAGTTCCGGAAAGCCACTGAAATGAAGCCAATATTCCAAATCGTAATTTCTCCTTCGATACTGGTACTAATTTGAATTCTCCATTTTTAAAAACATACTAATGTGTTTCACCACGGGTGCACGATCAATGGATTTTTTTACTCCATTCGTTCATGTCGGGTTTATATTTATTTTCACATTAATATTCCGTACGTATTCGAGATGCCGCGCTCCATAAGTGAAATATACTTTAATAAATAAACAGTAAAATTTTTTAACGAAAGGTGCGGAGGGATGAGCAAGAAGAATTATAGACTGGAACATTAATAAAATATACCTAAAAGATTTATTGAGGCTATATTTCTCTCGCCGAGACCCACGAATGGAAAATTAAGGCAGAAATCATGAGGGAATGTAGACCTAATATTATTTTTCATTTTTACAGTGATGATTTTCAGGCTTTTAACAGACGACTCGGTTTCAAAATACCCCTTCAGGAAAGAAGTACGTATATTGCAAAAATTTACCAGCACCGAAGAATGAAAATTCGTTGAGTAATATATAGGCAGTCAATCATCATTTGCACCACAACAAATCAGTAGAAATTCAACGCCTCAAAAATTTTATTTCCGTCGTCCATAGGGATCTATAAAAATTACCTCATTCAACACTTCGTTCGCGCTTTAATTCACTCTTCACCTCAGCATGTCATCTCTCTACCTTGATAACGTTTAAAATATCTATTCCCTCCCTCCAATTTTGCCGTACACAAAATATTTTTAAGTAAATTTTTAAGTCTTCGCCTTCGCCAACGAAGTCCCCACGCGGCCTTACTGCAACATTGACGATCATACTAGCACATTTAAGTGTCAATGTTCTCGAAGTGCTCAAGTTATCTCGCACCGTCTAACGCAACTTAATTCTAAGCCAAAGGATAATCCAAATACAACACCATACACGTAGTGGGACTCGAACCCACAGCCTTTGAGTGGTCAAAATGTCGCCCCCTGTTTCATGATCGTGCAGAATTTACCGAAAATGTGAAATACTCCACTTGATCCAATTTACAGCCTCTTGATCATTGGAATTTCACGATAGCACAAAATAAAAATTCTATGAGTGTAATTTTATTTTTGATCCGAGACATCGGCCATGGGAACGCTTTAACTCGATGCCAATCAAACCCGCAAACTGCTGGCGGAACCAGGCTTACCCATTTTAAGGAGTCGGGAGTTTTAATGCGGTTTTCCTGTAAGTTCCCCTCGTGACCCTCCCCACGCAAATCCTCTCCTCCCTAGGGAGTCGCCACGCACCGACTTCAAATGCCTCCATTCTGACAGCTGTGATTGACACTCCCCTTTATCCAGCACGAAAACAAAGTCACCAGCGCAAGTTCTCATGCAACTCACGGAGGGCGAGTAATCCGGTCAATGCGATCGCTAATTTCCAATCTCGCGAGGGAGTCCTTGGCGAATATTGGAGAAGAGGGGCGGAATTGGGGAGGATTCGCGAGGCAAGGAGGGGTTGGGGAGGGAATCGGAGGTGGCTGAGAAGGGGTGCGCCTTGGGAGGGGAGCGAGGGGTGGAAAAAGAGGGTGGGAGCGCCGTTGGAAGCAGGGATTGTGCGCGTGCCCCGCGATTCCCGCCGAATTTCAACCCTGCCCCCACCCCGCCTCCCTAAACCCTGACCCCTCGCACATCTCCGCAGCGGCAGGATCGGAGGGGGCCGGCGTGGGAGGGAACTCGCAGCTCCGCCGGCCGCCTCAGCCAGTTTGCGAGGATCCTCGCCTGGCTCGACAGGCGGTGACGTCCAGGATCGCCGATGGGAGCGACTCGACGAGGTGTGCAAAAACCCTTTTCCGCCTCGAAGGTTCCAATTTCTCGTGGCAAAAGGGAGGATCACCGATCTTAACGACTAGGTTGTCGGATATCCCTGAATGAAGCTTTAGCGAAGACGCAGCGACCGAGGAAGAACAACTAGCGAAGACTACGGCTATAGACTGCACCCTAGGCTGTCAACTTCCAACTTCGCAGCGTGATGAAAGGGAAAGTGGCAAGAGGTTATAGGTCGCGAGGTCTTCTCTATCTTAAGAGTTGGGAAGAAAAATCGTTGTTATAGTGTGTAATTCGTGAGAACCATGATAATGTAGTTGAACCGTGTGCACTAGCCAAAAACGGTGTTTTGTTAATGTGTGGTGGTTGTTTTGGACTGAAAGCAATGAGGAACATTTTTCCATACTCATGTTTTCCTGGTGCTTGAACTTTGAGGCCTAAACTTTTCATACAACTGGGAATTTCGTGCCGGACAACGAGCCAAATTAAATTCGAAAAAGCCATTCCCGATACTACTGAGGCACAACGAGTCGAATATCGCTCTTCAGCGCTCAATATTTCGATTCTCATGTTCTATGCGCATCTCGAGAACAGTCTCCATGATAACTTAACTCGTGGAAGAATTCAAAGAGACCAAAACCGACGGCGTTGCGGATATGCACCCATACAATACTTCGCCTCGCTCTTCCGAACCAAAATAAATACTCCCGCGCGCGCGCATCTGAGAAAAAACACGAGCAATATACGAGGTCCACCCACACTCCCAGGTCGTGCGTATAAAAATCAGAGAGGCCCGTGAGTGTCGGATTCAAAAAATATGGGATAGTGGTTCCTCCGGAAGATATCCGGAAATCTGTAAACAAAAGATTATCTTCGCATCGTACTGAGTGTGATGGAAGGATAGAGAGGGTGAAGGGGAGGATGGGAAGTTCGACGCCTTCGGAGCAAGTGTTTGTTCCCGTTTCCTGGGAAACTGGAGGGCTGATCTCATCGAACCATAATTATTTCTTCCGTGCTTCCTCCGCGCCCCGAAAACCCGTTAAAACTTTCGATGGGGTATTTATAGAGCACCCTTTGCTCCTACATCGGCGGACAAAGTTTTATAATCTCTCCGCAAGGGAGGTTCGGAGGTTGTCAGGCACGCGGAAAATTTCGAAACACTGCAAAGATTGAGGGGGGAGGGTGGTGTCGAGGAATTCCACGGGATGCTCTGACGCATCAGGGACACACCAAAGAATGGATTCGCGATCTAAGCATCGGAGCGACGATAGATTTATGAGCTTTATCTGATCATTCACCAAAACCTCCCTTTCAATCTCTTCGCACCAAGAGAACCGACGTTTAGCCCGTCACGGAAGCGACCGAGATTTATTTCGACCCTTGAGTGACGGGTAGAAAAATAAGCCGCGGAGATAAACATTTCACCGTTCGTTTATACGCCGCGTGAAGGATACGTTACCTCTTCCTCCTCGCTGGGGGAAAGAAAATGTGGCAGGGCTCATTCTGTGGAAATCAACCCCCCGACATGGTCGAGACGTATCAACACGAAGATGGTTCTAATGCGACGAAACTCTAGACTCGACGTGATCCGAAATATGAATAAACGAATCGAAAAACGCTTTTTGTTGAACTGAAAATAGAAAGTATTTCGACTGATACCGGATGACGAGTTAGAATAAGCGCGGAAACAATCAGAATTATTGAGCCACATCGATAGTTTCTCGTTTTTAAGGCAGCTTCCACTATCCCGCCATTCCAAGTGACGTAATTTCGAGCGAGTACCATCAATTCCCGACTGTAAACTGACTCGATAATCGAGTGAACGAAATCCGATCGATACTTCGACCCCCTAATAAAAAATGTTGACGGGGACGAACGCATTCCGAGAGAGCACGTGCGTCTGGGAAAGAGCGAAAAAAGAGAGGAGCATTTGCGAGGCGAGACGTCGAACATTCTTTGAGCACACGAGCTCGAGAGGTGAAGAAAAAAATCACACACAGAAGCTCCTGAAGGGCGCTTTTAGTGACTTTAGAAGAAAAACGAACCCCTTACGCGAAATACCACACCACACGATAGAGGGTGACAAAAACCTGAAGCTGGGCATAAGGGAGAAGCGATCAAGATTCCAAACCTCCCCCGAAAAAAATCATCGGAACAAAATAACCTCAACCCCTATTCGGAGGCGTGGTTCTGTGCATTTTTTTAAATAGGGAATCCGAAGACGAGGGCCAAGCTACCTCTTCTTCATTGTTATTATTTTTTCCTACCCTGTGTGGCGTACAGGCTGGGTGAGGAGCTGGTACTCGGAGAGAAGGGTGGGAGGAACGGCCAGCAGCTGTCGTCCGAACGGTAAGAGAGAGGAGAAGGGAGTGTGGGGGCGGAGGTGAGCTTCGGTCTGCGTGGCGGGGTGGGGTTTGGGAAGAGGCGAGGGGGGAGCTTTGATGAGGAGAGGGGAGAGAAAGGTGAGGGGAGAGGACGCCGGGAGGAGGTCCGCCACCGCTGCTGCTGACTCCACAACTGCTGGTGGTGCGAGCCTCAGCCGTTCCGTGCACGCTGCTTGCGAGAGTGACTGAGAGGATATCCGCGACGTGCTCCCAGAGCGCAAACGGATCGGCCGACGCAACCACAGTACCTTTGGTGGGGCCCGCGCCGACATCCATCAGTGGATCGAGACTGGCACGAAAGTCGAAGGAGCCGAGATTAGGGACCCACTTCTAAGCCCGCAGGATCGAGGAGGGAACTACCGCCGAGGGCGACTGGGAAGACGGGCCGGCCGAGAGGAGAGGCCTCCGCACCTGCGCCTGCTGCCGAGAAGAGTCTGAGGGAAAAAACACGAGGCAGGAGGGGGGAGATTCCGGCCAAGGGGGAGAGGTCACGTGACTCTCGGACACGGGCAGGGAGGGGGGAATCAGAGAGAAAGAGTAAAGAGCGAGAGTGGGAATGGAGTGGGATCCTAAAATAATCCATGGGGATATTTATACACGAAGTGAGAAAAAAACTCCAGACCAATGCCGACTCGTCTGCAACTGTCTCCGAAGAGACAGCGCATTCTTCTGATCGAGTTCGGGAAATGAAAAGAGGAACAGGGTTCGTGACTGAGACATAGGAGTAGATTAAAACAAAAAAGAAGGAACATCACGGGGCGGCGCGAGACATGGCGCGCTTCAGAATAAACACAGTAGAGCGGAGATAAAAATCACAAGTGGCCCTCCACTTGGGCGTGCGTGTGCGTTTTTGCGTAAGGAAGAACGGGTGTGGGACGTTAACAGCAGGAGTGAGAGAGGAAGATCTCTTTCGTGAGCGGAGAGACAAGATCGGCCGAAAAAATAAACAAACACGAGGTTGAAGCACGTGAACGCGAAAGGGTCACAAGAGCGAGACAGGGAACAGTCACCTCGAGGGGGATTTCGCATGGGTGGACAGTCGACAAGGTCATAAAATGGATGAGGATTGAAATGGACGAGGTGTTATCGTTTACTTCATTATTACGCCACGTTGCAGATGGGCATAGGCTGCAATAGGCAGGTTCAAGATAGAAGCGGAGAAACAGCCCCGGTACGGTACGCCCCGGTTAGGACAAGAAATGAGGAAGCTGACGTTCTTGGAGGGATAGAGTGAAAGAAAAAGGAATAACATTCACAGGAGTGCTTTATTCCACGGCTACGGATACGTTGAAAGAAATCATCTCCCACCCTCAAGGGATATCGCAAACAGACGGACCAGGTCCAACAAAAATATATATCCAAGTCTTTTTGAAGTCTCTTCTCCGGAAGGGGGCGAAAGAAATATGGACTATTTATAGGATTATTCGCCGATTTAAGGGTCTTCGTTTTTACGAGGGCGGGAAGCGGAAATAGAGCATGAGGGAAATACTGCAGGAGACGAAATGAGAGAGAAAGAGTATTAGGGAGAGTAAAGTGGACGCTATAAAAATAACAACAAAAAATCTCCGGACGGAGGTATACCCTTTCTTTTGTTGGAGGAAAAAACATAAGTTTCGGGATTTCACTTTTTTCCTTTCATTCGAGGATACGAATAAAAGCACTAGAGCGAAAGGGATCGGGGAATGGCGAAGTAAAGTGGCATGGTGGAGGGAAAGAAGAGAGCTGTCGAACTTGTCTGGGGCGAGAGAGAGAGACGACAAGGGACAGAAACACGCCGAAATCGACGCGGGTGTCTGGCGGGGTGAGAAGAGGAAAGGGTTTGTTGTGGAGTCGGATAGAGAGGGCGGCGTTATTATTGGGGGGTGGAAGAAGGGAGAGGAGTCGGTGAGAGGAAACACGCAGTATAGAGAGAGGGACTTTGGGCGGAGTGTAAGGGCCCTCGTGAGTGCATTACGTGGGGCGCGCCAAGGACTTGATTCAGAAGAAATAAGGGTCCGGGCCTTACGAGAGTAAATTGACACCGACCAGGAGTAGAAAGGGGAAGGTGAAAGGAGGGGCCTTGCGCAGGTGTGACAGAAGTGTTTGCTGTTGGGGCGGGGGGTGATGAAAAAGAGGAGTTGGTGAGAGAGGGAGCGGGTGGTTGAAAGGAGTGGGGAGACACAGAGAGGGGGGAGAGGAACCTTGGAAGGTTTGGGGCCAAGATACTTCGGCGAAAGAGGAGGCAAGGTGGTGCGTCGACTCCACGTTGGTTCCCGTACGAGTGTGGAGGTGGAGGGGGGAGGGCTTGGCGCTCGGAGGGGGCAGGAGAGGTAGCACTGAGGAAGGAAGGACCGGAAGACAGTGGTGGTGCAGATAGCAGCGCGAGAGGAGGGCTAAGGCGGTCTCATTCGGCCACCCTCTCATCTACCTCCCTCACACACGAACACAAAGGCTTTACGACGGCGGAGATGGAAGTGCTAAAGGACGTGGGATAGTCCTTTCCACGGGAGAGAAGTTCGGTGAGAATAGTGCTGGTCAAGTGAGAGGCCTCTGCCCTTCCCTGAGAGATTGGTTCGGGAGGTTGAGGTGCTCTTCTCCGTGTCAGTGTTGGTCCGGAGAGGCTGGAAAAGGGTTTCGGAAACGTGCTGGAGCAAACACGAACCCAATAAACTTCGGTGCTCGATATTAAATTGTTTCCCGGCACCTCTCGTGTGTCTCCAACACGCAGTTCAGGACTCATTCGTGCGCCGGCTGGGTCTGCCATCAAAGTGGGACGAATTTCGCTGCGCAAGTGTGTGTGAACAATTACCCCTTCCAAGCTCAACAGGGAACAGTTTCCCGGCTCCTTTCCCACTGGAGAGCCTGAGTTCCTCGTGACAACTCGCCAAAAAGTAGAAGTGAGAAAAGGAAAGATCAAGCTTTTTCCTTTACAAACTCGGAGGGGACGATCGCAACGAAACATAAAGTTTCCGGCGAAAAATAATTTGAGGAAAACATACTTTCCGTTTATCGCCCCGAGAATGTTTCCTCTCCTCCCGGAAACAATATAATTTCCCGCAACACCGTGCGATCGCTGGGACTAATTTACGGAGGATCGATTCACCCCCACCACGTGCTAACATTTAAGTCACTTTCATTTCGGCCTCTCCTCGGAAAGCTGGTCACCGACGACTTAGTGTGTGTGAGTGGCATCGAAGACACCCCAGGCGGTCTTGCTTGCGTGCGTCTTTGTGTTCATGTGTTTTTATATACGTGTGTGTGCGCGCGCGCATGTGACAGCAAGTCCGTGCGACGGAGGAAAAAAGGGAACAAGTGTGCGGCCGAATTTTAGAACCCAACCCTTCCCCCAACAACTCCCTTAATCCCGCCGGTAGGCCCGTGATCGATTGATGCGGGACCAAAGGGATAGATATAGGGACGCTGCAGGGAAATAAAATCGCGCACGATTCCTATTACTTCGCTCGATAGAATTTATATCTCCACAAAACTTTGACCGTGCACAGTCAACACAGTCTACGGTTGAGCGGGAAGGAGCAATTTCTTCCGAGGGTATTCGGAACCTCAGAGGAAAGAGAGGAGATACCACGAAAGGTGGAGAACACATTAAAAAAAAGAAAAATAAAGAAAACATGCGCGAATATACGTTCACTCTGCGGTGGAAAGGACGATCCCAGCGGCGACCTTCGTCCCATTCCAGACCGGAAGAATAGGAGGAGACCGATTGGATCCGTGTCATTCCTTCAAGAGGGCCGCAAAAAATATCGCCCATTTTTTTACTCTTCCTTTCACTCCCCCTCGGCCATTCCCAATCACGACAAATTCAATTCGGAGGGAGAGAGCCAGGACCTTTTTTCTCCTTCCGTTCCCCCCTGTCGCGGCGAGACCGCCCGACCCCCACATCATCCCCCTGCAAAGGGGTAAAAATTCTCCAGTTGGTTGGGCCACTCTAAGAGCGCCCACCGCATGGTAAGGCTCGCTCTTCTCCGGAACAGGAATGCCAAAGAACGGAAGAGGAACGCCAGCGAAAAAAGCGATAAATGAGAAAGGAATTTCCTATTCGGGAGGGAGAAAATAATCGATTTTTCGGTGGCCGGGTGTCCAGGGAGACGGTATCATAATCCAGCTGAGAGGGAGAGAGGACTAGGGAGTGGGGGTTGCGTACCCAGGGAGAGAAGAAATTGGTTTTGGCCGCGTTATCAGCGGTGAGTGATAGCCGGAGCCCGTAATGTTGTGTGATGCCTTCGGATGGCCGAGCCCGGCGGAGGGGCGAGGTTAGTGATCGTCCTCCTGTGAGCACGAACTCACCAACTTCCTTTCCAAATGACTCGAATCCTGACTTTCACGGTCTAAGTTACCAAGAGGAATAACATTCTTGTCGGCTCATTTAATTTACTGAACTTATCAGCATCACCGCACAGTCGCGGTGGAGCACAAATTGTAATTTATTCCGCAAATCGGTCGGTCGTGTGCGGTGTCGATTTCACCCATCTCACCATGTCGCCCAACGCTTCCGTCGGCGGGAGTCCCTCGGCTGGACCTGACTGTTGCGCGAGGGTTGGGGGTGCGGCGTTGAGTGTGGCGGAGGAGGAGTCGCAGGGAAAGGCGTCGGGGAGGCCCCGGCACACGGGTGCGGGCTGCGGCCGGGCGCAGAGGCGGTGGAGGACTCCAAGCTGCTCGGCGGTCCTGGCCCTGCTGATGCTCATGAAGGCAGGGGTGAGTACAGACCCGATTACAACTCTCGACACGGCTCCCTCTGCGAGCCACTCCTCGCTAACAAGCAATCGAACTGAATTGGACGGTCAGAAGCCGGGAGCGAGGTTCCGAGCAATTCCTCGTGTCCCGTCAAGTCATCCAGAAAACTGTTACAGACAACACATCGCTAACTCCACACATAATTAGGGAATCCCTTTCTTAATACGATCCCGTTTTTAATTGTTCATAAATTATCAATTGAAATGAACGACTTGATTTTACAAGCGTATTGACCCAACGGAACTGTATTCCACATGAACATATAGCCTTCTATCCCAAAGGGAAATGGCATAATCTTCCTCGCTGGTTTACTTCTTTCGTCATTTCACCCATCAATTTCCCTTTTCTTTATATAAATATGGCGGGAATAAAGTAATGTCTAAGTTAGCATTTTTTATAGAATGTTTTTCCTTTTACAAAATGTTTTTCCTATCTTCTGCACTATTTCTCAATGATCAACTGTCTCCATAATTACTAATGCTCCTACATGTGCACTACCACAATTACTGAGCATTATTTAAGGATCTTTCCAATCTACTGGAGTCCAGTCTAATATGCTTTCTACAAAAGAGCTACTTGCTATCATTAGCAGATCAAGAAGGTATCATAAAGATGAAATAGCTCAAAAAATTACAAAATAGATTCATTTCATGGAAAAATACTTAATAAAACTCTTTCCTAAAATATATGTTCATGTGCATCTCAGGAATCTGAGTAAGCAAAATGAGTACTCAAAATGCTCTCACTATTTCAATTCTTTTACCGTTACCTTCCATCGAATTTCACGGAATTTCTAAAATATATAGTAATAACAAGACAATCCGTTTTCACTGTTCCTGAAAAGCATCTTCGATACTCTGCTTCATATCTGAGCAAGGATTATGAATGAAAGAAATCCAAACACAAGCACTTGAAATACCAACCGCGCAAAATTGGAAACCACGGTATTAACCCTGCCTTCACCCAATAAATTGATTATTACAGCAGAGCTCAGCGGCTCTGGGTGATGATAAGACGGATTAATATTGGAAATTAGGCCCGAGAAGCGCCGAAAGTCCATGGGTCATCTAATGCCGTGTGGTTGGCCAGCCAACGAGTCTTTAATTGATAGATATTGACACAGTTTGATTGCTAACTGGTTTCGGGAAATAGTCTAATGAGCGCCCCATTTTTTTCACACGCATCCTACGTACATTTTCCACCCGATTAAAATGTTTTAAGTTAAGAAATACCAGTCAATTATGACGTTAAGCATTTTTTTCCACACGCATCCTACGTACATTTTCCACCCGATAAAAATTGGTTTTAAGTTAAGAAATAGCAGTCAATTATGACGCTAAGTATTTTTTGTGCCCAGGGCAGAAAACCCTGCTTTACAAATAAATCGAACGCATTTATCGCATTAGTTCCCAAATATGAGGCTAATGAGCTGACAATTCATGAATAACTCGAATATTATTCTCCAATTCAATCACCAAATCCAAATATCAACTAGAAGAGGAAATATTAGGAATAAGTGGCGAGTGGGGAAGAAACGGTTAAAAAGCAAAGCCTACAAATCGTAGTTTCACATATGCAAATCTTACCAAACACATTTCTTGCTAACGAAGACTTTGATAACACAGTAAGCCCCACCTTTCTTTGCCAGCATTTACCGTTGAAACTGAGGATCAATTAATTAATTAAAAGCCATAAGCAAATAATCAAAGCAGCCAATGCACTATTTAACACAGCTTAGTAGTGAAACCTATCAAGGAATATGGCTCGAAACGCTCTGAGCAAGAGAAATTAGATACGCATAATAAAATAGGAAACTTAACCAATAAGGTAAACAGTAAAAAGCAATCATTACCATGAAGTGTACAAATACTGAAGTGAAAGAGCGTATGGCAACGGATTATGTGTTCCAAAAGTTCCTGTACTAGTGATGTTCGCGAAAAACTCAAACCCGAAAGGTGCGATTTTCTGATCGACAGAACTTCGTGGGAAACTTTAGGTGACACGAGACAATGAATTCGCCCCCGAACAGGCATTAATGAATTTAAGCCGGGGGTGAGAAAAGGCTCACCTGCCAAAGTCAACCATAGAGCTGATTACTGAGCAAATACATACATGCATTAGCATGGAAAGCCCATGATTTTAATCGGCATATAGTCTAATGCTCCCTGTCTCTTACGCAGAAACTAGCGCAGTATTATTCCCCATCGAGAATGATAAATCTAGCTCTACTATTGAGGTAGTAAAGCTAAGCACGATATCTCTTATGGAGAAAAGGTAACGACTTTCCATTCTTCTGTGGCTTCTGAAATACTAATATCATTCAAGTAAACTGATAATTCCATTGAACAGGTTAAGGGATGCTTAATACCAAGTATAAATAATTGTAATAGTAGATATTTATTCTATTCCTCATCCCATATTGACTATCGCTGTCTCAGCCTTACACGCAATTTTATATGGGCAGGCAATTAGTGGGCCTTAAATCCGACAAGACTTCGTTTCTTTCCAACCTTATACTCTTTGACAAGTAACATCTTCAAAGTTGATCCCCATTATCACAGCACAATGAAGTTAAATGCACATTCTTCACGATATTCGTACCTAAACGTGGCTGGCAAGGGTGGCACCTGCAATCAGGGCTGGATTATCCCGGCGGTGAATTGGTCCGGAGCATCAACTAACGAGGGGACCGGCGCCGACAAGGGGAGGCGACTTCTCCACGCCTCGAACATTTAGACCCCTGATGGGCGATGGGGGTGATTCTCACCCAGGGAACCAAAACACCATCGATTCAATTAAGCGCGATCGACGAGGTGCGTATTTCTCAAGCTGCAAGTAGTGAAAGAGATACGCCAAGTGGCCGCAACCTATAACTGAGATCAATTTTCGTAATAGACTGATACCTAAGTATACCTCTCACGGATCATAACCCGATACTTCACTTGATCCATTTTCTTTTCACCTAGGCCAAACTTACGTGTTACACAATCTATTTCCCGTCAAAGGATTCGTTGGAGACTGTTAGAAAATTTATAGTCTCCAGCAGTTTAGTCGGATAACTGTGGAGAAACACGTCATTTTTGCGTGTCCGCCAGTGCCAGTCTAAAAACTTCCATCCAATGTTTGCAGTTTCACAACAAAATAGTCGAATTCGGGATCAGATCAAGAAAGAGCTCGAGCAAGGGCATACTCTGAGATGAATCACATCGGGTGTTTGGCGCTATTTCTTGGAGTATTGTTCTGAGGATATCTTTGAGAGCTTAGATGACAATGCCTCAAAAAAGTTGCCACGAAGGAAGGTAAAACACCTAATCAATCATAGCTTATGAGTAAAACGCATTGAAAAGTTATTGGACAATATTTCAATAATTAACGCTATAATATTTTGAAACAACAATAATTCATATGCTTCTACTTACTAATATAAAATATCAGGACAATACTGCAGTATTTGGAAAAAATATCAAAAAATATTTCAATAAAAGTGCAAAAAACTCCAACCTACTTCCGAGACGGTTAACATCACCATACCAACCGGTCCGTACATGGCTTTGTAAAGGCAAAAGCTTTCCGCACTCTGACGATTGAGGAATTTACATAAATGTGCTATTGGACATGCGCAAGTTTTCAATCGTAATTCTCGATAGCCTCTCAGCTTCAGTTCCGCCGGACGAGGTCCGGATAAGGAGGGAGTCGTTGGAGCGTAAACGGCACCTGTCCGTCCCGAAGTGCGACTACCAGTCGCAGGAAGAGAAATCAAACGAAACCAAAAAGGAGCATGGGTGAGGAACTAAGGCTGCCTCAAATGATCAGGAGGAACGTAGCATGTTGGTGCCTCTGACGTCCTTTTTCCTCTTCAAAAACCATTCGCGAGCCTCGAGAAATTAGAGGAAAGAGGAAAACGTAGCGTTTGCAGACGGTGTCTGCCAATTATCTCCAATGGTCCTTCCAGAAACGATGATTTCCTTCGTGAAGACAAAGTAGATACGCAATTTCCTGCCGAGAGACTTGGTGAAACGGTGAGAGGTTAGGAGAAAGAGGTAGCTACCTCGAACACGTGAGGTTTGAATGAACAAGCGATGCGGGAGGAAGACGAAACTCATCTACGAAAACCAGTATGCAATCCCTTATAAAACAGCGCGCGTTCGATGAATGCCGCAAGTGTACCACTACTATAAACTTACACATGGATTGAGTCGAAAAGAGCGTCGAGATTCCTTTCATTTGTGATACAACGTCCCACGCTACCCAATATTGCGCTCAGTAATGAATGCTCTTTCTTGGAATTCAAGTGAAAATGATGCAACTCGTAATTCATTGAAGGATCTCTCGACAGTCGGCAGTAATGTTCACGGAAATTGTTAACTCTCAGAATACTACTGATAAGAGAGATTTTTTAAGATGCTCAAGTATTAATTTCAAAATTTAGTCCTTTCCGCAAATAGAAAAAGTTTGCATTAAAATATTTTCAGCCAATTATCACCGGTCCAGGAATTCCACAAAATAGATCTTATGGATAGTGGTGAATACTTTTTTGAGGCTTTCCAGCGCTCAATGACAATTGATAATTGCGCTTGTTCATGGGACCTTTGAGTGACATGGGAGTGGGTACCGTAGTTAGTAGTAACCTTAGACTTTTTGCAGACGATGCGGTGGTGTACAGGGGTATATCAAACGAAGAGGACATGAAATCACTTAGCAAGGATTTAGATGCAATTCAAGAGTGGTGCGACAAATGGCAGTTAGAACTCAACCTTAAAAAGTGTGTAGCTATCAATTTTTGGAGGAGGAATAATTCGATAGAGCGATCCTATAGAATTAATAACACGAAGATCGAAAACGTTGAAACCGTAAGATATTTAGGTGTAACAATCACTAAAGATTTATCGTGGGGAAGACACATAAGGGAAATATGCGGCCGAGCGAAGAGAAAGCTAGGATTTATAAAAAGAGTACTAGGAAAATGTGATGAGAAGACAAAAGAGCGATGCTACTTTTCACTAGTTAGGCCCCACCTTGAGTATGCAGCCAGTGTATGGGATCCTAATGAATTAGGTTTGATGAGAGAACTAGACAGTGTGCAGCGTAGAGCAGCTAGGTTCGTCAAAAGGTGTTACGATAGGTTGAGTAGTGTATCAGAATTAATACAAGAATTAGGGTGGGAATCATTATCAGAGCGTAGATTAAAGTTCAGATTTAATCTATTGCAGAAATTTCAATCGGATAGCTTTACTGAAGATGTTAGGCACATATTAAAAACACCAGCGTATTATGCTAGATTCGACCAGATAAATAAGATTAGAGAGATAGATTGTCGTACAGATAGATTCAAAATGGCATTTTTCCCCCGTACTATAAGAGAACAGAATAGGCAGCATAGGAAAGGGATAGGTAGGGGAAATATTTTAGAGTATTCTGTAGTGCATGATGCATGTATTAACCCCTCAAATACTATAGATACTAACAATCTAGTTGCATGAGACCCTTTAGTTGCTTGCTTGCATGCTAGTAGTGAATGCTTGGTGACCTTCACCCCCTGCCACACACCCTCGCGGTGGCTTGCAGGGTATCGTGTAGATGTAGATGTAGATGAGACCTGCAGATGTGTGTAGTTACTCAGGTTGCATTTTTCCCGAAAAATTTTGACTTGATTTTGACTATCCCCTTGGATAAAATTTGAAATTACGAATTTTTACAAATCCTACATTTTGGCATTATGACTGATGGGTTTAAAAGGTTTGGGATGAAACATCAGCCAGTAATTCGTCTTTCTGAATACAAATCGGCCAAAAATAGGCAGTTTTGATACGCAATATTGATAGCCACTTTCCCAAAATTATCGGCTGCTGACCATATGTGATTAGACATTCGCCGTCCAGTGCTCAGTAATTTAAAGTAACTTAATGTATATTTGCATGGAAAACACTTTTATCTTTATTAGTATTCCACTGGTTAGAAATGGATTTCGGAAAATGTAATTCATTATAGGGGCGTACATAAGTACTTGCTAACAATACAGTGACATAAAAACGATTTCTATTACCATGACATTATTTTAAAAAATTGCATAAACTTAAGATAACCCTGCTTTTCATTAAGAATTGGTTTTCAAGTTTCAGCCTCCATCTTTCGACAAAGAGCAAATAGTGAGGAATATATGGATTCAGAGGTAATTAAGCCCGAGCGGCCGGAGCTCAATTATAACTTACCCGGAAAAACAGGTTCGTGGAATTCACCACATTAAGATATAGTCTCATAATTTCCCCATGATCCAGATTTTTAGAATTCACTATGATTTTCACAATTCACCTCCACTCCCGGCTATCATTTGCGGACTGCGGACACCCCGTATGCCATCCACAACGCTTTTTCCTTTTCCTTCCCAGTATGCATTCATCATGTCTTAGAACCTTTTAGCTACTCTTCACTTCCCCTTTTCCCAAGGTCAAATATATTTCTTTCTCTGAAAAAATTTCTTTCCTAGGATGACGAAAAATGTTATCAGCCAAAATAATGCTCATAAAATCATTGTGCCGAGCGAACTATTGCTTCAAAGAGCAAGGAAAGTTCTCAAAATTTTGCATCAGTGCTTTAATTCAGTGACCGATGACAATGTGGAGAGAATAGATGACTCTGAAGCACACGACGAAACTGAGGTCCTCATTGGCGTGGGATAGGCTAATCGATGAGTGGCTGTACATGAATTTGGATAAACAAAGTTAAATACTTGACCCTCCTGTTCCTCCCTCTAGGGGTAACTTAATTATTCCACGAGTTAACGAGAGAGTTCATCTGCGGCCGGAAGGCGACCAAGTTTGCTCTGCATTCTATTGATCTGTAGTCAGTCGTCCCATCATCCCGCGTCCCACACTGGCAGCAGATGGAAGAAGAGAGTGGCAAACAAAAGGGATCGCTCATTCTATTTTTTTTTCTGGCCCCAAAGGCGATTAGTCGAGGTTTGGGACGGGTAATGCGGGGGGAGGAGAGACTAGAGAGGGAGAGGTGTGAGTGGCTGGGAAAGTGAAAGGATCGGAAGGAGAAAAAATGGTTGACCATTAGCAGCGATGAGAAGGAAACACAATCCGCCATTAGGGCAAGTATACCTATGTGACGTGGGAGAGAGAGTGAGTTCGCTGAGCACACAATGAATGTGGTGACGACGACCTTACCCCCTCTGTTAATACATAACGACGCGGTCGACCGTCCATTGGGTTAGACTTCCCTTAATTATGTATTTTAACAGCCCCACCGCATGATTGGTGTCGCGAGAAGGCGGAGCCCAAAAATATAATTGATTGAGCGGTGAATCTTCATTTCCCTCTCGCCGTAACTGGTAACGATAACTATTATTCACCTTGAGTCGTTCTTCACAGCATGTACCTTAGCACAATATTACACAGAAGCCGTACATTGTACTCTGATCATGGGATGCGACATTGGGTACAATTGTCCGTAAGTTGGAGGAATAGGATAACGCAATGAACACAAAAGGAACGAAATTTTTGCTTGCGGCTCGTAAAAAAAATCAACGCGATTGATCCCTACAACTGATCTACATCTACATAATACCCTGCAAGCCACCATAAAGGTGTGTGGCAGGGGGTGAATTCTCACCAAACATGCACTACATATCATGCATAAAAATAGATTAGTATTTATATAGGTACTGTATGCCACCCCACTAATGGATGGAACTAAAACATTTACTGAAAGAAATATGGATGAATTCTTTAGAATAATGGGCAAATGCACGCAAACGTGAAAATATAGTACATGATGGCAGCGAAATGGCCATGTTGGATAATACACGTCCGCCGGGAGTTGCCTCTCAAATAGCGAGCACAAACAAATTCTAATCCTATGCACGTGACTCGGCCGAAATGCAAGGGTTTACCGATGGAAAGATATTTTCAGGGACTGGACGAGGAATTTAGGAGATACATTCCCCTTCACTCCTGGAGAGGCAGGGTCAACAGGGATGGTGGATACCGTGCCCTGCGGACCACATACAGATAAAACATAACGGCATATTGAGCTCATGATTCTGTAAACTGCCTCTGGGTAAAAATATGAATCGTTTTTCTCCAACTAATTTCATCTTAAACCAGGTCCTAAATCATTCTCATCTCTCAAACGGAATATGTGTACTAACTATCATTTAAAGTATATCATCGAGACGATCGTTAAAGTAGTTGTTAAATTCAGGAGTGCTAAGCTAAAAGACACCTTTTTTAATACTACCGATTCTGCTTAAAACTCTTTTAAGGAACCAATTAGACGCCAGAGAATTGATAATTCGCGTATTTGTAGTGCTACTAAGATTTTTACAGATATGGGAAGGCCTATGGCCCGACCGACAACACTATCTTCCTAAAACAGCGGAGTAGAGCAGAAGTTATCACACAAAATTCAACCTAAGGTCTAACCTGCAAAGGCAGTGCATGCCCTAACATTGGAAGTAATGCTTAAATGCAATTGAATTCGTACACCTTTGGATGGAAATTTAGGTTTTCATCATCAAATCCAATATTTAAAATATTTAAACGCGATAATATTAATACAGTTCAAAATTGTTAAATTCTGTTCTACAAAAGATACAAATTCGGGTAAGTTTAAAGTAGATAAAACCACGCTTACTTTCGTATCTACTGTAGCATGTTTTTTATTCTGCGGCTGTATAAATAGTTTTCATACTTAATTTTAGTATTATATTTCTTTTTATGTATTTAATCTTGTAAAACTGAGATAATATTATTATGGAGAGAATATTAATAGTTTGTGAAAATTAATTGTTTAAAAATTAATCATTTTTAGCATATAAAAATTAACAATTGAAAGATTCCTCCATTTATATTTAACAAACAGGCTTGCCAAATGAGTACTAAGTTTTTCATCAACTACTTATTATTTTTTTTAAGTTACTTGTTTGTACTTGTACTAATGGGGTGTTCGTTTAAAAAAATATTATTTTCAAGCAGGTATTAACAAATTTCTATTCATTATCCCAGAGCAAATGATCCATAATCCAGTCACTAACACGTTTTCTCAATGCTATCATTTCAATAGCCATTTTAATGCCCGCGGATTTCTTTATTCATTGATAGGTTAATTATTATGGTCCACATCAAGTTACAATGCTCGCTTTTTTAATTTCACGGAGAAATGATGGTTAAGATCATGAGATTCGAAATTATAAGATTATATTTATTTCAATTGAAATATTAGGATTATCAAAAAGACTAAGGGTAAGACTAAGACTATTATAAGACTAAAGACTATACGATTGTATTTTCCACACATAAATGGGTTGTTCATTGTACCACAGATGCACCACCCTATGGCAAAATATGACTCCATTTTTAAAAGAATAATTAGAGACATTTTCAGAGCGCGGTAAGCTTAAAGTTTACACCCTCCACTTTCGATTTAGAATACGATTTAGATTCCGGGAAAACATCAGGCCGCACACATATTTAAATTCATGAACTGCCCTATCGACTGCAAAATGGCACACAGGGATTTGGCAAATGAAGTAAATCTTCCTCCTCGCACAAGCTCCTTTCCCAGTTTGTCATTTATATCGTTCGTTCCAGGATTGAGGGTTTTCCACGGGGACGGACAGAACCCGGCCTTAGATGAACGACTACGTAAAAAATTCACAAAATCCACTGAAGCAGGAGCAGGGAACAGAGGAGGCTTGCTTTAAAAAGATTTCCTCTCCTTTCGAGATGCGAGGAAGGATTACGGGTTCCGAGCCCTCGGAAGCACCATTTCCTCAGTAACCATCTTCCCTTTTCCACCTCATCCTCCATTTACACCGGGGATTAGCAATTATGTACCTACCTACGCTTAGAAAGGAGGCTGTGTTACTTAGCTCTCCCAGCTGCATTCCTGTATAATTCTCCTCATTCAAAAATACAAGGAATGACTGATTTTCTGGATACCTTTGTTTATAATTAGACAGAATCACTACACTTAGAGGAGTGCACAGCTTGCCTAAATTACTTGACGACAATATCACAGCCGAAGCATGACATTATTCACTAGTAGATACACAAGAACTGCTTGACTTTTAAACTATTATTTGTGTATTATACTGCTCAAAATTCCAATTGACGACTAGTAATAATTACCTAAAAGCAAAGATTGCATAAATGTTGCAATATTATGTAGGAGAAAATATCAGACAGGAGAGTGAGTGATTGAACTGATCAATCGGTACTTGGATGCCGTGGCTGGAATTATTCTTCATACGATCGTACCCTCTAACTTTTATAACAGGCTACGTACACTCCAACATAGCATATACTAAAACATAGCTACAAACTTAGTTGCAGTTGTGTTTAATGTATCAAATTTTAAAGATTAGAGCACCTCTTCTCCAAAGTCTATCTAGCGAACTTTACCATCTCCTATTGAAATAATTCCTGGTTCTCCTATTAGACTAATCCAGGTTCGATAAACTACCGTAGAGCAAAACGTACTCTATTAATTCTAGAAAAACTACCAAAATATTGATAACTGCTACATTCCAAAGAAACGCATGTTTCATCCAAAACCGAGAGTTTTTGCAAACATTGTCAATCGAAAGAAAAGGGGCCGAATCAAGAAAATATCGAATCAAATCAGTTAGATTTTATTTAAAAAATATAAAATGGATCGAATATACTAGGGTTTCTCTTACCATTGTTTAAAGGTTTAAGTGCTGACCAGGAAGTAAATTTCACACAATTATTAATTTTAGGACCAGATTTGATGCACCGAAGCTTAATCAGCTCTCGAAGGAAATAGATGGGTTGAGGACGACGTGTTTCCATGCAGCTGGGCTTCGTTTCGTACTTGATGGAACATTAGGGCACGCAGTTAACAGCATGTCGTTAAAATCAAAATTTTAGCATCGTGCCACTCAGTCGGGAGGCGAATGCAATCCCTGCTCGCAAAGGGGGAATAGGCCCTATTTTTGAGAGATATTTTAATCTCGGCAGAAATTCAGGCCTTTTCTCTCCCCTCTCCAGAAGAGAGATATCCCTAAATAAACCTCTCGCAGTAATCCTGGGGCCAGTTTTTCATTTATTCTTGTCCGACCCAAATTCACTGTTTACCCAGCACCGTCGTGCTCGGTCCTGGCGCGATTGATTTACGAATTAAGAAGACTTAACGCCGAGCACAGGGCCACTTCATTCCCTCCCAGCGTGGAGCCGATTGCAGCAGGAGTAATTTGGATACAAAGCAAACGTACTGGGAGATTAAGTCTGTGAATGCCTGCTCTTTTCCTGAATCCGGATACAAATGAAACTGCGGCCACGAAAATTTCGAATATAGCTGTCATAACTATTGCATGGTTAGTATGATACGGTAAAACCCCATAATGCTAGGTATCTTCGATCAAATCAATCACTGGATTTGCACAAACAAATACACGCGAAAATAAAAAAATGTGCATTATCTAATCCACCGATTAACATTCCGCTGGTCCCCAAACGGCTTAAAAATCCTTTAGGTTTGCCCATTACATTCGGATTAGCAACTTGTCCACAATAGTTCACCACAATTACCCTCCAGCCATAAAATTAAAGCCTAAAATCTGGAATTCACACAATCAAATTCCTTTTTAATTCCATTCACATTAACTTCCTGATGACCATCCGCCATTTTTGTACTTATTCTCTCAATATTAACAACATATATTTATTTAACTACACTCCTCGGCGCCTTAATTTTTTACAGAGAACCCCTTTACATGGGAGGCCAAGCTAGTGGATAAAATAATTAACTGAAATTCATGGCGATTCGTAAGCTGCGATAGCAGAAAAATGTCAGGTGCGCAAGTTAGTAAGGAAAAGAGGTACATGTTTTAGATAGGCTGACAAATGAAGAGTAGATACTATCCTGAACTGCACAATAAAATGGTGAGAGGAAATATAAGTTGGAGGGGAAGGAGAAATATTTACAAAGTCCGGCCATATCTCTCACTATAATTGATAGAATACACTCATTATTAAAACATGTGAAATATCAATTAAATATCTACCATCAATGAGACTTTAAAATTCTAAATTATCTGATGGTAAAGAAGTGATGCTTGAAGAATACCTAAGAGTATATTTCGCTAAAAGCAGATGTAAGCATTGGTTCGAGCAAAATCATCCCGAAGGACAGAAGCTGATCGAGTTACAGATCCACTGTTTAAAGTATCAACGGTCTTTGAGCCTCTAGGACCTAAAAATGCTACCTCGGCTTGTCAGGAAGATTCTCAGCTGCCGAACCGTAACATTTCAAACAAAACCCATCCTTGAGGTGGACTGTAGCCCGCGCCAATCGGATAGGCGGGCGGACACGCCTTTCACCGTATTCACGGCTGAAACACCGAGATTTACATTATGGAACACATGAGCGAATCCTCAAATTCTAAAGAACCAGCGATAGAGGAAAATTCCATATATTCGCACCAAAATACAAGAGGGATTTCACAGATAATTTTCCGTTATATTTCATAATTACTACAAACCATAAAAATAGTTCACCCTTTTAAAAAAGTACCAGAAAGGTATTTCCCTTTTTGCTGAATTTTCATGGAATCGGGTACATAACGTCGAGCGCCTCAAATCCGTGGGTTAGCAAGGAAAGAGAAATGTTTTTGAAGGCAGACTGTTTAATGATTCAAGAGAGGTGTAGATATATCGAAGTCAATGCCAACGGAGCCAGCTCAAAAAGTTTTGCGGGTGTGAAAATGATGGGCGTTAATTGGATCATTTATTTAAGATATACGAGCCGCAGCGGACGTTTTCCTCCGTGCTATTTGAATAATGGGCCATATAGTCACTCTTTTATGGTGTAGTACCTCTGAGGAAAATTTATATGCTTTGTGATGCAGCGAACGTTAGGTAAATCGACCCTGTGAAGCTAAAAATAAACTCTGGTTAAGCATAGGAGTATCTGGAGAAAAGAAACTTTAGTATCATGGCATGTACCATCATATAGAAAAAGAATATAAAGGAAAAGGATAACTTCGGTGGCAAGTTTCACAATTCCACGCGAAATTAGACGGCAGATATTTTTTTGACGGTGTCCATAACAGGGGAAAGACTCCCGTACTGGATCTCCAATTGCCCGCTGGGGAAAACCCTTGGTCGTTAAGAAGCCCATCCAGAATCGAAAGGACGAAAGGGATTTCGGCCGAGATCCACTCTGGGCAGAGGGAGAGCCACTGGGGAACTCATGGGTCCCGGGGCAATCTGCCGAGGGAGTTGATGAGGAGGGAGAGAGGATACGAGAATGAGTGAGGCTTCTCGCCTCCCGTCGAAGGGTCTTGTTTGCCAAGATCTTGGAGAGAATTCCCTCCTCCCTCACAAAAGAGGTCCACAAACTTAGGCAGAATTTCCCTCCGCTCACCACCTCTGAGGAGCGTCCGCCGACATGCCCTTTGTCGCATTCGTCTGTTTACGGCGGCGCGCAGAGGCGCGAATTAGGCAGAGGCCCGGGGCGTCACTCATTCCTCGGGGCAATACTTGGCCCCTTATGCCTATGCATGCCCACCGAAGACGAGACGCACGAGGAATGAGAGACGTAAGATAGTTTCTCCCTCCCTGGGCACGTCCACTTGTAATAAGCAAACGTAATACGTCAGACATTTTTAATAAATCACGATTCTCACCATTCATGATTGTTTTAATCTTGTATGGTTTCGACATCCAATACAAAAAGCATCGTTTCCCGTTTAGGAGGTTGTGAATTGTTTTCGCTAGTGCGTAAAAATAATTTTATTAGACAGAATTTTTCAACCCTTATTTCATTGACAAAAAATTATTCGATCCGGTATTAAGTCTCTTTTTGGAGCCTTTTCCGCATTTCGGAAAACGCTCTCCATACTACACTACATGCATTAGAATCTGAAAAAAGCAGGTTGTCTTAAACTGTGATAATACATTTAATTTTCAGGCTTGAAGAAAAGAACAAGATTTATAAGAGGTGCTCTACGACTTCAGATAGGTTTGAAAATATCCTGCCAAATCTACCCTCTCCTCATCCCGCATCTATTCATGTCTGCTAACAGAACAAGTGTCCTCTACTATGTGATCCCTCAAATCCTGCATGTACTATACCACCAGTTGATCATTATCCCAATTCGTTTCCTCCTAAAACGTATCATTTTCCTCTCAATGGCAATTTAAAAAAAGTCAACTGTCAATTGTCTCCTCCGTTCTCTTTCGGCCTCTTTTGAATTTCTCCAAAACTGGCCTCCCTCACCCACCACGCCTAACACTTCGTCTGCCATCATCGCTGCTCAGATTCTACTACCATTCTCAACTAAATCCACATTTTTAAAGCCTCCAAATTAGGTCCTTTCTCAAACACAAGGCACTGCATTATTTACAACGAACAACTCCAAATTAGTCCCTCTTTTACGTCTTTGTACCTACTCCAGTCCCTTTACCTAGTCCACTACCTCTTATTAGGACCAGTAACATGTACTGTGCAGGTGAAAAAATGAAAATGTAGAATTTCAGTCCAAAACATGAATTGAAAGGTGACGAATGAAAATTGAGGGAATACTGAGCGAGAAAATAGAAGAGAAGAGGAAAACTAATCGGAGGTACAACGAAAAAGTTAACACTTTCAGGCTGCGATAAAGGTGAGCATTTCGGACATGAAGGGGAAGAATTACGTGATGATACGTAATGGATGGAATGAATCTAGAATGTATGCCCTAATGGTGAGTGGAATAGTGTATTACAAAAGGTAAAGTGAAATGAAGAAAATGTTTTTAATATCTCCGGCAATGCTCATCACATTAGCCGTTGCACAAATATATAATCGAAATAATACCAAGAAATGGGCTAACCAAGGTGGTCAACAATAAAGACAGCGTATTTCACTAAATTACACCATAGGTAAATGAGGGACGAAATAGCTCAACTTCCTCCCCGGGCTCAAAAGTGTGACGCAGGATTGCCGCCATGCGGTGGACTCCCTTGTTGATTATACCGACTGTGTTGGGGTCCGCGTAGGCGAGTGAGCTTAGCGGCCACAGTTGCGGATCCTTGCGCCCCGACATAATTTCATTTCCGCAGCTTAGCCCCGGACTCCCTCATTTCCGCAAAGACCGCTTCCGTAATATCGGGCCGGGAGTGTAACCACGTTAAATGCTGATGGCACGAAGGAGCTGGATTGTGTGAGAAAACTTGAAGGGGGGTTGGTTCAAGAGGGACTGGATTGTGTAACTTCAAGGGGGATTAGTGCTCAGTGTGTGCATGCTCATGCATGAGTAACGCTCTGGCAGGCAATCAGAAAGGCCGCGGGTGTTATTCCCTTCTTTAACGCAGTTCTTAGGTAGTTTCCTCGGGAATTTTACGAGTATCTGTATGCCGTATGTTATAGCGGGCAGTGTGAGGGCTGCAACCAGCTGTAGCGCCCACCCAGCGAAATCCTCATAGGGTTTAGAGAGTGAAATACATATTTCGAAACTTCATGTTTTTGTAAGCTCCCAGAGAATTGAACTTAAAATACACGATCTCTTCAAGAATGGAATTACTTGGAATATTACATGTCGAGCGTCATAAGTTTTAGCTTCATATTTATACAAGGCCATCGTGCACGTACTTTTTTGTAGTAATCTGTATTTATGATACTGGCTATTAATACTGGCTTTTCGTTAATTCACGGAAATGTGCTCTCCCTTTTCGATGTTGGAATTTATAATCAACGGTTATAAATACCAGCAACTTCCAAACACATTTCTACACCCTATCGAAGCAAAGGCACCACCCACAACGGCAAACGAATTAGCCCAAAACAAAACCCACTAACATTTATACATCAGTAATGTGGGTGGATTTCATCCTACCTCAGTAGTTCGACGCCCGGAATACGGAAAGCAGCCATGCTTTACAATTGGTACAATATACGTTAGCTGCAGTTGAATAAGCACAGTGAACGGTATGCTCGTCATTCATCAAAATCCCAACAAAGCTTCCATAGAAGTTCTGAATTTCAGAATTTCTACATTGACCCAGAAACTAATGCGGATAATGCCGTTAAAAATTGGAAAATACGAGAATGTTCGTCCTTAAGCAATACTATGATTAAGAATGTTAGGTCAGCGGAGAAGAAGAATGGAAGGACAAGTATTTATGATGGATTAAGGGGAGGAAGGAAGTACACTGAGCTAGAGAATGAAATTGCGGAATACAATAGTTGCTCACAGGTTATATTTAGCGATAATAAATAGTCGCGGTCATTAGGGGAGGCAACCGACAACCAAGGCCAATTGCGGGATTATTGCAAGAAGGGTTTTTGAGAGCATGAAGGCATTAGGATTTGAAGGCAGGATTAGATAGAAACCTGGTGTTAGCATTAACCATTAGTGTTTTAACAGAAATGACAGATCCCAGTGAATAGTGCATTTGGTCGTTGACCAAGAGTTTCAAGCTTCGAATCCGTGTGAAGCCCTCTTTTTCATGCCCAATCAAATTCAAGCTATCCGTTTCTAAATGACGAATCTAGCGGAGAATCAAAATAGCGGTCCAGAGAAGGGACTGGAAACCGATGTCAAACCTATGAACTTCACATGTCTTCCTGGAGTCATCACCAAGTATTGGCGGATCTCTTTCCATCAACGAACGAAGTAACGGGGGAGGACAGGAGCGGATGTTTGGTAGGGAGCCCAATCGTATCCGTTCATTCCACAGCCGCGGCTGGTCAAACCACCTCCCAGAAGAGTTCTGGGTATTCTGCTTTCATTTGGGGTGATTACTAATTCAAGGATATTAAAATATTCAATCGACTTTAGTCAAATTTTTTATCGTCATTGACCAACTGATATTTTTCATCGTCAGTTGCTCAACTGAGATCCTTTTATATTTCCCACTAGCTTGAAAACATCCCGGCAAATACGCACAATTGTCGAGGAGGATAGAAATACCAGCAATACCAATATGAGCAATCAAAGCCGGCGTAATCTGTTTCAACACTCTCATTACTTTGCTATCCTTCTATTTGTAGAATAAGCGTGTGAATGAGAGAGCGCAAGCCTTGTTTGGCCGACGAAATTGTTTCCTTTGTTTAAGAGCGGAGACTAGCTAGGTGCTCTGGCCACAAAATTCGCTTTCTGCCCCAGACAGGTAATATTTTATTCATCCACCAATCTTATCCTTTTCCTTTGACCGCTTCCATGATACGGACCACTGGATTACAAAGTGTAAGTCTCTTTGTGCAATGGAGTGGAAACATGAAAGACATGAAAGAGAGCAGAGGGAGAGAGTCGGAAAAGAGAATGCTTAAACTTCCCAAGGGCTATTTAACTTTAAAGGGCATTATGATATCAATATTATCAGTTACGGAGTTTCCCAACCTCCATTACGTATACATCTAATCACACTTGACGTCATAAATTGTTTTACTATCTGAAAGTAGCATGTATTTATTACACATTTCCTTAAACACAATCAATTGTGGTCTCACACGATATTCATCGGTGATATGTTCCAGTGTACACCAGCAATTTAGTGTAAAATGATATGACAAATATATAATCGCAGAACGAATACTTTGCATAAAATAATTAGCAGCTTAAAGCACAGTAAAGCGCACGGTTTTCAATTCTATTCAATTCCATACATACATGCACTTTTCTGTAAGTCATTGATTTCATTCAATCTAATCCAGAGAATATTCCTGATGGTCAGTAAGATATCTACATCTACAGCTACGCGATACCCTGCAAGCCACCGCGAGAGTGTGGATATGTGATATACTACTACGACATCCAAACGTGGAAACATGGCATCAGCATTTCTTGTATTTGGTGATATTTACTCAATAAAACTATAACCACATGAGTAGCACATTGTACTGTGGAATGGAATGTCCCGGGTCGGATTCATTGTGCAGCATGCTTGGCGACCACGAGTGCAACTTTCTGGATTCCTCAACTTTCACAGAAAACTTGTGGGGACTATGGGCAATTAAAGGGACCACATACCCGATTCGGAGAATTTTGCAAGCTTTTAAACTTCAAACGGGGCGAGTTCCACCAAATACAAACCAATCTTTTGGTCGATTTAGAATGTAAGGTATTACATAGAGGTTCATATCTATGAGTAAGCCAATAGCTTTGCGGCATGCAAATGATTACTAGCGTGTAAGCATTAATTGCTGAAATAAAGATGGCGAAATGAATTTTAGCGTTCTTACTTCGTGAGAAGGACATGAAATTCTGAAACAATGTTAGATGCATCACAAAACAATGGTGGACTTTCGGCCTTTCAATAATAGCTATACGCTCTGCATGAATCATTTCCATCTCACAAACGAGTTGCCCAAAATTTCCCGGAAACAGAAGAGAATTCAGATGGATAATTCTTTACAAATATTATTTCTTTCTTATTCTTCGTAGCTGTTGTTGAACATTCCTTCGCCATGAAATGGTTAACTTCTTGGGAAGGCTCTAGAAACCATCCACGAGGGATTATATGGATATGCTACAAAACGGAATAAAATTAATGTACCTCTCCATTGACTCGAGTTGATATTGCATCATTATTCCGTTGAAAACGAACTGCAATCCGAACAATATATCTTCGCACCTCAAAGATGGTGAGTGAACGTTGCTCCAAAAGCTTCATTTTTTCGGAGACCAATAGCTATGAGAGGCATATCATTGGTTGGTGCCGAAGCATGAACTTCAAGGAGTGAAAATGGAAATAGATTTACAGCTTTTAAGATGTGGGTACGGAGAATGATGGAGAAGGAAAGGTGGGTAGAAGAAGGAGAGGGTAGGAGACGAAAGAAGATGTGATAGATGTGGAGGCGGGGAGGGGGGTGGGGAGTTGATTACAGAAGTTGAGCAATGAAAATGGGCAAAGAAACTGGATCGAGTAGGCCAATTGAGCACCCAAAAATACAGGAGCGAGGGCGTTTGAAGTAAGTAGTTGAGGGAAGAATGTTGGACAAGCAGAGTAGAGGGAGGAGAAAAATGGGTAGTTTGGAAGAAATATTGGCAGGCAAGAAGTACGTGGAATAAAATGACATAGTATTCAAGATTGGGGTAGAGGTAATAGTTTTTTATGTCCATCTAAACTTACTATAACCGGTGGATCACTGAAAATAATAATAGCAATAAACAGCTATGTGACTGGTCTCTCTGTCTGAATACCAAGCTCCCTTTTGCTATACACTATGGAAATTTGTGCCTTCGGCGAACCTTGTTGCTAAGCCTTGTTGAACCTTGTTGAAATGAAGTCACTTTTAACTCGACTATCCGAAAATCACTTTACATTCCTCAGCGTCAAGCTCAGGTCACCTCCATCCAGCCCTCTTTCCCTTGCGACTGTCACTCACATTCAGAGGGAAACGCCGACGCCCGTGTTCGAGACTCCATCTTTGTGTGTACCTCCTCCATTGTGCAGCGGTTGCGCTCTAATAGCATCGACGGATCAGTCGCAAAGAATGCTCAATGGACACCAGTCGATTATTTCCAGGAGTCAATTAGTACCACCCTGCCTCCGCCCAGCTCTAATATATGACTATAGGTCATTTTCAAGCCTATGGGACACTATGCTACGGAAGGTGCCCCGCCCAAACCTTCAACAAGTCCAATCCAAGCAGTGTAAGTAAGGTATTAAGGACACCAGGTAAGTAATAGTAATGACTCTACGCAGCCAGAAAACAACACCTAATGTCTTTAAAAAAAAGTTCAGGTAAAAGGAAATCGAAAATTTAAAGCCACCGCCCTAGCTCACCGAACCATTCAAAGTAGATACACATATGATGACCGTCCAAAGTATTTTCGAAAAAAGCTAATTTTCAATCTGAATTTGGATTCAAATTTCAGGTGTTTCAGGAGATCGCTTTCCCTTGTATTCTCTATCGACACTCTTATCATATGGATAGTGGGCAAATTTTTTTCTCTCTGATTATCTTCCATCCTATGAACAAATGTAACTTATTCCTCGGGAATTGAATTCGATAGCGGTGAGCGAAGCATTCATGTTTTCAAAGTCACTTCCCATTCAAATGGCACTTCCTGTCTGTCCCACTGTACACAGCACAGCCTGATTTACCTCATAAATAGAATTGGGTGCGTACAAATAAATTTTCCTCCGTACAAATGAATGATGATTGGAAAAAACATCAATAGCAAATCAGTAGTCTAAGGGATTTTTCATATTTCCTCGCAATCCCACAAAATGATGAATCATTCGTTGATATCAACGAATGATTCATAATTTGAATACAATTTTATACTTGATTCAATGATGCAGCGATAATTTATGATGTAATTTTAATCGAGAAGAATATGGCTCCTGAAGTACCTCATTTCTCATGATTATAAAATACTTATGTGACTATATGATCTCTCGTGTGCTTAGGTCTACTGATGGTCAATTTAAAAGAGATTAGTGAATTGACAGGAATGCGACAGACATCTACGATTGCTATAAAAACTTTCGTTTCTGATGACGGGAAGATAAGATGAAATTACTCCCCACAAGCAAGTTCACTGAACTTACCACCACGCGGCGTAAGTCACCAATGTCCCCAGATGATCTTGCACGGGTCAAAAGTGGAGTTGCAAGCGTCCTCAAGTCTGAAAAGTAAAAGACACATTATCCATTGAGAGAGAGTAGCGTCCCCAACTAGAAATGACTTCGCTATGTAATTTATCAAGGCCATCACCGTCTCAGATGAAAACCACAACGTCACTCTCAAATGTTACAGCCACTCATGAAGATAGAATTACGGCTCGTCGAGAGAGTTAGCCTGGTGGTCAGGGAAGCGGAGTTGAGCCGACTTTCGTGGTTAGGACCCCTGAGAAACCTAATGTATTTTGCAGCCAGTATTTACTCTCAAGGCACTCCTCCCAGGAGTCTAGACTGGATTTGGAAACAAACACAAACGTCCGGAAAGCCAAATTCTACAACATGCGCGAGGATTTGGCGAAACAAAAATCAATATATACGAAACTATTTTCATTCCAACAAAACAATTTTTTTACCTCCGAGTTCCGTAACATTCGCAGAGAAAAAAATTGCCCCAGCCAAAGATAGGGTCAAGAAATTGACAACGTGAATATAATAATGCTGATATACTCCGCCACAAAATGTTAAGCGTCTATACCAAATTCCCAGCTACGCGGATTTACCACTCGTACTCGTGAGACAACTGTCGTAAAGCTACGAAGGAAACTGCGAGAAAATAATCTAGTTGACTCAATAGGTTGCCTTATCGAAGGACTTTTAAGATAACTTGAGGTCATTGTTTACCGTGCACAATGCCATCCCAGAACGATAGTAAACAACCGCATTTGTTTATCGCCTCATGACTTTTAACCCTACAAAAAACGACATTTCATTCCATCATGGATTTTTAAATGGAATGGTACTAGCAAGTAAGTAATATCTCTTTTTACAGCTGGAGGAAATGAAATCTAGCCGTTTACAGTCTAAAAACTTATAAAAGTAACAATGGGCAGTCATTCAAAGTGAGCTTCAAATTCACCAGTATTTTGGCCTACTCTGAGCAGCGAAAAATGTTTAAACAAGGATGATTATCGAGTTAAGGTTAAAAATGAAATATCAGCCATTCCTTGCCAGCGTACAAAAAAATATTTCTGCCGCACAAATTCAGCGATTCGAAATAATCATCATCTATCCTAGTACGAATTCGATCACTCGCTAACATCAACACTGCATTATTATTTCGAAATTTTTTAATTCAAACATCAATTAGTACGGCAAGATCACTGACACTACTCTAGTTTTTTTGTGTCTTACTAGTACTTTTGAATCATTACAGCAATTCAAAAGAAAAACTCATTATTTAAAAAGCTGCTTACGACATTTACATTAATCCCGATGATGGCACTATGTTCCGAAACCATGGTCGGAGGTGTGGAAGGGATTAAAGTGTGAAAATTGTAACAGTGATCTTTTTATTAAACATGAATATAAATTGTTTCCACAAAGTAAATGCGGATACGCTACCATATATGGCTCATACAGATTACAGCCCTTTATGCTTTGGCGTAAACTGAGGAACTTATGTACATCGAGCAGAGCGAGTGGCTCGACAGATATGAGTTATTACAGCTGCTCAAGTTGCGGACCTTCTTAGTTGGGACAGGATCCCATCTACGGAAGAGATTTGCCAAACGGCAGAGTGATTTTCTAGGGCCAGGGATATTAGTTAACTTCACCAGTAACCCTGATAACCTTCCCGTTTACATATGTGCTGGTAGGAGAAACTGGTTTTGCTGGGCATCAGAAAAAAACACGACACTGAGAAGCTGAAATGACACTTGAAACTTTGCCTCTGGTGGATTTCAATGTCTAGATAATTTTCAACTCTAGAAGAAAGGACACTTTGATTGAACGCATGAAAATACTCTGCATTCTAAACCAACTCTGAAAATTTGAAGCATCTCTATCCGAGTTTCATACATCCAAAGATAAAACACTATTTTTTTAAATTTTGGAACTCGAGTACTTCTTGAAAAACTACATTCATTGCGCCAATCAATGTTATCCTCACAATAGAGCTTCGGGAATAATTTCAAGGACCAGAGGGCTTTCACGTCAACATGGGTCCAAATCAAGGGAAAATGATAGGTAATTTTCAATTTTATTTTTCGAGAGGGAGTTGGCTTCATAATTTGTATCACCTGACACCATCGAGTATTATAAAAAAACTGTTTTTTAGTTAAATGGGCAAACAGTCGCTTTAGTGATAGAGATTTCCGCATTATGGGGACAACTCTAACCTACCCTTAAAAATCTGTTTTCCCTCAATAATCATGTTAAATAAGTTGGTTCCTGCATATGAATTCATGTTTCCTCAGTCAATATTCATATCTCTTGTAGGAATCAAACCTTCCAAAATCCATATTATTTTGCTGACTTCCACACCTGCCTGGCTTTGCCCTCCATCGTCTTCAAAAATAAACTATTACTTCTGAATACGTTCTCATTCACCTTCGACCATCTTAAAATTTTCCCTTAAATCCTTTTCTTCCCACCTCTTCGCTAATCTTTCTTTCCATGAGGTCTACTCTCTCCATTCTCTCTTTATTCTTCTCTACTCACAAAGTTGTGGTGTTAATTTGAAAAGCGTTCACTTTTCCCTGTTTCTGAAATTTCTCCTAGGAATATCCACGTTTTTTCTATGGGGAAATGCAAGGAGCGATTTCTGGTTGCTGTTTTTAACGAGTTTTCCAACGTGGCACCATCACCTAAATGGCCGACCCACTGGGGTCAGTTCACCTACTTGACGGCCGCCTCACTGAGGAACAGACACTGCCCTGGCTCCTACTCTTCGACCTTTCCGGCATGGATTTATCCTCTACAGGAGCTACTTTCAATTTCCGGCCACTCCCGCTCAAAGAGTGACAGGAACAAGCAAGCCCTTCTAGCACGTCAAAGTTACATTCCGTGGAATTCATCGCCTGAATAAATAAAAAACAAACTTGCCAACAATTCGCGCCTTGTTTCCTGTTTTTTTTGCAATGCTAGTAATTTTGTTAAGTCGTTAAAGTGCCATCAAGATAGGTTTTCGGTAATTTTGAGCCAACGATTTCAGAGGACCCCGCGGATGATACGCATTATATCCTACAAGAACATAATTTCTGACGATCCATCTTATTTCACTCCATTTCCGAAGGATCGCCGATACCGCCGGATAAAATTATTTCCCCTACTCTGGGTATGCTCGACGAGCGATAACGTAATATACTATATTATTAGCATTAGTTTTTCTCTGAATTCTCAAATTAATTATAATTAATGACCTTGATAATGACAGTTTTCGAAACGATTGTCGGTGTGCAATACAGTGTGAAAAGAGTACCTAGTTCTTTGTTTATTCCTCATAATGAATATTTTCACAACAATAAATTACGTTCACAGGTAAAACTATTACTCGGATTATTTACCCTTAATCAAACGGCTTTCGTGGGATAAACAAAAAATATACAACAAGGACACCCATGTTAACCTTCAAAGACAATTTATAAAGGATAGTTATGAATGCTCCCGGTTGTTTGAATAATTATCATGTATTACATATTATTAAATACGAAATCATAAAATACATAAATTATACTACTATTCTCTTCCAAATATGCCAAGACGAAAAAAATATGCGCCATATATGACCTGTTTCGAAATCTAGTTTTTTTACGCTACGTCAGTCGATTTCTCACTGTAACTGGGTACAATGAGTAAACATGAAAAATGGGTTCACTATTCGGGAGGTTCAGACAGTTACACCCTTAAAGGATCTATTCTCGTTTTTATTACTGCCGAAAATTTGACTTGACCATCATGTGATTGAATATAATGCTGGTATTTCCAGCAAACAAAACACCGAAAATACTAAGGTTACCATTATTTTCAGCATTAAATCCGAAGCAGTAATCCGTTAACTATTCGCGAAATAAATCGTATTGGGTTCGAGATTGGGGTTTCTTGAAACACCAGCAGCTTCTTTAGGGTGAGCAAGGAGCACAATCGCGGAAGGGTTGCACCCATTCTTCCAGAAGAAGGAAGCGGACCCCAGGAGCGAGGATTACGTTGAGGGGGAGTGGCGCAACCTGCAGCAGTGGGACGGTCGTTCCGTGCAAGCGGACACACGAAAAGGAAGATCGGATTGAAACAATCGAGGAGGGAAAGGGAGAGTGGGCGGAGAGGAAGGGTTGGAATTCGCCACCACTACCACTTCTGCGGACGCTACTACTACAGGTGATTCGTGGGACGGGGAGGTTGTGGGAGTACCAAGGATGTTTCGCGAACGCGATTTTCGCTCACACATACAACCGCAAGGACTTTCTCCTCCCTCTCCTCTCCCACTCCCACAGAGCCCACCCCGCTTCTGACGGAACCACGGTCCGCCAGAAGCTAAAATTGGAGCAGGAGGAGGAGATAGGGACAGATGAGGGTTAGGAGTCGGAAAGGCGGATGGCAGCGAAGACAACAAAAAACGTGAGGGAGATATGAGAGCGGCATGATAATCTTCCCCCTCGAGGCACCTCGGTACTGCCTCCATCGCGATTCGCTCGGGATGAGATGTGAAAAACAAGACAGAAATATGGGCCCGTGGGTGAAAAGTGGACGCGAAGGAAGGAACGGATACCCGTGGGCGTTCCCCGTCACTGCGTCAAGTCCTCCTGGAACATCCGTAGGAAAAAATCGTGTGTTTTCGCATCATTTTCCAATGCTATTTAAATGCAATTTTTTGCTCAAAATTTTCAATTTACGTCATGTCAAAGGGGAAAAATTGTTTTATTACTGTCCTTTGAATTTGAAATTTAAATTTTATTCTGACGGAAATTTTTGCAGAATAAACAATTCATTGTGATCTTACCCAGACTAACCTCCGACTATTTTTTATCACTCCAAAGATTTCCTGAAGGAAAAATGAAAGGAACCCATTTGCGACATGTGACTTCTCTAAAAGTAGGTACCTATAAATCACACCTTAGAACAGTTTAAATTTCAACACCGCATACACTTTTCATGATTTTATAGCTACAAGACGCTCGTTCAATACACAATTATATCAATTATTACGTTTATTTTTATCGCACATCACGATAAAAATAAAAACTATAGTTATTAAAGAATGAGCATATTTTCTCAACATTCTACGTTCTCATTCCCATTAGACCTAATTTAAGCCTTGAAGAGAAGGAAACTAAATGTAACAGAGTAAGAAAATAAATAGTTTACATTAAATGCATTATTTAGCTATATTTTAGGTACACCTAAGTATGATCAACAATTTATTTGCACAGTAATTAATAGAAGACTAATTATCGTAGCCCAAGTGAGGGTATTTGAGGGCTTCTTCGGGTGAGGCCTTTAAAATTAAGAGTTTTCTGCCTACTGTAATTCTTCATCAAATTGGGGCAAAAATAGAAAAGGCCGGCTCCACACCCGTAATATTCTGCTGGTTCTATACAAAATCAGTTCTTCCCCCGCCCCACGATTCTATTTACGGCATAAATACTGGTTTTTGGCCAAAAAAAATACACGCGCTGAAATAACATCTCAAAGGTGCTATAAAAAATGCATTATTTGAACCATCTTAGATGAGCTAGCCAGCTATTAATACAATGGACATTTTAGTAATCAAATAAAAAGAAAAAACGTCGCGCGACAGATGAATTTTTAACGATTTCAATCCACACTTCAATCAATATCTTTAGAGAAGAAAGAAAAAAACCTTCAGAAGTGGTAAAAAAATTAGCCTTCGAACTGAATGGAAATCATTTGGCACCGAATGCAAACATTTTTACCACGAATCAGATGAAAAGATGTTTTCTTCGAATTAAACGGAGAAAAAAAATTCCAAGAAGGCCTAAAACATGCAAAGCGTTTCATTTTTCCGAACTGCCCACATCTTTTACGGTTCCGTAAACACGGCGGCTGCTGCCCGAGGGGAGATTCTAGCGTTCGGATCGAGAGTGAATTCGGTAAGCGGAGGGGAGGGGGGCAATGCTTGGGAGAGTTGGATGGAAAGAGGGGGAGGCGGTGGGAAAAGGAGGGCGATACCAATCTAAGGGGGAGAGATTTTTTCGGGGCATCTTATTAAGTGGGGGAACGAGTAGAATGTTGCGAGGAACGAGGGAGGAGGCCAAGTTACAGCGTGGTGCGCACAGATTGAGAATGCTACGGCGAAAGAAAGGCGGGAGGTTACTCTAGGGTGACCAGGTTTCCTGTGGTGTCCAAATCCTCACTCGGGAGGGAGGCTATGCGGGCCACGCCCAAGTGATATAGGGACCTTATGTTTATGCCCTGTCATAGTCACCATGTGGTACTCTATGAACCTCGCACATGAACATCATAGATACAAGTCGTCAGGAACACTAGGACAGAAAGTAGTCCATTAATACTGTAAGTAAGGTACGGGCATGAGGCTGAATACAATATTTACTTTCAAGGTTGAGTTGAATCCTTACAATTCTAATTCAAAGCCGAGTCTTCAGCCATATTTTAGTCAATGTATGCAATGTCGCATGAAAAAATATTAGTCAAATAAATTAGTTACTCCAAGTAGTAGTAGCAATTATTCAAGAGAGATGTTTAAGAGAAGAGGTCATTTGCGCCATTACGGATAGGTGGGAAATTAGATTGGGGAAAGAATTTTTCAGGGAACGAAAGAGGGTTAAGCGAAAACTGCCGTTGGAATTGGCTTCCTCGGATATTAGGTTAGTGTGCAGTGTAACCATGATACCTACACCCTTCTCCTCGAAAACCCATCCCCTACTTCCCCCATAAACTAAATATGGTCGATTAACCCCTGCTGAGCATTTGGGAGTTATTATTCATTCAAACTCTACAACGCAAGTGATGGATGGCTTAAATTTTGCCCCTTAAATCAAGAGTCATTTCCGCAACTAGTTACTTAAACAAAGATAAAGACTCCGCGGATAAAGGCTTCTTGGCCGTTTTCGAGTAAAATTTAGTGAAATGCAGCGAAGTGATGCACGATTCACCAATTGATTTCCTCCTTATCTAAGAAGTGATAAAGCAAAACACACATATAATAGTTTTTTTAGTGAGATTATCGGAACACTTAGCAAAGCTGAAATCTGAATTCATAAGCATACAAAAACGACTTATAACTACCCAGATGTTTACAGTTGAAAAATTCGAGGCCTGCATGCCAAAGTACCTGAAATATTTTTCTGTAAACTTCTTATTTAGATGAGCCCTGGACTAGGGGAAGAGGGCACCATATGACCTTATTTACTCTAGGTAAAATACAGAAATAACAAATGTCTACCTCGGATGAAATCTTGAAATAAAAATGAATCTTCGATTAACTCTCATTTCTTTGGATGTCACAGGATTCAAGCAACGGCTTCCTTTGAGCTGATCATCGATCATTTATATTTAGCCATGGCTACAGCCTGTAATGTCCAACAATATTTTTAATCACGTAGCAATATAAAGAGAGGGGCGAAAAGCCTAGAGCTTACACTTTATTTTAGATTCTTGATCGATATTTTGCGGTTGCTCATTTGAAGAGCACTCTATCAAAATCCGTCAAAGGAAGAAAAACTTCGGGTGCGTTAAACAACAGAAAGAACTGAAAACCTATCTGATGTGAATCATCAATCGATGAGAGGATGAAATTCCGGGGTAGATTAATGGAAGTGGATATAACGCGCAGGAGACGATCACACAGTCAAAGCTTTGGCCGGTCATAGCTTTGGCAATTTCCCGTTTTTTTGTTTGTTAGATGAACGAGTTTCTTTCTCTTAAGTACTTTACTTTGAAGTACTCGCAAATCGTTGTCCGTCAACTCACTGCCTTCCTTACAGATCTACGTCATCGAAGATGAAACCAATATCCAATAGATCATTGATCACTAAAATTGTTGATAACACACAATTTACATTTTTGTAAATATTTTTGTAAATTGTGTTTTATCCACACAAGTATTACATTAAGTACTGCGCCAAATTTTATGAAAAAAGAACTTGGATGAAAAGCGATCTTTTTTTTTGCCTGGTGGCTACCGTAGAGATTTTATTACGAAGGAAGTTTCAGTGACAACTTAGAGAGTATATAATAGGTACAGAGAGAACAAATGATTAATCATATAATTTGAGTAAAAATACGTTATCGGTACATTCACATTTCTCCATTTGCTACGCAGCAACTGCCGCTGGCATGGAACTTGAAGCAACTAACACCTTTTTGAATTTGCTGTTTCATTGTGTATCACTAATTACATACAGTCAATACTATTAAATTAATAAGTTTTCACGTCTTTTAATAAAAAATATTTTATTACAGAATTAAAACTGTGGAAACAATACGTTAACTTTACAATGCACTTTTGAGTGATGCATTTTTAAATCTAGCTCAAGCGATGGAAGTACAAAAAAGTCGGGTAACATTTGCGATTCAGAATTCAAATCGGAATTTTAACACAATATTAGTCGGAGTCCTGATTTTGTAAGCTTGTGGGTCGACACAACCGAGTTCTGAATAAAGAGAGCTTTTTTTACCTTAATTGTTTAATTTGGGCTTTCCTTTCAGGTCATTGTATTAATACAGCTGCTCCTTTTGGTTCTATAAAGATGGAAATCGCATATGCTTAGTTATGTAAGAGCGATTGACTAACATTTTAGTGAAATTTGTCGCCTATCGATGATCGGGTTATAATTATAGGAAATGAGGAGTAGAGACAGGGAGAGAGAGAGACCGAAAGAAAAGGACAAGGATCCCATGCAGTAAAATAAGAGACCAGCGCCCTCTTTTTTCGTTCAGTAGGTGTGCGGCTCAGGAGAGAAGTGGTTTAAGTGCGATAGACTGAAAGTAAGACAAATGAGAAGGTTCTGGGCAGGGTCGGGATGGAGACAAATTTACTGGAGGAACATAGGATGAAGCAGAGTGAGTGAATAGACCAACTAATTAAAAGGCGATGATTTACTGCAAGCCGTTAAGGCTGCTTTACACGATACAATTGTTTTGTACAATATCTTGTACAAACCCTTGTATGAAGAAATTGTACCGTGTAAAGCGGCAAATTGTGTGAACGCTTGTGCGAATGTCTGAATGACTGATCGGAAAATAGAACCTTTTCTAATTCCATTCAGACAAATATACAATTTCCTTCAGTTTACACAAGCGTTTGTACAGGAAATTGTACAAAAAATTGTATCGAGTAAAGTGGCCTTTAAAGAGTACCTACATGATGCTGAGAGAAAGTGTAGGAAGATGAGGAAAATACTTGCATTTTTTTATATTTTATTTTTGGAAGCAGCAAAGTATTTTTTTGAAAACAGTGCAGTATTTTCCTTTTTGGAAACATAAAAGTGAAGTGGCGCATTTTCTGAACTAAAAGAGAAAATAGAAGGTAAGAAGCGTTCAAAAGTAACTAAAGAGAGTAGAAGCGGCCAATGAAAACCTACCCTGCCGGATAGAAAAACACGTCTGATTTTCTTTTTACTCTAAGATGGAATGTGCGAGAGAATGAGCAAGGAATTAAGTTACGTTACATAACATAATATTTTGGATAAGGCATGTTCATTTTAGGCCGTTTATGCGTAGTAGTTTAAACCATGTCAAGCAATCGGTATTGTTAAGATGACATAGAGAGGTCAAGCATTGGTTTTACACCATGGCATTTTACTTCCCCGCCTGGTGAAGTAAAATTTATTTGAATACAATTTGTAATTGGGTTGCAAGATCATGCACTGAATGCATTACAGCTATATTATTATCAGCACTCAACAGTGGAAACGAGAATGGGAGGACAAGGACTGCTCTATAGGAAGCAGCTCGCGTAATTGACGGGCATTGCTCCTAATCTACACCAACATCATTACCACCATGCGACCACTTCCGCCTATTTTTTTAACCCTCATCTCCTCCGGGAGTTCCAGGCACCTCGACTCTTCTCGCTACGCCTCCTTCCTGTTCTCTTCCCGTTTCCCACCCTTTACATTAGGCGCCCATTCCATCCTTCCCCATAGCCTTCCCATTCAACCTCGTTCAACACAATACACAATGTCCTCTCCTCCTCCCCCCCATGTGCTACACAATCGGACAGCGCGATAATTAGCGTACCCCGCCCTCCTCGACTATTCCATAACCGAGCAAAACCTCCCTGCCGTGGGTGCGGGAGAGAAATGCGAAGGGTGGGACAATGAAGAGACGAGAAGGAGGGAGTGGTGAGGAGAAAGAGAGAGAGAGCAGTGTGGGAACGAAATGCGGAAAGCGAGAAAGAGAGGAAGGCAAGGTTTAAGAGGTACGGAGGACGGATTTTGCAGCACTCCGCATCAGAGGCTTCCTTCAAAATCCAACCGGTGAATCAATTATGCTTAAGAGGCTTTCGAAATGTGGGTTCGGAGAAGGATTGGAAATTTAAGCCGGACAGAGAGGAATGATGTGGTTGTGGATGAGTGGCAGTTGGTCGGGGAAATTGTAAGTAAGCGGAACAGGTGGGTGGAGGATAAATTTATTGGAAAATTGGAATATTGAGGGATATTTGAGAGGGGAGATTGTATGGTAAGCTGCCAAGCGTAGGGGGAAATGAATTGGTATTCTGAACCAATATGATGAGGAAAGATGGAGTGCACCTATGACGTCAATTATTCCGCCCCATGACCCGCTTGTACCCTCAATGCATCCCTTTGAATAACTATGAATAGACAAAATGCAATTCGCAAAGCTTATGCGACGTTTGAGAGGAAAATGTGGGTAGTAAGTACCCAGTCAGATGTGTATCCAAAAAGCGCGACTGAAGCTGTATTAAAAATTCAAATAATGCAATACTCTATGATTATTAAGGGAGGAATGTACAAAAAAGATAGTCAAGCACTTTAAGGCCGCTTATTTCTACCCAGCGTTGATGGGATATAAGTTTAATTTTTTTTTAAAAGGGACACCATTAGGGAGAATCAGCTGATTATGGTTGATTATGAATCGGTTGGGCCAACCAGTAGGTTAAACGGCCAACTGAAAGGGCAGAGTATAATGGGGGAGGACGTCCAATTTCTTCCAAATTAGTCAAAGTGATGATGACTCATAAAACGTTACCTGCTCCAGCGAAAAAATTCGGAATCCTCCACCCGAAAATACCCCGCCTATTCTTGATGGTGCATATGATCTCGGCTGTCGGTCGTCTTTCCAAAGCAACTTTAATATCACTAAATACAGAATGTATGAAGAAAAGGGAGCTCGTAAAGAAAGAAATAAAAATATGAAAATCCCGACAAAATCGACGTTTTGACAGCAGAGACTCGTCATATCGCGATTTTTAATGGAAAAATACGAATTTGTCGGTGGATGCTGGTTTGTGAAAATTTCCCCTTTGTCATAGCTCGATAATTTCACATGCTCCCAAATTTAGCCTTTCTTTAATAAAAAAATGTTTTTGTGTCCGTCTTACACGAATCTGTCTGTTTTATGATAAAAGTTTGAGATTTTTCTAAAAATTCCCAACACTAGGCTGAAAGCGATCTAATTTACGAAGTTAATAACATAAATACAAACTTTGAAAGCAAATACTGGTGTGGTACACACATAGGGTAGAAGCCTGGGAATTGAAAAATTGATTACATATAATTGCTTATGTATTGTTATGCGAATGACTTTGAAGTGCACGGCCACGTCCAGGGACAGAGCATTTTTAGGGTTTAAACATGAGCCGATGTTCATTACTTACAGACCCTGCATTTCATGACCAAATTATGACCGGCAAACACAGTAAAGTAATGCCAATGTACTAAGGGGTTTTTAACAGTTTCACTGTTGGCAGAAGGCAAAATAAAACCATGAATCGAAGTACTTTTTTGGTACGGTACTCCTGTGCCTTCAGTTGCACCGGATTCTGTTATTTTTTACAGCACTTTACAAAGAAATAATGAAAGTAAACAGTACTGAATACGTTGCTTTTCTGTGGTGACTAAAAACCTAAATTTAAGAGAGAGGACGTATGCTAATTTTAAGACCTAGTTCAGCTATCCACGCTTGGGGTAGCGTGAAATCGGTACCACGTCATCTGCATCTACCTACACATTACCCTGCAAGCCATCTCGAGGGTGTGTGTGGAAAGGGGTCAATCATCACCTGGCAAAAATTAACGTAAAGAATTTAAAAGTTAATTTAATTAATACTACATATGTTATACTGCTGAATTTAAAATCTATATTAAATAGAATTAACCTATGAATGTATTTTTTTGCATGCGATACTTGATCTAATGAAAAAGTCACCTTCATGGTCGATGTCATCATATTGCAGTTGGGAGTAAGCCCTGGACCCCATTGCGTTTCAGTTTGGCAAGCATCAGAATCGGAATAAGGAATCCCTATTCTTGTTTCCAATAAAAGAGAGCCTTCGGAGCCGACTCATCCTTACTCTTCGCAGGGGACCACACCCTTGCGGCTACATCTCCGCGAAAGAAGCCGTCTACTCGAGAAAATTCATTGGTTGCGGAAGAAAAATTGCATTCCTGTCAGCTCAAAGGAAACATTTTTTTCCCTGCCTCCATTGGAACAGCTCCAAGCGCCCTAAGTTTAGGAAACTGTAAAGCCCTGAAGGATCGGCAGCTGAAATTCTGCCATCAATCAATTCGTATCCAGGTTGCTTCCCCTCCGCATAAAATCCCCGCGTTTTGAGAATTTCCAGGCAACTGTCACTGTAGCAAAACGCTCCAAGGGAAAATATATTTTCTTCCAAAGAAAGCTCAAGAGAGTGACATTTTGGAGATAATCCTAAAAAATATTATCTATAATTACCCGGTCAAGCTTGGTAAAGCTTGGTGAATCGTGGTAAGAGGTCTCTAATGCAATGGTTATCAGTTCAAATCTTCTTTGGGCTCTAGGCGATGTATGTACACTTATGGAATGGGGCCAACACCGTGATCACGCTTTGTATGCTAAGACATCAATTCTTGAGGAATGAATCACTAATTCTGTAGTAATTTATGCAACCTTTCGTAGCCTTTCTTTGATTTTCTAAAGGAAAGTTATGAGAGTTGCCTATGTAGAAATAAAATACCCACCACAAATAGGAAATAAATAATACTCCACATTTTGAAGAGGGAAACAGGCATTCTGCACTCTACCAATTTTCATCCACTTTTCATACGATTCGAGCTATTCAGTTCACATTTCCCTAAACAAAGGGAAGCTGTGCAAAAGCAAAAGAGTTTATTTTATCTTTTCGGTCATTCTTTCATGTTTTCCCATTCTAAGTTCTTATTGTAAAGGAAAAAGATAACCCACTTCCTTTTTTAATCCGTAATGAGAATCCTTTTAGAATTGGTGAATTATATGAGCAGTAATTCAACTACGACAACAAGCGTAATGTGGTTTTTATCCGCACGCTACGCTCTCGCAAAGGAAAAGAATATAGGATTGTGCATTAAGCACCTTTGCTCATTTAAATGCTCAATACGTGGTAGAAAATCATGAAATATATCAGGAGATGAGATACATTTATTGCAATTTATGATCACTGGCCAATGTTCCTAGGGCTTGCTTGACGCACCTCTACCCTTGCTTCTCCTATCGCCAAACTTCTTTGTGGCAGGATGATTCCCCTCATTATAAGTGGAATAGAGTGAGAAGATTTATCTGATAATGACATTGCTAACAAACAGCTAACACCAAATGGAGTACAAGCCATGAGATTCGTAAAATGTATCACCTCAGAACTGGTCAATACTGTAATCTCTCTTGCAGAAAAATATTTTTTCTCGCCTCTATTCCGGACGTTCTGGATGAACTCTAGCCTTGCCGGGAAGAATATATTGGATAGAAATATGAAAACTTACCTTGGAATACATTTTGATTATATGCATCGATAGCCGGAAGATGGTACTTCAGCAACAAAAGTTGAAAGTTCATTCTCAGTTCAAAATGGATCTTATTCACTGGTCGCGCGAAAGTTAGCACTAGACACTACTGGGAGGGTGGACAGTAATGAATAAAAATTCTTGAGTGCATTTTCCTTGGACACGAAACTTACTCCAGCTCTGCCCACTCATTACAGATAGTATATGATAACTAAGACAAAACTGTTTGCATTTTCTCAATTCATCGTTCCACCAATGGCGAAATATAAGCCTGTTGAGACCTGGACCATCGCTATATGATTGCAAAACAAAATGCCTCGCCGAAATTAATGAGAGCTTTTTCCCCATCGATATATGTCCAATGTATGAGAACCGCTACCACGCTGTTTGACGTTCAATGTGCGCCGCTGTGGCAATGAAATCGTTTCTGCCCTCTTCATCTCCCCGCTCAGCCGGATTAATCACGATCCGAAGCCCTCCGACGCACGAAACTAATCCAAGGGACCGAGCTGCATGTCACGTAGCATCAATCAGTCTCGCAAAATCCGCTGGACTGCAGGAACGAATGCAATCCAATGCTGAGCTATGTACCGTTCACTGAAATGTCACACTCGGTAGCGGGAGGGTGAGAGACATTTTTTTTTCAGAATAAAAAATGGAGTGTCATGGAGCATATAAACAGAGAGACAAAAATACGGTGAGCACAGGAAGTCTGTTGGTCATTGCTAGCATAATCCATTGATAGAGATGATGTAATTTGAAGGTAACATCACTCAAAAGTGTCCACTCCCTCCTCCACCCACGAAATGGAGAAAGATCGCTCATCGTCATATATGTCCCATGGCAAAATAGGTTTATGAGGCGTCCGAAATCATTTTGGTCATTTTTTCGAAAACCAGGTCCCACAACCATGCAATGCACATTTTCCCAGACTCAATTAACTCTTCGTTCCATCAATTTAAGTCCATCCAGTCATACCGTATCTATTCTTCCGTATCCCGTAATGGCATACTATGATTCTTCAAGTCACAGCCTTCACATTCTCTTACAATCTAGATCAACTTTGTCCGCCGTTCATTATCCACAAAATAATAGTAAAGACTCTGAGATAGTTCTAATTTCCCCTGTGTTTCTTTGTATATTTCCTGGTATCATCATCATACATTATCGCGACGGTGTTTTTCTTTAAATAATAGGTAAGGGTACTAGGGAAAACGGTGCCCGATAACTATTGCACGGTAAAAGGACGATATAGAGAAAACCCACCATGTGAGGCATCATCCAAATATGTATAGACGCTCTAGGCTTCTATTATCAACTCCATTTCCATGTTTATTACATCCTCCCTTTCCCCGTTCGTCATCCGTTATTGTTACTCTCGGCCAGGAAGAAATTGGCAGCTGAATTGGGAGATCGCTGCCAGATGAACCCACACGTCACAACTGTATGCGCCGGCCAGTGAGTGACGCGGGAGGTGATAGTTCATGACAGTCACACCGCAAGGTTAAAATTGCGATCTTTCCCAGCGTTCACAGAAGGTTTGATGGGGCAAAGGGGATATGCACAGAATGGCAGCGCGTTTTCAGTGAAGAGCGAGTTTTAATTTTCCTCCGTTTTGTGTTATGAGCTTGAAGGACGATGCAAAACAATGGCAACGAATTCATAGGAAAAATTAATGAGCGATCCCAGTAATTGAAAGCACGATGACGGTGTTGAAGAACCTTCCATGTCAAATACAAATAAAAGTGCATTATGATTTTCCTCATGAACTTACGGACGCAATAAATTCGTTCGGTAATCACGTCATGTTCAGTCATTAATTAGTATTAGTAATAAATATATATGGCAATCTATTAGTAAATTAGGGGCAAATGTAAAATTGCAGAAGAATTTTAAAATAAGAACAAATAAAAGAAGGGGGAAAAAGTGGTTTTCGCTAACGGCACTGATCGGAGTACAGAATATTAGTGTTTCCCGCAAGTGAGTCATGATGATGAGATTAATATGTTATCAAAAAATGAAGCGAAATGATGACAGCGTATTTGGAATTCAAAACCAATTCAAAATTTAACGATAACTAACGTGGGCGTTTTTATCAGTAGCAGTCGTCTGATCGACAGTTATGATAAAGGAATTTGATTCCATTTGGCTGGTCTTCCACGATATTTTATAAAATATCATCTCTCTTCAAATGATTTATCAAGATTTTTTAATGACGATATAAAATATCATGTTGATGACGGAAAAGCTACTGCTAAAGGAACTACAAGTATAAAGGCAGTAAAACAATTACGAAAAAATACCTTGCGCAATGAACTAGAAAATCACTGAAAATAATTCGTCTACAACATAGATTTCCAGCCTTTTTCACTTCCGTGTCCCTCTGCAGTCCATTTCCCTAATCTGCGTACTTTATTCATGAGTCATACTGCAAAATTTACGCAGCTACTGATCAGTTACAGTTAAATACATGGCGCAGTCAGCAACAATATGATTGTTTACTGGTCGATAATCAATGCCGGCCGTTCACGCATTACTGGATGCAAATTTACAGACGAATGAATGTACTTACCGTTACGTCCACCATTAATTAACTTTTTGCGCGAACCATAGGTTGGGAACCGCTGATTTACGCTACTATATGTATCTAATGAGTGTTTTACTTTATATGTCTGGAAAAATTTCCCTACCAAATACGTGAGGACATCATATTGCAGCTTTACGAGATTCAATAATCACCGATTTTAAAATTTGGTTCAATGCGGAGGCGTTTTTGAAATCCTTCGCTGTAAAGATTTAATGTATGTTCCTGCAATTGCTTATGTTTTCCTTATTTAGCCACTATGGCATAATTATTGCGTCACCAAAATTGCCAAAAAATAACCTCATGTTTGAGTTACAATATTTTAATATTTTCCTGCAGCATTTTGAAAGATATATACTACAGTAAATATTCAGTCATGTGTATATATTCAAATACTCTTAGTCCTTTGCTATAAGAAGCCTATGTATTTTTTAATTAAATCATAATGGGTCACTTAATCCTGTTCCCCTTTGCCCCATTGTGAGAGAAACGAGTTCGGCCTGGGTCACAAAACGCCATGGACCCCGCTGAAATGTCATTAGTGCTGTAATTTTAATTCCTAATTGTTTCCAAATAAACTGGACAAGGAAGGGTAGGGGGAGATGAATGACCGAGATAAGTAAACAAGAAAGGCCCGCACATTCGACGCCACGTAAAGATCAAAGCGAATTATCCTCCCTTTCCTGAAGAGCGCCTAAAGAAGAGGAGTGTCTAATACAGGATCCTCATGCATGTACGCATGCGGGGAGAATAGACAGATGCTTCGTTTCTCCCGCCACCCCTCTCCAAATCATACACGTCTTTCCTTTTGCAGATCCGGAAGCATGGAACATCTGTCCTGAACGAGAGCCCCATATGTCAAAGGGCGCAATTTTTTTGTGAACGGACGAAGGAGCGGGCAAAAACGATTCCGCCTCGATAATTGCGCGGCCAAGATGAGTGCCCTCGGGGGAGAAAATCCGGAAGACGACTTCAAGATGGCGGTCGCGTCCAAGGAATCCGAAATGAGAGGGCACTCCACGGGTGGCTTCGAATGCGAAGATGACCCGCCACACTGTGCCGACGGCACGAAAAAATCCGTCTCAGGAACATGGTCCTCAATCTGATGAGAAGAAGGGAATGGGACCAATTAGGTTCCTTCAAAACTCCTTGTGTTGCAAGGCGTCCAAATACAGGCCACTCGAGACGGCGGAGCAGGCGACTTGCATTTGATTCTCCCTGCACGTCCTCACACAAGGGGTACAAGATTCCGGGAGAAAAATAGAAAATAACGGGTTAAATAATAATTAAATACTAGAAAATAACGGATTGAAGTAGTCGCCAAATTATACATTGGAAATATATTTGGACAGCCATTGTAAACACTTCACGGACAGAGTAGACTCTTTAATATCGTAAATCCTTCATTTACCATAAAAATTTAAAATTCTTCGGTTCGGCTAGATATGTCCCAAGACCTCTGCCAGGATCATACTTCGGACCTCTGGTCAGCAGCCCTCTACCCACTAGGCTACCATGCTGACTTTCTGCACCAAAATATTTTGGGTTTAAACATCCATTATTTGTTTGGAAGTGGAATTTACCATTTTGACGTAGACTGCAGTAATACCACAACCGCTTAAGTTACAGAGCTATAGGAAGAAGTTGTGTATGAACTGTATTGTCATTAATTCTAACATCCGGTAGATAATGAGTCAGCTATTTCGATCACGCTAGTAAACTGGAAGAGAATAGGAACAAATAGATTTCTTCCTGTAATTAGCTTGAAAATTTTAAGAGTGATACTCTAAAACAAGAATAGATAAAATAATAATGATAAATATCCGGCATTTTCCTCAGCCGTATTGGTACGGGTGACGATATTTGAACCCTTTCCGAAATTGGCCGAAGTGATTAAGAGCATTAAAATATTAAGAACTCTTTTGTACTCGGTGGGAAACATATTGCTTGGAGATTCCAAAGTACACTTAGTTTCTTTGGATATGTGGTAGCAATAGCCATGATGTTAGGGAGTGCCATAACAAGAGACTGCACACAATATCACGAACGCTTTAACAAGAAATATTAAGCGCAGGGCAAAATAACTTTGGGTCACGAAATGAGGAGTACTGTCTGAATGAAGAAAACCGATACCGATTTCATGTAAACCGCACCCTGGCCAAGCGGAAGCATGGAAATAGACGAACAGGTAATCGATAGACGCGTTTGAGAACCTCCATGTCTCACGATATTCGCGTTTCGCCAATAACTCCATCATTTCTATCCAGAGGAGGGCTATAAAAAGCAGAAATGAATTTCAAACGCAGAAATTGGATTCTATTCCATTTGGTAGCGTACACTGGGGGGTTATCATACGGCATTTCACACTATCAACGAGCCAGCCACCAATTCGCATTTAGGAACCTCACGCTAGGTCATCCATGACAATTATTCCTTTTGCTACAATAACTTTTTTCAACGGAACAGTAAGGTATACCTGACGAGCATCCATTAATTGAACAACTTTGTTAAATAGCACCACTTTTATTAGATTGAGTTTATCAAGTATACTTGCAGCACAACACTCATATCTCAGCTTAAAGCGATCAGCACCCTAAGCTAAGTAAATGCTCTTGGAATGCTATGTTAATTCAGAAATCTCGGCCTTCTCGTACCGACATTTGGCCTGGAGTGGAAGCAAATGAAAAGCACGCATGTAGATGAAGAAAGATAGAGAGAGTACACTGCGTGAATAGAAAATGAAATTAATTTGATTAATGTGGCTTAGGGACTTCATGACAATTTAGTAGTGGATGTATCTATGATGGCTGAGAAATATAAGTAGGCCAATATGATGTACAGTTTTCACGCGAATACACAGAATACCAAACGTTTACCGGATATTAGTTCCCGGTTCAGATAGCTTAAAATGGGTTAAAATGTTGCAGCTGATTTGGAATGCCAAAATTCTAACAGAGAGGCAGATGTTTATCGGAACGTTAGATGATAATCATAATGGCTATAGTTACATCTCTACATCTACATCTATACGATACCCTGCAAGCCACCGCGAGGGTGTGTGGCAGGGGGTGAAGATCACCAGGCATGCACTACTAACATGCAAACTAGCAACTATATTGTCTCATGCAACTTGATTGTTAATGTCTACAGTATTTAAGGGGTAAGACATGCATCATGCACTACATAATACTCTAGAATATTTCCCCTACCTATCCCTTTCCTATGCTGCCTATTCTGTTCTCTTATAGTACGGGGGAAAAATGGCATTTTTAATCTATCTGTACGACATTCTATCTCTCTAATCTTATTTATCTGTACGAATCATAATACGCTGGTGTTTTTAATATGTGCCTAACATCTTCAGTAAAGCTAACCGATTGAAATTTCTCAACAACCATGAACAACCCAGTAATTTTCTTGCGAGACGAAAGCGATCATCATCATTCATTTTCATTCCCAGCGATCCATTTAACTACAAGGAAAAGTAGTACATAGAGATAAGGATATTTACAGGAAGTATGAGAAAGAACCAATCACCAAATTTTCCGGGAGAGGAAAATATTGGAAGATTTCGTCGGAAACGCGATCCAGGTTAACCAACACTTTATATTTCACTCAATTAAATATATATATATATGCCACTCACCAGGTTGGTGCTGTTCAGCTAATAGGAATGAAACCATGAACGAAATTTAAATTTTTTTAGAACGATTCGAAATCCATCTGTAAAAGTACAACTCTTTGAAACGCTTGATAAATTACGATCATTTCTGTCTCGAAACCCCGCGAGCATCTTAACACGATATTTCCCTGAACGAGGCTCCTGCCAGCAAACCTGCGCGCAGAGAGCTTTTTTAGTTGAACGCAGTGCAGAGGGAATAATGATGGGAGAGAAAATGACTTGAGAACGGGGATCGCAGAAGTTGCAAACAGCAGACTCGGGAAGTCTTTCACCAAATCAGCGGGAGTTGAGCAGACGTTGATGACATTTCTCTCTTCTTTCCTTGTTCATCGGAGATAATTACCAATGCGGGAGTGACAAAGGGTTGCCAGAGAGGGGAAATATGTAGTATTACATCCTCCCCTTCTCCTACGCCGAGGCGACAGTCGCTCGCGAGACTTAAAGGGGTCTCCTCGAATACAGCTTGCTCTACGAGACAACCTAATTAAAGAGGGAAATGGGGAACTCCAGGCTAGAGTTTACTCCCCCGACCGTCGCCGGCACAATGCAGCATGACGCGTCTGTCGTCACTATCAGGGTCTCCACATACTACTGCTCTTGTGCCTTTTCCATCCATTTACTTCGATCCATCTCTTCGTTGGGCCGAGCGATAGCTAGGTTGGTAACTTGCCAGCTTGGCTACCCAAGGGTCAAGGGTTTGAATCCTGCCCCGAACAAGGACTTTGTACGTGCCTTTGAAGTTACGTTTAGGATTTAGTTAGGTTAGACAGTGCACTATAACGTTAGTACCTTAAATCATTACTATTTGCATTAGTAATAGGCAAATGTCAATTCTAAAAGAACTTTACATGTATTCCTTGGGTGGGTATGATGGGAACATGTCGGGTCATCTATCGAACAAGGATACTTGTTGTAAAAAATATCCGTAACTATTCCACGTATGGTATTTTATGCTCCCTAATTTAGTGCTCTGCGGCTTCGTGCTTCGTCCCTCGGATAATAAGTTAACTCTTGAGCCTTCTTGGCGCCTTTTGTTAGGAGCACACCAATGCCGACGCCGTGTTTCTCTCCACCCCCTCTCCGTTCCCTGAAATATTTCCATCCCCAAGATATTACTTACTTATTCTCAATGGCGCAAATGACCTAAGCCATCGGTTGCCTCCCCCGACTTTCAAGTTTTTCATGCCTTTCCTCAAGCTAGCATTTTTTACTTTGCCGCGTTATCTATTAGACACTGAATATAACTGATACATAAAGGACTTCTAAATTCGTTCTCAAAGGGGAGAAGGAAACTTCGAATTGAAAAAAGAAGAAAGCTCTTGATCTGCAGAATAAATGATTCCACTGGATTCAAAGAACTTCCTTTTGACAATACAATGGTAGAATATCCCATTGAATCCAGAAGCACAACACATACTCTATTTAGTTGAGGAAAAGTTATGGTTTCCTCCTTGTATCCTTAAAACTTAATTCTCCTAAGAATCGCCATGGAACTTACAAAATGTTCCCCTTTGTTTATGCTAATTATAGCACCATCACATATGAACTGGCTCATTTTGAAATAAAACCAGGTTTATTACCTGTTTCCATCTTAAGCCACTATCTTATTTGACGTGCTGCCAAGCTCACTTCGTGACCCAAATTCGTAGCTGCATCAGGCAGTAAAACAGGAACTCAGCTTACATGCCAGGCAGTAGTCGCGCGTTAATATTTTTGAAACAATTGAAGAAGAAACTTCCAGCAGAATTATGTCCACATCGCGGTATAATACAACCCGTAACCCACAGCTCTTGGATAGGTACGGCCTCTGAACTACCAGACTACCCGACCCTGCAAGGCTCTCATACATCTTTCAATGAGTATCATGGCAGTTTACGTCGTACAAGCATTTTTGAATGACATAAATCACAGAAGTATGACTAAGTTGAGACGCGAAAACATACAATTTCCTATTGAACACCTTCCAAGTACGCTATCGCAAATGAAATAGTAAGCCCGGTGGCTCCAAAGAGTAGAACCACACCTAAAATTAGAAAAAAACACTGAATCTATTATCGCCAGTAATTGCAAGAAGGAAAGGCTGATCTGTTGCAGCCATTTTCCTCATCGACGGAAGGAGAGAATCAATTAGATGATAGAAGAGGCTATGCGAGATAAAGACAGATCCGTAGAGCTCTAGCACCATCTTCATCCTAATCTCAGCAAAGTGCACCGTGGGATTCTTTCCAAGCGACTGTGAATATGTATCACTTTAAGACTTCTCCTCGTGAAATACTAAGTGGCTAACATATCGTCCACCCCTGGGAATAGGATCTGCGCCTGACGGGAAGAGGGAGCTGGAGCGACCCTAAACGGATCAATCCAATGCGTGCAGCCAGGAGAAGGGAACGAGAAGGAAGCAATTTGCACTTAGGCGTCTGCAATTTGTACCCTTCAAAGGATAGAGTGCGCCTTCACTATCCCCTTCTCATTCCAATGTTGCTTTAACATTACGCGGATAAAATGCTGTTACTCGGGCCAATACAAATATTTTGGATCTTAATTTACTCCGAACTATAAATATAATTCAAGCAAACTATTTATGATACTGCTATTAGGATCTGATAGAATGATATCGAGGGTTAACTTCTTAGCATAGCCATACTTCAGTAACTGAGAAAAGAATCGCATTATTAAAGTTATACTACTATGCGTTCATTCACAAGAATTGGTTCTTCACGCACAAGACTGGGGACGTTAAGTTGCTAGAAACAACGGTGACAAAAGCAAAGTTAATCCTAAGATTGCGAAAGAAGAGATCATGCCTACTTTAAGTATCGTAAGGGGAAAGTAAATTATATTGGAAATGATACTTTGTATATTTGCTTAATTTTAATCCATCGAATTATTATTACGCCGCCTTGAATGATAATGCCAAGGTCGAAACTAAAGTATTTTTAGCTATTTTCTGATAGATTATTTTAGAAATTGACTTAAGAAACGGATATTTGATAGTTGTGTGATTGACGTAAATATTCGCTTCTAGACGTACCTACTGTTAACGGTTTTTATAACTGATGAAAATACTGAATAAAAATATCATTGACAGCTTGTGCATTGCATTTGAATGGTTAATAAATACGCAACTGCAACCTCGGAATGTCGTAGGAAACCTCATTACCTCGGAATATTAGAGAAAAAATGCTGTTACCGTAGGATTTAATTTTTCTGCCTCTCTGACATTACCACTATTAGTTTACAAACCAAATCTCCTACTCTTTACACAATGAAAATAAAATATTGGTATCCAAAATTACACATTTTACGTTTTTCTTCAGTTTTCTAATTTCACTCAAGCTCAAAAATGAGATGAACACAGCTCAGGTCTTTTTTGAGGGAGACAGAGCAGGGCTTTTTTCCAGGACCTATAACAAGTCAGAAGTGGTGTCTCCTTTCCAGAAGGCGACGTAAAAAAAAGCGAACCTTCGAGAGACTGTTATGTACTCCTCTAAACAAGCAAAAGAAATCCACATCGACGGGTACGTGGTTTCATTAATACCTTTGTACGGTGCACGCAGAAGACCTGAAATTATCAGTGGCAAATGCAGGGTTGTCTGACCAAACATTACCTCAAATGAAATTTTCCTCCTGCTATAAGTTTATTATATGTACTCGTATTATCAAAAAGTCAGACGCATCAAGGTAGGAAATGAATTACAGAGTAAAACATCCAAGCAAATAAATTACCTTGTCATTTATCCCGAAGCACAAAATTAAGGAATGGATATTTTTGGTCACGGAAAAAAACGAGAAGTACATTTCATACAAACTCATCACGCTAGCAATTTCATAGAAGTAACGTGAAAAGTCGAGTAAGAAAACAAAGTTCTATTAATAAGCTTCCTTAATTTGACGACAGTGACTCAGATTTTTTTCTACTTTTAGGAGAATAAAGTTTCAATTAATCTCTCATTAATCCGTCCAGTAGATGTTGCCTGATCTCCCATTGATTAAGGCCAACAAGGATATTTGCGAAGCAAGTTTCACAGAGAGAAGACGGGGATTTTAAGCCAGAGGGAAAATTATAAGGAAATCGCTCCCAATTACGGCATAATTCCGTGACCCTGGCGAGGAAAATATCTTCTAATGGAAAATGTCTATCCCTTGATGATATACGAATGTAATTTGCGTCGAGAAGGAGAGGATGATCATCCACGTCCTCCGAGGAAGCCATCGTGGACGAGTCACTTTTTTTTACATCCACGACCTATTTCCTTCGGCAGATACAGAGGGGAAGCGATGTCTTATTAACTTGGTGCACAGACAATGAATGACCTCCATTGTCCTAATGACCCATTGACACATCTTCGGGGACGGCTAGCAGAACGGGATGTAGGCATCATCGCTCGCATCCACACCCACAGCATCCCAATCCCCCCTCTCTCTCTCGAACTGGAGCCCTTTCTTCTCTCCCCCACCCCACTCCTCCCCATTTAAGGCCTCCGATCCACCTTTCTATCGTCAGCGCACACACTAGTAGAGCGGCGGCGACGGTGGGGGCGTTTCTCAATCGAATTAGGTCCCGTGTATCGCGTTCGGTAGCTCCAGTCGAGAGAGAGAGAGAGAGATATTTCGATAATGGGGGTGTGGGAGGATGGTTGCCGCAGAAACGGAGACGGGTATCGCATATGTGCGTTCCCTCGTGCCATTCATGACGCTGGAAGCGGCGGTCCTCTTCTCCCGATCGGCTCCCATCTTTTTTTTCCGCGTCGCCTGAATTGATTCGATTAGGTACCCGCACCGCGCCGTCTAGCGTGCCTTTGATCCATCGCACGCATGACCTCCTCCGCCAACTCGGCACCCCCGGCGATTACTACGTGGTGGAAGGGAGCGAGGTCAGCGGGGAAGCAGACGGGATCAATCGAAGAGAGGGGATCTTGGCAACAATACCAACTCCTATCCGGATGAATGACCTGGCTATCACGTAATGTCCTCCCAGTTCCGCACGGTCAGTTGCCGTAACAATTAATAGCAGTAGGCCTTGAGCGGTCTCCTAATCTAGCGCTGCGCTGTTTCGTTGGAGCAAACTGGTGGCATGTAGTACACGGGGAAGGGGGGCTTTAAATAGCCAGAAATTGATCGAATAAGGAGAAGAGCTTTAAAAATAATTCATTTATAAAAATATTATGTTATTGTTGATACACCGATACGAGATTTTAAGGCCTTAAAAATACGTGGAAATGAAAGAGCCGCAACGTCATCTACCAAAATCTTTGCCATCCATTTTTTCAATTTTCAACCAACCGAACAGGAACTATCAAGTCGAATGTGGTATTGGCATTAACATTACGTTATCTTATGACTTCAATGATGACTGTATTTAAAGGGATTAGAGACTTTCCATACATAACATACGTCACGTGTAGCCTTCCAAGACGTATTATGACTACAAAAGACTTTACGTTACTGTTGCGCGAGAGGTTTTTGATACGAGTACAAATTATGGAGAGCACAATTTGAGCCACAGAGTAGAGTGCTATTTTTCGATTGCACTTTCAGCTGCAAATGTGATTAGTCAATGCCCAATTAATGTGGCATTCCTCTCTTATAAGGTAGAAGAATCGAGGAAAAACAAGATTTGCAAAGTGCAACACTGATGATTTCCAAGGTACGAAGCGAGCATTGGAGCTCTTTTTTAAAATACTGATGGTCCACAGAAAATACTTATGGTTATGCCATTCATGCAATAAAACTAAAAATACAATAATCATATTAATGACAAAGTTTAACATTCATAAGTACTTAATAACACAATGAATAAGCCAACTACCGCGTCAGATACTTGATACGAAATTAATACCCAGTACGAGTACACAGCAGGCTTCACCCTTGAGCCTCTTTATCTCAGCCCCTCTAATAAATGTTACCTATGATATTCCATGATCGCCATTTTTTAAAATATGAGATATCGATTCCTTGTTTAAATTCTTCTCGTTTCTCGAAATCAACTTCCTTGATCGTGTCTCGCAGCGGCCTGTCACTTCAATGCCACTTCTCAACCTCCTTCACATTTCAATTTTCCGCCTCCTCCATCAAATCTAACATGTCTACCTCCACTGTGTTGAATGTAGCTACCTTTTCACCGATCTTGACTTCCCCATCCCCTTCTAGACTCTAACCACTGTGTTATACATTTCACCATCCATCCGTAGAATCCAAGTTTCCAGATGAGTGACGCAATTCCAAAGGCATTTCTAAAAAAATCTAATTTCAATTATTTTGGCACAAGTTTCAGTTACTCTATGCATTCCTACGGAGAAAAATTCTCTGCTGAGAAGAACGAATTTTTCATTCATTAAATTTAAGCATGTTGTCGTCCTTGTTTTACAAATTTTTGTCTAATCTATCTACTTTTGAATGTCAAGTCCAAGGATATCATAATCATTACGTCTTATTTTGCTTTCCTGCCTGATACCCTTCAATTCGAGCTTAAAATTACCAACATTCTCAATAACACCACATCTTTTTCGCATAAACTCCCGAGTTTCATTGGATATCTCAACACAGTTGTTGATTGCCTCGAGTGACTTTTATCTTAACCAATTAAATGAACTCCATGAAGTATTTTGTCAATACACAGCGGTGACAAATGGACGATTTAAGTACTTTTTGGCAAAAACTAATGCTTAATTTGCTTTGCACATTATTTGTGCTGACTAGAAGATGAAGATGGGCGAAAAGTATCGAGGATGAAAAGAAGGTAATGACTTAATATTTCTGTAAACAACATGAACCGGCATGTCCGCTAGTCAGCTCATCTATGGAGCTTATATACTTTCATCCTCCACCATAGTGATTTCTCAAAAACCTTCAATCTTCGCCCGCATTCGTCTTTCAAGTTTCTCACTTCATTATCAGGCAAAGAATTCTGAATTCGATCTCACCGTGCGAATATCATTTTTGCGCGTGGGGCGGGAGCAATAGGTTCAGTCCCTCGGAACGCAGGCAAAGACGATATCGGAATGGTTGTCCCACCCACTCCGAACCTCCGCGGGTAAACATAAAATGCACAAGACTTCGCCCGAACTTCGAAATGGATCGCTCTCTCATCCACTTCGGGCGAGATGAACAGGTGATGGGCGACGAATAAAAACATGGAATAAAAACACAGAAAAACTCTATGGAGTCCAGAATCGGGAAGAGCAATCCATTATTCATGGAGGCCGATCAAAAAACGTAGAAAAAAGAAGGGGGCCAAGAGGTAGCACCAATGGGAGCGAGCACACGCGTTCGCGAGTTATATCGACAGAGATGGAGTGAGGGAGATGCGGACGTGGGAGATGAGACGAACCCCTTAACATCTTTGAATGCGCAAGAGAACTCGAGTCAGTTTCGATCACGCGATGGAAATGCCCGTAAATACCAAGGATACTGAACTGGGAGTACCTAGAACCACGGACGCCAGGTGAAGGGTAGATTCCGGCCAATTTTATCGCAGCATCTCGCCGTTACCATTGGAGAATATAGCTCATGAATAACGCATAGGGGAAAGAGTAAAAACACGCACATGCCTAATCTACCCTCTACGTTTTACGAAACCGCCAGTCGGTGCTCCGGTGGAACAGGTGGCGTAAATATTCCGCGCATGTTATCTCTGCGCTAAAAAATTTCGCCCTTTAAAAATTTATACTTAACTAACGCATGGAAATAAAATTTTCGGACTCTAGTAGCTTAACTTTGCTGAGTCCAGTCTTTGACGGGTATATTATGTGATGTGTATAGCATTTAAAAAACCTCTTTCATCCCATCATAGGATTTTCGTGTAGGGAATTAGGAAAAAGTAAATTTCCTGGACTTTTTAAATACGGGCTTAACATGAAAATGATAATTAACCAATTTCTGGTGCTCGTCTATAGATTTGTATTCGAATAACCATATAAATAGGCCCTAACTCAAACTAATTTATTGTCATCATTATTATTTATTATTATCTATCCCTTGAGGTAGTTTTAGGTGGAGAGAGGGCTCTTTCCACGACTCCTACTCTCAAATTCCCTGCCACAATGGGCCTTATGCTTCTACTTCTTTCCAGGGTACTGCTCCACATCCACCTGATTCAGCTTCTGGTCTCTCATTTTTAAATTCAAACTTTCCTTTTCATTTTAAAATCTCATTACTTTCATTTTCTTATTGTTTACCTTCATTCCGCATCTTATCCGCACCGCTTTTATAACACATTCAGGATTATTTTAGCCCTCGGCTGGCTGGCTGACCAGCGCTTGATGATCCACAGATCTTACTGACTAGATCAACTTTCCTCGTGCCTTTATTTCAGCATTTAGTTCATCCCTCGCGTATCTCATCATTTCCTTCGTATATTTATTAAAAATATCTGGTCGATGGTTTTCGACGAACAACAAGATAAATATTCCGTTTGCATTTAATGCGATCTACTCGCTTCTTACACTTAGCGTCTTATCTAATAGCTTTATATAAAGCAAGAAGTTGGCTTAAAATTTGCCATGTTTATGGCTTACAGTAACAATTAATCAAGTGCCAGTCATTTCAGGCCACATATATCTGCCATTCATTTGATAAATTTTTTCCTCAAATGCGTAATTCTACTAGCTAAAACTACTCAAATGCTCTTTCATAGCAGTTTCCCGGTAACCGGGCAACTTAAAGCACATGGCACTTCGTGTTTGTTGTTTTTGTTCATGTTCTTTGAATTCTCGGTATTACACAAATATTGCATTGAGATTGGGGATTTGCAAATAGCTTTTTATTCCTCCTAAATTTCTTTCAGTCCCATTCCGTACCTTGCATCTTTTTTTCAACTTGTCGTTATATATAACGGGCATGCATATGATAATTTTTGTCGCAAAGATATTGATGATGGTCTTTTATTTTCTACGACAGAATTCTTCCGCTTTTAGCCAAGTGTCCAGGAACTTCCATTTCAGATTCAAATGGAGAGTGTGCTATTTCAAATCTATTGTAAACGTATTAGCCAACATTTCCCATGATTTCGTTCGATTGTCGAATCAAAATATCCTAAATGGGTTTAAAATGCTCGCAGAGCACACAAAGTAGTCACCTAAAGCGAAGGAAATGACTTTCCCACTATATACATTTTTTTATTCTCGTGTCAATATATTTCTTGCATTGGTCGCTGCGTGTCGGCGGAGAGGACAGCCTCCCTTCTATTTTTTTCCCTCCACTTTTCGCTTCGCCACTCCCCAGTTTCCTCCCTGCTACTTTCCGCAGTGGGCACTCCCACACACTTCTCTCCCCAAACAGCCGCCCATCTGATTGGGCGGCCTTCGCCATGGGCTAAACATAAAAGGGTTGGCGGAAGTTTCTCTGCTGGCTACTTCCGGCGCACACACTCTTTGCGCTTTACAACGCCCATCGCTCCCTGAATAAAGCTAAAGAGAAGGCGGGAGCGAGGGGAAAAAGAATGAAAACTTCTTTTTTATTTTTTTTTTACAACCACCCATCTCAATCCATTCTAAGCCCCCCTCTTCCTATGTGTTATGCGAAAAAAGGGCACTTCTCTCTCCTCCTATTTGCTCTCGGAATAATTGTCCTCTCCCATCCCCCTCAGAAAATACGCGAGGGGAATGAACTCCTACCTAACTGACTTTTCTCACGGTCGCAAAGGGCTCGAGTCCAATTTCGGGCCACTCTCGGGAAGAAATTTCGTGTTTGCGCCTGAGGGCCCATGCACTGAATCCAAGTGCGGAAAAGCGCATGGCATGAGAGTCCAGGACGAATAAAAGCTATGTTAGCTGAAGGATTACAGCGCTATTTTGCCGTTGAAGTATAGACACGATGGAACAATGTCAGAAAGATGTCACAAAATCCAATTTCTACATGGAATAAATCAATCGAATCCATGGTTCCAGAGCCATCGCAATAACTTAGGTGCTAATAGTTACCTGGCGAGGCGAAACCACCAAGGATCATAAAACCCCAAGTCAAGGGCATTTGAGGTTTCTAACATCATTAATTAATTTCTTATGGCAACAGAACCCATCTAAAAATAACATTAATTAATTAAGGAGGCGCCTAACAGCGGAGGTTATCTGCTCTTCAACGGATGGGCTTATATCTTTATCTGATTTAATCTGTGGCTGATATCCATATGTTGCCGTATCCCTATGAGCTCATATTCGTAGTGTACATGCCCGAAGAACCGCAATACAGAAGGGATAATAATTTTGCGTCCCATTTTAAGGAGAGTGTCAAGTAAATATTATCGCCAGTCAACAATCCTGAGAATGGTTTTACGCTGCTCTCCACTCGATTCTCCAATAGGCTATTGTTCACATCCTTCATCATTTGTTCCATGCATCTTATACGACACCTTCCTTTGCCGTTCTTTACGTTCACTTGTCCTTCGACAATTGCAATCATAAGACCATCATGTCTCCTGACGAGATCGATTAAGTTGTCTCGTCACCTTCTTAGGGTTTTCAATAGACATTTTTTTTGCTCCCACTCTTCTGAGGACTTCGTTACTCACTCGGTCGATCCATTTAATTTTCATCATTCTTAGCACCACCCAAGTAGCACCACCAAATGGGGCATAAGGGAAATATAATGAACAAAAGAAATAAGCTGAAAAAATGAGATGCTGGATGTGGCAGGAAAAGGAAGGAAGTCGGCTGGGAGGGGACGAAAAATAGATGGAAGACATGCAATTGAGAATGCTGGAGCCGGGGAATAGCTGGGAGAATATTTGGAAAAGAGTGAAAAGGGTTAGGGAGTTTGGGCATCGTGGAGCGAGGAAAGCGATGTGAAGAGTTTGAAAGGGAAATGCTGTTGAGGAAATGGTGAGTTGAGCAAGAGGAGGCATTACAGATGCCGTGGGGGAAAATTTTATAGTCAGATACGGTCCAAAGAGGCGGGTATTTTTGGAGTGCAATGAATAAAGGAAATAATTCACCAGAGGCGGAATGAAATGAGCGTAAAACATACTTCACATTTTAAAAATTAAATCAGAAAATATTCTCGGGTGACAATCGGTGGAAATGTTTCATTCTCAGAATCACAGTCAGAATGTTCCTCGAAGTAGCCACACTAAAACTCCAAAAAATATTCCAGAAATACGCTTTAGTTTCACTAAGATTTTGCCGCGAAGCAACATCACCAGATGATGAAATTGCATGATTGGAATGAGAATACTTGGTTGTTCCACATAAAAATTTTATTTCACAACACAACACGACCTAGGTTTCGACGATAAAACGTCATTTTCAGGCGAAGACGTTTTATCGTCGAAACCTAGGTAGTGTTGTGTTGTGAAATAAAATTTTTATGTGGAACAACCAAGTATTCTCATTCCAATCATGAATTCAAGGTTCCATAAAGTTACGGCTGATACCATCAGTTATATGAAATTGCATATTCACGAATCCATGATGGTGACAAAAATACACGTGGAATAGGTAGTGTGATTACTTCGAGAAAAATTCTGAGAAAATCTAAAATTCTAGATCATAAAAGTCGACCAAAATCCACGATCAAAGGCTGCCGCTCCAACCACCTTCGGAGGCATCCTCTCCAGGAAAGGTATTCTAGCCCAAGACGCCAATCCCACCACGCGTGCCAACAGGGTGAGAGTTGGCTTTCTTTTCGAGAGATGGGTTACCATTAGATTTCCGTCTCCTACCACCCCTTCTGAAAAATTCATGGGACCGCGTCACCCACCTGAAGCAGATGCGAATGCCTCACCGGCGGAAAGAAATCCACAGCCGGCTGAGACTTAGGGAAATACCTCAATACCCCCTTTCCATAGGGCCTCATGGGCATTTGGTCCGTACCAGGGGTCCTACCTCGCAACGTAAGCGCGCCCAAACCAGATGCCACCGGCGAGCCAATGCAACGGAGTGTGACGAAATAATCAGAGTAATCAACACGCAATTCGCAGGAAATTTTAGGTGCGCAACCGCAACCGCCGGCATACTTTCCCGATTATATTAACATTTTCGGACATACCCAGGGGAAGGTTTTGGATATCCGTTGAAGTGATGCTTACACCTATTTAAACTTTGTTTAGTCCCTGAGAGTGGATCATCTTAGCAACTCATAATTTGACAATTCCATTGACGTCGAAAGAGGTTGGATGCTTGAAGTCAATGTTTTATAGCGCAATACCAACCGTATAGTCCAAAATAAAAAATAAATAAATCACATTGAATAGACTTTTGACGTCAAAACAAGTTTATATTTTATTTCAACGAGAAAGCACCTGGAAAATGTCACCTGCTAAGAGATGTTGATTTCATTTAATTTTCATTATAATAGGCGTGCCACGCAGAGGTTAGCTCTCAACGATCACAAAAAGTTAATGATTCTCCCGTTGAAATCTTTACACCTGCTTTCAACCGAAGAGGTCCAAAGGATAATTTTTCATGTTCTTCCTCGTTGTTTGGAAAAGGAAATTCACCAAAAAGGGAAGAACGCAACATCCTATGACCTTCTACGTATTACAACATTCTTTTTCTTATAAACAATTTCCATTTTACAAGCCTAATCGTTTCTAATTCCCCTCGTTCTATCATCAATAATTTCTATTCTCGTCCGTTCTCAAAGCTGAGATCCTTACCTACAATATTTTCCACCTATTTCCTCTTTTAATCTCCTCATTTACCTTTTTCTGTTTATCTGATACCTCCAAATATACGTTCATTTCGTTATTTGCATTACCCTTGCCTAAATTCCCACGCGAGTGGCTTTAAAGTCCTTCAATCGCCTTCAATACCTCTTGAAAAATACAATTTTTCCTGAAAATTGAACATTTTGCTAAATATCTGAGTTTTCCCTAATTAGTATCAGCTATTTAGTTACAATTTTAACATAAGAATTTTCCCTATCACTTCAGAATTTTTCCAAAATTAACATTCTACCTGATATTACCTTTGTTAGCAAAATAAGGGCTGAGTGTTTTATTTTCTACCCGCTCAGTTTTACGAAAATCCACTAAAATGATTCGTCTAGCCTTTTCACGTCTTTATAGAAATAGCGAGCAAGTTTACACGGTGTAATATCGGCATATCTCAAAAATAAATTTTGCTACATTCCACACAATTTGGTTACTCACGGTTTCGACCTCTTCAGGTCATATCGACAGTAGAACACTTTCGGCTCTTGATAAAGACCTGAAGAGGTCGACACTGGTTGAGTGAGTAATAAAAATTGCATGGAATACAACAAACTTTATGTTTGAGTTTTTAACTTCTTGAGTGCATCATCACTTTCAATATCCATAACAATAACGGTTTTTTTAAAAGATCCAATAAAGAGGCCAATGCGTAGATTATATGAACCAAAAAGACGACAAGAACGATTCCACACTTTGCATGACCAAAACAGCCGATGCTAACAGAGAGAAGGCTTGATCTTTTCGGTCTATCGGAACTCAAGCTCAGAACAAAACTATTAAAATTTTAGCTCGGAAAATGTGTTCGGGAAGGGTGTGGAATCGAGGCCACAGATCTCCCTGACCACATGCATCTGTCGCACGCAACACAGCTGGCAATTCGACGCAACATATTAAGCGAGTTCACCAAACCGCCGCCGCCTTCTGTCCACCCATCCCTATGAAGCGAGAGAGAGTCCAGGAGTCCAGACTGAGATGCTCCCATGCCTTTTTTGGCTTTCCAGGTGACTCTCCCATTGGAACCATTGCACCTGCCTTCCACTGAAAAGGTCTAAAAGATAATTTACAAGGTTTTGACTCGTTTCTATGAAAAATAAGTTCACCAAAAAGGTAATAATACGGCAAATATATCATGCTTGCACCTAAACTCCAAGCTCTATATTTGCCTCTGTTTTTCGTTTACAAGTACCCTTTACTAGTCAGCTATAAGGATATATCCAATATTTCTTTTGCAATATCAAAGTTTCGCGAAAGCCGTGCTTCACTAAATATCTATATAAATTTCTCAACGTTTAGCTTTAATAACGAAACAAATAAGAATGATTTAATTTATATCTTTCGATCTCAGTAATCTATACCTACAATAAAACGCATAGAGGCACGGAGTTATATCCTATCCACTTTTATTTTTAATAGCACTTAGAAATGGGCGTTAATTTCTATTTCGCCTCACGATAGAATTCTTTATAGGTATTCAGAGCACATGCAGCAATTAATTTGGAATTTTCATACTAGGAGATAAATTTTATTGATTGCATACATATGCATAATTCGAATTAATACGCTAAAGAAGTAGACTTCTTATTCTCCTTTTTTATCAAACGTACATGGACTTCTAACGGTCGATTTATGACTATTGTGGAACTAAAATGATACACCCCGACGGATGAACTCTAAAAGGCAGAATACAGCCAAGAATATAGTAACTCAGAGTAAATGGAGTTAAAATATTTAGTCGGACTTACCTTTTTTGGAGCTCCACCCGCAAAACTTTTACGGATGAAATTTACGCTAATATTTGACGAAAAAAAACACTTAAAGAAACAAACAGAAGAACTCGTAATGATATTTCAATAAACAATCAGTTTTATATCGTTGGACTGTTATCCGCGAGCATGAAAATAAGCAATAATCAGCCTTTGGGGAAATAAATGCGAGGACTGACATATCCGCGACCTCCTTCAGCATGGACCTGAAATTATCGAACGTTGACAATGATAAAATCGCAACACAAAATCGTCGACAAATTCAATCGCTTCCAGGCCGATATCGGAATTTTATCGTTGCCACGTCAAAACATCGTCACTTAGAATGCAGAAGTGTCGATTCCTTCCTGATTAAGGGCCCTGAACCCCAGCTTCGCGCGGTTGGAGCGCCATAAGGATCTCAGACTCCCAGCCTCACCGGCTCAACTGTGGGCGGGTTCACGGACCGCCGCGCAGAGCAGAGCGGCGACCTGTTAAGGGGAGAGAGAGAGACCGACGGCGTCCCTTTGGTCATGCCGACATCTGGGTTTACGGGCGCTGACTGGTGCCATATGGGCTGCAGTCCGTCCGCTGCGATTCCCAGGAGTCGAGTCGAGGGGAGAAATTACTGGGGTGGGCGCCTTTGGCGCCGTGTCACTCCGGAAATAGAACCGCAGCCGAGCGGGACGCTAGAGGTGGAGACGAGCGACGCCCACGTGACAGCGGAGAGGAGCAACAGGTGTGGAAAATGCATCGCGGTCGTTGAAACTCAAAGGGCGGGAAAAAAAAGACGAGCCCTGAACGCGACGCCGTAAAAGGGTCATCTCCAGGAAGGAACACGGATATAAGCGATGCATGTGAGAAAGAAGGTTTCAGTAAGTACCTAATCTCGTTTACTATTCTTCTGTTCTCCATTTTGTCTTATCAAACAAGCAACTAAGTGGTCTTTGTCGAGGGATGCCGATTATATAGACAACTGAAATTCTTTCAACGACATCCGATAAGCCTTTTCTATCAGTGCGAATGCTACCTGCTCTACCAGCACACAACTGACGAAATTTTATACATGTTATCGTCAGTATCATTTACTAACGTAATCAATATTTTTGCTCTAAAGTACTACCCGAAACTATACATATTATGCATTAAAAGACGGCAATCGTTACCTATTTGGTTATGATCTCTGTAATCATAAACTCAAAAACTTTAATTCCACATGAAAGGAAATGTTTTCCTTTCCTTCAGTGGTATTCAATTACATTGCCGGCATGAAAGGCGAAATATACTATGAATAAGCCCAACGAATGGTATAATTAACACACCTGAATGAGAGGGCTATACCTACCCTGCCCTTTCTCTAATTTGCGCTCAGAAAAGATTTGACACCCACAAAATCATGCGGGTTGGCTTGAGTTGCGCAGGTCTGAATATGCTTCATCTGATTTTAAGCAAGAACTTGTCAAAAGACGAACGCTTTACGGTAAATTATATAAAAGGAAACAAGCTCATGGAAAAGTACTAAAAATAATTGAGGCCTAATATGTGCTCAGTAATCATTCCCTCGATTCTTGGAAGGAGTCAAACTATCATATCTGCCGTCTTAGGCTTATCCCGCACGTAACACTTTTGTAAAATCTCTTGAGATAACGGTATTTCTGGATGAGATTGTTCGTACGTAGGTCCTTTTCTGTCGAAGAGCAGGAATAGATAAAATCGTCATTCCGATAAAGTCAAAGAGCGGATGCATGATAGGCTACGATAATTAGATGGTTAAGAAAGGGGTTAGCTGAGGCGTCGCCCTAGCTTTAGAGGGTGGGCTGTTTGAATCATCGAATGCTGGGTCGGTATTTCGGCCAAATTCTCAGCATCTTCCCGGTATGTCACATTCTGACACCCAATTGAACATTCCATTTACTTCCGCCAAGTCTATCGTGGAGGCAAAAGTCTCAATCTCTCTCAGGAAATCTAGCCAATATTCAACGAGGAGAGCCTAGAGTCGTATTCAAGTTAGGTAACCCACCAGGGGTATAATCTTTAGAATAAATCTGGTAATGTTGTACCCCTCGAGGATAGTGAAGCACTAGTGTTAATGAGACCAACTGTCCACTTTCCCCTCAAAGCAGTGAACCCAAATATTCTTCAAGCAATTTTTAACACATGGCAATTGATAATTAGTTACATATGATTCACTTTCACTCCAATGGGACCGAAACGCAAATTCTAGAACTAAAATGCTATTTCAAAGGTACTGCAGTATTTTTACCATAAAATTTCAAACGCATTAAGAAAATGTGACTTAGATAAGCTTCTCTAGAACGATCCGTACAGATGGAATAATGGAAGCTAAATAGAAACATCAAGTGAAGTGCTGAACTACTAGGAATGTTTAGAAGAATCGAGGTTCCCATCCCAACGAAGCCCACCTTAACCGGTAAATTATTCACCGAATTCACAGTAACGAATAAAATAAAACCTTTAGTCAATTCCACACAACTTTTATAAAACCGACCTAGGTTTCGACAATTGTAGTCGAAACTTTGACTTTCGACCTTGAGAATGACAACAATTTTCGCAACCTAGATCGGTTTATTAAATTATTTTATTAAAAATTGTGTGGAATTGATTAAAGGTTTTATTTTATTCGTCACTATGAATATTACGTAATTCCACAAAGTGAAGCCTTCAGTCTTATCTGTTGTACACCGAAATATAAGCCTAAACACCGACCTGCCGCACCACTTCGAGGCGGTTCGTAACGTAGCGCTCAGATTATGCGAATGCACAGCAGTTGTTCCTCGTGGCCCACCGCCCCACCCAACCAGGGATAGGGGAGGGACAAAAAAAACAGCGCACTCCTAACGAGCGCGCCAATGAGGAGGACGAGGGCCTTGAGAGAAGGAAAGAGAGGAACAGTCGGGGGAGGGGGGTGGGGTCATGGGTCACGGCACCCGAAAAAGGGCACGCTGCTCCACCTACGCAACGCGCGGGTAGGAGCGCACGGCGGAGACTCGCCCGTGCGTCTCAGGGACTCGCTCAACCTCGGCGGGACTCGCAAAACCCTCCTCACTTCACCCCAACCCAGTAGACACAACCTCTCCCCACCTAAACACGGCCCGAGACGGGTGGACCTGCACGCAGAGCGAAAAGCCAACCGAATTGGCAGAAAATACGAACATAAAACTTGGATTACTCTCTCCCGATAGTATCTTTTTTTGTTTACTACCAGTTTGGGTAGGGGATGTTTGAGCACCCATAGTGAGCTTAACTTTCTCAGGGATTCTTTCCCTGCACATTGCCCTCCAGATCGGCATATCTTTGATGAAAGATAATAAGGCGTTTTAGAATTGAGGCGCTCGGGGCTAGATAATGGTAAGCCACACACTGAAAAATATTGAGATCTGTACGCTTTTCTTATCTCCTAGACGATGGGAAGCCACTGGCGGAGTATTATTTGAAGAAACCAAGAGATGGCAGCACACACCTTGTTGTTATGTATTGCACCAAGACATGACACCTAATTTAGGGAAGTTTTCGAACCTTCAGATGTCACTCCTGTAAAATTTCCTAATTGTGGCTTACCATTATCTAGCCCCGAGCGCCTCAATTATAAGTAGGGGATTTTAGGGGCTTCCACTTCTAAGTTTATGCTACACCATCGAATCTACCTTAGTCATTTGTCTCACAAGTTATTGGTTAGTGCTGCACAATACGTTTTATATGAAGTAAATCCCTAGCCTAATGTTTAGCAAATGCGAAACTCACGCCCAAGGCGGAATTCGATCCCGCAACATCTGGGTAGTCAGGGCAGCACACTCTTTATATCTTCCTTCAACCAACCTAAAATGTCCATTCTTTTCCTCCTTCCATGCTCAGCATTCACCCTTTAATAACGGCCTTCAGAATCATATTGGTTGTACATACGTGTTACCATTGTTTACATACATTTAACCATTTCAACGGTACTAATTCGATTTCGCATTCATCTCTATTCCACATAAAGATCACTAGTTAAAAAATATAACTGATTTCCGCTGTACTTCACTACTATCTTAGAGCAAAAAAGTATTTTAAGATGATTTCGTTCCGCACTCTCTAACACGAAGATTGCCATACTAAATCTACTCAGCATCCATTGATCAAAGGTACCCAAAAATGAACGGAGGCCTATATAAATTTTTATCGGGGCGTCATATAAAAATAAAACCATGCAAGTTGGATAACCTCGGACATTTTCCATACGTTTTTGATTTCAAAGATTTTTTCATAGTTAGGATTGAAACGGATTTATGTGTCAGTCAACAAACTTTATCTGCGAAAACTACGGGTATGAATACTGTTGAAATGACTCCACAGTGGAGAAAAGTGCCCTATCCACGAATAGGGTTTTATGGTAGACACAGCACGTTACTATAAATGATACATACGACTTCTATTTCCAATATTCCTCGTATCTGAATTTTATTAACCTTAAAAGCACTCGTAAAGAGATCACCCTCTGCTTCAAAGAATGTGCGGGTCTGCACAGTAAACTACCAAGCAATTCACCATCACATTTTTACACATACTAAAACAGCATTCCTAATTCCATAGTTATTCCTATATTACGTTAGCAAAATCTGCAACAAGTATAAATGATGATGATAAATGTGCATTTACTTCATATTACTCTTATTAATCTAAATAAGAGTGTTAAAGTATTATGGGGTTAGTGTAGTGGATTGGTCTACCATCTAGAGGGCCTGGGTTCGAATCATAACAGTGGTGGAGACATTAATATTACCATACTGATCCTTACTAGACTGTTTTTAAGCAAGTGCTTAAAGTTCAATACTCTGTCCGTCGAATGGGACGTTAATACGTGGACTCCTCGACGCCTTTCGTTAAGAGTAAGATAATGCCCATGCCGATTTCGTCTTCCAAGAAAACTTCCACCCTTTAAACTATATTCACATATCCTTTATTGTGTAAATTATGTTAGCGGAATTCTGGAACCTGAGTATCTTCCCTGAATAGTGACTACAACGATACTTTTGATAGCGATAATAATTAGTTTTCCTCCAGAGAATGCTACGATATATTTCAAAGGAATTAATCTAGCATTGCCCATAATAAAAGACGGTCATAGCATTGTAAGCCTCTACCAACCGAAGAAGTATGCCTCATATCGCAGCGTAAAAGAAAAGCAATCGGCAAGTCTGGCGAATAAAAATACTCTATTTCAACCGGTCGAACACTCGTAGAGGAGCTCGGTAAAAAAAATGCAGCGAAAGAGAGCGAATCGGTCGAAATTTCAGTTTCGGGTAGCGGCGCTGATCAAGAGATAGAGAAAGAGTCCAATACATGCAAATGAGCGCAATTAAAGGCTCGATGGGGCGCGATGGTTAAATGACCGAACCACCTTGCGTCTCGCAGTCCATGGGAAGTTGAGGGAGACCGAGGAAGGGGTTGGGAGGGGGGGGGGGGGAGGCGGCGTGAAGGAGAAGAGCAAACCGAAGAGGGCGGGACAGGTGCGCCTTGGGAGGTCGGACGGCACGAGAAGTTTGCAGGTGCCGGGGTAACCGGGTTTGAGCTGCGAAAGGGGGGACCACGCCATGTGCAAGCACACGTGCCGCCCGTGAAAGAACGAGGCTGCATTTCGACTCGCACTCGCTTGGAGGCGAACGGGAAAGATACAAAAGATAACAGGAACAGAAGCCCTCAATAGCATTAGAGAGTAGTTATTCGGAGGAGGCAGCAGACGACTACGGCCATTTTCATCATTGAGGATAGGCAGGACATAAAGTATTGGTAGGCATTATCCAGGGAAAAACGATAGGGTGGAGTGTAACCCAGGGTCGGTATCAACGACTTCATCTTAGCGACTCGAATCTTAACGATTACTAACATCCCATTCGGTTGAACTTGAGTGCTCTCCACACGGCACTCTAGTATCGACTGGTATTCCGCTGAAAACTATCTCTGCCCGCATTCGAACCCGGGTACTCGGTGTGAGAAGCCAGAAAACTTACTCTATACCAACCGGATACTGAATATTATAGGCTAAAAAAAGAAATTTCTAGGAAAAATATTCAAGGTAAAAGAATGAACCGTACAATAGAAAGACAATGAATAACGGACTTTAAGATATTAGAATATTCTGACGGCGTATGGCATGAGGAAGAAGAGGAGAAAAAGAGATTTTGTTGGAGGTAGCTCAGTGAGGATTAGGTTCTCACTTTCAGATAAAACGAAGCAGTGTGGGAAACCTGTCCAGATAGAGTATCGATTATTTAGTTAAGGAAAATAAATTTCATATGTGCTAAGCCTTATAAAATATACTCTTCCCAATGGTGTATTCCAATCATTGTGTAAACATTTTAAAGTCCACTCAAATTGCCTACGACTATGCGTCAATAGTTAAGAAATGTAGACGCAGTTTACACGAGAAATTTTTAATGCTATGAATTTCCTAAAACCCGTTCCTAATCAGCATGAAGAAGGATGTTTGGAGAAAACTAGAGATGAGGGATTTTTGGCATATCATGATCAATTTTGATCATAATGGTGAAAAATCTTTGAATTACAGAATGCGACTAAGAATAGCAAAATTATTAGATGGAAGAAAATATATAAGACGATACATATATATAAGACATCACTTGGAGAAAATTATGAGTACCGGAGTCAGTCAAATAGCACCATTTATCAAAACTTTCTTTCTGATTTGTAAACATCGACTATGGGTCAAAACAAGTTCGTGTCCTTGAGGTCAGTAATGGCACACGTTTGTTAATACCACGGTTGGATGCGAGGGTGAAGCTATTACGGTGGTTTTATTTTGCAAACGTGAAAATTATCAAGTAGTCAGCACGAATCTGAGAATGCTGAAACTAAATGATACTAGCCAAAGATAAAGTTTGGCGATTCCTTCACTGAGACCACAAGCTACGAGTCAGTTCCATGCGGAGAAGACATCTGCGGCCCTGATATTTACGTGAAGGCGAAGATCCCTGGGGCTCATGTGGACAAGGAAAAATGCAAGAGACGCCGCTGAGAGGGATTTTCCTTGATAATCCTAAAAATGATAATCCTAAAACACGCCCTGAGCGCCCTCCCCTCCCAAGCTCCCTTTCATGCGAACTCGCCCATGAAAATGTCGGATTTCCGTCCGCGTAGCCTACCGCGTATTGGAGAGGTAAGGGCTTACGGAGCCTGGCCGCCCTGGCCCTTAGGACGAAAGCGGGCGGGAATTTTTAATTACGCTTCCACCGACACGCCAGTCAATGCGACGATAACGACCCCTGGGAACCGAAACGTACTTATCACCGATTATCTAAACAGGACGCCCTACGTGCCACATGAACGCGCAGCAAGGGAATTCCGGACACCGCCATTTAAGGTGGCCGGAGCGAGTTTTGTAGCCGCACCCGGTTTACGACCAAATTAGGAAAATGAGCCGTGTTATGAAAAACCTCTCATTTGCATATTAGAGATAAGACTTATCTCGTCAAATCAGTATTGTAGTAACGCAAGGCGGTTTTCTAAACCCGAGCCGGATCAGGTTCTGAAGTAGCCATAGTACTTGCTTCCCGTGTCCACAATGATACTGTCGAGGTTTTTATATAGAAACCCCAAATTCCTATCAGGAATTTCATTAGAATAGCTCTGCGAATGCAGTCGTCCATCTTCTGTATAGGACGCCAGACCACAAATCCCGTTGTACTTTTCGCTACGATTAAGCCAACTATAAAACAGGTTTCGTCTCTTCCATCTCCCAAAGATACTACCAATTCAATCGAAATACATTAACTCCATTCCAAAATAATAAGTAGGGGAGATGATCGACCTTCTCTAAATAGTAATTCTTAAACCATTCCATTTCATGCAGCATCATCCTTTTTATCACGATATTCAATAGTCCTCCGCTAATATCTTTTTCACTCAACCATTGTATCTATTATGATTTTTTATGGAGACTAAATTTTTCTCTTGGCTATTGTTAGCACTTTTTTGCGTCTTCTTTTCTGTGTATGTTACATTTAATACGAAATTAATTATTCTCGCAAACTTGCTGCACGCTTTCAAAACGCCAAGGAAAGTAAAATTTAATGCTCTAATATTAAAAATAAGTGATCTTCAAAGAAATATTTTTTCTATCATCTTGGTGGGTATTCGAACTTAATAATGCAGCAAAACTTAACCTATGTCTATTCTACAATTATCCTGATGAAACGTTGGCAAAAGACACCGTTAATAAAAGGGAATGTAGCCAAAGGTTTAGAAAGAAAATAAAATTCAAAGCAATCGCGTCACATTTAACAAAACCGGACTTTAAGTAACACTGGAAAAATTAGCAGGCTTCTGGATGGTCTCTACCCCTTATCCCACTCATGTATCCTACCTGTCCAATGCACACCCCTTACATTAACCTTCTCTTTGAATCTTCATATCTCCTGCCTCCATTCATGCCGACAAGAATATTAACCCTTTCCCTTATCCACCCTGCTATCCTCACGTCCTTTCCTCTACATCTCATTTTCCATCAGATACCCTTCTCCCTTCATCTCCACTTCCACACCAACTTACACTCATTCTATTTCCACAAGGCCCAAGTTTTGCAATCATTCAACGCCACGCCTAAATTAGAGTTTAGACTAAAATTCCAAGTCTCTACTAAGAAACTCCCTCATTAATTACCTCCTCTCTACTTATCTTTGAGTGATACCGCTAACATGAATCCATTTTCACCTAAAATACACCAAAGATTAGCGAACTCTTCCACCTGTAGTAGTTAGTTCCCTACTATCTCAACACTCATTCCAGCATTTCAAAAACAGACACAAAAAAATAAGAGACATGTGATTACTTAAAATCGAGATTTAAAGCCAGTAGACGCATTCAACACTCAGGAACTTATGCACCAATCATGACTGACAAAGCAGGCTGAAAAGAAAGAACCCCATGGAGGGTGTTTGAAATCTTTGCGATTTGAATTTTACTTCAGCACTGCACGAATTTTAGGAGATAATATGTACACCTAAAGACCCGCGGATTCAGAGAAGCATATGGAAATCAGTCTCCGACACCAACGCGCCGCGGTTGGAGAATCAGAACTGGCCATTAACTACGACTTTAGGACAACGAAGATAATGCTATAGCAAAAAATAATTAAGTAGTGTATGGTATATTTTTTTAATTTTTATCGCTGATAATTCTAAATGAGGGAAACGACGCCGGCAGGTATAAACCTCATACCTACTTCCCTGTTTTATGTCCGGGAAAATTCGCAAATTCAGAGATATGGCACGTACAGAAAATATACAATAAGACTCTGTAGTCTGTAGCTAAAGCTATTCTCCTGAATAAAACCCATTTGATGATGTAGAATTTTATTTGGATTCCAACGAAAACACATTGTGGTCAGCTAGGAAAGGGAAAAAATCCACCTAAGTCAACAAGGCGAAGGACAATATGGTTTGTGCCCAATCTAGGTGTTCATTATCCAGGCATAACCCCAACAAGTAAAGGTATGTAAATATGACAAACTGAGGAAGATAACTTAAGATTAGGGAACCTTCTGGCATTAAAAACAGAATATTAATTCTCCTACGAGGGACTACCCCTTACGCGCAACCTCATCACCTCACCGAAAATGATAAATTGTGTTCTTCATCAAATTCCGCATGAACGCTACCGTCATAACTTATGGCTTGGCATGGAACTAAAAAAATCGACATTTAAAAGCATATATCTTGCGCGTGGTCTTGTTTTGGCCTCTAACGGTGATGAATATTCAGTCACACTAGAAACATCCTTCTCGTTAAAGATTTTTGCAGCACGAAAAAAGGGAATTTCGGATTTCTGAATATTTCTATTTTACAACTGTTATTCAAAATTTCACATTGAAAACTACAGTTTTTGTTGAAATATCTATTCAACATGACATAATAGAGAATATTAAGTAAAAATTACTCTCTAATGTTTTTATGCCATTAAGGGTAGTAAAATTTAATGAATGAACTATTTTATGGATTTCCTAAGTGTACATCCAATATCTTAAGCAATTTTTAATATACATACGCAAATGCTACGCAAAATATCTAATAAAAAATTTAAAATATACATCGGTGTAAATAGGAATCATAGAACGCAAGACAGCGTTTCAAACTCGAATGATGAGTCGTGTAAATTTCACAATGATGAAAATAAAGTATCTAAATGAATCTAAAGAGGTTTCATGAAAAGGAGGATTAAAAAGAAGCATGAGAAAGAAAATAAGAAGTTGAAAACTATTAGACACATCTTGGTGAATGGTCTCACTGAGATCATCCAGCGAAAACTGAATGAAAAACGTCAAAGGAAAATCTCTTTTCAGATAGAATTACCAAGTAGCGAAGGATATAAATACTATATATTATGTGAATATAGAGATATTAACCAATAGATGAATCGATTGAAGAGCTTAATCAAGCCAAACATACAGCTATTAATGACTAACCATGATGGTCAACAGATTGATGCTATATACATGGCTGCTCAAGTGGTTTCCCTCACAAGGACTTTTTGAGTTTCAAATATCATTTTCATTCGTTAAAGATCCAGGAACAGACAAGTTTCTCAATGATAGGAGTATTAGTACTTCAGTTATGCATATATTTATAACCGCAAGAAATCTGCTGTAACCATTATACTCACACACATGCACATTGCAAACTTTACACGGTGATTTGAGTATCAAATTGCCGCGAATATTTTTACTGTCTGGTAAAATGACCCGCAGCTAATTGACAGATCAATTTGTTAGATCAAATTATTATATAAAGATAAATTTACATTCACATACGTCTCACAATATGAAGCTCTTTTCAAATCATTTTATTTAGTTTACGCAACAGATAGAATCGTCGAAAACTCATAATTGAAACCCCTTCGATTTAGACACTTTGATTTCTTGAAATGGAGTAAATAGGCCCAGAATGGCGAATGATTGGCATATAGTTAGTATATGCTTATTCATGGTATTATATAGCATTATTCAGGAACGAGACTACCACATGCTTTTACCTCATATTTTAGGGGAAGATATTAGAGTAAATGTCTCATTTTGTTGGCTGACAATAAAAACTAAACAAAAATTCTCACTTTGAATAATAGTTATTTGCAGCTATTCCTGGTATTCATCGCAAAAGCTTGAATATTTATTCTAGTTGACAAACTCCGATGCCCTGCAGTATTTCGCTCATTTGAAGTCGAGTTTCCATTCAGAAAATATTAACGCCCACACGATCGAGAGCCTACATTCCATAGACAACAATCAGAAATAGTGCTCCTTTCTAGTTCGGGGAAATCGTTTATTTGTCTCTTTTATAGAGATATAACGTTGAGATGTGACACAAAAGTAGATATACTTGATGATTTATACGATTGTATGCACGTTACCACTGCCGAGAGGAAAAAAATGCAAAAGTTACATGTAAAATATACTAGGATCCTGGACAGCACCGGAAAAATATAACCACTCACAATTTAAGGGGCATGAGCAGTACACTCCGTTACTTCCGAATGGGAGTGTCGTCAAGGATTTATAGCAAGAAATAAACATTCCAAATGTAGTACGTCAATGGTGGGAGAAAGAGCAGTAGGTATATATTCAACTTTTAAGTTCATCCAACAGCTTAAGTTGCAACGCACCATCTAACCTAACTTGAGTGTTTAATTTAGAATTTAATGTAAGCTAAATTCTAAATCAAACACAGCATAAGTTCTCTACGATGGGATTCGAAGGGTGGTTGGTTATTCAGGGGAGGCGACCGACAGCTGAGGTCATTTGGACCATTTTAGGATAGGTGGGTAATTTAGTAGGAGTTTTCAGGAAACGGAGGAAGGGTGGAGAGAAACCCGGCGTCGGCATTAGCCTACTCTTCACGAAAGGCGCCAAGGGGACCACGGCTTAACGTCCTATGGGATGCACGGAGTACTGAACTTGAAACGCCCTCCTCTAGGCACTCAAGTGGGGACCGGTTTTCCACTGAAAAATCCGCCACTGCTGGGAATTGAGCCCGGGAGGCCAGGACTCTAGCCACCACACTAACCCGATCCCCATGGGAGTCGAACCCGCGACCTTTGGCTTAATAGGACGCGAGATTTACCAACCTGACTACTGCCACCGGTGACAACCACACTAAAGGATGATGGATAATTCCTAATCACACATGCACTGTCCCTCATTAAAACCCCTCTAAAATGATGGCAAAAATAATATTAAAGTCTATAAATGCATAAGATGAAATTCGTAAGGGTAAGGGGCAAGTACGCATGAACCAATAATTTTTTTTTTTTTTAACAATAGGGGTAGCTCGAAGGGACTTCGATGCAATCTTGCAGATATTAAAAAACTGTAAATATTTCGAACTCCTAGGTCGTGCGAGAGAAAATGATGAGAGGTGGGGTACATCCGGCAACAGCGGAACAAAATTCAGCGCGACATCCCTCTCCCGGTTCCTACTGAAAGGAGGGAGGAGTAGGTAGCGTATGAATTGAATTGCGCCGCTGCACAACATCGATTCGACGACGAGACTGGGAACTTCCTCTTTGTGGCGAGGATGCCCGCCGGCCTCCGCGATGCCGAGGGTGAGTGGAGGCATTCCGTACGCGCCACGTGACGAATCGCACTTGTTCTTCGGTGCGACTCGCATTCTCGTTAATGCACACTTACCTCCCTCCTAAACTCACCCCCCTCCCCGGACTTCCTCCCTCCCTAATCCATCGCGGATAACCTTGAGCAAGAGACCCGAACCGTGAATTTTTCGTGCGACTCCGTTCTTGCCCGCGAGTTGCCCCCTCCTCTCTCCATGAGAATTCCGTGCCGTAACCAACTGTGCAATGCGAGTGAGGGAAATTACGTTCCCCGGGCGAGTGGCCCCCGGAACACCTTTTCGGAGAAATTCGCACTCGCAGTCGTCATCGGGAGACGGGAGTGCTTTTCTCGAATTTCTCACCGCATGAAACCTACCCTCTGCTTCTCAAATGATATGGATCCCTCCAGCAACACCCTCTTGGCGATTATCTTCTAAATAAGCATCATGCGGCCTAAAAGTTAGAAAGACTGTTGAACGTATAAAATAGAATAGGTTTATGACAATGATTAGGGCATGAATCGCCTAAAAGCAGCAAAGTAGTCAAATCCTGGCAAACAAGGTTTTTGCATAATAAAAGGCAACTCAAAAGGGTACGAATTAATACACAGATCATGCGTTGAAACAAAAGGACAAAAGAAAATTGACATTTTAGAGCAAATTTTAACATAAGAAGTGCATTGGTGTACCAGATAATTAAAATTTTCGCTTGGAATAATGAAATGATCAAATTTTTCATTAATGAGGCAAAGAGTTCCAGGCAACTAGAGTCAATTAGTAAACGATAGATATGTGAACAGTTTTGAGAGCAGACAAATGAAGGTTACTTCTAGAAAACTTGGCTCTGGTTGCAAGGAGAGTTCAAAATGTTTAGCTTCTTTATATTTAAATAAAGATTTTTTTTAATTTCAATACTTTCCTGAAGCCCAATATTGTGTTTTATTATTCACGGCGGTTTGTACGACTCCTAATAATTGAACACAGACACTGAAGATGAGTTTTCACATTGCAACAAAATTATCGGCCGAGTGATTGTTCAGTAGTTCATATTCAAAGCTGTATTGTCTAACTGTTGGTGTTTCCACGTAATCATTTTCTATATGCCACGCTTATTCAAGAGCAGATCACCGGTTTGCACTCACCACTTGTATATTCGACATTTTCACAGGTGGAAAATGAACACGAGCACCGTTCATGAACACAGCATTTCACCAATTTCACTGTATCGTATTTCTTTTCATATCCGAAAGATTCCGCTTTTATCTCAGAATCAAAATTTTCTTTTCGCCAGCTAAACAATTATTTAGATGTATCTCTGATTCGGGGCACTGTGGTCAAAAATGTATTTCCCTATCTGTTCAAGCACGTTGAATTCACACCCGTCGAAAATGGCATGATAAAATTTTATGGGGGAAAGCGGGCACACAAGCTTCGCGGGTGAGCGATTCAAGCTCGCAGAAAACAACGGACAGGGCCTTGGCTGCCAGTGACATAACCAGTTTTTAATCACATACCGCGTGATGAATGACTGCGATAACTATTCTAAGGTTAACTCTCACATTTTCAACACCTACTCTTCCTAAATATAAGACGCAAGTCATGCTTTTTAACAGTCTAAATACTTCTGTGAGCAGATATTCCTGAAAGATGTATATAAACATACTTTGCATCCGATTATTAATCAAGTATACAAGATAGGTTTTGATGAATTAGGGTGGGACTCACTTCGTGTCAAACCCTACGGAGTGTGGAATCCACATATTCAAGGAGAGTGGAAAGGGTTTCTCACGAAATATTTGCCATATTAGAAGTAGCATCACAGGATTTTTCGCTAAGTAATCGGAAAGGATAAATCGTATTTGAAGATGGGACCCTTGGGTCCTTAGCCAAAAATGACAACCCTCTGGACACTAATGGCTCAAAGATAAAGAAAGACATAATTATGTGATTTAAATTCTCCATTATTCTTGACTCCGCGAAAACGCTGTAGTCGTTATTCTCAGCGGCAGAGAACGTCACGCCTCGGTAGGCCTTAACCACACCCAAATTCCGAGCCTCTCATGGGCTCGCGCGAAACCAAGGGGGAGGAGTTGCAAAGGAGCGAATTTCACTTCCGTGGTAACGCATTCATTTAAAACGTGCGTTCGCGAAAATCATACAGTCCCGAGCTTGAAGACGTGTGGTGGAACAAGTTTCGGAAGTTCGGGCGACTGGATTCGTCATAAACTACATCTACTCAGAGAGCCAATATTTTTTCGCACGAGCCGGCCACAAAGCTTTTTCGGCAACACAAAGGAAGAGGCTTCGAACCCCACATCGGGAGTAAATGTTGTATTTATTTCAGATTAAACTTTAAGTATTTAGTTAGTCCAGGTGATGCGAAGACATATGACTAGTTGGAGCCCTTTTAAGGTGGCTGGAGCGGTAATCGTGAGTCGTTGCGTGATCATCGTAATCATTTTTCAAGTACGTCGAAAACATATTAGGATTAAAGTACATCTAATTATACGGTACCGTACACGACATTATGGTAATTAAACAAGAATTGTACATTGTATTTTTGACTTAATTAAAACTAGTTCTGACTTGAAAGTAAAGAATGCCATGGCAACCATTGGTAGATTTCGGCGCGATATTCAAAATTAGGCGAAATTTATGCTTAAATATGCGATTTTGCATCTTTGAGTCGGTGTGACTCCGTGATATTTGTCAGAAGTCATTAGAATAATATACTTTTTATTATGTTACATTAAGAAAAAATCTGTACATGAGCTATCGAGCTATAACGAAATGCATCTCATGCACCATAAGGTTGAGTAACGTGTTGATAAAGCGTCGAGTTATCAAAAAATCCAATAGGTAAGGTGCATTTTTTTAACACTTTAACCCACAGCTATCACTTATAAAGACGCGTACATAAGGTTTCACGCAAATCTGTACATACACAAAAATCGCTCCTGCCACTCAAATCTTATACGACCGTTTGCAGGAAAAATCCGTCAAATAAGTTAAATTGTGTATGAGTATTGCAAGTGAGAAATCGTAACCGATAGTACCCCTTTGAAGTGAGCTCTTCATCAACACCTGACACGAGAGTTGACTTCTTGTTGCACACCAGCACAAATATTTTGAAGATGATGACATGCATCATAAATTATCAGGTTCTAGAGAGGAGACAACATTCCACAGAACAATAGATTAGAACAATTTACGCATTTAAATAGCCCACCGTCAGGAATAACGAATTCCGGTAGTTCGAAATGGATTGTGAATTAGCAAACTTCTAAACTTTCCGCCATTTAATCATCCGCAGGAGCGATCAGTGCTTTGGGATGATTGGTATCCGAGGCTTGAAATCTCCAAGATCGAAATCAATTATCGTGCTGTCATACCCAGTCCTTGATCCACGTACCAGGGCAATCCCTCGAGTAAATAGAAAATTAAATGCGAAACATCATTAAACGTGCAGGAGTAGGGTATTTTCATTTTGCTTTGTCAGCATACCTTTTCATCTATTACAAGCGTGTATCATTCACTTCGAAAAATTTTACATAAAGAATACAGACAATGTACGCAATGCAATGAAGGTGAAGGGAAAACATTGGCTAGAATGAGGTGGAGGCGAACGAAGATACTTACGCATAGTAGGGAGAAGAAGGAACTTAGGTCAGGAAATTTGGAAGACGGAATAAGTGGCTATAGGAAGTTTTAAGAACACAAAGATAGAATGGGTAATTAACTGAGAAGGAAATTCCCTGCTCAAGGTTTCCACCACCCTGCGTTAAAATAAAAATTCTAAGCATACAATAGCCACACTTCCGATAGAGGCAACATGATGCATTATCATTCTTATCCTGTCCATTCCATTCCATTGAATAAAAAATTGATTTCTGATTTTAATAGAAAGTAATATTAGAGTGTAATATTAGATCATTATCATTGTCAGTGTTTCAATCCTAAGATTGGATAAGTACAGCTATTCATTTATCTGTATTCGATGCTAACTTAATCACACTCTGGTACTTCTTTTCTATGTACCGCTTTATTCGGCCTATGAACTCAAAATTTACCCTACCTTCTTTTGTGTTCCTAACGATCACACTGTCTCATACAACTTAACACTTACAAGGAACAGGATTCAATACAATAGTATAATGGTAAATTTATGGTTGGCCCTTAGTAAGATTGAGATAACAATTACCTGTTAAAAGGAAGCTTCAGGGTGGCTGAAATGAGTTGTCACATAAAGGAAACTTAACCACGCACTTTAAAATTCTGTAAAACTGTTCTTTTAGTGTGCTGCATATTTTTCACATTGCACTCGACTCGTCCGAAAGCATTATTTGATAGCTTCCGCACTGCACAGGACCGCGATAAGATCACGAAAATTCCTTTCGCCGAATTTACACGAAGATTCATATACAGGTCTTCTTCAAATTCCTTATCTCCTACATGAGAAGCTTCCGACTTCCTGAATATAACTGAGGATCGGGTTGGTGAAGTGCATAGAGCAATACTCTTCAATCCCCAGGGCCCATAATCAAATCCCAGCAAAACAATAGATTTTTCTGAGCCATATCGTTGTTTGCTCGAGAGCTGATTTGAGAGCACTTCAGATTCAGTACTCTATCCTTCAGATGGGAAGTAAAACTATCCACTTAGCGCCTTAGTGAGAAGGCTAATGCCAACGATGAGGTTCTCTCCCCCTCTCTTTCACCACCTGGTGATTTCCTACCGCCTCTAAGAGACCTATCAATCCTAAAATGCGCTAATGCTACAGCTGTCAGTTGCCTCCTCTAAATCACTACTTCTACCATCGATTATTAATCCTTAATAAGGCACCGTCCAAAACTCAATGGAAAAGGGAGGGCTAGGGGAACTAAGAGCTTTTACGCGCTCAGAAAAGCAAAAGTGAAGAAGAGGAGATAAGATGGGAGAAGGACGAAGGAGGATGGAGCCCGACGAAGGCAATTAATGTGGTTGATGTGCGGGAGTATGGGGAGAGGAGATGTGGGGCGCAGGAGTTTCAGACGGGGATAAATCAAGGGAGCTCGGGACGAACTTCTGCGAGGGTCAAACTCGACTTTATACACAAGCGTAAGCTCGTGGCCAGCCAGCCATCCTGCCTTTAATGAAAATGGGAGATGGAAGGAGGCACGCATTATGCTGTATTCACGATGTTTGCAATAAACTATCAGCGCGCACGCTAAAGCTTACCGATCTTTCCGTGGAAACTTTATAAGGGTCGGGACGTAAAACTGGGCTTACGATAACGCTCAATAAATGCGTAACATACATTAGGTATGATTCTGGTGCTATTTATGAGTTATTTCCAAGTTAAGTCCCCAGGGAATAGCCTTAATGTTCCCAGCACCGAATATATGTTCTTAGTAAGACTCGATGTAGTCACTTGACTTATAACCAGCTCTATTTTTAAATAAAAATTTGTCTATCAGTAATGTCCAATTTGTGTGCAGAGACTATGATTAGTACCTTAATCAAACAGCTCTGACTGAAATAATTATGCTAATGTCTTATTTTAGGAATGAAGTATGAAAAAAACACTGCAATTTACACACATTAATTTTTCACGACCATAGTTTCATTGCTATGCAACATCTTCAGGTGAGTAAGTCCAGAGGATGAGCAGTACATATAGTGTTTCTTGTGTAATATCTCAGCGCAGCGCATTCATTCTCAGCGCACTCTTCTCCTAGTGCAGTTTCTTTTTCATCGTTTATCCCTACAGTGAAATATTTCCACACCGTTAAGCCCGAGACTGTTAACTAACGCCTTTTATTCATTTGTCTCAATAACATTATATGTTAAGTAAAAATAAAAAGTCGAGCTTGGTGTCCTACAAACGAATGAAATATGAACACTCAAAACTTAAAAAAATGACGTACGATGGAACTAACTTTAATGAGTTAAATGAGGTATATATTAAGTTCGCTTTCTCTTAACCAGTCAAGCACCTATGAAGAATTGATTACAATTAAAAACCGTATTTGTCGCCGTTAGCTATGTTAAAAGGATCAAATGAGAAACAAGCGATTTGAAGTTAATAGATTTGGCTACTACTTTATGAAAATCCACGTAAGTACTTCAAAACACAAACCAATTTGATTTTTCACAATTTTTATTTAAACGATCGGTTTCAATGCACATAAGATGAGGACCTGTGCGCCTTTCACTTAAAGATGACACCTGTATATTGAAAGAATGAAGAATTACATTGGTTTGTGTCTTGAAGTTCTTACAAGCGATTTCTTTAACCGTATGCACTACAATGGAAGCTCGGCGAGGACAACATTTCGCCGCCCATTTCGGCAACAACCTCAGGCAATCCGCTCCCTTCCCAGGAGGAAAAAAAATGGGTACAAATAAAGGTGACGAAGGTAAGGACACGGAAATAATGGTCCCGGATGATCCTCTTGCATATTTTTTCATTTTTTTTACTACTCTGGCGCCGGAGAGGAGAGCTGGGGTTGCGCGGGCACACCTTTCTGAGAGTGGACAGATGGTGGCGACGGAGGTGCAGGTGGGAGGGAGGGGGTAGGGGGTGAGCAGCGTGAATACGCCTCGAGAAGAGGATGCGGGCATGCTTTGAGCGGATGGCCCGTCCGTCACAAGGCGAGAGGGACGCCGGCAGGTGCGTCGGAGTGCGCAGCGGGGAAAGAGATTCGAGGACCGAGGGGAGAGGTTGGGGCTAGGGATGGACATGGTCGGCAGCGGGGCAGGGTCAGTAGGAGGGAGGAAGAACACTGCCAAATGCGCTCGGATGTTGGGAGTCCCCTAAGGGCAGGCAGATGGGTGCAAGGCCTCCGCACGGGATCCTCCCAGGTTTTTTGCTTCGAAACGTTTTTTTTTTATCCCTGGAATTTTTAAGCTCATGATCAATGCGAGCTCAAGGGTTGTAGTCAGTTCATGAGGAAATGGAACAAAAGAGAAGATATCCTCAAGAAAAGGAGGGCATTACATAATTTTAATCGCTGAAACACACTAAGGGAGTGTTGTGAAGAGGAAATTGAATCAGAAATAATTGGCAAAGGAATGTTCATTAACGTGGATGAGGGAATAGGTAGCTGGCTTCTAACTGGAGGGTCCCGGATTAAACTATAGGTAAGACTTCAAACGACACTATTTACCGCCTTTTATTTCGATCTCAAATTTATTTGAAAGCCTGTTGGCGCGGTATTGGTAAAAAAACATTTAATAACTGACTTGCGTTATGAAACAGGGTCTGCGAAAGAAGCATGGTCACCGAAAGATTAAAATGGATTACTCCTTACGAAAACTTCAGAATAAACTGACCAGAGAAAAAATACGCATTGTGAGCTCTTGAAATTTCATATTCATGAAAAAAGGGTTAGAGCGGATTGGGGTCCTTAGTGCATAGGGATGAGGACATAGAGAACATAAGATGAACTGAAAGGAAGGCATGTGAAGAAGTCTTAGGCATGGTAGTGGATGAGGGAAACCCGAGAGGACAGGAAAGGTGGATGAAGGATATAGGTATGCTGGTTGGTAGTGGGATGTTGATGTTGGGAACCAAAGGGGGAAGATCTATGTGGAGCACCATACGCTACAGTAGACCCTGACAGACTGGCCACACCTCTCGGCCTGGGTCGGTTGGGAACCAGGTAAGAGTAGAGGGAAGATTTCGAAGAGGGCCGAAGGGCACATACGTAAGCCAAATCAAGAATGACGTTGAGGAGAGGAATTTGGGTTAGAGAGAATCTAAGAGTGGAACGGATTTAACATTGGAAGGAAATAAAGTGCTATAATAAACCAAGGGTAGAACTGAAACGATGATGATGAGGTGCAGGAGGTGAACAGAGGTGAGCGGAAAACAGGGAAAAAAAAGAATCATGTTTCGGACGACAAAAAAATGGGATATAAAATGTGAAGAAACGAAGGAGCAAATAACGCCCCATAAATTGAGATTACTTTAGGCAGAGGAATTTTAAGCCTAAAAAATGTGCAAGGGGCTGATCTCTATACTTTCGACCACATGGCTGATTACTTACAGCCACAGTTTTTTCAAAGAATCTCTGAGGTATCTTCAGGCAAAAAATAAGGTCCGGAACCTCATTTTTTTGGAACCCGACCATCATCCTCCACCAACTCTCAATGCCCACAAAGACCTTCCGGAGAGACGATATGGATGCATGACCTGGGGCGGTGTTTTTGTTTTACGTTGAATTGATCGTGTACTATAGTCTGGCTGAATCCAAAGAGCCTCCTATGTTAAAAAGAGATTCGGCTATAAAAAATATCTCATTGATCCTCTATCGTATGCGGCAATTAGAAAGTTTCCTATCTTAAATAGCAGCTTATGAAACACATCAATATGTGGAGATCGAAAATAAACTTTATAAGATATCCACGCAATTTGGTGTTTCTTATTGTAGTCTAGATTGTAATCTTTTTCTTCTGAGTAAATTCCATTAGTTAAGGGATTATTTAAGCGTTAGGAAATAATAGTAACTGAATAATCCTCAGGTAGCTAACAATAAAACTCATTTACAGGTTATACAATAATGTTTTATTACTATTTTCGTATTATTTTTTTGCAAAATTTAGATTTCTGCACAAATAGCATAATTGGTACCGGATGGCAAAGGGTCCGACTGTATTCTATCAAAATTTTGAAGACATAAAAACCTATTTCTCGAGGTCGAAATATGATTATCATTTCAAGAAAAACTTCCTCACGACACGCAAAATGATCCTTAAAAACCTAATTGGAGGGGATTAAACAAATTTAACGAGGTGGCAAGGAACGTAACTTATCTGTAGCATGAAATCAAGAGAGGTGGCTCATAGAACTCACGGCGAGCGAACATGATCTCGGTCCTTAGAATTTAGGCATCTTTCCGGGCTCCCCACGAGATCAGATGGGTAACACGCAGTCGAGATCGGGCATCCCTTAAAAAAAATGCTTCCTCGACTGTCGTCTTCTTCAACATTTTCCCACGTCACCTGCCCTTCCGCCCCATCTTTTATATCCTTGGGGCAACGAGGGGAGAGTTCCAAAGAAAAAAGAATCGCGCGCAAGGAGTGATTTATTCCCAAGACGATCTCTTCCGCTCGCTTTCCGAGGCCTCGTTGTTCCATTAACGGAGACACGATATTCGGCACGGAGCTATTGCCTTTCCCATGACACTAAAGGAGCCATATTTCAATCGTAATTAAACGTCAATCACTCCTCACGGCCTAATTGCGTTTTACCCCCAAGGTGCTAGCTGGCTCCTCGTTCTGGAAGGGGAGAGATTGGAGGGTAAGGTCGAGGTTTGCGCCGAAAGAAACGTCTTACCAAAAAAGCGTGTCATTCGCCAAAGAAATAAACACCGAGATCACACGGCGACGTCAGATAGGCACCTCCTCGCATGACTTTGGTTTCTTCCCCATCGTCGACATTTTTTTGAAATATTAAATGTCATGTCATTCAGTGAAAGGGCTTTCAAACTTTTCTTTTGACTGACGTCTCTCCTAATCTCAATAAATCTTGCTGAGACTCCCCAAAATTGTTAAATAAGCGGTGGATTATAAGGAATAAGTTAAAACTGAGTATTCCATGTTATGATTAGTGGAAAATATACCCAGAATCAAAGTAATTACAAGTATTAAGATAATCATGATCAGGACGAGTGAAAAGTAAATAGCAAACACAAAATCAAATCAATACAGCGAGACTTAAATTTCGGAGGTGCAGAATAAAGTCATTGGAATATATTAACAGCATAAAATGTCTCTGCTGTTAAGACCTTGCAATCTAAAAGTCACTATAGTGATTTTCTGACGATTTCTGCGGGATTGTAACTATAGTTACAATCCCGCCCGGGACATGGATGCTGTGTTTCGTTTTGGAGTTAAGTTTAAGTTGGACAGTGAAATAAGTAACCTAAACAAAAGGAACACTTAAAAACAGAATTGTACTCATATTACTACCATTAAAAGTAGAGAAATAAATGACCCTAGGAACCATGTTACATAGTACCCATTTTTAAGAAATAGTTTTTGCTTTCCCGCTTTTTCGTTTACTTTCGTCTTTTGGACATATCTTTCTTCAGCACAATACTGAATGAAATAAGCAGGGTTCAACGGATGATTTGGGAAACAATGACTCAAAGGATGTGGTACTACAAAAAATTGTTTTTCTCGATATATCGACCCAGTTTTCTTGGCAGGTGATGAATATGCTAAATATGGGAAATACATGCAACTTATGCGACTCGTCTCCGCTTGCCTTACATGTCAAAATTTTCGATATATTTGCAGGGGGAAAAACAAGTAAGGGAGTAAAAGGGAACGCAGGGAGTAAAAGCTGCAAAACTGTTCGCACCAAGACTTCCATTCGACTTTCAACACCTGATTGCGCGGCATTCCTAATTAGAACGCAACATGGAGAATATATATTGGTCATTCTAAATGGAAATATAAGGGAACATTTGATAGTGTCCCTGTGAGGGGAAAAGGATGGCGGAAGTAAAACATCTGTCATTTTCAAACGAGGATCAGGGAGTCATAGCGGCACGACGCAGTGGTCCATGAGACCACGGGTTGTTAATCCTTAGTAAAAAGCCTACGTCACGGTTGAGTACTTGCTTTTGTTGTGGTTGCCATTGCTCTTGGAAAGAAAATTTTTTCCTCGCCACACGATAATGCGATAATGCAGGGATGGTTTCCTGCGTAATGAGCCAGCACCCCGATACACATTCCGCACAAGAAGAAAATAAACAGGCCACAAATATTGCGAAACCCCGAAATAAGACTGATTACGGAGATTGGGTGGCGAATGTGGAGGCAAAAACTTCAAACCTTCTTTATATCATGTAAAAACATTTTTCTCACGGGTACAATGCCTAAGTGTCCAAATAAAAATGAAAAGTATTGAGATGCAGTTAGCTTAGACAGATTTATGTATAGTTATTAGTTTTCCCACCCGGAAGATACTGCGCCATTTCTACCGAAACTCAGAATTTTCCAGAAATATTACAGAAATTTGACAACAAATCAGCATATCTGAAGGGGAAATTGCATTAAAATAATGGGCAAGGAAGGCTTCATTTAAGACACATGAGGCAAGCAATGAAGAATGCAATAGAGAATAATTTTATTTGAATGGTTAGCCGATCGAGAAAGCGAATGAAGAGCTGCGTCGAAGTAATCTTATGAAAAATGATATAAATTTGAAATGTATTTATAAATTACAAGCCATTTCCATGAATTGACTTCGTGAAACTACAATTTCTCTTCTTTAGAAGCCCATTCTAGCTTCAGTTCAACGTCATTTCAAATGAAATTTGCGAAAACGGCTTCACCGAAAGGTTGAATTCCGCATTTTTCTTCCCTTAGTACCAAAAGCATGAAAAAAGCATTGGTTTTCATGTAACGATACAACCTGATTTAAGAGGCATAGATCTTGTATCTACATATCGAAAACAGTTCGATTCTGAGAAAGGGAGGCCCTCTCAATGCTTGTCTCGTCCGTCAGTCTGCACCTAACGGGTTGACCCATCAACTGGGGCACTGAGGCATCAACTGGTGCTCTGAGACGAACTATAGACGAGGAGTGGGAGTTAATGGGGTGAGATGGGAGCACCAGGGGAGCTGTGATAGTCGAGGCTGCCTGGGTGCGAGATAAATGATCGGGCTGCAGTGACAGGCCGGGGAAACGAAATGATGTGCCGAAGAGGTGGCGCGCAGTGAGCGAAGGGTGGAGGGAAATGTGGAAAGAGGGTGGCGCCACCGGTCCCGGCATGCCCTTCGGGTGAAGAGCGAAAGGATTAATGACCCAAAATGCCCAATGCTCCCCGCCGCTCGGGGAGAAACGGGAGCGCCCTTATCGCCAAATATTGGGAGTGATGAAGTTTTTCCCGGGGTCAGCGCCAGGAAGAAAGGAAAGAAAATGACAATGGAAACTGAGGCGTCGAAAAAATGGAAGGGTCGAGGGGGCAGATAGATGCTGGCTGCCTGACGGTTCGCACCTAACTACTTTCACTTGCAACTTTCGCGCGGCGAGACCCGTCGCGGCGACAGCCGTTTCGCGCAGCAGTCGTCAGCTGGTGACTCAAATGTTCCGTAGTTTGCCGCGCCCTCACATTAAGTGCACGCGCAGGAGTCATAGAAGAGTTTTGGGAACCAGCGTCGTGGACGACAGATGTGTTGGGAGTATCAAGGTGAACCCGATCCTGTTTTATCAATTGTCTATGGGGTAAAAACAATAGGTTAGATTCCTTCATCAAAGAAAACAGAATTCATTGATTGCGATGGGGGCCCAACCATCAATGAATTAATTTTAAGCAAAATATTAGGATTGGAAAATCCCCATTTACTATAGAATTAAATGTTAATTTTAAGTTCATTTGAAAAAGCTCAGATATGGCGGAATATGCTGCCTTGTTGCTGACGTAACAGGTATAGTTTACGTTGCGAGGCATAGGAAATACTTGTCTCCTGAATTTACCATTGTATTTCAGAGCCCCTCAGCTCAAGTGAATATGTATTGATAATAGCCTATGAAAACTACCAAAGTTCGGAAAGTCTCCTCCTTTAAAGAAGGTATTCAATTTTAATAATTTTAATATTTAATCAATTAATAGTTCTTTATTAGGCCCCAGGGCATCCTGCCCGTGGAGTTCTCTGCTAGTGCGAAGCATGGCGTGAAGTTTGCGCGACTATGGGGCAACTTCACAGAGCGCTTAGTAAAATGAATACAAACAGTTTTTAAGTAAATCAACTGAATAATTAATTTTAAATAAATGAAAGTTAATCACAATACATTAAATGAATACATATACCTCAGATACTAGTTAATAATCTTTAACGAAGTGCACCGTCTGCCTGAAAGGGTCCTTAGCATCACCTAGATTTTCTTTCTTTCACTTCTTCACAAATGAAGAAAAATTCTTAACGAAATTTTAAAATCGAACGGCTTAAAATATGCACTCCAGAGGTTATAAACTTTTGATCAAGGCAATAAAAAAGTAATAGGAAACAACCCTGTTATCATTAACTAACATTTCAGATCAATTCCTTTAAAAGCATCAGCTCCTCTCATTAATAACGTCAACTGCTAAAAGCCACCTTTACATCTGAGTAGAAAATAGCTACCTATTAGCTCTTCTGCGCTGCTGTTAACCTCCCCATGAATTCTTGTACTTACATCGCGGTAGTAAAAAAGGGCTCAAAAGTCATATTTTATTTTCACTTATTATTTATCCAGTTTCTTGTTTTGCTAAAAATAACAATAAATCTTCAAACACGGGACCAAATAATGTGCGCTTGAAATATTCTACTTTCAATGGCCATACATGAACAACTGGGCCCAATGTAAATACGTTGGTGAAGATGCCATAAGATAAAGAGATAAAATAATAATTTGGAGCAGTTGGAAGTGAGATAAGGCACGAAGCGAGAACCGGATAGCCAATAACTAAATTACCCCCACGAGAGATGCCAGGATCTGTCGCTTTTAAATCGATTATTCCCTCCAAAACAGTGAAAAGGAAGAATTTAACTGATGAAAATCAGCCTACGAGTCCTATACCACGGAATAAACAAGAGGAGAATCAAATAGATTTATGTAAAATAACAAGCATAAAGGGGTTTACGAATTGGCCAACTTCTAATGAAACTGATCGTATACCAGCCGACGTGCACTGAAAAGAAAATGTCATGCAACAGTATGACGAATAAAAATTCAAAAACGAATGTTTAAAGAAGAAAAACTAAATAAAGTTGCTCACATCATTTTAAATTATTGGTAACCAATTAATTGTTCTCATTTGACGAAAAACTACAAGTAGTTACAGCATAAAAGAGCTGAGCGTAATACAGTTTTCCAATCCCCAATTATTTTGCAAAAAAATTTAAGTTACTGCTAAGCACTGTCAGAAAAACTTTTGAGATGTTAAAGCAATATCGAACGGTCGATCCTAAACTTAATCCTATGATAACTGTGACAACGATGCCTCAAACCAGATCCCAACCCTCGATCATTGGATTTCCACGCTGGTACTATCCCAGCCGGGCGATGACAGCTCATGGTAGCAAACAGGCTGATTGATCGAATCAAATCACGATTAAGGGCGCGATCTCCACGAAAGACATTAACCTCAATGCTGTTCCCCAAATTGACTTGGCAATAAATTGATCGCAGATCTGTGTGTGAGAGATACACATGCCATCCAAAAACACACAATGACGTTACCGATCACCGATCAAGGATTTATTCATAAGAATTTACAGAAGGAAAACCGATATACACAAACACTCGACACAACTCGTCACATTCATATGCTAGAAGATAGAGTAATACACGTATAGATAATTTGGGAACTCGTGAGCTTGAAACTAGAAAAAAAAAACAATTAAATATTAAGGAGGACGATAATAAAACAGTGATGAAAAAATTGCGAAGCCTTTAAAACATGCGATTATGAGTTGTTCCAAGTAAAATTTTGTTCCTTAAGAACATTTGTACGTGATGAGTTCCACCTAAAACGATATTGTCCATGGACATGAGTATTATTAAGATGATGCTTCAGGGCAAGGGCCTAGCCACGTTAGCGCACCGGTTCCCGTGAGATCACGGGCACTAAGAGGATTAAACTGAGCTCATTCAGAATGAATGAGATACTTTCAGTCGTAACTTTGTGGAAATCCATGACGAATAGATTTATTTCAAACTTTTACAAACCACAATATAATGCAAACTCACGACCCGGGTTTCGGCGCTAAGCACCATCATCAGGCACCTGATGATGGTGCTTAGCGCCGAAACCCGGGTCGTGAGTTTGCATTATATTGTGGTTTGTAAAAGTTTGAAATAAATCTATTCATTCAGAATGAGATGTTTATCGTGTATTAGACTAGTGTTGTTCTACGGATCAAGGTTGATTTTTGTGGACGAATTTAACTCTTTTTCAACACCTCTGAAAGTTTCTTTTCCTTGGTCATTCTCTCTCTCTTGTCCAGCGTATATCTTCCTCCATTCTGCCCACTATGCCTAACACGTTCCACCCTCTACTAGTGGTGTTCTGACTCGAGGGAGGTTTTATGGATCAAATTTCCCCTCTTTTAATATTTCTGAATGTTTATCTTCCTGCCTGATTTTTCTCTTTAGCTCAAAATTTGTTCAATGTTCCCTACCGTCATCCATGAATATTGTCATTTTCTTCCCTCTTCATCTGTGCACCATCTCTTCACCTTCCATTACAACCATGAAGAAACTATCGTATTTAATCACTCGCACCATCCACCTACTCTTGCTCCCTCTTAAGAGAGAGCTGCGAGATGTGGAATTATGCATACGTAATAGCCGTGATATAACTGAAAAATCGAGATATAAGCTAATGTGCGTGAAAAGATATTGGGTCATATTGCACACAACCCGTCTCGAGACCCCTCTGCGGTCGACGACAACCTTGCACAACAGCTTCGCTGGCACATGGAAGAAAGAAAAATGAGAGCGCGATATCTGCGTACGCTTGACGTCTCATTGATATGAAGTCTGGGGAAATGAAAAAAAATAACTGCCCGTCCTCAAGGCAGACGTTTCCCAAAAAATTGGGATTCTTTCGGATCCGCGGAAGCCATGGAAGATGCGGTAACGCGAGAGGAGCATCTGCAGTTGCCGCCGCCCGCCCCGGCGTCCAGGGATGGGAAGAGATCTGCGGGGGAGTCACCCGATAGCCACAAAAGCCCTCCTCGGATACCGCGGCTCCATTCATTTCACGTCCCCGGAGCGAGTCGACGCGAGCGCAGTCGGGAGGGAAGGGACCGACAACCGCACCTGTCAAACTCCCTCCTCTCTTCCCGTTGCAAAGGCTCTGCCCGGGGCCGCTCCCCGGCGCCGAGTGCTGCTGTGGCGAATGCCGAAGGCAGGGAGGACGCAGAAGAGGCGCAGGGATACTAATAATGGAGCTCTCCCATCGATTAATTAACGGATTCATCAATTATCCGAATCGATTTAGATGCTCAGAGGATTTTGTTCCAACTGTATTCGGCAATCGATGAGCAGCGACTGATCAATATTCCTCACTCATGTCTCTCTTTTCGCCGATCGTCATCTACTGAGGAATTTTTGTAAATCACGCCCCAAATGACCGCAGCGATATTAGAAAAGAATTACAACTTGATTTCTACTAACTTCACTCTTTACTGTTATTCCTGTGAGAGAGTTCCATAACGTTAAGTCCGCAACGAGGATTATGTTTCTAAGCCGTAATTATTAAGCTAAATTAGCACTACAAGGATAAGTATATTATTTTTCAAGATGTTTCATCCTGCCTCCTTAATAATATATGTGCCTCACGAATAAAAAGTGTTTATTCCATGCCTGGAGTCCGCGAATCAAGAGCAAAAAAAATGGTGCCAAGAAGTAGCACTTGAGTAGCGATAAGCCCTCGTCTATGGGAAGTCCACGCAAACTCGCGCACTCGGATATGAATAACGAAATGAGGAGTATATCTCGCACATCTTCTAAGCGTATCGACGTGATCTCTTCGGACATAACATGGGAAAGTTTATGCCCGTGGGAAAAGAGCTAAGTACTGGCGCGGGAGGGAAAAGCACTTTTCCTCTCCCTCTTATCGCGTGGAAAATCAGAATTCTTCGGCCATGGAAGCTCAGAATAATGTACTAATATGTTTTTTGATATTCCCATGTCAACGAGAGAATTGTGAAATTCTCCAAATCCTGAAACAGAAGCGCCGAAACCCTATATCAAGCTAATTCTTAAAAATAAGGCGATCAAGCCAATATCGCACAGTCTCAGAAGGCAAAACTGCTGAGATTTCCATAGTTTCCATTCTTGAGTAATTCAATATGGCGCTATAAAACCACGATTAGCCATTTGGTATGAAAAATTTAACCTTTTAATGTGTGTGATACTGATGATACAAGAATATTTTAAGTAACAGTATTTTTTCGCCCATTACATTCAGTTCAGTCCAAAATATATTACATTTTTTTGGTTTACCAAAATCCTTTTTATAATATTAATACCATTTCAAGTATACTAAATTTAAGCCCAGACCACTGAGTCCAGTTATGTGCAACTAGGACAAAATAATACAAGCAAAACCACACGGCCGCTCCACGGCGAACTTAAGAAGCCATCCGAGCAAACTTTTAATTGAAATAACTTTCTCTACGGCCGTTCTGATTACCAGAGCGATTATAGAATGAACCTTTGATAGAATAGAACTGAAGTAAAAACGAAGAGGCGGCGAACTAATCCAAGCGTAAAACAAAGGTAGAAAAGAAAATTATTCGCGAAAATCATTTAATGAAAGTCGCTGTTTTTTCATCGCTCCAGGGCCATTTCCGTGGAATTGGAGGAAAATTTTCAATCATTTATAACTTACTGAGGAAATTTTACGACAACTTAGCAGAAACCACGTATTGAGCGACTGCGGCCTTAGACGAGGAAGCTCCTTTCATTTCGCAATTCAATAGCTGTCCCACTAACTGATTCACATTCATAGACTTCATTTTGGACCTTCGTTAAGGGGTCCAGTTCTCGAATCCTATTGTAATCATCTCCGTCTACAATGGAAAACTGACAAAAGTCTTTGCTCAGCCCGTAGTGAAAAGGAATCTCCCTTTGAACGAATAAAGGGCGCTCCATTCATTTCGAGGAAAGATTATTTTTCTTTACTTCCCCCATTTCGGCCCTCTTTAGCAGAGAGAATGTTTGGACAGGGAAGAAATTAAACCGTTATGGAGCTCTGGGCGGGAAAAAGGGTGACAGGAAACTCCGAAAACAGGAGATAGTGATGAAATGATTAATTAGAAAGGTCGCGAATAACGGGAAAAATACGTATTTTGCACAAAATCTTCAAGCTGGAGAAAGAAGTCTCCGAGAGAGCAATGATAAGATTCCCTGAATATATCGCAATATCTTGAGCCGACGGGTTTTAAAGTGCCACTCATCCGAGGAAAATCAGAGTGAGATCAGCGAGGACCCCTTAAAGAGGAGCATACACAACGGAGCGAACGGGATGAGGGCGGAGACGCAACTGGCATCCTATCCACAGATGGGGAAATTATCGAGCATTGAGACCAAAATTAATTAAAACTCTCCTTGATTAAAAGGCCCAAGGGCAAGGCATTAGCATCAGATTCTACCTCGAACGGAAATTCTATTCAGCAGAGAGTAATCCCATCATTCTATGGTTTCCGTGTCTAAAAGTCAAGCCTCTGAGACAGGGTTTAGCGCAGTTTTTTTGAGAGAATAGAAGGAGTCTCCCTCCTATTCGATGTGTGAATTTCTAAAAGTGGTATTAATTCGAAATTAACCGAGGACCCTTCATAGTACTAAAAAATAACGACCGAGGAATAGTAGGACTTCAGTCGTAACGGAGGGATAAGGTGTTACTACTATTGGTGACCTTTTTCCTACACTAGAAATAGATATGCCCTTTCGTCTCACAACAAATGTAAAAGTTTTGGTTTAACAGAAGCCATAAATCTCCATCAAAGCATGATTTATCAGCATGTAATATTTTATATCAGAACGAAATAAATAGTCTAAGTAAAAGCGGAGATAAATAGTATCTGAATCGACAAGATGACGCTATTTAGCCATGCAGACTCCAGGAGCTAGATAATTATAGTGTACGGAACTCACATGATATGTAACTGGTCCTGTATAATGTGCAGTGCGACGGCAATTCCTTCACCGTGGCTTGCAGTTGAACGCTCTTCAGTCTCTGGAAAAAATACAAGAAGCAAGATATTATTTAGTGACTACTATTAGATATTACGATAGCTATACCACAGATTTATAATTTACGAAACTCAAAGTCTTTTTCAATGAATACAGATAATATTATTTAGCTTCAAATTATGATCGAATAGCATTAGCATAAAAAGATTCAACTGGTTTTGATGTGATTAACGCGAAACACGACTAACGCGAATCCGACTGAAAAAAACCTTCCAAAAGGCAGTGAATGAATAATAGATCCACTGAAAAACTGTAAATTTGAGATTCATGCCCACACGGTAGATTTTCTTTTGTTGTGCCATTCGTATAGTATTGGACTGTTTCTCTCTCATGGTTACTGCGGACACCTAACTCGATTTCGTTGAAAGAATGATAAATGGCAGGAGTTTTTTGAATTTTCTTGACGCGATTCTTGCAAGGGATCATTTTGGGAATGATGACGGATTCCAAATGTAAAATCTGCGAGCGCTGTCACTTAAATGTCCGCGAGTCCCAAGCAGTACTTGATAAAGCTGACTCTTCTGCATGCCAACTTATTGAGGCAAGCTCAGAAGGTATCTACGGAGGAAGAGATTTGATTCCAATGCGGAGACTTTTTTCACTCACCGTCCTATTGAGACACAAAGGATTTATAAATGAAGCCAACTTTTATGGTCTATTTGATGACAAAGGTAGTGGCGGAAGAGAATTACGTGCCTCCGCGGTGCATAGAGAATTGAATCAAATCATAATGTGGAATAGTTGTTTGTGGAGGCTGTTCGGGTACTCCATCCGAGGTACTCCACACGTTTCGACGGTCGAGTCTTTGATGGCTTGAAGCCTTGAAGACGATGGACGACTCGACCATCGAAACGTCGGCAGCAATGCAGAGTTTGGCCTGGTGGAGTACACGAACAGCCTTCACAAACGCCATACGCCGGAAAACATCCGATCTTTCAGGAATAGTTGTCATTAAGAAAGAACGGCAACCGAAAAAAGAACTAAAGATATCTCCAATAAAATTCAGCACCTACTTGACTTTCGCCTCCTAACATTTTATGTCAATAATCTCCAATTAAAATCATTAAAATAACGAACAGCAATATGCTAATTCAAGAACTCAAAAAGATATAAATAAGAGCATTACAACACCTTTATCTATCAACATCATCATGGGTCAACAATCCTAGGATTGGTTTAACGCAGCCCTCCACTCGATTCTTCTATCGGCCAACCTCTTCATATTAACGTAGTTCCTCTCTTTCACGTCCTTTCCGACCTGTTCTATATAACTAATACGAGGCCTGCCTTTTCCATTCTTCCCGTTTACTTTTCCTTCGACGATTGTCTTCATCAGGTCTTGTGTCCTAAGATATGGCCGATTAGATTGCCCCGTCTTCTTTTTATAGTTTTCAGCAGACTTCTCTTTTCTTCTTTATCTATACAATTTAAATTTCAGAGAACTCTTAACATATCAACTACGTCATTTTGGAGTAGTGGTGCAAAATATCTGCAACAAAATTACCAAATATTGTTTATAGTATAAATTTCTCTATTAACTTGATGAGAGACATAGATATAGAAACAAAGTCGAGCAGCTTTCAACAGACAATTGTAAATTAATAAGGTCTATAAAGAGCTAAGAGACCCATCGAGGAATATGATGAGTGCTTTCATAGGGGAGGATGGAGCGCAACCCTTACAAGCCAACATCTTTAAAGAATGGTAGGATCCTCGTTCTCGAATAATAGCTTCACCATTCAGAGCCAATACGTAAAACGATATTAAACAATAATATATAAAACAATCCCAATTCTATTTCCCACTTTCTTAGAAAGTTTATTGAGGCGCTTTTCCATTTTGTAATTATTTTTTTATAACTTTTTCAGTATCAACCCAGGTCTAAGTCTTAAATCTATCAAATAATCAACCTTTATAGAATAAAAAGCTCTTTCTATGCGGTAAATGAACTATCCGCTTAGTTACGTCATGGATACGACATGGATAAAATGCATCTAAGTATCGTTTGGGCTCACATTATGACACATGCACATCGGCCTAGTAATGATAGTATTTACTAACAGTCAAGATATGCTAAAATTAGTTACAGTTTACCAATGTTGAATACGTTTACCAAGCACCTACGTTGGACTGTAATAGTGAAGAGAAATCGAAAAAACCGAGAGCTGAATCTACATAACTACAGTAGCTAAAATAATTATCGTCATCTTCAGTTTCTTTGTAAAAGGGTACTTATTATTTTCGCAGCTATTTAAGATCTTCAGAAACAGTAAGATGCCTTCGAGACAGTGAGACTCATGACGGGGACAGATCAATGACCTTGGAATTTCATTTAGGGCTCGGATTTGTGGAGAAACACGGAGATGTGCCCTAAGAAGAAAAGACGCACGCAGGCTGAAGGATTTCATGAACAGCTCTAAGGGAAGTTTGAGGCATTGAGTCGGAAAGAGAGCAAAGCAAATGGCAAATGTGAGAATGTTTGATTTTGAGGGAAAAAAGGCTATTCGTGGGCGGAATACAAAGAAGGCTGGAGAAGTTGGTTGTGAGAGGTAACATCAGCTCCAAGCTGTCGTCATAGGTTGCGAATCAGAAAGAAGAGGAAGAGATACGGACCACGTGCTTTATATGCTAATATAGGATGGCGGAAAACGCGAGAACTTGGGTATAACGGAGACAATGATTGTTTGCCGAGCCTAGCTATAGCTGCAGTTCGCTTTTTGTACAGCGTCAAATGCCGTTCAAAATGCATGTTCATATGGTTAGGTAACTAGATAATTATGGACCATAATCCACCAAATTCCTGCACATGCAAATTTTATGCGATGGGACGATTCAAATAATTCGTAACTTTCACCAGGAGCAAGGATCATTTCTTAAATCATACTTTGGTTGTACTTTTTCAGCACGAAACCTTTTTTTTCCTGGTCGACGCAAAAACAGGAGAGTCGCTTGAAAGGAACTCTGCGAAATTATTGACGATATTAGATAGCATGCAATAAGAGAAAAGACTAAATAAGACTCTAGCAAACATGGTAAAGACAATGGTCAGATATCTTTTGAAAACTGAAACTATGTGTGAAGCTGGACATAAAAGGCCAAAGCCAACGTTTAACTAGAAAAAATAATCTGGAGGAGGTTAAAGAATATTGTTATTAATGAAGCCGAGTAACCAGCGGTGGGCGAAGCAAAAATGAAATAGTAAGTAGAATATCTCAGGTAAAGAGGGCGTTCTGCGTAAAGAAGAATCTACTTACAACTGGAAATACAACGTAGTTAATAGTTTCAGGCTTAACGTTGTGGAAATCTTTCATCGTAGGAATGAAGGATGAAATTGAAACACTGCAATTTCCACACACAGTTTTATTGTCCACGACCATGGTTTCGTTGCAAAGCAACATCATCAGGTGAAAATATCACGTACAGATCAGTATATATAGGTTGTATGGAAGGAGGGAGGGGGAGAAGAGGGAAGGGGAGGTCGGTGTGCAAGGGTTAGGGAGGATGAGTCAGGAGAGGGCATAGCACCACCCTCCCACCACCCACTCTCCTGACTCATCCTCCCTAACCCTTGCACACCGACCTCCCCTTCCCTCTTCTCCCCCTCTCTCCTTCCATACAACCTATATATACTGATCTGTACGTGATATTTTCACCTGATGATGTTGCTTTGCAACGAAACCATGGTCGTGGACAATAAAACTGTGTGTGGAAATTGCAGTGTTTCAATTTCATCCTTCATTCCTACGATGGAAATACAACCTTGGAATTTAGAAAATACTTCACAAAACTACATCTGGAACATGCTTCTATATGACAGCGAAGCATGGACGACAGCAGTAGCAGAGAAGTTAAGGCTGGTATTATTCAAAACATAGCAATTCAGAAGAACGATGAAGATAAAATTAATCCACCGAATGACAAACGAAGAAGTCTTTAGAGGAGTGGGAGAAAAGAGAAGCCTGCTGGTAGTTTGAAAAAAAGACAGGACAACTTAATCGACCATATCTTGAGACACGATGGCCTGATGAAGACAATCGTCGAGGAAAAGTGAATAGGAAGAATGGAACAGGAAGGCTTCGCATTAGATGCATGGATAAAGTTGTGAGGAATGCAATACAGAAGAATTATGCTAATATGAAGAGGTTAGCCGATGGAAGAATCGAGTGGAGAGCTGCGTCACACCAAACTTGGAATTGCTGACTTGTCATGATGAAGAGAAAAGACGTTCTCTACTGAAAATACGGTGGAGAAAACATTCGATTTGGATCAGATATTCCACTTTTAATGACCATTAAAGAATAAAAGAATGTAAGAAAATTCGTATGGAGCGCGATAAGTTAGCTAGATTGGGAAAGAACTATTATGGAAATGAAAATTAACATTTAATTTGCAAGAGTAGAATCCTACAATCATGTATAAAACCTTAATACTGATGCAATGATCACGATAAAAGCCTTTCGAAACCAATATTTCAATGGATAAATTCGGATTTTATGAGGGCGTATCAAATTAACCTTCCCCGAGTCTCAAAAATCTTTTCTCTTGATTAAAAAAACCTTCATTCGCATTCCGCTTTCAAACCCTCGGAGGTACCGTACCTTCTCTCCAATCGAGATCCCTGATTCCGTACGCTCATCAACATGATAGAGCACTGGGAAACCATCACCAACCCTCCCACCCTTCATTGCCGGTCGCATTTCAAATTCTCCTTCCACCCTCACGACCATGCCTCCCTCTCCCCTACGCCCTCGCTTACCTACAAACCAACCAGCCCTTTTCCCACGGAGAGGGGAACCTCGCTCCAGTAAATGAATTCAAATAATCAATCAGTCCCATTTCATACGGTTCCTGAGTCTTTCCCTCTCATCCCAATCTCCATTTCGTTTTTTTCCTCCCTCATGTCCCTCTCCAACGAATTCCGCCTTTTTCACTTCGCCCAAGACCTCACCTCGCCAAGTCTCAAGTCCCCTTCACGGTCAATACATTCCTCTTTCACGGTCCCCGTGAAGAAGTCAAACGGATTTCGACGTCATTTCGCTAGACGCTGGAGACGAGGGTGGAACTGAAAAGTTGGACGGGCCACTCGCCCGCGATAAGATAAGAGGCCACATGAGGTAGGGTTACCGACTACCGATCATAGCGTCGCAGGTTCTAATTCGGCAACCGCTTGTGGATATGTGAGTAAAACCATATATGTGCGCTTTTCTGATTAACGAGGTCCTTTCGCTGAAATACAAAGGTCATTTTTCAAGTCCTCAAAATAATAGAGATATTTATTATACAAAATATGTTATACCACTTGCTAAAATGCTACACTAAGATTAAGGGTTCAGCATTGCAGTTTCCACATACACTTTTATAATGTACGACCATGGTTTCGTAATAGGACTACATCATCAGGTGAACAGCAAGTAAATATTTGCAGTATAAATAGCACGAAAACCTTTGGAAAAAAGGGGGAAGGGAAAAAGTGGAGTAGGGGAGGAGGGGGTAGAAAGAAGAGCCACACTGTAAAAAGTTGATCTGATTTTCAGTGCGATCTGAATTTAAGCGCTGTCTGGTTTAAGGCAGGAACACGGATGCAAGGTGCGGAAGAGGCAGGAACATGGATGGTTGGTACAGGAGCAGTTAAGCAGGAAGCAGAGGAAGCAGGATTCTGGATGGTCTGATTTTCAGTCGTTCACCTGCCTTATTTTTAGACAAGATATTACTGCTGAAATTCAACATACCCTGTCTTAAAATTGTTGCATCTGGAATTCAGATCGCTTTTGTACCTTAAAATCAGATCTACTTTTTACAGTGCAGCAAGGATGGTAAGCGTGATGGGGGAGTGACGAGGTGGGGGTGGGTAGGGCAAATTTTTACTTACTGTTCACCTCATGATGTAGCCCTGCTACGAAACCATGGTCGTTCATAATTAAGGTGACGTGGAAACTGCAGAGCTGAAACATTTACTCTTAGTATGATTGACTTCCACCAAGTTTTGCCTGAGACTGTGTTGTATAAAATGCTACCGGTAAAAGGAGGTTTTTTTGGTAGCATCTGGTACAGTAAAAGGATTTTCGTAGAACCAGCCACGGAGAAAGAGAAATGATCTCCTGAAATTGAGTTTAAAATTTTGTCATTATAATTTAAGAATTAAACGTCATTGCTGATGAAAATAACAATAGCTGTAATTTAATGAAATATACATTTCAATTTTATACATGCCTGAGAAATAGACTTGTACATGTATGATTGGTCTGAGGATGAAGGAGTTATCGCAAACGCTATAGAATATGGAGATACTTAAGTACACAAAAATAAAGGAACTCTTCCTTATCACATTGACTTCAGTTGCATTCAGGTTCTCATAGCAACATAGACTCCGCTGGATGATACGTCAAGAGGAGTTATAAAAACAAGAATCAGCTAATCCTGTATTTATACAGATTCGGAAATGTTCTGTGAGATGTGTATTTATGATTGTTATAAGAAAAAAATACATTTTTTCCTAAAAATTTAATTCCACTGAAATACATTAAATCATTATGATTCATAATTTAAGAACCATATGATCACCTGATCCATTATTTGAGTAACGCGCTACGTGACGATATGACAACAACTTCAATAATACGATGCCACTCAGTGTCCCACCGGATGAAAATATTGAATAGTAAATATTTCAATTAAAACAACTGCTTTTTATGATGAATTGCGTTTCTTGCACTCATATATATCCCGACCGTAATTATAATACAAGATTAGAGATGCTTACCACAGCCCCAATACACAGAAGAAAGATTCAGGTAGGTTCCACAACATGATTCGGCGATGAGAAACAAAGAATGTAAGGAAGTGCGAAAGAAGTAAATGTAATCAAAAGACGAAGTTCTCATAACCTTTTACGGAATAACAGAAGGAATGTCATCGATGGAGAATAACATGGAGATAAATGTGCTGTTTCGCGACAGAAAGATGAAAGAGACTGGAGGGAAGGAAATACTCCTTAGATAGCGCAATGTGGAAAACATATCAAAGAATTAGAAAAACGCTATCGTTCCTTCCAGGCCCGGCTTAAGATCCGGGAGACCCGGGCGGCTGCCCGGGGCGCCACGAAGGAAGGGGTGTCATGGGAATGCGGCCTTTTATTATTCGGGGATTGACAGTTGTTGTAATTCATGTCCAACAAGCTAATTTATTTCTATTTTTGCTACTTAATTATTACTACTGCGTTTAAGTAGTGAATATCTGTTACAACAGGGTTTGACAAGTAGGGGGGGGAGGGGGAGGGGGCGGGGGTCGTGAAGATGATCCCTGTCTCAAGATGATCCTTGATTTCTTCAACCTCCCCAAACAATGTGCGAAAAGGAACGCACGACTCATAAAATAACTTTCGTATCAGTGCAGAAAGAGGAAGGAATAAACTTTTCCTCATGTCACTATGGTCATTATTCTTCAAAGGAAGAAGGGCTAATAAAAGACAGAATAGCGAAATTCAGGCCACAATCCACGGTTGCGCTGGAGTGATCCCAGCAGGCGCCCGATTTTCCCGCGATATCATTGATTTCCGGATTCGCAATCACTATGCAGGGGCGTTGCTTCCTTCTTCTGACCCACCGCCTCCGCTCCCTGTCTTTTGCATCCAATTCCTTAGTACGACTTGCATCCAATTCCTTAATATTCCGTTCTCTCCACGTTTCTACCATGCATACTTCAAGCGGGTTTCTACAGTAATTGCATTTGCTTCTCAGTTTCTCCCATGGTGGGGGTGCATTCCATCAGTGAACATAAAGCAGCATTACGTAGTAACCCTAAGAAGTATCGTTATCATACGAACCTTATTCGGGACTAAAAATGCCACAACTATTAAATAAATAGTGTTGGAAACTCTCACCTTTAAGAAAATTGATTTTCTCTTTCGATCAGATTCTTTTCTAAAGATGAATCCAAATTTGAATGAAATCCGAACTTTGGCACCTAACCGCCCAAGAGGAGAGAGGTAAAAAGATTATTTTAATTAATTTAATATTCTGGTCAATTCTATTTGCATTCTATTACCTTACTGAAAGAAAACTACCGGGTTCTAGAACCACATTTTACGCGGCAAACTGAACTAACAAAAATTAAACACCATCAATTCTGCCATGGTTTGCTTTCAAGACTGCACAATAGGCCTGAGTGGTCGATCAATAAATATCAAGCGCTGATGACCATATAAAACGTTTAAAACACAAGTAATACTCATTTTTACCCGTTATGTCACAGACAATAGCAATATAATTACTTAGAAATCACACAGAGCTATTTGGCTAAAAGACCAGCAAATATTTCTCATGCAAATGGCATAATTACTTTTAAACCGCCCCGAGTAACTATTGGTCCACTTTATCCTTGATTGAAACAAGCCAAACCCCTTGAGCGACACCTTTACATAATGCCTTTCATGATTAATTTGAAAAGAGAGAACAAAAATGAGTCGAATAGTAAGGTGCGCCGTCAAAAATCCAAGTTATGACCTCTTTAGCACATTCATAAAACAAAGCGCGAGCAAGTGACACCTGCCAAAGAGTGCATAAAAATCACACTGGAGCGAGATAGGACTTTATTTTTTAAAAACGATTATAGTTTAATAGTATCCATACTTAAACGGAAGCGGGAACAAGTAAGGAGAGCGATCCTGTAAATCCCATCGACCGTTTGTGGTAAGCGATGCAAATATTTACACTTCTGGGGTTATAGGATTTCCGAAAAATATATATCGTGCGGGAGAAATGGCAATTTTTTCCGGATCTCGTCGACCGAGAGAACTAGCTGCAAAGTTTTATGACGATAGCTGGTACCAGTGAACACGTAGGAAGATGAAAGGGAAAAGTTAATGCGCTATCAGTCTCGGAGGATCTTTCTTCCTTCCTGCCCAAGACTCCCGCCAATGGGCTGCAGAAGAAAGGGAAGAAGGGAGCTTTTTATTCTCGCTCTAATGCGGCGCCGCCGAGTTGAAAGTTTTAATTAGAAAGAAAATTACGGTCCTGGGAAATTATTTTTTTTAATTCCGCGCAGAAAAAAAGCATTCTAGCATAGGAATGAAACTATAAGGTGAAGAGGGATATAAATATCCAGCCGTTATTAACCTATTCGATTTCTTCCTTCTAGACTTCTTTACCCTGATTCGACCTTTCACCTTCATAAAATGGTACCCCCTAAAATAACAACACGCCTCCGCCTCCCCGGTGTCACCCCGACGTAGGATGACGAAATTGAGTTTCCTGAATGTACATTACGCCAAAAGGCATGTTTGCATTTAACCTGCGGGAAAGATTGACTATCTGGCACCAAACGATATCATTACGAGAAGTTTGTTTACGACAATTTTTTTGCTCCCCGAGTAATTAATCCTGAGAATGGTTTCCATCAGTCAGAGTTCAGCTTACACTACATTATAATGTGGGGAAAGTCACAAATTGACTGAGAGATATAATTTCTTTCTATAGCCAATGTTAAAGGCATGTTTGCAGCCACGGATCCGAGGGAAATATCTAAAGCAAAACAGCTTCAATTGCCTCCTCTGGAATAAGTCGCTGTCAGAACAATAATCCAACACCGTCCGTAAACAAGAGACTACCGCACGTCTATTATACTAGATCGGGGGTGACAAACCTATGGCACGCGTGCCCAAAGTGGCACGAGGAGCTGGGAAGGCGCTCGATCGATACCTCTCTCACTCGATGGGTTGGCACGCAAACCGAGGGAGTATACTCTTATTTCATAAATTTTGGCACTCAATCGCCAAAAGGTTCGCCACCCCGGCACTAGATGAACAATTATTACAAGGCGGTTGCAAAGGCAGTGAGAATGTAACCGAGCGTCCATAGCATAAATCACCTCCATTAGCGGGAGGGGTTTGAGGGAGATGCCTCCTCTTTTTCACGAGGGTTGAAATTCCACTATATGTTCAAAATTAATTGTAACACCATCCGATTTCGCGTGTTCTCGCCGAAAATTTATGCTCTCAATTAACACCACCTCAGTCAACCACTGAAATCAGCCGCTACAAACGTCTGCGGCGCATATTAAAGGAGTAGACCATTTAACATGGCACGGCTTCCACGCACACACATACATGTGTGCACAAATTGATCTGTCCACGATAGAATTCAAATAAAATTAAAAACTACCACATTAATACGTCTTCATTGCCGCAAAAAGGCTCTCTTCAAAACTGAGCCATTTAAGAAGAAAATTTAAGGACTTGAAAGGAATGAAAAGCGATAAGAAAGTAATACGATCAGTGATACGAAAATTTTTCGAAGACGATCGAAAAGGCGATTATAAAAATAAAAAAGAAGGATATTATTGGCGACGATTAATTCGCCGGACAAAAGCCTGAAGAAGAACCCACAATTGAGAAATAGGAAAACACTTCCATATAAGAAAGAACGTAAGCTACTAAAACTACTACTACTTCATAGTTGACACGCATTCATCGAGGGCTCATCAAATTTTATCACAGCCGATTGCCTAATCTTTTCCCCGCAGTGAAACTTGAAATACTCTTTCATAAACGTGTGTTTATCTCATGTGGGCATGAGACTGAATAAGTGATGGTGAGAAGAGTCAGAAAGCTAAATACTATAGATAATAACAATCAAGTTGCATGAGACAATATAGTTGCTAGTTTGCATGTTAATAGTGCATGCTTGGTGATCTTCACCCCCTGCCACACACCCTCGCGGTGGCTTGCAGGGTATCGTGTAGATGTAGATGAATGAAAAGTTGGTGAATGAATAGGCAATGAAATAATCCTTCTTTATACATTCAAAACGTTTCGATCATGCACAAGTATGGAAGGAATTTCGAAGGAAGGACGGGTTGCAGGGAAATAGAGGATCGAATATCCAGGTATAATGGTAGAGCATTTGATGCTGTAGTTTTGTAACAAAGCCATGGCTGAATTTGATTAAAGAGATTTCATGGTAGGAAATGCCGTCCTTACCAAAGGCTTAAATTTTAATAATTTGCCGGGTATCAGGCTAAAATATTTATCCCAGCAAGTGGGCATATACTAAGAACGTTTTCTCTTAAATTTCAACCGCTTTTACAACCTCGTTCAAATTTTCTAATCCATATTTCAAACTGAATTGAAATGAATAGCTGGTGCCTCTCATACGTGCACGGCAATAGTAGAATGAAGTAAACTTTTTTTTATTTTGATCTTTACTTATTTAAACAGGTCTTTTTAGACAAGGCTTATTCAAAGACAAACTCGCGAGGAACATTGAATATTATATATCATACCGAACTATAATCGAAATCGATAAAAAGCCGGTGTATTGATTGACATAATTAGACATTTGTTTGATTCACATTATTGACAGTTGCTTCTTGAAGATATGTGGTTATGAGTGATAAGGAGCTCAAAATAGTCAAAACCAAATTGTATGCGACCGCGAATCTTGTGAAACTCCTAGTATTAATGGGGAATAAGAGCACCAAAATATTCAAGGTTGCTCTACAAGTCGTCCGATGGTAACACTCATTCGTGTACATCGCCTATCCTAACGTTTTCATTACACTGACTTATTATTTTTGCGTAGATAATTTCTACATTTTCTTGTTTTCTTATTTAGATTCTTTCTTCAATGATTAAAAGGACGCAACGGGGAGTTTTGATAACGACTACCTTGATAAACTTCGTCCAAATAAAAAATCAATTTCTACACAAAGGAAAAAAAACTTAAACAAGAGCTCAGTAGAGGATACCTCAAACGGTGTGACCTAAGGAGAGGTGACATGAATAAGAGTTGCTACGGAAGTTACACAGTGTATTTCCGCTTACTATGCCAGACTCTCCTTAGTTGATCTAAATCGAATTACCAAAGAAAGATACAATTTTATCCTTATATGTGTCAGATGACGTCAGATACAGGACCTTTCATTTATCGAGAATAAATATAGCGAAACAGGTTATAATCAATTACCTTCTAATCTCATTCACAGTTCAGGTGTTTCTGATAGACTCACATAGTAAAGAAAAAATTATAGGCAAAATATGAACCATTGCAATGCTCTGTCATGATGGAATGGCTTACTTACTTCCCCCTCCTTGAAAAACTAGTTACCCACCTCTCATTACCATGTACTAATACATCAATGTATACATGAAGGGAAGGATTGATAAAACTAAATAATGAAGTTCGAAAAGAGCTCATTTCGGATTTTTGAAAATTCTCAAAACACAGAATTTTCACCAAAGTAATTGAAGTAAGAGCAAAGATTATTTTTTTAAACTCCCTCCTATGGTGTCATATCATAACTAACTGAAATGGCTCGCACGTAAAACATCGGTCTATACGTGTAGGCACATAGAAATATAAATTTTCCTATATGAGCCCTTTCCGAAACTAGAATTCAATTATAATTTGAGCAGGAGTGACATTACGGTCCAGCCTAATCTGAGGTGAGGCAGAGATATTAAGAGTTGAAAATTTATTCCACGAGTACAACGGTAATTTTAGCCGAGTGCGTACATTGCGTTCCTTGCAATATATGCAACACAAACACACGATCTTATGGGAAGTACGTACGCCCTTTATATGCATTGGGCAAGTCGTTTCATAGTAGTTTTAACTCAGAAAGCATCTTGAAGGACCGCGCATAAAATAAAAGCTACATTAAATACAGGAAATTTCAGATTTTTCTTGCATTAAGGTCTACCTTTAATGTAAAAAACTTCCATGGAAGAAAAAGGCATATGATATAAGAAGCCAGATTCTTATCGAACATCAAATATTGGTTTACCACGAAGATCAAAACGCCCAATTCTAGCCTTGGGCGATTTGATTGCAGAATATTACCCTCCAGGAGTGCAAAAATAATCCATAAGTTTCACAAAAGGCAAAACAACCTAAGATTACATTCATACATGCGTAACTTTATCCCATTTAAGACAGTGCTGAACAAAATTGAGAACTTGGAGGATTTTTTTTAATCGAAGAAAAAGCACTTGCTGCTAAATTTATGAATACGGCTGGCCATCACACGATGGATCACTGTCTCATTGGCTTTTATAATATTAAAAAACCTAAGATTACATGCGTAACTTTGTCCCATTTAAGACAGTGCTAAACAAAATTGAGAACTTAGAGGACTTTTTTAATCGAAGAAAAGGCACATGCTGCTAAATTTGTGAATACGGCTGGCCATCACACGATGGATCACTGTCTCATTGGCTTTTATAATATTTCTTTGGCTCGAGTATGACATGTTTAGAGGAAAACGACATCGCGATGTGACATCATTCACCTCAACTTGAATTAATAAAATATTATCCATGTTGCAATCGAGTGGTTAACCACATATATTTCACGCTTCGATACTTTCAAAATCTTATATGATTCGCATGTAAGACACGTCTTCATCTTTTAACACATCTACGAAGTTCGACAAAACGTTTTGAAAACTTGCCTGGTTGGGTCACGAGGCCACGTTATGCAAGGCCGATGCTAGTTAAGCATCGGCCCCGATATATGCAAGTGTCATCGACACTTTCTCCTCCACTAATATCCCGAAAACATTCTTTTTCTGCCAATTCATGTTTACATATTTTTTTCACTTCCCGATCGGGAAACATCGTTTCCCGATTTCGGGAAACATGTTTCGAAACATCGTGCACGCTTCCAAACTGCGAGGCGCTCCATTCTACGCAAGTCACTGTGATGACGTAAAGGATCTCAAAACGACCAACGCGATGGTCGTTTTGAGATCCGTTTTCCAACAGGAGAATTCACTCGATTGAGGAGCGAATGAGCGCCGTTTCATCCTCCGAAAGCGGCGAGCAAATCGCTCGCGTTTACCTCGGCTCAAACAAGAGGGAGAGCAGCAATCCGAGCCTCGAAACAGAGATCATCTGCTAATAGAGCCATGCGCCCGCCGCTCCGCATCCGCTTCGAGGGGATGCCATCGTCACGCATGCTTGTGCACGCACAATCGACATGCCGGGCAGCGGAGCGAGGGAAATATGAGGTCGGAAGGAGAGCGAATGTCGATAGGGAGAGAGACAAGCGGTGTCGATGAGCAGAAACCTACGAACTATGATTTTGCACCGGAAATTTCAGTGGCAATCCTCACCCTCAAATCTAAACACTTTATTCCTGAAAGTTCGTAGCATAGTGGATGATCAGATTTTAATTACCTAACCTTCTGATCCTACATGGTTAATTCACAATACTAAATCCTTCTGTTTTTTCAGTATAAAAAATTCTACTTAAAAAACACTTCGATGTGTTTCAAAGTTTTCCAAAAAAGCTCTTGCCCCGTCATTGGTGGAAGGCGAGGATAAAGGCCTCGACAGCAATCATGGCAACGATATACAGATACAGAAACGGCATAAATAGTTTTACTGATGAAGAAAAGCCCTAGGTTCATTCACGTTTGAAGTGTCTGTTATTCAAACTGAGTACAATTTTTGGTCATATAATTGATTCGCAATTGTTTTATTGTGCATCATAAAATGCTTAGGTTTTATGGGAAGGTTGTAAGAAGCGGGAAAAAAACAAGAAACGAAATTTTTTGGCGAGATTGAGATTAAATAGTCTCTTCTTTCACCTTGACTCCTAAAAGTGAAAAATAAGATTTTATGATAGCCAAGCGTTAGTTAGTTATTCAGGTCAGTATTGCAGCCAAATATGAACAAGATAGACGTATTATTTGTTAGAAATGAGAAGAAGCAAGATCGTAAGAGGATGAAGGCATTGTAATCCCAAAAAAAATAGAAAGTCTACGGTGAATATTTTGGTGAAAGGTCTAGTGCAGGTGCGCCAGATATTGAAGAAATATACAGAAGATACATACAGACATTTTGAAAAGAAATGGGTTTAGGGGCAGGGATAAAAGATGAACAGTTCTGCAGGACAAGGCAGCTTTCCTGAAGACGAGGGAATTTGCGAGAGAGAATGGTAAGAAGAAAAAAAAATTAAGAGGGGAAAATTCAGAGGCAGAAAAAGCGGACGGAGAACATTTTCTCTTAAACATTGAGTGTGGACGGGATGTTGAAGAGGGTAAGGGAGGAAAGAATGATAAGCAAGCACGGATGACAAAAGAGAAACGGAGATCATGGCAGCATGAAGACATACAAAGTTAGGGAAAAGCTTAGGGAGAGTGAATACGTGGTGCTGCTTTAGGGGGAAGGTGAGAGGCAATACGTAGTGGGAAAATACACGACATAGATTATCTATCGGCCTGTCAATGTTGGAAGAATACTTACGACACTCTCGCTAGCCCATTCGCCACAATCCGAAGTGTAAAAAGAGATAGCATTGAACAGTCTCTCGTTTTTTCACCAGCATCACCGTAACACGATAGTGACCTCACCGTGACAGTATGAACCAGAGCGTACAGGAATCAAAAGGATTAAATGCTGCTTATTATTTTACCTACTCAGGGTCATGAAAACAAGACATGCGGTCCCCGCCGCAAAGCATGTGAAAGCAAAGCAAAGTAGGTATGTGAAATTCTCGTTCACTTTTCGCGGAAGAGTGATAGAGGAGACTGGCACGAGAGGAATAGCAAAATGGTGCGAAAGATAGAGGCGGTGAAACTGGGGAGAGTCGTGAAAAGAGAAGGGGGATGCAAGAGGGAGGTTGGATGGCGTGGCAGGGGTATTGTGAGGGTGGAGAAGAGGATTGGGTCGGATAGTCTTCGGAGCTTTCCGGAGAACGTACGAGAAGCTGCTGGAATGGAAAAAAATCCCCTCCCTGATACTTTCCCAAGGTACAATCTATATTCAGGATGTGCGGCTTCAATTCCTTCTCTCCGACATCAACACCTTCGGAAACCTTCACCCTACTCTCATATATCTTCCAGCAAATGTGTTTTCGTATAAATCTACCAAACATTCTTAGAAAATTCAGATTGGGACTCAGGAGAAATTTCACATTTTGGTGCCCTGCATAATTTTCAAACGTCCAGGTGGTATAACGACCGTTTTAAAGGTGCAATTCATCGGAATGGTGGATTATGCCTCATGGAACTGAAATAAGGGCATTAAAATGGAAAGGAAAGTAATTTTTGGGATAGCTACCTCTTTTCTTCTTTTCTTGTGAAGTATTTCATGGAGTATTCGTCTTTTAAGCTCCATGATGGCCTCCCATAGCAATCATAAGGTTGGCAATAGATCGTGATAAGTTTCCTGTTGATTTAATATAGATTTGGAAGGACCCGAGATCTATCAGAAACTACATATATTTAAGGGCGAACACTTAGCTTCAGACTATCACATTTTTCACCTTATCAGAAGTTCTTCCCACCCATTCATTTTCTTCCTAGCCCCCGATAGATAAGCGTTCGCCCTCTAATACTTCCACGAATACCTCATTCAAGATACGTCATAAGAAAAACACAAAAAAACTGCTATTTGCAACGCGAAAACACAGCCTGATACGATATTAACTTCTGAACATTCCTTTTGAAATTATTGTTTTCTCTTATTTAACAAAAATTTTGATTCAAGCAATCAGGTTAAATAATGCGTAGAAATTACACCGAGTGCTGCAGCAGACTTACACCACATAGTTTTTAATCAGATTTAATGTTACCAAGGCAAAAAATTACGGCTACTTAAACTCGTTTTTGTGATAGCGGTCATAAATTTTGTGTTGATGAGTTTCATGCAAAAAAAATTTGAGTCTTTTGGTATGCCTTATTTTAATCAGCATTTTAATTACCTCACGCAAGTTAAATGGAAATATAAGTCGATAAAGTAATTAAACCCCACCATGGAGAGAAATGCTTGGGAATACGGATTGTCCGCATTCGAATGCTTGGAAGTCGAATCACAAGAAGAGATAAGCAGCAACCTAATCCGTCTCACTTCCTACCCCTAATTACCTCGCCTCCAACTTCGGGTATCCAGTGTCATGCTTATCCACTAGAGATCGGCAAAAGTGGTGCACGAACGAGAGTCTAATTTCTCGTACGCCTGAATTCACTCCAGCCTTCCGATGAAAATTCACTTGTCAGTTTGATCAGAACTACTGGATTCACCACAGGAGGGTCTTTTTGGCCCCTAAGTGGAGAACCATTTCTTTTAAATCAACTTCATTTTAACCTTTCAATAGTTGAAATTCCCATTGAGAGCCAGTTGCGTCCTTCGTAAGTCCTCGTGTGAAACGGAGCGACAGCAGTGGAAAACGAATACCTACTTGCTGAATTTCCGCTACTTGCTGAATTTCCAATAGACGAGTTACCGATGCATAACTGCAGATTTAGGTATAAATGAAAGAAAGACTTAAACTTAGGTCTCATTAGAGTATCTTTTTGTACGTGGAATCACAAAGTTTTGTTTTGTTGTCATTCATCATGGAACAATTTCACCAAGTTACGCCTGAAACTATTACTTATATTTAAGTCTAAAGCTTGGACACTAGTTCACAGACGATTTTAATTAATTAATCACAAATGTTCCCCATAAACAAATCTGGATGATTTGAGTCTTAATTATCGTAGAGCGTGAACGTTTTAGGCCAGGAAATTTTCGCTCCCCTTCACGTTTTGAGGATAGTTCACGTGCTACACCAGCGAGAATCCCCTCCGACCAAGAACATAAAGTAAGATATTTCGCCTAAGCATTCTGCCTCCGCCTATATCTGCATATGCCTGATTGCGAACCTTCAATAAATAATAACATGCAGTAAGGACAGCCTCATTTATTTTCATTTAAATAACAGCTGCAATCTGATTTACGACAAAAAAATTCACAGACTATAAGTCAAGTAATAAAAAAAAGAACACGAAAATTTAAAATACACTTTAGGAAAAATGCAGACCTGGATTAAATTTTCACATCCCATAACAGCATACAATTTCAACTTCAAGGTTTCGCAAAATAATTATAACGAACGAAACTTTCTTCCGAATAAGTTTTTATGCAGCGTTCCTTTAGGGTTATAATAAGAATTTGCGACGTCGGATGCGTCTGGTTGATGACCCACGTCATTCCTCGTGTGCAGCTCGTCTCCTTGAAGAACAATAGCGGGTGCAGGCATGGGAATCGCTCTCCCAAGGTGTGCGGAATAGCAGGCGCGAAACGTCGGACGCCAGCACTATTATCTGGGCGCTAGACCGCGAAGGCCGTTGACGGGACACACGGGAGGTGAAATGTCTTGTCGTTCTCGCCAGGATATTCACGCGTAGCTTGCCAAGGAAATACAGCCGATGCAACTAGAATGCTTAAGCCGGATTTGCATGAGAAACGACCGAGAGAGAGAGTGGAAAAGCAGACGAAATCCCATGTGTCCCATCAATGTCAAATCGTGATTTACAAAGCGGAGGCGATAAAATAATCGATGACACCAAGCCACCAGATGTCAAACATGGCATGATTTCACTCAATACGATCGATGGAGGGCTAGGTAGCAGTTATGTTGGGAAAGTGACCAAGAGCTAAGATCAAATATAAGTTGATAGAGATAGGTATTTTTCAAGGAGGATTGCGTCAGCATCAGCTCAATCGTCCGCGCGAATTACCAAACTTAAATTGCGAGGATGAACAATCAGCAGATATAAGGAACACACATAGAAATACACCGAATGGGAATGATGCTATATCTTTATCATCATATAATCCCGAAGTCAAGTTTCTTCAGGCGAGCACGAGCTATTTGACGTCATAAGAACTTTACGGGCGATGCGTGCATATATTTGATATTCTAAAAAAATGACACAGTTCTTAGGGAAGTGAATTTATATTACCCTCCAGAAACGTAGAAACCTATTTTCATTACCTACCAGTTCAATAGGAAGAGTTTTTGTAACGCAATTGAATTTGTCGACACTATTACGTCACTAACTATGGCTATCGTAGACAGAATACTGGGAAAGTGAGGACGAGAAAAAAAAGGAAAAGGTATTGTGAACAAATGAAGAGGTTCGGGAATTTGCTGACTTGAAGAGAGAAATAGCATAGGGATAGAGGCAATAGATGACTTGCATGGAGAGTAGAGTAGGGACTCTCCATAAAAGCCAACCTAAACCGGAATAAAAATATCAAACAAACTTATCATTGTCGAGTTACGAGTCGTTATTTAGTTCTACCCCAGAATTACCCGCAAGCACCGAAATCATTTGTGTCACAAAGAGCACCCAACTAATTCTCTTCCTTCCTTTCCCGCTTATTTACGTTATTTCTCTATATTGATTGGTCTCTCTCTCTCTTTTTTAAAACAGGTCATTCTCGCCTCCGTCACCACTGAACGAGAGCACCTTCTTCAACTCCCTACGCCACTTTCCAAGTCAGTACATCATCACCACTACCACCACGGGCACGGAACCAATTCGCTAAAGGAGGCATCGCCGGGGAAAACCGCCCCCGAGCACCACCGCTTCCGCCACTCGGGGGGGATGGACGTCTCCTGCTCCAAGTGCCCACCGGGGTGGGGGGTCATCGCTCGCTGCCACCCCAAGAGTCGCGGGGACCCCTCGTCGGAGGGCGACGCGCAGTGGGACACGGCTTGCGCTCCCTGCCCACCGGGTTTCCACTCCCCGCACCACTCCGCCACGGCCAGGTGCTGGCCCTGCTCCCGGTGCGGACCCGGCCTCTTCGAGTCCCACCCCTGCACCCCCAAGTCGGACACGGTGTGCGACTCGTGCCTGACGGGGCGGGCGAGGCCCCTGGGGGCCGATTTCGACAGGAAATGCCTGTTCGGGAGGGCCTCCGGGGACGTGCGGTGGCTGTCGGAGGAGGACGAGGATGCGGGGATGCCGAAGCGGGTGCAGAGGATGACGGCGGGGACGTCGGCGGCCTTCCGGCTGTCCGGTCAGTTGCGTCCGAGGGGTGAGGGGGGCGGGGAGGAGGAGAAGGGCAGCGAGGGGGAGCGGGAGGAAGTGGGGGAGGAGCGCCGGAAGGTGCAGCAGAGGAGCCGCGCGGAGCGGAATGAGACCTCAGAGTTCGAAGGCGAAGAACAAGAGAGCGAGAACGGTGAGTCCCTCTCAGACCTTCCTCTCTATTCTGTTTTCTGCGCCAGCTTTAAGGACCGGAATTATAACGTACAGGTCAATTTCGTCCTTTTATACCAGTTAATTAGGCTAACAACGGTTGCAAAAGCCTGGAATTAAAATCCTGTACATATATATGTTTTGTGTTGTCAACATCCCTTTTTATCAACTTATACATAACCTATAGCTAAGGATAAAATATCAGTGAACAGAATTTTTCTCAAACAAATGACATCGCAGCTTAGTTTCTTTGTTTATAAAATGTTTTAAAAATCTTTTAGAGTAACGAAACAAGAATGCCCCAGTATAGAGACTGTTTAAACAACAGCAAAGAAGAAAGGATTATTCACGGCAGGAGATATGAACATTACCTATAATCGTGCAAATGAATAACTAATAACAGGTATTGTAAATACGTTCACGAGCTGTATTTGCTATTTAGAAAATACACTGACTATTTCATTCACATTACCATACAATAGACTATGCTTTTTTTTGAGCGAGATTACAGGTTAAATGCTCGAAAGTTTCGCCCAGGTCTGAAATAAAATAGAAATAAAAGCTTCACACGCAACGGCTCCTAAAATTGATGATTGGAAATAATACACCTCCAAAAATCCTATCGTCACCACTAGTCATCAATACTGGTACTGGTTTGACACATCACTCTTCATTTTCAAAACACACTCTCGAGATCTGTACAGACTCAATAGTAGCGAAATCCTCGCAGGTATTTTATTACGTCTCTGTAAAGTCTGGAAGGTCTCCAGTCACTCTTAATTGTCACCACTCTTTAAGTATTCCTAGACGCACCTGGTAGGGGGGACGCCGAGGATATAGCAGTAAAATGCATATTTCAGAATAAACACTATTCGGCTGTAACGAAATGTGGCCAATTATCTCAAAATCCTACTTATCCGAACTTTAAACCAAAATTTCACTTCTGTATTACATATGTATACATTGTCTACTGATATTTCATTTGCATTTCCGAGCTGCATTTCCAAATGAATTTCATTAAAGCATTCAAGGTTTCTAAACGTCATTATCCCAACATTATTTGTATGCGTGCTCAAATACTTCGTCTTGAGTAATATAAACGATATCACGCCTATTTCAGTCATCACTCTTCCTCCTATGAACGTCACTCACTGCGTCACGGCCATTACTCTCTCCCCTCTCCCCACCAATCACAAAATTGAAGTCATGCATGCATGATTTTTACGGGGCAGTCAAGCAATGTAAACCTTCCTTTTCCACTTCAAAAAGTCAAACGCTAAAATAAGGTGTAGCGATGGACGAAGAAAGTAATAAAAAACAGATTATGGAAACGAGTATTCGTTTTGCAACAAAAACGGATGCTTCGACAGCCTCACCTCTCCAAATTTTTGACTATCCTTTCCTGTGTTGGCATGTCGTATAATGTGGAGAATTATTCAGGTTTAGTTCAGTTAAAAATTAAGGCACTTCTCAAAGCGTATCCTATGCCTAATTCAGGACGCTATTATCGCTCTATTCAAATGCTATTGATGCTCAAATAAAATAATTTCGAGCCGTTGTTTTGATAACAATTAATATCATACCTGCATATTACGTACAAAAAATCCACAAGCAACTTCAATACCTACGATGGCATAACTTGGTTTTTAAGAGTTGATTACGAAGAGTTGATTACAGTCATGATAAGAATGAAGTAAGAAAAAGACACATCATTCATTTTTCATCCTTCATTCCTACAATGAAAGATTTCCACAGTGCTAAGCCAGAGATTGTTAACTACAGCCATAATGGTAGCAAGGAGAAAAACCACTTTGAAAGATTCCACAAGTTTATTCAGATACCGACCTACGTTTCGATTGTAATACAATTATCTTCAAGGTAAGCGCGAAGAGTCAGCGAGCTCCTTCTTTTCGTGGAAAGGTGTTGAGGAGATCAGTGGGTTGGAGCAACAATGGAAAGGGGGGGAGATGGGGGAGGACAGTAACTATTAGTGACTTAGCCGGAGGAGGAGGGGTTAGGAAGACGGTTCAAGTCGGGGAGTAGAGAAAAAGTAAGGTCAGGAAGGGAGAGTGGGAAGGGAACATATATAGCAATCGAAACCTAGGTCAGTGTCTGAATAAACTTGTGGAATCTTACAAAGTGGTTTTTCTCCTTGCTACCATGTAGTTCCACCAAGTAAAGCCTGAGGAATTCCTTTTATACAGTCATAATGGTTGACGAAATCAGAAAAGCGAGACTATCAGCATATGTTGGCCATTTAAGGTTTAGTTGTTAAGATAAATAATTAATAAAAAATGCAGGAGAGAAGACATTAACCCATCTCTACAAAACCATCTGCGACATGTATTCAGCAGGAGAAATACCTAGGTACTTCGAGAAAAACATCATGATTCCTATGAACGAGATCATATATCATGATTCCTATTCCCAAAAAGAAGAGAGCAGAGAAATGTGAAAATTTTAGGACTCTTAAGCATGACGACACATGCATCGATGACACTGACAAGGATCATCTACAGAAGAATATAACGAAAAGCAGAGGAATTCCTGAATGAAGATCAATTCGGATCCAGGAAAAGTAAGAGTACATGAGAAGCAAAATTGGCCCTTAGGCTGCTAATAGAGAAGAGAAAGGAAAAGAACAAGCCGACCTACATTGCATTTGTGGATTTAGAAAAGGCTTCTACAACGTTGATTGGAATTTAATGCTTGGAATTCTGAAAGGAATTGGAGTGTCGTACAATGACCGAAGAATTGTACACAGTTTGTACAAAAACCAAGTCGCTGTGATAAAATCTGGAACCAGCTCTGAAGAAGCAAGGATAAGGAAAGGAGTGAGACAAGGCTGTGCACTGTCTCCAGTTATTTTTAATGTTTACATCGAGAGAGCTATCAATACAGCCATGGAAAGAACAATAGCCAGACATCAGCTGAAGATCAATAAGTAGAAGACTAAGATATTGGTGTGCAGCAAGAGAGAAGAGGCCAAAAGCAACGTTATACTAGGAAAACGGAAACTGGAAGAGGTGTAAGAGTTCTGTTACCTGGGAAGCAGAGTAACCAGCGATGGACGAAGTAAGAAAGAAATAGTAGAATAGCCCAGACAAAGAGGGCATTCTATCAAGAGAAGAATCTACTTATAGCTGGAAACATAAGCTTAGAGGTAAGGAAGCAATTCGTTAGAACGTATATCTGGATCATGTTTCTTTACGGCAGTGAGGCATGGACGATGACAGCAGCGGAGAAGAAAAGAGTGGAAGCATTCGAAATATGGTGCTACCGAAGAATGATGAAGGTAAAATGGATCGACCGAGTGACAAATGAAGAAGTCTGTAGAAGAGTGGGAGAAAAGAGAAGTCTGATGAAAACTAAGAAGGAGAAGGGACAACTCTTAAGACACGATGGCCTGATGAAGACAATCGTCGAAGGAAAAGTGAACGGGAAGAATGGAAAAGGCAGGCCTCGTATGAGGTATATGGACCAAGTTGTGAAGGATGTAAAAGAGAGGAGCTACGTAAATATGAAGAGGTTGGCCGATAGAAGAATCGAGTGGAGGGCTGCGTCAAACCAATCCTAGGATTGTTGACCCATGATGATGATGAAAATATTAGTAGACAGTACCTATTCACGCTATAACACTTAAAAGGGTAAACTATAAAGTTTAACCTAGGCTAATTCCTAAAACAAACATGGCACCCATACCCGAGGCGGTTATCGAATTAGCCTATTTTGGCTGACAATCCCGCGCGTAACAGACTTATCCTGGCCGGGTATTGTATTTTATTCGCGAGAAAATGTCATGGCTTGTTTGCCTGTAAAGTAGATCATCCTGGGGTCATAAGTGCAAAAAACTTTCCAGTAACAGTCTCTTTAGAAGGTAAGATTTTACGTGAAGATATCCTAATCTTTTTACTTCTTTTCGTTATTTAAGAGCCTCGGTTAGGGGAGATATTCTGAAGGGAAAGGGGAAATAAGGAGGAAAAAATTACAGTCAAGGTCGTGGCGCAGCGATTCGAACTGGTTTTGTTAATTTGTGCTTTATTGTCCGTAACACCTTCTGAGTGATAATCCACGCCCAACAGGCGCTTTGCACTTTATGTGAAAACATCTCCCGAAGTTAAATGTTCGAGTTCTACGATATGCAGAGCGCACGACTTTTCATCTTTTCGTGAAACGCCTGTGACACCACTTAATCTAGCTAAATATCAAAGAGCTGGTTAGCCACAAAACAGGGAAAGAAAGTGGAGTATACGAGCCACGTCAACTCTGTTATAATTTGCATTACATTATGTTCAGCCTCGGGTGTTACTGCTCTGCAAAGCGTAATTCAAAGCTGGAGGCACACTGATTAAATACGAACAAATGATGCCATCGATAACAAGAAAAACCAATGCTTGTAAACAGACTCATCTACCAACTCCTCCCGAAAATTCACCACGTATAAAATTTTGCAAGGCAAAAACGTGAAGAGTTTCTGCTGGCTAGCATATTCAGGGAGTTATAATAATGCCAGGCACTGTCTAAACAATCTCCACAGGGACTTTGGGTAAGCTGGAATCCGCATATCAAAGAAGCAAGTCAATTTAAAAGACGTCGGAAAACAATCCTTTACGTGACGTAAACAATGTAGAATAAAAAATAATGTGAAAAGAAGGCAATGAGTCAAAATTTTTCGTCTCTGGATGGAGTCTCAAAAACAAGCCTCTTGGATAAAAGGTGAGCAAACGAAATGAAACAGATCCACGAGACTGTATTTATTGAAATACGACTACGGTTCTACCCATCGACTACCCATTAAGTGATAATATATGTTCCTAAAGTCCCTCATACACTTGGCTGACGAGAGGAGACTGACTTGACCGTCTTGGCTGATAAATCGAAACGGAGAGGAGTTTATTAACTCGATTGCTTGGAAGGTAGTGCTGCCTAACTCGGACAGACAGGGAGAGCGTTTGTAATGAGGATAAATAACACAGACAATGCCTCTAAAACAAAGGAAGGGATTCCCCAAACATCATTTTGTAAGCAAACATATCAGCGACTTTACTACGAAACTATTGAAGGGCCAAATTTAGATGCTTTAGAAACGCTGAAAATCTGCTATTTCTGGATATGAACAAATTAAATGTCATCACCTAGCTTGCATTCTCTTCCTGTACCTCTCTCTTACAATCTTGAAGACTACTGCGAACCAGATTAGAATTTTAATGTAGAGCAAACAAGTTAAACTTTGTTCCACCAATGCAAGTTTGACTCACTGCAACACCCTTCTCACTCTTCCAACAGATGGTAATCAATTTTGTAACCTACGTCAGTGAGTAAAATTATTTTTTTTTAAACGAGCACTCTATTTTTACAATATTTCTTTACGTTTCTAACAAGGTTCCGGTAACAATGTTTTACTAACCTCAACTCCGCATCAGCTAAGTAGGTTATAATGTGCCGGAGGACCTAATCTCCTTGTAATTAATGGTATATGGAGTCATAGCGAATAAGAATCTATTATTATGCTCAGTTACGGATACTGTCGATCGCACGGCAATCCTATCTCCAAGCGAAGTGGTGTTTGAGACACTTATTGAAAAATCTCCGAAACCTCTTAACATAGCTACCTACCCATACATCTCCCTCCCTCCAGAGACTCACTTCCATCCTCTCCTTCCATTTTCCTCCTATTTGGAACTTCTTTGCATCTTTCTCTATGAAATTATGTCTACATCGAAATCAAGAGCCCACAACAATAAATATACCAGTGGGTCTTATACATTTACCTTGCCTTTCACCTTGCAGGAGGTACCACGAATAAAGCCTGTAGTGAGTCAGACTGGTGAGTTGGCCAATATACTGGCTTCTATTCTACCCTAGTTCGAATACTGGAGATAGGCATTTATACGCTGAATCATGGCAGCAGTGGAGTGCCGTGTGGAGAGGACTTCAAGTTCAGTCCGCGGGTTTGGACGTTTAACGTTTGACCACTTGACACCTCTCTATAAGAGTAAGCTAATGCAGATGCCGCGTTTCTCTCTACCCTTCATCCATTCCTAAAAAGCCACCTATTATCAGATCCCTTCACCCAACCTTAAAGACATCAGCGGTCAATTGAGTAATGTAATAACAAAATCAATAAATCTGGAAGTTAAGCTAACTTAAAGCCATTTTGATGTTTGCATTACGCACTGAGAAGCGGGCTAATTAACTGCAATCTGCGAAGGCGACACTTGAGGAGAAATAGTAATCGTGGAAAATGCAATGTCACATATACCAATGAATCATGTATGCATTCACAAAGGAAGACTGAAGATAAATTAAGACGTCAACTTTTCTAAGACTGCGCGTGAGTACTGCAGGCACAGAAAAGATAATCCAACAAGCCTCTTATTTCATTACTCCGCCGATGGATGCTCGATTTAATATTTTGAAATAGGGACACCATCAAATGGAATACAATAGAATTGAATGCGGATTAGTTGCGTCAATTCGGTTGGCTATTTAGACGATAGGAACGACGTAGCCGAACACAAAAGAAACCTTAATAGCTGCCGAACTCCGAAGTTTACGGAAGAGCTATTCCAACAAGCGCTAAGAAAAAAATTTGCTGAATTTCCAGAAAGAAAACGTACCTATTTCTGTTTCTGTTGTACAGTGCAGGATGTTGCATTTCAAATTTGAAAAAGCTATTGGTTCCGGGAAAATGTTGACTTTCAAAGTTCGCTGGAAAGGAGAGCGCTTAAGTTCATGCTTAAAGAAATATTTCCATCTATTGTCAGCCTGAGGGCACACAAACGATCCACGAAAATTACGACCGGAAGTCGCCAAACACTGTAAACCAAGACGGTGAACAGAGGTACCATTAATGGTTCTGACAAATACCATCTGGAGGGAGGAAATGGAATAGAAATTTAACGCGAGAGAAGAGGTGCTATCTTGGTGTTGCAAAATCTTTGGCTGGCAAAATTCAACCTAACTTCCCATACTTGGCCAAAATCGATGACTTAACACGATTGCTATATTTTACTAAAATGAAAATGGTTAGTCTAGTCTCTAACTTGCGAAATTTAATCATTGCAATCTACCTTTTGACAGTAGGTTTTGAAAAACAAACCATAACTATGGCAAACCTTCGTGTTCTTGCCATAAACGACACTAAATCTAGGAAATAATGTTGGTAAAAACTTGTCTTTGTTTATATTACAGAAACTATTGAAATTATTGCCGTTAATTAATGAATTGTTAATTTTTGACAAAATAGACCTTACAATAGCTTCTGTGATCTGCGAATAAGTTGATAAAAATACAGCTTACAGAAGCTTTTATACCTTACATAAACTATAGAGTAAAGTGTATAAAAAAGTTCAGAAATACATTTTATCTTTCCATTTCAAAACGATCCTGTAATATTCTCCCTTTTCCGATTTTTTGTAGTTCATCACATTTCACGAAATCTTTCACCAATTTCATGAAATCACAAAATTTCACGAAATATTTCATCATATTCTCTTCCCTATTAAGTTTTCTTTAAGGCCAATGGTGACTGCCCCTGAAACGGTTTTTCTTCTCGCAGCTAGGCAAATAAAGTTATCGACATGAATCTTTCACCGTCAACTTTTTTTGGCCAATGAAATTCTTTTTTGCTTTTTACATTTTGCAAAAAATTTAAAAACATGATAAAAAATTACCAAAATGGCAGAATGCGTTGTTATTTATAAAAATCGAAAAACTACGAAGTTTTCGAGTTTCTTCACTAATCAATTCCAATTTTCTAAATAATATTACGAGAAGGTAATAACTAGTAATTAGAATAATTAGAAGTCGCTAAAAACGCGCTGCTAGGAGCGTCACTTGCGGCGAAATCAGGGAACCATTACGAAGCACCCGAGGAGCGATGAGGGAGGGGAGGGAGAGATGCCGCTGGAGGGATGAGGGCCATGAGCTGGAGGCGTTTAAGGGGAGGGACGAACGAAAGACAAATCTTGCAACCTTGTGTTTTTGCTGAGAAGAGGACAGCGCGCAGGGTGTCGCAAGGTTATGCGTCCATCTTCGTTGCTCTCAGTCCGTCTCGACTTTTCGTATCGAGATCTATTTCCAATTGCCTAATATTTGCGTAAATCTTTCAAGAAATTTTTCTACATTCAGTGAGTCAAGAAATAATTTACAATTAATTTCTTCGATTTAAATTATCTCTGAAAAAAAGATTATCATGGAAACTGCCAGAAAGGGCCATCCTCGAAGTAAGAAAGACGTGGTCTATTCTCATCTGCAAAACGAAAGAAAAGGTCTGCCGGGAGTCTCAGGAAATGGCAAGCGAAGTAATTATTTGGTTGAGGACGACTACAATGAACCAATTCTTCAGATTTTGTACGTTTTTTTGTTTTCATGAAACCGATTCTCAGAAAAATACGTGTTTCTGCTAATGACCTAGCCTCACCGGAACAGATTAAACATTTGAGATTTAAGTATAATTGTTGTCCATGGCTGATTTGACTGTTTCACCACAGTATGTTTAGACAGTGGTTTCATCAGTTTCATCTTAACATACGAATGCGAAAATGTAGCCGTCACTTTTCTAAAAGTCATTTAATTGTTAGCGATATTATTTTACATTGACGCAATGTTTGTTCCAATTAAATCCGATGAGTAAACCGTGGTACTTTCTGAGAGAGTTATCTTCAGCCTGGAATCGCCACGTCCTATATTCCTGCATTATTTTTGTTTTTTTTTGTAATTACTATAGTAATTAATAATTATAGTATTAATAATTATAATTATATAATTAGTTAAACCCCCGGTAATCATGACGAAATGTAAATTGAATTTTAAATGTAATAACACTAAAAAAAAGTGATGGCAAACTATTTTTTGAAGCAAAATCTGCGGCAAAATATATTTAGGCCTTCTCAAAGTATAAAATAAAGTTCTTTTTAATTTTGTTTACAAGAACTGCATAGCTTTTTTCTTTTTTGTTATGAAATTTTGCCGTGTTCTAAATCTCCCTTATTTTTGGTCAAGAATATGGAAATCTCCCTTATTTTCTTCAAATATAGTTGTTGGTCACCATAAGTGGATCATCACGTGGCATGGAAGCTGACATGTCTGTTCAGGCATTTCGATAGAGCGAGGAGATGCAATTACTTTTCTTTCAATACCATTTCCTCGTAGGCAGTGGTGATTCGAGTGCTTTTGAAAAGGTGCGTGAATCCGTTCCATGTGGGAAACTGGTTAAGAAAAGTGATTGTTCTAGTCACGAGGTTACATGTTATGCAAAATCCATCTTCAAAATTCTGGATGAACACCCTGAATTGAAACTATTTCCAACAAAAGAAAGTAAAAGAAAAATATGGCTGCAACTCACTAGTTGAGGATCTAAAAAACGGGCCGCTTCGCGTATTCAACAGCACTCGAATTGCAAAGTATATAACTGCAATGATCAGGAGGGGAGGGAAAACATTTTCAACGACAAGGAGATGGGTGCCCTGGAAAGAGTCAACGAATTATTAAAACCCTAGGTATGGAAATCAATTATGCTAGCCATGATTGACACTAGTAATCTTGCGGAAAATTTTGTCGTTAGTGGCTAAGTTTATGGGAGGCAAGCAAGTGAACCGCGGAAAAAGTAGTTTGTATGCTCATCGTGTGCAGGGTGCAGGGGCTTGATTTTCAGCTGGGACCAGGGTGGAATTATTCTGCGTAGAAAATGATATGTGGAAGAAGCCCCTTCAAAAGTATACACAGACTTGGCGAGCGAAGGCCTAAACGCTAACAGTCAACTAGGAGGTGTCTTGCAAAAAAGCCTAAGAGGAAAGTTAGGGAAATTTATGAGGCAAAAGAAACTAAGGATTATGGAGAGTTCTGTCAGAAATTGGACATGGACCAATAGGAAATGGATGTAGAAATCGAAGAGCTGATAAAGAAATTGACGGTTGAGGGGTCAATAGAAGCTCTAGAGAGAGAGACGCGGGTCCAAACCGAATGTGAGCAATGGTTTGATGAAAAACAGAATAGATTGACGTAATCAAATTTTGGTATTATTTGTAGGAGAAGGGAAAATAACTTGTGAAAAGACAAAGAAAAGAAAAGTTTTATGCCCAGTCATCTGAAAATGATACAATGAGATACGGTAGCCTAAATGAATTTATGCGATTAAGAAATATGAGGAGTTAACGGGTAGCAGAGTTTCCATGTGGCCTTTTTGTTGATCCTGGACACTGTTTCCTAGCAGCCTCGCCTGATGGAAAAACAATTGATGCAGCATCATTGAAGTAAAATGTCCAATATCATCGGAACATATGACATTAAAACAGGCAGCTGAGGAAATAAAGTGTTTTTGCTTGGCTGAGGATCTTAAACTCAAGAAAACCAATGGTTTTAAACCATAATTATTACTACGAAATTCAGGGAAAATTACATGTTTCCCGATATTCCTTTTGTAATTTTATGGTGTGGACTCCTATGGACTGCAAAATCCAAATAATCTTCCGGAATGGTGAATTCTGGAAGAATCGCATGGAGAACAAATTTCTTTAATTGTATAATAAAGCTTTGCTTCCCGAAATAATTGACCCCCGACTTTTCCGATCTATGGAAATAAGAGAATCGGAAATAAAAGTTTGAATAGTGTTAAAGTACATTAATTATTGCCATCTATAAAATGTTTAAACTTTCAATTACATGATACAACCGGCAATGTTGGCTCAAGAATAGGAAATTCATGTTAATGCACCGAATTACTCCTAAGTCATTAGCAGCCATCAATCCGAAAATTGGTACCTATGCTGTAGCTCTACAATCTGCACTCTTCTCAACGAACCTCTTTACTCCCTCATCTTTCTTACCTTAGCGTATCCATTTATTTGCTCATGATGATCTATCCTTGGCCTTCCGTGGTAATTCTATCCGTCTACTATTCCTTCAGTGATTGTCATCAGGAGGCTGTTATGCCTCATAGTATGTCCGATGAGATTATCTCCTAATGCAAATAATCTACAGAAAACGTCTTTCCCCAACTCTTCGTACAACTTCTTTATTCGTATTTCAGTCTGTACGTTTGATCTTCATTAATCTTCTACAACACCACTCATTTCCATCGCTTCCAATGTTCTCTATTCTGCTGCTGTTACTGGCCAAGCTTTTATGTGAAAACATCCAGGTTTTACTCGTGACAGTAATTAGTTGTGAAAGTTTTTTATTGAATTTTGCTACGAGTAGAACATATGCCCCGCAGCCCCTTCTGAGCAGGTCAAGGGGTTTCTGCAAGCATCGAATGCAGGGCGTAATACTCCATCGGGTCCAATTATTCTGGCCGGAATATGATCCGCGTGAGGACTTTGCTCCTATCACTCTACTCTCTACTACCCGTTTGACTATTCTGCATGTCACTCGAGTTCTGTTACAGCCGATTTGATATCAAGGAATGCCCACCTGAAGCCTTTTTTACTCTGTTGATTAGTATTTTATTCCAATTTTGCCTAGAATAAGCTGCGCTCTTTTACAGAGGGAACAGAACACGGACTCCTTTTTGAAATCCGTCCTGAAGTAACTTAACGTATGACACTTCAGTATAGAAGATAGAAGCAAGTATTTAGCACACATTAGTATGTTATAACATAACATTCAGGCTCGCCACCTGAAAAGTGATTCAGACATCTTTCGTGCCGTCATCTTCGTAGGACGGAGCGAAAAGAAAATTAAAGCGGATTCAGTGGACATTGGGGGAGGGAAGATATTTGGAAATCAGGATAAGACAAAGCATGTCACTGGGGCGAGTAGGTAATAGGTGGCGAGAGGATGTTGAAGATAGCTCTTGAGGGTGGAATGCTTGGAAAAAGGAGAAGAGGGTTGTGAAGCATGTCAGATGAGGGGTGTTGGAAAGTGGTGCGGATGCAAAAAAAATACGCCGAGATGAGGGGGTTGACAGTGAATGGAGATGCTTTGTGAAATCCTACCTTTAGTCTGTTAAAAAACTATGATAAATGTTATCATAGCAATGGTGATGTGTGATGCGCTGCTGGAAAGAAAATTCCTAATTCCTCTCCTGCCGACCTCTTGAACTCGTCTTATTTCCTACCTTACCAGGTGCTGTAGAATATTTTTCATTTAGTAAGAGCGAAGTGGATTGTTTTCGAGGCTACCCAGTGGCTTCTGATGAACATCCTTGGGATTCGAGGCTTCCGCCGCATTATTCTATTTTTAGGACTTCTAGGTCTTTTCGCCAGTCATCATGCAGTCTTCTTCCGATACAAATAGCGAAAAATATATTGCAGAAAACGATGAATAAATAATAATGAACAATGCTTGCGACGGCTTCCCAGTTCCCACAGACAAGGAAAAGGGTGGGTGGGTTGCCGGTTCACGCCAGGAGACGCCTCGGAGACGCCACGCCAGAGGCGTGGCGTCTCCGAGGGGAGACCAAGGCCATATTTGGGAATGGTCAGGTCACTTAGTTAGTGTCATGGAGCGCTGATAGTCATCGACTGTGGTTCCATCTTGGCAGGGGAGATTCACACCATAGGCCACTCACCATTCGCCTTAATTACCGAGCCCAATATTTCGTCATTTTCTTAATGCTCCCTCTCTTGGACCTTTTCCATCCTCTATACTCCTCTCTAAAACCACATCAGTCTTCTGTAAAATCTTATAAAAAGGAAAAATATGAATTTCTTTTCTTAACCCTATTTCCCTCCATTTTATTCCCTTTCATACCTTCGATGCTGATCATTTTCGCGAAAAAGGTTTCCGTCAGCTCCACATTAGATACTCATGCCTCTCTATTATTTCTAAAATCTTCCTAATCTTTCAAAATATTTTTACTACGGAATCACCACTACTCTCATGTACACATACTACCCATCCTAGTTTACTCCCCATCTTTGAAATAAACAGGTAACCATCTCTAATGAAATTGTAACAGTTATCGAGCATGCATCTTTAGGTGAAGGCACTTAAATAGAAAATTATTAATTATGAAGAGGGCTGAGCCTTATTTTCACAGCTGAGAAAATTTTTAATCCAGAAATTGTTCAAATTAACGATCTTTAAATACGTCCTAGAGGAGTTTAAAAAATGGCTAACCGCGAGATTCAGATAAATCAATGCTCCCATTGGGCAATCAGGAGCACGAATGCCACGGCTGTTATTCCTCACGCGTCTGGAAGGAGCACGCAGCCAATTTTAGATGCTACACCGGAAAAATAATCTTTGAACTTGATGGTTCAAAAAGGACGAGCTAACTCTTCCACTGAGGGTTTAAGGCCAGTTAACATTTGGTGTCAGATTAAAATAACGATCTGACTTGACATGGTTTACCATTGGCTGCAACCAGGAGCGACATGCAACGTAGGCATTCGTCGACTTTTACACAGCCTTGAATCGATAAAACTCAGATCATTTTGCTCTCTGAAGGCTTACTATTTTAAAGGGCAATCTTCAACGAGAATAATTTACGATGGTGTACGCAACACTATCTGTAACCAAATTCTTTCAGGAATAGAATAAATTGAATTGTTCCATTAGTCATCAAAAACATCACAAGTCAATCAGGCATAAAACCTCAGCGAGTAATCGGCACCATAATGCGAAAACCACAGCGTAGAATAATGAATTAGATAACCATATACCTATGTATAGAAGCAAACAGCGGTATTCACATTTAGCGGTCATGTTTGCTTGATAACCTTATAATTCTTCCTACTATCGTTGAACAATGAGCTTTAGTGATTTAAAAACGAAAACAAGAGAAATCATATTTTCAAGGGGATCGGGTTGGTGTGGTGGCTAGAGTACTGGCCTCCCATCCCGAAGGCCCGGGTTCGATTCCCGGCAGTGGCGGATTTTTCAGTGGAAAACCGGTCCTCACTTGAGTGCCTAGTGGAGGGCATTTCAAGTACAGTACTCCGTCCGTCGGATGGGACGTTAAGCCGTGGTCCCCTCTAATGCCGACGCCGGGTTTCTCTCCACCCTTCCTCCGTTCCCTAAAAACTCCTACCATTACCCAATTACCCACCTATCCTATATGGCGCAAATGACCTCAGCTGTCGGTCGCCTCCCCTAAATAACCAATCAAATTTTCAAGTTCCACAACAAAATGATGTACGTACATCTTCTCCAGGGGCCCGGTCATGGATTTGATTTTGCGCAGCTCTTTGAATCCTCAATCTAATTTGGTGGATCAAGTTATTAGTATGGAGTCTATAAGCAAAGCGCTTCGTGATGAGTCCGCACCATTAATCATGATAGTGTCAAAGCAAAATAAAGAATAATAATCTCAACCAATGTCGTAATAGGTGCCATAAAAATTTCGATATTGTTTAATTACATCGTCCAAGAAAATATCATGACGTGAAAAAAAAGCTAATTTAAGATTTAAAGCGCAACATTATAGATACTTGCATACGCACAGGCGTAAAACGTTGACCTGAAATGTGAACATTTGAGCCAAATGAACCACGACTTTGAGGACGACTGGTCATTGACTGACAAAAAAGCATGATTAAAATTGAGAAATGGATGATTAAAGACTATTGGGTTGAGAGCTGTTCGTATCTTCCGAGGAAATAATGAATCAGACTAATGTTGTATTTGATGTCGTCTCTGTTGGCCCACTGAGGAAGAAGAATTTTATTTTATGGGATCTTTATTCAGAACATAAAGTGTTTGGGGAGCTGTTGAAATAACGTTAAAAAATACGATGACAAGGGGCACTAAAACTCTTTCTCACCTAGGCCAACCCAAGGTTAGTGACCAAAATAGCTAGGCTTGGACTGGATGCTTTGAGATGCGACATAGAAACGTTGAGAATAAAAGCCACCAGAGAAAAAGGAAAATAAAATCCTGAAATCCTAGTATGACAAGAAAGTTTTGAAAGAAAATCTAATTGTAGACTAGAGAGAAGGTGTGTACATTTTTAGAAGTGAAGGGCATTAAAGACAACAATTCACAATGGTGAGAGTTAGGTTAGGGAATAAATAATACGATTTATTAGAGAATATATTTTACAGAATTTATTTAAGTATAGAGATGAAATGAAGAAAGGGTCAATTCTTGGGGAACAGGAACTAAAGAAGGGTATCTATAAAATAAAGAGGTGTTTCCGCAGGGTGAAATTGCTCATAGGTCTGTAGAATTGTAGAAAATATTTTTAAGAGGTTTTCAAGAAGTTACCAAAAATCAGTGGGAAACTCATAATAATAATATAATTACCAAGGTGAATAAGCGTTGGCATCGTGGAATCATTTTTATCATACTTTTTTACAACCCGAATTTTTTAGCCTCGTGACTACGACACGATATCTATTTCGCTCAAAATTTTGATTGCTTACGGCAGTCGGAATATATAGCAGAAAATTACTTTCGCCGCAAAAAAAACTTAAGATCGGTAGTTAAATACTACCATTTTGTGCTAACACCGTCAGGATGTGGCTTCAGCGCAGTTTTTTAGGCTATCCACCTATCATGTACATCAGAGTCACGATAAACCCGGGAGGCGTTTAATATTTTAAGAAGCAGAAGCTTGATCGTCTTAAATTACCAGAGTCGGCAAAATCCCTTTTCGGACTCGGAGAGCTCAGTTATTCATGTCGTTATTAGCAAGATGTTTTTAGTGGATTTTGGCGGAGCTTTTAGCAAGGGGCCAATTTATGTCATTGAAAATTTAATGACGGGGTGACTTGACCCTTCGGCAGAAAAGTTTGTGGGGCCAAGGGAGACTGAAGTAGCGGTTCGGAGATTGCGAGGGGGGATAGAGGGGAAATGGGAGGGGAATGATGGGGGAAGGGTGGCTGGGAATGGGATGGAGAGGTGTATAGAGAGCTGGATGGATCACTGTTTTTCTCCAAGCGGTACCCGGCGTGAGTTCGCCCGCCCGAGAGGGCAGGTGGCGACCGAGAGAAAGGCACTCACTCTCCGGGGAATAAAAAAAAATAAATTTTACTCCACCCTCAGCCACTTTGCATACGGACTCCCGAAACATTGTATGCAAATCTTGCGCGAGTGACCGGGGAAGAAAGAGCGTAAAAAAATGCTTAAAAAGACAACGGGTCGGCACGGAGTGCGAGAGAGGAAGAAGAAAAAAAGAAATGAATTGGGAACTAGGGCTGTAAATACGGAAGGAAGACGTTACTTCTCCGGAAAAGGAGGAAGCGGAAAAGGGTTTAACCACCCTCATTTTAATTATATTAAAAAAATAATTGCATGAACCCGTCATGCCGATACAGGTAGTGATCCTGCTTGAAAGGACCGTGGTAACGGATCCCTTGGCGCTCTCTCATCCTTCCTCGAAAGCACGTCCTTCCCATTGAGGGACGAGAGATGGTTGGTAAGGCGGAGAGAGGGTCACCGGATCACTGTCCCATTGCTAACGGGTTTCACGCGCCTGTTTTCTCCCGCAAGCAGCTCAATATTCAAAGCGGGTCACATCCCTTTGTGCGGGCATCATTACGCCAGCAGAGGGTCAAAAATTAATGCATGCGAGCCGACGGAGAAGGGGATATTTTTATGCATATGCAAAATAAGTCTCACGTGGGATATCCTACGGTGCGGAAATGCTGCACAACGAAAGACAGAATTGCTTGGCCCTTCTCTTTCTCCCTACCAGCAGAAAAAGTATTTAATTGGGTCGGTAGGGACATATCCGGGTTTAAACCGAAATTTCGAGAGCATGCAAATTTTTTTGTAGCGACTTTTCTTTCACGAAGTGCGCGGAAAAAATTATTACGGTACATGTCTCGGAAGCCGTCGAGAAGCTGGGAAGGAGAAAAAGTGGCACATCGAATAAAAAATGCATTCTGGCATTTAACCCAAGAGGACGAAATACAGTCATGTGACTTAAAATTACTCCAAATAATCATCTATCTATCTAGCCCCTACAGTCACAGTTCGTAACTATGGGATACATTCCTAACTGTTCTATTTTTTAGAACGGAGAGACGGGAATCGTATGTTAGCACACCGGAGCTGGATTCGATTTATTCCCAGTATAGAGCTGAGCACACTCGCTAGAGTCTGAAGTATTACCATGATGTGTGGATTGTGCCAATCGCTTGCCATTACTCTCAAGCACGCTTCTATTTTTTTTTTAAATAGGATGGAGCTCATCGAATAGCGCCAAGATCTAACATTCGTCATTGTGGACTGGCTGCTTAACAGTTGCGTCCTGTCTTTGACTCGGCCTACCATCTGGGCATTATTGGGCGCCAAAGTTGGATAGATTCCGCTTTTTTGAATTTCGCAAAAAATTAGAGGCATCCCTGTAAAGTGATCTGCATAATAGATGTTTCTGGGAGATCACAAATGCCACAGAGAAAGGGAATGCTCTCACGACACTGATGTGTGAATTTCACTCGCTTAGGTATCAGTGCATGACGAGCTCCCCTTCATCAACTCGTTTTACATATACTATCGTCCTTTGTGACACACCGGGGTCTACACAAGACGGGGAATTCTTCATACACCCGCAGGGTAAATTTCGAAGGGTATCGAAGATTCCAGCAAGTGGTGTCTAGAGGCATCATTCGAATTAGAATCTTCAATAGGGGGGTGAAACATGATTCCTGATGAATTCTTTCTTTTTCCGTGTTTAAAGCATAATGTATCTCAAACAGCTATATATCACTGGGCATCAAGCATGACCACTTGGAGCCATGCTATAATGATGCGGAATCGCTCTACTCATGAGAACACTGCGTAAAATCAAATCACACTCCATTTAATGGACTCTTTATCTCAAATACAATATCTCAAATACATTTCTATTTACCTACTTTTTAATTAGTATACACGGCAACAGTCATTCAATATGATGAATTAAAAAATGACACGAGTTGAAAATTTTAAAGTATGTATGCCTCTCAATTTAATTTTAATATTAATATTACGCTCAAATTTACCGATTTTTATCACGAGGGAAAAAATTGTGTAGACGACTAATTTTATCGCAATGATAATAACACTATGCTGTTATGATGCCGTTGGTGAGCCAGAAGCGTCACGTATGAAGGACTCCATTTATACTTACCTTCTTACTTCCTTATACTTACTCCATTCCATATATTCCATACCCTGTAATATTTAATCTGTAATATACTCTACACAACGTTCGATTGATTACTATTAAAAATGAAATATCGCAGGTAAACAAAAAATAACCGTTTCTTGCACGTAGAATTAAATGTCAGGAAAAGATGCGATGAAATGGCTACTTTAAAAAAAAATTCACAATGTGTAAAAATGGCTAGACAGTAGGTATATAGCTTTAGCGTCGGGAACGTTAGCAGGATTTAATATTAATAATACGCTCAAAAAAGGGAAAATTTGAAACATACGCTCCTTGGAATTCTTTTAAAGTATCCGTGTCCGTTTTAAAGTATTCTTGGAATCCTTTTAAAGTATCCACACGTGGAAGAGATAACTCTCCCATTCACAATTCTTTCGTATCGTGGAAACAAAGCCCTAAATCATTCTCGCGCGATTATTCATGGTGGGAGACAATGCGATGACTTAACGCCACAGGTGACTAATTCTACAGCCACATGACTAATTCAGACACTTCCAGAGTGACGGCCATACAATACCTTACGTAATGCCGGATATGTCCAATTCACTGAATTTATAAAGGTTTTTAATTGTCCTCGTATAAAATCTTTTAATTAACATGCGAACCTTCCCTCGTTTTTCAAATCAAAACTGCGTTATGCTGCACGTGGTATAGAGATTTTCAGTTAAAATTAAGCTGATCTAATTCTCACTTGACCACCACGGAAATTCGAGGCAAGAGCGATCAAAGGATTGTCGAAATGTGGGCTCTCGACAATCAACAGAGCGCAGCCTTCAACGCAAGCCGATGAGAAAGCACACTCGAATGACTTATGTTAGCTGCGAGAGCCGGCTTGGTGGGCCCCATGGGAAAGGGTTTCACTGGCTCACATGAGGACGCTTGATGATAGAAGCCAGTACACAAAGAGAGCATGCAAATTATAAGCTTTCCTCACAATCTTGGTAAAAAGAAAAACCATGGGGATTAATATTTGGAGCATTATTTGCGCTCCCAGTGAAACTTAACATTCCTAGAATGCAGGAACGTGGCACTAGGAGGTTCCTTATACGTTGCTTGTCAACTCGCATTCATCTGCAATCAATTCACCTAAAAGCGTTAATTGGAAGGAAAATAAACACACTTTGACTCTAGCAAAGTGATGCGCTCGTGACGGGAAAGACATCATCCAGAAACTTTAAGAAATACCCCAAATTACTTCGTTTCGCACATTTTAATTTTCCTAAGATCATCATTATCACCAGTCATCAATTCTAACATAAGATGGGTTTGACTCAGCTTCACACTCAACCTCCCATCGGCTAACCTCTTCGTATTTACGTAAGTCCCTTTCACATCCTTCACAATTTTTTACATTCGTCTTAGAAAATATTCGTTAGATATTTTGTCTATCTATTCATCTTCATTTTCTATAAAACCAAAGTAGGTACCTATTTCAGATGTGGAACCACTGTTGAATATTAGTTTTTAACACTCAATTTGACGCAATAAATTTGGAGCATGCCTTGTTCCTAAAGTAGAGATGCATGTCTCTCTAATTTAATACTTGATGACAGCGTTAATTCCTACGTGACATACCAAACAAGAATGTTTCTCAACGGCAAGTCAAGTATCCAGTCTAGACTAGCTCGTATTCTTCCCATAAGCCAGAAACAGCCCTACTACCAATCATTCACTTCAGCTATGCTGAGATTGTCCTCTTCTTCCAAGGCACATAACTCTAGAGCCCATAAAAAACGCCATAACATTCTCTCTTATTAAAGAGGCCGCCCGTCACAAGCAGATTTATGTCCTCTCCCTTCTGAGTCAATTATCATTAAAAGGCGCTCTATGGCGCTTGTGTCGGGGGTCTCCAAAGAAAAAGCCTCTGATAACAAAGAAAAAAACAACATAAGTCTGATAAAGATAGCTTCATTAATTACTTGATATCGAGAAGGTGTCAGAGGTCACATTTTTATCACTACCCATTCTCACAAAACGTATCATCAGAATCCTTTTAGTTTTTTTCATGCTTCTCTTCCCTTCCTATTTTTCCTGTGCTACATGAAAATGTACAAATAGGCTTGAAGAAAGCGGTTGCCACAATGGTTCTTGACTGATTATTGACGTACGTACACGTGAATACATGCATGTTAAGCAGAGATACTAATCACGGACAAAAAAAACCTTGTGCTTGAGCCCTCCGAAACTTCAAACTCACGTCTTAACTCCACAACCAATATTCCAAAAGCCGATGGTGTTTCAAGGGCATCCTCCATGCTTACTTTAACTGCCTTAATAAGTGATTAACTTATTATTTTGACATACACTCCACCACTCAGCAGAAGGCCAATAGCATTTAGCAACTAGAGAATTAGAGTAATTCTAGAGGCGAATGAATTTATCTCGAGTACAAATGGATGTGATGGATGTCGATATAATTCAACTCGTCAAATAAAGTATTCAATTGAATGAACAGGTTACTTTAAATAATTCAAAATCAGCAATGATTAAAATTCTCTATTGGGCATGGTGGGAAATTATTTGCTAAAGAGTCCGAATAAAATACAGCATTATATAAAACGAGGATAATCAGTAATCCGATTAGTAAGAGAACATTTCGTCCCGGAAAATTTTCAATCCTTTCAATTTTTCAATTTCAAACTTTCAATTTTCAAGAGCTACACGTAGTTTCCCGTCTGCACCCTTCAATACAAGTGCATAAAATGAAAATTAATTTTAAACGAGTTAATTCAAAAGAGCCACACATATGGGTAGCATGAATTGGAAAATATTCAACACGTAGAAATTTTACCATCGGGAATTACGTAAATTAGCAATAACCTATAGGATTTCGTTCTTTCTCGGCAAATTATATTAATAAATGACTCTCCATCTAAGGCCATTAAATGACCTTCCCCCTGCCACCTCCCTTTTTCTCCCCCTACTACACACCTTTATGGTGGCTTGCAGGGTAATATGTAGATGTAAATTTCAATGGTCAAGGGGAGTGTTCCGTCACATGCGACTATCTTTTAAACGGTAAACGAAAATGTAAAGTTTAATTATAATTTATTAAAAGCATGAATGGGAAATATGTTTACATGTTGCCACCAACAAAATTTAAAGGTAAAACAACCAATGTTATTGAGTTGATGCTTAAAACATGGTCCATAGTAAAATAATAATATCATAAATAATTAAGAAATGTGCAATCAATAAAATGTTAAGCAACGCTGAAATAAACTAGGAAAGACGTTTTAGTTGATCAGAAGAAGATATTCGCAGCAATAATTAATGGCGATTCATTACGGTCTGGTAGGAATAATGGATGGAAAAAAATACATGACGCTCAAAATCCTTTGAGATATTACATGTGAATGAGCAGATAATACAGAGGTAGACCAGTATGCTGAATATTCGGATGCACTCAGATAGGTACGCTGAAAATATGGACTCCTAACACTTCTGCCTAGCTCTTATCTGCACCCATATTTAGTCACCTTTACCTTTTCGAACTTGAATAATGTCTTCATTAAAGCAATTATTATTAACGTTATTACTCGATAATTATTATGGTATCTTTAAGAGTCACAATTCCACAGCAAACTCGTTGACTGCCACATTAATAGTCCGTATTTACTCTAACAAGGATTACGGTGGCAAATTTCAGGGTATTTTTAAGAGAAGACAATTGTTGAGCTCAAATTAAGAATCAAAATAGTCCAGCGGAGTAAGTATCAAAGGATTTTGTCGTCTGAACAGCAACAAGACTCACTTGAGTGATATTGTTAGTCGACACGGGTTTCTTGTGGTTAGAACGCTGGACTGTATATTGGAGGGTTCCGAATTTAAACCCCAGTGAAGTCTCTGTTACAATCCCAGCAGAAAATCCTTCGGTTACGATTTTTTAGGGTATCAGAACTTCTTGGGGAATCACAAATGGTCTAATATCCACCCGACAGTACCATAGGCGAGTTTCGCATCCTCTTTGCTTCAAATCCAGAAATCATTTCCAGAGGGTCGTTAAGTGATACAACAAAACTGTTTCATGTATGGTCCATTAGGAATGTAATACCAGAAGAATCATAAGGATGGAGATCATAGGGATGGAAAATTATAACCATTGAATTAGGAGCAAGTGACTGATTTTTCTTAATTTGGGACGATGTAATTATTACCCTCTTCAAATACCTACAGTCAACACACACGGGAGGAATAATCAGTAAAGAAGTCAGGGGGAAATAGAGCAACCTACTGAAGAAAGCTTACTAAGAGGTGAAATACTATCCTGGAATGAAGAGAACATTCATTAGAATGTACGTTACCCTGTGAGTCCTACCCACATGCATTTATTCTGCTTATACCGTTTCCCATCGAAGGGGTTCGACTACTGCCCAAGCTTTAGATCCCTGTCTTTTTTTCACGAATTTCTCAGCAACGCTTAATCTTAGCCTATTACTTTAATCTAAGAAATGCAATCTCTCTCCAGCTCCTCAGACTTCTAATATTCACCCTTTCGAGAATCTCTTCATTCACATTGGCCAAATATTTTTCTCTTTAACCCCCCTTATATCACACAGTGTATTATTATACCTCTTGAATTATTTGATCCTGCACCTTAAGTCGATAAAGTGACGAAAGAGCTATGGATGAATGCGGGAATAATCCTCCATTTGAGAAAAAATGCATTTAGCCATTACACACATCCTTAACGCATGGGACCCTCGCTTCCGACCTTTATTGTACAATTATCTATCCCCGGAAACACCTTCGAACCTTAGGCGTTCACGAGGCTTTCGTGCCACTCATTCATTCGCGGGGTAATCGAAAAAAATGAATTAAAAAACGAACGGTTGGGAAGTCCAAAGAGGGAACAAAAACATTCATGGGAATGATCGTCCCATGGGATGCAGATCAACTACCCTCCCAGCTTCATACTCAAGTGAACATCCCGTTGGCAACCCCTCGCGAAAAAATAACAAACTGCACCCTACCGAAAAATATCGCAAACCACCCACATCACGCAACATCCAAATTTCATTGTCTTTTCCCACTCTCGACCCTAACTCTTCCTATCTCTTCCCCACTGAACCCCTGCGACCGCTTTTTCATGCTTCAATTCATTCCGCATCGGTCAGTGCGAGCGGAGAAGAAAAAATATAAACTTCCGGAAAAAAAGAAATATGTATACACATGCATGCGAGGGAGGAATGGAAAAAAATCGCCGACAACGACGCCGCCTACATTATGCATGGAGTTGTGGGAGCGGGAGAGGAAGGCGCGTGGGTTCGGGGGGGAACGCATGGTGTTAGCTGCTGAGTGCCGTGGGTGCTGGAATGAATGGGGGGAGGCGTTCGGGACACGCCGGTTGGTGGTGCGCCCCCATTGTCGGCTGTTCTCTTTCTCTCCCCGCTACGCCAACGTGGCGTTGGAGGGTGTGTGATGGAGGGGGAAGGACCGTTTGGGTGCTGAGGGGAGGGGGACGTACGCGGGAAGAATAATAACAATGAACGGAGAAGAAAAATAGGAAGATGGTACTCGACTGCGGGGAGGATTGAGGGCGGAAACGTCGCCTCCTGCGCCCCTGGCGTGTGAATGACGAATCGCGGGGCGGCGGAGACCAGACTCCCGCGAGAGGCCACGGAGTGTGACAGCCGCACCGTTTAAATACACTATTCCCACTCGCGAAAAGAGATGAGAATACTCTTTATTTAACATCCAAGACGTGCCGGGTTCGGATCCAAGGTCAGAAGGATTTGGTTCAATGCAATGCAATGATGGAAATATCAATCACGGGGTTTGATGCCGCTGATTTGATATAGGAGGTTAAATGAATGAAATAGAACGTTTCTCTTCAAGACATATCTGATCGCCACTCTGTTGAATGTTAACAGGGCGTGAACAATTTTCGTTTTTATTTCTTTTTGAAAGGGTTGAAATGTACCTCACGAAAATATTTATCACTCCTCTTTAAATATTAATTAAATTAATAATTAATTTATGTGTATATATGCACGCATACAAACATCTATTTGCCTTCATTATATATCTAGCTTTGAAATAATACTGCAGAAAAAAAAATTATACTTCTACTTCGAAACTGGAATATCTACATTTCTGGAAATGTCACATTTTCCTTCCAATCAGAATTTTGTGAAGTGTTATGTGCAATAACGCCAAACTCCAAATGCATGAACGCAACGAGAAATACTGATGGGACTATTTTCAATGATATAACGGTCCTTACATGAGTGCATTGTGGACACCACTTCAAGTTCAGTACTCCGTCCATCAGATGGGACCCTAGATGCCTTTCGCTACGGAGCAGGCTAGTTAAGAAATCAGATTTCACTCTACCCTTACTTCCTTCCTTGAAAAATTCCCAACCATATCCATTTACCTATCGATCCTAAATAGCTACGCTGTCAGTCACATCCCCTGATACCAACGGCCATCAATAACGTAACTTTTTCTACCAACCAATGTCTGCGATTAAGAAAAATAACCAGTTTCAAATTTTGGTTTCAAAACGCCGAAATTCTCTTGCCAAAAGAGAATTGCATATTTCAGTATGAAACGATGTATCAAAAACATGTCAATAGAATAAGATCGCTTTGCTATATCACAGCCAAGGACCAGATTGAGCTTTTCTGGATTGAGACCGAGTGTTCCGAGAGCACTCAAATATGCAAATTAATCAAACTTTTTTCACACTGCACCGGGATGGGAATAATTAGATTTGCTGCCGGCTGTCCCGCATTACCGTTCCCATTGTTTCAGTTCCCCTTAAAAATGATGGGAAAGGGTCATTTGGCTATACTATGCTTTTACAAGATTGCCCTACACGACTGGCATGCAAACCTTTGTGACAGGTTGAAATGTACCTCCTCATGCAACAGCGGTCCGCAAGAAAGAATCCCATTCTTTCATGAGAATGAAGCTTTCATTCTAGTCGTAATAAAACATGTATATTAAATAACGTGTATGGAACGTATGCACAGAAAATATATTTGACAAAATAATATACAAACGCTTCTGTCAAAAGAATGGAGGTATTCTCTTTCATTTTTTCCCCTTTATTTAGGAAAAAAACTCACCAAGTAGTTTCTAAACGCATCGAAATTCCTTCCGAATATGTTTTTCATCCTATTTAAATGATTCAAGAAATTATTTTGTCAATATATTAGTACGCAGTGAAATTGAACAGAATGAGACGAAGGAGACCAGTTCGAGCCAATATTCTTAAGATTCGACGCCCTTGAGTAGTATAAACGTTATTCACTACGCATCTTCGGTCAGAAATGACGCATCTTTTTCGCTCAAATTCGCATAAAAATTATCCGAGGATTCCGTTGCTAAGAGAGCATGGAGATATGGGAGCATCCGTATAAATGTTATTTAATACTCACTCCTTGGTCGGAATTTAAGCATCTTTTTTTCCATATGCGTACGAGAAGATTTTGGAGGATTCGGTTCCTAAGCATTGAAGTAAAATCCACAAGCGCATCAGCAAACCTGCGTCAAAATACACCGTTAAACGAAAACGTGGAACGGCCTCAGTCAAAGGCGTAAATATAAACATTGACTTCACGATTCCGGTTTAATTCTATGAGCAAAGCAGTGGTGACGGAATCCGTCGCGAAGGGAAGGCGCGAATGTATATTCCGAAGCTATTGGAAGCGGCGAGTGAGACGCGTTAGAGAGCCTCCGCTCGTCGGCACGCGACTCAGCGGGTAATCGCATCACCAATCCATCTCGGCGCGTCTTCCCCAACGCGCTGGAATGACTGCCAAACTCCGTAAGATAGACGCCTAACGATGCTTCCAGCCGAGAGATTTACATGCTTACACGGGACGAGCACCCTGGCGTGTCGATACCTCGCCAGGCGAACCCACCCCAAACGATCGCCCCGGATGTCAACGCCGACGCTGTAGCAAGCGTGATCGCCATCCCCCTGGAAGAGCGTTTACTCCGTGACAGCCGACGGGTGAGGCCCGCAGAGAGCCCCATGATAATATTTGCTCAGCCCTCAAAGCAAGAGTGTTCAGCGGCGCAAAAGTTTACGCGGAACATCGTAAAAATCCAGCCACGTGGTTCGAATAAATATTTACGAGCCGGCGAAAACTCTGGTACAGAGGCGGTCCCTGACGAGGTGCGCGAGAAAACCCTAGAAAATTCCCCCGAACTAGAGAGATTCCGATGCGGGAAGTGGGGAATTCTCTGAGGTCTGATGGATTTGTTTCCGCAGGGAGCATCAAGAAAAAGTCCAAGGAATGCGCGCCGTTTGAGAGTAGCAGGAGAAAACAAGGAAATCACGAGACAAACCTGTAGGGCATGATTTGACGTTACCAATCGTCTTAGAATAGCCGCATGAGTCATAGAAAACGGGTTTCAAGGGCGATTGCGTCGCTTGAGAAAAGATGTTTGCGGGATGTTCAGTTTAGAGATAAAAACCGAATTTCCTCTCGCGTGAAAGATGTGCCACTACACTGAATTGATTTCAGTAGAGTACGAGCTTTCTTGTATAAAGAAGGAAGGATGGAAGATGGTGTATGGTAAGCACGGAATATGGGGATCAAGGAGTTCTCTACTCTCCTTGATGGGGATAAACAACATATTTCTCATGTCATCAGGGGATGCAGAAAGTAGGTATTTTAACAGAGTTTTAACATCTCTTTTCTTCTACTTTGCTTAGTAATCGATAAAGCATTTCCGAGATAATCGTCGGCGTAGAATCAATTGAAAATTATGCCAACGCATGGAATATTTCACTAGCCCAAGATTTAAAATACGCTTATAAAAACTTCCAAACCAATTGACAAGAATAACACCAGAAACGAAGTAAATTCTCAAATTATAACGCTGATAAGACATTAAAAAAAACTTCTTGGTATTATTGGCGAATAGCGATGTCACACTGCATTTTGCATGCGGCTTTTAAGGTGCTTCCGTGAGAATACTACAATAGGCAAAGGTGTTTTAGACGCAAAGCCTTCTAGTCACAAACACAAATTTATCAAGAATAAAATGTAAGAAGTACTCTTAATTGATCCATTTTTCTTATTTTATGTGATTTTTTTGGCTTTTCAGGAAGAAGCGCTGGCATTACATGGGGTGTGGTGACGATAGCGGCCTTCCAGTTCTGTGTGTTCGCTGCAGCCGCTTTGGCCGTCTGTCATTATCTGAGAAAAATGCACTCCTGTCTAGCGGAAGACAGGGTAAGTTACGGAAAAGTGATGACAAATAAAAAAATGTAGAAATCACCACAAGTTTCCCCTATTAAACTTCAAAGAGTTCACTCCTTAAAATATGAACGCTATAATTAGAAAACCGAAGTCATAAGTCCATTTATTCGTATTATTTTCATTTGCCTTCAACTAACGAACTACTATACAAACTAATGTCAACGAAACACGTGGTCAAATTAATAAGCGACTCGATGTATCAGGCAGTTCATTACGCACGACAAAAAATTACGCTCTCGTTCTATACTAGCGTTTACAACTTCCCACGGAGGATATTATTAACACTCCGATTTTTATCAAAATACCATTTAGATAAAGAAAGAGGAATACATTTATTAACGGACAGATGTAAACACACATTATTCCTTTGTATGTACATACAATTCGCACTCACTGCGAAACCAACATCAAGCACCTGCTGACGTTTAACACTCTGCAAACGACCATTTCATTGACCTAATTCTACATTGCCTTCACCGTTTTAATAAAAAAAACTCATGATATACATCCCTTTCCTCGCACAACTCACCCAGTATGATATAAAGGAACGTAAATCACCGATACTCCTCATTACACTGAAATAATGACGAAGGGTACCAACTTTCAGCGATGTCCACGACTGTTCTAATATTCCGATGAGTAGGATGCATTCCACGTCAAAAAATTTCAAAGGATATACTCGCCTCCATGCCATCAACCTATAAATCACTTCGTGGCAAAAACAATGCAATTTCAACTTAAACAAGTCATACATGATTTTTTAAAATATTCCAGGTAATTATTAAAATACATAATGAATGCGGTGCCAATTATATTTCGCATATCCACTAGCAAGGTTCTTAGACCCGAATTTTATTGGAACTAGAGGTGGAGGTCATGATTGACCCTCGCCACCGGCAAGTATTTTTTAAATGTGAACTAAGTGAACACCTTGGTCCACAAATGATGCAGTGCACATTTAAAATCCTGAAAAAAAATCTTCTGGTTCTTCCGTAATTAACATTTCATTCACAACCAAATCCAATCCAATCATTCGATTTTCCATATACTCGCATCCTGTCCCGTGAGTGCATTAAATTTGAAGAACGATGCATAAAAGGAATTAAATCACACCACCCCAACCTCTAATAATTATTAATCAATTAAGAGTGTGTATTTGAAGATACATAGCTAAAAAATCCAGAGCGCACGTGGGCAATAAGTTTGATCCACACGGTAGAAATCAAATAAAGGCTTTTTTGCGATTTCTCAGAATCACTAAAAATCGAACCAAGTCAGTAGTCATTAAGCCAAGTCAGTATTCATTAAAACTTGACGATCTGAATTCCTAAAAAAAAAATATTCCTCAAATTAAATTATAGTATTTGCTACTAATGCCGAGATGTTAATGACTAGGATGGCTGAAGTTCGCCAGCTGTTTTCCACAGCTAGACTGACACACTAGAAACGTAAAGCTGAGAGAAATTGGTCTCTTTCGAATCCTTAAGGAAATAAAGACGCGTATATCTTCTTTTAGATGCCACACTCCGTCGCATTATCGGGGAAACCTACTGATGGCAATCAGGCCCAACCTCATGAGCGAAAGTTGCGACCTGTGTAGGATCAGTTGGTTTCAACAAAGGTCCAGTTAGCCCATTGGCATGTTGCCGATAGCTAGCTAAAGATAGCGGAGGTTAAGTGACCAGAAAGGCTTTTTGCTGACTTCGCGACATTTGCCCACGAATACTCCATTTCGGTGCCGAGAAATGCAGATTTTGTTTTGGAAGGAACACTTCACTCGTCAACGAACGCAAAAATAACAGCCCGGAAGAACACAGGGAGACGAACAGTATACTCCCCGCCGAGGAAGATTCCGTTCCATGATCCATGGAATTTTCTTTCTCCTTCACGACGAGTCAGTCAGCCGTGGTCATATTTGCAGACAAAACTATCAGAATGAGACGTCTATTCAACAAAGGTGCTGAAAGCTCGTTTAACCAACAACAGGTCATTGCGATCCATAATATTCACTTGGGATCATTCGGTCCTCAACCCAGGCTGCTACACGCTACAATGCTATTGGACAATTATTTCCCAATTTACCCGAACAAGATACGAATTTTCGAGAGCATACGAATAAATGCGACCAACTTTAGATAATTTTGACCTTCTTCTCTCCAAGAAAGACTGAAACAAAATGTTTATTTCAGCGATTCCAACAAGTCATGAATGGCAGGTACTACCTTGAAACTTGAGGCAATAACTACGTGACAAGTCCGCGATTGCTCAAATACTCCTCCCCTGGGGATCGGTGTGGTGTGGAGGCCACAGGGCGGACCTTATCCCGAGGGCTAGGGTTCGAATCCCGGGAGTGACAGAGGTATTTCATTAGAGCCCTGGTCTCCACTTGAGTATTGTTAATAGAACTTCAAATACGGTAATCAGCACTTCAGATGGGACATTAAACCGATTCGTTTCGTTCAGAGTAGTTAAATGCAAACGAGTTTCTCTCCACCCTTATTTCATACTTCCCCCAATTCCTACCTCTTCCCAAACACAAACCATTCCTTGATGGCGCAAATTACTTCGGTTGTCAATCGACTCCCTTATAACGACAACATTCCACATCTCATCTCTCTTTCTTTTTGAATTCACTCACAGAAACAATACAGAGCGATGAGGTATTTTTCTTCGGCTACATCAATTTTAAACAAATTCAAATTCAAGCGCTAAATATTCGAAATTTTGAGAACTATGATTTTTTTTTAATTTTCGTGAAGATTTTCCAAAAATCACTGTAAGTGAAATTCACTCACTGGCAAAAAGTTTCTCGGTTTCTTCCCTTTTTGGGACTGCTTCAAATCAGAAAGACCTTGACTCAAGAGAAAAACACAGCTGGGAGCATCATTAGGATGTGAACTCCGGACCTCCTATTCAGCCGTCCCGCAGGATTTGAGAATTTGTATTCTGAATTCTGAAGTATTCTGAACGCAGAGAGGAATACGAGTGATACATAATCATCCAGATAAATTACCTTCGGTGTTTCGTTACTGAACAAAGTACACAAAAAAGTCCGTGTTCGACATATAATTCACCAACTAGTAATCCCACGCTAGGTGGGATGGAGAAATTAGGCCATTAGGTTGGAACATACCGACGAAAATTTTCATAGAGGGCTGAAGGTATCAATAAATATATAGATCCCAACTTCGCGTACTCATTACAAACATCACCCCTTGCAAGGTCGAAGACATTTTAAAAACTTATTGCGCGGATATTATGGACGCTGTAAAATAATAATAATAACGTAAGATCATAAATTGCTACCCTTTGTATGAGGAGCATATTCTCAAAATAAAACTATAAAATTCGAGTAAATACAGATGATAAACGGATCCTAACTACCATTTCTCTTCTACCATTTTACTGCAGATTTACATTGAAAACCCTACCGGTTTAGATAACACAAATATCATCTCCATTTCAAAAGCAGCGAATCAGAAAAATACCGCAAATAGCATGTATAAGTAAAATATATCTTTCACAAAGTTTTGTGCGGCAAATAGCCTTTTACAGTAAAAATCTGCTACGCGCGCACACTTGTAAAAGGTATTCTCACAAAAAAGGAAAAAAAACGCATTCAGAAAACCACAAAACATGCATTTCTACTGAAATTACCCATTCGTATTTTTGAAACGGAAAAATAATTCCCCAACACAATAATGCTCCTCAATACGGAGAAATTAAAAAAAGGACCAACTACTTCGCTGCTTTTCGCATGGGCGCCTCTTGGTTTTCCATGTCGTCGGTTTTTTCAGCTATCAGGTTCCAGTACTCAAATATTTGTCCAAACGCGGTCTCTTACGGACGCGAAATTCCACTATCCCAGCTGAAAAATTCCTTACAAGCTTTAACGCTAAACGTGTAGGGAGGGAAAGAATTATTCGTAACTTCCTATGTTTTCGTAGAAACAGCTCAATTTTTACGGAATTATACGGAAGATTAACCATGGAGGAGGTCAAACTTCCGTAGATTAGGATTCCTTAACATCTCTATGAAATCTTAAAGATATTCCACGGCGAAGGCTGAGGTCCCAGCGTGAGACATGCAAAACCTTCCCAGCATACCTTACGGTTCTTCCTCTCTAAGTGACCGATCTCCGTAGGAAGACAATTTCCGTAAATCTTATGAGGACTTAAAATGTGTAGGTACATTTACTGATTTTCCAAGTAACAGATAAATTAACATATGAATGTACTAAAAAATTAATTTTTTCGAGCATATTGACTATAACATATTTCAAGGAATTATTCAAGGGACGGAGGAAGGGTGGGGTGAAACCAGGCATAGGTATTATCCTACTAACGAAAGGCGCCATGGGGTTCGCGATTTAACGTCTCATCCTACGGGCGGAGTACGGCACTCTACGCGCTCTCCTCGTATAATTCAAGTGGGGACCGGTATACCTGCGAAAAATCTCGGCCACTTCCAGGATTCGAATCCCGGGACCTAGGGATGTGAAACCAGTACTCTAGCCACCACATCAACCCGACTTTAGGCCGAACGTAGCAGCCAGGTCGGTCGCGCGATATCCTGACAAACCCGAGGTCGCAGGGTCGAATCCCACCCAGGGTACGGATGTTGTCTTTGTCTCAAGATCAAGATATTAGTTTCGATGGCGCGATAAAACCTTAGTCATTGGCGCGACTAAAACCCAAGACGGTAATTATAACAAGCTCTGGTAATTAGTATTTAAAGGTATGGGAAGATGTTTTTTATTGCGCGTTTCACGGGAATAACAGGGGAAGTGGCAAACTCGGCTTCAGGATGAGTCAACATGCAAGAGATAAGATAATTAGTACACTCGCAGGGCAGACTATGATATTCCAGAAGGAACTGAATCCGCCAAAATTCAATGGCATGGTATAATTTTCAAGAACCCGAATCTCAACACACGGTACTAACATCCCATTTATACTTCACCACTAGATACTCGAAAATACAAAGGTAAAATTAAGAGAAACATCAACACAAATCCTCGGAAAATAATGCTGAGAAGAGTCATTTTTGAAAACGAAGAGAGTTTGACTATTTGAGCGGGATTCTATTTCTTCATTACGCCCTTACATCCTCCATTACTGCAATAAAATAACCTATGCCTTCCGACTTAAACCCCCTCCAATGGGTCAACGCGTTAATGTGATCAACGTACGAAAGGAAAAGCGCTTAGCTGCGCTCTGCGCGTCTCTAGCCGCGGTAGTAAAATTGCGAATCGCAGAGAGAATTTTATAGTGCTCCATGAGTGAAGGGGGATAAAAGTAGAACAAAAAACGTGGAAAAAAATGAAGGGCAGTAATTTTTAAATCTGTACAACCTCGCAATACATGCCTCGAAGGTTGCAACATCGGTCAAGGTCATTATCGCAAATACTAATAGCTAAATATTGCGCCATATTTATTCGATTTTTTGGAGCCTATTTTTTTCAAAGATTCTGTACCACTACATCTCGCCTGATACTATTGACTCTATTTTCACGTTCCCAAATGCAACATTTGGAAATGAAATGCAAATCAATTCCTAATGGCATTTCATTGGGGATTTAAAAAAGCGCGATTACCTGAGGTTTGGGAAATCAGATCAAATTTTGGAAGCCCAGGATTTAATTTCCCATTCCATTAGTTATCACTAAGCGTTTGGGGAATAGTTAGGAAAATATAATTGCCAACTCAATGAAATCCTATATAATTATATTTTCGATTTTTAGGACAAGTGGTTTTTTCGCTTCAACCATAAAAGAACTGCCATCGTCACACTGTTTATCGTTTTTCGTAAATTCACAAAGGCTATAAACGAAATTGTAAATACACCATGATGTGCATATGCTAAAAATACGTTTTCACATAATCGCCTCCAGCTCCCAGCATGCTTTTGTACTCTCCCAAGGGGGGAACGAGGGAGGAGGGATTCCTACTCCATTGCAGACAACAAAATAAATAAAAGCTTCTTGTAGAGAACTTTTCTTTTAAGTCCTTGTATCCTCTATCTGCTATAATAAAGCTAATCTAAAAGGCGCTGATTGATCTTTTTCCGAACCTTTCTTTCTATTCGAAACCTCACTACATTTTGATTACAACCAATACATATTTTTTTTTATTATTTATCTTCTTTCATGATATTTAAGGAATGGTACAAACATGCTTATAAGCAGTAACATGGGTGTTTTCACGTCTGTTTCCGCATTGATAGGCGCTTCAAAACGGGAAAAGAAGTATAAGGATAGGAATGGAAGGGATGGGGGCTCTCTCCCGGCTGCTGTAACAAAAAATACATTTCTGCTGAAGTTATAAATCTCACTTTCTTTTCTTGCAGGAGAGGACGGCACAAGAGATTAATCCACTCATGGAAGTGACACCCATTCACTGACAAAGAGGAAACCGATCTCCGTCAAGTGGGGTGAAACCTTGACGGTACCTTCCGGAGAAATGTTATCATCATTAAATCATTTCAGAGCTGAAATCTGAATGGATCTATATTATATTGCCCTCCACGCCATCTAACGAACGCTTAAAGTAGTGACCACATTAACATGGTTCTATCAGCTGTCGTCGACGTTTCGTGGCGCTGCTGCACGGAAGATGCACAATATCTAGTGCTAAAAATACAAAATGTGACGAAGTGACTTTGATAAGCAAATTAAGTGTTACTGAAAATCTCCCCTGCAGTGATTAACATGGTGCTTGTTGATTATCTGTGTCTTCACTGTAACGCGGAAGCATATAAGTGTGTATTATTTAGGCTTCAGAAAAACCTGTGAAGAAGCTTAAATAGGGATTTCAGCTACATAAGATAGATTAAGCGCATCTTGTCCCACCGATATTTCAAGAAGATATATTTATATCTGTACAGTGAATCGCTTAATGTTAATTTTATTAAAAAAGTGGATGAATACTTCACTAATAAAGACGGTTGGAATCAAATCGTTACACACACGAATTCTGGGTGTATTAAATGGTTGTTGACATCTCACATACCCAAGAAAGAACAAATCTTAATTTGTATTAGGTACTAAGAGAACATGCATCAGTTCTAACACGTTTCTGAATCACGAACTTAATAATATTTACAGAGAAATCTAAGCCATTGCTGACTTAAAATTCAACTAAGTATACAAAGGTAATGAACCTTTTATTTACCTCTAAATAAACGCCATCCTACTTCTCGTCACTGCAAAGTGTGCGATTGTAGATTGATCCTGGAAATAACGCTTAGTAACCTCGGAGAGGTAATCAATACCTTCTTGGGGACCACGAGAAACTTCGGTCATCGCGGGATTCAAACGGGCACCTCAGAATGTTTATCGTTGTTCAATCGTTGATTTGCGATCTTCCTGCTTTTTTATCTCTACGAATGGGAAACAAATGTCATGATTGGACTAAAAAAATGGGAATATTTCCAGAAAATTAACTCATTATTTTTGTAATGGTCCGCTGTGAATTTATTATCCATTAAGAAAAGTGTTGGCGAATTTGTAATAATATCGATAATATTTTGTCTTACATTTCATTTCGTGCGTTCGCATCGTCGCAAAAGGCCTATTAGGTGTTTTGCTATTTCGTGCTATGAGTACAGACTTGAGTAATGTCATGTCTTAGTACATGCCACATGACTCCTTAAATGCCTTATGCCCGGAGCTGGTGGAAGAAGTATAATATTTTGCTATATGTACAAAATAAATTATTATTGAATAAGTGTATGCTTCCAAAGACTTGAATAAAAATATAACGACCTTAGTAACCCTTGGTATTATCACTCCCAATGACATAATTTAACTTGGTATGGCATTCATTTGCTTTACTTTACTCATGGATTCTGACAATGCCCCTCAATCCTGCAACTGTAAATTGGAGGGGATGGTCAGGAGCTTCCCTGGCATTTATTGTTCGACCCCTTTGAATCCATTGTGCTAACCCACATTTTACATGCCCGCCACATGCAGACGGAGAGAGCACCATGGTAGAGGCATGAAGGAGGGTCACCCATCCCACCTGTCTGGGCCCAACGTAGCTTCCTAGGTGAACTGACAGGAAGCTGTCTTTAAACGTGGCCAGGTCCTTTGCCATTACAATCCTGTAAGTCCTAAGTGGACACTTGCAGTAGATGGTACAAGTATGATTTATTGAGTTAACTTAAATCACATGATTATCAGAGATGCAGGTGCTGTTATCTCGAAGTACAATATATAACAGCAATCTTATCATGACTTGTACTGTTTATGATGCAGATCAATTCATTAAGCAAGCAAGTAGCAATCACTGAAAATTGATGTCATGCACATAATTGCATCCAAGATTTATGAGAACTATGATTACTTAGTACTCTTCAAATAATCATGTTCTGTGGCCTGCCTTATCCTGGTCCCTTATTCTCTTTCTGAAACTCTCGTGGTATCCAAGGGATACCATAGGTTTTTCGGGACTCGCGTTAACTTTTTATAAACATTCTAATGAGGAAATCAATGAAACGCAACCTCGGTTTCGTTGCTGGGGAGATAACCGAGGTTGCGTTTCAAACGAGAATACGGGCCCTGCTCTAAACTTAGAATTCCACATGGGAATACCAAACTTTGCGATTCCACTCATCAAAAAGCCCGAGTAATTTCTCGATCTCAAGGAGACTATATTTTTCCACCTTTTTCCCTCAGCCTAACATTATCAAAAGTAAATCAGCAAGGCAGACTGATTTCATTAAAAAAACATTCAATAAATGAAGATACATCCAATAAACAATAACTAAATCTGAACAAAATATAAGGAGACCAGAAGTTTTTCAACAGGCCTAAAAACCTCTGGGAATGAATATGCATGAGTAAACTTACCCCATTATTCTTAGACCACAAATAACCTAAGGGAATGAGCCCAAAATCAAGATGCTTGAAAGTGAACCACCAGTAAGAGAAACTCATCCCATTTACAGAACAAAGCATTCACGCTTGATAAAGTTATGGAGTGTGCATCTTATCCAATTCAAAACCAGAAAACACCTATGAACAACAGCAGCACAATTAACTATGGCAGATGCATTCATTTCATTCAGTTTGACAAATGCCATATCACCACAGAGTTTGAGATGGAGAAGATAAAGCACAATTTAAGGCAAGAGAGAAGCTTAAATTCCTAGCGATTAACAAAGACTTACACCCACGATAATCTCAACCTATTCCAATCCAGCACAGTATTTAACTTGAAAATAGTTGACATTGGAAATGGAAAGACATTCTAAGAGCATTCATTCACTAGAGCAGAGTTCATAGCTATAATTTACAAGGCACAAAAAAGTGAATAATGCCCAAATACCTATCCCAAAGAGACTCCAAATGTCATACCAACAAGTACAAATCAGATTATCACAGTATGAATGTAACAGTGTACAATGCACCATAAACTTTATAAAAACACGCATCACTAAACTCATTAATACAAGCTCCACAATTCCAACAATTTATACATTTATTTTTTCCAATGAGGGATTACAGTGATTTTCCTCACCCCTTCTCAGGGACGAAGGCTACTCTCCTCCAGAGGAGAGGACTTCAATTTTTACACCACAATAACATGAATTGGTCTTTCTTTTTAAATATGTGATGCAGGGGAATAGCCATGGTATCATCAGCATATGGGAGGACAGCAGCAAGAAGAAATGGGTATCCTTGGGATGATGAAACTTTCAGATGCAGTTCTATACATCAAAATGTTCACAGATACTGTACAAGAAATTATTCAGGGCACACCACATGAATGAGGGCCAGCTAAATAAACAAACTCAATGAAATTAAATTTATCACTGAATTCAGTTAGCAATGAATACATCAATATATGATAGTTTATGATGAAATGCACCCACTAAATCAAGGACAGATTCCATAGAAACATTTGGAAGTAAATAAACAATTTATAAATTTCAATTATAGTTCCTCAAGAGTTTTGGGAATACAAATTCTTGATTTTACTGTCAAAATGATGCTTATCACACATAATAAAGATGAGTTGACATTGAAAACTATTGTACCATAGATTTTGATAATAATACTGTAAACATCCTTTCTCAGCTGCACTGTGACCCCCATGGGCAGAAAACTATGCGCAATGATCAGCTGTTTCATAATCAGTCATTATTGTCCCAATCATTTAATTCAATTTTATAATCATGCTCAAGCTAATCTTCAGGCACACTCTATAGTTCAAAACTCTTTATGACTATGTAATATATATTTATATTCATATTTATCGTGTGCAACATGACCAGTCTAGAAGGAAAATGATTAAATCAATTCAATTACAGCCTTGGGTTTAAAAATCTGCAAGTATAAACTTGTCCCTGGAATGTGTAAAATAACTGCCACTCTCACCTTCATATACAGTATCTATTTATAAATACATTAGGAAAAGTTAGCTATGGAGAAAGGTTAATCAGAGACATGAAAAGGAAAAGGACACTCACTAATGAGGCATCTTTTACTGATGCTTAAAAATAAAAAAATTCCAACAATTGCAAGTTCTCTTTTCCCATTCATGGGATAAAAAGATTCCTAGCGTACAACAAAAGTGAATTCCAACAAAAACAAAATATAAGTTGATGACAAACATTGTGCCTTTTCTTTAATTTAGTAGTCTTTGTACCCACATTTCATGAAATGGTATCACAAAAAGCACATATGATTTGGAAATTCATTTTTTGGCATGTACAGCAATAAAAATAACAAAAATTGAATCAACTGTAAATTTAGAGCACACACACACAAAGAATTTCTTAAGGATACTGGGAATGTCAAAGGGTATTAAAAGGGATAGCAATAGGCTGCTGGAAATTCACTGGACTAAGGGATGTATAAAAATAACATATTAAGAGGATGATGAGGAACAGCAAGAGAAAATGTAGAAGAAAATAAGGTAGAAAATGGGATACAGATGAAACACGATTCACATGATTAACCACCATTAAAGTTATATATATATATATACCTATATACAGCCAAACTCCAGAAACACACTTTTTTTTACATCTTTGGGGTTGGAAAGTATAAGCTATGTCTTATTGCTCAAACAAAATATTCCTTGACCAAATTCCTGTTCACTGTTACGCATTTTGTCTAACAACTCAAGGCATACAACACCTCTCAGAATTTACCTTGCAAGGTAATTTCCATCTACACATACTTCTGCTGTAATAATACATAATCTACATAAATTTCGTTAAATAGTAGCTATGTATGCACTTAAAAAGCAGCAAAACCAATTAACATAGTTTTGAGCTGTAAAAAAATGGAGAGGTTAGCAATGTAACAGGGACAGGAACAGTATATCACCTTGGGGCATACACTGATAGCCGAGATGTGACTTTGCATTTTGTAACAATAAATCTGCCTACTCAAAGAAAATTTTGAGTATTTATACCATTTCAGGCATAAAATAAACAAGGACAAACGGCTCAGGCTTACTGCCCACAAAAAGCAATGCATCATCTCTTAAATATATTTATAATATTTATATATATATATATTCACTGCCATACACACTCACATCCTACAGATATACAATACAAATTCAAGAATACAACTGTTTGCATAGTTATTTTCTCAAATACACATGATCCCAAGTTGACAGAGTTGCAATCAACACAGCCATAGCTGTACACAGATGAACGTTTTTTGCATGATGAATGCTCAACACTTAAATAGTCTGCATTCAGTAGATAAGCAACATAACTTACTGCAGAACTGGTCCATTAGAATTGTTCAGCAAGTAGATCACAAACTTCTTGCGATACACTTTCTTTACTAGACCGAACTGTCAACCGGTACATCTGCAAAACAATCAACCAAATAAAGGTTAAAAGATCAGTAAAACACTGATGCAATCTAACAGCACGTTTATTTGAACATATATTTGGAAGAGTATCATACTGAAAATATAACACTAAAAATATCATATTACAGTTGAACTGTTTAAAAAAATATCCTTGAAAACAAAAAATTACCCATCATTGCCATGTTTAATTATACCATACTAGGTACATCAGGTCTAAATTTAGGGATTTCATCATTCTTGCAACTTAACCTAGTTAAATTTCTGTACAAAAAATCTGAATCTCATCAGGCAGCAATGGGAAACACTCTGGGAATGTAGAGTACCTACAGGGACAAGTGCTTTTACAAATTGAGAGTGGAACAAAGATTTGCGGATGTGGGTGACTGAAGAAGGTAAGTAGACTTGAACAGTATGATTAATCAATAATAAATCTTCAATGATTGTAAAAGTCGAGAAGCTGTAGTCATTTGCAAACATTACATACTGAAGCAGAAAGAAGATTAAGAAATTAAAGGAAGTGTAGGGAGATTTTTAGACAACATTATCCCTCAGCATGGTAATTGGTGTAACTACATAATCTAAAGCAAGCTGATAAGAGAGACAGGTACAATTTCCTCCTTTACATTAAAGAATACTTTCATTTCATCACAGTTGGTGACAGCAAAAATATGCTCCAAACTCTCTATCCCCCAGTCCTTAAGTTAATCCCTTGATAGCCCCCTGCGATTTATTGAGTTGTTTATATGTGTAGAAAAGGGTATATTTTTCAAGGAAATACCACATGCTATGCTTTCCAGGGAATAAATCCCACCAATACTTGAACAATTTTCGGCACTCATGTTTTGCACTTAATATGTACTGTAACTCTGCACCTACTAATAGAATAATATTGAAACCATTTTAGAACCCTTTCTCTTACTTCTAGAAAGAAGAAGAGATTGATAGGTGATTAAGTGTCACTCATGTATCACACACTCTGGACTCTCTTGAATCTGAAAACCAATTACAGTAAAACCTCCTATTTACGTTATCAGAATTTACGTTTTCCCACAATTTGCATTTTTATCAGGTCCCATCCACTATCCTATATCCTCAACGCAAGTAGAACCCTGTATTTACACCATGATCTTTCACGTTTTCCCTGTTTGCGTTAGATGCGGATTAGAATGCAATATTTTAAAAAACAAGATTCTCTTCTATGACATTTAGCCATACATACCAGTCTATATAAAACAATGTTTTACATTGTTTTGTGCATATACACTTCAAAAACACCAGAGAGATCAGTAATGTGTTCTTCTTTATGGAAGAATTTGAACTTAGCAGCGTAGCAGGGCAGTACACAGCGCAGGAAAGATGAAATATTTACACTCGTGATCCTTTTGCCGGGAAAAGTCCAATATGAAATGAATGCATATAGGACACAATTTCTAATTTAGGAACATCTGTGGGAGTATATTAAGCTGTACCAAAGTTCATATTGTGAAGAATGAAAATGAATTTTTATCCAGACATTATTAAATGTTAAAAACACATGAAATGTACTGTTGGACAATATCTGGGGATAATTCGTCGGACCTTTGCACATTGAACAACAGTTTTACTACGGGTTACTACAAAACAAAACTTATTGAAACTTGTTTTATCACTTGAAAACCGCTTGGAATAAAGAGAATTATTTTGCTGAGACATTTTTGAAATTGTATAACTGCTTGTGCTGGCCAACCAGTGAGGTAGCTCAATATTCTCATTTGTTGTTTATGTTAGTCTTAATTACTCTGGAACATAAATTTTATTTTACTTGGAAATGGATCAAATTACGATATTTTCAGATGACTCAAAGGTTTTCAGGTTTCTTCCACCTTGGTTCATCCCTCCGGATGACAATTTCGTCAGCATTCCAGATTCCATCTTCACGTCTGAAGATCGCACCCCATCAAATTTCCTATATCTTTTTTCTATATATTTCCCCTATCTTTGTACAGGCACTTCCAATAAAAAGTTACCACTTCAGGGCCGAAATTTTTCTAAGTCCCGAGTTGACCGTGATTTGTCAACGCTGCATCACGGCTTCCCTATGGCGGAGCCTCGTGAAGTTCTAACAGAAAACAAACCCCCTTCCCTCCTCCCCCGTACACAACTTTCCCTGTTTAGCAGAAGGGATTACTGAACAGTCGGTCTTGTTATACCCTATGGAAGGGGGCTATGGTGGGCACTCCATGGTCGTTTTTTCCGACTCGTGCTGCAAGATTAATTAAGGAATAATGCATCATTTGTTAAGTAAGTATGGAATTTCAATTGCTGTTAAGTAACGGAATAGCACTTGAATGCTTCAAAAATATTTGAAGCTTAGGTAATTTAAAGGAAAATCCTTGTGTAAATAGATCAAGCTATTCTTCATTCAATCAAATTCCTCACACAATGTCACCATCAACTTAACTTGGAAGACATTCGGAGAAAAATTAGTTCAGTGTTTATTTGGAAATTTGGTCATGTTTGAGCCCCTGTATCTGGCTAACAGATGAGATTCATGTCAAATGATGCATTATTCCTTAATTAGCAATCTTTTCTGAGTATTTATGTGAAGTTTCAAGTCTATATCTCAAAGAAAGCTATTTTGGAATTTTGTCCAGCATTTTTGGCAACGGTGGCAAGTGTAGAGATGTGTTCAGGACTTCAATGTCTTGCAGCACGAGTCAGAAAAAACGACCATGGAGTGCCCACCATAGCCCCCTTCTTTAGGGTATAACAAGACCAACTGTTCAGTAATTCCTTCTGCTAAACAGGGAAAGTAAAGGACGGGGGAGGAGGGAAGGGAGTTTTTTTTTCGGTTAGAACTTCGCAAGGCTTCGCCAGAGGGAAACCGTGATGCAGCATTCCCAAATCACCGTCAACTCAGGACTTAAAAAAATTTTGCCTCTGATGTGGTAACTTTTTATTGGAAGTGCCTGTACTATACATTTCCTATACTTGGAACCTGAAGATGCCGTCTAGAATGCAGGTGAAACTGTCGTCCAGTACACTACATCAATGCGAGTTGCATCATGAAGATCTAAATTTTTATTTATGCATAAATTGAAAATATTTTTATTACTGCGAAGACTTTCATGGTGATTAGTAGATGACTCAAAGGTTTCCGTTTTTTTCTGCGTAGGTTCATCCTACTGGACGACAGTTTTGCTGGCTTTCCAGGCAGCATCTTCAGGTCCAAAGTATAGAAAATTTGACATAGGAAATATATTGTATGAAGATAGGAGAAATATTTGAAACGATGACATAGGAAATTTGACAGGATGCGATCTTCAGACCTGAAGATGCCATCTGAAATGCCAACGAAACTGTCGTCCAGAGAGATTGAACCAATGTGGAAGAAACCCAAAAACCCTCAAGTCATCTGAAAATATTGAAATTCGCTTCCATTCCCCAATTCCAAGTTAAATAAAATTCACGTTCCGTAGCAAATATGCAAGGACAACATAAACAACAAATGAGAATATAGCTACCTCACTGGTCGGCCAGCGCAAGCACTTATTGAACTTCAAAAGTTTTTCCACAAAATAATTTTATTTATTCTATGTGGTTTTCACACGATAGAAACAGTTTCTGTAAGTTTTGTTTTGTAGTAGTAGTTGGTTGGTTATTCAGGGGAGGCAACCGACAGCTGAGGTCATTTGTGCCATTTAGGATAGATGGGTGATTGGGTAATGGTAGGAGATATCAGGAAAAGGAGGAAGGGTGGAGAGAAACCCAGCATCAGCATTAGCCTACTCTTAACGAAGGTGCCAAGGAGACCACGGCTTAACGTTCCATTTGACGGATGGAGTACTGAACTTGAAATGCCCTCCACTAGGCACTCAAGTGGGGACCGGTTTTCCACTGAAAAATTCGCCACTTCCGGGAATCGAACCCGGGCCCTCGGGATGGGAGGCCAGTACTCAAGCCACCACACCAACCCGATCCCCCTGTTTTGTAGTAAAGTGTTGTAAAACTGTTGAATCAACGCAGCGCGATGGTCTGACAAATGACCCTGCTATCGTCCACCAGTTCAGTTTGTGTATTTTTAACATTTCATAGGGTCTGGGTAAAAATTCATTTTCATTCTTCACAATATGAACTTTGGTATGGTTTAAATATGCTCCTGAAGGTGTTCCTAAATTATAAATTTCATCCTATAAGCATTCATTTCACAACATGAATTTTTCCCGGCACAAGGATCGTATGTGTAAATATTTCGTCTTTCCCTCCCTATTGGCGCTGTGTACTGCCCTGCTATGCTGTTAAGTTCAAATTCTTCCATAGAACTGAACACATTATTGCTCTCTCTCGTGTTTTTGAATTGTATATGCATGAAACGAGGTAAAAAAGTGTTTTATATGGACTGTTGTGTATGTACAGCTAAATGTGATAGAAGGGAATTTTTTTTAATTTATCACATTAAAAACTGTTATAACCTGCATCTAATGCAAACAGAGGGAAAATGGAAAAGTCGTGGTTTAAATTCAAGGTTCTACACACATTGGAGATATAGGAAATTAGATGAGTCCAGATAAAAACGTTGTAGGAAAACATTATTTCCAGGGGAAATAATGTCCATGTGGGAAAGCATTATCAGGGTGTCCACTGAAGTCAAAATATAAAATTCAAGCATAATTCAAGGTTTTCAAGGCTAAATTTATAAAAATTTCCAGGCTAATATATCGCGGTTCTTGTTCGAGTCAAAAGTGATGTTTTTCAAGTTCTATGTAGAATATGGATTATTTGTAGTTCAACCCATAGCATAATATAGATAAAGTAATTAAATAAGAAATAATTGATAAATTAAAGTAATTAAATATGTAGTTTTATTGGCAGTAAGAGACCCTCTTTATTGGTTGGGAAAGATAAACTACTTTTTGATTGAACACCCTCTTTCTAAATTAGCATTTCAATGAGAAATTACAACTTCTTCTACAAGAGGAACTTAAAGAACCCACTGGCTAAAGTCTTCAGCATTCAACCACTGTTCTTGGAATGATGATTTTCTAAGTTAATATTTTTTGCCATGCTTTTCTATTTTAAGTCTTAAAGCCTCAATTTTCTGTTCATTCAGAATCAGAATGTAACATTTTTGTACAGGTAGACTATATAGAAAAAAGTGAAATCATAACAATCTTTAGTATCCTACACCATCTTTTTCTAACAAAAATTAATGTAATAAAAATCCTAATTCAAGTAAGTGCATCCTGAATACATCTAACAAACATCAGCAATTCGATTTCTCAAAAAATTAAAGAAAAGTTTGTAAAAAATATATTGCAAAGCCTACCAGAGAGCCAACTACATTGTACTTACAGTAAAGTATCCGATCACATTTAATGTGCAGTTAAAAGAAACATTATAAGTTCATTTTCATTAATAAAGGAATTATTTTCCAATTATTAATCAAATCCTTGAATGCTTTCAAATTCTTTTTTAGAAACAAAAAAAATTTAATGCGGCCAAGAGATCCCATTTATGAAATATCCGGGGATTCCATTTTTAAGACGAAAAAATTATTATAGAGTATTTCAAGCTGCTAAACTAGTAATTTTGCAATGTCTTATTAACAATAACCTTTGAAATGAAATTTGAGAATTTTCTACTCATAAGAAGAGGTTGTGTAACTCTGATCTTGAAATGAAATTAGACTTTCTTCATGCTACTATAAACAAAATTTAAAAAAAAGTCTCGGATTTTCTCTCCATTGGCCTGGGTTTGCAAGAAAAAAGTAGAATGACATGTGGGGAGAATGTATTCTCCTAAATCAGGTTAAGCCGACAATAGCAGAGTGGGGTGGTGGACTGTAGGTAATGAAGTTCGATTCATATCGCTGTTTAAAATTTTTCTTTCAGCCATTGAATCAAAAAGTTTATCATCCTTCATTGTGTGGATACTGACTTTTTTGTACTTCTATCGTTTAAACTACCTACATTTACAAATGCGTCACTCAAAAATACATTGTAAAGTTAACATAATTATAACACGATTTAATTCTCCAATAAAAACATTTTCCAATCCTTTCACTAACGCCAAATTTTATTACTTTTTTAATTATAAATTCACATGAAATTTTTGATAATCTACTTTTTTTAACTGCCTACTAGCCTGCATAGCCTGCCTACCAGCATAGCCTGTATTCCTAGGCAGTGTTAAGGATCGAACTCGCGACCTGCAGTACACTAGTCCTCATTTTTAGCAACTACGCTATCATAGTTCACGGGAATCTGGCGAATGTAGGCGACCCGCGTAACATTCGGCTTTATTTTTTTTCTCGTGCATCCGGGCCTATGGATAAAAAAAGTCACGAGTATTTTTTTTATTTTGTTTTTGTGGCACGGAACAAATCTTCTCATTTCGTGACCAAGTTACACATTCTCTCCTTGTCAGTATCTACCATACGTACTTACATTCCATTCGCGGGGCGCATCGATCACTAAGCCGAGAAATTTAAAATCTCCGATCCGGATCTGAATTTTTACTGTCTTCGGATATGATTTCAGTAGCGAATGAAATGAAAGACCCGTGGATCCAACCCGACCATCCTTAATTTATTAATGGTACATTTGTAAATCTAATTTAAACAACAAAGGTATTATAAAGTGAGTATTCAGATGTACTGGTTTGAAATTGAAGATAATAACATTTTCGATGCAATGACTGAAAGAAAAATTAAACTGCGATACGGATCGAACTTCGTACAGTACACTACTGTCTGTAAAAAAAAAAGCAAGACACCCGAGTTTGAGGAGCTCTATCGTCTAAACGAAGCAATCAATTTCAATGCAACAAAAAGCATACGAGTGAGAGTTTATTTCTTTGTTGGATCATTTACTTCAAAAAATCTTCGGCTCCATAGTATTTCCTGTACTTAATTTTTTCTCAAAAAAGTACCCGTTTTTTGCGTGTAAAATCAAGTTGCCCAACTTTGAGCGCTTGGTATTCCCGTAGTTTTTGTTCCAAGAACTTGCGATTTTGATATAAGGAAGCCAAATCTATTAGTAACACTTTGCAGAAAACAAAGTGTTATACCACTAAAATTGATGGATTTGTTGTAAACAACGCAAACCCCTGCTAACTTCGAAACCAATTGGTCAATTGAAAATTGATTGGTACTGTTGTATGCTGTACGATGAATGCAATGCTGGTACTAATAACATTTACATTGAATATCACTAATAAGGACAATATCGCTTATTATTTATCTAGATATTTCTATACGCTCTCGTTGTCCGCCTGATCCCGGCGAATGTAGGCTACCCGCGTGACATCCCACGTAATGTTTTTCCACGATACCGGGGTAATGGGGAAAAGTCATATTTCTTTATTTTACTTCTAGTTGCACGGGATCATTTTCAACTACTTTCGTGACATGAGTTACACATCCTCTTGTCAATATCTACCGCACCTACATTCCATTCACGGGGCACTTCGATCGCTAAGTAGCGAAAATTAAAAATCTATGACCCGGATCCGATTTTATACCGTGTCTTTGGATCCGAATCCGGAACCGAGTAAAATGAAAGATCCGTGGATCTTTGGATCCAACGGATCCAATCCGGCCATCACTACACGTTAGGCATATGTTTGCGTATCATGGGCTTAGTCCGATGTGCATTGAATGAGAACAAAGGGCACTTGACATGACGCTGAAGGCATCTGTTTAACAGTCGAACAGTTGAACGTCTCCGATCCACACAGCGCTGACGATACATTGAGCCTAACTACTTTTCCGTCGTTTATTTATTCATTCATACCAACGGCAAATCCATATCTTAAAGTCATCGTTATTTATCCTGTTTATAAAATAATGATTTTTGTCTTGAATTAAGAATTTTTAAAATTCCCGACTAAGACCAGAAAATCACGAACAATTCCCTGCACTGAAAATTCACGAATAATTCCCGATTTTCCAGGTTTTCCCGGTCAGTGGACACCCTGATTATTTATTATAATGCAAATATGAGGTTTTACAATATATCCAAATTTAATATTCCTCATGGTCCTTAGGACTTTAAATATTCACTTAACATGTCACTTTAATGGAATATCTCTCATAATTGTATTTATGATTCAGCAAATATGTATTACATAATCTCACTGTTAAAGAGACTAAAAAGATGCTCTCTGCATAGTTCCTGGTTTACTTCCACGTAGGTTGGCAAGGCAATGACAGTTCTGCTGACTATCCTGTCAGCATCTTCAGATTGAAGGTGATGAACCTTCGACCTGAGGATGCTGACAGGATAATCAGAGGAACTGTCATTACCTTGCCAACCTACGTGGAAGGAAACCTGGAACTATACAGAGAGCATCTAACCAACACCACAGAAACCTTTGACCTAAAGACTAAATGACTATGAAACCTAGCCAATTAAAATCTTCACTACAAACACCACTATGAAACCAAGCAATCAACCAGAGATTATGAAACCATAGCCATAAAACCCTCCAATGAAACATGAGCACAGTGCCACATGAACAAACCTCAAACTAGACCAAAGATACACTGAATCACTAAAAACAATAACTCAATTAAAAAGAAAATTAAACATAAATAAGTTTCTGAATATGTTTTAACATATTTGTCTAACAAATTTAAGCAAATTAGAAGCTCAGATATTCAAGTCAGCATGATGAGAGAGAGAATATCAGAGAATTCCCCGAGAACATGAGTGTTGTGCAAGAACAACAAATTAATTAGTAATTAATGAGTAATTTCACTTACTTGTGCCTGCTTGTTGGGTTCTAGACGCAGTAGACAACCAATCTGCTGGGTGCGAGTGTGGATTATGCCAGCACACACGAAATTCTCAGGGTTAGGGTCAATGCCATCTAAAAGCTGTATTCCAAACCCTAGAAGTTTAGCACGCGTACTGGCATTGTCCATTGGCTGAGTTGCTTTAAAAATCCTTTGTGACCTCTGCTGGTTCCTGTTTAAAGCAAAGTATGAAAACTAGGGTATTAACTCATTCTCCACATGTTCATCACTTAATTTTCATTATGCCAACAAAAATCTGATTCAATTATCAGGTTCTAAAATTTACAGCAAAAACACAAAATTACATAACTCAGTCTTATGGCCGCTTCGTACGATAAAATTTTTTGTACAATTTCTTGTACAAACACTTGTATAAACTGAATGAAATTGTATGTTTGTCTGAATGGAATTAGAACAGGTTCTATTTTCCATACAGTTATTCAGCCATTTGTACAAGCGTTCACACAATTTGCCACTTTACACGGTACAATTTCCTCATACAAGCATTTGTACAAGAAATTGTACAAAATGTTGTATCGTGTAAAGCGGCCTTTACAAAGGAAAGCAGTTAGTTCTCTTAAGTATATCCTAAATGCATCAGGCAGGTAAGATATCGAGACTTGGCCATAATTTTTAAGTAAAAGCCTTCTTTTCTGCTACCAGGAGGACACTGGGTGGTATGTCTATTTGAAGAAAAATTCAAGTAGACATGGCACTCATTAGTGAATCCCAAGTTCTTTGTGTGACCACGTTCCCACACAAACACTGGTTTCCAAATGGTGTACATCCCTCTGAAACCACAGGTTCAGGGACAATTATAGGAAAAACAATAACAGTAACAACTTGATGACTAGGAAAGGAGAAATGACAACAGCCTCGATGGATAATTCCATTCAGCCTTACCCTGAATCAACAGTGACAAAACTAATTAACAACATACTAACTTGTGAGTTGACTGAGAATAAAATACATAAAGGAAACCCCTTTATATTATTACAATATCTGTCCCTCACTGCGGCTCCTAATTCTTTTCATAGCTTAATGAATTAGCTCATTGTTCACAATATCAACCTCATTATGCAATGGTTTTCTTGAGATAAGGTCGTAAATATAAAAACACAGCAAATCTTCACAGTTTCATAATTTAATTATTCCATCATCAGTGCTATAAATATAAATATATACACAAAAGTCAACATCACCAATACACTTCAGTACAACTCTATACGTCAAAATTTATGCCTGAAAAAATAAATAAGTTTTTTTGGGGGTGAGAATGTGCAAAAAATGGTAAGTCAATGGGTTAATAATGGCATATTATGACAAAACCTATGTTGGCATTATGGTATAAACTACATGCAAATTTACTATGGTGTCTTTTTTTTATTTTGGAACATGAATATAAAAGGTTTCCATGGTATAATACTTAAAAATTTATTATGTTCAGATACATATTATTAAAAGTTTTGCTGCAGCCATAGAAACTTTTTTACAAGGTGAGTGGGAAAATCAGCAGTTCATGATAATTAACCATGAGACATTTATAAAAGACTGTGAGAAGTCAACTTGGGAAATTGTACTTTGACTATAAAACCAAGGGTCTTTTGGTATTGATGTTAGCCAGAGCATATTTTTACGAGAATCTTAGTGCAAAGTTTATTATTGCTTCTATTTCCACCTATTGATTAGGTTGATGATTACAAGAATGAAAAGGTCTCCTGCACTGATAATCAAACAAATTGGGTTTTCCAGGCCACCATGCAGATAACTTACCACCTAAGACTCTTAATGCCAAAGGTAAAATTTTTTGGAGCAGCAAGTTTTAGTTTGCCCTTGTAGTTCATCAAGGAATGCACTCCTAATGTAAATTTAGACTTCAAAATGGCTTCTGTCCATTAGACTTGATACAATTATCTGCTTCAAAGCACATTACAGTATTTGCACCATTCTAACATAATGTTATTTTTTCCTCTTCCGGACCTCAGAAAAAGTGTATTTATTTTACAATCGGAAGAAAAAACTCTACTTCAGTTGGATCGCAATATCTATATATTTTCACAGTTTAGAGAGATTCAGATGTGAACTGCCATCATGGTATAAACTGCAGCAATGTCTGCGCTTTGGATTTGGAGTGACATCACAAATGCATCTTAGTTTTCCACCGATTAGAGAGATTCAGTAATGATCTGCTGTCATGGTATAAACTGTAACTATGTCAGCTGATTGGACAAGGAGCAGCATTATGAATTCATTTTAGTAGCTGTTTGGTTTTAATTTATAAACACATCTGGTAATGTGTGACCTGCTTGCTATTCATAGAAATCTCTCCTTAGTTAAATAGTGTAAGTAACCTTTGGTGTGTGTGTGTATGTAGAGCATATTTGGTAATAACTTACCCCCTGCCACACACCCTAGAGGTGGCTTGCAGGGTAGTTAGTAGATATAGGTATAGTTTTACGCTGATTAGAGAGATTAATTCAGTTAAGGTGTGTTTACATGCAGCAGGCAACTGCGAAACCCGATCCACATTTTTGAACAATATCTCGAGAGCCAAATATTATCCGCAATAATGAAAAATTAAAATTATATTATCATTTAATTTTCGAATTGATAGCATTAACATTAAGACTAGATCAAAAGTCACTTTTCTGCTAAGTAAGGCACTAAAATAACATATCTTACCCTCCAAGATTTTTCCATCTTGAGAAAAATGCTTCCCCATTCATTTCAGTTGGTTCAAAGAATTTGTTGATAGTCAAAGGTAATTTGACTGTAAGCTTCTGTGGCACATTATTGTAAATAAATGTAATAATCATACTGGGAGAATCTGAAATGGAGTTAAAATGGTAACTTAGTTTCATCAGCTTTATTCCACGTGTAAATTTTTAAAAAATCTTAATATGATTACAATAGATTATTCTTACAGTGTTTGAAGCTATTCATGAGAAAATTCTAAAAAAATGGACACTTTTATGGCAGAGGTTTTGTGGTGACAAGAAAACATAAAATATCCCCAAATAACACATAAAAAAATCAATGATTACCAGCCTTTGATGATCTAATCTAATAAGCAGTCATCCAAATTAAACATAATAAATTCATTTTTAATTATAATGATGAAATATATAAAATTAGTGAATACATGTAGTGAGAAATATAAAAGTTATTTATAAAGATTTTTAGTTTTATGAATCATAAAAAAGAGAGGAATCATAGAGGAAGTTAAAAAAACACAGGGTAAAATCTTCCGAAAAACATAGCCTCAGATTCCTTGTGATGAGCAGAACACACGGTGATCATGAATTTTAACACTACTAGGCAAATATCGCATTAAGGATATACATAAGGGATACATTGTACGACTGATTCACAACTTAATAACTAAGATTCACAACTGAATGTTCAACGAATTGACGGGGCTTATTCTATTCACTTCTATGCGGCGACGGACATTAGTTTTAGTTGTTGAAATGTTTTGGTGAAATAAAGGGCAGGAAAGACTGTAAACGTAATGGTAGAAAAATAACGATAATTCTCAATCCCAATTTCTCCCTGACTGTTAAGAGAATCCCCTGACTATTCCCGGACTTTTCCAGATTTCCAAAATTCCCTGACAATTCCAGGTTTTCCCTGACGATCGCCACCCTGAAATGTGATTAACTGCACCCTATATCTTGCTAAAGAAAACACAAACTACTATTACTATTAATGGTATGGACCATTGCAATTATTATCATTTCTTGGCAGATGGAAGATAAAATCAAATTTTTATGGCAATTACTCTATTACCTTCTTTCATATCACCATGAACAAAATAATCAATCAGAATGGTCAGAACAATCTAACAATTATTTCCATATGCTCTAATCCAAGTTTCCTTTCCACATTTGGTCCTTACACCCATTCCGAATATGTTTACACTATGATAATTCTTATGCATATTACAACACAATATTCACAAGTTTCCTTCCTTACGACAAAGTTTAATTTAAGCATCACATTTTTTTATTACACACACCAGCAGAACTATTCTGCACCACCAAAATTTTGTTCATATTCCTGAAATATTTAACTCTTATAACAAAAAAAACTCAAATAATTAAGGAAAATACATTAAATCGCTTTAGCATCCATTCTGAAAGCTCTTGTCTCCTCAACCATCCTCTGTAACTGTCATAGGGAACATAAGGGAGCAAGAACATTCCCTTAGGGTCACTATGCCAAGGCACTCTTTTATCATTGGATCCTCCAACCAATTGGTAGATAAAGTCATATCCAAAAGTTAACAATTGAAAAGAGCAGTAAGAGTTTAATGGGCACATAATGGCTGATTGGAACACAACCTTAGAGAATAATACAGTGTGTTTTAAGGGGAGAGGGAAGTACAAAGGTGGAAAATTAGTATTACATATGGCCCCTAAAATATGATGATCCAATGGTTTAATTACATCATATTACATCCAAAGATCTTAATTCAAGGTTACTGCTAGTTTCTAGTATGAAGTAAATGACTACATATGTACTACAGAACACTTCTTATGGTACGAGAAAATTCAATCAATTATATCATGTACTTTTACAATAGTCTCAAATGAAAATCTTAGCTACCCAGGAACAAAGTGTGTTCTCATCCAAACAAATAAATATAACTAACATCTATTGACACTACTGGATGAAGTAGAAACCACTTAGGTGAAGTCCAAACCCATGCCCCGCTAAGTAGCATTTAAAAAAAAAAAACCTAATCCCTCAATCGTACTCTCTATTTCCTACATAACCATTTTCACCCTCAAATTACACTAGTTAACAAATTTAAACTTTTTTTTTGCATCTGGTTTGTAAATGGGTGGATTTACCTAATTTTGGGGTGCTGAATACACTGGTAAAATCAGTTTATCTCTAGGACGTCACATTTCCTAGATACACAGCAGAATAAAAAATGGTAATAGCGAAAATTGACACAATTAAGTAAAGCAAAAATAAACATTCAGAACGTTTGAAATCAATACACTTTTGTATGATATATGGGCATGATGCCAATAAAAGATCCAAAATAGTTCAGAAGATATTTTCACCTTTAATCGTCTTTGGTTTTTGAAAAATGCGACGACGGAGCTCTTCTTTTGTTTGCCGTTTCATCACTCTCCCTAACAAGACCCCAGCAGTAGTCACCCATCATCGAAGGGTTCCAGTGACCTTGGTAACGGTGTTCCATGGTAAGAATGTCTTGGTGAAAGCGTTCACCATGCTCATCGGTTACGGCTCCCAAATTTTCCGGGAAGAAATCAAGGTGAGAATGTAAAAAGTGAATTTTAAGCGACATTCTACACCTCATGTTCTTATAGTTGTCCAACACATCATTCACAATGGTAACATAGTTTATGTCTTTTCTGTTACCCAGAAAGCCCTACACGATTGCTTTAAAAGAAGACCAAGCAGCTAATTGGATATCTATGAGTTTGGTATCAAATGTTGGATCTTTCAGCAATATTCTTATTTGTGGTTCAACAAATATACCTTCTTTCAGCTTTGCCTCACTTAATTTGGGAAACTTTTCTTTTAAGTGATTGAAGGCCTCACCTTCTTTATCCAGAGCTTTTACAAAGTTCTTGATAAGGCCCAACTTGATATGAAGGGGAGGCAAAATGATTTTATCGGGCTCAACCAATGGGGTATTGTTCACATTTACGTTTCCAGGAACATATGACTTCCTTATAGGCCATTCCTTGACTCTATAGTGGTTTTTGGTGTCACGGCTGTCCCAAAGGCACAAAAAGCAGCAGTATTTCGTGAATCCAGCCTGTAAACCTGTAAGGAGTGCAACAACTTTTAAATCACAGCAAAGCTGCCATTCATGATCCTTATATTTGATTGCCTCTAGCAGCAAAGCCATGGTTTCATAAGTTTCTTTCATGTCTACTGCGTAAGCCAAAGGTACCGATGGAAATGCATTGCCATTATGCAGTAGTACTGCTTTCAAGCTGGTTTTACTGGAGTCAATAAATAGTGGCCACTCCTGTGGATTATGTTGTACACCTAGCTGCATCATCAGACCATTGACATCCCTACATACACACATTTAATTCTGCATATCGAAATATTGAGCGAAGGAAGCACCTCTTGCTCTGAAACAGGAAATTTTTGTCCCTGGAGCTAGAAGGTTCCGTTGTTGCAGTCGTGACCCCAAGAGTTCAGCTTGTTGTTTTGAAAGTTTTAGATCGCGAACCAAATCGTTCAATTCCTCTTGATTAAAGAGCTGAGGCGAAGTGTCATTATCTTGAGGGCAGTACTCTTCTATATGTTCAATACTTTCTGATTCACTTGACATGGTGTCTGGTTCCGTGGCTTCCAAGTTACAGACAGGAACAGGCAACCCCTCATCATGGGGCACAGGCAAATGCACTGAAGATACATTTGGATACTTTATTTTATGTCTAGTTTTGCTTGAATGTCCCGAAATATTTGTAAGACAGAAGTAACAGTCTGAATAATGGTCTTTAGGCTCACACCACACCATCGGAACAGCGAATGGCATGGCTCGGTGTTTTCCTTTCAACCACTCGGTTAAGGTTGTAGTACAGGTTATGCAGGCAATATGAGGTGCAAAATTTTTATCTTGATCACCAAGAGGACAATCAAAATAAGTTTTATACGCCTTCTTAACCAAATCAGTGATTGGTTTTCTTTGGGTTTTTGGAGTGAATTTCCCACACACAAAACAAATGTTGTCGGGGTGGTTTACGCAGCAACGGGATTTACTAGTTGCCATTTTTCTTAGTGTAAGTTTTAAACACAAAAATTTCCACTATCTCTCACACGAAACACTCACTGAGGATCTCTTTCACACCACTGGATTACCACACCAACCATTTACTGACAATTTGTAGATCTTCCAGCTTTCCTATGCAAATCAAAACAATTAACAATAAACAATTAAACATCAAAACAGAAGAACAGCAAAAAGCGAAATACTGAATACGAAAAATAAAAAAACCTTTAAAAACTCAAAAATGGTACGTGCTAGAACATTTTGAAAGGTATATTCGGATTCTACACACCAAAATACATACTAGTTGATGTATCACATCCCAGATGCAAAATGGCTGTTGACTAGTGTTATTTCCAAGAAAATTTCAAATAGGTACATACCACAATAATCCTCCACACACTCTGCATTAAGGAGCTGTTGCACCTGGGCTCCCGCTTCAAGAAGGGGCTCAACAGGTTTGAGCTGAATATTAAGCTTATTTGCCATCGCTCCAGGCGTAGATATTCTTGGAGCAAAATTCTGTCAATAAATAATATTATAATAGATCAACTACCTTGGCATGTACCCATTTAACACAAATTTTCAATCAGTTATACATTTTTATTTCTAAAATCAGGTGATTTACCAGAGAAAAAATAATATGAATAAACTTTTCTTAGGTCTTTGACCAGGTTTTTAACCTGGTGGAAGAACTGCAGAGATTTTATTCATTTTAAATTCTCCTGTGAAAAACTGAACGATTCAAAAGGTCTTCCCCACCATTATCTAAGATCAATATGGATTTTAAAGGATCCTCTATGATGAAATGACAAAAAAATATCAATTACAAAAAACATTGTCATTAGTTACATAATCAATACTTATGAAAATTTAGCATTAAGTAGTTGAGAACTGCAAGTGAAATTAATTACAGTTTATGGTATAAATTAGGTGATGATAAATTTAAGCTACTACTAAAGTGACTGAGTCAAATAAATATCAAGGAAAAAATTCTCTTTGAAATTTACCTGCAGGGCAAAAGATGTTTTGTTCCCATAGAAAAGACCCAGGCGGCCCAAGTTCTGTCGAAACTCTGACTTCACACCAATTTGGATGAGATCATTTTCAAATAATACACCATTGTTTTTACACACAAACCTTGAAAATAGAATGTTTTAATATGAGCATTTAAATTTCAGCACATAAATGAGTACTGTATAAATGAACCAAGTATCCAGTATTCAACGAATACGAAAATGGTGCATTCCTTAACACAATTAATACAGAGATGTAAAATTTACACCTCATTTATTTGTGAAAAAATTTAGTAATGCCTGCTAAGCAGCAGAACACAAAAAGTATTGTATTTTTGAATTTTCAAATAGTGAATAACAATAATTTCAAAACTATTTGTGACTTGGTTGGTAGGTTATATCAAGAACATTCATAATATCCTCCTGACTCCTAATACCAACCACCAATGTCTAAAAATATGCTATTTTCCCCAAAATATTATACTCAATGATTAAAAAGATTTTGATTGATAGCCTCTCATGTACCGTCAAGAGAAAACTTTCATAGCATACACTTGGAAGAGCAGCAAGGGCCTCATGATGAGTATCAAACAGCTACCTTTGTGTACAAGTGTTCAATAACTAAAAATATGTTACAATAGAAGTTCACTACAACAAGTGCTGATATAAGTCACAAAGTTCCTCGTTATATCGAACATTATTTTTTATACTTCCCATTCATCTCTGCAGTTATGGGCATAAGGCAGTTTTTCAAACTTTCAAAGGAAATCAAATGTCATGAACGAACAAAACTACTAATATTGTGAAATTGTAAATATCTTTACTTAAAAACTGTTTCACACTGCAAATGAATACAGAAAAATATGATACTTATAATTTACTTTTTAATGTGTCCTGTATAGGTGTGTACATGTACCACAAAACTCTGGATAATTACATAAATGCACTACTATTATTACCAGGAAACACAGTGACTAGTTAGAGGTCAGCTAAACTTTGAGTACCTATAACAATCCTTTGATAAATGCTAAAAATAATAAGCTACATAAAGAAATAATAAAATTTTGCCATTAACATCATCAGCAGGTCTGCCAGTTATGCAACCAGGATGACAAATGGGACATGTCAATTAAATATAATCTCTCGGGGCATTACAATATAACAGATGAGAAAGGTGGTGATGATAACTGGTAGTACTCCAAGCTAATATTATTTCTTTTATTTATACAGGTAACTTGCCGCATAAGTTCAACAGTCATGACAAAATCGACTAGAAAAATCTCACCCGTTATGCTCTTGCTATAAGCCATACTCACTATAGCAGACTTCTAATGTATTATGAAAAGAAATATATAACTAACAATACATATTTTACACACAATCATCATCAAAGTTTTCCAGGAAAAACATCTTGCGCCATTTTTTTCAGCAGGCCTCACTGAGCCTTTACCTCATCAGTATTTTTATCAACATTTCCTTACTCTAATTTTAAACAACTTTGAAGCCACAGAGATGATTCGTGGCACAATGGACTCAAACAAGAAAACTACTGGGTACCTTTTAACTGAAATAAAAAAAAAACACTGTTCTCCCACAAAATCCTGGGCTTCAAGCCTAGTTCTTTTGTTGCTAGGAGTTAGCGACTGCTAATTTTAGAGAATGCTATGAATAACCCCAATCCTGGTTCTGGCTGAATTAGTGACCTCTAAGGTTCAGGCAAGTTTGGGAAATTAGCTATGAATGCTAATCATTCAGTGATGTCATTCACAACAAACAAAATGAGGATAAATAAAACTAGAATGAAATTCTATTACATAGTTAACAGGGGAATTAAATGACAACTGCATGGAAGGGGCAGTTATACAAATAACAATTCTGAGTACTATAAAAAGCTTTTCTCTTCATATTTCTGTTATTTGATAAAAATGTCCCTACATGAATTATTCTCTATAGGACAAGGTCTTAACAAGTTGCTATTTCAAAAATACTTTCAGAAATACTTGAAATGGTTTTGTTTGTTTGTTGAAGTTAAGCAAACCATAAATGATTATATTTGTATTATTTTTCAAACCTTTATTTATTTTTCCTATCCATAAAGAAACAGACATAATATACAAAATTCTACTCACCAGCATAGCAAATATGCAGTGAAAAATAGATGATAGCTTTACCATAGAATACCATTAAAACTTGATGATAACATCTTCAGATTTCAAAATACTAAATTAGTATAGACTGCTAAGTATACTTTGAGTATACTCCATGCCAAATATGGCACAAACAAATTGCATGTTAAATATTAATGCATATAAACTCTTTATGATGCTTATTGTTTCAAGGCATACCATTTGGGTATACATACGTAAGGCATACATCGATGATTATAAGCAATCTGCGATTTTGTCTACGAGGAGTATGGTTATGAGTGTTTACTGAATTGTTATTATTTTATGAATAACATGATAATTAATTCATTTACTATTGCTAAATATTGCCAATAATTTCCATACAAATGTCACCTCAGTGATTTAATGTTACATTTTTCAATGCCTGCACTCAAGACAGTTACATCGTTGAAACATAATTTTCATGATAAAAACACAATAATTTTTATTTTCTGTTATCAAATAGATAGTATGTGTTCACCAACTCACTGCAATGGATAAAAAGTATCCTCAATGGCCAATGAAAATAAAAAGATATGTGGACAATGAAAATTAGAATGAAATCATTAATGAAGAAAACAACTCATTTTAAAATATAATGAAGTTGAGTAACAACAATAACAACTTATGATAATGAGAAGGACACTAACTCAACAGCTATAAACTCTAAATGTAAACAAATAGTATCAACTACATGATTTTAAAGTTATGCAGTTGCATAAGAAAGTCACTAAAAACATCAGCATATCATTAACAACTCGCATGACTTCCACTGTGAGAACTCCAAATTTGGAGCTTTTATATCATGTTTGGCATATTCTCCTGATTAATCTTAGATGGTACTATAGCGCGACCTTATGATCAGCGACACGCAGATTGACCAAGCTAGAAGTAAGCTACTGCTAATACACACGGGAATATGATTTTGTATTTACCCCTTGCTAGGGTGTCTTAGCATCCGCTACCCAAGTATGAAGTAGCGAAAATGGAACTGGAATATGATTTTTAATGACACCCACTAATACCATCAATATGTATACTTAGCAGTTTCTAAAAAGAACCAGAATTGATGCACTGAAATGAATATCTCCTGGCTTCATCATTGCCAGAAGCTCATGACTGCAAGATAAAGTTATTAGGATTTTAATAATAAATGAAATTGATGCCAATGAAGCTGGCCGGTATACCAAACTTCTTGTACTCAAGAAACTAAAAACATAGACAGGGCATACTATACATATTTTTGTGGCTGAGATATCACGAGTAATCGCAGGACAACCAGCCAAAGAACAATCCTCCCTTAACTCCCCTTTTTCTCAGAAATATGTGGAATATGTATTAGTGGAGTAAATATGACATCACATACACAGATGATGAAAACTTGTTTCAGAATGATTTTACCTTATAAATGAAAGAATGAGCATTATTCAATACAGAAAACGGACCGGATAAAAAAGTTTTAATGTCATTATTAAACTGGACTATGGTAAATTTATGAAAATGTATAAGATTTCTCAATAAAAAAATTAAAAAGATGCCCATGGGATGTGAGCAAGTTCATTTTTTCTTAATTTCTACATTAAAATATTCTAAAAGAAATTAATGTAAAAGGTCATAATAACTTGAATGCATGTTTTATATTCAAGAAGGATAGGTCCAAACAAGAATTTTTCTCATTTGATTATTTCTACCAATCTAAGGATATATTTACCATACCATAAATCAGAATTCGTGACTAGCCCTATATAAAATTTTCATTAGTACGAGAAAAGATGATCTCTACTGGCAAATAAAAAAGACAAAAGAAGCCCAATGCATACTCACTTTTTGGGGTTATAGGATCCCTGTGCATCATAACTGTTGCTCACAGATTGCTGCTGATTAACAGCAGGTGTTGGAGAGGCAGTTCCTGCAGCATTAGTAGAAGATGAATTATAAATGTCACCAAGGACATCAAAAAGTACACCCATATGACCAGGAACAGAACCTCCAGCAGCAGGATGTGACGAAGGAGGAGTAGAGAGGCCGAGGAGATCTGCTGAAGCACTACCAGAACCCGAGGTTCCACCTGATGTCGTTGAATGGACCTGTAAAATGGTCAAGTTGAGATTAACTGTCAGCCATAAGAAAATTACCTGAGAAAGTGGGAGTGTGTTGTGGACGTAGAAAACTCCGAGATGAGGATGATAGGGCCCTTGGTAGCATCTTGCGGAAGGAGGGTAGGGTGAGGTAAAAACAGAGGTGAAACAATGGTGAGGTAAAAACAGAGGTGAAAGAATGGTGAGGCAAAGGGTGAGTGAGTTGCGTAAGTTAGAGAATCTTAAATCAGGAATTAAGCAAACAGTCTCACAGGAAAAGGAGATTTTGGGATGGAAATTTAGTTATACAGTAGAAAGCCTTTATAGTGAGTACAGCATATAGCAAGAATCTCGCAATAACGAGTGATTGGCAATGTACCATCAAAAGGCTGATTATTAACATGTAAAAGAAAATGGATATAGCGGGGCCAAGAAGCTCCTGCCACAGTATACGCTTGGTATTATGATCTATATTTCATGAGGGTGATGCACTGAGAGTACAAATTAACGCATGGTATTTATCTTTAGTAGCATTTTTAGTCAACTACAACTTAGAATACAAGATTTGGGTCATCTCTGCATTATTTATAGTCAAATCAAGTCCACACACTGATGAATTACGGGCCGCCCAGGCATACCTTGCTCACGCTCTCACTCTTTAGTTGATCTTTTGTTAAGCCAAGTTCATATAGGAGCGGAATAGGTGGAAGATGGAGGTGGGGGCAGAGTACAGCCCACCTGTCTTCTGTGTGAAAGGTCTGATGCTTGTTTTGCTATGCTTTTTATTCTCGCAAGTCATCAAAGTTTTCTGTTGCCAAAGAATTATTTATTTCCTTACGATTTTACAATTCATATACCCTGGTTTCGATTATTTTTTCCTGTTAGCAGAAGTAATGGGAAAACTTATGTTTTCCGTTACATTTATTAATTTGCGTATATTTTTCAATGTTTCCGTAAATATCACCAAGGCTGATGTTATGCAAATAATTAAAATTTATCCCGTTCAACAAGTTTTAAATATATTTTTTGGTTTCTGACTTCATGGATACATACAATTTTGAGTGAATGCATTGATAATTCTTGGCAATAATATTTCACGGGAGTTACCTCCACTCTAGATCCTCCAGATGGCAGCACTAGTACAACATACGATGTGCAGCACAAACGAACGAGACATTTGCTTGTGTAAATAAATACTCGCTGCAAATAATTTTCGAGAGATAACTGAATGTAAATTTTAGGAATGGCTAGGATTAGGTAATTACACAAGAATTATTGTCAAAAAAATGTCTTATTTTGGCGAATCATAACGGCAATACTCTTAACCAATGGACATGCAGGTTAACACTCGAAGACTTCAGCAAAGCAAAAATATTGTTTTGGAAGATTTAATTCACATAATTATCGATATATATGCAATTAAGCACAAAAACAGCTCTTCTACCTGTTTCCAATAGCATGGTAACAAAAGAAAAATGCAAAGTAAGAATAACTGTGGGAATTGAGAGGCTTAATCCCTCACCTTCGGATATAACGAGTGCTCGCTATAGCGAGTGACTTCTCATCTATTGAGTGTACTCGTAATACCAAGCTATCACTGTAGTTACAAAAAATTAAGAATAATTTTAAAGAAATTACCTAGATACGTTTTTGTGTAACAAACAAGCCGCAAGTGACCCTCAAAAACAATGCCATCAAATGCAAAGATACTTTCAAACGAACAAATGAAAAAAGTGGGATGTATAGCACCAAGTACTGTGCCGGACAGGGTCTATGTTGGACAGACAAAAAGAAATGTTTGCATCCAAATTAACGAATATTTTGCTTTAAGTAACCATTGAGATATTAAGTAATTTTACTAATCATTTTGTCAATACAAAGATGTATAGTTCAAGGCAAGTCAAGGATGGTTTATGAGGTTCAAACAGCGACAAAATTTTCACTCCATAAAGAAGCAAGGTGAAACTGCATTGGCTGACCATGTTACAGCGGCCGCATTTCCATCTGAGCTGACGAAGATAATTGAGAAGGACCAGTTTCTACCCGAACATATATTCAATGTCGATGAAACTGGTCTCTATTGGAAGAAATTACCAGATCGTTCATTTATTTCCAAGGAGGAAAAATTATTCCTGGTTAAAAGGTTTCAAAAGAACCCTTGACCTTATTGTTAGCACGTAATTGTGCGGGAGATTTTAAGTTAAAGCCGCTGCTGGTTTATCACACGTACAATCCCCGAGCTCTAAAGAATGTGGTAAAAGAATCTCTCCCTGTCATATGGAAGGCAAATTTAAAGGCTTGGGTTACAGTAGTGATTTTTGAAGATTTGTGAGTGACTTTTTTGAAGAAGCCGGCCTCGGTGGCAGCGGGGTTAAGACCTTGCCTGCCATTCCAAAGGTTGCGGGTTCGAGTCCTGCCTGGGTAAAACTCACCTGTCCAGGGCATGGGTGTTTTTAAATGTGTTGTCCATATATATATTAAAATGATCCATTAGAGAAATTATTATTATTATTATTGGTTCTTCCATCATTTCATCCCAGCAGCAGAGAAGTATTGTAGGGGGAAAGGTCTTCCTTTTACGATCCTTCTTCTCCTGGATAACGCTCCCGGCCACCCGAAAAACATAACTGATTCTCACCCAGCCATTACCGTTGTCTACCTCCCTCCTAATACCACTCCTCTCCTACAGCCAATGGACCAAGGGATTATTGCCATCTTCAAGCACTACTACATGAAACATACACTACGACAAGTAATAGCCGCTACTGATCTTGATGAATCTCTTACAGTCTGTGACTTCTGGAATACGACATCTACAAGACCATACTAAACATTGCTGCTGCATGGAATGATGTTCAAAGCTCGGCTATGAATGGCGTGTGGAAGAAGCTGTGCACACAATTTGCGAATGATTTCAAGGGTTTTAACGAATGTGAAATCAATGAATCCTTAGTGTCGTTGAGCAGTTTACTGAAAATGGGCTTGGAAGAGGAGGACTTTGTGGAATTATTTGAGAAAGACAAACAGCCCCTGACGAATGAGGACTTGATGGAAATTCATGCTCAGCAAAGAAGTGAAGTGGAACAGCCAGAAGATGAAGCAAAAACCTTTACAATCAAGAACATGGGAGGAGGCCTTCGCTTGTATGGAAAAATGTCTCGTGTTGTTTGAAGAGATAGATCCAAATGCTCAGTGCTTTTCAAAGGTTATGGGGGCATGTCACGAAGCTTAATCCCACCCACCTCATCGTCCACCAGCCACAAGGGACAACATAAATATCACCATTCAGATAGGTTACAGCATTAAATATTATACCTTGGTAAAATTAAAATAGTGTTGGATGTGAAACTTTCGATGAATGAGCAGTGCGAATGTTACAATAGCCGTCTAGATTTCAAAAAGCATCACCCACAAGAGCGAAGATGTATATGAGAACAAATATGTTGTATGCATTCGCGATGTGTTTCAAATGGGATTGTAATTACATTCCCATTCATTTTTACGAACCTCGGCAAAAAACTGCTTCAGTAAAACTATTTTTGACTGCGTAGACACATAACAAATCAGTGTTGCTGATTGTGGCATCAAAAATGAAATGCGTGAATAGTAGTTCATTCACCTCCCACATATGCCAGTATCTCCCCATAATTTTCCACATGTAACTCCGTGCATCATTTAGACGTTGAATAATGTGAAAATAGTAGTTAATGCCATTATTTATCCTGAATATTTGTGTTTTCCTTTTACTAGCATTTTCATAATGTCCACGGTTCTCTTTTAATTAAAGCTTGCATGTGATGGCACATACCATGCTCGCTGCTGTGCACCTGGAATTATGGATGTTCAAATTCTCTGTGAACCCTACCTTGTCCTTTAAGGCAGGCAATCCTAGCTCAGCTCTCCGTGAAGGGGCTGTCTGTACCAAAATCTTTCGCACGGATGGGTTGAGTGAGGGTGGGTGATGCCGTTAGGAAATTAGGGCAGGTTGTATTGGTGGGGGTAAGGATCCCTCGAAGATCCACCCGTAACCACCTGCAAGTGCCCCCCATGGTTGCCCAGAAGAAGAGGAAGGAACGTCACAGACATTCCACGATGCTATTCCCTCACCCCCAAGTCTTTATTCCATCCATTTCTACCTGTTAATACAGCCTTCAGCTGCAATAAAAAGTAAATCACAGATGTTCCATTTAAATGTGGCCAATGGGGTGTCATGTGGGGGATGCTGCAAGAGTGAGGGAGTGAGACATTGAGGCAGCCTGACAGCCAGGTACGGGACTCAACGGAATAATGTATTAAAAATCTACATGAAACATTCAAGTGCAGCCTTACTGCTGTTCCCTGCCATTATCCAGAAGATCAAGAGCTGAGATTTACAAAGGTTTACATTTAGGATAATCAGGTTTTGTGACAAGACAAAGTATTCAATGATTATTTATGGGTAATGATTATTAAATAGTGACATAATATCGCACTAACCTGAGGAGAGCCACGGCCATCTTGAGCTGCGGCAGCAGAGGTATGGTTGGCAGCTGATATAGGTGCAGGGGGACCTTTACCTTCTTTAGCTTCCACTCCACTTTCTGGAACCCTGCCTGGTTTCTTTCTCTTGAGTACAGCCAGAATAGATGACTCCCTCTCTGGGAATGCAGGCATTTCCTCCAGCACTGTAGCCTGAAGAAATTGTTAATAACATTTGTCATCAAGAGCTAAGAAAATTCATTTATTTTCATTAAATTTAAATACGATCTCATACATCAGAGGAGTTTTAAAATTCAGAGCTTTCTTGCAGTCTTAAAATGAGGCAGATTCTAAAATTTAAAGATACTTAAAAGATGGAATATATACATAAGCATTGTGTATCAATTCATTAAATTTATTTAGCCTTTCAATGCTGAACATCTATTTGCAATAGAATAACAAGCTTTACCCAATCAATGTTACACATTCCTGTGTTTGCTTTTAGTGTATGTTACTATGTGCAATTCACTTAAATGTGCCTTTCAATTCATCTGCTTTCAGGTTAACACACTCAATGCTGGCCTATTTCATGAAAACTTGTTCATGTGCGAAGGTTTTTTTTCTTTTATATGAATAAATACATTATTATAAATGTTTTAAACATAAAATTTTTGCAATATAATAATAATTTCTTACTTAGCAACGAACATAACGGGACCTCATGCCTTGACGTCAAGGCATTCGCCTCCCAGGGTAACGAGGCATGCCTTGAATTCATGGCATCCGCGTTGAGTGTGTTAAAATATAGCTAACAATAAGGAATAATATACGCTCCCAGATATTTTAAGGTTTTTGAAAACATTTTATTTAAAGGTGATGTTTAAAGTAAAAACTTGCAATGACGGGATTGAATAAATTCATTGATTCACAAGAATTTTTCCTAGTCTACATTGGAATACAATATCTGATGAGATTAGTGTATGCCCATCAATTCTACTGCAATAAAAAATATCAGGACCCAAATCTTTCATAGGAAATCAAAATTTAAATCACTATTCAAATTTGCAATCCTTCTGCTACAGGCATTTTTACCGATAGAGGATAGAATAATCATATCAATGACGATAAGTAGAGAAGAGTATTTTATGGTGCCATGGTATATTTAACAACAGCAAAACAGCTACCTAAATGCATAGCACCCATTACGAAAGTGGAATTCAAAACCCATGATCCCCAGGTGAGGCACAAAACATTATCCACTTAAACAGTTAAAGAAGAAATATTTCCTTCAATAAAAAAACTCCATTCCTGTAAATGTCTAATAATTTCACCAGCTTAAAATTTTAATCCCTCTATTCTTCTAACTTTTCCCACCACCAAAGCATCCTGCATTTAGGATAGTGAGTTCAGCGAATATTTATGACAGGACTATCACAAAATAATTCTAAAGCAAGTACGAATTCCTTAACCATTAATAAGTGGGACATGAAAAAAAACCAAAACATGCTTCTAACAAGACACTTTCTACTCTGTAAACAAAGCAAGAATGAGTCCAATGACACATTATCAATACGTCTGTATCCAGGCAATAACCATCTAAATGAAATAACAATTCACCAACAGAATCCAAAGCTTCATTTTCATCAGAAAACCTAATCCTTTACACATATCAGTGATTGCCAAATGGTGGGATGCATCTGGATGCCTGCTGAGTGGGACTTGAACTGGCTGAATATGATACCCAACATAACTTCAGTGAGGATATTGCTAATGCTAATATATGCATAAAACGTACAAATTTCACTAAAAACGTATAAAAAGTTGAGAAATTGTACTTCTCCATAGACATGGGTTTTCCTTGGGATGGAAATTAGGTCACAAGGACTATAAGTTTGGGAACCACTGTTTTATATCATAAGAAGTTTTAATTAATATTGTGTTGGCTAAGTAGAGATTGGCTTCAAATTACTCCTTAAACCAATACTGTATTTACACATGTAAAACACAACCTCACATATCTCATGCATTCCCAAGTTTGGGCTGCTGGCGAAGAAAAAAAAAGTTTGTCAAAAAAATTTAATTTTTGCCCTAGAGCCTGTCGCTACTTGTTATAACCAGAAAGCACCTTCTTTGAAAAAAATTAAATAAATAGGAATGGGTTAAAAAACCAGCAATAGGTATTGGGGAAAATTGGTAGAATTTGAAGAAAAAAGGTGTGTGGCTTACATGAGTAAATACAGTATACCAATGAATTCAACAGAGCTGGGACTTGAAAAACTTAATATTCTACATTTTCTGCTTCCTGCATATGGTGGACCATGGCAATCTGCTACTAATCCATTAAATTTCCAGGTATTGTGAGGGAAAAACACAACTCATTAGGGGTTAAAGCATTAAAAAAGTCTTATCACAATGTTAGCAGGATTCTGGCAATAAGAAAGAACGTGGAAAATGACTTGAGTAAAAAATTGTAGGTGGAAACTTAACCTGAATTACCCTGAACTTCAAAATGAAGCACATCACAAAACATTTCCTTAATAAAAAATCGAATCAGAAAAATTTCTAAGGATAAGTCAAAATGAATATCAAACTGATTTGAACTACTGACAATCAAATTGTTTCATTAATCCACAACCTAAGATATAAATAGCATTTTAGTTGTGGCACTCACCAGAACATCGGTAGAGGCGATGATGCTCAGCTGCAAATATTCTGATGCTCTCTGCTGCAACTCAGCATCAGCACTACGCAAATTGCTATGCTGCCTGAACACTTCTTGAACCTGCTGCTTGATTTCAGGGAATAGGTTGATGAATTTAATGTATGTAGACAGCAACAATGCTCTGGTCATTGGAGAACAGAGATGATACTGAAAGAAAAAAATCATATCATTATTAAAGCACTAAGATTTCACCTAAAATATGAATGCTTACCCTCAGAAAAGTTAATATTATAACTAGCACCATAAAATAGTGGCATAGTCTAAAATGAGTAGATCCATAAATAAAAGTCTCAACCAGGCATCCTCCATTCAATATAATTCAAGAATCAAAAAAATCTAAATACCTATGCTATATTATTTTCCATTACAATAGAGTGAAATAGAAAATAGAGTAAATACTCATTTTAGGGGCAAATCTGGCTACCTACAGGACAAAGAAAATTTTTTGTTGGCAATAAGATAAGATAAAGTTAATTTTAAAACAATTTAAAAAATAATTTTAGAAGATTTTTATTGCCAGAAACATGTTCTGTGTATCATTACCCAACAAAATGCATTTATTAACTGGGAAAAGTATGTAAATATAGGCATAGCATTGAAAGTGTCGAGTCTACTGAATTGCTACTAAACCTGAAGATGATACCTATTCATAAAAAATTAGTTTACTCCCAATAAATTATTCAGTGGCATTTTACAGTATTACATTTATTTTCACCCCATCCCTTACAATTCCACATTTAGGTTTTGTATAACTTTAGGGGTTTAAGGCGATTTTACACTCCATGTTCCAAACCTAAATTAAATTGCCTATCACACTTGACACAAGTTAAAATTTAGAGGGTCAACCCATATCTTCAATCCTACAGATACAAATTACAGTTATGAGCAAAGCTCTGATCAAATAAAACAACTAACAACCAATTACAATGAACTCAAAAGATCATACAATCAGTAAATACCAATTCATTACCTTGGAATGCAAAAGCTGGAATTGAACTAAGGGTGAAGAACGCTGGTCACCAGCGATGAGATTACCAAACTCTCCAAGAACATAGCCACCAACTTTAACCATGTTTTCATGACATGCAGGGGCCTGGAGAGCCTGTAAAAAACAAAGATGATAAAAATTGTCTGATTAGAGAAGTTCCTTCCTCCAATGGTAAATTTATTTTACGTAGACTCATTTCATTATTTCAATATTCAAACAAAGTTTTTTAGCACCTTTGTTACCAGTTTCAACACAGATCATTTAAAAAAATTATCAATGGAGATGAAATATTTTGCTTAATATTAACACTGGCATAAACTCAAATTGAGATGTAAGTCTAAATATTTTTTACACTTCATCACTTTTAAATGAGATCATACAATACTCACTAGCTTAATATTCTAAGCAATTAGTAAATGCAATTCAAGTTATTTTCCTAAGCTTAATTTTTAAAATAAATTCTGCATTACGATTGTGCCTTGAAAAGAATAAGTGAGTTAAAAAATGAATTTTACGGTAAGAGCAAACTAGGTTACATATGATATTTACATACTATCAAGTGAAAATATAGACTAAAATACTAAATTGATAATCTGCAACACAAATAATATTCCCATGGATAACTGTCATTTGTTTAATTTCATGTATATAACATAATAGTAAATGGAGAGCATGCCATTTAAAAAATAAACCAACCAATATTAACTGATTGCTTAAAGGTTCAACTGCCAAAAAGGCTTTCCTTAAGTTTATTTCCTACTTTTATAAAAAGTTTACAAACAATATCCAAGTAGACAGACTATTTTTAATCACTCATAGCAAGAAAAAATCATCTCCTCCATTCTTATTTTTCAAATATACATTTTAAGATTTATTTTATAATGTTTATAAAACTATCTAATAAACTCAACTTAAAAATAATAGAACCATGGTATAAACAAAGAAAAAAATGACTTTAATACGTGATATGATGGAAATGTGACTTTAATACAAACTGTTAGAAATTTAACTAATTCAAGAATGAAGGATTTCATTACCTCAAACACAGTCTTGGCAGCATATCCCTGGACATCGTCTCTATTAATGACTATTTGAATAACACGATACCAAACTTCTTCTGATACATAGTCACCAGCAATTCTGATGAGATTCAAGATAACGTCAACATACCATGTGTAGTCAGTTGCATACTTTTCAGCTAGGATAGCCACCTTCAGAACCTAAATTAAAAACCAAAACATTAAAATTCTCATAGATATGCAAAGTTAAAAAAACATACGAGAAAAATAATTTTTGAACACAAGTCATAAGAAATATCACCATAAATATGCATTCTTAAATTATCCTTCAATAATATCATCCAATAAAAGTTCTCCCAATTTTTCACCATCACATTTAAATTTAAATTGGTAAAATACATTAATTCCAACTAGCTGTGATTCACAAAAAAATAAAACTCACCAGCATACACTTACCATTTCTTCCCTAATGGAATAGTCTGCAGTTTCTAAGTAGTTGAGCATTTCTTGTACAATTTCTTCTGCATTGCTCTTGTCACACATGGCATATAATAAATCTACAGCTTGCTGCCTCACAGAAACATCTTTTTCCATCTATGGAAAAAGGATGATTTGAATAAAATATAATTTCACTAATATTACCATCAACAATTTCTCTTAAAGTTACTTGTTTAAAACATTTACCTTCATTGACAGAATAACCACTTCTTGATGTTTTTTGACAGCTTCATGAGAAAACTCAGATGTTGCTAGAAGACACATTGACTCAAGGGCAAGATATCGAAGATTTGTTTCCCTATTTGACAAAAACTGACCCAGCTGATTACATGCTCTAACAAGCAGGTTAGGTTCACTGCAAAAGGAACACACAGTATTAACTTTTATCAGTTAAGAAGAACTTTTGTTTAAAGATTATTTTCCCTACTCAATTAATTATGAACCCTAGTCAAATCAAGAATAGGTACGCGTTGTGCATTATTTGGGAACTTTAATTCCAAAATACTACATGATGGTGTTAAAAAAGTGAAGAAATTAATGAGGAAAATGGCATTAACTAACATCAAAGGGCAAAGACATTAGCTAATTATGGGCAATCATTTCACACCCTGAAAATTTTCTTATCATCAATATGCTAATATGGTGCAACATACGAGATAAATAATGTGGTGGTATGTAATATGGTGCATGCAACAAGATCGACAGTCAATGGTTAAATAAAATGTGTATCGAGAAGATGAAAATCAAACTAGCAATCAAAAAAGTAACAAAAATTATAATATGTAATTCTGGTCATTTAAACCATTCAGCCCAAGTAATGATAGCATTGTTCATGGGTTATCCAAAGTTTATTCCTAAAATATGCATAAATATTCAGTCATTTTATGAAATATTACATAATTTTAATCTAATAGCAAAGAAACATAGTTTTCATAAAATGATGAAATAATAAAAAAAACAGGCAAAAAAAGCATACCACAAATGATTCCGAGGAAACAATTTTGATATATATTATGAAAAAAAAGGCTTAGAGAAAATGCCACTGAATATTGAACTATTTCAGATAACCAGAGTATTTCATCATAAATAGATGGATTACTGTTAATGTCATTCCTCAAACAAGTGGTATGCAATGGACATGTAAGGCAGGTGGATTCAAAGATGGTTAGGTAATGATAATTATAAATACAAAATAAGAAAATAGAAACAGGTTACCTATCATTATGGATAATAAGGCTGATTGCTTCAAAGAGAACAGCATTCTTAGCATTCGAATGTTGTACTTTTTTAGACTTCGGAGGTTCCTGCGCTTTATTCAGTATAGTTTCTAAACATTCATTCAGCCGACCACGAACCCCAGGATCTTCTGCAAAAAGGAGCATAATATACTAAATCATTACTGTTGCGTAAAACTTTCCTTGTCTAAATTAAGATTATTTACCATAGTTGGAAATACATTTTTGTAGACGCAAGTGAATAAAACAATATATTGTTAATCAGGCAAATCTCCACCAAACAACTTTAAAGGTTACAGATAAAAACCCCAATTAATGGGAAACAGAATCATGCAAATCCACATGTAATTCAGATTACTAAGGGAAAGTCAAGCTTCTGGCAGATAACAAGGTAAGAAAAAATGCCACATCAGCAATAAAAAAGCATGGCTTGAATAATATTGCAATAAGTAGCAGAATTAGTTTTTAAGGTGCTCCAACTGCTTAAGTAATATTGCACCATCTACCCTAATTGATTCCTAAAACAATTAACACAATTCCCAGATGCAGGAATCACCTACTGTGACCTTCAAATCTTTGAGTTGCCAGGCATGCATGTAACAAACCTGGCTACCACAGCTGGCACGAGGTCTAAGTACTCACACACATGAACCTGTCATTAGTATTTACTAACATAGTCATTAAATTGTTGAGAAATACAGAAAATAGCATCCACTGCCAAAACTGCTTTTGAATTGAAAAATATAATGATAGTAAATATGTTTTTGTGAAAATTCCCAACAAATGGCTTGGATCAATAAGTTTTCAGAGGACATTAAAACACATAATGGAAAATGCTTCCGAATTCTTTTATAATAACACAAACTAGTAAAACATCACAGGAATGTTCTGATGATAAAATTAAGAATTAACTACATAATTATGAAATAATATTCGATTTGTTTGCTGAGTCATGAGCTCCAAACCATTTTTTCTCAAGGGATCATTTCAAGGTTTTCTGAGTATAAACTAAGTTAAATTGTAAATTGATATTAAGGCAAATAGTTACCTGGAGGAGTATAATTTTGTAGCAGTCTCAAAAGTTTTACAGACAGCCATGGTGCAGGCACAAAATAATAAGTATAATCTTGGAGATCTGTGTAACTAGCGGTGACAATCTGCAAAAAGTGAGTTATCAATTATTATATCCACAAATACATCACTGAAATTCATAAAGAATATTTACACCGTAGTCATTTCTCATTGCTAAGAGAATAATGACATGAGATTTCACCTACATATCACAATAAAAAATTTCAAAATACAGTTTAAACATCTGTGATTAACACATTCAGTGCTGCCGTCAACTGTGAGTTGACAAAGGCTACTGACAAGGGGAGTGTCTGAGTTTTGGATCTAGGATGTTGACGAAATTTTCCAGGCAGGTAATCCTTGATTAATTATTTTCGAATCACCCCCCATATAGGGTTATATATCCAATAACTTCATCAAAAAGAGTTTGAAATATTTTATTGCCAATATAAACCTTATAATTAGTCATTGTTTATCAATGGAGTTTGGGTCAGGGGTAAAGTACTCGCTTCACAGTTCCGACATCCCTGGTTCGAGACTCTGTCTCCAATTTTTTTTTCATCGCAGTTTCATACCCTGGTTTTACATATTTTGAATCTGTTTACCCGGAATCATTTTAACTATTTTACAAGTGAGACTTTACGAAGAGTATGAAGTGTGAACGTGATTTTTAATTTCCGTATCTTTGGCCACGCAGTCCTGACGCACGTGCAACATTTGTTCTGATTTGCCTGGTGCCGTGATTTTTCAAGGCTGTGCTTTTTTGGAAAAACTATGCCCGCCTTCACGAAGAAGCATGGAACAATGATTGAAAGCATCAAAATAAATTCTGCTGCTCCGTACCGCCTTCAAAGCTAGAGGATATATTTTGCATCCTCGATGTACCAGGGAGAGGTTCTATGCTTCGAAACTGATAAAATACCTGCGCTAACAAATAATATTTGCACATTTTCAGGAGCATGTTAGAATCACCCGAATATTTCGGTAGATACTTACAATTATATGATTGCAGAGCTTAAGTTCTTTTTTCTCTTGCGATTAGTTTTTCCAAAAAAGCACAGCGTTGGAAAATCACGGCACCAGGCAAATCAGAACAAATGTTGTACGTGCGTCAGGACTGCGTGGCCAAAGATACGGAAATTAAAAATCACGATCACACTTTCATTCACACGATCACACATTCATGCTCTTCGTAAAGTCTCACTCGTAAAATAGTTAAAATGTATCCTGGGTAAACAGGTTAAAAATATGTAAAACCAGGGACAGTCGTACAACGAAACTGCAATGAAAAAAAAAATTGGAGACGGAGATCTCTACCAAGGGATGTCGGAACTGTGAAGTGAGTACTTTACCCTTGACCCAAACTCCATTGATAAACAATGACTAATTATAAGGTTTATATAGGCAATAAAATATTTCAAACTCGTTTTTGACGTAGTTATTGGATATATAACCCTACATGGAGGGTGAAGGGTAAATAATTAATCAAGGACTACCTGCCTGGCAAATTTCGTCAACATCCTAGACCCGAAACTCGGACACCCCGTGTGAGAGCTGGAAGCCAGTGTTGATACGTAGTCGACACATGGTTTAGTTTGGGAGAATTAATGGGTTCTTTGGTTTCTGTTTTTAATTATTTTCTGTTGTATTCAGCTAATTGTTAAATAAATTCTGAATGGAATAGAGGACACACGAAGGTTTTGCAAGCATATGACTGTATAATAAAATGGTTTATACTGTTCACTTGCTTTTAAAAGAAATTATAAGTACTAAATGTTGCACATTTCCAAAGAATCCTTAGGTTAATTTTTACATTCTGAAAGCTAGAGATTATACATTAGACCTTAAAACAACCTGATCCATCAGAGGTTTTACAAACTGAGAAAAGTGAAGAACCCAAAGAATCATCCAAGACTATGCATAAGAGGTTTCCCCAAAACAGCACATGAATATTGTTTTGAAATGGGATTTATAAGCCTTTCAATAGCCAATGCTAGGGACAAAAATATTTGCCACTCCACGAGAAAACTTGAGATGTCCCTCTTTTTCACCAGCTGCCCATAATTAATTTTGCCATATGAACATCAAATACTACAGTTGGTTCTTGGAACCTTATTCCATTGTCAGAGTGAAGTTTCTAAAAAATTTTGAGCATTTACTGACTTTTTAAGAGGAAAATCCTAATATTTCAAGGAAACGATTCAAATGTTTTTCAATTTTATGTCAACAGGTAAAACTGCAAGTTACATTAAATTGTACCCTAGCATTAACATTATATTAGACTGCTATCATTTTAAAAAAGTTGTCTGGATATAGAAATGTGATATTTCACTTTAAAACTAAGGAGATTCCAGATTACCTAAAGACGAAACTATGGAACATGTTGACACTGCATCAAATGCTAATTATTGTTATAAATACTATTAAATAAAAAATAGGGCAACATGTGCATAAAATGAGTTCCTGAAAGGATATAAAAAATATCTTTTTGACCACAGAGAATGGATCTAATTACTCTAATGGTGGTGAATGTGTTAAGTAGGTAATACTTAATGAAAGGTAAATACAAGGAATCAGTCATTCATGTTTAAAAACTTATTGCAACATAGAGCTGCATATAATATTTATACTTGCCTAACAAACAATCATTCAGTTCAATTGTAGGATGATGAAAAATACATGAATGTAGAGTAACAAGAGACTAGATAGAAAAAAATTATGGTAAGAATAAAGAACACCACAAATAATCACCCCTACTTAGTTTTCTAAAAATATGTAAATCAATGCATATTTGTTCTGAGTTTACGTTGACTATATTTTAATGTTATGCTCCTAAGTAATGGCTACCAAGGCATTAAGGAAGTCTACCATAAGCCACTCAAAATCTTTCAGAAATTTTGTCAAAGTGGTGCCTAGAGTAATTTAAATGAACCAATACAAAACTGTAGCTACCTTATTTCCTAGCACTAAGGGCACTCCCTTACACACTGAGATACACTATGGTTTTTTTCAGGTTTAATTTAGGAAACAAGACACATTAGTAATCTACATCAGTTACTGTTAAAAATTAATAGCAAGAGAAGGTTTTGTAAATTTCTGAAAATAGCAACTGCATTAAAGTTGTTCATTGAAGAATCCCAGCAGCAATTGAATAATAATGAGTGAACCTTCTTGGTGAGTGAGCTTGTGCAACTATGTCTATGGTGAAAGTAGAAAGGAAATGGAAATCCAACCACAATACAATCAAAGAAGCATGTAAGCATAACTTTACCCCCAAGAGGAGCTTGCTACTTTCCGAGCGAACTTTTGAGTGAAAATTGCATATTATGGGGCAATACAATATGACTAAGGATTAATGGTTTCTTCAGATGACACTATAATTTTCTATTTTTTCATCATTCACAAGTATCCTCCTCTGGATTCTCCTTTTTTTATGATTTGTCAATTGATAAAATTTTTTTAATATATATAGGTTGAATACATTATACGATAGTATATGTGTTATCAGATTGCTTAATACACACTTTCATAAGACTGAGTATATTACCTTTTACAATAAATTACAACAATTTTTTAGTCATAATATCCACTACGAGGAAAGTTATCTAAACACTGGAAATACTGTAAATCTGGATCACATCAGGTCCCACACTTTCACAATAGCAGAGCAACTTGAAACAGTATTTAGGTCAAATGAGAAAAGTGAAATATACTTCACTTTTAAGCACACCAAATCAAGGTACAAACATGTAATGTTACTTTACATAAAGTAGCTAAACTGAGAAAAATGTCACACCCAACAAACACTAAGAAAAGGTTATTAGCCCCATATGACTGATAGACAACAACCATTTGATAGATAATACATGAATTCATACATAATATGCCTGGATAACATTCATATAATGCATGAATTCAGAATTCATTAATATAATTTTTAATCTAAGCATTATTGATTAATAATCAATTATTAGAATAATTAAAACTGCATTGATTACACAAAAATCCATACCCGACTAAGACGTGAAACAGCAAGACTAACGCAGCCTTTATATTCCTCGGGGTTTTTCTTGACAAGGGCATCAATGAGTGATGTTGCTGCTGTCACAACACCCATGTGCTGATCGTTTAGCAAATGAATAATTCTTGATGTCCATTCTCCACCTGGTATCACTTCCTGACATGTCCGAAACAGGCGAAGCAAACACAGTGCAGCACTCTGCTTCACCACATCCATTGTGTCACTAAGAGAGTGCCAAAGAAGCATTTTTAAGAATATAACTTCAGCAGTGTTGTTAATATCTGTTGTGTTGTAAATCTATTATGTTGTCAGCATAACCAAGAACACACTTTATGTTGGCAGCACTGTTGTGATGAGTGGTCACGTGGGTTCTCGTGTGGCCAAGTCAGTCTGATTCCGAGCCTGTTACTGAGAAGCTGTTCTTGTATTGTACTCATTGACATTAATTTTTACGAAACAATAAAGGCCTTATGCACATTAAAAGCAGAGTAAATTATTTAAGGCTGAAAACCCAACAATATCACTAGTTTAGCAAGATAGACTGTAAACAGTAGTATTAGGGACTCAATTCATTAAAATTAAGTAATGAAACCATAGTGCCCAATAAATCATCCTCTTTGTGAGATGAAATTTACCCAGATTTCAAGAATATCAAAATTGTGAATGCAAACTCTCTTTAGGGATATAAAAGTGAACCCAAAATTTATTTTCTTAAAAAAATATTTTCCAGAAACAACAGAATGGAATGGCATAAAAAATACTATGATTGCACAAAGTCTTCTCAGGTGTTCAACCCATGTCATGTTGGCCAACGTTTAAATACTGTATTCTTCAGGGCAGATACCCTGAAAACCATGTTTGTATAGTTTCAAACCATCAGCCAACATGGTACCCCTTACCCAGTGGAACACCCAAGAAGACTTTGTGCAATTAATACACCAGGAAAGCATAAGATCTTATTTCAGATACTTTTGATATGATGTGATAAAAGAGATACATAAAATCAAATGCTTAAAGAGACACAGTGGAAGCTCGGTATAACGGTGATATAATAGCTCCCAATAGCTGAGAAATCACTCGCTATAGCGAGTGCACGATATATCTGAAGGTGATGCATTAAGCCTCCCAATTCCCACAGTTGTTCTTACTTTCCGTTTTTCTTTCGTTACTATTCTATTAGAAACAGGTAGAAACAGATTCAGGCAAAGTTGCATATTTATCGATTATTTGTGAATTAAATCTTCCAAATTAACAATTTACGCTTTGCTGAAATCTTCGAGTGTTAATCAGTACATCCATTGCTTAGGAAAGTTGCCGTAATGATTCACAGAAATAGAGCATTTTTCAGCCTTCAAAAATATTTTTTTGCATAATTACCTCTTCCTAACCATTCCTAAAATTCACATTCAGTTATCTCTCGAAAATTTATTACAGCAAGTATTTATTTACACAAGCAAATGACTCTGCCGGTTGCATTGCATATCGTATGTCGTACTAGTGCTGCCATTTGGAGGATCTAGAGCGAACGGAGGTAACTACCGTTAAAAAATATTTCCCAGAATTATCGATGCATTCACTCAAAATATTAAGTATCGGTGAAGTCTGGAATCATAAAATAAAGACTTGCTGAACGGAATAAATTTTAATTATTCGCATAACATCGGCCCTGGTAATATTAACGAAAACATTGAAAAATATGCACAAATTAACAAATGTACCAGAAAACATAAGTATTCCTGTTACTTCTGCTAACAGGAAAAATAATCAACACCAGAATTATAAGGATATATATAATTCTTTGGCAATGGAAAACTGATGACTTCCTCGCGAGGATAAATAGCATAACAAAACAAGCATCGGAAATTTAGCATCACACATATACACTCTGCACATTAACAGCACAGTACTTTCAATTTCTATTCCCGGCTGAAAAATCATTCAACATAGTCTGCTTCAGTCTACTGGCAGTTGCCGAAAGCACAAACCCTTCCACTTCACTAAATTTTCTAAAGTCAATGGGGGAAGCATCACTGGCCTGGTTAACGGCCCTAATTATTCTGAGAGCTTTAGCTGCTGTGATTTAGCTCTAGTCAGCATAGGCACTGTTTCTTCTTCCGAAAGAGAAATAATTTAATCGTCACTTTCGTTTCTCACACAGTTTATTGACTCCTCGTCCGTCAACTACTCCCGCACTGGCAGACAAAGACAGCCAGCTTGAACTCCACCCCTAACCCACACCACCGCTCTCCGCTGTTGCGTGATTGGCTAGATGCTTGTCCGTCTTCCCCCCATTCCACTCCTATGCGTAATGTGTGAACTTGGCTTAACAAAAGAACATCTAAAGAGTGCGAGCGCGTGCAAGGTCAGCCAGGGCCGGCCATAAATTGGCAGTGTGTGGACTTGATTCAACTTTAAATAATGCAGAGATGACACAAATCTCGTATTCTAAGTTGTAGTTGACCAATAATGCCACTAAAGATAAATACCATGCGTTAATTTGTACTTTGCAGAGCATCGCCCTCATGAAATATCGCTCATAATACCGAGCGTATACCATGGCAGAAGCTTCTTGGCCTCACTATATCAGTTTTCTTTTACATGTTAATCATGGGCCTTTCGATGGTACATTGCCAATAAGTCGTTATTGCGAGATTCTCGCTATATGCTGTACTCACTATAACGGGCTTCTACTGTACTTAAATGACTGAGCAATATTTCCTAAAAAGTGACAATTCTGTGACAAAAATTAAATTTGTTACTTAATATTTTGCACTAATCCAGTATGGATAAATTTGGCCTCAAACCTGGCCACTTGACTTCAAGTAAAAATTATAAGATAGTAAATTTAATTATTTCCAGGCACTATTTAAATATTTCCAGAAAACAAACAATCAAATATAATGATACTTATGGAGGCAAATTGATAATATATAGTAATGGAGGGAGTGACAAGACAAATGGTGGATGATCCCTCCAAAATAATTGTTCAAAATATTTTTACTTCCAAACGGATTCCATTAAAACCAATATCAGTGTCATGTAAACAATTTCCCTTTCACTAAACACAGCATGGCAGAGTGTCTTAAAAAAAGATCTTGAGAATAGCACTCCTAAAGTTTGTTGTCTTAAATGTATCTGAATTTAACATCAATTCAAGGGCACTAATTGGAAAGTGTTTTCTTTCTGTAATGCATCACTGGTTTTTAATTAAGTTTTTAATACTTACCCAGAAACAAGAAGTTTTGGAATTTCATTCCCAAATGCCTCAGCCATCTCTTTGCTACCGATATTTGCTATGCATTGAAGAGCCAGGTTAACATGAATAGGATTCCTTAAAAAAATAAACAGAATATTAGTCTTATTTCTAAACAGTAATCATAATTCAAATTACTGAATTATTGCTTATTAAACCATGAGAATTTAACATGATGACATTCTTCATTAAGGAGTTGTTCAAAAAAGGTCAGCAAATTTAAATAACTCATGACACAAGTTCAATAACTGAGGCATCTTTTCACCACCATAAGAGAAGAGTAGTCAAGAAACAATTCCATTCATATTTACCTAGATGATAAGTCATTCTTAATGCTCTGAATAATGAGCTTGATGAGGTCACTGTTGGTATTCACCAAAACTGATATGAAGAGATAACCCTGAAAAGATTACAAAAATAAGAGCTAGATGGAAAAAATTCCTAAGAAGTGAAATGGAAAACTTCAAGAGTAAAAAACAGGACAAGTTCAAATATGCATTGAGAAAAGATACACCTATGTTTAATATAATATTAAATTAAGTACTTACTATCTGTTTTTCTGAGTATTTATTTGAGGAAAGCAGGTTAACTGCTTCCATGTGGCCGAAGTCGATGTCATGGCCAAGTAGGAATATAAACAGAAGTTTGCATACATATTTCTTCTTTTGGTAGCCATCTAATGTTTTGTCACCTTTGAATTTACTCCTAATATTTGCTAATTCTTTATTTATCCTTTTTATTTCAGCTTCTTTGCTTTTGCCTGGAATAAATGAGAATAAAAATTTTAAACTTCAAAATACATATAAAACAAGGGAAAACCCTTAAGCTAAATAAATATGGTCAGTGACGACATTATAAAGCAGTAGTTGTCTTCTTGGGTTTTAGGACCTCCAATGCCAAAGGTTATATTCCGCTGCATAACCTAAGATCTCAATCCAAGGACAAACACAACATCCACCCATACATTGGGTGGGATTCGAACTCACAATCTTTGTGTTGCCAGGCAACCACAATAGCACATCATTTATTTATCTAAAATGGGCATTTATGGACTATATTTAAAATAATCCTAAGTTACCTTCTATTATAGTAAAAGGTAAATAATCTTCGAAAATTAAAATATTGGATGTAAAGCAAGGGGGAAACAAATGTAGCGTGAATCAGCAAACATCTTAGGAGTTATCCGTATATGACAAATTCTACTGTCATACTCTTTTTCATCCCACCTCCCCAACTAGTTTACACAACATTGCCAATGACCCCTCTTTTTCCTGAATGATAAATAAGACATTTTTTTATAAATATCATTTAGTTCTCATTATCATCTAATCATCATCAGTCAACAATCCTTAGATTAGTTTGATGCAGTTCTCTTCTCAATTCTCCTATTAGCTAATGTCTTCATATTTACGTATTTCTATATTTCCCAATGCCATTATTTACTAGTATTTATTTCTCAATACTATTATTTACTCACTAAGGGGCAAGGGAGCATCAAATGGCATGATACAGGGAAGGATGCAGGGCGAGGTAAAGTGAGAAGAACTTGTGGTTTGGAAAGAACAATGGGAGGTAGGTGCTGAGTCGAAATGGAGGACAAGATAAATAAAATAGGGGTTAACCTTTAGATTTTCAGTCCCTTTAAACTCTTAACCAAAAATTGATTGTTTCAGGCGTTAACTTATGGAATTTGCTTTCATGCATAATGAATGATAGAATGAACTGTGTAATGTCACAGTTATTTATCTCACACTACGATCATGGTTTTGATGATTAACGTCATCATCAGGTAAAAATTTTTTCTGTAATTTGTACCTGATGATGACATTAATTGTCGAAACCATGGTCGTGGCATGAGATAAATAACTGTGGAAATACCTTGTTTATTCTATCATTCTTTGTACCTCTACCAGTAGATCATTAATAATAATCATTATTATGTATATAGGAATGAATCAATAATGTATCTTTTTCCTAACATAACGAAAGGCTGGATTCCCCACCTCCCTCTCAAAACTGTAACACTTTAATTGACCCTTCCCCACTGAGAATTACCCAATACATGAACAGTTCCTTACTAATATGGACACTAATTGAAACCAAAAAATATTAAAACCATAATACATGCCAACTAACATTCTATAGTTTCAGACTAAAATAATATCGTTTGTCAATCATCCCCTATTGACACAAAAATAAAAATGAGATGTAAGTTTCATGCCCCAAGAAAGGAAAAACCCAGGAAATGTTTATAAAATACTAACCACTTGTGAACGGTGGGCAACATCAAAGTGCCAAGGAGTCATCCTGTAGTGCAAGCAACCCACATGGCATTCATGATACGTAATGTGAAGGAAGGAGGGGGTTGCACTCAGTAAGACGAAGTCCACGAATACATAATGTAAACAAAATCTTATCTCGATGGGTATTAATTTTCGGATGGAAATGGTCACAAGAAGCGGATGTGCTCGAGTTTCCTTGTGATTAGCTCATTAAATTTCTCTTTCCGGAAATGAAAAAACTGAAACATGATCTCTTAAAATCTTTTCCCAAAATGATTCCAAGTCAATTTTTTTGTATCATAAAATTTGTTCCAAGATCAACATTTATCCTGCGTTGGCAACTGAGGCTACACCTATCATGGACTTCTTCATTTCAGCATTTCGAACGTCTCGAAGCTCTACAAAGTAAGAGGAGCGTCATAAAAGCTATCCCGACTGCTAGTTTCCCATTATAATTTCCTATATGACTCCTTGACTGCATCGTGATGTGTAGTTAACAAGGGCTTATATGGCAAGAATAGGGAGCCGTTAGAGACTAAACATTACGGTAGGGATCATCAAAAGATCTTTCAATTCAGGTAAAATTCTCAAAATGATGGATCAATCTACATAGATCTCTCTAACACGTTTGTTATGAGTCAGAAATCCATTGCAAGCTATCGTTGAACTAAAGTTGTTTCAGTACGGCGATTTACGGCTGGCTTCGTAACATAGCCAATCACACTCATTTAGCCAGGTTTAACAAGATAGACTGTCAGCTCTACAAACAACTCGATGGCAATTCCAACAATCCGTCAGAATATGTTTGCGGGGCAGAAGTTTTATCGCGAACAATATGGAACATCAGATATGATCTAAATTACCGGGAAGAAAATTTATGATAGATAATGCAGATATTAGGTTTTTTCTATGAGACTACAAGTACAACGCATACTATGTAATTGTTCCAATAATTTCATAGTATTTTTGCATTAACTACACAGTTATACGCGCAGTGACTGCGGCACCTCGGAGTAGTTGAAAATTAGAAACTGTATTGCATGTCATGTTTCCTCGATGAGTTTGAATCAGGAAGCAATCAGTTCCCCTTTCAAATAGGGGCGGTTTGTTGAGTACGGCAACAGCACCAATCCACTAAAACATGAATAAAAGCATTCTGACGGTGTTTGGTACCATGAAGTCACATCTTTCCCTACGGCTCAAATCAAATGGAGGTCTAAAAGAAAAATATTCGAGCTAAAATGACTTCACCACAAAGCCCATTTAGATCACAACACAACGCAAACTCACCTTTCAAGGAAATCGCGAACGCAATTTTCGCACAACAAATGAACAAGCACGTGTAGCGCGAGTTTCATTCAAAATTTCCTGAAACGAAGTCATGGAAAATAATTTCTACGACAAATCTACAACCTTGATCCATTAATGCTTTCTAGAGAATACCCGAAAAACAAGCAAATATAAGACGATATCACATCACAGTGCTTATTGTTCAACGCTTAATACGGGAAAAGGCGATATTAACAATGTTATCGATACGCATGCAAAACCATCGGATGAAAATAGAGTGATTCATAATTTTCTCCGAGGTTTTGGAGGTACGCTATTTAACAACTATAACCGATACAAAAAGCATATCATTGTGTTTAGAGGCAATCCAAGTTTGCGTTCGTAATGAGCGGCAACGGGTACTTGCAGATATAGGAATAGTGTGCAAGAAAGGATTGAGCATGCAGTTGCTACAATCGATCGTGATATGTTTGAACGCGAGTGGCAAGAAGTTGAATCCAGGATTGATGTCTGTCGTGTCACGAATGTAAAACAATTCGAGCACATGTACGTTCAAAACTTGAAGTCTCAAAATTTACTGATAAGATACTGTATATTCTAGAGCTATTAAATAATACACCTTCAAAACCTCGGAGAGAATAATGAATCACCTTGTATCTTTATCGCTATGCAAATGACGGCGTACACGTTGACTCATTCTCTATTACGCCACGCCTCTGAGAGAAGGTACTCGGGGTAAAATCAATCTTGCCCAGGAAGAGACAACTCGTCAGCGACCTTAAGATCACAAGGAAAACCAGAGAACCCAATCCTCGAAATCCATGAAATAAGAACCTATCCGTCTCCCGAAATTCAAGAAAACTCATTCCAGGTTTAATATCCCGAATACGTAGGTGGGTGTGTGTGTGCAAGAGCGGTGGTGGCGGCAAGTAATCGACTCACTCACTCCTCCTCGGAGGGGATGGAGGAGCACGGAGAGAGAGTGGAAATCGATGGATTTTCACGACACTTTAACCCCCGCTTCACAATGGGGCCGTAGCGTAAAAGGGGGAGGAACGTGAAATGCCGAGCCTGAATGAATTTCGACGGGAAGCCAAAGAGAGACCACATTTAGAAGCGCTCGAGCGAGTAGGGAAGGGAAGGTTCGCGAGGCAAGGGGGATGATACCCAATGCGAGGGTGGAATTTTCAGGTAGAGTGGCGACGAACCGCTGGCCGCTGAGGTCGAGCGCTTCCATGGGTTGCATAACGCTGGAGGGACAAACGGTCTGCGGAGGGAAGGACCCCACTTAAAAACAAAAAAGAAAACGCCTTAGTGGGGACAAAGGATCGATTCCACGGATATTCCGAAGCATGCAAGACTTGTATGCTCAACAAGTGCGCTAAGGGAAACCAAAGAGTCATTTTTTCTTCAAGATCAATTATACGGCAACGAGGACTCGACGGGGTGATTTATTGCCAAATCTCTCCGTCCTTGGGAGGATTAACAAGTATCGACCATGTCTTTGAGATTTGAAACGTTTTCTTGGGTAGTGGTGGAGGTTTGGAAGGTAGCTGTAGGTAAAACTGTACAGGGGCATCACGAACTTCTGGAGCACATCTGACGTTCACTCTATTTGCTCCATTAGGATTCGTACTTTTTCAAGCTTTCCTATTTAACATTTACTTTCTTCCCTTCTAAACCACATTTTTTTCAATCATAACATTCAACAGACAGTTACTCTAATATGTCTTTCTTCCTTCTCCACATGTCTCAGAACTCCATTCACCTCGCATCTCCTCCTACCTCTGATCAACCTTAAAACCCAATCGAAGTTATGCTCCTCATCAACGTCCTCAATTAACCTTTTTATTATTCAGGGTGCACGTCATCTCTTACCCTTACGCAAGCACTATTTTTGGCCAACCAAATTCAATTCCAATTTTGGAAGTTATCAACACCATCACGTGACCTGCTTTAAATTGACAACCGACTTCGATGCTTGAATGATCCTTTTTTATAGTCTTTTCTGCATTTTAATAATTTCTTCCATTAACATCTCAGTAGTACGTCTTTGTATTATCCCTTCTACATGAAATTCATTGTCTCCATTCCTGTTTACAACAAATTCCTACATGACGTCGATTTAAGCCAACGTTCTTTTCTTAAAGACGAGGAATCAGAATCAGATAGAGATAACATTTACTTATTTCACCATTGGCATCGTCTTATTGGACTTCACTAAGGCACGCCACCACATCGTGGAAAAGGCTATTCCCACTGAGTGAAAGAAGAATATTGTGCGAAGAACGTAAATTAATAAAACTTGGTCGTAAATAAAAAGACCTAAACGACCATAATGTTTAAATATGCTCCCCTTTATTCATACCTCATGGACCAGATTACTGATTTAGAAGGTAAAGAAAGATACCGCGAATACTGCGTACGAATACAGATCTGCTAAATGGCACTAACACAACACAAAAGGTAAATGCAGCAAGTAAAATCAATAACGGCTAATTGATCATAAATACCAATAAAATGCACAAAAAATAAACTAGGCAGGTTTATTCACAAACCATAATAAAAGGCAGCGTAGTGTGTGCAACATATGAATTTCTTCCGAAGACCATTCGTACGAACTAAAGTCTTCCTAAGTCTTAAAAGTCAACATGAAAGATCTTGAACAGTTGGACCATATTGGCGTGAAAAATGCGAAGGAACCACTACTGCAAATTGATTTCACTGTTGCAAGCGAGTAACTTTCCGTTTTTGCTCACGATAGCGAAACCATTTATGATGAATTTTCACACGAGAAAAATATCACAACTGCTCTCTAATTATTTTTTTGTTTTCTTCCCCCAAGTTCTTAATCGGGCTTTATAGGAGTTCGAGGCAATTACGCTACAATTGACATCTCGGCAACGAGGCGTGGTATACTTGGGGGCGTGGAATATATTACTGCCTGATACTTCTGCCTCGAAAATGCTACTACTTGAAGATAAAATCGTGACGCCAAATGGCAGTGAATATTAAAATGAAGGACGCATCAATTTTTACACTCAGCACCAGAATAAAGTGCAAGGTGGTTTCTTCCGCGTAGGAAAAGAGGCTAGAAGCTCTCCTCCCACGGCACAAGCTAAAATTACCCCAGCTCGCTGGCAGTCAAAGGTGTGTACATAACAAACCATTCGCTCTATTAATATAAAGGAGGGCGTGTTCGCTTCTCCATAGAGTTGGCTCAACTAACGCACTCTCGAAGGCTTCGAAAAGTCAATGGGGGCAACAGAGAAGAGTCACTTCTCACAAAATAAAATATATTTCCAATTCCAATGCCACAAATACACCATTATGTGCCAAATGAAAGCGAGGGTTGCACACCCAGATATAAATTCATTTGATCGGTACATTCACAAGTTTGAGAGCTTGTGCTGAACATGGTTCCACCATGAAAAATGCCAATCCTCTAACCACGTCCTTCAACTTGGGATAGTAAGTGCCTAGAAATTAAAACTGAGGTTTTAGGTTAAATCCCGAATGACATCGCCACCTAAGACAACCCATGTCTCTTAAAGTGGACAGAACAGAACCGAGACTAGGCCACCTTAATTTTTGACACGGCCGGCTTAACGACGGCCAAATGTAGTGGAGTTTGGGGAAGAAATGTTCAATATTTCTTCAATAGTACTGATCAGTTTTTTTTACTTTTAGTTCACCATCTTAATTCAGTGGCTACGGCAACGACGCTAAGATGCAATTCCAAGTAGGGATAAAATGCAACCAACTTCATCGACCAATCACACAATTATAGGTTGATTTATGCCTGTAGGCAATGTACACACGAAAAACCATGTACATTCCTCATACTGAAAAGCATCAAACATTTAATGTCTAAAAACTTCTACCGATATACAGTTTTCAAGACTTTGAGATTTACGATCAGAGAAGGATAACGAAAGAGTCAAAAAAAGAGTAGCTAAGAAATATTGGTCGTAGCAGATTTAAGTACGCAGTGGAAGTAAATTATTGTGCGGAAATGCATATTCAGGTATGGAGGCAAGAAAGGTAGAAAAGACACGCAAAGAAGTGTTGGTAGTAGCCGGAGATGAGTGTGTGGAAGACATAAGATATGGAAGGACCTAAGTAGGCAAGGAAGTGGAGCAGCCTGCAAGGGGCATAGACATTTTACATACTGAGGCAGAGGGGGAAATGCTAGTTCAGCGAGGAAAGCTGGCTATCGCATAAACTTCCATGACATCGATATTTCACGATATCCGAGGGATCAAGTTAATTCCATAACACGGCTAGCCAAGCTTAATTGCAGACTACACTTTTATCTCCCCGCAACTCTCACGTGGTTAGAAAAGTATATAAGCGTCTGAGAGCCGGGTTCGCTATGAGGATCGTTCTTCATCGATAAACAGACGACGTAAGTTTTAAATCCTCCACGTCAGCTCCGAATGAATAAGGAGTTGCGAGGTTAAAGGGTTCACGGAGGGCACAACGACAAGACGACAGACGTGAAGGCAGCAATAACCCTAAGGTCAAAAAGGGCCAACGATCGGGATGCATTGAGGTCGGAATACTCGTCCATGATTTCTTCAGCAGTGACCACCTTTCTCACTTCCATTCTATCAAAATGTTAATTTTTATCTGAAGACATTTATACTCGATACTTTAATATAACTGACGTCATAAAGCTGTAATACCGAACACTCCTAATCTCGCATTGCCTTCATGCATAATGCTGGAGTCGACTTTGAAGTAGTTACGATCAACAGTGATACCTTTATAACAGTGGTACCTAATCGCAGAACATAAGCTATTTTTACATGGAGGTAAAGTGCCTAATTTTTAATTTTTTTGTTTGCCAATACATTGTGTCCCAACTACTGTAATCCACTCTTTTGAATTCGAATAATAAAAGAATGGAGTGAATATCTTCAAAAATGTCAATTACTAGCATAACGACGGACCTTGCGAGTTGCATTAGAAGATATATAAAAATAGCAATGTAGAAGTGAGAAGAATCTACCTAATTAGCAGCCCGATAAATTATGAAACCCAAGACTTTTTGAGTACACGCTTCAATTCCTGGCGACGATTTCTCACTTAACTATGAGGAAAAATTAATAAGTGAAAGATACGGCGCTAGTGATCCACTGGAATATTTACCACAATTGCCGAGTCAAAGCAACCCAGAGTGCGGTAAAAATGACATTAAAACCGCAGCAAGGCCGGCAAAACCTCGCCGTCAGCAGAGGTACAATAATGTCAACGTTTTACCTCTGTCTTGTTTCCTCAAGCACACCCAATAATAGCCTAACGAGAAATTATGTGGCCAAGGACTCTAGCATCTCGCCGATTCAGCACCCTAACATAAATATTTACGTTCGCGCGTTCTAGGGTATGAATGGGTCATCGAGCCTGAAACCGAGTTCTTGGGAGGATTTTGTATATACACGGACATAAACACAAAATATTATCAATTGGAAAACAAGTTATTATGCGATACTTTCAGTAGCTTATTATCATAGCCTCCCTCTTGCCAATTTGACTACGCATCTCGTACTAAAAGAAACGGAAGAATTGGGGATTTGATCCATTTATACATTTCCACAATTATGCATTAGCATTTCGATCTCACAATGCTGTTTGCCCCACGCACCTCGAATGGAAATGGGCATGCATTGAATCAACTTGTTTAAAAGTTACGCTGCAAAGTCTTATGTCATCATTTCATCAAAAATAGTAATTTAATCAAGTGATAACATAAATGAATTCGAAAGTAGATATCTTGGCGGCTTGGGGAGCCACCCACGATTAATTAGCTACCATAGGTAGATTTTGTGGTGAGTTGGCTCATTAAGACTGCAATTAACATTGTTTACTAGGATCGATTATCACTGTGAATGCCCCCAATCGTAGTAATAACCCAGAGAGCCAAAATTCAAACCTAAATGATTACACTACTGTTGCAATCATCAACCTATACATTTATTTATAATGAGATTTTAGCAGACAGTATTTATTAAGAGTAAAACGCCCCCCTTGTTGAAGAACTGATGCGTCTCCGTACTCCTGGATTAATTAAGTGGCCAAGTATTAGTTTAGCAAAAAAACTACAAGGCATGGTGGCGTGGTAACTCTAAGGGAAAGACAAAAAGATTACGATGGAGTTCTCACATAGAATCATCTAAATGCCATTCGAATTTTAACAATCTGAAGTTAAATGCTCTCATCTCAGAAAACAAGTCTTTAGCTGCATTAAATCGGTTCATGTGTATCTTACGCTGCCACGTTACACCGGCTTCCGTCAACACATCGTTGCAGTATGATTGAGATTGAATAATATGATACCTCATTAGAAAGTAGTTCAACACGTTAAAATCTCTGGATGTTCTCTTTAATAATAACTATATGCCTACCCTTTACAATGAAGAAGAAACTCCTCAGAGAGCTATGCGCACGTAATAAATAACGAATGAAAATTTTAATGAGCGGCACATTTGTAATCCCAACTCATTTTTATCTCTTAACATTATCATACCAGAGTACTGACTGTAGTCACCGCTAAAAAGAACCGGATTGCGCCAGCCTTGAACCTGGGTTCGCTAAGCTATACAACGGAAAAATTGATCAGCCTCTATTAGGCAAGTAAGTGAGGATCCCCTAGCATCTCCTTAATCAAACCCACAGCCTCTTCTCTCGTCAACTGGGTAGTAGACGAGGCGAATGAAAATAGGAGAGAGAGAGAGTGGGAAGAGGAAATAGAAAGGGTGAAGGAGGACAAAGGAAAGTGATCGGGGGCATTGCTCCAACTAACCAGCTGACCGGGTAGCGATTGCCAGCACCCAACTACGCTCTCCCTTTCATAAATACTAGAAACTAGTGATGGGTAATAAACATACTTAAATCAATACATCGGAAGCAGAAATATACACAATATCATTACGTGAGAGAAAAGTATGAAAAACAAACCAATTTTTTGCCACTGCCTTGGATTTTCCAAAGCTAATCACGAGCGATGTAGCAAACGCGCCTGAATGAAGATATGAATATTGTTAAAACACAACTATAGTTTTATCAATTTTTATGTACTTAGTCCATCTAAACATGCGCAACAAGAGAAAAATATATAACGACAAGTCTGTCAAATGTATCAAATATTTTTGATAAATAATTTGAAATGACTTCAGAATTTACAAAAAAGGTATATAGACACGACAATACCACTTCTAAACTGTTAAATTCAGAACTTGCTGTTATTAGCTACAAATATTTTTGACTTCATACTAAATTTTGGATCGTTTTTCCCTAGCCCTTTTCATATTGATTTTATGCATTCTGTTGACACGCTCAACCCTAATACAAGCAGGTTCTTCTGCCAAACTGGCATCCACACGAAAGGTTACTACGCAGTAATAGACGCCAACGAGATTTTAGATGAAGACTATTGCTTCACGTTAGATTCGCAAAACTCCGAGCATCATTTCAAATGAGTTGAGTACGTAATAATGCAGGCCACTACCTGGAGGCTGGAATGCGACAAGTAGGCACTCATACGTTGATTAGTCTTAAATCTCTTAAAGAGTTCACCACTAACTTTTATTACCGAGCTATGATTTTCAACCTATTACTCTGAGCAAATAATGAGACCGAACAATTACGAATCTAGTACAATTTATGCCCGCATTTAATTTTCTATCCATTTTTCACTCTTTTTATGGTTCCTTTTCACCGCGTCCAGACATTGGGCGTTTCTCTCTTCCTGATTTAATCATGCCTAAAATAAATATCTGCCCAATCTATTCTCAAAAGCCCTCAACTATCACGATGAAATTGTAACCAAAATGGAAGCGAAAAAAAGGTTGGGTTGTGCGTGGGAAGTAGAGTAATGGTTTTCCATCCCGAGGATTTTAATCTTGGCAGAGGCAGCGATATATCAGCGGGTCTTCGCTTGAGTTCTGCAATGTGAGAACTTCTAGTGCAGTACTCCGCCCGTCCGATGGGACGATAAACTGTGGACTCCTTGGCGTCTTTCGTAAACAGGCTACTGCGGATTCCGGGTTTCGCTCTGAACTTCCCTCATTCCCAAAATTAACACCTAAATTCATATATCCTCTTTTCGTGATGGCGCATATGACCGCACTTTTTAGTTTCTCTACAAACAATAGAGAATAAAACAAGATATAACCTCCAACGGAGACATTCCAGACGAACACTTTGCAGATAGCCTACACAGGGAACACGTGAAGTTGAGTGGACCACATTTGGCCCACAAGTTGGACAACTGTCATGAAAACCTTGCGGGATAAATCGCAGCAAATTGACTGATAAGGATAAGAGAACAAGACGGAAGCCATGCATGGATTCAATCCCTGTACGCTTCCCGGGAACCGCGTTATCTCCTCCTGGGCAAAAGGTTTCTTTCCAGAATAAATACCCTACCACCAATTACATAGAAAATCCCTATTACGCCGACTGATTGCATGCCCTTGCGATAATGATTGTTATTCGATTATAACATCTTTATTTCCCGGTGAAAAATTACTTGGTATATTAATAGGCACTTAGCTAATGCTATCGTGGTAGATATGTTGTTTTGTTCTAATTAGTGTAATATGGACAGAAGTAGAAGTCAAAACTGGAATCGTGAACACTACACGCGATCGGGCTTAGATCAGTTCCTATTTCACTCGTGTTAATACTAGAGCTGACCCAGGGAAAGTGAATCAGTAATTAAACATAAAATACTTTACCTTTTGCAAAACACCAACAAGGAAAACAGAGAATTAAAGTGATGGTGACTCAAGCAGATCAAACTGCATTAAAAAATTGGGTTCGAGGCGTCACTTGGCCACTTATATAAGTTCATAAAACATTAAAAGTTACTCGTTACTCTTCAGCAGTATAGTATAAACTTATGTATTTCAAATTCTCCAGAGGCAAAAAATTGAGTAAAAATGTACATAATGAAAGAGAAAAAGAAAAGAAAAGAGGAGCAAGAAAGAAGAGATTAACGAGGAATGGTGCAATGTCAGGAATCCTATACCAAAGAAAGTGATAAGACAAGGCGAAAGAGGAGAACATGAGTGAAACCATCATTTGATAAGGGAAAAAGGCACGTCACGTACACAACGCTGAGATAAAGGGATGACGTAAGTTGCGGAATGAGAAGGCTGTCCATCAAAACCGTAAGACCTGCCATGAAAGAAGAAATCCCGCAATAACAGCAATAAAAAATTTACAAGGAAGGATTGGGAAGAGGGAAGAAATAAAAAACGTAAGAGAGACCACGGTAGGTCGGAAAACTGCTTCTTCACCAGCGGGGGCAAAAATCTACGCCGACGCCGGGAGTTAGGAGGCTACACCGCCCTGGGGGAGGTCGAGGAAGGAAGCATTTGCCGGCCATTATCAGATCATCGCCTCTATTAACCTCGACCGCGGGGGTTTGGGAGGGAAAGGGGCCGCGGGAGGGGAGGTAGGAAGAAAGTAAGGGGACAGGAGGTCCCCGTGAGACATGGGAGAGCGAGATCGCCCGGCGTCGCCACCGTGGGATGCGCGACAGCTCGCTAAGGATATGATGGCGGAGATGCTCGTTTATTAAGCCTGGAAAAGCGTGGGCTTCCACAGAGACTCATCCCCGTTCCTCCACAAACGTTGGGGGTGGAAGAAAGAGAGGGAGAGAGAGAGAGACGGAGAACTAGTCCACTAACGCACTCACTCCATCTTTTTTTTTGGAATCATAACTTTTGTTCCCACTCCCATCCTAAGCTAAAATTAAGTGATGCGCGACTGTTACTTGCATTTGAAATGAAGAGGTTCCCCGTTTCCTGAAATTCATTTTTTTTAACTTTATGACCTTTATTTATTAATTTAAGACCTTTAAAAGGGTTCCCAGAAGAATAGAGAGAAATGTCAGGATCTAATCAATTCAGCTTTTATTTAAGCAAAATCATAAGAGTCGTAATGGCGTTTGGTTAAGTTCACCTCTCGGATCACGATTATAACTGTTCATTCTTTATTCGTCCTAATGAGGTAAAATATTTGGAATGCAACTAACCTAGACGTTATCTCCTTCAACACCACTGCTTACAGAACTTCCAATTTTTCGGAAAGACGCAACGAATCACAAATTTGCTTACGAAAGGAAAATATTAGCAATTGTAAAGGGCTAGGACGAAAAAAATACTATCATCAGCAGAAAAATTCCGATTGTTTCCTGTTTGGTACTTCAGAAGGCCTTGATTTTAAGGTGGCACAGAATTGAATAAATATAGACCCCAGGCAATTAATTGAAAACCCCAACCAATCCATACTCTGAAAATTTCCAGTTACCACATAAGAAGGAAATAATAATGACATTCAGTCATTAAAATCCACAAAGAAATACGATAGGGATTTCATCAAAAGTACTGGCATAATGATAACCCAAAGGAAAGTTCCGTTCCATTTCCTACGTGAGGTCAAAGATACTTGACTCCCACTCAAGATCTTCCCACATCGCTAAATAAAGAGGGGTAAAACGCCATTACCATCTTTTACCATTTATTACAATACATCTCAGTGTAGAGAGACTGGGCGCATTGAGGAAGGTTGGAATTTTATCAAGGAGTAAAAAGAAATTTAAAGACTTATAAAAACTGACGGGATTTCAGGATAAAAAGTTAAGGCTATATTTATGAGGGAATTGAAGACGGGAAACGGATGTTAAGGGATGTGAACGTGTGTACAAGGAAGTTAACAATAAAACACTAGCTATTTTTAAGATCGAAGTCATGCGATGCGTAATTTTCGCAATATAGGCATATAAGACGATCTTTTTGCAGTGAATTCTAAATGTTTTTCAAGCGAATAAAGAATGATTAACACAGAAACGCTGCGATTCTCCAAGAAATATCACCATTTTCGCCAATTAATTTCGTAACTGACTAAATGTTTGTATAATTACAATAGCCCAATCTCTTTAGGTCCACAAGGCAGAATGGTCTCGTCTATCCCGCCATTTAATAGGTGAACAGATTATAAGAAATTAAATCTCCATTATACTGCGGAGTACACGAGATACGGAGCAAGGCAATCGTGCGGACAGTAACAAGGAGAGTATTGGCAAAACTCAACCAAATCGCCAATGTTTTTAATATAAGCGGGCCAAATATAGTGAGCGCTCATAAGAGACCGATGCAAAGACGAAGGAAACAATTTCCAGATGACGGAGCTCAACCAGCCAAGAGATTATACTCTACCACCAGACCGAGAAAGTAACGTTATGAAAAATAAGGGATGCAGACAGAAGAAAATGTGATAGATATCAAGAAACAATCCAGAGAGACTTGGCGACAGTAAGCCAGAGCAAAAGCGTTAAGGAATATATTTGGATTGCCTTTCTAATGCCGCACGGCACAGCGTGATTCCGAAAGTGGTCTCCGATGTATGTACTAGGACAGACGTTAATTTTAGGGGTTTGAACCGCAAGTATAAAGAAGAATGAAGGATATGAATTTAAGAGAGGAGTTTATCACGGAAGAGCTGGATATCGAAGGATTAGTTAAATGTTGCCAGGAATACTCGAAGAAGGGATATCAAAAAGAGGGAGAAAAATAAGTCGGAGATGACGGAGGTGAGGAAGGTAATGATGTGGAATGTGTATGTGGCTGGAGAAAATTTAGTAGGTAAAATAGAGTACCGAGCATATAACCACCTAAAAAACAAAATGGGGAACATGAGGAGTGGTTTAGAGGATTACCTCAATAGAGGTTCACTCTGGCCTAAGACCTCAACACGAACGATGGATGTATATGATGACTTTTGGGAAATTATTAGGCTAAAATACATTTGAAACATTAAACTGGTGACAGCCCATTACGAACTAATTTCGGACTCGTTCATTCGATTTCACCAACAGCTTCAATCCAGCAGATAATTAATATTTTTACTCTAAACAGTTACAGACAAGTCAGGATTTTAATGGTGAAATTTCACCAATTTTTTTAAAGGAATTTTAACTATTAAGACTTTCTTAGAGGGATAATTTTCAGCACATCGACTTCCCTAGTCATAATTAGTGCTCTTAACGAGATTTTACCCAATCCTTTCGTCATGCCACCCATCTTCGGTCAGCAAGAATCATCACGTCGCACGAAGCGGGGATATAAATCAACCAGGATATATACGTAACATGCATGACGCCAGCAAAATAATCAATGTCAGCTGCTTTTGGATGTACCCACTTAGTAGAACAGCAACGAATAACATATTAACGACTTTGCACTTTTTCACACAATTTTTTCCCTGGTCTGGGACCAGGAAATGGCGCATAGGCATCGAAACTGGCCGGGTAAAAAAATTTCGCTGGCCATTTCATTATTTACACGAAGCATAAGATTTCATTTAACGAGACGCCATAGTTAAAACAAGACGATAAATAAATAGCGCACGCACATGATGAACTCTTTATGAAGTGCCAAAACCAAGATAAATATATCACTGAAAAATAACCTATTTTGCAGTCTAACCTTATTAACTTATATAGGATAATAATCTAACCCTTAGAAGGACGAAACGCCAAACCGATAAATTGGTAATATCAGCGGTAATTCTTAATTCGTAAATGGCTCTTCTCTAAAAAAACAGCTTCAAAAATGCACGGGTTAGTCTTCCCAATATTTTTAAGAAAACGTTATCCCCTCTTAGATGCGATAAAACGAAGGTGAAACATGAAATTAGCCGGAGGCCAGGGCGAACTTCCTCAAATTTCGGAGAGAAATACGATCAATAAAATAGGAAACTTGTAAGATTAACGGAAGATTGATCGAAGCGATGATTTATCTAGTGACCGTATGAACAAGCCATGAATTTTTAGCTGCCAACACAACATCGTCACGAGAGGTCGCAGTATAGCAGGCCCGTCCGGAAAGGGTGGGGAGAGAGTGGCACAGCGGGAACACGAGTTTTAAGGGCAACAGGCAAAAACACGACAGCCACGAGACGAACGCAATCCAAACAAAGACTCCCTCTGCGATTGGCGACACAATCATCCCCGGAAGTTGGTGGAGAGGCCATGGAAACCGTCCGCTCAAAACACAGCGATGCGCATAAACCGTCAAGGCTGGGTCGATGGCACTACAATGACTGGGAGCGAGGGCAAGAATCAACCCTTATCGGCCAGTTTTACCGAGGGAATCACGAGCCGCCCGACCTCAAAATCACACATGCAGGGAGAAGCTATTTAGGCCGAAACCAGCTCGCATTGCTCACGTGCCTGCACGACGACACCAGGGGCCTAATTCTCGTTGTTGTCGCGGGACAACGAATCACGCGTTCACCGTAACGCAAATTGCGTTCGCCTCCTATGCTCGTTCTTTGCGTTCGCGTTCGTGATAAGGCTCGGGGATTGTCGGCCCTGTAACCATTGAAGTGACGTCAGCAGCGCTACGTCATCGATTTCAGCCAATACGAGAGGAGTAGACTTTCGAGTGGCAGCTGTTTGCAGACGAAGGCAAGAGTAAACAAACATTCTCAAACGGTTAAAAGTTTGCTTGTAATGCTTTTATCATTAATATAATTGAAACACTATCGTATTCGATTATTTACTGATTCATATAGATCGCGTTCATATAGATCACGGTTCACTCATTCGTGTATACAATACGATATTAGTAAATATAGTGCTCACGGGATAGGTAACACTCGGTAAGTTAACGCTGAAAACTGAAGTAATGTCTTTTATTTCATACTCGAACAAGGGTCAGATAGGTAACTAAAATATCAGGGTCAAAATATATGACGGATGGAAGTATGTACAACATAAGCCGGTTCGTCTCTAATTTGAAAGCAGTTGTGCGAGTGAGTTGATAACTGTAAAGATTTTCACGCAGTATGCAAGGAATCGAATATCTTTGCAGACATGTCCATAATCTGAAGACTATTGACTTTCCACGCTATCAAATAAATATGCATACGTTTTCGTACTGTGATATAATTTGTTACTTTATGAATAGGTAGCCTAATAGGTTTAATGCCTGTATTAAGGTTCTCTTAAGTATTAAACCTAACCACAGCACCTTCTTCATTTCCCATTCGTATAATTAAATTTTTTAAATGATTTTTATTCGTATTCGCGTATTATAATGCAATACAGAGTTCACAACATTTAACTGGACAAAATTTTTGTAATATAAATCATATGAGAATGTGATGTCATTCAAAATTATGATGATTAAAGATATTTTCATATTTCCCATTAATAGTATTGCTGTAAATATATTTCACATATGGCTCATTCATATTAACAATAATGTTTATGATAATCCTGTAAATAAATTAATCTTATATGGCTCATGGTATATAAAATCTTTAGCCATAGGTAAATTATAATTGAATTAATTTTAACAAATAATGTGCTGATGACTAAAGAACACTGCAAAGCCAAGAAGTTTACCATTACAACAAGAAAAATTTGTTGAACATGAAAGAAAGGTACCAAGATACAAATTTCCCCATAGTTCCATCAGAGAACAGATGGAGTAAAAAGAAAATTGTATCAACGTTATTCACTGATGGTTCATTACATGAATTCAATATGACCAGATTAAATGACAAATTTAAAACCTGGGATTCAACAGAGAGCCTAGTGAAAGTTGTCACTGTAAATGTCCTTGTGGGAATCACATAAGTCAGCAACATTTTCCTTTGACACCCTGAAGGGTCTTGCCATTAAGGGATTAAAAATGGATTAGATGTACCCATCTCTTAATAATTTCATTCCAGCAGCCAAATCTCTACTCTGCTCTCTTATACCCTCATCTGCAGTAGCAGCTAGGAGTACCATCAAGGCATATTCCATTTCTAGTGAAAGTAAGCATTCAATAAGCAGTCAACACAACGAATATTATAAATTTCTTAGCTTATGTTGAATCATGACACCAATAAATTTTTCACTTTTTAATATAGGGGAGGACATGGTAATTGGAGCAAGATAAAAGAGTTTTATTTAGCCAGGGTAATGAACAACTTTAACTTAATATATATTTGTAAACTTATAATTTGCTCACTGGATTGTACAGATCTGTTCATACAAGCACTTGGAAGTGCTTGCATGAATTGGTAAGGATGTTACTGATAATAAGGATGAAAATGAGGGAATAAGATTATTAGATTTTATAGGAGAGTCTGTATTCAGTATCCCTAGTGCAGTTTCAGTAATGAATGAAGTTTGAAATCAGGTGTTTCAGTTTTACTAGGTTACAAATTCCCAGAATCTTTTATGAAAGTAGGTATCATTTTCAGCATTTTTCCACCTATTATATAGAAGTACTTGAGGATCAAGATCTTCTTCAGGAAATTTACCTTTTCCACATGATATAGCCCACATGCTAAATACCCAGATGTCAGATATTGTGGTTTAAAGCAGGTGGACCACATAATTTAAAAAGTTCATCATTATAATGACATATGCTATAACATGGGACTTGTAGTCATCAAAAAACAAAACAATGTTTTTTTGTCTACAGTGAACTTCTTTTAAGGGAATATGTCTTAGGAATACAGTATAAAACCAATATTCAAAAATAGCAGAGTAAATCCAACCATTTTCACTAAAAATGTAACATGTGTCAGGATAGTTAAGTCTTCATGTGGAGTGAACACTCTCTGCATCAAAGTTTTCCCTTTAAAAGCAATGAATGGTGGAAGAATATGCCCACTTGCACATCGAAATGCTAATGCAGTTAATTAATCCTTTCCAGACCCTGCAACATTGCTGGAAACTCACCTTATCCCTTTCTCAGCAACTATATTGACATCTTTTGGATCTAGATTATTCTCATTTATATCCCAGTGATTCATTTTTGAGGAAATTAGAACATGCCTAAGAATTAGGTTTGGTCAAATATAAATGTAAAATAACTGCCAACTCTATGACTTGGAATGCAATACCTCACACCACAATAATTGTTTTGCCTGATAGCTGACAAATTATTTTTGCACACTTCTTTCTAATATTAGCTTTAAAGTCGAAGGTTAAGGTTTCTGCACTATTGAGGGAAAAATACATGCAAAAGATAATTTATAAAGGTACAATTGTCAAAAGTTTCATTATGATATTTAGGTCATATTGTTTAGAAATAAATAATTTATGGTATTCTGCTCCAATTGCCCATGTTCTATTTACCCCAGCTTCCCCTATGCATAACAACTTACCAGATAAGTTAGTTCAAGTGAATAGGCATGCTAGAATATATAAAATCCTTTCACAAAAGCAACCTATGTTGGCAATCCGAGTATCTATGCGAAGGGCACTATCCAAAACAAATAGAGCCAATTACAATATGTACTTCATGTGCGAATTGAGGAAAAAATAGTTACAGCAGGTTTAATATCAAATGTTAGACACTATTGTCATATCAAAGAATCGGATTTCTGTTCCACCAATTAAAATTGTTTGAATCCTTGGCAAAAAGAGACATACGTTGACGCTAATTAAATAAGTTAGATATGGGTATATTTCAAATACGAGATGAAATAAGGAAGATGGCTAGAGCATATTTAGTTCAGAATGAGCTTTATTAAAAATATAAAAGTGCCATTAAAACAAAAACAATTAAATTTCCTTCTTGAATTCCTGAATTCAGGATTGAAAAATTATGCCTATTGGACTTATTCGCACTGTGTCTATTCAAACTCACATTATCACTTCCTACATCTACAACACTAACATTCACAAAGATATCCATGAAGGACCCTGTATTTTATCGAAACTTACTTGAAAGCACCATGTAAGGTTTCACTGAACAGCTGTTTACTCGGAGATCACTCGGTATTTCACTATACAGCTGAATCATTACAAAAACACACTTAGCAGCATATTAAAGAGTGTATGTAGCTCGTTTTCCAACACATTTATCCACATAATAATTTTAGATGCTAAACAACACATCACGAGAAGTTCACTTCATCAAAGCAGTTGCAATAGTATTTCATAACATGGCATGCACATCCAAATAGTGGCGTATATGAAGACTTCGTGAATATGAGTAACCTTGTCGTTGAAATTACTTCGATGCACACTTCAAACATAATTCAACGTCGATAATTAAAGTAAACAACCACCAAAGGCCTTGCTCACGTAAGATGAGATGCTCACGTTCATGAATAAACGAACTGAAGTTAATGAAAGCCTAACATGATGTTTACTTGCGTCAATATCATTGCATTATTCTTCCATAATAATGTTCGTTGGTATCTCAAGAATAACACAGATATAACTACAAAACTTTCACTGAAAATACACCTCGCATCACAAAACAAACATGCATTTCTCGCTGAAACTTGAGGAAACTACGTGATACACTGTTGCCACATTTATGTATAGTAAAAATATTAACTAAATAAGTTGTTTTAAGGTTCTTATTTTCTCAATAATAATATTCCATCGACTTATCACTGCCTCGAAAGCCGTGATAACTTCTTCATCGCAACTTGCGTTAACTTTGGTGATAAGTAGAAAGAGAATACCGAGCGCCACTGTGATTGGACAACCTATCTTGTGAACGCGAACGCTGTCACGAACGCGAACGCTATCACGAACTCGAACGCAAAGAGATTCCCGCGTAACGCAATTTGCGTTAAAACTTGCGTTCGCGTTCAGTGTCCCGCGATACGAGAGAACGAGAATTAGGCCCCAGGACTGCGCCATGTCAAGACTGGGAACACGGCTGCGCAACGTTCAAATTACCAGGGTGATCACAGAATTCCATTTATATCCCCATGTCACCTTTTCACCTCTTCGGCAAGAAATTTTCTCCACTTATGACTGCCTACAGCTTTAGACGATATAGTAAGAATAATTAACCTAAAAATTACCCCAAGTGTGCCGAATGGCAGGTGCGAGTATGATTGCAAAAGTAACATTATCTTCATAAGTGCTCCCCAAATAACGGATAAATGCATAGTTTACAGGGTAATCATTCTTTTTACTCCACCCGTGTATAAACGTACAGGCCGAGGCTGATAAATATTCTATCCGTCACTTTACTCGCCAGCTAAGTGAAATTGCTAGGCGTTCTAGACATCTTTGGGGAAGATAAAACCCTTAAAATACGTTAAAATGTTTAATTTTGCATAAAGATCCCGTTAACTTTAGAAAGTAGAAATTAGGAACTAAAACGCAATAAAATATACAAAAGAGCACGCAAAAGTATGGATGTGCAGAACAAAGGCAAGAGCCACAATCTTGGCGTAACCACGAAAACCAAAGCATTACACCACAGTCACTCATTTCTTTCCAACCATAAGCCTTTGCTTCAACAACAAAACTACTTCAAATGCGGAGTTACAGATGGATAATGAAATTAAAATACACCGAATTAGTTACGTGGGTGTTTTGCGAAGAAGAAAGAGGAAAAAATAGCGATTATCACAATGGACACATGTTGAGAAATGATCGTACCATAAAATTCGTCTCTAGAAAAGTGAACAAATAAAACTGCTAATGAGGACTTCGGATGAGATGCATGGAGAAAGTGGCTCTGGATATAACAGAGGATGACGTAGATATGAAGCGATCGGCCGATAGAAAAACCGAGCTACTTCAAACTAATTTTAGGACTAATGGTCAATGACAATACATCCTGCATATTCCTTTCACAAAAACATCCTCCCTTCTTTATTAAACCAGCAATTTATATTGTCCCTTCCATTTAAAAGCTGCTCTTTCACATGATACTTCTAAAATATGGATTAACCATAGAGATAATTTTTACCTTCAAGCATTCTCCTGCTTTATCCTTAATACTACATGGCATAACATTAATTTTTCCACGGTTTCTATACGACGTACGTTTGATAGTCGGCATAACGTACACTATCACACTCAAATACTAAACCTAATAAGACTTATGTTATGTTTTTTTGCCACAGATCAATTTACTCCTCTCGCCGCCTCGGCTTCACGTGGTGGATGAAATATATACGTAGGGAAGCCGCACAAAGATGAAATCCGTATTCAGAAGAAGTTGTCAAAGTTGAAATCTGCATTTAAAAGAAACGTAACTACACAGAAAACAACTTAGTCCCAATCCTTAGTTGAATTCTTTTCCCTCAAGCAGGTACTGCAAACATAAGAAACATAAAAGAGATATTGGATCCACTTTATACAGCATATATGACGAAAATACGTACATGTGAGTAGGCGAAAATTATATTTCAGCTTAAGACTTTGAATTAATGAAGTGGAGGTGGTGACTGAACTGTAAACCTCTGGCTCAAATTATGGCCCGAAACCTCCTATTAGTTACTAGCATCTTGCAAAGTTAAAATTTAAATAAGGAAATCTCATTATTTCTTTCCTCCGAAACACTTAAACCAACATTTATTGAGGAAACACTACATAAAATACTTGAGCTTTTACACACCCATAAACTACCGCATTCTGAAATACTCATCTAAATAACAATTAATTACTTCATAACTCGATTATTAATCTTTTAAAATATCTCATCATCTCACTATCTTTGCGAAAATAATTGCTAACGGATATGCATCTCTGTTTCACTCCTACATGAAAAAGGACAATTATTTGACTATGAATGTGGATTTAGGAAGCTAAGGGAATACGCTTTGGCTACAATAGCTTTGAGGTGAAACTATTAAAAAGAGCTGATAGAGATTATCCACGGTATACCCGTTAAACGTAATTAATTCGCAAAGTGCCACTTAAAACGTATATTTCCAACTATAATAATACCAAACATCCTTTACACGCCTACTCCTCAGTAACAAGCCAGATTCTCGGTATTTTAAATCTAAGAAATGTAAATTTTTCAGGACAAAAAGTAACGAAATATTTAAAAATACTATTTAATAAATAACGCGAAGATTAAGAAGACCATTCGACTGCCGAATATTGATAAGATTCCTCCCTATGAGGCGTAACATAATGATACAAGAATAACTCGAAAACTGTGGAGTATTCCTCATGAAACTGCATTTTAGAGCAAGACGACGAATGAGAATGAAAATGAAGGAAGGAAGAAGGTACAATTTAAAACCAGGTCAGCAAAGGGCAGAGGTCATTCCGTCGCAACCCATGAATTTAACGCCACTGCGCCGCGATAAAAGCTAAGTCGGTTTATCCTCTGCGGCCTTAAATGTCAAGAAAGAGAAATATGCAAATGAAAAGACGGACTAGGGCCCAATTATATTTACCAAACATGGTACAATTTACACATGTTAAGGAAATATTCTAGTTCCACGCTACGTCTTATCTTACATTTTGAAAGAGAGAAGAGAAATGAATTGTAATAAAAGATGGACGATTCACGAGGGGTATGCGGTGGACAGCAGAGAAATAATGATTTGCCCCCACCTCCCATTATTTTCCCCCTTAGATATTTACGCTATAGGTTTGGATTTCTTAAAATTTAAGAGCAACAAAAAATCTGCTAATACATTTCTTTCACAAAATAAATTAAACCAAACATTTAACCAGTAATGAATGACTAGTTTGCTGTTATATGGATTTCGATCTAAATCTGTCACCCAACGACCACATAGGTACCTTTTTCTACCACTTATACTTAATCAATATCCGGCGCATTGATCGAAGAATTAAATAGAAGTTAAATCGGCAGAGGTGAGAAGGAAAATCTACCCTTTTGAAGCACCACCCAGACGGATGAGCGTAGTACTTGAAAATACATCGGCTTCAGCATCCTGAAGCTAACATTTTAAAAAAGTAAGCAGAGTTAACAGGCATATTAAGTGAAACTCAAGCGTTTGGAAAGCAATCGTCTAAGGGGTATGGGCCGCCCTCAATGGGTAATTTCTGACCACGCCGCTTATGCGATCATAAACGATAACGTAATCAGAGGAGCATGACGTAATTGTATGCCCTAAGGTACTACTGTAAACCTCACTGGTCATACATCTCCAACCGTCCTCGCACAAAAAAACCAGCATAATGAGATCAATAACGTTTAAGAACCTATTAACCGGGTGGGGAGAATGGGATGGGATGTGGGCGTTTAGGAAATAACAGGATGGGGACGAGCTGATTGAAATGCATAAAGCTCAGTCGGCTGATTGGCATTAATAGGCGGAGAGCTACACTACAAACCAAACCCACAGTTGTGCTCCCTCATCATTAACTTACGGCTGTCCACTCCAGCTTTAATCATGATCTATAGTCTGTGCGGCCTTATATGGCAGTGACGCCATCGAAATTGATGACGACATATCGATTTTCCCCCAATGAGAGAAGCTAAAAATCACACACGTTGCCATGTTTTTTGCCAACTTACGAGTAACAGAACAATTTACTGTCGCTACAGCGAATTACCCTGCGGGAACTTCAAGTCATTTGAAAGGGAATTATTTTCCATGGCAATGCAATGCATTAATGGTTTACAGTACAAGATTTTAACGGCAACGGTAGACAATAATGTAATTGTCCCACGTCTTGAAGGAATTCTCACCAAATACTCAACTACGTATTCTTATTACAACAACCTCAACCCTCTCCTTGACTATTCCCTCCTGCTATATGAATAAAGCCGCTGTCTCTCCTTAAAAATGGTTATGCACGTGCAGAACCGAGAGCAAGCTTACTGAGGAAAGCAAATAGATCAAAGCTCTTATCCTACGAGACTCCCTATGATGTTTATTGGAAATGAAAAACTTGCTTGAGGAAGTTAACACTGAAAAACACACTAATATTGGGTTCAAACTTTGATCCCTATGAATCTGATAACTTGCCCAAGACATAAAAAAATCGTCAAATATACTGTAAGAAATGTGTTAAACCATAACTATAAATCTTGGTGCACCGACATCATTATCTTTAGTTTGCATTAGCCTCTGCATCTTGTAATAATTCCCTCACTCACCAAGCTGATTCTTATGCATTTTAAATTAATTTGCTCCAAAATTCTACGCTGAACTAAAGTCCTTGCATTCACTTTGTATCAACACAGTTATTCCCCAGAAAATTACGTTCATACTCAATGCATTCTATTAATCATAGGCATCAACCACATAGGAACTACTCATTTCTTATCATACGGCTTAAAAATTTACAAAATGACACTGACTATCATTTTATTTCGAAAAATAAATCCACTTCCACAAAATCACCAAAACATTTAGGTACATCATAACTACAATGTGAATTTGTTTGACACAAAGTTTTTCCAACAGTACTTATTTCACGGAAAACACCATGGTTTATCCTTTTTCACATTATAATTCAATGCACGTCGTCTTATCACACTGTCTTTGTAACTTCGGCTGCATCAGCTCTACTTTTTAATTTGAAAGATATGCCGAGCACGAATTCATACGTCACCGAAACAATTTAACTGATCTTCAAACTAAGTTCCAACAAATCCACTTCCGACCATTTATCCCACATTAAATCAACATCACAAACAATTATTACACAATATTTGTAATTTTCGAGGCCTCTGCCAGAGGAAAATAACAAAATATGAGAGCACGCCACGAGCCCATACGACTGCTTTACAAATGGAAATCGGAAAATTCTAATTTTAACATCACTAACTACGTAAGTTAGTCAGCGGGGGAAGTAATAATGACGAAAACACTCGAATTTCGGCTCGTAAATGCTTAACTCCACAGGAAACTTCGTGAAAAGGAAATAACACACCACACGAGAGCAGAGCTCACATTTAGCAATTTTTGTACGAATTTCGCCATCAATGACTCTGCCGAGGTTACAAAGTTTCTTGGTATAACTCACTCAACCCAAATAACTTTAATGCATGACACTTTTTTGTTTGATTCACTGAAATTGAACTATTTAGTGAGGTATACTGACCTTGATGTCCCATGAGAGATAACTTGCACAACTCGTGGCGAATACGCTTTAATAAATAAGAGGTTAAGGACCCCTTGAATTTCTGACAGAGAATTCACGGGAAACTAACGGAAAATAACTTCACTTCCAAAAAATATGCCGGTAGAATATTTAATTGAAGAAAAACTTTGATTATACACCGGAAAACGTTAGTCAATTGTTCACAAAACTGCGCGAGAGAAAACGAAGTAGAGAGCATCCAAAACAATCTGGCAACTCAGCGGCGTGACGTCACTGCCAAGATATAAAATACAGACTATACTATTAGAACGCCTCGCGACAGTGGCGGACGTTGATCCGGTCTCAATACCCCAGCTACGATACGAAGTGCAGAGTAAGCAGCACGTGGTGCCAAGATCATTATAATATGTATTACAGCATGCAAATAGTTCATGCTTTCTAAAAGAACCAATTTCAGGTTCTGCATATGATTTCCTGCTTAATCTCAAGCCATCTGTATTCCCATTAATTAAATAAACATACGCAGGATGACATTTGGGATATGACTGCAGGAGGAAAGAATTATCGAGGCTTAAGCGACTTGAATTAGAATTCATATAACGGCATTGCTTGATTCCGAAAGTGGTCTCCGATGTCCTAGGCCAGACGTTAATTTTAGGGGTTATAAACGCGAGTATAAAGAATAATGAAGGATATGTTAGTAGGAGAGGGATTTCTCCTAATATCATATCCTTCAAATATTTCTGGATAGAGAACTTATTTAAAATATGGCGCGGGCTTTCCGCCGATGCCAAATGAATGTTGAACGGGGGAGTTTGGCGCATTTATGATTTCAAATAAATAAGCTCCATGGGAGGAACACATCAGAGAGGGAACTGAAGGATAGTAGAAACATTTATAAAAATTCTAAATATATCATCAGTAAAATTGCATGACTAAAATGACAAAAGGAAAGCTCTTGATATGCTCGTCTTTAGTCGTGCTTCATGAGGATGAGCGAGTGAGGCTACTCGCTCATCCTCATGAAGCGAAAGTTGTACACACGATTACCGCGAGCTGAATTTCTCCAATGTCAACTTCGGCCCTCGTTAGTCAAGGTCGAATGGGCTCGAACTCACCTCTCATCTGGCGGAAATTGCGATGCATGACTCAATGCTATGAGAATACAGGGGGCGGATATAGGATACGTACCTACCAAGAGATAACTTCAACCCGCGAAGGAAGATGAGAAAAAGGAGAATACTTACGGAAAAAATCTTCATTTCTTTGAAGACGAGAATAAAATATGAAAAGTTCAAGTAATTTTGATTGCGAAATGAGATTTACCGAGCGAGACAATTTCAATGGAAAGAGGAAGCCATTTGTCAAGACACATCATAACTCAAAACAATTGGAAGGAAGATACGTGCCGGGCTTATAACTCTTCCTGGAAAAGGCACGGCCATGTTAAGGTCAATTTAAATGCAAGCAGACAAGCAGTTCGGAAGAAGTAGTTAAAATTGCCGTCTTATCGCTGGACACTTCAGCTAGTCAAGAAACACTTATCACATTATACTCCAAAACTAGATATACTTCTTCGAAAAAGTGAATACCTCTCAATGACGGCGTTTACTAGTTGGAAGCGACTGAGTTAGGACACTACGAAATACTACGTCATTCTGTATCATTATCAGAAAAACAGCCCAAAGACAGCATTTCAGTTCGGAACATACTTCGAGCCAGAACTAGTCGGAGATATGGAAATTGACTGACAGATATATTCAACGATGTCTGGCGAGATATTCTGGAACCTCATCCTGATAAAATTCCAAAGCCATACCCTCATACTCCCCCTCCTCCACATACTTACTTCATTTCCAAAAAAATCTCCTTCCCCATTCCTAAAAGATATATAAAGGCTGTAATGCCCACCAGATTATCATTTTCGTACCTGAAAATGACGCTTTGACGCTGTAACTCGTTGTAAAACCAAATAAATTCTGTGGAAGAAATTAGTGAACTCCACAGTAAGTTTTACTGGGACGACCTAGGTTTCGACACGTAGTGTCATTATTAGACGTTATGATGACATTACGTGTTGAAACCTAGGTCGTCCCAATAAAACTTACTGTGGAGTCCACTTAGTTCTTTCATTTATCCATAATGGAAAACTTCCACCATATCTCGCCGGAAACTGTTTCCTCCATTAATTTCTGAGGATATTACCAAGTTGTTTTACTTAAGGTTCAGATTGACAGTGCGGATTGGACATTAATTCCTTTCGTTTTAACTCCGTACGATGCGTAATGATGACACTCCCCTGACTGCTGGTTTAGAAATATAGTTAACAGGAAATGCACAGAACTTACTTGCAATAATTCAAAACTCGAGAAACTCAGGTGTACAAACGAGTTGAGAATCCCAACATTTTTACTACAGCATTTTCCGTATAACCTAGCAAATACCTGCAAACAGTCCCGGATGAAGTAAACAAAATATAAATTACACCAGCCCAACACAAAAGGTTTCGCAGGGAGGGGAGAAGCGTGAGGGTTAAGATGTTGACAATATGGACGACGTCCGTTCGGGTAATCACTGTGAGGAACTGAAAGAATATACGGGTCTATGCGCTCTTATGGTCCTGAATTAATGGCGGCAGCTTGTTGGTTTTTAAGTATTGAGATGTCTCGGCCCTTGGGCCCTCGTTGCCACTATACTGCCCCTAGCCAGCGGCACTAAAGGACCCCCTGAACGTCCTCACCGGAATTGACGTCAAGACCATCCATCCTCGACACAAATCACAACCCACCACCACAATAGCTTTTGATAGCAACCCATTAACCATTTAATATTTGTCCTCATTTTATTTCCATCACGCACTCCCAGAACATTGAGAAACAAGTCTAAGCGTCTAGGCTCTAACCTTCAAAATTTACATTAATAATTTCCGGAATGCATCAACGACCAATCCATACGACAAAGGGATATGAAAAGAGCCACATTATATCAGGATGTAAATAAACGAGAAGCCATCTGAAGTCAAGGAGACGGCGAATGTCAAGAGATAAAATCTATTTATTTGATAACACCAAGGGGGTCATCCACCACCATTCCGACAGGGTCCGTAATCAATGATGTACCGCAATTGTGAGATATACTAATCATAATATTTTCCAAAATAGATCTTAGGACAATAATGACTTAGAAAATAAATATCCAAAGGCCGAACGTGTACGAATATTTTCCTGCAGAACAACATTCCGCTGACCAACCAATATTTTCTTTTCCATCACAGCATTGCTGTTCCTCCTTTCACCGTTTACTTAACATCCTATCCTCAATTACAGTCTTCAACATTGCTTTACATGTTATCAAATTATGCTAACGTTGTGGAATATCTTCACGATTTATCGCTAGGCGATTTCCATAAAATTTATTAAAATACCAGGATTTTATAACTGGTTTCGGCAGTTACACCATCTCTGGCACGGAAATCACCATGCGTGTTAATACATCCAATCATTCCTTCACATCTAGACGCGCAACTTATGCATTCACTTCTGTAGGACTTCATTTGATTGCACACGAACAAGTCTCTTTCTTTCTTACCACGTCTTTACGTCTAAAACTTGTCCGTTTGGCATCCCCTCCACCCCACTTATTTCCCATATTGTCTCTAAACTACATCCCGAAAGTCTCCTATTTAAAAATATTTTCAAAGTGCGAAGTTGTACCTGCATACTTAGCACCGTACATTATGGGTTTCACTATCTCTATAAGTTATCTCTACAAACCGTTCATCGTCACTGTTTCAGAACAGTAAGTTTGCAGACCATTAAACTTATTCTCTTCGTGTAAAATTACCATCAAACATATTCTCCTTATTCGTTAAATCCGAAATACTACCACCGTGAGTCAACTGTTTCACCAGATTTAACCACAGCTCTGGCCCCTTTAAGATTCACCTCGACCTGATTACTGAGAATCACAATACGTTTCTCTACATTGAGGATGGATAATACTTATAAATACAAGGAAAACCCTCGAGTACTATACGGTGTTTAAGTTCAAGTCTAGAAACTCCGGTAAATAATTACTCCGTAGCCTTAGCGTCTAACAGGTAAGTGAACTCGCAGACTCTTAGCTCTTTCCCACAATGCCTCAATCAAAGGGAATTCTTGAGAGGAGGGAGCTACAGGTGAGCTGTTAAGAGGTGACAAGAGTTCGCTCCGTGCCGCTTTCCCTCGTTTTGTGACGTCTTTCTCAGACAAACAGCGAATGACTCTACGCGCGCTTAACTGTCCTAAGGCATCCAACCCCGGCTTCGCTGCAACTCCTCCCTGTAGACCGGTGGTCTGGATACGCGCCTGAGAATGGAAGGGCGCCCTCGTTTGTTCACCCCTTCTCCCCCTCACGTCGGAAACCTATATTTAAAGACACGGCGATCGATGCACGGTTCCTCAACGGCGTGATCCTGCGAAGGCGTTGCACTATGACGCGGCATTACGGGAAGGAAGAGCTTTTGACGGATACGGGATGCGTTTTCTGGATGTTTTACACGCTGCGCACAACCTTTTCCATCACTTTTTTAAGACCTCCCCGCAAAACAGCCGAATTCCTAATACACCATAAAGCTCAATAAAATGCCCAAAGCTATTCACATTGCCCATCTGAACTCTTCCTACGCGGTCTCAGAGGAATAGTTGAAATTTTGCTGGAATATGCAGCGATTAGGGGGAAAGTCATATAAAGAGCTATACTATATTTATTAAATAACTGTTTACGACCTACTGGCAGTAGTAGGTTTAGAAAGACACTTCTAAAAATTCCCACAAAATAGGATTATTCTAATTTTGTCATGATGTAATTCCGCATACGTCCTCCCCTGTTTTTTCATTGCTGTCCCATTTCACTAATATTCTCCCCTCTATCACTTCCTTCAAAACACACTAATCCCTAATCACCCAGATCCTGTCACTAAAATATTGAGTACAAATACCACAAAATTCACGAAGCCACTACACAACCCGGATTTCGACGATTGATCGCCATCATCATGTAGATGAGTGATCGACGTACAATCGTCGAAACCCGGGTCATGTAGTGGTTTTGTGAAAGTTGTGGTATTTGTAACAGTTTCCATAATAAACACGTTGACGACGGAATACCTCCAAGTTAATACCGAAAGAGTTTTATTTATCCAGCCAATAAACCTGTCTTCTTCCGTTTTCTTCCTTTTTATCATTATCAGATCGTAGTTAAGTACAGACTAAATCTCCTGCAGAAATTTAAAACGGATACGTTTACTGAAGATGCTAGATACATATATTAATAACCCCTGCGTATTATCCTAGATTGGCTTAAGTTTTTCACTCAACTCCCTCTCCTTCCCCACAGTTCCTAAAACATCATCATTTCTTCATCTCCCAAACTTTAACAGCTCCCTCAACCCTAATATCTCATGGGCCACCAGGCTATTTTCATCCAAAGGGGGTAATTCGGTAGAATAACCGATACTGAAAAGGAAAATTCGGTCGGACTGAAACACTTGAAAGCTGTGCATGGTCATAGCAGAAAATAAAGATTGAATGCATGCAATGGCATTGGGCAAGAATGAAAGGAGTAATTACAGCGGCATAGGTACACTTGCAAGTATAAAATGAAATTTCAATCGATTAGCAAATATTAGATAGGCGAGTAAAGTAAGAAAGTCAAGCTTGAGTCTTAGATGTCTTTAAGACAAGGCATGCAAGTGCCTCTATTTCAGGTGAAAAAATCTAGATGGATGTGATAGTATGGATGAAAGAAACGAAAGAGAGGCATTTGTTGGCCTGAATGACTCCGTAGTGGATTTGACTGCGCCCGCCTTTGAAATGAGCACTATGAATTGAATATACGGCCGTGTCAACAAAGGATGTTCTCAAGATGACTTACGTACAATGGAACTTATTTACATTGATGGGTAAAAACTACGAAAGGCAAGAAAAAAACAATCCATTTATGTCACAAACAAAATATTTATAGAGAATGTTAAGGTTTTTTTCCTTTGATGGTCGGCGATAGCCTGTAGCAGGACTTCAAGAAAGCATACTTGAGACTAAGTGGCGACTTCCTAATCGGACAAAAATGCTACCCTACCCCTTGGGCTCAATTCCCTCAATGAGGCAACGTAACAACATCTCCGACCCCATATAACAAACGTTACAGATATGGGGTCTTGGAACCCAGAGGTCGTAATGTTTTTTCGGAAGGATCCTAGGCGACACTAAGTAAGTTGTAAGTATTGGCCGATTTTCACGATAGCGAACACATGGAGCAGAAGAATTTACGTCAGGGATCTTGTGTCCCAACTCTACGAGTAAAATCACTGGCTGTGTACGTCCAACAAAACGCATACCACGTAGTTACAGGCGACGGGTTACTAACAGACGTTTAGTAGTGACGAAATCTGGGGAAGAGGGCGGAAAATGATGACATGATGGGAAGTAGCTGCGCCAAAGACGAAGACAACATGAGAAAAGAGACGTTTAAGAGGCGAAATATAAGCGATGGTACACCTACCCTGGCCTGTAGAAATTCATGACTCCAAAACAATAAGCATACGTAATCAAGAACATTCAGTGTGAAAATAATTTGGCCACCCTAACACATTGACCATTTACAGAAGAGTCTTTACAAAAAACTACGATCAGTATGACCCTATTTCACTCATAAGTATTTCCTTATTTCTCCAATAAATTTGTAATAAATGTCCTCCATCCCGATTATCACCGAACATGCCTCCAGCATTCATATTCCACAAAGCATTTAAAAATTGCACCATACAGATCGACACATTTTACTTATATAACATGCAACCATGTAAGCTCAAAGAATGGTTCCATTTTAGGACAACAGATGAAGGGGATTACGACTGTTATGGAGAGGGAATATTTTGAAAACTACAGCAAAAAAATTGCTTCCCAAAAGAATCCATAAATTGGAGGTTTTATTTCTATGATTATTTTCTTTTATCATACGGATGTCACTGGAGGGATGTTTCAAGTCATAAGGTGTAACTCCCTAAGTTCCCATTTTAAAAAAATGAAAAAACTTAGTTCTTTTCCACCCATATATTTAAACCTATGTTCCTCTGCATTCTATGTAGCATAAGACATCTGAACACAACAAGTAGGTTAGACTTTTAAAAAATCATAGCTACTGACGCTGATGACATTTAACTTATACAATTAATTATAAGCCGTTAAGGAAAGATTATAGCATGCGCATTTCATTCAGTCTGCGCCGATTAGAAGTAGGAATATAACAGTAATACGCCTTTTAAAAAAAACTAAAAATCATACGTGTCCGAGCTGGGATCTTTCAATTCTTCTTAAAGTAGACGTTTTAAGGGCAACTGGCGGCTACGCCGTCGCGCTAACCAGTCCATGAAGATTTCCGCGATGGCTTCATGGAGTAGTACTTAGAAAGGTGCCAAAAATATTCTTGGAGCCTCCATATGCTTTCCAACAAGCGTAGCTTTACTGCGCAAATAGTACGCATGTTTCTGAACCAAGAAAAACTTCGAACCATGACGCACTCAACTTGGCACAGTGTAGAGAAATTCATATATAACATCCACACATGACCGACAGTCATAAATAAATACTGTTCAGCTAAGTACCCGAGTTAACAAATATCTCCCAATCTTTCACAGGTTCTCAATAAATCGACGAATATACCACGCACTAAATAACGTCTGATGCACTAATGATACAAGAAAAGAGAACAATGTTGTTGACAGAAATCCACTTGAGTACCAATATACTGTCTTATATCGCCTAGACCCTCACGCTGTTCAGCTTCCGATTCTTAAGATGAACATCCCCTTAGAAAGGGACCACAAATCCACCCCTCTCCAATCACGTTGGTACTTCCGTAATAATAGAACTAGTTGAAAAAGCAACGCGGAAAATCCACCATAAGACTACGCAGATAAGAGAAGGAAAGAGAGAGTCAAACTCTAGGGCCCACACGTCATGACGAATATCATTTTCGGGTCTTATGACGTGACGATGGAAACTGGGACTGTGAAAGGAACATACAGAGCAAACACACACACGCTCTCAAACACAGAAGAATTTGCATCTTTTTCCCCGAGACGGCGCTCGCCCTTATCGGTGCGACCGTACCGTCTCCGTTGACTCGGTAGCAAAATCCACCTGTTCGCCCGGGTGCTTTATCACCCCGGCTCCTTATGGGGTAGGTCGCGACGAGGTCCGGCCTGCGGCAAGCCACAAACGTGAACGTGCGCGCAAGCACATGCGCGCGCGGCGAATGGGATACTATTCAAACCCTGCGGTGGAGGATCGCTGCAGCCTGCGGAATGAGGCACTCCCAAAGGATAGCGCTCGGTCGCGAAAACCACTTCTAAACAGTCAATCACAATAGCGCAAATTAAGGCTACTTGGGAAAAAAATGTTTTAATCGCCAGTTTTTTCACGTTCGCATATTATAAGGATAATTCACCAGCGTCGTACTATGAATCATTTTGAAAAAAATCAAGCACTGATCTTTTTTGTGTAGTACCTTATCATTTTCTGCGCTAGAAAAATGTTCCAGCGTTAGCATCTACGAGCGTCATGAGAAATTCCAACTACATTTCGAAAGAGTCATAACATAAACATTCATGATAGCAAATCTTGAGCAATAAGAACGGGTTCGAATTTGTGGTGCTCGCCCTTCTACAGTATTTGTAATACGACAAACGAAGTCTTTGAAATCGACTAGTATTGTACACTAGGGATCTCGCACCACAGAGGGTTGTTTCGAAATAAGTGATAAGCATTGAATGATAATAGATGCTCACATACCACAGAGCAATCAAGATTTTTCATATACATTTAAGTGCACGTAGTTGTCGTCGATCCCCTCAACCTCCTATTTCCAGCAGGCAATTCCCTCTCCTATAAGTAGTTACATATTTAACTTCCTTCCCGCCCATTTAACGTCCAATATTCTCCGGATATTCCCCTTGCATTTTCTGAGCCTCTTTCCCCAATTTCACGTTTTGCGAAGATACGTATTAACACAGAAATAACGAAAAACTGATAACGAATACATCGTACAGACCCTATTACACTGACTTGACAAAAAGTACACAACATAAAAACACACGAATGCACCCTTGCATTTGCACCCTTCAACAAGCGCGTCAGTTCACCTTCATAACGCGTCTCGGCTTACTTAAGGCCGCTTTACACGATACGATTTTTTGTACAATTTCTTGTACAAACTCTTGTACGAGGAAATTGTACCGTGTAAAGCGGCAAATTGTACTTGAGCGATTTTCTGAATGGGACTGAACGGGAAATAGAACTTGTTCTAATTCCATTCAGACAAACATACAATTTCGTACAGTTTATACAAGCGTTTGTACAAGAAATTGTACAAAAAATTGTATCGTGTAAAGCGGCCTTTAGCCTACTCCAGTCACCCGAGGATTATGCAAGCCAAAACGCGTAGTGAAACGATATGATCCTACGGTGTCAAAGTATTTTGCTTGATTCTTTGGAATTTCCTCGTACTTTTCACTAAGTTTCTGTAAACATCCTATAACTCCGACTCTTACACCGATAAGGTGGCAATGTCAATGGTGCATTACACACGTACGCGCGAGTTTCTGATCTTACTTGAATATTCAACGATTACACTTAACACCAGCATCCCTGGATGAAAATGTGACATACGCATGCATAACAATGCATCACCCTCTTTTTCAACATATGTAAATGATTTCACATCCAATTATATCATTACATTATACGGACAACATTAAACACAAAGCTTCATGAAAAAATAAAGACAATGTGTAACTCCCGGTATCTGTTCCCAACCGGACATCAAGGAGGTCAACGCCAACGCTGAGGGAGATAAGGGCTGAAGTCGGTTGTACCACACTGAAGTCAAGAGTTAACTGCCGACCTCTCCAGCTGCGGCTCCCATAATCTGCCGGCATACGAGTCATACGGACACCCCTTTGGCCATGCTGGGGCTTGAACAACTGAACGAGAAACCCCGAAATCCGAAATCATCGCCTTGATTCGAGCAATTTTGACTGGTGGTGAGACAACATGTCTTCTGTGACGATGTCCGCCGATGATAGCATAAGAACTCAATAATAAATATAAATGAGTGGACAAAAATGCATTTACACCGAAAGCCGTGAAGTGGCAGTAGTCATGATTTGCAGAACCTAAACAAGAAGGTACGACACTTTTGAGGCTTCATTAAATCATAAATATTCTCCTCTAGCCGTGGATACACTGTTAGTGCCTTGAACATTTTTCCCAGGAATGGGGAAGGCAGCATTCGTCTATGCAGTTTATGACGAGTGTATTATGATCAGCGGGCCAATGTCGTGAGTTCCATTCTGGTGTTTGGTATGCATAAGAGTGCTGATGGGAAGAGACAATCCTAATTGACACTGCGGCCAGCATGATTCCACATAGTACTCGGGATATTTAGGATAGTGAATACTTGGGGAAAAGAAGAATGAGGTGATATGACTTGAGAGAAATCTTGAAAAGTAGCGTTCCATCTCCACGAATAACGAGCAATTGGTATATAACGACCGATACGTCGACCAGGGCACCAATTTTGCTAGCACGTCCACACGGCACCACGCTGTTTAAGTTAATTCCATCACTGCACGACTTAAGATCCCCTAATAGGCAACACAAAATATCCCACTCCCCTGGGAGTACATCGTCCGAAAACAAACTGACAATATGAAAATAAACTAAATTTTATCATTCATTTTTTCCACGCTTAACGGGGTACCCTATGAATTTATGAGTCATGGGGTGTCAGATGCGTGAATTCCTAAGAAAGTGCGTTAAAGGAAGAGAAACGCGTTGCGGTAGGACATTTCTAATTAAAACAAACGCTTGATAGCCAGCTACTCCTAATAGACCTCAGCAAAGGAATGCATCTTCAGCAGTTCAGTGGGTAACAAAAAAAAAACCTTAAGTTTTACACAGCTAAAGAAAATCGTGCGAAAGGCCTAGGTAGGCACTTGAGGCTAGCAGAAGCTGGTTTAAAACGATTACACAAGGAAAAAAATGAAGCACCCACAAAACAGGAGCTTCAACCCATACACAAAACCACTTTCCCATCTCCTACGGTGAAAAACTAATTTCCATTCTCTCGTGTTCCGAGGATCTACAATGGCATCGCTAAAATTACGGTAATGAGTGGAGGCTGTTCAACGACGATGCACACCATGGAGTCAGAGTGCAAGTTTTTTTTTGCAGCATTACGGACTGGCCTGAGAAGGAAGGCAGAAGTAAACTGACCTAGGCAACGGCCTGAGGGATTCCGAGTGCCCCGGAATCTCTCCACCAAAAGCGGGAAAGGAAGCGTGCGAAGGCACGCGACCTCTGCTGAACGCGTAGGAGGTCTCGTATCAATATGAGATACAGGATTATTTTTTATCTTTGACTTGCCGAGACGCATCCGGTATCCAACAAGGCCTTCGCTGCCGGCGCCATTGAGTCTCCGTAATGAGGAGGACGGTCGTATTTCCCTTGTTTTCCTTTCAGTTACAGATTTGCCCGTTTTTACCCCATTTAAAACGTTTTGGGAGCCTTCCTCCCTTATTTCACAACTTTAAAACCAAGATTAAGAAAAACGACAAATTAATAATGATAATGAATGCCTCAACTGGAACTGGGGAGAAAGTCTTTCCAGAAAGAAGGCTGTCAAAAAAATTCCAAAAATTATGAAACACTCACGTCCTTCAAATAAAAAGGTTATTACTCGGTGATAGTCTTCGCGCATTTCATTATTTACATCAACCAGCTAGATTTACGTAAACGGTACGATTGAAATTCGTTGAACTAAAAATAGGAATTGCTCATACCCATTACTAACATTGACTTTAACGCATGTGTTTGGTAATGCTACTCACCCCGAAAATTGTTCATATCAGCTGCACCCTTATTCCTAGGAAGGCAAAAGACCGTACGTAAACCTTGTTGAATGCGGGGATACTATTATTGCAACTTTTCTTACTTTTGATCGAATTACCCGGAAGAAAGCAGAGAGAATCTTTTCTTACTTTTGTCTTTAGCATGAACGTATTAACTTCTTCGATAGCAATACGTAATGTAAAAGTAATGCATGGAGTGCATGACCATCAAACAATCTTTCTTGAATATTTTCAACACGCAAAATACATTTGCGGTCGGATACGAAGGAATGGCGGGAAACGATAAACAGGCTCACACTCTAATTCCAGAAATTGATATCTCTTCTGTACTTATCAATGTTGTCAGCTAGTTAAACAATAATTTACATAAGTTGAACGTGGCTGATCAGGGTACGTAAAGGTACCTATGCCAACATTCTGGAAGCATTCCAAATTAATGGTATTTATTAAATTTGTAAACATGCCAACGACGATTATTAACTTGTATAAATAAATAAAAATAAACTCACGGCGAAAATAGTCAAGTGAAAGACAAATATAAAAAACGAGCAACCTACATAGATGGCCTTTATGAAATTATTGCACAGAATAATTTCCCTGTTAATATAAAAGTGCTTTTAATTGCTACAAGCTAATTTTCGAAGCAGATCTAAAGAAGTTTAGCTAAGTAAAGCTAAGTACGCTTGATGAAAAATATAAGATGAATACTTAAAATTTTTAGGTAGAAATACAGCGACTACTGAAACCTAACTCGAGATTTCAGTGAGCAATGATTTGATGCTGTTTAAAAAGTAAGAAAATTGGAGAGCTAACAGCATTAGATACGTAAAAACGGTTATTGTATAAATAAAGTACGGGAGTTAAAATAACCGGGAGAAATTTGAGTAAGGTCCGCAAATGACCGATATAATTATGAAAGAGTATTAGTTAATGGGTTGAATATACTTCACCTACAGCTTCGTAATACCCTACGAGCCACCACAAGGGCGTATAAAGCAAGGCCAGACCCCTTATCAGGTTTGTACTACCTTGGGACACTCAATCTTATCACAGATAACTATTTAGCCGGTTTTCGTGTAAGGAAAAATAATTGACCAAGGAAATAAAGCAGTATCACATGCCTGCGTGGGAAAGAGGAACAATTTCCGAATTTAAAATTATCAACGAATATAAGTACATATTTCTCCGCGAAAGTGAACTAAAATAGAGATTATTCCATATTTGTAACTATGAAGTGGTAAAATAACTCATTGCTGAAATGAAACCAGATTAATTTTTAATATAGCTGATGTCTCACACAAACAAAATCAGATTCCAGAAACTGACAATCATTCGACAACAGATGATGCAAAAAACGAACACTGTTTAGGGATTATCCATACATTACGTAACGATTTTCACCTTTTTCACTACCCACAACATTGACAAACGACACCAAAGAATTCTCCCTTTTCTGTATATGATAAAAGCCTATCTTTATGAGTACCACACCGATTTCTCAATATTACATGAATGAATAGGAGTTACGCTGACCCTACGTATAGGAAGACCGGTCGATTCCTCCTCCCTTCATCGTTACGCATTACATGGACGGACCCATAAGGATGGAAATGGAAATCCACGCCGTGGACTCGGAAAACCCTCTCCGCCACAGACCTCGGACACAGGGTAAATTTTCTATTCGCATGATGCTTCCACTGCATCTCTTTCGGGCCTCCCGCCAAATGGCAAGTGGGTTACGGAATTCCGAAGTTGTTCGTCGATCAAGCATCTAATGGACGGAAGGAGGAAGAGAGGGAGAATAGGAGGCGGCGGCGTGGGGAGCCAGGCGTCAATCCCACACCCACCGACCGTCCTGTCACGCCCTAGCTGTCTCCGCACGCCAGACAAGGAGAGAGTGAACCTGCTTATCTCCCCAGACCCAACGATAATACTAAAGCCTCCAAATACCCGACTCCCTCCCTCAGTTACCAGATATCACGAGGAGTTACGCCCCCCCAGCTTCCTCCTGACGCGCTGTCCACCAAAACGTTGCCCACATCCGACCGAAGGCTCAGAGCAGACGATGTTCATAATAAATACGATGTAAAAAATACGATCGCCTATGAGCTGCAAACGTGACACCCAAAGAAAACATTCCAACACGAAGCACAATTATGATTCATCGAACGCTATCACCAAACGGAAATCCTACAAAAATCCCCTAACCAACTGCGATTAATGTGCTATCCTATGCATGTATGACACACCAGGAACACTCCAGCGTATCTCTCCGCTATAATGATTTTGGCCAACAAATTTGGAGAAAGTAGGTGTAAAGACCGCTTTACACGATACAATTTTTTGTACAAACACTCGTATGAGAAAATTATACCGTGTAAAGCGGAAGATAGTACGAACGCTTGTGCGATTGTCTGAATGGCTGAACGGGATATAAATAGAACCTGCCCTAAATCCATTCAGACAAACATACAATTTCGTTCAGTTTATACAAGCGTTTGTACAAGAAATTGTACAAAAAATTGTATCGTGTAAAGCGTCTGTAACACTACAGATTATCGCCTAGCTGGACGACAAACCAACGCTTTTGGGGTAAACAATTGAAACGTAAATGATTACGGTTTAGATATACAACCGTATGATGTAAGACCAGTCAACTAACGGGAGGAGAGGGCACCAGTGAGAGACAAAATGCACCTCCTTAATAAATCTGCAACACTTTCACCAGTTGTGAGCAAACCAAGAAGCGAATCATTCAGATGCGTAAAACAAGCAGTTAAGAGGCTTCGTTAATCGGCAGCTTAAAGTATAGGGTCTCATGAATTCGTGAAGAGGTGCAAAGCGAGTTAAGTCTAGCGGCGAATAGCTCGGAGATAAACTTTTTCTTTTCCACTCGTCCCGAGACTTTCCATTAGCTTAATGTTCATCAAGTCCAGTTCCCCCACGCAAAAAAAACTATTATTTTAACCAAATACACCTTTTTATATAATCAATTCAAAAAGAAGAAAAAACCTTGACATCCGCAGACGTTCGGCACTCGCGAAACCTAACAAACTATTTTACACATCCCGCTCGAGAACTCGTCTCTGTAGCCACAACCCATTTCACCCACCGTTTCAATAGTCTTGTTGCCAACGAAAACTCAACGGGAACGGACCGAATTTGGAGAGACAGATCCGCGGCTACTTCGGTACGAGATGACAAGAGTGTAACAGTCGAGTTGTTAGCCGTAGAAGTAGGAAGTCTATTCGATGGAAGACGGGATGATGCATTTCCGGGGATGCAGGATTCTATGGGTCCGAGATAAGATATAAAATAAAGTGGAGGCAGAAGGAAATTCACGAAATTAATTCATTTCATCCATTGCGCGAAAACAAGGAAGGTGACAGCAATTTCCGGAGCTGGTTCATTTTTCCAGTAGGATGACACGGGCACGCGACAATTTTAGGGGTTATCAAAGGAACGAAGAGTGGAGGCAGTCTGTAATTGATGCGACCCGACTTCTGTTCACTTCAAAGCAAGCAACGTACTTGTCATGGCAGACCGACTGAGGGGAAGCGGGATGGGGAAAGACGCGAGAATGGGTTAGCACCAAAGGTCATCTGTCGTCACGAAATGAGTAAGCGTCCAAAGACTATCATGAAAAGGGACGTTCGCTTGCGTCTCTAGAATGATTCGCGACCCTCCCGACACAAAACCGCCTCAACTACATGGCTAAATAAAGGGCTGCGTGAAATCATGAGCGGAATGAAGCGACAAAGAGATACTCACGCTCTGCAAGCAAGAAGAGATCGCAACGGTACGAAAATGAAACATCTCGTGAGTGCGTTTTTTAGTGTGGAGTCCGAAATCTGAATCCTAGCGGAGATCTAAAGTTACCGGGGAATGGCGAGTCACGATCAACTCCATTCTCATTTTTGCACCATTGCATTTCTACGTAAGTTAAATGCCTAAACCGTAGTATACCAAGAGCACATAATAAAACGAAGTTCATGTGTTGAAAACATCGGAATGATTATTAACCCCGAGTCCCAATGCCATTTTGAGATTAGAATTCATAGGTTAATACCAAATAATAAGTCCTAAATACAAGTATACCTAAAAGTATATTCATGATAATGAATAGAAGGAGGAGATTCTCCCATCGGTTAACCTCTCCATTCTTATATTTAGTCCATTTAATACCCATAACTACCGACTCCAAGCACTTCATCATTCCTTCGTAATACTTCCCGCTTAGGTTCCCTCGATGACTGTCTGTATCTCTTTTCTTTAGCCGGCTACATTTCCCGTTGCGAAGAGTTTACGAAATCCTTTTGCCCATGAAGGCGGCTATTAGACGATGCATAGACATTTTTACCCACCTCGGGAATTAGATTACCACCAGTAAAGAAGAAATAAAACACGAACAAAATGCATGCAAATGAACGTTAACAGTGCGTTTAATAGCACGAATAGCCTGAAAAGAAGACGAGCCAAGACGATCAAACAACCATTCAAATTTGCAAATACACGCAATGGCGATATTATTTAAAATGAAACCCAAATACAATAAGTAGGGTAAATAAGAAACTTAGGTAATACACAACGTAGAAATCGCGGGATGAAATCGTGCACTGCGCTTGAAAACAGTCACATTATCTCATGGGGAACCTCCAAAGAGACGTAAAATAATTTGCTAAGAGGATAGCAGTGAAATCTGAATCGAAAATGTAATCAGTCACAGAAGACAGCGGATTCGGAAAATATGAGTGAATAAAGGACTTACTCCTATGGTTCGGCCCCGAGAATCCCTAATGGTAAGCGTAAATACTTGTTTGGGGCCATGAGCCTTTGTAGTGTTACGGGAGCAGAAAAACCATTATCCCTCGCACTAAAAACTTAAGCTAACGCTGTCCAGGACTCCGCTCATAATATTCAATGGGCACATTGGATTAAAAATATTTATAAACGCTATGAGAAAAGAGAACTATACTAACTGTAATAAATTTCTCCACTATCACCAGAAAAAATATAAAAATGAAAACAATATAGCTCTTCCCTTCAATTCTTGATGCTATACACGAAACTTTGGTAAAAAAATCAATTGAACTGAAACAACACGATCATAAACAAGTAGTTTGAAAACCAAACTTGCATAGAGCCGTCGGGAACGGATTTCGTGGAAAACAGTCCCAGAGTGGGATACCAACACGTGTCTACTAAAAGGAAACACTAATAAATAAAGGAGAGGGAGGTTCCCGACATTCGACGAAATCCTGAACGAGGAGTCGTGAAAGCATAAAACGTGAAAACAACATTGACTTAAAATACACCGAGCTTTCACATTTTTTATCATAAAATGAAAAGCCATCCGGCAAAAATAAAACAAAGCACCAACCGTTACTACATCTACAGAATACCATGCAAGCCACATCGTGGGAGTGTGGCAGCGACAAAAGTGATTAGATTTATGATTTAATTTTTCCGAAACATATGAACGACGATTTTCTCATCAAAACGGCAATGAATCCTTTTTTACCATGAGCGAAATGTTGCCATTAGATTCAGGTAGAGATTGTAAACATCACCAAATGGTGATGCGCAACCCATTCAATGCACAAAAGAAGATTTCACCTCTCTCTTAAACGAAAAACAAAGAGACAATCTTCGTGAAAAAATTAAGAGGGGAAGAAACTCGTTAAACCTTAGCGAAATGAGATACTACATATATGAATATAAGGCGCACACCTTTTAGAGGAAGACCCGCTTTTCGTCAGCATTTGTTCCGCAATCCAAAGGTTATTTTAACCCAGCAGAGCTAGAACGTTCTTTTGGGCTGAATTCAAAGGATGCAATTCAAAAATCACGACTACAGGCACAATGAATTTAAAACATTTGACAAACCTTTAAACTAGGGTTTCGAAGAGAGAAAAAGTATCTCTCAACAAAATGTTACATATGCAAATTAAAAGAAAAACGAATAGACACTATAAAGCAGAAAGATTCGGAGACCTTAGAACTAAATGATGCAGAGTAGCTAGACGCCAGGTCGACCAAGTCACGGCGCTATTTGGGACGAGATAAATTTGAATTCAACTACGGATGCTGTTCACATTCCCTTTCTACGGATATTGTTCCATTAAAGCCGCTCTAACCGGCGCCCCACGAAGACTATGGGCCATGTGCTGGGGGAGAGATGAAGTTGATTGATTGGGGAGAACCAGGGAACGATCCAATCAGTTCACGACTCCCTCGGGGGCGTCGGTCACCATTAAGCCCTGACGTTTTCGCTGCCCGAGTCGTAAGTTTACAAATACGACTAGAGTTAACTCAAAATGACATAATAACACTTGCAGGAAATTTCGAGGTGAACCCTATCCAGGCAAATAAATACGGCGACATATTAAGGCAATAATTGCCTCAATTGTCAGTTGAGTCACTAAATTATATTCAGCCTTTACAATTAAAACAGCTGAACACCGGCTACGTTTTAAAATATCTGTCACTGTATGGGTATCGAGTTATTGCAATCCCATTCCGATGAAAAGAAGTACTGCACCGCACTAAAAACCCCCCTTGTTAATATACAAATGTTTCAATTTAATGATGAAAGAAAAAAACGCTTGGAACTAGCTGGGTGAAACTTCTCAAGCACCACACAAAATACATATTTCAATTTAAAGTGGCAGGTAAGTACGTAAAATATGTGATCTCCGCATTGCAGAGCTCAAGACACTAGCGAGCACAGGGAAAAAGAAGACGCGTTTTGTCAAATTCAACTCACACGGAAGAACACCTACATATTATCAGAATTTTCTGCATAATGGGGTCGTTTACCATATTTTTAATCGCAAAATCTGATAGTTTGTAAAATAAAAAGGCCAGTATCTTTCCGTTTTTCGATCTGTCAATTAGTCCTCGAGTTATAAGCGGCGAAAAACTGATGTTTTTAACTCTTTCGGAAAAGTGGGCGTGCATGCGACCTCTTACGTCATCCACTTTGACCAATCACAACTGAGCCCGCGAAGTTACTTCGCCATATCGCAATGAGGGGGACACAGCTGACGCTGCTTAGAAGATTAATTTTTTCACTAAAATTCATTCATTGTATTTGTCTTACAATATCCTCTACAAAATTGCATTTCGGTTCCGAGTAAACGTCCCAATTTAACACGCCCGAACTCCCACGACATCCAATTCGCGCGGAAGTGGTTGTTACTTGAAGAGGTGACCGACAGCTGAGGTCATAGAGGATTGATATATTTTGATGAGGTGGAAATTGTGGGAGCGGTTGAGAAAGGGTCATGGGAAACCCGACGGCGGAATTAGAATTAGCATGCTCTCAACAAAAGGCACACACGGTCCACATCTTAACGTCCCACCTGACGGAAAAAGCGATGTTCTTGGAATGCTCCCCTCACGGCATTCAAGTAGGGACCGGGATTCGACAAAAAACCAGCCACTGCCGGGACTTGAACCCGGGAAAACGGGTAGCGAAGCAAGTACTCTAGGCACTAAACTAACCTGATTCACAAAGAATACATGTTAGGTTTATTTCATCACGCCTTTCCGACCATTTCTCCCGAAAATTATGGCATTCAATACAAAAAAAAAGATTAAAAATATACCAAATTAAGGTTCGACTTATTCCTAGTTAATTTAAGACGCAAACCCAACAGGTAAAATTGCAAGAAAGGTCAAAACGAAGTTAGGAGGGTCATACCACATTTTAAGAAATAACGTCGTCCGCATACTTTGTAAATATGCATGTTTTCTAGGCATTCCTATGGCATTGTGCTTAACTATTCCTAAGTAAGTAACCAAGATATTCGGCTTCACATCTTTCTACGATCATGGAGTGAGAAGCTCTCAAGAACGCTGCCAGCCAAACGAAATCCGCGAGTTAGTGGCGGAAACATACCCTTCCCCCACCCTAAAGCACATATTCAAATGCGATATTGATGAAACCCAGGACTCGAGTCGATCAATAAGCAAGGATTGACGACTTCACTCACAAAGGAACAAGATTTGTGTGCGCGCGTGTGCTGTGCCAAAAAATAATCACTGGCGAAACTACTAAGGCATGTTGAATACCAAGTGACCGCAGAGTTCCATTTCCATACTCTCATCACTCGAGATAAAATACCATGATCGCAAAAATGTCAACGTAAATGAGGGTTAATACAGAAAATTGACGGACTCAAAATCGGAAATATTCAAAACTCCATTGGTTGAGAAGTTGATTCAGGATGTCTTTTCAGATTAACAAGGAAAGGAGGTTTTAAGAACATACTTGAGAGTCACCTTGAGTCCGTAAGGATATTAGAGAATGAGCTTCCTAGTTGATGAGGACACTGGGATCGTTACGCCATTCGAAAAGTAAGTCAACTATTAAAAAAGATCTAAATGGGTGAATTTACACATATTTTCCAAAACTTTTAAGCATTCTCTCTAGTCTTCCATGGTCAGTAGCAATACTGAATATGCAGACGACGAGGACACCCAAAATTGGAGCACCTAATTGGTCCTAAATGGGCGTTTTTTAGCCAAGATCACACCAACATAGGAAGCTTAAATATACTTTAGAATAGCAACGGCAATCACACGTTGATACCACTTCACTTCAGCTTCAAACTTCATTCCCCCTCTTAGCGTGATATTGTATTGCGCCGAAACGTGGACTGAAAAAAGAGAACAAATATATCCTGGCTGCTACAGAAATGTTGGTGGGGAGAAGGCTGACAAACGTAAGGTTGGCGGAAGTAAGACAAAAGAGAAGTGCCACGGATAGGTATGGAAGGAAAGAAAATTGACTGAAGAAATTAGGAGAAGACAGGGTATGAAAAACGTTACTAGCGAAGAGTGTTTCGACAAACGCAATACCGAGAGCGTCAAGTAAGCGAGTAGGGTGAGGAGAAGAATGGTCAGTTTGGAAGGAATGATGAGAGGTAATAAGAATGCCGAGCTAAATAAGATTAAAGATAAGGTATAACCCGCCGCGTGACACGTTTAGCGGCATCTCATGGCCATCTACATCAACTTTTACCGCCAGAACACCAAAAAATTCACAATTCACAACATTAAAAAATACGAACGGAGAGGAAAGAGAATGAACAATAGAGGTCTTTTGTAAGTTGGTTTGGAGGGGGCACTTAGTGCACAAGAGATCACATAGTGGTGCTAGAATGTGGAGGGGAAAGGCATCGCGTCGCTGGATTAAACTCAAGGAAGGCAGGGAAAAATTGCAGATAAAACTAATGGCAATGTTGAAAGCCACAACATAAAATTTTGATTAAAGGGGAAGAGGCCAGAAATAAATAAGCATAAGGAAGAAGCATAAAGGCACGGAACTTAGTACACGGGGAATATGATGAGACGAAGATCAGAAAATGGCAAAGTAACGGGGAGATAATCGTAAAACACATGCTTAGAAAATACTATTTCAAACCTACCTCTAATACTCAAGAATATCATAAATACTTAAAGTTTTCAAATAAAGATATCAGAACCAATGAACCAAAATTGTTATCTAGATGGCGTTAACCTTTTAGCGGACTCTTAAGTGAATTGGGCGGTTTGGGTCATAGAAGACATCGAACGTCGCTTCTTTGCCGTGAGAAATTACGATGGATGGACGACAGCCTTCACTTCAGGAGAACATTTAACGTTCACTAAAAAACTATTCATGTATCTATCCATTGGGGCGGCGCTCGCCGTTGGTCAATAGGCGGACTGAGCATTTGAAAAATGACGCATTATTAACTACAGTCGTACTTTCCAAAGGCAAGAGGCAACACAAATAATGTTATAACCCCAAGTCCTTCAAGAGGATCGTGATCATTACCGGGAGGTAAGAGTTATGTAGAAGAAGACGAGGGAGTCGAGAAAAAGAACAACTATGGAAAATTTTCGTCACTTCCAGTCTGAAGGGTCGCCAGAAAACTGCGTTACTTTCGATGAGAAGTGCTTTAGTCGAAGTAGAAAAAACCGACCGGTAGTTCCTCGGTCACGGAACTACCGACCGAGGTAGTTCCGCGGTCGGTTCTACCTCGACCGCGGAACCTGAGTGCAAGAGATATCCCGTTAGCCAAAGCGAAAGGGGGCGACACCATTTCCATGGAGCGTGGAACTATTTGCTACACAACCACACCTGAGACTCCTTTAGAATGCAATATTACGTATAAGGTGACATTACTGATAGTCGCAATCAGTCAATCGTGCTAAATTAAAAAAGGTCGTCACCTTTCACTAGCAATTTTTAGAATGTAAACCCAATTTCTCACCCTATACCTGTGTAGATTTAGCAACGTAACCCTGAACCTGAATATCCCTCCAAATGCTGCCATGAATTATCAAAGAGGTGAATGAATGGCATGAAGAACACCGGTTGGAAGAAAAAAACATCCTCAACGACACGTTTATCCAAGGACATAGTTCAATAAAGCCAAAATTATTAGCTCGTCAACAATATCATGAAGGACATCGATGGTATCAAAAGTGAGAGAACGCACATTGCAATACGCAACGTCATTCTACAAATGAGGAGGTGCAGTTTGTTTTTATGTTAAATGGGCACAGCTGAGCAAAATTGATAAAAAGGGGCTGGCCAAACCTCACTTCAATAATGAGGACTGAATGATGCCGCCGCAAGAGTACACAACCCAGAGAGCAATAAAACGGAATAAAAAGTTCATAACAAATATTTATATAAAAGCTCGGAATAAAAAGGTTGTCTAAGAATAAACACTTAAAATAAATATGAACACAGAGCGAGACAACATATTTGCAGAGATAGTTATAAAATAAAAAGACCCACAAACGTAAGTTTCGACCCAATATTATTTACATATTTCACCATACAACTTTACAAGATTGAATTATCTCCTCTAACAAACCGTTTCCCGTTCATTAAAATTTTTGTAAAGAAGGCTTATGGCAATGTATGGATTCAATTAAAACGCAATTAACGTGAAAAAACACTGAGTAAAATTTAAGATTTCTAATTATATTAGTCCGAGTGGCAGGGACGACAAAGAAAAATTTTAAAGTAAAAATAAGGCAATGGGAATTCCTTTCGGAACAACAGTCTTTGAGGTTTGATACGACAATATTCGACGCAAAAACCGCGAAACATAGCGCAGAAATTCAATTCCACCACACATGGAAAAAACAAAACAACATCACTGGAAGGTTGCCAACCCTAGAGACGTCACTGAACACCGATCACAACATAAACCACGAGTGCTACGCGCGGGAACTGTCGCAGTCGCCGTGGGCCACCGAACATTTTAGCAACGAAGACCGAACTGATGCATCTCGGCGAAGTCGGTACACGACGCTCCCTACAAGAGCGAGTGGAAGCCAAGAAGAGGAACCAAACCGGCGAGAAAACACCGCTCTGAAAGATTATAATGCATAACAATGCTTCCTGGATCACTCCATTATCTACTTTTCCAGGAAAGGACCGCTGGCTCCTGGCGGCCGAAGAAATCCAACAACGGCGAAGGTATTCGAAAACAAAAAAGGGCGGAGATGCGAAGGAATGAGTGAGAAAGAGAGCTTCTGCCAGAGCGACGCGATCGTAACCGTGTGCGCCCCTGCGACCCAATCGTTGCGGTGCCGTGGGAGCGTAAGCGGAGTGGTAACCTAGGCAACCGTGTCGCTATCCCGCTTCCTGCCCCTCCACCCCCTCTCCGAGTAGTAGTGTGGGGGCGGCGGAGGTGAAACACACAATCTCTCTCTCTCTTTCTCTCCACCCCCACCCCGCTCCCCAATCTCTCGCATGCGCACCAGTATCACCCCAATTTCTTACATCGGCGGCGACCCCCCCCAGGGGGAGAGTGCGGAGAAGGGGTGAGAGAGAGTGTGCGGGGAGAAACCCGAATCGATGACGAGTCGCCCAAGCTTCCCGCGGGACTTTCGGAGACTTGGAGAGAGGGGAGCATTCGCGGAATCGGAGGAAGAGGTCAAGAAAGCGTGAGCCGTCCAAGGAGGGGACGTGCGTCACGCAGCGGAGTTCGACGGAAGGATCCACTCTCGCTGTCTCCTTAACCGGGAAAGGAAGGGGATGGGAAGGTATATTAGCAGAGGGTGTGGGATTGAGGTGGACGGTCAGCGGGAAGAGGACACGAGCCGCCGCCGGCAGTGGGGGCGGGGCGACCCACAGAGGAGTGGATACCGAAGAACCGCAGAGAGTGCGCGCGACTGCATCGGGTCGTCGGCCGACACAGACGCTGCTCCACTCCGGCGGGCCCCAAGTCGACTGACGTCCACAGGAGGATCCCCCTCCCATTCACGCGGTTCCTCTGCCCAGCGATTCCAACCCCACGGTCGGATCGAGAGGAAAGTAACGAGGGGGATAAGAATGTAGGTTAATGGATTTAAAAAAATTACCGAAATCCGAGCTCCCATTAACTGCTAACGGCAAAGGCCCTGCGCGTGGAATAAAGCGCTCTCCATTTGTATTAATGAACGAGGGCATTTTCAAGAGGAAGACTTTTCCCTTTTAAAGAGAAATCACGGGAACTGTTAGGAGTAGGGGTACTAAGTCTTGCAAAAATTGATGTAAGTGACTAAGCTGCAGCAATGGTATGGATACAATGATAACGTAGCTCTGAAAAGAGTGTGATTTAACAGACATGAATATGAGGAAACAAAGGATGAACAGTTGGTAGGACAGCATGGACTGGCCTGACAACCCATGATCTGAGAATTCAAATCCTGCCCATGGCATTGGTGTAGAGATTGCCTTAGCAATATGTTAGAAGGTGCAATAAAACCTTAGCATTTGGAGTACCTAAAAATCTAATTTTCACCAATAAAAGGAGATAAGGAGGCTTTACTTGGTGGAATTTTTCCATCATAAAGTTAGAAAAAATAACAGCAATTCCACAATGAAAGATGTACTATGCAACCAAGGTTCCACTATCTTGCAGCATCAACAGGCGAAGCAGCAACACCTGAGGCCAATGAGCAGCAAGCCTAGGTCATGTACATAATAATTCTTTTAGAGTGCACTCACAATCAAATCCCACTTTCCCTGACCTGACTAATTCTCTACACAACAGAAGAGAGAAGAGTACCCATAAAGATTAAACATAGAAGAATCAATGGCATGCGAAGGAGGAGCAGACCAAGAGTTCACAGAAGAACACAACAGAAGGGACTCAAAAGGGAGTGATAATTACAATCTCAGTGGCAAAACAGCATGTAACAATCAATGCGATAAACAGCAGAAGTATGAAAGTGGAGGCTGCAGTGAAAAAATCAACGAAGTACATCTCTGAGCCTTGTCACAAAAAATAGGCTTTCAATTTGGGCCCACCCTATCCATATTACACACACGATAGTCAATTAAAAATTCATATGAGGAGCTATAACAATTATGCCATAATCTAGGTATTGTAAACACATGTATTTTATGCCAAACATGTACTTTCCATTAAAATGCCTTCATAGAAAGGTTATGTAAAGGACTATTCTCAAATGTGCCATTTTGATATGAAATACCTTACTGAACCATTTATTCTAGCCTTAATTTTATGCTTTGGGATTTTTTTTAGAAAATGCTCACAATGAAGAATTGCAGCAACAAATGTTTGAACTGAATGATAAGCATACTATATCACACAAAAATGATTTACTGCTAAATTAGATATCAATATAAGTTTAAGCACCTTATTTCCCAAGTATAGTTTCACTGGCACAAGGCTCAACATCATCCATCACTCACAGCTCAGTGATTTTGGTGAAATACATGGCAAAATGACTAACAATGTTCCAACTTCCCTTCAAGAAATGAGGCATCACTGACAATGTATTCATTACTTGGTTTTACGACCATTATACAAATTTCCTCCTCTTCCCAAACTAAGTGTATGATCATCAACACAAGAACACAGCAGCAAATAGATGCTCCCAGTCAGGTTAGCACCATCATTATTGGTTGAGTTTCAATTGAATCTACCTTGATCAAACTAGAATTAGGATTGGAAATGCAATTCAATCCATACTTGCATGGTAATAATGAAAACTTTTGTTCGTATTCACTCCAGTACAAATTAAGGGATAAAATAAAATCCATCAAAATAAATAACACTACCTAATAATTTACAAAATATTTTTTTTAATAATGTAGGATATGTCTCAAGACATTTCCAGTAACCTTCTCCAGAATACAGCCTACAAAAAAATTAAAATTTATAACTGAAATTTAAAAAAGATAAAGTATTTCCTATTAATAAATCACTGCTGAATTTGTAGGCATAGGAGATTATTGAAAATGACTATCAAAATCCAAGTGTTTTCAAAATTACATTTAGGCCATGGGTCCCATTCATAGGAATATTTAGATATTTCAAAGCTCTGAGATTCTTATAGGCTTAAATAGTACCTCAACTGAATGACTCAATAAATATTCTTTCCCTCAATCAGAATACCTAATTACAACAAAAGAGTAAAAGAATGCATATTTTAAAGAAAAAAATGGGTAATTAAAGCATCTCTTCTCAAAAGCTAAAATTCTTCTTGTAAAATCAGGATACGTTAACAGTAAATTTAAATATCATATTGAGGCCAAATACAACCACTACAATAATTGTTCATTCATTCATAATTCATTTTTACTTCTCAGTCAATATATACTAGTCAAGACACATTAATTGAGAGAATATTACCTATTAGTGATGACCACTAAGATACACCACTAAGGTATGAAATGAATAATTAAGGAAAATACGACGATTATATACTATCAACAAGTAAGCTATCAGCAGACCTCAGCAAAAACTGATCTTTAGATAACTGGAGGCAATGTCACAATAAATAATTGGGAGTTCACATAAGTCAAAATTCCAAACCATTTTAAGATGAAACAATGAAAAAGATGAATGATCTACAACCAAATGCAAGAAAAAAATCAATTAAACAATAAATCATCTAAAAAATTTACTTTAAGACGTATTAAAGACCACTTCAATTTCTTTAGACTTGACTGAGGAGAGCTTAAATGAAATGGCATTTGATACAAAAGCGGGTCATCTGGACAGATTCATAATACAGCAGTAAAATTTCCTCCTCAATAACTCATTAAATTATCATATCTCAATAAAGTAAATTATCATCCCTTGATTACTAAGAGAAATATTACTGAAGTTGAAAAATCTTTCTGAGTTAATTAACGGTCAAATAAAGCCTCAGTTAATACAGCAAAAATTTCATACAATGCCTTACCATCTACATAGTACTTTCCCACAGCGAAAACAAAGTAATTACACCCGGAGTCAAGGCACTTACTAATGGCTGACAAAGAAGCTACATGCAAATACGACTCAACAATAAGTTTTGCATTGGAATATGAAAATATATTAAACAAAAAGAGCCAAGATACTGTTATAGGTACCTATACAAGTAAGATAAGGACAAGAGTTGCTGTTATATAAAAATACTGGAGGAAATGCAGCTAAAGAGCTTGGATGAGAATGTATACAAAACTCTGTTTCGTGACAATAAATGCAATAAAGTACTAAAAAGCAACAAGCCAGAAATGATCCCAATTTTAAAATCTTAACTTGGCATGGTAATTAAGCAATGGAGAAGAGCACCTAGTAAGGCTGGATTCCAAATGATTTATCCCTATTTTTTCGAATGATTGCTTCATCAGTCTATTTTCATAACAAGGTATCATGTTAGCAATTCCTTCCCATAATCATCATCAACTAGTGAGAGTCAGATCAGACAACTCCTAAAATACACCAGGGAAGCATGAAATATTATCTTCTGATCACCACTGCTATAGATAGCTCAAAATTTCAAAATATCCTCACAAAAAGTACTTCATAGTGATAGTGAGTATGTCATCGAAATAAACTTAGCACTTTTTGTCCACCTAGAATAAATTCGAAATGAAAAATTTTATCACTTGTGTAAATAATTATTATGAAAAGTATATTAAAAGATTAGTCAGCATACAACTGTAGCTGAGAATAATTTTTCCACAACAAGGCCGAAGTAATATTACCACATAATACACACAATTCCACAATATAAGCAAATTAAAAGTTAATAAAACATTCAAGGGCATTTTGTACTTTCAAATACAGCATTTAAAATATACATTATTTGAAGTGTTGACATAAAATCCCATTCATCCCATTATTAAACGTAGTATACTATTCCCACCATATTATCTTTACCTATAACTAGAACTCATGGAACTTATGCCTCATTTAGTCCTAACTGTGAACAATCAATAATCTAAAAATATTTTTGGTGCATATAAATAGATTTTTTATAACACTAGTCATTAGCCTCAACCCCTGGTTGTATTTGCTCATGGTACACATGAAAAATATTTCATAAAAAATAGCCTGTTCATAAACACATTCTAAAAGGACTAAAAATAAAGAAACCCTATTATTTCGGCCATAATAAAATAATGTGACATTTCAGGGGTTGATACAGTGTTGACTTCAAGGCAGTAAGTTCTAAGAGACATTGGAGATGGTGTTAGGCTTTGAGAAGGAATATTAATTTTGCATCACTAATGGAAAAGTTCTCAGATTTTTTCTAGAAAATCACAAATCCTCCATCCATCCTCCTGCAGTGACTGCTAAAGTAATAATAAGGTAATTACAGAGCATTCGAGTGCAGATTATCTACATATTTTGAACTAGAGGGAGGTAAATACTATAATACTGACCTAATTTTGTAGCAGATGACTACCGTGTCATTATCATTAATACTGAACAAATTTTTACAAAGGCCACCATTCAGCCTAAAAATATAACTGTTGACTCATCCAGCCAGCTGGCTTTGCTCATGTCTAATCAACAAGGGGACAGCAAGTTCCAAGCAAGGATCATTATTTCTGAGGAAACATTGTGACAAATACTAACCATGTAAAACAGCAAAAACATCACAAACGTCCACAATATTTGAATATACTATATAATAAAGACTAATTCCTCAAATAAAATACTGGTGCCTATTGTAATTATCCTGATCAACTTGAGAAATTCAGAAGATGGGGTGAAGATGAAACTAATTAGCACAAGAAATGCATATATATGGCATTCAACCCAAAAGCTAACTCCCCAGTCGATTGCAAAAATATCTCTAAATATGGAAAAAATCAAACCAAAAATTAAAAAAAACATTTAAGAAAATGTAAAAAAGTAACTAATCCCCTAATATGTATGATAATAACATTGTCCTGGCGTCAACCTGGTCAATTAGCAGTGGAATTGCAGCCATCCTGAGCATCATAAAACTAATTTAGGAATGCATCAAAGAGCATACCAAAATTCATATAAACAGCAAAATTAGCAATATGCAAAATCCCTGAAATCATATTACACTGGAATTCCCAAATTATAATTATCGAGAAATGCCCTTGAATAAATTTGAGAATAATGCACAAAAAACTAAAATAACAGCAGTTATCTAAGGCATGTTGCTAGGAATGAAATGTGTATACTAGGTATAAAAAAATATAAACACAAAATAGGATAAATTTTCACATACAGAAATCTAGACAAAAATCTGCGAAGTTCAAAAAAGGTCATTTACTTGACTCAAGGAATAAAAAATTTTAACAGGTTCAGAGCCTGGCTGATAAATACATACAATAGTTTAAAACAATAGCAACAACAAATGATTTCATATCCCTGCTAATGTCAGGCGATCATGAACTGTCCCATTGAAAAGGTAGCATAGGAGAATGTCCCCAGCGTTGAATATAATTAAGTGAGAATAGGTCATAGGATAACTGCCAACATGATACGAGAGATCACTGCTGTAGATAAAAATTAGAGCATGGGAAGAGTACTCACACCAACAGTAAAGAAACAAACTAGGCAGTAGCAGGTAGGTACTTTAATTATTTGCATTCTGATCCAAATGGGATAATGTACTAATTCAATTGCCCATCTACAGCAAAATTCCAGCAATTATTGAAGGAAACATAAAACTCAAGTGTACAAGTCCCTTTCCACCCCTCCAGTTTCATTGCAGAAGGCTAAAATAAAATGGGAAGGCATAAACCGGCCTACCACAGATCACACAACTCACCAGTTGCAGAAACAATCAAATATTAAACCAAGCACACAAGAATCTAGAATAAACGCCAGAACCTTTGTCTGCAGCAATGAATGATAGCTGTTCTTTCTGTGCAAGGAAATAAATGCCACTCCAAGCCTCTTCGTCAATACTTATTTTTCCAAATACTAAAAGCGGGAACAGCATATCTGTTCCGAAAGTTCTGTTCAGAATACGTATAACTACTGGGAAAATAGGTTAGTGTTATGTGCTCGACGCTAGTGGCACCTGAATTAAGTCAACTAGGCTTATTAATATGCCCAAAACCTACCCTTCAAATCACAAGATTCTAAGTGAGACACGCCTATAACATTGCAAACAGAAACCAAGACATACCTACTTGATAAACTCATTCCACTATAACAGCAGTGTAAATATGAAGTAGAATTCTTACGGAAGTCAAAAGGATGATGTAAACAGGCGTGAGTCCAACACTATATTTGCGTTCCGTAGCCTATAGGGTGTTCCTTTACTGTATCCTTCATAAACGCACCTAACCATGATTTAAGTTCAACAACTTGTGAAAGTTTGCTCCCAAAATTATAAGCATATCATAGCAACGTTCACACCTAATTTCGTAATATATTTCCACCAGAATTTTGGAGCCATCACCATTCAACTGTAGTTAGAAAATATTCAATACTCCCACGAAAATTACACACAATAAAGGCATAAAAATTCTCCACCGCATTATTGGAGATAATATTAGTCGAAAATTATAGGTTCCACATCAAATCTCGGCGTCTCATATTAAAAAAGCACGCAGACATGAGTCACCACTGACCTTTGAAAATGTTCTAATAACACATTAATAACGTAAATTTAGTAGAGTTGGTCAATTGCTGACTTACAGTTTCGAATGTCAGAAATGAAAACGGCGAGGCCTCGCATGCCATCTCCGCGTACGGCCGGCATCCTGCAGCCCCTTCACGCCAAAGGCGCAGCCACTCCAGCTAATCTAGAACAAAAAGAAGAAAACGACGATAAGCATGCACAGCATACATAAGTAGTTTATTTATTATTTGGCCGGGGTCAAAAATGAATAATCCAATTCCAACAAGCATATAATCGACATCAATGGCCAACCAACCTACTTCCACAATGAATACTGAAAACTGTTAAATGTAATACATAAAATGCATTTTAGGAGGGCCAGTATTTTGAATTACGGCAAGCTTATGATGATGAACGTTCCAAGGGAATTGCTTCTACGAAAACGTAGAAAATGCTAACCGACACTAACTGACACTTTCAAAATTGACTTCAGCTTGACACTCTGTGCGACTTAAGTCAAAACGCAAGCAGTACATACTAAAGGTTACCGAATTCAATGTTTAAGATAATCATAATCTGTGACTACATAAATAAAACCGGCAAACGACTTCGTAAAGAAATGACACGAGTTAAAACGAACGATAGTCATATGTTACTCCCGTCTTCAGTCTGCCGATGCAGAGAGGATTTCAATACTATTTGACAGACTTCACCTAAGTACGACTGCAATGGTTAACAAACACACATGGAGAACACTAACAATCACAGTTATAACCACACCGTAGCGAAGTTGTCTATCTAAACTAATATAAACAGCTTCTTCAAGTAGTGGAGCAATTTAAGATTTCCAACTTTCAAGATGAAAAGCATAATGAAATTTAACGCCGGAAGTGAAAGTAACGCACTGGACACAAAACTGACTTACTGTGTTAAAGTTCACGAAAGTGTTAGAGGTAAATCCAGCAGGTGTTCTAAATATTTCGGCTATAAGGAGTGCCAACACATTCGTCGACGACCACCATTTGCAAGATGTGCTGCCCGTTCCACCCACCTTCAAACATCAGCACCCCCTATGAGAAAAGTTGAAATTCCTGAAACAACTGCAACGTGACGGAATTCAAATTTAAAGTTACGATAGTTGTGAGAGATACTTTACCTATGTTTTTGATCGCTGAAGAGTACTCACGAGAGTTAAAGTCCCAAGGCATGAGAAAAAGTACTCAAAAGGTTAAGAAGCAACTCAAATGATCAATTCGTGAATCATTTCTAATGTCAAATTAATTAACTCATCATAGAGAATGGACGACATAGAAGTTACGATCAAATTCCAGAAAAAATTCAAGGGCCATGGCATGAACTCCACAATTTTTACGTTGCGAGTTTCCCTGGATTTGTAGGTTGCTTGTATATTACTCACCGGTGAATCATATGTTTGACTTAATTATTTAACTCCAAAATTCCATCACAGCAATTGATTACTGAAGTCAGAAATATTTAGAAGAACTGGCCAAATTATGATTCATGCATAAGTATCATGTCGGAGATAATTGACCTGAGTGCAGTTCTGCTGCCACTCCAGCAAAGGTTTTGTATCTTACATACAGCTGGCCCAAAATAATTATGGAGTTACCACTCCCTGAAGAAAAATACTGGTGAAGTCCATCAGTTACTAGTGAAATTTCACCAGTAACTGGTGAACACTTTATTGACTGGTAAAGTCCATCAGTTATTCGTCAGTTTTTGCAAATTACTCAGAAATATTCCCTAGAAACTGGTGAAACCCATCAGTTACTGGTGAAATTGTACCAGTAACTGGTGAACACTCTTTAGTGACTGGTAAAGTCCATCAGTTATTGGTCAGTTTCTGCAAATGACAGAAAAACATACTCCATCAACTGGTGAAATCCATCAGTTGCTGGTAATTTTTTGCAGTAACTGGCGAACACTCCTAATGACTGGTGAGGTCCATCAGTTATTGGTCAGTTTTGCTCAATACTTACCAGCTAACTCCAGCAACTGGTGAAATCCATCAGTTACTGGTTAATTTTCACCATCAACTGGTAACACCCTCCAGTGACTAGAAATCTATCAGTCACTCTTCAGCTTGCATCAATCTCTTATGCAGTTCTTTCAATAACTGCTAAAATTTTATGAGCTACAGATATTATACTCATCCCCAGCTATTTCCTTCTGTTAAAATCACCTCGAACTTACTACTCAACTTCGTATTCACACCTCCAGTTTTACACATCTGCCCATCAGTTACAGGTCAGCTTACTTACTGGTTATTGACAAGAATATATTTGAGTCTCCTCATTTAAAAGCCACCTGTTGTACAACTTACCACCATTTCAATGGTTTTCATAGCTCTCATAATTTTAATAACATATGTTAACAGCTGGATCCCACAGTGTTTGAAACTGTAAATAATAAAATAATTTGGTTCCTGGAAGAAGTAAGTAAACAAAATACGAAGGGTTATTATGTAAATATGATTATTTTGCATAACATACAATGTAACGTATTAATTACAAATTGCTACTTTACAAAGCCACTTTAATCAATTTACAAACCATTCTGCTGGTTCCCTCAGTCTCTTTCTAGGCTGTTCACCAGATGCACAATGCAAACAGCATTCCCAATGGGCACAGCAACACATTTACTACTGATGTGCTTCGGCTTATCACAAATTATACGACTATTTCTGGTACACAAAGACATGAGATCACTTGAGCAAAGATGTAGATCTTGATCTTGGCTCAAGGTTTCATCTAACACCTCATATTTTTCTCCTAAAATTATGCATGAGTTTTCCTGGTTCACTATCTGATTTACAACTAAAATGTGTCTTGTGTCCAACCAAACGTGCATCAACTGACTGTCTTGCATTTTCACGGAGCTGTTGTCCCTAACTTTTAAGGCTTCAAAAGCTATCCACAGCTGTGGATAGCTCTGGAGCCCTACTCATTTTAGACGCCATTATACAAATCATTTACGAATGGAATTAGTTTGCACAGTAAATATATTCAACTTCTAAGTGTTTACTGTCTCCCACAGTTAAATTTCATTACTTTCACTCCTAGAAGTTAATTTAGCAGACTAAAAACCTCACTCCTCAGTGAGTAGCAATCATTTCACCATCTAATGTAGAGATGAGAACGCATCATATATTCTTTATTGGTGTACTAGTTAGGTGTAAATGACCTTTGACTAGGTGTTCCCACAACCCCTATTTTTCGTAGGATGTCTTTTAGTTCCACATACTTCCTAACTCTCACCATTCAAGCCTAACTATAGCACTGCTGCTCCTGTAAAAACTTTTCCTCTCCTCCATCGGACATGGTTACCTAATATTCTTCCTCCTACCACATCCTTCACAACACTCTCACCCTTTATTACTCACTCCATTGACTCTCTCTGCCTTCTCCTAATTTCTGCAATTGACCTCCTCTCCTCCCTCCACCATCCCCAGCACGTCCTCTCTACTGACCATTTCCTTCTCCATTCTGATCCATACCTATCTAAACCTCAAAAGTCCTGAGTCTATTTCTATCTTCTTTCCCTAAAATTTATTTTTAGATGCCAATATGACGATACTCCATATTAGGCTTTTCATCTGCCTTTTCCTTAATTATGTACATACCTACTCAGCAACCCTGCCATTAGTTCCCTTCAACAAGTAAACAACCCTTCTACTATCACCATTGTTCTTCATACATTCCCCTTTTCCTCCACAGCTCCTAATTTTAAACTTAATTTTGCCCTTTTTGCTCAGAAAAATCTCATTGCTTTAGATTTCTCGTGGTCTATCTGTAGACTTACCAAATCTTATAACCATGTAAACCTGGCTATTAAGTGCTATAATATGTTACCTAACACAGCCAACACTGTTGAAAATAAAGTGTTCCGTTCTGTCCTACAGAAATGGCTCATAGCTAATGCTCTGTACTCATTGGAGGAATACTTTGAGCTTGACTTTACTACTGTTTGATTTTAATTCTGTATTATTACTGTGTCTGTATCTCTGTATCTCTCATTTATAAATTTGTTTCTTTGACGACATCTAACACAATGTATATGTGCAATGGATGAATAAAGTTTATTATTATTATCTTCATTCCATATCTTTCACACTGCTTTTGTAATGCATCTAGTGTTTTTGTAAGCCCTGTGCTGTCTTCCTGACTAGCTCTTGCTCATCCACAACCCTTACTGCCTTATTAACCATCGTCCAACACTTACTCCTGGGCAAAGGCCATCCTATGCCTCTCTCACAAATCCTTCGAATACATATGTAAAACAGTATCAGTATGATAATAGAAAGCCCTATCAGGGTCCATACCGGTCAGGGAAGTCATGGAAATGTCAGGGAAATTAGATTCTGGCAGGGAAAAATCCCAGAGGAGCAGAAAAAGATGAAAATCGCGGTTGAACGCACGGAGCGTTGCTACGCTCGAGCAGCGAGGTGCACATTTTGTTGCTGTCCTGGCTTGGTGGCATGTGGCAGTGCTGACTTGGTGGCGGGCTCGGGATCTGGCTGCTTGGTCTGCTCGTCCATTGTTTTGTTTTTGAATTTTGACGGGAACATGTTACTTTCCTGGAATAATAAATTTTATTTCACAATATACCTTGCTGCATTTTCCCATAAAATACCTTCATACGACTGCTTTGCCATTGATATAAAATCAGGAAAATGTAAAAAATTGGGACTGGAAATCAGGGAAATTGAAAATGGAAAGTTGGTATGAATCCTGCCCCTCTAACACATCTTTATTACCACCCCATCGAATGCTTAATCTATCACTTACAGGGTGAAGTATAAATACCAGATCATTCTCCTGTCTCCCCAATCTACTCATATATTCTGCAATATTTTCATTTTTTTCTTCCACATAACCCTGTCAAATGCTTTTCTGAAATCAACAAGACACACAAATACATCCCGATTATGTTTCTTTTTGCAAGTGTTCTCAATCTTGCAGTTACATTCAGAGGCACTCCTCCCTTACAAAATCCAAAGCAATCTCACCTTAGGAATTCATGAGCTCTCTTTCATCCTTCTGTTGAAGATTCTAAGCATGACCTTTATTGTACGTTAGATTAAACGTATTTCCCTATAGTCTCTGTATTCCTTTGCATCCTATTTTTGAATACAGGTATTGGTACAGAAATCCTCTAGCCAAAATGGGGATTGATAATATCTTAACCAATATCATGTCCCCGCAAAAAAAACCTCCTTTATGGTGGGTATACAGGGATGGTAGTACTCTCGTGAAGTGTAGTTACCAGCCCTTTAGCCACATTTGATAGTTCATGGAGGGCAGAAGAGTGGTAATATAGTGCCCACTTGACTACTCCTACACTCCCTGGTCCTCTCTCAGCTACCTCTGCCCTACCCACCCTAGAGTGTAAGGGAGGTGTAGTGTTACACCTGCTGTACCCTTGCTTGATAATTGCTAGTTTACATGCCAAATATTCACTTTATGCACCCTGAAGGGTAAAGAGAGGGTAGGCATACCTCCTATTTCTATATTTCCACCGCCTTCTCTCACTCAAATCCAAAGCAAGAGTATGAGAGTGGTAAAGTACCATTCACTCCGTGAGTTCATTAACCTATTCACATCCTCTCTCTGTCGAGATTTAAAGTGACCCCAAACACCATCGACTTTAAAGGTATTTAATGACAAATGTAGTTTCTGAATTGATGGATAGAAAACTTGCCAATGAAGCTGTCAGATAACAGCTGAAAACAAGTGCAGATGACTGACTATAAAGTTTAAAAATAAAATGTAAGATGGCAGCAGGATCAAAATACAAGTAACACAATGCGTACCAGTACGCTTGTGGTGATTGAGGCGATCCAGCTCACGTACAACTTATTTTATTTATAATTTCTTGTACAAAATTGAGATTTCGTACTGAGTAAATGCCCCATTGCATCATTATTTCACAATTGTCTGTAAGCTTGTTTTATTTTCACTGCTTAGCAAATAGCTAAGTAACTGCATATTTTGTATGCAAGGAATTATATTTTGTACAGTTTTTTGCATTCTTGTTATCCTATGGAGAATTTCTGCACCAAATTGTAATGCATTAATTAGTTCAATTTGCAAAAGCTGGACCAGAATTTTCGTCATTTGAGATGTAAATAATTATCCTATAATTTTCACTGGACACATGTCCTTAACCTTACCCTATAGACAAGGATCCACATAGTACTTATCAAGTGGAATAAGCTTGTGCTTCTTCTTATGCACTTTGAAAAATGAATTTAAAAAATTTGATAAAAGAGCTTTGGTATTTTATTAAAATTATCTCCGTGCTATTCCTGACATAACTGAGAACGTTATATCACTATTCTGAAGTAAATATAGGTACTAGAAGATATTAATTGCAAGGCATACTGCTGTCCTACCATTCCCCTATGCTTCACAGGCACCAGCGCTACCTTCTAGTACCCATGCCCTACACCTCGGAGAATGCATGGATGGGCGGTGGCTGCACTATACTGGACCCCTACACTTGTATGTTTGAAATCACCATTCCATCCCTCTCTCCTGTAAGCTGTGGGTACCAATACCATCCACCTACAGCCAATCAATTTGTTTTCTTACCCTTCCACCTACACTTTATTTTTGCCAGGGGTATGCCTGTCACTTTCCCACTTTCATTTCCAGCCATGCCTTATCTACCTCACTATGTAGTATACCAAGTCCAAGCTTACCTTTAACTACATCCTCTCCCTCTTCTGTTCCCAAGCTTGTAGATCTATTATGGCAACCATATTGTTCTCCCTAATATTCACTTCATCTTCGCTGTATCTCTTCTGATTCCTTGAGTAATATTCCTGTCCTGCCCCCGATGCATGTTACCATTTTTAGTTTCTTGATATCAGATAACATTGAGGAAAAGGCACCTTTACTCAAATACACAAGTGTGGGCAATGGATGGAATATGAGTGGATGGTAGCCACAGATACATTAGGTAGGGAATTAGACCAGGCTGCCCACTATCACTAGTGCATCTTTAGATATAGGTATTCTAAGAAAGTGGTGGCAGAGTAGTTGCATGGACTTAGTGCTGGTATAAAGATTGTAGGGAAGTTGACAATGTGAATACATTTTTCAGATGGCTGAGCTATCATCTGTATGTCATCCTGAGACCTATAAATGATACTAGATAAATTATACAATCAAAACAAAAATGATTAATGAAATTGTGAGGAGGCAGAGTTAGTAGATAGTATTGGTAGAACGTTCCACCACCATGGAGTGATTGTGATTTCAAGGACTTGATTGTAGGTAAAATATAGGGTAAGCAATAAGAAATAGTGTTGGGAAAATATTGCGTAAGGGGAAAGAAAATAAGAGGCAGCTTGGATGCAATGATGAGAGGTAAGAATTAAGTAGGCAGTTTTAAAGGTTAATTGTTATGTGAAAGACTGATCCACTTCAATCTTCTGTAAACTCTGGTTCGCCGGAGATCTACTGAGGGAACGCTAGGGAAGGTTTTAGGCAAGTAAAAGGTCACAATTCATACCAGTTGCTCATTTATTACCACAACGCCCGTTACATCTTCACTCGTCAAGATCTCAACAACTTCTGCCCCCTTTCACCATGCTGTGTATTCCGCCGACTTGCAGTTCCCAGCTAGCTATGCCGGATGCAGGGGAGGAGGGGGGGGGGGGAAATGGGTGGGTAAGGGATCTAAGGTTCTCTTACTCTGGTAGAGGACAGGATGTGGGGCAGGTGGGCGGGGGATGGGTAACGAGGGACGGAGTGCCATCTCTCAAGCGTGAGAATGCAATGTAGCAGAAGCGAGGCAGGAAGCAAGCATGCACTATTTACACTTCCTAAATATGTGTAGATATTTGAAACGAACACTGCTAAAAGGAAAATATGTACTTATAGGATTTTTCCTAATGCATAGTAACAGCTAACATTGCACAGAAATTTGCAGTTAGGAATGATTGAAATGATATCTTGGGCACAATTATTTAATATATCCGGATTTATTTATAAGTGTACCTATCCGTAATCAACTGAAAACTTAATTTTTCCATGCAGAATATAAAATATGCTACCAAGGTTTTGATGTTATGATATCATTACATATTAGATATTTCAAAACTCAATGTAAAGACCACCATATTCTACAACGGCTGTTATTTAAGAAACTTCATTTAAAAAATGAAACGATAAAATCCAAATTTTTTAGAGAAGTATGAACTAACTAGCTAGAACTCAGAAAATAGGTTGAACATTCTAGGAATGATTGGAAGAGCAAGAAGCCTCTTTTAAGAATAAAAACACCGATTCCAATTTTGCCAGACATCTAATGGATAATGACCACATTAGTGACTTTATTCCCAAAATATTATATTTTAACAAGAAGGAACCCACTGAATAAACTCCAAGAGCTTCTCTCCCTTCGCCTCCCTTTCCCCTACATCCCATCTACAACCATGGTAATATAAAATCAAAAGGTATAGCACTGGCAAAAGAAGCTTTTACTCACAGATGTGAATGAATAACAGGGATATTGAGTAGGAAAGTGAAGGAAAGACTAGTAAAAATTCTAATACAGATAACACAAAATATTACAGATGACCCTAGTCAGCTTAGTGCCTAGATGGAAGAAAGAGGAGGTACTTTAGCTTGTTTATTAATTTTGGGCACCAGGTAAATATGGGCTGTTACCACCTAAGTCCGCAGGTCACTAAGGATGGAAGGAAAATAATTTAATCAAATCAGATCATTCCATCAAGTGAATAATCTCTCAAAATCCTTATAATTCTCAAAATTCTCCACTGCATAAAAAATGCATCATATCCATTCAGGATTGACAATCCAACACTCTATTTATTTACCAACACCAGTTACCAAGCTAGTCGCTAAAGATAACATTCAGCCAAGGTCTTGGTAAAAATTTCTAAAATGCAACATAATCATATTACAGTATGGCAAGGAAACATGAACTTTTAGAAAGAAGATAAAAAGAGACTCATGGTATTTGAGATGTGGGTATGGAGAAGGATGGAGACAGTTATATGGGTCTAAAGGAGGATATTTACTTTTTTTATTTATTAGTTTTCTACCAGTGAAGGTAGGTCTAAATGGACATGTGATTCTTCCCACCCCCTAAATTTCACACGATGTCCCTCTTCAGCCCCTCATACCTTCTGCCTCTCATCATTCTGTCCAAGTTACCCGTTCTCCTCTCCCTCTTCCCTGCTTACCCAACATTCTTCCCTCAATCACTTCTTTCAAAATGCCATCCCCTTTTATTACCTTTTCCATCCATACCTTCTGCCTTCTCCTAATTTCATCTAACAAATTTCTTTCCTCTCCTTCCAATTCTAGCACTTCATTGTTCGTCTTCCTTTCGACCCACTTTAATTTCTCCATCCTCCTCCATACCCACATCTCAAAAGCTCTAAGTCTATTTTCATCTTCTTTTCACAATGCCCACGTTTCCACCCCATAGAGTGCAACGCTCAATATTGAACTTTTTACTAGTCTTTTCTTCACTTCCCTACTCAATGTCCCTGTCATTAGTTCACGCCTACGAGTAAAAGCCTCTTTTTACAATGCAATTCTCCTTCTCACTTCAATGCTGCTATACCCTTTTTCGTCCAACACACTACCTAGATAGCTAAATTGCTCTACCCGCTCTAGCTTCTGACCTCCTATTTTTATAGTTATACTGGCCCTTTTTGTTCTTGAAAATCTCATTACTTACTTTCGTTTTCTTCTGGTTTATCTTCATCCCGTATCTTTTGCACTGTCCCTGCAAGGCATCCATCATTTTTTGCAAGCCATGGGCTGACTGGCTGACTAGCGCTTGGTCATTCTCAAACCTCACTGATTTTATCAATTTCTCCCCGACCTTTACTCCAGCCTCCAGCTCATCCCAAGCCTCTCTCATCATTTCCTCCGAGTACATGTTGAAAAGTACCGGTGATAACAGGCATCCCTGCCTAATTCCCTTCCCTATTGTGGCCCAATCCGATTCTCCATTGGCTACTCTCACCTGCGCCTTCTGCGCCATGCATAAATTCCGGATCAGTCTCCTGTCTCTCCAGTCTATTCCTATCTTCCGCAATATTTCCATTGACTTGTCCCACCTCACCCTGTCGAACGCCTTATTGAAATCAACGAAGCATGTGAATATATCCTGATTATATTCTAGATTCCTTTCCATTAGTATTTTCATCACTGCAATTGCATCCTGAGTGGCCCTCCACTTCCAAAATCCAAACTGATCCTCGCCTACAAATTCGTTTGCTCCTCTTTTCCATTCTTCTGTTGATGATTCTAAGCACTACCTTTGCCGCATGAGAAATGAAACTTATCGTTCTATAGTCTTCACATTATTTTGTCACCCTCTTTTTCGGCATAGGTATCAGCACGGTTTTTACAAAATCCTCCGGCCAAGCCCCCTCCTCGTATATTCTACTAACAAGTTCATAAAATCTGTCCATTTCCCCCTCTTCCAAGGTTTTTCAGAAGCTCAGCTGGAATGCTATCTATCCCCACCGCTTTTCCCACCTTCATTTCTCGCGATGCCTTCTCTATCTCACTATCCAGTATTCCGGGGCCCATGTCATCCTCATCTACATTCTCTTCCTCTTCTATGTCCAAATTCCCAGGGCTATTTTCATTATCATACAGTTCCTCAACATATTCCCTTTGATGCTGGATCTCCTCTGATTCCATTGCTAAATTTCCCCTTCGATCTTTGATGCATGGGACAGTTTTCCATTTCTTGATGCCCGATAACATTCTAACCTTTGAGTACAGACTGCCTATTTCTCCATCTCTCTGGAGTCTCTCCATCTCCTCGAATTGCCAACTCCACCACTTTTCTCTTGCTCCCTTTGTTTCTCTCCTATGTCTGTTGTTTATCTCCTTATAACACCTTTTGCCTAGCTCTGTGTTTACATTTCTCCATTTCCTTCTTTCCTCAATCCTTTCCATCATTTTTGCTATTACTCATGGTTTCTTGATCCTTCTAGCATCTACTGTTCCAATTGTTTTCTCAGCTGCTTCTTTTATGCCCATCTGAACCATGAAGTACCAGAGTTGATGGGAGGAGATTTTAAAGTGATTAAGGAAATGAAGAGACACTAAGTGTAGATGGAGAAGGTAATAAAGAGTGACAGTTTTTTGAAGGACGTGATTGAGGGAAGAATGTTAATAAGAAAGACATCGAATGAAATATAGGGATATTCTGATTCCCGAATTTGTGGGAAGAATTAAATGTCCATTTAGTTCTGCCTTCACAGGTAAAAAAATATTTATTATAATTATATTAAATACTGCTTATAGAAAAGAATAATATTTTGTTCATTATGAAGAACAGCTTCCACAAAGTTTCTCCAGAGGCCATTCACTGTTTGAGTGTTTGATGACACTGTTGAATTTATCTGTAAAAGCCATTAATTAATGTGGGAGGTATAATGTAAACAATTAATTGTTAATTTTATTATTCGAGGAAAAGGACGTATATGAAGATGAGCTGGGACGAGAAATAGTGGATAGTGTATGAGATAGAGAAGCATTGCTAGAAATGAAGGCAGGTAAAGCAGTGGAGATATGTAGTTAACATCCCAGCAAAACTTCTGAAGAACCCAGGAAGAGGTGAAAGTGGGAGATTTTATGTGCTTTTTCATAGAATGTACGAGGAGGGGAGCTTGGTCATAAGACTTTTTTAAAAAACATACTGATATGTATGTACTTATAATTAAAAAGCGAGTGACAAGGGGATGAGAAGACTTATAGAATGATAAGTTTGGTTTCTCAAAGGTAGTGCTTAGAATCATCAACAGACGAATGGAAAAGAGCAATCAAATTTCTAGGTGAGGATCAGTTTGGATTTTGGAAGGGGAGGGCCATTTAGGATGCAATTACAGTAATGAGAATACTAGTGGAAAGGAATTTAGAATATAGTCAGGATGTATTTTTCAGTTTGTTGATTTCAAATAGGCACTCAGAAGAGTGAGGCGGGAAAAGTTAATGGAAATATTGTAGAGGATAGAAGTAGATTAGAGAGGCAGGAGATTGATCCAGAATATATACATGGCACAGATGGCAAAGTGAGTGCAGCCGATTGGGCATATTTGGGAGTTGGGTTAGGCAGGGCTGCCCATTATCACCAGTATTTTTTTAACATATACTCAGAGCAAAAGGTAAGAGGGATGAGCTTCAGGCAGGAATAAAGATTGGGGGAAAATTGATGAAGTCAGTGAGGGATGACCAAGTGCTAGTCAATCAGTCAGCCCAAGGCTTACAAAAAATACTAGATGCATTATAAAGACATTGCAAACAATAGGGAATGAAGATAAATTGTAGGACAGCAAAAGTAGTGAGATTTTCAAGAACAAAATGGGTAAGGATAACCTTAAAATGAGGAGGTTCGACGCTAGAGTATGAGGAGCAATTCAGCTATCTAGTTAGTATGTTGGAGGAAATAAGGTAAAGCAGTACTGAATGCAGAAGGAGAATCGCATTGCCAAAGGAGGCTTTTACTTGTAGAGAAAGTAAAGAAAAGACAAGTGAAATGTCTTACATGGAGCGTGGCACTATATGGCACGAAAACATGGACTTAGACGAAAAGAGACTTAGGGATTGCAGGCCACTATGCTACCCAGGATCCCTAATTTGCATGGCAATTTGGCAATACAAATTAGGTGAAGGCAGAATATTTAGATGGAGAAGGCAAAAAAAGGTGAGGTCGTTTTGAAAGATGGGATTGAGGGAAGAATATTAGGTCAGCAGGGTGGAGGGAAGTGGAAGATCCCATCATTCTACGTTCATGTATACATGAGGTACCTATGAGAGGCTGAAGATCAATATTATGTGAAGGGGTCATGGGAAGAATTGAATATCCATTTAGACCTACTTTCATTGGTAGAAAACTGATTTTAAAAAAGTTGTTCAAGCTTGAATAGTTAAACTTGGCCAGCATAACATGAAGGAACTTATAACACTTCTGCTTTCATGTTTGACTCTAGGTACTTACTGAAATGTTGTACTTATGACTGGAATTCCTTCCATTTGGACTATGTGGAAGGAATTCCAGTCATTGTGTGTCATGGTGTGATTGGGGCTTGCATGTTTCCATGACCTCCTAAAGCTTCACTGGTGGGACTAATTAATGTTGCTCCTGGTCACCCATGCAAAATTGGTCGAAAGGTAAGAGCCTGATGAAAGGGAGTCCACCATACTCGCAGCTTCAGTTCCTCAGTGAGGTGGCTTTGGGAAGGTGTCTGACCCTAGCGGGGTGGCCTTTCAAGTGATCTTGTCATGCTAAAAATACTAGTCAGGTTGAGCCAGAAAATGAGAAACCACCTCAATTAATCTCTTAAGAACACAATGGACTTGAACAATAGAGATTTGAATCCGGGCAGGTGTGGGGCCTGGGTCCAAATGAGAGGGGTGGGTGTCATAACTGGCAGCAGGGGAAGCAAGGCCTCTGTGGTCATCATCTCACAAAATCCTTGCACAGAAAGAAAGACAGCATCAATGTCAGCAGCAACAGTGAAGAAGAAACCAGAGAGGAGAGAAACAATGCTCAAAATCGGGTTATGTAACACTAGGTTGATGTTAAGGGCAAGGAAACTAGAAAACATTAGCATGAAATGGAGAGGGGAAAGATCTATTTGTTGGGATTAAGCAAAGTAAGATGGAGAGACCAGGGGGACTTCTGGAGTGAAAGTTACAGGGTTATATACAGTGGAAAGGAAGAGAGCCAGCAGGGAGTAGCAGTTATATTGAATGCAACATCAGGGTAAGAAGTATTGAATGCGGAACAGGTAAGGGATAGAATATTAGTTATTGAAATCAAAGCGATGCCAACAAATGTAGTTGTAGCACAGGCCTACAGGGGAACATTAAGAACAGGAAGTAGATGCAGTATATGACCAGTTAGAAGAAGTAATTGGGAAAGTTCAGGGCAGGTAGAACCTAATAGGTAGTTATGTGTTGGTGTTTATCTAACGACATGGTATTGAATGATGTACGTTCTTTTGTTTGTTGTTTATGTTCATAGTATGTTTTTTCTGCCGCTGGTGTCTCTGGTGCCTACTTTCGTGTTTTTTCCCATTGCCTGTACTTCCGGTGTGCTGATTTGTAACATGTGACTGGTGAAGCCTTATTAAACATGTGCCGTCATTATATCTGCGTTTTTTTCGCTAATCCAGTCTAAATTTTAACATTATGGGAGACTGGAATGCTGTAGTAGGGGAAGCATGAAGATGGATGCATGAAGGAGGGATGGAAGTGAAGCAGGGGAGTATGGGCTGTGTATAAGAAATAACCGCGATGAGAAGGTAATGGAGTTCTGTAGTGATTGCAATTAGTGATTACAAACACATGGTTTAAACACCACCCTAGGGGTAGGTACACATGCAAAATGCCTGGTGATATGGGAAGATACAACTAGATTACATCAAGTTTAGGCAAAGACTCAGTAACAGCATAAAGAATTCACTTAGTTTCCCAGGCGCTGATAACATGGTAATTACCAACATAACTTGGTGGAAATGTGAGATGAGACTAAAAAGGTTGAAAGTAGGAAGGAGAATAAAAAGTGGGACATAGGAGCACTTTTTGGAATGAAGAGGCAGGAATATCATGAGCCTGTGGATGGATGCATGAAGGTAGAGAAGGAAAGAGGAACAATAGATGAAGGGAGTGAAATGATAAAGACAGGTAAAAGAAGAGCATCTGAGAAAACAATTGGAACAGTAGATGCTAGGAGGATGAAGAAACCATGGGTAACAGTAGAAATGATAGAAAGGAACAAGGAAATGGAAAATGTAAACACAGAGCCATGCAAAAGGCATTACGTATAAGGAGATTATCAACAGACTTAGGAGAGAAACAAAGAGAGGTGGAGTTGGTGATGTGAAGAGAAGGAGAGGCTCCAGAGAGAAGAAGAAATCAACAGTCTTACTCAAACATTAGATTATTGCTGGGCATCAAGAAATGGAGGAAAACAGTCTTGTGTATCAGAAACAGGAGGGGTAATTTAGCTATGGAACTGGATGAGATGCAGCATTAGTGCAAGGAATATATGGAGGAACTGTATGATAGAAAAAATGCATAGGAACTTGGAAGTACAAGAGCAAAAGGACAAAAATGAGGATGAGGTGGGCCCTCCCTACTGGATAGAGAGAAAGTGAAGGGATTGCAAGAGATGAGGGCAGGTAAAGCAGTGGGGATAGATAACATCCCAGCTGAACTTCTAAAGACTTTAGGGAGAGGTGAAAGGGAAGAGATTTTATGGGCTTGTTCGTAGAATATACAAGGAGGCTTGACTGGAGGATTTTGTAAAAACCTATACCGCTGATACCTATACTGAAAAAAAGGTGACAAAAGAATGTGAAGGCTATAGAACATTAAGTTTGATTTCTCATGTGGCAATGTTAGAGCTTAGAATCATCAACAGAAGAATGAAAAAGAGTGAAATCGAATTTCTAGGTGGGGATCAGTTTGGATTTAGGAAGGGGACGGGCCAATCAGGTTTGCAATTGCAGTGATGAGATTACTAATGGAAAAGAATTTAGAATATAATCAGGATGATTTTTGCAGTTTGTTGATTTTGAAATGGGGTTCAGAAGAGTGAGGTGGGAGAAGTTAATAGAAATATTGCAGACAATAGGAGCAGATTGGAGAGACAGGAGACTGATTCAGAATTTATAGATGGCGCAAATGGCATAAGTGAGAGTAGCTGATGGACAATTGGATTGAGCCACAATAGGGAGGGGAGTTACATAGAACTGTCCTTGATCGCCAGTACTTTAAAACATACAATCAGAGGAGATGGTGAGAGAGGCTTGGGATGAGCTCGAGGCTAGAGTAAAGGTCAGGAGAAAATTGATAAAGTCAATGAGGTTTGCAGACGACCAAGTGCTAGTCAGCCAGTCGGCCCAGGGCTTACAAAAATATGCTGGGTGTGTTGTAGGGGCAGTGCAAAAGATATGGGACGAAGATAAATTAGAATAAAATGGAAGTAATGTGATTTTAACAAATAAAAAATGGCCAGTTTAACTATAACAATAGGAGGTCAGAAGCTAGAGCAGGTGGAGAAATCTAGGTATCTAGGTAGTGTGTTGGAGGAGAAAGGTATAGCAGCATTGAGGTGAGAAGGAGAATCGCATTCACAAAAGAAGCCTTTACTTGTAGTGTGAATCAATGACAGGGGCAGTTGAGTATGGTAGTAAGGCAAAGACTCGTGAAAATTGAAAATTTTAATATGGAGCATGGAATGGTATCATGGGCTTTAAGGAAAGAAGACGATAATAGACTTAGGGCTTTTGAGATGTGGGTGTGGAGAAAAATAGAGAAAGCAAAGTGGGTCAAATGGAGGATGAATGATGAACTGGTAGGAGAGGAAAGAAATTGTAGGTGCAATTATAGGAGAAGGCAGAAAGTATGGATGGAGAAGGTAATTAAGGGTGATGGTGTTTTGAAGGACATGATTGAGGGAATAATGTTGAGTAAGTGGGGAAGAACAGGTAGCTTGGATAGAATGATGGGATGTAGGAGGTATGAGGGGTTGAAGAGGGTCGCCATATGAAATGCAGGGGTGTGGGAGAATTAAATGTCTATTTACACCTACCTTCACTGGTAGAAAACTAATAATAATAATTACTGGAGTACACATTATTTATAGAGTAGTGTTGAATATTCTTCTTGGTTATATTCATCCATTGGTAATATTTTTTCACCAGATCAAACTCTAAACTCTTGAATTACTATCATTAATAGTATTATTGTGTTATACTGCCGAAAAAGGAGATTTAGATGAAGTAAAATAGGATGTGAAGGCTAATGGAAACTCTCCATTTCCAATCCAATTCCATTGCCCAATGGAAAGAACTAGGTTAAATTCTCCATCATAACATTTCATCTTACTCTAATATACAAAATACCCATAAATGTTAGCTGACCATAGGATGTGGATTCTTTGCATTTACTCATACATTACTGGAAAGTACCACTCATTTCTTTTAACACATTCAGTTTCGACCATATCAATGAGCGGATTCCACTCCAAGATGAGCTATGTCAGATGATATGGTCGTTATTCCAGTTGGGTATTGAAATAAAATGGATCTGATTTTAGGAAAGTTTCTTAAACTATGACTTGATTTTTATGTATTAACACATTGTGAGTGAGAGGCATTGGAAGAATACATATGTGCCAGGGGTGGAATTTTTGTATTTATTTGAGTATCAAATTTTGAAATATATTTACTCTTGAATTACAAGGAGAGCCATCCACCCCTGGTAATCACACAGCTATAACTAAATGTGTGAATCATTCACACTCAAAGTGTTAAATATGAGGGATATTATTTCAACCATGATGTTGTAAAATGCGTTCTCTAAACCACAATGAATTAGGGCATTTACTCAGAACTGAAATCACTATAATGATTCGTATAAATATATTTTGTACACAAAATCATTAGATGGAAATGAAAAATGAATTTTAGTGAAAAAATTAATCTTCTAACCAGAGCCATTCACTCATAAAACAAAAATTAAAATAACCAAAAGTTGATGCCCACCAAACCTCCCATCCTTGACTGTTTTTAGAGAAAGACAGGGGAGTAGGGGAAGGGACGGAAGCTCTGCTTGCACAGATCCTGTCGCAACCACTTCCATTGGCAAAGTCAGCTGTGTGTCCCCCATTGAGACAAGACAAAGTAGTTTCGCGGGCTCTGTTGTGATTGGACAAAGTGGATGACGTAAGAGGTGGCATGCATGCCAAATTTTTCAAAAGGGTTAAAAACATCAGTTATTTGCTATTTATAACTCAAGAACTAATTGACGGATCAAAGAATGGAAAAATACAAGGCCTGTATGGCAAGCAACCCCATTGTTATCTCCCCTTCTCCATTCTCTTCTTTATTATTTGATTATGGGCCAAAACAGCTTCTCCCACAGCCCAGCTTTCCCTAAATTTAAATTGATTTTCACTGAGCATCTCCTCTTTTTTCATTCCATTCCTATACAGACAAGAGTCAATTTTTCATTAGATCTCTTATGAGTCTTTGGCTACATTCTCCTCTAAATGGCCCTCCGATTCTGTTAGTACAACTATCCAATTCTGAGTGTCCTTCAAATTTTCCTTCTTTAGTAGGTACCTATATTCTTACCATGTGTAAATTTTTTTTTTTATATTCCATAGATCATTTTGCTACCATTAAGGTCTGATTGTAAATATTAAGAGGTTATTTAATTAGAGAATTTCATGGAGAGCTGTGTCAAACAAATCTAAGGATTGTTTACTGATGATAATAATGATGATGAAGGTGTAATCACTGTAAATATCTGCATAAGGGTAGGTTTTGCTGTATTTAACAAGGTTCATATATCTAAGGCTTGCTGGAATGCTCCTGACTTCAATGGGGGAATTTGGAAAAAAATTAAAAAGCCAGGACAGGAAATTATATGGACATGACAGGACTATGTGAGATGAGATTGAAGGATAGAGGGGACTTCTGCCACAAATACAGGATATAAATTTAAAGTGGTGGAGAGAGGGGTCAATGCCGTAAATCTGTAGTGATAAATTGGTAGTTAGGAGGAAGGGCTATCAGTACTACCTAATTCAGTGAGTGGTAGAATATTAGTAGTTGAGACCAAAGGAGTTCCAACTAATATAGTCACAATACTACATGCAGATGAGGTGCATAATAAAGGGAGGACTAATGATTCAAGAAAGCAACTTCAAGAACTAATTGAATTCACCCCAAGATAAAAACATTTTATAGTAGATGAGAGTGCTGTGACTGGTGAAGGTTAGGTCATCATCATCAGTCAACAATCCTAGGATTGGTTTGACGAAGCCCTCCACTCTATTCTTCTATCAGCCAACCTCTTTGGCCTACGTCTCTCGGATGTAGCTCCTCTCTTTTACATCCTTCACAACCTAGGTGTTCCATGTATCTCATACGAGGCCTGCCTTTTTAATTTCCCATTCACTTTTCCCTCAACGATTGTCTTCATCAGGCCATCGTGTCTCAAGATATGGCCGATTAAGTTGTCCCTTCTTCTTTTTAGAGTCGTCAGCAGACTTCTCTTTTCTCCCACTCTTCTCAGGACTTCCTCGTTACTTACTCGGTCAGTCAATTTAATCTTCATCATTCTTCTGTAAAACCACATTGCGAATGCTTCTACCCCTTTCTTCTGTGCTGCTGTCATCATCCATGCCTCACTGCCATAAAGAAACATGATCCAGATGTACGTTCTGATGAATTGTTTCCTTGCTTCCACGCTTGTATTTCCAGCTGTAAGTAGATTCTTCTTTTGGTAGAATTCCCTCATTGCTTGAGCTATTCTACTAACTCTCTCTTACTTGCTTCATCCATCGTTGGTTACTCGGCTTGCTAGTTAACAGAATTCTTTCACCTCTACCATTTTTTTTCATAGTTTGACATTGTTTTTGGCCTCTTCTTTCTTGCTGCACACCAATATCTTAGTCTTCTTCTTATTTATCTTCAGCTTATATCTGGCCATTGTCCTTTCCATGGTTACTAGAATCTTATTCAGATCTCTCTCTTCTCTTTGATTACATTGACGGTTGGGTAAGTAAATGATATTGGAGGTTATGGAATATTCAAATTAAATGCCTATGTTGAAAAAACAGCCATGTTTAGCAGGGTAAATGAAGTAGTAATAACAAATACATGAATTAAACTGCATTACAGAAGCATAAGCACATGGAAAATGCCAAGTGATACGGGAAGATATCAATTACCTTATGTGAAGGTTATGGTCATACCATGTATTTAGAAATGGCATAATCAATTCATACATCTTAGCTGGTGTTACATGAAAATTACCTGGTGCATGTTCAGATATAGTGAACAAGTGAAAAAGTATGTAGTTTGATTAAACATGGGAAGAAAATTAAAATGACAATGGTCAGTATAGTATCTAGTACCATAGAGCTATTAACTATAACTTACATTAAAAACAGGGAAAACCAAGAGTTGATAGCATCCTGAATGAGGAGAGAAAAAGCTAAAGGTCTGAAGGAAAGGTGTGAAGAGCTGAAATTAGGTATAAAAAAGCATAAAGACAAAAATGGAGAAGCAGATACTGGAAAGATCACGCAACTGTGGACAACTGAGGGAATAAATCAGAAGGTGGATGGGAGAAGAAAGAGGAAGAATATAAATTTTGAGTCAAGTTGTAGAATGTTCAAAGAATTTAACAATATAGCCAGGACACCAATTGAGAAGAATATGAGTTAACGATGGGATCATTTACCATATTTTCATGGCTGATAGAGTTTGTAAAATAAAAAAGAACCATATTTTTCCATTCTTCAGTCCATCAATTAGTTCACAAGTGGTGAAAAACTGATGTTTTTAGCCCTTTCGGAAACTTGGTGTGCAAAGGACTTGAATGTCATCCGCTTTGTCCAATCACAAGTGAGACCACAAAGCTCCTTCGCCTTATCACAATGTGGGACACACAGCTGACTCTGCCAATGGAAGTGGTTGCAACAGGATCTCTTCAGGCAGACCTCCACTCCTTTCTCCCTCAATGCAGTCAAGGACAGGAGGTGGATGACGTAGATATCTTTAACACAGCTCTTTCAAAAGGCATCACCTTTTGCTTATTTAGATTTTTGATTAATGTCACCCAGTCAAGTCACCCAGCAACTCACTGGAAAATCACCTCTGGAGTGGGTGCAAGACTCAATCCTGACACTTCAGATGAGTTTGTTGAGTGCCTTCAGGTTGTGTCTCTTCCTATATCTATTGCAGACAGGTCAGCGAGGGATTTTTTTATTTTGCACCCATGTGCTGGTCTCTAATGTCCACTGGTAGTCCTTTCGCCTGCTTTGAATTCTGGGAGCTTCCCTGTGAACCACATCAACTGACAGTCTCCTCTCAATTGCAGTTCTCTCTTTTCATTTCCTAATTCCAGTCATTCTCCTGTTGTATGGCCAAAGTCCATGGGTGAACACCACACTTAAGTGTTGACGTTTTACAGCTTTAATCTGATTACAAAGATTAACCGCAATAAATCAGAAGTATTAACTTACTTAAAAAGAAATTCGTGACCAAATATTAAGTTCCACTTCAAGTTTCTCGGGTCTATTTCATTTTAATGATTAAAAAAATGCTGAGGTACATATTTCATTTCCACATCCAGGTTTCCCAGTGATTTGCAGGTCTGAAGTGATCTCATGTCCCATGTTCCAATTTAAAAATATCTATCACTTGAACATCTATCACTGATCACTTGATCGACTTAAGATTGTAGGCTATGGGCTATGGACCAGAGTAGTTCTCATGCAGTTAAGGAGAAAACAGAGTAAAGGATCACAGATGCATCTTTCACATTATCGCAATCTTTATCGTTAACGCTTACCCCTAAAGTAGTGCAGGGTCAACAATAACTGTCTATAAATTTCGCTCCACTGATTGTGATAAGCAATTTGAAGTACTGAGCGAAAAATGAAGAATGGAGATCACGTTCTCTCTGACATAAGTTAAATCAAAAAATAATGATAATGCTAACGCACACCTTATGAAGATCCATGATAGAGGCCCAGCAATTAGAATAAAAACATGGTAGTTTTGAATAATGCTAAGGGCAGGAAAACTAGAAAAAAAAGTTGGAAATGTAGAAATAGGAGAGAAATCATAGATTTGTTAGGATTGAGCAAAATAATATAGAGGGTCCAAGGGTGCTTCTGAAGTAATGGTTAATGAGTGACATACAGTTGAGGGAATGGGAGTTGGTCATCAGTGGCAGCATTAAAACAAAGTTAGGAAGAAGGGTAGAGTAGGTGAATGGTAGAATATTAGTTGTAGAAATACAAGCAATGCCAATGAACCTATAGTCATAGTTCAGGTACACATGCCAACTGGGGGCTGCTAGGGGAGTATTGGTTGGTGTAAGAAATGAACAAGGAGAGAAATCTGCGGAGATCTTCAGGAGAAACAATTTGGTGATCACCAATATATGGTTTAAATATCATCCCCATGGTAGTAAGTCAAAAAAATTAGAGGAGATTGATAATATTGACTCAGAGATACTGAATAACCTAAGGAGGAGTGGAAAAGAAAGATTTTATGAGCTAGTTTGAATAAAATATAGGAACATCATTTATTCAAAGGTTCCATAAAAACCTCATTGATACCTTTACCAACAGAGAGGATACCAAGGGAATGCAAATACTCAAGCCTATCAGTGTAATATCACATGCCAGATTGAGTTTAAAAGTAGGAAGTCTCTATAGCTAGATAAGGTAAAGCAATTTAGCTATATGCATAGTATGTAGGAGGAAAATTGATTTAGCAACAGTGAAGTTTAAAGGAAAATTGAGTCGGTAAAAGAGGTGTTTACCCATAGAAGAGAACCGATGCCAGGGCCAAGAAAAGACTGGTGAAAAGTGATGTGGAAAGGAAGACACTTAGTAATTTCTAGAGATTGTAGGAGAAAAAAACTCAGCACCCGTCAATTGACGAAATTGGGATAAAGAAAAAGGAGAGGATGGAGCAGATACATATTAAAAGGCAAGGGTGTTTTAACCCTTTTACTGCCAGCCCCTTTAAGGTACACTGTGTGAAAACTGCCAAGCCCATTTCGGTGTAAATCATAAGATTATGAATTTTAGATATATTTGAAGCACTTAATTTTAATATGTGAATTCTGTATTTCTCTCAATGTTGATGATATATTTCAACTTTTATGAGGATGAAAAATATCATTCTTGCTGTCTCTGATTTGAAGGAAATATAATATTACATATTTGTAATCTGGCAGTAAACGGGTTAAAGGACATTATAGGGGAAATAATGTTGGATAAATGAGGTAGAGGAAGGTGAAGAATGGGTATTTTGGATAGATTAATGCAAAGTAGGAAGTATCCAGAACTAAAGAAATGAGTCATGGGAATAATTTTATGTCCATTGATATATATTATGCATGTGCCTAATTGCTGAATACCCTATTCTGTACAGCTACTGAGTTTGAACACCAGAAAAAAACTCAGGTAATAATTTATGTACATACTAATTTGGATTGAGATGCAAGGCTCATTCCACTGACCTAACAGGAACACATTAGTTTTAACAATCAAGTTATTTGAGTTCAATGTGAATAAAATTATTTCTCCATCTCCATCAACACTAGTTATCAATTCTAAGGTTGGTTTGACACACCTCTCCACTTGATTTTTCACTAAGCCAGTCTCTTCATACTGACATAATTCTTCCCCCGCTTACATTCTTGCTTTACCTTCATATCTTATATAAGAAATCCCTTTTCCATTATTCACGTTAACTTTCCCTTTAGGCTACCTACATCAGACCATCATATCTCAAGAAGATGATGAGGCGTCTTGTCCTCTTTTTACAGTTTCATACTACATTTTCTAGTCTTCCTAATGTTTAAAAAAGTTCTTAGTTAGGTACTCACCCAATCCCTATTATTTTCATCATACTTATACTCTTTAAACTACTGCACCCTTCAAATATGAGTTTGAGTTTGACACTGCAGACATACTCCTACCCCAGCACTACAAGAGCAGGACAGACATAAGTGATAAATGAAGAGCGATTTACTGCTGGACTGAGAGATACAATATTTTGTTTTTTTGTTTGATAGTACACAACTAACATGCGAACAAGGTCCAAATATTTTTTTTTAAATCATGAATCACACTGCATAATCCTTTCCTTAAGTTCTATTTTTCCTTTATTTTTCAACAAAAAATGTATCTTTCCTAGCAAAAATCATATCATGGCTGATGACCAACTATCCCCATCACACTCCCTAATGGCAGTTTGGAGAGTGACATATAGGTGCATTGTTCTGATTCAGATCTCATGATGAAACTAATGGGCTGAATAAAAATTCTATTTGAGAGCAAAATGTATTATAATTTGAGGAATATGAATGTAGGGTCCTTTTTTTCTGTTCCTTTGATTCAGTGGGCCAAGTAGAGCACCATGAGGTTGACAATATGAAGATGTCCACATTCACAACTTTTTCTTTCTCTTGTGGAACTCTTTTGCAATTAAACCAACAGATTTTTTCTAATATGCAATGATTTTTTTCAAAATTCTCTCCCTGTTTTTACTACAGGATTATCACCAAGTGAAGCCCAACTCAAAAGCCAACCATCTCATTTTGATCCCACAGTACTTTCAGAAAGTACAACTAGTTTCAGATCTTGGAAAATGCATCACTGACTCAAGAGTCTGAGTAAAGCCAATACACAAAATGTACAAAATTTTCAAAATGTGTTAAACATCAAGGATGACTACTCTGCATAGGTTATTCTTAGTTCATACCAAATTTGGTTTAAAAGATTATGGCATAGAGCTCAACTGGTGCAAAACCAAGGGTATGGCACATCCACACTGAGTATGAGCGATAAATCTTATTCCTGTGCTACCTATATGATTTCCCATGAAGCTCAGATACACAGAATATAGCACTGGGAGTAATTTAGGTAGGGGCATCCAAAGATGATTCTCTCAAATTTGAACGTGAGACCCTCTGGTATGCAGCTAAACATTCCACACTGGGCTACCAAACTATCTCAATGTATGAGAACCGACTTATATCATGCTCATTGAATTAAAGTGTGTGGCTTTTCTCATAGAATTTAACAAGAATTTTGTAATATGAAAATAATTATTTATGTTGAGTTTAGGATAGGTAACATAAACTGGTTGGAAAATGGGTATATTTACCAAAGAAATGATGTCAACCATGGACATATGGAGCTCATTCATTGCTTATTATTTCCATAACATACCCAATACAAGGAGTCAGTTTGTCCTGGTGAAAAGCTAATGAATAGAAGAAAATATTTCCCTATACCACCACAATAATGTTTCATGCATAGTCAGTAGGTAATGATCAAGAGTTTTCCCAATTTCAAGCATGTTATCCAGAATTTCTGTTGAAATGAAATCACACTACGCCACTATAGTGGCATTGCCTGTAGGGGACAAGGGAGGTGGCCTGCTTTGGCTCTCCCTTTATTGTGGGGGCTAATTTTGATCTTTACCAATTTAAGTCTTTTGTCTTATCTTGTTGGAGATTAGAATACAGGATGAATGCCAATTTTATTTTCTGAAAAAATCATTGGTGCAGTCTCTAATGAAAGGTTTGTGTTCAACCTGTAAGTTAGCCTGGTTGGTTAGGATTGAGCTCTCAAAATAGAAGGCAAATGGTGAGTGAAGCTCACACATCACGGTAAAGAGCACAGGGCCACCTTCCTTTCTCTGAGCTACCTATGGTTTCACAGAAAGATTGGTACCCAGAAAAAAAAAACTGCTAGGGTTTGGTTGAACATTTTCAAATGCCTTTCCCGGGATTTAAATCCGGTACCAGGCCACCTCCATTTGCTACTGAAAATCCGGGACCGATAATTGAAAGAGGGAAGCCAAGCGAAGTGAACGATCGTGTGGCTTTAATAAGTTTGAGGGATAGAAGACTAATATTTGCTCCTCTACGTGCCTAGAACTCATATTGAACGTGGCATATAACAGCGCCGAAATGAGTACTTCAAGGAAGGAAGACGAAAATAAACGTCGGATAATGAGATGTGGATGTAGAAGAGGAGGAAGGTAAGGAGGGCAGAAATAGGGAAATGATAGGGAACGTAGGGGAAGAGAGGAGGGGTTGATTGAGGAAATTAGAAGGCGAAGTGAATGGATGAAATGGGTAATGAGGGGGGAGCGTGTTTTAAAGGACATGAAAGGGGGAAGAAGTTTGGGTAAGTCGGGTAGAAAGAGGAGATTGATGGAATGGCATGGTGGGAGGTAGGAAGTACGTATGTGAGACAAAAGAAGAACATAGGGAAAGATAGATAACATGGTAAGTATTTAAGTCCATCCAATCCAACCGTAGAACTTCACCATTTATTTTACTATCAATTCATAAAATGTACCATCTCACCTCTCTCCTCATCAGTATCTCGTCAAGCCGCTAAACATTTGTCGTCCTCATTTTTTAACAATTTAAGTTTCGCGGCCGTATGATGTAACGCTCAATCCTCACAATGGGTGCCAACCATAAGCCCCTCTTCTGCTGATCACTCACAGCTTTTTCGCTTAAGCAATTTGCAATCTCTCTTAAGCAATCTCTCGCAATTCTTTTGTCAAGAGCCTCACAAAAGCTATCGCTTCGCTGACCGGCCGAATCATTACATATTGGTTAGGTATGCGCACATTTTGAAAAAAAAAAAACAATAAGAAGAAATCCTTGCGTGAAATTTTCTGCGAAAAAGGCAAATGTATCAATCAGAGAATAAAAGTGGGTAAGGGAGACAAGTGGAACAATTTAGATGCCTGGGAAAGCGCTAAAGCTAAAGGTGTTTCGATGCGGACTGAGCTAAAAGGGGGCGTATCCTAAAAGAAGAGAGAGTGACAGGAATCTGGAAAGGATTCAAAGAAAATTTTAGCAAAGATTTTAATAAAGTGAATTAAATATTACGGTAAAGGAAACTGAATTGAACGAGGACAAGAATGGAATGCAGGTGAGGAATGTTGTCAAAGTTCCACACACATTTATAACGGTGGGTTTCGTAGTGTGAAACGAAAACAGAGAGTACTGTTCTAGTAAGATCTATTATTCAGTATCTACTAAAACACGGATAGAAATTAGGGGTCATTCCACCAGAAATCAACCAGAGGTAGTTGCTGACCCATTTTTTTTATATTTTGTACATAGATAGGTGCTTATATGTAGATTAAAAATCAGTTTTCGTTACATATTTAGAGCAATCCATATCCAAAATACGGGCATTATCACGTGTGTCGGAAGAGTAAAAATGTCACTTTTTGACGTTAGCGAATATTGCTACTATTTACATATTTTTAAAGTTACAGCAACCATACTTATATTAATACTTTTTAAAAACTTTGTTCTATAGAAGTATGCAAAAGAAAATAAATTTTTAAAAATATTCAGGCATAAACGAGGGCATCAACTTGAGGCATCAAAATTTTGTTTTTTTTTTCACTTTTTGAAGGCCAATCATTCAAAATATGGACCAGATATCAAAACAAATCCTTTTGGGATTAATACTCTAGGTACGCATGTTTCACAGAAACAATATTTTTTTTTACATCCTGAGTCCTCTTTACCCCCAAAACAAATTCAAAATGGGTGGAAACTCAAAATTTGACATTTTCAATGTAAGTAGTAAAAATGTGATATTCTTAGGAAACTAACTTATCATATAACCTGCACTGACTTCAAATTTGGGGTTGATACTCAAAGCCGTTTAGGTGTGACGGGTGTGACAGCTGTTTGAAATTTGACAGAAATGGTGCTACATGTAGTTCGATCCATAGTTTTACCACTACGTCAGTGTTCTAAAGAGACTTATTACTAGTAGCCCACAGCAAGATTTCAGCAAGTTTGGTTGAGGCTAGCGTACGGCTTGCCAAGATTGGCAATCTAGATGTAAGCCTGCTGCAAGTTTGCCAATATTGACACGTTCCGTGCAAGTTACACTCGACTTGCATGAAGTGTGCCAACCTTGGCTACTTTGCTGCAGGACTCTGGCAACATTGGTAGCAATAGTGCAAGGCCGAAGGCAATTGCAACTATAGGGTTCCTACTAAGGGAGGAGTAGCTTGAACCTTTGCTTGAACGCGCACGGCTTATTTCCCGAAGGAGAAAAATAATTCGAGCTAAATTGAAGATGAGCGAGTTAATAGGAAAAATTAGCGCGAAATTAACTTAAGCACGTAACGATAAATTAACTGACAAAGAAGAACAAGGTTGTAAAGTCGTGAATAGAGATTAATCGTGAATACAGATTGATTGAGTACAGAATACAGTGGTATTGGCGTCAGGGTTCCTACTTGTATCGCCAAGGATCCCGCGGCCCGTCAACTACTTTTATTAAAATTTGTTGATTTCTGGTGGAATCACCCTTAGGTAAAGCTGCTGATGCAGTGTCCGTTTTACAATCAAGCGGCTACGAAGGTATTAACTCAGGGAGAATTTTTCATGCGATCGTATCATATAAAAAAAACACAAAGGAAGACAATGAGAAAGCAACTCGAAAATTATTTCCATAATATTTACGATTGTACAAAATCAATTGAACATAATACACATTAAAAACTATTGTTTAAATGTAAAAACTTCCGTTGATATTCAAACGTTGATTGAGAGCGGGATTTTGCTATTTTGATCTCTTTATTCTCTACTGATTAACTGTTCAACAAATTTGAGAAAATTGAGAGAAAAAAATAGGGCAGAGCAGTTACTTCCCATGACAAAGCAAAACAGAAACTCGTTGTGAGAAGAATATTTCTTCAAAGCACGATGCAGCATTAAAAAATTTCAGTTTATTGCGGCGGGATGAGAACTTAAAAAAAAGGAGTCGATCCACTTATCCTGCAAAGAATTATTTCGGCGCCCCACGTGAAAGACAGAAAGGTATTGAGACACAAAGACATTTCCGCGCTAATCTTTTCTTTTTAACCGCAATCGCCGTTTTTCCGGAATCGCAGCGAAAATAAAAACAACTCATTGAGCGAGGGAGGGTGGGAACCACACACGATTGACGTCGCCCCATGATTCAAAAGGGGCGTAAAACGGGCCGAGGAAAGCAAAAATACTGCTCCCCAAGCACGCATCTTCATCCTGTCGCATAACAATCGCCGCGTCAATCTTCTGCACGGAGAAGGAAGCCGAATGTGGAGGAGGAGTGGAGACGGGAGTGAGGAACAAGGGGCATTTTGAGCATTATATTTGAAGGGGAGTGGAGGTGGTGATAGTAGGCGCTCTCTTACTCGATCGACCGCAGAAGGATCCAAGAGAGGACTAGGGGTATTTTTTTTACGGGAGAAGATGCCCGTTGGACCCGGAACACTGGACTCGCCCTCACACGGAGTAAATTTATGGATTTATTGGTCGAGGGAGTATCCCACTCTTTTCCAACCCCATCCTTCCCTTCCACCCCTCTCGGCCCCCTGAACTCTTCACCCCCTCCCAACCTGCCACCCTATAAGTTTCACTTCCCCTCCTCACCCCACTCCTTCACATCAACCCTGAAACCTCTTCCGGCATCCATTGCGAGGTTGGTACCCGACTGACGTCGGACAAAGAAACACTGCGGGCAGTAAACGCATAACTCCCAAGTTCGCATCATCGCCGCTATAGGGAAGGACGGGGCAAGGGAAGGGTTAGTAGCGGGTGGAGGCGAAGACGGCCCCTTTGGGCTCTCCTGCCCCCTTTAACCTCTCATCCCATGGCCCCGAAACCCCTAAGCCGTCCTAAATGTGTCCCCGAGAAGGACGGTAGTTTTATCCAGCAGGATAGGGAAGTGTATTCTGATCTTCTTATCCCAGCATCGGTACATTCGGTACCTCCTTAAAACTCATTGATGACAGTAGGTAATATCATAAAAACTAGTCTTCACCTTCATTGGAAGGTGAGTTTGATTGGCTACTGACCTAAAAAACTGACGTTTAATATCACATGAAAAAAATTGTGATCAACCTGAATGTTGGTGGTTGATAGGTGAAGGTAGAGCTCACTCCGTACCCTCCGTACTAAGCCATTGGCGTGTGAAATTCACACATTCAGGGTAGGGGGGGCCAGTTCCTTTCCCTGACCCACCAGCGATTTCTTACGAAGTTTTGACGCACAGAAGTCAAATAACGAAGATTTTAGATGGGAATGTCCTAGCTTCTGCTCGGGGTCTGAACCCAGAACCCTCCCGTCTGTAGCTCAGCGCTCTACTCCTAAGCCACCACGACCCAATCACATAAGAGAGGATGTGCAAAATATGGACTGTCTTTACACACTAACGTAGCAATATAAACGCAATTTCGGTATAGTGAACATAAATTCCAAAAGGGAGGCAGGAGACTTGGATACCAATTCAAATATGTATTATTTATTCATTAAGCCCTTGGAATAGTACTTTGGCCTTTAGAATTTTCATATAATAACATACAATACCATCATAACGAAGGCGATAAGAGCACTTCAAAGCCCCGGGTTTTGAAAAACCCACCCGCAGGACTCGTATTCGCGACATAGGATTGGCAGGCGAGCGTTTACTCCGCCGCCTCCGAGACCGCCAAATTATAGAATTACTTTCCCAAAATCGTCCTCAAAAGCGAGGTACCACAATGTGGAAAACTTGCAATAATGGGAGGAGATAAGAGTTTTAAATTCTATAACGTATTACCTATGGCGTGTAATTTTCACACTTATAAAATTAACTACCAGACTCAGTTTCAACACATTTTGTCACTTAATCACAAGATAACTATTTAAACGACACAATTCACTAATACCAATGTTCCATTGCTCATTGAAAAGTGAGAAACGCCACCCAGTCACATCAATTGAGAATATTAACTATATACACTATTGACAAAACTATATTTTCAAAGCGATTCTAGTTACTTTTTATTAATTTCTTACAATACCTCTTAGCTGAAATACGTACAGTTTGTATCATAGTTTCAATACTTTCGTAGTCAGTTATAAATTCTAAGATTGATTTTCTTTGATCACAATTTCTCCACAAAGCCAAACCCTTCCATCTTTCATAGATCCTGAAATTTATGTATGTATTTAAATGCGATTAAAATGAAGAGCAAAAGTTAGCTTCAGTAGCATTTTAAAAATTGAGGAGAAATTTATCCAAAGATCAATGGGGTCGTTTACCATATTTTTTTATTGCCGAACCTGATAGAGTTTGTAAAATAAAAGGACCCGTATTTTTCCGTTTTCTGATCCGACAATTATTTCCCGAGTTATAAGCGGCGAAAAACTGATATTTTTAACCCTTTCGGAAAAGTGGGTGTGGTGCAACCTCTGACGTATATCTACTTCGTCCAATCACAACTGAGCCCGCGAAGCTACTTTGCCTTATCGCAATGGGGGGGACACAGCTGACTCGGCCAATGGGAGCGATTTCGACAGCATCTGTGCGAACAGACCTTCCGAGAACCCCCCTCCACTCCCTTCCCCCTCCCCTGAAAGCAGTCAAGGACGGGAGGAAAATGACGTCAATGTTATCACAGCAGCATTTTCGGTGGGCGTCACCTTATGCTTATTTTAATTTTTGATTTCTGAGTGAATGGTTGTGGTTAGAAGATTAATTTTTTCACTAAAATTCGTTTTTCGTTTCCATCTAACGATTTCGTGTACAAAATTGCGATTTCGGTCCCGAGTAAACGCCCCCATTATCACAGCCAAGGACCTGGTGAAAGCCCCAGAACTTTCGTGCTGAAGATTCTACCTTTCATTGGTTCTGGACCTCGCTCGGACGTCTGCTGACATTTCGGAAATTCTACGGCCAAAGATTTTATGCAAAAATTTAATTGATTTTTAATAATTGTCCATAACTGCGGATAGATGAACTGTAGAATTGATAAACCAGTTCTGCGAAATCACTCCTGAATTGCAGTTTTTGCATTTTTTTATTTCATTTTCTCTTTTGTATAGCTGCTCTTGTTTATGTTCACTATTTTATAATTGTGTATTCACCTCACTGCCTCATTATTGCATTATTGCTGTTCCAGGGGACTTGTCCCAGAGCATAATAAATTTTCTATTCTATTCTATTTTGAATTCCTTAATTCATCATGATTTTTAAATGATTTGTCTTCCCCTCCTTTCATCTTCACGTTACAACTGACCTACACCTTCGCTGCTTAAGTCTTCACTTCAAGGAAACACCCTAATTCACCAAAAGTTTGCCTCTTTACTCATTACCCGCCCTTTATTTGGTCAAAGTAAAATAACTTTATAATAACCCTCAACAATAGTCTTGCAATGGTCTGCAGCGGTCCAGCGTGTATATACTAAATAAAGTACAGGTAGGTACCTATTTACCTAGTGGGGACGAAACGTGTGGTATACCAATTGGGACGGGAGGGATCGCACATGACCTGAAAGACCGTACCTAATAAATATGGAAATATAGTACCAGCTTTTAATACAAATTATGCCTTATTTTCAAGTCACGAAAGGAATATGTTTATTAAAATCTGTTTTAGATCAAATCACCGAAGAAGATATATAAGGTTTACGCTTTGATTAGTCCATGTTCACATTATATTGTTAGCCACTATGTTGTAAAATCGAAAAATTCCCTTGAGAACAATCACTCGACATATTATTATATTCTGTCATCGTTTATTTAAAAGAATCCAGAAAACTTGGTGATTATTGAGGTAATTGAGCCACTAAGGATTTCCATTAAGATTTTTTTGAAGTCCGTCATAGAGAAAATTTATTAAGGTGAGCTATACCCCTAGCTTCAACCGTATGGAGCCCATATTAGTCACATTACACATTTCAAGCAGCCGAAACATTGAAAAAATATCGAAAGAACCCGAATCGATAGCTTAACATAAAAATTGTTTTATCAATAAAAAATTGCAATAAAAGAACAGACATTTCTAATTTAAGTAAAATATATAACAATTCAATACATCAAAATTAAAAAAATTATAGCATATAACCCTTATCAACCAAATTGTAAACATATGTAAAATTTATTCCGTGTAATTTTTTGGCGTTCAAATTTGTAAAAAATTATATTGTAAACATTTGGCATTGAAAAAATCCTGTCAATCATGTTATCTATATCACCTATATTCATTGGTGGTTCATCCCATTTTAGCCCTGAAGAAGGAAAAAATATATTTTCCGAAACGTCTGCCAAAAGTTAAATTTTTTTCATTTTTACAAGGACCTAAACTCCCGAAAAACCATCCGTATTTATTGTTTAGTTTTATCGAGTTCACTGGGCATGGGAAAGGATACGTTAGGAATAGGGAGCCTCGGTGTTGGGAATGCTGGGCGATCCCAGGGTAAGAGAGTCGAGGGACTCGAAGCCAACGCCGCGCCGCCCTCATCCTAGCAACGGTGGTGCAATTGGCTTCATCCGCCCCATCCCCCGGTACCATTCCAATTATACTTCTTCCACCAATCTTCCTCCCAGTACCAAAGCGCACTCTCTCTCTCTCCCCTCCATCACGAGGGGAAAAAAGGACGGGGGTTGTAAAACCCTTAAAACTGAAAACCGGAGTAAACAAGCCTATTCCGGGTGTCATCCCTTCCCCAGAGCATGCCCTCCTACACCCCACCTCTTTTTACCCCCATCTACCCCACCCTCTCCCCTCCCTCTGAACCCCTCTTTCATCCCCAACACGAAGCAACGCCGTTAATTGCTCCCGACTCATTTTCGCAACGAGCGGGGGTCGGAGGGGGGAATGAGTATTTGTTTTGGTTGCCGCAACCAACCGGCAAGAGGGGACCCTCTCGAGACAGCCGTCTCTTGCTGAGAGGATTGAGCGGAAGGGTGTCGTAGTAAACAAACGGTGGTTATCTATTTATATACCATTGTAACGGCTTCCGCGGAATAGAGCTGAAGATTTTCCCCTTCGGACCGCGGAGAAATATTTTATGACGCAAAGGTTCCGCTCGTACTTCAGTCGGATCCTTCAGGCAGGGAGGTATCTATGTAACCAGGATACAATTTCTTTAAGTTCTGCATGAATTTACTTGGGAAGGTTGGGTAGTTTATCACATTTCGGTGTAATGCGACGAACATGCTACTACTTAAAAGCAAATGCACTTACTAGGAACAGCAAGTAGACTGATCCATTCGTATTGACGTAATCCAAGGTGGTGGCTGAGACCTATACTAAAGCAATCTTGTGGCGTTTCAAATTGGATCTGAGGTTTCCGCGGCGTTTATCCACAATGGTAACGGCTTTCGGGCGTTCCTCCGCATCAGGGTGTCTCATGGTGACAACAGTTTCTCCAGCAGTAGCGGAATGGTGTAGTTTCATTATTTAGATACATTCTTAGTGAAATCGAAGGTGTGGCACATCGCGATAAAAACTGGTTGTATAAGCATAGTTGCTTTAAATGAATAGCATCAACGCAACCGAAATTTAAATGGCTTCTTCCGACTGCGGGATTAATATTGCACTTCCTCGCGACAGCTACCGTTGACGCGAACCTCTCCCTAAGAACAGAAACCTCTCCGCAAGAACAGAAATTGCGCACTGCCACAGTGCGCAATTTCTGTTCTTGCGATTCGCTCTACAAAGCGGAACGCACTACTCAAAGTACCAGGTGACATTTAATGATTGGCGGTAACGTATTCGCTTTCCTGGGTGCAATAAAAAATAGCAATAATGTGAGCGAATGCGATATTAACACCATGATCACCAAGCAGGAGGGTTGTAGAAATTATCGTGGGGAAAATGTATACGTGGTAACTAGCCATAACTCTCATATTTCGTCGGTTTTTAGAGTCGTTATAGGGTTTTAGAAACTTATTTCATCATTTCCCAAACATTCATGGCATTTATATCACACTTCAATCACCGTATATATGTAGTATCTTACCTCATATCTTACCCTTTCTCATTGCAATAAAAAATTGACATTATAAAAAAGGTAAAACACTCTTATTAGAGGTCCACCATTGTGAAATGCTTTTTAATATCACACAAGAAATATTTCACTCTTCTATATTCTTCAATGAATAATGCATCCTATAATTGTGTTATAAGAATGAGAGATACCAGAAAAACATACATTTCATCCACTTGTATGATAAACAAAGAAATTCCCAAAATCACCAGCATAAGCTATAAACTTCAGGGTCACGTGCAGCTTTCCTTGATTTGTTCTGATGTTGAAGTATTTTATTTTCATCCGATGAAAGCAATATTACACCATATTCACCATAGTATTTCCTGACTTACAGCTTTCGTGAAGTACCAAAATAGGGTTCGGGAAACTTGATCGGCTTGATAGTCTCGCATCGAGAAATGATGAACTGCACCATGTGATTTTTCTTAAGGGATAACAAATTTCAACGATGTCTCCTAGAAGACTGATGACTCTTCGCTATCGCCAATATCATTACTACACGATTGCACCAATTGCACCTCGGACAGAATGCAAATACTATGTATTTCAGTTATAGGGGGCGTTAGTTAAAAGAAAAAAAGTCAATTAGAAATATAATGGAGGGTTGGGAATATTTCACACCTGCCCATAATTATATGATTCATGCCTTGCGCCATTTATGACTTTTCTGATGACCGAACGCATGAGTGATGAATCCAAGTTTTCAAAAGCATTTTGTTCAATGACGAAAGGTTCAACCAGCTGCGAAGAAGAAAGCTAGGTTACGGTTAGAAAGCGATCTCCATAGACGACAAACCTATTTCCTAGAATCTTCAAGAGTTTTCGGACGAATCTAGTTCGATGTTACGAGTTGCTTATGCTTTCAGATGGAGTTTCACTATAGCGTTGAACATGTATCGATGATGGAATAACGAATATGGAGTCCTGATAACCCTAAATTCTGCATCACCAAAGGAAGAGATTTGCTGGTTTAATCTTCTTCACCTTCCTAAAATAAACATAAATTAATTTCCGAATAAAAAAGGGAAAATTTAGTTTTGGAGGGTAATATTTACAATATTTATTCACTACGCACTCAGAAAATGCTTATTTTATTTATCATCAAGATTGAACCTTTTTGTATTAACCTCGTTTCAAATTACGAGGGTTGACCCTGCATTATATTATTATGAGTTCACTATTAGACGCTTTAGAACTACTTATACATTTTAAGCGCCAACGCCATTTATTTAATGCTAAAATGATTGTTATCATCACACATTTTGAGGCTCAACTATAATTACCAATCAACAAGAAAAACGAAATGCCCATAAACGTATCTTTTGGTATCTGCAATATCATGTGGGATTTTTGTGGAACTCGTCATTGTAAGTGCTCGTCACTGCCCTTCAGGAGATGAATTATTAAGTAACGCCTCTTGACTGACGTATTCTTTAAGATTTCTGACCCGAGGAAAAGGGTCGTCGACCCATTGCGAGACGCGTCGATATAGGGGGGGAGAGGTTATGATGCAAACTATATCGTTAAATATTTTTGTGAGGTGGAGCCAAAGAACAAATTGGGAGGTTTTGATTTTTAATCTTCTCTGCAGGTGATTGAGCTAGGTACAATTTCCAATAATTACTCTCCACCCTTCCTCCTTACCTGCGTCGGAATTAGCCTACTCTTAACGACAGGCACAAGGGGACCACTGCTTAACGTCCTATCCGACGGACGGAGTACTGAAACTGAAATGCCCTCCACTACGTACTCAATTAGGGACCGGTTGGCCACAGAAAAATCCGCCATTGCCGGGAATCGAACCCGGGCCCTCGGGATGGGAGGTCAGTAATCTAGCCACCACACCAACCCGATCCCCTTATACCCAAGAGAAAATGTGTAAGCGTGTTAACGAATGAAAATAAAACCATAATGCACTATTTCAATAACGGTACAGAGGAGAAAAATATAGCTCATAAGATACTTATCGGTCATTAGAAACATTAATGCGGTTGAGAATGAGTGTACTTATTTTCACCGTTTCATAATGTCCTTCAGGGAGACACGCGAGCGCTTAGGTCATTATTGAGAATGGCTGTTAAGAAATTCTGAGAAGTCAGAAGAAATAGAAAGATCAATAAATAGGAGGGACTGAGACCCCTGCCCCTGCATTAGCTAAGCTTGGAGAGGCGCCGGTAAGTCCGAAGTTTGGCGTCACTTCCGTCGAATGTTCTACTGAATTCGTAATCCTCTCAACACAAGGGTCAAACAGAAACTCTGACGAAGCGACTAGCCAAAGATATTGACCCTCGGTCCACGTTATAGTTTGTATGGGAACGATCCATACAAATATTCTTGGTATGTAAGTATACAATCGCAATTTACCTTCCTATCCCACTCACTTTTTCCATATTTTTTTTAAGCCATAAAAAATCTCCCAGTTGCCTTGACACCGCTCTCCGTACGCTTTGACGGGACCCTTATTGTTATTAGAGGGAAATAATGACAGTGAACGCAGTAAAAAATAAAATACTAAAAGTTTTCATCATCTTCGAGATAACTGGATATGAAATGCAACATTGATTCAACCCGGTGTTGCCGACGGAGGTAAGTATGAATCCAACTTCGGGAAAAAATATACATATAATATTATATTTTGGTTGCTGGGAAATCCAATTGACGAAAACTAGAAAGGGTAAAGACAAGAATAAGATGCATACCAACAACAAGTAGCGTCGGGATGAAGAAAAGCAAAAATAATAAGTAAATCGATGATATAGTGAATAATAAATGATAGAAAAATCGTTTTTCTCCGATCCTTCGTATTGTTTACGTCATGCTATGGTTCTTGGGAGTTCTTTTTTAAATACCACAAGTACTAATTACAGATTGATTGATAACTTTTCTACCGGTAAGGTAGGTTTGAAGGAGTACACCAACTCTACTTCGCACTACATATGTCTATTCACTACCCACATTCATGTATCCACTCCATCTCTACGCGATTTATCTCTTCAAGCAGGCATATTTCTTATTCCTCTTCTTTCTATCAACCTGGCCTTTCCTTTTTCTCTCTCACCCTCGCTTACCCAGCATTCTACCTTCGATAACAGCATCATAGGGACTAATTGCCCCTAAGTGCCGGTTCCATCCTCCTACTTTAGTACATACATTATTATTATTAGTTTTCTTCCGTTTAAGGTAGGCTCCGAGTTAAAACTTCATAATTAAGAAGCACAAGACAATGTAACAAACTAAAAAAATACCAATATGCAAATAAGGACCTGAGGGCAATACTTCATAACTATACCATAAATGTTTTCCATGTGTAAATGTTTACCGATCATGTAAAACCAAACCACCTTTGAATTACCAAAAAGTGTGTTTGCCAAAAATGGACGGGGGATCTGAAACACAGTAAGGGTATATTTTTAAAGTACACATTTAGGTTTCACTGGAAACCATTCCGTTTTTTGTACGGATATAGAGTTAGGAGAAAAGGAGGAATGAAGCATAGAACAGACTTGGCAGCGGAAACAAAACGCTAGAAAAAAAATTAATTGTATTACTAAAGAGTAAAACATGCTACTACAAGCCCTTTAGCCCCTACTACATGCTTGTAAAGGGGCTAACATATTTTTCAGCAATATTGGTGAACCTTGCGCTGCTAGTCACGCTCATAATAAAACGAAAGACCTATATAGACGTTTACTTTTACAAGTGCCCTTAAATATACCAAAATATTTTTGTCATCAGAAGAAGAATCGATCAATACAATTAATTAAAAGGCATACGTATTACGTGGCGACTCTGCTTGTGGGTGCGTGTTGTCGAGAAAAGCTCTAAGTACATGAAAAGGTATGTAAATGCAAACTGAAAAAAGACATCTTGACATCTACTCCACCTTCGTTCGCAAACACGGTCCGGAAAGACATAAATTTCGGTTTGCCGACGGTGAAGGCAAGGATTTCCTGAATGAAGTCGTCCGGGGTTGACAAGGCGCGGTAGGCCGGAAGCCCACCCTCATAGGTCTGTCTGTCTCCTCGAGGAGCCTTCGTGTCAACACAGGGGGCGTGGCGAAGGGCATTTTGTCGCAACAATACGACGGCACACGGGTGAATGATGTCCATTGGGCACTGCCCACTACTCTTGGGCACTGCTGCTTAAGTCGTTTTTCTTTTCTTTTTTGTCAAAGGTAAGCAGTGCGGCTCCGTCAGCGGCCCAGAAAGGCCAAATGCACAATAAGGAAGGAAGAAAATGAAAGCAAAAGAACACCAAGTATTTTGTCCACCTAGTAAAGGCCTCTGGAAGCTGGGAATTTATGCTTGACCCTCCATACCGGCCAATGATAGGTTTAACATATACTTTTAACTATTTACACGCGTGATAAGAGAGGTGGGGTGGTGTAAGGCTACCACTATTAATGCATATTTATTTTGAATATGCATTAATATGCATGAATATGAGTTATTGAATTATATTGCACAAGTACTAAAAAACAAATAGAAACAAGTTTATTCAATCTGCATTTTATTTGTATACAATTTTCTTACCACTTATCTGCTTACTACAACGGTCAAATCTCTATCCATTCTTAAATATCTAACGATAGGCATTAAGCCCGTTTCACACGATACTTGATCCAGTACACGGTCGAGGATATCGCTGGTATGATAGCCTTCCATAGTATCGTGTGAATAGTACTGGCTAGCAAGATTGATCGCTATATACTCGCTGAGTTACTTGATTCCATGCTTGATGAGTTACTAGTTTGCTACTAGCTCCCAGTAGGGCCCAAAGGCAGTTGACGAATCAGGTCACGTTACAGACGCTGTGTGATCTTCTCTTTTTTAAAATTAGTATGGAAAACCGCTTCATAGCACGCACAGGGTCAACGATAGCGTGAAACCACCTAGTACGGTTCCAATCCTAGATTCCTTCCTCAATATCAAGTAGGGGCTCGCATACTAGGTCTAGTGTTGGATTAAGTATCGCGTGAAACGGTCTTTAAGTTATATATCTATGAAATATTTGGAGAAACTGGTAAAGAATGTAAAAGAAGAATATATGAGTACGAGGGAGTTGGCCGGTGCTATCCATTGATACACTCGTATTTATGCTATTGGATATATTTACAGTTATTCATATCCCTAATTGTGCGAGGATAGAAGGACATTTTAAATCAGTCAGTTCGGCAATAAATGTCTCTAATTTTATGAATAATGTCCAATCTATCATAGGAAGTAGGAGTTCATAAATATTTTAAAGTCATCACCGAAAATATTATCTTGGAATTCATTTAGGAGATTAAGTCTAAATTTCAACCTACGGTCAAATTCGCACTTTAGTTCATCTAATAGACTGGTTACGCTAATATGGTTATCATTACGTCCCTTTACAATTGTTGCATAAAGTTAGACTCAGCCAGGAATTGAACCACGAACCCTAAATATCCAGTTAGCCGTGCTTAGCATTACACCAAAGAGCCTAGGATTGGTGGTGTAATGGTAAGTAAGTATTGGTGGTGTCATCGTAAGTATTGGGCAAGGCCTCCTTACGAAACTAGGTTTACATTCATAAATCTCACATCATAATTTGATAGGTGATCTCGAATGGTAAACAGCACGATAAGTTATTTTGAGTGTTGACGAAACTTTTATGGCTCTCATCTTCTTCCATAACGAGATTGTGCGAGAAGCAGAACGTTCGAAATCACTGGAGCAAGGAACCAGATTTGTTTCTTTTTACCCTCACCTGCCCGCGCATTAATTCCTGATAACTGGACGAAACCAAGATGTTGTACAAACACCGTTGATAGAGGCAGACGGAATTTATCGGGAGTGGCTATATATCTTGGCCCTATCTCGGCGCTAATAAATACATCGATCGATATTAGTACCATCGAATGAACCCGGTTTAATTACCATAAATTAAGTTAGGGCGAGCACCGGATACTGGCTCACACTCATTGTGCATTTAAAGTCTCGCGAGGCACTCCAAAGATTGTATCGATCACGTTAAGAATAAAGGAGGAAGTTCAAGCCGTTTATCAGGTGTCATATCCGTCGCCAAAATGTCTCATTAACTCTTTAATTCAAACCGATGGATCCTCAGTAACTGAAACTTTCGTAAACTCTCGTGAACAATTTAGGCATTACGACCTAGTTTCCGATTGATAAAATGAAGAAGAAGCTTTACAGGGTGTCGAGTTTCAGAACCAACAAGCTCAGTCACATAGTAGTCATGTTTAATATCAGATGAGGACATAATGCATGTGTGAACAATGCAGGAAATAGGTTGAATGCAGCACAGAGGCCTTTAGAATAATTCTTATCTCCCTATCAATTGGGAAGTAAGAATAGTAACATAACAAGACAAAACACCGTCCAGCACATGCAAAAAAAAACTTTTTACCACCCAATTCTAAGAACAACAGATGCAGGAATATGAAAGACTAAAAAAATAAAAAATACGAAGAGTTTTCGTTTGGAAGATCCAAGAAATTCAACAGTCCCAAAGAAGAATTGGAATTGGGTGAGTATTAATCTAAGACAGGTTCGTTTTCCATGACTTATTCGTAAAGCGTGAAGGTCCTTTCTATTTTAAAGTTTACTAGCATTAAGAGATTAATAAAATTTTATCAAATACCATTTCCATTAATAGCAATATTAGATGTCTCTCATTTTAACTCACAATAAGATATCTGACAATACTGTCAGATAAAATAAATGGTTTTAAATATACCTACATAAAGTTAAGAATCTGATTTTTTAATTCCGATAATGATCGTATTTTGAAAGCAATAAAGATATGAGAATATTTTAGCAGTCAGTGTAGACACTCTCACCCGCCACTGAGATTCCATCGAAACGAATTATGTACGTACGTAATTCACGTGTATTCAAAATGAGATTATAAGGCCAATCCTCTTTATTTTTTGAACGATTTCCCGTACTAATGGAACAAAGTTTCTTCGATGTATGTACCTTCATATTTTTAGCGTTTTTCTCCGATGCTAAGGTCGAATAATACTGGGAGGCACCAAAGTTTCTGGCGTGGATAGATACTTTTGGATGCACACCTCCATGACTGCGGGAGTAGAGTGATGAGGTTTTTTTTTGCTTGGAATGGCAAACAGAAATCTTTTTTAGAATCATCAATGGATACCCTACGAAAATAGTGTAAAAGTATATTTAAAAAAGATAGTGGAAAAGATCGCTTCGAAAATTATTACCTAAGTGACCTTTTGTGGAGGACGATATCACTAGTAAACGGCACGGAGTTCTTTTGCAAATAATTATAATAATTGCTTCTGTAAGGAATGAGTCTACCAATCCCACCAATTGTTTCTACAAGCAATGAATTCTAACAACACCACCAATACTAGTAGTAGTCGGATGTTGATTTCACAATGAAAACAAAGGGAACTATTAAGTAGGTAATTATAAGTTACTAGCTGAAGAAGCCCGTTGAAATTCAACGGGAGGGAGAAATATAATAAATACAAATTGTGTTCAGAAATTTTAACATTTTTCATGAAGGGGCGAAATATGTGCGGAAGGGAAGAAATTAGGGGTGAAACTTTTGCCCGGGGTGGGCGAGGCTCGATTTTCGACGAGAGTGAGGGTGGACTCCTCTCATTGACCTACGTCCCCCTAGCTACCTGAGCGACGGCACCGCTTAACTTCCATTAACCAAAACTTTGGGCTACTATAAATTGAAAAAATCCATTTTAACCAATGTAGGTAAATACATAATTGGCGCCAGAAATCGAACCTGGGCCCTGAGCTTTTTTTTATATAGCCTATAGCACATTATAGTGTATACGCTAGAATCCTACAAAATTTCAGCGCAATCGGTTCAGTAGTTTTTGAGTAGATGCGTAACGTAAAGCTGGCAGACAGACAGCAGCAGACACCACTACATTTTTATATATTAGAATGATAAGTCAGTAATTGCCATTCAAAAGCTCCAGGATAAAACCAAAATCCCACTGTACAAATGTATTAATTACGTTTTTATTCCAAACATTTACGATTATCATGCCCCGTAAACGAGTGATGATTGCTAAAAATGTTATTTTTAATGCATTCTTTCACAAACTCTTATATTTCTATGAAGTACATGCTGATGATACTCACCAATGCCTCTATACTTAATAACATTTGATAGGGAACTACTTCATTGATATTGGTAAGTAATTTCCAGGATTGTATTCATTTTTACCGTTTTGCACGGGAGAAACGCGAGTTATATTAGTAACGAGAGTAATTGGCATGCTTTCTAGGAAATATTCAACATTTAGGGACTTACATTTCAGACTTTTAAATTGAATTCCTTCCGTTCGTAGCGATTTGTTTACTTTGATGGAATGTAGCAGTTAAATTAACCCTTTCAAATTTATTATTATCATCCTTTGGGTCAAAAAAAACTCTAGGACTGAGTTTAACTCATTACTGATGTAAACGTTACCAAATATTCCAACTCTATCCCAAATGTCCTATACAGTATTACTACTTTCATTTTCAATCACTCAAAGAATAAACTTTCCTATCGAAAATTTTATGAATGACCAACAACTCTCTGATCCAAAATCATAAAAAAATTCAAATGATTCCCGTCAAAGCTACAGCGAGTAAAGATGTAGGTAACAAAATGTCTTAGCTCCCTAGATCTAATGCTGGAATGAAACAAAATGCTGGTCAAGAGTTTATTTTCAAATAGAATACTAATTGTAAGATACTCCAAACTATGAATCTTCCAATGATCTTTACCGTCACGTCCCCATCTTCGTGAAACGGTTTTGGATACACCCATACACTACTCTTTGGGATTCCTTGTTTCAACCCGCGTTCACTACCCCTTTTATTTTCTCCCAACGCCCACGACTTCTCAGCGCGCTAACCGCGGGTTAAATTTTAACCCGACCATTAACAGGAGGTCATAATTCGGCCCTTAAAACGGGGAAAACATTAAATCGACTCCCTTGTACGCTCCCAACAGTTTCCATTGTGAAAAAAAATTGCCTTCCTCTTTCCATTACCTCCTCTCCTGTCTATCTTTCTCTCTCTCTCCCTGAAGCTCTCCACCCCGACTCCCATCTCGGAGCCCCTTCCCATAATTCCCTCCCATCCCCACTCACGAATCATCCTCTTACCCATTCCGCCTCTCCAACCACGACTTCGCACCTTCCCTCCCGAAACACCCCAGACGCCCACCGCCTCCTCTCCCCATCATCGTCCAGTCCACCGCATTCCCATCCCTCTCTCTCCCATTCCCGGTAATCTCTCATTCCACAAACACCCTCCCCCTCCTCCTTACGCCTTTTATCTCCTCCTCTCTTCCTCGTCGGCGATCCCATCCGCTTTCCGCCCTCGGGCCGCGTTCGTGACCGTCCCTGTTGGCGCCAATTATTCCGCCCTTTCCGGAGATGGGCTCGGATACTTTGTGGGCGTTTTTACGGCGCTCCTCATCTCCCTCCACCCGCCCGCTTCCATCTTCCCTTCAACCCCAACGGTCATCTTCCTCTCTTTTTTTTTTACGGTTTTTATTCCGAAGAGAGGCCGATACCTTACGCCATCTCCTCACTCCGCACTCCGTCCTCACAATCGAAAGGGTTGCAGTGAGGAAGAGTGAGTGCTCAGTCGAATTTCACGAGTTTTTCGGGGAGAACAGCTCCGCATTGTTTTGTGCAAACGGGTATTTTGAAAAGCTTTAAGGGCGACATTGGAATGTTATCACGAACGAAGCTACCAGTGGAAGTTTCGATTGAATCGTTAAATTCTTAAAAATGTTTTTTCCTAGAATTTTGTTTTGATGGTGCAGTGCATTCACTTTGATCTTTGATTTATTTCGCGGCTAAATAATCACTCATCGGTAGCGATAAAAAGGTTATCATGGCGCGTGCTCAAATGTGCCTGTAAAACAAGCGCTGACCCCAAAATTCAATCACAACCTTAATTATTTCTAAGGAAAGAAATATCACTTTCCTTAGAAAGTAATATCACGAGGCCGATGATATTACTCTCACCTGTAGGGCCCGGGTTCGAATCCCGGCAAAAGGTTTTCCATTGGTAAACTGACCCCTACTTCAGTGTTTAAGTACTCCATCCGTCCCTTGGGACGTTGAGCCGTGGTCCCATTAGCGCCTTTTCGTTCAGAGCTGGCTAATGCCGACGCCAGGTTTCTCTCCACCCTTGCTCCTTCCCCTTCCATTCCCATCCTTGCACCTTCCCTCACGGTCTGAAGCGCCTATCAATACGGATATAGACTTGAAACACAGGTGATGATAACTTCTCTCAGCCCATGGTAGAAATGCACATACGGACAATCAGTAATTAGCTCCCAAGCATGATAGAGAGGCCAAGGTGGCTCATGCCTTACTACTGTAAGATTCCGCAGGGATAAGCCGCCAAACGGGCTTTAAAAATAACTTTGAATTGTATTGGAAAAGCCTGATTGCATCGCGGAAGAGTCGATAGAGGACTCCGGAGTATTGGACCGGAGTTTCATCGGAATAACTCCAGAGTTACTAGAGTTGTGACAACTAATATTTATGGCCTTTAATAAACCCTGAATTTCCATCTTTTTTCCTAATTTCCACGTAAATGTTTACATCTAAGGAAAGTAAAAAAATTTACCTTAATTCTAAAATGCTTAGGGTATGTATGTATAGGGAAAACTTTAGGGTACGAATTTGTACTATTCACCAAGACTTGAAAACAAGCCAGTGAATCTATGATACAATTATCTACTGACGAGTTTATGTAAGAAAGAGGACTAAAGTGAGGATCAAGACTGCAAGATTCCCATACTTAGGGCTTAAATTAGATTTATGCAGATAATTTACTGTAATCCAAGCTTGAACGCCGAGTGAGGAAGCATACGAAGCTCAGTTTGGTACTCCGACAGATAGAATATAAAACTGTGGACCCTCTCCCTCTTCTTCCCTCCCCATACTATTCTTAAAACCTCTTACTCCGGTTAAAGTTACTGTCTGAGAGGGAGGACAAGTGATAATTTAACGTTCAAGGTGCAAAATGACCTCAGGCGTCGATGCACCTGAAAAACAAAATCCTACCTACGATAATTTAACAATTTTCATAACTCTTGCACCTTCCGCTCAGCATAGTTAATTGTCAGATAAAATCCCATAAAGTAAGGTCAGTGAGGGTGTAGACACTCAGTTCGGAATAGAAGCATTGCTAAGGAGCAGAGAAAGCAATATGACTACATTTGCAAATCAATCTGGTGACTGAATACGAGAAAGAGATAAAAAGTAATGATAGGTAGCCTTCTACTTTATCCTATATGTGGGCATTATTTTCTGCTGATATTGAAGTTGTTGAGAAGAAAGTATAAAGCTGCTAGTTAAATAAATATGGCCAAAGAAAATTTGATATTTTTGTCATCAGCAGACAGAGGTAAAGCAAGAGGTGCTTTTTAGCTGGTTGCTTCATAAAGTCTTTTTTCCCTCGCGATATTCACACTTGAAAGACACAACAAGGAATGAGCCAACGAAGGAAAATCTTTTGACTCGTCCACCTCGTTCCCTGTTTTTGCTTGAACAACCTCCCGCGTCTGGAGGGAGTGTTAAGGCACCAACAGATGGTGCGTGAAGGAACATTTTTGATGATTACGGACATAGCACTGGAAAATTGAATCAGCAAAAAATGCATCCGTAGAAGAATACTAATACCTCTATCAATGCGAAAAGGAGTAAGGAAGAGATAAATGAAGGTTTTGATCAAGTGTGCGGCCTTGAATGATACCTGAAAATTCATTATGACGAGACAGGATGAGAAATGTTTGGCTGGAAGATATGGTATCAATGTATATGATGATATAGAAAACGAAATTGGTGGAAAGGATAACGAAAGACAGATGTGACAGGAGAGGAAAGATGGTTGCTTTACGAAAAAAACACATTAGGCGGCAGAAATACAGATGGAGAAGTTGGGGCGTAATATGGAAAGTTGAAAGCTGCCATTGAAGTAAGAATGGTTGATTGGATCATAATTATCGCCAGCCATCAATCCAAATATTGGTTTGACGCATTTCTCCACTCGATTTTCCTATCAGCTAACTTCTCCATAATTATATAATTATTTTCCTTTACATCATTTATTACTTACTCATACAATTCATACGCAGCATTCTTTTTCAATTTTTTCTTCACTTTTCATTCTATGGCTGTCTTCATCTGACCATCACGTCTCAAGTTATGGCCAATTGAGTTGTATCACCTTTTCTTTAGTTTTCAGCAGACGTCTCGTTTCTTTCACTTTTTTCAGGGCTTCTATATTGGTCAATTGGTCACTTCATTTGGTCTTCATCATTCTTCTGTAACACCACATTTAGAATGCTTCAAGTCTTAACTTTTCCGCTGCAGCTTTCGTCCATGCTTTGCTTCCATAAAGAAGCATGCTCCAAATGCTAAATGCCTGTTTTTACCCTGTTGTCTCTAATTCTAATTAAATCTAACTTGATCACATCCTTTAATCTAATGAAGTACTTCTATGCTTGCAAGCAAGTATTTCCAGCGGTAAGTAAATCCTTCTTTTGATAGAATCCCCTCTTTGTCGGGGCCATCCTTCTGACTATTTCTTTCTTGCTTCGTAGATCGCTGGTTACTCGGTTTTTAAATAGAAATATTATTTCACCTCTTGAAGCTTTTGTTTCCAAATTTTAACGATGATCTTGGCCTCTTCTTTCCTACTTCATACAATTTGCCTTTGTTTACGTTTTAGCAACTTTTATAATATGACTTGTATCTTTTCTAGGTTAAATAGTCCTCCTAAAATATCTCTCTGTCTCTTCTATGATCACTTTTTCATTGGCAAAACGCGCAATGCTATAAATTATGAATTAAAAAAATAACTAGTTACAGTGGTCAGCCTTTTTTTATTCCTTTACTAACTTTAGATTCTCCACTGCCCGAATTTGATCACAGGTACTTGATTTTTCTACTAATGAGGATAACTCTACGGTCATAGTACGACATTTCTATTTCTTTTAGGATTCCAAATATCGAATTCCAGTCACCGTTGTCAAAAGCTTTTCCCAATCCAAAAACGCAACGAATATCGAGTTGTTCTTCACCTTCATTTTTACTATGAGTAGTGCGGCCCAAAAATGATTCCCTTGAACTCTTGATCTCCTGATTCCGAAATGAAATTTATCAAAAAATCTCCTCTGCTTTTCGTCCTGCACATTACCCTAGTCAATATCTTTGAGGTATGTGTCGCCAGGCTTATGGTCCTAAAATTTTCACTCTTCTCAGCCCTCTTCTTTTTGCGAATGGATGATGTTTTGCTCGCAGTTCATGGTTATCTCTTTTGTTGCGTAAATATTACATATGGTTTTGTGGAGTTGGATTAGTGTCTTTTCTCCACAATTTTGAATTAATTCGGAAGAAACAATCGATTTCGGACCCTTATTAATCTTGAGTCCCCCGCATGATCATTTCGGACTTCATTTTTATCTTCAATTATCTTAGCCCTTAAATTACTTCAGTCGTATGCTTGCCCCAAATATTCCTTCCATCTCTTCACTTCATCTTCACGTTCTCCATTGTTGTCTCTTAAGGCATTGCATCTTGCACCCGGTTCCTAGAAGTGGAAGTTCACTCCCATACCTCAGCAGTTTTCACTTTTCTACCAGCAAGGTTTTCTTTTAAGGACATTTTCGTGTAAATCCTTTATTCACATATCTCTAGCATATTTTAATTTGCGATTTATTTAATTTCTTATCCTTTTGTTACAAAGTTGCACTTCTTCACTTTTTGCATGGCTGTAAACTCTCTCAAAGGCTCTATGGCTTCTGTGATCCAGATTTTCTTGAAACCCTTCCTTCTCCCATAACTTCTTTTGCGGCCTACTGTAGCCCTGTAGAACTATATAAGTATTATGAAGAAATTAGTTGATCAGAGTATCGAGTGAAGAACTGCGTCAAACCAATCTATGGAATGATTATTGACGATTATCTAATCTACCATAGTACTCTGGGGTTTATAATATATATTTAGTAAGGGTATCCGACTTAAACTTCAGCTGGAGATTTAGGTTGTACTTCCACCTACGATCTGATTATGTTTCCTAACCTAATTCCTCGAACCTGTGGACATAAGTATACTAAGCCCTAGTAGAATATATGCATATATATGTATGTATACTTAACCCCTAAGTATACATATGTATACATACGTATAATTAGGGGTTAGATGAAATAGGGGACTTTTAGTCTCATTCTCGCCCCAATAAATACGTTAATCTATCTATATACTAGACCAAATATTACACTCTTTGTAAATCCTGCTGCTCTCAGCTAGATTTAATTCAATGAGACGCTGAGTTGTTGTCAATGTTGTCTTCGATTGATAGAATACGTAGAGTAACGATAATAAATTGGTTGTCACGAAATCGGACCCATCGAATTTCATCAACCCCACATCGCAGCGTAGAGTTGATGGAGGAGGTCGTGCTCGGGAAAGGTGAAGGCTTGCCGAAGCGAGCTCGAGGCGAGACGAGAGGTGGGTGGACCAGAGAGCGGTTTGAGTACGGCAAAGGGGAAGGTTATCGAGGAGAGCAGACACCTAAGTTCCGTCCAGAGATAGAAGTCGGAAAACCCAACGTTTTCAGTCGAATGGGGAGTTTGAAAAGAGAGGTGCACCATAATTGCAACGAGGGGTCGTGGGGTGGGCGGTAGAGGGGAGCGGCTGGTGGCAACGTGCTTACCGATAGGACACTGCTAGATACACGGGGAGGAGGGAATTTCGGTTGGACGGTCTCGGGCCTTTTTTTTTCTCTCTTTCTCCCTTTCGGGGTGGAGCGATGGGGTGAAATGGAGGTGGTTAAAGGCGGGTCGAAAAAAAGATAAATTCTTCCCTTAAGGTGGAGGGGAGGTGGAAAGAAAATGGCTTGGGGGTAGGACCTGGTGATGGGTGGTGTAGAAGGCCCTTTAAAAAAAAGAGAAAAATAAAATTTTTTCCTTTCCTCTTTCTGGCATGGAGCTGGTCGAACAATGGAGAAAGGGGCATCGGATATCGCCGGAGGAAATGACTCGTACCTATCTGATTCGCTTTCCGACCTCTACGGCCGAGTAGTGAACCGGTGAACAATAATAAAAATTAAAATATATTGCCCTGGATTTTTTTACCATACCCGACGATATGACCGCCCGTACCACACCGGTCATCCTCTGCTACCTTCATGCCACAAAATGATGGTCTAATCCGCTCAAGTTATTGCATATTGCGGTACCGGTATGAAAAGTACGGAGGCATGCAGTACGTATGTACCAATAAACAGTGCCATAGTCTTGATTCTCTTTCTCCGTACACATACAAGGTGCATCTGAATAGGAGACCATAAGTATGGAAGGTGATTAGGTAAGTCAGGTCTTAGAGGAAAAGGGTAGATAAAGGGTAAATAGGCCACTCTCGAACGTCAATTTCCAAACTCTCATTGTTTCTTCTCCCCAGCTTTTTGGGAGGTAATGATCAATAAAAAAGGAGGAGGAGGATGCGCAACATGTATTTATTTTATAATTCCGAAAAAACGTTATATTTAAGCCGAAGATTTGTGTGGTTGGTAAGGGCAAAGCTAAGCAAATACTATTCCCAACGCAGAGTGAAATGCATACAACAGAGTTTTCCAGAAAGAACTGATGGCTAGAAAATACACGGGATTGGGTTTGCCTGGACGCATCCAAAGGCCTCCCCCGGGATTGGAACCCGAGACATCCGGTCAGCAGCCCAACATTCAACTCGCTGGACTACCCAGCTTTCGGAAGATTTGTTTTCACGTATTCCTCAGAATCCATTCTCCGTTGATTGGATTAAACGAACCCTTACGCGAGAGTTAAGATCATCTTAGTTATTCATAGCATTGTTCATTGTAAAATCGGTACCGTAAATACCAGGAAAAACTATTTTTATAGACTGGGGCTTCTGTAATATTGAGCCGTAAACCTAAGTTCCATTGATAAAAACTCTTGATATCATTGCCTATTTACACCGCACAAATATTTGATTTTCCACTCAGACGCAACCGAAGTCATGAAACACATAGGCCGCGAGTTCTATGGCACCGTGATTTTGTGATGGCAGTGATGTTTGTTACTTGGCGGAGTTACTTGGCGGAGTTACTTGGCGCGTTAATAAAGAGTTTTGCAGTTTATTAGAAAGTTCTAGTTTTAAATCGGGGTGAATGTCTTAGAGACATTCACCCCGATTTAAAACAATTCAGATTTTCCTATATCAGAACTCGGCTGGAAAGAGCGGATTACCAAAGGAAAGAAACTGAATATGCTAGCCGTATCTCGGAATACGTGACTTTTCAGCGCCGCGGGGCTTGTAAGAATTAGTCAAGTCTCTCTTAAGTTTCCCAAAATTTGGTTAAAGACTCCATGGAGGAAAGAAAGCTGTGATACTACTTTCAACGAAATAAGTACTAAAATAAAACACGCGTGAGCAAGTTTTTTTGACAAGTCCGAGGCTTGTGAAACTCCTCTGTCTGCCCTTATTTCATCAACTTCTTCTACATCGTCAATGAACCTTTTTTCCCTTTGCCAAAACGAAAACACATTTGCTTAGCAACTCGTTCCCCACGCTAAAAGATAGGAAAAAAAACATTTTTTCATGCCTAAATTTTCAAACTTTCCGACTAGTCAACTAAAATATAAATACATCTAAGCAATGCGCCCATCTTTCCTCTTTTGAACGACACCCTTCCCGTTTCGACCCGACCGGTATCTTCAAAGATTACCTCAAATTATTGGTCCAACCTCGAGCGCTGCAAACACACATAGGTATACAGAAAAATACAACGAATTAATGTTATTATGATATGAATATTGATTGATCCTGAGGCTGGAACGAGCGGCCAGGTACTTGTATTTAATGATAGAGACACGCAAGTACATCATATTCACCTCTGAATCCAGCTCAATTCCTATCCTGGAGTATCTGCTGATTTTTCTCTCCCGCAAAACTACAGTAAAATGCGGGGAGAGGAATAATTTTAATATGCATGTAGGTATTTCGCCGAAAAATACTAGCATCACCTTAAAAGTTACCACCTCCTTTAATCAGTGTGATTCAAAGATTTATATGTTCAGTTTTTACTCCTGATCACATTTGGCAACAGAGTTAACGATGGAAGAGAAAAATAGTGCACAACAATATTGGATCGGCCTCATTCTTCGACTTTGATAACCCTATCCCTTCGAAACCATTTTAAAAAAATGAAAAAGAGTAGTCTAATTTCAGCGCCCAAAGGTGTTTATACCCAGCCACATCACAACCTACCACAGATAAGGTTGCGTGATGGCAGACACTGAAATACGAGCACTCATCACATTTGCTGATGAGGAAGGCAGAGAATTTGCATGTAATTAACCTCCTGACAAGTTCTTGGCAGTTTTACGACATGAAAAAAATTAAGATTTCTTTTTTCCTTTATTTTAAGATTGCGTGTTAATTATAATGGAGTATTAGACGACACAAAACCCATTCTTTCCTCCAGAGAAAAAAGTATAATTTTTTCACCCCATCATTTTACGGGATTAATCATCATGCAGACTATTCCATGATTAAAGTCAATATCACTTAAACATGAAAGTTGAGAATTTTGGATGAATTTCAATATACCTAGGCATATAAAGGTTGATTAGAATGGCATCATCAACACTCGTTACCCTTGCAATTTGTTCGATTAATCTTTTAGTCTCACGTGGACGGCTATTTAGCCAGTGAAACTTTTGTATTTCAGGCCGTCATTGCACATTCATAACCTCATGATAGTTTAAGTTTTATTCTTTTTGTAGTTCAAGCCGTAATTTTACATTAATAACCTCATGATATGTTAATTTTACTACCTGAAAATTCTTACTTTTTACCATAGTTTTAATACTAGTCCACAAAAATGAGCTTAGAGACCTGTGCATTTTAATCCTTATAGAAATGATCGCCGTACATCATTTCAATCCTAAAGTGTGAAATTCCCTGGCGAAATAATGTATTTAACTAAAAATTAAGTGAATATAAACTTGGCATAGTATCTATTTTCCCAGTAGTTCATAGCGTTTTAGCGGAATTTGAGGTTTGTGTAATTATGCACGTTCTAAATCTACTTTCTTCTGTAGATCACTACTAAAATAATTTAGTGTCTCTTAGATTCATAATGCAAGTTTAAATTAGATACCTACAGTAAGAAGCTGAGAGCTCTAAACATATTTAACCCTTCCTTGCCCGAGGGGGTATTTTAAATACCCCAAGCCTTGTAATTTTTAAATAACTCTGCATGATGAATTAGTAAACAAAAACGGTCCAAGGTACTTGTTTCTAATACTATAATGTGTTATTATTATTTATAAACAATGAAAAATACATTCAAATCCGCTTAATATCTTCTATTAAACTCTTGGGGTAGTTAGGCTACCCCTCTTGGGCAACTGCGTCTCAGATATATTTTCAATTTTTTTATGGTGAAAGCTTTCCTTGATGTATTTTGAGCTCTAACGTTTGCGCTAAAAGTAATTTATTTCATGCAGATCTTTGTAATGCTTGTGGTAACCTCGAAAGGAAAAACTGCTGTACTATAGCTACTCTGATAACTGTTTTTACGTTCGTTGTTGCAAGATGATGAGATGAAATGTCTGTTTTCCCCTGCAGAAATTAATTTAATCCGATATAGTTTTCAATCTTCCACATCGTAATGAATGCAGCCACTCAGATTTAAGTGAAGATGACAAGAATGAACCGAGTTTTGAAAGTGTCTCAGAAAATGAAGAAGATGATGCTGTGGAAGAAGAGGAAGAATTCTGTAATGAATTTGATTGTGAATCTGAATCAAAAGACGAGGAAAGAATTTTGGAAACTGAGGAAGATTTTTTCACAGCAATGTCAGGAATGAAATGAAACGGAAAACCGTATCACGTCGGTCGCACAATAGTAAGCAACATTGTCAAAGGAAAACCTGGATTGACTGATTGCAATTCAGGAATTGAGAGTCTCAAGCATGCATTTTTATTGTTTCTGGTATTAGATATATTAGAAATTGTATGTGTTGAGACAAACAGAGAAGCTGGTACAGTGTACGCAAAATTCAATAAAGATCATGCCAACAGTGAAATGGAGTGGTAAAACGTGACAAAGTGAGTTACTTGTTTTTTGGCATACCCATTGCTTCCAGAAAAGTTCATGGGTGTAATAACACACTAAGTGATCTGTGACTAAAGTATAGGCATTTCAAATTTCTTTCTTTAGTGCTGTAATGTCAAGAGAAAGGGTGAAGATCATTCTTAGAGTCATACAGTTTGACGATAAATTAACTCAAACACAAAGGATGGATAATTTATGCGAAAAGCTGGAGGCTATTAGGGCTGAGTTCGATATATTCACGTTCCCTTGCGTGAAAAACTGTTCTCCAAATACCTATGCACATAACAATAAACGAACCGCTATCAACATTTCGTGGTAAATGCCCCTTCCGTGTGTGTATAAAATCGAAACCAGGATGTTATGGGATTAAAATTTGGGTGTGCGCCGTTCCAAAAACTGCTTACATTTTGAATGCACAGGTCTACTTAGGGATATGTTGGAATATTCCGGAGGTAAATCAACGGCAGCGTGAAGTTCTGGACTTGGTGAAACCATATGTTGGAAAGGGAAGAGGGTTCACAGTGGACAACATTTTTACGTCATTACTCCTTTCTGAGTCCCTTCTCCAAAAGAATCTGACACTAGTTGGTACAATGCGGTTGAATAGAGCAGATATACCCAAAGGGTTTCCCCCTGATAAAATCTAAGCTGATTTTTCCTCTATTTTTGGTTTTATCAAGAATGTGACTTTGGTCTCCTACGTACAAAAACTACATAAAAGGCATTTTATTCGGCATTCAGCGTCATGAAGCATCGGTTAGTGGACAACAGAATAAAATGAAACCCGATAGATAATAACAGCACAAAGAGTGCAGTAGACACTGGGGAAAATATGATAAGAGAGTATAGTTGCGTACGAGTGACTAGAAGGTGACCACTCAGGCTATTTTTTTAAATAATCGACATAACACCATTGAATGCCTTTATTATATGGACTCATAAACATCCAGAATGAAATATCAGCTGCAGGAGTAAACGGAAACTTTTCTTACAAGAGCTTAGCATGGCTCTCGCAGAACCCCATATTGAGAAAAGAGCATCTAACAGAAACGGTATGTATTAAGTAACTGTTGAAGCAATGAAATATTGCGGTATAACTTTTAGGGCGCCAATGATGAAAGCAATGAAGATGGCAGCAAGTTATCCTCTCATCTTAGGTGTGTTTTATGTCCTCGAAAATATTACAGGCAAAAAGATATTTGCACATGTGTGAGATGCAAGGCACATGCTTGCAATGTACATACATTCATTAGAAAGGTATAAAAATCGTTGAATTCAATAATTGTATGAAAGAGTATGTATGTATTTATCTCTCATTACAGACAAATTTTCATGCTCATTATGCTCATTTTAAATTTTCAAGACTTTCCGGCATTAAAAACATTGTCAAACTTATTCAGAAGCATTTATCAAAATCATGTTACTATGTCACCAAATAAAAATAAAAATATTATCCTAGCACTTTAACTATGTATCATATTTACAATGATAATACTAAAATATGAGTACATCTACTAAATACAAATTGTGTTAGTATTATGTTTCACCCCTAAAGCGTATTAGTTACGAAAAACACTTTGGGGTAGTTGAAATACCCCCTTAGGCGACGGATGGTGAGAAATACCTTGGGCATGGGAGGGTTAAAGTAGCATTTGATAGTATCGAACTTATTCAATTCGAACTTCTTGTTATTCAAAAGATACCACTGGAATGTAGGCTTCAAAAAATAGCACCACTGCTTGAATGCACTACTTTACGGATAGTGCTTCAGTATATCAGGTATTATGACCCGTTTTATGGGTCTCACAAATAAATAATATATATGGCTGATTTAAATTACTCATAAAATTATAGCCTGGACAATAATTTCACATGGCTTAAGTTTCAGATAAACTTATCGAAAAAATTATACGCTGCAATAAGTCTCAATTCAAGAGCGATTGAGAGTACTACTTACAAACTAGAAGATGTAACAGGTCCATTATTTATAATTTGAACTGCAGACGAGAATGTAGTTTCGAGAGACAATTGAATAGTCACCAACATTTATTTACAATGGATTCAAACAGTTAAGTGATTTTCTCAATGCTGCATGAGACAGAAATTCCTGAATTTCAAAAAAACACTGACTATATTTTTTCCTGGCCAAGTATATGGGTATTTTACAAAACAGTTATGAAGAAAAAACTGAAAGCAAAGAAAGCGATGGACAATATTTAGCACTTTTATACATTTCCATGCAAGATTACATCAATGAGTAGTAATTTTGGCTTTTCGCCGTGATAATTCACATTAGCATTTCAAGGTTATACCGTAATAATGCAAGGGGAACTATAGATCATCGATCCAAAGAGTGATAGGGAAGTTTTTAATATTTAAGTGAATCTCCTTCACATACGATTGCGTAGAATCTCCAAATATATCTCTACGGACTTCAACAGTCTTACACGATGTAAAACCTTTTTTCCACCAACCGAGGTACTCAGGATCGCAATGCGCCGGCCTGGCAACCGGAAAGCCGCGGATTCGAAACTCTCCTTGGGTTGGGTATGGACAACTAGTTAGTCTAACATAAGGGTTAAAGCTTAGGGTTATGTTAGGTTAGACGGTACAATGTAACATAAACAGTTGGAGCACCTTATAACCATATTCAACTACTGCCACTAAAGAAAGATCTGGTGCTTTCCCCAGCGTATCTGCTGCGTGAAGGTTTCTCGGGTCCTCTATCGGGTTACTGCGTCCATGTCCGCCGACTTTCAGAAGCCCTGAAGACGATGACCGAGTCGGGAATCGAAACGTCGGCGGACATGGACGCAATAACCCGGTGGAGGACCCGAGAAATCTTCATACTGCCACTATTTTGCAAAAATACCATTCAGTTCTCACAGAATATAATATTTCAGTCCAACAAAAATTCGAGATTGTTGGTGAGAAAAAAATCATCTAAAACAGGCTACTAGGGGTTTTCAGTCGACATCATAAACTACAGAGAGCAGTTCCTAAACCTCTGCCTCCCATGGAAGGCCTGCTATCAAGGTAATTATGCACTCTGACGCCCATAAGCTTGGGCGTACACCGTCCACAGACATCACCACGATTTGACCATAGGTTACTTCGATAAGTATTCCAATCACTAAGGAAATGGTCATTTTTAGTGGTTTTAGAATATTTGAACTTTGAGTAGTTTTAGAATTTTAGTGTAGGTGCGAGGCAAGGTAACCAATATAAAGTAAATACCACACAATGGACTCTTAAGTGTGCTCCACAATCGATTAACACAGGTATCGGACAGATCTTTGAACTAGAGGGCGTAATTCAGACGATATATGATGCATGTATTAACCCCTTAAATTCTATAGATACTAACAATCAAGTTGCATGAGACAATATAGTTGCTTGTTTGCAAGTTAGTTGTGCAAGCTTTGTGATATTCACCCCCTGCCAAACACCCTCGCGGTGGCTTGCAGGGTATCGTGTAGATATAGATGTAGATATATCCCATCGAATCTCTTCAAAACCATTTCGCATCAAACGACACCGCATTTTTGAGAGGCCACGACCTCGAGAAATCTCAATTTTCGGAACGCCGCGATCTGGATTTGACGAGGACGTGACGTCAAAATTCTGTCGCCTTCAAGGTTCGACGACGTGAAGTCATTGGTGAATTACATTCCTCTCCCCACGCTAGCCTGACCACCTTCCCTCCCCTAAAGAGTAAAAATAAAATGTAAGTACACGCCCCTTTCCGAAATGTCCTCCTCCCCGCTTTCCTACACACCTTTACCTCACTCCAACTCCGTCCCTCCTTCTCCCAACCCGCTAGCGATCCAAAACCCGTCGGTAAAGGCGCCTTAAAATCCACCCACCCATCCCCCTCTCTTTATTCCCTTCCTTGACCGTCCTTCTCCCCCACACCAAAGGAAAAATCCCGTCCGAAAAGGAGAGAGAGAGATCTTTATTGCACCTCTTGAAACACTCCCTCCTCTCTTTCCCCGACACACACGCCCTATTCTCCTTCGCCACCCCACCCTTACCCCTCGGCACTCCATCCCTTTTGCCTCCTTCAAAAGCTCTCTCTCTCTCTCCCTATTCTTCCCCACCCCCTCTCCCAACAATTCCGATCTCCAATAAGCTCAGAGCCGCCGACTCAACCTCGACCCCAAAAACTCCGAAAACTCTCCGAAAGGGAGAAAAATAGGATGGAGGCCCTCGCCTCCCCCGCCTCCACTTAAACCGCCGCCCCCGCACGCTTTCCACGACTGCGCCCGTTATAAGTTTTCTCTCCTCCGCATACGCTTGTGCCAAAATGCCAACGGAGCCGTGAGTAGGGAGGGAAGGAGAAAGGGGGGGAGGGAAGTGCAAGGCCTCCAAACGGGAAGATTTCCGGAGGAGTGGCAAAGAAGCAAGGGAAAGAAGCTAAAATTGCAATGCATCGAGATGCACACAGTCCACAACGATTTTTTCACATACGCCCAGTCGCCATGGATGATTAATAACAGCCTGTATCTCGCTCGTACCTCCCTCGACTTTACGCCATTTTTAATTAGAACCACTTCAAATCTCACTCGACGTGGTTATCAATTTTTGATCAAGACTTTACAAAAATAGGAAACTACACTATTAGGTTAGGGATTCCTAACCAACCGAAGTATTGACTAAATGTACTGCAGAAAATTATAGCGGATTAATTTTCTGAATGTGTTAAAGAAATATAAAAACCGCAGCATACTATGGTACGTAGGTTGGATCATAAAAAAAATGCGTAGACATATATCATAGTGCAGAGGGGTTTAAAACGCCATTACTTCCGAGTATGATAAGGAATAATCATATCGAAGTTACCGGAGAAAGAAGTTACCGATGTACACTCAGTATTAGAACTCGAGAAACAGGTACATTGAGTCTCAAAACAACGAACGTCATATTATTGTAGGAGGCGATTTCAATACACCATCGATAGATTGCAAGACATGTAGCCATAAGCCTGGGAGTATGGATAAAGAAATCTGTGAGTAGTTGCTGAACCTGTGAACATCATACGCATTCTATCAAAATAATAACCTTGCCTAATAGAGGGGAGAACGTTCTTGATTTACTTCCCCCAAACATCCCTGAAAAAGTTATTAAAGTTGAAAATGTCGATGAAATAAGTGGCCACAAGGTAGTATACGTTAATTTCCCAGTACTGAAAAATATTAAAGTGGAAAGAAAGTTTTACCTTTTGAGCAATGCACATTTTAACGGATTTAGGCGTCACTTACAGATTTCTTTCGAAAAATTCGAGAAATTCTGCTAAAATAGTGATATAGAGAAACCAAGGAAAGAGTTCCTCCAAACTACGCGGTCATTTGTCAAAAATATATACCACATTAGCATTAGAGTGAGAATATGAAATCAAGGTGGAACAAAGCGGAGGTTATAAAATGCTTGAAACGCCAACGATTTAGCCACGCGAAACTGAGAAAAACGAAGAAAAATGCAGCTAATAACGATCTAAACAATATTATTGAACATTGTAAAATTTGCAAAGCAGTCGCGAAAACAGCGGCTATGGAAATACGGGATAAACAGTAACAGTAGCTCAGACGAAGTAAAAGTTACATCAGGGGTGTTCCCCAGGGAAGCGTGATAGGCCCAATTTTATTTCTTCTTTACGTAAATGACTTGAATACAGTAGTTAAAATAGCAAGCTCCGTCTTTTTGCCAATGATGTAGTAGTGTATAAGGAAATTAGAAATGAAGAGGGCATTTAGTCTTTAGCTATGGATTTAGATGCGATTGATGATTGGTGTGTTAGTTGGCAGCTAGAATTAAATTTGAAGAAATGAGCGATAATGAACCTTTGAAAAAAGAATAGATTTCCCCGGAATAATTATTGCGTCAATAAAAAGAAAATATTTAACATAGAATGCATTAAATACTTAGACGTCGCGTCACCATCACTGAAGACATGTCAGGGGGGAAACATATCAGGGAAATAACTAGTGTAGTTAACCGTAGATTAGGATTCGTAAAAAGGGTTCTAGGCAAATGCGATGAGATAGTACGAGAAAGAAGTTATTTTATACTTGTCAGGACTCATTTAGAATACGCCGCTAGTGTATGGGATCTGTATGAGGAAGGTATGATAAAGGAATTAGAGCAAGTGTAGAGGAGATCAGCTAGATTTTTTAAAGGCCGTTATGATAATTGTATTAGTGATACAAATTTAATAGAGGAACTGGGATGGGAATAACTACCAGTAGGCACGTTGAAATTTAGGCTAAACCGTTTAAGTAAATTCCAACTGATTTGTTTACAGGTGACGTTAGATACACATTAAGAACCTCTGCGTATTATGCTAAGCTTGATCAGATTAACAAGATTAGAGAGATAGATTGTCGTACCGATAATTTTAAATGTAATTTTTCCCGCGTACCGTAAGAGAGCACAAAAGGCAGAATTCCAGAGGGTTAGGTAGGTAAAACTCTGCTAGAGTAGTATGTAGTGCATGATGTATGTTAAATCATTACTAACACCCGTTAGATAGGGAAATACTGATAAATATATTTAAGAAAATGCTTTTCTAATCAGTAATCAATTCATAAATGTGTAGTTACTAACCACCTTGTTGCACGCCCCCTAATATTTAACATGTGTCCATGAAGTAGTGGGGATGCGTGTCATAGTTACATGTAAGTAGCGCATTCACTACCTATAAATGGTTCTCCATCTCGCTAGTTACCAATTTTGGACTCAGGTTATCTGGTTCGTACCCCTCCTCCATATGCACGAGTAGGTTATTCTGATTAATACATGTGAATCGAAATGTTCGAATCAGATGCATCGATTTAATGACTCCTCTCTTTCATTGAAAATGGCACTGAGTTGCTGAAGCCTGGGTCAGTGTTCAATAAAAAGTGCGTATTTTTGCCAAGTGATCTTTGTGTCATGGATTTTCTGTCTCTCCTTGATGGACAATGCCATAATTCACATCTTGCTTCCGACAACTTATTACCCTTTCAGCACATCAATTTCTCCTACTTTTTGAAGCTATTACTTTTTGACCCACTATCATCCCTACCAAGCTTTATTTATTGCTACGCCTCTTCTTTTCTTCTCCGTTTATTATTTCTTCATGCTTTAGTCGGCCAAACTACGTGTCAATACTTTCCTGTTTATTTTTTCCCCAATCTTCCCCATTATTTCAGCTGTCATCCATGGCGTATCGACCTTATCAGTACTTACTGTTCCTATTGTTTTTGTTGCAGCTCTTGTGACACTTATTTTTCTAGTTTATCCCCCATTCCCATAAAATTTCTTCGAAAAACTCTTGGCATTCCCTCATTTTTGCTCCTTGATAGTTTTAGTGTCTCCATCTTAATGCTATTCTTCTTTACCCGACTTTATTTTCTGAAAGCTTCTTCACGTTTCGTTACTTACAATCTGTGATAAAGATCTGCATCTGCACCCGAGGACTTCGTGAATATATTTTTGTTCTTAAGTACTGCCCAATTGTGAGTTAATCTAATGAAGATCTCCTTGTGCCCTGCCGGCATTTTTAATTTGCATGTATTAACCTATAATATTGAATGAACTAAGTGCTCGTCTACGTCTTTTTCCTCCCAGAATAATTTGTGTCATTGAGTTTTTTTCAGTCGAGAACATTTTTGACGGCTTCAAGTGTTCCTTTTCCAAACCTGAAATAGTCATTTTGAAAGCAATTCTCCACTCTCAACCCTATTAATTATACTCCATTAAAATGCAAAATGAAACATATTTCTTTATTCTTTACACACCGATGTTTTCCTATCTTTATGCTATCAGGAATGGAGATCAATACTGCCCTCAAAGTGTCTTCCAATTACACTCCTAAATGCATGAAATAAGTTCAAAAACTCAGATAACCACTTCTCTTTTAAACCACTCCATCTGGATACCTAAACTGCGTCATTCACTCTCATTCACTGCTCTCAATTCCTATCTATATGCATATCTAATGTATATCAATTCACCGGTGACCTGCCCATTCTTACTAAATGTCTATTGGTAGCCTTTCTCAATAACTATTACTAATTCTCGCCGGCTAATACTTCTGAACCCAATATATCCCTATCGATGTCACGCTCCCGTTCTAATTCTAAGGCTACTAGAAGGTGGGACAAAATCTCTTTGTCCAAGAGCTCCTCTCCACATCTTTCACAAATCCTGTATTCCTCTAATTCCATCAATAGCTTTCTTGTCTTGTCTCTTATAGCCGGTAATTTTTCATTTATTTTTTATTTATTCATTGTTCCTCGAATAACAAATTACATAAAATTTATTAAGCATCACTTTTACCAAAATTGAGGGACATAGGCTCCCCTTAGAATAATATCCTGTTTGGGGTTAACCGACTCTTCAACAAACACGATTACATAATTGGAAAATCCCATTCAGTTTTTACTTTCTAACAAATCCTACAGTTAGTTGTGATATTTGTCAACTTAGATTGGTCCGTCAAATATCCGCATATCCTCTGAATGCTTTTTCCACCACATACCCTTCCCTGAATTGATTTCTTTCTCTATTTCGTCATTCATTTATCCGTGTCTTATTTTCGTATACTTTTCATTCCCTTTCTTCCCTAAAATGCAGGAAAACAACAATTTTTCGATTTTCGAACTCATTTTCCCCATCCACACACACAATTTCCGTGCGGAAGAACAGCTAAATGCCACAGTCGGTGGAAAAAAATGTCCTTCGGGAGCGGACGTGACCTGACGCGCAACTTGGTGCTAATCGTTCGGTGGTTAGACGCCCTGGATTGGGCTCATATAAACCGATCGTGTTTTGTGTCGGCATTCAGGCTGGCTTCCGTTGAGTCACGCTTTCTTCGCAAACCTACCTCACATAGCTACTTATCCACGCCAGTCGTAAAAAGAAGCTCTAGTTGGCTCAGGCTGTATTCCACCTGCGCCGCAAAACTTCTTCAAACGAAAAATCAGTCGTGCAACCCTCTAAAGTCTCCTTCGTTCCTATAGAATCATCGAAATAAGCTATCCTCCTCTAGGTATCGTCTATTTCGACTTCCCTAGCCGTCAATCGACCAGGGGAGGTGGAGAGGATCCTAGAGACTCACTACAACTCACACATGCAGGAAATATATATAAAGTATACAACCATATACAGGTGATAAAGAGGTTGTAGAGGTGTTTTTCGTATGACCTTGAAGAACTCTTACACCTCAATAAAATTTAAAACACATAGAGGAGATGTATATCCTACCTATTTTCCTTCATAACTACACGTAGTTTATAATCTTCACCTCGTATGGAATACAATTCCATTTTTCACATTATCTCCAACAGGTATTCTTTTTCACGGAGGAGTCTTTTACTTTATTCTACAACTCAATACGTACCCCGGACACTAGGTCTTTCAAAAGAAAATTCCTACAACCTACTACTCATTGCGAACTTTCAAGCCGATTAAATTTATGTTAGTAACCGTTTATAACTTCGCCTTCATGCTCGCTTTCCTTGTATAGAAAGCTACAACTCAGTCTACAAACATACCCATTTGACGCTACAAGCAAAGGGAAATAAAGTACTGATATATAATTAATTATATCGATAACATTGTCTCTGACATGAGTTCACAACTTGATGACACCCGAATATTCATTGATCTTTGAAAAATGGGAAAATGTTTTAAAACACAACCAGAGTATATGTCCTACTGGGTGCTCTTAATTGAAATGCTTACGCGTTGCAGTTATGGTTGGGATTTTTACCCTTGTCAAAAAAAGAGAATATTTTAAGATTTTTTCCCTACATAAGATAGGAGGATCTTTTACTCAAGCAACCAAGGGATACAAGATTCATTGATTCAAGATCAAGTTTGTAAACTGCATCTCCATCCTAACCACAGCGATAACTTACGACGCTGTTCCTTACCACATGCCATAGCATAAAACACTCTAATTGATAAATGTAAGCATTTTCCGACATTTCTCATGTGTTCGTGTTCAAAGGCTGCTGATGAAATTAGGTATTGGTAGCTACTAAGCTGTAAGTAATCAGCTGTGAACTCATTTGCTTTTTCCTCTCGTTCATCCCTTTCCACCAATCAGTATTCTCTGACCTCATTTCCTTCGCTCTCTTCAAAAACCAAAGTGTTCAACCCAACTCGATGCTTCCTCTACCTTCCGAATACTCTTTACTATTTATACCATTTGGTCGTACTGATTCTTTATTTACCTAAATAATATGAGTAATTTCAAACTTCACATATATTTTCAGGAAAATGGACCAGTTCAATATGGGCTAGTCAACGTTTCGTGGTTCAATAGGAACCTCTACGCTCTACGGACAATTCATCACAACGCGTACGGGTGATTTCAAAATTTAAATCCTGAAACTGAAAGGACCATTGAGAGTGTTTCTTGAGTAATCCCTCTCGATAGGGTAGAGAGACCGACCCCTATGTTGCTTCTGAGGAGTATAAGGAATCCTGGGTAGCGGGGTGGTCTGTGTATTGATCCGAAAAGCTAAATTTCTGTGGTTAAATTCTTAAAAATCGGTTTCTTCAGGCAATGAAATTGTAAAGCCTGAGATATTAGAAATCAGTGATAAAAGTTGGATATCAATTTGGTGTAGTGGCTAGATAACTGGCCTCCCACTCATGTTAGAGGGTTCAAATGCCTTTCATTAGTATCCCGGGCCCACTTGAGTGCTGTATGTATTTACCTTTTACCCTGCGAGCCGTGTATGGAGAGCACTTCAAGGTGACTACTACGACGGTCAGATACGACGAGAAAAGTGAACCGCTCCGAGAAGAGCAGGTCGATGCTGACGATGGGTTTCACTCCATCGTTCCTCCATTTCCAGAGAATATCCTACAGCTCCAACTATCCACACACCCTAACATATCACAAATGACGTTAGCTACCGGTTGCCCCACCCAAATAACAACACCTAAAAATATCAATGCCGGACACCATATCAACCATTTACAATAGGGAAAAAACAATTTTCACAAACCATTTATCTAAAATCTATTAAGTACCTTTTTTCATAAAGAGAAATGTGTTTCTTCTCAAGAGAATATCTTGCCTGTTACCCTAACAAAATACGCCTCAACCACAATTTCATTATTTACCAATGCGCCCTAGTTTTCGTGGCTATGTACAACAGCTTCTCGGACCACGACGGAAAATAAAGAAAGCGTAGAAATTGATTGTCTATTTTCACCAAAGCCTAATGTGTCACTATAATAAAAGCATTTACTAAGATGCGATGAATTATTTGATTTCAGTCCACGAGAACCTTTACTGTAATGTGTGATGTTGAAAAAATGGACACATGAGAATAAAACAGTTAACAGCATACGGCGATGGGCAATATTCATCTTCAAGAGAAAGCAATTTAGATTATTCAATATATTATGGCAATGTAAAAGCCGTTATGTACGTAAGATACCACTGCACTCCGTAGTTGCAGCAGCGAAAACAATTATGATAATGCCTACGAGTACCTTCAAGTAATTAAATAAAAGCGAGGTTTACAAGAATAAACCTTACGGTTCACAGATCATGTATCAATCTGCTTTTTCAAATATTGTCTTAAAAATCCTACTTTTTTATATTAGTTTTTGTCTTCAGGCCAGGGTTTCCGTCTCCAGGGTAGCTTTGCCAAAATTTCTTGAACTATCCCAAAAACTTACTGGAAGATAAATAATTAATTTTCTTATTATCTTTTCAGTCTGGTGCAACAGAAACTGCATATATCCTAATCAAAAGAAGATAAGGGTGAATTTCTTTGAACCCTCTCTCACACTGTAGAATACTGCCGGAAAATTTAGTCTAACAAAAGCCCAGTTACTTGTTGTCTCACGTCTCTATTACTCGCGAGTAGTATTTACAGCCCGGAGTACACCGAGCGAGATGTAAATTTTAGGCTCTGATATTAGTTGATATATTATTTAAAACTAAAATATTGAGACGACAATGATTCTGATAAAAACATTTTATAGCCATAACAACAAAATATCAAGAAATTAAACTTAGAGTTATCTTCATAAAGTACATCTCAATCATACCAGCATTATGTTCACTGTTAGGCCGTCCCTGTGAGTATCTGATGCTTTTTCAATGCTTAATCATTTCTAAATTTCCGAATATATATTGGAGACTAAAGATTAACACGCTTCATTTAAGCACTGATTTCTGATAGCACTGATTGTCACGGCCAACCGCTTCATGCCTTGTACGTCATGTATGTCCTGTATGATGTACGGCCCCACGTGGTTGACGACTGATAGTAGCCTAGTTAGAGTTAAGCATCAGAGCACAGAAATTTTGCGTGAAATATTGGCATTTTGCCCAATATATATTGGGCAAAATGCCAATAGGTATCCGAAATGCAAATAGCCATCAGCCTCTACCCACTATTTGATTTCAAGACAAAACAAACTGAAATTAGCGGATGACGGAGAAATTCACTTTAACTAGCGTTATGGTTGTGCATAGAGGTAAAAAGAGTTCTCATATTACCTATTATAGGGCTGTGTCCTTGTGCTCTATTTCATTAGTTTTTTACTTTTTTAGTTTCGCACTTGAGCGAGCTCACTAAAAAATAATTGAGTAATGACACGAACGCGTTTGGAAAATTCATTGGAGAACATTGAAAAAAAAACGGCAAACGTTTTTGCTCCGAGTTCACTTCAAAATTCACACATCTGGCTGACAAATGTTGTTCTGCCTCCCCGGCCCAACATATTGGATAAGAGGAAGGAAGCATACTAAAAGTTAATAGCACCGATTTCATTGCTTGATGGTTTCACTGGCAAATGAATTCCAGCACGAGCGTGCTCGAAAATTTCCCAAAAATGATTTTTAAATGGCGTGATTTATTATTTCTAATTTGCACTATTAAATTTTCGACACTTGGGTATCTGCCTTCATATTCTGTTCCTCCACGCTAGCTGACCACGACGGATCAAATGAAGGAAGCATATAAGTAAAATAAGCACCGGATACTTTGTACAATTTCACACTTTTACTAAATGTTGTAAGACCCGTTTAAGAAAGTTCAATTTATGAAAGAAGCATATATGGATATTAAAAATACTCTTAAACTTCATTTAATTACATGAGTTTCAATTTTAGATCGAATGGACTGAGCTATTTCAATTAAGGTTTTTCAAATAAGGTTTTGATGGAGTTTCCCTACTCTTCTATACATTCCAATCTCCTATCCGCTCCTTACCTACGGTATTTCTTCCTTCAAATCGGCTCATTTCCTACCCCTCTTCATATTATCCTCATACCTCTTTCATTTTTCTTCTTTGTCCTCGCACCACCTCCAAACTTACCCATGACTTTCCAGGCATTATGAAAATGATATACAATTAGCAACGCAGACAAAAGATTCACGGGAGAGAAAGAGCTATGAACTTTGACTTAAGAGGCTTCGACCATAAAACAGACAACTTATGGATTTTGAGTAACAAAGCTCTGCCATTACGTGATTAATTTTTCAGCAAAAAAGGGTTCAATTAAAAGAGTCCCATCACTTCCGGTATGACAGTAATTTGTAACTAAATAGACGAGTACTCTTCATAGGATATTCGGAAAAATAAAAACGTCCTTTTTAGTAATGTTTAGGACAACTGTTCGGATACCTAAAAAAGAATTTTCCACCACACCAACCAATCGCACCTAACTTCATCTGTCCTAATGGGTGTGAATTTCTCTTAGTTCGTTGTTAATGGTATTTTACTTTCCTAGTTCCTCGTTACAGTCCCTCGATTATGTCCATTTCAACCTCACAAGTACAGAATCTCGGTAGGACGTCATTAGCGTAAGGGATACTTGGTACTTATTTGATATCATCTATTTTAATTTTTGCAATTAAAATGACAACTCTCGTTATTAAACATGTTTCAAAGGAAAAATAGTAACAATACCGTTGTTTCTAAACATAACTGCAATAATTTCATATACGTTGGGCCGAGGTCATCAAGAACATTGAGAAACTGCCTTCAAATTAGGAGCTTTCTCGGAATAGGTTCCCATTGGATACAATTTTAAGTCCTTTCACGGAAAACAGAACCAAATGAACTCAACAATTCGTCCGACAAGGGATCCTTTTAAGAATCTGACATCGTCGGAATTTAAAATCGATCCAACGGCAATGATGGCCACTATACTGACCTCCATACTTCAAAATTCTAGCCAATGCGTTTCACGCACACGTCGATTCTTATTGTTAGGCCTCAAACTCCCCACTAGTAGTTCAGCATTTATAAAGGCGTATCACTATGGCAACTCTGGGGATGCATCTGAGGTGGTAGAGGCTGTATTTAGAGCCGAAGGGGCATAGGTAAAAACAGTGTGGATGGATTAGGGGTAAAATAATACTCTTCTCCCACCTCTCGCTTTCTTCGAGCTTGAATTTGGCCTCGTCTTCTTTCACCCACCATTTTCTTTCTATTTATTGGCCTTCAGGTGGTATCACGTCAATGTCTACCCAATGTTATTTGGAGCCCTTCGTAAATACCTTTATGTTTCTACCACTGTTTCAGTGGAAAATCACTTGAAAGAAACGCTTCATTGAGTGTAACGCTAAACCGAGAAGTAAGCAATCAGACCCCGGTCAATTAACAGGTCTCCCTACTTCCATGAGTGCACACGTGTCAATGCCGACGACGCCAATTCTTAACATCACAAGTGATGACGAATAGTAGCCAGCCATCACGACGAATATTCACATACGCTCACAAATTCACAATTTCAAGGAGTCTTAACCGCCCAAATAGACGTTGATGTACATTGACGAAGGACTTTATTAGTGTTTTTCATTGTTTAATCTTGTTTAATTTTAGCTCTTAGCTAAAACTTAAGCACCAAGAAAATTTACTTAAAATCTGGATGTTTTTTCGTGTTGCTCCGATTTCGAAGTGCTCGATAGAGCAAATAGGGGAAAATCTAGTACAAATATTGCAGGAAAGAGAAGTAGAATACAGGGATAGGTGATTGATATGGACTTTATGCATGGTACAGATGGCAAACGTGAGAAATGCGAATGGAAAATCCGTGGGAGTGCATTTAGATATGCTACCAACGACTGATCCTTATTACCTACTTTTAAATATCATCAGTCAGAAATCCTGAGATTGGTTACACGAAGCTCTCCAGTAAATTCTGTCAGCTAATCTCTTCATATTAAAGTATTTCTTTTCTTTCACATCCTTTATTACTCGTTTCATGTATAAATCGCATACGAAGTCTTCCTTTGCCATTCTTCCCATCCACTTGTCCTTCAACGATCGTCTTCATCAGGCCGTCATTTCTCATGATGTGGCCGATTAAGTTGTCCCATCTTCTTCTTAGGGTTTTCATACGACTTTCCATTTCTCCAATCCTTCTTAGATATTTCTCGTTACTTACTCGGTAGATACATTTTATTTTCATCATTCTTTTTTGGCATCACATTTCGAATGCTTCCACCCTTGATTTCTCCGCAGCTGTCATCGTCCATGCCTCACTGCCATAAAGAAACATGCTCCAGGTGTATATACGTCCGGAAGAATTGTTTCTTTACTTCTACGCTTTTATTTCCAACTTTAAGTAGAGTCTTCTTTTGATAGAACGCCCTCTTTGCCTGGGTTATTCTGGGCTGCTCTTCTCTCCTGCTGCATACTAATATCTTAGTCTTCTTCTTACTGATCTTCAACTGATATCTGGCCATTGTCCTTTCTTTCTTTTCAGGAACTCCACTGCTTTTCGTTCTATTCTTCTGTAGATGCTAATATTCAATGTCATCATCTTAGTCATCTTCGATGCATGTGTCATCAGGCTAATGGTTCTAAATTTTTCACATTTCTCCCCTCTCTTATTTCCGGAAATAGGAGTGATGATGTTTTTCTCGAAGTCTTAGGGCATTTATCCTGTTGAGTACATGTCGCAGACGGTTTTGCAAAAATGGGTTAATGTCTTCTCTCCTGCATTTTTCCTTAAAGATCTGCAGTAATATCATCAATTCCAGAAGCCTTATTCATCCTCAGGTCACTTACCGCTGCGTCAAATTACTATCTTAATATTGTTGATCCCATATCATTCTTTTCGACTTCGCTTTCCTCTTCGATCACTTTCGTGCTGAGATTTTTTCCGTTGTATAAGTCTTCCAAATATTGTTTCCACCTCTTATTTTCAATCAAAAGTTCTCCAATTTTGTCCCTTATGTCATTGCATCCTGCGCTCTGTTATTTGAAATGGTTCCTCCCTATCCTATAGGCAGCTCCCATCTTTCCAAGTGCAAGGTTGTTTTGTATATCTTTGCATAGATTCTTCATCCCCATTTCTCTTAAGGATAAGTAGATATTATGAAATAGAAATTATGTCCTTCTAAACATTGCTTAATCACTAGAACACTATTGATCCATTGACATTGGCTTTCTTATCACGCCTCAATTCCCATATTCTTCCAAACGGTAATTAGAATAATAATAATAATAAATGAAATAAATGTAATGTCCAGGCATTACTCAGTAGTTAATTTTGCTTGAGTAATAGAAGAACAATTTCCAGCCTAATTAGCTACTGAACGACCTGATATAGTAAAATGGAAATCTTTCGAATAAATACAATGAAATATATTCTAAAGAGTATGTACTTTTTTCGTTGCAATTTTCACAATTTTACTGTTTCACCTCGAATATGACAAAATTAACCTTGATATTATTAATAAAGTTAATTTTTTTCCTGTCAGCAAATAAATAATTAAAACTTTCACATTATATGTATCGTTTTCATTCTGGACGCAAGGGACAGAAAAACGCGATTCTATCAATAGAAAATATTCCATTTGAGTCCCCATTTCATTTGTGTCTCCAATTTGGAATAAGTTTAGAGCGTGAGAGCGCGAGGATTAAGTCATGAGTAAAAATATCATTTCATCTCCCAACGATAAAATAATTACGCGGACGAAAAAAAGGCATTTCAAAACCCGCACGCCTCTATATAAAAGTTTACGACGAGAGTTCTCGGTTATTGTGGTACAGACCAATGCTATTTGAGAAAATCCCAGCATAATTTAAATTTTATAGTCTGCATAATTTTGTAATATATTTGCATATGTTAAAATATGCTTTGGGCTGGATTATCCGGATCGGTTTATGCAGGAATACCGGGAAAAGAAAGCGTTCCGTGGATCCGAAGGGGGGTGCGGACCATTAATGGCACGGCTTGCATCTTCATTAGTGACATCATCGCCGCGGCTTCGAAGAATTTCGATAAGGAGCCAATGATGGCGGAGGATTTATTGGGTTACTCAGGGCAGCGCGGTGGGAGAGGAAGGAGGAAGGCAATCGCTTCATTTACGGGCCATAGATAGAATAAAGGGAGGAGAGGCACGTGTGGGAAGAGGGGCCGAGATGAAGAGGCAAATGTTGAAACAAACGAAGCGTCAATCGTAAATTCCAAGCGGGAAGAAATAAAAACAGTCCTCAATGATTTTTACGGGGTTGATAATGGAGAGAAGATTACTGATGTCTTTAATAAGGTGCTCCTAACGGTGATAAGTGAAACTCCATTACCGCCCCCTCAAGAAATCCACCGAATAATCCACCCAAAATGGTTCGCTCGCTGGGAAATTTCCGTAGCATTTCCAATATTGCACTTTCTTCCGTAATCCTCAATAACCCACGCTTGAGAGTCAACCTAAACATAACTGCTCAATGTTGGTGGAAAATCCGACGACGAGAATTAGAACAGACTTCCAGCGGTTATCTGACAACGGAGACGGTGAGAGGTAAGGGCTCCCTTACGGCTATGCAGAGATGACAAGAGAAAAAAGATGTATTGGACACTTTAGGAAGCCTTGATCATGCGCCATTTCATTGGTGAACAAGAAACGCAAAAGAGTTGATGAGACTGCTTGAGATCAAGGTGGTTGATTTTTGTGTCCGACGCCATTTTACAGGTGGAAATTCCTCCATATGCCTCGTATGTTAAGCAAGTGGTTCAAATCTTCGTTTCATGTTTCAAAGGCACACCTACTCAACGTTGGAGATACCCATAATTTAAAACATTGTTGGAAATAAAACCATAATATGACCGTTTAAATATGTTACTAAAATAATTTTCGTAGCCCAATATTTTGTCTCATTGTTAATATATGAACAAAAATATAAATTTTATAGGGAGATATTCAATTTTTACACCACACAGAAAACTCTAACCCTATACCAAAATTATCTGCTCCCCAATATTATGTCCCTCTTCATCTAATCCCTTTACTATCTATCACTAGTTGTCCCCTTCTTTTAGTGCCTTAATAATGCCTATCATACATTTCAATTAAATCATTCTTTCTCTCAAGTTCGCTCAAGCTTTAATGTTATAGGCAATAGTCTCAAGACTAGCATTAGCATGTACTTCCAATTTTTTACGCTGCTTCTGGAAAAATTATATACGAGTAGATTATAAATGCGGCTATTTTGGGATTATATCGGTGGCATGAGAATCATTTTCAAACCATAGTAAACGAGTTTTAGAAAGCTGCCAATTACCAGGTGGAAATAACCCATCTGGTGAATGCCAACTATGTGGCCTGCTTTCATGACCAAGGGAGACCATAATTTCGAAACATTTCAGTTAATTTAGTTAATCATATGGTATTTCTACCCAATGTCAACCTACGAGCCATGCATGAGACCAGTCTGATCTCGGGGTTGAAATCTAATTCCAAACTTAAAAATATTTGGAAATCGAATTCGAGTTAAACTGTTGATTCCACTAATATCATTGTATCAATGTGTCATAGAAGGACTGAAAGTTATTGTAGTGTGCATCTAAAGTATGCAGCCATGTCGTAGTGCACTTGATTATAGTGGTAGGGAAAACAAAAAGAACTGTTTCTGTAGCGTTGCGTAAGAGGATAGTGATGACGCTCAAATAGATAGAAAGAATAATTAATACAGAATTTCTAAGAATAAAAGACGAAAATAGAATCTATCATGAAAATTCCGAAAAAAACTGTACAGTCCTATGGAAAGCATATTGAAGCACGAACGCTAAGTGAAATTCTCGTCTAGGGAAATAAGAACTGGAATAATTTCAGGGGCAGACTACGGATGAGATTCTGAAGCTCGTAATGAAAGATGTAAAGGAAGGGAAATAAGTCAATACGAAGAGATAGGTTCCATAGATTAATGGAATGGTGAGTTGCGTAAAATTATTTATCGGAATGATCGTTAGCAAGGATGATTGCTATTGATACATTTGAATCAATTTTAACATCTCCTTAATGTAAAGCACAAAAAGTGAAAACTTATTACTTGAAACATGAAAAAGGAGAATAATACATCGGCGAATACCGATAATGTGATCGTGTATTTGAAGAATCGAATCAATACTAATTGATAAAGTGGTAACCATACGATTGAGTTGAATTATTTTGTCCTTAGCATTTGGGGGAAGAATATTGATTTAACCGATTTATTCCCTACTTACGGATTGAACACGAGGTTAAATTTAGTGACCAGTGGTTCTGAGTTAGTTAACATACGCACGAACGCCATGCTCGCAAGCCTAAAGCCGAGAGCATAACATTTTACCGACGAACAATACGCAGTAAAGCATTATTTAATGAGTAAAACATACTACTTGGAAAATGGAGTTATAAATTCCGTGCGAAATTCCGGCAAAACGCGGTGTGAAACGGATGCGCAAAGATAAAACTAATCATGCAACTATCTTTTTCGCCGCTTGCCGAAATTAAAGAAAAGGATAATACACGACACTTCCGCGGATATGACTAGCAAAAACATCTTTTTATCTCTGAAAGAATTGCGAGTTGATATTTCCCTGCTTTTTCCGTGATAAGCCAATGATAAACCTGTCCAGTTGTTAAACTTGCAGTAGAGAATTTCGAATTCATGAAATTGAAAACACGACCTCTCCATAAGTTTATAGATACTTACACCGCCTAGTGGAGGAATCTAATGTCAATGTTTTTTATTCAGTCGTACTGCAAAGGTGGAATTATTGGACACGCTGGACGCACTAACTTGAGAGCGGGGACCGGAGCAGGTGGGACGCAAGTGGCCGCTTCAATTTTCGTTCACTGGCTCAAACGCTTCTGGTGCAGACTTCAAATTGTGTAATAGTGACGACGAATATGAAGGGTATATCGTGACTTCCGGCTGCAAAAAGGTTTTGAGTTGTTCAAATCCACCCAACCCAGTGGGGTTGAACGAAAATTTTTCAGAAATAATGACTGGATAATTTTATTGGTCGTTACAGATGTTTGCTTTTTTCGAGGAGTGGATTTTTTAAAGCATCAAAAATGTTAGTTCCTCTAGAATTATATGACCGACTGAGAAAAAAATAAATACATCTTTCATCAGTTTTTGAAGAAAAAATGGAAGGCAGAAAGCACATCCTAGGAAACTACAAAAAAAAGGTCACGCTTAAAAAACTCTACCCATTTATAATATCTCATGATAGAATTTAACTAACGCTGTATTGAGATTGGATCCTAAATAGAAAATTTCCAATTCTTAACTGAGTACATAGTTCCTCCAGAAACTAAGTAAGCCCATGCTGCGTGGATTTCTTCGTCCGGAACTTCCCCAGAAATCGTTACCGACTCGGAATGAGAGAGAAACTGGACCCAAAGATCAATATGCATGTACAATTTTAAAAGTATTCAGGTAAAATGAATAAATTTCATTCACTACCGACACAATGAAACCGAAAAGCTGTTTTTAAAACAATCATGGAAAATTAAGTAAAACTGGAGCGGAGTGCAAGTAAAATATAATTTGCAATTCAGTTAACCGCCAGCGCGTCAAAATAAACTCATTTCCAGTTGTGTTTAGGTCATATCTGACATTGACTTTCAACTCATTAGATTATTGATTTTTCGCAAACTTCTTCGGGGAAAAAAGCATTCGTTTGCTGTAAAGTTCCTTATGATGTTTCTACTTTTTGCGTGATAATGTGTAAGGGTCTTGGTATCGCATTCGATCATTGAAGGCAAAGCTGCATTTCATACGCATTATGGGGGTTGTGAATGCATTCCAGTGATGCTGTGCATACGGAATTATCTTTATGGTAATAGGGAAAGTGTATTATAAGCAAGAGTTGACGGATGCGGGGCTATGAACTACAGATGGGGATTTGGTTGGTGAGGCGACTGGAGCACTGACTTCCCATTCCGGAGGCCCGGATTCGAGTCTCGACAGTGGCGGAGATTTTTTAGTATCACACCGGTTCCTTCTTGAGTTCTCTGTAGTTAGCACTTCCAGTTCAAAACCTTTTCTGTCGAATGAGAAGTTGAAGAGTGGGCCTCTTGATGTATCTTTTTTATATAGACTAAAGCAAACGCCGGGTTTCGCGCCAACCCTCCTCCGTTCCCGAAAAACTTCTTCCTGTACCCAAATATCCACCTACCCTGAATAGGTAATACAAGTAACTTTAGCCATCTGTGGTCCTTCCCGATAATTTAAATCTAAGCAGTGTCAAATATTTTTCATTGGTTAACTGGCCACTGCTTAAGTGCATTGTGGAGACCGTTCGAGTTCAGTACTCAGTCCTTCGGATGGGACGTTAAACCATTACCCCCTTGGAGTCTTTCATGAAGAACATGCTAATGCCGACGCCGGGTTTCTCTCCACCCTTTCTCCTTACCCTTCTCTTTCAATCCTTATACCTTTCCTCCCTGTTTGGTGCGCATTCAAGTGCGGGGAAGACTTGAAAACACAGATGAAATGAGCAGAGCCAATGGCGCAACCACTTCGTAAAGATATGTATAGTACCTCGGTGTACGCACACGCTGTGCATTCGTGCCTGTGAGCGCCAGCTGAAGTGTCGAAAGAGGAGTCAACTTCACGCGCCATATGCCGCGATTTAACGTCAAGGTCCGTGTCCGGATGGCCACCAAGCCACCCTCCCAAGCAACCTCCCACCCCTAATGTCAGACACCACGGCGGGAGGAGGCTTATCGAGCCTCCAAAGAGGAGCGGCCAACGGCATGGCAAATGGCCCTCCCCCTTCCTTCTGCCCCTCATGGCCACAAATGGCCAACGAGTGGTTTCCTCTTTTTTTCCTTTATAAGTGGACCGTCAGGAGGTGAAATGGGCGATTCCGAGACTGTCCTAACGACTCGCGTCTTCAATTGTTATTGCGGGGCGGAGCCAGGGAAGACGGACCCCGGCCCTGCCGTCACCACCTCTTGAAATGGGATGGGCCTCAAGTGACCATCAAAAGGCCGCTCTTTCCCCGGAAGAGATACGGCGGGGCTCAAGGCGGCCGACCGTTCGGTAGCATAAGGTCCGGTCCGTGTCGGGGGAAAGGGAGTGAGTGGATCGGAGACGAAAATGAACTCCAATTGAATAAAGCCGAAGTGAGTGCGGTGAATCCACACAGAAATTTCCCAAAAGAAAAGGGCGCCCTTATTTTGCGAGAATTCTATGACCAATGTGAAACTCTCTAAATTTCCGATTTGTGTCTTTTTGCTCTTACGCATTGTTAACGAGACTATGCTAGCATAAGAAAGATGCACAAGGTAGCTATTTTTTCTTCGAAAGGTTGGATTTGCAAATATGTCGTTTGTAATGAAATGGTGCATGCGGTGAAGTAATTGTCGTAGGCCACTAAATTCAAAAACCTCTTCTTCTTTATTAGAAGCTGTATAGTATGAAGAAGTTTATAGTTCAAAATGAAAAGACGATGCGCTAAATTGTTTAGGTTTGTCCGTCGTCAACAGAGGAAAAATAAATGTTTATGTCATGAGCGCGTTATAGTAACCAACGTTATTGCCTAACCAAATCATGGAATAATCGCAATTAAGAAACAACATTCACGAGGTCATTATTGTTTTTTGTAATGATCCTGCAGGACATCCTCGTGGTGTCTTGCAGGATTCTTGGTGGATGCTAAGGAGGTTAGAATGCACTGGAAGATATTGACATGCTACCATATGAGTGGGTTTTCTCCACCTACTCCGAACAAAAGACTGCGTTCTATATTGATTCTTATAATAACTGTACTTACACTTTGAACAATACAATGAAAAACTCGCGTCAGATTATGATAAAATACAGATGAAAGTGTTAACGTTCTTCAACAATAGCAAGGACAAATAATACTGCGTTACGATGATAAAGGCAACGTTAAATAATAATTTCTTTTTTCCTAATCACCGCAAAACATGAGAAACAATTGTGCTCCTATGCTCAGCGCATGGATCCTCTTTAACATTAAAAAATTCTGATCGTCGGTCAGCCAGATTTAAAGATTTCTCATTCCTGTTCCCAAAAATTTCGCCATTGATTACCCTGGAGTTGGATGACGTGCTGATATTTGTTCAATTCGCAATCATTTTATAAACAGCATTAATAAATGTTGATGTCCTAAAAGCCAAATGGATTGAGCATTCGGCTAAAAACCGGATGGTAGACGGGAGGACGTTGCTAGACGTTGGAGGAGGAGGTGTTTGCCAGATAACAGCAAATTCCTTGGATTCGTAAACCAACTCAATTATCGAGAACTTTTCGTCATGAAAGTAGAGAAGCTGCCCTCCGAACACTAATGAGACATACAACTTGCCGTTGAGATCTGGAGGTAAGTAGACGAGCTCACCCCACTAACCAACCTTCACCTTGAGGATTGTTTTCCTTTAGGTCCACTTCCAAAGTCTGGGCACGCAAGTCCAACGCTACAATGTAAATCGAGACAGGGAGGGGTGATTGTATGCGTGTGATTAGAACGTTGTTCAGTCGCATTGCAGACGAGGCATTATTCAGCATTGTAGACTGAAAAATGGACCGTCTACGAAATACCCTAACTGCGTCCTTGAGATACACACCGCCGCAGCCGATACTTATGTCACTAACGGATTTGTCTACAGCTTAAACCCGCAAGGTACTAATTGCAATAAAAACTTATAAAATTCTCAAGAGCAAAAGATAAATTTCCAACTTATTTCAACAGTAACAGTTAATTTGATGGAAAATCTTCATTCAAAGAAAGGAAATAGTATATTTTCAAATGAAATAGGGTAATTGGTCATCAAAGTTGAAGGTGTAAAGGTTTAAAGCAATATCATAAGGAATAGCATATTTCTTAAGTAAAAACATCAAAGAAAATACTGCTCAAGCAACTCCACAACTGGAAAAATGGGTGAAGCAGTAGAAGCGCAAGCGAAATAAGGATATAGCCCTAGGAGAAATCTGAAGTATTTGCCCTGAGGAGATGTGACCAAAATAAGCAGCGAGTGCGATAAAGTGCGGCGTTGCATAGGTCAGAACACTATGATAGAGTAGGAGATTGGATCGGAGAAAAGTTTCGTAGAATTAAAATTAAGGCACTATGGAAGGAAAGGTCTTCGAATAAAGAAGTGGAAAGAGGGAGGAAATGAACATTACCGGAAGAAATAAAAAGCAAGAAAATACAGGATGGGTTGAAAAAAAGACGAAGTGGATGGAACTTTATCCAATCTTTGAAACAACTTTTGTCTTTGCTCCTGAGGGCATTATTTCCAAAATGCCACAATTAAAAAGTCTTCCTCCAACTTATCCACAAAGGTAACGGATTAGTTCATTTTTCACTGAACTCTAGTTTTTTATTCAATATTCTTGATATTGTGGTCAAGAATGAGTTTGCAGTATTATTTACTAAGTCAAGAAGTATATCCTTTACCAAGACATACATCCTAATGAAGTAATTCATATCTCCACGCGATTAATTAACGCGAACTTTTTTTTTCCTTTTCTCTCGTTAAGCATGCAATCGAAACCTCATTTTATTCTAACGGTCCCTACAAACTGAGCCTTTTACCACCAGTCACTTGCTTATCCTATACAAGACGAGGACGTAAACGGGCCCTCAGGTTTCCTTTGCACTAGAGGTCTCCTTTTTCATCTCGTCAGTAAAATTACGGTGACAACTCCCCTCAGTAATGAGAAGCCACTGTCCCTACACCCATTCTGGGAAGAATAAGATGACACATGCCCCTCTCGCGAAGGATACTTCATCAACGACGCCTCATTTTAAATATTTATTGGAGAACACTGCAAACATATGTTTCATTTCAGAGCATCCAATCCTTGGTTCCATGTTTCAAACATTCTTCTTTGCCTCTCTTACACTGAGACGTGAGTTATTTTTCAATATAGACACCCGATTGAGTGCATTTACCACTAGTCCCCTATTTAATTCCCAATCGATACTTTCCCACCCGTATTATTGTCTCTTTCGTTTAACAATCGTTGTGTCATCCAAGATCAAAAGCATACTCACAAGAAGGACACACTGGACAAAGGACAATTTTTCGACAATAGTCAACTGCCGTTCTACCACATCCATTACCTTTCAGGACAAATCTTTTATCTTGCTCCGTCACTCACATTTACCTCTCGGAACGCATAGAGTATAAATGACCCGGGGGGGTGTGCTTGAATCGTTCGAGATTGATTCCGGTACGGAATAATCCCGAACATAATGTAAAAACATACGAGTGAGTCCTTAGATACGTACCGGAATCAATCCCAAGCGATTCAAGCACACCCCCCTAGGTCATGGAATCAAATTCAAAGTAATCTATTTTAAACGTCTGCCTCAAATATTTTGGATGATAGATTGGGGACTCTTGAAGTGAATAAATTGTTAACATAAGTCCTTCACCTAGTGGAGAAGGACGTCTTCGTTAGTAACTCGGTCGATCCATTTTTATCTTTATCATTGTTCTGTAGCACCACATTTCAAATCATTTACTCTGACTCTTCCACGGCTATCATTGTCCAAGCCACATGCCATAAAGAATACTGCTCCAGGTGTATATCCTGATGTATATGGCTCCATTAAAGGCAACGCTAGAAAGTTGTAGATTCATCGTCGTCATCAGGGTCCTATCAATGACGGCATGTAATACGACAATTCTTCTCTGATCTACTCCTACTTATCCTTCAGTAACCTACAACTCTCCCGTCCTATATCACCCTTAAATCCTTTTAATTAATTACCTTCCGCTACCATCTCGATAGCTCGGGTTCGAATCCCGACTGCGATGGATGTTTATCAGTATTGCACCGTTCCCTACCTATGGGTTGTTTAGAGACTAGAGAGTACTTCAAATTCCAATACTCCGTCCGTCAGATGGGAGGTTAAACCGTGAATCCCTTGGCGACATTCGTTAGGAGAAGCATAATGCCAATGCTGGGTTTCTCTTTGTCCTTCCTTCAAAATGTCTACCTCTTCCAAGAATCCTCCGCCTCTCCTTTATGCCGCAAACGTCATAACACCAGGGAGGCAACAAACGTGCGTTGTTGCCTCCCTGGGCAGTGAAAAATACATCTTGTAAAGCAATGTTTCGGATGGGAACACACTTCTCAAATGCATGACCGAATGCGGGAAATAGCCTCTGTCATTTTCTTGTTCACGCACTTTCGACGATTTGTCGCTGCTTCATTCTGTATACATACTTTGCGCAAAACGACTTTGAAAGAATAAATACGAAATTAGCAAGCGGTACGTACACTATTTGCGAACAATTTATGAGTTGCATGTACATAAGGCCCATAATACGCAATACCTATCTGGGTGGGATCAACTAGTAAACAAACCGGGAAGAGGCTTGAAACTCAAGAGCGGAAATGCATGCGATCCATTTTCCATATAAATGGGGGACATAGCGAAGATACATTTGCAAGCGCTAACATTAAACCTATTACAGGAGTTATTACTGAGCTGCGGGAAGATTATACTGAAATTTAAAAATGAATCAAAGTAAAATAACAAAGCGGTTAGCGGGGTCACCCGGATGACAAATACAGGAGGCCAGAAAATATTTAAAAGGAATAAATAAGATGGTTGCGGAACCAGGTGAGGGACGTATAAACTCATGCTCCCTGAAACACAGACGCTTTCAGCAACGTTACATTCGATGCATATACCTACTTCATTTCAGTGACATCCGGACGACCACTTGCGCCGCTCATCGCAATGGCAAGGAATATCGACGCGGCCCTCGGCTGGCTCTGGTGGCCCGACGCTGGGCGCCGCCGACGTGCCTCAGGGGGGAGGGGGAGGCGGGGTGAAGTGGCCGGGGGTGTGGGGAGGGGCGGCGCGCAGCAATCGATGCTTTACGACATGGCGCGGCGGGCGATGGGTGTGGGGAAGGCAGCGGCGGCACTCGGGTGCGGTCGGATGCGGCGTCCGACCCGCAGTCGATCGCGGGACCGATTCCATCAGGCGAAGGGCAGGTTGGCTAGCACACACGCAATGCCCCTGGAATAGAGAAAAATGCGGACGATACACGGTAAATACGAGTAATACGCACCAGGATTTATAACACTCATACATGTACACATACTGTGGAGGGAGATGGAGCTGAGCAGCATCCGTTTCACCTCCAACTCAGATTTATTCGTTAAGTACACATAAGTTAAATGGGGTAAGTTAAACACACATAAGTTAAACCTGCTATTTTAAGCCCAATTTTCCCAACTGTAACACTAAGAATTTAATCCAAATATCGAGAAACCCAATGATTACACCTTGATTAAAACATTTAAATCAACTTCTTTGTATACCTACCTTTAAAGTTTTTTTCCTTGATTCTAATTCCTAAATACATAAATCTTTTTTCAATCTTGAAAATCCCTTCATATCTTGCATCACATAATAATTTATAGTCTCTTTTTTTACAACGATGTCTTCTTGTTTGTTCATTGATTTTCACTGATTTTCAATATATTTGTTTCTTTTCCTCATCTGACAACACTTCTTGTTTGTCAAATTAATTATAGTTATTCTTTAATGCGATGCAAATTTTCAGTTAAAATACTATCAAATAAGAATAATGCAACCAATCACTTTCAGGAAATTCATTATTTAGTTAATAACTGGTGCACCAAATAAAATGAAATATAGAATGTGAGAAACAATTAAATACTTATAGTAGGTATAGTAGTACAGAAGAAATGTCAAGGGGGGCAAGCATATCCGGCAAATAACTGTAATAAAAATTACCATCATCCGTAATCTACCGGTTGAGATTGGTTTCAATGGACCCAAAGTTCTTTCAATTCAACCTGTTTTCAAATTATGCCCTTTCTGTAGTTCCGCATACTTCCTAACTCTCATTTTCTATCCACACTAGCAGTTCTTCTCCCTCCTCTCCACCACTTACTACCTAAACATTCTTCCCTCTAACACGTACTTAACCACTCGTAAATATTGCTCTTGGTAAATGCGATGATATAGGGAAAGGGGTTTTACTTCCTCTTTCTCTGTACAGGCCTCATTTACGGTACGCACTTTGCGTGCGGGATATGTAAGACGCAGGTTTGATTATGGAATGTGTGCGTAAGATTGCGTGAGATTAAGCAAACTTAATAGAAGACTTAGGAAATATTATCGAACCGTACGTCACAATTTACATAATATTTGAAGTAATTCAGACGCCAATCCGATTTCGTATGACTTTAGATATATTTTGGGCACACCCAAGTAGGTCGTGGGTGAGAATTCGATCTGGGGCATTGATGTTGTATTTGTCTTAGGTTTAAGGTTAAATTAAAAAATAAGATTTAATCTAAGCAGTTGGAGCAACATTAAATAAAATTCTGGTTAGAAAGGTGTGGCTAACATAAATGATCAACTGCATAGAAGCCACCATTTGATTACATATTTTGATTTATTGCGATTTCTCCCAGTTCGGCCATTAGATTGCAGAGAAAAAGTGATTGGCTGATACAAAGTAATTAAAAACTCACTATAATCGTTTAAGCATATGAATCAGAAAGAGAATGAATGATGAAATCATCGAGCTAATAACTATCGCTTTTGCGAAAATAAATATCTTTCCTCCAGAGCGGCTAGCTGGAAATAGAAAATCAAAGAGGTTGATCTTCAGAAACGTAATTGAAAGCAAGACAAGCCGAAATGAATCCACGAAATTTGAGAGACATCAATGTATACATTTAAGAATGAGGTCTACACTCCTGAAATATGACTTGAACCTTCGCACAAGTGCAAGGGTTGAATGAGGTGACAAAGGAAGCCTCCACTTCCTGATTAATTTCCAACATTCCGTAGCTCAGTGAAGTTTTCTGAGCAAATTGTTTTCCAAGAAAAAACGAAATTGCCAATTTCGCTATTTTCTATAGCTAGAAGATGAATAAATCTATTAGGCGCAATATTTAGGTTCCAGATAAAGTTACATCAAAAAGGAAACATGGGCTCCAATCCCACGAGAAGACGGGAACTTAAAGGTCCAACTCACTGACCAGGAAAGAAAGCATTTGGCAACGTTGGGGTTATGGCACTCGATTTGGCTGTAAATCAAGCGAGTGGCGCATAAAAAGTTTCAGACGAAGGAAAAAAAACAATATTATTGTTTTGTTTGATGTATACCGGGACATTTTGTTATGTTTCGGCATGGAAGTAGATTGGTCAGCCTGTGGGAGATATAATTCGGGATGAATACGAACAGCATTAATTATAATGATACTGCTAATTAATGCATTCCTAATCGGGGCTCTAATATTCACTCATAATTAACCTTGGCTAGATGAAACAATGCCAAATTTATAAAAAACAATAATAATAATGGAAACATCGAGTAAAAAATAGAACTGAGGACTTCTTTGGAGATAGAAAAAAGAGCACTGCCATTCGGACTACTTTAATGGAGTCTTTCGCCTATATATAATCGCTTTAAAAAGGCGAGACCACGAGAAATAATAGAGGTATAGCGAGGAATATATTAGTACTCATGTGAGTCCCTAAATACCTCTGGGGCGGAATTCTGTACATCCTACCGACACCTATCGGTGTCGCTAACTCCCCCGACCGACAAATATCGGTAAGAGCGATTCCGGTGACGCATTCTACCGACACTTGTCGTTAATTTTACCGATACTTGTCGGTAACGACGACTGAGCCTACCGACGATTTCCAAACCCACGCTAGCCTTACCGACATGTATTTCGTCTCTTCGCCAACTGCATGCTGGGTAAAAACAGTGATAGATCGGTCTACGCATAGCGACGGACGTATGTTTTGATTATCTACGAGCTTGGTTTTGATGAATTGACTCGTGCAAATTGGTAGGTTTTCTGAGAACTGAGATCGTCCTTTATTTGCATTTCCATATTATTATTAAGTTACAATCTTAACGGTATAATTCGCGCTAGTTATATTCGTCTTTAATTTGCAAAATTAGCGCATCCAAAACAAGTTTGCTTTAAAGTGTCCAAAGTGCGGAGAGTGAGAGGTGATTTAAGTTCTTCTAACCTTTATTAAATAAAAATACAGTTTTATTTATAATTTTCTATTTACTAAGTACCTATATTTTTTACTTCAATTACTATACTATTTATACGCAATTGCAGTTTGATGTATTTAAATGTTTGACGGTAGAAACTTTATCGCTAGACTAGTAATGCATTTTACATCAGAGTGGTTGGTGTTTTTTAATTATCAGCCCAAAGAATGGCAGAGGGATATCTTGCTTTAGATCAAATGTTTATGTAATACGTAGAAAGTAGACTCGAACGTCGACGATCGTGCCGGGGGATACGAGAGTAAAAGGGAAGCCCACGACCCGTTTGAGCTGGACAACGAGGAGTTTATCAATTTATTTCGCCTCTACGCACATGTTGATTTGGTTCTCATTGAAACATTTCGGCCGATATTGCAGCGGGAGCGGTCGATCCTCATTGCGAGTGAGCAGTGTGTTCAGTTCATTCCAATGCATTTTCAAACGAACGCAAGTCATTATTCACTTCACTGTTTCTTTGTCAGGGTCACTTTTACTTCCGTACCAATTAGTGTTCTAATTCTCAAGATTGCCTCCCAAAAAAACAAACGTTACTTACAAACAAACTTACACGTTAGCCGAATGCTGCCTACTACTTACTGTGATGTCTCTATAATTTGTAATTTCGACGAAGATGTGTACACAATTCTACCAAGTAATCTAATAAATATATTATTATTACATGTACATGTAGCAATTCCCTCTCGACCTGACTTGAGCTTCTCGACTATTGTTTGGACCATCGTAGGTTTTAATTTTTAATTTAATCTTGTTTGTGTACGTATAGTAACTTGAATATGTAATTGTTGGCTTAGTTAATGGCACTTGAATACAGTCCATCAGAACCATATAGACGTGTGTTATTTCTCGATCGTAAAATCGTACCCAATTTCGCAGTACGAAATCAATAACAAAGTATGAATAAAGATTTCATTCGAATTACCTACATGCAATCCCCTCAGTTTCAACTAATCCCACCTTTCATCCTGCCTTTGGTATTAACTTCTCTTCGACTTTATGCATGATCCTTGAATGAATGTGAATCACAAATGATCCACGTCCAGTCCACTGTTGATTTCAAATAACATTACTACGCTAAGTTCCGATTAAATATTTCGCATATCGATGGTGCACTTTTTCCTGTTTGTGTCATGCTATATCATTGGTCAAAACGTATAGCCTCGCGCGCAGGTGCTGCTTCCTTACCGATAAATGCTTGACGTCAGAGTTAGGTCGCTTGCACCGACAACTGTCGGTAGCTGGCGGGTGCAGAATACCTCGACCGTCGGTACAAGCGACGACCGTTGGTAGCCACCGATACCGATAGGTATCGTTAGTTGTGTACAGAATTCCGCCCCTGGTATGCACATATGTGTAACTTATCGTATTATATTTTTTTTGTACGTTAACTAAGGGGAGAAAACATTGTAATCACTAATCTCTTCACAATTAGGAAGCACAAATAATAATCTGTTTCTGTATTCCAATGAAACAAATTTTGCTGTAAAGTAGAACTTCTTGCTATTTGCTTGTAGAAGATATTTCACGGAGACGCAAAGAAAAAAGAAAAGGGACTGTATATTTGCATCATTCTTCCTGTACCTACTGTTAACATCTATAGAGGTCTTGCCTGCCATGATTATAATTAAAATGCGATTCTTCGAAATATGTTTAATGATTTCTCGCTTAGTTCGCAAAATGCTATGGAATTACATGACAGTGAGAGGCTTTTTATTTTATAACAATTTGTTTATCTTGTTTATCAATGCAGACAGGGGCTTTACACCAAAAATCATAGCGATGCAAAAGGTTTTCTCGAGCACTTTCATTTCCAGGCAAACCCAACTCACTAAACCTTTCCAATAAGCGGAGCATACATTTTTCTACTAAAAAAAACAAAACAGATGTAACGACCACGTGAATGCTATAAGCATAAGGCATTTATACGACATTGCATTACGGGGAATGGGATTGCATGAACGTGGCCGCTGAAATTATCCTCAAGTAGACGGAAAGCGCTAAATATCAACATAACGGAGAAAGCCCAATTTTCCCCCTTCTTTTCAGTTATTATACATGATGGACAACTATTTCTAGTAATTAATCCAGTGCTGCATCTGAAAAATGAAATACCGCAACAATTCCTTTTGAAATAAATTTCGCAAACGAATAAATTATTTCCATTATTTCGAGGTAATTTTTCCGTAAAAGTCTTACACTTGGCTAATAATTAGTGCAAAATGACGTAAACTTAGTGATCCTAAAAAGAGCTTATTACACGCATTGAGTTAGTTAAATTTCCTGCGGAATTGTACGCAAAATCACGTATAGCAATCATAACAACCAATTACTTGCGCATTTTATCGGTACCCCAATATATACCTTGATAGGAGACAGGATTATCTGGAGAAATATACATTGACACACACGCGAGGTGGAGTCAAGCGAGGAATGAGTATATTCTCCTACGCACCCCCAAGTATCCACGATCCGTCGCAGAGATGAGATTCATTTATCAAATTTTGACTGTACGTGAGGAAAATACAGGGGGACACATACCCATAAAAGTCAGACTAACATTTCTTGAACGCATTTCGTTACAATTCCTTAACGTTTTTTAACTTTTAATTTTACATTTATGGAACGCATTGATATATCAAGTTCCAAATTTCCACACATTGTAATGACTGTTATTGCAATGACAGTAACTTGAGATTCCAAATTCGCCAAGTGAAGGCGAACAGTCTAGTCTATTGAATGAATAGTCTCCAGTCTACTAAATGAATTAAAATGGGAATCATTGTCAGATCGTCGGTTGAAATTTAGACTTTATAAAGACTCTTAGATAAATTCCAAGACAATATTTTCACAGATACCGTTAAAGATATTTTGCGAACTCCAACTTACTATGGTAGACTGGACCATAATCACAAAATTAGAGAAATTGAATGCCATAATGACAGATTCAAAATGTCCCTTTTTCCTCGTACAATTAGGGATATAAATAGTTGAAAAAATATCCAATGGCATAAATACGAGTGTATAAATGGATAGAATAGATAGTTGTATGCTGGTATAAGGACTTTAAACTAACCCAACTAACAGTATCATATTGCATGCTCGCTTTGCTATTTTCATCTATTTTAAATTGAGAAGAACTTACTAGTTATTACTAAGTTATTACTAATAAATTTTATGCAATATACGTGGTGCATGTTTGGTGTGAATTCACCCTCTGACACACAGCTTTATGGTGGCTTGCAGGGTATTTTGTAAATGTAGAACAGAAAGGATGACTGACACGAAATATTGTGGCCCACGTGGAATCAGGAAAGTACATGGTTATCGACTGAATTCTTTGGAAAGGCACATTCTATTACTCTTTCCCATCTGTCTCCATCCCCAGGAGTTCACCGTTTTGCAAGTCTTATTATTTACGACCTTGGAGCCGCCATACCCATCTCTCAATTCCCAAATCTTTCGCCTCCACCTTCCAGTTCCGCTCCTCATTCCCACAAACTTGTTCCCCTGCGATGCCTCACCATTTCTCACAGTTTTGATTCGCCCTCCCACTCTCCATGCTCCACCAACGACGTGAGTGATCACTTGTCTGTCGTTTCATATTATACTTTCGCATCATATTTTTGTAACGACGATGACACAGCTACAAATGTGAGATACAAATAATGAATGAGTGCTATGACTACTAGTAGTGTCCATTATTACTTCACCTAGTTCATAGAGAGAAGATAAGAAAGAGTAAAAAAGATGGTTTTAATGTAGTTCTCTCATCCGTTATGGCATCAAAGTTAATTCATTGCCATGTTTCTTCGCTACATCTATGAGCGATTACCATTTATCTCGGATTTCGTAGTTTTTCCAAGACGTAGTGGACAATAACAGTAAGATTCCTAAGGAGTTCCGATGGCATAACAAGTTGTCTTCCAAGAACATCATTCGAAGTAATCAAATCGAATAAAATCGTGCAGTTACGTAATAAATGCTCATTTCTTTCATTTGCTCTCATGAACAACATTAGAAACCACCTCGTTCCTGACCCGTTAAAAGACTGGCACGAAAAACGTTTCTCCATCTCTTTATTATTGATATTTGATTTTACAGAACACTTCGTGAGTTTCTTTTCGACACTTCGATTGGGGCAATGATGGTGAGATTAGACGGCTTGAAATCTGTAATTTAGAGCAAGACTGCGTTTCTTCCAAAGAAAAGATACTGTATCAGTATCCAATTGGTTTCCTGCAAGTTTTAAATAACAAGAGCATATTTCTGATTGCCCAGCAATTATCAAAGAAATAGACTGGTTTACAATCTATTATCTATCTCAGCTGTCTCCCTTTGTTTCGTGATTATTTTATTGCTTTCTCTAAATTAAGGACAACTGCAATCTACAGTTTGAATTAAATAGACACGATCTCAGTAATTAAGCTCATTTAAAGGGGAACTGAATGAATTCATGAACTTTGTAGTGATTGTGACCATAAAACGAAGGGTGCGAAAACTAATGCAGTAGTACTATCAAGTCATGCGGGAAGCAATTCGTACATACATTAAGAGATTTTAAATATAGAGCAGGTCACCATCAGTATTTCAATCCTAGAATTGGTTTACTTCAGCTCTCCATTCTGCCCTATTCAGTGTTAACAGTGATAATTCCCTCACGCCCTGGTATTTTTTCTCTTTTAATAGAGCAGGTAATAGGAATGAAATAGGAAATGAAGATTACCAACCTAAAAAAGTTGAACAAAATAAAAGAAGGCGATACTTAAACCTAGTATACTTTAGTTAACCTATGTTTGATTAATTATTTCATCCAATTCCTTACTCATCTAAGTTATTCAAACATTCCTTAATACTTCAGTAGCAATCATGGACGATGATAAAAATCGAATGTTTGTCGTCTCACGAGTCAGAGGCGCGATAATAATATTCGCCCTTAACAAACTTAACAGCTTCAGAAAGCGTTAAGGCATTCCAAAAAATCTGATTGCGTAGTATTTTGATTTTCAACCATTGGCTACATTCCAATAGAACTGATGAGCCAGCCATTGGCCAGCAACAGGAGAATCACCCAGTAAATATTATTTAAGACAACGATTATAATTTAATCAAATTTTTATATTTCTCTTTTCGATTCTCCATTTTTGGAGACAGTGACAGAAATATTATACCAGAGAAAAAATATATTCATAAGTCTTCCTTTAGAAATACACGTTTTCAGGGAAATGCATGATTTATTACCGGGAATCATTATTCAGTGATGGATAACGTAGTTTAGTGATTATAATTGATATCTAAAAGTACATTTCGTGCTCCCAAATGACGAAGCATTCGAAACAGTATCCATTTTTTCACTGCTTTTTCTTTATAATTTCTCTTCGTTCTCATCGAAGATTATGCACCATTTTGAACCCCCACCTACAGATTAAGTACTTTCTAGGCATCGACTATTTCAAGAAACTTATAAATACCCACGAATCGGTTAGGCGGTATCATCTTCAATTATCGTATAAATATTTATCATCTTTTATCATTATCAGTAGCCTGATAATTTACTTAAAGTAATATCAGAGAGAATAAAATGGTTAGAGTTAATGGACTTATAGCCAATTGTGTATCAGAAACTGATATCATTCCATAAAATTACACATGAAAGGGGTAACGCTCATAAGCATCACACAGGATCCTTTAGGGGAAGCATCTAATGCGAAATGCTGCGTTTCCCAAGAACGTGTGATTGGCCTTTTCTGACGAACTTACGTGGAATCTGACGAACCTTTCTCTGAAATTCAGTTACTCACAATCTCTCTCGCTATCTCTCGTCAACTTCGATCGTGTATTGTATCAATGATTTCACATTTTCATGCTCATTCCATGAAAAACCCAACATAACGATCCAATCAAATGAATCACATAATAATCACATGAATCACTATTATTATTAAAGGTCGAATCATTCTTGTGAGCTACATGAGAAAACTTGCACTAAAAACTAATTTGTGTACGCGATACTATAATAAAAAGCATATGTTTAGTGATCTTAGCAAACAAAGAAGTGATCGATGTAATGGCATAAATATTTCATCCTAAAGATCTCCATTCCATTTACTTTTTATTTTTTTGCAAACCCTCAATAATATTTTATTGAATGAAAATCTTACCCGGCAGCTAATCTCAGTCTATTTATAGGATAAAACCTGAATTACTTTCGTCTGATTCGTAATTTTCGTTATTCTGTTCCAACATAGCACGCAATCTTACGGAAGATACTTCACAGGAACTCGTGGTGACCACCAATACACGCTGCAAGAGAGCGAGTTCATCTTTAGACCATCATTAGGAACACGTCGCAAACAAGCACCCGAGCGTTTTATTGCGTTCGTTCATTACATCTCCACCCCCAACTAGTTGAAGCGCGCAAAATCATTTTTCCCGGCCTCTTAATCGGGATGGGGCGAGCTTTAACAACCTAACCACAAAATGGCAAGCACTCTTAAGCCCAATGAATTTCCGCCTCCATCCATTTCACGAAAATAAACTCGTCCCTCCATGCAATCCCGTCCTCCGCTTGCCCCCCCACTCGCTTACTTCTCTATCTCTCTCGACCCCATCTACACCCCAATTCTCCATCCCACCTCCCGTCTTCCACCCCCAACGGCCTAAACTTCCCTTTTGGGCTCGAAATTTCCTCGCAATTCAGTGCTCCCCTTACCCCATTCATCGCGGGAACATCAACCCGTGTCTCGTCCCAAGGCGACGATTTGTCGCTCTCCCACAAACCAACCCACACGGCCTATTCTCCAAACCAACCCCAACCCCTCCCCCAGCATCCTCACACCCCCAAAGGACAACACTTCAGCCAGCCACTCTCCACCCCCACCATGGTTCTCCACTATCACCTCATCCCTACCATCCTATCCTCCGTCCAAAACCCACCCGCCCAAACACACACGCATACACAAGCGCGCGGACACAAATGCCGCCCGTGACAAATGCCTCTCGCGGGGCGCGTTCGTTTCCGACCCCGGCCGCGAGGGGCGGTCCCCGCGCGGCCCCATGAGGGATGGATGCGGCGTGGAGCCGAGAGTGGAAGGACAGACGGACGAGGGAGGAGGAGAGAGTTGGGGGGGGATGGTAGGGGGAGGAGAGGGCAATGCATCACGCGCCGTCGCGACTTGGACCAGCTAGCCTAGCGGACGGTCGGGTAACGAAAGTGGGACGAAATTCGTGGAGAACTGCATTTCTTCCTCTTCCGGCCCTGAGCAGAGGGAGGATAGAAAACGAAACAGCAATTCTAGGCTGAAATGCGAAAAACGAGAATAATAATATGCATCCATCGCATTGAAGAACGAGAGAAGTGAGAATATGCGCTCATCATTCAGCTGTCAGACCCTATGAATGCTGACATTTTACGTTTTTTTTCATGAATATTTATTTCCGCTAGCTTACATTTAAATGGAGTATCTTTCTGAAAAAGTGAATAAATGAATAAAAATGAGTGAATATTCTTTACTTCTCAAGGTTCGAAAGACTCCCTCCTTACGCTCTTTGACTTCTCAAATCAGCAGGTATGTCCCTCTTTCCATATTATTCAAAATACCTTCTCTGTTTCCTCCCTCTTCTTGACGCATCATTCAACCTTCTGAGTATTAGTCTGTCTACCGTTATATCTAAGTACTTTAACCCTAAGCCTTATCCTTAGGTAAACTCAACTATCATGCCCGAGGTGAGATTCGAACCCGCAACATTTGGGTTGACAGGCCAGCACGTTGCCGACCTGACTACCGTGGTCGGTATTTTGCCTTCGATAGTGGCCTTCGACATACTGCTATTCATTGAATAGTTGTTCAATACAACCATTCCGCATTCAAATTTCCTCCAACAGCCTTCTTTCCCCGTATACGATAATCAAACACATTTATTCGCCCTCCTTTCTATCAATCGCACTCTATACATTCTCTATCACACCCACACCTGAAAAGCCTTCAATTTATTTTCAACATTTTTTCCTTGAATCCAGGTCTTGGGTCCATACAAGGCCACACTCCATATCAATCTCTTCGCTAACCTTTTCATCTTTGCTCAAGGTTTTCGTCATAAGTTTGCTCGCCATGCTGAAGCAAACACTGATTCCTGAATTAGTTGACTTGACTCACTCAACTTTTTAATACATTGCATAGAATATAGTACAATTTACGTGAGCGTTTGTCTCAATCGAGTGAAATGAGTATGGTAAAAACATTAATATCACGTAACTGTTTAATCCCGAAACTGATTTCGCGTATGCGAAAATAATGCGAACCTCGTGTATAAAATTCCGCTAACACAGTCTTAAATAAATTACTTCAAAAGTTTTTTCCATTACAGAAAGTACAGGTGAATCTTAAGAAGAAGAAAAAATAATGACACGTTGGGGGCATGGAACGGGTAAAAAGGGGAGAGGATCTTTTGAAGGGTGAGATAGGAGGGATATTGTCAGGTAAGAGGGTTAGAGAGAGGAGAGGAACAAGCAGTTTTGATGGAAAAAAAAGGTAGAAAGTATGTGAAGCTGAAATAAATAAATTCGTGTGAAACTTCCCGCTACATGGTTACATTTAGATTTATTTATGGTATATTTCTTATCTACCAACTCCCACCTAACCGGTAGATCACTATTAATTAAGATGACTTGAGACCTAAATACTATCAGCGAAAAACTTTAGCATAAAATGAGGATGGTTGTAATAATTGTTGTTTTATTCTGTAGATACTGTATTGAAGTACTCCAGGGAGTACTGGTTTTCCTATCAATCCTCGGGTTCGTATTCATATAGTAATACTAATTTTTCGCTGAGTAGTAGTTAATTAAATTAAGAGCTCTGTGAACAATATTTCAGGCTCCTTGCTCCAAATTTTAAAACATGCACCCCTACTCGCCTTTTGTAAAGAACAGCCACACCAAAACTGTGTTTTACTTCCCCTACATTCCAATGGAAATCTGTATCCTTCCCAAATCCACCTTTCTTAATAGCAAAATGTAATAAGCTGTCGTCTCACCCGACGGCCTAGAACTAGCAACAACGTAATATAGTAACTTACCAGCAATTTGGATGGGTATATAAATGTAATGTTTAGCAAGTCGTAGGGCTGAAAATCAGTCAATAAAAACGACCATTATCTTCAGCAATGGACATCTGTTCCTCATTTAATTTAACATGGCAGCAGAACTCTTGGGATTTCGTGCTCCAACTACTCAAGTCAAATCGTGCCGTCAAGCCTAATTTATTTACCTTAATGCAAGTACAACGCCCAAGCCCGAGGGGAAGTTCGAACCTAGGGTATTTTGGTTCCCGGCACAACAGACCTGGCTACCTCGGGCAGCTTAGTTTACTGCAGCTTAATATTTCTTCTCCCCAAGCACATTCACACCATCATAGCCCTCAATTTTACCGCACACTTTACTGCTTGACTTATCTCGTCTTATTATTTCTACAATGCAGTTAATTCAAATTGCTATTACTTTAATCATTAACTTAGGAGACAATTGTATCAATGAGGGATCTAGTCGTATTTTTATTCTCAAGTTTGTAGCTAACGAGTTTTACAATTTTGACGGAAGAAAATGCCATTTTCATGTTTTATCCTTGTTTCTTCCTCATATTTGTGCTCGCAACAAGTTAAATTTTATGAGTAGGAATTCTTAAACGAATCGCGATGATTATTAAAATACAATAGGTATCTACATAATACAAACTGAAAAGAAAACACCGCATAATATCAACATCGCAAAGATCCTCACCAAACTGTATCAGGTTCTGAGTTCTCTCACATTCGTGACGATTACCATCACATCCGCGTAGATACGGACTAAAAAAACTTTCCGAATCGTACCTTCAATTAGCACATTATCGCATAAAATTGTAGGATTTTCCCTTTTTACCCGTTTTTTAAGATAACTTCTTTTGTGCAGAGAAGGATGGATAAGATAAAGTGGATAGGAATGAAGACTCATAAGGAAAAGGGTTGTAGAGAAGAAGAAGCTGATTGAGGAAATTTGACGGAGACATAGTAAGTGGATGGAACGGAAAGAAGGGGAGTAGGTATTTTAAAATATTCGACTGAGGTAAAAATGTGAGGTAAGGTGGGTAGAGAAAGGAGAAGCTAGGAGAATTCTGGTGAAATGATGATAATATTATGACTAAAGAGTAATATTGTGTGAAATTTTATCCTGCCAATTGGGAATCTTCAAGCATTTAGAGGAAATCTCGCGCTTAATGAGTAATTACCGGTAGATCATTCATAAAAATAATCTTCCTGTCGCTAAATTTAATTAGAAATCGATAGCGTTTTAAAATATGCGCTCAATCAAACGGAATCCTCAGGTTAGCGACCAAGCTTCGCCCCTTTGGCTCCCCCGCAGCGTTTTTCTATTCATATTGTAAAGGTCACGTGTTTAACAGAAGAGTAAGGTGAGAAAAAGGAAAAAATAAACAGCACCACAGCCCTTCCGGGACCGCGACAAGATGGAGCGAACATTTCCAAACCTCCATTCTCCCATTTAGCACACCCTCCATCACCCTCCCCTTTCGCAAAGGGAGAGGAGGTGCTTTGTGAGCGATCACGCTCGCGCAACGAGCCGTATTCTCCCGTCCGCGCCGAAGGAGGTGTAGTAAATAACACTCTTCACCGTGCTTCGTTCGCGTCGGGAGAGGGTAATCGCCCCTTCATTTTACACCCTGCCCACATATATATATTTCGCGCCCTCACGTTCGAACGGGCCGCGGAGATGGGGCGACGCAAGCTATCCCGTTCGAAGGGGACAGGGTCGGAGAGTCTCGAGTTGGGGAGCGAGAGGGCGGAGAGGCGGAAACGGGATGGGGAATAAACAGCCTCGCCACCGGAACGATGCGTCCTGGATAAACGTCGCCTGGGGAGACCCTCGTCCGCAATTGGATAATAGAGCAGGGGAGGGGGCGCAGATGCGTTCTTCGTCTTCCCTTCAATGCCGCGACAGCACGGATACATGATCTCGAACACTTCTCTCTCACCCGTTCAAATCTCTCGTCGTCCGAGGGAGTGTTGCTGGATTCTTCTCCCTCTTGCTTCATTTCCTTTCCTCAGCGTCCGTGTGCGTGGGTTTCAAATCCATCCCCAGAGTCTACCGCCGCCGTCGTTTCGACTAAAATTAAACCGTTTGCCGGAGGGACCGCTTTCTCATGTCTTTCGTCGCTCTTAATTATCACCAGCCACGCGATGAGCGTCCGATATGGCCCACAGACGGAGTGGAGTTGTGTGGTGATGGTAATTTCTGCGCGTTTAAAATCCGAAGTATAATGTGTCCCCAGGAATGGCCAACAATTGCGAGTCTCGTTAGATTCCAACATTTCTCATCCAGTTAAGAGTCCCTCATGCAGATAACTTTGACGTTTCATAATTAGATTGGGGTACATCGTCATACACGGATCGCGCACGTGATGAGTGCGTCAGTTGAGAGGTCTCGATTACATCTGGGGGACACGAACTGCGTGTACTCCAACAGCTATCCTTTTAAAAGACCACCTCAAGAACAAGCCCTATATCCGGCGAAATGATTTCACCCCATTTGATGCTGCTAGGCATCACCAAAGTTCTAAGCAGGACTCCTCAAACAGATTTTCATCATGATTTGGCTGGTTCATTGTCGAGATAGTGAAACCTATAAAAATATTAAAAATTAATGTAGAAAATATTATTATACGATTACAAAGGATTCTCCCGGTCCAAAAGATAATGGTGTGGGTAACACATTTGGTTGATTCATAGTTTACCAGGTGGCGGGATTTTACCGGTTAAAAATCAGGATAGATTTTAGGAACATACTAAACTAATCTCAAGGTATGCGATAATCTTGGTGACAATTTAGATAATTGTTATTCATGTGGAGTTCCTAATAATATGCTACATTATCGTCAAATTACATTTGTGAAAAAAATATTTGGTCAAGTAAAAAAAATGAAATCGTACGATTACGCGAAGAAATCGACACAAGGCTTTCACGCAAGGGGCGACGAGAGCGAGTGAGTGAGGCATCCATCGATTCGCCTCGTTCTTCGCGGGGCGTGACACGCAGGCAATCTTTCCGGGGTCGCAGGACAGGGGGCAAGCACACAATGGAGCGGGGAAGAAGGGATAGGCGGAGGCATCACTCGCCCACCCAACCGGAGGACTACCCTCGCCAAAATGTTTATTCCCCACCGCGTCGTTAATCACCCTCTCAATCTGCGGGCATTTAGCGGCTTCTAAATATTTCACGTGCTCGAGGTCATAAACGTGGGGACGAGAAATAACACGCGGGTGCCGTCTCTCTCTCTCGCTCACTCTTTCCAGCACGATTTAAATGGGATATTTACAGGGAAAAAATGATTCACCACCTCTCGAGCTAGAACGAGGAAAAGAGAGGTAGGCGTCTTTACATTCCGCTCATCTTTTTTCTCTTTCGCGCGGCGACGACGACAGTAAATTCTCCCTTGATTAAAAAACGACGTGTCATGAGATATGCAACAGTTAATTTTTCAGCGTCGGACTATTCATGCAAGAAATCGAGCAGGAGGTGATATGCCGCCTGAGAGATAATCAGCAAGTAATCAGTAATCGAGTACAGATTATGACGACACAGCATCTATCGATATACTTAAAGCATTTTTTGCTTGAAAATAAAACTAAACTTTTTATTACTTAAAACAGTCAAAATTGCTTTGTAATGGAATATCTTGTAAATCATTTGTGTGTCTACCTAAGCCATTTTTGTCTCGTGTACTGCTTGCACAATAATTTCGTTGATTCACTTTTGCTACACATTTCATGCAGGCTTTCTGAACATTCTCATCCTGTGCTCGTCTACTGAAACGTATATTTTTCTCCAATCACCTCACCGTTTATGTACGGACAAGTGGAGCAAGGCAGTGAGCAGTTCCTACACACTGAAGTTGTTACTCTCACACTTCGTAGAATAGAATGGAAATGATGCATTTAAATGCTTTTGGTGCAAACCCAAAAAAGCAACAATTATCATGATTATATCATGACGTACATGATATTTTATGTAATAAATGAAAAGTAGTTAAAATGTAATACAATATTAAGTCATTGAACAACGATGACATAAATTGATATTGACATGAAAAATTCATATTTAGACCCTTAGGACAGGGCGATTCCTCCACCGAAACTTCCTTCGTACAATGCTAACTTCGGAGGACGTTAAAATTCACTGGTACCAGTGAGAATGCAACCCACATTAGATTTTCTCCGTTCATCTACATTCACATCTACGCAATACCCTGAGAACCACCGCAAGGTGTGTGGCAGGGGGTAAATGTCATAAAACATGTACTACTGACATGCGCCTGATAGCTACAATGCTACTACTAAATGGAAATATGTTAAATATAAGAGTCAGGTGCAACTGGATGGTTCGTAAAAAGAGTCGTTTCAGGCGCAATGTGGTAGAATAACATCATCAAATAAAATGCCAATCTTCTTTAATGGATGGTTTGTATCTACTGAGTAATGAAGGAATTACTTGTTAGAAAGGCATTTCTACGTATATATAAACCGTTTACCTGTATTACCCTAGCATGCATGGTTTAGTATTTACTGTAAAAACGTGCCTCATCAACTAATCTACTGTAAGAAAATTTCACCTACCTTTCCCTTTGCTATGTTGCCTATTACGTTCAATTATGTTACGCGGGAAAGATGACATTTTGAATCCATCTGTACGACAATCTATCTCTCTAATCTTATTTACCTAGTCAAATCTAGCATAAAACGCAGTTTTTATGCATAGCTAACATCTTCATCTACACTTACGCAATACCCTGCAAGCCACCGCGATGGTGTGTGGTGAAGATGCACTATTGAAAATCGCTATCACCAAACATGCACTATTGACATGCACAATTTCTGCTGGAGATTTAGTCGGTATTTTAACCTGCGATATGATAATGATTCCAACCTAATTCCTAATTAATATTTATACACTGTTAAAGCTTTTTCAACACCTTTAAAAAAACTTAGCTGCTCTATGCTGCACAATGTCTAGTTCTCTGATCAAACCTAATTCATTCGGATTCCATACACTGGCTGCATATTCTAGGTGGGGCCTAACTAGTAAAAGGTAACATAGCTCTTTTGTCATCTAGTCACATTTTCCAAGTACTCTTTTTATAAATCCTACCTTTCCCTTGGTTTGGCCACATATTTCTCCGATATGTCTTCCCCACGATAAATCTTTAGTGATTGTTACACCTTATGGATATGGATTAAGTACCTTATGGATGCAACGCTTTAAATTGTCGTTTTACCAATACTATAAAAACGCTCTAACGAATGATTTTTCTTCCAAAAATTATTAGCTACACAATTTTTTAGGCTTATATTGGCATTTGTCACACCACTCTTAAATTGTCTAAATCCTTGCTAAGTGTTCCCCTACCTTCTTCATTTGACATACCCTGTACTTTACCACATTGTCTGCAAAAATCTAAGCTTAATACTTACTACGGTACACTAATCGTTGATGTATAAAAGAAATAGAAGCGGATCTAATACGCTACCCTAGGTGATGTGACTATGATTATGTCGGACATGACATCTACAACGACCCTCTGCTCGCGCCCACTGAAGAATTCCTAATCCAACATATTGCGTCTTTATTAATGCCAAGCCTCTCTAACTTCAAGATTAATTTATATGAGGAACTTCATCGAATGCCTTTTTAAAGTCTAAGAATATCGCATTAATTGTCTACTGTTTCCACTGTTGACTATAATATCGGGTACGATTAAAGAAAATTGTGTTTAGCAAGATCTACCTTTCCGGAACCCATGCTGACTGTTTATGAGTAATACCCGACTATCCAAATGCCCCATGATTGCACTGACTACCATGCGCTCAAATAACTTACAGGAGATTAATGTGAGTGAAATGGGTCTGTAGTTACTAGGTTCTTCCCCATCAGCACTTTTAAATCTTCCGATCCTCTAATAAAATTGACCTTTAGCTGTATCACCTTCCTCTTTCTTCATTCACCTTCACGTGAGGGACGATGACGATGGGGAGAAGGATAGAGTGTGGTGTAATTTCTAATGCCTATCGTGGGAACGATTTTTGAGTTAAAAAGAATTCGTTTACAAGAGGGTGAGGTAAATCATTCCCCTTGCTTTCACTCCAGACGGAGAAGAAAGAACAGACGAGGGAAGGGAAAAAGGGAAGGCTGAGTAGATGTCTTATTGCCCCTGGAGAGACGATAAAGGCATATATATATCCCTTTTGATACATATTATTGTTAACAGAGTTAAAGGGAATGACGGGGGTCAATAAAGCGGAAGTAACACGTTATTGCATCAATTTCTCTCCGCAACCGTGATACCCCTCTAATTCACGCTAAACGAAAACCTGGCATAAGCACACAATGACGCGATTACTCTTTTGAATGGTAGAAATAACGGATCGCCTCCGCAGATGATTGGCTTGCGATAAAGTTTGCACCGTTTGAAATATACCTCGGTGCGTGGAAGTGGGAGATTTAAAGCCCGTGTTCTGATATCATACAGGAATGTATGCTTATTGCGTTACTCCTAAAGCCATTCGTAGTAAATACTGGGCGCACAAAGGCTATTTGCCGAACCTTACACCACTCGGTGGTGCAGAACCACATAATGGTGACTGTGGAAATGCCAAAAGGCCTTCATGATTAATGCCGTTTGTACTTCATTATTCGCTTTTAAAAAATGACTCAATTTAATGCTATTTTATTAGTTTACTTAACGTGTAGATGGCAAAAGAGCTAAATTTTCTGAAATCTTTGTAGTTTTTCTTAAATTAATTGATATCAGTTCCTTTCCGAGTGTTTTTTACACTAATATCGCCATATTTCTACACTATACACAGCACTCATGATTAGAGCGCGGAAAAAAAGTCTTCAATTTTGCAAAAAAAAAGTCGCCTAAAAAGTCACCAATATTTTTGAAAAAAGTCTCTCAAAAGTCTGAGTTATTTCCGTGAGAAAGTTGCTGAATTTAACTGAATTGTTGGAGAAAAGAGCCTAGAGATGCTAGTCCAGGCATTAGGGGATTTTACTTGGAAAAATCAGAGGTAGTTCTGGAAATTGATATATCCTACGCTTTTTGAGACGCTGAATCCGAATTTCTAACTTCCCACCAAAAATTCCCCCCGCACCCCCCTAAATTTTGAAAAAAAAATCGCTTTTTTAGTTTTTAAATCGTTTAGTATTGATTTTGGGAAAAACTAATCAGATTAGCGGGCAGTAGACAAAATAAGCAACAAAAAAAGTATTCTAACATTTTGACATAGGACGAACAGGGGGGCCAGCGCGCCCTGAAACATGCGCCTCGGCATCGCGGGGCTGTATGATCCAAGTTATGCAACCCCGCTTAACCACCACGGCCACGGTCACGTGGTTTATATTCGCTCTCCCGTCTCCCCATGGTTCATTTTCTTCGTAACTCACCCTCCAATCTCATTGTTCCCCTATTTCAATATCTGCAAGTCCCCAGCACCCTACCTCTTACTAAAAAGGCATTACATGACAAAGAGAGTGAAAGTACACTCTATTGTAAAACTTTGGAAACAGGGCGTTTTTTCAGTCAAATTTAAAGGGGAAAATTTTATAATATAGAATACAAAACAAGTTTTTACATAGGATCAATATTGTTATAAGGCAGTTGAAACTTGATTCAATAGTTCAAAACTTAGTTTTCGGCTCAAGAAAAACCGAAAATGAAAAAAGTACTTATTTGTTGTCCATTGTACAGGTCAGGACCCCTATTTTCGGGGAAGCTGAGGACCTTTTTCTCTTGTTTTTCGCGATAATTTTAAAATCTTCTTCTCCGCTTGATCGCAGCCGAGGGTCCAGGTTCATCTACGTCATGCTTGCCTCGCTACAATGTAGGCTCATTTAATGATCATCTGCACACAATGTGACGCGTTCACCTCGTCGGAAATTCTAGATGATCTTTCATATAATTGTATCATTTTTCCACTAATCTCCTAAACAAAAGCGGAGTGCTACCATACAGTGTAGCGCTGTCGGCTTGTCAGCAGACCACCCGGGTTCAAATTAGCTGGTTCATAATTAGATCAATGCATTCTTTCAGATTAATCCCTTTGTGAAGTCTTTGGACACCCTCAGCAAAAAAAAACTCGAAGCGCGAGGTGGACCAGGGAAAGGAACAATATGTGAATTTGACATGCAAATGGATAAGTACGGGGTGAGCTCTACCCTCACCTATCCAAACCAACCTTCGGGTTGAAGCACTGAGTGAGTGTGATTATGTCATGAACGGTGGAGAAATAGAAATAATTCATTGCAGTTTCCGGAGCTATTATTAAAATTTCGCATTAATAATTGTTAGGAGATTACATTTTACAGCACCGTGTAGTACCGCATGAAAAACACAGATGCGTCCAACGCACAGTTGAAAAAATGTGATCACAACAGCCAAATATTAACTTAGGCATGTGGTTTAAATAAAAAGGCCCATAAAAGTCTCTTTTAATCAGAAAAGTCCCGCCACGCCAAAAAATGTCCCAAAAAGTCTCTAAGAAAGTTATTAAAAACAGTTTTATTTCATGAGATTGGTGATTTGTATTTAAAACCACAAAAGTCCCACTTTTACAAAGAGTCAAAAGACTTTTTCCGCGCTCTACTAATGATTCATGAAGATTTTTGTACTAGAGGCTATTACAGGAACATACCCCCGTCGTTCTAGGTCATTAAAATGATTTGCATGAATTTGAATAAATTTTTCATGATAAGAGTAAACTAAATACCTTTCCTATGCCCACATATTTTCAAAATATTTTTTCTTAGGTTTGTTTCACAAACAATTACATCATCTTAAAATCACACCAAAACTTATAAATTCATTTAATCGTAGGATAGAGGCTAATTCATAATTTATTACACCTCTTTATCATTACGGAGAGCTGTTGCAAACAAAATAACATATTAATTTTGAGGGTCACACCTAAAACCAGCCTAATTGTTATACCTTCAGAGGTTGTTCAGGTGAAAATTAGAAACAATTTAACCATGTAGGCACTACTCAATAAGCAAAAATGTAATCCATAGTTTAGTGTTTACAACTTGCTGTCGATATGACTTTCAAACTATGCTTAATATTTCCCTGAACCCTAATATTTCCCTGAAAATCGGATGAAGTTTTAAAATATGTAATAAAATATTGAGTATTTTTCAAAATCTTCACGGCCAAAGCAGAACACATAAAGATTTTTTAACGGATAAGCCCATAGCCTATTGAAACAGGATTTTATCAGTCCTGCTGAGACGGGCGAGCAATAGATGGGATTTTTTTTAATCAGACCACCTCAACAGGGCACGGCGGGAAGGGCATGTGATTTATGTTCACTTACGCCAATGCAAAGATTGCTCATGAGAGAAACCTAAGGGTCATTTGAAAGCTAACCTGAAATTTACCGTAAGCCAAACGGTTGATTTATTTTTTTACTTTACTTTATAACATCTCACATGATTTTTTTCGCGGCGAAATCGTAGAACCATATCAATTAGCTATCACCCCTTTTGGTGATGTAGAAGTTCTCTTCCGCATTCCTGGGCCTGTCGATGGGTCCACTCTCAAACTGGTATCGGCAAATGCAAAAGGACGAGGCGAGGATAACTGCCGCCTGTTCATCCCTTCCGCATCCCCAAAAACCTCTTGCATTGAGCTTCTTCCACGAGAACGATAAGGAACATGCAGGACCCACCCTCTCCCCCCCCACACCGCCCGTTAGGAACTGATTGCACTCATCAACTAAGGAAGGCTTGGCCGAGGGCAGACACATCTGAAGGACGAAACTGATCCGGAGTGTTTCAATCTGCGAGCCGAAGCAAGGCCGCCAGGGGGTATTCAGACACGTTTGGACACCATCTTCTATTTAAGTACAAGACTTGAATTAAGAAAGACCTGGTGCTTTCCCGGCGTATCTGCTGCGTGAAGGTTTCTCGGGTTCTCCACCGGGTTATTGCGCCCATGTCCATGTCCAGGCGGACATGGACGCAATAACCCGGTGGAGGACCCGAGAAACCTTCACACAAGACTTGATTTTTTTAGGAGCTCCAATGGCAAAGGTCGTATCACACCATCTAACCTAAGATCTTCATCTATATTTTACCCTGCTAGCCACCGCAGGGGCATATGACAGGGGATCCGAGTGAGTTTAGGATTTCTTAATCCTAAGATAAGCACAGCATCCTTACTATGGTCGGATTTGAACCAACCTGGTCGGGTTGCCAGGGCGATAAGTTATCGATCCGGTTATCGAGGCCGGCAAGTGATGGGATAGAGAGATAAGAGAGATGTGGTACTCGAAAAAGGAATGCTAGGATGAAATTCAATTCATGCATCCCAATTCAGCGGATAGGATTCCGTTTTCATCTCAAGATGAGCGAGAACAAAATGAGCCATCTTTATAAGTAGATACTATAATGGCTGGTAAGCGAATATTCTATTCTTACTATTCACCATTGTAGATCATTACTCATCACCCTTCCAACCGGGATCCGAATGGTATCCTCACAAGCACAAACCTGAATTCCTGAATGATAGGTTTAGGACTGCATCAGAATTAATAAAAGGAGTAGGTGGGGAATCATCATCAGATCGTAGGTTGAGGTACAGATTAAATCTATTGCAGTAATTTAAATCGGATAGTTTTACTGAAGATATTAGGTATAAATTAAAAAAAAACAGCGTATTATGCTAGATTCCACCAGATAATTAAGAATGTCGAGATAGATTGTCATACTGATAGATTCAAAATGTCATTTTTCCCCTCGACAATAAGAGACATCAATAGGATTCATAGCAAAGGGATATGTAGGGGAAATATTGTAGAGTAGTCTGTAGTGCATGATGCACGTATTAACAACCAATCCCTTTATTACTGCGTAGATACAAACCATCTAGCTGTATGTGATCCTATTATGAAGCATGTTTCCATGTAGTAGTCTAGTTGCATATCAATAGTGCATCTTTAGTGAGCTTCACCCCCTGCCTCACATCCTCGTAGTGGCTCACAGGGTATTACGTGGTCGAGTGGATGTAGACGAACCATGATTTCTAACTGATTGAAAAGTTACCTAAGGAAACGCGCCATTAAAGCACTCCGTTGTCCCGAATGTTGACAGTAAATATTAGTCACATTAAACATTATTGCCATTTTGCATATTATTCTCCACGAGCAATGGATTTCAGGAGTTCAAATCTAATATTAAGGAGCAATGAAGTTCATGAAAATTTTGGGACGGAGAGAGGTCTTGGGACGATACGAGATGAAGTTTCCAGAGCGAAAAAAATGTCGGGACAAGATGGGACGAAAATCATGAGAATGAGACGAAGAAATTGTGCAGGATGGGAAGAAATGAAAATAACGGGAATAAATACGTAGTAGAACGAGAGTAAACAACATTTCAGGAGGAAGAAAAATTCTACGAGAAAAAAGCAGCACAAAGTCCCTTTAAATTTTCTCTCCTACAGTGTGAAAAAAAGGAGAATCAGACGGGTCATCTTTAGAAAAAGAGCGGTAACATCAACGACGTCTGGAGCAAAGATGAATTTTTTGGCCAGTTTTCACTGCAACACATGGAAAAAGCTGACATTTATTTCATCGGATATTTAATAATTCAAGAGTTATACTCAATAATTCATAAGTAATATGCATTTTTATACCCCAACATAATTTTTAATTAAAGTATGAATCAGAAAAAAGAATTATTGTTTGCTTTTAATTACCATCACAATAAAACTTATTTCACTGATTTCGGAAACTTGATCCAGTGTTCCTACCTTAATACACCGAGTGGAAGGAATAAACTGATGATTCAATAAATAAATTATTTTAATGAAAGGACGTAATCACGTAAACCTTGAGTGTTAGTTTGTTGGGTTCTTCTAAAACAGAATACGCCTCTAATGTGGAATATAATTATCAGCTGAGGAAAGTTCTACCGTTAAAAGTACGCTTTTAAACTCAAAGATAAAGCTTCTAAAATATATATGTGGTTAATCACAACAAAGGTCTTGCAGTGTTTTTACTGTAAAATTTAATAAAATCAGTGGGGTAAAGAACGTGATGAATACTGAAACGACGACCAGAATACAACAATTCCATAATGAAAACATTTCGCTAGATGTAAAGGAACGAATAAAACTGGAGGAGGCAAATTTTTGGGACGAGGCTAGACAAAAAACTTTTCGGGATGAGGCCAAACAAAAAACTTTTCGGGTAAGACGAGACGAACATTTAGAGGCGAACGTTTGTTCACTTCCGTTCCAAGTCCTGTTTTAGAAATATCTGGGTAAATAATTCTCATGTTTTACTAAATGATCTTTACCTTTTTTAGCTATTTTCCCATCTAGCGTTGATCTTAATTGAAGCTTTCTCTGAGGCACAAATGTTTGACATTCAATTAATAAATAAAAAACCTAAATGACTTAGGTTCGAACAAAGTTTCTAACAGTGTGCAGCAAAGAGCAGCTAGGTTTGTTAAATGATGTTAAAGATAAGTAATGTATCGAAATTATTATGAGAGTTAGATTAAGAATCAGTATCAGATCGTAGGTTAAAATACAGAATTAACCTCCTGCAGAAATTTAAGGCGGGCAGGTTCTCAGCAGATGTTAAAAATATATTAAAACACCACCGTGGTAGGGCAGGTTAGATTATAAAGATAAAATTAGAGGGGTACAAAGTAACATAGTGGTTCGAGATTTCATTTTTGCGTGCAGAATTAAGGACATTAATAGATAATAACGTAAAAACCAGGGGGATGTTTGAATACGAGCTGCAAATTTTTGTTAGTATATTGGTATGCCTGCAAAATAGTAAGTCTGAGTTCAATTTTCATTGGCTAAAAAATGTGCCCCTCGTGATAGTTTACCCACTGCCTCTCACCCTTTAAGTGGCTTACGGGGTTTTATGATGATGCTGACGTTGATCCGCTAGATTGGTACAAAATAGCTTAACCCACAAGAACCAAAACTGAATCTATACGGTGATAAAAATTTTAGGCTGAAAGGATTCCATTTTAGTTTCAATTACATTCTTGGAACCTATTCCGATGCATGATAAACCCCGATGTATTTAGTAAATGTTTAGTAAATTTGAGTAAAGTTGTCCAATGTATTTAGTAAAAAATGACCCCAAAAAATAACATACTGTTTTTATGTGAACGATTGTAGAAGTGAGAAATGGGTCAAGAAAGTATAAACATTTACTCTAATTACACACGTTTAATGCTAAATATTTTATATTTTCCAAAAATAGAAGGAAAGAAACGCTAGAAAAGCAAACAAATGACTGCTTTTGAATATAATAATAGTAATATCGTTTTGTTACTTTATTGCTCAGAGACAGCTGATGCTTGCAGGGTTGTTTTTAGAGACAGCTGATGAAATCTCACCTCGTCTCCTCCCAACACTGCTCTCTGCATCCCAAAGTTTGCGATACCACATGCACTTATGCGCTGACTTTGACTCTTATGAGCAAATGTGATCAACTTATAACTGTCCCCACGAAAAAAATAACAAAATACAAATGTGAAATTCTCTCAATCGCCAAAAATTCCATTGCCGGGCTCGGAATTTTCTCGAAATCCTTATCCGGGCGCAAACGAGAGCACTAGAACTGAAATCCACTAATGTAACGGGTAAACTTTTCTCCTAGGAGTCATAAAACAAGCGGGAACATCCCGCTCCATAGCTTTTTAGAGTATGCCAACGTATCGGCGTGGATGGATGGTAGTTAGTACTCTCTCCCGCCGCCCGTATATCAGACCGGTAAATTCATTTGGAATTGCATCAAGAGTATGCCACGTTTAAAAAAACTCATCGAATCCTCCCTGCGGGAAAATGGAAAGAGGGAGAGAAAAAAGTGCGGCTTATGTGGGAACGCGAGCAAAATATTATCCCCCTTAGTCACAAATGGACGTAGCTAAAGTTTCCCCATCCGATCGAAAAAAATGAAACGACTAGAAGCGAATATGGGCGGCCAATAAACCATCAAGAGTCAATGACGTAACCCCTTAGGACTAACATGCGGGGATATATTTAAATGAGCGTTTATTAACAATCGTCACAACCTGTTTCTATTTGAAGGGTATTATAATAATTGTATTTAACGAACAAGAGTGGGAAAATTTTAACGTCATTGGGATACAAATATAGATCGGGTGCATTTATCGAAATAATGAGACCTGTTTCGTATTGGTACCATTAGAACGATTAGCATTTAAAAGCGGGAAGAAGAGAATAATATAGATTGATGCTGCTTTTATTTAGAGGGACACATCATCTGCACACAAGCGATTCCAAATTCCATATCGAGAATTCCCTTTCATTTGCAAGTCGTACCAATAAGACATTCATATTATGAGTCCTTAAGATAGGAGTTAATAGTTCTCACATAACAAGCTAAGAACAGCATCGGTGCTTATTAATTGTGACTCATTTACTCAACGATGAGAAATTACTGCAAGACATAACGAGTTTTAAACTTCGCATCCAATTTGCCCCACCAAGAGAAATATTTCGCAAACATTAAAAGCTGGATTTACACTCACTGAAACGCTATGGAGGACGGCTCCTGATAAGTTCTGGTCTTCATTCCATCCGAAATGGAGTCCAATCAGACACACAACATCAGAAAAACAAGATTAGAGAGATAGACTGTCGTACCGATAGATTTAAAACGTCATTTTCCCGCGTACATTAAGAAAACATTATGAAAAAGGGACATGTGGGAGAAATTAGTTCCAGTAGTCTGCAATGCATAAAGCAACCACCAAACACGTCGGAGGTGACACGCAAGGTATCATCTATACATGCATATGAAACATGTTTTAAAATTACTAACACATGCTTGCTTGGGAAATATAAGTTAATATATTTAAAGAAATGCCTGACTATCACTTTTCCTTGCCTTTCAAACATCGCCGCTGTGGCTCGCAGGGTATTACATGGTTGCAGATGTCGAATACTAAGGGGCATCGGGTTGGTGTGGTGGCTAGAGTACTGGCCTCCCATCCCGAGGGCCCGGGTTCGATTCCCGGCAGTGGCGGATTTTTCAGTGGAAAACCGGTCCCCACTTGAGTGCCTAGTGGAGGGCATTTCAAGTACAGTACTCCGTCCGTCGGATGGGACGCTAAGCCGTGGTCCCCTTGGCGCCTTTCGTTAAGAGTAGGCTAATGCCGACGCCGGGTTTCTCTCCACCCTTCCTCCGTTCCCTAAAAAAAACTCCTACCATTACCCTATTACCCACCTATCCTATATGGCGCAAATGACCTCAGCTGTCGGTCGCCTCCCCTAAATAACCAACCAACCAATCGAATACTAAGGGCAGTTTGGTTAGAGTAGGAAGGGCTCAAGGTTCTCAAGTTCACATACATCTGGCCCGAAAATTACTCAGCTAGAGTTTAGCTGGACGTTTCGAAAAAAACCTCTCCCGGATATGATTCCTGGACCTCCGATGAGTAGCTCAATGCTCCACCCACTGGGCAACGACAACATCTGTAGTCGAATCCGACTCGCAAAAAACGAGCGCCCTTTCCCATCCTGGCAGCATTTTCGACGCGGAGGTGACGTTCATTTCCCTGTCGCCGCGCGGGTGACGCGAAGGCAATATCGCTCTTGATGTGATCCCGTCATTAATTACGCGTCCGGCACTTACTCAATTAAGTTCCTGCTCCCGCCCACCCACCCCTGGGGTCTGATGCGGGGGAGAGATTGTCCTCTCCCCCCACCCCTTCTCCTGGTGGGAGTGAGGTGGGGGGGTGGGAGAGGGGGTGTGAAAAACACGGGAATCCGTCAAGCATCAAACGGCCTCCTCACCCCGACTAAAAAAATTAGATCGCGTGATCGCGCGCCAGAAACAGAGCGAAGCCCTCCGCATCCACAAGAACAATGGAGCCCAGGCGGAAAAGCCACGTCTCAGCTTTTCCACCTCATTTCATTAACGAATCATATTAATAATGTTTGTATTAATATCCACAACCAAACAAACTGACGCTGGTATTCATGCCCGGAACAAAATGTCATTCTGAAGATGTAGGAAAGCTTTGCTAATCATTTCATTTGGGAGCATAAATTAGTGTCGTTAGAGAATTTTACGTAACCGAATAGGTGGCATATGAATACGCACCGGACTATATAGAGGGGCACCAGACGGAGGCCCTGGACAAGTAACCAGCAATGTAAAGGAGTTCCGGAGGGTCTAAAAAAATATGTAAAAAATGATTTGTCAAAACTCTAAAATGGAGCAAGGCGTTGTATGGCCCCGAAATTTAATATAGATGGGGAAGAGAAAAAATTAAATAGTAGGCGTTACTGACGTGGCTTAGGAGAAAAATGGAGCTATCCATATGGACGGGGTGGAAGAGAAAGAGGCAATAGTAATAACAGTAGTTATTCTGTGGAGGCGGTCGAATGTTGAAGCCATTATTCTATGACTTGAGAGTCATTCTGTAGAGGCAGGATTTTTGAAGTGGTGTCCTACCACTCAGGATACATTTTGACAGTTTTCGCGGCGAGGACGATCGACATAAGGGGAAGCAACAAAATTTGAGGCCATTTGCGCCATTAACAACATAATAAATGGCGGAACATAGGTAATTGGCGCGAATTGTGGGAAAGAAAATAAATGCCAAGAACATCTCGACGTTGGCATTAGTGAAACGAATGACCCCAAGGTGTACGAGGTTTGACCTCACATACGATGAACACAGAGGTAAGCTGCAACTGAGCACTGAGGATAGAATCACCATTTTCACCATTACAGGGAAAAAAATCTTTCAATATTGTATCCTTTAGGAAATACATATTAAGGAATTAATGTCGTCACAGAAATTCCTGACTAATCAATAACTATTGCATCACTTTGTGTGTACTAGCAATTTACATTATACACGATTCTCATGAATGCATGATAAAATTTATCTATAAATATAACATGGTATGTACGTCTCAGTGACATGTAAGTACAGCAGGCGCTGACTAGTATTTTTGCATACCTGCATGATGGCAAGCGTAAATTTAATATTCTCTTATTTAAATTGCATGCCTGGTGATGGTTTACTCCCTGCATCACACCCTTGCGGTGTCTGCAGGGTAGTTTATAGACGTAGATGAACATTGGGATTCCAACTTGGGCGCTGATGATGAGAGGCTATTCATGTAGTCAACATAGAAATACGATCGTTCACACAATCTATGATGATTTCTATTCGGCAAGTGGTCGCAGAAAATATGGTGAAACGTGAATAGAGAGAACGAACTGGCGGGAAAATCTCAAAATTAAAAACTCACATCGATTTCAGGTGTTATTTTTCATTAGATGAGTTGTTTTTCATGAGTCACAGGTATTGTTTATGTTGCTTCGCTTTACGGAAGTATAGTCCTATCACCCTTTGCATGGTTGTAAAATCTGGATCTTTCAGAGAGAATATGATAGGCTAGAAGGATTTTATGATGTGGGTATGGAGATGGAAGGATAAGTTAGCTGGATCGAGAGGAAGAAAGAGGGAAAGTGGGAAGATGAGGCGCTCTGGATAGCATGAAGGCAGCCAGAAGGCATAAAGATTTAAGTATTGATTTAAAGTTAGGAACATTAATTATTAGGATTAAATCTAAGAGACGACTTACACTGGCGAGGACTATCCACAAGCTTATCAATATCTGTAGAATATTTATAACTATGATTCCAAACTATTTCAAGCGCGAGACTGAATTTGGAACCGTAAGCTTTGGGTCGTCAATATACTACCAACTCATGATCGCTGTCGGCATTTTATCCAAAATTTTCCGGATACCTGAGTATCCAGAGTACGTGCAATACCATCCTTTACACTTCCCTTCGTTTAAATACTGCACTTAATTCTTCCCAGCGATATCGCCACCTACTTTCTTGCCCCAAGAGAACGGCACAAATAATCATAACGATGTGGGATGGATATGATGATGATGTGGCAGGAGCTCTACCGTTCGTGTTGGATTACGCGCTTCCGTGGATTTCAATTTACACTTAAAAATGTTTCCATTTTTATTCAGTATTTTTAGATTCTTTACGAAATATTATATTTTGTTTCTAGCATCAGCTGAAGAATAAAGCTCTTACGGTAAGTTTATAGCCTGTAAGGACCTGATGAGATGTCGGAAGAGTGGTGATCGAGAACGAGTTTTGGTCGCCTACTTCTTCGAGCAGTCAACTTGCATTTGCGACGTGGCCCTACCTGCATTTAATAATCTCAACCACATATAAATGAGCAAACTCGCCATTTTACTTCGGCGAACAATTAGTTTTTGCGAGAAAATGTGCATGAGGGAACAGTTTGAGAAAAATACGTAAGAAGTGCGGACGAACTATTCCTACCGCACCAATCGAGTCCCCTTCCACCACCCTCGTCCATTTCCCCCTCATTACCGGTCCGTCCATTCCCATCCGTCCGCTGCCATCACCCGGGAGACGAGTGAAATAGAAGAAGGAATGGTGGAAGAGAAAGAGGGAAAAAATAATGCACTCAGGAAAAAAATGACGAGCCTCGCACGCACGGCATCCCTCCCTCCCACAATCAAGGCTGACTGAAACCTCTCGTGTTTTGTTTTTTGTGAGAATAAAACGAAGAAGAAGAAACACGTTCCTTCCCTCGACCAAGAACTACTCTTATCTCTGGCTCGAATCTTTCCGCCGCCTTCCACCCCGTCTTCTTCCCTCCCCCCCCCCCCCCTCCCACATCACCGCACCGAATAAACACATACGCGTCCCACTCCTGCGACCCGATGGATATTTTTTTTCTTTCTCCCAACCCCCTTTCTCTTGCGCCTCCCGCCATCTTCTTCCCCCTCTCCTCTCCGCACTCTTTTTTTTCCACCATCGCCTCATTCTCCTCTCCGCTCCTCCGATTCCTTTTTTCTCCCATCTTCCCTTTTTATCCTTCTCCCTTATCCTCCCTCCTCTTCCCCCAAGTACCCACCCTTTTCAACCCCCACCACGACAACCTTCCCCCCTTAGTGCACCCCCCCTCCCTCCTCATCAGCCTCAGCCTCACGCTACCTACTCCGCGCCATATATCAGCTGGGGAGTTGTAAAACCGTCATCCGCGAATATTAATTTAGGGGCAGGAGAGAGATCCCCTCCCCGTCTGACTCCAGAAACCCCCTCTAACCCCGTCTCCATTCTATCCCTTCCTGCTCTCTCCCGTCCAACCCCCACCTCCTGCTCGCGCTTTTCACCCCCCCCCCTCCCCCCGTATTCCCACCGCGTCATTTTCACTCCCAAGCCAACCACTGGCGTCGCTGGCGTCGGGAATCAGCCGAGCGCCGCGCGAATCGGCGCCGCCCGGCCTAATACAGTGGCCAGCCGTCGCGCTACGTCGTAGTTGGATTAAACTGGAGAAGAAAAAAAAAGCCATTCGTTACGATCCCCGTACCCATAGAGAGGCAGTGGGAGTGATACGGAGTTAGAACGGGAGGGTGTAAGTGAGTGGAGAGGTGCCCAAATCGGTTGGCACGGCCCTGGGTCCACACACCGACCCCAGGGAAAGGCACCCTCCTAATCGACCTCATCTTTATTTTCCCTCCGATGGGCGATAGATGGAGTGAACGAGAAACCGCGCGTAGATACATCTGCCAGCGCGCGTTCTGTGGACTATCCTCTCTCCAACTCCCGCGTATGATCCAGCTAAAATTTTACTCCGTGTGGAAACGATGGGGAAAATGGGAAATGCATCATGATGCACTTTTCTCGGTGATAATCCACGGTCTGCAATCATTGCGAGCAGAACAGGAGTCAATCTGCTGGTGGCCGTAGCAGTGGAGTTAGACTTCATATGATGATCCTTCGTTCGAGGTATCAAACGCATTTTAATATCCAAATAAGAAATAACTGGGAAAGTTTTTGAAGCTTTGTGATCCAGTATACCTCTGATTAAGGAATATACTTGAGTCAGATAATTCAAAATGTGAACGAGGATCAATATTTTTTCCACGCACAAGGGACTTAAAATTCTATCAAATATTTTTCATGGACCTAGTTCACACTAATATAAGCGTGATTTAGAGAAATCGTTCTCCACAAATATTACTATAATTTGGCGTTGTGAAAAGACACTGGGTCACTTTTTAAAATTCACAAGAAATGTGTTTATATCATATCTATAAATATAGATGTGAAATAAAAATATTTCTAGTAAATTTTACATTGTGACCCATGGTTTTTTGCTACACCAATATACAAATTATTTATAATACACAGTTTATTGTCATGGTGACATATAAGTGTCAAAACTGATCGTGCAATAATATTTTTCTAGTGAAATTACCAACGTTACCTAAGGAGAATTTCCGCAAAGTGAAGACCGAAACCGTTAACTATATATTCAATTATTTCGCATTATTTGTCTAAATCAATGGCTATAATAATCTCTTTATCTCTTATTTGAAACTCTACTTAAATTTTTAACGAAGCTGGAAAATAAGAATGTAATTTCAGTCATTTCATAGCACTTTCATAAGCAAGATGGAGACTAAAACAATAATATTACAGACATTTTTGTTGGGCAGTACTACAGTTTTTTTTCCATGCTTGAGGCCGCGCATGTTTTTTCAACTGGCTTCGTGGAATTGTAGGCGCTCAATCGGAGTTACGTGCGGGCCATAAAGAAATTACACCCGTTCGCTCCATGTTCCACAAGCATTTTGTGCGAGGGAGTGCACGCATTAAAATTGACAGACTGCGTGGAGGTAGAGAATGTTTTGGATGATCATTACGAAATGACGGAAAATAATGGATATTTAGCAGCAGCTTTTAACTAGCCCAACTCTGGATAATACTTAATAATGACTAACTACACTAACTCTGACAGAATAATTCACAGACTAACACGGTCAGTGAATTATTCTGTGAATTCGGAACACTTTTTGAGATAATATAAGGATTAATGTTTCGTTTGTACTTTTATTAGAATAAGCTTTTTGGTGTTGTGATTATATTATACATCCAATCACGAATTTGTCCACGGTAGTACACACTTGAGGATAGTACCTACGATCCTCTACCATCGGATTGCCTTTGTTAAATGTCGATGATTTTTGCTGAAGGCGAGTACGAGATCACAGGACGTCATATTTTTCGTGCTTCATTATTTTGAAATTCTTTAATTCTTGCCGTTAACTTCTGGGACTGCAATCACGTACGATTTTAATCAAGGGAAGTTTACGCAATTCACCGAGATGGTCAAAATACGCAGAATCATGCACAATTTGTGTCCCAGACAAGCTCATACGTATTATACCACCTCGAGATATCATTTCGCACTGAAAAAGATTTGTTAAACTCCTTGCCTTACAGCCTTGTTTTAAATCATCTTGCCCGTAAACTACTAACCTTCCTTTTAGAACAATACCATCATCACCATCAGTCAAAGGTCCTGCAGCTCTAAACACATTTCTCCTGTCAGCTATCCTCTACATATTTAGAAAATTCTCCTCATTTACATCCTTACGTGCTCCATATATCTTATGCAAAGCCCTCCTTTTCCATTCCTCTTATTCAATTTTCCCCTCACCATTGTATAAGACTTTTAAAAATATTTGTTCAACTTTCTTTAAGTAAATTGTAGATATTTACTGACCTAGAAGCTTAAAGACAAAAGATTTTCGCACAAACAGATTTTATATCCCTGGTTTTATTCCAGAGGAATCAAACATTAGGTACACGTATTCCGCCCTAGCTTTGAGACTCATTAAATAATCTGCGAGCCTGACTTACCAGTTATTATCATTAGATTACGCATCCTGTATTTTTCCCCACACACTAAGATTCGACTTCTTAAAGTTACAATCGCCTCCTTTTTCACACAAATCTCTTTCCGTCCGTAAGTTTACCATGTGTGGATTAAATGTGTTAACCTCGTCTGGCTAACAATTAAACAAATTGCGGAAAAATGAACCACCCAAAAAGTAGAAGAGAGATGCTATATTGCGGTGGTAACGCTCCATCTAGAGTAGGTACCTATACATCAAAATCTTGGAATCTAACGAATAAATATTTAACTTGGAAACAAAAAAAAATGCAAAGGTAATTGCGTTTCGTAACAACTTCCAATGAACTTAGAAGTAGAGTCACAATGAAAAGGATTGGTTAATGATCCTTATATAGGGAAGAGGTGGTCAACTAGATTGAAAATACCCGTTTGCGAAATTCAAATCACACAAGCTTGAGGCTGACACAATAAACGCATTTCTACCCCCACATTGTACTACAGGAGAGATAGAAGCGAATTACGTGGCTTAACGTAACTTAACTTTCAGATCGAGATACATAAGAATTTGTGTAAGAATAAGAATATCCCAAGTAAATTATGTGACTACATAGTAAACAAAGAATATTATCCGCAAAAAATACAAACCACACTTCATTATTAAATCACAAATTTTTAGCTAAATGTCATCTTCACTGCTGGTGACCTACACACGCACACACCACTCGACGGCTCGCAGGGTAACATATAGATACATATGAGGTGCATAGCATACATATGCTACCAGTGAGCGGAAACAACTGATCAGTTCACACATAAAAATTAACGCAACATCCTTCAAATAAAAGATACCAGAAATAGGCATCGGGGAGAGTAACCAAATAAATATCTAAGTTTATCGAAAATTATCAAAACCAAGATCGTTCATCTCCAGTTTTGGAATAATGAGCAAATGTGATTCTCTTTTAGCCCTCCCACATTATTAGTTAAATTGTGTGATTTTTTTTCTTTTAAGAAGAGTATGACGTGGTGCCAAGAAAGCAGGAAATTTCACGGAGAAGCAGTCTATCTCACTCTGGGTCTTATCAACATTTTCAGCCTGTCTCATAAAGAAACTTCTGTCTTTTCTTGCATGCAGAAAGTAGGACTGAAAAACAAAAGAACGGATGAATACGAGAAGATGAACGGTAAGTTCAGCTCTCTGAAAATTTTGCTACTGTGGTCGAAATAAAACAGGCGAGTAATACACACTTGAAGGACCGTGCAAATAGATTCATCTATACAATTTCTTTTTTAAAGGTTAGGTAGCAGTAGGGGTGTCGATTTGAAGTAAACTACAGTTTTTCTTCGCTTGCGCTGTTTCATTGATTCCTTAAACGAAAAAAAGAATGCCTGATAAAGGTGTAGTATAGAAGCATTTTCAGTAATTTCAGTTTCATAAGATGTAAATAAAAGGTGATCAGGGTTACAACTATAGACTCGCATGAAACTTTACAAACACGAAACATAGCAAAACCCGGCGCATAATCAAAAATAAAAAAAGACCCAGAAGGTGATGGCTTTTAATTAGAAGCAGCATTGCATGCGGAAAATAAATTATTTTTGGGTTCCCTCAATTTTACAGTATTTAAAATTAAGCTGTGGAATCCGTATTGTTGTAATTAAAATAAGTTTTAGCATTTTAGCATCAATGCATCCCTGGTGTTGTTCACCCTCTGTCACACACCCTTACGGTGGGTTGCACGGTATTGTGTGGATGTAGGTCCTCGAATACGCTTGAATACAATCTCAATAAGATCCATTCTTTGCCACATCTAGGAAACTAAAACTGATTATTCCCGTTGTGAAAGGCAATGCACAACACACGAAAACTTACATGAAAAAGCACCACATATTATGAGATTTCTAAGGGCATTAAACTCGCGAGAAAAATGCTAATATATATTTAATATTATAATGAAAAAGATAAAAAATTAAAGGCTAGATCTTTATTAAAATATTACGGTAATCACTATGAAACTACCTTAGCTTATGGTTTATCATCGTCCTTTTTTTTCAAACGTTGCTTTTGGCAATATGCCCATATCTTCATTGAAGTTCTTCATCATCATCAGTCAAAACACCTAGGATTGGTTTGACGCAGCCTTCCACTCGATTCTTCTATCGGCCAACCTCTTCATATTAACGTATTTCTTCTCTTTTACATTCATCACAACTTTTTCCATGTACTTCAAACGAGGCCTGCCTTTTCCATTCTTCACATTCACTTTTCCCTCGATAATTGTCTTTATCACACCATCGTTTATCACCAATATTTATGTCTGCCTCAAGCATCAACATAAAATAATATCATGTCCCAGATAATTTATTGTTCTCCATTTCAATTGACTTAAAATTTCCAAAATGTTTGCCATTAATAATTTTTCAGTAAATAATTTTGATATTTAGGATTTTTAAAGAGTAAGAAAGACCGGAAAAGAGTAAAGAAGAATGTTGGAACAGTTAGGGTAATCACCTAGTCTAAGAACCTGTCTAAGGTAAGACTGCACGAGAATATTAAATGTGATATCTAAGGGTAAAGGAGATAAAACTGAGGGGATATATGGAAGGGCAGCGATGTTCACTTGCTCGGTGACTCCTGAGTGATTTATGCTGCAGTGCTACAGCAATATCAATGTCAGTAACGAGTGAACTTGGTAAATGGAGGGCCACGGGTTCTAACATCGTATCAGAAAAGGACGTTATTGTTCTCTCAAGTATAAGTACAGACCAGCAGTTCGAGCACCTTAAAAAACTTAATGGCAGCATAAGAATCTACAGGTTAGCCTTCGCATTGAATACAATCTTAATTAAAAAGCGAGTCGGTGGGATCAATATAGATCAGTGGAGTCAACAAATAATGCTTGTGGTAATTGAGGCAGACTCAATGCAGTTGATAACAATCCAGGTATACATGATGCTTTCCAGCTTAAGATGCAAATATTGCTAGATAGCGAAAGAAAATTACAATTGGAGTAGCAGGACCGAATTGTAATAGGTGTTAGGAATTATGTAGTGGAAATGGCGGTAAGAATGAGGTAAAGTACAGGTCAGGAGTGAGAACCAACTGCGGTATCAAAGCTTTTAAGTTTTGTGAAATAAAATAGTTTAATAATCACCAGCACCCTAAAACCTTATTTAAGCAACATAAGAGCTCGTGAAGTTGACGGTGTCTGGCTTGACTACGTGGAATTCCTTCATGATGAGGTTAAGGAAACAATGCACTTCCACAAATATATTTATTTACTCACGACCATGGTTTCGATGCATAGCATCATCTTCAGGTATGATTTTCATCACCTGAAGATGATGCTATGCATCGAAACCATGGTCGTGAGTAAATAAATATATTTGTGGAAGTGCATTGTTTCCTTAACCTCATCATAAGAGTTCGTATTGAGTCTGCGTGGCAACCCAAAGGTTCGAATCCCACTCAGCATGAATTTTGTATTTGTCTCTGATGAAGATCTCAGACGGTATGATATAACGCTAACCGTAGAGCTAAAACCCAAGACTATTGCTATTACTAGTATACATAAGATGCGGTGGTACACATTAGTAATTCCGGGAAATTCCTCTAAGAAAACGACACAATTAGGAAAATATTTTGGGTCAGCTTAATGTTGTGTGTGAAATATGGTGATACAGAAGAATTATGAAGATGAAATGGATTCACCAAGTGACTAACGAGGAGGTCCTAAGAAGAGTGGGAGAGAAGAAAGTCTTCTGATACCTTCAAAAAGATGGCGAAACAACTTCATCGGCCGTATCTTGACACATGATGGTCTGACGAAGATAATTATCGACGATAATTGAACGGGAGGAATGGAAAAGGAAGGCTTCGCATGAAATATATAGTACAAGTGGTGAGGATCAGAAAGTGAGAAATTATGTAAATTTAAAGAGGTTAGCCGATAAGGATTGTAATGGAGAACCGCGTCAAACCAATCTTAGGATTGTTGACCCATGATGATGATGATGGAAGAGAAAACAATTTATAGGTCAAAAAGAGATATAATATTTCACTTTTAATACTGCTTATATTCCTACTGTTCTGCAATCAACTTAAATAATTCTTTCAGCTCAAATTAGATGATACAATTCACGAGATACATAGAACATATGCATCAAAATGCTCTTAACAATGTAGTCAGTGCAAAGGAGGCTGGGTGTATTCTATACGTGGTGCCACAGAATAATGATGAAGATAACATGTTTCGATCGAGTGACTAACGAAGAGGTCTTAGAAGAATGATAGAAGAGAAGTCTTCTGAGAACGTTAAGAAGAAGACGGAAAAACTTAATCGATCATACCTTCAGGTGAGTTTGAAGACAACCGTCCAAGGAAAAGTGACGGGGAAGAATGAAAAAGGAAGGCATGAGATATATAGAGCAAGTAGTGAAGGATGTGAAGGAGAAGAATTCAGAGAATATGAAGAGTTGAGCCGATACGAGAATCAGGAGGAGAGCTGCATCAAACACTTCCTAGGATTGTTGACTCATGCTGATGATGATGATGATATGCATTTATTATTAAAAATTATTGAGTTCTATCGCCGTCGGGGAAAAAATGAATAGTCTGTATTCTTTTGGATAGATTATCATCACATCCACTTATTCCCATTCCGGTCAATCAAACAGTTTTCTCCCAAAGTGACTTCTCTCCTCTAGTACGCTTGTTTCCCACGCCTGCACAGTCATCCTCCTTCCTCATTATGCCCATTATGAAGATTATTTCTTCCACTTAACCACTCCCCAAAAGCACCTCTGGACAGCGTTCTGGGATATTCTACATATTTTAGCGACGAACCATTCTTAATAATAACGTCAAACACTGAAACCGGCCGAGTAATGATTAGCAGGTGTGAATCATTATAAAGCTAATTATCATGTAAACACTTACAAGGCTAATACATCAGTCACTCACGTATTGGGGTTAACTTCGACTATCACGGCATAATGGCAGCATTACTACTCAACGAAATTACCATGCGTATCAATAAAGATTGCGGCAGACGGCTGATAACGGAGACCATTTTTGCCATTAGAAACGACAGCAAAAACGTCGATTAGACCGCCAAAGGTTCACCCGCCATCACAAGGTGAAGGTCGGAAACAGACACGTGTGCAGAAAAAAATGGCTAAATCAAAGAAATGGGTAATGTTCTCTTTGACTTGAAGATTTAAAAACGATAATGGCTTAGCACCACAAGATAATCGTAATACAATCCAAAGGCAAATATATAAAAATAATTAAACGAATTGTAGAATAAGAAGATGCAACCTATGAAAATTATCACAGACTTTTATTTTTTGGTACAACGCGTTTCCACGCTTCAGTACTTGAAGATGACGCCTTAGCGTCGAAACGCGTTGTACCAACAAATAAAAAGTCTGTGAAAATTTACAAAGGTTGCATCTTCTTATTCAACATGAATTTTCACCAAGTGAAAGCGGAATCTATCGATTTCAAACGAATTGTACTTGTGATCAAAATTTGAAAAAAGGGTAATCAGTCATTTGGTCGCAGATGGTTTTGTAAATATGAGTTAACGTCTTCTCTCCTGCATTTTTAATTAGGTCTGCAGGAACATCATCAATACCAGAAGCCTTATTCATCCGAAGGTCCCTTACTGCAGCGTTCAATTCCGATCTTAATATTGATGCTCCCATATCATCCTTTTCCATTTCGCTTTCCTCTTCGATAGCTTTTGTGCTTAGATTGTTTCCGTTGCATAACTTTTCCAGATATTCTTTCCATCTCTTCACTTTGCCTTCATTTACAATCAAAGGTCTCCATTCTTGTTCTTGTCTCTTATGGCATTTCATCTTGCGCTCCGTTCCTTGAAGTGTTTCCTCACTATCATTAGTTAGCATCTTATTCAGCTCCTCCTCTGTCTCTATGCTGTCTCTAGCTATGAGAGCTATGTCATCAGCGAATCGCAGCATACTGATTGTTTCTCCGTGGATGTTCACTCCAGAGCACTTCTCCTTGACTTCATTTGTGGCTCTCTTGATGTAAACATTAAAAAATACGGGAGACAGTGCGCAGCCTTGTCTCACTCCTTTCCTTATTCTTGCCTCTTCACAGCTGGGTCCAGATTTAATCACAGCAACTTGGTTTTTGTACAGACTGTGTATAATTCTTCGGTCATTGTAGGACACTCCAATTCCCTTCAGAATTCCAAGCATTGAATCCCAATCCACGTTGTCAAAGGCCTTCTCTAAATCCACAAATGCAATGAACGTCGGTTTGTTCTTCTCCATTCTCTTCTCTATGAGTAGCCTAAGGGCCAATATTGCTTCCCTTGTACCCTTACTTTTCCTGAATCCGAATGAGGGCGTTTACTCGGAACCGAAATCGCAATTTTGTACACGAAATTGTTAGATAAAAACGAAAAAAGAAATTTAGTGAAAAAATTAATCTTCTAACCATAACGATTCACTCATAAACCAAAAATTAAAATAAGTAAAAGGTGACGCCCACCGAAAATGCTGCTGTGATAATATTGACGTCACTTTCCTCCCGTCCTTGACTGCTCGTATGGAAAGGGGAGGGAGTGGAGGGGGATTCTCGGAAGGTCTGCTCGCACACATGATGTCGTAACTGCTCCGATTGGCAGTCAGCTGTGTCCCCCCCCTTTGCGATAAGGCGAAGTAGCTTCGCGGGCTCAGTTGTGATTGGACGAAGTCGATATAGGTCAGAGGTTGCACCACACCCACTTTTCCGAAAGGGTTAAAAAATACGGGTCTTTTTATTTTACAAACTCTATCATATTCGGCAATAAGAAAAATATGGTAAACGACCCCATTGATCCTATTCATCCAGGAACTCCTCTGCTTTTCGTTCTATTCTTCTGTAGTTGATCCTGGTCAGTATCTTCGATGCATGTGTCGTCAGGCTAATAGTTCTAAAATTTTCGCATTTCTCCGCTTTCTTCTTCTTGGGAATAAGAATGATGATGTTTTTCTCGAAGTCCCTTGGAATTTCTCCTGTTGAATACATGTCGCAGATGGTTTTGTAGAGATGAATTAATGTCTTCTCTCCTGCATTTTTAATTAGTTCTGCGGGGACATCATCAATACCTGAGGCCTTATTCATCCGAAGGTCCCTTACTGCAGCGTCGAATTCCGATCTTAATATTGATGCCCCCATATCATCTTTTTCCACTTCGTTTTCCTCTTCAATATCTTTTGTGCTGAGATTTTTTCCATTGTATAGCTCTTCCAGATATTCTTTCCATTCTTCACCTTGTCCTCGTTTTCAATCAAAATTTCTCCATTCTTGTCCCTTATGGCATTGAATCTTGCGCTCCGTTCCTTGAAGTGGTTCCTCACTATGCTGTAGGCCGCTTCCACCTTTCCAAGTGCAAGGTTGCTTTGTACATCTTCGCATAGATTTTTCAGCCATATCTCTCTAGCTTTCCTTGCTTTGCGACTTATTTCGTTCCTTATTCTTTGGCAGCAAAGCTGCCCCTCTTCAGTTTTCGCATTCTTGTGCTTTCTTCTTTCTTCAATCAATTCTAAGACCTCCTCCGTGATCCATGGCTTCTTCTTGATAACCTTTTTTCTTCCAAGAACTTCTTTTTCGGCTTTCTGAAGTCCTCATTTAATATTTTCCCAACACTTTTCCACTGATTTCTCCTTGGGATCTCTCCTATGTTGTTTCCCACTGCTTTCTGAAATGCCTGCTGATGTTGAGCCTCCTTCAGTTTTCCTACTTGCCATATATTCTTCTCTGTTTTCTTCAATTTCTTGAATTTTAGATGGCATTTCATCATCACTAAATTATGGTCACTCTCGACGTCTGCCCTTGTGCAGTTCTTCACCTGATTCCTGAATCTCTGCTTCACTAAAATGTAGTTTATTTGAAATCTTCCTCTGTCTCTTGGCATTTTCCATGAGTATCTTCTTCGGTTGTGATGTTTAAACAATGTTTTGGCAACCACTAACTTTTGTTATGTGCAGAACTCCAGCAGTCTTTCTCCTCTTTCGTTTCGGTTTCCCAATACATATTTTCCAGTTATTCTTCCATCTTGACCTTCACCGACGATAGCGTTCAAGTCTCCTAAATTAAATAGGTTTTCTTCTCCTCTTACCTGTTTTGTAACTTCGGTGATATCTTCGTAGACTCCTTCCACTTCTTCATCTTCGTAGCCCGTCTTAGGTATGTAAACCTGCACCACTACGGTATCTACAGATTTTGTCTCGATCTTCATCATTATTTTCATTTCATTGTACGGCAGGAAGCTCTTCACACGCATTCCGGAGCTCTTTCTGAGCAGGGGCGTAGGAACGATATTCGCTGGGAGGGGCCAACCTAGGAAAGGGCCCGGCTCTTATGAAAAGGGCCCTCATTGTTTTGCGGTTAGGAGGGAGTAGAGACTAGAATCCCGCTAAAAGAGCATATGAAGGTGGCAGAATATGTGTCAGTAGGGAAAAAGCAAGCTGGATACAAGTGAAATTTCATCATCATCATCATCGGTCAACAATCCTAGGATTGGTTTGACTCAGCCCTCCACTTGATTCTTCTATCGGCCAACCTCTACATTTTGACATAGCTCCTCTCTTTTACATCCTTTACAACTTGCTCTATATACCTCGTACGAGGCCTGCCTTTTCCATTCTCCCCGCTCACTGATCCCTCGACGATTGTCTTCATCAAGCCATTGTGTCTTAAGATGTGGCCAATTAAGTTGTGCCGTCTTCTTTTTAAGGTTTTCAGTAGACATCTCTTCTCTCCCACTCTTCTGAGGACTTATTCGTTTTTCACTCGATCGATCCATTTTATCTTCATCATTCTTCGGTAGCACCAAATTTCAAATATTTCCAGCCTGCACGTCTCTGCTGCTGTTATTGTCCATGCTTCGCTGCCATATAATAGAATCCTGTAGCTTCCACTCCAAAAGTCTCCATCTTCAGGTCACTTAATTTCGCTGATTCCTAATACGTCGAGGTCCATTCTTTGCAATTCCACCTACAGGTTTCACAGGTCCAAAGCGATCTCACGTTCTATGTTCCTACCCTAAAATGTTTATCACATTTGACTGATGTACTCTCTCGGGTAGTCCCCGCCCGGAGAACCGAATGGGGGACTATTTTATCTCCGGAATATTTTATTCGAGAGGGTACCATCACGTCTTGAGAAAGAAAAGAGTGGAGTAGCTGCAACTCCTTGGGATAATAATGTGGTGGTTTCCCCTTGCCTTCCACATCGCAGTACTACAGCCGTTAAAGTAAATTTTACCACGCCTGTAGTGAAATGAGTGTCGCTGTACCGGCCGCTGTGGTCTCCACCTACACTCATATGAAAAAGAGCTGCTGCCCTCTCCTCCGGGTGTCGAGAAGCGTACTTGTTCGCGGCCTCCCGTCGCCGCCCGATCTTCATAGATTCTGTATTATTTAGAGGCCTATCTTACCCTGGGATAGACCAATACCCCCTCGGAATGCCGTCGCTTTTTGTCCACGACTGCTTATTGGATGAGTAAACTCGCTTATCTCGCAGCTAACCTCTATATCTACTAGTAGAGATCGACCCACCATTCGCAGCCCGGTGGATGCACTCGGTGGCTTTAATCTCAGCCGCGAGGAATACAAGGTACTAACATTTTATATGGTGTAGATGTAGCTTCTCTTTCCAAAGGAGAAGGTTCCAAACTCCTCACAAACACAAAACATTTCTAAACCTTTGTAAACCGATGATTTCCTAATTTTTAAACACTCTCCCACGAGGTTTAATAATGATTAAAATATAGTATTGTTGGAACGAGTGTCTATTTAGGCCCATTACCTGTGGAAGTTGAGCGCTGTATTTACACCGACCATATCTCACAAACCCCTAAAAAATACAAAACAGTTCGTTTTGCATCTAAAAGTACAACATTAAAGCTTTCTAAATCAATGCTTTTATAATTTTTAAACCCTGTCTCATATGGACTTTTTTAGCTCCGAAAAACCACCTTTTTCCAAATTTCTCACATTCAAGTGATCTTTTCTCCGTGAGAAATGCTCAAATTCCATATTTATTAAAATATTCATACACTAGGTACGTATGAGTGCTACGGTGAGAAGAACTGGCCAGTTTTCAAAATTATTTCTTGGTGTAAATTTAGGCTTAACTTGTGAAAAAAATAAATTTTAGAAGTTGCATTTACAGCGACAAAAAAACACTTATTCTTGCGAAAAAAAAGTCCATTTAAAACTACTTTATTAACAAGTACACTTCATACGCTTTCTAATGACACCTTTATATGTGTATATCACACAAAACTAGTCTGATATAGCTTGGAGAAAAATATGGTAAAAAGAAGTTTTTCAGGCGTTAACGAAATGCACGTCTGCTTATAATTCAGGGGCAAAATTTTTTCCTCAAAAACAGGGAACGGCTTTTGGCTCAAGAAGGTTTTCACTATGTTTGCTCCAATGTTCGTTGAAATCTGAGATGGTAAAGTAAGATATTTCTGAAAAATTTGTCGATTTAAAATAGAAGACCATTATTTCATGAATGAATATCCATCATTTTCCTCTTTGTAGTAGCCATATACCTTTCAGTTGCATGTAATCATCAAACACGGAATAGTATATTATCATGCCTACATGATAGTAAGTGCAAATGTAGTTTTTCCCTGATTTATAGCTCACTCCGTACTACACACCCTTGCGATGGCTAGTAGGGTATGGTGTAGATGTAGCTTAATTAAATCTGTCAGGGCATTCGCTGATATGTCATTGAAAGGGTGTCGGAAATGTGTTTGAATACCTCAGTAAGTTAGAATTTATTGTAGGAGAGACATACGAGCTACATCCTAATCATAACGTATGTACATACATATGCCACAATAATTTTATAATTCAGTATCATGCATCAAACAAACGATGTACTTGTTGTTAAATTTAAGACATTTTCACACGCAGCAATATGCAAAACGATACACTGGAGGAGACATCACAACTGATTTGAGAACCCAGCGGCCATCTTGGTAAGCACGGGCATACGGGCTTGCTACTCGCGATGCTCGTACGAATGAAGTAATTTTTGCACCTGATAAAACTTTGAGTAGTTAGATAAATAATGAAATACATCGATAAAATTCGTTAAAGAAACAGGGAAGTGCGTAAGTATGCAAATAAGCGTCAAATATTTTTTAAATAAGTTAAATTCGAACCAGTTTTAGTAATAAAATTGATTCCTAATTCCTAAATAAATTCCTACATAAAAATAAAATTAATTCCTAGGAGGATCTAAAGCTTTAATACATCCCTTAAATAGCCTCAGGAAGTTTAACTGAAGCCGCTACATGTAATTTGGATATGATTTAATGAATTATCTATGTTTAAATAAACAAATGCAATATCCATAAGAGGCCGTATAAAGCGCGCCGTTTTCTTCGGAGTAGGTAGGTGTGCTAGGTACATTCTAACCTCCTTGCAATGAACTGAGCAGTTTTGATAAGCGTCAAATTGAAGAAATCTCTTCCTACATCAGACTGCGCAATGAAAAGCCTCGCGTAAATGACCTTTAGTCGCATGAGACTTAGGGAGAGTAAAAGGACTCAGTGAATGAGTTATTTTCAGGCGCCACTTTATCGAAGTACATTTTTGGAAAGAAAAGATTAACTAACACAATTTATTAACTTCACTGCTGAAGTTAATGAACTGGTGAATGATTGGAAAAACGTAGTTACTCTTTATATTCCGAAAAGGATTCAAGTCGAATGACATTTCCTGCGGGTGATCGTGTACCTCGGAGGAATCTTACATAAGTTGCATGAACTTACCCTATATGTGAAGCTTAGGTTTCGCGGGAAGAATTTGTAATCCATCTAAACCTATAATCCATCTAAACGGTAGAACACACGTACGGAATGGCAACCATACTTTTCGAATTAGCTTCGGAAGTTCCGGAATGTTTACGTGTCATTTTAGTCTAGATATGACTTCGAGGACCATTGAAATGTTTTTTTAATAAATGCCACATAGGAGAGTGCGTATTAACAACGAAAACCAAATTGATCCTATAGGTAATCACAATACAAAAGGATAGTATCACCACAAAGGCCGAAGACGAGAATATCCAAATGCCAAATTAAATTATGGAAAACAATTCTTCGGACATTTTCAACTAAGCCAAATTAGAAGCTCACATTATTTCAACCATAAAAGGCACTGATTCATTTCCTTGAGACGATGGTATAGGTATCTGATTTATCTCTTTGCTGCGCCAACGTAGCAAATATGTAGAAGGCACATGTTTCAGATCCTTAAAATGAGGAATTTGTAAAAATAATCCGAAAATAGGCGTAATTAATGTAAGTACGGTTTGTTATCGTCTAAAAAATGCTGATAGAAGATGAGCAAATGACATGTCATGCGACATTGGTCGTGTTTTCTTACGGCATCTTCCAAGTCATTTTCTCCGTTGAAGACGCACATTCGCGTGCACTGACCGCAGGCAAGTCACTCAAAAGCAGGGATTCCGGTCTAGCGCTAAAAGAAAATATAAAGCATTTTCTTGCTCAACCGCTTTTTCTATTCGTAACCACATAATAAATTCAAATTTCTTTAAACTTTCCCGGGGCTTTTTTGCCGTCAAGATTTCGTGAAATGTCACGTAGCTACATGTACAAATGCGCGATAGAGTATCTTATTGTACACTTATTGTTCGTATGAACTGGTATATACCTATGTATTAGGTCCCTTGAATTAATTTTGGAGAGTTAACTCCGAATGACTTATCTTGGTATTATTTGGAAGATGTGACGATGCTGAAATGTAAACTTACCAGTAATATTGACTACGCCCTATAGTCGTCATGTTCCGTGTCCACATCGTAAAACAGCCTAGTTGGATCAGGGAACGCTGCTTCAGTAAAATCTTCTATTCTTCCTCATCATGCCATAATCCAATCGTTATTTCATTTTCATAGGTTGCTCCACAAACGCCTTCTCTTCCCGTAAACTCCTAATGAGCACGATAAAACAAGTGAAGGATAGAAATTAGACAAAAAACTGGTACAATGCTTAGTTCACACCGCTGGATGCAGGTTTAACATGCGCGCTCGAAACGATAGTGAAATACCTACTGATATTACTATGTGGAGAAGCGAATGAAAAAACATATTGAATAATTATCGTTTGTACTGTCCAATTTTTCTGAACTTTCAGGACACTTTTCCTTATTTAAACCGGAGTTGCGATCACCATTTTTTAACTTTTAAGAAAATACATTCAATCAAAAGATTATTAACATATATTTTAAAATAGTAATACATATTACTTTAAAGTTATCTGTGAGGAGTAACTATTGAATTGATAATCATGTTTTTGCGTGAGGCATAAAATAATATTTCAAATCGTATCACTTTATATTGGCCTTGAGTGCAAAAATATCAATTGCGGAAACTGAAAATAGGGTATGCGCTTCACTATCAGTAAAAGTCACGATTGAATCTAGAGAAAAGGGTGTTGCTTCGTGATATGAAAAATGTATTAAATGGAAAATTTGGTGAGTGAAGAGAAGAGGTTGGGTCCCTGGTTTGGATATTACTTATATTTCATAATTTAAGTGTAGGTTAAGCGGTGTTAAGTTCTAGTTGACAAAACAGCCAACTCGTTTTAAGATCTTACTTTTATTCAATCATAATATAACTGCCAAGTTGCAATCGAACTTACCCCTCAAGTCTTTCTTTCACTTTCTCAGTCAAACCTTCCCGATACAGGGCCCTCATATCCAAAAGGTTTATCGACAGGTCTTGCAATCAAGACTGGCAATGGTTGATGACAGCCATATTGTAGATAATAAAATCAAAGGAACTCGCCTATCTAGGTGGATGATTCTTTTCTCTATGCAACTATTTAAAAAGAACTAAAGTTGTGTTAGACATGTACTGCTGTAGATAAGTGAGTAATAAGAGACGCTTGTTGGTATGAAATCATTTGATACTTCAGTATGAGAATTTCGGAGAATGAATATGCTAAGGTTTTTCGTTAAATGTGCTTATGACTCTTACCATATACGATCATAAAATTAATGGAAAAAATTCCAAAGAAATTCCAAGGAGCAATAAAGAGCATTGCAAAATATTAACCATTGCCTTGGATTGCAAAATCTAAAATAATACGAGAATATAACGTGGGATAGTATTAATATTCATCACTGCCTTCTTAGTTATCTCACATCGATTGGGCCATCAACTAGGCGATGGTGATTGGTTGGCTGTCTAGCCCACATGACCGCGCCTTGAATTTTTCATGCGCCAGGACAAACATACGCACAAATGTTTCTTCCCAAGCACACGTAGGAGGAAAACGGAAGGAGGATTGCACAGGGCGTGGGATAGCAATAAACGCTCAAAAATAAAGCCACTCGGCATCGATTCGACATTTTCGTCAAACACAAGCCACATAAACGCGGCGGCGGAGAAAAGACGAATATTGCTCCAATTCGCGAGTCAGGACAACGCGCAGATTAGCGAGAGCGGATCGCATCACGACGAAACGGCAAGGGAACACAAATGGTTTGAGTCACGCGGGGAAATACTGGCGTCCGATGAGAGATCGCGTGGGCAGTGAATGGAGAAGGTTCTTCACATATTCAGAAGCCGTCGAGGCACGGGGAAGACTTATGGCACCACTTTGGAAACGGACGTTAGCCCTCCTTTTATTTCATCTACCTCCAACCCCGTTCATTGCTCGGCCCATTGTTTCCGACGGTGCGCGGCGGTGGCCAGATGGAGACGGAAGCCCTTCGGGAAAGGGAATTAATTTTCCCTAATTACCGATTCGGGCGAGCAATATCACGAACAACGCGCCCAATAAACTCAAGCGGATTGCGGCCATTTTTCCACCAGCACCGTTTAGAATGACGAGGGAGTGCGAAAACAAAAATAAATTAACGTCGAGGCCTTCGCCATTTCGAATTTTATGGAAGCTTGGAGCCATTGTGACGATTTTTGCATATCTGCGGCTCGTGGTCATATAAACCCAACTCAATAGTAAATTAGCGGTCTTAATAACGCCGATGAACAAAGAAGTGGGTTTATTATTCAGCCACGAAATGTAAAGGACGACAATGCTACCAGGAAGGCCCATGCCAAACACCGCGTCCTACATTGACTGATTACTATACGGCGTCAATAACTGAACAATATTTGGGGAATTTCTTAAGTCCGGTCAGAAATGTAACCATAATGAAATTTGAATAACACTCGAACCCGTGGAAACAAGGACTTTGTTATTTGGAACGGATGTACTTTCAGATTCGTGCATTCTTTGGGCTCGAACAACGGCGATGCGATTGAAGGAATGAAGGTTTTAAATCACGAAATGTTTCATAAACACGAAAGAAAGCTGCTGTAAAGTAATTGCATTGATCGTACACAAAAAAGGAATAGGAAGAGATCTGCCATTCATGGAACGTTGAGAAATTTTTCACTTCTTCATCGCTACGCAAATCGCCAGACCAGCCGGTGGAAAAACTATTATGCTGGGGTTCAAAGATGCCTCACCGTTAAAAAAAATCCCCCACCTTCGATAAGTTTCCATGGCAATCCTGTCTTCAGTGATTCTGTCTACAGTGATCCTATGCTTGAAACACTTGTAATAGTATGAAAACGAAAGTATTTCTTTCCCCTTCAATATTTTTGTGTAATGCGGTCGTACAACATTACTATGGGTCTTAAAAGTAAGAGCGATCTTAATACTTCGAACTTAAAAGTTAAGGAGTGCCAAAAGTCTATTGGTTTCTTTTGCAGATATCTGGCGGCAAGGTATTAATTGTATATGCCCCGTGAGAAATGCTAAGACATCGGTGGGAATTCACCGCTCTAATCTACGCCTTTGATGTTCCCGCATCGAGCAAGCAATTGGATCCACCCGCTCGATAGGAGCTCGATGACTTGAGGTGACAAGAGGAACCCAAGGCGGCGCTAATCGTAATCATTACGGTCCTCAAGATTAGTAGGTCATGACGACGTGGCAACTAATAGAGTCGGCCGAATTTCCATCATAATAATATATCTTAACATAATAAGGGAAATATAGTAAATAATAACATAATTAGGGAAAAGATGTTCTGTTTATAAATTGAAATGATGTAAAAATGTAACGGAAGACATTTCGAAGAGAGACAGTTCAGAAATTTCCTAGCACAAAAGCAGTTAATGATCCACAAAACCAACATATACGAAAAATTTGTAAATAATCATGTGTACCTACGTCTACAAGGGCATGGGGCATGGATAAGACAATAACGGATAGAAACTCTAAACATTAATACGGCATTCTCAAATAAAACTCTTAGAGTTTTTTTTAATGGACTTCAAGTCACAGTCGCTGTATTAAATTTGATGGAAATCACGTCTCCTATATATAAAGCTGTTTGCGGTAAGTAGCACCAATAAGATGTAAAAAAGGCACATTACTTATCCCGGTTGAAATCCGCCAAACACTAAAGAACATTCATAGATCAAGATCGACACCAAATGCAGCAAGCTGCGTGAAGCCTTTGCCTCAATGCATTTGCCGCACTTATGAATAATAACAATATTACTGAGAAAATATTTGATTCATTACAATGAAAAATTGGTGGGAAATATATTAATGTCCGTAGGATGACAAATAATGGAGCATGGAAAAAGTAATAAAAGGAATTTTTTGCAGTTGCAATTCGAGTGAGTCAATTAAAGGAAAAAGTGTTAATTAAAGAGATAAACAACTGAATCTGAATCTTGATTAATTAATTAACACTCCACGAAGTCTTTTAGTTGTTGATGAATATTTAAATAATTTTCGGAGCAGGCATCTAGATATTAAAATTTCTTTTGTTCAAGTGAGGTTAGTTCGGCGCTCAGTATTTTTTATAGTACTTTGAGCCGTCTTTCAAAAAATTGTAACCAAACAAATGAACTCCTTTTTTCCGTGGCGACCAAGGTCTACCGAAACACTGAGGATTGAAAAGGGTGGTTCAGTCGACGGATGAGTGCTATGATACAGAGCCGGGGAACGGAATTAATTCGACGAAGGAAGACAAAAAGTCAGAAGGATCGCTTCGCGAAGTTTTCCCGCCTCCACCTTTCCAACAGGCCTGCTTATGTTTTGTTTCGGTTTATGGCAAATGGAAGTGAATGACGTCCTTCGCAACCGATCATAAAGGGTTGTTGATTTCCCGATGCATGCAAATCGATGGCTATAATCCATCATTGTTATGCGGATTGGATGCGGAAAAAGGATGCCTTTCGCGCGGGTGCTAAAAAAAACGCTAAGAGATAAAGAAGGAACTCCGGAAGAGAGAAAGAAAGCTAATGCATCTTATGGCAGGCCGGCGGGTGTTTCTTACCAGCTTCGAGAGCTCAGCTAGACCTTTGCAGGTGCTCATTCCGAGAAGTTGAGATTTGGCATTTATGCGCTCTAAAGTGGTTAAAAAAACGCCATTTCAACGGCACTAGCGAATGTAAATCCGCAAATATTTCTTTCCATCACAGTAAGCTCGAAGATGATGACAGACGAATGAACTCCTTATGTGGAAGTACTCTTAAGGTGATTGTCCCTTGAAAAACAGTAGGCGCATAATTCGGGAAGTTATAATTAATTTACTGCCCCATTTTAAGGCGCTTCGACGCTGGACTGAATGGAATTAAATCGGCACATATAAGCAACAGCATACTGACCAGCTAAGTTAAAAATTCAGTCTTATAATCGAAGAAGGTACCTAATACACCATACACAAAAATAATATAACATGACAATAGTTGTACGTGCATGACTGAGGCGTACAACGTACTACTGACTATTCAAATATTTTATTTTAAATATCTGTTGATACTCTGAATCTGATACTCTGAGAAGTCTATCGAAGGGAGATCCATGAGAACCACTTTACTTCACAACCTTTGGATCTACAGACCGTTGATGATAAAGTTCACTTAATACTCAAATTCAAGCACTCATTTACAAGCGTCGTTTGTGACCATTTCTGAGTCCATTTCTTTCTGATGCCTTCAAAATCAAAAGACTGCTATACAATCACAAAACCAGAGGATGGATCACAGTGACTGTAATATGGGGGAATTCCTTTCTTACCATATTAATACTTTTCATCACCTTTTCAACTTCCCTGAAAGTCGTAATTTATGTAGACTATTTTATATCACAAGTTCAAGTACATATTTAGCAAACACCTCCAAAAAACACAAAATAACAGAAGATAATTGATCAAAAAAGGTCGCTCAGTACTCATTAAAGACATGTTGAACTTGCAGGCCAATTTATTTTGCTCAGGCATCTCATAATTAAAATATTAGCGAGTAGAAACAGTTGTAAGACAGAAATACAATAGAAAAGATGGGATGGATTAGATAGTCATGCAACTAAGGGTACATGAGAATGATGTCGAGAAAACTCTCAACAGGAACAAGATTGCGAGAATAATGTTACGAATTTCAACGTTGGTCATGATCTAAGGTCTTATTTGACTGATGTCACCATTACAACGCAGGGAAAAATATTTTTCTTTTATATAGGCGCTTGAATATATAGGAAATAAAAAGCATTTCTGAAAAGAAATCTTTAAAATTTCAATACTTGGGTTTTACTTAGAAATTCAGCGATTGATTTTGTGAGCATTTAAAACTAAGTTTTCTTAAAATAAGCACCATCTTATTCTCCATTATTCACCTTGTCTTAAAATAAACATCGCCCGATAACATTTAAAATAAACATGCTTTTAACTGACCTTAATATTAACGCAAGGCAGATCTCCTCCCAAGCCTACTAGCAAGAGAGGGGGACCACTCCAGTTTGCTTCTCTATTTCATCCTTCATTATTTGCTCCAAGAACTTCATCAAGCTCTCTCAGCTGTAAGTCACCTAATTCACTTTTCACTTGACAAATGTCTTCACCAGATCTATTCTCAAGATGTACCCGATAAGATTGTCCCTTTATCTTTACAGAATTCTATGACACAACTACGATCCTATTTTTCACAAAATCTCTTACGTTATCCATTGGACCTTCGACAGTCTTCTGCGGCAATACATTACAAATACGAAGCGAGTATTCGCCTTTTTTACCCCAATAATTGTCCATGCCTCACCACCATTGAGGAGTAACAGTACTAACAATAATATCAAGAGCCAGATTTTTTTGTACTTATCATAAATTTATCACATGCATTTATGTCGCTGGCTGGCTGCCTTATTCTTTATCCTTCCATGAGTAGTTGTCCTTATTTGGCTCTCGCGTTACTGTACTTTCTGTCTTCCACAATTATTGGTTACCAGCTCAAGGTGCCCGTTAAAATTCAACGGGAGGGAGAAATATAATAATTACAAATTGTATTAAGAAACTTTAACATTTTTCATGAAGGGGCGAACAAACTTGTGTTATTAGCTATTGCTCCAAGTCACTATCGGAACCATAAATATAATTTAAACCAATGTAAACATTTAACTACCTGGACTCATACCTGGGCCTTTACGAAAATAAGAGTATTAGTCAGAAACTTTCAGGCCAGAAGGAACAAAGGAGGTCAGAAGAGGAGATGCATACGAATGTCCGTCTATTGTTGACAATGACGCAGATTCGGGTTTTTGGGAATGGTAGGACCCACCCCTTCCGTAAAAAATTATTTTCTGGCCTTTTATGTACGCTTTGTTTGTTTGTCTCAATTCTCCTACTTCGTGACAGCGGCATCAATGACGTTCCTATGGATAGGTATTAATACATTTTATTCCAATTAGAGTAAATTCTATTATTTTAACCTAGTACATATTTAGCCTACTTAAAACAGGTAGGGACTCGTCGCTCGGTTGCGCATATTCACACATTCTGCTATATATTTGGCGCAAAACTATATCACAATTTTTTTTCCTCTTGCTACTCTTATTTTTATTAGACTTCATTTACGTTCCTTATCTCGTTCGTGCGTCTCAAAAGACAAAAATTTTGAAAGCGGTCCACTTCGAAATACGGTATAAATTCCATAAAATTTTCACCTTTTGAACCCCGCACACACTTTCATTTAAATACTTTTAGTTTTACCGAATGCATACCTATTTGATCTGAGAGTAGGGCGAAAAGTAAGCTCGTAAGATTTTTCCGAATGAATATCGCCGTTCTAGATTCAGAAATTAGTTGCGATTGCTTTTTTAGCATCATTGCAATGGTATCAATGAACATCCCACGGATTCGTAATAAGACATTGTGCTCCATTGGGATTTCAATTTCATTACCTGGTTTTTGTTAAACTATCTCAAATCTCAAGCTATCTTCATCGACGACGATTTCGGAAGCTTTCCATCTCTTCTCTTCATGTCCCAGGTCGGTTCAAATGCACAAACCCGTAAAGAAATAAAAAACATTCACAATTTGAGCACCGCTGAACACTGTAAAAAGTTGATCTGATTTTCAGTGCTATCTGAATTTAAGCGCTGTCTGGTTTAAGGCAGGAACACGGATGCAAGGTGCAGAAGAGGCAGGAACATGGATGGTTGGTACAGGAGCAGTTAAGCAGGAAGCAGAGGAAGCAGGATTCTGGATGGTCTGATTTTCAGTCGTTCACCTGCCTTATTTTTAGACAAGATATTACTGCTGAAATTCAACATACCCTGTCTCAAAATTGTTGCATCTGAAATTCAGATCGCTTTTGTACCTTAAAATCAGATCTACTTTTTACAGTGAGTATTAATTTGAATACTTCTAAATTTAAACGAATGCAAACCTTCTAAATCCGGCTAAAATATGGCTGACCTTACCATGAATAGCCTACAATGCCTTTAGTATCTTCCTACATTCTCACGAAAAGCACAATGCCGTTTGCGGCATCCCTCTATGACGAACTGCTTAAGCGTCAACGATATTTTCATTTCAGAGACGACAATGACCAAGTCCTTAACAACGCTCGGAAAAAAACAGAAAAAAACTGTAATTTTTAACGTAAATTATACATTTCCTAGAAGCCTCAACGACAAATTGTAAATCGGTTAAGAAATAAGAATGTTTAAACATTTTCTCATTAAATGCAGAAAGAATGAAAGAAATCGATTAATATTTAGTTATTTTACTGAGCGAAAGAAAAAGCTCTTGCGCTACCATAAATTGAAAAAGTCAATTTAAACCAATGTAAATACATAATTGGCGACAGGAATCGAACCCGGGCCCTGATCCTTTTTTTATATAGCCTACAGGACCTTCTAGTGTATACGCTAGAATCCTACAAAATTTCAGTTCAATCGGTTCAGTAGATTTTGAGGAGATGCGTGACGAACATAGACAGACAGCCAGACAAATCCAGGCAGACACCACTTCATTTTAATATATTAGTATGATTACAACTTCAATCGCTATAATAAATCCAATATGACTTGTCTTACCATTAGATTGTCACTTTTTTCCATAGACCAATATATCGTTGGTTATTCAGGGGAGGCGACCGACAGCTGAGGTCATTTGCGCCACTTAAGATAGGTGGGTAATTGGGTAATGGTAGGAGTTTACAGTAAACGGAGGATGGGTGGAGAGAAACCCGGCGTCGCCATTAGCCTACTCTTAACGAAAGGCGCCAAGGGGACCACGGCTTAACGTCCCATCCGACGGACGGAGTACTGAACTTGTAATGCCCTCCACTAGGCACTCAAGTGGGGACCGGTTTGCCACTGAAAAAAATCCGCCACTGCCTGGAATCGAACCCGGGCCCTCAGGATGGGAGGCTAGTACTCTAGATCTTTTAGAAGGACCAATACGTTTACAATCACGCAGCCAACTCAAAAAAACTACCATGCTGCGAGATCACCACCCCTTGCACACTAATATAGGGGTTTTATTACTCCGATATAAAAAAATAATGGAGAAAATGGACCATTTTGCCAAAAAGTAGTGTCGTTATCACGGCCTTTTCAATCCGAAAGGAAATATACCTCTATCATCCTGCCCTTCGGGAAATTGCTAGGCCCGACCTTAGATCATATCTTATGCCATTTTATTAATTCCTGGAACTGGAATATTTCGAAACGATACACGGATTCCCTTGATAAAACAGTAGAAAAAACAAACGAGAAGACATTAACACCTCAGCATTATAAAGATAATGCCATTTTTGTTACTAGCAATTTCACCACGAAATTCATGCGGCTATATGAAGGTAAAGAGAATGCAGAACTGTCTCACAATTAGAATTCATGAATTTCATGTACCTCATGATCATCACTAAATCACTCATCGCTAAAGCCCTCCGCACGAATATAAAATCAAACGACACAAAAAATAAACAGAACTTGGCCAAAATTAATAATAATAATTCTTGCAGGACAAGATTTGTCAATCTATTATTGTCACAAGTATTACTAATCATTAGTACAAGATAAGATAATGAACGTAATACCCTCTAAAAATAAGTTAACGCAAAAAACTATGGCAATAAAGTTATACTTGTGTGTTAATGACTCAATGAGGTTTTTCATTAACTTATTAAAATGCCCAATGCCATTCAATGCCCAAGACTATCAAGTTATTTTTTTTCATCCGTAAAACGGAAATACGGAATTTTACTTAAATCAATTACAGATTATTTGCGGTACATTTAATTTCTACGAAAAATCAAGGTCAGAACAATACTAAAAACTAAATTTGTTAGAGGAAATAATAATCCATATAATGTACGCGCCAGACAGACAGATTAGACGCATTTATGATCGATAGAGAAAAAAAATACCAATATAAATTCCATCTAGCCGTACGCTGAGCCTTCACTCTCTTCCTAAAAACGCACCATGGTTTCGGACTGGTACTCAATTTTAGGTATGAGCATCTCATTGGAAAGCAAAATGTAGCATTTTCCTTGGAAAAATCTCTGGCTATCCAAGGTATGACAACTGAAATGTAGTATTTGAACACAAATTCGTTCTGGTAACCAAAAGTAATCCAAAGGTATTCTAAAACTTCAATTTTTATCTCGAATTATCCTTATTTAATTCGTATTTCAGAATTCAAGAAAAAAGGTACGACACATAGCATTTAGGACATCCATCGCGAGACGAGAAAGTCATCCTTACTCATGTAACAGCAAAACTATTGAATACTTCCCCAAAAAATAGGGTGAATATTTCAAATTACTTCTTATTAAAGTTTGTGATGCATAAATAGCGTTTCAATTACTCATCAACATATTCATTGCCAATGCCACTATTTCCGCGCGTCACTCAAAGATTAATGCAATGTAATGAATGCGCACCATGATCATCCGCCAACAATCTTAGGATTGGTTTGATGCAGCCCTCCACTCGATTCTTCTTCTGGCCAACCTCTTCATATTAACGTAATTCCTCTCTTTCACATCCAATATAATGTACGCATTTTAAAAATGATGTCGTAATGAAAACTTGGGTTTACTTTCGACAATCGAAGCTGTCGCTGTTTCACATTGCGGTGTACATGACCTTCTCCCACACCTCACCAGAGTTCTGTTAGTAATCCCAAAAGCGTTTCATAATGGAACTCCTAATGATTTCTAGAAAGAGCTGGTACCAAGAAAATAATTATGTACTTTAGGTTAAAAAAACCCCTTGATTTTGAACGCAGGCCCTCAGGATAGTAGGTAGCCGACCGTTCTAAACACCATATTATCTATGTTATGACCCGGAATGCATTTTATGAAGAACAAAGGAGAATTGGGATTAACATTTGGCACGAAGAAAGAGTTTTGAAAGCAAAATAAGAAAGTAACTTGATTAATAGTAGAGGTAGTAGTTTAAGGGGTGCTCCAAATGCTTAGGTTATATCGCATCACCCGTCCCAAGCCTAAACTTAAGATGTCCACGACATCCATGTCCGAAGAGAGATAAACTCGCGGTAGACAAAATAACATGCCTTAGCGATATAGATGATCCTCACAGTATTAATGGCCATCAGTGGAAAAATTCCAAACACTTGAGATTGGAGGTATTTCCGTAGTTATGGTAGGCTGCACTTGGATTTCAGCGTCGTTATTTTTGGAATAACGAAAAATGTTGGCTATGGTCCATGGCCGCATGCTACGAATATTCCCAAAATGTAGTTTATAGATGTAATTTAATGCGGTTTATATTAATGTATAACTTTGGGGAGAAGTGTCTGTGAACTATAGGTTTGACGGAAAGAATTTAAAAGATAAAAGAAAAAATATCGGAGCACTTCCGTTGGCGTAATTCCTCGGGTAAAGGCACAATTTTGTCATCGCCGTACACTTATTTGCCGCGACAAAAATAAGTCACGGTAAAAAACGGTTTTTTTCTCGTCCATTTCTACGAGATTACGTCTATTCACGTTTTCCACAGAACCCAATTAAGTTGAGAAGGTATTGTTGCCAATTTTAAATCGTAATTCGAGCCTCCTAGACCTCGAAAATCTTACAGCGCCGAGGACGCGTTATCGCAGAGGATTTCAAATAGCAAAAATCGGGAAAATGCGCGACCTTTTCAAGCATTGATTACAATCGTCGATGAAATCTCTTGTTGGTGGGTCCTTAATTCCCTAAAAACGCGGGCTTAATAAGGTTCATGAAAATGTCACCAGATTTACAGCCTTGGTCAACATTTTTCGTCCAATGAGATTTTTCCCGCTGATACGCAGAGAACATGCAATTTATCCCGATTTTTTTAAGATCGCACATTCTACAAAGCCTTTGAGCAGATGATTGTTTCAGAGCGAATTGTATCAAGGCTCATTTAATATTTTTCCACGGGGTATAAAGTATATTAAACTCATATCTACCCGGACTTAAAATGCAATTGATCTTTCCAGTATACCTAATGCGAAATGAATGTAATGTAAACGAGTTAAATTAGAATTTCGCATGATAAATTAATATAAAATGAAGTAAGATAATCTTTGATATGACACTTAATTTTTTCACAGGCACATATAACAGGCCCCTCTAAGTTTAACTTTGTAATTCGTCAGAATTTAACGTAGAGGAGATTCTGCTCCATAGAGAGTGGAACCGAGACTTGATATCTTGACACACTTTGGTATCTTTTCACTTTTAATTGAATGTTTCACTGGATTTCCGTTTTCGATTGGATACATCAAAATTGATCAAAGGAGAAGTGAAAATCCGTAGAAAATTGTAATCGAGAATATGAGCAAGGGTGATATCCTTCAGTAAAGAATAGTCCAAGTTAAGAAAGGTTAACTGCTCGGTTATTCTATGTTTCTACAAATATCCAGCAACGTGAACTTGTAAGTATGAAAAATGTAAAGCTTCAGCTAATACCGCATTTTCTTCACATCATGGCTAGGCATGGATAAACAAAGGCAAATATAAGGAAAGATATTTTGGAAGAAATCAAATAATATTCAATATGAAAAAAACACAAACATCATCTACATCTAACTGTTACAGTAGTGTCATCATCCCCCTCCTTGATTCCAAGGTGGTCCTGGTCCAATGCAGTTTTTGCATGCAGTCCGAGACAATCAGAAGCATATATCACTCATTATCTATCTTATCCATGTTTCAAAGTTTCCTTCAGGCAATTGTTGAAACAGTAATGATATTGTAAAGGTTAAAGACTGAATAAAATATTAAAGTTAAAGGACATAAACTAGATCAAGTGGAATAGTCTGCAATCATGGAAGTGTCTTAGATTTAAACGGTTAAGCAGTAGAGACATAAGGTGAAGATTTTAGCTGGTAATGGAAGCGTTCGTGAAGAGGAGTGAACTAGTAATAGGTCTTTCAGCGAGGATTTAAGAAAAGGTCTAAATCTGAGGAATTAAGAAAAGGTCTAAATCTGAGAAATTAAGAAAAGGTCTAAATCTACACAATACCCAGAAACTCACCGTGAGGGTGTGTGGCAGGGGGTGAATCATCACCAAGCTTACATTCAAAGGGAACACTTACTACCATGCTGGCAAGCAAAAAATTACCCTGCTAAAAACTACTTACGCCAAGAGTCACAGTACTACAACCCCAAGGATAATATTAAGCGTGCAGGCACGAGGCACATGAAATGTCAGCCATAAATGACGCCAAATCTTTCTTTTGGTTTTCACTGTGGTTGCACAAGCCAACAGTTGGGGTTTGTAGATGAATCAAAGGTTTAGATAGAAGCGCCGGCGTCGACTATACGCTGATGCCACTTCTACGTCGGCATGCACCCGTCTCACGATCTCGACTTTCCGTTTTTTTGCGTCAGGTGGCTGCCCTAGTTACCGATGTGGCATGTACTATATAACGGGAGTGTTACGCAACGAAAATTTTAATGTAGCGTTAGTCATTCTCTTTTATCAAATATTTCATTTCAAAATGTCATATAAAACGGCTTAATCGCACAGTTGTGCCCCTTAACACATTAAAAATATAAATGGCTTGAGAATGGAATACTGGCATCTACTTACATTCAAAAGAGATGATGGCACGGGTGAGAATAAAAGAAGAGATTATGAGCGCAATTAAACGTTTTGATTGACCAAGCATTTGAGAGCTAACATACTAAGTGAACGCAGCTTCATGTCTTGCAAAGCCAGGATGAGAGATATGGGATATAGATCAGGGAAACTTATTTAATAAGACATTCTAAAGATTGCCAAACGAAGAAGTCCTCAGAGGGGTGGGAGAAAAGAGAAGGCTGATGAAATTTTTAAAGAAAAGACGCGACAACCTTATCGGCCTTATCTTGAGACATAGTCTGATGAAGAAGGTCGTCTTGAGAATTTTGAACGGGAAGAACGGGAAACGAATCCCTAAAATGAAATAGATGAAGCAAGAGCAGACCTAAGTAAAAGAAAAGACATATAAATGTGAATATGTTATCCGACAGGAGATTTAAGTGAAGAGCTGAGTCGAATCAATCTTAGGATTGATGATAGATAGCAATTGTGATGGTAATTTTTGGCCTCTGAGGGGAGACTATGATAATAGATTGGAGACAAATTAGTTATTAGTTTTCCACCGGTGACGGTAAGGTATGCAAGTACATTTAATCCTTTCCACGACCCCTGTAGAAAAAGAGTGAGAAAGTAAATGAACACCGATGATAGCTTAGGAAGAATTACTTGATGTGGAAGCATATGAAAAAAATCTTCTGGAAGTAATTATGAGGAGAGAGAATAGGTGAGTGTCGCAAATAATTAAAGATGACGGGCTACTGAAGGCCGCAGCAATCTTGGGTAAGTGAGGAAGGGGAAGAAAATGGCGAAAGTTTAGAGTTGGAATGTAGAGAGGTAGGAAGTTTGATATTTTGAGAAAATGAATACAGGAAAGGAACAGTTTATGGCACAGATGAATAGCAGAAATATTACTATCAAATTTATCCTGACTGACAGATAACCAAATACTAATACAATCGTTTCCATGCAGGCTGTGATGTTAATTATTGTACTGATCGGTTCTGGACAGTTTCAGTGCACATCGTCGGTGCCAGAATTTTACGGTTTGTACGCCATTGCCTGTCCTACGCCAATAAGTTGACGTTTGGAATCAGCACAGACACGCAGTCGGTGGTGTTTTTCAACGACAGTAATCACCACTTGCGTCCCTTCTCGACAACAATTTGCGCGTCGCCTCCTCGCTGCGCCTCCTCTTCAGAAAAACAAAAGGACGTCTCGGTGTGAAGTGTCGAAACAAAGGGATTGCTTATCTCGGAGACAATTCATCCTCTCCGGCAGGCCGAAGTTCAACAAACATCCTCCGGGGACGAACTTTTTCGTGAAATTTTGTTTACCATGCGATATCTCGGCGAGTGCGCAGTGCTCACGTCCCACCAGTCTCCCCGGCGTAGTCTAATTCTTTTCTTTTCCTTACGAGTTAATGGACAAACACAGGCACAATTGAAACAATTTTAATCAGGCAAAATACCAAAATATTTTAAGTGGGTACTTAAAATCCACCGAAAAAGAGAGAGGTGCTCTCAGCTGTGATATCAATCACGACATCACGAGATGAATTAAAGTACAGCGGAAATTCCATTAATTATTTCATTGATTATTATTTGAATTGATATGATTAAAATCACGGCTCATAATTGAAATCACAGATTGAGATTACGGTTGACTAATCTGATTATACTCAAAGGAAGAAAGAGAGGTGCTCATTGACAGTTGATTAACCGACTGTAACAATTATACCATATTATTACTATTCCTTTTATGTCCCCAAGTACATTCGGAGGAATTTTGTGGGCATGAAGTTTTCTCAGTTATCTCTGAAATAACTATTAACCTTATAATGAAAGTAAATAAATACTCACCCATAAATGAATTGACATAGTACCAGTTCTCCTCAAAATATAACGCCAAAAATGTCAATGAAAACTACGAAACCTAAGCAAAAACCATCATGGTTATATTTCTGAAGGACTTCATGCGTGTTATAAAATTAAAAAATAATTCAAGAGAAAACTGGGTGAAGACCTTCAGGGAACGGAGCTAAAGATATAATGTCACAAGAAATAAGATTAGAAAACTTTTAAATGAAAATGAGGTAAAGTCGTAAGGAGGAAGGACTACTTTGAGCAATTTCACAGAAAAATTTCGAAAATAGTCAAAAAGTTTAATCTGGGACACTGGGTATTGAGTTCCAGATTCGACAAATAAGACAGGGATCTGCAGCTAAAAAGGCTTCTGGAATGATGATTTTCATGCTGAGCTCATAAAAAATACAAGAGACAAGGCATTAAACCGAGGCATTTTCGACTCAGCAGGAGACATACCCTCAGAGAAGAAAATTATAATCCTTATCCCCAAAAAGGAGAAGGCTGAAAACTGTGAACTGTGAAAAGGACTTTGAGCCTGGCCAAAATGCCACCGAAGAATTAATTGGGATCACATGTAGACGAATACAACGAAAATCTGAAGACCAATGTTGATTCAGAAAAAAAAACAATGAGATGAGAATGAAGAAGAACAAACCGACCTTTACTACTTTTTTGGATTTGGAGAAGGCATCAAAAACGTGGATTGGAAATCAAAGCTTAGGATTCTGAGGGATTTAGAGTGGCTTAAAATGACCGAAGAGTATTCCAAAGTTACTCTGACTAAATCTGGACCAGATGACTGTGATCAAATCTGGACCAATCTGTGAAGTAACAAGAAAAAAGAAATGATAAAGATAAGGCTGTCTCGCATAATTTTTTAATGGATAAAAAGAGAAAGCCGTAAAGGAAATCAAAGAGAAGGCTTCCGGAATAAATATGTACGAGGGAAAAATCGTTTCGATTAGCCGACGATATAGCGGTCATGGGAGAGATAGAAAGAAATGTATAGAATATTTAAGAAAACATAAAAAAACATTGACCAGATGTCATCTGAAAATAAATAAAAAGAAAACAAATGCTAACAAAGCGACTGGTTTAACTTGGGCAACAAAATACAGAAGAGGTGAGCAAGCATTGTTATCCAGGAAGCCGAATAACTAGTGATGAGCGAAGCAAGAAGGACATAGTAAGCAGAATAGATCAGATGAAGAGGGCATTCTATCAAAATAAGAATCTACTTTCAGCTAGTAATACAAGCGTGGAAGTAAGGAAAATTTCATAAGAACATGTATCTGGAGCACACTTCTTTACGGCAGAGAATGCAGTACAGCAGCAGAGAAGTCAAAGCTGGAAGCATCCGAAATGTAGTGATACAGAAAATGAAGATAAAATGGATGAAAAATTCAAACCATCATCCACCGTGGAGCACTTCGATGAATTTCGGCCTAAAATTTTAATGCCTATTTTTGATTCCATACTCGGAGAAATTAACGAATCGTACTTCTCCATTTCAGTTCTGCTTCGTTCCATGGATCTTTCTACTTGTTCAACCACCGGGTGGACGTTCATTGAACCTCAATACTTGGAAATTCTTCCTCCATAACCCTTCTTAGACATCGCTCAAAACACAAGCTACTTCACTTTTCATTTTGGCTCAATTAAGGGGGTATTATCAAGGTATCCTTAGGTAAAAAAATTGCACCTCACTCGCCGAGTTGAGCTGCCGTAGGGTTTATTCGCCCCTGTCCGAAGAAAAAGATAGAGATTCCTCCTCCTAATTACCACCCCGAGCAATATACCCTTCTCTCTGTCTCTCCCTCCGTTTGAGCTTCCGCCACCAACTCCCCAAATAAAATTATATTGTGGACCAGACGTTCTCCACCCCCACGGAACTCCAGCCGTTTGTCCGCCATTGCGATGGAAAACGGACGCCCGTGATGATGGGAACGGAGCAAGTGGCAGAATCGTACCTCAGCCAACGCAAAATGGCCGAGATTAGACCGGGAGCACCGGAGTAACAAAAACTCACAGAGCTCCCAACTCCATCTCCCGTCCCATTCCAACCAACCGCCACACCGCAATAAATGGTCGTGGGAAATATCCGTTCAATAAAACGTGGAAGGAAAGACCTCGACTCGTTTATACCTGAGCTCTAAAAGAAGCGGTGGAGAATTGAACGAGGAAATACGCGCGTGAAGAAATTGATATCTCACGCCCGTCAATTTTCAGAAACGTACACATTTGAATAAGTAGCGACCAATAAAGACGAATGGACAAAAGGGGTATAATTTGCACTTATGCGCATGCATAAATAAATAAGTACAATGCGCGGAGGGAGGGGGAGTTCGAAAGTATTTTTATTTAATTCCTCGTTCCATGAGTCCTCGCCCGAAAACTTATACAGTGCTCTGCTTACGCACTACTGAATGCGGACGAGAACGGTAGTCACGGAATCAGACGGTCGTTCTCTTCAGGCGAGTGCTATTGCGTTGGTGGTTGATTTGAGCGGAGTGGGCTCCATTCAGAGGAGCACAAAGCGGCACTCAATCTCTCCCTCTGTGCGCCTCGGTTATCCTCCCTTCGGAAGCCCTTGCTTTATTCGGATAGGGACGAGAGAGATATACCCCGCGCCTCCGCCCGTGTGCTTCTAACACAAGGCTCGCAATAAAAAAAACCAAGGACGCGCAGAATTTTTCCCTTTCTGTTCCAAAAAATTTTTACTGGGACGCCTACGCGGCTCATTTCAATTGTATTTGGACAGTTAGTCTCCAGTGAGAATATGTACGCACAGTGGACGAAAACTTGGCAAGGAACAACAAAAAAAAGGTTTCCGAACTACATGTCCAGTACCTACTTCGTTCGCCGAACGGGATTTTAAACTGTGAACCCTTTGGCATCATTCGAAACGACGCCGGATTTCTCTCAATCATTCCTCCTTCCCCTTCCAATTCCATCCCTAGTACTTAACCTTTCCTTCTCCTCTGAGGTGCCTTTAAGTGCATGACAGACTTAAAAGCCACTGAAAATGATACTGATTTGGAATGGACATTTACAGAGCCAAATGAAAAAATTATTATTAGTCTATAACAACGTCCAGTAGTCATTATGAATTTTTTTCACCTCGTTTCCTCCCATGAGTTATAGTCAAATATAAGGCAGAAATTTTTTAAAACCTGTTTTTCAACTTCTCAGAGGTCATAATTCATATTCACTCTTATTTCACACCAAATACGTAATCCGTCGGCGGCGTGATGCATCGATACAAATTTATCACATTGCAACAGTTGATTAACTTGTGGAAAACAACTGTCAGATTTATTTTAGATCACAGAATGCCACGACAAAATGGACAAACAAATAGGAGGGACGATGTTTGTACTCTAATTTTGTTTTTCGAGAGTTTTTAATGCGTGCAAGCTTGCCGTTAACAGCAGTGTACCTTCATATAATACTGTAAATAAATTCCCATTCACAATGGACTACAACCTTGTTGTGATGCGTGGGTTTTAACTTAGCTCTCAGCATTTAAGTTGACGGAGCCATAATGATTGTTGTTCGGCAGCGTCAACCCTTTACTGCATAGTGGAAAGGTCGGAAGAATGAGGAAGTTACCCCTCACAGGAAAATTTTCCAGGAGGTTTGATAGCAAAGGCTGCGTAGCGCACATGGATGTAGCATTATTGGTCGAAGCACCCCAAAGTAATTGTGGTAAATATACGAAATTTAAAATATTCCAGGGAAATGGCGACTATAGAGAAAATAGAAATGGATAGATATTTGATCAGTACACATGATCGACGAGAAGTAATGTGACATGATGAGGGGGTTGACCCCAAGAGTTTTTATTTAATAATTAAATGAATTATTACTTTAAATCAAAAATTCTATTGACGTGATACTACAATATATCTTCAAATACTCTCTCAACTATGAAAGAGTTGTAAGGGGGATAGTGTGATGGGAGGAGTACAGGACTCCCATTTCTAAATCCCGAGTTTTAATTCCGGCAGGGTAGCTTTTTCAATGGTATCTCGGTCCCTTCTTACGTAGGACGGTGTGCAGAGCACTTCTGATCCAACACTATGCTCGTGGGATAGGGTAATTACACCTCGACACCGTCATTTGAGGCAGGCAATGGCTTCCTCCACTCCCTAAATTCCCACATCTTCCAAAATGACAACTACGAGGTGGAAAAATTCCCGAGAAACAATGGCCGTAAGCCCTACCATACGAGGATAATTATCCAAGAATGGATGGTCAGGTAAAAAGGCAAGTGACGCAGCGTCGGTTACTCAGTGTGCTGGCAAAAACAAATGGATCCTTGCCCCAAGAGGAGTATATTCAATAGCTCACAGCTTAAAGTACTATCATCATCATCAACAGTCAGCAATCCTACCATTGGTTTAACGCAGCTCTCCACACGATTCTCCTATCACCTAACTTCTTCATATTTATATAGTTCATCTCCATCTACACAATACCCCACAAGCCACCATAAAGGTGAGTGATAGGGGGAAATTCACACAAAACATGCATTACATATCATACATAAAAAGGATAAATAATCCAGGAAAGCTAGATAAATGTGGATGAATAATCTATGCGAAGATGTACAAAACAACCTTGCACTTGGAAATGCTAAAGCTGCCTATAGGATAGTGAAGATCCACTTCGAGTAACGGAGCGTAAGATGCAATGCCATAAGGGACAATAACAATAATGGACAACTTTTGATTGAAAATGAAGTGAAGAGATGGACAGAATATCTAGAATAGCTATGCAAAGGAAACAATCTCAGCAAGAGAGTGATCGAAAAGGAAGCGAAGTTGTAAAGGATGATATGGGAGCGACAATATTAAAATCGGAATTTGACTCAGCAGTAAGGTACCTTCGGGTGAATAGGGCTTCTGGAATCGATAATATACCCGCAGAACTAGTAGTTCAAAATTCAGGAGAGAAGACATTAACCTATCTTTACCAAACTATCTGTGACGTGTAATCAAGAGGAGAAATACCCAGGGACTTCAGGGAAAAACATCATCATTTTTATTCCCAAAAACAAGAGAGCGGAGATATTCGAAAATGTTAGGACTATACCCTGACAACACATGCATCGAAGATCAAAAAGGGTCATCTACAGAAGAATAGAACGAAAAGCTGAGGAATTCGTGGATGAAGATCAATTTGGATTCGGGAAAAGTAAGGGTACAAGAGAAGATATACTAGCCCTTAGGCTGCTCATACAGAAGGTAATGGAGATCGACGTTCATTGCACTTGTGGATTTAGAGAAGGCTTTTGACAATGTGGATTGGGATTCAATGCTAGGAATTCTGATAGGAATTGGAGTGTCCTACAATGGCCGAAGAAGTATCCACTGTTTGTTTAAAAAACCAGTTGCTGTGATTAAATAAGGACCCAGCTGTGAAGAAGCAAGATAAAGGAAAGGAGTGAAACAAGGATGTGCGCTTCTCCCGTAATTTTTTTGATGTTTACATCGAAAGAGTCATCAATGAAAACAATAGAAGTCTCTGGAATGTATATCCACGGAGAAAAAATTTGCATCCTGCGACTTACCGATGGCATACCCCTAGCATTGACAGAGAAGGATCTGAATAAGATTCCTCTCAGGTTAGGAAACAATTCATAAGAACGTACATCTGGAGCATGTTTATCAACGGTAGTGAGGCATGGACGATGACAGAAAGGGAGAAGATAAGGGTGGAAGCATTTGAAATGTAGTGCTACAGAAAAATTATGAATTATTAAATGGATCGTGTGAAAAACGAAGATATCTTAAGAAGAACGGGAGAAAAGAGAAGTCTGCTGTAAACTCTGAAAATAATCTATATTAAGACATGGTATCCTAATATCTTAAGACATGATATAGCAGATTAAGGGAGGGAGGAAATAATTGTCGAGAGAAAAGTTAACGGGAGGAATTGAGAAGGCAGGCCTCGTATGAAATACATTGAATAGGTTGTGAGGATGTAAAAGATAGGAATTATGTTAATATGAAGAGGTTGGCTGATAGAAGAATCGATTGTAACTCTTTACTGATAATGTATTATATTCCTGTCTAAACTTCACAATTAAAAAAAGATAAAAATAGCAAAGCAAGCATGCCAAAACATGAGCAACTGTTAGTTGGGTCAGCCCAAAGTACCCACACCAACATTCAACCACCCATACTAGCCGTTAACGCGGTAGTTTTATGCTATTGGATATATTTACAGCTATTCATATCCGTAATGGGGTCGTTTACCATATTTTTTATTGGCGAATATGATAGAGTTTGTAAAATAAAAAGACCCGTATTTCTCCCATTTTTGATCCGTCAATTATTTCTCGAGTTATAAGCGGCGAAAAACTGATGTTTTTAACCCTTTCGGAGAGGAGCAACCTCTGACGTATATCGACTTCGTCCAATCACAACTGAGCCCGCGAAGCTACTTTGCCTATTGCAATGGGGGGACACAGCTGACTCTGCCAATAGGAGCAGCTGCGACAGCATCTGTGCGAGCAGACCTTCCGAGAAGACCCCTCCACTCCCTTCGCTTCTCCGAAAAACAGTCAGGGACGGGAGGAAAGTGACGTCAATGTTATCACAGGTACTTTTTCGGTGGGCGTCACCTTTTTCTTGTTTTAATTTTTGATTTATGAGTGAATGGTTGTGGTTAGAAGATTACTTTTTTCACTTAAATTCTTTTTTCGTTTCCATCTAACGATTTCGTGTACAAAATTGCGATTTCTGTTCCGAGTATAGGCCCCCATTGTACGAGGAAAGAAGGCCATTTTGAATCGGTCAGTTCGGCAATCAATTTCTCTAATTTTGTGATTATGGTCAACTGTACAATAGTAAGTTGGAGTTGGCAAAATATTTTAACGTCATCAGTGGAAACATTATCTTGGAATTTATTTAAGAGATCAAGTCTAAATTTTAACCTGCGGTCTGAAAATTATTCCCAATTTATCATCATAACGTCCCTTTACAAATCTTACCGATCTTCGCTGCACACTCTCCAGTTCTTTATTGAATCGTATTTCGTTTTTTTATTACTGTGTTCAACCCAAAGGTTGGTTTTTGAGAGGTGAGATTAGAGATCATTCCAAACTAAGCCATTGGCGAGTGAAATTTAAACATTCAGGGTAGGGAGGCTAGTTCCTTTCCCTGGGGCACCTGCGATTTCCTACGACAGAAAATCGAATCACGAGGATTTTAGGTGGGGGCGTCCAGAAGGCTCTTGCCCTAGATTTGAACCTGGGACCCTCCGGTCGGTAGCTCAGTGCTCTACCCACTACTAGTAGTAGGCCACCACGACGCTCCGCCAATTTCCTTAAGATCCCATATATTGGCAGCATCTCTTTTACATTATTCACCATTTACTATGGGTATGTATTTCTTACGCGTCCTCCATTCCTCCTGTTCGTCTTTCCCCCGACGGCTGTTATCATGAGACCATCGTGTATCCATTGTAGCTGATTTGTTTGTCCCGTCTTCTGCTTTAAGTTTTCATTGGGCTTCTTGTTTCTTTCACTCTTACATCTACCAAAACATTCGTAAATCAATCTAACCACCCCGCGAATCCAGCCTTGAGCATAATAACCAGCCAGTGACCGCATTTAATTTCAAGAAATGAGAGCAAATACGGCAATAGACAATTAGAAACTAGATGTATGGCACTGTAAAAGATATATTTTAATAGGAGAAATTGTCTTTACTGAGTGTGGAGTATTTGAACCAAAAGATCGAAGAAAGTGTAAGAACAGTGAAATGGAAATACAGGATAATTGAGTTACTTTATAAGCATGGATTCTCATTGACTCATCACTTTGTGAAATAAGAGAAAACGCTATTATTTTCATAAAATCTTGTCTAACAATACGTAAGGAGAACGGAAAGATTTGTGCGACGTCTTTATAGCATTGAAACCAGAAGGGAGAACGAACGAGTTGAACGATGAAATATTTTTAAATCGGAGAGAAGAAATGTTAGGGAGTAAGGATAATCAACAGAGAAAAATAAAGCAATCAATTTACCGACTGAAGTATCCATAACCAAAAGATTAGTCAGGGTGTCCACCACACATCACCGATTTTTAAGAGACGATCAGCTCAAAGGTTAGGGGAATCGTGGCGGGGTGTATGAATGCAATGGGCGTCCTACTCGATGCCTGAGCAGTCCCGGATCATAGCCCTTCAGAACGGTGTGTTGAAGGATAAAAATAGGAATCCTCAAAAATGAAAAACTTCAGAAAAAACGGCATATAATAAATAAATGTACAGCATAGTCTCACTCGAAATAAGATTTGAAATACGTGACGAAAATTAGAGAAAAATGTTAAAGCTCAAGTATGATACATAATCCATAACCCTTGAGAATATGTAGAACTTTCAGCCACTTTGACGTGCTAAACGCTTTTGTAGCAATTTTTATCCCTTCATACAATAAACAAAGGTTTACAATAAACTAGGAGAGCAATTTCCCCTGGCTCTCATCTCAATCTCGAGCTCAATATGCAAGTGACCCACGCAATTTAAAATCACATGAATCATATTACACCACGAAAGAAATTGCGGATACATATTTGAAATTCAATTGGGATAGACTAAAAAATTTTTCATATCCATTATTCACACTTTTATTATGAGTTTTTCACTTCGTAAAATGGTTGACTTTCCCATTAACATGGTCCTCCTGTGGATAAATCCACTCCTAATCATCGCAAGGTAGTTTTCTAATAATCTTCACCTTTGCGTACAGACAGCACGGAACTAATTACCTCCATTATCGTACGCACGGTAGGTACACAAAAGACGGTGTCTCGATACGCCAAATACCTACTACCTCACGACTCATAAATACCTCCGTGGAGAGAAGCTCAACAAGAGACTCGGACCCTATTCAAAACCCATTTTTAGACAACATTTATGGTTTGGGAGGAGGAAATATGGACCGCGGATTTTTTTTCCATCGTGCTCAGCCCCATCGCAGCTGGAACAAATTGCGCTCGTCGGCTGCGGGGTGGAAGTATTTCGGGCGGGAGAAGAGGGTCTGGACTCCATGCCGGCCACCAACTGTCCACTATCCAGAGGCGCAGACGGCAACAACCGTCCCGTCACGGCACGGTAAATGTGGGGTAAAACACACAACAAACACACCCACACACAGCCAAAACTTCACAGGCACACACACACACACGTCGAAACACTCGACCGTTTCCCCAAACGTTAGGCTTTAATGTGTTTATGAGCTCAAGTGCGAAGGCGATAGTAAAAAAAAAAAGATGATTCGATGAAGAGTGGAATATGAACACAATAAAAGTGTAGCGCCGGTGTAAAAATAAAAGAGTCAGAGTAGAAGTCATCTGCGATGCGTTATTTTTTTCTCAACGCCGAAGTTTGCTGTTTTTTCATCTTGTGTTTTATTTGCTGGAGAGTGGATGGAAGAGGGGAGGGCTGTTACGTGGAGAAGAATGGGAAGACTGCCGCCTACACCATGGACAACTCGAGGATGCGCGTCCTATCCGTATCCTGTGTGATGAGTCTTTTATCTCGCGCAACCAGACTGTGGATTACCACATGTAAAGAAGTATGTCGTAAAGATACCTAGATATTAAGCGATATTTTAAACTGTCGATTCAATATTTAATTTATTAATTATTAATCGGCGGAATCCCTCAACATAGGTAGATCCATCGTAACATTTAAAATAGCATTACCACATCTTTTATAATCGTGCGTATTCTAAAAATATAATAAACATTAATCGATTGATGATTTTTGATAATAAATTTATTAATCAATTCAATTCCTCTCAAACTCAATCAAATTCAACATGCCAGCTTCAAAAATTAATTTTTAAGCCAAGAGTAAGGTCACTGTTTGGGACTGAGCACAATAAGATTAAAACGACGACAATAGGTATTGAAAAATTGGTGAAAAACAATAATGCATCAAAATATCGATCATCAACAACTTCCTTTTGATGTTCCTGGTATATGGGCCGCAGTCAATTGCTCATCCTGCCCCATAAACTCATTACTATAGACATCATACGGATTTTTATGACCCAAAAGAAATTTGAGTTGTGGTCTTGGATTGCAGTTACTCCAGTGGCTGAGTTTATACAGAAGTTATGCTTGCAAATATTGCACCGTGTAACCGAAGATCTTAATCCTAGTACAAACACAGCATACATGCACGGGATTCGAGCCTTTGGGTCGCCCGGCCAGTGAGTTACTGACTTGGATTCCACGTCCAGTAGGAAATTTGAAATATGTTTCGATCACTACCATTTTATTTTTCATCATTTCCATGAAAATGCCAACGTTTGAACGGATTTCATGAAAAAATAATACTATAAAATATGGTTTAATCACGTTTAACTTCCGCAAAAACTGTTAGTTTTAAAAATAAACATTGATTACGCAAAGTATTGATATTTTTCTATGCTATTTCACAAGGAAAGATTGCTTAAAAGCCTAGCGATGAGTGAAGGTTTCTCGAGGGAGTGAACCTGAGATGATAGTGATGCCTGAATAAATGCAGGAGGATTTGAGCGATCATAAAGGGATGAATATGAATCGATATGTGTAACTCTTTGAAATATATATAATAAATCATTTATACTATGCTATATTCATCAGTATCACTGATTCAACAGAATCCATTCTTTGCTTGAAGTCGCTCATCTCTATATTTAGTGGCGTTATTTGCACTTGAATGATTTTTATTAATCCTAGCTAACCCGGGCAACATAAAAGGAAATAAAGAGAGCAAAACATAAGCTGTCTTGGGGAGTGAAATAATACATGCATTTGCGCTCCAAGTAACAGAAATGATTACGGTTTTTCGACTGGGGATGTGGATACGGTGGGTTGTAGAAGAGCTGGAGCTGTGCGACGAACCTCTTATTTTCGATAAAAATGAAGTAAATTTGACTCAAGGTCCTTCGAGATAAGCCAACTGAGAAATAGTCATAGGCGAGCCAAAGATAATGCTTCAATCGATAGATTTAGATGTTATTTTAATACTAGAGAGTTTGTGAGTATTGTGAGAGAGAGGAAAGGAGCATAAAAGTCAACTCTTGGAAGAGGTAAACGATTCGTACTGTCTCGACAGCTTTCGTAGCACGATATAATTGGGTGACAAAAGGAAATCGAAGGAGAAGTTCGACCTCGGCATCTCGGGCCAATAAATCGACGCTCTACTCAATGGGTTATCCGCGTTACCTTAAGTAGTTTACATTATCTGCATTCTAATCAAGCATAATAGGCACAAGACTATAATGGTCAAGATTTCGGTAACAATTTTAGAGAATATAAGTAATGACCGTTGCCGCTACTGCTACACTGCCATGCTGTATATTGACACACTCTACGGTATTACTAACGGAATTTCTGCATAGAAATGTATTTGGGCTATGAAAAGGAATCCTGCATAACCGATAAATTTAAAGGCATACGTCGAGTGTCGTTTGATGGGGGCGATTTAGGGACGTTCTATTATTTTCAGCAACCATACGCCAATTCCTTAGGTTTTTCAAGCACCCTAATTTTCTCCTTACCATTGAAGTGGACTTAATTACTTTTGGCAATACAATGAGCAAGGATATATAGCCTAATGTATTAATCCTAAGACTAATAAAATATCTATGCTCTGGACGGGATTCAAACCCGCAACCTTTGGGTTGCCAGATCGTTGCGTTCCCAACCTGTCTACCACGTCCGGTTTTGTTTCCTTTCCGTCCACGAATCTAGCATCTTCCCCACTTTTCTTTTAAGAGCAGAAAACATAAGCAAAAGAAACGGAGGACCTCCGGTTCGGGAAGGATCTGGCCGCTCCCCTGGCACTCTCTGTGGTATGGGGTGCATATTTGTTCTGCAGTTAGCGACTTGACGAGCTTCCGCTCTTTGGGACTGCGGACTCGGAAATGCAAACTGATCATGGAAGGCCAGCGGATGTGTATGAGGAAGGGAAGGCAGGGGATGGGACACGTGTTAAGGCTGCTTTATGGAGGAGATGACAGGATGAGGGCAATACTGTATTAAGTTTCGGCGGGACTAAATCGGTATTAATGACTCGCCAACTGCAAATTGTCTTTTCATTCATTCTAATGGCTAAAATTACCCTCTATAATTAAGAATTTTATAATACCATAAGTAAACTTAGTAGAAATGATCTTCACAAATTGTGTCACTTACAAACTACCACAACCTCCCTATCATGTGATTAGCCTCAACATAATCCCACAGGAAGATCCCATCAAAATTATCCCTTCCTGATTAATGTTTGACGCCGATTGATCCACATTAAAGCTTAATTCAGAATTTTATACCAGTTGATGCCTTCTTTAAAAACATTACAATCAATACGTAGCGCATTGGACGTAATATTTCACTCCATCTATAGCATTTAATTCAAAGATAATTTATGAATCTTAAAATGGATCAAACATATTATATTGTATAGGCAAAGAGGCAAACTTTAAAAATTTCCAATTAATATTTGGGAAAACTGAAAAGATATTTTAAGAAAGTTTACTTTTTTGAAATAATCATCATCAATCATTGTGCATTAACATTCCAGGCCAGTAAATTAAGCTTCCAAAAGTCTGTTGCATACTTTGCTGATTAAGAGATCTGTGTTAGGTAGCAGCACATATATATTACATTATACTGTTTTAGTAGGCATTATAACCCCTTGATAAATGTTATGAATGTAATGTTAAAATTAAAAAGAATCATTACGCTATTTTTACCAAAATCCTATCGTATCGTAAAGGTAAGTTAAAAAGCCATAACAACTTTGCTGTATGTGTGCGCATCAGTTATCAAGTAGGATCCAATTAGTGAACCCAATATAATAATGAATAGTAAATTGCGTATAATATAATTTATAAATTTAAAGACGAAAGTCTTTAGAGTCAGATTTTCATCGATTGAAAACAATCAATTTACGATTTGACGCCTTAGAGAATATCAGCTATTTGGTCGAAATAAATACCATTTATTTCTTTCTCTCCCTGAATCAAATTCTCTCTCAGATTTATGCCCATATGCGTGAAAGTGAAAGCACGATGGCGAACTCGACCCCTGTTGCATACATGTCTACTTGGTCAGGGAAGGAGAGTTGTAGGGGAAGCACTTACGCCATTGACAAGAGGGGTCTCGCAAAGGCGGATACGAATACGTATGGGCAATATATCGAAGAAGGGGTTGAGAGCGTAAGGGGACTCAGTATGGGTAAACAGGTAAAACAAACCCCTCCTCCTATCTGCGGCTGTAAAGAGATTTCAAAATATGCCGGAGCCGAAACCACCCGACACGGTCTATGGCACGCGTCAAAAGGTTTTCTCGCTCCTTAAAGAAACCCCGTCTCCCATTTCCTCCCTCTCGTGCCACGCAAGACGCCACGCCACCACCAACTGCTGCGTTGCACCACGGTATACCCCTTGTTCCGCCCGGCAACCTCCCACTGAGATGGAGTCAAGGGACCAGGACCATGTCCGACCACCCAGGGCGTCATCGGTCTCATCCGTTTATTTAAAAAAAAAGTGGATAAACAAGGGAACAAGAGGCCTACGCGCTCCCTCCCACTTCATTCCTGAATTTCCTTAAGGGCCTCGCCCGCCCCGTCCCGCGCCCATATCGGCCGAGGAGGGGCTCGCGAAACCACTCAAGAAAGCGCTGAACATGCCGTAAACGCTCCGCGTAAACCCTAATTGATCCAAGCGCATAGCAGAATGGACACCGAGACCAGGGCGCCGTACACATACTAATTACACACGGCAGGTAATTAAAAGGACGAAAAGGGGTTGAGTTGTGAGATTACGAGGCTGAGGGGCCCATGTACGTGAAGTATTTCAGTTGTTACGGCACCGGATTCCTGCTCAAGAGCTCTTAACAGGTTTTCCCTCTACCATCGAGCATACCGGAGGAAGAAGAAGGAATGGTATTTACGATTGACACCGTTCAAGAAAGCAAGAGGGAGGATTACGAGAATGGAGACACCTACTCTGAACAGGCTGCGAAGAGATAAAAAAAGAAACAAAATTCAGAAAATCAGTTACATTCAACATTCAGCCTCTCAGCAGTCTTAATTTAAAATCCCTTATCACAGATGGAATAGCTATAAAAGTTGCAAATTAAAAAATGTTTTCAAACTTTAATATAAAGGGTATGAGACTACGCGCATCGAACATTAAGTTGCTTCTATTTAGGAGGAGGCAAATGTGAATTTCAAGAAATGCGTAGTGTGTCATGTCAAAGAGCAAAAAAATGGCAAAGTGGACAAAAATATACGGAAGAAAATGACAGCCATCCCTTCCCCAACCCAATGTACCCCTCCCATCCAACCCTTCCCCCCCTCCATTACCTGGTATACCCAAGGTAAACTAAGCATCTCACCAGTGCATACACACCACCGACCTTCAACTCATAACTTTGTAGTACCAGAAGACGACTAGGCGTGGAAACTAATCGTACCTAATAAATTTTAATGGAAATATACTTGGTCAGTTTGTTTCTTTATGTGACCAAGAATTACCAGTGTTACGCCAAAAAAGTATTGAGTGTATAAAACTAGAACTTATTGTTTCACTCTGCTATCTTCCTGAAGCATCAAAAAGGGCGTTAAAATGCAGACAGACGACGGAAAATCATATGTACACAATTGTAATAAAATATAATGAAGAATCTTACCATCCAGATCAATTAGTTTAAGACCGTAACTCTTGGCGTTCACAACGTAGTATTCCTAGGTATGGAATCTAACAAACGCATGCATTCCTCGGATAATTTTGCAGCAATTTTAATATTTTATGGAAATAAATTTTCTTGGTGTTTTTATCAAAGCTAGGCTGATTCGCAATATTAAGTCCAGTAGCCGTTTACCATGCTTCAATTACATAATATGATTTCAATACTATAATTTAAGCGCACCATTAAATTCGTAGTCACATGATATTCCATATTGTTGCCTTAAAATGTCACGACTCATTTTTAAATGTCAGTAGTTCGTAACACTGGAGGTATTCGCAGCCCCCAGCTAATGATTAAAGCAGAAGCTGGGGCAGTCGTGCTAATTCTATTATTCTTCCATGTAGCTTCAGATATAGATTCATTAAACTTTGAAAACATAAAAAGAATGGTTTTGTTAAGCTAAGCTTAGAGAAATTATATACGAGAAATTATATTCGTATTTTCCAACTTGCTTCAATCCCGGCTAATTCCAGCCTCATAAATAACTGTTACTTAAATTTTTGAATGAGCGTAGAACCTGAAGAAAGAGATGGAATTAGTTTCGCAAGTTATACATAAGTATAACTTCCTTCAAAGCGAGGGAAAGATGAAATCGTGAAACATTTACAACAGTGGTTGTTCTTCCTAAGCATTAGTACCATTTGCCAATACTCATCAATAAAGCAGTTTATAGCTGAGCATCAGGCTTATGATTGCTTCCAACTATTACCCTGGCAACCATTTGATTTTTCAATATTCATGGATGAAATGACCTCAATTAGTAAGAACTCTCACTCACTCGAGACTTCATCTACATAGTGAAGTTATCTACTATTTTCACAGGCTTACCTAAGCTAATGATTCCCTTGACCACCTTCTCCTGGAGGCAATAAACGAGAAAGGAAGAGAAAAGAGCAATTAAATCACGTGCCATCGGCACGATGGAAAAACAATACCCTTTCAACACTTGGCCTCGTAATTTGAATTTTATACTTTTGTTGCTTAGGCGCAGGAGATGGGATCACGAAGCACGAAGAGCCTTTAAGGGTATTCGGATGAAAGTGTCTTCCACTCCATGCTAGCATGAAAGCGGAAAGGTTACCTACGCCTACCTCACTTAATGCTTTTTCAGATTGGCTTGAAATTAGGGTGAAGGAGCGCTCACGCAGTCGTAAAATGTCACCTTACTCCCACGCTACCGTTATTTATTGATAACATTACAGAGAGCGAATACACCGTTACAGTAGGACAATCTCACATTGAGACTAGCATTTCAAAGAGTAGTGGCAACAAATAATCCGTAGGGAGGGATTTTGCTGAACTGAAAATCTCTAGCAAAACTGCAACTATGCTCGATAAATATTCGTGGTTGAACCTCTAGATGTGCTAAAACGAATACGTGAAATGCTGAGACATTTGCTAGTGCATTCCAGGTCCACTAAAGGCTCTAAAAAGGGAACACTTTCCATTACTGCGCTCAGCGCTTTCTGATAGTACTACGACAATAATACGATCTGATTCTGATCTTAATACGATACATTCCTTTCGTATTGAAATCAAAGATCACGGAAGAAGTCATAGACCTGATTGAAGAAAGAAGAAAGTACAAGAATGCAAAAACTGTAGAAGGGAAGCTTTGTTACAAAAAAATAAGGAACGAAATAAGTCGAAAAGCCAGGAAAGCTAGAGAAATGTGGATGAAGAATCTACGCGAAGATGTACAAAGCAACCTTGCAATTGGAAAGGAGGAAGCTGTCTATAGGATAGTAATGAACCACTTCAAGGAACGGAGCGCAAGATGCAATGCTATAAGAGACAAGAAAGGAGAACTTTTGATTGAAAATGAAGACAAATAGAAGAGATGGAAAGTATATCTGGAAGAGTTATACAACGGAAACAATCTCAGAATAAAAGCTATCGAAGAGGAAAGCGAAGTCGAAAAGGATGATATGGGAGCAACAATATTAAAATCGGAATTTGACGACTCAGTAAGGGACCTTCGCAAGATAACTGCTTCTGAAATTGATGATATTACTGCAGAACTAATTAAAAACGCAGGAGAATAGACATTAATCCGTCCATACAAAACCATCTGCGACATGTACACAACAGGAGATATACCCAGGGACATCGAGAAAAACATTATAATTCCTATTCCAAAAAAGAAGATAGCGGAGAAGTGCAAAAAATTAAGGACTATAAGCCTGACGACACATGCATGGAAGATATTGACTAAGAATCATCTACAGAAGAATATAAAGAAAAGCAGGGGAGTTCCAGGATGAAGATCAATTCAGATTCAGGGAAAGGAGAAGGAAAAACCAACTAGTGTTTAATTATCCGCGAAACTCACAAATTTTATCAATTTTTCCCCACTTTTCCTCCTGCCTAAAGCTCATCCCAAACCTCTCTCGCCTTTTCCTCCGAGTATAGTTTAAAAAGTGAAAACGGACACCTCTGCCCAACTCACCCACCTATTGTCACCCAATCCAATTTACCATTTGCTACTCTCATTTGCACATTCTGTTCAATGTATAAATTCAGGATCAGTCTCCTATCTCTCCAGTCTACTCCAATCTAACGCAACGTATCAATTAACTTCGACAGAGTGAGGTGGGAAACCTCACTCTGTCGAACGACTTCTTGAAGTCAAGAAAGCAGGCGAATACATCCTGATTATATTCTATATTCCTTTAACTATAGTTATATACTTTAGTATTGTCGTCACTGCAATGGAGTGTCGAGCGGCACACCCCTTCCGAAATCCGAACTGATCCTCGTCTAGGAATTGGTTTGCTCCCTATACCATTCCTCTGTTGATGATTTTAAGCACGACCTTTGCCGCATGAAAAATAAAACTTATCGTTCTATAGTCTCCACATTCCTTTGTCACCTTCTTTTACATCGAAGGTATCAGTGCGGTTTTTACCTAGTCCTTCCTACGGCCAAGCCCTCCTCGTGCATTCTTCGAAAAAGCCCATAAAATCTCTACCTTCCCCTCTTCCTAGGTTCTTCAGAAGTTTAGCTGGGATGTTATATATCCCTACTGATTTACCCACCTTCATTTCTTGTAATGCCTTCTCTATCTCAATATCCAGTATTCCTGGACCCATTTCATCCTGATCAGCGCCATTCCCTCTTTTATGTCCAAGCTCCTATACCTATTTTCGCTATCGTAGAGCGATTTCGATTTAGAGCGATAAAATTCTTAAAATATAATAAAAACTAATAAATAAATAGGTGATAGTCTTACCCGATAATGGCGTTCAAGTTCGAAACACGGATGACAAACTTATTTTGCAGTAAATTAAATCAGTGTCTTATAATTATAGACCAATTCCACTGTGTCATTCCGCGCATTGCCGTTTTATAATAGGCATAAAAATACAATTAGCGGAAAATCGTTGAGTCGGTGTTAATAATTTCTCCTTTTCATTGCGGGCTAAAAATTGAGAAAACAAGCGTTATATCGATATCACATGATCAATTTTAATAGATTAAAACTGTACGTCAGAAACTAAACGGCACTCGAAATCAACTGCCAAAAAACGAGATTTGAACTCCTATTTACCCTGCATTCAAGCCACACGTGGTGGCTTGAATGCAGACACGTGGTGCACCACCTGAGCGACTTCAACGCCCGCATCTGACGACACGATCGTGGCACTCAATGACTATTTTCACGGAGAATAAATGGATCACCACCAGTATAATGGGATATCGCGTTAGAGAGACTGCTGTGTATTTCCAAAAGGTTTCACCCAGATTCAGGGGTATTTAAAAGAAGTAGGTGATAACAACCACGCTAAAACATTGATGCCGTCAAGTGTACGTTTGCTAGCACGTCACCAAGACATAAGAATACATGAATACGTGAAACTCATGGCTGCGTGCAACGATGAATACTTGTAATTTCTTGTAAATATTTTACTATGATGGACTATAAATGATCGCTTATCAGCCAATCAAGTCGATAGCAACCTCAACATTCAGCCATCTAATTGGTAGAAAACTTACCTGAGGGATCTATCAATGGAATTTAATTATCTATCTCAAGTTTTGAAAATATATATCGAATAGAATTCCCAAATAACCGTCCACAAGAATCATAATAAGCAGCCAAACTCACAGACCTATGTAAATACAGTACTCATCACCAGTTGTACAAAATATACCTCTGTTAATAAATAAAGACCACAGAAATCTGCATCAAGGATAAATATAACTCAAACGGTAGTGAAGGCAACTTGCATCGTAATGGAAGCCGTGCAGTTGACTTCAATTCCAGAAGGAGGAAAGATTTAGAAGGGACGAAAGAGATAGATATTATATTGACTTTTAGGTTTCCAAATAATTTAATTAAATGGTTTTCTCCTGTAGGAGTCAAAGAATCAATAACAATTCATCAGTCTAAGGCCAAAGGAGCTCCATTTTATTATCCTCTTTCCAAAACTACCGCGGTTAAGTCCTTAAGGTTCCACTTTTCTGGGTGGGGTGGGGGAACATCTGCATATTTGAAAGGCATTCCTCTGCTAGGACGATATTTTTATGGGAGACTATTTTCTACGACGACACTAACGGACTATCTCTAGGACATATATGACGTTTGGTGGTAGTCAGGTGAGGCTGACTATGGGATTTCTTGGTCAAAGCTTCTGCCCTTAATTTATCTTATTCAAGCTTTAAACAAAGCCAATATACAGACCCTCACGGAAATCAACCAATCTTTACAAAAGTAATTCATTTCTGCCAGAATTTCCTTGTAAGCAGGGTAAACTACAATCTGTCCTTTAAAATGCAAACATGGAGCACATTGTTATCCTTTCTTTCGGGCATTTTATTTAATACTGCGTTCGTCGGCGGGCGGCGTGTTTGTTAGATACTGTTTCAACTACGCTCATCATTCCCGATGGATCATTAAATAAACCGTAAATTATTCCGTCTCCTTTAATAGCCGTTATTTACCACCTTATTTTGCCTTTATTTTCACAGAAAAGACATTGCGTGACGTAAATAAAGCGTATTACTCCTTCAGTAAACTTTCGAGGAATAGCGCGAAGGTATGAAAATGGAAAGAAAATAAGACAATTGAGAAGTATTGAACTCGATAAGAGAAGAAATATCATGGGGGCGTTTACCCGGATCCAAAATCGCATTTTGTACACGAAATTGCTAGATGAAAACGAAAAACGAATTTTAGTGAAATAATTAATCTTCTAACCACAACCATTCACTCACTCACTCAGTGATTCAACCCTAAGGTTGGTTTTGATAGGTGACTGTAGAGCTCACCCCTTACTAAGCCAATGGCGTGTGAAATTCACACATTCAGGGTAAGGGGGCCAGTTCCTTTCCCTGAGCCACCTACAATTTTCTAAGAAATTCTGACATGGATTTCGTAGAAAATTGTAGGTGGAGGTGTAGATCGCGAGGATTTTAGATGGGGGTGTCCAGAAAGGCCCGGGATTTGAACCCGGGACCCTCCGGTCAGTAGCTCAGAGCTCTACCCTCTAGGCCACCACGACCCCCATCCGTTCAACTATAAATCAAAAATTAAAATAAGTAAAAAGCACCGCAGCACCGAAAAAGCTGCTTTGATAACATTGACGTCATTTTCCTTCCGTCCTTGACTACTTTTAGGGGAAGGGAAGGGAGTGGAGGGGGCCTCTCGGAAGGTCTGCTCGCACATATCCTGTCGCAATCGCCCCTATTGGCGGAGTCAGCTCTGTCCCCCCTTTTGCGATAAGGCGAAGTAGCTTCGTGGGCTCAGTTGTGATTGGGCGAAGTCAATGACGTCAGAGGTTGCACCACGCCCACTTTTCCGAAAGGGTTAAAAACATCAGTTTTTTCGCCACCTATAACTCGAGAAGTAATTGACGGATCAAAAAACGGAAAATAAGTGTCTTTTTATTTTACAAACTCTATCAGATCCGACAATAACAAAATATGGTAAACGACCCCATTGCAGAAGATAATTTGACGGAAGTAGGCCAGACAAACTGATGATATATTTAGGGCAATACGATGTTGACGGCCATGAAAGAAAGTGGAATGTTGACTTAGCCGAGAAAGGGGCGGAAAACGATAGCCGTTAAACGGTATGATGGAGCTGGACGCTACATCAAGCTCAAATCAACATATGTCACCACTCAATATTCCTAAGATATTGTTTTACGCTGCTCTTCAGTCAATTTTTTTAATCGGGTAGGCCATCCACATAGACATGATTCCACACTACTTGCTTCTATATATCTTTTACGAGGCCGTAATTTTCCATTACTTCCTTTCAATTTTCCCTCGAAGAATCTCTTAATGAGAACATCATGTTTCAAGATATAACTGATGAAGTTCTCGCGTCTACTTTTTAGTTCTTTCTTTTTTTCTACTGTATTTTGAACTTTTTCACTGTAAATGAAATTAACAAAGAAGAAATAAGTAACTATTGCCGAAAAAAACACAATATTTATCGAATACTGTTGTGCTACTTGCTTTTTCTATCGATTATAATTGTAACATTTTATACGTTATCCTCCATCATAGTCATCTCATCTATGGTTTCAACTCTGTACCCGCACTTGTAGGTACATCGGACCAGAAGAAATGGTACAAGAACGGGGATGGAATCGTAATGAGGGTAAAGAGAAGCCCGGCGTCGGCATTGGTTTGCTCGTAAGGAAAGGCCGAGGGAACCGCAGACTGACGTTACATCCGACGGACAGAGTACTGAACACGAATTCTCTCCCCAAGGCAATAAATTGTGCGCCGGTTTACAGATGAAATATATCTTCCACTGCCAGGGTTCGAATCCGGGTCCTTGAAGTGAGAGGCTAGTTCTCTAACATGGGTGTTTTCAAGTCTGTTTCCGCTCTATTAGGCGCTTCAGACCGGGAGGGAAGGTATAAGGATGGGAATGGAAGGGAAATAGTTCTCTAACCACTGTATATTTCCTGCTCGTTGCACTTCCCACCATTTCGGTTCTTCCCGCGAGTAATTAAAAAATCGAGCGTGCAAGGGCCCTTATCTCACCTCGGGGGCGGGAGCAGGAGAGTGTTTTCCGCTCTCGCCGCTTTGATCCTTCCGACTACAAACCGGCGCCGATGGGACCCACCCCACGTCGCTTTATCTGCGCCCGGGATGATGACACATGCAATAGAGAGCGCGCGCGCCATCTTCCGACCGTTTCGCAACCGCCCGGTACCGGTGACTTCTTGAATTTCGTCACGCGTGATGAAACGAGGTAGATCGCGCGGGAGGGCGTTTGCATAAAAACGAAGGGCATGCAACGGGGCCCGGCCCCTAAGATCTTCAGCGATAGGGATTGGCTGGGTGGTTACACGGCATGTATTCCTATCACGAGGGCCCGGTTTAGGATCCCGGGAGAATGGAGAGAGATTTTTCATTGATATACTATTGGTCCCGAGGGTCGATAAAAAGTAAATGAATGCACTGGTGAGCAGTTTTAGAGAAGAGGCGGAAACAGATTTTTAATTCGGGTTAGTTAGTTAGATGTTCAGGGGAGGCAACCGACAGCTGAGGTCATTTGCGCCATTTAGGATATGTGGGTATTTGGGCAATGGTAGGAGTTTTCATGGCACGGAGGAAGGGTGGAGAGAAGCCTACTCTTAACGACAGGCACCAAGGGAACGACGGCTTAACGTCCTATCCGACGGACGGAGTACTGAACCTGAAATGCCCTCCACTAGGGACTAAAGTAGGAACCGGTTTGCCACTAAAAAATCCGCACTGCCGTGAATCGAACCCGGTCCCTCGGGATGGAAGGCCAGTACTCTAGCCACCACACCAACCCATTCCCCTTAATTCAGGAAACAAAAGTGTGTTCCTTGCTCTATTGTGCTCCTTCGCTTACACAAGCAAAGCCATGGGCTCAAGGGAAGACATGGCACAAGCGATGAACGAAGAAAGAAGGAAAAGCTAATAGAATTGCCAAGATGAGGCATTCTACCTAAGGAGGTGACTAACCTAAGAAGGTGACTAACATAAGGAGGTTCTACCTAAGGTTGTGAGGGATGTATAAGAGAGGAATTACTTTAATATGAAGAGGTTGGCCGATAGAATAATCGAGTGGAGGGCTGCGTCAAACCAATCCTAGAATTTTTGACCGATAATGATGAAGATCAGAAGCTAAAATATCGAGAGAAATATCGTGCAAGTTGCGTTCACGAGATCTGCTATCCTGGAAGCCAAGCTGAACCTTGGTCGATATACGTATTCTGGCTGTTGAGGTGACTAAACCGGCAATTAAATGTTCTAGGAACTTACATGAGAAGAACGATGTCAGACATAGGCATATACGATATCAGACCTGGAAAAGTTAGTACTTACTGAAAGTATTCGAAATTTTGTGTTACGAAATAGATTGCCCTGGTGACGAATGAAGACTTCCTGAGTAGCGTGAGATGTATGTTGAAAACTATAAAGTGAAGTTGGGACAGCATAATTCTGTTGAAGACAGTTACGAAGGAAAAAGGAAACGGGAAAAATGGCAAAGGAAGATCTTGTATGATATATCTGGAGCAAGTTGTGAATAATGTAAAAGAAAAGACATGTAAATATGAATAAGGAAGCCAATAGCAGTGTTATAAGATGAGAACTGTGCAGAGGTTATCTTGGGGTTGATCGTTTCTATCCACCCCTTCTTCGTTCCTTGAAAAATTCCCAGCTACACTCCATTAGCCACAATTTTAAAGAGAGCAAATAGCATTCGCTATCGGTTATCTTTCCAGAAAAACTACTACTCGTCAATGACGAAAACGTCGATCCCTTTTCCATCACTCTCTTGCCTCCTAATTGGCAATTATAGAGTAAGGGCTATTGAAAAGTATAATGAGCCTCTCTTCCTAATACCTACCTTCATAAATTCCAAGATTACCTACCTAAAACCCAGAATATCCTCTTTACACTCACAAGGAAGTAGAAATTGGCAATTAGCCCCTTTCCATGATGAGGATTAGTGCCTCCATGCTCCGTACGTGCTTTCCTGCGGAAGTAAAAATTCTGAACTTTTTTTCCGAGTTTTTCAAATATTCCACGGCAATACTGCCAAAATAGTGTACCATTTCTCTGTGATATGAGGCACACAAGTTGAAGAAAGACTGTCTCATGATGAGGGCGAAGGAAACATCGCAATTCCTCTAAATATATTCAAAGTAAATTCACAGCGGCGCCTCATCGAACCGTGGTCGTGAGTTTAAAATAAATTTATTTGAGCAATTAGATTGTTCCCTTTACCCACATCTCAAATAAAACCCTCCTATTAAAGCCTGATACCGTTAACTATCGCATGAAGAAAGCTGGAGACAGTTTTTAAGACACTCAAAATGACGCGAAAAATGCCGCAATAATAATCGGAGCAGAGTCCACCTCAGCGGAAGGCTTCTCTCGCGACTCCAAAAGCAGAAGCCAAGAGGGTCAAGGAGGAGGCGAAGCGGAGGATAAAGGATATTGACAGAGAAGAGGAGACGAGAAGTTAAGGAGGCGGTGGAGGTCGGAGGGAATGCGAGAGAGCAGGAAAAAACAGGGGGCGAAGGAGGTTTGTGTGAGGAAAAAAATGAGGGGAGAATAATGCCGCTCTCCTTGCCTCAGCGATGCACGATGCCTCCCCCATCCCCTCTCCTTTTATTACTCGAGGAGCCGCGGTTGCAATCTATCTCATGATTTACGAACCCTGGCTTGGAGCCTCGCGGAGGAGAAGACTGGGAAGCGGGTAAAAATAAAGAATGCCGAGCGGTTGGATGTCCTCCCTCCCCCCAACTCCCCATTGCCGCGCATCGCGGGCAAACAAACGCACACACACACTCACGCATGAGCACTGTAAAAAGATCTACGCGCGTCAGGAGCCGAACGAGATCGAAGAAAATATGGAGAGTTTGAAGAAATGGCTTGAGGGCTTTCACCGCACCAGTCTTCCCCAAAGGAGAAGTTGAAGGCGACAGAAGAAAATTACCCGCTTGAAGGAAGGAGATAAAAGGAAACGGACTGCACCAAGAATGGAATAAAAAGGAACAGAAGTGTTCCATGTAACGCGATACTCTTACGTGAGAGGTTTCTAAGTTTTATTGACATTCCAACGCTAAAAGGTAAAATGGACAAAGGCATAAATAAGATGGACTTCAAAAACTATTTATGAACACTTCCTTTAACACATGAATACTAATAGCCTTACACTATTCCGCTCTTCAGTACTTCCTACCTCTCTTCAAAGCTACTTAATCTTCTCCTCGAAGATTGGCACTTTCTTAATTTTTGCCCTGCATCCAAGGCCTTCAACATTCTACTTCTCTTAGATTACTTATCGATCCACATCTACTGTCTCAATACATTGATCGAAGTAAACTAATTGATAAACAAGATGATTGACAATATAAATCAAATAACTTTTAGGTGAGGATTATCTATACCACAACGCAATTGTCTAGTATTTTTCTAACGCTTCGAGTATGCTTCGATGGAGTGATCCTGCATTTATTTTCAATGAATTTACCTAGCGTCTCCTTCTCGATAATATTTCTCAAGTCAGTATCAGGTCAAATCAATGATGATGTCTGTCAGTCAAAGTTAGATGATAAAATTATAAACTCGAGGAACTGGAATTTACTAATTTTTGTGAAAGATTAGAAAATAGGTAAAATAATTAGAATGAGAACCTCCATGCTATAATTTTCATGAACTGCTCTCGCCAGAAGAGCATTAGAATCTGTTCATAAAGTTGATATTCTCACAAGCGTTATGTCATCCGCAGAACAAGTTTAGTAACGATGCCTATATGGATAATTTACTCCATAATTTATGCTCCAAAATTACCCTTCCTTGTCATAAACGTTCTTGCTTATATGCGGTATGGTGAGTTCAGCTTGTCTGTGATAGTGGATATCCTAAAACGGTATTTATAAATAGTTTAATATCTACCTTACACCAATTATTACCATTCATAATTACAAAAGAAAGAATTAATCCTTCTAACTTCATCAATATATATGTAAATGCACAACCGCTATCCTTATTAACTAAGGCTAATTTGAATACATACTGAAAATTGTGTCAGACAGCGCAATACTATCGTAGCATTTGCAGCCTGAGAAATCCGTTGTCAAGTATACTGTTCCTGTGTGCTATATAACCTAGCATAATCTCATGGACCCTGCTGATGAATACCAATGATTTCATTTCCAATGATGATTTCTTGGGCGGTTTCTAATTACTGGACGCGAGATATAAAAAGTGTTTCGTGAGACTACGAGAATCAAGAGCCTCGAAACATGGAAACGCTTCTGACAATGGCCTTAGCGAAACCCATATCCAAAGAATGGTGACACCGAAAATTTTACTAGCAGTGGAGGACCTCCAATGTGTTCGGATTCTTTACTCACATAACATGAAAGACATTTATTAGCCTATAAAGGAAATGAATATTTGGTTACAGCCTCCATTCATTTCTCTTCAGCATAATTCTCCTGACGCCGTGACCTTCCCAGTTTCTTACGCACGTATTTATTTGGTCTCTAAGAAATCGTACGAATAACTACCAAAGACGTTCTAAGGAGAGTGGGAGAAAATGATATTTAATTAGAAAAGACGAAGGAAAATAAGTTCCATAAATGCGTAAACCATTTGCAAATATTTACTCATGTATTTTTTGCATCAAGCAGGAAAAGGTTCAGTTTTACGTCAGTATACATTAACAGAATTAAGAAAATTTTTCGGATACACCTACTAGAAGTATGATCATCTAAACTGCATCGACCTATCCGTATCCTATGTCACCAATTATATTCCGATTGATCTTAGTGTCCTTGTAAAGAAAGTAATTTTAAATCTATCCACACGGGTGTTTGTTGCTAACCTTATTTTCATGCGCGAATGTACGTAATATGAGGCAGTTTTCTAAAACCGTCATCAGAAAACATTGATTTCTGATTTACCTACAAGATTATTCTGATTGTAACCTGCAGTCTGTTAGTAAATCAGAGTTCTTCTACTATGTCGTGGCACTAACAATTCAATGGTTAGATAAGAACAATTTCTCTAGTAAGTAATTGTGTGTAACATTTATAAAGTTTTTTTTTTAATTGAAGAATTTGTGTTATGTGCACATAAGCACGAGTTTTTAAGTTAAAATCAGCGTGGTGAAGGATGCGGTGTTTTTTACCTGAAGAGACAGTGTGTGGGCCAGGAATGGAGCGTTGGACTAAATCCAGTCTGAAAAATAAAAGATTGATAGCACTATGGACTAATTAACATCCCCTAGCAATGAAATAACTTCGTTTACTCATTGAGAAAACAGTCTCGGGTGTCATTTGATGGAATTATTTCTAAACTCCGTAAGTTTTCTCAAGCAAAAACTAACAGTTCTTAAAATTATTTTTTCGTGACGGAAACAGAATAACGGATAAAAATATTATATAAGAAATTGAGGAGTTCTTGCTTCAATAAACTTTCCGTCATTCTATGTAAAAACATGGGCTAACAAAAGACTAGAGCCACACTATTTTTTGCTATCAATTGCCAACAAAAGACTCTCAGTACTTATCCGCGAAAAAAATTCATCAAATTCTTGTGGCGTTGAAGAATGACCTCTAAAACCACATTCACACAATGCTCAGGCATTCTCAGTGCTCCAGTGCTCCATCCTACCAGTGGATCCTTAGCTTTGCTCGCCGTACCTTTTCACGAACCCTCCGCCCCCATCTTGCCTGCTACCCGGTTGAGCTTAATTGGACTAGGAGGAGCAAAAAAGAAAAGGTACAACTGGCATCTATGTATGTGTAGAAATTAAAATAGAGAAACCCAGATATCAGGATGGCTACGAGGGAAAAAACTATCTATATGTACATATATATAAACATTAAGACCCCTTCCATCGTTAGGCAATAAAAATCCTTAAGAGTGGTCGCCGTCACAAGAAGTGAAGTCTTCAGTTTTCATCATCAACCTTTCGGCCCTCATTTTATATTTTCTTCTTTTTCTTTATCTGTTGCCCGTTTCTTTATGCCTTTTCTCGGGAGTGATGGGGTTGGTCTGGCGTACGAGAATGGGTGGGGGAAGAAATGCTGGGGGAGGGATGGATGATAAACTGGTTGCTAGGTAGAAAGAGGTAGGGAGGGAGCTGCGGAAGGTGCGGTTCAGATATAAGAAGGGTTAGATCCATCTCGATTCTCTCCCGAGAGCGGAGAGAACAGTAAAACGATCTCCAGGGTTGGGTTGAAAGATTTGGAGGAAGGGAGCTCTCGTCTTAAATTTTTTTTTATTTTTTGTTGTCTACCAGCGAGGGACCCAAAAGCTTCGTGTTAAACCGAGTCGGTTTTCGGAACGTTAAGGTGTTCGTAAGATTGAAAAATAAAGAGAAAAAAAATAGGGATAAGTGAGGAGAGGAAAGGGGTGGCTTTAATTACACGGAATTTGTGTTGGGGGCGCCGCGATATCGCTTGTTATTGCTGCGGGGAGGGAAGGGAAGGTCAGAGTCCGCTGTCTACAGCGCACGCGTGCACTCTGAGAACGCATCCGTACGCAAGTACTGACCAAGAATCGGACTAATTGCTTGTCAGTCTTTTAGATTGGAAATGGGTTGTGAAGAACCAAGAAAACCACTGCACCAGGTCGGGGAGTACCCATTAAAAGTTACTAGCGAGAGAAAACACTATTGGCTACTAGCATTCCATTTCAATTGTTAGTAATTGTGGAATTGATAAAGGAATTAGAGCGTGAGCAAAGGACATCAGCTAGATTTGTTAAAGGCCGTTATGATAACTGTATTAGTGCAACCAGTTCAATAGAAGAACTAGGATGTTAATTACTATCACAATGTAGGTTAAAATTTAGGATTAAACATTTAAGTAAACTCGAAACCGATTTGTTAAAAGGTGACGTTAGATAGATATTAAGAACCCCTGCGCATTATGCTAAGTTTAACAGATAAAAAACATTATAGAAATAGAGTGTCGTAACGATAGATTTAAAATTCCAATTTTCCCACATACCTAGAGAGAACACAATAGATACCGATAGATTCAAAATGACATTTCCCCCGTGCTGAGAACACGATAGGAAGCATAGCAAAAGGATAAGTTGGTGAAATATTGTTAGAGTAGTCTATAGTGCATGATGCATGTATAAATAACTAATCTCTTTATTACTATGTAGATACTAACCGTCTAGCCGCATGTGACTCTATTATCTACCATGTTTCCATGCAGTAGCTTAGTTGCATGTCAAAAGTGCATATTTGGTGATCTGCGCCCCCTACCACACACCCTCGTGGTGGCTTGCAGGGTATTTCGTAGATGTACATGTAGATGAATAGGAAGCATAGCAAAAGGCTAAAAATTGGTAGGAAAAAATTTTTGGAGTAGGCTGTAGTGCATGAAGCATGTTTTAACATTACTAAGCCATGTGAGCTAAGGAAATGCAGATAAATATATTTAGAGAAAACTTTTCTAACCAGTAATCACTTCGTTACTATGTGGTCACAAACCATCTAGCTGCTTGTGACTCTTATACCTAGCATTTTTCCATGTAGTAGCATCATTGTAGCTCTTAATTGTTATTCAGTAATGCATGCATGGTAATCTTCCCCCCCAGCCACACACCCACGTGGTGGCTCGCAGGGTGTTACGTAGCTGTAGATACATGTGATTGGAATCAGTGTGAAAGATGTCATCACTAGCCATCAATCCCAATATTTCTCTCACGCACCTATTAATTCCATTCTTTTATCAGCCAAACTCTCCATGTTGATACAATTGTTCTCTTTAACATGAATTAATATTAATTACATACATCGAATACAATTCCTTCCTTTCCCACTCACTTTCCCTTCAACGACTATGCCTCACGATATAGCCGATTAGTGTGCAATAACCCCATTTTTAATAAAGTTAGGAGCTTAGAACAGGAAACCGTTTTGCCACACGCGAAGTTTCAAATCAATCAAAAGATACCTTAAGTAATGACATTTTCCAGAATAGCTTTTAATTTAGCTCATATCCCACTCCACTACATGCATTTTCTTCTTTCTTCAAAACCAAATACATATCTCTCGAGAATGTGACTCTCCGTCCACCCTGTTTTAAATATCATTCCATCCCAAATAACCTTCAAAACATATCAGACACACCAGAATCCTGAAACGCTAGAATATGCTTGTAAACTACCTTACACGCTTGATGAAAATCGATATTTCCTTAACCTGTAAATTTGAAATGCAAATTTTATTTCTAATTTTAGTCATTTAAAATAAAAATTCAATGTCATATTTAAATAATATGGTGTTTTTTTATTCATAACCCTTTCTGGCACTCTTGATTTTAAAGTATTTTTGCATCAACTTTTTCCAACATCTTGAATTTTCCAAATAACTAGCATCCCCATCTTTGAAGATTAAAAGCATTTTTCTAATTTCAATGTCTGGCTTGATGCCAAAAAGAATTTTCAAACTGACAAGTTCACCCCGAGCACATTCACCCCGAAATACATCTAAAACAGCGAATCATCCAAGGTAACTTCAAACTTTGAATTCACTCAATCCCTCGCAAAAATGCAATCCATCCAGCGAAACGAGTCATCAGAAATCATCATTACATTGATGCCAATGTAATCAACATTAATGTCATATAAATAACTTGTCGTCATCGATACTATACCTGAATATTCTGTGACAGTCTTCATTAATGAGGTGGTAATGGGGGTATTTACTCGGAACCGAAATAGCAATTTTTTGCGATTGCAAATTGTTAGATGGAAACGAAAAAAGAATTTTAGTGAAAAAATTAATCTTCTAGCCACAACCATTAAATCATAAATCAAAAATTAAAATAAGCAAAAGGTGACGCCCACCGAAAAAGCTGCTGTGATAACAATGACGTCATTTTCCTCCCGTCCTTGACTGCTCTTAAGGGGAGGGAAGGGAGTGGAGGGGGATTCTCGGAAGGTCTGCTCGCACAGATCCCGTCGAAATCGCTCCCATTGTGAGAGCCAGCTGTGTCCCCCCCCTTTGCGATAAGGCGAAGTAGCTTTGCGGGCTCAGTTGTGATTGGACGAAGTTGATATACGTCAGAGGTTGCACCACACCCACTTTTCCGAAAGGGTTAAAAACATCAGTTTTTCGCCGCTTATAACTCGAGAAATAATTGACGGATCAAAAAACGGAAAAATATGCGTCTTTTTATTTTACAAACTCTATCATATTCGGCAATAAAAAAAATATGGTGAACGACCCCATTAGCGTCGCAAATTCGATGAAACAAATTTATCGATGGAATCGGATTTATAAGGCCTTCGAATATATGACTGCTGCGTCTCAAGCGTCTCCCTTTCTCCCCTCCGGTACTTCAGACGTCATTCGACGCCCACTCCACAGCAACATATCCGTCTTAGGGACATTACTGTCAGCGGAAAGAATCCTTGTGTTGTGGTTCTGAGAGCGTTTCGTCGATATAGACAGCCGTTTTTGTTCGGTGGCAGGACATATATCGCTCAAACATGACAATACCCGAAGGAGAAATACTCGCAGCTTTATGGGTCGCATTCCCATCATTAATTCTCGAAAGCTTAGGGTAGGTTTTCAAGGAGTATCCCAATCGAAGGAAGTACAATACTCTATACTCCTTGATCCCGACTCAGCCGTGAATATTCAGAACAGGCCCTTCAATACACTACCCGTCGTCATTTGTGGGAGAAGACCGACAGTGATCGTACTTTCATTTTTGGAGAGGTGGTAGGAATTTGATATATTTAGTGATTTTCAATGAACGGAGGAAGGGTGGAGAGAAACTCGACGACCGCATTTGCTTACTCTTAACGAAAGATTCTTAGGGGTCAACAGCTGCATCCGACAGACGGAGTACTGCTTCGAAGTGTCACGGAGGGCTGCCACCGCCGGGACTTGAATCAGGGCTCATCTACATCTACATCTGAATAATACTCTGCAAAACACCATAAAGGTGTGTGGCAGGGGTGAACTCTCACCAAACATGCACTACATATCATGCATAAAAAGAGGCTAGTACTGTATAGGTACTGTTCAAAACTACGCTATTTAAAAAAAGATAAAATAGCAAAACATACATGCAAAAACATGCTGTCAGTTGGGTTAGCTAGAAGTCCTTATACCAACATGCAGCTACCAATGTTATCCATTGCTACACTCGTACTGGATATATTTACCGTTATTCATATCCCTAATAGTACGAGGAAAAAAGGACCTTTTGAATCTGTCAGTTCGGCAATCAATTTCTCTAATTTTGTGATTATGGTCCTGTCTGCCATAGTAAGTTGGGGTCCGCAAAATATTTTTAACATCATCACTGAAAATATGGTCTTGGAATTTGTTTAGAGATTAAGTCTTAATTTCAACCTGCGATCTGACAATGATCCCCAATTTAATTCATTTAATAGACTGGTTACGCTAGTAAAGTTATCATACCGTCCCTTTACAAATCTTGCCGATCTTCGCTGCACACGTTCAAGTTCGTTATTTAGACCGATTATCGATAGTTCTCGTACATGATCGTCACATTTACCCAGTACTCTTTTGACGAATCCCAGTTTACGATTCGCTTGACCCATTATTTCACGTGTGTGTTTACCCCAGGAGAGATCATGTGTCAAATTCTCTCGGGATGGAACACCAGTACTCTAATCATTTCACCAACCCGATCCTTCTGCACTATTTCTTTCAGTCATCCACAGGAGAGCAAACAGGAGAGTCACACACCCTCTCGGTGGCTTACAGGGTATCGTGTAGATGTAGATGATTTTAGTCAATTACATCGTGGCAACCGTGCAGTCACCACTACGGTTTTGTAATGATAGCAGTCTTTCTTTTATTTTTAGCCTGGACTTGCGGCAGATAGCTACCAATCGCTACTGTTTTCGCTATTCAACAAAGAGATGGCAGACAGGACTGATACATGGCTTGCCCCATAAAGAAACAGACTCTTTCCAGACTATTAGCTCAACTCGAAAGGGAATTTTCTGGAATAGGCAAAGAGTGCCTAAGCGCAAAAACTACTCTAACTGTATATTGAACGCGCAGACTCCAGGACGCAGAGAGGGAAACTTTAATTATTATTGAAAAGCTCAAAATAATGTGTCACATGAATCTCTGATAAGAAAGTGATGGATAATTTTTCGCCTATGGAGATTGATTTATTTTTAAAAGTGGCGATAGGGAGCGACCTATATCCCTCACATCCATTTCATGCAAGGTCCTAGAACATATAATTGTCAGTTCAGTCAGGGGACACCTAGATAGCCAGAATTTATTGTCCAATGTCCAGCATGGCTTCCGAAAGAGCAGATCGTGTGAAACTCAACTTGCTCTCTTTTCCCACGATATTTTAGTTTCTGGCGAAAATAATATTCCAGTGGATGCTATATTTCTCGACTTCAAGAAGGCTTTTGACAAGGTTTCTCACAGCAAACTAATTTTGAAGTTAAAATCTTATGGGTTAGACAGTAACATTATATCATGGATTAATGATTTTCTGCATGATCGGGTTCAAAGGGTTGTTTTGGACGGTGTTTCCTCACCGGCAATGACGCAGTAGTGTACAGGGAAATTCTATGCCCGAACGATAAAGAATATTTAAATATTGACCTACAAGCAATTGAAACTTGGTGTGATACATGGCAGTTAGAATTAAACTTTAAGAAATGTCTTGTAATGAATTTTTGGAAAAAGAATAGCTCTCCTCCTACCACTTACAAAATAAGTAATAATGAAATAACAAACGTGGAATCCATTAAATATCTTGGAATAAGACTGACAAATGATCTTTCCTGGGGTAAACACATTCGTGAAATAATGGGTCAAGCGAATCGCAAACTGGGTTTCATTAAAAGAGTATTGGGTAAATGTGACGATCATGTACGAGAAATCAGCTACTTTTCCCTTGTTAGACCTCATTTGGAATATGCTGCCAGTGTATGGGATCCCTACGAAATCGGTCTAAGTAATGAACTTGAACGTGTGCAGCGAAGATCGGCAAGATTTGTAAAGGGACGATACGATAATTATATTAGCGTAACCAGTCTACTAAATGAATTGAAATGGGAATCATTGTCAGATCGCAGGTTGAAATTTAGACTTAATCTCTTCCACAAATTCCAATGCAATATTTTCAGTGATGATGTTAAAAATATTTTACGAACCCCAACTTACTATGGCAGACTGGACCATAATTATAAAGTTAGAGAAATTGATTGCCGAACTGACCGATTCAAAATGTCCTTTTTCCCTCACACAATAAGAGATACGAATAACGGTAAATATGTCCTATCGGAGAGTAGAAATGAATAGCATTGGTAGCTGCATGTTGGTATGAGTACTTAAAGCTAACCCTACTAACAGAATGTTTTTGCATGTTTTCTTTGCAATTTCTATCTTTTTTAAATAGTGCAGTTCTGACTACTATATTAATACTATTCCTTTTTTATGCATGATATGTAGTGCATGTTTGGTGAGCAATCACCCCCTGCCACACACCCTTGTGGTGGCTTGCAGGGTATTATGTAGATGTAGATGTAGATGTAGATTGAATCAACTTTGATTATACCTCGGATTCTTCAGAACGGAAAAATCAGGATTACCGTGATTAAGATAGATGCATTGAAAAGGCATCAAACCTATTCATATAGTCACTAAGCTCGCAACCTATTTATGAGAGGATCACAAGGTAACTTGCACCCGATCGAAATGCCCTCCTTAGGTTTAATTTTTATTCCTATCCATACAAAGCTCCTCTAATTGATCGAAGAAAATTTTTCACCCGGGGGATTGTTCTGCACCAGTTCCTTTGTTCGATCCCTTTTCAGTGACAAACAAAGGGAAATCACTTTCTTCATTCGGCGGCTCCCCTATCCTCCGCAACGGAAATAGAGTTCGCTTTTATACATAAAAATCATCCCTGAGTTTTTATGAACCGCTCCCACAAAACCTGTCCTGAAACTTTGACAGGGCGGCGGCGAGGTTAATTACCCACCGACTAATTCCTTTATTGCCTTCAGAAACTCTCCAATTAAGAAACAATGTTTGCAAAAAATATATTTATACACTTCAGAGGACGAGGGGGTGCAGAGGATAATTACGGAAGAATGGCGCCCGAAAGAAAAAGGTCAAAATAAATTTGGGCGTTTCTTGGGGAGGTGTATTAGATCTTCCGTTACTCTTCACTTATGCAAATCGTTCGAATACTTCTTTCGGGTGGCACTTATCGACCGTCCGCCCTTAGGGCCACGTGGAGTGGAAAGACGAAGGGAGATTAGAGCAGACGTCTGGAAACGAGAAAGCCTTTCCGAATGATTTACACTGGCGACAGAGTTTTAGTTCTGATAGTTTTTCTCCCTTCCCAAGACACATAATTTGAATTGAAAATGCTACCCGGCGCCTCCCGAGACGTCGAAACTCTTTTGGCTCCTCCCCCCACCATCGCCACGTGTGCCACAGGGATATTCATTTTTTTTTGACGATCCGATGAGAGCGGTGAAATCTTTTTCAGGTAGGTAACCTTTTTATCCAAGACTCAACTACCGAACTCCTGAGTACCTCGAATTCTGGTCGCGGAATTATAAATCTAATCGTTATTAATGTCTTACTGAGAGAAAACAGGCCTGGGAAAATCCATATTTTCCGTGAACAGTAGTATTTCTATGAAAAAAAACATCGATTAAGAATGTCATATGCGAAACTAACATTGGTAATGGAGTTTACCAATTACTACTTATTGACTGATTATGCAATAAATTATTTCATACCGAGTCGATTGACTGAATGGTAAAACTGAAATCGTTTATTTCCTATAATTTCAGTCACTCTCTTGCTGCTGATAAATTCTCTGCAAAATATCCATTGATAGATTCGAATATCAATTATATCAGGCTTTCGTAATAACTAGTTATTAATAAAATGGTTAGCATAATGCGAGTGGAAATTAAATCCTAAGCGACTACTTCTTAAGGCTAAATTATCTTCATGGGTGTTTTCAAGTCTGTTTCCGCACTAATAGGCGATTCAGACATCTCTAGATCATAGAATGCCCTATATTCAGGGCGTGGCACATGAATTTCAGTAAAACCGTGTAACGTAATATGCCATTATTTTATTAATGACCGTAACATAACATCGCTACTCGATCTAGAATCGCTAATCAATCTTTGGTAGTCAAGTATGAGGTCAAATTGATAGTCATTAAAAGACACAACCCCTCTCAATCCTTTCTTCCCTGCCGTCATCATATTCTGAACTGCCCAATGCCACCTAGAGGGTGGTGGCGTTGACCTGGAGGTCTTATGCGGCTTCTGTGACGTCCGAAAAAGGAAGACACACTCATCTTGCGAAAGTAAATCTTGGTCTCCTTAGATCACTTTCACAAGGTGGATTCGGATGGCTTAAGGTAATTAGAAAAATTAAACAGAAAATAATAGGATGGATATCTTCCACGCCAGAAAATTAAAGTAAATGAATATCTACATAATGAATGGCGACGATATCAAAGAGAGAGGAAGAGAAAATTTCGGGCTCAGAATTTCTATTGACAGTATTTTCGACAAAAAATGGTGCGTGTAGTAGCAGGAGAATATAATTAGCGAAACAGAATTAACGGAAAATGTAGTTTGGTGAAGTGGCTTGCATATCTGATTTCGATTGAAGAGTCTCCTGGTTGATTCTACACTTCATAAATTTTTAATACGTGCTTCACACACTCGAGATAGCTTACAGGATAGGTGGTTGATGTAAATACATACTTTAGGGGTATGTTCTAATGAGCGAACTTATGGTTGGAGCCCTAAGTGGAGAGGTAGGCGAATTTCCATAAATATTTATATTTGGGCATTGCGTTAGTGAAGGTGTGATTACTGATAAAGTGGTACGGATCTTCATAATGCGTGTGCTCACGTTATTAGTATTTTGCACCTATGCTCTTCTACTATATCCAAACATTTCAAAAGACTAGTTTAAATCCAGTGAGGAAGTCACACAAGCGAAGAGTTCACAGAATGGCCACTTCGCGTGATGAATGTCCATATAGACATCGCTGGGGACGGATGAATCTTGCCTTTGGGCATTTAAGATTTATAAAGGAATAATTTGTAGGTTTTACAATTAGAAACATGGGTTTGGGAACAATGGAAGAGGTACGATGGATTAAATCACAGGATCCCTAGCTCGAGGTTGGAAGAAAAGAATTTTATGGAAGAATGTGACAGAAACGGAGTGCATTCCAAAGGGTGGATGATATAGAGATGGACTGCCTAAGTTACTGATTAAAAAGAGAATGGATTACTAAAACGAAAGATTTACATGAGAAACAAAGGTATAATTTGAACGCCAAGAAAGGAAGTAAAAAACAACCAGAACTCGGAAACCCCGTGGAAAAACCACTTTGAAACACTGTAAACGAAGGCGTATGAATTTCCGTATTTCGTCAAAATATGATTTGCACGGCAAAATACTTACTAAGAACTTTATACGGACTTAGAACTAAACGTGATCTAACATCAAATTCATCTACATCTACTACTTTTACATTGTTATACCTCATTTATAATATGCTGCTTTCATATGGGATGCGTCCGTGGAAGGTTTGATTAAGCAATTAGAACTTCTACAAAGTAGACCTGTGAGATTATAGAAAGGTCGTACATACAATTAAGCTAGTGTTACACTATTACAAAGAAAAATTGGATAGGAATCGCTCCCAGACTGTAAGGCAACATACGGACTGAATCTTTCAAGAAAATTGGAGGCAGATTTCTCCATCAAGCTGTTCTGCAAACGATGATAGAAACATATTTAGATCCTAAGCCAGGCGGCCCTTATAACTTGGATATTGACGCACAGTAAAATTACAGACGTACGCAAAAACACCTTCGCATTAGTCTGTATTGAATCAAAAGAACAAAATTAGAGATACCTATACTTTATCGTGAGCATATATTTAAATTTAAGAAACCATATTAGGCATTCGGATAGGTTGGTGGAATAGTCGACAGATTCAGCTGAAATATGTTATAATCTCTACTTACTCATCCTAATAGCGCCTTTGCATGCGTAATGGGAATATAAATTAATACATTTAACAAATACCTTCATCTGTGCACAAATGTTACATCATGCGACCTTTCACGATGTTGTGTGGCAGGGGGTGAAAGATAACAGTACAGGAACTAATTATGTGCAAATAAGAGGTTCTACTCAATGGAAACATGTTAAATATGCTTTCTATATTATTTTATGCCCTCCTTATGCGAGAAGAATGGATTAATAACATATTTCTCTGATGAAATACCATTGTATGTACATATTAGTTGTATATACGTAGAGCATGTTTGATAATTATTCAACCCCCTGCCACTCACTCTCGAGGTGGCTTGCCGAGGACTCCATAGGAAAATTGATGGCCAACGAGCCACTGTTGAGGTTTAAGAGAAGGTTTTCATCAACAGTACATACAAATGCACTCGTAAAAAAAATATGTTAAGGTTACAAAGGAAGAGAAATTGATTTAGGGGTGGTATGGCTGGGAAAATGTTGAGGGATTCAAAACTTACATCACGATACATAAGTTTTTTTTTAGTTTTATTAACTGATTTTGTCAATAGGACTTACACGAAACGGTGAAAAATATACAAGCGATAAACTGCTAGAATATAAGCAAATAGGGAGGTGTATGTATATAGACACATGCCCAATTGTTTACTTAACGAAAGGAAGAAACAACGCCATTTAGAATATAAAGTATCATTTGATATGCTACGTGTGACGGAACGCGACGATTTCCTTTTCCCAGTTTAACCGTTTATATTGGCTTACTTACGTTTGCAAAAGCATGACGAACTCAACGAAAGGGCAAACCCTGATTGTGGTTTCTGAGAAAAAGTTTCCGATGAATTTACGAGAAAATTTTGAAGGGACGTGAATATATTTATATCATTTTCCGCGTCTTTAAAATACGAGCCAAAAATATCATCCACATTCATCTCTTTAATAAGTATTCTCATACTTATTAATTCAATGATTCCGTGACTTTTATAAACAATTTTATGATACTTTTGAAAGTACTGTTGGAAACAACTGATTTTGCTGCCAATGATTTCTACCTGAAGAAGACAATCGTCGAGAGAAAAGTGAACGGGAAGAATGGAAAAGGCAAGCCTCGTAGGAGATACATGGAACAGGGAGTGAAGGATTTCAAAGAGAAGAGTTACGTCGATAGGAAGAGGTTGGCCGGTGGAAGAATCGAGTGGAGGTCTGCGTCAAACCAATCCTAAGATTGTTGACCCCTGATGATGATGATTTTTACTTCCAAGAGGAAAAAATGAAGACAATAACACTGTTGAAGTAGATGACAGAGAGTAATCATTCAATCTAAGGGGAGTAGAAATCACAAATGGCATATTTAAATGCTCCAATATCCAAAAACAATTAGACTCGAGCACATTACCTCCAAATCACACAGCAAAATTCAAATAGGTACAGATGGTAGGTGCTTTAGTACCCGCTTGCATAATATTTGTAGTTCACTAGGTTTAAATAAGGAAACGAAACATCTCTGATACCTTCCTTTGTATTTACAACTACAGAGATGATATTTCACAAACGCCACCCCAATCTAAATCTTCCAATATCCAAAAATTCGTTCATGCTGTTGTTATTCCTAATGGACTACTTTTCTTACATCTCTAATCCTAGATCATTTTACCCTCCGATATATCATTCATATATCACATTGCTTTCTTCAAAGTCGCATCTCACTTTACTCATCATTGTCATAAATAGCTTAAGAAGATGCTTAGCTAAAAACTGAATTATTTTTTCGATGCATCACCATTATTTTTCATTTCGTCGCAATCATTTGACATATTTCTCTACCCTTTCGCAATTAAGCTCATAAGTAACGTACGTAATCAACCCTCCAGACGAATAAAAACATGAGCGTAGAACCCCTGCCCTTGATATGTCTCGCAGGATAATATCAGTAGGTGTAGATGTAAATTTCTCGGTGTCACAAACAGTTTCGGCCATGGAAAAAGCCCATGAGCGACAAATATTCGTATGAATAAGATTCAAATGTGATGGAAATAATCGAAAATGAAGACAATCATTTACGATTTGAAGCCTAATAGAACCGATTAGTTTGTGACATCTAAATTCATTGCTGAAATCGATGTCGGAAACTATAAATTGCTTATTCACATGCAGGTTCCACCTTTTTAGCTAGAATATTCCAATGTTTTTCTAAAACATAAACTCAAACCTATTAAATTTAAATCTATCAGTTGCAATTAAGAAATCGCCTGATTCCTTATTTATCTAGTTATTTCCTGATTCACTCAAAACCCACCACACCTTCTTCAACCACTCCTAGGATGCATTCATCTGTGAGGGAATCTAACTTAATAATAACTCCCACAAGTGAATTTAATGCTGCCATCGGGTAGGGGAGCAAATACCTACTCTACTTTGACACCTGTGGTTTCATAGGAATATTTTCTCACCTGGCAGGCGATAGCAAGAGGCTTCCTTCTGGTCTGAACTCAGGACCTCTGGAGAGTAGGGCGATAATGTACCCTCTGAGTTACCAAGTCACCACTGCCATGAATTTGGTTTGGAAAACATAGAGAATAGAAGGTTGCTCGCACAGTGAAGTTAACTTGAAAAAGACGCATCAATAGAGTTATAATCTGACACTGCAGACATATTTCCACTCGACCAACTAGAGGTTAGCGTGGCTTACTGGTTACCCTTCCTAAATCCCATTCTGTGGGTAGAAAATTTGATACCTTTCCGGTGAATATTTTCCGTCTGCCACAAACCTTTGCCGAAGGCTCACAGAGTAGTATGCAGATGTAATGTGTAGTGTGACACTAAGTTAGTAGGCAGACAGAGGCAACAAACTAAGAGGGATAAAATTTTGAACCAAGAGTTGTAAGATTTCGTTTTTCCCACGCTCAATACGCGACTACAACGCAAACAAAGTATAATTCTTTCCAAAACATAATGAACCACACTTCACTATTAAGTGACAAATACAAAGTTTTCCCAGCAAAATTTCATCTCGACGAGTGTTCACCTACCACTCCCTGACAAGACCTTGCCGTGGCTCGCAGGGTACCATGTAGATTTGGATCAGTGTTCTATCAGTAGATTCTTGGAGAGTCTTTACCTGCTTGCATGGCTAACATATTTCTCCTCCCGTAGTAACATATCGATTGGCTCTTTTTACCATGTACCTACATATGTAGTGATGATTCATCCCTACCATACAACCTTAAGGTGGGCATTAAAGCGGGGCGTATAAATATAATCCCTGTGATCTAACAACACTAATCTCACTATATACTGCTCTAATTACTCCAAAACTTAAAAGCTTCTTATCTCCAACATTCCTTATCCATGCTATCAAAATCACTGTTCGTTTACTACCTCTTTAACCAACAATTTTCCTCAACACCTTTCAGCAGTCTATCGATTTACAGTACTCTCTCCATCGAATTTTTCAGCCTCTATCCTCCATGATGAAATCGAGAATATTCTCCAGCTCTATCCTCCAGCCTTTAATGAGAAATTTCTCCCAAAAACCTTCTTTCCTCATCCACTAATTGTAATATTTATTTTTTGCCTTCCTCCTTGTGATCGTTCCCCACACAGCCATGCGATGGCTCGCAGTGTATTGTGTATTTACTCAGAATACTTTCGTTCTCCTTTAAATTCATTCTAAAATGTACCTAGCCTTCCTTTGTTTTGTCCGTTTATCAAAGACTGACTTACCATTCATAAAATGTCACGATTCATATAGAATGTATTTAAAATTTTTGCCATCAATTGCCATCATCCGCCGTCTTCTGCTTGCTTTGTTTACTTTACTGTAAATGAACTAAATAATTAACTGAAACTAAGGAATACCATCGAAACCGAAAATTCTAGCAAGCAGTGAAAGAAGAGGTAAAAATAACACACAATCAAAAGTTACCTCTCTCAGGATGCAATGCTTTAAAAAATCATGATAGATATAGAGTGACATAATCATAAAACTGTTGTAGAGACTACAAGGATTCCATACACACAATACATCCTAAGTAGAGATTTTGTTCTTTTTATTCCTGACTCCTACCAGAATTCGCGCTGGAGTTAAAACTTCCGGCCTGGATTGATTGCCAACGGTGACTCTTTACCACGTTCCACTAGGCAGTGCCCTATTATTTATCCACAAGTGGCACGGCAGAATATGAAAACTTTAGTAGCAGACCATTTACGAATTTACGTTGCATACAAACCTGCGTAGATGAAGGATAATTAAAAAAAGGTAAGGTGTAAGTTGACTTCACATCAGGGCTCTCAGAGCAGAGAGACAGAGGTCTGTAAGAACGTGATCAGAACTGAAAAAATCACATCAATTTCCAATAAGATAGGCAGCAAGCTTAATTCTAATTGTACTGAGTCGCGAAAAGGTGGGTCTAGAACATACCATGTAAAATATTTAATTTATCCGAGAAATGTCATTCAGGTAAGAAGGAGGCTCTTAGCAAGGAGTGTGAGGTGACGCACGAGGGTTCTCAGGGGGGGTTCTCAGGGAGTCATGAACTGAAACCCCACAACAAGTTTCAATAAGATACAGCCAAGAACTTAATGCGAATGTGATTCTGCAAATTTTATATTTGTTGTAAAAGGAGATGTGGGCTAAGGGATAACAACTACATCTGGGATAAGGGATAAGAATACAGACGTAATCAATAGTAATTCTATCCATTAATATAAAGGACGATAAGCTTGGGCCCAGTGATTGAGTAACTGATATTGTCCAAACCGTTTTCAACCCACCTTCCGGGGATTAAACTGTCGTCTTACCTGACCTCTTTTAGCGGCTGATGCAACCAATTGAAATTTCTGTAATGGTATTGAAAATTTACTCAAAGATATAAGCCCCAACAAATCTCCTGGCCCTGATCAAATTCCGTCCCGCGTATATAGAGAGTTAGCTTCCGAAATTTCCCCCTTCCTTGAAATAGTATTTAATAAATCCCTGACCGAACACGTCGTACCTATGGACTGAAAAGCAGCTGATGTAACACCCATTTTTAAAAGTGGTGATAGGGAGCAGCCATCTAACTACAGACCTATTTCCCTCACATCCAATCCAAGCAAGGTCCTGGAACATATAATTGTCAGTTCAGTCATGGGACACCTAGATAGCTAGAATTTATTGTCCAATGTTCAGCATGGCTTCCGGAAGAGCAGATCATGGGAAACTCAACTTGCTCTCTTTTCCCACGATATTTTAGTTTCTGGCGAAAATAATATTTCATTGGATGCCATATTTCTCGATTTCAAAAAAGGTTTTGACAAGGTGTCTCATAGCAAACTAATTTTCCAATTAAAATCTTATGGGATATAAAACATTATATCATGGATAAATGATTATCTGCATGATCGAGTGCAAAGGGTTGCTTTGGACGGTGCTACCGGTGATTCGGGTGTCCCACAAGGTAGTGTGATAGGTCCACACCTGTTCCTTCTGTACATAAATGAAATCAATAAGGTGGTAAAAAGTAAGCTTCATCTATTTGCCGATGACGCAGTAGTGTACAGGGAAATTCTATGCCCAAACGATAAAGAATATTTAAATATTGACCTACAAGCAATTGAAAATTGGTGTGGTACATGGCAGGCAAAATTCGTTTTAAAAAAGTCTAGTAATAAATTTTTGGAAAAAGAATATCTCTCCTCCTAGCACTTACAAAATAAGAAATAATGAATTAACAAACGTGGAATCCATTAAATATCTTGGAATAAGACTGACACATGATCTTTCCTGGGGTAAACACATACGAGAAACCAGCTACTTTTCCCTTGTTAGACCTCATTTGGAATATGCTGCCAGTGTATGGGATCACTACGAAATCGGTCTATATAATGAACTAGAACGTGTGCAGCGAAGATCGGCAATATTTGTAAACGGACGGTACGATAAACTTATTAGCAAAACCAGTCTATTTAATGAATTAAATTGGGAATCATTATCAGATCGCAGGTTGAAATTTAGACTTAATCTCCTCAATAAAATCCAAGACCATATTTTCAGTGATGGTGTTAAAAATATTTTGCGAACCCCAACTTACTTTGGTAGACTGGACTATATTTACAAAATTAGAGAAATTGATTGCCGAACTGACAGATTCAAAACGTCCTTTTTTCCTCGTACAATTAGGGATATGAATAGCGGTAAATATGCCCAATACGAGTGAATCACTGTATAGCATAGGTAGTTGCATGATGGTATAAGGACTAGAAGGTAACCTAAATAACAGTACATTTTTACATGCTTACTTTGCTATTTTTATCTTTTTAAATCGTGAAGTTTAGACTTATATGTTTATACTAATCCTTTTCAATGCATGATATGTAGTGCATGTTTGGTGAGAATTCACCCCCTACCACACATCTTTATGGAGGCTTGCAGGATATTATGTAGATGTAGATGAATTGTGAGTCGTAACCTTGACACTAGATTAAACTACGTGTAGCGGCAGTCAAAGATTTCCTTTATTTAACAAGGGCATCTAATGAACTTTGTCGATTTAATGAATAAGTACCTACATGTAATGATATGCAATCAACAGGAAGCATAGTTAGAGTCCAGGTCTACTTTAACTTTTTAGAGTTGAACCTAAACTCCACAACGAACATAGCCAAGAATAATAGTTTATCAGATATCCAAGCTTATTAATGAAAAAGAAATTTTAACAGAATGAGAGATATGATTATTAGGTACTTCTAAATTATGGATAGAAACATAATTATTGTGAAAAAGGTGGTTTTTGGAATGACTTTACGACTGCGAATCGCTTTCTTCAGCATAGATATTTTACCAAGCTTCGCAGTAAATGGGGGAAGCCCAAGCATATAAGATTCTTAACCAAAACCTAACTACTTTCAAAATTTAATAGCGTTTAATATACCTTCGCTATGGGACATCTCGCTTCTAAATCCACTCTTTAAAAATACCACCGAAAGCAATGCATATGCCATCACAAACTTATCGAAAATATTTATCCATCTGTATACAAAGAATAGCATCACAATACCTAGATCAATCGTTTCAAACAACCATCCTTTTGGATTCTACTCTGTTACCGACTACAAATGCCGAAGGAGTGGCCTGGTGTTCGCATAAAATCCTCAAAAATCCCCTTTTTCTCTAATGTCCAGTTATTTTGACCGTTTTAATCTTTCCTGGAAAAATGCCTTCCAAACCCTTTCCTCCACCATCCTTCTCCTTTCATCAAAGGCCTACATTACCCTAGACGACGGAAACGAAGAGAAAAATATATTTGGCCCTTTGGCATGCACGCAATGAAAAGGTAAAGAACTCGTTCCCCATCGGAAAAGATTGTGAAAAAATGAAGAAAATGAGAATTGAGCCTCGTCCCACACCACGAATCCATTCCTCCAACTGTTCTGGGAATCCTTCCCCCTTCCCATCTAATACCCCCTATCCATGGTGGCAGTGGGCTTCCCCACTCACCAAGGCCCGACCCACCCCTCAAGCTCGGAGATCTTCTCCTACCGATCGGGAAAGGGAAGAAAAGGACGAGATACGGGGAGAGGAAGAGAAAGAAGGGAAGCAGGGAAAGAATAGGACTCCAGAAGCCGCCGCCTTTTCATAGGGGTTGCCCTCCCCCACAGATTCCCCTGCACCCCACCCCCCGCCGTCACCTTCATCCTTCTCTTCGCAGGCAGCAGGCCGGCAGCCAACAACGCCGCGGCCCCCCCGCCGGGCAGCCATATTTCGACGACCATTGGAGGAGAGAGGCGGCGAATCAGCGGGAGGCAGGAGGCGACCCCACCCGAACGGTCACGGAAACCCATTTGCGCTCATGTGGGCGGAGAGGGGAGGGCGACCGTGGGAGATGGGGTGGGTTAGTAGGCACGGCGGGGAGGAAGAGGGCGGGAAAAAGGGCGGCTTTTTCGAAAGGACAGAGAGGGCCTGGGGAGGAAAGGGTTGGATGGGCCTTGAGGTGGGGGCCGGGGAGAAAGAAATGCGGTGTTTGTCGGTGCGGCTCAGGAGGAGGGAAGAAGGGGAGGGGGAGAAGAGGGCGAAGAACCTAGAGAGGAAATAGGTTGCCGGGAGGAGGTGGGCAAAAGGGGGGGGGGAGGGAGGAGTGAGGATAAGGCCCCCGAGGAATGGGGGTGGGTCGTGAGGGGGCGTAGCGAGTAACAGAGCGAAAGAGAGGGAAACAAAGACGTGGGGGAGGCTTCGCCCACTCACTCCCGCACGGGACGATGGTGTGAAGAGACGGAGGAAGACAGTTGGTGTGAAGCGAGAAGACGTAGCCGAGAGTTGAGAGAGACGAGTTACACTGCCGTACGCGTACACGGATCGATAAGATAAATCGGGAGACGGGACGTACGGTTTGGCGGAGAGAACGTCGATTCTCGCGGGGCAGTGAGGAAGACCGCGGTGTCGGCGAAGTTTCCGTCTCAGTACGCAACTTCATCACCCGGACTTGAGAACGTAGTGACCGCCCGGGATATAAGTTGGAAAAGTTCCCTCGAAATCGTGTGCGACGGTGTGGGTTGTCTCCAACGTGCACTCAGCGAGACGCCGGCAGTGCCCTCTCGAAGCGTGTGACAGGACGAAGGAGACTTATAAAAAAATTAACCACCCCCACTCCCACACAGCGTATCTCGTCTAATCTCTGACGTGTTCCCTGAGCGATGATATCGCTCGCGTATCGTGTGTCTCCTTCAATGTGACGGCGATGAGACTCGAGGACGAAATGAAGTGCTCGCCGAAGTGAATAACGCCAGGCGCAAAACAAATTAGACAGTTGATTCTTATTATGAAAAAGAATCGGCTTTGTTACCTAAAATCGTAGTTAGCATATTAGACTGATTGTATAATCCTCCAGGTAGCTTTGCTTAGTGCACAAGGTGGAAATTTTACCCTTCAAATATGTTTGAAAGGTGTCGATTGCTTTGTATCTGAAACAACCCGTACCAATGTTAACCTTGTGACGCTTTGTGGCAAAAAGATTCCGTATTGGACGTTCCAATGGACAATATTTGGTGAGTTTCCATTGCGTGTCAGAAGACATTAAAGACTTATAAAGAAGTGATATAAAATCAGTGAAAGAACAGGGACAACCTTAAGAAAAAACGGAGAAAAACGAAGGTGGTTTACTGAACTGTTTTTTTTACGAACTTTATTTGGACGTATTTTTGCGAGCAGGAGTAATTGCATCCTCGACGAACTTGGCGCTAAGGGAGCGAGTGTCATCGCAAAAAGGAATAAACCGTGTGACTAGAAGGACGAGGATTGCGAAGGAGAAGCGAGCGTAACATGGTCTCCTATTATAACTCCCTTGCGATGTTTCCAAACCGGCACGCGCCGCAGAGCAGCAGCCCGGCCGCGGCGGCGGCGGCAGCGGCCGCTGCATACCTCGGGTACCACGGCTATCACCACCCACATCACCACATCCCGCCCCACGCCCCGCACCACCACGTGCACCCACAGGGATCCCCGCCCGCGGCACCCGCCGCGCCGCACCACCAAAGCCCTCATCACCATCACCACCTGCACCACAACATACCGCCCCACCCGCACCTGACGCCGCACCACCAGTACCCAGGTGAGAATCACGAGGGCAGCGGGGGCACCGGAGGTAACCACGGAGGGATCATGGGATCCAACCACCTCGGTGGACACCAGCACCACCAGTACGCCCCACCCACACCACCTTCGCAGTACGACCATAACCCGCACCACCATATTCCGCACCATCTGATCCAGCACCACGTCCACGCCTCCCACCAGGAGACTGAGGGGAGCCAGACGGGTTCCCCACAGCCCTTGGGAACCCCCGTGTCCTGGCACAGCCCGGTGTACGCGGCCCCCTGTCCCCGGGGCGGGACGGGACCAAACCCTGACGCCCCCGCGGGAATGACCGGCACCCCATACGAAGGCTGGTCCCCGCAGTCCATGCAGCCAGTCATGGGGCCTTTGAACGCCAACACGGCCCCGGGCACGGGGACGCCCCCTCCGCCTTCCTCCGTGACCCCCGACTACAAGATGACCCCTGGGCTGGAATTCCCGGGCGGAGGGGGCGGGTCCCCCACTCTGATGACCATGTCCTCGCAGCAGCCCCAGGATCTCAGCAACGGCTCCGGCCCGCCCCCGGCCATCCCCATCTCGGGGGTTTCCGCGCTTCCGGGCCTCGTGGGCACGACCCTGCCCCCGCAGCACGCCTCCCCCGATTCCGGCCTCGCGGCCTCCAGCGACGGCGTCTCCAGCTCCGCCGGGTCCCCGCAGCACATACACCAACTCCAGCAGCACCACCACCCTGGAAGCCACGCCCCCCACCACATTCAAATGGGCGGTCAGCAGGGCGGGATGCAGATGCAGACTCTGCAGCCGGTGCAGAACGCCCTGCTGCAGGCGGGCCCGACGGAGCTGCGGCAGCTGCCGCACCAGCAGCAGACACCCGCACCACAGCAGGGTCGACACCCGGGGCAGGGGGACCAAACACAGGTGCAGCAGCAGCATAGGCCACAGCCGGTCAGGAGCCCGTACGAGTGGATGAAGAAACCTTCGTACCAGAGCCAGCCCAATCCAGGTAAATTCATTCAAGTATCCCCTCATCTTCACTTGTATATCTTCGAAGTAGTCTCCTCTTGCCGCGTCAGTTGTATCAATACTTGACAACTTGCAATAACTGGATAGGTCTAACTGGATAGCCGAGTCCAAATGCTGTGGATATTCCTAAATGATACCTACTTCAAGTCCTCCAGGTTGGAATTCCAAAATTTGCTTCGATAGTGCCATGCCATCAATAACAGTTCTTGGCATATTCAAATTTGATAACTATTTTGGTGGTTCCAAATCAAGTTGGAACTGTTGTGCCTTTTATTTCTGTTTCTTCCATTGAATGCAATTTCAACTCCAAAATATTCCCAGTCAATTACTTATGTAAATGTTGCGCGAAATTATTCAAGGATTTAATTTCTCAGAATACCGCAACTTTAAACATGTATAAATTGTATATACAGGCGTGTTACAACGCGTACCCAGGGAGTATGCTTTGTTACGACCTACTTATTGTCATTGTACCCCATGAAATGAAGTCTTTACCACCAAGAATGCGGAATAACTCCATGCTACCGACAAATGATATATATTAGTAAGGTATGAACTTTATGAAAAGCAATAGACAACATCCTTCGCAACGCTTAAAATCTCCCTTCATGTTAAGCGTACGCAAAAAATCTATTTTCTGCATGCATGACATTACATCTTACTCTAATCCGAAATCAAATTTCCAAACATTATTTATGAATGATTTCCTGATAACCATTTGGAAAGTAAATAATTTTTAATTATGGTACCTACTTCGTATTTAAAATTTCAACCATATCTAATTTAAAATTTTACCCATAAACAAGTATGTTCTTTCTCGGTCTAATTTACTTCGATAACCTATCCGCTTAAAAAAATTGGTTACGGCTCACTTTCATCATGCACGAGTACCCATCTACTGAAATATTCACCTGATTATGAAATTACGAACATGCATTACATAATAATTCTGATAGTCTGAATCAAAATTGTGCAATTTTGAAGAAAGAAAATCCGTCTCACAAGGACCCGCGCATAAATGATTACTCAAGACTAGATCATCATCATTGCTCCGCATATTGTTTTGACGCAGATCTCTAATTGATTCCTTTATCGAACGTCCATTTTATGTCCATGTAACTGTTTCATTTGCATCCTTCACTATCTGCTCTGTAAATATCATCCGAGGTCTTCCCTTAACTTTGTTCCCATTACTTTTTCCTCGATGACTGCCTTCATAAAGCCATAACGGTGATAACTCACCCACTGAAACACCTTGGTAGGTAGCTTACACGGTAGTCACTAAATGTAGTGTCTCAATATGTTCTTTTGGTTGACCCGTGAATCCGCTTCTTTACAAAATGTTCTTCCGCATTATTTTTCCACCTTCTCCTCTAAAATCCTCTTCATTAGCATATCTGTCGATATATCTTAAGGTAATGATTGTTCAGTGACATCACATTTCCTCCATCACATCGCCTAACAGCCATGAAAGAGAATATTCCTGATGTGCGTTCGAAAGGCCGTTTTGCTTGACGCATCAAATTGCAGGCTTAGAAGCAGACTCTATTAGCGAAAATTTCATGTATGAATGCATGAGAGGGAGGACGGGAAATTTTCCACAAAATCACTTATACATTTGGGAAATTTTTGTTGAAATCGTCACTTAAAAGGATTAAATGATTCACTTTGCAATCCTTCATGCAACAGAAAGAGCACTAAAAAGTCTCCTGTAAATGCCATTTTACTTAAGGCTTTTCACTGAGCTGTCTGAGGCATGGAGATATGCGGTATGAATTTAGTATTGCGTAAAGGAAAGAATTGCATGCAAAACATCCCAAATGTATGGAAGTCTTTGGAAAATAGTCCCATAAGATTTCCACGCGTTCTTCATGCAAATTCCCCTGTTTCAAGTAGTGCAATTATTGCGTCTTGTAAAATGACCTTATGTTAGATGTTATGTCCTCATAAGATGTTAGAAGTTATTTAAGAAATTATGATCTTATAATTTATATGAAGTACCTCAATGAGCGTTTCCTAAGGAGCGTATTAATTAGAGAAAACTCCAGCGCGTTCCCGCCGGCCGCGGAATACCGGTTGTCGCTACGTTAATTCCCCGGTGAGTGTGGCGCGCGATCGCGGGTAGTGGGTGCGGGCGCCGTGCAGGAGATGCACCTTAAATCAGTCGCACGCATCTCTCTCCATAAATTGTAACAGTCAGGTCCTCCCGGTATTGTGTATAAATTTTCTCTTCGCTCAGGGAAACGTTTACGTTACATGATGGACTAGAAAAGTTGTAAACGAGTTATAACGGGTGGCAATAAAATGATTAGAACAGTTCGTTTATTGGGCCATCAAATCATTCTGTCTCCCTTGAATCAAGGAAGTGAGCGTTATGGTTTCTTAAAAGGTGCTAAAAGAGTTACAAACATACCCTAAATATTTTTAAAATCACCGAAACAGGAATATCGAGTGTTCTTAGCCTACACAGGTCAACCATTATTCTGTGCCGATTCCGATGAGGAGTCTCGGATTTAGGTAGAGAAGGTATTGAGACTTGTGTTGGATATACCATATGTTCAGTGTAAGGAGAGCATGGCAAACCTTGGCCTATTTCCAATATGCATTAATTTATATGAAGTACAAAACTTTAAGAACGAAATATTAATGCGAATTCGATAGAAAAGTGTAACTATGTCCGTAGAAGTGCAACAACCATAAGAATTACCCCAAAATTAGGTTTAACACTGGGGCCAAAGGATGTTACAATTGAGTATTTCTACTGATTTAACGATAGAAAAACTGGCGTAGAAACAAAACAATAAAACAAGCAAAATGCGAGCGTATTTCGGATCTGATATTTAGCTCCAGTTTTTTAAATATAGCATTTTAACCGAAGTAATGGTTAATCGCACGAGAAATATGACTGTTATAAAAAATTTAGAGCTGGCATTGATAAAACATTTCCAGCCAATTTCACTTATACCAATACTCTAATTCGTATACGTAGGATAACAACAAGCAGGGATACAATCTAGATTCAAAATTGATATGGGATTAAATAGAAAATGAGAGGAATTATTGTTAGACAGTTTTCCATTTCTGTACCTTTTCCTTATGAGCGGACGGGCTTAGCAAAATTTCCTTGTGCTATTGTCTCACCTGTGCTTGATGCCTTGCTTAGCTATGACCTTCAATCCAGAATTGAAAAAATCGCTGCAACTCAATCGATTATATAATAGCCTATTTTAGAGTTTGTATGGTTAGATAGGGTTCCGGTGCCCAAAGGTTTAATTAAATTGAAATTAAATTTTTTAAATTAAATTGACAAATGTTCCTGCTGGTTTAGGGTATTAATTTTAAATTCCTATGATGCAAGTTCGCTTTCCCAGACAAACGTATTTTGGGATTTTTTTCTGGTCTAATTCTGGTTATCAGGCGTTCATTGAAATCGAAAACATCAGTTTTACAGATTTATAGAGATATTAGATTTGACTGTTTAGCTTGCAATTTGGGATAAATCATATTTTCATTACCGGCTGCCACACACCCCCGCGATGGCCTACAGAGTATCGCGTAATGTATGTTTCCATCAACTTTTATGTTGTTTAGCTGATTTTTGATATAAATAACCGAAAAACCTGAATGAATACATTGCGCACTCTAAGTGGGAACAATTATAGGTAAATCTTTCTCCATAGGACGCTTAAGTTCACAATTAAAATCGTTATTAGATACGTGCAGAAGCAATGAGGCCCGGTTTTACAGCGGAAAGATGCATTGCAAACATAAATCTAAAGCGAAGAATGCAATTCTGCTCAATAGTTGAATTCGTTCGCGTTTCAAATTCAATAATAAAATCCACTTCGATCCTTTGAGTTTTCTCAAAATATTTTCTCATTCACACAACCTCAGATGCTACGTGGAAAGATCGAGAAGAATTTATTGGTGGGAGTATTTTATTACTGGCAATTAATGTTACCGATACAACATAAACGTTTCTCTCGAATTCCTCACCATAGAAACGCATCATGATGTGAACACTAGAAACACGCATCTTACCTCTACTTCTCATTCTTTTGACCCTAAAACGTAATCTACACTCAAGCGTAACAATCCAGCGTGGTATGCACGCGGAATTTGTCTGCGACATGTATTTCATTCGGAGAAATACTTTCTGTTAGCAGCTGCGCGTTTAACGTTAAAAATTCGCGCGCCTCAAGCAATGGCACAGTAGTGTTAATGGCTCTGGGAGAGAGGATTCATTCTGAAAGTAATATATGTATAGTACCTTGCAAGGGCTTTTTTGGTTTGTACCTGAATGACTAATGCGATAATCATGCATATCTGGGAAATTTCTGCAGTTTTTCCTCTCACAAATGCACCTGACTTTCGCACTGATCCCTTAGCTCTTAACGGCTCAAATGGAAGGCGATTCTTCCATTGCAATATTCAATCACGCGGCAGCATGCTGCATAGGGGAATGGGATGATCAGGAAAGAATCTCAGCTGTTCATATAGATAAACAATTCTTTGAAACTGACTAACGCAGGGAATGAAAGGATGTTCTGGCAAGTCATGTGCACGTGGAAGAATTGAATAGCGTATCAGTACGAGTAAGCACTCCATCTCTATGCTAACGCGCGGTTTTATACGCAATAAAATTCCAAACAGCACTCAAGGCACAAGAAGCTTTACAGTTATGGCTGCTGAAATGTCAACAGCAGTCAACGTGAAATCATCACATAGATAATTTTCCATTTGTCGCCTGGAAAGCACTCGATTAGCTATATGCAAAGGATATTCCAATAACGCTTTTTTTTTACCAGCTATCACAGTTAGTTTAACTTGTCTTCGCAGGGGAGTTCTTTCCTTCGTCTACGCTAAATTTAAAGAGCACATTGTCGGGCTTGTTTTTACATTAACCACGCATTCTATTCTCCCGTCCAGGCTATTACGTATCACAATACAATATATTTCATAGAAGTAGCGGATAATAAATGAAACCATCTCACCATGAAAAATATACCCATATATGATATTTGACGCACTGAAGGAAGGTAGACTTAGGAGTAGGGCCAAAAAATAAGAATACGTCGTAGACTTCGTAACCTAATTCCACCGAAAATATTGGTACATTTGTTTCAACTACCGTTATGTACTAGCTTACTTTCTTAGAACCGCCTAAATAGCCCATATTTAGGTGGTGCTAAGCCCTACTAGTTACACACCAAGAAATCACTGGTTACGCATATTTCATAATTTTTTAAAGAAAAACGTTTTTAAACAGGGAAATGTCGCGCCGAAGAGGGACTTCAGCTCCACCAAGCAGCTGTTATTTTGGTGGGAAACCAAAAGAAATTCAGACCAAACCTTGCGCATTCTTAAAGAAGGTGAGACCAAGTGTTTTAATTCTGTTGCAAGCTGCTCACGAACCAAACTTACAATGCATAGATGTTATTGTAGCCCCAACATATGGCGTAAGGAATGTCCAAAAATCGATTGCCTTGTTTAATCCAATTGCAATTGCATTGGATTTCCGATAACCCAAAAGCCTAAAAAGTGTCTTCTCCTAGCGGTATTTTCGAGTAACCTTAAATGACATTATATTGTTTACACTAGCTGTGTTCAACCCAAAGGTTGGTCTTTGTTGGTATGGGTAGAGGTACCAAGTACTGTGAAATTCACACATTTAGGGTAGGACGGCCAGTTCCTTTCCCTGAGCCACCTGCAATTTCCTACGAAGTTCTGACACGCAGAAAATCGCATCGCGAGGATATTAGGTCGCCATGTCCAGTAAGTCACTTGCCCGGGATTTGAACCTGGAACCCTCCAGTCAGGGGCTCAACTCTCTACCCACCGCGACCCCCTTGTTTATACTGCAAATTCTAAATTTAAATTTGCCATATACGAACCAGAATAATTCTCAACAGCGAAATCAAGAAAGCAAAAAAGGCATTGAATACCGAGCTGCAGTTCAGATGAAGATGTTATCCTTAAAATTTGTTTACACGAGTATCTCTATCTCGCGAGATAAACCCTCACATTTATTAGAGAATATGTTTCAAAAAAAATATATATTTTGTCAGGTGAGAGTTATAATGCCGCAGTTTACTTCAGTTTAAAACCAATGTTGTAAATTCATCAGCAAAAGGACATTTGCTCGACCGAGAAGTCTGTCAATCAGCCAGTTATACAAAGCGAATAAAATTTAATTGACCCATGATTAAATATTATAATCATGCATCCCTCAATCGCTATCTACAAGAGATTTAAAAATTCATTCTTCCTTCTTAACATTCTCGACTCCATCAAAATAATGTCAATTTGAAGAGCGTAACTTCTGAGGAGATATCCGATAGTTCCAGGCACTGGTGCGTTCCACGATCAGGAGTTACGTTTGTATTTCCGAAAGAGTAGATTATTATTCGTTAATTTTGCTAAGTTAACACCACTGCAAATTAGCAATTTTTTACCATCCAGGCTTATTATGAAAAAGATAACCTTATTATGAAAAAAATGCCCATGGCATATCGAGTGGAGAGCTGCTTCAAACAAATCTTAGAATTGTTGACCGATGATAATGATTTATCGATAGTTCGATCCGATAGTTCCAAGCTTTATGATTCAATTTCAACCAGTAGATTAAAATAAAATTTGGAGCACAAGGAGAATAACCGTAGGCTTGTTGTTCTAACACACTGCCACACTCTAGCGGCGGCTTGCGGGTAATTGCGTAGATGCAGATGAATTATACTTCAAGGAATTTTAGGCACGTGGCTTTTCTCGCAACCGGGAGACTGAAAGATCTCAGAGACGTGCGAGTTGTATAAATAAGGCGTGCCGCGCTGAAAATGCAATCTATGCCGCAGCAAAAATGATGTCTAGATGAAGACACGAAGGAAGGAAACTCCTTCCACATTAGGAAAATATGAATTACGAAAACCGTCATACCTTTTAAAAGCGTAACATATGAGGAGATATCCGATAGTTCCAGGCACTGGTGGGTTCCACGATCAGAAGTTACGTTTGTATTTCCGAAAGAGTAGATTATTATTCGTTAATTTTGCTAAGTTAACACCACTACAAATTAGCAATTTTTTACCATCCAGGCTTATTATGAAAAAAATTACCTTAAGGCCCAGTGTTTCACGCGGCAAACCTAATTTCGGCGCAATCTTCATACAAACGTGTTGAGAATTAGCTTCAAGATTATTTTGTTGATTTAGTCTAATACCACAAGATATCGCACATCCTTACGCGGCAAAAGCATCCAATCTTTCCACTATGCCTCAGGTGATTTCGAAAAATCTCCTTTCGGGCCTGCGTGGATCACAGTTGCAAAATTGTTGTGGGGTCACTCTCCAAAAAGTTTGAAGCAAAAGCAATTGGTGACCTCATTTTCAGTTTCACAGCCACGAGGCAATTATGGAGTGCTTGAGGCCAGTTATGTTCATTGATGAGTTGAGGCTCTGTATTTGGTGTTGTGGTTTCCACTTTATTGTTTGGACGTTGACAACGAATGCACACATAGAGTATGGTATGTTGGCTGGTGTGGAGTTTACTTTTGAAGATGCCTCGTTACTTAAAGTACCTAATGCACGAGTGGAGCAAAATGCTTTCAGATTCATTTTAAATCTTAAGGGAAGTTGGATATTCTTAGATATATTTTCCTACTGATATTTTATGCTTAGTTCACACAAATAACGATACAATCATATTAAACCTTTGTCAAAAAATGCCTCCACTGAGCTCTAGATGAAAATGAGAATGTAATATAATGGAAATGGCATTATCCTGGAAATTACGCCCATATATCTCTCGACTTTTGTTGTAAGAAAGTATCATGTCAATAATAAATAAAACCGATCACTGAAAATATCATCACACGTAAGAAAAAATAACCGCAACTCAAGAAATAAAAGTATGATGAGGATATTCATTATAACCTACAAATAGATCTATACTATAAGCGGGAGTTGTTGTAATGAAAGAGTGAATTTTCTTGTCCTATAAGGATGAAAAGCTAAGTGATCTCTTCAAGGACTTCCAGAGGTTAACTAAGCGTAGCCCGAAGCCCTACGTGAGCAAAACTTCAACGCTGTAAACTGTTTAAAAAAATATAGACTGTGTTCATGTCTCTTTAAGCTGATTTTATTCTGTCGAAACAAAAATTCAGGCGATTCCTTCGTAGGACAAAATATGTAAATTACACCATGGAAAAATCATTTTGAGAACATCACTTATTCATAATCTAGGACTCATCATTTCGAAGATGACTTAGAACCTTCTGTCCGGGAATAGAGTAAGTTCTTGAGCAGTCCTGCTCATGGGACCCCATCCCCATTCATTGGAAGCGAGTGATTTATTGACGCATCCTTTGCATCCGGGTGTAATGGCAGCCCGGGGGAGCCCAGGGAGCAATTCTTTACGGTCAGAAATGCCTGAACTTGCGCGTGCGGAAGCTTCTGTGTGCGTGGACGACAGAAAAACCTAGTTACGAAAGTCAACGAAACTTCAACAAGCGGCCTCAGTCTCTTTCAATTCCCTCGTCAGTGTGTGTCGCTGTTTCCATTCTGGGCAAGCCACCTTCAATAAAGCAGTAAAGATGGAACTGTGCGGTATTGTTATGAATCGATTGCGAGACGCGATGCTCACACCACATCACTCGTGACATCAACACGCAAAAACGTAAAATGCACGCTCTTCCGAAAAACAACAAACCTAAATATAATACATCCACGATTTATATGCATAATGGCTGCAGCCTGCATGTTTCATATGCCACCTGTTACTTAAGACGCAAGGTCACAGTGAGATATCTAATAGTACCTACTGCAAGAATAGTAATATTCTAATTATAAATCCCCTCCCTAAAGTCACCCGATATTGAAAAATAAATGCTCAAAGCATGCATAACATAAGAAATTTAAAAGTTCATAAAAATGTAAGAACTACGTTCCATCATTTTTGCAAACCTCTGGCCACCTGATGCCTGATTATTGGTAGAACTACAATGACATCTTAAAATTATTTAACCACTCAATGAAGACTAAGGAAAAATTGATTCGCTCGAAGACGGAGTAAAATGGTTCGAGGCAAAAGCAAAATAAATCTTGTCATCAGTAGCGTTAAATACTAACTGTCGACATTTATAAAAGCGCCTTGTGAAGGCAAGAATCCTAGCTTACATGCATTGAAAAATATTTACATATGAATGTAGCAATCGATAGTATAGTCTCGAAAATGAAAAACCCTAATGATGTGATGCACTTCTGCAAAAGAGACTGCAACGCTCTCGATTCAATGCCGATAATTTCAGTCATTCAAAATAGCCGATTACCACTGCAAGAGACTTTCGTAAAAGACTTACTCGCAACAGAAGGTATTAAAATACCTTCAAAAGAGACAGGTCGCATGCCTTTAAGAACACTTAAAAGAGGTAGTTTTATAGGTGATAATGGTTATTCACATCACCGATATGAAACTACCAATTGGGATGCAAGCGTAAATTGCCAACACTGCTTTATTTTGAGTAAATTACCTAATTTTGCGTAAAGGTAGACTGTGTCGTGGAATAAAGTAAATACGGATATTCATGGAAAAATTAAGAAGTCAGCCTTTCATGACACGATGTCACTACAGCAATAATTCAATTGAGAATTTAAAAAAAAAAACAGAATCCCACATAAGACTAGATAGCCAATAACGCCAAGTCGATTCAATGCGATGAGGCCTGCTGATGATTGCTGACTCTATACCAAGAACACACGAAGGATTATTGGAGATATTGCACAATTGAAACTAGTGAATCTACGCCAACGAATGGAACGAAATCACAAGTTGAAAATAAAAAAGATTTCGATTACAAATAATTAAATTTTATAATAAAAAATAATTTTATCGATACGGGAGTGCATGAATGAGATAAAACATGCTATCTGCACCTGAGTTAAGATTCGGAAATCCGATACTCTCGAGCTATAAGTGAAATTTAAGAACGACAGCGTAAGACCATTCAAATTAAATCCACGTAAACGAAAGTCGAGAGAAGAAGTTTCTCAAATACATACCTCAGTATAAATAAAAGTGAATCAAAATAAAATTATATGCATGCGGACATGTTTCTCCCGCTTTGACACTGTATTTCTGTCTTCTTAAAATATTTCTGAAGAAAATTAAGGTATATTTCTAACGCTAATCTGTCAATAAATGCCATTCTTTTTGCAATCCATACCTACTGTCACCTTAATTTGATATCTATGACGTAAAGGAAAGGTTCAATGAGGAGATATCTAGTTAACAATAGCAATCAATTTTATCCTTAGCCAAACAAATACAGTATCAGCCACTGTCTGTTTCGATTTTATGCATGTTGAAAGTTTCGGAATCATACCCAAAAGAATTTCGCACTATCTGAATCTTTCTGAAGAACGACGAACCCACCTCCCTCTTTATGGCTGCGCGAGGCTTACTATGACGGAATACCACACCGGTAGGGGGTACAGGACGAAGGGGGCCTGGATTGGAGGGAGGAGGGCCGGTACAGTAAGTGTGAGCGCAAACATAATAACTTCCACACACACAGGCACGCGTTCGCATTCTTAAGAACAACCGGAGGAGGCGGTGGGAGGAAACGAAAACAAACATCTTCCCCCATGCGCACCCAAGTCGCGGTTTTCGGAGGACGTGCCTTGCTCTTTCGCCTTAAAAAAATTATAAGAAGTCATGTTTGCTTCATCTTTCGCTATTCTGAGATTTCTCATATGAGGAAGGAGATGGAATTTTCCAACGTCCCAATTTTAAAAATCGATACATTGATGACGACCCTTCAAATTTGTTTGGGCTCAACAGAATTACTGCAATTCCACGAAAAAAGCTTAGAACCCAAGGATCTTAAGTAAAAACATAATTCTCCGCGGCATCTGTCACATGGAAACAATTTTCCAGCCAAGAACACCCCTAAGAAAAAATAACATCATTTTTATTCCGGTTGTATCAATTCTTTAAAAAGATTTAGTGACTGATGAAGAAATCCAAAACATTGACAGTATTGGCGACAGCGTGTAGCCTACGACATTTGTTAGAGGTTGATTCATAGGAAAGAAAGTATGGAAAACCTTTCGATTTTTTACACCTTTAAAGATTCTCTCAATCTCTAAAAGAAGAATAAAAACAGTAAAATAGACGTCAAAGAAAAATATTTTCTAAATTAAATTTTTCTTCCCTTCCTTTTTCAAAATATTTTACCGTTAACTCTAGCCGTAAAATCCACGGTTATATCGGCTCTTTGTGCCTGTTATCTATCAGCTTATATTTCAGTTAAAAAATTGGAAAAACCTCCGAAGAATATATTATAAAGATAATCATTATTAATTATCCACTAGTCCCGGCAGGCTATTATTGAGAATATTAGACAATAGATGTGCAATTGTTTTGCGCAAAAACTGGATAACTATAAAATAGAAACGAGAAATGTGTCACTCTAACACAGGAAGAGAAAGAAAAGAAGATGAAATTTAATGCAGGAGACAGCATCAGTTGAGAGACGTTTTTTGAGAGTTACAAAAATTTTGTTTTCGATTAAAAGAATAGGGTGGCAACCAATATCAGCAAAGAAATAACTTTTTCGTTAAGAGTTAAATAACTGGTTTCCACGGTCCGTCAACCTTGCGATTTGGGCAGGTTTTGTCAGGCTTGCTTTCCATTGGCGAATATTTAATGCACCTCTCTTAGTGCACCAACTACTTATCTTGATTTTGGAGAACGGGTTGGATTCGATTCACTTTGCTGAATGCGTATAGTGGACTACTCGCCGGAGTGTATGCCCCAATACGATCAACAGAGCTGCTTTTTAATGAAGGTGACCCTCAAAGTGCATTTCCTCTCCGATAATAAAAAATAGAATATTTTCAGCTGCAGTAATACCATAATGTATACTCATAATTGAACAGGTGTTCCACGCCGTCCCGAAAGATTGGAATGTAATATCGAACCCCAAAAGAAATGCGAAATTGAATATCGATGATCGCGGCACAAATAGATTGAAACTAACTTTTTTCTTTAAAAAACACGACGGGAAAAAGAAAATAGAAACGTTTCTATGAATTCATCTTCTCAATTACCACTCACGGTATACTTCGAGGAAGTTATAGCGCCAGATGAAATGCAAAAGGGGAGGTGACGGAGGAAACTTGGGTCTGTATAAAAGGGTGGAACTTATTAGTGATTATTACATCCAAAATGGGTTAAAGTGAACTTGTGTGAATACAGGGTTTATTCATCTATTATCCTCAGAACAATCAGTGATATATCCTCATAGTTGACGTACCTTTAAGTCTCTCATTAAATAGTGAACCAAAGGACCAAAATTACAGAGTGGGGGATCCTAAAACAGTTATTTAAGATGCCTATTGACGCTGGGTTTAACCCCTTGTATCACCCTCTTTTAACCTTATACCGCTGCGCCAAAGTTACATAAGCCAACTCATGAAATTACACTCTTCCGTTAACCGACTTTGGTTATGAGACGCCTGAGGCCATGTATGGAGAACAGAGAACAAATTTCGAGTTAAATCGGTCCTGTGGGCAAAAAATTCCTCACATTTCCAGATAAATTTTATTTTTACATATTTCACTTCATACTTAAGTAGAACTGTTGAAGAACTTAAGAGCCCAGATTCATCGATTTTTTTTGACTCGCCTAAAATCCAGTGTTGATTGTAAGCATCACATGGTACCGGCGTGATTTTGTTTAGCTGTTGATAACGTATCCTATCTTCACTACTTCGCCCACGGGGACTTCTGCTACACTACCCAGGGGTATCCAATTACAGCGTCTACATTCGTCATGAGCAGGAAACCACAAATTGCTTGCTTTGGCTTATTGGTGGTGGTGCTTGGACTTATTGGTGCAATCGCCGGGTAATTCCCCATCCGGAGTATCGAGTTTCTGCGGTAGCTAGAATACTGGCTTTTCGTATCGAGGGGGAGAGATTTTCAGTGGAATGCTCGTCTCTAATTGAGTACCGCTAAAAGAACACTTGAAGTTCTGTAGGATGGGTGACAACTGTCGGGACATTTCGTTAAAATGAGGATTGCCTGTATGGAATTGCCTACATATCTTCCTCTGGTCTTAAAGTCCTTTGCCTTTATACTCAACGCCACAAAGAGCCTCAGCTACCGGTCGCCTCCTCTAATGACAACAACAATGCTTTTCTCTCCACCTTTCCCCTTTTTCCTTAGTCCTCTTTGTGGCTGGGTCACCAAGCCTTTTTTTTACTTGCGACCCTTAGATCATAGATGGCGCTCGCTCGTGACCCCTATTCCCCTATTTGCATCGCTCATAATGGTCTAGCGGTAGCCCTTCCTAACCCTCGAACTTCTTCCGCAACCCTCAAGTGGGTAGGGGCCCTTCGGGTTGGAAACTTCTGGTCTAAAACGCCTTTGACTGCGGCACTGGCACGAAATTTCACAACGACCGGAGGACGTGGCCACGAGCGGGCGGATTCAACGCCGGCGGATTCCAGCGATTCCGCGCGGAGCGGGGGCCCGCGTGTCCAGGCAGCTCCGTCAATCTACTGCCGCCTGACCGGTCGTCATCTCCATTTTCGCCTCACTTCTACTCGCTAGGATGTTTAACCCTCGAGCGTCTGTCATGGAGACTGAACCTTCACTTTTTTCCCGCCGTTATCGACCTCGATTCCCGGATAAATTAGCAGTAGCGGACTGTGCGCTCCCGTTTAAAATCAAACGCGAACAAAATATTTAAATTCCGGGCGCCATAATTCTTTTACAAGTCCCCGCGGGCAGATCTTTCTCTGAGTGGAGAGATAAAAATAAAAAACGCCCTTTTGTGAGGATCATGACTCCTTATGACCAAACAGCAGTTTAGATGAAATACGATAGGAATACCCCTACGCCGAGCTTCATTTTAAATGCATAAAATTTAACGAAGGAAGTCTCAAGTGTGGCTTATTTCAACGAGTTAACTTGATTAGCACGCTATTTCTTTCAGTCGTATGCGAATGTCTGCCGTTGGCATTTTAAGCATTCACTTCGAGATATAATACGCGACACTATTTCCCATTGGCGAAACAGCGATTCATTTATGTGTTAATAGAGCCAGCAGACATTCCTACTTGATCTTATTAACTGCCCTTTTGGAGCTTACTAACGACGACAATATTCCACGGTAGAAAACTTCAAATTAGAAAAAAACGCTCCCATCATTGAAGTAACACTCGCTCGGTAATGTGGTGAGAATATTTATGGAGAGTACCAAACGAGGTCATAGCTGTTCTCTCACTCCTGTTCTATCTATGCATCGTACGCCGTTGCCATAATACCCGAGAACAGCAAAAATCAATGGACTTTTTTGATACTTTTAAATCCTCAAACTTAAGGAAAAAAATCCTTTGAAATGTTTTCACGAGCCATATAACTAAGGGTCGCTTTATAAATTTTTGCTGTTTCAACAGCTCTTTGCAGAAGCTGTTTTTTACATTTTCCTTACTGGCGTCGGTCGACAATAAAGCCATGTATGGTAGTGTAAAAATAAACGACGAATAGTTAATTTTACTTCATACACACATAAACCTACCCCAAGCAATATATCTTTGAGGGCCTGTTTTGACTAGCAAATATAGTAAATATTTATTTATTTGAAACTAGAAGGTTCAAGTCCCTCATTAAAATGATAATATGCATTGTTCTTTGAAAATGAACGAAAAAGATATTGACATGCACAGTTTGAAAACCAGCGAGAGGACAACCGACATATGTGGGAGCAGTTTTTCACGTGAATTTTCCTTTCTCCGTCCTCATCTCATGCCACGTAATGACGTTGAGTGGAGGCTATGATCGGAATGCCAAATTATTACACCTTGACCATAATGGATGTAATATACCGAACGGTTCACAAATTTAATGGGAAAAAACAGTCTCTAAAACTATAAGATATAGTACGATGCTGTTGAAAATAAAGAGAGTGAGAAAGAAAGTATTGAAAAATCTTATCATATGCTACTATAAGTACCAATGAGTCGCCGAAATTTACACAATACATTTTGCAAGGAGACGACTGTAGTAACAAGAATTGTAGCAAATAAGCTTTCTTTTGCGATGCAAGGTGTTTTGACAGTGCACAGGGACTCAAATATCTTGTCCATTCGGAAGAAATTTCATGCTCTCAGCATAGTTCTATGAAGCTGTACAGCGGGGAAGAGTGACATTATCGCATTTTGTGAAGTCTCAAAAGCAAAGTTTTCACACTGAGGGGAAGTGGGCGAAAGTACAGGCCCAATGAACGACGGCGTAGACAGAGACAATGAAATGGAAATGGCAACAGCGCCTGTCACATCATTTCAACCCTCATCCACTTTCGTAAGAGAGCCTGAGACTGTTCTGAAATGCGAAATTAATTATAAATACTCAATAAAATAAGATTATAATTGGATCTTAGATCCAGATAGAATCACGCCATTAAAATAATTCGTGAGCATTCTCTTACAACTTGTAGAAAACCAAGTTTCCATTCCTGGGCAACAGAACAATGAAGTTTAATTGATAACATTCTATAGATGACACAAAATTTTAAATGGTCTAAGAAAATAAATGCTCTGGTTCAAATTATCAAAAGCGTATGGGCGCCTATTTTTCAGGTGCTTCGCTTGTTTCTATTCCAATTACATATATAGCTAAAAGGTTTAGAAATTTTTTATTCAGAAATTTTTGTGGAAATAACATAAAACATTTTAATTAGGCCCGTGCAAATCGCGAAGAAGCTAAACTACTGTAGAATTGGAGAGTTTATTAAAATCCTTCGAATAAACATTCATGTAACTATGTATCATTCCATCGGTATTAATGGATTCATCATAGAAGGAAAATTTGAAATAAGATATTTCCAACTACATAAGCGATGCCTGAAGCGATGAAATATTCTTTTGTCAGTGCAAAGGTACAACGTGATCGCTGCAGGCTGCCGTTTTTCTCCGACAGCATTCGGCGAAACAATGACTGAAGCGGAGTCCGTCCCGTCGGGACAAACCTGAGAGAGGCCATTTTTCTCGACGATAGCCCGCTTCTGATGGGAGAGAGGTGACTTGAAAGACGGGAAGCCACTTTGATGCCAATAAGAATATTCACGGGGGTGACAGGGTTATCTTGTCAATTTGAGACACCGCGCGCGAACAGATCCACCCTTGGCCGACGTCAATTCATCCCAAATGCGCTTAATCCCTGTCCTCGCTCCCTCAGTGCCTTGGGATATCTCCCCTTCCCAGGAGTCACTGGCAGTCGAACCCTCCGCATCTCCCTCCTCTCCCCAGAGAGAAAAGTGACCACTGATGCCGTGGTGCACTACTAGTGAGCTTTTTGTGTGTACATGCATATATGTTGTCTTCCCCCATGTTGTCTTTATGGCTTTTCCACTCCCATGTCACTCACCGCCTCTCCCATTCTCTGCTTTCTGTTCTAGTTGAAGCTCGTTTGACGTACCCCTGCCTACTCGATGGCCAGACAACGGACTTACCCGGTAGGCGATAGTTATTTATACCTTCTCACTCATCTTTCTCTTTTGATCTCTCTTTACCTTGTTTGTTGGATATCGGTTTGCATAATTATCGTTATTTTTCCTGCCTCTCTGCCTGAAATCCTATTATGTATGTGTCATGCATATTTTATGTTTCAAGTTATGCCTTCGTAGGGTACTGTATGATCTATGTATGAAACTCGATACGATGGATACCTTAGGAAAGAAACATCCAAGCGTTTACGATTTCATCGTGATTCATCACATAAGTACTAGGATAACAAATATAGGCTAACGGCTTATGCTATTTCGTCACAAATATATCACACAATCCATTCATTCTATTAGGCTCCTTTACGCGACAATGATTGCTAAATTAACAACCACATACATTCTCGTATCTAATGCGAAAGATGAATACCATATAAATTCACATTATAATAAATCACGTGCATAAATATAGTTTAGGAAGACTATGAACTATAATAATATCAGAGAACGGAAAGGATATTCGCGCGAGTTCTCCAAACAGGCTGAAACAAATCACCTTCATCAGTTATTTCTTGATGGTTGTTGATCCTCTCATATTATAGTACAAAGGGTCACTTTTCTCGATCACGGAATTAGACAATACATTCCTTAGCATTCATTCCAAAATTCATTCGCCCTGATTTTCCACGTAGTATGTACGTACATACGTCCGCACAGTTCCCTTTACTCTTCAACCATCTATCAATGTTATACACAATTGCAACAAATCGTTTTGTTTATACCGTGCTTTTCATTTATCTTTACACAAATATGCTTCGCAGATTTCACATTTAGCTACAAGATTATGTATACATCCCAGAGTAAAGAACTAGCATAGGGAAATGGTTAATGTAGGACAATATTCCGTTAGGATGGGAACAAAATTCGGTACTAGAGCTTATGATAACTTGAATTAAACTAAGCAATAGAAATCTCTTGAGTATATCGCCACTTCAGTGATGGGAGAGTCCCAACGTTTCTTGACCGATGCTGGTTGCTTGTTCAAGGGGAATGTGGGTTTCCAGTGAAATTTATTTCTCGTTTGTCAGGTGGGAGCGATGGAAAGTGAGGAGGATGGTGGGAGGAGTGGAGCGGTCGTTGGGTCTATATTTCGGGATGACTGCATCCAACGTGCGGCTGATTTTGACGCAAGTGCCCCTGTGATAGTTGTTTGATTCTTTCTTTATCTGAACGTCTTTGCGGATGAGTCTCGACTGTTCCAATCGAATAAGGGGTAGACGACGTAGTCGGCAACGTCGGCAATAGCTTAGCATGCAGCACTGGGCCACGACATCGACTTTGAAAACTCAAATCGCCAAGGTCAACAGGCTAAAACCGAGACTCATGCGCGAAGCGACTGAGATAAAGAATGAAACGAACAATTATTACAAGGGCACTGGCCTCAGCATTACCCGCACGTGGGATCCAGTCACCCCGAAAAGTAGCCCCACCGACATATAAGAATATAGATTTCACTTGAAACTCAAATTCCCATGTAAAAAGCAACCAGCATCAGCCGCGAAACATCGGCACTCTCTCATCGTTGACGCGACGATATACCCGAGATAATTCTTTTGACTTACTCTAGATCGCCATGATCCGTGAAAGTTCCCACGCGTGGATTATACTAATCTAATTAACGAAAAACGTGGTTGACCATCTTTCAGCAACAAAGCAGTTCAAATCCTTCCACTTGGCTACTAAACCGTTTTATTAAAGCTCGCAAACACTGTATTTGGGAACAGCTGTGTAAAATTTAACCATTGACTACTTGCTTTTTGGTATTTGCTCATTTGCTTACATTCCATATCCTTGCATGCAAGCTGCACGTGACCACCTTGCATGTATTTCGCTCTTGTTTGCCTTATCTCTCTCTTTGTATGTATGTCTTCAAAGTATTTCAAGATCACTGTACTCCATAATTCTACATTTTGAAATCCTAAAGAGAAAACTAAAATTCACTAGACGCAATCACGGGTAAGAAGACTTGATCAACTTGTTCGCGCATTGCAATAAACATTACATCCGACTATGCTCAATAAAGTTCGTAATGAAATTACATTCTTTTTATTAATGATGCTTTTCAATTTTGACCATCTAGGCTATTAAAACTAAATTTTTAATCGCAGAGCAGTTTTAATAACACTTGGCCAATTGTCATATTTCGCTCAGAGATCCTCACTCGTTTACTCGCGGTATTCGAGCATATTTTGTCATTATTTTGCGAAGCTCTACCCTGAAATAGGGGTTGGTCCTAGAGTACAATACAAAAAATTCTTGCAATGGCCAACCAAGAAACGTGCGTACACTCTAATCTGCGACAATGAAATGTTATCAGTCCGTTAAAACCCGACGTCACAGCAACAGCTTTGTAATCCTCGTATTGTCTCTGTATTAAGAAAAGAGCCCTCCCAACGCGGCAGTACTTTGTTGGTTTTAATGTCTTCCAGCGAAATGGGCGAGGCAAGTAAAGTTTCAACGGGATGAGCTTCATTTTATTGCACGCTATCCTGAAGTCGCCCTCATTTCCACTATGCGCAAAGAATATGACTGTTTGCTGTTTTCTTATTATCACGATTACGAAGGATTATAAACTATTTTGATGATAACAGCCAAAAAAAAAAGTACAGTGAGAATTTTTCAGCTCGCTCACGTGGCAGTGAGGCTAACACTCGGACACCCAATTAAATTATTTACTTATTACTTGAATACTCCCTACCGTAGATAGTATGAGAGTTTTTCAACAACACGGATTGGAAGGGGCGTCTTATTTATTATTTCTTCCAATGGGTTTGCAATTGATTCAGTCGAATTGATAAAAACGTAGAAGCAAAAATGTTGATTGAAAAAAGAACCTGGGCAGCAAAACCAATGTTGAAATTTTTCTACCAATATACCTTATTACCTTTCACATATCGTTATATAGAGTTCATCCACAACTACATAATACCATGCAAACCTTCAAAATGGAGTGTGGCAGGGGGTGAAGCATCACCAGGCATGCATTATCAACCAGAGAGAATAAGTTCACACTTTGCAGGCATGCAAAAAATATTACTCCGTGCATTAGCGAAGGATGGAGAACATGCCACTGAGAGGCACAATGCTTCCACACCGAGGAAAATAGCAGGCATGTAGTCACGAGACACATTTAATGTTGACTATAAATTTCACTGAATTTTCAGTTAATAAAAAATTTAGAGCGAATCGAATACCAGTAGGTTCATTTTGCGGCACGAAAAATCTCTGCCCTAAAATATTCCCCATCGGCGATCCATAGCCCCCATGCCCCTTACAAACGGCGTGCTATGATGAAATGCTTGTATCTGGTGATCTGAAGTGCTTGAAAAAACCCATTACCTGAGGCATGTGTGCATGGTGTAGTGTAAATAGCCTAACCTCCAACACCGTTCAACTTTCATTAGCGGGCCAGGGAGATAATATTACCGTAACTGAAAGAAAAGCTTATCCTTTAACATCCAGGGCATGAACTTCTATGTATATTCCGCTACATGAATTAATCCGATGGTTCGTCTACATAGAGCAGAGTTGGTCGATAGTTACTAATTGACGCAAAGTACGGTTTTGAGGTTTGATTTTTCAGTGAGTATGATTTGACGAATCTGATAAGTGCTGCCAGAAATACTTCCAATCAATGGTGGATGGCAAGAGTAGTAACTTCCTACTGTTAGTGCCAGGGTTTGAACCCCATCAGATAGAACCATAGTGGGATCACTACTTCGATACTGCTTGGAGAGCATTCCATGTCCAATGTTGTGTCCGACGGATGTGATGTAAAACTGTGTATTCCTAGGGGTCTTGCACTAAGAGCAGGCTAAATTTTGACTCCGGGTTCAGTCCAGCCTTTCTCCTTACCGCATACAATCCTCAAATCTCTTCTTACCGTCTGATGTCCCTTTAAGAACGGGACAGACCTGACAATCACTTGTCGCCTGCGAATACATCTACCTCTATGTAATACTCTGCGAGCCACCGCGAGGCTATGTGGAAGGGAATATTAAATTTACACCATCCGGTCTTACTGATGAATGATTTTCTACAAAATTGCACGTACCGACAGATATTAGACGGATTTTAGCCCTCTTTGATTTGTATTGAAGATTTGTAACGATAACCATGTAGCAACTGAAGAATTATTCATTTTTGCATATCGTGTTGACAATCTAAAGTTAACTTCACGGCGTTTTGACTAACAATTTAATAAAATTGTAACAATGCCAAGAGCATTGGGCCAAGTCCCAGGCCTCCATCCTAAGATCCGCGATAGGAATGATTCGTACTTCGAAGTAAAAATAAGAGGATGCTTAACTAGTGCTTGGTTTAAGTTAGCCTCAAGTTGGCTTCGAATTCCATTTGCTTGAAACCATAATTTAACCAATGGAACCGGTCGAAATGTTGAAGGCGTCTCGCACCAGGAGGCAAGTTTCCAGCATGGATTTCGGCTTGTCCTCGCTCTCTCAGCCTCTCTCGGCGGGGAAGAGGCGGTCTGACTGCCAAACAACTTAGACAGGGGAATGAGGAGGCTGCGACTTGACCGCCCCTCTGTCTGTCCGCCAGGAGGCTTGAATCGACTCGCCTCGCCACTCCACACGATCCGCCCATTTCCTTAGCGAATGGACACGGAGGAAGAGGTCGGGCAAGGAACGTACGAGGGCAGGGACTGGCCTATACGGTCGCATACCGTCTTCATCATCTACCCCTGAATATTGCCCTGCAGGCCAAGTTCAGGGTGTGCGGCAGGGGGTGACTCCACGCCAATCATGCATTACTGTCGAATACGTGGCCCTTACAGCTAGTGGTTGCATTTAGCGACATCATATCAATCCGTACAAGTGCATGAAGGACACGCGGTCGTTTCAATTACACATTGAGATTAGGCTTTGCGATCTAAATAATTACATCTACACAATACCTTGCAAGCCACCATACGGGTGTAAGGCAAGGGGTGAATTCACACCAAACATGCATAAAAGGGGTTAGTAATTATATTCTAGTCTACACTTTACATTTTTAATTAAGATAAAAATAGTAAAGCAAGTATGAAATACATTCTGCTAGTTGGGTTAGCTGAAAGTCCTTATACCAACATGCGACTACCTATGCTTTCCATTGATACACTTGTATTTATTCTATTGGATATATTTACAGCTATTCATATCCATAATTGTACGAGGAAAGAAGAACATTTTGTATTTCTTAGTTCGGAAATCAATATCTCTAATTTTATGATTATGGTCCAGTCTACCATAGTAAGTTAAGAGTTCGCAAAATATTTTAACGTCATCAATGGAGATATTATCTTGGAACGTATTTAGGAGATTACGTCTAAATTTCACCTCCGGTCTGACAATGATTTTAGTTAATCTAACAGACTGGTTAGCTAATATACCTATCATAACGTCGCTTTTAAATCTTGCTGATCGACGCTGAACACGATCCAGTTGTTAGTGACTGCATTTAAGCCTATTTCGTAAGAATCCCATATACTGGCAGCGTATTCCAAGTGAGGTCTAACAAGGGAAAAATAGCTAATTTCTCGTACATGAGCGTCACATTTCCCCAGTACTCTTTTGATGAATCCCAGTTTACGATTGGCTTGACCCATTATTTCGCGTATGTGTTTACCCGAAGAAAGCTCATGTGTCAGTCTTATTCCAAGATAGTTATGGATTCCACGTTTGTTAATTTATTATTCCTTATGTTTTAAGTGCTAGGAGGAGAACTACTCGTTTTCCAAAAATTCATTACTACACATTTTTTTCAAATTTAATTCCAACTGCCATGCACCACACCAGTTTTCTATTGCTTCTATGTCATCATTCGATGATTCTTCATCGTTTGGTCAATGAATTTCCCTGTGCAAACTTTGAAGAGAGAGAGATAGTGAGAAATACGCTGAAATAAGAAGTTAAAGTGAAAAGCAATAGTCATGAAGAGGGAGATGAAATTTTATAAAGTATTTCCCCACCCATCTTCCGCTATATCTTCCTTTCCTGGTTATTGCATATAAGGTTTCCCATAACTCTGATGCATGATTTCGATAATGACACACGCATGACGGAACCATTCCTGGCAGCGTCGATAGAGTGTGATAACAGAGCGTAGATATTTATTTCATCATTTTATAGCTAGAATACTTTCGTAAAATGACACGGAATGGATATTACTTCTGAAATATGAGGGGAACATTGTTTCAATGATGGAATGGGTGGATTTTGAGAGTGGTATTATTGACCTCAGAAATATTGGCAACTTCTTGGGGTATATAGTTATAACCCGATCGATTGTACTTCAAAATAATTTACCTATATAACATAATAAAAAAAATTATGCAAGCAAAGTGCTCCCACCATGAGAACAACCCAAAGGTTGATTTTTGTGGCTGAGAAGATTTCACTTCATAGTAAGCCCAAAAATGAATTAAAATACCGCTATAAATAAATGAAGGTGATTTCTTTTCCCTGCAATGCGTGCTAGTCTAAACCTCTATACACTTCAGATTCAATCAACGATGTTAATATGGCTTTCACATAACAGCAACTGTATCCGGCTGCTTCTATATAAGTACATATGTTAGATGACGAAGTAATCGATATTTCTGCATTATAGTAATCAGATTAGATATAACCACCTACTTGGAAAAGAAAGTAAATGCCGAATCAACGCACCCTAAAATTGCGTGGCCCTTTCTTTAATGCATGTATAAGGGACCATCACGATGCGAAAACAATGTAGGTGGAAACAGCTGAAAAATGTGGTCCACATCAACGCCACCAATACTTAAACATGCCAACAAAGTGATGGGTTATGAATGTAGAATAAGAATACTGGGGTAAACCCTTCCCGAACCAAAGCAAATATGAGGTCGATGCTTTATTTGCTTGCTCCGCTGGGGCTGAAAAAAAAACAAAGCGACAGATCGCGCAACCACATCGTAATTGCAATGTCGATACATCCATATAATGGGAGCATTTTGTGCGTGTCGCAGGGTCTTCGGATCGGCGAGTATCGACACAGAATACACAAGAACGCGCAAACAAACAAGAGCACACACACAAACACACCTTTTCGGTGCCTTTGTGCGTCACGCGCCGACCACCGGCCATTGGGCGGATAGTGTGCAAGGGATGAAGAGAGAGAGAGAGATATGCCGAGCGGTGTGAGAGGGATGAAGGCTCACAGGGATGGTGTCGGAAAATTACTTTTTCATTCGCCGCGCTCCCCAGTCCTGTCTGGCGGAGCCAACTTCCCTCCTTCCCGTCCCACGACAGTTTTGCCATTGGGCGGAGCTCGCTTTATCTCCGCTTAATCCCCCCTCCTTCGACACCAACATCCCAAGATAAAGCCCGGACGGCTCTAGGGAAGCTTTTTCCATACCCGGTTCTCGGAAACCAAGATGTCGGTTCTCGGAAACCACGAACCGGCCGGCATGAATAGGACAGACGTACCGCCACTCTCATTCGTGGTGAGGTAGGTGGAGGTACGTAATCCCATTCAGCCTGAGGGATAGGAGAACTCCAAGAAGTCCAGAAGAGTATCTGCATTAATCGACGGTCTCTTGAAGTACTTGAAAACTTCTCTCTTATTTAGATATGAAAATGTTTCGAGCGATCGAATAAGTGTGATAAAATGAGGATGAGAAAATTTCCCAACGGTCGCTTCCACAAGTCTAGTACCTCAACTGCAAGTCATACTAGAGAGAAAAGTATCTCCCATGAGGTGGGAACTGAGGATTGAGTCCACAGGGATAAGCTACTTGCATTAATTGGTGGCTCAGAATGAGTTCAGAAATAAATTCTTAGCTTAGTTCCATTTGACTAGTGTGTACATATCAGTAGCGCACCCACGTGGGGCCCTATCCCCCCCTTAGCTCTCTACAAAACCCAAATTAATCTTTAATTGACAAGTCACAGTCACATGGTAGCAGCAGTTGGAAAAATAGGAAAAACTCGTTACATCATTTCACTCAAGCATGACTAGACCAAAGATAAAAGAAAGGCTATTTTATCTGTGCTGTGACACGCACTTAACATAGGCCTAAAATTTTATGACTATTTTGGCCTGTAAATCTGATATGGCCACTGATAGGATGCATACATGTAATAACTAATATGGCCTACTATAAAATTCAAAATATACTGATTGAAATAACATTTTAGTTACACTGCAGAATATCGGGCAGATGGCGACACCCCCCACTCCCCATAAAAAATTTCTGGGAGCGCCACTGGTATATATTATTATATTTTCATACGGCAGTCTAATGAATAAAGGTAGGTTTGGATAAGGACATGATATCTATTCCACCCACGTCGTGGTACCTATGCCTCAGCACTTCCTCTTTCTCTTCAGCTTACATTTGATGCATTCAATCTCACTTCCTGTCGTCTAAAATGCCCGTTCTTTGCTTAGATTTTCCTCCCCACCCAGCACATTCCCCTTCGTCACGACCTTCAACAACCCCCGCCCAAAAAACTCCCTCCCTCCTCTAACTCAATCGGATTTTTTATCCATCAACTTCCTTCTCCCAGTTCAACCTCCTTCCTCCACCATAGCTTGAATGTAATTCGTTTGTCGCCCTTTCCGTCCACCTATCTCGTTCAGTCCTTTCATATTATCACACTTCAAATCCAATATTCTACTCCAATGCTCACTACCCCATCATCACCAGTCCCTTATTGTGGTAAGAATCTTATTCTACGCAGCTTTTATATCGGTTCTCATTGTTCACGTCACACAATCGGATGTTGTGGATCGGAACCTGTGACACAACGAGTCGAAAAAAAGCGTTGAGGACGCGAGTCATTAAGAATAAATAGTAGGTACTTTTGTCACTCACCAATATCTTCTAAGGAGATATATATTGGAAACGACTTTCCGTCGCCGCAGAAGTTCATGGCTGGAGAAGATTCAAGAAACCAGTTGCAGTTCACACCTAAGGGGTGGGTTAAAAAAATCTGATTAGTGCAACAGTAAGGTCAGCATCCAAAATCTAACAGCATAGATGAAGAAGTGCCGTCAACAGCAAAACATCTAGCTCCTTACTATCAACCTATTTAATAATTAGCCTTACATTAATACATTTTTATAAATTTGGAACGACATAAACTCGCTACAAAATACACAATGAGTACGAATAGTCGATAATGGTGCATTGTTCATCCCACCTAAAGGAGAAAGGAGCAAGGAAAAAAGTTAGGTGAATGGCAAAGCGGTTGATAATGCCAAAAGCATGCGCTTGATTATTCCAGGAACTGCTTGGGCAGTGGCTATCGGGGATAGTGACACCTAGTTTGAATGTCGGGCAGAATTTACTCTTGGCACGCCCAGTACATCTACATCCACACTATAACCTGCAAACCACCGCGAGGGTGTGTGGCAGGGGGTGAAAATCACCAAGCATGCACTATTGACATGCAAACAAGCAACTATCGATCAAATAAGTGTTGGCAAGATAGTATTCTTCATTGCAAACGAAGCATGACTATTCAAATTGGGTCGTCAATCTCTAAGGTATATAATGTCTAAGGCTACGCAGTGACAAACTTCTACCCTCCTTAAAAGGAAAAACGGAGTCAACTTTAACGGAGGCGGGTCGTGGGCAAGCGTGTGAAAAATACGAGAGGACAATGATGTGAGCTGATGATGCGTAAGTAATTACTAGAATGCGAATGGTGAAGGCACCATCCGCGCGAAGAGCCGCATCACCGATTCAACAACAAATTATTTTCACTTTAATTTCCACGGTTTATTGACGCACTTTTTCCGTAATGAAATGGAGGCGAGGGAAGGGTCGCGGAGACTGACTGCATATTCGAGGGCAACGCTCTGAGTTCTTCGCTGTGACGACGTAATTCACGGTTCGCCATTTTATTACGTGCGAATGTTAACGTCGACGTCTCGTCCGACACCCATAGTGCTTATTCTTTAAACGTATCCTTCATTACCCAGATACATCTCTGTCTGAAGTGAAACGAGAGGAGATACGGTTAAGCACATGCGGTTTTGCGGCACGAAGAATTCTCGAGTCGTTTATTGGGTGGAAATAACCATCAGTACCGCAAAATACTTTGCTGCTTCAACATGTTTAAATTCAATGCCTAGAAAATTTTATCCTTTCTAATTTTTTAAACTAAGTGCAAAACCTACAATGTATTTTATTGTAAATTTTCTATTTGAATCTGAACTTATACGCCGAAATTATTTAAAATTTCTGTACTACTAACTGAGAGAATATAATATGAAAGATAATAAAAGGTAGCAAACAATTATGGACGAAGTGAAGCCAGTGAACTCTAGAGGCTCATTCACTTAAAAGGTATCGCAGGTCATTGTTGATGATATACATCCTCATTTACTAAGTATGCAATCCACCTTGAGGGTATTTAGACGAGGGAAAATGATATGGATTGATTGAGGTTAACGAATGACGTTTCACCCTTTTCATCCACCTAATCAGGAAGGTTGAGGGCTCTATGTTAGGATGAACCTCAAATGTACAAGCCCTGTTTCAATAATTGCAATTGCACAGGGTCATGCACGGCAATATAAAAAGTTTGACATATTTATTGCGGCCTAAACACAATTCAATGAATTAGACTATTTAACAATAACTCACTCAGTGATTCAACCCGAATGTTGGTTTTGATAGGTGAGGGTAGAGGTAGCTCACCCCGGACTGAGCCACAGGCGTGTGAATTTCACACACTCAGGGTAGGGGGGCCAGTTCCTTTCCCTGGGCCACCTCGCACTCCGAGGATTTTCTGCCGACGTCAACAACAAATTATTTTCACTTTAATTTCCACGGTTTATTGACGCACTCTCTCCGAAATGAAATGGAGGCGAGGGAAGGGTCGCAGAGACTGGCTTCCAAAGGCTTCACCCGGATTTGAACCCGGCACCCTTCGATCAGTAGCCAAGCACTCTACCCACTAGACTACCACGCTCCACAACATACTACATAAAATACATTAAAAAATATAGGTGCATGATTAGTGCTCTCAATACACGTTACAGTAAAAAAAATTCAATAGTTTTTAACATCCTTAACATTAACTCTATTCATTATTAATTTAGGAAATTTAAGACATCATATCCATCCTCATTTTTGCACACCTCTTCACTAAAATCCTTATAAAGTCAATTGCGCATTTCATTCTCTTAACTTGTAGATCTACATCCAAGAGAGAAATATATCTTTTTCGACCAATATTCTGTTAGGATCTTGGTAGTGATTTTAAGTAAAAACAAATAACTAGCAAAACATAGATGAAGCGTACTCTGATAACAATAGACCTATATTTACTTAATAATTTCACGAAAATTGATGAGTAATGAATAATAATCGCTGGTTACATAATAATTATTTGAATACTTTTGTACCTATAACATAGTCCAATCTATGATTTAATAAGTAAAATTGATATGAGGGCTGAGTAAGGTATTTCATAATCCATTAAATATCTGAATTGCACATGGCGGAAAATTTATTGCCCTCTAAGAGTAGAACTAAAGTAGTTCATATTACTTGCAATAGTTATTACAGAGATAAACGCGTTTTATGGCCGATTTGATGCACTACCATAAGTTTCTAATGCATGGCCGGGAACGTCCATTTCCAATACATGGTGATAATTAGTTTACTAAGTCCACTTACGGCGTATTCATTAGCAGGGAGAAACTCGGGTCTAGGAGTTCAACACGCGATAGAATTTTTTGCCTAAGAAGCGAGATTCATTGCGCATATCTACAACCGTAGGCCATTAAATCTCAATCAGATATACGAATAGTATTCCATTTTTCAGTCCGTAGTCAGCAAAAGGACTTTTTTGATTGAAAAAAATCGTGCCGGGACAACAGGCTCTTTTTTATAATCATAGGGTATCTCAGTTTCCCATATCGAAGGCCGAAAAATCTTAAAATTTATTCTTTTTCCTCAACGCTTTTACATCAGAAATTTCAATTTTAACCGTTAGATTCATTCCCAGAAAAATTAAAGAAAAAGCAATGTTTCGCCGGGAAGTGGATTGCTCTAATTTAAAAGCACCTTCACATTTTTCCGAATCATGTAGAAGCACTATTAACCGCTACTTGATAAAAACATTGCGCAAGAAGTGGGTATCGAGAAGAATATAAGCAAGGCAAATGTTAAAACTTTATTTCGTATTTACTCATTAGTGAAAAATACGTGTTTCAATAGGTCAGAGTTTCGAGCATTAATTACTAGGTATTGGAAATTACACTGCATAGGCTGATGTGAACTCGACAATTTTCCTTCGAAAGATAATGTTAATGTAAACAATCAATAATTTAAAAAATTTTTTTGGAAATACGATGTCATTGTATAGAATAGATTCTACTAAGTTACCAAAGCCACGAAATTCAATAACTACTGATTAAAATCTATCTGGTTATGAGAAAAATATACACTAATTTTTTAATATAAAATTGACTGCTAATGTGAGCGGCCACAACAAAATTAGGGAAAAACTCGGGGAATATTGTATATTTTTTAAAAATATTTCATTGATTCTGAATTGCTCCCGAATAATTAGAAACAATAATTTCCATAACTTAAAGGAAGTAACGGTCATCGTTCTAGCGGCAGTAAGGTCACTAATATTATACCTTCGGGTATTGAAATCACTGGTTGATGGTGGATTAAGTTCGACGCAGTAAAAGCACCTTTCTTTACAGATGGGGCACCAAAAAGCCGAATGTTACCACTTCTCTTTAAGCTATCGACTCCCTCTCAATTGAAATTGAGAGCTTATACCGGTTGAGTAGACGGGCCATCCCATGTCCAGACATGCGAGGACTGAGCGATCGACGCATTTTTAAAGCAGCAAGCGTCGAAGTGAGCACTCCGATATTTTTCACCACCCCTCCCGGCAGATGACGGGGGTGGATGACATGACGGCGATGAAGGGTGATCGCACATTTGATGGTCGGGAGCCGATGCGGTTTGTCGGGGGTGGTTGGTTGCGTGGGACTTGGTCGGGAGAGCCGGGTAGGATATCTTCTCCGGGTCGAGGAGAGGGATGAACGCAAGAGGGGGTTAGGAGATGTGGTTTTTTCATTGAAGTCCTTACAACACCCACGGGAGCCATTTGCGTGAGGGTTGTGGGGAAAGCAGTAGAGAGGACGTTGGGAGGTTGTGGGGCCAGGAACTTCCTCCTCCGCCGCCAACAAATCTGCCCTCCTGCCCCGCTCTCTCTACGCCCCCAATCACCAGTTTCCCCATCATCAATATATACATGCGTAACCTCGTTCTGCACAAGTCTTCGAACGACTTTTTTTTTCAAGATAGCACACACAACCACATCATTTTTTTCAACACACTTTTCGGGGGAAGGGTCGACAAACTCCAACTCACATGGTAGTCCAAAAACAATATATTCCTTCAACTCTCCCGAAGCATTGTGTTTATCCTATTCTCTCCCCTTAAACAGAGAAACGTCAATTATTGAAAGCCTTTCATCCGGATCAGGACCTATAGCCAGGCTCGGCACGTTTTCACCTCAAATTTTGCAGGAACCGAGATCCTCTTTGGTGTTGTTGCTCTCATTCTCGGTCAATCCTTCACCTCCGAGTAAGCAAAACATAAAAATTACGTGAAATTGTAATGACAAGTCAAAATTATTCCATTCCAGCAAATTTCCATTGTGGAATTTAAACACAAGCTTATGGTAGTGTGAAATGCGCGGGGTTTTCAAACTGCACATGTCAAGTACAATCATAATGGCAAGGTATATTTTTCAGTGTTGAACGGTGGCCTTCGACCGATCTACTTGTAATAATCACTTCTGATTATTAGAATTCATTCTGATGATTAGTAGCATGTATTGGCAAGACTAGTAAAAACTAATTTTAGCGCTATTCTTAAATATTTTTAAACGACATATATTCTTGCATGCGACCGCAGAAAGTCGAATAAAAATGCCTAGAAACCAAGAGAGAAACCAAACAGAGACCTTAGAAACGTTGAGTACAGAGCAGTAATGAAAGAGAGCCTCAAGTGATCATAACTCAACTGATCACAACACATCACCTACTTTTATATTATTGCTGAAGATTTTTTGATTCATTTTAATCTAAGTCATTGATTCCTGACTTCTACTTTATGATTCGGGGGTGTCGACAAACGCCTGCTGGGGTCATGTATCGCAGGCATTAAGTATACACAATAGGATGTTTGCAGCTGCATTGCCAAGAATTACTTTGATACATTTCTTTTATCGCATGGAAGTAGTGTTTGAAGTAAGTGAATGTTAAATCAAAAAACACTTAGATCCCTCCGTAATTACCACCAAAGAAAGCATGCAATTTCTGTGATACGGCGAGCAAAATGTCATTTGCAACCACATTGGTGCATTTGAGGACTAATGGGCTTCAATGTGTAAGGGGAAAATGGCGACCAGGAAGAGGACGTCCTGACAGATGTATGGTTGCCATCAAACGTTTTCCTTATTTATATCTGCGGCATAAATTTGCAAAGTTTTGTTGTACGCTCCCAAAGCCACTTAAAAGCACTTGCCCGAGGGATTCCTCGACCTCCAACGCAGCAAGACAATATTTATAGGCCCGTGCATGAGGCTGTTATCAAGAAGTGATATACCGACAAGCACTTCGGGTAGAAATGTTCACTGAAAGTTGGGGTTGTTAAAGGGAGGAAAAAAAATAAAAATAGAATTTATAGCAGCCGATAAACTAGCAGGCGCGTACAAGTCCTGACGTCGCAAACTTTCACGTTGATTTGGCCTTTAATGAAGAAATTTGTTCATTTTTCCCACCGATAAAACGGGGTCAAGCCTTGGAGCTGTACAATTCCATGCATTCCATTCCATTAGTACATGACTGAGGCTCTCCACCCCCTGCCACACACCCTAACGGTGGCTCGCAGGGCGTTACGTAGATTTAGATGCATTCCATTATCGGGAATGACTACTTCACAAACGGTAAGAGACATCCGATGCGAAAAAACTGACAAAATTTGGGTATGAAGCTCAAATCTTTTTCCTGTCTCTTCCAATCTCAAATCTCTTCCTACATACGCTGTCACTACTAGATTCAAATTGGGACGCCTTAATGCCATATATTATATGCGCTTACTTTAAACCGTATTGCCCTCTTAAGATCATGTTTCAAAATGCCCCCACCAGGAAAAGAGGTTGATTTAAATTAACTGACTATGAATGAGAGCGTTGGTCAATCGTGCCTGATTCGCAGTGCTGATAAAACTCATAATTAGAATCTAGAAATCAATCTTCTTCCGCAGCACAAGCCAAAAGGAGCTGATATACGCTATCAAAGGCCAAATTAACGTTGCCATCCATTTTACATCCTTTTCTCCCATATTTTCTTCAAAAGTGTTTTTATCTCCACCCAAACCCTCCACACATGTGTAATTCCTTCTGAATGCTATTACTTCCTTTCATCTCCATTCTCTAACACTCCTCAAGCACTCTTCTTTCCATAAGCTGTTGCTGATTCACCTCCCCCATATATCCCACGTAAGCGCTGTTAAATTCCTCATCTCAAGCAGAAATGCCGTCATCTTTTCATCCCCTCGAAAATAGTCAATTAAAAAATGGCTGATATTAGTGATGCGGATCTTGAAGTTGTATGATCTCGTAACCTGGGCGTTGAGGAAAACAGGTGATTGTAAATAATGAATCTCTGATATGAGGAACTACATAAAATAAATTAAGGAAAAGTATAAAGGATGAGTAAGTCAATTCGCTTGAGACAGAATAGGTAGATGGGCAAAATTAAACGAAGGGGAAGGGTGTTGAAGTCCTTTTAGGTGAGAGTGTGATAGATATGAGGGGGGAAGGTGAAGATAATTGGTATTTCTGATTGGTTGAAGGGAGGTGAGACGTAGATGGACTTGAGAACTGTGATGGTGTCAAATATTCATTTACAGGTAAAACGCATGATTTAGGGCAACGTAGTTCATTTTACTAACCATGCAAACAGGTATCTCACAGGTCAAAAACTAACAACTCCGTGCCAATGGAGCACAAGTGAAGATTCATGTACGTGAAGCCGTAATTCACATCAGTCGACACGTTACCATTACCCTTTAGTTTTTCCATAACGTACTTATGTAAGGGAAGATAATAGATGAACTTTCAATAATAAGTCTTTTGAACCAATAATAGATTTAATGGATGGAAAACCTAATTATTCACCTCTAATTTCAATAAACATATTCTATGTTTTTTGAATTAATTATTGGCGATGCATCATTCAAAAATTAGACATATTAACTGTTGTCGTTAGACTACATACAATGATAATATAGATATTTTTGAACTATGAGATAAAACGGTTTAATTTAAGTTATAACCCTTGATTTTTTAGGAAAACTACCACTCATCAGTAGAATGGCCAATTCTACAATATTTAATCTAAATTCTTTGATTAATTAAATATACGCTCTATGCTTTAATAAGAAAACACGACTGAAACCTACACATTGCAGTTAGAACTGTGAATTTTCCTGCTACTACCCGCTGTCTCTGGTCAAGGGCGTGGAAGTAATTTTTTTAAGGCGGAGTGAAAGAAGAGCCGGTCCATAACTTCCCCAACAGCCACACCCTCATCTGAATTGATCTAATCATAGCTCCTTAATGGTTCCATAAAACCCTTCCCTGCGAAGCAGAAAATGTGTGCACTCACGAAGCACGCACCTCGCTCCTACGCAATTCCCGTGCCGCCGAAGTGCTCAGTTCGCAACTGCTGCCTCAACAGCTGGCGCGAAAGCCTCCCTTTCCACACCTGACGCCCAGAGCTCAGAGAGCTGCGTGGAAATAACTACATCCCCCCTTACCCACCCCCAACTCCCCCGCAACGATATAAATATTCAGCATTCAACAATTTTACGAAAAATTCGTTTACATGACACGACTAAAATTACTCACGCCTTTTACTTTATTTCGAATTTAAACTATACATTTTAGAACTATAAGTTTGCACTATATGTTCCCATGAATATGAACGGCGTGGTAGCCTTTGGGTAATGTTGAGCCACTAATCGGTGGACCCAGGTGAACTACGAGGAAAGTCCCGTAAACTTTCCAAGCACATGCTACCTGATTTTCCGAGGGACAGCTATTTCTAGGAGACTGCAAATGGCAGAAGGAAAGGAACTAGTCCTACCCAACCGTGATTTGTTTTTCACGGTTTAGTATAACACTCTGACCAGGCCGACACTTATTTATTTCGGTTTAATAGCTATGTTTTAGTAATCCACATTCCTGTCACCGACAAATCTCAAATTATTGGAACAGATCCTTAACTTATAGTGGCCCTTATATTTAGGTGTTTGCGACAGACAAACCTTCGCACAGCAAGTGCTCTTCAACCGTTGTGAACTGCTCAAGTGAGCCAAACACGTGACGGAAGTGGTCTCCAACAGTTCTGAGTGTGAGTGAGCCAAAGTGAGAACAAAGTGGGCCAAACACCTAGGGGCATGGGGTGCAAACCTCTGCTGACTTAAACGGATAATGGAGAATAAAAAGTTGCGAGGGAAGTTGAAAATGTTTTAAGTACCTATTGCTCGTGGGAGAATCCCCGATCCCAAGGATCGGAAGATTATTTATTTCATTTGATACGCAATACATGGTTGGATCAACATATAGAATTAGTGTTACCACAAGTGATTAAACTGCATCTCATTACGAATTGTGGAAAGTAAAAATACGCAAAATCATTCGATTAGACTTGTAATTTAGAAGCCACCTCATAAAAATACATATTTTGACCCTCACGCTACCTTTCAAGACGAATTTCAGGTTTCCCACTATCTTACACGTTTTAAAATTATTTCAATCTAGGTATCATTTTCTCTACAGTGATCTCACCCGGTGTGGCTACGAAATATTTACATATCGTCGCAAGTTTCCACGATTCGGGCAAAGAACTGAATGGGACATCACGGCAATGAGTAATCATTCATGTATTGAATTCAAATTGATAGATTGATTAAACGTGTGCCTTTCCCATTAATAAAAATTATATTCCTTCGAACATACTGATACATTTTACCGCGTTGTAGTATCAACCATCTCTGCTGAGTTTATCTATGGGGCATTTGGTCATGAAACATACCTGATAAGCTGGGACGGGGAATAATATGCCAGACTTTATCGCTTAGAGCCCGATATTCTACTAAAACATTCTCAACAACGAAGCGTCTTGGGCAGTCACTCGCTCGAGCATTAAGCTATATGAATTCGTAAGCGAATGAAAGTTCGTTATATTCATATCCTTATGAATATAACTAACTATATATACAACTGCTTTGGGAGATGGCGAACCGCATGGGAACATATGGGCTGAGTAATCGGTAGAGATACAAATTTTCACGTAGGTTATAATTTAGATCAAAAGTGGATGTGATAAACTAAAGTCAGAGAGCAAGGAGTGGGGTAACAACACATGCAAGAATTCTGTGGTATGTAAAAAATGACCATAAAAAAGACAGCACCAGAAGTACACCTTACACATAACACGGAGAGGCTAAATCACGAGATATGTCGTTTAAAAACAATTTCTTTTTATATGCTAGTAATATATGAGAAAATACTTCCATTACCTATGGCCTGTTGACAATTCTCAGTTACAGTTAATCGTCAATCTTGTGGTCAAGGTGGAAAATATTCAGATTATAATAAATAAAAGCTTTGCACATTACTTTCTAAAATTAGCAACAATTAAGTTATTGGTATAAAAATCCCATAACTTGCGAAAATAAACAACCACATTATAAAACCTATAAACTAAAACATTTCAACTTTCGAAATATTTCACCAATTTCAGGCCAAACGCTTAACACAATGAAAACGCGAATATCTCGGCAATGACTTTAGTAGTTTTGCATGAAAAGGAAAGCCACTTTTGTCATCCAATTTATCTTCTCTCTCATATTTCTAATTCCATAATGACTTCATTCAGACAACTTAGTCATAGCCGAATTTGGAATCTCGAACCTGAAGGATCTCTTAAAGTAATTTAAGCTTTAGTATCATGCGTAATTACATATAGTTTAACCAAGACAATAAAGACAAGACATTCAAATCTCGCTGAGAGAGTTTATGCCCCATGCCACATTAACTCTAGGAGTACGCGGCACTTATTCAGTGCGCCACAGCACTTCCCTTCGTTGGCTTACCAGGAGGCGTACTTGCGGTACTGCGAGATCGCACGGCACCGAATGATGTCGGTTGGAGGTGCTACACTTATGAATCGTATGCCACAGGTTACACAATTTCACTCCACATGCCAAAATCTATTGTTAAAAAATGAAAGTTGGAAGATTTTCGCATTACTTATTTTGCGTCAACTTCGCGAAATATTTTACATTGATAGGAAACATTAACGATATTCGAGCTAATACGGCGGCAGGTACACAAGGCGCAAAGCATTTTTTGAATAAACAGACGTCTGATATGACGGCGGGAATATCAGTAAGGGGTCAATAAAGATAACTGAATAAAATTGCATTGTTTTACACCATTTTTCTCAGGAAAAATACATTTCTCGAAAGAATATCTATATCGTACTTAAGTGGATGAGGAACACTACTCAATAAATCTGGGTGAATCGTATAGTGTCTTTCACAGTATAACTACTTACTGAGCACATGACATGAGTATAAAGTATGTTTTTATTTGCATCGGATAGGTTCCCGATTCCTTACTGACAGCCATGATCTCTCTTGCCCTACACATATATAATTTCCAGCTATGAAAATCTAATGCATGAAGCTACTTGAACTCTAGAGGGCATGCAGCGGAATGGTCGGGGACAACAATATCCACTGTGCAATGATGCCAAACCTTGAGTTTACTAAAGTTTCAAACTTGAGTTTAATTCTGATTATTTTTTTAGACCAAACCATTGAAGAGTGCTTGTAAAATTTCATCTCCTATTCGTCAGTCCAGGATACAGACTGTTTTGTAGGATACAGACTGTACGTGACTGTTTTGTTGATATGCAAGAAGACGTTGAATTTGCCTGCGGGTAAGGTAGTTAAAGACGCATCAGGAAATGTCAAGGAATTAAGAAAATTGAATGGGGAAAGGAGGCAAGGACACGTTGATGGGCATGGCACTGAGAGATAACGGAATATTGAAGAAAGCGATTGAAGGGAAAATATCTTTTATGAAGAGAAAAGGAAGGTAAAAAAACAAGCATTCCTGGCGGAATGAGGGGGTCTAAAGGAAAATGAGAGATGAAAATCACAAAAGGAAAACTGTAGAGCAAGTGGCGGCTGTACGAAAAAGGAAATGATTCAGATACCCTCGTGGATGCGACATTCTTAGCCAGGCAGTGAGTTCCCTGCGAACTTGCAATAATCGCATGAATAGCAATGATGACGCGCAAGCCGATGTTTAACCCTGCGAATAATGACGTAAAGTAAAAATTGCGAGGTTTCAAATCGCGTGTGGCATATCCGTTAATGCACAATTCTTGTTTTATCGTTCCGAGAAAATTTATTAAACGTCTCGTGTGTTTTTGTGAAGTGATTATGTCTACGCTATCAAAGAACTTGGCGAGAACAGAGATTTAGGGTTGAGATGAGGGGGTGAACTTGAGTTGATGGAGGGGAAAGATTGAGGAAATTCCATGGTTTGTTCAGGGTTTTTTAATGGTGAGCAAAGACAGCTTTAGGATGCGGTGAAAGCTTTAAAAAAGCCATTAGAGATAACGGTGAGCCGTAAATTTTAAGCAACCACTATGGCGTCACGTTTAGATGAGTTTCTCTCTCTCTCTCCAGTTGATTTCTTTCTTTAACCTTCTTTTGAGCATGTCATACTTTGCCATAGATCACCTGTGAATCATTTTACTTGTGAAGTTTCACTTGCTAAGAAGATAAGAGGTGAAGTTATTAAATTTTCCTGGGCAAAATTATTCGAATTATATTTTTTTGTCAAATTATTAGTTTTGATTAACGTTGAGTATCGTCCCTTTTGACGACTAATTAGTAATAACTACTCTGTACAGTGTGGTGCTAAGAATATTGGGACACAGGTAATATGTTTATTAATCAACATCTATTTTATTATATTGGTACACCGGAAATTCTGAAAACACTTTCAATTCAGAAAATGTTTTATGTTAGGTCTTCAGATAAGGAACTTGTAAGAGGGGCGATTTTATCCCAATGAAAAAGCTATGAATCTCTATTATGGATAAGATGATAAATCACTTGGTTGGTTCTATAAATGATTATATTGAGACGATCTGGGTTTCAACACATCGTGACATCTTTTATTCGACATGTTGAAACTCGGTCCCGTGTCAATAAAATCAGTAATGAAATTAACCAGGCGGTTTATCATTTTATCCATTATGGTATGTCCTTATTTATATCCTTAGTTATCAATTTAATGTTTTGGACTAGCAGTATGGATGACTGGACCATGACAGAGAAATATCTTAGTATTGCAGAGATTACACATATGTCATATGAAAATATTTTATGCCCGAAAATATAGCGCGCCCATCATCGGGAACCTCATCTGCGGCAAATGAGAGGTTTCGCAAAAATTCAGGCATTTCAAGGAATGGACCCTCACCATGGTGTCTCTCGTTGTTTGCAAAAAGTAAATATGACTACAAGATCACTATAGCAGCACGAGTATCGGAAATAATTGAATTAGAATACTGAACAAATGCGGTAAAGCGGCAAATTTACGTCCTACACAAATTTGTCCCTCAATTAAAAATTATATCCACGACTTAAGGAGCCAAAAATATTTTTACCCCCACTTTCACCTCTTTTTCAGTGATTGACTTTCAAATATAATGGCTTAAGTATTTAATTTTCTTGGCCGCATGGTATTTGCCTTCAATGCGATGAAATAAGATACTTCATTAAGTGTCGACATCCATTCCAAAACCTAAACAGTATTTCAATACGTCAACATATCTCTGAATTCCATTTTTGCCTACTAGTTTATTGTATCGTTTATTTCAGCGGGTAACGACCTAAATTCTCACTTCCCAATCGTGAATGGGAACTGAGACTTTATATCGTTCCACTTACATTACAATGTGTTATTGTTTATCATCGTGCCTTTTAATTGTAAGTTCAAATCCCTCCCCCACTGAAAAATTGTACTCTAATGGCATCATCACTACCAACCTTCCATGGAAGTCTCACGCTAAAATCGCTGTGTTTACAGAATTAAGGCGAAGTTGAGGACATAGAGAATCAGTCACGTGGATAGACGTCCGTCAGCTACCCCTCGTCTGTCATAATTCATCGCCTTTCGCCTTTCCCTGGACAAACTCTAGCTAACGGTTTCCGAGTGCTCCCGGCCTTACCTTACCTGCTTGAAAGGGCACCAGGCGGCGAGATGCCAAAGTATACTCCGAACCCTGAGGCTAGGGAAGGATGGAAATAATTAGTCGCCAAAAGGGGCGATGCTCAATTTTCGCCGGGAGTAGGGAAAGGTTTTAAAAGGGTATGCATATAAGCTTGACGCAGGAGGAGCCAACGGGCCATTTCCTTCGAAGCTTATCCCTCCCTCACGACACAACCTCGAGCCGGGATATCGCGAATTCCCACGACACGTCAAACAAGGAAATACCCTTGTAAAATGTTTCTTGGCTGAGCAGTGGAGCGAAGCTCGTAAGTGTATGTTAAAAAGAGACTGGTAAACACGCGCTGGAAGGGAACTGAGAAATCGCCTCTATGAGCCCAAAAAGATCCTCTTCAGAAAGGAGAAAGGAGTGTTGGGTGTCATGTCACACCCGGTTATTGCTAAAATGCATTTAAGCTCGAACCCGGCTTGATAGTGCGAGACATAAACCGTGAAATACCTCTACCAGCCGAGTTATTACCGCTTGAAAATTTTAAAGAGTTTGCTGGCCTTCTCAGATGCTGAAATCTGATGCGATACACCCCCAGTGCTATACAGCCTATCACGATAATAACTCCATTATTGAAAGCCTCAAATGACGATGCTATTCTTAGTCGTCACTATAAATTAACCTTCTCCTCCGTGAACCATGCACCAGCTAGAAGGTGGCATGGGGTGAATAATTATCAAATGTGCACTACGTTCAAGCACAAAATTCACCATTAAATTCACAACGCGTCATACCCTGCAATATACTTAGAGAGTATGTGGTAAGGGATGACTATTAATCGAGCAGGTAATTTTTACAACACTAATCAAATAGTGATTACTTCATATGATATCATGCAGGTCACACTATTTAGTTCGCTCGCATGATGGGAGATATTCATGGAAACTATATGCTTTGTATGTGCATTCAATGATTCATGTAGGTATATATGATAGGAAATATTTATGGAACGTTCATGCCTCGCATGTGCATTCCGTTGTTCATTTAGGTCAAATTGATACAACATGATGAATTATGTAAGGTAACGGGCTGACGACTAATAGCGAAGCGAAGCAAGTTAAATGACAAATGATGAGGACATAACGTGGCCACGTACGAAGTTGGTTTAAAAACAAAGTAAAAATAATGTCCCTTTAATTATTGTATGCGTTTACATGAATGAAGAATAACTGTCCTGTTTCCACCCTAATTTTTTAAGAAATGTTTCTGTTGACGGCGTAGACTTTGATCAGATTGCTGATTAATGGAGTGCGATTACTCGTTTTTAGTGCCGTCAAATTGTCTGCGTCATCGTGCCATATATTTAAAAAAAAAAGCAAAGCGACTTAAAAGAGAAAATCTCCCTTTGAAGATTCGAGACAACCAGCAAACGTAAATGTTCAAGCGCCTCTTGACAACTGAGTATCGATTATTTTCTCGGACCTCAGCGGACTCTCTAGGAAATATCTCTCAAAATATTCATTCCATTGAGTCGACATGCGAAAGTACAGAGTAGGACCACCAAGTAAATGCGAAAGAAATATGGCGCCGAACCGTGTACTTTACGATATGGATATTAACTTACCTTGTGCTCGCAAATATTTTGTAACTACATTAATGCTAGCTAATATAAATATATGAGCTCTGCCAGAACTTTTATTTTCAAATCAAACAGCTTTCATATGCCATGTTGATAGAAACAAGAAGTTTTCAATACACAATAGGCATAAAAATAGTTGGTCACCCACAGGGTAGAGTTAACCCGTTATGTCCCACGGGTCGAATTATTCGACTCTGTATATTTAATACTAGGTATCTATGGTAATACACAGTTCCTGACTTTTATGCCCCGTAGACTCATTTAGGGTTGACTGGTTCGGTCAATGTTTGGTAAGATAGTGGAGATGTATGGGAAGGTAATACAGGAGGGAGAAGAGAGAACACGTTAATCCCATGTTAATACGGAATGCTATAGATCTTCTTACGTCACCACGAAAAATGTTTATAGCAACCCGAAAAGAGGACTTTAACTACTTTGGATGAACCAGCGGAAATAATTTATCTTTGGAAAGAAGGGTAGAACCACTCTGAACTGGGAATCGTCTGCCATAAGTATTCCTTTTTTTTTACAAGTAGCGAGAGTGAAAAATATCGATGTGGGTCTCGTCATGCATTATAATGGAAATACCGTGGCCTTAACGTATATGCTGGCAATTTTACGTTGCCCAACTTTCCAATCAGCTAATTTCAACTTCGGCCTCGTGGGAACAACGAGGTTTGCATGGGCGAAAACACGTTTACGTTAGCTTTCGCGTGGAAAGGGTGTACAGGACGGCTTAAGAAATGGTCTCAAACATATTCCTTATGGCGACCTTGGGCCGTGGGAAATCGCTGCGACATTATCGAGTCGGTTTATGTCTGGAAGTGTAAAAATTTTACGACACCGTGTTTAACTGCAGCCCTTTAGTTACATGACCCTGCTTAACTTAACCGACAATTACTTGTGCGTTAATTTTAAATTTCCTGGTTTTCAAAATTCAACTTATATTTGTCCTCGTAAAATTTGTTTTAATAACCATACAACCCAAGATAATTGTCATTTCTTTATGCTATCAAGCATTTCATAATTTTCATCATTATTGAGTAAATAAATTATAGCGCGGTTTATTGATACCCAATCGCTACATGGTTTTCCACTATATTTTAAACCTCTTTTCATGAAAGTCAAATTTTCTTTAATGCTTGCCCTGATGATAAAATGGACAAACATGGATATTTAAAAATTATTTAGAAGATATCATCACAAGTTCTCCTTCTTTTCTTTGTAAATTCGAATATGAATATTTAGTTTTCATGCCACCTGCAGCTGTCTTCTTCCCCTCTTTTGTTGGCCTCCGACGGATATTAATTCACGAAAATGCATAAAAATCCCGTTTATGCATGACTATAAGAATGGAGAGCCAGAATAAAATTTTCTTCGGTCTGAATATTGAAACTGCGAACATTACTTTGTCAATTAGCAGAGAGGTAATCATTCACGAATAAGAGCGAACGGGGTATGAACTACCTGACGCTGGATATAGTCCCGTAGATTAACAGAAAAAATCATTTTACATTTCCGCCAGAATAGGAACGGCTGAAAGCATTTATTTGGGGCCATTAGTGAAAAATGATCTTACAAGCACATTATGATGCAATTGATTCCTTCATTCTCGAGTCTTACGATCTTCAAACTGTGAGACGGTTATGGTATGGCACGGAATGTTCACGGTATCGTTAGTATTGGTTGCTGAGGACAACGATTACCACGAGCAAAGGAAGCAGGCAAATGTCGCGAATCCACTATGCCAGCAACTAATGAGGAACTAAAATTTATTTTTCGTAGTTATTTTTTTTAAATTCAAATCGCATTCGTTACTGCTATTCCTTAGAAATCGTCTTGGTTGCAGGGTTCTGTTGGTCAGCTTTTAAATCCACCAGTACGAACACACATCCAAGGGTAGTTAACGGTATTTCGGCAAAACCCATTCAGAGCGGAGAGCTCTCCCAAAACGCTAATTCGCGGCTCTTTCAGAGTGCACGTGCCTATGGGATTAAAACCACCCCCAAATAGGGTACGCGACATGACGGCATGTACGAGGGGTTACGGCCCCGTAAAGGCGTATCTGTCGACACTAGACCAGCTCTTTTACGCTCATGAGCCGCCGATTCCGGGGGATCGTGATTTTAACATCTCCCCCTTCCAACCTCCGCCTCCCAATTTATAACTCTGCACGGGTCCGTTTCCCCAAGGGATGCTCCCATTTGTGCATTATCCTATGATGTAAGTGGTGACCATTGTCGACGGGTCCTTAACTGCATCGGGGGAGGGGGTGTATAGGGGTGGGAGGCTGTTCCTAGGGACTGCGCTGCGCGCGTCTCAGGGGTAAGAGAGAGGTGGGAGAGAGAGGGGTGGAACAGGGGTGGCGCGAGCCATGCGACAAAGCGAGGGGGAAGGAAAGGGAGGGAAACGGGGAGCGGTGCCAAAGATGGGCCGAAAAATTGTCCCCAGGGGTAACGTTTGAGCACTCGGTAGCGAACGCCCCTCCCCATGCCCGTAAACCGAAATGGTCCATAGCGGAAACTGAACGAGTCCCGAATGTGACGTTAGCGTCCATCTCAACGACGCCTCAACCCCTCCCCGCTGGTTTGACCGCCTCACTCACGCGAAACACCCAGCGGAATATATTTCAACCCCCAAAAACCAACCCCACACTCCCGCTCCGCTAAAGCACCGCTCTCAAGTGCTCGCTCTTTCTCTCCTCCAAGAAATAAAGCCCTTCTCTGTGGTGTCCAAAGAAATCTTTCCCTTTCCTTTCCTCCCCTTCCCTTTCATCCCCTTCCCTTTCCTCCCCTTCCTTCTCCACGCTTCCAGTTCCCCTCCAGCCAGCCTCCTCTCGAAAAGAAGACCTTCCCACATAACAACGGCCACCCGACCGCTTCCGCCCCCCCTCTTCGCTCGTCCCGGAGCTACAGGTTGGCCTGGAGGAGGTTGTTGGTTGGCCCGGTTGCCTTGACAACCCACGCGGAAGCACCTCTCCCTTTCGCCTGATCATTCTCTCTTTCTCTGCCTAGTTCGTCCACATCCATCCAATTCTTCCTCCAAAGGGAGGACTCGGCCATCTTGGATGGGAAACACCTTGCCTTCTCGGCTTCGTTGGATGCTTTTGAGTCTCAAAATGGCCGCCGCCCCCTTCACCTCCCCCAAGTCCAGGGCCGGAGGATTGATAAGTGCATTGTTGATAAGCGCCAACCCCCAGAGTCGGTGCGCTCGAAACGTTTAATCATCCGCGTTGTTCGGGTCGCGGAGTGATTAAGATGCGTTTTTCCTCGTTTGACCGGCCACGCGAAAAAAAATTTTCGCATCATATCCTCGAATCCGAAGACCTTTTTAATTTGATGTGGATTCGCAACGCCGACGCATCGTCTGCGAGACCGGACTTAGAAGGTGGGAAGGGTAGAGGAAGAATTTGCGTTGAGACACCTGCTTGTTAGGCCTCCACTTAGCAGCCTTTACGGGATCCCATTAGCCCATAAAGGTCCATTTGTGGTACCGCAGATCGTGAGCCTTTGGAGCGATTCTGTTGATTCTATTTTCCACTACGGGCGTGTGTAGTGTATTCAATAGCTAAAATCTTTCTCTATCCGCTTATCAGGCAACGGTTTCAGCAGAAGAGTAATCATAGTTTCTCACAGGACATTACAATACATATCTACAGGTAAATTTTCTATTCACCTCATCAAACACCTGATGTAAAAGGTACCTCACTGGATTTGATGCACAAATGCAGGTTTAGTAGAATCAGGTATAAGGAAAACTAGGGGGGAAGTACATCTGCAGTAACGCGGTTGACATTCAAATAACACTCCCACGAGTACGTCTACGTCGACGTAATACCCTGCGAGCCTCCACGAGGGTGTGTGGCTGGGGGTGAAGATCACCAAAGATGCACTATTGACATGCAACTAGGATATTTAATGGAGACATGCTAGATAAAAGGGTCACATGCAGCTAGATAATTCGACCGCGGGACATAACGGGTTAACTCTACCCTGTGGGTGACCAACTATTTTTATGCCTATTGTGTATTGAAAACTTCTTGTTTCTATCAACATGGCATATGAAAGCTGTTTGATTTGAAAATAAAAGTTCTGGCAGAGCTCATATATTTATATTAGCTAGCATTAATGTAATTACAAAATATTTGCGAGCACAAGGCAAGTTAATATCCATATCGTAGAGTAGACGGTTTGGCGCCATATTTCTTTCACATATACTTGGTGGTCCTACTCTGTACTTTCGCATGTCGACTCAATGGAATGAATATTTTGAGAGATATTTCCTAGAGAGCCCGCTAAGACCCAAGAAAATAATCGATACTCAGTTGTCAAGCGGCGCTTGAATATCTACGAAATACGAAAGGGATTATTGATTGTTATTACATGCATCATGCACTACAGACTTCTCTGACTATTTTTCACCTACATATCCCTTTGCTATGCTGCCTATTGTTCTCTCTCATGGTACGCGGGAAAAATGTCATTTTAAATCCTTCAGTATGACAATCTATCTCTCTAATCTCGCTAATCTGATCAAACATAGCATGATACGCAGGGTTTTTTTAATATATATCTAACAACATCTGTGAATATATCGGTTTCGAATTTACTTAAAAGGTTTAACCTAAATTTTAACCTGGGTTCTGATAGTAATTCCCATCCTAGTTCTTCTATTAAACTCGTAACACTTATACAATTATCATAACGGCCTTTAATAAATCTAGCGGATCTCCTTTGCACACGAATTTGAATTTGAATTCTTTTATCATACCTTCCTCGTACGGATCCCATGTACTAGTGGCATATTCTAAATGAGGCCTGACAACTGTAAAATGGTTTTTGTCGCATTCTCTCGTTGCATTTTCCTAGAACCCTTTTTACGAATCTTAATCTACGTTTGCTACACTAGTTATTTCCCTGATGTGTTTCCCCCATGAAATATATTCAGTGATGGTGACGCCTAAGTATTTAATAGATTCTACGGTAGATATATTTTCTTTGATGCAATAATTATTCCTCGGAAAGCTACTCTTTTTCCAAAAGTTCATTACGGCGCATTTCTTCAAATTTTATAGTAGCTGCAACCTATCATACCAATCATCGATCGCATCTAAATCCTTCTCCGGAAACTAAAATATTCTGAACAAAAAGACCTAATTGAGTTTCGCAAGACCGTCCCTTTCTGAACCCATGCTGGTTTGTTATCAATAAATCCTGGCTATCGAGTATTCCTCAGTGAAATAGTGCATCTGTAAGCTGATTGTCTATCGATTTATCGGTCACCTCCTCGTTTCTTTATCGCTTATTGCAAGCACAAAATACACATCCAATAGATTTCCCAGACATTTCCATGTTAAGGAAAAGGGATAGGAGGTAGTTAATAATCGGGACACATGAATGGGTACATACAAGGGATTACATACAAGAGATACTAAAAACGTCATTACTAAGTCTTTGTATTGTCAATTATCCAGGTTTGTTTCAGGTTATACTAATTTCAACAAAAATATTGCTTTTAATCAGTTAAACTAATGCAGTAATTTATGTATTTTTCCTACAACGCAAAGTTTTCGGATACAGTACAGAATATACCGGTTCAAATACTGGACGGTTTGCACACATTACCGGAGAGATCCAAGGCGAGAGATTTTCTGGGTATCTACTCTTTCTGGAAAATCAAGCGCGACGCAGGGTTACCAGCTGCCGGCTAGTTTTTGGAATGTTCTTGGACATACCAAGAAACTCGCAGAATGAATTCAGCTGCATCTTTCATGATCCAACTTCTAAAGTCAATAAAAATGTCGAGTGTATTATTATTATTCATCCTGAAATGTGCATGTTTGTAAAAAAAACGTTTAAACACGACAACATGGGTATTCAATAACTTGAAATTTTTATGAAAAACCATATACACCTGCATGGTGTGTCAATTAGTTTGAGTAATATATATCTAAATGTTCAGCTAAAACCTGCGAAAATATTCGCTCAACAAGCTTGCAATCATGCTTATGTTTGCAACACACAACGATGGACTTCACGCATCTTGTGCATAAAAAACTGATACGATATTTACATTTAACCATGTCGAAACCCAGAATATTTAATTTGCGAAAATCTCCGATCCAAGAATACTTAAATTCAAATAAACAGCGGATGGCAAAAAGAGAAAAGTTTAAATATTGTCGTACAGTGTCCCATTCTCAAAGGTAACAAATGACAATCAAGGGGGTGTGTGTTTGAGACCTTCGAAATAATCACGAAGGGTAACCAAAGGGTCACGTGGTACAAACGCGAATGGTTCGAAAAATTGTTTTTTCTCATCCTTATCGTGCATAGAGCTACGGATGAGAATACTCAAAGAAAACCATGTGTGAGATTATAGCAAGCGATTCAAATATACCAAATTTGCGAACCGTGTTTGTATGTATGTACCACGTGACTCCTTAGTTACCTATTCGTGATAATGCCGATGATTTAAAGCACCCCCAACATTTGTACCATGTTCGCGTAGGTGAAAATCAAATTTTTACTGCGCTCGGCTTGTGAAAGTCCGACGTGGAAGTGACACATTTTACTATCGTCAATCAATAACGTGTGCAGCGAAGATCGGCAAGATTTGTAAAGGGACGATACGATAATTATATTAGCGTAACCAGTCTATTAAATGAATTGAAATGGGAATCATTGTCAGATCGCAGGTTGAAATTTAGACTTAATCTCTTAAACAAATTCCAAGGCAATATTTTCAGCGATGATGTTAAAAATATTTTACGATCCCCAACTTACTATGGCAGACTGGACCATAATCATAAAATTAGAGAAATTGATTGCCGAACCGACCGATTCAAAATGTCCTTTTTCCCTCGAACAATTAGAGATACGAATAACGGTAAATATGTCCTATCGGAGAGTAGCAATGAATAGCATTGGTAGCTGCATGTTGGTATGAGTACTTAAAGCTAACCCTACTAACAGAATGTTTTTGCATGTTTGCTTTGCAATTTCTATCTTTTTTAAATAGTGCAGTTCTGACTACTATATTAATACTATTTCTTTTTTATGCATGATATGTAGTGCATGTTTGGTGAGAAATCACCCCCTGACACACACATTTATGGTGGCTTGCAGGGTATTATGTAGATGTAGATGTAGAAGTGCACACTGCAGTGATTTCGACCTCCCACGGGAGAACCTTCGCAAGAAATTTTAAGGCCGAACAATAGGTTTGGAAGTTCTTGCTAGAGAAAAATCCCTCTGTAGATGCCTCCTGGGTCGGCTTCTTTCTTGACCGCTTCCAAACGTGAACCGAGGCACTTTTAGCGATGCGGAACGTTATACCATTGTATCCCAGTGAAACCCTGGGATACAATGGTCACGAATATGCAGAAATATTCTGCCACAGTAGTTCTAAAATTTTCAGGTTCTGTGGATTAAAACTTACGTTTAAACAGTGGATTTAAGATAGGATGATGCACTTACATATAATTCTTCCCATCATAATGCAATATTTCCTGTCGCTGCTATACTAAGTAGTGACGTTATAGTTAACTGACTGAAAAATTAATTCCGTCTCCTTCTCCTTCGCTGCTCTAAAAAACTGATAGAGAGCTCAAGAGAATGAAATTATTTCACCAGAGATTAATTGGTCGTGAGACGCTCGTTCAATGTGGATTTCATCATCGCTCTAAAATCCTTCCCTGAAGTCGGGAAAAGCCATGGAAGCATTCCTTACTGATGAGTTTCTTCTTTTGTTATTCATAACGGAGAAGGGAGAACACAGGTATGTTGCGCCTTGTGCTTCCCCTTTTTTATGACGAGGCTCCCAATTCAGCATTCTCGATCTCTCACGAGGATCTATCCCGACTCCCAGAGCTTCGATTTGCATCGTGTTTCGACATTCTGATCGATCCCTCCCGGAGCGAAGGCAGCTACCAAGCGAATGAATTAATTTTCCGTTTCGTATTCAATTCTTTTTTTACGTCCTCCCTTCCCCATTCTGATTTTAATTCCCTTCGCCCCTTATTCATTCCTCGCGCTCGTGACCACGGATCTCGTGCGAACGCCAGCGATCAACTTTTCCACGGGAGAGTGGTCGTTCTGCTTAATCACCTTTTTATTTAACTTCAAGAAATGAAACTAGGACGCTGCAGCGACCGCCGAACACGCCCATTCTACTCAAACCGAAATGAGCTAAGCTAAGTTTCCATTCGCATCATACCGTGCTGACATAACTCACAGCTGAACGGTCCCTGATAACTATCACATTTATAACTTATAAAATACACGACAAATATTTCTGTATACGCCATGACTATCTACGGTGACGTCCCCTCAGGTTTTTTTTGCATCTGTCCACCTAAATTAATCGTTTTTTTGGTGAATCTTTCTGAATAGCCAGACTCTCCCTTTCACCAACAACTTTATAAGTAGGTACTTATGATGAACTCCATCCACCTTTGTTTCCCTTGAATTTTCCTGAACAACGTTTTCTTTCTTCCAGAACGAGATCCAAAATTTCTTGAGTTGCTCTTCTGTCTATTTATTAAACTTTATTCACAATTCGCCGCATTAAAAATACTAATTCGCAACCATTTTGCTTTTTTTGAGTTCAGTACTTTGGGAATGTTATTGTAAAAATTAATTTACCATTGCTTGGTACAACTCAGAACTTTTAACTTCCTTTTGACATAGAAAAAGTACAATGCCTTACAGGTAGTGTGATTGTGCTGAGAGCGAGGTGTTCGCAATTAGGGAGAGGGAAGAAAAACTCGTTTCGCGTCTTTTTCCAAAGAAGAAGCGGAAGATGATTCTCGCCTCTTCGGCGCGGGAGCAAACGGGCGAAAAAGAAAAAGCAGCAAAGTAACCGGCCCCCTTATCCACGGCACCACAAAAGAGATTTCCTGGGGCGGCATAAGGAGCAATTCTCGAGAAAACTTGAGACGGAGTGAGAGAGAGGGGGGCAACTTTTTATTGCGCTTCCCCCTCCCACCACGTCTTCCCACGAAGCATTCCATTCCATTTCCGGCTCAGAAATCCAACTTCTGAAATTGTGCCCGGCGCCGTTCTAATGTGCCGGGGCTACCGTTTTCCACACTTCTCCCCTCCTTCTCTCTTTTCCAGACGCCCCTCCACCCTCTCATAGCCAACCGTAGTACTTTCCTCCCGCCCCCTCTCCCGCTAAAGCTCCTATGCATCCCTGTGCAAGGTCCTGAACTAGTGCCACCCCTCTGAACTATCCCTCCCCGTTCCAATGTCCACACCTTCCTTACCTCGCCCTCCTCCCCCCTACAATCGCATACCCTATCCACGGTCGCCTCCCACTCATACGCCAGCGTTCACCTCATCTCCACCCCCCAGCCTTCCACCTTCCCTCGGCGGGATCTGCGAATTCCCTTGGCTCCGAACACATATTGGGCCTGAGTCATTTTGAGTCTTCCCCTAGCGACATGGGAGGCTTCCCCTCTTTGCCGGAAAAATAAACAAAAAAACATAATATGGCCCGCATAATCCTTCAGTCTGGTGGAGACGGCGGCGCCTCCGTGGCCTCGGCTATGCTGACTGCGATTCGCCGCGGCTTGATTGATTTTGCTCACAGTTTAGAAGCAAAGGAAACGTTACGCCATGCGTTAAGAAGACGGTGAATAAAAGGCATTTTTATTTCCAAGATACAGACTTATGACTAAGGAAAGAGTGTATTTCGATCGAGGCACTTGAAGAAATTTTGGAAAACCTGGAATCCGAGCTACCATAACATTTTTTGTTGACCAGTACCTACGACACAACCTCTTACCTCCGAGGTTTTATTATAAAAACAGGCAACGATAAATTTATAACTCCTTTTAGACATTCTAGACATTCCGATTCACTCTCGGAGAAAAATGTACACTTAAAGTACAATAGAAACTAATTGCATTAAAGTGCGCCTCCAACGCGCATGCGCGCATGAAATGCACCTGTATAGTGAACTGATAACGGGCCGCCGCGGCGGCCGCGAAACAGCATGATCATATCTTCTGAAGTGACGGAAATAAAAGGGAAGTGACTCTCGGATAGGAATATCATTAGCGGTGACAAATGTTAAAATGAGCTCATCAACGCCCCTTGCAAGTAAACCTATAGCTCGGAAGTTAGTAAGAAAATTCGGAAGAAGGCAGGAGATGATATTGGAAGGTGATTTTCAAAAGCATTGTAACTGAAGAATACCTGACATAGGCTTAGTATACGAGTGATTTGAAGAGTTCTGTGAGGCGGCCCTTTACGAAGAGAACCCGAGGGTCCAATATGGTGTAACTGGGTGATAATTTCAAGCATAACTATTTCCATTATTATTGAAACGAGTAGGTATTATTAGATGACTTATTTACTCTCACTTGTCTATATGGCAAATGCTTTTTGGAATAGAATTCATGTTGAATAAAAATTACACGTAATGCTTTCTAACTCAAGTTAATTTACAGTTACATCATCGTTTAGCCTTGGAAATAGAATTTTACAAGCAAGTAACCTTTATTCATAGCTGTACAGTTTTCACTTCAACCAACGTTTCATCCCTCATTTGTTTCTCAACTTCACTCACCAGGACCTCTCTTTACATGCACTATCCCCCACCCCTCCCCCAGCGATACACATAAATATGCATTCGCGCAAAAAATTAGCATCTTGCGCTCTCCCTTTGCGGTTCGCCCTGCCCAACCACTCTAACCTTTAATGCATATGCTGCTCAGGTTTACCCGAAGAGCGGGACGGAGAAAAAACATCTCATCTCTCCACCCGAGTTCCCATGGCCGTGTTTCACACTCCGTCGTCCGCCGCACCACCTCGTGTCTCCCTGCACCACACTCCCCCCTTCCGCCCCCCTACAGGAATCCGCACGCAAAGCTTATCCTTCCTCCCACCCTCCACTCCCGTGCCAATGGCTCCTCGGCAGAAACGCCTCTTGATTTTTCAGTCCATCCCATTCCCAACCCTCCCTCTGCGAAGCGACCCGCAAGATCCTAACCCACGCTCTAGCGCCTGCTCTTTGTGCTGAAACCTCACAACGCCTTCTTCCTCCTAAACTCCAAAAATAACATCTTACTTCTGCCGTTTCACAAAAGGTTAAATCATCAACCTCAAAATTTGCTCATTATACACCCAATGACCTTTAGGGCGCCAAACTTTGATTATGCATACACTCGAGGAGAAAAAAACATTTGGAACTAAAAACATATTTCACCGGAGAGACGCGGCTTCTTGAAAAAAGTTTTGAGTACTGAATCTTGGTGATCCTCAAAATGCCGTCACGAATTTGCACTTGTCTGTCAACTCCTTACTGATTAATGCTGTGCGTGACTTCTGCAATGTATTTCCATTTCTCCCCATCTACGACAATGCTGGTAGCGTGATGATTTGTGTCTAAGAAGTGCGAGCAATGACTACCATGACTAAGATAAAACAAATATTTCCAATTCAATAAATTTTTGCTACAAAATGGAGAATCCTTAAATGGGCTGCGCAGTAATTCAACCACAATGACTCAGAATGGGCTTAAAAATTAAAAAAAGTGCAAAGCAATCATTTTTGCACACTCTTTTCCATTAGGAAATCAAAACCATATGCTATTTTTACGTTCTTTAGGCGATTGCGCCTCATTTTTGTATTAGAATAACAGAAAGATATAGGATTTGATGAAATCGATGCATTCGATATTAGTATTGGGTTTACGCGCATTACGGTCTCCCATTTGCATCTCAATATCTATGCTAATGCATCCTAGTACCTATAGCGCAGCCCAAGGAAAGAATTATTTGAAAGTTGTAATTTATTACCATCTGGAGCATTTAGGGAACCCAATTGCACTTTCCTTTGTGCATACACTCGAAAAAGAGGAACGCCGATGTAATGCCCATTCTATTTATGGAGATCGTGACATTTAGCTGCTTGCATTCATGCTCGTTAAAATGCCTCTCGTGCGACTACGATGTGCCATTTTCGATTTCATCGTGAGATCACTCGCTTCGTAGTGAGTCGCGCATTCGCCTCAAGTGCTTCCCACGCCGTTATGGTTTTCATGCTTATGCGATCTATAAAATGTATTTGGTCTTGGAAACGCAAATATTACCTTCTTATCTTAAGGAAGGAGTGATTGAATTAGGCAATATAGGAATTTTTATCCATTTCATATCGAACGCTATAGACTGATCGAACGCTATAGATGCTGATGGCTTGACGATTGAGAATATAATCACCTAAAATGGCAAATTTAAACCATATTGGCAAGATACCCTACTCCACACATGGTCACAATACTATATTTGGGTGGAAATATCGATTAACAAAGCGAAGGATATATACTCGTATGCAAAGAATATGACCAGAATACGAGACCCCCGTCACAGTAAAGAAGTTGAGAGCACATCTAGCTACTCGGTCGTCAACCAGAGAAACTCAAAATTCATTGGTGGATCAAAAAAAGTCTTTCATCCCGAGATGCATCCAAGCCGACCAAATCACGACCAATGAGCCTAGCAGCTGGTCGACCTAATCAGAAGACACCTGAGCCGGAAGCGGGATATAAGGGCTCGCTACATAACACATAGGCATAGTGGACAACTTTCGGCTCGCAGCATTGCCTTGAAGATGAAGAGCAAGTCATTCCTCGAAACGTCGGCTGACACCGAGAGTCTAACCCGGCGCTGACCCGTGAAGAATTCACTCAAGTGATATCTTCTTTGTGGAAATCTTCCCCACTTGTTTAGCTTTGCACTTGCTGACTGCATCTTGCTCATGAGATAAAATAAGCCCGAGAGAGAAAATTCTGCCGGTTGAACCAACCGGTCTCCTTCAAAACAAATTCTCGCCGCGACCTAAACAAGATGACTTTCCTCCCGAAAAAATTTTACCGTAACTTTTCTTTTCGAATATTTATGGATACCGTTACTGGCCGGGCTGTCGGGCACTCAAATATAATACCTTTCCCCAGACGTCTTGGGAGAAAAGAGGAAGGGTTACTGCGCGCGCGGCCCTTACGGTTCCTTGAGAGCAAAAACATGCGTCGTCGTAAACAAAGAGCGTGGAATTCCGAAGATTCGCAAAACCGCTACGTTGTTTTAAGGAGGAGCGAGGGCAGCAGCAGGAGCAGAGGGTGACCCGGGAAAATACAACGGACACCCGGGGGAAGTTTCCATGTCCGCACTCCGCTTTGTCCGATGGCGGCGAGTCTGCCGGCTCCTAGCTGAGATCGAGGGGCAGAACTTGCGGGCGAGACAAGGGTCGAAAGCATGAGAGCACAGTGGGTTGTCGTGCCTCGATCCTTCCGAATCCGGGGGCGAATAGTTCGGAAGGGATAACGGTAGAGAGTCAAAGGGATCGAGCGGTATCCTGCAATACTCAGGGTTAGCGTATAGCGGTTTCTGTTAATCTTCGGTCTCGGGGTCGAGCCACCGGTTGTAATCCTGCCAGTGTGGCATCCGCAATACCTGGGTATTCGTCTAAATTTCCAATGCTACAAAGCCCGAGATGAAATATATATTTGCTGTTTCTGGGATGTGATTTCATCAAGCAATTGCAATAGGTAACATATTACTTAATTAGAGAAGCGTGTTCACTTTGCATCCAGTATGCACGTGTAATCAAGTGATTAGTATCTACAAGGGAATATCATGTTTATTGATGTTTTCGGCATTTGTTTTACTAGAGAGAGTTAATTATTGTACAAGAGAATTAATTATTATTTCCCATGAAGGATGCAAGGGTGCAGTTAACATGAGTTATTACTGTTAAGAAAATTTTTGAGATGCGCTGACCTACTGTACCTACACACACTATCGGTATTTGGTATAATGGTACTACGGAGCGCACCACATAATTTCTATGGTATTATGTATTATTCATAATTTCACGTGCATCTCAACCTTGAACCAGTGTTATGCTAAAATAAATACGTGGAAACGTCAAATCTGAGTTTTTTTCTGGTATTCTAACATTACTTTAATCACGAAGTCTTTTGTTTGAACCATGGCTCTTGAAATTTACTAGGACTGCTGAATTGGCAGATCCCTTTAAGAAATGAGCCCATATCATAGAGGAATTGTACGTGAAATCCAGATTAAATGGACTAACATTATTTTTTTGTAAATTTTACTTGAATGTGCTCATACTTGTGCCGTTGTGCTGAGTAGTGGACCTTTACAACACAGTCGCATATCAAAAAAGCAACAAGCTTTGCAACTCTAAAGACGATATCTCTAAACCTGATTCCGATGTAATTGTTCTATTAACTTCATTCAAAAATAAATACATAGTAATAGAAGCATTCGTCAGTCAGGGCCTTTCTATCAAGTCTAGATCTTTCACCAAGATTTCCATCTGCTTTGCTTTGTTAACAACTGGCAAATATTTGAAAGCAGTCAATTGTTGACTATACACCAATCCATTTCCCAATGCATTTCGCCATGCACTTCCCGGCATTGCAGTCTTGAAGGTACTCCAAAAGGTCTTAATATATCTTGATATCGCAAAAGGTGTGCAAGTTGGAGTGACTACCGAAAGTACGTTCATGTAATGTTTAATAACTTCCTTTTTAAAGTTCAATGACGTCGATACATAGGCCTACAACCCTAAAAAATTCCACCCCAAAACAGTTAAGATGACAGCGATAAATATGGCTTTCCATTAAATATTTTCATGGCGCCGTTTCCAAGGACGACCAATAAAACCAATTCAAGAGCAGAGAAATACAAGAGATTCCATCCGCAGTTAGCTTTATCTGGATAACAAGACCAAAGAATAAATTATCTACCAACAATAGACTTTAAGGCTTGAATAATGTTGAAATTGAAACTTGAACTCAGCCCAAACTCAGAGAGTGACGGCCTATAAAACGCACTTTTTACTCTCTCATTCAATTCATGTCCTGCTGCTCATTCACCGACACGCATGAGTTTCTCACATCTTAAAATTCATTCTTTGGTGATTTTGTTGACTTAATCACTGACGAGTAACATAGTTCATTAACAGAACAAAGAATTTTACATTATACTTATTTAAATATAAAATGTCAGATAATGTATACAAGGTAAGACAAGAACGTACTTTTTTCAAGGGAATTAGTGGCCCAAGAATAAGGTTATATATACGAGGGATATAAATTTGATTATTACACATATTTGACTTCATTTACAACAAAGACGATATATATCTCAAAACCTTCCTAAGCCACCGAAGGAAGTGCGAACATCTTATCCAAACGAGGTGTAAAATCCATAGACTGTTTTCAAATGGTGCTGTCCGCAACTCAACCACCCCAGTCGGTTCGACCATGAATTGATTCGATTTGTAAAGTCAATCTTCAGGTAAGTCAACGCCTATGCAAAATTGAGCAAGAGAAATAACCTTATGTACTGACCGATGACCACATTGGCCCGGCCATGCAGGCATAAGCATACGCAGTGGAATATCTCAATGGTACATACATATTAGGACTCTTCTTGTAAAAAAAAATTATCAGGCCTGTACGTCAAAGAAAAATGCTATCGCTCCAATTCCTCTTTCATTATCTCAGTTATTGGTGCATTATCTACATACCCCACCGACACAATGTGGTCGATTTCGGATTCCCAATCGAATCGCCGCTTTTGCAACCGATCACATAACATCATTCAGGGCTAAAATTATTTTTGTATGACCACACTATTCATGAATTTGCGGCAGGCAGAGTCAAGAAAATCTTTTCTTTGTCGTTTCCCAGAAGCCGAGTTCGCATTAACTGCAATCATTGGCTCTGTCCTATCCTTTTTTATTTGAATCACGAACTGAATCATGCACTCTCTAGTAAAAGCTACTTATTATATTATTCGACTTGTAAGTCACATTTATGTGTTTTATTCCATCGAAATGCAGTTAATAGTGGAGCCTATTCGCATGTTCGTGCCATGCTTGCTTTTCCTAACAATCCTCCCAAGAGTCAACGCTGAAAACACCAGCTTCGCTAAGGAAAGGTTTTAACTGGCGTGAAATGAGCTGCCTTAGACAGTCTTCAAAGCGGTCGGTACCGCGAGTTCACCGAATAACTTGGCACGGGCCACGAGGGTGTATTCGTCCATTCAGGATGTGGGCTCGAGACGAGCAATGGTGGTCATTTGGCCACTCGCTCTACAAATTTGCACACCCCCTCTTCTTCCCTCCCTCTGACGGGACGAAAGAACAGGGGGGGCTTCGAGCAATTCCTCCCCAAGCATTGGCACCCATTTACCCTTCAATGAGGATAATGGGACGATGGACGGAAGGGGAGAGGGAAACATTTGCTGACCGTACGTGACCACTAGAAAGACGACGGAAACACCCTCGTCCGGGAATTGAAAGGGCGTTGTTTCGTCTGGCGGGATTTATTGCATCCCATTTAGTGACCGGGTGGAAGTACGGTTGACTCCGGGCGGTCTCCTACGCAAACGATGGATGTGCTACGTCCGTGGAGCTTTCGCCAAATGGCCTTTAAAGGACAAGCCGATGCTACGAATGCACCAGGCACCAATAAGTAATTAATCACGGATCTTTGCACTGTTTACAATTATGAAATTAAAATGCATGTAATTGAATTAAATAACGGTAAAATAATATGGAAGTGTGGGCTGACATAATCGACAAAACTACAGCATAGAACGTTGTTGGCCCCGGTGGCGGCGTGGTTAAGTCCTCGCCTGCTAACCTTAGGGTCGCGGGTTCGAGTCCCGCAGTCGAGTAGAGTGGGTATTTACTCAGGACATGGTTGTGTGAACTCATCTGTTGTTACATTGTTAATACCCCGAAGTAAAAATGCCACATGTGCTGTTTTCGGTGGTAGTGGAAAATAAATAAATAAAAAGAAATAAAAGTAATGATACTCCGTGATAGTAATAATACTCTCTCGGTAAGAGTTTTGGCAATCGCCACCAATATTGAACCACGGGGAAACCGATGTTACGATTAATAACGCCTTTCACTATTCCACGCAAACCGGTTTTCCTTACGAATTAACTATCTTTAATCTAACTGGGGAGCCAGTGCGAAACACTGATATTCCGGATCGAAATGAGTAGGTACCTACGAATAGAGCCTTCGACGAATAATTCTCTTTACGTTTTACTTTGTCATTAGTGAACTAGAATGTCGTAAGTAAATAATTTGAATGCCTTGAAAATACGTCGATTGCTACGCGAAGACTTCGGGTTCATTAATTTGATGATGCTCGAATATTACGAGTAATTCCATTGCATAAAACCAGATTAATGTAACCAACCTCTGCTGACAAAGGTAAGATCCGATTTCCTAATATAAACTTTTTCCAGAAAATAAATAGAATAACACAAGACCTCATTAATAAAACCCAAGTGCAAACCTGAAAGCCAATTTAGTACAATGCTCTGTGTTTTAACTGGAATCTTCAAATATTATATATCATTCCATGCAGAGCATCATTTCAGAGACTACCGCCGTTTGAAGTGCAAGAAGAAGACTTTCTCTGAGCTTCAGAAAATACTAGCTGAATCTGTTTGCATCTTTATTCAATTTTTGCCGGGTCTATCCTAGAGGATGTAAAGATGGTAATTTGATAAAAAATTAGCGGAAGATAACACTACATAACAAGCAATCACTTTTAGTCCCTTAGTGAAAATAATATTTTCTCCCTACCTGGTGGCCTTTACTTTATGGTGGCCTTCAGGATATTATGTGTTTTCAAACGCAAAGGTTTCTGGGATTCCCATCTCTTACATAACAACACGAGGTGTTACATGCTTATACACCACTCATGCCGGTAACACTAATAATGAGAAAAATATCGATTTTTTTGCGGCGGCGGAAACTAAGTTAGTATTCCAGCCTACTATAAGCTAAGACGAATCTCATCTGGAGTGGATCTTCTGCTTCGTCTCAGAATAATGTGGGATTGATTTTATTTAGGTTTAGTGATACACTCTCTCCATGAAAATAATTTTGGAGGATATTTATGCTAATAAGATGGCATGGAAATTTTAGAATGCACTCATATATCTACAGGTCACACTAAAAAAGCACGTAAAAATACTGCAACCACCACCAGTGTTTAACCTGAAAGTTGGTCTGGTCCGTGAGGGTGAGACTCCCCAGGTACTAAGTCCAACGATGTGTGAAATTCGCACATCAGAGCAAGGTGGCCAGTTCCCTTCCCTGAGTCGCCGACCCCTAGTTTCACCGAAAGACCTTGTGCCAAGGAAATCACACAGCTTGGGTTTAGCGGGTCCAGAGGAATAGGTATTTTATGGATTGGAATACAAGACCAACAGTCAGTAACATTACGCTCAAGCCACTGGGCTATCACGCCGTCAACATACTCTACCGACAGAATTTTTTTCTATACGAATTAAATAGCCGAAATACTTTCCTCTAAATGATCAATTAAAATAATGAACTAAATCGGGGACCGAATATCACCATTCTTATTGCAAATATAGGTACCGAAGAACAGAAAAGCGAAAATGTGATTAGAAATAACACGTGAACTTACATCAAAACAAAAAATGGCGACAGTTGCTTGCACCATTCAAGTACCCTGCAAACTACCTAGAGGTGGCTCCAAAATAGGCGTGCATTATCAACGGATAAAGTATTCTCTTGCGTGTAAGTAAACTACAGATTACGGTTTTAACTAAATGTATCCAAATTCAAATCGTACCTAAGCAAGACGGTGGCTTCATATGCAATTCAACCACACATCGACTAAAATTTACACCATTCGTAGTTCATCTAAAGCAGATTGCAATGTACAATCAAATTCCAACCTCTACATATTTTTAATATGATTATTAATATCATAAAGGTAGGTTCTTTTGCTCCGTTCCATTGCCATCATGACAGGAGTTACATTAATTAGAGGGGATTTGGAGACTTCTTTGCCTTACCAATCCCAGACAGACCTAACTTCGTGAATTTTCTAATGATCTCGATCAATCTACGGCATTTCAAGTCACGTTTGAACAAAATGGCCGACTTCTCTTCATCTAGAAAAGCATTCCCTGAGAGGCAGAGGTCGCTAGGTCATTGATCGCTCAGTCCACCTTCCCCACCTATCCCCCCCCTCCCCCCATCCCCTAAACCTCCCCCAGGCCAGACTTTCTTCCGTGCCCCTCCGAGCGAGAGGACTGGTATAGCTACCTGTCTCACGCGAGTGCAATTAGTGTAATTGGCGAGCGTCACGCGCAATCATGAGAGATACACTCCGTGATCCCGTCTCAGTCGCCAAGAGACTTTCAAGCATCCAGAAACAGGAATAAAAAAAAGCTGACCTCCCGACTATTAGACTTTAGTGGAACGGGGTAGAGAGGGATAGTTACCAGCAATTTGAACGCGAATCCAATCGCATTGATCACTTGGAGGCTTGCTGTTCGTCTCAAAGGAGTTACTCTGTTTAGGTCTTACGCCTCACTCAATAGGCTCCTAGAAAATGGGCCAGGATGTTTTTTTTGCATAGTAAATTTCACACTGACTTGTTCTTGCCAGTTTATTTTTTGCTATTTTCACACACTGCGCCTCGTTTGCAAATCTTGCGCGCCAGATATTCATCATCATACTCTCATGAAATTTCTCCGACCAAATTCAACCCTGGACTGGAAGGCATAATTGCACGCACTAATGACATAATTCTAAGGCACGACCATTCACGTCTACCTTGCACAGGCGATCAAGGTAGACGTGATCGCTGGGATATATAGCGTGTTCTCTCTTTTATGCATAACTATCGTGAAATCCGATATCGAATGACCATCATTGTAAATGGGGCCCTGCAGTGTAACTGTAATGATTCAATATCAGTAATCCATGTTGTAAAGGATCGGTAAGGATCCAAAAATCAATTAAGTGCCATAAATGGAACTTTTAATATTAATACATATTTTTCCAACCCTCGGGGTGGAATGCATACTCATTTAAAGGGAAGACGGGAATATTTTACATAATAATACCACTTGTATGATGGGGCTAAGGTACCCCTACGTACTGTTTTTATCCCTAACGCAACATTTTTCTATCAACTTGTTAGATCATGCTTATAGATTTTCCCATAAATATCTATGTAAATAAATTTCGCATTTCTTTGACGCGTCACAATTGACATATCATTCTTATGTCAGTCCGTATGATATTTACCCTGCGAATCCTGCGTAATATTTTGGCAAAAACTTGGTAGTCATGACCTCTTCCACACCATCCTTCGTATTCCATCTTCTTCCCCATACTCTAATCCTCATGAGTCAGACATATAATGACTTAAGTAATTAATGCAGTCTGTATGGCCTCAGAGTTCGTTGTGAGCAATGTAGCTAAAGTTTAAAGTAATCCCATACAGGTTAGGTTAGTAATAATTGAATAATTTTTATGGAAACAAAAAGATGTTAGTGAACAGTATCAATAAGTTCATAGCAGTATTTGAAGTGCAATGGGGATATATGAGGAACCGAAACTATTCTGGAAAACTGCAATTAACATTCGAACTGTACCGGATTTCTCTTAATTATGATCCATCACACATACCAGGGCCTGAGAATGATATAGGATTTTTTTAACTTATTGACGCCCATCAACTTTACAACCGGACAAAATGTCTTGCTTCATTTTGCCTTCCTTTCCCTAAACCATTAGGGAGGTTACAGTGCTTACGGGGGCTTTATTTCAAAATTCAGACCGGCAGGCCCTTTACGAGGCTCGCATATCATCTTCAGCAAATGTAACCGGGAACGGAAATGCATCTGAATCTACCTCTGAAGGTAAAATAGGTATATCTAGATTGTCAGATTCGAGCTCATATATGTTGACATTATCAAATAGCATTAAGGTGGTGTTTAATCTATGGTAATCCAGAATTTTCTAACCAAGGCCTCCGCATAGCCAAGTGACGCATTCTGTTTCACGAAATATGGTGCTCCAATTTGTTTCTTATCCTCTTTCCAAAGGAACCTACTATTAGTTGGAACCCAGTTGATGCATGCGTATTCCAAGAAATATATTATGAGAAAATTTTGAGAATATGAGAATCATTTCTTTCACTTCAGATTAAACTACTCGCGGGAAATTGATACTGGGAGTTAGCATATGCCATAGTTACTCTCCCAATAGTAGTTTAGTGAATCCTATTTTCTTCAACGCAGTGCCCCAAAACTATCGGGAGGAAATGTTTTCCCACAAGAGTAATAATGCTGCTCAGATTTAATAGAGCTGGAGCGATGATGATACTCAGTGATATTTAACCGCAATATTACTTACCGCTTACCAGTATGATATTCATTTGAAGGCAATGCAGCCTATCAACTAGAATTTTATGAGTAAAACGATATAGGATATTGATGACGTTGAAATCATATATATGGTGTAATCATCTACATCTACATAATACCCTGCAAGCCACCACAAGGGTGTGTGGCAGGAACCCAGTTGATGCATGCGTATTCCAAGAAATATATTATGAGAAAATTTTGAGAATATGAGAATCATTTCTTTCACTTCAGATTAAACTACTCGCGGGAAGTTGATAGATCATCATATGTATGGTGAGGTGGTAGACCGAAGGAAAGATGGAACAAACTCGTATTATTTGAAAAAGTCATTGAATCATCACCTGCTCTACACAGTGCCTCTTAACCCATCTCGAGGATGCCATTGCCAGACATGCATTAGAGGCATGAAACGCATTAGAGAGAAAATAATAAAAATTAATAATTATTTCATGAAAATCAGCATATACTAAGAGGAAACAAAAAATAATTTCATTGGCGAAAAAAAAATTAGGTCCAGTGGATAACGATGTTGAAGTAAAGTTGAAGCCCATCCAAAACCATCTCTAATTTGTAAAAACAGCAGTTAAGCTAAAACCATTGTTATGAGCAGTTAAGGCAATGCAGAATTTCATGAGAGAATGAGATAAATCACTTTTTTATCCATTGGAGTGATATCTATCGACTTTATAAATTTACCACTTATACATTCCTTTCAAGGGAAAATTTTCTCGGAATGAATAAATATAACACAATAGTTTTCCCTCATGGGACAAAAAATCGTCATCCACGAAAGTTCACGGAAGGCAATAGTCGAAGCACGAGGCAGGAAATTCTCACCTTTCTATCACCGAATCCCACCGCATTTTCTCCAACTCTTCGTTAGGAAAGAGAAACTCTCGAATGACACGGATTTTCTCCGCTGGTTCCATCTATTTCGCGCGAATCCAATGCCGGAGAACGATTTGCTTTCGTTCCGCGGACGCATCTACCTGGCGGCGGGAATTGCGACAGCGTTTTTTTCGTCCGAAGTGCTCGTCTCACCGAGACATCCTCCAAGAAGTTCGTGCTCCCGCCGCCGATCGATCTATCGTTCCGGCTCGACAACCCCGTCGATACTACGAGACGCGTCCCGCGCAATATCGCGTGACACGTTTAGAGCCAGCGTGGCGTGTCACGGAGATTTTTTTTTCGTTTTTATCTGTTTTCTATGCTCTCTGATGAAAGAATAAGAGTGAGAGAAATATATATGTAACTGAGTTTATAAATAGGTAGATGCCTATATGTATATACGCACGCACACACTTACATGCGTCCATATCTCTCGCCTCCTTTCTGTTGGCCGCCGCTATCTTGACGCAAAGGTGGGGGATTACGTTCCACGGCTGACTCTTATCCGGTATACACGGCTCCTTTGAAAAACGCCGGCGGGCTTAGCAGAGGGAAGGAGAGAGGGATAAACTGGAATGAAAATAAAAAGAAGCTCCCGGCCCCACCACTCGCTTGGCAGTCGGCCTTTCCCCTACTCTATCCCTCTCCTCAGACTCACCTTCCCCCACCCCTAGACGCCTCAGACGAAGGTAACAACGCCTTTTCTCCCTCCACTCCCTCCCTCTCGTCCCTCGGGGGTTTTCCCTCCTCTCCTTTCCCCACTCAGTCTCTCTCACCCGGCTCCACCCCTCGATTTTTTTCCCTGCTCCCTCCTTTTGAGGGGCGGCTTCCTCTTGTTTTTATTGCGGGCGGGGCGATGGTGGAAAGACGGTGGTGGGAGGGTCTTGGCGTGGAGGTGGGAGGGTTTGGGATGAGGGACAAGGGTGATACGCCCGCAGGCACGTCCGGATGAAATAAATAAAATAGTGAAGTGAGGTGGAGACTTAAAAAAATCAGTGATTCGAGGAGGAATGATTGTTGGGGAGAGAAAAAATTATCCATCCGTCCAGGATCGAACAATCTGTCAGGAGTAAATCATGCAACGCTCCACCGGCGACTAAGAAATACTCGGCTGCGAGGAGGAAGAACATCTGATGTGGTTGCTGGTTCTACCTTGGGGTGAGGCGATGCGAAGCAGAAATGTTGGCTCATGAGGTAGAGGGATCGTAAAATGGTGGGAGGAAAACTGCAAATGATGCAGCAGAGATATATCTGCTGGGCGTTATAGGAGAAACAAATTATTCACCTATAGGCTGGCTGTGTACAATTAATGCAGAAACTTTGGAGCCGAAGGGATCAGCAAAATCGATTAAATGTTGCTACGGAAAGCATTTTGCCAAACCCAAAAAATAGAACCCTGCCCGGTAAGAGAATCAATGCAGAATAAGTCTAATTTCTTTAGTTTCCTTTATTCCTTCAGCGAACTCTACTGCGTGAATATTTCACTAATCAGGTACTCGTAAAGAAAACAGATGTCGAGGTTGTTAGCCACCACTATTACTGCGACACGGAACAGTGGCTTACATTATTTTTACCAGGCGCAACTATAGAAAAGAAAATTATCGTTGAGGAAATGTAGGTAGCTAGGGAGGGTATTCAGGTCGGTAACGCATCGGACTGGTAACCTAAGGGTCACGGGTTCGAATCCCCTCCAGGGCATAATATATGCGTGTCTTAGGATTGAGGTCTTAAATTAGACAGTGCGGTATAAGCTAAGCCGTTGGAGCATCTCTTACCGATATCTTCTAAAGGCCGCTTTACACGATACAATTTTTTGTACAATTTCTTGTACAAACTCTTGCATGAGGAAATTGTACCGTGTAAAGCGGCAAATTGTACGAAAACTTGTGCGATTGTCTGAATGACTGAACGGGAAATAGAACGTGTTCTAATTCCATTCAGACAAACATACAATTTCGTTCAGTCTATACAAGAGTTTGTACAAGAAATTGTGCAAAACATTGTATCGTGTAAAGCGGCCTTAAGAGATGCAGTAAATGACAATTTTCGTGATGTTCCATTTCATGTGGTAAAATGTCACACGCTCAATAGCAGGTGATCTTAGATAGATAACACAAAATTAAGAAAATACAACGCTGGTAGCCTTGAGGAAAATTATTACAACGCAGGTAATTGGTAAGGCAACAATTGTCATGGACAGATGCGGAAGACTTTCTTCTTTCGGAGTTGCCACGCCAATATGACTACAGTCCCACGGAGACTGCTAAAACTGAAGAATTTTGCCAAGTTAGGAAGAACCAACAGCATAGTTGTGTAATTGGGGATAGATACCAGAAAATATCTATGCAGGCTAGAAAGAATTCCACTTGAAGTGAAGTCGATAAAGGCGGTGTATTACCATGCAGTCTTCATTTTTCACACGCATTTAGCGTACAGCAACGACGTAAATATCTGAACTGTCATTTGACGATATACGAACGATAAATATATTTCAAAAGACAGTGTGATTCTGATACAGTACAAAAATCAAAATATGAAAACTAGCAGAAGAGATACCTCGATCGCTTCATTCCAAGATCACAGTAAGTTGACGGAATTTAAGCAGGATTTTAAAATCATAAGTCTTTAAAAGAACGCAAGGAATAAATCAACCCACGAGTTGAGTACTCCGCTCGGCAAATGAGCTTTCGCCTTATATGCTTTTGGAGAATTTTGGAAAGGCCTTCGAGGAATCCGAAGCGAACGAACGAGTCGAGTTCCTACGGCATGTAAGGCGACAGAGGAAAAGAGCTTGTGGGTGAGGTTTTAGGAGTCTGGGTCGGCGGAAAGGGAGCTTTGATCGTGGGCGTTATGTAGGAAGTAAGGCGTGGGGCGGTTCCACTGAATGGGAGGGTAGAGACGTGTGGAGAGGAAGAAGGGGTGGCTGTGAGTGGGTGGAGGACAGTCGGTTGAATCACTCGGCGATGTGGGTTTAGGAGGGCCGCCATGTATGATTCCTACCATTCCAATCGTCCACCCAGTTTCCTTCTTCAATTCTCTTCCACCGTCAGTAATTGTATTGAGAGTTCCATTAGATTACTCGCACGATCTTTTACGTAGACTCGACGCAGATCACATTTATAGCAACAGCAAAGCAACATCTTCCACCAGGTGATGAAAATAATATCACTTGCCGAGGCCACTGCTTAAGGTACGCACTCACAGTTTTCCTTCAGATAAGTTCAATTATTTTATGTATCAATCAGTGTATATGTGCATTTATCCACGCAGAGACCCCGTGGCTGGGAATGATACACCACCAGTCACATTAAACGAAAATCCGTTCGTTACTTTTCAGCAAAAGTTATGGAGACACTGCTAAACATTCATAAAACGACGAAGAAATATTTTTTACCAGGCTTAATCAATAATTAAAATTTCCTAGGATATTATCACATACTAGGAGTAGTAAAGTTATGAGGTTTTTTCATACGCATATTCTAAAAATCAAGATATTTACATGTACACCGACCAATCTGATGTTTACGCCACCTGTTCACATCCCTTATCACTCACGAGAAGGGAGTATATAATCAATCCGTATAATCCTCTTTATTTTATTCGTGGTTTCATTGGAATATTCATTTCGGAATACCGTATTTTACATTTGGTTGGATTTTAGGTAATTTTTCATTGACCTTCAGATTCACCCCGACAGAACTGTGATTCTAATGTCGTCTTTCATACTTTATTGCCGCTCAACGGCACGTCGACATAATCTTTGGCCGATTTTTCCATCTCAAGCCCTGGCATGCAGCCACTACCAACCCTCGCTCATAACAACGACGCGTTGCGCGGAGTACACTTCATCTTTCTTTCCTCTCTTTCAAACGTCCCGTCTGCTGCCAGGGCTCCTTTGGATCCCTCCCAGCAAATTCGCGCAGCAGGGAGGAAGTAGGAATAGGACGTATATGTATACATGAACTTCGGACGGAGCGAATGAGAAGGGGGTGTTCCTCAAAAGATGATGCTGCCGTGTTTATGGCGGCGTGTGCGAAATCATTATGCAAAACGGACCGCGGGAACCATGAGTGGGGTCACAAAGACTTTTTGTGGCTCCTCATTGAGTCGCAAGGGGTCGACTCACTCACTATACTCGGAAAGTGAGGCGTAGCTGGAAAAAAAAGGCGCGGCAATGTTCATCGCCCAGGTTGAAAGAGATTCCACGTGCTTTATCTTCCCCAATTCGCCGATTCCTAGACCTCTTGGTCCCAATGCAACCGAAAGGGATGGGTGAACAGTGGAACAGCCGCGTTGTGATTTCTCGCATTTTTTCCGGAACGAGTTTCCCCTCCCGCTATTTTCCATGGGCCTTATGGCGTCCATCCGTTGCTTTTTTTCATCTATTAGTCACAAAGGATGGAGGCTAGGTTCGGAATAATTTCATCCTCAGCCACAGGTGCTAAAATCATTCCTCGGAAGCCTTGATTCCATTCGCACCGATATCTCCCACGGCAGCAACTACCGACCCTCTGGGTGAATACATTAACCAAAAGTGTTGGTGGAACTGCCAATTGATTGCAAAACATTGTCATCAATAAACCACTGTGAGTGCTATCTCAATTGGAATTAACGCTCTTCGTGGGAACAGGGACTCAAACTTTCCATAGGCTCTTAGTACGCTGAAGGTAACATCATATATCACCCATTTCGCCATAGCTACGGCGATGGTAGAAACAATGAAATGGTCATTCTTCTTCAAGATGCGGAGGTGCAAAAAAGTTCTTTGTTTTTGAGCTTAGTATAATAAAAAAATGCCAGAAGCATAAACATCGCTTAAATAGCGGCGAATAAGTTCTAAATTCCAGGAATAAGCTGCGCATTTAACTTTATCCTCTGCACAAAAGTTCACACCAGCATTTGAACAATACTCCAGCCCGTGAAGTATGCTTCCTGTAGTCATCAGTGTCGACAGTAAAATCGATTATTACTTGAGTGAATTTTAGCTGGTGTTTCGCGACAATACATTAACCCTAAAATTATGTACCTCATAAAGTGCAAATTAGGGGACTCTTAGCATATGAATTCATTAGTCACTGCATAGTAATAGCGATCAAATTTTTTTACTCACCATATTATTACCTCACGTATTAAGACCTGCACTGCGTATATATATTGAGTTGCTATCTATTGCCTCAATGATATCTAATCGTTCACTTCTTTCGTTGCCTCATGCTTACATTAGCATACAAGATGGTATTGGGCATAGGCTTTAAGAAACATAAGACACTTTATAAACAAAGACTACCACTGCTACTGGTACTCTAGAATGATGGCTAACATGGAAATTACAATGGCTTACTCCATATTTTTGATTTTCCATCAATTATTCAATGAGAATTCCGGAAATAGCACCACGACATTGCCACGGAAGATTTTTGATTCGGCTGTTCGGAGAAGTCTACTAAGTATCCATTAGAAAACCACAAGTCATCCTCAATTTCTCTTTGGCACGAATGCCATCTGACTTCTATTTACTCCATTTCCGTCTCTGGACTCCGCTGATGACGGGAGATAGTGCCAGGAAAAAAATGACTTAAACTTGTAGAGGATAACTTCTCGAGTTGCCGAAAGATTCGTGGAAAAAGAGATTATGAGGAAGTAAACAGCGTCTTCCACCTTTTTGAACAGCCGCCGCGATCCGATAAGGGACGAGACGCGATTTAGGTAGGTAGGTTATTCGGGGACACATCCTACAACTAAGATCATTTGCGTCCATTAGTATAGGCCGGTGAGCAAAAGAAGGAATATCTTGGGGTGGAAGAAGCGTGGAGAGAAACCCGGCGACGACATTAGCCAGTGTTCAACGAAAGACTACAAGAGACCCTCTGTTTAACGTTCCATCCCACGGACGGAGTCCTGTACTCAGTGGCTTTCTACTCAGTAGTCAAATACGGACCGGTATGATGATAGAAAACCTCTGCTACTGCCGGAATTCGAACCCGGGTACGGGGTATGTGAGGCCAGGACTCTAGCCACCGTACTAACCCCATCCCTGACGAAATTTAAATGAATGACTGTTCCTTTGAGTGCGTGCGTGTTTGCGTAGGTGTCCATCAAGGGAATTCGTGTAGTACGGGCCGAGGTTTTTTCGGGCGTTATCGTGGAAGGGCTCCGCTCTCTATGTGTGCGTGAGCGGTCCTCCCGACTGAAGCGGAGGCGGTCTGGATGCTCTAACCTACCGTTTCATGTTCCATCTGTTTGCTCTTTCGTTGCACAGTTGTTTCCACTGTGATAAGGGACGTGAAAGGTGTCCTTCGTAGGCAAGGACAGAATTCTGGTAAACGGAAGAAAGAGCACAGCGGGTGACAAAGAATTGGACCGCGTTCTTTTCACGTTTTTGAGATTCCCTTCCTCGCCGAGCCTCTGTTCTCACGGCTAGAGATATGTTACCTTAGCGGGATTCGCTTGACTCACGAGAAACAGATGTGAAAACAATGAGTGCCCACCTTGAAAAGAAGAGGACTAAATTTTTTTCGAGGCTCAAAGCGTTATTGAATATGATTTTAGTACTGAGCAGGGCCCGATAACTGGTATTCATAGCAACAACTTTTTTTGGTAACTTTTTAAATAGAATGCAAGTGACGAAAATTTTTTTCAACCCTAGAATATCGATATCCTTCCAATTACAGTCAGTTGATAACGGTTCACCTAGTAAAGGCCTCAGCTTCCAAGAACAACTTTAGACTCAATAATTTGGGGCAATCTCTAAGGCAGTCCTCGTGATTATTTCTTTGAATGTTTTGAGGAGAAAAGCACAATCCTGGCATACCAATGATGTTTAATGCATTGGTGTCGAGCTAAACTCCAAGACTCGGCGCGACAAGTATAAAAACCGACATTGCGGAGCAGAAATGCATCGAATATCCAAAGAAATTACTTTGAAAGAGAATTCATTCCAAGCCGGTGCTTTAAAAATTATGAACGAGCGCTTAATTAAGGATTTTTTATCATCTTTACATCATGTTAGCATGGCATTATTTTCCTTGGGGAGGCTTAGGAAGTTAAGATTAAATGATATTTCACAATTTCTCAAAATGAATAGTGTGTGCTCTCTCAATCATTCCTTTAAAATTTCGATTCAAATCGATATGAAGCGCAAAATTCCAATGGATAGAAGAAAGAAATTTAACAAGCTATCAATGGCAGATGGCACAAAATAACAATTATGCCGTCAGACCATGTGAGTCGCGAACCTAATAATCATTTGAAAAGACATTCTAATTATTAACTTACAGGATTGAGTTTACTCCATCTAGCTGGCAGCAAAAGCAAAAATTCCAAACTTTACGCTTCAGCGCGTCATTGCATTGACGACCTGACATCACTAAGTCGCTCAATCTGAGTGATGAAATGCATTGTGACAATCTAAGTGCGGTAAACCGCTCTTACTAAAGATACCTATAAAGGACCTTGAGGACTATATCTCTAGCAAGAAATAAAAATGTCGGGATGTCCACGCTAAAAAATTAGCCAACAAAGAGTGCTCCTATAGAATATTTTAGGTAGGATCTACGGGGTGTAAACACCGAGTCTCAAGTTTGCAACGGGGTCCGCAAGACAGGGATCAATAGAGGTAGCACACACGTTTTATAACAGAACACCGGAAATTCCGTTTGCTACGTAATAAAAATCATTAGCTATTCGCTTTATCCATCATCGAGTAGTGAGCGCAAGTAGAATTTGCTAGAGTAACAGTGTGATAAAGGTACAACAGAAACAAACCTGTTATGAGCTCGGGTAGTCATAGATAATTACGCGTAAATGATGCAATAGTATCTTTGTGTGAAAGTTGGAACAACTTTTCAGATCACCTAAAATAGCGGGTTTATAAGGCAGTTGTGTATTGAATTATTTGTTCAGGTAGAGTAGAAACTTCAACGTCTAGGACGTTAAGCGCTGTGCTAACAATGATCATAATTGCATGCGATATTAAAGCATATCATGATTTAGAATTTATCATTGACAAAGACCACTCCTCCTCCAGAAGCATATTTCAAATACATTTATCACACGTATTTACCTCACTCATACCTTTCTCGTCACATCACACACATTCGAAAATGCTGGAGATGAGAGATGGTAAGAGTTATCGATGATAAACAATATAATATCTATGTACAATTTGAGCCATAATTCGACTGTTTTTCTCAATTTTTAGTAAAATGTTTTAAGCACATCACTGCGAATATCTTTCCCCTGAATCTTTTGGTTGGTTGAATTGCAGAACATAAAAAGCCAACATCCCGAATGAAAACTAAGGCCATTAATTTGACTTCATTGAAAGTCCTAAAGCAAATTGCAGAGGTCATCGAATGCTTAAATGCGTATTACTCTTAAAAGTAGTAAGTTTCTCACACTGAATGGGCCTGGAGAATGGCTAAATTCAAATTTGGATATGCTTTCGTATTTTCTTTCCTTTCGATGTCGTAGTAGAAAAGCAATCGAATGGATGCATATTCAAATGTAACCGCCTGTAGCTCAATTTAAAGCACATGGAGAAATTACATTAATTGATAATGTAACCTACGCTATTATAACTAAAAAAATTCTCTAACTCAGAAGAGATGCTTCGGGCTAAACATTACTACATGGTGTATAACGCGTAGCGGAACAATCATAAATCAATCGAAGGTCACTGGAAGCAATGATACAAGCACAAATATACATATTTCACTGACATCTATTCAAGATTTCTGCCCATTTCTCAGTCATTTAGTTGTAATTAGAGGTTTCCCATTCTAAAAGCCCAATCATGAATCACAGCCATGTTAGATATTTACCATGGGATTACAGGCTCCAAATCACTTCTGTGTTGAAAGCACTTCAAAGACTCGACCTCTTCGTCGGATAGGGTGCTGAACGCTGAACACATTGGCGAATTCTGTTAAGGGCAGGCTGAATCCGATACAGCGTTGAACCCTGCTGCAGTTCCATATGAGAATCTTACCCGCACCCACCCAATGACTAATTCCCTGAGACGCAAATAACTTCTTGATGAACTTGTTGACGAAATGAATATAACTGGTCATCTCCATTTCTTGTCTAATATTTCTGCGCAACGCTATCCACTATTATACATCCCTAGCCAATAAAGGTACTTCAGCCGTTGAATTCGTTGAGCTATGAGCAATCATCATACGTTTAAAACTATATACTGTCACGCCCTCTTGCACGAGACATGAGACCCTGTGGTCATTGCCCTTGCAAAGAGAATAAATTAAATCTCATCACGATGGCTGAAAACAATTTAAATCTCTTCCATTGCGACACTATCACCAAGGCCAAGTGGGAATGCCCGAGATGAGAGCGATGGAACAATTAAGGCGCGTTAACAGTCTCATCCACTGATGACCCAATGCCTCTTCCGTCAAGAGCAGTTTTAAAAACACAAACAAACATCAAAAAAAAGACGAGACGAACGATCGAACCATCAGAAGGAGGTGGCGTCAGTAAGTGGGTGTGGCGGCGGATGTCTTGAGCGAATCCCATTCTGAGTGTGAGTAAAAATAACTTCATTTCTTTCCACCGGCGGTGTATCTACCTATCATCCTACCACTACAAAATAAGTAATAATGAATTAACAAACGTGGAATCCATTAAATATCTTGGAATAAGACTGACAAATGATCTTTCCTGGGGTAAACACATTCGTGAAATAATGGGTCAAGCGAATCGCAAACTGGGTTTCATTAAAAGAGTATTGGGTAAATGTGACGATCATGTACGAGAAATCAGCTACTTTTCCCTTGTTAGACCTCATTTGGAATATGCTGCCAGTGTATGGGATCCCTACGAAATCGGTATAAGTAATGAACTTGAACGTGTGCAGCGAAGATCGGCAAGATTTGTAAAGGGACGATACGATAATTATATTAGCGTAACCAGTCTATTAAATGAATTGAAATGGGAATCATTGTCAGATCGCAGGTTGAAATTTAGACTAGTAGGGCTATTCTGTAACAGATTACGCCGGCGCTATTATGACGTAGGGCGTTATTTTGGAGAGATCGGCGGAATATAACGCTTTCCTGATTCTGTAAGCTAAATAGCGGCCCCTGGGGGTCGCTATATAGCACCAAAAATAACGCCAGCCTATGGCTCGCGTTATCTCAGATAGAGACCCCATCAATGACTTTACTGAACTTGGAAATCACCCTGTAGTTTATTTTACTGTAGCCATGAACCTAAAAATATTGTATTCGCGTTCATATTAGATTCCTCAACTTCAGAAAGGACGCTAATTTGGTTAAACGTATCTTATTTGATGTTTACCTGGTATCCAAAGAAATTTCCATGTATCTAAGCGATTTCATACACTCGCATATGCGAACATATGTGAACTATCTTTATTTCACCCTACAAAACATAATACGAAAGCTAAGCCGTAAATTCAGCAATCATGAACATCTATAAACACATATATGAGATGAGTTGATTGCTAATATAGGTTATAACCTTTTACATTGTGGCATATATTTGGATAGAATGCACAAAAAATTAAATTTTGTATTTATATCTACTCCATATGTTAAACGAATCAATATTAATTTTTGCATAATTAGCTGGTGCGAAATGTAAAATAGGAAAATATAAAATAGGCAATTAAATGACATGGTGACAATCAAACTTATAAAGATATAACGTTATAAGCTGTGCAGCTGACAATCATTTCGTGCTGTTTAGCTCAATAAAGAGGCTATTTCTCATAGGAGATATTTTGGCTGCTTGCTGTTCAGCAACGTTGCAGCTACTATCCTTTAAGTCAGAGGAGGTCCCTTTTTAAATCCCTCCTCTACATCCTGTCATTCTAGGATTTCATACAATTTTTCACATACTATCATGAAAATATTATATATACTATATAATAAAATATAATAAAATAAATATAATAATAAAGAAAATATAATAATTTAACACGTATGTCAATTATCGGTTCAGTAAAAAAAATATTCCCCGTCCAATGAGTAATTACTAACGTTTCAATGGGCTACTTCACATTATTTTAACATCGTAAACAACTAAACTTTGCATGACGAAGGGTTTGAATGTATTTATCATCAGAAAAATTTGTCAAACTATGAAAATGAATATAAAAGACCATTCACAAATCAAAATTGAGCACATCAACACCGCTAACTCACGATTGAAAAACATTAACATCAACCCGAATTCTGTCGTCCGCTGAACAAAAACTTCGTCAACATTTGCTTCACGATATTCAACTGTTTCTACTTTGTCCTGGTCGCAAACAATATTTTGCGTATATTTCATTTTTGAGGGTCTATATCAAGAATAAAGTTTTTATTAAAGTTTTAAGAAATTCTTGAGGCATAATTCTATAAATTCTACCCTAATAATACAGATTTAATTAAAACTGTTTGTTCTTGCTGCCTCCTATTGGCCGCTTGGAATCTGCCCTACTACTTTTCTCATACTCTCGAGAGATTACGCTACAACGCTATGTTACGCCCTTGGATTGGGCGTAACATAGCGCGGCGGTATTTACAGAATCGGAAAAAGCGTAATTTCCGAAGAGAAATAGCGGATGCGTAATATAGCGCCCTCAAGTTACAGAATAGGCCTATTAATCTCTTCCACAAATTCCAAGGCAATATTTTCAGTGATGATGTTAAAAATATTTTACGAACCCCAACTTACTATGGCAGACTGGACCATAATCATAAAGTTAGAGAAATTGATTGCCGAACTGACCGATTCAAAATGTCCTTTTTCCCTCGCACAATAAGAGATACGAATAACGGTAAATATGTGCTATCGGAGAGTAGCAATGAATAGCATTGGTAGCTGCATGTTGGTATGAGTACTTAAAGCTAACCCTACTAACAGAATGTTTTTGCATGTTTGCTTTGCAATTTCTATCTTTTTTAAATAGTGTAGTTCTGACTACTATATTAATACTATTCCTTTTTTTATGCATGATATGTAGTGCATGTTTGGTGAGCAATCACCCCCTGCCACACACCCTTGTGGTGGCTTGCAGGGTATTATGTAGATGTATCTCATCCCTAAAAACCGGGAACGGTAGAGGGAAGGTCTGCGATAGACAGCGATCCCATCATTGTTTCCTTTGACTTCCTTTTCTCGATTTCTCGAACGCAGTTGACAACGATCCTCTGACTAATTGGCTACGCCGAAACTCTCTCACAATGCTCTACATCCCACTCAATTTCTTTCTACTACTCTAAATGCTGCACCTTCTTTGAATTGCAAGCGGCTTTATAAAGCACTACCGTATCTTTTTCGTCAATATCATTCCACTATATGATTTGCACGTATTTGTATATTTGAATTTCCTCTGCATGTGTATACTACCGGCCATTTTAGGATTTCGTGGATTAATGTGAGAGGAAACGAGAAGTTTTTTACTGCGCGAAGTGTTTTACAAGGGCGTGATTGAGGGAAGAATTTTGGGTAAGCGGGTTAGACGGAGAAGAAGAACGGATAGTTTAGATAGAAATATTGGGGGTTGGAGGTGTGCGCGGCTGCAGAGGGACATAATGTGAAAAGCAGGCGTCATGGGAGGAATGGGGGCGTTAACTCGGAACCATAATCGCAATTTTGTACACGTAATCGTAAATTAATTAACCAGAGCCATTCACTCATGTCAAAAATTAAAATAAAGAAGAAGTGACGCCCATCGAACGAGCTGCGCTAAAGGGTTCTACATCAACCACCTCACCCCTATAACCCCTGTTTTTAGGGAAAGGGAGGGGAGTGGAAGTGGGGTCTGCTCGCACAGATCCTGCCGCAACCACTTCCATTGGCAGAGTCAGCTGTGTGTTCCCCATTGTCATCAAGCGAAGGAGCTTCGCAGTGTCAGTTGTGATTAGACGAAGTGGATGACGTACAAGTCCTTTGCACATCCACGTTTCCGAAAGGCTTAAAAACATCAGTTTTTCGCAGCTTATAACTCGAGAACTAATAGACGTATCGAACAATATGCGTATTTTTATTTTGCAAACTATCAGATCCGGCAATAAACAACATGGTAAACGACCCCATTCACCCATACCCCTTTATGAGCATACAAATAAATTGTAAATCACTAATGCAACAAAGACCATCGTCATCAATTCACATTCGAGTAACCGTAACGACATGTGCAATTTATCACCTTGTTCCGGTCCAACAAATATAAATGCATAAAGGGTCCTACCGCGTTCCAGAACTCACAATTCCCCTTATGTCACGTATGACCACGTCCAAATGTTTCCGGAATAATGCAATCATTTTCGAGTGACTTCCACTTCCAGTCCATTACGGAACGAGGGCATGGGACTTGCACGTCTCATGACCCGTTCCCCGCATTTCGTGATCGGAATAGGCTCTTTTTTTCGCCTCTTTTCGCAACTCGGTACAATTCCGTCTCATTACGACTTCCGCACCCCCTCGGTCGTGACCACACGGGAGGCATACGTTCGCGATTGAGAGGAGGAGTATCACGCACTGTATCACCACATCACGTTCGCATGAATTTCGGTAGAACTTCCGATCCCATTTGTGCCGTCCTCGGGCCGAGACGGACCTCGCTCGTCGCCACCATCCCTTTTCCGGTCGATAAAATGACCTCTCCACGCCCCCCTCCCTAAACACATTTTCCCCCCTCGCCCCGCTAGTCCGTTCCCACGGGATATCCCCGCTCAATTTATCCAACATCTCGCTCACCCTAGCTTTTCACACCCCATCCCTCCACAAAAAATTCCCTCTCTCAAATTTCCAAGTATTTCCTATTGGCCCCGCACTCAATTTCTGATCTCCTCTGGCTTCCAAATTTCTAGGCATGTTCGCCAGCATGCTGGTATGTCTCTTTGGGGAAGATGGTGATAATACCTACGCAATGCACTTCCTTTACTGCAATGCCCATATCTCGTTCGACGAATTTTCACCGCATATTATTTAGCTAGACGAGTGAAATTCTTTGTTATGGCAACAAGATCGGAGAAACTGCGCAAAAGTATTTCGCTAGTGTTTCCCGGAGTAAAAAAACCCCAAGGAGATGGATAAATTATTAAAATAAAAGTGCTTGATTAAAAGCGAAGTTTAAAAAACAGATTTTTTTTAAATATTGTTGCCACTACTGCCGTCACTTTAATTTCAAACAATTTTCCCCCAAAATTGATGGGCCTTAAAATGGATTGATGTTTTAGTGCAAGTACGCTGATCTTTCAACCCTGGGACTCTCCCTCCCGGTGGCTAGCAGGATATTACGTAAATGTAATCTGACCAACTTGGTGTGAACAAATTGAAGGACCGCGAACTTGCCGCAAGAACTTTAATGGCGTTACCCTCTGAAATCGCACAATAGCAGAAATTTCAGAGAGAAAAAAAATCATTCGCCTGGAGCAGGTTTTGAGCCCGGATCCCCTGATTTCTGGCCAAATGCTTCAACCATTGATTAAAGCACCTGTGCGGTGTCCCGCTCAAGGCATAATTTTTTCTCTGTGGAATTTCTGCTATGGTGTGAACACTTCGCTTCAATGTTTGATTTTAAGTCTCGAATGCTTATATATACAACTCTCATAATAACTCAATAAGTTTTTCTTTTGTGAAGACTAACCGAGATAACTGTCTGCTTGCAGAGAAATAGTTGGACACAGAACGCCAGAGGTCCCGCGGAATCATGCATTCATCACTCGCACCTTATTCCGACAATTCGACTCAAATTACTTGAAAATATATTTTTTCAGTCTTGAATTCCGGATCTATTCTCGCACATTACAAAGGAATCACCATTGCCTAGTTCTGAATTTTAGAGGAACACATTCCTGTTGGTTGCATCAGTCCTTAAGTCTGAAAGACAACTGAAAGCAACCAAATCATTTTCGTATTTGACGTCGAAATATTTTGCTGCCATAAGTGCGCTTGCACGATCGAACATCGCTGTATTTTCACCGACTGCACCAACTCTCAAACCGATTCGGATCACAAGTTACTTCATTCTTATCTTATGCACATGAAAGACATTGCACGAGACCCCTTTGCTTCCTGCTTACCGAATTCTCACCACTTCTTTCCGAGTCTTTCCACTATCTTCCACACCGCCGTACCCACCCTCCCCTTCCCAGCCTGATGCCATGGTTTCCCGCTCTCCTCCTCCCTCTCTTTCCCCCCCACCAATCGCACCTCAACCTCCCCCATCCTTGTGGAATCCCTATGGCCCTGTCCCTCCCCCCCTTCTCCTCTATTCTCTTCTTCTTCTATAACTTCTTCCTCTTCCCTCCCCTCCAGAACCCTACCTAACCCACGCTTCCATTCCTCCCCCATCCCCGCACTTATATTCCGGAGTGTAGCTTCTCTCTTCTTTCTCTCCTCTTCCCTCGGGAAACTCGGAGCCCGATTCCATCTTGATCTCATTCGGGGGGTCATCTGTTGGGAAAAGCGACCTTATTCTCCGCTTTTAAATCGCCATCTTCCTTTCGTGCGGGCGTTCCTACGGATCGGATCTCCCCTTCAATTTCGATTTCCTCCCTTTGTTCTCGGTTCCACGGGCGGGGAAACACGTCTCCTGGCGAATCAAGCTGAAGTTAATGCATTGTGTGTTCCGAGCGTCCCCAGTTCGGATGGAGTTTTTCCAAGGGAATGCAGTTTTATTTACGTTTTATTCTTTATACTCACGTGGTTATACGATACATGTCGAGGATCGGCATCAGGAATTCTTCCCTTTAACTGCATTCAAATCTAACGAATACACTGCAAGTCATCTCGAGGGTGCGGTTGGGAGTGAATAATCATTTACATACACGCACTGTATACACTAATAATTACAATACTACTTAAACGAAACTCCTTAGTGTTATGATTGGTATCAAGAGATGAATATTATTTTCAACAGTGGTTTAGAGATTTTTTCACTGCATTTAGCAAACACTCTCAATCGGTAAGAGGCAGTTAAGACGCAATGATAGATTTGTATCTATACTACAACTACCAATCCGGTTATTATGGTGCCCATTTTGATCCCTTATTTTTGCTGAAAAAAGCCATCTGTAAGTCCAGAATTCTACGTTTCTATCTAATTTTCCATATCGACTAGAATGCAATACGCGGGTGGTCGCATCTTCATTCGAGGTCTTCTAGTAGGCATAAGGGTCTAATATTGTGTTTTATTTCAAAAACGAAGCTTTTTCGTCAATCGCCAAGAAGTTCTATTTCTACACATAAATGATTATATTTCATTTAATTAAACCTAACGTATAAAGATAACAACTACAAGCTTGCACTCGCAAAATAAAATGCTTTCGAGGAAAAGCTCTCATAAAAATACTTGACTGGTTTAATCAGCTCCTGACTAAGTTAGAACTTTACGGATGCAACACTAAAATCTAACCTTCTGCCGGACGCATCTAACATTGAAATGGATCAACACTATTAATCGCCATATTTTAATTCAAATCAGATTGTGACCTTTAATAGAATTGGATGACTTTTCATGCAGAATCCTTATTCACTTAACTACTTAATTAACTCGGATCCTGCTGTAAAGGACTCACTGGATGGCACGAAAAATAAAGGAAGGAATTTTGATAGGACTGGGTAGCCTTTGCTGCTATTAGAAACTGCAGAGTTAGGTAAATGGTAGATTTATAGATCAGAGAGGCGTAGAGAAGGGTCAAACCATAATTAGCGGAGGGAGGCACGTGTATTGGGGAATGTGTCTGCATTTTTCAAAACTTTCCTCAGAGTTTGAAATTTACTTGGTAATATTATTTCATCCAAAGTTTTGTTCACCGATAGGACCCGCCTCGCATTTTCTTCATCCTATCTCATAGACCGAACCTTTACCACTCCTATTTCCTACTCATTTCATACCATTCCAAGTCTGTACCCGCACTTATAAGCGCTTTTGTAGGAAAGGTACACGGATGGGAATGGGAGGATGGGAAGGACGAGTGGACATAAACCCGGTGTTGGCATTAACCTGCTCTTAACCAATGGCGCCAAGGGGACCTCGGCTTAACGTCCCATCCGACGGACGGAGTACTGAACCTGAAATGCCCTCCACTAGGTACTCAAGTAGGGACCAATGAAATATACCCACTGCCTATCATTCAAACCTGGGACCGCTGGGTCCAGTAGCCTAACCGCAACATCAACCCGACTCCGCCGTTTCTTGCTTTTTCACAATTACTGTCTATCACAAATATCTTCCAATGACCTATTCCTGCCATATTCTGACCATGTTAAGGTTTTCACTTAGTACCTCAAGTTAAGTACTCTGGCATTGGTGAACATTCCCAAAATGAACGAGTCGATATCACTCCCCCTCTGAGCCGTAGGTCCCACCGATTAGAACACACGACTCATGGGTCGGTGCAGCGACTGGTATCCCAGAGGGCACCTGCGCTCCCTCTTCATTCCGTCCGATTAACGAAGGAAGGGGAATGCGGCCGAGCAAGATCTCGTCGCCTCACGATAGGTCTCATTCTCTGGCCTGCCGGAGTCTTCCCTCGTTCATTACTCAATGATATTCTTCACCCCGATACTCCCGAAGGAGGGTTTGAGTCCACAGCATAATGCTGTTTGCTTACACGGGCGTGATTATCGCTCCCAAGCTTTTTTTCGCCCTCTTTCTTGTCTGTTTCCGGTTCGCCGATACGTAGGCTAAGGCGGCGTTCTCGTTTCATGTCGGCTCAGCTGACTCTGTTCCCTCCCCTTCCTCCCTCCCTCTCTTCGCGCCCATTGGCTGCCCTATCACGCAGGTCCCTCCTCGTGCCGCGAGACTCCCACAAGACACACCTCTCCCTCCGCGCCACGCCCACAGAAGGGGAGGAAGAATGATAGGCGGCGGGTGAGGCCGGGGGGAGGATTACTTTTTTTTCCTTATTTTTTTTCTCCATACTTCCTCACCCTCCGTGCAGGGGCAATTGCTCCTTCTTTCATTCCACGCCCCCATTTCATGTCCCCGAGTAGGCCGTCGGCAATGCAGAGTACTTTGCGGCGATGGATCGCACTTAATCACCTAAATGAAGGTTTTAAAATAAAAGAAACGGGAGGTACGCCTATCTCCCTTTCAGTAAATTTGCCCGTGCTCTTTTGTCGCGAGTACCGTGACTCTAACGCTCAACAAACTCAAAATTAAAATGGTGCACTCTCGGAGGTCTATTATGTATTGCCAAATAGTTATCTAATTCATGCGAAATTGTAATATTCCAAAGAGTGTAAACATTATGAACCTCAGATGATTCCATCGGCACTAATCATATCCAGTTTTTTATCCTTAACGTGGTTTTGCTTTTTGGCTTCAGCTCCTTAATTGATCTCATTATACAGAATTCGGGGAAGTTCTTTACAAATATATTAATTATACTGATGATATCGAAACTTTTGCAAGTTTAATTTTTTATCATCAGGAGGGTTTTAACATACTAATCTCCGCATAGAATATATAGAAATTTAATGCTGTTACAAAGTTAATGCGATTAATTAAATGTAAACTCCGTACTTCTATACTGCCAAGAGTCCGAATGACTGTAACCTTAGACTCATTCGCCACCTTCACTACAATATACGGAACTTATCGCCGAATAAGTACTTCCGACGGCGATTCTTAATTCTCTGAAATATAGCTATGTGTCGATAAAGGGCCCAGCTAGATGCAAGTACCTGCGTAATGGAACGTTCTCACAACAGGTTTGCATAAGATGTTAATAGCTTTGTGAAAAGTCTGCGTTATAAACCATCTCCTCCTCGATGGTCGGTTTCATAGGCGAGAATAGAGTCCACTAAGTGCTAAGCCCTTTGGCGCGCGAAATTCACACTTATGGTGTGGAAGGCAGTTTCCGGGCAGCCTGCCGGGCTGTCAAAAAGACCAGACACGCCGAGGGACAAGCAGTAGATATGGATGAGCGTGTCCGAAGAGGTTTGGTGAAGATTCGAACCTCGACCCACCAGGGGGAGGTCTAAATTTTAGACCTCTGCCCTAGAAGCCACTTGACTATCACGTCGTGCTTTATATCAGTAACATTTACATTATTAGTAGCGAGGATTTTGTCATACGAGTGATATCTACCCATATTGGGATCAATAAGAATTTATTAGAATATACGAAGAAGAAGAATATACACAGAAAGCGCAGAGGCGCTAAAAGGCAGGTTGCCGAATCAAGCAAATTATCCATTAGACGACTGCAATGACGGCTATTTGGATACCCCATCGATCGTCATTAGAAAGGTGTCTTTATTCTGTCTCTTTCACCGTGCACGTTACATACCCCCTCCAGTCTTAGCATGCCCCTATTTATGCAATCCTAACGTATTCAGACAAGGATATTCATCAAAATTTCGTGATTGATTTCAACCAGGGGTATCTATCTAAGTGGTCGACATCGATCCTAAGAGGCTGATGAAACAATACCAGGGGTTTATCAAAACAGATAATAAAAAATACTGATAAGAGTACACAAACGCGTAAATAGCCGTCAGACAGTATGAGAAACATTTCAATAAATTTACGTGGATTTTTGCTAACATTTTGGCATCACTTGAAGTCAAATGCACGCATGTATCATAAACAATGAGCAGTATAAAATAAACCATCTTTATATCATATCATAATAGAAAAACATGGTGTGAATAAAAAGGCTGTACTTTCGGCCAAGTACATACATTAGGGGATTCATATTTGAGTCTACACATTTAATTAAAGTCTAGTTTGGCGCCAGCAATACGGGACAGGTACAGTAGGTACAGGACGGGAACCAGCGTTTATATTGTCGAGGGGCTTCCCAAACTCTCATACGTCTTCCGCGCCACGCGTCCCCTACTTCCAACCTGTCATCTCCCCCACGACCGCATTAAATAGTAAACGATCTCGAGACAGCAATGAAATTCCCATGGAGGAGCGAAGCGAGAATTCAACTCCTTAAACTCGTCGTAACGCCGGCGCGTATAAAACTGTCGATCCGGCGCATACTTAACACCACTTCCCTCGACACTCCTTTCCCCACCTGTCGGCTCATTCGCACACTCTTGGCCCTCTTGAGTCTCCATCAACTAATGTTAATTCCCAGATAACCCACTCGAATGAAAAAAATAAAATAAAATGGAGAAGAGCTCGCACGTCGTCGGCGCCTCCGCTCGTGTTTCCGTGCGCTCTCCGCCAGGAGGCGGGCCCCGGCCGCACATTCAAGAATGTCGACTAGTCGGTTCGTCCGCACTCTCATTTTAATGCGCTCGTAACCGCATTCCCCCTCGGCCTGTTGCCTCGCTCGTGATCTCACTGCTTTGTGTGGAAAGTCTACGATGACGACCTTAACATTATTGTGATTGATAGTGGAAGCCATATTTCTTTTCCTGAGGGGCTGGGACGTCCGTAATCGAATTCCTTCATGACAGGAGCGACTTCAAATGACCACGTTAAAATGGTCTTCGTTGTTTTTCAGGGCGCTTGGGAGGTAATGAAAATCACTTTGTTTCTGGTGTAATGTCTTGGTTACATGTAGCAATTAAAGAGCTGAGTAATTATAAATCATTGGTGAGTCCACACACTTCCACAAGTTTATTCCACTTTTCGCAATGCTACAAACATATTTCATGTTGTGCTCCACCAAACAAAATTTAAGAAATAAAAGCGTAAAGAACATGTATCGAATGACGGCAGCATACGGATCGCTCTAACAGACTAAAGTAGCTCTAATTCGGAAATCATATGCAAAGGAAATTTAGAAATATTTATCATGTTACTAATCTCACTAAACACTCAAGAGCATTGTAGCAGTGACTAAATACAACCTGAAGATTTTCAGACGTCGTCTACAGCACGTAGGCACTGTAGGTAGGCGAAATTTACTGCTTAATTCTGATATTACGAAAAGTAGACACATATGTTATTAACCCAGCTCCGATTCACAGAAATTCTTAGAATGGTTACCTCTGAACACACATTCCGACCTCACTAATGTAAAAAATCCTTCCAAAACTATTTTCTAAGAAGTACTTCTCAACTCCAATTCCAAATCACCTTTTTTCTGTGGTGCTTCTTCGTCCAATTTCTCTTCTGCTGGTGATTCGTCGTCCAATTTCAACATTAAGATTATAAACTCCGGCAGATTAATTTTATTTTTTAATTTCTTAATCGTGTGAATTACGCGATATTGTCCAGGTCCAAATATTCGACCATTTTTTTTTACAGCGATAGTGAGTTGAGAAAAGCAGCCTCCACTTTCGATGTCTTTCTTCGCTTTCTTCTATTGCAAGAGTTTAACGATCATACAAGCTGGGAGACTTGGTATTCCTAAGTTCAAGATTTCAACTCCTGCTAACAATCATTAATCTCAGGTCGCCGAAAAGTTTTCCAGGTTTCCTAGGGCTTGTTTTATAGATCTGTACGTACGGCTTTTCACCCTACTTATGTAGGGTTAGGGTAATAATACTTTATTTTACAATACGACTGCGCGCAGGTGTCCTAGAATGAGCATCATTTATGAGTACGATGCATGTCATTCAACGCAGTGTTTTTCATTCTGTAATCATTCGCCCTTCTAGTTTTACTATAGCTGAAAACAGGAAATAATCCTATTGTTTTATTTTTTTACAGGAAAGACGCGGACTAAGGACAAATACCGAGTCGTGTACAGCGATCGCCAAAGGCTGGAGTTGGAGAAGGAATTCCATTACAGTCGTTATATCACCATTCGGCGAAAATCTGAGCTGGCAACTGCTCTGGGACTATCAGATAGACAGGTAAGACAAGGTTGCCAGCAAAAAATACTACCTCGGGCCTAAGGACTATTTACCCTCAATATTGAGTCGTATTAATTCTACATCGAGTAGTTTTAAACTGCATACCTACTACAACACTGTGTGAATTATTGCCCTTTTTCCAAATGATTCTTCTTTCTATATATAATTTAGTAAAATTAATTCCAAGCCTTCTGCAGCTATCGAATATATATATTTCACGTTATGAATAAACATTTTACGTTAGTAAATAACCTGATAAGGAGAGTGACTTTATCAGTATATGAGACATAGACTATACGGAGGGACAAGAGGTCGTTAGGGAGGAGAGGGAAATGATGGAGGACAAGAGAGGGCAGAGTAGGTTGATGGAACAGGTACTGAGGGAGGATGGAATGCTGATGGTCATTATCTAAGTTATAATATTGGTTTAGCTAGAACTAGTAAAAGACAGAATATGGTATGATGAAATAAAAGTATGAATAGGGGTAGGGAATACACCGATTTCAAGAGAGAAATAGTGTAGGGACGGATCTAATAGAGGAATGAAATGAAAATTCGAGTAGGGATACTCCATCAAAGCAAAGTGGAAAACTATCGATCAATCAATTTCACGCTACGGTGGAAATACGCTAGCTGCTTCGCATTCACTTAGGAGTGTCATTCAAGCTTCTTTTCCCTAGTCTCCCTAACACTGTAAAAAACGGATGGTTTTACAGTTACAGTACAGATGCGGATACTCACATATTACTCTTTCCCTAGTATTTACGTTTACTTAATCCATGCTCGAATGTTTTCTTATTATTTTTGATCGTGTTAGCAGAGGAAACCATTTTTTAAAACCAAGAGATATATCCAGCACGTATTTTTAGTGGCTTCTGATCGGAACATTAATAATTAAAGGCCACGATGGCAGATTGAAAACTTTTGAAGTCTCGCTCCCATATTACTATTATACTTCGTTTCACATACACAACAGGTACATATTAACGCCACAAATGAATAGGATTAATAGATTTAATCCTCTACTCTCAGAATGTTCATACATTAATTCTATTCATTCGTATTATTGTATATGGTCATTTGGTATGCACTTCAATAATTATTTCTCTTTCTTAAAAAGGATATTTCGGTTAATTCGCATACATGTCTCATTGTTGAAGATAAATGCAACAAATGATTCAGTTTGGTATGCATATAGGGTCTTCCTTCCGTAGAAACAAATAAAGACAGGTGACAACAAAGAGAAAATATTTTGAATCCCAGATATTTATTTCGTTCTTTCTTCTGCTATAAAAGTTAATTAATCTTGAATGTCCATAGTATTACTGAACTCCTATTTATTCTCAATGCCAAATTGAGAATAAATGGGAGCCAATGCCTTCACGTTCAAAAGAAGTTGGAATACCACAAGAAAATTTATTTTCTACAAATGTTTTCTTTGCCCACATATTACATCTTTTAACCCCTGTTTCAGGTACTTGTTTAGCAATTCATTTTGTTTGTGTAATTGTCTTCTCTGGCCCAGATATGAAAATTTCTCAGTAATCTATATTTTTAATTAAAACCGATAATGCATTACGTCTTAATTACAACCAAAACAATAGAGCTAGATAAAAACTCAGCATGCGTTTAACGCCTAACTATCAACTCTTCACGCAGGTCAAGATATGGTTCCAGAACCGCCGCGCCAAGGAGCGCAAGCACCTGAAAAAACGTGAGGAGGTGGTCAGCAAGGATAAGATGGACCCTGACGGCAACAACAGCAACGGCGGTCACCAGCAGCCGACCCGCGGCGACCAGACGCAGGTCACCATCCCCGACCAAATGCCCCCGGACCTCATCCCCAACCAACTTCACATGACCCAGCACAGCCTCCACCCCCAGCACCTGCACCACCACCATCCCCACCAGCACCACGACATGAGCGAGGCGCCGCCTCCGCAGAGCCAGCAGCAGCCGCCGCAGCAGCAGGCGCCGGGGATGGTGCTCCCGCTGACCTCCGTCACGATCGGGGGCGTCGACTTGTGACGTCAGCACCCGCCGCCCGTCAGGGGCGAGGAGCAAGGCATGGGAGGGGGCGTGATGGCCGACGCCGGCGGCGGCGGCGACGGCGCCGAGTCGATAGACGACGATCACGCCTGGCTGCTCAACTGAGCCGACGGCCATGGGAGGGAGGTTCCGGTGGGGAGGTGGGGGGGACTCCGTTCCCGTCGGTGCCCTCGTAGAGGGGGGGTCACGTCTGCCCTCCTCGTCCGAAGAAAAAAACGTGTGCATAAATATATGTATTATTCTCGCCGTCTCATCCAGGCGCAGGCAAATTATCGCTCATGAACCCTCTCCATGAACGCCTCTCTGCTGAGGCTTCGGGAACTCGATAAATAGTGAGCGCTACCAATCAAAAATCAAAATCGCCATTTTCCAACTGAAGTGCTACGTGCGTGTGAGCATGGGTCACGCTGAAAACATGAATAGTTGAAGCGATTAATTTATTCGCGCAAAGCCCATTTGTAAGGTTGGGACCAGGGCCGAGGAAAAAATAAGTACTCTCCTTTGCCTCCGATCTGAGTGAGATGTTTTTTTTCCGTGTTTGTGTCGATCGTTCCTCTTCGCTCGGGGGTCGCTCGTGTTTTTTTTTCTCTGCGGGCAGCCAAGGAACATGAGTGGGACTGATTACCTGCGCGAGCGTCGCGGATCGAACTAAAGATTGGTGAACGGAATGCAAAAGTTCGCTCCACTCATCCGATCGAGAAACGTTTGACTCACATGTGAACCGTGCCTTTTCTAAATAAATAAAATGTGAAAGAAAAAGATGATTCCAGGATTTTACCGCGGGTGGGACATCTCGTGGGGAGGTGAAGCAAACTTGTGACGGATAATGACGGACTAATGATATTTTCGGGCCCTCAGGGGATCCCGCCTCCGACATCGATGCAGTTCTGCTTCACCTCCACCCTACAGAACTCCCTTGAGACTTTATTTTTGTTCGCGGCAGAGTGATGCACCCGCTGCAGTATAACAAAGTATTGTTAAACAATTGCGTGTATGTATATTAATAGTATTATTATAATTATTAAAGTTATTATAATTATTGAAAGTATCTAGGGAAAAGACAAGTATTGCGCATTGAGAATGGGTGGTGCTAAAGTTGTCCACGGGAAAGTGTTTGAAATGCAGATTGGTGCCGTTGGTGACTTCTGATGTTGAACTATAATTCATGCTTCACCTTCTTACTTGGAGAATAAATGAGATACAAATGTACTATGGAGAATGCAGAAGTATCAGATAGTATGCAGAACGGTCAGCGCAGCCAGTGCTGTACGCACTCTCCCGGAAGGATTGTGAATGTTGGTGTCACAGTGTGTACTCATATTTCCGTTACTTATGCGAGTGTCTTTTCACATGAAGCATAAATAAGTAAATAAAAAAATTGTCTTGAGGTGAAGCTGGCCTTTTAATTAATGTTCCTGATCCGCCTTTGTTCGACCCTCCTTTTCGGGTGATGCGTTTCAAACGTCCATTTAGAATACATTTTTCATGGTATATTTTTCAATTGTAATGAAACGCGTACAGCCACAACCAGTAAAGTTTTTTGCCCTTCGTGCCTCATATTTTGAGTTATTTTTGCTTGATTTATCGAATTTCTTTTTCTTAGTTCCGAAGCAGACATACAGGTTTGAGTATTTCGTACAAATGTATTTGACATTCGATAGATGGAAATTACGAGGAGATGGTAAGATATATTCACCTCATATCGCAGACTAAAATGAATCCTGCACATCACATCTGATCACTGGTATTGTAAGTCAAGTCTCACTGGTATTCTCGTCGAATGACGCTCCGTTGGACTATGGAAATATTAAATTAATATTCACGAACTCCCTCCAGGAACGCAGCCTCCTTCCCAATCACCAATAAAGACAGCAAAACTTAAATATCCAATGGTCATGGCGAAAAGTCCATTTTAGTTGAAAGACAGACTGGTTAGATACCATGATTAGGATTAAACTCACACCAAAATAATTTTTCATAGGTAAAGAATATAACCTCTATTCAAAATCAATGCTAAACTGAGTTAATATGTTAATTCTTAGGTCATATGATCACATGCAATTACCGAAAAGAGATGCCAATCCGAATCAAACATGTATCCGTGTATACCGCGCAGATATTTACGCTCCCGAACTTCCTTTAAATTGAAGAAAAGGACATCTAAATTGGATACATCAGCTCCAGATTTCAAGATAGAGTCCTCTACAAAAGAGACTTAAATTTCATCGATCGTACATACATATCTAATTAAACTGCTTTTTGTTGGTAGTTGTAATTCCAACCCGAAACATGAAGTGAATTGTCATTGGTGACGTGTCCCGGAAGGCAAGAGTCGACAGGTCAGAGGAAGAGAGCGATACAGGCAGATTATTTCTCGGAAACCCTGATCAAAAATTCCTTTAATTACCTTTCAACGGTTGTTATCCTCTAACATATCTTAAGCTTGGAAATTTAGAAAAATTTTTGTGCACAAAGAATAGAAAAAGAAGGAAAAATTTTAATAAAAGGGCGATATTTTCCGTAAAAAACTTCTGTAGGCTTAATATTCCTCCTTGCAGTTACGGAAGAAAATTTATTACTTGAAATTTACCCTTATTATCGAGGATATCCTCAGTTGCATCAAATATTTCGAGTTTCTTAAAAATAATTTCCTTGTTGGGTCGACTGGTTGACGTTTCGTGATCCCTATTGGCCGCTTATTTGTCGATAAGTAAGGATCAGGCGTCACGAAAGGTTGGGTGTAATCCAGCATGACGCCACATAAATGTTCGAAAAACTTCTAGTCAAAAGCTGCGAAACGTTGCGTTTAAACGAAATACGCCGATTTACTCAGTGATAAACTGACAATTACAACTAATTGGCATTTGTGAGTGTCGTTATCACAGAACGTTTTGCCTCACTTTCAAGACCACTTAAAAGAGTTGGTTCAAGCCAATATGAGAAGAAATTTCCCTCTTTCATGTCATTAACAGCCCTCCGTATCCATGTAACCACACCAAGAACCACGTTAATCATATCACATACAGCACTTCCAACCTCAGCTCAATTTCAATGGAAGTTTAATGAACTTCAGGCTTATCTAATTGTCTGAATGGGCTTCGTGATTACCTAAAGCCTAAAGTTGCCGAATTGGGGTGTAACGAAAATAAAAGCACCCCTCTTTAAGGTATCTATTTTGGAAATGCGATAGGGGCATGCAAATTCCGCTAAGACGGCAATTAAATACGTTTTAAACCGAGAAATTTTACAAAAGTTGGTCAACATTTTAGTCCTTATTGCTAACCGTACGCTCGAAGGATCCAAACTTCGTGCAGTTGATAGCAATTAATACTCGTTAATTTATATAAATATATTAATTAAATGCATCTGTGAAAACGAGCCAAATAAGTCGAATCAATCCAATGAGGTGTTTCTGTTAATTCGCACTTCCTGAGGGCATTGCTAGAATAGAGCGCAGGTATTACTTGTTAAAATATGGTTAGAATTTCAGGTACCCACAAAGTTCAAAAGTTTTAGGTTCCCAATGCACCGTTTTTCCTTTCAAAGGTAAAAAAAACTGTACGATAAAAAATTATATACGTGCATACCAGATTTAATTACGGAATTGAATTAGTACACAGATTACCGGCGACTTTTGTGTTAGATATGAAAAGTTTATAGTGCCATAAGTTTCTTAGAATGATGAGTAAGATGTCAAAATTTAAACTTGGGATTTGTAACAGGTCGTCAAGATAACTTGAATTAGTGTCACAAGCAAGCTAGAACCACTTGACCGGGTATTTCTTTCAGATAGTAGCTTATAAGCCAGAATGAATGATTTAAATGAATACCATGATCACTATAATAGGCCCTATAAAACTATTTTTTTAATAAAATTATTTCCCAGCACAGGTACGAAACTTATGGTTACTCTTGTAACACCAGACTTGTAACGTAAGGTAGGTATTTCCATACACTACAAGTATATCTCGTTTTCTGGGGTTTTGAGTTTGATAAAACCACTCGATACTATGGTTTAATTACTTTGATAAATGGAAATATTCTTGCCGATCGACTCTACTCGATTCTAAATAGGTGTTTTTATAAATATGCTCTAATTACTCTGCAAGTTGGCCTGGCTATTATAAGGGCATGGGCTCGAATCGCGTCTCAGGGATGGATATTGCGTTTATCATTGGTTTCATATTACGCCATATGGTGCGATAAGGACTTAGCAGTTGGAGTGCACAATAGCTGAATTCCACTATTATTAAAAGAGCGATATATTCGCCGCATGAGAACGGGGAGAAAAATCCAAAGTTTCCCAACCATATTTTAATACATAGTTTATTTTACATAGGAGAAGGAAAGAGGCATCTGAATTGTTTGTATAAGACACCGTGGTATCCAGAAGAAAAGAGCATATTTTCGGCACGCTTAGAACATTGGAAGGCGGTTCAAATAGACCTCTGCACCAAAGTTGACTCCCAACATCCACCAAAATGTAAGGCTTCGGTAACAATTAGCCTTTAAACCAAGCTTCTCCACCAGTGAATCACCACCAGAAGATGAATGGTTCTTGACTCTCTGGACTAGAATAGCTACCGAGGGCCTTAAGATTTGGTAGCAAGAGTGCAAAAGACAGATCACGTAGTACGGACAATTCTTTCTTTTAGATGGGGACGATGGAGTATTTCATCCGTACAAGATTTTACTCTCGTAAATAAGTTCAAGTTATGTATCTTGGAATCTTTGTACGACTTATACTAAACACGCCACTATGATTACATCCTAAACCATCCTAACCCAGGCGTGGTAGGAATTTTACTATAAATAAGGAAACACTCCTTTAGAACATACTACATTAAAATCTTTTTAACTTATGCAGTCCTCTATGTCAGCCAGACATGAATAATAATGGGTGCAGAAAAATCAGAAATGGAAGTTCCTGACTGTGATGTTGCAACTTTGTGATGAAGATAATTTTGATAGACCAAATAACTAACGAAGAATCTCTAAGGGAAGTGAGAGAAAGGAGCCTGATGAAAACTTTAAAAGAAGACAGGAGCACGTTATCGAACATGTTTTGAAACATGGTGATCGGATAAATACAGTCGTCAAGAAAAATTTGAATAGGGAGAATTTCAAAGGAAGGTCTCATATGGGACATGGAACAAGACATGAAGGATGAAAAGGATAAGAATTATATAAATTTCAAGAGTATAAGAATCGGGTGTAGAGCTGCGTCAAACCAATCTTAGAATTGAATAAAATCGATGGTTGGCGAGTTCACGTTGTGGAATGAATACATGATGAACATTAGAATAAACTTTGTTATATTCCACAAATAGTTATTAAACGACCGGTTTAGACAATCTCAGATCATCCTCAAAAGTTCTCCTCCTCCAACTTCTGAGGTTGACCTGAGAAGGTCGAAACCGGTCGTTCAATAAATATTTGTGGAATATAACGTTTATTCTAATGTTCATCTCAGAATTGAACACTATTATTGGTGATGACCAGTATTTTACAAGACAACTTTTCTGTTTCATTTAAAGGTGATTTCACCGCATCATCTTAATACAAAAAAGAATTTTGAATTGCTTGATGTCTGTACATAAGTGCAACTTTAAATAAGTTTATTTCCAAAAAGGGTGATTCCATCCACTTATGTTAGCTCAAAGGTTCGTCACTGTAAATTTATTGAATGGATTTATTGGAGTGAATCAATTGACGGAAATTAAATGCATGGAAAATGATAGGGCATTGCGAGAATGATTGTTCCCCTCTCATTTCGACAGTCTCAACTTTCTTATCCGTCCGCCTGTTAAACCGTAGTGTTCTGATTGGTGGTCAGTCCTGTTACTGAGGAAAAAAGTTCACCGAGTACTACCCACGACGGGCGAAATTCACGGGTCATATTAGGAGAGGTAGTTCCTTTCCTTATGCTTCCTGCACTTTCTCAGAAGGCCTGGTTTCCATAAAACCACAGCTTAGGTTCAATCGGAGATGTACAAAGAGGCCTGTCCCCGATTTGAACTCGGGAAAGCGAATAGGGAAAATGGACGGACGAGGAGCAAGCAGGGAAGGATGTAAAAGACACCAATAGTGTATGATGGCTTTGCCGGTAGGAGATAGGAGAGTAGCTCTAAAACATCATAGAATTGATCATTAGGGATAGTGAGATGACAGCGAATGATGGAATCATGAATCGATTAAAACATGCCGGAGAGTAGAACGGAAGTTAAAATCTAATGTAAAAATTCACTGTACGTTTTCAATGAAGCCCTGGCGTTAGTAATCCGTTCAGCTTGGAATGCGACCCGGAACGAGCAAGGAAGTTTCCTTTTGATGAGGATATGAAAGTGAAAGATATCAATTTACCTCCTTTGGTTCTCTAGAGAATAACTACCTTCCCTCGGAGTTCGGGATGGAAAATGGCCGTAATTAAGTATAATGACTAGATAAACGTAGCGTGACTACTACTCACAGATTCTTGTTCAATGGGACCTGTAAGCCAGAGCAGAGAAGAGGACTTCGGAAATCCCAGGCATAAATTTCTTCCACGGCTACAAGAATTTTCGTTACGGAAACAAGGTTGCTCTTTTAATTCATTATAATTTTAGGAAATATTACATGAAAATTTTACACAGTTACCGTTGCACCTCCGAAAATGTCAACTAAATGCAAAGGTGTATTAATGAAAATTAAAACAGGAACACAAAATAGGAGAACATTACAAAATAAAAAATGGATTCCACTCCTGCAGAAGCGTATTTTTCCACATTTCTCTACATTAAGGCAGTTTAATGTAAAAAGCCCATGAATATTAAAAATTAACTCCAAAAGACGAATCTATATCTTGATACACAGAATTTTTGCCCAAAAACCGAGGGGGTTAGTCGTGGAAAAAATCATCACCAAACATGCATTACGTACATGCATTAATATTACTAGCCAATTTGAAAGCCGTGAACATATTATATGCGCAGGTCACAAGAATCTAAATGATTAGTCACTCCGGAGGAACATAATTTGTTATTAATGGTTGCATGATTGAATACTTTTTAAATAATAGAGGTAGACTGAACAGCATAGTATAAACTGAATTACGTTTAAACGCAATCTCAATAAACGAATCTATCAAGTCATCTACTCTTTCTATCTCGTGTAACGTTATCAGATAAGAATTAAACTACTGTTTATAAGAAAAGAAACTTATTATTAATCTGACTCATATAATTACTATCTCGAAGAAGGCCGGGGGGAAATTGACCGGGGGAGTCCACATCCTTGCCTCGCTATTTTCCTTACTCTCGCATCTTCACTTCTGGAGTAGATTTAATCAGTATGGCCTAGTCTTTAGTGATGTTTCGTAGTTCATTTACGGGACTGCGCCATCGATATGAAAAACCTTCCCCAAAACCACAAACGAAATGAGTGATGTTTTTATTCCATGCCAATTAAGTTCGAGTAGACTGTGAAAGCAGCGTCTCTTAAGGTTCATGAGTGGAGGAAGAGAGGAGGGAAACCCGGTGTCGGCATTGGCCTGCTCGTAACGAGAGGGACCACAATGGCCTTTTGTCCAATATGACGGAAAGAGCACTAAGACCGGAATGCTCTCCACCCGGTAACCAAGGAGGGATTCAAATGAAATTTCAACCGGGATTCGATCACTGTCCCTTAGAGTGGGAAGCAAGTAAGTACTCTTGCCCTTTCCTTTTCTTCTCGACTATTGAGCCTCTATTCACTTTAAATCCAAATCTTATATCCAACAAAAACCTCCTCAGCACTGCAGAGCGATAAAAGAACGGTGGGGTAGATGCATACTATTAATAAGATATCTAGCTTTTATTTTTTGTGAATAAACTCGCAACTCACATGCTAGCTGTTTTGAATACCGCAGTGAATAGAAATTAGAGCTAAATTCTTTGATAAAATTCTGCATCTTACTAGTTTTCAAAACGTTTAGAAGCATATTTCTAGTTATTAGCAGTCATCAGTTACACAGGTGATATTCAAGAGGAAAAATTTAACATACTGAAATAAAACACAATTTTCCACAAAATAAAAGTTTTACTTGTGGAAAATTGATCGTGTTTTATTTCAGTATGTACGAATTCCACTCGATTTCGCGAGACTCCTCGGTTTTTACAAATTGAAAAACTGAAGCCATAGTGATGGTGGTGGTGAATTCGCGGTAAATACGAGGATAAACGCAACAATAATAATCTCCGTCTATAACCTTTGCAATTTCTACGTGAACAGCATGAAGATGAACATTGATCTCGCAATCGGATGGCGAAGAGTAGTTACTTTATAAAAATGTACTATGATAGGTTTCACGGTGCGTTCAAATCTTTTAGTATTAAATTCAAAGCTCGCGTGTTGGCCGTGAAAACGTTGGTAGCTCAACCGATAGAGCACCTGGCCGGAAATCTGAGGTTCCGGGTTCGAGTCCAGGTCAAGGCGAACGATTTTTTTCTCTGTGGAATACCTTACTATCTTTTAGTATTATGCGAGCTTTCTACGTATGTATGGATCTTTTTTTTCGAATATGGCTTTTATCAAGTTTTGTAAAAATTCGTACACCAAGTTTGGTGTGCCCGGAATCGATTACGCTATTTTCCCATGGTTGCAAAAAATGGGCATTAGGCTAAAACAGTAACGGGGTCAACTCCAGATGGCATTTATAATAAATGGTATGGTGAGCTGGTTTTACTATTGCAATCTTAAGTTTTTTATTGTAATTAGATTTTTGTCCCTATAAGATAAAGACAAGTACCATAAAAAGTGAAAACACATTTATTACCATCATTAAAAAAACTATACCATGCAACGACTGCGTTTCCTGTAAGTCCTGAAATTAATGTTGATGAATGGTACAGCCAGGCTTGCCCAAACCATGTTATCTTCGGAATACGCACTTCTCGGCTCAATTGCTCAGCGTCAGCCCTGAAGGACCTAAGCCGAGAGACCTTCACACAAATAGCTCCAGCAGTTCACTTCTGTTACCTCGAGGTTGAACATGTTTCGCACTATAAAAGCACCATGCGCGCCTTCATACTCTATTTAACGCAGTTTACCTCACCGTTTCATTTAGTTCTTGCCATGACAGTACATGATAACCAATGTAAAACATTTTAATATGTCAGCATTGACTCACGAACAACAGTTTTTATGCGTGTAATGTTATCCGCTACTTTTTCCCGATTCAAGAAAAAACTTTAAAGATGCTTTAGAAAATCATCGATATACACACAATGTAGCATTGAAAGAGATTACAATAAACGGGATCTCAATTGTAACATAATACTGCTGTAATACTGACGAAGACATTTTTTTAATTCCAAACGCCATAAATGATTTTCGTATTACTTTCCGAAACATTATAATAATTTTAATTATTGAAAGGTGTTGATAATTGATTTTACTTTAAAAAATATATTTTTACATTTTTATGGCTTTTTCTTTTCCTTAAAAGTATTATAATTAAATATACCACCGAGAATTGCTCGCTGCCCTAGGTGCTTAGTATCATAGAAATTATTCAGAATAACTACATGGTCGTAGGTTGAAAAACATGTGAAAATTCTTGCCTTTGTGAAGATATTGTAAAAATACCACAAGCTCCATAGCACTCTAGTAAACTTGATCATAAAGATTTAATTAGATATAGTAAGACAGGAAGGTTTAAAATGTCATAATCTCCGCCTTAAATAAGGGACAAGAGTAGATTTAGTGGAAATCAGTGGAAAAATAATTACTAGCGGGTACACTATAGGCTCTAAGTACATGTATGCATGAAATTCTAAATATGCTACAACTTCTAGTACTGACTATCCTGCCAGCCACCTGGAGGGTGTGTGACAGTGGGTGAGTTATCACCAAACAAGCACCACGTATTTGCAGCTTATGTTTACAACGCACGAGAGTAATTTTTTTTGTCATCTTCTTATGTGTTACCCTTTAAACATAAACGTTGGTTGTTATTTGAGTAGAATATGCCCCTTAGTGCCAGGTTAGAAATTAGAAGTTGTTTTGCACGTGAAGCTGCCCTAGACTTCCAAGGAGAACATTGTTGACATTAGAAAAATATCGGTGATGTATCCACCAACAATAGAACTAATCACACACCGGCAATCTACATCTACAGGTTACCCTGCGAACAACCTCTGTGCGTGGGAGGGGGGTAAATCATCACCAATCATGCTCTATATCAACATCATCCATCTATATGTTCTAACATATTAAAACTTAATAATGAAAACTTACGGGCCATGCATACACTAGCCACGTGCCACCATATCATTATAATCTATGTCATCTATTTCTTATATTTTGGTTAGGAATTTGCTGTCATGCAATAATTTACATTCCATTTACGCCTGCAAGGAATTAGATAGCAGGCGCCAGTACACGTATGATCATATACTTCTATCTACGCCATCTACATTACACATACCGCACATACCTAACCACTTATTATATTGCCTATTATGACCTCTAACCATTCGTTGGAAGAAAGGCATTTAAAAGTATCGACGATTATACAATCCATCTTCCTGACCTTGATTTCGTAGTAATCCAGAGTAATATGCGGGCATTCTCATTATATTTCTAAAGTCGTCGGTAAAAAGAGAAGATTCAAGTTTACTTAAAAGATTCAGTATAAATTTTAGCCTACGCTCTGATGAGGATTCCCATTTGCAACTCAACATACCTGGAGTCCAGCGAAAAATAATGGATCCATTACAGCGAATAGGAAGGTTTAACGTAGGTTGTCTTATGTACGTTAACACTACTAGAATATCTGCTGTGTAGTAGTGTTAATTAATTTGTGTTAGTGTCTAGTAAACTTGTTAGTGGCAGTGTCCACTAGCATATCTGCTAACTGTACCCTTGTAATCTGAATGAGAATTACGGATAAATACATTTCAAAAATACCTAACCAATTGGTAAACATTATATTCCTTCGTGAATACTAACCATTTAGTAGCACTTGCCTGGCATATTCATAAATAAAATGCTCCTGTAACTGAGTGGGATTGTTACTATAAGTGCACGTGCGTAATGCATGTTTGGTGGCCATTCACCCTCTGCCTCATACCCTTACGGTGGCTGATAGGTAGATTAAGATGACCATCGCAAAATATTCACTATAATGGCCCCTACCCTCCTCCCCCCTCACGATCCATCTCCCCTGATCGTCGGCAAGAGAAGAAAATGAGGCGTTTCCACCCATGAGGGTTCCAATTCCTCCGCCGCTGCCAATGCGTCAACGCCTCCTCTTTGTATGTACATATTTCCTCCGCCCCACCCGTCCTACGTAGAGAGGCCGCCCTCTCCTTCCAGCGGGTGATTACAAAAGCACATAAGCCAACGGATTTACGACCCCGAGCGGGGGCGTGCAAACATGGCGGATTGCCCCGTGAAAAAGACCTCGTTATGGCACAAATCACTATTTGCCCTGCGGCGGCAAGAGCGGCGGTCAAAGGGATTCGACAGCCAGACTGAGATCAGATTGGCTGCAGAGGGCTCTCGCGATCTTAATGTTGGGCGAAAAAAGCGAAACACGTTAATCAGTCGGCCGTCGTAAATAAGGATACCTACTCTTTCTATTATGAACGATGTCGAGTAATTATAATGTCCGGACGATAATGAACGCGGAAGGCCTGTTAGAGAGAGTCCTACGCAAATAACGCAAGAGATTTCAGCGCCAGACACTGCGCTTCGTGATACATTTATCTTTGCCCCGAGTCTGTGCCCCAATTCTACAAACTCCAATCACGGCAGACTCGTTTACAACTGCAGCCTGAGATCGGTGTACCGCCAACACGGGCTATTTACTAACAAATCCCACATATGCCGGAGCATGCGGGACCATAGAACATTTGAGTATAGAAGGGGAATGCATACTTTCCGAGATTACAAATGACAGAAAACCTGTGCCACTGCCTTTACGTCAGCTTTTTACGAACTAGCGTTTAATTTGATATTAAAAAATCCAACAAATTCTGAGGTTTCAGGCGTGATGAGGTGGAACGGAACTTGAAAAATGAGCAACTTCCACGGAGAAATAATGTTTATTGAGACCGGGTTTCACTTTTTACAGCATCTTCAGGCTTGAAGATGCTGTAAACATTTTTCTCTGTGGAAGTTTCTCATTTTTCAAGTTCAGTTAAAAATCCAAATGATCTATTCATCTATGAAGTTAGAAATATATGAAGAAGCCTCGATTATATCAGGAGAACAAGATTAGAGACGGACATAAAAATAGGTTTCAAGTGTCTTTCTATTCGCGAACAATAAGAGTTGTTTAGTATATCGCTAGATGAAAGAAGGAATTCTACCTCTGTGGGAAGTGGGAAATCGTTTCGAGACTAATGTAAGTTGTTACAAGTACGTACATGCTAGTGTAATTGAGTATGAGTATTAAATTTCCCTTTATCTAATTAACTAATTATCATAATGTAAACTATTACAAGTTCATGTTGAGTCATGTAATCACTATTATTATGGTTGGGACTCGAGTTTAGAGAGTGAACTGTAGGTAGAGAAATCTGTGCTGGAGTTTTAGTGTGCATTCCGCATGATATTCATAGTAATCCCTTATTAAAAGGTAATATGGACATTAACGCATGCATGCAGTACTTTCTTCGTGATAACTGAACCCCTGCCAACGAGGTGGCTTTCAGGGTCGTCAGAAGATGGACATTAAGTTCATCTGAAATATATTCTTATCATAACTTACTCATGTTAATTGCACCCTTGCATGTCTGATGGGAATTATAAACTAGTGAATCTTATAAAATTTCGAAGCTATCAATAAACATTATTATGCTCCTTCATCGATACTAAACTTTGCTCTCCCTGTAAACAGGTTCCTGGCTACCTGCTCTCGTGAATGAGACCTCAGCCATCGCATTCCAGCACATAGTAGCTGTAGTATAGTGTTTAGTTTTTATATTTTTTGGGGTCAACTGGGAAAGTTTTGATAATATTTAGTGCTTGCTGCGCAGTGTTCGTTTAGTGTTTAAGTGTTAGTTGTTGTGTATTGGTGAACCCGTTTAAGGGCCAAGTAATATCCGGTGTTTCCTGGTAGCGGGTTCCGGAAGTGATAAGTAAGTGTTATATAGTTTTATCTTTTACTTTATTCAATTTATCTTAAGTGTGCAATCAGCTCCATAGTTCTTTTCCGTACTTCTTCGATATTTAGTGATTTATTAGAGTACTTGATTGGGATGAGTGGGGTTTTTGTAGTTTCCTGAGATATGTGTAGGATGGTTCCGACTAGGTCTCCTGTCCCTATGCTCAAAAACGCCGGCGAATGTGCGGTTCTTCGATCGCGCATCGCCGAGTTGGAGAGTACGGTGGCGAAGCTCCGTTGTAAGTTGGTAGCGATGGTACTCGTCACCGAGAGAGGGAAGGCTTCTGACATGGACTCGAAAGCTAGTCGTTCCAAAGGGAATGCATGGGTTCACCCGACTGCAACTAACGGCTGGGTGATCGAGGATGTGCCCAGAGCTGAAACACTCCGTGAAGAGGCGGAGGCCTGAAAATTGGAGGGTAGTTTCACGGGGAAAGGGGGAGGGAAATGAGGCGCAACAAATATACCCCAACAGCTTGTAAATATAAGTACCGATGAGGGAATCAGTGATCATAGAATTATAAAAGCAACATTTTCGTATAGAACTGACAAAAATAACAAATCCTAGAGAAAAATATACTTGTTCGATACGGCTGATTACGATGGAATGAAAACAGATTTGCAGAATTCGTTTAGTAATTTCATGAAGCAAGTTTAAGGACAGATACTGAGACCTTGTGGTATAGGTATGTTCCTAGAAGTTATTCACTCACCAGTTAACAATTATATACCGAGTAAATTAAAAAGATGAATGCAGAGCCACGGTGGTATAACGCGGCGGTATGGAAATCTTTAAAACGACAGAGAATTTGCCATGATAGACTGAAAAAAGCGCGAAAAGAAACCCCCTCATGAACTTCATAAACATCATTTTACATTTAAAAAATTTCCAATCACTTAGCGAAAAAAGAATGTCGAAGAGCCTTAGCTGACTTTAAAAGTAAAATTCTAGGGAACTATTTGAATGAAAATCCAAAAGCGTTTTCATCGTACGCAAGAGAAGTTCAAGGAAATATGTAAATCTACTGTAGAAATGCTTAGGGATGATAATGGAGAAAAAATAAATGATAGTCTGGAAAAAGCTAATAAGTTAAACACATATTTCCAAAGCGTTTTCACTACCAGCACTTTCTATCCAATTGAACCATTAAATAAACATTTCAAACATCCGATGCCTGAAATCGCTATTGAACCTCGCGGTATAGAGCAACAACTAAAAAAACATAAACACCAATAAATCCCCCGGCCCTTATCAAATTCCGGCAAGCGTTTATAAAACACTAGCATCAGAAATATCACCTTACTTAGAAATAATATTTCGTAAATCGTTGTCTGAGCACACGGTTCCCAAGAAATGGAAAATAGCTAATATTACACCTTTATTCACATCCGGCGATAGAGAAGATCCTAGAAACTACAGACCTATCTCACTAACATTGATATCATGTAAGATAATGGAAAATATAATAGTTAATTCGATTATGAGACACTTGGATAGAGAAAATTTGTTATTAAATAACCAACACGGTTTCCGAAAACCTAGATCACGCGAAATGCAATTGGCACTCTTTGTTCACAACTTATTGGGTTGGGGAGAAAATAATGCTCAGGTTGATGCGATATTCCTCGATTTTTAAAAAGCCTTTGATAGAGTACCTAATGACAGATTGCTCTTAAAGCTAGAAAGTTACGGTATAGATAAACACGTAGTATGCTGGATTAATCAATTCTTAGTTGGCCGCGAACAGAGAATTACTATAGACGGTATCATGTCCAATATAGTTAGTGTCACATCATGTGTTCCCCAGGGAAGTGTGATAGGCCCACTTTTATTTCTTTTATATATCAATGACCTCGGCAGTGTTGTAGTAAACAGTAGAATTCGGCTTTTCGCAGATGAAGCGGTAGTGTATAGAGAAATTAGCAGTCTGGGAGACAAGGAATCGTTAGAAAAAGACCTCGTAGCAATTCAGGCGTGGTGCGATAAATGGAAACTAGAACTGAACATAAAAAAATGCGTAACAGTAGATTTTTGGAAAAGGAAAAACTCGATAGAAAGAAACTATATGATACAAGGTACGGAATTAGTATACGTGGAATCAGTTAAGTACTTAGGGGTAACACTTACTCAGGATCTACCATGGGGGAAACATATCAGGGAAATATGCAGTCAATCAAATAGAAAGTTGGGGTTTATTAAAAGAATATTAGGGAAAAGTGAGGAGAGGGTGAAGGAACCTTGCTATTTTTCAAATGTTAGGCCACACTAAGAATATGCTGCGAGTATATGGGACCCATATGAAGCAGGCTTCATTTACGAATTAGATCGAGTACAACGAAGAGCAGCCAGATATGTAAAATCATCATTGCGATCATGTACGAGAAATCAGCTACTTTTACCTTGTTATACCTCATTTGGAATATGCAGATAGTATGGGATCCCTACGAAATCGGTCTAAATAATGAACTTGAACGTGTGCAGCGATGATCGGCAAGATTTGTAAAGGGACGGTACGATAACCTTATTAGCGTAACCAGTCTATTAAATGAATTAAATTGGGAATCATTGGCAGATCGCAGGTTGAAATTCAGACTTAATCTCTTACACAAATTCTAAGACCATATTTTCAGTGATGATGTTAAAAATATATTGCGAACCCCAACTTACTATGGTAGACTGGACCATAATCACAAAATGAGAGAAATTGATTGCCGAACTGACAGATTCAAAATGTCATTTTTTCCACGAACAATTAGGGATATGAATAACGGTAAATATATCCAATACGAATAGATGCATGTTGGCATAAGGACTTCAAGCTAACCCAACTAACAGCATGTTTTTGAACGTATGCTTTGCTATTTTAATTTTTAATTAAAAATTTTATGCATGATATGTAGTGCATGTTTGGTGAGAGTTCACCCCCTGCCACACACCTTTATAGTGGCTTGCAGGGTATTATGTAGATGTAGATATGTAGATGTAGATTATGGTAGGCTCGATAATTCTAATAAAATTAAGGAGATAGATTGCAGGCCGGACAGGTTTAAAATTTCATTTTTTCCACATACGATTCGAGATCAGAACGTTAGACATCGCGTAAATCGGTAATACTTATAGAGGTAATATTCAGAGTCGGTCGATAGTATTGTTTATTTCCTGCATGTTCAAATCAATGTGTTACTCGCATGCATTGCTCTTAGCATTCCCTGGATTTAATTTTTTTTGCAAGCATGAGTATCTATTAAATTGGGGTCGGATTTCAAGTCATGCATTGTATTCGTGGATTTGTCCTGCATGATCTGGATTTGGTAGTTTTTTTCTTTTTTCCCTAATTACCTTTAAAGGTGTGGTGTTTGTTTTGTTATGCTATTTTTGTTTGTTGTGTCATTGTTCCTGGTGTGGATGCACCCCATGCCACACACCCTCGACGTGGCTTGCAGGGTATGTCGTATATATAGATATAATCGTTACACGTGCTATTTTGATGCAGACCTAACAATGTATGCAACAAAGTGGGAGGAGTGATAATTAGAGTGGTACGTTTGCGTATGATCTAGCATAAAAACGCAAGAAAACTATAGAATTTACTCGCTCTTAGATCCTTTGCAGGTCAATTATGTACATTTGGGATGAAAAGCAGTCACAAGAAAAAAATATAAAATTTCAGAGGAAGGAATGGCAAGTTGAAGGGCATCGGTTAGAACTGGTGGAAACAGATTTGTTACTTGGGTAGCATCATGTAGCATATAGGATGAATGAGGGCATAAGAATAATGATCATCTGTATAATAACCTGAAAGCCAGCATAAAGATGAGTGGCAGGGGGTGATTTACAACAAAGATGCTTCTTCTGTCATTCTTAAAAGGATTAAATGCTATACACTAGGCAAAACAGAACAATTTAAAAATATGCTAAGAGGATGCAATCATTCACAAACATACAACTACATAATACCCTGCAAGCCAGCATATAGGTGTGAGGCAAGGGGCGAATTCACACTAAATACGCACTACATATCATGCATAAAAATGATTAGTAATTATATTCTAGTCCACACTTCACAATTAAAAAAAAATAAAAATGGCAAAGCAAGCATGCAATGACATGCTGCTAGTTGAGCTAGTTTAAAGTCCTAATACCAACATGCAACTACCTATGCTATCCATTGATACTAATATTTATGCTAATGGATATATTTACAGCTATTCATATTCCTAATAGTACGAAGAAAAAAGGACATTTTGAATCTGTCCGTTTGGCAATCAATTTCTCCAATTTTGTGATTATGGTCCAGTCTACAGTAGTAAGTTCGTAAAGTATTTTTAACATCATCAGTGGAAATATTATCTTGGAATTTATTTAAGAGATTAAGTCTAAACTTCAACCTACGACCTGACAATGATTCCCATTTTAATTAATTAAATAGACTGGTTACACTAATATAGTTATCGTACCGTCCCTTGACAAATCTTGCCGATCTTTCCTGCACACGTTCACGTTCATTATTTGGTCCCATTTCGTATAGAAACATACTTCAGTTAGGTTAGCATAAAGCCCTTATGCAGACATGCAACTACGATATATGTCGGTTTGAGAATCAATTTCTCTAATTTTATGTTAATATTTACCATAGTAAGTCGGAGTTCGCAAAATATTTTTAACGTCTTAAGTGAAAATATTGTCTTGAAATTTAGTCAGAGGATGCAGGTCTACATTTCAACCTACAGTCTGATAATGATTAAAGATTCTTTATCGTACGGACGATGAATTTCCCTGTACACTACTCAATTGTGTAGGGAGGATTGATTTGAATAAGCATGGGAAGGAAAATAAAGAGAGTTCGATGGATGGATGGAAAAGCGAACAACTATAGAGGTGTTAAACATGGCTGGGGACGAAAGAAGATAGCTGTTAGGAATTAGAAGAAGGCAGAGTAGGTGGATGAAACAGGTGCTTAGGAAAAATAGATTGCTGAAGGTCACTCGCGAAAGTAGAATACTGAGTGAGGATGAGAAAGAATAAGAAAATATATAACTGACATTATATATAACTGATATCCTGATAAGGAGCAAGAAATATGCCAACTTGAAGGGAGAAATAGCTTACAGACGGAGCCGAAAGATATATGACATTCAAATAAAAGTAAGAACACTCCAACAGACCTACTTTAACCAGGGAAAAGCTATCAATCAATGGTTGAAAATAGTGTAATTTTCCTCCCTAATTTGCACAAACTGTGGACCTACCCCCTAAGGTAGTGTCCAGGGATCGATGCGAACACCTGGAAGCATACCAGGGATTGTTTAAAATCAATGTTCTTGGTGTACAGGTAGAAAAATTATATATAGTGTAACTTTACATAGGACACAATGTAACTTTAAAAAAATCCACTGCGTTTCCCATTAGTCGTACAAACAAATTATATCCACAAACGTCAATATTGTTTCATTGGCCTATACACATTTTTAACAATACTTATGATGTATGCCATGTTCTTATGATATGGTGAAAATATCTACTAAATATAAGCAAGGCTGTAAAATTAAAAAGTAAGCTAGGCAATTTTAATCCTTGAAGTTTCGAAAAATTCATTTCTAAATAATTCTGCAAACCACTGCTTCACGGAAGGAACTATCTTAGTAGTTCTGATTGTGACTGATTTTTCCATTCGACTAAATTTCAGCGACCTTGTCTAAAAAAACGCGACACACGTTGGCACAATAGCATTCAGAATGAGAGAATCTCAAAGTCCTTAAAAACGTCTTCCTTCGTCATCTAAAGAAAAAAATAGGGATGTGCCGGACGTGGAGTACACCTCCTTGACGACAAGGTCCCAACATATTTTTTTGTCATGGGCGAGCACCTCTCAACTCCCATTCGTATCCTCCGCATCACTTCAAAGAAACGCCGACCCGTCACAATAGTGTGTCATCCCACGCTGGAAACAACCCAATCCCCACGACACCCTAAGGGGACACGGGTGAGTAGAAAGGGGGTGCGAAGGCTTTTTGGAAGGGCTTACTACTGAGGGTGGTGGCCGAGGGAGGTGGGGGTAGGTGGTGGGGGAAGGGTCTCTTCCCTCCGAATACCCTCTCCTTTCTCTGTGCACGGAATCCTTCCTTTCCCATCCCCGAACTTTCCCTCCCACCCCGCGGACTTTCTCCGCCCTCCCTCCCAACCACGAGTCGCCATCTTGTCCACCCACCCTCGGACAGGGAAGGGCGCCTAAGAAACCATTCCCTGCTCACTCACCCCGACCTACGAAAGCATGCACCTCGCGGGGGAAATCCCATTCCATTGTTCGGCCTCATGCAGGGAGGGATCAGGGACTACCCGACCCCTCCTGGCCTGCGGTACCACGGACCCCTTCTGTCCCCCTCCCAAGACAGGCCGAAATAAAAACATCCCCCACCACCAACGGTCCTCGACCGCCTCACGCCAGAGGTTTTTCTACCCTTGTGGAGGGAAATTGGTGGTGGAGTGCGTGGTGTGAAGAGCCTCTAAAAAAAACGGCCCGCTTAGCAGCCGCCATGGAACTGAAGATGAGGAACTTACAAGCAACGGTAGAAAAACCAAAAAAACAATGGTAGTATCCAATGTTCGGTTACACAGTTGACACCGACGCTTTCATACCACGGGTATTTGTTCCCCTGTTTCCAAATATTTACGTATTTCATTTCCAGCATTAAAATTTGGCTATCCACGATAAAAATTGATTTTCGGACAATGAAGGGTCGATCTCAAAGTTTCACCACGCCTTGCTGTTTAAACTAATGCTGTCAAGAAGTTTCACCACGCCTAGTCGTTTAAATCTTTGTTGCCTAGCTTTATCATAGCATCTAATTGCTGCGCTGAACGCCTGAAACGAACCCTTCCTTCCGAAAGCGCGCCCGGAACTCTTCATAAGAATTTTATGAAAGACATTATCAGACAGCCAAAAAATATTCGACCGATATCAGCTGTTAAGCATTACCAAAGAACACCTAATATATACTCTGAATAGGCAGGAGTAGCTGTGTGTGACGAAGACGAAGATTCGTCATATCATAGACGAAGTCTCCAACTGCCGGACAAGCGTTGATTAGCAATTAATATGCAAGACTGGTTAATAGTCCACTTCCCAAACACCTTCAATTACAAAATTTTCAACTAGACCCAGACTCTATTCGCGATTTTATTTGTATAATATTCCTGACAGATGATTTACTCAGGCCCCATTTTCTTAGCTGCAATACTTTCAACGGCTTTCGAGACAAATATAGCATAAATATGACATTCTTTAATGGCTGTTTCTCTGAAGCTTTGGGCTAGTAACATGTAAAATATAAATGACTAAAAAGATAAGGTGTAAGAATGAAGATGGGTAGTAACACTCTTTCGTTTAGTGCTTCACCACTTCGTTCAAATATCTGATATTTCTTAAAATGTCATCGAAGAGCATTGTCCAAATAAATAGTTATCTTTTAGGTACTGAGCGTAGGTAAACATATGTGACGAACAATTGATGGTAAAAATGACGAACCTAGGTAACGTTAGTCGTAAGTTCCGGTGATATTGATTGAAGAGCAGAGTGAAAAATTAGTGATTATTTCCTCGGGTTGGCGAGCGATTGTAAGGATAAGTACATTAATTAACGATCCATAAGGACGGAAAATATATTATTATTCAGGATCCTTGCTCTGATAATGTTGCGTGGGAAGAAAAAGTTAGCCTTTGGCCCCCAATCGAGTTCGGCGACGTGTATACGTTTTTAATTGAAATACGATCTCCTTCTTTAGTATTCCAATGATCTCGCTTCATTTTTAAGAGCCATAAACATCTCCTTTCCTCTTCCCGGGGAAAACGTATGTTTTTTTCGTTTTCCCCGGGTCTTTTTTGTGCCTATTTGTGCATAATACTGCCACACAGCTTGTTGGCCTTTTGTTTTAGCACCAATAATAACGCAAAAACAATGCCGCAGGCAATATTTTCGCTTTAAAAACAGAAAATTTTCCACTTGCCTATGCCCACCAACGCGTTGTTTTGCCTACCAGAACTGTCACCAGCGATGGATCACGTGACCCCTGACGTCACGTGAAAAGCCCGTATACAACGATATTTCTGAAATTCGCATCAGCGCTACTGTGGATCCCTCTGGGTTTCTTTCTGAGGGCGGAGTCGTGAAGAAGCACTTCCTCGGCTACCACCCACGGCTACCTGCAGCTTTCTCGTCGACTCTTAAGACAGCCGACAATTCCTGTTTCTCCCTCGCCTACCTCATCCTCTCACCCAAGATCCTTCGCTTAGATGCGCACATGAGGAGTCTCGCCGCCGCTGACGTCCCCAAACACGCGCCCCTCCAGAGAAGTGCTCGGAACGGAGAACTCAATCCACCCTCTCCATCTCCTCCTCCAAACAGCCGCCTCCCCTTCCCCTCGAAGCTTTCCACGACCTTGCGCCTACCACCGGCCGGCTGGCTGCCGACCGTTTCAGTTGAGGTGCAGACCTCTTTTCTCTCCTGACACCCTTAAACGGTCCCTCACAACCCTGGACAGGATTGAGAGCTTAAGAGGATGTCGCCGACACCGAAACCAGACGGACGACAGCAAGCGTCTCAACCCTTTCCCACTTCTACCCTGTTAACTTCCCGTACGGGTAGAATATCTCTTTATAGCCATTTTTACACGGGGATTTAGGAAACGAAATCGTGGGAGAACGCCGCTCGTGCTTCCAGTAATCCTCTTCGACAGGTAACAAGCGGAAAGAGCTTTTATCAATAGAGCAATGGGAATTAATCCCGCCTCAAGCCATTGGAGTGATTTTTTCAAAAAAGCACAAGGAAAAGCTCAGGCGACATCGATGATGATGGGGTGATTTATTGCTCATAGATTCCAATCATTGTTTCGTCACGAAATGTCATTTCCACCAATCCGTAACCTTCTCTGAAGTAAATACTACTCCGTCGTTCTACGCATGTGTTGAACTTGAAGCGAAAAGAGAAATATTCCGTCTCTGTGCTATGGTTTTGAAGGTGAGGTTTTGTGCTATTATCTCAGATATTCGGAGGCTTTAAAATGTTACGCCATTAGGGTTTTATGAGGCATTTCCGAAACCAGTACATAACAAAACGCTCCGATTTAATAGTCTCAAAACTACCCTAATCAACTCTTTCAATGCGTAACTACTAATTGTCAATTTGCCGATTTTTTCAACGAGGCTAATATATAAACACAGTAATTAGTGTGCCATTTCCGTAATTCCAATCGTTGACTCTAACAGTAAGAGGTAAAAAGAACTATTAGTACCACAATACAATTGGATAGTTAAAAAACTATATAAAAAATGAGCTTCTGTTTCTTAATGTCTACAGTAGCTCATTGGGACTTTCTTATTCAGAAAATAGTGTAACCAGTTTATCAGGCTAACTAAAATGGGAATACTAGGGAGCATAGGCTTAATTTCGTAATTAAATTCCTAGACAATGTTTTACTAATGATGTTAAAAACATTTTGCGAACTTCCGACATTTTATAATAGACTAGACCATGAACATAAAATTATCGCCAAACGGGCAAATTTAAAGTTTCTTTCTTTCCTCGGACCTGTAATATGAATATTTATGAATATATTTAATAGTAAATACAAGTGTATCAGTCGATAGTATGGGATCGGGTTGGTATGGTGGCTAGAGTACTGGTCTCCCATTCCGAAGGCCCGGGTTCGATTCCCCGGTTTGCGGGATGACAAAGCTGATTTTTCAGTAGCAAACTGATCCACATGAGTGCCTAGTGGAGGGCATTTCAACTTCAGAACTCCGTCCGTTGGATGGGACGTTAAGCCGTGGTCCCCTTGGCGCCTGTTGTTAAGAGTAGGCTAATGCCGACGCCAAGTTTCTCTCCACCCTTCCTCCGTTCCCTCCTACCATTACCCAATTACCCACCTATCCTAATTGGCGCAAATTACCTCAGCTGTCGGTCGCCTCCCCTCAATAACTAAATCGATAGATAGTTGCATGCTGGCATGAGAACTTCTACATCTACATCTACATGATACCCTGCAAGCCACCGCGAGGGTGTGTGGCAGGGGGTGAAGATCACCAAGCATGCACTACTAACATGCAAGCAAGCAACTAAAGGGTCTCATGCAACTAGATTGTTAGTATCTATAGTATTTGTATAGTATTTGAACTAAAGTATAGTATATTGAACTAAACCAACTAACAGCAAGTTTGTGCAATCTTGCTTAATTAGTTAAGTCCTTTTAATAGTAATTTTTCGACTAGAATATATTTACTAACCCCTTTTAAGTATGATATGCAATTTATGCTTAGTGTAAATTCACCCCCTGCCACACACCTTTAAGGTGGCATGCAGGGTATTAAGCAAATTAAAATAGGGATGGTAAATATGGCATTCACCAGAGCCCAATCTTCAGGATTAATGTTTTCAGCACAAAGCATTCAATGCAATGAGAAGTATGATGCAGGAAATGCAACTCCGGATATACCAAGGCCATATATTAACATATATAATTCATTCAATTCAAACAAAGATATATCCACATCCACATCTACACTATAGGTGCCATGCAAGCCACCGCAAGGGTGTGTTGTTGGTGGTGACCCATCACCAGGCATTCAGCATCAAACAGAAATAATAAGTTTACGCTTAGTACCATGACAAATATTGATAACAAAGCGAAAAATCTTAAGATCGCAGATAAAATTAATGCCGAGTACACTCAGGTAGTCCTTTCCGATTTCTTGAGCTATGCGAATCGAAGCAAAACTATTTTTTTCCTTTGTCCGATTGGTCATTGCATCGAGCAGTGGACTTAAACCCGTTGTACTGAAGTTACTCACGCGTTCAACTCAATGCCACGTTTGCCACGCGAGAAGAATTAGCGGGAAAAAAGAGTGACAGAGAAGAGCGAGGGAGTGATCGGAGAGGGAGTAATTTATACTTCGTTACCTGTAGATACATTTTTTTCTGGTTTGGAATAGAGGATTCGTGGGTGAGGGCTGCGGAAGATGGTGGAAGGGCCAAAAATCCCCCTTTCAGAAGGGGAATAGGGGGATGGCGTGGGTGAAACAGGGCCGTGGAAAGGGAGCTCTGGAGGGCAGGGGGTTAGGCTGGAAGAGGAGAGGGGCCACAATCTGTATTTCGTCGGCGACCTCCAATAAAATTCCCGAGACCGCTCGCTCCCCTGGTCCCTTTGGGTTTGCGGCCATCTGGGCGCTCAGCCGATTTTTGAGTACTCTGCGTGCACTCCTCTCTCTCTCTCTCCTCTCCTCTAATGGGAAGGGAAAGGGTCGTTGATTCCTGCCCTTTGGCCGCGGTGCAGTTTTAAGGGCTGGGATGTCGGGGGAGGGTGCCGAAGGGTTTTTTTTAGCGAAGGCGAGGAGTAGGGTGTGGAGGAGGTGGGACGGGAAAGCGAGACACTTTTCAAACTCCGGCCTGTCTTCATTCCATTCCCTCAACTCGTTTTCAGCCGCGTTTATTTGAAGTCTTGGTTAGTAGAAGTGCGACCTTCTTGCCGGCCGAAAAGCCTCTGTAGTAGAGCGGTATAACGGTAGCTTCACAGGAAGAAAATGGCAGAAAATTGCATGCCTGTTTTTTGTACGTTTGCTCCCTTCTCTTTTCTTTCAAGAGACGCGCCGAGTCTTTACTCGGCGGTGAAAGTACAGAAAATGGCACAGGACTCTTCTGTATCCTGAGAGGATGCGTGGTCACTCATTTTGATCCTATTCTTTTCGATACAGCTTTGATAGATCGGGGGGTTGGAGGATACGCCGTTCTATATTGTTAATTTAGTTTTCTTCTCATTTAGACCCGTGATAATGATACATCTACGCAATACCCTTAAAGCTACCGCAAGGGAATGCGGCAGGAGGTGAAACAGCCCCAAGTATGCATTAATGTCAAGGAATCAAACTTTTTGTTAGTAGCTACGTTGTTGATTACATCCTTGATCTAAAATTCTAAAAGTAATCGTACTCACTTTGGAAATAAAGTAGCGTTATTCGCTTTTGAACATTATTAAAAAAAAAGGTTAATTTGGAATTTCTTTGGGATTTTTCTACGTTTCCTTTTACTTGTGTCAATGTTTAAAACATATTTTTTTTATTTAAATCTGAAAACATACCCTGTATCCTTACCATTCATAATAAAAATGGGAAGAGATTGGGTTGGTTTGGTAGCTACCGTATACAGAATGGCTTTCTATTCCGAGGGCCTCGGTTCGAATTTCGGCAGAGCCTGAGATATTTGTGTGTTGTGTGGAGAGCACTTTAAGTTCAGTATTCCTTTCGTCGGATGGGACGCTGAACCGTGGGCTTCAAGCCTTTCGTGAAGGGTAGGCTAATGCGACGCCGGATTACCTTCCATTCTCCTCCTAGAAAAGTCCTACCTTGAATAACGCAAATAACCTAACTGTCGGTGTTGTGCTTTAAATAGCTACTTACACTGAGGTACCTGGTGTAGGTAATGTTACTGGTAACCAGGTAATGTTACTGGTAACCAGGTAATGTTACTGGTAACCAGGTAATGTTAAAATATATGAGGACGGAAGGACGAAAGCAAAGATGGGGACGGTGGCATGATGCCTGATTTAAACATATTTCGACGAAACTGGGATTCGAACTGTGCAATCTCAGTTTCCCGAACTGACACGCTGCCATTACACCCCCATCCGAAGCTATTAATCAGTGGAGATTTATGACACTATCCTTTTGTTCAAGAAAGGAGACCCCAAGAGGGCGCAAAGTCTGCCTCACTCGCTACGAAATGAACTCGTATTTTTAAAATATATTTACGGCAGTTTTTTTTGCATTAATTGACTTCAGCACATTTAAAAATAATAAATAAAAATGTATGACTTAAATTTGTATAAGACGGAATGGAAGCCCGGCGGGAAGAGCAACAATATATTGACCGCCTTAGATTCTTCTCCAAGAGAGGTTCCGCTGAACATGCCCAACTAAACCCGAAATCTTTTCGATACGAGACGATACTGGGAAACGGCAGAACATCGAAAGGTTAATTACAAGAGAGCTTTGCGTTTAGTGATAGGTGAACACAACCTCGCGATCTAGGCAGAGTTCGGGTTGAGCACTATTTTTGGATATTATAAAGTTTCATTCGACGAAGAGTGTGAATACGTTTGGCAGCTCCCGAGATAAAACATTCATTTCCATGGTCACCTATACCCAACGTGATATTTAGCCTCACCAACCAGGAACCTCTATTTTTTCAATCTCCTCAATGCACCCCAACTTTCTGAAATCCTTTTCACCTGGTGAATCCATCATTTTTTTAACTTCTGTGGATTTTCTTCCTACTGGGTTATGTTTCCAGATTTGTTTTGTCATGACATCTTCATTTGCTCTGATAATATTGCTTGCACAAGTGAGTATCTTACGTTTTGTTTCCGCCATTGTCTGGTGCGCTGAATAAGTCTCTAATTTAAGGGTTGCGTTTGATCCCCTATGCGTTCTATTCACTCATTGTTCCTGAGATTTTATCGAGAAAACTGTACCAATAATTTTCACGCTACAAAAAGCCGACTCTCTAACTTCGTTCACTCCGAGACAACACTATATTCTCTTCTACTTCTACATCTACATAATACCCTTCAAGTCACCGTAAGAGGTGTGTACCAGAGTGAACTATCACCAAACACGCGTTATGAATCAAAAAATAATTATATTTAATTAATACCATGGCATGCTTGCTCTTAACTCCTGAAAACTCAAAGCACCAAACTCCTCCTAACTTTCAGGATAATCTTTAGATGTAGATTTTTCTTGTCAGGATCGTTTTATTTTGGTCGTTGTTTGAAGCTATATCGTATACGGTGTATTCTATTGAGTGCTATATTCTAGTCGTCAACTATACCACTACAGTACAGCATTTGGTACTCAAAGGATTTATATATTAAATCTTAACTGACGAATGTGTGCAACAAGTTAAGCTCATGCCATTTCTTCCCTTAGCTCACGTATATAGTGCCAGTTTGATGATTATTCACCCCCTGCAAAACACCCTTGAAATTACTTAAGGGATATTATGAGGATTATTTGATTTTTCTACCCCTTGAATGTTATCCATACTCTACGCTAAGCGCGAAAGTCATATTGTCCGAAATTTAAATTACATTTCTTTGTTGCCCCCTCCCCCTCCAGAGTGTTCTGTTATGTGCAGTATTCTCTACCCTACCACTTTGTTTTGCATGGTGTGGTTTAATTTTCTCTTTGACAGTTTTCATGTAGGAAAACTTTCTTGGCATATGGCGAAGTATTATATGAAGTATTATAAATAATTTCTTATATTCATATGCATTTTTCCTAACAATGGGGTCTATTTTAACACTACTTTATTCCAATCCATCAGTGCATTTTTTTCTGTCCAAGAACAGCTGGCAAAAAACAGTGACACGCCTAATCCTGTTGTTCCAAATGTTGAAATATACAAACGAGAAGTAGTGCGATGAACTTTCCAACAGGATGAGACGATTTTTCTGTGTCCGCATAGAAGATTACAAAAATAGGCTGGCTGAGATAAAAAAACTTTCCCATGCCGGGAATCGAACCCGGACCCGAACTAATTTGATAATTGAATTAGCGTTACGACTTTAATAGAAGAACTAGGATGGGAATTACTATCAGAACGCAAGTTAAAATTTAGTTTAAAAAGTTAGGTTGGGTTTAAGTGAATTCGAAACCGATTTGTTCACAGATGACGTTAGATGTATATTAAGAACCCCTATGCGTATTATGCTAGGTTAGATCACTTCAACAAGATTAAAGAGATAGACTGTCGTACCGATAGATTTAAAATGTCATTTTTCCCGCGTACCATAAGAGAGCACAATAGGCAGCGCAGCAAAGGGATAGGTAGGTGAAATATTGTTAGAGTAGTCTGTAGTGCATGATGCATGTAATAACAACCAATAAAGTGAATTGGCTAAAATTTTATTATTTGGACTGAGGTTTGGTAATATTACATCTGCATTCATGTTAAGAATCACTAGCCACACTACAGTGAAAATTCGTAATACTTGGGAGTAAAGACATATTTTGCGAGGATATTACAAAATACATGGTATGAAATACTGAATTTAAGATGCGCGCATAAAAAAGTTGTTTCTTTCAATATGGTTTCTTGAGAATGAAAAAAGCGAGAAAAAGTCCGAAATTTCGCTGACTTAATTACTATATTACGCTCTAAGGCCAGTCATAAAAAACAGGGCTATTTAATGGAACGCGTGCCCTTACTAGGGTAAAATACAAGATTACGTATGGATGAATCCTGGTCATAGCGTACAAGGGAATGAAGGGAATAAAAAAGAAAATTAGGCGACTCCACATAAATACCTTTACATTTGGAGAGAACAATATTCTTCCACTGCTATTACAAAAGTATCAGAAGGTATAATATGATAAAAAACCTGAAGAAAAGATCTAATCTGAGGGTGATCTAATGGACGTTATTCGTGTGAAGGGAACCATACTAAAAGGGAAAAGAAAACTAATATGCTCATATTAGGGTGAATTTAACTAGGCATTCACCTTTTTAATACAAGTGGAAAATATTATAAGCAATCTCATAAGAACAGTTACTGCGCCGTTATACGAATTAAGAGAAAGAATTAAATGTTCGGGGATTGGGCCTTAGCTTAAAGATACCGAGTCCGTCCACCGGGTTGAGAATGGTACTTCCACCTCTAGATAGGCATAGTGATTAGCTGCGAAATTAGCGAGTTTACTCATCGAATAAGCAGTCGTGGACAAAAATCCATGCCATTCCGAGGGGGTTTTAATCTACCCCTGGGTAAGGTAGGCCATTAAATAATACAAAACCTGTAACGATGTCGTGATTTGGCGACGGGAGGCCGTCAACAATTATGCTTCCCGTCACCCGGAGGAGAGGGTAGCTTCTCTTCTCCATCTTCTTATGAGTGAAGATGGAGACCACAGTCTACGGTCGGTACAGCGACACTCATTTCACTACAGTCGTGTTAACATTTACTTTAACGTTTGTATCACTGCGATGTGGAAGGCAGGGGGAAACCACCCATTAATATCCTAAGGAGTCGCAGCTACTCCACTCTTTTCTTTTTATCAAGACGTGATGGAACCTTCTCGGGTAAAATAATCCAGAGTTAAAATAGTCCCCCACTCGGATCTCCAGGCGGGGAGTACCCGTGAGAATACATCAGTCAAGTGTGATAGACGTTTTAGGGTATGAGCGTAGTACGTGAGATCACTTCGGACTTGCAGAAGATTGGAGAACTTTAAGGTGGAAATGTGAAAAATGGACCTCGATATATTAGAAAATCAGTTGAAAGAGATGGCCCAAAGAAGGAGACTTTTGCAGTGGAAGTTATCTATTCATTTACACCGGATCACAGAATAGTAACGCTTGAGTAGGCATATTGCTCAGTAAGAGTGCCAGGCTGCGTGTAAAGAGGTTCTTGAAGTACAGTGAAAGAATTATAATGGCGAAGATTGAGACTATGCCTATTGATACGTCGGACTACGAATATTAAGAAGTGGAAGAAGGATGATATCACGGGAGTAATAAATAAGGTAAGAGGAGAAGAAAACCTAATCATTTTAGGAGATTGGAACGCTACCGTCGCTGAAGGTCAAGAGGGAAGAATTACTGGAAAAATCGGCTTGGGAAATCTAAATGAGAGAATAGAAACACTTTAACTCTATAAACCTTGAGAATAGACAAAAATTTGTCGAAACCTAGGTCGGTTATTAAAAAAGTTGTGTGGAATGCACTCAAAGTTTTTATTTTTATTCGTTACAATGAATAGTGTAACTAAATTCCACAAAGTGACGCCTTCAGTCCTGTTTGATATATTTCATTACAACACACATCTGGAGCATGCTACTATATGGCAGCGAAGCATGGACTAAACAGCAGCATAGAAGTCATGGCTGGAAATATTTGAAATATGGTATTACCGAAGAATGACGAAGATAAATGGCATCGACCGAGTGACAAACGAATAAGTCTTAAGAAGACTGGGAGAAAAGAGACGTCTACTGAAAACTCAAAAAGAAGACGGGACAACTTAATCGGCCATATCTTAAGACAAGATGGCCTGATGAAGACAATCGTCGGGGGAAAAGTGAGCGGGAAGAATGGGAAAGGCTGGCCTTGTATGAGATACATGGAACAAGTGATGAAGGATGTAAAAGTGAAGAATTACGTCAATATGAAGAGATGGGCTATAGGATGCCTGAGGATACTGCTCGCCATAATTGTGATAATGGTGGCCGTTATCTTCATTCTGAATTCCAGCGACTAATAAGTAAATATTTTATACTCCTCCTATATATCTCTCTAAAATAACGTTTGTGTACGTATTACATTCATTACAATATTTGAATGAACTATCAACGACGATGAAAGATATTTTTCACGAGCATAGTCGAATATTCAGTATTAAATCATTCCAGACTTCAACCTTCCTTTCTTCGTCATATAAAACCATAAAAATAAGACCGTATTCGTCCGCAACTTCACCACACCCTACAAGCCACCGCAATGGTGTAAGGCAGGGTGTGAACCAAAACCAGGCATGCAAAATATATCAAGAATTTAACATATATTTTGATTACCACATTACGATTTATATTATTATCCTTAAATGCTGAATACATCGGATTCACCTAATTAAGTTTTTTCACTGAACTACTAATAATGCTACCGATGAATTGCCTTTACCCTCTTGGACGTACACCGTTCACAGTTTGAGTAATAGGATTGCAATGAAGGATAATCTAATGTTATGCCACGAAGACAACCTCGAGTGTGCAAGTCAGGACCAAAGGACAAAACAGTCCTCAGGCAACAAGCCCAGGAACTTAAAAAAACACAGAAGAATATAATGGCCTGTTCAGCCGTAAGTTGAATCATCGGCTTGATTTTTTTCATCACATAAAACTTTTTGTCACATGACTAAGCCTCCTGTTTTATCATGTTGTACCTGTTCTTGACTTATCCAACATTCTTTCTTCCAAACTGTGTCATGCATACGTATTTTTAAGGTTTGGTGCTTTTAGTATTTTCCAACTCCAGAAAAAATCATTAACACTCCGAGCACACCGTCACTGATATGCTGATTCACCAGATAAATTTCTTAGGACTCTGCTAGTTCAGTTTATGCATCGTACCAGATGATAGGCAATCACTAGCAAAGGACCTAATTAGAAGAAGTTGGTAATTGGTGTGTTTCTCGGCAACATTAATACATTTGGAGAAATTCACAATATTGAAGTTTTGGAGAAAGAGTACTTCCAAATGAATACTAATTGCACCAATGAAAGTGAAATATCGGACATAGCAACTACAAAATACTTTAGCATCATCATCACAAAGGGCATGTGCGGTGAAAATAGGAGCGGGAAGTTAGGGCCCTTTAGATTCCCTTCAATGGATTCAACGTAAATGTGATGAGGATGAAAGGGAAAGGTGTAACTTTCTCCTCGTTTGACCTCACTTAAAAATGCCGCTAATATACAGGCGTAATTAAGTATTAAGGAACTAGAGCGAGTACAAAGAGAATATGTTGCCAAAGGTCATGATACGATTATACTAAAAGAACTCGAAAAGGAATCGCTCTCAGACCGTAGGATAATTTTACACTGAATCATTAAGGAAAATTTGAAACTGATCTGTGACATTACAAATATATTAAGAATGCTTGCAATATTATAACGCAAGTTTTACATAATTTGGAAAAGCTGGAATCGGAAAAGACGAAAACAGTAATACTAAGCCCTTGTTACCTACCAAATGAGAATTATAACTTGAAGAATTCAAAAAAATACCTAGCTCATTGATAACATTATATTTTTCGTAACACCCAACTTTTTTGTTGCAAGAATAGCTAACATGTTTCTCTAATGTTATTAATCTAAATATCTTAAAACAAATAACCGTAAAGAGCCTGTACGTGGTGCATGTTTGATAATAACTTCCGCAATGTTGTATACAACCTAGGTTTGCAGGATATTCTCTGAAAGTAGATGCAGAAGAGAGCCTGCTTGTTGATACATGAAAGAGCCTGGAGTAAAAAAGTCGAGAGAGAAGAGAGCATCTTGGAAGAAAACAGCAGAAGAGAGTCATTTTCTCAATATGTATGAACAGGTTTTCGACAGCGTCGACCAAGAAAGGGGATGGGTGGAAGGGTATGAGAGCAAAAAGCCTCACAGGTTAAAATTTCCGAAAGAGTAATTATTTCCCTCCTTGCCCAGACGTTTAGCTTCCAGTTTTTTTCATGATTCAGGGGCGTCATCTACGTCATTCCATCCCGAGTCTTTAAAAAAAATAATAAATACACAACCGCTCTCATGATATTGCTCAATAATGACATCCGTGAGCTATTAAAAGCAGATAACTCGAGATCGTAACAAGAATTTTCAACGAGTTTGAAAATTACTATTAACAATTGGTACATTTCATGACGATTTTTTCATGAAAATTATTCACGCCTGTCTAGACGGACGAGACGAGCACTGGAAGCGTGGGGGTGAGTCAGTTCTGTGGTTAACGAGCGTTAAGCGTGGAACTTGGCGTAGGGGACGAATCTCATGAGGGTTAAGAGTGCAAGACGGAAAGGGAAAACCTTCCCTTAATTTGTTCCAAAATTGAGCATGAATTGAGGTCATTAGCCCGACCTTCACAAGATTTTAACACCGTCTGGAGGGAAAATAATTACGTAATTACACCGAGGATTGTATCCGTCAGAAATATAATTGGATTATTGTTCGGGGATAGTCGACTAAGCAAACAGGAAACTTGCAATTCTCACCGGAATTGAGATGGGTCCCCTTATAAGACTTAAGAGAGTAGACGGTAGCTGTCTTAAAACGTAAAAGAAGGAGAGCTGATGCGTGAATACGTCCACAGCAACCAGCTACGAGATCTTTCCGCTGACATTTTTTTAGCGACCATTTACGTATACGAAAACAGTGCTGCCAGGACGAGATGTATGCCCCACATATATGTAAAAAGTGAAATTGATAACATTCCACAGTATTCCACGCTTCTGATTAAATTATTTTCCATGACAGTCATTACATGAAAGAGTCATAAAAATTATACACACTGGAGGATCGGTACATCTACATCTACGTAATACCCTGCGAGCCACCACGAGGGTGTGTGGCAGGGGGAACTATGGTAATATATTTATATCTTCATTTATCTACATAATACCCAGCAAGCCTCCATAAAGTTGTGTGGCAGGGGGTGAATTCTCACCAAACATGCACTACATATCATGCATAAAAAAGGATTAGAATTAATATATCTACTAGTCTAAACTTCACTATTTAAAAAAGATAAAATAGCAAAGTAAGCATGCAAAAACACGCTGTTAGTTGAGTTACCTTCAAGTTCTTATACCAACATGCAACTACCTATGCTATCAATCAATACACACGTATTGGATATATTTACCACTATTCATATCCCTAACTGTACGAGGAAGGAAGGACATTTTGAATCTGTCAATTAGGCAATCAATTTCTCCAATCTTGTGAGTATGGTCTAGTGTACCACAGTAAGTTGGGGTTCGCAATATTTTTAGCGTCATAGCTGAAAATATTATCTTGAAATTTATTTAAGAGATTAAGTCTAAATATCAACCTGCGATCTCACCATGATTCCTATTTTAATTCAGTTAATAGACTGGTTAAAATAGATTGAACCCTATTATCGAACGTTTACATTTCAGCTAAACGAAAAAGATTTCATAGCTCTTCCATTGCATACATAAAACGGAAAGATATCGTTACTCGGTGGAGACCAGACTGCCAACCTCAACAGCAAGAGGACGCACACGCAAGTAAATGGGTGTGCTGCCTATGACAGCTCTCGTTTTTCCCGGAGAACGCACGATGAATTTAAGAGGAAAATTCTCCTGACGCGAGCACGCACCCTGGTCTATTTGCTCGCTTGCCCAACGCAAGGTGATGAAAATTATGGAAACAGGGAGAAGGGCACGCGTTATTTGTCCTAGGGCCCCGTCCTTCGGAGGAGATTGTGTGGGCGCCTGTGAAGGAGGGGAGGCGGGAGGTTGCTAGGAAGAGGTTGAGCGATCAAACAAGATGGCGCATTAGTCGTGACGTCAACGCAGTAAATCACCGCAGCTGAGTGTGGCGGAGGAGGTGGGAGGGAGGCGACAAGGGCGAGAGAGAGGATCGAGAAGGAGAGGGGATGGCAAAAGAGAAGAGGTTAGAAATAAGTAGGAGGAAGCGAAGGGGAATGAGAGGGGAAGGAAGCAGACGGATGAAAATGATGGGAGGAAACGGTGGGATCTCCGAACAAGAGAGGCAAACAGTTGCATGCACGACGGCGCGTTTTCCTTATCTCGCCTTCAAATGAGCGTTTCCTGGGGAAGAATTCATGACACCGGGAAATCTGGAGGGTGCTCCAGTCGTGGGTTTACGCGGAAAATACACTTGCAAATAGTTGTACGGAAACCATGAGGTAGCCAACAGTGAAACTGTTAATAACGAAATTCGGCAAAAACCACATAACATCCACAAACTAAGTCACCACTTCCTGAAGTCACAAAGGCAGCTGGCGTAAGGCACGGGTTGACAAACTTTTTATAAGGACGAGCTAAACGCGCCAATTTCATTTACTAGCGTCAATATATGCTTTACAAATGAAACTATGATAGTTTTATTTTCATTTCCCTACTTAGTTCAGAGCTGCGTGTACATAAACAAACATTCGGCTTACGTGTCGCAGTTTGTTGACCTAGCATAGGGAATACCTACACCACAAGCACACCCTATCCAAGCTATATGTCATTAATTTAAAAGTGTCGCCAACAAGTCATAACATTACAAAATCATAAATATCGATGCAGAGGCGAACAAAGAGTTAACTGATCATGCCAAACTTAAACTAACACAAGAATTTAGGTGTAAAAAACGACCATTCCCCTACTAATCATCTAGCAAGAACACTCCTTATCACACGCTCTAATTTCTTGATCAACCATGCCTTCTTCGAATGGATTCCATATGCTAGTGGCAATTTCTGGGTCCCCGTACTCTAGTAGCTCGGAGCGATAAGATATAACACCGAGGCCTAGTTTTATGCCTGGTTTACTTTAAGCATCAGTTTATGTTAAGAATAGCATTGGTAGCTGCATGTTGGTATGAGTATTTAAAGCTAACCCTACTAACAGAATGTTTTTGCATGTTTGCTTAGCAATTTGTATCTTTTTTTAAATAGTGTTGTTCTGACTACTATTTTAATAGGTACTATTCCTTTTTAATGCATGATATGTAGTGCATGTTCGTTGAGAAATCACCCCCTGCCACACACCCTCGTGGTGGCTTGCAGGGTATTATGTAGATGTAGATGTAAGTGATATACTACGAACAATCCTGATTGCACGGATAGTTTATCAGGCAGACGGTTATTAGACAAAAACACTAACAGCAGGGGAGCGTAACCACTAACTTTTTTCATCCTCTAATATAGTTAAGACATTAGACATTATTGAAACGGACCCAAGAAAGGCAATAGTACTAAAAAATTTACTTCTTTCTCCTTCGCATTATTTGCAAACACGAAAAAAAAAACAAAGTTCAGAATTCCGTCCGTAAGTGCGCTTCCATTACTTTAAAATCGATCATGAAGTTAACACATTTTATTTTTCTTCAATCACAACCAGAATAGAAGCCTTCAAGGAGAGGTCCCCCATCCCTTCCATTCCTATCCTTATACCTTTCCTCCCGGTCTGAAGCGCCTATTAGTGCGGAAACAGACTTGAAAACACCCATGAACAATAGAAGTCTTCTCAAACGTTTGGTTACCACTGCTCTGTCGGTAAGGTAGGTTTAAATGACGATTATCCTCTTCCAAGAGTAGAATGAACTCTTTATACTTATTTCACATAGAAATATGTAATGTAGGTAGCCTAGCGAGCATTATATCTGAAAAAGCTTCTTCCTTCGTAGTTTAACAAAGTTTATCACAATGTACTAAACCAGAGTCTCAATAAAACTTTTTACTTCATGGTGGAAACGTTTTATTTGCATATTCCGAGTGCCCAGCTAGCGTATAGACGCCACACTAATACTCAGTGGACGCGTGGCCTAACAAGGTGACCTAACAATTCAACCTTGGCATACGATATTGCGATTTCAATGTAAGGATCTTATTCAATTTTCTAGGACATTTAAATACACCCGAATAAATTATAGCGTTCAGAAAAACAATATGTCGGGTAGTAGGGAAATACTCAAGGTCCGCATTCAAATGACGAGAATACTGGAACATTCAAGGGTACACTCATGGAATGCCCCTCCCTGGATTCCCCAAAATTAGTGCAGTCAGCAGAGGAAGACCTCAATTATTTCGCGCCAAAGCAACGGCATTATAAGACTAAAAAGCGACCAAGAATCGTACATACAATTCAACTCACCAGAGACGCCAGTCGATTAATTTGTTCAAATATAGTAGGTTTAAGCAAATTCTTTTAGCTGAGGAATGTCGAAAAACTACCTATTTAGCTTCCTAAATGGGAATCATTGCCATCACACGGCGGATAATTTGGTAAATTGTTTAAGTAAATGCTTGGTAACGGTTTAAGCAACACAAAAGACGAGTTATACCTCAGAATCCTAGAAATTACCCCTACCATTTCCACCATACCACGGTAAAATGTGACATCAGCGATAAAATGAGGGAGAATTACTTCAGAATGGGATTTTTTCAAGGAAATTAGAGGCTAAAAGCGCAATCACTAGATTCATCCAACGGAACAAATTTATTTCGAGTATCCTATTATGTATCACCTTGAATTAAAGCCCTTTTTTCGATGACGTGACGTAGCTACAGTTGAGAAAGTATTACTCTGATGTATTTATAAAATATGAAAATACTCATATCAGGGAAATAACAGATCTTGCAAACCGTCTACTAGGAATCATAAATAGCGTTATGGGTGTTAGTAGACGAGGACAAGAGACGCTAAATTGCTAGTAAATACAAAGTAATGGAATAGCATTTACACTAAATCTTTAAAGTAATTTTAAAACTAATCTTTTTGCCATTGGCGTCACAAATATATTACCCACGAATTACTCCTTGCACGATCAGAATGCCTGATCGGAATTGTAAATTATTGTATTTTGACTAATCCCCAACCAATTAACAATTATTAAATTCCCATGTAGATACCTGGTTCCCTGTCAGACACCCTTGCGACGGCTGGTGGAGTATTATGTACATGTAGGTACCAATCATTTCGTTGCAAGTGACTGGTGGATGCATAAATAACACGTTCCTCTAATGAAGTAAAATATTACCTATTAGTTCAATTAACGATGTTCATGTTTGTAGATCATTGAATTCCTAGCACAAGACCTCGAGGTGACTTGCTGGGTATTCCTGTGATGTATTTGCATCATTACACTTTAACGCAATATTTATATTTCTGGAGAGCCACAATTCTCTATATTTTCTCACTTTTATAGCTTTTCGTACCTCATTTTCCCTTCACGCCGTCTAAAAACCCTATTATTTTCCTTTCTCCTCCACTCATCCTCGCGTTCTACACTCCTATGTCCAGTTATTTCTTACCTGACAATACTTCTTTCCATGAAACATTGAGCAAATGTATATTCACATGACTGGATGGAGATATTTTTACGTTTACAGTAAACTAAGTGAACAGGCAAAAGAATTTTAGGGTTCATGTACAAGAAAATGTATCGCGATTTTCAGGAAAAAAGGCCAGTTGAACTATAAAATTAGGTGGTTAGAAGCTAGAGAAGGTGGAGCAACTTAGCTATCTATGTGATTTGTTGGAGGAAAAAGGGTATAGTAGCATTGAAGTGATAAGGAGAATCGCAGCTTTTATTCGCAGGCCTGAACTAATGACTGAAGCATTGAGTAGGGAAGTAAAGAAAAGACTAGTGAAAAGTTTAACTTGGAGCGTTGCACTCTATGGTTACGTGGGCCTAGCAGAAATAAGATAAAAATAGACTTAAAAATTTTGAAATGTGGATTTTGAGGAGGATGGAGAAGGTAAAGTGGGTCGAAAGGAGGACGAACGATGAAGTGCTAGAATTGGTAGGAGGGGCAAGAAATGTCATTGGTAAAATTAGGAGAAGGATGGGAATTGTGGATGGGGAAGGTAAGGGTGATGGTGTTTTAAAGGACGTGGTTGAGGGAAGAATGTTGGGTAAGCGGGGAAGAGGGAGAAGAAGAAAGGTGGGAGTGTGAGAGAATTAAATGTCCATCATACCTATGTTCACCGGTCGAAAACTAATAAGTACTAATAATATTACTCTCCATTCCTGTCACAGACATGTAACGCTACGCTAACATTCCAATCAGTAAAGATTTATCGTGGATAAGACACATCCGGGAAATATGCGGCCGAGCGAAGAGAAAGCTAGGATGTGTAAAAAGAGTAGGTACTAAGGAAATGTGATGAGAAGACAAAAGAGCGATGTTACTTTTCACTAGTTAGGCCCCACCTTGAGTATGTAGCCAGCGTATGGGATCCGAATGAATTATGTTTGATCAGAGAACTAGACAGTGTGCAGCGTAGAGCAGCTAGGTTCGTTAAAAGGTGTTACGATAGGTTGAGTAGTGTTTCAGAATTAATACAAGAATTAGGGTGGGAATCATTATCAGAGCGTAGGTTGAAGTACAGATTAAATCTGAAATTTCAATCGGATAGCTTTACTGAATATGTTAGGTATGTATTAAAAACACCAGCGTATTATGCTTGATTCGTCCAGATAAATAAGATTAGAGAGATAGATAGTTGTACTGATAGATTCAAAACATCATTTTTCCCCCGTACTATAAGAGAACACAATAGGCAGCATAGCAAAGGGATAGGTAGGTGAAATATTTTAGAGTAGTCTGTAGTGCATGATGATTGTATTCATGTACATAATACCCTTCAAGCCACCATAAAGGTGTGTGGCAGGGGGTGAATCCTCACCAAACATGCACTACATATCAAGCATAAAAAAGGATTCGCATTTATATACTGTTATAAACTTAACAATTTAAAAAAGATAAAAATAGCAAAGCAAGCATGCAAAAACATGCTGTTAGTTAGGTTAGTATTAAGTCCTCATAACAACGTGCAGCTACCAATGCTATCCATTGCTACAGTCGTATTGAAAATATTTGCCGTTATTCATATCCCTAATTGTACGAGGAAAAAATGACATTTTTAATCCGTCAGTTAGGCAATCAATTTCTCTAATAATGTGATTTGCAGTCTACCATAGTAAGTTGGGGTTCGCAAAATATTTTTAACATCACTGAAAATATGGTCTTGGAATTTGTTTAAGAGATTAAGTCTAAATTACAACCTGTGATCTGACAATGATTCCCAATTTAATTCATTTAAGAGACTGGTTACGCTAATATACGCTGGTCACATTCTTCTACCTGCACTCGGAGAGGACGGTCGCGTGGTGAGAGCTCCCTTCTTGAGTTGTGACTTTCACTTTTTTACCTGGTCGCCAGTAGCAGCTTTAACGTTGCCTAGCTGGGTCCGTAGTTTTAGCTCTAAAATTGTGTCGTCCTAGGCTATCCCCTATTTCATAGTGTAGTGGTGTATTTAGTAGTGAGTGTTTAGTTAGTTAGTAAGTGAGTGTGTTAGTGTGTGAGTTTTCTGTGCCTGCTGTGGCTGTAGTCCCTGCCATCCCGCGAGCGTCTGCCGAGAGTGTGTGCCGATAGCGATAAGTAAAACTAAACCAGTATCTTTATTACTTTTATATACTGAGATAAATACAAATCTTCCACCATTGTTTAACATCGTTGTGGCTATTCCATAGTTAGCGTATTTACGTTTTTTATTTATATTTTATCATCACCATAGTTTTGTTATTCTAAGTATTTCTCAGTTATAGAACCGTTCATAATAATCTATTGTTAACAATATATTTCTAGACTTCACTCGGCTTTAATTTAATTTAACTTTATTCGTTCTAGCTACACTGCATTACTTATTGTTTCATAATATCCGTGCTTCCGTACCGCCGTTTAATCTCCGTTATATATATAGACTTGTTCTCCTACAAGTGAATTTCTAATTTAATATTATCTTATTGTTATTTATTCATAGTCCTGTGTAGAACCGTATAATCCATCCTAACGTGTAAGGTGTAATTTGCACTTGTGTTTATTATTCATATACAGTTTATAGTAACTCTGTAGTTTGCGTAACTTATTTTAACCTAGTAGATTCATATAGTTGATCTTTTTATCGCTTATTGTTATTGAACTTAGTTGGTAATAGTTTTTTTATTTTTTTATTTTTTTTATAGATATTATTATATTTCCTTGACTAGTGCTTAATCTAGTTCGTCTTTCGTTGATTTTTTAGTAGTAGATATTTAATACATTTACTTTAGCTTTATACACATAAATTTTATTTATACATATATAGTTTATACTAACTCTGTAGTTTGCGTAACTTATTTTAACCTAGTAGATTCATATAGTTGATTTTTTTATCGCTTATTGTTATTGAAATTAGTTGGTGATAGTTTTTTTTTTAGATATATTTATATTTCCTTGACTAGTGCTTAATCTAGTTCGTCTTTTTCGTTGCTCCTTTAGTAGTAGATATTTAATACATTTACTTTAGCTTTATACACATAAAGTTTTATTTATACATTTATAGTTTATACTAACTCTGCAGTTTGCGTAACTTATTTTTTAACCTAGTAGATTTATACAGTTTTTTTTAATCGCTTATTGTCATTGAAATAATTCGGTAATAGTGTTTTTTTTAAAGATATATTTATATTTCCTAGATTAGTGCTTAATTTAGCTCGTCTTTTTCGTTGCTTCTTTTAGTAGTAGATATTTAATACATTTACTTTAGCTTTACTGTTGACACTTTTTGCTTCATCTCTTCGTAATCGCTGGTTTTGCGCATCCTACAGCCTACATTCCTCTCGTATACATTCCAGAGCTCACCCCCCTTGTGCTTCCCTTCCCAAACCTCAGCCTAACCAAGGTCAACCGTGACCCACCTCCCATCGCGACTCCCTACCGAGCGCTACCCTTGCAACCACTCACCCGTGTAGTTTTTCTACCTGTGTAGTTTACTCCTAGTCCCTGTCCCCTTTGGGTTAATTGGCTTCTGGTGATAATCTGTGGTCTGTATTTGCTTGCTTGCTCGTTTCTTCAAGAGCCTTGTTAGTTATTTATTAGTGTGTAGTAAATAGTAGATTCTTTTACCAGATAGCTCCGCTGCGAGTCTAAGGGAGAGAGATAGTTAGAGTTAGATTAGGATGACTCCCATTAGGTCAATTGTCAACCTCTTCCGTGACTCACCCGATAGCGAGCCCTTGCGGGCTCGAGTCGATGAGCTCGAGAAGACGGTGGATAGTCTTCGCTCTCTCGTGAAACGGCTGGTGACTACGTTGAGACGGTCGAGGGGGAGTGGGGGTCGGCCAAGGCCTTCCGCACGCGTTGGTGCGGGGGCGAGCCCTTGCACTGGCGTGGGTTGGAGGGTTGAGGACGTTCCCCGCACACCCGAGCCTATCGCGGAGCCTACCTCCGAATCCGGGGGAGAGTGGGAAGTGGTCCGTAGGAGGAGCCGTGGGGTCACACTACACAAACGGGGAAATGCAGAGGCAGAGGCTGAGCCTTTCCCCGTTAGTAATAGGTTCGATGGGCTGGCGGAGGTCGGCACATCGAACGCTCCGCCTCGGGAGACTTCGCCGACTGGGAGTCGGGAGGGAAGGGAGGGAGTATTAGTGATAGGTAGCTCCAATGTCCGCCGGGTAGCGGACTCGATGCGTGCCAGGGCCCGTCGGGAAGGAGGTGGTGAATCCCGAGGGAAAGGTGACGAAGAACGGGTACGTTCCTGGTGTATACCAGGAGGTACGGTGCCCCAGGTGACGAAGGCGTTGAAAGCAACGGTCAGTGCCACTAACTGCTCCAAGCTGCACGTAGTCGCCCATGTCGGCACTAACGACGCCGCGAAACGGGGGTCCGAGGATGTAATGGATTCCGTAAGGGATCTATGCACCGAGTTCCACCGTGTTCGTGGAGGTCTGGGTATCGATATGAGGCTGACTATATGTAGCTTGGTACCTAGGACGGATCGGGGGTCGATGGTTTGGAGCCGAGTTTTAGGCATAAACCGGAGACTCCGTGAAGTCTGTGGGAGCGAGGGAGCTGAGTTTTTGGACCTCGGGCCGGAGCTGGAAACGTGTCGGGTGCCCCTGAATCGCTCGGGTGTCCACTACACGGACGAGGCATCGTCTAAGGTAGCGCGTAGGATACTGGAGCATACACGTAGCGTTTAGCTCAGGTGGTAGCCCAGAGTGCAGGTCAATCCGCGGGGGAAAAATCGGGCAAGAATTTGACAGAACATGCAGAGAAGTTTTAGAAGGTCAGAGAAAAACACATGGAGAGAACGAACATGATAATTCATCAAAGGTAATAGGTAGACCAAATAGTTTGTCCGTCAAAAAATTATCGAAGAAAATTTTAGTTGGAAAGGAGCACCAAGAGAGAAACAGATTGGAAGAAAAAATTTCAGTGATAGTAGTGAATTGTCGTAGTATAAGAAATAAAGTAGCAGAATTTCACCACCTCATTAAGAGTACTAATGCAGATATAATCGTAGGTACAGAAAGCTGGCTTTCGAAGGACATATCAGATCATGAAGTATTTCCGAAGTGTTTTACAGTATACAGAAAGGATAGAGTAAGCAGAAACGGAGGAGGAGTATTTATAGCTGTGAAGGACCCGTATGTCAGTAGAAGAGAACTTATTTCAGAGCGAAATGTAGAAAGTATTTGGTGTTCCGTTGAAAGTAAAAGTAGTAACGCAAAAAAGATATATGTAGGTGCATATTACAGGCCACCGGACGCACACGTCAATTCTATAATAGAGCTAGAGTCAGAGATACGTACATTACTTTCTGGGAAGAATGATAGAGGAATAATAGTAGGCGGAGATTTCAATCTCCCCTCGATAGACTGGAATACGTGTAGTTTCATTGCAGGAGGTAAGGATAAGGAACATTGCGAATCACTGTTGAACACCTTTACGACACATTCTTTACAACAGCTAGTAACAGAGCCGACCAGGGGAAACAACATTTTAGACTTATTAGCAACAAATATACCCGAGAGAGTTCTAAATACAGTTACAGACACAGGAATTAGTGACCATAAAATAGTGCATGCGAAATTTATTGTAGGCGTTGAAAGACATTATAAACCAAGGAGGAGGGTATACTTATTTGGCAAGGCAAATTACGACGGTATGAAAGAGGAATTAAGGGAAGCATTTAATGTATTCAGCGAACAAAGCAAAGGATTAAATACAGAGGATTCGTGGAGAGAATTTCTTGAGGTCACCCGTAACGCAGTTCATAAATACATACCAAGTAAATATATTAGTGATAATACAGAGCCAAGGTGGTATAACGCGGAGGTTAGGAAATCACTAAAGCGACAAAGGGTATGCCACGCTAAGATGAAAAATGCCAGACGGGGTCTATCGGTAGAGGAAAAAAATGAGCTAGTTCAAAACTATAAAAAATCGAGAGCATTAGCAAGAAAATCATGTCGGCAAGCGTTATCACATTTCAAGAGCAAGATGTTAGGAGAATATTTAGATAGCAATCCTAAAGCGTTCTGGTCATATGTGAGAGAGCTCCAGGGAAATAAGTCCACAGTGCACACACTTAAAAATGATAAAGGAATCAGAGTCACCAGCAGTGTAGAAAAAGCCAACACTTTAAACACCTTCTTCCAAAGTGTATTCAACTCATCGTCACCCAACGCAGTGGAACTACCGCCGAACACTTTCAGTGAGCAAATGCCCGAAATAAACATTTCATGTCGCGGAATAGAGCAGCAGTTAAAAAGCATAAGTAAAAACAAATCACCAGGTCCCGATCAAATTCCTTCCAGAGTATATAAAACATTAGCTTCTGAAATAGCCCCCTATCTAGAAATAATATTCAATAAAACACTAAAGAACCACACAGTACCCAAGGATTGGAAAGTAGCTAACATTACACCTATATTTAAAAGCGGTGATAGGGAAGAACCTAGTAACTACAGACCCATTTCACTCACGTCAATCTCTTGTAAGATATTTGAGCACATAGTAGTCAGTTCAATCATGGGGCATTTGGATAGTCAGGGATTACTCATAAACAGCCAGCATGGGTTCCGGAAAGGTAGATCTTGCGAGACACAATTAGCTTTATTCGTACACGATATTTTAGTCCACGGCGAAAGCAGTACTGAAGTTGATGCGATATTTTTAGATTTTAAAAAGGCCTTCGATAAAGTTCCTCATGACAAATTAATCTTGAAGTTAGAGAGTTTTGGTATAAATAAAGACGTTGTATGTTGGGTAAAAGAATTCTTAAGTGGGCGAGAGCAGAGGGTTGTCATAGATGGTATCATGTCGGACACAATCGAAGTCACATCGGGAGTTCCCCAGGGTAGCGTAGTAGGTCCGCTTCTATTTCTTTTATACATAAACGATTTGGGTACCGTAGTTAGTAGTAACCTTAGACTTTTTGCTGACGATGCGGTGGTGTACAGGGGTATATCAAATGAAGAGGACACGAAATCACTTAGCAAGGATTTAGATGCAATTCAAGAGTGGTGCGACAAATGGCAGTTAGAACTCAACCTTAAAAAGTGTGTAGCTATCAATTTTTGGAGGAGGAATAATTCGATAGAGCGATCCTATACAATTAATAACACGAAGATCGAAAACGTTGAAACCGTAAGATATTTAGGTGTAACAATCACTAAAGATTTATCGTGGGGAAGACACATAAGGGAAATATGCGGCCGAGCGAAGAGAAAGCTAGGATTTATAAAAAGAGTACTTGGGAAATGTGATGAGAAGACAAAAGAGCGATGCTACTTTTCACTAGTTAGGCCCCACCTTGAGCATGCAGCCAGTGTATGGGATCCTAATGAATCAGGTTTGATGAGAGAACTAGACAGTGTGCAGCGTAGAGCAGCTAGGTTCGTCAAAAGGTGTTACGATAGGTTGAGTAGTGTATCAGAATTAATACAAGAATTAGGGTGGGAATCATTATCAGAGCGTAGGTTAAAGTCCAGATTAAATCTATTGGAGAAATTTCAATCGGATAGCTTTACTGAAGATGTTAGGCACATATTAAAAACACCAGCGTATTATGCTAGATTCGACCAGATAAATAAGATTAGAGAGATAGATTGTCGTACAGATAGATTCAAAATGGCATTTTTCCCCCGTACTATAAGAGAACAGAATAGGCAGCATAGGAAAGGGATAGGTAGAGGAAATATTTTAGAGTATCCTGTAGTGCATGATGCATGTATTAACCCCTCAAATACTATAGATACTAACAATCTAGTTGCATGAGACCCTTTAGTTGCTTGCTTGCATGTTAGTAGTGCATGCTTGGTGATCTTCACCCCCTGCCACACACCCTCGCGGTGGCTTGCAGGGTATCATGTAGATGTAGATGTAGATGTAGATATAATTATCGTACCGTCCCTTTACAAATCTGCTCTATATTCGCTGCACACGTTCAAGTTCATTATTTCGACAGATTTCGTAGGGATCCCATACACTAGCTGCATGTTCCAAATGAGATCTAACAAGGGAAAAGTGGCTGATTTCTCGTACATGATCGTCACATTAACCCAGTACTCTTTTGATGAATCCCAGTTTAGGATTAACTTGACCCATTATTTCACGTATGTGTTTACCCCAGGAAAGATCATGTGTCAGTCTTATTCCAAGGAATAAGACTGACACATGTTAATACCTTAAATACTATAGATACTAACAATCTAGTTGCATGAGACCCTATAGTTGCTTGTTTGCATGTCAATGGTGCATGCTTGGTGATCTTCGTCCCCTGCCACACACCCTCGCGGTGGCTTGCAGGGTATCGCGTGGATATAGATGAACGCAAAATTTTCCCTTCTTTAGGGTACTTCATCATCCATTTAAAGTATGTATCTCAATTAAATGAACAGCACAACAGCTCCAAGATATCTGACCTAAAACTTTATATGAAACTACCGCATTCACAACTTGAAGAGACGGAGAAGTGAATTGGAATAACGGTATGGATGCAGCCATACGTGATACGAGAGATGCTTAGCGTGGCACTTTCCTCTATCCTTGGACAGCCATTCAACAGGGAACACTGCTACCAGCATCTTCTCGGCCTCCTGATTCCTGGGACGTCAGGTGTGATAGATATGCGAATCGGGCATCCTTGGTAAATATTTGTCGACCGTTCCGTTTTACGGCGCGTCAATAAATGTGTTATTACCGCCGTCCGCCTACAAGAGCGAAGCCAGGGGAGCGAGGGGCTGTCATAAAGACCTCGAATCAATTCTCTGATCCGCATGGGCTCAGAATTGCGATACGTCGAGTACGTGTAATTATGAATTAATTAATTTAAATGTGCATTAAATGTCAATAGCTGGAATTATAATCTCGAAATGCGAATACTTTTAGTGGAAGTAGAGATTTACCGGGCGCAGTGTTCATTTTTATTTATTTGTTTCCATTGACCCGAGAGCAACACAGATGGTATGTACATCGGGAATTTCAAGTATAAACAACTATACACCACAGACATCCAAGACCCAGGAGGTGAAAATCCTCCCCGGGCGAGATTCGGACCCGCGACCCTGGGATTGACAGGCGAGGGATTTACCCACCGCCACCGGAACCTGCGATTTTAATAAGTGTAGGCCTCCACTCCCGCAATCCTATTTATAAGTTAGGTTTTGAATTCAAATTCAGTAACTTGTAGGGTAAATTAATTCAAGGCTGAGACCAAAAACATTCGACTGTTCATTTTTCCATCAGGAACTAGTAATCGAACTAGGAAACACCCTAGTTCCATTTAAATATTTTTTCCCGGGAATTTCAGTAGTATTTTTGATCAACTAACTGGCATGCCTAGATTTCTTTGGTCATGATTTACATTTCACAGAGGCTTTGCAATATGGTGTAGAACTGCAATATTTGTGGAAGGTCCAAATGATAAATATATTGAAGCTTCAAGTGAAATAGAAAAAGTAGATTATTAATCGCTATCATGACAACAGGATAACAATATTAGAAAGACAGATGTACGCACGGATATATTTAAAAATATATTGCTACCCGCAAGCAAGAAGAGAACTGAAAAGGCATATATCACATCAGGAAATATATTCGTATTACAGAGAATTGTCGAGAGTGAATACGAAATAAGTGCGTTAACTCCACCCTTGTATGGCTATGAGGCTAATTATTTCTATAAGGATTAAAATAAATGCCTAGTCTATTAAATTGAAACACATTTTCCGTCACAGTTAATAATCATTTTGTTGCACGTACCGAATGAATGCATGAATGACATGTTTATCTCATTTTCCTCGGAGTGGTATTATTGTTACTCTTGGTTTCATTAAGTAGTTAGTACATAAACGGCGTATTATTTATTTTTTGCATGCATGAATAGCAGTAAGTGTTCTGTCATATTCATGATGCATGCCTGATGATGGTTCACCCCCTGCCAAACACCCTTACGGTTCATTGCACCGTATTATATAGATTTATATTAAGTAGCATTATATCCATTAGGATATGTACACATGTGCCTGGTTCACTCCCTGCCACGCACCCTCGAGGTGATTAGCAAGGAACTTAGCAGATGTAGCAGATGTATATAGTTTTTCTCAATATTATTCTATTTTCTCAGTAGAGTATTATCTGCAGTCAAGTATTCTTTTAGTTATTCAAGGAAATAAGGCTGAATATTCGTCGGTTTGATATTTCTGGTATTGCATATTGTTAACAATAAGAAAACGATACGAAGCTTAACAAGAGAATGAGAAAGTAAAAATTAAACTAGCAGACCTGCTGCCTGCCTTGCAAACACTTTTCATAACCATTTCGTATGCAGAGAGAAGGAAATGGCTATTTTATAAATAGAGCAATGTATCCCACTCTAATTCTCCTATATGTTTTTCTACTTTATTCTACATCATATTTTCATTATATGTTGTCTCCCACTCTCAAAAACCACGGTTTTTGTATTTTTCTGTGCACCACAAACTACTAAAAATCCAAAACAACTACCAAATCATGCAGATAGAGAATCCACACTCAACGCACCAAACCTCACTCTTTTAGCTCAAAAATTGGGAGAGAACAAAAAAAAACTGATACAGAATAACTGACTGACTGATTGACTAGCTTCAAAATTAATATATATAGATGAGGAAAAACTACTGAGAGAAAATTTGCCTCGGCAGGAAAATATCATGAGTTATACAAATATTATTATCTGATGATCATTTTTTTCTTTTTAACGGGCAAAAGAAATCAATAGTTGATAACTTTTACCATTACATTGATTTGTATTGACTGGAATATTTGGATGAAACTTTTCATTTCCATATCGCATTTTCCAAGGTAGTTTTGCTATAAATTGTTAATCATCTGCTAATTTTGAAACAGTCATGATTCCTTTTGGCGCGCACAGTCGCGAAAATAATAGCAACAAAACGGTAAAATGCAACTAACTAAAAGGGGAAAACATTCATTAAATAACAGGCGTACTATGAGGTAAAGGTAGCATTTATCAAGCATATCAAATGTCAAAAATATATCGCTTAGGAGAAGGTGATATATGTGATTTGCATACGTAAAAATACGTAGTCACACATGAAAATGCTGGTATTTCCGAAGAATTTTTATTTCTTCACACGGCAATGAGGTGCTTTGGCTACTGCACTCACTCGTTTTATTCGGAAGCCATGAAACCGGTTGAGTGCAACGATGAAAAAAAGGGTTATTTACCACCTCGTAAACGTCCTCGGATGACACCGCCATTTATGATTCGAGCGCGAAAGCGCAAAATATCGCGACACAAGGGAATTATACTTATAGAAATTACACTGCAAGAGAGAATAAATACCCCGGAGCGGCTTTTTTTACACGACGGATTTGTCAACTGTTTACACATTAGTGCCCACATAATAGAGAATAGAATGCGGATTTGATTTACTCACTCATCGAAATTTAAAGTGCCACATTCCCCCACACCTGCGAGCACTTATATAATATTCATGCGAGTTAAAAACGTCAAAGAAGAGTATAAAAAATGAAGACACTCAGCATAATATGCAATATATTTGATAATTATCGGCGATTCTCGCAATTAAATCTTTGTACCTGAGTTGAAACGTTCTTCAAAATCCATTTTTAAGATTTAAGGAAGCCACTTGAAAGAGCAGTAAAAAAGCTTTGAAATGGGGACAAATTCATAATTCTCAAAGTTGCATGTACTCTTTTTTTAGTCATGGTGTTAAACCTGCATCAGATATGCACAACAGACAGATTCAAATATCCGTTCTTACCGCGAACAATTCGTGATCATTGCAACATTAATACTTCTTATATATCCGTTGTCCGTTGAATAAAAAGTCAGAACTTTATGCAGACGTTTCGGATACGTATTTATCCATCATCATATATATAAATAGGTATATGAAAATAAGAGGTCAAGAAAACATCATATGAATTAATAATTCTCACATCTCCATAAAATTAAATGTATATCAACATGAACATGCAACATCGCACACATTAGATAAATACATACACATCAAGCGAAAATTAGAGGTAAGATTTGTGTTTTGGATTTTGGAGCATTAAAAATGTCTACATGATCGCGTAATATACTACGTAATGCGTATTTGTAATACTTCCCAGATGTTTTATCCTTGATTTTTGGACGACGTTGGAATTTGTACAGCGTGACCCGCATGGTATTCATACTAATCTCTCATAAGTTGATTATATATGTAAACTTTAGTGAATGTTTGGTGATAACTCACCACCTGCCACACACCCTCGAGGCAGTTTGCTGAGTAGTCAGTAGATATAGAGGGATATAGATAAATACGAGTCAAATACAGAAAACATGCACAGGAATTAACCAAACCATTCGCCCGGAGAGTAAAAAGTCATTAAATAGGTATATCCTTTAGATTCCTCATCGACCAAAAACATTGAACTATTTCTTTTGCTTATAATTCAGTCAGGAATTCAATCGTGTGCTTACACTAGGGAGCACTGGCATTGCTTTATTGTTCCTCACCATAATTTAACGGAAGCATACTCATGGTTTCACTCATGCTAGGCTATGCAAGTTTTACTTCTCTGCGTCTGGTGAAAAGGGATAGCGATTCGATGTGTGCAGAAAACGAACAATACTTTCTAAGCAACGATGAAGGGCTATACTTTGTGAAATTTCATAATAAACATAAAGAAAACATTTGCGATTCCACTCAACATAAGATTTACTCACCCAGCATGTTTCGCTACACTGCATCATCTTCAGAAACGGAGACAAGATATTAAAACATACACATAAGTAGTAGTTCCTAAACGGTACAGGGAGGGAATGTCAGTGCGGACCATAGATATTATGGGGACCTATTATAACTCTATGGTGCGGACAAGGAGTGGGTAGGGCGGAAGGGGCGGGGGAAAAACAGTCAAATGTTCACGTACTGAGTCGTAGGTGGGGGTAGGAAGTTCGCTCTTGAGCGAGCATGGGGAATACGGGTAGGTTGAGGTATGGCGGAAGGCCACGTATTGAAGTTTGGTCACTGGAGGGTAGGGGGTGGATCCACGCCTTATCTGACAACACTGATCATCAAATAAGTAAATAGAAAGAGTAATTTTAACACCTTAGAGAAACCAAATATTTTCTAATGATAAAAAGGCTAAAAATAAAGCACTGCAGGCACAAAGAATGGCGACCAAAATGTTAAAAGTACATCAAAAAACACCAGCTTACCATGTAAGGTTAAAGCATGAAGATAAAATTAGAGGGATGCATAATAAGACAAGAAAAGAAGCATTGGGAAATTAGAATCGATATGCGATTTTGATGTAGAAGAGTATCTTGCAGTGATTTCTTAAATATAATCACGTTTAAAATTACTAACTCATGCATGCTTTGGATCATCATCATTGGTCAACAATCCTAGGATTGGTTTGACGCAGCTTTCCACTCGATTCTTCTATCGGCCAACCTCTTCATATTAACGTAGCTCCTCTGTTTCACGTCCTTTACGATGTGTTCTATATAACTCATAAGAGGCCTGCCTTTTCCAATCTTCCCGTTCACTTTTCCCTCGACGATAGTCTTCATCAGGCCATCATGTCTCAAGATATGGCCGATTAAGTTGTCCCGTCTTCTTTGTAGGGTTTTCAGTAGACGTCTCTTTTCTCCCACTCTTCTTAAGACTTATTCGTTTGTCACTCGGTCGATGCATTTTACCTTTGTCATTCTTCGGTAATACCACATTTCAAATATTTCCAGCCATGACTTCTACGCTGTTATGCTTCGCTGCCATATAGCAGAATGCTCCAGATGTGCGTTCTAATGAAATGTTTCCTCACTTCCACGCCTGTATTTACTGCTGTAAGCAGGTACTTCTTTTGGGAAAATGTCCTTTTCGCTTGGGCAATTCTACTAACTATTTCTTTCTTGCTTCGTCCATCGTTGGTTGCTCGACTTCCTAGGTAACAGAACTCTTTCACCTCTTCAAGTTTTTGTTTTCCTAGTTTGACATTGGTTTTGGGCCTCTTCTTTCTTGCTACACACCAATATCTTAGTTTTATTTTCATTGATCTTCAGATGATATCTGGCCATTGTCCTTTCCATGGTTACTAGAATCATGTTCAGATCCCTCTCTGTCTCTGCTATGAGTGCTATGTCATCAGCGAATCATGGCGAATCTCAGCATGCCTTATTTTTTCTCCGTGGATAGTCACCCCAGAAGACTTGTATTTGATTTTATAATTTTGGATGATATAAATTAATTAATGTAATTATATAATTTCATGGCTAATCAATAATAAACACATTCCGTTTTGTATACCTACAATTTATTTACACGTGTCTCAATAAATGCATGTAAGTATACATTTTCCACAAAGTAGTAGCATAATACGTCTCACAATCAGTTGCATTTAAGTAGTGCATGCACGCACTCGTTGATATATTTGCATGCCTTCACGATAATAAGTATAAGTTATATTCTCTCTGATTTAAAATTCATGTCCGGTGATGGTTCAACGCTCACCGCACAGCCTTGCGGTGGGTTGCAGGGTATTATACAGATGTAGATTCGTTTCATGCCAGTCAACATCGAGGGAATGATAGCCTTATATTTCGTGGAGCGTCAACGATAAAGGAAAGTGGGAGGTGACAAACAACCTCTCCCCTTCACAAACCTTTTCATTGGGCTATTTAACCTTTTAGTTCAGTTAATTCTACCCACTATATATCAAGCTAATTTCGGGACAAGAGTTGGTTGACGAAAAGAACATGCCTACACCGGGTTTCCTTCCATTCTTCCCCCGTCCCCAAAAGTTCTACCAACTCTCAACTAACCATCTATCTTCAACGGCGCAAATGACCTCAACGTTTGATCGTAAACAAAAAGAGAGTCGTGTAAAAATGATTTACTGTCCATATTTACTTATGAGACGCGAAGCAAACTAATAATTCTTAAACGTTGTGGTATAACAACGAACAGTCATAGATCAGCAGAAATCGAAAGGGTTTGTGCGCTGAATGAGTACACACACGTCTCGTCCAGCGTCTTGCAATTCAGGGGCGCGACAAGGAGACGAAAGGCGAAGGAATGGAAGGGGCAAGCAAGGGATTTTCAGGAAGGAACACCCCCCCGCCCTCTTTTTGGCGACAGTATATCTGTCAGGGGAACGTCTTTATGACGGTTCCACATTCTCCCTGGCAACCGGTCGGGGGACAAGGAAGGGATAATTGCACCGCATTTGGGAAAACCCCACGCCCATCTCCACCTCTCTCTCCAGGCAAAACGCCCCTTCCCTTGTGCACCCCGCCGTCCATCCCTTTCCCTACGCAGGGCAAAGACAGAATGAATCCCTCTCCCTTCCCTCGCCCATCCGTCCCCTGGCAGGCAAGTGGGTGCGGAGGAGAAAAAGGGGACAAAATATTTCGACAACGTGACCAATTGGGGCGAGAGGATGAGGCGTGTTTGCAGTCCGCGATTGAAGTTGCCGAAACATTTCACCGACCGTGGGTTGGGAAAGAGGAGAGCAATGGAACCCCCCTCCCTCCCCAACCATCGCTCTGTACACCCTCATACAGCTACGGGTGTGGTTTTCGTCCCTCCTCCACTCTTCTTCACCCGAGAGAAGAGGCTCGGGTTCGAATTTTATGCACCGTCGGGCTCGTCCAAGACCACCGGCTCGTCGAGGGTGCATATCGGTGCAGCTCGTACTCGTCGGGTTCCGCTCCTTTCTCTGCCTTCGCTTTGCTTCTTCCACTGTTTGAGTCTGCTCCTCCATTATCTCCGCCTCAAGGAGTGCATTCTACTCTTTCTTGTCCTCACCTCTGGGGTCGGTGGTCCGTAAGACGTTTACGCGAGGAAATAAAGACGCGGCAAAGAGTTCTCAGACAGAAGTTCAAGGGTAGAGCCTCCACACATTTTGGCTTTCTCGGTTAAATGGGTGACAGCACTAGGTGGGAAATGGATAAGGCTGCTGGGATGGAAGAAATGCTAACATGCCGATAAGCATGATCCTCCCAGGATTCGGATATTGGCGACAAAACTGGCCTCGCAGATAATTATTACAGCCATATCAGACACTGTAAGTCTACACTGCCACACAGCTCTATGGAAGCTTGAAGGGTATTATGTAGATATAAGCCGCCGACAGATAAGGCAAAGTGTTTAACAGAATCAGTTTTTTGCACTACATCGCAAGACATCTTTCGTCGGCATATATACCTAATACAAGTTTGATGATGATTTAAAACCTACTACAAACCCCCACGGTTCAGGTCTTGCTCCAGATGTTCAACGCAAGCAAGGAACACTACAGATATCTATTTTTTTATAGTCAGGAGTTTAGGTCACATAGAATTAAAATGCCAAAACCTATGCCAACGTTTCGGATATTTATGTATCCATCTTCAGGGCTTCAAGTTTGTTGATATTCTGGACAGATACCCATATACTACCTTGCAATCTACCGCCAAGATACAAGGGGTGACACCAGACTAGGCCAGGTACGCATTATCGTCAGATATAGTTTTAGTAAGACAGTTAACTCTCAAATGCATGCTACAATCATAGCCCGATCGGCCGTGATTGTGGCTTAGAAATTACAATGGATAAACTGTCATATGAAACTACACTTACACAGTGCCCTGCAAGCTACCGCAAGGGTGTGAGGCGAGGGATGAATCCATTAAAAACCAGATAAACATTTCCGTCCAGTAAACCAACCTCGTTAGTGACTACATTACCAGTTTCATTCTAAGGTTAACTAAATTCACTAAGGGAAAACAGCAGCTTGACAAGAAATACGGCATTTAATTTTAAAATACTATCATATGGGAAAAATAATCTGAAAAAAAACATTGTCCAAATATTATTGGTTACATGCCGAATGTGCCAAAAAATCTAAAAACAAATAATTATACTCACACGCTTTACATATAGGTACATTCCAACGCAAAAATGATAAAAGCCTAAAATCTTCGCCGCATATCCAATATTATTTTACCGCCGGTAACCTGTAATTGTCCCCTATTTCAGGCGAAAAATATTGCGTAATAAACCTCTCGTACTACTAGTAACCCGAAGCTACCGAAATTCGTCTTTATGATACAGTTTAACTTAATACGTAGGTAAGTGTTTATGACAGATTCCTCAGGAAAAAATGCCAACTTCAATACAGCATGAGAAGTTGAGGTGATTATTCGGGGGAGGCGGCCGACAGCGAAGGTAATTTTTAGGATAGGTGAGTAAATGGGAAAAGATAGGAATTTTTCAGGGAACGGAGGAAGGGTTGAGCGAAACCCGGCGTTGGCTTTTGGTCTCTTGAAACGGGTAGCGACAAGGGCCTCACGTCTAATGCGACGAAGGAGTACTAAATCACCAATTCACCACAAGTTGAAATGCATACGTAATCTCTTTAGTAAATTCCGAGAAAATATTTTCACTGACGTAAAATGACACATCTTGCGAACTCTGACAGGCTGGGTAGCAAACATAAAATTAAGGAAATTGATTGCCGAACCGACAGATTAGGATGTATCCATTTCTTTCCTCGTACAATTAGGGATCTGAGTAGCTATGAATATATTCAATAATATATTCACGATTTTATCGATATGTAGCCTAGGTAGTTGCATGTCGGTATAAAAGCTTTTGGCTATCCTAGCTAGTGTTAAAAAAAAGTCTAGACACCTGAGTTAGAGGAGCTATACCTTCGAAAAGAGAGAGCCAATTTTGATGCAGTAAACTTTATCTTATAGTGTTCATTGCTATAATTACTTATTTGAATCAAACAGTATTTATCATCTTAGATTAACTTTTACTAAATTGAATTTGAAAAAAGAGACGATTTTCGGGTCTTCAAATCCGATGATCCAAATTAGCCTTTTTGCTGCTCCGTTACCTGTCCTCACATTAACTTCAGATTTTCACATAAAGCCGATTTTTTATTAATAATATGCAGGAATTGATTTTTAATTTGTTGCAAAATTTGCAAAAGTTGTGAAATTTGTACATACAATCCTACTAACTTCGGAACTGATGATTCAACTGAAAAGTGGGACCAGTGGGACAAGTAAGAGCACGCTAATTCATGCTCACTTGATTTTAAGATATTTTTGAAACCACTATAATTCAACAGAAATATAGCCAATAATTCAATTTAAGTGTGGTAGGTAGGAACCGGATAACCTCGCATGTTGCGATAAATAAATGCGAATTTTCTGTGAAAATTCGGGATAAAAGCGAAATACCCGCGAATTTAGTAACTATGCGAAATTTATGCGAATGAGGCAATGAATATAAAAAATAGTAGGAAATGGCAATAAAAATATCTTTACATGTTTTCATTTATGAAATATCCCATTTTTATCCATTAAAATTATTATTATTATTACATGAACGCATCAAATTAGCATATTTTCAACTTAAACGTAATTAAACACACATATGTGAAATGATTATACCGCGCAATGAGCAGAGGAGCGTTGTTGCGCAATTTGTTTCACCTTTGTCAGCAAACTAAAGTGTTTGGGCGCGCACTTGCATTCACATGGTGCATCAGTCGTGTGAAGCAGTGTAAATGCGAGACAGTACGAAGATTCAGGCTTTAAAACTTACGTGCTAGTGTGTTATCTCAATTATCGTCAAATACCATGCACAGTGAAACTTCGTATTTGCGTTATCAGAAATTACATTTTCCCGCGATTTACAACGTTTTTATCGGGTTACACCCCATATCCCATATCTCCAGCGTATGTACAATAGGGCGGATCGGAAAAATCGATTTTTCGCGGAGAAACTTGGCCCTCTGGAAAAAGTTGTCAAAGTGACTCAAAATGAGGCCAGAAAAATTTGGGACCTCTAGGTCAACCCTAGACCCTCGCGCCGTGGCCATTTATGGGGATGGGGGCTGAAAATGGAAAAAGTCATGTTTTTAAATCGGTTCCTCATGGAATTTGTCGAGTTGCGGCCCTTTGGGACAAAAATTTCGTCCATTTGTACGTATCTGCAGCCCTTAAGCCACAAATCGTCTATTTTGAGTGCGCGGCCGCGCGTAATATGCACCGCCCACGCAGCGTCGCGGCGCTACGCTCCGAAGGCCGCTCGAGCGTCTCTTGTCGGCTCGCTCCTCCTGCCCGGTCTCCGCGAACGCAGCAAAACTCATCACGGATGCGTCTTCCGTCGTTGATCTCATTAATATTAGATAATTAAACAATTTCCAGGTAATAACAATTACGGAGGAACTGTATGAAAGTAATATAACCCTATATACTAAACCGTTTTTCCTGTCCCGTCCACATAAACGAATTGACAGTACTAACTTTTAAAGAAGTGATAAAATATTTTTTTTATGTTCGCGACGTATTGATACAAAAGCGCAGGAAAGGAGCCTACGGTTTATCAAGTAGTCTCGTGGCGTAAAAAGTGTTCGAACTTTTGAGACGCACCTCTATTCCAATCATTCCGAAACATGGTGTGATTAAAATGATTATACGGTACCATACGACGTACTACGGCTTAAGAAAAAATGCAAGCAAGCCTACGAAAGGTGCCAAATCGATAACAAATTAATATATTTTTAAATGAATCCCAGAAACTATGTGATATTTGTGCGTTTCAGTGCTAAAGAATTAACGAGTGTAAATTTAGAAAGAGGATACAGTTCTCCCAAATGAAGCGGCATTTTTGAGGGAGCAAAGGACAAAACGAAAGATGGTATCCGGTGAATTGGATGCCTCAGTAATTCGACGATTAAAGAAAAACCTCAGAAGAGGATCGTCGGAGAGCGTCGACTCAAAATCTTTCATTCTTGAAGAGGTAAAAAGTGAGCATCAAGAATTTTTTTCCGCCACATCTCGAGAAAACTCAACCGACGAGGAACCAACCGACTTGGACCTCAACGTTCCTAATACGATTAGGAATGAAAATCAACCTGGACCTCCTTCGGGGCAAAGGCGTCTTCAATTGTCAACTGTGGCGGAGGTATGTGCTAGTTTTGGTGACTTGTCCCTCAGAGCAGCAGCAATTATCGTCAGCGCAACTGTATCCGACGCAAAGCTCAAAACTCCGGAAGACACGTGATAGGTAGTGGACCGGCATTACTTACGAAGACAGAAAAAGAAGATGCTAGATTCAGTAAAAGCAAAGACAGATAAATAAAAAAAATACAATTGAAGGTCTGTATTTTGACGGCAGAGAGGATGAAACAAACTGCAGAAAATAGGCAAGAGGACTTACCCATCTAAGGTTAGGGAGGGACATGTCGTGTTAGTTGGAGCCTGGCTCCCAATTTTTCGGTTTTGTCTCCCCCATAGGAGGATTTGCAAGAAACATCATATCTGCATTTTCTTGATTTTTTGCGAAAGAAAATATTGAACTTTCAAATTTAAAAGTGATTGGATGCGATAGCACCAAAGTGAATAGATGTCAGGAAGGAAGCGTCATCCGTTTTCTGGAAGCAAAACTCCGACGTCCCTTATAGTGGTCTATTTGCCAATTTCACTTGATTGACTTAGCACTGCGGCAGTTGGTAGAAACATTATACGGGCAAACTAAGGGGCCAAATTTGTTGCAAGACCTATTGCCTCCACCCTTCAAGACTGCCACACTCTTGATATCATACGATTCGAGCCAGTTCCAACAAAATTGTCCCACGAAGAAGACTTGAGATTGCTTAGCAGTGACCAGCAGTATCTTCGGGAAATTTATAATGCTGTGGCCAAAGGATTTCGCTCGGAAAATTTGGCCAGATGAACTCCAAAAAATGTGGCTCATTCTCGTTAGCTCACTACGGCCAGCCGACAACTGAGGCTATAAGTGTCCACTAAAATTCATGCGTTAATTTATAAAATCTAGTGTCATTCAAAAAGTATACGCACCTGTCTGATTTTCAGTGAAAAAAACACTGTATACACGCTGGTGCTGTAAATTTATGGAAATTGTTAAATTGATCAAGATATCTACCAGTAGATTTAAAAGAGTCATTGATCCTGTTATTCAGAGAAATAGTTTTTTCGGGCACTCAGAAAATTCACTCCTCCCGATGATTGCTGACAATGGAGAGGAAGTGTAAGAGATTCGTGGAAAATAATCTTAAGAGGCATGAAGAAATACGCGTGCGATGAAAATCCAAGAACTTTTGAGTTAACAGATTTTAAATTTGATGTAGAATACTACAAGCTGCTGATAAAATGGGACGAGAACACCGACTCGTGCTCTATCGCATCTCACGACTGAAGAAAGTCGAGAATTATTTGAGTAATGCTCAACTGTGGAACGCAATTGTCCTTGTCACACGCAAGCTTTTGAAATATTTGTAAAAGTGGTAACCCAAGCTTCATTGGCATCCGCAACAACGACAGATAATAAGAAATACAGAAAATACTAGAAAGCAGAACCAAAATTCCAACCTTTAAAACCTAGTCTCAGTTCATGCTGTGATAGAGTAAGTTTTACATTTATCTGCTCGACTTCAAAAATAAAAAAAATCGATAATGACCTTTAGTGTTCAATGAAAATAAAGTTTAAAGACGAATACTTGCACACAGATAAACCGACTGGTACTAAAAATGATCACTTTCTTATTTTTTCGATAGCATATAATCTGATAAAGGAAATGCGTTCCTCTATTCTATGAGTGGGTGTGAGGGCGGGGGAGTTCATAGTGCAGGTACCTCAACGTGGTGAGCTCTGGTAACTACTTTAATTATTTTTGCATTCTTTCTCCATACTGAAAATTAATAGTAAGAGTAGGCTAAAAATCGAGGAGTGTTCCTTAACTCCCTGAATGATGACGGTGTGTTATATTTCTTTCATACAGTTCTTCCGTAATTGTTATTACCTGGAAATTGTTTAATTATCTAATATTAATGAGATCAACGACGGAAGACGCATCCGTGATGAGTTTTGCTGCGTTCGCGGCGACCGGGCAGGAGGCGCGAGCCGACAGGAGACGCTCGAGCGGCCTTCGGAGCGTAGCGCCGCGACGCTGCGTGGGCGGTGCATATTACGCGCGGCCGCGCACTCAAAATGGACGATTTGTCGCTTAAGGGCTGCAGATACGTACAAATGGACGAAATTTTTGCCCTAAAGGGCCGCAACTCGACAAATTCCATGGGAAACCGATTTAAAAACATGACTTTTTCCATTTTCAGCCCCCATCTCCATAAATGGCCACGGCGCGAGGGTCTAGGGTTGACCTAGAGTTCCCAAATTTTTCTGGCCTCATTTTGAGTCACTTTGACAACTTTTTCCAGAGGGCCAAGTTTCTCCGCGAAAAATCGATTTTTCCGATCCGCCCTAATTGTACAACCCCGCATATACACGATGACATTTACCCGCTGTTTGCCTTAGATGCGGGTTAGAATGCGATTATTATTTATTATTAGTATTCTACCGGTGAAGGTAGGTTTAAATTGATATTAAATTCCTACCAACCCCTAAATTTCACACCATGTTCCTCTTCAGTCCCTCATACCTCCTGCCACCCATCATTCTATCCAAGCTAACCGTTCTTCTCCTCTCTCTTCCCCGCTTACCCAACGCTCTTCCCTCAATCACCTCCTTCAAAACACATCCCCTATTATTACCTTTTCCATCCATACCTTCTGCCTTCTCCTAATTTCATTTATCAAATTCTTTTCTCTCCTACCTATTCTAGCATTTCATCGTTCGTCTTCCTTTCGACCCACTTTATTTTCTCCATCGTTCTCCACACCCACATCTCAAAAGCCCTAAGTCTATTTTCATATTCTTTTCGCAAAGTCCACGTTTCCACCCATATAGTGCAACGCTCCATGATAAACTTTTCACTAACTAGTCTTTTCTTCACTTCCCTACTCAACGTCCCTGTCATTAGTTCACGCCTGCGGGTAAAAGCTTCTTTTGCCAATGCAATTCTCCTTCTCACTTCAATGCCCTTTTTCATCCAACACACTACCTACTAAAAAAATAGATAGCTAAATTCAATACCCTTTTTCATCCAACACACTACCTACTAAAAAAAATAGATAGCTAAATTTCTCTACCTGCTCTAGCTTCTGACCTCCTACTATTATCGTTATACTGGCCCTTTTTTTTCTTGAAAATCGCATTACTTTCGTTTTCGTCTGGTTTATCCTCATCCCGTATCTTTCGCTCTGTGCCTGCAACGCATCCAGCATTTTTTGCAAGCCACGGGTAGACTGGCTTACTAGCGCTTGGTTATCCGCAAACCTCACTGATTTTATCAATTTTCCCCCGACCTTTACTCCAGCCTCCAGCTCATCCCAAGCCTCTCACCATTTCCTCCGAGTATATGTTGAATAGTACCGGCGATAACGGACAGTCCTGCCTAATTCCCTTCCCTATTGTGGCCCAATCTAATTCTTCATCGGCTACTCTCACCTGCGCCTTCTGCGCCATACATAAATTCCGGATCAGTCTCCTGTCTCTCCAGTCTACTCCTATCTTCCGCAATATTTCCATTAGCTTGTCCCACCTCACTCTGACGAACGCCTTTTCTAAATCAACAAAGCACGCGAATACATCCTGATTGTATTCTAGATTCCTTTCCACTAGTATTCTCATCACTGCAATCGCATCCCGAGTGGCCCTCCCCTTCCGAAATCCAAACTGATCTTCGCCTAGAAATTCGTTTGCTCTCTTTTCCATTCTCCTATTGATGATTCTAAGCACTATCTTGGCCGCATGAGAAATCAAACTTATCGTTCTATAGTCTTCACATTATTTTGTCACCCTCTTTTTCGGCATAGGTATCAGCACGGTTTTTACTAAATCCTCCGGCCAAGCCCCCTCCTCGTATATTCCACTAACAAGTTCATAAAATATGTCCCTTCCCCCTCTTCCTAGGTTTTTCAGAAGCTCAGCTGGGATGTTATCTATCCCCACCGCTTTACCTATCTTCATTTCTCGCAGTGCCTTCTCTATCTCACTATCCAGTATTCCGGGGCCCATTTCATCCTGATCTACGTCCTTTTCCTCTTATATGTCCAAGTCCCTAGACCTTTTACCGCTATCATACAGTTCCTCAACATATTCCCTCCAACGACGCTGGATCTCCTCTGGTTCCATTGCTAAATTTCCCCTTCTGTCCTTGATGCACGGGACCGTTTTCCATTTCTTGATTCCCGAATACATTCTAACCTTTCAGTACAGACTTCTTATTTCTCCTTCTCTCTGGAGTCTCTCCATCTCCTCGCATTGCCGACTCCCCCACTTTTCTCTTGCTCTCTTTGTTTCTCTCATAAGCCTGTTGTTAATATCCTTATAACGCCTTTTGTCTAGCTCTGTATTTACATTTTTCCATTTCCTTCTTTCCTCGATACTTTCCATCATTTCTGCTGTTACCCATGGTTTCTTGATCCTCCTAGCATCTACTGTTCCTATTGTTTTCTCAGCTGCTTCTTTTATGTCCTTTGCCGGTAGTTTATTCGCCGGTAGTTGAGGGATACACACATCCTTTAGAAATAAGCGAAGAATATTTTAGAACTCTCTTCTGCATTTCAAAAGGACTGGCTCGCGATCTCGAGATCACCACCCAGCTGAGCCCTAAACTAATAGTAATTAGGCAGACTATAGTTTGCCAGTTTATTTGCAGGTTGGTTCCGTGATTTCAAAATGTTCATTCCAGTATTTGAAAACTCGAACGTTCCGTGCATATGAGTGCATTCAACTTTTACCTAATAGCAATGATTTATTCAGACGGCAATAAGATTCATGCCCCATTACGCAAAACTGTATTGAGCAACTGTTTGGTATAATGAAAACACACCACAGTATAATGAAAAAACACCACGGTAACTTCAGAATATCCCCTAAAGATTGCTTGTGATTGATCTCTTTCAGCAATCCTCTGACTTCATGAAATACCCACTTTTATTCCTACATTCTAGTTAAGTTCTATTCATGCACCCTTAATCATTTCCTCTGCTAGTACGATGAAATTATGAAAATACAAGCCATATGAGCCGCTAAGAGAACATATACATGATCAAATCGTATTTCTAACAGTACGCATTCACGACAGCATTATATTTTAGCGGACTATTTCAGATTACATCCGTTTTGTAGAACGTCCGTACTACTTATACACTACGTTGGATTTGTCATCATTATAAAACCCATTCGTTCTTAAGTTGCTATTCAGCTACATTAATACGAATCCGTGAATGAAAATAACATCAGTACATGACATGCAATAATTACTTTCGAAAGATTTGACTCCAATACTCTCTTGAACGGACTGCATATTCATTACTTGTTTACAAACATTCCACAGCAGATGAAATGTGTCAGAGGCTCCCATTGGATTTTTCTCATTTTCTTGGGACTACCAACATACGAAATTCTAGATTTCCATGGCGATGCGCAACTGTTCACTCGTCGTCCGTCATAGGCGTCATAAGCCTTATGATGGTAGCTTACGGAATCGCTCGAATGTCATAGCCGTCATAAGGTGCCCGTCATAGCTATCACCCTTATGACGCCTATGACATTTACAGAATCGACCCGCTGGAAACAATCTTTGATATGTTCAGTAGGTATTAACATGAAGTCGTTTTCAAGTAAAATAAATCAGCCGTAAACTAGGTGACAATTTTTTAAAATAATCATTCTTTTCTAAAGTAAATTATTTTAAAACTTAGTGACAATTTTTTATCATTCGTTACAATAATTTTCTCCTGTTAGAAAAAATTCTTAGTGTCAGATTCATGTCATAAGGGGTTGCATGAGCTTAAACAAACTTGATTTGAAATGATTGAAGTAATGATATATTTGCATATTGTGCAACAAACTTAAGAATTGGTATATAATTCTATGATATTCGATGATAAAAAATAGATGCTAATTTCAGGAAAATAAATGATAAATTCGTAAAAAATAGATTCCAATTTTGCAAAATATAGATGCTATTTTTTCCGGTCCCTAATGATAGGTAATGCATGTTTAGTGAAGAGTCATTCCCTGCCACACTCCTTTAGCTATGGTGGCTAGCGGGGTACTTCATAGATGTGCATATACTGAATTTGAAAGGCTCTTTGACTTGAGCGGGAATCGATATTACAGTAAATATCTTTTCCACTGCCACGAATTGAACCCAGGCCCTCGTGGTAGAAAGACAGTAAATCTACATCTACATAATACCCTGCAAGCCACCACAAGGGTGTGTGGCAGGGGGTGATTTCTCACCAAACATGCACTACATATGATGCATAAAAAAGGAATAGCATTTATATAGTAGTCAGAACAACACAATTTAAACAAGATAGAAATTGCAAAGCAAACATGCAAAAACATTCTGTTAGTAGGGTTAGCTTTAAGTACTCATACCAACATGCAGCTACCAATGCTATTCATTGCTACTCTCCGATAGGACATATTTACCGTTATTCGTATCTCTAATTGTACGAGGGAAAAAGGACATTTTGAATCGGTGAGTTCGGCAATCAATTTCTCTAATTTTATGATTATGGTCCAGTCTACCATAGTAAGTTGGGGTTCGTAAAATATTTTTAACATCATCACTGAAAATATTGCCTTGGAATTTGTTTAAGAGATTAAGTCTAAATTTCAACCTGCGATCTGACAATGATTCCCATTTCAATTCATTTAATAGACTGGTTACGCTAATATAATTATCGTATCGTCCCTTTAAAAATCTAGCCGATCTTCGCTGCACACGTTCAAGTTCATTACTTAGACCGATTTCGTAGGGATCCCATACACTGGCAGCATATTCCAAATGAGGTCTAACAAGGGAAAAGTAGCTGATTTCTCGTACATGATCGTCACATTTACCCAATACTCTTTTGATGAAACCCAGTTTACGATTAGCTTGACCCATTATTTCACGTAAATGTTTACCCCAGGAAAGATCATGTGTCAGTCTTATCCCAAGATATTTAATGGATTCAACGTTTGTTATTTCATTATTACTTATTTTGTATGTGCTAGGAGGAGAACTATTCTTTTTCCAAAGATTCATTACTACACATTTTTTAAAATTTAATTCTCACTGTCATGTTCAGTACTCTGCCAGTAATAGTCACCTCACCAATCCGATCCCAAATGCTTTATTTCATCAACATCTACATAATGCCCCGCAAAATACCGCAAGGATGTTAGGAAGGGGATGAATCATCATCAGGAATGCATTTTAAATCAAAGAGATTACTATCATGCAGGAGACTAAAAATAATGGCCCATTCATGCATTAGTTCCAAGCAATTGAGACATATGAAGCACCTATCTTGTCGAAAATGTAAAATATGCATTCATGGGACACTTGTAACTAAATTATTAATCTGCACAAAGTAATGGGGTAATTATTAACAAGTCATGAATTTATATAAATACATTAACTAATTAATATTTCCAAAATAATGTATGATTAAGAATTGTTAACACATCAATCTGTTTTGAAAAAACAATACAGGCTACTCTTCATCAATGAAAATCGCAATGCTTTTCTAATTTCCCCATGCATATTTCCTGCAATCTATTGATGTCCCTTATTGCGCACAGAAAAAACGAATTTGTATCAATAGGTATCTATATCTACTGACTATCCAGCAAACAACCTCTAGGGAACGAGGCAAGTGGCTAGTAGTGACCTATTATGCATTACGCACATACAATAAAGTTTACTTATAATACTAACCTCAGTAGATATTTCTATTAATATCATGAATGACGCACGACAAATTAGAATAGTAAAGTATTCAGGGATATATACCATTTAGCTGGATGGGACAAGCATATTTGGTGTAGATTAACCCCCTGTCGCACACCTTTATGTTGGCTTTCCGGACACCTATGTAGAGATAACAGGATCCAGAGTACTTTCCTTCTTCGACAACAAAAAACTTTGAAACTCAACCGGTTTCGATCCTCCAACGCATGGATTCGATGCCAGCACAGTTTCCAATTGAATAACACTTCAACTCGTACTGGAACTTTGACGTAAATTACCAAGAAAACCCGCAAAAAGTACTGATATATCTCACAACCTTAATTTGAACACCCCCAACATTTCGCTGCATTCTAGCGCATTAACCAGAAATGCTATCGCCAGTTTTCTTTACCCGGAACAGCATATTTACTCAGAACCCAAATCGCTTTTTTATGCACGAAATCGTTAGATGGAAACGAAAAATACATTTTAGTGAAAAATTAATCTTCTAACCAGAGCCATTCACTCATAAATCAAAATTTAAAATAAGCAAAAGGTGACGCTGAAGGAGCTGCGTTAAGGATTACTACGTCATCCACCTCCGTCCTTGACTGTTGTTAGGGAAAGGGATGGGAGTGGAGGTGGGGGCGGAAAGTCTATTCGCCCAGATCCTGTCGCATCCTCTTCCATTGGCAGTCAGCTGTGTCCCCCCCCCCCCATTGTGATTAGGCGAAAGAGCTTCGCAGTCTCAGTTGTGATTGGACGAAGTAGATGACGTACAGGTCCTTCGCACGCCCACTTTTCCGAAAAGGTAACACACATCAGTTTTTCGCCGCTTATAACTCGAGAACTAATTGACGAATCGAAGATGGGAAAAATATGGGTCTTTTTATTTTACAAACTCTATCAGATTCGGCAGTTAAAAAATTGGGTTAACGGCCCCATTTACGGAGAGTCTCCGTGAGTGTGAAATTAATTAATTTTTATCTGAATATTTTAAGGATAACAAATTGCATTATTGTTGGTATATCTAGGTGAAACACCGCACGGATATGACCGTCCACCAAGCGTCCGCTGATAATACGAACCTCCTATTATTTACTGTTGTTTACGGCATAACCCCCCAGAAAAAATGCAATTCTTTATAGAGAACAGAACGGAAACTGCTTCCACCACCGAATCAAATCTAAACTCACGGAAAGTAGACGGAACATTCCTCCTTTAGGTCCCAATATTTTCCACACATCCTTAGGACAAATCCAAATACACATTTATTTACAATACCAAACTGCTTTGTTACAGTTTCTAGCTAGTCTGTGTGAGAAATAAACCAATTTGAATGATTGAGGTATGTTCAAGCACTGCAATGGTGATCACTGTGTAATCAATGGAACTGATAGTCACATAACGAAAAAGACAATAATTCCATTTGATAATTATGAACGATATAGCAGCCACATAACAGGTCACTCAAAAGGTCACCTTAGCAGGATTGGATTAGTGAAGAGGCTGAAGTACTGGCTTTCCACCCCAAGAAAAGGAATTTTCCGTAGGTTTACCACTTCCCACTTGACTGCCGTGTGAAGACTATTTTGATCTCAGCGCGCCTTCCCTTGAATGATTCGTTGAACCGTGGTACCCTTAGCACATTTCGTTAACACCAGGCTAGTGCCGACGCCGGGTTTCTCTCCGTTCCCTGAAATATTCCTACCTCCACCCCAATACTAATGTATGTACCCTCTATGGCGCAATTGAGGCCGTTGTCGGATGCTCACTCGAATAACAACATTGTCGTTGCGAAAGCTTCCGCGGTGCTCAGGTAATGTCTCGAGGGTTTTCGGGTTCCTCCAGCGTTGTTCATCCTGCTGGTTCCAGCAAGATGAATCAACGCGGGAGGAACCCAAAAACCCTCGAGACAACAACATCTGTCACTGAGATATCTTATATCAGAAGCGGCCTCATCCGTGCACTTGAAATATTGCGGACTCAAGGAATTTTAGTTAATATTTTTGACATTTCTCCTGGATTTAATGGAGCCTCATATCGGGAGGAGAGATGTAAGCGTGGGATTATAATGAAGAAGGAGAACGAAGGAGAGAAACAGGGTATGGGCAACGGAAGGCGCAAAGGGGTCCTCAGCTTTGCGTGACATCCTATGAGCGGAGTATTTTTGTAGTTTGCAACCCACACAACAATCTAGTACGAGCCTCGAGAATCCTCTGAAAATTTACTGATACCATCGGTATTCGAACCAGGGCTCCCAAAATGGGAAGTCAAATGTATAGTATTCAGATCAATCTGATCGCCCGGTTTATCATTAAATTTCTAAAATTGTAACCCTATCGGAATAAAATTAATGCCGGTGATATGGATTCACCATCAAATATATGTCGAATACAAATTGAAGAAATAGACCTCATTGTTTTTGTATAAAATGTAATGGAAACTGACTTCTTGGAGAATTTCATTGCGGAACTGCCTAACGGAGGAGAAGATTTTGATCGAGAAAAGAACTTGTGCTGCCATCTTTACACTACGCCGCGGCGCCGCGTAGATATCGAGGCATAATGAGTACCGGGAGGTGGATTGCAATTTCTGCAATAATATTATTCCACGATGAAATCATGATAAGCGTCTCAAATTTGTGATATCTCCGTTAATAAATATTAATGACCTAAATGATACTTTAACTCCCGATCGATAGTGAAAGGACATAAATTTCTTGTTTGGTGTCCCTTGCAAAAACAATAGGCATTCACATGTCAGGAGATTCGTCACACTGTGACTTATGCCAAAATGAGAGAAAAAAGCGCGAGAAAGAAAGAGAAGTATTCAGAAAGTGTTGTACTGAGCCCAATGATTAATCTAAAACTCATCCCTAGCCATTAATTTCAGTACCTCCCCAATAACCCACCTTGTGAGGAGTGGAATAAATAGAAAGTGAGAGGAAAATTCAGAAAACAAAGTACGTACGCAGTGATTAGAAAAAAACTAAGAATAGCCAGCCAGATTGACAGGAGGAAAACGAAGTAGACGCATGAAATTCTAACGGGGCAGAATAAGTGGATTAGCACATCTTAAAATAAGGATTAGGTACTCCAGCACACCATTTTACCGGAGAACAGTTAGTCATCGAGAGTACTATTTATAGTTGCTCATTAAACGACTACAGTAACCCATGGTTTGTCAAGACTTCTCTCCTTCCATTAATAAAAATTAACAGCGAATAAACAGTTAAAACCCCTTACGAGAAATTTTACATTAGCCAGGGGCCAGGAGTGCCACAGCATTCTAACTATGAGCCATCGTTACATGAGTCTATAAGCATGGCCAACAGTTTGACAATGGTTTAACCTCCCGCCGTAATAATGATTAGCAATGAGATAGCTAGGCTGTATAATAGCCATCGACGAGAAATGTTGTACAAGGAATGGGTCGTTATTTTACAATTATATGCTGATTAATTATTGCATACTTGCACTGATCTGTCACTCCTACACGATGAATACTACGATAAATAACGCAATCACCTTCATCGATACCTCTTCACCATACAACGAAAATTTTAAAATAGCCAATCAGTAGGTAGCGTAAGTCCGTACTACGTCTATGAAAAATATTCACTCAACCTAGAGAATTTTTTTTCTTGTGAAATGATCAAAAATGGAGGAGCCACACTTGCCAAACCTAAGGTCACGGGTTCACATCCCGTCCCGTGGGTTTTTCATCCCTTGGGGTATGGAAGTGTGTGTTCTGTCTTTGGTATAAGTACATCATAGGATAGGTCAATGTGCTGTTTTTGGACCTTTGATAAATAAATAAAAATGAGGGGGGTTGTGCTTGAATCAGTCAAAATTAATTCTGGTACAGAATAATCCCGAACGCAATGCTAAAACATACGATTCCTTAGTTACGTGCTGGAATTAAACTCGAAAGATTCAAGCACCCCACCGGACTGTTATTCTGTTTAAAATATATTCTGTACAGAATAAAGACTTCCTCAATTACATTCAGCTACTGTACGTTTCTTAATCATTCACGTCCTGCCTCATTCCTCTAGTTATCTTTATCTTTTCTCTACTCTCCAAATATATAATTATGGTACAGCTGTGAATCGCGGTCTTTGGAGGAGACAATGTGAAAAAGCGAGACGTAAACAACCATAATTCACCTCTTTTACATAATTCAGTATTTCTCACATATGAAGTTATCTTGCCATACTTTTCTAAAAGAAAGGCAAAATAGAGAATCCCTGCACCAAATATATTAATCGGTTGTTCCTACGGAAACGTAAATCGTATGAGCGCTCCAAGTATTGCCGTTTCCTATGTCGTTGATAGTTTCTACGCCAGATGGCAGCGACTCACGGGCTGCCACGACGCTCTGCTAAAAAATTCAAACCTAGATCTTACCGGCAATTTCGTAAAACCAAAATATCGTTTGCACCCTTAGAAACTACACTGATGAATTATTCATTTTCCAAAAACGAGCTAGATGAAACCCAATATTTAAAATGAGCTATTAAATACCCTTTAGAAGACGAAGAATGGTAATTATAAGAAAATGTCATAAACCAGAAGAAACACATCATTATTAGAAAATTATTTTGTACACTAAATACACTTGACCATTAGAGTATACAAAAACACATTCAGTCGGATTGAAAAACCTTGCCCTAACTTCGGAATGACAATTATATCCACAAGTGCTCCCATTGCATGAGTAAAGTAAGGAAGCCTATAAATTAATTCTATCATAATGATTCACATGTGAAAACTGCAGACCTGCCAAGGAAATAGTAATTTATAGGACTGGGAAAAATGTTCCTCCGCGAATATTACCGTCCATGGAATTGTTAATGTTTTGTGTGGAAAAAAATACTTAAATAGGCATGCCTTTTACGAAAAACTGTTGGATTTCAACAGTAACTAATGAATTTCAACAGCCCATTTTACATTAACTATTGGCCCAATTTACTGTGAAAATGTTCAAGTTTTTTCGCGTAGATCAATCACTGCAGATAGTTACAATAAAAAGAACTAGAAAAGAGTTCCCACCCCAAGTGAAAGTAGAAATGTAACGGTGAAAGTTCTATGATAAAATAATGTCCCCAGTGTTGAATGAAAGGATTAATTCCATCTGCCATAATGGGAGCACTTGTCTGACATGAATTTCATTTTTATGCCATCATACGCCTCAATGAATAAAATACCGTTGAATGTTCAGCAACTTGTCAGCGGAACCCAGTCAACACAGGCGTCGTGAAGAGGTCATATAAGAGGTCATACGTGGGACATCTTTTCGACTCGACTGTAGGAGCTCTTCTAGAGGTCTCCGCGACTCTTACTGTATGACCTCTTTTCAACTCGACTGTAGGAGGCCTCCGCGACTCGTGCTGTGTGACCTCTTTACGATTCGCCAGTAGGAGGTCTTAAAGAGGTGTTCGCGACTCGTGCTGTATGACCTATTTTATGATCCACCTAGTGGTAGACCACGGAAACTACACCTTCAGTTGGCAGTTGGCGCGTGTTTCCCGGTGATTCGGTGTGTTTTTTGTGACTCGGCTTCTTTATATTTTTTGACCTCTGCTTCGTTTGGACTTCACTCTCCTGTTTTGACCTCTGCACCTGATTGGATTACCCTGACGGAATTGCTGCCTTCGAGCATACTTTGGACCTCACTCTCCCGTTTTCGACCCTGAGCACCGTTTGGACTATCCGCACAGTTATATTTACATTGACCCTGCCTCCTTCGGACTTTCTTTGGACGCTGATTTATTTGATCCTGCCTGAATTTTATCCATCGAATAACTTACCCAATTTTTCTGGATTTGTTCTAAAATTGGTAGACCAATTGTGGCACGTGTCCGTACGGCGTGTGTGAGTAGTGTTCGTGCACGGACATCGTCCTGAATTTCAAGGTAAATTTTGTTTGTATGCACTCCTTTTGCCTTATTTATAATACCTACTGTTTATTATGTTTAGTTCGCAATGAAATATATTTACGTTACTCATTTTGTTCTCGCCCTGCTTCTGAAATCTTCACAGAATCTGGACATTTATTTGGATCAACCTTCTTTGGTATTCATTCGGATTCCTAAAAAAATTATACCTGCTTTGGTACACTCTACTGATCTGGCTTTGTTTCGACCCGTTTTTCATGGGATTGACTTTTGTTGGACGCGATCGTGTGCATCGCGCACCTTGTCTGGTTCGCAGAAAGTGTACATCGAGCTAAAAACCAAGGTGAGTAACGTTCATACAGTACTTATATCATATGTTAATTGCAGAGGGTGGGATATGTCAAGGCAGTCTCGATTTACAGGCTTGACACTCATTTCTATGGTACGTGTCACGAGAGTGATCCGATGAGAACTCATAGCGCGGAGAAATGCGAGGTTTGCTTTGAATACGCTGACTCATTTAACGTGGTTACTCGATCTGGTTCTAATTCCACTAATAATATTCCATTGCTTATCTGTTATGCACTTATCACCCTCATTCCAATTTTAATAAAACAACCATAATATGATTCTAATTTAGGCACTTACGGCCAACACAACTCTTGCTACCTTTTGTAACATTTTGCCGTTTTATTGCATCACTTTTAATTTTTACATTAATTATTCAAAAGAGTGTTACTCATCGCCCCAATATTTTTCTTATCAGCATTCCTAGTGGCACAAAAGATGCTGAGCACATGCACACGGCATTTTCATTCTGATCAAGGAAACATTTTCGAATCATATTGTGAGCATATGCTAAAAATGTTTTCATGTCATTTTAAGAGCCACTCATTTTATAACATGCAGTCCGCATATTTCTAGCATACGGTAGAAAAAATTTGATGTTATGTGCTCAACATATTTTTAGCATATGTTCATAGTACATGTCTAAAATATTTTGGTGGAAATAGCTCATTGTTTATTGATAGACATGTTTATTTATACGTTTCCATAACTCACAACTTTGCAGTTTTGAGTTGAATTTACCAGTCCACGATCGTGTTCAGTCATGTTACGATAACTGATCATAACCAATATTGCCATCATCGTTGCGCTTAATTTCGTCGGTATGTCGATGGTTTTTGTACCGTACCTAAATTAATGTTAATGATAGTAAATAACTGTGTTGTATATTCATAATTGTGTTTATTTAGCTCAACGTTCATCTCATATTTCGCGGCGTTTGGAAAGGGTATAACAACATCGCAAAGCAGAGCGGCGGCGAATTATGTTGAGAAACGAATGTGGGAGTTCGTCAGAGTAAACTCCTCGCTAAATTGCATTTTAAGCTACTGGTGTTCACGACAGCTTAATTTGATAATGGGATGATCATCCTATCATCGATGATCATGTTCGAGCATTCAGGTACGGCGAGTATAATTATTTACGTAATTGAAAATAGGTGTTGTTGAAGAAAAGTCATCAATTTGTCAATGTTTTTAATAACCCTTCCAATGTTTTTCATTGGATTCCTGCCTCGAGTAGTAACGACAATTCTTTTTCTTCTTTCAGACATGTTATATTATTACCGTATTCGGCATTTTAGAATGAGCTAACGAGGACATAATTCAACTATAGAGCATATATGAACGTGAAAACGTCGGAATTGTTGATTGACCTTAGTGCAGCGACGAGTGTTGAAACCATTTAAAAGAACTTCCTCTCGGGAAAATGTAGTTAGGTATGTACATTACTGATTGTGAGACGAGAGTGTATTAAAAATAACTTTGGTCATTAAATACGAAGAACAAATAAAATTAAAGTTGTGTTGTGCAAAAGCTATCTCAATTCTATCTATTCTCGTGTCGTGTGTTGTCATACTGGTTTTCTTTGAGAAGACGCGTAGTATGTTGAAACGCATGTTTAATGTGGTACGGATCGTCAAGTGAATGAAATAATTGAATTTAGAAGGAATACTAATAAATGTTTGCATCTACAGCTGCTTCGTTTTAAAATCATTTCCCGAAAGTCGTGAAAATTAAGTGTGAATACATGTGTGTAGTAAGTCAGTGCAGTAGCAATGATGTGGCTACTAAGTACCAAATTATGCAGAAACCTGTGAAGACTGCTGTAGCTGGATTGAGTTCTGTGTATGAAAAAATAAGATTTCAAAATTTTGTTCTCTCCAGCAAGAGTCCAGCAAACAATTGCTGTTATTTCAGAACTAAGGAAATAGTGTATATAAAAGCCATAGGCCTAAACAATGGTACTCCTGTTATTATTGGCAATGTTCTACAGGGCTCAAAAGACATGTTATTTTATCCATTAGATTCTCGTTCCATGGATATTCACCTTGGTGGAAAATGGAGCACTGATAAAACCATTAATGTTAGCCAAATTTTATCCAAGGCAGTGCGCCTACCATATAACAGTGCAGAGGACTGCTTTTTCCCTATGCTGCACACTCAATTACATTAATAATTTTTTTAGTGTAGTTGGGTGGGGCATAGCTATACTATTCAGGGAGTGTGAACTAATGCCATCTGGTTAGTAGTTAGTTTAATGATTAATCCATTGATCTGTTTTGCCACGCATTTGTATAATATTACAACATGTCATTTAATTACAGATGTCCTACTTCGTGTTATTGGCAGAAAACTGGTGCGCTGTAATTCCAGGTTCTTGGATTGACGAGGAACAAGGCATCTATAAATGGCCAAGAAATGAAAGGATAAGAGTGGCTATTTGTCGTAACCTAGAGCCTGATGCTTCCTGGCATGCTGACAAGTATGACAGAGTATTAGGACCTTACGGTATATTGGTGTGAATGGTTTTTAATTTGGTGAATATTGAGTTAAGTGGAGTTGTAGTAGCATATGTACTTTTCTGCAGATACCCTAAAGGAGGCTAGAGAAGTTGAGGTCAGAATGGCTGAGTTTAGTACTGAAGATGAAGAGCACATCCAATGGGCTTCACAAGGGAGTAAAGGGAAGAGGCGTGTGAAGCGGAAAATTTTGATGATTATATCTTTGAGCAGGGAACTGAAGGTATGCTTGTGGTCCAATGTGAATAATTTTCTGTAAATACAGCTCAACTTATCCTTTGATATTATTGGAGTACATGTTCTTTAATATTCCTATTTTGGGTAGGAAATGATACATTAGATGAGTTGCCGGCTCCTCCAGCTTCATTCAAAGTCCCACGAATTGCAACTGAGGTAGAGGGCATCAATGATGAAATACCCATAGGTAAAGTGGTCACCAGTAGAGTAATAAAATTATGACAATTTGACTTTATTGAAACTTGCACTTTTTTGTCTCTGTGAAGAGGTGGATGCTTGAATGGTTGAAATAATTTACTTTTCCTTGCAAAAATTAATTTTAAAACTGCATCTGATAAGGGATCAAAAGTAAATGAACATGTAGTGGCAACTGGTATGGACTATTGTAATTAAATTGAAAAGTGCTTGCTTTCTAAGATAATATAATTATTGCCTACAGTTCAAAAGGGTTACATAATAGTTTTGCAGATATCAAGTTCACGTGCCAGAGGAGCTCAACCTCTACCAACAGCCGAGGTAAGGTGAACTGGATGTTGTGCTTTAGATTGGAGAAATAATTTCACATATTTATATTAACTATTTTATATTTGTTGTTTCATTAGTATCCTGGCTCAGGCATTGCAACCGACAGGCAGAGAGCAATAGTGCCTTCTTCATCGGAAGCCAGTGGATCTGATGGTATGTATTGATTTTTTCGTTTTTCATCCAACTGTGACAGAAAAATCAAATTTATGCCTGAATTTTCCATTTATCAGAAGGCTAAAGTAAAAATCAACTCTTTCAGAAAATGACATGGCTAACTTGATAAATAAAGAATTTGAGAAATTGCATTCAAGACTGGAGAGGATTGAAAGAAAGCAGGAAGTCATTGAAAATAAATTGGATTTCCTGCTGGCACTTAGAGAAGACCCTGATCTAGGAATTATGAGTTCTACTACAAGGACAAGTCTAGATGAACTTCCAAGTTTACCCTTAACAGCAATGTGGGAGCTAAAAAAATTTGAGGGTAAACTCCAAAATGCAGAGGAAGCCCGGAAGCAATTGGTGAGTGATTCTTCTAATTATTTATAGTAAGAGTACACTATTACTGAAGATTTCCCTTCCTTGATTATCTTTAAGTCATCATATCACCATTGCATTTTTTTCTTAAAATCAGTGATTGATATTTAGGACATTTCCACTGCTAATTCAAAGCACTCAAATGAATTGAGATACTTTTGATACTTTGCAGAAGCTGAAAGTGAAAATGATCGGTGGAGTCAATGGTGAAGCCCATCTGAGGAAAACATTATCATCATTCCTATCAAATAATTTAGCCTATGATTTAACATGGATGGGTCCACAACATGGCTCTAAAAAGGGAGGATGCTCAAAAGAGACTGTGCCTAAGCAGAACTAATTTTTCAGTCATCCTTATAGGTATGGAGAGACTTACTTAGTGCCAGCATTTCATATGATTTGTGTCTTCCTTTTCTTTTTACATCTTAAATCAGATATTGCTAAGAAAAGATTAAGTAGTAATTTCCTACAAAACATTTAAAAAAATACATTTGTGTATTTTCCAGCCACCGTTCTGGAGTCCCACCCAATGACCACAATCGTCAGCCTGGAGAGGGTGGCTAAACAGTGGCTGCAGGGGATCGCATTAAATATGCAGAAAAGAAGAGGACTGACAATGAAGAAGTTAAATTTTTGATAGTCTTCCACTCTCATAATTTAATGATGTTTTTCAAGCCAATTTTCAAGTGCTATGATATAATTTATGTATTATTGTTTCATAAACTCTGTATTGAAGTAAGAGCTAGGTCTCTATTATATGAATGTTTTGATCTTATAAACTGTTCTTACTGAAGTAATTCCCATCATCTTGATCCTCTTCGTATTAGAATTTGAATAATCTAATGGTATGTGCACTTTCGGCTACAGCTCAACCACTATGCAGTTTGTGGAATTTGCTAGTGAAATCAGATTCTCAAAAAATGTTCTAATGTTTATAATTTTCAATCACAGGTTTTCTTCCAGTTATGTTTCAAATATTTGTAGAATTTTGTAAAATTACTGGACTGAATATTTGAATCAGATCATTCGTAATTGTAGGATTACAAACTAGGTGACACCACTAGTTCATAGTTCTACCATAACCCAATAGGTGGCATACTCGTTCGTAGTTCGTTCAAAATCCACTAGGTGGCACCACAATCGTAGGGAAGTCTTGTACAGGTCATATGAAAATTCATATAGGAGCTCATTAGGGAGCTCTTAAAGGACCTCGTAAAAGACTCCTATAGTGTTGCATCTGACGTCTTAAGTATCTCATCGTGAGGTCTTTAGGAGTGTCTCGTAAGACTCCTACAAATTCCTAAGACCTCTTTATGAGGTCATATAGGACTCCTACGTGTTGATTGGGAAGCTAGTGAAAGATATAACTATAGTAGCAGACTGCTATTAACTCACCGCTACGGATTAAATTGCTTCTCTTGAACTCCATAAGGCTCCTCACTTCCCAAAATAGTTCCCACGCGTCGGTTACATTAAGGTAAACTTTCGTTAACAAAGTCATGCGGCTGTTGCTCGTAACGTTTAACAACTTCCGAGCCGACGGCAGCGTAATGCGCATTCTTTTATCTACATTTCGTAAGAATAAATTTATGCTTTAGAAAAAAATTTTCTCCAAATCAATAGATTTTAATATTTATTCATTTTGCATTGGGCCCGGAGATGACCGGCGGTCTTCCGATGGATAGTGGAAATGCAGACTTGTCCGACGCCCATTAATTGATTACGGAAATGATCTTTTCAAACTGTGCCTCTCGAGAGACAGTTTCATTGATGGTGTGCAAACATATATTGACGCATAAATTATGAAACCTTCACAAAATAATGTCCTCAGCTGACTGTCATAAGAGGAGGAATTTATCTATGACCGACCCGAATTTTTCACGATTGTTTTGCTTTGTTGCATGAGATGAATAATGGTGGTTAAGCCGTGAAGAAAACTTCAAATACAATCTTTCAGGTCCTGAATGTCTGGGAAAAATTTTTCTCTGAAAATACTAAAATTATCATTAATCAAACATCCTTTTGTAGTATCAGCAATGAGTCCCAATTCTTGAAATTAATTACCTAATAATAATAATAAGTTTATTTGTCCAAAATTAATTCATAAAGAAAGTTCTAGTAATATACAAGCAGGATCTTCGAAACTACAGTCCAAGCATAGAGACTTTCTGAGGGATTTTAGAAGCAACAAGAAGAGGAAGGAAAAGTTCCTTGATATCAATTATGTATGTAGTAAATCAATGAATAAAAACAATCATGTCATTAATAGATTCCATCTTCTCCTGGGGGTGAAGTTCTGTGGATTATAGGTGCATGCCACAGACATTTGACTAACATTCTCGAGCTTCAAATTATGACAAATTGTACTTTTTAGAGAAGTCTCCCTCCAAGCTGATCAAATCTTAAAATTATAGTGTTCAATATACTGTTCAGTGTATCTAACTCAATTCTGATTACATAGAGATCTGAATTTCTCACAAACAACCTTCCATATCCAAACAAATCCTTTCTTTAATTGGTTTTCGGTTTCCTCCTGTGTTGGTTATTGTCCATTGATGACAATTTCACCAGCATTACAGTGGGCTTATTCAGGTCCTGATCGAAACAAAGTAATCAGGTTCAGAACTGAAGAAACACACTGGAATGCTGGTGAAACGGTCGTCAAGGGACACTAACCAACATGAGGGGAAACCTGACAAACCAACAATAGAATATCTCCGCAGAAGCCTTCACTCTAATACCGTTATTTGCCTACAGGCAAAGAAAGTTACATATGTGCAAAAAGAAAGTTACATATGTGCATGCTCTGCATGCTTTGCTTCTCAGAGCTGTACTATGAAAATACTATCATAGTTTCCACTGGAGGCCTTTCTACAAAACCAAACAACAAGCAAAACCAATTTCGCATTAGATTTTGACACATCAAGTACAAAATAGGAATTAACTGAAGAGTCAGGTTAATGGCAACTAGGTTGGGGTAATCTTCTTCAGCTAAGCTCTCTGTCTCTCGTTAGGTTGCATATTTTGCTGAACCCCATTCTTTGAACACCAGTGCATATCTCCATAAAACCTACTAATGTTGATACACATTGTGAAAGACACTAATACCTATATGAATTACCTAGAACAGGCACAGCTTCCATAAATACTAATCCTCATTCATGTCAATGATAATCACTAAAAAAGAAGGTATGTAAAATAGACAGGGGCTAACTAAGGGGTTAAGGACTGATCAAAAGAAAGCCACCAAATGTGCAGCACAAAATTAAGTATGAAAAATGGTGAACAAAGCTAGGTTTTATCATTCAAACTATTGACCACTACAGCCTAAACCCCACTTTAATGCCTATCGAACTTTGCTAATAACTGTCACATGCATCCATTAAACATCTCAGGCAATAAACAATTTCAAAACCAATGCTTAGGTACTCAATTCTTACTCAAAAATAAGTAATTTTACAGATTTACACATTCCCTAGCATATAGCCTGTTATGAAGAAATTTATCCTTTGGAAGTAAGTGCTCTAGTTAAGAGAAGTTCCTCCACTTTCAATCCATGAAACAATGATTGCATACCTAACTAATCACCTGAAAGCAAATGAAGGAAATCACAAACCACCACATTATGTTAAGGCTGTGTGTCAAAAAGTCAAAGCTTTTACATTTGAAAAAGGTACTAATTACAATGAGGAAGCTTAAGCTAAAGGTAAGGAGGACATACACATAAAAAGGAGGATTTATGTTAAGGCTGTGTGTCAAAAAGTCGAAGCTTTTACATTTGAAAAAGGTACTAATTACAATGAGGAAGCTTAAGCTAAAGGTAAGGAGGACATACACATAAAAAGGAGAAGGCAAGTACCATATTTACTAGCCCACATGACACATGGGGATTTTTCAGGTGAGATTGTGGAAGATAAAATTAACTATACCTATGTATTTACTAAATTTAACAATTCATAGGAAGGTAAATGGGATGGCTAATTTAAAATACATTAAACTATTTAAGTTATCCATTGTAGAATTCCAGAAACGAATGATGGAGAGTGCACTTTTGGCTCTGGACCACAAGGCATCTTGCAGTGGTGGTAGATAGCACCTCTGACAGCAGCTCAAAATTCAACGAATGAAAATATACCTTTATCCTTGTCCATGCGATGCATGATGATTTTAGAACATATTTGAAAGCAAAAAGAGTATCAGATCAAATGAAAATGGAATTTTTCACAAAATAAAGATTAAATCAAAGTGCTGTGTACAAAAACAAAGGAAAAAAATTGGACAATTGAGAGAAATTGTACATCTTAGTTTAACCTTTTCCACTCGGGTGTCTAGTGATACTCGACACAGCGTAGCTCACTACCAGCTCACGTGTCGAGTGTCACTCGACACATGAAATCCAGGGGCATTTAAAATCAAATTCCGAATGGACTACTGATATAGAAGGAGAAAAAATCTGAGTGCAAAGGGTTAAAAGAAAAATCCTCTACTTAATGATATATAATTTAACTCTAGCTCCCAATTTTATAAATCGCTTTTCCTTAAAGTCAGTTTCAAATGATATTTGATGCAGGTCTAGGATACTCACTAGTGTGCTAGCCTTCCAGTATTGTGAGAATAGTATGCTGGTTAACAAGCATATTCACTATCACACTCACTGAGCTACTTAAATATCTTGCTTTAACTGTATACTCACTATAACATCAGCATCATAGAGATACCATTGCCACATCAATTTGATGCTGCTTAATATAGGTCCCAAATCCTTGTTATCTTAATGGAGATAGATCATTCACAAGTATGATTCTCTCCATTCAGTTGTGTCATTACTATTGAAATACTGTTGAATTGTAACTTTAATAAATACAATAAATAAGACACTTAAATAACAAGCAACGGTTTATTCAACTTAGATTTTAAAAGATACACTTTTGACCACATCATATTAGAAATAGTACTTTTGCACTGCTGTGAAAGTAAGACAGTCTTTTTATTGCATTTTTTTATACCTAGACCCACGTGAAATGTACTGCATCAACTATTCAAGAATTTTGAATACATTACAAAAATATTGTGAACAAAATATAGGACTGGTGATGAAAAGCTTTGAGATAAAGAAGCCGTAAAAGTACACATTTTCCCAAAAGTGTGAGATAGCGCACTAAAATGGCTGATTGACAGTCAAGTTACTTAACTCATCATTTTTGTGACTATTACATTTACCAGAAAATATTGAATACTTTACAAATACAAGAAATTTTATGCTCCTTACAAGTCAATTACAACAGCCACTCACTTTAGGCATAAAGATTGTTCAAAGTCTCATTTGACTGAGAACAGAATAAGCTGTTACAATTATTTACAATGTATGAATCACTGATTATAACACAGGTAACTTAATCTAACTATACAGTTGGTAAAGTTCACCCTTTATCTTTTAAGGCATGCAATTTTCCCCATAAATAAATAAAAACATAAATTAAGATTATGTATTTCTAAACAACCAACTGAAGAGGGCTTGAATACAATAAGCTCTAATATCAGATGCACTAGATGGCTCTCTTAAAAATAATCATTTTATTTTTGGCATCTCATATCTGGGAAAACAGTGGCTGTCAAATGACAAATTAAAACATCTATTTTACAGCAAAAGAGCATTCCCTAATAACTATGAGCCATCAAAAATACCTCATGGTGTGTCAAGAAAAAGTTATCAGAAGTGTTTAAAATCCTTAAGAGATCTGACCAGAAATATTTTCACATTGCTGTTAGAAGAGGAATTTGCAAAGGTTGATTGAAGAATTGATTAATTTATGCCCACAAAAACATACCCAAAACAAATATTTATAATTGAATGGTTCATCAGATATTAAGTTTGACATCAAAAGACCACTGATTGTCTCAATAAAAAGGAAGTATAAAAATTAAGGAAAAACAGTCATGGATTTTTAAAAATTCAACACAAACATTCTTCAGAGCAAAACATGATGATACTTAAAGTAATAAAAGACATTTGGAGGCATAAGTACAAGTTAGCAACGTTTAAATGGATGAGCAAGAAAATAACACTAATTCACTAAAATTGAAACCCGCAAAAAATTTTCCATAGGAGAGCATATGACATGACAATGACAAGAGTGGAATAACTTATTCCAACGCCTATACTTGACAATGGAAAATTAAAACAAACTGAATCAATGAAAGGTAAGTTCAAGATATTTCAATTCCATTACCCTCAACTAATTCCTATAATCAGGAGTGATGAGATACAGTCCAAATTACATTCAATTTTCCTCTAGTGTTTCAAATGAAAAATTTCTTTATTTTGAACAGTATCCATAATCCTTAACCTATATTGGAATAAAATTAAATAAAGTATCAACAACAAAACTGTAACATAGGTAAAACACAAATCACAAATGGTTACTTGGTCCTTATGTCTTGCCATAACACTATCCGGGTAATAATCAACAATCCTTTCTAAAAATCTACTCACTACTAAGGTTTTTTCCTTAATATGATGGAAACCTTAAAGTGTAAAAAATAGATGGCTCATAATCAGTATATAATTAGAATTCAATTCATCAATTACTTTTTTTTGGTGCCATTTTGTCAAGATGGATTTGACTGCAATTCAGAAGTTTCTGTTTGTACACCCTTGTCATCCATTTCAGGAGAGAGTAGAGATTTCCTCAAAGATCCATTTTGACAAGATATTTCTAGGAGTTCTCTCAATGCCTGCGAAGTACAAAATTATTCCATGACCATGAGATTAAGCATGCACATGGGAACTTACCTATATAAAAGCTAAGCTTTAGCACCATAATCAAGATTTTTCCATACTGACATGTATGGTCCCATCAGAATTTATGAGGCAGCTGATTCACCTTATATTTCATGACCAACTGCTAACGCACTTCAGTAATTTTTATAGGCCTGTGTCAGCAAATCTCAGCAAACTGAATCACCTTAGTAACTGTAACTAACTACCATTTGATCCTTTACAATTTCCAATACCACTCATCATTCATTTCACACTCCTTCAGTTTTGTTGACAAACCCCTGGCCACAATGATATTCCTGAATTCCACAATCCCATTATTAAGTCTGCAACAAAGCATCAAAAGTAATGAGACCAGCATTCAACAGTTTCGCCAGCAGGAGAGCTGGCGAAACTGTTGTGGGAAAAAACAATGCACGTGGGCGCAACCCAAAAGAATGCTGGTCTCAACTGTTCAATGCCGAGGAAACCTGAGATTGAATATGAAAGGTAGTAAACAAAATCAAACAACGCAAACTTACCTTATTTTCTACAGTGAGTTTGGATATCATTTCCTCTTTGTGTAAAGAATCATCCATTTGGATAGCCCTGTTCATCACTGCTGCCATTTCACAAATTTTCTCAGTCTTCTCTTGTATGATCTGAAAATTAGAATTAAATTATGCCTACACTGGTTTACATCCCCATTAAGAAAATAGACTAGGAAGTATCATAAACTTCTGAACTGAAATACAACCACTCCATTAGGAATTTCACATGGAGCCAGCATCACATTAACTAATGTAGCTCCTTAGCACATAAAGATTGCAATCCTGGGATCCCGGATGAAATGACAATCCTGAAATGCCGGGATTAAGTACATACGAATTCCTGGATTGACCTACACCTTTTCGCTAACAGGTGGGGCTAGGAAATAAGTTTTCTTGGATATGAAATGCAACATGCTAGACATCTGAGTTCATTGTGTAATACATTTTATTGAAATGACTAATCTGTCATTGTTTGTAATACATAAGAAAAACGGAAATGAGCTTACGGCGCACATGCTAAAGACATAGTGATTGCCAGTATTAAAAATGATGGACAAAAATCCAGGAAATTTTGTCTAACTTTCGATAAATGGACTTCACCATGCAACAAAAGATACATTGACGTATTGACGTTCACTGCTTTGAAAGAGAATCTAAGGTCTGGAAATTGGTCCTTATCAGAACTAATAGAAATATGCCCGTAGTAATGTGTATACAACTTATAAATAAGAAATTGAGTTTATAAGAAATTTATTTAGAAAAAGACATTTTCGCAATGACCACTGATGCTGCAAGTGTAATGGCTAAGGTTGGTAGGTTAATAATGGCAAGTCATCAAATTTGTTTTACTCATGGTATTCACCTTTCAGTCATTAGTGTTTTGTACAAATCTGAGGGTAGAGTAAATGTAATAAAAATAAATTTGAATTTGAAGAAGTAGAATCTGAAGAAAGTGAATTCAGTATTGAAGACTCTCTGTCGAGTGATGGAACAGATGGGGATGATTCATTCAAAGATGGAGGTACGTGTATACAATCAGAGCAACACATTAACAATCTATTTAGTGAAATTTGCAAAGTTTGTTTTCTCCACCATGGAAAAATTTCACAAAGTTACCCCTGAAACAGTTCGTTTTATCAAAACATTAACATTTTGATTAAAAAAATATGGAAAACTGTTCATCTCTTTAGAAAATCACCCTAAACGAATGACAGATTACTTTAAAAATACGTGATTGAAAAATTTGGATGTAAGCGTTAAAACTCAATGGAACACTTTGGTTGACATGATCAAAAGTTCACTGCTTCTGATCAAAATGCTAAAAACTGGCGCAATGGAGGTCTTAATTGATCTTGATTCCAAAAGGTCATTTAATGAGTATGAATATGAAATTGCTTCTTCTATTTTTGCAACATTGCACCCAGTGAAAATCACTGTGGTGGCACTTTGCCAAGGGATGCAAACTTTTAAAGTGGGTGGTTGCATTGGAATTCTTGATACAGAAACTAAATGATGTGAATACAGAATTGGGGAATAATATGAAAAATTCCTCGCAGAATCAAATAATGAAAAGACGAATTGATTTATTAGGGGTCTTGCAGTCTCTTCACAACGGTTCACAGGCAAGTGGTCATGATTTGGGGAAATTATTTTCTGTGCCAACACTAGCACCCTAAAAAAATTATCAAAGAAAACGCTTAGCTTTCATAACTATAATGCCACTAAATCATCTGAATCAGCAAGCATGGAAGTAGAACGAGCATCTTTAGCATCAAAAAGTCAATGACTTGCATACTGAGAGAAAATCAGCTGCTAAATGTTCAGAGAGTGGTTCACTATGCTCGGATGAGCTAAAGAAGGAACTTGATAATCGGTCATTACCCAATGTTTGTTTCCTCCCAAACAATATCCTCCTAGCTGCAGTTCAAATGACCTAGAATCATCTAGTGTTCAAGTGCTAGAGAATTTCCATGAAAGTGGACGGATAGGAGAAAATCTGCAAATTATTTACAGGCACTCACTATCTATCCCTCCCACTACTGTTGAGTCAGAAAGGAATTTTTCAGAAGGGGGTATACTTTGCAATAAAAATAGATCAAGAATAAGCAAAAAGACATTAGACAATTTGTTTTTAAGGGCATATTTTAAAAAATTGTAAGTCACTTTTCAGTGAGGATAACCTAATTATAAAATTTATTTCCATTTAAGGGCAATAGCTATTGCTATTGGGGTTTTATTTTCATATCCCAAGAAAAAAAGTATTGTTTTATGCTTTAATAAAACAGATTCTTTAGTAACTTTGTGGTATTTTTCCAATTTTAATACCAAAGATAAAACAGTAAAAAAACACAGTAAAAAAAAAGCATGACCCGGGTTTCAATGCTCCCGATTCATCACCAGCGAATATCCCCCATTTCTAAACTTTGCGTAGTGTTGTTTTATGATAATTTTAGCTTTGCTTTTAATCGACGTTGCTTAAAATAAGTGTAATTTTAATATTGATTCCATATGCATGTGATATTTTAGTTCTTCTTCTTTAGATTTCCTCAATCCTGGGATTGAAAAATCTCTCCGAGATTGCAATCCTTATGAGCACATTCCCTGCGGATACAACCAATTGATATCCAATTGTCTTACAATGAGAATGGAGTGATGCCAATTGACATCTGGTGCATCTAACCAAACCCACTTAGCACAGAGCTGTCACCTAACAGGAAATTCCCAAAATTTCTGCCCATAGTGAATGTTTAAAATTACTAAAATAGTAAAAAAAGTTTTCACTCTTCATCCTTCATCAACATTTAAAAAATGCATCACTAGGATGGAAACCTTCCAGTATTGATGGCAATCTTGGCAACCAATCACATATATGCACAGAAAAATAAATTGCGACATTTCCTGCTCATTGCTTGCCACAATGTTTTCTACCCTTAAATCCTCTGCCTCCTTCAAAATTGGTGCACTCTCTGGAGACATTTAAGAAGGAGCACACTTGAAAACAACATCATTCACTTCTAAAGCCTTTGACTCCCTCTTAGTTTTCACTCCAAACTTCTTATTTTCCTCCATATCTCTAAAAATCTATTTTTTAATGGCATCAAGTTCAGTTATATGTACTCTAATTTAACAAGGTCCAAAATTTACCTCCCCAATATTCCCTTCCCATTCTCCAAGATAATGATCCTTCTCTCCTTGAGATTCAGAACAACACTGCTTTTCACTCATTTTAGTAACCATACTCACTAAATTAAAATACACAAATGCTCCAACACACTGAATGGCAGAGTATTCAATTTGAAAGTAAAATTTCTTGGAAGCCATTGACCCAGCCCGATAGATAATCCTAGCACTCGCTGTACTACCCAGAATGTTTCCTTACATTTAAATATCCTTCTTCCACTCTATTTGACAACATCCGACACATACTTCTTGTTGGATACATTTATTTTAAGATCGTTATGTGTTTTGGTGTTAACATGGGTGAGTGTCCATCCCCTTTCCAGCCCAAAATGAGTCGGGGATATGCGGGTTGCATAGTTATGGATTGTAAATGAAGAAGAAGATGCATTTATGGCACCGTAGGGCAAGGATTTAGCCTCACACAATGTGTGTCGATTTTCTATGCTGATTACCATATTAGTCTGCCAAACAGTCCTTTCCTGGGGGCTAGTGACCATCTTTCATCAGTCGGATGGAACATGGATCCTCTTGGCAACTTTTGCTAAGAGCAGGCTGATGTCGACGACTGGTTACTATCCACCCTTTCTCTTCAACCTTCGATTCCCAAACTTCTACCTTTCCTCCCGCTCTCAAGCGCCTTTAGTAAGAGTACAGACTTAAAAACCCAGATAATGATCACCCGTAGGATTAGATTTCTACATTCAGCAGTATAATAGAAACAAAACTGGTCACTGGCCATGGAGTAGAGGCCATTTCTGGAAAAGCAAGCGGAAATTTATCTACCAATGGGTAGACAGTCTGCTAACAAGGCTCAAGTAACAACTATGTGGTTTATAGAATGTACAGCTTTAGGAATAGAAGAGAATAATTCCCCTAGTATATTCAAAAATATGATTGCAATAGAAATTGTTCACGACTTGCCGCATAAGAATTGGTCACTGGACGGAAGCAGCATGACTGCTGGCCATAGAAAGAGGTGGCTGCTGAAAAGAGTGGAAATTTATATTGGTTATACGGGGAATATATTCGGTTCCAGTAAAAAGTGGCTGCTTAAGGAGGTGGCCATTTAGCCAGGTTTCACTGTATTTCCATACATTACTAAGCCTAGGCTAATTATTTCATTATTGCTGGAATGAAGTCCCATGAATTTATTTTCTTTTCATTGATTTCTTAAGGCCATTTTACGTGGTCATTGATGCTGCACAGGCTGCTGCGAGAACATTAGCTCAAGAGATATTGCACTGTGTAAAGCGATGACTTGCAAGAAGAGACAGCACCACTGTGTGAATGACTGTGAGGAAATTACAGCATGTTCTAATCTAATACATGCATTCGTACAAGTTTGAAGTTTATTTCTCTCACTAGATGGTGCAGATGTAGCGGCAACAAACTGCCATGGGAATACTAGCAATTAAATAGGATGTTGACGATAGAGTTGGGTGGTTTTGTATGCAATTACCTTCTTAGGTAGTGAATAAGGCGCGATAATGATGAGCTGGGTGATTAATATTGTGGAAGCTTAAATTTTGTTCGTAAAGTAAGGGGCCCCTATCTCGTTACCTTGGCCCACAGCTGTGAATTCGTTGTGCAAAATGTGGGCTATGTATACGGGACTAGGGTGTCCACTATTATGTTCGCACTATGGCTTAAAAACATATTTTTAAATTGTGGTAATTTATCGCATCGTCCATATCCGATTAATTGCTACTTTTCAAATATTGACCTTATACGATACATTGACAGTATTTATATGAACTGAACAAATAAAATAAAGCGCCAACAATTGCACCATGTAAAGCTGTCAAGCAAGTGTCCTCGCAATTTTCTACGACACAGACTTTCACGGATGACTGCTCAAACGGAAGCAACATCAACTTGTGCAGCTTCAATGACCATGTAAAACGGCCTTTACGCTACACACCTCTTTCTGTTGTTTATATAATTCCCCGATTTTCTGCCAGAAGAATGTAAACCATTAGAGAGGTTAACACATATTGTAATAACGGATGTGCTAGAGGTCAGATAGAATAGATGTAGACTAACAATTAGAAAACCAAACTGTGCCTTTCTACAAGTAGTACTGCATAATGACATCTTACAACAAAGTTGTACATTCTATGGTACAGCAGGTACAAAAGATTTATTTATTCGTGAAGCAATACAAAATAGTGACATTTGTGAGAGCTACGAGCTACAGCAGGCACCAATTTCATGCTACATAGAATCATTCTCTCCCAGCTCCTTCACATCATTAACAATTTTAAAAGAGCACATGACTGTGGCTTAACTAACTTTGGAATGAAAGGAAAAGTTGCCAAAAATCGCAAGGAGAGAGTTGAGGATGTAGTAATAAAATCATATCATTGAGCACTTTGAATTCCTTCAAGATCTGAGATATCCTTGGTAATTTAAATATTATGCTGTACCTAAATAACTAATGATTCATTAAGATTCAATGAAATAGAAATTCCTGTCAAACTTCAGCAGTACCTACCCTCAGGTTTCGCTAGAGCAAGTGTGGCATGAGTTCATTGCTCTGTTCTTCAATTGTTGTCAGAAAACTCTGTAACATGTTCAATTTTTGGCTTCTACCATTGGAAGAAAATCACAGAATCATCACCGATTCTGATGGTATCACTGCCAACTTTGAATGGTTACACTATAGTACAATAAGGTTTTACACAGGAATAAATGGAATTTTGAGAATCTTCAATGTTCTCACCTAGCAAGGAATAAAGATGATGCAAGATCTGCAACAAAATCAATATGTACTCACCTGAGTATACTTATCACGATTGAATGCTTCAATTGGATCAGGTTTTTCTTTAGTTATAAGGGCATTTATATGTTCCCTGTACTTGGTCATTATCATCTCCAAAGCCCCTTGGTGATCTTCCAAGGCTTCACGAAGCTTCTTGTTTTCTGTCTTCAGCTCCAAAAGACGCCAATTCTCCTGCTGTATTCCAGCCACAAGCTCAGCAGCTGGTCTCTGTCGGCCAGCCTCAGATATACATTTGACCTCATCCTCATACTGAAAAGACACACAAAACAATATATATCATAGGAAATTCCAATAAAAATGCATTATATCTAGGCTTCAAAACCAAATAATCAAAACCCTAAACATAAAGCAACTGAGTGCAGTAGAATGCAATGCATGCATCACAAAAAACTAAACCAAGGTTGAATAAATTATTTTTGAAGTATTTATTACATAAGACAATTATGTGAACTGAAGGTGTGATTAATCCACTTCCATAAATAAAGTTTAGCTTTCTCTGAAATGTTAAGTATCAGACAACGCTCAGAGGTAGTATTGAATTGAATTAAACCATCATATTAACAAATAAAATGGCTGTTTTATTTTACAAGAAATATCTCAACAGACTTGAGGAACGGTCATTTGATAATAAATTCCAATTTTTAGAGTCAAGTAAAGAGCAACACACCATGCAAACAAAGAGTAATATTGTCTTACACAATGGAAGATGAACCACTAATATTGGGGTTCCTATTCTAAGGATGTAAGCATAACCTATAGTGAGGGAATGAATTTTGAGAGGAACATGGGAGGGTATTGCATCTCACACAATGATTTTTACTGATGAACACCCAATACTTGGAACTGATTGACTCATTATTGCTCTTATCTTATGTAAGATATAAACAAGTGGGTGAAGCAACAATTCAGTATCCATTAATGCAAAGTACAAGGATTTACTTGAAAAGGTGCAAAACAGGTTTTTAAGATGAGTTTCTTATAAAGATAATAGGTACTTCCAATTACAAGAAAACTATACACTATATAAGATAGTTAAATACTGCATTATTTCTTCTCAGTCTTCCACTGGGTTATTCTTCACCTCTGCTGACTCTATGACTGAGTCATAACCTTCAGAGTTCCTGACATTTTTGCAAGCCAAGTTAAGAACTGTTCATTTTCATGAATAGAAAATGCATTTTGGGAAACCTTTTAGATACAAAGTAATTTGTAATTTACAATAATCGTTATGCATAAAGGTCTTCTTCAAATATTTTATTTCATCAATCAGACTCCTAGCGTTCAATGGACTTTATCAAGAGTAAAAATGATGGCAGTACTGCCCACATTGAAAAGGATGGAAGTAGCTCTGCATATGAATTAGAAACCATTGTGGGTCTGAACTGTCAAGCACTGTGCCCAACACTTCCATTTTCCAAAGGAATTAGGATGCCGGGGTCCTTCTCATGTTTTCCATTATGAATTCAATGTAGAGATTGTGGCTGTTGGGGTAGGATAGGTTATTTTAATATGTATTAATTTCTACTCTAGCAGTAGAAAAATAAGCATACTAAAATGTACAAAAAGAAGTATAAACCACTGACTTCACCTGTTTAACTCTAAGTTTAGTCAACATGAAAGGGTAGAGCTAACAAAGTACCAAGTCCAACGGAATGCACAATTCACACATCATGATTGGGAGGCCAGTTACTCTCCCAGAGCAGCCAGTGGTGTCCATAAAGATCTGTTAATCACTCAGCTTGGATTGCACTGGACATGCCTGAGGCCTCACCCAGATTACAACCTTTGGTCTATGGCCCAACTACTAATTTTGGCTTCCCGACAAAGGACTTACACACTCAATGAAAAAATTAAAGACTATAGTCTTAAAGTACACTTTGCCTAGAAATCCATAGCCATCTTCTTGTACTACTGGCCTCTACACTCCTTTCTTTTGATCAAACGAAGGTTTTGGGGATTTGTTGGAGGAAAATAATAAGGAGAATGAAAAGATATGGTGGGTTGGTTGGATTAAGTCCCTTTCAATTGTGACAGGACTGCCAAGTTGGCACAATTTCTGAGGAACAATCTGAATTCCACAGCAAATACATAAAAACTTGACACTATCAATTAAATTACTTCCATTGAATTTTGATTTAAGGCATTTCATTTAGTCAATAAAATCTTATTGCAATATAAAGCAATGAGAACAGGCTTACAATATATACTTACAAGGCATTGGTATTCACTGCCAAAGCTTTCAGCAAAACCATTTGAGAGAGCCAACACAAGTAATGAATACTCGACTAGGGATATGGGTAGTAACTCTATTGTAAGTTACAAAGGATATAGTTCAGTGATTGATTTTGGAGAAAGTTTCAAGCAAATTGTGTTTTTCAAGGCGATTTTCCACTGTCTTGTTCACAATTTAAGTAGATACTGAGCCTTGCCAAAGATAACTGATGTATAAAACTAATGAGACATATAACATTGGAATTTGTTTAAAAGCGCCATTATTTATATTACCTACTCACACAATGAATATCCAGAGTCCGTCAAATAGTAACAATGCTTGCCACACTTGAAATAACTAGCTACAGGTGTCAAATGATAGCTCACTGATAATTACTACCTACACATAGATTGAGGAAATGGATTCATCAAATATATTGAAAATTGAAGACTATCTTCGCCCTTATCCGAAAGATAAAAAGGTGTAAGCAATAAAATTACTACCCCTAGAGCCATTCTCTCGCTCTACTTCTTTAAATGTCACAATTACTTATATCTTCCCCCGAGTCAACTAAAAAAAATATTTGTTCATTTATACATAGCCATTTCACACTAAAATACTCCAACAGTCACACGACAGTGGCTACACCAGAGCGTCAGAACCTCCCTCACCCAGTAGCATAGAATTGAATTCGTACTGCCATTTGAATACGCCAGATTCATTTCCTTAGTGTAACTTAAAAATAAATTTCAACCTTTCCACGACCAACAAAACCAAGAAATTATACACTACTTTAAGGCATTTGAATAATAGGCTAGGTGACATGAATAACATCTAACCTGCTTCATTGCATCAATCTGTTTATAAACATAATGGGCCTGGTTTAGCAGAGCATCTGCCGTGGAATCATGTTCTTTCAGACGCGATGATAAACGCTTGGCATCTTGTAAAATTTGCTGAACAGTCAATGACATCTGAAATATTAACTTAAATTACACATCTTTCTGTAAAAGATAAAAACAGGCAGAAACATCAATTCAACTCAAAATTTTCCCAAGAAAACGAGAAGAGGTGAATGCACTGGAATTTCATACAAACTAAAGGTGACAACATGAAAGACTATAATGCTCTGAACTTATAAGTACTTTATAAAATATTGATTGACGATTCTTAGCAAAAAATTACGAGAAGAGCTGATGTGTGACTCACTGAACTATGCACATAACATATTAGAGATGAAAATAACATTCAATGAGCAAAGAATTTTATCCAAAATCATATCCGACTAACAGAATATGATACAAACCTTAGACAGAGGAATCAATTCAGGCAATACTGACAATGATGATCAAATAATAACTTGAAAAAACTAAATGCCTATTTTGTTATGGTTCAGCAATCGAAAACTTCAAGAAATGAGTTAACAAAGCACAACTTTCGTGCAATCTACACAACCGATAATTCTTTGAAGTTTCCACAATGAAAAAAGAAGGCGATTAACCAAGGTGGTTCACGGATTTCTCAACGAGCATTCGACACAGATGATTTTGTTTACGCATTATGCCAGCGGAATGATTTCTTTTTTCGCAATTCTTGATTGCTTTGGTCTGATTTGTTAGCGATTTGATTGCTTAGAGCAAAATGGCCGGGAGCAGCAAATGCGCTTGCGCTCAGGTAAGCGCGTGATTCAAGATTATTGAAAGTTATATATGATGTTTTCCTCAAATTTTTGGTCTGGATTTAACGCTCTTCCTGAAATATTAACTTCCTACAGTGTACTTTCGGTTCTATAAGATGACATCGAATTTCAAGATTCAGGGATTCTTTCGGTGAGTGGGTTCTTAACGTGTGGTTATCAATAGCTTTTCCTTTTCCTTGTTAAAATGAACTATTGAGAACACAGTAGTTAGTCAACTATTTCAAATGAAGTATTCACTCTGTCTTTGGACAAGGAATCGGAATTTTCATCCTAGTTCAACTTAATTCATTAATTATTTTAATGATGGTACGGTACAGTGTCGAGAACAATCCATGTTGAAACTGATATGAATATGTTAAAATCATGGATCAGAATTCTGATCCCTTTTGGAACGGACAAACTGGACTGAAACTTTTACACTGTGTTGAACCCAGTAAAGTGAAATTAACCATTTATTTACTGCTGTATTGCAAACTGTGTTATTTTCATTTGCAGTGTGAATTGACACTGCACTGCTTTCACTATTGATAGTACATTGAAGAGTGTTGAAACTCTATTGACCTGTGTTGACACTGCACTGAAGTGCAATTTGCACTTTCACTGGGTTGGCACTCTTGCTCATGAGCTTCGTGTAAACTGATTTGAGCTGTGTTGAAACTCTGGGGACCCCATGGCTAAACCGTTGACTGAATGTAGTAGTCACCATTGAACACAAAGTAGTTTTGAGAGACACAAGTCCTTGGTAATGTACATAGCTCACTGATAATGGGCACTGGGAGGGATTTCTGAAGTAGGATTTGCTTGACCTGTGATGACACTGCACTCATTTCATAAAGTTAACATTAAGAATTGCTGTGAACTGTGATGCTGTTTCCATTCATGACTAAACTGCTATTGATTCTAAAATTTGTATGGCTCCTTGGAAGCTCAAAAAATGCATTGTTTACCAACAACTCCTGGTATTCCTTCTGCCCCAATCCCATTAGAGCTCCTATATACCCCACTTCTTTATTCTTCTTTTTTTTTAACCTTTTCAATTTCACCCCACATTTCATTTCCACTAAATTAGAGTCCAAGACTGTATCTGCGTATGGGAAACTATGAGTTCTTCAAATATTTTCCAAATCTTTGCCTAACCATGATGCAATCCAGTTGGTATCTCATTCCATCCCCAGGAATATTCTGAGTTCACCTAAACCTGTGATGGTGTTTAAACCACGAGTTGTTGATCTTTAGGCTATTTCTCCTGCAGATCTCCAGTGCTTTTCTGTCATGGTTATTTCTTACATCCAGCCCCTACTTCCCTACCTCACTTCTTTACTTTCCCTTCCTTCCTCTCAACCATTACTATTACCCAGATGGCACATTAACCTTGCTGTAATATTGTGACAACCTTGCTTCGTTACATGGCAACATTGTAGCAAGGTTAAATTTGCAAGGTGTAACCTTGAGTTAACATTGCCGCAAGGTCGCTAATGCATGTTTTTCAAGCTTGCCGCAAGGTCCCGGGTGTAGCCTTGCTGCAAGGTTACGGGCATAACCTTATTGCAAGGTTGCAGTGCAATGCCGTGGAGAGTTCGCAGTTCAAACCAGTGGAATAGAACTCATGTCTCGAAACGTACTAACGTTCATTTGGGAACGTTTGCTGTTACAGCATGCTTTCACGCAGCAAGTTCCCACCAAATCACGTTGTAGCAATTTCAACATCGCAAAACTTAACATGCAAAAGATATTTTTTGCACCACTCGTGGTTTAGCATTAGTTTCAAGTTTTACTTATTCCTTCCTTGAAAATATTAATTTGTTTCTTCTCATGTTAACTCAATTAGTTCTTTCACACAGCCACAAAAATGAAATGGTTAAAGTATACAAAAATATGTAGACATCAATGTGGTTAGAAATTACTAATAAGGACGATTTTCAACAAGTATATGAACCTGTTCTTATAAAACGATGCTATTCTCCCTAGTTTTCTGCCTAAATTATGAAAGGCTGCCAACCTAACGAACCTGATGTTTGACTACGCACATGTGCTACTATGAGTTTCAAGTCTGAGAGTGAGAGACTCTTTATATACCTCTCCTTGCCGGCACCAACTCACTCGCGAGATATGTTGAGAGAGATAAATAAGTGTTTTCTCTGAATAAGTAGCTGTTAGCTGACTACTTATGGACAGTGTTACAAAAAGGTGACTTTTTACGAAATTCCCCAAAGGTTTGTTTTTCTCTAGTGTTTATTTCCCATCAACAAAGATACCATTAGATGGAACACCACTCAAGAATGACCAAAGAACTCGTGTACATGAGGAATATGAACAGCTAATATTTTTAACGTGCAACTTCTCACCATCTTCAGCCCTGGCGTGCATGCACAAAAGAGAACTTGTGGAAACAACCTTGCCATAACCTTAATTTAACATTTCCATTGTAGCCTTATTCTTTCAATGTTCCTGTGGCATTGTAGCAGCATTGGCAATATTTCCAAGGTTCCTGAAGCCTTAACACAATGTTGCAGCAAGCTTATGTGCTAACTGGGTAGATACTTCCTTTCTTTCACATTCCAGATTACGTTTCACCACTATTCATATAGTATTGTCCACTCTTTGTGCCACCCAGTGGGTATATGTACATAAACCGTCCACATAAAAATCTTACCACTTTAGGGGATGGTTTTTTCTAAGCCCCGAGTTGAAGGATATTTGACAGAAGTGCAGCTCTGTCCCTTTAAGTGCCCAGGCCCCAAAAGACCCACAAGGTCAGGGCACGGTCCTCTTAAGAGAGCCCCCTTCTACCCTTGTCATGGTTTGGAGTAAGACCCTTCCTGATTGACCTGGACTGGGATTTCTGAATTGGAGGGGGAGAGTTTCAAGGGTAAAGGGTGCATCTGAACTTCGTAAGTGTGTACAGCTAGGTTCTGTGGAACCACTTTTATTTCCATTAACAATATTCTATCATTCACCAGCTCTACATTCACTACCCTTCTCCCTAACCTCATCTATATATTACTGCTACCCCCTATTGATTCCTTTCCCCTCTTTCCTTTTACTCTGCTGGCCTAATTTGAGGCAGGGTAAACCCCTCACCTGCCAAGCCAAGTTGTATGTTCAACTACACTCTGTTTTTCTCTACACAGGGCATGGATGTGCATGTACTTACTGTCAATTGTACAATTTTATGTACATAAAATCAATTCCATCTTTATTCCATACCCTCCACTGAATATATCACTCACAATCAGTAACAATCATTACTTAATTCCCCCTGGCCCCTCCATTTTACTTCACTCAATCTAAAATGAAACTGTACCCATGTAGCACAGACCTTTGGGCCAAAGTTGGGAAATGGTGCCACGGTTGGGGAACGGTTCGGTTACTTTATGACCGTTGGGACTCAAATCTAAACCCAGTTCTTTCACATTTTCTAAAACTATTTTAACAGGAGTCTTCCCAGTAAGTTCTGTTTCTGTCTTTTCTGTCAGTCGCACATCAGTAATATCTGCAGCAGACTTGTATGCATCAATGAACGTAATGAAATATTTCCTTATAGTTTCTTTGTACAGATACCTTACAATTACGGCAATTTGTTCCTTGCGAGACAGATCAGGTGTTTTGTTGAGCAATATTGACCAATATATGAATTCATTTTAGGATTTCTTCCCCACAACATTCTATCAATAAATTTTGAGTAGTTTTACTAATATAGGTAGCATGGGAAGATGCACTTTTTAGGTGTTCCTCAAGTATTTTGTCACCTGAATCTACCCTGAACACAACAGGGCTTTGAAATTACCTTCGTTTACAGCTGAGGCCACAGGATTAATGGGGCTGTCATCCCTATGACACCTTAGAGGGATGTTCTGACGTCCAAGCAAGATAATGGTTTTAATAATAGTCTCAGTCTTTCACGATTTTCGCTAACTTGACGATGACGTTCAGTACATACTAGATTGTCTACCTCTTTGTTTTTTTTCTCGGAGGGGGGCAATTGCCCCCTGTGCCCCCCCACTGGATCCGCCACTGGCCATTCGCACAGTTATTTATGATCCATTGGGCCAACGTTGGGAGATGTTGTAAGGGGACTGCCTATTTACAGCGCAATTAAGCTGGATATTATCTCACTTAGCACATTCTCAGCTACATCGCATTTGTTATCCAAGAGTTTTAGCCGAGATGTAGTGAATCCGTATGGAACAACTCTGAATAATGACCCTTTAAGTACTAATTTTTTCATCCACCTATTTGCACGTTTCTCCTCATATATCCTATACTATTGGATTTTACGCATCCGTTGCATAGCTTTCCACCCTCTTTGACCTAATATTCTACCATTTACCTGACCTCAGTTCCATTCAATGAACGTACTGTGCTAATGTATATACATTATGTGTTTATCACTATCATCACTAGTACCCACATAGCACAAAACATCTACTAGATATCTACAGCATATCTTGAAGTGTCTTATATATCTTTAATGTTTACAAGATGTCTAAAAAATATCTTAGACGTCTCCTAGATCTGAAAAATATATTTTTATTCATCTTTTATGGATTCAAATGTCATATCCATCTCATATCCATTGAAATGAATATCCATGAATGGATGATTTTTCTCAGTCCCTCGTAGACGGTATCGGACTTCGAGAAAATACGGGTGCACTCACCAGAAAAATCTAAGGCCAGGAGGATCGGTGAGAGTGAAAGTACATCAGAAGTGTGGTTTTAAACGCAATTCACCATCTTTAAGAGCGATTGAACACTGGTCCACGGATGATTTTTCTCAGTCCCTCATAGACGGTATCGGACTTGGAGAAAATACTGGTGCGCCCACCAGGAAACAGGTTCACAGCATTATGGAAGAAACACTTATTTATCTCTCCTGAAGTTGAAAGAATATCAGTTACGCATATTTATAATGGTCATGCTTATTTTTAACCACAAAATGGTTATTACGGAAATGTTTTAACGGTGCAAATTATCCATGTCAATCTTTTAGTAAAGTTAATAATCACAAACGACTTAATGCCAGCCAGCAGCTGTATATATATGGCCTCCCATTCTTTTGCCTATACATGGAAAGTGTGCCATGTCATATATGTTGGCCCCTGTGGTGGCGTGGTTAACTCCTCGCCTGCTAACCTGAGGGTCGCGGGTTCGAGTCCCACCTGAGTGGCTTTTTTCACCACTCAGGACATGGTTGTGTGTGCTCGTCCATTGTTACATGTGTAATACCGGACATAAATAACGGTTGGCCAACCGATGCACGTAACCGTTCCCCAACGTTGGCCCAACCGTCTGTGCTACATGGGTACTTCCCCTCTTAATTTCCTGCTTTATGTTAGCTTGATTCTCTTAACATTTCTTTGACATTAAGTTCCAATCCTAGTTCTTTTTATCTACTTCTTTGCTGCTGCTGTGTTTGTCTCTCTCTCTCTTTATATGCAAGTTTTTTATGATATGACTAACACTTGGGCTTTTCTTCCTCACAGCAAGGCACTATACTTACTCTTGTTATCTTGGACTGGGCCCCGCTGTTTCCAGGGTTCAACTATTTATTTATTAAATTCTTCATTATCATGGGAGAGTAAACTTGAGTTGATTTCTCTTTGCCTGCCTCAATAGTCTTGTTAATATATCACCATGACTTGAAAGGTTGTGCCAGTTTAGCTTGATGATTCAGTATAAACTGTATCTATACCTTTACCACACCAGAAGATAACAAGGGATTATGATAAATTAAGGCTATAAGTTCATCTTGCATGCAACAAAGATTTTATTTAAAATCATTGACAGAAGGATGGAGAAGAGAGTAAACTATTTCTAGAAGAAAATCAGTTTCGAATTAATATGAAGTGAGCTTATTGACTGAGAGAACTTAATGAAGATGGTGAGGCCAACATATGTATTTTTGAAGAAGACTCCTATACCGATAATTTGGTCACCTATAGAGACTGAAATATCAGTATAAGAGTTTTTTTCAAACAAATCTGTTGGCTTCAGAGTTACAATCTTCTAGAAAAAAGTTTCAAATTAGTAAGGAATCGAGAATGTGATTGCAGCAGTGAGAATATTTGTGGAAAGGGAAATGGAATATTATTAGAATGTTTTGTGATAGTTCTGCCAATTTAAAAAAATCATTTGACAGAGTTGTGCGAGAAAAGTTATTTGAAATATTGTAGAAGATTGGAGTAAATTGGAGAGACAAGAGACTGGTCCTAAATATATATATTATTTATGATCCAAAGGGCACAAGTTCAAGTAGTGGACCAAGAATTGAATCAGGTAGCAATTATGGGTAAGCAGGGAAGAGGGAGGTGAAGAATAGATGCATTGAATAAAATGAAGAGAGATAGGTGGAAAGTATGTAAAACTTAAGAAGATCATCATACAGGAATTAGTAACATGGGAAGAAATGTATGTCCAACTACACTAACCTTAACAGGAAAAATAATAATAGGGTTAAGCATTTTATTTCAACTACAGAAAATGAGTAAGATAGGGATTGACCTCAGTGCATGTTAAACTCAATCATCACCCCATTTGGGCAGTAAGTTTAGTGAATTTGTGAAAGAAAAGGTTGAGAAAAACTGATATAGCAACTCTGAAGCTATCATTAAAAATAACCTTGATTCTTGGACATACTTAACAGACCTGAGGAAGTGAGCTGGAACACTTGCAAAAGTATCACTGATTGAGATAGAAATCTGAAAAAAAATTCATCTTTTGAATGCCACCAGAAGCCTTCATTTTCATTGCAGTTCTAAAGTATTCATGACAACCACACAGGAAACATGCATGAAGTGTTCTATACAACAGCTGTTCACCAGCCATTCATGAAAGACTGGCTTGAACAGTGTGTGCTCAGTACCTGTAAAGTTCCTGAATGGCCTGATGTTATTGCACAGTTCCTGAACAGTTCAGTGAATGGTTCATTTTCACCACAGTATGTGTAATTCACTTTGTTTTAAGCCTCATTGTTCTTATAGATTAATTATCCTCATCATATCCAGCTTAGAGTTCAACCTGAAGAGTGGTTTGGTTGGACATGGTCAAGCTTATTGAGGACTAAAGCTCAGGGGAGTTGGGGCAGTTTCTTTCCCAGTTCTGCCTGAGGATTCCAGGCATGATATGGTACATATTCAGAAAAATCAAACATTAGGTTAATTCAGACATGTCCAAAGGTTCTTCTTGCATTTAAACCTAGGACCTCGGGCCAACACATCAACACCTGTTTACTGTAAACATATTAAGGCAACAACTGTATAGCACATTTAAAGTACCTTAGCCAGTTATGGATTAAAATGATGAAGATTGAGACCAAACCTGAAAATACCTTAGTGGTGCTCTTTTACATGCCTAAAACAGACAAAAAGATGAAGTGGAAGACATCTACGAAGATATCACAGAAGTATTAAAACAGGTAAGAGGAGAAGAAAACATTATTTTAGTAGATTGGAAAACTGTCCTCAGTGAAGGCAGATGGAAGAATAACTGGGAAATATGGATTGGGAAAACAAAATGAAAGAGGATAAAGACTACGGGAGTTCCACACAGAACACAGTTAGTGATTGCCAACACATTGTTTAAAAATCATGACCAAAGAAGATAACAATGTGGAAAATGCCAGGGGGCAGGATAGGATTTCAAAAAGACTACATTTTAGTGAAGCAGATTTAGAAGCAGAAGCAGAGATTTAAGAACCAGGTGAAGGACTGCAAAAGCTACCCTGGATGTAATCAAAAATAAGAAATTGAAGAAAAAATACAAGATCATATGGCAAGGAGAAAAACTGAAGGAGGCTCAACATCAGCTGGCATTTCAAAAAGCAGTGGGCGACAACATAGGAGAGGACCTAACAGAGAAATCAGTGGAAGATTATTGGGAAACATTAAATGTGGACTACAGTAAGCAGCAAAAGAAGTTCTTGGAAGAAGAAAAGTTGTCAAGAAGAAGCCATGGATCATGGAATTAGTCTTAGACCTGATTGAAGAAAGAAGAAAGTACAAGAATGTGAAAACTGAAAAAGGGCAGCTGTGCTACAAAAGAATAAGTCACAAACCAGGAATGCTGGAGAAATGTGGATAAATAATATATGTGAAGATGTACAAAACAACCTTGCACTTGGAAAGGTTAAAGTTGCCAATAGGATAGTGAGGATCCACTTCAAGGAACAGAGCATAAGATACAATGCCATAAGAGACAAAAATGGAGAACTTTTTATTGAAATTGAAAACAAAGAGCAGAGATGGAAAAAATATCCGGAAGAATAATATATCAGAAATCTCAGCACAAAAGCGATTGAAAAGATAAGCAAAGTCGAAAAGGAGGATATGGGAGCATCAACATAAAGATAACAATTTGACACAGCAATAAGGGACCTTTGGATTAATGAGGCTTTTGGAATTGATAATATTCCTGCAGAACTAATTAAAAATGCAGGAGAGAAGACATTAAACCATCTTTCCAAAACCAATTTCAACATGTACTCAACAGAAGAAATACCCAGGGACTTCGAGAAAAACAACATTCCTATTCCCAAAAAGAAGAGAGAGGAGAACTGGGAACATAAGCCTAATGACACATGCATCGAAGATATTGACAAAGATCATCTACAGAAGATTAGAACAAAAAGCAGAGGAGTGCCTAGACGAAGATGTATTTGGATTCAGGAAAAGCTAGGGTACAAGAGAAGTACATTGGCCCTTAGGCTTCTCATAGAGAAGAACAAACCAACATTCATTGTTCTCTGCATCTCGGGTTCTGCGTCCGCGTTTGTTGACTGGGGGTTGTCACCCCCAGATGCAGAGAACATCTGAACAACGACGCGGAAACCTTCGCACCAACATTCATTGCATTTGTTGATCTAGAGAAGACTCTTGCAACATGTATTGGAGTACAGTGCTTGGAATTTTGAAAGGGATTGATTGCAGTGTCTTATAATGACTGAAGAATTATCCACAATCTGTGTAAAAACCAAATAGCTGTCATTAAATCTGGATCCAGCTGTGAAGAAACAAGAACAAGGAAAGGAGTGAGACAAGACTGTGCACTGTCTCCCTTAATTTTTACATCGAGAGAGCCATCAATGAAATCAAAGGGAAGTCTTCTGGAGTAAATAACCACAGAGAAAAAAATAGGAGATTGAGTGGTGATTGGGACGGGAGTCTGAGCTGCCTGTTCTCACAGGTTTTGTTTAATGCATTTTCTGAGAAAATACTGAGAGAGACATGGAATAGGCTGGATTAAGGAGTAAAAGTAGGGAAAAGTTGATAAAGTGGGTGAGGTTAAAGGATGATCAAGTACTATTCAGCCAGTCAGCCAAAAGATAGCAAAAATTATTAGTGTTAGAAAACTAATGTGAAAGATATAGTATGATGATAAATCATAAGAGAATGAGTGATAAAATTTTCTGGATAAAAAGGGCCAGATTACGTTTTAAAGTAGCACCTGAATTAGGTGGAGCAATAGTCTAGGTAGTAAGCTTGAGAGAAAAGGGTATAGCAGCATCGAAGTTTGAAGGAGAATTATGCTGGTACAAGACACACAAGGTACTCATAGACAATATCAGTCTTGTTGAGTAGGGATACAATTAAAAGACTGGTAAATATTCTAATAAGTAATGTAGCGTTGTGTGGTGCAAAAAGGTGGACTTGGAGATTGATTGAGGAGTAAGGTGAGTGGAAAAGGAAGACAAACGAGGAAGTGCTAGTAGGAAAGGAAAGAAAGTTGATGAAGGAAATTAGGAGAAGGCCTGCATGGAGCAAATAATAAGCGATAAGTGTTTGCTAAAGGATATCATAGAGGGTGTCAAAGGGCATCAAATTCAAGATGCAGATTAAGTAGGGCATAGGAAGGAGGAGGATGGGAAGTTTGGACAGAAGTAATAGTTATTTGGGGGAGGTGACCAATAGCTTAGGTCATTTGCACCATTTGGGATAAGTGGGTAATTAGGTAGAGGTAGGAATATTTCAGTGAACATAAGAAGGGCAAAGAGAAACACAGCAGGGTATGCTGAGATGCAGAAGGACATCATATGAAAGACAGGATTTGAGGTGATAATTTTATGTTCACCTGAACCTACCTTAATGAGTAGATAATTAACAGCAATAATAAAACAAAATATCATTGTGATTTTGTAAGGGCTGATTTGAAGATACTGTGGTTTCAAACGCTAATGTAGACAGTAAAAGGTTTTTTCGGGGTACAGTATATAGTAGTATTTTATGTTATTCGTCATAATCAATGTAAGGAGAATATCAGTGAATCATATAAATGAATAAATCAAGTTTATTCATTTATATTACAGTGAATCGTTTCCACCCTGTCACGGCCGATAACACCAACTATATTTGGATCAGTTTTATGTTGTAATTTTTAATATTGTTCATATGGTAAGTTTTTCTTCAGCCCAAACCCAAGGAGAACATCAAGGTCAAAAAGAGGTCGTGAAGACGTCATTTTGACGGTCAAAAAATCCTCTCAATCCCAGGTCAATAATACCTATTTCCTTCCCTCCACCATGACCCAACCACGACCTCTTCTGGTTGGTCAAAAAGAGGTCGTGAAGACGTCATATTGACGGTCAAAAAATCCTCTTAATCCCAGGTCAATAATACCTATTTCCTCCACCACGACCTCTTCTGGTTGGTCAAAAAGAGGTCGTGAAGACGTCATTTTGACGGTGAAAAAAATGGTGTAAAATACACCAAGAAGACATATTTTCTTCCCTCCACCAAGATCCAAGGAAAACCTCTGAGTTGGTCAAAAATAGGTCATAAAACCGGGAGATGAATGGTTATTCTTTAATTAAGTAAATTAAGTAACCAAATGAAAACTAAACAAAGAATTCAGTGTTTTCTATAAGGAAAAGTATATTGTCCGAGAAGTGAGTTACACACCATCCCTTCTTGGAATAGTCATTTCATTAATAAAAATCACTTCCTGAAGGGAGCATTTTTCAACCACACCTTAACAGTCTTTTCTGCTACTTCAAGCCGGGAAGTAGGTATCTTTTTTAACACAGCAACTGCAAAATAAAAAATAACATAGAAAAAATGAGATCAAGTGCATCACAGGCCATTTCTTGAAACTAAAAACTAATTAGCGATATAATCATGAGCATAGTTGGGATTAACGATTTAATGTTTTAGTCATGATCACCCATAGAATACATAAGCGTAGAAATTACGGGTTGAATTATCGTGCAGAGCTAATAAAATACTAATAGAAAGCATGCAGATACTTACAGGTTTGCCAGTTCCTTCACCTGCCGTTGAGTCTTCATGCCTCGTTTCCATAACGGAAAAATCAAAATGTGACGGGAATGAAGTCTCAGGAACAAGAACTATATTTTTTTTTAGAAAAAAACTGACTCGATTTCAATATATCACAGATACGGCAGTGGATAGCTCGAGATATGGCAGCAGATAGTTAGAGATACGGCAGTGATGCGATCTAATGTCGTCTCAGATACCACAGATCGCTTGCGATGGGCGCTTCGCTGATCACTTCCGGTAAAGTGAACCATGTGACCAACGGTGGAAATGAACTCAATTGAAGAATATTAGAATTCTAAATCTTAAGCGAGGCGAAGAAAAAAATGATATATAGGCCTTAATTATTATTTATTTATTATTTATGCCGGAAAATATGCCATAAATACATGTCCAAATAGTTTTGCTTCACCAATTATCTGCATTTTGAATAGTGGTCTAGAATGTCGTCTTTTTAGACCACTTAAAAACCAATTCTAGACCACGATAATGGTGGAGTAAAAACATTCAGAAATAGTGAGTTATCAGCTGAATAAGATACCAGAATGTACTTGAACTGCCAAATTAACTATTTTAACAGATTATATCCATATATCTTCACTTTAGAATTAATGTGGTCTAGGATTGGTTTTTAAGTGGCCTAAAAGACGTCAATGAAGACTACTTCAAGATGTAGAGAAATGGACATGATATATGCTATATACATGTGCAGTGAGTCAAAAATGTATTAATAGTTAGTGTTGCTTCACCAATTTTCGGTATTTTGAGGGTCTTAGGTGACGTCTTTTAGACCACTTAAAAACCAATCCTAGGCCACGTTAATGATGAAGTAAATATATTTGGAATTTATGAGTAATCTTTGTGAAAATGGATTCCAGGATGTCCTTGAACTGCCAAGATAACAATTTAAACAGATTCTGGCCAGCATTTTCGCAGGTCATTTTTTCTCTTTTCAAGACCAAAGTAAAACCATTGACCATATGGTGACCTTTCTGACCTCTTAAAGGCGTCTTCATGACCTCAGTGTTCTCCCTGGGAAGATTTGGGTTGCAATACAGTCGAGCCCGGTTATATCAAACCCGTTTATAACTAAGTTCCCATTATAACGAAGTGAAAGCCATTCCCGTTGAAGAGATACCCATGTAACGAAGTTTGGTTATAACGAAGTTCGGTTATTCTTAAGTAAATATTCATCCCCCTCAACTTCGTTACAAACGGGCTTGACTGTATTCTTTTTATCTCTTGTTTTACTATTCAATAAAGACAATATAACTTTTAAATATTTCCACTAAGAAAGAATTTAGTTTCAGTTGTGTTAACTGAATTTTAATTTTTTTACTTCATTATCCCATTCACAAAAATCTAAATTAGATGTAGTCTAATGCATAACTAATCAAATTAATTTAGGTTTGCTGGAGAGATTGTCCAGGGTTTAATCATCATCAATGTCATCACAGTCCTTGGAAAAGATATATCCATACTGTCGTCATTCAGAGTGAGCACATCATGAAGTTCAGATTAAGGTATGGTGAAGCATCTTAAGACATGGAAAATTACATGAAATATGTTCAGGGCCACCCAGAGATATTTGGGGACCTGGGGCAACATCACTTTGGGGCCCTCCCACTCAGAAAAAAAGGAGGTGAAAAGATGAATGAACATGTGTTAGAGTTGATTGCTTAAGCATTTATGACACAATTAATTATTGCTTAATTGAGTATTGCAGTGAAAAGAAAAAAGAGTGAATGAGATTAAAAACTGAAAGAAACAATGGAGGACTACAAATTCATCTATTATTTCACTGAAACTTATGACTTCATCTAATTCATGTTCAGTACTAAGAATGGGTGATTAAGTCTTTGTCTGTCTCCACTTTTATGGAACCCTGACTATGTTGCATGCTGGTTACATTTTCTAGTGATTAGTTTGAGGGATATTGAAGGCTCTTATTGAAAGCAGGGTGCTAGAAGCTAAGCAAGTGAGAAAGAGGAAAAAAATTAAAGGAATTTCACATGAAATGAGTAGAGATTTCTAGAAAATATTAAATTAAGTGAATTTAAAGAGCGTTAAATGAAACTATTTGGAAAATATTTGGGTGGTGCTATTCAGCCTTCCTTAACAAGTTCAGCACAACTTATGATTTTCTATTACATGCCTTAGAGAGAGAATGGGAATGACATATTAAGTGGTTGAAGGATTGATAATTATGCAGAGTGATCTTCTATGTAGTAGGCTGACTAATGTAAATTAATATTTCAATGCAAGATGGAAAATTTTGGTAAAATTATTTTTCTCATTCATATTCAGTAACCTGGACTGCTATTCTGAATAATTCAGTGACCATGTTATAAGCCAAGATAGCAACTTGGTTTTTGGCCAGTAGCATGTCGTTATTGTGGCTCATAGAATGGTATTGTTCTACATAGTGTCTTCCACACTATGTAGTGTAGTTGCTAAATTAGTCAGAATAGAAGCCCTTCAATTTGAAGTGCTAGAATATAATATCAAGAATAAATAATAAGGAGACAAAAACATCCTAAGTTTCTTTCCACTTTTAGTGCACCTATTGTTGTTTACTCAGTGCATTAATATTAGCACTACTCACTATAGTAAAATTGTGTGACGTAACTGATTGCATAAGATGACAGATTTGGAGCAATAATATGAATATTATTTAAGATTGGTTCTCAATGATAGATTATTAGAAATAATCCATCATTGAAATAAAACACAAATAACCTGGGATGATATAATTATACATTCTTATTTTATTCTAACTTATTTTAAAGCTACGATTTTTTAGATATTCTACTCAATTAACAATATTTCTCTCTACCATTAAAATGACATTTTTATGCCCTCTCTGTAACTTGCATTCAACCTTTGAGTTTCCCCGTAAAAACGGACGTTATCATTGTGGAGATAAGCTGAAGAATGCCAGCCCAGTGATAGATAACGCGTTGGTGGCTCAGCGGTAATTGACACTTTTTTGAAGGCTGATAATTTTCCTGTTGGAAGCGTAAGATTTGGTGGAAGTCAAATAAGATGGTTTAATGGAAAAATATTTTTGCATGCGTAAAAATTCTGTGCAAACTAGGCTCCGGAAGTATGTACGCGTTCGATGATAATCTCGGATCATTAACTCGCTTAGTGGAAAGATGAAAGAGGGAGTGCTGTTCACACTTCAGGTACGACGGAATCGTTGACAGTGTGCTATCAGCGCATCCGTCGTCGTCGCAACAGTTGTAGTCATAGGTTTTAGGTTCACCAACGGCTAAAGTTGTTTCGTACCGACGAATCTAAGATTTTTAATCCTAGGACCTTCGCAACATCCATACCCTGGGCAGGATTCGAACCTGCAACCTTTTGATTATCATGCCCAAGGGTTAACAACCTAGCTACCGAGGTCGGTTGGATTCGCTGATTATGTTTTTTTTCCATTGAATAGTGTTCTTGAGGAATGAACTTTTAGTGTCAATTATAGCGCAAACCAGGTTGTTCAATGTTCATTTTAGAGAATTGCATAGATTTTGAACTTGCGTTCCCCTTCGCTGGACGCCCTCTTCCTATCATGTACTATATCACTTTCAGAAGTCGGTCCACACGGTGAGCTTGTGCAACTACGTGCTTAGCTGAATTAGAACTTAGGGTATTGTTTATGCCTGCCGCGACTTCTAAGGGCCGAATTGACTTATTCTCCCTATTCACGAAGGCCTTCATGTGGCCTTCTCCCACTTTGCCCCCAAATGCACCGCTAGCTTCCCCGACTGCTGACGGAACGCAAATACGGAAAAAACAAGGCGAAGAGTTCCCTGTTTGGTGATTCTCACTCAAGAGAATAAACTCTTTTAGTCTTCGGGTGGAAGGTCAGTGTTCTAATCACCACATCACCCCGATCCCCAGCTCAAACTGATGCATAAATCAATAGAAGTGAAGGGTTGAACAGGGGCTACTTTTGAGTAAAAGTTTCTACTGTTTCGGCGTATCTCACTTTTAAAAAAAAGATACAGTTTGGACTGTGAATCGGTTAATGTATCTAACAAGTACGTATCTCTTGTAAGTACATACACGTATAACTACATGACTCGAGAGAAATGGAAAGCCCTACGGTCGCCCAAATAGAGGTGAAAATCTTCCAGCGACATCCAGACCCAAGGGAACTTATCTCGATATTTTTTGGAGGTCTTATCTCTGGTAGCTGCAGAGCTCCGCCAACCTAAGCTCCACCTTTCCTCTTTATCTCTCAAAAATAACCGCGTCACACCGTGAGAGAGCGCTAGTCGATTGCCCAAGAGTGCTACATTTGTCGTGGGCTCTCTGGTGGTGAGTCATCCAACAGGTGAACGATTGGACGAAGTCAAATACTCTTGGTTACCGTCGTTTTTTCCCCTTGCTGAGAAGTCATCCGGGTTGAAATAAACGTGACGTAACCACTTCTAATGTTTGGCTCGATGAAAGGGGAATTGATTAAATGCAGTAAATTGAGTAAAAGAGTACATTTAGGAGGTGTAGAAAATTTCCTATTTTTGAGATCCTAGGGAATCTAACGGGAAATTCTCATCGCGTACAAATAATACGGAGATGTTTAAGGAGATCGTACCGCCAAAAGAAAGCTGTTTTTTCATGATCCAGGTGATTGTAGAGAAATAGTTCGGCTAGCTGTTTTTAATGATGGAATCACACCTTTCTACATCTCTTTTCCGGAAAATTACATTTGAAATTCCATACGCTTAATGGGGGAATGGGTGAGACGCAGAAAAATACATAACACAATAAATGTCATTTTTGCGAAAAACTTGGAGAAGGTAAATATTTTTCAGGAAATGGAATCGTTGTTATATTACGCTCTTCATCGCTTCAGGGTTATGAACAGAAAAATGCAATTATTTAAGCATAAAATGTTAGTTCAATATAAATATCTCTTCATTAGACTCGAGCTAGGAGAAGTAGTGTAGGTTTACGAAAATGTATTTGTCAACTTGTCTGTTATTGAGCACTGTACTTTTACTTAATGACAGCCGAAGAATAAAACCAGCGAGAGCACTATTTTATTAACGGCACAGTTAAAATGTTGAAATTTTTTATCTTCACCCAGTCTTCATGGTGCAACCCTTAAACTTTGGAAAGATATGCAACTATGTATGTACCTCATTGTGTGAATTTGACGTAATGAATGTGACAGCTTGCCGAATTGAGGTCTGTGGGTATCAAAATAGTTTTCTTCTCCTCAATGTGCTTAGCTCTGCATGATTTTTTAACGAAATTTCCGCTCTTTTTCCACGATTCCTCTTCCCGATCGAAGGATTGCTCCTTTTGTGTTTAGATCACGTTCAGTCGCAATAGGTGCGGCTTGGTTGAGCAACATTTTCCTTAGATTTCATCGGTAAGGGAGAGCGAACCAAAGAATATTCAGTTTGGGACCATTAAACCAAAGGCAATACCAAATCGCAACGTTGTCGTATGGTTTAATGGCCATATTGATAGAATCCTTGGTTTATGGAAACGTTCGATTCGCTCACTAATGTAGTTTTGTATAGTCAGAATAGGAGTCATGATTTTCTATGAATTTCTTGGAATACATGATCAAGAACCGAAAGAGCATATCAATAAGGCGTAATTTATAAAGAAATCTGCGATAAAGAGGCTTGTCAGAGGGTGAGTCATTATCTGCGGTGAGTGGGCAGTGACGGAACGAATATTCTTTCGTAATAAGACGTTTCGCGCGTGGGATGACGTCAATTTCGACGCCGTCAACGTCTGCGATGATCATCCACGAACCTGCGATTTGGAAAAGTTTAAATTTTTTAAAAATATCGTTCGCTACATCTGGCGTCTGGTGATGTGCGTCGATTGATAACGTAGCGCTTAAGTCTGATATAACATCTCCAGACATGTGCGTAGTCACGGTGGGGCGCTTGCCCCCCCTGGCTCATTTTCAAATGAAAAATTACAGGTCAACTAGCTGAAGGTGCCCGTTGACATTCAAAGAGAGGGAGAAATATAATAAATAAAAATTGTATTAAGAAATCGTAACAAATTTTATGAAGGGGCAAAAACAAACTTGTGTTATGGAACGGTTATGGGACGCTAACTTATTTTTGCCCCCCCCCCCCTTCCCCCCCACGGAAAAAACATCTTGGCTACGCCACTGTCTCCAGAGTATCTTGCTGGTCCTTTCGAGGGTATTGGCCAGGAGGCAACCATCATTTGCGATGCACTACATTATGACAGTAATCAATATACGTCGTTAGAAAAAAATATGTTAGATATTCATACACCAAGCATTGCAACAGAATGATCAGTAGTTTCGTAGGAATACAGTTGAAATTAACGGCAGGTTTTTTTTGCATTCAGCATGATATTCTATGGTTAGCAATGGTGAAATAATTGTGCGTTAGTGCTTTAATCAGATCTAATAACGATTGGGCTACCTACATAACACTCATATATCCGGTTAATATTACGTATATTGTAGTCCACAAATGCGACTAGTGTATGTAATGAACAGAAATATCACCGCTTGTTAATGATATTGGTGGTAAAAAAAGCGAGATAGGGAGCTATTTTTAAAGATTACAAATCGCATAGTGAGAGTAAAAGTGAACTTGATTGCCTGTGTTGTGCTTAAAACTAGTAATGTACTCTCCACCTACGCTTCAATTGGGAAGTAGGTGCATCCAAAGTCTATGATATTATTACCTTCAAGGTTGTGATGTAGTCGCCCGTGAAAAACCTCAAGAAATCCACGCAGTGAAGAAGAACACCTTGGTAGCTTAACTGGTAAAGACACCTGACCTGAAATTAGGGGGTTCCGGTCAAAGTCCCAGTCAAGGCTAGTAATTTTTTTTCTCTGCAGAAATTCTGCTCTTATTACCCTCCCTATCCACCTGCCATCTTCATCTTAGTTCCTCCAGCATCTTCCTTTTATCTCCCGGCACTTCTTCATATGTATGTATTTCTGCCCACCGAATTGTCTCCATCCTTCTGTAGATACTTATGTATGCCTGGAAGATACTCCATCTGTTTTCGTGGTCATACCTTATGTGGATTCCTCACCATTTACTGCAACAGTACTTATCAGACTTCAAAACAGTCTTCTCTTTACCTGTTAAATAGTTTCTTGTCACCTATGTCCTGTCACAAGCACAATCGCATTTATTTTACTAGCTTTTTAGAATGCTTTACTTTTATGATTGCTTTTTGTTTAAAATATCATTACTTTGTCTTGAAATTACGCATAACTCTGTATCTTTTGTATTATTTTTGCAATTATCTTGTTACGTCTGCAATTCTTACAATGATTGGGTATCTAATGCTTGAATATTTGCAAATCTAGCAGACTTTTTCAAACCTCCTCTCCTTTATTTCCTGCTCCAAACCCTACTCACGCCTCTCATATCAGATTATTGGAATATACGTTAACCAGCGTACTTAATTACGAAAAAAACTTCTCGGTCCGTTGTCTCATTGGCTCTCATTATTGTACAAGTTTCATATGTCTCTTCTTTCTCTCTTCAGTTATTTCTAAAGTTTAGCAGTGACTCCGTCCCAAATACCTAGGTCGTATACCCAAGGTTAACAAAACGAGGAAACGTTTCTTCAACGAATTTAAAATTTATTTCTACCAGTATTTCCAGCATCGCAGTGATATTTTTAGTCGTTCTCCCTTCAGAGGGCCGAATGAGTCTTTCCCAAAAAATCGTTCGCACTCTTCTTCAGCATACAAATTAAAAATATCGGTAACACCTTTCCTGCGGGAAAAATTGGACCCATCGTCCTATGACCCTCGTAATCATTTCCTTTCCTCTTTCTAGCATAGATTTTGGCCGGATTACTTTCTCATATTCCACATTTCTTCCCTAAATACAGTTGTCTGTAAGTATTGAATATACCTATTGTAATTGTTTTTTATTATGTCCCCAAAAGTAACATTCTTTTGTAAGAGCTAGTTTTTTCATTGATATATACGACAGCCAAGTTATCCTGGACGAAAAAGTTGTAAATGAAGAGCACTCCACTTCTATTTACCATTATTCCGTCAAATACGTCTGTAAACGATTTAGAGTTAACGGTTAGTGCTGGATATATCGCATGAATTAGAATGAAGAGGATAAACTTTTAAAAGCAACTAAGGACAGAATTCATGATGAAAGTACGTTTTCTCGCTGTGAATCATGATTGCACCTCTATCAGGCGTTCATATTCTCGTTGCGACACCCTAGTCAGTTGATAGGCGTGAGCCATTGTCGATAGTGATATGTGTTTCTCGGAAGCAATATTGTTGTGTTTTAATCACGAGAGTTGATCCAAAAGTTTGGGCTAGCGCTATTTGCTGCCGCTGTTATGTAAATATCCCACCTCCCCTCATCAAAGCTAAGCAGGCTAACCTTTTCCACCCTTGCTTAGCATTCTACCTCCTATAGTGGGTTTCATAGTATCATCATCTTTAATAGCTTCGACCATCCACCTACTTTGCTTCCTACTTTTCTCAAGCGATTTTTCCTCCTGTACTGAGTCATTCTTTCTCCTCTCCGTCCATCGCACTCTGTCCTTCCTCTCCAGGCCCAACGTAATTGGGGATCGGGTTGATATGGTGGCAAGAGTGCTGACCTCAAGGTCCCGTTTTCGAATCCCGGCACTGGCGGATTTATCATTGGTATACCGGTCCCAACTTGAGTGCCTTGCGGAGAGTTCTTCGAGTCCATGACACCGTCCGACGGATGGGACGTTGAACCATGGTCCCCTTGGTGCCTTTCGTCAAGAGCAGGCTAATGCCGACGCCGGGTTTCCGTCCATACTTCTTCCGTTCCCGGAAAACTTCTACCTTTACCCAGTTCCCCACCTATCCTCTCTGGTTCAAATGACCTTAGTTGTCGGTCGCATTCCACAAATTAAAACAACCAACATAATTTTTCTTCTAATAGCTTCTTTACTACGCCGTCGTCCAACATGCTTCCGTAATAACCGATTCGCCCCTCCGCTATTCCAGTTTTTACCCCCTCACTTCATTGCTTCTTTCCTGAAACACCCTTTTGACCCGCGCAACGTTAAAATCATTCTTGTGATTAATCTCACCCTCATACTTCTCACACTGACAATGAGTGTGCAACGCATCTAAGGCTATGGCAATCCGTTGGATGACTCGTAATCCAATTTATGATCATCCTTAAGGTGTAAGGGTTACTATATTTTAATTCAGATTCGTTAGTTAAACTACAGTTCTTTTTTTGTATCAGTCTGCTTGCCGAAGGACCCAAGAAATACGTGACGCAATAACGGCTTATCCCTTAACTTACCCACCGGACCCATCTTATCTCTGTCCTTGTCACCTTTCTTATCTCTCTTATCTCTCGTGCTCTCTCGCACCTAGATGTCCGCCATTTGCTACAATGATTGCTGAGACCAAAAGTAAGGCTTGTAAGTCCTTTTCCTGACCACATATTTCTTTAAACCGTCAAATGTAGCGACGTCCACCGGTGTTGGAGTTCATAAATGAGACGGAATGTAGTCTTCGCGACGTGGATGTGACGCCCTTGTCACGCACAATGAATACTCTGGTGATTTGAATCAAACAAATAATGCAAAAATATATTCTCAATTTCCGTTGATGTGGCTTGTGATGGAAAACGAACGTTCGGAAAGATGTGCTCTGTGCACATAATTTCGCAAAATTCACTGATGCATAAAGGTCATGAGGTCATGGCTGGCATAATAGTTAAAGTTGATGACAAAAAGTTGGCATGGAGAGCTAAAATGAACGAATTTTTGGAATGAAAAGCTGGAAACCAATTAATGAGGTAGGGGAGAGAAATAACTAAAATGATAACATTTCGTTTAGCGGGTGACAGTCTCTAACAGGACACCCTTGTGATGCAGGTGATGGATGATTGATAGTGTTCTACGGGTTAGGGTAGGTTTTGATGGAGTGTCTCCACTCTTGTTTAACTTGAATTATTTCTGAGGAGAGGTCTACACTTGTTGGATCGGAGTTAACTCTCTTCTCGTGTTCTTATCTGAGCCGCTATGCTATCAGAATGGAGGTAGTGGGGCCACCTGCTGTGCGACATAGTTGTATCGGAAATATTTCTTTCTCCAAGTTTACTTGTTCATAAGTTTTTATCGCAAAGTTTCAATATTACATGACAGTCCAGAACAGTCAACTGTACTTTAGGCCTCTCTCATTTTCATTCGCAAGCGTTGATATTTTTGATGCTGTAACAGCCTTCAAAATTAGATAACGTAAGGCATCCAGAGGTACGTCGTATGCATTGGAATAAAGAGTACCTAGATTTAAGGATCGAGACGGAATGGTAACAAGCATCATTACTGTTAGCATATAAAGATGATCGCTTAGATGTGAGCTGAGCGACAAGCTAAGCACCTTTCCCATGTTGTCACGTTTCCTGGATATCTTTCATATCCGTTATCTCCATCGCTGGTTCTCTCCTCTTAAAGAGAGTTCAGCATAAGCTTTTCTGAAATCTTTGGTGAATTCGCGAAGAAAACTTTTTCTTTTAGGATCCTTCTGGAGTATTCTGATGTTGGGGAAACCAAACTGTCGTCATCGAAATCCTCGACATCACTCTCTACTATAGAAACATGTATTACGGAGAAGGACATTTATTCGACTGCCCCTGTGCATAGCGCACAAATAGCTTAAAGTTGTTACTAAAATGAATTCTTAAACTAACATTATATGCGTTCAGCCATCATGATCTGAGTGGTATAGGTATTTTATGAGTGCAGCCGAAGAAATCAGAGAAAGATACTATAATTCTTGCATCATCATTTTCAACGTTGAATGCTTGAGCCAATGGAAGTCCTCCATTAGTTTTAGCCAACTTCAAATGCTCAAAAATCAATTTTTAATGAAAAATCATTGTTCACAGTATTGATGCAATGAATTCTTAGTACTTCCGAGTTGAAATATTTTTCGCCTTGTCTCAAAGTAATTCGATTGTCTGTGATAAAAAATTGCCATCATAATGGGAAAATGCATTTCGCTTTGCCATTACTTAATGAGTGAAATAAAATAGCAACGTTTGTACACGCAGGCCCACGCTGTTATCATTGGGAATGCTCTCGTCTGATAGCTCTTTCTTTCAATTCATTATCATATAAGAATAAATATTGGGTTCAGATAATTATACTATTAACTGACAAGCTAAGCATTTATAACATGAAAGTGTTTAATGTTATTTCCGAAATTCGACGAAATAATATGCATCCAAATCTATATGAATCCCTTAGCCACTACGTGATTGAGTGTGCTAAGGGGTTTACTTACAAATTTACTGGGACGTTATTATGAAGCTTACAATTTGAAAAAAGTAAAAGAGTATACGTGAAACAAAATCCGTCTAACAATGATGAGCCTGAAAATGGGGTTGAATTAAATTCACGATTTTGTCTTAAGTTATTAAATTATTTTCCACTTTTCATTGATGAAGCTAATCGGACATTCGGTAAGAAACACGACTTTCAATGTACCTATGCATACATTCAGTGATGTACGTATATTTACTTTATATGTGTTTTGACGTGAAGTTTGTCTATCATTTCACCAGATTACGCTTGAAGTGTTGTTAGTGTATTCCTTGCATGATCGAAGTGACATTCATCAAGCGGCCTTGTATAGCCGTGAGTAAGTGAATTCATCCTTCGTTTAGCCTCTAATAGACATCGCATGAACGCATACATGTCTCAACGTTCCTACATTTTGGGACAGATTGATTTCAAAGTTTTATTTTTTCGGTGGTTAAAGCATCATAGTAATCTATCGCGAGAGATGGAAAAACAGCTAATTTTCATTTGAGCCGCATTCTTCCTCGACAGAGGGAATTAAATCCTCTTTGACGGGTCCCCACTACTCCCTGCCTTATCTTTTATTTGCCCTGTCTCGCTTTGTACACTGGCTCGTGGATAGGACGTCGAAGTTTCATATCTTTGTCATGCCCCACATTTGAGAAGAATGAAATGAAATTTCACTTCAAGCGGAAGAATAGAATTTCTCGGCAAGATTTTATGAGAAAATTTTAGGTAATTAAAAGTGATTTTTGGTTTATAATAAAATTCATTATTTCATTCTTATTTCCCGCTTTCTCCATCGTTAATGGGTAATGTATTCGTGAAAAGTATTCTACTTCAAGATTCAAACGGATATACAAGTTAAACTTTTTTGTAAAATTTTTGTTTTTAGCCATTTATTGGTCCACGAGTATGTAATAAAAATTAGTGAACAAGACAAATCAAAAATATTCATCGAAGCCTTTTAAAATTCTATCTTCAATATTCTATTAGAGTAAACTAGTTTGATTAGGCATTGGTCGACTTAAGTCACTAATGTGATACCTAAAAATCTGCTCTAAAAATATTATGAAATGATGTACTGTTTGTGCGCCTGACTCGTGTACACGTGTGTGACAAGTTTTAAATTAGACTCCTTGGAGAATCTTGTACCTGCATTGTAATCATTTTAGGCAATTCATGAAGAAATTGCCCGCTCTGAGCAAAAATTAACTTTTGAGACGTTGTAGACAAACACGTTGTCTTAAGTCCACCACCTAATCTCTCATTTCTCCAGCTATGGCATGCACCATTCTCTATTGTAAATGCATAAAACAATATCGTCCGTAGGGCATGTAAGCCATAATGTACTAAGTCTACTAATCGCTCACTTCACCGGAAAAGGCATGCGCCATTCTCCTTTTGTAAGTATATAAAAAAACTAAGGCTGAAATCATGGTCTAATCTCGATAAGGGCGATAAGAAAATCAAAATAGTTTGGTTCATTTTTACTATCGTAATTTATAGATTAGAAGGTCAGAAATGGGTGCTAAAATTAAAAACTAAAAGTTAACATATCTTGCGCAAATTAGTTCAGGTCTCATCGTTTTAATTATGTCGTCATGTTACATTCATAAAATAAAATACTCTACCTTGAAGTTCCCAATAATTCCCATGGTTTTTACTATGTGGTCAGGAAATATTTCCAAGACTCAAGCTCGATCCTTTGACGATGCTTCCTGAAAATCAGACCTATCGCAATGCATTTTTCGTCCCTAACGTTTCAAGATATGGTCTCTATTTAAAATCCTTAGAGATATTCCATTAAATTCTGACATTTATAGGTGCATACAAGTTTTACTCAATTATTATTATAGCAAATACCTTTTTGACAGTTCCTATCGTAGGTATATGAAATTAATATATATGTGCTTTTGGCTAATAAGTGCAGCGTTGTTGACGGTAGCTAGCAGTTGCAATGTAAAATTAACATGGACCTTATGAGCTTGTATTTATTTTTTTATTTACAACTTACCTGGGCCGAATATGGAAGTTTGGGTACTATTTCATATGTATGTGATGGCATACGAAAAAATGACGCCAAAACCAACTTGATCAGTTTAGCCGTTTTCTCTATCATTATATTCGCTTCCTCCCGACACATCATCATCGGTCAGCAATCCTAGGATTGGTTTGATGCAGCCCTCGACTCGATTCTTCTATCGGCCAACCTCTTCATATTAACACAATTCCTCTCTTTTACGTCCTTCACGACCTGTTCCGTATATCTCATGCAATGCCTTCCTTTGCCGTTCTTCCCGTTCAATTTTCCCTCGACTATTGTCTTCTTCAGGCCATCGTGTCTTAAGATATGGCCGATTAGGTTGTCCCGACTTCTTTGTAGAGTTTTCAGCAGACATCTCTTTTCTCCCAATCTTCTTAAGACTTCTTCGTTTGTCACTCGGTCGATCCATTTAATCTTCATCATTCTTCTGTAGCACCACATTTTGAATCCTTACACCCTTGACTTGACCGCTGCTGTCATCGTCCACGCCTCACTGCCGTAAAGAAACATGTTCCAGTTGTACGTCCTGATGAATTTTTTCCTTACTTCTACGCTTGTATTTCCAGATTTAAGTAGATTCTTCTTTTTAAAGAATGCTCTCTTTGTCTGAGCTCTTCTACTGACTATTTCTTTCTTGCTTCGTCCATCGTTGGTTACTCGACTTCCCAGGTAACAGAACTCTATCACCTCTACCCTAATTTTGCTTCCCCAATTAAACGTTGGTTTTGGCCTCTCCTCTTTTGAGGTACACCAATATCTTAGTTTTCTCCTTATTGATCTTCAGATGATATCTGGCCATTGTCATTTCCATGGCTATCAGCATCTCATTCAGATCCTTCTCTGTGTATGATACGAATGCTATGTCATCAGCATGCTAATTTTTTCCCCGTGGATATTCACTCCAGAAGACTTCTCTTTGATTTCATTGACGACTTTCTCTATGTAAACATAAAAAATTACAGGAGATAGTGCACAGCCTTGTCTCACTCCTTTCCTTATTCTTGCTTCTTCGCAGCTGGGTCCAGATTTAATCACAGCTATTTGTTTTTTATACCAACTGTGGACAATTCTTCGGTCATCGAAGGACTCTTCAATTCCTTTCAGAATTCCAAGCATTGGATTCCAGTCCACGTTGTCAAAAGCCTTCTCGAAATCCACAAATGCAATGAAAGTTGGTGCGACGCTCTCGCTAAGGTACGACATTGTATCCCTGGAATATTATTTTTTTGATCAAAACTAGCGTAATGCGCAGACATTCTTAGCATATTTCTAATGTCATCGGCAAACATATCAGTATCACATTTACTTGAAAGGCAGTCTAAATTGTAGCCTACGTTCAGATTCTATCGATGGGTAAACTTGATTGCGAACTCTAATGCGTGATATCGAATTCCTCTGGCGTGTATGTTATCTTAGGATCAGGTCGTTGAAAACGTTTGTGGAGGCTATGTTCAAGTAGTGCTTATTTTTTTGTATCTCTGAGAACTAAGGATCGAGCGAGTCAATTTCAAAGTGCACTATCCATTAATGACTATCATGCAGTAATTAATGGTTCCTTTGTTTTACAATCACTAAAACATACCTATGCATTGTGTTTTATTTATTTGACGTCCATTTCTACCTAAAGGTAAAAAAATACATTCTTCCCCCTTTTTCAGCTGAAATCTCAAATTTATAATACGTCGTGTTTGTATTGACTAGCACAACAACAACTTCTAAGAAGCTACATATTTTGAAACCCATTTTCTTAACAACTATTTTCTTTCCATGTGGTTTACCTTACAGGCTGTATCGCGAAGTTTTGCCGTTGCCTTGCTTCAGTGAATCAATTCTATTTGATGATCCAGCCATATCTCTCCTCTGGTCGATAGCGTTATCTCATATCGCACACTTGATTCGTCAGACTCTTTTGGACGTGGAGCTACGCTGCGTTGAATACAGTTTTCACTTTTCTTTTTACACAGGATGACTTAAAATCTTTTCACTGTCACTCATCTACACTCAAAAGCGCTTATACAAAATATATGCCAGTGGCATCTGATAGATTTCCCTTTCTTAGGGAGCAAGGAAGATTTAACCTTTGGATCATCGCGCTTCGTGATCTCAACGAATCAGAGCTTTTAGAGCTAGGTACACATTTGGAATGAATGAACGTGATTGTTAATATTCCCCCATTTAGTGACCACCAGCTTAGATTAATTTTTATCTCTTTTCTTGATATTCATTGCTTTTTAGCGAATTAGATCGAGGTCTCGATGCAGTTCAAGATGTCAGTCTTGGGCAATCCGTCCAGCGGGTCAACCAACTGGCTCATAAAACATGAATTGAGCCGTTTTTATAAATTCATATTGATGATAGATACTCAATCTATTTTCTTTAGTATATCAATTACGATGATTCAGTTTTGTGCGATGATCTTAGTGGCGCGTTATACTGTTATATATTCGTTGTACATTATAGGCACACCAAAATTTTATCAGCACTTCGGTTTTAAAATTCACATACTGCTACCCTCCGTTCTTTCTTGCTGACTCGCTAATGAAACATGACGTTTTTTCTACGCACCCTGTTCATTTAACTGGAAGTAGTTCAATCTATCGGGGTCTCTATCCTCAGGAAAAGTGTTCATCTACATCCATGCCTGCATGTCGCTCTCCGAGCCGCCGCAAGGGCGTGTGGCAGATGGTGATCATTCACCACCCGTGAAGTTGATATTTTGCAGGAAAAAATTGTGTTTGTCTTAAGTTTAGATTGAGTTAGGCTAGTCGTTGCACAATTACCTTATTAGTTGGTGTACATGAAAATCTAATTATGCTGCCTCTTCTTCAATTGTTTGCCGCTATTGACTTCAGTCAACGATTGGGATCGATTTCCCAACGCTTCTCATTCCAATACTGTCTCTGTTTCCATTCTCCGACACCAACTGCTGTCAGACATCGATTATCGCGTCTAATTATTCACTGAACTCCTTCAAATTGCGAAGAGATGCGTTTTTCAGCAACTCTTGGTAAAAATATCGATCGAAGAGCGCCACTGTCCGGTCAATCTAGTCAATCGCATCCAAAAGGCCACGCGGACTCGCAACCTTACGGGAGGGAACTCGCGACCTCGCAGAAAAATCTGTTTAGAATCAGCTGGTGAGCGAGGTGGAACAGAAGGTGAGGAAAATCTTACAACTGTCGGCCTTATGCAAAAACCGATTTTACCACCATCGTGGCATCTTGAGGCCATCTGAATATAAATATTTTCGTGAAATCTATAGAGTTACTACATTTGTGATAGTGCGAATTCACCAAGTTAAGGACGTGGATATCAAATTCACGTGGACAAGTGAGTCGGTAGCCTATTGGTCATCGTGCAAGACAATGCGCAGGCCGCTGAAGTTTTTACCCCCTCCTCTTCGAGTGGACTGCGAATTCGTCTTCGACGTAGATGCTATACTTGTCAAGATGTCATCCCTCGATTAGCTGTGCAGTTATCCTTATATTGCTCCGACTACTCAGGTTGTATCGCACCACCTAACCTACTTCAAACCTTAGATTAATTCGGAGCAAGAGCTTAACAACGTTAAAACACCGGTTCTCGTCAGATCACGGAAGTTAAGCTACGTAGGGCCCGGATGGGGGGGGGGGGGGGGGGGCTACTACAAGAGTACCGTAGTAGAGGCATGGAGAAGGGTTACCCCTCCATCCCCCATCCGGGCCCTACGTTGCTTAACGTTGTTAGTGGTGTTTTAACGTTGTTAAGCTCTTGCTCCTAATTTGTCTAAGGTTTGAAGTAGGGGGAGATTAAATCTCTTCGCGATTTATCTTTCTCATTTTCATTCCTTAGAAGCATTTCCAAGTCCATGCCATATTTTAAAAGTACTATATCGCCATCCATCTTCTTACAGTTATTAGTTACACATTGTAGGTATATTGAAATTTCCGATGTACTTGGTCATCATCAAAATGATCATTTAGAGCATTCATTTCACTGTCTACGATTTTAATGAAGAAGTAAAATTTAAAATTGTCCTTTCTCATCACAGAAATAGATACGATAAAGTTTTTCGTTCGTTGAAATATGAGATTGGGATTGAATGGTGTGTGAGAGGAACTATTCCAAGAAAATAATAAGAGAAAAAAAGTAAATCGACAGTGCGAAAATTTGCTTGCAATAATGTGGAAAGAAAACGAGACAGATTTAATTCAGTAATTCCATATGTATCCGATATCCATCCGTTATTGTTTAATTTTTAAAAATCACGCCCCTTAAAAGGTAATATGGATGTCATTTTTACTTCATCCTAACGATGCTGTGCCTCATCCGACTCGTGCTTGATTATGTAAGCATGAAAGCATAAAGTTCGAGGAATTTTCCTTATTGACTTTGATTTTAAAAGAGAATTGAAAAGAGACAATTGCGCTCCACGAAACCTGGGGCCCCGAGGTCAGTGGCCAGTTCCTACGCGGTCTAATCCTAAAGTCAGGCCTGCTAAGAAACCTTAATGTAAAACCAACGTAAAGAAGGGTCATTCCAACAAAACCACCCTTAGTGGTGGGAAATTTTGAACCAATACACTCCTCTATGAAGATTAAAACCCAAATCTTAATCGGTACAGCTTTAATTACAATTATTCCGCATTAACTTTCTCATTTATTACTATATCTATTTTACTAGAAATGTTTTTGAAGTACCCGATATCTATCATGCTAATGTATTGGTCAGTAATGTTGATCCTGGCACAACCCAGTTTTAATTCCACTTAATAAGAATAGCATATGAATTCGCATTCTCATACCGCGTTATTTTTTTACAAATTTTCATTTTATCTGTACTTAACCGAATATTAATAACCTCCCGTCGGACATTTTCCCACATTTATACGCCTTCTTCAGTTATTTCATGTCTCGTTAAAATTCATCCAATTATGCAAAACTAATCCCGTTGGCAAATTATTTCGCTGTCGACGCACTCTATACAGTGATTTTGTGCATCGCTGGGAATTGATTTTCTCTATTCAATCTGTTCGAATACGTCTGACTGACGTGTAAACCCTCTCTGGTTGAGAATTGGCGGGTCCGATTGAAAAGGGGAAATGTGAAAGTTCCTATGGTTGTGAATGATTTGCTTGTGCTTGCGCGCCGACAGCTTACTGAAAGCAAGAATTTTCACAACATCGCCCCATATCAAGAAACACGACCTTGATATATTATGGAAAGTAGCGTTTTTAACAAAATTGATGAGAGTTCGGCACTACGTTGTTAAACGATGAGACAAAAATAATGAAAATCCTTGAAAATGACACTATAGTCGTCAACCTTCAAGGTGTGTGTTTCCTTATGTTTGCATTGTTTGGCTAAACTTACTCTTCATTGTTCATTTCCTCGTAATGATTTTTTATCCATTGCTCAATCACTCAACTAGAAGAACATTATTTTGCTGCATAGGACGACATAATAAAATATTCCATTTCAGTTGTGTTTTGGGGTCATCATAATGACAAACCATCTATCGTATTATTGGTTTGACGAAATACTCGATACTCTTATCGGCTAACCCCTTCACATTTACAAAATCCTTCTCTTTTACAGTATTCACTACTTATTACATACATCTCATCTTCCTTTGCCATTCCTCCCATCCACTTTTACCTCAACGACTGTCTTCATCAAACTATCATATCTTCAGATGATTCCAAGGAGGTTATTTTCTTTTTAGTTTTCATCAGACTTTTCTTTTACCCCACACTTCGTAGGACTTACTTTGTTACTCGGTCTGTTCATTCTATTATTCATTATTCTTCTCTAATCCCGTATTTCGAGTGCTTTCAGTCTTGAGGTTACTGCTGGGTTTACTGCCGTATTATTGGATATTCGATATCATGTTTGCGTAAATACACATTTGGCTACAATTTCTTTCTACGGTTACCTCATAAATTAATTCAATTTGTATTATCCGACGAGCACTTAGTTATAGTACGGTTAAAAGCTACTGAGCAAGAGCTACGCCCACGATTTTTGTTTTTTTTTGTGCGATTAGTTCCACTGTTTTGGACGACCAAGGAAAACAATTAGTGGATGAAATCATTACTCAGAAACAATGCTCAAAGTGGAAGGTTCCCGCTTTTTGCAAGGATGTCACCGGATTCGTGAAAGGGGATGGGACATGAGCTGAGGTGTGTAGAGGTACGAACTCTTTTCCCTTTTTTAGGAAAAAAATGAGAAGGTAAATAATCGTTCCTTATAAACGAATCTGTGCGTCAACAGTAATGCGGACCCGGGCGCGAGAGCGCAGCACGCGTCTTTTATCTTTTATCATATCTCGAGGCGACGCGTGACCAAGAAACTGGTGGGATGCGGGAGACGAAGAGATGAGATACGCGCATGGAGTGGGAGTATAGTTATTAGAGGAGGGAGACGTTAGTTCTCACCCCTTGCGCAGTGGAAGTGCTCACTAGTCTCCGAGGAAGACAGGTCCCAAGTCTCCGCCATTTCCGAATCAACGTCCGTTAGAACAAGTTGAAGCTCAACGGTTCATCCTTATCGCACGAAGGCTGAGGAAGGGCCGTCACCGGAGATAGGTCATTCGATCGTTGGTGTTTTTTTTTTGGGGCCCTAGGATTTTGGCCCATTCCCGTGGGGGACCTTGGGGGAAAATCCCTTCCTCGATGGAATTCCAGGTGATATCTTTCGAGTGAAAAATCCAGAGGTGGAAAAACATCTTTGTTTCTTCGTTCCCTGTGGAGCTGCCTGTGGGTGTGATCTTAGTGGGCGGGAGGATTTTCGTACGATAGTCGAGACTTGGGAGTGGTTGTGAACAATGTTGCTGCGTCGAGGTGCTGGCAGAAGTTTTCTTCTGCTGCTTTCGTTGGCCGTGGTTGTGGCGGCGGCTGAGACGGAACATAATGATCCCGATGCCGAGGTTATAAGCGTAAAGGAAGGTCATGTGATCAAGGGTAAGGAAGGTGCACCCTTGACGAAAGGGATTGTGGATCCAGTGGCTCATGCCGGAAACATGTTCGACCAGTCCACTTATGGTGAGTAACAAACCCTAATCCCACCCCTTTCCGACATAATAGTCATTTAAAATTGGACCTAGACAAACACTTTCAGCTCCGTTAATTTTAATGACTTCTTAAGTGCTTCATGACACAGCAATAACCCATTTGAGTTCACGTCTTCCGTGGACGTCTTTGACGTGTGTTTGAAACATTTGTGACCGCGGTTGATTGCTATGTGGATTGTACTTTTCGATCGATCGGAACTGTTTGGTCTCGAAATCGAATACGTTCTCCATGCTCGCTAAATGGTTTTTAGGTTTTCAAATCAGGTAACTGCCAGCCTTCTTTCTGACTCTGAATCAGGTGCCAAGTTTCTTGCGCCAGCATGTCATTTTTCTAAAAGTACATTATACAACAGGCTCCAGAGGGTTTCTCCGAACAGTTTACGTCGAATGGGAAAGCCGTCCTTTATCACGGCCATAGATGGTACGCATTTTCTCGTTGCTCACTGCAGTTGAGTTCGGTGTTCAAAATGGGTTTCCAGATAAATGTGGTGGATAGGAATGCAGCATCAAATTTTTTAGTGATGTCACTGTTTGAACTTGTGACGAATGATATAAAAAAGAGATGGGAAGAGGGGAAAGCAATTCCACCAATTAGATGTTTCTTATGACTGTGGGAACCCACTACAGATCCAGGTCAAGTCAGTGTTTTACGTATAAAAGCGTGAAAACATATTGTATTCAAATAATTATGGCTGTTCAAGGTCGATTATTCTAAAATGAAATTTCACTTTAGCATGAAATTTTCGTTTGGTAAAAATTGCGATGTTATTTCTCATAAGATAAAAATATTTTTGTTTCGTATGGAGAATTTACTCCAAGTACGATTACAATACCTCATCCCTATGTAATTTTAATTAACCTAAATCGAGAACGGCTATATTTTGGGGTAAGTGGAATAGTTCGTGGGTCTACGAAATACGAGTCCCCCTCTGTTTCCAAAAACTTAGATGCGCCCACGCACATAAAAGCTAATTCCAATTCCTGTAAAATATGAGATGTCCATGGCGATGGCAGGAACTTTCATCCATATTGCAATTACGATTTAAAATACGCTCTACTGATGTGCTTAGATTAGCTGAAAGCGTACATAAGTCCGCCATCTTGTTCACGATCTCTCTGGGTGTGGTCATCGCGAGCGCTTGAGTCACCTTCTGTTTCTCCGTACTCTTATCGGGCCCTAAAACGAGTCATCCGGGACTGCTGTAATTTATTTCTGATGTCTGATGAGAGAGAGTGTTGCACTAAAGTGATGTGGGAGATGCCACGTTCTTCCTCCTCGGCGTTGTTTTCCTCGAGCATTCGCAGTTCATGCATATCAACACTTGAAATTCGTTTGCCCGAAACTCTTGGTGAAATCACATTTATTTTTTGTAAAATCTTGCCGATGTGAGAGTCAAATAAAGAAAGTAACAGTTAAATGCAGTTTCTCAGTGGCCTAAAAAGCTTAACGTTCGAATGTGCCACGGCATTAGGATGAGAAACTGGGAATTAGGAATGAATTGTTTTTGGGCTCATAGGCAAACGTTTTCGTCCACTTACGCAATATAATGCAGTAAAATTTACGGACTTTTCTGTAGAGAAAAAATGCAATTACGTACCTCTAAAAGAAGCCAGTTTGTAAAAGCTTTCTTTCTGAAAGTGTTAGACAGGAATTCTGGGACTAGTGCAATGAGATAATTGTATACGTATCGTATGAGCGAGCGAGATACACTGTTTTCTGTGAATATTTCACTTTAATTCATTCATGGCTTTGGAAAAATTAGAAATTATCGAATTTATACCAAATCTAGGATAGCTAAATTCTCCTTTTCTGTGTTAATCGTGGCTTTTAAACTCCCACTCCCAAACAATTTTCAAATCTTATAGTTGCTGTACTGTACGAAGACCTAGTATGTAAAGTAAGGTTTCATTCGACCTAGTATGTACTTGTATACGTCATGTGGTTCTAAGAATGTAACAAGAGGTGGATATTGGGGTTGTTATTGTCACAGCTGTAGAAAGTCCTGTTACAACTCTCGACCAAAATAGTCAAAAGAGAGCTAAAATGTAGCTGGGTTTATCATCAATCATTTCATTTATTTTAATTCAACTCATGGAATAATACTTTTTAGTAATGGGTTTTGGTTGTAGATTTTCCAGAAAATGACATGTTGTATCTTTTTGCAGTCCTGCCAATTTACTTTATGTAGCCATTTCAATCTGCTAATTAAGGAAAGTTTTTTATTACTTGAAATTTTATCTGGATGGGATAGGTACTTAGGAACTATGAAATGCTTAGGCAATCGTAGGTAGAATGATAGGTAAGCGAGGACGGGGAGGAAAGAGACAAGTTATTATAAATAAACAATCGTTGAGGGATATTAGTGTGTAGAATGGCAAAGGAAAGCCTCGGGAAAGAAATATGCAGCAAAAAGGGAAGAATGTGAAAGAGAAGAGTTATATCAATGTGTGGAGGTTAGCTGATAGGAAAACCATGTGGTTACCAATTATTTCCTTGATTCTGGACGGCATTTAATTCTTTGCAATCGGTCCAAGGAGAACCCTAACGTAGGATGACTCAAAACAGCTTCCCATCGTGTTCACGTGAAGAGGTCTTTTTCTAGAAAGTCTGGGTTTGCCTTGTCATGAGTTCTTTGCTTCTTCAACTATCGATGATATCCAGAGAAATCGCATGCACTTGGATATTCCGCATGAAATCTTGCGTTAAGTTTGCAACAGTTAAGTATGCATGATTCTAAGCCAATCCAGTGCCTAAAGGACAACTCCTGGCATTTTTTGCTTGGACCTTCTTTTAAATTCTTACTCACGAATCACTTTTCGAATATTTAAATTTCCACATTACACATAACATCGACATTTACCGTATTTTGGTTTAGTGAAATCGGGCCGTAAAAGCTCTATCATTTAATGACTATTAATTGGGTGTATTTCTGAAACGTTAAATTTCTTTGTGTCACGTTAAGTAATCCATCGAGTTTTTTCTTCTCGAGGTCTTAATGGTGCGCTACATCCTACACAATGGCCTGGCATGTTTCCGTATGTTTTATTTTACCGCATTAAACGTCTTTTTCGAGCATGGGTACCCCTTGATACCTGAAAGAATCTCAGTCCATTCCTATCGTAACGGAAGAAAGGGGAAATAATTCCCTTGTTCAAAACACAACTAAGCTCGTGTTCCTCCGATGTACTTCCCATTCCAAGTTAATGAGCTCACTCTGATATCTACGCGAATAAATCATGTCTGACTTGAATTATCTTCGTTTATGATCCCTCTCCAACGTAACAGCCAGTACTATGACGCTACGGTCGGATTGTTTTGCTTAAAGCATCTATTGAATCTCCTTGTCTCAGAAACACGTATGCTCCCATTATTTTCCAGCGCATCTCTTCTGGTAACAAATACTAAAAAAGATATCATCCCCATTCATTAATAGACGTTATCCTCTACTCAATTCTCCCTTCGGCTCATCTCTTCTTGTTTACATAATTCACATCCTTCACTATTTGCTCCATGAATTTCATATAAGTCCTTCGTTGGCCATTCTTCCCGCTCACTTTTCCCTTGACTAAATTCTTCATCAGACCATCACAACTCAATCTGGTTGTCCCGTTTTCTCTTTAAATTTTGCATCGGACATCTCTTTTCTTCTACTGATCTCAGGACTTTTGAGAGTAAAATATAAGTTCATGGAAACAACATATTACGTGCGGCAGTAGCTCAATGGGTGGAATATGATGATTAATATAAGGATTTTAATGCCACTTCTGGCTTGTAATGAAAACGCAATTCGCAAGCTGCCAAGTTCAATGATGCCAGCAATGCTACTCATGTTGATTGAACGGTGCTTTAATGTTTTTCTCTTGAGAAGTTTTGCTGTCGTTTCTTGTTTTTAAAGAAGATTATATTTTTTTCATATTCACTCCGTGAAACTCAGAATTGATTAACTGCCAATGTTCCCATATTTCCAAACATTGCTCAAGTTGATGGCTAATGCATCTATGTACCTTCCGTTGCGATGTGACCGTAATGCTCAATATTAACTCCAAGCTCCATGGTGTCTGCAGATACATGTTAGGGAATTCCTCAAGGTCCACCGTTTAATATTAGAATTAATTTTTTGCAAATCAACAGAATAGTTGGAAACAATGCAAAGAAATGGACAAACTTCCGCGATGATTGACTGGCTGTACTTTACATTCCAGCCGGTCAATGGAAGATTCGTTATTAGATGAGAGTGATTAGTTTGGCAAAACATATTTTCATAAATTTTTTCGCGTAAAAAATCATAGTAAATTTGTTGAAAAGCGCGGAAATTATTGTTTATTCTTTCCCAATTTGTTGTATGATACCTAGAGTTAAGGAATTTTTCCCCAGAGCTCCGCTAAGAGCATGCGTATCGACCTAGGCTAACCACAAAAGTATATTCGTGCTGTTAGCTATGGAAGGAGTGGGCATAAAACTGCGAGAAGGTAAATTTACTCTAACGGTTGATAAATGGATGATTTCGTGATAGATAGTGCGAGGAATCAAATAAATATTCGTGCATCCCTACTCTATCTTTGATTCCCTTACAGCTTGGCCCGAAAGAAAGAATTAAAAACCTAATTAGGATATTTTTGGGAAGCTGGTTCTCCCTTGCGAATTTTGACCTCAATTCCAATCCGCTTTTCGTTCTTTGGCCATATGTAATTAACGTATTGATTCATCTTGCTTTGGAGCAAAATGTTTGTCACATCATGTATATTATTATAATTAAATATCACAATCAAAGACATATTACCAGGCCTGTTAATTTTCCTGTTTATTTTTGTACTTAGTGTTCCGGAATTGAAGCTGAGGAGTAAACAGTGGAATTGAGGCCACAAGGAGAAGCAGGAAACGATAAATGGCTCGTTTGGAGTCCCTAGACTACCTCTTAGTGCATGAAATTAGATACCTTTAAGGACGAAGCTTTGAGGAGAGCTAAACTGACCGTGTGTAAGGTCATGAGAGAGGGAAAGAGAGAGGGAGAGAGAGACCACGTTCAATTTAAAATGTGGTCCTACCATTGCAATTTAAGGTATTCGTAGCGACCGAGGAACGTCCTAGAGACCAAATTAACCGCATAATTCAAGGACAGACCATTTCCTGGCGGAAAGAGACCACATCCCAAAGACGTAAACGTCTCGTGAAAAAAACAAGAAAAAGTATTGTATACTTAAGGATTGCAGACTGCAAAATGAAATTCCCATTTCCGGAAGATAATTCAAAAATACAAGAAAATATTCTCGAAACAAGGCGAGTTTATTTCACCAGGCAGCTGTTTGATGGATCGACAATGCGAATAGCTTCATTCTAGTCAGTTGTCTTTTGGCATTCTAGATTCGTTTTGAATTTACAGCCTTGCACCAGTATGTACGGGTGTGGCATCGTCTGTCATTAAAACAGTGGATATTACGCATTTATTCGCTGTAGGCAATGATCTATATTTTACTGATGCGGCAAATTTCACTCTCTGAGCGGTTCAATAGGCTCTGGAAAAGAATACGGCTGTTACATTAACTAGAAAGCATATGATGAAAGTTAACTTAGCACCGCTGGTCATATCATTTTAGAGCATGGTAGAATCACTTTCAGCCCAAAGTGAAGTGATCCCTGTGGGAATAACTGTTGCGGATTGAAATGTTTATTCTAGCATGTATATCTTTTATTACATTCTTTATTATATCCATAATCATCTAATAAGTACACTTTCCTTATAGTAGTAGAATTAGGTTTTAAGTTACTCCAACTGTGAGACTATATAACATTGTCTAACTTGAGGTTATTCTTGAAATAAACATCATTTACGTTTCCGAGTGTTCGAGGTTCGAATCCGAGACCAAAGGGTTGACAGGCCGACACGTCATCAACCTGGCTACCGCGGCGACTTATCTTTGTGTTTGCACGTATCTCCCTTGGTCTCTAGTGAAAGATTGTAAATATCATATAATGGATTGTAAATATCATGTATGGAAATCAACACCTGTACCGCAAAAATTAGGTCTTTAGGAAACTCATTTAACTTTTAAATGAAGCAATGAAAAATATGGAGGGAAGAGCATTTAGCATTTGAAAATTCATGGTAAAATATCTATAATTGTTCAGTATTACTTTGGCGCATGTAATCTTTTCAATCAATTTGCCCATTAGGAGCATACGTTCTCGAACTTAAAACATCTTCGTGAATTTCCCTCGTTTAAGTAACAGACAATTTGATGTCAGCATCGAATCTGGCCTGGTTGCGTAATTGACGTTAATTAATGCTGCAATTTGCCTTTTTCGCTTATCCTGGAATCATATTTTAATACCGGTGTAATCAAAGAATGCACCCTTGTAACGTACCTTCAGAATGTTAACCATTCTTATCAAAAATTTTTGAATTTATTGATGAAGAATGTAACCGATCTCCATAAGTAATCTACATCATTTTTGCGACCCCAAGACTTCTAACTTGTCATATTATCAGTAACAATTCTTAAGTATCCGAAATAATGAGCTCATAAGTTAACTTAAATATTATTTATAAGAAGTTATAAGAGGAGTGTGATAAAAATGAAGACTGATCAAAAGTCTAAAAAGAAGATGAGAAAACCTACTCGGGCACATCTTGAGACATTTTGGTCTGAAGAAGACACTAGTTGAGGTAAGAGAGAATAGGAAGAATGGCAAAGAAGGCTTCGTGTGAGGTATAAGTAGCAAGTGGTGTGGACTGTAGAAGAGAAGAATGATATCAGTAGGAAGAAGCTAACTTCTCTTTCCGTATGTGAGTTCCTAATTCCCTAGCTCCATAATATTTCCCCTTAGTCTTATCCCTTTCCCCTTTCTTCTCTCTCCTTCCTATTTGTCCTTAATGGTATTAGATATGAAAATGGGATGGTATAAATGATGAAAATTCAAACTGCCAGCTCAGTATAAACTCGCTTAGCGGATTGGGATCCCCCTTGGGGATAGCAGAAACGAAAGCTAGTATTCATTGTTTAACCCTAGCATTCCACCTGCCAAAACAAGTCTAACGTCATTCGTGCCGGTGCAAGATTTACTGGGTCCCAAGTTCTTCGGGTGAACAATGGAGAGTTATTCCTTAGGATAACCTGGCGAGATGCATTCCATTCTCTCAGGCCACCATCTTACTCACGGGTATATACCTATATTTCAATGGTCTCTTCTCGTTAGTCTTCGATTGCTGAATTTCGAACATTATTAATTGAAATCATTTAACTGTACAACTATCCCTACACATTCAAATCCATCCATTATTTATAAGTTTTTGGCCTTAAAAATCAATAAATTTTCCTCTGACTAGTGTTTATTTTTATCTGTCAAACGGAAAATATTGTCAAATGTCCGCAGTGAAGACTTTTCTCGCTGGATTCTGGCTTTATTAGATCCACTTCCGCCTTTAATATCCCTATTCTCGGTAGGCCTAGTGATTGTGATTACCGATATACTTGTCCAAGAAATACGCCTGGTATTTCCGAATCCATTTGTTTCACTTTTGAAGGGTGCCAAAAAAATTACTCTTGTTGATCACTGTTCGAAAATGCAGATCAGCGCTAATATTCTGCAGACACATTATGACGTCATTTTTTTCAATTCGGCGTGACTAAGTGAATATTTTGGATTGACTGTTGTTATAAGTATTTAATGTTAGGAAAAATGGCATCTCAAAGCAATTGAATTTGGCTACGTCTTTGGTATAACGCGACCGTTATATCAGTTATGTATTCTCGCCGACCGATCAAGTGGGCTCTGATTGGTCGGTGGCCAATTGTTGTATCTCTCGCCGTTTATTTTCTCTATAATTTCGATTACCAAACTCTAATATATGATGACCGTCTGCCCCGAGTCTCTATTTAACTTGTTTTCTTGGAGACTGATTTCAGTGGTCTCTTTCAAGAGTCGATCCCAATAGCTGTTTGAGCAGCATAGAATTTAGGCCTCTAAGGCCAAGATTGTCTTTTATTCTCACAAGACATTACCAACGTTTTATTCTTATAGCCTGTGGACTTTCTGTATGTTTTGTCTTTCTCTAAGAATTTTTCAAAATCTGGATTTTTTCCCGAGACTGTTGGAACCCGTTGGTATGTAAGCTCTTGTTAAGATCGTTCATGACTTCAGGACTTTCAGGGTAAATAAATTTTTAGTTAGAGCAGCTAAATTGTGGGAAGGTGTGCAAGCACCTCTTACGTTTTTCACTGTCTAAGCAACTCTCATAATTATTGGAAGTTTTGAAGCAATTCACCAATGCTTTCAAGTATTTACAGCGCTACGGTGGCTACAGCTTTTCTCTGCCCCCACCGTCAATTGGTCATTTGAGCATTCTGAGCCAAGATCAGAATATTTTAGTGGCGTTGAATGTATTCAAAACGCTCAAATTGACTAAATTTATAGCTTGATAATCTTTCCGTTTGAGCCAGATGAATTTTCTTGCATGACAACGAATTGCATTGCAACACAGCTATCTTTAGTTTCAGTTCACTTTTTCGCTAGGGAAATTAATATTCTTTCGAAATCAATGGGAAATTAACTTCACCTAATCAAACGAAAACTCACCTTTTTATCACCACATCGCCATCTTGTAATGTGAATCACTTCCGATTACGACACATGTGAACGACTTTAGCGCTTCTATTCTTAAGGAAACTGATAATGAAGATGCCTCAAGGTGGATATGTTTTCAGTTAACAATAACTCCCCTGTTTCTTCCCATTGGTAAATGCATATTAGTTGCATTCTATAGATACGTGAAATTTAATTGGATTTTTAATATTCTCACAGCTTAAGAATTGCCTGCCATTGTTCGCTCAAATGAAGAGCAAACTAGTCTTATTCTCGATGATCATTTCTTGTTGCGATGGATTGGGATCATATTTTGCCGTGGCTTACAGTACATGAAATCTAATTCATATGGTTTGGAATAATATTTCAATTCCCTGTATCAGCACTGGTTTCCATATCGCCGCCTTGCAGCAAGCCACGTTCAAAGATGTCGCCCAAATTCGGACCCGTACTCCCTCAGCTAGCTAGCAAAATCTATATCCACCATCCCCAAGCCCGCCTTGTCAAGAGTGTATTGGTTTTGCTTCATTTGGAGATGATGAACGAAATATTGCAAATTAAGAACGCCGGCAGGTGAAATTGTTGAGCGACGCCGTATTTCACTAGCTACCACAATCTCCAGCTCAGGCAGGCGATAACGGATTTCCAAGACGCATGGGCTTTCGTTATCGTCATTCCGTAGATAATGCGATGTGAAGCTGAAAAAAGCGATAGCAGTTCACTCAATTTATCCTCGTACTTCGAAACACTGCTGTATAAGCCACAATGCATTTACTCCATTGTGGAGTGATCCGCAAGTTACGCGGAAAGGTCGTAGCGATAACTTCAACGCGCAGGAAAAATACGTGATCAGTCAATCTAATACAGCACTAAACGCTTGTAGAAAAGATTTTAATTGGTAGTTTCTGCCGAATTGGGTAGGTTTTGTTGGAATCTCCGCACTCTTATTTGCATTACTCTCACCTAATGGCTCTTTCTCTATCAAATCATCATATTTCTTACCATTAATTATATTATTCCGGATTATTTTCCTCCGTCTTCCTCGCTCACCCAATATTCTATCGTATACAGAAGCCCTCGGTATTCCATTGTCCCATATGGCTCGTTCCATCCAATCACTCTGCCTTCTCCTAATCTCTGTCAACAATCCTTTATTCTCTCCAACCATATTCAATCCCTCTTCATTCGTCTTCCTTTTCATCCTTCTTATTTTCCATTTTCCTCATCTCCCACATTTCTCATTCTATTTCCTTAGAGTTCATGTCTCTAATTTTTCACAAAACCTAGCTCCATATCAAGCTTTTCACTGACGTTTTATTTAAATATTTGTTCAAAATACTCATCAGCTGTTTTTTTATTGGTAAAGTCTCAGTCAATAAAGCTTCCTCCTTCAATACTGCTACACCCACTTTCACTTCTTATACAAACGTAGCCAAAAAACTTCCTCCAATTTTAGCCGATGCCCTCCTATTTCGAACTAAGATTTCCTATTCTTTCTGGTATCTCACAGTTTTAATTTTCTTGTCCCAAATCTATCACACTCTATTTGTAAAGCGGCTAAAAGCTATTATAATCTTTTGAATTACTGTATTACTGACGCTTTGTCATCACATAGTAGTGATAATAGTGATCACTACTAGGTATTGACAAAGCGTCAGTAAAAGTGATTATATTTTCGTTACATGGAGCGTTTTTATGATTTGAGGTAGAAAAATGAGGCAAAATGTGTAAATCTATGATTAAATATTTCACTTCTACATATGTGTAAAAAATAGGCTCCAAGAATGAAACAAGCTGTAAAATATGGAATAGCGAGGAAGGCGCGATCTATGCTTTCCACCAAGAAAATAACTTTGAAAACGCGGAGTACTCATAATCTGGCCGAAAATAGTGGATATGATTAGGGTATGCTGAATAATGTCCCATCAATATTATTTTTATTGTTGCAAAATTCTGATAAATTTATTTCATGTATAACAGCAAGGGGAATCAGTTGAGGAATCGAACAAGGAGGGTAAAAGGATATTAAAGTGTTTAACGATCGAATGACCTAACCATAAAAAGTTTACTGTGTTACAGAATAGTGATTATTGATTTGCATCATCCTCATCTCATTCTCTTCATCCGCTTCTCATTTTGCATGAAATGTTGATAGCAGCTGCAAGAGCTGGAGGATCTATTTTAATATCATTCAACCAACATACGAAATTTAAAAAAAATGTATCATAATAACTAAACAGCTTCATTTTGTAGACGATAACGGCAACCGATTACGCCCTCTTCCCCTCGTGTACTTCAAAATATTTATTTTCACGGGCCTTCTCTCATTGTGTATTTCCTTCTTGATTTACTTCAATGATGAAGGAGTAGGTATACTTATTTGATCTATATTGAATTTTTATTTGCGTAGCTGAAAATAAAATAACGGTGCCATTTACCCTTGCAACTGTACAAAATGCCTCCATATGTTAAGACCAGATATTATCAGTACCAGATTAGAATTGCTATTCAAATATTCATCCATCAGACATAGTAAATTAGTTACAGGACAATTGAGCTGGAGAATGGTGAGAAAAAATATTTGCGGAAAAAAATAACTATGAGAGGATAATAAGTCGTTTTAACTACCGTGGTTGATCGATCGACAACAAATTAGCAATAATGTTACAAGAAGCCAAATATTACTCTCAGTATTTGACGTAAGGCTCATACATTCCTCAAAAATTCTTTGGTGGATTTCTAAATGGCATGATGCTGAAAAAACCGGAGAAATGTATCTTACAATAACGTCTTTGTGGTAATCCTTAGTCACTGCAATGGAATGAAAATCATTCATTAATGAACAATATTCATAAAAGATGTCCTGGCTGTAGTCGATTCAGAATCCTCCGCCTCGTCCCCTTTGACTTTGATCGTGGTAAAACTTGTCCTTGATTCTTGTCAATAGTTTTTCTGTGGCTGAAACTTCCGTGTTAGGGTTATCATCATCAGTCAATAATCTTGAGATTGATTTGACGCAGCTCTTCACTCCTACCATATATTCTTCTTATTTACGTATTTGTTCTGTTTCATATCCTTCATCACTTGTTGTTTATATTTCACACGAGGCTTTCCTTTGCCGTTCTTCCCGTTCACTTGCCCTTCGAGGATTGTCTTCATCAGGCCATCGTGTCTAATGATGTGGCCGATTAAGTTGTCCCGTCTTTTTCTTAGTGTTTTCAGAACACTTCCCTTTTCTCCCACTTTACTGAGGACTTCCTCGTTACTCACTCGCTCAATCAATTTGATCTTCTTCATTCTTCTCGTGTTAGGGTAAGAATCACAAATCCATTCCATATAAGTATAGGCTCCCCTTGAAATTAGGCAACGCGAGTGACACCAAAGCCTTCACCCGAGCAGCGTTACAGGGGTTGGCAAACTGACGCAGGCGATAATCCCTTACTGAAAGGGAGACAAGGTCCTCCACGGCCATCTCTTCACGAAATCCTTAATGAACGACGAGACAAGAGGAGTAGGAGGATGACTCGCAGATGAAAGCTGTAGCGTTTAAAACATAATCATAGCAGCAATACATTTTTACGTAACGCTGATTTTCCACTTCTTCATCGCCTCTACCCTCCCTCCTATGACGCTACGTAGTATTCTTTAGGCCTCCTTTACTTAAATTACGTAACGCTTCCAATGGACCATCTATTTTTTACAAAATGTAAAACGGGCATTCTTTATAAATAATTTATTTTATGTCAGTGCTAATATTTGTTCACTAATTATTGTGTATCATGACAATTATTTGAACATAGAATTAATTAAGTAATTTTTCCTGAAGTGAGAGAAGGCGGACCCCGCACGTTTCTTGTCGACAGTGGATCGTAACAGTAGGCCCAACTCCAATAGGAAAACTTTTTGGAGTTATGCAATATAAGGGTGGCTCCATAAGAACGGGGTAGTTGAGCTATAGAATATTAGTTGAGAAACGACAAACCCAAGAAATCTTCTCGTTAGTATGTATGCCAACAAGCAAAACACAAACTGGAAGAAGTTGGCGCGGGAATTATGAGCAGTTCAAGGAGTAATTTGAACCGATCTCAGTTGAGCAATACCAATAATGAAATCAGGTTAGGACTATCGTTGATGCACGTTTTTCTTATTTGTATGTTTATTTCCTCAGGTCCAAGTCACAGCGGATGTAAATAATTATGGTTATCACGTTATGGTTTCCTCTTTAGCACGTTTGGAGGAGGGCCAAACAAAATATGTCCCAGGAAAATAACCATCCTATAGATTAATTTGATGATGGATATCTTTCAAGAGGATTAATTCTTAAAACTTTTTAATTAAAAACTTTTTATCACTTGCAGTAATATTTGATAGGTATAGTATGGTATAAAATGTTTGTGAAGAAGTAAAATGGCGGTATTCACTAACATTTGAATGGCCTATTCAGCGCTTGGCAAGGCACCCACAAACCTAGCATTTTATAGCAATGCTAGTATGTTTAATAAATGTCGCCTAGGCATCAAAACTTTGTGAGTACTATTAATTCGTGAAATTTAAAGTGAGACGAGTGCTTGGAATCAGCCATGGAGAAGCCCGTGGTAAAAAATAATCAATTGAAAAACTCAGCTTCCTCCGAGAAGTAGACGCAAATCCGCATCTGAAGCGTGCTGAATTAGCGGGAAAAATGAAATTTCTCTCGCTAACATTAAACGCTGTTGTTAACAATATTTTGAATTAAGCTCAAGAAGGTACGATTAAGTACAGAAAAATAGTGCGAGGTGGAAAATTTTGTGATTTGGAGGATGCCCTCAGTAAGTGATTCAAACGAACACACTTATGCAATGTGTCAAAAGATGGTGTATTAGTACGCGAAAAAGCCTCGTAATTAGCTTATTTAATGGGCATAACTGACTTTAAGAATTTGAATAGATTGATTGAGACGTTTAAAACTACTCCATGGGATAGTATACAGGTGAGTTTGAGGCGAGGCAGCCAGTGTGTACATTAACCTTTGGGAAACATGGAAGGATGTTACCCTCCTAAGTATCATTAAAAACTACAGCTCGAACGACATTTTAATGCCGTAGAGAGGAGCTTATTTTGCAATCTGCTTCTTGATAAAACTTGGATTTTAAAGGAGATAAATCTCATGAAGGTAAAATGTGTAAGGAGAGGTTGATAGTCCCATACTGCAAGGAAAGTGGAACAGAAAAACTGATTCTGTCAGTGGTCGGGAAATATAAACGCCCTAGATGCTTTAAGCATGATAGGACGTTACCTTACACGTTTGAATGTAACTCTAATGCCTGGATGATTACAATAATTTTTGAAAAAGTTTCTGCAAGCACTGGATGCCAAGATGTGTAGAAAAAATCGTACCACTTTGTTGCACATTGATAAAAGCGCGGCGGATCCAATAGACACTGCATTTTTAAGAAATGTTAAAGTGGCGTTTTTTCCTCCTCATTGCACGAGTTGTCTTCAACCTCTCGATCAATGCATCGCGATGTATGCAGCATAAGTACGGAAAACTTGTTGTCAACGAGAGGTTGGCCAGCCTTTAAGTATCAGATCAAATAGTAAATACCCTGATAGCGATGCATTCGTGAAGTATGCTAGAAACTCATCAAAGCCGATATCATAATAAATCACTTCGGTGCGTCTAAATTTCATCGCACCACAAATGAGGCCGATACTTCGTTGTTGAGTGATGAGACAGCGTATGAGTTGAAGGCTGGGGTTAGCTGTTTGTAGAAGGGTATTGGATGACCATCGACGAGTACGTCACCTGTGATGATGATATCGAAGTCTGGATGTTGGTTAATTGAACTTATGTGGCGGCATAGACTAGAGGATTATTCATGAAGATTATAATGTAATAAATATATAATAAATACTCCAAAAATAATATTTCATCTTCTGGAGTCTTCCAAAATTTAATTGAATGAGCTGGTGAATGTATTTCATCTGTGGGTTGGTGTCCATAGAAAAAGTCTACAAACAGGAAGTAAGGAATAAAGAAGAAGACGATGGGAAAGACGAAGTAGAAGCCGCATCTACTCCAACTTTCACAGAAACAGTAGAAGCGATAGAAACAGTTCGTCGCCCGTCACGAATTCGATGAAAGTGTGATTAATGCTGATAGAAATGGATTCTACTCTCAAAAAATTAAGGCTTAAATTGTAGAAACAAAGTATTGACTTTTGACATCCGGCTTTCATAGGTTAATATGTATTTCCGTAAATTATTCACTTTTATGCCAAATATCTGTAGAGAATGCACGGAAAATTCTATTTTTGTTTTGTTATACAAGTGGTCAAGTTAACGCGACACTCACACTGGAAAGTGGAATGCTTTTTTGGGCCAGGTGCTCATTTTGTTAATGTTTTCGAGGTATTCTGACAAACCTCTCAATAAATTAAAAGTTATTACAAATGTTCATCATATTTAATACGAATATAAAATTTTCAGTGCAATCGTCATAATTTACGACATGCATTTTTATTTTTAGTTCACGATTTTCAAATGCATGAAGCGCGAATTAGTGAGATGTGAGGAATTCGCGCTGCGGATTCACCTGTCCTCAGACGCTTGGCGACTCCACTAACTATGGCGCAGCACTTCGTGAAAGCTGCATTTATATACAATATGTGCTGTTTGGTCAGTATTGGATTAATTAATTATTGAGAGTGCATCAACTTAAGGAATCGTATCTATTTTCAGGAGGCGTAATAAGCCTAAATGATTTTTTTGCTCTAAATGAACAGCACCTGTCCAAGGAATGAATTAAATTAAAAGCCATATCCTTTCCCTGAAAGGCATGCAACCCACAAAACGGTTTCATTTTACCCCGGAAGACTTGACCTGGCCTAACCTGTTTAGCACGTTTTCCTCGTTTCCATGTTCAGAATTTCTGGTCCCTTCATAAAGACCATAATTTACGAGAGTGCACTGTAGTTCATTTGGCAATTCAATGGAGGGGAAGGAGGAACTGAGGGGGGAAAGTAAATCTGAAGTGAAAAATTAATTCATTCAAAAAGACTATCAACTTTTAAGAGGATTGATTTAACCAATAATTTCCATAGATTGCTTCAAAAGAGGAAAAAAACACTCCACCTTGTCCTGCAAAATTCTGTGAGGCAGAGGATATGTTAATCAGACCATATACAGGGTGATTAAAAAAGAATACCACAACTTCGAAAATCTGTATTTAATCAAAGAAACATGATGGAACCTTGGGTAATTAATCAATGTGAAGAGTACTAACAAAGTTTTTTTTTTATTGGAAAACAAGTTCATAGATGTTCAATATGACCCCCTCCAGACACTCGAGTTACATCAACTCGATACTCGAACTCGTTCCACACTTTCTGTAGCATCTCCGGCATTAAGGTTTGGATAGCTGAAGTTATTCGTGCTTTTAGCTGTGCAGTGTTTATACCAACGTTTTGATACACCACCTATCAGGAGGTTGAACACCATGCTTGACTCGAAATGCATGCTGAACAACTGTCGCCGATTCACTTCTGCCATACTCGATAACACAAAAAGCTCTTTGTAGAGCAGTCTCCATCTTTGCACTAACAACAGAAATGGTTGATATGTGGTCAATAGCGATCATAGCGACAAAATGAGCAACTTTAGAACTTCCTTAAGTCGATGACAGAAAGCGCTTAGCTCTCCTTTTTTCTTTGCAGAGTTCTCAATTTTCAAAGTTGTATATGTTTCTTATATGTTGATATATATGTTTCTTTTTGAATCACCCTGTATATTGATTAGATATAGATTTAGGAATATCACGTAAAATTTGATTAATTTTCAGATCTCCAAGTGCTGATGCTGACTATTATCACTCTAGTGATAACTTTGCAGTCATTAAATATATAGTTTTATATCAATATCTATACATAGCTCAAGATAAATAATTATTATAAATACATGATAAACAATAGCTTTTATCTGTGAGTATATGAGGAATATTTAGTTAATGACACTTAGTAATGAGGTGGAGATACTTGAGGATAGATGTAAAAGAATGAAATGTATGGAAACGGGAGCTACTGAGAAAACAATAGGAATAGTAATTAGCATGATTAAGAGTCATTGATGCAGTGGAGCAGAATAAGAAAAATTATGAAAGGAGATGAAATACAATATGAATTCAAGAGTGAAAGAGTATTAGGCATGAAGAGAAAATAAACTCGAGGAGAAAAAAGTGTGACAGAGGATATTTTGTTGAGAGACAATGTAACAAAATTGAAAAGTTCTAGAGAGAAGGCAAAATGGGTGTACATTGATCAAAAATTGAAATCTTATGCACTAGTCTGTAATGGAAAATGTTGAATCTACAAGAGATAGACTAAAAATTAGCAATCTAATAGAAGATGATTCTGAAAGAGTGGAGAGGATATTTGAAAGAATGCTGTGATGGTGCAAATGGCTTTTACACTTAAATGTAGGCAAATTATATTGCAAGGAAATACTGGATCTAGGAAAACTGTAGAGCAATATAGGGAAATAATAATGGAAAATATATAGGAGAATAGCAGTAAAATAAATACTGCACCATCAGAAATAAGAAGCATGTAGGAAAAATGGAGGATAGTTAATATGTAGTTGAGAGAAGAATGAGTGATAAGAGCAAGTGAAGAAAAGGGATTTTAAACTACATAAAGCTGAGTTGAAAGTATTGGTAGCAAAATGAGTGATTATTGTGAAGTAATTATTGTGCCTGATTTATTAAATGGGCTTCAGAATGAAATATGTTGAGTTATGTTTTTTCAAGGATCTTCCAATGCACACCCTTGATGGTGGACTTATTTAATTGATCATATAGGTACATATATGAAATGTTTCTCCTACTACTTTTGATATTTGTATTATATGACGTCACTGTTCTTGCCTTGAAGAAAGAATTAATGTTTTGAAATTATTATTACAGGGAAAATTTACTGTCAATAAACCCTTACAATTTTCTTCTTTATGTCTAGATTCTCTGCATAGTAGAGTGGCCCCTCCTGACCACACCACCTCTGGTGATGAAGTTTCGTATATGATCACAGAGGCACGGTTGAGGGAGATTAGGAAAGAATTTATGTATTGGTACTTTGACCAAGGAGGTGACCAAAACCATGGAGACTATCAGAGGGACATCCACAGCTCAAATCCACAGATTCACAAGAACTTCAACTTCCAGCTGCCTTTCTTTGGTTTCAGGTTCAACTACACTAGAGTAAGAACTCAATATTTTTTATGAATCTTCTAATACTATACTTATGAAAATATATTGTTGGAAGAATTTTAGCATTTAGGTAAAAATTAATTTTACTGGAGTCATAATCAATGCAGAGTTTTGTGTACACACTGATCTCATACCTTTAATACAAATGCTGCTTGAGTATAGATGCAAACTGATAACCAAATCAGATCCCTTGGTTACTCAAAGACAATTCTTTTCTCAATGCATATGTTTCACTCAGATCTTTATATGACTGAAGTTTGGCCTGGGAGGTGTGGCCTTGTAGAGGTGGCTTCTCATTATAGAATTATTACTATTTTAAGTATGATAAGGAAATGTTCACTGTGCACATCAGGAAAATTGTCATGCAAACTTTCTATTTTAACTCATTACAGCTCTCCATGCATGGATATCTGGAATTCAGTGACCCACCTGAGCACTACACCTATCCACTAGTGTTCCCAGTGAAAGAGTGGCCCAAGAGAAATGATCCGTCATTTATTGGAATTTTCTTCAGCAAATGCAGGATAGGTAAGTTCATTTTGTATTTTTTACTATCCAAAAACACTTTAGGCCATGAAGGCAAGCAGGATCTCTATTGTGCAAGTTTTTCTGTTGAACTTATTATGGTACCATTGGGTCATGAGATTAAAAAAATCTCTACACTACTTACAGAGAGAGCGGATACATCTGCTCCCCCCATTAAAATATATATCAAAACCTTATTCTATCATGTAGTGGAGAATGCTGATGTGTCAGCTTATTCTGAAATTAAAGTATATTATTCCCCACTTTAGGAGTGGAAAGGAAAAGGCTATTCTCTCCAAAAGAGTTAATATCAGATTCTACTGGTTCCAACACCAAAACGTGAACAGTTTTAGATTTGAATAGAGTACTTTATTTTCAATGAGGTCTATAGATCTATGCATACATAGTTATAGTTAAAAGGGGACTTTACAAGTTGAAAGGTATTTCAAAAAATAATTTCACATACATAATGTGATAACATATCTATTATTAAAATAACTATTGCAACAATAATTATCCATTAATAAAAATAAAATTGAACACATACATATTTACAAATGTGTATGCAAATAGTACATCCTCTACTCTCAGTTGCATAAGAGTATCATGTCTTTTAAAGTATCTTTAACATATTCTGAAATGGAATAAAACATTTTTATTGGTGGTACCTATCTTTTAGTTTTACTTTAAAACCTTGTATTTCTTAGATATTTAAATGTATATGGGATGCCTAGTGTACAACATTAAGCCCATTTCCTTGGGTGCCAATTTCACAGCTTTGTCCTAATAATTGTATAGTGGATGCTGTAACTTCTTGTTTGATGGTGATGATAGTCACAGTTTAATAGATAGCCACCAATATTGTTTTTTCATACAAAATTGGCAGTATGATGTACCTATAAGCATTGAAGAGAAAGTATGTTTAACATGCCTTTAAGTTTAAGTATCGTTTTACATGCCTTTTAAATTGTTCTATAGATGTGACTGTCTTAATCTCTGGTGGTAGTGAATTACAAAACAACACACCGGCTTACGCTGGGCTTTTGGCATGCAATGTGAGGGATGAGTCTGAAGTCTTCGTTATACCTTGCATTGTGGTTGTGAATGTCCTTGTGAACTTGAAGATTAAAAGAGGTTTGCTGTTCCTTTGCATATATAAAAGAACAGGAGATATAAATACATGTAAGGACTAGGAGGTTTAGCTCCTTAAACAGTGTTCTGCAGCTACTTTGTTTTCCGACACCAGCTAATATCCTCACTGCCCATTTCTGCAGTCGGAACAGCCTCTGGGTATGGTATGAGTGACCCCATGCAGCAATGCTATACTTAAGTTTGCTGTTGATAAATGCATGATATACAGATAAGGCAATCTAGTACTCCATCCGTCAGATGGTAACATTAAGCAATGGTCCTTTAGGTGCCTTTCATTAAAAGCAGGCTAAACCTAACACCGGGTATCTCTCCACCCTCTCTGTTCTCTTAGAACTCCTACCTTTACCCAGTTACCCACCTATCCTCAAATGGCCTCGGTTGACAGTAGCATCCTGGCTTTGGTTGACAGTAGCATCCCCCAAATGCCTACAACTACTACAGCAAAACTGATTTGAAAACTAAGAGCCAACCTGGTGACCACACATAGCTGTGGGTACAAGCATTAAATTTTGCATGCACATATTTGAATTTTTGTAAACATGACCATATGTATGCATTCCAATATGATGTTTATACTGTTTCCTAATTGATCCTAACTAAAATTATGATAAGATTGTGATAAAAATAGTCAAAAAAGAAGTTTATTTTTATAATTTTTCTTTGAAACAGAATTTTTATGCTTCATATTCACAATTAATTTCATAACTGAAAAATGACTTTTAGTTTTTGATAGAGCCTGGTAATATTTTTTTTCTTCATAATGCCTAGTCCACGATTGTTGTTCACCAACTTCAAGTGTCAAACGGTAGTTTCTTCATGCAAATCTTCAATGGAGTTCACAATTGGGCATCAAAGGCTGTCGCTTTGGGTGGTTTCAGCCATGTTCGTAAGTGATTGCCCTACTGCCGAGTAAGTTGACGACCACTATCCGCTACATGCATTCCACTGTAACAATAAGCACTCAGAGTCTGTCACATGCATGCGCAACTTCAGTCCCCAGACAGCAAAATTGGACCTTGGTGAACTTTGCTTTGGTGACTGAAGAATGCCTTTTTGAAGCATCACTTTTGCACTGCCGCTATCGTGGATGGTCACATTTAAATGCAGGTGTTGAACTGCTGTTAAAGTTGAGGATTGCCGCTTGAAGAATTCGTGGAATGGGCTTAAGGCGTATCTTCTACTGACTAGCATCAGCTAATATGCTCTATGGTAGTAACTACTGTTTCCCCTCGATCACATATCTCCTCCAGTATATCAGAATCTTAAATACATTAGACATGAAATTTGATCAGGCTAATGCAATTTATTCCTAATTAGGAAGTATAAGGCCATCGGACATTGATCCGCGAATACCAGGTGTATACTTTCGACTGGAGCGTGATCTTGAACACAGGACTGACCAATTTGGAGTTGAAGTCAGAGAGAGAGTAATGTGGGACATCCGAGAAGGAGTTGTTGGTGCTGACACCTTTATCCCCAAACATGTAGTGATTGCCACATGGAAGAACATGTCATTTGCTGGAGGTATCGACAATTCCCTTTACAAGGTTAGTGACATGTTTTTCAGCAGAAATAATAATTTTTAGGCTCGAACTTCTATGAAGTGAGACTTAAGGCAAGTATAATTATGTATTCAGTCCATTAGTAGTGATTATAGTCATAATGACTGTAATTCAGCTTCACAATCGTACACTTTTCAAAGAAAATACATGTAAATAAATGTTTGGATATCAGCAAACTATAGGACATAAACATATTCTACGAAATACATCCAGGGAGTAACATAGTCTTCTGAGTCATTAGTTTTTAACATGTTTGGTGATCGGCAATGTTCTTTATGCTCATTTATTGATCGGGTAGTTTTCTATTAATTTTTGTTTTGTATACGATTTTGTCTGCTAGCTATTGCTTATTTCTTTCTCTTGCAATATCCTTATTTTGTCTTTTATGGAACCTGTGCTTTTGATTACTTGGTTTGAAGTTAGCTAAATTTTTGGGATAATTAGCAACTTCCACAATAATTATGTATGATAGTGTAAGGTTGATTTATTTGACAGAGAAAGTTTTTGCAGAATATATGATTGTTTTTACCTGTAGCAACCCTAGGAACCATCTTACAGCTCAAATTTTCTTGTACTGTGGTAAATTGTAATGCCATACTCAATGTGAATGACATCACCTATGTATATTGGTACATGTTCATCTGTTGACAAATACACTTGTGATGCTTCAGAAACTCAAACAGAACTCAACTCTTTGCCTGCTATATCATGAGATGTGTTAAAAATTTGTCTTGAGGGATGAAGCAATTCTCTGTGAAACCTAAATGACATAATAATGCATGTATTTGTGACTAGGAGCAGGGGCGTAGTGAGGGGGGGCGGTCCACCCCAGGCCCCACTTTCAGCATAGGCCCCCAAATTTTAGTTTTTCCTGTTTTTACCAGACCCATAAAAACCTTGGTTTGAATGAATAATTGGTTGTCTGAGCTGTCTATTGAACTACATCATAAACTTGGTTATAAATGAATTGGTGAGCAAAGAAACAAGGTATGAACACCGAATTCGGAAGTTTTTAGGCCCAGTGTACAGCAATTACATAAGCCCCGACGAGCAGAACAAGATAAGAGGGGAGGGCAAAGCAGGTCACGCAGATTTGCAGACGTATAGCTGTTCGCCACATGTCACCCACCCTACCCTCCAGTCATTGACAGTCAACTCTATGGAATTAATGCTATGTCTTTTATGCCTTAATTTTCTGATTATAACATGCCTACATTGTTACAATACATTTTTATGGGGAAAATATGGGAATTTTCTAATCACCATGTGCAATGCACATTCAACTTTTTGAGAACATCACTCCTCACTATTATCTGCCACTACGTTCAGCGCCCAAAAGAACATCGTGCGAAGAAATGCTACCTACGTATAACTTTCTCCTACACTCACGTGCCCTTTTCCTTTTGGCTTCCATATTTAATGGTCTATTTGTAGCTGCAAAATATCCATTCGTGTCTTTAGAAATATTATATTCATTAAAAAACTGAATTGCTTTCGTTTCAAAGTGTTATCAGTATTTAATTTGTCATAGTTTTTGTCCGCTTGTATGGGACTCCATGCGATCTACTTGCGAGAGATATGTTGTTATGTAATTTTGAGATACTACTATTGCTATATACTATATTCTGAGGTTCTAAATAGGCAATTATCAGAATCTTTGTGGGTTTAGTAGCTACTGGGCTGAGAGCTATCACACAAGGAGAATATATGTGATGGCCTATTTGTTGCCGATGAGTCTGAGTGAGTGGTTCGCATTTACTGACAGATAAAGTGCCCGATTTCTTGCTAATGAGGCGATTCATACATTGTGGCAGATAAAGTATTGTTAGAGCTCACCTAGAGGGTTGAGGGTCAATTATTAAGTAATGGCAAATCTTAGCAAAGCTGTTTATTCTAGAGATACACATGCACACTCATAATAGTTTCCTCATTGATAATCTTGAGAAAATCTTGATACAAGAGGGACAGCGGAGGTGTTAATGACAAGTATTTGTAACTTAAATTTTATTTGTTTCCTGTGGTCATCATCATTAGTCATCAATCCTTAGATTGGTTTGATGCAGCTCTCCACCAAGTTCTTCTACCGGCTAATCTTTTCATATTTACGTATTCTTCTCTTTCACATCCTCTATCACTTGTTCCATATATCTCACACGAGGCCTTTGTTTGCTATTCTTCCTGTCCACCACATTTTATTTGAGGTAAATCTTGCCCAGAAATACTTGCAGATTGAAGGGATCAGTTTTTAAAAGTATGTGTTAAAGCTGAGAAGCTTGAATATCTTATTTGAAGAAAGTCGGGAAGAACTGGATAATAATTCTTTAGAATATGCGAGTACAACTTGTACTAAAATGGACATAGATATTGAAAGCAGGAGACGCAAGCGTGTTAAAAAATGATGCCAGGAGAAAAGGCCAATAACGCAGGCTTGACTCTACAGCAGGAAGTGAAGAGTTCTATGTTTGAGTGCATTGATAAGTTACTTTTAGAGCAAAAAAACTAGATCAACCTCAATGGAAAATGTTTACAAACAGTTTGCTGCTGTTCATCCAATGAATCTTGTAAAAGCAAATGATGACCAACTCCCCATCTAGTTTATCAACTAACAAAAACATTTGATGATTTTGAGAAGGAAGATATGGCACTAGAAATCATGAGGCTTCAAAGGCATCTATAGGCTTCAGGGATTTCTAAAGATGATGCAGTGTCATGGTCCGCTTTGAATATGCTGCAGTTCATAATCGAAATGGATTTTCAAGAGTCGTTACTAAATATGTATTTGTGAAGCCCTAAAACTATTTTTGACTGTGTGTGTCTGTCTCTTCATGTGAAAGAAGTTTTTCTAAATTTAATTAAAAGCTATCTTCACTCAACAATGAGCCAATCCCACCAGACAGGCCTGGCCTTAATATCGACAGAGAATGCTGTTGCTAAGTGAGTAAATTTTGATGATGTAATAAATCAGTTTGCAGAGATAAAAGCTCACAAGAAAAAAAATTATATCTTATTACTGTAATATTTAAATCTTTAACTTTTGGGTTTGATTTCTATTGTAAATAAAATAATTTTGTGAAATAACAACTCTTCATGTCATACCTATTAAATACCATTGCCGATGGAATAGCGTACTTAGGTACATAAATTTCCTCTGGCCATAAGCCATTACTGGTACTTACATCAAAGCTATTAAAAGAGTCTTAGGATGCATTTAACCTACTATTCTGTGCATTCTGAGATACATGACGTAATTAATTGATAAATAGTTGATTCTGGGTCTGCAGGAATACAAGAAAAGGGCATCTTCCTATTATACTTGTGTAAGCTATGTCAATGTTATAAATTCCAAATAGGCCCCATATCGAATAGCCCTGCAGGCCCCCAACCATGTTGATATGCCTCTGACTAGGAGAGCTGATTTTCCTGGTACCTTTCATGAGATGCAGTGGCTCCAGCCATTGTGAAAAAGTTTATTTCGATTGTTTTAATGAAATCACCATGTTTCCAACTCCATATGAGAGTTCATTAAGTTCATTTTACAAGTACCCTCACATAATGAAAACTCAATAACACAGAGATATTATGTAATTGTTACCTCAATATCATGTTGATTGTTAAAATGATATTTGATTTTTCCAGACAAATACATTCCAACTGGTTTTGGCCACAGATGAAGTGATCTCATATGCCATTTTCAACTATCAACTGATTACATGGACTAGTCACACAGAAGCAGGTGGTGATACTACAGGAGGGGAGGGTGGTGTGCCTGCATATGTAAGTTGGCTAATTTTGCTGTATTCCACTTGATTACTGAGTTAAACCAAGATATTTTCTATCTGCATATTTTGATTATTATAAGGGGTGTTTTTGTCATAATCAGTTTATTATACGCTACAAAATAGGGCTCCTATTCAAATTGAGATAAATTCAATTTTTTTATATTTAATGCACATATGGATTATAGAATATAAATAAAATGAAATGGGAAATTGAAAATTATGACTGTCTATGATAGTTTTTAATGCATGAAATTTTAAAATGTACCTGTAATAAATCGATATATACAGACTAATTAGATTCTCTTAACCTTAAAACACTTTAACTTTTAATACTTCTTGCTTATTTCTTATATTTTAGATTGGTTTCAATGCTGGAAATGGAACCCAGAATTTTGAGTACCAGCCATATTCACAAGCATCAACAGTAAGGGATTTGACAGGGCGTGGTTGGGCCAATGGCTTCCCCGGACGGCACATCTTCCGAATTGATGAAAAGATAATGCTGGGAACGTGTAACAAGGATATTTGTAAGAGAGTTTATCATATATTTTGTCTCATATATTTCATGAGCTTTTAATTAAGGAGTTGTAATTGATGGAATCATCTTGATTCAACATTTATTGAAAATCAATGCTCATTGATCTTTGCATTTGGCTGGACCGTTTTATATTAAATTGAAATAGTATTATTTCCTGTAATGAAGAACTAAAAGAAGAGAAGATTAGAGACTTTAGCCTTGAAGCTTAGGAATTGTTTGGTTAAAATGTGAATTAATAATGTCACCAGTTTGTGATAAACAGTCGGTTCATAGAAGTTCATCTCTGTTAGACAATATGGTCAGAAGACAAAATGATCTCTGAGATTTCAGGGAAATGATATATGTACACATCTGCTACCAACTAATGACAATTCACTTTGAATTCAAGTTCAAATGTTTATATGTAATTTGAAAACAGAATTCTTATCACTTAAGCATATGCAAGTTCGTTAAGTAGCATCAATGATAAGAGAAGAAATTTCTATTAGACCACCAAAAAATGCACATTCAACACATATTCAAAAAGTTATCAAGATTTAACTGGGGTAATTAAAAATTGAGGGACTTAATCATTGTATCAATATCATCATTGGTCATCAATCCTCCAATTGGTTTGACACAGCTCTCCACTGAGTCCTTCTAGTGGCTAATCTCTCCATATTTACGCAATCATTGTATATGCAAATCAAATATATTGATGCACAGAAAAAATATCATTAATATTTTGTATCCTGTAGTGCCCAGTTAATGATATAGAGAAAATTCCAAGTTTTAGTTAGTTTTTAAAGACAGTTAAAGATGCACTTAACTTCATTCCAGTTACAAATTAAATGTTAAATATTTAATTTGTAATTGGAGTCTCTAGTTAGAATACATTTCCTGGGGAGAGGCTAATAATTTAGCGAGTCCAGCTGACATTACCTAGTATTTGTATCACGTATTTGTATCACGTATTTGTTCTGAATGAATTATTTTAATTTTAGCTGGAGCCAACCTGCCACTAGTATTCGCTCCAGAAAGTGGAAACATGCTTGGAGGAACTGTTGTCAACATCACTGGGCCTTGCTTCCATCCCGATGAAAAAATAGTTTGCCGGTATTGTATATATCCTATAAATTGCATCAGTAAAAAAATTAAAATGATTCATTTATTAAAATATATCACATCGATTGTAGCAAATATAAATAATATTGTAACCTGGATACAAGACATTCAGGTTAAAGGAATAAAAACTAATCTGCTTAATTCATTCTGTGACTAGGGAGTAATAGCTCATTTATCGAATTTCCATTTCCTAAGTGATGTTTACTTAATAGTGAAGTTGAGGTTTGCACTTCAGCTAGCCAGCAATCAGCTGCTTCATAAACAAGCAAGATGAAGCACTAAAGAGTGATGTATTAGGAGTATGCCAGGTGATCTGCCATAAAGCTTGATGCCTGCTCAATGATCTTGTCATAAGTTCTCTTCTGTTGACAAGCTCATATTTATCCAGAGTAATACTTCTCGTAACATCATTATCAATTGGCCTACTTTCACTCCAAATGCTACCCAAGGAATGAAATTATTCCACCTATGCAGGTGTCCTTCTACTCTAAAACATTTAATTAAATTTACAATATTATTCCATTGCATGGTAAGTGATATTTTTTACCTTCATGCCTCCACCGCTTTGCATATGATAGAAAATCATATGCCAGGTTGTACACATTAATATTACGTCATGCCTTATGTTTTCTTGAAAGTCTGATAATTTTAATTTAGTCAGTAAACCTAACCAATTTAGTTTACATAATGGAAAAAAGTCCTCACCAAAAGAGAATCATAAATTTACCACAGAAGGCCCTAGGGAGTGTTTTAATTGATGGCAATGAGTGAGGAGATGAGAAAGACCTTAGGGAGAACTTTTCAATTGCAGTAACTGATAATATTTACAAAATTTTTTTCTCTTTGAGAGTTAAAAGGGTGTTTTCAGATTCCTAAAAACTCTGTCCTGTTGGACCATGCACTCTTAAGGTTGTTGCAAGGGTTATGAACTAGACCACTACAGCCAGTTGAGGTCAAGGCTGCGAGTATAGAATACATAAGGAAGCATACATAGCAGCAAGCAATTGCATGAAGGCCCTCAAATCAAATGGTGAGGGATTTGGCAAATGTATAACTCAAAGAAGCTACGCTCCAGAAAATATAGTTTTGACAAATCAGCCAGATGAGCCATAGATCAGTTAAGTGATGTCCTGATATTCAAAGTGTTTCTTATTCTTTCATATGCTGCTAAAGGAGAAACTTCTTACCTTAATAAAGAGTTCAGTGAATCACCAATTAAAAATCTTTGACTAAATAAGAAATAAATCATTACAATTAGTCATACACCTGTACTTCTAAATCAACATATGTCACATTGCTGGTCAAGATCATTTATTTTCAGTGGCAGCCTTACTTGCTTTTGACTACAGTTTAACTGCAGGCTTAACCCTCTTAGTTTTAACCTTTCTCCTGGGGTACTAGCGAGAAATTCGGATGGTAATTTAATAAAATATAGCACCTTAGGAAAAAAACATCATGAAGCTATAGTTATAAATATCCAAATGTGGTTTATTTTACATTATTAAGTTGAACTAACTAATGATGACAATTTTTTTACGTTGACTGAAAAATAAATGTTATTATTTTAGTGTCATAAAGTTGAACAATATATTGATATTGGGCCGATATATCGGCCCGCCATACTTTTCATCCGAGATGCAAAAGCTGATATATTGGCCCACCACACTAAGAGGGTTAAATGAAAACATTTTATAGGAATGAGAACAGAAATTAATAAATCTTTTCTTAAATATTTGTATTTGTAACTTTAAACTATGTTTACAATCAATTTCACATCATGGTACATTCATGATAGAATTACATGTGAGGAGATTTGTATTTCCATTGAGTAGTTTCAGATTCCTATATCCCTACATTTTGTTGGCATGCTTGAACAATAATTTCCCTTTGATATCATCAGAGATTTGCAGCAGACTTATAATTTTACAGGTTTGACACTGAGGCTGTTACTGGCACAATGGTGGACACAAATAGAGCAATATGTGTGCAGCCTTTTGTCATGGCAGAGGGCTATGTGAGATTTGAAGTATCTGTGGGTGACTCCAAGTTTGATTGGAAAGGAAAATTTTTCATTGGTAAGTTTTGGTAGTCTGTAATATTGACTGATTGATATAGAAATCATACCAGAAATAAGAGGTGCTATTTACAGCAACTATCTAATGTAAACATTAAAATGTAAGTTAATGTGGACAGTTTTAATTAATTCCTATGTTCTGGATGCTTCCATTCCAAGATTCTATAAATTTTTTACCTCTTCTGTAACCTTGACCATCTGAAACCTGGGTAAAATACAAATCATGAGTAAGAATTAGTGTTGGGTTAAGTGAACCGATTTTCTCTGTCTAAGTGCAAATCTCAATCATCAAAATTATTCATTTTTTTAATACGAATAATTTTTAATGAATATTAACTATGTACCCAATTAGGTTCCATTCCATGCCATATTGAGAATACTGAAGATTGATTGTTTCCATGCTTCGTTTTGCTTCATGTTTTTTTATTTAGCTTAGACTAAATAAAAAGTGTAATATCACATATGTATCAGGTTTCTTATATTCTTTCATTTGTGTAGTCCTTTGTCTCAGCTTTGTAAACCAAAACAGCTAAAGAGGAATTCTTGGGTAAAAGTATTATTTTCATCCAAAGTGCTGTAATCTCTCTGTAATCAAGACATTGCTGTGAACAAAATGTATTAATTTAGAATGTGCTAAAAGTGAGATAAGCATTAAAAACGTTTTTTCATAATTTAAGGTAACCAGAAAGTTTCAATAAATTTAAATAAGTGTCAGCCCCTAAATTATAATATGTTTTCATATTTTTATCAGAGACTCCTGCTACAGCTACAGAAAGAATCTCCTTCCAGACAAACGATGTACATGAGATGAACCCAGCTGAAATAAGGATTACATGGAACAAGTACAATTTAACCAGCAATTTAAATGCAGCCATTCAAATTTCCCTTTGGGGCTACAAAGAGACAACTATTCGTCCTCAACTCATGTACATTGATATGATTGAGGTATGTTTTCTATTTTCTTGATGGTCTTTCAAGAAAAAGAGTGAGGCTTATATGTATGCAGACCAATGCTGTGAGCAGTTATAAATAGATACCTACACATAACCTGGGAAAAACAATGTAAAAAGTTCATTTAGCAAAAATTTGCATTTGGTTAAGGTGCAACACCATGGTGTCCTTCAAAAAAGGAAAAGAGCCAATATGATATTTTTAAATATCTTTTTTTGGAATAAGTTCACAAAAAATGCTTCTCTACATTTCAATTCAGTTTTTTTGTTAAGGTTCCTCAATATAATGTTGCCTTATCAGCAGAAATCGCAATTGCTTCTTTTTAGTCAATTTCATCATGAATAATAACATTGATAATATGAAAAAAATAATGAAAATGAATTTTGCGGAGCCATTATGAGTGCAAGGATTCCTCTCGGGTTTTCCACTGAGTTATTGCCTCCATTTCTACTGATGTTTCAAGGACCGATTCTATCAGTCTTCAGGGTTTCTGAATGCCATTTCATCTAAAGTTTCCTGATACAGATATGCTCCTCAAGGGATCAGGTGTCTCCTGATTAGTCCACAGACCAACAACCATGTGGACATCTCCTGATAAGCCATGCATTTTGCCTGGTTTCTTGTATATGTTTCAGATAAGGTTTCAAGTGTTGCTTAATTGAAAACCTGAAACCCTATTGAAATACTTATTTTGGTGGTGGATTTCAATGGCCTCCTTGACCAACCAATCCCAATAGCAATGCGTGTGCCAAATGTGTTTTGCCTAATCCCAACTGATTGCATGAGCTTGGCTAATGCTGGGTTCAGCGATCGCTGATTTTTCTGGTTGTCTCAATCTCAGATACCTTCCATGTTCCTTGACTCGGGTTTCAATCATATGGCATGTTTCACCCACATAGACCTCATCACACTCATAGGGTATCTGATATACCCCTGTAGTCTTGAGGCCAATTGAGTTCTTCACTTTAACTAGCTGGTACCTTATTTTGGCTGGTGGAATGTGAATAGTGTGATGTTGAAATTTATACAAGAAACCAGGCAAAACACACATCTGATCAGGAGATGTCCACATATTTGTTGGTCTGTGGACCAATCAGGAGACACCTGATCCCTTGAGGAGTATATCTGTATTGGAATCTTTTAACAAAATGGCAATTGGAAACCCTGAAGATGATGGCCAAGTGAATTCACAAAATGTCGGCATAATTGGAGGCAATGATGCAGTGTAAGATCTAAGAGGAATTATGTCAACAAATACACCAGGGGAGCACAAGATCTTTTCCATATTTGGGCAGTTTGCATGTTCTGCTCATTTACCACCATTCATTTATTCATTCCATCCTATTTCAAAACCAGCTGACTTGTAATGATAATCCAAGATGAGTCCTTCATGCTCTGAATTAATGCAATAAGATCAGTTCCTGGTATTAAATTATGAATGAGAAATAGAGATGTTCACTTATTTCCTTCATTAGAAAATATAACCAGTAATCCAATAATGTAATAATTCAGTATAAAAACAAGAATGAAATGGAAGAATAAATGTGAAAAAGTAGAAGGAAGATGTAAACATTATTTTAGATATATGAGGGGAAAAAGATGTCATTTAGAGGAAGAAGGAATGGTGTGAAGGTATTATGCATGGAAATGTGTACATATGACTAGTATCATAGATTTCTATTATATACATAATGTCCTTTTTTCCTGAGCACTCACTTATTCCAAGGGATATTTTTGTTACATTCACACAGGAGTCTGTATTCATTTATATGAAATGGCTGTAGAATATCCTATCATTGCCTCATAAGTTTCCCATATGATTTATAGATGCATCCCATAAAAGCACTCACCAATGCACTGCTGATAGATCTACCTACAAGCAGTACATTTACCAAATATGCATGCAAAGTGCTGTTAAATTTCACTTCAATATAAGCTGTAATTATAATATGTTAGAGTTTTTTTGAATATATCAAAAGCTCAACACATTTGAGAAAAATGGATATTTTTGCATATTGCTTTAGTTATATTGAGTTTCACAAAAATATCTTCGATTTTAACTAAGGATTATATTGGCCTTTTCTTTTAAAGGATTTTCTAGTTGTCAACTTTTTAAATTTCTTTTACTTGTGGAACAATAAGGGAAACTAATTAAGGCATACAAATTATATATTCTTGTTTTGGCTTATAGAGAAGCTTTGTTTTTCAATATAATTATTTAAAATGCCGCAAATTGAATTAAAAATTTAATGTACCTTCCTGGCAACGCATAACTTCAAAATATTTTTATATTTAGTTCCTGATGAAGGAATTTCTAAATAAATTATTTGCTATTTGCATTAAACTTTTTAATCAAAAATTTTTACATAATTCTTATTTTCTCAATGTTTAGACTGCAGCTGTAAACACTGGATCATACACCATCATACCAAGTAATTACAGGAACAGATATAATGGACGTGAGCTTACTGAGCTGGAGTTTGGATTCCTTATGATAAATTTAACTGATCCAACTTCATTTGCTGACTTGAAAATATCACCGTAAGTTTTGAAAAATATTTCCTATTCTCTTCATTCTATCATCTCATTGAGTGCCTTTTGAAATTAAATGCAATGGCATTTTTTCACCTCAACAATTTTCTTATAAAAAATCATATAGAATCATCCACTACAATGAAGATATTTCAAGCCCTTAAGCATTTTCCTAATTTTTTCTCAAACACAGAGTTCTCTGGAGCAAGCCAATTCCATTAGGGTGGTATTTCAGCCCCCAATGGGAACGACAAGATGGAAAGAAATGGCCTGAGAAAAGATGTGACCGCTGGATCATGAATGATCGCTACTTGAAAAATTTTGCTGCTACTGTTCCTCAGTGTCCATGTACATTAGAGCATGCCCTGCATGACAAGGGACGGTTCCTGCCAGACTTTGGTTGTGACAAGGATTCCAACCCAAGTTGCTTCTACCACAAAGGTGCCATCCATTGTGTGAAGACTGGAGGTCCAAGGTAAAGATCAAATTTGATCAGTAGCTACAAGAATTTCTGAACTGTCCATTTCTAAATAACCTTCAAATTTTACTTTTCTGGATCAAAAAATTAAAGTAATTTATAATTCATTAGTTTCTTCAATTCCAAATCTTCCAAATCAGTCCAAAATTCATTGTTTATTACCAAAATCTTGTAAAATCTTAAACAACTGAACTGTTCATTTGTAAAAATTCTGTCTCTTTCTTTAGACTACACATTTTGAGTGAAGATTGTAGTTAGAAATACATATTATTTAAATGGAAGGATTTATAAATGGTCTTACTCCTGAAATTTTTTTTATAATTATATTTCTTAACTATTCTAGTGCTGAGGGGTCAGAGCAACAGTGCTGCTATGACAAGAATAGCTATTTGATGCTCACCTATGATCAGCAGTGGGGATCCAGGCCTCAGAGATCACATAATCTAGGGTTTTTGCCTTGGAATGAAGCCAACAAGGTATGAAGAACTATTCCTTACTTGCCTTCAAGCCATGAAGACTCTTTTCAGTACTATTAAAGTAATATGTTATGAAAATGAGTAAATGATAGTGTTCTATAATAGGTACTACCATTTGGTTCTTTAGTGGCCTGGTTTGCAATTGTTAGTTTCCATACCAGACAGGGTTTTTAAAAGCAAAAGGGTCAACATTTTTGGCTTGTCAACTTATGTCAAACTATCCACATTTATTCTGGATAAAAACTATGTAATAGATAAAAATAATTCAAGTTCTCAGTCATTTCAATGAAAGGAAAAGCTCTAATTCCTGCATCACAAGTCTTGAGATCCAGTTGCTACTGTGATGCAGCCAAGTGGGCCAATGACAGGTGTGGCCTTAGCCAAGCTTGACCTGGTGATGCTATTGCTAGATACAATCAGGGCCAACTTTTGCATAGTTTCATTTTAGTTTAGCAGGTAAAAATTGTGGTGAAAAATATTTTTCTGATAGTCTGAATATGAAGTTTCCAAAAATCATCAAAAGTCCGTTTCTGTGTTTCCTTTTGAAAGGTTTAAAAATTATGTGAATTCAAAGTATCATTGAACTTATAGCTTCTTGACTGATGGGTTGAAAAATGAAACCATTAATTGGCATTTGTTTAAAGAGCAGATTTTTGCATTGATGAATGCTTTTTTCCTTTTAATGGTGTATTGTACCTATATGTCCTTAAAATTGTCACATGCACATTAATTTCATGATTCATGCACAGGTTGGATTTTGTCCATTTTGATTTCCATACATGAGTTCCTCTATGAATAAAACTAGATGATTTGATTTCTAAAATTCACTTACAGATGAGGATTTCTTCTGGAAAAGCTAGATGGTGTAAATCAAGAGCTAGAATATGTTCAAATTATTACTTAATTTCTCTTTTCCATTCCACCATAAATTGCATTAAGATCTGGTAAATTAACTTGTACTTTCCAGGTGCCAACATTATCTCAGTGGTACCATGATATGATTCCATTCTACTTATGTTGCTTGTGGCAAGGAGAGCAAGCTGTTGGTTGTGAAACATTCCGTTTTGAAAGGAGACCCTCTCAGGATTGCGTTGCTTACCAGGCACCATCTGTGGGTAAGTATTCCTTAGATTTAAAAATCAAATATTTGAGGCAAACTTTATATTCTATATTTACCTCAGTCCCTTGCAATGGATCCAAGTTCTGAAACCAACTAATATAATTAAGATTAATATCACAAATTGCATCCTCAGCTACTGTGTTTGGAGATCCTCACATTGTCACCTTTGATGAACTTCAGTACACCTTTAATGGCAAAGGTGAATTTGTCTTAGTTCATGCTGACACAGAGAAGAATAAACTAGATATCCAAGGGCGATTTGAACAGGTTCATCAAAATATTTATGGAGAAGTGAGAGCAACACAACTCACAGCTGTGGCAGGTCTGTTCTCTTTATTAAAGCCAAAGGAATGAACTCTATGCTTGTCATTGATTTGTTTTTCAATTCATTAACCAGAAATGATGACAGTAAATTATATTCACTATTTCTACACAGCCAAGGACAACCAATCAGCTACAATTGAAGTGCGTCTAAGACCATCAGATGCTCAGTGGCGATACCGCCTTGATGTATTAGCCGATGGAAGGAAAATCTACTTTGACAGGCCATCCTTGAAAATTCAGCACTTCAGTGGTAATTTTGAAATGCCAAAAGTTTCAGAAAACCTTTTTTTTTTCTAAAATAGAGTTATGAAGTACATTTTCTGTCCCACAGGTGTCACTGTCTACACTCCAACATATATCATAAACCAGTCAGAAGTGATCATTATGTTCCAGTCAGGTGCTGGAGTGGAAGTTGTGGAAAACAAAGGATACATGGCTGTCAGAGTCTACCTGCCCTGGTCCTTTGTGGTGAGTGAAGAGATATGTTCTCCCTATTTCTATTCTATTCATGAGAGAAGAGTAAGTAGAAAGATATGCTCACCAAATTGAAAAGTGAAAGCAGTTAAATCTCTAAATTCCTCTAATACTTTCAATCAATAATATTGCGACCACTTTTTTCAGAATCAAACCAAAGGACTTTTTGGAAACTGGAGTTTTGATCAGCAGGATGACTTCACCCTGCCCGATGGACAAAAAGTGGGAATTTCTGTAACCAGTTTGGAAAGAGTACATAAAGACTTTGGAATATATTGTAATTATACCATACTTTATTTTATACCAAGATTTGAGCTAGAAAAAAAATTTTCAATTACACGTTTTGATTCAACCTAGGCTAATAATGACAATCAGTTGAACTTTTGAAATTATTTTCCTTTCTGATGATGTTGTACCTTTTATTTAATGAATGGGATAATCAAACAGTACTGTACTGTTTGATTATCTACTTTACTTAAACTACTTGAATTCAGTTAAATTGATGGATCCAATGAATTATAAATCAAAATTACTTATTAAATAGTTAAATATTGAAAAGTATTAAGTTCTGATATAAACTGACTATCCCAATGGAAAATTACCTTTTTTGTAAACTTTGTTGTGTTTCTCATTTATTTCACATTAACTAGGTATGGATATATCAAAAGATCACTTCTTTTTGGTTTGTTAACTGTGAGAAATAATCATTTGTTTTTAGCCTTTGTGGAATTGGTTGGAAATTATTTGGTGAATGCTCTATAATTGCAAAAATGACCACAAATTCTATTAAGATTGAACTGCCTTTTTCTAGGGATTTTGGATGATAAAGAAGATGCCCATAGGGGAGGTTCCCTATTTACTCACGATTTCATTAAAACAGCTAGTTATTATGGAAACAAAACCTTTGAACCTGAATGGAAGGTGTTAATTGATGATTTGATCCCTGTCAATAGGTAAGTCATAAATGGTATATTACATGTACATTAATGAGGATATGATGTCCCAAGAGGAAAAATGTACAGAATTTACTGGTATTGAGGAGTCAAATGTTACATTTTTTATAGGTCTTTGGTACTTCTATGGTTATCTGCACTACACAGCAACTGAAGTCCTTTCTATGTTATGAATAGTTATTGATCATACAATGTAATGCAACAAGACTGTAGTGTAGGATTGAGGTTCCCAATTCATGAGTCCTGACCTCATTTGGGGTTCATGGAAGAAGTTTGAGTTGTCGCAATGGAGTGAGAAATGATTGATATTGTAATTACCACAGCGTTGACCCCTACGTACAATCCTTTCTGTAATTAGTGAACTTATACAAACAAGGTCAAAGAAGTTTGCATACACATCTAAATGGGTGGAAAGTGAAACTCTCTCTCCAAAGTACTCTCCAAACATATATATTGTGAAACCTTTCTTAAACAGCCACTGTGTGGACAAATGAAATTTAATATTATGCAACCTGCATTGTCCTCATTCCTGCCCAAGGCTACAGTGGATTTCTTTTTCTATAGTACTCTATAAATCTTTCCTTACACGCCTCATTTCAGAAGGCTAAAGATGTTTTAAAAATTAATTGATAGAATACTCGTCCTTCATCATTAAAAATATATATCGCTAGGATGGAAACCTTCCAATATTGATGGCAATGTTGATAACCGATCATATATGTGTACAGAAAGATTAATTACGGCATTTTCTGAAACATGCCAAACACCACTTGCTTGTCACAGAGTTTTCTACCCTTAAATCTTCTGCCACCTGCCGAGTCTTCTCCTGCAACATTGGTGTGGACCAGTAGAGCAGGTAACATCTAAGAAAGAGCACACTTAATTGACTTGAAAACATTATTCGCTTCCAGTCTTTGACTCCCTCTTTCTTTTCATTCCAAACATATTACTTTTCTCCATATCTCTATGAATCCATTTTTTCAACGGTGTCAAGTTCAGTTATACTCCATTTAATATTGTCCGAAATTTTCCTTGCTGATATTTCCTTCTCGCTCTCAAAGGTAATGCTCCTTCTCTCCTTGAAATTTAGAACAGTATTGCTTTTACCTTCACGCACTTTAATGACGACACTCACTAAATCAAAATACACAAACGCTCCAATATACAGTACAGCACAGACTCCAAATTGCCACTAAAATTTTTTGGAAGCAATTGACCCAGGCCAACAGTTAATCCTAGCACTTGCTGTGCTACCAAGAAGGTTTCCTTACATTTTAACATTCTTCTTTCACTCAGATATTCGACAACATCTGACACGTACTTTTTGTTAGGTGCATTACTTCTTAGATCCCTATGTTTTTTGGTGTTAAAATGGTTGAGTGTCCATCCTCTTTCCCACCCAAAATAAATGAGTAGTTGAGTGTATGTGGATTGCATAAATATGCATAGTAAAGTATGAAAAAGATGCATTTATGGATCCCTATGGTAAGGATTTAGTTTCACGTGTCCGTCGATTTTCAATGCTGATTACCATATCAGTCTACCAAATGGTCCTTTCCTGGGTGGCTAGTGACAGTCTTTCATCCATCAGATGGAACATTTAGTCATGACCCCCTTGTAGACTTTCGTTAAGAGAAGGCTGATGTCGACGTTGGGTTTCTCTACACCCTTCCTCCTTAACCTTCAATTTCCAAACTTGTACCATTCCTCCTAGTCTGAGGGCCTATAAGTGAGGGTACAGACTTACAAATGCAGATGATGATCACCATTAGGATTAGATTTGTATAGTCAGTGGTATGAATGAAACAAATCTGGTTGCTGGCCACAGAGTAGTAGCCGCTCCCAGAAAACTGAGCTTTATCTGCTAAGCAGGGGTAGACTGTCTGTTAACAAAGCTCTATTAATAACTATGCACTTCATAGAACACACATTTTAGGAATAGAAGAAAATAATTCTCCGAGTGTATTCCAAAATATGTTCGTGAAAGAAATTATTCGTGACTGCCCATGTAAGGATTGGCCGCTGGATGGAAACAGTGTGACCACTGGCTTTGATGGAGGTGGCTGCTGAAAAGAGGGGAAGTTTACATTGGTTATATGGGGAATAATTTCAGTTCCGAGAAAAAGTGGTTGCTTAAGGAGGTGGCCGTTTAGACAGGTTTCACTGTATTTACAACTATTTGTTCAAAGCTACAGTCAAAGCTGCCTTATTGGCTGTTTTACATGGTACAATTTCTTGGACAAGAACTTGTTTAAAGTGCAAATTGTATCATGTACAAGGTCTTTGTACAATTTCTTGTACAAGAAATTAGATCATGCTCTAGATTATTGGATGAAACAGTCAAAGATCCACTCCATAGCTTCTGCCCATGACATATGATGGTAGTGATGCATTCGTTTAGTATTTGTAAGGTTGGTGTTCTGTGTTTGCGATCACTTTTATTCCTATAAGTGTGACAAAAAAATTAATTTTTGTAGTACATATCGTGATATTCTTTGTTGCTTCCACATTGTGATATTTGTCAGTCGCGTTGGAAGTGTTCTATTTCTCAAAAGAGAGTTGGATGAACTGACAAACTTCAAACCTCATCAATGAAATTAGGATTATATCATTGAACCAAAAAGGAAATATTAGCAACGACCATAAACATGATATTTGAGGGTAAATGATGGGTTTTATGAGCAGATGAAAGAGTGCAAGTAACCAATTATATAATTTCTTTTTATTATTGCTTGGATTAATGGTAGCAAATCATTGTAACCTAGTTACTGTGGCTGTATTTTCGAAATACTATAATCATCAGATATAGCAATTCAGCTGATCAGCAGAAAACAATATCTGCACATGTAATTGGTGCACAAAATCTTTGATCGTGTATGACCGTCAACCAACTTCTTAAACAATTTCTTGGTCAAATCTCATCGTTCAATTTTTGTTACAAGATCTTTTACAAGAAATTGTACTGCATACAATGTCCTTAACAGACACCTCCAAATAGTGGACACCTACTAAAAATGGACAATTTTTCAATCTAAAGCACTAGAACATGGAGGCTAAGAGAACTAATTCCTCCAAATAGCGGACAATCTCAATAACAGACACGGGCAACGTAGACTAACTTCAATTACCTCCATTAATGGATGCACACTACGAGCTGTCCTGCACGTATTTCTCTTCCCCTTAATAAAAATTCTATTTTTTGAAGCAAATACATATACCTAAAGAACTTTTCCAGAAAAATTCTTTTCTTAGCAGTCGGGAGCAATCTGTTGTCTGTCCACGAGTTCATGCTCCTGCCAGTTTCCTTTCCTTTCACTGCTTACTACACTGTTACCTATCTATTTTCTAGGGGCCAAGTATTTGATTCTTGTTTTGATCATGATGATGCCTATAGTTTCTCTATGGATAAAAAATGCATAATTGTTTCATAACATAATATTTTGTCATAAGGTTTTATTTTTTAAGGATTTAAAATTTTAAAATTTAATGCCTTTGTATGTTTATTCCCCATGTTACTGCATAGAAAAATCTATCCTAATTCCCCCCACAATAGTGGACAATTTTCTGGTCCAAAACATGTCCACTATTGGGAGGTTTGATTGCACACATATTCTGACCAGTAGTGTACCAATGGTCGTCTAACCGTCTAAACCCCATTCACCATAAAGGGGGGTGCCAAAATTGAAAAACATCTTTTTTTAGTTTAAGAACAAATAATTTTTTTTCTACGGGAGGCGGCTACCATCTAGTTAGCCCTGGGTGCCAAGGTAGCCTTGGTACGCAACTGATTCTGACCCATTATCTCGTCATCTGTTTCAAGTTTTAGTACTTTCCCAGGCAATGACAATATGTACATGAGAAGGCCACAGATGGTTTCATGATAGGGGGAGGGGTATTTCAGGCATGTGCCAACCAGAGATCTACCAACTTTGTCAGAATACCTGAAATGAGATGATCACCTAATTTTTTTCTTGTCTGTCAAGCAGCATATGTTTTTTTTTTAAATAAAAGTTTAAAATAAAATATTTATATTTCTCAGTACTGATGGTGCCATACTTTAATTTCAGATCTGAAGACAGGGATGTGGCCAAAAAAATATGTGGAACATCCAAGGAATGCAGATATGATTATGCCATGAGTCTTAATACTGACTTTGCACAGTTTTCTAAACTTTATCAGGATGAATATTTCAATATCAAGTCATCTAATAAGAAGAGAGGTAATGGAAGTGATTTGGTTCAAAATTGCTTCTCTCTTTTGCTTTAAAATATGTATTAATTCAAACTAGATGACTTAGCTCATAATTCTTTTTGAGTATATTGTTTACACATAGTTAATGCATCACCATTTACAGTATTTTTTGTGACGTGCCTCATATACTTGCTAATGTACTTTGTCATTGCAATGTATCTTCTAACAAATAAACTTATAATTATTGTAATTCATTACTGGCCATTCAATTGCAGTGATTTCATGCGGCATTTTGGAAACACCAAGGTTTGGGAGAAAGAGTAACTTCCTGTTTACTCCTGGGACTAAGGTTACATTTGAGTGCAATCAAGATTTTGTTCTTGTCGGAGATCCAAGACGTACTTGCACAGCACAAGGAAGATGGGACATGCCAGAATATGGTTACACAGAATGTCTCCGTAAGTAAATATTACTTTCCTATCTCTTAGAAACAAAGTATTTTGAGCAATTTTTTTCTCAAATTCACATATCACAACCGTTGAATTATTTGCAAGAGGCATTATATAGAGACTTATTTTTCAAGTATTCAAATAAATTCACTTCCAGTGTTTTCAGTGCCTAATAAACATGTTTTAAACAAATATCAAGCCAAAACACATAATTTTATCTACGGTTTCATTTGTGAGCTGATATCTTTGCAATAGCTAATGCAATTGAGTGTGCTGATGGTTGACTAAAAATTTTGCTGATACAACTCATCTCTTGCTTGAATTTATTCACTTTCATGAGGTTGATGCTGTAAAAGCATTCTGGCAACCATGAAAAATTACTCACATATTCTTTATCTTGTCTAGGATATGTTCATTACACTGCACGCCAAGCTGGAATTACAACAGGAATAATATTAGGAGTGCTTGTTCCCATTTTGTTCGTTCTGGCTCTTGTCTTCTTTTGTTACCGAGAAAAATTCCTGAAAGGTGACAAGGAGCCATCATGGCAATTTTACAAGAGCCATACCAATCCAAATAATCATGAGAACTCTCCCTCCTCTAGAACCACAAGTCCCTTAACTGCTTTACCCTATGATGATCACATTGATGAGGACATACCCTTTGACAACACCCCAGTCTCGAAGGTGGGAAAGGGTCCTAGTCCAAAAAAGGGAGGGAAACCACGGAGAAAATATGACAAAGTGTATTACACTGGTGAGCCATTGCCTGGAAAGCCTTATGTTGATTTTGAGGATAAAGTGTGGGATTTGGAGGACCCACTGAAGAAAAAAGAGGATTCTGATGAGAGTAGTGATAAAAAGAGTGACTTTGATAGTATGCCCAGTGATCCCACTTCAGAGGGTAGGCATACACCTATTGTGGGTTTGCAGACTGAATGCTGAAGTAAATCCTATGGTGAAACATCTAAAAAATTTTTCCAGTGATTGTCTACATCAATGTGTGTATACTTAGTACAAACTCTCTAACACTCATCTATTGATGAAGTGATTTTTATGAACAATTGAAACAGTGGAAAGGGAGATTTTTCAAACCCATTTGTTTCACTGACCACTCCAGTAGGTCTTTTATATCTAAAAATAATTAGTGTATTTAACAGAAATAAATTTGTTAATAAACGAGCATCTTTTTTATTCTAAAAATGGAAAATTTTCCATTCCACTGGGTTCATTTGTTTGAGAAACGTCAATGTATGGCTTTCCAGGGATGTAAAGTAGTTTTAAACACAAGGGATTTCTTTCTATGAAGTATTGCATAACTTGTAATATTTATTCTTTGAACTATCAATCCCATGTGGAGTGGAGAACTTTTCATGGCCCCATGAAACCTGTTCATCATGTGCACTTTCCCATCAGTATTTGTCCACTATGACTATTATTGTAAGGTAAACTGCAGGTAATATAATCTGCTCACTGTATAAGCTTCCTTGGAAACACATTTTGCCGGAAGTTGTAAAGCTCACGAGTGCATGACATTGGAACCGTGTAACTTGTCACTAGTCCACTCCCCTTTCTTTAACTCTACTCTCATTCATCAACTCTCTTTATTTCTTTCTTCAGTCAGAATATTAAGGTTGCCCCCTTTGGACAGTTGAAATAATGTAGTGAATTCCAGCCAACTCAAATGCATTTTCTGGCTTCAGTGTTCCAATTGAAATGATTGCCAATAGGAATCCTATTCAGTATGACCATAGAGTTTGGTTATTTAGGGGAGGCGACCGACAGCTGAGGTCATTTGCGCCATATAGGATAGGTGGGTAATTGGGTAATGGTAGGGATTTTTAGGGAACGGAGGAAGGGTGGAGAGAAACCTGGCGTCGGCATTAGCCTACTCTTAACGAAAGGCGCCAAGGGGACCACGGCTTAACGTCCCATCCGACGGACGGAGTACTGTACTTGAAATGCCCTCCACTAGGCACTCAAGTGGGGACCGGTTTTCCACTGAAAAATCCGCCACTGCCGGGAATCGAACCCGGGCCCTCGGGATGGGAGGCCAGTACTCTAGCCACCACACCAACCCGATCCCCATGACCTTATGACCATAGAGTAAGAATGAACTAGTGTATATTTACTCTATAGTATCACCTATTCACCATCACATCACTAGGCACACAATTTCATTTACCATGTGGTGCTGAATTAGCAGTGGCAACTTTCAAAACAAGTAAGGAAGATTTTGCTATTGAGAAGCCATATCAGGACAAAGTTTTTTGATGCCTTGGGTTGTTAAAGGAAAGATGCAGTGTGTTAGAAGAACCTAGTGCCTTCTTCACCACCCTGTAAAAACATTGCTACATTCTAAAAATATTTATTAAAATGAATGTGGTAATTTACAAAATTATCACCTGCCTTACATCCGGAATAATGTAGAACTTTTCACTTAAATTTTTCTGGATGCTTTGGTGTTCTTAACAACAGCAGGGGAGGGGGGGTGCTTAAACTATTCTGTAGTTCTGCGTGCTGGGATAAATTAGGTAATCAACAATGCCAACTGTTATTTTTTTCGCATGATTAACCCATGAATCATATGATAATCTACCATGATTATCAAGGTGCTAGGTTCTATAGGCTGAGAAATACAACAATATATCTGAGTACTATTTTGAATAGAATGGGGTTTATCATTAAAATAAAAAGGATCACATCAGCAAAAGAAGCACTTTCAAAACAAATATAATGAATGAAAAATACTCAGGGAGTACTGATCTCAATAAAATATTAGTAATGACTTAAATATGCATGCTTATGAAACTTGGTCTTTGAAGGAGAAGGTTGTCCATAGCTTTATGAGGAGAATTTAGAGACAAGGGTTTTGAGGATGAAAAGAGGCAGAGATGAAAAATAAAAGGTATTTTGGGCAGCATGAGAGGGTAAAAGATGTGGGGCATTCACGTTTCAGAATGGACTACCTGCCAATTTGACAGATATATCCAACAGAAACTAAACAAAACCTTTAAACTATTGTTAGAACCCATTGTGATTACAGAGGCAGTGATTAAAATATACTACTCAGCAAAATAGGATGTTTAATTTAAAGTTGTATTTAAATAATGGCACATTAAGAGTGAAATAAATAATAATTTTACTTTACAAGTAATTTGGTAATATTCAACTCTTAGTTTCCTCTCAAAGCAATGCTCCTAGCATAAATATGTAAGACTGCATAATTCACCCATCAATATGGAAATTTCAGGAGCCCAAGAGTACTCTTCAAGGCAAGCAGGGGTAACATCTGGAATCATATTGGCAGTAATGGTCCCACTATTACTGCTAATTATTTGTGGTGTTTACCGTATTATAAAGAGCAGACAAGAACAGCGGAGGGAAGCAGAAATTCCATCCTTAAGGTAACTAGCAGCATATATTGTTCTCTTAAACTTGTTCCTCCATTTAAAACCAACGAAGTAAGACATCAAATTCAACTACATACTTCTTGATATATATTTCATTCCTTGTTGCCAGTGCATATCACACTTTTTAAAAATTAATTGAAAAAGTAATTTGAGTGATAACATGATACATCAAATTTTCTCTATTCTTCATATTTGCTTCAGCTGAACAGTTTTTTCAATTTCTAACACGTACAGTGAATGCAGACCTAATGTGAGATGAAAAATCAGTTCTATGTTCTTAACATTTTTCTTGCAATAATTAGGAATGTTACTTAAGAATATGTTACTTTTTTCAGTCGATCAAGTGATTACAAGAGGCCAATATCCAATGATAGTGAAAATTATCCACTCCAGCCCGTCAAAGAAACAGAAGTGCAGTGAAAGGGTTACATTCTGTGAATGATGCATGAAGGAGTGATACCTTCACAAGTAAAACTGAATGCTTAATGACTAACTGTGAGACAATTTTCACATGCATCAGTGTCCCTTTATATGCTTTCAAAGTGCACCACATGACAAATTATGTTTGTGTTCTTAGCAACCATTAAGATTTGGATTGATCAAATCTTAACAGAAAATACTTGTGCAGTCTATTGCACATTTCACATAGTGTGATTGAGAATGCATTTCTATAATATTTAGTGTTTTTTTAATTTTCTACTATGATTTTTTAAAGACAAATTTTCAAAATGTCATTTCACCCAGTTATTTTTCTCTGCTCCTAAATAAGTTGCTTCCTATGAAAGAAAAACTTGAATACAGAAATCCCTTGGCCAATTTTATATTCAATACCAAAAATATTCATAGTTTGGAGCAGACCACCATTGCAAGATCACAGTGAAGGATTTCGAAGAAACAGTCCATGGAAGGAAGGAAATGAAGTCCCATGGTCACCTGATAAGGACAATTCACTATACCTTAATACCTGTGGTTTAAGAGGACACACAACCACATATTTATATTAAGGAAAAGGTTTTTTTCCTTTCAGTGAGAAAATTTTTCTCAAGTTGTTCATTGATGAGGGATTGCTGTACTCAACAAATCATGTTGATACATATTTGGCTGCTAAACATTAAAATGCTTCCTCAATCTACTGATAAAATCTAATGTATTGGTTAGTCACCACTAAAAAAGATGAAGAATTCATTTCATTTGACATTTCACAACTCATTTCTTAAAATTTAACTGCAGGTATGCTGCGCTATAAATTTCTTAAGGTAATGGATGTAATGCAGCATAAATTAAGTTAATAAAATAAAATTTTTAATGAAATACCTATTTTTCTCTATGTTCCCCAAGTATGTATAAAAATTTATTGGATGCTCGTTAAATGTACTCATAACATGCACTATAAAAATTAAGAGATAGGTCTAATAGTAATTCTCGAATTCGAATGCGTGTAGTACATCATAACTCAAATATTCCAATACCTCAAACTAGGATTGCTATCAATGTATTAAATATTTTTCTGCTAATTTATTTGCTGTCTTTTTAAATAAAAAGCTACAATAAACTCAATTAGAAATTTTATCTTGTTTTAAAATTTCAAATATATAATCACATAATGTTACTTCCAATTAAGGTCTATTGAATACCGTATAACTCATATTTCACAGTTTTTTTTCTCAAATCGCCTCAGAAATAAGGGTACATGTGTTAGATGAGTTTTTATCCACTGGATATCTTTCCCTTCTTGGAAGGCCAGGTCATTTTCCGGACCCACCTCTTCCTCACAGGAAAACAATGAGAAGAACAGTGAGAGGTCTATAGAATGGGAAAAGCCTTCCAGCAGTTCAAGGCCACAAAGCCTTGACTTACATTTGCTTTATTTCTTTCTAGCTCCATAGGAAATGAAGAATAATATTTGCTTTGCATACTCGCAGTAATTCAGGGGAGGAGTCTTGGGCAGTTCTGTGCTCATTTCTGCATACTTTGGAGATGAGCAGAGGCAGAAAGTTACAATCTTTTACTGCATATGAAAATTTTCAAGTTAAGGACAGGACATTCCAATCCCTTGAATATTCCCTCTCTCATCCCTTGAATTACACCTTGAAACCAAATACCTGAAAATCCAAGTCACCTTTGATGTGTCAGAATTCATTAGGGATCAGAAATGTCCCATTAGCCATCAACGGTACCTCAAACCCGAGGTGAGTAGAATAGGAGGTGGTCTCAGCTGAAAGTAGCGGAGGAAGTGTGTGACGTCACAGGGTTCCATGCTGTTGTGAGTACCTTTACGGTACATGTGAAAAGCATTGCATCGCTTGAGTTGTCGGTGTGAACGTTTTGGCATGGTGTTGGTTGTGGAATTAGTATGTCTTTAAATGGTTCCAATTAAGTTTTGAAATAACTATACGTATAAGAGCATCAATATGCCTGGTAAAAGGTACAGTGTGCTCGAATAACTTTTATAAAATGCGAGCCTTGAGTGGGGAGAACTATATCGAATATTTCAGGTTTCTAAAAGATACTCAAAAAAGTTGTGGGTATAGGCACGTTACAAAGATGTGCTTGTGGCATGAATATGGGTCAAGGCATACTGAAAGATGTTTTGAAAGAAATGGGAGTAGCCCCTCTAAATATGCCACCCTTTAAAAATTTAGTCCGTTTCTTCATTTTGACAAAATGAAAGCAGAAGAAGTATATGAGATGGGTAAAATGGATTTGTGTTGTTAAATATCGATAAATTAAAATTTCTAAAATTAGCAATTTCCAATTTTTTCATATGATTGTGTTATTGTTATTTTTTGTAGTTATTTGTATGAATTCCATTTCTTTCCACTGTAATATTATTGGGCTTCAAAACCAAATGATGGCGAAGGGAACTGTTTCCCCAGTGGAAAAAACCAGTTTACATCAATTTTTACACAAAAATTTCGAAAATTATTTTGGATTCTTTAATTACTGCCAATTCCTACGTGGGGTATACTGTTGTGGCAGTAGTGTGTGACAAGGCTGGGGCAAATTTAGAGCTATGGCTGAGAAAAAAGCTGAGATTGTCCTATGAAATAAGTTACTTTCTTTCAGTTTACTTTTCAAAGATAGAAAAGTATACTGCTTTTCAGATGCTTCTTATCTTCTTAAGATGTTAAGGAACCATTTTCTCAACAGAGAACTCATCATGGGAAAGGGGATATTGTAAGGATGGATCTAGTCCATGAATTTGGCTGACTGGAATGGAGGTGTCATCTCTTATCTAGTCATGTCATCCAGTGAAATATCTAGCGATCCCTGTGACCAGAGGCCCAATTCAGAGTAAAGTATTTCAGAAGAGGCCACCAAAGATGCTACATTTCGCTGGGAGGGTAGCAAAATCATTTCATGCCAAGCAGTCTGACATTTAAACTTATAAAATGCCTTCAGAGAATGGTTATACGTACAATGGCAACTTTAGGATTGGGCATCTATCTTGGATTAGGCGTCTATCATTTGGGGGGTTGATAGAACCAAGTGACTGGTGGAAAGAACAAGTGTTGCAATTTAAAGCACTTTTCCGAAAAACATGCAAAAATGAAAGTCATCCATAAAAAAAGGGCAGATACATTGTACAAAAAAATTAACACACAAGTTGGCATTCGTGGTGAGGTGTTGAAAAATTTAATATTAGAAAGAGTATACAAATGAATAAAATTTCTTAATGGGGAAATGATATCCAAAAGGCTACAGCGGCAGAAGAAACAAACTAAAAAATATCCACGTAACACCCAATTACATTGATGCTTTTCTGTTATCTTGGATTTGTTTTTCGTTGTTGTCTACAATAATTATTGTAATAAATGGATTGTGTGGAAAATGAAAGTATTTTAATTTAGTGTCAGTTTCTAAATGAAGTTAATGTGAATTGCAATGTGAGTGGCTTGGATGGAATGTGACGACACTTTTTGGTATACAGTCAAGCCCATTTGTAACGAAGTTGATGGGGCCGAATATTTACTTCATAACAACTGAACTTTGTTAAATGTGGGCCAGTTTTTCCAAGCCCTATTTTGGGGTCACAGCTGTAATGTTGCGGATTGCATACTTGATGGTAGGGATAATTCAAAATATGCTTAATATGTAACTTGAAGTCTAATTTCATCCTGTGATGCCCCAACGTATCATTTATTTCAAAACGATTTACCAGGGCAGTGCACTTCGATGGTTATTTAGTGCCTGCTTCAAAGTCATTGTGATTTTGGTGTCGCTTTCTTGAATTTAAGTTACTTTTAAGTGTTTCCAAGCTATTTTGAACATTTGCTTATGCTTATGGTGCGCTGTGCTCCAGCAGCTATGTACCCCCAATCAAACCTCCCTCGAGTACATTCACATCTTGCTTCACTGGCTTTTGTTCAGGCCATTCGCACCATAAATAATGCCTTCCCCTCTTCCTTCCGAGCCTCCAATAAGACTCTGGTTGGATGACTGTAGCGCTAAGGGATTCTGAGTTCGTCATTGACCTTGACGAGATGATTGACCCGTACCCTTCTCTACCCTCTCCCAAGCCCCTCCTCTATCAGAAGCCATATGGGCGTGGGAAAGCTATGAGTGAAATGTGATACTGTTTTTCACAGTCATAACTGATAAGGGACTTCCAGCATAGAAGGATGATAATGCAGAAGTTCATCATCGTAGCAAAGTCTTGGGGAAAATGGGCAGAGAGAAGGTCGGTAAATTTAAAGATCTACAGCGAAAATAATGGTGAACTGGAAAATACACCTTGAGTGATATTACTGGAAACATGCCCGAAAATGTTTGTTTTTATTTTCTGCTTGATTGCGTGTGATAGTGCATACATCTTCAAGTTTAACTTGAATCAGAATGAAATTACCTCAGACGAGCAAATTGGATGGCATGCTCATCCTTGAATTTCGACTATGGTCTTGATTGCATAGTGCAATTGGTGACCGAAATAATATATTATTATTATTCTCACTGAAGTTAGAATGCAATGTACATTAGAATATAAACAGCCAGCATCAATTTATGTAGTGCAATGGACAACACCTATGGTATCAAGTTCAAACCATTTCAATAAAAATTGAAAGACCCAGCCCAAAAGCTAATAAAATGAAAACCCAAGAGATAAATAAGTGAAACCCACAGTCACACAGAACTTTTACTAAGTCAAACTTTTTTGAATAAAATATTACTGAGTGTTCATGTTCTGTTACACAGGGTGATAAAGGATAAATTCTTGGCGATTACAAATCCATAGCTACATGATTTCCATCATACCATTGTCTCACCAAAAGATACTTAGATTATGATGTAACACTGGCAGCATGATGTCTTTAGTTATGAAAAATTATTAAGGTTCATTCTGCCTCTCATTCAAATATCTGCCAATTTTACATCCACTGACCCAATCAACCCTAATATAATTCAATAACTGCAACAGGTATAACTAGTCACTACGACTTATGATGATATGGAGTCATCTACAACCTGAAAAAAATGTGACAATTTTGTAACCATGTACACCCCTCCACAATAAATAGTTACCACCTCGGAGGCTGAATTTTTCTAAGTCCCGAGTTGAAGGAGATTTGACAACACTGTCCCTTGACGCAGTTTAAATGCCCAGAGCTCTCGCCATTTATTGGGGGTACCCTTCCCTCGAGAACAATTCCCTTTTCGCACTTTCTCAAGTGAACAGCAGACCGCCTTGACTGCCTTGACCCACGACCACGATATTTGCTAGAAGACGAGTCGCCCGAGACACATAGGTACCCGTGGCCACAGAATGGGAAAACGGGCACGAGATGAGTTCCAATCACTTTACGACACATTTCTAGTAGAAACAGATAGAAAATGACACTCGCTTTATAACCTCTTTCGAAAATACCTATCATTTATTCCGAGACCACTTTGGAGTCCTATGACAACTGGACGATTTTCCAAGGGTAATGATTAACGTGCTAAATGGTCGTTGCGCTTCCACGGGTATTATAAGACCGTAAAATATGTATGTTCTGGTTGAAATTTTATGTCCTCTAAACTTAACACTTCAAAACGCCTACATTTATTGATCACTAAGTCACCAATTAACTCAGATTCATCCAACGTTCATGTCGCAGAGCGTAGGTGTGAAGAAAGTCTTAGGAAGGTGTGAACAGAAAGCCTTAGTTTTATTATTCCGTAGTTTTTTTCAATTGATCACTGCTTCAACTGCTCATGTATTACGTCTAAATGAAATTAGATCAGCTGCTAATATGATCTTTAGTATTTTTGTAACACTTGAACTCCTGGAATATTATTTAAAAGCCATTAATTTATGATAGTCAATAGCTATCGGCTTATGTGGGCCGAGATTCTTACAAAGGAGAAGTATCTAAGTTTCTCCAGCCTCATTACATAATTCTCTAAAAGAGAGTTGCATAGAACGGCATAATCAGAGAAGCCTTTGAGCCCTTAGCCGATACTCTACTTTCGGAAATAATTCCGATACGTTCAGAAGTCGGTCGGTATATTTTTTTTCACCCTCAGAAACATTCCCGACACGTTTTATGATACCCACAACCCCGAACAGTAAGCAGGTGGTGAAAATAGAATCAAGCCAGATCACAATAAAAAAAACTCATCCGGGAAATGAACCACAGATCTACAAATGTGCTGTTATGCGGGCTATTCCAAGCAAGGTTTGAATTTGGGCAGGCTCTCCATTTCTTGACATTTCCACCTTCCACTATCTAAATAGTGTATTGGAGAAAATGGGGTTTAGCAGCATTGATGACAGAAGGAAAATTGTATTGGCAAGATAAGCTTTTAGTCGCAGACGCGAACTGTTGACAGGGGCGTTAAGCAGGGAAGTAAAGAAAATACTAGTGAAGAGTTTGATATGGAGCGTGGCACTATATGACGCTTAAACATAGGCTTCATGGAACGAAGAGGGAAATATACTCAGAGCTTTTAAGATGTGAGCATGTAGAAGGATGGAGAAATTAAAGTGGGTCAAAAGGAGGACAAATGATGAAGTATTAGAAATGGTAGGAGTGGAAAGAATTTTGATTGATGAATAGGGAAGATAAAAAGGGCGAGGGTGAATTGAAATATGTGATTGAGTGAAGGACATTGGTTAAACGGGGTAGAGTGAGGCGAAGAACGGGTAGCTTGGATAAAATGATGGGAGGTATGAGGGGCTAAAGAGGGACAGTGTGTGGAACCAAAACTAATGATAATAATGATTCTCATCACTGCAATCACATCACGTGTTTAATTCCCTTGGAAAATATGAATTGATCCTCACCTAGAAGTTCATTGCTCTCTTTTCCATACATCGATTGATGATTCTAAGCACCAACGTAGCAGCATGAGAGGTTCAGCAGTTTTCGCATTCCCTTGTTGCTCTCACTTTCGTTTTAGATGGCAATACAGTTTTTTCGAATACTCCAACAGTATATTCTCCTTGCATATCCTACAAGCAAGCCCATAAAAATTCTCCGACCTCTCTGCATAGTAGTTCAGTAATTCCAAGTATTCCCTATAATTACGTTGAATTTGTTCTGGTCACATTGCAGAATTACACGTCCTGTCCTTTTTTTATATTTCAAGTAGCATATACTGCGATATGAATTGCCGAGTATTCATTCTAAGAAATAACCAGGCGAGTATGCGAGAGTGCGAGGATTGTGTGTAATTTGAAATAAATTCTAAATATATCTTCGATAATTTTTCTTCATTTATTACCCGATTAAGCTTGGAACTTAATACTTATATGCCGTGAAGACGTTCAGTACGTCTTATCTATTGTTATCGAAATCTGCCCTTAACAGTTGTAGCATTATTATTTTTACCATTTACTATACAAGCGCATTTTTCGAGCTCTTATCTCGAATATTTTATGATCTCATTATTTCCTACAATGAATTACAGGCAAAAATGGGGTATTTGGGAATATTTTGGGAACGCTTTTGACTAAGACATATCGACGGTGTTAATGACAACTCTTGCTTCGAGCTGCAATCATATTTGGGTCGTCACTCTCCCAGCAGTCGCGAAACCTACACAATCATCATCTCGGAGCAGCAATCGAAAAGAAGGCTGCGTTTCGGGAGGCCTCACTCCTCGGAGCCGATTGTCACAGGGCACCCTTGCGGTCCACCCTCACACTGCAAAAATCCCTGTCCACCTTTGTCAGTCGTAAGAGAGGGTAAACGCACCATGCTTTACCTGCTCCTTAAATACCCATTGTGCTTGGGCCATGAAAGAGACTTGAACCAGCAGGAAGAAGACCCGAGGTGTCGTGAATGGAGTGGTGGGTGCCATAAAAAGTGTCGGGGATGATTCTTAAGGTGAAAAAATCTACGCATCCAGACCCATTTCCCATCTCGGCATTATTTAAGAATAGGACCCCAGCGAAGTGGTCCGTGGTCACTTATTGCCCATATCTGGGCATGTAGTTTTCTTGGAGAGGGAGAGAGGGGAAGGAGAAATTTTTTCTACAGGTAAATTTAGATTTTGTCAACGGAAAGCAGTTTTTCAATCAACATCACTGGAATGAGTGGAAAGGATTAGAATATAATTAGAATATATCTGCGTGTATTTCAAAAATATTTTTGACAGAGTAAAGAGGAAAGGGTTAATGGAACTATTGCGTAAAACAGGGATAAATTGGAAGAACAGAAGACTGAGCCAAAGTTCATGCATTACCGAGAAAGTGCTGGTGAGAGAAGCGGACGGGGAATTAGAAGAGGTGGTATTAGAGAGAGGGGTTGCGTAAGGCTGTGCGTAGTCACCGGCACTTTTTAATTCACATTCGGAGTGAATGGTGGGGGGGTTCGATACAGGTGTATAGGTAGGGGAAAGTTGATAAGGTTTGTGGGTGATCAAGCCCTGGTCAACTAGTCACCCAAGGACTTAAATCATAAGAAGACTCAAGTAATGAAATTTTGCATGCATGAAGGGTGATTTTAATTTAGAAGAGAGGGGTTAGATCATAGAGCAGGGGGAGTAATTTAGTATCCCGGTTAGTATGGAAAAGGAGTATTCTGCCAACATTGAAGTCCGAAGGAGAATTACGTTGGTTAAAGAGACGTTTCGTCACAGAGAGGGATAAATGACAGGCTTGGTTGACTCGTCCTCTAGCAGATATCGCGGACAAGGCGGCTTCATTCATTTATTGCTCTCTTTTCCATACCTCAGTTGATGATTTTAAGGATAAGCTTAGCAGCCTGAGAGATTCAGTTGCCTTCGCATTCCCTTGTTACTCTTTTCCGTTTTAGATGCCAATACAGTTTCTACGAAAGCCTCCGACAGTATATTCTCCTCGCATATCCCACGGGCGAGTCCATAAAAATCTTCTAGGCCTTTTTGCACAGTCGTTCAGTAATTCCTTCTAATTACGTTGAATGTGTTCTGGTCACATTGTAAAATTACCCGTCCTGTCCTTAATACGCATATCCTTTTAACAATAGGATAAAACGTTATAACCTTTGAGTAGAGGTAGTAGTACTCAAGTACGGACTGCTGGGTTTCGAACAGGGACCTTCGAATAGGAAAACACTTTGAGTTTTGACCAATGCATCTAAGAGACGTTCAATCTGTTCTTAATAATCTCCTTAATACTTATATTTATTGAGTTTTTTTTTTTAAATATCATATTCTACGATATGAATTGCCGATGAGTATTCATTCTAAGAATTAACCAGACGAGTATGCGAGAGTGCGAGGATTGTGTGTAATTTGAAATAAATTCTAAATATATCCGCGATAATTTTTCTTCATTTATTACGCTATTAAGCTTGGAACTTAACACTTATATTAAGTAAAGACGTCCATAAGTCTTCTCCTTTCTTATTGAAATCTGTATGTGTCAGTTGTAGCATTTTTAGTATTTTTGCCATTTACTATACAAGCGCAGTTTTCGAGCTCATCGCGCAGTCAAATAAAATCATTGATAATTCAAAAATAACACCGATCGTTAACAGATATACAAATGCTGATAACAATATTCATCTATGTTATTCATATTATAAAATCAAAATTTTCTACGACGAAATAAAGGCAAAAATTGAGTATTTTTGGAATGTTTTGGAAATGACATAGACTAAGAAATATCGAAGGTGTTAATGACAACTCTTGCTTCGAGCTGCATTCACATTTGGGTAGTCACTCTCTCAAGAGCCGTAGTTGCGGAAACCTAAGCGACCCATCTTCAAGGGAGTAACTCCGAGCAGCAATCTAAAAGAAGGCTTTTTTCGGGAGGCCTCACTCCTTGGGGCCGACTAATTGTCACAAGGCGGCCCTCCCTCTCCAACGCAACAATCCCTCTCCAGGTCATTGAGGAAGGGTCTCACCACAAACCATGGCAAGGGAAGGAGGAGGACCGTGCCTCGGTCTTGCTGGTGCTGCTCGGGGCATTTAAAGGGACAGAGCTGAACTGTTGTCAAATCTCCTTCAACTCGGGACTTAGAAAAATTCGGCCTCCGAGGTGGTAACTATTTATTGTGGAAGGGTGTACATACAATACACATCCTATTTTGTTGACAAATTTTCATGGAAAAATATGTACCGTACATGGAAAACTATGGTAATAATGGTGTACCTAATGCTGATGAAACTCATGATCAGTTTGACTCTTGACTCTATAGTTAATATTTATGAGGAAAATAGAGTGACAGAGCACATGTAACTCTTGAGAAAAATATACCAAGGTCATGCATGATATCCATGTGTATCACACAGAGTGTATGAATTTGATTATCCTATTTCCATTGCTGATGCACTTTCTTGGCCAGATGCCTTTATGTAAAAAGAAGCAATGAATGATGAGTTCAAATCAAACAGAGATAATATAGCTATTTGATTTTAGGTGATAAACATGTAATTTCATCAATTGTGAAATGTAACTTGGTAATTAAAATTTGGTGTGGGCCTCATGGTAAATCAGTTAAATAAGACCAGAATGGTAGCATAAGGGTTTTCTTAGCATCCTGGTGTAGCCTTCAAGGAAATATATGCTCCTGCAGAGGTGTGAGAAAACATCTGACTGCTCATAACCTTAGCTGCACTTAATGATTGGGACATTTTCCAAATACTATTAGTAAAGCCACCTTTTCGAATGGAAAGATAGATGAAACCATCTACATGTGCCAACCTGATGGTTTTCTTGAAGAAGGAAATGAAGGCAAGGTGTTCCTAAGAGAGAAGGCTATTTATCGGCTTTGCTAGGCACCCAGAATAAGGATATTCATAAGTTATTGATCAATCTTGGCCTAAAGAAGATTAAATAGAACCATGTACATATATATTCTGAGGTGACTGCAGATTGCATCTTTCTTGTAGCTTTCCATATGGATGATAGTTAATAATTAGCAAAAACTGAAGTGAAACTGTGCAAATCAAAGAAGCTCTGTTTTTAAATTCTGTTCTCTTTGAAATTTTTCATTGCCAGAATTGTCCTGTTATTTCCCATGATAATCAAACTGTTAAAATCTTTACCATTCATGATGTAAATCAAAGCAGAATTAAGCATATTGATATCCAATACCACTTCATATGTGACATGATTAACTGTGAAAAGATTTGCAGTACATGTCAACTGATGATATAATGGATGACATTCTATCAAAAGGTGTACCAAAACCCAAACACTTGAAGTGTGTTAATTTACTGAGACGTCTCATTTTCAAGGGGGAGTGTTGACGAGTACAAATAAGACCGCTAAACATGTGACGGTCTTTTGTCCTCTTCCCAAACTACAACCAATATTCCTCCATATCCATGAGAAGAGACTGGTTTTGATAAGTCAGACAATGGTGTAGACATTGCTTTTATTTGTACCAAAAACATTTAGAATACAAGGCTTTGAATCCACTCAAGTCATTTGTGATTAAAATTTAAATGGAACAACAGTGATGATACAGAGAGATTCAAGAGTGAAGTCCTTTCATTTTTTGAAACATTAAAAACAATGATTGGTTAAAATAAGTCATCTTGAAAGCCCTTGCATACAAAAAACTTCTTGCCTAGAGGCATAGGTAGGACTGTTTTAATTTCTTGACTGAAAAATTGCATGGCATGTGGCAAGCTATTTAAATATCCCTAATTATCTACATAAGTAATGCTCCCTTACTGAACAACAACATAGACAGTGAAAATAAACATCTTGCAGAATCAGATCAACAACGACTCAATCACATTTTACGATAATTGATTTCAAGATAAGGAGTTAGGGGAGAACTCAACATATAAGTTTTCCTCTCCCTGATCTTGTTTAAAAAAGAAAGACTCACAAGTAACTAACAAAAAAAGTGCAATAGAGACTTTACAAGCCTGTGGGATGATATCTTTAAGGGGTACTCATCCATTCATATAACTCTAAAGAAAGCACAGAAAATATGAAAGTACACACGAAAACAAAAAAATATGAACCAGTCATAAAACAATATATGTATATATATAATATATTTATATATGTATATACAAGTTGCTTTCTAATTTCTAATTTTTATAGTTTACACAAGAGTGATATATATTAAACCTACTTAAAACAACACCCCAGTTTAACACATATCACCAACCTTTTTTTTACATAACTGGCAGAATTCATGACAGTCTTAGTGCATAGTATACCAGTACATCTGCTATGTCACATAACTAATTCTATTTAATTTTCCCAGTAGAATGGATGTTAACACGGACTCATGATGAAGAGGAAAATATATTTGTAGGCTTACTTTTGGATGCAGAAAACAAAAGATATTTGCACTTTCTAGTAAAAGAAGACCAATCTTTCCTGAGCACTTCGAGAAAGAAGCCGCCACTCCCTTTTTATGTGCAAATACTGGATAATGGCCCTCACGCAGATAAGGAGACCTGAAGAAACAAGAAAGAATAATGATGATGAAAACAGGAACAGAGAACCTACTTAAAATCCTGTAATCAGAAACATCAACTTATGCAAATGAAACCCAGAAAATGCATAGATTATTAAGCAACCTTAAACTTTTTCTCATAAATTTATTCAACAACCCATTGTGACAATATTATTGCCATTTAATTACTTCTTTGATTATTTACTAATATAAATTTAATTTTAAAGTAAACTACACAGTACCTTAACCTAAAATAATTACATACTATACAAATATAGCTGATAACTTCAGGCTTAACGATGTGATATCTTTCCATAATGGAAAATAAAAGAATAAAACTTTGTTAGGTTCACTTTATATTTAAATAGGCACGACACCCAGGTTCAGCTATTATACATATACAGTCAACTCCGGAATTAATGTCTTCAGATTTAACGCATACACTCAAGGCCAATAAACGAAGTTGAGGGGGACAAATACAGTAGAGCCCCACTAATTCGGGTTTCTGGATAAATCGGGGCGGGCCAAAAAAAAAAAGTAAAAAATTTTACTCACTAAAATTTTACAAGTTAAACACTTCTAATAGTCAATGTTGTTTGTTTTACATATTTTGTGTTTTGTGACGATGTTTTAAAGTATGTAATCTTATATTTTCTTACATTTTTAGTGCATCATGTATATCCTTACATGCTTGAGAACCATGAATGACCTTCAAAAATGTTTTAGGGTCGTTCCTACAGCAATAAAACCACTTTAAATGTTTAATTCGGGTTTTTAGTTAATTCGGACATTAGCCGGACACAATTAGCCCGAATTAGAGGGGTTCTACTGTATTTACTTCCTAATAACCAAACTTCGTTATATGTGGATCTCTTCGATGGGATATAGCCTTCACCTCGTTATAAACGGGTTTGATACATGCAGGCTTGACTGTATTAACATTTAACATCAGTTTTTTTACACCAAGATTCATTATTTCATACTAAAAAAACATAAAAATTATCCATGCATAACATTTCTGCAATCTGCATTTCTACGCATTCTGCATGCTTAACCTTTGGTCCGCACTAACTTTTTCGTCTGGTTAAATGTTTTCGTAAGTGTGCAGGGAAATAATTACTCTCAAAAATTTGAATAACAATTACCATTAGGTTAATAGTTCATTCACGTTGTGTGTGATGCAAGGGTCCTTAGCTCAGAGTTGCATTGCTCCCACGGAAAGCCAAATGTGAACAACTCAACGCAGTCTTTCTTACCTCACTAAAGAAACAATTGAAAATGATAACCTTGGCATCAAATCAAAGGCTAACTCACTGCATTTCATTTGCACATTACTTCACTATTCGATTCGGGGAGTAAAGAGAACACTACATTGCTTGATTTGAATACAACAATGTTATGCACTAGATAAATCAGTAAAATTAATTTACTAAAAATACAATTTTACATTACAAAAATTTCAATGTACTATTTACTTTGGGAAAAAATTCTGAGATTGCACTCTGAGGACATTCTGAAAATAAAAATGGTTTGATAATACATTTTATATTTTTTCTTACAGAACATGTTTAATAACAAAACATGAATAGTATCAGATAAAAAATGTCACTACAAATCCAAAATTATATGACTGCCATGTCATTCGTTTAATTTGAATGATTAATAATTCGTTGTAAGAGTAATAAAAACACTAACCAAAATTATAATTCAAACTTTAAACATTATGAAATATTAATAAAAGGATATGCCACAAACCCTTGAGGCTACTTTAGGTATTTATTCGAAAAATCAACATTTTTTGCCTCTCTGGATCAGCATGATTTCGTTTCTGGTCACAAATGTTTCCTGCTGCACTAAATAATCATTCACTAAACACTGTTGACGGAGCGCACACAAATATTTTTCTGCATCTTTTCTGAGCCTGGAATATGGGCTAGAAAACCAGTAACTGTTGGCTTTTTTGGGGTTTAAGGGATGTTCTTTTAAATACTGTTCTAGTCCCATTGTTAGTTTTTGCATTATATTGTACAAAGGATTATAAATCCTCTTGGAATCACAAGTAAGTATGCTTCATGTAATGTAAAGAAGCGCTAGGTGTACCAGATTTTTGCCAACCAGATTTGCAACAAATAATGAAACCCGAATTTTCAATGACCAAGTCCGCTTGAGCAATTATGGGTAATCGTAAGACAGTGGAGGGTATATATGTAAGCCAATGTCGTCTGCTACGATTGTAAAATTATGCCTTGTGTGTCAAAAGCATTCACGAGGTAGATAAAAAAAAATTAGCAGAGGTGTAGTTGGCAGGTACAGATAGTTGCTGATACCTATAGCAGCTACCTGTACAGCTTAAAAGCACTACTGAAAACAAAAATTAACTATTGAAGAAGTCCTTATAGCAGAAATTGATGAATGCTACTGTAACTTGGATTTTTTTGGAAAAATAGATGGCGATCGCAGGTATCGGTATGGACTTTAGGTGCTCGATTCTCGATACCTTTGCCAATCCACAAGAACCGGTAGTATCAAGAATCGACAAATTCCTAATTAAAAACCATTGTCTTTTCCAAACACTGACCCAACTTTACGACATCATCTATAGACTATCACCCCTTTCAGAGGAAGAATCGTATTCAAAATGACTTGCTAATAACTATTAGCACAATTTTGGAAAATAAGATAAGAGATGAAATAAGTAACGTTATTTGTTTATGAAAACCATATAATTAATTCTAGTAGTCTCAAAGAAAAACTTGTTGTACAGACATATGATGGGGCAGCAATCATGTATGGGGAATTGAATAGCCTGAACAGGGGTGGCTCAAAGGGGGGGGGAGGGATAAGGTCAGTCCCCTCCCCCCAAACAATGATTTTGATAACACATATCGATAGACTTTTCAATAATAATATTGATAGGTATTTTCACTGGAGGGATAGGGGTAAGGAAGACAAGACTAGTGACTGACCCCCCACCAAACCTGAGGTCTGGGTCTGCCCCTGGGCCTGAAAGCTAAGGTTCAAGAGCTGTGCCCTAAAGCATTTTACGTGCTTTGCGTTGCTCACGCATGCAATCTCATTTTCTCGAAGTCGACCTTGAGCACTAGAGAGTGCCGAATTTTTTTTCTTATTCCTGTCTGGAATTAACTCATTCTTTTCCATATCAAATAAAGGCACACAGGCTCTAACTGTGAAGGAAGTGTCACACAGAATTAACGAGCACGATGGTGTTTTACTTCAACGCCTGTCAGTACCGTGAGTGAAAATTGAAGCTACTTTGTGAGCTTTTTTCAGAACATCATCGAAAATTCTTCAAACTGAGAGGACGATGTAGTGCTATCGGCTTGAGGATTCATTTATTTTCTTTCTGAGCTCAACGCCATTTTACTTTTTGCATTCAAAGTTATACTGCTATACAGAGGTACTCTAAAATATATTTTATACAAAACATTTGAATATTCTCTATTGTGCCAAAAAATAAAGGAAATGATAAGCCTCATTTTATATAAAAGGTGTAAATTTAATGTGCTGTTGTCTGATATCCTCAAAGAAATTACTGAATCAGGAGAAGATATGTCACGAATTCGCAACAAGGATGCAGTTGAAATAAGATATTGTGTTCAGAATTAATTGACAATATCACGGTACAGCTAACGGACAGGTTCGACAATATCCATCAATTTCAATTTATCTAAGTAGTTGATCATACAAAATTTAATTCCTACAGAAAAGCTTGCTACTGAAAATGTGGAGAATAAGAGGACCAACTGCTGAAATCATTTTCTTTGACATAAAGTTAGATAATGGATGTACAACAAATGAGGAACTTTTTTATATTCATTTAGGTATAGGTGACAATGTTGTGAGAATTTAATTGAGAAAAAACAATTCTCCTAGGCTGTGATCAGATCAAGAACCTGGTGAATGCTTTTTTGCCTATTGATATTCTTGCATTTGTTTACATATCAGTGGGTGACCCCTCTATAGTTAATACAACGCCATTTCCCGCAGTATATTCAATTTTATAACACCACTTATGATCTTATTCATGGCCCAGTCCATATCGATTCAGGCAGCCAAAGAAAAAATCTTACCTTCATAGTCTCAGATGTTATTGAATTTAACATATGTCAAACTTCAGGACGAAGTAAGTAATACGTATATTTTAGTTTTGTCCAAAAAAAATTTTGGCCCGAGATACAGTCCACCGAACATGGGCCCGCGAGCGCTATTTTTCAAATGCGATTTTTGACAAAATACTAAAATGCTCATATCTCAGGAACAGTTCAAGATATTTTGCTCCTTTTTGTTTTATTTGAAAGATAATAATTTTGTGAGAAAAATGATTACCTTCATTTGAAAATGTGTGTCCACATTCTCTTGCTGCAATTTTTTTATTTTATTTTATTTTTATTAAAAAAATTGTTTTTCTTAAAAACGCCAATCCTAAAAATTTTTATTTTTTTACTGTTTATTGGCACCATAGAGTACTACAATCCCTGAAAAGGAGAACTTCCACTTTTCAGTTTAACAGGTTTTATAAACAATTCAAAAAATTTCCAAACATTAAGCCAGTTTCCATTACCACATTCTCAGATATTGGTCACATAAAATCAAAATCTCTAGTCTTACTTGACATTTTTTTCTTCTTAAATATGGGTAACAGACACAAGTTTCAAACATCAATAGCTTTCAAAATATATGTGCAGGTTAAAAAATGTACAGGTTCCGAAGCATACTTCTGTGAACTCTGCTTAGAACTGAATTTAGCAATTTAATGAACTAAAAATTTGTTCAACCACATCAGTATCTTCCTGTGATATTGAGTGATGTCTTCCTGTTGAACCAATAGGAACTGGGGCACCCAAAATCTTCAAAACATCGCGAATTGGAAGTGAGCACTGGTGGTGGTGTTGCTGTCTTTCATCTGGGAATCTATATCCAGCAGCTGGTCCATGTGGCAGCATAAAGTTAACAATGATTTCACTTAACTCACAACTAATATCTATAATCTCTGCAATCCACCAGTCACAGTCATACACACAGGTCACAAACATTCCTTTTTGTAGTTCGTGAATTTGAATATTCTCTTGACATTTATGAGATCTTGGTTGGACAAATAAAATTTCTTCTTTCTTGCTCTTTAAAGTTCGTGCAATATAAGTTCGCCCATCAATTTGAGTCCAGACATGTGTCTTCTGAATTCCTTTCACAGGGGTAGTTTGGTTCGACCATTCTTTTATTTTCTGCTGGCGGAATTCTTCAACTTCCTCTTTGGGCAACATAATCAGGTTTATTGATGTGTGTGACTGCACCACTCTTGTAAATTCCTTGGCATTCTGAATTGCAGCTGTACTTGGGCTGGAAAGATTATGTTTTGTTGCATGGTGCTTCAGCAGGCCTCTACGCCCTCACAGGGCCCCTTACCATGTCCAGTAGCACTGTATACCCACTCCATTGGAACAAGAGACTTTGCAAGTTAAAATAGTTGGTAACGGTTTTTGAAGTGACTAGGGGCACCATCAGAAATAATTATGATCTTTTCTACCTGTGATTGCAGTGGTTGAATAATTTTGTGTATTGCCAACAATGCATGTGCTGAGTCATGTCCTCTGTCATCACTTATAACTGCAACACTTGTGGTCTTGTTCTGAAAATATGTCACTCCTGTAAAAATTGAAACTTGGTCATTACTCCAGTGATATCCTTTAACTTCTTGTGGTAGAACCACAGACCAGTTCTCAGCAAAATCAGAGTGAAGCACTAAACATGCAGCCTCTATGCATCCCTTCACTTGTGCAATGTGTCCTTGTCGCAATTTTTTCTTTTCTTCAGATGTTGGTGTGTTACTGCTTTCACTGTCCACCTCCCAAGTTCGTCTAAGAAGGTATCAATGGCAACATTTTTCTTAATGAGTTTATTTTCTTCCCATGTTGCATATGTAACTTCAGAAGAGTTATCTGCTACACTATCCAGACCAAGTGTCTGTAAGTCGAGTCCCCCCTTTCCAGGGTAGTCACCACAGTCCTGAAACAAACATATCTCTCGTTCTATGTCACAGACCACTAACGACTTCACATGTCCAACCAAGGTGTCATATGTCATATCTTCCAGTAAGTTCTTCAAAGCTACCACACAGTTCAAAATTTGCACAGTACAAACATAAACAGACATCTCTAGGTGGATGTGGAACAACCCACTTAGGTCGTAATGCATAAAATTTTGATCTTCCAATATGCAATGTTGAATGTTCCTTCTTATATATGGCAAAAGTTTCTTTAATGCTGCGGGTCATGTATCTTTTCACTTTCACCACTTTTTCTCCTGCAACTGTCATAGTCATAATGTCTTTTTTGTTGGCACTCTGGCAAGAACAGTCCCACTTATCTTCCAGATAAAATGACTGTGCAATTTGAACATTGCTTCATTCACAGGATTACCATAATATGGATCTGGTTTTCCAAACACTCCTTTTGCTGACCTCAAATTTCTTGTCTTGTCCACCATGTATTTTGATGCAGATGGAATGTGGTGCAAAATTTGGTTCTTTGTAAAGGATACTGGGATAATTGTTAGAACTTGAACCTTACCATTGTAGGATGCACATGATTCAACAGCTGTACTGATGTTTGATAAAAACTCTTGGCAGGTTGCACAAGCTCCTTTTGGTTCATTTTCTTCTGAAGTTGGAATTTATACTTTGAAGAGTTTGGTCAGTTTTGTTCTAGTATGCTCACCCACTGCTCCAGAAATGTCTCTGTGTTTTCTTGATGCATACATCTCATGAATTGACTTCACTGACCATGGTTTCTTAACAGGACTAACACCAACCTCTGTAGCTGACTGATTCAGGATATGTAGTTCTTCCTCTGCAGTTACAAAATCTGCATCACACACAACATTGGGGGCTTCTTGTTCACTTATTGTCATGTTTGATATTGTGTTAAAGCATTTAGAACACAAAAAGTCATTACTGGAAACATTTTCACTTTGAAACAGAGTCTTAAAATGAGCACTCTTATTTCTAACCTGAAGTCTTTTTGCTAGTCTTATGTATCACTCTTTTATGGATATGAAAATAGTCAGCACACTTCACTCTCCTATGGCCCCAGTCAGAAGACATTTCAAATAGACTTTTCCACAAACACCACAACCCAGTCAGTCAGCAGAATTCTCAAAAACCTTCACAGGTACTGTTAACAAAAAAAATTTTTAACCACTCTCTTTGTTTGCCTGTTGACAACTGAACTGTCAGTTCATGTGTCCTCCCTTTTATATGGTAGGTCAAACATTTAGAATTTTCCGGTAAGTTTCAGATTGTTCGAGAAAGTTCTGTTACATTCTTTAATTATGTGGAAGGTTCCACATTGTCCTCAGAGGTTTTCGGAAGTTATCTGGAAGCTTCCACATTGTTCTAGAGTATTTTGTTACATTCTGGAATTATTTGCAAGTTTATAGATTGTTGAAGTGTGTTCTATTATGATCTGAAATTATCTGGAAGCTTCCAAATTGTTCTAGAAGGTTCCGTTACGTTTTGGAATCATCTAGAATCTTCCACATTATTCCAGAAGATCATTAATGATTTGGAAGGTTATTAATAAAGAAAATCTATAAAAAATTATCAACATTTAACTAGTTCCTAGCTTTGTTTCAATTGTTGTTTTTTGTTAATCACAAACAGTACAAATTTTTTGAGATTGGTGTTTTAAAATAACACAATTATAAAAACTCAAAATCAAGAAATTCGCCATGGAAGGTAAAAAATTACATTAATTTATAAAACCTGTTAAACTGAAAAGTGGAAGTTCTCCTTTTCAGGGACTGTAGTGCTCTATGGTACTGACAAACAGTAAAAAAATAAAAATTTTTAGGATTGGCGTTTTTAAGAAAAACAATTTTTTTAATAAAAATAAAATAAAATAAAAAAATTGCAGCAAGAGAATGTGGACACACATTTTCAAATGAAGGTAATCATTTTTCTCACAAAATTATTATCTTTCAAATAAAACAAAAAGGAGCAAAATATCTTGAACCGTTCCTGAGATATGAGCATTTTAGTATTTTGTCAAAAATCGCATTTGAAAAATAGCGCTCGCGGGCCCATGTTCGGTGGACTGTATCTCGGGCCAAAAATTTTTTTGGACAAAACTAAAATATACGTATTACTTACTTTGTCCTGAAGTTTGACATATGTAAAATTCAATAACATCTGAGACTATGAAGGTAAGGCCCCTGCCTGAATCGATATGGACTGGGCCTCATTAAATTTTTAAGTTTTTCTGCATTCTATACATAACCTTAGGTTAAAAAATATTTATTCTAAACATATGGTTCCTATATAAATTTGTGAACACTCAACATTCTCTGAACGTTCTATTATGTTTCAAGATATTGATAATGATGATTTTGACACATTCATTTATTTTATGGTATTTGATATTTTTAAAGGCAAGCTATGGAAATGATACACCAAATTATTCATAAGGTCTCAAGCCCAGTGCGGCATCCTTAATGTATCCTATTCTGAGGATGTCCTGTTTGTTAATCCATATCTTAAAAATCAGCGAATTTGCACATTTCCTCTCTAACCCACAGATTATATGGAATAGATATCATTATATATTTAGCGTATATGTGGTCTTCTTTCTGAATGGTTCAAGTTAGATAGCAAATAGTTTTTATGCAAGAAAGTTTGTGATGAAAAAACATTTTGGGTATGCTTCTTTTAGATGCTTGAAGAATGTGCTGAAAAGTGATTTTTATGTGCATCGTAGGTGAGCAACCAAAGAAATTATCCGGTTTTAATTTATAATTCAATAATTTAAATAGAATGCCATTCTCGGTAATAGTTATCCAGTTTTTAATTGAAGCTACGCATATGACGTGCGGGATGAATACCTTACCTGATGTAAGAGCACTTAACCGAGGCTAATTGAAACCGCACGCCACTGAATCAAACATACTAAAATATTTGCAATTTATTGATAAAAAGTCTTACCAAAAGCCATGATTAGCCACCACAGCCAGCTATTCTCCCGAGAGGCCAAGTCAGTAGAGTGCTTAACAATAAGAGTCCACTTTGCCAAAGACAGACCAAAGCCAGAGAGTGCACCATACCGAGCAGCAATTGTATGACAGAAACACATAAGCATTAAGAATCCAATCCAGTTAAACAGGAATGCCACTGTAACAAATAAAACCAACAATCAATATATATCAAAACATGAATCTAACTCAATGAATAAATTAACTACAATGGGCATTATATATGAACATATTACTTGAAATGCAATGATCAAGAGCTATACAGGATCAAAATACTTAAGAATGATTTTCAACAAACTTACGGAGGAATACAGGAGCAAAGCGTACAAGAAAGCCATGATTTTAAACATTACAAGTTGTCAAATACATGATGTTAGCATAGAACATCTAAACCCAAAATATATGTAATTAAAGAGTTTGGGATATTATGTTATGTCGAAATGATAGCAGCCCACTAATTAATCAGAGAGAATTAAGAAACCAATTTGGGACAAACAGTATGTTCCTCAAACAATGCAATCTAATAATGACCTTGTACAAACTACAAATACTTATCTGCTGAGCTAACTTTTTACCAAGAACACCTTGGACATAAGATCAGGGGGGTTATTTTGTAATCTCACCTTTTTAATGACTCTTTGCGGGAAAGCGGGAGATCCGTTTCGCTCTCTTAATGATCGGCTCACGAACGGATCGTGAATTGTCGAAGCTTCTGTCGTTGAATAAACAAACAAGTGCCTGGCAACGGCAACCGCTTTCTTCAAAAATGGAGGAATACGATGAAGGTGAGTGAAAAATTGTTTGTCCATATCATTTTAATTATTCGGATGGCATGTCAAGATAATTCATGTCCGATAATTTCCTTTATACCAATATTGGAATTTGCATTTGTTTCTCGCAACATTTTACGTTAATAGTGTTTCATCATTTTTCATTTTCTCAATAGTGTTCCATTCAAGAAATCATTTGTTGATAAGATACAATTCGTGATTTAAGAAAGTTTAACTTCTTCACGTTGTGCAAATTCCAAAAATACAATTAAAAATCGATTGTATCTTTCTCGTTCTTGCCTTTTTTTCCAACTCAAGCTTCTAGTGGAAACGATGGTGGCTCCATGCCACGTTATTTATGTAGATGAGACGGGAACTAATGTCAGGCGGAGATAATGAAACGGATCAAGAGTCGAAAGATACGGATCAGAGCGGATGAATCGTCTGAAAGACCAGCACATGACCGGCAGTTCACCGCTTGAGATCCGTAGATGGTCACGCCGCCTGGGTGGCGGAGTTTAACTACGAAAAAGTGACATTGTATGACGTATTCTCACTAAAGTGAGATTACAAAATAACCCCCCAGGTCAGGAAAATTGCTTTAATGACAATAAAATGATTTGACATTGGAAAACAGAAATAGCACCCATCCAATGACAATTCTTAACAATGAATCATAAGCATCTCCAGCATAAAATACTCTTCGGAAAAATGTTTGGCTTTTGAAAGTAAACCATGATGCATAACTTCCCACACAGCACTGAAAAAAACTTCATCTCAATTCCTATTAAATGAATTGAGCTCTTGTTATGGAAGCAGAAGATTGATAATCCAGAATTCTTGACAACAGAAGATTTTCCAGAAAATTGTGAAGATCATTTTCTATGCCACGTCACCACAATGCTATTTAGCCATTATAAATAATTGTTTTTCACATCACTTACCACATCATGGATCATAGTATCTTATATGATGGATTACTACAGTTTTTTAGTCATACTATTCACAAAAAAATTATCTAAGCACAGAAAAGATCGTAATTCCGGAAAGCGTCAGGTCCCGGCCATTCTGGATTATCGATCTTCTACTGCATTTTATATCTACATGGAACTTTATTTCATGAAATCATGGTTCCCAGAAATCAACTGATGCCATTACAAAAGTATTGAGAGAAATAAAATTGCCACACACAGTACACAAACCTAAGAATGCAGTGAAAAACATGAAGTCTGTCCCAAGCAGACCTCCTTCACCATCACAATCAGGAGAGTCTGTATCAATGGCCAAAAAGGCAAGATGTTGATTGGTTGGCCGGGGTGGAATATCCTGGAGTAAATAAAAGTAAATCTAATGAGTATTAATCACACACTTCCATCAGAGAAATCTTATTAATTTGAAGGACTTCTTCCAATGCAAGACAGTTTCAAAGTCTGGTATTAAAAGCATGAAAAAGAACATAAAAAATCCAGTATGAATAAAATAAGAAACTCACAAGAAAGAAGTAAAGACAGGATCAAATGGATGTGAAGAGTTTACTAGCATACAATGACAAAGTGAAAAATATTTCAATTTCCATTAAGAGAATTTTTCAAGGACTATTCCCTTAAGCATTTAACTTTGAATAACACACAACTCTGAGCAGGCACGAACGAAAGTCTCCACTCAACTATCACTTGAAGCTGAGGTTTTGCAAAAGAAAAGTTTCGATTTATAAAAAAATCATGATCATTAGAAATAAATGATGCTAATCAGACATCAGCTTCCAGTAAATCTTTTCATCATCAACATTGTTCACCATTCTAAGGAAGAAAGAAAATTATACATATTAAATTATATAGTAGGATTAGCAATAAACCAAGACCAACCGGTAGAAACACACTGGAATCAGTATTATCTGAATAGTTTGAAAGACAACAATTAATTGGCTTTGTTTTTCACCTGATTCTCATGGGGAATGCCCAATGTTTCAATGGGGGTATTTACTTGGACCCAAATTGCTATTTTATACACGAAATTGTGTGATGGAAAAGAAAAATAAACTTTAGTGAAAAAATTAATCTTCTAACCAGAGCCATTCACTCGCAAAGTAAAAATTAATAATGCAAAAGATGCCGCCCACCAAATGAGCTGCACTTAAAAACTTTAACATCAACCACCTCCACCTCCCTCAAAATATGCTATTTTCAAGGCATTCACTTAATGGATTGACACAAGTACTCCATAGTTAATCTTCACCCATTCTGGGCACTATTACACATAACTGTAGAGGTTCCATTTATATTAAAATTGGCTACAATAAAATCATCTTATAATGAGCAAACTGATTACATTGCATGTAACTGTAATAGTACACTTCCACCATATATTTATTGAAGTAAAGTAATGATGCACTGGCAATCAGTATATAAATAAAAATTAAGAAGAGTAGAGTGCCGTTTATCCATGGGAAGCCCAATCAGATAATCGAAAGTGATGGATAATCCGTTCATGATCATTTTCCAAGCAGTTTTGACCTAGGTTTCAGTGCCATGCTTTCTCCACACGTACTCCATTGAAGTACTTATAGTTTTCGTACAATTTCCGTAATCGACAAATCATCATGTTAGTCATCAATCCTTAGATTGTTTTGATGAGCTGTCCACTAAGTTCTTATATCAGCTAATCTCTTCATATTTATGTATTTCTTCTCTTTCACATCCTTCATCACCTGTTTCACATTTCTCACACAAGGCTTTCCTTTGCCATTCTTCCCATCCAAATCAATCAATAGTTGATTAAATTTATTTCCCCAAAATATTTCAGCAACTATTTATATTATTATGTCTGTCAATTGCATACATTGAATACGCTCCATCAATTCACTGAATGTTAAGTTGTGAATCTTAATCTCAGATGCGCAATCAGTCCCTTTTTTATATACCTACTTATGATATTTGCTTATCAGTAAATACTTTAAGTCATGATCGGAACGTATTACGCTCATCACAAGTAATCTGAGGTTATATCAATCAGAAAAATTTGAGTCATAGTTTTTCACTTCCAAGTCTCATATCAAGGTAGCTGATGCATGACTAGGTACTGTTCAAGTAGGTGGTCTGAGTCCAATGCCTATACCCCAAGCTATAGCAGACCTAAGAATATATCTCTTCAGTGGCAATAAGAGGTCACTTCTTGGGAGTTCTGAGTTTCCTAACTCTTAGTGCTTACTCAGCCTGCTCTCAAAATAAATAAGTCAAGGTTGCAGACTAGCCCTATTCCCAACCACGATACCACTGACTCAATAGTGTGTGCCCATCAAGTGTTTAAGCGAGACACATGACGGCATCATAAGTTAACTTCTCGGAAACGTATAATACAATGCTCATCCTATTTAGCAGGGCTTGGAACGATTTGGGATGTGATTTTCAGAACAATAAAAATGTTGGGATGAGACTGAACAAAAATCCTGGAATGAAATAATTGTGCAGGACAAGAGGAGAAGACAATAATGGGATGAAATATGTGGCAGAATTAGAGAAAACAAAAATTTCAGGAGGAAGAAATATTTAATGAAAAAAAAGCAGTATAAAGTCCTTTAAAAATTTCACATTTATGACGAGAAAAAGAAAAAAAACCATTGGCCCAGCTTCAGATAAACAGAGGAAACATCAAAGGCATCTGAAGTAAAGATGAATTTATTAGTGCTTTTATTGTAAAATTTAAAAAAAATTAGTCAGAGCAAAATAAATTGATGAATGCCGAAATCAAGACAGTAATTCAAAAATGAAAAAAATTGTACGAGATGTAAAGGAATGAGTAAAACTGGAGAAAGCAAAATTTTTGGATACAGGATGAGACGAAAAATTTTTCGGGGCAAGGCAAGACAAAAATATTCTCGTAACCCACCCAGGGTGTGCAAATATTGAGCAGTGATTCAGGAGACTCACCATAACACAACATTGTCATGTGCATAATTAGAGTCCCTGCTGCAGGAAAACCTTTTGTATGAACATAAGTTAGCAATATTGTAGACTTAAACATGGCCGGTCACTGTGCGTGAGCGAAAAGAAGCGAGAGGGGGGTAGGAAAGGGAATAGTAGGTACAGGGATAAGGGGACTTGTTGAGGGACCAATAGACAAATAATCCCATGGTTGGTTAATCGAACGTCGGATAATTGTGCTCTAATGTATATAATTAGTACCAAATCAAAAAGTGGCTATTTCTAGATGAAAACATATTTTTCAAACATGATGGTGATATTAAATATTATTGGATGATGATACAGTCAAGTCCACTTATATAAAACATGTTTTTCAAGAAATTCCGGTTATAACGAAGTGAAGGCTATTCCCCATCAAAAATGACCATTTTATAATGTTAAAAATCCAAGTTTTAACCAATGTCTATTTATCGGTGGTCCATTTTTAACAAAGTTTTTTTTGATCAATGGTTAACCCATTTCTTTCCGTAGTAGCCCCCAGTTGTTGTTAACATATTTTCAGTATTATTTGCAAGCTAAACTCAAATGAAGGCATACATCTGATAATTTTCGTCCATAAATACGCCCGCCTGCCCCTCACTCTGGCTCCCATGAACACACACCACATAAGCCTTCACTTTCCGTGATTAGGTAGAGTCAGGATGGTCCAATGACAGGTGGGTAGAGTGAGAGGTAGGGGTCAAGGTTGCTAGGTTGGAAAGGACAATGCCCATGGCTAGAGATTGATGAAGAAAGAAGATGGGAAAGAAAGGCGAAAGGAAGGAAGAGAAGGGTAATTATGGCGATTCATAGCCATATGAAAAAATTCTAATATGAGGCGAGGGTGTTGGGTACAATAAGGGGACAGCGATTGGCTGTGAAATGTGCATGCATCAGGGTTTTCCACTGCTCTAACTTTCTGTTTTGTCCTGACTTTGGACAACTTTCTGCCTTCAGCTCTTCCTGTGGTGCTGCCTCCAGTCTTTGGTCGTCAGCCGTCTCGACAAGCAAGACTGCATAAGCTTGTGCCTGAACTCCCATCAGTTTCCCTTCGCCCTTAGTTGATAACCCAGTGACCTTGATGCCACAAATGGTGCAATAGCTGATCCTTAGCTGATACAACTTTGCCGCTGAGTATGCCATCTAATTTGCTCATCCAAGGTAATTTCATTACATCGACAGATCAAGTTAAAGTTGGAGACGGATGCACTATCAGACACAATCACGTAGAAAATAAAAACAAAATGAATATTTTCTGGCATGTTTCCAGTAATATCATTTAAGGTGTATTTTCCAGTTAACCATAATTTTCGCCATAGATCTTTAAATATACCGGCCTGCTTTCAGCCCATTTCCCCCAAGACTTTGCTACAATGATGAACTACTGTATCATCATCATTCCCCACTGGAAGTCCCTTATCCGTTATGACTGCAAAAAAAAGTATCACATTTCACTTCTCATGTGGCTTCCAATAGAGGAGGGGCTTGGGAGGAGGTAGAGAATGGTAGGGGTCAAGCATCACGTCAAGGTCGGCACCGTACCAACATCCCTTACTGCTACAGTCATCCAACCAGAACCTGGATGGTGGCTTGGAAGGAAGAGGGGAAGGCATTATTTATGGTGAGAATAGCCCAAAAAAAGCTAGGGATGGAGTGGCCGAAATGCGAATGTACTCGAGGGATGTTTGATTGCGGGTAAACATCTGCTGGCGCGCAGTGCCCGTAAGCATAAGCAAATGTTTAAAATAGCTTGGAAACACTTAAAAGTAACTTAAGCTCAAGAAAGCGAAACCAAAATCACAATGACTTTGAAATAAGCACTAACTAACAATGGAAGTGAGCTGCCCAGGTATATCGTTTCGAAATAAATGATACATTGGGGCATCACAGGATGAAATTTGGCTTTGAGTTACATATTAAGCATATTTCAAATTATCCCTACCATCAAGTATACAATCTGCAACATTACAGCAGTTACCTCCAAAATAAGGCTCGGAAAAACAGGCCCACATTTAACGAAGTTCAGTTATTACGAAGTAAATATTCGCCCCCTTCAACTTCGTTACAAACGGGCTTGACTCTATTAGAAATATTAAAAGGTTTAGCTTTAGAATAACCATTTCAACACTTAAAATGCTGTGCTCATTTTTTAGCTATACTTTTCGAGTCTCCCGAAAATTGAAACATAAGAAATGTATGATTAGTTTTGCTGTAACATTACCTCTCTGAGAGCATAAGGATGAAACACCAGAGTAAATTTTTTCATGCTATGACTTATTTTCATTGAAATTGGAGGATAGGAATATAATAGGAGATAGGAAGGAATTTAAGGCAGAGGCGTCAGCAATTTCGATGAGATATATTTTATGCTTGAGTGTGTTATTGCTGATGAGTATTTTAATTTTATTTCATTTGTGATTCATACAAAGGTTAATTAAGAGCACATAATAATAAATGTTAGCTGTCTCTTCTTAAATGTACTCACTCGTCTTTGTTCCTCTTGCATCTTCTCCCTTTGCACCTCCTCATATGTGGGCAATTTAGTAGCAAGTTCATAAGGTGGTGGGGCAGAAAAATCAGCCTTTGGCGGAGGAATATCCTCACCCTCACCCTGGAACACAGATTTTCAAAGGTTACGGCCTAAATATATAAAATATTTAGCTGTAAAAATAAGAAAATCTAAAAATGGAGTGTGGACGAAAATTAAAAGTACTCTGAATGGATCAGCATTTACAATTCTCTGAGTTAATAAAAACAATTTATCTTAGGAATAAATGGAGAACACAGGGAATTCTCTCAGAGATATTTTCCATTATTTATTTACATGGAGGATTAAAATTGTTTTGGAACACAACAAATTCCTACACGAACTAAAGGAGTGGTATTCATTTAAACAAATAAGCATTACTAGCTCCTGCTATCTGAAACAATTTATGTTCCTACACCTTTTCACACTAAATGTCCAAACCATACAAAAAGATCAATATGTACAACCAAGGAATTATTACTGCATCATGCCAATCATTTACTTTTAAAACTTTGATATACTAGAACCCTTATATAATAAATATGAGCAACTCTCCTACAAAATTAGAATCACAGGCAAAATGAAAATTTAATAAAATTATAGCATAAAATAGAAACAATTCAAACTATTACAGACAAAATGGCTCACAGAAATAAGAATGATTAGTAGAAGCAATAAGTATAGAACATCTCATGCATTTTCGACCACACAATTCCACATAATCGTGTCAGCAAACCTTTGTTAATGAATGCAAAGGCAAAAGAATTTTTAGATGGGAAATGCATTTCTGAGCAAACGAACAAAGGAGGGATCAAATGGAATGAAAAGCACTCACTGTCGCACAAACTTTAAACCGTTGTGACTAATAGCAGCAGATAGTGAAGGACGTCATATCGAATAATCAAATTGTGTCGATTCTATCCTTAAACCGGTAGCACATGGTGAAATTTACACTCATAATAGTTATCGATCAAGAATAAATAACAAGGATAAAAAAACAGCAAAGTGGACTGACTCAACAAAATTACGACATCGAGATGATATTTAAGTGCTATGGCATGAAGAAAAGTATTAAAAAGAAAAAAACGTTGGAAACCTGTGGAGTTAAACGCCTAGGCGAAACCGGGATTGTCCTAGCCATTGGGGCAACCGTTTGAGCCATTGCTGAATCTCCTTGTGGAACGTTTTCTGGGGGCAACACAACTGTTAGAGGCACTGGTTGGTTAGGCATATTTTCTTCCACTGGTGAAACCTTTAAAAAAGAAATGTTCTCAAGTCAAGTGCTTGCATGGATAAAAAATTACATCAACATCAATGAAAAAATCTCACATCGCATAAACATTTGACACACCAATTTGAATTAGCACCTTACTTTACAGGGACACAATTCCATCTCGCCAGTCATGCCAAAAACATTTATAACGTCAACATTTTACTAACAAATTCAAGGGAATCGCAAAAGAAGTAAGAAATGGACATAAGTGGCGCGTCATATGTCACACAATCATGTTAGGCAACACATAACAAGCAATCGAAATGAAATAAAAAATTCAGTGTCATTTAGTATGAATGTGCATCACCTCGTCATATATTATTACGAGAAGGGTGTGATAAAATAACAACCCTGAGGTCACTTTGACAGCGAAAACACCAGAAGTCACTAATCCTTAAGAACTAAGCAATTCCACCGTCTGGATCTAATTTAGAATGATACAGAAAAATAACTCACAATTTCGTAACGGATGGTTCTATCCATCTTTTGACTAGTATATAATTATTCCCAAGACTATTAGAGATTCAGGTTGTTTCTAGTCTCGGGAAACGACAAATTTTTCCTTGATCAATCGATGAATGAATTGACGGCCTAAAGTGCTGCATCCAAGCAGCGACGTCAGTAAACTACTAACTTGAACAACAATCTCTAATCGAAATGTTGAAGCGCAATCTTGAGTAAAGGTAGAGTTGGTAAACAAAAATATCTTGAAGAAAATTTTATGGAAATACGTTTTGGAGAGTATTTTATTTTGTAACAATGTTATCAATAATCTTTATGATAATCAAAATATTGGAAATTGGGCTTCACTGTTAAATAAAATATGGCGTTAGGGAAATGCAAAGCGAAAAACGTATTTACTTAATCAACAAATATATCCTGTCCCCGCAAACTTGCATAAAGCTTACCCCAACATAGACATGGTAGAAGTAATGGTGTATCCGGCAAGCAAAAAATTGTAGGATGGTTTTTATATCTATTCGGAAGCATAGACGATTAAGGATTTGGCTAGTTAATATATTACAAATTTTAATTAAATTCCCAACGTCTTGGGCTGTTGCAGTGAATATGTCATCAACATTTATTAGGTCGCTTAGTTTAATATCAGTAGGCACTATTTATTGACACCGATCAGCTGGTCATTACGCGGCGTTCCAATTTTTTTTCACATGCATATTATAAAATGGGAGTGTACTCAGGACTAAATTGACCTACATCCTTCATCTGCAGTCTTTATAGCGTAATAGAATAATTTTCAGTTTCTGCATGTTTTGCATCTCGACGACATAAGTCATATGACTAAAACAAACGAACATCAAATCACGTGTTATGGTGCTGAAGTTCATACTTTAAAGTGCAATTGTGCTATTGTCATTTTTGTTAATAGAATCGTGTTGCTGAATCCTAAATGTTTAACAGCTGTTTACTTTTGCGGTGGATTGACTAATGTTAAGCTGCTAATTACGTAATCGGCCGATCCGTCATTTTATTTTGTATAATATTAGGACCTGGTGAGTAATGATTGCATATTTGATTATGATAACGTCCTGCCCCATGTTCTCTCTTTTAACTCTAGTCCTAGTAATTTGCATAATGAAATTGACAGTGTTATTAGCCGCCAGTGTAAATTGTACTTTTACCTTAGGGAGAAATTCATCATGCCAATTTTATACAGCGTCATTGCCAGAGGCACTACGATTCTTACGAAGCATGCATCTTGTTCGGGAAATGTTGCTGAGGTTACGGAACAGATTATTGAGAAGATATCACCAGAAAATTCCAAACTTACTTATTCCCATGGGAGTTATTTAATCCACTACATATGCGAAAACAGAATAATATATATGTGTGTTACTGATGACGTAAGTCGAAGTTAATTTTGATTTTCTGCATCTTTATGCTTTCTGTTGTGATTCATAATCGTCATCTACTTACACTTTCAGGAGTTTGAAAGGTCCAGAGCCTTTTTGTATTTGAATGAAATCCAGAGACGCTTTAACAGCTTATACAGCAACAGAGCTCAGACGGCTCTCGCTTACTCGGTTAACACTGAATTTTCAAGGGTGTTGGCTAATGAAATGGTGAGTTTTGTTTACATAAATTGCTTACCCGTCCATTATTCGATTAGCTCCAAACAAGCGTGTGTGATAAATGATAACCATAGCGTGATGCATTTGCGGGATATTTTGGATAATTATGTATTAATATGTCCTTGGTAGTCAAACATTTGGCTTTTATATCGAAATAAGCTACTGACCCCGTGACGAGAGGCGTGATATTAATCAAGCAGAAAGGTGAATGAATAATAAATTTAGCAAAATCATTTTTGTTGCTATTTTCTGTTAACTTTTTGGCATAGTACATTTTATAAAAAAAATGATAAAGTGAATGGGAAATCAAGAACACTGTGGTTATCAGTTGCTCTGTCATGTGTGCCAGAGTAATTCATTACTGTAGTTATTGATCATTTCAAATCTCCATTATTTAATACTTTTTCATGATAATTTTAAAAATGTGTTCTAACATGAAGGGAGTGGGTTGATGTGGTAGTTTAAGTACTAGCCTCTCATTCTGACAGTAGGGGAGATTTTTCATTGGTATGAATACCGGTCAATTGGGCACCGGAATTCCGGTCCCCACTTGACTGATGTGCAAAGAACACGAGCTCAGTAATCAATCCATTGGATGGGATGTTGAACTACATCGATTCCTTAGCACCTTTCATTAAGAATAGCCTAATGTTGGTGCCCTTTCCTTCCCTCTGCCCTTCCTCCATTCCAAGTCCTTCCTCTTCACAAACACCCACCTATCCCAAATGACTCAGATGACCCAAATCGATCGCCCCTCCCAAATAAGTAATCTCACTCATCATTCATAATGTTTAGAATGCATTTTTGGTACAGAAAGTTAATTGTTGAATTAATGCCTTTTTCATCTGGTTTTGATAGGTTAGCCCCCAGATTATTATTAGCCCAAAATAAACCTAGTTTTGTCATCCTGTAAATCACAAGATGATCAGTTTTTTCTATTAATATATATATTTCTCTACCTAAAAATTTTAGAAACACTACTCTGAGTCTCAAGATATTGATACAATTTCTCGTGTTCGTGAGGAGTTGGATGAGGTTAGAGAAATCCTGGTGAAAAATATTGGTAAGTTATTTGCTACTTAATTAGTGTCTTCTACTGGTATGGGTAGATTTTCATGTACAGCTTAAACTATCCTTGGCCTGTTTTGATAATTTATTTCATCATGTTTTTTGCTCAGCTCATAATCTAACTTCATCTTTTAAGTGTTAAAATTGGATAAAGCCACAGAAATTTCTGTGGATTTAGCAGGATCATATCATATGCATATGGAAGTTACAATGAGGGTGATGCCTTTATTCATGCTTGCAAACCGTACATAATGTTGAGGTTAAGGAAACAATGCACTTCCACAAAATATTTATTTACTCACGACCATGCTTTCAATGCATAGCATCACCTTCAGGTGTCAAATACAGAATTGTAAGGCCCTTATATACAATTTAACAGTGGGAGAGGGAAAGGGAGGGGTGGGGAGTTGGAAGGGAGGGGGGAGGGGTATGGAGTGAAGGCCCAAACTTTAGTTAGTGGGTGTCACCATCCCCTGCTGTTACGGTGGAGTCCTGTGGGGAGGGAGGGAGGGAGGAAGGAGGGGAGAAGGAGTGGGTAAGGCAGGATTATTGGACTCAATTATGAATTTTAAGAGAGGGGAGCGGGATGGGAACAAAATTTCGTTCACCACGGTGCAACCATTAGAATTCAAATGTTGATATATCTCAAATTCTTCCAAAGCGTCTAATTTTCTGCCTTTCTCCTCACAGTGCGAAATTTGTGGAACAAAGTTGCTATCGTGTCCGTGAGTTTGTAAATTTTTTGCAAACTGTGAGTTCCCAGTGCTATTGATGAAGCATGCTCGGTGCTCTTTTGCCCTAATTTCGAATGTTCTTCCCATCTGTCCTATGTATATGGCGTCGCAGTCCGAGCAGCTGAGTTTATAGATGCCACTTTTTTGTAGTGGGTGGACTTTGTCTTTGGTTGAGTTTAACATGTTTTTGAGTGTGTGTGAGTTGTAAAAAGCTGCTTTTATGTTGCCTTTGGAGAGAAAGTGTTTTGTTCTGAGTGAAATGTGGCCAAGAAAAGGAATCATTCGCGATGTCTGTTCCTCTGAGGGTCTACTACTGTAAATCAACTCCTCTGCTAAAGCTTTTTTGTTTCTTGTTGTATTATGTCAATCAATCTGGTCTTGTACCTGTTATTTTCCGCGATCTGTTTTATGACATCTAACTCTTTCATTCGGTCCTTATTAGACAGCGGGATTCTACATACTCTGTTTACCATGGCGTGGAATGCTGCCAACTTTTGCGAGTAATGACGTCTGGAGTGTGAATGAATGATTGTGTCTGAATAGCACTGTTTGCGGTAAATGGAAAAGCCCAACTTAAATAATGGAATAAAAATGCCATTCTCTTCAACAGACTTCTTAACAATTCCAATAAAGCCATTGGAAATGCCAGGGAATTCCTTCCTTACTCTCGAGCTCCATGTTTTTCGCAGCACGGACGATAAATATTGAAATGTCGTGCACACATGTCCACAATTTTATCACAATTAGAACAAATTGTTATAGGTAGTACTCTTCCTTGCCAAAGTCATTGATAGGTATAAAATTAACATCCTCAGAGCACATATCTTTTAAGAAAATCCCAATTCAACACATAGCAAAAAATAACTTGACATACTCTAAGAATATAGGCCACCTCCTTGATCTGATTCAAGCAACTGAAATAATCTGATGGCAGAAGGCCCAGCACTGCACAATTCATTGCATTTACAGACAGTAATGAACAAGTCTCAGCAGTTATATCCAAATATGATTAAACAACCCCTATGAAAAATTTGTACACATTATATTGAATATATGAATTATAAACATTTGTATACAGATGTATAAAATGTATACATTGTATACAATGTACACATTCTTTATACAATTTGTACATACTGTAAACAGGAAATCCTGTTTCTTTCTTTTCCAATATGTGGTAGTTTATCTGTGAAATAATTAGCATAAAAAATTATGCATCAAAAAAACTAAAAAAAAGCCTTTTCCTAATTTTGTGTGCTTGTACCTACATTTATGTAAATTGATAATACCAGGTTTAGGTGTATTTGACCTTTGACGCAAAACTAGATTTAGGTCCATGCTGTGATGCCATTTAAAATCATGAGTACCGGAGAGACAATCCTTGAAATAGGAAATTTAATTACCTTTTCAATGAGCCCAGCCCGAACTCAGTAGCTCTGATAGGAGCTGACTTATTGCCAGTAAACTAAAGTAATGCATGAAAAGGTCATTGAAACATAAAATTTTGATCCCCCTCATAAATCCTATCCAATCATCTCAAAAATAAAAAATAAATCACATTTATTACTTATTATGATATGAGCAACTACCAAATTTCACAGCAATTGAAGGTCACCAAAAAAAAATATTTAAGTTTTATTGATTTCAAATGGAATGACCCAAATGTATGGTAAATGTAAAATGTATGAAAACTACAAAGTGAAATGGCGCCCTGAATGTGTGATGGCAGCACATATGCATACTGACTGACATCTTATGCAGGTCTTCAAGACTTAGCTCTGACCCATTTGATTTTCAGTCATCTTAAGTTCATATCGACTCACTCGCTCATTCAATGAACAGCTATCTTTGTAAGCAGGTAGTTCACCATTCTCTGTTGGCGACAACATTAGATTCAGTGATTATTATTATCCTGATTTTTTTCAGTTTTCATAAAGTTTTTCAGCTTTATTTTCTAGATTTTCAGTGAGCAATGTGTATGTCGTGTGTGTATTCATTAAATTCAACAGTTCAAGTGTACTACTAATTTCTGAAATGGAGGGAAACACTTGCTCATAAAACACATGGTATGTAGGTATTAAAAATAATTATTACACATTGATTAAGGCCAATGCTATTTCCAACTATACAGAGTAGAAGCCCATTATAGTGAGTACGGCATATAGCAAGAATCTCGCAATAATGAGTTTCATGACAGCTGTGAAGCCAGTCATCCAGAAGAGTGTAAAGACAATGCAAATCACAGTATAATTGAATTACTGCATGATAAGATTGGCCCACCAAAATTGGTTTCTTAGCTGCCTTGGTGAGCCTTGGGCAGATGGTATTGGGAGGCAGTGGCTGCCCCGTTGAATGGGAAGGGATACCTTAGAGAATATCACCATGAGTTGCACAAGTCCCAAAATGTCCTTTGTAAGCCTGAAATGACTGAGTACAGGGCCATTGCAGCTGGCTTGGGTTTGCATGTTTTTGGGTTTTCCAGTAGTAGTTGGCCAGGTCTGTAGGCATGTGGATGCTGTCGCTTGTTGAACGAGTGCATGTCTTGGTGCTCACCGAATGAACGTATCCTTCTCACTGGATAACATGTCTCCATATTTTCATTCAAAATCATAACTCAGGGCACTGTGCCCCCAGCATCTCACAGGTGCTTTACTACTATGATGTTTAATATGGAAAATATATGATAGATGTGAAAAATATGAATGCATGCTTTTTTAATTATTTGAAACGGCACCTTGCATTGATGCGTTTACAGTAAAATCAAGTTTTTCATGCATACACAAATGGGCTAATAGATTAAACCTGTGAAAATTATGTAGGTATTAATTGACTATACATTTAGCAAGTATGGAAAATGGTGATCCTTTTCCTTGGTTACAATTTATATCATGGTTTTGTGAAACCTAATATGGCAGAACAGATGGTACTCCCTGTAGCTGGTCATTCTAGGATCTCAAAGGCGAAAGGATGCAAAAAGGTACTTGTTCTACCAGTGATATTCTCCAAGGGATTGCTGCGTTAATTTTTGCCGCCACTATACATTTACCAAATGGGGAGAATATTCCAAGAGGGAGTAAGAGCACATGAAGCATGTTTTAAGAATAAAAATATAAATTCAAATGTGGTCATATCTCTTGAATAATTGCCACAAAAGTAATTTTATTCCTGAAATATTGATTTTTGAAAGGAAGGGACCCCAGCTGGATGCTCTAGAACAAAGAGAAATCCTGAAATGTGTTTGTTTCATGTTTGTAAAAAGAGTAGAAATCAGAGCTTGCATCTTTGATTGAATTGTCTCACTCATTATATTTTAATCTAATCTAAATGATTTAGTGACTAAAAATAGGGCAACAGAGGGGTTAGATTCATACACAGTTTTGCACTTTCACCATCTTTTATCACAAAATCATTTTTCTTAAAACTGTTCTTGATTGTTTCTGCTATCACTTTTGATCCCATGCTTGATTACAGATTCATGAGGTTACAAGAATGTCGAGTTTAATTTTAAGAGCATTACTATCTTCTCTGAGAATGTTTTTGACCAATAATCACCTTTAGAATTATACATATGAGATTTTTTACTATCCCCTGAACCATGTGCTGAACAACTGATGCCAATTGTTTAGAAAATTCGAGTTGGTAAATACAATACTGTGCTATTTCGTTCACATAAAAAGTTCAAAGTAAAGACTATTTTGAATTACAGAAGTACAAATTATCTAAGTTCCACTGTATTGATTTATAAAGTGGTATTTTTTCAAAAGAATATGTTTTTCATTTTAAAATAAACAAGAGTTCATTGGCAGTGTTACTCAATTTAGGGGGGGCAATGTTAGCGAAAGGTACAAAGCATTATAGGAAGGGGAATGGGGGTAAAAAGTGAAAAATCAGCATTACATAATATGGGAATGACCCCTCTAAATTACCAGGGTTATTAATTTTTGGACAAAATGTTTTAATTAGTTTGACTGTTGATAGCATATTAGCTCATTGAGTGGAGCCTTGAGTTCCTGACAAGAGATAATGGGTTTAGATCCAGTAGAGGGCTCTTTGGATATATCCAGGTAAACCCAAGTCATATAATTTTCTGTGAACTGTGTCTTTCTAGATAAGAACAGGTGGCAAAGCGAAAACCACTGGTTCTCCTACCCTTTGGAGTGAATGTCACCTGCTACTAGGCTTAGTCCTCAGTTTTACCAAGCAGGCTAACCTATGAATTAAAAATGATGAAGTTGGTAGTTTAAATGTGTTGGATTAAGTTTTTATTCAAATCAATGATACAACCATTCTCTTTCGTGTTCAATATCGTTATGCCCCGAATCCTCGTTATCAACAAACTATTTCCCCCATGACAACCATGGAAAAACAAAACATTTATTTTAATTTGATCCGCGATTATTATTTAACAAATTTACTTTGCTTCAAATTCCTCCTTTCGCGTGACAAATTTTAAATAATTAAACTCAAGTTTGGAATGTGCTTCTTCATTAATGCTTCGCTGACGTCCTTGGTCAAAACATCAGTTTCCAAGTCTGCTGAACCCACGTGATGAAGAACCACCTCACCATTTTTGATTTCATCCTTGACAAAATGATACATTCTTCTGATGTGCTTGTTTTCTTTGTTGATCTTCTCATTGTTATTCCAATTCAATGCTGATTGACTGTCAGTTCGAACTTTTATTGGTCGTTCAACAACTTCAAATTGTCCCAGCTCTTCTAACAACTCTGTCAACCAGATGCCCTCACAAACTCCATCACATAATGCCACCAACTCCGATTCCATAGTTGATAAAGCTACCATCTTCTGCTTTCCGCTTCTCCAACTGATCAATGCGTCTCCAATCTTCACTGAATATCCGCCAAATGATTTCGAATCCAAAGTGGTACACCAACTGGCATCTGAACTAATCTCCAGTCTTCCAACTTCTCTGCCAATCTTCAAACGATACCCTTTGGTCCCCTTCAAATATCTCAAAACTCTCTTCAACGCCTCGTAATGAATCGTCCTTGGATCTTTTGAGTACTGCGATAGTTTGCTGTAGGTGTACGCCAAGTCCGGCCTCGTCCCTCTCACCAAATATCCAATACATCCAAGTATTTCTTGGTACAAATCCTTGTTTGCTTTCTCCGAATCTTCGTAATCGTCAAGTTTGACTCCACTTGCTGCTGGTGTCTTCACTCCATTGCAATTCTCCATTCCGAATCTCTCAATAACTTCTTCGATGTAGCTTGATTGTTCCATGATAAATCCTTCTTTTTCTTCTTTGATTTTTATTCCTAGGAACTTCACTTCATCCTCCTTTGACACCTTAATCTTCAATTGCTTTTTCAGTTTTTCCACCAGTTGATCAATCTTCTTTTGACTGTCACCAACAATTATACAGTCATCCACGTAGCATCCAATTGCCAAAAATCCCTTCTTTGACTCTTCGACAAATACACATGGATCTGCTTTACATGGTTTCAATCCCAATTCCTTCAAAATTCCAGATAATTTCTTAAACCAACATCTTCCTGCTTCTGGAAGTCCATATAAACTCTTCTTTAGTCTAAATATCTTCCCTTCTTCAATGTTTACTCCTTTTGGTGGATTCATGTACACATGCCTGTCCAATTCTGCGTTCAAGTACGCTGCTTCGACGTCAATGAACTCCACTTTGTAATTTTTCTTCGCTGCAATTGCCAACAGTGTCTTCAATGACTCTTGCTTCATCACTGGACTGTAAGAGCTTTTGTAATCCACTCCCATTCGCTGTCGTGAACCATCAGCTACCAGTCTTGCCTTGTATACTTCTGCATCTTTGGTTCCCTTTTTCTTGAAAACCCATTTGCTTTGAATTAATTTTACCTCTTTTGGCTTGTTAACAATTTCCCAAGTCTGATAATTTTTCATATTTTTCAATTCCTTGTTCATTGCTTCAATCCATTTGATCTTGTCCTCGGACTCGATTGCTTCTTTGTAGTTCCTTGGATTGATTTCTTGCACCATATTGACAATGCAATCGGGCTCCTTCTTCTCTCTCGTTGACCTTCTTACTCCTTGTTGTCTTAATTCATCTTCTATTCCTTTTAATTCTTCTTGGTGTCTCTGTTTCAGGACATCGTTCGTGTCACCTTTTTTTCTCCCTCTTCTTCTCTCTCCAGCTTGAACAATTACCAACGGATTTTTATGAGATGAATCATCATCACTGTCGAATTGTCCTTGAAAATCTTCAACAACGTCATGGATAATTCCTGAATTGTTTTCTTCCTCGTGTCGTTCGTCTCGATTCCCTTGCCTCTCAATTGGGATAAAAACGTAGTTAGTCTCGTCATAATCAACGTCTTCTTCCTTCTTCTGAAAACCCATTTTTTCTTCAATGAACTTTACGTCTCGACTCTCGTGAATCTTCCTGTCACTCAAGTCAAATACTCGGTAGGCTCTCCTGTTCTTCGAGTATCCTACGAACACAGCTTCCTTTGATCTCACGTCAAGCTTCTTTTTTTGAACATCTTCATTTCTGTAGAAGACCTTGCAGCCAAAAACTCTGAGATGTCTGACCGATGGTTTCTTGTTTTTCCAAATCTCAAGTGGAACTTGATCCCTCTTCTTCGTAGGTGAAAGATCATGCAAGTAGCTCGCAGTCCACACGGCTTCTGCCCAAAACATCAGTGTTAATCCAGCTGCAATGAGTAACGTTCGAGCCATTTCCACCAACGTTCGATTGGCTCTCTCAGCAATTTCGTTGCTCTGTGGAGAATAGATCGTCGTTCTCTCGTGCTTGATGCCTTTCTTCTTGAAATATTCTTGCAATGTGTCGTTGGTAAATTCCGTACCATTGTCTGAGCGAAAATTCTTGACCTTTTGTCCTGTCTCGTTCTCTTTTCTCTCAATAAACTCGATCAGTTTATCGGCAGTTTCACTTTTACTCTTCAAAAAATCGACGAAATATCTTCTGCTGTACTCGTCCACAATAGTCAGCATGTACCTACTCCCCCCAATTGATTCTTGTTGCATTGGACCACACAAATCCGCGTGCAGTCTTTCCAAGATCTGCTGTGCACCTTCGATTTCGACTTCTTTGAATGGTGCTCTCGTCAGTTTCCCTTGAATGCAATCCTCGCAGTTGTCGTCCTTGATCGACACATTTTCGAGTCCTCTGACAAGATTCTCTTTCGCCAATCTAGAAAGATAATTATTGTTAATGTGACCAAGCCTCTGGTGCCATAAATTACTATTTATTTCGCTTGTGCTAAAGCAAACTTCTTTCTTCAGCTCTCGTTCATCGCTGTCCGTGCTCATTCGAAACATAAAAGCATCTGCTTCAAAGATCCCCTGTGCAACTAATTCTCCTGTTTTCTTGTCATAAATTCCAAATCCATCTTCATCAATAACTATTTTCTTGCCCATCTTGACCAGACTTGGAACTGACATCAAGTTGCTGTTTAAATCTGGAACATAAAGTACGTCTTTTATAGTTAATGCTACCTCACCATCGTCAAGATAGCTGGTTCCTTCAATTTCTCCTCGAAATTCAGCGTGAATCTTTCTGCCTGCTTCAGCCGTCACGATCTCCACATTGTCTTTCCTCTTATTAATCAATAACTCCTCTTGATGAGTCATGTGAGATGTGCACGCCGAATCAAGCATCCAAGTGACTCCATTTTCTGCATTTATCTTGTGATGCTCCCTCACTTCAAATGCATGTTGATTCTTGCCTCCTTTGAAAATTCCCTTGAATTTGCTCTTATTCTTGTAAAAATCCTTTGAATTTTCTTTAGTCTCAATTGAATTCTCCTTGTCCTTGTGCCAGCAATCACGAGCAAAATGTCCAATTTTGCCACAACAGAAACATTTTTTCTTAGTCTGCACCTTCGCCTTAAAAGCCTTGACCTCTCCTTCATTGGTTGATTTCTTGTTTTTCTCCTCATATCGCAAAAGTGCTCCTCTCATGAATTCGAAATCCACCGTTGGATTGGAAGAAATCGCTGTTGCAACTTCACTGAAACTCTTTGGTAGACCCTCGATTACGTACATAATTAATTCATAATCTTCAATATTATTACCCATTTCCTTAAGTTGAGTCTCTAATGTTTGAGCTCTAGTTAAATAACCGTCAATGCTTTCTTTCTCTAATTTTTCTAATTTAGCCAATTCAATCATTAACTGAGTCTTTCTATGTTTCTCAACACCGTCATGACGTTTCTTTAACAAAAGCCACAACTCTTTTGCATTGGAAATACCTTGACATGCTAACGCCTGCTCCGCCGAAAGTGTCATAATGATCAGCATGTTGACCTCGTCGTTCTTCTTTGACCAGGCTTCCCACTTCGCCACAGCCGCTGCATCAGCACCATTCTTCTCTGGTTCATCACCGAAAATGATATCTTGATACAATCCTTTCGCCTTAAGAACTGCAACCAATCTCATGCTCCAAAGTCCATAATTCTTGTTTGTTAGAGGCTCGATTCTTGAAACTCCAAAGTCTGACATTTTCCCTTGTCACTTTTCTTGACCTCCTGGAAATTTCACTCGTGTATCTTATAACCACGCTCTGCTACCAAATTGTTGGATTAAGTTTTTATTCAAATCAATGATACAACCATTCTCTTTCGTGTTCAATATCGTTATGCCCCGAATCCTCGTTATCAACAAACTATTTCCCCCATGACAACCATGGAAAAACAAAACATTTATTTTAATTTGATCCGCGATTATTATTTAACAAATTTACTTTGCTTCAATGTTTTAATTGGTTTGACTGTTGATAGCATATTAGCTCATTGAGTGGAGCCTTGAGTTCCTGACAAGAGATAATGGGTTTAGATCCAGTAGAGGGCTCTTTGGATATATCCAGGTAAACCCAAGTCATATAATTTTCTGTGAACTGTGTCTTTCTAGATAAGAACAGGTGGCAAAGCGAAAACCACTGGTTCTCCTACCCTTTGGAGTGAATGTCACCTGCTACTAGGCTTAGTCCTCAGTTTTACCAAGCAGGCTAACCTATGAATTAAAAATGATGAAGTTGGTAGTTTAAATGTGACATAATCTAATATAACTATGACTAAATTGTTCCATGGGCATTCACAGATGTAATTTGAAACAAAATTTCCATCCATAATAGGAAAAGATTATTTTGTTGATTAAACTAGTTATTTAAGTTATTTATCATGGTATTAATGGCTATTTCAAGGTCTTCAAATAAGAATGGTTATAGGTACATAAAGATTCTTGTATGTGCTTTTGCTTTTATTTATACTGTTATTATTTTTTCTTTTTTTTTTAGATAGTGTCACTATGAGAGGAGAGAAACTTGAACTGCTGATGACCAAAACTGAAGATCTCAGTTCTAATGTAAGTCAGAATATTAATCCATAGATGGTTAAGGGGCTGATATATCGACTCAAGATAATGTTTTTTCAAACATTGTTTAATAAAAAATAAATATTAAAATTGGCAAATGGAAAAAAGTAATTGAATTGAACCGTGGCTTAAATATATATTTTTAACATTTCATTCTTCAAGTCAAATTAAATCTGAGGCTCCTGCAGTGATTATCTTTGGTGATGGCTTTCGGGCATTCCAACAAGTTAGGGTGTCTCTGGTCGACAAATGTTTCACCAGCAATCCTGCTGGTGACTTCAGGTCTCAAATTCTTTACCAATTCAAGTTCAAATGTTAGGCTTGCGAAAAATCTTTTCAGCCAAAGAGTGAATATTTTCAAGGTGGCCTTTATTACTTTCACTGTTGGCCATGTAAGATGATGACACACTAAGAATGCTGGAATTTTTTCTACAAAATTTTACCGAAGTTGTAAATTAAATAAAATATATTTTTGGTGTGCTTACAAAGATTTTTTTGCATATATAAAAGTACTTCTTTTTAATAAATAAAATGGTTGTGGATTTTTATATGCTTCTCAAAAATGTTATGGTTTCAGAAAATTGAAAAAATGTTACCGTTCGCAATCTACAATGTGTATGACGTCATGCTGCTAGTTTCATTGACAGGGCTGAAAAAACCTGACTCATGCTTCATCATACAATTATTTTTTTATTTGAAGGGCCCAGCTAGGCTTCAGCTTAAAATTAGAGGCCAATGAATGACATGGCTGAAAAAGAAATAATGTAATTGATGAGACTTCAATTTATGTCCTCCGCGTGTTTCATAAGATATGAAAGGATGTCAATAGATGTCTATGGCAGTGAAGGTGTTCATCATGATCAGTCACCAATCCTGAGATTGGTTTGACACAGCTCTCCACTAAATTATTGTATCAGCTAATCTCATATTTACATATTTCTTCTCTTTCACATCCTTCATCACTTGTTCTATATATCTCATAAGATGCCTTTCTTTGATCTTCCTGTCTACTTGTCCTTCAACGATTGTCTTCATCAGGCTATCATGTCTCATGGTGTGGCTGATTAATTTGTCCTGTCTTCTTCTTAGGGTTTTCATAAGAATTCTCTTTCTCCTACTCTTCTTAGGACTTCCACGTTAGTCACTCAGTTGATTAATTTAATCTTCAACATTCATCTGTAGCACCACATTTTGAATGCTTCCACCCTTGTCTTCTCCACTGCAGTAATCATCCTTGTCTCACTGCCATAAAGTAACATGCTACAGATGTATGTTCTTAATACTTGTTTCCTAACTTCTACACTTGTATATCCAGCTGTAAGTAGATTCTTCTTTTGTTAGCATACCCTCTTTGCCTGGGCTATTCTACTGACTTTTTCTTTCCTGCATCATCCACCGTTATTTACTCCACTTCCCAGATAACAGGACTCTTTTTACCTCGTCAAGATTTTGTTTCTAGTTTAACATTGGTCTTAATCTTTCCACAGTTATTAGGATCTCATTCAGATCCCTCTGCTTGTGCTATGAGTGCTATTTCTTTGGAAAACTGCAGCACGCTATTTTTTCTCCATGGATATTTAACTCCAGAAGACATCTTTGATTTCATTGATGGCTATCTCAATGTACACATAAAATTATGAAAGCCAGTTCACCTTGTCTCACTCCTTTCCTTATTCTTGCATCTTCACAGCTGGGTCCAGATTTAATTACAACTACTTGGTTTTTATACAAACTGAGGTTAATTCTTCAATCATTATAAGACACTGAAATAAATCCCTTTAAAAATTCCAAGCATTGAATTCCAATCCACATTGCCAAAAGCCTTCTCTAGATCCACAAATGCAATGAATGTCAGTTTGTTCCTATCCATTCTCTTCTGTATGAGCAGCTTAAGGGCCAAAATACTTCTCTTGTACCCTTGCTTTTCCTGAATCTGAATTGATCTTCATCAAGGAACTCCTCTGCTTTTTGTTCTAATCTTCTGTAGATGATCATTGTCAATATCTTCGATGCGTATGTCATCAGGCTTATGGTCCGAAAATGTTCCCAGTTCTCTTCTCTCTTCTTTTTGGGAATAGGAATGTTGTTTTTCTCAAAGTCCCTGGTTATTTGTCCTGTTAAGTACATGTTGTAGGTGGTTTTGGAAAGTAGGATTAATGTCTTCTCTCCTGAATTTTTAATTGGTTCTGCAGGAATATCGTCAATTCCAAAAGGCTTACTAATCTGAAGGTACCTTATTGCTGTGCCAAATTCTGATCTTAATACCAATGCTCTCATATCATCCTTTTTGACTTCACTTTCCTCTTCAATACCTTTGGTGCTGAGATTATTTCACTTGTATAACTATTTCAGATATTCTTTCCATCTCTTCACTTTGTAATCATTTTCTATAAAAAGTTCTCCATTTTTGTCTCTTATGGCATTGCATCTTTTGCTCTGTTCCTTGAAGTGGTACCTCACTATCCTATACCACCTTTCCAAGTGCAAGGTTGTTTTGTACATCTTCACATAGGTTCTTTGTCCACATTTCTCTCTCTCTCCTGGTTTTGTGACTGATTTTACACCTTATTCTTTTGCAGTACAGATGCCCTTCTTCTGTTTTCCCATTCTTGTACTTCCTTCTTTCTTCGATCAGGTCTAAGACTTCTTCCATGATCCATGGCTTCTTCTTGACAACTTTTCTTCTTCCAAGAACATCTTTTGCGGCTTCCTGTGGTCAACATTTAATGTTTTCCCAATAATCTTCCACTGATTACTCTGTCAGGTCTTCTCTTATGTTGTTTCCCACTGCTTATTGAAATACCAGCTGATGTTGAGCCTCCTTCAGTTTTTCTCCTTGTCATATGATCTTCCATATTTTCTTCAATTCCTTGAATGTTGGATGGCATTTCATCATCACTAAATTATGGTCACTGTTGATGCCTGACCCGGAGTAGCTTTAACGGTCCTTCACCTGGTTCATAAATCTCTGCTTCACTAAAATGTAGTCTATTTGAAATCTTCTTCTGTCTCCTGGCATTTTCCATGTGTATTTTCTCCATTGGTGATTTTCAGACAGTGAGTTTGCTGCCACCAACTTGTGTTGTCCACAGAATGCTATGGGTTTTTTTAATCCTCTCATTTACATTTCCCCTGCCTTATTTTCTGGTTATTATTTCTTCTTGACCTTCCCTGATGATAGCATTCCAATCTCCTAAATTAATATGGTTTTCTTTTCTCTTACTTGTTTTATAACTTCTGTGATATCTTCATAGACTTCTTCCACTTCTTCATCTTCTTAGTCGGTTGTAGGCATGTAAACCTGCACCACTACAGTGTCTACAGGTTTGGTCTCTTATCATCACCATTATTATCCTTCTTTTGTACTGCAGGTAGCTCTTCACACACATTCTGGTGCTCTTTCTGAGTATTATCCCTACTCCAGCCTTGCCATTTAGTGATCTCATGTGTATAATCCTGTAGCTTCCAATCTATAAGTCTCCATCTTCAGGCCACATCATTTAATTGTTTCCTAGTATGTCAAGGTCCATTCTTCCCATTTCCACCTTCAGGTTCTTCAGTGTCCCGCAAATCCAAAGCAATCTCATGTTCCGTGTTCCTACCCGAAAATGTTAATCACACTTGACTGATGTACTCTCTAGGGTATTACTGCCCCGAGATCTGAATGGGGGACTATTTTACATGAGAGGGTTTCATCGTGTCTTGATAAAAAGAAAAGAGTGGAGTAGCTGCGACTCCTCGGGAAAATAATGTGGTGGTGTCCCTTTGCCTTGCACATTGCACCACAACAGCCGTTAAAGTAAATGCTACCATGCTGGTAGTGAAATGAGTGTTACTGTACTGACCACTCTGGTGTCCACCTTCACTCCTGAAGAAGAGCTCTGCCTTCTCCTCCAGGTGATGGAATGTATAATTGTTGGTGGCCTCCTGTGGCCAAGTCATGTCATCTTCACAGGTTTATGTATTATTTTAAGGCCAATTTTAAGCCAACATTACCCAGGAATAAACCAATACCACCTCGGAATGCCACGCTTTTTGTCCATGACTGCTAATTCGATGAATTAACTCTCATATCTCTCAGCTAACCTCTACATCTAGAGGTCGACCTACCATCTGTAACCTGGTGGACGTACTCAGTGGCTTTAGACTCAGCCTCAGCGTGAAAGTGTTATAGGAGGGAAAAATGTAAATTCTGTGAGAGTGAAAGGAATAAGTTTGTTATGTGTATTTTCATCATTAAATGTGCAAATGTTTAAATTTACTTCTTTTTTTTACAGGCCGTAAGTTTTCGAAAAACCAGCAGAAACTTGGCAAGGGCTATGTTTTGGAAAAATGTCAAGCTCTATCTTGTGATTGCCATTGTTATTCTTGTAAGTAGTCCGTTTTCCTTTAGGAGTTATTTTACTTTCAATGATAAATATTCTCATGAAGCTCTTCATTTTCAGGTGGTGATCTACTTCATCATTTCCATTGCATGTGGGGGACTGACATGGAGCAGTTGTGTTGGTCAATAGTGTTTTGTTAAGATTGTTTAAAGACAGTTGTGAGAAAAATGTGCTCATTATTTCTGTCCCAGCATTAATTGGGGCTATCATGCCATGAAAGCTGCTGTGCTGTAAAATAACATCCAGGCATGTTTCAAATGTTGGCTCTTCCATGAAATTCAATTACCAAGTATGCAATGGATTATGTTATGTTCAATGAAATCATTAAAAGCTGTGATAAGAATTAGGTTGCTAGGTTTTGTGTCATCAGTATATGGGTCAGCATGCAGCTTATAATGAGGTAGTTGGGATCAACATTGATTCAATAACTGCAAAAAAAGTTGGCTTCATTATCTCAATTAGCTACTGTTGAGATGTGGATATTGTAATGTGCCTATGTCATTGAACATAAAGCAGATCCATTTCTTTGTTTTACTGGGCACTTTGAGGAGCATGTGCATCGATTTGTAGAAAGATGGAATGACAAAGATACTAGACTACAATATACCATCAGCAGTTATTTGTAAACTGTAAGATACTCTCCTGATGGAGTGTTGAAAAAATTTGCATTCTTGAATAGCATTCTGAACATTACTTGTAATGTGATCCTGATAACAATATCCCCATGCCACTTTTGAGCTTATTAGAAAATTTCACAGTTTCCCATATGAATACTGCACATATATACCAGGTATTTGTCTCCAAATAGTTAAAGTTAATACTTAACTTCATGAATTTGGGTACTATTGGTATCAAGTGATGATTACTGTGAGAAGATAACAAAAAATGAATGGGTAATAAATTCAGCCCATAATTTGTCACTTTATGGTTGAATGTCATCGAAATCCTCTCTATTTTTCTGTTATTTTCCTTTGCTCTTTTGAACAGTTCAGAGTTGAATACTATTGGCAGTTATAAACCCTTAATTTCAATTCATCCTGAATATCTTTAGCATTGTATATTATTCATGTTCTTTATGTATATTGTATATTTTAGCCTTAGATTTGTGTTATTGAGTCTGAATTATAATCATCAGCTTGAAATACACTGGTATGCCTAAAACATTTCCTTGAAATACTGTTATTTTTGAGCTGCCTTATGCCCATAGTATGGACATTATTTTTCCCATGGATATATTTTAGATATTGATTTTATATCATTAGGTTTATTTGGAATTGATGCTGGAATGTATATAATTTGTACTTACACTTATAAATCCTAAATTTACTCATTAAACAAGAGTGATAATAATTTTGTATGTGATAAATTATGAAACCACGATTCAAAGACTTATTTTCCAAAATGAACCTGATAATTCATAATAAAATTTATTTAGGATTTTGTCAATCCAGTGTTGGACAAAAAATTGAAATCTGGAATTAAATTTACTTTGTCAAGCACATGTTGTTATATAATTTTGATTTATGCCAACACCGTCATTTGAAAAATACAAAAAAAGTTATATGGTGAAGTATGATTTTTTTTATACTTATTGTTTTGTTGTTTTGAAATAAAGTATATATGTACCCACGTTAATGTAAGTCAAGTATCTATTCTAGTATAATGCCCATGTATAATCTTTAGCTTCTAGCTGTGTGAAACTCATGGTAAACTTATAGTCTGCTATATCCTCAAGTTTGTACTACTGATGTGAGTCTTTTAGTCTTTAAGCATGCATTTATCTTTTGTGAGGTAGCTGATTTAAGCAAGGCTATTTAGTAAAGTTGGGTGCTAGAATAGGTGGGCCAGACTCACCTACAGTAAACTCTCGATAATACGAATTTTTGATTATACGAAGCAAAACGGCCGGTCCCTACGAAAATCCTATGATAAAAACATGGCAATAATCGAATATATGATGTTCCGAAATTACGACCTTCGGTCCTGGACCCCATGAACAAATGGAATTCGTTTTTACAAATCTCGACGAAAAACTGCTTCAGCAAAACTATTTTTGACTGCGTAGACATCTAACAAATCAGTGTTGCCGATTGTGGTGCATGAAAAAAATGAAATGTTTGAATAGTAGTGCATTCACCTCCCACATATGCCAGTATCTCCCCATCATTTTCCGCATGTAAATCTGCATTTCATTTAGACCTTTAGTAATGTGGAAATCGTAGTTAATACCATTATTTATCCTGGATCTTTTTTTGTTTTACCCGATACCAGCATTTTCATAATGTCCATGGTTCTCTTTTAATTAAAGATTACGTGTGATGGAACATACCATGCTCGCTGCTGTGCGCCTGGAAGTTGTAGCAGTTCAAATTCTCCGTGAACCCTACCGACAAGGTAGGGTTAGGCGAGCAATCCTCAGCTCTCTGTGAAGGGGATGTCCGCACCAAATTATTGTAACATGGACGGGTTGAGTGAGGGTGGGTGATGCCGTTAGGAAATTTGGGCGGGTTGTGTTGTGGATGTAAGGGTTATGAAGGCCGGGGAGTTTGGGTTTACGGTGCGTGGAGGCGAAAAGTTATGGAGAGGGAAGGTCCCAGTATCGGCTGTATCTTTTAAGAGGCCTGCAAACGGGCGCCAAATCCGGGAGACCCTCGCCCGCCCGTGCCGGGCGTCCTCACCAGTGATCGCCTCTACCCGTGTGACGTAGACGCCCGACCGTGCCCGTTCACCCCGGGTGCCCGCATCCTTAGGCAGGTGCCCGGGTTGCTCGCCCAAACTGATGGGAGGGGTGGTAAAAGAGTGCGAAAAATATTGCTAACGGCAAAGACCCTTGACAAAGATACGCGGCGGTGACGATCTTAGGGCGGTCGCCCGCCCTGCCGAGAGAGTGACCGCCTATGCTCGGCAAGTTCTCCGTTAGGTCTCATTCGTGATGCTTGGTGTCAAGTCCGTCAAATTTCTTCGGGTTGAGCCTCTATCTATCTCTCTCTCACAGGCGGGCGACCCTCGCCCTTATTTTGCGGCCGTGTGCAGGCCTCTAGTATAATCTTTATCTCTCTTGCCGAGCTTGAAGGAGGGGTGGGTGGATGGCGTCATGGAACGTCTGTGAGGTTCCTTCTTCTTCTGGGCAACCCTGGGGGGCGCGTGGCGGTGGCTGATTGGAACCGCTCCGGGTGTTGAGCGAAATGGGGAGGGACAGGGATGCGACGTCCTTTGTTATCAGGAGGGTCTTTGACCCCCCCCCTCCCGATATCCCTCAAAGATCTACCCGTAACCACCTGCACTTGCCCCCCAGGGAGCCCAGAAGAAGAGGAAGGAACGTCACAGACGTTCCGCAACGCTATTCCCCCATCCCCTTCCCCCTTCAAGCTCAGCAAGATACACCCGCAAGTGGGATCTTTCCTAATTTAAATTTAATTCCGTAAGTAGCATATTTCCAAACCACGAGCCTTCCACTTTCCAGGCAGAAAGCAGAAGACCCATGGTTCAGTCCCAGGCCGAGTCAATTTTTATTCCTGTTGAAATCTGGTTTATTTCCACCTTACCCACCAAATGTGTGTTCGTCGTTCATTTATGCGCTCTCATCATTTTCTAATTACTATCCTGAGTATGTCTGAATGCGCCTGTTTGGGATTTTTCGTACATATATAACAGTGTGTGCCACATCTACCCTCTCCCAGTGGTACATAAGAGAAGAGCCGTTTGAGAAACAATTTGATCAGGAGGAATGCTACTATCCCTTGTAATGGGAAGTTGCATTTTTATGGGAAGAGTGTCAAAAAGAGATGAACTGCCGGGGATGGATGAAGATGGCGAGAGTTGCGCCTTTGTTTTAGTTCCGCAAAGTTCTTTCTCTGCCTTTTCATCCACGTCTTTTGTTAATCTCGTCCCATCCCCAACCTGCCTCTTGTTATTTTTTATACGGTATAAAACCTGTCTTTGAATATAATATTCATTTTATTGGCGATATTTTAAAGCGTGCTATATGATATTTTAAATCTAATAATCAGAATCTAATATTTCCTTCAGGAATTACCTACATGCAAAATGTGTTGCTTGTCCGTTTGCTCGCAAATGTTTATTCTTTTGCCCCAAATTTTATAGAGTAATATTGTTATCAACGGGATATTTAAGAAATGGAATAAGGCGTTAGACTCCGCATCTGGCTTACTATTATTAAAAGTATTGATATTCGAGCTCAGGATAAACATGCACTCTACGCGCATAATATGTATGATATTTATCGTATTTATACCATGGAAGATCTTCCATGTTTATACTTCGAGGAACAATCTAAGGTGACTGTGCGGCAAGCGCAATTCTTTTTAATGAATGGAACAGCGCGCACGGAGCGGTAGCGCGATGGAGTCCAAGGCAATTCAGGTATTGTTTACTGTTTTGTGTTGATGAATAACATAAGCGACGTTGTGGTAGAAACTATACTCCAATTATATTTTATTAGGTTCTGGCTTGGAAAGCTACAAAGAATATTGTAAAATATTGCGATGAACTCCCTCCACGTCTGCCTGAGGCATACAAGAAATTTTGGAACGAATGGAAAGTCAAAGAACCAACTCCTGTCCATTGGATTGCTAGACGCGAAAGGTGGACGAGAGATCCGGAAACCGGTGTAGTGTGAGCATAATTTTATTAATATGATGCCTAAATTTTTCAAAATATCTCTACCACCCTCCATTAAAATCTTGCCGGTCTTCATTTATTGCCTCTTTGGCGTTTGTATTATAGTTATATCGATTAAATTGCCATTTATTTGCCTGTGTCGTAGTTAATTCTGTGCTTACTCTCAGAATCAATTTTTCAATCATGAGAGTATTAAACTGTAGGCCTCCATTTTTACGTGTACATTGCTAGATCAGGTACTCGGGTACAGTTGTCACTCTTCATTTGATCCAAGTACTTATTCCTTGGTCTTCTTCATGGGGTCTTACTTTCCATTCTCTCGCAGTTATATTCTTGACATGTTTATTAGGTATTTCTGATAGTGGTCCATATCCACTAAAGTTTCTTCACTGTCTTACTGTGCTTCACATGCGTACAGAATCAGGGTTTATGGGAACCTGGAAAAGTCAGGGAAAATGAAAACAGCCATGGAAATCCTGGAAAAGTCAGGGAATTTAACATGTGGTCAGGGAAAAATCGCAAAACGTTCAAATTTTGGAATTTATCCCCTGAAAATGCCAAGAGGTCAAAAACTGCGCATACCCAAGGAGGAAGGAAAGTCAGCATGACATCACTTTGACCTCAGAATGACCCAGGAAAAGTCACTATTCAGTCATGACTCTGACCGAAGGAGTAAGGGAAGTCAACATGACATCACTTTGACCTCAAAATAACACACGAGAAGAGGGTCATTTTGAGGTCCATAAGGGGGGCCAGTTCCTTTCCCTGGGCCAGCTCTACAGAGGATTATTAATTTTGGGGAGTCCAAAGGCTTCACCCGAGATTTGAACCTGGGTCCCTTCAGCCAATAGCCGGTGGCTACATCCATTAGGCCACTGATCAGTGGCATAGCCAGGTTTTAGGTCTAAATTTACAAGGCGATGCCTCCTAAAAATTCCCCCCTCCCCATCGGCACCTCAAGACCCAAAACCTGACTACTCCACTAGCCCTGGGCGATATATCGTGAAATATCGCGATATTTAATTATATCGGGAATCCTATTGAGTTTTGAACATTATAGATAAATGGTTGTTCGATAAATCAGGCCCGATAAAAGTATCGGGACCGATAGACTATTGGAACCGATAAAATATTACGATATATCATAAGATATTTCAACAGAGAGAAACAATCTAAATACAGGAATTATGGTATGAATGTTCATTAGTAGAACAATCAGGTTTGGTCACAAATAGTCAAAGTGAGGTCAAAATGATGGCTAGTCATTTAAGGTCAAGATGACATCATTAGGAGTCACAAAGGATGTCATTTCAAGGGATTATTTGATGTCACCGTGACTACCTAGCTGTGACTTGAAAATGACATCATCCTGATGTCATAATGACTTTTCATTCCTCCTTGGGTAGGAGCGGAGGGCGGGGTGAAGGAGGGGACGACTGGCCACAGGCTGGCTTCGCAGTGGAGGCAGCCCAGGGGTCCTATTCTGGTTCTTTCTGGCTATAGCGTGCACAATTTGGTGAAAACATTGGTGAAAGGTGTGCGCATCTCATTTTCATTCGCTAGCAATTTTGCCAGGAATGCTTCGCTTTGTCCCTCTGGTGAAAAAAAGTTATTCTCAGTCAGATTTGATTTCACTTAGCCAAATTTGTAGAAGGATGTGAGGAAGAAAAAATGAAGATTGATTCAAAGAGCTACTTTAACATGACATCAGGTTTGAAGGAAAAGCCAGGTTAGCCCTCTTTGCATATATTTTTCTGCAATTGAAACCCTTTCTGAAGGCATATCAATGTAAGTAATAATTTTTATTTTGTGGACTAAGTTGTTGATCTCTTATTACCGGAAGTTCATATGATTAATATGAACTTAAACCTACAATTTTTCATAAGTTTAGACTTCTCTGCTTCCTCACTACCACTTTTATCTCTATAAATGACCGAAATCTTGGAGTTTTCAGGCGCTCAAAAGTCAGGGAAATCACTACTAATGGTCTGGAAATCCTGGAAAAGTCAGGGAAAATGAAAATGAAAACCCCTATAAACCCTGACAATGTTTCTGTGGCTCTTATGCGTGCTTTTTTATTTTATTCATCCATTTAATCTTCATCAGTATCTGCCAACATGTGGTTACCACGGATTCTATTTTTTAGACCTGGTATTAGTATATAAAGCTGAAGATTACTTGCCTTATTACCTTGTCTTGCCATAACATGTGTCATTAAAACATGGTGAATAGATGGAAGGAGTAGTTATAATTAATGCTTACTATTCCTTAAGGGGAGAAGTCTTTTTATCAGTTATAATGGTGAGGAACATGTTTGGTAAGCAAGAAGGGCTTCTTTAAGGTAAATTTTGAAATTTGATATAATGAACTTAAGAAGTGCTTGACAAATAATGATCCTAAACCCCATCTTTCAAAACACCTGATGGAGGAGTCCCATTATGTGTACTCCATTGTGAAGATCCTCCTTTACAAGAAAAAGGGACATAGCCTTGGCACATTGGAGCAGTGGTAGATTGTCAAGACCAGAAAGAAGAAAATAAAACTTCTGAACTATGTGGAAGTTGATGGTCGCTCCCCCATCCTATCCTTATCCAGTGGATGACTCATGCTATGAAAAATAAGAACAGAATGACTCCCTCCCCTATCTTCCCTCTCCTCACTCAAAATTTCCCATGGATTTCCCTTCCTCACACCTCCTCCCTCTCCACGTTGTTGTTTTTAATTAAATGTAGTTATATCGTGTTGCTCAAGTGATGAAACAAAGTTTGCTTCACTGGCAGCAGATAGCACTATTACCACATAGCTGGGAGCCCAAATCTCATTAAAAGTCACTCTTATCACTCAATGCGCTGCGAACTCACATCTCACTTTTAGAATCATCTCACAGTGATGGCAACTAACAACACACATGTTAATGACTCCTGAACCTCTAATCATCTGCAAAATTATGAATCACACTACTCTGTTTTTTACTAACATCCACCCATATTTTATTGGTCAACCATCCCTCCCCCCTCTTTTGTCCTTCGTGTATATGTACTAGAGGTGGGACGAATCCTAAATTTTCTCGAATCTGAATCCTAAGAGGTTCTCGAATCTCTCGAATACCTCGAATCTCTCGAATCCTACATATAAAGTTGATAATAACAGAATAGAAAAGACTTAAGCAGCTGCATTTAATGAAAAACAAATTAAAGAACAGTTTTCAAAAATACGTCTCTTTATTGCAATAATGCAAATAAGATTTCAAGAGCTAATATAGATAAGTAGTAAACATGATACACAAAATTTTTTGCATGAAATGAGAGCATGTGAAAGTTCTAGGAGGCAGCAATGATATGTTTCCAGAAATTTATTAAACTGATACTGAATTGCATGTTTAAAAACGATATCTTTTTTCCAATATTGTCTCGTCTTCAAGACTCATTCACAGCGATAGACAAGCTGCTTGCAGGAGACAATCCCTCATGTGTTAAACTTTGTATTGCATTGTATGCAGGGGGACACGGGGAAATATATTAACTAGATTACATATGGTTGGGCCAAGATTAGGAACAGTGTGAAAAAATTGTAGTTGTAAATCGGAGAGAATATCAGGAATTAGTTTACAGGTGTATGAGGAAAGCTGCAGAAAGGCAAGCAGTATGGTGCAGTAGACACAAGATGGGTCAAGACACATTGGGTGTTGGCACAAACTATGGAGGATATTGAGGAATGATGGAAATAGAAAGATTTAAACACAGCAAGGCGAAATAAAATTTAAGGAAACAAGCAATAGACTTAGGAGGGCTATGAAGAGTGTGAGAGAAAAGTGGCAAAAAAGTCAATGTAAATAGGTTGAGAGGTTCCAGAGAGAGGGAGAAATATGCACCCTGTACTCAAAGGTTAGAAGGTTATTCAGCAGCAAGAAGTGGAATACGATATTGTGCATTAGTGTTAAGTCAGGAGAGCTGCTGATAGAACTTACAAGAGATTCAGCATAGGGGTAATGAATACGTGGCAAGAACTGCATGGCACTAACAATAGGCAAGGGAACTTGGGAATAGAAGAGAAGGATATAGATAAGGATGAACTGGGACCAGGAGTCCAGCCATGCTAGTAAGTTAGGGTAAAAATTATGAGAAAAGAAGGTGTTAGAGACTATAATGTTATCCTATCAAAGCTACTTAAGGGGGCTCTATACCACTGAAAAAAACGCGTCCGCAGACGTCTACGTGTTCTTGATTTACGACTTAAATATACTAGTTATTGCAAATCTGATTGAGCAGGACTCTAGAATAAGGATTAATACTTAGCATAAGTATTGCAGCTATGGGCGTTTCACTTTCTATATAAATAGATCGAAAGCTGAAAAACGTAAATTTGTCCAAAATCAGGAGCTCGCCATGAAGCCTTGGACGCATATTTCTTTAAAATATTTTCATTCAGGCTATATAACCAACCTTCATCTCCATGTTGGAACGTGGTAATGTTCCATAAAGCGTATTTTAGCGTCATAGTGAACATTCTCGTGGACCTATGCAACGCATTTTTCACGACTCCTCGATCTAAATTACGTGTTCCATCGGCGGCGCTGCGATTTCCGCTGTCAGCCTGAGAGCGAGTGGCAGCGCTTAGGAGGGGGGAAGAGCGGGTAGGGGAGGGGTGAGCGATGAGGGGAGGTGTAGCTTTTTGGGACGCCCCTCGACCTTGTATTTCAACATGGTACGAGGCCCCCATGAAAATACCATGAGGGATAAGATTTCACAGCTGTCTTTGCTGCTCGCGCTTACTCCCAATGTGGATCGCTCGATATCGATCGATCCTTAGTAAAGGATCATATTCACTCTTCAACCAGTCCTTTTGTACTCGGATTTGTCAAATACTTTGTCGTAGTGATTGGCGTAGACAGTGGAGAGTGGAGGGGGGTGATCATCCGAGCACCTGTAAGTTATTACTATATTACGATAAATTGTAGGTGTGTCTGTTGCCTCAATCGCGTTAATGAATCTATCATTGCTTGTCCAGGAAACGTTTCTGGAGATTATTTATTTTTTTTCCTTTGCAAATTTGCTTAAACGGTCTGTTCCTTATTGATCAAGTGGTCATCCATTGCTCTCAACATAATGAAAGTACTTTATGTCTACGTTACGGTGATGCCATAATTTTGCCGGAATCTACGGTGACAAAAGCTTACGATCCAACCGGAAGACGAATCTTCGTTATAAAACTTTTTCTTCTAGGGAGGAAAAAACATTTTTTTCCTCCCTAAAAACTATGGGAAAACATGCTTTCTTGCATAATATCAGACATGGAAGTGATAGAGGAGAAAAGGAAAGGGGTTTTCAGCAAATTTCGTCAGATGTGTAACATGGAAATATTTTTAAATACTGAAAACCCTAATGAAAAAAATCGTATCAGTTAACAAGGCATGGTTATACTGTAAATTCCTTGTCATATCTTGTATATCGCCTCTAAGATGTGCATTTCTTTGAACTTCTGAATTCGGTCTTCAATAGTTGACTCCTTTTTTGATAGCATTACGGGATGATCTGACCCCGCGCACATTGCTACCAACGAGTTTGTAAAATATCCCAAATACAATGATATTAAGTAGAGATCGTACTGTTAAAGTTTTCAAGTACTACCCTAATCTACTCAGACTAAAATTATGTATTGGAAATCCAATTTAATAACCACATTTCTAAAATACCTTGGGATATCATAGATAAATATCATCTTCTCAAGTAAATAACTTCATGGCATTCTCTCTCGAGACATGCCACCATCAAAATTCTGCTAATGTGCTTTGGAAATATATATGCGAAGCGGGTGCCATAAACTGTGGGATAATGACAAGGGTTTAATTACAGGTTGCAAATACGATATGAACTGACCAAGGATATTCACAACTAGCGGAGCTTAGTGCAGTTCTCGATATGCCGTGTATTACTCCTAGAACGTACCGAAAAATGCAATAATACTGCATCCCAGGAATGCATGATGCTGCGTGGGAGGTGATGAGGCGTGCCGGGAAGTAGGAATATGATCTCGCCGTGCAGGCTGGAGACGTGGATACCGATGGTATACCCTTGATAGCAGTGGCTGCCAATGGGTCTTTAAGGAAAAGATCGTATTGGACTAACTACAACTCACTTTCCGGAGTGGTACGCGAAGCTATTTCTACTTACTTTTTTTAATTGTAATGAACTAGCGGGGGGGAGGGGGGGGGGGGGCGTTGAATTTCAACAGCATGGAAAATATCAAAATCAATGCATTGCCTTTAAAAGCCATTTCTCCAAAAATCCTTGCATATTATTTTTAAATATTTTAGATAGCTGAATTACCCGGTGTTGCCGGAGATCATAATTTTTCATAACTCATATGAGGAGAGTGAGGTTGGTTCATAGTTGTCACTGTTGGTTTTACGATCTCGCTGTAGACGAAGCTCTCGTCCCTATGTAGATTGGTATTTATATGTATATTTGCGTAAAACTCTTTTCACCATTCACATCACAACTAGCTTAGGACAGTTTTACAAAGATATCATTATATCTTGATTGGTACAATTTTACCTTATTTAAAATGCATATATCCAATTATATCAAAACCCTTTTACATGTGATAGATAACGGCAGTGCGACACAGAGGGAGAGTATTGAAAAAGTAGGAGCTATATAAAAATGGAGACTAAAGGAAAAATTGAAAATAGATTGCAGGCGTTCGAGATGTGGGTGTGGAGGAAGAAGGAAAATGAGCTTTGGAAGGAGAGAAACGCAAATGCAGGAGTACTTGACTTCGTTTGGGAGGAGGAGGAGAAGCTGCTGGATGGGATTAGGGGAAGGCAGAGTAGGTGGCTTGAACAGGTAATGAGGGGCGATGGGTTGCTCAGAGTCGTGATAGAGGGAATAATGTTTGGCAAGCAGGGCAGGGGAAGGATGAGAATAGGTTTTATGGACGGGATGAAGAAGGGTAGGACATGCGCGGAGAGAGAGAAAGATCCTATGGGTGCAGATCAGAACTCTGCGTGCATTGAGAGTGACAATCGGGAAGTAGATGAGCACTCCAAGACCAGCCTCCTGAAATCGCTCTCATTGAATGAGAAAGAGACAGAGGAATTAGAGGCACTAACCAGGAATCAGCGGTACTCAAGGCCGTTGATGCCTGAAAGCCTAAAAAGACCGACAGCATCCACATTCGGCCGTGTGTGCAAATTGAGGCCCAAAGCAACCAGGACAAATACTGTGAAGTCCATTTTACGCCCATCCTTCTCGGGAAGCAAATCCACAGAATACAGTAAGGCTATGGAACGAAGAGCCATTGAGGCCTACGCGGGGGAAAGCGGATGCACAGCGAATGTTTGTAGACCAGGAATTGCCATTTCTGGCGGCTCCCCCAATGGGCTAATACCTGATGGTAGAGGTGTTCTGGAAATAAAACGCCCTTGATCTTGTAGGGAGGTCACTCCTATTGAACGCATTAAAAATAACCAAGTTTTGCCATATTCTTGAAGGGAAATTAAAACAAAAAAGAGATCATCAATATTATTATCAAGTTCAAGAACAACTGCATTGTAATAAGGAGTATTGCATTTTTATTTTTTGGGCCCCACGGGGCATTTTATATGAAAATTTAAGAGGGTTGACAGATTCTGGGCCAATCAAATGATGTGTAACTAACACAAGTAACACGCAATAACATTAAAAAATTGCCTGTTCTAATATTCATGTTTTCGTGATTTGTGGTAAAACCGGAGGTGATGTAGGAATTTGAAGGTAATTTTCGGAATCCACAGAACAGTACGGCTCATTTCACACAACAAAATCTTGCATATTGGTGATAGTCACTGATTTTCGTAGCGCTTAGTACCTTTTCCAAATTTTTTTATCAATTTCCCGTGAAAACAGAAACAGCAATTTCTTCAACCGTCAATGTTATATAAAAATTGAGAGCGTAAACCTCAAGTAGATTTCTTTATTTAAAAATTAGTAATTTTAACTATACTGGCTACATATTCCAAATGAGGTCTAACAAGGAAAAAGTAGCCGATTTCTCGTACATGATCGTCTCATTTACCAATACTCTTTTGACGAATCCCAGTTTACGATTACCTTGACCCATTATTTCACGTATGTATTCACCCCAGGAAAGATCATGTGTCAGTCTTATCCCAAGATATTTAATGGATTCCAAGTTTGTTTCATTATTACATATTTTGTAAGTGATTGGAGGAGAAAAATTCTTTTTCCAAAAATTCATTACTACAAATTTAAAAAAAAAATTAATTCTAACTGCGACGTATGACACCATTTTTCAATTGCTTGTAGGTCAATATTTAAATATTCTTTATCATTTGGGCATAGACTTTCCCTGTACAGTACCGCTTTATTCGGCAAATAGACGAAGCTTAGTTTTCACCACCTTATTGATGTCATTCTTGTACAGTAGGAACAGGAGTGGACCTATCACACTACTTTGTGGGACACCTGAAGTGACTTCAATTGCCGGAGAGGTAACACCGTCCAAAACAACCCTTTGCACCCGATCATGCGGGAAATCATTTATCCATGATATAATATTACTGTCTATCCCATAAGATTTTAATATCAAAATTAGTTTGCTATGAGACACCTTGTCAAAAGCTTTCTTGAAATCGAAAAATATTGCATCCACTGGATATTACTTTCTCCATAAACTAAAATATCGTGGGAAAAGAGAGCAAGTTGAGTTTCACATGATCTTATCTTCCGGAAACCATACTGAACATAGGACAATAAATTCTGGTTATCTAGATGCCCCATGACTGAACTGACAATTATATGTTCCAAGACTTTGCACGAAATGGATGTGAGGGATATAGGTCGGTAGTTATGTGGGTGCTCCCTATCACCACTTTTAACCTTAGAAATGCACACTTACTAAGAGAATCATAAAGTGCACACTGGTGTCCTGCGGACCCCATGAGTTATAATTTTTTTTATTTCAGATTTTTGCTATATTTCATTGAGGAAGATGGCAAATATCATTCATGTGAAGCCTTTTTAATATTAATGAGTTGAAATATTTTATTTTAAAAAATATATAACGCAGTAAAAAATACCTTTTTAATTTGAAAACTTAGAAAATCTCTCAGAAATACATCAAATCGAAATTTATTTTCTGTTGCTCATGTTTTGACAATACCGAGAAATGCCGTTAGTTACTTAAGGATAAGACTTTGAAGTGTATGAAGACTATCGTTTTTAATAGTTTTTCTCCAAAAATATGTTTATTACAACATATGAAAGAAGCGTATTTTTCAAGTTTAATTTTTCAGTGATTTTTTCGAAAATTTCATAAACACTTATAATGTCAATTAAAATGCTTATAAATTTATAGTTCTTTGCGTAATAAATATAAATATTCACATTGTACTGGAAAGAAGTTGATTTTTCACTCCAGTACAGGCAGTACGCAGATAACTTCTATGCACATGGGAGTGCTGCACAATGAGCATAGATATCTCATTTTTATTTCCCTTTCACTCGGGCATAAGTTACGTCGAACCTTCCTTCTCGTTGCTGCACTGCATGCCCATCAATCTGTAGAATTTTTAGCGTTGTTCGTCAACCGTGCGGTATTCATGGGCTGTGTAATAATTCCTACAATTATCCACCATGTCTTCTCAAATTTCACGAATTGGTGAACATTGATCGATCACCCTGCCCTGCAATCTTGAAGTAATCAAAACGCAGTGTTGACAACAGAAACCGGAGACACTGTAGCGGAGTGGTACATTGATATAGTGTATGCAAACTCAGTTTATAACAGCTCATACAGCATAATGTTGCACGTCTTCTGCACCCCAGAAAAATACTAAAGTCCAAAAAAAATGCCTCCATCTCCTCAATATCTACATCACTATGATACGATTGGGAACTTAAATCTCTAAGCGCTGCCGTTGTATTTCCTCATTTCTGTACATCGATATTAAATTTCGCAAAGCTCTATCAAATAATAACTGTCGAATTTGGTGAGGAGTTTTGATATCACTCGTTGCGCCTTTTGGTCCGGGTTGTTCTGAAATCAAATTTTACTGTTTCCTTCTCCAAAATACAAAAAAGAAAGAAAAATAAAATAAGTGTAATATCAATAATATCCATCGACTTTCAGGGTCTTCGGACAGTATTCAAAATCGTGACATAACAAAAAATAATCATTGCACGGTAATTTTACCATTTAAGGTTTAGGTAAAGATGCTAAAATCAGAATTAAAGTTCATGAGAAAAAGTAGGTGCTAATTTAGTTAGAGGTATTCGGAAGCACGCATCGAAAACAATCGTTATGAACCGACCGGGAAATTCATTTACAGAGCGAAATCTAGCGATAAATAAATAAAGTATTTAGTTCTGAAAACATTAGGTGGAAAATACTTCATCGTCTTTTGGTCTCTTTTTCCCGGCAACAAGAACTGTCTTTCCCTCGCAGGTTTGTAGGTTGCCTTTCTGCCTCTATTCGCCTGGCTCCCTCTTGGTCGCTTTGTCGCTGGTACACTTTCGTCTTATAAAGGTTCTCCGCTACTACCGCTGTCTCTATCTGCATCCGCGCAATCTTCCTCACTCTCCGAATCCGATTGCTCATGTGCGGAATCTACATCACTGCCTGACGAATGACCCCCATCCCTTCCTGCTCCTCCTCTTTTAACACCAGCAATGCCTGACGAATATCTTCATCACGCCTCATGTAGAATCGCGACGAGGAAGACATCTCTAACGCAGCACCGACTCGCTATAGAAATGTGCAGGCTACCAATTGGTCTCGAGCTGAAATGACCAGCAATTGACTTATCCTCTCTTTTTCCACAGATTTTGACGTATATGGGCTTCGGGTCGCCAGCCACTACTTGTAAGAAATGCCTACTCCCTTCATGAATTTTGAGGACATTCCCTTCTCAGCAAATTCCCGGGCCCTAGTTGTGAATTCCCTTGTGCTCTCCGAGGCGCCAGCTCATTGCCATTCTGTGACAAGTGCAAGTCCCGAAAAGGTTGCAGTCTATAGCTGTGTATATAATCCCCTTTACAGTTTCCAATACATAAAATATCCAAATGATGACGAACGCCAAATTATTATAAGGCATTATTTAGGATCGAAAAACCAAGAAATAATCTTCAATGCTGCTAAACTACGCTTCATGCACGTGAAGTTTTTCTATTCACATTTCACTTCTAAATTTCAAATGAGAATGCAGGAAAATTGGATAATTCCCGAAATATCTTCGATGGTACCAAATATCCTATAATAGTTTAAAAAATTATAAATATTGTTTTTAAATAATTAAAATGATTAAATACTATATCTACAAATACATTAACAGTAAAAAAGGAGATACACAATGCTATATGATTTATTCGATATGTCTCAAAATTTACCATGAAATACACATTGGGGTCCAGCGGACCGCAGACCATTTTCAATATTTTTTCATGAAGCACCAAGCATTTTAATTACTGCATCGCAAGCAATAGTCAGTTCCTAAGATGTAAAAAGGAATTTACATTAAATTAGATTTCTGTATTTCACGTTTTGTGAAAGTTACGGCGAATAAAAAAATGAACGACATGTTGGGTATAGCCTGGTTGGAGGGCAATTAGCTGTCGAGTGAGTCAGTTGTCGTGAGGCGCGATGGTAGACTAACCACTGTCTTTGCTAATATTGTTGTCACCCCCAGTCAGGGGCCCCTCTAAGCCGCCTCGCGCCGGAGGCCCTCGTCTATCACCGAACTAGCCAGACCGCCACTGACTTTCCCCTACTCTCGTCACCTTATCAGCAGAGCACGTTTTTCTGTGGGGTGGGGAATGGAGGGGAAGGTGGATAGGCTCGCCAAAGGCTGGCGGAGAACCGAGGGGATCTCCAAGGTCGTGGCGGATTCGAGAACTAAAATACGCTTTTCGCCCGGAGTATACAGCCCCCTTAACAATCGAGGTTGAGAAGAACGTGAAAATTTTACTGGTTTGTTAGCAGGATGTATGAGGATGAAGTCTGGCTGGAGGATTTTTTAAAATCTGTATTAATACCTGACCAAAAAAGAAAGAGAAGTCCGCAAATGCTGGAAGGAATACACTTCTTAAATTTAAAAAAAATGCAGCACCTATGCGATAGCATCGGCCAATCCGCGAGTTATGCAACCCGGTCAACAATCGCGACAAAAATTACGTACGTGTACTGTAATTTCTCGCGGCATTACAATTCCACAGATGGCTTAGGTCACGATAACTGGTGGTACATCTGTGAAAATATTACTTATCTTTCATAGTGGTAACTTACTGCATGAGTTTTTACTTTGTCTTTCACGGAGCGTTGATTCCATCCACCAGTTATGCAACCAGGACGGCAATCACGGCAAAATCGTCTCGTAAAACGCAAATGGCGAACCATTCAAAAATTTGCTAGCGTAAATAAAGGGAAGATGTTATTTGCGGACATATGAAAATTTTTAGGACTTGAAGGAAAAGTCGTTAATGGTGGGAAAACGTAAATTGCGGAGACGTAAAAGCGAGGTTTAACCTTATTTGTAATGAACGTTTTTATCGGTCGAAACTAATCTGTTCTAAGTTATTACATAAAGAATTCGGTGTTTATTTATATTTTAGGATTCAAAAGATTCGAATGATGAAAATAGCACAAAGATTCGAGTATTCGAATGTCGAATCATTTTCAAGATGCGAGGATTCGAAGATTCGAATTTCCCATGTCTAATATGTACCTAATGGAAGCTATAACTTGTAGTAGACCTGATGATGATGCCATAGGCATCGAAACACATGTTGTTTGTACATATATTGTGTATACATTTAAATTTGTGGACAGTACAATTTGTGACATTTAATTTTTACAACTGAAGTTCTCTGTACGGAAAACCGAAGGTTGGATGGGTTACTTTTGGTTGGCATAGTTCTAGTTCCTGGTAGATAACTGAAGAGATCATGTTGGTACTTCGGTTTTAATTTTTAAGTAAAGAGAACAGGAAAGGTATTTCAGTCTAGCAGTGGTATCCAGCCATGGTAGCTTTTTACTGTACGGGGAAATGTGCTCATCCCAATGAAGGCAGAAATCTAATCCTTGAATTTTGTAGGTGTTGCAACTTACTTTATAGTTCATTTGTCAGTTCATTTGAGTTCATTTGACTGGTCCTTGAGGGTTAGAGAGCAGTATTTACATTGAGGAGAATTGTGACAGCAGGAGGAGTCACAATTAAGAACTAAGAACGTCCTGGTGTGCATTAGTAGGACTCTTTTCTGGGCTTTAAGCAGTATAATATTCCATTTGTTTCATTTGAGATGGCAGTTACTTAGCTTAGTCAGGTCAGGATATTATTCATAACTAGCGGAAGGATCCCGTTGAGATTCAATGGGAGTGAGGAAATTGGTTATTGCAAAGGACGAATCTCAACTGGGAATATGGAGCTATATTTCGCTCCAAAACAAAATAAACCAACTGAAATACATATATACTATCAGTATTCAAACCATCACCTTTACAAAAATGGGAATACTGTTCCAATTTTCTAGCTGAAGGTGCCCATTGATATTCAGCTTGAGGGATAAATATAATAATTACCCATTGTATTTAGGCATTTTCACATTTTTCATGAAGGGACGGAAAAGTTTTGTTTTACGATGTTGGGTATGGATCCAAGTCAGTATCGGAACCATAAATATGATTTTCACCATTATAAACTTATCATTACTGCCAGGATTCTAATTGAGCTCTGTTATAAAAATACTTACATGTAGTACCTTTACGTATATTTAAGTTCCCTATTTACGCGTACCTATAATACAAATTATGTTTTACGTTGATGCTCAAGTTTTGCTAAACTATCTCAAAATACATCTATCCACGACGTTTTCGAACAAGTTCCATATTTGCCTTTTATGACTCAAGTTGTTGAAAATGCACAAACCCGTAAAGAAAGTAAAAAAAAAAACTTTTAAATACTCCTAATTTTAGCGAATGCAAACCTACTAAATATATAAATAGCGCTAGCAGTCAGCACGGATGTATGTGCAGAAAGAAATGGCCGACCACGCCTCAAGAATTAGCGGCAAAAACCTTCTTTACAATCTTCCATTATCAATGCGCTATGCAGTTTACGGCATACGACACACTGTATAAGCATCCACGATTTCGGGAACGACAATGGCAAAGGCCTTAGCAACGCTCGGAAAAGGACCGAAAAAAACAGTAACTTTCAACGTAAATTACATGATTTACAGAAATCTCGAATATACAGAGAAAATCGGTTGAAAGAATAAGAAAGTTTAAACCTTTTTATGTTAATAACAATAAGAATGAAAGAAATCGATTAACATTTAGTATTTTTACTGAGCGAAAGAAAAAACCCTTGCATTTTCACAAATAGAAAAATTCAATTTCAACCAATGTAAACACATTATTGGCTTCAGGAATCGAACCCGGGACTCTACAAAGACGGGAATAGTTTTTCCGGGCCTTTTAGAGGGCTAGAAATACAATGCAGTTTACGGCATCTCTCTAGGACGAACCGTATGCGAGATAGAGGGGGTGACACTTCGCAAATTATATGTATATAGATATGTATTGCCCAAGTTACAAACAGAATTAAGCAGAGAATGGCTATGTTATCAACTTCAATATGAGTTATCGTATCGAAGTGATTTTGTTAATCAGTCTGTTGACGTGGATAATGACTTAATTATTATGTATATTGTTTAAAACTAAAAAAATTTGTTTTGACCAATTCTAGAATGCATTCATATCACTTTGGGTTTTTAAAATGCCTTCATAAAGGTCTTTCAATCAGTAATGGGTAATTGGGGACAAGGAAGAAAGAGGAATGGTATTATAGATATGTAGTATGAAAAGTGGTAAGAAATATGCTGGGATTAAAGAAGGAAATAGCATAGTGATGGAGATGGTAGATGAATCAAATGCAAAGGAGGTTACAGACACTCCATTAAAACCTATGCTAACAGATATAAAACTATCAAAAATCTTCTTTCCTCCGTCACTGTATTTTATTCCCCTTTGTCTTCACTCGACCTTTCATACCTTGTTTTTGAGTTAAGCTATTATTTAACATATTGTACTCTTAAGAGGTAGTAGAGAGCTGTATCAAACTAATCGTTAGGATTGCTGACTGACGGTGATGAGGATGTAGAATACCTTTTTTATACAAGAAAGCTAATACTTGTGAGGCATACTAAATTTTAGAGATGCCAATTTATCACCCAGCCAATAATTACCGGCAGTCATTGAGCTTCCTCGATAATGTCTTCCCTCTATTTAAAAATATCTTGATGGCATTGATGCATTTTTATATACAAAGTTTGTGCCTTGTAAGCCGCTCAGTCAAGCATGTGACCTAGCATCTAAGATAAGCTGTTAATCACAGTGTACTCCATAGCCTATTGTATCGAATTTGCATTCTATTTACCCATTCTCCTTAGTGATTTGACTATATATATATTGATAACATCTGGTTAAATGTATTATGTATATTCAAGCTTTTCCTGTAAGGCATTGCTGATTCTAAAAATATCATGAGTTTGTAATGTTCTTTTGCACTGAATTGATAAATTGTTCAATTTTTTTCTAGGTCTGTAATACAGAATGTACCCATACCAGTGGTATATCCTAAAGAGCATGAGCAAGGGATATGGGGGGGAGAAGGAGTTGTGAGAGGATTTCAAAAGAGGAAGCCCATGGCTAGAAGAGTTCCACATTTTTGGTTTCCATTATTAAAGCGATCAGTGGTTTATAGTGAAATTCTGGACAAACACATTGCCGTTGTCCTAACTGATAGAACTTTCCACCTCATTAATGAAAACTGTGGATTTGACTTCTACTTACTCAAGGTTGTAATGACATGATAGATTATTTCCAAAATTTGTCAAGTTTCTGTTGTGCTTTAATTTCCCTACTTTCTATTATTTGATGGTGATGTTTTTAAATTTCATGTTTCTAAGACTCCAGCATGTGACTTGAAATCTGATTTGGCCTTAAAAATAAAAAGGAAACTTTTATTGGCCTTGCTTGATAAAAATATTTATCCTGAAGATGTAAAGAAGAGAGAAGAGGTCTTAGAAAAATATAAAAAGTACATGTTGCCGGTAAGATATTTTCCCGTGCATAGTTTTAAGTTGTGTATACAGCTCTGTGGGATGCAACCATATGCAATGATTATTGGAGCATTTAATAGAATCAGATAGCCCGAATTATTTTGTGACTATCCTACCAAACTTCTCTGTACTCCTCTCTTTGTTGATTTTTGTTCAGGTAAACTTGATTTTTTATTGCAGCTATATCACGAGTAACTACTACTTGTATGGACAGGATAACTGATATTTTGATTGGTTTTGCTATTAACTTAGTTTTAAAATGCAATATTTTTATGTTAAGTTCTTCACTCGGGAATATTGTTGGAGTTGCACATTATTTTAAATTGTAAATATCTGATCTAAAAATACCTACCTTCCCTAGAAAAATTCCTTAATTTTATAATGAATTAGATATTTTCATTCCGATAAAAGTGACCCTCCCATTCTATAAGCATTTGGAGCTACTGATAATTTTTCCATTTTGGTTAGACAATAATATGTATTTCCAAATTCTTGATCTCAGTAATGAGTCTTCTCCCCCCCTTTGCCCACCCCCCATCCCACCCCGATTTTACCTCCACCATCTTCAACCTTCTTTATTACCTCCTCCATCTAATGTACTAAACCTCCTCTTCTACCTTTCTCCCTCCTTGGAGGTTATATATATAGGTACATCAAGGCACTATTGTACCAAATGCATACACTTGCCCGTGACATAATGTGTCAAAACAAATTGTGAATTTTATATTTCGAATAAAACTATGGACAAATATGACAACTATTTTTGTTCTCTATTGCCAGGTATGTTCCACGACATCTCACTAGAAACTGTTAATTTTAATAATATATTGTTATATAATGTTAAATGATGGGCTTATACAGTGAAACCTGTCTTTAGCGAAATCTCTCGGGGCCATAATTTTTTTCCGGATAAGACAGTGTTCCGCTTCACCCCAGGTTGACAATTCAAAAAAGACCTTGAAAGTTATATCACGTCCATTACATGCGTCGCCTAAAAGGTTGGTTTGCCTCAAATTCTACATGTAGACGAAATTATTATGAAATAATGAAAGAACAGTATCAGATTTTAATTTGTTTATTTGAATTAATTAACGTAAAGAGTGATCTTTAAAATACACATATAATCTGTCATTTTTGTCTGTTTTTCCTTTTTTTCCTGTAAAATACAATTCTCTACGTTGCCGATAGCCCCATTTAAGATATTAAATAAATCAGTGTTACCTTTGGTGAGACTACATTCTGCTAATTCTTTTAATGTCAAGTTTATTTTTCAGCATTAATACGTTTCGTGGAATGGCGGAAATCGATCAACAGTTCCCCTGAGATCCTTAGCATTCTCTGGTGTGGTCTTAACCCTGTCAGCAGCACATAGAAGAATGATTCCTTCTTATTCAGTTGCAAGCAAGGCTACACAAAATTCCTGGGTTGGCGCAATGGTCAAGAAAGAGAAAGAAGGTGATGGGTGGGAAGAGGGGGGAGTGTTGTTGAGCATTTGATATAATGTACATGAAACAGAACTCACAGCGGGACATTAGGCACTGGGGGATGGTTAACACTAGGCTTAGGGAGACTTGGAAGTGTTTTGGTCAAGTTCGATGCCACATTTGTCCTGAGTCCCTCCCGCGATGTGATGTCAGTCAAGAATGAGGTAGACCATAGTGTGCGAACGACACCTTTGGCTGGTTCCATTTTAAGGATTGTTTTCTAGGGAGAGGGCTTTACAAAACATTTTAGAATTTTATTTCCTCACGGTAAAAATTGTGCATAGAATTGTTTTTTGCAATTCCACTTAACCCAGGTGCCCGGGAATCAACTCCGTTTCCACGTTTGACAGTTTCCGTTTAACACAGGGCACCAATGCACATAAAACCCTATTACAACCACAGTTACCAACATTTTTTCCAGATAAGACAGGTTGCTGCTTAACTCAGGTTCCGCTTAAGGCAGGTTTCACTCTATATCCAATCATCCATCCTATATGGTGCTACAGCCCGTGAAGAGCTTGGGTCTTCAAAACTATTTGCCTCAAGAATTCTCTGTTCTTGGCTATCATCCTGCATCTTCTCACTCTTGGTCTGTACAGGTCATCCTCCAGGCCATCCAGCCATCTTTCCAGGGCAACCTCATCTTCTTCTGCCTCCTGGCCTCCCAGTAAAAACCTCCTTAAGAACAGATGTTTGTGTCATTCTCTGGAGGTTTCCAGCCCACCCTATTCATCCTATTTTTATATCATTCACTGTCTTCAGCCCTCTGTGTAATCTCAGCAGCTCCTTATTCATGTGCATCCTCCAAATACCTTGATCAATTACAGTACCATAAATATTTCTTTCCCACCTCTCTAGCAGCTCTTCATATGTGACAATTATTATCCATATTTCCGATCTTTAAATTACCACTGAATTGAAGATTGTTTTGTACAGCTGCATCTTAATTGCTCTGGTTATGTACTTTGACTGCAGTATCTTCTGGGGAGAGAAATTGCAATTATTTTCAATGTGATTCTTTACTTTATTTCTTGAGACATGGCATTATTTGTTGTGACCAGTGGGCCCAAGTCCCAGGGTCCAGGGGAAAGAAATTGCAATTATTTTCAATGTGATTCTTTACTTTATTTCTTGAGACATGGCATTATTTGTTGTGACCAGTGGGCCCAAGTGCTTGAATTTTTTAACCCTTTCGAAATCCTGATCTCCTATCCTTACCATTTTTGCTCTTTCCTCTTCAATGTTTCTTTCTGTGGCTATGTATTTCATCTTATTTGTTTTGACCTTGATCCCCATTCTCTCTCCCAGTTCCTTTAAATGCCCATATTCTTCTTCCAGAGCCCTCCTTCTCAACAAAAATACAATGTCATCAGCAAATGCTATGCACTGTAGAATCCTTGTAGATATTGTGCCTCCAGGGTTTATGGATAACTGCCTTCTCCAGTGTGAGACTAAATGTTACTGTTGAAAGAGCAGAGATTTTTTTCTTTGAATTTGGTTAGATTTCTTGTTTTATTGTTACTTTTTTAAGCTTATGGATTAATTTTCTGTTTCCTTTCAGAGGGAAGAAGCTGATTGGTATGGTTTGACTTACAAAGAAGCCTTAGCTAAATTAATTAGAGATGAAGTGAAGAAGAATGAGCCAAAGCCCTTAAAAACTCAGTATAGGATGGAGCTAATCCAAAGGTTGCAAGATGAAGGAATATCAGCTATACCAGAGTAAGTTCAATTTTTATTGGGTATGTCGGCAAACCTTGATAGCGTTTTTGATGAAGCCGGCAATAATGTAATGAAATATTAGTATTGTCTATGTGGTACAAAACCAGTGTGAACATTATGGAATGAAGAAAAACTATTAGTAAATTTATGTGACAAGATTTTCCAAAATAAAAAAAACGTTAAATTTTGGTAGGATGGCACTATGTAGAGATGGTGTGACAATTTAGCTTCCTGGGTTAATTATGGAGAAAAAGTGGTTTAATCCCTCTGATATTCATAGGAAACTTGGTGAAAAAGACATGTACTCGCAGGAGGTGAGTGTTGGGACCATTAAGTATTCATCATGAATGAAAGATAAAATTTTGTCATTCCAAAATAAATTTTAATACACTAAAACCATAGTTTTGACAATTAACATCATCTTCATACTTGAGTAGGGACATTGAGGAAAGATTGTTGAAAAACTGTGATGGTGAGAATGGTATGGCATGGGCTGCAATGTGGAGTTTAAGGAAATAGGATGAAAATCTGCTTTTGTGATAAAGGAGTGGAGAAGGACAAAGGTTGGGTGGGTGAAAATGAAGGCAAATGAGAAAGTGTTGGAATGGTAGATGAGAAGGAGAAATTGATTGAAAAAAATGAAATCGAGACTCAGTAAATGGATGGAAGGAATAAAAGGTGGTGTTTTGAAGGAAGTGATGGTAGAATGTTTGGGAATAGAGAGGAGCAGAATAAGCTGTTTGGATGAAATTATGAGAGGCTATGTGGAGCTAAATAAAGGGCGTCTACCAGCCTTAAAAGTATTGAAAAATATATGAATTTTATTTTGGCCTGTAAAATTGGGAATTAGACTAATTTCATGTACCAACCTTGAATTTTAAAGAATTTCACAAAATCTTCTTCCCCATATGGGAATAATCTTTGATAATTTGGTTGACCACATTTGATATGAAAATTTTGCTTTGATTATTTGCATATTTACCTTGAATGCAGAAATAATTATGCAATTCATGAACCCTAGGGATAGAAAATAATTGGGTCATTTACTCTAAACCGAAATCGCAATTTTGTACTCAATCGTTAGATGGAAACAAAAAATTAATTTTATTGAAAAATTTAACCTTCTAACCCCAACCATTCCTTCATAAATCAAAAATTAAAATAAGCAAAAGGTGATGCCCACTGACGAAGCTGCTTTGAGATCATTGACGTCATTTCCCTCCCGTCCTTGACTGCTTAAAGGGAAGGGAGTGGAGGGGGGTATCGGAAGGTCTGCTCGCACAGATCCTGTCACAACCGCTCCTGTTGGCAGAGTCAGCTGTGTGCCCCCATTGCATTAAAAGGTGAAGTAGCTTCACGGGCTCAGTTGTGATTGGACGAAGTGGATGACGTAAGAGGTCGCATCACGCCCACTTCTCCGTAAGGGTTAAAAACATGTTTTTCGCCACTTTTACCCCGAGAAATAATTGATGGATCAAAGAACAGAAAAATACAGGTATTATTATTTTACAAACTATCAGATTTTGCAATTAAAAAAATATGGTAAATGCAGAATATGCTCAGAATTATATATGTGATGAAATAATTGATGTTCTTGATTACTTATGTTATGTTAGTTATGACAATCCAAAGATTTTCCTGGCTTTGAGTGGCTTGATTGTTATGCCAATGGAAAGTGAAAAGTACCATGTTGGTAGCACAAAGTAAATTTTGCATATTTCATAATTCAACTTGCAACATTTTCTCACCTTTAAAGTAACTTTTTTGTTTTTTTAATTTATTTGGGGAAACAGGCGAAAAGGCCATCTGCCCAGAACTATTCAAATTATGTGAGAAATAGGAAATGCATAGGTAGTACCCCTTTGCAGATTGCTGACCAAATATTTTGGGGCATCATTCCCTAAACCAGTGGCGTAGCCAGGTATTCCGTTCGGGGGGGGGTCCAAAACCAGGGGGGTCCATGGGAAAATTTTTGAAACACAGGGTACTAATTGCATGTAGAGGGTTTTTAACTAATTTTAAAACTTTTCATAATCGAAAAAACTTCATTTTTCAATGTGACTGGAGTGCGAACTAGGTAGTAGACAGTCCACAGTTGAAACTCGGCCAGCTATACAAACACCGCCATTACACTACCCGAACGGCCGAGCCATAACGTATCGTTTTATAATTTATTATTTAAACAAAAGGACTAACCTTTTTTTAACAACGGTATGATAATTTATTATTTGTAGACTTTCCCCTGCTCCTTGCTTAATTAATTTTTTTATATGTCTTAATATTTCGGGGGGGGTCCGGACCCCCCGGACCTCCCCCCTCGCTACGCCACTGCCCTAAACATTTGGAATTATATTATAGGTTTTGTCTAAAGTGACTTATTTTATCATTTTAAAGCTCCACTATCATAGATTTGTCCGCAACAATCCCTTTTTTCAGTCTCGTCCTAAATGATAGTTCATGAACATTTCTATCTTAAATTTAAATCTTGATTTTTTGCTGGATTTCTTGGTTTTCTGTATTTTATTTGTAGTCAAATTTACATTCCCCATAAAGAAATATCTCCTTGAAAAGTTTCTGTTTTAATATGATTTGAATATTTTTACCTTGAGAATTTGGTAATCAACCTCAAAAAGTGCTGGAATTTTTGTTTTCCACGTTGCTAGATACCAGTAAATAAGAGCTTTAAGTTAAAAATGGTTCTTAATTTAGAGAATAGGAGGTATTTGATATCATCAAAACCCACTCTCAATTGGTAGAAAACCAATTATCATTATAGCATTCTTTTCCAATTTTGTTACTTAGCTAAATTTGGATCAAGCAAAGCCTTTAGGTACCTCATTCACATCTTCTGTATTCTATCTACATTGGTATGTTTTGGAGCAGTCCCTGCCTGCTATGTATTTCCTAATCATTTATATCATATAGTTTAGGATTAGTACTGCCCACTGGTTTATTGTAATAACTTAACAAATACATGTGTTACAGCAACAACACCATAGCGTGTTGAAACACAGTTGAAGTGACAGACAGTGCTAATCACCTATTTTATCATGATGCTATTCAACCAGTTAATGCCTGATACTGTGGATTTTATTCATGAACCTATGTCCTATTTCACCTTATTTTGAACCCATTCTTGTTCCCTATATTAAATATCACAAACTTAAGGGTGTTGAATACCTACCCGGAAAACGGCTGCGCAGACTCTTGCGAGATCGAAGATTACGAGCGTAATATGACACATAGAGACGACCTGTTTTCACAGTTCGTTAGAACAAGGACAAATAATGTGGGAGAATGGAACACATGTTTCGAGTATATTTCATTTCAAAGGCTACAGCGCTGGAAAAAGGTGGAAATATCTCTTTTTCTGCTGTCTTTCTTACGATACACAAATCGTAATTGAAACATCTCTTCCATTCACCTAAGGGATTCATCCTTCTCCTTTAATATGACACCAATCCCAACGGCGTCAGACGGGTAATAACTTAGCATTGAATCATTTCCTGGACCATGTTTTCACTATTTTGTGCGCGCAAACCGTTTCTCTCTTTGGCGCTGCTCGGAGCTTCAGACGGACCACCCCCACTCCCGCTAACGGTCCTTCCCACCTCCTGTCTCTCTCTCTCTCTCTCTCTCTCTCTCTCTCTCTCTCTCTCTCTCTCTCTCTTCCTTCTCCTCTCGCGCTCCCCTCCAGCCCTCTTGGGAAAGCCGGCTCGGCGTAGAGATAAGAGTTTTGTTTCACAATCGGTCGCAGCTGTATCCTTACACGGACAGTCAAGATCTGACCGCGCTTTGGGTAGGAGAAGCACCCCGATGCTTCTAAGCATGTCCCAGGGACGCGGTCTAACTTCGTAACTACTTTAAAATATTTTGGAAGAAAATCCGGAACCATCACCAAAAAGCAAACGCAGCGTTTATAAAGATTATGTATCTAACGCATGACGCTTATTTATCGATGAACGTACGCTCCGAAATATCAAAATATGCACTAAAGCGGAAGCAGATGGGTGAGAGATATTGGACCACAACTGCTAAAGAAATTAAAGCTATTATTGAACTAATGCTTGCACGAGGAGCATATGATTGTGGTTCACTAGATTATGATATGCTATGATCTAGTGATTGGGGGCCAGCGTTTTTCCCTCAGATGATGCCACAAAACATGTCGCAAGCTCATTCAGTACCTAAGTTGCGAAGTTCTCGGGACAAGATCTCAGCGTCTCAATGCAGATAAATTTGCATTAGTGTTCGAAATATGGAGCAATTTTCTGGGAAACTGTATAGCCTGCTATAGTCCTAGGGAATACCTATCCTTGAACGAGCAGCTTTTCCCCACTACATACAGCTAGGTGTAGATTCACTCAGTGCATGGTCACATGCATACAAATAAACCAGAAAAATTTGGAATCAAGTTCTGGGTTAGCAGATGTAAATTCCATCAGGTTAGCAGGTGTAAATTCCATCAGGTTAGCAGATGTAAATTCCGAATATTTCTGCAATGGGTTTCTATATCTGAGGAAAGATATTTGCGTCTGCCCAACGAAAGTCTCCTTGACAATGTTGTTTTACGCTTATTACGTTCGGACATAGTACCTAAATTCAGGACAAGACATCACGGTAGATAGTCATGTAAATGAAATTGACGAAAAACTAAACGAAATTAGCATTGACATTGTTGGCACAATGAAAAGAATCAGGCGTGGAGTCCCTGAAGAAGTTCAAACGTCTAAGGCGTCAAGTTGTACGATACCACTGTCATAAAACATGACTTTGGTATCGTGACTTTTAAATATATTTAATTTTTTAAACAAAATATTACATATTAAGCACATAAAATTATTTTTTATAAATAATATTAATGGCCTGCAAAATCGCCCTGGACGATGGCCATAGATTTGACCAGATAGCTTCACCTTTTTGAAAAATATGAATAACATAAACAAATTAAAAGTTATTTAGCTGGCTAGTGAAAGCTCGAAAATGTTTATTTCTTGTTCACCTACCTCTCACATCATCCAGCAGACGAAGTGGTACAAGAGATGTAGCGAATATGCTTTCATGAATGGCATTCGGGTCCTACCATACCTGCTTGTATTGAGAGTATCCCGAACTGCCATCGAACCCCCATATTTTTTCCCCTGCTCATATGCCCTCTGGGTATGAAGCATTCTTCTGAAATCTAACCCTTTCATAACTAAGGTAAAGCTTGTGTCCACATTTTTTGGCAGACAGGTTGTTGTAGTCATTTCAGTCATTATTTTCGCTGCCGCGTCATTCCCTTTGCAGTGCAATGTCATGGATATGGCTATCGATAGTTCTGCTGCTGACGCTTTCTTTCTTAAATCTGCTATTTTTCTTCTTTTAGTTCTATCACTAGACCTCTCAAAATCTTTTTTCGGTCTTTCTTTGCCTCTTAACTCAGAAGAACATGCAGCTAGATTGCAATGCAATATAAATTTCCTTGGAGTAAAATAGAGCCAATGGAAATATGTTAACCAATGATCGGTACCAACCTGAGTTGGGATTTCCAAGCAGATATTTATACATGTCCGCTGGGAACAGTATATCCTTTTCTAAACAACAGCGAAGTTTTTATCTAAACCTGTCGTTCGTCCTATGGCATTCATCCCATTTTTTGAAGTATGGATTGAAAAAAATTGTGTGCCTGACATTAGTCAAAATTTCCTTCATTTCCATGTCTTTACCTTGATTAAACTTACTGTGAAGATATTGCAAGGCTAATTTTCCTATGGAATACACCGAATTTCCACTTGCATTGAAAATCACGACATGCATTTCTTTCCGGGTCACTTTCGCGGGGTCCATTTTTTTCTAATTCAGAATTGCAATTATATGAATCACCGGAGAAGCAATAAAAATTAGGATAAAATTCCCTACGTAATACCCGCAAAGTCACTTAGACAGTTGCCTAGGGAAACCTTGCCTTATTATCGATCTTAGTATCGTCAAGTTCGACCTCTACGTTAAAATGTCACGCTCTGGGTATATTGAACTTCAGAGAATTCTTTTGTTTTTGGCTTCCGTGGAACGAGCACTGAGATCCTTTCGCACTCACGACGAAAATCTGACTAATTTGCTCACTGAAATCGTGAAAAAGATAATTTTTCAACCAATTGGGACCAAGCATTTGTAGAAAAACCCATGGGAGCTACTTCGTAGTATTCGTCCGTGCAAGTGTCCAAGAGAAGCGATCCGCAAAAGTGCAAAAACCCCTTTTCCAGGACGAGGCAATAAAGAATAAGCGGCATTTCAACAAACGAAAAGCAAAGAATCGAAGTCATCTTTACCAACACTCAGCCGTATAGGGATAAAAGCTCTCAAACGCCAGATAAAAATCAAAAGGCTAAGGTAGGGTTATAGGGCACAAAGGTGATTACCGCTGTCGACCGGGTAGTGACCGCGGCCACTGCTGTACCATTTCCTTATTCCAAGGTTTAAGCGGCTGTCAGTTAAAAGGCTCAGGAATGTGTGAAAAGCAAAATATGTGAGTGTATAATGGTAAAAATTGGGTTTCACTAAGAAGAGAAAATATTCCTCTGTTGCCGACAGCTTCATGAGACAAGCTTCCGACTTTCCGGCGAACGCGTTGAACCTTGCAAATGTTATCTTTCTAAATAAAATCGCAATGGGTTCATTGAAAAAATGGATCAATAAGTCTTACATAGACATAAGTCATAGGTACATATACATGAGCATTATATATACTGGTGTGGAAAACACGAGTGTTGTCCCATTCCCATTTTTACTGAGTAATCCTTAACTGTTACAAATTATGAACGAATTTCCGCATCTCAGCTCCGCGCCGCGGTGTTGGATCTCTGTGTAGATATCATGATCGGAGTAGAAGGGGGGGGGGGGGCAGATTGGGGCAGGATTTTTCCTTTAAACATTTAAGCTAACACTTTGCTTTATAATTTGGCATAAATATTTTTGTCGCTAAAAACCGCCAACAAAGATTTTTCTACTCTATGGTAAAAATACTTGAAAAATTGTTTAATAAAATTAAAAAATTTTGTAAAAAAATCTAATTTTTCACTGCAGCTGATTTATAAATACACTTTAATATGATGGTAATACCGCAAAATTACTTATCGTACATTAAAACGCAACATTGGCAAAATTCTTTCGTCAGTTTTCACAAAAAAAAGGAAAAATAAATTTTCCGTCATTTTTTATGAACTTCATAGACGTCTGTTAGTTTAAAAAAACACATAGAAATAAATTTTTTCAGTATTTTGGACAATGATTATTGCATATTCAGAAAACATCGTTTTCTCCGTCATAAAAAGTGAAAAAAAATCATTTTTGTCCAGTTTTTCGATTTCAGCCCACAGTGAGGCGTTTCTAGCGTTAACCAAATAAGGTACCTAGTTGTCCCTGTCTTCTCTAGCCGCATCTCCAGAGTAAATTTAGAACTGTGCTGGTGAGAGATTGCATCCTTGTCGTACTCTGGTTATTTTCGCTTCCACGTTTCTTTTTGGTGCAGTGTGGCGGTTTGATTTTTGTATTTCTAGTTGCTAAATTATTTTTCTGTCGTTGTAATATACCCCAAAATAAATTAGAAGTTTGAACAATTATTCCACTCGACGTTGTCAACGGCGTTCTCTCAGTCCACTCAGATGAGATTGCTGGAAAGTGACATAAGAACTGGACCAAGGAACGTGTGTGGGGATCTTCAAAACTGTGCCCAATACTTTTACAAAGGACAGAAGGAAGGGAAAATAACTTGGTTCCTCAACTATTTTCCTGTGGTTCCTGGGAGGACATTATGTATGCCAATGAACTTCTCGCACGGCATACTTCCAGTTCAATTTTAAATGTAACAAAGTGGGGGGAAAGGGTTAATTTTGCATGGAGAGGTTCCTACCAGTCAAGATGTGAAATTGCTGCAGCGGCGTTTAACGTTGGCCCTGACCTACACACTATTATTCACAAAGGTGTTACGTCAGTAAGCCCAAGGCTCTATACAAAAAAACATAAGGCTCAAAGACGAGTAGAGTATAGAAACAAACGTCGACTGGAATTCCCGCATCAGCGTAGAAGAAAACGGGCCAAAGTTTCGGCAGCAGAAGAGCATTATGGGTTAGTCGAAGAACACTCAGCCGATGGTGGTCCAGAACTTCAACCGGTGATGAAAGATGCCTTTCTTCGCTCCCTGTCCGTCAATGATCCAGAAAGGATACTATTGGAAGAGTGCAGAAGAGGACAGCGACAGATCCAAAAGTGGTTCACCGAACGATGGAAGTGGCAAACGGCGTCCAACTTCGATCGAATTTGCAAATTACGGCCAGGAACAGCGAAACAAAAGGCCGATAAAAATACTGTCCGTCCCACATTTCGCAATAGCAAGGTGACTGAATACGGCATTGCCAAGGTGCCACTAGCCGTATCCGAGTACGAGAAGGTTTCGGGAAATATGACCCAGTCATATTTTTTTATGTTTATCTCGCACTGCGAATTTCCTACGAACATTTATATTACATCTACACGATACCCTGCAAGCCACCACGAGGGTGTGTGGCAGGGGGTGAAGATCACCAAGCATGCACTACTAACATGCAGTTGACCCAGTCTAGACCCAGTCATGACCCAACATGACCCAGTCATATTTTTTATGTTTACTAGGACGTTACATGAGCTATTGAAAAGAAAAGAATCAAGTTTCTCGAGAATAGAAACGGGAAGTTGTCTTTGAAAGTGCGACACGAATACTTTTATTCGATTCAAGGGCAACTACACATTACACAAAAAAACATCGTATATTCATTGTGAGGAGTGCTTCGGGAATACTTTAAGATAAAATATTAAGATATGACAAGTTTTGTGTAGAAATAATGGAGCAGAGTCTAGTAGCCTTTTATATGGATCATCATCAATTTTTCTGTCGTATCAAAGGTCTTGGGAACTCGTTTACATTATGTGTCTGACTTTCTTTTTGTCTGTCCCTTTCTTTCTCTGAACCTAATATAATATTTTTAAGGTCATATTATATGTAAATGGGGGTCGTGGTAGCCTAGGACCGGGGATTCCGGGTTCGATTCAAGGAGAAGCCCCACACACATCCACCTACAAATCCTCGCGGAGAGATTTTCTCCGATTCAGAACTTAGTAGGAAATTTCAGGTGTCCCAGGGAAAGGAACTGGCCCCCCTACCCTGAATGTGTAAATTTCATACACCAATGTGTTAGCTAGCCTAGGTGTCTACACTTCAAGAATATGTTGGTGCTCTCAATAATGTTTTTGCACTCAAAACATACGGTTCCAAGTAAACCCAAAAGCAGAAAAATTTACACATTTATTAAAAAATTAACTGCAGGGTGTAGCCTTTTTTCCATAGGGCGAGACTTCGTAATTTGCTGGAAATTCCGCTTCACAAAGGTAAATTTCCGGCAGAAGTTGTTTTTAAAAATAAAATTGTCGGCTCGTGCTGTGCTACTGTGGTCACAGGTAGAGGAAACCTTTTCCACCCTCACAATTAGGTTCCCAATTGTGGGAATCAACCCTTCCTCCTGGATTTTCGACTCATCTCCCGACCGCGACCCCTCGCCCGATCACTGGTCATAGTTCGTTTTGAACCGTTGTGTATAATATTGCAAAGTTCCTAACCAATAACAGAACGAAGGTAACATCAAGCTCAGTGATGATGAGCTGACGAAAACGGCATTTTGATCGAGATAAATATTATCGAAGTTACGTTAATTCTCGCAAGAAGAACATTGGTTTCGCGCAACATCACGCTTCTACAGAGAAATGAGCAACGTGGAAGTAAGGTTCATGAAAATATAATTTCTATTGTAAAAATTATGTCACCAACTGTCGCTTTTCTTTGAATTTCTCAAGTTCAATCAATGGATAAGCGATTGCACAATGATCTTATCGCTATAGGTTTAAAGCTTTTCTGATTTTTCTTCCCTTTTTACCTATGAATGCTCTCTTCACACATAAGTGGAATGAATACGTTGATCCACGGCATTTTGGACCCCAAAAGAATATTAATATAATTCACCCCATTAGACAAAATATTATAAATGTAACTAAACGGTGGAAGGTAGTTTTCGTACTAATCCTGAAGTGGATATGAGATGCGTAAATTATCTTTATAATGAGAATGATTATAACATTCTGCGATTAGCTTTATGGTTTTTGGCAATGAGTTGAGGAGTATACTAAAGTACCGTTTATATGTTCCTCTATTTTTATTCTCCAAGATTTCTATCCCTATGGAATGCACATAATAGGACATAACTTAAAATCGATCCAACAAATAGTTACCTTCCTGGATACCCATATCTTTTGGTCTTGCATTTATGGTTGTTGATAACTTTTTACTCGTATTTCATGTAAGCGCTTGTTCTATTTAGCACAATTATTATTTACGAATCAAAATAAGTACTTATATACGACAAGCCATCTATAATCCTACACATTCGCAAGAGATTTTTATTTAAAGTTAATTTCGTTTAATCTTTAATTTTAGTTTAAATTCGTAGTCAACACCCTTGACTTTGTGCAATGGTTTACATTCATAATTACATGTTGTAAAAATGCTAGAGTAAAATAATACAGGCCATAATCAAATTCTCATAGCAGTCTTCCAAGGCGACTCGGAGCTCTAGGATTATCTATTACCCAAACATTTTCTCACGATTTGAGAAACTGCAAGGTCAGCATTCTCCTCGGACACCGTCCTTCTATCTCAACAAACCTCCCCTCCATCCCCTCTCCTCAATACCCTTCCCCTCTACTCCATTCCATCCCCTCCCCAAATTCCTTCCCCACCCCACCTCCGCCGGGCTTACGGCCCTGTAGTGGCGAACTTCCGAACTATCTGCAGCTGGCTGGAGCTGATCCGTTAAATCGCTGGTTTGAATTCGTAGTCAACACCCTTAAGAGAGAATTGTAATTTGTTTTTCTTTTTGTTGTGGGTTAATGATTTATAAAGTGTAAGGGCTGTCTGCTCTATGGACCTAATAAACTAACCTAATAATTTTGCATGCTATTTCAGGGAAAAGTCATCTTCATGGGTCTCCAAAATAAATCCTTTTTCATCAAAATCAGAATGACCGTTGTCGTAAGAATGGTGGTAATGATGAGAAGCAAATGTATATTAGTGAATTCAAGAGCACCTTTTGTAATCCGACACCCTTGTGAGTAATTGTTTATAGAAATAAAATTTATATTTATTGTTTATCAAGAAATTTTATTTGCTAGTTTATTCCTTGTAAGGAGCCAAGGTTTTTTATTTCATAGAAATATAGATGTCAGTTATTGACTTGATGTAGGTATAGCCTGTACTATGGGAATAATTTAAGGTTTAGGGCTTTATTAGGGCAATTGGTATAATTGTAAAAGGTCAAACTGATAACTACTAATTGGAGTGAACAGAAATTCCTTGCTGTGCTTCTTTTTGGTTAATTTCTTGCCTTCATCAAACTTATTTTTGATGAAATATGGCTTACATCTATTTCCTCCAGCATTTGTATATTGTCCTAACGTTTTATAATGGATATGAGCTTAAATGAACACTTTAAAGAAAAAAAGCTGGTAGAGAAGGTGGTAACATTATAGGTTTATCAGAAGTAAGTTTCAGCTGGTAATTAAGACTCAGATACTCAGCTTTCTATCCTGGTATTCTTGATGATTTGATACTGGATGCAGTTAAACTTGTTTCTGGTGAAATTTGGCATTTAAATCTACCTACTTTCTATTTACTTTTAAATTGTGGATGAAGTTAATGGGCACTCCTGTAGTTAGAATTAAGTAATTAAATATTAGAGTATTAGGGTTGAGTGATTAAGTATTGGAGCACTTCTCATGAAGAAACAATAGGCAAACTGTACTCTTCAAGGTCTTAAATCTGGGGGTGACATGGTAAGTTGATTACATCATTTAATGGATGGAGTGTATTTCATTTTTACGTAGAAATTCAGGATCATCTTGTGTATTTTCCTCTAATTATTCATATGAGCTGAAAGGAACACAATTGTATCTGCAATAAAATATTCTCATTTTTGAAGTTAACCTCTAGTAAAGGTAGGAGTGTAGGCTCAATATACAAGAAGGGAATAAGCATTTGAAATTGTAAAACTATTTCTCATGTTTTCCGTATAGAAAAACATAAATTCATTAATATGATTCTCATTTGCCCCTAATGAGTCATTGTACACTCATATTCTCCAAACACTCCATTTTACTTAAATTTTAAACTGTGCAAGCTGTTTGATCTCTTGCACAAATGACCCTATACTTACCTCATCTCTTTGCTGTTTTCTTCTGAGATCTGATCAGCAGTAAACATACCAGTATTCAGTGAATACTACACAATCAAACTTGAATAAGATTTTGTCACTCTGGTTTCTTTTGGCTTACCTTAAATATGTGGTTGATCATCCTGACTAGTAAAATACTCCATGGGAGTTCATGAATCTCCTCCTTTCAGATTGATACACTCTAGGAATAGTCTGTCATTACTACTTAATGACAAGGAAGAAACTCATCATCTCTAGGAAAGTTGTTGATTCTCTATCTTTTGTTCACAGTCACTGAGCCCAAGAGAACTCCCTTAGAGCCTCTGTTGTTTCTTTTTCTGTGAAACCAGTAATGCTAGACATTTTTCTCTTCCCCATGTTAAATGCTGAATTGAGGAATAAAAATTTGATATTTTAGTTACCTAAAATTGTATGCTTTGGGAAATGTAATAATATTTATGATAAAGTTATTGAAGGTAGCCATTGAAATTCAATGGTAAGGAGATGAATGACTTAAATATAGTGTAGAGGGCTTCTGACAATTTCAGTCATCTGCCGAAGTCAAATTTCTGTTCTGGGGTTGCCTAAATTTACATAAGAGTTTCATAGTGCAGATAGATTCCTTTTCTTAAAGTTTAATACATTAATTAAGAATATTATTGTTATTAGTTTTCTTCTGGTGAGGTATGTCTAAATGGATGTTAAATTCTTCCCACAACTCCTACATTTTATGCTATGTCTCTCTTCAGCCTGGCGTACCTCTTCCTACCTCTCATCATTCTGTCCGGATTACCCATTCTTCTTCTCCCTCTACCCTGTTTACGCAACATTCTTTTCTCTATCACACCCACATCCTTTAAAACACCCTCACTCCCATATTACCTGTCCCATCTATGTTGATGGTCTTCTCTTGATATCTTCTTTCAACTTCCTTTCCTCATACCGTCCCTTCACTTCCTCATTTACTTCCTTTCCTACCACTACCATTATCTCCTAAGCCAAGCCTCTTCGAGTCCTAAGTCTATTATCATTCTCATTCCTGCAAATCAATGCTTCTGCACTATGGAGTGTCATAATCCGTATTAGACATTTCACCAGTCTCTTCCTTACATCCCTACTCAACATCTGTAATTCGGTAAGATAAAAAAAACTTGCATAATAAATTTACCGGTAGTGGATATTACACTACAGGTAGGTTGTGAAAATCATTCAAAGGATTCATAATGAAATATTCAAACAGCCAACACTTATGAAAAGTTTGCAATGAAATATTTAAAGTAGACAATTTTATGAGTCCTTCATGTATGTATGTGTATCAACTGAGCTATACCTCTCTGAAAAATCAATATGCAAATAGCAAAAACACCAGTCCTACACATTCACTTGTGACATCAAGGTCCTAATACAAGCCTCATGAGATAAATAACAATATTCTGCGGTGGATGTCAATGATTCATTATTCATTTGTCCAAATTGTTGACCACAGCAATAAATGAGAGAAATAGTAGTGTTGTAGAATAACTTTTGGCATTATAATTTATTTTACCATTAATTTTTTGTTGGTTTTCTGACACCACCATTACATACATCCTTATGGTGGCTCTTTGAGTGTTATTGTTGAATTTTTCATTGATTGTTGAAATAAAAAGTCCTGTGGTGCTTGAAGTATGTAATCAATTGAAAAATTGTTACTTAATTTTCTGTGAGTTATCTATTCACAGAATTAAAAGTTATTTTACATTATGCACCTTTGCTCTGTGGCATTTTTGCTACCCTCCCTTTCTCCCCCTCGTTGGACTTTCCCCCTCTATGAACTAATTACCCTCCAGACTTAGCCAAAGGACTTAAATGACAGCCAGAGCCAATGATGGCAGCAATGCCTATGATTCCAAAATGTGACATTCCCTGTCTGCACCATTTTGTCCTTGCCATTCCCTCACCACATCAGCTACCACTTACATGAAGAATGAAGAAGACCAGAAGTTTGCCAATCACACAGGTCATGAGTTGGTGTCCTCCTGCTGGAGTCATCAAAGAGTTCCTGATGTTCCAATGATTAACTTCCACTTCACCTGCTGTACCCATACCATTTTCCCTCTCCTCAAAAGCTACCTGTCATCTAATTCCACATTCACTCCCAATCCAGCTTGATTTTACCGAAAACACTCTCTCCTGATGTCAAATAAACCTTCCCTCATATGCTCTCCGTTCGAGTCGAGTCGGCAAATAGGTAGTTCACATCAAGCGACGGCAGCTTCAAGACCGATTCGGACACTTGGCGGTTTCTAGAGGGTGTCACAGTGGCTACTTGCTATTGTACCTAACTATTAGAGATCCCTAAGGGAATAATATTCAATCAGTTGTTTTGTACTTGGTGTGTCTATTGCTGAAATACATTTACTGGTAAGTTAGTTCTCATAATCTGTTCTATTTGACTTCATTCTGTTTCACCCAAGCTTGGAAAGAATTTTGTCCCTGGACAAGCATAACCAATGAATAAAATCGTTATTTCATTGGGGTAACGCTGCAACTCTTTAACATACTTACATTCTCAGAGAATATTAAGAGAGCCGTGGTATGGGCTTGATATGGAAGTAGCGGTAGGGAAACAATTGATCAAGTTTGTGGAAGATCAAATGTTATTTAGCCATTCAGGCAAGCAAGAAAATTAGGCTAGATGCACTATAAAGCAGTGCAAAAAGTGCAGAATGTACATACAGTAAACTCCCGATTATCTGTACTAATGACTGATAAAGGGTGCACAGATAATCCGCTGTTTGGTTCTTTTCGAATTCATTTCTCTGTGGTGTGCCGCCAAAATGAATAAATTCTCCGAGGAAATACAATCTGCCAATAAAAAAATTCTTGCTGTACATATAGCATTTTATGATAAAAAAGAATCCAGTAGAGCTGTCCCGGCTGCAATTAAATGTTCGCAAGCCTTGCATGAAGCCTGGCATAAGACATCGGACCAGTCAGCAGGGCCATAGAGAAAGTCATGATTAGTGGAAAATATGTGACAAAAATTTACTTACTTTTAAGACCACTGCTGATGCACGAAATAGATTGGTGATGCATGGATAATCCGCTGCCCTGATAACGCACGAATGGATAATCAGGAGTTTGCTGTATACCATAATAAAGCAAAAGTGAGTAGATATTCCAGGGAAAAGGGTGAGATTAAGTTTAAAAGTAGCAGATCTCAAGGTGGATCTGGTTGGGCAATTTAGTTAACTACATAATATGTTGGAGGTGTTAGAGCTACTATTAGAGTAGCAGCAGGGAAGTTTGAAGGAGAATTTTGTGTGCAAAAAGAGGCATTTACTCATAGAAGAGAGCTAGTGACGAGTTTGTTGTGTAGGGACACGAGAAAAGACTGGCGAAAAGTTCGATATGGGGCATTGTGGAAACATGGACTTGAAGAAAAGAGGATGAAAATTGACTTAGGGCTTTTGAGATGTGGGTATGGTGAAGGTAAGGTGGGAATAAAGGAATACAAACAAGGAAGTACTAAGAATGGTAGGGTTGGAAAGGAATTTGATTACAGTAATTAGAAGCCAGAGGAAGTGGATGGAGCAAGTAATAAAGGATTGAGGGTGTTTGAAGGACTTTACAGAAGGGAGAATGTTAGATATACAGGGTAGAAGTGGGAGAAGAAGAGACTATTTGGAAGGAATTATGAAAGGTAGGACATATTTGGAACTAAAGAAAGACATCTGAAAGGCGGTGCGGGAAGCATAGTTATGTCCAGTTAAGTCTGCTACCCATTAGAACACTAATATCAATAATAATATTTATATACTCTTTTATGATTAATGTATGAGTTTAATCGACAATAAAATGCAATATCACTATAGGACAGTAAACCCATTTGTTTTAGTTTTGTGTTTATATCATCAGAGATCCTTTAAATGAAGTCATAAAAACCAAGGTACATAACATAGTTTTAAATAAGCGAAATGAGTGAAGCAGTATTGGAACAATAAGCTTGTTGGTAAAAGAAGAGAAATCAGTTTCTTAGAATAGAATGCTGTACCCTAGTTAATCTAGATCTTCCACAGTGGTCATATTGTCTGATCCTGTTGAGTCATCTGTGTCTTCTTCACTAAGAAGTTCCCTTTTTTTCTTTCCTTTCTTTGAAGTCTTTGATCTCACCTTCCTCTTAGTGATAACAGGGGGTGGAGTCTCTCTTTTCTCCTCCCTGTCTGACTTGGCCTGTTTTTCAGTCTCTTCACTTGCCTTCAAAGCACTATAAACAGGATTTTCTAGAGTTGTAATGCTGCTGGTCCCATCATTTTTACCATCCTTGCTTGAGCCAGTGGGTGTTGATTTTTCTTTTTTTTTCTCTCGGTCAACCTGTAAAATTCAAGTGAAAAATTGAACAGGCTCACAAATTGTCTGCAATTAATTTTCTGCAACCTTTTATGTTTGTTTATTTTTGTAGGGAAAGAGGTAAAAAGTGAGGTCTGAGGTTATATTCTTGCATTTATGGATGGTTTAGTTATTCAACCTAAATTTCAAATAGCAGGTAGCACTTGTCACACTTACAAAATATGGAATGTACCTACTTACTGTGCAAAGACATTTTTTGCTGTACTATCACATGTATTGACCACTTTTCTATAAATGGTCACTAGGTTAGTTAATGTGTCCTCTTTGAGATTTTTTTCTCAAGCAAAAGCTAATTTGAAGTATTTTTTAGCTGTTATTGACGAAGAAAAAATGGGCTTACAAATCTATTTAAAGGCTGTGGCAGTTCGAGTGTTCTTTACATATGTTATCCATGATGTTTAACATGCCCTTGAAGTTATTTCAAGTATGGAATTTCAACAATGTACCATTTGTGATTTGTTAGCTTCATATTTCTTTTATTGGAATCAAGAAAGATTTACTGATCCATTTCTTATGTAGACACCAACCTTAACTGCTTTGTTGTACATGGGATTATCAAATGCTTGTGGCTTTGATGGTGCCAAAACAGATTCCATTGTGACCCATCCTGACTCTTCTCTTGGCTGGTCATACTCTTTCCCCTCCTCTGCTTCTTCAGCCACTCCCTCCCCCCACACACGGATTACTGGACCTGTGCTCCGACGGGACATGTTATCAAACCGTGAGAAGACAAATGGTGGTGCCTCGTTTCTGCTAAGCCTGAAAGGAAGGGCAGGGAGCCTAAATCTTGACAATTATGTCTGTCCTTTTAACAGAACTGTGTGTCTTATTTGCGAATACATCCCTATATATATTTATTTGCCCTTAGGCACCTCCCAAAAAGTCACTTTACTTCTGGATTTTAGCAGGTGATAAGCTCCAGTCTACTATGATATGAGTAAAAGTATGTCTGCAATTTTTGGACAAAATGTTAGGCAAGCTACTGATTTGATTTATTCACCTCCTATTGACAGTAGTAATTTTACTGTGACCCTACTTCAAGCATCCGTTCATATTTTTATAGTGTGAAATATAAATATTAAATTTTATATTTAATTGGCAGGTATTACATTGCAATGATCCGTGTGACTTACAGTAATAAATAAAAACTCTGGGAAATGAACTTTTGACCTTATATTTATGTAACCAAATGATGGGATCTAAAAATGCTGAATTATCAGATGCTTATGTACTGTCATCTTGATAAATATGTAGTCAACCAAAATTTTGGTGTTGCCAATTCATTTTGATCTTTTAATTAAATTGATAAATCAGTATTTTTGCTGTTACTGCTAATTATGGATATAATCTTCCTTACCGTACATCCTTGCCATAGGCCATAAAGAGCAGAAACATGAGAATCAGTAAAACACATCCTGCAAAAATGAACCCAACTATCTTCCCAGGGGAGTGTGATATGTACATCTCCGATAAATCCAAGGCTGGGCCAGATCCTTGGAATGTTATCTGGCCTACTCCAAGCATCATATCTATACATGAATCGATGGAAAATAAGAGTATTTATTATACAATACATTGTATTATAGTCCAATTTTAATTGCATCAATGGATGTGAAGTTAATATAAGCAAGAATTTTTATTCCATATGTAAGGCAATATGCAAGCATGTGATAAAACTTAATTTGGAATAAAATGCATTTCAAGTTTTCTTATTGTAATAGGAGCCTTTGAACAGCATTTAAAAAAAATGAATTATCAATGTTATTTTAATATCATATTTTTTTAATGGTTGGGGCTTTTAGGGCTGGTTTGATAAATTACAAAAGTTTCAAGAATAGTTGTTAAAGGTCACAAATGAATTACTATTTTGTACAAATATTTCAGTAATTTGGGTTTTGGTGGCTTCAATGTGACGTTTTATCTTATTTTACATTCCTGAAAACTCGGGTATGTTTAGTTTAACGCAATATCGTTATTCAATTTAACATTTCAATGAGAAATTATGTAGTTCAGGGTAATACTTATTTACCAGGTTTTCCCTGTAACCTTGTCATGTTAGCTTTATTGAAATTACATAACCATGTGTGTATAATGAAATGTATGACAAATTTATTCTTTAGTTGTGGCATTATTTAGTCATTCATACAGTTATAGTCAGAGGGTGTAACCAGTAAAATAGGATCATTAACATTCCCCAGAAAAATGATGTTGGTGTACACATAACACTACTGTATCTTGGTCTTACTCAGGGCATTTGTTCTGGAAAAGAGGTGGTGGAAGTCAGTTGTGCATGGGAATTACATGTCTGCAAGTATTTCTCTTTTAAGAACAGATATTTCTTGGGTCAAATTCAGGTTATTTGGGAAAATCCTCTCTCACACTCAATATAAGAAAGGGCTATTATATTTTCTTGTATATCTCGATACATGATACTGCAATGCCACAATTTGCAAAGTGACTACTGTCACTTTATCACACTGACTTGTATTAATTTTGCATCATGGCATCAACCAGCAGAAAATGGCTTTCAGAGATCAAATCAAGGAGGAACTTCTGCTGGAATATGACTCAGAAGAGAGTAATTGTTCAGAGAGATATGGTGATGAAGTGATGTAGGATTACCGGATGATTGAAGAAGTTATTGGAAGAGGAAGTGATGATTTGGAGCAGGAACCCAAGGAAACCTTTTCATGAGACAGTATAAATAAGTGGGAAAAGGGAGGAATTTGTGATTCTGGACCTCCAGGATAAGTTTCATTAGAGATTGCATTTTAGTCATTTTTGAACTTTCCTTTGAAAGAGAATTAGTTTAAGTGCCAAGCAAACTAATTATTATACTGTGTAAACATATCAACTCAGCTAGGCCTTCTCTTGTGCTGAAACCAGAATTTTCTCTTGGAAACCCAATAAGATTTATACAATGCTGGCAGTTATTCATATTCATTGATGGGAATAATTCAAAAGCCTACTCTTTGCTCTTAGTTTTCTGCAAACAGGATTCTGTCTACACTTTGGTTGGGAGAAATATATACCAAGGATCCTTTTGAAGTTACATGTAAATATTTGCATGTTATGAACAGCAAAGAAACTTGGAGGTTATTGTACTGCAAGCTGAAAAAATTATTCTTTTTCAAACTTCCATAAAGCATTAAAAGAATGTCATATCTCTCTTTAGGACACTTCAGCTGTTGAATCACTAATGATATTTGGAAAGGCTATTTGTGCTTTTACGTCTTTCAAGCAGTACTTAGTGGAAACGTCAACAGTTGGCACTAAGGCATTTAAACTATGTGATCAAACAACTGGCATTGGTCGAAAAATTAAGATTTTCACCCTCATATTTCATAATATTTTTTAATAATGTAATAACAATAGTTATTAAATATATTTTATAATTTAATCACTATATGTTTAATATATTTTATTATGTTTTTAAGTATCAATTATTAGGAATCTTGTTTGAAAGTTGAAAAAAATTTATTCTAATTGCTTGGCTAGATGAAGAACAATTAATTATTTTCCAAATAAACCTCAACACAAAACCATGATTTCATTCAAACCTCCTCAGACCCCTAGCATGGGAGGCATTTATATATCCTCTGGGTTTGAAGGATAAACATCCCAATTTAAATAACTGCAGTTCAAATTCAAGTCCAGGGATCACATATGTACTAGGTCTTATTATTTATCCTCTATATGCCATTCGTGGTTATCAAGTACATATAGTTGGAGGAAAAAATAAATGTTTTCATTTATACATTCCATGCATACATACCATTTTTAAGCACCTTAAGTAACCTTGTTGCAGTGTCTACGCTCTTTCCTTGATAAGTGTCAGCATCAACAAAGACAATCTGCACATGATTTGTTGTTGCAGAAGTTCTTCCAACATGTGCTTTTACTTCAGATGAAGTGAATCGTTGTATGTGATCTTCTAATGCACTCATTATGAAAGTGTGGGGAAAATATTCAAACTGTATTACTGCACCTGAGGGAATAAGATGTGTAGAAAAATTATGCTGTTGTAAAAACCATTGAAGAAAAATGTTCAAATCATGTAATGCAAATTTTTCCCTTGGATGCTTTCAACCCTTCCCCACGCAGTGCATTGTGATGATTTTGGCTGCAGCTCTTAACCTTTTGCTCTTGGGTGTCGAGTGAAACTCATTACAGTGTAGCACAGCACCATCTCACGTGCCAAGTGTCACTCAACACACTAGATTACATACAGAAAAATACAATCGCTCAGAAAAATTTGGTGTTACTGAAATTTTTAACTATTTTATCTGAGAATCAAAGTTTTAGACTAAACACTTTCATTTTGGAAGACATTTAATTTTATTCTGTAATTAAATCTCATCATTAAATTTTGGGGCATATAAAATTAAATTCCAAGTAAGCTACAGAAATTGATGCTGAAAAAATGTGAGTGCCAAAGTTTAAGGTTGTTCGATGGCAGATCGAAGGTTTTTGCAGCATGGATGATGTCCAGTTGTCTCTTTCGGTAGCTGCTGCGTTACAGGCATTTTCGTCCAAGCTTTCATACCCGTTGCAGGGCACGTCATCAGGGAAATAATGATTCGCAAGATGCAATGATGCTGGTATTTATGGAGGGGGTAGTATTCCCCTCTCTTGGCCTTGGCTGGTCATTGTTTTCCTCCATCGCCCTCCCGCTGCTGATGTCAGTAAGTGGTAAGGGTCGTTCTTCTTGGAAGATTTTCTTCCAGACCAAGTTGAGTCGATTGCCGTCACCTCAGTTGAAGTTTCCCGGCCTCTTCTCAATTTCGACGGCCTCTCAAATTAATCGGGGAAAGTAGGATTTTTCTCTCGAGATAACCTTCATCTCCTACGTCAAGATACAGTGGTCCTCTCCTGAATGGGCATGGTCTGCAACCGCAGATTCTTTTCTATTGCTGTATAAAAGACATATTACCATCCGCGAAGGACCGGCTTCACCCCCTTCACACAGAAGGAGTATACGAAATACCGTGCTCGTGCAGTAAATTATACATAGGGCAAAGCGGAAGGTCTGTGGCATGCCGACTAAAAGATTATCAGAGAACAATCCTGCACTATAAATACCAGCATCGTTGCATCTTGTGAATCATTATTTCCCTGATGATGTGCCCTGCAACGGGTGTGAAAGTTTGGACGACAATGCCTGTAATGCAGCTGCCACTGAAAGAGACAACTGGACTTTAAGGGTGTTCACTACTTTTCATTCATGTTGTGTATCTGCTGGCCTAAAATTCCTTGAGGATTGTTGTTTATTAGAAATGTTGGTATTCATAATAGGGTTTGCAGTGTTCTCTTTTCACACTTCTTATTAAGGTATGTTCCTATCTCTGCCACTTTTTGCTTGATAAAATAAGTAGGCAATGCACAGTGTCCTTTTTTAAGTTGGATTGTAAAAATGCCACAAGATCAAAGAATTTTTATCTTTCTCTATTTAATCTGCGAATTCAGGACTATTGAGTCTCCTCTTACAATTATCAGACTGGACTGCACAAACGCCCATGCCTCGGAAAGTGAAAATCCTCCCTGAGCAGGATTAGAACCTGCGACCCTGGGATCGACAGGTAAGGAATATGCCCTTCTGCCACTAGGGCCAATGATCTTTTGGGATATATGCCCCTTGTTATGTCAAAGGTTTGTGATCTCAGCTAGGTTGGATGGATGTAATTTCTAGCTCTATTGGGAGGTTGAAGGTCATTGTGAAGTCACATTTACTTTTAATTGGAAACCACAACTTTTGGACTCGTTTGAGTAGTTTTCTGCAGTAAAAATATGTATATGTAAATGGGATCCAATGAAGTTATGTATTTGGTGGCATATAAGGCACTTTTTCCCAAAATAATGGTTCAAAAATCACCTCGGGTGTTACATGTGAACATTCAGCCTCAGAAATTTGCCTTACAGAGACATGGATAGATGTTATATACTGTAAAATTTGGTAATATATTCATCATAGGCCTTAGACTTCACTAATCACACAAAAAATATTTAAAAGTTAATTGTTTTTCATGGTAAAGAATATGAAACTCTTACTGTTTTCTTTCTGTATTAAAAACTAGAACCCCAACCATGGTTTCAACACACAAGTGTCACTATCAAGGAAGTACATCCTGAGTATGTGAGAATAAAAACACCAGAGGTAGGGGGAGGTGGGTAAGTTAAAGAAGGTACAGGAAGAAATGAGGATCAACTCGATCCTCATTTGATCCAATCAAGTAAGGTGGATGGAAGGGGTCAAAAGGTTGGAGATGTTAATCATGAAGTATAAAACTGGAAGTGGGGGCTTATATCATGGGTTCAATGAAAACAATTTATGTCATGGGATCACATAAACCACATTGCCATGACAGAAAAAGAATATCAGTATTCATGTCACAGGAGTTGAAAAAAAACATAAGTTTCATTTCATTTTCTTCATCACGAATGCTCAGTACTTTCAAAAAGTAGTGCTATTAATTATGCATTTTTGCCAAGAAAGTGATAGTGAAATGAGAAGTTGTGGTTCCAATCTGAATTAATCATAATACAAGGGAGAAGAGAAAAACTAACGGTACAATTCCACAAAACTTTTTTATTTTGACACGACCATGGTTTCGCTGCGGTGCAGCATCATTAGGTGGGTATACAAACACTGCATCAGCCTTATGTATGGTGAAAGTCGGTGGTGGGGGGAGGAACGGGGTCGGAGTGCATTGGGTGAGGGGGGGGGGGGAGAGGAAGTGACCAAGGATTGGCCGGTCGGGTGAGCGTGGTGATGCATTAGGGTGTTTTCAGGGGTGGCGGAGGTCAGGTCTGGTGGAAGTCTGGGTGGGGGAGGAATGGAGTCGCAGAGAGGGTGGGAAAGGGAAAGTGACCGAGAATTGACAGGTCGGGTGAGGGTGGTGAAATAAGTTAGTGTGTTTGCTCCGGGGGTGGTTAGGGTTTCATCTGGGGAGTGACTGAGGCGGAACCATTGGAGCTCAGGGGGAAGGGGAGGTTTAAAAGAGGGGAGCGGGATAGATATAATAATTCATTTAAAACCTTGCAAGATTTGGAATTTACACAGATTGAAATTTCTATTTTTTCAAGATCATCCAACTTGAGACCCTTGTTTTCAATGTGTAATATGTGTGGTGTAAAATCACTGCTATGTTTGTGTTGTAATAAATGATTGGCGAATTGGGAAGTGTGTTTGTGGTTACGGAAGCAAGCTTTATGTTCTTTTATCCTCGTGTCAAAGGTCCTCCCTGTCTGTCCAATGTATGATGCCCCGCAATCATCACAGATGAGTTTAAAACTCTGTTCTCTTTCAAAATATCAAATTTATCCTTTGTTGACCCAAGTATGTCTCTTAAGGTAATACTGTAGAAAGCGGCTCTGATATCATTTTTGGGGAGAAGCTTCTGGACTTTGAGGGATAATTTGCCAAGGAATGGTATCCGTCTCCACCTTTGTATGTCGTTGTCACACTGTTTGTTGTATAGGGACCTAACAGCCAATTGTGTTTGTTTTCGTCTGTAGAGTGTCGATTAACCTTGTGGGATAACCGTTGTTGAATGCAATCTGTTTTATTGTCGCGAGTTCTCTTTGTTTATTTGTGTGCGACATGGGAATGTGGCATAGTCTGTACAGCATGGAGTGGAAGGCTGCTAGTTTGTGTGTTATGTGGTGATTTGAGTGAGAATGTATAACATGGTCAGTGTGGCATGGTTTCCTAAATATGGAGAAATCAAACTTGTTATTTACAATTTTTAACGATAAGTCAAAGAAATTAAGCATTCCGTCCTTTTCCAGTTCACACGTGAACTTTATATTACTATCTTGTGAATTTAACAATTTTATGATAATCGTCGTATCAAAATAAAAAAGTTTTGAGGAATTGCATCGTTAGTTTTTCTCTTCTCCATTATGGAAAAATTCCACCAAGTTACCCCGGAAACAGTTTCTTTTATAATACAAGGCTTAAAATATCCCCTGCTTAAATCCATTATTATTCTAGACATTCTACTCTAAATTCATTGATTTTCAGATGCTATGTCTTCTTAATTAAATGCCCAGTGTACTTCTGACATGCTTTAAATTTCATTAGTTACTACATGTTTCTCATGACAGAGGTAATGATATAGTTTTTTTATACTCTTAGCATCTGCAATCACTATTTTTATATATAATTAAAAGAGAACAGTAGGACTCCTATGACAATAATGTGGGATACCCACTTACCACAGATATCACAGCAATGCCCGATGGGGCGTAGAGGTTTGAGGCAAGGTGGGATGTCACATTGTGTGCCACCTGCATAGCTGCACACCCTTTCCATGGTCATTGGACCTGCATTACCACAGTAGCAACCAGTTAAGCTCTTGCATGAGTGGTCCGCACCATTCTCTCCTAGAATAGTTATCGCATTTGGGTCTCCAATGAATTGCATCCTGCCCACTTCTGACTCCCCCAGTATTCTCCAAGTTTCCGTGTCCAGAGCCTGTTGATGTTTCAGTTTTTAATTATTCTCTTTGATGATAAAGTTTCCTTTAAAGTTTAAGAGACACTATAGAATGGAGTCACAGTGGTGAAAAGTAAATTCATGGCTATGGTGCCTATGATTAAAATATGTCATCAGGTTTTTATATTGCTAGTCTTCTTGAAATCCACATTTGTTAATAAGATTGTTGATAGCAACATTTATTTTTATATTGGAGTCATTAGGAATAACTGGCATGAGAAAATCTTCAAGGATTTCCAGCAACAGGTAAGGACTATCAAAGTTACTGAATTCACAAAATAAAAAGCTTAATGTTCCCCAGGCCAGGAAGATATTCCAAAAAAATTATTTAAAGAATAGGATCATATATTACTCCAATTTAGAATTGATATTCAATCATTCATTGAAAGAAGGTATAGTGCCAAAGGATTGGAAAGTGACTCCTATATGGGAACAAACAAGATCCAGAGTATTACAGACCTAGGTCACTAGCATTCTCTTGTAAAATTCTTGAGCAGGTAATATGTAGTAAGTAACTTTGTGCAGTACGTGGATAGTCAAAATTTCATCAATAAAAATCAACTTGGATTCTGCAAAAGTAGATCTTGTGAAACTCGGGTGGGAATATTTCTTCAAGATATATTCATGAATCAGGTGAAGTGAAAAAGCAAGTGGATGCTGTTTTTTTATTTCAAGAAGTCATTTTACCAGGCTCCTCACAACAAGGTAATGTTCAAGCTCTGAACATCTGGAATTAATACAAAGGTCAATTTGATAATCATCTTTCTCACTGATAATGAACAGAAAGTAGTGATTGGCGGAAGCAGCTCTGATGTGGTTAGATTGACTTCTGGTGTTTTTATGACCAATAACACTATAATTTGACCAGATAACACACAAGGAAGAGTTTTGGGCTCCATATTATTCCTAATTTACATCAAGGATATGACAGAAAATTTCCAGTAGCATGAGATAATTTGCTGATGATACAATCGTCTATCAAGAAATAAGTGCAAAAAGAGAACTTGAGTCTTTCACAACCAAGCTTAATTGTATCCAACCTTTGTGTCAAGACTGGGGGCTGGAACTAAATCCTAAAACACACTGCCATTCACTACTAGCAAACAGTTAAAACTACTTCAATATTATGATGTTGGCGGAGTAGACATAAGTATGGCAAGTGAGGTGTATATCTGGGCATCACTCTTACTTCAAAGATATAGTGGTGAAATTATATTTGAAATGTTTGCGACTCAGTTCTAAATAGACTGGGATTTATCAAATGGATTGTGAGAAAGTGTTCAAATAGAAAAGTAAAAGAAAGGTGTTATTTCACACATATACCTGGAGTATGCATAAGTATTTAGGATCCAACAAAGAAAGGTATGTAATTTAGGAACTTGATAAGATAAAAAGGATAGCACTGTGCTTTGTTACAAATTCTTATAAATGTGCAGAAAGTGTCACTCAGTTATTGGAAGAGCTTGGTTGGGAAATTCAAGAGATGAGAAGGTTGTTAGCTGTATTAAAGTTACTTGAAAAATTTAAATTGTATGGATACAAATCTGACAATACAGGCATATTTCCACTTCCACACTGTAACAGCAGGACAGACAGAAGCAATAGATTTAGAGACATCATCTGTGGAATTGAGATATACAAAGGTTTGTATCCCCCATATACAATAAACAACTACAATATGAACAGGATAAATCTCCCAAACACATTGCACAACATATTTCAATATCAATTAACAAATTTTTTTTTCAGTTTATTGCCATCTTCACATCTAGTGACATAACATCCCCTACCATATACCCTTGTGGTGACTTACAATCTTGAAAATTAAATGCTCTATGCACTCTTTGAGTCCTTAGTCTATTGACCAAAAACATCTCTGAAGTACTTTATTCATCAATTATCTGATAGGTATGCAAACTTTTAAATGAGTTCCATCCTTTGATGTGCCCTTTTTCCCTTAGGACAGGGGTGGTGAACCTTTAGCAATTGAGTGCCAAAGTTTATGAAATAAGAGTACATACTCACTTGACTCACATGCCAACCCATCGAGTGAGATAGAGGTATTGATCGAACGCCCTCCCAGTTCCACGTGCCAAAATAATTGCTCCTCGTGCCAATTTGGGCATGCGTGCCATAGGTTCACCACCCCCGCCTTAGGATCTCCTATTCCCTGATTGATATCCTATGCATTACTCCTTTGCCTATCCTTGTCCATGGGGGTTTTCCACCTTCTGTGCTTGTACATGTCATCTACAACTTTATCCCATTAACCCTTGTAACCTTACTGTCTTTAGTGTAGGTATCAAAATAGTTAACTTTTCCCTCACAACCTGCCCATGATCCATCAAATCCATCTCAAAATTCATGAGACAAACCGGAACATCCAAATAAACTTATGTTGAAAATTCTTAGTATATTAGTCATGTTTAGTGTTCCTTTTCCATTTCTTAGTCCAAAACAATCATTCTCCTCTTCTCTAATCACCTGTTGACTACTGAAAGGGCTGTGTTTCATGCAGAATTATATCAATAGGCCCCCAAATGTTTGTATGAAAATCTCCACCTCTTTACAGAGTGGTATTTTATGCTGACTTAATGAAATCCCCCAGTTGAAGACAAAGCCATTGTAAGGAACTGGGATGAAATATGGATTAAGGTCTTAAATTAATTTTAGAAAGCAGATGATGTAGAACAGGAAGGAATTGGAACCAGGTAGAAGCAAAAGAGTGAACTGTGAATCTTTTAATTGGTGACCACTGATGGAATGGATAGTGGAGTAGTATAGTGTTCCTTTATTTACCTGTCCATCAATGTTGAGAGATCCAATTGCTGTGGCAACACGGGGTAGAATTACTCTGAAGCTGCTTTTTGATGGAAACACCACACGGTCATGTTCACAAGGTATTTGTTCTGCATGTGGCATGGGGGAGTTCATCACAGCATTTGAGTTTTCATTTTCTTCACCCCAACTTCTAGGATTCATCCAAGCGCTCAGTTTGGTGCCAACATAAAACATATCTTAGGTAAAAATTGGTTAATAATTTCAAATTTACCTGTTTCCATTAATTATGAATTTTTTTAATTTTATCCATTTCCATTTGTGATGTATCATTGTATCATTTGAAAGCTCTCCTCTATGTTTAAAAGATATATATGTATTTAAATGTAACTCAATTCAGTGAATTATCAATTTATTCTTGATTCTCATTTTCAAAAGCACTTATGTAAAAAAATGCATTTTTTGTGAAGTTAAAGAATAGCAGAGAGAATAATAATTTCAATTGCAATCTCAATTGTTGAACAATGAAAATCACTATTAGGATACTTTGACTTGATATTACTTTCTTTGACAGAATGAATCCAGCTTACTCTCATGTTTACAGTGGTCATGGTCAGTCTTTGTTGATTTGAACATCAAAGCACCATTAGTTGGAAAAATAATTGCACCATTAAATGGCAAGAATAGTGCCCTTATTGTAGTTTGAACTGGTGAAAGCATCACCAATAAATCTTGAGCAGAGTCAAATATTACTCTGCTGTTGGAGCATGGAACATGAGGTGGTCTCCAGTTATAAGGATTGTGAAAGTTTGTATTTCCATGCCATACTTTGGTTCTGACAGCACCTCCTGTGGCATCAGCTGAAAACACCAACCCTGTAGGAAAAGACCATCTCCATTTAAAATTTATCATTTATTTATAATAATATCGTATTTAAAATAGATGTTGGTCACCTGACACCTCCTAGCCTGATTTCAGATGAAAAAACCCATTCTAGATATTCATTCGCCAATTTATATCTGGTACGATAATAGAAGTACAATTTACCAACACGTTAGTATTTAGTTATTAACAGTTCTCACTCTTTCTTGTACAAACATATATGTATTGACTAAATGGATAATGATTTTGTTTTTTTTTTTTTAATTTCTGTGGCCATAGTTAAGTAGTACATTTTTAATTGCCAATTTGTATCTAGTAGGAGTACGATTTTCTAATATATATTAATGAAGAGTTCTCACTAATTCTTATATAAACATGTTTATATTGACTATGGTTAGTCAATAAATGTAAATCTAAGTTAATAATGATCTTTGTTTTTTTAGTTCTGTAGATAAATATTATTTATTAAAATCCGCTACACCTCGCATTATCTCTATTTTATCCATAAACTTGGGGATACAGGAGAAAACAACGCAAATAATGATTAATTTCCAATTTCCATGCATACGAGACATGCGGGTAACAGAACACTAGGATACAAGTATGAATGAAAATAAATATTTCTCAGCATTCGCTTTTCCTTCCCGACCAGTTATCTGCATTTAATTGTTTTGGCACGTATTCAAACCATATCTTTTAGTATCATATTAATGAGGCTACGTTGTAGTTTTGTTTAGGCTGGGAAGAGATAGTAAGGTTGCTCTCTCTTACCCCTTGCGGTATTTGGTTATTTATATTTTAGTTTTCATTTAATTATCCTGTAAATCTTCGCTTTGCTCTGCAAGTTTAAATTAATGGGTTGCATAAAAATATGCTCTGCTCAAAATAGAAGTACAATTTACGAATTGAATTAGACGCCTTTTCAGATGTGCGTCTGTGGAAACACCGCATTTGACGGCATATAAGACAGTCATTTCGGTAGGGCACTCCCAAAAACGTTTTTTAACAAAACGTCGTCAAAATAGGTAGTCCATCTAAAGTAAAAGTCACATTCAGTATTGAACCATGGAGTTTGAACCTTCACATGTAAGACGCGGGGGATTTTTGAGCCATAATGTTTTGAATAAATACCTATGCTGTAAAATATTGTAAGCTTGTGTGACAGTTTAATTAGAATGGAAATTGCAATTCTATTTAATTATATCGCTTGGTAAGGCGGAGGAGTAATTATTTACGTATGTAACACGTTTACATTATTACAGTAGGTAATGTACTGAAACGTTGCTCACCTGAGAAATCCTTCTAGGAGAACTTACTGCCTTTAATGCTCAGCTTCAATAAATCTCTTATTAATTTTTAAATGGTTATTTTGTAACATATCCCAAAAGATACATTCAATCTAAGCCCAAAAAAGGCACATAACGAAAGAAATGAATATACATGGAGAGTAACTTTAAATGATGTGGTAGCGTTAATGCTTCTCCAGGTGGTCGGCACATGACTAATTGCCTTGTGGACTTCACCGACCGATGTTCTGTTTTAATTTCAAGCTTCCAATTGACTTTGATTGGAGAAAAAAATTCGCTATATGATTGCTTAACTACCCCTCGTTCTTAATTTCTGTTTCTCTATGCAGGGTGTCTACCAACCTTGAAAACCGAGAAAAACACGTGGATATTATTTGGGCCTTAAAAACCTTGAATTAGACGAGACTTTTGGTAAAAATCTTGAAATTTGAGGAGTCTCATGAAATTATCTTAATCGAGGAGGGAGAATTTTTCTAACTTTATGACATTGTTTGATATGAAAATTCTGTTGTGGTTGATTGAAACCCGTTTATACTCGCGAAAGGGCAATAAGACGCATTGAAATGTTAGTTAGGTCGAGTTTTTCTGGTGAAAAATTGCAGCAGAGAGGGTCACGTGGTTGGAGTGGGTCGATTCTATTTGTGTCTCTACCTATGTGCGGTAAATGCGTTAAATTTCACCGCCCATCACGTCTTTATACTTCCGTTACGACCATCATTGTTCTGATTTGTTACTGCTTAGTTGGACTCTAGCCACCTTGTCCGAAGGTTTTCTTTGGTAATTTGTGATAGCACAAATTTCTTTCATAGATCGAAGTAAGTTCTCACTGTTACTGATGCATGCGTTGCCTACTCCTTTTCCTCAGACGGAAAAATGGTTGGTTATTGACTTCTAGGTATTGATTATTTAATAGTTCGTGAAATTAGAATGAAAATTAGGTTTTCTGTTACAGTTTTAGTAAACTAGCGCGAAGTGGAAATATTTCTTAGCTATAATAGTTTTGCCTTTTTCAGCCCCAGATGTAGGCAGCAGACGTTAGAGAATTTTTTACCGTAGTATTTACCATGCCCATACGCTATTTTTTATTAAACGTTAAAATATATATTCAAGTGGAATGATTACCTTCTCTTGAGATTACTTGGATTTCACCTGAGGAGTCTAGTCTTTTCAACATCATAGGCGTAGAATTAGGCATAACACTCTAAATGTGGATATTGCATCGCACGTTTCAATATAATGATAAGGAAAACACGACCCTGCAAGTATTTGAAACAGCAGAATTTTTGTTTTTTATCCGATGCGTTCCTCATCCAGTTCCCGCTGCCGCGGCATGCCGGTTCTAATTAATTTGTACAATTGTATTCTACTTAACAATTTTACACAGCATATTACTGTCTGAATGATATGCAGAATTCATAGCTTTTTTGAATAGGTATGAGTGATGCTCATATTTCATCCTCAGATCTCAAAGCTATTCGTGCACAACGGCTAATTAAGTATTTTTGGAACCCAGCATCCGCGGGAAATATGTTTTACGGTTAATCGAAGCTGCGGTTCATCACCACTCTTATGTATTATGTAGTAGTCGTTTTTTAAAACGTAGGCTAACTTTGATAATCCTAAACTATTGTTAACGAGCATAGCAGAACTGTAAAGTTGTTGAGGGTTTACAAATACGATGAAAAATGATAATGATATGAATGAAAATGATTATCTGAATCAGCGATGGTAGCAAGTCAGCTGGAGTTCCGTCACATTTCCGTAGTCACATAATTATGGGCAGGATCCTTCCTGCATGGTTTCGCTACCATCATTAATTGCGCGAACTCATCTAGAAGCGCATTCAGTTCACTGATCACAGTAACCGTCCCACAAAAACCTGCTCTGCCGACTCCGATTAGTGATGAAAACGTGTGATAATGAAGGATCGGCTTAAATGCGCTATCTTAATCCCAATTAAAAAGCTTGAATATTACCGTCAGCTAAGGTCATTTGCGCCATTTAGGATAGGTGGGAGATTGGAAAGAGGCAGTGAATTTTCAGTGAACGGAGAAAGAGTGGAGTGAAACGCGGCTTCAATTTTAGCCTATTCCTTACGAAAGGCGCCAAGAGGTCAGCGGTTTAACGTCGCATTCGACGGGCGTAGTGATGAACATACACTCCTCACTAAGGGACCCGTGTAACAATAAAACTTTACCGGACTTTTGCGATGGGAGGCCAATATCCTCCCTGAACGCGATCTTCGTGATGAAACATATAGGAGCTAGTTGGTGCATTATACGTTAGTTGATATGAAACCTATTGATAATGCTAGAATTCCTGCAACTAACCGGGCAGGGTAACAAGTGTTGGTTTAAAGGGACTATCTCAATAGACCTCTGGACAATTTTTTAAATCTCCTTGAAATGCTACTTAAAAAAATGTTAATTATACTAAAACACCTTAGCGATGAAAACTATGCATTTATTTAATGTATTTTTCGAGAAATAAGCAAAAGAAATGCCCAGAAAACACGCCCACTCTAAAACGTATTGTGATTGGCCGGCTGAAAGTGACGTCAGCTCCTGCAATGGAGAGGGAAACGGCGGAACGTACTGTACCTGTGGACGTTGTTTTCAACATTTGTTGTCGGATTTAGATATCTTTGGTGTGGTTAAGGAAGGCTGCGAACATATATGATTTCTTTAGAAGGTATGGAGTCTGAGTTTGTCAAAGCTGAGGCAAGAAATCTTCCGAAAATCTCAACATTAGCAATGTTTTCATACGTGTCAACACCGTGTTTAAATGTAACTTCGTTCAATCTTCATAGAAAACCTGATTCAAACGGAAATCCAAAGAGTTAAGATGGCGAGGTAAAAGCATGCCAATGTTTGAAAATGAATGTTCACATTTGAATTTTGTAATATTCATAATATGGCGGTGATGAATGTTTTGGTGTTAGGGTCGTTCGTGAGGAACACGACGATGATGCCATCGGCTATGGGCAGGTTAAGCTCGATAAAATGTTGTTCGTGCTCGTGTATGCCCCGAGCATAAACTAATATGTCGTGGAAGCACATATTTTGATGGATGGCGAAGACAAGTAGGTATACCTACTTGTCTTCGCTATAGACTTTAGTGAGCATTTCGTGCAGGGATTGCGTAGGTACGTCAAGTTCGGGACCACAAAAATAAGACGTATAATGGGCATCTACTTTATCCATTTGTTTACTTTGAATTACTGCTCCAATATGTGTCGACATCTCTATATTTTCAGGCACATTATATCATTAATGTATCATTTGGGATGTTTTCAAGGATTCGGACTAAGGCCTGGTTACACGATACATTAACCCGTACGAGTTAATGTGTAAATGCATGAACGCGAAAATGCACCGTGTAACCACACCAAAATGTACAAATGAATGAATGCGTGAACAGAAAATAGAACCTGTTCTATTTGGTTCATGCACTAACGTACAAGTTGAGCAGAAACCATTCACGCAAATGTACATTAACCCGTACGTGTTAATGTATCGTGCAACCAGGCCTTAAAGGCCTAAATAAAAAATACAATGAACGTGAAAATCTTGTTTGTAGTGGCATAACCTTATGGTGCAGTTATGAGTTTTGATACGATTTCCAAGAACTTCCTTTTGGGGAAATATATATTGGGCTATTGAGACAAAGGGGGATTAAAAAACCCTTGATTACCGAATATACCGAGGAACTTGAAAATTTAACCTGTTGCGCAGGAAGCAAGTGCGATCGTGATCCTAGATTCTAATGTTGTGTTGTGTAATATTGGTGTATTTGGCATATTAGCTGATCTAGACGCAGACGCGGTATGTTGAAACGTGAATCTAATGTGTTAAATCGTGAAGGTAATGCAAAGAAATAAATATTCCCGTCTACAACTACTTTGGTTTAATAAATTGTTTTTATGCGCACAAGTAGCCATTCACGCATCCATCGTTCACGCTGACCTTCGAAAATTGAAATTGACCGGTGAAAATTACTGCTTGCGATTAATAAAAGTTAGGACATCTAATCTTGAAAAGTAAGCAGCGATAGGTTCAGTGGGTTCAGTCTTTTAATCATAATTGAAAGTTGCTTAGTGAACTTTTTCAAACATGGCATATTGCCTGATATGGAAAAGATTTTTCGTGACATATGTCCAGCACATTTCCCTCGTACTCTGATTACTGATTTGTGCATGTATTAAATTTCCTAGCAGTTTTTCTATCAATGAAAAAACTTTACCGAATAATATTGAGCCTATATGTCAATCGCATCAATAGTACTACTGGCGGCGCTTTGTTTTGACCTAGTTTCTGCACAATTAAGATACAATTAAGTTTAATTTAGCTTCCAGAATGGGTAAAATGAATATAGACAGAGTGAACGTTCAAAAATGCACACGTTTGATCGCATAGACAAAGTTTCATTTCGCTTGCACTTCTTTCTTCACCCATATTATCCTGTTTCGGGTAATTAAAAAAAAATACTTGTTGGGAGGCATTTCCGTTGGTGTCATTATATTTTGGCACAAGACAACATTTAAAACAACGCTTTGGCATGTTAAAATAAAGTGCGTTCATGAAAGACATTTCAATAGTGATCTCCTAAACGCTTCAAACTTCGCATAGAAATAGACGCACCGCGACCGCTGTTGCAGGACCTGACGTCATTCAAGATGGCAGCGATGCGAATTACGTTTTTGCGAGGGACCAGCTCGTGGCGATTCAAATGCTTATATTTTAAAAATAAAATACTTTCTGTCAAAACTGCTTTCACAGCAAGTAATTTTTTTGTTTAAACTCTACGAAAATGCCTTTATTGGGATATGTGTCCAGAGACCTATTGCGCATAGGTTATCAGAATATGAAATTTGGTAAAATAAATGGTTCGGCTCTGACTTCTCGTGCAAATCCCACACTTGTGCCTCCCTGAGACTTCTTCGGTGAACAAAAAATTTTGATTTAATTTTGTTTTCCAAACTGATAACCTCTTGGCTTCCCCTATTTTGAGTACACTTGGCCAGTGGCTGATGTGAGACGTCAGTAATATTAATTTCCGTTCAAGAAGTTGGCTCTGAACACGAAGAAGTTCGGCGGAATTTATTAGGACTGTCCACATTCGTCTCGTGGGAAGGGCGCGGATCTATCGGTGAATATTATCTGAATCTTAATGATTTTCTTTCACATTTAAATCATCAAAACAAAATTCCAATACATTATACTGACGTATATTGTTGTAGCTCACCGATTATGAATATGGCGACGCGATGAAAATCCATCCTGGTGTTTCCCCTGTTGGAATCCTTCCTTTCCGTGCACAGTCAGCGTAGCTTTTCGGCCTCAAAGCTCTCGCGCTCATGTAACGTGATGACAACGCAAGGGGCGTATGGCCTGATAAGTCTCCCCTTGACTAGTGTGTCATTTCGCGCGATAGTCTCCGTTTTCTAATCTTCTGGTAATGATTTGAGAGAAATAAATGCTTTCGTGGCTATTTTCACAGTTCACTCGCCAACCAACTCTATTGCCAACGCCTCGATTAACTTAAATGCAGCCCTTATTTTTTGTTGTGTAAATACTTACATATGAATACATTTACACTCGAGTGGTAGCATTTTGGGATCTGTTCATACTGTCAAAACCTTTCTAGTCAAGGATTCAGTGGAAATGTTTGCGAAATTCGTTGCCTCAGCCAAGGAGTCACTTGTTCAAATTTATCATGCCGCATATTAATTCAATGGATAGAATTCCAATACAAATAACGAAAAGTAAATTATTACGTGAATCTTCTTGTTAAGAACGTTTATATCAATAGCGTGATCGTAGTTTTTGTTAGTGCCTGGGAACCATCAATTCAGTAAATCGTTCATTTTGTCCAAAAATTAAGAGCACGGCAATTACTCGAATTTGTTACATTAAATTTTTATAAGTTTGCTTAATTTAAAGGAAGAAAAAATTAAAAATGTATTTACCTCTTTCTTCTGCGCGTGATTCCATCAGGATGCCCAAAGGTGACTTATACCTTTTTTTATACCTACGACTATTTCCACATTCGATTATTTTACTTCAGTCAGCTGTGACCTCTTCTTCAGTAGACTTTGAAGATAGTTTGGCATCATAGTGAACCCGATGAGCAGGTAAAAGATAGGGATAGAAGACAATGCCTTTCCGAGTAATAAAAGTCTCAAGTGAATAATGATTGTGTACTTTTATCATACAACATATGCCGTTTTATCTTCACATTGTACTGCTCATGGTCTCGTGGCAAGTGATTTATTTTTTGTCCTTTTGTTCTTTACCTTTCATAATCAGTCATTTAAATACTTTTTGGCCCACGGGCGAATGAAGTTCTCGATAAATTCATTGAAGCATGTGGGCTGGAAATTTTTGTTGCGATACTCATTGAAGTTATGGAAGTATCTATAGTTGTACGTAAGTATAACAGTATATATGTCACTTGGCCACAGAGTGTATGGGGAGGTAATACCCTAGAACAGAGGTTCCCAAACTCTTTAGTCTTGCACCCCCTTTTCGAACCTTAGGGAAACCACGTACCACCAAGAGACGAGAAATTCCGATTTTTCGACTTTTTGCATGTTTTTACGTAAATAAGGCTGCAATAGCCCTATTTGGTTTTCTTTGACGATTTTTAAAGATGGGATGAGGAATATTGTGAAAAAGATTGACTTGCAATCACCACGGTATTTATTACATTTGAATTAATAAAAAGGAGTTGGTGCATATATTTTATTTGAGTTAAAAGCTACTCACTGATGCACTACACACTACGCTACCGGCATATATATCCCAGATATCCTAGCAGTTTATCATTTTCCTATCATTATGATCCCTATTTCTGGGTATGGTTCTTTCGAAGCTTGAAAAGAATTCTGAGAGCCAAAATCGATCATGAAAAAATACTCATCGCGCATTTCTAGGGGTAGTAAGATTAAAAAAATCATCACCCAAAAAATAATTGAAGAGGTCTTACAAAGAACTTTACCTCATTTTACAGTTCTTTGCAAATGTAGTTTGTTTATTTTTGGGAGCAACTCGGCCGAGGGACCGTATTTATGTGTCTGACGATTTTTACGAAAGAGGAATGGAGGCTAACTAATATCTTTGAGTAGAGTGAATGAGGGAGAGCGTTCAAGTGGGGGCCCTCCTGGTTCATCTACATAATACCCGAAAAGCCACGGTGCTAGTGTTTGGGAGTGAATGAATCCACACTAGGAATTATCGAGGAGTAAACAATCTTATTGTTAGTAAATCTCTCCGTTTCACGCTTAACCCCTTGCCGCCTGTTCAAAACTATGGTGGAATTTTTATGCTTTTTAAAGTCTGTAGGTAGTAGGTAGTCAATCCGAGGACATATAAATAAAGGCCGTTAAAATAGCTAATAACCAAAGAATATTACTTAGTGGCTAATGGTTGTTGAGATTGTGACAGGGGAGTAAGGAGTTGGGGAAACAAATCTTTTCCGTGCCTTTGATACAAAATGCCTTTTCAAATATCTAGTGAAAAAAATGCGTGAAATATGGTTAATACAATTTTTTCTCATGCCATTTTACTGTGGTGTAGAGCAAGTGTAGAGTGTGATACGAAGGAGAGAAAGAAGTTGAGAACATTTCATTGACATAATATAATGTTCTGCTGTCTTCTTGTCTAGATTTAAGTTATTGATGATTTTCGTGAATATATCGGATCATACCCCTCTTAGCTTTGTGAGCTAAATGTTTCGGAGTACATATTTTTGCTGGAGGGAAAAATGGCGTCACAATTTATTCTGCTGTGTGCATCGTCAATTAAAGCAGGACTCCACAAAAGAAAGCATCGAAGGTGTTGGTGAGATAGGAACTTCAACAGTGATTGTGAACCTCTTCTCCCGAGACCAGGGAATCTCGAAATCACACTAAGTTACTCCTTTATGTTAATCACATTTCTTTAATTCCATTATATTTTTTTCTCAAAATGGTTATTATTTGTTCACTAAGGCCGTTTTAAATAAGGCTTGTCAGTGCGTAGTGTGATGCATGGAGAGATACGGAGTGAAAATGGTATCGTGTAAAACAAGGAATTACATGAAAACTTCCAAATATACGAACGACTAGGCAGAAAATAACCCCGGTCCTATTTCAATTATTTCATCCATGCGATGTATACAATTTGACGCCTCTTTCGAACTTCGGTGTTAATTGCCTCATACAATAACTACCTAAGGCCATTGGTGTATGCAGCATCATTTATAGTTTTCGATCCGTGAACGTTTATCTTTCATTTTACCAATAAAATTATCAGTTTTAACTTCCCTAGAAATCGATATTTGAAAGAAGAGCGCTTTGGGCGCGTGTAAGTACAAGAACGTTCATGAAGATGGCAGTAACGTCAAGCTTCGTCAAATCCACCAACTTTATTTTTTTAAGTTTTGTACCGCGCATGCGCCACAACTTCTCAGCTTCCCGTTCCTAGGCGATTCAGGCTATTCACCTGTTACCCCTGTTACGCTCAGTCCGCTGAGCACCAGCGGTGTTTTTGTGTCTCAGTTCGGTTGTGTGAATGTATTTATGCCGTGTGCTGTGCGGACCTCTTGTCAAAGTGATTTAACCCTCTGGCTTGGGCGTCGTTAATTATTTAGCGTGTGCCTCAAATTGAAATTGCTCCGTATTTACTCCCGAATACACCGTGAGGTGAATAAAATATCTTGAGAAAATGTGGGAAGGTGTCCTGCCTGGAAGTTACCAGCGGTGACAGTTGGTGAGGCGAACGGGAGTTCCTAAACCTCCGTGCAGTGCCCCGCCGAAGATACTTAAGTTTTTCTTAATTCTCACTGTATAATGTGGAACAACAGCTTTCATCGGTTGTGGGGATGCATCCCTGTCCGCCTTCTGGTTGGATTTTCACTTGCTGCTCTACTAAACGTAAGTTTATGCTTTCCGTCATAACATGATACTATTGCTAGCACTATATCCTAGTCTGAGATTGATTAGTGCTCCAAAACTTCCTCCCTTGGTGAGGTAGGCAAAAATGGTAATAACAGTTTATTTGAAAATCATAACAAGTGCCGCCGTTTTGTTGCGTCTGCGTAATGAGTTGGATAAACAATCCATGCTCAAATAACTTTGAATACCCCTCCGACATCATGACTAAGTTAGCCATAAAATTGCATATAGCTGTTGCGATAGATATTCAGTTATTTAGTCACTTTTGTTTTGGATTAGTATTTTGTGTACCTATTAAGTACATGTGAAATAATATTATAATTCAAAGGGTATGGATGATTTTCTTTTATGTAATGGTGTATTGCCCCGAAATCTTTTTATGTTTAATACGATTGTAATTTTCTCATTTTTTGTTGCCATCCATTCTTCTCGTATTTTTTTTAATGAATCCGTGGACATTGGAAAGACTTCAATGACGTCGAGCAGAGGACTAAAGTAAAAAGGAGCGGGATGGAAGTAATTATTCACGATTCGATTTGCATAGGTATTCAAGCACTGAGTTATTTCATGTCATAATATTTTGGAGTTAAGTTGTTTTAATTCATGGAAAACCTTTGACTGTGGGGCTGAATGGATTTTAACACCCGACTTGTATTATTATTGTTGCCAAAGGCATTAGCCATGAGCCAATGGCCCACCTTTCTTTTAGATGTGTGGAGACGAACTTTCGTTGAAATCTTTTTAGTTTGAGCCCTACCTGTGGTCTTATTGTTAGTCCATCATCCCGGATGCAGACAACTAGATCAGTAATCATTAATACCTACCACATCCACGGTCGTTGTGCTGTCACTGTCGTTAATCTTTTGTTTTGGTTGCTACGAACGGCTACGAAGACTTGATCCATGATCCTACATTATCGCATTATTATTACCGCTCATCACTAACAGAATTAAACGCATGCTTTATGATGAGGTGCAGGAATTATCTTCAATTGTCCACTCGTATTTAACATACCCCCAGCTTTTCCTCTCAAATTTGTTAGGTATGTCGGATCGTGTGTGCGCACGATGTGTTTGCCCTCTGGCGAAGGGGATGCTCGCCCTCGCCTTATATTGCTGTTCAACCAGTGCAGAACCTTAAAATCTACTGGTCGTGAATGCATATTTGCTTATATTTCGTTGAATGTCGGTTCATTTTAAGTAATTACTATAAAATCGTGTACTTGGTCATGGAAACTTTGTTGTCGTGAGTTCTTGCTGATGATGCTGCTTTACCTTCAAGTCGTGCTGTAAATGGCTAAGAGTTACATCGAAGTCGCTGCATTATTCGTCGCTTCAAACGCTGCTATTGCATATCGTATGGGAAAAGACTGAAGATTCAGATTGAAAATTCTGATATAAATTAGGTGTTTCCCATTTCTTAGTTCGTTGCGTCCGTATATACGACGTCCGAAACCACACGTGGTCAGGTTTACGTAGGGCCGCCTCACGCCCTCCTTTCGTAATGCAGCATATGTTGCGCTGTGCTCACCCACATGCCCCTCCTCCAGTTTTGATTATTTTATGGCAAGAGGCAATGAACGGAAGGGAGTGCGTTGGTGTGGTCGTGTCGGAGTGGTGCCATCACCATGATTTTAAATCTGTCGTTGCCCTAGGGCCTCGTTCATATTTTGGTCATATCTTGGCGTCAGTTTTTATGGTCGGGGAGGAGAAAAGTTGAAAAGATCTTTCGTTCCATTTCGCCGTAGCATCGTTCTACGAGTTCAGTATGACGTCCTGTCTGGCGAAGGAAAAAGGTGCCAGGTGTAGATTGACCCAAATAAGAAAGGGCTGGGATTCCAAAACTGACGAGAGAAAGGGCAATTGCTATTTTGAGGACAGCTCATGTCTATTTTTCTTGCAGGAAACTGCGCTTTTGGATTCGGCAAATCCGCCAGCGACTTGCTCTTCGATCACTGACCGGTATAGATAATTTATCCCTTTCATTTCCCTTTATCGATCTAACAAGGGAAGTGAAATTTGTGGAATCGGCCTAATTTTACCAGACTTAGGTGGTCTTGTCAGTGTATTTGCATTGTTATCGAGTCCGAAATTAATAGGTTCGCATTGTCTCAGGATCCAACTCGAATGCAGAATATATGGAGAATAAATAACTGGATAATACGCTGCATAATCACTCAGCGCAGATTTTTACATCGAATATTATTTTTCTGTGGCGAATTCATGATCGGCGTCAAAATATTGTTACGCTTTTTTAAATTTCGGTAGAATTACGGTTACACTCGTGATTGACTCATGTTGTATTTGACAATCCCTCTCACAATATCTTCGGGTGAACGTAATAATCTCAGAAGTAGCTCAATTTTAATATACGTGCTAAACATAAAAAGAGATTACTAGTTCAAAACTAAGGAGAATTAATACCGCATTTAACATTTTATTTGTGATATAATTCCGTTTTTCAATGATTAATCTGTTGCAGACTGTCATTTTCTGATCAGATCTACAATTGAGTTCGCCCAATTTTTTTTATTATCTTGATGGTCCTCAACCGTGAAATCCCTACATCGTCAAATTTATTCCTTTCTGCTCAAGTGCGCATGCGGCCTTCTGTATGCAAACACTATTTCTTGGATATGTTCTTCTGCCCTCTTTGTGCCTTCACTTGGAAAATGGCTCAATGGTACGGGACCGAGGTCACGGTATATTCGTGATGATATATATTTTGGAAAAGATCTAGGTAGGTAATTTTTGTGTTATAATTGTTGGCATTATAAAAGTCATTGATGTTAATTTCAATCCGCATGACATTTTTTATTCTCCACAAAATTTATCATAATTATCTACGTGAAGTTAATCTTCTTTTATAATGGAATGCAACGAGCGGGTGTTATTTTTATGCTATTGTTTTAAAAAAGTCTAATTTTGTAGTGAATCGGCGTGCTTTTCATCGGTGGAACAAAAAAAATCACGCGGAGATAATAAGAAACAGGAGTTGCCCAAAACATTATCATATATATGTATCTTACTGTCGTCATGAGAGCCAACTCTTCGCTGAAAGCGTACGTCTTGTGAGACAGCCCCCGGAAGAGGCGTTTCGGGGGTTTGAAGCCACAGGTGCGCCACATGGGGTTGTCCCAGGCAACATCCGTGTCTAACCCCTAAACAGACCCTTCCAGCTGCTCACCTGGCAGACCCTTACTCACAACCCTCACATCTGTTTCCTGCCACATCCGCCTTCATTAAATGTAGTTCCACTGATAATCTTGAAGTGTAATGATTTTGAGGAAATAACGCGGGGAAAGTTATTTATTGCAAAGTAATTGGAGTACCCAATGAGGACTCATCGATTATTGATATCGGCGTTACCATGGAAAGAGTATTTATTATCAGAATCAGTGTCTTCCCGTATATTTTCGAAATATATGCGTCTAGAAACGTACATACATACATGCATCAAGCTGCGGGAAAATTAGTTCTAATATCCCTTTGGGTGTTTAGTCATGTCGGTATCGAGAGAAATGGTTACCGTCGTGATTGAGTCTCGTGGTCACTCTTGGGGTAAGGTGATGAAAAAAGTAACGTCAAAATTTTCTTTGTTACCGGTTGAAATAGGTGTAGCATTGAGTAAATTTTGTCGACTTTCGTACGTAGTGGATGCGAAGACAAAGTGCGTCGGCCGCTGAGATAGAGGAGGGGAGGAAAGCGAGCTTTTCCTTGTCTAGCGTTTTGACCAGTGCTAATAATATTGTATTATCTTGTTCGATAATTAATTGTTTACCCTTTAATTATATTTATATGTTGGGTAAACATTAAAAACAATAAATAAATGAAATATAATTTATCGATGTACGCAAGGATGTAGTTAGATTCATGTTGTGAGTATGCTCATACGAAACTACGGAATTTTATTTTGAGTTCAGTCCTCATCCTTTCCCCTCAATCTTTTTCGCATGGACACCACTATTTTTAAGAACTATACAAATTACCATGGCCCTTAGGAGCTAATGGTTTTTGAGCTGTGAAAGAAACTAGGAATTTTCTTCAGGAAACAAGGGAGGTTTTTAGTCATGGTCGAAATTAGTCTTTGACGAAAATGTGCTGTAGTCAATAGGTAGGTAGCTAACATTGTTTATGGAAAAAATTAGTTTTGATAAATCGTGATTCGTGAGTGACTGTAAACAAATGAGGTGAATTTAGATGTTGCTCGATCGTTGTTGACAGCACGTTTCAGAATAAGTAAATGTCTGTGTAGTTACTTTTTTACAGATTGACGGTTTTTTTGTTCATCTGTGTAGTGTTAGCCACAGCATTGAGAATCTTTCCGTTGAGACTCGTGCAGTTATCTTCCATGTCTCTGTCGCATTCGACGCTGAAGACTTGTTTTATTTTAAGGTTAGCTCGCCGATTGGCCTCCGGCGTTTCCTGGTATTTCCCTTCTCTCGGTATTTCCGTTATATTACCTGGTATTTCACATTTACCTCAAGGAAGTCCCTTCGCTTGGTCCAGTGAAGCATTATCAAATATTGAATAATACTATCGAGTTTTTCCTGAGCCCTTACATCATAAAATTTACCCTCCCTGTGCGTCGGCCGCTGAGATAAAGGAGGGGAGGAGAGTGAGGAATTATAATTTATCGATGTACGCTATAGGTTGTAGTTCGATTCATGTTGTGTGTATGTTCACACAGAAACTATGGTATTTAATTTTAAGTGTAGTCCTAACCTTTCTAACCGTCAAATACTTGTGGATGTGTGTTGTGGAACAAGTTCTTCGTATGGGATTGAAAAACTTTTAAATATTCCGCAGATGTTATTAATATGTATACATGTTACCTATACTGTATGCCCTTGATAATGATGCTGTAGCGTTGACACCGGGCGGGTATTAATGAAAGCTGTGGATATTGTTAATTTTTTGTCTTGTACTTAACCTCTCCATAACAACCCTTCAATAATTATGGTACCAGGTATGTTGGGTACCGGAAATTCACCAGTTTATTTTCTTAAATATTCTTTATTATTCTCTGTTTTCATTAACATCTCCAGGGTGCCCTGAGAATCACCGGGAAATTGTGTGTGGCGGGCAGTGAATTTTACTAAGCATACCTTGTGTCTTATGCCATTTAAGTATTAGGGAAATGATTTCGATTTAATACGATAAATGGGGTAACGATTTTTTAACTCACTATGGTGTACATACAAGCTTTTAAACCATTGCATGCATGTATGAAGAAGCTTTGATTGGAAGCTCGGTGCATGAATGTCTGTTTTTCGTTAATGAAGTTGACTATATCAGTGTGCATACTTGACTTTTTATGTTCTGGTTCGGTTTATTTCAATTTTTCTGGTTTAGTTTACTTTACTGAGAAAGAAACATTTTATATCGTCCTGTCAGGTAGTTAATTTCGTTAATCTATTATTTAAAATTATTATCATTATTTGTCATCAGTGTTTATATTTGGTTGACATAATTATCCGCTCGTTTCTTCAAACAACTAACCTCCTAAAGTCAACATATTTCTTCTCTTTTGTGCCCTTTATTACTTGTTCTATGTTTTATTCGTCTTCTTCCTATGTAGTTTTTCACATTTAGTTGTCCTCGACGTTCGTCGTCGTATAGTGATCTATACCAATAACCATACTGTACATCTGTACCATATGGTGTGTCTGTACCAATAACTATTATGTGGCAACTTAGTTCCACGATACAGTAAAAAGAAAGTTTTTATTTGGTAATAATTAGAGTTGATGTTGTGGTATCCTCTTCTGTATAGATTTGGTTCTTGATCGGAATCCCCGGGTTGAAATCTAGAAGATGCTTCTTTGTACATGTCCATTTTAACCGAAGCTGAGTACTTTTCAAAGTACCGGCGGCAGCGGGACAAATCCCATACCTGCCAAACTTGAAGTCGCGGGTTCGAGCCCCTTCCGGGGAGGATTTCCACTTTCTGGGGCATGGATGCATGTGTGATTGATTACAGTTAATTGTAAAGAGGACTTTCTTGTCCTATATTCGCTGATTTAATAACGGCAAGTTTAATTAAATTTTAATTTAATCTTCTCTGGAAGGAAAAGTGGATCAGAGAAAGGAATTCATCGCCCTATCTCAATGCTTAACTCACCAACACCTTTGGGCTTAGTAATCGGTGGGGTCTACCATCGCCAACCGTATTGACCTTTGTCTTGGGTATAGCGATGGGTTGATCGGACTGGAGTCTTCACATTCCCTGCCATGCCCCCTGATGGCGGGTGCCTGGTTCAGCGAACGTTAAGGTTCCATATCGGTCAATGTATTGAGCTTGTAGTTATTATGAAATCGAGGCACCTACAACTTTGCTTCGGATGGACGTGGGGGAGATTTCAACGCCAGCGTCATTACCCATCACAAACCTATTTCCTCCTTAGTCTGTCTCCTTGTGTCTTCAACACCACCTGCCCTTTGGGTTTTAGGGTTTAAACCACCTGCTATCCGTCAGTCCCATTGGACGTTTAACTTCCGACATTCTCTCAGCTTTTCTAGCCCTTCTTTCATCTAGGAGGTTACCTTCCGCGCATAGTCTTTCCAGCTCCCTATAATTTCTATCGGTCCACCTCACTCGTGCACCCAAACCTTAGAAATTCACTCTGCCCTCAAGCGTCTATCTAGTAGCGATAGAGTATAAAGTACAGTAGTAAAGAGATAGAGTATATGTGTTATTCTGTTATTATCTCTATTCCCGATTTCAAAATCGAGACCATATATGTAGATATGTATTAGCTTTTAAATACGTTTTTGTCCCGCAGCGAAGTTTGCTGTCATTATCGGAGACGTTTTGCTGCTAATGTAAACTTTTCTATCGCAGAAAAACATTAACATTGAAAGTCATGTCTCTTGGGATCTACAAGTGTACTGTAGTAATGGAAACATTTTGTGCGATGCTTACTCTCTTCCATTTGTATTGAGGGAAGTACCTATTATTCAAATCATGCTGTTTTTGGCCTCTTGTGGTTTCTAAGGAAACAGCTTTATTCTGCGGGGGGTCCTCAACTTCTCTTTACCTCAGAACAATGGTTGATGTATGACAATCGTTTTTATTTTTGTAGCCAATATGCTTATTAATCTTACAGAATTAAAAGATTTAGGTTACTGCTGTCGATCGTGGGTGCTTGTTTTTTCACCTTCTTAGTCAAGATCCACCTTCATATCTCATTATCTGCTTCGTTAATTTCATTCTTTATTATATTTTTAAGGAACTGCCGTCATCTCTGTGATAAGATACTCCTTGAATCACTCATTTCATTGTTTGAGAGTTTATCGTCGTGAGAGAGAACTTGCGATCGCGTGCCGAGCTGAGCTTCATTACTAATTGAGATAACATCATCATGTAACTCTTTTCAGCTAAAGGGAGGGTTTAACAGCGAAGCGCATTTCAACACCATTGAAACCGGCCAAAGAAGTGAGCACTAGTTCCTTATATCATCATTTCACGCGGCCCCATGTGCGAACGCGCTAATCAGAGTGCCGAGTACCATTACGATGGCTGAGCAATGCGAGTGAGCGAATACTCGGCGAGCCACTTTTGCCTCGAGGGAAGGAAAACTTCAGTGTCTAAACAGCGATCTAACGGCACGTTCAACTCCTGTAGTTGTGTCAATGCGTTTTTCTTTTGTCGAGTTCCTCGAACGTGTTATGTAAGCGCTTCTAAATAAGTAGGGTTTTACGTGGAGAAGGTATTTGCAGTTAGCGTCAGGGACTGTGTCTATTCTTTGAATGCATTTTTGAGGGAAGGAAATGTGGGAGGGAAGAGGCCTTGAGAGACAAGAGTAGGTATTTCCTCTCTCCCCAGACGGATGTGGGTCTCCGAAGGTGTGCCACAGTTTCCGCCTTCCTTGGCAGCTGTTCTCATCTCATCAGCCTCCCTAGCTGCCGGGTCTACCAGCTTGCTGAAGATCCACATGCCCAAGTTCTTCCCTCTCCTCCTTCTGTTAGGCTTTTGTACAATTCCCTTTCCTTCTACTCACTATGACCCTCAAATCCCCCTCCCCTTCAGCAGGCTCGGATTTCCTTGACCCTTGCGGTTGGCGGTGCGCACTCCCCTGCCCCTTTTATCTTCCCCCTTCCTCTCTTAGTCAAACCTGCGCTCATCCGCAAATTGGCCTCTTCCGAATTTAACTAAAGGTCGTGAGTGGTTTAGTCAGTATAATTTAAAAATTAAATTAAGGTTGCGGTCATTCGATTTACCTGACCATCCCTGGGGATTATTCCTTGTGTTTGGGAACTAATATAAGATATTTTTTCCCTCCTCTACATATTTTATTTTCGCTGAAGGACAACTAGGTTAGCTGATATCGTATTAGTATGGATTCCTTTGAAGTCGGTGGTATGAGGGTGATCACCTCGTAATACCCTGCAAACCTTAAACAAAATGTGCCCAGGAAGTAAGTCATCACCGTGCGAGGATTATTGCCGTGGTATTATATTTTCAGTTAATAGTAACGGATTTTGGACTTCAGTTTCAACCCGGAATTAGCTGTGATAGATGCGGTTCGAACTAAGTAGGTACATAGCGTGCGAATTTCACCTTTCAGGGAGGGGAAGTCAGGTCCTTTCACTGTCACCATTTTTCGCGATCGATCTGTTTCCCAGATATTATACAACTTAACTGGACGTGCGTATAGTAGAAATCACTAATTAGCATAGTTTTTGTAACGGATTACCATATTTTAAGTAATTTACATGACGACAAGTTACTTTGTCGCTTTAACTATTTCCGCGGTTACTTCCCCTGGATGTAAATACTGACTATCGATTATGGTAGCAATGTTCGACTACTGTTGCGTATGTGGTTGTAATAGTTTTAGTATTCCGTCTCTTACCATCAAAATTGAATTTTCATCTACCCGTGAGTAGTGCCTATAGATTTTTCTTCAATTTAATCTACTCTTTAAAGTTATATGTAAACTATCGGTCGAACTCATTTTGTCCGTCCCGACTGATCCAGCATCAGGATGACGCGATTCGTGTAAGATGTAAAGTGACACATTAAATCGTCGGGGTAAAGACTTAGTATTCAACAAAAAGCGCAATTTTGGTGTAAAGGTTTTTGTGGAGTACAAAGTTCAGTCATGATGTATGTAAAAAATGGAGAAATTCAAAATGATGTTGGAAATCATCCATCTAATCATGCGAGTTGGATTTGTTGCGTTAGGATCTTAGTTCCAATAATTATTCGAAGCCTTGATTACTACGTCGATATAAATTCTTCTAGCGAAATAATTTTAAATGTCGATCACAACCTCGTATTTTCAACTGTTTCCGTTAGTCACTGCTTTTGGTTTTTCTGTTGCTTAGTATTGCAAAAATTTTACGGTAATAAAGAACACTTCCAATATAAAACTTCACCATTACTCTAAATAGGTTGATTCTTTGCGGCCAGACGGTGCTTGAGGAAGTGGCATAAGATTTTTCCTTACGGTTGTGGGAGGTATCAATGAGAGGCCAGTTTACGGACTTGAGACATGTACCGTGTGCTGTCGTTCATTCTTGCTCGACGACTTCCATCTGTCGCCGAGCGGTGTGCGCTTCCCCGATTATTTTGGCCTCAATGGGTTAAAAATACCGCGATTTTTAAATCTTCAACATCTGAAAACCTGGGTGGCCAGAATGATGGGGTGAACAGGAACCACGGGAGGGTGGGAGGGGGGAAGGTAACTCCTCACCCTAGTCTGCCTTCCTGATCCAACCCGCATGCTGCGGGCACCTGTTCCAGTCCCTTTCCTGTGAGAGGAATTGCTAGTGGGATGGTGGAATCACTATCCTGCGTGTCTCCACCGGCAAGTGAGACGTGAAGTTTTAAAGGCAGTTTTGCACGAGGCAATAAACAGCTCTGAAGGAGCGTCAAATCTGAGGAATAGAGTGTATGAAAAAGAACGGGCTGTTTCCCTATCCGACGGTCGTGTACCGGTAAAGTTTTTCATTCGAGTAGTTGCTATACATGAGTCAAGTTTCCTGCGTATCTCTCGGTGCATTTGGCTGCGCCACGATTAACCCTTAATGAAATGCCTTCAAGTCTTAGGATTGTAAACTTTAGGGGAAGTTGATATGAGAAAAATATGCTAAATCATACCCTGCGAACCACCATGAAGTGACGTGGCTGGCAGATCCAGGAGACCAACATTTTATTAGGCATATCACATCCCTTCAGCATAACGTTTCCCATCGTATTGTTCTCTGTCTTTCTAGACATATTCAAAGACCTAACTGCCTAAGTTGTTGGTCTTATCTGGCTTATGTTTGTCTAGTGTTGGACTTGTTATTATATTGCGTGTTTTGCGTTCTTTCTTCATTGTCGCAATTATAATCTCAGGGGTGTAACTCTTGTTATAATAAAAAAAATAAAAATTCACGTCTTTACGACTTCGCTGGCGCTCTCCCAAGTGTATTGTAATTTTTTTTACCAATTTTACTGTTTTTTATTCGTTTGTTTCCCTAACGAAGCTTTCTGAGATATATCTCAAATGTTTTTTTGGGTTTACTTATTTTCACGAACATGATGGACTGTTTCTTTGATTCGTTTGTTTTCTTTAAGATATTGCCAAAGATGTGCCTCAAAATTCTGGCAGCGTATGGATGCTATCGCTATGTGATGACTGTTGATAGTTACTTAACAAGCTCTTCACTCGCTTGATGCATTATGTTCAGCGGTATAATTCGGGGACACAACTGGGTACGCAATGTCCTCAAATCCAATAATTTTCATAGCATACGGCGAGTTTGGCTATCTTGAGGGAATCACTTGACAACTGTTATAAACGTTTCTGAGCACGTCTTTCAACTGAAGCATTGAAATTCGATGTGAGGTGGTAATAAAAGGATGAAGCACGTTCCTTCCACCTGTCCACCGCTGTATTTTCTCATCATCGGCTTGACAAAGGCTATTTCCTTGAGGGGACCGAATAGAGTGGTGTGGGAGGAGAGGAGGAGAGACGGCATTTAAGCATGGGGGCGAGGAGAGGAAGTGGTAGTGGGTGGGAGGTGGGTAGGAAGGACGCGGGTAAGAGGGTGGCGGATGAAGAGGTGGGTTTGGTGATCCTTTTGTCCATCCTCGGCCGCGGGGCGTCGAAACGCTGTTTCCTGTCAGTGGGGCGCGAGCTGTCTCTCCTCCCCCCGGGGTTCCACGCCGGAGGTCGGCAACCTCGAAAATCGTGGAGGAAATCCTCTTTCTGTACCCGTACATACAGGGAAACGTTTATAAGGCGTAAGTCGTTGAGTTGTGGCGCTTGAGCCGAGTTAGTGGTCGGTTCTTCGACTTGCTGCCTCAAAAGGGTAACGGAAAACTTTTTTGTGAAATTACCGAATAAGTCGTATATTTTCGGGAAGCATTTCATTCTCATCGTTTACCGTCCCGGCACCTGAGAGATTATGGCCGTCTCCTGCGTCCACGTGCGTAACTTTTAGATAATCAAGAGGCATGCCTCGTATGCGATGCATGCCTCTGCGCTGGTAATTATATTTACCAGCGCTGTCGAGAATGGATGGCGATTGGGGCAAGGAATCACTTATTAAAGGTCAGGGTTTCATATGTAATACGTTATTTGTTATCTTTATAATGCATATTACAGTTACACACTGGAAATGTGAATTTTTTTGAAAACTGTAATGTGTTGAATAGTAAGGTGCTGGCTTTTGTCCACTTTGATTTCGACTAGACTTAAGTCAAGCGTATCGACTTTTACGATCTCTACTAGTATGGTTCTATGAAATAACTATGATAGCGTAAAAACATTGTAGATTTTACTAATGGCCTTTTATTATGAAATAAATAAAAAGTGATGACCTTTTAACTGTCATAGAAGCTTCTTTCATTCTTTGCTCAGTTTTTTTTTGTCGGTCATTCATTTATTACCTTCATACCTTGTTATTAGCCGAAAATAGCTGCCTCTTTACCTTTCGAAAGTAGCCGATCGGGGGCGATTTTAGAAAGTTGAATTGAGAGCATTTAGGGCAATTAGTTTAGAATGGTTGGAATTATCACGATTTAGGGTCAGCCCCAAATTTAGGCCCTAAATAATTTCCGGTCAGAATACGGTTAAGCCGCAAGAAAGAAACTTGGATATCTCTTGGTGAATTATTTATGGAAGCATCGTATGATAATTTATGCTCCAGTAGAGGTAGAGAGAAACACGCTAGCCTCTAACCCAGCGATGGATATGTCATATTGTTCATTGCTGTATTTTTGGTGTGGTATACTCCACTTTTATCCTACAGTGCCTGTTGGCTGAGTATATAGGGGTGTTACGTGAGGTTCTGGGTACGCGGAATATGAATCTGATCCTATTGTGTCCTTCTTTTAGCTTGCTTCCTACCTCCTTCGGGATTACATATTTTGCTAAAATTTTGACTGGGACGAATATTAATTTGACAATTAAGAGTGGGGCTTTGCTATGCGCTCGTAGGCTAATATCATTTATCGTCGAGGGTGGTGCGCAATACCGAATTCCATAAATACGGTATTCAGTGTATGTCAGCACTAAAAAGGAAAGTGGAATGGTAGACTATTTTCTCTGGTTGGCCTAAGTAGTTAAATACTGTGATGCTTCATGCTGCCGTCAGCGTGTAAATCGCCGTATCAGATCGAAAATCTAATCGCAATCTAATCGGAAAAATTGTTTTAATCCTGCTGAGCTATCTACGCCTGTTTCCCTACTGTATCGTGTTCTGCTTCTATTCCATCTCTTATCAAATCGAATTATATATTTTGTAACAATTTCATCATAGGGAAGACGGAAGTGGCTAAAACCAACCAGTGAATGTCTACGGGTGAAGAGGCGTAGTTCTAAGTGGTCCCTTTGTGTCGGTTCTGCGAAATGAGGCTTTCCTTGGATATCCAGGTGTGTTTCAAACTGTGAATAATGATTCCGTCGTTTATTTTTCTGTTCAGTCGCCCATGAACGTTGGCCAATTATTCCTTTGTGGTGGAGTAAGTTTGAGAGGAAGTACTTAAGTTCTGCAGAGAACTGCGGTGGCATCAATGACCCATTAAAAAACTGTTATGGGTAAATATATATTTTTAGGGATAAAATTCATATTTAGGTTCCTGATTCTGCTCTTTTGTAGAGTGTGTTACATGCTGGTTGTTCCTGACGAGCGGCAAACGGTGTAAAGATGTTTCAACGACCTGAAATCCTTCCCACCTCCTTTGAATTGTTAATATCCGGAGGCAGAGTTATTTTCCCTATCTACTTCGGATGGGGTGTATTGCACAAGTTATGAAGTAAATATGAGTTCTGATTTCCGGACTACCTAGTGGCGGAGGAAAGCTAACTCTTAAGGGTTAATTCACTCCTTGTTTGAGTGCCCCCATTTCTGAATGCGTTGTCCATATATTTTGCGGCGAGGGAGGATAGAGGGTTACATTCGTTGGAGATGGGAAACAAGTGTGGTGTAGAGAGTATCCTTCCTCTGCTTTGAGTGGAATCAAAGCTGATCGGCATCGAGTGTTCATAACACTATCGCGGACCTATGTGGTCGTCGAGCCATGTCCGGGTGGTCAGACCTTTCCCTAGTCATCCTATCACTTAATCCACGGGCTAAATGATGAAATAACTTCTGGAAGCACGCAATATAGCCATCAGAATAAAATTGAGACGAGACCAAGAGGCTTCGGTCTGATGTGGTTCAGACATATCTGGCAGATTTGAGTAAGGTGCCGTCTAAATTTTACGTAACGCTAATGTGGGGAGGAGGATTCGGGCAAACTCTGACATGACTGACTGGTAGAAGGATGTCTGGCCTTCCTTTACGTTTGGAGATAGGTCATTTTTATTTATTGAATTTTTTAATAATATAATTATGTGAGACATAATAATTAGTGAATATTAGAATTGAGAAATAGTTAAGGTATTTTTAAAGAATGTCTGTTTATCATTCATCACCAGATATAGTTAATTGGAAACTTTTCTTAAAGGGGGGTGAAAAAAGTGGAAAATCAGCGATACGCAACGTATGGGTGGTCTCTAATAGGTAAGGCAAACTTAAAGGTTATTTAATGGCGTTATTGTTTCGAATGCTAAATGGGACTACTTTAGAGGTAAGAGTAGTCATTCTCGAAGCTTGTAATGTATTTCGATGATTTTTAAAAATAAAGACCGTATAGACTTAGGGTTCTTGAGACGTGGTATGGAGATTGTAAGTCGAGTCGAAAGTAGGAAGAGCGAGGAAGTATGAGAGATGAAGGGGCGGATGGAAATTGAATGAGGAAATTAGTAGAAGGAAGATTACTTGAATGGAGCAGGTAATAAAGGAAGAGTATATTTTGAAGAATGTAGTAAAGGGAAAGATGTTGGGTAAGCTGGTTAGAGGGAGGAGGAGAATGAGAAGTTTGGATGGAATAATGGGAGGTACGAGGTATGCCAAGCTGGAGAAGCTGCTGAAGAAGGTCGGGGTAAGAGCTGTGATTATACTAAAGCACCGTGGTAATGATATCATTTTAAGAAAATAGTACCTGTCCCGAGTTTAGCCTTATTTTCGTATCATTTGTTGCGAGTCCCAGATAACTAGACTTTTATTATGCTTAAATGTTTATCTTATTAGACGAATACTCAATTTAGATGTTGGATTAATTTGGTATCTCAAAGAGCAGTTTCTTTTTCGTTCCTAATCGTCAGAGTAGTCATGTGATGTGCGAAAGTATTCTCCTCTTTGCTGAAGCCGTTGAATATCGAGCTGACGGTGCGAAAAGCAGCTGGCGTGTGTTCATTGTCTGTGAAAGCGATTTGAGAAGACTTGGTATTGTCGTGTGATTGTGGAGTTCGCTCGGGCGTATGAGTTGCTCTCCGATGTGACGAGCGTCACGACGTCTTTGAAGCCTCAAGGCCGTTTTACACGGTGAATGATCATGCGAATGAAATCATGCGCATGAAGTTCATGCGTCGTGTAATACGGAAATCTCCTCGCATGAAATTCATTCGCATGATCATGCGATCAAAATTAGAACATGTTCTAATTTTGCTCGCATGATTCCTTGAATGATCACGTGGTACGAGCGCACGACGTCCGTCTTTGTTTTATGAGCGGGTAGAAGAGGATTCGAATTAAACAAGTACAAGACGAAATGCAATTATAATTGGTTTTCGGAGCTTTTCGTACTTATACAATTAATTGGCTTGCCCATAGGGTATATATAATCTGATGTAATTCTGATTGGTGAAGTTCTTCAATTAATCACGTTTTGGACGAAGGTTGAGTTGAAAATAATATATTATGTATGTAGCTATTCGATTCTTTTGATAATTCTTGTGACAAATAGGTATTAAGCAATAAAGTATTAGAACAGAACATGATAATTATACCTGAAAACATTACATTGAAATAGGTATCTCCAAGGGCGTTTTTCCATTGTCTCTCATGCGGATGTCACCTGTTGTAATTGTTATCACAGCGCTACCATGAACTGGGATAAATAGCACGTATATAACCTTTAAATAGTGCACTATCTATTCTGATAGATACTCCTACACACTTCATGCATAATTAAACTTATTTTACCTTCATGAATTCTTGCCGAGTTATCAGGGAACGTTATAACTGTATACGGTCAGGATACGACTCACCCATCCCTTGAAATCTTATTGTTAGCGTGACCGCCAGCCGGAAACGAATTGCAAAATGTCAATATTATAAACGTGTATATCAAAGGTTGAATAAGGATCACTTGTCACAGTAATTGCTTCTCTCGACGTTGTGTCCGACTTTTCATAACCATGTCTGGTTGGATTTAATATAGTATGAAATTGCTCCAGCGTCTCTCTTATTAATTACGATAGTCCTCACAGTCTTATAATAACAGTTCATTTTTAATAAAGCCTAGCATATCTTAACCTCAATTTCTACTCTCTCCTTCTAGTTTTCTCCGGCTAAATGGTGACAGCCACCATTGTAATGGGCACTTGTAGCAGTAGATGCGAAAATTAAATCATACCGAACCATCATTTAGAGATCTACTTTACTTCAGATCAACTTAAACCTCAGTATCTAGAAATCTTCGAGTAATGAATATTATAATTACTAAATATACACCATACTTTATTTAATCTATCACATATATCCGACGATGCAGACGACATAAACAAACCATTCCGACCAATTTCGAACATCGATACAGCTGCGTTGGTCGGAAATCTCCCGTGAATCGATATGTAATATCGATAGGCCTACCACTGCACATTCTTTCTGCGCATAACATTCAAGGAATTAATTGGAATGATCATTCACCGTGTAAAACAGCCTCTTCGATTACATGACGCATGAATTTCATGCGCATGATTTCATTCGCATGATCATTCGCCGTGTAAAACGGCCTTCATGAAGGATTTTTTTCCTTTCCACCGAGGTTGGGAAACCTCTGGCAAACACATTGGCCCATTGATGTCGGATGTAACTGTTATCCTTTTTCCCAGAAACCCTGAGGATGGTTTTGAATGCTGTCGGCGTGATATCGTGAGCTCTAATATCCCATCGTGAGCCACTACATTACGTAATTCTATAAGCCACGAACGCATGCGGATGTCGTGATTTTTTTCGCGATGGGTTTCTCAACTCAAGCAGCAATCAGTTTGTCCCATCTCTTTGCGTTTCCGATTGGATCTGATAAAAAAGGTGGCTTGATGGAATAATGAGAATGACGTAATGTTAATGGGGTGTGCTTGGTGCCGAAGTGCGGCAAGGAATCGCTTGCTTGTAATGTTGAGTCTCGTCAACCCTGAATTGTTTTTCATGCCGACTCCTGACTGGATTTGTGTACGAGGGATTGCATACAGTGTCTCATACGATACCCCTTTCACCTCGTGGCCCTTGAGTTGTCCGATGACTTAGTCCATACTGCCTGCTTACTTGGGGACGGGGAAAATCACAGTGAACTTAAATGAAAAAGATCAGGAGAGATTTAGGAGGTTTGGACTTAGGCTCCGAAGCGGATCTTTAATGCGCGAGAGCACATTAACATATTGCTTAGAAGATCCAAGACACCATTGTCTTTCTTCTAATTTAGTAGTGATAGATTCGATCTTTTTGCTGCTCCAACTACTTAGGCTACATCTCGTCATCTTTGCTGCTCCAACTGCTTAGGCTAAATCTCGTCATCTGTCATAACCTAATTTTAAGCTGGTTTTATTCCATGCTCGGGGTGGGGCTCGAATCTGGGTATTTGGGTTGACGGGCCAGGCTTGTTAACAACCTGTCTATCGCGGTCGGCATCACATTTCGTCTGATGCGTTATTAATCTCGATCACGTTAAGGCCACTAATCTCGATTGGCAGAGTGAGTCGTTATGATGTTTAATTTCGCATCATAACGGAGTTAGCGTTATTGATAACGATTGCGCGTTATTGATAACGATTGCGCCAACGCGTAAGAAGGGTACATGATTGCGACCATGGAATGGTGGGAACAAATACTATATAGTACGACTCCCACAGGGTCATTCGCGCCAAACGGAGGAGATTGAATCAGGAGAGGGAGAAAGACATTTGCATCTTTCTTAATGAGGCGGCCTCCGCCAAGACATTTGATCCCGGTGAGGTGGCCGTTTAAGTGATGATGTCTCGTTAACTTCACTAAGGGAAACAGCATCATTCATACTTCACGAGAAACAGTTATGTATGACTGTGTTTTTGCTACCGTTTTTTCATAGCGCATACGAAACCTGGGTTAATGTCTGAGTACCAAGTTTAATAGTAATGAGAGTAATGGAGGTGGAAGCAGAGAGAGAGAGAAGCGTATTGTAAGAACTGTGCATTCATCATTGAGATGGAAAAAAATTTCGAGTTCAGGACATGATGTCTATGAGCCCTTATTAATTATCTCGGTGATTTGTCAAATGCAGTCTCTCCCCCGTTTTTAGTACGACATTGTCACTTTTTAGGCATCTCACATGGGAAGATATAACTTTAAATGTCACTTAGTGTAAAGTTAAGTTGTACATTTTTTTGCCATGTCATTCTGTCTTGGGTATGCTTAAGAATCGGGAATAAGTTATCCTTTGAACATAATCAACCCATTAATAAACAATAATGGAATAAAATAATCAAAAAGCGATATATTATTTAATTATCCCCGATCCTAAAGTATTTCACAGCTGAGGAAGGCGTATTCTGACCGTGGTAACATTTTAGCCATGACTTTTGTGCGTCATTTTTGTTCTGCGCTTTATTTATTTTAGTTTTATAATTATTTTTACGTAGGGGTCATTTAAGTTTTGCGTTCGGGAAAACTTATGATTTGTTTAAATGATACGATCGCATTACCTAGCTTTAGGAATCACCGTCATTCAATTTATGCCTTGCTTAAAAAAATGTCGAGAGACATGAAATGTACTCATCATTGCGAAGTCTATCCCTGATGAAAAGGTGGTTCAACACATTTACTCATTTGGTCAATGGCATCTACTACATGCCATAAATCTTAGCGCGTACTACATCATTATTAAGGTCAAGTGGTTACCCAATGATGCACGACTCCCTTCTGTTTCCGAAGGACCGTTTGAAATGTCGGAATCTGTGTCGTAAGCGCAAGCTTGCTATGATAGAGGAAGTACACCTTGCCTTTAATCGTGGATACCCATTGTTTGATCGACATTAACATGGTGTATGTTTTCCCACTTAGGATATCAATCTGGTGATACTTGTGCAAACCTTCGCTCAGTACAGGAAACATTTCCTCGCCTACGTTCATTCGTTCCTGGGAATTCCCGGCACAAGGAGATTAGTTTAATTTTGGTGAATCAAAAAAGAAGTTTGAAAATTAAGTGCGGAGGACGAACAGTGGGAGTAAATTAACTCAAAAATGAAGGCTCCGCCAAATGAACGATTGCTTTGCGTGGAATTCGAGCCAAGTTCCCAATTTCCCGTCTTTTTCTTTCCCCCTGCATCTACTTCCTTTTTTCAGCGACTCCCCAACGGGGCGGGGGCGAGTGCTTTCGCTTTGTTCCTTTTGTTGTGTATTCAGGGCGTCGCACTGTGGTCTGAAATCAGATATAGCCGGACAAAAGTCCAAAATTACTTCTTTTGAGGTACACACTTGAAACTTGTCATAAACGCTCAGAATTGATCACTGATAATGGAACAATAAGCCATTTTTGGATGATCTCATCTGTTTTTGAGGTACAGAGGCCCAAACTTGGCCAAGTTTCCAAAAACACACCCGATCTTGCTTTTCTTCAAAAATATTTGAAGTTAAGCTGCTGGTGGAGTTTTGGAAGGATTTTTATGAAGTAAAAAACATTATATTCCGGTAATATGGTACTTTATCTATATTATCTGTTAGTTTCGAAGATTTTGGTTAATATTAGTGTGGTATTACGTCGCAAAATGGCGGACCCTTTTTCCGGGTAAAATTTGACATAAAGTAGACAATATCTTTATTTTAAGAAAATTGCCACCGCAAAAACTTTCATGAAAGTATTTAATAAAGATCTTTTAAGAATGTAAAGCAAAAATCTTGGAAAAAAGTTTGCGGCTGCGAAAATGAACGCAATTTTTCGATCGCGCTTCACGGCACGGCTCCGCGTCGCGGGGCGTAGAGACTCGGTGACTCCGTTGGATATTTCACGTTGTTTGGAACTAATTATTGAAAATTGTCATTTTAACCATGGTATACAGTCTCTATTGACCTGAAATACTATATTGAAGATATTACGAGGATATTGGATTGATCGAATTGATCACTGAACGCGTGACTCTGGTAAACACGACATTGAAATTTAATTTTGCTATTGTAAGTTTTACCTTTGCACATCCCATCAGAACATAAATCTTAGAAAGGAAAGAAAATTTTCCTATTGGTGGCTATTGCTGAGAAGTTGGGTTCATTTTATACAATTGCCAGTTAAATCAGCGGCCAGCTCTGGAGAATCAAAGAAACGTCTTGCCGTGTTACCGTCATTCGTGTTTCCTGATCCAGGCCTTGGCACATCCATTATCAACCCCATCCTTTCTCTAAATGCCTTCTGAATGCTAATCTTTTTTTCTGTTAGCTGTGTTCTTAGGTTGCCGCGGGCCTATTAAGAGATTTATCATTATTTATTTATTTATCATTAAAGATATTTATTTTACCTTAAATATCAGTTTCCAGCTTGTTTGGATTATTTCTCACCTGCCACTGTTTTAACTCCAGTCGATACGATTTGTGCAATACGCATTCGAAAAACCGAATATAGCAGTGTAGGGTAGACAGACCAAAGGAATATTTAGTAACATCTGCTGGTTGATCTTTCATTGCCCTTAAATCATTCATCTGGGAAGCTTTCGCTCCGCAGATGTAGCACCTCATAGTAGCACAATCATGCAATGCATTGCATACCTAAAAAATGTTTTTATAGATTTGTTTAACAATATCCACCAGCATTTACTTGTCCATCAATATAAAAATAGGAAAAATCCTTACCTTTCTATCTATCATGGTCAGAAGCAAGCTGAAATTAACAGAATAATTTCCCCAATCACAATTTTTTAAGCCATCTATCTGCTTTTGTACATAATTCCTTTCCGCCATAGCAACTTCCTTGGTTTCTTTTAGCCACTGAAGGCGAATGGGCCGGCAAAATATGGTTGACGACGGGCGAGGATTTTTCCAGATAATCTCACCTAAAATAGTTCATATATTATTGGTACTCAACTGTACTGCTATCAGATTGGCCAAAGATAAACAAGGTATGAAACAAGAAATGCCTTAAGCTCGTACCAGTTGCGTCATTCAGCAAACGAAGTGGCACCATGGCGCTCATAAATAAATATTCATCTGAAGTATCTGCTTCTTCCCACAACTGTTTATATTGCGAAAGGCCCGAACTCCCATCAAATCCATATTTTCAAATTGATGTGCAACTTACTTTGTTGCCGGATGCTAGAGTCGTGGAAACGCATGTCAGTATCCGCGATTCTGTATGGTTCAATAGATCTTGTAAACTCACTTCGCTAATGTTTTCTGTTATGTGTATCCCTTCGGGGTACGCAGCGCTTTTTGCATTTAACACTCGCACATAGCTAGGGTACAGGTTGTGCCCGTAACTAAGAGCGGAGCAATTATACTGATTCTTTGTCAGCTCAGTGGTGATCATCAGAGATAGAGCCTCCTCTGGCGACATCTCCGACTGCATCTCATCTTTTTTCCTCCACCTAGTGAGAATTCTTTTTGCTCTAGTGGGAGTGGTAGTCGTTACTTCCGTGAGAAGTTGAGCGGTAGCACTATCTCCTTCCTCTCTGCCAAGAGGCTGCCAATGCGAGCTCGGCAGCAGAGGAAGAACTTTCAATATTTTGGACTTTTCTTCTTTTTGACCTGTCTGAGGAAGTCCTAAAACCTTTTTTTGGTCGCCCCAATGAACCTAATGAATCAATAATGTTAAGATATAAATTCCATGTAAAAACCTTCGTCCATGATATTGGGCAAAAGAAATAAATCAGAAAATACATTCCGGTCATTGTAGAAGTACCTGGTAGGTACTCACGGACTGCTTCCGGGAAAATAATTGGCTCTTTGAGCCATGCATTATTGCGAGCTAAAAATTGCTCGTTTTTTCGAAAACATTCTTCCCACTTTTTCTGGTAATATACCAAGAACCTTCATAAAAATTCACGGAGACTATCTAGGGCATCGAAATGATTCTCTAAATTCAAAGTCCGAGATAACAAATCCAGCAAGAATATTTTTTTATCGTGCAATGATTTTCCTTTCATCTCAATTATCTTGTTGTGTAGCTCCAAACGTGTGATCTGATATGATGTCATTTCAGAGCTGGACAACACAAAAAATCTGTGTATGGATCCGACAGATAATATTATGTAATGAAAGTCGCACGATGAATACCTTTCACGATTATATTTTCCATAATATAAGATCGGCGAAAAAACGCCGTGAAGCTTTATAAAAAGGAACATTATAAGCGTCGAAGTGAAATGCTAAGAATAAATAGCGATACTGAAAATTATATTCAAAATACTAACCTTGAAAAAGAAAGACTATTGAGTAAACCAGAAACACCGCTGACCAACACAGGAAATAAACAGCGAAACTAATTCAATGATATATATGTATATTCCATGTACGTGTATATGATATATATTCAATGACGAATCAATTCACTAGACACACACAGATTTTAGCAAATCACTAAATCACTACAGGCACAACACTCATCCACCGAATCCAAATAAGAACTGCCAGCTAAAATGCGTTTTTGAAGGGAAAAGGAAAAACCCCTTCGGAAATACCCGTTAAATACCGTCAAAGGCTGCGCGGTGTCCTAAAAAACCCCTTTTCGCACGTTCCTCCTCGGCAAGTGTGAAAAGGGTAAGGAGTAGAAAAAGAATCTCTGACTGTTGCCTTTCCTGGTAAATGTGTAGGGTACCCTTCGCGTGAAAACTTAAATTCTACACCAAAAGATGTTCCAACATGCGGCAAGAATCCGTAAAGTATCAAACCAGAGCATGTATACCAGAGTCACGCGTTCAGTGATCAATTCGATCAATCCAATATCCTCGTAATATCTTCAATATAGTATTTCAGGTCAATAGAGACTGTATACCATGGTTAAAATGACAATTTTCAATAATTAGTTCCAAACAACTTGAAATATCCAACGGAGTCACCGAGTCTCTACGCCCCGCGTCGCGGAGCCGTGCCGTGAAGCGCGATCGAAAAATTGCGTTCATTTTCGCAGCCGCAAACTTTTTTCCAAGATTTTTGCTTTACATTCTTAAAAGATCTTTATTAAATACTTTCATGAAAGTTTTTGCGGTGGCAATTTTCTTAAAATAAAGATATTGTCTACTTTATGTCAAATTTTACCCGGAAAAAGGGTCCGCCATTTTGCGACGTAATACCACACTAATATTAACCAAAATCTTCGAAACTAACAGATAATATAGATAAAGTACCATATTACCGGAATATAATGTTTTTTACTTCATAAAAATCCTTCCAAAACTCCACCAGCAGCTTAACTTCAAATATTTTTGAAGAAAAGCAAGATCGGGTGTGTTTTTGGAAACTTGGCCAAGTTTGGGCCTCTGTACCTCAAAAACAGATGAGATCATCCAAAAATGGCTTATTGTTCCATTATCAGTGATCAATTCTGAGCGTTTATGACAAGTTTCAAGTGTGTACCTCAAAAGAAGCAATTTTGGACTTTTGTCCGGCTATATCCGATTTCAGACCACAGTGCGTCGGCACCGGTGACCTGCCAGTTTGACCACTATATATTTTATAGGCGTGACCAAAGATCAACCCGGTACGTTTTCGATGAATGCGTTATGGCGAAAGGCCCAACGATGAGGATCCTGCCATACAGAAGTCGCTTGCAATTAACGGATCGCGGGTTCAGGTTTTAATTTGTTTTCATTCCTCTTAATTATTTTCCCCGGCACTTATCGACAGGCAGAGGCATCTGGGTTGTTATGAAACCATTTATCTTTCGATGCCTTTGCTGTTTTCTCTCATGATTCAATGCCCTTTTTGTGTTCGAGACAACCGACAATCAATGAAATGGTATATTTTACATCTACGCAATACCATGCATGTCACCGCGAGGATGTGTGGTAGGGGATGAAGATCATCTAACTTGCACTACTGAAATGCAACTTGGCTACTACGTGGAAACACGTTAGATAATAGTCACATGCCGCTAGTTGGTTAGTATCTATATAGTAATGAAGGGATTGGTTTTTAATGCATGCACCATGCACTACAGACTTTTCTAACAATATTTCACCTACCTATCCCTTTGCTATGCTGCCTATTATTTTCTCTTTTGGTACGTGGGAAAAATGACTCTTTAAATGTATTGGTGTCACAATTTATCTCTCTAATCTTATTTGTTTGGTCAAATCTAGTATAATACTCAGGCGCTCTTAACATATATCTAATAAGTTTAGTGAAGCCATCCGTTTTAAATTTCTGGACGAGATTTAATCTTTACTTTAACCTACAATATGACGATGATTTCCGCCTCATTCTTCTATTACTTCTGATACTCTACTAAATCTATCGTAACACCTTTTCACAAACCTAGCTGCTCTACGCTGCACACTGTCTAGTTCTCAGATGAGACCTAATTCATTCGGATCCCATATTCTGCCTGCATATTCAAGGTGGGGCCTAACTAGTGAAAAATAACTAGTAACTAGTTTGTGCAGACTGTGTGATAGCTGACGTCGCACTTACGCATTAAATTTTCCGACAGAACCAATAAAATGTTATGCCTTGCATTTTGAAGCCCGAAATTCGTCTCTCTACTAGGTTTAGTCGAGGATCCTGCTCTGGATAGGCTGCGACAATTTCTGTTCTGGGTGCATTCCGCCTTATTTCGCTGATATAATAGATTTATCCTGAAATAGCCTGTTTTAAGATTGCTATTAAGTCCAAAAATTTCCAGTTTAGTTCTACTTTTTGCGTCTATTATTGTTATTAAAAATTCATTCAATACTGAGAAACAGCAGACATCTGAAAATAAGATTGCAATGCTTGAGTGCTGTAAAATTTTTTATTGCCACAGTGTGCCAGCGTACATAGAAAATACACAGAATAATTATTTCGTGGATATATGTCTAAAGAAAGAAACTTGGTTAATCGACATTGATGTAAAAAAATCATGCTATATAAATCCTTAACCCTTCAGAGTGCGAGATCAGCGCTATGCCAGACAATTGGCTTGTCTACCGTGTGAGAACCGTGATATCTTGCTTGACTAGTAAGGTTTCCCTCGAGTAAACTTTATGTGTGGCGCGGTATCTGTCTCAAGGGAACACGCAGCCCTTGATTCAACCGTGTTAATGGCAACGAGCAAGCTTGCAGTGCTATAAAATAATTTCGCCGCTATGACTCGGAAGAAAATACTTCCTTTGCCCTTTGCAAAGCCCTTCAAGGTGTGGGTGTCAAGAAAAATGTTGTGAATGCGGTGGCTGAAGTGAATGCTTGCGAAAAAGTAGTAGGGATGATAGAGGATAAAATTTAAATGGAAGGCACTCAAGGAGATAGAATTGGCTGGTGGCTAATTTATTTGTTTTCATGCAAAACGTGAATGTTACTGGCTAATAATGATTAGGATATGGTGAACAATTCCTAAAATTATGGCGAGGGGAATTTTTAATGTAGGGTACTAACTAGTACAAACTACTAATCGTTTGCATGTCGTTCAACAAATCCTTTCACCTCTTTGCTCGTTGGAATACCCAGAATATGAAAGTGAATTTTGATAGGTGCTGACTCTCAACGCATAGGTGGCCTAAACAGGTGGCAGGTTCCATATCAGTTTCATTTGAATTTGCCGGCGCAAGGCCGTAAGTAATTTGTTTGTTTTGTTTATCATCTCGGCGATGGGTCGTGGGAAGCGTGTGTCAGCCTCTTCGCCCACAGGCGTTTTCGTTTTCGCGTCCCCGTTGGGAATTCCTCTCTCGCCCGCTCAGTTTAAATAGGATCTCCGCGATCTGAGGAAAATCGCGAAGAACTGGGTGTTTCCCAGCCATTGTGCTTTGGCGTTCTTTGAGGAAGGAGCTCTACTAATGCGACTCTCGGTCCAAAAGAGAGGAGGAAAGAGAAAAAATGAACTCCGCTGCCTTGCGTTTCTCTGTGAGTAGACGGGAAAAACTGGGTCACAGCTCTATGAAAGCTCCCTCTTCGCTTGGCCCTCGTAATTGCATCAGCGTTTAATGCTTTGAAAAAAAAATTACATAAGCGCACGGGTTGGTGATGGTGAGAGACGGTGTTTCTCTAGGCGCACCCCTTATACGTCACATCTGCCTCTTTCCCATCCAGTCAAAAGATGGAAGTCTAACGACTTCACTTTATTATTGCCCTGCCAAAATTGCGCCACGTGGTATTCGATCGTGACACCCCAACACACTTCCGCGTCAGGCCCATCGCATTTCATGACCATGACGATACACTTACCACGATGGTGCGTTTTCCTTTAATCTATCCTAGTGCGCGAATAATAATTATTGTGACTTTGGTTGCTTCGAAATTTCGTAAAACTTCGTTATATTCGTGATGGATTCCGTCTCCGAATAGCTGTTGCTCAAGTCTTGTGGAAATGTTCCTGTTGTAGAAATTAAAATTCTTTATTTCCGTAGGTTGTTTATGAGTGAGACAGCGACCTCCTTTTCCACCGCGAGAAATGGCACAGATGGTCGCTCGATCGCTCAAATGTAAACTGAAACTCTGCGCAAGTAGGTAACCCTTATTTAAAGAACGGCGAAGCCATAACGCCTCACGGCTCTGTGTAAATCATTACGTAATGTATGCCGGTAATTTTTTCTCCTATAATTCCCGCGTCCCTTTTCAACGTCACCTCCGAAAGATAATGAAGAGGACTTGAATCTCGTATTTACTTTTCTCTGCGAAGAAAATGCATTCCTCTAGTGTCTCAGTGGTAATCTTGCGCAGTCTCTTCAGCTTGCTCACTTAGTTTAAAGCTCGTAGTTTGTTTTTTTTCTCTGGCGATAAATATTTACTAGACTTTTTAGTTTTCTTGTGGTGAGTCATGCAAATCTCAGTGGCTTGCTAGGACTCAATCAACATATATTTTTATAATTGCTACACCGTTCCCAGGAAATTGCTTCGTTGGAACGATAGATTTAGAACTCGCGCCCGAACTGATGTATCGCATTTACGGATTCCTGCTGTTAAAATATCACTCAGCTGTGCCATGTAGTGGTCATGTAATTTTAGGGAAATTAATCCGATCAACTGAATTCCCGAGATTTTGGCATAATACACAGTTTTTTTCTTTGTAGCCTGTTTTCAAGTCACGCATAATGCTCGGTAACTGTTCCGCCTCATCTAGTTTCATGCTCATGATTCGTTTATGATTACCATCACCCTCCTCAGTGCCCGGGGAAACTTTCATTAACATACTTTTCTCGTGATTAATCTTCATGCCTTATACATTTCGCTGAATCTGTGATGTAACTATCATCAGAATTTCTTCCATAATTGGTTGCCTAGTGTTTGATCATCAGTGAACCTAACTGTTTTATTTGGCGCCCACTTGCATGCATATTCAAGTTGCTCCCTCGATTTCCTAGGACGTTATAAAATGAATGCTGGCAATACGGGTGGCGTTGTCTTATTTACCGAATTTTCTCATCCGTATCCTCCATCCGCCTCCAATACTTGCGCCCTCCGTTGTATGCATCAATTACATCCTCCGACTCCTGTCCCTACAGTCTACTAGGGAGGTAATAATATTGCCATTAACCTTTCCAGTTCGACTCTGTAGGACCTCTTCTCGAAATCAACTAAACTTGCAAGGCACCTTTATTAATTCTTGTTTCTCTTTGGTGATTACCGCAGTTTGTATCATGAGGTCTTTAGTCCTGAACACCTTCTCTGAGGAAGTCTTTAGTCGTCTTCTCATTCCTTCCTTTAATTATTGTTTTTTATTCCTCTACAGCATGCGGTTTGAAGTGCGTTTCTTGTAGTTTTTGCATTCTTTATTATTCTATTTACGCGACGTCATAGAATAACTTTTATCAAAATCCTACGGCCACACTGACTTCATCAAAATCCAAACAACGAGTCAATAAAATTCTATCTTCCATCTTTCCCATAATGCTTTTTCTATTTCAATCTACAATCAAGTGTTCGGTACTCGAATCATCTTTGTTTCTATCGTGTTCCCCTTCTGTTGGGTTAATTCATATCGTCATTATGCTTCCAATTATTTCTTGCACTCACCATGGCCTACCGAAAACATGGTTTACTTTGATGATTTTAAGTGTTGGTAATTTATGATAACATCGTGGCATGGGCAGGTACAATGTCTGTTAGGTATATTGTTGTAAATTATTCCGGGTCTTCAACAATGATTCTGTTATGTATTTCTGATAATTTAATGGATCGAAGCTTCGAGCCATTGCAATCCAAAATGGGTGATGCATGAACAAACCTTTGACTTCGAGAATAAATATTTAATTTATTCTCCAAGTCAATTCTTATTTACGACCTCTGTATCTAATCCACACAGTACCATTCATACCACATAAAGGGTGCTCCTCGCTACACATGCATCGATGTTGAGTAAACAATCCTATTGTAGTAAATACGCAGGCCTAAGGGAATATGTCAGCGTCAAATGCGATAGAGCTTATTATTTAAAATTATTATCGTGTGGAATAGATGTTATTTGTACAAATATTAGTGGTTGCACGCCAAAGAAACCTGGCAGTTCGAAAACAGTTTCACTTAAGCGTTTTATTTTAGGCCGCGTAGTGTCGAACAGGCGAAAACATTGTGTTATTATTAATATAAAAAATTATCTCTCTGGCATCTTGGATCTAATATATTATTATCCCTTATTTTACGCTGAAAATGACATTTTAAACCTGTCTTATTCTCTGAGTAAAGCTGTGTTCAACCCGAAGGTTCGTCTCGACGTGTGAAATTCACACATCAGGGTTGGGGGTTCTTTTCCCCTGTGCTGCCTTCCGTTTTCCATAAAAAATCTGGTCCCCAGTAAGTATCATGGTATGGGATCGTCATCTCATCCAAAGGTATCCAAGATTCGAACCCGGGATCTCCGCTCAGCAGCCCAAAGCTTTCTCTCTCTCTCTCTAGTTTGTAATAATAACAGTAGTAATATTAACAGATCTATTTTGGGACAAGGCTGAGACGAAATTGTCCCTTTTGCCATCTATATGATGAGGGACGAATGTACGAAAATGTTGACGAAGCTATTGTCTTGCTCATAATGAAGCACATGCGTACATTTGGTCCTGACGTTTTTTTCTCTTGTCAGTTTCGGCTTTTCTCTTGCTTTCTTCCATTGCTTCCCTGCGATGATGATGCCCTTGAAAATCGTGGAGATCTCTCGCGATATTTTTCCGTAAAGCTGACGGTCGTAATTGGTGGCGTAAGGTCAGGGCTCGGACCACTTCGCACGTTGATTTAAGCCGGCGCAAGAAGAATTGGGACAAGGGAGATGGAGTGTGTGTTTGTGCGCCTTGCTGTATTTGTCAATGTTTGTGTGTCAGTAACCGACCGGGTACAATTATTGATCCAGGAGTAAATCGGATGGAGGGGGGAGGGAAGTTAGGGGATACACAAAATAGGTCACGGTCGTTTTGTGTGCTGAGATGAAGGGGAATTGCTGCTACGGTGGGGGTTTGAGTGGGAGGATGAATGTAGGGGAAAAAAGGGGGCGGGGGCGTGAGCTATAAGGTGGGAGGAAGTCTTCGCGGAAGGGAGAGATGATGAAGCGCGTATTCCATAGAGAGCCCGGGTCAGCGTGATAAGGCTTTTGTTGATGCTACCTCCGACCCTCGCAGGATAACGATGTAGGTAGGACGCCCGAATGAGTCCCTTAGTTCAGCGGACGGAGTGAGAATTAATTGTAGCGCTCTCGTCCTCCCTGGGACGTTAAGTGGATCGTGATTGTGTCCGCTGGAAGCTGAAAGCAGCGGCGAAAACAGTTTTCCTCCCGTCTCTTTTATTCCCTCCCATCAGCAACGTCAACTTTGAGCCAAGACTATGGACTAGTTGGTCGTTTAAATGCGTTTATGCTCGACGTCGACCAGCGCCAATGGAGATTGATTTTTCTATAGCTCCAGAGGTGAGCCATCTGGCTGAGCAGACACTGCAAACTCCATGAACGAAGTTATTGTTTATGCCGTGTTGAACCGTCTGTGTTGGGTTGGGTGACTTTGTGTGCTTGTATACTTTTTGGGTGCACCGATTGCTTTTCCTGCCGTATTATTGTTTCCACTCTTTGTCGGGTGGAGGAAGCATCGAAAGCTTATCGAATGTCCATCAAATATATGTTGCTAGCTTTTCCGAGAAGCTTGTGTTCGAAGAGAAGTTTCGTGGAAACGCTTATTATTCTTTTGGTGGATATATATTATTTTCTCTCTTCGGCTAAGGGTAGGTTTAAATGGACGTAAATACTCCCTATGCAACTTATACTTACATGAATTCCTTCTTTTGTTCCTATAAAATGAAATTACCACTATTTTTAGTTATAGTTCGAATATTAAACTCTTAATTCCTGGAATATACTTATTTTTTATGAAGTTATTATTGAAAGTGAAAAATTGCTCGAGGCGTGAATTGTAAAGTCACAAAAAGGTCTTTTTGTTTTTAGCACTCGCAAGAAATTCTGCAAATGGTAGAGCTGAGTTCGTGACTTTTGAACCAATGCTATTTACCTACCAGTATTCTCATATTCCAAGTGGAAGTGGTCGTTATTTTATCTTTTTCTGCGGCTGCATTTAGACTGAAACCTTTGAAAAGCTTTTATTTTAGCCTTATTTCTTTTGTAAGTAGAAAGGACGACATTTGTTGTGGCACTTCAGTTTGCTTCTTTCATTAATACGTTTTTATTGTTGCACTTTTATTCATGCCACCAACATTCAAAAGTTTCTCTTAATACACCTCCGAGGGTCTTTTCATCCGGTATTTTTTTCAAGATTTCCTCGTCGAAGTTCACAATAACAGCTCCACGTGACTGTTACTGGTCACCGTTGTATGTGTGCGCAGTAAAAATAGAATTCTTACGTACTCGATACTTTTGGTGCTTTAGTGCAGACGCTTGAATAACATTAGATTCACGTAGTAAATATTTTAGCCATTCTAATATCTCTTTCCTTCACAATGAACTACTAATGAGGTGAGTGCTGCCAAAACATGAGCATTTGATACTTGAGTGCTGCATGGTGAGCACTCCATGTTCAGCACACCGTCCGTTGGCTGGTAAGTTAAAGCGTCATCCTCCGTTACATGAAAAATTCCTATTATTAGCCCATTACCCACCTATTTACTATTGCGCAAAAGGCCTTAGTTGTCGGTTGCCTCCCCCGAATAACTTCTACTTCCAATTTATTTTTTTAAGTGTTATGTGAACTACATGTGTTGTACGGGACGTGGATCGTTTCCATTGTTGTGTTTTCTATACTTTATATATTTTTTCTAATTAATGTGTTCATGTGCTGAACTTAAAAACCTTCATATCTCAATTTTGTATTCCTGAAGAAATATTTTTACTCTTGTGGCTCCAGGGACAGTTTTTATGGTGATTTTTTGGTATTTCTATCAATCTCAATCCAGTAAATATCTGACAAAAAGATATTCCCTGTGTTACCTCCAGTCCTTCGCTTTAAATTTTCTGAAATGTGTTGCTTATATTCACTGCTCACGTATGTAGTTTCTGGCTAGATATATTTTTTCGTGTAGATTTTAATTATTCGTCTGTGTGTTTTACTCTCTATTTTTATTAAAAATATTCACGTGGCCATAGAATGACAGTACCGAATATGCTGTTGAAATTTTGATTTCACTGAATTAGGACCGGAATATTGGTGTCACTAAGGATTTCGCATGGAATGTACGTCGGGTTTGTGTAAGAGAGGTGTTAATGTGCATGTAATTGTAAGTATTTTATCGATCCTAACTGTTTTCGTTAATTATAGATATTATTCCCCATTCAAGACTGTATTTGTATATCTATCGTCAGTCGCTCTATGTATTGTTTCGAAATTCATGTCTCTGTTGCGCTGTGGGTGCTGTTACTGGAACGAATATATTTCGTAATGTTGGTACACTCTGAATTCCCTGTTGTGTCAATCATAGGTAGCTCTCTCATTTTACAATGCTAGCAGGAACTTCATGAATACAAAGTCTCTTCCTAAACCGGGGAATGTGCTAGAACAGCGCTAAAAGCTGTTGGCTAGTATTTACGATCTGAGAAATTCATTTAGAAGTGTCGAAGTTGTGGCATAAGCTAATGTTTGATTGTGATTCCAAGTATTTTAGGATACCTTGGAGTGAAATGTCATAATTTTCGCTTTTCTGTCATGCCCCTCGAAACGTGAAATTTCCGAATTTAGGCGTCAGTTGCTCGCGGCGCTTGAACACTTCCCGAAGCGACGCCTACGAAGCCATATCCAGTTTCTTTTCGGTCGGGAAAACCCGAGCGAATTGGTCCCCTCATTTTAGACTTGACTGCCCCTTGTTTCCCTACTGAAACCAAGCAAATGTAGTCTAGCTTCTGACGGAAGCATCTCTTTAACATGGATATCGTATGGTTGGCGATCGCTTTGCGAAATCCTTTCTACATACGCATGTCTCATTTGAAGAGGAAAGAAAGTAGCCGTGGAAGATATTTTTGGTGATATCGTGCTATGACTGTTTTGTTACGAGAACCTCAGTTAGTTTGAAAAATGACATTTTAGAAAAATCCAGTAGATATCTCTAAAAAAGTTCGGAGAGAAAACCAAGGTTGCGAACCGGTTAGGGTAATTTTGCGCCAAGTATTCAATCATGCATTTCGGCGTATGGATATTTACTAATAAAAGGGTATAGTATCTAAATAATTTAATAATAGAATAAAGAAGTTAAAGGAAATGTGTATCATCGGACGCTTCTCCTTATAACTAGGAATGCTTTATTAGATGGGGCAGGAGCTTTTAGCCCCCGCCCCTCAATTGCGAGAAAACAGTACATTCAGATGAAGGCGTGCGTGGAATAATTCTTTGGTTTTGAACGAGAATTCCCTCGGTCAAGTTCTTGAAATTCCACCCAGTGGTATAACGCAACTTCCCGCACATCCCATGAAGTTCGTTATTTTCACATTACCTTCATGTTAGAAACACTGTTTTAATTTACTATCGGTTGACGTTGCAATTTTAGACAAATTGAATTTTCAATTATTCTCGGTGATATTTAGGAATATTCACGCTGATTTGTAGTCAGATTTATTCTGTGTAGATTTTGTTCCAGGTGCGAGACCCATAATATGCCACTGCTGGATGAATTCGATGTATCAACTGAGTCCATTAGTCATGCTGAAGTATTTTTGACGGTCGCTAGCGCTTATGAAAAAATGTGCGTTGTCTGCGAAACTTCTAACTTAGAGTACGTACCTGAGCCAGTAAAAAAAACAGCCTTTCCCTTCTTGTCAGTAAGAATATCTCAGTTGTTTTCATAGGGTAGAGCCAAATACGAAAGTGCAAATTTCGGGCAGAGTCCATTTGAAAATTCAGGGAATTTAAAACGAGCATTAACGTAAAATGAAAATAACTTAGTGAACTCCATATTTTCATTTTCCGTGATGGATAACTTCCATCATATCTCGCCAGACAGTATTTCCTCAACGAGCATAAACGTTTCCCGTAGCTGCCAAAAAGCAAATGTCATTTTCAGTAATTTTCAATATCCAAAGTTAAATGCTATATGTCCTTGTATCTTGGCATGTATTGTAGCTTGGAGGTGTGGTAGTCCATGGTGTGGCGTAGCATTTGTTTTCGGACCGGAGGGAAGAGGGGGGGTGGGCTAGTTAAGATCCGATGGAGGACATGGCAAGGTTACCCGTATTATTTCTCTGGGTACCAATCTTTCCGAGAAACCGCAGACGACATTGGGATAGGCATTCTATCGTATGTACGTATTTCACGCTTTGTCGTGCTTAGCTCTCAACACAAACCGATTAGACCGACCTTCGGATTGAAGGCAATATTTTGCCTCAATACGAGTTGGTCGAATCTTTTCGGTGAGTCCGGCAGGTCTTCCGTATTATGTTGGTGAGTTGGTCGTTTCTGGTTGGAACAGGATAACTCTTGGATAACCTTAAGCTCCAGCTTCGAGTGCCGCTAAAGCTCCAAAGGTAGAGCAGGCATTCCAGCGCTTGAATAAGGTTGAAGCAACCGTGTGGGCCTCACATAGCGTGTCCGGGGTGGGTCAGCTCGATACTTGCCGGTCCGTGGCTATGTAAGGCGGACGTAGTGGTTGACTGCTCCCGGAGTCGTTATTACCTCCTGTTGTGTGTGTGCGCGTGCATCATGGTTTTCTGTAGCTTGTGTGTGTGTGTATGGGGTAGAGTGATGGAGGGATGAGGAGCACGGGTCTTCGTGCCAGCATTATCTCCTTCCGCGGGAACGACTCTCGTCCCGGCCGCAACCGGAACAAATCCGCAGTCGGCCGCGTGGCACACTCGTCCGCCCTCCGTCTCCCCCCGCCCTGCGAGGGAGTCAGTTTCCTGTTTCTGCGGCCTTTCATCCGTCCTTGAGAAAGCTCCCTCATCCATTCCCCTCATCCCTGTGGCTTCAGAGGCCGCTCCCAGTGCACCTTTTGGGACGAATGCACCGATCTAAAACCTCCGGCTCGGTTCTCCAGGGATTTGAGTTTGGCCTCGTGGTTTTTTCGCGTCAAAGACTTTTCCGCGACAAAAGTAGGAATGCCGAACATTCGTCGGGTTTCAAAATCTCTTGTCGTGTGTGAAAAAGTGTGAGATGCGCGTCCAGGAACCGCGATGAAAAGGTCCTATGGGAAGTAGTGATGACGAAATGCGTTTATATTCAACACCTTGATGCTCCAATGACAGATTTTCCTTGACTTCGATACCCGTTAATTCCTAGGATTTCGTGTTCAAAAGTAAGGAGTAGTCAACGTGAGTGAATGGTATGAGTAATAAGTGGCGAGGGTGTTTTGTGAAGGATAATAATGATAAAATGATTTATTATCGCTCTGGGTATAGCCTTGAAAGCAAAGTATAAAATGAAATACACTTATTTATAAGACACAAATACACAATCACTCCGAGTTTCAAATGAATGTTGAAAAACACATGGTTAATATTGTCGCTGATTTAGAAAAGAATCATATATTTTAGATTTGAATTTCTCAATTGAATTTTTGTTTTTAACATGAGATTCCACAATTTGCACGAAGTGACATTAAATGAGTTACTATACGTGGTGGTGCGGTGACTTGGGAAATAAAGCATCGAACAACTACTTCTTGTTATTACTCTTCGTGAACTATGCACAAACTTAGATAATTGATACTGGTAGTCCGGTACCTTGAATGCCAAGAGTTGATACAAGAACACACACAGTAAGTATAATCCTCTATTTTTTACGGGTAGCCACTTTAATTGTTCTTTGAACGGTGATATATGGTCGTGGAGGCGTAAACCGAAGATTTACTATATATATAAAAGTATTTTGTACTTTTTGCAATTTGGCGTTCAGTGTATCAGGTAAATCATTGAAGGATGTGAGGGGAGGAAGTATATTTGTTAAACGGGGTACAGGGAGGAGAAGAGCTGGCAGTTTTGGAGGGATGATGAAGTGAAGGAAGTATCATAATGATAATAAATGTTTTCATTGGGACGAGATTGAGGTGAGAAGAGAGAAAGAGTGTTTGGAGAAAAAAGAGAGTTTAGAGTATTGAGAGAAATATGCGGAACTAAAGAAGATAATCATGTGATAGTTAAGTTGCGTGGAAAGTATGTCATGTTCATCTAATGTAAGCCTACGTTAATAGGTAGAATGTTGAAATATAAACAATCGAATAAGAAGCGTCGGGAAAATCTGACCTCTACGGGAAAAACTTATGTGACTTACATCTCGAATGGAATCGGAATTTAGTATGGCGTAAAATTGCCTCTCGCCCTGCGTTTTATCGTGAGGCAAGTTTTTTTTGTGCTTCAAGAGCACTTGAATCATAGGGCCATATTCAGAATCTCAACTTCAGTCTCATTTCTACTTCTTACAACATAAAATATCTATTACGAGTTCTATACAAATTCTGCTCGATAAGGTTCGAAGCTGTATACAGCGTGGCAATATCAACTTTGCCGGGTGAATCTGCACACCAGTTTGACTCGAAGTAGAGATTTTAGGACGTATGCAGTAGAAGCGAGACTGTAGTTCAGATTCTGAATATGGCCCATAGAAGTGTCGTTAAATGCGAAGTGTTCTTTAGGCCCCTCCTTGTCGGGAGTAAACTTAAGTTCCTTGCAAAAGTCATCGTTTTCTTCGTGCCTGTGGAAAGGTTTCGTAGCCAAGTTTCTCCATTGACATTCATACGACTAGACCACCATATACAAATGTGACCAAAGTGTGCTGTCCTTCTCTGAATAAAACATGAGTCCCTCACGTGGTGAAAAAATTTTCCTGGGATACCTAAGAACATCAATTGGCGCAAAGAAAGCGTTTTTGCTTTCGTTTGGCAGAGTTTTAAGTCATCGTCATAGGGCCGTATTCACAACCTCCAATGGAGTGGAGCTTCCACTCCTTATGACGTAAATCAACACTACATGGTATTCAGAAGCTCTATGGAGTGGCGGTCTCACTGCGGTTGTAGTAACAGCTGGCCTAAAGTGGTAGGGTACCCATACCCACCCTAAAATCACCACTACATCGAATATCAACATGGCCGACGGCGTATAATGGTCGACGCTTCGCAAATATAAACGCTGTTTTCATGCGATATAAGGTTATTAAGCGTCATTGATACGTTTTGTAATATCAAGCAACATAGCAAGAGTACACTGATATCAACTTGTGTGCGATCAATGAAACTGTTTGGCAGGAATATCTTGATTACGGATTCTGGATTACGGATTATGAATCAAAATTTGTATTTTACGTATAAGCATGGCAGTTTGGGTTAGGGGTTAGGTGCTAGCTTAACAGTGTCGACGCCCCTGGTTCGTAACTCTCCTCCTCCAAATTTTTTTTCGTCGCAGTTTCGTTGTACGACTGTCCCTGGTTTTACATATTTTTAATCTGTTTACCCGGGATGCATTTTAACTATTTCACGTACTAAGTACGTAATTTGCTAAAATTGCGTAATTATTGCGTAAAATAGTTAATTACGTTATTTACCTAAATCACGTAAGTAATTAGCACGTGGCGGAAATACGTCCGCACGCCCTGTAGTTTTTTGTGTACGAAATTAACGGAAGAGCATGAAGTGTGATCGTGATTTTTAATTTCCGTATCTCTGGCCACGCAGTCCCGACGCACGTACAACATTTGTTCTAATTTGCCTGGTGCCGTGATTTTCCAGCACTGTGCTTTTTTGGAAAAACTAATCGCAAGAGAAAAAAGAACTTAAGCTCTGCAATCATATAATTGTAAGTATCTACCGAAATGTTCGGGTGATCGGGCGAAATGTTCTGGTGGGAGCGAGTTTCGAACCAGGGACATCGCTTGGAAACTGATAAAATACCAGCGGTAACAAATAATTTTGAAGAATTAATGTTTTGCACATTTTCAGGAGCATGTTAGAATGCATATGATTAAATATCATAGTAATATGGAGTGTATGTACGTAAGAGTATGGATTGTTAATAAAAACCAATGTTATTCAATATTATAACTGTGTGAAAAATGTGCCATCCTTATTTTTATTGCATATATTTTGTACTGACTGTGAGAATAGCTATTTTACGAATAAGAGACTGATATTCCAATAATATTTAAATTATTGATCATGTATATCAGAATAATATAATAATATTTATACAATCCAATGGAGACCATGGGATTGATGTTCAAAACTCCCTCTATTTTACACCTAGTTCCGTATATAACCGTAACCAGGATTACGTAAATGTCGCTGCTTACACTTGAGTCGAGTTGGCAACATAGCGACTATCAACACTCCGGAAGAAGGAGTGGAAGTAGTGGTGCTGAATGCCAATTTGCAGGAGAAGGAGCACTAATCTTCATGGAGTGAAGCTGCGACTAGGCGGTGTAGTGGAGACATCTGAATGCGGCCCATAGTCTTCGAAAAATCGCTGCGACACTCTTTGGGGAATGGAAATTCTAGTAGAAATTAAATGGAATATCTAGCCTCAAAACTGAATTGGGGAAAGGTATTTCATAGAAACTTAGGTTCTTTTTTCAAAAATGAAGGGTTAGGTACTTAAATAATGCATGTGTAATAGTCTTTTCGAAGTACCAAGTCTTGAGGTTTTTGTCGTGACTTGGGATTCATCGTAGGTAAATGTTAGTGTTGAATAAGGTACAAATATCCCTATTCTCTCATACTTGAACTAAAGTAATGGGTCACAAAATCATTCCAAAACTTGGTGATCGTTCACCCTCTGCCACACACCCTTGCGGTGTACTGCAGTGAATTATGTAAATTTAGATGTAGAAACTCATATTAGTACTTTTATATCGCACAAGCCTTTGATTAGTTTGAAAATAATTATGTACCTAGCTTTAATTCTGACTACACGAGAGTAATACAACTGCTCGTATTTTTTACTCAAGGTCTCAGTATGTAGCTCACAGTTTTAGACTGTTTGGAATTGCGAACATTATTCCTTCAATATGAATGTATAATACCAAACTATTTCTTCTGTACGTAGGTATACATTTATATTTTCGAGGTCCGTATGCATTAAAATATACGATTTCTCAAAAATGGTTTAATGCTCAATGATTTCATAAGTTTTGTGTCATCGATAAGTGTGAGCTTATTTCTTTTCGTAGCGTCCTAAATTCCCCTGTCATATGCTCTGGGGTCTTATCATTTATAAAGCTCCATTTGTTCGGCTTGAAAAAAATTATTGGATGGCTAAGTTTGCCAGTTGTCACTTTTACTACAGAAAACTGAATAGCTCTTTATTTTGGAGTGTTAATGCGCTCTTCACCAGCCAACTTTTAGAAACTTCTTATATCCATAAATCTGACTTATAGAAGGTCGTCGTTAGTATACCTGCTCCCTGTTCACTCCGTTAGAGTGGAAAGTGGCAATTGAAGAGAGAATATATTATCTTTAAATGCTTTATTAACTTTAAGACCCTTCGAGGATTTTTTTGAAGAGCGCTTTCGTTTTGTTAAAAACTGTAAACGGGTGTTCTGTTTAACTGTATATATTAATGGGATTTAAAATTTGATTAATATGCATAGCAAGAGCAGCATGCGTGAAGTTTTACCATATTTCTAACGATTGAAAATATCTATTCGATTGTACCACCGCAAAAATACTTAACTTTTAAGAGGGTTTCGTTATTTCTATTTGGTATTGATGCTACCTGCAGTAGTCTTGAGATTCGTAATGTTATTCTCTCTTTTCTTTCCTTCTCTCCTTTTCTCCTTTCCGTCTTTCACATCAGTTACCATGTGTTTCCTTTTGCTCCAGATAAATATGGGATGTCTCATATCGTTCCTGTCAACCTTAGGAAGTGTGCTCGCACTTAGTATTTTTCCGAATGGCACTCCGCTACTCCGTTAGCATCCGTGGTATTACTGAGGATGAGAATACACCCGAGAGCCTCAATATGTACCGTGCACTGAATCTTAAAGCTCTCTCAAGACGCTCTGGTCTCCCGCACTTAAGTCTTTTTCAATAATCGCAGAGCCCTGCAGCGCAATGCCACTCGTTGGCTCTCCGAGCGGACATAGCATTGTTGCAGAAGCATTCCTCCCGTATCTCGACTTCTTCCGGTGATAAAAGATTGTCGCCTCAATCGTGAATCCTTAGGGGGAGGAAATGTGCGGAGCGAATGAGCAGGAATGCACACAGGGCTTGAGGCTGACGATTGCAGGCTTTGTGAGGAGTTCTATGTGAGAATATTTCGTGGGAAATCGGTCCAAGAAGGGGGAATTGGGTCGACTTTTTCCGTTCCGTTCATGTTTTTTGGTGTCCAAGAGTCGATTTCGACCCCCTTTTCCAACTCTTCCCCTTTTAACGAAATGCTTTCTGCAGATTCCTCTACATTATAAAATACCCGGCAACCCCCAGCAAGGTGGCAGAGGTAAAGGAAAATTAATTTAAAGGAAATTTCTTTCGCAACTACATTGCTTGTTCTGTTGTTAATGCAAAATTCTAAAATAAATTTAATTCACCTCGGTAATGAAGTATTTTCTCATACAATACTGCTACTAATTAAAACTTATCATCCTTTGGGATGGACACCACACTTATACAAATATTTTAATTGACTCTGCAATCATCCAAAAAATGAAATTATCTACTATCCGTCTCTCTGATTTATATTCACCCCCACCACATTATGCAGGAGTTTTATTGGTATTTTTAACGTCTTCGGAGAACGTGTCCTCCTACAATTCCTACCGTAGATTTGGTATGTGCTTAAACAATCTGAGATTAGAGAAGTCCCTCGCCCCCGGCCTCTAGTTGTCTTTTTTTCCTGTATTTTCCTCATCTCGCCTCAAAGCCTCCTCTGGGTGGGAGGTTAGGCTAATGTCTACGGCGACCGCCTGTCGATTCTACGTAAGTTCATGCGTGCGTATGCTTCGAGCCCCATGTGCGCGTGCGTTGGCCGGAGTCGTTCCTCGGGGAGACATTAGTGCGACCGTCGATATTGTCACACGCCATCGCATGATCGATGGAAGTGGATGCACATCCTGCACAGCCAAGCCGCTCGTATTTGCTCTTTCCTGCATTTTTTGTCAGCGACGTATTTTCATCTCTTGTCGTACATCATCTCTTCCTCATTAATTGCGTCAGTGGCCCATTTTATTTTGTTGCTGAGTGGCATTTTTTTCAGCCTAAACACGAAACACATCATGTTTTTGTATCTTTGTTGATGTTAAAGGTGTTTTAACTCCGTGGAGAGTATTGCAGTGTCAGGGTGTGGGGAGTCATACATCCTCATTTACTCTTTCATCAAATGTGTCTTTTAAAACAATAACACTCATGCTTGTACTGATGCATCGGAAACGTTTTGATTAGTTGTAACCATATTTTTTTATCATTTGATGTAGTTATTGTTTTAATGGTTGCTAGTGGTTAACAAGAGCTCGGCTGTCCATCCCATGTCACACTAAAGAGGCTGGCCCAGGACCGAAATAGATGGACTACTGCTGCAAACCAATCGTAGGGTCGTAACTAGAGAAGAAGTGGTTAACGGTTTGGCGTGTATATAATGTCTGCCTGAAAATAATTGCACGTCTTTGTGTGACGCCACTTATTTGGCGGGACTGTTTGCTTTACACTGTTTAAGTCTTCAACTTAGTAACTTTTTTCTACCCCTCAAAATATATATGGAGATTCTCCTTCATTTTTCCTTTCCTTTCTACAGAACTTTTAAAGGCTTTGTCATGTCATCATTGATCTGTTATACATTTTTTTCAATTTCCTCGATTATCTCGACCTGGACAAACAGAGTAAAAAATTGTCAAGGCTTCGATGCAAGAACCTTTGGAGATTGAGAATTTCGACTCCTTCCCGATCATGGTCCCACCGTAAGACGTTAAGCTCTGTGGATGTCATTTCTCTCGATAATATCGATCTTGTGACAAACAAACCGAAAAGAATGGTTCACATCAAATACAGTCACGGTAACTTTTTATTATGAGTTGCACATAAAACTGCGAATCGCGTCTTCTTGTTATAAATGCGATCGATATTGTGTGGAATATACGTTTAATCTTCCGCAAATGAAAAAGTAATCCCTCAAGTTCGCGTTCACGAGCGGCAAAGGTGTATCTTATCTTTTCAATCCGTCATGTCGCGTCCCGTAGACCGTCTCTTATATGTCATCTGACTAGAACGGCCCAGATGCAGGCAGGAATACCGCGGTCTCTAATCCCTTAGGCCATCAGCGAAATAGCGTTTGCATTAGTGAAACTGGGCCGGCGCGATGTCCTTGGGCCCGCACAATCGTTCAAGGGGGTTCTCTCGGATGACCACCAGCTGCGAGCTTACATGTGCCCGCGTACATAATCTGTAATACCTAAATATAGAACGAAATATCAAGCCGCCGAACGCTACGCTGAGAACCCTTGGGAGCAACCGTTGCGAGGAGCAATGTTACGTTTGCAGCTTGAGGAGGAATAGAGTATTTTGGAGCGGAAAAATTTTAATTGTTTATTTCAGATGACCAATCTGTTGTATTTGTGGTATACCTCCATAACTTTGCCTTAACGGAGAGATTATGAGGGCAGAAGTCATCTTAAAAGTATGGGTTTGAAGAAAGAAGAAAATACGGTCCATGGAAATTATCAGGATTCTGTGAGGGAAATTTGAGCTGGTTGAAGAAATTTTGATCGGCGTGCGTGTTTGATTGAGGTAGAGGGATTAGTCTACGCCAAAATAATTTTCATGAGCTTCCTCCGGCCGTGAAATTTGAAGTGTCTATTCTTTTCTTTTGTCGAACATCATTTCAAGGGATGAAAGCCGTATGTAGCATTGGAGAAGATATCTCTCCCACTAGTACAATTTTGTTATGCTAACCCCAAGAGACTAAAGGGAATCTTTCATGTCATATTCAAATCGCGAGAATTTCCATTTTCGACTGCAGTCATTCATGAATTGACATTATGTGTTCCATTACCCAACTTTTGACCCCGTGCGATCACCTTTTTTGAGGCTTGAACGTCTAGGCTTAGGACATGGGAACTTAGATGGAAAGGGAAAAGTTTACAAGGTTACCTTCAATTAGACTTTAGGGGATGCCGTTGAATGCCCAAGTTGCCCCCTTCTTTCCCATGGTCTTCCAATTAATTATAAATATATAATCAATAAAATGAGTTTTCTACCGCTCACTGTTTGTGTAGATCGACTGTCGCTACTATTCTGTGTTGTGTTGCATTTTCCGAATGGCTCCTTTCATATTCTAATTCTCTCTTCAGATCAGCATTCCTCCCCTATCGTATCGTAAATGTTCTTTATTTTTCTTCCTCGCCCTGCATTCTATCTTCAATTACGACCTTCGATATCTCATTGTCCCTAATTATGTGTCCCATCCTGTCTCCTCTGCCTCCTCCTAGTTTCCACCCACGAATATCTTTCTTCTCCCACCGTGCGTTGTTATTCGTCCTCCGTTCATCAAGTGCACGCTTTTCTATTATCCTCCTCATCAACATCTCCAAAGCCTTCGATATTTTCTCGGAATCTGTCTAGAACCCACGGCTCAGGGCCATAATGCCTTACTCTAACGTCTTTACTAACTTTTTTATTTTTTAACGCCTGAAACGTCTCTTTTTAGTCTTTACTGACCTTTATATCCTCAAGGTTCTAATCATAAGTTATCTTCAGTTAGCGAATGCTGCTTAGCCCAAACAACTATTTTCCTACTTGCTCTTTTTCCTTACGCCTAGTAGTGTAAACAAAACTAACCGATTTAATGAGTACTCTCCCCACTGCCAAGCCCACATCCATCTCCTCCCACTCTTCTTTCACAATTTACTCTGCATTAATATTGAAGAGCATTGGCAATAGTGAGTAACCCTGTCTATCATTGCCCAACCAGATTATCCATCTGCTCTAAGTTCAGGTTTCTAATGAGACGCCTATCCCTCCAGTCCACACTTCTGCTTGACAGTGCTTTCACATGCTTTCTTCCATCTGTTCTATCAAATGCCTTCTCGAATTCAAAGAAGGAAATGAAAGCATCCTGTGAGCTATGTGATTGTGTGCTTTCAAATTCGCGACTGTTACTTTGCATTACTGTATTTCCAAAATGGAATATACCGCTGGTATTTGTATCCATGAGAAAATGGATTAATAAAGGAGTTATAGAAAACTCGCCGAAGATCTGGTAGATAAAAAATGAAGTGTCATGAAAATGGGGTTAGTGTAACGGGGCTACTGGAGGCCGGATAGTACACCCTTGAGGCGCGGATACAGCAAGCAAGACTATTGGAAAAGTACAGGACTCTCGCATTCTTTACCGACACCGTGACAATAATTAAGACCTCACTCCGTAACGGCGGACTGGATCACACTGATAAGATTAGACAAATGGATTTCCATACGGATATATTCAAATATTCGTACTTAACTAGCACAAGTCACGACCATTTGAACGCTAAGATCTATTCCACCAATATGTCTTAATAGAATTACCTTCCCCTCATGTGATTACACAATTGCACACACTGTACTGAAACAGGTAAACATAGATTAAACCTAAATTACCTGGGAGGTAATCAGTTTAGGATACAGAGATTTTCAGGCTTTTTGACATACCTGAATGGATGCCGAATCTAATCTACGTTTTGCTCTGCGACGCGCCGCAATGGCAGGTGGCATGGGGTGGTAAGGTCCCAGCCGTGAAGTTGAGTTTAGCTGAAAAAAAGCTTTGATAATTTATAACAAATTGTAGTATGTAACGTGTTTGAAATAAATATCCTTCATTTGTGCTTTAGTCGTGCATTTTACGTGGGAAAAACGAATTCCTCTACCGCTCGGTGTGGTAGTCGATTTCTATTAATTTGTCGCTTCTCTCTGTTCTGCTGTTGTAGTGTGGGAGCATAAAATACTCCGCAGTATCAGATTCGAATTTGTGTAATTTAAATTTTTCAAGTGACTTTAACATGGCGAAAAACTAGTATCTAGGTTTTCCCAAACAAGCTCTCCCAATAGACCAAGGGGCACCTCCTGAACGTTCATAGGTGCCTGTTACAAACGCACTACTTTTCTTTTTATCTAATTCAGTTCCTGAATATACATCTTCATTTATTAGATCCCAAATGCTTGATGCTTACTCCAGGTGAAGCCTTACACATGCAAATGTCATCTTTCTGTATTTTTCCACTTGAACACTTTCCCACAGTTCGTTTGAGAAATCTGACTCCTCAGTCACAAATGTCACAAACATTTCAAAATATGATTCCCCATGATAGATTTGGAGTAAGAGTGATGCCCACATATTTAACTTCATTTCCCACACATATGTCTACTCGGCAAAAATTATACATTTGAGGTAGTTTTTACTTCTTTAAAGGGTGAGGCCTTACAACTGAGAAATAATATCTTTCGTTCAGTTTTACACTGAATGAATACATACTTACTCTGTGTAATTTGAGTTAAATATTTCCTTGGAAGCTGTGAAACATGTGAACTTACTATTGTCTTTCCCGTGCAAGGTAAATAGCTATCTCTAATTAGGTTGTATTGTTGCTCTTAGTGCATGTATGTGGTGCACATTCGGAGATTATTCGCCCCCTACCACACGCCCTCGATATGGCTTACAGGGTATTCAGTAGATGTAGATGTGATGAAATTTATCGCGTCATGTCAGTGAAGTACTATGAATTGGACACGATCTAACCCCCGTCATCTAGGCTGAAAAGAATCGGAATATCCAGTTGCTAAAGTGTTCTTTCCTTGCATACCATTTGAGAGTGATATATGATACGCTGGAGATAAGTTATCTCCCTGGCTCTGGGGAGTATTTTTCGTTTTGATTAGCACCTGAATGTTCTTGCATCACGTATTTTCAGCCTTCCGTGCTTCATAGCCGCCGTGATGGAGGAGGATAGGTTAAAATTCCCAATTTTGTAATTATTTAGTATTCAGTAATACACCGCTGTGGATCTGTAAATATCATGTGATTTCCAGGTTACCGTATATTGAGGTTGAAAAAAAAACGAACATTTCTAATCAATGATTCTTGTTACTGTGCCTGAATCAAGGAGATTGGATGCTGAAAAGAACACGCTATAGCTTTTACACATGCGGTTTTAAAAACATTTTCCTTCCCTTGTGAATGTTTCCACGATGCGGCGTTCAAGTTATATTTCTTCAGAGGTGTCTTCCGCGTTGGTTCAGATTGCTCGGAAGACAATTTCGCCGACTGCAACTTCGGCGAAACTGTTTCAATGTTGTGACGTTCAAGTTAGATATCCACATTCCTCCAAATTTCAGGGTATTGTCCTCCAAACTGCAGGTATTTAATAAAAGGTAATGAGAAATATATAAAAAGGACTTTGAGATAGGCCAAATCTGTGATATTTTAGCGACATGCATTAAGCGGCCAAATTTACCACAGGTTTTTACTCTCCTGTGAGCCGCCGCAAATGCGGATAGTCTGGGTTGATCGTTAATCGTCATTCACACAGAGATGAAAAAGATTCAGGGAAAAAACTGATAAAATAGCTGTTGAAAGTGATTGATTTTCGTTGTCAATGGGGTTGTGGTTCGTAAGCGGGACTAAAGTATACCTTAATCTTTTGGTTCGAAATTTGATATCTCCTAATTCAGAAAACGAGATTTCCAAAGGTCGTAGCGTAAGTGCACGGAAACCATTTCCGTCTAATGCCGTGCGCTGTGTAATCTGCTGTTGTTCGGTTATAATGTCGTTCGTAGTCATCATCACGCCCTTCGTGCGTGCATTCTCATCGCGTGTCGTCCTCTTTCGTTGATTCTACATGGACTCCGTGCCTGCCCGCAGTGAATTCTTCCCAAGTTTCGAAACTGTGGGCATAAATTTTTTTTCCCCTGTCCTCTTCGCCGGCAGACGAACGTTGCTGATTTCATTAGCGTGTTTGGTCGTGGTGGCGCTCTTGTGCGTGCGTGCTGGTTTGCGAAATCCCTCGCCGTGCAACACCTCACGATTTCCATGCGCGCAGGAGGAATTGCACTTGTTTGCTGCTATCCGCGTATTGTTTCCCTTTGAGAGCGCGCGGGTTTCCGTTGGCTAGTTCCATCGGGGATTTGATCACGTCTCGGTTGTATTTTTTTCACGATGGGATGGCCGTCGCGTTACCGTTGGAACTTAGTAGGAAGTGTAAGTTTAGGACGTGGGGTTTTCTGTTTGAGCAAGCCGGATTTATTGCGTTCGCCTAACGTCGGTTCGTGGTGCAGCTTTTTGGATGACCAAGCGACGCTCGCTTGGTCTTCTAAATCAATCTGGTGTGGAATCACGGATGCATCTTTCGCGTTATCGCAGTCTTTATCGTTAACGCTTACCCCTAGAGTAGCGCAGGGTTAACAGTTTACCGTCAATAAAATTTGCTCCACTGATTGTGATAAGTGATTTGAAGTGTTGTGCGAAAAATGAAGAACGGAGATCACGTTCTCTCTGACATAAGTGAAATAAAAAAATAACGAATACGCTAGCGCACGTCTAATGAAGATCCATGATCGAGGCCTTGGTCTGGTTGCTGGTTTTCTGTGTGTTGGAATATGAGGGTTGAGAACACGCCCCTTGGGCCGTATTTGGACCACCCCTCCAAGGACGGCATTGGATGCTGGCTGTCTTAGCTCTAGCTCGTGGCATCGCGGTGCGCGCTAAGAAAATTAATGCTTCCTTGAAGGTCGCAATTCACAGCTGGAAATCTCGTAGTCATGCAGTTGTTTTCATTGTCTTTAGGCCACCCGTTCCTTTTACACCCAACGGCCTGAAGGAAAATAAATTACTTGCTCTTGGTTGAGAAAAAACTGACCGTGACGCTAATCATCGTAAAACTCATCTCATGATAGGAGTCAAAAATGTCACAAACAGATAATCCACTTTTATTAGTTTTGCTGCCTGTAACTTGGTTGCCATCTGTCGCATTTATTTTCTGTTGTGCTCCAATGTAGTGCACCAACTAGAACTAGTCATTCAACGAATATTTTTAATTTTATCCAGAAAATTTTCAACAACTCTGTCTTCCATTTCTGTAAAATTATATTTCATCAGAATGTGCACTTATCTGTCAAACTTTTCCCGCAACCCAGGGGTAGTGGGTTCGAATGCTGTGACTGGCATGTTTGTGTAGGCATCGTTTACTGCTGGAATGGGCGAGCGCCCCTATTCTTAGTGATCACCGACCTCCATAGCACGCGTTCGTGTATTGTTTTTTTTTAAAGTTACATTGCTTAGAGGTTCCGTGACCCCGAATGCCGTACTTCCAGGACGTCGCTCACCCATTGCACCCCGGTTAGGTTGACCTCTGCGACTGCCTCAAATGTGGATAACTCGGCCGTATACTGGGAATAGGGAGTGATGATATTAACGTTATCTTTCTAATATTTCCTTTTACTGCTGGTCACCAATTTCAACTATACAATGAGTCGTAAGAGTGCAAATTCAACGCTTTTGTAGAGATTTGCGTGATGGATAATAATAGTGATAAAGCTCAGAAAAAATACGTAATTCTGCCTATGAAGGTCTATTTTTCGTCATTTGCTATCGTCATCACATCACACAGTTTTAAATATATTCTTGCTTTATCAGTACTTTACTCTGGCAAAACACAGTCGACATCGCCAAGATGATAATCCATTCGTCCCTGAATTCATTCCCCGTTCATGGAATTTTGGATAGCCAGAAGATTTGCACTTTTCTCTTATCTTATATGTTGGATTTTAACATTATCTCTTTAGTCAGGAAATGTCGTATTAAAAAGATATGGGGATTATTCATCTTAGAGATTTATTTGTCATTTTCTTGAGCGGATGTCATTGTTTTATTAACCTTCCAGTGAAAAATCCGGGAATGCCATGACTAATAAGTGGCCCCTCCCCTTGATATTTCAGCAAAAGCCGTTTTTTGGAGAAGAGACAGCTCTTCTCATGTACTTAGCTTCTCGTACAGGGGCGAGTAAAAAATGAGAGTGCGATGAATAGGGGTAAGCTAATTCAAAAATAATTTTATCGCTGACGACGTGGGTTCAATTCTATGAAACGGCTGAATCATCTTGGGATGTTGCGAAAGTATTGCAAGTGAAGCGCTGGAGCCTATACCGTCATTTGAGACGTAAAAAAGTGATGAAATCAGCTGTGTTCAACTGGAAGGTCGGTCTGGTTGATGAGGGTAGAGTTCACATAATATCAAGTCTAACTGCGAGTGAAATTCACACTTCAGGGTACAGGAACCAGTTCCTTTCCTATGCTGCCTTAGGATTCACATAGAGATCTTGTACTAAAAAAATCACACACCTTGAGCCTAACTGGACGTGTTCAAAGACCTCTCCTGAATTCGAGCCAATGACTCCATGTCAGTAGCTCAGCACTTTACCCTCTGTACCATCACATCGTAAAAATTCGCCATTGAATAATGCATTGCCTTTGATAATGTGTTGAATAATGCCATTGCTGGGGTTCACCACTAGTACTTTCACATAACTCTTTTAGCCTAATTGCGATTTTGTCGCTTTCCCTCAGCAACTGGTCTCCTAAAAAAATTACAACCATATCGCTTTTCTATTGTTTGGCAGTGACGTCGTGCTTGAAGCTTTCCATGTAGTATTTATTTCCAAATAGATATTTCCGTCTCTTCAAACACACTTGGAGTTTACGATGCTCTTAAAAAAACTGGCACCGAGGCTCTTCTCGAGACTATCATTCATTCAAGAGAAGACATGATGTTATAAATATCCACGGGCGTCGCTTTAACCTCTGAAGCGAACAGTGTTGACTATTTAAGATTGGGGTTAGGAGTCGGTGTTCCACCTTTCATTTTTAAAGCCTCTTTAGACCTGTAAAAATCATTTCCATTTCCTCAAATTGCTGTGCTTTTTGGAAATAGTTTTGTGGTTTTTCGTCTCAGATTCATTTGATTGCGATTATAAGAAAGGCGTCTAAAATGTCTTGAATGCCAACCAATAACTTTTAAATAAGCAATTTTTGGATTTTTCCAAATATATACCGATGATATTGAAAACATTTTACAGTTCCCTCTTCTGTATTCCCTTTCTCCGGATTGCTGTTTTTGGCATATGTGAAATATTGCGTCATTTATTGGATTTACTTCGGTTTTTCATTACTTTACAGTGGTGAACGCCTCGATTTAGTCAACTCGGATAAAACGGGCTGAAACTCGGAAGTTCCTGAGCGGACAAAGTCTTCCGCACTGCTGGAAACTGCTGCTTACACGCATAGGGATACTAAAACTGGGCGATATTCTCATATATATGGTGACATAATTCCTTGTGATATCGAACTGCGATTAATATGCGCTATGCGATATTCCTTTCTCATTATTGAACTGTATTGACGTGTACGATGGTGTGGGTATGCTATTTGAGAATCAAATTATATCTTGATAATACTATATCCGTGCTCTCTGGAGCCGGGTATGGTAGGGTGTAGTAGCAATTTGTCTCGCCATTGAAAAATTCGTCAATTTTTGTTGTGTTGTTATTTGGGAGAGGCTTATTTCAGCGGAGTTCGTTTGCGCTGTAGAGAATAGGTGGGTTATTGGGTAGAGGTTCAATTTGTTGAGAGAGCGGAAGGAGGGTGGAGAGAAACCCTGGGTCGGTTCGGAACGAAAAGCGCCACGGGGTCCACGGTTTTAACGTCACATCCTACAGACGGAGTAGGTACCTACTGAACTTGAAGTGCTCTCTACAGAGCGCTTAAATTGGGACCTGTGTACAAGTGAAAAATATGTGCTACAATCAGGAATCGAAATCGGCCCCTCAGGTTACGATGCCAGTAGGTACTCTAACCACCACACTAAGCCGACCCCATTTCGCCATTGCCCACATCTCGAACATAAAATAATGTGATATTTTGGTGTTATCCCCCTGCTTGATAATGCGCTACATAACCAGCCAGAACAGAACTCTTAGAACCAAAATGCATTACTTTTCTAAAACAAAGGCACCCGGTGTAGGAAAAAGGGTATGGTACCAGTGATTTTTTTGGTTGGCGACTTGCAGAAAAGGTCGTTTACTACTGGGCGAGAAATAATGAGAGGATTGACTCAAGACTGATCAGAAGTCTGATATGGAACGCGTCATTATAAGACGTAGGTAGGTATGTGGACTCAAAAGCCAGAGGATGAGGATAGGTCGGTGGTTTTTGAGATGCGGGTGTGGAGATGGATTGAAGCTGGTTAGGCGGATGGAAAGGATAACAAATAAGAAGGTGTTGATGATTGTAGGGGAGGGGAGAAAGTTGATTAAAGAAATTAGGAGGCGGAGTGAGTGGGCGGAACAGGTACTGAAGGGTTACCGTATTTTAAAAGGAAGAAACAGTTAGTGTCAGATAAGTGGATTAGAGAGTGGATACGAAAAAGCAGTTGGGATAGAATGATGGTAGGTAGAAAACATGCGGAACTAAGAGATAGGTTGCTTTGGGCGTACTTTATAACCATTCGAACCAAATCCGCTTTAATCGGCAGAACACTGATTTGGATAAAAATTATCGATCCGCCGCTTGGAGCCGAGGGATTGGTAGGGTGGGAATGGTAATGTACCCTTAGTAAATTATGTCTCCGATTCCCGCTTTAAGGAGTGTGCAGTGTGAGGGTTCAAGTGGGAAGTCATTCATTTGCATTACAATCTCATCATATCGAGTCTTTCGTGATGTTCGATTTCGGTTTTAATGGGTGAGCTCCATGCAAGGCGTTTTCATGGTTTCTTTCAGTCGTGACTGAAATCATTGTGGGGGGGATGAGGGGGTGGTGCGTGATCGCAGTGGCGACCAGGGAGCATTTCGTCGTCGTTCATTCGGCTGAGACTTAGATTTGCGTTAGGGTGGTTGGAAGATGTGAGAAGGTAAAAGGAAGATGGTGACCCATCCGCTAAAATGTCATTGATTATGCAACCGTCGCCGGGGTTGTATCGGGGGGGTGAATAATGAATCATCACCTTCGTCTTCGATTTAAAAGGGTTGGAGGGAGGGGAGATGAGGGGGAGAGGTTTATTCTCCATTCGCGGCCTCGGATGCCCTCTTGCGCTGCTGCGCGCCGTGCGGCATTCTTTTCTCCTGTCATTGTCACCATCGTTCGTTCCGCTTTTCGGTTTTGTTCGCGATGAGCTTCCGCCCTATAGCGAGCACGTTTCCGTGACAAAAGCGCGCGGGTCTGTTTGCATGTGTCCATGCGACTGTAAATAAAACGCTCCGAGCTACTACGGATGCTCTTTCATTCAGTGGAGATGACTCTCTTCCTTTTTTCTATTTCTTTGTCTGTCCTTTTTATTCGCCGACCGCAAAGCCACGGACTGTTGTCGCATCACATCCTCGATGACGACTTACCAACGTGCTCAAATCTCTCTGGTTTACCTGGTTTCCTGATATTTCGTGTGGCCGAAGTTGCATAAAAAATGTTTGCGGCTACCCGTTTGGGAGGAGTTGTTGTCGACGCGAGCATAAGGTGACCGGAAAAAAAACGAAATCAACTCTTTTCAGTGGATGCTGAAACCATGGTGGTGGATCCTAGGAAGGTTAAAGGAAGTTACTAAGTGTTCGCTTTAGCCAAGTACAGGAAAACAGTATGTTTTCCAGACCTATGTTTGTGACTTTGCATAGAAAAAGTACTACTTTTAATATCCTTGAGACCAGTTGTCCCATATCCGTTCAGCAGAGTAACTTTCCACTGATAATATTATTATAGTCAGCAATTTACCATAAAGAAAAAATAGGAAATTTCATATCCATATTAGGTACTAATGGCCTTAATTATACACGTATCCGTCATTTCATGTGTCCCTGAATGGCAGGATGTTTTTCTTCCGGGAACACCACCTTATGTAAGTTCCACTTATTGTTTGTCGAATAGTTCAGTAAATGATTCCTTTCGGCTTATTAAGACGTTTGGTATGGTGTATGTACTCGACAATATTTAATCATATAGCAACGCATAGATGGTTCTCATAATATTTTAAGATATAATCATCATATTTATTTGGATGTTGAACAAAATTTGCAGTCTATAATTCGCACAGCTGTCATTTAGTGGCTCCTTTTGCCTATGATAATGTTGTATCTACGTTTTGATTCCTTTTTCAAAAATCCCTATGCACGAAAAATGTAAATTTATTTATAAAATATTCATCGAGCCTTATTCAATGCATCTTCTGCGTTCTAAGCATTTAAACCAGGCATTGACGGTGAGTTAGTATACAGTGTATTATACCTATATATTAGGTAGTTTCTTAATAATCTATTGCACGGGAAATACATTCATAAAACTATTTGCGAATTACCAGTGTCGGATGTCATTGAGGATACTGTGGTTAGTGAATTCACATTACGGGCCTAATAGATTTTTTCAAACAATCGTTTAATTAATAATACGCTGATGAATGGATGAAGTGGCGCATTGACTGATCAAACGGCGTATTTCTATCTCAGAGATGTAGGTATTAGACGTGAGACGTGTTGAAATCAGTTGAAATACATTTAAAGTGCATTCATAATTCACTTTGAAATACCTGCTTAAATCATTTGTATTATTTCATTTGAAAATAAAGAACGTACGGTGTACTTCATGGAGACTTAAGTATGCGTTCGATCACCGCATACATTTAAAAATGCTTTGCTAGTTGCCTTTTGGCGTCATCATTACCCGGTAAGCATCAATAACGAGGCTCTTTCAACGCCTTCACTATGAATCCCTAAAAGCCCCATGTCCGCTTCAATTCTGGAACAATGTCAGGGGTTTGCCTATTCTTGCAGTTGCAGTTACACTTACATGCTCTAAGAAATTCCCACCGTACCAGTGGAGTATGAGTATTAACAAAAGAAATTAAAGGCCCGTAAATTAGCATGAAATTGAGAATCTTGATTCGCTAAACTTAGTAATTTATAAAAAAGCAATGCTTACTGGGTTCACCGTTTAAGGTATGCGCTCTTGCACTTCGGCCGTCATTTAGAAATCTCCCACAAATGTCAAAACACCACAAAGGCGTGACTCAAACCGGAATCCAGGTGACAGAAAAGTAGACAAAAGTGTTTCAAACCGAAGGGCCAAAATGGATTGGCAAACAAACTCCAAATTATGTGCTAAACAGGTGAATCATCCAGCTACCCACGGGTGCTTATAGAATGTCAACGAAACTTACACGCGGAAGATATATTATCGGCGACTTGACGAATGCGTGAAGTAGGCTGATCTGGTATCAGCAGTATTTTTTAATACCACTTCAGGCTTCGAATATCATAGAGATTTCGTTGAAATGAAAGGGATAAATACTTGCGATTAGGAAAGGCAGTTATTGAGAACGCTAAGCCTTTAACTTTTATAAAAACTGGATCATAATTTGCAATTATCCGTAATGTTCCCAGTCTCTTCTGTACTTTCTTCCGATCGAACTGATACCTCTTCCAGGGAATATTAGACATTGCTGCACCAACACAGCGTCAGACATTTCATGTTGGTTGTTAAAGTGAAAGACTCGCTACTCTGTTAGTTAAAACCTGTGTGAAATTCTTCGTTTTTTTACATTTACTTTTTTAAGGCACTTAGTGAGTATACTTGGGAAACACTGGAAGGTAAAGTTTTCAAAAATGGAGAGTAATTATTTTTAAAAATTTATAAGACAATTATACATTTTTAGAGATTGTTTCACCTCGAGAAGTAGAACGTAGTGCCATTTGTTGATTGAATGGATGTCGTTGTACGTAAGAAACGTAATAACCCATAAACCGATTTGGAATAAGGACATAATTTGAATAGGATTTGCAAAGATTAGAAATCTCTACCAGTTTTCGGCGAGAGTGGAAAATTGTTCCATTGTGTCGTCAATAAACGTCCGAAAAGTCCTACTCTAATTTCAGATCCAGTTTGGAGTAATTTTACGTCGGAAACTAGAATTAAGTTGTTTTTAAACAGGAGATAAACTTGTCTAAGTGAACCGCTTGCCTCAAAAATATTTTTTTTTTCTTTGCTCCATCCTTATGATGGATCCGGGAGAGGGACCAGTGGATCACTATGCCCGATATTTCTGTCTCTTTTTTTGTGCATAGGGTCTTTTAAAAAGAATTATGGTGTGTACCTGTTAATCGTTTAACGCGGCATTCGTGGTGCTTTCTTCTCTGTCGACGGCGTCCTGCTGTAATTAAATCCAGATACAGCGACAGGCGCACTCACGCCAATTCTGTGTATCTTGAGTCCAAAATTGAAATGGAGAGTGAGGATACACGTGACGGATATTTCATTATCTTTCCTCTTACGACAAATACATTAAATACATATTTTAATGGATCCCTATTTTTAGCGTGAAAATTTACATCTCCGTAGGCTGATCGCTGTTTTTTTAAAGTAAAAATGTCCTCGTTTTTATTGGTGCGGGAGCATTTTACCTCGGTAAACCTCGGTAAAATTGCTATGCGAATTAGGGATTCTGGGTAGCGTAGTGGTCTGCGCAGTGGCCCGGAAAGCCAAAGGTCCGTGGTTCGATTCCCGGTCCAGGTGAATTTTTTCGCATGGCAATTTATGTGAATTTGGAGTAATTTTACGTCGGAAACTAGAATTAAGTTGTTTTTAAACAGGAGATAAACTTGTCTAAGTGAACCGCTTGCCTCAAAAATATTTTCGCCGTTCACGCGGCAGGATTGATAATTTTTACATATACGGACACTACCTTGTTAGTGAAGGACGGTTTTGATGGACAGAATTCATGTAAACGCTGATTTCCACCTGATCGGAACCATAGAATTTACCTGCTACCTTTATGCCGGAATAACTCGCCGCGTTGTTCTACCAGATGTATTTCCTTCCTCTGTTTCAATCTTCAGCCCAGTGTGAATGCGTCGCACCTGTCATTCTATCCGAAATACCCATATCCTCCCTTATCCCCGCTAGCCTAACGTCCTAATTATGTCGGCCTTCAGCGTCCAACCTATCCTTCTAAAATCCTCCTTCCACCTATTTCAATCGCGTAAGTATTGCGTATTTTATTTATTGCTTTCGTTTTGAAGTTAATTGTCTACCTGTTTCTCCTTGCTTCCCTTGTGTTTCTTTGCTGGTGTCAAACTTCGCTAGTTCATTCACGCAGTTGCGATAGGGATTAGTGTCTTTACATTTACTGAAATGTATGTATTTACTGTGTTCATGTGGAACTATTTCGGAAATCCTAGCATCCATTCCTGTACAGTCTGCGTCCAGTGTGAATTAACCCCCATTGGCCGCTTTCTCGAGGTCGAGGTCACGCCCGGGACTTGGCTATTGATGAGCGAACGTCCCCCGCGTCGGAAATCTCCTGGACGGAACCGGTATGAAATTGGAAATCGGTCGCTAAATAATTTCGTCGCTGGAGACTTTGAAATTCCGCGCGAGGAAGATTGATACCTTCCTCCTCCTTTCTCTTGCCCGCGGTATGAGGTTGAACAGGAAGGCACTTGGCGGGGCCGAGCGATATTTTTCTTCGTTCGATTTCCCCGGAGGCGCTGATGAAATTAAATCGAAAGTCGCTGATGACAATCATGGACCATAGTTGTTATCTTTAAGGGCAATGGAACTAAGAGATTCGCTAAATATTCTCGTGCGTTTTACCCCTCTTATTTCTTCAGACCTTTAGTGTGTGTTTGTGTGTGCTCCGTCATTTGTTCTTTACCTTCGGCTCATTTCCTCTAAGTTTTTCATTAATTTAATTCATCAAATTGTAAATCGATTCGTGGAATCACATGTTACCTATGGAAGTTCAAAACATTTATTTACTTCATGACTTACGTCGTGAGAACAAATTAAAGCTATCAATTGTCATTAAACTACTAGAAAATGCACTACGATCGTGTTCTCTGATTTAAGGTCACGTATGTTGGTGTTTGATGGGCTAAAGTATAACCTTCACGAGCTTGGAAGTTTACTCGACTTGTTTACGAGACAATTATTACAAATTAATCGAGTTCGGTGCTAACACGGAATGCATAATTCTGGCCACATAATATATTTGCAGTGGGATACAGCTATGAATTAAGATATCGAACAAGAGAAGACTATTGCAAATCAAGAATCCTTGTCTCGTGCGCCATTCAGGATCATATTTCTAAAATATGTTAAATATTATAAATTTCACTGTATTCGGCTTGACTTGGTGGGAGTTGTCGATATTATTTTCTGAAATGAAAAAGTTTATTTATTTTATTGTTATAAAATGCAATAAATTGCTGTTGGTGAACGTAGATTTTCGCAGCGTGGATTATTTCTAGTGAGTGACAACTGTAAATATCTTAATAGATGATCCTTCATGGATAATGCCTTGCCATACGTTGTTTGAGGGCAACTGGTTGCTAATTAGATGTGAATATATGATGACTGTTGTTGCTTCGAGTGAGGATTTTCTCCAAGAAATTCAACCCAAATTTGATACGTGAAGATACGCTCGAGAATTCGTTGTCTTTTTAAATATTGTGGGCTCTTGTATCACAACCATGCTTTCAATCGCTTTTTCGACAAAAAATGAACGATGGATTCTTCTTCGTGGGCAAGAAAATACCTTGACGTAATGAATTCTTGGAAAAAGAGCACCTGCGTAAGGTAGCGTCATGTATGGATACACTCTCACGTTGTTTTAATGGGAGAGTATGTAAATTCATGGAGCAACGAGGTGATGTCTGCTCGTCGCAGACTAGGATTTTATAGTGAACCGATTCCTTTTTTCGAGCGAAAGAGGAAATTGCCGTGATTCGCAATCCCAACGAACTGCACGGGCCCTTAAAATATGAACAGATATTTTTGGGTCACATGGCAATCGGCACGGAATTTTACTGCTGGCGCCTCGGGGCCTCATTGAACCAGGAAATAATTGAATTTCTTGTCTATTTTTCGAGAACTGTTGATTTTTTAGCCCGTACTAGGAAGAAAATAAAGCAGCGTGATATTGTATATAACTCTGTCGTACCAGAGAATGAGATGAAAACTGTGACAAAATGTCGCAGATTGCCTTTCGGTGCTGACTATCAGTGCTAATAAAATTTAAACAATATTTTCTCCACGCTGGAGGATATTTTTTTCTGCTGCGTGGAGGCGTTGTTGAGGATATATTACTCTACCCCTTTTTTGTATTCAGCTTAAATGTTTTCGCCATTGTTGTTGTTCTTTTTGGCTAAAATGTTTAAATGTTGTGACGATAGGGTTATTTAGGCTGAAGTTTTTTTATCAATGCTTAAAGAAAAGTAAAGCCAATTATTTGTTTGGAATTCTGGAAAACGCATATATCAATCTTGTGTAATGACTGTCATCAATGTAAAAATGATACGTAGCCTTGGGTAGAAAACAGCTAATTGCTGGGGTCTGGGTTTTAGTAGGGAAATTTTTTTCGTTGTTCTTAAGGCCGCTTTACACGATACAATTTTTTGTACAATTTCTTGTACAAACTCTTGCATGAGGAAATTGTACCGTTTAAAGCGGCAAATTGTACGAAAACTTGTGCGATTGTCTGAATGACTGAACGGGAAATAGAACGTGTTCTAATCCCATTCAGACAAACGTACAATTTCGTTCAGTCTATACAAGAGTTTGTTCAAGAAATTGTGCAAAAAATTGTATCGTGTAAAGCGGCCTTTACACATTTACGTAATACCGTACAAGGCACTGCAAATGTGTGTGGCAGGGGGTGAACCATCCCTAGGTATGCATTTTAAATCAAGGATAATTACATTTACACTTACTAGGTATCATGCAGGTATGCAAAAATGCTATTCCGCGCATGCGCACTTCTTGCATACTACTGAGAGGTGCATTGCTTATACGCAATGGAAAAGGCTAATAATGCAATCATGAGAGTCTTGTAATTAGTATCAAACCAGCTGTCGCAGCAAATTTTATGAGTTGAGCTTAGATTAGCCATTTGAAGACAGCTAGCCTGACTGCAAAAGTACTACTTCAAGTGATGCATGTATCAGGGTGACATGATGTTTTCCATGCCCATCGTTTTTGACGCACTCTTTTTGTTGGACAACTCCCGTGCTACTTAATAGCCCGAAGTTAAGGAGGTGGGCTCGCGACGGCTTGAGTCAAGTTGTCTAAGGAATCTAATTAATTGAAGTACGAGTATATGCCTGCTAAGTGATCCTTACTTCGCAAAGAAAATTACCTAAGCTATTGAAAGTCATAAGTATCACAAGAAATACGATGGAAAGTCGAAGGATTTATTTTTTATGATAATTTTAATCAGCTCGACGATGGAGTCAATTCAACATTTACGTTACAGAAATAAATTTATGTACTCAATGAATTTACTAATGTGTAACACCAAAATATTACTATATATTACTATCAAACGTTAGGTTATAATACTTCTTGAAATATTCTTTAATATCTCATTAGTAATGATCATGATACAAATATATTATAGTAGTATCATGGTAATGATATTATTCATACGCCAATCATTTTGGCAACAGCGACCGCGGCGCCACTTGAAGTCAACTAAGGCATTTCGTCTGCTATAAACGCAGAAATTGGTAGATTTAGTGAAAAATACGGTACTATTTTTCTACACTACGGTGCCTTTTTTTTCGTGTCATTTTATTCCTTGTGAAATTACGCATAAAATATCAGTTTTTTGCAAAAATGACATGTCACTATGGTATTTTTAAACGTTATATTCCCATGCGACGGCCATTCTCGCCGTTAATCGTATGTAATTTCAAATGCAATTTGTGGAAAAAGGAGTATGGGTTGGTATAATTATCTTTACTTTATTAGATAGAGGAACTTTAGTTCTATAGGTACTGAAAATATAAAAAAATTAGATGACTTTCACTTTTCGGATCAACCTCCTTAAGGGAGGGCAAGATATGGAAGAGCAATTTGGCGTTTCAAAGTAGTAGGGTACCTGGAGGAAACCCGCGCTTATGCGGGATGTTGCCTGGTCAGCACCAATGGGCTCATCAGGCAAAGTAGTAGGGTTCATGGGTGTTTTCAAGTCTGTTTCCGCACTAATAGGCGCTTCAGACCGGGAGGAAAGGTATAAGGATAGGAATGGAAGGGATGGGGATAGGATAAGGTCCGAAGCCAGTAGTAGTAGGGCATTAATTCGGAAGAGCATTATAGGTACTTTCCTCGTGCAACAGTCGTATTGAATCGTCTTTTAAGGCAATGGCTTTGACTCGACCATCGACGAGTGGGGATTTTTTTTGAAGGAGTTATTGAATGGTGTACGAGTAATCGACGCTTGATTTCAGTGATTATTTTTTTTCTCGATGGCTTTCGTGTTTTTATGTCAGCCGAAGAGTCGCTGCGCACGGGAGAACTTCCCCTGCGCCATTTCTGGAAGAGGATTTCACGAAATGGGCAAGACGGCAAACGACGGTGGGGTTCTCTGCATTCGGTCAGTGAACGGACGACGGAATGGAAAAGGAGAAAAAAAAAGACGCACGCTGGATTGCTCAATACTCGATACTTTTCGGCGTCATCTCTCTCCTCCCCCCTTCACCCTTAAATGCGCCCGCTCAGAAGTCGTAATGGCCCTTTTGCCCACTTTTCATCGCCTCTGGCGTGTCGCAACGGACTTGGACGTGCGTGAAACGCCACACCCTTTGTTGTCCCTACCTCCCCCACTTGTTTCGGTGGCGCAAGGCTCACTGAAGCCTCTTCTGCCAGCTTTCCGTCGATGCAAAAACTACCTTTCTTCTTCCACTGAGGAATTCGTGTTCCGCATGCGGACTACGCACTACGGTGAAATCTCCGCTAAGAAAAATAGTTAATACGATGAGTAGTAACCGAAGTGGACGAAGAGGCAGTCAATGTTGCCGTGCAACGCTAATATCGCTTTCTCATCTCTCGTCATATTTACAATCCCAAGCGATATTTCGAACTGTCATCTTCATCATAAGTCATCAATCCTCAGATTGGTTTGACGCAGCTCTCCACTGAGTTTTTCTATCGGCTAATCTCTTCATTTGAACTGTATTTAGCGGAAAAGCATGAACTGATGCCCAAGCCCGATTTAAGTCGACGCCGATCCATCCTACCATCCGGTGAGCGCTGCAGACTTGGATATTTACGTTGCAATTTAATGCGTTCATTTATGAAAACCTTGGCGCGTTGAATCGCCGAGTAAATGAGCGGCGTAGTAATTGATCCCTGTGTTTCAGTTAAGGTGTAGATTGGACGTGCATCGTATTCACCATTTTCATGGGGAAGTTATATTTGGAATTTCCTGTTGGGTAAGCAGAGATACCAAGCCCATTTTGCATGATCTTGGGGACTATTATTGCACTGGCTCTCCGTTTTACTTCAAGTGCGTTCTGGTGGCAACTTGAGATGTCCATTACCTACTGTATCTTCATATTCCAACCGTAACCAATGTAAATCATCGCTTGAGTGACCATCTTTCGCCCACTAACCCAACTAGTTACTATTTACGATAACTTAAGGCGTTTCTATGCGTATTAACGAGGTTATTTTTGCTTAATGTTAAGTTGGTAGAAAGGAGCTTTTGAAGATAAGACTTCTTTTGTTTGCGTGGAAAACTTACCATGAATGTTTATGGTTCGAAAGACCACCCTTTTCTGCTCTATTGGCATGTGTCCACGCTTACGGTATGACTACATAGATTTTTCTGAAAATGCGGATGATATTAATATCACGTACTTGATCGCAAGATTTCGTAGCAATTTGATGAAACGTAAGTTTCTCTTAACGCCTGGTTTTCTCATTTTATCGCGCTAAAACCACCTTTGCACTACGTGTTCGAATTTTCACACTGTATCTTTTTTATGAGTTATGGCCCCATTATTATCTGACGATAAAGTGATAGGTTTTGCGCTAAATACGATGATTTTTCAAAACACCTAAGTTTGCTTGTATTTAATTAACGAGCTTTTCATTGTATTTAGGAATTGTTTCCACGCTCCGCTCAAGTTTTTTTCAGTTTAAGTCGAAAGCTTAGGAATTACAGTGTAGGTGAAATCAAAACAACTTACTTTCACTTCATCCGGAGATTTTACCAACAGTCCGCTCTTTTCCTGGAACGTTGTCGTAAAAAATTTTATTTAGGTTGCTGTGACTTCCAATCGATTAAAGGTCACCATTATAATATGGCTCGCTAATCGTTCCAGGAATATTAGATCGCAATCTAAAGAAATCCATTTCTTTACCGGTTACTTCTTTCAATTCTCAAATTGAGCGAAACAAATTAACTATCCGATGAAGACTAAATCATTTACAGCAAGAATGGCAGTTACTGTAGGTACTTATTTAAAGTATCTTACAAAATGCGAAAATTAAGCACACGTACTATTATATTTTAGATAGCTAGAACGTAATTGCTCTTAATTCGTATGATTATGAACGTATTATTACTAGATAGTATCCAGGGTAAATGTCTCCTAGATTCAAGTAGAGGAGCTAGCCTATGTGAAAAATGATACACGTACACGCTTTTATGTAAACTTTAGATTCCGAAATTACTCCACGGCGCGGTTAGGAGAATAATTTCAGCCATTTAAATATGCCTTGTGTGTATGTGAATACAAAACTCTAAAATAAATGGTCCTTTTTGTTTTTGTCATATTATTGAAAATGTTTTTAATCGTCTATTCTTCTGCTGTTATGTTTGTCAAACCGATGGTTGTGTTTAGGGCACATGTTCTACTCCCATTTTCACGGTGTGCCTCCCTATTCCGCCTAAATCGAACAATCGATTAAGAATGTTGAAAAATGGTTAATGGCTTGGATCGTGATGATTACACTTTATTTTCGAGATTATTCTGACAAGAAGGAGTCCCTTCTCTGTATTTAGGCCAGTCAGTTGATTGCTATTGCATAATTTACCAGCTAGGCTATCACTAATATTCTTCTTCAAGCCGAACGTATTTTCTCTATTTTTACTACATACCAAAATATTCAATTCTTCCAACCAGATCTCTTACTGAAACAGGACTTTGATGAAGAAGAGGCTTACTATGGATATCATCATCATCATCAGTCAGCAATCCTGAGATTGCTTTTTAAGCAGCTCTCCACTGAATTCCCCTATAAGCTGATCTCTTTATATTTACCCATTTCTTCTCTTTCACATCCTTCATCACTTGTTCGTATCTTACCCGAGGCCTTTACCTTTCTTCCTGTCCACTTGTCCTTCAACGATTGTCTTCATCAGGCCATCATGTCTCATGATGTGGCCGATTAAGATATCCAGTCTTCTTCTTAGAGTTATCAAAAGCCTTCTATTTTCTCCCACACTTCTTCGTAACTTACTCGGTCGATCCATTTAATCTTCATTATTCTTCTGTTGCACCACATTACGAATGCTTTCACCCTTTTCTTTTCCACTGCTGTCGTCGTCCATGTCTCACTTCCATAAAGAAGCATGCTCGAGATGTACGTTCTGTTGAATTGTTTCCTTACTTCTACGCTTGTATTTCCAGCTGTAAGTAGATTCTTCTCTTGGTAGAATGCCCTTTTTGCCTGGGATATTCTACTGACTATTTCCTTCTTGCTTCGTCCATCGTTGGTTACTAGGCTTCCCAGGTAACAGATTTTTTTTCACCTTTTCAAGTTTTTGTTTTCCTAGGTTAACGTTGGTGTTGGCTCCTTCTCTCCTGCTGCGTACCTGTATCGTATTCTTCGTATTGATCTTCAGTTGATATGTGGACTATGGATATATGACCACTAATTATCTTAATCTAGGATACTAGAGTATGTCTTAGTTACTATGGCTACTTTGACAACTGGGGAAGTGGTAAAATTATTATAAACGTCTTCGTAGAGCTTAGGTTTAGTGCTCAAAGGGTATCAAGAGAGTATGGTGAAAGCCATTTCATAAGATCACGTGCTTATTGTTATAGTGTTACGAGATGTGTATACTTTGTTTTGTAGCAACGTAAATCTTAGTTTTACCATCTACTTCATAATCTGCATTTTATGACACTTATTTTTCCTTCTTATTTTCAGGTAAGTGCTGCCTTTTCTGGCATCGAAGTTTTTTTTTAATTCTTCTTTCTACCTGTACCATCATCATACTTTTCGTAAGTATATAGTCTGCCTGCCGATTGGGTTTTAACCAGGGTTTCGTTCTACAATCATGTTCGGAGAAATAGTTAGAAAAGCTTCCTTGGCACAGTGCCAAGTTGAAGGATTCTTGATGCGGTATTTTACAGATTATTCTATAATCTTGAGAAAAGTCGTATTTTATTTTTCTGCCTCCTAAACGTGTTTAACTTGTAATTATAGTTCTTTTGTTAAAATATCTCTTGCACTGATTAGGAAAGTAGCTACCAATTTCAAGTTTACTTGCAATTAAACTGCTCTAATTTATTCCTCAGCGCACTTTCCTTTCTCCCTGCTGTTACTTTCTTATTCCTATCAAATTTCGATTGGTGCTTATGGTCTATGCCATCCACCGGATACTTCTGATTTATTCAGCAAATTCATTTCCTCCCCAATATTCTTAGCACTTACACGTTTGTCATCTCCTTTTCTTTATTTTTCTCGGAGACAGTATCTCAGTGGTGTCCGATACACGTACGCTAATGTAGAGAGCATATATATGTATAGAGTATATATCTTTATCCGTTAAAGTATGTCTCAAGAGACCAATAAATCAAACTTCATACTCTAAGTGGAGGTGTTATAAAATATTCTAAATCTCATCTCTACCGTTGCCATATTTTGAAGTGCACCAACTATTTCTGCGACTTGCATTGTAATGGACGACCAGTAAATAAATAAATAAACGACTTTTATTACCCGTATTTAAGTCATCGCAGTATTCCTTTTGTTCTGATAGAATGGATGAACCGTAATGAGGGTTTTTTTCTCTTGGTTCCTGTAAATCTGTTCCTCATAATATGGCGCACCAGAAAAATAAGATGACCTAGAGGATAGGTACTATTTTTTTTACTGGCGTCCGAGGGAACGGTCGGTCGAGGTTGGCTAGCGATCGGTCGATGGACTGTATTTTCATGGACTAGAATATTCGGATCACGTTGATCCCCTCGCGGTCTCCTCCCCCTACTTACATCCCTCGTGAGCCATTTAAGCTTTGCGATTAGGGCGTCTGCGCCGCGTCTCGCCCGAGGCGAGCTCGGAATGCCTAAAAATCCCGTACCAGGTCCTTGTAAGGAGAGAAGTAGGGAGGGAAAATTTGGGCCCTTGCGTCCCAGTGGCCTTCGCGTGCGGTCAAGGCGAGATGATTCTCGACCCGTCCTTTCCCCCCCCCCCCCCCCCCCCCCCCCCCCCCCCACCATCCTAAAGCTTCGCCCTTCTGCCAATTCACTTCCGATGGGGCCCATCCATTTCTCATTTTCCCCGAGGTTTTTTTAATTTGTTTTCTTTCTGACGGTCCTCCTCCCGTTCCTTCCTCACGAACCAACTACCCGGGCTTGCTATGTAAATGATGTAATTTCGAGGACAGTTATTCATGTCATGCTTCTTCGCCCCCCTTCCCCTCCACGGTATAACGGTTGCTTCATTTGGCGATCGTTTGTCAATAATCACAGTATTTCGTCTTAACGGCATTTTCTATGCTTCACCCGCAATTTAGTGTTTCTCCTTACCGGTTTTATGGCAAAATAGAAACAACACTTTTAAGTGTGTAAATATTGTTGTTTTGGGGGAAGACAACTGATTTTAGAATTGTTAAAAAATGTATAGATACAAATTTATAAATCACTGATTTTTCCGTGAACTAAAATTCCTTAATTTTTAATGGGATCCGAACTAATCCGACTAATACTCATTTTAACGTATGCTATGATAAATTTTTTGCCGGAATATATCGTTATGCATTATGTTACACTTTATCCGGTCTGATCCTATAGAAGCTGTTGATAGTAAGGCAAACGATCCTAGGCTGTGATTGCGTTGATTTTCTCACGATCTCGGGTTTTTCCTGTCAGCACCGGGTGTCCCTCATCTCACGCTCGCTCCACTTTCACGTTATCTCTTGAATCAAGTGCTCTCATCCGAACCGTGTTGTGAGAATTCATTCATGTCCCGCCACCTCTTGTCTTGAGTGTGTTATTTCGTCCTCTACTATCTTCTCGACAGTCAGTTTCTCGGCCCCCAGGCATTCGCCGCGTTTCTGGTTCGAGAGAGAAATCTCTCCCTCCCACATCCCTTTGGGAAGCACAGCAAACGTGTTATGTAAAATTACTGTCGGGGTGGCGCCTGTCGTCATCCCAGAGGTTTTCATTTCACCGTCGTAAAGATTCATACTGCCTAAGTAATCCCGGATATCCAGATCAGGGGCAGACCCAAGATGCATCCATGGGAGTGGTTTCTTTGTGGTTAAAACCGAAGGTTTGTCCCTTAGATTTCTGTAATATGAAAAAATAAAATTTGCAATATCATATACTTATACATCTGGCATTACATCTACGTAATACCCTGCGAGCCACCGCGAGGGTGTGTGGTAGGGGGCGAAGATTACCAAAACATGCACAATTTACATGCAACTAATTATAAGAGCTACCACTATAGACTATCATCATCATCATCATCATCGGTCAACAATCCTAGGATTGGTTTGACGCCGCTTTCCACTCGATGCGGCCTATCATGCTCCCAAATGGTACGCGGGAAAAATGACACTATAAATGTGTTGGTATGACAATCTAGCTCTCTGTAACCTCATTTATCTGGTCAAATCTAGCATAATACACAGGAGTTATTAATATATATCTAACAGCCTCAGTAAACCTCTCTGTTTAAAATTTCTGCTGGAGATTTAACCTGTATTTTAACCTACGATCTGATAATGATTCCCAACCCCATTCTTTAATTAATATTGAATTAATTTTGAAGAATATTAATCAAATCATCATCATCAGCGCTCAATCTTAAAATTAGTTTGCTCTGCTTTTCTGACGATGCTTCAGTCGGCCAACATGTTTTTAGTTAATCGTAGCGAGTGAATAGCATACCAGCCGACTAAAGCTTAAATACCGGCCTCGAGACTAGACTTTTTTCTGCATGAAATTCCACGTATTTTTATTGTTGCCGCAGGTAGATGATGTATGCTAAGCTCATGCTGTTCAAAATTCAGATTATACGAATCTGAGTATAAATGTAACGTATGACAATAGGAAATTTAATTATCATATTCTATTTGTTTTTAATGATATCTCATTACATTATAAAGTCCGAGTAAATATGTGAACAGCGTTTACTTTGTCTACTTTCATTTTATTTTAATTTTATCTGGGATTGTATGTATGTACCTAATAGTATTTTAGTTTTTCTGTCCTTTTTTGCCTTTCTCTGAGACGTTCATCTTTTAAATCGTTGTAATTAATTTTAGTATCCCATTAAGGTGTCAGTTTTTTCGTGGATGACATTGAAATAATCGAAAGGATAATTTCATGTTTTTGCAACGGCTACGATGTGGTAATATGGTAAAGTGAAAGTTACGTATTAATCTCGTCCGCCACGCATTATTTTGAGTTCTTTACACCAGGATGTTATGTGTTGGATGGGATTCATTACTTTTTTAGATGTGAAAGGGACATAATTTTTTCTGAGCTTTATTTTCCATTGGAGCTTAATCCACTATCTTCAAAATTGGTTTACGGGATAAGATTTTGGTTAGAAGTTATGAGAATAGAGAGATTTCTCCCATGGTATATGTTTCTCTCTTATTCTCACCTTTGACGCCTACCGCTGGTCGAAGACTGTTAGGCTGTCCCTTCATATACTTGATCGTATGTTTTGAATAGTCGCTAGTCACAGATGCATACTGTTGTTCGCAGAACTTTAGAATCAAGCCGCCTTTAAAAATAATAAAATTTCCCGTTCTTCGCCTCTTATTCTTCTATTATTTTACAATTCGGGTCCTTGGAGTATGACTGCGATTTTTGGTATCGAACACGCTGTGCGATTCATAAAATGCTAAATAATGCGACACAGTGGCAGTTTCATCATTCAAAACTGTATGCTATCAGAGAAATGTATAATATTTATGAAAGTCGGTTTTGTGCTGTATTAAAATAGTATGAATAGAGACGAGAGCTATAGATGAAGATTCGCTTGCCGTACAGCGTATCTTGTGTTGCATGTATCGTAAACCTTTCTTAAATTTGACATACCGATATGCTCTCCGGTATGGAAGCAATATTGCGACGTATGGATTGATTGTTTATTCTTAATTATTTTGTGAATCTGCTACATTGACACCTCTGCAATGTAAAATTACGTTGAAATTAATTGTTTGCATACCAATGACGCATTATTGTGCTCAGAACTAGCCTTCTGGATCGTAAAGGGTTATGTATTCATGAAACTCAACGAATTTGTTTTGGCATTATAATTTGAAATGATTCTGGAGTTTCGGATCCAAAGGGAATCCGTGCTCTATGACCCTTTAACATTTTTACTGTAGATAAATGAGTGACTTTTGATCACTTATCGTAGCAATATTACTTATTATGTCTGACCCTTAGTTTTTATGACGGTTATATAATTTATAAGCTGGCTATTAGTGCCATAATATGTTTATTATCGATTGTCATGAATGCTGTTGTACATTTTAAAAAGCCTATCTGGTGATCGGAACACCTATCTAAGCCGCCAATTTGAAAACAAGATAAATTATACCTAGCTTCACAGGATCATTTATGGCCATATTGATAAGCAAAAATGGAAGGTTATCGAAGTTAAAAAACGATCAATAAGATAGTGATTACTTTTCCAATACAAATCCTGTGTGTATGCTCAAAAGACTACATTTGCTGGCCACTATATCAGATGAAGGATAGAATTATTTCTCGGAACTGAAAAACTTGAGACCTTCAGTTCGTTTTCATCCATAAAATTTGCAGATATTGCGGTAATAGTAGTCCGTGGGTGCTTTCGACTTGGACGCCACAGCAATATTCTCGCTGCGAGAGACAAATAATTTTGCAAACTTAAGCTTGTCCACGTTCTCACTCCCGCCATCGCCTTCCATTCACCTTTCTGCCCTCCGGGCTTCCATAATACGTCCACTCAACCCCACCCTCTCTCGCCACCGTCGTCATAGCACCCCTCTACTACCTGCCCACCCCACCTTCCCTTCTCCCTTCGGATCCCAGCGCGCGCCCGAGTCTCCTCTGGGCTTTCATCTCAACGCCCGGGTCACGAGAAAAGAGAAAGTTTCTGCGGTCGCTTGAAAAATTTTTCTGCATGCCCGTGGATGAAAGTCGCGACTGGGCGGAGGCGGATACTTCGTAACGCGCTGGAGTTGATTGCCCACGCGGTCCATTTTAATTTCCTTAAACGCGGGCGGTTTATGTGTGTTCGAAAATGGTTTTGGCGACCGGGGATGAGCATGTAACGGTTGATGAAATGTGATGAATCTTGGACGCCGAAGGGCTGGTCGCGTGCTCTTTTGCTCGGCATACCGAAACATAACTGAGGTTTAAATGGCAAGCCGTGGATAGTTTGAACTTCTTAGAACAAATCATATGTTTAATATGTATAGCTTGCTTCTCTGCCTACGTTTTTAAGTTGGGACAATCGTAAGCTACCGTGAAGGTAATCACAATCCTTAAGATACTTCAATGTGTCATGGGGTTGAATTATAAAAGCTGTCTGTTCATTTTAATTTATAATACAGTTGGTTCGCCAGTTTTTTTTATCATATAGATGCTTACGACGTACTCTTAGGCTTTTTATAAATCAGATGGCTCTAAATGTGAGGCTTATATTCGTATGACGTGAGTAAATTAATACCCTATTATGCGTCACAAGTTAAATTTGAGGCCAGTGTGATTTTGGTTAGGGTATAGCGATTAGTGTGTGTACTGTGAAGATTTTAAAAACCGTGCTTTCAGACTAAAGGAATAGACTGGTCGATCACAAAAATTTGCTTTCTATGATTTAGATATGCCCACGGTATAATAGACGGCATGTGGAAGCATTACTTGGTTGCTTTTTTAGACTGACAGATGGGAAGCCGAATAATCTTCCGACTACTAGGCTTCATAATTGGATGGAGACGAGATGGAAACTCTTGCAAATGGGCGGATGCATTTTTTAATGTGCCCTAAATATATCACAATACTAGTTACTTATTGTTAAATGTGACATACTGGTTGTCAGGCTTGAAAATGAAATATCCGATTTTTCGCGAGTTTCATTGATCAAAACGTAATGAAATCTGGTGATTTTTGTTCTAGGGGCTTCATCCATCTTAGGTCATCTTACTTTAACTAACCTCAACTAAATCATAAGAGAGTAAAACATTCATACCCGAGGCTGATTCGAACTCGTGATCTTTGAGTTGTTGTTCCGGCGTGCTAGGTATGTATATACCTACCTACCTAGCAATGAACAACTTTACTACGACTAAGTATTTCGAGGCCACTTAAGCCATGGTTTACGAACGTTTGTATAGTTTAATGGCCGACGTACCTATAGTTGGTGGTTCCACGTACCTACCTGAGATATGACCGGTCTTGCGCTCCGTATTAATTACGAGGTGATTTAGATTACTTTTTAATCTGGCATGAAGGACTGTGTATTAGTTGAAGGACAAACTTTGAATCGCACGACCAGCGATGCTGATGGAAGATTCGAGGCAGGAAAAAGATAACCGCGCAACGAAGCGAAGAGAGAGGAGGGATAATTTATTGCGCGTGGAAACTGTGTTTCTAGATCTTTCGTCATTCTTTCGCGCGATGGAAAAAAAAGTCCGTCATTGTCTGTGGAGTACGAGTAAATGCGGTGACACTTGGATTGCCGCTCTGGATCGCTTGTTCCCCTCCCCCTCTCGACCTTGAATCTTCAGGAATTGCTCTTATTTGCCGCTCCCTCGCTGCGGTCGATAATGAAGCGAACGCCGGCTAGTCAGTGCGTGAGAAAAATGTCGACGCAAATGAATATGTATGCCATTGCCGATTGCCTGGCGCAGGTGCTCTGGTATGGCGTCGACGTATGCGTGTAAACTCCTCGTATTCTGGCAAAAGCTGCGAGCCGCGCGGTGTTTGATTGATTCACCACAAATACAGATAAACCTTACGCCGCCGCTTAATCGGCAACTTCACGGTTTAGTCGGTTGGGATTTGACGTCGTGGCACCAAGGTCAGCAGTATCGGTGGGCTGCTGACCGGATCTTATTGCTGGTGGTGCTGCTGGACAGTCCCCCACAATTATCAGAGCTGTACTGTAGATAGATAGATAAGCGTCTTTATTGGGGCAAGATTGAGACTAAAAAGCCCCTTCTTCCATCTAACCCCTCGTCAATGCATAAAATATAGCATACAAACGTTGTTCTAAATACTCAAAAAATATATAAAATTACAATAGATGAATAATAAAAATTACAACGAGGAAAAAATAAGTAAGATAATATGACAATGAAAACAAAAAAATTAATATAGTTACATCTACATCTACATCTACACGATACCCTGCAAGCCACCGCGAGGGTGTGTGGCAGGGGGTGAAGGTCACCAAGCATTCATCTACATCTACATCTACATCTACACGATACCCTGCAAGCCACCGCGAGGGTGTGTGGCAGGGGGTGAAGGTCACCAAGCATTCACTACTAGCATGCAAGCAAGCAACTAAAGGGTCTCATGCAACTAGATTGTTAGTATCTATAGTATTTGAGGGGTTAATAGATGCATCATGCACTACAGAATACTCTAAAATATTTCCCCTACCTATCCCTTTCCTATGCTGCCTATTCTGTTCTCTTATAGTACGGGGGAAAAATGCCATTTTGAATCTATCTGTACGACAATCTATCTCTCTAATCTTATTTATCTGGTCGAATCTAGCATAATACGCTGGTGTTTTCAATATGTGGCTAACATCTTCAGTAAAGCTATCCGATTGAAATTTCTGCAATAGATTAAATCTGAACTTTAATCTACGCTCTGATAATGATTCCCACCCTAATTCTTGTATTAATTCTGATACACTACTCAACCTATCGTAACACCTTTTGACGAACCTAGCTGCTCTACGCTGCACACTGTCTAGTTCTCTCATCAAACCTAATTCATTAGGATCCCATACACTGGCTGCATACTCAAGGTGGGGCCTAACTAGTGAAAAGTAGCATCGCTCTTTTGTCTTCTCATCACATTTCCCAAGTACTCTTTTTATAAATCCTAGCTTTCTCTTCGCTCGGCCGCATATTTCCCTTATGTGTCTTCCCCACGATAAATCTTTAGTGATTGTTACACCTAAATATCTTACGGTTTCAACGTTTTCGATCTTCGTGTTATTAATTCTATAGGATCGCTCTATCGAATTATTCCTCCTCCAAAAATTGATAGCTACACACTTTTTAAGGTTGAGTTCTAACTGCCATTTGTCGCACCACTCTTGAATTGCATCTAAATCCTTGCTAAGTGATTTCATGTCCTCTTCGTTTGATATACCCCTGTACACCACCGCATCGTCTGCAAAAAGTCTAAGGTTACTACTAACTACGGTACCCAAATCGTTTATGTATAAAAGAAATAGAAGCGGACCTACTACGCTACCCTGGGGAACTCCCGATGTGACTTCGATTGTGTCCGACATGATACCATCTATGACAACCCTCTGCTCTCGCCCACTTAAGAATTCTTTTACCCAACATACAACGTCTTTATTTATACCAAAACTCTCTAACTTCAAGATTAATTTGTCATGAGGAACTTTATCGAAAGCCTTTTTAAAATCTAAAAATATCGCATCAACTTCAGTACTGCTTTCGCCGTGGACTAAAATATCGTGTACGAATAAAGCTAATTGTGTCTCGCAAGATCTACCTTTCCGGAACCCATGCTGGCTGTTTATGAGTAATCCCTGACTATCCAAATGCCCCATGATCGAACTGACTACTATGTGCTCAAATATCTTACAAGAGATTGACGTGAGTGAAATGGGTCTGTAGTTACTAGGTTCTTCCCTATCACCGCTTTTAAATATAGGTGTAATGTTAGCTACTTTCCAATCCTTGGGTACTGTGTGGTTCTTTAGTGTTTTATTGAATATTATTTCTAGATAGGGGGCTATTTCAGAAGCTAATGTTTTATAAACTCTGGAAGGAATTTGATCGGGACCTGGTGCTTTGTTTTTACTTATGCTTTTTAACTGCTGCTCTATTCCGCGACATGAAATGTTTATTTCGGGCATTTTCTCACTGAAAGTGTTCGGCGGTGGTTCCACTGCGTTTTGTGACGATGAGTTGAATACACTTTGGAAGAAGGTGTTTAAAGTGTTGGCTTTTTCTACACTGCTGGTGACTCTGATTCCTTTATCATTTTTAAGTGTGTGCACTGTGGACTTATTTCCCTGAAGCTCTCTCACATATGACCAAAACGCTTTAGGATTGCTATCTAAATATTCTCCTAACATCTTGCTCTTGAAATGTGATAACGCTTGCCGACATGATTTCCTTGCTAATGCTCTCGATTTTTTATAGTTTTGAACTAGCTCATTTTTTTCCTCTACCGATAGACCCCGTCTGGCATTTTTCATCTTAGCGTGGCATACCCTTTGTCGCTTTAGTGATTTCCTAACCTCCGCGTTATACCACCTTGGCTCTGTATTATCACTAATATATTTACTTGGTATGTATTTATGAACTGCGTTACGGGTGACCTCAAGAAATTCTCTCCACGAATCCTCTGTATTTAATCCTTTGCTTTGTTCGCTGAATACATTAAACGCTTCCCTTAATTCCTCTTTCATACCGTCGTAATTTGCCTTCACTACTAGCATGCAAGCAAGCAACTAAAGGGTCTCATGCAACTAGATTGTTAGTATCTATAGTATTTGAGGGGTTAATACATGCATCATGCACTACAGAATACTCTAAAATATTTCCCCTACCTATCCCTTTCCTATGCTGCCTATTCTGTTCTCTTATAGTACGGGGGAAAAATGCCATTTTGAATCTATCTGTACGACAATCTATCTCTCTAATCTTATTTATCTGGTCGAATCTAGCATAATACGCTGGTGTTTTCAATATGTGCCTAACATCTTCAGTAAAGCTATCCGATTGAAATTTCTGCAATAGATTAAATCTGAACTTTAATCTACGCTCTGATAATGATTCCCACCCTAATTCTTGTATTAATTCTGATACACTACTCAACCTATCGTAACACCTTTTGACGAACCTAGCTGCTCTACGCTGCACACTGTCTAGTTCTCTCATCAAACCTAATTCATTAGGATCCCATACACTGGCTGCATACTCAAGGTGGGGCCTAACTAGTGAAAAGTAGCATCGCTCTTTTGTCTTCTCATCACATTTCCCAAGTACTCTTTTTATAAATCCTAGCTTTCTCTTCGCTCGGCCGCATATTTCCCTTATGTGTCTTCCCCACGATAAATCTTTAGTGATTGTTACACCTAAATATCTTACGGTTTCAACGTTTTCGATCTTCGTGTTATTAATTCTATAGGATCGCTCTATCGAATTATTCCTCCTCCAAAAATTGATAGCTACACACTTTTTAAGGTTGAGTTCTAACTGCCATTTGTCGCACCACTCTTCAATTGCATCTAAATCCTTGCTAAGTGATTTCATGTCCTCTTCGTTTGATATACCCCTGTACACCACCGCATCGTCTGCAAAAAGTCTAAGGTTACTACTAACTACGGTACCCAAATCGTTTATGTATAAAAGAAATAGAAGCGGACCTACTACGCTACCCTGGGGAACTCCCGATGTGACTTCGATTGTGTCCGACATGATACCATCTATGACAACCCTCTGCTCTCGCCCACTTAAGAATTCTTTTACCCAACATACAACGTCTTTATTTATACCAAAACTCTCTAACTTCAAGATTAATTTGTCATGAGGAACTTTATCGAAAGCCTTTTTAAAATCTAAAAATATCGCATCAACTTCAGTACTGCTTTCGCCGTGGACTAAAATATCGTGTACGAATAAAGCTAATTGTGTCTCGCAAGATCTACCTTTCCGGAACCCATGCTGGCTGTTTATGAGTAATCCCTGACTATCCAAATGCCCCATGATCGAACTGACTACTATGTGCTCAAATATCTTACAAGAGATTGACGTGAGTGAAATGGGTCTGTAGTTACTAGGTTCTTCCCTATCACCGCTTTTAAATATAGGTGTAATGTTAGCTACTTTCCAATCCTTGGGTACTGTGTGGTTCTTTAGTGTTTTATTGAATATTATTTCTAGATAGGGGGCTATTTCAGAAGCTAATGTTTTATAAACTCTGGAAGGAATTTGATCGGGACCTGGTGCTTTGTTTTTACTTATGCTTTTTAACTGCTGCTCTATTCCGCGACATGAAATGTTTATTTCGGGCATTTGCTCACTGAAAGTGTTCGGCGGTGGTTCCACTGCGTTTTGTGACGATGAGTTGAATACACTTTGGAAGAAGGTGTTTAAAGTGTTGGCTTTTTCTACACTGCTGGTGACTCTGATTCCTTTATCATTTTTAAGTGTGTGCACTGTGGACTTATTTCCCTGAAGCTGTCTCACATATGACCAAAACGCTTTAGGATTGCTATCTAAATATTCTCCTAACATCTTGCTCTTGAAATGTGATAACGCTTGCCGACATGATTTCCTTGCTAATGCTCTCGATTTTTTATAGTTTTGAACTAGCTCATTTTTTTCCTCTACCGATAGACCCCGTCTGGCATTTTTCATCTTAGCGTGGCATACCCTTTGTCGCTTTAGTGATTTCCTAACCTCCGCGTTATACCACCTTGGCTCTGTATTATCACTAATATATTTACTTGGTATGTATTTATGAACTGCGTTACGGGTGACCTCAAGAAATTCTCTCCACGAATCCTCTGTATTTAATCCTTTGCTTTGTTCGCTGAATACAGTAAACGCTTCCCTTAATTCCTCTTTCATACCGTCGTAATTTGCCTTGCCAAATAAGTACACCCTCCTCCTTGGTTTATAATGTCTTTCAACGCCTACAATAAATTTCGCATGCACTATTTTATGGTCACTAATTCCTGTGTCTGTAACTGTATTTAGAACTCTCTCGGGTATATTTGTTGCTAATAAGTCTAGAATGTTGTTACCCCTGGTCGGCTCTGTTACTAGCTGTTGTAGAGAATGTGTCGTAAAGGTGTTCAACAGTGATTCGCAATGTTCCTTATCCTTACCTCCTGCAATGAAACTACACGTATTCCAGTCTATCGAGGGGAGATTGAAATCTCCGCCTACTATTATTCCTCTATCATTCTTCCCAGAAAGTAATGTGCGTATCTCTGACTCTAGCTCTATTATAGAATTGACGTCTGCGTCCGGTGGCCTGTAATATGCACCTACATATATCTTTTTTGCGTTACTACTTTTACTTTTAACGGAACACCAAATACTTTCTACATTTCGCTCTGAAATAAGTTATATAAATGAAAAATATGAAAAAAAGGTTTCGATTAGGAAAACCATATAAAACCAACAAGATGCAAATGATAACGTTAAAGGTATGTGTAAAAGATATGTACAGTTGTGGTAAAAAACGTGAGGATAATAGCTGATGTCCATCACGGAAAAAAACCCACTGCAGGAAAACACCCACACATGAACACACACACTGTATTCTGGATGCTGCAGGTGTTATGGGAATACATGGCTGAAAGAAAATGAGAACTATATTGCCTTACCACAAAAGCACTAATCTTTGTCGTTCACTTATGCTTAAAATGAGGTCATCTTTAACCCTTCACCTAGCAAAAGCCAACGTTTGTTTCTGTGTTTTCGCATTGACGCTGATAGAAATTTATGTTAAGGGGTGTAAAGACCGCATTCAACATTCCTGCATTGCTAAATTTTTTCTTTACCTAATGTTATTTTCCCCTTCTTTGTGGCTGATAATGCATCTTCCTTGCACCAGCATAGTTGCTGTCTGTGGATCAGATCACGGATCTTCTTCACTACATGCTGTCGCTATTAGTCTTCATGAAGCGGTGGGGTTTATTGATGCACTTAGCCCATAAACATTGCGATTGTAACCCACTAAAAATGTTTGTAGGTCAGCGCATGCCTTTGAGATTACCTATTCCAATAAAAAATAAGGTTTAAAAGTGATGTTTCATGTGAAAAGTGATGTCATTCTTCTACCTGCACTCGCAGAGGAAGGTCGCGTGGTGAGAGCTCCCGTCTTGAGTTGTGACTTCACTTTTTTACCTGGTCGCCAGTAGCAGCTTTAACGTTGCCTAGCTGGTCCGTAGTTTTAGCTCTAAAATTGTGTCGTCCTAGGCTATCCCCTATTTCATAGTGTAGTGGTGTATTTAGTAGTGAGTGTTTAGTTAGTTAGTAAGTGAGTGTGTTAGTGTGTGAGTTTTCTGTGCCTGCTGTGGCTGTAGTCCCTGCCATCCCGCGAGCGTCTGCCGAGAGTGTGTGCCGATAAGCGATAAGTAGAACTAAACCAGTATCTTTATTACTTTTATATACTGAGATAAATACAAATCTTCCACTATTGTTTTAACATCGTTGTGGCTATTCCATAGTTAGCGTATTTACGTTTCTTATTTATATTTTATCATCACCATAGTTTTGTTTTTCTAAGTATTTCTCAGTTATAGAACCGTTCATTATAATCTATTGTTAACAATATATTTCTAGACTTCACTCGGCTTTAATTTAACTTTATTCGTTATAGCTACACTGCATTACTTATTGTTTCATAATATCCGTGCTTCCGTACAGCTGTTTAATCTCCGTGATATATATAGACTTGTTCTCCTACAAGTGATTTCTAATTTAATATTATCTTATTGTTATTTATTCATAGTCCTGTGTAGAACCGTATAATCCATCCTAACGTGTAAGGTGTAATTTGCACTTGTGTTATTATTCATATACAGTTTACAGTAACTCTGTAGTTTGCGTAACTTATTTTAACCTAGTAGATTCATATAGTTGATCTTTTTTATCGCTTATTGTTATTGAACTTAGTTGATAATAGTTTTTTTAGACATATTTATATTTCCTTGACTAGTGCTTAATCTAGTTCGTCTTTCGTTGATTTTAGTAGTAGATATTTAATACATTTACTTTAGCTTTATACACATAAATTTTATTTATACATATATAGTTTATACTAACTCTGTAGTTTGCGTAACTTATTTTAACCTAGTAGATTCATATAGTTGATTTTTTTATCGCTTATTGTTATTGAAGTTAGTTGGTGATAGTTTTTTTTTTAGATATATTTATATTTCCTTGACTAGTGCTTAATCTAGTTCGTCTTTTTCGTTGCTCCTTTAGTAGTAGATATTTAATACATTTACTTTAGCTTTATACACATAAAGTTTTATTTATACATTTATAGTTTATACTATCTCTGCAGTTTGCGTAACTTATTTTTTAACCTAGTAGATTATACAGTTTTTTTTAATCGCTTATTGTCATTGAAATAATTCGGTAATAGTGTTTTTTTTTTTTTTTTTAGATATATTTATATTTCCTAGATTAGTGCTTAATTTAGCTCGTCTTTTTCGTTGCTTCTTTTAGTAGTAGATTTTTAATACATTTACTTTAGCTTTACTGTTGACACTTTTTGCTTCATCTATTCGTAATCGCTGGTCTTGCGCATCCTACAGCACAGTAGTGAATTGTCGTAGTATAAGAAATAAAGTAGCAGAATTTCACCACCTCATTAAGAGTACTAATGCAGATATAATCGTAGGTACAGAAAGCTGGCTTTCGAAGGACATATCAGATCATGAAGTATTTCCGAAGTGTTTTACAGTATACAGAAAGGATAGAGTAAGCAGAAACGGAGGAGGAGTTTTCATAGCTGTGAAGGACCCGTATGTCAGTAGAAGAGAACTTATTTCAGAGCGAAATGTAGAAAGTATTTGGTGTTCCGTTAAAAGTAAAAGTAGTAACGCAAAAAAGATATATGTAGGTGCATATTACAGGCCACCGGACGCAGACGCCAATTCTATAATAGAGCTAGAGTCAGAGATACGCACATTACTTTCTGGGAAGAATGATAGAGGAATAATAGTAGGCGGAGATTTCAATCTCCCCTCGATAGACTGGAATACGTGTAGTTTCATTGCAGGAGGTAAGGATAAGGAACATTGCGAATCACTGTTGAACACCTTTACGACACATTCTCTACAACAGCTAGTAACAGAGCCGACCAGGGGTAACAACATTCTAGACTTATTAGCAACAAATATACCCGAGAGAGTTCTAAATACAGTTACAGACACAGGAATTAGTGACCATAAAATAGTGCATGCGAAATTTATTGTAGGCGTTGAAAGACATCATAAACCAAGGAGGAGGGTGTACTTATTTGGCAAGGCAAATTACGACGGTATGAAAGAGGAATTAAGGGAAGCGTTTAATGTATTCAGCGAACAAAGCAAAGGATTAAATACAGAGGATTCGTGGAGAGAATTTCTTGAGGTCACCCGTAACGCAGTTCATAAATACATACCAAGTAAATATATTAGTGATAATACAGAGCCAAGGTGGTATAACGCGGAGGTTAGGAAATCACTAAAGCGACAAAGGGTATGCCACGCTAGATGAAAAATGCCAGACGGGGTCTATCGGTAGAGGAAAAAAATGAGCTAGTTCAAAACTATAAAAAATCGAGAGCATTAGCAAGGAAATCATGTCGGCAAGCGTTATCACATTTCAAGAGCAAGATGTTAGGAGAATATTTAGATAGCAATCCTAAAGCGTTTTGGTCATATGTGAGAGAGCTTCAGGGAAATAAGTCCACAGTGCACACACTTAAAAATGATAAAGGAATCAGAGTCACCAGCAGTGTAGAAAAAGCCAACACTTTAAACACCTTCTTCCAAGTGTATTCAACTCATCGTCACAAAACGCAGTGGAACCACCGCCGAACACTTTCAGTGAGCAAATGCCCGAAATAAACATTTCATGTCGCGGAATAGAGCAGCAGTTAAAAAGCATAAGTAAAAATAAAGCACCAGGTCCCGATCAAATTCCTTCCAGAGTTTATAAAACATTAGCTTCTGAAATAGCCCCCTATCTAGAAATAATATTCAATAAAACACTAAGAACCACACAGTACCCAAGGATTGGAAAGTAGCTAACATTACACCTATATTTAAAAGCGGTGATAGGGAAGAACCTAGTAACTACAGACCCATTTCACTCACGTCAATCTCTTGTAAGATATTTGAGCACATAGTAGTCAGATCGATCATGGGGCATTTGGATAGTCAGGGATTACTCATAAACAGCCAGCATGGGTTCCGGAAAGGTAGATCTTGCGAGACACAATTAGCTTTATTCGTACACGATATTTTAGTCCACGGCGAAAGCAGTACTGAAGTTGATGCGATATTTTAGATTTTAAAAAGGCTTTCGATAAAGTTCCTCATGACAAATTAATCTTGAAGTTAGAGAGTTTTGGTATAAATAAAGACGTTGTATGTTGGGTAAAAGAATTCTTAAGTGGGCGAGAGCAGAGGGTTGTCATAGATGGTATCATGTCGGACACAATCGAAGTCACATCGGGAGTTCCCCAGGGTAGCGTAGTAGGTCCGCTTCTATTTCTTTTATACATAAACGATTTGGGTACCGTAGTTAGTAGTAACCTTAGACTTTTTGCAGACGATGCGGTGGTGTACAGGGGTATATCAAACGAAGAGGACATGAAATCACTTAGCAAGGATTTAGATGCAATTCAAGAGTGGTGCGACAAATGGCAGTTAGAACTCAACCTTAAAAAGGTGTGTAGCTATCAATTTTTGGAGGAGGAATAATTCGATAGAGCGATCCTATAGAATTAATAACACGAAGATCGAAAACGTTGAAACCGTAAGATATTTAGGTGTAACAATCACTAAAGATTTATCGTGGGGAAGACACCATAAGGGAAATATGCGGCCGAGCGAAGAGAAAGCTAGGATTTATAAAAAGAGTACTTGGGAAATGTGATGAGAAGACAAAAGAGCGATGCTACTTTTCACTAGTTAGGCCCCACCTTGAGTATGCAGCCAGTGTATGGGATCCTAATGAATTAGGTTTGATGAGGAGAACTAGACAGTGTGCAGCGTAGAGCAGCTAGGTTCGTCAAAAGGTGTTACGATAGGTTGAGTAGTGTATCAGAATTAATACAAGAATTAGGGTGGGAATCATTATCAGAGCGTAGATTAAAGTTCAGATTTAATCTATTGCAGAAATTTCAATCGGATAGCTTTACTGAAGATGTTAGGCACATATTGAAAACACCAGCGTATTATGCTAGATTCGACCAGATAAATAAGATTAGAGAGATAGATTGTCGTACAGATAGATTCAAAATGGCATTTTTCCCCCGTACTATAAGAGAACAGAATAGGCAGCATAGGAAAGGGATAGGTAGGGGAAATATTTTAGAGTATTCTGTAGTGCATGATGCATGTATTAACCCCTCAAATACTATAGATACTAACAATCTAGTTGCATGAGACCCTTTAGTTGCTTGCTTGCATGCTAGTAGTGAATGCTTGGTGACCTTCACCCCCTGCCACACACCCTCGCGGTGGCTTGCAGGGTATCGTGTAGATGTAGATGTAGATGTACATTCCTCTCGTATTCTCGTATACATTCCAGAGCTCCCCCCCCCCCCCCGTGGTTCCATTCCCAAACCTCAGCCTAACCAAGGTCAACCGTGACCCACCTCCCATCGCGACTCCCTACCGAGCGCTACCCTTGCAACCACTCACCCGTGTAGTTTTTCTACCTGTGTAGTTTACTCCTAGTCCCTGTCCCCTTTGGGTTAATTGTTTTCTGGTGATAATCTGTGGTCTGTATTTGCTTGCTTGCTCGTTTCTTCAAGAGGCTTGTTAGTTATTTATTAGTGTGTAGTAAATAGTAGATTCTTTTTCCAGATAGCTCCGCTGCGAGTCTAAGGGAGAGAGATAGTTAGAGTTAGATTAGGATGACTCCCATTAGGTCAATTGTCAACCTCTTCCGTGACTCACCCGATAGCGAGCCCTTGAGGGCTCGAGTCGATGAGCTCGAGAAGACGGTGGATAGTCTTCGCTCTCTCGTGAAACGGCTGGTGACTACGTTGGAACGGTCGAGGGGGAGTGGGGGTCGGCCAAGGCCTTCCGCACGCGTTGGTGCGGGGGCGAGCCCTTACACTGGCGTGGGTTGGAGGGTTGAGGACGTTCCCCGCACACCCGAGCCTCTAGCGGAGCCTACCTCCGAATCCGGGGGAGAGTGGGAAGTGGTCCGTAGGAGGAGTCGTGGGGTCACACTACACAAACGGGGAAATGCAGAGGCAGAGGCTGAGCCTTTCCCCGTTAGTAATAGGTTCGATGGGCTGGCGGAGGTCGGCGCATCGAACGCTCCGCCTCCGGAGACTTCGCCGACTGGGAGTCGGGAGGGAAGGGAGGGAGTATTAGTGATAGGTAGCTCCAATGTCCGCCGAGTAGCGGACTCGATGCGTGCCAGGGCCCGTCGGGAAGGAGGTGGTGAATCCCGAGGGAAAGGTGACGAAGAACGGGTACGTTCCTGGTGTATACCAGGAGGTACGGTGCCCCAGGTGACGAAGGCGTTGAAAGCAACGGTCAGTGCCACTAACTGCTCCAAGCTGCACGTAGTCGCCCATGTCGGCACTAACGACGCCGCGAAACGGGGGTCCGAGGATGTAATGGATTCCGTAAGGGATCTATGCACCGAGTTCCACCGTGTTCGTGGAGGTCTGGGTATCGATATGAGGCTGACTATATGTAGCTTGGTACCTAGGACGGATCGGGGGTCGATGGTTTGGAGCCGAGTTTTAGGCATAAACCGGAGACTCCGTGAAGTCTGTGGGAGCGAGGGAGCTGAGTTTTTGGACCTCGGGCCGGAGCTGGAAACGTGTCGGGTGCCCCTGAATCGCTCGGGTGTCCACTACACGGACGAGGCATCGTCTAAGGTAGCGAGTAGGATACTGGAGCATACACGTAGGGTTTAGCTCAGGTGGTAGCCCAGAGTGCAGGTCAATCCGCGGGGGAAAAATCGTGCAAGAATTTGACAGAACATGCAGAGTAGTTTTAGAAGGTCAGAGAAAAACACATGGAGAGAACGAACATGATAATTCATCAAAGGTAAGAGGTAGACCAAATAGTTTGTCCGTCAAAAAATTATCGAGGAAAATTTTAGTTGGAAAGGAGCACCAAGAGAGAAACAGATTGGAAGAAAAAATTTCAGTGATAGTAGTGAATTGTCGTAGTATAAGAAATAAAGTAGCAGAATTTCACCACCTCATTAAGAGTACTAATGCAGATATAATCGTAGGTACAGAAAGCTGGCTTTCGAAGGACATATCAGATCATGAAGTATTTCCGAAGTGTTTTACAGTATACAGAAAGGATAGAGTAAGCAGAAACGGAGGAGGAGTTTTCATAGCTGTGAAGGACCCGTATGTCAGTAGAAGAGAACTTATTTCAGAGCGAAATGTAGAAAGTATTTGGTGTTCCGTTAAAAGTAAAAGTAGTAACGCAAAAAAGATATATGTAGGTGCATATTACAGGCCACCGGACGCAGACGTCAATTCTATAATAGAGCTAGAGTCAGAGATACGCACATTACTTTCTGGGAAGAATGATAGAGGAATAATAGTAGGCGGAGATTTCAATCTCCCCTCGATAGACTGGAATACGTGTAGTTTCATTGCAGGAGGTAAGGATAAGGAACATTGCGAATCACTGTTGAACACCTTTACGACACATTCTCTACAACAGCTAGTAACAGAGCCGACCAGGGGTAACAACATTCTAGACTTATTAGCAACAAATATACCCGAGAGAGTTCTAAATACAGTTACAGACACAGGAATTAGTGACCATAAAATAGTGCATGCGAAATTTATTGTAGGCGTTGAAAGACATTATAAACCAAGGAGGAGGGTGTACTTATTTGGCAAGGCAAATTACGACGGTATGAAAGAGGAATTAAGGGAAGCGTTTAATGTATTCAGCGAACAAAGCAAAGGATTAAATACAGAGGATTCGTGGAGAGAATTTCTTGAGGTCACCCGTAACGCAGTTCATAAATACATACCAAGTAAATATATTAGTGATAATACAGAGCCAAGGTGGTATAACGCGGAGGTTAGGAAATCACTAAAGCGACAAAGGGTATGCCACGCTAAGATGAAAAATGCCAGACGGGGTCTATCGGTAGAGGAAAAAAATGAGCTAGTTCAAAACTATAAAAAATCGAGAGCATTAGCAAGGAAATCATGTCGGCAAGCGTTATCACATTTCAAGAGCAAGATGTTAGGAGAATATTTAGATAGCAATCCTAAAGCGTTTTGGTCATATGTGAGAGAGCTTCAGGGAAATAAGTCCACAGTGCACACACTTAAAAATGATAAAGGAATCAGAGTCACCAGCAGTGTAGAAAAAGCCAACACTTTAAACACCTTCTTCCAAAGTGTATTCAACTCATCGTCACAAAACGCAGTGGAACCACCGCCGAACACTTTCAGTGAGCAAATGCCCGAAATAAACATTTCATGTCGCGGAATAGAGCAGCAGTTAAAAAGCATAAGTAAAAATAAAGCACCAGGTCCCGATCAAATTCCTTCCAGAGTTTATAAAACATTAGCTTCTGAAATAGCCCCCTATCTAGAAATAATATTCAATAAAACACTAAAGAACCACACAGTACCCAAGGATTGGAAAGTAGCTAACATTACACCTATATTTAAAAGCGGTGATAGGGAAGAACCTAGTAACTACAGACCCATTTCACTCACGTCAATCTCTTGTAAGATATTTGAGCACATAGTAGTCAGATCGATCATGGGGCATTTGGATAGTCAGGGATTACTCATAAACAGCCAGCATGGGTTCCGGAAAGGTAGATCTTGCGAGACACAATTAGCTTTATTCGTACACGATATTTTTGTCCACGGCGAAAGCAGTACTGAAGTTGATGCGATATTTTTAGATTTTAAAAAGGCTTTCGATAAAGTTCCTCATGACAAATTAATCTTGAAGTTAGAGAGTTTTGGTATAAATAAAGACGTTGTATGTTGGGTAAAAGAATTCTTAAGTGGGCGAGAGCAGAGGGTTGTCATAGATGGTATCATGTCGGACACAATCGAAGTCACATCGGGAGTTCCCCAGGGTAGCGTAGTAGGTCCGCTTCTATTTCTTTTATACATAAACGATTTGGGTACCGTAGTTAGTAGTAACCTTAGACTTTTTGCAGACGATGCGGTGGTGTACAGGGGTATATCAAACGAAGAGGACATGAAATCACTTAGCAAGGATTTAGATGCAATTGAAGAGTGGTGCGACAAATGGCAGTTAGAACTCAACCTTAAAAAGTGTGTAGCTATCAATTTTTGGAGGAGGAATAATTCGATAGAGCGATCCTATAGAATTAATAACACGAAGATCGAAAACGTTGAAACCGTAAGATATTTAGGTGTAACAATCACTAAAGATTTATCGTGGGGAAGACACATAAGGGAAATATGCGGCCGAGCGAAGAGAAAGCTAGGATTTATAAAAAGAGTACTTGGGAAATGTGATGAGAAGACAAAAGAGCGATGCTACTTTTCACTAGTTAGGCCCCACCTTGAGTATGCAGCCAGTGTATGGGATCCTAATGAATTAGGTTTGATGAGAGAACTAGACAGTGTGCAGCGTAGAGCAGCTAGGTTCGTCAAAAGGTGTTACGATAGGTTGAGTAGTGTATCAGAATTAATACAAGAATTAGGGTGGGAATCATTATCAGAGCGTAGATTAAAGTTCAGATTTAATCTATTGCAGAAATTTCAATCGGATAGCTTTACTGAAGATGTTAGGCACATATTGAAAACACCAGCGTATTATGCTAGATTCGACCAGATAAATAAGATTAGAGAGATAGATTGTCGTACAGATAGATTCAAAATGGCATTTTTCCCCCGTACTATAAGAGAACAGAATAGGCAGCATAGGAAAGGGATAGGTAGGGGAAATATTTTAGAGTATTCTGTAGTGCATGATGCATGTATTAACCCCTCAAATACTATAGATACTAACAATCTAGTTGCATGAGACCCTTTAGTTGCTTGCTTGCATGCTAGTAGTGAATGCTTGGTGACCTTCACCCCCTGCCACACACCCTCGCGGTGGCTTGCAGGGTATCGTGTAGATGTAGATGTAGATGTTCTGGGACGATTTCTCAGGTAGTAGACGGTACTCACACGAATATTAGGAGTACGATGAAAACTAGTATTTATTGCAATATGGCGTAGCTGTTAAAGTTTAAATTATACTGAGTAAGGTCAGTTTTTGCCGTGGTAGCCCCCCACCGCGCGGGTCGAGGAGAAAAACCAGCCTTGAGCCTCGGAGCTCGGGAAAGGGTCGCGGATTAGGACCCTTCCCGAGGTAGGACACACCCTTCTGCCGACAACCTGAGACATGACAGCCAACCAGGGCAGACCTGATAACCCAGATCATCACTTTTAACCAAAAATAATTATAACACGAGCGAACATAGTACCTACTATGAAGATCAGTGATCCATCCCTGCTGTGCGGGGAAAATATTTCTATCGATATTCGATGCTGATACTCTCACGGAGGGAATAGAGAATATCAAAGTATCTCGAGACTCATACTTAGTGCTTATAAATAGTAATAATTTGATTAAAAAAGACGATAAATGCGTAATATACCCGAGAGGCTTGGTGGCAGTCATGGATCTTGTCGTCCAGTTTGCTGTTGACTTAAACTTTGTGGCCCATGTTAATCGAACCAACTCCTGTTTGAAATTCTCCAAAGTATCGGGATTTTCTTTTGAATTTGTGTGTCATTTATTGAAGCACCTCACCTCCCCTATGCTGACGACAGGCACGTTGCCAGAAATTTCCTTCGGGGGGGGACTAAGTCTAGCCTAGCGTAACTTGAAACAATACAGCTTTGCCCGTTCGGTGCCAACATGTTACAGCTCTCTTCCCTGAATTTTCTGTGCCTGGTATTTACTTTCACAGTGCCCATTCTTATCTATTCTCACTGGTCTCGTTCACTGCTTGCCTTTTTATGAAGCAGTTAATTTAACCTGTCCCAGAAGAGAAGTTCAATGCGTACATAAATATCAGATTGAAAAAACTATTATTAACCACACACATGCATCAAGCTAGTGATCACGTTTCAAGGCACTTAACACTTGAATTATACGCCGTGTATTCCGGATTATCATGCCCAGTTAAAATCAGAACAAAATTATTGGGAAAAAAATTCGGGGGGGGAAGGGGGGGGGCTGAAGTCCCATGAGCCCCTCCCCTGGCTACATGCCTGGTTGACGATCCTTGTGCTGGAGTGCTTTCTACATCAAGTGAAGCTTTTCTTCTCTCGTGCGGTAATTCAGTAAAGGCAAATGATCCTGGAATTCGACCACTAGTGGAATCAAACCATATGCATGCAAGTGCATGTACGGTCCATTTATTCCTCTTTCAATATCCGACATTGAGTAATGTACGTATAAGCAGTGGTGTAGGCATGATTTCCTCTGGGGGGTTTCATTATTATGTATGTGCATAAAATGATATTTAGATTATTATTTACTAAAACAATACTTAAATTGACATTATATTTTCGTGAAGACTATTCAACTATATTTTTCAGCCCAATAAGCAACATTATAAACGCTAGTGCAAAATAGACAAAATATGATAAATTACGAGAATGCTTTTGAGGGGGGCTTTAAACCCTATACCCTCCGTCGGTAGAAGTACAGTTTAAATTTGGTACTCATTCCAAAGAGAAATCGCTGGCTTTTTCATTAAGCATAGTTTATAAAGAGAAGGGTATGAAGAGAATAGAAAAAGAAGTTAGCCGATAGGAGAACCGTGTGGAGAACCGCGTAAAACCAATCTTGAATGGTTGACCGATGATGATGATAGATTGTAAGAGTCCCTTACAGCTGACAGATCTCTGGTTAACTACTTACGAAGTGTGACATCACGGTAGAATGTTAATTAAATCATTAAAACTGTGAAGCTACGGATTGTGTCGTGTTATTAGTGTGAAAACAAGAACCTTAGTCTCTCGAACAAGTGAAGTCAATAACGCTGTCGTCATCTACATCTACATCTACATCTACACGATACCCTGCAAGCCACCGCGAGGGTGTGTGGCAGGGGGTGAAGGTCACCAAGCATTCACTACTAGCATGCAAGCAAGCAACTAAAGGGTCTCATGCAACTAGATTGTTAGTATCTATAGTATTTGAGGGGTTAATACATGCATCATGCACTACAGAATACTCTAAAATATTTCCCCTACCTATCCCTTTCCTATGCTGCCTATTCTGTTCTCTTATAGTACGGGGGAAAAATGCCATTTTGAATCTATCTGTACGACAATCTATCTCTCTAATCTTATTTATCTGGTCGAATCTAGCATAATACGCTGGTGTTTTCAATATGTGCCTAACATCTTCAGTAAAGCTATCCGATTGAAATTTCTGCAATAGATTAAATCTGAACTTTAATCTACGCTCTGATAATGATTCCCACCCTAATTCTTGTATTAATTCTGATACACTACTCAACCTATCGTAACACCTTTTGACGAACCTAGCTGCTCTACGCTGCACACTGTCTAGTTCTCTCATCAAACCTAATTCATTAGGATCCCATACACTGGCTGCATACTCAAGGTGGGGCCTAACTAGTGAAAAGTAGCATCGCTCTTTTGTCTTCTCATCACATTTCCCAAGTACTCTTTTTATAAATCCTAGCTTTCTCTTCGCTCGGCCGCATATTTCCCTTATGTGTCTTCCCCACGATAAATCTTTAGTGATTGTTACACCTAAATATCTTACGGTTTCAACGTTTTCGATCTTCGTGTTATTAATTCTATAGGATCGCTCTATCGAATTATTCCTCCTCCAAAAATTGATAGCTACACACTTTTTAAGGTTGAGTTCTAACTGCCATTTGTCGCACCACTCTTCAATTGCATCTAAATCCTTGCTAAGTGATTTCATGTCCTCTTCGTTTGATATACCCCTGTACACCACCGCATCGTCTGCAAAAAGTCTAAGGTTACTACTAACTACGGTACCCAAATCGTTTATGTATAAAAGAAATAGAAGCGGACCTACTACGCTACCCTGGGGAACTCCCGATGTGACTTCGATTGTGTCCGACATGATACCATCTATGACAACCCTCTGCTCTCGCCCACTTAAGAATTCTTTTACCCAACATACAACGTCTTTATTTATACCAAAACTCTCTAACTTCAAGATTAATTTGTCATGAGGAACTTTATCGAAAGCCTTTTTAAAATCTAAAAATATCGCATCAACTTCAGTACTGCTTTCGCCGTGGACTAAAATATCGTGTACGAATAAAGCTAATTGTGTCTCGCAAGATCTACCTTTCCGGAACCCATGCTGGCTGTTTATGAGTAATCCCTGACTATCCAAATGCCCCATGATCGAACTGACTACTATGTGCTCAAATATCTTACAAGAGATTGACGTGAGTGAAATGGGTCTGTAGTTACTAGGTTCTTCCCTATCACCGCTTTTAAATATAGGTGTAATGTTAGCTACTTTCCAATCCTTGGGTACTGTGTGGTTCTTTAGTGTTTTATTGAATATTATTTCTAGATAGGGGGCTATTTCAGAAGCTAATGTTTTATAAACTCTGGAAGGAATTTGATCGGGACCTGGTGCTTTGTTTTTACTTATGCTTTTTAACTGCTGCTCTATTCCGCGACATGAAATTTTTATTTCGGGCATTTGCTCACTGAAAGTGTTCGGCGGTGGTTCCACTGCGTTTTGTGACGATGAGTTGAATACACTTTGGAAGAAGGTGTTTAAAGTGTTGGCTTTTTCTACACTGCTGGTGACTCTGATTCCTTTATCATTTTTAAGTGTGTGCACTGTGGACTTATTTCCCTGAAGCTCTCTCACATATGACCAAAACGCTTTAGGATTGCTATCTAAATATTCTCCTAACATCTTGCTCTTGAAATGTGATAACGCTTGCCGACATGATTTCCTTGCTAATGCTCTCGATTTTTTATAGTTTTGAACTAGCTCATTTTTTTCCTCTACCGATAGACCCCGTCTGGCATTTTTCATCTTAGCGTGGCATACCCTTTGTCGCTTTAGTGATTTCCTAACCTCCGCGTTATACCACCTTGGCTCTGTATTATCACTAATATATTTACTTGGTATGTATTTATGAACTGCGTTACGGGTGACCTCAAGAAATTCTCTCCACGAATCCTCTGTATTTAATCCTTTGCTTTGTTCGCTGAATACATTAAACGCTTCCCTTAATTCCTCTTTCATACCGTCGTAATTTGCCTTGCCAAATAAGTACACCCTCCTCCTTGGTTTATAATGTCTTTCAACGCCTACAATAAATTTCGCATGCACTATTTTATGGTCACTAATTCCTGTGTCTGTAACTGTATTTAGAACTCTCTCGGGTATATTTGTTGCTAATAAGTCTAGAATGTTGTTACCCCTGGTCGGCTCTGTTACTAGCTGTTGTAGAGAATGTGTCGTAAAGGTGTTCAACAGTGATTCGCAATGTTCCTTATCCTTACCTCCTGCAATGAAACTACACGTATTCCAGTCTATCGAGGGGAGATTGAAATCTCCGCCTACTATTATTCCTCTATCATTCTTCCCAGAAAGTAATGTGCGTATCTCTGACTCTAGCTCTATTATAGAATTGACGTCTGCGTCCGGTGGCCTGTAATATGCACCTACATATATCTTTTTTGCGTTACTACTTTTACTTTTAACGGAACACCAAATACTTTCTACATTTCGCTCTGAAATAAGTCGTCTAAACGTCGTCTAAATAAGTTTCGTCTAGCGAAGGTGAACCTTCGTTGCTCTGAGCTTGGAATAAGATGTGAAAAAACTAAGCGGAGAAGGCAAGGACGTATCGAGGACGGATTAACAATGTAGTAGCATTCCACCTCAAAGAATGCGTTCCATAGTGACCGTTGAGACCTAAATAAGGTTTGAACTGCATTTATTGTCCATTTAAGCAAGTCATTCTTGTCACTTTTTGCTGTAAGGAACTAATCAGTGATGGAAGTGACTTGTATGGGTTGTGAAAGGTTCAATGCTAAAATAAGTTCAGTTTCATAATATGATAAAATATGAAACGAAGTTGATTGCATGCAGTAGTTCATTTTTAAGCGATAACTTTCGAGGAACTACCTGTTTTCCAATTGCTATACTGAAGTGAAAGCTGTCAATTTGGGAGAAAATTGCCCCCCTTTTTAACCTAATTCCTAGTCTCAAAGTTTGCTGTTTGGTGCAGTTATATTTTTAGGAAAATTCTCCAGTATTGATTGGTCGATGTTGAAGGCTGTTTTCAAACTCGTGGAAAGGTGCCGGCCGCCTCGTCGGTAGTCCGCCACCCGGTGATGCCAAGGTAGCTGATTCGATTCTCTTCTCAGTCGTGGATATTGTATCGTATTAAGTTTAAGTTTAGACTGGACACATAATACTATACAACCAACACTTTAGGGTAGTGGCTTAAAACAGAATTCCACAAATACTACGTGGAAATTGGTTCTACGTGATAGATAAATTTGCGCGTATAACTTTAAGTATTGAAATCAGTGAACAGCCGTTTGCTCATTAATATTTACATTTTCCGCTTATTTGAGCTGAAGTAACAAATAAATTGAACCTCGAAAAGCAGGTCGGGTATCTAAGTCGATACACAGATAAGACTCATTCCTCATCTTTCCAAAAATTCCACTGAATATCTGATGAAAATATCAGATGTTGTCGCACATCTATCATTTTTTATCGTTTTTATCAGCTTCGTTTTTTATTGATTTTATCCGCATACGTTCGACGAAAGTTTTATATACTTAATTTAAGGTCTTAGCAGATATGTCGTATTTGACTTCAGCCGTTTAAGCCACTCTTCTATGTACAAACTACTTATGATTAAATTTAACTGTTTCCAGCTGATGTTGTTCAATCGTTGTGCATCATGAGATTTATCAAATCTAAGTAATGCCAATATTTTCCCAGTACTCTGTTTACATAGTATCAAAATCTGTCTAATGCTTGATAATCCACAAGTAAGAAATTTCGCGTAATATTAAGCATTAAAAAACACGAATGAGCGTTTTGTTGTGGTGCAACAGGATTTTCCCACCCGTTACAATTTTTCTTTGTTAATCATCATTGACCTGGTCGGGAATCCAATGTTTTACGTTCGAAAAGGCCCTCTAAACCTATCACATCAAGCGAAAAATAGAGCTTCATTTTCAAAGTCATAGGAATCGTCATAACTTGTTTTGATATTTCTCCCCTAAGTACCCGCGGTAGTTCACCACATCATTCTCCCTTCCAAGAAGAATTTTTTTATGACAATAATCAGATTTTCCAGTAAATGATTGACTCGCCTTGACGAAACAGATTTCTTTGTCTGTGTTTGTTAACTCTTTAAGAATATCTTCATGAACTGCGTGATTTATCCGAGAACATTAAAACCCCCAGGTTATTACAATTTTTTATTGTGATGGCGTCCTTTGAAAGGACATTACGGCATGCCTAGTGTGTTTACTTCACGTTGCCGTTGGCAGCCACTTACCGTTCTATTTGAATCGAAGGGAAGGGATGAAGAACGTTATGGTCACGCGCTCAATTTGCGTACAGAGATTACTTGCTCTAGTGGGTGCAAAATGGTCCTGCTTTAAGCAGATGCATTTCTGTGCATCCATCGCGTATACGGTTCATTTTTAGACACCCTGAATGGTAGGAGGCTTTTGCAGCTGTCTCGGAGTCGCTTATGGTGTTTTCTGCATCGGAATGCTTCGCAAAAAGCGCTCTGTACGTTTTGGATTAGCTGCGACCTTTTTTGTGTTAAGCATTCAACGCGCTTGGCCTGCTACCCGAGTCTGCCTCTCTCCGCTTTCGTTCTGAGTGTCGGCGTTGCTTCTGTGAAGTTTCGGAGCTACTTCGTCCATGACATCATTACTTTTTTCTCTTGTCCTCCGTCTCGACAATCGTATCCCTGCAGGCAAAACTCAATTAAGTTGTAATTCATGCTCGTCGTTCCCCGTGGCAAGAGATGCGTGCAGAAAGAGCCTTTTAACGCGCTTTTTGTTCCTGAATAACTTAGTGCTGTGAACTCTAAATGAGCGTGGAGAGATGACAAAGACCTTCATTACTGAAAGGCGCAAAGCACAATGCACTTGTTGAGCTCTATCGTAGTTGCATCCTCTTGCGATTGGAGCAGAGGAATGTGCAAAGGATACTGGAATGTCGTGACACTTTCCAGTCCACGCCCGAGTTTTTTTTTTTGTTTCTGACGTCATCAGACCCCCGCTGAGCTTTTCGTGATGATTTCAGTAGCTGAAGCAGTCGCACTCTCCTCACCCGCATCTTACACAGTTATAATGCGTGCTTATCACGTCAATGTGATTACAGATTATCTCCCGAAAATAAATTTAGTACCAAAACCGCAATATAGATTCTTCCAACATGTATGATAGGAAATTGATTAGAAAGGTTTTTAAACAACTGTTCTGTTACTTTATTGTAGTTTTAAACCATACACTTTTTTGATCAGATATACGTTGCTTAATTATATCTGTAATCCATTTGAAAAATGTTATGTATTCGCTTGTATTTTACGTGCCAAATGGAGAAAGCAGGAAAACGTTTTTTAAACCCTATTTCCTTTAAAATAAGAAACGGAATCTCCGGAATAGAGCATGCGTGCTATCCTAATATATTTATTATTTTCAGTGCCTTTTAATCGATTTTAATTGTAGTTTGTTTACTCGTCGTATCGATATCTTCCAACAACTTCCGCCCTGGGAGGCTTCGAGTAACTTGAAGCTTGGCTTGAACCTACTCTCATTTGATGGTATCGAAATGTATTTCTCCAAGATGGGAATGTATTCCCTCCACTCCCCAAACACTGACTTCCCAATGAATGCTAAATCCTTTGCCAATGAATGCTAAATACCAAGGCTTAAGCCTTGTTATCCCAGCAATGAGTGGAATTTCAAGTCTACCTTTCGTAAAGAAGTTGAAATCGACATTTGACGTTGGTTATTTTGTTTTCAATGACTGAGCTGTCATTCCATCTCATTGGATCGTTTTAACTGACGCGAGCGAATCCCTGGAAACTTTCTCAGGCATAAATGCTTACGTTAGGTTTACGCTACATCTTTATAAGCAAACAAACACGATTATTTAGTTATGTTTTTATTTCAGTGGCCAAGAACCTATGTCCTTGCCACTTTGGTGAGTTGTTTCAAACGCTGTATTTTCCACTGACCTAAGCAAAAAGGCTTAATAAGGTGTTAATTTTGCTATCAGTGAGATCAACAAAAGAGGGCCATGCGTATTTACCAAACTGTACCGGTAGAAATTATTTTTTGTTTATAGAGCGCCTGCGTTTAATTTGGGTTCGATTAAGTTGATATGAAAGCCAACGAAAACCGATGTGTCTATCTCAGCCCGGGGAACGCGATTAAAATAGGGCGGTAGGATGTTCATAAGGCCTATCCTCTTTCTCCCTTTTCTCATCCCGGCATTATTCTCTCTACGACTGCCTTCAAGCGATCGCTGTTTATTACTTGGCTCATCCTCTTATTCTGCCTCCCCCAACTTTCCTCCTCCAGGAACTTTCTTTCCTTCAGAACGAAAACCAGTACTTCATTAATAATCTTTCTTTTCATCCATTATACCTTCTCCATTATTATGCGGCTGTACTCATCTGCAGTCTACGAATTCAATGGAATCAGGATCAGTAGGTGGGATTTCATCGTCATTAGTTCTAAAAACTTGGCGGAATTCCGCATAGTTAATTACAAAATGGCTTCATCCAGTGGTGGACATGATCAGGTTGATAGGTTGTTGTCCACCATGCCGGATCTGATGACGAATATTGTAAGATGAAACTGGTAGTTAGTTTTATAATTAAGTCCGTGGATTAAAAAAAAGAGGTTTTTACATTTATGGACTCGTCGTAAACGCCTCCAATTTCTCCTTTTCCGATGTCCATGTTTTTCTGCCAGACATCGTCACTCTTCAGAAAAATCTCCATGCTAACCTTTTCATAATAGCGTTACCTAGAGCCCTGTTAAACGTTCTCGCCTGTTCGTGGAAGCCTCTACCGTCAAACATTTGTATTATATCCTATTTAAATTTGGTACTTCAACCGGATTTCACCAAAAATCTACTTAAGTTACTGAAAGGCTCAACATCTTTGCTCCTCTGCTTTTATTCTCGATTTTGAATTATTTTTTTTAATCCGGATGAAATGTTATATTTTTTGTGTCGTTACGCGTGTTGTAAGAAGCCTTGCCTCCATCCTTCCTTGCTCTCTCTCCTCCCTCCCTTCAACCCTAAGCCGAAGTCCCACGGTCATATTTGAATAAACGTTTTGTGTGCAAATCGGATATTACCGATTTGGACCACGTGATATAGTGGAATCGCATCAAAATAATTTTGGATCCAAAATTTTTCAAGTAAACAGATTAAACAATTTCCACACCAATATTATGAATGCAACCAATCACTGGCAATAATATTTTTAACGTCATCAGGAAAATATTCTTGGAATTTATTGAAGAGATTAAGGCTAAATTTCACTCCACGGTCTGATAATGATGCCCATTTTAGTTCATATAATACACTGGTTACGCTAATATAGTTATCATACCGTCCCTTTACAAATCTTGCCGATTTTGCTGATCTGACAATGATTCACCTATTTTCTCGTATTACGTTGGTTCGTGTATTCTTCGTCATAACATTGCGTAGTGGGGCTCCCCATTTCTGTTTTTTCCAAAAATTGGAAGATATGCGATTGGACCAAAAAGGTGGATGTAAATACATCCACCATAAATGGTGGACATCGGCTTTACATCTTTAGCTTTCAGTGAGATCCCACACAAGTCGTTGCACAACTCTAGAATCCATTCTCGCGCGTTTTTTCTCCTCCTTTCCCGTGCGTCACAGCCTTCGTGAGGCCGCAGATGTGTCCGTGTTGCCACGCCCGGGTGCGCGTCTTCTGGGGAGCGGGCGACAGTTGCGCGGGCGGAGCTCCTTCGGACGCATAGTCCCATTACAATTACAAGAGCATTGCAAGTCTGAGGGGAATAGGATTCTTAAGCTGACGTAAGACGCCTCTTCTCCGTGATGTATGCTTCTTTCTCATCCCATGACTTCGCGACGACACAGGATGACAGTTGTTCATATTATAGGTGGGGACTAAATTGAAGAACGACATCGCTTGGCGGTTTCTTTAGCTTAAAGGAATCGGATCTCACTAATCAATAGACAGTTGGGTTAGTTATTAAAGGTCTCGAGTTAAAATCCGGGTAAGGTTTTTTAAGCTATTTTTTAGAACATTCAGCTAAATGAGAACTGCGTGATTTCTCGGGAGGAAGATTTTTCGAAGAAACCATAGACAGGTATGGGGAAGGCATTAGACTGACTGCCTACCCTGATGAGTGAATTTCACTCGCCATTGGGCTTCGTGCATCTTAAGGTTCAACCCATCGCAAAACAGACCGACATTCTGTTTGTACGCTATGTTTGGCTTTGGGATGTATAATAATATTGGAGCGCGGATTAGGGGAGGAAACGGAATCCGTCACGACTTATAAATTCAGAACTCGCTAGTGGAATTCCTTGGCAAATGTGTCCAAAATGAGGGGCGGAAATCAAGGAGAAGGAAAACTAATTGTGTTTATGGGTATTCTGTCATAAGTAGTGATACATTTTGTAATCAATCAACTCATGTTTATCTTTTTTACTCCAAAATTCTTTTGTGCATTCAATTGACAATTTATGTGGAGATTTAGTCAGCCTCAAAGGTCACAGACCTGTAGGGAGGCTTCCTCCACTAAAATGCATTGCTGTTTAAAAATCCTTGAATAAAATTACAACAAAATCCTATAATAATAATCGAGTCAGATATTAAGTAATCAAGATACAATGTTATACATCAGTTCAAATTTATAATCCAAATCATTGATACAATCATCAATATTGTTCACATCGAGTCACTTCGCTCGCACTTTCAACAACTCGTCTTGCTAAATAATTGGGCATACGGGTGTATGCCGCGTCGTATATCGGATTTTGCCCCGACGCGTCGACGTCGCGACGTTTCGTGACCGACTGCTGGTCACTTTTTCAAGGGAATCATGAGCCGCGAAAGCTTCAATGCAGAAACTCGTCTTGCGTTTAGGCATTTGTATATGTATGGACTAAAGTTTAATTGAACTTGAAGTAATAAACCGGCAACCTTGTAGGCAATTCTGAAAGTTTGATTCGTACTAATGATAGAGCATTTCATCGTATAGATGCGTCATTTTCATGATTTTGTGAGGTCAATGCAGTAATCGAGTAGTGTTCTAATGCACTCGTAGTTATGTCATCAGCGATTAGTTAACTATTATTACTATTCCGTTTTGACTGCAGTTGATATTCCTCACACTACGAGTATAGAAATTAATACTTAATTTTAAAACTCTTTACGTGATGTAAAACAAACTTAGTTTCCTGGAATCTATGTGTAGACTTATTTAGCTAAGGCATTCAGCTGTTGGGAAAAAATCATTTTTTCTTACTGGTATGAGACAGACATCTATATCTTCATCTGCGCAACACCCTGCAAGCCACCGCAACGGTGTGTGGCGAGGGTGAAGATCACCAAACTTGCACTATAGACTTGCAAAAAAGCTAACAAGCTACAAGACTGTTTTTTTGCATTTATGTTATAGCCATTCACATGCGTTAAACCTTAGCAATTCTTTTTTCGCATGTTCTCTGCAAAATCCTTATTAATCGTCAAGAGTTTCATTCGCATGTTTTTTCCGGAAGGATGGGAAAATCTTCGCTGTACTTATAGTCTCCTCTTAAGTTGTTAGTGCCTTCAGATTTCGTAGCAGAAAGTTTGGCTGTGTAAGGTTATGAAAAGTACGTAGCAGTGGTAGCCTTCAAGTTAGAGTAGTTGACCTTAATTTTTTGAAAATTGCGAATAACTTCGCCTTGAATTGAGGCTTTGTTTCTTTTTAATACATGCCCCCGTGCTCTCGGTTTTCACATGTTGTGGGCCAAATGATATAAAGACTGATCTTTGTTAGTGAATCCAATTTTCATTAAAACTTAAATGCTAAAATTTTTCACCGTATCTTAAGACACAATGGCCTGATGAAGACAATCGTCGAGGGAAAAGTGAACGGGAAAAATGGAAGAGGCAGGCCTCGTATGAGTTACATGGAGCAGGTCGTAAAGGACGTGAAAGAGAGGAACTACGTTGGTATGAAGAGGTTGGCCGATAGAAGAATCGAGTGGAGGGCTGCGTCAAACCAATCCTAGGATTGTTGACCCTTGATGATGATGATGATATTATGAAGTAATTACTGGTGGTACCGGTAGTACTGCCATTTTTACTATGTAGTATTTTTCACCTATTCCAATGACTTTCCTTTTACGTCCTGGTTTCCTGCTTTTCATCCCGGTTTTCCCCCATCGCCTTGCTATTTTCCTTCATCGGAGGAGTCTTTCTTGCGAATGGAACCGGTTCTCGTGGAAGTCACCGCGATCCTGTCTGACCTTGTCCTTGATTTGCGTACTTGCAGTGCTCGAAGTTGCCTGCGCATCTTCTTTTGTGGACTAAAATTTCTCTGTTAGTGCCGGACTGCATTACTCTCATATATGACATTCACATGATGTGCATATGTAATTGTCAGACGACCGATGGAGGAACGAAGGAATCAAAAGAAAATTGAGAGAAAAGAGAAGTCTGATGACTACATTAAAAAGAATACGGGACGACCTAATCAGCTGTATCTTGAGATATGATGATCTGATGAAGACAGTCGATGAGGTAAAAGTGAATAGGAAGACTGGCTAAATAAGAGATATATGGAGTAAATAATGAATGATGTCAAAGGAAAATCGAGTGGAGACCTGCGTCAAACCAATCTTCATCTACATCTACATAATACCATTGTCAGATCGCAGGTTGAAATTTAGACTTAATCTCTTAAAAAATTCCAAGACCATATTTTCAGAGAGAATGTTAAAAATATTTTGCGGAACCCAACTTACTATGGTAGACTGGACTTTAATCACAAAATTAGAGAAATAGGTTGCCGAACTGAGAGATTCAGAATGTCCTTTTTTCCTTGTACTGTTAGGGATATGAATAACGGTAAATGTATCCAGTACGAGTGTAGCAATAGGTAACATTGGTAGCTGCATGTTTGTATAAGGACTTAAAGCTAACCCAACTAACAGCATGTTTTTGCATATATGCTTTGCTATTTTAATTTTTAATTACAAATGTTATGCATGATATGTAGTGCATGTTTGGAGAGAGTTCACCCCCTTCCACACACCTTTATGGTGGCTTGCAGGGTATTCTACATCTACACCTACATAATACCCTGCAAGCCACCACGAGGGTGTGTGGCAGGGGGTGATTTCTCACCAAACATGCACTACATATCATGCATTAAAAAGGAATAGTATTAATATAGTAGTCAGAACAACACTATTTAAATATTAGTATTATGTAGATGTAGATGAATACCCTTAAACCATACATTTTTGTGGCAGGGGATGAATTCACACCAAATATGCATTACTCATCATGCATAAAAAGTAGGTATTCCAGTCTAGAGTTCGCAATTAAAAATTGGTAAAAATAGCAAAGCAAGCACTCAATATCATGGAGTTAGATGGGCTAGCTTAAATTCCTTATACCAACATGCTATCCACTACCTATGCTATCCATGGATAAACTCGTATTTATGCTATGGGATGTATTTACAGCTTCTTGGTACGAGGAAAGAAGGATATTTTTAATCTGTCAGTTCGGCAATCAATTCCTCTAACTTTATGATTAATGTTCAGTATACCAGATTAAGTTCGCAAAATATTTTTAACCTCAACAGTGAAAACACTATCTTGGAATTCATTTTAGAGATCAGGTCTCAATATCAACCTACGGTCTAACAATGATTCTCATTTCAGTTCATCTGATACACTGGTTACGATATTATCAAACTGTACCTTTACAAATCTTGCCGATCTTGGTGTGTTGAAAACTGCCGCAGAAAAAAGGTGACCTGGACCGTGATTTGAACCACGGATCTTGACTTGCCGGACCAATGCGCTGAAGCAGTGAACTTCAACTTCAGTGAACCCGAAATTCCAGATCCCAGAGGAGATTTTTAGGAGGATATGGGAGGTCAGATAATTTTCAGCGCACCTACGGAAAGAACATACATAAAGGCAAAATAAAATCTTAAATCAATCTTAAGGTTAATGACTAGTGATGAGTAGTTGTAATATTCCCTCACCAGTCATATCTAATGCTACATTATAAATGTAGCGTAGGAAACTGGCTCAGATTTATCAATTCATTCCGTTCTGCCATATTATTTTTTCGCTTATTACTCATTTATACCTTTCCTAGAATCCCGAAATTCTTTACTTCATGGTCTCTCCGACTAGATTCAACGATCACCTAATCATGAAAATGAAAGTACTTGGTTAATTCCACTATTTATTTTGGATGACTCGACCGGTTTCAACCTTTGCAGGTCATCATCAGGAGAAATATAAATAGTGGAATTAACCAAGTACTTTCATTTTCATTATGTCTAAATTCCACCAAGTTAACTTTCCGACCATCGATTTTATCACCTAATCGACCACCCCTAATCTCCCAATACAATACTCCTCATTCTAATTCTAGTTTTATATTCGAACATTACAGATTGTTGCATGTCAACCGCTTTCTGAAGTTGGCCGAACCATGAAAGCTAGCTCACATTTTAGTTTCATATGCGTCTGTTACTTTGGCATACTGTCACGCCTCTTCGTCAGAGGAATCTTTTTTATGCCCGGCATTTTTTGGAGAATTGTCAACGAAATGTTTTTTCCTTCAGGAATTACTCTTCCATAGATATAGTAGATATCAGCCAGCAGAAGAGTGTTTTTTTTCGTCTGTTGGAAATAGTTGCAGCTGTCGTGTAGAGATTTGTATCCTTTTTGAGAGATTTATTATCCTTTTGGCGTTTATTAAGATTATTTTCTAAGCTTCTCAAGCCTGCAACCATTTTAGGTTTTCTTTATCTCTCTTTGCGTCAAATTCTTGGTGTTGTGGTATCATACTTATTGTAAGCTCATTGCTGTAAACCAAGGCTGCAAAATAAGAGAAGAATGGGGAACTCGAAAAATAAGTAGGTACATAATTGCGTTATATGCCGTAAAGTTGCTGGAGTATATCTTCTCAAGGTGTGGACTCGTACACGTCGACTGGTTTCTCATCTTTCCTTGAGTGGGTGTTTATTTGATGCATATGATGTCGTGTAAGCCTTTTTTCATAAATGTTCTTGAAAAGCTAATCATGTCAGAAGGATTTTTTCAGCCCTTCTTCTTCTTCAAGGTAATCCTCTTCCTTGGAGGATGGCATTCCATTCGGAGGATCTAAATGAATGACACAAAATACTGCTCGTCGTGTCTTTTTCTATTGAGACTGTTGGTGTACCCTATTTGGCTAATGTTTTTAAGACAATAGTACCCATTAAAATTGTAAATATCTCTCAAACACATTTTTTTTGCATCTAGTTCGAAGTATGCTAAGTATTCATGCTACCGCAGCGGTTTGTGAAGAGGTGTGATTTCTGCGTTAAATATAAATATCGAGTGAAGGAATTAGCAGTGAATCTTAATCAAATTGTTTATGACAGCTTTCCTTTAATGCTGCTTTTAATGTTAGAAAATCGTCTTGTCCAGGGAAGGCGCGCTATTACTATTCACTGTCGTGAATGTGGATTTCTATGGAACGAGACTGTCGTTCCATTCAAATTTCATACCGAGCTACGCTTCATCCGTCATTACGGAATATCAAGGATGGCACACATAAAGAGCCGTCTATAAATTACGTAACGCGAAAGGGGGGAGGGATCGAGCCAATTGGTACCTTGCACTATCAAAAGGGAGTAAGGGTACTGCTGTTACGTTGTTGTATTGGGAGAATGATACGCTATGTTCATCTTTTGCTCAAATAATAACGATATTACGCATAATAATTAGTGAATTCGTAATAATAATGATTTATATATTAGTTATTTATAAAGTCTGTTTTGTGATAAACAAAAAGGTTGGGGTTCTTTGGTTATTTCAATTTAGGGGATCCTAGGATCATAGACGGCGCGTTACAGTGAGGGAGGTGGGAGTTAAAAAGTGGAAAATCAGCGTTACATAATATATGGACTCAATTTGGACTAGGCTAGGATTTCCCACGGGGATAGATCCTATTGTCTATCTTGAAGCTTAATAAGCACTCCCAAGGCAGCATTTTATTCCTGCCACTGTGAACGGCTGCGGTTTGCATCGTAGATTTTGAGAGAAAAAACCCCGTGGCTCGAACCACGGACATTTTGTCTCTCCTGTACGGGAGAGCTTTTTCCGCTGGCAATGACAAAAAACTCGATAGTCATCCATAGCCGTAGGAGTAAAATATTGCTGTTATATTTGTTATTTTCCAGTCATTCAGAACCACATATTCTCTTTAGGATTTCTTAAATTACACATCTAGGTAGACGGAGCTTTGTCTGAAGCTCTTTCTCTGTTTTGCCGATCTGCAGTTTAATGAGGACGTGGAGATTTATTGGGGCAGTATAATATTGTTGAGCGAGTAGATGTTTGGCGGCAGCATTCCGCTCTGCAGACGGAGCTCTCAATGTAGAGAGAGAGAGTTCTCACGAGTCTCTCTTCTGTTTTTCCCAACCAACCCTCCCCACCCCCTGCTCTCAACCCATCTCCATTCCCTGCTCCCACTCTTCCCCAGCCATCACCCCCACAGCTCCTCCGCTTTCCTCTCGTCTCGTTCCTTTCTGCTGTTTAAGTAGTCGTAGTATACTCACGCGGCGGGATGTAAGACGGATGGGCACATTGCCGCCCTCGCCATTTCCCCGGTAACCTCCCCCCCCACCCATCACAGCACTTCCCGCCACCTCGAGACGTGGGCACGAACATCCGCTTCTCGCCACCGTCTGCGGGGATCTCCAGACGAAGAAATAGGAAGGAAAAGAGAGGCGTGCTCGGATTGGCACATGCATTAGTGCTCGGAGGTACCGTGAATAACGCCAGGCTCGTCTGGTATTAGCCATCCATCTTATTTTTATGTCATTATAGTTCTACTCGTTTCCGTGTCTGCATCGAGAAAGCCGTTAATGAAACGTAAGAGAAGGCTTCATGAGTGAATATACATGGGGATAAAATCATCAAGCTGCGGTCATTGCAGAGACAGACGGAGAAGAATACTATGGTATACATGGAAAAGACAATAGCCAGATATCACTTGAAGATATCTGGCTGACCTATATGAAACTACCTATGCTATCCTTTGACTCACTCGTATTTATGCTTTTTGATATATTTACAGCTACCCATTCATATCCATATTTGTACGAGGAAATAAGGACATTTTGAATATGTCAGTTCGGCAATCAATTTCTCTAATTTTGTGATCCATTCTACAATAGTAAGTTCGCAAAATATTTTTAATGTCATCAGTGAAAGTATTATCTTTGAATTTATTTGAGAGATTAAGTCTTAATTTCAACCTACTATCTGATAATGATATCCATTTTAGTTCATTAAATAGACTGGTTACGCAAATATAGCTATATATCGTTTCTTTACAAATCTTGCAGATCTTCGCTGCACATGTTCAAGTTCATTATTTAGGCCTATTTCGTATGGATCCCATATATTGGCAGTGTATTCCAAAAGAGGTCTAACAAGGGCAAAGTAGCTGATTTCACGTCCATGATCGTCACATTTACCCTGTACTCTTTAGATGAATCCCAGTTTACGATTAGCTTGACCCATTATTTCACGTATATGTTTACTCCAAGAAAAATCATGTGTTAGTCTTATTTCAACATATTAAATGGATTTCACGTTTGTTAATTTATTTTTCCTTATGTTGTAAATGCTAGGAGGAGAACTATTCTTTTTCCAAAGATCATTACTACACATTTTTTAAAATTTAAATAAAACTGCCTTGTATCACATCATTTTTCAATTAATTTTAGGTCATCATTTAATTATTTTTAATCGTTTGGGCATAGAATTTCCCTGTACGCTACTGCGCCATACCAAATCCCGTCATTACTTATTGAAACCAGTGAGTTAAAGTTCTCTGTCCAATTTTTCGTGCACTTCATGACTAAAGCAGAGCATTTTTTGCCCTGAATGCGTTTAAACCCCACTTCATCCACAAATTGGCAATATTTCAAGCTTTTATTTCGTGTGATTCGCTCTAGACCGCTGTCAAGATTTGTGCACTAGAGCGGCTAGTGTCTATTTAAATTCATCTTAATCTTATGAGTTCTCTAAAAGCCACGTCGAAGGTGCGTGTTTGGGGGCAATAACCGTATCGCTGAATGGGAATATGAGGCAAAGACAAAAAATTTGATGTTTTTTTGTCTTTGCCTGCGTGTATTTTCAATGACTAAACGTGGCTTCTGAAAGGGCGTCCTTTTTGTTGTCAGAAGAATTGCCACTTGAAACCTAAGCGAATTCAGCAATTCTTTTCACACTCTTCGATCATTGTTTTTTATGGAGTCCCTTCCATGCTTGTAACGCAATCTGTCGTCAGGAGCGTTGCTGGTTCTTCTTCCTTATTCGCATCGAAATCTCCTGCATTCAGAAAAGACCTGCTGCCCGCAACTGGCTCTTTTTTCCCGCGGCGAGCGTAGGCTTTTTCCCTCCGGTTCCCAAAATTTATGTGTGGCTTCGTAGCCAAGAAATTGCTGCCCTTGCACCCACAATTCTTTCGAGCGCGCGTCTATCATTGTTTCACCCCTCTGGCATTAGCCCTCGCCTTTAGTGGTGGGGATTGATGTACGACTCGCTTTCTCCCTTCCATCACACCCCTTTGTTCTCATCATCTCCATCATCATAATCTGAATCTCTACAGCTCCCACCATCATCCTTCATTTCCCACGTGTGGTAGTGCTTTCAGTCGTCTTCCCATGTGGAAACGTGTATTATAGCGTGAAATAATGAACTCGATTGCCCGGCAGTGATGCAGTTACCGACGTCGACAAGATTCCTTCAAAAAATCACGCCAGATTAGATTCCGAGAAATGTTTTGAAGTTCTTCGCAGGCAGTGGAAATTATTGACAGTTTGCGTTTAGTGGTAGGTATCTCCTTGCATTTATATACAAATTGTAATACTATTTCTTTTAGAATCTCAGGATATTTATTTGTCTAAAAAAGGACGTTCTGCCTTCACTACCGCAACACTTAATAACTTCTCACTCAATATAGGATGAGCGTAAAGAAGCGCGAAAGCTCAGATATATGCTTAGAAAGTTAATTTGTGAGTAAATAATGCAATTACTGTTTATTTAAGACATGTAAATAATGGCACAGTATGTGAAAATTTGTATCAGACTTTAACCAATGTTATACGTAACTGGAGTAACCGATAGTTCTATTTTAACCATTATTTAAAAATTGATTGTTTTTACTTTTATTAGATCTCTAACAATTACTCATATGCTCAACAAATCGTATAGTCTAAACTAGATCCCGAAAAATAAGTTTTAGCTTGGCAACCAACGAAATTCAGCCCAAAATTAATTCGTAATTTAAGGGGCTAAAAAACTTTTGGTTCATACTTGATACCCGCCACCGGTCAAACGAGAGCGAGTGAAAATGTCTTTCTTGTCTCAAAATGCCTCGAAGGAAGGGAATTTACGATTTAAGCGTCAGCTGTATTCGCGAAATGACCCGGAAGTCATCGAATACGTTTGGGCTCATTTAATTACCCCACATATGTAAATTGCCTGCACTTTAGGACGCGGAACTGTTGGGTGTGGAAATTTGTGCGACGCGCTCCTAAAGACGGTCGTAACACCCCTTCTGACCAGCAATGACTGCCATCCCTTTCCATTTGCACGGAATGTCTTGCTTTATAGGACTGTCTTTGCGGAATCTCCGCATTCGGGGTCCTATTTCTATTGCCTCAGCTGCAGAGGTTTGGATGTTAAGGACCAAATAACGATATAGGTTGGTATTTTATTTCTAAATGTTTTTGCTGAAACGTGAGTGGGATGTGACACGGATTTAAAGGGATCTTTGACGAAACATTTCACCGTTATAAAATGTACATACATTTTATATTATGTATCCATATTAGGGAGATATAGATGAAAATCTCGCGGGCCACTGTTAGTATATCGCCGGCGTGAGAATCCATCTTGGGCATGGTTGTTACGATTATGAGAACCCATCTTAGAATTAGGCTTATGATCAAGTTATATTGCGATAACATCTGCATCTACATAATACCCTGCACGCCACCATAAAGGTGTGTGGCAGGGGGTGAATTCTCACCAAACATGCACTACATATCATGCATAATAAAGGACTAGTATTAATATACTAGTCTAAACTTCACTATTTAAAAAAAAGAAAAAAAATAGCAAAGCAAACATGATGTTAGTTGGGTTAGCTTTAAGTCCTCATACCGACTTGCAGCTACATATGCTATCCATTGCTACTCTCGTATTGGATATATTTACCGTTATTCATATCCCTAACTGTACGAGGAAAAAAGGACATTTTGCAACAGTCAATTTCTCTAATTTTGTGACTATGGTCCAGTCTACTATAGTAAGTTGGGGTTCGCAAAATATTTTTAACATCATCACTGAAAATATGGTCATAGAATTAAGAGATTAAGTCTACATTTCAACCTGCGATCTGACAATGATTCCCATTTTAATTCATTTGATTGACTGGTTACACTAATATAATTACCGCACCGATAAGATGGTCGATAAAACCCCAAGCAGTTGGAGCACCATCAAAACTAATTCTACTCCTAAGACATTCTCTCCCGCGTTCGATAGAAGATTGAGGCCTCGCGTCCTAAGGCGTTTTAGCCATTGCTTCCGATAACCAATGGTTAGCACCGATGAAACGTGCCTTGGTGCGCGGCTCTCGGCTTGGGTTCTTATTATCGGATAACAAAAGCGACTGTGATTTACGCCTGACCGTTACGGCAGGAGGTGGATTTGAGTTGAAACGAAGACCGCAGTTTTCCTGGCAGCATAAACCGAACGACGCTCTCTCTCCTCTTGACGTTCTCTGCCATTTTCTACCTTCCACCTCGGGGAACATTCCATCGCGGTACCTTTCCTACCGTCTCCCAAGTCTCCTCCTTTCCCCAGTTCACCCTCCTCGGGTACAAACCTCAAAAACCTGTCTTTTCTCGACCACCTCTCGAATTTCCGTCTCCCCTCCTTGTCACGCCCTTTGTCCAGCCCTTCCCCCGCAGACTCCTCTACAGCCTCCCTCACACTTGAGTACCGTTGCCTCTATCTCATCCCCTGTACTCGTTTTTCTTATTTCCTTATGCTTAAAGTTGTGTGTGATCATCTCTTTATAGCTCTCTTTTCGAACGGTATTGTTATTGGGAAAAGAGCCAAATACAACACAAATTCGTAACCTTTAGTTGGGCGTAATGTGATAGGAAACTTAATAAAAAGAACGAACTTAATTTGTGGTAAAAAATAAGGGGCGGCAATTCGTAACCAAATGAAAAAACTGAAAAAAGCAATTGTCATGTGACGGCACAAAAGAAAGAAAAACAAACAATGAAAACAATGCTTAAGCAGTACTCTACTAAAGTATATACCTATGTATGGGATCCGAATGAATTAGGTTTGATCAGAGAACTAGACAGTGTGCAGCGTAGAGCAGATAGGTTCGTTAAAAGGTGTTACGTTAGGTTTAGTAGTGTAACAGAATTAATACAAGAATTTAGGTGGGAATCATTATCAGAGCTAAGGTTAAAATACAGATTAAATCTCTTACAGAAATTTAAATCGGATAGCATTACTGAAGATGTTAGGCATATATTAAAAACACCAGCGTATTATGCTAGATTCAACCAGATAAATAAGATTAGAGAGATAGATTGTCGTACTGATAGATTCAAATAGTCATTTTTCCCCCGTACTATAACAGAACAGAATAGGCAGCATAGCAAAGGGATAGGCAGAGGAAATATTTTAGAGTAGACATTAGTGCATGATGCGTATATATGCAACCAATTCCTTAATTACTATGTAGATACTAACAATCTAGTTACCTGAGACCCTATAGTAGCATGTTTGCATAATTATAGTGCATGTTTGCATATTTATAGTGCATGTTTGTTGATCTTCACCACCTGCCAAACACCATCGCGGTGGCTTGCAGGGTATCGCGTAGATGTAAATGTAAGGTAAGTGATAACACCTTAGCCTTAGCAGATCGTACTCACACATGCTCTGAGGGTTTACGAAGAAGACAGTAGCATGGCAGATTTCGGGTAATAACACTATAAATGAGTGGATTACACCGTGCAAGCATGTCTACCATTCGTGGCTAATAGGATGTAAAACTGTTCTCCCGCCGCCGATGTGAATTCACGTGGTCATTATGTATCCGTTTCCTGTCGACGCGTGTAATTTGGGAATCTTCTTTCCATTCCTCTCCAACGTGTCGGCGCTCTCCACGACCTTCGGGATTCTCCCACCCGCACTCCTTCCGGTTCATCATTATTTCAGCAGCTCACGCTCCTCTGCCTACTCTCCATGCGCACATAAGTACGCACGTAGTACATACACACACCTTTTTCTCCCTCCTCTCTCTACTGCTCTCTCCCCTTCCTCCACCCTTACACGCCCCCGTCGACTTTCCGCCATCACTCTCTGGTTGCCTTTTGCATCTCCGGAAATCCTGGTGGGTCAATTTATTCCTGGCCCTCTATATTTCTCCCATTGATGTATAATATTGAAGTTGTTACGATTTTCAGTTACGACTATTTGCTACAATTTGAATTAGTTTGCAGTTCACACATCAGTCGCGTTTTTATCGAGTTGCACTAAGGAACTAAACTAATGATGTCTATAAAATCCAAGTTTTGAAGTGCGATTCGACGTGGTTCATTCGTAGACGTAACATTGGGGGAGGAATTTTGTTCTCGAGGTGGTTCTGTAGAACAAGGTCTGGTAGGTAGTATCCGGAACTAAAGAAGGAGATCATTTGATATATAGCATTTGTGGGAAGAATTTATTGTCCATCAAAATCGGGGTTAACCGGAATTCAAACTAATAGTAATCTCATACGGATGGTGTTTGAATTGAGGATATAGGTACTCTTTGGAGTGAGACAAGAGAGTTTGGGTGAGGAATTACGAGCGTCGCCGTGGCCAAATTAAAAATGAGTACGTAATATCAACGTGGCCCATGAAAGTGGTAGAATCTGATATATTTTCCTCTGGAGTGGACACGGAGAGAAAGGGAGGAAGTGGTTATCGGCGGCCCCCACGTGGGCGTCAGGGTGAGGTGTGGACTGGCGAGGCGGGGGTGAACACTGCGTGGTCACCTTCACGTGAGGTGCTCTCGCGAAGGGCGAAGATGTCCGACGGAGGAAGATTTCCGCGTGCGAGGTCACGGGGGAAGGCCCCGTGAATGGCCGTGCCCGGTTGGCGGAGGATCCGGCTTATCCCCCCTCTGTTTCTGCCTCTCTCTCTCTCGTCTTCCTTCTCCTCCACGGAGCCAGGTTGGGTGCGCCTGTTCCCCTACTCCCCGTGATGATGGTTGGGTAGAAGAGGGAGGTAGCGGACTCGGTTCAGGGCTGAGGAAAAGCATCGTCTACATCGAGAATCCAGCATGCAAGAAGCCACCTCGGTGTCATGAGGTAGAGAATCATCGTCCGATTTTTACTAGGCACATGAATATTTAAGGATAGACTCCGAGGAATGTGTTTTGTGGGTTAAAAGACGCAGTTTTTCCCCAAATAAATCCGTGGGAAATCACCCTGCGTCTTATATGATCTTTGTCTTGTTTGGTCCAAAGACTAACGCTACTGTTTCCGATGACGCTGTTTTTTCCGGCTTATAAGGTTCGGTTTTCTCACCTCAAAGAAATTTACGAGCATCCTAACCCTCTGCAGTCTTTGGTTCAACGGAGGCGTGTGAATTCCTTCATCAGGATAGGTTTGGAGGTAGTTCCTTAACCTGTGCCGTCTGTGGTTTCTTAGTCAGCTATGTTATCCAGGAAATAAATCAACTTGGATTTGCCATTAGTGGACGTACCCAAAGACCTCTCGTTGAGTCGACTCCGCGTCCTCAAATTAGCTGTCCAATGCACTAGGTTACCACGCCGCCCGTCTTTGTTGATTGTTCTGCGCTCATAATAGTGTATAGAGGGTTGTTTTATGCGGATTCATCCACTGCTTTGAGGTGACTTTCTGGATACTAATGAATCTGCATTGTACCCCCAAGTTACCACAGTGATATGTGACAGGGGATGTCTCTACACCAAATTTGCATTATCGAAGAGTAAACTGTTACTATTTTGCTAATGAATTCACCGCCGATTTCTCTGTTTAAAATTAATTTACGAAGAGAACTGGGAAACTTCACATGCCAATTCCAAATCCTCCTGCGTCAAACTATCCCGGAAAGTATCCGCACATATCTTACATGAATAGTCCTGGTTACATGTCAGACATGAAAGGAGATTCCAAAAGCAATTATGCTCTTCATTTAGAGCTTCATGCATGCGTGCAAGAAAGGCTAAAAGTTTCAGTATTTATCTTAATTAACTTAACGGTAGCTTTGATCTAATATATTATTGCCCCGTCCTACGATATACGCGAAGAGAATGATGTTTTGCCATTCTTCTTGTGCTACTATCTCTCTAATTTTATCTCTATCGTCCGAGCTGCCATAGAACGATGAATCCTTTGAATTATGTTTAACAACTTCAGTAAAGGTATCTGCTTAATATTTCTGCTGCAGAATCAGAATGTGATTGGGAATTGGTTTCATTTACTATGTGAATGTAATATTAAAATAGAAATCTAATCTCTCCTTGTCTGTTGGGGCTATGTATTTAGACGCCCATGCGCTCGGTCGTTGAATGCTTTTTACGGGACCCCTCGTCTCCTCCTCCTCTCACCTTTCCCTCCGCTCGAGTGTTCCTCCTCCGACCCTCATCAAACCCGAAGTCTCTCCTTCACCTCTCCCTCATCCTCCCCTTCACCGATTGGGCACTTCTTCTCACGCCCGCCACCTTAACGGTGTCGAGGTTGCCTCAGAAGGATATGCTTTTTAATGTCGCTCCTCCAGTTTTGGCGTAGGCGGAAATTAATTGGCTTTTCCCGGCGGATTGCTTTGGCGATATCCAAACCAGCAGCTTGAACGGGCACTGTTGAAAGTGATGTGACGCATTTAGAGGCGACCATTTCTATGGAAAGAATCGGCTGACCCGGTACCTGTTGTCAGCGTTAACCATACGTTTTAAAATAGCATTTTTCGGCCTTTGTGGTATGTTTTTATAGCTACGTTCATCGCGAAATTGGTGATCTGGTCGTGTCCTCGTTGGTTGATTCCTTTGCAAAAGCTTACTTCTGGTTCTACTTTCTATGTAATACCCTGCGAGCCACCACGAGGATGTGTGGCGGGGGTGAGATCACCAAACATGCACTATTGACATGCAACTAGGCTACTATATGGAGACATGCTAAAAATAGGGTCACATGCAGCTAGATGGTTAGTATCCACATAATAATAAAGGGATTGTTTGTTAAAACATGCATTTTGCACTACAGACTATTCTTATAATATTTCACCTAGCTGACCCTTTGCGATGCTGCCTATTGTGCTCTCTTATAGCACGCGGAAAAAATGGTTCGAAGAATGAAAAGGATTCATTTGAACAAGGAAGTTTGATCGGTGGTATGGATTAATACAAATCGTAATTGTACAAATATTTGTCATTTGATGCATAATCGAAACACAATCCCCACGCAGATTTCCTCTCTGAAACAATCCTGAAACTCCATCAGACTTTCCTTCACTGTCGTAGTAAAATTTGAAATGGGATAGTTTTCATTCTCAAGCGCCATTACCTATGTGGCGACTTATCTGTTGAAAGTGTACATTACATTATGTTTTTACAATCTTACTGTTGGTGTTATTTTGTGGAAACCCTGCTTTTTATTGCTTTTTTGGCAGTTTTCATAGGTTTATCTCATTGTTTACGCCATTTTATGATTAAGGAATATATGTTGTGGAGAAAATTCTTCCATATAGCTTCATAACATTTCAGAAGTGACGAAGAAGATTCATAAATTCATGGAATAAAAAAACCACGCCTAAAAAGGTAAAAAAAAAAACTATGAGCACTGGACTAACCACGAGAGCTATCGCTATCCAGTATTCTGTTGATCAAGCTTTCGAGCTTTCATTCAGAGAATGTTCGTTATTTTACTACGTATGTAATCCAATGATCCGTTCGTATCATGTTATTACGATTAGATTACCATCTTAGAAAAATCATAAATGGCTTGATTAGACCGCTGGTAATCAGAGGAAAATGAGTACTTATTATTATTCCTAAGATGATTTCTCATATTATTCATCGTGTTTGAGTGTGCATTTCAAAACATTTTTCAAAATGAGACTGAGAAAGTGTGGGGTAGTATAATATCAATAAATGTGAAGCGAATAGAGACCATTGCATTCTTCATTTGCGACATCTCACTTCAAACGAACAGAACTAATTTCAGAGCGAGCATAAGTGAAAGGCTCGCCTGCTACCCTTCATAAATTGTTGTTTTTAGAGCGTCCTTGAGGTTTTCTACCCAGACCTGTGTTTTTGCACCCATTCATTTTCCCGTCTCTTCGTTAATGTGTATATGCCGTAAGAATGCTCCACACTATTTTCCTGTTACAATTTCATCCGTATCGTATGTCCTTTCTCTGGTCATTCTCCTTTTTGTTTATTATTTCAGTCGTTGCAATTTTTTACAGTACATTGCGCTTCCAATGCATCTATTCTTTTGTTTGTGTTCTATCGCTCTTTTAAGCATATTTAATGTATCTCGTTGACATTCATTTTCGCGATTGCAGTTCTAACCTGTAAACTTTTATTTTATACTCTCTAGGTGATTTCAGCTCGGTACTTGATAATGTATGGTGCTGTATATTTATGTTCTATCAATCATATCCATGCTTTTTCTGTTATCCAGTGTAGGTTAATGCACTTGTGTGATTAAGAGTCAGCTCAGTTAAAGTCAAAATGTGATTAATAATCAGCATTATTATTCACATTTTAAATTATTCGTCACGGTAAAGGTTGTCCTGCTAATAACGTAAGATACCTGTACTCTTTCACAGTTAGGAATAGGAAGTGCCAGTGGTCCGTGGAATTAGAAAAATGAATGTTCATCCGTAGTAAAGCGAGATTCAACTGCACTTAATGGTAGTGCATTGCTCATCTCTAATGCTCTTGTCGCTTAATAATTTCTAGAAGGGCAAAGATTTCCTGCATCATTAATCCTCCTGTCATCCACAACGGCTATTGAGTTGTGCTGGAAAATCGTACGTTACGGATAGGCGCTGACTAATCGCATGCAAGTCCGCATTACTCGGGGTCTATATGCAACAGAGGCCCATGCTTGTGATTCACTCTCTCTAAATGATTACTGTTAATTTTCGTTCACATAAACAGCTCGAGTTTTCCTCTCAGTACGCAATTAGTCGATCTAAATCACCGTGGGATAATTATTCCCGTCATTTACGGCTCGAGGATGATTTACACTCCGTAAACATCCTTCAGGCACTCCTAGGGTTGCCCTTGGACGATCAAGCGATGCAGTAATACTTTCTCCATTCACATGATTCTCCTCCTGGAAATTCATGAGAATGTGATTTTTGTGCCTCTTCCGGCACTGGTAGTGAAAATGAATATTTTGGATCGCAATCTTTTGCTATCAAAATTTTGTTTTCGTTTACCTCCTTTTCAGGTTCCATTTTACTTGTGGAGACGAAATAGTTGACTTGGAATCAGCATTATTATTCCTCCTATTTTGCTTCACATGGGATGGGATCAGCGGTAGAATTTAAGCTCCATTTGTTATGGATAAGCTAGAGGGTGATTATAATGGCTATCGGTGGTTTTGTGTATATTTACTCTAAAGTACGGATTAAGACTTAGTGAATTTTACCTCGTATTTTTATCACTTCGTCGTTTAATATATTTTTTCCTTTTATTTTCAGGTAAGTGTTACGGTAATCCAGGGTAGAAGTTTTCCTGATGTCCTTCCTAACTGTGCCCTACTTTTGTAAGTATGTAGCCCACGCATCGATTGATTTGTAATCGGAATCTGCTGGCGTATGAGAACAGAGGCAAAAATGTTTCCAAATTTAACTCTCAATTTCCTGGAAACTATTTGTGAAATGTTCATCGTTTTCCCGCTTTGTCTTAAATCGAAATTTGTTTCCACTCGTTTTGGGGTTTAAATTGTCTTATAGTTAGTAATGTGAGCGATTGTTTTGTCGATATCCTAAAATATTGGAAAATATCGTCATTTATCAGCAAAACAGAGACGACTTCTCTTTTTTCTATACACACCTGCTTACTCTTATTATTGTATCTATTTTACGTATTATTGACTTCTCCTTCCCTGCTTGCATAACATTCTCTTCTTTGCTATGGCAATCGCTTTGGGATTATCTGTCATTACCTCGTGTAGCCACTTTCTTTGGTCAGTCTCCGACTTTCCTCAAACAATGTTCTTTATTCTCCCTTCGTGTTTGGCACTTACTTTATTTTATTTCTTTCGGTCTAATTTTCTTAAACATCCATTTTTCTTCATCCACTTTCCCAAAAGACGTGGTCAATGAATGACCGTAGTTTCTTGCTCCGGGTCCGTCTTCTTTAATTTTATCCCGTGATTTTACTTTTGCATTCCTAGTCAGTTCTCTCATATAAATAAATGCTTCATTATCTCTAATAAAACTGCTCAATACTCATCCATTATGGCTAGATTAGGGGGTTGATGGTAATATAAATTTCAACCTTGAGAAATTTAATCTTATAGAAGTTCATGATCGTCAAAGCAACTAGAAAATTCATCAGGAAACACCCTATCTTTCTTCAAAATTTTTGAATTTTCTATTATCACCGTCGGCTGGTGCCTGTTCTTTCTTTTACTAGTTCATAACTTGTGTAAAAATTTGTACCTAGGCTTCTGGGTAGGAAATCGTTGAATGCTTCCTTGAAGAATGGAAATCTATAATCGTATATTGATTTGTCCCCTCGCTGATAACATTCTGTAAATCGTGGGAGTCTAAAAAATTTGAGTCACCTAATTTTTGTCTCTAAGGTATCCTTGTGACTTAGGTTTCAGTAAGACCTCCATCATAGGACATAAGACGGTTGTTACTCATCAAAATCCCTCGCTTGCGTTTCGATTGAGTTTTTTTTTGTTCCTAAGAAATAATAATATAATGCATCGCCTGCTCTTTCCTCTTCTCGCTCCTCCGACCTGGATAAAATATGTATATGTTCCTGGAGTTTGGCGTGAAAGGTCGAAGAAAAGAAACTTGAATAGTGGCTTTTCCTCTGTCCTTCGCGCCGTAAAGAGGAATGGTAGTCCCGTGAGAACATTATTTTTGTGCTGGGAATGCGTCGTCCTCCAAAGATATTGCATATTCTTCTTCCTACGTCAGGTTTGCGTGGCTGATGGCCAAAACTGCTTTGCAAAGATGCGACGTCCTTATCGGCTCGATTCCACGGAGTAACGTTCAGTCTTCTCTTCAAATTCTTGCGCGGGATGCAGTTTTGACAGAGTAATTCATTTCCTTGTGAAGGTGAGAGATTATTTCCTTCTTACGACCACCCGTACCTCCCTTTTGCGCGAATTTGACCGTCGCAGATTCCAGAAGGGAGACTGTTTAGATTATGAATATGGCCTAAGGATGGCATTTTGTTCTGGATTCTAATTAACTGAAAAAATTTGAATGGATTTCAGTGAATTAGGTCAAAATTACGTCCTCATGATAGAAGGACACCTTGTTCTACTAATATTTTAAATGTTTGATTGGTGAATGAAATTATTTCGCCCTCGCAACTTATTTTTTTACAGAAAACAATTGTCGACATTAATCGTAAGGAGGTATTTGTAACAGATGTGGCCTGCTGGGCGGAAGTTTAAATTAGACCAGAACGTTGAATTTTTTGTGTCCCAGTTAGGAATACTAATCGACCAGGGTCGTGGTCCGTGGCGTATTATTACTGAAAAATCGGGGGAAACAGTGATATGACGTATGACATATACCAGCGATAAAGTACCAAGCATCCTTTCTCAGGGCCTTAGCTAATGGGGGAAACCTTAGGTACATAGAGCCTGTGGCGGCGATGCGGCAACTATGTCGCTCCATATCGCTCGATTTCCATCGATCGGTAAATTCCGTGATACAAATTAGAAGTTTTTAACGTGGATGAAGTCTTCTCGGGTTCAGCACCGAGTGAAGTTCCGGCGATGTGATAGCCCTGATGATCAACTGGCTCTTCGAAACGTCGGCAATGGAAGGTCTTAGCCAGGAGGGGAGGGGAAGGGGTCGTAAATAGCCCCAATTAACCCCGAAAGTTGTTCTCAAAAATACTGGATAACGGTGGTATGGGTTATTATTTCATTAAATCCACTTTTAAGAGTGCGCATGTATCTAACCATCTCACGCTGCAGAATTGGGCGGAAAAGTGCTGAGGAGGTGTATCCTCTTTCACTACCGTCTAAATATCTCTGTTGGGTGTGCTCTTCATCATGGGAAGGATTTCTCTTGTAATAACGCCGTTTTGCACTAATAAACGAATTGCACGTTTTTAAGCAGTGTCAAATGTTGGGAATTGCATGGATGAGAACATGGAAATTTAATAGGGGCTATATTCATCTACATATTCATATTCCACGCAGTCGTTCGTTCATTTTGGGGGTTTATTATGTGACTGCTTTGCACGATGCAATTTTCTTCCACTGGGTATTTCTCCTTGCGCCGTACTAAGCGATGGCGAACCTCTTGTAAAACGACCGGAGATTTCCGACCCTTTCCCTTCCTCCTCTTCAAGCATTCCCTCTACGGATCGAAATTGTTCCTGCTTCATATCCTCAAAATGTCGTTTGATTTAAGTAGGCCGTCTACACGTGACAATCAGTGGTCACCGCCTTTTTCATAGGATCACGGAAGTCCTGTTGCCATCAAGCCCATAAATTGAGATTCCACCACATTTCTAAGGTCTCTAACATGCTATCGCCTTTAATTCGTGAATAATGCGGTCATTACGTCCGAAACCTTCACGCCTGAAAGAGGTTTAAGGTATTAAGACCTATAGCCAAAAATTAAACATTTTCTATCCAAAATAGTGTTGACATATATTTCTCTAAATTTCCATTTATGCCATTTTGTTTTGTGCAATGATTGAACCCTATTAAAACGTATTATATCACATGGTGTTGGAAGCGTTTTTTTTCACTTAAGTAACTCTCATTCGTCGCCAATCCAAATCAGTTTTGCAGACTAAATACAACTGTTTTTAGCAGCATAAATCTGAGTGTTTGAGGCAGCTTTAAACTGCAAACGGACGTAATTTCGATATGCTCAATGTTTCCGTTGGATTCATTTACATGAGAATAGTGGTACGCATGGCTTTGCGGATGCTCTAAAGGCGCACCTAGAGTCGCTGCCGCAGATTTCTTGTTTTAATTAATAGGATTAGCATATGGAAGACGTCATAGCCTATTCGCACCTTCTCGGAGAGACTGAACTCGGATTCGCCGCATGTGTTTCCGCCTCACCGGGCTCGCAGGGTACGACGGGTGACAATTTAATGGGTTGTGTAGGAAAGAACGCATGCTATATGTATTCGAGTGTTCATGGCGTCTGAGTTGATTAAGCCATCTGTTTTTTTTGTAAAATATTTACTTGTGCTTCGAGAAATAGGAAATGACAGAGGGGAATCCGGGAAATATAAGTTTATCGTAACACTCTTGAAGCTTGAGGATATTACCGAAAATAAGCCTCAAATTAGAAAAGTCATTATTAGACCCTAGTATGCCTATTCTATGGCAGAACGTCCACATGATTACGATCGGCTGATAGATTAATCCTCATTTTTAATGGCTTATTCATTCGTAAACCTCAATGTCAGTGGCTTTTGCAAAAACTGACATCTACGGCTATGGAAAGAAAGTAGGATTTTCGATGCAGTGAAGAGAAGAAAGGTAAGCTGTAAATTTATCACTGGGGATGTTTTAGTTGAGAGGGAAAAGGAATAGATCTCGCTGAAGTCTTAGGGCAGATTGCTATCCAGTTTTTGTTGCCGCGATGATAGTAAATGTTGTCCCAACGCATTAATGTTTGATGAAATCCTCCATTCCAAAGAATATTGCGAAGCAGATACTTCTAGAGTATTTTTGAAATTCTCAAGTGTTGAAGATTAAGTTTGGAACTTCTCTCTCGATAGTGTTAATGTTTTTAATTGCCATGAAATTAATGTCATTAAAAGGGATATTTATTTCAAATTTCAAATATATGGGCGATAAAATACTCACCTGGTGGTATTGAAAGTCCATTAAATAGTAGGTACGTCCTGTTTCATATAAATATGCGGGTGTATCTGTTACTCTCTCGTGACTCGTAGTTTTGGGACATCCGTTCTCCAAAATTGTCAATTTCATAATGAAAAACATTTTTGTTGGTACACTGTGACTATCAATGATTGCAAATAAATAAGGTGTTGAGAATCAGTCATTGCTGGCAGTTATCGATCACAATGTATATATGCATTCTGAATGCGTGCCTCATCACAGTTAACATTATGCATGATTTGAAAAGCAAAACCGTAAGATATGATTATCTCACTCGAAGGTGTTGTGAGCGAATTCGAATATCGATTGTCGAGTAAATTGTGTATTGTGAAAATTTTCAAAATTTCATGTTTCGACACCTCGATGAGATGATGAAACCTTGTATTTCGTTGATGTGACTGCTCGATTGTATCGCCTATCAGGTGTGAGCTTTGACATGGTAAGTTCACATCTCAATTGCATTTATTGGAGGATCAATGTCGCATTGCCATATTCCGTATTTTTCTCATTTCAGTCGATTCAGTTAACAATTGCGTTTTCTGCCAGTGGCTACTATATTTATGTTATGATAATTTTGATTTCCCACCCAAATGACCTCGGACGGCCTTCCACACGCTTGGAAGACTCAGATATATGTGTGCGCTTCGTGTAAGGAAAATTTCCTCCTCTCTTCCCTTTCCCTCGGCATCTCCGCCGGATACCTTCCTACGCATGGCTAGGGACCTTGACTCTTCCCCCATTCCTCCTCCCCCCTCTCCCGTGTTGGGTAAGTGGCTGGAGATAAAACCTTCATTCAAGCGACGTTTTCGTTCCCCGGGCACTCTTCTTTTCTTTTTTCATTTTAGTGAGGCCTCAGATCTTCATAGGCGGCTGGTCATGAATCCTTGAAATTGCAATTCAAGACTGTTTCGCAAATGAGGCGTTATCTCTCATCGCGGTGGTTTTTCCTTTATTCTCCGAAAGTGGGATGTTCGTGTACGGTTTCATTGTGAGAAGTAATCGGCGGGTGAAGATTGAGTGCGATTAAGGCGGGCTTCTTTTCAAGCGAAGAACACTTCTTCCATTTCGATTATTCCCTTCCATCTTTTTCTTCGTCTTTTGTTTTCCCCGGTTCGTTGGTTCATTTGGCATATGATGAAACTACAGTCGAAGCGGCGTTTATAGTCCTTGTATTTTATGTTTTAATCGTCCAAAAGTTAATAAGATTTTTAATTGTCCTGGATAAGGAATTGTATGTATGTATGTTCCCTTTTTATTGTAAAAGAAATTAGTGCCATTAGGCGCGTATGGAATGATCTCACATTTCTTCTCGTATCTTCTTTTCCACTCAGATGTAACAAAATATAATGTGTAATATTCTTTATTACATTGTGATTTTTTAATTTTATTGTAAAATTTTGATCGTGTTTCAATTATTTCATCGAAAATCCATCATCATTACATTTTTCTATGTCAGCATTTGGCTAATTAAGTCTGAACATGGCGAAGATGCAATCATTGCTACGCATATTGTTCAGACATTATAGAAGATGTCGTGTCTGTCATGCAACAAAAGTTTTTTTTTAATATATTGTGGTAAAAATTTAACGCCGTTTCGTCTGACCGCAGCCTTTTGCTCTAAAAAACTTTACATTATTATAAAAGTGTAGTCTAGTTATAAAATCGGTCGGAATGAACATATTTTCCTTTCATTTGTCGATAGTGATTTATATAAAGAAAAAAACAGTACCATTGGATGGGATATGTATGTTATATTGACGCGCGGTAACCATGGCACAACATGGTATAAGTGGTATACCTGATAAGTGGCGTTGTTAAATGAGAGGTAAAGTGAGGAATGAGTATTTTTGAAAGATCTTCGATAAAATGTTTCAATGGTGAAAAATTATGTAAGTAATTTGTTTATTTCTCTTCTGGAATCCGAAGGAGAGCCATCGAATTGAATGAGCCACTGATTATAATCATAGAGTAAGTATATTAAATAATATACTTACTCTATGTAGTAAGCATGTCATACTTACTGTATGATATAATGGTAGAAGAAAGTGAGTTGCCTGGGTGAAAGTGGTAAACGTAGCACATCATGAGTGAATGCCAGAGAAGTGCCTCTAAAATACAGACGAGAGTATGCATGAAACTGTATGAAACCGAATTTCTTCTGCGGACATGAGCACCAACATTTAAATTTCTTTCATTTGCAATGGATACCTGTATCATTTTCATGAAATTACGCCATCGTCAGATTATCATTTCATTTTCGTGCCCCGTTAGGAAGTGACGCACGTATAGGATATGTATAAGGTCAAGGTATATTTCGACATCGTGTATCGTATATCGTGTATGGCGCGTCCACATTGATCAAAGCGATCCAAATTTTTTCGATTTTAATTCGTATTGCAGAATTATATCCGATTCATTGCGTGGCCTCACTGAGATTGAAGCCTAGATTTTACTGTATTCTACTCCTCCCAGTTGAAGTGATGCATTCCAGTCATTCGAATCGAGTCATTAACTTACGGAGCGGTGAACGGAATACCGTGTTTTGGTTCATTTGACGGTGCGCACTACTTAGGCACGCGTCGTTTATTTTTTGGAAATGATCAAGGGATTTCTGATTTACGTTTCTTTCCTTGCCGCGCATAATATTTTTTCTCGTAAAAGATCATAAAAGAAGTCTTCTCCAAGCTGAGCTCGTAACTCCTTCTCGGGCTTGCGAGAGCCCGGCAGAGTCCCGGGAAGATCTTGATACTACGTGTAGGTGGCCCGTGACTCGTGCAAGGATTAAGTAACACAGTCGTCGGGGCTGAAGAGCACAGCTCGCGTGGGCTTTTTTTTTACCTCTCCGTTGCTGACGTCCGACACGAGTAATGGGCCGCGTACCCTTGGCCTTAATATTCCGGTGAAACCTCAAGAGACTTCCTTTTGTGGGGGGCTGTGTCCAGTTTCCTTTTTATTATATTACCATATTGCCGTCTGGCAGTAATGCTTGAAAGGAATACCACGAGAGCATTTTCCCATGTCGTGTGTGCTAGTGAAACGTGGGGAATTTAGATTTTTTTACTCCAGCGATTAGTCCGCTTTCCGGTGATTGATAACGCTACAAATACCATCAATTTAACTATAAAAAACAGTCGATCCAATTTATTTTTCGGCTAATTACTATACTTCGCCATAAATTGAGGATATAGCTTTCTCTTATTAAAAAGCAACGGTAGTGGCCAGTACCTAATTGGGAGCAGATTGACAGATTTTTGAACGGTAGATTTCAGTTGAGGAAAAGATTCTGGTCCTTGTAATTCTCTCGATTTTATAATTAACGGAAACCTTTTTCATTTAACGTATAGTTTCGGTCAATTATTAACGTCGACGAGGCTTGGTGCTTAAACACACATTCACTGTCTTTTGTAAGCCACGTCATCGTAGCTTAGGGTTTGATTCTTCCAAAGTCACGCACTGTCGTATCAATACTGCAACATTAAAGGTTCGCACTGCTACATTATCGTAGATATGCAAGTCGTAATGTACAATATCGTTGATGTATTGAAATTTTTAAGTAAAACAATAAATTTTTTTGGCCTACTCTCTTGAGAGATTACAGTTGACTGTTTGAGACTTCACTTCGTGGAAGTTACAAATATCCATGGTAAAATGCACTTCGTACTTTTCCACAACTTGTGGGAAAGTGGACTGGAGGATAGAAACTTAGGCCTTAGCCTTCTGTAACGGGGTTCGTCCAGGGGTCCACTGTTCCACATTCTCTGGGATAGAGTGCTGACCTTTAGTGCTCTTCTTACAACGCTCAAGTTGTACCCGCTGACGGGATGTGAATCCAGACCTCACGCACTACGCCATACGATCCCGTTTGAGTGGAAGGTACTAGGATTTAACGGTTAAATACGATTCGCAAACGTGCGGCAAGTGTTTACACTGAAGTGTAAGATGATCAATGACGGGGAAAGTTGATCCCATCGTGAAAAGATTTTCTTCTCTATCGTTTCTTAGGTAATACATTCCTCTTTGGAAAACATCTTTTATGATTCCTACAGGAGGTCATAGTAGGAAGAAAAATATTACAAGCTTTTCCGTCGACTATCGTTCATTCAAAATTGAAGGGTTAGCTGTCTCTAGCGCCCAATGTACTCCATCCAGGTATCCCCGCGTATGCCTGAGTCATCTTAAATGGCTACGCATCTATGTTAAAATATGGCCGGACGCCAATAAAATCAAGGTCGCCAAATGGTCTTTTGCGTAGCCGTCGTACACTTGAACATGCCAGGTTTTCAAGTGGCCTAATATTTGCATAGGACACTTTAATTTGCGGATGGTTGCCACAAATGTGATCGTAAAATGATCTCTATTCGGGCCTTTGCAAAATCAAACGAAAAAATCTTTGAAAATGTTTGCAAATTCTTTTTTCTGGATATCAGTAATGGCACATAGATTGGTTGGGCATTCAAAGGTGCCGGTTGTGCCATTCTTGAGGAGCAGGAGAGCCCCTCTCCCGCATATCAGCCCTTAGACTCACTCCCTCCTCCTTTATTATGAATTTGAATTTATTTTCTCCAGTAGCATTACATAAATATAACAAGACATATATGCATATACTTAGCATTAGGGCAACAGATAAAAATTGCTCCTGCGCTTAAGAAAATTTAGAATTTCAAGCATGTTGTATACTTTTTACTCTCCTTCCTAAATATTATTTTCCAGCTGCGATTACAATACGATAATCTATCGTTTCTAAGAAATGCAAAATCACGCTCGCCTTAAGGGCTCTTGAATGGAATAATTATGTTCAGCCCGAAGGTTGGTCTAGTTGGTGATGGTAGAGACCACCAAATGCTGAGCCCGACGTCGTACGAAATTCGCATATCAGTGTTGGGTGGCCTGTTCATTTCCCTGTGCCGTCTGCGGAATCCCAGAAAGATCTGATACCCAGAGAATCAGACAGCTTGGGTTTGGTTGGCCGTTGTCCAAAGGTCCCTCCCAGGATTCAAACAAAAGACATTCAGTCAGCAGCGCAACACACTAACCACTGTGCAGCCACGCTGGCCACGGCACTTTTTGTGCTATATTTTTTGTCGTATAGGGGACGCATTGAATTCGGTTTCGCGAAACCACAAATAAGTGCAGTGATTCCTCGGCTAAAAAGATGCTTGGTTTTTTAACAACATTATACAGCCGAAAAGTGATTTCCCGCAGGTTTCCGCGGAAAATAGTGTAATTCGTTTTGGATGCTCTCCACTGTTGATATGCGAACTTTGAACAATATTACAATTTCCCTAAAACGGGCAGAAATTCACTAAAAGCTGAGGTGAGATGCTGTACAATTGGATGAAGGAAAACGGGAAGTAGAAGGAAAAAAAAGATCTTTGCACTAATATTCTGAATTTTATTAATATTCTAAAAATATATTATCATCCACTTTATAACATTTATCTTTCTTCTACCTGCACTCGCAGAGGAAGGTCGCGTGGTGAGAGCTCCCGTCTTGAGTTGTGACTTTCACTTTTTTACCTGGTCGCCAGTAGCAGCTTTAACGTTGCCTAGCTGGGTCCGTAGTTTTAGCTCTAAAATTGTGTCGTCCTAGGCTATCCCCTATTTCATAGTGTAGTGGTGTATTTAGTAGTGAGTGTTTAGTTAGTTAGTAAGTGAGTGTGTTAGTGTGTGAGTTTTCTGTGCCTGCTGTGGCTGTAGTCCCTGCCATCCCGCGAGCGTCTGCCGAGAGTGTGTGCCGATAGCGATAAGTAGAACTAAACCAGTATCTTTATTACTTTTATATACTGAGATAAATACAAATCTTCCACTATTGTTTAACATCGTTGTGGCTATTCCATAGTTAGCGTATTTACGTTTCTTATTTATATTTTATCATCACCATTGTTTTGTTTTTCTAAGTATTTCTCAGTTATAGAACCGTTCATTATAATCTATTGTTAACAATATATTTCTAGACTTCACTCGGCTTTAATTTAACTTTATTCGTTATAGCTACACTGCATTACTTATTGTTTCATAATATCCGTGCTTCCGTACAGCTGTTTAATCTCCGTGATATATATAGACTTGTTCTCCTACAAGTGAATTTCTAATTTAATATTATCTTATTGTTATTTATTCATAGTCCTGTGTAGAACCGTATAATCCATCCTAACGTGTAAGGTGTAATTTGCACTTGTGTTATTATTCATATACAGTTTATAGTAACTCTGTAGTTTGCGTAACTTATTTTAACCTAGTAGATTCATATAGTTGATCTTTTTTATCGCTTATTGTTATTGAACTTAGTTGATAATAGTTTTTTTTAGACATATTTATATTTCCTTGACTAGTGCTTAATCTAGTTCGTCTTTCGTTGATTTTTAGTAGTAGATATTTAATACATTTACTTTAGCTTTATACACATAAATTTTATTTATACATATATAGTTTATACTAACTCTGTAGTTTGCGTAACTTATTTTAACCTAGTAGATTCATATAGTTGATTTTTTTATCGCTTATTGTTATTGAAGTTAGTTGGTGATAGTTTTTTTTTAGATATATTTATATTTCCTTGACTAGTGCTTAATCTAGTTCGTCTTTTTCGTTGCTCCTTTAGTAGTAGATATTTAATACATTTACTTTAGCTTTATACACATAAAGTTTTATTTATACATTTATAGTTTATACTATCTCTGCAGTTTGCGTAACTTATTTTTTAACCTAGTAGATTATACAGTTTTTTTTAATCGCTTATTGTCATTGAAATAATTCGGTAATAGTGTTTTTTTTTTTTTTTAGATATATTTATATTTCCTAGATTAGTGCTTAATTTAGCTCGTCTTTTTCGTTGCTTCTTTTAGTAGTAGATTTTTAATACATTTACTTTAGCTTTACTGTTGACACTTTTTGCTTCATCTATTCGTAATCGCTGGTCTTGCGCATCCTACAGCCTACATTCCTCTCGTATACATTCCAGAGCTCCCCCCCCCCCCCCCCCCGTGGTTCCCTTCCCAAACCTCAGCCTAACCAAGGTCAACCGTGACCCACCTCCCATCGCGACTCCCTACCGAGCGCTACCCTTGCAACCACTCACCCGTGTAGTTTTTCTACCTGTGTAGTTTACTCCTAGTCCCTGTCCCCTTTGGGTTAATTGTTTTCTGGTGATAATCTGTGGTCTGTATTTGCTTGCTTGCTCGTTTCTTCAAGAGCCTTGTTAGTTATTTATTAGTGTGTAGTAAATAGTAGATTCTTTTTCCAGATAGCTCCGCTGCGAGTCTAAGGGAGAGAGATAGTTAGAGTTAGATTAGGATGACTCCCATTAGGTCAATTGTCAACCTCTTCCGTGACTCACCCGATAGCGAGCCCTTGAGGGCTCGAGTCGATGAGCTCGAGAAGACGGTGGATAGTCTTCGCTCTCTCGTGAAACGGCTGGTGACTACGTTGGAACGGTCGAGGGGGAGTGGGGGTCGGCCAAGGCCTTCCGCACGCGTTGGTGCGGGGGCGAGCCCTTACACTGGCGTGGGTTGGAGGGTTGAGGACGTTCCCCGCACACCCGAGCCTCTAGCGGAGCCTACCTCCGAATCCGGGGGAGAGTGGGAAGTGGTCCGTAGGAGGAGTCGTGGGGTCACACTACACAAACGGGGAAATGCAGAGGCAGAGGCTGAGCCTTTCCCCGTTAGTAATAGGTTCGATGGGCTGGCGGAGGTCGGCGCATCGAACGCTCCGCCTCCGGAGACTTCGCCGACTGGGAGTCGGGAGGGAAGGGAGGGAGTATTAGTGATAGGTAGCTCCAATGTCCGCCGAGTAGCGGACTCGATGCGTGCCAGGGCCCGTCGGGAAGGAGGTGGTGAATCCCGAGGGAAAGGTGACGAAGAACGGGTACGTTCCTGGTGTATACCAGGAGGTACGGTGCCCCAGGTGACGAAGGCGTTGAAAGCAACGGTCAGTGCCACTAACTGCTCCAAGCTGCACGTAGTCGCCCATGTCGGCACTAACGACGCCGCGAAACGGGGGTCCGAGGATGTAATGGATTCCGTAAGGGATCTATGCACCGAGTTCCACCGTGTTCGTGGAGGTCTGGGTATCGATATGAGGCTGACTATATGTAGCTTGGTACCTAGGACGGATCGGGGGTCGATGGTTTGGAGCCGAGTTTTAGGCATAAACCGGAGACTCCGTGAAGTCTGTGGGAGCGAGGGAGCTGAGTTTTTGGACCTCGGGCCGGAGCTGGAAACGTGTCGGGTGCCCCTGAATCGCTCGGGTGTCCACTACACGGACGAGGCATCGTCTAAGGTAGCGAGTAGGATACTGGAGCATACACGTAGGGTTTAGCTCAGGTGGTAGCCCAGAGTGCAGGTCAATCCGCGGGGGAAAAATCGTGCAAGAATTTGACAGAACATGCAGAGTAGTTTTAGAAGGTCAGAGAAAAACACATGGAGAGAACGAACATGATAATTCATCAAAGGTAAGAGGTAGACCAAATAGTTTGTCCGTCAAAAAATTATCGAGGAAAATTTTAGTTGGAAAGGAGCACCAAGAGAGAAACAGATTGGAAGAAAAAATTTCAGTGATAGTAGTGAATTGTCGTAGTATAAGAAATAAAGTAGCAGAATTTCACCACCTCATTAAGAGTACTAATGCAGATATAATCGTAGGTACAGAAAGCTGGCTTTCGAAGGACATATCAGATCATGAAGTATTTCCGAAGTGTTTTACAGTATACAGAAAGGATAGAGTAAGCAGAAACGGAGGAGGAGTTTTCATAGCTGTGAAGGACCCGTATGTCAGTAGAAGAGAACTTATTTCAGAGCGAAATGTAGAAAGTATTTGGTGTTCCGTTAAAAGTAAAAGTAGTAACGCAAAAAAGATATATGTAGGTGCATATTACAGGCCACCGGACGCAGACGTCAATTCTATAATAGAGCTAGAGTCAGAGATACGCACATTACTTTCTGGGAAGAATGATAGAGGAATAATAGTAGGCGGAGATTTCAATCTCCCCTCGATAGACTGGAATACGTGTAGTTTCATTGCAGGAGGTAAGGATAAGGAACATTGCGAATCACTGTTGAACACCTTTACGACACATTCTCTACAACAGCTAGTAACAGAGCCGACCAGGGGTAACAACATTCTAGACTTATTAGCAACAAATATACCCGAGAGAGTTCTAAATACAGTTACAGACACAGGAATTAGTGACCATAAAATAGTGCATGCGAAATTTATTGTAGGCGTTGAAAGACATTATAAACCAAGGAGGAGGGTGTACTTATTTGGCAAGGCAAATTACGACGGTATGAAAGAGGAATTAAGGGAAGCGTTTAATGTATTCAGCGAACAAAGCAAAGGATTAAATACAGAGGATTCGTGGAGAGAATTTCTTGAGGTCACCCGTAACGCAGTTCATAAATACATACCAAGTAAATATATTAGTGATAATACAGAGCCAAGGTGGTATAACGCGGAGGTTAGGAAATCACTAAAGCGACAAAGGGTATGCCACGCTAAGATGAAAAATGCCAGACGGGGTCTATCGGTAGAGGAAAAAAATGAGCTAGTTCAAAACTATAAAAAATCGAGAGCATTAGCAAGGAAATCATGTCGGCAAGCGTTATCACATTTCAAGAGCAAGATGTTAGGAGAATATTTAGATAGCAATCCTAAAGCGTTTTGGTCATATGTGAGAGAGCTTCAGGGAAATAAGTCCACAGTGCACACACTTAAAAATGATAAAGGAATCAGAGTCACCAGCAGTGTAGAAAAAGCCAACACTTTAAACACCTTCTTCCAAAGTGTATTCAACTCATCGTCACAAAACGCAGTGGAACCACCGCCGAACACTTTCAGTGAGCAAATGCCCGAAATAAACATTTCATGTCGCGGAATAGAGCAGCAGTTAAAAAGCATAAGTAAAAATAAAGCACCAGGTCCCGATCAAATTCCTTCCAGAGTTTATAAAACATTAGCTTCTGAAATAGCCCCCTATCTAGAAATAATATTCAATAAAACACTAAAGAACCACACAGTACCCAAGGATTGGAAAGTAGCTAACATTACACCTATATTTAAAAGCGGTGATAGGGAAGAACCTAGTAACTACAGACCCATTTCACTCACGTCAATCTCTTGTAAGATATTTGAGCACATAGTAGTCAGTTCGATCATGGGGCATTTGGATAGTCAGGGATTACTCATAAACAGCCAGCATGGGTTCCGGAAAGGTAGATCTTGCGAGACACAATTAGCTTTATTCGTACACGATATTTTAGTCCACGGCGAAAGCAGTACTGAAGTTGATGCGATATTTTTAGATTTTAAAAAGGCTTTCGATAAAGTTCCTCATGACAAATTAATCTTGAAGTTAGAGAGTTTTGGTATAAATAAAGACGTTGTATGTTGGGTAAAAGAATTCTTAAGTGGGCGAGAGCAGAGGGTTGTCATAGATGGTATCATGTCGGACACAATCGAAGTCACATCGGGAGTTCCCCAGGGTAGCGTAGTAGGTCCGCTTCTATTTATTTTATACATAAACGATTTGGGTACCGTAGTTAGTAGTAACCTTAGACTTTTTGCAGACGATGCGGTGGTGTACAGGGGTATATCAAACGAAGAGGACATGAAATCACTTAGCAAGGATTTAGATGCAATTGAAGAGTGGTGCGACAAATGGCAGTTAGAACTCAACCTTAAAAAGTGTGTAGCTATCAATTTTTGGAGGAGGAATAATTCGATAGAGCGATCCTATAGAATTAATAACACGAAGATCGAAAACGTTGAAACCGTAAGATATTTAGGTGTAACAATCACTAAAGATTTATCGTGGGGAAGACACATAAGGGAAATATGCGGCCGAGCGAAGAGAAAGCTAGGATTTATAAAAAGAGTACTTGGGAAATGTGATGAGAAGACAAAAGAGCGATGCTACTTTTCACTAGTTAGGCCCCACCTTGAGTATGCAGCCAGTGTATGGGATCCTAATGAATTAGGTTTGATGAGAGAACTAGACAGTGTGCAGCGTAGAGCAGCTAGGTTCGTCAAAAGGTGTTACGATAGGTTGAGTAGTGTATCAGAATTAATACAAGAATTAGGTTGGGAATCATTATCAGAGCGTAGATTAAAGTTCAGATTTAATCTATTGCAGAAATTTCAATCGGATAGCTTTACTGAAGATGTTAGGCACATATTGAAAACACCAGCGTATTATGCTAGATTCGACCAGATAAATAAGATTAGAGAGATAGATTGTCGTACAGATAGATTCAAAATGGCATTTTTCCCCCGTACTATAAGAGAACAGAATAGGCAGCATAGGAAAGGGATAGGTAGGGGAAATATTTTAGAGTATTCTGTAGTGCATGATGCATGTATTAACCCCTCAAATACTATAGATACTAACAATCTAGTTGCATGAGACCCTTTAGTTGCTTGCTTGCATGCTAGTAGTGAATGCTTGGTGACCTTCACCCCCTGCCACACACCCTCGCGGTGGCTTGCAGGGTATCGTGTAGATGTAGATGTAGATGAGATCTAAAAATATATGCAAGACATTTTTTACTGTTCTTACCCCAAATTTTCAGTGGTAAATCTAAATGTTAGCGCGCACGTCCAATGAAACATTCGTCAGCTGATTTATCACTCAGAATACAGTGACACTAAACTATGTAAATACAATAACGTTACATTATATTGTGTGAGAAGTACTTCGTACCTACGCACTTGCACAGTGGCGTCGCAGGATTTCCTCCTGGGGGGTTTCATTAATGTTTATGTGCATGAAACGATATTTATTATTATTCACAAAAAAATAATTAAATTAACGTTCTCTTTTTGTGAAGACAATTCAACTATATTTTCCAGCCCAATAAGCAACTTTCTAACGCTAGAGCAAAATGTACAAAATATATTAAATTACGGGAAGCATAAATTGAATATTAATACCAATATGATACATTGGTACATTTCACTTCACGCATCATTTTATAGTCGAGCCGTGTGAGGAGGGCCTAATACTCTAACCACACGTGAGAAAGAGTCTCGTTGCGGGGTATAGCGTTGGACATTTTGCCAGCTTAAAAACGTGATGATTTTTTAAGCGTGTTCAGGGGTAAAGTGTGGGTAGACCGTTTAACGTATACCAAGCGATAGAAGTGATAATTTACGAATTCAGGTAAACATGTTTTGGGGGGGAGGGGTTAAACCCTAAACCCCCTCCCCTTTGTACGCCTACGTACAAGCACCTTTATGTAGCGTAAGTACCAATTTTTTCAACATGGAATAGTTACTTCACCTGGCTGGGTTGAATTAGTCTCTTTCACGATATTGAAAGCTTTGGGTCGAATAGAACCGAATCGCCGATGTTCCGGCCATTGCGAAGATGCTGCGATGAATTCCGAGAACGGGGCGGGCGGCGGAAGCGGAGGTGGAGCTTCTCGTTCAGAGGCACCGGCATGCATGGGGTGCTATTGCCCGCCGCGGTGACTCACGCATTCCCTCGACTCCTCTCCTTCCCACGCTCCCACGGGTCTCTCGCCATTGCCGTCCATCTCCCTGTCGCGGGGATCGTCGCCCTCTTGCGCTCCTCGACTCCCTTTGGTTTTTTCTTTCTTCGTCAGACCGCTCGAAGGTCCCCCACTATCATCCCCTCTTCTCGTATTGACACCCGATCCGGATGCCTCATTACGGGCGATGAAAAAAATGTAACATGCATTCTACATATTATGTATGTCTAGTAAAACAAATACTACCTTATCGATGACATACCTGAGCTTCCGGGATTAAGGATATGGAAATTCAGAATTCAAATTGGCGAGTATATTTTTCAGCATTTAATTGTATTTTAATGGATTGATACAATTCCACCGAATACTGTGTGGGCTAACTTTGATCTGACCCCTACCTATAGGAATGCCTGGTGTGGATAGTGCTAGAGTTGTATGTTCTTCTTCATAGTCCAGCTCTGATGAAAATCTTAACTGATCAGCTCTTCCTCCGCATAAGGGTTAAAAAAAACCGGAAGGTTCATTATGTGATTTTTTAAATTCTATCTTGAACTCAATAGAGACCATAGGAAAATGCATCAATGCCTATACTGCGTGCAGGAAAAATAATCCGTGTAGATTTCCTCTTTTTGTCATCATCATCATTGGTCATCAATCCTGAGATTGGTTTGACGCAGCTCTCCACTGAGTCCTATCGGCTAATCTCTTCATATTTACGTATTTCTTCTCCTGCACATCCTACATCGCTTGTTCCATATATCTCCCACGAGGCCTTCATTTGCCATTCTTTCCTTCCACTTGTCCCTCTACGGTTGTCTTCATCAGGCCATCATGTCTCATGATGTGGCCGATTAAGATATCCAGTCTTCTTCTTAGGGTTTTCAAAAGCCTTCTATTTTCTCCCACATTTCTTCGTAACTTACTCGGTCGATCCATTTAATCTTCACTATTCTTCTGTTGCACCACATGACGAATGCTTTCACCCTTTTCTTTTCCTCTGCTGTCATTGTCCATGCTTCTCTGCCATAAGGAAACACGCTCCATATGTACGTTCTGATGAATTGTTTCCTTACTTCTACGCTTGTATTTCCAGCGGTAAGTAGATTCTTCTCTTGGTAAAATACCTTCTTTGCCTGGACTATTCTGCTGACTATTTCTTTCTTGCTTCGTGCGTCGTTGGTTGCTCGGCTTCCAAGGTAACAGAACTCTTTCACCTCTTCCAGCTTTTGTTTTCTTAGGTTAACGTTGGTTTTGGCCTTTTCTCTCTTGCTGCACACCAGTATCTTAATCTTCTTCTTATTGATCTTCAGCTGATATCTGGACATTGTCTTTTCCATGGTTATCAGCGTCTTATTCAGATCCCTGTCTCCGCTATGAGTGCTATGTCATCAGCGAATCTCAGCATGCTAATTTTTTCTCCATGGATATTCACCCCAGAAGACTTGTATTTGATTTCATTGATGACTCTCTCGATGCAAACATTAAAAATTATAGGAGACAGTGCGCAGCCTTGTCTCAATCCTTTCCTTATTCTTGCCTCTTCACAGTAGGTCCAGATTTAATCTCAGCTACTTGGTTTTTATACAAACTGTGGGTAATTCTTCGATCATTGTAGGACACTCCAATTCCTTTCTGGATTCCAAGCATTGAATTCCAATCCACGTTGTCAAAAGCCTTCTATAAGTCCACAAATGCAATGAACGTCGGTTTGTTCTTCTCTATGAGCAGCCTAAGGGCCAATATTGCCTCTCTTGTACCCTTACTTTTTCTGAATCCAAATTAATCTTCATCCAGGAACTCCTCTGCTTTTCGTTCTATTCTTATGTAGATGATCCTTGTCAATGCCTTCGATGCACGTGTTGTCAGGCTTATAGTTCTAAAATATTTGCATTTCTCCGCTCTCTTCTTTTTGGGAATAGGAATTATGTTTTTCTAGAAGTCCCTTGGGATTTCTCCTGTTGAGTACATGTCGCAGATGGTCATGTAAAGATGGGTTAATGTCTTCTCTCCTGCATTTTTTTATTAGTTCTGCAGGAAAATCATCAATTACTGAAGCCTTATTCGTACGGAGGTCCTTTATTACAGCGCTAAATTCCGATCTTATATTGGTGCTCCCATATCATCCTCTTCGACTTCGCTTTCCTCTTCGATTAATTTCGTGCTGAGATTTTTTCCGTTGTATAACTCTTCCAGGTATTCTTTCCATCTCTACACTTTGTCTTCACTTTCAATCAAAAGTTCTCCATTCTTGTCCCTTATGGCATTGCATCTTAAGCTCCGTTCTTTGAAGTGGTTCCTCACTATCCTATAGGCAGTTTCCACCTTTCCAAGAGCAAGGTTGTTTTGTACACCCTCGCATAGGCTCTTCATCCATATTTCTCTAACTTTCCTGGCTTTGCGACTTATTTCGTTTCTGGACACCCCCATCTAAACATCATCGCGATTCGATTTTCTGTGTGTTAGAACATCGTAGGAAATCGCAGGTGGCCCAGGGATAGAAACTGACCCCTCTACCCTGAATGTGTGAATTTCACACGCCATTGGCAATGGGGTGAGCTCTACTCTCACCTCTCAAAGACCCACCTTCGGGTTGAATCACTGGGTGAGTGATTAAAATTGAAATATATTATCAACATTGAGAGAAATACATAATTCATATATTAAAATTAAGTGCTTCAAATGTATCTAAAATTAATTATCGTAAGATTTTCACGGAAATGGGCTTGGCAGTTTTTGCACTGTCTACCTTAAATCCCTTTCTTATTTCGTAGATATTAACCATATAGCTGCATGTGACCATATTATCTAGCATGTCTCCATTAAATATCCTAGTTGCATGTCAATAGTGCATGTTTGGTGATCTTCACCCCCTGCCACACACCCTCGTGGTGGCTTTCAGGGTATTAAGTAAATGTAGATGTAGTAGTAATCAACCTCTGCAATATGGTTTTTCGCTCCCGCTCTGCTCTCATGGCCATCCGAATATTAAGCCGAGGGAAAAGGAAATTAACACTTCTAATAGATGACCTTCTATGTCACATTAGTAAGTAAAGACAGTTCTTCATCATCATCGGTCAACAATCCTAGGATTTTTTTGACGCAGCCCTCCTCTCCATTCTTCTATCGGCCAAACTCTTCATATTAACGTAATTCCTTTCTTCCACATCCTTCACGACCTGTTAAAATACCTTAAAAACACCGATCCCACTCCAATACATTTCCCCTTCTCATTGAATAATCGATGAAACCCTTATTCTTTTATCGCATATTAAAATAACCAGCAAATTCATTATGTAAAAAAAGCCTTAAAATGAGTAATATGCCGTAAAAGTATTTTTGTGGCGTATTTTGGAGAGCTTTCTGGGACTGCTTCTTCGTAGTAGACGGCGCGCCGCGGCGCAGCTGCATCCTTCATTGTGAATGACTTCTTTTATGAGATGTTGTAGTCTGCTATGAGGTAGAATTGAGATAAGATATCGTTGGTACCTATTTAGTTAGCCACTTCTCCAAGGTAAAGCTGGACTCTTCTTTCGAAAAGAATCTTTTAGAAACGACTTTAGCATTGCTTTTTGGGTGCAATTTGCCATAATGTTTGCAAAAGTTAGTTTGCAAGGTAGCGATGCAGAAAACTATTGAGGAAGAAAAAGAATTAGTCGGGGAAATATGAGATAGTGAAGGTGGAAAGAAGGTATGCGAAGTGGTGGAGGGTTGAAATTGTGACTTAGGGGTTATTCATGGGTGGACTTGGAAGAGGGAGAAACAGAGTCGGTCATATATACTGCTGGGATTATGATGGATGAGATCGTGGAGTGGAGTGATATCGAGTTAATGGAGTTGTGTGAGGGGAAATGCTGCAGATGCCTGCAACAGCGTGAACAATTATTGCGAGCCATTTTGACCACAGATGTATCTAAATTGAAATGAAACCTTATTTGCAAGGAACTATTGTTACAACACCATACCTTTTTAATGTCGAATTAGCTTATTTGAGAATCAGGCGCTTGAAAAAATTGACCATTATGTCCATATCTCACGATTGTGTTGAGGACCTAGCATGCTGGCTAGTGAAGATTAACCGTATTAACCCTGATTAACCGGATCTTCCCTCGAAGCACTCGCACGTTCCTTGAACCAACTCAAGTTAGGAGTAGGTATTCTTTAACGAAGGTAATGGTAATTTGACCAGTGTGGCCCAAAATGGGAACGTGCTTGCTCGACGCCGACCAGTTTCTGTTAGTAGCAAGTATGAGTATGGGACCGAAAAAATAATGAGATCAAAGATACCAGCTAGCATACAAACGACCATATGTGATACTCAGTATGCTGCCGACCTGGCAGCCCAAAGCTCGCGGATTCGAATCCTGCACCGGGCATTGATGTCGTGTTTGATTTAGGATTAATCTCAGGAGTTTGTAGTTTGGACGGTTCGATGTCACCTTAGCCAGTCAGATTTATGATGGAGTATCACACAATACTGCCAAGGTATGATGCTAAAAAGCATGTCCGAACTTGCTCAACATTAAGTCCTCCGTGACACAGGCTTTAGAGAGCGTTTTCTTTTGATCGCTCTTAAACCCGCGTGCGATGAACTTTCTCACTATAAGGCATTTTCGCCCGTCACCACTTCCGAAACCATGCCGGGGCGTGAATATAGTCTGTCAGTTCTATCACGTCGCACGAAAGCTCTTTGACGGGGGAAAGGCGAGGGGAATACACATGTGAGCGCCCATTCGCAAGCGCCCTGCTGATGCGTTGTAGAACGACCTGCGAGACAACGGCCAATGGTAGGAGAGAAGTAGACTGTTTTCCGACACCGAGAGCCGTCCGTTATCGAGGACGGTGGTCATAACAGTCTTTGCTTCCCACCTGGGCGGCGGCGATTATGTGCGATCTGTTATTCACGGGTTGACCGCTAAGGGAAGGGTCGCCCGTTAAAGGAGAGATTTCGGAGTGCGCCTCACGCTCTTCAACGACGCAGCATTGGGCGCCATCGCTTAGCTTTGCGGGGCAAGGTGTGCGTAATTGCGACCACGAGGCCTCCTAACCGCTGTTCCGTTATGTTTTCCCTCGCCGTTGATTCCGGAGGTTTCCCGAGTGGTCCTCCGGCTTTTAAAGAGAGGCAAGTAAGGCAAACAGAGATCTCCGACCTGAAGGTTTGTTGGGTTAGGCCGGAATTCCCCCACCATGTGGCTGATTCCACTGCCTAATGGAAAGTCAAGCCCGTGGTTCAAACTAATATTTTAATATATGTTCAAATGCAATAATGGCTCTAGTTTTTCGTCGAGCAAACTCCTTACAGACTCGATGCGAGTTCGCTTTCGTATGTGATGGCGTGATGAAGGCGTATTTGACGGCGAGAGCTGCCCGTTCCTACGTAACCACCTTGGAGTAAAACAAATGAACTCGTTTAATTGTGGCTGTTACGAATTAAATAACCCTTTCAAAAATGCCCATGATATTGGGTTTATTCTTCATTCGCTTTACGGAGTAAAATAATCTCGATGCTTGGGTTATAATATGTAGGTGTCCTCTTTGATGAAGTAGCTAAGAATCTTGGCGCTTCTAATGCATTTGTCATATGTTATTTCCTCTTTAATATAAATATATAAAAGCATGTTGAAATTAAGGAATTCTTAGTTTGACATAATAAGTACGGATTGCCAACATATGGAAGCAATAGCTAGTTATTATGCTTGTCTTTTTCGGCGTGTATTTCAAATCTTATGCATTTAATTACATGCTATAGGAGCAGAATTTCGTCGTTTCATAAATGTTGATACGGACAGGGAATCCAATGGTACACTTTTTTATGCATTATATTGTGCTATCGACGATATTAATAACTGTTATTGGCTTGATTGGTCCCATCATCGGCCTTTGGTTAGCATGTCGCTTCATTCACGACCGTGATGTTCGTCCTCTTGACCGAGAGAAATAGGTTGAGAGATCAGCCTTGCCTTTTAATGCTTTATTAAATCATAGTTATTTGAAATTGACGGAATTGTGTAAGCCTGGTGTAGCACTTCCGATTATAGTCATCGTTATTATCCGAGTATTTTTTTTTTAATTCAAGGATCTCAAATGCCTTCATAATCTTTGTATTGAAAATATATTGTACTGTTCATAGTGTGTTTCCCATGGAACAATAACATTCTGGAAGCTTTGACTTTGAAGCGTTTTAAGCTAACTGTATATCATTTCACCTTCCTATGAGGGCGCCCTCAATTCCAGAGTGACTTAGGGTGACATGCGCCACAACCAGTAGAATGGATGCCAGTTAGTAATCCTTGATAAGTGTTTGCACCTTTATTTAAAAAACTGAATGGCCTATTTTACTTACTCATTAATTCTTGCCAACTGCCATTTCTCTGTCAAACTTTAAGGCGTCATGCTAGTGGGATACGTAACAGATTTCACCAGTTTTTCTGTGAAATGACGCCCAACCAGAGAAAGAGATCGAAGAGGTCTTATCGAGAGGCTGCCGAGATGGATGGAGAAAGTGTGTTGGACTGAGTGGAAAACAAACGGCCGAAGCGCCGCGTTTGGCGGGGGAGGAAAGGAGGTTGGTGGGTGAAACGTGCCGAAGGCTGAAAAAGTGGATTGAGAGGTTGGAGTAAAGAGTGTGATACGAGGGAGAGTGCCAGGTAAGAGCGGCAGATAGCGGGCATTTTGGGTCACGTGAGGGAGGGGAACTTGAGGGATGGACGAGGATCTAACCGACTAAGCAGAGTGAAGGTATCTGGAAGTGTCCAGATTGGCTGGTGACTTCAGGCGTGGCACCCAATATGATTTAGTGTCCGTTAATTTCTCTACCGTGATGGTTGACTTCAATCCAGAGTGGGGTACATAAGTTGGTATGGTACCAGGCAGGCACGTAGCCAGGGGGTTCACCCTCCTAATTTTTTCCCAGTAATTTTGTTGTTCTGATTTTAACTGAGTATCCGGATTACATCACACACAATTCAAGTGTTAAGCAACTAGAAACGTGATCAATAGTTTGATGCATGTGTGTGGTTAATGATTGTTCTTTTCAATCTGATATGTAGGTATGTATGCTTTGAACTTCTCTTCGTGGTCGGTCAAATTAACTGCTTCATAAAAAGGTAAACGGTGAACTTTACCAGTGAGAAGATATGGGAATGGGCACTATGAAAGGAAATACCAAGCACTGAAAAATTTAGGGAAGAGATAAGAGATTTGTAACATGTCGGCACCGAGCAGGCAAGGCTGATTTGTTTCAAGTTACGCTACAATAGAATTAGCATAGGATGGAAGGGTGAATGAGGGCTCGTCTCATAAAAGAATGAATTTAGATTTTTTTACCGGGAGTTGGTTAGCGGGATATCCAAGTATTACAATTGTAGTTAGAAACTTTACAAATCCTTTTTTATAGGTTAGGGATGGGGATTAATCACAAAAAACTAAAGTTATAATTATCCTCTACTCTTAGATTACTACTTGTAAAATGATTTTTTATTTCTTATACTATTATTTTTATCTATGTGGGCGCCCATTGTAGGTTTTTGGGTAACAGTGTAATTTATACCTTGTGGATATTCACTCGTTTTATGAAAATAATTCTGAATAATAGATTTATTAAGTGAGTATTTGTATCAGCTGAATTAATTCGTAACTTGTGGAAGTTTCATGTTCCGGAATAAGTGATATGGGAAAGTTGCTAATGAAAAATATTCCCCTGGAAACGTGTAGTGGTGTTGGGTGGTATTTTGGAACAGTTAGGTCTAACTGGGTACCGTACTTTCTGCCTGTGAAAGACGCCTTCGAACAGTGTGAATGTGACGATTTTCCATTCTGAATAACGCTGTTCCTTGGCATGAAGATATTGCCCGTTTTTATGCAACTCTCCGATACATGTACTAACTTTTCTAGTTATATTACTCAAAAAAGGCGAATGCGTAGATAGACGATTGGTACTGTTTTTGAAACGGTACTGCTTTTTAATTGGTACTTTTTTTATCCTGAAGTCCTATGATTTTATATATAACGCAAAGAACTCAGTGTGTTTAGTTCATCGAAGGAAAGCTTTTAAACCGTTAAAAATGCAGTGACGTAGGTACATTCGTTAGTTATCTTTTATACGCCATGGATGCTCCTTCAGATTTAATTAGTTAGTAATACGTCCTGCTTGGATTTTACTACTTTTAGAATATAGTTCAAAGGATACAAATAACTGTTTCTAACGCTTTGTTTTGCCTTTACTCACATCTTCTGTCGCATATTGTTTCATTTTTTTTAGTTCAATCAATGCTTACCTTTGGAATCTTATACCTCCTGTTTTATTTTAGTTGTTTTATCCCATACCTGTGTTTCTGTTATGCGTTCAATCAATGATGTGCGAAAATCGGCAACCGTTTTTGGTATTTTTTTATAAGTAACTACACTTGTCGAAGTAGAATATTTCTAGGACAAAAGAAAATATAGAAGTTTAGAAGAACGATTTCCTTCATGTGGACGCCGTCAAATTTTCAACCATAAACTATCCCGAACTATCACATTTTAAAGCATCCATATATGTACGTACATATACTCAGTACACTGCAAGTCGCCTTGAGGGCATGTGGCAGGGGGAGAAGAATCATAAAATCATCCTTTCAATCAGTAAAGTTCTCTGCTTTTGGCTGTGCGTTGAAGAAAAGTTACATCGTGTAATGTATGCTGAACATTTTCATTTGTCACATGACTTTCGAGTCGAGTCGAGCGTTGAAGAAAAGTTACATCGTGTAATGTATGCTGAACAACATTTTCATTTGTCACATGACTTTCGAGATGCATGCATGGAGAATATTAGATAGGATAAGATGGGTTGAAAGAAAAACGAACGAGGAATTGATGGAGATAGTAGGCGAGTAAAGGAAGTTGATGGAAGACATTAGAAAAGGTATAGCAAGTGAATGGAATGGGTTATAGGGACAAGGGTATATTGAAGGGCATGGTAGAGGGAAGAATGTTGTAATCGAGGGAAAAATATTTAAGGACGAGTGGTTTGGATAGAATAATGAGAGGGAGTAACTATGCGGAACTGAAGAAGGCCATCTCATGAAAATTAAGGAACGTGGGGAGAGTTCTATGTCCATTAACACAAAATTTAACCGGTATGAGACTAATTATAATAATATGTGACTTTCAATCTTTTAAGGATTCTTCTCGAAATCAAGCTGGAAACGAGTTGGATGAAATTTTATGGCGTTTATTTTTTTTAAGTATGTACCTAATTGTTTTAGTCATCTTAAGACACTCACGACTGTAGAGTCGACCTTTCATGCTTCGCGAGAGCGAAAGAACATCCTGGAGCGGAAACGTATGACGCATTCCTGAGGGGAAGAGATCGCGGACAACTAATTTGGACCACGGCGATGGCAAGCGGCGCCTCCTTGTCGGGTTGCTCCAAGTTTCGGCTCATAATCGCGTGTGGGACTGTCGCGAAGTCGCCCAAGTGTAGTCGGCGAGACGGAGATGGGTGCTATAGCTGCGTCCAAAAGTTTCTCAGTCTGTTCGCGTAGGACGATTATGGGTCTAAATGGCACCAGAACCTCGGTTGAAGTGTCGAGAAAGGTAACTTGTTAAAACGAGGACAGGACCCGAGATAGCTAGTTTTTCCCTTCTTATTTGTTATTACGCTCTTCTCCGATGTCAGCAAAGTAAGGCAACAGTAAAAAAAAAAACAGTTCAAGTAAATTAATGCTTGAAAGAACAAGTGGAGAATAAATTAGCAATGAACATTTTAAATCGATTCTTTCTTTTCAAGTTAAAATATGTCACCGGAAGTGTTAATCAGTATTCGTCTCTTTAGTGTGGGTCGAATAACATTGAGATCAAGTAGTCAACAAAAGCATTCTTAAAACAAGATCTCCTGAAAATAAAGTTGAGAATGTATAGGAGTAGGACCCGAAATAGTAGTTGCTGGAGCTAAAGCCTTTGAAAATGGCATCTTGAGGGACTAGGTTATAAACCTGAGGAATTCCTACAAAATACATTTCCGTAATGGCATGCAATATTAGCGTGCGAAATCCTAAAACCGTTTGCAATTATTCTGCTAAATTGAAGTGAATAATTTAAACTAACTTGGAAATGTCTGGACGTTTTTTCGTGAATGTTTCAGGAGTCGTGAGAGAGATCGTATTCTATCTATTTCAGAGTCTATTACATGTTCATATGTGTTCATGTATGATCATTATCTACGGTTAATAATACTACAGGGTATTTCATCCTAGGAAATAAAGGGCGCAGTTTGAAGTGGCATCACGTTGTTAAAATTGCACATATTGTAGTATGGTAATGGAACGTGTTGGTTCCCGCGCGTAAGTTCCTGCATTTGGTAAATTTACCGTGTCATTTGCTGCTTTACTGGATAAAGTTTTCCCTTCGAATCTCTTCACGCAGCATGCTAAACAATGAGAACCCTATAGTGTGAAATGCTGTTACTGTCCAATCCATACTGCCTTAAGGGAATTTTGCTTAAGATATAAGTTTTAATTAAGTGTTACATTACTTACAAGCATGTATTTTTTTCAGCACTTGGTAATGCTTTGTTGAGAAACCCTAGAGACTAGAAGGTTGTTCGCAATGTTTAAAAGTTACTTACAGAATACAAATCGCACGAGTTAGAGATTTATACTGCAAATTAGTGTCTATCCCCACACTACATTAGTAGGACTGACAGAATTGGCGAATCGGATGAGATCCCAAGAGATACATGAATTCGTTTCTCCTACTCGCAACACGCTACGACAACGCAGACAAACCCTAATTCTCCCTAAACAAATGGCGAATTACACTACATAATCATTTAATCATTTCCCTAAGTTTTTTCTTACTTTCTTTTTCAGAAACAATTCTTTTCTTGTCCTGCCAAAGTCATTTTCAACGCTGATGACTAACCACCCCCTGCCACACACCCTAGGGGTGGCTTTTGGGGGGGGGGGGTGACATGTAGATATAACTGTACTGTTACTAGTAGATTTTTTCTGGTGGGATTCTCTTTGACAAAGCAAGAGGTGACGATGTCAGTCCCCTTGTTTTGTCAGTCGCTGATCATTCTGCTTCCTAAATATAAGTAAAACTATAGACGTGTATGTATTCATACGGAGTCTAGCCTCGTCCCGGGTGAACCATCGCTGAATACGGAGCGCAGTTCATGCGAGAATAGATGCCTTCAGCGTCCGGCGTAACGGTCAGGTGCCATCTCACGAGGACGGCCGAAGTATAGTTTAATGAGGCCGAGTGGACGTCCAGGAGACAGGCCGCGACTCGTGTCTCTTCCCCGCCATTTCTCCGATCGCCTTTTCGTATGTGTGCCACGACACGCTGCCTGTCCCATTCCGACCCCGAAACGTGTGAGGAATCGCATAGTAAGGGTGGAATGAGGGTCCTCCGACGTCCCCTCAGGAAACGGAAGGCAAAGAGTTCGTGTGCCCATGTGTTTGAGAGAGAGAGACTGTCGGAATCGTTTCGAGTCAACCAGCATTTGTTGGCGCACTGAATGAAGGTATTCGTGTCGCGAATCGCTGGGAGGTTTTTTGTTGTTTTGTTGCCGAAACATGTCCCGGCTACTGAAGATGCCTGGTATTTTCCTCAAAAATCTGGCCAGAACGTGGAAAAAGGAGTAGCTGTAATCAGTTTTCTGAGTTATATTTCTTTATCGCTCTCTATGGACGGGATCGATTGTGTATTTCATGCCAAATATTGCCGTTTATGGTGCATTGAATTTCATTTGTGCATATTTCAATATTGAGTTGAACATCACAGGAATCGGACGATTGGCAAATATTTATAGGTTTTTTGGGACTATTCTATCACTATTACTTAGAAAAATACATTTACGGCTGCACCGGAAGGGAATTGTAATAATTTCCAACTCCAAAACACTTTTAAACTATTAGAATTTTAAAAAGCCAGTAATTATGCAAAAAACATTCGTAGATATTCATTAATAAATTATTCAGAATCAAGTTAGAGGATATCTATTGATAATCATCAGTTGAATTACCACAGTCCCATTTTAGAGTTTTACAAGCGATAAACTGTAAAAAAATGTAATTTTATCCGGATCTTAATAATGTATTTGTTGTTTTTGCGTAATGACAGATTTTATCATGAACTATGTCCATAATGAACTTAAAGTTCTTTTAAAACTTACCGCATCACATCGCTTTATATGCTGAGGCATACATTACCCCTAAGCCGCAAGATGTTGGGCACTCTCCAATGCCAAGCACGGTATGGAACATTGGTTCGAAAAACGGACCGTTCTAATCAAGTGAGGACCTTCCACTGATGCGTCGCTGGAAGAGTAAGATTCACAGCTTGGTGCATGATTCGTCAACGAGTATGAATTGTATCACTTGAGGAACGATTCCTCGGCAAATCCCTCCCCGAAATGGAACTTGAGGCCATAACCTTATGATTCTCCAAGGCATGGAATCAATGTGACTTCAGTGGTCTGCTGGAACAAATTATCACGCTTGAAAGAAGGTTATCCACGATTTCCGGGCGAAATTACTTGGCTTCTTCTCTTCATTGCTCTAAACTCCTTTTTTTAATAATAAAATTTGGCTAACCTGGACTTTAGCCATGAATGAATATGGCAGTGATCCAGAACTGGAAATTTTCGTATAAAAATCAACTAAATTCGAATGATGAGTGTTCAGCATTAAAAAGAGACCAGCTTGTCCAAAATAAAATGTTATAAGAACTGAAATATTTCTTAGCTCGGTCTGACGGTAGGTGAGATCAAAACGAGGAAGTTTTATTAGATCTTTACCGAATCTTTTTGCTAATAAAGATGTTCGGATGTTTATTATACGAGCCTTTAATGTTAATACAAAGCCAAAGATTTGAATAACGCATCCACGGTGATAGTACGTATAGATTATAATGCGTGTGTTCTCCGTGGCACATGCTGGAAGATTTGGCTATTCATTGTCATTTATTCTAGTTGGGTGGCCTGTTCATATGATAAAGAATAGCAGAGGTTACGAAACCAATTGGAGTATTTCAGCAGTTATGTCCACGTGGTATCGGATAAAGGTGTAAATAAAATGATGTGATAGACATTTTTATTATATACACCAATATTCATTAAAATCGAACGTTAACACAAAAAATGTTGTATCTTTTAAGCTCACAACTAAATAATATGCCTAATGACTTCATATTTATGTTACATTTCTGATTTATGTGCGTTAGAAAAATACTTTGAACCTATAAAAATATGACTGATAAAATATATATTGTATCTTTTAGAATGTTGATATTTTAAGCTCACAACTAAATAATATGCCTAGTGACTTCATATTTGTTGCATTTGTGATTTATATGCGTTAGAAAAATCAATAACTGGCAGAAAATCAATTAGTGAACCTGAGTATCTAGTGTTCGCCCATTGCATAAAAATCGTTGCATAACTGCATAGCGATCGATTTTGCCCGTACCTTAGCCAAAAAATAAAGCTATTAGAAATGAAGCGCGAGTGCTTTCGCTGAGAATTCATTTATTATCCTGAGAGACAAGCAGCGGATATCATGCTCCATTTGCGTTGTCGAAATCCGAAGTCAGGTTCTTATGGCTGGATCCAAAATTCTAATCGGTTGAGGATTCCACTCATGATTTTAAGGAATTCGGGCTTCTTTAGGTGGAGCTCGCGCAAGAGTGAATCGATGTGCGAGATTCTCCGTGTATCGTCTTCTTTTTCCTTACGAGGCCGTAAGATTTTCTTAGTGTGGTGGCATAGTTATGACACACTTTGGTTCGAATGAAGGTAAAGGTGTCTGGCGAAATGTAGTGGAAGGAAGCCATAATCATATTGAGAATGGCATTGTATTTCCACAACATCTCCTTTTATTGCGTGCTCCAGGGTTTCTTATGCCTTATCAAAACTTTCCGAAGCTTGAAAACGATTGTGATTCCTTTCTTCAGGCGTTAACGTTTACGTCAACTAACCTTCTCTCCTGTGTTTTTTGCGAAGAAAATGCCGTAAAATATCATATTAACTAATAATTTTCAATCATCAACTAATGGTTAACGTAAAACATGGATCATAAATAGTCGCACTCTTTTACTCTTTGATTTTTTTCTTCTCTTACTCTGAACGCTTGCGTGATGGGAGAGTGCATCAAAATCAACTCGAGTTATAGGTGATCCGTGCATTAGGGCGTGAACCGATTCAAATTAAATGGGTCATCGAACCGATTCTATCGTCACGCCCCTAGCGACGACTGACTCTTCGCACGTCCCGAAGCGTTTTTGCTCTGTCGAGTTCTTTCATGCATTCCGCGCCGGGTGAACTCGCTTCTTTCCTCCCACTCTCCGATCGGCGACGACGTCTTGGCATGTTGCTCGCTCCGCGGATAAGCCCGCGATTCCTGGAATGCTTCCTTCCTTCCGAATGGGACTATGCGCCGATGACACTCGCGGGGAAAAGTCGCGCTGTGATAAATTGCTTGCGCGGGCCAAGTTTTTCCGAACGATGCATTGCACCGCGATGCGTGAAATCCACGCTTTTGGAAAGCTCGGGTCTATCGCCATTCTCGTGTATGATGCATGGAAGTATAGACGCGACTTTGTCTTATCGTCTCCACTTCAGTTTATTCAGTTTACCTTTCATTTTAAAAATGTAGTTTTGGTATTTTATGCTCGCAGTATGGTGTTATGTGGGTTTTCTTGAGTAAATGATTGTCGTACTGATGGAGGAGAAATGGAATTTGCAGGTGGTAAATGGAGTGGGGGAATGAAAGTTCTTACAGTGAGACTCCGGGATGCGAACTGAGTAGTAGGTACTAATGCTGAAAGGAATGATGTGACAAAGTATGTCAGAGAAGCAATGGAGTGGAAAAAGAACAAGGAACCAGTTAGATAAATAGGATGCGGCCAAAAATTTGCATTGAAAGAAGTGGATGCATGAAAGGTACTTCTTGTGATGGACCTCGATGTAATGAGGCAAGTGCAATAAATATCAATGCTCTCCTTTGCGTATCTTAAAGTTAGTTGTTGAGGTAAGTGCAAAATGCTACAAATAGCATTAGATGGAAGAGTTTCATATGTATGAGAGGAGTCGTGATTGTTTTGTCATGACGTTTTGTTAAATTAATCGAATTGCACGTATTGTAGTTGCCAAGCCTACTTCATAACTTATAAACATTACGCAATACCGGAAGTTAGAAATTTGAACCTTTGAAAACATGGACTTGCACGGCCTACGGCTTTTGTTGCTTATCCATAGGAGAAAAGCAATTGCCTTTTTTGCATATGTATGCTACCTACCTCTCTATAATTTTCGATTCAATAACAAGTTAATCCAATTCGTTAGAGAAGTGCGTTTAACATTAAATACATTTAGTAGATAGTTAAATTACTTTCGCGTGAATTTTATTTATTTATTTACAGGTAAAATTTTTTTAAATTAAGTAAATAATGTTGTCCTTAAATTACTTCGAAAGACCATTTCCCGTGTTTAATTACAGTAAATGTTTGTATTCCGTACATTCATGTGACATAATATATTTTCTTACGTAATTTAGCAATCCCTGCAAGATTGTCGGAAAACATTTCTGACGTTATATTTTAAAAAATTGAAACTATCGATTTAAATTCGGTTAACCTAAGTTGGATCGTCAGGTTTTTCCCACTTAAAATATAGAGTTCATTCGAAAGTTTAACGCACGTCGGCCAATCTCCTACACAGGGTGAATTTAGAATACTTTTTTCGGTATCGCGCTGGGTCGGACGGCAGTAACCCTTTACATTTCACGATCTCCCCTTCAGAGGAGCCAAAAGCCATTGTAGCAGACTCGTTGGTCGTACGTGGGCTCGCATGACTTAAACTAACTTTTCTCCGAAAGTTTAAAATAAAAAAAAAAACGAGGAAACGAAAAACACCATGGGCCACCAGTCGGCGATTTTTTTTCCCTATCTCGCATATGACTCCGGCTCCCTGCCCCCAGATGAGGAGGGCGGGGCGTGGGACGTAGGAGGGTGTATGGTGGACTTGCGTTGCCTTTCGGTATGGCGTAACGAGGCCCCGTGAGGAGCGGGAGAAAGGGCTCTCTTCATCTCATATTCATCGTCCATTTCCTCCCTCCGTAGGAAAATTTCGCCCGCGCACACACAGCGAGAAAAATACGAAAAAACGAGCATTTCCTTGCGGAGCGAAAAAAAAGCTGAGCGCTCTTTGCTTTACCCCTTTCTCTCTTGACTTCCTCGGCCTTATCTCTCGATTTCCCTCTTTCTTCCTCAGTCTTTATCTCCGTCGGTTTTCCCCCCTTAAGCCAACAGTGGTGGCCAACTTGTCCTTGAGAGGGGCTGAAGAGGATGAGTGCGGATTGGAGGCTTTTGAGATGAGGGTTTGGTGAGTGTAAGCCGCCAGTCGTGGAGGGAGGAGGTCGAAAGGGAGTCGGATATCGCGAGGGAAATGAGGAAGCTGTCGGGGATCTCGGAGGAGCCGGAAGAAAGTGATGAGGGAGATGTTTAGAACCGGGGGAGATGTTTCGAGGGCTGTGATGGAAGGGGTAATAGTGAGAGGCAAAAGGATGGGAAATAAGAAGAGGCAATCAGTGTGACAGCCGGAGCTGTGGGGCTGTGAGGAACTGTAGAATAGTATTGTTTATTGCAATGGTTCTCGAACTTAGCAAGACCTTGTATAGAAGCATCTCTTATACGCGGAACCCAATCATATTGATGATGGTGAACGCTTTGGTTAAAAAAATAAGGATAACCTCAATTTCGTTTTTATTTTTAACTTGCTGAAGATGCTCACGATCTACTTCTGCAGCTTAATCCAGGTAACGCTCTAAAAAATCGTCTCGTGTGCATGGCAGGGTATTATATCAATGACCTTAAGAGGGGCGAGGAAGAAATCTAATAATAAGGTGTTATGTGTTGCTAAGCGTGATTAGCGCACTTTTCATTGAGTGGTCGTTTGCAATGCTTTGGGAGACCAATACTTGAATCATTGTGATTCTTTTTCTATATTGACACTGTTGTCTCATGCACCATTTTAAGTTTGGATAATATCACGTCCGTGATGTCGAAAGTTAACTCACCTAATGGATTATCGATATCCTGTTTTTCTTGGGTGCTTTCATTCCCGTTTCTTTCTAGTCTCGATCCGGTGGGATAAATTGAGGGTAAAAAGTCCAATTAATCTTATTAGCTTTGGGTTAGTGATTAGATTTCTGTGGAAATAAATTAATAACTTCCTTTCTTTTCGTTGAAATTTTCATTATTTAATAAAACTTATATAACTAATTGTATGTTATTTGCATTCGTGCTTTACGGAAAAAATATAAACGTTCATGCATCTCAATGGTGCCTCTGGGTAGTTGGATTGACGTCACACTTCGATATTGAGCATTTTTTTCCATCCGTAAGCACTCAACTGCAGAAAACCAATTTTAAATTCCCTGTTTCGGAGGATAAATTGAATCTTGTGCAGAGGTGTTAAATAATCCATCGAGGGCGTGTTGCGGTTTTCTGAGATCTAACCTATAATGTGCTATATGAGCTCCGCGCCCACAGAAGTTTGAAATAGGTAAATTCCAATCGCCTCAATAGGTTTTTAACAACTTGCTACAATTAAGTGTTTTTTCCTGTTACATTCACTGAGGACATAGTATGCCTGTATCTGATTGCCAGACCTAGTCCCTTAGTCTCCAAAATTTACCTGGAGACTGGCGATAATTTTAACCTCGGCGGTGTCGGTATGCCATCCACTCGCGTTCAACCCCCGTCCGACGACCGTGAGACGCTTCCGTCTCCGCTCTCCATTCTCCTCTCTTCTTTTTCCAGAGGGCTGGACCGTAAACAAACAAATACGCCTTGGAGAGGCTACACCCCATGAATGGAGCGCCCTTCTCTCTCTCTCCCTCGTTCCCCCTTGAGGTCTTCTTTTCTTCGTGGCGTGGCCGCCCTTTGTATGGCGCCCATCTTGAAGGGAGAAGGCCCGCGGCGTCCGACGTCCAAGGCATGCCTCTTGAGGAGCGGAATCCCACAAACACACGCGAGCTGGCCCTCGTGGTGGGGATTTCCATTTTAAGACGCTGCGGTTTGTGTGCTGCATGCTTCGAAAAGAAGAGGTGCCCCGAAACGATATAATGTTCATCATACAAACGTAACGTCACGCTTATAAGATTTACATCAAACACTGGGATCGGGTTGATTCGGTAGCTAGAGAGGTGGGCTTCCTATCCCGATGACTCAAGTTCGAGTACTGGCTGAGACAGAGATTTTTCATTGGTATAACGGTCCTCACTCGAGTTCTACGTGGAGAGCACACCAGGTTCTGTACTCCGACCGTCGGATAGGATGTTAAACTGTGGACCCCTTGGCGTCTTTCGCAGGCTAATTCCGAAGCCTAGTTCCACTCCATCCTTCCACGGTTCCTTGCAAAATTTTTATCCATATCCAATTACCCATTTATGCCAAATGGCGTAAATGGTCTTAGCTGTGGGTCTCCTCCCTCCGAATCACATCCACTTTTTGGTGGGAAGAAAGAGAAGTGGTTAATCATTCTTAAAGATCGGGTTCGAAACCCGGAGGTAATTGGGTTGAGGTGGTGACCAGAATATAGGACACTTATTCCGAGGCATGGATTCCAAAGCGGCCGGGATTTTTCATCCCTGTATCGATCTTATCTTGAGTGCTCTGTGGAGAGTACTTCAAGTTCAGCTCTCAGTCCGTCGAATGGAACCGTGAACCCCTGAGCACCTTTCGTTAAGAGCAGGCTAATGGCAACACCCTGTTTCTCTCCTCCCTTCCTCCGTTCCATCAAACTTCCTAACATTCTACTCTATTACCCGCATATCCGTATAATTATCGCTGTTGGTCGCCTCATGCAAGGACGATAACCACCTGCAGTAAAAAATATTTGAGTTGGAAAATAAATTATGGGGCATGACCTGTCAGTATTTCACTTTGGGTATGAGATCGATACAATACCTCCAGATATCCGAATATTGGAATGGGAGGGGATTGGACCGAGAGTATTGTCCCCGAGCGAACAGTTAACTTTCTATCCTCGTGAGATTGACAGGTTACGATCGGCTGCATAAGGCGATCGGACTTCGTGAGTTCAATTTCTGAATACATAGTTGTTCTCTTCGTTTCCATTCTGACCGGCGTCAATACCGTTTATTTTTTTGAGTGGCTAAAAAAAAACTCTTTCATTCCATAGATACCAATTCCGTGATTAAATACGGCTAGTTACATGAGTACTAGCTATTGATGGGAAAATTAAGGACTGATGTTGTACAGGGGCACCGGAACTATTTTCGTTGGGGGGAGGGGGGGAACAAACTTGTAAAGACATGTAACTGGCTTTTAAGAAAAGGGCCGGCATTTTTTTGCGGATAGGAGGGGTAGATAGTATGATTTCGCTAAAATAGCGTATGAAGGTGTGAGAATATGTCAGAAGGAAAAAAGCTAGCTAGAAATAATAAAATTTAATTTTTATTAATGAAGACTACTCAATTCTCAAGGGCCCTGGGGAAATTCTGGGGGGGATTGGGCATCAGGCCCCTACTGCCCCCCAATTCCGACGCCTGTGATGTTGCATAATGGAATGTTGCCTTAAGGTGACTCTTTTTTGTGTGATTTGTGGATATGAGGAAACTGATCTTCCCTGTCACTGGTGTACTGATTGTGAGTTGCCACGGCAGTTTTTATTCAACGGCAACGGAGTCTAATACCTATTTCTTGCCGTAGTCTAGAGAATTCTGCGAGACATTGATTTAAATGAGACATTTTGGCGTCAGCGAAATCTCCTAGAGTATAAACCACTCTCACTTCGATGTAACGTATTCGTAGTAGATGGAGCACGTTATTTCCATGTGCCGCACAGCTTTCGGATATATTTGAGCAGCAGCAAATACCATACAATATGGGCTTAGCCGAGTGCGTGCCCAAAGGTCTTCTCTCGGTTTTTAGACCGAAGGTATTGGGTCAGCCGAACGCTCTGCTCTCAAGGATGCCGAACCCCGATCGGCCAATGTGCGTCGGTCGTTGCGAAAAAATGCTGAAAAGGGGCAAAAAGAAAGTACGTGGGTAGAGAACTCAAATGTTTGGTATATTTAGGCTTGATGTTCATAGTTCAAGTCTGGGTACACCAAACTCATTTAGATCGGTGAGGAAATCCATGAAACAAATGTGATTCATTTAGATTGTGTAGGCTTTTCATTTTTTATTTTCTTTTGCGATAAATAAAAATATCTCTGTTCGTTACCTGTGAGTGTTGATCATTATCGTGAACAACAACATCATCAATATCATAGGAATGGCTTGCAATGAACTGTGTACATTATCTCTTTTCATTCATTTTGTCGCTGGTATTAATATTCATTACAAACTTGCTCTTCCTTGAAGACCTCGATTTAACGTGTTGAAAACATAGAAACGATAGTTTAGCTACCATTAGGTTTTGTGAATGCTAGTTAGAGACTTTTATGATTAGTTGATTGTGCTCGCTTCACATATACTTCCTTCCTGCATTTGCTCTGACGAACGCGTTAGCGAAGGCATGTTTATTAAGCGTCCGTCACCCGACGGTAACCACCAGACGACTCACTCATAAAGAGTGGTCATGCTTATTGATCTCTCGCAGCGCATTTTTCACTCGCCCAGCAAGAATGGAGAGTGGTGATTTCTTATCAGGTGGTGATTACCAGCAAATCATCACACAAAGCTGAATTGCTGCTATTATCGTACAATGGTTGATTAAGTTTCTAGCTCGGCCTTTTTTTCTGCCCACATGCTTGAGTGGAGTTTGTAAAATTCGAACTGCATGGCAAAACAAGAACTTCGTATATTCCTCGCAAATATTTTATTCCGACCCTTTGTTTCGACTGCCCTGATCTCTGAGGTAGTATCCTTGGAATCAAGATAAGTACCGTATTTGTAATATTTTAATTGTTGTCGCAGCGCTTTCGTCCTCACCTAGTATTGTTTATAATGTTAAATAAGTGATAAATCCTAAATTTGGTGATCCTCCGACGAAAACTGGCGATTCGATAAAACCCTACTGTAGCCGCATATCGTTGGAGATGTTCAAAGCCCTCTCCCGGATTCAAACCCAGGATCTCCGGCTAGCAGCCCAACACTCTACCCACGGTAATACCGCGCTATCCCCTAATAAGTCAATTATCCCGCTGTTATGGATGCTCATTTTTCAGGTTTTTACGAAAGAATTTTCCTCTAATGGAAATATATATTAGATGTGAATCACGTTATCTTGAAAGAAGTTGCTGCGTTTATAATTCTAGAAGTTTCTCCTCGGAATGCTGTTACCTGAGCACATTTGTGAGAATATAGGAGCACAGTAAATGTTTGTAAGTGCCTTTTCCCTGGATGCTTAGATTGTGATAATGTTCTATGTATAGATTTTTGCGCGTTGAAATTCGGATCGTTAAGAAAACTAATCGAAAATATCCTAAATGTGTGGACTACTGAGTAGAAGGTAACTCCTGTAATTTTCATGCATTCATCCATACAATTTCCACGATTTGAAGCTGTATCGTCCTGTGGGTTTATTGTCTCGCGAAAAACAGCCTTTAACGCCAGAACGCACCTAATACAATTATAAATTTCCTGATTCATAGTTTATTGTATTTGACCCAAAATAACTCGATGTACAAAATGTGCTGACCATTTGCTCGCTTATTGTTTCATCTTGAAACTTAAATACGGAGCCTGGCGTTTCTCAGAAACTAACAAATTTACGAGGAGGGAATGAGAGTTAATTGAAAGCTTTATAAATGTGTTATGAAGAAGAACAAGTTTTTTAAAGAGATATGACGACCATGGACGTATTTTTAGACTTGGTGCGAGAGGAAATTAAATTGTATTTAAAAATTCGAATCAAGTAGTGATTAGAAGTAAGGAATTGTGTGGAGGTAACGAGAGGTTGAGAAAAAATTGAGAATGCGTGGGACAGGGGGGAAAGCAATCGAGGTGATGAACAGTATGAAGTTAGGCAGATGATATAGAAATCATAACACGATTTTAATTTTTGCGCAAAAAGAGAAGGAAATTCGTTCTTGTAGCAAGTAATGACCACTCATCTGCCAATATTGATATTTATACACTGGTATCTATTCTTTTTCTTCCATCGCGTACGTGCATCAATTTTTCTGTTGGGTGAGAGGTGAACATATAATGTTTGGAGACAGATATGCGTCATTTTTCGTTACTGTGTCTGTAGCCAGCCATCCTTTTAGAATGGAGGTTCTCTGACCCCCTGAGGCAGTAACGCGACCAAGGTCTTTTTAATCTCTTTCCTTGGAGTTCGTCTTCGTTGAGCGGGCACCTTCCTCGCAATATTTGAGAGTTTCACAGTAGTCAGCTCCCTGCCCGCAGTTCTTATCATCATATTCACGTGACCTCGAATAGGAGGCAATGTCTACCTCGTCTTGACGGCGCGGCGTCTCTCATTTTATCCCCCTAGCAAACCGAGTCCTTATCTTGCGGCCCGTTTTGAGCGCGCTGCAGTTTGTGATCGAAGACGTATCTATTTGGCCGCCGCATCTGAATCTTATGTCTGTCTTCCTCGTGCTTCTCTTCTTCGGAGGCCTTGAGAAACTTTTCCGTAAATGGGAATTCATACAATAAGCAAACCCTTATAAAGCGTAGGAATTGGAGGAGAGTAGGTCGTTTATAGTTGCCGGTTTAGATGTTCGAAATATTTTTGACTCAGAAATTTTCTTTAGAAATAACATAAAATGCTGTTCTGTTTTCTTGTGAAGTCTGTCTAAATCAGTGAAGTATTTTTACGAAGGAAAAGGAATCTCTCTTTCCCTACAACCAGCCCTATGTATACTTCTCTGATCTCTGGACTAAGTAATGGCTTGATGAAAAAGTAATAGAAATTTTTCCATAGAGGTGTCTATTTGAAGCTTCCTCTGCAACAATACGTGCATTTTGAAGCCTCTTAGTCGAATAAGTGATGGCATAGTCATCTATAAGAAAAAGAGATACCTCTTTAAATCATTGAAGTACCTATCTGCTCTATATATTCAAATACTTTTGTCCGACACGTCCTAGCTGCTTTAACAGGCTAAATTAGGCCGCAGTAAATTACAAAGGCCTGCGAAATTGAAGTTTTGAAAAATACAAGAGACGTTTTCGCTGACTCTTGTGTTATTTGGTGTGCTGATTTTGAAAATGACCTCCATTTTTTTCCATCACGTCAGGATTTTTTGTAAAATCCTATTCGATATTTTTGCTAAAATTCTATTGGAAAAGGAATTCTCTGGAATAATTTTGCATGTACTATCTGGCAACAGTGGTTTTTATTTATTTAAATCAATTAAAAGTAATCGATTTGTGGTGAGTCTAATTGATTTTTCAGCAATTGCTTATTTTTAATAGGCTTAAATGTATGAAAATCATTGTTGCCATATCGCACGAGCTACCTCTGGTCGAGAGAAAAACAAAAGTTCCCCTGAGTTTAAACTTTTTACATGAAATTATGGTGCAGTTTCTGGAAGAAAATCACCAGCATACTTTTTTATTTGTTGTTATTTAGGTAATTTTACATAAAATAGACTATTCACCAAGAGGAGCAAATATTATGCATGTGTGCATGAAAGTTAGAAACAAATTTTAAACTGAGCAAAAAACAAAACAAAAAAGTTTGTATTTGAAACTTCTTTTTGACTTTCTTCTTAAATGTTCAATCTCAGGCCTATCTCGTCTTAACATCCAAAAGTAGTCGGCGAGCATGTTCTTGTCTTCTCTTCCTTGATATTTACGCTCCATATCTTTGATGTCTTGGTGGAACCTTTCACCCTGTTCTTTGCTGACTGATCCTAAATTTTCGGGGAAAAAGTCCACATGTGAGTGAAGAAAATGTATTTTGACACTCATGGAGCAACCTAATGCTTGAAATTTGTGTAGCATATTCATAACAATTCTTTTATATTCATGATCCTTGTAATTACCCAGAAATTTACTGACGACATATTTGGAGGCAACCCAAGCTTATTTTTCCTTTGTTGTCATGATAGTCTCAAATTCTTTGTCCTTCATAAGCTTGCAGATATCTGGACCAACAAATATTCCCTCTTTCAACTTGGCTTCGAATAAACCTGGAAACTTGTGGCACAGGTATTTGAAACAATCGCCATCTTTTGGAAGAGCCTTGGCAAACTGCTTCATTACACCCAATTATATATGCAAGGGAATAAAAATATTTTTTTTGATCAATTAATCTGTTCCGAATCACATTCTTGGTGTCTGGTTCAAGATTTTGTCTTTTTGGCCATTCTTTTTTGACCCAATGTTGAGTCTTATCACGGCTATCTCACTCACAAATGAAGCATGGGAACTTTGTATATCCGCCTTGTTGACCAAGAATCATGGAGATAACTTTCAAATCACCGCAAACGGTCCAACCTTGGTTGGCATATTTTATTTTGTTGAGGACGAGAGCCAGGTTGTCATAGCGTTCTTTTAAATTCACCGAGTGTTCAACTGGTACAGATGCATACTGGCTTCCGTGATGAAGAAGGACAGCTTTAAGGCTCCTTTTCGATGAATCTATAACCAGCCTCCATTCATCTTTATCGTAGGTGATATTAAATTTGCTCATCAATCCGGGAACATCAGAACAATAGACCAGATTCTCCTCTTCCTCAAAGTACTTAACAAATTCCTTTTCTCAATTCCTGTACCAATAAAAAGAAGTTTCTTCGGCCAATAAGTTTTTTTCTTTCAATCTGGAGCCCAAAAATTGAGATGCCTCTTTCGAAAGGCCCGGGTCTCTAGTCAGATCATTAATTTCAACCTAAGAGAAGGGCTGAGGTGAATCGCCTCCAGAGGGCTTATATTCCGTATCGGAATCTTGAACTTTTCTGGATGTTCCGAGTCTGAAGACTCTGAAGAGATGACTGACAATTTAGTTGGAGGCAAAGGCACTGGCAAATCAGGTCCATGAGGAACGGGGCATATAACCCATGGAATATTATCAGGATAAGAGATTAACTTTTGATTTTTGCGGTACTCACGGACATGGCAGGAACAAAAGTAACAGTCATCAGAGTAGTTTTTCGGCTCCCTCCATGTCATAGGAATTCCAAATCGTAGAGCAGTCTTCTTTCCTTTGAGCCATAAACTTAGATCATTGAGACACTGCACACAAACTTTATGAGGAGCCCACGATTTGTCCTGGTCTCCGTGTTTCATGACAAAATACGCAAGATAAAGTTGTCCTGCATAGTCTGTCATGCTCCCTATGGGATTTTTAATAACACTATACACGCCGCAAATGTAACAAAAGTCATCTGGGAAAATTTCACAACCCCTCAATCACGAAAAAAAATCATGGTAAATGTTCATAAAAATCCAAGTAAAATTGAATTTTTCAAGAAAACGTGACGTGGTAGAAATTATTCATTACTTTTTGAAATCAGCACCAAAAAATACATAAAGTACAGCTATCAATTCCCTTGCATTTTTTTCATTACAGGCCCGTGTTATTATTCAGGCTTGATTGGTATTTTTACTACTCTCAAGCGTTCCTGAGTCAACAATTGCATAGAATCTTGCAAGTCGCTTTCGGGATGAGTGACATTGGATGAATCATGCCGTAAACAAGCTACGGGAGATCCATATTACTATCATTGAATGGAACCGAATTAATATTAACATAGCTTATATGTAATCACTGGAATTAAGGGACATTATACATTTATTGCAGCATTAAGTTTAAAAAATTGTATCTAAAGTTAAAATACTGGATTTCGCAGATTATCGGTGACCTGTAGATCTTTTCCGTGAGTATTTTAAAGAAAAAATAAATCTAGTGTCCGCCTCCCTCATCCTCGGCGCTTAACGCGCAACATTTTTTTTTGCGAATGTAAGGTGCCACGATGCCGGGACAAATGATTTCGCTTTATCTCCGAGGCACCTGGTTAAATCCTACAAAGCGAGAGCTCCTGCATACTGTATGTCCTTGCCTTCCGCATGATCTTCGCTCCGTCCTCAGGATGTGGGCGGGCGCATGGTTTGCACAGAGAGGCGGGGGTTGGAACGGTGGCGGAGACGGCGGTCGCCTCCCCCAAGGCGGTGCGCAGTGAGGTAGTCGACGCGGACGAGGTGACGTGTCCGCCCCCGCGTCATCAACCCCCTTGCGGGAAAGTGTTAGCGCCATCCAGGGTCGCCGCGTCAGTTGTTCCGTGGGTGTTACTCCTTCTCGTTGATATCCTTTCGAATTTTTACCTTTCTTCTAATCCCTTAAGAGTGACTATCGAAAAAAATGATGGAATTTGTTATTTTTTTCAATTGAAACCTAATGTTACCGGATTCAACCCAAAATCACTTACATTCCGCCAAAATGTCATGTATGTATGTTATAAATGTCAGAAGATTTTTCAATTAACCACGCCAGAATACTCCACGATACAAATGCGTACAGAACAAATCCATTGGCAAGGAAACGTGAAAGTGATATGGCGTGGTACGGAAGCCGGAGTTTATAACCTGTTAATTTAAAGGAAATCGTGATGAAACGTTTAAGCAGACAATTTTGCTTGTAAAAAAAACTGGTTCCAGTCTAAAATTGTTATGAGTGTCTTGTCGTATTTCGATCCGCATGTTGTGATGTAGAGGAGGCGTGCATTTCTCGAATCGAAGTAGTCGTGCCTCTTAAAAAATCTTAGTGACATTTCGTGCAGTAGGATGTCACGAATGAGAAATAATGTGATGCTATTGCGCCTTGTAGTGTGGCGGTATCTGGTCATGACGGAGTTACACACGTATGGTCTTACACTCCAATCGCTTATATATTTAGGTCAAAAGGTGTTGGGTACTCGGGCTGAAGCCCTCAATCTTCGGAAATATGTCTTATTCGTGCATCTATCTAGTTGGTAGCGCTATGTATTTTTGCGCCGTATAAATGTCTGCCATATGCAGAATAAATTTCATAGATTGGGACTGTAGAATTAGCTATGCACGGATGAAGATATTTTGATACCGAAAGTTTCAGCCCGTTCTGAGATGATGTGTATATTTAGTGGCAACATTGAGGTTTATGGCTCTTGGATTTCCTTTCCCTTTCCTTGTGGTCCATTATTTTGGATCGGCATGTGGTTGCAAAATAGGCACAGAAACCTTTTCGTAATTTTAACCAAGCAAAAAATCTCAACGACTCTAGGATGTCCCATTCCAAACTATGATAAGTGGAAGAAGGTTTGTATATTTTCTCACTACAGTAGTTTTTCATGACTGGGGAATTGCGTTGCGAACAAGATGGAGAAATCTCGTCATAATAAATTAATGTGATTTTATGATACGAAATATGGTTCCGTCTTTCTATATACAAAATGATTCGTCTAATTTCGATTATCTCTCCGAGGGAAAAAAATGCCATTTTCCTCAAATCTATAATATCGCCCTTCCGTTTAGCATTGTTTTTCCCTCTCCTGATCACTTTATCATGGTGAAATCATCATTCATGAAAGATATAATTTCCTGATTCCGTAATTCTACCAATGTGGACACATTTTCCATTTCTTATCCCCTGATGACCGTTGTGTTGAATAACGTTACCCATTACAACGCGTATATGGGTGCAAATAATGACCTTTAAACCCCTTTTGTATATGAACCTGTTTTGTTGAAATCTATGGGCTTAATTTTGCTATGTGGGTACCTCTTATCCAGGGCAATGTATTTGGGTCCTTCAGTTGACGATTTTCTTAGATTAATTTGTGATTTCTTAGATTGTGTCCCCCAATAAATTGTTTTGTTGCTACGACTAATCAACTGTATAACATTGATGCCATATGTGACACAGTAGAGAAAGTGGGAGCTTCAATGTAGACCCTATAATAATTTGTTGAGATCTCACTTACACGAGAACCTGAAAACGGGTTCTGTGAACTCAGATCATTTACTGCCCAAAAATAGTTTCTTTCGCGAAATAGTTGGTATTTTCTTTCTTCCGATATTGTTAAGAAGTCTGAATAACTAAATATAGGTAAATGTAAATTTAAATAGCATGAAAATCTCGTAATTATAAATCGATATGAAAATACTTTGATCATTGTTGCGAAATTGTGTCAGTAATCTTTACCCATCAGTCTGATATTCTTTGTCTTTCCTAATATAATTGTTTTCTTTTTTTTTCAGGTAAGTGCAAAGTCATCCAAAGTCTATGCATATAGAGGAATTCTGGTGTGACTTTCGTAAGTATTCTGAAAACAAATTCTGAAAAATTGTGCATATAATTTTGAAAGAACGGCATACTCGGAGAATCCATTTATTCCTTCATATCTTGCTGAGTTAAATTGTATTCATGCTCCATTATATGTGAAAGCTTACAATTTATAAGCGCAATTATGAATCAGCAACGTACCGACCGCAAGACCGAAATGTCTTTCCGCCAACCTTAGATCGCGCGTGGCTGTCAGATGAAGACGTAGTTAGATGCTATTTCAAACTAATTTGAACCATTTGACCCATGGAAACATCCTTTCGAAAGGATGTTTTTATTTAAAATGTATCACATTATTCTGGCCCAATGGCGATTGCGCATAACTTTCGGCAATGTTATGCCTACTGGAGTGCACGTTTAGCTTTCTATTTCATAAAAACAAATGAAAATGGCTATGGCGTGGGAGTGTTGAATTTCAATAGCATTTTAGTGGTCTGTGCTCTGACAGCCGTTATACTTGACGTTATAGTTGCCTTCCGAATTTAAATATTTTAAGCGATTCTTTTACATGTGTGTCCTTCACGTAAATTTAGCAGATGAGACCTTGAAAGACTTTGGTATTCGAAGAAGAGGTACATATTTGAATCCCTAGTTGTTTAAAGCAATGCAGGCTGTCAATAGTTCTATCCCCGACTCATTTTGACTGTGTATTATATTTTCCTGAGTTTATTTAACTACAGGCGGTCATCTTTTCATGTTCAGTTGATGTAAGATACTTCTTCTTATCATGCGAATTACATTTCATTTTCCACTAACATACTCCACTAACCATATTGCTCAAGTAGATTGATTTTAAATTGAATACGTTGGATTTTAGGAGCTTGAGTGTATTCTTTGAGGACCGTATTTTTGTGATGAAAAATCTAAATATTTTTCGTGAAATAATGCGCAATTCGTATAATATTTTCTCTTTCTTTGTCATGCGTAGTGACGTGAAATGAGGCATTCATTTTTCTCGACTGAAATGTTAAGTTGATGGAAAAAATTCCCGAGCTGCCGCTCCAACCACCCTAAGTGAATATATTCATCTCAAGATGGCCCTGCCTCGGGTGGATGGCGGGCCGTGTGGTGTTTCATGTCGAGTTCCTCTGAGGAATTCTCTCGAATCCGTCTTCCATTTCGCTGATGACTCCTTGCCGTGCATTGGGAGGGGTGTGGCCTGATTTGAATCGAATCCCAGCGCGTACTTTCCAGAGGGGGATGAGTGGTGGGGACGGGTCATTCTGGTAATCCATTAATCCCGGAAATATGTCAAGAGTCCCTCGTGCTTGACCGCATTCCCTCCTCCTCTGAGTAGACGAAGATTTCGGTTATCGAGCCGTCATTGGGATTTTGAAGAGATCTCGCGAATCGATTGCGCTCCACTTTTCTCTAAGGCGATTAATGCTCCGCTAACTGCTGTTACCGTGACTGCCGTCGGTACGCACCATATGGTGATCGTGATGATGATGGTGATGGATCCATTCATTCATACGTTGCTCCTTAGCCTCGAGGTGATCAGTCTGCGTGTGTCTGTTGGCTTTGGGTTTCATTTGTGAATCCTCGACGGTTTGTGTGCCGGGCCTATACCCGAAGCGCACCTTTTACGATCATCATCGATCAAGCTATTAATCTTATAATTAGTGTGGTGCTGTTCTCAGCTCCGTGCTTACAACAGTGCGGCGACAATTATAAATCTTTAAATGCTTAAAGCGAGTATCTGGATTTAAGGTTGCATTTGTGGCTGTGGATGTACATGGTGCGGAAATCCTTGATTCTCCAAATGGAAGTGGTTTTTCTTCCGATGAAAAAGTATGCGCCTCTTTAAAAATATTGAACAACGAAATCCCGTATAACTTGGAGTATAATTTAGGTAAACAAAGTTCAAACGCATTGGATATTTAATCCTGAGTGTCAGCACTCCTAAAGTTATCTTGGCAAATCATCGATATCATTGTATGGTTAATTTACTTTCCTTATTAATTTCTCCAGGCTACAGCAAAAGTGTATGGGAGTAGATCCAATATTTTGGTTTTAGTTGTATCGGAATGAGAGCGGATGCCCGCAAATTCGGTGGGGATGGAAATGTGGTGCTTATGTATGCGAGGTGTATGAGGTGATGAATGAGGTGGTTATGAGGGGATGTTAATTGAATATCTCAGCAGGGGGCCAAGTGTGTTTCGTTGGCTTAGTCTGGCTCAGTTGGCGTAATATTATTGATTTTCCGTTTCCTTTTTCCCCTAGATTTTTTGCCCCAGCTTCTAATTATATGTCAATGAGTTTCATTTCCCGTAAGTGGTGGCAACGTGGGAAATTCGTCCACTGGTTATTTTACACTGTCAATGCAGCCAACTCTATCCTCAGTATTATAACATTGTCTGTGTCTGTTGGCTTCAGGTTCCATCCTCTGCTCTGATATCATGTAGCCACTTCATATCTTCACATCTTCTGGGGCTCTTTGCCTTATTTCATATTCCACCTGCAGGGTGCTCTAGTGTTGCTCTTCTTCAAGAGGGTCGTTCCCTCGACTTTTCATCAAGGATAAAAGCAGATGATCTGATTGTGGCATCACTGCCATTTTCCTAGTGGTAGTTGGCTCCGTAGTGATTCCCCGTCTAGTTTAGGCTCTTAATTTTGAGTCAATTTGTGCTTGAAGTAGATTCAGCTTGATATAGGTATATCTTTTTCAATTTGGAGTTTTCAAGTTGTGGATTAGATTGTTAGATTAGCTCTGAATGGAAGTGCATGGAATGCATGCAGTTGTAAAGAGATAAATGGGTCATTGTGATAGCTCTACGCATTGCCTTCGACTACAGCTGTTCGCTGCCGGATGGTGTTCTTAGTATAATGAATGTTTACAATTAAAGTCACTTCGGGTGTCCCACAAGGTAGTGTGATAGGTCCACTCCTATTCCTTTTGTATATTAATGATATCCAAAAGGTGGTAAAAAGTAAGCTTCGTCTATTTGCCGATGACGCAGTAGTGTACAGGGAAATTCTATGCCCCAACGATAAAGAATATTTAAATATTGACCTACAAGCAATTGAAACTTGGTGTGATACATGGCCGTTAGAATTAAACTTTAAGAAATGTCTTGTAATGAACTTTTGGAAAAAGAATAGCTCTCCCCCTAGCACTTACAAAATAAGTAATAATGAATTAACAAACGTGGAATCCATTAAATATCTTGGAATAAGACTGACAAATGATCTTTCCTGGGGTAAACACATTCGTGAAATAATGGGTCAAGCGAATCGCAAACTGGGTTTCATTAAAAGAGTATTGGGTAAATGTGACGATCATGTACGAGAAATCAGCTACCTTTCCCTTGTTAGACCTCATTTGGAATATGCTGCCAGTGTATGGTATCCCTACGAAATCGGTCTAAGTAATGAACTTGAACGTGTGCAGCGAAGATCGGCAAGATTTGTAAAGGGACGATACGATAATTATATTAGCGTAACCAGTCTATTAAATGAATTGAAATGGGAATCATTGTCAGATCGCAGGTTGAAATTTAGGCTTAATCTCTTCCACAAATTCCAAGGCAATATTTTCAGTGATGATGTTAAAAATATTTTACGAACCCCAACTTACTATGGCAGACTGGACCATAATCATAAAGTTAGAGAAATTGATTGCCGAACTGACCGATTCAAAATGTCCTTTTTCCCTCGCACAATAAGAGATACGAATAACGGTAAATATGTCCTATCGGAGAGTAGCAATGAATAGCATTGGTAGCTGCATGTTGGTATGAGTACTTAAAGCTAACCCTACTAACAGAATGTTTTTGCATGTTTGCTTTGCAATTTCTATCTTTTTTAAATAGTGTAGTTCTGACTACTATATTAATACTATTCCTTTTTTATGCATGATATGTAGTGCATGTTTGGTGAGCAATCACCCCCTGCCACACACCCTTGTGGTGGCTTGCAGGGTATTATGTAGATGTAGATAGATGTAGATGAATGTAGTCAGTATTTATTTTATGAGCCCATCCGCTTTTATATGAGATGGCAACTTTTGATATGAGCATTAATGTCACGGGAGATCGTTATCTACGGCACACGTCCGCCACAATAGGATGTTATGAGCTGTGCTATCTGTGGAATTTATTGTCAGGAAAGCTATAATTATGAATGACACCAAATCAATTGTTATTTATGGCATTATAAAAACGGGTATTTTTTGCTGTAACTTATGATGCACTAGCATTGATGTGTGTTATTCAGAAGTACTACGGAAGCATTATATTCCCCAGTTGTAACGTAGCATAATTCATCATAATTTGATAGCTATCCTATAATATTAAATTTTCTTTTTTTTCTTGTTTCTAGATTTATAGCGTAAACGATTGAAGTATGTGTCACGAATCGAAGTAATTTGTATATTCATTTGTGAAATTGAATGACCTTTTCTGGCAACGTGTGAATACGACCTGATACCTGCGGGTGGTCCTTTTCATAATAATAATATTAGTTGGACGATGCTTCCTTTAAAATACCCTGGGCCTGATGGAGTACACATTAGAAGCGTTGAATCTCCGTCTAGAGAATGGTTTAAGAAGTAGAAATCGTATTCTCTTTGCGAAAACCGTGATAAAAGTATTAGGCTTTAATATATTAAACGAGCTCTCAGTTCTTGTTTGCTAAGGATTTTTTTTATAGTGTATGTTCTTGGTGTACAATAGGGATCAAATTATCCATATTTATCTTGGTAACATCTTATACCTACGCTGTATCTTAGGGACAAGTTGTTCCTCAGTGTTATTTTTGAGGGAGTCTTGCTATGGATAATATGAGATGAGTTTTCAAATGTTCGCTCTTATTTAAAATACGTATTTACTAGTACAGGCTGTATTAATTTGAAATATTTTACACATTTTCAAAAATTAACTTGAGAAACTAAGCTTAGGTTTTCAAGCTTCAGCTTTGATTTTATTCGCTTTCTCTCCCTAATTTCTAGGGTAGATGACGTAGACTATATTTTGCAACCAACTCATTGAGTAGAGTATCATTAACATCCGCTTAACCGACGGATGCTTTTTCTCTCAGGATGGAGTTTCCGCACTCTTAACGTTGTAATAAAACTCTTAGACAGGTATAAATTATAGTTTAATACTTCTAAATAGCTCGATGTTCAAGATTTCAGGACAATAAGTGTTCGAAGCCAATGATTAAATGGTAGCTCTGGACTATTAACTGAAAACAACGGCTTCGTTTTTCTCACTTTATACACAGCGTTATCTCTCAATTTCGTTTAATTTTAACACTTTTTAAACCGTAATCCCCCCAACCACTATTCTTGTATTTGATGGAAAATTCGTATAATACATAAAGTTTTACCAAAAATACCATTTCGTTTTGATGCTAAAAAGTTTTATTTCCATTCATAATTCCCCTTACGTCTATGTAGATTAGAGTGTTATCTTTCGAAAAGCAGTTGGGGAAGGTATGATTCCGTTGATGTAACTAGCTAGAGCACATTTTACATATTACCTTACCCAAATGTGTGAAAAAATAACTTAACCTTCATTCTATCTGGAAGCTTGTTTTACCCGACCTTTTCAAGTTATTCGTTGTTGCTCTTGAACTAGCAATAAGCCACATTTTCTTTGGTGTGTCTGATTTGTAGCTTTAGGAAACGGAATAATAAAACTGAGGAACCACGATCGCAATGTATTACACCCGCTCGATACGTCAAATTGGAAATGAACCCGTTCAAGTCAGGTATCTGGCCAATTCTAAAAGATGTGCCCTGGAGGGAAATTGGTGGAGAAAATCGGAAGTCCTTAACGATCTGTTAGTTTTTGGCTTCGCTTCCTTGGACAGGGGAAGTGATACCTTCTCTTCACACCATTGGCCAAGCACCCGAAAGAAGGAAGGGGAAAAAAGAACAATGCCTCGGTTTTCACTCCCGGTTCCGGAGCATTTGCTCTTGAACTCAAAGACGGGCGAGGAGAGGGAGAGAGAAACAAACGATCCGGTGGCACGTGACGCCCCGACGACTTCCACCCGCCCACGCTTTCCTCCTCCGGTGAACATTGCGCTCGGCCCCTTTTCACTTTCACCGAACTGGAGATGCGCCCGTTCTCCATGTTTTTCCGCGTCCTTATTGTTCGTATACGTCGGATGTCGCGAGGTCGTTTGCGCGCATTTGGGATGGCGTTTAATTGGGAAAGGGGGATATGTGAACGGTGGAGAAGCCCCAAGCAGTCGAGGCTAATTTACGGGGAAGGATGCTCGCGAAGATCTCAGAATTGTTGGCGGTGTGACAGCGATGATTTGTCTTTTGATGCCCAAACTGAGTACCTGACTTTTTAACCGTTTGTGGCCGTGTTCGTATGGTGATCTGGCACTTGCTGCCCAAAAAGAGGTTTCGCTGTCGAGAAAAAATAACTCAGTTTGCGTCTCTTGTAAACGATTAAATTCCAAGTAACTTCGGATAAAATTTGGGAAACTAAATGATCCAACGCATTCGATATGGAATTCTGTGTATTTACTTATTCGAAATAAATCTTGACGAATCATTGATATTCTTGTATCCGTAGTTTACATTCCATCATTAATTCTTGAGCATTAAAGCCTCCAGGCTGGAGGAAAAGTGTGTTGGAGTGTATATATTCCTCTACATTTTGCTGTTTGCTAAATGGAGATGAGCGCAAATGTCTGCTAAATTAGATAGGGATTAAAATTCGGTGCCTAATTAATTAATGCGGTGAGAGTATGTGGTGTAAGGTGAGTAATGAGGTAGTCAAGAGAAGATGTGGACTGATTGCCTCGGCAACGGGCCAAGAGAAAGAAGTCATATTACGTGGATTTAGCCATGATGGAGTAATATAAATGATATTCCTTTTTCTTTCAACCCTAAATAATTGTTTCTTATCCTCTAATTACGCACCATTATGTTTTATATCCCGTAATTTGGGCCGACCGTAGTAAAGTGGCTGGTAACGTAACGGCGCGGCGTGACAACCCAAATGTCAACGATTTGAATCCCCCCACGGGCACGGATGTTGTTTTTGTCTTTTACCCCGTACTATAAGAGAACAGAATAGGGTGTAATACATAGCAACTAGATAGGTAGGTGAAATATTTTAGAGTAATCTGTAGTGAATGATGCATGTATTCACAACCAAACCCTTAACTACTATGTAAACATTAACAATCTAATTGCCTGAGACCCAATAGTATCATGTCTACATGTGTATAGAGCATGCTTGGTGATCTTCAACCCTGCCACACACCCTCGTGGTGGCTTGCAGGGTATCGTGTAGATGTAGATGTAGAATTTGAATGAATTTGGGCCGACCGCAGTAAAGTGGCTGGTAACGCAACGGCGCGCCGCGCCGTGACAACCCAAATGTCGCCAATTGGAATCCCCCCACGGGCACGGATGTTGTGTTTGTCTTAGGATTAAGAGCTTAGATGCAATATAACCTTGGTCAAAGCAGCACTTGAAAATCGGATCTAGTTCTGCAAGCGATGAAGATTCGGATTCGCCTGGTAGTCATCATTCACCATCAGTATCTTTTCTCGGTACTCGTCCAATTTCATGGGGTAGGCACCGATACGTTCTCGCTGAGTGGATTAGGCTGAGGTTGATTGGGCTGTAATCGTATATTTGATCATTGTAAGTGAATACGCTTTTAGGAGCATCGTAATCACTGGGACTAGTGCGCGTGTTTCGCTGTGCGCTTTGAGGATGTTTCAAGCGACTTGTTAGTTGGATGCCAAACCTGTCTGGAACGAAAATTTAAGAGTTTAGCCAGTTAAGTGACGAGATCTCTATTGCCATCTTACCTCTCATTGTCAGCAGTAACATAGAGTAAACGTCATAATGCATATCCTAAAAGGCGCTAACCTTGAGAAGTGAGATTGATACGCTTGGATAAAAAACTCAATTAAGGTAGTAATACGATATAAGGCTTAAATTGTAGATACCGTATGGCCATTTTCTTATTCATGTAACAATCGAGATGATAGAGTTTCACTGAAAAATGGCTTGGTATATTGTTGCAGTTTCCTGATAGCCTACTTAAACCTGAAAATTATCTGTGTATTTTCCCTCGGGTGGTAGAAGATTTTATAATAAAGAGTCTTTTGAAGATTTAGTTAAGAGTTATCTTTTCTTCGCGATAACGTTCAGACAATGGGAAGATCATCCAGCTACGTTGTATAGCTTTATGAGTGGCATTTAAGATCTTCGGAATTTCCTTTACTTTATCATCATATCTCACACGTATATTTAATGTTTTCTTTGAAAATTGGCTTGTTTATATCCTTCAATTTTCATTCTTCTGATTTACTCTTCACTATTTTCTCCGTCTCCATTGCATCTCTGCTGTTATAAATTAAGTATTAAAAGTATGAAGAACGACGCCTTTTCTTCTAATCACGAGTGAAAACCTGATTAATGATCGTGACTTTCAAGATTAACAATGAGAGTTTCTCGTGGTATCTCAAGTTGGGCGTAGTTTAGATTCTCCTTTCTTGTGGTGGTGGAACGGTTTAATCATTTGGAATAAGTTGGGACAAAATTTCTCATTGGAATAGTCCGTTGTTTATTTAAAATAACTTCTTCGATAATTTCTCCAAATATAAAACGATCTGATAATTACTTTTTTCGAGTTTGCACTGTCTGAATTTCAAGAAACTTGATAATCAAACAAGATGACAATTTTTCCACAAGGTTTAATGTCGGTACGACGCGCTTCAACCGTTAGGTCATCATCAGGTACATACCTCCATCCATACAGGTTCCTCGTATGTACCTGGTGATGACCTAACGGTTGAAATGCGTCGTGCCAACATTAAAACTTGTGGAAAAAGTGCCATCTTGTTTGGTTATCAATATGTATTCTTTCCACTACGTCTCGCCTTCCTCAGTAACTTGACAACTTCTTTCACTGGACAGGGTGTTTTTTTCTTCACAACTATTCATTATCAATCAATGCGGAACGACTGTAAGCATTTTTAGAATGTGCGTGGTGCTAATGCCCTTAGTCGTCGACGCGCCCGTAATCCCAAACCTACTACTACTACTACGGCTGTAAGCAAACAGCAGTAGGTCACGCGAGCTGGTAGTTGGACGAAAACATTAACCAACCCAAACCACTATAATGATGTTCTCATCTAAAAATTATGTGATTTTTTTAATGTTAATAATTCCTAATTAATTCCTAAGTAATTAATTCCTTTAATAGATAATCGAAATGGATATTAGAGAAGATGTTATTAATATGAGTACAGAAATTGTTTCTTGCTCACTGCTGCTTTAAGTTGTTCCGAACTGGCGATACAATACCCGCCGTCCGTGGATGAGGATAATACCCTTCATCTATTTTGATTACTCGCAAGGGTCGATATCAACATGTCAAGTTTATAGTAGAACTACATTGATGGTTTTTGCATTCATTTTGCTCTAGCGGAATCATTTCTTTCAGTCTTAGAAAAGGCATTTATCTACCTTTAGGTAGCTTCTTAAAATTCTTTGGTCTCCGAATTTAATGTAGCTGAAGTCATCAATGTTTCAAAGAGTCCTACGTTGAAACGTAATGTCATTATGCTGCAGTCCTCTGTCCTACCAAACTGTGAGATATTCCCGAGAACGTGAAATATACGGAAAAACACCTAATGGTGCCAGAAGAAAAGGATTCGCGCTGCCATATTCTTATATAAAAATTTAACATTTGTCCTTTGCGTCAATTATGGGGATTATGTGCGAACGCTTTTGTTTAAAAGTAACTAAATGCCGTTAAATCTCTTACATTTTCTTCTCCTTCATTTCCACTTTTCTGGTAATACTGCTAATCTATTGAAGGCTACTCGGATATAGGCAATTTTTCGAATGAGGCCAATGGGTCAAATAATATTCTTCATGCAATCCAAAATTGAATTTTCGTTATCCTATCATGGTTTTTAAGCCATTGGTCAAAGTACGTTGATATACACGTATAGTAAATGCCGATAAGTACGTTGATTTTCATGAAAGATTAATGATAATCCATAGTTTCGTTATTCAAAATCGTATTATGAAGCATCTTGAAGTGGCAGAATTTTTTTGGCGTTTGAAGTGGACTGGCTCATATCTTGAAAGATATTATATTCACCGGTGATAGCGTCACGCGAGCAGAATTTCGCCTCTGTTTATAAAAGCCCTTCGAATGTCCGAGCTTTTGAGCTTCTGCCAGTTACCCTCATTGGGACGAGTCCAAAATATTCCTACTACTCCCTTTCCTGTTGTACCGTGGATCCATTATGTGTCATTGCGTCAGCTGCGCGGAGTTGCAGATTACTGGATTCAATCCTTTTCTGCGAAGTACATACGTCAGTTCCATTATCCTCCGTAGGAGTGGACGAAACTGTTGAAGTTAATTAGGTGACTATGATGAAGGGTCTTTTATCTCTTTGCCGAGTGAAATGAGAGCATTAGAGCAGCCTTTGAGTGGGATAGCTGACTAACCATTAATTCAGTAAAGATACCGCCGATGTGAATACCGCCGAATGGGAGTGACAGTGTGCTCTTCATGTCCACGAGCATGACCACTTTACATGTGAATCTGGAATACTATGCTAGGTAGCGTAAGCATCGCATAATGATCAAATTACCAAAAAACAAACCTTACCCATCTCAGAAATATTCACTGTATGCGTTGATTAAATATATTCGTTGCGTAATATAATTATATAATTTTTCCATTTTTTTCTTTGTGCGATAATCGAAATAAAACATCCAAATATTCAAATCATACGCAACCGATGGTGAAGGTGCTAAAATTTGAGTAAAAATAAGAAATTATTATAAAAAAATAACTAATTTACTGCACCTCACAAACAATTTTCCTGCAAGTACTCTGTGTATATGGAAGATTTCAGGAATGATTAACATGCCTGACGGAAAAAATTGCCGTGCGTGATAATGGCAACAGCTTGACATGATCCTGCCATAGTCAAGACTAGTCTGGTCCTATGAAAACCTAGCGTTAGGTAGGTAAGGAGTGGCATATCGAAATTCTTGAGTTTTACGGAGATGTCTGATGAGGAAGTAATTAACGGCTATTGTTTTTTGCACTTCGTGTACTTCATTCGAGCGTCCTATAAGCCCATGAATGCTCTTACAGGAACGTATTCGATTTTAACTTTTTACTCCACTTTTAAGTACCGAGTATTGTCTCCCCTGCTTCTAAAATATTAGAAGATTATTAACAGACTTTGCTCAGTCTGTCGATATTTGAGAGCAATATCTCAATATCCCTTAGTGAAATATTTCATTTCGTTGATTCCAAGCTCTGGGGTATTATCGAGGGTGAATATGGAATAGGGTCGTTTATGGAATCGATGCAACCGCAAAATGTCTTGAACCTTGAGAAGAACAGCGATGAAAGACTCATGACTGAGATTTTACTACAACTGTCTTTCCGTCACCGTTACGGAATAAGAAGTAATCGCTATCGCTACGGCTTGAAACTATCGTTAATACCGCGGCCTATCCGTTGTCTCTGCGCTTCTACTTCTTGAATGTACCGCGCCGCAGCCTGAAAATCGGGTAGTATGTACCCCGCTACCGACGTGGGGCCATGTTTCCTGCAATCTACACTTCTCTGTGGGAAGTCTCCGATTCAGAGGAGCGTCCAACTGTTTTCCGGAGCGGGGCGCGGGGAAGGGCGCTTCTCTCCAAATAATTCCACCAGCCCGCTTTCCGGCGCCCGGATCCGCCAGCCGGCACCGCCCTCCAATGGAAACCACTCGTCGCGAATTTATAATTGGAACGACTCCCTCGTGTTTTTTATGCGGTGCCATTTCCCTGCAAGCAGACCATGACTGAGCCCAGCCAGTCAGGGCCGGCCTAGGTTCCTTCCCTCGCGCTGACACACCAGGGGCTATACCCCCATCCCGCTGTCCGAAAGGCATCCGCTTTCCATCCACCCTCCCTCTTCATTTCATCCTCGAGTTTCGTCACTTGTAGCGCTGTGGAATGGGATGGGGTGTTTTAAGGGGTCTTTCTCCGTGGAGTTAAATCGCCCTTTTCGGGCTGACTTAGGATGCTGGCTGTTGAAGAACGACTGTTCGGTATACGCGCCGTGTAAAGTATGGAGTGCGAAAATGTGAGCAGGCACTAGTCTTCATGCGAGCCGTGTCGTCGTAAAAGCTGTTAAAAGTCGCTCGTTGTGTTTTAGCCGACATCTTCCAGTACATGCTTAGCATGTGATAACTTTGGCTTTCCATGACTCATCTCTCATTAATCGTCACATATTCATCCTACTATTCAGACACAGGGTCTTTTTATCATTTTTCCTCTTTTTATTCATTATAGTTTTCTCTAGATCTCTCCTCCATTGTTTAATTCGTAGGACTTCATTGATTAGTCTATCTGATGGTAATCCATTTAATTCAGCCTTCGTATCATTTAGTTTTCTTTGCTTCTGTTTGCACTTTGATGATTTATTCTACATCTCGAACCCGCAGAGCAATGAATTGCAATTATTTACAATTCGCAAATATTTATTTAGGTTGGTTAGGATTTTGGTAGGTTAGGTTTTGTTCGTGCTTTGCCACGCGCTGTTTCTGCATTGATGTGCCGATTAGCATTAATCTTTCGGATGAATCAGCAAATTTCTTTCTCTTGTTCTCATCTATATTGACACCACAGCGTTGTCTATGATGCATCCCTTAATTTGAAATTTGCCTATTATAGAGGTGCTAAAATTAAACTGCCATTCGAAACATCTCTCTATTCTCTCTTCAAGGCCTTTTTGTCCATCCTTTATTATGTGCGGGGAAATAGACATTCAAATTCTATCGTCAAATGTATTGCAATAATATTAGCCATATTATCAAAGATCTCTCAATATGTTTATGATGTTGAAAACACATTGCCTGGCTCTCGGCGTGTACAGCATAGAATGGTTAAGTGTGCATATATCTGTCCCACTGTTTAAATTCTTTCTCATTTGTCCTTTCACCGCATTAGAACGAGCTGCCTTGGGCTCTGTGCATCGTTCGTGACCCACTCGTAACCTAAAAACAACAGCTCGCCATGCCGCGTGTCGTAGTGCGCGAATGCGAGATAGACGTTGGCTCATTGAGAAATAGGCACGCGTTTACGATTCAACGTTGTGCCCATAAGGCGTCGTATTGGATGCCTGGCAATAGATCAAGGTGTCCGCTGAGCGGCGACAAACTTATCGCTGACGGAGCTTAAGCTCTTGGCGAGCGATTCCGAGAGATGTGGGAACGCAGTCGGAGCGCAGGACAAGGCAAATAATTTGACTCCCTCAGCGAACAAAGTACTTTCCCTATCGGTAGCGTTAGCTAGTGCGCATTTACTCTATTTATTTATCATTTACCCGAAAACAACAAATGTGGTTCTAAATTCTTAATCTAAATATCGGGTACTTAAACTAATAAGAATTACGCAAACACAGAAACTCTATGAGACGACCGAAGCAATGGGCAAGTTCGTGTTTTTTCTATTGATGTATCGGAAGGAGTTGGGTGCCAAAAAGATCCTTGCAAAAATTTCCAGAACAAGACAGTAGCTGAACTGGAATTAGTAGATGCGCTTGGGAAGGGTACATTTTTGTATCGGAGTGAGGGAAGTTCATTTTTTTGCTGTTGTGGGAGGTGATAGACAGTCGTTTACGCCATTAAGGAAAGGTTGGTAGTCTAGTATTAGTAGGATTTTAAATGGGAGCGGAGTAAGGGTGGAAAGGAGCTTACTCCTACATTAGCATGCTCGTGGTGAAAGGCGCAAAGGTCCCGTGTTAATCCCATCCGAGAGCCTCTGAATATGAAGCGCTCTACACAATGTTCTCGAAGGGGAACCGGTATTCAGCTAAAATCTCTGTCACGCCGGTATTTGAACCTCGAACCCTCTAGATGGAGGCTAGAAATTTAACCACCACACCAACTCAATCTCCGCGATGGAAGAATTCTTGTAGCTAACTTTTGACGGGGCAAAACGCTCTCACAATCAGTGCAAATAAAGATTTTATTCTATATATTCTATAGGGTCTATTTCTCTGTATTAAAAATACTGCATCAAATTGGGTTTATATCGGCTGTATTTTTCGTTTATCATTTGATTACGAGTGAGATACTTAACGTTCTTAGAAATATTCGTCAGCATTTCGAAAGGGAGCTGCTCGCAACTCCTATTAGCATCTCTTCCCTCTGCCCTGCATTATTACCCTCCGTAATCTTTCATTCTCTTATAATCCAATTTTATATAATTTAAAAGCTTTTTCCTTCAACATTCTCCAGTTACGATCTTTTTATCATAACCTTCTGTATTTCATTACTATCTCCATCCGCTATCATCACATCTTTAATTCCTATCATCCACTTGTTTTCCCAAGCTTTTCTTCGTTAGCCCTCTTTTGTCTCTCATTTATTTCTTCTATCCGTCTTAAGGAAAAGTTTTATTCAACCCTAAGGTTAGCGTAGTTGGTGTAGGTAGAATAACGGCGAGTGACATTCCCATATCAAGATTGGTGAGCCAGTTCCTTTCACTGTGCCGTCGGCGGTTTCCCAGAAAGATATGTACCTACCTAGAAAATAAATCAGTAGTGTTTGGCTGAACGTGTGCAAATACTGCCTCTGAGATTCGACCCCCAGTACCTCCGGTTAGTAGCTCATATTCTACCCACAGGGTTACCGCGCTATGTCCTACATTCTTACTACCTATTGCAGTCAGTCGTCGACTTAAGATTCGTCGTAAGTCGCGTCGCGACGGTTCAACTCAAGATCCGTCGTGTGGCTACGGCATCGACGGCACAGCTCAGCTGAATAATGCTACAATACTCAGTCATTAATCAGCAGCGGTTACGAATATGCCCATTTTCGTTTTTATTATAATTTAACGGACCGTCGAGACTGTAAAACGAAAGCAAGCAAGTCAAGGGGAATTAATTCTAACTAAATATACCAAAAAAGTAATTATATTGGACTGACGTCCAAATCGACCTACGAAACGAACGTGGACCTAAGTCGACGACTGACTGAAATCAAAAACCTCCAGTTGGTTCATCTACATCATAGCCTGCTAGTCATAATTAATGTGTGTGGCAGGGTGTGAATCTTAACCATACGTGCACCACCTGTCATGCTGAAAGAAGTAGCTAAATTTCATTCGTCTAACTTCACCTTATTTTGGTCTCACTTTGCCCTCCAGTCCCATGTTATGAGTCGTGAGAGGGAAGAGCTAATCCTCAAGTGTGTGTGCTCTTATTTTCACTAATTTTATCATAATTATCGCACCTCCCGATGCAGTGCAGATCACTACGATGGTGTAGCCGTGGAGTGATTAACGCGCCTTTTTGGAGCGTTTTAATATTATTGCGTGTGCGACTGTTTCTCCGTAGAAACTATCGTCTGGTCTCGCCTTACCCGCGCTCTTACCCACCCAAGCGTGAAAGAATGCATTAATCGCAGCGCATCGAGCGTAAGTGTCAGAGTAATGACTGCGATCGTGTATTCATCGCAGGTTGTTGGGTGTCCTTTCAATGCCTTCCTCGTCGATTTCGTGTTTGCTAGCCATTAAGCTTGTCCGTCTGTGAGCGTGATCAGTACGCAGTGAAGCTGTATCCCATGAGAGTGCTAACAAACACTTGAAATCGTTTCTGATTCATGAAATATTGTGATATATTGTCCTAAAAGATTTTAGGTATCTTCAACGATTTATATTCTCTCGAATAGGCAAATATGGATATTCCAAGACTCCGCATGCGTTGAGTAGCAGATTTTTTTTAAGAGTGTAGAACCAAATTGGTCATCTATTTCAAGTAAATACGTGCATACATACATAAACAAAACTAAGCATAAGCTAATATACTAAGACTTAAATTTAAAAAATTATAACTATATCTTTTAAGTCCTCCTAAGCTTAAATTGCTCGTCAGGAAGTACTTACATAGATGTGATATTACGGGCCGTATTCACAACCTCCAATGGAGTGAAGCTTCCACTCCTTATGACGTAAATCAACACTACATGGTATTCAGAAGCTCTATGGAGTGGCGGTCTCACTGCGGTTGTAGTAACAGCCGGCCTAAAGTGGTAGGGTACCCATACCCACCCTAAAATCACCACTACATCGAATATCAACATGGCCGACGGCGTATAATGGTCGACGCTTCGCAAATATAAACGCTGTTTTCATGCGATATAAGGTTATTAAGCGTCATTGATACGTTTTGTAATATCAAGCAACATAGCAAGAGTACACTGATATCAACTTGTGTGCGATCAATGAAACTGTTTGGCAGGAATATCTTGATTACGGATTCTGGGTATGAATCAAAATTTGTAGTTCACACCTATGATAGGCAGTTTGGGTTAGGGGTTAGGTGCTAGCTTCACTGTGTCGACGCCCCTGGTTCGTAACTCCCCTCCTCCAATTTTTTTTTGTCGCAGTTCCGTTGTACGACTGTCCCTGGTTTTACATATTTTTAATCTGTTTACCCGAGATGCATTTTAACTATTTCACGTACTAATTACGTAATTTGCTAAAATTGCGTAATTATTACGTAAAATAGTTAATTACGTTATTTACCTAAATCACGTAAGTAATTAGCAAGTTGCGGAAATACGTCCGCACGCCCTGTCGTTTTTTGTGTACGAAATTAACGGAAGAGCATGAAGTGTGATTGTGATTTTTAATTTCCGTATCTCTGGCCACGCAGTCCCGACGCACGTACAACATTTGTTCTAATTTGCCAGGTGCCGTGATTTTCCAGCGCTGTGCTTTTTTGGAAAAACTAATCGCAAGAGAAAAAAGAACTTAAGCTCTGCAATCATATAATTGTAAGTATCTACCGAAATGTTCGGGTGATCGGGCGAAATGTTCTGGTGGGAGAGAGTTTCGAACCAGGGACGTCGCTTGGAAACTGATTAAATACCAGCGGTAACAAATAATTTTGAAGAATTAATGTTTTGCACATTTTCTGGAGCATGTTAGAATGCATATGATTAAATATCATAGTAATGTGGAGTGTATGTACGTAAGAGTATGGATTGTTAATAAAAACCAATGTTATTCAATATTATAACTGTGTGAAAAATGTGCCATCCTTATTTTTATTGCATATATTTTGTACTGAGAATAGCTATTTTACGAATAAGAGACTGATATTCTAATAATATTTAAATTATTGATCATGTATATCAGAATAATATAATAATATTTATACAATCCCATGGAGACCATGGGATTGACGTTCAAAACTCCCTCTATTTTACACCTTGTTCCGTATATAACCGTAACCAGGATTACGTAAATGTCGCTGCTTACACTTGAGTCGAGTTGGCAACATAGCGACTATCAACACTCCAGAAGAAGGAGTGGAAGTAGTGGTGCTGAATGCCAATTTGCAGGAGAAGGAGCACTAATCTTCATGGAGTGAAGCTGCGACTAGGCGATGTAGTGGAGACATCTGAATGCGGCCCTAAGTGTCACACACCTTGAATGAAAAAAAAACACAATTTGAACCCTATTGGAGTAAACTTTGTCTTTCTAACATATGATTTTTGGCCTTTCTTTTTACATCTCCTATACAATTTACCTGTGCCAGATAAGCACGCCAAATGTTAAGGTGGCTGGTTCGGTAATCGTAAATCGTTACACGTTAAATCGAAAATCTATACACTTGTAAATTTCGAACCAGCCATCTTAAGTAGCCTTGGCACCACATCGCACAGTCTTCTCTCTCCATACATGTTGTTAAAATGTTGGTAAATTATAAATATCCATTCTTCTTAAGTGCGTATCAAGCTGGTGTTGCCTATAAATCTTATATTTATCACTAAACTATTAGTAATAATTTAAAGGATTACTTAGTAATAGTACCAAGGATTAATAGTATTTAGTTATATTCATATGCCAATGTAAAGCTTAAGTTCCTTTTGCTTTCGGAAATGAATAATATTTTATTGACGAACATTATATCTTTAATGCCATGGATCATCTGTACTTACAGTATGCCCTGCGAGACACTGGAAGGGTGTGGGGTATTGGGTCAACAATCACCTGGCATGCATTTTAAATCAGAGAGAACTAAATTTACACGCACTATCATGTTCATCAAAATCATACTGATCAAAATATAAATCCTTATCGTCCAATGGGAATAATAACTGGTATGATAGAACATGTTAAGAAAGCAAGTGTGTGGTTTTAAGTGGAGCTGTCCTTAAAAAATGACGCTTTGAATTATATATATATTCAATTTTTTATTTCCCTTGTATCCACCAGCTCACCCTTGTTGAATATGATTTTTTGATCGGTGGGATAACATTACCAAAACAAAGATGAAATGTGGAAAGAGTGTGAAATTACATTAGCCAGCGGTTTGCCTGCAACGGAATCCTTTTTCTCTGTGAACTCGAAGGTACACGAAATAGCCATACTAATAAATAAATCAGATCATAGTAAATCTCTCAGATTTCGGCCTTCATATGCAGTCAGCTATTTTGGATGTTATTGAATTATATGCCGCCCGTGTTAAAATTCTCTCCTATGTATCTTAACTTAATTCCAGAAGCGTGCACTGCCCTGGTCGTGCATGGGTTCGATGCCCCCTCACTTCTTGGGAGAAATTCGTGACCCATCATCACGCTCGGCGCTCGCCGTATGACGCAAATCGCTCTGCTTTTTCTCGCTTCGGTACAGACATGTGTTTAGTCTGTTGCTCGGCTCTTTCATCTTTCTTGCTCTTGTTTCGTATTCGCTTCGCGTTGATACCGTGGAGAAACTTTGTAGGAGCGTCAAAAAAATACTTTTCTTTTCATTAATCTTATTTCTAGAAAATAGCATGGCAAAATCGGACACTGAATTTTTCGCTGGCGATATAACGTTTCAGTCTCTGTTGGTTTAAATTAGCATATATTGATTGTCTATTCTGAATTGGATGATATTTTTTTTTCAACCCGCGTCAACCTAATCTGGCTGCTAACTTTGACGCGTTACAATGGTTACGTTTGCCGAAAGAGTGCGGCGTTGTCCTTGGTCGTAATCAGTTCTAATTAATAAAGTAAATCACAAAGCTGGCTGCCTTTATTTCAGTTACCACTGCTAACAGCTATGATGCTCATCTAAGAATAATTAAATGCAATTTTAAGCCAAAGACAATGAGTCGTATTGAGATCTAAGTAACTGCAATTCTCACTGCTTACTTCTATGCATATTAAGCTCGAGCGTTACTATGCTCTTATAATATGCAATTGAAATTTGACTATTCCGTTACGACTTCTTTGGTTTTTCTGTGAGCTGTAGTTATATTGAAGATGAGGACAGCAGTAGAGATAATTTGAGTTGTCAAGTATGTAATTGGTTAGTTGACTATTAGTGGGATTTTTAGGGAATATACGCAGAATGAAGTGAGAAGGACGAACAGGTAACAAGACTGATTTACGTAAATTGTCTTTGGCATTAATCTACTCGTAAAACAACGTGCCGAGTAGTCAACTCTTACATGTCTTATCTGAAGGTGTCGTGAACTTCAAGTTCTCTCCATTGTTTCATGGACCCGGATACAGCTCATATGGCCATTTTACATCGAGTTCGATAACAAATAACAGATAGACAATGCACACAGCCATGCCCTGAGTGGTGAAAATCCCAGTATTATTGTCCCCACCTAACCTCTGATGCTTCTATTTTTATCGTGAGTTAATGGAGAAATAGCTACTGAAGGGACTAACCCTTCAGTAGCTATTTCTCCATTTCCAAAGGTTTGTTATTACGTTAATCTTTTTTAAATGTTTTGCAATATGTTAAAACCCCTTTCTTGCGCATTTTGGATGAGGACAATTGACTCATAGTTTCATAATTATACCCGTATCGCAATTCATTCATCATCTCTTCTACTTAGATAAAAAATTAAATTTATATATCAACGTTTAATTGATCCACGAACGCGTTCAATGCATCCTTACCATATCAGTTTTTTTACAGTAATGTTATTATTTTACAGTATACCTCGTCTCGAGTCTCCTTGAAAGCGTTAATACAATCTTCTCCCAGTTATGTAAATTTGAGTAAATTTTTATATATCATTCGCTATGAAATTAATGGTGGAGGGAGATACACTTTGTGGAAATCCTGTGCAGGAAATAAAGGGATTATGCTTTGCACTTATCCACTATAAAAATTTTACTGTGGAATAGAGCAAAGCACAATCACTATATTTCCTATCATTCGCTAGATTTTGAGTTCCGCTGTAGGGACGCGTTCACGGCTCCATTTTTGCACTCGAGCGCCGATTCCCCTGGTCGTTTCCGAGGGAGCGGAGGGGCGGATGATAAAAGTGGGTCCATTACGCAGTGATTGCCTCTTCATCGGTGCGCACTATGCGGCCCGCAGGAGTTCTCGGTAGACTCGTTCCTTGGGGGACTCCACTCCATCGAACGCCGAATCCTCTCCTTCGCTTGTCCGAGCCGTGATGTTCGCTTGCAGAAATAGGTGTGGGGGAGGGGGGAGGGAGATGGGAGAGACTGCTGCCCCGTTTCCGCTCTCAAAACTCGTGTTGGCGCCAAGCGCCTGGCTGCCTCTACTCATTTCACGGCGCCCTGGCACAGAACGTGAGTGTGTGTTAGTTCCTCCAGAAATTTCATGGCGAATACTGACAGGATTCTATCACTTTTCCCCATACCATGTAGGTTTAAGGATGGAGTGAAATAATTGTATTCCAGTCCCTCAAGCTTTAATTCATATCAGTTTCTAAAATTTCATAGCTAACCTTGTGACATAAATCTCAGATAGTTTTTATTGCTTTTTACGTCGCTCTTCGCGTTGAAGGATAACAAGGACTCAGATTCCTTCACTCACCTTTTCAGCGGTTAGTGGGGCTATTGTTTCGGAATTCATTTCCGTTAGACAATGACTATTGTGGTCGAATCTATTTATGGAGCTAATTGATGATACGGATAAATTAACTCGTGTGCCTAATATCTTTTTAATGTTGTCCTTGACCATTTAATGGATAATCAGCTAATGGAAGAACTCATTTATATCTTATTTATGTCTTTTTTTTCAAGAATTTATTTTCAAGGTCTAATGGTTCGGAAGGATTTCATTGCAGAACTGGTGTTTTTGGGTGTCAAATATCTTACTATACTCTTAGCAATACTTAGGGCAAGGGCCTAGCCACGTTGATACACCGGTTCCCGTCAGATCACCGAAGTTAAGCAACGTTGGGCCCGGACGGAGGTTGGATGGGTATCCCCCTTCCATACCTCTAACGTGGTGCTCTTGTGCCCTGTCTGCATGTGGCGGGCAGGTTAAATGTGGGTTGGCACAATGGATCTAAAGAGGTCTAAGTGCCAGGGGGGCTCCAGAAGGCCTCCGCCCACCCCTCCAATTTACATTACATTTTTTTTTAGCATTACTTACAATACTCTAGCAAGTTTTTGGTTGATTATCATCATTATTATTATTAGCAGTGAATGATTATTGAATTAGTATTTAGCTATACAATGATTATCGAATGAAAGACGGACTTTATTGAATCGAAACCAGTATAAAATTCGCCAAATTCTTGCATGGCTGCAGTTACGTATGCAACTCACTTTTTTGTCGAGCATTGGTGTTTGAATAATAGTAGTTAGTAATAGAGATTACAGTAACTAAATATTAAGTAAGTAATAAATTACTCTATTACTAACTACTAATAGTTTGCATGATATTTGGTTAAAATACTTTAAGTTTTCAGATTGTTTAACCAAAGCCGCGGTGGAAAGTTGTTTGTATTCTGTTATTTTAATCAAGCTGTCCTCGAGTTGAATTACAAATGTTTGCTGGCATACATTGAGTTTAATTTTACGGTCAATTTGTTTGTTACATTATTCCGTCAAAATAAAAACAGCCTTGAACCGCGATCCTCGGCTTAATGCGTCTAATGAATGCATTACCATTTCCCAGGTGCCCGAAGTGATCATATCTAATTTAGTCATCGACTTGCGTCGTGTTCTTAGAAATGTAGAGAACAAGAAACTAATGTTTATGAAATGTTTGTCGATTTTTAACTCTGACTGCACTCCAACATCACAGGCTGAGTGTTTTTCTGATGAAAGTTGCTGTCCAATGGTTTCTTTTAATGCTAAATAAACAGAGACGTCACTCGCCACCCTTGGAATTCCGACACCCTGTTCTAGCTCGGTGTTCCTCTTTGATGTCACGATTCTCTCTCATCATTGGGAACGCCGGGCAATAAATTTTGTTTAGGTAGTACTTTTTTTCTTAACATTCCAAATAACGCCCTGAACCTTTGGATAACCCGCCGCTGCCGTAACTCGAACCAGCGTCCTCGTGATCGGAAGCCAATACTCCAGAAGACACATCAACCCTATCCACTTTAATTGTTCCTGATGTTTGCGATGAAACCAATGACGGATGAGTAAATTGATAAATAATAAGGTGTATTTTAATGAATATTTAACTATTGTAGAATGGCAGTTTTAAAAAATACCGGTAGTAGGGCGACCAATGGATTTCGGAGAAATGAGAGAATCCAACTTTTGGCGTCCGTAGAACTGCTTTGGATATCTGTTTCGTTGGAACGCAAGCAATCTCAATAGGACACCCCTTTTGTATTCGCTGGTTGAAGCATCGAGCTTCAGGTGAAAAGAACTAGAACGTTCTTTTGCAATCCCCTATTCCGTACACCCTGAGAGCGAACTCAAAGTTAGGTAACCTTTGAATCGGCCGACTTTGCTTTGTCTTTTTCAGTCCTTGGCTCCAATATTATGGCAGTGTGCAAAATCATTTCCTTGAAATAGGTTTGATTGTTGAAAATCAGTCCTCTTGCATTTTGTTCGAATGGTCGAAAATTCAAATGAAACAAAGGATTAAGTAATTACTCTGGGAGGTTGTGATGTTCCTTTGGGTGTAAAAGCTTTAGCGACTCACATCCTCCCTTCCCTACACTTTTCTTCCTGATCTGGAGTGACTAATAGTCACGAACGTATTTCGGAACAACCAAAATTTGTGAAAGGGCATTCTCGGATTTGAATTAGTGATACAAGATTTTAATGTAAGGCTATGAGGCTAATCTTCCGGATATTAAAATGCAGGGTGAGTCTTATATATGTATAAGTTTTATCTACTTTTCGGAGGTTAGAAAATCGCATTGCGAACTTTACTACACTATGGCACGTTAAATCTAAGCTCGCAATTCCCGGAGTAGATTGGCGTTGAGTTATTTCCTCGATCAAGTAGCTAAGTTTGTTGTCGTTTGTCTATAATTCGTTGTATTCGTATGTTATGATAAATTATATCCGAAACATGTTTTGGAGGGTGAAAGTCATTTTTAAAAACCCATCGCAACTTTACGTCTTTTCCCGTATGCAGCTTGCGACGAAAATAGTGGATTGATGTCTTGCGTGGAACCTCCACCTACTACCATTGCCAGAGACTTTCGCAGCGTGGTTCTGAAAAGTCAGGATATCTTGAGTCATTCCACTGCATTGAATCTTCCTTCCCGTGACGACGTGTCAGCTTCCGTTTTCAGGTCGAAAGTGCCACGTTGGCTCGCCATCGCTTTAGTGGATGTATGTACTTGCAGGCTGCTATTTGAGCATAAGTTCCCGTCATGGAGAAGTTACTCCTGTTTCATACCTTTTCCAATGCCTGTTTATATTACGTCGTCAAAAAGTTTCGTCTGTGGCAAGTCTAGATAAATCTTACTCCCAGTTGTAAAATTTTCAATTTAAAACAAGATAGACGAAGAAAAAGAACATAAAAGGGCTCCAGGGTTTCGAGTCATTCGAGTGTGCCTGTGCTTCTTGGCTTGAGGAGGGGTTGGGTGACGGAGATCGGTCCTCTACCCCACCCCCGCAGAAGGAATTAATGAAAACGTAATCGACTAAGAGAAGTCGGGCGCGTTTCGTAGATACATCCCATCTGATTACACCCTTTTTTTCTTTAGTTTTTCCTTGCTAGTTAAATGAAGATTGAAAATTTTGGTGTGTACCGTGTGATATTTCTCTCATTATGTAGGTAGTATATGTAAACTTTAGTGTATGTTTGGTGAAACTCACCCCCTGGCCCTCTCCATCAACCCTAGAGGGTAGTTTGCGGGGTTGTCTGTAGATGTCGTTTGTCACGACTCGGTCTCTTTCTTATCTCCTTTCTGCTCCATCTTTCCTCTCGCCCCGTTCTATATTTTCGCATGATTCCATGATCCTGTTTCCACGCTATTGGTTTTCTCGGACGTCATCTTCCCCGCTTGCCAATATGCCAAATGTTAGCTTAGCCGCAGTTTCTTTGCGTCGTCTTATTTTCCTTCATGAAGCGTATTTATCATCCCCCGTGGGGCCTTTGAGAAATTTTAAATTTATTTATTTATTGCACCCCAAAGAACAGTCACTTAGGCGACTTATTTACTACTAGCTGAAGGTGCCCGTTAAAATTCAACGGGAGGGAGAAATATAATAAATACGAATTGTGTTCAGAAATTTAAACATTTTTCGTGAAGGGGCGAAAACAAATTTGTGTTATGGTGTTAGCTTTGGCTCCAAGTCAGTATCGGAACCATCATATTCATCATGGTCAACAATCCTAGGGTTGGTTTGACGCAGCCCTCCAATAAACTTCTATCGGCCAACCTCTTCATATTGAGGTCCTCTCTTTAACATCCTTCACGACCTTCTATGTATCTAATACAAAGCCTTCCTTTTCCATTCTTCCCGCTCTCTCTTCCCTCGATGATGTCTTCATCAAGCCATCGTGTCTTAGGCCGATTAAGTTGTCCCCTCTTCTTTTAAGGGTTTTCTGTGGGCATCTCTTTTCTCTCACTCTTCTTAAGACTTCTTCGTTTGTCATTCGGTCGATCCATTTTATCTTCATCATTCTTCGGTAGCACCACATTTCAAATGCTTCCAGCCTTGAATTCTCTGCTGCCTTTATCGACCATGCTTCGCTGCCATATAGTAGGATGCTCCAGATGTATGTTCTAATGAAATGTGTCCTCATTTCCACGCTAATATTTGCAGCTGTAAGCAGAATCTTGTTTTGGTAAAATGCCCTTTTTGCTTGGGCGACTCAATTGATAATTTCTCTTTTATCTCAGGAATCCAACCTGGGCCCTGAGTCTTTTTGATATAGCCTATATCACCTTCTAGTGTATACGCTAGAATCCTACAAAATTTCAGCTCAATCGGTTCAGTAGTTTTTGAGGAGATGCGTAACATAAATCTGGCAGACAGACAGACTCCACCTCATATTTATATATTCGTATGATGATAGGGTCTTTGTCATCACGAATGTAAACGAACAAATATATCTATGCCCCGGGTTGTGAGAAACACAAACGGTATTCGAACCGGCAACCGCGGGATTTATTTACAGGCGAGGGCCTTGTCCTTCTGCCACCAAGACAGGTAAGTTCTTCCATTTTTCATTGTTTCAGTACTTATTTTCAAAATGTGAAGAGAGTGACTTCTTAATCTTGCGAAATTTGAAATTCAAACATTCTGGTAGAGAAAATATAAAAGTTTGGATTGAGATTTTACTGTCTTTTATCTGCCCATGGGAAACGTTTTTTTCACAGAAATTGTGACAAAGGGACAACAATTTTTATTTGCGTAGATCGCTGACCTCGTGTGAATATTCGGAGAAATTATGAGAACATCCTCCATTCCATGTGAAATGTCTCTTTGAAATATGATTAAGATCCTTTCCCAGTATAATAAATATAACATTCGGGTGAAATCCCGCCCTTTTTTAAAAAAAATCGAGTAAAAAAGTCCCGATTCGCCTAAATACCTATAGACTACTCGAGAAATGCGGGAAAAAAGTTCGGAATCACTATGTCGGTTTGCGGGTGGAGAAAGCGGTGAATTTGGAAGTTATCATCAAAACGAAATTTTTTAATTCTTTCTCATTTCTCATATTTTTTACTTGATTGCTTGATCTTCCAAACTCTATCCTGCGGCATAGTGTGGAGGGCTGTTTATTTCGTTTTGATCGTTTATTACATTTCATCTCGAACTACCCGTAAACTGCCTATATTTGTGTATGTTACTTTGTAAAATTTATTTATTAAATTTATATAAACACAGTTGGAGAATTTTTGTACCAAAGTAAATCTATGAGAGGTGTTCTGTTTCAAAATTTTTCTTTACTCTCCATGATTTAAAGGTGGATTTTTTCCGATGTTTATGAAACCTATCACTATCTAGGTATTGGTTTGTTCCCTTATTTACTGCATGAGAGTGTTTTAACCCTTTCTTGATCACTGGAACTTAGTACCCTAACTGAACCACTGGAACTCCCAATCATTCGAAAGCTTTATTTCTAAATATATTACACCTAATTTCCTATTTATTCGGAAGAAACAACTCAATTATTGGGACTTTCAAGTGATTGGGTCTCTAAGTCCCAGTGATCTACAAAGGATTTAAATTTAGGGTATATCATTTTCGGGAGAAATTTCATGCCGAAAAAGCATAATATTTCGAAATGAAAGAGTAACTTTGTTTCTTTTGTGAAATTCAACTTCCTTCTAGTTGAGCCTGATACAGTTGAACGTATAATATTTCGAATTTGAAGTGAAAGGGACTCATCGCTTGGTTGCCCACGGCTAGCGTTTTCGGTACTTGCTTTCCTGTAGCATAGCTAGAGATGAGATCGATCGAAGAGAACAATCACGTAAATATAAAAACACTTGCTCTAAGTGGGTACATGAAGTCAAGCTAAGGATTGATGATCAAGGATGATGATTCTGAACAATCTTCTATTCGAACGATCTTCCTGCTTGGTTTATTTAATCTCGGACATCATGTGAGAAAAACAAACGTTTTAAGAATGTTTTGATATTTATTGCTGATTCATCTGCGGGCCGTTTCATAATTCAGTGCCGTCAGAGTCAGTGACGAGATCTAATAGGGGGTACGCCCTCCTCGAATCATAAACTGTCAACGTTTCTAATCATAAATTAAAATATGGAGAGTTCAGTTTCGTTCTTCTACCCCTGCCTCAGCAAATTAATACTCGAGTTTTGGCTTGACGGCATGACGGTTTTCACGCCGCATCTCTTGAAAATTTTCTTACCCGCTTATGTTGTGAGCGTTGGAACATGGGTCCGTGTTCGAACTTGATGTCAGCGGAAAAAGAGTTTACCCTGAAATGAAGCGGAATCGGGCTTAATTGCGTTTCCGGCGACTAGTTACTACATTAATATGAGCTAAAAGAGTGCATGTAAGTACCGCCCAACACACGGTTCTGATCTTGAGCTAGGTTCTGGCGCGAGGGTATCACTGCCAGCGTGGTACTTACTCGAGTGCCCTGACGTCATATGTTTCCCCTTTCCGGATCGAAACGAATCCGTGGAGATGAATTCCATTAGCGGCCACTCGCGTAGTCCTCCGTAGGCTCTTGGGGCCGGCCTGGGTATCTCGCTCGCGGGGAGATGATACGGCTCGCTCTCTAGTATCTAGCGAACGTGTTCCGGTGATGAGTGTTTTTAATTTCTCGGAAATTGCAGCCTCCCTCCCGTCCCGCGCCTACCTCCGGTACGCCGCGTGCCATATCTGGCTCCTCGCATAAGCGTATTGCTCGCGCTTAGAGTTGGCGGGGCTCCAAAGAGGATTTGGCAGCGTCCGGGGACCGGGGTTTTTTTTTCCTCCTCCCGGCGGTGACCTCACCTCCGTATTCCGGCATTGTCCAACCGTTGTCCGTGTGGGAGGGAATCGGTTGCGTCCATCGTCATTCTCGTCCCGCCATTTCGGCAAGTGTTTTAGTGCCCCCCCCTCTATGATGGATTCTGTAGCTGCCCCCCTCGTTCCATCGCGATCGGATCTCGAAGGATTTCGGACTGCATTTTATTTGTGGAGCGGAGCACTCTCCGTGGGTGGCCGCTAGGATTTAACGTTCGCCGTGTCCTGCCAACGCGGGTTACTCAAGTCAGCAGCAGGCCTCGCATGCGTGCTTCACCCAGTTGTCACGAGATCCATATCCGGCGAGGGTGAGGTTTTTGTCTTCTCGTGGATAGAACGTCGTAAAGAACGCGTACGTTCTTTACGACGTGAGTTTGAATGCTGGGGTGACGAAACACTTCCCCACTAATGAAAAAAAAATCTTGAGGGATTCACTCTGAGAAACATTGCCATGTCTTTGGGAACATACGTTCATCATTATCCCTTTTCCACGAACAATATTTCCCCATATTTCTTTTTTTGTGTGAAAATAAATGATGGAGGGTTCAAGAAATGGCTTTCCTTTTAGGAGATAAGTATTCAGGGAAAGGATACATATAAATGGAAAACCTCATATTATTCATGAAAAGGGAATAAAAGACATAACCCACTGCGTGATTATTTGGTAATTCCGAAACTGCCCTAATGCCCGTAATCAACTTCCCCGTCTTCTTGACAGGTACCAAAACTGCCTGATGGAGACGTTATTGACTATAATTTTGTTAGTCGGAGAAGAGTTCGACATGCACTTTATGTTGCCCCTTGCATTAGCTTTGACACATCGATTTTCTCTGTAGCGCGTTCAAAATATCTAGATTACGGTTAGTCATGGCAGTCACGTGCAATGCACCTCCCTTGGGGATTTTGTTGGCAGCGTAAATCCTATTCCCCTACCTTCACCGTTGCATATAACATTCTTTTCGCTTCGTTGGGTCATGGGTAGTAGTTATCTATTCTTATTTCCAAGGTTGGTTAAAGAAAAAAGATGTCGCTAGAGGTCTTGAACATCTCTTAACATAATACTTTGGGTTGCTTAGAGGAGGAGAGAAAAGGTTTCATGGATTGCTTATGGTGACCGGAGGATGTCCGGCGAGTATAACATTGAATGTACTGCCAAATGCATCATATTTCAATAAATCTTGGATGTAGCTTCCTCAGTCCTTCGTTACTCTAACTTCTTGTGAAGGTAAGGATTTCCTCTGTTAAATGCGATCAAGTAATGACATTTTTAGGAAAAAGTTGAATAAATTGTTGTAATACCTAATACCAATGGCAATTCAGTTGAAGAATCAGATTATTTCTTTTTCAATTCCTGAAATTTTGATGTGGAATATCTTAAGGAATGCATTAAATTATTCAGTACTACTTTTGATAAACGAAAGATGGCTGGCATAATAAAGCAGAACTCCTCTCTAAATATGCTGTTGCCCGTTTCAAAAGCTGCTTCATGGCCATTTCAAAAGCTGCTTCATGGCCATCGTTCGATTGATTGATGTCATTCATTGCATATAAATAAATATTTATCATTTTTTGTCACTAATTGATATAACAGTAGTCGTTAACTATTACTCCTATAAAACTTCTGGTTGACACCACCTCTTCGAAACTCAGTACTGCTCTCCTTTGTGGATTATTAAAATAAGAAAAGTTCAAAAAATGTTTGTGCCACTAGAGTACCATTAATTTTTTTGTTGTGAAACTGGAGCTAAATTTGTGGTCTTAAAATTAAAAAGATTCCGAGTCAGAAACTAATGTTATGTTAATAAGATACTGATTTTTCTTACTGTAATTTGTGCTAAGTTTTGGAAAAACTTCATTCGTACGAGATGTGCTGCTAACTGATTAGTTTATTAACTCTAATACGGCTATGGTGACCGCCTGATATATCTATTATTGGGTGCATCCAGGGGGAGTAGCGCTCACTGAGCGATTGAGCGGTAGCGAACTTTCCGCTATATCTCAGCTGCTGCATCCCCCTGGATGGTGAGCGCTACGGTGGGAATTTGAATCTTCCTCTATTGGCGAGAGAGTTCGTTCTTCGAGACTTAAAATGAAAATTACGAATTAAAGCAAGGTTAATGGCATTCGGAAGAACTTCCGTTTACATTACTTCGACATAATAATAGTAATTACGCAATTTTATAAACGAAATAAGATATAACGACAGTAAGCATAGGACAATAACAACAAATACAGCCAAGATGGCGTCGCTTTCAATTTGATCGAAGGGGATAATTAATATTATTCTTCTGCGTATTGAGCTTTTTTGAGCATGTAGTTAATATTTTGTTCGAACATCACATAAGACACACTTTTGGTTGCTTTCAGGCTATACTTTCCAAATTTAGACGCATATAAAAATACAAGTCGACGGAGCGTACGCCGTGGAATGTCAGTAGCCAGGCAAATCGTCCGATTGAAATAGAATTGTTTTCATTCGGTAGGGTGAAAATCGACGTTGAACGCATTTAGCCCCGATTTCATAATTTTCTTCTCTAACATTTTCTCGGTATGAGAGAAGTCACTGACAATTAATTATACTGTCACTCATGCTCACCCAGCAATTGCTAACCGACCGATGTGCTTTACAAAATCTAAACTCTCGGCTACTTCGACGTTATTTTAGTATGAACACGAAAGTTATCGCATGATTCACCTCAACAATCTGACAACTCGAAAGTAAATTTTGAAAAGTCCAATTAATTCTGGGCCATTTCTAAAATGAAAATGGGATAGTAAAACTTTATAGTTGTCATAGTCTAGGGGTACTTCAGTGCTCAAAGGGCTAAGGTTATATAGCATCATATAAACTAAGATCATGATTGTAAGACCTTGAGAAGCATTATTATGGAGCAATCAGGATCCACTAATGTGGTTAACTTTGTTCCTATCTTTGAGTTTCTGCTCAGATGATATAAGACTTCCTTTCTTCACTGCAGATGTAACGCATGCATTTCATGAACTACCTTCAGTTTCACAATGCAGATGAGCATAAATTTTTTTGTAATATGCATGGTTGTCTTGAGTATAACCATGGTTATACCATAACCATAACAAGTGCACTTAAGGCATTTAAATATATCACTTAATACCTACCTTGTTCATAGTTTGAAGTGAGTATTTCTATCTAACATACCTATGTCTCTTCAGCATATACTTAGCTTTTCAACCATTCTTTTTAATACTGTTAACAGCGTTGCCTTCGCCTTTAATTCTATTTATCTCATCAACATTTAAAGATGGCCCTGTTTTGAATCTTTCCTTTTCACATTCCATTAGTTCTCTTTATGTGCTTTTATTATTTCATCCTTATTAAATATACCACATACTTTCTTTCATAGTCCTTTTTTATGCTTTTGGTAGTGAGAGTATGCACCCATGTGTGCACACAGGCTTCTTTGTTTTCACCCATGCCCTTGCTTTCTGTTCTATACATGACCTACCCACTCTCCCATTCCACAGAAAAAGAACTAGAAATTATGTCAAAAGGCATTCCTCATGACACAATTTAATGTTTTTTCAGACTGCTATTTTGGGTCTGAAAATATACCTCTTCCATCTTTCAGAAACAATCTCATTATGAAACTATCCTCTCTCCACCCACATCATCTCCTTCTCAGGAATTATAATTGATTTCCCCATTCCAACGAAATGAGATGGCTGATGAGCTGGCAAAGGCTCAATCCAGCCGCAGTCCAATTGCGGAACAATACCAAGTTTTAGACAGGCAAAACTACATATAGGAGAACCTAGGCCTGGCCTTGCCAAAAGACTTCTGTCACTAAACAGGGGTCAATTACGAACGGTAGTGGGACTCCTTACAGGGCACTACCAAGTGATTTGAGGCACCTACACCTCCTGGGAATCGTAGATACACCCAGATGTAGGTGGTGCGAAGAAGTGGATGAATCCACATCCCACATACTATGTGTATTCCCAGCTGTGATGAGGACTCAGAATATATTCTATACCTATATAGGTACCTGGAGTGGAGATCCCCATAGGGGACCTATTGGCCTTCAGCAAGGCGACTGGCCTTTATGGGTGATTTCTCTAGAAGGGTGGTTGGCACAATGGACCTATATGGGTCTAAGTCCCTCACGACCTGCTTTGTGAGGAACTCTACCATGATCATAATCTATCTTGTCCCATTCCAATACATATAATGTATATAATTCTGCTCTGTATTCCCACTTACTCTTTCCTGCCATAGCTGTCCAAATTAGCACTCAGAAAATGTTGGGTAATTGACTGATTCCCTTTTCACCCATCTCCTAGGAGAAGCTTCTTCCTCCATAATCATGGTATATAATTAAAAATTTTAATTTCACTCAGAGGACTTGGGGGCCATTCATTTAACAAGAACTGCTTCCATTAATGGAAGCCCATTATTATTACTTCATGGATAGGTACTTTTGGAATATAATGTATCATTCTAGTCATACAACGAATTCTAGCTCTGCCTCTGCAAGCTTACAAGGTTGCAGGGGCGTATCAAAGGGGGTTTTTGGGGGTTGTAACCCCCTCCCCCATTGGTAAAAAAAAATATAGTTTTAAAAATTCCCGGTCCCCCCGTTTACATGGGGGTTTCAGTGGTGACACCCCTCCCCCCCTTCAGATGCTTCTAGATACACTAATGCAAGGTTGAAAATTATTTGAAAGTCATCCACAGAACAATGTGGTTACCAATTCAGTGAATGACTTCCAAATAATTTTCTTTTAAAATTTTAGGTTGTTTAAACAACCCAAAATTTTAATTGGCCACATATGGAAGATGTGAACTGCTTTAATTGCTCTATTTATAGAAGTTTATCTTATTAATCTCTATCAAGAGTGATATTAAGATGCCTATGATAAGTGAAAAGTTATTTAGACCCTTAACAAGTCATTTAGGTAATTAGTGGTGCTGAAAACGAATAAAGATGACAATAACATCACATCATTGCAATGACCATGGTCGCCCTTAAGGAACTCAATGAAGAGAAGGTGAAAATTTGTCTTGAGCTATACATAGAAACTTATTACTGATCCTGAACATGAGAATGAAAGCATATAATTATACCTACTATGCGTATCAACAGCATATAAGTTGTTATAACATAATAAGTTGTTGCTGTTGAACGCATATTATAATATTACTGTATGAATTCAGCTCTGCGCGATCCAAGTTTTATACATAGAAATGAATATTTGACAACCCTGAAAAGAAAATTGCTAATAGGGGCGCTTCCGCTTCGATAATTATCACTGCATGTGACATATGCTGAAAGTTTCAAACATATTTGCCTGCACTTGATAAAACAAGAATATTTCCCAACTAACGATTAAATCAATTTTGTTTAGGGTCACGAACATCATAGGAAATTTTGGATCCTAAAGTCTTGCATCAAAGTATTTTTCGAGATTTTCATCGTTCGTCGTGGCAAATGGTCGATTTATATATATAAACATATGTCTTTCACTATATACTAGGCGTGGTTTGACATTTTCTTTTCGATGGTATTTAATAAAGTACAATTATTATATTTAGAATATGAGACAGTGAAACAAAGTGGACTTAATTCCGTAAGAAGGTCAAGATACACCATAGCCGACCATAGCACTGTCGTCTGCTATAGAAACGAAGAAGCCACATGACGACCGATATTCAGCTTAATTTGTACTAATTCAGATGATTGTTTTTTCAGAAAAGGCTATATATGACCAAATATTTATCTCCACATTTCGGCAAAGTCTAATGAGAAATAGTATTAATTAAAATAGTAAGATTTCTACCTTTATCCGCGACATTATAGAATGGAGGATATATCGAGCGATGTTTTTAAAATATATTTCTACAATTTCAGTTTCTAATTAGTGCTACTTGTTGATTTCTCTCTGATCTAAGTAATTCAAAACTCACAGAACCATGTATAACCGGATTTATAACCCTTCTTGGATGTTCTTTGCTATTTCTAACTTTTCGATTGCGCGCCGCTACCTAAGTGCTGAGAGCAGTGAGCGGTCCAAAACACCGCTCACAAATATGGCGACCGCTCAGTACTGAGCGGCTACGTAGCGGTCGCATCCAGGGGGAGATCACCCATCCGCTCACTGAGCGCTCAGTGAGCGCTACTCCCCCTGGATGCACCCATTATCTATCGAATTAGCGAAATAACTAGTTAGCAAAGGTTCCATCCAGGTTCAAAGGGTGACATTTTTATCCTTAATAAAATAATCCCATTGGTAAGGAAAGAAATTTCTCTGTTATTTTCAGATACTTACTCACGTGCTGAAGGCTTTGCAACCAATGTACGAATGGTGAAAATTCAATCCTGCATACTATGTGATGTATGAGTGTCCTAAAGTGTTTCGCGGTCGCCCCTGGCATCTGTTTCCAAGGGTGCCAAGACGCGCGTGCCTTAGCTAAACGAGGCGAGTCGTGGTCCGTCGCCGTGAGTCAGCGCGGGAAGAGATGGGGGAGTCTATCATCCCCCGCGGAAGGGAGGGGAGGGTGCACTGGCTAAAGAGGAAGACCACCCGCCACCCTCCCCCTCCCCTCTCTCCCACCCCCGCGCGTAAAAATTCTTTCACGAATGAAGCGGAAGAACCCCACCCATTCACGACTCTCCTACTTCCTTTCTTTCTCTCCCCTTCATAATCATTTTCATTCCCTTACGACCCCCTCCACGTCTTTTTCCCTCTCCTGACCCCTCCCCCCATTTCCCACTCCTTCTCTTTCCACCCCAGCGACGGAAAAAATAAAGGGATCCATGCCCATGCAGTAATAAACCCTAAAAGGAAGAGCGGAGTGTCTAGGGGAGGGGAGGTTTGAGGGTCTCCCCCCCCGCCCCCCTCCATTCGTCCAGCGCTGTTATTGGCTCGAGTGGCGACCCCCACTCGGATATTAATGTTTCAATGGGCCGTGACGTAGCGAGCGTCAATTGGGTTATTTTAAGTCTTCATCATGTCACTCTTCACCACCTCACTTTGATGCTTGGGAACCTTTTGCTTTCGTTTCCTGAGTTTTTTTGTTTAACTGAGACTGACGAAACGAGGGGTGGATTCCCGGGGATAAAAAGACGAGTATTTTAATATGTGAGCGATGTACACATCCGGTTCCATTTGGCTACTGAGGTAATGATCGTTGAAGTCTCCCGTAAACTCCCACAAGAAGACCATATTGCAGTGACCTCGAATTCCATATGGACATAATTTTCTTTTTTTTTACATTTACAATTACGTCAGCTCTTTTTCTGGCATTTTGGTTGCATTTGATAGCTCTTGTGCATGCCTAATGCGAAATAATCCCCATCCATCGCATTTTGAGGTGAAGGTTGCCATTTAGGTGTATTATTAGTGAAGTTTATCTGGTTATTTCTCAATTCCTACTCCGCGCTGATCTATATCGAGTGCTTTCGCCGCTATTTGCAAAAATTGATTCTAAATCTGCTGGTAGTATTAGCAGATATTAGACAAAAGCATCGTGTTGTATATTCCTCTGGCGCAGTGTTAATTAAATCAGCGATCATACCTCATACTACTCCTTCCATTTTGTGCTACAATTTCTACATAATATACACATTTTTAACGTAACTTCAGTTTGATGGTGTGCCCAAAGTTGACTTATATCGAAATCAATTCACGAAAATGTTTTTGGCTGATATTTCGCTATTTTTTTTTAGATAATTGTCATCCTTTATTAGATTTGTTGTTGGTGACGAATGTCGATGTTCTGGTGATCGATTCTTTGCCATTATTAAGATGTTTGTGATATTTCAAGAAAACAGGTCTTCTTCGGAGTCATCGACGATCTTATGCGTTGATTTTTCACGTTTTTTGTTCTCATGTGACTCTTCTTCGGTATCCTGGCCACAAAATCGAATTTGAATCTTATTGCTGGCATAATAAATAAACACTTGTCCTCCCAATTTTCCTCCCGCCGCGCCGTTGTCTCCCTTTCTTCCCGTGTCGCTCCTGTCCAGCCGCGGTATTTTATCCCATCGTTTGTGTTTGTTTGCTCGGGAAAGGGTTCCATTCCTTCGGGTGCTTAGTGTCTCTCTGCGAGTGCTTTAGTGTGTAAATAGTTTCAGGCCCATGAGATAGTTGTTCCTTTCGTCTCCTGTCTCCTGGTCTCCTGTTTAGAGCGCCGCAAAATTTTTAGGGGCATTATCCTTCCGTTTTGCCCCTATACGGGTGTGTCCTAGGGTTTCTGGTGAAGAGAAACTTTTGAAGCTCTTTATGCATGTACAAACTGTACATTTTCTTCATTGTGGTAGTAGGTTAGGTATTTGAGGACGTGATTATCTGAGTACCCATCTTATGCTGTAATATCCAACACATTCTGTGCAATCCTTTTTACGTTTGAGTTCTAGGGTAGACCTGTTACCTCGTCTCTCTTTGTTTTACTGTTTTATTTTTCTCCACAGATTACCTACCTTTGAGAAATGTGAACGACGTCACATCATTCCGCTCATTGTGTTGTAAATATGCTCAGAACTCTTGTAAGACCGAAATGTAGAGTGATACTCATGATTTTACAATCTTCATTGTAATTTGACCAATAGGTTTAAAATTCCTTGTAAGTCAATGCGTTCACACCTATTTGACTTTTGATTAAAATTTTGTATGCGTCGTAAAGAGAAAGTCTTGAATATTCTTGTGCAGAAAACGAAAGTACAGAATCAAATATCAATCACCAATATTATGATAAGTTTTCCAAGGAGCATAGTCTTGTCAATTGGTAACCATGGGCTTGATGAACTGCCTGTACTAATTTTTTCTGTCTAGGAAAAATATTTTTTGAACCTTAAATGAGATATCCCGCAACATACCTCATCATCATCATCGGTCAACAATCCTAGGATTGGTTTGACGCAGCCCTCCACTCGATTCTTGATAGGCCAACCTCTTCATATTGACGTAGCTCTTCTCTTTTACATCCTTCAAAACTTGCTCCATGTACCTCATACTAGGCCTGTCTTTTCCATTCTTCCCGTTAACTTTTCCCTCGACGATTGTCTTCATCAGGCCATCGTGTGAGTATATTATTACTAATTTTTTTATGAATGATATGTAGTACATGTTTGGTGAGAATTCACCCCCTAACCCAAAAACCTAAGTACACAAACATACCTAAGTACATAAAATTTACAGCAACATACCCAAGTACACAAAATTTACTGCAACTTTCGCAATTTTTTGGCGTTGTTTTCTGAATTGGAATTCTTGAAACGTTTTCTAAATAATTCTTAATCCCATGCCTTGAGCACGAATAAAATATCACCGTTGAGAATTGCTTGATTTGAGTCTATCCATCCTGCCCATAACGGCTGTATGGCACAGTTGACATCACTTACTGTGAGTCACCCGTGTGCAAAACCTCTCATCTGCCGAAGAACATGTCTCATGAAACATGAAAATTCTCTCGCCTCGCCTCGGTCTCCTTAGTTGTAGGCGCGGATGGTCATGTAATTCGCATCCGTGATTGCGAAAGTTGCCTGAGCCATAAACGGCGAGGCAAATTAATGTTATCGTGCGGTCTAAATGCACGACTCGGTGGGTTTTGAACTACCTTCCCCTCCACGGAGAAACAGCACTTCGCCATCCTTTCGCGGCCGTCTTGATCCAGGCCCGCCCACTCGATCGTATCAGCATTACCGCGTCTCACTCAGAACGGGCGGTTTAAATCAATGCTGCCCAAACGTCTTGATCTGCGGTCCAGATTGTATACCACTCGAGATAGGAGAGTGACATTTTGTTCGTATATTCGGCCGTATAAAATAAATTTTGAAACTAATGAAACATTAATCCAGCAAGTTGTTTTAAATACATTTATTTCTGGAATTGAAAAAACGCACACTATCTTAGTGAATACTAAAAGGTTGTTCATTTTTTGATCTTTTTTTATATATGTTGCAAATATGTTCGCAGGGCGGATCTGGCCCTCAGTTTTTCGTTTGGACAACATTGGCTTACACATGAGGGGGCTTTCACAGTGCACAAGTGTAGAGCAAGCAGTGTAAATATGGAGCAACATTCCTGCCAATCACATTCACGCTGCAAAATTTATATTCTCCTTTGCCCTCATCACGTAATCCAAACTTAAACTCAATCTCTAGCCGGATTTGCATGAATGTGGAAACTGGATGGCGTAAGTGGAAAGTTGTGGAAATAAGAATAAAACAGTTACCTACTTAATATCTATTCTATATTTTCTTGCTTGGGGTCCAACGAAGTAGTCGGTCATTCCACGCGAATGCTATTGTATACTTTTTGCACTATATTTACTCGAAAAACCTCTATTTGCCTATCATCGTGGATGCTTTTGTAGCTTGTCCTATGGAGCAGTACATGTTCACCTTGCTGATTATATACCATGAATGATACATACGTACCCATAGATAGTATGTACGTGTCACATTCCACTTTTTCTGGATATTTCTTCGCAGCCCTACTTCAGCCTCTCAACCTGCGCTTTCACCCTCCTGACATCTAGGTTCTCTTTTTCACTCCTGTTGACTTTCATATTGCTCAAGTCATAGAGTTGTTGCACAGTTGCATCTAAGGAGGTAAGGAGGGAATTGGGGCGTAATTTATTGTAATCATTTAGATTTGAGTGCGGAGACAAATCGAGAAAAAGCCAACAGGATGAAGAAGAATCGGCATGAAGTTGTATTAGGTGTCGAAGGAGAGAATACGTGGCTTGTCGGGGATATTAGGAGATGGTGACATATGTAGATGGAGGTCGTTTTGAGGGATGATATCGGGAAGCTGAAGAGAGTGATGAAGGGGAGAATGTTGGGTATTCGCGATGGAAAGGGAAAAAAATGGTGAAATTCTGGATGGCATGATGGCAGGTATGTTAAGAGGATTTATGTTGAGTATTTATTTTAGTATGTCTGGATAAATAATAAAAGGGATCGGGTTGGTGTGGCGGCTAGAGTAGTGGCCTCCCATCCCGAGGGCCCGGGTTCTATGCCCGGCAGTGGCGGATTTTTTCGTGGCCAACCGACCCCTACTTGAGTGCCTAGTGGAGGGCATTTCCAGTTCAGTACTTCTTCCGTCGGATGGGAATTTAAGCCGTGGTCCCCTTGGCACCTACCATTGTGGAGTGTTACCCACCTAAAGTAAATGGCTTTCTGTGTCTGACAAAGCCACCGTCCTCAGGGCGTCTTATGCCTTGATATTATTTAGTTTTGATTTGTTTAAAAAATGAAAACTAGGTTTCACACTTAAATTAAAACTAGATGTTTGGCAAAAATCGAGCACTGAATTAGCCCATATTTAAGTTACTGCTCACGCAGAGTTACGAAATATGTTCTCTCTCTCTCGGCACTGCATGTAGTAATCATCGAACGTTTTCTTCTGCCTATTAGTTTTTTTTGCATTGTATTGCGATATCAAGTGAAGAAATATACTGCAAGCGCGACTTACTTACGCTTTGATAAAAGGCTAAATGGTGAAACACCATAGCGGTATAACCTTTCCTCTAGTCGCGCTGTGCTTCCAGTTCTATTGTGCCTCGTCACCGAGTGATCTCAGGGGCCTCGGGTGGTCCGAATGATTCAACCGACTCCCCCTCCTGTGACCTCGACCGTAAAATAACAGATTTCAGTTCGCACCTTCACCTCCTCATTTCATCGCCGTCATCATGTGACTAATCTCACTACGTCTTGGGCGAATTGTGATTCAAAAAGTGTGTTTTGAATAATTCCTTGCGGAAAGTTACAATACCAATTTTCGTTTTACGTGCGCTCATTGCCCCCGATACTGGATTATGATAAAAATAGTTCGAATGTAATAATACTCACCAATGTTCATAATGTCATATATAGTAATTCTAAACTGATGTGGCATGTCAGAAAAATCACATTCTAAAATTAATTTTTCCCGCGTACTACAAGAGAACATAATAAGCAGCATAGCAAAGGAATAAGTAGTTGAAAAATTGTTAGAGTAGTCTGTAGTGTATGGTGCTCCTTTTAACATTACTAAACCAGACATGCTAGGAAAATACATATAAATTAATGAAGAGAAATGCCTTTATAACCAGTAATCCCCTGATTACCATGTAGATGCTAACCATCTAGTTCCACGTAACCCATGTATCTAACATGTTTCCATGTTGTGGTAGCATTGTAGATCTTGGTTGTGTGTAAGTAGTGCAATTGGTGGTATTTACCTCCTGCCACAAACCCTCCTTGTGGTTCGCAGGGTATTGCGTAGATGTAGATGTATATCATTCCTAAGATTGTTTTCACGCAGATCTCTGCTCGATTCTTCCATCAGCTGACGTTTCCATACTAATGGAAACATCATAATCCCCTTAACGTAATTCACTACTACTACCATACGAATGCTGCTGACGAATGTCTTCATGAAGCCATCAATGTACCGGACAAGTTTGTTCCATCTTCTTTTCAAATTTTACATCATACTTCTATATCCCATGCATCTCAGAACCTCTTCTGTGCTAAGGTGTGTGGCATGGAGTGAATCTTCACCAAACATGCATTTTGCTTAATGAGGATTTTTAGCTTTAAATCGCATTGGATCTGGAGTCTTAGATCAAGTATTTAAGCTTGAATTTCCTTAGCCTACGGTTCGCTAAGTTTTATTGGCATCTTAAGGGCTTCGGAAACTGGATGAAAGGAACCTTATGTGTCATAATGGAGATATTTGTATCTCCGTTATGACATATAAGGTACCTGTTATCCTTTTTTCAAAACCTTGAAGATGCTAATGAAACCTGGCCAAACGTAGGCCACAGATATCTAAGCTTAAATATTTGACCAAAGTCTCCAGAGCCAATGAATCTGGAGACTTCTTTCCAGATTTCCCCCGATACTGGATTATGATGGTTTGTTTCGGTGTGTTTTGAGGTTACTGCTGAATCTTAGGATTCTTATCTTAGGAGGAGAATCTTAGGCCATAGAAAGGACTTCGTTTCTTAAGGAAAGCTTATTATTCGAGTGGTTATGATGATAACAAATAACATTTCAGTTGCTTTTTTTAGTTGAATTATAACGATTTAAAAATATTTAAAATACATGTGAAGCAATCATGCGTTAACGTGCTGTTAGTTAGATTAGGTAAAAGCCGTAATACCGATTACCTATATTAGGCGTCCTGTCGAAAAACTTGAGAATGTATATTATTGGATATATTCATAGCCATCCAGATCCATAATTGTACGAGAAAGGAAATGCATCTTAAATCTTTCGGTTCGTCAATCTAATTAAATACTTAGTATCAATTCTATGCTCATCATTCCTCAAGTCATGTCACATCACGCTTTAAATGCATTTTTTTTCGACCATATTATCATTGCAGACTTATTTTACTTCTTCGTCTACAACTTTTAAGAGTTTGGTAAATTATATGCATAATTGGGGTGACCTGTTATGGCATAGTTGCCAAACCTTTAGTGTATCATTTTATAGGCCTACCTACTTGGGTTTATTTTGACCTAGGAAAAATAATAAAGGACTTAGTGCGAAATTCTTTCTTTGGCACCGTATGACTCTGAAACCAGGGATTAATGACGGTAGGACATAAATTGGAGGTTTTCATGGGGTAGATTTTTTACTGATTAATTAAAATTTAGTGGACCAGAGAAAAGGCCAAAGAAGCCCTGTGAGATTGGAAGGGGATAAAGGAATTTCTTTCGGAAAAATATACGTGTGCAGATTTGGCTGATGGAGGATTCAACTATGGGTAGAGGGGTACTAAAGCGCCCGAGAGAAGGAAAAACGATAGGTAAGATGGGTGAAGGAAAATAGCGGTCGTTTTGGATTGGTGAGGGTAGGTAGATTGTATAGCTAGAAATATAATGAAGTGTCGTGAAGCAATAGGTAATTAAGTGCTGGTTGAAGACAAAGCGTTTAGAAATAGCCTTTAATATTCATATAACGCCCATTTTCTGGTCTATTTAAATGTAGTTGTATACATCGGATGTATACAATTGAACTCGTGCATGATTTAATCCTCGGTAGAAATACTCGTGCTTGGCCAGCTGGTTAATGGCTGACTGAGTGAGACGATGACAGCCATGACCTTGGGGATAGTCGTCTATATTTATAGTCTCGTAACGGGAACGAACGACGATCTACCTGGAGTTTACACTGCTAACGCGGGAGGCGTTGCTGTACTCATGGTCCGCCTCGCCGCTTAGAGTTCCGTCTTACTCCCTTGGTGTTGTGGGAAAACTATGGGACTAGTGCGGAACTACCTACAGGCCATCCATGTATGACATAACCACCCCTAGCCCCCTTCCCTGCTCATAACACTCCGAAGCATTCTCTAAAACCTCCATTTCTATAACGTAACACTGCCAATGAACCCTTTCCTTTTTGTGAATGATAATATAGACATTCTTTATGAATTTCTCTTGTATTTCTGATATTATTATCTATTCACTGATTTTAATTTGTATCAACATTATTATTTGAGAAAAAAATGAATTATTGTATACTTCGCCCACGTAACGAAAGGCTGGACACCCCCCCCCCTCCTCCCCCAATAACATAACTTACTTAGTAGATGGACGTCTGCTTAAATTTACTTTTTGGCATCGAGGGAACCAGGAATCTCACCTTCAATCGGTATGGTACCAGTAATTAAGCCTATTTCTCTCCAATCAAGCATTCGCCGACGAAAAGTTTCCTCCACCCTTGCATGCTTTTTTCGTCCGTTCCGAAGTTAGTCGCTGCACTCCTTTGAGTTCTGACTTCGCCTACTCGAGCGACTCTCAAAGGTCCTTTAATTGCCTAAGTTCCTTGCGACGGAATCTGCCAAAGTTTTGAGCCTCTTGAAGGTTGCCATGCTTCTATCTATGCACGGAGGACCCCATGCAAGAGATCCAAACTATATTACCGCTCCAGGTGTTCGTTCCTTTTCTCGAATCTGATGGAAAATGCTTTACTTGCATCAGAGTCGATCTTGATTTAAAATTATGTGATGTAATTATGGTTTTCGTTCATTGAAGTACAAAAAACTCATTGGCAACATTTAGATCGCAACCAACCGTAGCGGTAATTAATATACATTCTCGTTAATATGCATCGGATAATCTAACAACTCTCTTACCCGCTTTTTTTCACTTTTACCAGATTTCACATTTATTAGGAAGGCACGGCTTTCTTATGGTGTGGAAAATGGGGCGTTTTTTTCGTGTTCGCTTATCACGTTAACCTAATCTTGTGGATCAGTCGTTGTTTAAGTTTTATTTCTCGTAATTAATTGTGTAGATTCCTAATTCTATGACGGACTGAATTTATATCTTGACGCATAGTTCCTTTTTGTCATTTCATGGAGCTCTGCAGTTCAGGCGTTACTTTTGGTTTGAACTATCTGCAACATAATCTTTCTTTTACCCCAATATGAATTAAATAGTTAACACTATAAATTCAAATAATTTTTATTGTATATCATCATTCTCAGGAGAATAAAAATATTATTCTCAAGGACATGAAGTTTAATGTTTGGATTCCAATTTTTTCCTTATTGTTCAAATAGTTGTTCGGAATGTACCCTCTATAGATCATCGAAAATTGTGCGCTATTAGATAAACGCCGATGAGATGTGGCGGAAATCCAGTTCTGTATGAAGTCCGTAGAATTCCCTCCTTTGGGTAAACATTCCTTCTCAATGCAATGCCTTTGTGCAGCTTGTATTTTTTGTTTATTTTACGTTAGGTAGTGTTCGCTTAACTCGGCAGAAGATTTGGAAAACTCCAACGAGAAGTTGTGTCGATCACTCTGCATATGCCATGGATTTTCTCATCCTTTTCTGGATCCCCCCACTTTCCTCATGCTTTTCGAAAATGGGAGAGTATTTTGGTCACAGAGCGCCTCCCACGAAGCCTACGCTTAGGGCGGTGCTGTTGGGGTAGTATTTCCAATTCGAAGCGCGCCCTATCAAATCGAATGGCAAAAAATGAGTTTGTTATCAAACTCGAGGGTGTAAACCTTTGTAACAAAAACGATGATTTGGTGGATAAAATAACTGTGCACATACTTATTTTTAACTAAACAGGCTTTCTTTCTACACAGGAAAGTATTTCTGTTTGCTCAATTGACGTTTCTTTAAAATGAAATTCCTCATTGAAACTTTGTCACCTTTGTGGAGTGGATTTTTTCGTGAAATCTAGCAACGGTGCCACCGAATCAAATTCTCTCATTATTGGTCTTTCTTCTACCGACCTTGCTGATAAAGCAACGACGCTTCATCACGGTTGTTTTTAGAAAGTAAGCATGGTTGACTTCACCTTGTGTCTTTTATCTTAAGCTTCAATGTTGTTCAATGTAATGGATTCTTACACGGTTGATGTTATCAATGGTTCCGAAACCGCCGTCTACTATGTCATTCCCTTTCTCGAACCGGCGCTTATCTTTGGTTTTAATTGACTTATTAAAACTTCAGGAGACCTTTGAAATGGTTACAGTTTTACTCACATAGCATTGCAAAGTTTGTCATGAATTCATTTCTTTTGGGTGATGACGATTTAGATAACGAAATCACACTTTCGACTAATTTCAAACATTTATTTCCATAAATGAGGTGCCTACCTTGACAGTTACTAAAAGCTCCCACAAGACCGGCTTCATGATGATAAGCTTCAAATTCAATTAATATTGGGTTTTGATTTATTTCTAACCCTGGCTAGACGCAACTTCTTGGTCGAGTCTCTTGTCTGATATATTCAACAGATTTCCTCGATTCCATCTGTCTTGAACTTAACCGATCGTTTCATTTCACGTTTGGGAGGAAATCCCAAAGATATTTATGAAGTGCGATTCATATAAGTTCAGTCGAAACGTTGATATTCGATTTTATTTTACGCTGTGAATTATTTCTAGGAAATGGGATTTTCAATGCATTTTTACCCCGATTTTAGAATGATTATTCTCTCGTCCATTGCATTTAGGCTGGATGGGGTGCTAAAGTTAGAATAATGTCTATTGATATTTCGATCATCATTCCGCTTGTACCAACTCTGATTTTAGAAACCGGAAAATTAATGCATCTGGTAATGCTGGCTGTGGTGATATTGGAAGTTCATACTTTAATGTAGCTGGGCAAACGTGTTTTGGGCGAAGATTTTTCAAACATATACATGTATTGATGGGCTTAGTAATGATTTCACATCAAATCATTTTTCTTTCAGCACGTATTTTTCTGAACATTGCGTTGTAGAACCATTGGGACGTAATTACTTCTACGCTGCTATCAAACTTAATTATAGCATTGCTAACTCTTAATAGTGAGTATTAAGTATTTGGTAATTATGTACATAGCCGAAAGATAATACAGTTTGCACAATCGTATTTATTTGTGTGTATTGTCTATCAGAGGAATATTTTTCCTTGGATATTTTTGTCAGTGTTTGCTGCGGCGAACCGACACGGGAGTTTGACGTTGAGTTTGGCCTGCGGCCATGTAGTAAACAGTTCGAGTAATTTGCCTGTCGTTCAAAACGCATGTAAATTTGGCGTAAATGAAAGCTATTTTTACCAGTACATTTGATGGAATAACTGCCCTTTATTATTATCTCGGTTATGGAAACTGGATTTTGTGGAAACTGATGTCACCAAATGGTGACATCAGTTTCCAGTGAGTAATCACAGTCCTATAACGGTTCAATGTAGACATTTCCTGTAGATTACGGGATCGGGTTGGTGTGGTGGCTAGAGTACCGGCCTCCCATCCCGATGGCCCGGGTTCGAGTGCCGAGTGGAGGGCATTCAGTACTCCGTCCGTTGGATGGGACGTTAAGCCGTGGTCCTCTAGGCGCCTGTCGCTAACAGTAGGCTGAGGCTGACTCCGGGGTTTCTCTCCACCCTTCCTCCATTTTCTGAGATGTTCCAACCACTACCAAATTACTCACCTGTCCTAAATGGTGCGAATGACCTCAGATATCGGTCGCATCCCCTGAATAACTAACATAATCCTCTAGATTAGGACTTAGTGGTGGTAGTAACATGACTGAAGTGGTCTTTATCAAAGCTTATCCAAATTAGTGTGACCTTTTCTTCGTTCTTAAAAATGGTTTAATCAATTTTATGACCTTCCTTTAAAGTATGAGAAATCATATTTTATTGATTTGTCTTTAAATGTTTAAAATACGCTCAAAATGTGGTGCAAACTATGCGGATTTATTTAAACCCCTCCTTAGCATCCACCACCTCTCGTTAGCATCTTCAGCGCAGTTCTTGCTGTGTGTTCTATAGGCTAAGTTTCTTCCGACTCGGTAGGATTTTAAAACGTGTTTTCTTAAGGCTTGTTTGGACTGGCCCCTAAAATGTCCCCACCGCGACACGTATTCCGAAATCGTGAGCTGAGTTCCCGGTTAAAGATCAGTGAACGTCAGCAATAACAGTAAGTACCTTAAGGAAAGTTCGAGCAAGGGAAGAGTCGAGGGAGCGAACGGCGTGCACAACCCTGGGTCGAAAGCGATTCCGAAGGTGGGATATGGCGCGAGACTCGAGGAAGGGGGGGAGCGGTTTTGTGTGTATGTACTGAGCCTCCTAGGGGTTCGGCGAGGGAGGGGCGAAAAGGGGATGGAGAGGGTACGCGTCCGTTCCGTATTTAGCTCTCTATCCATCCCCCTCTTCCTTTCTCTCGCTTTCGCCCCTCGGAATGTGTGTCTGTGTGGGGCCAAGTTCAGCTCCGGTGAGGCTGCGGGACTATTCCATCTCCTCGGCGCCTTGGATGCAATACGAGCTGTATGTGAACAATGCTTTTATTAATTGATTGAAGAATGGTTGTTTTTGTTTTCCATAAGGTGTAGCTTTACATGTCCAATCAGGGATTCATTTAACTTGTTGGGATTTGCAAGGTCAGAAAAAAAAGGCATGGTGGATTATTAGCGTTACATGAGAGTAAAAACAATCTTTCGGAGGAACTGACTCAGGTTAAAATATATTTACCTTTCAGATAAATTTGAAGCGCAATTGTATTAACTAGATTTACTGAATCCAGTACATACCTGTTAGTGATGTACACACTATTCCACAATTCTTTTTAAAATTACGCGAATGTATTTGTTGCGTGTAGTCTCGTTGTAAAAGTCTTTCAGTAAGTCAGCGGATCTATAGGCATTTCTTTTGAATGCTCCGATTCCTTAGCGAGTATTGTCTCCGATCAATTCCATGTATCTGGAAAATTAAATGTACGAAGAAGCATAGGGGGAGCCACAGGATATGGATGGATCGGGAGTTGAACGGCGGTATCGTCGAATAACATCGTCTGAGTGACAGCCCACAGACACCTCTGCCTAACTTGATGGCTGTTGGCCGTTGTTAGTGACCCTAATGTCTGCTAGAAAAACTCACCGATGGGCGTGTGGTGGATAGGGTCTCGGTAGCCAGAACGTTGAAATTCAAATACTGCAAATCGTTGTTTCACCGCCTGCGGTTCCCAGGGAAATAGTTGTGTTGCTTGGAAAATTATTTCGAACCGACATGGATTTCCTGTAGCGAATCACTTGGCGCGATCGACTTGATCTTCCATTTTTTCCCGGATTGTCGATAAATCGGCTGCTTAGAAGCACTGAAAATAAATGGTGATAAATCACTCAGGGGGCGCTTCTTTTTAAAAGGAAAGCAAAAATGATTCAAATTACAACATTTGCGTAAAAGTGGAAAAACAAACTTGTTTTGATTCAATTGATGGCATTTTGTGATTTTACTTGATTTATTTAGTCTTGAAGTAAAAATATGGTTTTAAATTATAAAATTCATATTAGCAGTTTGCTAAAAATTATTAGGCCACTTTAATAAACTAGTAATGTCAAATGCCACATACCCATTGTGAGCAAGAGAAAAATGATATTTTTATTTTTGAAACTGTGCTTGATATTTGTTTATTTGTGTCTGTTCTGCATATTTCCGTATTGGGCTCGTTTACTATATTTTTATTGCTGGATCTGATGGAGTTTGTAAAATAAAAAGACCCGTATTTTTCCGTTTTTTGATCCGTCAATTATTTCTCCAGTTATAAGCGGCGAAAAACTGATGTTTTTAACCCTTTCGGAAAAGTGGGAGTGGTGCAACCTCTGACGTCATTGACTTCGTCCAATCACAACTGAACCCGCGAAGCTACTTCGCCGTATCGCAAAGGGGGGGGGGGATCACAGCTGGCTCAGCCAATAGGAGCGATTGCGACAGGATCTGTGCGAGCAGACCTTCCGAGAACCCCCCTCCACTCCCTTCCCTTCCCCTAAAAGCAGTCAAGGAAGGGAGGAAAATGATGTCAATGATATCAAAGCAGCTACTTCGGTGGGTGTCACCTTTTGCCTATTTTAATTTTTGATTTATTAGTGAATGGTTGTGGTATAAAGATTAATTTTTTCACTAAAATTCGTTTTTCGTTTCCATCTAACGATTTCGTGTACAAAATTGCGATTTCGGTTCCGAGTAAACGACCCAATTGAGTTCAGAATGATAATCCTTTTCGGAAGCGTATGGCTATTGGCATTGTATATTTTTCCAATGAAAACTCCCAATTTTTCCAATGAACTCAGGAGTTAGCCCCCATCGATCGATCGGAGAATGCGTAAAGCTGTGTGGAATGTACCAAGTTTGTTTCATTTACCGTGTTTAACGTTCGTAATTTCCAAAAACTATCACCTTCATCCGTTAATTTAATTAAATAGGTAATAGATTTGAAAGTATCTTCAAAGGACGTAAACTTCAATCGTGTATTAGGCGTAATTCATTTACTATGTAATGCACTGATCAATCTTGGAAGCAAATTTGTGTTCTTAGATCATTTGTTCATCTTAACTGGTTGCTAGACGGTATCAATTTGAACACATCAACATTTGGGTGAAATACACGCTCCGCGTCAAAGAGGACTGACGTAGAGAGGCGGATTTCCGTAGTATGGCAAATTCATATCAAAGGCCAGTGGTGTCCCCCATGTCCTTAGTTCATCCGTTCGCCGATTCAATTTATGGCATTGGCCAGGCACGTAGCCAGAAATTTGCTTCCGGGGGGGCTAAGTTTTGCGAAACTTGAAACAAAGCAGCCTTGCCCATTCGGTGCCGACATTTTACAAATCTCTTCCCTTAATTTTCAGTGCTTGGTATTTACTTTTGCAGTGCCCATATTTATCTCTTCTCACTGGTAAAGTTCGCTGCTAAAATCAGAACAACAGAATTATTGGGAAAAAATTTCGGGGGGCGGGGGTGGGGGTGCTGAAGCCCCAGAAGCCTCCCCCCCTGCCTACGTGCCTGGCATTGGCTAATGAAGTATGCATTTCAATATTGATTTTCATAATTCTTTATTCATTGTTCTTTTCTCGCCTTTATTAAAGCGGGAGTTAATGCTCCAGATATTTTCTTAAAATTATTAGTAAATTTCTAGTAAATCGGATTTCTCGTAGTGGTAATGATTTTTAAAATTATCTCTTAATCATGTATTTTTATTTTTCAGGTAAGTCCAACGTTGCGTGACATTCTTCTGAGTGATGCTTGCTTTCCTTGTGGGATGCATGGTCATTTTACTAAAATGACTCCGAGCGGACATAATATTAGGAATATAAAACGTTTACTGTAAGTAGTTATAATTTTTAATGTGAAAGAATGCTTATCATGCAAGTATAGCCATGTCATTGCAATGACCTCTTAATCAGCTTTATTAGTTTGTGCCATCATTTTTCTCTATTTCTCGTATGCTACGTGCTCTAGGTTGGCCTACTTAATCTGTATACACGGCCACACCAGTGAGAAATAAGATGTGAATGATTGTAAATATTTGATTTTTATTAATTTCTTACGTAAAATACGAATCAGTGTTTACCAAACTTGAAAGAATATCAACTGATGCTGTGTGGAGCATCTATGTATTCTGTATGTCCGATGTATTAATATAGAGTTCGTGTTTTGTGAGTCAAATTTAGCTTGAAACATTTATGTTCTTAATGTGGGTCCAAGTACAATCACGTGGATTCGATGTAGGGTGACAAATATGGCGTTGCGTATGCTGGAGGACATTTAAGTCATAGCCCCGCGTGAACATCTGGATGTGTTATCGTATTTTATGATAAAATTCCGTGCTCGAGTCGATTGAAAATTCACTGGCCCTACGGTGAATTTAATAACGCTAACTCTTTTCAGTAAGTAATATTTCCGAAATTCTTAGGGGCGGATCTCGAATTTTCCTTGATGTGGTATCGCTTCGAGGATGGGAGCGTCATTTTCGCGACGGAAGAAGAATTGTGAATTATTCCGAGAGAAGGGGGCTCCGCTTACACATGCGGCGCACTTGTTTGGAAAGCTGATGGGGGACACCGCTGGCCTTTGATATGAATTTGCCATACTATGGAAATCCGCCTCTCTACGTCAGTCCTCTTTGACGCGGGGCGTGTATTTCAAATGTTGATGTGGTCAAATTGATACCGTCTAGATGCCAGTCTGCCAGAAATTAAGAAAGTAATTAAGCCCAGTCTTAAACTCTTACTTTTTAAATCTGTCGTTTCAATTTGAGGAGAATCATCATTTGAAAATGCCGAAAAATTTAGGATTTAAGAAAGGGGAATGTCCTTAATTCGTAACGTAATCCAAATATCATTACTTTGCGTGGCATCAAATCCATACTATATCCTCTTGGGGTATTGTCGAGCTTGCCATGTAGGAGATGTAGGCGTTGAGTTCTATATTATTCGTCCTCTTGTGGTTTCTTCTTTTTCTTTCTTCTGGTGTCTCCTCGTGGAACCCTCCCTTTTATTTTTATTGGTAATAAATCCCTCGCAAATTCATAATTTATTGAGATATACCGAGTTCAATTGGCTGTTCTTACTTGAATGATTATCATTCTGATGTACCAAGTGGGAGTTCCCTTTTATGATGTCATTTTGATACCTCTCTTCACATTATATCTCAAATTTAATAAGTGCTATCCTCACCATAAATCCTTTAATGGTCCCTGGTTATCTTTTTGAACAGAGCGTATGACATACCTTACATTTCATGCATGGGTCATTCGTTTTCGGTGGCCATTCCTTTTTTATCGCACTCTAGACACTCAGGTGTCCCATAACCTCGCGTTGTCATTTTTCATTTTTGGTTAGATCGACAATGAGGTGAATGTGAAGATCTGGGAGTTTTGTTTTTCTCGCGTTGTTGTCGTTTGACGCTCGGTTTTTATATTATATCATGCTTTGGATTAACTTCAGGTCAACTTATCATTCATCCAGATTTCCCTTTTTGTGATGCATTGGTGCATATTGCTAATTGAACACTTTGTTTTCTTGTCATCTTTGATCGTCACGCCCATGGCTTAAGTTCCTCCTTGGTTTTTCTGCTCATTCCGGATTATCTTTTTGTAACTAGAGCGTTTCCGCATTCAAAGCTATTACGGATTATCAAATTATCAAGCATCAATTTTCTCTCAGTGTGTCCATTTTTACTATTAATTTCGCTTTCCTTAATTAAAAAGGAATTTATTTTCATGGGTTGTAATTTCTTTGCTCAGGAATGACTAAGGAAATTGATCGGTATAGATATTACTCAGGGTTTTTGAGGATTTGAAAGTTTCTTTTCCCATTACCTCTTAGCAACTTCGGATTTCATGTTCGCAATCATCTTAAATAGCTTGTAAGCCTTCATATTTTGCGCAAAACTTCATTATTAATTTCGCTCTCATGCATCTTTTTAATTGGCGTGTAATTTTGTCCTATCACACAAAGATCTTAAGGCATGCTTTCTCCGTGCTTCCTCGATTCCTAGTCTTGCTCGACAGTTTGTCGCCATATTTTTTTTATTTAATTATCCGAGTCGTATTTTTAGTTATTCGGGGAAGTGGACCGATGGCAGGTCATTTGCGCCAATTAGGATAGGTGAGTAATTCGTTAGGAGTGAAAATGTTTCGTAGAACGGAGGAAAGGTGGAGAGAAACTCGGGGTGGGCGTTGCGTTAGCTTGCGAAAGACACTGAAGTAACATAATTTAAGGTCCCATCCAACTGACTAAGCGCAGAACTCCAAGTGATCTCCCCACAAAATTCATATTTTCGACAGAATGCCAATGACAGTCTCTGATACTTTCGGGATTCGAACCTGTCCCCTCAGGTTGGGAAGCCTGTACGCTATCCCCCACACCAAACCGATCCACTTTTGGGTTGTTTACATAGTGTCTACGAACCTTGTGAACCGGGGAAAGACGAATTATTTTGGACCTTTAAAGCCTAGAATGAGACAGGAATTTTACGTAACAACCTGGAGTTTTATAACTTTCTTGACATTAATGGGAGTCTAGAGAAATGCCGAGTTGAATAAAGACATCATATGAAAGATAGGTGTCGGGATGGGAATTTTTTGTGCATCTAAATCTTCCTTAAGTGGTAGACCAATAATAATAATAATATAAGATCGAGTGTTTTCCCGGCGAATAGTATGAAGAAAAGTTTCTCGGGCTTGACACCGGTTAATAGGCTCCATTACTGCCAACGTTTCAAAGAGCGACTCGCTCTTCATCATCAGGGCTTCTGAGTGCCGTATTTTATTATTGCGCTTATATATATATCTTTCGCCCGGGTCAGGTGTCTCCTGATTGGCCGAGACGTCGGTTTGAATTTAACGGGCCCCATTGTTGGCCTCCTTGAACATTCGCCATAATAATAATAATAATATTTTTTTGCGTTGTGAATAATTACAGTTTTTCCCTAATCAACTACGGATTCATCACGAAGTTTTTTGTTCTTATATCATGGATATTTGAACCTTTAAAACCTTCATAAACAACATAGAAAATCTGGAAAAAGCTTGTAATTTTTTTCTCAAATTTGGTTAGACACCAATTAGCAGATATTGAACGAAGAATTCCGAGACTGAAACACTAGAGAAACTCGGAAGGCGGGTGCGGTTGAGTAATAGGAAGTGGCTCCCTAAATCTAAATCGCTTACGCGGAACATCCTCGGTAAGTTTCCCTCATTTCCTCTTTGAAAGAAACTCCCTCCAAACCGTAAGTAGCCGCGGGCGAGCGTTCGCAACTCTTAGACCTGAAAATTGGCTAACTAGGAAGGTCGATCGGCTTGAAGAGTAGACTCCCCCAGCATTCGCTGCCGTGCTTTCCCCGTGGCCTCTTCTTTATCGAATTATCGATCCTATTGTGCAAATTAGGCGAGTTCAGAGAGTGAGAGAGCACGACGCCTGAAGTGTCTCTAAAATGGTGTTGTTATATGCAATTAAATTCTCTTGGCGTCACTAATTGGGTGAATACACTCTCGTGTCATACTCTTAGAGAAGAGAGAATATGCCTATCCATCTCTGAAGTGAAAACTTACACTGATATATTTCACTGGTGACAATAGATCCCGTGATGGAATCAACGGGACTCGACTATGACACATGTTTTGCAAATGACATATGTGCTTGCTTTCCGCTCTGATCGTTTAAATCGTTTGAAGGCTTCGTTTCAGCTTTCATGTCGCGCAAAATTTCTTATCCCCGACGCTTATTTATAAATGGTTATACTAGGGCTTTCGGGCCTTTGCTCAAAAAGTCCATCACCCAATTTGAAGGTCAGTTAGAAGAATAATTGGGTGAAGTAGCTGAAGCTATCCAAAAAGGGGAAACATGGAGGCCGTTAGGAAGGAAAAAAAACTCGATGCCAAGGGCCTTTGTCTCTTATTCTTCTAAAGCGTGCTTGCTTGTCATGCCATTCATGCATAATTGGCTTCATTAATCAGCTCTGTTCGCCGCTAGTCAGTCTGCGAAGCACGAATCTGGCTCGATATATGCATAATAGCTGACGTTCCCGCAGGAGGGCTGGCGGTGTTACTATGGCAACGCAGGAGGCAACTCTGTGCCCACCGGCGTGATGGGAAAAGTAGGCTATGCTGTCAAAGGAAAAAGTTTTTGGAGGTTATCGCTAACCAAATTTTGTCCTTCGAGTTAACGCATGCATGATACCAAAGTGGCCGTAATGGTGTTTTAACTATGAGTGGTGTTACGGTTTTCGCTTCCTCGATACTCTTTAAAGATGAGCTTAAAGTAACAATCGAGTGATTCATTGATTTCCGTATAGCGAGAAGGGTACGCACCTATACACGCTCTTTAGGCATTCTTTATGGAAGACCCACTTAAAATGATCCGGTCGAAATGGCGCTTTAAGGAGACCGCTTTGAGGATGCATTCCGTGCGAGTTTTTCTTTAAGTAATCATCTCCTTGTCAGATATCCTAAATAAATCATACCCTCATCCAGGAAACTGGCTCTTCTTTTGTGCAACTCTTTCACTTTGTGATTTGAGAAGCATTTCAGAATTGATGACCTTTGCTTTCGGTGACAACGGAAGCTGGAACCATTACTTTTTGGCGACATCTGCGACGGCATTTATAGTCAAGTTGACGAGGAATCAATACGCTTAAACCAATGTCAAACGTCTATTAAAATACCGATTGTAAAACATGGAAATTTTAATGGAAACTAGTAAGAACGTAAATTTATAGTTAAATATGTGCCTTATCAATAGTCTAATGTTTATGCACCACAGAAAATAATTAACACTCCATTGAACTGTTAAAGAGTCCGAAAATTGATTATTTACTAATGAAAATGGTCAGTGTATGTACTGTACGTTTTGATATGGCTTCTAAATGCTAAAAAATACATACGTTCTTATTCTCCAAGAAAAATGACTGGGAGAGTAGGTTGTGTCTTTGAAAATGGAACCGTTGCTTCAATAATGGGTTCGAGGCTACCCAAATCTTCTTGCTAAAGCTTACCTAAAGCATGGACTCATTTTTTTCTTCTTGTACCTAAATGTGGGAGCAAATAAAAAACTTAAACTTAACTCGAGTTTCACATCCATCGAATCCAGTGATGGGAAGGGGTCATATGTATTTTGTAAGATTTTACGGTGCCTCTTAGTTTTTTAGTTTTAAACTTTAGTAGTTTTATTCTTTGCTTTATCTGTTGTCAGCCACATTTCTGGTTAGAGCTCACCTGTACCCGTTTTGGTGAAGGAGACTAACGATGTGTTTGAAAGTAAGTAAAGTCCGTATATTATTACCTTTTACAGCTACTAGATTTTTAATGAAAAACTTGTAAAACCAGGCAAGATCAATTTGAAGGAACGTGAACTTGCCGCGAATACCTTAACACGTTTTACCCGCTGCAATTGCACAATTCAGCAGAAATTCCACAGAGAGAAAAATTATACGCCTTGACCGGGACTCGAACCCGAATTCCCTGATTTTCGGCCAGATGCTTTGACCAATTAAGCTACCGAGACGTTCCCTTTCCCTGTGGATTTTTTTTCTCCAGAGAACTCGCAGTACTTAAAACGTTTACTTAACTTTATTCTTTATAGGGGAATTAGAGCAAATTTTTCAACTCTCGAAGCCCATGAGAAATCTGTGAAAGTCATCCTGAAATGAAACAGACCACTCTTGAAAGCTACGGTAGTAACTGTCGAGTATGTGAACGAACATCACCATCTTGCATATGCCCCATGCCTCATGCGAAATTAATGTTTAATTTATTTTGTTCTCATTTTTATCTCCTCTCAAAGGCAGAGAATACCGTAATGATCCATAGAATGGAATAGGAAGGTTGTTTCGATTTAATGTTATTCTGGTTCGGCTGCGTGAGATACTTCGTCAGTGAACCACTAACGAAGTGTCTAACGCAGCACAACCCGAAAAACATTATTAACGACTACTCCCTGCGAAAATCTAATCAAATTCAGAGAGGTCGTTTCGCTTGCCCTGGTGATAGTGAATTTGGATATTTGGCAGAAAAACATCCTGTAGCTTAGGGCACAGGATGTTTTTCTGGAATCTATCAGATTCTGCCAATATTATTGACTTTTTTCAAAAGTTGCGGATTCCCTCAGGAAAAAGTAGTGAATTCTCGTCGTTCCCCCAAACTTAAGGTCACCGCGTTTTATTTTCCTTTTAAAGTCTCAGCCAAATCCCCATGGATTTCATCAGGACGGGCACGTTCGTGTTCGGATTTGCATGTCTAATATTTTTTCCTGCGACGCTGTCCCATATCTATTCGCAACGATTCTCGAGCGTATGTCTTTCCATTACGATTTTTTTTGGGGATTTTCTCTCGCGAAGGTGAGCGTGGGTTCGACTCAAGAGGTTATTGTTTCCGGCCGAATCTCCCTCTCAAGGCCACGGGTAAGGTGCCTGCCTCTTGTCTCAAGAGCAGCACTGTCATTTGAATGGAGCGCGGAGGAATTACAAAGGAGATCCGCCCGCCCATCCCGCGGGAACGCCCTCGGTATGCTAAGGTGCGTTTTTCACGGGGAACCTCGCATGAGAGAATGAGTGAGCCGCCTTGATGGATGATTTCCCGAATCCTCGACATCCTTCGCGGTAACTTTCAAGGTGGGCTATGGCGCTGTGGTCGAGTGTGTTCCAATGCCCTGGAGACAAACTCTTAATCGTGACTACGTGGTGCTCGCTCTTGTGGTACTCGTAGATGTACTTGAACAAAGCATGAAGAGCACTCTACTGTATGGCAGCGAAGCATCGACGATAACAGGAGCAGAGAAGTCAAGTCTGGAAGCATTTGAAATGTGGTGTTACCGAAGAATGATGAAGATAAAATGGATTAAACGAGTGACAAGCGAAGAAGCATTAAGAAGAGTGGTAGAAAAGTGATGTCTACTGAAAACTTTAAAAAGAAGACAGGAAAACTTAATCGGCCACATCTTAAGACACGATGGCCTCATGAAGACATTCGTCGAGGGAAAAAAGAACGGGAAGAATGGATAAGGCAGGCTTCGTATGAGATACATGGAACAGGTTGTGAAGGATTTAAAAGAGAGGAATTACATTAGTATGAAGGCCGATAGAAGAATCGAATGGAGGGCTGCGTCAAACTAATCCTAGGATTGCTGACGGATGATAATGATGATTGAACAAAACAAAAAATGTGGAACCATTTCGTCTTCTCTGTATTGCACTACCTGCAAATACTATATCCGTGTGTCTGCTCTTTTAGGCGCTTCAGATTGGGAGGAAAGGTATAAGGATGGGAATAGAAGGGAAAGGAGGAAGGGTGGAGATAAACCCAGCGTCAGCATTAGTGAAATGGGCCAAGGTGACCACGACTTAACGTCCCATCCGACGGAAGGAGTACTGTACTCGAATGCTATCCACAAAGTACTTAAGTAAGGGCCGGTTTCCCATGAACAATATCACTGCCGGAATACGAATTTGGGCCCTCGAGGTGAGAGACCAGTAGCTACTCTATCCACTACACCAACTCGACCCCCATCAAGGTATTATAAATAACATTTCAGGTACATCAAGGGTGGCAAGGTCATATATTTCAGCGTCGAGACCGGTCGGAATCATTAAATATTTGTGTGAAATAATACAAAATATATTAATTGCCGTATGTTGCAATTGGTGTCTTTAAGCCGCAAGCCATGTAAAAATACTCAAGTGTACCTAACCGTTGCGCCGCTTGATCCGTTACTTCTCATTGTCAGTTGAAGTCGAGTTACTTCGTCACCCGGAATGCCCAGGGAGGGGAAAATGAAGTTTTTATTAACGTTGAAGTAAAGGAAGTTTTAGTCACTTTGAGTTCAAATGAGAATGGCCACGTTATTGTATCTGACAGAAAGAAACACAAAGGAAGAAATGTTCGGTGTATTGTTGGAAGAAAATAAGCTGAGAGAAAGTCGAAAGAGGTTGTAAAAGTTGGAAATACGTGGTCTTCAAGGCCTTGGTAGAAAGTCGAATGTCATACGTGCGGGGAGAAAATAGTGGAAGAATTAGGTTTTTATGTGCTCCAACTGCTAAGAATTCATCCCATGTCTAACCTAACGTAAATCTAAGCCTAATATACAGACGCAACATCCATCACCGAGGGTATTAGAACCCGCGACCTTAGGATTGCCAGACCGGCACTACGCGACGGGCTGGATTCAATGCCTTTCCAACTCTGTTCCACCCGTTACTATGTTAATCAAAATCTGGATTACACAAAATATGACCACATATAATTAGGTTCATAAAAAAGAGAGCCATGATAAGATTAGTAATTCTTTCAACTGAAGAAAGAAGAGGACACATCAATTAAGATAAATCTTGAGTGGGGAAAAGGAAGGAGGTGGGTGTTCTGGCACACCCTTTTACTGACACGTACTGGCGTGTTACTGACCTAGCTACCATACCTGCTAGCTGAGAAAAGCCGTTCAATGTCGTAAATGTCATATTAACTAATAAGGATATTCAAGATGGCATTAAAAGGTTTCGCACTCTCCGCATCCGCCTATTTTTCCGATTACTCGTCGTTTGCGATGGCGCGCCCTTGGCCAAGCAATGCGGTTATTTTCGGTGGTGGACGTGATTGGTTGTAAATTTTTCGGCCTCCGATGGGGGAGGACGACCCCTCCGGATGGGGCAAACCTCGCACGGGACCGGAAGGAAGGAAGATCTGACGGCCGATCGCTTCCGCCGTCTGCGGTCGCGGTCTCGGGGTGAACACACCGCAGCAGTGGCTGGTTTGCCGCGCTCGGGAGGAAGACGCTTTCCTTAGGTCTTCACCATCCGGTCTCTACTAACGCCTACGTTTATTATTTTATCTTCCCCCTATAGTAGATCTCCCTCTGTAATGAGACTGATCCCTCGAGCGGAATCCGTGTGCGGTGTCAACAGGGATCCCAGCTGGAGTGCAGTTAGACAAACGCTGGTTAAATCGCCCACATTTAGGGGATAACCCTTACGTTTCCCTCTGCTCTTAACCCTCCAAGTAGTGTCATTTTTCCCTAACCTCTTTCTCGCTATATGTGCAACAGGTTATATTGCTCGCATTTCCCACCTGAGTACGAACTGGTCGCACAGGATAATGTGAATGTGCTTTTTCCTTGAATGTCGTTTTTGTGAGTTCAATTAAATTTTGTATCACATTCGCTCGAAATGTCGTATTACCGAAGAAGATGAAGGAAAATTTGGTGAACCAAGTATTAAATAAAGTCCTATGAAGAGGAATAAACGATAAATCTGATGAAAAATCTAAAAAGAAGATAGAGCCAGCTGATCGTTCATAACCAGTAGTGTACCAAGGGGGGGGGCGGGGGGGGGGGGGGGGGGGAAGGCGAACGGGGCGGCCGCCCCGGGCGCCGTAAAGGGGGAGTGCCAAAATTGAAAAAAATCTTTTTTTAGGATAAGAAAAAATATTTTTTTTTCTTCGGGGGCGGCTACCATCTAGTTAGCTCCGGGCGCCAAGGTAGCCTTGGTACGCTACTGTTCATAATCGTTCATAATCTTTCGGACATGATGGCCGGGTGAAAAGACAATTTGAGAGTAAAGTAAAGGGGAATAATGGAATATGACTTCGCATGAAAAAAATGGAGCAGAAGGATTTGAAAGGGAAGTATTACATTAAGAGGTTAGCTGATAGTGGAGTCGACTAGAGAGTTGAATCAAACCTGTCTTTGGGATTGATGACGTGATGATGAACGCCTCTGATTACCACGTTGGTAGTTTGTTAATCATGACAGATAATCTAAAGATACAAACGCCCTACCGCTCTTAGGTGTGTTAAGATTTTTATATTTAAACAGTATTGAAACATTGTATAAAATTTGAATTCTCTTTCACGAGCCGGAAACCTTTTCCATAGATCAGTAACGAAAAAACTCCAAACATTGTTTGAATGAAATTTTTAAGGGCAGTGGTTTGCTTCTCATCTCCAATTTTATGGCTATTCTTAATATTCATTCGTATTATTATATTGAGAGAATGCAAGGCATTACAGAACTAGAAAATATGAAATGAAGACTCGGCAGACGTTTAGTTTGCATAATATTATTTGCATCGCAATGATATTAATCGCGTGAACTTCACCAAATAGAAATAATAAAATAATTCAGTAATCCGTATGTGGCGAGAAATTGGCGAAAACTTACCTAGATAATGATAAGTCGTCTTGATTTAGGGTGAAATATTGCTAAATAGTCCTTTCTTCCATCTAACTCCTGGTCAATAGAATTATCATTGCTATAAAGAAATGCCTGGATTAATGGCTAGATCATTTAAATGCCAAAGATAAATTTGATAGTTCGATGTATAAAACATTAGAATTCCAATAAATAAAAATTACCAAACTAAAAATAATATAATGGCGTTTAGAAATTATATAGAAACTGTTCTCAACTAAAAACTTACCTGGGTATATTTTCCTAAGTCCGGGAAAAACGTAATGATGAAAGACTCATATCCTTAGCAAAAAGAACACGCAGCACGAAAACGCCCACATAAGAAAGGGGAAATTAGATAAATTAAACAGTAGGGAATTTAGAAAGATACATCTTATAACTAATTCATTTTGTCGTCAATGCTTCCCTAACCATCTTTACGTCCGCAATATAAGTCAAAGGAAATACCAAACGCCTCCTTTTTTCTGATATCTTCAACTTTCACGACTGGTGGATGAACTAAACCTGCCGTATCTTCTTGCGGTAGCAGCATATTCTGGGGATACAGGGACGCTAGTTCAAGTAGGGATGAGCCCTGCACAATTTGTTGCGTTACGCAATAATGAGCAGTGACCTGAATATTGGTACATTGTGATGCGGTCAAGTTGTCACTCCTGTCGGGGAAAGACGATTGTACATACATGACACCTCGCCTTGTTCGACAAAATGATCTCCCCTCCCGTTGTCTAAAGCGTAACCATCCGATTCCGCAATTCATTAGTTAATTACGTTTCGCCCTATGAATTAAGGTGAATGGCTGCTTTCTCCACCAATTTGTATGCAAATGGGGGCACTACATGAACGAAAAGCGCCAAGTCTTCCTGTTTTTTTCTGCGAGTATTAAATATTGGTACTTCTTCCATGTCCAATAAATACGGAAGTGGCTCATCGGTATAGTTTCTTTATTAGTATGGAATTTTAATCGCTCAGATCTGAAAGGGAGAGGAGTTCACGCATCAGACGTGAGGTTTGGCTGTTGCAGCTCAGCGAATCTCATTATTCAGTGGCGCTTAATTTTGGGTTACCGCGCCGCGGAAGTGAGAGGAATATTATTGGCGTGTTAGATGGCGTGAAGATAGGAGCTTAACGTAAAAAAGCGCCTTAATGTGCGTCGATTGTCTCGTTTTTATAAGGAGATGATAGAAAGTTTCTCAGCGATGGAAAATCCTGACAATTTTGCTAACATTTACAATTGACAAAAGCTAAGTTTTTGCATTAAAAATTGGTGACAAAATATCTACGTACAACTCAACTATTATTATTTTATACTGCGTTCAATGTCTATGCTTCATTTTCAAGGGTTGTCCACTTGAAAATTACGCATTGATGTTAAAATCGAAAAAGTAAAATAAAAAAATTATAGCGTAATTATACAAAATTGTTTCCTTTTCACCATGTTTAGCGCCGTAAAATCACACAGAATATTTTTTACTAATCTTCAGGGGATATCTGGCAAATGTCTTTTCCATGTTAACTAAAGTCTTCCTCAAAACTCTTTCTGTCTCTGCAATGACTGTTCTGTCATCCGCGAATCGCAGCTAATTGTTTCCCCGAGGATATTTATTCCTGAATCATTTTTGATATGTAAAATGACTTTCTCGATGTACTCATTAGGAAGTACGGTAGACAGGTACAAATTTGTCTCACTCATTTCTTTAATCCGTCTTCTTTTCTACTGGATCCAGATTTAATCACAGCCACTGATTTTTTTACTTTGTATAATTCTTCGGTCATTATAGGACACTCCATTTCCGTTTAGAATTTCTATTCCCGTTGTCGAAGGCCTTCTCCAAATCCACAAACGCAACGAAGGTCAGTTGTTTCTTCTCCATTCTTCTCCACTTCTCTACGAGTAGTCTATGGGCCAACATTACCTATCATGTGCCCCTTCTTTTCCTGGACCGAAATTGGTCCCCCTCCAGGAATTCTTCAACGTTTCGTTTTATTCTTTGGTATATAATCCTTGTCAATATCTTCGAGGCATGTGTCGAAAGGCTTATAGTCCTAAAGTTTTCACTGTTATCCGCCCTCTTTGGGAATGTGGATGATAACGTTCTTCTCGAAACCCGTGGGTATCTCTCTGTTGAGTACATGTCACAGGTGGTATTGCCACCATCATTTGAATTTCGCCTTTGAGCTTTTGCCTTTGTGAATATATTATTAGTTTTAAGTTTAGGTTAGGTGATGTGTAGTATAACCTCGCTTCTTACAGCATCTAAAGCAAAATTCTAAATTTTGCGCTACCTACTTTTTTAAGGGTTGAGGAATATGATGAGAAATAACTCATTCCTGGCGTAAGAACCAAAACTTTCTTATAACTTGATGTGAAAAGAGAAAACCGTGAACTAAATGGGGAAAGTATGGCTTACATGATTGCTTCTGTTTCACTGCTATTAGCCGGGGAAGATATACCTAGTACACCCACAGTTGGCAAGAAAAAAGGCGTAAAAATCTAGTGAATATGTTTATAATGTCATGATGTCCAGCTGTATTGTGTCTGGAGAATTATTGAATACCCTTTTTGTATTTTTTTCAGTCAACTATTATTCCTGTTAGGGTACGTTTTGCTCGAGATGGAATTATTTTATTATTATTTTACGTACCCCGAAAGTGCCAAATGCGCCTTTATCTTCCCATTATACATGATTGCTATGTTTACTTTCCTCCTCTCTTCGTCCTATTTGAAAAGGCTTTTATAAAAGATCCGATTCCTCCCAGAGTACAGAATATCCTCCCCTCTATTAAGATGTTTATATCATAATGGAAGCCCTGATTATATCGCGTGGTTATTATCGGCCCACACTGCTAAATATCTCGTAAAAATATGAATAATAGACGGAACACCCGTGTTGAGCTCGTATTGATGATCTGTTGAATGTTGTCCAGGAAAAGGTGAATGTTAAAAAATGCTTGTGAATAGCTGCTTACGTGAGATGTATGAAGCATATTGAAAAGGATGTAAAAGATGTTAACCAATACGAGACAGACACGTAGTCCGGGGGGGGGGGGGGGCTTCTGGGGTTTCAGCTCCCTCCTCCCCCGAAATTTTGTCCCAATAATTTTGTTGTTCTGATTTTAGCTGGGCATTATAATCCGGATTACACTGCATATAATTCAAGTGTTAATTGTCTTGAAACGTGATCACTAGTTTGATGCATGTGTGTGGTTAATAGGTTATTCTTTTCAATCTGATATGTATGTATGTGTTGAAGTTCTATTCTGGGGCCAGTCAAATTAACTGATTCATAACAAGGTAAGCAGTGCACTTTAACCATTAATAAATACCAAGTACTGAAAATTAAGGGAAGAGATTTATAACATTTCGGCCCCGAACGGGCAAGACTGATTTGTTTCAAGTTGCGCTACACTAGACTTGCCCCCCCTTTCCGAAACAAATTTCTGGCTACATGCCTGATACGAGAATATATGTATAGTTTTTTCTGGGGTCTACTGAGTTTTATATTAAGTCTCCAGGGAAAATACCTGCGTTTTAATGGTTAACTCTGCTATCATCTTCGTAGTAAAACCTCACCATCAGGATAACAGTTAATTGTATCTGAAGATATTTTTGGTCCAGTTATTTATGTTGATGTCTTTAATTTATTTTCCACTCTTTCATATTAATGATATAATGCTTGAAATTTCGTAAAATTTTGAATATTTCAATTTGGATGCTTGAATTATTAATTCATAAACTAATAATACAATTACTATTACAAAATTAGGCCTCGTGCCTAATTGAAATAAGAATTTGATAAAAAGGGAGAGAGAAAAAAGGAAAATATAAGAGAATTATTTAGGATACCTAAACATTTGAAATAATTTTATTAAAATATTAGTTTTTATAGTTTCTTGGGTGTGATTTTTCTAAAATAAACTGAATATATTCTGCTGATCGTGTATCCATCGCTTGGCACCCGGAATCTAGCGTATGCCTCCAGCTGTCCGGCAGTTTATGGCTGCTGCCCACCAGCGAAGAGGAAAGGGAGCGTTAGTTTCGCGACACTGCTGTGCTTTAATGCCGTCTCTTGCCGCGTAAGCTGGCGCGCTTGGCGTTGCGGCCAGTGCGTGGGCGTATAGGGGGAGGAATTGTGGGAGGCTCGTCGCGGAGGGGGCGTAGGCTGAGCGGCCAACTTTCACTCTCCCCACGTCGTCACTTGTTTTCCTTCCCATCCGAAGTTCCCACCATCGAAGCCTCACCAAGGGGAAAGGCGTCCTCCATCTCTCACTTCTATGCACTCCCATGCTTCGAGAAAGGTTTTTCGTCTGGCCTGTAAAACATTTCGTGAAATGTACTGCTGCCGTAAACGTAAAATGTTCGTATGTCCGTTTCCCATCACTGAAATCGAATTTTGCCGAGTTGAGACAAGCTCTTGGATGAGTTTAATCCCTTCCGGCGGTTATGCTCCATGCACAACAGAAAACTATGCATTGGTGTTGTTCAATTTTTAAATGGTAGCATGCAAATTTCAAATTAAAAATCTGCACTCCATTCTCTCAGAAAACTATGCATTGGCGTTCTTCAATTTTTAAATGGTAGCATGCGTATTTCAAATTAAAAATCTGCACTCCATTCTCTCAACTTGACGATAGAGCGTTATTATGTTCGAAGTCGCTTTGTATTTCAAGGTTATATCGCAGTGCGAGTGTGGAGGAGATAAGTTGAGACGAAGGAGATGGAGGAGGTTTTGAATGCGTATTGAAAATAACACAAATGAAGAAGTATTGGAAACGTTTGGGGAGGAGTGATGTTGGTGAAAAAAATTAGAAGACAGAGTGAGTGAATGATATAGGTTATAAGGGAGAGAGGGGTTTTGAAGGATATCGAGTAGAAGGAAGAATATCAAAAGGAGTAGGAGTTGGAAAAGAATGGGCAGTTTGGACGGAATTATAAATGCTAGTGTAAGGAGCTCGGGGAAAATGTTATGTATTAGGGGATCTGATTCTTCCGTGTATGAGTTTTTGTGACAATATTAAATTCGCTCCGATAATACTGGAACGAATATGAGACATTTACCGAACATAGTTAAAGGCACCATCGCTTCATGAGAACTTAAGTCGAGTAAAAATGAATAATAATAATAATAAAATGTCTTTATTGGTGCGAGATTGAGACAAAATTGTCCCTTCTGCCATATAACCTATCGTCAAAATAAATATAGAAATTATATAATGGTCAATACCTAAAATATATGAATGAATGGGTAGCAGATAAAGATCTCGAATGTCATGAATTTGCGTAACAAATTGATGCATTTCACAGCTCCGTCTGGGAATATGTTCAAGCTTTAAAGAAAATTGATGGAATAACAGTGTGGAATGCTGAATAATTCATTCTCTCAGAAAATTTATGTTTAGACAATAAAATCCATTTTTTACGCATTTTCGTCGAACAAAAATAATTCAAAACTATTATAAAATTATTTATAAAGCTATCATAGAGCGTATAATTTCCACAGTGAAAGAGAACGTCTTGGTAGAGCACGTGGCCGGAAATCAGAGGATCCTGGTTCGAGTCCCGGTAGAGGTGAATGAAATTTTCTCTGTGAAATTTCTGCTATGGAACAAAAATAATATCTTGTATATTACTGTTTTTTTACTTATAGAGCTCAGTACTGCGAATCTTTAGCGCACACCCCACCCAGCTTCGTAAACGGCGACAGTACATAAATGATGCCTAAAAAATATATCAGGTGTAATTGTTTCCATCACTAATGGAATGAATGTATTACTATATAACAGAAACCTTGTAGCAACGGAAAAAAGGCTGCCCATTCAGATTCTCCAGATTTCTGGGCAAAATCTCTGGGTCGAAAAGGTCTTACGGTTGGTAAATCCAGTAACAAGCGACCCTTGTCAGAAAGGGTGTCAGGTTGAGCTACTTACACGTCGTGTCTCTCTCAGGATGATTCCCTCCGCTTCCTGGGTTTCTCCCGCTCTCCTCATTTCATGCTCCGTACAAGACGATGCACTTGAAATATTGTCGATTTTCTGCCGCCTGGAGCAACAAGTTATAATTGCCGAGAGGGTACCACACATTGCGTAAATTATGGAAGGGCTTTCATTTTTATTGCCGCTAGCCACGTTAACGCGACTCAGAGGATTTTTTTCATACCACGTAGTCTTTTTGTTCTCTTCGTAGTCAACTACGCCATCAGTAGAATTTTATCTTATATGGGGGTTAATAATGTGATATCCTTTTCAGATATCCAGCAGATTGGAAAATGGAGATAATTTTTATTGTTCCTGAATCTTGAAGCATGTTATTCGCGAATGCACTTTCATAGCTCAAAAGTAAAAGTAAAAACTATATTTGTTAATGGCATCTGCAACGAGATGGTAATTATAATGAACATTTTTGATGAAGGATAGCAAAACTTTGAAGTAAATATGGTAGTGATGGTAAACGGTTCTTAAGCATGACTTTGATTAATTCGATTTGGCCGAGTAATTTCAGGTATAAATAGCATTGATGTCCAGTATGTGGATCGGTGTTACCCCGGAGCGAGGGCCTAAGAATGGAATAGACATTTTATTTGCACTTCGATTCCTTGAATTGTATTTCTAAATTAGTGGCATTAAAAATTACCAGCTATAGTCATTACTACAAGTCACGCAGTGATCACACATTCGCAATGATTAAACACGCTATAAGTCACGGAAAATGAGCTGATGGTTACAAGAGTACGCATTACCTAAAAACGGGCCAACTAATCTCAGATGTACGTCCCCATATTATTTTCTCTTCTTGTGGTCGATCTTAGTATTGAAAGTTGCTGTAGAAATGTTAATGCTTTCATAAACTCTCGTTGAAATGCGAGTATATTCTTCTGTAGCATTTGATTTTTCAGGTCAATTCATTTTATGTCAAAACTTAGCCGATAGAGAATACATATAACCAGATAAACCTGTAGTGATATTTTTCTTTTAAATTATTTTCCGTCCGTGAGTTAATGGTCAAGAGAAATGATTTTTTCTTTCTTTTCAAGGCTTATTTTATGACGTCGTTTCTATAAATTTAAGTACAAAAAGACCCAAGGATGCTAACCGTGGAACCGCATCGTTGGTATTGAATGTAAATCCTTCAAATGGAGGTAATGATGCTGCCATAAATCAATTACACGTCTCGCTATTATGATTTATCTTGAAGGAAAAGTCTTTAAGTGCTTTCACTTAACACGAAGTTTTTTATTTTGCGACTCCACGACCGAATTCACTGCAGTTTCCATCATCTGACCTTGAGGGTCACCTCATCCAAGTTACGCCAAAAACCACAATGTTTAACTCGTAATTTGTTTGCTTTATTGATTGAGTATCTGAAAGGTTTTTTCCACCTCCATTGTCATTAAGAATCATTAAAATAATCGATTTTCTCATACATAAAACATTTCACCTTGATTACTCTTCTTTAAGAGTTGGACTGTATAAAAAAATTGACGTTGACGGAAAATTGATGTTAACATGGTATATTCACTTTCTCCGCATTTCACACCGCTGGTGTACTGTATCAAACCTTTCAGTCAGACCTGAAATATAGAATAAAATACCACGCATACCGGATAACTTGATTGATGGCATTGACAAGTATGTACACCTCCTGTTTTTTTTTGTGGGAGTGGAAACTTTTTGGTCGTCGTTCTATAGTCAATTCAGTCGCAGTATATAAAGTGTTTCTGATTGAGTGAAATTAGCCTCTTTGGGCTTTTTTGCAATACCCAGACAGCCTCGACTATATTCGTAATTGTGAGACTTGGACAGTGATGATTTTTACCTTCAGTCAACTAATATAATGGTGGCAAATTAAGCATTTTTTTCATCTGTGTATTCTCTTCCGTTAAATTCCTTAGTAATCGTCGGAGCATTTACAATAATTGTGAAATTTTGCATGGGTACTTAAAATTCAGGCATCGTCTATCATGGCGAGTAATTAATTTTCTCAGAAATAATTCACTTGGTAGGGCGTTTTGTAGAAAATTAAGGGAATGGTTCAGACAAAGCAATAAAAGGTATGGCTTCTACGTAAAGGAAAGTCTCCTTATTTGTCACTGTTTAATGCCTCTTATCACTCGTCTGTATTTACACGTACTCATCATAAAGTAACTTTGTATTTGATATGCACTTTTTCTGTGGCCATCCTCGATTTCCATGCAATTTCTGAAAATCTCTGTGAATATAGTCCTGACGGCCTCTTTATCGAGAAACCTAGGTTGATGTAAACGACCAAATTCATAATTCCACCATATGATTAATGGGCGTAATAACAAATGCTGCTGCCTAGAAAGTTTACACTGTAGTATGGTAATGCTATAGATTTAATGAGTACTTTCTTCCTTTTTTGGAAATCTTTTTTTAAATCTTACACTCGTTGGTCTCATTCAAAATGTACTTGAATTACCATAAAATCTCTATTTCTGATAATTGAGTTTTAACCAAGATTCGAACTTTGCTTCACGCCTTCTCATTCATCGTGTGGGAGTCCTTCCTATTAATTTCCTTTTTGTGATAGAAAATGCGTCTTTCCCTCTCCCTTCCCTGCTTACTTAACATTCTTCCTCCTTACCGTGACCTTCAAGATCCTATAGCCTCCCATTATATCCTCCAAACACCATATATGCCCACTAATTTCCTCCCAGGTCTTTTCCCCCTACCGCTATATCCCTTACATCTTTTCCCTTATCCCTTATAGTATATACTTTCCCCTGTCTACCACCTTTTCGTCCATCATTCGTTTTGGTCATCTAATCTTCTCCGTTCTTTTCTAATTTTGGTACAATTTGACGATCACCGTATCTCACTAAGTAATCTTTTCTCTATGTATCATTCCCTTCATCAGTTTCTTCTTATCTTTCATAAATTGCATGACTCAAGTACGTACTTCATTTCCTGATATACTTGCTAGCATATCCGTTTTCATGCTGCTCTGAATGGATGTCGTTTGTAAATATCCTTATTAAACGGATTATTACAGACATTTCTGAACCGGTCGACAATTTTGGCTATAGTATGTTGCATTTTGTTTTGTATAAGATATTTTTGGTGAAATAGAAAGTCGGTCTCTATTATGGCGTCCCCTTGGGAGACTCATTGGTCCTGTCTCCTTTCGTTGTCGCTTACCAAAATCCTCATTAAGTTGTTTAGGCATTACTGATTGGGAGTTGCGTGAACTCTCGACTTGTACGACGGATTATGTGCCGAGCCAGCTTGTATTGGATCGCAGATGCGCGTCTTGTGCCGTCGTTCGCGTGTTGCCAGAGGGCTCATTAATGACTGTTGGCAAGGATTAGACGTGGGGAGGAATGCCTGAGGAATCCGATGTCGGCGTAATCCTGATCTCACAGCAACGCCCCTGTGAGGGCAAAGCCCTATATTAGATGGCTTTGCTTGCGGCATTCCCCACGCTTCACCCTGACGGGAACTGGGGAGGCAAGAGCGTTCCTGAAATCAGATTGGATCCGGTCCTACCAGTCTCTAAACTATGGAAACTTGGTCGTTCGATTTAACGGGATAATGTTGGGAACTGTTTTTTTCTTAAAATTTGTTTATATAATGGATTATTAGAATTGCCTTGAATCGATTCCTGTATGCTCATTGTATTTTTAATCGGTAATGTCCTTTCATTTGATGATTATAGTTTTCCATCCCTTCGGTTATTGACGCATCGTGAGTGTAAATCATTAAATATTTTTTTAATTTTATTAACCCAATGAAGTTCACCTTTTGACTTCCGCTGACCGAGCCAGTCAAGTTGGTAACGCTCCGGTCTGGCAAGGTCCGCGGGTTGGAATGGAGAATAGGTCGTAAGGTTTTAATGTATGCTAGACGGTGGAGTATAACCTAAAAAGTTGGAGCACCCAAAAACTGAATTCTACTTGAATCAGTGGGCCACGTTGGGCTCTTTTTTATTTTAGTGTGATTCAATTCTGGCCTGAATTTTCCTGATAGATTCCGGATTTCCGGATTGGGTTAATAGCGTACGCTTTTAGAAATTGGAAGATTTGTGGCTTCATTAGTGGTCGTGACTAAGTTTTTCGAAGCCAATTGTAGCGGCACTCGATCACCGTTTTCTGTCTGTGAGTAAATTTTAGAGCACGGCCAGCGTATCTAGAAACGTCATAGTTATTCGTTATTCTCGCTTCGAAAACAAACGCCGCTAATCTGGCATCTAAATCGCCGCATCAATCCGGTAGCGATTCGGTGAGCAGAGAGACGGCCGCTCCCCGTTGGTTTCGCTCTCGTACGAAGCGGAGACAGCGGCGGTCGTCGCAGCGAAATTTAAGGACGTCTCCAGCCTCTTTGAATTAGACTCGTCACGGAAAGTAACCCGCCATGACCGGGATGCTCCTTAAAAAACTGAAAAAAATGTGGAAGGGAAAGGAAAGAGCGGGGCCATCGGGTAGGCGGATTTCGAGGAAAGAGACGATTTAATGGACTTGATGATGCGTGTTTGTCGCTTAGCGGGGACAAGAAGAAAGGAGTTAAAGTGAGGGGGGTGAAGAGCTGGAGCGAGGGAGGACCTTCACTTTCATCTCAGGCAGGATCACTGCCCAGCCCATTTCGTAGAGGGAGCCTGGAAATACTGAGTGAATGAATCGGAACTTCCGCAAATTCGGATTTTTGTTTTTAGCTTGGCACTTAAACGTGTTATGTGTTTTTCTTCCTCTGCAGACATTAGACAATCAAGTATGTAGGGGCACTAGTACGTCTAAGGATAGTCCCTGCCGAACTAATTTTTGTGCGTCGTTCGGGAAGTTACGACCAAATTGCTCATCTTTTCCCCTCAGCTTCATCTGATATACTTGCATATTTTCTATTCGATCCACTCTACTCGGTTCATTTGTCTCTATTATATTCTCCCTTTCCTGCCAATAAGCAGCAATTTGCAGTTTACAAAATTACTCAATTAATTTCTTATTTGTTCACCCCTCCAGCTTCTTCGGTCTCCTTCATATTCCCCAGTTCACTATCCCCTCTTTACTGTATGAATCAGTTCTTCGTATCCGATGTATTTTCTACACACTTCTTCTCGCCCACATGTCACAGGCGTCTGTTTCACGCCCGCATGTGGTACCAAACTTAAATGCGTGTGTACGAGGCCATTGGTTAGGAGCTCAAAAGTTTCATCATCCGTTCGTGTTCGTCGAGGGTTTCTTTTTCGAATCTTGGTTCTTACGTCATAAGGGTTTCGACCTATCGCATGGTCTCTCTTCAAGTTGTTCACTTGAATGGAGCTGAAATGTCACTTGTTTTTGAGCTCTTTTGTGTTTCCGTCTCCTTCCCAATCCTTTTCACTCAACCCCTTCGTTCTTCCCTCTCATATCCCCCTCCCTACCTGTCCCTTCCCTCACCCTCCTCACCTCCTTCCACCCTTCTTTCTCGACAACGCGCAGTGCGAGCGAGACCCAAGACCATCGGCCGCGCTAACGACGCGGCATAAACCTCCCTCCACCCTCATCCTCCTCCTCCCTTAACCCCTCCAATCCTTCTTTCATGGTACGAAACCAACTGTTGAGGGAGACCGGAGTCTGTGTAAAAAAATAAATGGTGGGGCTGGGAGGAGGAAGAAGCCACTCGTGAGCTCTTTCTTTTTTTTTTAAGTGCCCATTCCGGAGAGAAGACGCGTAGTAATTAGTCCCTGGGGGAAGGCTTGCGTCCCGTCATTCGGTGGCGTGGGGTCAGCGAGTGCGGTACTGTCGTGAGGAAGGGGTCATGGGGTTTTTATGGGCTTGGGTCATTCCTCTAGTCCTCGCTTACGTATGGCTCCGCTTGCCCTGGTGGTCTGTTGTCGTCCTCGGCATTGGAAAAAAGTCAACCTCTCTCGAGATGTGAACGGGCTGTGCATATCGGGGAGGCACGATGCATTCGTGGTGACATTTGGTGCCTATGCTTTGTAACCGCCATTTTCGGCCACGCCTGACCTTAGAGGTAGCAAAATTATTTATTCTTTCTACCTTTAGAGGTCATGCTATGCGGGAATGTGTTTACATGTTGTTGTAAAGCTTAGATGTTACTCAGCGAAGTGGGGGAGAATCCCGAGTTAAATAAAAACTTATGGTAAAATAATAAATTAAATCTTTCAGTGTGAATAAATAAGGAAAACAATTTTTCTGAACAATGTCGATTATTATTATTAGTGATCTACCGGCTAATGTAGGTTTACTTTGATGGACATACAATTCTTACCCCCACCCCCATATGATGGCCGTTCTTCAGTTCGGCATACCTCCTACCTCCGTCATTCTATATAAACTACCCGTTCTTCTCCTCCCTCTACCCCGATTACCCAACACCCTTGAGTCTTTAAACGGTGGTTAATATTTGCACGAATTGTCCAAAATTAAGTTTAAAAGTAATTAAACTATTGCCAAAAACTATTTATTTCCTGCAGTGGACCGGGCTTGAGTAAGGGGTTGGGACAGAGGTGGGCGTAGTACTTGTGATAAAGATTACTTTGGCCGAACAGGCGTTTACTAGAAGAAATTTACCAGAAGATTACAGGCACGGAAACTAGGAGCAAAGATGTTGTGAAAAACGTAGCGAAAGTTCAATGTGGAGCTTTATGTGCGTGGGATTGAGACCTAGACTTTCAGGAGAGACAACGAGAATAGATTTTTTAACGAGATAGAGGCTTTTGATATGTGGGTCTGGAAAAGAATGTATAAAGTAAAGTGGAGAGGAACGTATATGATCAAGTGTTGAGTATAGTGGGGGGGACGAAAGGAATTTGATAGTGGAAATTAAGAGGCGAGGTGGGTAGACAGAACAAGTGACAGTGGAATGTTGAACGTAGAATCTATGTAAGCGAGAATACGGAAGGAAAAGAAAAGACAATGTGAATAGTACATATGATGAGAGGTAGGAGTCATGTTGACCTGAGGTAAGAGATATTGTAGGGAGGCAACTGGTCGGCAAAGGTGTGTAGTGAAGTAGGGTTATTCCATCAAAACTTACCCTAATATTTATAACTTATGATACTGATTATTTGTTCGTTAAGACTAAATTAGCAGTCCATATAGTGATACTCTCTTTTTCACTCAAGCGATTAAAGGGAGAGTAATCGAGAAAAAGATTGGAAAAACTCTCAGTTTAAGAAAAAAAATCAACGTGGTCAGAAGGGAGAGCAATCGAAACGATAACGAGAACTAGATTGGGAAAAACTTGAGTGAAAAAATAGGGACTGGATTAGAAAGTAAAGACCTCGGACTCAGCTCTCGCAGACAGTCCCGAGTCCGGTGTTTTGCGCGGGATTAAACAAGAGCGTCCTGCTTTCACATCCTGCTTGGATTTCCCTAATCCTCCGCGAATATGGAATCCTGCCATAAGTGCTGTAACATAACGCAAGGCCGCCATAGTAGTTCGCGGTCGCTAGGGGAAGAATCAACAAGGAGGAGTCGAGGAAGATGAGCGAGAGCGGCACGTCGCACGAGTGAGGCGGAGATTGGTGTTTGAATTTTGGCTGTTTTATTGGGGAAAGGAGGAAGTTTTGGAGGTGGGAGTACCAAGTGAGAAGTGCATTGACTGGCAGGAGTGGGAAGGCGAAGTGTGGAACTGTATGGACCGATCGGTGCTGTGGCGGAGCATATGGTATTTGGGTTGATAAAGTGACGTGGATAGTTTTGGAGGTATTGAAGATATTTTGCTTGGTTTCCGCCATCGGAACATGTATTGATTTGTAGCTATATGTTGTTGCATGGATGGGAGAGTATATTCTATGATTTGAATTTGTGTGTTGAATATCTGTCCTTTTAAATCGTGTTGCATACTTGATTGTATAAATAGGTCCGTGTCCATTCGAACTCCGTCTTAGGTTACATTTTGGCGCTCAACGGGGGCTCGATTTATTAAATTAACGTTTGCGAGGAAAATTAATAAGGGAAACGTTAGTAGTATATACCACGCGGAAGACCTGAGAAAGCGGAATTTATGGAAGCGTTTTAATACGGGAATTTAGCAACCATTAGGCGAGTCAACAATATCGGGACATTTTGTCAATAAGGACGCTTAGGTTCGTGCGCGTCCAGTCAACAAAAAATTGCATTCACAACAATTAAAGTAAATTCTCTTGTCGAGGCGTTCGTTTTGGGAAAAATGGCCACGGTTGTTAAATATTTGGGTGAATTAAAGAAGACAGAAATTGTCGAGGAATTAAAACAACTGGGTTTAGATACCGTGGGGATTAAGAAAGAATTAATTAACAGATTACGATCGGCATTTGAGGAGAAGGGAATAAATATCGATACTCATCAATTTAAAATAATGGAGTTTCCCGCAGTCGGATCTAACATTATTGCATGGTTAGAAGAAAAAGAAAGAGTGAGGGAAGAGGAGAGAAAGAAGGAAAGGATGGAGCGAGAAGAGAAAAGAAGAGAGGAGCTAAGAGCCATGTTCGTCGAACAATCCGAACAATTGGGAGAGAGAATAGAAAAAGGGCTAGCAGCTCATTTTGAGGAAAGAATAAAGGAAGCGAAAGCCGAAAGGAACGAAAATGTCTACGCTTACATAGCAAGAGTAGAAGAGGGGCAGAGTCAGATTCGCACGGAAGTGAGGGAACTGCGAGAAGAGAATAGAAAGGAAAATCATGAAGTAATTTTACGGAACGGGAAGGAGAAGGTAGTATGTCCATTCAAAGATCCAAAAATATATTCACAACAGCTGGTGATGCACATTGAAGAAATAAGGATGAAGGAGAACCATACGAAGCGAGAGAAAGCGAGCATTTCGAAGGAGGAAATAGAGAGCAGCATTGAACAAATACCGGAATTGTCCAGGGAAGAAAGAAGATTATTAGCGGAAATAGTAAAGGAGAGGAAGGAAATATTTTCGAGTACGCCTGGGAAAATAAAAGGGTATTCGTACAAGTTAGAGATAAGGGAGAAACGAGAATTTAATAATAAATATTATAACATACCGCTAAATCTACGTACGAAGGCAAGGGAAGCCATTAAGGAGCTGCTAGTCGAAGAAATAATTGAAAGGAGCACGTCGTGTTATATCTCGCCATTAGTTTGCATTATTAAGAAGGATAATTCAATAAGATTGTGTATGGATGCCAGAGCTGTTAATAAGATAATCAGGCCAGACTATGCTACCTCCAGGACACCGAAAGAATTATTTCAAGAATGTGCGAATGCTAAAGTCATGACCTCATTGGACCTCACGCAAAGTTTTTATCAAATCCCATTGGATCAAAATTCACGCAAATACTGTGCTTTTTCATTTGAGGGAAAAATCTATCAATTCACCAGAGTACCTTTTGGATGTGCCATTAGTAGCAGTGCATTGGTGAGAGCTCTTGATCATGTTTTCGGGGATGAAGTCAACAATTTCTGTTTAAACTTCGTTGATGATTTATTAATAATTTCCCGGAATTTTACAGAACACTTAAGGCATTTAGAAATTGTCTTGGATAAGCTTGAAGCTTCGGGAATTACAATGAATTTTAACGAAGTAAAGTTCTGTAGACAGAAGATAGAATTTCTTGGGCATGAGATTACTACAGAAGGAATAACGATTGCGGAGGAGAAGTTTGCGCCGATCCGAAATTTCCCACGCCCTAGGAGCAGGAAACAAGTTAAGTCATTTCTAGGACTAATAAACTACTACGCAAAATTCCACATGGATCATGCACAGATGACTGCGATGCTGAATGATCTCACCAAGAAGGACCGAAAGTGGGAATGGAATGGGGACCACCAACGAATATTCGATGAACTAAAAAGGGAATTCTGCAGATCAGTGATATTGCATCACCCTGACCCGCATAGACCGTATCACAGCAAAAGGAGAAAAAAGAAGAATGAGGAATGAAAGAAAACAACGAAGAGGGATAATAAACTTAAAAGTAGGGGACAGAGTGTTGGTCCGTACTTGCCCAGTATCACACAAAAAAAAATAAAATCTACCACGGTTTCTTACCATTGTATGAAGGACCATATGAGATAAAAGACACACGGGGAAAATTTTCATTTATGTTGCGACATCCGGAGACTGGAGCAGACCGAGGTGTTTTCCATGTATCTAATCTAAAGCCGTATCGCGGGGAGTTCAATCGCACACACCACACAACACCCAATGCATTTTGAATACTAGCTATTCGCGTGAATACGTCACGATATAGGAAGGGGAAAGACAGTACGAATAGTAAGAGGGGCAGGACTTAGGCAGCGAATATGTAGCGGAAGAAATAGTTACAAGGTAATTAGAAATGCCTTTCGAGATATGTTTTAAGATAAGGAGTTCATTTTGGCACGGATAGGAGTTGATGTTGTAAGGGTTGAGACATGTCTTAGAATGTATACATTGTTCTGGCTTACCTCTGAGGCTTGTATGGGTGTATGAACATGTAACTGAGGTTGAGGTGAAATGAAGGAGATTGGTGAACTGTGGTGATAAAAGTGAGGTATGTCAAATGATCAGCTGTACAGTGGACATGAATGAATAGAGCAGGACAAAAGGTTACCTTGGTGACCACTGAAATTTGTGAAAGTAATGATATGTGATGATGATGTTGATAAAATGGAAGTGTTTATTTGGTGTTTGTAAAAATTAGAAAGTAAGGATTTACGTTGCTTGTTATCTGATGTTATCAGTGTATATATATATTTATTTGATGTTATTAGTGTATACATGTTTGTAAGATGCACAGTCACGTACCATAAGGAGGTTTGATTTATCTATGAAATTTAGCTTAAGTCAAAATTAGAGGTGTCGGGGCCACCTTCCATAGATCACTTTAGAGGTTTCGAAAGAGAATTTCTCAATGTTTTCTAAATTTCTTTCGACGGGGCAAATGTAACATAACGCAAGGCCGCCATAGTAGTTCGCGGTCGCTAGGGGAAGAATCAACAAGGAGGAGTCGAGGAAGATGAGCGAGAGCGGCACGTCGCACGAGTGAGGCGGAGATTGGTGTTTGAATTTTGGCTGTTTTATTGGGGAAAGGAGGAAGTTTTGGAGGTGGGAGTACCAAGTGAGAAGTGCATTGACTGGCAGGAGTGGGAAGGCGAAGTGTGGAACTGTATGGACCGATCGGTGCTGTGGCGGAGCATATGGTATTTGGGTTGATAAAGTGACGTGGATAGTTTTGGAGGTATTGAAGATATTTTGCTTGGTTTCCGCCATCGGAACATGTATTGATTTGTAGCTATATGTTGTTGCATGGATGGGAGAGTATATTCTATGATTTGAATTTGTGTGTTGAATATCTGTCCTTTTAAATCGTGTTGCATACTTGATTGTATAAATAGGTCCGTGTCCATTCGAACTCCGTCTTAGGTTACAGTGCTCTGAGTCCGAGATTGAGAACGGTTCTCCCCTCGTAGAAAACCTAAAATGGGATTTTTTTTCGCTTTTCCACCCGAAATGCTGCAGGCGATATCGTGCCCGGGGGAGAAAATAAGCTCGAGTTAGGTGAATGGTGTGAAAAATAAATGGTTATAAAAACAAACTTTAAAAAATAGCTACATGAAGAGGAAGTTTCAAAACGAAGTTGGTTATCTACATCTTCGAAATAGAAGGAAAGTCCATGTAGAGAGCCTTGTGTACTGAGTACCCTGTAAGCCCCTTCAATGGCCTTGGTCGAACAACACCCATATGGGTGTACACCCATGGGTGTTGCTCGACCAGGGGGTGCATGGCAGCGGATAAATAATCTCTGGAAATCTTCTAATGATTAAAATAATATTCTATCAGAGATTACCATTAATTAAATTTGTTATTATCTTGACTATTTGATAAATCTTTAAATCTGGAGACTTGGTCTGTATTAAAACTTCGTTTTCCTGTCCCTACGTTTCGCTTCACATTGTCCAAGTCTCCAGATTCTAAGTTAACCATTATATTCATGCGGTGTAGGCTATACAAATTAAATTTTTACACAACATGGGAGGAGATATTTAAGAAGAATAACATATATGCTTTCTGCAATCAGTGGTTCTGGCAGATATGCAAAAAACGTAAAAAAAATGTACTTTACGTACCATCATTATCTCCATGGTAACTTCGTTTTAATATCTATTAATCTGTTTGTGTAGTGAGTGCAATTGTACAATCGTGTGAGTGCAATTGTACAATCGTGTGAAGGGAAGATCTTTTCGTAGGGTCATATTGGAGTGACACATTTTGGTGATGTAATGGTGGCGATTTACGATGCTCGAGTCATCGTTGAAGTCTTGGATATTTTTTGCCGTAGCCACGAATTGTGCCGTGGGAAAAAGTGTGCTTACATCAATCATTACTATCGTCAGTTTCCCTTTTTTTCTTTGCTGGTCAATTCTGCTGGTATTGTGTAGGAGAAAATAAGCTCGACGGAGAGGGAGGCAAGAGCGGTATTTGGTACGGTGGGTAGGGAGAGGACATTCTTTTGGAAGAACTTCAAAGGAGAATGAAATAGTGAAAGGAAAAGTAATTGAGAGATAACGGAAATGTGAAGAAAATTATACCCACCATTGAGCAAGTCATTGATTGTATGTACGGAAGAGAGAAGTAATGATAAGGCATTATGGACGGAGTGTAGCGGGAAGGGGGATAGGTTAGATCAACAGTCTCCAAACTGCAGCTCAACTGCCAACCAAACTGCAAAATAAAACATATATCTAACTCTAGGTTTATTTTTTGCAACAGCCCGCTGAATAGCCTGAAGTTCCTACGTTACCCTCACAGCGAAAAGTTTGGAGACCCATGGTCTAGACGAAGAGTGAAAGGTTATGCTTAAGTTGTACGAAAGTGGTTAATTCGTCCAACATGAGTTTTGGGTTTTCTTTGCGTCTGCTAAAACTTACTTGAAGGATATCTATGGTAATGGATGAGTGCCATGGTAATGGATGGGTCCCATGGTGAATTATTTAACCATAATCTTGGTTGGTAGTTTTTTCACCAACCAAATGTTCATAAATTGGAAAATTTGTCAATTTGGTTGATTGCTAAGACAATTATGAATTTGATTTACGATTAGACATGATTTCTCATCACACGATTGGGTATGCTGGTGAAACCGAGCCTATAAAAAGATACCCAGTTAACGGAATTGGTTTTTCCATATTCCCTAATTGAAGTCAATATTTGCAACACAGGACGTGTTTTTTTCGTAAATTGTGGTCTGCTTCACATTCCGTCGAAAATAATAATGAGTATAAATGATGAGTAGGAGAACAAATCCACGCAATTTTATTCCTCTATCGTGGAGGCTGGTAGTCTTCGACTGAGCAACAATCCTCCGGCCGGATCTTGGTTTTCCGCACGTTTTGTGGCGCATCAAAAGTATTCCGCTTCATTGCATGGGGCGATAGAGGAAGCTCCAACCCCGAGTTTGCAGTTATACCGGGGCTATAGACCTCCTTCGGTGGTCCTCCTTTTGAGTTTAGGTGTCCGTGTCTTCATGTTGCGGCGTTTCGCTACTACACACTCGCTCCCCAACAACCCCCAAGAGTGACAAACGCTGAAGTGCCTTTCGTGGTGTGGCAAATTATGGTCGCCACTGCAAAAGGCGAGAGGAAATGGGATGGGATCGGATGTGGTGTTCCTTGGAGGGTTGCTGATGTCCAAAGTGAGGACAGGAGCATTGAAAGCATAAAGTGGTCGCTGTGGACGAAATTTCGTACCTATCCTATCGACCCTTAAGTATGAATAGTTCAAACCATAACCATCACAGTTGAAATATTTTTTCGCAATCCAAAAATTCACGTGCGAATGGTCACAATAACATCTACGAATCTTTGTGCTATTTTTTGCAGGTCTTTGGCGATACAAAATAGAAATTTATTGTAAGTATTACCATGCATAAGTCTTTGGGCTATTTTAGGTAGGCCCTTGACGATACAAAATAAAAATTGATTTCAAGTATTTTTCGACCACCCAAGACCGTAGCCCCGTATTTGTTGACTCTGTACTTTTGTGAGGAATAAATTCGCTCCCTTAGTGTCAAAAATTTCGTGGCGAGGTTTCAAGCAGTATTAATTGTTGGTATGGCAAACTTGGGCAGAAATAACCGTGTTAGAACAAGCATTGATTGGTTCGATGAAAACTTGCGCAGGCTACGGTCCGTAGAACTAGGATATTAACGGTGATGCTTGGCTATCTATGTTCGTATCTAGTTCAGAGCGAAGCTTCCGTGCTCTTATTTCTTCCTCTACTCCACGATATCGCTTCCTCTCCCATACGGTGAAGTAGAAGAAGCACCTCCCGGTCTAGGTTTCGCATGTGTGGAAGTTTTCGTTAGGGAGAACTTGAGTAGAACAGTTCAGCGCACCCGTTAGAGAGATCAGCTTATGTTCTCAAAGTTTATATGTACTTACGTCGAAGCGAATACCCACGGCAGTGGATTTAGTACCCCTCGAAAACGACCCGGCCGAAACGCGTTGGGCTTCGGAACTGAGTCTTTTATTTCCTCGTCCGCCGTCATTCCCCATCACGCCATCCCCTGTCGTCGTCTTTTCACTTATGTTCAAATTTAAACTGCGTGGGTAAAATAAATACTTTCTTTTTACACTGACAGTGTGCAATGATTCCGAAATATTTTATTTTCATTGAAGTGACAAAAGTCCAGAAAGGAGGGCTAATTTAATTGCTGATCATTAATGATACCTTGTACTACTTCAGGCTTATTTAAGATACTTACCTGAGGAGAAAACAACGTACTTTTCTACAAAAGAGGAATTTAATGGTGATAAAAATTAGGGCCCATTTTTCTTTCGCACATCTCAAGTTATCTTAACAAAATGGACCGAAAACACCCTAACCTTCGACTTCAACGATCTTGTTTTCGATAGCCAATCAATTCTTGCACTCCATTAGATTTGTTTAACGATTATTAACGTGTAATCTACATCAACATGCAACCCTGCGAGCTGCTGCTAGGGCGTGTGGCAGGGGGTGGTAGGTCACCAGCCGTGAAGTTGACTTTTACCTGAAAAAATACTGTGTTGTTTAATAATGAATTATAGTTTGTAATGTATTTGAAATGAGTATTCTTTTTTACGCTGAGTTGTGAATTGTGCGCGGTATAAGATAGTTCTTGTATCGCTCGTTTCGTAAGTTTATTTCCCTTAATTTGTCACTTATCTCTTTCCAGCTGATGTAGTGTGGAGGTAGAATTATGTCCGCAGTGTCAGATTCAATTTCGTGTGATTTGAAATTTTCAAGTAACTCCAATCTTGCGAACAACTTTCTATTCTCAAGGGTTTCCCAAACAAAATCTTCCCTTAGCCGAGTGACACCCTCTGTACTTTCATAGGAGCTTATATTATACTATGGGAGTCATTGTTACAGAACGCGATGATTTACTTTGTATCTCAATAATTTCCCGGATTTGATCTGTAATCATTGAATCCCAAATTAATACTCCATGTGAGGCCTTACAAGTGCGAAATAACATTTTTCATTTACTTTACCACTGGAACACTTTCTCACAATCCGTTTGATAAATCCCAGACTCTTCTGCGCTCTGCCACAAATTATTCAACTATGATTCCCCCATGATAGATTTGAAGTAATTGTTATTTAGTTGTTTTACTTCACTTTCCACACTTGTCTACTCCGTTAACATTGTAACTTAAAAGTTATGTGATGGAAGAATGTTTCCTCTCGGACATTCCTCATGGCTTGATAATGAAGAACAATGATCATTAATTCCTCCTTGCAAATGTCCCCAAGCATCCACGGGCTAATAATTCGTAATTCCTTTAACCACGAAGACTATTTCATCAAAAATAAGAAAGGTTGTTCCCCTTTGACTGACTATATCACAGTCAATTCCGGCTTGGAATACTGCACCTACATAGTATCCTGCAATTTACCTCAAAGATATATGGCAGGGAGTGATCCCGCACAATATATACACTACTATCGCGCACATTACTCTGTTATTGATGGACCAACACGAACAGCTCCGATGTTGATGAACGGGGACGCTCTTTTGTGTAGGTCGGAGCTGTATTCGTGTTTCGTTTCCATTGTTCACTTATTTTGTCTTGTGACCTAAAAAGAGAGAAATACTCATTATATAATCTCTATTAAATGAACGAGGATGAGCATCGCGTACTGGTATTGTCTAGAATGCTGAGAGTTTATTCTGAAGTATTTTCAACTCGTTAACATCTGTTTTTGACCTTGTAGAATCCGCGCAAAATTTAAGGTTGGCAGGTCTCACTCATTAAGATAGAATATATGCGATAATGATGTGAATTTTACAATGTTCAAGGTTTTTTTATGTTTCTCGTGTCCTAATTGCACATTCTGTAATCGGAGCGTTAATTTGAGCATTTTATTTGAGTCGTAAGGTTGAATTTAGGTTTGCAAACTAGCACAATTAACCTTCACAATATCTGGTAACGTTTGCATGTGTCTCCTCTCTGCGGTTCAGAGGCTTTAAAGTTCATATATTTCGAACATTTTTCGAAATCGGTGCGCAATATAGTTTTCCCCGCCAACTTATTGTTATAGTCGAATTCAATATTTCCTGAATATGTTATGTCGTATTACACTCTTTGCATTGGGCATTTGTCGGATTCCTCGTTATTCTTACATTTAGTGGTAGGGGCCTCGATCATCAAGAGTAATTTTAAATATTTAAGGAAGCTTTGGCAGGGCATCTTACTATAGCAATTCTGAAAAGCTCCGTTTCACCCTAAAATATTTATTAAAACCACGATTCCCGTCTTTATTTCCTCGTACGTCCTTTCACGTATCATCGCTGGTGAAGTTCCCCTCATTTTTAGATGTTCAATTATTATTTCCTAATTTCTGGAGCACGACACGGCACTGCATTTAGGGGTGGCGACATGTTATGTGTTTAAGCGTGTGTTGCCCCATTTTAGCCATTGAATTCTTTGTAAAATTCCTCAGTATTTTATCGACACAATGCTGAGTCACTGGTATAGTCTGTATTTGAGCCATGCACTCATTGGGGACCCCGGAACCAAAGTCGTACAAGGAGATATGTTATATTTTGCCAAATGGCTGACTTTACACTGCATTGGATTCCAAGACAGTTATATTGGATGAAAAAGTAGTCGATGCTGATTAAATAGTTTGAACGCTTCTACTATGGGTATTTATTAAAAATCTTAATCAGTGCATCAGTGGAAAAATCCTAATCAAGAGTGTGGCCTTGTATGGTTGATAAACTTGGGGCGGGATCATGAATACTCCTTTTGCGCTGTCACTGATGTTGTCAATAACGCAAACTCTTCAGTCGTCACTTTTCTAAGCCCTGGTAAAAATAAACGAGAACTAGAGTTTGCGCACTGTGTCCAGCCCCTGGCCCTTGCGGAAAAACGATAGGCATTTGGCGGCTTTTGAGATGTGGGGGGTGGAGAAGAATGAAAAAGGTTTGCTAGAAGAAGAGAAAGATAAATGGTGGAACGATTAAAAGTGGTAGGGAAGAAAATTGGGCGGAGAAAGTAAATCTGGATGAAGGGGGAGACATTCTTAAGCCAGGAAGAGGGAAAAATGCAGTTTTTTTCTGGATGGTATGAGGGTTGGTATATCATATGAAGGCACCGTTACAAAAGGAATTTTTGACAGAAAAGCGGACTGTTTTTGAAGTAAGGTAAGAGGCAGCGTACTTGTTTGGTGCCTGCAGGCAGGGACTATCTTCAAACTTACCATTGCTGGTAGAATACTTATGATAACGACTTGAAAGAGCGATCCTGATCCGTTGTAGCGACTAACTCCATTTTCATATTTCTCAGCCATACCACTTCTCACCTCAGGTCCTATCCTGTTTACCTCTTTTCATACTTCTGTGCTTCTTTGATCTCTGTACCCTACCTTCATCCGGAGTTCCTTGTCACTGCACCCGCGTGCGGTACTCTAACAACACCTCACCCTTCTAATTAATTTGTAATGGCGGGTCAGGTTTCTCCGGCCGCGTCGCTTATGAAGGAATCAGACTGTTTCACGCACACGTGTTAATCGATCAATCGCTAACCGTTCCACTCAGCTTCGTGCGAAATGCAGTTTTAATTGCGCCGTAACTCGCCAGACCTCCTCCACCTGTCGAGCGATGAGCACTTGTCGACTTTCGCCAGCAATTGAGTCTCGGTGTGGAAAGCTACCCGTCCCGCCTCTGCCCCTTGAGGCGGAAGTTCGCTTCAAAAAAGTCATCTCTATCCATCAAGGTCAAGTCTTTAATTACCGGCGGACACCCCCTAGCAGGTATTAAATGGTAGAGGTGGATAGAGTTAGTGACCTTGGACATCTGTAGTTTCCAATGTAATGCGTTTACTATTCTGAAAATGAAGTCAAGCATATTTCAAGGCACAAGTTTTTGACCTAAAAATGTGTGATGAACTTCAGATTCACCGGTCTGTTCCTGCTTGCGTGCCCTGGCGTAGAAAATGTAACAATGAATCGAGCTTAGTAATGAACGCCTTCAAGAAAACTAAGCTTCATTGGTTATTTGGTGGTTTTCTTTGTGTAATTATGTTGACTTGACCATCAGCCTAGTTGATGTACTTCTTCCTTATTGCATCTGGTAAAACACTTTCATCCTTTCAGAGGTAAAAGGAAAATGGTCGGGGAAATTTGGAGGAAGCAGGATAATTAGGTGAAGGTCGAATTATAAGATGATGTTATATGATATGGCTTTGAGAGATGGAGTACAGTTAATGAGCCCGGAAGAAGGAGGAAATTAACAGGGATTTTGGACAGCAGAGACAAATGCAGAAGATAATTAGAGGTGATGAACGAAAAAAAGAAAGAAAATGTGACAGTGGAAAAGCCATTAGTATTTGAAAGTGTTTATCTTATTGGACTTTTATACACAAAATTTAATCACAGATATGTTCAAATATTCGTTATTTCTTGGAAAAATTCGTGATCATAACAGCATGAAGACTGTTCACATCATGATACTGTCATAAAAATAAATTTCAGTTGGCATGAGCATGCAGTCTCACACATTAGATTAATACAGATCAAACAAACAGAGATATGTTTCGGGTAGTGTATTTTTATGGATCTGTGAGGGAAGAATCAAAATTTACATTTGCACCTACCTTCTCCGGCAGAAAAGTAATAAGAATAATAGGATGAGTCTGCATGAACCCGTAATATATGTACCTAATGTAGTTCTCCTCAGATATCTCCTCGCATGTTGGATGAAAAAGTGGAATTTGGTGTGTGTTCTGTATGATATTCATCCACCCTCGAGGTGGCGTGCAGGTTAGTCGGTAGATATAACAAGGCTCTGCATACGCATTGATATCCCTCTGCGAGCAGGAACCTGTCAGACATGATCCCTTGGCACGGCATTGCACTGTCCTGGATGTGATTGGTCCGGGAAATGTGATAAAAAAATGACGAAAATAGTTTCAATCGACAGGGGAAGCACAGTTATATATCTCCACTCTCTCTCTCTCTGTTATTTTCTCTCGTCTGCACCCCGTCCACCGAGTTTATTAGCGCTATCCTTCGTCACAGACTTGCGCGCGGTGTCAGCCCAACTCCCCGACTCCTCCCGCTATCCATTTTCCTCCCTGTCACGCCGTGAGGCGCCTGCTTTATCACCGTCGGCGCAGGTCCGCTTTTATTTCGAAACGACGGCCTCTGTGAGGGACGTAATTCCCCGCGCCGCCGCGGTCCGATGCGACGTCCCGGACCAATCGGTCGGGGCCCCCTGTGCCCTCGGAAGTGAGAGCACTCGCTCTCTTTTTTTTTGTTTCTTCCTCTTTGTCTCCTTCTCCCCTCCTGAGTATTCGAGTTGAAGAGTTGGGAGATTTGATCCCTTAATCCCATGATGGAGCGCGGCGATGAAGAGGGAAGATGGATGACGACGTCGTCGTCGCTCCCGTGAAAACAGTGTTCGGGAGCGGCAGCTTTTGCACCAAATGTATTAGGCGCTGAGAAAAGGTGTGGGCGGTGAGGGAGAGAGAGTCTATGCGCTCCTTCCCAGTCGGTCTCCATGTTCCTACTTTCTAGGAACATAAATTTGACTTGAATGTCCAATTTCATTTGTTATTACTTAGCCACTCCCTGATGTTACCTCGGACGGCCTTGATTTTTTCCAAAAGATAGTTACGTCCGTACGTATCTATTTCCTTAATTCTTTTTCATCATTTGACGTGGAATTCTTCGTACCTCCCTCCATTCGATCTGAAATGTTCTTCATAGTCAGTCTTGGTTGCCTAGTCAAACCTGCCGGCCTGTCAACTCGGTGACCTCGGGTTAAAATCTCGCCTCGGGGTTGGATCTCGTGGGTATCTTAAGACAGTGCTTAGATTAGAAATTCCGTAAAAAACTTATCGATTAAAGAACGTTAAAGCCTACTCCTACGTCTAAGATCGTATCCATTTACCTCCTCATCCGCACATTCCATCTCTTATGTCCTTGAGCCGCACCTCTTCGTCACCCACTAATGCCTACCTCCCACATCCTAGCACCAAATATTCCTCTGTAGAATTTTCTCCGAAAATTTCCTTTCGTAAATCAGGATCCGGATACTTAACCTCTTCGTTTACGCTCCTATTCATCCGGCTTGTGGATAACTATGAAAAGTTAGGCGTGATTTGATAGAATTTGAACGTGTTAGTTTTCGAAATGAATGCAATTTCGTTAAGAATTTGAATAATATATACGCGTATTTCTACGCCAGTACAACTTCGAACACCTGGTGGTGAAGTTATATTTCGAAGGCTTGGTAGAATTAAAATGTTATGCTAGTGGAAAATAACGTTTATTTTGTATCCCTCTGCTTATATATTCCTTCCGTATCCTAAATCACATGCCAAAAGCTTCCATTCTGTTATCATCCTCTTTCTTTCATCTGTGGGTTTCTGAGCCAGACTACGTCACTCCCCCCCTCGATCTACGTCGTTCCTAATCCTAGCTTAGCATTTGTTCTCATGGCCTTCTCCTACACTGTCTCCTAACAGGGGATTCATTTTTCACCTATGCATCTCTTCCGAATGCCTCTAGTTACATCTCATATGTGTTTCAAGTATGTACCCGCGCCTATATGCGATTCAGACCGAGAGAAAAGGTACAAGCATACCTGCCCTTAACAAAAGGCGCCAAAGAGGGCACGGCTTAGCGTCCTAAGCTACGGACGGTGAACTGAACTCGAATGCTCTCCACAGAGCACTAAATTAGATTTTCCAATAAGAAGTTTCTTCTGATGCCGAGATTCGAACCCGGGCTCTGGGTGTGAGAGGCCAACGCGACCCGCATACTATCAGTTTTTCCCAAATAAGCTAATCAATCTGCTTTATCTAACTATAGTTATTGTCCTGCATTGATGCTAAAATATTAGTAGTGGTCTAAGGGTTTATGTAGGATTAGTTGAACCTGGAAAACCTTTGAGTGATTCTTACGAATATCCTTACTTTCGTTAACTTTTCATATTAACTTCTTGCCATATCACTGCGTCGGATTTTGCCATCAGCCTATAAATGGCTGCAATCTCTTGGCTGAGTGGGGAACTAAAGACGTATTATCATAGTAAATAAGCATGGAATGCCACTTCCTGTTCTCCCTTTCTAAAATTTGGTTCACGAGTTCAGCCATCCCTCTCTACCATTCGGATCCAAGTACGTTACACTGTTTAATGAGCAATTGTGATCGCTTTCCGAAGTTCCACGTCCTTCCCTCTCTGTACCACCTAATCGATTTCTCCACATTGACCGGCGAGTTACCGAGTTTCACTTTTGGTATCTTCGATCTTCCGGTCGTCAAGGACAAATCGGAGAAGTTTCGTTGCCGGCGGACTATTTTTATTGTTTCTTCCCTCGTCATATTCTAGCTTCCATGAAATTGGTCAATTGCTCCATTTTTTTGATTTTTTTAAACTTAGCAGTGTAAAGTGTTAAAGATGTGTAAGTGTTAAAGGCAGTGTAAAGATATATTATTCACGTACGCCCTTTGCCTGTTAAAATCATGAAGTCCTGGATGTCTGATTAAGCGAAAAGTAAACTTGTGCATATTTTGATTGAAGTAATAGTGTTAAAAATAAAAAAAATTGAAATACCTGCCTTCCCTATTTTTTTACTTCAGTAAAACAAGATGTGTGATGCACAATTCCGACTACCAAAAATAGTTGAGGACGATTAACGGAAATTTGTTATTTAACATCTATCGTTACTTAGCGGCCATTTGGTTTGGGTCTTAATACTTTGTCCATACTGCTTGATTTGATGTTGTCGATCTGACTGAACAGTCCTGGTTAAATTCTAAGGAAGTTTCTTCGGATTCAGCTAATATTCAACGCATTGTTAAATATATCTCGAGACTGGTGATTAGTTTTCCATCCCCTTCCGGTAAGTGGTTTTTTTTAGTTTTGCGTTTTCCTCATTACTTGATTTTGCATCTTTAACACGATGCAATTCTGTAATTTTTTTTCCGGGTGACGAAATAATAGGAAATATTCCAGGAAGTAAGAATTTATCTCTCATATAGAGTCGGAACACTGTGGTTGGTAAAGGGAGGGAAGTAGGCGAGCTCGAGGAGTATGGACTGAGTACAGGGAACAAATGAAACGGGAAACAGTTATATTGGAGGAAAGGCTTGGAAAAACCATCACCTTTTTCAAGTAATATCCTAGTTATCGCTGCATATGTATGGTGTCGGAAAATTTCGTATGTTTCTCCTTATGAATAGGAATTAAAATTGTTTCCACATGTTCTACATTATCCTCCACCCTCGGAAATTCTTCGAACGAATTCAAAAACGATTTTTTTCACTAATTTCACGCAATTCTTTATTAGTTCTGTGAGAAATATTATACATTCTGTCAGAATAGTATGCATTTAGAATACTCTTGAGCTTTCGCTCCCGTCAGCGTAATGATTATCTCGCTATCGAATACCCTTTGTCCCAAGTTACATTAGTAAAGAGAGTAATAGACAGAAAGTTAGCGAATAGTGTAAAACATCATTCAGGGGATGATCAGCGTGTTTTTAGGAAAGACATCGGAAAGTGTGACGCAAATGAATGAATGTAACTAGAATGTTAATGAAGGGTTACATAGAATATAATCAGGTTGTATTTGAACAATTTAAAACCAAAAGAAGAAAAAAGTCAACCTTATACTGACCAGCGTTTCGATTTTATTTTCGACGCGTATCAACGCCTCGGCATCATCCCCAGGATACAATCAGGATATATGTACTCGAAAATAAATCGAAACTGTAGGCCGTAAAAAGTTGACTTTTTTCTTATTTTTTCAAAGATGCTGTACCACTACATCTCGCCTGATACTATTGAATTTACATTTAAAACCGTTTAGTGCCGGGTCGGTATTCACGTGGATATGGAAATAGTTGATGAGGAGGAAGAATGGATTTCAACAATTGGAGTTCGACAGCTTTATTGGTATACTTTATTGTGACCTAAAGCTAATCTGAAGTATCGATGTAAAATATTAACAGAGTCGATAGAAACGATGGCCCTGCCGTCGATTCCGCAACCCTGTGACAGTCCACCGCAGGTTTCGAAGGTCAAATGGAATATCCAGGACGATGCTTCTGGAAAAGAGAACATTGGGCATTCTTCTGCCTCATCCCATTGACAATGTGGTGTATGTTTCTTTCATTCCCTCGCCTTGGCTGTAAGCCAGGGCATTTTCTGGCTCGCCTATCGGGTTATGTCATCCACGACCTTCATACACGTCGGTTGGCTGTTTTGTACCAAGCTGACATGTGACGCGCAGAAAAATTGCCTTATACTTCCCTCCTGTGAGTTACAATTAGAGAAATAGCTTTACTTTAAGGTCCTTGGGATATACGCTCTTTAGTTTCTTCATTAAGTGACTAACGTTCGACGGACTAGTTCTAATGTGATGCATTGTGGCCATATTCTTCGATTTTCTTGGTATTCCTGTGAATGGTTACATTCCCTGCGCTTTGAGAGATGGGATACTATGAAATGTTATTCTTTAAAGGGCTGTCGAATATTTTGAATCAACTGTTGTGTGACTACGCCGAATACTTAAAGTAATTAAATGGCTTATATTATATGTTGATAAAGACGTAGAACGCGTAAGCTCTAATTGTAATTAGTTTGTGACCCTATTGGATCATTTACTTTCAGATTGTTTTAATTTGAGTGCCAAGTTCCAATGCTCCAATACAAATCCCGCCGTTGTTTCCTGCTTTGAAAGATGGTCAGTAAAAAGTTTACCGTCTTTGGTATGTTTTTCCCTTGAACCCCCTTGAGCATACTTTATCGCCAACCATTCAACTTTGGCGATACTATTGCAATCGTAAATTTAGACCCTTCACATTTCTCCGTTCATCACCATCACCAGTCAACAATCCTAAGATTGGTTTGACGCAGACATTCACTCCATTCTCCTATCGGCTAACCTTTTCATATTTACGTAATTCTTCTCTTTCACATCCTTCACTACTTGCTCTATATATATCATACGTGGTCATCCCTGGACACGTGGCCATTTCTGGACATCTCTGAAATAGTATTTCTTTTCCTCAATGTGCTCAATATCATTCGAATAGCCAAATTTCAATTAGATTGCCCATTGCGCTCTTTAATAAAGTAATGATGACTATCAAGAACGACTGAATTTTATAACCCTCCGATTGATACTGACCCACCTAAGGATAAAGTCGCTGTCCTAGGAAGCCTAACGACCTGACGCTGTGACTTTGAATCTTCGGAAGTAGAATTTTTCGTATGCGCAGAGAATCCTTGACTAGAGGGCTTAGTCTTTTGATCCATCAAGGCATCGGTTCTCCATCTTCTTTTGTTTTTCCTAGTGGCTCACATTCGAGCGTCGTAATGAACAACTTCCTCGTCTCTGAAAACGCCCATGACGGAAATGATTCTTAGAAGACCATTTCAAGTACTCCTGTAACTTTTGATCCTTGATATACACTTCATAAATAGAATATGGGAATAAACAAAAGAATATGTACAAAACTTAGTATTCATGTCGAAATCTTTTTGTCACAGTTTCCGAACTTTTCGTTCCTTCTTTAGCTGAATTCGGGTATAACCTTCTCTCGCTGAGCCCGAGTTTAAAAACTTCTGGCCTGACACTCCGGCAAATCGCAATCAAGGATAAATCCTTGATGAGTTCAACCCTCCTTTTGCTGTAACCTTTTATTTTCTCAAATTTTATTCCTGTTCCCTTCAACCATATTTTTAAAAAATTCTCTTTCTTCCTTAAATCTATTTCCAAGCCTCGCCACGAATAATTTCATTGCGGATAGGGCTGCGAGTCCTGAAGAAATGGAAACATATTACTACTACTATTACCATGCTTTTTTCAGATCACCTGTGTAATTTCCCTTCTTTTTGATGCGATGACTTGTAAGAAAATGCAGCTTGAGGTATCGGCATGTAGTCCCAGAGGATCTGTGTATTGCCGTCTTTTTAGCTTGAAAATTGCCTTGGATTGTCATTATTATACCCTGAAAACAATCGCGCTTGTTAGATCCCAGGACTTCAAATATGTCTCTCGGAATTCACGAAGTTTGAAATGCATTAAAATCATTTCCAGCGAAAGATTTAGATTCAAGCTTTTATCTTACCGACTGCAGATTTTCAGTGGTTACTTGTAAATGTTAGTCCAATCTCATGTGCTGGCCGAAAACATATCACAAACTTGACGGTGCGTTAAATTTTTGCGTTGTATGAGAAAATTTTCCGTAGTATAATTAATATATTTGTAATGTGAGATTTTAGGGGTATTAGGAATTATGACCTCCATTTGAAAATGTTTGTCTAACTTCCTTTCTCCTTCCTGAAGTATTTACTCTGCGTGTGGAGTGATTGTCTTGTTTCGCTTAAGCATTGTGGGGTAATATTTAGATGAAAGTATATTTTAAACTGAAAGCATGGAAAATATTTTCATTCGTACATAAATCTCCTCCTCTCTTGACTGTGGTCCAGATCCGCCCGCGATGCAGGGGTGAGATACACGGGTCAGTGTGCCCTCGAGGAAACCGCCGTTTCAGACGTATACTTTTTCCGTGAAAAACCGCGGCTCGGACTGTTTTAAATGGAGTCGAGCGGGCGAGGGAGCGTGCGCTGCAAAAAAATAAAAAACACGGTCGGTCTTGTTTTTCGGAGTCGTTTGTATTCCTCGGGAGCATGCGGGCGCATGAAGGAGCCGGTCTGAAATGCGTCCGCCCGCTCTCCCCCTTCCCCTACCTCATGATAGAACGGAGAGAGGAGTTTCACGTCTGATTACGTCTTTCTTTTTTAATTTCGTCTTTTTTTTCGTTAATGGACTCGGGAGAGAGGGACCTCGTTCAAATGCATCTCGTCCGAAGTTCCGCCTCTCCCCATCCCCTCTTACCATTTCTTCGCCCCCCCCTCCCCCCCTTCGTTGACAATTCCCGCCCCCGCCACTCCCTCGTCTCCCGCCTCTGATGTCACTTCCTCCCTCTCCCGCCCAACCTCTCCTCCTCCTCCGTTTTCCAGAGCCCGAGAATGGTGACTGACCCACTTACTCGCTCGGTGACTACGAAAATAAATGATCGGCCTCCTCTCGGGGAGAGATGGAGACTTCAAAGCGGCCACGGTAGTTGGGTGACAGATGGCCCGCGGCGGAGGATGAGGGGAGAAATGATATACACGTGCATAAAGAAATGTGCCGTCGACCTCTGTCGATTTATGGATCCGAGAGGGGGGAAGGCATTTGTGTTTCCTTCTCGTTTTCTTCCCGCCCTTCGGTGTGCTTTGTCTCGCTCCTCCCATCCTAAGCGCAAGTGGATATTGAAGTGAAAAGAATCACTGCCATTTGGTTATTCCCCTCTTATTATGCCTCCCAGGTTTCGGCTTTAAGCGCCCTCGTCTGTTCCGATGCGTCTCTTTCGATCGTGATGATCGTGTTGTTGTCACTCCATTGTGATTTTCTTCCCTCTCCCCCTCCTGGAACTCCTATTCACCGACAGCTTTGCTAGTGCTCTACCTTACCTACCTTCTCTTTCTTATACCTTTCGTCACGGGTTGATCCCTTTCCCAAATTTCTGCAGACTCCGATTTTACGAGATGCTTCTCATTACGCAGTCTGATGCACGGTGAGCATTGCATCGTGTGAATCAACGAATTGCAAGGAAAGCTACCCAAATGCATGCATACACGACCCTCCGGAAATCAGCCCGTTTCCTTTGCGACTTCCACGATTTGACGCTGCTTCAGGCTTCGTATGAGAAGGTCTTTGGAGTCTTCGCCACACAATCTTTTCAATTCGTCACCCTTTGCTTGCATTTTCATCTTTATTGAAACGCGTATGTGGAAATCTTCAATTTATTCCTATATCTGGGATGCATATTAAAGTTTATTGTCTAATAACCGAGTTTCTATGTTTTACTTCCTTAGTAAGGCATTCCTCTAGGTTAAGCCTGAGAGATCACATCGCAGCTGAAGATTTTACATCAATAAATAATGAAAGCATTACCTCTTCTTTTGAGACCTTCTGAGGCTAAGGGGTCACGATCTCCATTCATGCCGTTAGCTTCAGGAACCGGCTTACAAATGTTACTGATTACTGGCTTCGTATACCGAGGGCCCGAGTTTAAATCCCGGCAGAGGCAAAGGTGTTTCATTGCGATACTGGTCCCTATTTGAGTGATGCGTGAAGAGTGCTTCGAGCACAGTACTTCGTCCGTCGGAATGAAAGCTAAACCGTTGACCCCTTGGCACCTTCCGTTAAGAGCAGGCTAATGCCGACGCCGGGTTTCTCTCCACCCTCCTTTCCCTGAAATATTTCGCACCACCTAATTACCTTTCCCTGAAAATTTTCTCACTACCTAATTACACACCTGTCCTAAATATTGCAAATTACCTTAGCTCGTCGGTCGCCTCCCCTGGACGATTAAACTATTGAGATTTCAAGGCGGGAATCGCACCCCAGATGCCGACGTAGCGCAGAGCAGAATATTTAGTTTCTCATATCTTCCTGGTCCAGTCGATTGGTCAAATCACCTGTCTAATCCGGACTGGTAGTGCATTCACTCCCGGAGAGGACAGGATGCGTGAAATCATGCGCGCTTGCGTCGTCAGACATGAAAAACTTCGCCGCGCTTTGCGTCGAAATACTTTTAATTCTCTCATCGGAATGTCATTCTGCGGGACGTGGCGCTCAGGTCTTTAGTGGGTTCCATTTGGAACGGTGCTCTAAAGAAAGAAATGGGGCTGCAGAAAAAAAGAGAAAGTTTGCCGTTAAAAAATACCTGGGGCTACCAAAAGCGTTACTGCGAGTGACCGCTCTGGACCGGGTATGGTATGGATATAAGGAGGTTACAGTCTGTGTGATGAAATGTGCGGATTCCGCGTTACGGCGCAGCTCGTAATGGCTATGCGTAAAAGGGCTGAGCGATTGGTTCGGATTTTGCAATCGATCGCAAGCGATGATCGATTATCTGTCGGTATTCGAGACTTATCAGTTCGCACTCTTTTATCGGCCACGTTCGTCAAGATGAGCGGTCGCTGATACCCCGTAATTGACGCTTGCACCTATAGGGATTCCATTTTATTGTCGATTGTCTTAGTAGTAAAATAATCGAAGAATATTTTAATGAATCCTTCTATCGGAGTCTTTCGTCCGGTCCCTCAGTTGTAGTTTTCAGCATGTAGAGACTTCATTGCAATCCGTACTTGGATACCTTGTGGAGAGTATTCCAAGTTCAGAACTTGGGAATGGGACGTTAAACAGCTGGCCCATTGGCGCATTTCGCTAAGAGTAGGTTAATGCCGATGCCGGGCGCACCCACCCCTACTCTCTGTTTCAATCTCTTTATTACACCTTTCATCCCGGACCTTTCCTCATTTTAGCTGTCGCAGTCCTGTTGGGAACTTAATTGGGCACTTTCGGTATCTTCCTCATGCGTTTAAACTTTGTCTCGGTATGCCTCTGTTAAAAATATGGGAGCAATCAGTCTTCTTAATGCTCTTCGTTGTTGCCTTCGGAAACTTTTCTTCTCACATTCATCTGCAATGAGAAAGCACTTTTAAACCACGTTTAACATCAATCAAACCTTATTAAGTACTTATAGATACTAATTTTTCTGTAGGCTTACTAGCAATAGGTCTTGTTAATGATATATTATTATTAGTTTTCTACCAGTAAAAGTAAGTCTAAATGGACATATATTCTTCCGCACCCCTCCATTTCATTCGATGACCCTCTTCAGCCCCTCTTACCCCCTACCCCCCATTATTCTATCGAAGCTACCATTTTTTCTCCTCCCTCTACCCCGTTTACCCAACATTCTTCCCTCAAGCACGTCTTTTAATGCACCCTCGCCCTTTTTACCTTCTCCATCCACATCATCTATCTTCTCCTACGTACATCAATCGAATTTCTTTCCTAGCCTACCAATTCCAGCCCTTCATCGTTCGTCCTCCTTTCATCCACTTTACTTTCTCCATCCTTCTCCACACCCACATCTCAAAAGCCGCAAGTCCATTTTCATCTTTTTTCCACAAAGCCCACGTTTCCGCCCCATATAGTGTCACGCTCCATATTAAACTTTTCACTAGTCTTCTTTACTTCCCAACTCAGCGCACCTGTCATTTATTCACGCCTACGAGTAAAAGCTTCTTTTGCCAATACGATTTTCCTTCTCACTTCAATGCTGCTATACCTTTTTCCTTCAACACACTACCTAGATAGCTAAATTGCATCACCTGTTCTAGCTTCTGACCTCCTATTTTTTTTGGTAAAACTGGCCTTTTTTGTTCTTGAAAATTGTGTTACTTTCGTTTTCTTCTGATTTATCTTCATCCCGTATCTTTCGCACTGCCCTTACAACGCATCAAGCAATTTTTGTAAGCCCTTGGTGGACTGGATGGGGTTTGGTTATCCCCGAACCTCGCCGAATTTATCAATTCCCCCCCGATATTTACTCCAGCCTCGAGCTCACCTCAACCCTCCCTCACCATTTCCTCCGTGTATATATTGAATAGAACCGACTATAACGGTCAGTCCTGCCTATTGTGAACGAGTCCCCTCCCTATTGTGGCCAATCAATTCTCCATTAGCTACTCTTACTTGAACTTTATGTGACTTATACAAATTCCGTACCAGTCCCTGTCTCTCCAGTCTACTCCAATCTTTCGCAACAGTCCCATTAACTTTTTCCACCTCACTCTGTCGAACGCTTTTTCGAAATCAACAAAGCACACGAATGCTCCCTGATTATATTCTAGATTCCTTTCCACTAGTATTCTCATCACTGCAATCGCATCCCGAGTGCCCCCCCCCCCCCCTTCCGAAATCCAAACTGATCCTCGCCGAGAAATTCGTTGGCTATCTTTTCCATTTTTATGTTGATGGTTCTAAGCACTACCGTTGCCGCATGAGAAATGTAACTTATCTTTCTAATTTCTTCGCATTCTTTCGTCATAATTGGTATTGGTATAATGGCGATCGAAGTTAGATTTTCATGGACTGTATCTTCGCTGACTTCCCCATTGAAACCTCTTTTTCATGCACTTTCCCCTTCGCCCTTCATCTCATGATTCTTTCTATCACGCTCTCTCCTTTCTTTATCCATCACTTTCCTCCATATTCTCCACTCGCCCGCATATCACGACCTTAACCGAACTATTGCCTCTCATTGACTCTTTAATCCGTATATTCTGCCATCAATGCTGCGAATTTTTTCTTGGCCTTTCTTGTTTCACCAAGCTCCTTTGTTCCATAGAAGAATAACGAATTCCTCCTCCGTTATTCTCGAAGTCCGTCATATTTTCTTCATCCTTCCTTTTGCCTTCGATTCTATCTCTTCCAATGAATTGACATCGTTTCGATGAAATTTATTTCTTTCAATCCATTAAAATTTAGTTTTTCGAGCCACATAACTCCATTGTTCTTCCTCCTTTTCATGATATTTTTATTAAGAGTTCCAGTCATTATTTATCTCCCGACGCATTGAATGTGTCTTTCGCTAACGGTCCTAACATGTCTTTCTGTACGTGCAAGTTACTCGCGGACCAATCTACGTAGCTGTGCTCGCGTGGCTTATCCTTGATACGACGCACCAAATATGTTGTAGGGCTTGCACGCTAATGCAACGGTCTCCTATGGCAGTTCACTTCCGTAATGCGCGCTACCCGTTTTGAGGTTTATTTTTCTACGCTTGCGCGCCCAAAAACCTGCGGATGGCGGTAAATGGGTCAGGGAAGTAGTTCGAATATTCTCACGCGCTTTTTCTTTCATTTTTTTCGGCCCGTGTTTTTTTTTACTGTCAGAAATCGCTTCCCGTACCCAGTTTGTTGTACGCTCCCGTCAAGGCAGAGCCCTTCTGCCCTTTTTATTACAATTTACCGCGGTAAATGTGAGGGAGCTCTTAATGTTATGTAAGCGTTAACAGTCCATGTGTATGCTCGCGTGTTCATTTCCACCAATGAAATTATAAATGGATGATCACCAGCCATTTTCACGCAACAAGTGGAGCTGAACTTTGCGAAATTTACGAAGCTCTTTGTGATGAAGTAACGAAACTTTCAACTGGAAATTCGAATGTACCTAATCACTTTTCAGGGCAATGATGTTTGTGAATTAAATGAAAACTTTCGTTCTAATCATTTTACAGGTATGCCTTTCTGCTGATCTTGTGATACAAATCCCTGGGAATATAAGCAATGGAGGCAGAGGGGGAGGTGGTAGAGGAGGAAGCACTTACCGATTGGATTATACACCACCATATGGATATCCCCTGCCCAATACAACTTTTGCTGCCAGTGATATTGGGGATGTAATCCAGTTCTCCAAAGGTCGTCCAGGCACCAACTACGACTTCTGGCTGTACCATACCAACTCAACTGTGAAAAATCTTCTCACATGGACTGCATCAATCATTACAAGTTAGTTTTCATAAATTGTCACTCTGTAAATTTCATTTTCTTAAAATTTGGTGAGTTTTCTTAAACATAATTCATTGCTTTCTTAATATTAATGCAATACATGCTTAAACGTCCTTCCCTCAAGAGTCAATAGGTTCTCTTCTGTTTTCTGTAACTGGAGTATTTTAACTATATAATAGTGTCTTTCATAATTCTTAGGTACTACATCACTTATTGCTGTTATAAATACAGTAAATAAAGTGCCATTATTAGTACTTTCTCTTGATGAATTCATTTTTAACCCTTATGACTTTCATGCCACAACTCTGACACAATCTTGTTGCAATGAAGAAGATGATTAATGGCAAAATTATATTTTGGATTGTCAATGCATTTTATTTGACCACTTTGAAATCATAGTCAGTATTCCTTGCATAAATCTTTATATGTTCTGAGTGTGTAAAATGGTTTGAAGTTCATCCTTGTTTAAAGAAAAATTATCAATTTTCTCTTGCAACCCCCAAATATATTTCTTGCTAAGTAAATTCAAGTCAGGTAGCATAAATTAATTTGTTTGTGATAGATAATGTTGCATGTGACAATTTTTGATGGAGTAAATTAAAGATAAAATCACTTTCCGTGTCACATAGCATTAGTATCACCTTATTTGTAAGATTCCTTCAATCATTAAAATGAATACTTTGCAATGGTATTAGGATATCTCTAGTACAGGAAAATGTGAAATTCCTTTTTTATCAAAAATAGCATGTTAAGTGATCCTATGTATGTCGAAACTCTGGAAGTATAGCCGGTCAATTATAATTTCATTTTATTTTTTCAGCTCCTGATCCTCCATCAAACCTTTCTGTTTACGTTGAAAGTGGAAAAGTTGCCCAGGTGACATGGAGTCCTCCAGCTCAGGGTGGTTATTCTAGTTACCGTCTTAAGGCAAGTTTCTTTTCATTCATTGCATTTTCATCTTTTCTTTTGTGGAATTTGGGATTAGTCTTTATCAACAGTGTTATTATGAATACAATGTTCTGAAAGTTGGAGGAAAGGAAGCTTTCTTGCAGCATTTATTGTTTGTGATATAGTCCTTATATTTCTTCTAAATCCACTGGCAGCTAGTACTATGGTATCAAGGAAAATTAACATTGGTGAGTGACTTTTGAAAATCAGAATTCTCTCAACTTGGATGCCTTTATTGAGAACGCAGGAAATCTAGACTAAAACTAAAAAAAGTACAAAAAATATTTTTTTTCTATTAGCTCAAATTAAGTCAATTGGTAACACATCTCCTTACATGAAACATTGTTAAACATTCATGCTGAAAAAGCATATTCATCAATATACTCAAATGGAGGTCAATTCAAAGGTGAGCTGAGTATTAATTGTTTCAGTGTGTGTATAGCTATTGTTTGATCTTTAGAATTTTGTTTAAAATAATTAAATTTTGCTATATACATGAACATTATTTTGTCTCCAAAACACAGCTAATTGTTACAATTAGTTGCTTGCGATGAATTGAAAGTTAATTTAAAAATAATTTTATTAGTTTTTAAAAACCTTACAAGTTTTCCTTATACATAAATTGTTTTGGAGGACCTTTAATTGATACAAAAAATTGTGAAATGAGAGTTGGTTCTCTCAGATATGTAATGTGTTCATCTCGTGTGGCTTATGCATACATTAGAAGACAGAGACTTGCATATTTTTTGCAAGATGCAAATGGTATTTTATAAGTTTTCAGAAGAATAGAATTTTAGAGGGGGGCCTTATCCAGGCCCAAGTGTTGGAAATGAGCTGAGCGCATACTTAGCTGTGGGGCATATCTAGTCCTAGACCCAAGATAATTTATTTCGAGACAGTGAAATTTCACTGGCCATTTTTTATATGAATAATCTTTCAACAGGTTGTGCCCTTATCTGAAGCGGGAGGGAAAGGAATGAGCATCCAGGTAGAAGCAAATGGATCTCCCTATACTCTGAATAATTTGACATCTGGAGCAACTTATCAAATTCAGCTCTTCACTGTTTATGAAAGCAAGGAGAGTGTGGCTTATACATCTCGTAACTTCACCACAAGTGAGTATTGAACTGTGAGAAGTGAAAACTAATAAGTTTTACTGTGATAGTAACTTACTATGTAATAAAAAGTTATTTCTTTTTTTTATTTCCTCTGTCATAATTAGAAGCTTATCACTTTTCATTTTCCATCTATTGCTCTAATGACTTTCTTAAACAATTCCAAATTTTATGAATTTATTTTATCTTTGAGCGCATTGCGCAGTAATAATAGGTATTTATGGAACAATATTGAGGCAAACTGTCCCTTCTGCCTACTGATCAGTTATCAAACATGCATATACTGGTCTTGAATAAAACAAAAAGGAATAATGAGATAAGGAGAAAAAATATGCTTAGATGCTATGAGATATATAAATATTTGAATAGGTATAATATATGAATAGGAGATAAAATAAAATGTAATACATAATACCATGTATCAGAGAAATTATACTAGGTTCCATGAAAAGTATTTACCTTTTGGGAAAAATATAAGGATTATTACTCTTGAATCCTTTACAGTAAAAACCACTGCAAGAAAGGATCCAAGCTAGAGGGGGCGTGAAAAACCTAACTAAGCCTAATAATACATTAAAATATTGAGATTTCAATGGAAATTATTGGAACATATGTTTTTTTGCCTCACTAAAAATTCCCATCTAGCCAACCAATGACAAGCTTCCCATCAGCCTCAATTGCTTTCATTCTGATAATATCTCTTATTATCTGTTTTCTTGACCTCTTATTTTAATATATACAATGGCTTTGCCTATTTCTGCTGTTTTTGCTTTTAACCCTAATTAGATTGTTTTACCCTTTTAAGTCGAGGGCCTTACTGGCGTTACGTTACATCGCTTCATTATTATATACTTGAATTTAGAATTTTTGTGCAATGTAAAGCATATATATTCCAATGAATCAGTTAAGAACAAATAATTCTGTGATATAACTATATTCATTTCTGTATAAAATTTAATGGGAAATTAAATCTTTTGGATCTTATTGCTAGGTAGTATAATATTTTGAATTAATGAGAAAAAAAAAACTTTTGTAGAATGAAGGTACTTATATTATTACTCAGACAACTCCGATGATTCTTCATCTTCCTACTAGAGTGTAATATATTAAATCTTTTCTGTGTCTTTTTTTACAGAGCCGAACACTCCTGGAAAATTCATAGTGTGGTTTAGAAATGAAACAACTCTTCTTGTACTTTGGCAGCCTCCATATCCAGCTGGAATTTTCACTCATTATAAGGTACAATTCATGGATAAGATATAGGCATAATTATTTTTACTAACAATTGTTCTAGTGATAATAATGATCCAGAAGGTTCTGGTGCATAGTTAAGATGGTGAAGAATAGTTACTTGAATTTCCTTTGAATGCCTAAGTTCAGCTACAGTTTTAGAGGTATGCTCTTTATTTAATTACATATGTAGGTTACTATGTTTTACATTCCTTTGGTAAGCATAGTACTCAGTTTGGTTACAGTTTTAACTGAAAGCCATCTAGTTTTCTTAACTGAGGTTTCTTAATGAAATTTTATGTATGTGCCCATAATATTCCAAATAATAGAAGGCATTTTAAAATGATTAGGATTCGTTAAAATACATTGGTTGTCGTATTATTCTTGAAGAGATATTTTGTTCTGTTTTAAATTTTTGGGCGAGTACAATTTAGAAAATTAATTTGACATGGCAGTAGTAAGTGAACTCAAAAGTATTCCCATTTTTTCGCAAACTCTTTTCAGGTGTCTATTGATCCTCGTGATGCATTGGAAAGTGTTTTATATGTGGAGAAGGAAGGTGAACCACCAGGACCAGCACAAGCAGCATTTAAAGGACTGGTTCCAGGTGAATACACCTTATTTTTAGATGTACCCTAGTTTTGACAAGATGTTTTAGTAAAATAAATCTCTCCTTTCGACGGATCACACAGCCAATGGTGTCTTTTGTGTGGCGCAAATTTACATGAATTGCAAGGGCAGCATGTCCAGAATTCAGGTTACTGGCACCATATAATTGTGAACTGCTTAGCTGTTGCCTTGAGGCTGATTCTGTTGCAGGCATTGACCATATGATATGCAGTATGTTTTCCATGAATTTCTGTGAAGAAAAAATCATTTTATGTTAGAAAAGATCACACTTTAAGAGAAATTAGGGCAAGGGCCTAGCCACGTTGAATCACTGGTTCCTGTCAGATCACAGAGTTAGGCATCATTGGGCCTGGATGGAGGTTGGATGGGTGACCCTCCCCTCACCTCTGCCATGGTGCTCTTGCCCCCTGTCTGCAAGAGTTGGGCAGGTTAAATGTGGGTTGACACAATGGATCTAAAGATGTCTAAATGCCACTGAGCTCCAGAAGGCCCCTCCAATTTAATTTTTTTTTAAAGGAAAAATTTGGTGTCAGATTAAATACATCAGTTGCAGCCTACAGTTAACAGTCATATCAAATAGTCATATGAATGATGTGAAGTAGATATGAAATATGGTAGAAGTAATAGTGACTTCCTTTATAATTTAATGTCTATATTTGCTGATGGTTAATGTTCACCAGATGTTATAAAACCAGGGATGGTTCAGCTACAAAACAAATTGTAGCAAGCTTCTTTTTAGCTTCTTACTTAAAATAAGTAGCAGCTACTCTATTAAGTACATACCAATTGAACAATGTAACTGCTACAGTACAGCTACTCATAAAAAAGTAGCTGTCAGCCACTTTCAACTACTTTTTACTTACACTTTCAAAATGTGTAGTAGAGTTTGAACTAGGTACTTCTTCGACTATTGAAATTAAGTTTTGAAGACTATTGTAGCTGTTCACTTTTTAAATTCAAGAAATCAAATTTAATCGAAGAATAAGTAGGTAAAGGGTGTGGAAAAAATATTTTAAAACCACATTCAAGGAAAGGCTGCTGTTGAGGTGGAAGCAATTTTTCCTGCTGATTAGGTGATACTCTACTTCGAGTTCAAATTGTGAATTGGAAAAGTAGCTGAAAAATAACTGTTGAGAGCAGCTAGGAGCTACTGAAATTTCTGTAGTTGCTATATTTACAGCTATTTCATAAAAATTGTAGCACACCAAGCTACTGAAAAAAGTACTTACTGTCTGTAAAAAAAAGCAAGATACCAGAGTTTGAGGAGCTCTATCGTTTAAACGAAGCGATCAATTTCAATGCAACAAAAAGCATACGAGAGAGAGTTTATTTCCACGTTGGATCATTTACTTTAAAAAATCTTCAGCTCCATAATATTTCCTATATTTAATTTTTTCTCAAAAAAGTACCCGTTTTTTGCTAGTAAAATCAAGTTGCCCAACTTTGAGTGCTTGGTATTCCCGTAGTTTTCGTCCCAATAACTTGCGATTTTGATAAGGAAGCCAGATCTAGTAGTAACAGTTTGCAGAAAACAAATACATAGTTTATACCGCTAACATTGATGGAGTTAATGTAAATAACGCAAACCTCTGCTAACTTCGAAACCAATGGGTCAATTGAAAATTGATTGGTACTGTTGTATGCCGTAGAATGTAATTAATGCAGGTACGTAGAGCATACTCGTTAAATGTCAGCAGTATATTCAATATCGTTTGATAATTATTTTTGTTTGTTGCTTTTTCTCTGCCTAGCAAGGCAGGCCAAAACAAAGCAACAGAAAAGAGAAAGTCTCTCGAAGCCGTGCGCAGTTGCCAAATCGTGCATCGTGACGCACAGTACTCTGGCAGTTTATGAATCATCCACTGGTTGCTTCAGAACGTTTGCTTCTAGTCATGATTAAACTATGGGTGCACGGGTTCTACTTGAGGAATATATTTCCTACATTACGCAGGTTGATGGATCACTTGTTTGAGAATGTACCCGATTGCTCATGTTTCTCTCTCCCAAAGTTAAGGTCCAACATCGATGAAACAGATGATGAATCTCAATCCGGCGACGATTCCGATTGACTAGTTCAGAATATTTTGTGAGCGCAATGTGGGTGTACATATGTAAATAATAGAATAGCAACTGATGCGTGGTAATCAACCACCAAAATCACTTTAAAAGCAGCCTTTGGTTGTCCAAAGCTCACATGAATGGGAATGCTGATGGGAATTGATTCAAATAGTTACTGGCAATTATCATCCGAAAGAATGCACAATTATGGCTTAGAAGTTACGCCGTAGAAAAGCGTGTTGATGAAAGCTCACCCCAACCTAACATCCTTAAGTTTACCTGAAGGAAGCAACATACTTTTACCGTACGTGCCGGTCATTTAAAGGAAGCGCGCCAACTGCCGAGTCGGTGGCAACCACGTGCCTCTTTTCTCCTCCCTCTCCCACGGCGGAGCTGCCGGTATGCGTATATAAACATCTATATAAATAATAAGCGATATTGGCCTTATTAGTGATATTTATTGTAAATGTTATAAGTACCAGCATTACATTCATCGTACAGCCTAGAACAGTACCAATCAATTTTCAATTGACCCATTGGTTTCGAAGTTAGCAGGGGTTTGCGTTGTTTACAACAAATCAATCAATTTTAGTGGTATAAACTATTTGTTTTCTCCAATCTGTTACTACTAGATCTGGCTTCCTTATATCAATTTCGCAAGTTATTGGAACGAAAACTACGGGAATACCAAGCGCTCAAAGTTGGGCAACCTGATTTTACGCGCAAAAAACGGGTACTTTGTTGAGAAAAAATGAAATACAGGAAATACTATGAAGCCGAAGATTTTTTAAAGTAAATGATCCAACGTAGAAATAAACTCTCTCTCGTATGCTTTTTGTTGCATTGAAATTGATCACTCCGTTTAAACGATAGAGCTCCTCAAACTCAGGTGTCTTGCTTTTTTTTACAGACAGTAGCTGCTAAAGTAGCACGCTGATTGAGGCACTATGCTACCAATCCCTGTAATATGCCAAACCTAAATGTATCAAAGCTAAGACAAAAACTTATTTCCATGGCAAAAATTGGGGCAATCATGATTCGTACTGTCTCACTTATCTATATATATTTCCTCATTTTTCCTCATAGCACATTACCGATATTCTGGTTTTCTTAGGAATTGGATCTAAAATAAACTGTTGCTTCTTCACATACATTGGTGTTCCATTTGAATTTTTGGTAGTGTTGTACTTTAATAGCCTTATGAGTAAATGCATACGTATTCTCCAGGGCATCTCTTCAATAAAGCATTTGTGTTGCATGGCTAGTTCCCCACGCTGTTTCAGGTAGCAGGCTTTGGTAAAACCATAGATCCCCTTCGCATGGTGATGCTCTTTGTGCATTCATGGTCATAATGAATTAATAGCATTTTCGCTGAATTTCAAGGTCTCCTTTCACTTTCTTCAAAAACCGACCTGTAGAATTATCATCTCTTCACCTGTGGTGGTATATCTTGTGTTTTCATGCTGTGCTTATCTTCTCACTGCCTTTACACGGAATTGCTGGATTCCCCATCAGTTTCTTAGAATTTGTCATTAGGAATCCATTCCCACACCCATGTGCCTGTCCATAGGAATATTTATTCCTCCTTTTCTCGTTTGCTTCTCACTTCAGTCTTGGATCTAAAAGAAGCAGTGCTCTCTCTGTATGCTCGTGTTTTAGCCAATAGTAAATAGTATTTTTAGTAAATAAACCTCTCATGCAGCTCGTACCACGGGAAAAATTCCCTTCCTAAGTCTCCGGTGCGAAAGGATTAAATTTATGATCTTTATAATATGAGCTATTTTCAAGAGCTATTGGTGAAATATGTCTTGAAGTTTTTGCTCTCATATCCACAACATTTATTATTTATATTTTCGCTTAATGTTCCAATATGTAATGTATTCTCATTTACTTCTGGAAATCAGCACTTAAAAATATTTTATTTGCATCCAAATTTATCTTCAGGGTAAACCTCTTGGTTTTTTAGGCAGAAGGGATCCTATTCCACTGCTTTCTGATAAGCCTTTTCTTCTTTCTTTAAATTTCAGTGATTAAACTTGTGCCTTTTAATTTGATACTACGAGATTAATTTTGTTGTTATTCTCACCTGTTTGAAATGTATTTGTTGAATGATAATTATGAATTTTTTGTACTGAATTTTGGAAGAAATTTTTATTAATATAATGTAATTTATAAACTTAAATAGCATCAAAAAGGTTTGCTAAGTATTTTCCAATTTTTATGACTATTTCCTTATGTCTCATTTCAGGGCGAGCCTATAACATATCAGTCCAAACAGTAAGCGAGGATGAGACTTCAGCACCAACAACAGCTCAATACAGAACAGTGCCTCTCAGGCCAGCAAATGTATCATTTGATCCTTTGTACATAACTTCAAGTTCATTCCAAGTTGAATGGGAGGCACCAAAAGGGATTTGGTGAGTATTTGTGGTCACTGTAGAAAAGGTTCTGGTTGTGCATTTACTGCTGCTTCAGTTCAGTGATTTGCAATATGGCTTGTTCTAAGTGCGTAACATAGTTTTTGCTCTCATGCTTTAATATATGCACTTGCAGTGAGTATATATATGGTCCCATACTGCCTACTTTCGTTCTGGTCTTCCTACTTCTCTGCCTCAATGTTTACATATAAAAAAAATGTTCTCCAAACTCATGCTTTGGAAAGGAGATGCTCACTCATGGCCCAGTCCCTGGTGTCTTGAACATTTTTTCCACACATAATTTCATATGAGCTTCCAGAGAGGTATGTGCATGGTGATGCATTCCTTGTTACCCACTATAAAGTTTGAAGATAAGGGTCGTGTTATCCTGACACCTATGGGTACATTGGTGGCCTAGTTTTTTCTGCATTGGGACCGCCCGTTAGCTGAACCCCACTTAAGTTGACCATGGCTTATAGCTCTCCTGTGTTGTCTGATGATCAAGTGCTTGGCGTTCTGTAAGAAGAGAGTGCATTATGTTCAGATACTATTACTGATGATTCAATTGGGTACTCTCTGGATTCAAGTTCTAAAAACCTACTCAACTTTCTGTGAAAATTCAAGTCAATACATATTTGGAAAGGGATCGACTGTGCTAATCCTCCTGTACCTTTAGTGTGGGATGTGCTTGGGAAAAAAATAGTGTCTGTTTAGTGTAGTGTTGATCCTCTTGAATAGTTTGAGTTATTTTTTGATGACAATCTAATTACAATAATAGTGACTGAAGCAAACTGCTACACAGAACAGTTTCTTGCACGTGAGAAAGAAAAAGTCATGGCAAAAAATAATCGTGCCTATTAAAATGGGTTCCCACAACTCGGAGGGACATGAGGGTATACCCAGGTTTGCTTATGTTGATGGGAATAATTCAGAAACTGAACCTCAGAATCTATTATAGAAGAAAACATATTATAAACTTTTTTTTTCACTAATGTAATGAGCAAGGAAAGGTTTCCATTACTGACATAATTTCTTCATTTTGTGGATAACACCAATATGGAAATGGTAAAGGGATCGTAAACTATATAAAATTCTGCCAATTGGTGAATATTTGAAAAATAAATTCCAAAAAGGGAATATGCCAAGAAAGGAAGTTAGTGTTGATGAATCTTTGTTGTTGTGGATTGTAGGATTTCTTGGAAACAGTATATTCCCATGAAAGCTTCCCAGATTGGGATTAAAATGTTCGAACTTAGTGACTCCTCTGGGTATTTATTAAATTTTATCATTTAAAGTGGCTCAGGGACCAACTTAGGCTGTGAAATCTCAAAGGACAGATCTTTTTTCAACAAAATTTGTTCTAAGTTTATGCGAGAAACTATTAGACTTGGGCGGATGTATTTATATGGAAAATTATTATAGTAATCCTAATTTTTTTTAGATTAGTTCAGAGGACAACAGATCTTGTAGAAACAGTTAAAATCACATGAAAAGGTACAACATCAAATTTAAAAAAGAAGCTCAAGAAAGGAGAAGTGGATAGTTCAAAGTGTGAGAAATTAGTTGCTTTGAAGTGGAAGGATAAGCGTGATGTTAAAATGCTAACTACTAAACATTCAGACCAAATGCAACCCATAAATCAAAAGTGAACGAAAGGAAAAAAATCAGAAGTGTTGTACAAAAAACTGTTCAACCATTAAGTAAATACAGCTGTTTAAAATTTTTAACATTCTCTACTGCAAGGCAGGCATTTAGAAAGATTATCTGTCAGAATAAACTAAACCATTTCTGTGCTAGGAATACCCCTAATGTATTAATGTTTTTTGAAGTTTTATTTTGACTCGTGGTAACTCTGGACTTGTGGCAACAAAGCCGAATGCATTTTTAGTTGTATTGGTGCCATATTTGATGTACTACTTAGCCTATGATTAAAGTCGTCGTTAGTATTTTAGCATTGAAAAATGTAAGTATTATCTTCCAAGAAATTCACATTTCATGCATAATGTGCATGCCAACAATGATTGACTAAGACCCTTACTCTGGCTAGGAGTGTCTGAAAATCGTTGTTATGTTCCATCATTATTCGTAAAAATTAGTAAATTTTTCACGTTGGGACCATGACCCGAAGTTTGTAATTTTAAAACTTCGTTTTTTTTTGTAAAATCGAGTATTTTCACATGTATTTAGATACCCTTTTGGTTGGGACCGAAGATTTTGCTTTGTAAAATCAAAATTTCATAATTTGCTTTGTAAAATCAAAATATCATAATTTCTAAGATCGTAATTTAGATGTTCTACTGTATAATGCTACTCTTTTCATGATACTAACAGGTTGCCCTCAATTGATTCTGCATGAAAAACTTCTTAGGTATTTGTAGCATCAAATGGGAAAGCTTGGGACTTCTTGATTTAGTTGCTAAGTTGTTTTGCTGAAATAAAACAACTCCATCACATATTATTTAAATGTTCTACCACATGTATATAATATGTAATAATAGTAATTTGTATGCATAAAATTTTTTGCAATGATAAAAACATTTAGTCAAAAATAATTTCTCTCATACAGTGTTCAGTGCCGTAATTTAACCATAATGGCATGTTTCTTCAATAAATTGTAATTAATCTGGAAATAAATTTAGAACCTTATACTAACAGAAGAAATGAAAACCACGATTTCAAATTTATTTATGTAATTATGTTGTATTTTATCAACAGTGAATTTGACAAGTACCAAGTTTCCATCACTGTGAGAAGGCAAGCTCCTGTTACTCGGAATCATAAAGAACCAAATGTTTGGGAATTCAAAGAAAATTTAGAACCTGGGCGAACCTATCAGGTAGTGGTGAAGACAGTATCTGGGAAAGTTACAAGTTGGCCTGCAACAGGAAATGTTACTCTGAGTAAGTGAGAAACCAAAAAGAAGATCCAGGGGATAGTATCAGGTTTATTTCTTGACTTTACTGTGTCATGTGTCATAAAGTGCTTGTCGTTAATGTTAGTAATAGTTCTTGTGGAAGTTAACCCTCTCGCTGTGAAAATCGACTATCGTGGACTAAATTTTTTTTTACACTGGAACATACACTGGTACGCTGATTGACTTTACTCCGCGGTCTCAAAAAACATGTTTATAACATGCTCTAATCCACTGAAATCTCTGTTCTGAGAACAAGCATTGGAAGGACCTATGCTGCCACCTATGTGCAGAAATTGGATTTGTGTTTATTTACTATTGTGATTTTTCAGTGTCGAAATGACACTTCATAGAGAAATGTGCTGTAAACAATATCCACAGCGAAAGGGTTAATTGAAATATGGCCATTTATAAGCCATTATTTGCCCAGAAACACATGAAATAAAATTTAGAGTAACAAATGTATATTTGTGAAAACTGTTTCCTTTAAGTATAGTACCAGAAGCCATTTTTGAGGAATAATAATTATATTAGTGCTCTTTTGGTTAAGACAAACTTTTGAAGAACAATATATATTCATCCATAACTATTATCTATCAAATAATGTCCTTCTTATGTTCCACATACTTTCTACCTGCCAGGGATAATAATTACATATTCATGTTAAATAATGATTTAATTCTGAAGATTCAGGCGATATGGAGTGGAAGCGAAGCATGATAACAAAGAAAGAAAAACACAAGCCAAATCCACAAAAATATGAAACTTTACTACGACCCGGGTTTCACTGTATTACAGCATCATCAGGTTTGACTGTACTGACGGACAGGTACCTGACGATGCTGTGGTGAAATCCGGGTTGTAGTTAAGTTTATCATTTTTGTGGATTTGGCTCATATTTTTCTTTGTATGTTATAATAATTAAATGATTGTCACTTAAGGAAATTCTTAAATGAAGTTGTAGCTTTGTGATGAATGTTTATTCATAATTGATTTGTTTAAAGCAGAATGAAAAATTTTACCTGCAGGGTTTTCATGTTCAGAAACTCTAAATCATTATATTGTAGTTATTGGAAAATTTCAGGGACAATGGGAGTATGAGGATAATTTAGGAAAATATTAAAATGAAAATCCCCCAATAATTCATAATTCTGACTACCCTTATATAATTAAAATAAAAACAATGCACTTTTCAAGATTCCACATGTATTTATTGGCCTTAACCAGTTTCAATGTTAACCAACATCATTCTCAAGAGGTCTGTTTTGATTTTAGTTTTGTTGCAGTTATGCAAAATCAATCTGCCTACGATTACCATTACCCCTATATAGTGCAGATTAGTGTGAAAGTACTTTGAGTTGATGAGAAATATAAATAACTGTGTTAACATCAGGACCTCAATATTTATTTAGACAATTTTTTTATTTAAATTGATAAAATAAAGGTGATCTCCGATAAAATGAGTGATTTTGAAATTTATTTGGCCTCTATATAGGTTGCCTACTGAGAAACTGGATGAAAATTAATTTTTCTTATTTTATCCCCAGAACCTTTGCCAGTGCAAGATCTCAAATCTACAATCGATGATGGAGGCGCAATTAAAATAACATGGGTGCCAGATACAAACAGTTTCCAAGAGAGATATAAGGTAAATTCCTATGAAAACTATTCTAGGCCCTAGTTATATATAATGTTACTGTATAATTTTTATTGAAATCTTTTTGTATCATAATATAAGAATCGTAATCTGTTAAAACCTGGAATTTTTTGTTCATCTCCTCAATTCCACCATCATGTTGACCCTCAAGCTTCCTCATCATCTGTGTCTATTTACATTTTATGTACTAGCTAGTTCTAGGGCTCCCAGTGTATATCCATGTCTAATTTATCATCATGTTTTTTTTTCCATTCTGTGAATGATGGAAATGTGTAAAATTTTGTGTATCCACTTCCATGCTATTTAATGTTACAAATTCAAAGCTCGCAAGCTAGCCACAATAACTTTAGCGGAGTTACCTGCTGAGATGAACGATGGCAAGATATTCCACAGAGAAAAAATCATTCGCCTTGAGCGGGACTCGAACCTGGACCCCCTGATTTCCGGCCAGGTGCTCTACCAGTTGAGCTACCGACTCCGCTAAAGTTTTCGTGGCTAGCTCGCGAGCATTGAATTTGTTAAAAAGTAAGCACCTTAGTGTTTAAAAGTCGGCTTTAACCTCGTGGACGGTGGCGCCATGCACACGACTTCGGCTGCTCTGTGACATAATATGTCCAGCAGTCCGGCAACATCTAGCTCCTTTAAAGCCTCTAGAATTTCCACAGAGAAAGAGGATGCCTTGTAGATCAACTGGTAGAGCACCTGGCCAGAAATCAGAGGGTCCGGGTTCGAGTCCCGGTCAAGGCGAATGTTTTTTTTCTCTGTGGAATACCTTGCTATTTAATGTTATGCTAGCATTTATTTGTTATTGAGTTATACTAATATTATTAAGTTCGCATAATATTATTATTATTATGTACGTCAGTTTGAGCATATTTTAAAACTTGTTTTAAAATATTAAGCTGCATAGCAGCTTCCTCATATCATGAATCAAGTAAAATTGTAGAGAATGATGAAAATTTGACCAGTGGGTGAGGGGGTAGGGGGGCAGAATTACCAGTTATTTTGGCTGTGGTAACATTTAAATGTAGTCTCATTTTTACTGAAGATAGCAGACCTGATTTTGATGAAGTCCAGAGTAAAATAACAACCTAAACAAATAGGTACTAGATTTTCATTGTGAAGACTATAGTAAATGTTTCCTAATTCTCTTTGAAATTACTTTCACTTGAAATAGTGGCACTGCTACTTCAATATTGGGGATAAAATGCGTGTGTGTGTGCGTGACTAAATCATATCTAAAATATCAAAAGATGTGCATTATAATGCTAATGTTCACTTTTTAATCGAAGCTGAAGTTGCAAAGTACGACTCTAATGTTTCGTAATTTTCTTTGAAATTTCTTTCACTTGAAATAGTGGCACTGCTACTTCAATATTGGGGATAAAATGCATGTGTGTGTGCGTGACTAAATCATATCTAAAATATCAAAAGATGTGCATTATAGTGCTAATGTTCACTTTTTAATCGAAGCTGAAGTTGCAAAGTATAACTCTACGTTATGTGCATTTACCATTCATGAGTCTTTTTATTTAGTTAGTTTGAGTAACATTTGAATAAACTTGTAAGCATGGAATTTCCATGAAGGCTTTTATTGTTCAAATCCTGTTTCACTCACTCTCATTATTTATCACCCCCAGATCAGCTATTACGAAGTGGAAACCTACAATGGAGACAGCAACAGTATTTTTGTTGACGGCCCTCCTGCTTATCTTGAATCCCTCTTACCTGGTCGTAACTATTCAATTACAGTACAAGCAGTGAGCAACAAGGTGGAAAGTAATGAGACTTCGATATTTCAAGCAACTAGTAAGTACTTTTTGCTCATGGAGTGGAATAATCTACATTACTTGTGAGAAATATTTACACACTCAAATGTAGATGCCTTCCATCTGCATCGTAGGGTATGTGAATTGCCTTGAATTCAAGGCATTCGCCTTGAGTGTGTTAAAGGAATGCTGAAGTCATCAAGAAATGTGAATCAAGTTATGCAACCCTGAATTCTCAGAGAATTGTGAAATATTAATGAATTTATTTTAGGTTTTATGACATCAGGTTAAATATTTTCATGGAATAATAATAGCCATTGATAAGCATTTTTCAGATAATGCTTGGATCAATTATCTAACTGACTGATGTGCTTAAAAAATCGATTTGATCGTAATGAAGACATTAACTAAAAGTCCACACAGATTTCTGGTTAACATTACACATGTGCTGTATAACCAGGTCTCTGCAAAATATAGGTATCTGTGTAAGAGTATCAACTTGTATTTCTAAAATTTACTTATCAGGTAGATAGGAGATACCTATCTATCTGGTAGGCATGAAATTTCAGCGTCAACCTTTTATTGTATTAAAATATTTTTTCAATTTCAAAAGTGCAGGAAAAGAAATATTCTGGTGTGTGAATAATAATATTTTCTTTCACAAATCAGAGATTTCTGAAAGAAAATTTTTTCTATCTGGGTGGCACTGGTCTGCTCCAAACCACTAACTGTTTAATATGCTCATACACATCATAGATAATATGCTGAGTTTTACTAAATATTCCTCTGTATTTATGTCTTCTTTTGAAATGAAAAGAAGACTTCTGGAAGTTATTTGTAGAAATATCAAAGTCAAGATTACTATTAGGTGTTTTCATTGCTGGGATATTTTTATTCCATAAATATGTTTTACAATTTCTGCTTGTGAGTTGAAGAACTCTCAGAAGAGATGTGTCCTTTAGCAATGGCCTGTCATACTTTAATCCAATGTAATAATGTGTTTAGAAAAATATATCAAAGTAGTTCAATAATAATCATGATTCGGATGGGAAAATTCTACCCCTCTGGAAAAGTCATGAAGATTCGGAGGTCAATATATGTATTGTGAAATTTATTGATTGCTTGATAAATTTAGAATTTATTTCCATTCATTTTTTGTTTTTCTTTTTTGTGACACAATATATTCATTGCATTTATCATTTTATTATTATAATTTATTATTCAACCATCATCGTTTTAAATCCTCAAAATTGGCTAAGAAAATGTAATAAATACACTTTTTATTTTAAAAGATTAATGTGTTTTTTTTATGATAGATTTAAATCTGCAAGCAGTTTTTACTTTTGAGGATTATGGTTCTAAATTTTTTGGATCAGTATGCACTCAACACATTTTCTATGTATTTCAGAACCCTCATCACCTATCATTGAAGATCTTCGTCCAACATTGGGTGGCCTAAACATATCATGGAAATCTGATGTCAACTCTCGGCAGGAAAAGTTTGAAGTCATTTATAAAAGAAATGACACCGGTAAGAAAAAAATTTAATTGAAATTTTACTTATCCTACCTCCTTCAAAAATTTTTTGCTACAAAGTTTATATTTTTTGTATGATTTCTTTTTTTAGTGACTTTTGCCTTTCAGATTTCCATTCCATTTTGATTTTCCTTTTTATTTTTATTTTAGGAGCTGCAGTCACAAAACTCACTAATGATTCAAAACTCATTCTTCAGAATTTATATCCTGGTGCAGGTTATGATGTCAAAGTTTTTGCAATCAGTCATGGCTTGCGCAGTGAGCCTCATGATTACTTCCAAGCTGTATGTAAGTGCATTTTTTTTGTTTTTCCTGATTTTCATTCTTTTTCATTTCATAAAATATTTCATTTTTACTCATGATACTAGTGAGAATTCAATTATTTTGCTAATACAAGAGTAATATAAATTATGAAAATTGAAAACCAATTATTTTCTTTCTATGATTTTTTTGCTGTCTTTGAGCATATAACTTTGCATAGCAAATCCCTTTGCAGTCAATGAAACATTTGTTTGTTGAAAAGAATAGTTCATGTTTTCATTCATTTTTTTTTGCAGATCCTAATCCTCCCAGAAACCTTACAATAGAGAAAGTTACTAGTAATGCTGTCCTTGTTCGATGGGAACCTCCTCTTGACTCTCTTTTCTCAGAATATGCTATACGGTAAGATAATTACTGTATAAAATATGATGTAAAATACTTGCTTTGAGCACAATAATTTGTTACACTAAACTGATTTTGTGTAACGATTCTTGATGGAGACCAACTGACTTAAACTCACTGTGAACTTATTGTTTCACCTCGGGTAGAAATGCCATTGCTCTAGTATTCAATTGTTAGAATGGTAGCTCTGGTGTTGTGTAACCTTTTTTATACTAAGTTATACTTGTTACCACTTTCTACTCACGTACAGAAATTCGTCCTTCTTGCTATTTATTCTTGGATCGGCTAATGCCTTCAGTTGTGAGAAGCTGTGATGTAGCTTTGTTTAGTTTCCATTAAAGAGCTGTAGAGGTAGTGCTTTGAGTATTGCTTCACCAGTGATTTCATCTGAATGGATCACCTTCATAGATAATGGAACCATATCTCAGGCATATGTCAACTTTGAAAATTTCATCCATTATTCAATTAATTCACTAATTATGAATAAAAATATAATTATAATTTACTTCTATTATTACTGTCTTGAGAAAATTTTCTTACGTAGGTCACTAATGTCACTCCATAATTTTTTAATATAATTTATGAAAATATATTTTAATATATACTTTACTTGCCAGATGACAAGTATTTTAATTACATCATATGTGGGATTGTATGTAAAATCCATTACTTTGGCAGATACCGAACAGAAGAAGATGGTAGATGGGTTAGGCTTCCATCAGTAAAGGACAATGAAGCAGAGGTCACAGATATGACTCCTGGTGAAAAGTATGTGGTGCAAGTAAACACTGTCAGTTATGGTGTTGATAGTATTGAGCCTCAAGAAGTCACACAAATCATCCGTAAGTTTAATAACTAATAATGTTTTATGTAAAATTTTGTCAGATTTTAGTCTTTGAAAATACAAACTAATATTATTTATTTTAGTAGTGACCAATTACTGTACACCCCCAGCAATGTATTTCCTTGGCATGCTTGCCTAGTGATCTAAAGATTTTAGACCAGAAATGTGTATTTTTTTGGGAAGGGAAAAAAGAAAACTGAGAGGGGAAAAAAGCTATTGATGGGAAGAAAAGAAGGGTTGAAATTTGAATTTGTTTTAATTTTTTTCTTATCCATATATTTTGGAAGGGTTGAGTTTAACAAGTTATCCTGCCTTTGACAACATGTAGGCTACATGGTTTTTCTCAATCTCTTTCAGATCCAAATCCAGTCTCCAACATTACACCCTATATTGATTCCTCTAATATTACTTTGGAGTGGCTACGTCCTGAGGGACGAATCGACTTCTACACTTTGTCATGGAAGCCCTTAGAGCCATTGGTGAGGGAGGAGAGGGAACCTGATGGTGAGGAAGGGAACCTTAGTGGTGTGACCAAGGTGACCATTGGTGGTGGAGGGAGCCGTGACATTAGTGGGGATGCTGGATCATCTGATGGCTCACATGTGAGAGTCAGGACTATTGTCGGAGATCTCATGCCTGGAGTGAAGTATTCCTTTGGGATCTTCACATCCTCGTACAACCTGAGGAGTAACATTACCATATTGGAAGCCAGATCTTGTAAGTATCCCCTTTTGAGTTTTCCTTCTTTGAGCCTTTAGGTTACTGAGTCTTGGGTTAAGAAGTCAGTCACAGTCCTTCAACTCCCTTGTCATGTAACTGAAATTCTCTGATATGTTTGTATCTTATAGTGAGACTGAAGCAAAAAATAGCTGGAATCCACTGGTTACATCTTACTTTGTTCTGATTTCCAAGTAATTCAGTTAATTTTTAATGGCAGTGGCACATGAAAAATGTTAATAAAATTTATTTAGGACCGGTGATTATTCTCTGTCATCATTGTCTCTGGTCACTAGTCATAAAATTATTTTGATAGAGCTCCTTTCTTGATCCTTCAATCAGTTAACCCCTTCAAATTGTTGTTATTCCTCTCTTTCGCATATTTTTGAACTTTATAGGTTAGAAAGATGTTAAATACTTAATTGATGTATTCATCTCTTCTAATTTCGTACTTTGCAATTCTGTCTGTTCACTTTTCCATGTAGAACTTTCACAATGAAAACATCATGTTTCGTCACGCATCTGATGAGGTCCCATCTTCGTTTCAGAGATATCTTCTATCTAGGGATGGGACATTTGAGTCCCTCGGATAATGCCTCTTTCCTCGAATCCATTGAACTTCACCTCGAATCTGAATTCTTAAAAATCTGAGTTGCATCCTCAAAAGTCCTTACATTCCGTTCAATTCAACATGGCCATCTTGATCTTACCGACTGACTTGAACAGTAGTAGAACCTGTGATCATAATCGAAAGTATGGATCGAATCGATTCTTTTAGAGCCCTGTTAGCTAGATGGCACTTTGTGGCATGTCAGGGCACTTTGTGTCATGCAGGCTGAAAGAGCGCTGGAGAGAAATCATCCACGGGAGCATAAAGGAATCTACCGTCGCAGAACACGTATTCTCTGGAGGTCCAGGCAGAGTGCATTATATTTTGCCAGAAGAGGCAAGGGTAGTAGCAAAAGAACCTTGCAGCTACCCAAGATATAATGGGAGGCATTCGAAATGGAGAAACGTTCATGGAACTTCAACTGTGACAATAGCACTAAACTCCACGCTGCACTTAGGAGAGACTTTCATCCATACCTTAGGAAAAATCATCCAAAGCACCCAGGGTCCAGGCTGAGTCATCGCCTACTGACATGAACGGGGAAATTGCCTATGAGAAACAATACCAAATAAGGCTAAGGATGGAAAGTAAGGGTGCATGTTTCCCTAATAAATAGGGGAGACTTCCTCTTCATTATTTTAACCCTGATGATGCGGCCCCAGTGGATGTGAAAGCTTGAATAACGAAAGCTCCACATGCAGCAGCTCCTGAAAGAGACAAGTGAAAACACATGTAGCACATTGCTTGTCCAGAAGCTTGTGCTGATGACATCTGTTATTTTCATTACATTGAAATGCAGACAATCTGAAGGCTGCACTGTGAAGGGCTGCTATGCAACAGTGGGGAGAACATTGGAGGAGCACTACAAATAACAAACTGCATGAGATAAAGCCTGACGTTTATATGTGTTCCTCCTCGATCCAGACTTCTCGGAGAGAAGAAGTCATTATTTCCTGTCTAAGAATAGGCCATTGCTCTATAACACACTCTTACCTCTTCACAGAAGATAAGGTAATACCCTGTGTCGCACTAATGTCGCACTATTTACAGAAATGTGTCTATTGTTGCATTGGTTGTAGAAACAACAATGCACTTTGAAAATATTGCACAGCAGCAGAATGTGTGTATTGTTGCATTGATTATATAAAAAACAATGCACTTTGAAAGTATTGCTCAGCAGAACGGAGTAACAATTGTTTGTCCAATCCAACTAGTTGAAGCTAGACTCTTTGCGAGAGCATTAAATGAAATTGGACAGTTCACCCAACCTTGGTATCAATTACGATTGCTTTTGGACTAACAGTTCCTTATTTAACTAAAATTGGATGCCTCATCCAACCTCTTTTCTGAGTGCAGATGCCAAGTGACATGGAGACCGCATAGCGATATGTTATCCGGGATTTCATATGACGAAGACCGAAACCCATTTAACATCCCGATTTTTAAGAAAAATAGTGAGAAGCAGGAGTTAACAAATGCGTTGCATTCTTGTGGTAAACTTCTACGACAGTATAGCTTGACTACAACTCAAGCTAGTAAAAATGTCTCTCTCCCTGCAAAAGCAATTGTGAAAGAAATGTTTCGTGTGTGGTCTTCGTCATATAAAATCCCAGATAACTTGTCGCCATCGGGGACTATAAATTTTTCAAGAAGGTCTTTTACCAATTGAGGAAAAAAAGTGAAGAACCCTGTCTATCTAACGTCGAGGGATACCCATTTCATGCAATACTTTTATTACAGCTTTTATTCAATGAGCTTCGTCTGCAACTGAAAGCATCAAGGCAGAGGTCCATTCAGCATACGAACGCGTGTAGCGATACTAAAGTCGTGGCAAATGTTCTGACGAGTGGTGAATACAGGTATTGCCGCACACAAAGCATTAGCTTGTGTTAGGAGTGACACAAGAGTCCCATCCACTCCATCGCTTGAAGATTACCCCGAGAAAGGAGCAGGGGCCGCTTACGTGTATTGCGGGTTGCGTCACGCTTCATTTTAGGCGTTTTTAAAGATTTTCACATGCTATGCAGCGTTTCTCGAAAGAAGAACAGCAGTTCACGAGAAACGCTTGTCCAAAGGACAAATATTCTTTCCAAGACGGGTGAGCAAGATGAGGTCAGAAATAGAAAAAACCACAAAAGTAAGACAATCTAACTAATCAAACACTGTATTTAAACAACAAGGTACAAACCAACAAAATTGAAATACTCTTCACCAATTTCGCGAAAACTAATAACTTGCACCGAAAGTCCATGGCGCACAAAGGAGAATCGACTAACACTACTCTCCTCTCACCTCGCCTCGATGTCGTCTCTTCGCCGTCTCGACTGGAACAGAGGGCGTGAGAGGGGAGGTATTCTCTGGGGTAAGGAGGGGGTATTTTCTGGAAGGTCAAAGTGCAATGGGGTTTAACGTGGAAATATCATTGGTGCAAATTGAGGGGAGGAAAAGGTGGCATGATGTGAAGGGGGCGAGGTGGAAGTTTAGGATTGGGTGATCCGGGACTCTTTTTTCACTACGGCGGGGGAACACCAAAATAACGGCTCGTACGATGGCCTAACTTCTGGTCTTCATCCGCACTTTGGGGGCTATATAAGTGGTAGAGCATCTGGAGAGGGAAAGGAGCGGCTGAATGAGCCGCTGAACGAGCCGCTGAACGAGCAGACGAAACGAAGCAGACGAAATCGATGCATTTTGGAATCGTAGGCATTGTTGGCGTCGTTGGCTCCGCCTGTCGTTAGCTACGCCTGTCGAGCAAGTCCTGCGGCTAAGTCCGGAGGGTAATTAGTCCGCCGAGGGGTAATGTCCAACGAGGGGGGGGGGGGGAGGGGGGGGGGGGAACCAAAAAATGCCACATCCACTGGGGGAAAACTGTCCACCAAAATAAACTTCCGGTTGGGGGAAGAACAATTGGTCTAATGAAAACACTGATCACTTCACTCGGGGATCCACATGATTAACTGCTGAATTGACAAGCAGAAACAGGAGCCAAAAAAAACTACAACACTCCCACACAGTATTGGAAACCCACCTCACACAATCAGAAAGGTAACTATAGGGTGGCAGGTGCTCACTGAATAACACCGTTCAAATACCCAAAATATTAGCAATTTGGAAAAGTAAAGACAATAATAATAATTACTGTTGTGAATTCTAGTCCTAAAGATGACTAACACAAAGTAGTTCTCTCACCCACTGCAAAGGGGTATAGCTCATGGGCTATCCATCTCAAGGATAACACATACCCAAAAAAATGAATAAATGACAAAAGACACACTCACAGAGTTAACAGAATATGAACAATAACTGAGTGCACATGACGAGTAAGTAACCATTCTTACTGTCACTAACAACTGTGAACCAACAGTCACAGATAACATCTGATATCAAGCTTAATATCAGTGAAAATTAGAATAAATTAGGATGCCCAGTGTCTCACATCCAAGGCAAATGAAATTAATGAACAAAATAAAGCACCCATAGTAACGAACATCTAACTCGTTGGGTGGAAGTGAAATGAACAAAATCAGTTAAGTTTGCATTAGGCATAAGTACATTAGTTAATTGATTGAAGACAAAACAATCATACAAATTAATTGCCAATTAGCACATGGCAGGGACAATAGCCATGCTGTTAAATCAATATTCCAAGTGTAACTAGATTATTTTACAAAAATTATGTTCAATAAGTATTTGATTGAGATAGTGGTAAACAAATTAATTATCATAATAATACCTTAAGACTAATTACATAGTCGTTCAGCCTCTTGGGTTGAACCGAATAAACATTCACAGTCAATCAAGAATCATGGGTTGATAGAAATCATAAGAATTACAATATATATATTAGTTATTCCCAGTAATGAGAGCCATGTAGAGAATTAACAATAATATTATGAGCAGTCAGACTATATCACAATGTGAGAGTAGAATTGAGAAAAAGATCAAGAAATATTTCAATAGGCAATTACCTTTTGTCATTCAACAACTTGGGTTGAGCTGTTAGACACTTATCCAGTCATATCAAAGACTTGGGTTGGTTGAATTGACAAATTTACAATACATAATAATTAAGTGCAATACTGATTGAAGAAATATTTTATACTCAATTACATTTAGGTGATTGACCAACTTGGGTTGAGCTGTTAGACACTTATCCAGTCAATCAAAGACTTGGGTTGGTTCAATTGACAAAATTACAATACATATTAAATTCAGTGCATTAGTGAGAGCCATGTAGTGATTTAACAATTATTTAAAGAGCAGTCAGGGTATTTTATAATAATTAAATTTAAATGAATGACAATAATGAGAGGGATAAGGAAATCCACAATAATGATATCTTAAATACTAATTAAATGTTGTCGTTCACCAACTTGGGTAGAACTGTTATGCATTGAGCCAGTCAATGAAATTGAGGGTTAATTGAAATGCCTCCAGATGACATAAAAGTACATTTCGAATTAGAGAAAAAAAATTGATTTCTCTATACAGCTGTCATCCAATTAGAATAGCCCAAAATATGGAAATAGATTAGGATGACTAAATAGAAAAAATTCAATAAGTCCAGGGCCAGGTTAAGCCAAACATAGGTTACACAAAGCTAAAGAGGAAAATTTAATTTAGTGGCCACCATCAAGGGTAATGCAATTGCAAAGTTAATAATCGGGGTAAATACCCCATCCAGCCAATGCTGGGTGCTGATTGCAGCGAGTTAAAAACCAGCTGGGCGATGGGAGCGCAACCCCTACGCCGGATAACAATGGTATACACAAGCAAAAAACAGGTATACAATCAACTGCCAAATAGTCACAGAGCTAGACAAAGACCTGCCCAAGCAATAAATAGACCCAATAGTGAATAGCTAAATCACTCCAGGTTCTGGTCCACATCGGACGAATGATCAGGAAGACCAATGATCACTGGTGTAAACAGTCACTAAATAATCTTAATAGCCAATGACCCTCCGCGACTTAACTGGAAGCGAGCCACCTCGGGAATGTTCATGACTATTCTCCCCACTCCCTCCAGAATTCACAATAGCACTGTGCAAACACCGTTCCCCCTTGGTAGACACACATGATGAAGAGCAGGTAGAACCAACCAAAGTATAACAAAATAACAACTAATGCCCCAATAAACAGGCAGCACTAACATCAACAAATTAATTAAGTAAGAATTGGCAGTATGAAATTGGCAGTATGGATTGTTGGCAGTTTTAAAATTAAATAATTATTCAAGTAGCATACATTATAGTAAATTAAATGACAAATAGTGAAGAGAAAATTTCCAAACAATCAAGACCATAGTTAGATAATAAATGCTAGTATTTAGATTCCTTTATCACTCAACATATTATAAATTATTAATCACCATGATAAGGCTTTAATTGAGAAACATGACATATTCTCTCCTTGTTAGGACCAATATCGAGAACAGCGGTTACAGGAGAGACTAACTTTTTTATAATAAATGGGCCTTCCCATAGAGGGGTTAACTTTGCCATAATCTTGTCTGCCTTAGAACTGATTGGATGTTTCTTTGACAACACCCTATCTCCAGGTTTGAAAGTTATGTCGGAATGAGAATTATCAAAAACTAGCTTTTGCTTAGATTTGGCTCTCTTCAAATTAGCAACTACCTGTTGCAAATAAGCTTCCCTCTCCTCTTCCAAAATATCATCCTCACACAGTTCTCTAGGAATAGACCATTGATTTATTAGAGGATGAAGCAATTGTCTGCCAAAAATTATCTTAGCGGGAGATTCTCCCGTGGCACTATGACAGGCAGAGTTAAAGGCAAAATTTAAATCTGACAAAAAATTGACCCAATTGTAATGTACATTGTTACAAAGAATTGACAATGCAGCTTTCAAATTTCTATGTAGCCTTTCAACTTGGTTAGAACTTGGTTGGTAAGGAGCTGTGAAAACCTGTTTAATCCCAAGTTGCAAACACATTTCCTTAACTAGGTGTGACTTAAACACCGCTGCATTGTCAGACACAAGAAATTTAGGATAACCAAACTTAGAAAAAACTCTTTGAGTAAGAACACTAACCACAGCACTGGAAGTGGCATTACGAACAGGTTCCAGGATACAAAATTTAGAGAATCCATCAATAATCGATAAGACATATTTGTGATTATTTTTCGTGGAAGGATAAGGTCCAACGAAATCGATATAAAGCCTTTCCCACACATGAGCAGGAAGGTTAGAAGACATCATACCCGGTGGGGCAGTATTCCTGGGTTTACATGTCTGACATAAATGACATTTACGAACCATATCAAAAATATGTTTTTTCATATCGCTCCACCAAAATTCCCTTTGGACCTTTTCATAGGTTTTGGCCATACCCAAATGAGCAGACACACTTAAACAGTGATAATATTGGAATATCATTGGCCGCAATACAACCGGCAAGACAATCTTTCCCTTTCGGGCATTGGCATTCCCATAACACAACAAATTGTCTTTGACAAAGTAATTTGGACAAGAGGAACAATCCTTCTCCAATTTCTCAAAAACCTCCCTTAAGGTAGGGTCTGACCGTTGATGGTCACGAATATCCACAAATGATAAAGGAATATTATGTAAAACACAAGAAATGGGTGGACATGGCTCAACATTGGAACTGTCAGTTTGGATGACAGGCGGACTTCTAGAAAGGCAATCTGCTACGCTATTGCTGCGCCCACGAACATGGTGGATAGTAAAATTATAGGAAGACAGCTTTAACACCATTCTGCCTAATTTCCCTAACTGCTTAGGGTGAGAGAACAGCCAAGTAAGGGCCCCATTATCAGTATATAAATGGAATGGTTTTACTTGGAGGTATACATTAAATTTTTCTATGCCCCAACAAACTGCCATACACTCAAGTTCGTATGCGGACAATTTTTGTTCATGTGGCAATAAGGTTTTACTAGCGTATGCCACAGGGGCAAAATCACCATCTACTTTCTGATTTAACACGGCGGCTAACGCCAAACCACTGGCGTCCACAAACAAATGGAATTCCTCGTCAAAACGAGGAAAAGTTAGCACAGGTGGATTCATCAACGCTCTCTTGAGCTCAACAAAAGCCTCGTTCTCAACCGTTGACCAGCGAAAAGCAACATTCTTACGTTTTAGGTGATTTAAAGGAATAGAAATTTCAGAATACCTTGGTATGAACTTGGAATAAAACCCACACATGCCCAGGAATCTTGCAACATCTCTCGTATTCTTCGGAACAGGAAAGGATTCGATGGGTTTTATCCGGTCTGGATCGACACAAAGGGTTCCATTGCAAATTAGATGGCCTAAAAAGGCGATTGAAGTGCAGCCCAACTTAATCTTTTCTTCAGAAATAGTCAGACCGGCGGACCGAAGCCTACTAAGAACCTCTCTGACATGAGTTACGTGATCTCTGGAATTCTTAGAATAGATACATATATCGTCAATATAAGGGTACACAGACGAAAATAACAGATCACTCAAAACCTCGTTTATCAAACGAGTAAATACTTGACTGGAATTAGCAAAGCCAAACGGTAATTTTGTATACTGGAACATTCCAAAAGACGTTACGAAGCTTGTGTATTTCTTTGAATTTTCAGACAGCGGGATTTGATGAAAAGCAGAATTAAGATCTAGAATAGTGAAATACTTGGCATCAGCCAGATACTGAAAAGCGTGTTCCACGGAAGGAGTCGGATAACCGTCTTTCTTAATTTGTCTGTTAAGCTTACGATAATCAACAACTAACCTTTGCGAACCATTTTTCTTGGGAATCAAAAAGGCAGGGGAGCACCAGTTTGAATTAGAAACTTCGATAATTCCCTTATCTAATAACGACTGCACATGTTGCTTCATCAGGAGGGTTTTCGGCGGTGACAGCTGAAAGGGATGACTTCTGACAGGACATTCGTCTAATAATTCAATTTCATAAGTCATCAACGATGTCACTCCTAGATTTTGGGTTACAACATCGGGATAATTAGACAACAACAATTTCAACTGACTCACCAAATCCTCACATGGAAGTAGAGAATTATTCCGAGAATCAACGATTTCGTCTCCAGCGGACATGTGTTCTGCAAACGCTTGAGGGATATACGATGCTCGACTGTTTGAACAAAAATGAATTAAATGACATGGCGCCGATTCAAACGCGACACCATTAGTATGAATAATAAGTTTCGATTTACGAATGAAATCAATCCCTAAAAGGACAGGGAATGGAATGTCTGCTAAATAAAATTCATGAACCCAAGAGTACTTATCAATCTTAATTTTAAGTTGCACCGAACAATTAACTCGAAAAGGTTGTCCAGCGACCGTCAAAAGTTCAATAGAATTGATTTTTCTCTCTAGTTTATCAGCCGAAGAACCAAGGCTAGTGAAGAAATTCTCATCGCAAATCGAGACTGAACAACCCGTATCAATCAGGGCATTACAAGATGCTGACTGCAATGAAATAGGTAGCAAAGGCAAATTGATATCGGGAGATTTGTGAACACTCATTAGACTGATTGCGGAAGGCCGTCCTCTTCGGTGCTTTTTACGACAATCCCTGACATAGTGCCCAGCTTTGTGACAATAGGAACACACAACTTGCCTAGAAACGGCAGGAGGAGCATAAAATGATACGCCGTGAAAGGTGTTAGCGTAATCAGCTGCATCCATTAATGCTTTTGACGCACGACCAATGACAACGTCTAACTCTTCGAAACTAGACGGCGGGGTGGGCGTCTTGATAGCGGAAATAGTGATTGGATTTAAACCTTGAAAAATTAAATGAACAATCTGGCTCTCAGAATAGTCTAATCCTAATGCAGACACAGCGTTTCTTATGGCAGACACAAAATCACGCGGTGTTTCGCGAGGGAACTGGAATCTTTTGACCTTGGAAGCGATAAGCCGATCGAATTCCCGATCGCTAACTATTTCATTCCAAAGTTTTCTCGTAATCTGGGCCCAAGAAAAATTTTGACTTAACATAGAAAGCCAGAAACGATGCCAACAGGAGGGTAACTTAGGAATAACCAAACTCAACAACGTTGATAAAGGAACTAGCGACAGAGAGACTAATTCCGTCAGATTCAACATCAGATTATACCAATTTTCGGCACTGGAAACATCAAAGGGAGGAAAATCAGCGATCCTTTGCTTGACAATGGCCAACCCTTCGGATAGTGGTAGAGCCGACCTAACTCGACTTGGTTCCGCCGCGTTAGAAGTAGCCTCTGGAAATACCGGCAGAACTTGGGTAGGAGGAGATTCTTGTGGCAAGGAATCGGGCAAATCGACCAAATGAGTTGAAAGAGTTTCAATGGCCGAGGACCTAGGCAAATTCACCTGAACTTGGGTTGGGAGTGGAATTTCAGATTGCCGAAGGTCACATTCTTGGGTTTGAGGAACCAAGCAGAGTTCGTCTACTGAAACTCCGGTATTATCAAGTGAAACCACAGTCTCTCCATTTAATCTGGCCCTCCTATCCTGAGCAGTGGTGCGATAATTTTTCGCATAAGGGTCATCTGATTTAGTAGCCATGGTGGCTGGGACAAAAGCGGAAAACACGAACCCTGACTCAGCGAGAAAACACAAAGCAAAATTGAAACACTGGAGAAATATGAAGCGAGAAACAATCTAGTTACACAGAGAAAATGAAGCAAAATCCTCAAATGGGAACACTCACCACCTGCTATGAAAAGACACGTAACCACGCTCTGCTACCAAATGCAGCGTTACTCGAAAGAAGAACAGCAGTTCACGAGAAACGCTTGTCCAAAGGACAAATATTCTTTCCAAGACGGGTGAGCAAGATGAGGTCAGAAATAGAAAAAACCACAAAAGTAAGACAATCTAACTAATCAAACACTGTATTTAAACAACAAGGTACAAACCAACAAAATTGAAATACTCTTCACCAATTTCGCGAAAACTAATAACTTGCACCGAAAGTCCATGGCGCACAAAGGAGAATCGACTAACACTACTCTCCTCTCACCTCGCCTCGATGTCGTCTCTTCGCCGTCTCGACTGGAACAGAGGGCGTGAGAGGGGAGGTATTCTCTGGGGTAAGGAGGGGGTATTTTCTGGAAGGTCAAAGTGCAATGGGGTTTAACGTGGAAATATCATTGGTGCAAATTGAGGGGAGGAAAAGGTGGCATGATGTGAAGGGGGCGAGGTGGAAGTTTAGGATTGGGTGATCCGGGACTCTTTTTTCACTACGGCGGGGGAACACCAAAATAACGGCTCGTACGATGGCCTAACTTCTGGTCTTCATCCGCACTTTGGGGGCTATATAAGTGGTAGAGCATCTGGAGAGGGAAAGGAGCGGCTGAATGAGCCGCTGAACGAGCCGCTGAACGAGCAGACGAAACAAAGCAGACGAAATCGATGCATTTTGGAATCGTAGGCATTGTTGGCGTCGTTGGCTCCGCCTGTCGTTAGCTACGCCTGTCGAGCAAGTCCTGCGGCTAAGTCCGGAGGGTAATTAGTCCGCCGAGGGGTAATGTCCAACGAGGGGGGGGGGAGGGGGGGGGGGGAACCAAAAAATGCCAAATTTTCGTTTTCTACCACCCTACGAAGTTTGATCGCGATCCGCTGGTTACACTTGGGAACCTTCCCTTGTTAGATGAAAATTTTATTGCTCTTTATTGTAGCTGTCAAGTCATCATTTCTTTTGCTGTCAGCATCATTTTTTAATTGTAACTCATTGTATATGTGCACTGTTATTCTTTGTTAGCAATTTGTTATGTCATAATTTCAGGTCTTCATTTCTGTGATTGTATTATAATGTATTAATTTTTCTAAAATTGCAGTGCCCTTGATACAGTCTGAAGTCACTGTGGTGTACACACATGCTGTCACTGACTCATTGACCCTTCGTTACACTCCAACCCCACCTTCTACGTCTCATTTTGATCTGTACCGCTTCTCATTATCGGACCCAAGTGTACCAATCAAGGAGAAGTTAGCCTCTGATACAGAACGTAAGGTAACCTTCACTGGCCTGATTCCTGGGCGCCTGTACAATATAACCAGCTGGACTGTATCTGATGGAGTTGAAAGCCTTCCCCTCCTCCGACAGGACAGACTTTGTGAGTGAAATTTTTAATGTTATCTTTGCAATATATACTTATTTATGGTCTTATATTCGTAGATAATCATCCTCACTTGCTGCATTTTTATGAAAATCCTTTCTTTCACTTTTTAACAGATCCGGAATCAATTACCATGATTAATGCTACTCGTGTTACCGATACTGAAATAACGTTGACTTGGGACACACCCAGAGGAGAATATAATACTTTTGAGGTAAGCTATGCAATCAGGTTTTTTTAATTGTTATTTTAATTTTTTATTCTGTAGATGCATTTTGGTGTACATATATTATGTACTCATTAGTTATGAAGAAAACCAAGAGAAGTTTTTAGTCCAAAATAGGAATGGTGCCTCAAAGGTTATACTTTTTTGTATTATGTCTGAAGTTCAGTCGTCCGAGTAACCAATGCTACACCCACTAGACTCTGTAGATCTTCCCAAATTTTCACATGACCTTGAGGTTATACTGTTGGCAAATTGTTTTGCTTTTAGGGACAGCTGAAAGCAACAATTGGGAGTATGGCTCTCTTTGTTATGCATCTAATAAAATTTCTTTGATTTTCCTTACAGGTGCAGTACCTCAATACAGAAGGAATGCTGAATCACAACCTTACATTACATGCACCAATCACAATAAGTGGACTGAAACCTCATCGAAACTATACTTTCACTGTTGTTGTTCGATCAGGCACGGAGTCGTCTGCTCTTCGACGATCGCTGCCAGTGTCTGCCACTTTTGCCACTAGGGAGTCTGTTCCAGGAAAGGTATGCACAAAAAAAAGTACTTTATCGTTACGGAATTGGTTACATTAATTTCTGCTGTTTAATCAAACATACAAGATGCCATACCAAGTTTTATGTTTAAAATTATTTTACAGGTTGAAAAGTTCAATCCAATAGATATTCAACCCAGTGACATCACATTTGAATGGTCACTTCCAAGCAATGAGCAGAATGGTGTGATCAGAAAGTTCAGTATTACTTACGGACTTGAGGTATGCTCCAAAGAGTTTATTATTTTGTTTCTATATGTAACGTGTCATGTGTCATAACAATGTATTTTATTTTTAATTACCATTTACCTTACATTTCGAGTTGCCATTTTCACTAATGATTCCTGTTGTATTCATTTGTAGGGTTCTACTCATACACAAGTGCGAGATTTCAAAGCTACCGAATTCCAAGGTCAAATTAAGACCCTTATCCCTGGAAAAACATACATCTTTAGGATTCAAGCCGAAACACGAATAGGATATGGTCCAGAAGCAATATGGAAGCAAAAGATGCCAATCAGAGGTAATTTGGAGTTATCATCATTATTATTATAGTTTTCATCATAATATTTTTCCATGCATTTCGCTTTGAGGACATCAAACACCACCTTTTATTATTTCTTGCCCTTTCATGATCTGATTGGTGTGAATTATCATTTGATTTTTGTTCGGAACAGGGTGGGATTTCTTAAATGATATCTGGTGGATCAATATATCGCTATGAATAAGCCATCTATGTTTAGCAAAATATGTTCATGGGACTGAAGCTGGATAAATGAAATAGCAATCACAACCTGTGTTGGTAAAATGTGATTTACTGTCAAGTGATACATGTCATTTATCAACTGCATCAAAATTACTTAAGGGTGTATATACTTCCATGTTAACCATGTTTAACTGCTGGTGCTCATCAGAAGAACTTATGCTTGGTATTAGTAAGTCAGGCTGCTTTTCATAGTGCATGATGACCCAGTATGACAAGCTTAAATGAAAATGTTGATAATAATACAATACGTATTTGAGTGAAAGTAGTGATTCTTAGATATTTAAATTGATATTTTGTGTGGGTTGGGGTAGGAATTTTTACTGGAAAAAAACTGATGCATAAACAGTTTCAGTTATTAGTCATTCACATGATTAAACAACACTTTTTCACAGAGGCCCAAATTTTGTGGAAACTGCAAGTATTGTTCGATTGAATGTGTTCCTTCCACAACATCAAGCATGAATATGTTCAAGTTTTAGTTCTAGCTATCCTTGAGGATTATATTTTAAGGGTATTCCCATCCAGTGAGGGAAACTTCATTCATTCAGAGAAAAATAAAATATTTTTGCTTTATTTTGTTTTGTCTATTCAGTCTCTGGAGGAACTTATCTATTGACCCTCAGAGTTTTAGTTACATGCATTTGTATTAATTTAAATGCACAATGTACATAAAGGGGTGCCATAACTTTACTTTCACTAATTATTTGTATTCCTAGTGCCAAACTAGAATGAAACTGATAGCCATACCATTTTCACCATTTATTACCTCAACTGATAATAAAATGCTAGAATGAGTCTCTGTATAGGTACCACATTAGAAATGTAAAATTTATCTACTGCAACATAACAGAGGGCCATCTTCATATATTGAAAAGTTTGAAATAAAAAATATCCTTTGCTATATTTCATATTTTTATATATTTGCTTATTGGTATGGTATATCACTCTAAATTCTTGTATTCCACTGTATAGGTTGTTCCACTGTTTGATAAAAGTGTGTGTATGCCCTAGCACTGTGTGCCCATTGTAAACTTAAATACAGGATATCTTAGTATTTTAGGATATTGGTTGCCGGCAAATAACAACACATTACTCTGGCACCATGCTAACAATGAATGCTTAATTCCTTAGTCATTTGTCACTCCTACAAGCAACATCTCATGTTGCCAACCTACGAACTGACATGGTTACAACTTATAATCTTACACCCATGTTATTTGGTATATGCCATGTTCCATGGTGCACGATTGAGTAAATAATAGTATTTATTATTATCCTTTGTTAACTATTCCTATTATATATGTTTCTTTCCTGTCGTGGAATATTTTACATGAAGTAACTAATAAAAATGATTTAATGAAATCAATGTGCTTAATCATAAACCTGTTCCAATTTAAAAGCATTTTTTGATCATCAAATCGTATGCTTGTTAGTGATTAATCCTTCTTGCACAGTGTTCATGTGATTTTGTCAGTCAGCATTATTAGCTTGGTGTATATTTCCATATTTAGTTTAAATTATGTGTATGAAGATGAGGAAAATTGGAATCATCTTCCAAATCTAATGATGAAATTTTAAGACATAAAATTAATGATATGGTTTTCAATGTTCTGTCATTTTTAGCTCCTCCAGTTCCTAACAGCCAAGTTGTACCAACCGAAGTGTTTAGAACTTCTACAACAATTCAAATTCGATTCCGCAAAAACTATTTTTCTGAACAGAATGGAGCAGTAAGTATTGCTATTACATCATGTCTATTATTCTTTCATTTCTGTTGATTTATTCAGAGCCTTCTTTTACAACCTCAGCCATTTTATGAAGTCCTCTATAATTGCAATTTTCTATTGAGAAATTTTTGCATGCTTAGGTTTAATTTTAAGATACCACAAATGGTAACTTTGTTAGGAAAGTAATGGTAAGTAAGTAGGAAAGGGGAGCTGTCACCAAGACTTTTTAAATTAATTAGATCATTTTTATAATTTCTGTTTCCTAAGCTTAGTACATATTTCCAAATGGATTTATAGCAATACACTCTACTTTCCTGTTTCGCCTCTTCTTTTTCTTTTCCAAACTGTACTTTCATTCTCAAATCCTTTCCCTTATTTCCTTTTCTAAGGACTTACCTTTCTTGATGGGGGTTGAGTGGTGGGATTAAAAGGTATCAATCCTCCACCTTGAATTCCTGAATGCTCAGAAATATCAACGCTGTATCTGCTTTTTTGAGGAAATATGCAATGCTGTATCTGCTTTTTTTGCAGAAATATGCAACGCTGTATTTTTTAGAATGCATATTTTAGCAGGGTTACTGGTGGCTATAGTGATTTAGATTTGCAAGTAATTTCTGATGTTTAGCCATTTAATGGGACTGAATGCCTAATTGCTGTAGAAATTTTTCATTACTTTTGTTTTGTATTTTCTTTAATGTGTGGTGACTTAACTCCCTCCACTAGATGGATAATCTCTTGTGATAGGTACTCACTAAATCCATTTGGTGCAACTTTTCCTATGGCATTAAAAAAAAACTAAGGAGATGTTTCTGAATATCCTGGAAATAAATGAAACTTGCATCTAATATTAAATTAATATGTGTGATAGAGCTTTGCTACAATCTTAAACAATGTAAACATTTCAGGTGATAGCTTATGCAATCATTGTAGCTGAAGACACCAGTAAAAATGCATCTGGACTAGAAATGCCCAGCTGGAGGGATGTTCAAGCCTATAGCGTGTGGCCTCCTTATCAGGTCTGTTAGTTGTGACTATTTACCTGCAGAATGTCTCAATGATTTCGTCCTTAATTTTGAAATTTTATTGTCTGATGAAATATCAAATTCATGTGATGTATAATTATCTGAGAATTCAGTGATTTGCATTAAAATGAGTTAATTTTCAAGGAAATGTATTCTTTTAATTGATATTAGGTGATGGAGCCATATTATCCCTTCAAGAACTCTACACTTGAGGACTTCACAATAGGTTCAGAGAACTGCAACAATGATGTTGGCTACTGCAATGGACCCCTCAAACCAGGAATCACGTACCGAGTTAAAGTGAGGGCATTCACAGCACCAGATAAATTTACAGACACAGCTTTTAGCTTCCCCATCACAACAGGTTGGTTAGGTGTTTGTTTTTGCAGCATTGGAAATCATTGACGTATCCCTGTAGAAATATTGATGGGAAGCATTAATGATTTTTTCAGCGAAATTGTAGTAATTTATGAAATTTCATTTTTAGATCCAGACAATACTGCTATGATTTATGGAATAACTATTCCAATACTTGCAATAATAATATTCATTGTTGCCATTATACTTGCTCGGAGGAGAAGAAAGGCAAAGCATAGAGGAAGAGGAATGAATCAAGCAATAACAAGAAAAGCTGCTGAGGCTCACAGGGCTGGAGGAAATGATAATCTGTCTTTGCCTGATAGTGTCATTGAAACAAGGTATGTACTTTTGCATCCAAGAAAACTTTTATTTTGAACCTCTGCAATTTGAACTCAAATTTCAGCATGAAAACACGTCTTATTATTTTACTTGGTCTTCATAAAAACTTTTGTATCAATGATGTGTTTTCCTATGAAAAGCTTCTTGCTTAACTCTTTCAATGTGTAGCTTTTTGATCTCTTGACTTATTGTTAGATATTGAAAAATCATTTTTCTTATATGAAGATATTGTTCCACCTTTGATAATAGAGGGAAAAATCAAAGAAATGTTCTTGAGATTCAAATTTTTTTTGGTGATAAAATTAAGTGAACTCCTCTTTAGATCTTCATTCTGCCTGTCTTCTTGCCATCTTTTTGCCTTCTTCTAATCATGAATGAAAGAAGCTCATTTTTGCTGCCTTGAACATTAGCATATTTCCTAGATTGGTGGGTTAATAAATGAACTCATTATAACTAAACATGAGGCTCAAGATAAATCATAGTTAGTAATAATGGATAGAAAGAGGACTATGGAGTTGGTCAAATTTGTAGTATGCCCCTAACTTAAAATTTGTATTACAGTCGTCCCATCAAATTGAAGGACTTTGCGGAGCATTATAGGATAATGTCAGCAGATTCAGATTTCCGCTTCTCAGAAGAGTTTGAAGAGTTGAAGCATGTGGGTAGAGAGCAGGCGTGTACTGCTGCTGACCTGCCTGTTAACCGGCCTAAAAACAGATTTACCAACATTCTTCCGTATGATCATTCACGGTTCAAGCTGCAGCCTGTGGATGACGAGGATGGTTCAGACTATATTAATGCCAATTATGTGCCTGTAAGTTTAAAGTTTTTGTATCAACTTAATGATCTTCAAAAATGACATATGTCTCAAACTTTTAATCACATGGAGTATTATCCCCTTCCATTATATGAAATCATTTTTTTCTGTTTCTATTTCACGAGCCATTCTGCATAATTTTGTGATATTTTATCCAATTGGGCGTTACTTCTCCATTTAATTCTTGTCCATTGAGGATGGAAAGTATTTCAACAAAATAAAATACTTGTGTTTAAAATTATTAGGATTTTTCTGGAGGTGATTAAAAAGCCTACTAAATTTCATCATTGAATTTTGATTAAATAGATTAAATAATTCTTCATAGTTGATCCTAATCTTGAAAATTTTATAACTTGAGGTACTCCTGTTCTTGAGTAATGTTACTTTCGTTTTTTACTGTTTTAGGGCTTCAACTCTCCTCGTGAATTTGTAGTCACTCAAGGTCCTTTACACTCTACCAGAGATGACTTCTGGAGGGCCTGCTGGGAGTCTAACTCCAGAGCAGTTGTCATGTTGACACGCTGCATTGAGAAGGGAAGGGAAAAATGTGATAGGTATTGGCCATATGACACCCAGCCAGTATTCTATGGGGACATCCAGTTAACGCTACTGAATGAGTCCTTATATCCTGATTGGAACATTTCTGAATTCAGGATGTGCAGGGTAAATATACAGGGTTGCACCTGCAGTCCTCAAAACACATTATGTTATAATAACCTCATATCTTGGAAAATGAAATTTTGAACTAATTGTAGATATTTAAAGTTTCTATATACCTCCCTTCCTTCCCCCAACTTTTTCCTTTCCTTAGTATTTCATGCAACCAATGCTTCAAAGTTTCAATTCATTGTCTCCTCTCTGTACTATTTTCTTTATTTTCTCATCATATTTCCCCATCAACCCTTTGCGGTCAAATTTTTTTTGTGAAATTCAAGTAGTAGCTGAAAGAAATACTATTTGCAAAATAGGTGAAAAGACCTCAACAAGGTACTAGAAGTTCACAAAAGTGACAAAAGATAGCAGCACCTTATATAAAAATCGCATAATCTCAGTGCCATCTGATGTTGAGCTCAACTCGACTTTGGACCTGCTGCTAGAGCTAGGCCTGTCGAGCCAGCCTCGACGTTGGACCGCAAAGGGTTAACAAAAGTAGCCGTTACCACTAAATAAAATATTCCCTTCAAACATTTGTATTTTATGTTTGCTATGTTTTTCATTTAGCTTGTGCTAGATCAGTCAGTTGATAAAGGATCAACCCCCAACTGATTTGATTGACAAGAGGGAAATATCCAGTGGGGTCGACCAATTTCATTTTATTTCTTTGAATATTTCAGGGTGACCAATCCAGAATCATACGCCACTTTCACTTCACAACATGGCCTGATTTTGGGGTACCTGATCCACCCCAAACTCTGGTTCGCTTTGTTCGAGCATTCCGAGAAAGAGTACCTCCCGATCAAAGACCGATCGTGGTCCATTGCAGGTAAATAAATAAGTTTTTCATATGGCACTCCCGGACTAGTGATTTACAAATTGCTTTCCTCAGTGGTATATAAAGACAATAATATACATTTATCATTACCTGTTCTTGAAGTATTCACATAATCAGCAAGCTAACTTCATTCTTATATTTCACAGTGCTGGTGTGGGCCGATCAGGGACCTTCATAGCCCTAGATAGGTTGCTGCAGCAGGTGAAGCGTGGCGATCAAATAGTGGATATATTTGGCATGGTTCATGCAATGAGAAGAGAAAGGGTGTGGATGGTACAGACAGAGCAGCAGTACATCTGTATCCATCAGTGCCTTTTGGCTGTGCTTGAAGGAAAGGAGAATGACATTCCTCCTGCCCAGCAGCTAATCCCCCGTGAGATGCATGACAATGAAGCCTTTGAAGGCATGTAGATTTCCTTTTAATCCCTTGAACTAATTTTAAACATTGTGTTCTCGTTAAAGTTACTCAAGTTTTGAAATGTCCATGAATGACACTATTTTAAGTTGCTCTAAATTGAGATGAGTGTATGGTATGGAAATGATATACCTCTTGAGCTTTGTCATCCTACTTACCCTGAATCCAGGTATGGAACCTTGCTGAAATATTTTTTTTATATCTGATCCATCAATCATCAAACTCAATCTACCTCATCATAACATTCAATTCTTAGATTTGTGCTTTGCTATTTATTCTTTATTTATTTCAACTTTATAGTCACTAATGAAATGGATTTTAAAGTCTTATGGTGGTTAATGGTTAATTCATGTGTCATAACTTTCCAAGTCACTTACCTTGAGCACTAAGCACTTTGTAATGTATGACTCGCATTTTACTAGCATTTAATTCTTTTGAGGTGGTGTTTTATGAAAACTAGCGTGTAAAATTAGTTATTGGCATAATTTTACTTGACAATTCTACTTAATATCATACTACATACCAAAGCAAATTTCATCTCCTGAAATGGAATCATGACAATTAGTGAGAAGGATTTCCTCTCAACTCTCATCGCATTTGATTTTTTCCTTAATTTGGGTTCAAAATCAAAATAAGAGAATGAGTATGAGTTATCAAGAGTGAAAAAGTTGAAAATGGTGGAAATAATTCGAGAGGTTTTTTTAGTATTAATGTTAGAAACTGAAGTGTGCCAGCCTAGTAATAGCAAATATTCCATTTCACTTTTACTCTCGGGAAAAGACAGCTGTGGATTGTCATATTGTATTCAAACATTCTAGTTGTTGCTTATCTGGCATCAGTTACATACGTTGACTTAATTGTATTAAGAATGTCATTTTAAACTCTGTAGTACTATCAACTGTAGGTACATCATTATAAAAGTAAAAATTGGTATTTCTCGTAATTTAAATTTTGGACCATCAACATCATCATCACCACTAATCATCGCACCTAAAATTACCTTGATTCAGCTCTCAACTTGGTTCTTCTATTAGCTAAGCTCTGTATATTTGACATCATTATTTACTTTTATTCACTTCATCCTCAAAAACTGTCTTCATGAGACCATCCTGTCTCGAGTTGGGAATTGTCCTGTCCTGGGATTGGATTGTCTCGAGAATAGGGTTGTCGGGCATTTGTTGCAGATTGTTCATGAGCATTTTTCTATTCTTTTAAAAATCTCTTTGTTAGATTCTTGGTGTATCCAATTAATTTTTATCTTCCCTCTGCAACACATCTCAAAACTGTAATAGCCCCTTAGACATACAATGAAACTGTATCGTTATATTTTGATACTGGTCCCAAAGGTTTGTCAAAATTAGACTGATGCTCAATATTTGCTTTTTATGGTGAGAGAAGATTAAATCCCTGATGAAAGTGCTTGAGTAAGATACACCTTGGAATACATAAACACCTGTTCTCTCCATGTTCTCTTTAGAATGAATTAAATATCAACGACAGTATTTGATTATTCTTATAGATTGCCACTTGTTATTCTAATTATTATCAAACCACTTTGCATGATATGTTTGAAATCTCATTTATGAACCATTTAATGCATGAAATGACAATTCCTAATGAGGTTTCAACAAAAACATTCGAAAAATAAATTATTGTTTATTTTCAAATGTTTTCTTTTGGTAAAAGTAGGGAATTATGATGCTTACAAAATTTGGAAGATGGATTAAATAAAGTATCTTATCCCTAAAGTGTAAAACAATCATCATCTCTGTGGTGGTAGTGGTGATGGTTGTATTTTTATTCATTGATGCTTCGAAGCTGCTCTTAGTTATAATGTAAGCAAATTTTATTTTATCACAATGCCATTAATTTGATCACTGCAATTCAATCAATATTTGCCAGTAAGATTCTGCATTGCTGCCTGACTAAAATCCACTGGTTTGAGGATCTGTGCTTTTGTTTAAATGTTCTTTGTGCCTAGGCTTGTGGTGAATTGAGCACTAAATAGTAGGCACCAAAATATATAGCTCCACCCAACTGTTAAGCCCAGTATATATTTGCTTAATATTTGGATGTATGTTATGCATTTTTGGTGAATCATATTGACCCTGATTTGGAGATTGAAATTTTTGTAGAGGAAAGAAAAATGCTTCTTTGGAGTACACATGTAATGTTTATCACTGCAGCTGTTAACATTAGTATCTTCCCTTACCTCCATATGCTAATTTTTATCAGTTGATATAATGTTATTCACATTGATTACCAAGTGTTCTGAATCTTTTTGTTTGATCATAGTAAATATTTAATCTAGTTCAACTAACCCATTAGTGATAAGTGTGGAGGTTTTTACTTCATTGTAATGGTAAATTTCGGTAGAGATTTAGTGTTTTTCATCCTTGCTACCCAAATAAACAATTGCTTCCCTTCTCCTTGTTGGTGATTGATAAAATGTAGGTAAGAACTCAAGTGTGGACACATCCATAGACTCAGCTCTTGGAGAGAAGGAGAGATGATGGGATCTTTGGTGCTCAACTGCACTAAAACTATTGTTCGGGTAAAAAAATGTGTACATCATTTGTACTGTCAACCATCATGCCTGACTTTTTTCTGTTTGTCATTCATGTTGCATGTTCATTCCATAGTCATTGGCTATTTATCTCACTGAGGCCTCTTTGGTCAGTTGTTGGAAACTTATGTCACAGATCCTCTGCTTGCCTTTAGACTTCTGCATTGTAGTTCTTGATCAGATTTATCTGAGTTCTTATCATCTTCAATTTCCAAAGCATTCATGTAATGGAATCAATGAGCTTGCCATGAAGTGGGTTGTTGTCATACAAAAAAAATTTCCCTTTCTATATGAACACATCATTCATTTCTCATTACATACTACAGAAATTTCTTTCATTTTAAATGGCAATAAAATCAGTGCTAAATTTAGTTTAATGAAATATCTCAATGGGATATTATTTAAATTGAAGGTAAACAGTGAAAAATGATCACATTTTCAAAGAAAGTATAGTTTATTGTAAGAAAGGTGGTTATGTCAAAACCACAAGGTAGTGATAATGGTTATTATTTCTTCAAAGGCTCTTTGGTATGAAATACAGAATAGCATGAAGTATGCTGTAAGCCGTAAATATGAGAAAAATGTTTGTTCCCAATTTTTATAATAATTATTAAAACAATATGACTGAAAGAATATATATCTCTGTAAGCTGTTAGAATTATGGCCCTTTGCATGCTACTACTTGATATAGCTTGTAATATATGTAGTATTTGCATATTTGAGCTTTTCATTAGTGTATAGTTTGTTGTTGGTGTTTCAACTAATGAAGACTGGGTTTTCTTGAATGATTGTTATGCCTTGTAGTGTGCTATCATCTGTGTTTTCTGCATGCTTATTAAATTCTGAAAGAGCCATAACATTATTTAAAAAATGGATTGCATTAACATCTTGAGGTCTGCTTTGAGAAAGTTTTGGAGACAATATTTGAGTAGGTATTGATTTTTGCAATTATATCAGAAAAATTCATTTTCAAAGTTGTAATTCAAATTCCAAGTGTTTCTACTGCTTGGTATGAAAGAATTAGAAAATTTTGAAACTCAATTGTCAATAATTGCTTCAGCTAATTGATTTATTTGAATTTACAGACGACGAGGGGATAGCTGAATCAGGAATGTGAAGGAATGGCTAGTCTGAACCAGACAATAGCCAATGTGTGATTCGCAGAAACTTTTGTGTGAGGAACAGAAGAAACTGAATGACATAGCATTGGTGAAGTGAAACTGTTTCTCCAGCTGCTGGTGTACTCAGGAAAAAAAAGCTGGAAGGCTTATTATCCGTCCAATGTTTGAATATTTGTGACATATCTTTCAATTGAGTGATTGCTTCAAGCATTTGAAATGCTCAGTGAATCATGAACATTTTTGAAAGAGGTGAAATATGGTGTGTTTTTTCCATTTTCAGGAAATGTGCCTTAAAATATGTAGTTCAATTTTTATTTTCAGGGCGATTGAAAATTGCTGGAATCATCCTTTTTATATCCCACATGTTCCTTAGAATGGTCCACAATTACATGTGTTTTTTATAGGGCTGAGCCGATAATAAATTCCGATATAAATACTAACCGATATTCCGTTATCGGCATATCAGTATAGGAGCAGCAAAATCTGATATTTTTTTCAAATGCAAGACTTTCTTAACGTACAAAAAAACTTTGCTTTTATGTCCCTGCAATATGCATTTTCCTGCCATGTACAACTTTTTCTTCAAGCCCCAATGATTTCGATATATCCACTATGTAACGTCTTCCATTTATTTATGCGACGAGACGATTTGCTGTGAATGTTGTCCCAGTTGCATAACTCATGAAACTAATCGCTCCGTCAAAGACAAAATACAACTCCAGCTTCAAGTTGCCACCATGAAAGAGTAATACAATTGGCTCAGATGCAGTACCAGTTATGGTGAACTTGCTCATCTGTGACATTGTAATGCTTCGAGAAATTACACTAAGTCGATTATGGTACGATTGTCATCCCTGTTGCATAATATGCAGACTGTCTTATGATATCACATTGGTGACGAAATTTTATTATTTCTTGATGAAGTGTTTGATTTTCCGCATTTACTGCCTTGTCTTTCTTTTTTGGTGTAGGTATTATTACAGTTTTTAAAAAACCCTCCAGCCAAACTCTATCCTCATACATTCTATGAACAAACCATTAAAATCTCTCTTATCCATCTCTTCCTCAAATCTTGAGTACCTTTGACAGGATATTACCAATTCTCACCTTCATTTTTCATAATGTCTACTATATCTACCATGTACAGTAGAAGCCTGGAATAGTGAGTACGGCTTATTGCGAGAATCGCGTTATAGTGAGTGATTGTCTTTGTACCGCCAAAAGGCCTATGTTTTACATGTAAAATAAAGCGGATATAGCGAGGCCAAAAAGTTCCTTCCGTGGTATACGTTCGGTATTAGATATCTCTCGAGGGTGATACAACGCCTAGCAAAAATAAACTATTGCATTTTGCATTATCTGCTAATTAAACTAAAAATACAAGATGTGTGCCATATCTACAACACCTAAAGCCAGTTATATCCAAACATTAGCGATTTACGGCCTTCAGTCTGCTCTGCGTGCTCCCATTTTATGTTCTTCTTTTGTTAGGCCCAGTCATCAGTAGGAGGGGAGTGGCCGGACGACGAGCAAGATGAGAGTAGGAGAGGGAGTTTGGTCTAGGCATGGGCGATATCGTAAGGTGGAGATAACGATAACTCATATCGTGACGATAAATGTATATATAAAATAAATATATATAAATATAAATACCACGGAAATAAAAGAAAAACTGTAAATACGAACGACTATGAGAATTAGGTGGGTTTTTTCAACACCTTCGGATATAACGAGCGCTCGATTTAGCTAGTGATTTCGGAGGGATTATGAGCACTCGTTATACTGGGATTACACTGTATATTTATATATGGTAGATATAGTTGGCACATATATATATAATATATATCTATCTCTTAATATCCTTCAGAGCTCGTACTTATGTATGCCATTTTCCTCTTCTATGCTCAAGTTCCTTTTCCTATCGTTTGTGCCATGCAGTTCTTCCATGCATTCCTTCTCCCTATGCTGAATCTCTTGTAGTTCCATCCATAGGTCATCTGACTTACCACTCATGCCCAACATTGTTTCCCATATCTTAATGCTGGATAACATTCTAGCCTTTAATTACCGGCCACCTATTTCTCCTCTATGGAGGCTTAATGATTTCCTCTTAATATCATCACATTGACCTTTCCACCTCTTTTCTTTCACTCTCTTCATAATTCTTCTATGTTTATTGCTTATTTTCTTTTTCGTAGCTGTGTTTAAATCTTTCTAATTCAATCAATTCCTTCTTCCTTTTGTCTATTACCAATGTTTACCAACTATTATCATTGTTTATTGGCCCCTCTAGCTTCTTCTGTTATTATTTCTTCCTCAACTGTTTGCCCTTATGTATCTTCCCTCATACCTACATATGTTCACTAATGCCTGATATTCCCTCTGATGTACAACTGTACAAGTTTTTCTCCCTGTTCCTAAATCTTTGCCTTACTATAATGTAATCTGTTTTGTATCTCCCTATGTCCCCGTGCTTTTCTAATGAGATATTTTAGTACTATTAAAGTTTTTCTTTTAATTATATTTCAATTTTGTAAAGTTGTCTTTCAGTGAAAACAAGATGATGGGTAGGCAAAATCAAGAAGCATGGAACTTTTCTTTCTGGTATAACTTTCATAAAATTATGTATTCCCTCAACTTACACTTTTCTGTGATTTACTCTTTTTTTTTGGTCCCCATAAAAGTATAAAAGAGGGGTTTTCTTGTAGTTAAATATTTTGAATCACTGCACTCACTGAATTGTGCAATTTTCAATCTTATGAAAGAATCCACTGGTTGGCACTGTATCCTGATAACACAGCTTGAGGCACCAGCTGTATTTTGTGGCTTCAGACCATGTGATCAACTTAACTGAGTAGTAGTTTCAAATGTTAGATTGTTTATTAATTAATTTCAAATGTGGAAGTATTTTGTTGTAAAGCACAATGACCTCAGTAAGGCATTAAAACTAAAAATGTAAACTTTGTAATGTATGTATGTCTCATGGCAGAAAAAATGCTCAGTTGTACAGTAAAACATACTCGTAGATTAATTTAGAAGGCAATTTTATGATCCAGTTACAGGAACTGGAAAATAAATGGGTTTGTCTGGTTATTCGATCCAAATATCGGTTATCGGAAAAATAAGGCTATCGGCTCACCCCTAGTTTCTTACATTCTCAAAAGGATTATTTCAAATTGACTCATCATGATTTCTCATTAGGATGGCCGAGTTTTTATCGAGGTAGTACAAATCTTTATTTACTCCTTGATTGGTTGATAAATGTTCTGTACTACAGTGTTAGCCCATTATAATATTATCATTTGAACCCGTTAAATCACTTACATAAATCACTAAATAAATCACTTACAGTGGAATTATGATATAATGAGTGCTGTTAGTAGCTAAAAGGTCTTTTGCATTGTGTAGTATTTGTTATTATTGATTATGGCTGTGTACTCATATTCAGGGCAGATGGCATATTGATTTCCCAAAGAAATAAATGGAAAATTAACTGCATCTTATATGACCAATGTCATTGAAATTCTCTCAAATTTTAATTACCCATAATTGTGCAAATCATTTTATTTGACATAGCTTTGGAAGGATTATTCATTTTTCCAAAACATGTAGTCAAAATTAGATGCATCACATCTGTAAAACTTTGTTAATGTTGCCTTTTGAGATAAATTTGTATGATGAGTTGGCTTTGCATCCCTTAATTATTTTCAATTCTGTTTTTAAGTCCATCACTTTCACCTAAATGCCATGTTTGCTAAATCTGCTCACTCATCAGAAATCTTGCTGAAAATAAATGAGTAATTAGCCTAGGTCTCTGTATGCCAATAGATGTTCTATATGAAGGTTATATGTTGTCATTAAAAATTAGTAGTAATTTAAAGATTTTCATGTTTTTGTTGATGCTAGACCAACTCATAATATGAAAAGAGTACTTAAGGGACTGCACAAGGTTTTGATATTCATGATGTTTTTTCCATGTAAGTCAATAAGGTAATAAGCAAATAAGTATTTTTGTTGTAACTCATAAAAAATAGCTAATTATATGACGTACTCATTGATTTGGGCTTCCATTGTGCATCATGAATTTTCTCATTTTATCATGAAAAATTTGCTCCGGTGTCAGTCAAACTTTCTGTAAGCTCCTGTGTTTCATTGTTTGAAGAATAGTTTAGTTCCAATAGGTATTCATGTTACTTTCTGTTTTAGTTTTTTCTGACAAAATAGATATCATTGGGTTTCCCGTAGCCAACTTAAAAATGGAAAATTGGTATAAAATATTCACATGTTTATTTCATTAGTTACCGAACAATATGTTCAATATGCATGTCAGCCAGGAAATTTTAATGTCCAGAACAAAATGACTTTTTCCTCAGTTTTATTATTAAAAAACGCTCCCTTAATTTGAGAACAAAGGTAGAGCAGAAAATACTCTTGTTTTTGATATGTTTGGTAAAAACTTATGGTTTTTAAAGTATGTGTTAGTTACATATTTCCAGCCATTTTCTATTAAATATGTATTAGGTCCTTGGGTACATATTTCTAACCTTGGTGGTGTTCTAGTGTTAATTGACAAAACTTTATCACCAGTGGGCTTGTCAGTGAAACAGGCTTTGGAGAGTTAGGCTTCTGCAAGTCAGGAGTGCATGAATCACAGAATTTTTCCCATCAGGAACAAACATCATGGAGTAAATTAACTCATTTTTAACGTGGAGTCTATAACTGTCACAAAATATGTTTTTTGTATGAGGAAATAATTTGACTAGCCACCGAGAGCTCAGAAAAAACGTTAATTGAAAATAGTGTGAATGAAATCCAGGGTACTCTGTTATAATAGATAATTTTATAATGGCTTCCACTGTGTGTAGTACAATTTATTAAGATGGTGTGTATATAAATCCATAGTAGCAGCTGTAATTTATTTTGTGCAGGCGAATGTATGTATGTATATAAGTCTTGGATGGTGTCATTATATCCTATAAGGATGATGATAGCTCTGCTAAAAAACTGCTACAGTGTTGATGGCTCCAATTTCATTCCCCAACAATGGTCCTAGTAATCTCCAATTATGAACACAACATGATACTTCTTCACCAAAAGACTGATATTATCAATTTTGAAGTTTTTCTTAAGTTTGAGCCAATGATGGATTTTTTTATTGAAAGGATGTGTTGTACTTATGTCTCTTACGGAGGAATATGTTCTTACCATTTTTGTAAAAGTTTCATTTTGTATCTTCACTTCATTTTCTACTTTAAATCTTTATTATCTGATGACCAGTTACTATAATGACTTTTTATTATGTGTATTGTTTTATCCAAATGACATGTCCTCTTCAAAATGACAGTTGTAGTGAGATTACTGCTGTATAGACTCTTATTGAATGTTTTATATCCTGTTATTTGTAATCTCAACCATCAAAATATATTATTTTACACTTCTCTTGTAATTTTGATACTTAATTTGAAGCTCTATGATCCATTTTTTAGTATTGTGTGAATTTCTATCTTGCGTGGTGGGTGCATATTAAGGATAGTGATGATAAGTTTACATCATCTATCCAATGGTTTTGTTATATTTTCTGATAATTTCTGTTGATGAGTTTGAGAGAAGTGTGGGTTGTGGCAATTACAATCATAGTTGAGGTAAATGATTTTACTTGCTGATTGATGCAAATCCTACCTCAATGATCCACTAGAAGGTTGGTAAACTAGAATAAGGTAGTTTAAATTCATTACCATGTCCTAATCCAAGTGTAACACACATCCAGGGTATGGGAGTGATTAATTTTCATGTGCCCCTGGAAATTTTATGGGAAGCACTGACATTCTTCAAATCCCTCTGTAAGTATTTTAGTTGTGGGTACCTGGATAGGCTCCCTGATTTAAACCAGGAATCCTTCAGCCCCAGTTCCCAGCCACCTATAATTCCACCTATAATTAGTTCAGGAACATAGCTCTGTTAAATCCATGAAAATATCTCAGCATCAATAGATTTAGCTTTCAATTCAAATGAACAGAGGATAGGACAGGTTCTGAAGATTCAGGCGATATGGAGTGGAAGCGAAACATGATAACACAGGAAGAAAAACACGAGCCAAATCCACAAAATTTTTTTTAGATTTGGCTTGTGTTTTTCTTTGTGTGACAGGATAGGTGTTTATATGTATTGGAATAAGGTGTTTAAAAATTTAGGCTGCTTGGTTTGTATGCTTGATGGCTGTGGTATCTCTGCTGTTACATGGAGAAATCACTCCAGTGAAAGAGGTATTTACTCTCAAAAGAGAATTAATTCTCTTTATCAGTACTTAATCCATTGGATGGAACACTTAGCAGTGGGCACCTTGGGGCATTTTGTTAGGGGTAGCCTAAGAATAGGGAGAAACCTGATGCCGGGTTATTCTCTCTATTCTTCCTCTGTTCTCGGAAAATATTTCGCATCTCCAACCAATTACCCACATATCCTAAATGGCCTTAGTCGTTTGTTATCTATCCTAATATCAATAATACAATATGGCCATAATATACCGATGCTAAACTATTTATCCTGCGAGATAGTCATCGTTTTTCACGTGGAGAATTTGCCTACGTTGCAGGATATCCAAATAATAAGAGACGTAAGTGTGAATACTCTAGTAGTGGATCTATCCGTTTGCTAAATGTATGCACGTGCTTGCTTGTACTTTTCCTTGTATTTGATTTAGGATTTAATTTTAAACTTTCATATATCCAATAAAATAGCTAGTTTTTATCTACGTTTTCCTCTGCCTTAGTGAACTTTCCGATTTAATTCAAATTTGCTTTCAGGAAATGGCTGACGAAACTAGAATGGCTCAAATTTTGTTACTGATAAATGTTCCCGGCGCTTTGATTTGTTGGAAAGCAACGGCCACCTTCGTCAGTGACTGACTTCGACACTCGGTTTGATGCAGTCACTGTACACTCAGGTGATATCCAATCCTTGGAAAGGTATGGTGCACGGTGTGCCCCTTTTTACCGCGATCGGAGTGCTTCAGAGAGCTTTTGCCCACGTGACTCACCGACAACCAATAGCGCTGAACTAAGGTGGAGCTCGACCAGCTCGACCTTGGCGAGCTCACTCTCGCTTAGACCTCCATGAACGTTGTGTCTCTTAGTGCTGTGTTGCCTGCCAAATCGTCGCTTCCTCATCCGTCTTTCGTTCGAAAACGGAAAAGAAGAAGCAGTGTACTGCGTTGCGTAGTCAAACTGGAAGTGTAGTGCATTCTTTTTTAATGTTCTTCAATGAAGAGTAGGAACTAAGAAGGCAATTTATTACTATATATTGGAAAGTTTAAAAGGGAAGATGAGCCATGCGGCCTATCGCCGCAATAAAATTCAGGCAATAACCCGTGGAGGTATGTTTGTTATTCTATTCATGGTGATACGCGTGTCATGTTAGTAACAGAGCTAATGACTATTTTGTAATAAATACATTAAGCTGTCAAATCAGAATATCTATATTAACAACTATTCTAAGTCACTTGTTGAACAGGTTTGAGTTTTGAGATCAGACAGTCCCTTGGTCCGTAAAGAATCACTCACGAGATATTTAGGTACGTGTGGCATTATGCTTAGTCCAGCGGCGTCGGAAGTGGGGGACGGGGGCAGGGCATTCGCCCCCCCCCCCCCCCCCCCCCAGACCCAGAATTTTCCCCGGGCCCTTAAGAAATGAGTCTTCATTAATAAAAATTAAATTTCACTTGTTTCCAGCTTGCCTTTTCCCTTCTGATACATATTCTACCACCTTAATATGCACTTATAGCGGAATTCTGGTCTCTACCCCCTCCTATCCGCAAAAAATTGCGGGCCCTTTTCTTAAGAGCCGGGCCCTTTTCAAGGTTGGCCCCTCCCAGAAAAAATAGTTCCGATGCCCCTGGCTTAGTCTATCGCTGTAGCTGATATTTATGTCAAATGTTTTTCGCAGTTACTCTTTGAAGTCTTTTTTTTCATAAAGGCAAACGAAATACCTCTCTAACGTGGATGGTCGTTTTGTGATATCCCTATGAATCCGGAATGCATTTTTAAATGTGATACCTTTCATCGCGACAGTCGCAACTTCCGTTATTGGTACTTTGCATTTTATTATGTATATACGTAGTGTAATAGGAGTATCATATTTTTGTAGCAACTGCAGATGAAAAAGGTCCTCTTTCCTTCATCATTACAGGCGAATGCTAAGCAGCTGTTCATCATCCCTGGATATCAGAGGTGCGAGAAGCCAGCTTCTAATATCGGGAGCAGGTGTAGTCATAGTCAACACGCGAGGGCACTCCCATCAGAGTAGTAGTGAGTAACTTACGTGGTATTGTATCATTTACTATATTGTTGAATTATGCCGTGAAATTCAAGTTATGAATTGAAAATAAGTTTGCATTGGTCTCCGTTGAAGTATTCGTTTGGCGGTATTCATCGGTGGCGGTGCTAAGGGATGGGAAAGTGCTATTGTTTTAATACTAATATTTTTTCTTTATCATTCAGGTCAGGCCGATAAGCTATTGATCCTGTTTGATGTAAGTTAGCTGTGGACTTTGGCGCCAACAGACTGTTGTGCGAGGGAGGGCGTAAATAGGGGTCCATCGTCGTGTCTGTGAGTACCTTTCCTCTATCCGCGAATATAAATTATCTCTATCCCGGGGGATCAGATAGGTGTGGTGGCTAGAGTAGTGGCCTCCCATCATGAGGGCCCGGGTTCAATTCCCGGCAGTGGCGGATATTTTTCAGTGGCAAAACGGTCCCCACTTGAGTGCCTAATAGAGAGCATTTCAGGTTCAGTACTCCGTCCGTCGGATGGGACGTTAACCCTTGGTCCCCTTGGCGCCTTCCGTTAAGAGTAGGCTAATGTCGACGCCGGGTTTCTCTTCACCCTTCCTACGTTCCCTTCACCCTTCCTACGTTCCCTTCCATTACCCATTCACCCACCCACTAAATGGCGCAAATGACATCGGCTGTCGGTCGCCTTCCTTGCATAACCGACAAACCTAGGGCTCCTTACTTGACAATGAAGAAGTCAAAGGAAATCCTTGGATACTGACTACTTGTAGGGGTTGATAAACGGTTATTCTTGAAATGTAGCTATCAAATATATGTAATTACAAGGGGGTCGGGATGGAGTAGTGGTTAGTTCAGACCTTTCACCGGGCAGTCAAATCCGCCTTGATTTCTTGAAATACCTTCTATCTCACTGTCCGGTACATTGCTTCCATTTCCTTCCAACCATTTCCAGTACCCTGCGTCCAACTGTTTTATTCTCCTTCTTATTTTCAATCTTCTCATTCTCACCACCAAGTTATGGTCGGAATCAGAATTCACGCCTAGGACACTGCAAGTTCTTCACACCCTTCCTAAATCTTTGCCTAACTATGATGTAATCTAGTTTGTGTCTACCAGGCATTTTGGAAAGGTAGGTACCTATGCCAGGGATGATTTTCAAATCGTGTGTTTGTGACCACTAAATTATTCCTTCTACAGAACTTCACTCCTTTCTCGCTGCAGTCACCCTCCCTTCCATATCTTACTTCCACTACTGGGTTCCAATTTCCCATAGCTATTATATTCTCCCTACCATAAACTTTCTTGTTCATACCTTCCAGCTGAATATATATTTCTACTGCATTTTTATGTCCACAAGTTGGTATTTAAACATGAACGACAACTAGGTTCGTCGGTATCGCTTTGATTTTAATTACCAGTATTTTCTCTGCTAATACCTGTGCTCTATCTGTTCACTGCCCTTTCCCTTAATGTTCTATTCATTACAAATCAGCACCTCACTGACTATTCCCCTCCACTGAATATTGCTCTCACTTTCTTTCCAGAAGTCTCCCTGGTTCCTCCATCGTAGGTCGCTTAATCCCAATTAATCGAGATTTCCCTTTGCAATTTCACGATCAATGTTTTCTAGTTTTCCTGTCCTTAACCTCCTTTTAAGTTTACATGTCTCGAATAATGGCGTCTTATTTCTTCATCAGCCCTGTTGCTGTTGTCATTCCTCCTGTGCCATGGATTTCATGAGCTGACGACCGCTGAGTCCTTGCGGCCGGGTATGACACCCCACCTCCTCATTTGGGACTGATTTCCGTCGTTGCTAGGATTCAAACCTATATTGCTTCAGCCCATGTTCTTGGGAGAGTTTGATGTGGCTTCCCATTTCCTGCCTCAATAGTGCGTTAAATGTGATACCATCACGTGAATGGCCACCCCACTGGGATCAGATGCCTTCTCACAGCTGCCTCATTAAGGAACAGACGCTGCGAGTACGGTACGTGGACTTAACTTTCGTCAGGTTTCTACCGTTTGGCATGAGTGACCCTAGCAGGAGTAGCATATATTACTCCCGCCGGTGCAGCTGTAGGGGTTAAGGGAGCACGGAAGACTTTATTCTGCCACAAGACGTGAGGAGGACCTTTCATAACCAGACTAAATGGTAACTGGTAGCCTAGTGAGTCACTAACACATGATCACATACTAGTTGTTGATAGTCATTAAACTGGTAGCGTAGTCTGTGAATCCCAATGCACCAGCAGGAGCTAACTCAGAATTGACCGGTTAGTAATTCGGGTCACCGATTAGTTTCTTTCAACTCTGTGAACAAATGGCCTAATCGTACCGTCCTACTTTTATACTATTCTACTATACTTTTCACTCCGCTGTTTGATCATTTGATCGACCACTAAGAGCCGAGAAAACCACTTATGATAAAAATGAAAACTATTTTTTGGATTGATGAAATTCTGAAATTTATAAAAAAAAAGACTTAAAACATTTTTATTTTTATTTTGTTAAATGGTGGGTTTCATAATCTGATGCATTTCTGATGAATTTTTTCTTTCGGCATAATTCTTTAACTCAAAAAATGGCATCTTTTTCATTCCTACTGTAATAAAAGTACTAAAATATAACATGAAAATGTATATTTCAGATGAGTTAATGCATAAGTAAATGAGAAAAATAAATGGTTTAATTGGGTTTTTTATTGGTATCTTGGTTACTACATACACACCCATAAGGCTGATCTATACTTTTTTAAAAGATCGTTGCATATGCATATGCGATAGCCAAACGTTCGGTTTTTCATCAATTTTCAGCGGCGGTTTACGAAACCTAGAAAAGAAACAAGGATTTTTCTTCTTCTCATATCCAAGCGTGATCCTTCATGTAACCTTCCAAAAAACAATATGTTAATCCTATTCCCATATCTAGATCAAAATTCTATAATCCGACGAGCATGTACCTATTGCTCAAGGTGCGCGGGAACTCGTAGAGATTTCTTGTATTCCCGGCGCGCCAGGAATACAAGCGTAGAAGTAAGGAAAGCAAGGCATCAGGCTTACAGTTGTAAAATTTTAACATTTCTCCACTCTCTTCTTCTTGGGAACAGGAATGATGTTTTTCTTGAAGTCCCTTGGTATTTCTCCTGTTGAGTACATGTCGCAGATGGTTTTGTAAAGATGAGTCAATGTTTTCTCTCCAGCATTTTTAATTACTTCTGCAGGAATATCATCAATACCAGAAGCCTTATTCATCCATAGGTCCCTTACTGAAGCGTTGAATTCTGATCGTAATATTGTTGCTCCCATATTATACTCTTCGACTTTGCTTTCCTCTTCGATCACTTTCGTGCTGAGATTTTTTTCAATGTATAACTCCTCCAGATATTCTATCCATCTCTTTTCTTTGACTTCATTTTCAATCAAAATTCCTCCATTCTTGTCCCTTATGGCATTGCATCTTGTGCTCCGTTCTTTGAAGTGGTTCCATACTATCTTATAGGCAGCTTCCACCTTTCCAAGTGGGAGGTTGCTTTGTTCATATTCGCATAGGTTCTTCATCCACATTTCTATAACTTTCCTGAATTTTCAACTTATTTCGTTCCCTATTCTTATGTAACAAAGCTGCCCTTCTTCAGTTTTTGCATACTTGTACTCTTCTTTCTTCAATCAGGTCTAGGACTTCTTCCGTGATCCATGGCTTCTTTTTGGCAGCTTTTCTTCCCAGAGCTTCCTTTGCGGCTTTTTGTTGTCCATATTTTATGTTCTCCCAATGCTATTCCACTGATTTCTGTCAGGTTCCTCTCCTATGTTGTTTCCCACTGCTTTTTGAAATGACTGCTGGTGTTGAGCCTCCTTCAATTTTTCTACTTGCCATGTGTACTTCACTGTCTTCAATTCTAGATGGCATTTCATCATCACTTAAATTATGGTCAATGTCGATGTCTGCCCCAGGGTAGCTTTTGCAGTCCTTCACCTGGTTCCTAAAGCTCTGCTTCACTAAAATATAGTCCATTTGAAATCCTCTTCTGTCTCCCGGCATTTTCCACGTGTATCTTCTTCGGTTGTGGTTTTTGAACAATGTGTTGGCAACCACTAACTTATGCTGTGGGCAGAACCCCAGTAGTCTTCCTCCTCTTTCATTTCGGTTACCCAATCCACATTTCCCAGGTATTCTTCCATCTTGACCTTTGCCTACGACCGCGTTCCAATATCTTAAAATAATTAGGTTTTCTTCTCCTATTACATATTGTATGACTTCCGTGATATCTTCGTAGACGTCTTCCACTTCTTCATCTTCGTATTCCGTTGTAGGCATGTAAACCTGCACCACTATGGTATCTACAGATTTGGTCTTGATCTTAACCTAAAAGCTCTTCACACGCATCCCGGTGCTCTTCCTTAGCATTATGCCTACTCCAGCATTACCGTTCAGAGATTCCATGTGTATAATCCTGTAGCTTCCACTCCAGAAGTCTCCTTTGGGCCACTTCATCTTGTTAATTCCTAATACATAAAGGTCCATTCTTCGCATTTCCACCGTAAGGTTTTTCTAATTTTCCTAAGGTTGGAAGCGATCTCACGCTCCATGTTCCCACCCTAAAATGTTTGTCACACTTGACTGATGTACCTACTCTCTCGGGTAGTCCCCGCCCGGAGATCCAAATGGGTCTAATCAGTCAACACGTGATAGGGGGCATTATGACATGCACACTTTGTTGGTAGTCAGTAACTTGGGTGAAATTGTAATAAATAAGTACTTTTCTATATTTTTGAAAGGTACAGAGAGCATAATATCATGAATTGAAACTAATTTTGCATAATTTCGCATTCCTCTCAGTTGAATATTTGTGTTTGCAGCAGAGAAACAGTTCTTAGTCTAAAACATATCGTAAAAGAAAATTAAATGAAAAATTAAATTCTACATTTTATCTGAGTAACTATAAATATTTCCATCCATTATCTTGAGTGTAATTAATTTTTTTTTAATGTAAGAAAATCTGAAACTTCAATGATTCTATAATAGGAATAAAATTTTAATTAATGGGGTAAAAACAACTCTTAAAATGGTTTTACGCAGAAATCCTTTCTTAGTGCACCCCTATACCATGATGGGGATATTTCCTCCATATTTCATATTTCTTTCACCTTTATTTTGGGCTGTGGATTGATAGTAAATGAATCAGTCAGTAGGAAAATCCATTATATACAAGGCCACCTGGGGAAGTGCACAACAACCACATAATTAAAGATTACACTAAGTTTGTTCCAACACACGGCATCAAAAATTCATTTGACTTAATAGAGAGACTCAAGGATTTAAAGCTCCCACGCAATGCAAAATTGATCTCCTGTGATGCCAACAGTTTATTCACGAATGTCCTGAAAAGTGCCACCAACAATTAGGGATCATCTCCAAAGCAACCAAGTCAATCCTGTAATTATAGAAGAGATATTGGAATCAGAACACATGCCTCAATCAAAACTACTTCCTGTTTAATAACAATTATTTCCAACAATTAGAAGGGATGTGGGATCACCTCTCTCACCTCTACCCGTGGAAATGTTTCTTGATGAATTTGAGTCAGAATTGGTTCATTCAGGTCATGATTTAACTAAATATGTTCACTATTGGTATAGATATGTTGATAACATTCTATGCTGTTGGACAGGCACCACAATGCAGTTAGAACATTTTTGTCACTTTCATTAACTCAATGAACAACAAAATTAAATTCGCCATGGAAATAGGAAATGAATCAATCAATTATCAAGACTTAAACATTCAGTTAAAAGAAGGGAAAAACCTATTTTACATTTATCACAAACCCACCTCCACAGATGTTATTATTCCTGCGGATTCGTGCCACCCCTTTCAACACAAGACAGCAGCGTTTCACTCATTAATCAAGAGACTCATAAAAATTTCCCTCAGCGAACACAACTATGATAACGAATGGAAAACCATACAACATATTGCAAAGGTTAATGGCTATCAACCAGCAGTCATTGAAAACATTCTCAATAAAGCCCGCAGGAAACAGGCCTTGTCAATGGTGTCTTCCCTCTCCCCTATCAGCACTCCAAAAATGTGGTGCAGGCTCCACTTTCTAGGAAATATTTCCCACTCTGTTACCTCCAGCTTCCCGAAGGAAAATTACAGGATAGCATATTATACCCCCTCAACTCTCAAAACAATGCTGTTCAACTGCAAAGATTGTGACAGGAGATACATAGGCAGAACGGAAAGAAGTGTCAACATGAGAGTGAGCGAGCATCATAATTGTTACAAAAAGAAGAAAGAGCAGTCAAGTTGCCAACCACTGAATAGACAGCAACCATCAGAGCAATTTCACGCCGGAGATCCTCCACTCAGAGGGAAACAAGAGGAGACTCGACGCCCTAGAAATGTTGTAGATAATCCAATTTAAAGAACAACATCCCCCTGGCCAATGAGCAAGTGCTTCCCTCCCACTCCCCGCTCTTTTCCATCCCCATAAACGATCTTCTACAGTGACAACCAAAAATTCCACAGTGATCACCCACCTGTGTGCAATTAACATATTCCTGGAAATTGTACCAATCAGTGCTACTCGTAAAAATTCCCCCAGTGACCTATGTTCCATCATGTTTCCGGGAAATCATTATCCCAGTGCCCGCATCATCAATAGCCGGACCCAGGAACTACCATTGACTATTGTGCCTTGTAAAACATAATGTGCCCCTGCTAATCTTTCTTTTCTCCTCCTTCACCCACCTTACCTCAACCCTCCTTAGCCCCTCGTTTCCTCATTCACTCTAGTCGAAGACCGATCAACGCAGGGAAATCCCTCTACCCAACCTAACACCGCTTCTTCCCCCTCTATCCCTTCTCATCCCACTCCCTTCCGACAGATAGATGTCCTTACTGTCGCACCCAACTTGTTATATAAAGAAAATGTATGCATGATCAGTCACCTGAAGATGTAACTACATTATGAAACCCGGGTCTGCCTATTTAAATATAAAGTGAACTTAACAAAGTTTCATTCTTTTATTTTCCATTATGAAAAGGTATCACATATTTAAGCCTGAAGTTATCAGCTATACAACATAAAATTAATAATATCCCACTCTTAAATGATAACACCTTTCCTTCCCATTCCCCGTTACTGTCCATAGCACTTCATTAATCCACTGCCACCCCTTCCACCCCCTAGCCATCCACCATTCCCCCTCCCTTTGGTAACCCTACACCACTTCCTCCACCCCTCACTTGCCCCTTTCTCCTAGCCCGTTTCACACACAGGGATTTCCTACCCACCTGAAGACATTCTGGAACCGCCTCCTCCTCCGCATTACCTCCACCCTCCCACAAACTCTGGAGAGCTCCTCAAGCCATGGCATGAGACATTGGCCACTGGTCTCCAATCACCAAACCCTAGGTGCAGGAGCAATAAAATCTATGAGGGATCATAAGACGACAGTGGCAGAGGTGACCCACAGAATTTTCTCTTTCTGTTCCCTCTCCCATCTTCCCCCAATGTCATCAACCGACACTGGGGTTTTCCAAAGTTTGAATACACCAATCTGCCCCTCTCACCCATGCTCCAACCTGATCCCTCCTTGCTCCCTTATCTCCCCCCCCCCCCTCCCCCTGACCGACCTGCTGCAATATATATACTTGTTAGAAAATGGAAAGCTTCACTTGACAATGATGTAGTAACATCAAGACTAGTCGAAATAAATTTTTACTTCTGTGGAAAATTGCAATATCTTTCTATTGATTTGGAATGTTTCCACCACATCACACCTGAATCTGGTTTGTTTAACCGTACGTACGTTTTCTTAAGTAAGTAAAAAACCCTTGATTGCAAGATTAAAATTTTGGAAAATCGAAAGCCACCACATAGTCATCTGAAACAGCAACTAGCAACTCGGGAAGAATCTGTTGGCTAAACCCCAAAGAGAAGAAGAGAAATAGCAGAAGTAATTGATCTCTTGACAAATATAGTTTTAGGTTTTCAAGAACTGAAATTTAAATTCGCCTCAGTACATATATGAGAGAAAGAATTATATTCCCACTCAATTCAAAGACGGTTGACCTGGTGATGTTTGTTAATTCCAGTTTTTAAAAAAATGAAGCAAATTATCCTTCATGGACACTTGAAGCCAATAGACAATACACAGACAAAGTTGGGATCTATTCTTCATTAAATAATATTTTGATCTCTTTATTAAAACAATTAAGTGCTAAAATACCAGAGTTGTGAAGTAATTTTGAATTTGGGTGACATCTAATTTTAATAGATTCAGGCAAGGCGAAGGTTGCAGTAGCTGTTGCCGCAAATCCTACAAAAGAGACAAGCAGTCCAGGAAGGCAAAACGAGACTCGTTTTACCTGCTGTGTTGCTAGAGAAAAAGCACCATAATACATACCTTCTTAACGTTGAAAATGAACATTCTGCTGTTGCATCTGTAACAGGGATCGTTCCCAAAACTTGAAGGAGAATACAGATCATGGGGGAAAAAAGAAATGTCCAATTCTTTGATTGTATCAACTACTGTTTCAGGCGGATTGCATATCTTGCTCCATTAGTTTCTCCACGTCTTGATTTCTCCTACCATCAAGGTGGTTCTTCCAATCTCCTCTGTATAGAAATGATATTTCTCAGCAGCAGCTAGAATTTCCTTGTGAATCTTGATAGTTTGGAAGGAATGAGGCCTTCAAGAGGAAGGACTCCATGGAAACCTCTGCTGAATATTGTATCTATCTCTGAAATAAAATGATCCAAAAGAGGCGGGAAGACGTGACTTTTTCCTCAAGTAAGATAAGATGATTGTACAGAAAAAATAGCAGGACTGATTTTAATTCATTTTATTTTATTGGATGCCTACTTAAACATTTAACTGAAGTACTTGTTTTTTTTACCTAATGTATTGTTGATTGTTGAATTTGCATGAGTGCAATTCTCTAACAACTCTCTCTTTTTTGGAATTTCATGTCTGCATTGGAGAGCCATTCTCTGCTGTATCTAAGGAAGTCTGACGGAAGAGTGGCTGCTGAGAGAGTTCAGCGGCAGCTATCCATCCATTTGACACTTCCTGCATCTGTTACCTACACTAGGACACGTTTAAATATTTATTCTGTTGTAATGCCGGGCAAATATTACGGGAGAACACTAATTTCAATAAAGAAGACGCTGCTTATCAGACTCCTCTTTATTCTTCTCTCTCCTACCATCAACAACCCAACAATTCCCCCACTTCACTCCCCCAGCAACCCACCAACATCTCCCAAACAAACAAAACAAATATCAGACGTTACACTGTTCATAGTATTTGAAATGTTTAAACTTCAATCCTTTAACCTATACAGTTTTGGAAGACTTGTTTGGATACATGCCATGCTTAGAATGATATGTACTTAAGTATGTTGATAATTAGGTACTCTTGGGTTGAAATATATCAATTGTTTTTCACCATGAATTTGTCAGTTTAATGAAATCTGACGAATAAAGTCATCATCCAGTAACTTCTCCTAATTTTTGGTCTGCTGCTACCATCCACTTCCTGACATTCAAATATTGGCTCAGTTTGGGATTTATAAACAATGTTTAAAAAGTCTCGCTGATTGCAACTGAAACATTTATACTAAATGATAAAGTATTTTGAAGATCATTCCCATGTTTTTCTTATTTATGTATAACTAGGCCCCATATGGCAATATTATTAAGCCGATGAGATCATAAGTAGCCACTTAGAAAATTACTTGACCCCTTCTAGCTAAAAGTGCAGGGGTAATCAAACCGGCAGGTGTACAGGAACTCCTTTAAGAAATTTAAGATCTCACTGTTTATTTAGTTAATTTTTGAGTGAAGAGTAATTGCACTTATTTCCAATTAGTGGTGTTGCATGCCCACACTGTTTCACAGATTTTTTTTGGAATGAACATATTTCAGTAGATGGATCTGAATAGGTGGCTGGGAGTGATTTAAGCAATGAGTTCTGATTTGGAGTTGATTATTGGCGGTGTAGCTTAGCAATTAGTGAGAGCAAGTACAGATAGTGGCTCATTGTCTTGAATCCCGTTCTGTGGCATGAGATAGAGCAGTAAATGAGATACGCAAGTATGTCCCCACTGTCATTATGGATCGGCACTACTTTTGTATTTTAGATTGTCTAGGTAGATGGAATGTCAGCAAATATGGTATTAGGAAGTAGTGGTATTAGGAAATGGATATCAGTGAAGAGTGGAGCTGCTTGAAAGATGTGATTATTTCAGTTTTTAATGGATTGATAACTATGTTAAAAGGGAAGTAAGTGGTAGGGAGAGGGATGTGCATAATACCATTCTTGCATGCAAAATGTTTTATTGGGAAGCTAAAAGTGTTTACTTCTTTCCTTAGCTGGTTCTGTTCACAATTTTCAAGGGAACTTGTTAGTTCAAGTGTTTCTGGGTGTAATACATAATTAAAATGAAATAGAATTACATGTAGTATAAAATATTGTTGTCAGAGCGATTTTTGGAGTCCTGAGATGTCAAATCTGAGAATGGTTGTAATGGCTTGAGGAGTAAACCATGGAAGGTACAATTAAATGATAACTTCGATAATGATAGAGCTGAGTGGAATGCATGAAGGCTGAAGCCATTATTATGACATTCTGGATGCAAATCTAGTTCATGGGTGAAACTAATAGGATTAATAAAACTAACAGAAGAAATTTGATTCCAGGTGTTTCTGAGCGTAGGTGATGGGCAGCAAGATGCAGGATTCGAGTCTTGTTTTGGTGACAAAAGCAGCAGCAGATTTTGTTGTTGATGTGATGTAAATGATTATCAAATTGATATTGTCAATGGTGAATGTGATGTGTTGGTATTGTAGTGATAAGAGTTGATAGGAATTGTAATATTTTGGAATGAAAATAAAAAATAAATTCAACTCATGTAGTGCTAACATTAATTGCTCTTCCCTTGCTGTTCAATTGTGAGTAATAGTTAGAGGTAAAGGTGAGATTGAAGGATGTATTATATTTTTGAATGAAGGAATTCATACACATCTCCATTGTATATTTCTCAGCAATGAAAAAAGTATGTAATAATGATGCGATTTGTGATAAAAATACAAGGTACAAATTTATATAGTAATGTTTGGGAAGATAATTTAAGGGTGGGGGCCTCTGCCGGGTTATGGTAGAAGTCCGTGGTAGGTGTGGTCGCTGTAGGGTGAGGTGGATAAATGGAGGGGAGGAAGAGTATGGAGGTAAATCACGGTTTTGGAGAATAAGTATAAGTTATAATATAAATTAATTGTAATGGTTAGATGGAGTAAAATAAGAGGATTGTAACGGAATAAACTCCGATTGGATTCAGCCATAATTAAGTGAGTAAATGAGGAAAGAAAATTCGTAATCAATATGTAGAGTGATGAAGACATCAAGTACAGTGAGCTTGTACCCGGGGGATTGGGGGCGGGGTTTTAAGGTGGACACTTTCATAACCCAACTTTCTTTCCTTACATTCTTAAATTCATTTCGAAGAAATGGTACAATAAAGTGGTGTTTTTTGGTATTGAGACAATATTAGAGAGTGAAGAAATAACCGACATAGCCCCCCCCCTCTGAGAAATTTTCCACCCCAGAGCAAGGGGGCGTCTCCCCTCCGGGAAACTCCCCCCCGCCCAAGAGGGACCTGCCATCAGCCACGACTGGTCCCTCTACAAAGGAGCCGTCATCTCCACGACAGACTCCCCCTCCCTTAAGTCCCCTCTCTCAAGCTAACCCACAGAGCGGAGAACCGCATACCACCTACTATATGCCGAGTGAGCCACGCCACCTCAAGAGGATCGGCTTCATGGATGCAAAGCCTCGCGGCGTCAATTACGACCAGCTACAAGGGTGGGCCATAGTGGCGGCCACACCGGGCCAATAAAGGACATTGCAAAGGCAGTGAACCAATCATGCTCTGTCGGCAATTGAGGGAACGAAGCCTGGCCTTCTTGATTACTATTTGCGTGATAACTACTCGTGAGAGCTCATTTTAAAAGTTGATAGCACCGTATCCTTGGAAGAGTAAGGGTTTTAAAATACTTTGTTCGTCAAATGACGTTTTGTTCTTTTGCATTCACACTTTATCAAGCAACAAGTCATTATAAATAATTCCTATAAATAACATAAACTGTATAGGATTTCACTTTCTTACAGTAGCCATCTATTGCCGAACATTCAATTTACTTTCCTACTCTCGTGCTCCCTCTCGGTGAAACAAGCACCGGGAGTTTCGAAGCCCTCACTACATTACCGAAATTATAAATTGAGTCAGTACGGCCCTTCATACGAAACCAATATCGACAATGGAGGTATCATTTTCACAAGTAAGATCTCCTCGCTTGAGAAATCATTAATTTACAGTTGCACCATGTATTATTTGCGTAAAAATCGAAGTTGAAAGATATTTATTGTTTTTTTCCTCAAAAGCATTATTGATTGCCTATACACAAGGATACTTTACAGATGCATCGTAGTTATACTAATAAGTTCTCCGCTTATAATAATTATTAATAAAGATATAAATTATGAAAGGATTTCCTCCGTATTCGTAAATATTTATAAATAATAGAATCGATTAATGTTGCCATGAATTTCGTTTGACATTAAAAATGCGACAGTAAATGTGGATGTAAATTTGCACTGGCAGTCGGAGTAAACAGTCCCAGGAATCCAGGAGAAACTTTTCTCTGAATTTTCTAAAATGCGTACCAATTTATTCTTGTGGTATATAGTGCCAGGAATCCAGCGTTAACGTTTACCAATTACTTAGGAGTAAATTGTAAGAAAGGTATGAAATTGACATAGGAAGAACGGAGTGAAACTCGGGGTAATAGCTTGTAACGAAAGACGCCAAGGGATCCAAAGGGAGTTTTATGTCCCGAGTGACGGACATCACTTCTATTGTTTGCGGGTACGGGTAAACGTCAACGCAGGATTCCTAGCACTTGATACAAGCGCCGGGATTTTCAATGCCCTCGCTACAATTCCTAAGTCAAAATTAAGCCAATGGAGAGGAAAGAAAAATATGCATGCATTTTTTTTAAGGTTGAACTTGGTGGGACCACATTGTGATAGTTTGGAAATAATTTCACTTAGTAGTATTCCACAGAAAGTTTTATTTCTTCCGACCCAGGGTTTCGACTATTGCACAATCATTATCAAGGTTCAGGTCATTTTCAGGTCATCATCAAAAGACCTTGATGATAACTGTAAAACAGGCGAAACCCTGAGTCGGAGGAAATAAAACTTTCTGGGGAATACAACAAAGTGAAATTATTTCCAAGCGATAAGAAAGCAAAAGACTGGTGGGGAGTCTGACTTTGAGCGAGGCATATTATTTCACTGAATCGGTGACGTAAAGGAAGTTGAAATAAAATAACTTGTTGAATTTTATCCATCCACCTAAGTAGATGAACGGTGACGATAACCCTGTAGGAAATTTCTTACCGAAAATGTTCCCAACCTCGAAAAAAACGTGTTCTTACGAAATTGTCACTGTTGATGCTGCTGATTCGCTTGCCTTCAAACACTGCAGCTATGCGGTGCAGTGGATATATTTGTTTGGTACCAAATGTTATTAAATGTGAGTTGTAACTGTTTACTCTGTGATAAATGTATACATAACATAGTAGTATCCTTGAAATGGTGAAATTTAATCACTAAATTGATAACGTGGAAGGGAATTATTCAAATTATGTGGGAAATTTCTCCTTGATAACGTTTTCTCTAAACCTGAAGATTTCCCCTAGAGCAGCGTTTTTTCTAGGGAAATAATTTCCCAAATAAAATTTTCAAAGGAAAAAAGTTCTAGGGAAAAAAATTCCCTAGAGCAGCTTTTTTCGTGGGGAAATGATTTCCCAAAGCTTAAATTTTCAAAGGAAAAAATTTCTGGGGAAAAAATTCCCTAGAGCAGCTTTTTTTGTGGGGAAATAATTTCCCAAAGCTTAAATTTTCAAAGGAAAAAAGTTCAAAGGAAAAAAATTCCCTAGACTATGAGGGAATTCCCTAGAAAACACATTTTTTCTAGGGAAATTTCAATTTTTCCCTTGCTTTTCCCTACGTTATAGGGAGTCTTGTAGGGAAATTTCCAAAAGGGAATGCCTATATCTTCGGCAATAATTGTAATTTTACTGTTTAATTCTTTATCATCACTTAGGTTAAGATATTACAGATTTTATTATATACCCGTGCGCTCCTATATTTGCCGCGCGACAACCAATACTTGCCAACGCTGTCCGGCAAGGATAGCCACAAAATTCGGCAGCTACTCGGATTCACCGCTGAATGTCAATATGCAAATGCATGAGTACCTCAATTGCTTCTCATTGTAAATGGCGCGTCATTTGCTCTGCCACAGCTGGTTTGTTCTCTTTTGTTCGCTTAAACAACTTAACTGGTAAGATTCATTGACTTGAGACAAAGGAATAATATGACACTAATATTAATCTTCTAAACTAGTGCCTGTATATTCATCAGTTGACGGAGATAAATCTTCAAGCTTTCATCGTGAAAAAAATTGTCTAATGTCACTCATCTTAAGAACACTATACAGAAAAAAACACCAACATGAAGCTAAATCCTCTTATACTAACTTCATCTATGCACCAAATTCTGTCTCTACTACAAAGTGCCACCGCCACTATTTATGCTTTTTATTGATGTTACTGCGATAATGAAGGTTAAAAGTAGCATTATTGAAATACGTGATAACACAAAGCAATTCTTTTTGCATCTGAATGAGCAACATTAATGCTTTCTAGACCAATGAATCTCTTAACTTTTAACCCCTATTCCACGTGGTTAAATGAAGGTTCAAAATTAGTAGCGTTGGTTGCTTGCGTTCGTTTAGGCCCATTGCCTGAGGGAATTGGGCACTTTTTTTACACCGGCATCTTCCAAATGCCTAACAAAAACACGAAATAACTCTTTATGCACCTGAAAGTATTAGGAATTTCTGAATCAATGCTGTTATAAGTATAAAACCCTGTACCACATGAACTTCTTTAGCCCCGAACAAACCATTTCTTACATACATTTCTCAAATTAAAGTGATTTTTTTTCTCAGTGAGAAATGCTCACTTTCCAAATTTTTAATTCGTATGAGTGTTACGGTGAGAGAAAATTTCCGTTCTTTAGGTGAAATTTAAGGCTAAACTGGTGAAAAAATGAATTTAGGAAGTTGCATTTACAAATATATTATTTTGCATCTTGTCAATGGGAATAAATACGGTAATTATATGAGCTTATTTAGAATATGTCATAAAATGTTTTTAAGATTTAATTGATTAATATAAAAATCAGCAGAGTTGAGAGGAATCAATGAGATATGATCTCGTACGGGAGGGTAGGTTTCGTATGGTGCCTTGAATATCAGTACTGGATTCCCATCTCGAGGGCCCGGCTTCGAATCCACGCAGTGGTATAGATTTTTCAATAGGTTACCGGTCCCAGTTTGAGCATTGCATAGGGAACAATCCAAGTTCAGTACTTCGTCCAACGGATGAGACGTTGAGCTGTGGACCCTTTGGCGTCTTTCGCCAGGAGCAGGCGACGCCGAGTTTCAGTCCACCCTTCATCCACTCCCTGGAATTCCGCTCACGCCCAATTGCACACCTATCCTGCAAATGACTGTGAAAATGATTTTGATGGTCGGTCGCCTCCCATGATAACAACTATGCATGACCCAAGGCACCCGCACCAGCTGCATGTACTGTCTGTATTTTATTCATGGAGGGAGGTATGAAGAGCGGGAATCCGATAATTTAGCTTTTAACCATGTAGAATTGGTTAATTTTCTGGAGTAGTTTGGTCGATAAGAGAAAACACCAATTTAGCCGACGTTTCGCCTCTTTATTTAAAGTAAAAGATACATACACAAATAAATATTCTTTATGTAATAATTAAAAAAAAAAATTTTGTTTGTTTTCGATTTTTTGTAACCAAGAAACATAACATTGTTGTTGTTGTTTATAAAAAATTGTCACCAAAAGGTATGTACAAGATTTTCTCTGTAATCATTTTTTTTCCTCTCTTTAAATTTTGATCCTAGACTGTAAAAATTAATGAAAATGTAAAAACTTCAATTATGTATCAAATAGCCCTGATGATGCCGCAATAAAGAGGCGAAACGTCGGCTAAATTGGTGTTTTCTCTTATCGACCAAACTACTCCAGAAAATTAACCAATTCTACATAAAAATATAGTGGTCAATAATATACATCATTATAAGCTATTAACCATGGGATTCACTTTCTAATATACCACGCCTATTCATTTTCTGAGAAGAATAAGATGCACTTGAGTCTCAATGGGAGCGAATGTACGATGTTGGGTTTGCCTCGGTATAAGAACAAAAAGTAGGTCAAAGTGAAATTGTGCACGTATATTCTAATCTAGGTGCACGAGAGTTGATTCCACTTGCAAATCGAAAAGTATTTTGTTGGCAAGATGGTTATGACGCTGCAAATCGGCGACGATATATTGACAGAAGGTTTTAACGACAAGATCAAAGGACGCGAGTAAACGAATAAGACGCCGCCTTTCCAAGTACAGCAAGAGTTTACATTTGGATACTTATACGGGGGAGGCGACCGACAACTCAGATCAATTTGCTCGAATTCGGATAAGTGGGTAATTGTACAGGGGAATGAATATAATAGGGAAAGGAAGAAGGGTGGAAAGAAACACAGCGTCGCCATTAGCGTCCGACGGACGGGGTACTGAACTTGCAGTACTACTATTCTCGTTGCGCTCAGGGACTGGTAACCTATTAAAAAATCTCTGCCACTGCCAGGATTCTAATCCAAGCCATCGACATGGAAAGCTCTATTTACCACAAAAAAACCAATCCCCACGATACTTACATTTTCTTCTCAATTCACTGGTAGCTGGAAGAGTAAATGCTTCCAGAGAACACCCACGGCGACGGAAGGAGGAGACAAAATCGAGAAGGAGAATAAGGAGGAAGAATGGGTTGACTAATTGACGATACGCGGCTTAGGAGGGGTGTGGAGAACAAAGGAACGCGCGATCTAAAAGTGGGTACATAGCTGGAACTCTTTGGTTTGCTCCCAGGGCTGGAATTGAGAGGAAAAGACACCGATTTCTATTTCAGTACCGTATTCAGGATAGATATAGAACATGAAAGAATGTGGAAAATAGAACGTTTGATGTCATGCAATACGAACTAGACGCTCCTTGGAACAAACGGTTCAGTAAGATGCACACTTCCTCAAAAAACACTACATTATGAAAACTTCCCAGAGTAAGTCTGGTGATGTCATCAAGAAAAAACATGTATATCCTGAGGGAATAATTTTATTACTCTGCTCTATACTGATAAAAAGTAGTTCGGAAAAATACCGATCAATAAGCAATGAGAAGTCATACGTTTTGACTGAGAAGAAAAATTGCAGCTCTCTATCCATCAAACTGCTTCCTCGTGGCTTCAAGAATAAACCACAATACGGTGGAATTCCGATCGCATCTTCAACCATTACTTTATACTCAATGATCGCTATTTTTCTAGGGTTGATGTTATTGTTATTAGGTATGAGTGCTTTACCAGTAAATGTAGATTTAATTGGATAATAAAGTCTTACGACGACCCTTATCGTTATATGATGTCTCCCTTAGTTATGCATACCTCCTACAACTCATCATTTCATTCAAACTTCCCGTTTTTCTTCTCCATCTTCCCCGATTACCCGTTCGTCTTCATTTCCACTCACGTTACCTTCTCCATCCACATACCAAAAGCCGAGAGTCAATTTGTAACCCATGATCAACGTGATTCATATCTCGTCCTCGCCTCGTCCGCTCCCGCCACCGCGGTGGTGTAAGGAGCGCCTCATCCCGCGCAAGGTTAAAATTTAGGCTAAACATTTTAAGTAAATTCGAAGCTGATTTGTTTACAGATGACGTTAGATATATAATAGGAAACCCTGCGTATTATGCTAGGTTTGATTAGACAAACAAGATTAGAGAGATAGATTGTCATACCGATATATTTAAAATGTAATTTTTCCCGCATACCATAAGAGGACACAATAGGCAGCACATAGTCTGTAGTGCGCGACGAATGTTTTGGTGTTACTACTCTATGCATGCTAGGAAAATACAGACAAGTATAGTAAGTGAAAATCCTTCTAACCAGTAATCACTTCGTTATTATGTAGACACTAACCATCAGTGATGGCACGTGACTCCTATACCTAACTTGTTTCCATGTCGTACTATCATTGTAACTCTTATTTGAACGTCAGCAGTACATGTATGTTGATTTTTGCCCCCCTGCCATATACCCTCGCGGTGACTCGCAGGGTATCACGTAGATGTAGATGCATGTAACTTCGGCTGCGAGCGCTCTTGCGGGCGTGCCTTTGATGCCTCCACCACTCACGCACCGCGGAGGTTGAAAATCCACGGCATTATGTTGAAGCCACTGAAAACGATATTTTTTTAGTTAAAAAATTTCCTGGCTCCTCCTGAAGTTTTCTTCCACCTACATCGTCCCTGTGCAAGACGTACCATAATTCAGACGGCCCTTATCGTCTTAAGGAATATCTGATTAAGTCATCACAACAGAAACCACGAGACGCAACTTTGTGGAAGTGAGGAATAGGGTCAAGTTTCCCTCCAGGACGTTACAGACCTATGCTTGACGTTTTCCTGATGCTTCCACAGTTCTCCGCCGCGTTCAGTCGAGACTTGCGGCTCTCACGAACGCTCAATATGAGGTTCCCTTGAGAGCAGCGTTCGCTCCAAGAGTGGCGGATCACGAAACTAAATGGCGAAGGCTCGCTGAGAACAGGAAGAGGTTTTTTTTAACGAGTTTCGGCGTGATAAAATATCTGACAAAACTCTCGTACGGCTCAAATTCTACAAGCCGGCATGAGAGAGGCTAAACGACCCTCGAGGCAAGGATCCGCGCATGGTCGTGACGACGAAACGGAGCGAATGGAGCCATATGAATATTCACCACTTTCAAAGTTAACATATAGTGCCAACGCCTCGTGAAGTATTCTTGCTGAATAGCGCAATCTCAACCCGATCTTTCAACGTTTGGATAGTTTAGGCACCTAATATCCTTACCTCTGCTGAGCTGATGGACCTTCCTATCTAATGGCTTATGACAAAATAGCCTGTAATCAAATTTCTTCCATTCAACCGAGCTTTCTGAGCCTGATAGTTGAGCTGAGCTTCTGCCTAGTCAGAACATTATATGGACCAATATATTTATTTATCAGTTTTATACCGGTTAAGATACGTTTCGGTGGATTTTTTTGAACTGCTGCGTATATTTTGAAAAGCACCAGTATATATTTATTCAGATCATAATATTTATAATCTCTTCATCCCATCTAAAACGCTGTTCCTCCCCCCCCCCCACTCGATTTACGCAAGGTCCGATGTTTAATAAAGGCCTTCATTACCCCTACGGCTACATCCATCCACCTTATCTGCTCCATCCTGATTTTCTTCCGACTGTTCCCCCCGACCAATTTCAGCATTTCATCACCCGCTCTCCTTTCGTTCTACCATTCGCCACCTTTCCCACATCTCAAAAGCCGATTATTTTTCATCCTCTTTCCCCACAATCCCACGATCACGGGTTGGTCGTACTTGGATCCGCGAAACGCTACGACCCTCATACTCATAACGCTATCTCAAACTTTTTCTTTAACTTATAATTTTAAATTTCTGTCCAAGTTTTCAGTAATTCGCTTCCTCCTGATGCAGGAGAATACCGGCTTGTCAATATGTCAAGATTTACTCAATTACTGCTGCCCCAAATACTATTTCACCTGTTATAGCCGCTTTTCACCATATTTAAATTCAACTTCTTTATTACAAGTTTTCTGCATGGATCTTCATCCCATTACTCTCTCGCTTGCTTTGAGGAGTATCAAACAGTATTCGCAATCCGTTCGCTGAAAGGTTTACTGCAAATGGTCCACGGTGAATATAATCGATTTAATACTCGAGTACCTACTAATGAAAACAAGCAACCCTGTTTAACTTTGCTATATCGTTGCCCAATCAGATTCTCAACCGGCTCTCCTTACTTGCGCGGCCTTAATTTCCATTTGCAAAGGACGTGTTTTATGGGGAGAGGGAACTATCTATACTGCTTCCAAGGTAAGACAGCGCATTTCTTATATTTTCACGACCACCAGACTGAGGAGTTTTTACGCTGGCGTGGTGGTCTGGGTACTGTTTTCCCATCCTGAAAGCCTGGGTTCGAATTTCATATCTAGCAGGGCATTTTTCTACAAATCTCGCTCTTGCAGATTTGGCTTGTTGATTCGACGCAATTTAAGTTCACTACTTTTGTAGACTTAGACACCGTGTTTCTCCACTCCCTAGTTACGTTACGCACAACCAGCCTAATACCTCTTCCCTACCTCTAATGAAGCACCACCAGTGATTGGCAGACTTGAAAGTTCACGGTTGAATACATTAGACATATAGTGGATATAGTAACTTTCACCACGGCCTCGGAGAGGCAGGAAGAAGTGAAGGTTTTCCACTACTATTTGTGGAGAGTATTCCAACCACTTCAAACTGGCCGTAGCAGGATATTTTTCCAATGAAAACTTTCTGAGGACCTAAGGGGTTACAATGCACAAAGGCCTTAATTAATCACTAAGGTCTTGTACTGACGAAACGCTCTACTGTCACATAATTTGTAGACGCGTGCATATCCCGGCCAGCTAGTTGAGGGGTGGAGTCACCGCCACTGATAAAGCGGGAAAACAAGGCAAGTGAACTTTTTACAAGCCTGCATTTCACATGTCCGAAAACAAGTATCACAGAGCAATAACATGTTTTGCATTAAACATAAAAACAAATTTGTTTTACAATTCTTCACTATGAAGATGAGGAATTCGAATTATATGAAAACAACTTCACTAGATGCGGTAGGGATTAAGAATAAAATAAATTGAGATGCGTATCTGACGAAGAATATCTCAAGATACGGCGCATACTGCCTGGCTTCTTTCTCCGGTTAATCTTTTAAATAATGTTGCGTAAAGGGAACTTAAGCTGACACTGAAATGAATTTTAAAATCTGCCTGAGCACTGACGTTTTAGGCGACGCCAAGTAATAACAGGATTTCTAATAGGATGCTGAGAGTAGGAGAGATGGAACCGTCTATTGCTTATCAGAACGCGCTTGACAAAGTCGTAGCTCTTCTCCAACCTCCACAATCCCGAGTAATCACTGCTTCCACTACCATCACCTCGGTGTAATGTTAAAAATATGAAGCATTTTGTACCGACCAGCATGTCAATAAAGAGCGCTTTCACTCTGGTGGGATAGGATACCGATTTTAGGAGAGTAGATAAGAGAGCAAGCAGCTGTCTGATTCGTGTGTTTTACGCTAGAGAATCTAAGACGGTTGATCCACTCGAAAAGCATATGGCTCGGATGGAATAACTCTGTATCTCTCAATACACAGAGTCAAGCGTGTGAAAAACATAAATACAGTTCTAAAGAGGCCCATGAAACACACACATAAGAAAATTAAAGATTTTACCAGCTCAAAAAGATACATTAAATGAATTTAAATTCTGTATGACTAACTTGTCCGTTGAAAAATATAACGTCTCGACCAGCAATTACATAATCACGTTTCCGAAAGTGAAAAAAAAGAGGAGTACTTTGAAGGGGTTACAAAGAAAAAAATTGTATATTTTCAAAGCTAATTACAAAAAATCAGTGCTGGAATTTTAAAAATATATCTCGTGTACTAAGGTGTTTGTGATTACTAGGTTATTTTTTTACTAAAATCAACATTTCCGCTGTGGTCGTGCGTAGATCACCCTCAATATATTGTTTAAATGCACTTCGTACTTTTCCGCTAATTTATATTTGTGGAAAAGTACGAAGTGCATTTTGTAAATATGGGCATTAGTAACTACCACGAAGTGAAGCCTCAAATAGTCGATCTCTTAAAACATCGCCCTCATCTATCCCTTCACTTACATCCACATCTATATAATACCCTGCAAGCCATCATAAAGGTGTGTGGCAGGGGGTGAATTCTCACCAAACATGCACTACATATCATGCATAAAATAGGATTAATAGTAATATATTAGTCTAAACTTCACTATTTAAAAAGATAAAAATAGCAAAGTAAGCATGCAAAAACATGCTGTTAGTTGGGTTACCTTCAAGTCCTTATACCAACATGCAACTACCTATGCTATGGATTGATTCACTCGTATTGGACATATTTACTGCTATCATATCCCTAATTGTACGAGGAAAAAAGGACATTTTGAATCTGTCAGTTCGGCAATCAATTTCTCATGGTCCACTCTACCATAGTAAGTTGGGGTTCGCAAAATATTTTTAACTTCATCACTGAAAATATATCTTGGAATTTATTTAACAGATTAAGTCTAAATTTCAACCTGCGATCTGACAATGATTCAAATTTTAATTCATTTAAGAGACTGGTTACGCCAGTATGGTTATCGTATCGTCCCTTTACAAATCTTGCCGATCTTAGCTGCAAACGTTCAAGTTCATTATTTAGACCGAGTTCATAGGGATCCCATATACTGGCAGCATATTCCAAATGAGGTCTAACAAGGGAAAAGTAGGTCATTTATCGTACATGATCGTCACATTTACCCAATACTCTTGTGATGAATCCCAGTTTACGATTAGATTGCCCCATTATTTCACGTGTGTGCTTACCCCAGGAAAGATCATGTGCTAGTCTTATTCCAAGATATTTAATGGATTCCCCGTTTGTTAATTCATCATTACTTATTTGCTAGGATGAGAACAATTCTTTTTCCAAAAATTCATTACCACACATTTTTTAAATGTAATTCTAACTGCCATGTATCACACCATTTTTCAATTGTTTGTAGGTCATCATTTAAATATTCTTTATCATTTGGGCATAGAATTTCCATGTACATACAGCGTCATCGGCAAATAGACGAAGCTTACTTTTGACCACCTTATTGATATCATTTAGGTACAGAAGTAACAGGAGTGGACCTATCACATTACCTTGTGGGACACCTAAAGTGACTTCAATTGCCGGGGAGGTACACCGTCCAAAACAACCTTTTGCACCCGATCACGTAGGAAATCATTTATCCATGATTACTGTCTAACCCATAAGATTTTAATTTCAAAATTAGTTTGCAATGAGACACCTTGTCAAAAGCTTTCTTGAAATCGAGAAATATTGCACCCACTGGAATATTATTTTCGCTACAAACTAAAATATCGTGGGAAAAGAGAGTAAGTTGAGTTTCACATGATCTACTCTTCCGGAAGCCATGCAGAACATTGGACAATTAATTCTGGCTATCTAGGTGCCCCGTGACTGAACTGACAATTTTATGCTCCAGAACTTTGCATGAAATGGATGTGAGGGATATAGGTCGGTAGTTAGATGGCTGCTCCCTATCACCACTTTCAAAAATGGGTGTTACATCGGCTGCTTTCCAGTCCATCGGTACTACGACGTGTTCGGTCAGGGATTTATTTAATACTATTTCAAGGTAGGGGGAGATTTCGAAAGCTAACTCTCTATATCTACATCTACATAATACCCTGCAAGCCACCACAAGGGTGTGTGGCAGGGGGTGATTGCTCACCAAACATGCACTACATATCATGCATAAAAAAGGAATAGTATTAATATAGTAGTCAGAACTACACTATTTAAAAAAGATAGAAATTGCAAAGAAAACATGCAAAAACATTCTGTTAGTAGGGTTAGCTTTAAGTACTCATACCAACATGCAGCTACCAATGCTATTCATTGCTACTCTCCGATAGGACATATTTACCGTTATTCGTATCTCTTATTGTGCGAGGGAAAAAGGACATTTTGAATCGGTCAGTTCGGCAATCAATTTCTCTAACTTTATGATTATGGTCCAGTCTGCCATAGTAAGTTGGGGTTCGTAAAATATTTTTAACATCGTCACTGAAAATATTGCCTTGGAATTTGTGGAAGAGATTAAGTCTAAATTTCAACCTGCGATCTGACAATGATTCCCATTTCAATTCATTTAATAGACTGGTTACGCTAATATAATTATCGTATCGTCCCTTTACAAATCTTGCCGATCTTCGCTGCACCCGTTCAAGTTCATTACTTAGACCGATTTCGTAGGGATCCCATACACTGGCAGCATATTCCAAATGAGGTCTAACAAGGGAAAAGTAGCTGATTTCTCGTACATGATCGTCACATTTACCCAATACTCTTTTAATGAAACCCAGTTTGCGATTCGCTTGACCAATTATTTCACGAATGTGTTTACCCCAGGAAAGATCATTTGTCAGTCTTATTCCAAGATATTTAATGGATTCCACGTTTGTTAATTCATTATTACTTATTTTGTAAGTGGTAGGAGGAGAGCTATTCTTTTTCCAAAAATTCATTACAAGACATTTCTTAAAGTTTAATTCTAACTGCCATGTATCACACCAAGTTTCAATTGCTTGTAGGTCAATATTTAAATATTCTTTATCGTTCGGGCATAGAATTTCCCTGTACACTACTGCGTCATCGGCAAATAGGCGAAGCTTACTTTTTACCACCTTTTGGATATCATTAATATACAAAAGGAATAGGAGTGGACCTATCACACTACCTTGTGGGACACCCGAAGTGACTTTAATTGCCGGTGAGGAAACACCGTCCAAAACAACCCTTTGAACCCGATCATGCAGAAAATCATTAATCCATGATATAATGTTACTGTCTAACCCATAAGATTTTAACTTCAAAATTAGTTTGCTGTGAGAAACCTTGTCAAAAGCCTTCTTGAAGTCGAGAAATATAGCATCCACTGGAATATTATTTTCGCCAGAAACTAAAATATCGTGGGAAAAGAGAGCAAGTTGGGATTCACACGATCTGCTCTTTCGGAAGCCATGCTGGACATTGGGCAATAAATTCTGGCTATCTAGGTGTCCCATGACTGAACTGACAATTATATGTTCTAGGACCTTGCATGAAATGGATGTGAGGGATATAGGTCTGTAGTTAGATGGCTGCTCCCTATCGCCACTTTTAAAAATGGGTGTTACATCGGCTGCTTTCCAGTCCATCGGTACGACGTGTTCGGTCAGGGATTTATTAAATACTATTTCAAGGTAGGGGGAAATTTCGGATGCTAACTCTCTATACACGCGGGAGGGAATTTGATCAGGGCCAGTAGATTTGTTGGGGCTTATATCTTCAAGTAATTTTTCAATACCATTACAGGAAATGTCAATTGGTTGCATCAACCGCTGAAAGAGGTCAGGTAACACGACAGTTGAATCCCCGGAAGGTGGGTTAAAAACGGTTTGGAAGAAGGAATTTAGCAATTTAACTTTGTCGAGTGTGTTTGTGGTCATTTCACCTCTATCATTTTTAAGTGAATGGACGGCAGACTTATGGCCTTGCACTTCCCTTACGTACGACCAGAAGACTTTTGGATTTTCTTTCAATTGTTCCCCAAGTGTTTTTCTTTTGAATTCTGCAAATGCATTACTAAGGGCTGACTTTGCAGTGGATTTTGAAATTTTATAATTTTCAATAATTACATTACGCTCATCAGTGGGCATATGTTTACTAATTTTTTTCATTTTAGCATGACATATTCGCTGCCGTCTCAGGGATTTTCTCACTTCGGCATTGTACCACCTAGGTTCAGTGCTTTCTTTTTTGAATTTACAAGGGATAAATCTGTTGATCCCAGAGCGCATGATATTAATGAACGACTTCCATGAATCGTTGGTACATACCTTTATGGAAGACTTTTTGAAATCCGATAAGGAATCTCTTAAATAAATTTTAAAGTTAGCAAAGTCTGCTCTTTTAAAAATATAAAACTTTCTTTTTTGTTTAAAATTTTTATCTAAAGATAGCTCTATATATACGCGGGTGGGAATTTGATCAGGGCCAGATTTGTTGGGGCTTATATCTTCAAGCAACTTTTCAATACCATAACAGGAAATTTCAATTGCTTGCATCAGCCGCTGAAAGAGGTCAGGTAACACGACAGTTGAATCTCCGGAAGGATGGTTAAAAGCGGTTTGGAAGAAGGAATTCAGCAATAACGGTGTTACCACCGTGTTTCAATCACCATTGAGAAGCAAGTGTTTATTTCCAGGTACCTACTAATGGTCTTGTTTCCACTTGCTTCTCCCAATGCCTGGAAGTTGACATATTTACCTAAACTTTTTGGGTTCACCATATATTCCACAAGCAATGCATTCATTGTGTTGGCAATCCTTCTACCTAATTTTCTATTCATGACAAAAGCCTGTATACTCTGCCAGCTTCAGCATATATCATTACAAAATCGTCGCACCAGTAGTCGCCGCTGTTCATGTCCGTCTCACCAAGGCCGTATCGAGCGGGGGGTTTCAGGTGGTTCAACCCCCCCGCCCCCCGAAATTTGGAGACAGAAATGAAAAATGAAACAGCTTTTTCTAGCGATTAAAAAAAAATAAAATTAGCGGTTATCACGGCATTGAGTATGATATCATTGCTCATGAGGCATGATATCATTGCTCCCACCTGCACATATTGCACTATAGGGGCAGGGGACCCAAGCCCGTCGGAGTCGTGGTCCCTGGATTGGATTACCAGATGCATGAAGCCATAAGGGAGGATATTAAAAGATAAAATTCTGAACGTATGTTGCCATTTACATACAGCAAGCTCTCGTGCAATATAATCAAAGAGGGCGATAAGCTGAAAATTGTAGGAATAACACCGGAAAAGAGCGTTGACCTCTGGATAAAAATAATGGAGAAGAGAGCTAGTCAAGAAGATTCTTTGATGGGAATGCATATACATACTATAGATATCGAGTTCATTCGAATGGATGATGGACCATTTTCATAAGGCCATTATCCGAAAAAATCCGGTCGGGAATCCAAATCCCACCCTGACTTACTACTTCTAAAGGGAATATGTTGGGGGAAAACAGGACGTCTGGTAACCCTATCCTAGACGAGAGACAAGGGAAAATAATCAAATTCAAACTCAAATAAAATTGTGCAGCAAACGGAGGGGTATGCATTCAAAGAATGCGAAATTAGAGAATAACAGAATCACACGGCAATTAGCGCTGGACAGGGAAATATAGCGAAAGACAACACAGGGATGAATGCTGTCCCATGATTGAAACCTGCGAATGTTATTAGTGCTTATAGGAGTATCAGTGATAATGTATCACATCCATCCCGCCCATTAGAAGCAACTTTCAGGTGATCACAAAAGAAAATAACAACCCAGATTGTGAAAATTCGCTTAATCGAAGGGGTACTTACTTTAAAACAGAATGGTGAATAGCGTTTAATACTGAGCGAAATCTGGATGAGATGCTAGACGACTATTATTTTCACAGATATGGACATCATTGCTCGCAGTAAAATGTGCTGAATATTCACCCGGCTCCAACTGAAGCCACAAGTGTCACGAGAGCATTAGGTACTTGTGAGAGCGTCTGTGACTATCCGCGAGCGCGGGACCGCAACCCAAATTCAATTCAGTACCTACACCTTGGCCACAATTCGATTAATCGAACCATGTATAAATTGTGCCTTGGCTATTAGATAGCCTCCTTTCGAAAATAAAATTTTGTAGAAGGTAATAGCAGGGTACAGATAGTGATTCGCTCATTGGAGAATGGGGATCTCCCGTGCTATGCTATTTTCGTAGTGATTTCCTGAACGGTGTAGCATAAAGCCAAATGGGACTCGTATTCATTCCTCATGCTTGAGATGTTGAGCAAGCTCTTTTCTTGGAACCCCCGTCCTCCCACGCTTCCTCTTTCCACGTTCTTACCCATTGAAACGATTCTAACCCAATCACTTCCTGCCCCCTCCTTTCCGAATCCTTCTCACCCCACCCCTTTCAGTAATAACACCAAGGATATTATTATTTACACTCCTTGAATAACTCATAAAATGTGTCCCCAATTCTTTATGATAGGGAACACAATATATCATTGCCACTACGATATCAACGCGAATAATATAAGTCCAGATAGGATTAAGGACAATGGTTTTACTCAATCGTGTTTGTATCATGATGACAGAAAAACATGGAACACCAACATTATTGTAGAATTCTGATGAAGCTTAATCTCTCAGCATAATTAATTACAATATAGCTATAGCTTTGAAAGAATCATCGCGCTCGTAAAAATTCTTACGTCAGAGGCGGTGCTTCTTTTCCGGAACACGATCAAATGAGAATGATTAACTCTTTCAAAGAGTAAAAGAAGAGTGGAAGGACCTCACGCAAAGGTCTCTCGAAACCGAGAACAGAAACAGCTGTTAGCGTACGGGAACAGTAGCGGCAGCGGAGACCGCTAGCATTTCCAGCGGCGGCGATGGAAAATTACTGAGGGGTGTGAAGGGAGAAATCGGCGTCGAGGAAACGATTTTTTTATTCGAAACATATTTCCCTCTATATAATGAACGCATCACATGTATAATATAAATTATAACTGTAGTGGTAATCCTGAAATCAAGTTTAATTGAAATTAAACCGAAATTTATAAATAAACTTTATTTCGGTTTCGGAATCGAGTACGCCTATCCCTTCGTACCACAACATAGTTTCCCCCCTTTCGAATAGTGTTGAACGCTTTCGCTTTTAGATCTTAAGGGATAATAAACTCTGTGCTTGAGTTGGTTGAGCAAGTCTTTGCACGAGTGCGTTGGGATTTTGTAGCTGTTGGTAAATTAATTATTTGCTTGGTTTTCTTTCTTCCTCATCAACAGGGAAACGTAAATCAACGGAAACTTTTTGCGGAGGTATTTTAAGATCTTGTTGTTTTATGCATGTTTCCATTTGCGATTTATGTATGTATGTTGGTGTAATTATTTACATTGTCGTGGTTTTATTCAGATTTGACACCATGAGTGGAAATCATGCCGAACTCGACGTTCCAGCACCCGCTCTTTCGTGTGAGGAGAGGTCACCGGCCTTCTTAAACCCCAGCCAAAGTAGCCCTAGCACTCACACCATACTTGACAGATTTGAGAATGATGCTGAACCAGGCCACCGGGAAGGCTCGGAGACGGGCTTAATGCAGTCCTCAGACAGCGGGAATGATAATTGCGAAGAGATCGGAAGCGGCTTTTCCGCACATTTTGTTTCGAATGGCTATTACGGATTTCAGCCGTTATCCTTGGCTTTGGTAACAGAGGTGGACTGTCAGATGGACATGGATGAATTAAATTCAGTGGAGGGAGAAGGGGGTTCATCTTGCCATGAAATTGTAGCTAACGGTACTTCTTTCGAACCATATAGGTGGCAGAAATCACATACAGGGATTGATTCAAACTATAGAAGTTTTACCATTCTTGGTAAACGAAATTGGGATGGAGTAACAGAATTACACTCTGACGTCAAACGGATTCGTCAAGAAGGTGAGTGTTTCTATTTGCTTCATTAAACTTTAGGCATATATAAATGAGATTGCGTTAGTTCACATTATGCTGGCATTCAATACCTCAGGGAATGAGTCAGTGAGACCTTTTTCATTCGAAGCTCCGAAAGTTGGGAGATGAGAACGTTTGCTGGGTACATGATGTATGAAGGAAAACTTTAGAAACCCAATGAATGCATTTTTTTCTGCTGACTTTGCCGGTAAAGTTGTGCAGCATAGATTAATAATGGGGATTATTGTGGTTGTCTCTCATTCCTTTTAGAGGATTCGAGCATGAGATGTTTATACTATATACGTTGGTATGTGAAACCATGGAAATGCTACTAATAATGCCCCCTTGGAGTGATTAATTCAATCTATATATATATACATACATCTCATTGTGTTTGATTCTTAATGCATACCCAATTATCTTCTTAATGTGGTAATATAGAGCACAAGCGCAGTCTTAAAAATCCATTTTTTCCTGAACTAAATTTAGAAAAATTTTCTTGAAGTTGTAGGATATTTATCTGCCCAATTCCACCCACCTTTTGCCTTAAGGTAAATCTTCCAAGTATTGTTTTTTGGCATTAGGTTGTTTGGAAAAAGAATTTTACACTCAACACGCTCCATTTCATATGAGAATGCAAGTTGCTTTTTATTGTGTATGATGTACCTAAAAGTTCCTCCAGGTTACCACTGAAACTTTCAACTCTTTTATTTGTCATTGGGTACTTCACTCCTTCATGATCTTTATCAACATATTTTATCACAGGGTTTCCCTTAATCAATCTCATACTTCATTTCCATAATGGTTTGACACAGCCTCATGTGTTTGATGTCTTCCAGATGGAAAGAGAGATTAAATTCTGCATAGTTCATTCAAATATGGGATAAAAATTAAGTTAAATTTGAGCATTGCCAGCTGTTTAGTTGAGAGCATTGAAACAACTCAATAAATGGTTGTTGCGAAACAAAAGCTTGTGGAACTAATGCAGTTCACCTGTTTTCAAAGAAAAATTCTTCAAAAGAGTCCTTGAAATGGGTGAATCTTTAGTGTTGATTCCTTTCTTGAGGTATTCCTTATCCTGTGGCCAAAAGTGTTGCATTGCCCCATTTCCCAAAAAAATGTGAACTAGAAAAACTGTGAAGTTTTTGAAATATCACAATCTCATCTTATCAATAGAGAACTAGTACTGTACACATATGAATAGTTCTAGCCATTAGATCACCCGAATGCCATTAAGTATAATTTACCCTTGGCACGTGTGGGTTGAGTGACACTCGATACTGCCTAACAAAAAAACTAGTGTGCAAAGGGTTAAAAGAAAATTCATTCCTGCACAGCAAAATACGAAAAAACTTTCTTTATGTTCCTATTAACATATCCAGAATATTTCATTGAGCTTACCATAGTATTTCGTTTTGATTAAAGGGTGACTTCTAATATACCTTCTTTAAAAAGCTGTTCTTCCTTTAATGTTCCCATATATCATGAAAAAAATAATTAAATATGGCCACGAATTTCCATTAAAACATTCATAGTCCACAATTTGTCTCAATACACTGCTTTATTGTATTTTATTTTGAGAAAACTTATATGGCCAATCTAGGATTGGGCAAAACATGGCAAGAATTCACAATTTTAGTTTGGTGCTCTAGAGTGTAAAATACAGAGAGGCACTCAAGAACCTTTAATTGGAAGTAGTTGTTTTGGAACTTCTGGTGGTTAATAGCCCTTCATAGGTCAGTGCCACAAGCTGTGAGCATAGCCAAGAAAAGGGTATAGGGGATCAGGTTTGTGTGGTGGCTAGATTACAGGCCTCCCATCCCGAGGGCCTGGGTTTGATCCCCGGCAGTGGTGGATTTTTCAGTGGAAAACCGGTCCCCACTTGGAGTGCCTAGTGGAGGGCATTTTAAGTACAGTACTCTGTCCGTTGGATGGGACGTTAAGCCATTGTCCCCTTGGTGCCTTTCTGTAAGAGTAGGCTAATGCCGATGCCGGGTTTCTCTCCACCCTTCTTCCGTTTCCTGAAAATGCCTACCATTACCCAATTACCCACCTATCCTATATGGCGCAAATGACCTCAGCTATCGGTCGCCTCCCCTGAATAACCAACCAAGATGGTATAAATGACATACACATAAAAAGCTGTAGATCTCCAAATCTTGACCTGGCATCCTACTATTTCACGATAGCTAATTTTTTTTTTTCAGAACCATCATCTTTGACTGTGTGCTTTTTCCAAGGAGTGGATTGTGCAAATATGTCAACTGATTTCACAGATACTATGTTTACTGAACGGAATGCTGATTTTCACTACCCGAGGTGCAACATAAGCCAATATGTTTGAGCCTGTTTTGAAAATGAGTATGTAGGTATTTTCATTTCATTTGTGGGTTAACTGGAAAGAACTGTGTATCCCTAGCTGAAATTTGACATAACCCCGTTTCACACGATACTTTATCCAGCACAAGACCTAGTGTGCTAGCCACTACTTGATATTTAGGATGGTATCTAGCATGATTGGAACCCTGCTCATTGACCTAGTGCTTGCTATGAAGCGGTTATTCCATATAATTCCATACTAATTAAAAAAAGAGAAGCTAGCACAACATCTGTTACGTGAACGTGATTGGTAGATGGCCACTGGGATCATGCTTGCCAGCCAGTGTACTGGTTCTATTCACGCGATACTGGAAAGCTAGCATACTAGCGAGTATCCTCGACCTTGTGCAGGATCAAGTGTTGTGTGAAGCGGGCTTTAGAATCAGCCTCTTGTGTAAATATAATAGAGGCTCTGTGAAACTATGATAATTACAACTTTACATTTATTACATAACTCAATTAAGTGGTGATTTTCACGCTGACTTTAATGATTTATAATTTTTATTCACAGTCTTTAAGGACCACTTGTGAGTATGCTGGGCAACAGCATTTGATGATCATTAATAGTCTGAAGAAGATAATACGATCAAAATGCTTTTAAGCATAAAATTTAGGTACAATGAAGTTTGACTATATTGTTAACAGTTCTTATTATTTATTCAGGACTCATGGTTGTGATAATAGAAGATGAGTGTATGCATTATATGTGAATGGAACACACCTAAAATATCATGAGTGTGTTTCAACCTGAATGTGACCATTGTGCACCTTTCTTTAGATGATAATATTGATGTGCTAGGTGAAGTAAGTTAAGGAAAGTATAGTGAATGACAAACTGTATTTTTAGTAAAAAGGAACCGGAATATATATTATTAACGTGGAACTTAACTCCCAAATTGATCTGAGGACAAAGAAATTATTCTTGCCTGTGGAATTGAAAATTGGAAAGTATCGAGTACCCTTATGGTTTCACAGATGCCTGAAGATTTGTCTGTGGAATTGAAAATGTACAACTGACTGTGTATTGTAGACTGTGAAAAGTAGAAAACCATTCTATCCCGAATGAAGAATATGTTGCAACAAAGCAATTTCATCTGTCTTCCATTTTTATAAATTATTTTATGTAATGACCAACATGGAAAATAAATTGTTTTAAATACGTAATTGCTTTTGACTCAAACTATCAGGTTACGTTCCTAAGTCAGTCTCCATTCGTAAGACATTCCATAATTATGCCTCGCATAAGTCCTGTAAAAACCTTAAATTGATAAGCTCATATATTCTGGCTGAGGTGGAAACTATTTTCTTCATACCTGGTAAACAGCACAATACTGTTCCGACTTTTGAGTGTGTGAATTTCAAGAAGTTTCAGAGGATGTCTCACTGTACAGAAAGATACAGAGGATACAGCAATCCTAGGTGTGCCAATTACCATTGGCATATGAAGAGACATTCATTTCAGTGGGGTAAATCTCCAAGAAGAAAATTTGCAAAACATTATTGTACGGCCATATGCATGTGCCAATCAATTTTGTTCCATATTGCAGAAGCAAGCCAGATGATGTATGTATCGTGGTGCCTATCATAAGTAGAGGCACAATAGCAATAATTACAACAGCAACTTTTGTCCTGTTATTATAGGTCAAACTCACATTTGAGACTGGAGTGAGGGGAGGACTATTGCATAACGGACTAGAGAATTTTAATCACAGAAATTATAAGATTTCACCTGGCCCCATCAAGAGTAGGTTAATGAAACAAACCCTAACAACAGTTAAATATGGAATATGTTACCTATGGAATGTACATATGTACTACTGATTTCACAATTTCCTCTTCATAATCTGAAAACATTGTACATGGTTGAATAATAAATAAATGGTAGAGAGTATCACCTACTATATATATGAGTGAAGTCCTCTGGCTTAATCCACCAGGTGAGTGCACTTTTGAATGCCATTAAAAAATGCACTCACCTGGTGGATTAAAAGAACTTAACTCATATTATGTGTCAAGAAAACACCAAATCCTTTATTACCTAGTTCGCTTCACTACCTACCTACTCAAATAGTCATCAAGTGATGAACATATAACACAGTATAACCTAAAGAGTAGGTACAGGGCCCAATATGCATTTTGCCTTATAAACCTGTAGGCTGCTAATTAGTGAAAAGCCTCGGATCATTAATAGGCATTCCCGAGAGACCAATGGCAAGTAGTCAAAACAGTGATCACAAGGTTTGGCAAGGTAAACTGGGAGAGAGTGCAGAAAACAATTTGCTGACAATACCGCTAGGAAACTGCCAAAAAAATTACCTCCAATTTCACGAGCCAGATAGTATAAAGTTCCTTCTTTTTTCTCTGAACTGTAACAAAAAAGTGACAAGAGGTGCTCAAAATTGTGAAGTGAAAGTCATTCTGTTGAGTAGGCTTTTTCTCGATCAAGGCAGAGGAAAAATTCAACATCTTGCTGATCAGATCCACAAAGTCACAGCCTGGGTCAAGCTGGGCTTGTTAAGGCATCTCCCAGATGCTAGCCCAACACCTCCAGGTGAGTACAACTCTCCACCCATTGGACTATCACAACCATATTTTAATATGCCCAAAACAGAATAAATTAACCTTTTCACATGCCTCAGTTCTTATCTACCGACAAATCACCTAACCACTGGGTGAAGATTACTCAGGTTCTCCACCGGGTCAGGTCTTGCAGAGCCTACGTATTGATGGTCAACTCATCCATCGTCTTCAGGGTGTTGAAGGCGCTGACGATCCTCAATGCCCTGAAGATGATGGAGTTGACCATCAAAACGTAGGCCCTACAAGGCATAACCCAGTTGAGAACCTGAGAAATCTTCACCCAGATTATACACCACAAAATACCAAATCCTGCCTAACCACTTCTATTCAGTTCACGTCATTACTGAAAAAATGGCAATTGTTACACCTCCCACACAAAACTGACTCATTGTGAGAGCTGAAATGTTTGGACTAAATTCAGATATGCCATAAATTTATTTTGGATTGGATGGTGTTCATAATCCATATGTGGACCAATACTATTGTTTTCAACTGTCTTTCGGCCAAGCTTTGAGGGAAATACTTGGAAGAGAAACTTATTCATAGCACTAGACTGAGTGGTGGAAGCAAAACTGAATCAGGTGGGCAGGTCATGTCATCAATACAAATGAAAATGCCACGATAAGACGAACCTGGAACTATGGCACCTAACATGGAAGAAGACCGAAAACAATGGATTAATTAGGTGAATTAATGACTAAAAAAGATTAGGTATACATAGCAAGATGCTGAAGACCAAAAGAAAAGAGGTTGCTGTTGGCAAGGCCAAACACCATTGTGAGTATAAGTGGCCACAGGAATGAGTGATGTTAATAGTCATCACGTAATCTAAATGACACAAAAATACTTGAGTATCATCATTGGGTGAGATTACATTGCCCAAGATGGCCCATTGTAAACAAATAGGCAGTAGAGGAGGGTAATAGGCTTTATTGAGCAAGTAAAGGGGAAGAGGAGTTTATAGGTGCAGAGGAGGATGAGTAAAAGTATTCAATGACAACCGTGACTTCATGCATTCTTTTTATAAACAGCTTGAAATTATAAAAAGAGTGGGATATCCTGAATTCATGGTTATCGATATGAATTATACCCTGATTATGAATCTTCATTTCTTGCCGCTATCTCTGCATAAATAATAAATTTCTCACTTGATTTTAATAATCACTATTCAGTTTCTGATTCACCTTGTTTATGTCTCCCTCAAATGGTGTCACGTATCCAAAATCGTAAATATAAAAGTTCAGCCATCAGTTGCCAATGGATTTACTAACTGTGCCTACCATTGTCTGAGCTTCTTTTTAAGATTGATATTTTCTCTGGTTCCGCTTGATTACTTTCCCTAATATTGAAATCAAATATTTTCCTTGCACATTGCAATTAAGTGCACTGAAGTAGTTGACTCACTGAATTAACAATTATAGTAATTCTTTTGAACTTATACCTAAAGTTCTCATGATTCCACCATACTATTAGATGTACAAACTATAATAAGGCATTAACTGGAAAGCTAGCATACTAGCGAGTATCCTCGACCTTGTGCTGGATCAAGTGTTGTGTGAAGCGGGCTGTAGAATCAGCCTCTTGTGTAAATATAATCGAGGCTCTGTGAAACTATGATAATTACAACTTTATATTTATTACATGACTCAATTAAGTGGTGATTTATGATGCCTTTCCAGTTAATGCTTACAGATCATGATTGGTTCACTGTTCGGCATGTCTTTTATAGTCCCGGTGCCTTGCAGACTTCACCCAGATGACACCCTTCTAGTTGGTCATTCATTAGATGCCACTAAGCTTTGTAACAATGAAGTGTGCCTTCCAAGTCACGTGGCTCAACTCAGCATGCCCAAGGTGGGACGTGAAAAAATCACCGATGCTGGGACGGGTTGGGGTAGTAGCTGCTGTGGTAGATGACCGTCATCGCAGTTAGGAGGGGTGGATCCCGTGGGGATCTGCCCTTTCAAATGGAGGGTGGGGTACCCTTCTCCACGCCGGTGGGACTTCCTTAGGGGGGAGGTTACAATATATTGTATTATCATGTTTGTTAAGGACACATCTTCAGATTCAGTGAATCAGATTCACTGTCTAAAGATGTGCCCTGCAACAGACACAAAACCACATAGGAAGAAAAGAATAATGGTGCAAAACCTGAGAAAATGTCTATCTTTATAAATACACCAATGCAAAAGCCTCAACTGGAAATTTCACTGCTTCCACTAAATTTCACTTGTATATACCCCAAGAGGTTTTAATTTTGCACTTGATGTTTTTACAAGGTGAACTGTGCTAAATGACAAATATTTTCCACGGTAAAGTGCAACTGATCCTCTTCTCAGGAATGTAATGCACTTTAAATATGTTAAGGTATCCTTCCATATCCATACGCAAAAGCTACATATGCATTTTGCCAGGGTAACCCTTGTAGTGTCAGCTGTAATGGTAGTGTGAAAAATACCATTTTTAAAATTAAATGTATATTTTCAATTAGAAATGTATGTAAAAACCAATATTGATACCCTGAACTCAAATGTCTCTATTTATATATGCTATAATGGCATAGGAAATGCATATATGATGACTTCACACCATTAAAACATAGCACATTTTTGTAGCATATGGGAAAAATTTTTTGGGATGATAAATCAGCTGGCACCATAAGGGTTAAATATTCATCAGTTGGTGACTAATAAATCTCAATGCATATAACATTCAGCATCACAGTGGAGTACATAGAGTGACTTACAGAATGACAATGTGCCAAAAGGGTGTATTTAACATTGGATTAATAACTTATAATAAACTCCTACCATCAGTGAAATCCTCCCCCGTGGCTGACTATAAATAAGATTCAGGTACATCATACTGGAAAAAGAAACTATCATGGTCTACAAAAGTATTATGTTTAGCCAGTTAAATGTATACATTTAATGGGTCATTCGTATGGCATGAAATGCTGATTTTCCCTTTTTTTCATTCCCTCTAACATTTTCTAGGTCCCCCTTCCACAAATTGAGTAATGCTACCAGTAAACTCTCTTTTTTGTATGATAAAACAGACACGCTTTATAAATATTTACTTATTTCTCAATACTATTTATAGTTATTCACTTATCGTTATATTAGTTACAGTTAAGTAACTTCCACGTCTGAGTCTCTGGCTAGCATCATGTTTTGTTGCTGTCATAATTGCTGGAGACTTGAGAGGGGTCACACCTACAGGTAGCCAGGCCCGCCACCATTGGATAGGTGGCTACCCTGCATTAGGGTCATGCGCATGAAGCAGGCGGAGGGACCCGAGAAGGATAGCCTTCTTCATTGCACCTTGCTCTTGCCCTGCATGCTGGGATGCACTTGAGATTCTCAATCAGTGAGCTCTTGACACCACCAAGCATGCCCACGATGAGGACTACCATTTTTACAGAGTAGCCCGTACATTTTCCGGAGTTCGCACAGCAGATCTTGATATTTAGTCCTTTTTCTATCTCCTTCGCTGCCATGCTCGTATTGCTTGGTGCCAAAAACTCGATCACAAACATGGCATGCGAGAGATTGTCAAGGAGAACGATATCAGGCTTTGTCACCTCCAACTGCCTGGTGGTGGGGAAGGAATAATTCTATAGCAGAAATTCCACAGAGAAAAAATCATTCGCCTTGACCGGGATCCTGGTCAAGGCGAATGATTTTTTCTCTGTGGAATTTCTGCTACAGTGCAATTTCAGTGGGTAATGCCGTTAAGGTTCTCGCAGCCAGTTCGTGTTCCTACAATTTGTTATAAGGAATAATTCCACCAGATCTTACACTTATCGTAGTCCACGACGGACCCAATATCTCCAGGGGTGTAAGGCTGCACCGGATTCGCGTATATGTCATAATGGTGTCTGATACGGTAATACAACACCCACAGAGCCAAGTTGTGCTGGTTTATGCATGTGTTCTTTGCATAAAAGCTGCAGCCGGAGAGTAGATGAACTAAAGTCTCCAGCTGCCTTCGGCACACTCTACATCTCATGTCCGTCACATTTGCCCCAAAGATGAGGTGACAGTACACGAGGGTGTTGATTACACCATCTTGACATGCGAGCACAAATCCCTCGGTTTCAGACTTCAGACCTGTGGAGTGCAGAAAGGCGAACGTAGGCTCCTTCGATAGCTCATGCACTTTCAAGTTTTGATACAAACTTTCATGCATGGGCTTCTCAGTGTGCTTGCAGAGCAGGGTCTTTTGCTCAGCTTTCTTTATTTGGAGCTTTCACACAACCGCCTTCAGCGACAAGATTGATGTGTTGCACGCTTCTCTGCTGGAAGTAAGGTCCGAGTCCAAACTGAGGCTGTCTGCTGCCCTTTTCGCCACCTGGAATAGGAACCCTTTGCTGACACTCTCATGTTTCTTTACGAGCAGCATCAGGGGTTCCATGCTGTGGAACACGCAGCAAGCCATATTGAGGACTACTCTGTCATGAAGGTACTCCAGGGTTATTAGCCCTCTACCACCTAGCTTTTTTGGGAGATACAATATGGCGACGGAAGACTACGATAGATGGTCATCATTTTCTTTGTTCCCCTGTCAAGGTTTTGCAGCCTGTTAACATTCCATTTAATGCAACTGAAGGTGTAGAGCAGTTTCAAAACCACGAAGGTGTTGGTCGCTAGAACCTTGTTCTTGACTGACAGGTTAGAACTCCAGATTCACCTGGGAGTCTGCCTGTATTTGGCTGTAAGCCTTTCTTTCACTTTCATTTAATGCAACTGAAGGTGTAGAGCAGTTTCAGAACCGCGAAGGTGTTGGTCGCCAGAACCTTGTTCTTGACTGACAGGTCAGAACTCCAGATTCACCTGGGAGTCTGCCTGTATTTGGCTGTAAGCCTTTCTTTCACTTTCATTTAATGCAACTGAAGGTTTAGAGCAGTTTCACAACCGCGAAGGTGTTGGTCACCAGAACCTTGTTCATGACTGACAGGTCAGAACTCCAGATTCACCTGGGAGTCTGCCTGTATTTGGCTGTAAGCCTTTCCTTCACTGCTCTCACCTCCTGCATCCGGCATTGGGGGATGCCAAGATATTCGTACGCCTTGTCATCGTCAAGATGACGAATGGCGTTTCTTGTCAACAAGCTGCACGTCTTCCTGGTCTTCCAAAATCTTTCCTTTCACCAGATGGATGATCGCACACTTGTCTAATCCGAACTCCATCACTGTATCTGCATACGATGTCCAACACCAAGTGCAGATCTTTCACACTTGAAGCATAAAGCTTCAGGTCATCCATGTAGAATAGATGGGGGACCTTATTCTTCCTATTTGATGGGACACCACACATTATATGTGTGGTGTCCCATATGGTGGTGTCCCACTGAACGGACAGTGGGAGGAGAGATAAACAGAACAAGAGGCTGTTGCCTTGCGTTGAAAAATGCCATGGTGGTATGTAACCAAATCTGTGTGGACGGTCTTCTTACCAGATTTTATGGCAAAGCACATCCTCCACAGCTATAACAGGCATTCAATCCAGGACACAACCTCTGGGTGGACTTTCATGTACCTCAGCATGGCTATAATCAGCTCATGAGAGGTGGTATCGAAAGCCTCTTGTACCAGTTTGTACAACCACTAGCACTTCAGTGGACTATAAACACAGCTTACCTGATTTAGCTCTGTAGGCAATGGAATCACAGCAGTAGAATAAACAATTTTTTTTCTGGCACACTTCGAACAGCTGCTATTGTCACTCGATTGGACGAGAAGTTTTCAGATGTTGAATTCCTAATTCCATTTAATTTTACAGAATTAATGGACAGTCCCTTGAATGTATGTTCATTTTTTTTTGCCAGGGCAAATCCAAATATTTTTTACCTGGAAAGCCATTAAGGATTATTATTTTGCCAAAGGAATTCCATACATTTAAAACATAAGTAGCAAAATTTATCAAAAGGGTCACTACAGATATTGACACACCCAGCAGAGTTTCTAAAATATTTGAACTTACTACTATGTACCACAGAAAATGTTGAAAGGACACATATGAGCTACAGTTCATCTTATATTCACTGGCTGGGCATCAAGGTGTGACTAGAGATAATTTAGTCCTATTTTCCGATGGAGTATGCTAGAATGATGGCAAGGGACGGGTCGCAATTACTCCTCAGTAAACAAAAAGAGTCATTTAAGGATAAACTATCGAATTCACTGACTGATGTTGAGAATATGTTGCCGACTTTATGATATGAATCCGGCGTGATGGCATTCTCACCGCAGAAAACTTATTTGGCACCCGCGGTGGAGGGTCGGTGGCTGGAAAATCAACAGCATCGCGGGGCAGTATAAAGTATAGGATAGGGACACACTAATATTTCCGTATGATGTGGTACATTATTTGTCCGGAAAAATTGTTAGAAAAATTACCTACTTAAGTCAAGGCATGCCGGCATTGTCATTTTGAATAAACTGCGGTGGGGAGGTACCTACAAAAGACAAGTCTGGGCAGGCATATATTTCCGATTCTCAGTATCTCTGGATAAACTAGTGTCACCACACATTTATAGTTCGATCGGAGCTACTGTTGATCAGAAAGAGTATCTCTGTAGACCATAATGCCGAAAACTGTCAGCATATTTGCTCGCCAAAAGGAGTTTGTAAGTGATAGATATATAGGTTTATACATATTTGACGCAACTTTCATTACAAAGAGAAGTACCAAGGAAATTGGCCATAGGCAACAGGCAACCCACACAACACCATGTAGCCATTGAGCCACCTTTGTTAAGGCCTGAATTTTGCGTATATCTGTGTATTTTGTTAACTATCAATGAAGATTAGATAGAATAAGTAAAATATATCAATTTATGCCTCTAATAAAATTCTTTGTTTGCTTAAATTGAGAAATATGTACATAAATATTTTTTTCACCGCCGGAGCATGAAATTTGTGATTTTTGCAACGCTGGGACTATGATTTTTACACCGCTTTCCCTCAAGTTTATTTACCACTTTTCAGGGTCCCTAGCTATACATATTTGGTTCAGGAAAAGATAAAAAATCAAGTGCTTATATTTACAAATGCAAGTCTCTTAGAATGGATTCCATGACACACAAAGCTTAGTTGTTACAAGTCTATAAACAGCTGATGCACAGTGATATTTATCTTACTCATAAGACAAGTTAGTATTCAGGGCACAAGTTGAAACCATAATACAAAAACAATTCCAAACTATTTTATGGAATGAAAGGAGGATAGAATACATCCAATACTGTATTTCTTGGCTCATAGGATGTGCCAGCCCATAAGTTGCAAGTGTTTATTTGGGTTAGATTTTAGAAGAAAAATAATTTTCCATGCCAATTAAGGTAAATATGAATAGGAGAAAAATAGGATTGTTAGTTTAACAAGTAGCAGCAACTGTATTAAGTTGAGCATCATTATCTTCCATGCCAATTAAAAGATAAAGAGAGCATCTATAGGTTAATGCTGCAATAGCCTGTGGTAAAAGTAGATAGACAGGTCACCTCCAAGAATACTGCAAAATCAGACGCTTGAAACCATAGCTTTATCCATGGCTTATAAAATGTAGGCGGATTTTAGAATGTGTTTTCAAGTAAAAAATGAGTATCTTTTGGTCCAAGAAAAACAAAAGTGAACTGGGGCAAGTGCGGCTTTGGCTTGTATTGCATTGCAGAGATGCAGACATAAGGCGAGATTTAGCTGTATGTTGGGTATATGTAATCTTGCCAATTTTCACTGCTGAAGTGGTTTTCAATGTCAAGCAGTAACATCAGTGAGGCAGTAAATAGCCATTAATACATAAGAAATTAAAAGTCATGCTGCTGTTCACATTTGTCATCAATGCCAGTGGGAAAAAGAAAACTTGTAATTACTTATTGTAGTTTACAATACATCTGTAATTAATTACACATCCTTTTTTTCAAATGTATGACCACAATCAAATTATCGGCTTGTTAATTCTTGATCCATTAAAACCCCATCTGGGGCAAGTGCGATTGTGGATTTATTGTTCATTTTTGCATCTGTGATGCTTTTTTCGTTTTTCTGCAATGGTTTCTGAAGTTTATCATCACCCTCTTCATTTATCGAATATTGTTTCTTTCACCAAGCGTTGTTCACCAAAATCATCCACCGCAATATTTGAAAATGCAATCGGCCAGCATAACAAAATATGTATGACACCCCACATTCTCTTCATTCAGTAAAAAACTTTTGAATAAAGATTAAAATTTTGGGAAATCAAAGGGTACCAAAAATAATCATCTTAAACAACAGCGAGGAAAGAAGTTGAAAACTTTTTGCTAAACCCCTAAGTGAAGAAAACAATTAGAGGAAGGATTTGAGCTCTTGACAATTAGTTTTAGCTTACCTATAACTGATATTTACATGTTGCCGCAGAACATGACAGAAAGAATAATACTCTTACTCCATTCAAAACCAGTTTACCTGGTGACGTTTGGTTAATGTATTTAAAAAAATACTACCACAAATTATCCTTCATGGATGCTGAAAGCCAGGAGACAACACATAGACAAAGTAGTAAACCATTCTTCATTAATGAATATTTTGATCTCTTTAGTGAAACAATTTAAGAGCTAAATTTATTTGAGAATTCTAAAATAAATTTGAATGATACGTCATTTTAATAGATCCAGGCAAGGCAAAGGTTGCAGGAGCTGCCGGTGCAAATTCGACAAAATAGAAAAGCAGTCCAGGAAGGCAAAACTTGTCTTGTTTTACATACTATGTTGCTGGGGACAAAGCGACCACAGTGGTCATTTTTTAGGGGAATATAGGTACTGGGGATCTGTGAAATGTTGTGTTTAAATGATAATGTGACAAAGAATTGATTTTAACATGAACAACTAGAAACTTGTTGGTGGAGAGGGAACACAAACTTTGAATTTTAGGGTATGCACTTACCCCCACTATCCTGATATGATTTTCTTTAGAGATTTAACTACGAATTGAGAGATTCACATGGAGATACTGTGATATCATGACCTATGACATGTTTTGGAGTGATGTCAAAAATAAATGAAATACTGTATCCAGAGGCATTAAATAAGACTTATGTTTTAGGAAAAATCTTTATGGATCTAAACACTAACCTTACCGTACTTAAAAGAAATGTAAAAAAAATAATTTGAGGGCATCGGATGTTGAAGACAGAGTATTGTAAACCATTATACAGAGTCTTTGAGTAGATTTCCTCAACTAGTAGACTGGAAAATACTTTTTTATTTTAATACGTAGTTCATTTTATTTGAGAGAGTTATGACCACCCAAATACCATGTTTCAACACAAACACACTTCCAAGCAAAGACTTCTCATCATCAGCCATCCGCTGGCTAAACAGTGTACTCAATGGAAGAAGCATAAGAAACATCAAACAAGAGATCTCATCATGCCCAAATGTAACAGCCAAAATATGAAAATTAAATTTCTCATCATACCCAAATCATGTGCGTATATTGCATGATGAGATATGTTATTACACCCAGCAAAGTGGTTAAAAGTAGACTAATTAGCAGGTACTGATGCCTGAATTTTCAACATCCATCCTTCACTAAAATTCTATGTTCATAAAATCTATATTCAATAGCATGTATGTATTGCCTATAAGTAACTATCGGTCATCTCTTTATTTAACAAAGCTTGCAAGCAGAAAGTGTACCCATTGAATAATGAAACAGTGTAGGGACATAGGATTTACAATACAATGTAGAGAAACAATTATATTTGTTCAGATCTATCAATGTTTTGTAAGTTATCCATGATAATTTGAATAATAAATACAGTGTTAATAAAAATTGGCATTTCACAAATTGGTGTGAAACTAGTTAAATAAAGAAACTAGTTAAACTAGTTAAATAGCATATTATATGGTATTTAACTTTTTTACAAAATCATACATCATATTGCATAAAACATTCTCTACAAAAACAAACTTCTGTAAATTCAAACAACAACAATCTGGAAAATGAAGCACATATCACTTTTTATGAGAAATCAGATCATAAAACCCACAAATAGATGTACCATTTTTACACACAAAATGAAATTGAGAGGCACCTCATATAAATAATTCTATGAGGGAATGAACATCCATATATTTATAAAAGCTTATATCAAAGAAGTTTCATGGGCTTTTCAAGTAATACTGAACGATTTTACCACCCAGGTTAATGACACACATCAAGATACCTCTCAACTCCATGAGCTATCAAAAAATATGCATGAAAACTTGAGAGTAAAATGGCATTCAAGGGGAAATCAAGTGATAACATTTACTTGATTGATATCAGGTACTGAAATGCCACATTTGCATTCATTCAAAAAAAAATATTAGGCCCTTGAAAGGCCTAACTTGCAAAAAAGTTCCTTTACTTTAACATGTAGGTTTCCAGCAAAACGTTTTCTTGATTAACCGTGTGAATCCTATGCTCAACATTTAAATAAATTACAATTCATATTAAATGCTAATACAAAAATGTTCCCATGAAACAACTTAATTACAAAAATGTCCTCATCAGTCTCAAGGATACACAAGAATAATATCAGACGATAACTTTCCAGGAACTTGGCAATCATTTTCTCACATTTTTGCATTTACAAAATGACTAATTTTAAAATGTAATACCTTAAGGATATCCAAGGACAGACCAATGATGGTCTGAGATCACATTTAAAATTACATTCACTTGGAATGATTGCTATTTAAATAATCCTGATGAAAACTGACATTCCAGTATATGTACCAGTTAATCAATTTCCAAAGTATGGATTATCATACTTTCTTATGAATATCATTACCATTGATATAAACCCTAATTTTCTCTCCTCCTTACTTATTCGATAATTATGTCATGGTCCCCTGAAGAAGGCATCAAATCCCTCCTGACTTTGAGCTTTGGAGCAGCAGATGGTGCTGGAAAAAATATTTTATGGTAAATAAGTAGTATTCATTATAGTTCATCCAAATTTGGTTTATATTTAAATGATTTGAACCAATCATGAGAATCTACATTTCTCCAGAGCGATGCATTAAGGATAGATAACGGGAATTCTTGTTTTAAACCATTCAATGCACCGGCGGATGACAGCCAGGGCTGTCATGCCCTTGGGATACTTTTGAATGGCTATAACGGAACTACGCGTGGCTGTTTTGGGGTGCTTTCTTTTTTCCGCTCTTTAGTTGGGTTCTGGCCGTCCTGTCGTGTGCTTCGTTTCTGGTTTCACCAAATTTTGGCTCTTCTGCAGTTTTTCGAGTTTTGCGACTTTTTCGCTGTAGTTTCAGTGTGATATTTTCCGATGTGCATTGTTTTTTGTGTGTTACATGTAACTACTGAATGACTACTGACATTCGTGTTTGACCAATTGATCGTCAGTGTAGCGTTTTATTCTTGGTCAGTATTTTTTGGTGACTTTTGGATATTTTTTTGTGGTTCCTGCCTGTTCCCCGAAGTTTTGAATGCGATCTATTCTTTCAACGGATTCATTCGTTAATTCTAGAGGTAAGCACTTACATACTTTTTATAAAAATTAATACTTATAAAAAATTGATGTGATGCATGGGTTTAGATATCTTTATTTGTTTAATACTATAGAGATTTTTCTGAACTCTAAATTTATCCTTGAAGCGGCTGCTATCTCAATAAAAACAAGAATACTTTCCAAAATAATACATTTTAATGCATTTTTCATTTGATTGCTTTTACTTTTAATTTTTTTACTTCTCATTTACCATTTATTTGGCATCAATAGGCTATTTTCTTTAACTTCCAAAATGAAGAGATGAGTCTCCCAGGCACTGCAAAATAGCAGGAAAACTTCATCTGCTACTGGCCCGATGGATGACGAAACGCCCAGCCTATCTGGACTTTCTGGTATGAAAGATTCATTTATCGTCTCTAATGCCAATTATCTACTGATAAAACAGTGTAAAATATTTCAATATTTCACTTTAGTTCCGCAGCCAGCAAAACAGCCGAGAAAAACCCTGCAGGAGGAGGAAATATGTTCCTTGGCCTCGGGGGAGTCGTCAGATGACAATTCATCGAGTGGGTCATCATCAAGCTTCCGATTCACTTCCGACATTGGAGAAAGTGACTCGGAAAGCGACGTTGAACCCTGTCAACCCATAAGAGAGCCATGGCTATCGCAGAAGTTCGAGCAGATGCAGGTACCGTTACTTCCGAAGTGCCCTGGGTCACCGATCCCCCAGTAAACAAGGCTAACGTTGCTTTCTTGGGATCTCCCGGTCTAAAAATAAGACCCTGCGGTTCAAGCGCTAGGGACTTCTTCTCCCTGGTGTTTAACGATGAGGTTTATGACCTTATCCTTCGGGAGATGGAGAGGAAAGCGGAGTGCATATTTTAGAGCAACCCATCTCCTAGAGGGAGGATAACGGACTGGAAGCCATTGGATAGGGAGGAGTTTGATATTTGGTTGGGCCTGCTCTTCCACATGGGGACAATCAGAACAAACCGGATGTCTGATTATTGGAAAACATCGATATTTTTCAAATTTAAAATATTCCGGGATTCGATGCCGAGGGATCATTTTGTAGGGATATTGCTAGCACTGCACTTTGCTAAAAATCCTGATGAAAATGATCCTGCTCCCAGAGATCGTCTATATAAAATAAGATCCCTTGTAAACTGCTTTCAGGAGGCAATGGTGGCATCTGTATTCCCAGGAAGGGAATTGTGCATTGACGAGTTGATGCTACTCTGGAGAGGCCGCTAGGTTTTTCGCCAATACCTTCAGGGCAAAAAACACAAGCATGGCATAAAATTGTATATGCTTTGTGAACCTGCAGGGTTAGTCCACCGCTCGATTATTTACGCGGGCTCCGGAGATGAAGAGTTGGGTTGACGAGGACATGGAGATAAAGTTGTTCATAAACTTTTAGATAACTTAAAGCATTATGGACACAGTGTTTATCTGAACAATTATTATAACAATGTACGTTTAACAAGGGATCTGTTTTCAAGTGGAACGTACTTCACAGGAACCCTGCGAGCGAACAGGAAAGACAGTCCAAAAGACGTTTTCGGCCGAAAATTGCCAAAGGGAGAGGTCATTACTCGCTGGAGTGAGGATGGAATTTGTGTCTTTCGATGGAAAGACAAGAGAGACGTTGCCATGATTTCCTCAGAGTTTGGAAGCAACTTTGTACCAACTTCACGACCAGGCAGAGGAAAACCAGAAGCCGTAGTTGCATACAACAAGTTTATGGGCGGGGGTGGATCATTGCGACCAGCTTATATCATACAACACCTGTGAGCACAAAACGCTCAGGTGGTATAAGAAGGTAGGAATCCACAATTTCAGATAATGCTGGTGAACAGCTATATTCTTTATAATAAATATAGTGGGAATAAAAAGAGCCTTTATGATTTTAGGTTAGAGTTGATTGAGTCCTTACTTTCCCGTAGGACAAAGGCCTTGACTCTTTTTCCACAACCAAAAAGGGGTCTCGCCCACTTTCCCACTGTAACAGCTGTTGGGGAGAAAGGGAAAAAAAAAGCAAGAGATGCAGATATGTCACACTAAGGGAGTGAGGAAATCTGTGGTGCATATTTGTCCTGACTGTGAGGGCGAGCCGGGACTTTGCTTGCGCCCTTGCTTTCAGGAATTTCATAAAAATATTTAAGTTTTCGTGAAATTCTAATCTCGTGAGGTTTTTTGTTTGCATAATTGTAGATTCCAATATAATAAATTTTGCAAGTTATTAAGGTTTAGATTCATTCTTTTTTCTGCAAATATTTTGTTTTCATTATCATAATATTTCATAATTCATGATTTTTAAGGTTTTCCGTTTCGACATTTTTCCTGTGGCATATATTGTAATTAATTTAACTATTGGTGGCACCCCTTTACTGTATAATTGCTGTTGTATACTTATTTTTCAAAATGGCTATGCTTGAATGCATATGTAAATGTATGTATACATTTGTGAGATCTTCCGTTTGGATGAATACTATACTGCATAGAGCATTTTTGCACACTATGGTAAATACAGTTTACCCAATACATATCGGATTGATTTATTATTACTCTAAGTAATGCAATTATTTTTCCAACATTTAAAATCAACGTAGCTCCCTGAGTTCGTTACATTTCAGTATTTCTCAAGTGTATACGTGAGCATAAAATTCAGAGAACTGGGTGTTCTAAATGGGTGACAAAAGGAAACGGCCAATGAATTGAGGAAAAGAGAAAGAAGGAACAGGAATTTGGATAGTCAGGGGTGAGAAAGGGAAGCACTGGAGGAGGGGAAAGAAAGTGGTGGGTTGGCAGGGGTTGGGGAAAAGGAAGCGACAAGTGAGACCTGAAGGGGGGAGAGGCAGGGGAATTTGGGGATAGGACAACGGAAGGGTACAATAGACCGAGGCACTAAGCGGCTTACAAACATTTTTACCGAGGACGGGTTTTTCATAGGGACAACGGCAGAATGTCTGCCATGACGAATTCTCAGGCATGCTACGAGCGGACGACACCCAGCGGATGAATGGAATTCCAAAAATAATTTGGTGTGACTGCTAATTATATTATGGTCAATAGGAACCAGAGAGTATATGCAGTTAGGCTGCCGCAAATATATCTAGTGGTATTGCTGCTGCCTAAGCTACGATCAATATAATTTCATAATTATTAGCGGCTTTCACGGAGGCAAAAAACTTTGCAGTGCCTAGAGATATGAGGTTTTTCCTTGTACATTATACGGAAGAACAAGGAAAATTTAAAATATTACCGAGTAAAATGTATCTAACCATGATGAATAGAGAACCATTACCATCTTCATGTAGCCCACTCAAAGGCAAAATATTTACCGCAAAAATAAAATCATGGTAAGTACAAATGATATGCATTCTTACAGAACAAAAATCAAATTTTAAAATATAAGCAGATAAAGCACGGTGTGAACTCTCTCATTTAAACTTCTTTGCGTAGATAAACGCAACCATTAATCTCATACTGAACTTAAACAAGATATAATTCAGTAATTTGAAGATTTCCTCTAAAATTTCGCAAAAGAAATGAATCACCGCAGCACCATCAGCAATTCACCATCAAAACCACTGTTTGACTGTTCTTTTGACTCTTGTGTGTAGTAATGTATCCATGTTTCATCCACAGTTATGTATAGATGCAGAAACTTGTCACGGCTGTGATGGAAAAGTGCCAAACCAGCCTCTGAGTTGATCACACGATTGCATTTATTCTCCATTGAGAGCAAACCTGACACCCATCTTGCAGAGATTGTTTTCATACCCCATTTTTCGAGCAAAATTGAAAACACTGTACCTTGTGATATGCCTGTGGCCTCAACTATTTTGTGCACATTGATTCGTTGACCACTCAAAACCATATTGTGGATTTTTTCGATTGTTTCGGAGGAAGTCACTTCCACTGGACGTCTCGAATGATGGTCATCATTTGTGGATGCGCGGCCACATTTAAACTCATTTCCCTAATAGTAAACAGTTGCAAACACAGCAGCAGATGTACCATGAACTTCATCCAATTCCGCTTCTATATCTTTCGGTATTAAACCTTTTAAATAGAAGTGTTTCATCATCGTACGAAACTCACTTTTTTTCCATTTTTCTAAAGGAACAAAAGTTGGTTGCTATGATAACAAAAAAAATTTGTTGCTAGAGAAACCACATGATGGATATAGCTGAAAAGTTTACAGAAGTCTAATGAGAGATGACCCTCACTAAAAGCAAACCTATCGCGATTATATCATCGCCACTGATTGGATTTTCTAAGGACTTATTGAACGACCCTCGTATTATTAACTTAGAGATTTATACAGCACAGGGTAAAAAACTCTAAGAAGCTATCAAATAACTGTTGAAGCTTAGCATTCAAGCTTAGCACTGGTATTACATATAATTTTCTAATTTTTCTAATTACTGAATCGCATTAAATGAGGGATTTTTCCTCCTTCTCTGAAGCATTCCATAATTTTTCCTGTATATAAAAATAAAGATTGCTTTAATAATTTGAATAATTATTGATCAATTGTATTACAAGATGTTTAATCAAGTAGGTACTTGAAAAAGCATTTTGTATCCAATTAATGTCATTTTTAGAAAAAACATGCCTTATTATCTTCAAATCAGCATGGTTTCAAAAAGAGTAATCATCTGCTTTATTTCAAGCCTCAGATTTTATGCTGTCTTCACTAGACCAAAAATTGAAAACTACAAGGGTATTTTATTATATTTCCAAGGTGTTTGACAATGTAAATCACTCTTGCCTCCTCAACTGGGAGTAAGAGGTGTTACAAACAAGTGGCATACTCATACCTAAGTTATCAAACTCAATCTGTCTCTCTCACTATAAAGGGTAACATATACTCTTCTAGCAGTACTAAAACCACAATAGGGGTTCCCCTAGGGTTTATATTAGGCCCAGTTTATATTTCTGAAAAACATAAATGCAATGCATTGCTAAAGACTCTACAAGAGCAAATGAATTCATTTCAAACTGGTGTCGACATGGTGAATTGAATTCAAATATTCAAAAGACATATATAGTTCAATTTGATTGTAATATGTAGTAGTTTATTTGAATGAATTTAAATAAAATTGATAAATAGTCATTTGAGAATTTTCCTTATACCAACTAAATTTCTAGGAACTTAACTAAATACCAACTTGTCATGGGAGATGCATACTGAGATCTTAGTAAATAAACTAAGCTCTACATGCTATCTATTGTACCATGTAAGAAACTCAGTTGACATAGATATCCTGCTACATAATGTTTTATTATGGTGCATTCTATTCACTCACACCATATAACACAATTTTTTGGGGTTCATCATATCATGCTACTAAGATCTTCACATTGCCAAAATTTGCAATCCAAATTATGATATGGATGTGTTATGATGTTCCTTCCAAGCCCATTTTTAATAAACTAACCATCCTCCCATTTTCAGGTGTATATTTATTGCCAATCTTGCTTTTTGTTTGACAAAATCTCAATTTGTTTGTTACAAATTCCGATATTTCATAATACGAAACAAGAAATGTGAGAAGTCTTCATTACAATTCTGCAAAGACTAATAGAGTTAAGTCAGGGCCAGGAGAAATGGGTCTCAGAATACATAACAAACTTCCTCAAAATTTAAAAGCTATTGAATGATATGAGTTACATATTTAAAAAAAAAGGTGAATTTTTCTGCATGGAAAAAGTATTACCATTCAATCAAAGAATATCTATTTCACAACAAAATTTAAATAATCTTTGTTACTGTATTAGTTGCACTATTATGTAAATATGCAAGTGCGTAACCAAGGAGTGGGGGACATGATATGACATAATGGAGAAAACAATGGCGAAAAAGGTCAATTTTAATATCCCACATTCAAATTTTGATAAATGCAAATCAAACGTGCGTAATCAATTTTGACGTGTTCTAGGTAAAATCATATTAAAGATATGTTTTCCAAGGAACAACTGTTGTGATTTTACATGCCCATAGGCACACAAATACTAATTGCCCATCCAAGAGCTTTCCCTGGTTACGTCCTTGATATGGGACATGTTCCACTAAAATAATTAATTTCTTTACATATTTTTATCCTTGTTGTGACATAAGTGTTATTATATTATGTATTACATTATTAATATTTTTTGTGTGTGGACTTACTATGCTGATATTGCATAAACTATGCTATTGTGACGTGTCTTATATCTTCTTTGTAAGATCCTTAGGCAAATACAATTATATAATTATCGTTATACCCTATTACCCTTTTCCCCCCACGAATCGCAAACCCAAACTCCTTGGCTGTCATAATCCTTACCCCTACCAACACAACCCGCCGAAATTTCTTATTAGCATCACCCACCCTCACTCACTCGATTAATGCTACAAGATTTGGGTGCGGACAGCCACTTCACGGAGAGCTGAGCTAGGATTGCTCACCTTAATGGACGAGCTAGGGTTCACGGAGAATTTGAACTGCCATAATTCCAGGTGCACATCAGCAAGCATGGTATGTGCCATCACACATAAGTTTTAATCAAAAGAGAACAGTGCCCATTATGTAACAGTTAAAACAAAAGATAACCCAGATAAATAATGGCATTAACAATGATTTCCACATTACTCAAGGTCTAAATGAGACCTTGTGCCAGTTCAGGTAAGATTAGTTTTTGTGATAATTGAGCAAGTAATTCGTGGATCAATCATTGTAAGTCACAATTACATGTCGTGAAGAATCCTTTAAAATGTTGAATAATTGCATTTCTCCTGGGTGCAAGAGTGGATACGATATGTGTGTTAAGAAGTTTCGATATTTGACAAGCCTAAAAATGAAGCCTTATGGTTGAAATGGAAGAGAGTCATTTGTCTTTAACATTTTGTCCTTTTGCCGAAGCATTTTGTTTGTGAAAAACATTTTCACAAGCACTACATTCTAAGCGGCAAGGAGTCACAATGTTATCCTATGATGTTATCCTCTCTGGATAACATCATAGGAAGGATCGATGAAACTTGTATTAAGCCCCATCCATAATGGGGTCATTTACCATATTTTTTTTATTGCCGAATCTGATAGAGTTTGTAAAATAAAAAGATCTGCACTTTTCCATTTTTTGATCCATCAATTATTTCTCAAGTTATAAGAGGTGAAAAACTGATGTTTTTAACCCTTTCGGAAAAGTGGGCATCGACTTTGTATATGTCAATAGAATATACAAGAATCAAAGTGTTATTCAATTGGCAAATTTTTTATATTACAGAATTTAAAATATATTATTAACTTATGGGTAATATTTTTTTTGGATAATTACATCAATGCTAAACCTTCATCATAATGTTTATCAACTCAATCTCTTTAAATAAATAATTGTTTATTTTAAATGTGGGCACATGAATGAACCCCCATGGTTAATCCCCCGAGAAAAGGTTATTCTAAACATCCTTAGAAATCAAAAATCTACCACTAACTCTACGGAGTATCAGCAGTTATTCACTGAAGTTCTGGATAACCATCCAAACATCATCCCCGTGTACACCGACGGGTCGAAGACCGCGAATTCATGTGGGTGCGCCATCGTCTCCACATATCACAGATCCATCAAGGCCAGACTTCACCCATACTGCTGTGTTTTCACTGCAGAACTCACTGCCACCAAGTTACCCCTAAGAAAGATCAAATGCAGCAATGCCTCATTTCTTATTTGCTCCGACTCTTATAGCGCCCTTCAGTCCATATCTGCTTACTCGCCTACTCACCCCATTGCCCAGGATATACAATCCAGTATCCTATACCTATCCAAGAAGGGGATTTCCTTAGCCTTCGTGTGGGTACCAGGACATTCTGGCATTAGCAGAAACGAGATGGCTGACAGCATGGCTAAAGATGCATTGATCAATCCCAGTGAAAACCTAACTCGTGTATCCACAGAGGACCTTCAGTCTACGTTAAGTAGCCTAGCATTGCACAAGTGGAAGGATTTCTGGGAAAGGACCACCAACAATAAACTCCGAGCAATAAAATCCGATGTGTCAGAGTGGGACACTTCTGTCCGGAGTGTTCGCAGGGAGGAGGTTGCCATCACAAGGCTGAGAATAGGGCATTGTATTCTAACGCACTCAAACCTGTTTACGAACGAGAAAATTCAACCTAGATGTGATGATTGCGACTCTCCTCTCACCATTAGGCACATCCTGACGGAGTGTGCAGTGTACCGGACTGCTTGTGAAAGATTAGACATCCGGGGAGAATTAGATCGAATCCTTGGGGATAAATCAGACGAAATAACCAAAGTCATAAGCTTTTTATGCTGCACAAGCCTTATTAATAAAATATAATGAAAATTTATAAATAATAATTAAATTCATCAATTTCACAGTTTTAATTTCAGCATATTCCGAAAACAAAAGCCTGAAAGGCAAATTTTATGATGCATTTAAAAATATTTTTAAAAAATGATGACCAAGCGGTGCAAAATGACCTCAGCCGTCGACGCACCCTTACAACTACTACTCGATCTCTTTATATAAATAATTGCTGGTTTCAAATGTACAATATATCATTTAAGTCCTCTTAACTCTTAGACCTTTGAAACGTAGAATTCGAAATTTAAACATGTAATCTATTTTCTTTATAGCTGTTAGTTGGATTCAGAACTGACACTACAATAGAAGTTGCACATTTATTTCGTGATAGCGGGTCACGGTTAATAAATCTTGAGACTCCTGATCGTGCATTCCACACCAGTGGAAATTTATAGCGCACAATTCCCTTGGGGTAAAATACCGAAAAGAGAGTGCAAAAGGAGTAAACATCATGATTTCTCAAATTTTGCTTACACAATAGAATGAAGAGGAGGTACAGTTAAAGCATAACAATGTACATACATCTTTTGCTAGTTGTGTGTACTGCTAACTGTTAGAGCAGCTTAATGCGGTTCAGTTCAGGATTGAAAGCTCCTGCATTCGCTTTGTACGGAAATTATGCACCTATGATTGGAATTTATGCAAGGTAAAGTATGACACCCGAAAATATCATTTGAGTGTAAGCTGTAAATCTGTTTTCTCGAGTTCGTCAGCCTAAAGGACTCTTAGCACCTCTGGCGGCCAACTGAGAAACAACAGCCTCATCAAGGGAACAGCCACAGCATTGCCAGACCTGTATTCTAAGATCGTGGCAGCTGGTATTACGAGCAAGATTTTTTTAGGGTGATGCACTGCAAAGTACAAATTAACCCATGGCATTTATCTTTAGTAGCATTACTTGTCAACTACAACTTAGAATACAATATTTGTGCCATCTGTACATTATTTAAAGTCCAATCAAGTCCACGCACTGAGGATTTACGGCCAGCCATGGCATACCTTGGGCACGCTCACACTTTTAAGTTGTTCTTTTGTTTAGCCAAGTTCACATAGGAGGCACAGGAGCGGAATGGGTGGAAGATGGACAAGTAGAAAAGCACCTAGTCAATCACACGACAGCAGAGAGTGGTGGTGTGGGTAAGGGGTTGAGTTCAGCCCACCTGTCTGCCAGGAGTTGACGGACGAGGAGTTGATAAACTCAGAGAGAAATGAAAGTGATAACGAATTAGTTCTCTTTCGGAAGAAGAAACAGTGCCTATGCAGACTAGAGCTAAAGCACAGCAGGCTCTTAGAATAATTAGTGCCGTTTATCGGGCCAGTGGTGCTTCCGCCGCCGACTTTAGCAAATTTAGTGAAGTGGAAGGGTCTGTGCTTTCGGCAACTGTCAATAGACTGAAGCAGACAATGCTTGAATGATTTTTCAGCCGGGAATAGAAATTGGAAGTACTGTGCTGTTAATGTAAAGAAATTGTATGTGTGATACTAAAGGTCCAATGCTTGTTTTGATATGCTTTTTATCCTCGCGACAAAGTCGTCAAAGTTTTCCGTTGCATAGGAATTACTTATATCCTTAAAATTTTATGATTCATCCTGGTTTCAATTATTTTTCCTGTTAACAGAAGTAATGGGAACATTTATATTTTCTGGTACAATTGTTAATTTGTGCATATTTTTCAATGTTTTCGTAAATATTGCCAGAGCCAATGTTATGCGAATAATTAAAATTTATCCCGTTCAAGTTTTTATTTTATTTTATAATTCCTGACTTCACGAATACATATAATTTTGAGTGAATGCATCGATAATTCTCGGGAATAGTATTTCACGGCAGTAACCTCCGTTCGCTCTATATCCTCCAGATGCCAGCACTAGTAAGACATGTGATGTGCATTGCAACCGACAGAGGCATTTGCTTGTGTAAATATATACTCGCCGCAACTAATTTTCGAGAGATAACTGAATGTGAATTTTAAGAACGGCTAGGACGAGGTAATTATGCAAGAAATATTTTCGACCACCGAAAAATGCTGTATTTCTGCAAATCGTTACGGTAACTTTCCTAATCAATGGACGTACCGGTTAACACTCGAATACTTCTGTAAAGCATAAATTATTGATTTTGAAGATTTAATTCGCAAAATAAATGATAAATATGTAATTGTGCATGAAATTGGCTCATCTACCTGTTTCTAATAGCATGGTAACGAAAGAAAACAGAAAATAAGAACAACTGTGGGAACACAGAGCCTTAATACATCGCCTTCAGATTGTGAGCACTCGTTATACCGAGCTTCCACTGTAACTAGTTACATAGAACCTGTAATCCAGTAACTACTCACATGAAAATCAGTGATGTCTCCAACATACATTGATTAGCTGTTAATATGCAGAAATGTGAAATCTGCATATTCTACATTTAGGGAATAATAAGCAGCATTCTTTAAAATAAATATAATTTTAAATAAAATGCAGAAAACGTTATGTTTAGTGGAATTCTCTGATGAGGGAAAATGTGCATCTACTACAGCAATTTTTGTTTTGTTTAGTTCAGGATTGTAAAATCTATGATTGGCTCTTTACTGATTCAAAGAAAAGAATCATCACTTATTTTGCTAAACATAACCACTATGGATACACTACTGTTTTTGAGTAACAGCCACCTTCATTAATTTTTTTATTCCATGATACCCAAGGTAAATACACAATTGGATTATAGCCATATTTCTGCAATTTTTTAAGTAAATAACATTCTAACCGTTAACATTCATTGCTGATTTTCTCAAGCTGACAAACTTAAGTAGGCTGCTAATTCAACCAGAATTGGAATCATGCTGATTCATGGCATTCCGTAGAGTTAGCAATCACCATCCATTTCTAAAGCAAGACGAGGATTGACACCCAGATTCCTACATATGGTGATACCCCACCTAACAAGTAACCTGACTAATGAATTTTTTGGCTAACAAACTTTTTAGTGGATGCACACCCTAACACAGCAGAGTTGGGAGATGAACTTTCTCGTCTTTAGAATTACTATCACATGAGCCCAATTAATGTATGTCTGCCTCAGAATCCTGACGATAAATGTGAATATGCTAAGGAAAATTACAAATCCATTGCTAACTTGGCTAATGGATTCAATTCCGGAATGGGTTATCTTTATTAACCAAGATATCACTGTAGTGCACTGAAATCTCAAGCTGATAAGGCCAAAAATCAGCGACCTATAAAAATGAGTTAAACAAAACTTGTACCTAAAAAATCAAGAAAAAAAATTCACAGTTAATTATGGCTGTCACTTTTGTTCAGTAGGTTTTATACATTAAACACAATTTTACATTTGTAATAAGTTTACAGCTATGTAAGTTTTATCACCAGGATGGGACAATTTAGTTTCCCAGATTGCTTAATGCCTTCTAATATTTGCCAGTAACATCATGGGGTAAAGTTTTCACCTAAAACAATTTGTACATAGGTACAGGCACTTCCAAAAAAAAGTTAACACTTCAGAGCCGAAAATTTTCCAAGTCCCGAGTTGACGGTGATTTGACAACGCTGCGTCACGGCTTCCCTCTGGCGGAGCCTCGAGAAGCTCTGACCGAAAACAAACCCCCTTCCCTGTTTAGCAGAAGGGATTACTGCACGGTCGGTCTTATTATGCCCTAAAGAAGGGGGCTATGGTGGGCACTCCATGGTCGTTTTTTCCGACTCGCGCTGAACGACATTTGAAGTCCTGAACATATTTCTACCGTCGCATAGTGGTCGGAAATCGGAAAAAGCTGGACAAAATTCAAAAATAGCTTTCTTTGAAATATGACTTAATACTTCACACAAAAAAAGACTGCTAATTAAGGAATAATACATCATTTGACATGCTTTTCATCTATTAGCCAGATACAGGAGCTCAAACATGACCAAATTTCCAAATAAACACCTGAACTAATTTTTCTCCGAATGTCTTCCAAGTTAAGTTGATCGTGACGTTATGTGAGGAATTTGATTGAATAAATAATAGCATGATCTATTAACACAAGTATTTGCCTTTAAATTACCAAAGCTTCAAATATTTTTGAAGCATTTTAGCTCAATTCCGTTAAAAAATGTCAGACGCTGTTCTCAGATAAAATGTTTACATAATATAGAGAATATCTAGCGTTTTATGGAGAGACCTGTCAAATGACTTATATCAGAGCACTCGTTGAAGACTCATAAACACGAAATTGAAGAGAAAATAAAAATAAATCTATGACACCGAAAAATACATATGATTTTCCGATAGCGCGTCCGGGGCATGGCTCCGCGCGGCTTGGGCTGGAAGTGCCGTGACTCGCTTACTTTACTCAAGTGACATGGACCCAAGGCTTCCATTTCGTCGTTTTTCAGCTGCACTCATTGTCACTAACCTTCACTGATCTATGCTGATGAAATCGTGAGAATATTGAATCGTGCGACGGGATAAGATTACGCGGAATCACTTTATTTTTCTTCGCGTGCGCTTCGGGAACATACTTCTTATTCACGCCCTTGAAAAGAGTGTAGTCTTTCTAGGGCCCATGTAACATTCTAGAAATACACTGGTTTCTCTTTTGAATTCCTTTTGCCCCCTTCTTTTTATTCACGCGGTAAGAGATGCACCGACGATTTCAGAGCCTTGGTCTTCGTTTTCCCAGCCACCTTTTCCCCTTTCCTCAGAGGAGATCTGAATGCCAAATGGGGGGAGCGGCATGTTCCCTCTGACCACTCTGTTCAGTCCCTGTACTGAGACAATGGGGATGGGGAGGACCGGTCTCCGTGAGGAATAATTTTCCACTGCCCAAAAACCTTACTCCATACGTTTTATTGCACCCACGACCCCTTCCATGCGGTATGCCTTGGGTCTACCTCCTCCGAGTTTATGCCCTTGCAGCCCAGTGCCTATTCATAAGGGGTGATCCGGAAGCAGGTAAAACATCGCAGACGTCTGCCCATCCACTCCTCCACCTGAGCGCTTTTAGGTTTGTTTCTACTCACATTACCGGGCGAATATTTCAAAAACATTTACATGCCCAAAAGTGAACACGTTTATCAACATGGTTTCATGATTTAGGTTTGATAGTCTCTTATTAATTTCATACGTGATGCCAAGGAAGTAACAATTCATTCACAAAAATGAATTAATTCCGTCCATTAAAGAAATATATCCAAAGCTTTTGGCGGTATTGTTTAGCATGTAATATGGTCGAATAATGGATCACCTTTCCATCAGAAGGAAATATAGGAACAGCTTATCAATATGCAATTACTATTCTCAGTTGCGATATAGGTCCTTAAGGAAATTTACTAATTGCCGTCCACCCACTTCGCAATCCGAGCAATTGGCCCCTCGAGAGGAGATCACCGTATGGCGGCCGGGTGCTCGCGCGTAACGTGTGCAAACCCTTTCTGAGAGGGAATTCCCAGCTAGCCATGCTTCCTCGCCGCCCCTCCCTTTCGGTAGGAGGAGAATAGTGGGTGGCGATCCTTCAGCAGGGTTAGGAGGACACGCAGCTCAACGCCGCGGTCGGGAATAAGGGTGAGGCGGGAGTCGGGGGTATTTTGCGACCACCTGCAGGTGTCCTATAAACAATGGGTATTCGGGAATATTCGTATGTTGTCACAGTCCTCATCCTTTTGAAGAACGGAAAAAGGCATTGAATAACCAATTAGAGCGTAACATTAGTTACAGTTTGACCAACGGAAATGTCTTCACATGCTTACGGAGCTCTTGCAATCAGTTAAATCTCATACGAATAATTATTTAGTTGTGGTCTCATGCGCCCGCAATTAGCTGTATTAGGACCTGAAACCTTTAGTGATCATAAAATAGTTAATGTGAAATTTATTGTAGGCGTTGAAAGACATTATCAACCAAGGAAGAGGATATACTTATTTGGAAAGGCTCATTACGACGGTATGAAAAAGGAATTAAGGGAATCTTTAATATATTTAGCGAACAAAGCAAAGGATTCGATACAGAGGATTCAGGGAGAGAATTTCTTGAGGACACCCTTAAAGCAGTTAATGAATACATACCAAGGAAATTCATTAGTGATAATACAGAGCCAAGGTGGTATAATGCGGAGGTTAGGAAATCACTAAAGCGACAAAGGGTATGCCACGCTAGGATGAAAAATGCAGGACGGGGTCTATCGGTAGAGGAAACAAATGAGTTAGTTCAAAACTATAAAAAAAATCGAAAGCATTAGCAAGGAAATCATGTCGACAAGCGTTATAACATTTCAAGAGCAAGATGTTAGGAGAATATTTAGATAGCAATCCTAAAGCGTTTTGGTCATATGTGAGAGAGATTCGGGCAAATAGGTCCACAGTGCACACACTTAAAAACGATAAAGTAATTAGAGTCACCAGCAGTGTAGAAAAAGCCAATTCTTTAAACACCTTCTTCCAAAGGGTTAGATTAGACATTAGACCAGATTTTAGGGAAACGGCTGCTAGGTCAGTAACAGATTTGTATTGGCATAATACAAATAATAATCTCATGGGCATTATTATTATTATTCAAATTAGGACTCCTAAACTATAAATGCTAAATGGTTTTTTCTACGACGATGGTGGCGAGCATAGATATATGTTCGGGACTTCAGACGTGGTGCAGCTCGCGTCGAAGAAAATGACAATCTCGGGACGCTCGGGACACAGGACCGACCCACATTAGTCGGAAATCGAAAAAAGCTGGACAAAAACCTAAAATAACTTTTTTTCAGATATACACTTGAAACTTCACACATATTCTTAGAAAAGTTTGCTACTTAAGGAATAATGCATCATTTGTCATGGTTCTCATCCGTTAGTGAGACACAATGGGGATCAAACATCACGAAGTTTAAAAAAATCCTGTAATAATATTTATCCTAATATCTTACAAGTTGATGATGACGTTGTGGGAGGAATTTGATCAAATAAAAATAGCATGATCTATTATTAGCACAATGCTTTGCTTTTAATTGCCTGAGCTACAAATATATTTGAATCGTTTATTTGCTATTCCATTACTTAATGGCGGACACTGTTCTCAGACAAAACTATTACATCAAGCAGAGTATATCTAACGTTTTAGGGAGACACTTGTCAAGTAACTTATATCTGAGCAGTCTTTGAAAACTCATTTTCACGAAAGTGAAGAGAAATTAAAAGTAAGTTTGCGACACCCTAAAATACATATGATTTTCCACCGCGCGTTTGGCTCCACGCGTCGGGGGAATTGACGTGACTCGCTTACATTGCTGAAGTGACATGGTCCCTAAGGCTTTTAATTCGTTGTTTTTGAGCTGTAACCATTGTCAGTAACCTCCATCACTCTTATTTGATGAAATCGCGAGAATCTTGAGCCGAGCGACGGGATAGATTACGCGGAATAGAGTTATTTTTCTTTGCGTCCGCTCCGGGAACATACTTCTTATTCAAGCCCTTGAAAAGAGTGAAGTCTTTCTAGGGCCCATGTGAACTAGATATATTCTAGCTTTTATAAGTAATGGAATAGCAATGAAACGATTAAAAAAGTATTTGTAGCTCAGCAATTTAAAGGCAAAGCATTGTGTTAATAGGCAAATGATGCAGGTGTTTATTTGGAAATTTGGTTATGTTTGAGCCCCTGTATCTGACTAACAGATACGAATCATGTCAAATGATGCATTACTCCTTAATTAGCAATCTTTCCTGAGTATTTATGCGACGTTTCAAGTCTATATCTCAAAGAAAGCCATTTTCAAAATTTGTCCAGTTTTCTTCGCGACGTAGCTTTTTTGGCGAGCGTAGAGATGTGTTCAGGACTTCGTTGGGAGTGAGTCGGAATGAACGACCATGGAGTGCCCACAATAGCCCCCTGCTTTAGGGCATAATAAGACCGACCGTGCAGTAATCCCTTCTGCTAAACAGGGAAAGGCGAGGACGGGGGAGGAGGGAAGGGGGTTTGTTTTCGGTTAGAACTTCGCGAGGCTCCGCCAGAGGGAAGCCGTGATGCAGCGTTGTCAAATCACCGTCAACTCGGGACTTGGAAAATTTTCGGCTCTGAAGTGTTAACTTTTTTATGGAAGTGCCTGTACATACATTTTTAAAGTACTAAAAATAAAGAAACCTAATTATTTTGGCCAAATAAAAAAAAAATGTGACACTTTAAGGGGTTAACACAAAGAGTTATGGGGTTAATGACACATGTTTCAACATAAATCCTACGAAGCTATGAATAAAGAGCATATGTAATGTAGAGGGTATTATCGGCCGTGACGTGGTGGAAACGATTCATTATAATAAGAATGAATAAACTTGATTTTTCCACAAATTTTGTGGAAATTTGTGGAAATTCCACAAAATTTGTGGAAAAATCAAGTTTATTCATTCTTATTATAGCATATGTAATACTAAAAAACTTAACCTTACCACTTCCTTAATTAGTAAGTGCACATAAAAATCAATAAAAATAGCCAATGTCTGGATAAAGCAGGGACAGCATTGCATTAAAATGAACAGTTTGACTCCCTTAGGGTTCAATAAATTAGAAACTACATTAATCATTTTCCTAGTAATTATTCATCGCAAAGGAAGTGAACATGGAAGTCTTACCAGCAGCTTTTGTGGCTTGAGGGAAACTTGCTCTTTGAAGATTTTGAAGTGGAATTGGCTGAATACTGGCAGGTTGTGGCATTCTCTGAGATGTGTTTGCAACTACTGGTGTAATAATCCTTTCTTGATTTGTTAATGATGATGGAACCACAGGATTATGATAGTAGTTTTGCAGGCCATATTGGTTTGACAAAATTGGCATTTGCTGTGGATATCTTACACCTTGAGCAGAATACATGTTCAAAGTTGGTCTAGTGAGCATTTGTGGAGCTGTCGTCTGCAATGAGGAAAAAAATAAATAGAATGAACTCAATCTTTAAAATTATACAAGTTTGCTGTTAAAGGATACACAATAAAAAAAATTAACATTGGTTAAATTAATTGTTAAATAACAACTATCAACATTAATGACATTAATACACAAGGAAACTTTTTATTATGATATTTGTTTTGAGAATCAGCATACCATGTGAAAACTATAATCAGAATTCCAGTGAATTTTGTCCAAAATAAAATTAATTTTTACAGGCACATTACATGGCAAAACATTACAGTAGTGAAGTATTTAATGGATAAAGCATTTCATCAAATAGAGCATTTAAACCACTTACGAGGAGCCATGCCAAATGTCCATGCTCAGCCTTAATGAGTGCATTTCAAAGGTAGTGGCATAAATACATCGATCCTTCCCTGAAGTTTATCACCAGTTCAGGTATTTTGTTGCTAATGCTTTGAGTACTAATTATATCATCTTTATCAGAAATGTAAATTGGAGGGGTGGGCCAGGGCCTTCTGGAGCCCCCCTGGCACTTAGACCTCTTTAGATCCATTGTGCCAACCGGCATTTAACCTGCCCACTACTCGTAGACAGGGGACAATAGCACCGCAGTAGAGGTATGGAGGATGATTACCCATCCAACCTCCGTCCGGGCCCAATGTTGCTTAACTTTGGTGATTTGATGGGAACCGGTGTATCAACGATCTTTTTCAGAAAGTAACATCACTTTCTACATGAAGAGTCCACTCATATACAACCATGCAAATAGCTGAATGAAGCTAATGTGTTTGAATTGTGCTTACCACACCTAAATGACAGAATTGCTGCACTTTCATCAAGGGCAGAATTCCAATGGACTTGATTCAGCACTCTTCACAGGTGGCCCTTAATGGCCCTATCCTTCTAATTCTTCAAACAATTTGTACAGATACAAACAGATTGGCTAATCATAAAATAATTAAGTTTTTCCTTACAGCCTTTTGACCAAATTAGAAGTAAAACATTAGCCAACAAGCTCCTTAAAAAAGAATTTTACAGAAACTATGAAGTCTGTCCAATAAAATCTTGGCTTAGCATTCAACGTCTTTCACATCTTTCCAATCCTATGTAAGGGTTTCATCTGACATGTTGATTTCCCTGTTCTGATGTAGAATGACATCTGATACCTTTTACTTTGCTGCGCTTGTTTTCCTGCTCCATTATTTGCCTTTCTTTCATGATTTAAACACATATTTTAGCCAAACTAGGAACTTCAGCAAAAAAAGTTAAAAAAAAACTTTTTTTTGCTGAAGTTCTCACTAAAAAACTATAGTATAATCACAAATAATAAACCAACCCATTTCCTGCTCCAAATAAATAAGATCTGATGAAAATACAGGCATCAAACGAATTGGATTGGAAAGGGTTAATGTGGAAAAAAGATTCATTACATAAGATTAGATATGTGACTATGAATTTAAGAATTATCATACACACAGAAATTCCAAAAAGATCTTTCATATGATCAGTCGGCCATTAATATGGGAGTAGCCCAGTCAAGTTGAAGTAATGGAGTTAAACATAGGTATTAACAACAGCATTAAAAGTCATAAGAATTAAGATGCTGAAAGAAAAACAAAATTTTGTTCCATCATCAGAGACTAGCCCTTAAAATAAAAAAATATAAAATAAAACAAAATATTTCCCAATCAATTACTTAATTTCTTCATCATTTTCACAACAATATCATCCCCCAGATCTTAAGCAATTCATCCTTAGCTTTTCACTGAAGGATTTTCCTTTGAATGTTCCTTTCAATACTGACTTTACCAAATGAGTCCATCTATTCCTTATCTCAGTAGGTTAAAAAATAATCCATGAGGTTATGAATTGCTCCACAGAATGATCTATTAATGAGTTATTTTCATCAGCTACATTTCACAAATCTCTTGCTAACTATGGAACTCTTCCTCTTAGGTCCTATCACAAACATTATTATGTGCTTTTACATCTTGGTAACCAATAACTTACATTATAGTAAGGCTGCACCTGAGGGTAAGCTGTATTAGCAAAATATTGGCTGATTCTGCTTGCAGTAAGACTCAACTCAGCTGCAATCTGCTCCTCTGTTGCATTGGGATGCTTGAAAGTATGAAATTATTTATAAGATTTATAAGATTTGCTCAACCTGAGTACAGTAAAAATGATCTCATTTCCGAGTTGTTTAAAATCCAACATTTTCAGGACATCTTTTTCAATACTTTTACCGGCATGCAGCAGGGTTCGGACATCTGTTAATTTTTACAATGGTTTGTGTGATAAACTGTAGCATAAAAAGTTTGCACCAGTCAGTGTCAGGATTCATTGGGGTGAGCTAAACTATGCACAAGGAACAACAATAGAACAGATCACTTACAACACAAGGGAAATAAGGGTTATCATACAGAAAAAAGTAAATATCCATAAGAATTTACTGGGCTTAGAAGTAGGCTTATTGCTTAATTGCTGGATATTTAACATGGCGAGAACAAAAATGCATCATTCAATAACATGGTATATATAGCCTTTAAAAAAACAAATAAAAATCAGGATACACAGTGGAAGCATACTTATCATCATAAATTGTTACTAAAACTCAAAACATTATTTAGAACAAGAAAAGGAAAATGTATCTGTGGGTTCAGAAAAGGTATTTGATGATGGTCATCAGAATATTCAAATACAAAAAAAATTGGAATAGAATGCCAGAAGAAATATGGAAGTTAAAAGGAAAGGAATCAGATGGAGATACAATTCAGCATTATTTTAAATATACATATGAGACAATAAATTAACCCAGAGGAAAACATACATGGGAAAAAATAAATCATTTAGCATCATGCACTTGAATTTAGTAGGAATTAGATTAAGCATTACCATTTGCGCAACAGAGAAAGTACTTCCAGAGCACGATCAAAGAGTCACAATTAAGGAAACTGAATTCTGGGATCCATATTAGTATGATTCAAGCCGGAAGTCTTGGCTTCATAGGAAAAAACTAACAGAGATCATAGATTCATATACCTATCAAGGCAGCAGTATAACATGAGAAGAGAAATGCATTAAGGCTGCAAACAGCAACATACTCCAGGCTAAAGCAGTTACCTACATTCATTAGAAAAAGCCCATTGGAATTAATAATGAGAAAAAAATAATAACCTTCAAAATCAGATGTCAGCAATGGATGAAAAGGAAAAAAAGTGAATTGATGAAATGAGAAGTAAAGGAATATGTAAAGGGAATGGTAAAAAAGAAACAGTTCTATCAGATTAGGGGAGAAGGGCTGTCTAGTGGACAAGTTTTTATGAGCCAAGAGCTTAAAGAAGTCCTAATACATTTATAATGGTGGGGGTTAGAGGATATATAAATAAAACTCATGTAACCACTTAAAATAGAGCATAAATTGTCTCTCCACACAAATGTAATCTTTTTTGAATCAGCTTCCAATTGGAACCTAACTCTGAGAAATGAAATTAGAGTTTGGCAACTCTCTGTGCCCAGTTAAGGGTCAGCTTCAGAAGATTAGTGTTGGAGCAAACTCAACAGTTTAGGCCAAATTACATGCAATCATGGCACAATACCACTTTCAATATTGAGTCCTCTGATTATTAATGGAATGGTACCTGGTTTTGGCTTCAAGGTCCAAGTAACACTCAATACCATTACCCAAGTAAAATTAAAATTAAAATGATAAGTAAAGAAGTTCAGAATGACTATAGTCATCCAGTTAAAGTGACAGCTAATTTCACAGTTAGAAATTTTTATTCTTTTACAGTACATTATTAGTCTACATAATGAAACAGTCAAAACCATTGTTGATAAGACAGAAAGAAGTATGATGTCAAATTTTTATTAAGTTTTGTTTTTCCTTCACATGCATATCAGATATCTTTACAAAGTTATATCACACAAATAGTAAACAGGGAGTAAACAACATTAAGTATGACAGAATATATAACTAGTTCAACTTATATTTTTCGTTTAGTGGCTTAACTTGGAGCTGAAAAATGTCTGGTCTACTACATTAATACTCATCATTGTGTATGAATAGTGAAATTTAATCTTTAGAAAGTGAATGACAGACTTGTAAGTGAAAGTCCTACCAGTGAGGACCCTAAAATCTTATATTTGGTTTCAGCTTCATTCTGGGCTATTCATTTAGTTTTGATGCACAATGGGTTTTGGTTCCAGTTTAGTTTCATCTATGAGTTTCATTCCTCTGGTTTTCTTCTACTTAGTATCCCCTTTAATATTTGCTTTCAATTACAATATTATTGAAATTTACCAAGTAGGGTCCTCATTTCATTTTGATTGACATCCTGTCTCGCATGGAGCTAGACAGAAACTGCTGTCAGTAATATAGAAATAGCAAAATAGTTATAACAGTGAGCCACCAAATAATAGTTTGTTGAATGATATTCTAGATATTCTTGGAGCAAATTCCGAGATATCCCCTCAAGAAGAACACATTAGGCAAGTGAACAAGCTAAACCACTTCCACCATCCCAGTCCCAATTAAACTTCATTCTGTACAACACCCATAATTAATCTCATTTAGATAATGTGTTCACATTACTTAGACTAGATTTCATATGTTTACCATAAAGAAAAACTGCCTCATTTACCATTAAGGGTATATTACTGAGTAAAAGTAAAAATTGCATCAGGGGAAAATTACATTAAACATCTAATGGAATGGGGACGTTTACCATATTTTTTTATTGCCGAATATGATGAGTTTGTAAAATAAAAAGACCCGTATTTTTCCGTTTTTTGATCCGTCAATTATTTCGCGAGTTATAAGTGGCGAAATACTGATGTTTTTAACCCTTTCGGAAAAGTGGGTGTGGTGCAACCTCTGACGTATATCGACTTCGTCCAATCACAACTGAGCCCGAGAGGCTACTTCGCCTTATCGCAAAGGGGGGGTCACAGCTGGCTCTCCCAATGGGAGTGATTTCGACAGGATCTGTGCGAGCACACCTTCTGAGAATCCCCCTCCACTCCCTTCCCTCCCCTTAAGAGCAGTCAAGGACGGGAGGAAAATTACGTCAATGTTATCACAGCAGCATTTTCGGTGGGCGTCACCTTTTCCTTATTATAATTTTTGATTTATGAGTGAATGGTTGTGGTTAGAAGATTAATTTCTTCACTAAAATTCTTTTTTCGTTTCCATCTAACAATTTCGTACAAAAAATTGCGATTTCGGTTCCGAGTAAACGCCCCCATTTATATTCATCTATTATTTGATAGAAAATAGATACAGCAGTGACTTCAACCCATGGGTATGAGGAGGGACTAAGATTAGTTGCACTACAACAGCTAGGAATTTTGAGCCATATCAATAGAAAATAATGTCAAATTATAATCAAAAATTTGTGCTCAATAACCCAAAAGGATATACATATTTTGGAAGCGGGAATGGCAGCATTTCCTAATATCCATAGCAACACAAAATACTGCTATAAAAAGAAATTATCCAGAGACCTTGGATCAGATTTTTATCTTAATGAGTTTGACAAAAACAGAAAATTTTAAAAACATGCAGAACCAAGGCTTTAGGGTTACAATAAGTCATTGCACAATCTTTCACTTGCTGCTGCAGTTACGCATGCTTATTGATCATAAAATATAATGCATTTAAATATGTACACCGATTTGAAAATAAACATATTCACATGGAAAGATATTGAATTCCTGTTCTTTTTATCAATGGATGAAATTAATCAAAATAATTTTTTGAAGGAAATGTGATCTAATCTCACGTTGCTCATAATCTAGTGCCCACAAAATGCTTAAAGCCAACAAACCCATGTTTGGCCTAAAAATTGACCTTAGAATTCTGAAACCGACACCAATTCTAATGTTTCATGGCTACTACCTTTGGATCACAAAAGGGGAAAACATAAAAAATTATAACAGCCCAAAAAATTGTCACAATAAGTTTTATGGTAAAGAGTTAATAAGTTTTTTGGCCTTGAATATTTGATTTGAGGTAAGGAAGAGTTGAACTTTTAATTGAAAATGTAGATAAAGTGAAGAGGTGGAAGGGATATTTGGACCAATTAACAGAAGCAACCCCAGTGGGAAAGTTATTAAAGACAAAAATGAAGTTGAGAAATATGATATGGTCCCAATCTCTAGATCAGAATTAGACACAGCAGTAAGGGACTTGCAAATAAATTAGGACTCTTGAAATTGAATATGTTCATGCCAAGCTAATTAAAAGTACAGGACAGATTCACTATGCTGCACAATGTGACATGTACTCGGAGAGAACCCATGAACTTCGAGAAAATTGTCGTCATTCTTATTCCCAAAAAGAAAAGGGCTAACAACTGTGAAGATTTTGGGACCATAAGCCTGATGACACATGCCTTGAAGATATAGACAAGATCATCTGCTGAAGAATGGAATGCAAAGCAGAGAAGTCCCTGTATGGCGACCAATTTGGATATAAAAAAATGAAGGGCTTACTTTCTTTTAAGACTTCCATGACTTATATTAAATTTCTTAAGGGGGCTGTATACTCCGGGCGAAAAGCGTCTTTTAGTTCTCGAATCCGCCACGACCTTGGAGATCCCCTCGGTTCTCCGCCAGCCTTTGGCGAGCCTATCCACCTTCCCCTCCATTCCCCACCCCACAGAAAAACGTGCTCTGCTGATAAGGTGACGAGAGTAGGGGAAAGTCAGTGGCGGTCTGGCTAGTTCGGTGATAGACGAGGGCCTCCGGCGCGAGGCGGCTTAGAGGGGCCCCTGACTGGGGGTGACAACAATATTAGCAAAGACAGTGGTTAGTCTACCATCGCGCCTCACGACAACTGACTCACTCGACAGCTAATTGCCCTCCAACCAGGCTATACCCAACATGTCGTTCATTTTTTTATTCGCCGTAACTTTCACAAAACGTGAAATACAGAAATCTAATTTAATGTAAATTCCTTTTTACATCTTAGGAACTGACTATTGCTTGCGATGCGGTAATTAAAATGCTTGGTGCTTCATGAAAAAATATTGAAAATGGTCTGCGGTCCGCTGGACCCCAATGTGTATTTCATGGTAAATTTTGAGACATATCGAATAAATCATATAGCATTGTGTATCTCCTTTTTTACTGTTAATGTATTTGTAGATATAGTATTTAATCATTTTAATTATTTAAAAACAATATTTTTAATTTTTTAAACTATTATAGGATATTTGGTACCATCGAAGATATTTCGGGAATTATCCAATTTTCCTGCATTCTCATTTGAAATTTAGAAGTGAAATGTGAATAGAAAAACTTTACGTGCATGAAGCGTAGTTTAGCAGCATTGAAGATTATTTCTTGGTTTTTCGATCCTAAATAATGCCTTATAATAATTTGGCGTTCGTCATCATTTGGATATTTTATGTATTGGAAACTGTAAAGGGGATTATATACACAGCTATAGACTGCAACCTTTTCGGGACTTGCACTTGTCACAGAATGGCAATGAGCTGGCGCCTCGGAGAGCACAAGGGAATTCACAACTAGGGCCCGGGAATATGCTGGGAAGGGAATGTCCTCAAAATTCATGAAGGGAGTAGGCATTTCTTACAAGTAGTGGCTGGCGACCCGAAGCCCATATACGTCAAAATCTGTGGAAAAAGAGAGGATAAGTCAATTGCTGGTCATTTCAGCTCGAGACCAATTGGTAGCCTGCACATTTCTATAGCGAGTCGGTGCTGCGTTAGAGATGTCTTCCTCGTCGCGATTCTACATGAGGCGTGATGAAGATATTCGTCAGGCATTGCTGGTGTTAAAAGAGGAGGAGCAGGAAGGGATGGGGGTAATTCGTCAGGCAGTGATGTAGATTCCGCACATGAGCAATCGGATTCGGAGAGTGAGGAAGATTGCGCGGATGCAGATAGAGACAGCGGTAGTAGCGGAGAACCTTTATAAGACGAAAGTGTACCAGCGACAAAGCGACCAAGAGGGAGCCAGGCGAATAGAGGCAGAAAGGCAACCTACAAACCTGCGAGGGAAAGACGGTTCTTGTTGCCGGGAAAAAGAGACCAAAAGACGATGAACTATTTTCCACCTAATGTTTTCAGAACTAAAGACTTTATTTATTTATCGCTAAATTTCGCTCTGTAAATGAATTTCCCGGTCGGTTCATAACGATTGTTTTCGATGCGTGCTTCCGAATACCTCTAACTAAATTAGCACCTACTCTTTCTCATGAACTTTAATTCTGATTTTAGCATCTTTACCTAAACCTTAAATGGTAAAATAACCGTGCAATGATTATTTTTTGTTATGTCACGATTTTGAATACTGTCCGAAGACCCTGAAAGTCGATGGATATTATTGATATTACACTTATTTTATTTTTCTTTCTTTTTTGTATTTTGGAGAAGGAAACAGTAAAATTTGATTTCAGAACAACCCGGACCAAAAGGCGCAACGAGTGATATCAAAACTCCTCACCAAATTCGACAGTTATTATTTGATAGAGCTTTGCGAAATTTAATGTCGATGCACAGAAATGAGGAAATATAACGGCAGCGCTTAGAGATTTAAGTTCCCAATTGTATCATAGTGATGTAGATATTGAGGAGATGGAGGCATTTTTTTGGACTTTAGTATTTTTCTGGGGTGCAGAAGACGTGCAACATTATGCTGTATGAGCTGTTATAAACTGAGTTTGCATACAATATATCAATGTACCACTCCGCTACAGTGTCTCCGGTTTCTGTTGTCAACACTGCGTTTTGATTACTTCAAGATTGCAGGGCAGGGTGATCGATCAATGTTCATCAATTCTTGAAATTTGAGAAGACATGGTGGATAATTGTAGGAATTATTACACAGCCCATGAATACCGCACGGTTGACGAACAACGCTAAAAATTCTACAGATTGATGGGCATGCAGTGCAGCAACGAGAAGGAAGGTTCGACGTAACTTATGCCCGAGTGAAAGGGAAATAAAAATGAGACATCTATGCTCATTGTGCAGCACTCCCATGTGCATAGAAGTTATCTGCGTACTGCCTGTACTGGAGTGAAAAATCAACTTCTTTCCAGTACAATGTGAATATTTATATTTATTACGCAAGGAACTATAAATTTATAAGCATTTTAATTGACATTATAAGTGTTTATGAAATTTTCGAAAAAATCACTGAAAAATTAAACTTGAAAAATACGCTTCTTTCATATGTTGTAATAAACATATTTTTGGAGAAAAACTATTAAAAACGATAGTCTTCATACACTTCAAAGTCTTATCCTTAAGTAACTAACGGCATTTCTCGGTATTGTCAAAACATGAGCAACAGAAAATAAATTTCGATTTGATGTATTTCTGAGAGATTTTCTAAGTTTTCAAATTAAAAAGGTATTTTTTACTGCGTTATATATTTTTTTAAATAAAATATTTCAACTCATTGATATTAAAAAGGCTTCACATGAATGATATTTGCCATCTTCCTCAATGAAATATAGCAAAAATCTGAAATAAAAAAAATTATAACTCATGGGGTCCGCAGGACACCAGTGTGCACTTTATGATTCTCTTAGTAAGTGTGCATTTCTAAGGTTAAAAGTGGTGATAGGGAGCACCCACATAACTACCGACCTATATCCCTCACATCCATTTCGTGCAAAGTCTTGGAACATATAATTGTCAGTTCAGTCATGGGGCATCTAGATAACCAGAATTTATTGTCCTATGTTCAGTATGGTTTCCGGAAGATAAGATCATGTGAAACTCAACTTGCTCTCTTTTCCCACGATATTTTAGTTTATGGAGAAAGTAATATCCAGTGGATGCAATATTTTTCGATTTCAAGAAAGCTTTTGACAAGGTGTCTCATAGCAAACTAATTTTGATATTAAAATCTTATGGGATAGACAGTAATATTATATCATGGATAAAAGATTTCCCGCATGATCGGGTGCAAAGGGTTGTTTTGGACGGTGTTACCTCTCCGGCAATTGAAGTCACTTCAGGTGTCCCACAAAGTAGTGTGAAAGGTCCACTGCTGTTCCTACTGTACAAGAATGACATCAATAAGGTGGTGAAAACTAAGCTTCGTCTATTTGCCGAATGACGCGGTACTGTACAGGGAAAGTCTATGCCCAAATGATAAAGAATATTTAAATATTGACCTACAAGCAATTGAAAAATGGTGTCATACGTCGCAGTTAGAATTAATTTTTGTTTTAAATTTGTAGTAATGAATTTTTGGAAAAAGAATTTTTCTCCTCCAATCGCTTACAAAATATGCAATAATGAAACAAACTTGGAATCCATTAAATATCTTGGGATAAGACTGACACATGATCTTTCCTGGGGTGAATACATACGTGAAATAATGGGTCAAGGTAATCGTAAACTGGGATTCGTCAAAAGAGTATTGGTAAATGAGACGATCATGTACGAGAAATCGGCTACTTTTTCCTTGTTAGACCTCATTTGGAATATGTAGCCAGTATAGTTAAAATTACTAATTTTTAAATAAAGAAATCTACTTGAGGTTTACGCTCTCAATTTTTATATAACATTGACGGTTGAAGAAATTGCTGTTTCTGTTTTCACGGGAAATTGATAAAAAAATTTGGAAAAGGTACTAAGCGCTACGAAAATCAGTGACTATCACCAATATGCAAGATTTTGTTGTGTGAAATGAGCCGTACTGTTCTGTGGATTCCGAAAATTACCTTCAAATTCCTACATCACCTCCGGTTTTTCCACAAATCACGAAAACATGAATATTAGAAAAGGCAATTTTTTAATGTTATTGCGTGTTACTTGTGTTAGTTACACATCATTTGATTGGCCCAGAATCTGTCAACCCTCTTAAATTTTCATATAAAATGCCCCGTGGGGCCCAAAAAATAAAAATGCAATACTCCTTATTACAATGCAGTTGTTCTTGAACTTGATAATAATATTGATGATCTCTTTTTTGTTTTAATTTCCCTTCAAGAATATGGCAAAACTTGGTTATTTTTAATGCGTTCAATAGGAGTGACCTCCCTACAAGATCAAGGGCGTTTTATTTCCAGAACACCTCTACCATCAGGTATTAGCCCATTGGGGGAGCCGCCAGAAATGGCAATTCCTGGTCTACAAACATTCCCTGTGCATCCGCTTTCCCCCGCGTAGGCCTCAATGGCTCTTCGTTCCATAGCCTTACTGTATTCTGTGGATTTGCTTCCCGAGAAGGATGGGCGTAAAATGGACTTCACAGTATTTGTCCTGGTTGCTTTGGGCCTCAATTTGCACACACGGCCGAATGTGGATACTGTCAGTCTTTTTAGGCTTTCAGGCATCAACGGCCTTGAGTACCGCTGATTCCTGGTTAGTGCCTCTAATTCCTCTGTCTCTTTCTCATTCAATGAGAGCGATTTCAGGAGGCTGGTCTTGGAGTGCTCATCTACTTCCCGATTGTCACTCTCAATGCACGCAGAGTTCTGATCTGCACCCATAGGATCTTTCTCTCTCTCCGCGCATGTCCTACCCTTCTTCATCCCGTCCATAAAACCTATTCTCATCCTTCCCCTGCCCTGCTTGCCAAACATTATTCCCTCTATCACGACTCTGAGCAACCCATCGCCCCTCATTACCTGTTCAAGCCACCTACTCTGCCTTCCCCTAATCCCATCCAGCAGCTTCTCCTCCTCCTCCCAAACGAAGTCAAGTACTCCTGCATTTGCGTTTCTCTCCGTCCAAAGCTCATTTTCCTTCTTCCTCCACACCCACATCTCGAACGCCTGCAATCTATTTTCAATTTTTCCTTTAGTCTCCATTTTTATATAGCTCCTACTTTTTCAATACTCTCCCTCTGTGTCGCACTGCCGTTATCTATCACATGTAAAAGGGTTTTGATATAATTGGATATATGCATTTTAAATAAGGTAAAATCGTACCAATCAAGATATAATGATATCTTTGTAAAACTGTCCTAAGCTAGTTGTGATGTGAATGGTGAAAAGAGTTTTACGCAAATATACATATAAATACCAATCTACATAGGGAGGAGAGCTTCGTCTACAGCGAGATCGTAAAACCAACAGTGACAACTATGAACCAACCTCACTCTCCTCATATGAGTTATGAAAAATTATGATCTCCGGCAACACCGGGTAATTCAGCTATCTAAAATATTTAAAAATAATATGCAAGGATTTTTGGAGAAATGGCTTTTAAAGGCAATGCATTGATTTTGATATTTTCCATGCTGTTGAAATTCAACGCCCCCCCGCCTCCTCCCCGCTAGTTCATTACAATTAAAAAAAGTAAGTAGAAATAGCTTCGCGTACCACTCCGGAAAGTGAGTTGTAGTTAGTCCAATACGATCTTTTCCTTAAAGACCCATTGGCAGCCACTGCTATCAAGGGTATACCATCGGTATCCACGTCTCCAGCCTGCACAGCGAGATCATATTCCTACTTCCCGGCACGCCTCATCACCTCCCACGCAGCATCATGCATTCCTAGGATGCAGTATTATTGCATTTTTCGGTACGTTCTAGGAGTAATACACGGCATATCGAGAACTGCACTAAGCTCCGCTAGTTGTGAATATCCTTGGTCAGTTCATATCGTATTTGCAACCTGTAATTAAACCCTTGTCATTATCCCACAGTTTATGGCACCCGCTTCGCATATATATTTCCAAAGCACATTAGCAGAATTTTGATGGTGGCATGTCTCGAGAGAGAATGCCATGAAGTTATTTACTTGAGAAGATGATATTTATCTATGATATCCGAAGGTATTTTAGAAATGTGGTTATTAAATTGGATTTCCAATACATAATTTTAGTCTGAGTAGATTAGGGTAGTACTTGAAAACTTTAACAGTACGATCTCTACTTAATATCATTGTATTTGGGATATTTTACAAACTCGTTGGTAGCAATGTGCGCGGGGTCAGATCATCCCGTAATGCTATCAAAAAAGGAGTCAACTATTGAAGACCGAATTCAGAAGTTCAAAGAAATGCACATCTTAGAGGCGATATACAAGATATGACAAGGAATTTACAGTATAACCATGCCTTGTTAACTGATACGATTTTTTTCATTAGGGTTTTCAGTATTTAAAAATATTTCCATGTTACACATCTGACGAAATTTGCTGAAAAACCCTTTCCTTTTCTCCTCTATCACTTCCATGTCTGATATTATGCAAGAAAGCATGTTTTCCCATAGTTTTTAGGGAGGAAAAAAATGTTTTTTCCTCCCTAGAAGAAAAAGTTTTATATCGAAGATTCGTCTTCCGGTTGGATCGTAAGCTTTTGTCACCGTAGATTCCGGCAAAATTATGGCATCACCGTAACGTAGACATAAAGTACTTTCATTATGTTGAGAGCAATGGATGACCATTTGATCAATAAGGAACAGACCGTTTAAGCAAATTTGCAAAGGAAAAAAAAAAAATAATCTCCAGAAACGTTTCCTGGACAAGCAATGATAGATTCATTAACGCGATTGAGGCAACAGACACACCTACAATTTATCGTAATATAGTAATAACTTACAGGTGCTCGGATGATCACCCCCCTCCACTCTCCACTGTCTACGCCAATCACTACGACAAAGCATTTGACAAATCCGAGTACAAAAGGACTGGTTGAAGAGTGAATATGATCCTTTACTAAGGATCGATCGATATCGAGCGATCCACATTGGGAGTAAGCGCGAGCAGCAAAGACAGCTGTGAAATCTTATCCCTCATGGTATTTTCATGGGGGCCTCGTACCATGTTGAAATACAAGGTCGAGGGGCGTCCCAAAAAGCTACACCTCCCCTCATCGCTCACCCCTCCCCTACCCGCTCTTCCCCCCTCCTAAGCGCTGCCACTCGCTCTCAGGCTGACAGCGGAAATCGCAGCGCCGCCGATGGAACACGTAATTTAGATCGAGGAGTCGTGAAAAATGCGTTGCATAGGTCCACGAGAATGTTCACTGTGACGCTAAAATACGCTTTATGGAACATTACCACGTTCCAACATGGAGATGAAGGTTGGTTATATAGCCAGAATGAAAAGATTTTAAAGAAATATGCGTCCAAGGCTTCATGGCGAGCTCCTGATTTTGGACAAATTTACGTTTTTCAGCTTTCGATCTATTTATATAGAAAGTGAAACGCCCATAACTGCAATACTTATGCTAAGTATTAATCCTTATTCTAGAGTCCTGCTCAATCAGATTTGCAATAACTAGTATATTTAAGTCGTAAATCAAGAACACGTAGACGTCTGCGGACGCGTTTTTTTCAGTGGTATAGAGCCCCCTTAATATTATTTTTGAGTATTTCTTCACATTTTTTATTCTTCCTTCGACCATTTCTCCCCTCATCCTGGAGCCATCTTCAGGTTGGAAGGACATTTTGGTAATTAATTGTCATTGGAAAAACAAAAAAATTGAGGGAAATACAGTAAAACCCCCTATTTACACTTTTCTAGGGACCACTAGAAATAAGTGTAAATTGCGGGAAAATGCAAATAGTGGGAAAAGGAATATTTTCAGCTTAACATGCATACTTTAACAATTTTGAGTAAATATATATGTAAATAAGAAACACCGATAAACTGAATTGGAGCAATAATTAATTAATTGTCTCTTAAAAGTATTGAGCTGTCCTTATTTATTTTTGTACGATGTATTTCTACCAATGTTTCAACCAACCATGGGACGTTGTTAAATCCATAATTCTCAAACGTATACATTGTGCAATGGCTTTACTCATATGACAAAGCCATTCACTACGATATTTGAATACCAAGAACTTAAAAACCACTTTTTAAGTTGGTATTCCTTCATACCATTAATTCTTGACGTTTTCTTTTTTTTGACAATTGTCTGCACTAGCTAGCATGTTTCTGAATCCCATCGCGATTTTTCATAATTGTGGCCATTGTAAAGACCGTTAATCTTAGATATTTTGCTATATCAGTGCGAGTTTATCATGAGAATCAACAATTTTTATTTACGACTAAATTATTACGTTGCTGTGAAGGCTTCCTCGATGATTAGAAGATGAGTCGAGGGTTTCCTGTTTTTTTCTGCTTTGGTTCATCCTACTGGATGAACCAAATTTTCTGGTATTCCAGATGGCATCTTTAGGTCCGAAGTATAGGAAATTTGAGAGCGAAAAAATACAGTACGAAGATATAGGAAATATATAGGATGAGGGTAAAGGAAATTTGATGGGACGCTATCTACAGACCTGGGGGTAAGGCATCAGTGACTCCAGGGTGGGACGAGGGCAGAACATGCCCATGGACTACCAAGATCGTCATGCGTGGTGAAGAGCCACATCCTCCTCGAGGTGCCCCTGGTTTCGCAGAGCATGACAGATCTAGACCTGGCGGTCAATAAACAGCTCCCATCACCAAGGTGCATCTCTGTGCTAAGGGTGACCACATCTACGGGGCGGAGGGTAAGAAGTCACTAACAGAGAGACTCCGGATACTGGGCGACCTATTTTATTTAGCCTTAACCATGCATGCATGCAAGAATGAAGTCTGCAAGGGCAGACACCTTATTTCCCTAGCTACTCGTGGGACCAAACTTGGAACCCTTAAACAAAACAATGGAGGGCACTGAGAGGCGCACTCTCCATGTGGACTCTTGTAGTCCACCTTCTTCCTTGGGGGATGTGATACCGGTGGAGAGCGCGGATGGGGATTCCAGTCAGGGTGCACCCTCTACTACCTTAACCTTGCCTGTGGGAGTTCCTTCTGGGAGAACCACACATCCCAGTTGCCTCTCATACCTTTCGTGGGGAGAGAAGGACGATATCCTTTCGAACCTCTCTCGGCCCAACTTCAAGGAGCCACCGAGTATGGGCTCCCCCATGAGGGTAGAGTCTAACTCGGGAGCCCCTGTGGGTGGGGGCCTAAGGGAAGGCTCCATATCCCCTCGAAGAGAAGGAGAAGAGAAGAAGAGGGAGGAAGAAGATGTGGGTGAGGCCAAACCATGGCTGGCATAGCCGTACTTCAGGCCAACCTACAACACAGTAAGGCGGCCTCAGGTATCTTGAAAAGTATAATCTCTAAAGGTATGGTCAAAATAGCTATGATTCAGGAACCCTGGGCTTTCTAGGGAAGAGTCAGGGGACTGAGCATGACAGGGGGAAAAATATATTATATGAGACTAGGAAACTCTTTAATAAAAAAAAGAGGACAGGAATGCCTCAGGATTGGGAAAACTTTAAGGTTGCCAGATGGAGGTACAAAGCAGCAATCACGCACTATAAGAGGGACTCATGGAGGGGCTTCTGAGAGAGCGTAGAGACTGTTCCACAGGTGGCAAGACTTCATAAGATCCTATCGAAAGACTCAGAAGCGGGGGTGGGTTCTCTGCTGCTTCCCTTGGGAGATTTCACATCTTCAGACAAGGAAGCACTAAAGCTAATGCTGGAGACCCACTTTCCTGGCTCCAGGGAGTAGAGGGAGATGCATCATAGGAGGAATCCCATCCATCCAGCTCGGACAGAATGGAGAATTTCCTCTAGCATCGTGATCTACACAGTTACAAAATGGGCAATAATGAGTTTTAGCCCCTTTAAGGCTGCTGGGGAGGATGGGTTTTTTCTTGCACTCCTTCAGGATCAGCTCCTCCTTCCAATGGTAAGAATATTTCACTCCTGCCTGGCTTATGGATATGTTCCAAAAACCTGAAGGATCACCAAGGTGGTTTTAATACGTAAACCAGGTAAGACGGACTACACAAGAGCAGACTCCTTTCGAGGAATCAGTCTCATGTCTTTTCTATTAAAGACACTAGAAAAGATAGTGGACCGGTACATAAGGGATAATCCGTGGAGACAGCGCGCCACAATCTTGTTAGCAGGATTGAGGGAGTGCTTGAACACGGAATGTATGGACTGGGGGCATTTCTTGATGTCGAGGGAGCATTTAATAACACGTGCCTCGATCAAATCTGCATTGCTGCAGGAAGACATGATATCCATGCTCACATTGTGAGTTGGATTAGATACATGTTGGAACAAAGAACTGTCAAAGTAGTCTTGAGAGACAGTTCAATGAAGGTAGCTGTGACTCGAGGCTGCCCTCAGGGAGGAGGGTTATCTCCACTCCTCTGGAATATGGCAGTCAACAGTCTTCTTGTAAAATTGAATAGGACTGGTGCATACACTCAAGGGTAAGCAGATGATGTGGCTATACTCATCACTGGAAAGTACCTCGATACTGTCTCTGGGCTCATGCAGAAAGCCCTGGATAAGGCAATGGGATGGTGTGCAGAAACAGGGCTGACTGTAAATCCGGAGAAAATTAAGCTTGTATTGTTTACCAATAGAAGGAAAATGGAGGGCTTTAGACCTCCCTCTTTGCAGGGTAAGGTTTTATATCCCTCACCATCGGTTAAGTATCTTGGGGTTATCCTGGACTCCAAGCTTAATTGGGGAGAGCATTTTGAGACCAAGGCAAAGAAAGCCTGTGCCTCCTTATCGATGTGTCGGAGGACCCTTGGTAAAACATGGGGACTTCAACCAAAAGCCATTAGATGGATTTATACGGCAGTCAATAAACCTAGTTTCTTGTACTGCTCTGTAGCTTGGTGGAAGAGAGTCCAGCTGAAACTGCTGGGAACAAACTTAACCACCTTCAACGAATGGCCTGTATGGGCATTTCAGGGGCTAGGAGAACAACCTGAACTCTGGTGCTGGAAACACTACTAAACCTCGCTCCACTCCCAGTGGAAGCAGAGGTGCAGGCAAGGATAGCGGCTTAATGTCTCAATTGTATGGGACAGTGTTATGACAAAGCAAGTTCCTATGGTCACAGACAAGTTTGGACAGTTAGCCAGGTTCAACCAATCATCCCTCTACTTCAAAACCCACTTCCCGGATAGAGAACAGTGGGCTAGAGGAAATGGAAAACAACTTCACTCTGGGGCCGAGGTATGGTATACGGATGGCTCTTGGAAAGAAGGAAGAGTGGGAGCATGGGTCTACAACTGTAGCACACCAAGAAGATCTCAATCCCTGTGGGAAACTATGCTATGGTGTTCCAGGCAGAGGTATATGCACTCCTGACCTGTGCTTATGCCATTAAGGAGATCGGGATGTTTGACAGACTGATACACATATGCACGGATAGTCAGGCAGCTATAAAGGTGCTGACATCACCTTGGTGCAAATCAGAGCTGCTGCCAATCATATCTATTGCTACATCAATAGGGATGGCAGAAATTAGAATGTGGGGCTTCGCCTGGCATTCTGAGATCTGACGAACTACACCAAGTCTTACAAGGGGAGTGTCCGAGTTTCGGGTCTAGGATTTTGACGAAATTTGCCAGGCAGGTAGTCCTTGATTAGTTATTTACGAATCACCCCCCATATAGGGTTATATATCCAGTACTTCGTCAAAAAACAAGTTTGAAATATTTTATTGCCAATAAAAAGCTAATAATTAGTCAAGTTTAATCAGTGCAGTTTGGGTTAGGGTTAAAGTACTCACTTCGCAATGTTGACGTCTCTGTTTCGAGACTCTCCGTCTCTAATTTTTTTTTCATCGCAGTTTAGTTGTGCCACTGTTCCTAGTTTTACATATTTTTAATCTGTTTACCCGGGATGCATTTTAACTATTTTACGTACTAATTACGTAATTTGCTAAAATTATGTAATTAGTACGTAATTACATTATTAATTATTTATTTATTACATATTTTACCTATTTCACGTAATCAGTACAGGGTGGAAATACGTCCGCACGACCTGTCGTTTTTTGTGTACGAAATTAACGGAAGAGCATGACGTGTGATCGTGATTTTTAATTTCCGTATCTTTGGCCACGCAGTCCCGACGCACGTACAACATTTGTTCTAATTTGCCTGGTGCCGTGATTTTCCAGCGCTGTGCTTTTTTGGGAAAACCAATCGCAAGAGAAAAAAGAACTTGAGCTCAGCAATCATATAATTGTAAGTATCTACCGAAATGTTCGGGTGGGAGAGAGTTTCGAACCAGGAACGTCGCTTGGAAACTGATAAAATACCAGCGGTAACAAATAATTTTGAAGAATTAAAATATTGCAAATTTTCAGGAGACCTCACTGGTCGGCCAGAGCAAGCAGTTATCCAACAGCAAAAATTTTTCAACAAAATAATTTTATTTATTCAATGCTGTTTTCAAGGGATAAAATAATTTTCAATAAGTATTGCTTTGTAGTAAAACAGCTGAGTCAATGCAGCACAATGGTTTGACGAATGATCCCCTGTTATCGTCCACCATTTCAGTTAATGTATTTTTAGCTTTTCATAATGTCTGGGTAAAAATTAATTTTCATTCTTCACAATATGAACTTCGGTACAGCTTAAGTATACTCCCTCAGGTGTTCGTAATTATAAATAATATCCAATACGCATTCATTTCATGGTACGAATCTTTCCCGGCAAATGGATGTGAATGTAAATACTTTGTATTTCCGTCACTAGTGGCACTGTGTACTTCCCCGCTTAGTTCAAATTCTTCCATAGAACAGAGCACATTTCGCTCTCTATCTCCCTCTCATATTTTCGAAGTGTATGAGCACAAAACGAGGTAAAAAAGCATTTTATATAGACTGGAATGAATGGCTATATGTCATGACATAGACATACTATTACATTTGAGTTAATCTGAAACACTACATTTACTGTCAGTAGGATTTCGCAGGTTTTTCACACTCCCCTTCTTGTGTGGGTGTTTTCCTGCAGTGGGTTTTTGCGTAAAGGATGTAAGCATAATAATCCTCATGTTTTTCCCACATTGTAAATTCTTTCACACACTATTTGATATGTAATATTGATATATTGTGTGTATATATTGATTTTGTATTAATTTATCATTCTTTAATTCCCTTAAGTATATTCTTAACTGATTTTTTTAAACCTCAGATTGTAATTGTTTTAGGTATCGACCACTATATGAATTATATATTTATTTTGACGAGGGGTTAGACGGCAGAAGGGACAGTTTTGTCTCAATCTCGCCCCAATAAAGACCTTTTATTATTATTATTATAGCCAGGATTTTAAAAAAATCTGTCACATTATAACCCACATCTAACGCAAATAGCGGGAAAACAGAAAAGTCATAGTGCAAATTTAGGGTTCTACATATGTTGGATGTATAGGAAATTGGATGGGACCGATATAAATGTTGTAAATAAAAGGAAAAACGTAAATTCCAATAATGCAAATTAGAGTTTTTACTGTACTTGGAAATAATAACACTAAAATTTGTTGCATTTGAGGATATAGGTAAGTCTTTTGACAATGTGGATTGGATTCAATGTTCAAGATTGTTAAATGCAACAGAAAAGTCATACAGTGACTGAAGAATTATCTACAGTTTGTACAAAAACACGCAGCTATTTTCCAATCAAAGCCCAGCAGTAGAAAAGCAACGAGAGAGAAAGGAATGAGATATTGTTGTGCACTGTCTCTGGTACTTTTCAATGTCTACTTCAAGAAAGCCATCAACCATATCAAAGAGAAGGCTAAAGAAGTGAATATCCACTGGGGGAAAACCATCATGCTATGATTTGCTAATAACATTGGAGTCCAGTCAGAGCCAGAAAGAGATTCAAAGAAAACTAGTTAAAGAAAAAGACACAGGCCAGATATCACCACATCAAAGACAAGAAAAACAAATTAAGATATACAGTAGGAGAAAAGGCCAAGATCATTATTAAACTAGGAAAACATGAGCTTGAGGAGGTGTAAGAATATTGTTATTTAGGAGGCTGAGCAACCAGAAACAGATGATGTAAGAAGGAAATAGTAGAAATGCCCACGTGAGAGGGCGTTCTCCTAAAAAGAGAATCTATTTACAACTGCAATAATAAAGTTGGAAGCCAGGAAACACTATTAGAACATATGTTTGTAGCATGCTCCTTAATAGCAGTGAGGAACAATGAAATCACTAATGTCAAGACTTCAAGCATTTGAAATGTAGTGCCACAGAAGAATGATGAAGATAAAATGGAATGTCTGAGTGATTAATGAAGAAGTCCTGAGAAGAAAAAAGAGAAGTTGGCTGAAAACTCATATAAGGATACAGGACATCTTAATAGGCCATATATTGCCATATGATGATATTGTACGATGAAAATTGAATGGGAAGAATGGTAGTAATGGAATGCCTTGCACAAGATACATATATGGAGTGGGTTGTGAGGGATATGAAAGGGAAAAATTATGAAAATATGACGAGGTTAGCTAATGAGAGTGAAGAGCTGCAAGAAACCAATCTCAAGATTGTTGACTTGTGATGATGATGAAAGGTTATCTAGATCCCACACAAGACAAAAATGGTAATATTATCAAAAAACAGGAAGAGTATTTTAAATTTTCAATTTATAACAATGCATATAATGACTTTTGATAAGTACAAAAATTGGCTATTGGAGATCCTCACTAAGAGAATATAAAAACAGGGATGAAATACTTCACATTTTCAATTAACATGAATGCATTAAAAACTTTCGAGTTTAAAAAATTGATTTTTGGAGGTTAACAACCTTGAGCTTTCTCCCCTAATATTTATTTATATAACAGCATGCATGAAAGGACATATTTTTCAAAAACACATTTTTTAAATTACCAAAATAAATTCAATTAATTTAATTCAAAATCTTTCCAGTATATAGAATACAGGGAGTTTCATAATATCTAATTTTAATGACTGTTAAATTACAAAGTTTTAATTATATTTATATGAGATACTTTACCATTTCCAAAATTGCTTCACGCATTGCACGTGCATTTTCTGGAAACATATCATTGCCATACATCATTTGAGGTATCATTCCACCATAGACCATAGCACCTGAAATTATAATTTCACTGTGAGCAACAACACTATATTTTGCACTAAATAACCACATAAGACAAATAGGTCTCTTATGCACTTTGAAAATTACTTGGAATGGGGAGAGAAAACCCAAAACAATTTGCTGAGTATAAGATGAGAATAAAATTCAGCATGGTAAATAGACTGTTGTCTATGTACTTTGTCTAATGCAGTTTTATTTGATGATTATTAAATGCATTATTAACATTACTATTTTTTACAAAAAGAAGCCATCACAAAAATATTTATTTTCAAATTCTAAATTGGGTAGTACCATAATAGGAACATCTGAATCGTGAATTTTCCTATAGGCATTCATCAAAGATGAGAATGGAAGCTTGAATTGCTAGCTAAGGTTCAATATAAAAACAGGCATATGTTGAGATAAAAAATTTTTGTAGTTCATTTCTACATCTGAATACCAATACTAGCAAGAGCAGATGTTATGAGAAAAGAATGATTTTTTCCTGATTTTATCAAGTTTCAGGAGCTTATGTTTCAAGGTTTGTCATCACCAACTCAATCAGTACAGAACCAAAACTGTAATAAAAAATGTATTATCCGTGATCTACAATTGTTAGAAACAGTTTGAATGGACATAAAATTCTACCCCAACCCCTATCTTTCATATTATGTAGTATGTTCTACTTCTGCACAGCCTACTAACTCCTACCTCATACCCACATGTCAAAAGCCTTACGTCTATTTTAATATTCTTTCCATAAGGTCAATATTTGGGCTCCATTAATTATCCCTCCCCATATACTTTTCAACTATCAAGTCTTTTCTTTAAATCTCTCATCAACAACCCCTGCCATTAGGTCTCTTCTACAAGGAAAAATCTCTCTCACCCATGTAAAATTCACTTATCTTCTGCAATATTTCCATATATATTCTCACCTCACTCTGTCAAATGCCTTTTCAAAATTGACAAAATGTGCAAATGCATTCTGTTTGTATTCTGTTACTTTCCACAAATATTTTCACCGCTGCAATTGCATTCCTGTTGCCCTACCTTTAAGAAATCCAAACTGATCTTCCCCTAGACACAAGTTAGCTCTCTTTCCCATCCTTCGATTGATGATTCTAAATATGACTTTCACCAAATGGGAGAATAAAATTATATTCCTAAAGTCTTCGCAATCTCAAGCTACCTTCTTATTCAGCAAAGAACTTACTTACATATCCTTTAAAGATAAATTTTTAATCACACTGGGAAAACTCTCAGTGTGTGTGAGTTGATGCATGAAAGATGCCTTTGTTTAATAACAGCATAAATTGTAGAACTTGGAATAGAATGTAGAACTTGTGTTTGAGCAGAAGTCGGCAATATTTTTGTAATGCATTCCAAATTGCAAGCTGGATAAAACCTTATTAATTGATTTTTCTCAATAATATAAAGTATTTAAATTGAAAACAACAGTTAGGAGGGTTAGACCTTAGCTCTCCATAGGATGCTGGCCATTTCACTGATATCGTTATTTCATAAATTTCATAATTTTCCTGAACTATCGAGGAGCATATGCAAATGCATATACTCCTTGATTGTTGTCTATTTGTCATAAACCATGCATAAAGAGCAATAAGTACCAACATTTCTAATTCAGATGTCTTCCTACTTGACTCCCTTCACTACCTACACAATCTCCAACACTAAAAAAGCATCAAAAATAGCACCAGAACCATCATGTACAGAGAGGAAGGAATCACCACATTGATTCCTTTCTTGCATTACAGCTTCAGTCAATGACTCGTATACGAGTAAATAAGAGCTATTGAATGATGCCCCTACAACTTTACGTAAAAAACACAATTTTTTAAAACACATCATCTACTCAGTCCAGAAAATGCCATATTCACGAGGTCATATCAAATTCCAAAGGCCTTCAAGTTAACAGATCAAAACTGCCTTGAAAAGGGGAAAACAACAGGAAAAATTTTCTACTTACATCCCAAATTACACTAAGTTAAAACAATGAGAATCATAGGGGATTCAAATTCAATATAGGCAATACCTATTGATGTATGTATAAGTATCTGCATGTGACTACCAAATTCAATATGAGCATGATCATGAAAATTATAAAAATAAAAAATTGACTCTCTTGAGAGTACTTATAACCAACCTCCTGGAAGATTATTCGTAGGTAATACTCCTTTCTTGTCATTTTCAAAATCTTCCCATGCAGCCTTCCTTTCCTCTTCAGTCAATTCTTCTTCTGTTTTATTCTCTAGTAAGGAATCATGCTCATGGTAATTATCGATTAAATCAGGATATTTCTGAATGAGCTCAGCCAACAGCCTGTCCTGTTGAGGGATAAGAAAATTATCAGCATATAACCAACTGCCCCTCTACTGATTGATTTACTTCTTCACTCTAATAACATATGAACTTATAGTTAATAGTAAATGAAAGGGGTACCTTTGGAAGCATTGGTGTAGGTCTCTTTGTCTTCACATTTGGATCATACCTGTACAGTTCTTGAAGATCATCTAAATTAAAATGTCTCTCTATCTGGTGCTCATCTACAACACGCAATGCTAAAGAGAGTTTAGTAACCTGTCGATTGTATATTTTTTCTTCCATTGTGCCCTGAATCGTGAAAAGAAAAAAACAAATGAAGAAGAATAATGTGTGTCCATCAATTCTCAAAAACTAAATATTTAATTCAGAATTAGAATTCACAGTCATAGTGTTTTCTTTCCAAAGAATGACATCCATGATGCATTCGGTGAATGAATTTACCATTAAACTTCTTCATAAAATTATCATACCAATAGTATGAAATGTAAAACCATAAATGGATGACAAATAATCAGATATTTTAATGAACAAGTTGAAAATACTTGTTGCCACTTCTTCCAATAATTAGTCTTAAGAAACAACTCCAAGCAATGCCATTTGATCCATCCATTAAAATATGAAGGTTTTCTGAAAGAAATTAGTGCATGCATTTACCTGGGCAAGGAACCGATAGACATAACATGGTTTGGTCTGACCAAAACGGTATATCCTGAAAATACTCTGAAGGTCGTTTGATGGATTCCAACTGGCATCAAACAAGATTACCCTGTTGGCTCCTATTAAATTTATACCCATTCCACCAGCACGGGTTGAAATCAGAAATAATCGAGCTCTGTTGAGGAAGAAGAAACTTTGAAGAAGATCTAATACACAGTATGGGTCAATATTAACATAAATTAACCCTTTCCAACTTCATCATGGATCTCATCTGACAGTATGATTTTCGTGTTCCACTCAATTGTTGCATAACATCCAACACATTTTTCTTTGAGTGTTTCTTTGCCCATCCCACTGTTATCACTTCACTCACACTTCTTTCATGATTTCCTCATGTTCTATAGCCAAACAGTTAAACCAAAAAATTTTACTGATTATATAAAGCATTCGTACTTGTCAAAAAAACTATAGTACAATCATAAGTAATTGACCAGCCTACTACTAGAACAAGATAAATAAGAGCATGTAAAATATGGAAGGCAGATGAAATGGATTGGAAAGGGTTAAATTTGAGAAAGTATGAGTATTTGAATGAGAAGTTATAACACTTTCACAGTTTAAATCCAATATTACGAGTGAAACTTCTGCCATGCTCATGTATTGATATATGCTAAGTAGTGAATTTGGTATACATAATTAAAATTGGCTGATTCACCTCATGAAGGAATGGTCATTTTAATTCTTCTCACCATGATACATGCTAGAACTCACTCTTTCAGCTGAAATGACATAATTCCAGCAGGCAAAAAATAGATATGCATAAATGCATGCAGACATCTTTAAAACTACATATAGTAACATTAAGTAAAGGAAAGTCCACCACATCAACAATATTTCTTCTCCACTGCTTATAGTGAGAAGTGATGTTCAGCTTGCATTCTGCAAGAAACTAAATCCCCACACTTTCTTGCTTCAACTTATGACATTCCCAGTCTTTTTTATCCCATCAAAAATACTTTATCTTTCCTTCAGTAACAACCATCAACATCAGATTATCCCTAATTACTTTTTTTATCCATCTACTCTGGCTTCTAACTTCTACCAACAACTTTTTTCCTTCTACCACACTCAACAATTCATTTATCATCATTCCCAACTCCACACTCTATACCCTTATCCTAAAAGGCTCCAATTAATTCCTATAATCTCTTCCCATGGTCCACATCTTAAACCTAAATAGCTACATGTTCCTCTCACAAACCTTATCCATAACTTCTCCACTCAAGCTCACACACAATCCTTTTTCACTACATCTATTCTACTCTAAATATCTCAATAATATGCCCACCATCATCCAAAAATCTGCCTGGCTGACAAGATTTCTCCATCTGCTCTATAAATATTGTAATTTTTCCAGCCAACAATTTCCTACTTTTATGTAAGATTGCATTTTGTCATAATGCACGGCATTGTGTTGAGGATGGCACACATAAGGCCGAATTGGACTTCAAGGCAGCCACTGTCCATGATATGCCCATCCTGTATATTATTGCCCTTTGTGATGATTTATAGGATTCATGGACACTGAAGCTCAATTTCACCTTACATGTGCCACCCCAGATGGACCATGGCGAATGAGTCCTAGCTCCTATAGAGCCTCCTCAAAATTTCCTTCGAATTCAGGAATCCTGGGTAGCTTGGTAGTCAGTCCATTTAACTTGGTAAACCAAAGGGCCATAGTTTACTTCCCAGGAAACTCGTTTTCCACATGAAATTTTCATCCTACTTTACTGACAATTTTCATCTACATTTCCCTCAAAAATCTTAATGATTTAATAATAAAATAAAACAAAAACACTTAAAAAAAACAATTCAAAACATCGTAATGTGTTTTAGGTTACAATGCCATCATCAGGTATGGTACAGACCTGATGATAGCTCTTTTCCACAAAATTGTATAATTTTAATGCGATAAAATATGTTTAAAATGATATTGGCTACAACACAATTGGTCCACAAAGATGTCTGTTACTTATCATGACCAAATTTCCTACTTTAACACCTCTGTTTATGCCCTCAATGCTCTAATACCACATTGTACTTGAATTAGGTATGTATTAGGAGTTTTTTACTAAGAGAATTTTACTAAATTTTATTTTGTAGTTAAATAGTTTTTGTGTACCAGAAACTACCACTGTAACTGCTTAAGAGAGGCAAATCGTTGTTTCTTAAAGAATTAACAGCATCGGTAGACGTAAACTTTATGTGAAGAATGAACTAAGGAATATTTTTTCCATCTTCAAATGGAACTCCTTTATTTCCATAAGGTAAATGCTTCCCCGAATGCAGACTTGCACAACATGGCATTATGTTCAATAATAAACACCATTAATATTCAGTGAAACACTCTAAAACTGCCGCTGGTAGTGATAAGACGTTGGCATTGCATCTTATGACAAGCAGGCTGCGTTATGCTGGCTTCAAGCTTCCTCCATACATGATATATGTAATACATTCCCGATATATATCTCTATTTCTGTGAGTGGGATAATAAGAAAGCAAGGAATATTACAACACCTTTATTCAATAATGGAAGTAGGCATCCATAATACCCAGTTAGCTGTGTCAAAATGAATAAGTGCATTCTGATTCCTTTACAAACTGTTGCATTAAAGTAGCAGCAAAGTAAATTTATTCAAATTACCTACATGAAGAATCAGATAGATCATCGCTCTTCTCTTGCTCTTATTGATGAAAACTTTCCCCCGAAATGATAACACAAAAGATGGTGAGTATTTCATTTTATTTAGAACAAAGTAATATCAGTTGGTACAACTTTGAGAATGAATATGTAAGATTGAACAAAATCTCCTTTCTCCACGTAAATTGTATGATAGACCACTCGGGATTGCCGTCCATTGGTGAATGTCACTGGGGGGCCACAATCCTTTGGTATTCCGTCACATGATGTGCATGTGGGTGTTCCATTGATTTCTACCAGAGCCCTACAACAGCGATTTTCTACTTCGAACACGTTCACCGTGATTTAAAGCCTCCTGCTTCTTGGTGCGCTCCAGCATTTCACCTCCAAGCTTCAGATGTTTCACCGTTGACACGTTGAATTGTTCAATCACTTCACTTTTTGGGTTCTTGAAGCCAGAAAATGCAACACACTGTTCTACGAGCTTGATTTTATTTCCCATATATTTCACTTCCGCAATGTAACTCCTATCGAAGCGTAAATGCAGTATCAAATCATTTTTTTCGTCGTCCAGCAAGGCGTCGGGCAGAAGAACTTCAAAAACTCCGCAAACATTTTCCATAATCTCGCGGACGATGAGCTGGTGATCGCCGCCGAGTTTGACTGTTGCAGATACTAGTGGCGCCATAACACGTCGTTTTCTCTCAAACGTCTGACTCCAAACGATGGTCCTACCACAGGAAGCTATTTATCTGTCCCCCTGGCGAGTGTTCCTCAATACTCCTCAACTATTTTTCCAACAAACTCTCTGTCAAATCTGCCGCTGAAAGGTATTAGCCTCTTCCGTTTCGATACAATGTAAAATGCAATTGGATGGTCTGCTGTAAAGTTTCGTGAATATCGCACTCCTTTTGAAAGGACCATTATCGCTGTCGCTGCAGCAGCTTCAACACCTTCCTCATCTAAATTCATATAAGTCTTGTGAATAATTTTAGAAACCTTCGTGTCACTTGAATGTGAGCCAATCATGTGCCTGATATCAAAACTTCCAAAGGAAAACAAAGCAGGAATCATTGATTTTAAACTTTGAACGAGATTTATTTCTTCATTTAGCTCAAACTTTGGAATTCGAACATCCAGTTCTGTTCTCGTACATTTATTCATCTTCAAGTTTTTCTATCCCTCCTCGTACCTTTGATAGTATTATAAGCATGGAGGATAATTTGTCCGCAAATGGGATTTCTATCACTTGAGCATTCAACCTATAGCCTTCCAAGTATAGTGAATTGTTAATAACGTTCATCATCGGGATTCTCATAGTCTTCCCGCAAACGTAGAAATCGTATACGTCTGTGTATTCAAATGGTTCCATCCACTTGTGTTTGAAATACATCCACTTGTGTTTGAACTGCACTTAGAAGCACCATCTCTATTATTCCTTTCAAGTCGTTTTCGGTTATCATGTCGGTGATTTTATTTCCAGTGTTTTCACAGATCCATTTGTTTAATTTCATCGCAGTAATCTCTCCGATCAGGTGATATACATTCTTCCACTCTTGCATTATCCTATGATAAGAAGAGGTGAAAGATTTTCCACCTGGTCAAAATGCTGCAGCTGCAAATCCTTCCTCATGAGGTTCCTTCAGGATTTGATCAAGGACGTTCTCCTCTTCGTCTCGCACGTATCGTGATATCTCTTCTTTTGTACGCCCAGTGGAACACTTTTTTATCATATACAACAGCATCATAATACCCGGACCAGAAAAGAGAAGATTTCTCGATCCTGGGGTGTCATCCTGCTTTTGACGAATGAGTCTCCCTCTCAGCTCATTGATGAAGGAGTGGTGGTGGTGTGTCGCTTCTCATCCATCGTCCATCTTATCCAATTCAGCTTCCCAGACAGCCGGCTTAAAAAAGATATATTTCAGCATTATAAGCGTGCATCCACTGTTTGCTTTGAAGTGTAATTGTATTCACATCCTACCTTCGGGAATGGAACTCCTCACAATGACACACACACACACACGTCTATACCACGCAGGTGCAAGGAAGCGAATAAACATCAAGACCGCACTCGATAATCAATACTCTCATCCTGGCATCCGCGTCGTTCAATACAATGTCTCTGCGCGACAGCCCAACACGAGCCGCGATGTAGTTCCCTCCCCAACTCCGCCCAGAAATCAATGCGAACGTCTACGAGGAGACCGCGCCCAAAAATTGATACTTGTAAAGCCGAACTCTGGGGGGGGCTCATCAAAGGGGTCGCTAATTAGGCAAAGGGTCTCTAATTAGGCTAGGATAATTGGCTAATTAGACAAAGAGCTGCTAATAGGCTTGGCTAATTAGGCTAATTAACACTTCAAAAATTGGAAGAAAAAAATAAAAAATATTGGAAAAAAATAAACTGCGCTCAAACGATCCGATCGACACTACTGCTCATCTCACAGGTTAGTTTCCATGTTCAACATGACGTGACCCAATAGTGGCTAACAACAGCATCAGTCCACAAGGTGCTGTGACCCACCAGGGAGTTGTAGTGGCATCAGCCCACAGGGTGGCATGACGCACTACGTAGTAGGTCATACCAATTGTAGATGTTTACATAAAATTTTCGAGGAGCCACTGGATTGTGATCAAAACTGATTTGTCTCCAGCTATATAAATGTTAAATTTTCAATATTACCCAGCATCATGGTAAACAATTTTCACCCTCTTAATATTGTTGCACATGCAATAGAAAATCATACACTGGGTGGAACATGTTGAAAATGAGAGTGTTTCAATAGGCATTAATATACTTTCTAGCAACAATATGCAAAACTTCCATGGCAACTGCATGCAGGAAAATGTCATTAATAATATCAATGTACAGTAAACCCTCACATAGCGCAGTTCCACATGACGTGATTTCATTACGATTCCATCATAGAAATGTACCCAATTTCACAAGACGTGATCTTTATTTTTGGTAAGACGTGGTTTCAGATATCTCGATCGGAGCAAACCTGGGGATCACACTCCACCATGTTTCTATATATTGGTTCAAGGATTGAGAGTAATGTTCAAAGTAGTGCACCTTTAGAATCAAACCACACTGTTAGTAAATAATGTCATAATTCATGACATTTACTGCATATTCATCATTTCATTACGATACATGTAACTTTCTGGCCATTACTACATATTGGTGACTTCATAGCATTGCATGTCTTCGACGTTACCATGTATATGTCCTCCCAGCCTTGGTTCCCTTTTCCTTCAAGGTTCGCGATTAGGAATTAGCGGTGAAATAAAGTGTTGCCCAAGCGAAATGACTGAAGCTGCAGCTATTTTCGTCAGCCAACTGTATCAAACAGTTATCGCAAACAACAGATTGGTTTCGTGATGTCATCGCAGTCACAAAATGATGCCACCACATTGGTCCCCAAGACATTCTTCAAGAGCATCGTAGAACTGTGGAGGAATGACGTACGTCCATAAGACCATTACGCTGGGCCAGAAAATTAAAATTTTGACAAACTGAAATCAAGCCAAAAAACCTCACATCTAGGGAGAAAACACGGGATAAATGAGTCAACATATGTACGATACGAACAAATTAAGGAAAAATAAGAGCTGACTTCAGTGCACTAACTGAAATGGCGAGAAAATAAAAGGATTTCCAAAATAAATGTAAGTTTTTGTATGGTGAAAAAATGTTTATCACTATGGATGTTTGTGAAAAATGCTATATGAAAAATGTTTGTGACCAAAATCAAATAATGGTGAATAATGCATCTTAAGGGGCTGTGATACATGATTATTTTTTCGCTTTCGAGTGCTGAGATGATGGAGATAGTTTTTCCGTCGACCGGTAGAGTTACCAGAGTCGGCGCCTACCCAACCAGCCATATTTTTGTTCAGTGTCTCCTCTACGCTTTAATTCTTTGCGCAGAGGTGATGAGGCAATAACGACCCTTCCCTCTCATCCCCTCCGTCCGCGGAGTTTTCCATTGCTGACCACTAGACGCAATGTTGCCATTTCAACATACGATGGGACCAAACTGTTTGGCAGACTCCACATTATACCATGTGGCAACGTGGAATTCGCGGAAATGCGTTCGCTACGTTTTTCTAAGAACCGAGCCGGTCTGGTCCTAGTGGGGTTCGTAGCTGCAGGAGAACGCGTCCACGGTCCAAGTCATGAATAGACTTCATTTTTCAGGGTAGCCGCGTTGATTGGTTGTTGTGACAACAGTTTAGCCGTAAGAACTGCAACAAATAGGAGGTGGTCTCAGCTGGTAGCTTGGCTTGCACGTGTTAATGTCTAAATGTGGTAATTTGAAAGTAATATACGTTTGTGCCTACTACAGACCACCCCATTCCGATGTACACTCAGTATTAGAACTCGAGAAACAGATCAGGCACATTAATTCTCATACCAACGAACGACAGATTATTGAAAGGTGGAGATTTCAATACAACATCGATAGATTGGAAAACATGTAGTCATTAGTCTGGGGGTAGGGAAAAAGAAATCTGCTCGTCATTTTTTAACCTGTTCGCATAATACGCAGTACATCAAATAGTAAATTTGCATAATAGAAGGGAGAATGTTCTCGATTTACTTGCCTCAAACATCCATGAAAAAGTTATTGAAGTTAAAAATGTCCATGGAATAAGTGACCACAAGGTAGTACACGTTAAATTATCCCTCAATACTGACAAAAATGTAAAATTAAGAAGAAAGATTAGCCTTTTAAGTAAAGCAGATTTTAACGGATTTAGGCGTGACTTACAGACTTCTTTTGAAAAATTCTAAACATCAGAAAAAATAGTGATGCAGACATGGAAAGAGTTCCTCCAAATTACACGGTGAGTGAGTATAAGAGTGAGAATAGGGAACCAAGGTGGTCCAACGCGGAGGTTAAAAAAATGTTTAAGACGACAACGAGTTATCCACGCGAAACTAAGAAAAATGTAGCTAATAGCGATCTAAAAAATTATCGAACGTTACATATAAAGCAGCCGCAAAAACAGCCCTTAGAAAAGCGTCAAGTGATTTCAAGAGAAAAGTACATGAGAACAACTAGAGGGGAATCCGAAAGCATTTTGATCATATGTTAGGGAAGTACAGTGAACTAAAATTTCAACTGTTAATTCCTTGAAAGGGTATAGGGGCGAAATAATTAGATAAGGCTAATTTGTTGAATTATTTTTCCAGAGCGTTTTTAATCAATCTAAGCGTAGTTTGCTCGAAACCATACCAGACCGATTTCAGCAAATAATGCCCCCGATCGATAAATGTATCTTATAGCGGAATCGTATCCTTACTAAAATACGATAGCCCGAACAAGTCCTCAGGTCCTGATGAAATTCCTGCTCGTGTGTATAAAGAAATAGCTCTCGAAATGGCACCGTATCTTAAAGTAATATTTAACAAATCCCTCGAAGAACACGCGGTTCCCAAAGACTGGAAGATAGCAAACGTGATCCCAATTTTTAGAAGTGGCGATAGGGAACATCCATCGAATTATAAACCAATATCAATAACGTCACTGTCGTTCAAAATTATACAGCATATGATAGTTACATCAATAAGGGGACACCTCGATAGCCAGGATTTATTGATAACAAATAAGCATGGGTCCAGAAAGGGACGATCTTGCGAAAATCAAATAGGTCTTTTTGTTCATGATATTTTAATTTCCGGAGAAGGTAACGTACAGGTAGACGCAGCGTTTTTAAATTTAGAAAAGGTTTGATAAGGTTCCCCACTGTAATTTACTCGCGAAGTTAGCATCATACGGGAGACAGTAATATGGTAGGCTGGATAGGAGATTTCCTACATGAACGCGTTCAAAGGGTGGTATTAGATGGTGTCACCTCAGGCGAAGTAAAAGTTACATCGGGTGTTCCCCAGCGTGATAGGCCCAATTTTATTTCCTCTCTCCGTAAATGACTTGAATACAGTAGCTAAAAATAGCAAGCTCCGTCTTTTTGCCGATGATGCAGCAGTCATCATTGGTCATCAATCCTCAGATCGGTTTGACGCAGCTCTCCACTGAGTCCTGTCGGCTAATCTCTTCATATTTACGTATTTCTTCTGATGCAGTAGTGTATAAGGAAATAAGAAATTAAGAGGATAGTCATTCTTTAGCTAAGGATTTATATGCGATTGATGATTGGTGTGATAGTTGGCAGCTAGAATTAAATTTGAAGATATGCGCGATAAAGAACTTTGGGAAAAAGAATAACTTTCCCCAGAAAAATTATTGCATCAAAGAAAAGAAAATATCTAACGTAGAATTTATTAAATACTTAGGCGTCACCAACATTGAAGACATGCTGTGGGGGAAACACATCAGGGAAATAACTAGAGTAGCAAACCATATATCAGGATTCGTAAAAAGAGTTCTAGGCAAATGCGATGAGAGAGTACTAGAAGCTATTTTACACTTGTCAGGCCTCATTTAGAATATGCCGCTAGTATATGGGATCCGTACGAGGAAGGTATGATAAAAGAATTAGAGCGTGTGCAAAGAAGATCCACTAGATTTGTTAAAGGCCGCTATGATAATTGTATAAGTGTTACGAGTTTAATAGAAGAACTAGGCTGGGAATTACTATCAGAACGCAGGTTGAAATTTAGGTTAAACCTTTTCAGTAAATTGGAAACCGATTTGTCGAATATTTTAAGTCGATAATTCTTCTTCCCGTTACTCCACCGGATAGGTATGCCTTCGTTTTTCCCTTCTTCGGCAATTGCCATATCGTCAAATGAATCATGCAAAGTTTCGTCAGCTACTGAATCGTCAATATTGGACGGGATTTCTTCAATAGCGCAAGAAGTTTCTCCTACGTGCGACTCTGTTCCCATTATTTTGAGACGCCTGTTTCGGATAATAGAAATTTGCATACTTACACATGAATATATCACTACATTAAGATAGTGTTTTCACAAAAAATGACAATATTTACCTTTTTTCTTCCCTCCGCTTGGCCAAAAATTCACCCTTTCTTTTTTTCCTCGCCATCGAAAATGTCAAGCGACTGCCTACTTTAATTTTCCGATATCGGTACGCTTCCGATGACATTTTGAGACTTGACTATTAGTCAGTTTGACTATTACTAGACACCCCGAGAGCGACAACCTAAACAGAGACTCAAGAAACAACCCGTCAGTAAATCAGATACTCCGTCTCAGCGACAAGTTCCAGTGCCTTGCAACGCATTGCGATCTTCTTTTTTCTTGCCGCGCCACAGAGCTGTGAAGGGCCACCGATTTCCTTCCGCGGCGAAATCCATCGTAAGCGCCGCTGCCGCCGAGCTATAAAGCCCCCCTCACTCGCCTCTGCTTCCCGCCCGCCTGCACTTTCCCTTCCCCTAAGCTCCAACACCTCAAGGATACCGTTTTAGGATATAGGGTAGAGGGACCGTGCCACTTTTTGAGTAGCGCAGTAGGCGGAGAATGTGTGAACTGTTTAGTGATTTGCACGACGCTCGAGGCGTATCCCTGGGCTGGAGTTGGCGAAAAACATAAATTACTTTCAGAATATCTCAACAGCGTGTCTTTTAATAAAAATCAATAATTTTCAAGGATCCAACAGACTAAGCTTGAATCTTGTACTCTATAATAACGAAAGTTATAAAAATAGCCCCTCTGTCTCCCAATATTTGCAACAAAAAGGTCTATTTTTACATCGATATATATTTTTAACAAGGCTTATTACGTAAAATCTAGGATTATAGAGTAATAGTTTGATACTTTCTCTTTTAATTACTGAAAACCGCATTCCGATATCTGGCTTCCTGTTGGAGCAATCTTCCTTGAAAAATAGGTCTGAAAAACAGCTATGTCCCAGGGCCCCTTAAGGCAATGGTTTAACACAACACAAGGTACCTTATCCGTACAAAATCCAGAGTCTTCTACCAGTGCAACTTTTATTGCAAGTTTTGAATGGATTAAGGAAACTATAAAATGATACAATAGCCATAACATGATGTTCGGGGAACATGGGGAAAGTGCATTTGCTAATCATCAAACAGCCTAAAATTTTATTTCAGAGTTTTCTGCCCTGATTGAAGAAAGGGATTATCTGCCTTAACCAACTTTCAACGCCAATGAGACAGCCTTGTTCAGGAAAAAGATGACGAAGATAACCTATATTTCAAAGTAGGAACGATGAGCTCCAGGTTTTAAGGCCATTAAGCATCGCCTTACACTGTTTTTTTTTCAAATATTTCAGGTAGCTTAAACTGTAGGTCATTATTTGTTAGTGCAGAAAATTCTTGAGTTTTAAAGGGAAAAACCTAAGTAATCCTACTTGTGCCTTGGAAATCAAATCAAAAGAGGTGGGTGAACGCAGCTTTGTGTACAGAGTGGTTCAAATTTTACTTTGTTTCCAAGATCTAAAAAAGAACAACTTGAATTTTAAGGCTCTGCTTACACTTGACTATACCCCTGGACATTCAGTTATTCTGCAAAATGCTGGCGAAAACATTGAGTACTGTTTCTCCCTCCAAGTACGACATCAATTGGCAACCATTGGATTAAGGAGTCATGAAAATCTTCAGATCCTACCACAATAGGCACACTTTCAAGAGGCGGCTGCAGGTGTTTGAAGTAAACCTCTTTGCTTGATCATGAATTTTTGGCCTTCATTTCAAATCATGGATGCAATTAACATATTGGATTCATGGAATGAAGTGAAGGAGTCTACATTGAATGCTTGCTGGAAAAGCCTTTGTTCAAAAGTGGTGAATACTGTCCTCGAGTTTTCTTCATTCGAAGAAGAAATCACCGAAATCGTACCTGGCAATAGCTAACAGGGGACAACAATTTGATGGCAAGCAGGAGAAAAGGGTAGAAGAATTATAAAAACCGTAACACAAGGAGCTGACAGAATCTGTAGCTATTTCAGTCAGACAACTGTTTCTGAAAACTGCTGGAATTGGAATTGACTACAGCCAATGGAAATATAGAGGTGTGAAGAGGGTTAGTGAATTCAGATGAAAATAAGTGTATTACATTGACCATGAAATCTCGAGGACGTTTTTAACGTACTAGACGAATTTAAAGAAAAATTTTGTCGAGTCGGTCTGTACATAGAAGGAAGATTTACCACCTTACTGTGAGCTATAGAAAAACATGAAGAGTGAGGTAAAACAGCTGCATTACATAGTTCCTTGAGGTTACGTTTTAAAAGGCATAATTTCTCTGCTAATTGTTAGTCCTCGATTCTAACGATTCTACATCCTCTACCAAGGTTAATTTGTAAAATGCAGAAAAATAATGCTCAAATCAGCTGGAATTATAGCCTTGGGTGCTTCGGCTGTCAGAATAAATGTTATTCATTTATACATTACAAGATGGTAAGCAATATTATTGTTGCAATCCATCTGATTATCATGATGCGCGTCCACCGATGATGATGCCTTGAACCTATATTGTGGTGAGCGTTTTCAATTTCTGCACCTAACACACTTTTGTTGAAAGCCAAATTATCGTAAATTTCATTTTTATTTTAGCCAAGATTAGCTATGAAGATAGAAACAGCTGATTGTTCTATTTTCCATGGTCCCATAAAATTTTAAGTTTATTTAAAAATATTTTGTTGTAGCCATTTGACTTAATCTTGCATGTGCCCTGTATTGTTAATGTGACCTAAATGCTAAAATGGTTTATAGAAAAGCATGCTTTTTATTTGAAAAAGGCAATTTTATTATACTGGACACCTTTCCCAAAAATATGAATAATCTCTTCTAAACGTTGTACAAATACGAAATTATTTCCGGAAATGCATAGTTACTGAGAAATAACACTTTCAGCTTGAATCACAAGTTAGGTGTTAAGACTAAGTTATGAAACTCGGTATTGCCATACGTTAGGCATTGAGATTACGGAATGAATCTTGGTATTTCCTGTTTACTCTGTTTCACATAGCGTGATTTTACAAGATTTGAAGGAACCTAACCTCGTGCTATGTGAGGGTCTACTGTAGTAGTAAAGGCTTTTGCTGACGTTTCAAGAGACCAAGTTGCTCTCCATCCTCTTTCTGGATGGAGAATGGAGAGTCAAATGTATTGTTTCCAAAATGTCAGCAATGATGGAGTTCCTAACCTGATGGAAGACCTGAACAGCCTTTACTACAGCGATTCACCAGGAGAGCATAATATCTAACATCATTTTATCTTACCTTAAATTGGTCTCTCTATTAAATTGTTTACACCACACACTGCGATTTTCTGGACTCACAGACCCATCAATTCTGAAGTAATCAAGGCCTTTTGCCCAAGAGCCCAAAAATTTCAGTTTTTTCTCTGGATTTTCAGAATCTTCTAGGGTCTCAGTTCCTATACTTTGGGTGAGATCATCAATATTCTCCAAAAAGTGCTCAATAACGTCAAGAGACATTAAGGACTGGCTGAAAACCAACCTGCAAAAAATAATCATTCCTATTCATAACACACTGAAAGTCTATCTATTAACCATTGCTAAAAAGTAGAGATGGGACGAATCCTAAATTTTCTCGAATCCAAACCCGAATCCGAATCCTAAGAGGTTCTCGAATCTTTCGAATACCTCGAATCTCTCGAATCCTACATATAAAGTTGATTATAACAGAAAAGAAAAGACTTTAGAAGCTGCATTTAATGAAAAACAAATTAAAGAATAGTTTTCAAAAATACAACTCTTTATTGCAATAATACAAATAAGATTTGAAGAGCTAACATAGATTTGTAATAAACATGATGCACAAAATTTTTTGCATGAAATGAAAGCATGTGAAAGTTCTAGGAGGCATAGCGATGATATGTTTCCAAAAAGTTATTAAACTGATACTGAATTGCATGTTTAAAAAGGATATCTTTTTTCCAATATTGTCGTGTCTTCAAGACTCATTCACAGCGATAGATGAGCTGCTTGCAGGAGACAATTCCTCGTGTGTTAAACATTGTATTGCATTGTATGCAGGGGGACACGGGGAAATATATAAACTAGATTACATATGGTTGGGCCAAGATTAGGAACAGTGTGAAAAAATTGTACCTAGTTGTAAATCGGAGAGAATATCAGGAATTAGTTTACAGGTGTATGAGGAAAGATGCAGAAAAGCAAGCAGTATGGTGCAGTAGACACAAGAGTGGTCAAGACACATTGGGTGTTGGCACAAACTATGGAGGAAATTGAGGAATGATGGAAATAGAAAGATTTAAACAGCAAGGCGAAATAAAATTTAAGGAAACAAGCAATAGACTCAGGAGGGGTATGAAGAATGTGAGAGAAAAGTGGCAATAAGGTCATTGTAAATAGGTTGAGAGGTTCCAGAGAGAGGGAGAAATAGGCACCCTGTACTCAAAGGTTAGAAGGTTATTCAGCAGCAAGAAGTGGAATACGATATTGTGCATTAGTGTTAAGTCAGGAGAGCTGCTGATAGAACTTACAAGAGATTCAGCATAGGGGTAATGAATACGTGGCAAGAACTGCACGGCACTAACAATAGGCAAGGGAACTTGGGAATAGAAGAGAAGGATATAGATAAGGATGAACTGGGACCAGGAGTCCAGCCATTCTAGTACGTTAGGGTAAACATTATGAGAAAAGAAGGTGTTAGAGACTGTAATGTTACCCTATCAAAGCTACTTAAGAATCAAGGTTGAGAAGAATGTGATGATTTTACTGGTTTGTTTGCAGGATGTATGAGGATGAAGTCTGGCTGGAGGATTTTTTAAAATCTGTATTAATACCTGACCAAAAGAGAAAGAGAAGTCCGCAAATGCTGGAAAGAATACACTTCTTAAATAAAAAAAAAATTGCAACACCTATGCGATAGCATCGGCCAATCCGCGAGTTATGCAACCCGGTCAACAATCGCGACAAAAATTACGTACGTGTACTGTACTTTCTCGCGGCATTACAATTCCACAGATGGCTTAGGTCACGATAACTGGTGGTACATCAGTGAAAATATTACTTATCTTTCATAGTGGTAACTTACTGCATGAGTTTTTACTTTGTCTTTCACGGAGCGTTGAGTCTATCCACCAGTTATGCAACCAGGACGGCAATCATGGCAAAATCGTCTCGTAAAACGCAAATGGCGAACCATTCAAAAATTTGCTAGCGTAAATAAAGGGAAGATGTTATTTGCGGTCATATGAAAATTATTAGGACTTGAAGGAAAAGTCGTTAATGGCGGGAAAACGTAAATTGCGGAGACGTAAAAGCGAGGTTTAACCTTATTTGTAATGAACGTTTTTATCGGTCGAAACTAATCTGTTCTAAGTTATTACATAAAGAATTCGGTGTTTCTTTATATTTTAGGATTCAAAAGATTCGAATGATGAAAAAAGCACAAAGATTCGAGTATTCGAATCTCGAAACTTTTTCAAGATTCGAGGGATTCGAGGATTCGAAGATTCGAATGTCCCATCTCTACTAAAAAGCCAATTTGTACAGTTATTCAATAAAAATTTACAAAAACTAAAACGAGTAATAAATATTCAATGGTAGTAACTTTCCACTTAATACTTACACTTTATCACCTATCAATTCACACTTCTGAAGTATATCAAATAACAGAACAAGTTTTCCACTATGTTCCAATATCTCATAATCTTCTGGCACAACAAAATTTTCCCACCATTCTTTTGAGCTTGAAGGTACTTCTTCAATCTCCTTTTCATTTTCATCTGGAAAGCAAATGGCAAAAATACTTTGATAATTTGTAATAAAAGAGGAAATAAAAATGTTACGGCAATTGGACCATGATGTAACTACAGTACAAATAACATGTTCTCTGCATGACTATTGTATGCAACATAGAAAACATTTGCAATAATTCTTTCCACTTTCAATATTTTATAAGGAAATAAAGTAGGTAATGAATCAGCAAAAGGGCGAGAGAGATGGGAATGGTGAATCTACAACGGCATTTCTACAGAACAAAAAATAACATTTTCTTTCCTCTTTCCTGGCCATTTGATATTCTAACCATTTCATGGAAGAGAGGCAGACAAACATGGCAACTACAAGCACAAAGTCTCATCATTCTGCCCTGATTCTTTATTGGTTGGCCCATGGCCAAGAGAAGAGCAAGAATGATCAGACCGCAGGGAAAAAGTCACTTTATTATTCTGCAGGAGTCATAGAAAATACTTATTTTTTTCAGAGGCAATTTCACATACAGAAAAAAAGTAAAGGAAAATATAAAAGCATTTCAAGCATCTCCAGTTTCATGCCAACATATAACACTGGTCAACAACAGTTTTGTCATAAAGAATATGATAGATGTTCTTAGCTAAGTTGTTGGTGCTGAATTTGAAAATGAAATCAGTTTTTTCTGATCGGGCAGTTTTATTGCTATACGATAATGCATATTTTCAAAATGCCAAGAAAATGCTGACGATTGTTTATTCTGCAGTAGCTGATTTACTTGTTCTGTAAATCTAATCGTTCAAGAAAGTGTCAGAATATGTCTATGATATTCTTATTCATGTCCCTGAAGCCATAAACCAACTTCCACTTACATCACCCCAACTCATAGATGGGAGCAGTGCAGCAAAATTGACTAAGAACTGACATATCTCACGACAGACTTATTTCGTTTCAACAAAAACACCTGGAATCACTTTGAAAACAAAGCAAGCTGTGTATTACAAAATTGTACCAATCTGCTATGAGGCCTATATTTCACAATGCAGAAAAGCCTCTTGAAAATATGATATTGAGTTAAGATGAATTTGGCGATAAAAACGTAGAAGATAGAGAAGGAGATGAAGGAACTTTTTATGCTGACACAACATTTTAAGAGCCCTGTTCATACGAGTAGCCACACCTTTTGTCACAAATATATCTCAATGATCTTGCGTTTGATTTGAAGTGGTCTAAATGACAGTTTGAGCTTTTAGCTTCTCAATTGGATGGAAGCTGAGATGGCGATTTGAAAGCCAGTGATTTTTGTGACTGCCATATGCACTTTCAGATTACGTCTCCCAAGAGGGTGACATGATCTTCTTGTAATAATATGTGTCACGGACACCCTCTGCCATAAGCGCAGTGTACATACATAAATGCCATTTCTTCAATGATTCAAGTTAAGTTAGTCTAAATGCATTACATCCACACAATGGAACAAAATTTCCATCTGTACCTTTGCTCATGCAGTTAACCTGAAGGAGGGGGTAAGGGGTGAGTAAGGGACTCCAGGGTGAGACAAGGGCAGAACATGCCCATGAACCACCAAGACCGTCATGTGCGGTGACGAGCCACATCCTCCTCGAGGTGCCCTTGGTATCACTGAACATGACGGATCTAGACCTGGCGGTCAATAAACAGCTCCCATCACCACGGTGCATCTCTGTGCCAAGGATGACCGTGGGGTGGAGGGTAAGAAGTCGCTAACAGAGAGACTCCGGATACTGGGCGACCTCCGGTTTTATTTAGCCTTACCCATGCATACAGGGCTCTGTGTGGGTGGACCCTTTAATTCCCTAGCTACTTGTGGGACCATATGTGGAAATCAATTCTAAAAATTTAATGGAGTGTGCTGAAAAGCACACTCTTGACATGGACTCTTGCAGTCTCATTTCCCCGGTGGAGGAAGCAAAACTGTTGGAGAGCCCCTGCGGACCTCCCAATGAGGACACAGCCCCCACCACCCTATCCCTACTGGTGGAGGAAGCGATACTGTTTGTGAGCCCCTGCAGGGTTCCCAATAAGGACACAGCCTCCACTATTCTATCCCTACCTGTGAGGGTCCCTAGGGGGAAACCCACTCATCTTAGTTGCTCCTCCAATCCTTCGGGGGAGGAGTTGGGCAACCTTTCTGACTCCTCCGAGTCAACTATTAAGGAGGTAGTGAGTCAGGGCTCCCCTCCCCAAAGGGGCAGACTCTGACTCAGGGGCCTCTAGTAACACCATAGGGAGCGTCTCTAAAAGAATGAGGCTCACAATGGGGGGAAAGTGGAGTGGTGCTGCCAGGAGGAGACAGAAGAAAAGGCAGGGAGCGAGGAGATGTGGTCGGAGTCTGGTGGACTCCCTGCTCATGGGAGAACTGCTGGTGAAGCAATTGCTGGTGGAGCCCCAGATCGGGGAGTGGGAACTACAGAGACTCCCCCCACCTCTGCCACAAAGAGGAGACATATCCTAGGGGATACACCTACTAACAGGACTCAGGACGCCAAGAGGGCCAAGACTGGTTCTCGGCCCTCATATGCAGAGGCGTCCAAGAACCAAGAGAAAATGGCCATTATCCCGGTAGGGTATCCTCAGGTGATTATGATAGAGGAATGGCAGGAGGAGATAGAGAGGAAACTGGAAGGATCTGGGATGAAGTCCCAGAACACCAGGACCTCCCAGTCATTTGTGGGGCCAGGTTTGCAAACCACATTTGGAGATTATCTGTGACAACGACCGTTCTGCAGCCTGGTTAGCTGAAGCAGCAAAGAAGATGGGACCTATTTAGGGGTCCGTCTTCCAAGCTGTGGAGGCTGACAACCTTGTCAGGAGGAGGAGGGTGATGATTTAGGGTCCTGGGACATAAGAAACCGAATGCCAAGACACTCCTGGGGAGATTACAGAGGGCCAATCCGGGGCTGCAAACAGCCCTATGGAGGCCCTACGAAAGGTGCGACACCTCATGGCACAAGGTTTGTCCTGGGGGTGGATGAGACATCCATTAAGAGCCTGACAGCACCAAGTTTCAGGGGGACCATTGGTCTACAACAGGTTCAGGTGACCCTCCTGAGTAAGGACGGGGCTGAGGAGAAGCTCTGTCTTCTCACGGACACGAAAGTCCAATATCCCCCCAAAAAGAAGGCGTATGGGGCGGAAGATGGTGCTGGGAGGGCCTAAGCATGACGGGCATCGGCATGCTTCAGGCCAACCTACAGCACAGCAGGGCTGCCTCGGGGGTCCTGCAAAGGATCCTCTTGAAAGGTGAGGTTAAGAAAGCTCTGATTCAAGAGCCCTGGGCTTTCCAGGGCAGAGTCAGAGGACTTAGTATGACTGTGGGTAAAGTATTCTACTGTACCACTGTTGATAGACCTAGAGCCTGTATCTATGTGAATGGGATAAATGCAACGCATTTATCAGAATTTACTATGAGGGATCAGACAGCAGTTCTGTTGACCCTCGGGGAAGGTGAGAATATGAGGAGAGTTATTGTCTGCTATTCTTATCTGCCATATGATGCCCCAGCTCCTCCAACATTGAATGAGATGGAAAGGCTGGTGAGTCACAGCAAGACCAACAAGAGGGATCTGCTTATCTGTTGGGATGCTAAATCACACCACATTGTGTGGGGGAGTGGAAGCACCAACAGAAGGGGAGAGGTCCTGTTGGGGTATCTCATGTCTACGGAGTTACATATACTCAATAAAGGATCACAACTTACCTTTGCAAACAGCATTAGACAGGAGGTGATAGATATCACACTGTGCAGCAGCTCTCTGCAGTGGGATCTGGGTGGAGAGTGTCAGGGGAGATAACTTTGTCCGACAACAGAAACATACTCTTCACTCTTTTAGAATCCAATCATAGGGAAATAACATATAGGAACCCCAGGAATACCAACTGGGGACTATATTGAGAAAGGCTGGGAGCTGCCCTAGAGGGGGCACCTCAGTGCAAGTGTAGAAATGTGGATGAGGTAGATGCTGCTGTTGATTATCTATAGAGAAGCATCATCACATCCTATGAAAACAGCTGCCTCCTAAAGACCAGGAAGGAAGGGTGTAAATTACCCTGGTGGGGAGCAGAATTAAACGGTCTCCATAAAGAGACTAGGAAACTCTTTAATAAAGCAAAGAGGACAGGAATGCCTCAGGATTGGGAAAACTTTAAGGTTGCCTAACGGAGGTACAAAGCAGCATGCAAGCACTGTAAGAGGGACTCATGGAGGGGCTTCTGTGAGAACGAAGAGACTGTTCACAGATGGCAAGACTACATAAGATCCTATTGAAAGACTTGGAATTGGTGGTGGGTTCTCTGCTGCTTCCCTCGGGAGACTTCACATCTTCCGACAAGGAAGCACTAAAGCTAATGCTGGAGACCCACTTTCCAGGCTCCAGGGAGTTGAGGGAGATGCATCATAGGAGGAATCCCATCCATCCAGCTCGGACAGAATGGAGAATTTCCTCTAGCATCGTGATGTACACAGTTACAAAATGGGCAATAATGAGTTTAAGGCTGCTGGGGAGGATGGGTTTTTTCTTGCACTCCTTCAGGATCAGCTCCTCCTTCCAATGGTAAGAATATTTCACTCCTGCCTGGCTTATGGATATGTTCCAAAAACCTGAAGGATCACCAAGGCGGTTTTAATACGTAAACCAGGTAAGACGGACTACACAAGAGCAGACTCCTTTCGAGGAATCAGTCTCATGTCTTTTCTATTAAAGACACTAGAAAAGATAGTGGACCGGTACATAAGGGATAATCCGTGGAGACAGCGCGCCACAATCTTGTTAGCAGGATTGAGGGAGTGCTGGAACACAGAATGTATGGACTGGGGGCATTTCTTGATGTCGATGGAGCATTTAATAACACGTGCCTCAATCAAATCTGCATCAAATCTGCAAAATTGGCCCATCAAATTTTGTGAAAATCACAATTCACACAACTGGACTCAACACTTCACCCTAAGATGTCGCGATGAGACAAAACACAGGTCATAGCAAAGAAAATTAATGTGGAAAACCTAGTTTCTCTATCCATTTCCCCGAAAATGAAATACTTCTCCAGCTGAAAACTTGCTCCTCTTTCAGGGATTAGGAAGCCATGAAGCCATCAACCAAATGTGCATAGTCCCGTGAAAGGTCCAAGTGGGGACATTTAAACCTATGGTGGGGTGTTGCCTGGGTGGAGAAGTTGGGACATGAAATGGTAGGAGAAAGATGGGTGGGTAAGGGGCCTTGGGTCTTGCCTATCGCTAAGTCGGGGGAAAGTGTTTTTTATCACTCACGTAAGCACCACCACAAGAGGAAGGATAATGGGCAAAGCTAAGAGGGTGGGTTGAGTATGTTGTGTGTCCAAGAAGAGTGAAGGAAATAGGAAGGCTGTAGGAGGGAGTAAACACAGGAAAAGGGGAGGGGAAAGGAGGCTGTAGGAGGGAGGGAAAGAGAAGCAGGAAGTTTTGGAAGAATGTAAATTTCCTAGGAAAGAATAAAGGGAGGGGACTAGAAGGCTGAGGGAAAGTTCCTGGTTAGAGTTTAAGATTGCTTCCCTTCATTACTAAATGGCACTATAAGAGTACACGGATTAGCCTGAAAAATAATTTAGGGGTAAATAGAGCCAAATATACATTTTTTAAAGTTGTTTACTCCGGAAAAAACAGTTTTTCTGTGGGCCAGATAACTTACTACACAAAGTCTGTGATTTGTTTTTGTTTTTTGTTCTTCTCTATTGTCGTTTCCACCATGGCTTCTAATTTCGATAAGTGGATACTAAATTGTGAATCCACGTCGTTCACAAGCTCAAATGTTCTTAACGTCTGGAGGGCGAGTATGACTTCATTTTTTTTGTCTTGGAATTATTTGTTCACTTTCATCTTCATCACTACTATCTGCCTACTGACTGGTCTCTGCTACTGGTTCTTCTGACACAGGTTCTGTTTTTGCATCGTCATAAGGCAGAAGATCGTTGTCCATTGTAATATAATCACTGAGGGTAGCGAGCAGTGATCCACCAGCTCGTTTTTGGTATGTTTGAAAATAGAGCACAAAACCTCTTCTCTCCTCTGTGATTTCATCCACAGCCTCTTCCTGAAGAGAGTTAACTTAACATATGTACCCTAGTTCTGGTATTTATAGGAATAAATTCAAAATTCGGGACATTACACCGAAGAATAACCTCGAGAACCTTGTTGAGCAATGAGGAAGGGAATCTGGCCGATTTCCAGGAATTTAAGATAGTTTTAGAAGATATCTCTCTCCAGGACTCCCCTATGGCGCGGATGGCATGTAGGATCATCCATTTTGGAATGTCCTTCATTTTCAATCCCATTTCTAGAAGCAATGTATATATATATATGGAAGAATAATGACCTTAGAGAAAAAAAAGTTAAGCAATTTCTGAAAACGCAAGAGCTAAAATTATGTACACATAACGATCCATCGTAAGTAATACCGCACCGATACCGGACTTTAAAATTTTGAATAATTCCTATAACTAAAGGTTGAGACTTGCTGGTCGTGTTCGGGGGCAGGTAACACATGTGCACATTGGCCAATTTTAGGCCATCAAGATACTTGTGCACGCTGGCATTGTCCAATACTAAAAAATCTTCCTGTTTTCCCCTGCCATTTTCCTTTGCAGCCGCATTACTGTATGTTGAAAGATTTCACGGGTCATCCAGCTGTGTTTATTGAAGTGGTAAAATAACGGATGTGTTTCCATTTTTACGTTTTTCAAACATCATGGCCTTTCAAACTTTCCAATTACAGTCGGCTTAATTTTAACTGAGTCCGTTTGATTTATCAGAGCCCTATAGTCACGTGAAATGTGTTTTTTTTCCCTCCACGGTATCTATCCCCTTTAAAGCCCAGGGTTGCATCAGGTAGTGCGTGAAAGAACAGTCCACTTTCATCAACATTATACCGATCTTTGGGACTATATTCATTTAATATGGCTTCATTATCCATGCATCTATTAGTATGCCATTTATCCACTATTTGTTTATCCACTGTGCCTTCTTCTCCACATACCTTAAGGGAAACAATATTGAATCTGAATTTGAACTTACCCAACCAGCCACTTGAACATTAAAGTCCTCAATTTTCTTTTTCAAGGCTATGTCCTCAGCCTTTTCTAGTAAAATAGGGCCACTGATGGGTAGATTTTGCTCACGACACTTGCAGAAGAATGTGTACAGTTCATCTTCAACCTCAGTAAACTAAGCACTGCACAAATTTTTCCTTTTAAGCAAAATTCTGGGCAAAACTTTTTCCTGAATTTTCCCACGGTTGGAGAAAATTGTTGACAGAGTCGAGAGTGATATTCCAAATTTTTCTACAATAACACTTTTGCTCAACCTTTTTGATTCGACCTCTCCCATAATTTTCATCTTCTCCTCCAGAGATATTCCTCTTCTTTTTCTTTCAGGTTGTGAGGACTCCATATTCAATATTTTATATCAATATGTAGCGAAAACTCTAAGAGGAGATCTCAAGACACTGATATGCTGTTCTGACACACACAAGCCTTGGCTACCGACTGAGACGCTTCACACACTGTCTCGTGTATTTAGGTAAGGCCCCTTCCGCATGATTCAGCGCTCCCAGAGCAATAGACAGCCAGCTGCAACCTCTGCAACATGCACTACGCACAGAGATTGCTTGCATTTTGCTAACGTGAAAACATATTACACACAATCATTTGAACACCCGCTCAGAGAATTGGTACTCTAGAAGCCATTTGCCTTCACTAACCCTCCCTTACGTTCACTGTAGTTAAAAACTTGCAACTCGGTAGACATAGTATTGTATATTCTCATGTACCACACGCACGTTTTCCCCTTTCATCAGCATCAAAAAGTGCAGTTCGTGTCATACACGAGGATGGGAGGCTTACATGGGGATTTTTATTTCTTTGTAGCCGAAGATACAACATGGCAAAAAGCCTTCCCTTGTACTTGTAGCAAGTTCGTGGTTTTTTAAAGAATTACGAAACTGTCACTGATTACAGGAGGAAATACAAAACATCAAAACAGTACAAAGTGAGCACTTACCAAGAATAGGAAAAAAGTGGATTACATTGAAACAAAAAATAGATTAAGTTAATTCCAGCCGAGATTATTTTGCCTTTCCAATACTTGGCCCACCAGATCAAATTACCAGACGTGAATTCTGCTTCACATACATACGCCTCTATCAGTAAATTCCGTGTGCATAGTGCACGAGGCAGTTGCTTTAGTCTATGGCCATCCAATGCATTGACCAACAGCAAATTCATTGTTTCTTAATTATGTACTATATAAAACGAACAGTGGTAAAAGATTATGTTCATTTAGTGTTCGTCAAAAACCAAGACCGTACGAGTTGTGGAAGAGATTGGCAATCATACAGCGGGACGTAAATATGACATGCCTGAGTCTTGCGTACAAGACGGAAGGAAGAAAAAAGATAAACTTCTTTCAAGTAACAGTGATAAAAGAGCATTCAGAGGCAATGCTGCAAAATATCCTGGCATAGAGAAACAACTTTCAGCATGCACTCGAGACAGATGCCAACTTGCATTTGCATTGTTGATGGATATGTGCCAGATGAAAGCCTTATAGCAAGACTGCAATTACTGTAACAATAGCATTGTAGCATTGACGAAAATTGAAAGTTAGTATCAAATCTCTCTTATATTCTCTATATTCTATACCTTATTACTTTGCATTGATTCTAAATCATTGTTAATATCACCTTTTGCACGTTCATGTTTAATACGATCATGAAAATAGTTATCCTGCTAACAAGCGACCATGATAGTGAACATCGCTGCTAAATGATTATTTTTTTAAATTTTGATCTATATTTATTAAGGTATATACAAAAAAATACTGTAGAATACAGTTCCATCGTGAAAGAAAAAATGGCAATTTCTTTCGCTATGATATTCCACCAAATCAAGCCTGAAACAACTACCTTTATTCAGTTCCATCGTGTTCCAAATATGCCATTATTTTCCCGTTAAGAATATTTGTTCTGATTTTTTTTCAAATTCTATTTTCCCAAAAATCAGTGCCCAAAAACAAGGGTGTGCGCATTACACGGAGGCACGTGGTACACAAAAATATACGGTAATAAAGCTATGACTCAGATTGTATTAAAATTTCTTTTTTCTCAAAACGCTCGGCTATCATGTATTAGACGTCAAATTTACATATGGTGCTAAGAAAATGGTACCATTTTTTACTGTAACACTAAAAATTATTCAAAATTTGTTTAAATATTAGTATCCCCATTGGTAGAATACAAAACAATATTATCTAAATGTGGTTACCACTATGTGAAATTAAAATGAACGATTTCAGAGTTATTAATTAGTGATGGGGCGAATCCAAAATTTGATCAAATCCGAATCCTGTTTTTTTATCGAATCCAAATCTCGAATCCGAATCTCGAATCCTAATCCCAAATCCTCCTCAATATCATTAAATTCAATTCTTCCTTTTATCTGTAAATTGTTAAATAATGCTTCCTTTCTAGTGAATTCTGTAGTTAAATTCAATCGAAGTTGAATCTTACTTCTAAGTAAATAATAAATGGTCATATAGTCCCCACTCACTGAAATTAAGGACATGTTTGAGGGCAAATATAAAGAATGGGTAATTTCTAAAGAAAATCAAAGTTTAATTTTTCTTAAATAAAATTGAAAATTCAATAAAAACAGATTAACACTTTCAGTGTGGATGACTCACACGTGTGAGTCATGGCTGTGCGCTTTCCAGGGGTGGATGACCCACCATGTGAGTCAAGAATAAATCACACTTCAAATGTTAGATGGCACACTACAGGTACAACAGAGTTATTTTTTATTATATACCGGCTTTACCTGTGACCTAAACATTTACCTAGAACAATTAGTTTGGAATTCAGTTCATTTTTAGTTCTTCGTGGAGAAATAATTTCATAAGTTATTTCCGAATTTTTATCTTTTTTTTACTAATATAACGTTTAGAGTTACGCTTTAACGTGCGTCCTTTATACTCTTTATTATCTAAAGTTCCGTTCTCGAATTGGCGATCGTTGTTTTCATGGTGCATAAGACGTTTTTTCACATTGATATTCGCCATTGATTGGGCCGTAAGAACTAATTATCAATAAGTTCCGTTGCCTCTCTTACGGTAAGTATTGGTTTGAAATTTCTTGGGCCAATTTGTGTTGTGAAAGCTTCTATGTTGTTAAAAAGTATTATGTAATATAATTGGGAAAGCTTAAATGTTTTGTGGATCTTCATGAATAGATGACCGATGGTCCCGAATTTTCCTTATCACGTCGGACACAAGCTACGAAAAGGAAATCGCAGTCAAATAGGAATTTAACTTCTGCAGCAGTAAGTGAAACTAAATGTAATTGGCGTTTTGAGACATTAATTCTCTAGTATAATCACCATAATATATGGGAGAATACTGTTTTTTATCTTTACATCATGCAATATTTAGGCTGATGATTCCATTGCATCGACATCACGTACTGGGCCAAAACGTCACAAAGGCGAATCGCATGGAGATTTGGAAGTGCGATGTTTGTCAGAAGACATTATCCGCGATATTGTCCTGGATACCGATGAAGAAGAAGACATTATGTCACATAGCAGTGAGGAAGAGAGCTTTGACTCAGACAATAGTTGGGCAGAAGCAGGTAATGAAGTGATCGTTCCTCACCCGGAAACATTCACATTAGAGACTACTGTTGCGTCCTCACAATTATTTTGGTCGGAAAACAGACAAAATGTTTCACGTACTCCCTTCACAGGGAACCCTGGACTAAAAGTAGCTAATCCAGGTGAGAATCCTTTTAGTTACTTTTCTTTGATAGCAAACGATGAGTTTTTTGATTTGATTATAAGAGAGACAAATGCCAATGCACTGGAAATGCTTTCAAAAAGTCCATTACCTCGTGCAAGAATTTCTGAATGGAAGAATTTGACTAGAAATGAATTTGAAATATTTCTGGGTTTGCTTCACCTTATGGGGAATATACGACTAAACGGCATCCCACATTATTGGAAAAGGTCAAATTTGTACGATTTTCCCATATTCTACAAAAATATGGCTCGGGATCGTTTTTTGGTTATACTGAGGGCAATGTATTTTTGCCGGAATCCGAAGGAGTATGAACCAAAACCATCTGATCCACTCTATAAAATTCGCCCCATTATTGATTTATTTGTAAAAAACATGAGTGAAATTTATTATCCTAGGAAAAATTTGAGTTTAGACGAATCGATGTTTTTTGGAGAGGACACCTAATTTTCAGGCAATATATAAAAAGTAAAAGGCATAAGTATGGTTTGAAGTTGTGTATGTTGACTGAACCTTCAGGATTGGTACTAAATTTTTGTGTCTACACTGGGGCACAAGACAACGTTATTGGTGGTCGTGGCCACTCGGAAAAAATAGTGAAATTTTTGCTAGAAAAATATCTCAATTCTGGGCATGCTTTCTATATGGACAATTTTTATAATTCAGTTGGCTTGTGTAAAGAACTTTTTCAAATGAAAACTTACGTCACAGGGACGCTTCAAGGAAATAGGAAAAATAACCCTCTTGACGTGGTAAATAAAAAACTGAAGAAAGGAGAATCATTCTCTATGAATTCTGATGAGGGCATATGCGTTATGAAATGGCGTGACCAGAGAGATATATTATTAATATCTTCTGAATATAATGCAGACGTTGTGCCTGTCAAATCAAAACGTGGTAAATTATGCCAAAAGCCAAGGATTGTAGATGTGTATAATCAATTTATGGGTGGAATTAATAGAACAGACCAACTTTTGGCATACTACCCCTTAGAGCGAAAGTCTCTACGGTGGTATATAAAACTAGGTTTGCATGTCCTTCAGCTAACAATGAATAATTCTTATTGCTTATTTAGAAAGTATGGTGGTAAATCAATGAATTTACTTGAATTCCGTGATAGTGTCATTGCATCCTTGATTTATAACAACAAGCCACCAATAACACGCACTACACCAGAGTCTCTCAAGGGACAGAAGAAGACCCACCTGCCCTCCCAGACTCCCGACAAAAGAGTCCAACGCAAAAGATGTAGGATTTGCTACCAAAAAGGGGTGAGGAAGAATGTTTCCACTTTCTGCCCTGACTGTCCAACACAACCTGGATTATGTCTGGAGCCCTGTTTCAGGGAATTTCATTCCAACTTCTAAATTAAAATGTAATAAACTCTTGGAGTTTTAGTTACATGCCATCTGTATTTATTTTCCAAGCATATGCAACACTTCCTTTTATGGTTATTCGGTGAACAGTTTTTAGATACTAATGACATAACTAACGGTAAGGAAAAAAACAGAAACGTAAATAAAGTAATGCTTAGCAGAGATGAAAATTTATAGGCTCATCCTGGTTATTGTCTGTATAATAACCTCATACGAAAAAGTTCAAAACATTAAAAAATGTAGAAAAAATTCTTAGGAAAGGAAACAAGAGTATTAAAGTGATTTCTGAAATTATTGCTGCTAACTCCAGATATTTTAGACGTAAATATGTAAGGTAGCGATCCAAATACTTATATCCAAGCACGGATGAAAACATCGTAAAATAGAGATGTGCGGGTTGCCTACTTCTGGTATCTTCCGATAGGCGGATGACTCACATGGTGAGTCACGCAATAAACATGCAATAAATCAAAATTAAAGTAGTACAACTATTTCATGCTTATGCATATGATATTATGCGTATGTAAACATATGGAATATGCTGAAAAAAAAATTCCGCCCCTGGTAATGAATTTATGCGTCAGCTCCCGCACTCAACGTGATAAAGGCTTTAGTTTAGAAAATGCAGCATTTTCACTTTGTCAGGATCTAATCGATACCTTTTTTCATCAACCAAATTTCAAGCAGTACTTAAGGCTCTTTCTGAAAATACTGTAGCTGGAAGAATACAGAGGAACTTTTTTGTTAGAATTTTCAAATTGGGGAATTTCAAAGAATTCATATGTGGACAAGAATTATTAGTTTACCATATGATGATTAAACATTTCCTACCACGGTATTTACAATTTAAATGTGAAAAACGAGCAATTACAGTAAGCCTTCGACTTAGGTGGATCCGAGTTACAGGGATCAGGAGGAACATCGTTGTCGCATGATCACGGAGAATGTAGGCTACCCGCATGGCATTTACGTATTTTTTTCTCGCGATACCGGGGTGATGGGGGAAAAGGGTCATACTTTGTATTTTGCTTCTAGTTGCACAGAAAAAGTTTTCATCTATTTTCGTGACCATAGTTACACAACATTGCCTTGCCAATATTTACTGTATCTGCATTCCATTAAGGGAGTGCTTCGATTGCTACACTGCAAAAATTTAAAATCTACGATCCGGATCCGATTTTACAGTCTTTGGATCCATATTCGGAACCGAATAAAATGAAAGATCCGCGGATCTTTGGTTCCGACCATCCCTAATAATTACCCAAAACTTCTTTAATTGCTGTAATGGACAACAGGCGTCATCTATGGAGTAGATAATTAACTATGCATCGACTAATGCGGGATGGTCAAACTACGCCGAAAAAATACTTTGATGCCTGATCACATCAGACTTTTTTCACCAGCATGATGATCAAATATCGCCTATAGAAATTTGTAATGTCTTAAATTACAGTTGGCGTTCTGAACACCCGTAGTTTGGCATCAACTCTTGCGCGCTAGACAATGAGTCGCGGGTGGTCACACGGTTCAATCTGTCGTGGCAACAGAAACTCAGAGAAACACAAGCATATCACCGGCCTAACTGAACATCCGCGTAAGTCGAGGACTTACAGTAGTTCTCCGCCACTGGTACATAGAATCTGAACGACTGGTATTCAAATCTTTAATCCAATGAATCAATCGAATCTTTGGATTTCACCGAATCTTCGAATTTCAGCCACAACCCTATTATTGTTTAAACTCCAGTCTACGAGTTTGGTATAGAGCACTCCTTCATGGAGAGATTATCTAAGAGTGCTCGCCTTAAAGGATGAGGTAGGATTCACGGAGAATTTAAACTGCCATAATTTCAGGCACATGGTAGCGAGCATGGTATGTGCTGTCACACGTAAGATTTAATTAAAAGAGAACCGTGGACGTTATGAAAATGCTGGTAACAGGTAAAACATAAAATAGCCAGGATAAATAATGGAATTAACTACGATTTCCATATTACTAAAGGTCTAAAGATACGTGGAGTTGCATGCGGAAAATAGTGGGGAGAGGCTGGCATATGTGGGAGATGAATGCACTACTAATTCACGCATTTCTTTTTTGATGCACCATAATCGACACTGATTTGTTAGGTGTCTATGCCAGCAAAAATAGTTTTGCTGAAGCAGTTTTCCACCAAGGTTCGTAAAAACGAATTCCATTTCTACCTGGGGAGCGGGCTGGTCATTCGTAATTTAGAAAAATTCGTATTTTCAAATATTGCCATGTATTTACTACAGGCTTTTCGTCGGGACTGGCTGTTTTGCTTCGTATAATCGAAATTTCATATTATTGTGCTTTGTATTATCGAGATTTTACTGTAGTAGTCTTTGAGATGCTTCCATCAGTTGCACCATTAAACAACTGAATTAAGATATTTGAGCCCTCAAAAGTTCCCATTTCACATATGCCCTGCCGTTGAGATAAGAGAAATGTTGTCAGTAAAACGTGGTTCAAAGAACAGCCTAAAACCAATATGCAATGCCCTGTCATCAAACATGGAGAGAGATGGGAAAGCAATCTCCACATGAAGAATAGAAAAAAAAACAGCTGAGTTGCTTTTTATTTGGTTAAGTAAATAACAATTGTTGCAGTCTATTCCACTAAGAATATTCCAATTAGAATTAAACAAAAAATCACTACATTTCTGAAAAAATTACCTTTGGATTCCTTTGATTTTTCTTTGTCACCATCACTGATGCAAACAATATCAGACTCAGATGATGACCCTGATGAAGATGAAGACTTCTTTTTTTTTCCCTTTTTCTTTTTTTTAGCTGAATCACTTGATTCATATGAAGTTACTGATGATGTACTGTCATCACAAATAAAGTCTCTAAGTGATCCTTCAGAATCTGACTCCATCAGTCTCTGCAAGAAGAAGAAAATCCATTAATAGAGCATTATCAACAGAGGAATGTCAGCTGTATATGAAGGATAAGCTTTTCAATTATTCATTTTAATAAACAAACCAGATTCAGGTGTGACATGGTGGAAACGTTCCATATTAATAGAAACATATCGCAATTTTCCACAGCAGTAAAAATTTATTTCAAGTGATTTGAATAATATCAAGTGACTTGATAATGTTGTAGTAACATTGAAACTAGCCAAAATAAATTTTTATTCTGTGGAATTACAATATCTTTCTATTAATATTCATTTTAAATAAAAAAATATGTACTCTACACATAATGGAAATTTGAAAAACTGACCAACTTCATGACAATCAAATAAAAAAATGACTATTGACCCAATATTGTGTTTTCATGTATGTAGGAATGCACTGAGAAAACCCCTATAAATATTATTTACCTGGCTCCTCCATCTATCATGAACATTAGAATGTGTGAGCTACTAAGAAACTAGACATTTTGATTGTCATTACGTGAGCAGTGTTTTCTCTTGCATTTTTTGACAACTTCCACAATTAAGAGAAAAGTGGAATATTTTTACTCACCCACCAAAAGACCAAGGTAGAAAGATAAAATTAAAACTTCCTTAGCTAATTAATAGTATCTTCTTCTCAACAAAGCAAATCAAGCAACAAGGAACTTCAAGAACATAATTTATTTGAGAACACTTTTAATAATCCCCATAAATAATTAATGCATGATCCATTACTTCTGACCATCCAATCTTTATCTATGACACAGAAAGAGCCACTATAACACACAACACCATTTTCCCTTCAGTAGGCCACTCAGTGGGGGCATCAGAATATGTATACACTATTTAGGATGCAAGTAAGACCGTGCACATAAAGTCATATATTTTAGAATGTGATTTATGATTACACTAATGTATATTTCAAGACTACAGCAAAAGAAATATCTAGCAATTATTGATACCAAATGTAGTACAAGATATTATTGTATATAATGACCACATCAACTATGCACTTTGTGGCCAATCAAAAGGATAAGTGCCCAAAACTTACAGGAGAACAAGATCACATCATCATCATCATCACAATAGTTGTTCCTCTAATTTAGAGGAGTTCCAGGCATTCCTTGTCTGAACTCCTCTTCCACAGCAGCCATGCTCATCCTTTTCTGTCACAAACCTTGATGAATTCCAAACTACATCATCCATAGCAACTGAAGGTCTGAAATCTACATGTCTTTGTCCACCCTTCATCCCATATCCTTATCTCTTCCTCCTTCTCCCCTTCTCACAACCAGAACTGAGGAAGTTACAGCCAACATTCTGCAGCAACATTCAATAATCCCTCACTACTCAGCATTTTACCAATTAACTTCCGTTACGACCCCACTATGAGTAACACCTCTTTCGTTTACTTACTGTCTATATCAGGACAACTCCTGGATAGCTGCGAGAAACATTGACTTGTTGAACACTATGGGAAAATGACCTATCAGGCTTACGATTGTTTTTTTTTTGCCGTGACTTGATTAAATGGCCATACATCTTGGGTCAGATGTATTCCTTGAAGCAGGTTCACAATAGAACAGCTGCTTTGTTGCTACTTGGGATGACCCAATTTATTCACTAATTGCACTAACAACTTCCACAATGGACGAGTAGATGTAAAATATCACAAGACCATGTGATATAAAGAAACCAGGTGGGTTGCAGGATATATCCACTAGACTATTGTTGTAAACAGTATGACTGATGCAAGATCGTAGATTTTCCCAGCAAATACCGATGCAAATTTTCCTCAGGTTTCAATCTAGTTGAGGGTGTTGAAAGGCAGCATATTTTGAAGATGCAGATATTTTGAAGGTGCAGTCAGCCATTGTCCTCAAGAGTGAATGACTCACCCTGAATATGACGTTTTGAAGGCAAACTATGCCTTCGAAATGTCGATCCCTATGAACACCCTCACCCAGTGGGAAACCCAAGGAAGCTTAAATTGTCACTGATGTTTACTGCAAGTGTACTGTACCCGAGGAAATATTATTTTTTTACAATGTTATTGTTTCTAATCTTAACGAATCATTTTTCAATGTTATTAACTACAGTAAAACCTCTTTATATCGAAATGGAAGGGACCAATTTTTTAGTCATTTTGATAAGCGGAGGTTCATTATAAAGAGGTTTTAGCAAAATGAACACATATTTCCGCCTTATGAAACTTTTTGGTAGTAAAATGTGCTGCTTTCTCTTTGTTTACTATATTTGTATATTTAAATATATGCAATTATGCTTTTTAATAGTTTTAATGTTTATAATAATAAAAACAAGGGTACTAAAACTACTTAAGCATTCTCCGCCGAAAAAAATTGTAATTTCTGTTTCTTTCACTTTTTTTCAAATTCTTTTCAGATGATATCTTCTATCTTATTTAATAATAGTAGATTTTCACTGCTGCAGTCCTCCATATTAAAAAAAAATCTTTCCATCACACCCACAGCATCCTGCACCTCTTTTTTGGTTGGCTTTGGCATAAAATCCTCACCATCACTCTCTTCTTCTTCCATGTTATGGACTACTACTGGAGATTCCCCACCAGCTTCTTCCTCCATTTCTTTGAACACCTCTCCCTCATTTGTGGCACATGTTAGCAAGACATTGTTAACATTAATAAAGTCGTCAAATGATGACTGAACATTAATTATTTTGTTTATTTCAAGCCATTCTGTCGGTTCGCCCTCATACAAAATATCTTCCTCACTGCTGTCCCCAATAAATCCAGCCTTTTTAAAACATTTTTCAATAATGTCTGACTTCAAACAAGTCCACGAAAGACAGAGCCTGTGCATGGCCTGAATTATGTTCCAAGAACACTTTTTGAAATCATTTTTCTCCTCAACTGTTCGCAAAATGTGTGACACCAGTTGCTGCCTGTAATGTCTCTTCACAATGGAAATTATTCCTTGATCAAGTGGTTGCAATTTGCTGGTGGTGTTTGGAGGAAAATATACTACTTTGACGTGTTGTAACAAAATCACCTCAACTTCATGTGCTGTGCACTGATCAATGAAGAGAACTATTTTCCAGTTTCTCACTCCCCTCTTTGAGTCCAGCATGGTCAACCACTCACAGAATAAAGATGCTGTCATCCAAGAGTTTTGAGTTTTTGTATGAGCAAGGAAGTTTCTTAATATTTTTAAAGCATCTAGGCTTTTTATATTTTCCAATCAGAAGAGGCTTCAATTTCTCTGAGCCATCAAAATTAGCACAGAAAAGCATTGTGAATCTTTCTTTGCTTTTTTTCGCTCCATGGCATGATTGGCCTCTAACTGCTAAAGTTCTGTCTGGAAGCAAGTTATAAAAAAATCCTGCCTCATCCTCATTAAAAATGTCTCGTGGTTTATACCTGGCTAAAATCGTCTGCAAAGTTTTTTCACCACCGCACTTTAAACTTTTGAAGCCACCCATTCGATGCATGAAAATTTTCAATGCCCATTTTCACTGCTATTTTTCTTGCCTTTTGCTGTAGAATAGGTCCAGAAACAGGAATATTTCTGGCTCTACCTTCCATCAACCAATCAAATGTGTGTCTGTCTAATTGTTCACTTTTCACCGCCCACAATGTTTTATTTATGTATCCTCGACGTGCTGCCTCTTCAGTTTATTACGTTTTTTTAAATTTTTTTTAAATAGACGGTAAACTTACACAGACGTTAGGCGCATTTCACTGACCGATGTCTTAAACTACAAAATTGTGGCTCAAATAACTAACAATGTTGTGTGGGGGGGGACGGTAATGCACCATTGTTACGGATTGAAAGATAATAGAATGGTAGAGCTACAATTCGCGGCGACAATATCCAAAAGTAAAAGACGACTCCCACGAGGCGTAAGCATGGAAAAAATGCGATCATTCTGGTACGGCCGCAATAATATCGAGTGTTCATAGTGAATTAAACTTCAAACGAATAGCTCAAAAATGAAACAGAATAGGCTAAATTCTGCTTAACAGATCATTTGAATGCGAAAATACAACAAATCTTCCGATACGATACATTAGTCGCATCAGATGTTAATCTCGTACGTGGGCATGGGTCTTTCATAGCTCGGCGTTGCGTTGAACGCTAAAATATAACAAATCTTCCAAAACGGTACAATAGTCGCATCAGATGTTAATCTCGTACGTGGGTATGGGCTCTTTCATAGCTCAGCGTTACGTTACCGCGAGCAGCAGGCTTTCATAGCTCCGCGTTGCGGAAACAAACGAAAAGCGATAAGCGTTTCGATAAATCAGCCGCAAACTCACTATCGCATTAGTATTTAATTATAACTGTGTTAAATCATGTCTACATACAGTAAAATAAATATGCATGTATTATGAGTCGCCACCAGTATTTTTACAATTCCATCTGCACACTCGCTGACCTGGAACACCATTATTTTAATAAGTAACCTCAATGACTCAAAATATGAACTCAGTCGTCGAATCCTGTTATTTGTTAATATTAAGTCATTGTGGAAGAAGAATCGTATATATGTTTAACTAAACTATCTAGATTAAGATATTATTCAGTCACTTGCGCTTGAACAACTCAATTGCAAATGTGTATAGTATGCGACATATCGCATATATGCTATAGCATCGGAGTTAAGTTTTCCGTGTCATTAAGGATTGGTGAGGGTAAATGCAAATAGAATATGCAGTGGTGTCATTCGTGATTATTTGAACCTAAGAATTAAACCATTTTACCGCATAAATCAGTCTGGGAGTTGTAAAAACTATTAGGACCCCGGGTCTAAATCCAGCAGGACATTTGTCGTAAATATTTATATATGGATGTTTTAATGATGAATATATAAAACGCAAGCAATGCAAATCGATGAAAATAAGTCTTTGACACATATGATTAATAACAAACACACTAACAACTGCCCAGCTAAGCTTTACTTTTCAAGCGCTGCGGGTTTTCGCGCTCCCAACGTAGAAAAGTCGGAACGGCCGGACGGAACTTTCAGCGGCTGGTGCCGGCTGAATATTTCATTCCATGGAGGTAGTTGGCTCGTCATGGGGGTGTATTCTCAGTACGAACAGCAGAGGTTTTTCGAAAACATAGAGGTGCGATATAGAGAGGTTTCTCTATATAATTACATACAAATTTTGGCGGGACCAAGAAGTTATTACGAAAAACGGAGGTTTACGATATGAAGAGGTTCACTAGATAGAGGTTTTACTGTAATAGGTTTAACTCCTGATACTAACTTTAAACGTGATACTGAAACATTCCATAAAGTGACACTAGCCATGAAAGGGATATCAGAAAAAAGTCGCTAATGAAATAGACTAACCATAAGAATCAAATTATATCTCCATGTTTTCCCTAATCTCAATGTTCCCCAAATCCTGCAAAACTTAGCAAAACATTCATTTATTCAACATAATCTACACACTTGCATTAGTGTTCTCTGTAAACAACATTATTTCATTCCACATGAACACTAGAGACAAAGCTCGTATACCTTACTCGGTGACAACATCTCGTCAATACTACATAGTTGAAGCCGAGAAAAAAGGGTCACCTAAAAACCTATGATGGATAACGAGGGGGAAGGGTTCATTCAAACTAACGCATCTGTTACAATGCGCCAGTCTACGTATGCCTTACTCGGCGATATTGTGTCGTCAATACATCAGCCCCCAGTGAATCACGAGAAAAGGTATGCAGGCACACTCTCAGCATCTACTGTAACTCTATATAACTAAGCCGTTTCCACTGCAGTTTTACAATTGTAAAGGGATACTTCACATCGCAATGTGGGGATCGATATCAAAAACTAACCTAGAAGCACTTTTTACATCTCATAACAATCATTTACGGCAAATTACAGACACACCATGGTTCGTCAGAAAGTCTTACATTCATGACAACTTAAAAATCCCGGAATTGGAGCCCCAACTCAGAAACATCGCCTAATCTTATCAGCAGACCCTAAGAAACCTGACCAACAATACTCCGGACACTAAATGGAATTACAACGAAAGTTCCGATTTCAAATATTTTTAAAGAAATGGATACGGATGGATGAAACCAGTGTTTGCTTTGTTTGTCAGTCAGTTTTAATGTAAAAGTTACTTTTTTTTAACTTTAACTTTATTCAGTTACTTTTCCGAAAAGTAACTTTTAACTTTAAATAGTTACTTTTTACAGAGATAAACTTTAACTTTAATCAGTTAATTTTTTTGGTAACTTTCCCAACTATGCATGTATGTAACAATATTGGTTACCTTCTTTTCCTTATTATCAGCCTTTATCTTAAGAAGTCTAGGATGGGTCCATATCCTCTGAAGATTCTGGAAATCATTAAACAATGTAGTACCTCCTTTCATTTTGGCAAAATTCTCGAGATAGTGCAAATACAGCTTTGACTGCAATGCAGTAAGTTGTATGCCAATGACAAACTCATATTTTGGAGGCAGAAAGGGCGTTAGAACCAAGTAGTCTCGTCTCTGTGAAAATATAAGAATAGATACATTGTAAAAATAAGATGATAGATTGACAAATGACAACCAACATATTAAAAAAAAAGAGAATCGATAAAACAAAATCACTAATATTCATGGAGCACTTTATGCTACCATAATTTATTTCCATATTTTACCATAATTTATTTCCATATTTTACCATAATTTATATCTTCATATTACTTTTTAGCATGACAAAGTTTAATTAACATTGAAATTTTGCTTCCAGAAGCCATTTTCATTGCTATGCATTTAATCTCATATTACCATACATAGTCCCACTAACAATATCCACAGATAAGGTGGGTGATGTATTTTACCTGGAAATTTTTACATTGGCCAAATACAAAGAATATATACATGATAAACTCCAGCTCTCATTTAGCGTAAAGTACTTTTATGAAGGATTCCAGAGACAGACCATATTACTTGTAAGAAGGAATTACAGATATGGATGATAATGACAATGATTTCAAATTTGGATTATGATTTGGAAATTTTTCATTATTGGGAAGTTTTGAGAGGAGAAATTGCTGTTAATTCACAATTATGATTTTTATGTCTCAAAACTATGGTTTTGCTGCAAGGAATCATCTAATCATTAAAATGAATCTCAGCAATAAAACCATGTACAAGAAAAATAGCATCAAATGAGGAAATCAAAGTATCTCTATCTTAACAAATTTACAGTGACCACATTATAAAAAGACAGCTTTGCAAAAGCCATTTTACATAAAATAAATGTCAGCTCTCAGATCACTCAGAAATCAGTGCTGAATATTGGGACACGAAATCTGGGTTTAAAACCAATAAGTTTTCTGAAGCATGTTTACAATGCATGTAATGAAACAAACCACATATGGTAGATATTAAAATTAATTAAAAAAATTCTAAGTACCACTGATGCAATATAATGGTGAATTGAACTTATGATACAATGAGAAGAAGGTTACAGGACAATGACTCATTTGGATGAGTAGATAACTATCAATCCACATTTCGACACACTATTTATCAATATCTACCAAATTATAGCATTTATTAGGCTATTAGCCTGAAGATTAGCATAAGGAACAAGGGTGAATTGTGGAAGACCTTGTTGCTGCAACAAGCTGGGTGTGCACTGTCAACATTCCCTTGTCGAGAGCATTTGGGATACCTTCACTTAGGTGCTTATGGAACGAATCATACACCACCACGTCCTGCTATTGCTGCTAGGCCCATACAAATTTCTTTTATAATTTCACCCATTGCATCGGATGTCATAGATGAACGACAGCCCAACAGCATACTCCTGACGAAGTTACAAAACACAGCATGATATAATTTTGCCAGCAACTCAGCTTATTGTTGAAAAGAGAGTTTGTGTCTTCCTCTTTAAGCCAACTACTGCTTCCATCATTGAATGAAAATAATAAAAATCAGACTATAAAGCTAAGGTTTCCCATGCTTGACAAAATCTTATGCTCAAAGCTTTCAGAAAGCAGCTATCAATTGCCCTAGACCCTGAAAATCTCTGGATTATACAGAGGTTTGCAGCTTTGCAAGCTAGTGATTCTAGTGCTGCTGTTGTTTCATAAAAACCCTGAATTCCAAATATATATTGTGAGCAATTTTGACTAAGCTCACTGGGTGTACAATTTTAACTTTCCCCCTACTTCAATCCCTCTTGCAGGGATATGGGAGAAGGACAGGAAGTGGAGTTGAACGATGTAAGTTGATGATGGCATTGCATCATCAACAGTAAATGTATTCGCATATAAAAAATAAAATATGTATGCTTCTTTCAATACAAAGCATGCTTTCATTAGCTGGCACACATAGTATTGACACAAAGCCAAAAAAAATGCTTTAGGGGTGGCATTTTTAATGGCTAAATAGCCATAATTGTGGCGAAGCGACATTAAATATTCACTTTGCAAAATTCTGAAAATTCTTACATTATTTAGATACGTCTGTTGTTTAGAATTCCAGATTATTGATCTTTTTACTGTAGTCCTATATTCCCATTACAAGCAGCTGTGATAAGAAATTTAGATAAAAGGTACAGAAAACAGAAAAAGGAAATGACAAAACTGTTCAGTACAACATATAAGTGAAATATCAATCACAGTCACTACTAATGTTATCACACAAGGTTAAAGTAAAAATAGTGCTCACTAAAAAAACTTAAAAGAAAATTCAGATTCCAGGAAAAGGAAAATTACAAGAAAACATTAAAAATATAACAACAAATATGAGAATAACTGCCTAACCTGCACACATCCCTCCAGCATTTTGTGTAAAACATGAGCTCTTCTTTTCATCACCCTCACATCATGAGGAGTTGACTCTGCTAATTGCCCATTAGTTATAGGATTGACAAACCTATTGAGAAACTCCTTGTGTGAGCCCAAAAGATTTGGTTTCACAAACTGAATCATGCAATGATCTGAAACATAAATACAATACAAGTCACACATAAAAAGAATGATGGGGCAGCAAGAAAATTTATGTAACATACCCAATGCATGAATGTACCAAATGTTTTTGAGTGACAGATAAATGAACAAGATCCTTTGATTTTGTAGTGTAAATCAGATTTTTAGAAATTGAATGAATACAAGGTAAGTCATAAAATAAAAAAATGATTCTTCAAATAGTTTATTCTAAATACTATCAACAAAATTATTTCTAAAAATAAGTCATTTTATTGAAGTATAATTAATACCCAAGTATGTTTGAATACATTCAGCTTCTTACCCTCAAAATGGCTTAGAAATCATAATATAAAACACAGTTCATTTGAGCTTATCCAGTCCAAAGAAGGAGAAATACAGCAACCAAGACCACTAGATCAGAACGATCAAGTGGATTAGATACCTTCCACACCACTGTTCATAGTCAGTGGACCCAGTAATACCGTCAACTACATCTAAATGTGCTACATTGCCCTGAGAAAAGCCACAAGGGCATGTGACTTAGTTCAGTAGGTCACCAGCCATGAAAATAAGGTTAGGAAATACAGTCAGGGGAAAATTAGATGCAAAGGGGCATGCACTTAATGAAAGGGGTTAATCATTACTTTCACAGTGGTCCCGTATTCTAAATCTGATTTTTCTCCCCACAGATCTCTTTTTTCACCTTAACTTCATGTCATAGCCAATTTCCATAAAATGAAAAGCAACTGTTTTTGGGCCCTTATTTTCAAGTTATCTCAGATTACACACAAAACTATTTTTGCAGAGCAGTGGTTTATATCACTCATTTTTATTATGACTTCCATGAAATTTTAAGACCAGGGTATCTGATTAAGGTCAGGAGAGATAAATAACTCATAAGCAGTACCCTGAGGTGAAACCAGGCTTCATGATTTTGAGATTTTTTTTCCCTTTTTCCCTGCTCAGCTTTGATGCTTGAAAATACTCTTATTTTTTCAACATACCTTTTTATATTCATTGTTAAACCATTTTTACAATAGGGTCGCAAGAGTGTTTAAGTATTCAATAACTGAGTACTTACACTCTTACCTTGCATTTATGTCATACGATGCACACATATACATAAAACTGTTTTTCTCAAATCTTTATTTACCGAGGCTACTGTTTATTCCTCAATATTTCTACACATACTTGAACTTTACTTACACTCCTTCAGGTTATTCTGTAGAGGTGTGCCAGTTAAAACAATCCTTCTAGCGGTCTTTATGGAGTTCACTGCTTTCGATAGAGCTGATTGCAAGTTTTTCAGAAGGTGACCTTCATCACAAATGACTAAATCAGGACCTAAATGAAGGCAAGAAAGCCTGACAATATTAAAGTTCCATTAAACTGAACAACCAGAAACATAAAAAAAAAGTATTTAACACATTCACGGTGGCATATGATTATTTGTTAAATGCCGCACAGGGCATGTAACTTACGTAACTATATTTAAAAAATGTAACTTATCGGACTATAGCATAATATTGAAAATTAAGCATTTATCTAGGGGAGACAGGTCAGTTTTGATCAAAACCAACAACCCGTCTTAAAATTTATTCATAAATCTAAGGGTGGTGTGACCCACTGGTGGGTTGTGCAGCCTCCTGGAGAAAATGATACTGTGACTCACTACTGAACCTCACCACCCCACGTGCCAATGGCTACTGTGACTTGCTGGTGGGTCATGCTAGGGTGAATGTGTTATATTATAATACCATGATATCCCAGGCCAAGTACAGCAAATGTTGGACTATGATATTCATTAAGTTCTCTCACAAATTTTTCTTAAGCTATCAATAAAAACATGAACACACTTTAGTTTAATGGCCATAACAACACTAACTAATATGTAAATACATATCAAGGAATTGTAATTATGATAATTATTACCTAGAATTCTAAAAGCTAGGATAGGCTTCGATGAATACTCTTACTTGGCTTTCCCTCACCCCAATTTCATTGAACACCCTCTAATCTGGCACTTGGTTAAGATAAGAATACTTTCTACTGCTTTCCATTTAATCTAAAATGTCCAATCTCCTCCTTGCTTTCATGGCATTCTTCCTTCCTTAACTATCTTCACACTCCCATTGCCCCTTATTCCATCCTAACTTTAATTCTTCCAATTTCCTCCGTCAACTTTGTCTCTTACCCAACCATCTCAAGAACTTCCTTATTAACCTTCATTTCTCCAAATCACACTTCTTACATTCTCCCTCACCCTTACTTTTCAAAAGCTGCACATTTTTTCTCATCTTCTCAGCCTAGGACTCAAAATAATGTACAGTGGTAGAGGCAGTAACATTAGCCTGCCTTGTCTCATTTCACTGCTACGATGGTGAGCAGGAATGATCTATTCTGAGGATGCTTCATAAGGAACCCATTCATTCAAAATGAACATACAGAATTGGCACGAAACTAAGACATATAATCAGAATCATAAGTACTTATTGCACTAATATGGAAAACATGTTGATGAAGGTCAAAGGCAAGTTCTTTTGAACTCCAATCACCACAGAGTAACCATAATTTTCCTTTTGTGTCCAATTTTCGATAAACAATAAGTAAACTGCTTCATAGAAATCCAACACATCATGACTAAAATTAAATTCCACATATATCGACTTGAAGAAGAAAAATAATGGCAAGAGATGACCTCTTTTTTTACAGAGAATATAAGTATTAGGTGACGATTTAGAGTTTACTTCAATTGATAATATTGAGTTACCACCGACGGACCAAGTTATTAACACCACAAAATATGAAAATGGTCAATCAGGAAATAATAAGACCTTATCTCATTCCATTACCTATAACAGTAATAAAATCAATCTAGTTTCAGACTTTAGTAATTGAAAAAACTGTCACTACAGTAATTTACCAACCTGGGTCAACTAAGGAGGACTTGAACACTTCCTGGAACCTCTGGCGGATGTTTTTTTTTGTACAATTAGACAAGTTTCTGTACATTTCATAGCCTAGTATCATCACTCCTCCTGCTTTTTGCCAGTCTTTTAACTGGTACATTCTCTCCACATTAGCTTTATACCTAAACAAGGAGTCATTGATAAAAGAAAAAGATTAACAAGAGTAAAAGTTAAGAAAAAGCAAAACAATTCAATTAGTACTCTCTATCCTGAATTATGGGAATTTTCGATAACTTACTTTGACAATTCAAACACTTCCACATCTTCTCCACTACCCAGATCATTCAGCCACAAATTAAACTCATTTACCCAGTTCAATACCGTGTTAAGTGGGCAAATGACTAAAACAGTGCGAACTTTGGTTTTAGGATTGGTCAACAGGGCATGCACCAAGGCTATGACCTATTGTTTAAAAGACAAAAGACAGGAAATGAGTATTTAAATGCATTTGCACAACATGGATGTAAGATACTGATCTTTCAGGCATTATGTTTCACATTACATCCATACATGCATGTTCACAAACCCTGTATGCTATTAGGAATTACTTGAATATTTTTGTTTGACAAAACATAATTTCAATACAAATAAATATATATGTATTTAGGTATTCATTACACAGTTATCAGAATTTGTCATCACTTTACTTGCAGATGAAATTCATGTTCCCCAATCATGTACAAAGCAGCATAAATGTGTCAAAAACATATGATTTTTACAATGCTCACTCTAGTCCAAAATGTTACTCAAGTGACAAACACATCCATCATTTCTAGTTGATGTCCTCTTTCCTATATGCCCAACTCTGCCTTCTTTTTCGTCAAGAATATCATTTTTCCCAAGATTAATCTCCATCCCAAAACTCTTGGACCTGATTTATAAAATGACAAACAACCATTTTAATTCTCTGGCTTCATAGAGTAAACCTCATCGCAAACCACAATGGATTGAGAAAATGACAACAGTTTTTCCTGGCTAAATAGCTCACTAATGCAAACCTCGCCAATTTAACTATAACTATCCAAAGCACACACCTGCATCAAGCCAGCCCCTTGACACCTTTCATTAAGACCAGGCTAATCCTAACTCTGGTTTCTGTCCACCTTTCCTTCCTCCTTTCCATTCCCATCCTTGTTCATACCTTTTCTCTCAATCTGAGGAGCCTATAAGGGTGGGTACTGACTTAAAACCACAAATGATTCCTCAAAAGATACACCCTCTTTAACTCCTTGGGTAGACAGTTGACTAATTGGCAGTATCACCTTTCATGAGACATCTTATCAGCACTTCCCCCTCACACCTACATAAGGGGGAGATCAAGCTGTATGTATTGGACACAGCTAGGTTCTTCAGAGGCCAAGGAAAAACCACTGACCAATGAAAGAAAAGTGATGAAGTCCGACTGAACCATATGTGCTCCAAGAAGGGACATGTCTTCCAGGGGACGGTAAAAATGTGCACTGTATGGAATGTGGGATTGAATAAATATATTCATTTAAAAGAACATCTAACAATGATGTGAGAAATGTCACAAGAGATCAAATTGAATAATCATTTTAGATTTAAATAAAAACAATATTTGTTTAGTTCATTATTATTCAGTCTTCCCAAAGCAACAGCTATTTGCCTCCTTATTTCTCCTCATAACATAATAAATGTACATAAAAAAGAATAATCAAACCCTTGGCTGCATAATAATTTTTATTTTGTTAATTTTATGCTTTTAGTTTGTGCTGCATGAAAAATTTTCAGGAATAATTTAAAAGGCCAAAAATAAATCCAGAAGTGAAGGTCTTGTGGCATTTTTTATGCACTCCACCCCCACTTTTTTTTCAATTCCCCTCTGTGGACTGTTTAACCTGTGGACTTAGCTGACGGACTTTCCCAAGGCACACACACAATATACCTGCTAACAACATGTGCACCAACAATGCCTGGAGGTGGAAGAAGACCAGAATCCTGGGTCACTCTGAACAAGGTACAAAGGCCATGAACCTGTATTCTGAGGCCTGAGTCAGAAAAGAGTTCCTGATGTTCCAACTATAAACTTCCACCCCACCTTTGTACCCAACCCACTATATCCTCCCCCCTCCAAGGCTACCAATCACCTATATCCTTAGTCACCCCACTCCACCTCAACCTCAACGAAGAACCCCTCCTGAAATGAATCATCACCTCTAATGCTTTCTGTTTGAGTCGATACGGCAAGCAAAAGACATCACGTTGAGAACCGGCTGCCTGAAGTCAAATTTTTAGAGAGAGCTTCACCTATTGCAGTTGTAAAAGTTCTGTCATTGATTCTGAATATATGAAATCTGGGTCACATGAAAATAAAGAAACTGGAAAAAAGTCAATGATTAAGTCATTTTGAAGCAATTCTACAAATTGCCAATTTTATCCTGCACACATCTTCTAACTTTCCTCATTTTCCCAGTTCTTCTATCTCCTTACATTATCTCCAGATCCAAAAACCTCCTAAATTCATTATTTAATTTTCTATACTGTTTCCTTCCATCTCTGGAAGAGCCATTTTTCTTTTTTCTATATTCATCTATTATATCTAACATTCTGTAATCCACTCTTTCATCTTTAAAATCCTTATCACTGTTCCAACTTCATCATCAGCCTTCAGCATTGTATTTGGATTAGAATCCAATTCCTCCATTATATAATCATTCAGTTTTAAATTCTTTTTAATGTTTCCACATACTTTTTGAAGGCCATCATTTTTCACCTTTACAACATCCCATCTTTTTCTCATCTGCTTTCTTTTTCCAACGTACTTCAGTGTTGTTTGTAAATAAGCTAAAAGTAAATAGTGATCAGTGTCCATGTTCCCTTCTGGGAAGATTTTGGCTATCTTGACTGTTCTTGAACCTTTGGTGTGCTATGATAAAATCTACCTGATACTTGGCAATATGCTCTGGAGTCTTCCATTAATGCAGCCTACATGGGCAATGGTTAAATCATGTACTAGCTATCCAAAGACCCAAACATAAGCAAAAGTCAATCACCATTTGCCATTTTTTTTGTTTTTCTATTCAACAACTATTTTTCTCTCCATTTTATTAATCTTCTAGATGAAGTCATCCCTGGTTTGGCACATGTGACACCTTCCATTGCTATAACTTGATAGAAAGCTCCTGGCCCTAAAATGAGTAGAATGGTGGCTAGAGGGGTGGGTGCACTTGGGGGAGGAAACTTGGAGGGGAGGGAAAAACTAACCTTTGGTTGGTTCCCTGGGGAGAGAGGGAAAGGGAATGAAAGTAACCCCTTGTAGAACCCGTTTGTAAAAATAGACTCATCCGGGTCAAAATTGTGTTTTGCACATGGGCAACAAGCTTTCAAATGAACTGTAATGTATTAATAAGCCACTTGCTTACCTAGCAAAAAATTATATCACAAGGCCACATCATTAATTCCCTAACAACCCTCACTAATATACCCCCTGACAAACCCAAACAGTGGTGCAAACTTCCATTCCTAGGGAACACGACTAACAATATCGTTAAAAGATTGCCTTGGGATAGCTACAGAGTCTGTTATTATAACCCCTCAACTTTAGATAAATTACTGTTTAATTCCAAAGATACACTTGAACCATTAAAAAAGAGTGGTGTTTATATGTTAAAGTGCTCAGATTGTAATGGTGCATACATCAGACAAACTGGATGGAAGTTCTCCACAAGTATGAATGAACACAAGAGGAGTGCAAAAAACTGTGATGAAAAATCCACCTTTGCCAAACATTTGATAGATACTGGACATAGCACAATTTTAATTTTCCTGTTTTACAAGTATGCGACAAAAGTTTTAAACTGGATTTTTTAGAATATGAAATTGCAAAACACTATAAATCTCAGAATGTAAGTATTTTAAATGACATGACGGAGTTTAATCATCACCTTTTGCAATATATCCCCTACCACACCAGCCCCCATCCCCTCCACACCCTCCTCTCAACTAAACTTCAACCTCAGGAAAGCGTTTCCACCTCCAACCCCCACTCCCCCCCTCGTTTATAACGATCATGCATGTAATGAAATCCCACCTATAACGAGGTGAATTCTTGGTCCCTTGGACTTTCCTATGGTCGCAGATGTAAAATATCCCGCATGTAACAAGTACGGATGAAACGAAATCCCCGCTGTAGCGAACTATTCTTTGGTCCTTTGGCCACTTATTGCCTCTTTCATAACGAATTTCTCTCCATCTCCGTAGCCAAACCATCCCTTCCCGCACCATAACTTGTTCTTGTGAATAGCCATCACTTTAGACTCTTATTAAGTAATTGGACAAAAATTAATGCCACAACACCTCAAAAAACTAGCTGATGTGGTCAACCTACACTACAAAATTAAACTGTAAAATTCATATCTAACTCCTAGAGAATTTCTATTGGAATTTTCATTTCATTCAACCTTAAGCAATAAAAATGTTGATAGTTGTTCGCAGTGTCTGAGGCTGCATAGGCAGTGTTTTCAAGGTGGTGAATCATCCTGAACACTTCCTCACCCATGTTCATCTGGCACATGCATTGCCTAAACGTTGCCTGCACTTCAGTCCCCTCCGTTATAGTCACTAGTGGGCGTTCCTCATCCTGGATATTTGATATCAATCATATCAATTTGATCAACAGCTTTGGATATTTGCCGGTACACAACTGCTTTCCTCTTCCTAAACCGATCCAGCCATCCATTGGTAGCTGCAAGCCCTTGAAGATTCAAACGATTAGCTGTTTTATCCAATTCTTCCTTAAGGTGCTGATCGCTGAGATGTATCTCGTTGGCTCTAGCTAGATAAAACCATTCCGCGAGCAGGTCCTCTAATTCCTCATTCTTCGCTTTTTTTGTTTCCTTCCATTCACGTTGGCCCTGACTGCAGCTTTTCAGTGACACCTCTTTGCGTTAAGCCAGTGGAGAGTGTAGAAGATGGGATATCGTATTTCTTTGCTTTTTTTTTTTAATTTTAGGATTATTGTCCTCGCTGTTAAGAATTTTATATTCACATCGATTGATAGAGATTTTCTCTAAGTTTTAAATTTTCAACTTCACTTGCGGCCCAAAGCAAAGATATTTTAATGAACCTATTACCAGAGTTTTAAACTATCACCACACTGGAGGTTGATTTCTTGGGTTTTGAGTCGTAATGTTGTTGCGTAAATTTATGGAGGAGGAAGATGTGCAATCTCAGTAGGAATCTTACTCACAAAGTATCTGCATTTTGGACAAGTAGTCAAGAACAAAGCATCAAAATCTACATTAAAGCCCAGCATTCCTTGTAATTAAAGACAGACTCTGAGACAGGTAGTTTACACCACAAGTCGTAGGTTTAGATTTAATTAATGTATAATTTTTCATATCCCTTGTTGTAAACATGAAGCTACAATACCTTAATTGCTGGAGATATCGTGTTTAACTTAAGGAAAAGTAATGTCCTGTGCCTTTATTACTTTTTGTGAAAGATGCTGATCGCTTGGAGTCGTCTAGAGAGCATGCATTCTTTCTTCCCCCTCTGTAATTTCCGGCAATATCGTGTTTGGATTTAAAGATATGGACCTTGATTAATTTGAGTCAAATATTGTGCCTTGATAATGATGCTCTAGCCGGACTAAAATGGCCTGGCATCTTGAGTTCCTAACGTGATCTTTCATTTCTTTCTTACACTTTGCATCAAAATTATTGAAGATGAGTGGTACGACATAACTCCTCACTTATTGTTAGATTACCGCATTTCAAATTTCTTGAACCAAGTGTAAACTTGAAGCTGTAAACCTCACATATGGATTTCTAACGTCATAGTCCACGTGCGTGATATGCTAAAGGCATTTCACTAAAGTGGTGGTGTAAGTCAAAAGAGGTGTGTAAATATTTCTCACCATACGGGTCATAGAAAGGCACTCTTTCACCAGCAGACGTTAATGATATTTAAAATTGTTATTCATTAAGAATCATTTTTCAGGAACAGATTACTGCGATGTTTTGCGAACGATGAACTAGTATTGGTAAAAAAATTACTTATGTGTAAGCAACATTAGGATAATTAAAAAAAGGTTATGCTGTGGGGTGATGGTAAACTGTTAAGAATCTGTTCCGTTTATACAGACGATTAACTACAAAAAATGCATGCGATTCTAAGAAGTGCACAGCAAGAAAATGCTGCAGTTAGGATATAATGGAATTACGTTTATAACGAAACGAAAGGCCGATCCTGTAAAATTTGTATTAAGTGAGTTTTGCTTTAGTTTGTTTTTAAAAGTTCTCTTTGAGGAGGCATTTTTTATATTAGATGGTAAATGGTTAAAAAAAAATTAGTAGCTACATAAAATGGACTCATATTGTACATTGTGAAATGCACGTCCCCTATTTGGTGAGTGTTATGAACATGTATTTGTGCATTAATGGTTAACTGGTTCATGAGCTGCAAGAAAATGCTGCAGTTTGGATATAATGGAATCACGTTTATAACGAAATGAAAGGCCGATCCTGTAAAATTCGTATTAAGTGAGTTTTGCTTTAGTTTGTTTTTAAAAGTTCTCTTTGAGGAGGCATTTTTTTATATTAGATGGTAAATGGTTAAAAAAAAATTAGTAGCTACATAAAATGGACTCATATTGTACATTGTGAAATGCACGTCCCCTATTTGGTGAGTGTTATGAACATGTATTTGTGCATTAATGGTTAACTGGTTCATGAGCTGCAAGAAAATGCTGCAGTTTGGATATAATGGAATCACGTTTATAACGAAATGAAAGGCCGATCCTGTAAAATTCGTATTAAGTGAGTTTTGCTTTAGTTTGTTTTTAAAAGTTCTCTTTGAGGAGGCATTTTTTATATTAGATGGTAAATGGTTAAAAAAAAATTAGTAGCTACATAAAATGGACTCATATTGTACATTGTGAAATGCACGTCCCATATTTGGTGACTGGTTCATGCTGTCTTTAACCTTTTCCACTCGGGTGTCGAGTGATACTCAACACGGCGTAGCTCACTACCAACTCGTATCACGCGTAATCCAGGGGCATTTAAAAATAAATTCCGAGAGAACTACTGGCACAGAGGGTGAAAAAATCCGAGTGCAAAGGGTTAACATAATTACAAAGGTAATAAATGTACAGGCAAGGTAAAGCTAAAATTTTTAGTGGCCTAAAATACAGCTTATGGGATTGCCATGCAGGTATTTTTGCAATATACCGGATGATTCTCTTCTGCATTATGAAAACTTTGTAGAAACTGGGAGATGCTCCCCATAAGATTAACCCATAGCTCAAGTGGGACTGGAAATTTCCAGAATAAACTATTTTCAATACTTCTGTATTAACGATTTCTGCCAGATTCCATAAAATACAACCACTTTTTGCAGTTTAGAACTTAGCTGGTTGATGTGGATCACCTATTTCAACAATTCGTTGATTATTAGGCCTAGAAACTTTGTGCACTGAACTCTTTCTATTGGTAGACCTTTCAAACAAAGGTCTAACTGTGGTACTTCTCTCTTTTTTTTTAATTGAATATAGTTTGTTTAATTTACATTCACTGAGAGTTTATTTTGGTTGAACAATTTCTCCAGAAGCTGTAAAGAGCTATCTAATCCATCTTGTTTTTAATAACTGTGGGTCCTTGTGGTCCATTGCTAATGAAGTATCATCTGCATATAATACTATGTTTTCATTTTTTAAACTGTTGGGCAAATCACTCATGTATGATAAAACAATAGGGGCCCAAGGATGCTTCCCTGATGAACGCCAACATTGTTGTTTTCATGGGAGATAAGTATTTAGTCACTGTGTCGTTGGGTCCTATGCTGTCGATCTCCACCATCTGTTTTCTATTCTTTAAATATGATTCGAGCCATTTTGAACTATGAACTTGATTTTCACTTGATATAGATTATCTTCTTACCTGTAGAGTTTTTCCCAGGCCCATACAATGAGCCAAAATACAACCAGAACCTTCATATTCTTCTATCCTCTTTAGAGATTCAAAGCATGCATTCCACATAAATTTAACACCCTCCGCCTGGAATGAAAGGCAAAATTAAAACACAATGCTAAATAGGTCGCTAATATGATAATTAATCAAAAGAATCTGGAAGAAAAACACTTAAGCATTGTACTAGTAATACGAATTTAATGTCCTTCAAATGAAAATACCACAATTACAACAAAACTGAAGCACATGAGAATTTTAATTTACATATTTATTTAGATATGGGTTTATGTCAAAGTTAGGGTGTGTGATCTGGAAAGATAAGAGATAAGGCTTCAGTCCTACATCAGTTTCATTAATAATTCCCGAAATTTTATTTTTTTGAGGCCATAAGTTAAAGTTTATAGAGATAAAGAATGCTTCTCTTACAGTCCATTCAATGATTTGTGACATAGTCATCAAGGAGGAACATGATATTATTCAATGCCATTAACATCAACAGGAAAAAAATTGCTTTAATTTCTCCCATTTTCCCTGACTTTTTTCTCTTTTCCAAATTTCCTGACTTTTCCCTGATTTCCAGATTTTCCCTGACTGCTGGTACCCTGATCATTGGTTTGACAAAGGTTTATTTCTGCATGCTTATGATTTTTAGGAGTACAGAACAGAATCACATAGGGAAATTAAATAAACTTTGGAATGGCCAAAGTCACCCACTCTACAGAATCATGGTGTCTACTAATATATAAAAAAGAAATTCAAGACTTTTTCAAGACTTTTCAAGACAAAAATTTTAAAATTCCAGACCAAAAAGGCTAACTTCTTAATGTGTCATCGTGACGGTAAATAGTTCAATGCCCAGTCCTGTCCAATTTTTCACTTGGAATTGGCCATCTTATTATATCCACATTATTAAAAGTACAAACACAGCACCTTATCTACTTCATTCATGATTAAACTCCTACTAGAAATGAAAATACCGTATACTCGAAATGGACTGTACCGTGTCATTAACGGCTGTTTTTTTAGGAATGCATGGCAGCACGCCGCACAGTGGTGCAGGATTCCTAATAATTGGTATTTTGGATTAAAAAATGTTCAATTTATATGAAATTTGGTCTATATAGGTTTTCGAGGTCGCTGAATATGAATTTAGATTCAAAACTTTTGTAAACTATTTTTTCTCTAAACGTTTTGTAATTTTTTTTACTTAAATTAACTGTTATTTAAAACATCACGATTAATATGAACAAATATACGTTTTCTCAGTCGCCGAATGCTAATTTGATCTTTGTATGTTCGCTAATTACTTTTTTCACAAAAGTATTTGCAATATTTTTATTACTTGGATTTACACAAACTCAAAATTCTCGTTTCATTACAAATTATAGCACAAAGGTTTTCGCGAACTCTGAACACAAATTTGATGTTAATATTTTCACAAATTAATTATTTTGCAAAAATATAAAAGTGAATTTTCAAAAAAAATTTCTTTATTTTTGAACAAGAAATTATGTAAAAAAATAATTTTGCAAATTATATTTGCAATATATTAATAAACAGTTAAATAGCACTCACCTTCAGTTACAAAACCAATTTTTAAAAACAAGAATCTGGGCAATACATGTTATATTAGAGAGAATTGAAGGTGACGCTGTGCCTGCTCCTTTTCTTATGATGTACAATTGTTACCAGTGCAACATTTTTTCTTATCTACTAGAGGAGTAGCAACAGCGATATGTCCTTACTTAAGATGGATTTGAATTCGTCAATCGGTGCATCCAACGTATATGCACAAGAACCCTGTATAGAAAGTTTTTCTAGACTCATAAATACCAAGTATTAGGGATCCTGCACCACTGTGCGCCGTACACGGCGGTCGGGTTCGCGCCATCCAGTGTGAAAGGAGCCTTTGAATGAAATGATGTCCGTCGCCAGTCCAACCAAAGGCTCCTCTTGAGCACACACCAACTCGAAGACTGATGAACCAACTTAACTCGAGCTGGCGAATGCCGAGTTCTCCAGTAAAAACGAACGATTTTGCTGCAACCTCACACATGCCGACAGATGAACTAGACTTTCCGGCGGCTTTCGAGCTAGCGAGATCGCCATCAGATGAATAACAAAGACATTCCACCGCACTAGTTGGCAAATGGCGAGTTCTCCAGTATATCATCCAGGAGCCAACGACATATTCGTCGGCGGCGGCACGTATGGCGTCGTCGGCGACAACGTAATATAATGAGTGAAAGTTACTCGGGTCTTCCACCGGGTCAAAGGCTCCATATCTACCTACGTTTCGGAAAACGACTCGTTTTCGGAAACGTCGGCAGTGATGGAGCCTTCGACCCGGTGGAAGACCAGAGAAACTTTCACTCATCTAATCCGCCGGGAAAACACCAAAACGTAATATAATGTTTTTACTTTCCAGGGGCTGATCTCTGTTCTTTCATGAAGACGTTATGCTTGCGTATAAAAGCAACACAATTCAATGGGAAATGCTAATAACAAAATGGCAAACGGTAAGCTTTACTGAGTGGATGAGAGAAAGAAAGCATTCCAATTCCAGAGTAAAGTTAATTAATCCCACCCGATTATGATGATTCGCAGCATAGAAACTTAGGACGCGATGGTTTAAATATAATATTTCTAGTGGAATTTAATCGAGTTACACTCTCAGAGGCATGGCAAAACACAAAATGTCACAATTGTACTAGGGTACGATCTATGGATCGGCTGAATCTTTAGGAGCGTTGTAATAACCACGGTCAAGGTCATTCTTTTCAAATAACATTCATGGGCAGGAGGGAAGTATACAATCTTCAACCTACAATCTTCAACCTACAACCGACCAAGCCCCGTGGCTCGCAGGTCCCCTGTCATGCGGCGGCATGCAGGAAACGGTGCCCATGTCTAGTGCAATCGAACGACGAAAGTCACCAACTCACAAATACTGACCAGAGAGGTTTAAAATAACACCTCTTTGATAATGACAAATAAAGAAAAAGGGAAACAATATCTCATTTCGTAATGCTATGTCTGCCGTTCCAATTTTTATCCTGACGATTTTCAAGAAACCATTTTTCCCAATTTTTTATTATTTTTCTGCGAATTCCCAACCTTTTCCAGATTTTTTCCTGACGTTAGTAAATTCCCGACTTTTTCCCGGATTCCCGACTTTTCCCGACTGGTAGACACCCTGAGAATTCATAAACAGATAATTAGAGATATACCATACACGCAAACTGATTTTGTGCTTAAATTAGGGCTTACCTGATGAGGTTTTAATTTTTTTACAAGCATAGGATGAACAGATACTAATGCTTTCTTGGTATCAGGGTCAAAATCCAAGACCAATTTATCCAAAGTCTTCAAATCTTGCTGGTCAGTGAAGATTTCATTATACTACAATGATGAATCAATACATTTATAAATTCATATTCTATGCTGCACCTTTTTTTGTTTATAAATTAAAATTAAGAGCAAAACATACATATTAGTTACATTTTCAAAGGCAATTATTATTCATTTACAGATACAAAACATTTACAGAGTTTATCAGAGCAACATTCTTAAAATTTTTAAATGAATGACAACATTATCAACTCAGGAAAAAGAAACTTCAACATTTAGTGAGACTTACAGGGGGATGTCAATAATCACTACTAGCACTCCTCTATTGCAGAAAGGCAAGCACTGCTCCTTCACAAACAGGTGACAATTACCATATTTCTCCGAATATCGTCCCCCCATTTTTGTAAAAATCTTCGCGGGAAAAGTCTGGGGGGGGGACTATATTCGAGCTCAAGGCACCTAATTTCGGTTGTAAAATTCCATCTCCCGAGTTTGAAGGCCAATATTTCAAAAATGGCTATTACGATTTAAAAATAAAGTGTATCGAATTAAGGCTTGTTTACTTATACGTTTATTAATGTCAAAAATACATTTTGAAGTTTGTTATATTAATTAATTTTTCGACCGAGACAGCTAAAAAGGCTGGATTTTTTTCAAGTCTCGGGAAACAAGTTCAACTTTGACGCCCACTTGAAGAAAAACAAGAAAAGCAACTTCTCTTTTCTTCGTATAAGATATGGATCATATATTTATCTTTGATGAAACAAAGTTTAAAATAGATTACTCGGTTAAAAATTAGGTTACGAAAAATTTTAAAAACATGCGCTATCACAGCTAGCAGAAGTCGGAAATAATTTTGTTTTGATGGTATTCTTAATTTTTGAAAACTAAGCACATGTAGAATTGCTTAACAAATTGAGAGAATTAGATATGCTTTCAACTTGTATACATTCATTTTGGTAAGCGAGCTCCACGCGACATGACTTTCAGCCAGACGATATAAGGCTGCTTGAGGTTGGCAAGTTGTATGCTACTGTAGGTACTACTCGCACCAAACACCATGCAAGAAAATTTCTCTAGCATGCACAGGAAAAATATCCTTGCTTATGCTTGAATAAAAGTTTATAAGTTGCAGTATTCACCAAAATAAAATCAGCGATAAGTGAAATAGCTTTTGTCCCCACATTTCTCGGCTTCTTGATGAAAGCAACAAATTGCACTTTAAAGTCTCCAAAAACTTTGGGCGAGGAGGCATAGTGATGGTATGTTTCCAAATATACCGTCAGTTCTTAAACTGACACTGACTTGCATTCCTTTTTTCCGCTATTGTCGAGTGACTCATTCACAGCCATAGGCGAGCTGCTTGCAGAAGAAGATTCCACACGTACCCTACCTTTCTCTTTCTAGCATGCTCTGGGCAGTTGAGCGTGCTTTTATAGCAAAAAATAAGTATATGACAATATCAAATAACCAACGAATTGTACTGAGATTTCATAAGTGGATTCATATTAATGACTTGAACAAGATAAAGGTCAAAATGGTGATTCCCGGAACGGAAAGCATGTGGGATGGAAAATAATGCAGTCTGACAACTTCGTCATAACAAAAATACTGATGTACATAATAGTATGAAACTTCATATGAGTATTAACAAAGCCCTTTGCTACAACATGTGCAAAGGAAAGTTTAATATCTCGATCTTTGTTGTTCTTATGATGCCGCAAATTCAATGGATCCATCCGGTATCAAAAAAAATCGCTAAAAATCAGTTCTCACACACGAACTTCAGCAAATAAAAATTGTAAAAATATTTTAATACCATCAGTTAACGTAGAGATAAACAAGCTTTAATTTGAAATACCACTTTAGAATCGCATTAGCCATCTTGGAGATATTGGTCTTCAAACTCGCAGGTGACGGAATTTTTTCAACGGATACTAGGCATCCTAATAAGGGTGTTACGGATGATATATCGCATAAAACTTTTCGTTCTGCAATTCTTTTTTATTTCCTATTTAGGATTATTAATTACGTCATTAATTTCCAAGTTCCTAGTCACAGTTTATCCATACTAAATTTTTGATCAAATATTTTTCCTTAGAAATCAAAAACTTTAATCCACAGGACTCTATACAAAATTCATATACCTGCGCACATTCATCCGCAAATGAAAATTCATTTTTCAAGCATTATTAACTTGCATTAATGGATATCGGAAATAACCCGTTCCGATTCCGGGTGTTCATGCATCGTGGGTGATTGTACTTATAATTTGCCCTGCCTTATGTTCATAATCTTGACTTGCCTTATGTCTTTATGTAGACCTACAGGGCCAATAAAGTCATTATTATTATTATTATTATTATTGACATCCTTTTTACGATCCCAAATTCATCCATCGATTTTGAAGAGATGGTGTCACTAATTGGAAGAGGAAGAAAAGTATATGTTTTAACTGAAATAGCAGACATTGTCTATTTTTCTCGACGAAATGCATCTCAAAACATTATTCGGCCCCCAATACAAATAATAGAAGACATGAATAATTTTAATCAGTACTAAACAAATACCATCTGGAGTGGAGAAGGTAGTAAAAATATGAAATATTTGGTAAATGGACCCATGAACACCTGTGAAGATTAAATGTCATACTGCTGCACAATATGTACTTTTGGACAATGGCTATAGCCAATATATTATGTGATTATGTACACAAACATAGTTATAAGGAAGCATTTATTTGAAAAAAATTACCCGCAACGTAACGCAAAACTCAATAAAGAAGATATGAGATTTAGGAATTTGTGTCCTTTAATTATATCGTCCTTCCTTTTTAAAATAATGCTTCACTGAGATATCAGTAACCTTGATTTATTGCAACCAACATGAGTGATAGCCACAGAGGGCAGCATTTTAAATGAAAAAACATTTGGTCACCATGATCCCAACGCACATACGGTAGTGCTAACACTTCAAAATCGTGATTACTTATTTGCATATCTCACTTCTCCCTAACACCTAATTATAAAAATATAGTTTTCTTAAGTACAATAGCTATTACTATTAAATTAAATTACTAGCTAGTCAACTTTAATAGATGAAATAATATTCAGTATTTTGCTAAATATATCAACTTGATTCTCCAAATTGATAACTGAAACAATGGAAATTTTTATTACTCAAGGTGTTCAAGTTGTTAACCTGAGAAAATTATGCTGCACAAGTCCTGCTTTGCATTTCAAAAAAAATTTTCCAACACTGAACTTCAAAAAATGGGGGGGGGCAGCATAATCAGGGTGGGACTATAATCAGAGAGGGATTATATTCGGAGGACTACGGTACTCATTAATGTAAGTTGGGGCGAGTTCTGACATGCAGGGTGAGTTTGGCCAATCACGCTGACTGATCCGGAATGAGTTAAAATGCTCATTTCTTTTATAAAAGTTAAAGCAAACAAATGTTTAATAATTGCAGTTGAGTTTAATTCCATAGTATGTGTAAAATTTATATTATAATTCACAAATAAATGTAAGATTAAGCAGAAAATAAAGATTTGGCTCTAAAGTTATACTTGGGAGTCAAGGAAAAGTAACATTCATTTTTTTAGATAAAATTTAGGAAAAAAGTAAAGATAAGATTTGGATTCGAAAAGCGATTCAAATGTGAATTTAAGATTTGGATTTGAGCTTTGAAAAATACTGGATTCAACCCATCTCTACTTAATGATAATTAATATTAACATTGTAAATATAATTGATATTATTACTGTATTCCTGTTTTTAACAGCAGTTTTTTCAAACCTGCAAAATTTTAAGGCTTAAAATCTTGCCGGTCAAATGTAGAGGTTAAATTGAGAAGTATTGTTGGTCAGGTTTCCTAGGGTCTGCTGATAGGATTAGGCGATGTTTCTGAGTTGAGGCTCCAATTCCGGGATTTTTAAGTTGTCGTGAACGTAAGACTTTCTGACGAACCATGGTGCGTCTGTAATTTGCCGTAAAAGATTGTTCTCAGCAGTAGAAAGTGCTTTAAGGTTAGTTTTTGTTATCGATCCCCACATTGCGATGTGAAGTATCCCTTCACAATTGAAAAATTGCAGTGGAAACGGCTTCGTTTAATTTAAAATCGCATTAGCCATCTTGGAGATATTGGTCTTCAAACTCACGGGTGAAGAAAATTTTGTAACGGATGGTAGGCATCCTATTAAGGGCATTACGGATGATATAGGTATCGTATAAAACTTATAAGTTTTACTATTCCATTTTTTATTTCCTATTTAGGATTATTAATTACATCATTATTGCCAAGTTCCTAGTCATATCTTATCTATAATAAATTTTTGTTCAAATATATTTCCTTAGAAATCGAAAACTTTAATCCACAGGACTCTATACAAAATTCATATACATGCTCACATTCATCTGTGAATGAAAATGCATTGCTCAAACATTATTAACTTGTGTTAATGGATATCAGAAACAACCCGTGCCGACATTGGGTGTTCATGCATCGTGCAAATGATTGGGTGATTGACCCAGGTCCTTTTTACGATTCTAAGTTCTATCATCTTTAGGCAGAAATCATCGATTTTGAAGAGATGGTGTCAATAATTGGAAGAAAGAAAATAATATTTTAAAAAACTAACTATGTAATTAATGGCCAATCATAAATTTGAGGCGCGAGCTTATCAAATATTTACTGCAAAAACAAGGCATTTTGTATGAAATTCACTGCACTGTTGGACCAACCTCGGCATACACGACATCGAGAAATAGATATGAATGCGAAATACAAGGAATGCTCTTCTAATTAGGCTTATGTATTCCATAAGAAAAAATATTTTGCTTCCTGGCTTACTTTCATTACAAGTTAATAGGGCATGTCACTCATGTAGGCCTCATATTATGCCTAAGTACACTCTAGGTACCATACTGCAAGCTAATTTACATATTTTTGAGTAATCCTAGGAATGAAGGTAATTTTCTTATTTCTTTCGAGAGCTACCGGAAAATTTCCATTAGGTCTTTTGGCCTGTGCTACGTGCCATATTAATTTGACTGTTTTTTAAATTATGCATTAGGTAGGTAGACCTGCCATTTGATAGTCGGATTGCTGGCTAACTTTAATTGCGATGACTTACGTAAAAACTGGGTCTCTTCACTCATGTACACCCGTCCACAAAAAAATGTTACCACCTCGGAGGCCGAATTTTTCAAAGTCCCGAGTTGAAGGAGATTTGACAACAGTGCAGCTCTGTCCCTTTAAATGCCCCGAGCAGCACCAGCACCGAGGCTCGGTCCTCCTCCTTCCCTTGCCATGGTTTGTGGTGTGACCCTTCCTCAATGACCTGGAGAGAGATTTTTGCGTTGGAGAGGGAGGGCCGCAAAGGTGCCTTGTGACAATTAGTCGGCCCCAAGGAGTGAGGCCTCCCGAAAAAAGCCTTCTTTTAGATTGCTGCTCGGAGTTACTCCCTTGAAGATGGGTCGCTTAGGTTTCCGCGACTACGGCTCTTGAGAGAGTGACTACCGAAATGTAAATGCAGCTCGAAGCAAGAGTTATCATTAACACCGTCGATATTTCTTAGTCTATGTCATTTCCACAACGTTCCAAAATACTCAATTTTTGCCTTTATTTCGTCGTAGAAAATTTTGATTACATAACATGAATAACATAGATGAATATTGTTATCAGCATTTACATATCTGTTAACGATCGTGTCATTTTTAAATTATCGGTGAATTATATTTGACTGCGCAATGAGCTCGAAAACTGCGCTTGTATAGTAAATGGCAAAAATACTTACGCTACAACTGGCACATACAGATTTCAACAAGAAAAGAGAAGACTTATTGGACGTCTTTACGGAATATAAGTGTTAAGTTCCAAACTTAATTGCGTAATAAATTAGGAAAAATTATCGCGGATACAATTAGAATTTATTTCAAATTACACACCATCCTCGCGCTCTCGCATACTCGTCTGGTTAATTCTTAGAATGAATACTCATCGGCAATTCATATCGTAGTATATGCTATTGCAAAAATAAAAAAAAACTCAATAAATAAAAGTATTAAGGAGATTATTAGGAACAGCTTGAACGTCTCTTAGATGCATTGGTCAAAACTCTTAAGTGTTTTCCTATTCGAAGGTCCCTGTTCGAAACCCAGCAGTCCGTACTTGAGTACTGTGTGTACTGGAGTACTACTACCTCTACTCAAAGGTTATAACATTTTCTCGTATCGTTGAACGGAAATGTGTATTAAGGACAGGACGGATAATTTTACAATGTGACCGGAACACATGCAACGTAATTAGAAGGAATACGTGGAATTACTGAACGACTGTGCAAAAAGACCTAGAAGATTTTTATGGACTCACCCGTGAGATATGCGAGGGGAATATATTGTCGGAGGATTTCGTAGAAACTGTACTGACATCTAAAACGGAAACGAGAGTAACAAGGGAATGCGAAGACAACTGAATCTCTCATACTGCTAAACTTACGCTTAAAATCATCAACCAAGGTATGGAAAAGAGAGTAATAAATGAATGAGGCCGCCTTGTCCGCGATATCTGCTAGAGGACGAGTCATCCAAGCCTGTCATTTATCCCCCTCTGTGACGAAACGTCTCTCAACGTAATTCTCCTTCGGACTTAAATGTTGGCAGGATACTCCTTTTCAATACTAACCGGATTACTACATTACTCTCCCTGCTCCATGATCTAACCCCTCTCTTCTAAATAAATTAAAATCACCCTCCATGCATGCAAAATTTCATTACTTGAGTCTTCTTATGATTTAAGGGGTGACTAGTTGACCAGGGCTTGATCACCTGCAAACCTTATCAACTTTCCCCTACCTATACACCTGTATCGAGCCCTCCCACCATACCCTCCGAATGTGAATTAAAAAGTGCCGGTGCCTACGCACAGCCTTACGCAACCCCTCTCTCTAATACCACCTCATCTCATTCCCCGTCCGCTTCTCTCACCAGCACTTTCTCGGTAATGCATGAACTTTGGCTCAGTCTTCTGTTCTTCCAATTAATTCCTGTTTTACGCAATAGTTCCATTAACCCTTTCCTCTTCACTCTGTCGAAAATATTTTTGAAATTAACAATACACGCAGATATATTCTGATTATTTTCTAATCCTTTCCACTCATTCCAATGATTTTGATTGAAAAATTGCTTTCCGATGACAAAATATAAATTTACCTGCAGAAAAAATGTCTCCTTCCCCTCTATCCCTCTCCAAGAAAACTACATGCCCAGATATGGGCGATAAGTGACCACGGACCGCTTCGCTGAGGCCCTATTCTTAAATAATGCCGAGACGGGTATGGGGACGGATGCGTAGATTTTTTCACCTTAAGAATCATCTCCGACACGTTTTATGACACCCACCACTCCATCCAGGACACCTCGGGTCTTCTTCCTACCGGTTCAAGTCTCTTTCAGGGCCCAAGCACAATGGGTATTTAAGGAGCAGGTAAAGCATGGCGGGTTTTTCCTCTCTTAGGACTGACAAAGGTGGACAGAGAGTTTTGCAGTGGGGGGTGGACCGCAAGGGTGCCCTGCGACAATCGGCTCCGAGGAGTGAGGCCTCCCGAAACGCAGCCTTCTTTTCGATTGCTGCTCCGAGGGCCTCCCTCGAAGATGATCGTGTAGGTTTCGCGACTGCTGAGAGAGTGACGACCCAAATATGATTGCAGCTGAAGCAAGAGTTGTCATTAACACCGTCGATATGTCTTAGTCAAAAGCGTTCCCAAAATATTCACAAATACTCCGTTTTTGCCTTCATTTCGTCATAGGAAATAATGAGATCATAAAATATTCGAGATAAGAGCTTGAAAAATGCGCTTGTATAGGAAATGGTAAAAATAATAATGCTATAACTGTTACAGGCAGATTTCGATAACAATAGATAAGACGTACTGAACGTCTTTACGGCATATAAGTATTAAGTTCCAAGCTTAATTGGGTAATATATTAGGAAAAATTATCGCGGATATATTTAGAATTTCTTTCAAATTACATACAATCCTCGCACTCTCGCATACTCGCCTGGTTATTTCTTAGAATGAATACTCGGCAATTCATATCGCAGTATATGCTACTTGAAATATAAAAAAATGACAGGACGTGTAATTCTGCAATATGATCAGAACACATTCAACGTAATTATAAGGAATACTTGGAATTACTGAACTACTGAGCAGAGAGGTCGGAGGATTTTTATGGGCTCGCTTGTAGGATATGCAAGGAGAATATACTGTCGGAGTATTCGAAGAAACTGTATTGCCATCTAAAACGAAAATGAGAGTAACAAGGGAATGCGAAGACTACTGAATCTCTCATGCTGCTACGTTGGTGCTTATAAACATCAATCGATGTATGGAAAAGAGAGCAATGAATTTCTAGGTGAGGATCAATTCATATTTTCCAAGGGAATTAAACACGTGATGTGATTGCAGTGATGAGAATCATTATTATCATTATTTTTGGTTCCACACACTGTCCCTCTTCAGCCCCCTATACCTCCCATCATTTTATCCAAGGTACCCGTTCTTCGCCTCACTCTACCCCGTTTAACCAATATTCTTCACTTAATGACATATTTCAATTCACCCTAGCCCTTTTCGTCTTCTCTATTGATCAATCAAAATTCTTTCCTCTCCTACCATTTCTAATACTTCATCATTTGTCCTCCTTTTGACCCACTTCAATTTCTCCATCCTTCTCCATACTCACATCTTAAAAGCTCTGAGTATATTTCCATCTTCGTTCCACGAAGCCTATGTTCGAGCGTCATATAGTGCCACGCTCCATATCAAACTTTTCGCTAGTATTTTCTACTTCCCTACTTAACACCCCTGTCAACAGCTCACGTCTACGACTAAAAGCTTATCTTGCTAATACAATCTTCTTTCTCCTCCTGTCCTCCTTCTGTCATCAATGCTGCTATACCCCTTTTTCTCCAATACACTACTTAAATAGCGGAAGGTGGAAATGTGAAGAAATGGAGAGCCTGTCCAAATTCAAACCTTGCTTGGAATAGCGCGTGTAACAGCACATTTGTAGATCTGTAGTTCATTTCTCGGATGAGTTTTTTTTTTGTTGTGATCTGTCTTGATTCTATTTTCACCACCTGCTTACTGTTTGGGGTTGTGGGTATCATAACACATGCCGGGAGTGTTTCTGAGGGTGAAAAAATATAGACCGACTTCTGAACGTATCGGAATTATTTCCGAAGGTAGGGTATATCGGCTAAGCGCTCAAAGGCTTCTCTGATTAAGCCGTTTTATGCAAATGTCTTTTAGAGAGAATTAGGTAATGAGGCTGGAAAAACTTCTACTTTGTAAGAATCTCGGCCCACGTAAGCCGATAGCTATTGATTTTCAGAAATTAATGGCTTTTGAATAAAGTTCCAGGAGTTCAAGCGTTACAAAAATACTGAAGATCATATTAGCAACTGATCTAATTTCATATAGACGTAATACATGAGCAGTTGAAGTAGTGATCAATTGAAAAAAACTACGGAATAATAAACCTAAGACTTTCTGTTTACACCTTCCTAAGACTTTCTTCACACCTACGTTTTGCGACATGAACGTTGGATGAACCTGAGTTAATTGGTGACTTAAAGATCAATAAATGTAGGCGTTTTGAAGTGTTAAGTTTAGAGGACATAAAATTTCAACCAGAACATTGCATATTTTATGGTCTTATAATACCCGTGGAAGCGCAACGACCATTTAGCACGTTAATCATTACCCTCGGAAAATCGTCCGGTTGTCATAGGACTCCAAAGTGGTCTCGGAATAAATGTTAGGTATTTTCGAAAGAGGTTATAAAGCGAGTGTCATTTTCTATTATTTTTCTAGTAGAAATGTGGAGAGAAGTGATTGGAACTCATATCGTGCCCCTTCTCCCGTTCTGTGACCACGGGTACGCATGTGTCTCGGGCGACTCGTCTTCTAGCAGATATCCTGGACAAGCATGACCACTGAGAAGAGTGGTCTTGAGTCTAGGCGGTCTGCCCTGGTTGTTCACTTGAAAAAGTGTGAAAAGGGAATTGTTCTCGGGGGAAGGGTACCGCCAATAAATGGCGAGAGCTCTGGGCATTTAAACTCTGCGCCAAGGGACAGTGTTGTCAAATCTCCTTCAACTCGGGACTTAGAAAAATTCGGCCTCCGAGGTGGTAACATTTTATTGTGGACGGGTGTACATTAATGTACAAACTCGACTCGACTCGATACTCGCGAGTACTTTACAACTCGACTCGAGGTCAAAAAGTACTACTCGCACATCCCTAGTTGATACGTAACACTTCATATTAATTGCAATGCTAACAGATCGAAAGCTATGGCAGATGCTGGGCACTTTTAGTGTTTGTTTGCTGGTGACGGAAACTCTCGCAATGGCGGGGGCTAACATCTTAAGGGTCTCGTAAAAACTGTATTTTTTTATATGGCAATCATTGGGACAATTGACGGTGCCCCTGCAATCTCTCGTAATGGTGGGGGTCTCGCAAAAGCCATACTCACACTAACGCGGTTCCACTGTATTAGTTGCACGGGAACATTTTCATCTTATTTCTGTGACTTGAGTTACACATCCTCTTCTTGTCAATATCTACCGCACCTACATTACATTCACCGGGCGTGCAAAAATTTAAAATCTACGATCCGGATCCGATTTTACTCTGTGTCTTTGGATCCGAATCCGGAACTGAGTAAAATGAAAGAGCCGTGGATCTTTGGATCTGATCTGGCCATCACTAGTAAATAATGATTATATGTATACACAAACGTGTCAGAAATTGCCCCAACTTACAGTACCCTTAAGTACCAAATGCTCCTCTTTCGTCTCTCCCACCCTTGCCTTATTTAATTCCATTCTTTCCATGTTCCTTCCCTTTTTAAAATTTAAATTCATTAAATTCAGCATCAACTGATCCTTCAGGAATCCCAACAACTTTCAGCATTGTGTGCAGGTCTAAAGGTGGGCATCTTCTTAAGCATTTTTTTGCACAAATGCTTATCGTAGCACATTGTGCCATGGAAAAGAGATATTCACAAAGGCTCATTATATTCACTAGAGCCCACCATGATCTCCAGATGATATGCCATTGAAACAATGAACAAGTCTTCACATGGAGGTGATGAACAGCTTGGGTCATTAGGAAATAACAATGTGCCAACAGATGCTTTGTCTTATTAGTGATAACATGGTCATGGTGTGCAAGGCAGATCTATAATCTTCACCTGCATAGCATCACTATCCATGCATTTGTAGAGCACCAGCAGGAAAGAATGCTAGAGATAGCATTCTTTCATGCTTCACTTTGAACAAGAGTATTTTTAATGAATGCCTTAAGATTCCAGCCCTTTGGCCTCACCAATCTCTGCCTGTCAGCAATTCTTTTAATTCTTTCTTCTTCATCCTTTGCTGCTGCCTTTGTCTCTTCTGCCAACCGATTTCCCTTCATGACTTTTCGGATGTTCTTCCTCCCTTTCCCTGCTTTATCCTGGAATGAAAAGTGAGAAAAGGTTTCATAAATAACAAATACAGTAAATCTTTTAACTTTTGAACACTGAATAAAGCTTTCATAAATAAATAACTTACATATAGAGTAAATCCCTCTTTTACACTTTTGTGGGGAACATGAGAAAAAAGTGTAAATTGTGGGAAAAAGTAAATGGTATGCATAATTTTATGAAAGTTACGCCTGAGAGAATAAACAGCTCCATGCTTCTTGATTTTGCCAACCCAATGTCTTGTCTTCATTGAATGACAAACTTACAAAACTGAAATATAATTGCAACAAAAACTCTGTAAAAATGCTAAAATCTCTCACTTGAAATGCAGGGAGACGTGGAGAGAGACCTATTAAGACAGCAATATGGTTGGGCAAAGATTAAGGAACAACAGGAAAAACCTGTGCAGTTATAAACCAGAGGAAATATCAGGAATTATTGAACAGATGTATGAGGGATGCAGAAGGGCAAATGGTTGAGGGAAAAATAGGTGCAATAGACAATAGAAGCATCAAGAACCATGGGGCAATGGCAGAAATGGAGGAAGAAATTAAGGAATTATGGAAATAGAAGGATTTAAAGAAAGCTCGGCAAAATAATATTTAAGGAAATAAGCAATAGACTTAGGAGGGATTCAAAGAGAATGTGAGATCAAAAAGCACCGTACCTGCTCCAAAAAATGCAAAAAGCCTCGAAATGCACAACTGACCAAGCTACTCTCTTCTAATGCTCGTTCCATTTTCTAATGTTCATTCCATAATTTTAATTAGTTTAAAAAAAAAATTTAAACCATAAGTGTTAAATCAAAATTGTATAAGCCGTGTCCGAAACGGAAGGGCCGAGGGCGTAGGGGTCTCAAAGGTCCTTGTGCACACTTGGGGAGAGACTCCCAGAGACACCCACTGCGAAAAAAGGTACCGGGAACAAACGAGCTATGACTTTTAGTTGCAGTGGTGGAATGGCAGTTTTTTTGCTTTCGATCACAGTCTGATTATCGTAATTTTTAAGTAATTTATGTTCGCTTTCCCTTCAGATATTCGAATTTTCCAAGTTTTCAATATTATAAGGAATTAATTTTTACTGATAGTGGACTGTAGGTGATATTTTTCGGTATTTAGATCAGTGAATACTTGATTTACATTAAATAATATCAATTAATTCCATACAAAATATTATCTCCATTTTCTGCATCGCCGTATAAAAAACTTGTTTAAATTAGCTTTTTGAACTGGCACTTAGAATTAGTATAAGTAACTTTCACTCCATGTCAAATATAAACTCTACTTTCTTACTTGTATGCTGTCTTTATTTTCAATTTACCGATATATGTATTTTGGATAGAATCTTTCCATTTGCATAAATGGTAAATACCTTTATTGATAATACCAGAGTGTTCGTTCTTTTCACATGTTTTATAAAAGTCAGTTTCATTTTAAATTAATATAAATTTTGTTTCGTAGCATATACGTTTATTATAACACAAGGTTTTTTTTTAAATCGCTGTGCTAGGGAACTGATGACCCTCACAATTGAGTACCTATATTCATAGCATCTTACAAATAAGATATGGAGCAAGTTTACGGCATTATCTGTCAGTCATTTGAAAGTTTCTTTAATAATATACGTAATTGACGTAACCTACCCGTATCATCAGATTTAAATGCTATTAAAATTATACAGGAAGTTTCTGTTTCTCTAAATGATATTTACATATAATTTAATATTGAAATAAAAATTGTTCTCGTGAATGGCATGCTAAGATAAATTTGAGTTGAAGGCTGCATGTGATGCTTTCATAATGTATTTCAATTATGTCACTGAAAATTTTCGAACTGACATTAAAATGTATGTATGTTGGTAATTGCCTATTGTTAATGACTAAAATCCAATCTAATATGAATAAAATGAAGAGTAAGGCGTGAGAAGAAAAGTCATTTTACGTGCTTTCAGGATAGCATATTTGGAAGTGGTAGGAAATCATAATTACGCAAGGATTCAGTGCGAAACCTCGAAAAAATGACTAAATTTTCCTTACTTATTGTATATATAATTACTTCATAACCCGTGATAATAACATTGTCCCTTGGGACATAACATGGTAGTAACTGTGGTAAAAGAGTTAAGCACAAGACCATGTTTGGAGGAACGGTATGGTACAAACAGTGTTGCCGGCATAGGAGCTGTTTCAAAAAGGGCTTCTTGGACCGGGAATCAAACCTCTGTATTGCTGAGGCAATTAATAGGCCATCCCGCTACCCAGAATTCCTGTATCCAAATAGAATTTTGGGAGGAATAATGCCATTTTAGGATAGCAAAACTTGCCTGTCTCCTGTCTCGTCATCTGTTGTCCCTGTCTCCTGTGCCGTTTTAGGGTTAAATTAGGACACGGAAAACAAGTGCTGAAAAGTGTCGGTGGAAAAATGTGGTCCTTCGTAAAAATTATAGGATCTATACTCATGACCAGTGGCTTTGTTCATGACCACTTCAGCCTTATAAATGTTACAAATTCCATCCTTGTCGGATCATAATTAAAGGAGAATGAGGCTCCTATGGATCATACTAAAATTACATTAGGAATCAGGAATACTGGCTAGGTTGTTGTCTGGCAAGCCAAAGGTCCGTGGTCTGATTACCATCCCAGGACACCTTTCTCCTCGGGAAATGTTTGACACAATTATTTGCCGTGCATAACAGCAAAATAAAATTTTATACATTATTTATAGTCATATATTATCATATATAGTCTAATATCAATTTACATTATGCCTTCTCCAATTATTACTTTCCACAGTATAAGTAAATTATCAATTATGCGTTGAACTTTCAAAACGCACGTTAAATTAACTCCAGATGCATTTTTTCTGTTAGCTGATAAATATACCGCTCAATGTAATTTGCCGCATGGCTACAAGAAAAACACAATGAAATGATTTCTAGTGGTTGTTGATAACTGCGAGTTTAATATTGGTAAATACACAGTAGGTTACCACCGTACTTTCGCCAATGAATTCCGTTTTACAGAAAATATTTACGATATCCTTCTTTCTCTAGCTAATTATCTTAATACATATTTCTTAACCCTCTTTGTGGAAAAATTAACAGACTCAAGGATTACTGTGATACAAGAAGCTGGAAAGATAATAAAATCTTTTACGTCTCTAGATGCTATTGCGACAAACGAATGAAGATGCAATATATTCGTATCTTAAGTTTACGAACACGCTCTAACCAGCTCGAATCAAGCGCGATGTGAGGAATTATGGGAAATCCACCTCAAGATGGCCGGGCGCCCAACGAGAAGTGTGCAAAAGTGTACATCGGTTGCACCCTTGGCTCCGAGCCCGTCCCAAGGGCCCTTGACCAGCCCCCTACCGTTTCGGACGCACTTCGCAAGATGGCCACCGCCGGCCAAGTGCACTTCAAGGGCGCATACATGCCGTTTCGGACACGGCTATAGTCTTTATTACTAGCCTTTACACTTTCCCTTGGTTGGTCTTAATTTTTATAATCAGTATTCTCACGTTCTTCGGGACATTTCACGGAAGCCATTTGGAATAACGTATCGCATTTGTTTCAGCAGACGAAAAGAGACCTTAGTAGTGGAGGAAGGCATCCTGCCTTGGAGGGCGTTTCCTTTCATCTGATGTATCGTCCCCATTGAAAAACAATCTGCTTTGCCATGTATAACAATTTTATTGAAATAGCGGTTGTATCACAATAGGTTCTTTTTAAAGATTTCGTTAGGCCCTTGATGTACATACAGTAATTTTGTCTGTTGTATATGCACAACATATTATTGTATTATACAAATTCTTATTGTATTATATGTATTATACAAAGGACTGAAAAAATGGGTCTAATAAAGAGCCCTCCTGTACCGACAAATGCGTTAAGTATTAATTCATATAATGGGGAATATGCATGAAATTTGTTTCTTGAAGATTAATGATGTACTTGATGTGAAATTTTCTCACCAATTTAAATATATAAACCAAATTTTTCTACGCCCACCACAAGGATTATTAAATGATATTAAAATGTTCCCGAAATCGACGATGGTCACGTGACCTGAAACGCCTTCTGATGTCACTGCACAGTATAGGTTCCATATTGTTACGGAGATAGACATTTATAATTAAAAGAAAATGAAGTGAATATATTGTTTTGAGGTTTTTAGCCGTTTCTCGAAAGAAATGATGACTTAAAAAATACTTAAAAAAGCACATTCCGACAAGTCCTTTGGTTGACTCCATTATGGCGGCGTTCTTCTTAAAAAAAAAACCAGCAATTGCATAGACGTATTAAAATTCTTGGGCACTAAACAGGCCTTATATAATTAATGGATGATTTACTCGTTACCATTCATACTACGTAAATAAAAATCGAAATACAATCGTTTATTGCAATAAACAAATGAGATAAATACATACGTTATCGCCAAGTATTCATTTAGCAACTTACTTCTACGCATAAACAGATAAACAACGCCCTTAGTGATACCGTTCCGTGACGTCATGTGATGACGTCGTGTTTTTAAGCTGCCGAAAAATTACAATTTTCAAAGAGTAATATCTTTGTAACGCAACTTAATTCTTGAGCAAAATTTTCGCCAAGCACATTTTAGCTAATAAACTTCACATTCAAAGAGTTATAAAACATAGTGCATGTTCCCCATTGCTCAATAATGGCAGCAAAGCATAGAAAGGAATATACATAGATGTATTGAAAGTCAATAAACTAAGAGCGCTACTCCTTTGGCACCGCGTTCATCAAATTACATCAAGCAGTTACAAGTATAGGTAACAAATAATAATTTTCTCAAGTCAATAATCTCGTAAATTATAAAATTAACTCATGAAAATGTTCAACATTGATAAATATAGAGTGAAAGAAAATATGAAAACAAATTTAGGAGAGACAATTGAGTGGCTTGCTGTTTTTCCGTTCTGAAACTTAAGTGTTTTGCGTTTTTGGGCCATGGTGTCTATCTTGGAAATGCTCTCAACTCAAAGACGTGCAAGTGTGCTCTCGACCGCCCGGGAAACTAAAGAAGATCAAATGCGTATTCGTAACTGCTAATGCTACAGGATTTCCACCAATATTAACAATAAATTAATCGGATGGTGACTTGTACCGTGCAGTTGATACGTAGCACTTCATATTAATTGCATTGCTAACAGATCGCAAGCTATGGCAGATGTTGGCCATTTTTGGTGTTTGTTTGCCGGTGACGGAAATTCTCGCAATGGTGGGGGCTAACATCAAAAGGGTCTCGTTAAAACAGTATTTTTTTGCATGGCAATCATAGGGTCAATTGACGGTGCCTCTGCAATCTCTTGTAATGGCAGGGGTCGCGCAATAGGCCATACTCGTACTACCACGGTTCCACTGTATGTTGGTGGAGCACGTTATCAAAAGCAATGAATGAAAGCAGGCACATATTTAAATGGAATGATGAGAGGCAGAATGGGACCTAAGAAGAATAATAGAAATGCTAGGAGAGGTGTTTGCATGGGGAAAGCAGAATGGAAATAAACAATCAAAACTAATCCATACTTGTTTGAAGAATAATAATAACTACAATTAATTCAACAACCTCTGGCAACAATGCACTAGCAACCTCAATGCCCACAGTGAATCAGAGTAAGAAGATGTGAACACACATTTGAAAAAAATACTGCTCAAAAACTTAGCAAGAAACTGGTTTTATTCAACTTACAATTACAAGAAATCCAGCTTCAGTGATCAAGCATTTATTAATAAATTGTATATTTTAGAAAATTGACATTTTCCTGCTATCAACACCAACTATGGCAATGATCTTGGTGATGATTTATTCAAATCCAGAAATGGAACACAAAAGGTTTATTTTTAGCCAAGTTTAGTGTCTACCACTGTGTATTATCCTGCTCTAGTTCAAAGCAATATTGGCGATCACTAACGCGACTCAATATGCTCATAGCATCGCCAACACTGGATGCAAATTTCTAGAGATTTTATAATCCTTGATCCAATGGCTTTCATATAGGCTACAGTGATGGATGAATACATGAATCAATTCCCACAGAAAAATGGAGCCCTTTGCTCTTTTAACAATCACTTAAATGTCACAACAAGTCATTGTGAATTGAATAACAAACTTTACTTTTTTAAAACATCTTTTAATTCTCTTCCAATGGAACTGGCCAGGTAGGAAGTGCTTATGCATCCTATGACCCTTATACTTGTGTTTGGAGGGATTTAACAGAGAACAGTAAGTACATTAGGTATGCAGAGAAGAGGGAGTAGTAGATTAGGCTGTTTGGATGGAATAATTACGGGCAAGAGATACAGAGCTAAAGCCTATTTCACACTGTACTTGATCCAGCACAAGGTCGAGTATACTAGCAAGTATGCTAGCATACTTGCTGAGCTACAGGATTTCATACTTGATGTAGTACTAGATTTCTAGTAGCTCCCAGTAGGACCAGTAGCCATCGACCAATCAAGACACGTTATAGATGCTGAGCGAACTTCTCTTTTTCTAATTAGTATGGAATCATATGGAATAGCCGCTTCACAGCAAGCACAAGGTTAATGATCGCGTGAAACCTCCCAGGACAGTTCTAATCATGCTAGATTCCGTCCTCAATATCATGTAGTGTCTAGCAGACTAGGTCTTGTGCTGGGTCAAGTATCGTGTGAAATGGGCTTAAAGAAGAACACTACATGAAAGACTGGAGTATCTTGATGCATGGAACTGGAACATGGATGAAATGAAATGTTCAGAAATCTTTCACACCCATCTAAACCTGCATAAACTCTGAGGATAGTTATCTTTTTGTTATATACATAATTGTTTACCTACAGATATTGAATTTGATAATACCTTTCCAATAGTTTTAAACCCAAAACAAGTTCTTATTGCAGATAATGCTTTTAAGGTGACTGCTTTTTCATAAAGTGATATTCACTATGCATATGTCACTTAAATGTCACTCACAAGAAATCCATTTCTGAATACTAGCTGCTCGGGGCTGATTCTCCACTCATTATGATCACTGACTTTGTAATAAATATGACACCAGTGTCTGTCTGTCAGAGACAATCTGATTGAATCATTCCCACTGTTGTCCAATAAACAAAAATAATGCACACTAAATTATATTCAATTCCATTTTTCTCTAGATATTTTTAATCAGGAGTTGACTGCAATAAATCCCCAAAGATAATGCCCGAGCCATCATGATGACCCTTCAGGAAATATGAGTTTCAATGAAGGAATAGAGGTTATTAGGGGGAGGCAACCTGCAGATTAGGACATTTATGACATTTAGAAATACTTTGGGGAATGGAGGAAGGGTGGATAGAAACCTGGAATAAGCCTTCTCTTAATGAAAGGCACCAAGGGGTCAATGGCTTAACATCCCATCTGACGGAAGGAATACTGAACTCAAAGTGCTCTCGACACAGCACTCAAGTGAGGACCAGTTTACAAATGATACATTTCGGCCACTGCAGGGATTAGAACCCAGGCCCATGAAGTGGGAAGCCAGTACTCTAGCCACCACACCAACTCAATCACCTGATTATTAATATAATAATTATAAAAATGACTCTTTGGCAAACAACATTGAGAGATCAATTCCATGCAAAATACAAACCTTATCTTTCTCCTCCACCTCTTTCTCTTCCACCTCTTTCTCTTCCTCCTTATCCTCCATACACATTACTTCACTATCAGAGCCTGAGTCAATTATCTTTATTCGGCGGAGTTTCTTCTTTTTCCTAATAATATTAATTTTAGAAACCTTAGTTGTAAAAATAAGATGATAATTGGCCAATACAGCATCTGATCAACAATGAAACCGTTTTAAAGTACGACACATGGACCCTACTGGGGTATTCATCTGAGTGAATGTGACAAAAAAAACTATTGGGTAGGTAATTGGAAACTACCTCAGTAGTTATACATGGGAAAAAATGTAGATGGCATAAAAACATTTATATCACTGCAAATATAGGGCTTCAACCATAGAAACAGCATTCCTCCAAGTAGAGGAAGGGGGGAGGGGAGTAAGGTCAATGCCATCAGCATAAGAAACCCTTGAAAAACAGTATCTGACCCCAGAGGTGTAACAACACAAGAGATGGAGTCATGTTCAAAAAAATCACAGGTTACAAAACAGGAAAATAGGTACTTTAAATATTAAATTGGTGATGTCAAATAACAAGATGAATTTTATACTGTATTTACTTGTGTAAGCCGCGCCCTCATGTATGCCGCGCACCCCTATTGTCGGGCAGGCTCGTGAGGAAAAAATTATTTCTATCGAAAAAAAAATTTTTTCCCTTGAGCCTGCATCATTTTGTCACAACATGAATGCACGTTCTTTAATAGAAATACTGTGCCTAAATTACGTGTACGTCTTTCTCATTAATTGATTGAATTACGTGTTATTATCATCACGATCGTAATCACGTCGTGCATCAATGCACGGCCCGCACGGCCTCTATTACTGTGCATCTTTTTCTCGTAGCAGCTCACAGTAATTACTGTTACATACGATCACATCATCCAGCTATAAAAATGGCATCAGTTCAAAATAACATCAACTGAAATAATTGCAAAAATATATACAATTTCAGCCCGTGATTACTCTATTATTACGGAAATCCGTTGGCATATCAACAAATCAAAGCCAAACGCCATCCGTACCTGATAGCGGTGATCTCGTCTGCTCTCTGCGTAGTAGCTGTGGACTGGGACGATTTAACAACACCGGAAAGTCTTGGGAACACACGGAAAAAACTAAGCTCAATGTAATAACAATTATAATTCTTATAAAACTAAAGAAAAACACATTCCCGGAAATATAATCATAAATCACTAATGAATATTCATATCATAACAGTTCTCACTCTTAGTTTTCGTCACTGCTAGATTCAGATACACCATATTTCCTTCATGGAGCTCGATTTCCTATTTTTTCGGCATCGCTTATAATATTTAGTTTTATACTCACAAGAAACTATCGAAATTTCTCATCAGAATTCATTTTAGCGTGATAATAGCAAATTATTTTAAAATGCTAAATGATCGATTCGAAAGTGTTTACTACTCTCACGCTTGGAGCGGATAGCACGGAAGAAGGCATAATCTCTGAGCATACGACTATTGCCACCACGTAACAAATTTTTTGTCGTGTCTTTGCAATGTAGCTTTAATGTGTATGCAAAAGGAGCTATCTATTACGTAAAAATGTTGCTACAGATACGTGATACCGAAACAAACTCCGCTTACGATTTTGAAAAAACATAAAGCCCCTTGCGGCAGCTTACAGGATACAGTATATTTAAATACATATCAGTGCTACAATGTGTTGTCCTACTTACCATCTATACACGATAAATCTATTGCTTTGACAAATGGTGTTTCTGATCTTGCGTTTCTTCCAGTACCGTTGTACACTCAGACTTTGTTAAACGCGGATTTTTATTATTAATTACATACTTCAAAATTTCAGAATACTTTACAATGTACGATTTACTACTAGACCATGCTGCGAAGACTAGCATACCTCTATTACTAGACCACTAACCATACTACCAGACAGAATGCGAAACTTAGGAGAAAAAACAACAGGAATCTGAGGAAAAATGGTGCGCGGCTTACCCGAAATCTGGAGGATTCGTGTAAGGCGCGCACCCCCATTTTTTCTCTGGCGTTTCGGGAAAAAAGGTGCGCGGCTTACACGCGTAAATACGGTAGTTTTATATCTCATTTTGATTTAAAAAGGGAAATGTGGCTTGTCATTTGTTAATATGGTGCATCAACATGATGTGATAGGGTGACTGGGCTAATTTCACAGTCTTCCTAGTTATTACAGAAATTTTCATAAAATTAAATTAAGATTTCCCTGAGTGTTATTTAGTTATCAAATTCTTTACAAAACAGGTTATTGCCCTCATCCAGCAAGCAAAAAATAATTTAAAAACAAAAATTACATAAAATTACAGGAATAGAAATTTTGAGAGCATTTCTCAGTATGTATTTCATAACAAAATAAGATCCTAAAGGACATTGTCCAAGACGTAAAACTACTTACTTGACTTTTGACCCTGAGCTTTTATCAGTACTGGAATCAGAGGAAGCTTTTCGTTTCCTCTTCTTCTTCTTTATAACTTCAAAATCACTTGAATCAGAGCTCTTGCCTGAGCTAGAAATCTCGAGCACATCAGAGTCAGAATCTGATAAATGCTTTTTTGCCTTTTTCCTGAAATAGGAGAAATCCCACTGATCAATTTATTTTTGTGAATTGCAATTTAAGAGGTAGATGACAGAAAGGCATGTTCAGTAGCAGTGAAGGAATCAAAAATGCAACTTAAAAGAGGTAAAAGGGAGATTTCTGAATTCACATCACAACTCCTCTGACAATAAGCAGTTTTCAGGGCTTAATCTGAGTGCCACTAATAAAAAAAAATAAATATGAAAAAACAAAATTTTACCAATGGACTTTAATGTTAGAAGTATTTTACATGTAAATTTTAATATCCAATTGATAGGCAAAATTGCAAATTTCAGTTGAGGTATGAACATCAACAAGACAACATAAAAGATGAGAAACTTATAAACAAACAAAGTTTATATTTAAAATGATAAGGATTTCAGTAAACAGCAAAAAAAACTCTTACAAATTCATATCAAATAATACTAATTAACTTGTAAGTTTGGTAAGCCCAGACATTAAAGGGTTAAGCAATTCCTACACCATGTCAGTATCTACAAATAAGGTAAATGAGAAAAGCAACAAAAATAATGCACTTTATACTAGAAATTCAGAAAACAGCAGTACATTATTATCAACTACCACACAACCTGTTAGTTGCTAGAAAAAGCAAGACCTACAACATGGAAAGCATTAAAATGAAAAGATAAAGTTAACTTTCACCTAAAAATGATAAGACTTAAATGAAAGTGAATTCAATTAAAATTCAGAGGGCTTTGTGGAAAAAGGGTTAAATTCCAAACTATGGGATAAAATCTCCCAAAAAGAGAAAAAAAATCCTAAAACAAGCAACATATTGTCAACTAATTAACATTAACGTTACTTGCAGATATAAAATATTTTTTATTGACTTCCTTAATAATGATGTGCGTATACCCAGATGTATAATGCACACAAACTTGCCAAATATAAATTTTTCTGAGCCAATTTGATCCTGACATTAAGGAGGCTTTAACTACATATGTTAAACCCAAAAATGAATGCCAAACACTACATCTTAGAACGCGATGATGTTATGACCCATTATCAGTATTACTGTTTTATATTATGCATATATGTTTGTTCTGCCTGCCATAGAAATAAAACGGGGACTGGTTTCTTAACCCTTACTTGCCACTGTAAAATGAACTCCTTTGTTTATTTACTAACTTTATGACTGTACTACTTACTGTATTACTTACTGCACTGTATGACAAATTCACACTTAGATCTGTTTGTCATTAATGTCCAGTTTTTACATTTTTCTTTCCATATTATGGAGAGAAATAACAGTGAAGAAACACTACCCCTTCAAAGAGATGCTGCGTATTGATAGTCTAAATTAATGAAAGGTCACCTTTATTATTTGATACATATAGAAGGTTACATGCCCATACAAAATATTTACTCAATGCGCTATTTTGCTGTCAACCTTTTTGAGAGAGAGAGAACAAAATATTGATTTAATGGACTTTATATGCTTCACTTCGTGTGGTGCCCATGCACATATAACCACAATATGTTGGCCCCGGTGGCGGCAGGGTGAATCCCTCACCTTTAGATATCAGGGTCGTGGGTTCGAGTCCTGCCCGGGGAGGATTTTCACTTACTGGGGCAGGGATATTTGTGACGTCCAATCTGTTAATTGTAAGAGAGGACTCAATAGTCCTAAATTCGTAGATTTAATAAAGACAAATTTAATTTTTATTTTTTTTTTCAATTTTATATCTCAAATGAATTCTTCTCAACGTGCAAATCTCGGCAGCATCAATTTTTACTATACAATGAACAACTATCACAGCTATTGTTAAAGGATAAATACTAGCACTCCAGTGAAGGGGGATAATATGTGGTACCTTTTAAGGGAAAAAATTAATTTTATCACTATCAAACTGGCTAAAAATGACTACCTACTTCACATGAGCATGTTCCTTCCATTCCTCAACCTAATTAAAAAAGATTATTTTTGAAAAAAAAACAGTAACAAGAAATGAGGACATTTGAACAATTTAGCAAACAGTTTATCATTGAAAACATTTTTATAATGCATCACCAAGCTTTATCATGTGATTTATTCACATAGAATGCATACAATGCACAGAGTAATGGTGCACTAAATACTAATGAAAAATTTGACAAATTTTCAAGGTGGTCACACCCTGATGCAGAATTACCATAAATGTTAAGCATGCAATATTTGGACTTGTGATAAAAATCAGAAGCATGCCTTCAGGAAAGAAAATGGATGATAGAGGCTGCTAAACAGAATAAGAGTATGAAATTGATTAACACCTGCATATACTATAAATTGCGAAGTAAATTAACCTGACATCTTAAACTATAAATTAGGTATTTTTTTTTAGACTTCCTATGCTGTATTTTCTTAGTAACTTTCAACACAGAGAGAATACAAAGATATTTACTGTCATCATAACATTCTGCCAATAAAGAGGGTTTTTGACAGTCCCTGCTGTCACTGGGTAATTTTTATGACAGTCTAACATCAGGGGTATCTCTTGTCATTTTCTAAAAAAAATCTATGCCCTCTGCATTATCGCTTCCCTTCGCATCTGTTTATTTATTCTCTTTGTATATATATTCTCACTTTGTATCTTCTGCAAACCTCCACTGAATCAGGAGGCTCCTTTGTTGCATTATCAAGAGAAGTTGCAGAGTATTACTGATTCAACTACTGTGTGTATGTAAATGGAGCAAATGAATTCTCTCCACCTTCTTAATGTCTCTAAAAACCTTCAACCAGTGACATTCATATGAACTACAAATTCATGTTGTCAGAATACCTGTTTTGCAGAAAAGGATCACACAGACACACACAATCAACAAAAAAAATTTGAAAATTAAAAAGGGAAAACTGCATCAGCCAAGCCACAAGCAAAATGAACTGAAAAGCAATAACAATAAAAACAGCTTAGTAGAGACTGGAAACAAACCTGGTCTGACATACTTTGGAGCCAGAGTCCTCCTCTGAGTCACTAAAAACAACAAACATGTAGGTGTAAATCAGGGCATAACAAACTTATGACAGCTATGATAATGTGTACTAATTAAATAGAGAGATTTACTGCAGATAGATAGGATGTCTGAAAATGTACAGGAGAACAAGGAAAGTAGCGGAAATTCCACAGAGAAAAAAATCATTCGCATTGATCAGGATCCCAGCAATCCCGGTCAAGGTGAATGATTTTTTCTCTGTGGAATTTCTGCTCTTGTGCAATTTCAGCGGGTGATGCCGTTACGGTTCTCTCTGCCAGTTCTCGGTCCTTCAACTTGAACTAGGAAAGACCTTAGAAATAACAAGTGAAAAAAATTAGTGAACACAAAATCCAGTGCCTGTAATCAATACTAATTTAAATGTTATCATAACATTCTTCCTATAACTAGTTTTCTGAAAGATTAAGTTACATTTAGACTTTGCCGATATTGATAGCGAGTATCAGGTATCGGTCATTTTCCCGACACTTCGATACTTCTGAGCATTCATTTTTTAAAAATACTTTTATTCAAAAGTATTCATTCAGTGAAAATCATCTAATAACATATTTTTTAAATCCCGCCTTCTTCAATTAACTTATGACTTCCCAATATTGCGTATTTGTTTACTTAGCTGCGATCTTTGTGACAGTAAAAGTGTGACAAGTGCTTAGTATTGACTATGGGAAAGCCTGAGGCAAAAAGCTCAACCTCCTCCGAAAAGTAGACGAAAATCCATGTACGAAGAAATTTTGCTGAAATAGCGACAAAAATTAAAGTTTTGCCATCAACTGAAGTTCGTCCTGCTCAACGCATATGTTGTTCAGCGTTTCCGCCTACATTCCAAGTTTGTTTTCCAAAAATATAAAATTCAAATATCGTGGCATGGTCAAGTCTTATGACGTTAATGGATCCGCATGAGAAATGTTAAAATGAAGACGAAGGTATTTGTCGTGAGCTTACTTGCATACTTACGGAGAAAACCTGGTTTCCTAAATTGACTAGAATAACTTGAGTAAAATAAATATTTGAAAACATAAACATAAATGAGTAAATATTTGACACTTAAAGGACGTCATGGTAAATATACGATTCATATTCTATCAAAATATCTTCTCATTTGTGCTTTTCATATTGTTATGATAATCTCCAAAGTGATGGTGGCCTCTGCGACTCTAATAAATGTGCCATTTTTCATCCTCACTGCAGAAACATGCCTCAAAAGTAATTATTAAAAAAGTCTGGTACCTGCATTAAACAAAAGGCTTAATTATCTACATGCTGATATGTTCTCTATGAATTTCACTTCTTCCTTTTTTGGGATATCAAGCCTCAAGGTCAAATCTACATACTTTTTGCGTGAATAGTATATTACAAAAAACATGCTATTTGGTCATATAGTCACCATTAATTATTGAGTCCGCATCAATGCAAGGTATCATATGTATTTTATGGGGGAAGGCATAATAATTGAAAATAAAGCTTTGTTACAATAAATTAACGTCAGCAGTGAACGTGATGGCATACATATTGTTCCCAATGGAAGTTCTGCAACTCACACATGCGTCTTCAGCATAACCCAAGAAGGGGTAACCTGTTCAGCAAGTTTTCCTCATTACCATGTTCACGATTTTGGGACCCTAAAAAAATCTGCTAACGAGAGTCCACTGTATTTGGGTGTAACTGCAGATTTAGAGTTTCCTGAGCAAATATTTTGGAGATTGGTGGATTGGATTAGAAGAACCGTCTTAACTGCTGAGCACGTTTAGAAGCTGTGTCAATAATATGTCAATGAGCATTACATTCAAATATGAGCTGCTGAGCATGTTCAGCAGCTCTTATTTCTTAAAAATAATGTTCAGTATTTACAAATGCAAGAGGGCTTAGTGTATTAAATCTAATTCCAGTGATAATTGTAAGAGTAGCAAAATAAAGGAGTTGTTACAATGTCATTTCTCTCAATAATTAGGTGCTCTTTTAAAACACTTTTGATTACTGAGTTGACTTCATGAGAAGGAAAGCACTTATAAATTTTTTTAGAAAAATAAGTAAGGTATCGGCAAATAATAGTATTGGTATCGACCACTGGTATCGGTGCAAGTCTACTAATAATTCTTGTCCACATATGAATTCTTTAAAATTCCCCAATTTGAAAATTCTAACAAAAAAGTTCCTCTGCATTCTTCCAGCAACAGTATTTTCAGAAAAAGCCTTCAGTACTGCTGGAAATTTGGTTGATAAAAAAAAAGAAATCGATTACATGCTGACAGAGTGAAAATGCTGCATTTTCTTGTTTTCATTGAATTTTCAATTTTATTTAAGAAAAATTAAACTTTTATTTACTTTTGAAATTACCCATTCTTTATATTTGTCCTCGAACATGTCCATAATTTCATCGAGTGGGGACTATATGACCATTATTCATATTTTATTTACTTTAAGAAATAAGATTCAGCTTCGATTGGGTTTAATGAGAGAATTCACAAGAAAGGAAGCATTATTAAACAATTTACAGATAAAAGGAAGATTTGAATTTAATGAAATTGAGAAGGAGTAGGATATGGGATTAGGAATCGAGATTCGGATTCGATATTTGGTTTCAATAAAAAAACAGGATTCGGGATTCGGATTTGATCAAATTTTGGATTCGCCCCATCACTAGTTTTATTTTCAAAATGTCCTCGTAGTACAATATCAGAAGTTTTTTCCCAAAGTAAATATTATATTCAAATTTTGTTTTTAATATTGTATTTTTAGATTTCATGGAACATTTTTAAAATAATGTATAGGAAAACTAGGCAAAAATAGGTATACCTTTATAGGTCAGTGGAATCAGTTTCGAGAATCAAGAATCGATTTTTCAGGAATCGGAATTGGTATCGAGAATTGATAAATTTTGGTATCGACTCATCTCTAAATGAGGCCTTCAAGATTTTGAATACGAGGGCATATTTATTATTTAGCCATAATTGGAAGTATGGATTATTTAATTAACTTTATTTTCTGCACTCATCCATTTCCCCACTAATCTCTGAATTGATAGGAAAGATCAGTTAATGCTAGTGATGGCCGGATCGGATCCGTCGGATCCAAAGATCCGCGGATCTTTCATTTTTTCGGTTCCGGATCCGGATCCAAAGACACGGAGCAAAATCGGATCCGGATCCTAGATTTTAAATTTTCGCGGCTTAGCGATCGAAGCGCCCCGTGAATGGAAGGTAGGTGCGGTAGATAATGACAAGAAGAGGATAAGTAACTCAGGTCACGAAATTAGATGAAAATGTTCCCGTGCAACTAGAAGCAAAATAAAGAAATATGACTTTTTTCCCCATTAGCCTGGTATCGCGAGAAAAAAATACGTAGGATGTCACGCGGGTAGCCTACATTGCCGGGATCAGGCGGACAACGAGAGCCAGTGTACTGTGCGAAGTTCGATCCCTTTCGCAGTTAAATTTTTTCTTTCAGTCATTGCATCGAAAATGCTATCATATTCACTTTTAAACCATTAAATCTGAATACTCACTTTATTATACTTTTGTTGTTTAAATTAGATTTACAAATGTACCATTGATAAATTAAGGATGGTCGGGTCGGATCCACGGGTCTTTCATTTCATTCGCAACTGAAATCATATCCGAAGACAGTAAAAATTCAGATTCGGATAGGAGATTTTAAAATTTCACGGCTTGGTGATCGATGAGCCCCGCGAATGTAATGTAAGTGTGGTAGAAACTGACAAGGAGAATGTGTGTAACTCGGTCGCGAAATGAGAAGAAGATTTTTTCGTACCAAAAAAACAAAATAAAAAAATACTCGTCGTGACTTTTTCCCCCATACGCCCGGATGCGCGAGAAAAAAATAAAACCGAATGTCACGCGGGTTGCCTACATTCGCCAGATTCCCGTGAACCTATGATAGCGTAGTTGTTAAAAATGAAGGCTAGTGTACTGCCGGTCACGAGTTCGATCCTTAACACTGCCTAGGAATATAGGCTATGCTGTATTCATAGGGTGATGCAAGTAAGCAGTTAAAAAGAGTGGATTAACAGAAATTTCATGTCAATTTATAAGTAAAAAAAAAAATTGGAGTTAGTGAAATGATTGGAAAAATTTTTTATTGCAGAATTAAATCGTGGAATCATTACGTTAACTTTCCCATGTATTTTTAGCAACGCATTTATAAATCTAGTTTAAACGATAGAAGTACAAAAAAGTCGGTATCCACACAGAAATGTTGGAAATGAAGGATGATAAATTTTTTGATTCAATGGCTGAAAGAAAAATTTTAAACAGCGATAAGAATCGAACTGCTATTGTCGGCTTACCTGATTTTGGAGAATACATGCTCCCCACATGTCATTCTACTTTTTTCTTGCAAACCCGAGCCAATGGAGAAAAAATCCGAGACTTTTTTAATTTTTGCTTCTAGTAGCATGAAAAACGGCTAGTCTCATTTCAAGATCAGAGTTACACAACCTCTCCTTAGGAGTATAAAATTCTCAAATTTCATTTTAAAGGTTATTATTAATGAGAATTGCAAAATTACTAGTTTAGCAGCTTGAAATATTCTATAATAATATTTTCGTCTTGAAAATGGAATCCCCGGATATTCTATAAATGGAATCTCTTGGCCGCATTAAAATATTGTGTTTCTAAAATAGAATTAGAAGCATTCAAGGATTTGATTACTAATTGGAAAATAATTCCTTTATTAATGAAAATAAATTTACAATGTTTCTTTCAACTGCACTCTAAAGAATAGTTGTACAGGTTTCAAAAATGTATTGCATGATGAGTATGTGATAAGGAAGTTGATCTTTATATTAGAAGTAATAAGATATAGTTATTGCATCCGTAAATCTTAATCTAGGTAAATATTATCCACAAGGATGATTGGAAGTTGATTTTTTCGACAATAAATTCACTTTTTTTGGCAATTCTATTGTTGCTGTATTTATATATTTTAAAAAAATCTAGGTTTTGAAAATCTGAATCGAGTATGTGAAACTAAGGATCCGAAACCGAGATAAAGATCCGAAACCGAGATAAAGATCCGAAACCCAGGCAAGGATCCGGTTCCGGATCCGGATCCGACAAAAAACCTGGATCCGTCCATCACTAGTTAATGCATCAGATTTTTTTTAGAGCAGTGCATCATTTTTTTTCAGATGAAGTGGAAATCAGTTGTGTTACAAACAAATACATGTGCAATTACTCTGAATTTGACTTATCAAGCAATTATGTTCATGCTAAGATATTTCAAGGAATTCTCTAAGAGTTGACTTGAATGCCTCCTTTAAAGCTTGAATATCTTCATGTTAGAAATGCAAAATTGTTTATTTTTAATTTTTAATGTACTCTGTAAATGAGCCTGGTAAGTTTTGAATCAGCCATTACTGGTGGCACCTGTTCCACTATCATGTTGAAATTGGCACAATTTTTAAGTTTCTGCAACAACCAGAGTAGTTGCCAGTAATCAGACGTAGTTACCTCAGGTCAAGTAAGGCAACAAAATTAATGATGCTACCTTGAATAAATAATGGCCAAACCAAGAATGAAGAGTTACGATTTTCTATGCAGGCTTAAGGTTCATGTGTATTTCACACAATATCACACAGGGTTTTGTATAATGCTATTCATAAAATTATTCTTTATGCTTTTATTGTGGTGAAAATAAAAGAAAGATCTTTTGAAAATTCTTGCATCCAGCAGACATCAATGATATTTTTGCTTTTGTAAGTGGTAGAATATTTCTGCAGAGAAAAAAAGGAGACAGGTGCAGTCCTGACTGTGTGTAACATAGAATAATTCAAAAATAACTAGACTTATATCGATACCACTTTTTCCGATACCTTACTTCTTTTTCTAAAAAAATTTATAAGTGCTTTCCTTCTCATGAAGTCAACTCAGTAATCAAAAGTGTTTTAAAAGAGCACCTAATTATTGAGAGAAATGACATTGTAACAACTCCTTTATTTTGCTACTCTTACAATTATCACTGGAATTAGATTTAATACACTAAGCCCTCTTGCATTTGTAAATACTGAACATTCTTTTTAAGAAATAAGAGCTGCTGAACATGCTCAGCAGCTCATATTTGAATGTATTACTCATTGACATATTATTGACACGGCTTCTAAACGTGCTCAGCAGTTAAGATGGTTCTTCTAATCCAATCCACCAATCTTTGGTTATGGATACTGACTTTTTTGTATTTCTATTGTTTAAACTAGATTTACAAATGCGTCGTTCAAAAATACATTGTAAAGTTAACGTAATGATTCCACGATTTAATTCTACAATAAAAATTTTTTCCAATCATTTCACTAATGCCAAATTTTATTATTTTTTTGACTTATAAATTGACATGAAATTTCTGATAATCTACCTTTTTTAACTACCTACTTGCATTACCCTAGGACGGCTGTATTCTTAGGTAGTGTTAAGGATCGAACTCGTGACCGGCAGTACACTAGCCCTCATTTTTAACACGCTGACGACCGATCACGGAAATCTCCGTGTTTTGCTAGCCGAACGTTGACGACCGGTCACGGAGATTTCCGTTTTTCAAAGTATGCGTATTTTATCCCTTATTATTTTCTTATCATTGTTTATATATGCCTACTATTCGTTAAAATTGTTTTAAAATGTTTTTTCTATTATATAGAGTTGTTACGTTGTTATCTGCATTTTATTTTATTATTTATTTATTATAAAACTTTTTATGCTTTTCAAAGTTCATTACATGCCGTACCCGAAATTTTGCTGGGTATTCTCCCGTAAATAAATTCGTATAAATATTATTTCCGTGATATATAAGATCAATGCTAACCTCCAAAGTTCATGAACTATTAATATTCATAGTTCCACGTTCATTTAGTCAGTAAAAGACATGACCCAATTGCTCTTTTTTAGTCCGAGCTAAGACGTAAGCTCTTCTTTACCGATACTGCGATCAGCTAATGTATAGGGGTCTTTCAAAAGGATAATAAATGTGTCATCTCAGTCTTCGAGACCATCCAGCTCATGAAGAGGTTTCTCAAAAGGCATATTATCAACAATTCCGACCGTAAACAAACCAAGCAGAGGGACCCTAACATCTGATAGCTTTCAAGGCCTACCCTATCTGTAGCTTCGTTGGTAGAAAAGGACCAGATGCCCTTGCCTCTCATCTTCTTTAGGCTTATACGCTTTTCTTACCGAGGATGCATCTAGTTTCACTCTGGGTGTCCGTGTGTTGTGTGCTTCCTTCATTGGATATCTACAGCCACTCATTCGACTAAAGTTTTATTTCAAGAGTTGAATTGTGCTTTTGCATCATTGATGTGAATAATAAGGTTATACCGTGTACTAATACCGATTCTGTTTACTAGTACTTACTCTTCTCATTTTCCAATGAATTTATCTCAATAAATTTTAGCCATATTAGAATTATTGAACAATGGAGTCAAAGAGTAGTGGCACATCATGTGGAATGACTGAGGAGGATATATGTACCGAACTCTGTGTTGATGTATTATCGGACGCGCCAGATGATTGCATAGAAGAGAGTGAGGACTCAGACTGTGAAATTGGTCTTGAAACTTCTGGAAGACGGCATGGAAGAAAATCTACACGTTTAGTTTACAGTGATAGTGATTCTGAAGGAACTGATAATGACAGTAATTTTGTGAAGGAAACCGCTGAGACATGGCACAAAAACAATTTTCCAAGAATTTTAGAAGAATTTCAGGGCAAAGAGGGAATCATCAATACACTTGATAACTGTGAAAGCATTTTGGATGTGGTAAAATTGTTTTTTGGGGAAGATCTGTTTGAAATGATGTGCAATGAAACAAATTTGTACCATATGCAAAATGAAAGCAAGTATAAGCATTCACAGAAATCAGGGAAATGGAAAAACGTATCTGTAAAAGAGATGAAAGTTTTTCTGGCAATAATCATATTGATGGGAAAGGTCAGGAAAGACTCAATTAGGGAATATTGGAGCACAGATGCGTTTATCGAGACGCCAATTTTTGGAAATTTGCTAAGCAGAAACAGGTTTGAGCAAATTTGGAAATCTTGGCATTTTACTGACAATGAATCTAACTCTGACTCTGAAGATAGGTTATATAAAATTAGACCTATTGTTGCATATTTTCTAGAAAAATTCAAGACAGTATACTCTCCCAGGCGTGAGCTCTCTCTTGATGAAGGAGTAATACCTTGGAGAGGAAGATTGAGGTTTAGGACATATAATCCTGGTAAACTGGTGAAGTATCGATTATTAGTGCGCATCGTGTGTGAGAGTGATACAGGGTTAATCTGCAACATAGAAATATACACAGCAGAGGGAAAAAAATTAGAAGAAACAATATTGTCACTTCTAGAACCGTATTTATACTGATGGCATCATGTGTACCAAGACAATTATTATAACAGTGTACACATAGCCGAAACTCTGCTTTAAAAAAAAACTCGTGTTTGTGCGAACAGGGGACTTCCGTCTGAATTTAGGAACGAAATGAAAAATATGAAGAAAGGAGACTACATGTTCTGCAGAAAAGGGGAAGTTTTGCTTGCCGCATGGAAAGACAAGAGGGAAGTAAGGATGATTTCCACGATCCATGACGCGAGTATGGGTGAAGGAAAACTAAACAGGTGGACAGGAGACATCAAGAGAAAACCTACTTGTATTTTGGAGTACAATAAGTACATGGGAGGAATGGATAGGGCCGATATGTACCTTGCGTACTTCTCAATACAAAGAAAAACTATGAAGTGAACGAAAAAAGTGTGTTGTGGCTAATAAACTGTGCCTTATTCAATTCTTTTATAACCAACAGAACTCTGAACAGGTCTTCCCGTGTGACTTTTCAAAAATTTGTTTTGGAATTAGCCAAGGGTTGGGCTAATAGTGAAGAAGAGAGAAGTGCGTCGTCCAGCGATGACGGCACCGAAGCTGATAAAGCAGGGCCGACTCAACGGGCGCGTCGTCGGGATCATCCAGCAAGACTATCAGGCGTGATGACGAAACACACTCTAGAGAAGATAGTAGGGAAGGGGAATAAAAATATCCATCACGGATGTGCCGAGTTTGTTCTGCAAAGAAAATTAGAAAGGAAACTCGGTATATTTGTGCGTTCTGCAAGGTTCCTCTTCATAAAGGGACTTGTTTCACGCAGTATCATACCAGGAAGAAATACTAGAATCTATGGTGAGTAAAACATTTTTTATTTTATTGAAAAATGTTAAAAAATAACCATATTACACCAATTTTAGTGCAGTAATGTCATTTAGGTTACATCCCTATTAAATAGCCAGTCGTACGTAGAAGGATGGGATTTAAATACCCGGTCGTCAACGTGTTAACAACTACGCTATCATAGGTTCATGGGAATCTGGCGAATGTAGGCGACCCGCGTGACATCCAGCTTTATTTTTTTTCTCTCTTCTCAATCTTCTTCTCATTTCGTGACCGAGGTACACAACCTCTCATTGTCAGTTTCTACCATACGTACATTCCATTACCAGGGTGTATGGATCACTAAGCCGCGAAATTTTAAAATCTCTGATCCAGATCTGAATTTTTACTGTCTTCAGATATGACTTCAGTAGCGAATGAAATGAAAGTCCCGTGGATCCGACCCGACATCATTAATTTATTAATGGTATATTTATAAATCTATTTTAAACAACAAAAGTATAATAAAGTGATTATTCAGATGTAATGGTTTGAAATTGAAGATGATAACATATTCGATTCAATGACTGAAAGAAAAAAATTAAACTCAGATAGGGATCGAATATCGCACAGTACACTAGCTCTTGTTGTCTGCCTGACCCCCGTCAAATGTAGGCTACCCACATGACATCCTACATATTTTTTTTCTCGTGGTACCGAGGTAATGGGGAAAAAAATCAAATTTTTTTGTTTTGCTTCTAGTTGCACGGGAACATTATCATCTAATTTCTTGACCTGAGTTACACATCCTCTTCTTGTCAATATCTACCGCACCTACATTCCATTCACGGGGCGCTTCGATCGCTAAGCCACGAAAATTTAAAATATACGATCTGGATCCGATTTTACTCTGTGTCTTTGGATCCGAATCCGGAACCGAGTAAAATGAAAGATCCACTGATCTTTGGATCCGATCCGGCCATCACTACTCGATAAAGATATATGGAAGCAATTACTATATGTTATTACTTCTATCATAAAGTTCACTTTTCTTATCACATACTCATCAAACAATTCATTTTTGAAACCTGTACAACTATTCTTTAGAGTGTAGTTAAGAGAAACATTTTTTGATTTCAAGTTCATTATCATTAATATTTGAATTATTTTCCAAAATCTAAGATCCTAGTGATGCCATATTGTATCACCCTCTATCCAGAATGGTAAAAATGTAATTATAGAAAAAAATACTTCTAAGCATAGCAGTTGTCAAGAATAATATAACATAGAATATTAAATAATGAAAAAATCAAAAACCTAAAATTAATTCATTGCAAATGGGTTTACATTAACTTGGTTTGCTGTTGTAAACCAAATCCTTGAATGCTTTCAAATTTTTTTTTAGAAACAAAAACTTTTTAATCCGGTAGGAGATTCCAATTATGGAATATCTGGGGATTCAATTTATGAGATGATAAAATTATTATAGAATATTTCAAGCTGATAAAATAGTAATTTTGCAATGTCTTATTAATAATAACCTTTAAAATGATATTTGTGAGTTCTATACTCATAAGGAGAGGTTGTGCAACTTGGATCATGAAATGAGATGATTCTTTTTTTCATGCTACTAGAAGCAAAGTAAAGAAATATATGTACTGGCTTTTTTCTCCATTATTCACAAGAAAAAAGGTTGAATGACATGTGGGGAGCCTGCATTCTCTGAACTCAATTAAACTGACAATATCAGAGTGGGGTAGGGTACTGCAGATAATGAAGTTCGATTCTTAATGCTGTTTAAAATTTTTCTTTCAGCCATTGAATCAAAATTTTTATCATCCTTGAAGAAGGATTTGGTGCTTTCCCGGTGAATAGACTGTATGAAGAGCTCTCGGGATCTCCACCGGGTCAGGAACTTGAAGTTTGCCGATGTTTCAATGTCCGACTCGGCCATTGTCTTCAGGGCTAATGATTTATCATCCTTAATTTCCAACCCTTGTAGGTATGTGGATACAGCCTTTTTGTACTTTTACCGCTTAAACTAGATTTACTTATGCATCACTTAAAAATAAATTGTAAAGTTAACATACTGTTTCCACAGTTTTAATTCTGAAATAAAATATTTTTCCAGTCACTTTTACTAATGGCAAATTTAATTATTTTTGTTTAATTTGTTGACTTATATGTGGACTTGAAATTTCAGATAATCTACTTTTTTTAACTGCCTGCTTGCCTTACCCTATGAATACAGCATGGACTGTATTCCTAGGGAGTGTTAAGGAGCGACTGGCAGTACACTAGTTCTCATTTTTAAAAACTCTCATCGGTTCATGCGAGTCCGGGGAATGTAAGCTACCCACGTGCCATTCTGCTTAATTTTTTCCGTGCATCCCGGCCTGAGGAAAAAAAAGCCAAGAAATGTATTTCTTTATTTCAGTCTTGTAGCACGGGAAAAATTTTCATCTCACTTTGTGACTCGAGTTACTAATCCTCTACTTGTCAGTATCTACCATCAGTAATCTGTGATAAAAGATCCATGAGTCTTTGGATCCATCTCGACCATCCCTAATTTTTTAGTGATACATTCGTAAATCTAATTTAAACAATAAAAGTATAAAGCAGTGAGTATTTAGATGGAGGGTTTTAAATTGAATGATAAAATTTTTGATGCAATGACTGAAAGAAAATATGAAACTGAGATGGGGAACAAAGTTCCTTTAGGGCACTAGCTCTCGATTTCCGCCTGATACTGGCAAATGTAGGCTACCCGTGTGGCATTCTACATATTTTTTCCTCCCGATACCAGGATAATGGGTGAAAAAAATATATTTTTATTTTTCTTCTAGTTGCACGGAAAATTTTTGATATAATTTCATGACCATTTTTACACCTCTCCTTGTCAATATCTAATGCACCTATATTCCATTCACGGGAGGCTTCAATCGCTAAGCCACAAAAATTTAAAATATACGATCCGACCATCTCAAGTACCGGTATTGACTTTAGGCGATCGATTCTCAATACCGATACCAACCCACCAGAATCGGTGGTATCCAGAATCGATACATCCCTAGCCTCAATTGCAGCTACCAAAAGTAGAAAGTGAACTTGAAGAAAAGTAAGTGCAAGACCAGCAGTGCTTCAATTTACAACTTAAAAACTTCTACCTGGTATCTATATTACCGTATTTACTCGTGTAAGCCGCGCCCTCGTGTATCCCGCGCACCCCTATTTTCTGGCAGGCTCGTGAGAAAAAAAATTATATCTATGGAAAAAAAAAATTCTTTCCCTTGAGTCTGCATCAGTTTAACATAACATGAATGCACGTTCTTTAATAGAAATTCTGTGCCTAAATACGTGTACATCTTTCTCATTAATTGATTGAATTACGTGTTATTACCGTCACGATCGTCACCGCGTCGTGCATCAATGCATGGCCCGCACGGCCTCTTTTACTGTGCATCTGTTTCTCGTAGCATCTCACAGTAATCACAGTTACACACGATCACATCATCCAGCTATAAAATTGGCATCAGTTCAAAATAACACCAAACTGAAATAATTGCAAATATATATACATTTCAGCCCGTGATTACTCTATTATTACGGAAATCCGTTGGCATATCAGTAAATAAAAGCCAAACGCCATCCGTACCTGATAGCGGTGATCTCGTCTGCTCTCTGCGTAGTAGCTGTGGACTGGGACGATTTAACAACACCGGAAAGTCTTGGGAACACACGGAAAAAACTAAGCTCAATGTAATAACAATTATAATTCTTATAAAACTAAAGAAAAACACATTCCCGGAAATATAATCATAAATCACTAATGAATATTCATATCATAACAGTTCTCACTCTTAGTTTTCGTCACTGCTAGATTCAGATACACCATATTTCCTTCATGGAGCTCGATTTCCTATTTTTTCGGCATCGCTTATAATATTTAGTTTTATACTCACAAGAAACTATCGAAATTTCTCATCAGAATTCATTTTAGCGTGATAATAGCAAATTATTTTAAAATGCTAAATGATCGATTCGAAAGTGTTTACTACTCTCACGCTTGGAGCGGATAGCACGGAAGAAGGCATAATCTCTGAGCATACGACTATTGCCACCACGTAACAAATTTTTTGTCGTGTCTTTGCAATGTAGCTTTAATGTGTATGCAAAAGGAGCTATCTATTACGTGAAAATGTTGCTACAGATACGTGATACCGAAACAAACTCCGCTTACGATTTTGAAAAAACATAAAGCCCCTTGCAGCAGCTTACAGGATACAGTATATTTAAATACATATCAGTGCTACAATGTGTTGTCCTACTTACGACCTATACACGATAAATCTATTGCTTTGACAAATGGTGTTTCTGATCTTGCGTTTCTTCCAGTACCATTGTACGCTCAGACTTTGTTAAACGCGGATTTTTATTATTAATTACATGCTTCGAAATTTCAGAATACTTTACAATTCACGATTTACTACTAGACCATGCTGCGAAGACTAGTATACCACTACTACTAGACTACTAACCATACTACTAGACAGAATGCGAAACTTAGGAGAAAAAACAACAGGAATCTGAGGAAAAATGGTGCGCGGCTTACACGAAAATCTGGACGATTCGAGTAAGCCACGCACCCCTATTTTTTCTCCGGCGTTTCGGGAAAAAAAGGTGCGCGGCTTACACGCGTAAATACGGTACATGAGTTTTCTTTTCAAGACCATAAGATGACACTACACCGTTACAGATTATGTGCCATGCAGCCAATCAGTAGGGACATGACATTTTCGCGAAACGTTTTTTGCGACAGGATTCACGAAAGAAGCGACTTTTTGGGTTTAATCGCGAAATAACCGTGTCTTCTTTGAAACGCGATTTTTTTTAACGAAATTTGAGATATTTTGCAAATGCCGAATTTTTGTAGCATGAAATATTTTCTTTAGTGATGACCGGATCCGATCTTTCATTTTTCTCGGTTCCGGATTCGGATCCAAAGACACGGAGTAAAATCGGATCCGGATCGTAGATTTTAAATTTTCCCGGCTTAGCGATCGAAGTGCCCCGTGAATGGAATGTAGGTTCGGTAGATATTGACAAGAAGAGGATGTGTAACTAAGGTCACGTAATTAGATGAAAACGTTCCCGTGCAACTAGAAGCAAAATAAAGATATATGACTTTTTTTCCCCATTACCCTGGTATCGCGGGAAAAAAATTCGTAGGATGCCATGCGGGTAGCCTACATTCGCCGGGATCAGGCGTACAACGAGAGCTAGTGTACTGTGCGAAGTTCGATCCCAATCGCAGTTTAATTTTTTCTTTCAGGCACTGCATCGAAAATGCTATCATATTCAATTTCAAAAATTACACCTGAATACTCACTTTATTATACTTTGTTGTTTAAATTAGATTTACAAATGAACCACCCATAAATTAATAATGGTTGGGTCGGATCCAAAGAACCACGGGTCTTTCATTTCATTCGCTACTGAAATCATATACAGAGACAGTAAAAATTCAGATCCGGATCGGAGATTTTAACATCTCGCAGCCTCGTGATCGATGCGCCCCGCGAATGGAATGCACGTATGGTAGATACCAACAAGGAGAGTTAAGTAACTCGGGTCACGAAATGAGAAGAAGATTTTTTCCATGCCACAAACGAGGAAAATAAAATAAAAACTACTCATCTTGACCTTTTTCTCCATATGCGAGAAAAAATTAAGCCGAATGTCATGCGGGTCGCCTACATTCGCCATATTCCCGTGAACCTATGAGAGCGTAGTTGTTAAAAATGAGGGCTAGTGTACTGCCAGTCGCGAGTTCGATCCTTAACACTACCTAAGAATACAGCCGTGCTGTATTCTTAGGGTAATGCTAGTACGCTGTTAAAAAAAGTAGATTATCAGAAATTTCATGCCAAATTATAAGTAAAAAAAATAATTAAATTAGGCGAAAGGAAATGATTGGAAAACATTTACATTACAGAATTAAATTGTGGAATCATTACGTTATATTTACAGTGTATTTTTGAGTGACACATTTGTAAATCTAGTTGAAGCGATAGAAGTACAAAAAAGTCAGTATCCACACACAAAGGTTGGAAATGAAGGATGATAAAGTTTTTTATACAATGGTTGAAAGAAAAATTTTAAACAGCGTAAGAATAGAACTTCATTACCTGCAGTCCACTACTCCACTCTGTTATTGTTATTACCATTATCTCATTAATTTGCCTTTAACTTAATTTTGCCTACTGTGTTTTTTATGTTGCGTAGGGTAGCCATAACTTCTGTATTGGATCTCAAATGTATGTACACCCGTCCACAATAAAATGTTACCACCTCGGAGGCCGAATTTTTCTATGTCCCGAGTTGAAGGAGATTTGACAACACTGTCCCTTGGCGCAGAGTTTAAATGCCCAGAGCTCTCGCTACTCTCGCCATTTATTGGGGGTACCCTTCCCTCGAGAACAATTCCTTTTCACACTTTTTCAAGTGAACAACCAGGGCAGACCGCCTTGACTCAAGACCACTCTTCTCGGTGGTCGTGCTTGTCCAGGATATCTGCTAGAAGACGAGTCGCCCGAGACACATAGGTACCCGTGGTCACAGATCGGGAGAAGGGGCACGATATGAGTTCCAATCACTTTTTACCACATTTCTACTAGAAACATAATAGAAAATGACACTCGCTTTATAACCTCTTTCGAAAATACCTAACATTTATTCCGAGACCACTTTGGAGTCCTATGACAACCGGACGATTTTCCGAGGGTAATGATTAACGTGCTAAATGGTCATTGCGCTTCCACGGGTATTATAAGACCGTAAAATATGCAATGTTCTGGTTGAAATTTTATGTCCTCTAAACTTAACACTTCAAAACGCCTACATTTATTGATCACTAAGTCACCAATTAACTCAGATTCATCCAACGTTCATGTCGCAAAACGTAGGTGTGAAGAAATTCTTAGGAAGGTGTAAACAGAAAGTCTTACGTTTATTATTCCGTAGTTTTTTTCAATTGATCACTGCTTCAACTGCTCATGTATTACGTCTATATGAAATTAGATCAGTTGCTAATATGATCTTCAGTATTTTTGTAACGCTTGAACTCCTGGAACTTTATTCAAAAACCATTAATTTCTGAAAATCAATAGCTATCGGCTTACGTGGGCCGAGATTCTTACAAAGCAGAAGTTTTTCCAGCCTCATTACCTAATTCTCTCTAAGAGACAATTGCATAAAACGGCTTAATCAGAGAAGCCTTTGAGCGCTTAGCCGATATACCCTACCTTCGGAAATAATTCCGATACGTTCAGAAGTCGTTCTATATTTTTTCACCCTCAGAAACATTCCCGGCATGTTTTATGATACCCACAACCCCAAACAGTCAGCAGGTGGTGAAAATAGAATCAAGCCAGATCACAGCAAAAAAAACTCATCCGAGAAATGAACCACAGATCTACAAATGTGCTGTTATACGCGCTATTCGAAGCAAGGTTTGAATTTGGACAGGCACTCCATTTCTTCACATTTCCACCTTCCGCTATTTAAGTAGTGTATTGGAGAAAAAGGGGTATAGCAGCATTGATGACAGAAGGAAAATTGTATTAGCAAGATAAGCTTTTAGTCGTAGACGTGAGCTGTTGACGTTGAGGGGCGTTAAGTAGGGAAGTAAAGAAAATACTAGCGAAAAGTTTGATATGGAGCGTGGCACTATATGACGCTCGAACATAGGCTTCGTGGAACGAAGATGGAAATATACTCCGAGCTTTTAAGATGTGAGTATGGAGAAGGATGGATAAATTGAAGTGGGTCAAAAGGAGGACAAATGATGAAGTATTAGAAATGGTAGGAGAGGAAAGAATTTTGATTGATCAATAGAGAAGATGAAAAGGGTGAGGGTGAATTGAAATATGTGATTGAGTGAAGAATATTGGTTAAACGGGGTAGAGTGAGGCGAAGAACGGGTACCTTGGATAAAATGATGGGAGGTATGAGGGGCTGAAGAGGGACATTGTGTGGAACCAAAAATAATGATAATAATGATTCTCATCACTGCAATCACATCACGTGTTTAATTCCCTTGGAAAATATGAATTGATCCTCACCTAGAAATTCATTGCTCTCTATTCCATACATCGATTGATGATTATAAGCACCAACGTAGCAGCATGAGAGATTCAGTAGTCTTCGCATTCCCTTGTTACTCTCATTTTCGTTTTAGATGGCAATACAGTTTCTTCGAGTACTCCGACAGTATATTCTCCTTGCATATCCTACAAGCGAGCCCATAAAAATCCTCCGACCTCTCTGCTCAGTAGTTCAGTAATTCCAAGTATTCCTTATAATTACGTTGAATGTGTTCTGGTCATATTGCAGAATTACACGTCCTGTCATTTTTTTATATTTCAAGTAGCATATACTGCGATATGAATTGCCGAGTATTCATTCTAAGAAATAACCAGGCGAGTATGCGAGAGTGCGAGGATTGTATGTAATTTGAAAGAAATACTAAATATATCCGCGATAATTTTTCCTAATATATTACCCAATTAAGCTTGGAACTTAATACTTATATGCCGCAAAGACGTTCAGTACGTCTTATCTATTGTTATCGAAATCTGCCTGTAACAGTTATAGCATTATTATTTTTACCATTTCCTATACAAGCGCATTTTTCGAGCTCTTATCTCGAATATTTTATGATCTCATTATTTCCTATGACGAAATGAAGGCAAAAACGGAGTATTTGGGAATATTTTGGGAACGCTTTTGACTAAGACATATCGATGGTATTAATGACAACTCTTGCTTCGAGCTGCAATCATATTTGGGTAGTCACTCTCAGCAGTCGCGAAACCTATACGATCATCTTCGAGGGAGGCCCTTGGAGCAGCAATCGAAAACAAGGCTGCTTTTCGGTAGGCCTCACTCCTCGGAGCCGATTGTCGCAGAGCACCCTTGCGGTCCACCCCCCACTGCAAAACTCTCTGTCCACCTTTGTCAGTCCTAAGAGAGGAAAAACCCGCCATGCTTTACCTGCTCCTTAAATACCCATTGTGCTTGGGCCCTGAAAGAGACTTGAACCGGTAGGAAGAAGACCCGAGGTGTCCTGGATGGAGTGGTGGGTGTCATAAAACGTGTCGGGGATGATTCTTAAGGTGAAAAAATCTACGCATCCATACCCATACCCGTCTCGGCATTATTTAGAATAGGGCCTCAGCGAAGTGGTCCGTGGTCACTTAGCGCCCATATCTGGGCATGTAGTTTTCTTGGAGAGGGAGAGAGGGGAAGGAGAAATGTTTTCTGCAGGTAAATTTATATTTTATCGTCGGAAAGCAATTTTTCAATGAAAATCATTGGAATGAGTGGAAAGGATTAGAATATAATCAGAATATATCTGCGTGTATTGTTAATTTCAAAAATATTTTCGACAGAGTGAAGAGGAAAGGGTTAATGGAACTATTGCGTAAAACAGGAATAAATTGGAAGAACAGAAGACTGAGCCAAAGTTCATACATTACCGAGAAAGTGCTGGTGAGAGAAGCGGACGGGGAATTAGATGAGGTGGTATTAGAGAGAGAGGTTGCGTAAGGCTGTGCGTAGTCACCGGCACTTTTTAATTCATATTCGGAGGGTATGGTGGGGGGGTTCGATACAGGTGTATAGGTAGTAGGGGAAAGTTGATAAGGTTTGCAGGTGATCAAGCCCTGGTCAACTAGTCACCCAAGGACTTAAATCATAAGAAGACTCAAGTAATGAAATTTTGCATGCATGAAGGGTGATTTTAATTTATTTAGAAGAGAGGGGTTAGGTCATGGAGCAGGGGGAGTAATGTAGCAACCCGGTTAGTATTGAAAAGGAGTATTCTGCCAACATTTAAGTCCGAAGGAGAATTACGTTGGTTAAAGAGACGTTTCGTCACAGAGGGGGATAAATGACAGGCTTGGTTGACTCGTCCTCTAGCAGATATCGCGGACAAGGCGGCCTCATTCATTTATTACTCTCTTTTCCATACCTCGGTTGATGATTTTAAGCATAAGTTTAGCAGTATGAGAGATTCAGTTGCCATCACATTTCTTTGTTACTCTCATTTCCATTTTAGATGTCAGTACAGTTTCTACGAAATCCTCCGACAATATATTCCCCTCGCATATCTCACGGGTGAGTCCATAAAAATCTTCTAGGTCTTTTTGCACAGTCGTTCAGTAATTCCACGTATTCCTTCTAATTACGTTGCATGTGTTCCGGTCACATTGTAAAATTATCCGTCCTGTCCTTAATACACATTTCCGTTCAACGATACGAGAAAATGTTATAACCTTTGAGTAGAGGTAGTAGTACTCCAGTACACACAGTACTCAAGTACGGACTGCTGGGTTTCGAACAGGGACCTTCGAATAGGAAAACACTTAAGAGTTTTGACCAATGCATCTAAGAGACGTTCAAGCTGTTCCTAATAATCTCCTTAACACTTTTATTTATTGAGATTTTTTTATTTTTGCAATAGCATATACTACGATATGAATTGCCGATGAGTATTCATTCTAAGAATTAACCAGACGAGTATGCGAGAGCGCGAGGATGGTGTGTAATTTGAAATAAATTCTAATTGTATCCGCGATAATTTTTCCTAATTTATTACGCAATTAAGGTTGGAACTTAACACTTATATTCCGTAAAGACGTCCAATAAGTCTTCTCTTTTCTTGTTGAAATCTGTATGCGCCAGTTGTAGCGTAAGTATTTTTGCCATTTACTATATAAGTGCAGTTTTCGAGCTCATCGCGCAGTCAAATATAATTCACCGATCATTTAAAAATGACACCGATCGTTAACAGATATGTAAATGCTGATAACAATATTCATCTATGTTATTCATGTTATATAATCAAAATTTTCTACGACGAAATAAAGGCAAAAATTGAGTATTTTGGAACGTTGTGGAAATGACATAGACTAAGAAATATCGACGGTGTTAATGACAACTCTTACTTCGAGCTGCATTTACATTTCGGTAGTCACTCTCTCAAGAGCCATAGTCGCGGAAACCTAAGCGACCCATCTTCAAGGGAGTAACTCCGAGCAGCAATCTAAAAGAAGGCTTTTTTCGGGAGGCCTCACTCCTTGGGGCCGACTAATTGTCACAAGGCACCCTTGAGGCCCTCCCTCCAATGCAAAAATCTCTCTCCAGGTCATTCAGGAAGGGTCTCACCACAAACCATGGCAAGGGAAGGAGGAGGACCGTGCCTCAGTGCTGGTGCTGCTCGAGGCATTTAAAGGGACAGAGCTGCACTGTTGTCAAATCTCCTTCAACTCGGGACTTTGAAAAATTCGGCCTCCGAGGTGGTAACTTTTTATTGTGGACGGGTGTACTATTAACTGTTTGTTCACATTGGTATGAAGTCTTTATTAATAATATTTTAAAAAGAAAAACTTCCTTTAAGACTCTTTTTTCCCAACATTAAACACAGCTTTCACCTTTTTAAAACGATTTTATTTACCGCATTTGTCATTTTAAACACTGCTTTTGATGACTTTTATTCACCTTTTTCAGTGTCCCTACCAATCAGTGATTGCCAAAACCATCACTGCGAGGCTTGTCATAATAGCCAGCTATAATTGTCAAAAGAGACAAATATTAATGAAAAAAAGTTTTAAACAAGCAAATGACTAACCTTGATGATTCTTTTTCTCTTTCTTTCTTGGCCCTCCACTTCTTTTCTGCCTCATCTGAATCAGTTTCATCCAATTTAGCAGTCAGCAACTTATCACTCTTCCATGATGGTTTGGAAGAAACAGGTTTTTGTTCAGCAGAAGAGCTCTCACTACTGCTTTCCACTTTTCCTTTTTCCTTTTTCTTGTCATTTTTTTCTTTTTTATTAGCTTTTTTCTCATTCTCATCACCAGCCTTTTTCTTGGTAGGCTGAGACTCAATATCACTGCCAGAGGATTCTACTCATAGAGAATAAAAACGACATGATAGTTACTTTTTCCATGTAAGTCACTACATTAGCTAATACGGTACCAAAATATTAAGTTATGGGGCTGCATGTACTCTGAGTGTATTTTGTAAATTACTGCCAAGACTAATACCATAGTATAAAATTGAGACCTTTAAAAACAACGGTGCCTCAATTGTCTTAAATTAGGTAATATGTCTAAAAATAAGGAGCTACAAATTCCTTCTGTGACATACTATTGTATCTAAATGAACAAAAATAAATGGGAAATGAATAATGTCATTCCAATTAAAAAGGGAATTTCATCTTCACTTTACAGACAAATGAATCCATATAAATAATAAAATATTTTTTTTTACGGTGCTCATATTTTCAACTAAGTAACTATTCAGATTTATGCATTTATCAACTTCACATTAAATCCTGCATATGATGGAGGAAATATGTATTGATATCCCATTGGTGGCTGTTCTAAAGATCAAGCCTACCTTGGAACAACAATATATATAAGTTATAGCTGCACCTAATACATTCTATTATCTCCTCAAAGCATTGACCAGACACTCATAACACATAAAAGGAGTAAAAATAAACATACTCCCACATAACTGAATTGAGAACAAAACAGAACCTTAATAACTTATGGTACCAAGCCTGGGATATCCCGCTGGAACACCAAATCTCAGGATTTTCACTGGAGCCAACTGATTTGCATACACAGATCAACTAAAGGTTTTTTTTTTATGGGAAAGGGTACAAATTACCCATATCAAAATACTGTAGGCTGTAGGTGCATGATTATTTACTGACTGTATTCTGATTCAGAATTCAAAAATTACTACTGGACATCAAAAATTACTACATTAGCAAAACTACGGTGTCAACTGCTTTTGTTAGTAATTAATGTGACTATCTTGCCCAAGGTGTCCTTTGTATTCAGCCCACTGTACCATAGAGTGCAATAGTGTTATGATCAACTTCTTCATAGAATTTTGAGTGAATGAAAATGAAAGCATGTGTAAAAACCAATGTGCAAGCAAATGAGATACTAAAAAATTTTATGTTAATGGTAAATTATATCACCATGTGATAAATGCATCATAACAAAGTTTGCAAGTTACCAGTAATGATTATCAGTATTTTATTTGCATCAAAATGAATATTAAGTGTAGCTCTCCTGAGGAGATAGGATAGGAGAGTCATTTAGGATAAGCTGGGTAATTACTTCTAAATAGGAATCTTTCCAGGGACAATGAAAGGGTGGAGCAATACCCAGCATCAGCATTAGCCTATTCTAAACAAAAAGTGCCAAGAGTACATAGTTTTAACACATTTTGTCTCATCCAACACACAGAGAATACTGAACTCTAAATGCCTTCTACATGACATTATAGTAGGTACAGGTCCACATAGACATCTCAGTCACTGCAGAGAATTGAACTAGACCTTTAGGATGGGAGGCCGGCACTAACACACTAACCACCATAAAAACCAGATCCGCAAAATTAATGTTAATTTGGCCATTACATCAATTCAGGAAAGGTCACCGGCCTTTTCATTTATAACTATAACTTTCTTCGTGTATTTCATTTTTCACATACCAAAATTTGAGCTGTTAGCCAATAATTCTGCTGCTAAGGCATTCAGCATTTTCTCCTTACTTTTATTATCACTGGTGGAAGGTTCACCAATATTTTCTATGTCACTGTTCACTGCAAAGAAATAAAAAAAATATTCATTACCACCTTTAAGTAATTATCAACTATGTATAAATTCTTTTCCTTTTATTTGAATGAAAAAGTGGTCAGCACAATATAAACACAACATTAATACTAGATGATACTAATTTATTCAAATAGTGAACTTCAATAGCTCTTATAATTGCTGTGATTTGGCACTTTTCACTTTATAATAATTGTATAATTTATATTAACAATTATCACATTTCTCATTCTCTTTCCTTGCATTGCTACAGCAATAGACAACACTGATTCTTGACTCGAGTCCTGACAAATTATACCTTAAGATTAAAAACCAAACTAAAAGGCAGCAAAAGTTGAACTGCTCCAGCAGCCTTGGGACCTGACGGTGGACTATAGAAAATGGAATTCATAGACTGATGCAGATAATTCAAGCCAGTATTAAGGGCTTAATGCCTAAACTTGTCTGGTTACACAATATATTTACTGCTACGTTATCAAAGCAATACGATGTGCAGAGTTACTCAAAGGCAGTGCTGGAATGACTTTTGAATAAACATCTGAATTTAAGCATATAGTCTAACACCATTCACATGTATTATATAAATTCTTGAAGGTTACATATTAAACATTTTACTTTGCCATGGGAGTCTGTATCAAAAATATAATCTCAAAAGTTCATTCATAGGAAGTAGTAAGTAACAAAAGTACAAAAAATGAATTGTTTAAAATGTTCACAGCTTATACAATATGGCAGTCTATGCATATCACCAGCAAGAAAGAAATATTTTTAAATTCTGGTGTCAGAAGCAGTATTGAGGCAAGATAATAATGGAGGGTTGGTGACACCATTGGCCGAGTAAAATGTCATACCAGAGTTAGTATTAGAGGAATGGAGGTTGACTTACAACAGGCAATCGACCTATTCAGACAGAAGATCCACCAACTTGAAGAAGAGAATTGTGAGCTGAGGGGAGAGTTGGAGTGGACAGGGTGTCCACTAAAGTCAAAATATAAAATTCAAGCATAATTCAAGGTTTTCAAGGCTAAATTTATAAAAATTTCCAGGCTAATATATCGCGGTTCTTGTACGAGTCAAAAGTGATGTTTTTCAAGTTCTATGTAGAATATGGATTTTTTGTAGTTCAACCCATAGCATAATATAGATAAAGTAAATAAATAAGTAATAATTGATAAATTAAAGTAATTAAATATGTAGTTTTATTGGCAGTAAGAGACTCTCTTCATTGGTTGGGAAAGATAAAACTACTTTTTGATGGAACACCCTCTTTCTAAATTAGCATTTCAATGAGAAATTACAACTTCTTCTACAAGAGGAACTTAAAGAACCCACTGGCTAAAGTCTTCAGCATTCAACCACTGTTCTTGGAATGACGATTTTCTAAGTTAATATTTTTTGCCATGCTTTTCCAATTTAAGTCTCAAAGCCTCAATTTTCTGTTCACTCAGAATCAGAATGTAACATTTTTGTACAGGTAGACTATATAGAAAAAAGTGAAATCATAACAATCTTTATTATCCTACACCATCTTTTTCTAACATAAATTAATGTAATAAAAATCCTAAATCACATAAGCGCATCCTGAATATATCTAACAAACATCAGCAATTAGATTTCTCAAAAAATTATAGAAAAGTTTGTAAAAAATATATTGCAAAGCCTACCACAGAGCCAACTACATTGTACTTACAGTAAAGTATCCGATCACATCAAATGTGCAGTTCAAAGAAACATTATAAGTTCATTTTCATTAATAAAGGAATTATTTTCCAATTATTAATCAAATCCTTGAATGCTTTCAAATTCTTTTTTAGAAACAAAAAAAAATTTAATGCGGCCAAGAGATCCCATTTATGGAATATCTGGGGATTCCATTTTTAAGACGAAAAAATATATTTCAAGCTGCTAAACTAGTAATTTTAAATGTCTTATTAACAATAACCTTTGAAATGAAATTTGAGAATTTTCTACTCATAAGAAGAGGTTGTGTAACTCTGATCTTGAAATGAAATTAGACTTTCTTCATGCTACTATAAACAAAATTTCAAAAAAGTCTCGGATTTTCTCTCCATTGGCCTGGGTTTGCAAGAAAAAAGTAGAATGACATGTGGGCAGAATGTATTCTCCTAAATCAGGTAAGCCGACAATAGCAGAGTGGGGTGGTGGACTGTAGGTAATGAAGTTCGATTCTTATCGCTGTTTAAAATTTTTCTTTCAGCCATTGAATCAAAAAGTTTATCATCCTTCATTTCCAACCTTTTTGTGTGGATACTGACTTTTTTGTACTTCTATCGTTTAAACTACCTACATTTACAAATGCGTCACTCAAAAACACATTGTAAAGTTAACATAATTATTACGATTTAATTCTGCAATAAAAAAATTTTCCAATCCTTTCACTAATGCCAAATTTTATTATTTTTTTAATTATAAATTTATAATTATATAATATGAGTTAATTCACATGAAATTTCTGATAATCTACTTTTTTTAACTGCCTACTAGCATTACCCTAGGAATACAGCATAGCCTGTATTCCTAGGCAGTGTTAAGGATCGAACTCGCGACCTGCAGTACACTAGTCCTCATTTTTAGCAACTACGCTATCATAGGTTCACGGGAATCTGGCGAATGTAGGCGACCCGCGTAACATTCGGCTTTATTTTTTTTCTCGCGCATCCTGGCCTATGGATAAAAAAGTCACGACGAGTATTTTTTTATTTTGTTTTTGTGGCACGGAAAAAATCTTCTCATGTCGTGACCAAGTTACACATTCTCTCCTTGTCAGTATCTACCATACGTACGTACATTCCATTCGCGGGGCGCATCGATCACTAAGCCGAGAAATTTAAAATCTCCGATCCGGATCTGAAGTTTTACTGTCTTCGGCTATGATTTCAGTAGCGAATGAAATGAAAGACCCGTGGATCCAACCCGACCATCCTTAATTTATTAATGGTACATTTGTAAATCTAATTTAAACAACAAAGGTATTATAAAGTGAGTATTAAGATGTACTGGTTTGAAATTGAAGATAATAACATTTTCGATGCAATGACTGAAAGAAAAATTAAACTGCGATACGGATCGAACTTCGCACAGTACACTACTGTCTGTAAAAAAAAAAGCAAGACAGTTTGAGGAGCTCTATCGTCTAAACAAACGAAGCAATCAATTTCAATGCAACAAAAAGCATAGGAGTGAGAGTTTATTTCTACGTTGGATCATTTACTTCAAAAAATCTTTGGCTCCATAGTATTTCCTGACTTAATTTTTTCTCAAAAAAGTACCCGTTTTTTGCGCGTAAAATCAAGTTGCCCAACTTTGAGCGCTTGGTATTCCCGTAGTTTTTGTTCCAAGAACTTGCGATTTTGATATAAGGAAGCCAAATCTATTAGTAACACTTTGCAGAAAACAAAGTGTTTATACCACTAAAATTGATGGATTTGTTGTAAACAACGCAAACCCCTGCTAACTTCGAAACCAATTGGTCAATTGAAAATTGATTGGTACTGTTGTATGCTGTACGATGAATGCAATGCTGGTACTAATAGCATTTACATTGAATATCACTAATAAGGACAATATCGCTTATTATTTATCTAGATATTTCTATACGCTCTCGTTGTCCGCCTGATTCCGGCGAATGTAGGCTACCCGCGTGACATCCCACGTAATTTTTTCCGCGATACCGGGGTAATGGGGAAAAGTCATATTTCTTTATTTTACTTCTAGTTGCACGGGATCATTTTCATCTACTTTCGTGACATGAGTTACACATCCTCTTGGCAATATCTACCGCACCTACATTCCATTCACGGGGCACTTCGATCGCTAAGCCGCGAAAATTTAATATGTACGATCCGGATCCGATTTTATACCGTGTCTTTGGATCCGAATCCGGAACCGAGTAAAATGAAAGATCCGTGGATCTTTGGTTCCGACGGATCCGATCCGGCCATCACTACACGTTAGGTATATGTTTGCGTATCATGGGCTTAGTCCGATGTGCAATGAATGAGAACAAAGGGCACTTGACGTGACACTGAAAGCATCCGTTCGACAGTCGAACGTCTCCGATCCACACAGCGCTGACGATACATTGAGCCTAACTACTTTTCCGTCGTTTATTTATTCATTCATACCAACGGCAAATCCATATCTTAAAGTCATCGTTATTTATCCTGTTTATAAAATAAGGATTTTTTGTCTTGAATTAAGAATTTTTAAATTCCCGACTAAGACCAGAAAATCACGAATAATCCACGAACAATTCCCTGCACTGAAAATTCACGAATAATTCCCGATTTTCCAGGTTTTCCCGGTCAGTGGACACCCTGAGTGGACGAATAATCAGCATTCTGCACCATCAGGGCTGAGTTTCACACTACTAAATACATAACAATGCAGCCTTTGGCAGCCACCATAAAGAAAACATGAATGTTATCATGGGTGGGAAAAAGTTGACGGCAGTGAAGCTTAAAATTGATAGCGAGGCTGAGGAATTTTCCAGCAGCAAAGATGATTGCAGAAGAGTGGAGAGCTATGGTGCATTCAAGGCATCTCTGGTGGAGCGATATCACCTTAAGCAGATGGTGAGAACCAGGAATTGCTGTGAATGTTACAAATGGAACCTTTGACTTTCACCAATCGTATTCGCATAATTGATTCACAAGGATTTAGGAACATCCTCATAGGCTGCTGCCCTGGGGTACAAAGCAGATCAACATGCCTTGGATACCATCCTGAGAGGAGTTCCAGGAGAGCTAGGAAGGCAGCACCACCTATTTGAGCCTTCCAATTTTGATGCAGACCACCATGTGGGTCTATGAGGTAGAGTGGACTCCCCAAACATCATCTCCCAGCTCCTTGCCTTGCTATCACCAAAGCCTCTATGGATAAACTACAGTACCTTTGGGAAAAATTCTGGAATGTATATTACCATTTTCATTCATCAGCATTGACATGGTGGGGTCCCTCACACATTGACAATGTCAACTGGTTTATTCTTTCCATCCTCCATCACTTTTCTAAGTACTTAGATATTGTGCCCCTTTCATCTCAAACAGCAGAGATTGTGGCCAATGCACTACTTAGAAGGTAAATACTGACATTTGACGTTCCTGACCACCCTGTTTGATTAGGGATCAAACTTCAAAATGGCACTATGTATTTCAGAATGAGTCGACTTTTGGGGGTGACTAAATTGTATCTCCCTCCTCCCATTCCAGCTGTACAGGAAGTTGCACTCAGGTGCATCGAACCATCTCTCAGATGTTGAGCCATTACATCAATTGCAAGGACAATAACTGGGATTCTTATTAATGATTTTCGGTAGCTGCCTAAATTTGAATTGACACAGTAGTATAACATTTACATCATTTTAGGTAGTGGGCTTACTTGGGCTTGGGCTTACATGAAGCCCAAGACAGTGAAGTGAATGGTGTCAGTGTAATGCAATTTTCTTGATATTAAAATTTGAGGCTGGGGGCTTAAGTTAGGGTGAGATGAGACAAGACAACACACTGCCATTATGTTGGCATATGAGTGCCAACCCTGAGGGCTATGAGTGTAATTGGTAAATTTATGGTATTGAGTGCTGAGGGGCCAAATGTCTTCCAGTTGGGCAATGGAATTTTGCTTGAGTGTATGATGTTATTTTGCCCAACATGTTCATAATCTGTGGTAGTAAATTTTGTTTTGTTAGAGCTGCAAAATGAATAAGCAAGCATAATAATGAGTAATTTACCATATTTTTTTAATTGCCAAATCTGATAGAGTTTGTAAAATAAAAAGACCCATACTTTTCCTCTCTTCGCTCCGTCAATTAGTTCTCAAGTTCTAAGTGGCGAAAAACTGATGTTTTTAACCCTATCAGAAAAGTGGGCATGCAAAGTGCATCATCCACTTTGTCCAATCACAACTGAGACAGCGAATCTCCTTCCCCTTATCAAAACAGGGGACACACAGCTGACTCCACCAATGGAAGTGGTTGCGACAGGATCTCTTCAGGCAGACCTTCCCACCCTACCTCCGCTCCCTTCCCGTTCTTCCTCAACACAGTCAAGGACAGGAGATAGATGATGTAGTAATCCTTAACGCAGCTCATTTGGTGGGCATCACCTTTAGCTTATTTTGATTTTTGATTTATGAGTGCATGGCTCTGGTTAGAATTTTTATTTTTCACTAAAATTCATTTTTCATTTCCATCTAACAATTTCATGTACATAATAGCGATTTTAGTTCCGAGTAAACATTGGGAAACAATTTTTACGTCCATAGTAATTATGTTCCAAAAAGGGAAATGGAAAACCTTGGAATAGGGTACAAGATGGCCGTAAATATTTATTTTTGAGTACAAGAAAGTATGAGTGGAATTCAACATACTGGTGGACTTAGTTGATAAAAGATTGGTTAAACATGGCTGGATAAATGCCAGCGGCGGTACCCTATTGCAAACAGTCCTTGGTCCAATGGACTTGGAAGACTTAAGAATAATGAATGACCATATTGTCAATGTTGAGAGGAAGGCAACATTTTGGAGGTGGAAATGGCCAACCAATTAACGGTGATCAATAATCCAGAGGATGTGGTAGCAAACAATACTAGGGTTGTTAGCATACTATTTCCTGAAGTAATGAAATTTCAAAATCAAACTCAGGCCCTATCTAAGGGAATAAAACTATGGTGTGGCCTCATCGAACTTGTAATGGTAAGTAAGTTAATAATGGTAGTTCCCCACATTTTTGGCTCCTGATATGTTTATCGATGACACTGCAATGTGGAAGGATCCAGATGATAACCTTAATGAATTAAAAAATGCATTGTAGAAAGACAAGAACTATGTCAAGGGAAGAGCTGACATAGTTAAAGTAATACAGTAGACTCTCATTACTACGAAGTTCATGGGACAAAAACATTGGTGGTTTGCAATATTGAACTTTGTGTCGACGGTTTTTTTAAGGAACACAGCAAAAAAAATATCCCTTTGCTATGTTTCTTGTCTGTTTAATTTTTATGATGTTACAGCCATGCTGTAGAATGATTTCAGATGTGTATGTATAATTAACAAACAAATTGCACACAAAGACACGAAATCCAACATATTTAATTAATCATCAGGAACTCACACACCACACCATTCCTTGTTGCAATCGTTGTATATGCAATGAAGTGAAGTCCAGGAATGATGCAATCGTGGACACAGAGCCGACGACCTAGTGCAAAGCATGACTTTATGACTGTTAGGAAATTACTAGTCAGAAGGCAACACAATAATACAGTATAAATATGTACTTTATTTAATTTTTTTAAAACAATGTATATGGGAAATGCTATGTCAGAACTGTGAATTGCAAATGATCAATATGCAATAAAATGATACTCTGGGGAATGATGGATGAACGAAGGGAATAAATAACATTATCTGCATGGAACTTCATTCGGGATCAAAAACGATCTACGATGTATGCGGGAACGATAGATTGAGATTGCACTGTACCACAACTACAGCATGCAAACTTGTGGACAGGCATTTATGTCTTATGGATTATTGTAAATTATAAAAGGGATAAATAACATCCAAGGAAGAAAAAAATTCTGCTGGTAAAGCACTTTTTAATGTTAACATCTAAAATGTGAAGTGTTTTAGCACACAGAAAGAGGAAGACACTATTTTTAAAAAATCTGTAATTCAATGTTCAACTTTGTTTCGTTCTACCACCTATTCTACCATGGCTTAAATTTTTATAGAATAAAAATTGTGTTAAGAGTAAAAATTATCACACATCTGAAAATTATCAAGAGTGATCAAGGGCAAGAGTAATACCACATTTTTTTTAGATGGGACAAGAATCATGTCGTTCTTCTTCTTCGCTGCTTTCTTGTCTGGGCTCTGACCCCTTTCATCTTTGTACCGTTAGAGATAATCATCAATTGAAATTTAGCATTTTTGATTGCTTAATGGAAGCATGTAAATTCCTAGTTTTTATCGTAAAACATCAATTAAGAGACCTGTTACCTGTTAGGATGTGTTATATAATGGGGATAATAACTCATTGCCCATTTGAATAGTTTATAACTTTTTATATCATATTACACACAGTTAGTTTGGTCCCAGTCCTCTCCTGATGCAAGAATCAGGATGTAAATGCGGTTTGAAGCCAGCAATATAGTGAATTAAGACGTTCGCAAACAGCAACCCTGATAATGATCTACCAGAGAAATCCCCCAAAAGACTATTAGCTCAGATTGGATCTTGGAGTACGCAAGACGTATAGGGATGAAAGATGCCCATCTCTTTACATACACTTATATTCGTGCTTGGTGGTTGTATCCGTTACCTCTACTCCACACGTTTTTAATTTTTCTATGTTTCACTTACATGCTACACGTCAATTGTGTCCCAGCCTTAATTCTATCAGAGCAGTCCCCAGATGTTCTCTACGAATGCTCTTATATGTTTACCTTGTTTGTCTGGACGGGAAGTAGCTTACGGTAGGACTTGTGCCTGCTTTCAGAAAACCATCTCGGTCGGCAATGAACAGTGCCACAGTGTCAACAATAATACGTCATAACGTGGGGATGGAAAAAGGTGTGAGTGGTTCAGGAGGGGAGTCAAAGCCAGACCGGGAAGTTGGAGGGGGAGAGAGGATTAGCTGGGCAGAAGGTGCAGGAATCCCTTTGGGTTAGTGACCTTGGGAGGGACAATAAAATAATGAGATGTTGGGGAGAGGTCAAAGGGAAAAATATAAGTCCTTATCTGTCATTAATACCCTTTAGCCCCTCCTTGACCTCCCAGGTTTCCCGCGTCCCTCCGAAGATCACTAACTAAAGGAAGACTTTATAATGATACGTACTATCTAGTGGTGGTACTGATAATATAATTTTAGTTATTAAAATTAATGCATTTCTTTGGCTGTATAATCCTAAGAGGGGTGTGATATCACATGGGAGAGGACACTCTGAGGCTACCCGCATAATCAATATGACTGATACTAAAGACGTTAAAATAATTGTGTTCCCTATGTACAGATCCCACATAGATACTGGGGCTGATAAAGTGCTTTAAGAGTAATTAATTTTTTATTATTTGTAATCTGGGTATTGTTCTGAGATTTTTGGTATTGCTTTGTAAATTTTGTTGTATTGGTTAATTTTGGTGTTTGGATGTATGTGTACGAGATATGGCAAAAAAGTGTTTTATATAGAAGAAGTTAGTTCAAACCCTCTTAATACGAAATATCGAATAATTCGAAGTTGTGAGCAGTCCCCGACAAATGGAATAGGAAATTGCATACTTTATAGTACGGATAATTCAAAATACGCTTAACACATTCACTGCAGGGCTGATTAAAGCCCTACCCCTCACAGCGTGGCGTGGCCCACCGGTGGGTCACACTCAGCCTTTTGCATGGGCGGTGTGACCCACCAGTGAGTCACAGTCCTTCCGAGCTTCTGGCCGCTGCCGAGGGATGGTGGTTGAAGCGGCAACACTCAGCCTTTTCCTTCGATTAGAGGAAGGCTACATGCATTTGCTTGACCCACCGGTGGGTCACACTGCAGTGAATGTGTTAATATGTAACTCAAAATCAAATTTCGACCCGTGATGCCCCAAAGTATTGTTTATTTTGAAACGATTCACCAGGGCAGAGATATTGGATGGTAGTTAGTGGTTATAGTCGTTGTGATTTTGGTATCGCTTTCTTCAGCATACGTTACTTTAAAGTGTTGCCAAGCTATTTTGAACATTTGCTTGTGCTTATGGTGCGCCGTGCACCAGCCACTGTTTACCCCTAATCAAATATATCTCGAATGCACACACATGTCGGCTGCTCCCTCCCTGCTTTTTTCCAGGGCATTCGCACCATGACTAATGCCTTCCCCTTTATTCCTTCCGAGCCTCCCCTCCTCGAGCGATGACTGTAGGATTCAGCATTTGACCATCACCAGGAAAGGTCACCGTAACCTCTTGACACAGGAAGTCCTTCTCAGGGCACATCGGAGGGTAATACGAATCGTAAAGATCTATCTTCTGAGAAAAAATTGTCCGGGTAGTTTTATTGCCTCTCTGTGATTTTAACCACAGTCATTTTAGTATTTAGCTTCATAGGTATCATATGCGAAAAACTTCGTATTTATGATTAAGCACAGTACTGTTTTTCATTGCCCGCTGTTTTGTTCTCCTTGCACAATGCCTGAGCTTCATATTTTATCTATAACAATTTATTCCTTCATTGTAGGTCAAATCTGTTTAGTCCATTACATCCATAGATGGAAGGTAGGATTTGAGATGCCTCCAAAGAGAAAACACAAGGAACTGACAATTAAAGAGAAATTCGAGTGTCATTTGTAAGGAGATTGTGGGGTAAAAACAAAATGGAAATCGCAGAGCTTTATGATATTCTGCTTTCAGACCTGCAGACATACCTGAAAAATCGTGATGCAATTGAATCACAACTAGAGAGTGGAAAGGACAATGGCAGGAAGAAGAGGATACGGGGAGCGAAATTTGAAGAGGCAGAGAGTGAGTTATTGGAATGGTTCTTCCAATGCAGGTAAAATAGCATTCCTCTATCAGGGCCATTGGTGAAAGAAAAGATCAACATGATCACACTTAAAATGGGCCAAGAATGTAAATGTCCCAATGGGTGGTTATAGAGATTTCAAAAGAGGCATGGTATTTCATCTTGCACACGAGTGGAGAAGGAATCATCAGATGATGTAGAGGCAGTTGAGAGACGGCGTTCAAACATCAAACACATTTTTGTGGACTACGCACCTAAAGTTATTTTTAACATGGATGAAAGTGAAATATTTTACAACCTTTTACCGGGGAGGGAAAAGAAGTATGGAGAGACTAACCGTAGTGCTAAGTTGCATTTCCGATGGCAGCGAGAGATTACAGCCTTTGGTAATCGGAAAATACAGCAATCCTAGATGCTTCAAAGGAGTCCAAACTCTTCCCTGCATTTATAGGGGTAAAAAAAGCTTGGATGATCGCTAAATTATTTCGTGAGTGGCTCTTAATTTTCGAATGATAGATGACTGGTCGGGATCGAAATATTCAGTGTTCTGCGCACAACATTGAAGGGCTCACTGTAAATAATGTTAGAGTTCTTTTCCTTCCGGCCATTACCACTAGTTATAATATGTAGCTCCCAGATCAGGGTATAATTTACATCTTGAAGGGCTCATAAAGGAAGAACCTGGTGAGGTATTTGATTAGGGAAACCCTCAAGAAATATTCTCACCCGTGAAATCAGAAAATGGAATGCGCTGGATGTGATGAGGAATATCACTGCTTCTTGGGATGAAATTTCTTTCTCAGTTATAGAAAACTGCTTCCGAAAAGCTGGTTTTGGAGAAGGAATTGCATTCAATGACAGTGACTTCAGTGAAGGCTTCGACTGGCCCGAAATTCATGGTGAAATAGTGTGTCCAAAAATTTTTTTCAGAATAAATCCATTTCGACGATAACATAATCGCCCCTTCTGAAAAATGCAATGCTGATGAGAGCAGTTCTGGGAAGAAAGAGGACCTCGATGGCTCTGAATGTGGGGAAGAAGTGAGTTATTGAGATGGGGTGCAGGAGGTAGAAAAGCAATTCAAAAATACTCAGGAAATATGACGAACAGTTTTCGTAAAATTTAAATGCAGTGTTTTTTTTTAGAGAATTTCAAATTGAACTCTATGGTATCTCACTGGAATTGTTCACCAAAATCATATTGCTTTCGGGCATACTGAAACTTTTTGTGGCCTTCATCTGCTGTAGACGTGGTGAAGTGATAGTTTCCGGATGGTGTGATGTCCTTCACCCATTTTCCCGGCGTAAGCACTTTTATCGCACTCCTCCTATCTCGATTCACGTGCATACCCAGATATTTTTCTTTGCCCTGAATCGCTGATGAGTTATGGTTCTCACAATCAGCTTTGTTTATGCTTTTCCAATCTACTCTTGTCCCATCTCCCCAAACTCAAATGTGAATCACGAGGTAAGGCAGGCAGAAGATATGAGTTCTACTTTTGAGTGGTGTCTGTCTGACACTGCTTCAGTGATTTTTTCTCGGGTTCCCTCGAGCTTCTTTCGGAGAGGTAAGGGAATCTGGGTTCATCGCTGACATGATGCTCCACACCTAACATCAGCTCCCCTCTCCCAAGCCCCTCCACTATTGGAAGTTAGGCCGTGGGAAAGCGATGAGTGAAATGTGATACTTTTGGTTCGTGGTCGTAACTGATAAGGGACTTCCAGCGGGGAAGGAAGATGATGTAGCAGTTCATCACCTTAGAAAAGTCTTGGGCGAAATGAACTAAGAGCAGGCCAGTAAATTTTAAAGGTCTACGGCAAAACTTTTGGTGACCTGGAAAATACACCTTATGTGATATTACTGGACACATTCTCGAAAACATTCATTTTATTTTTATTTTCTGCGTGATCGTGTCTGTTAGTGCATACTTCACCAACGTAAACTTAAATCTGATAAACGCGAAGAATTTTGGCTATTAACTCCTCATTATAGTGCATACTTATTATCTTTTTATTGAAGAATTTGGTAGAACGGTGATTATCTCAGAAAATACAGTCCATATTTTTTGTTAATTTTCGGAAAGTACGTTTAGTTCGAACCTGGATTAATTAAAGTCCAATTTTTTCAGTCTCTTGAATTTCGAATTAACAAGGTTTTCCAGTAGTCTGGTATGTATGGCTAAATGCATTTAAGGGAATTTTGTTTTTTTTAATATATAGCATAATAACCCACATCTAATGCAAACAAGAGGGAAAACAGAAATGTCATGGTGTAAATACAGGGTTCTGAATACGTTGGAGATATAGGAAATTGGATGGGACCCGATAAAAACGTTTTAAATCATGGGAAAACAAATTCCAATAATGCAAATAAGAGGTTTTACTGTATAAGCAGTTTTTTTGACCAGTTAAGTTTTGAAGCCAATGAAATCAATGTTTATGTAAACTATTACAACAACATAAAATTCTTCCATCAATCATAGTATGTGACATATCGATTGAGGCAGCACATAAACTTTCTGAAACATGTTTACCAAAAACATAACAACATGCCCAAGTTAAAGGTCTTCCTACTGCCCTCTGTGATCCTTTCCCCAAAATACCTCCAAACATATAACAGTTTTGGATAGGTGATGAGCTCTCTGGCACATACATACATATTTAGTCCATGACATTACAAACGGGATAAAATATCATTAAGCAGAAGCTAATTTCTAAATCTCAGAGAGAACCTAAGTTTGCTTTGTTGCTGAGAATGGATGAGAATAAGAGAATAACAAATGAGAGTAACTTTTGACACAAACTTCAAGCTAGAAATGTGATGTTAATGAATATGGAATCTAGGCTCAAAACTATCTAATCAAATAATGAAAATATATTGCATTTACCATCATCACTGGAAACTCTCTCAGCATCATCTTCTGAGTCCTTAGAGATTGGTTTCTTTTTCACTTTCTTTTTCCTCTTTTTGACACTAGCTTTGTCACTTTCAGCATCTGATTCACTCCCAGAGGTGCTCGACTTAGTATTAGGTTTATCTAAACTAGCCAAATTTCCTAACCTGAAAATGATTAAGATTTTCTTCATATAAATTAAACAAAAATCGTGGTACATAAAAAATTGCTTGCGTGTCACTTGGTGCTGTGTTAAAGGAACAAAATAAAATAACCATGCAACATTGACTTAACTTAAAATCAACAAAATGAGATAATGAAGCAGGAGAACAACACCCAGAGTAGATAATCTTAAAACATGAAAGTAATAATTAATGAAATAGTAGAATTTTCAGAATATGTATTAATATAGCACTATGTATCTATAGCCATTATGTATTTTAACACCCTATCCAAAAAGTGGAGTACTCAATTGAATACATCCTTGTAGTTAGGGAGAAAATGATGGAAGAACTTCAACAATTAGATACTTTACCACCACCTATGATTGTAAAGCAGGCAAATGAATGCAATTTAAGACCACAAGAAATTCGCGATGTTCGAGAAAACCAATGCAAATAAAAATATTCATATGAAAGATTCAATCTGAATATAACAATGCCTCAACCACAAAACAAGACCATTCAAGCCATAAATTAGCCACATGGTGTCATAACTGAATGGCTGATTAGCATCTCTGCTTTTCCTGACGATATTATTTTCTAATCACTAACATTTCCAAAGGGCTATTACTCTCTAATAGGACCAGAAAAAGTTATGAGAAGAAATTAGAATGAATCCTAGCTATAGTAACCCACTCAAAAGTTTCAAATTCTTAGCTTTGCCAAAAATGAGTCTAGAAGTAAAACTGTTGTAAGCAATAACCTGTCACAGTGATGTCAAATGCATTTGAATCTATGGACTCAAAAGGTCAGTAGCTATGCAGTTCAAGAGAAACATTCAGGCTAAAACAGTTGTTTTAGCACGAATGATGTTTTTGGCAGCAAACTGTCAACGCTGTTTTTAAGTTTATCAACATGCATTGGCCATTGATTTTTGGATTTCCACAGTGAAATTAACAGTCTACAAGATCAAGTAAGAGACATAATTGCAAGGATCATACAGGCTATAACACTTGAATATGCCCTACATTAAGGTATGAAACTGAACACTATCAACAAATAAAATTAAAAAATCTCCGATGGCCGTGAAAATTAGCAGCCCAAGTTTGAGCACTACCCTGGTGAAAATAAACCGTGACGGACAGTGTGACAATAATGTGTATCACACTGTGCAAGTGTATTAGTCACAGTGTATGTACACTGTGTGCACAGTGTGCTCCTTCAAAGTGTGATGGACAGTGTGACCACAATGTGCTGCACACTGTACAAGGCTATTAGTCACAGTGTATGCACACTGTGCTCCCTTCAAAGCGTGATGGACAGTGTGACCACAATGTGCAGCACACTGTACATGGGTATTAGTCACAGTGTCCTCACAATGTGTGCACGGTGTCCTCACACTGTGTGCACGGTGTCTTCACACTGTGTGCACGGTGTCCTCACACTGTGAACACACTGTACCGTCACAGTGTCTATCACACTTTCTGCACGCTTTTGAGTCCCAATTTACGCTTTTGTCACGGTGTATGCACACTGTAATCACACTCTTGTCACATTCTAAGCACACTGTGTTCACGCTTCTGTCACATTGTCTGTCACACTGTCTGTCACGGTTTATTTTCACCAGGGTAGCGATAATTTTTACCTAAAAAGTGAATTCTATTATTGAGTCAAACCTTAACCCACAGAACTCCAAGATCATATGCCTCCTGCAAAATGCCAAGATTGGGTCATTTCTGACCAATATATTTTTTATTATGGTAACAAATGAAATTTTTGTTCATAAAAGAAGCTATGTAAAACTTCTAAGATATTTATATATTTGTTTTCCAAATGGATAGATAATATAATCTAATATAATAGAATCGAAACTTGAAATAAGAGAAAAAATTGTAGCAATCATGCATGCCCATTGAGACATCTCTGAATGTAAAAGTACCTTAATGGAGCATGAGAATGATTAAGAAGTCACCTGCCACTGATGGAAGTACAATGTGACTTCCTAGAAAGTCATCAGCGTTGAATGTGTTAAATCAGTGGAAAAAGAACTTGTTTTGTCATAATGTAAAGGTCTCAGGTACAGCTAGAGATGGGTAAATTACCATAATTTTCAATTGAGGTTAATTACCGTGGTAAATTACGGTAATTTTCGAAAATTACCGTAATTTTTCGGTACTTTTAAGTTTTGAGCTGCAAATCCTTATCAGAGGACTCCAAACGAAATCAAATAGCATAGAGATATAAATGCCGACGTTTATATCAAACATATCACGACGTTTATCAATAATAACTCGTTAAAAAATTCAAACAAAGTTGGCAGCAACACGCAAATTGCCTCTCTTTTGTCACACTATGAGAAATTTTCGTTCCAAAGACATACCTCTGCACAATGTGCATTTGTTATTTTACTCTGAATTAATCGGAATTAATCATGGACACATTGTAAAAAAAATCATTTTAGCTTTTTTATTTATAATGTTACCAATTCCTACGGTTTCTTCATGAGGAAGAAATTTTCTGAAAGAGAACTTTTCTGAAAATTACCGTTAATTACAGTAATTTTCAGGGGTGTTGGTAATTTACGAAAAATACCACGGTAATTTATGAAAATTACCGCGGTAATTTACCAAGTTGCCCATCTCTAGGTACAGCCTGCCACACACATACACATTGACTCAAAGAAGTAAATAAAAACACCACTTACCTACTGATAGCTTTCATCAAACTATCTCTCTTGGTTTTTTTATCAATTAGGTCAACTTTTTCATAGTTTTGGTTCTTCAGTCTTTCCAACAACACAAAACACCCAGCATTCAACCGCATATCCTCATACTGAGACAACAATTCAGACGTGGAAATCTTTCCCTTTAACTTCTTTTTCCGTTTTTTCACGTCTTCACCACTATGCACTTCATTGTCTGACTCACTATCACTGGAAACGGTCTTGAATTTATTCTTACCCAATTTTCCACTCTCTGATGCCAGCTCACTATCAGAGTCATTATCTTCAGATAATGATGTGTCAAGCAAGAAGGCCATCTTAGCATTTCGATCATCAATAGAGGGCTTCACTTTGGTGTCGGTCCTTTCAAAATCCTCACTATCACTGTCTTGCTCCACACCAATCTCACTTACTGTTTTAGGAACCTCAGCACTTGTATTTTTAATATGATTGTCATCCACTACTGAGTCATTTTCTACCTCAGCATTCTTCTCAACACTGTTTAATTCACTATCTAACCCAACAATCACTTCATTCACATTGATATTGCTTTCCTCATCAGATGCAAATAAATCCTGAGTTGAGTTATTTAAACAGGGGCCACTCTTGTCTTCCCCACCCCCCATTTTGTCCTTTCCATCTTTCTTTGCTTCATCACTTTTATCTTCAACATTTGCACCTTCACACAATGAACTGTTCCCCTCCACACCCCCTTCATCACTTACTTTGGTGGTCTTTTCACTTTCACCTACACCCGTCACATGACCTTCAGTGTCACATTCCTTACCTTCTTTGGTTGCCACTGCCTTTTCCTTATCTTTAGGAACCTTATCCTCAGTTTTGCTTTCAATATCATTTTCCTTAGGACATAAATTTTTGACAGTATCATTAGGACTGGATTTATGCTCAGGGCTGGCATCCTTTTCCTCATCCTGACAAATGGAAAGGTTTTCTTTTTCACCATCCCCTTCAATGTTGTCATCATTATCACTCCCAATCTTACCATTAGTTTCAACCCTGGATGTATCCTCTACAGCTAATGATTTTTGAGAGTCAAATACAGAGTCATTTTCCACTGTTTTTTCCTCAGTTTCTACTTCTGCGTTCCCTTCCACACAAGATGTGCTATCTATGTTTTCCCTATTTTCTGCAACCATGTCATCTGATTCATTAGCACTCCTGGCAGCACAAGTCTTTGCACTCTCATCTTCCATTGAAACATCCTCTGGAGCTTCAAGGCTACCATTAACCATCCCAGTTTTGTCAGCCATTATCAAGGTAGACACATCATTCTCTTTCTCATCCAGTTTACTTACGTCCGCCCCCTCCCCTTCATCATGGTCTTTGTCAACAATCACTTCTGTCTCACCTTCTTGATTACCTTCCACAATGTTCATCCATTCACTTCCAGCATCTGATACATTACCTTGCAATTCTTCAGTGTGCTCACTGAGTTTACAGAGTATTTTCTCAAAGCTTTTAATCATTTTGGTGAACTTGGCTGGGGTAGTGGGCAACTGGTTATCAGGGACTTTATTTTTCTTGGAGATCCAGGCATGTAGCTGTTGGGCCTTCTTGGAGATTGAATAGGTGATGGCAAATGTGTCTTTAGCAAGTTTCTCCATGGCGAGGCAAGTCTTCTGCATTACTGCTATTTGCCGGGCTTCCTCATCAGGATCCTCTTGCTCCACAGGATTTGAACTCACACCCACAGGCTCAGTATCACTTTCTTCAGCAGAGGCATTCCTCTGAGATGTGCTTGGCATGCTTTGTTCAACATCTTTTCCTTTCTTATGTTTTTGTCCTTTATCCCTTTCTTTCAACCTTTTGCTCTTGTGCCTTCTGTCATCATCATCACTGCCATCAGTTTCATCACTACCATCTTTTCTTTTTCTTTCCTTTTTCTGAGCCCTTCCTTGATGTTTTAGGACCTCATTTTTCTTTGGCCTACATGCTCTCTCCCTGGTTTGCCTCTTTGAGGTACTGCATTTCTCATCATCGTCATCATCATCAGAACTTATTTCTATTGCTGTACGATGAGAAGAGTGAGCTGGATTTTTACTTCTTCTAGAGTGTTCACCATCCTCTGATACATTCCTTCCCCTTCTACCCCACTTTTTCTCTCTAGCTGCCCTCCTTTTCTCCCTTTGCCTTTCGTCATTGCTAGTGTCAACTTCATCTGCATCATCTTTATTTCTGTAAGATATAAAACAAGGCAATGATCAACTGAGAAATACTAACAATGTAATAATAATTATTTTATTCTGGGACATGTGGTTAACATGTATACAACAAGTCAGTATATATACACAAAAAACACACACAAACAGAACCGCCAAAATACAAAAACGTACACAATAGGAAAGAACATCAGATATCCTGATGCAGTGACATAAATTCATCAGTGGAATAGCAAGAACTAGTAACCAGATATTGATAAAGTTGATGTTTAATCATGGGGAAGTAACATCTTTCCCTTATTTTTTAGGTAAACAATTAAAGAGTCTTACACCAACAAATACTGGATTTTTGCTGAATAGGGAGAGATTATGTGGGACAATACTGAAGTCCCTGGTAATATATTCATGAATATCCTCAACAAAAAACATACTTTTATGCTTACAAAGATAATGCATGAAAAAAATACAATGCATGCAACAACTATTCTACAATCACTGCAAGGGGCAATCAATCACTGCAAGGGGCAATCAATCAATGAAAAGTAAAATAGTCTTTGTCATCTTACATTCAATCAATGTTTTGATTTTCGTTTATTAAAAAAATTGATGATACTGAAAGTTTTTCTTATTGATCAGAAAATTTTCAATCGTCATTACTACTTCTACCAACCCAAATGGCAAAACAGTTGTGTCTAGAGGCACATTTCTCCATCTGGCTACCAATGCGAACCAATACACTCATGAGTACTAGTCAAAACCTCACATCATCATCAACAGAGAGGTCATTTTTCATCAATCAGGGATTTTATATCAATCCCAGAAGCATAATATGAAAAATATATCATGACAGAAATACAAATAGAGGATTGGGAAATGAACCAATGAATAATCAATGCTGAGAATAGTGCACTCATGTTACAGCATGAGAATACCAGCTATAGTCAGGTCTTAAAACAAGTGAAAATAACACCTATATCTAGGGACACCGAAAAATGGTAAATAAAAACCACCAAAAGCGGTGTTTAAAAATGACAAATGCAGTGAATAAAATCGTTTTAAAAAGGTGAAGGCTGTGTTTAATCTTGGGAAAAAAGAGTCTTAAAGGTAGGGTTTTTTTAAATATGATTAATAAATACTTCATACCAATGTGAACAAACAGTTAACAGTACATACATTTGAGATCCAATACAGAAGTTATGGCTACCCTACGCAACATAAAAAACACAGTAGGCAAAATTAAGTTCAAGGCAAATTAATGAGATAATGGTAATAACAATAACAGAGTGAAGTAGTGGACTGCAGGTAATGAAGTTCGATTCTTACGCTGTTTAAAATTTTTCTTTCAACCATTGAATAAAAAACTAATTCATTTCCAACCTTTGTGCGTGGATACTGACTTTTTTGTACTTCTATCGCTTCAACTAGATTTACAAAAGTGTCACTCAAAAATACACTATAAAGTTAACGTAATGATTCCACAATTTAATTCTGTAATATAAAATTTTTCCAATCATTTCCTTCCGCCAAATTTAATTATTTTTTTTACTTATAATTTGGCATGAAATTTCTGATAATCTACTTTTTTTAACTGCCTACTAGCATTACCCTAGGAATACAGCACGGCTGTATTCTTAGGTAGTGTTAAGGATCGAACTCGGGACTGGCAGTACACTAGCCCTCATTTTTAACAACTACGCTCTCATAGGTTCACGGGAATATGGCGAATGTAGGCGACCCGCATTACATTCGGCTTAATTTTTTCTCGCACATCCGGGCCTATGGAGAAAAAGGTCAAGATGAGTAGTTTTTATTTTGTTTTCCTCGTTTGTGGCATGGAAAAAATCTTCTTCTCATTTCGTGACCCGAGTTACTTAACCTCTCCTTGTTGGTATCTACCATACGTACATTCCATTCGCGGGGCGCATCGATCACGAGGCCGCGAGATGTTAAAATCTCCGATCCGGATCTGAATTTTTACTGTCCTCGGATATGATTTCAGTAGCGAATGAAATGAAAGACCCGAGGATCTTTGGATCCGACCCGACCATCCTTAATTTATGAGTGGTACATTTGTAAATCTAATTTAAACAACAAAGTATAATAAAGTGAGTATTCAGATGTAATGGTTTAAAATTGAATATGATAACATTTTCGATGCAGTGACTGAAAGAAAATATTAAACTGCGATTGGGATCGAACTTCGCACAGTACACTAGCTCTCGTTGTATGCCTGGTCCCGGCGAATGTAAGCTACCCACGTGACATCCTACGTTTTTTTTCCCGCGATACTGGGGTAATGGGGGCAAAAAGTCATATTTCTTTATTTTGCTTCTAGTTGCACAGGAACGTTTTCATCTAATTACGTGACCTTAGTTACACATCCTCTTCTTGTCAATTTCTACTGCACCTACATTCCATTCACGGGGTACTTTGATTGCTAAGCCGCGAAAATGTAAAATCTACGATCTGGATCCGATTTTACTCTGTGTCTTTGGATCCGAATCTGGAACCGAGAAAAATGAAAGATCCGATCCGACCATCACTAAAGAAAATAATTCATGCTACAAAAATTCGGCATTTGCAAAATATCACAAATTTCGTTAAAAAAATCGCATTTCAAAGAAGACACGGTTAATTTCTTGATTAAACCCTAAAGTTGCTTATTTCGTGAATCCTGTCGCAAAAAACGTTTCGCGAAAATGTCATGTCCCTACCTTTATCATATGGATTGAGAACATGCAGCAGGGTGGGCTTGTCTTAATTGCATTACAAATAACTCGGAAAGCAAGCAATTCTTCCTATTTTTGCGAAGAATTCAACCAAATATGATGGACTTCAAGCTTACTTTCTGTGAAATAGGTACTGATAATACCGTATTTACTCGTGTAAGCTGCGCACCTTTTTTCCCAAAACACTGGTGTTAAATGGGGGTGCACAGCTTACACGAATACTCCAGATTTTTGTGTAAGCCACGCACCATTTTTCCTCAAATTCCTGTTGTTTTTTTTTTCCTAAGTTTTACATTTTGTGAACATATCGACGTTCATTTTAAGTATGGCTAGTAGTAAATTGTACATTGTAAAGAATTCTGAAATTTCGAAGTGATCAGTAAAAAAAAGAGTTTAACAAAGTCTGAGCGTACAATGGTACTTGTAGAAATGCTAGATCAGAAACACCACTTGACAAGGCAATAGATTTATCGTGAATAGATCATACGCAGGACAATACATTGTAGCACTGATATGTATTTAAATCTATATTGTACCCTGTAAGCTGCCGCAAGGGGGGTGGCGTCTTTACATCTTTTCAAAATAGTAAGTGGTGTTTTTTTCGGTATCACGTATCTGTAGCAACATTTTTGTGGAATAGGTAGCTCCTTTTGCATGCACATTAAAGCTATATTGCAAAGACACGACAAAGAATTTGTTACACAGTGGCAAGAGTCGTATGCTCAGAGATTATACCTTCTTACTATCCGTGCTATCCGCTCCGTGCGTGAGAGTAGTAAACGAGTTTGAATCGATCATTTAGCATTTTAAAATAATTTGCAATTATCACCCTAAAAATGAATTATGTGAAATTACGATCGTTTCCTGTGAGTACCAAACTACGTACTATAAGCGATGCCAAAAAAATAGGAAATCGAGCAGCAGGAAGGAAATATGGTGTATCTGAATCTAGCAGTGACGAAAACGAAAAATGAGAGCTCTTATGATATGAATATTCATTAGTGATTTAAAATTCTATTTTCACGAATGTGTTTTTCTTTAGTTTTAAAAGAATTATAATTGTTATTAAATTGAGCTTAGTTTTTTCCGTGTGTTCCCAAGACTTTCTGGTGTTGTTAAATCGTCCCAGTCCACAACTACTGTGCAGAGAGCAGACGAGACCACCGCTATCAGGTAGGGATGTCATTCTGCTTCTATTTGTTATTATGCAAACAGATTTCAGTATTAATAGAGTAATCACAGGTTGAAATTGTATATATTTCTGCAATTATTTCAGTTGGATGTTATTTTGAACAGACGCCATTTTTATAGCTGGATCATGTGATCGTATATAACTGTGATTACTATGAGATGCTACGAGAAAAAGATGCACAGTAAAAGATGCCGTGCATGGATGCACGATGCGATGACGATTGTGACGATATTAACATATAATTTAATCAACTAATGAGAGAGACATACTAGTAATTTAGGCACAGCATTTCTATAAAAGAATGTGCATTCATGTTATGACAAAATGATGCACATTCAAGGGCAAAAATAAATAATTTTTTGATAGAAATAATTTTTTTCCTCACGAGCCTAACTGAAAATAGGGGTGCCCGGGATACATGAGGGCATGACTTACACAAGTAAATACGGTAGATACTTTAAAAAGCCTAGTGTAAAATACAAAATAATTTTTTTTGCTGTAAGTTAGTGCCATGTACAATTCATCTGTGGAGTTTCATCACAATTTGTGAACCAGTTAACCTCTAGTGCCCTCTCCAATTTTTAAATGAAAAAAGTGAACCAAGAGTTTACCCCAAATTTTGATTTGCAAACAAAATTTCTAGTGCTTGATCATTAAATGTTGAATACCAACAGTAAAAACAAAAATAAGTGGTCACAAAGCATTCAAAGAGGACTGAGAAGCTGTCGAAGACTAGTTTCATTTCAGTTATCATTCAGTATCTTCCACTAACAAAAACGATCACCAAGAAAGGAAATGGTGATGGAAAAGTCAACAATCTAGGGTAAGCGGAATAGGTCAGGAGATACTGATGAAATTGCATTTTTCACCATTAACCTTAACGGCACTTCGGCGATAAATACTGCATTTACTATGCAGGCTTTAAGTGCTTCCATGCACTTTTTTCTTTTAAATTTTAATTATCGGTCCTGGAAAATCACCTGTAAACATGTCTCACGCACCTATCTACACCATTTTGTTCCTATTTAGGGTATGAGATGTGTCACCTCACCTATGTTCCAAAGGAATTTTCTTCAAGCAGAGCACCAAAAATAGGTTAGAGCCTACAGGGTAAATGCAATATTTATCGCAGAATTGCTCTTAAGGTAATCATGAAAAACACAATTTGGACAGTATATCTTTTATCAACACCAAAACCAAGGAGATAAAATTTAAATGAAAAAAAAAGCATGTAAGCACTCTAAGCCTACAAAGTAAATGCAATATTTATCACAGAAGTGTCCTAAAGGTAATCACATATGATATATTTTGGACAGTATGATATCTTTTATCAGTAAAAATGAAAATTACACATCCATCTCCAAAAACTTATAGAATCAAGGATATTCTGGAGCACTTAGCATTATACAAAAAATGAAATTCAATAGCAATTTGACGATGAATCATTTCTAATAAATATCTTTTAAAACTCATGATAAAATCAACTCTAGATTTTTCTAGCTAAGCAACAAGTTAGTAATAATAACAGCCACATTTTGGATTCAATTTAACGTTACATCTGAATTTTAAGTGATACATATAAACATACATGAAATTAAATGGTGTCTTGGAACAATTAAATGGACACTTCAGGTGTCCCCCGAGGGTAACATGAAAAACTACTTCTATCAATTATGACACAGATTTCTCCTTAACCCTTTTGCTGCCAGTGGGCTGATATATCGGCCGACTTATATATTTGTAACATTATATTTCCTTCAAAATTAGTGACAGCAAGTATGATTTTTATCATCCTCTTAAAAACTGAAATAGATCATCAACATTGAGAGAAATACATAATTCATATATTAAAATCATGGATGGATCAATTCCAATTCCTGATTTCATTGATTATTTGAGGACTCATGAATCGGAGCCTTCAAAGTCGATTCTGAAGGAAAACCAACCAAAATGGTAGTGCTGCAAAATTTAATCTTCATGATTTTAAATTTCCCAGGTGTAACAGCATAATTTTGCACTCGCTCACTCTACAACTATTAGTGGATCGACCAGCAAAATTCAATGGCAAATCGTGTTTCTTTTCTTTAGTGCGCGAAGGGAGTACTGTAAGTTGGGGCAAATTTAGCCTTTTTAAATACACAGTAGAGCGCCGATTTTCTGACGTTCGACTAACCGACCATTGGATTATCCATCAGTTGGTCCCTTAATAAGTCTCCCTCTCCTGTCCCAATTCTCCCTTTCCTATCCTCCCCTCTTACTTTTTTTCGCTCACACAGTCAGCGGCCGGCTGTGTTTAATTCTACAATATTGCTAGCTTTTGCCCACACAAAAGGTTACCCTGCAACAGGGAATCAAATTACGTACACTGAATCACTGCTCAATATTTGTGTGCCCCAGGCGGGTGAGGTCATATTACTTCTGCAGCCGTTTTATATGCGATAAGTTTCAGTCGGAAATGTAATTGTTTCGAAAGATCTATTTCTTTGCTAAAAAGCAGGACTGGCAACAAAAGTCAACAATCCATCATCCTGAAATTTTTGTCTCGTCCTGTAAATTTTTGTCCCAAAATTTTTGTCTCGCCTCATCCCGAAAATTTTTTCATCTCATCCTGTACCCAAAAATTTTGCTTCCTCCAGTTTTTCTCGTTCATTTAAGTCTAGCACATTATTTCATTTCAGAATGATTATCTTGATTTCAGTATTCATCAAGTTTTTATCCCGACTGATTTTTTTAAATTTTACAATAAAAACACTAATAAATTCATCTTCGGATGTCTTTGATGTTTCTTCTGTTTATCTAAAGCTGGCCTAAGTTATTATCTTTATCTTTTTCTCATTATAGATGCGACATTCTAAAAGGACTTCGTACTGCTTTTTTTAAATTAAATGTTTGTTTTCCCTGAAATTTTCATTTTCTCTCATTCCGCAACATATTTCGTCCCATTATTGTCATATCCCCCCATCCTGCACAATTATTTCGTTCCAGGATTTTTGTTTATTCTCATCCCAGCATTTTTCCTTTCTAAAAATCTTGTCCCAATCAAATTCTGTAATTTTTGTATCGTTATTTTTGCTTGATATGATTTTCCTTTGATATTTTTCCACTAATTCTTTTTACATGTCCTATATACATATATACACGCATATTCTTTGTGATTCAAAAAAAATATTATTATTACTCTAACCACCATACCAATAAATTAGGCACCACAAGTAATGAATGACTCAAAATATTTAGCTTTGCCTAGAAAACTTATGTACACACATTGGAAGCAATGTGTTAAAAGATGGACTAAAATGTAATGGAGAGTAAAATTAGTGAACCATGATAGTTGATGAAAACATGCATTCAAGTTAATGAATACATACACTGGATACTCTTTAATGTATTCTCTTGAAGCCCAGCAAATCGCTCTGTGCAGCCATAAGGATTCAGGGTTGCAAACAAAGCATTTCCAATCTTCCTCCTCTATTTCTTCCAGCATTGACTTCTTGAAGTTCCTCCGAACACATGTCTATAAAAGTAAAATTCTATTTAATGGCCCATCAATCAGTTTTGAGAATCAACCATCCTTAAATTAAAAATGAAATAAGGATGCACTCAACTCTACCATTTACAAATACATGATAAACTAAAAAGAGAAAGCAGGTAGAGTTAATGTCACAAAACAACAGAATCACATATATTTTTGACCATTTCAAAGTTTCCACCATATTCTCACTGCAAAAGACTTATTAAGATTATTCACAAATAAATAATACTAAATATCCAATGGTTTTGAAAAATTCAAATATACACTCATGTTTGACGAATTGTTTCAAATAAGTTGTGGAGGAACATTAGGATAGCACTAGAACACAGGCCCCCAAAATTATTGAACATCAACCCATTTTGCGATTTCAGCTTTCTCTGATAAGGCAAATGATTGAGTAAGGGGCCTCTGCCCTCCCCCCTCTCAGATTACGTGGAGGGGGAGGTCCAGTAGCATGGATGCATGGATAACAAATGCATCGTTTGGAAGTGAAAAATAACAGACTCGCCAACAAAAGGGAACCGCCTAAGGTGCCAAGTGTGTTATGAGAAGGGACTGCACACACAAACCAATATTAAATGAGGAGTTTGCAAATTTGGACAATCATTACCAAAATCACTTCCATTATACACATTCACCTCTCTGACTAAAATATTATTAACTTTGTTCCCAAAAAAAGTATTAAGAATTTTAAAAACTCTTTGGCAATTAATCACACCCTGGTGAAAACTACCCTGTGCAGGAAGTGTGCGGGAAGTGTGCAATACTGTGCAGGAAGCGTGCAATACTGTGCAGGAAGTGTGCAATACCGTGCAGGAAGCGTGCAATACTGTGCAGGAAGCGTGCAATACTGTGCAGAAAGTGTGCGCACGCTTCATGCATACTAACTGCACGTTACATGCACAGCTTACAATTTTTTATAAGAACACAGAGGACATGACAGGGAAAATATATATGCTTCAATTTACTAGCCTGCATTACACTTACTGCACTAATTATAATCACAAAACCTGCCCTTTGACCTAATGTGTGAAAATGTACTAATAACAATTACGTTTTAAGCAATTTTTTTTTCTAGTCCCCTCTGAATGTTAGTTAGAGATAAAAAATCATCCCCAAAAATAATACATCCATTAATATTCACAGTTCCATATGATGCCACATTCAATATAACTATTCTGCCATTAAAAAAATTAAACATGTTTCACGGTTCATGCACACTTCCTGCACGGCACATGCACAGTTAAGTCCATTTTGTAAACTTGTGAATTTGGATTCAAAGAGATCCATGTAGTAGGTAAAAATATTCCAAATCTCATTACCTTTTGCACATGATATAAATATTATGGCCATATTAATTTGAATATCCATGGATGGATGTGTCATGGAAATACATTTATAGACTTTGGTTGGTTGGTTATTCAGGGGAGGTGCCCAACAGCTGAGGTCATTTGCACCATTTAGGATAGTTGGGCAACTGGGTAGTGGTAGGAATATTTCAGGTAATGGAGGAAGGGTGGAGGGAAACTCGGTGTTGGCATCTGCCTACTCTTAACCACAGGCGCCAAGGGGATCACAGCTTAATGTCCCATCTGACGGCCGAAGTACTGAACCTGAAATGCCCTCCACTAGGCATTCACGTTGGGATCGGTTTGCCATGGAAAAGTCCACCACTGCTGGGAACCAAACCCAGTACATAACCCAGGCCCTCGAGATAGGAGGCCAGTACTCTAGCCACCAAACAACCCGATCCCCTTATAGACATTCAAAAGGGCTAGATACATATTTAAAAAGATAGGCATATGTACTCCCTATATAATAACAAGCAAGCTGGATCTAGCCTCGGTTTTAGTAGGATATATATATATGTGTCAAACCTGACAGTACTTATTTTACATTAACCTTGAAGCGCTGTTGGCTAGGCACATAGGTATGTGTCAGGGATAGCTGTTATTGGTGAGGGGGGAGAAGGGAAAATCAAGTAGTGAGGGAATGAAATGTGTGAAGTGGTTTGTGCTACAAAAAGAAACATTAGTTTCTCCACTCATCTCCACTGTTCAATGAGTTCAAGTGCTGTTCACTCCACAAGAGTGAGTGGAGTGTGCACTATAAGCCATATAATGCACCAGTGCCAAAACAAAAATAACTTTTCATCTCCTTGATACTCATTGAAAACTTCAATCAGGCTAACATATTCAGTTCCAATGAATTTTAAAACTATTCCTCATTAACAGTATGATTGGATATAAAATTGTAGCGTCAAAATTGAATGCCTTTAAACAATCGTTTTAATTTTTAGTGACAAAATTCCGAGTCGGATGAATCATGGTAATGTTATAAAATACTAATATTTTAATAAAACACCATCATCAACAATAAATAGCAACTTTGGATCCAGCGATCAACTTTCGTACCGGATATTGATTTCATATGTTCGCGGTGTGTGGAAGTTATCGATGGTATCGATCATATCGACGTATTAGCCAGTCGACTTCGATAGGGCAGTCATGATTGGTAGATACGAGATTATTCAAAATCCGTGGCCAGCATGGCCAGAGTTTGTTTGGATTGTTTACGGAAAGGGTGGTAAATGTTTCCAAGGCAGCAAGAAGCCTGAACAGGAATGATCTCCTCCCAGAATTAAGTTTCCAAGAAGTTCGCGATTAATTAGCTTACTATGAATTTGAAATGGACTATTAAGGTACGTCTATAAATTTTCGCCACGGTAGCTAGTAACCGTGGTTTTCGCTGTGATGATATTCCATCCATTATTGACTTGATTGAATTTCTACGGCAAGAAGTAACGATATTGATATATTTTCAGGCACGTTATGTCTATTACGTACTGGGCCATGGGAAATGAGCTACCAAGGATCAGATCATCTTTCAACGTGATACGCGTGGAAACTATTTGGTGTCTTTTATAGCTTCACCTTAGTGCAGTGATGACTTTTGATGAGATTTAAAAGAACCTCCTCGTGTGAAAATCTAGTTGTACTTTTGAGAGAAGTATGGTTTTTCAAAAGACCCTTGGAGATGGGCACTAAGAGCAACTTTTCAAAATTTAGTGTTCTGAAACTTACCAGGTCGATCGCAACTTTATTTTAATGATGTGTGGTGTGATATTAGGGTATATCAAATTGGATATTCTTGAGATTATGCCTGGCGGATGAAACCGTATATCTTATGTGCATCGAGTGAAGATATTTGAAAGTGTCAATTAATGTTTAAATTTCAAGCAGATTTTTGTTTTCATTTTCGATTTTGAGGATTTTAAACTTGCCACGAAGATCTTTACAGAGTTATCCGCTGAAAATACATAATAGTATAAGAATCTGATTGTGCATCTCCATGTCGTGTGTGTGTTACTGAAAATATGAATTCGCTACTATATAATATCATGGAAGTGCTAGAGTTCGCCACATCATGACTACTGGTGCTTGAGTTGTTCGTTAAAGATTTTATTAGAACCTCTAATTCGACAATGTTCATTGGAAAAATGCTGTGGCCAGCTTTTACCCTAGAAAAGAAAAGCTTGCTTACAGGTGGCTTTCCCTTTTGGGTCTTATCAGTTTTTTAGAATATTTTTGTGCTGTAATGAATACTTTAAGCTACTACCATGATACAATCAGCAACATTTTTACTAAAGCAATGCCAGTGTGTAGTCAAGATGTTCATCAATGTACAGGCACATAGCCAGGGAGGGGGTGCTTATGGGGCTTAAGCCCCACCGAAACTTTCTCCAAGAAATTTTATTGTTCTGATTTTAACTGAGAATTTAATCCGGATTACACTGCTTATAATTTAAGTGCTAAGTGTCTTGAAATGTGATCACTAGTTTGAATCATGTGTGTAGTTAATAATTGTTCTTTTCAATCTGATATGTATGCATGCCTTGAACTTCTGTTCTGGGGCCGGTCAAATTTACTGCTTCATAACCAGTTAAGCAGTCAGTTTACCAGCAAAAAGAGATAGGAATGGGCACTGTGAATGCAAATACCAAGCACTGAAAATTAAGGAAGAGACTTGTAACATGTAGGTATCGAATGGCAAGGCTGATTTGAAGTTAGACTACACGGGCCACACTAGACTTAGCCAACCCCCGAAGCAAATTTCTGGCTATGTGCAGCTGTCAATGTATAACCATAGGATACACACATAAAGATAATTACAGAGAAAATTCAGCTGTCAATTGCATGGAATAAGGACATGCAATGGATCCTCATGTACTTTGTGGGTGAAGCTTAGTTAATTTACAATTTAGCCATCAAAATATTTTAGATGTACAATTTCATGGTATAATTCAAAATATCACGACCTTCAAAGAATAGGATATATTTTGTAATATGGAGATTTTTAAAAGGTTGTTGTTCATATTGTTCCTGTATAGTAGCATTATGAACACACCAACACGCTCCCTGCACGTCACCTGCACACTTCCTGCACGTTACTTGCACACTTCCTGCACGTTATTTGCACACTTCCTGCACGTCCTAATGTCCGAATTCACGCTTCCTGCACACTTCCCTCACATTACCTGCACGTCCTAATGTCCGAATTCACACTTCCTGCACACTTCCCTCACATTACCTGCACGTCCTAATGTCCGAATTCACACTTCCTGCACACTTCCCACACACTTCCTGCACACTTCCCTCACGCATCCTGCACACTTCCCTCACGCATCCTGCACACTTCCTGCACAGGATATTTTCACCAGGGCAGCTAAGAAATTTAATGTGGTTAGTTAATTAGAGAAATAACACTTTTGAATCAACCAATTTACCTTTAGTAGTTGACACTGATATGTTTGGTGTCAAAAACAAGAAAAAACGAAATAGCCGGAGTTAAATCCAGCATTGTAGGTCGACAATTCGACATTTAACTCCGGCTACTAAAGGTTAAAGCTGCCTCGTGATTAATCACTCAGCTCATGATTATTGTACTTAATGCTCAACTGAAAGTGCAAACAAAAACACCCATCTCAGTCATCAAGAACTTATTTAATTAATAATGGCTTTTGATCATTCTTCTGTGTTATGGTGTCTTTTAGTCTTTTAGCAACAACAGTTTCTTCAGCCATACTGCTGGCGTCTTCAGGTCTGAAGTGATGATGCATTGATTCTTGGCCTTCTTATGTACATAATCAGGCCCAAGCTAGGGCTCTCATTTATTGATGATAATCACTGCAGAAGCCTCTGATTTAATTAACATCCTATTTCATTGTTCGAACCTCGATGGCAGTTTGTTGCCACTACCTCTACACCATCTAGTGGGAATAAAACATGAACATTGAGCAAACACATGTATCATATTAGAACATATTCTAATCAGCCCACAAGGGTTCATACATTTTTGCAGTTTTTTCCTTAGAAGAAAACTTTACACAGAGCAATTTTTCTTTCACAAGTGTTCTTGCAAGAACCTTTGTAGCATCAATGACAGTGTACAATGGCCTAAATGGATCGATTTAATGCACATTTTTTACTACATCTCAAATCTAAATCTTCAAATTGTCCTTCAATCCTATTTCAAATCTGAATCTTTTATTTAAATTAACATTTAGAACCTCTCCAAATCATTCACTCTGAAGACGATATCACCCAGTGTGAAACCTGAGAAAATTTTATTTTAACCATTCACCAGGAAAGCCTTAAAAGTTATAAACTCTTACAACTTTATCCCTTGTGTACAAAAATTTAATAAAAATTAGGGCCAAAATTCTGGAGAAACATTGATGGGCACAAAAACATTTCATTGACCACAGCAACTTAGTTAAACTTTCCATGTTTTTCTTTTCTCATCACCTGATAGGGAATCTAGAATTGTACCTAGGGTTACGTAACTCTATTTTATTGTAGTTTTTTCATAGCTCTTGTTCACCATTAAATCCTAAATTACAGTTTTATCACTTCGCTTTGCATTGATTCTTTCCATGTAATTGATTCTGGCCATGTTAAAAACAAGATGAAAGAGGCCACATGGATTATCATCTGCTGAGGGTGTGCGGTTCATCTCCACAGTCATTAGCACTGGGTTTTTTTTTAAGGTATTAAGGGTTTTCATGTTCCTTCAATGGCTAATTGGACATTGCTCATTCCTAATGAATTCCGCAATGGCAAAAGTGATTGCAATTTTCAATGATTCCGATTCGAGGTGAAACTTGAAGGATTTGAATAGTTCATTCCTACTTAGATTTGATGTCTCATGATTACTTAAGTCTCATTCCTACTTAGATCTAAGTTGGTGATGAATGAAAATAAATAGGAATTTTTGGGACAGTCAACCAAAAGCAAAATAATGGTTCAATGGGTTACTTGTTCTAAAAGTAGCTGTAATAGAGTAGTCTCCTTCTGCGCAGTGGCCCGGAAAGCCAAAGTTCCATGGTTCGATCCCCGGTCAAGGTGAATTTTTTCGCATGGCAATTAATGTGAATTTCACCACCGTTCATGCAGCAGGATTGAAATATCCTACATTTACCGCCAAGCGCGGCATTAGCAGTGGATGGGGTTCCCCTTTGGTTGTGGCTTCTTTGAAGCCCTTTCTCCCTTGCGTTACCATCCTTGATGGACTGCGAGGGCTCAACATCTAGTACCTTGAACCTTGGTAAAATTGAAATGCGAATTAGGGATCCTGGGTAGCGTAGTGGTCTGGAAAGCCAAAGGTCTGTGGTTCGACTCTCGGTCCAGGTGAATTTTGTCGCATGGCAATTAATGTGAATTTCACCGCCGTTCACGCGGCAGGATTGAAATATCCTACATAAATCACTCATTACAAACAAATACCTTTGACTGAGAAATCCTAGTTTACTAGAAAATTAAATGCAAATTTTAAGTTCTTTTTAAAAAGCTCAGAAATGGCAGGACCTGCTGACATAACAGGCATACATTTACGTTGAGATGCATAGGGACTAGTGATGGACGGATCGGATCCGTCAGATCCAAAGATCTGCAGATCTTTCATTTTACTGGGTTCCGGAATCGGATACAAAGACAGAGTAAAATCGGATCCGGATCGCAGAATTTAAATTTTTGCGGTTTAGCGATTGTGATTGGAATGTAGGTGTGGTATATTGACAAGAAGAGGATGTGTAACTCAAGTCACGAAATTAGATATAATGTTCCCGTGCAACTAGAAGCAAAATAAAGACAAATGACTTTTTTCCCCATTACCCTGGTATCATGAGAAAAAAATACTTAGGATGTCACACAGGTAGCCTACATTCACTGGGATCAGGCTGACAACGAGAGTTTGTGTACTGCGCAAAGTTCGATCGCTATCGCAGTTTAATTTTTTCTTTCAGTCATAGCATCGAAAATGTTATCATCCTCAATTTAAAGCCATTACATCTGAATACTCACTTTACTATACTTTTGTTGCTTAAATTAGATTTACAAATTTATATACCACTCATAAATTAGAGATGGTTGGGTCGGATCCAGAGATCCACAGGTCTTTCATTTCATTCACTACTGAAATCATTTGAGCTTGTGAGAGGTTGAGGAGAGGTAGTGTAACTCGGGTAACAAAATGGGAAGAAAATTTTTCCATGCCAATAAAACAAACTAAAAAAATACTTGTATTGACTTTTTTCTCCATAGGCCCGGATGCACGAAAAAAAATTAAGCCAAATGTCATGAGGGTCACCTACATTCACCAGATTCCCATGAATCTATGATAGCATAGTTGTTAAAAATGGGGGCTATTGTCCTGCTGGTCACGAGTTTGATCCATAACACTGCCTAGAAATACAAGCAATGCTGTATTCCTAGGGTAATGCAAGTAGGCTAAAAGAAAGTAGATTATCAGTAGGGACATGACATTTTCGCGAAACTTTTTTTGCGACAGGATTCACGAAATAAGCGACTTTTTGGGTTTAATCGCGAAATAACCATGTCTTCTTTGAAACGCAATTTTTTTCACGAAATTTGAGATATTTTGCAAATGCCAAATTTTTGTAGCATGAAATATTTTCTTTGGTGATGACCGAATCGGATCTTTCATTTTTCTCGGTTCCGGATTCGGATCCAAAGACATAGAGTAAAATCGGATCCGGATCGCAGATTTTAAATTTTCGCGGTTTAGCGATCGAAGTGCCCCGTGAATGGAATGTAGGTGCGGTAGATATTGACAAGAAGAGGATGTGTAACTAAGGTCACGTAATTAGATGAAAACGTTCCTGTGCAACTAGAAGCAAAATAAAGATATATGACTTTTTCCCCATTACCCCGGTATCGCAGGAAAAAAATACGTAGGATGCCATGCGTGTAGCCTACATTCGCCCTGATCAGGCATATAACGAGAGCCATGAACGAGAGCTAGTGTACTGTGCGAAGTTCGATCCCAATCGCAGTTTAATTTTTTCTTTCAGTCACTGCATCAAAAATGTTATCATATTCAATTTCAAACCATTTCATCTGAATACTCACTTTATTAGACTTTGTTGTTTAAATTAGATTTACAAATGTACCACTCATAAATTAAGGATGAACGGGTCGGATCCAAAGAACCACGGGTCTTTCATTTCATTCGCTACTGATATCATATCCAGAGACAGTAAAAATTCAGATCCGGATCGGAGATTTTAACATCTCGCGGCCTCGTGATCGATGCACCCCGCGAATGGAATGTACGTATGGTAGATACCAACAAGGAGAGTTAAGTAACTCGGGTCACGAAATGAGAAGAAGATTTTTTCCATGCCACAAACCAGGAAAACAAAATAAAAAATACCCGTATTGACCTTTTTCTCCATAGGCCCGGTTGCGCGAGAAAAAAATTAAGCCGGATGTCATGCGGGTCGCCTACATTCACCATATTCCCGTGAACCTATGAGAGCGTAGTTGTTAAAAATGAGGGCTAGTGTACTACCAGTCGCGAGTTTGATCCTTAACACTACCTAAGAATACAGCCGTGCTGTATTCCTAGGGTAATGCTAGTAGGCTGTTAAAAAAAGTAGATTATCAGAAATTTCATGCCAAATTATAAGTAAAAAAGTAATTAAATTAGGCGAAAGGAAATGATTGGAAAAAATTTATAGAACAGAATTAAATCGTGGAATCATTACTTTAACTTTACAGTGTATTTTTAAGTGACGCATTTGTAAATCTAGTTGAAGCGATAGAAGTACAAAAAAGTCAGTATCTACACACGAAGGTTGGAAATGAAGGATGATAAAGTTTTTTATTCAATGGTTGAAAGAAAAATTTTAAACAGCGTAAGAATCGAACTTCATTACCTGCAGTCCACTACTCCACTCTGTTATTGTTATTACCATTATCTCATTAATTTGCCTTGAACTTAATTTTGCCTACTGTGTTTTTTATGTTGCGTAGGGTAGCCATAACTTCTGTATTGGATCTTAAATGTATGTAATTTACTGTTTGTTCACATTGGTATGAAGTATTTATTAATCATATTAAAAAAAAAACCTTCCTTTAAGACTCCTTTTTCCCAACATTAAACACAGCTTTCACCTTTTTAAAACGATTTTATTTACCGCATTTGTCATTTTAAACACCGCTTTTGATGATTTTTATTTACCATTTTTCGGTGTCCCTAATTATCAGAAATTTTATGCCAATTTATAAGTCAAAAAATAATAAAAACTTGGCGTTAGTGAAATGATTGGAAACATGTTTTATTACAGAATTACAGTAAAACCTCCAGGCAAAGAATTTGTTGGGACCGAAAAATCGTGACTTTGCTGTAGGGGGTTTCGTTGTATGGTGGTGATATGCGGGTTGCATCATCGCATGGGCACCCAGGTGTCCCGTGTGCTTTACGATACAAGTCGTGTAAATTTCTTAATCTTGCTTTATTCACCTGTCCTATAGTGATGATAAACAATTGTTATTATTTACCAGCAAGTACCATGACTATCACCACGTGATTTTCAATCTGCATATTTCTAATTGAAATTGTTTTTCACGTCCATTCTGCTCTATGCCTCATCGTTTACTTTGGTTATGTTCTGAAATTAAAGGAATGCCAAAATTAATGTCTGTGGATTACGTATTTTTAAAGTGCTCCATAATTTTTCTGAGTATCTAGTCGATACTCTTCTCACTGGCTTCAAATGTGGCTATATAATACATTGTATTTTTTAAATCTGTTATGCAACTAAACCCTTACTACCGACCATCCAACTCTATCTCATAAATGCTGTAATTTGAACCTTCAGGCAAAACACATTGTAATTCAACCCTCCCGCCTTTTTTTGTGCTGCTGTAACTTAATAATGGCATGAAGCTAACCGCGGCATTTTCTGGGGTTAAATTTTACTGTCGTCGCCACTGCGGCACCTAATAGATGTTGGAAATTTTGCTACAAAAATGGAGTTAAGGAAAATTCCCACTGGGAATGTTAGTGTGGAGGGTTATCAACGTTACAAATTCCATTATTACACATTTCTCAGTGGTCTCGATGCATTTTTACACCCATTTTATTCAGTAAAAGCGAGGTGTAGGCGGTTATGTATTCGAAAAATCATCATCATAACATCATTAAAGACGAGCGAAAGATAGACATTCATTTAGCAAAATATAGATACTTTCCGATTATGAGAGTATTACAGGGTTGCTACCTGTCTATGACCTGAATAATAGTGACTTTAGTGACTTTCCTTGGTGGAACAGTGACCAAATAGTGACCAAATAGCAACAAAATAGTGACCAAAATACTACCAACAACTGACCCAAAAGTGACCAATAGAGACTTTCGGCCACCAAGCAGGAATAAACCTTCCTACTTTTGGACTTAGGACATTTGACTAAGAGAAGGAATGAAAACAGGCCTAATTGGGTTAAATACATATGTTTACTGAACATATTAACACAAAATCAAGAAAAAATACAAATTTTCGTTTTCGAAAAGAAAATTAAAAGAAATGAAATATTGCATAGAATAATTCTTTTTCAAAAATAAACATTGTCAGCCTTTCTATCTGATGACTAGCATGAGGAAGGAACTACATCACTACGGATTGTTCTTCCGTATTTTCTTTTGCTCAAATGCTAAATCTGATATGAGGTCTGATTTTCTTTTTTGTACCACTTTTTCGACAGCAGTGGCGTGCTTATGAGAAGTTGTTGCATCTCTGCGAATGGCAGCCACGCCTTCCAACAATGCCTGGGCAAGGGCGATATCTTCAATGTTCTTCTTAACAATGGCGTTCTTAAGGCGAACATTGGCTTCATCAAATAATCTGTCCACCCTAGCAGACGCACGCTCCTCTTCCTCCTGCACTCCTTGAAGTTTTTCCTCCTTTTCCACAATAGTGTTCCTACTTTTTTTTTTCTTCTCTTCTTCCAGTCTTTCTACATCTTCTCTCTTCTTATGGGCTTCTTCATCTTTTTTCTTCCTCTTTTCTTCCAAGTATGCTTTGTAATTTTGATTAGCACAGCGTGCACTTGCAAGAAGATCTTTGGTAATAGGTACTAGAAACGGCTTATTGCCATACTCGTGAAGCACACTCTTGACTACCATGTATGCATTAAGAGTGCATTCAGACATAGCAGTTCTGTCATATGTTATAATCCTCCCTGCCTTTGAGAAGTCCCTCACGACATCAGCCTGTCCCTGAGAGAGAGACACAGCTTTCACCAACGTCGAGACAGTAGGGTCTCTAAGTCACCAGAAGCAGTGCGAGTAGATAAAAACTGAACCCAATACTGATCAATACGGTCATTTCTAGAGTCATCTTCATCCTTCTCCAGCTGCAAGAGCTTCCACTCACCAACTAGTCAGTCTGAAATCTGATGCAATCAGCCATGGAATCACTTCAGCCACCCGCACTATGTCCCCTACGCTGTTCTCTGAAGTTCTCTCCTGTGGATGCAGATGCCCACAGCTCTTCAAGAAAGAATGCATAGATTTGAACGAAATTTTTTCCAGGATATGCTTGCATGCCTCCTCATAGTGCTTGCGAGCATGGTCAAGGAGTAATAGTTTCTTCTTTTCACTGATCTTTGATTGGTTCAGGGACACGCGAATGTCTTCCCCCACAAGGTTATCAGCAGCTGGAAGAAGATTCTCAGGTTTGAAGACCTCTCCTAAGTCCAAAGGTTTCTTGCAAGCTCTACCAATCACAATTTGGATTAGTGTAGACAGCCTGGAGTGCAGCAGGAGAACTAGCAGCCACTTTCCTCCAACTGGAAGAAACCGGTGAGGCATGTAAACGTGTGCACTGGACACAATGAACATCAATTCAGCTTTCATGGTGGGCTTCTGTAGGAGAGTAGGAGTAGGTAGGCTTCCGTAGGTCTATGTAATAACCTATATTGTAGGCCATTAAATGTACAATACGAATGCACCGTTCCAAATGTCCTCGTAGAAAGTTGAAGAAATGACTTGATGTCTTTTGTTGATCAGGGACCACTGTGCATCGCTTGCTCTTGCACTCAAAATGCTGGTCCGTGCGGGATGAGCATCATTAGTGTACGTGAATAAATTAAGTTTATTGTTCCGAAGCTGGTGCACTAACGGCGACAACACAACACTGAAATACCCTACCAATATATAGCACTGAAAATTTCAACAAATACTTTGGAAGTCTCTCTTGGGGCAAGGGCCTAGCCACATTAATACACCGATTCCCGTCAGATCATCAAAGTTAAGCAACGTTGGGCCCGGACTGAGGTTGGATAGGTATACCTCTACCGTGGTGCTCTTGTCCCCTGTCTGCAAGTGGCGAGCAGGTTAAATTTGGGTTGGCACAATGGATCTAAAGAGGTCTAAGTGCCAGGGGGGCTCCAGAAGGCCTCCACCCACCCCTCCAATTTACATTTACATTTTGGAAGTCTCTCCAATATCGTTGCAAGACAATGCGCAAAAATCAGATGCCACACACTTGAGAATCCAGATTAGTACTGCTTTGGTGACATCATCACAGAAGCTGTGCAGATCGACAACCAATGGAGCAGCATTGCAAGGGCTGATGCTGTCTGCATTGTTGCTGGATGAAGATTTCAGTTGTGGCTGGCCTACGCTAAGTTTGGCTGCTACCTGCTGTATGTGCTCTCGTGTTTTGACGAGCTGCTGCACACTTTGGAAGCCCTTCTTATTGACATTGGTGCGACTTATGCACATTATCGGCCTCCTCTGTGCCCCACTCTTGAACTTTATGCCCCTGCCCATCGTTCCTGGATAGGAGCTTGTCATTAACCTTGCAACATGGCATGAACTCTAAGCTGACACAGCTGGGAAGCAACAATAACCAAACCGAAAATCTTATGCTTGTACAATAGGATCAGAGAAAAACAACTGACATACTGAAACACTCGCACTACAACACTGACAGTCACAAAATATAAGATGCATACCTTCTATCGGAGACAGCAGAAAAATACAGAAAAGCAATAGTCCTCGATGACCAAAACAATAATATGGCAGTGCTTGTGGAGAAAGGAGGAGAGGGTGATGGAGAAGCGAAAAAGCAGTAGTGCAGAAGGATGGTGCCACAACTACCCCTAGGATGAGCTAGCAGTGTGTTGCTAGCTCACTGTATAATGTTTACTTGCTGTATAGCCCGTCACATACTAGGCGAATTTACCGAGGCAGCATTTTGGCCAAATTGTGCTTACACACTTGAGCTGTAAAATCACCATGGAACCTCTCAAGTTGGTATAGCCAGGGCAATTTGAGTAAAAAGAGTCTCTTTTACATTGTAATCAGGGTGCTGAGTGGAATGGATACCAGATGTGCCTCTTTATAGCTAGAGAGTAAACTTGAGTTTGAGGTTCTAGAGAATACCTGTTAGAAGTTCTGCATACATTTACTGAAATTTCACTTTGTCAAGCATGTGATAAAGCGATTTGCCTTTTTTAAAATTATTTTTTGTTACTGCATTGATCTTCCTAGTTTTCTAAAATAATTTTATTTTTCAAGCATAAAATGAACAACGAAAACTTCTTGCTCTACTGCTATATCATTGCCGGAGGAACAGGAAAAGAGACAATTTTTTATTTGGATCCATCCAATAAACCAGAGAAGAGCAGAGATTGGAGCATTCTGCACTCTATTTGAATATTTGAGGAATGATGGCACAAAGTTGTTCAATTGTTATCAAATGGCTATTTTGTCATTGTCTGAAAGGTCAGGTCTTGCTTCCACCAAAGAAATGAGTAAATCATTATTGATGATTTCACTTCTCTTCCAAAATTAGGCACACCACAAAGAACTCTCAAGGATGTCTGGGATGCTTCCACACATTAGAAAATCCGCCCTAATGTGCAAGTCTCCGTTTGGTAACGTGAGCCACTGACTGACTTGTGGCAGTAAAACTACCACTCAAAGTAGAGGCAGTGTGACCCACCTTTGAAGGAAATCTACTGATCAATTTTTCTACAGCCTAGCATGAAGGCTTGCATTGTTTTCTTCGCACCATTACTAGATCCACAGTGATGGCAAAAAAGCCACGTCCGTGAAATTCACCTGTTGTGTAACAGGCCTATACCTCCTCCCATGCGGCACTGAGAGTGCTCAATACCATACAATAGGGTCGCAGAGCTCTTTCGTGAAATCGCAGTGGAATTTAAATATGAGCAACTGATATTTACGATGAAAAAGTGACTCTGCAGTGAAATAGTAAATTTAAGTGACCCTATTTTAAAAGAGTGACTAAAGGTGACAAAAGGTGACCTGGTAGCAGCCCTGGAGTATTACTGATGGTACGACATAATGAGAATGCCTTATTTAGCAATCAATTTTGATTTGTAGCTCCGAGAAATTAAGCTGCTGTTGCACATGCAAGTTTCTTACATGGCACGCAGTTCCACATTCATTTTTTCTACACAGCACCCGGGAAAATTTCAAAGATTTTAACTGCGTAATATGGCATATCATCATTGGGTTAAACCTACTATCTGGGAAAATTCGGTTTTACATTTATGTATTTATTACCAAAAGCATACAAATCTTAATGTTCGTATGTTCATTATACGTTCATTCATTGTACATATACAAGCATCTTAAAACGAAACCTTAAGTACCGTCGACCTATTGAAAACTAATGCTGGTGATAGTCATCACTGATGTATGGATAATCATTGGCATGAATCATCATGAACAAACCTTAAATCGGGTAAAAAATCTAGTGAAGGAAAATTTTTTACAACCTAGAATGCGGAGATGCTAAATTCAATTTTATCTTTTTTTCTTCAATGCAATTCAATCTTTATCTTTTGTCATAATTATTCAAGATTTTGAGTATGGAATATTTTCTATCATTCAAGCATTTGCATATAGTATTCGTACATCTCTATTTCCTATGGTATGCTAATATATATGTTTCCTATGCTAATATCACTTTCATCACATGGCCATGCAGAAAAATGAGACAACTAATTTTTCAGGATTGTGCTAAACTTCACAGAAACATAGGGTACTTTTACTTAGGGTTAAAGAAAAAGGGCCCTTTCCATTTTTGGATGATAAGTCTTGGAGAAAGGGAAGCTCCTTCATTTAAGACTCGTAATACAAAGGTTTGACAAGCACCATGGAAAGGAAAGGGTGTATGTAACTTTGATGCCACACATATAATTGACCAGCACGCAATAGTTTGCCATCAAATGTTCACACTACTGAAAATTTGAACTTTTTAATTAATGGGGAAAAATACTTAATGTCATTTTAAAATTGAGCGGTTTAAATTACATACTCTAGAGGTTATAAACTTTATATACACAATAAAAAATATGAAACTACCCTATTGATGCCCTACTCCTTTTAAAGGACCTCTTTGCCTGATTTACTTCATTATCAATCTAACACAATTAATCTTCATTCCATTTCCCTTATGCTATGTCATCTACAAAACATAACTTCATTTCCCTGGTAGCTGGCCCATTAATTGAAAAGGCTAACCAAAATTCTGTTTTACACTCAGTTTTCCTGCATAACTCAGTTTTCATCCCAACCTTAAGCCTCTTCCAGCACTCCTCTTCATGTTTGCTAAACAACATCAATTATAATGGAAAACCATGTCTTACTCCTGGGCTTGTCAAAGCCACCCCATACTCTTCATTGCCTATCCTAAATTACTGGTCATACTCAATTTGAAACAAACATTGTCTAATCATATACCATATTCCTCAAATCTGCATTGTGAATATTAGGTACATTTCGTAGACTACACCGGCGTATGCACTTTAAAAACAGCATAACAAAAAATTATCAACTCAATTTTTTTTCTTAGGAATACTGACAACCTACATGCATAACACGTAAATTGTCATGACAAAACTGAGGTTTTCATTACCTTACAGAAGACAAAATTGCATGCACTACAGCAATATAGAGACCCTCCTTGGGCACACCAACGACAGTAGGTGTCACTTTTGTCATCATCAAGTGGGAAAATTCCATCATTATAGAAAGCACGGCAGTCCTGTATGGATTAAAAAGAATAATACAATTAATATTATAATACATAAACCACACACATTCATCAGCAAGCCCATGAACTTGCTTACAATTGACCCTGAAGAACAATATTTCTGGTGAAAAACCTGTTAGTCAAAGTGAACTACTGAGGAGTCTTACGTCTTTGATTTCTAACCATCCAGGTAAATGACTAAGAAGACTACAATAACCTTCTAAGGTTAATATTAATTCTTAAGTAGCCATGCAGTAATGACAGACTCCTTTAAGCTTCTCATTGTGGTCATTTTAGCCAGCATACCACAGAACAAACTTCAGCCAATGCATACCTTACAGCATAATCAAGGTTTTTTGTAGACTCCATTTGTGACTAAAGGGTGAAACCAGTCCTTTATGGAATGTAAAACATCTTTAATAACAGAGCATGCTTAACTGTGTACTAATATCACCCCTCTGAAGTATTTTGGAAAAGCATTTAGAATTTTAGAAAATGTGAAGAATTTAACATGTGTCACAGGTTTAAGCATATAATTCCATGAAGCTTCTTTCTTGCCTTTAACATGTTCACTCAGCATATGATTTTCTATTCTATTCTATAGGGAGACATTTGGGTGAAAAATAGTGTTCATCAGAGGGTGGCAGAGCATTGAAAATTACACATTTATCTGGTGGGGACCACGGAAGACCCACATCTGTGTCTCACGGGGCTGAAGGTGTTAATATTCTTTTTTATCCTACCTGAATAACTTCAGGATATAAATTTTCCTAAGAGAAGCTACACTTCTACTCAGCGTTTAATGACTTCTTTGTGTACAATTATGATCTTTGTATTACGAGTCTTAAATGAAGGAGCTTCCCTTTCTCCAAGACTTATCATCCAAAAATGGTAAGGGCCCTTTTTCTTTAACCCTAAGTAAAAGTACCCTATGATTTGAAACTGAACTGAAGAATTCACTAGTGCTAGACATCGAATTTATGTCATGTACGAATGTGGTATCATCGGCGTAAATTAAAGATGCACATGGAACATTGGAAGGCAAGGACAATGAAGGACTGAGGTATTACAATTAACACCTGTGTGTAAAAATTTGCTGCTTATAACTGCAAAACTATGCTTACTTGACTTATTATCAGCACCTGCTATTCAAAACAGTCAACACAAATGAACCAGCTTTTTGATTTAAAAATCATTACCGTCTGACACACAGCTATCTATGGAAAGGCATTTGTAGCAAAACGAAGTGTGGTTTAATCATCACCATATCACATTAAATACCAGGATATAGTTTGTAAATGGCTATAATAATTCTAAGACCTGAATTTCTTCAAATAAGTATTTTGTAGCCCTTTTATGCACTACCTTTGTGGACCACAAACTGAACTTTTGTGGAAAAATATGGTATTACATTGCCTGAATGTAATTATCATGAACATCAACAAATCAATCAGTGACAAAGCAAGTCATCAAAGCAAGTCATCAATATAAAGGATCGCGAGTGTAAATATTTCATCTTTCCATCACAAGTTGTGCTGTGTACTGCCACGCTATGCCACCAAGTTCAAATTTTTCCATGAAACTGAGCACATTACTGCTCTCTCTCTCTTGTTTTTTAAGTGTATATGCACGAAACGAGGTATGAAAGTGTTTTATATATACTGGTATGTATGGCTAAATGTCATAGATGAGAGTTTTGTTTTTTATCTATCGGATTCTAACCTGCATCTAATGCAAACAGTGGGAAAACAGATAAGTCATGGTGAAAATACAGGGTTCTACATATTCTATGTTGGAGATATAGGAAATTGGATGGGAACCGATAAAAATGTTGCAAATCACGGGAAAACGTAAATTCCAATAACGCAAATATGAGGTTTTACTGTGTTTGTCGATGATTGGGATAACCCACTAGCACCTAAGTTTTAAAGCCTGAATCCTCGTACTGTCTTAAATTTGCACTGCTTCACAGGATTGAGGCACCATTTGACTGCAAGTGAATGTCCAAACACTTTTTTTTACTGGCATAGGTGAAACAAAATGCACAACAATGCTCCTCTGCTCATTGCATGGTATAATCAATTCATAATTGTGTATATCATTATGTTTAAGCAGAAAATTTGCTAATTTGTTGCATTCATACGATAATAATCATAATTTTAATGGATAAAAATAGGATATTTCACAAAGAAAAACATTTAAAGAAACTTTTATTGCCATTTCCTACTTGTGTTTTCTTATCGCAACCTATTTTTTATATATTTTTCGGATATTTACCAATTTTGCTGATATTTTGCTTTCATTCCAAATTTTCCTGGACAATTCACGTGTATCACTACATGTGATTTTTTCCAGTGCCTAATCATTACTATAAATTTTGAAAAAGAAAGCAAATTTAGGTGACATCAGATACGTTGTTACCTAATAATGGGAAGAGTACCCTAAAATACATATTAGTGAGCATTTATTTATTCAAGAAGAATGATGGAAGTAATTCACACATAGCAGGAAATGTAGAGATCATGTTTCGAATAATGTTTCGAAGGTTGGTAAAATAATATAGCTATAGGAGTTCATGGTACACCTGAAATAAAGTTTGCTGCATGAGCATGTAAATGGGTTATATTATATAGTATAAACACATAATTTTGTGTTTATACTTCAAAAATATTTTAAGCCAAGCATTACCTCACATACAAGGACCTGAAGAATAGGATGGAAAAACAAATTGTGTCCCTTTTTTAAATGGTTCAGCAGTGATGTGCCACATGCAGTGCAACGAACTTTGGAGTCCAAAACAGACTTGGGATCTGAAAGAGAAAAAAATTGCTGCATTAACCATGCTTTATCAAAATTGCATTTTAGTTTTTTTTCCCACTCATGAAGGGAAGATTTATTTCACAAAGTTACTTTACTGAAAATATTTTTCCAATTACATATATTTCTGTAAGAAAATTCACCAAATGCATATGTTGTACAACTATTATGGTCCCAATCACAGATATAACACACATGCTTGCAGCATAATTACTGTCACCTGTGCTGAGAACAGCAAAAGCAAGTTTGCAATTTTTGAATTTTTGTTAGGAGGGCTCAACTCCACGATTCCAAATTTTATGTCATTAGGATGGTATGGAAGCAGTATACTTCTAGTGCAGCTTGCATTAGTGATAAAGACAGCAGAACGATCCACGACTACACTCCAGATCCACAGAGAAATCTAACTTACTTTCAGAATTGAATTTCACTCTGACAAGACATTCTCTAATCTAAATAATTTCACATCATGTAGTTTTTTAAATCATGATCATCAAACCAGAAGTAGAAAAAAATATCAATCAAAACACATTTCTACGCACATTACGGCCAATGAGGACTAATTTCATCTCAAACAGATTCTGAACATTGTAAAGTGAGTATTTATGCAAATGTGAATCATCAAATAATTACTAAGGATTGACTTAACACCTAAAAATTGTAAATTGGATGGGTCAGCAGAGCCCTTCTGGAGCCCCCCTGGCACTTGGTGGGCCTTGTTGCCTTTTGTATTTCTTTTGTTTTATGTAAAAACTTCTCCCGCCATGTATCTTGTGAAAGACGGACTGAGAGTGAGAGAGATTAAAGTTGTTCTTCAATGCACATGCATCTATTAATATTGATCCCATCTTCGACCACTGAGTGTTAAACCTTTCCACACTATTGTGTCAATCCACATGTAACCTGCTCGCCACTGGCAGACAGGGGACAAGAGCACCTTACGTCAACTGGGGATAGCATCTTGAGGCACCAAGAAAAGCTAGTGCCTCTCTATGGTGGTGTAAGAAGGCTCTTAGCAAAACATGGGAACTTCTGCCAAAAGCCATTAACTGAACTTATACGGCAACGGCATTATTATCCGAATTGATCTTCATCCAGGAACTCCTCTACTCATCGTTCTATTCTTCTGTAGATGATGTTGGAGTGTGTGATTTTTCTTGTCATTGCATTCATATTGATATCGTATAAGTTGGCTATTTGGATTATTGCCTTCTTTTGTTTGAAAAATGCAGCTGTTATTGGTATCGCTTTTTATTTTACTTGGTTATTTATGTTATATCTGTATCCATGTGTAACTATGTATTAGCGTCTTCATATACGTTGGTTACAAAGAAAGATGTAATATATTCCTTTTCTAACTCTCTGCTTCACTAGTATTTAGTTGAGAAGTAAGAACCAATTAAGTATTGCAACAGATGATGCTTGTCAGTATCTTTGATGCATGTGTCAGGCTTATAGTTCCAAAATTTTCTTTTTGGGAATAGGAATGATAATGTTTTTCTTGAAGTCCCTGGGTATTTCTCCTGTTGAGTACATGTCGCAGATGGTTTTGTAAAGATGAGTCAATGTTTTCTCTCCAGCATTTTTAATTACTTCTGCAGGAACATCATCAATACCAGAAGCCTTATTCATCCAAAGGTCCCTTACTGCAGAGTCGAATTCCAATTTTAATATTGTCGCTCCTGTATCATACTCTTCGACTTTGCTTTCCTCTTCGATCACTTTCGTGCTAAGATTTTTTTCAATGCATAACTCCTCCAGGTATTCTATCCATCTCTTTACTTGGTATTCATTTTCAATCAAAAGTCCTTCATTCTTGTCCCTTATGGCATTGCATCTTGTGCTCTGTTCTTTAAGTGGTTCCACACTATCATATAGGCAGCTTCCATCTTTCCAAATGAGAGGTTGCTTTGTTCATATTCACATAGTTTCTATATCCACATTTCTCTAACTTACCTGAATTTTCAACTTTTTTTGTTCCCTATTCTTTTTAGATGGCATTTCATCATCACTAAATTACGGTCACTGTCGATGTCTGCACCCGGGTAGCTTTTGCAGTCCATCACCTGGTTCCTAAATCTGTTTCACTAAAATGTAGTCTATTTGAAATCTTCTTCTGTTTCCTGGCATCTTTTTCAGTTGTGGTTTTTAAGCAATGTGTTGGCAACCACTAACTTATGCTGTGTGAAGAACTCCAGTAGTCTTTTTCCTCTTTCATTTCGGTTACCCAAGCCATATTTCCCAGTAATTCTTCTATACTGACCTTCGCCAATGACAGCATTCCAATCTCCTAAAATAATTGGGTCTCAATCTTCACCATTATTATCCTTTCATTACACTGCAGGAAGTTCTTGACATGCTGTCCTACACTCTTCCTAAGCGTTAAGCCTGCTCCAGCGCTACCATCCAGTGATCCGTCGTGAATGATTCTATAACTTCCAATCACATTTCACTGATTCCTAGCATATCGAAGTCCATTCTCCCCATCTCCACCTTCAGGTTCTCCAATCTTCCACAGGTCCGAAGTGATTGCACGTTCCTACCCTAAACTGTCTATCACACTGGACTGATGTACTGTCTTGGGTAGTCCCCATCCTGAGATCCGAATGGGGGACTATTTTACCTCCGGAATATTTTACTCGAGAGGGTTCTATCACGTCTTGATAAAAAAGAAAAGAATAGAGTAGCTGCGACTCCTTGGGATAGTAATGTGGTGGTGTTTCCCCCTTGCCTTCCACATTGCAGTACTACAGCCTTTAAAGTAAAGTTACCATGCCTGTAGTGAAATGAGTGTCACTGTGACAACTACTGCAGTCTCCACCTTCACTCATACAAAGAAGAGCTGCTGCCCTCTCCTTCGGGTAAGAAGAAGCGTAATAGTTGGCGGCCTCCTGTCACCAAGTCATGGCTTCTTCACAGGTTCTGTATCATTTCCTTACCCATGAATAGACCAATACCTCGGAATGTCATCGCTTGTGGTCCCTGACTGCTGATTCAATGAGTAAACTCACAGCTAACATCTATACCTAGAGGTCAACCCACCATCCACAACCTGGTGGACGCACTTGATGGCTCTAAGCTTAGTCACGAGCACAAAAAGAATACTGGGTATATAAAGAGCAACTGGATGACAAATATGGTTACCTCCATCGTCAGACCTTATTTAGTGTATCCAGTTAACACATTTGATTTGTAAATGTACGACAAACAAAAGTTTGAGGAGATAAGAGAGCATTGTTACCTAGGAAGCTGAGAAACCAGTAATGGAGAAAGCAAGAAAGAAACTTGCAGTAGAATAGACCAAGTGAAGAGGGCATTGTGGACAAGACAAGTGTGGAAGTAATGAAACAATTCATCACAACAGAGGTACATCAGGAAAACTCAAGATAAAATAGATGGAGAGAGTGCGAGAAAAGAGAAGTTAGCTGAAAACTTTGAAAATAAGACAGGATAACTTAATCTGCCAATTCTTGAGACATGATGGCCTGATGAAGACAATAACTGAGGGAAAATTGAATGGGAAGAATAGAAAAGGCCTTAAGTTAGACATAGAGCAAGTAATGAAGGAAAGAAAGAGAAGAAGAATGCAAATATGAATAAGTTAGCTAATACGAGAATAGAGCGGAGAGCTGAATTACATCAATTTTAGAAATGTTGCCCATAATGATGAAAAGCAAATTATTATTATTATTAGTTATATTTTCAGCAAGTATTAAGTAAAAATAATTTCGTTGTGATCAAAATTTCTGCTACATATGGTCGCAGGTATCATATTGACCACCGTTTTAACAAAAATGGTAGAAATATTGTCAACAGTAATTATTTACTACAAAAACAAAATATTTTTTTCATACTAATAAATTAGTTATGCTCAATGAAATGTCAAGCAACCACAGCATCCTTCTTCCCAACAGACCAGGCTATATACTTTTTTTCTCTGTGAAAATGTAGCTATATTGCACAGTAGCAATAAACTGCAATTAGGTCATTCGGGATCTTTGGAAGTTAGGTTTATAGACCGTGAGTATATCCAATAGACATTAGTAAACAATCTGCAAACATTTCCTATTTATTTTTGAAATCGCAATACACAAAATTTTTTACTAAATACCTATGCTCCTTTCATTTGACATGCTAAATGTCTACCTCCTTAAGAACACAGTTGTTCTTTCAATAACAGGATCTAAAATAAATTTAAAAATGTACGAGTTACCTGGAAATAATTGTTTCCTGTACTTCAGCTCCTCATCAGTTACTTTAATGCATATGTCAACGGGCTGGATCACTCTTCCCAAAGACTGGGAACTGGGCATTTCGGATTCGTCCAGTTCATCCATCCCACGATCCCAGCAGGTACACCCAATACTGCTAAAATGTTTAACATTTTATGGTTATGAGGTTATAATTTTCCGCGGTACCGGGAAGTGAACACAAACATCTACATCTACGAAAGCCACCGCGAGGGTGTGTGGCTTGCAAAGGGCAGCTGGTTGAGGCAATCCAAAAGGAGATCAGTTTGAAATGTCGGCATGGTTGAATATTGATATACATGGCAGCCTAGAGCTCGAATTACAGAAATAGGTAATGTAAATATTCCGGTCTATGCACGCACAGTGGAATTAGGGCATAGTAACCGTGCATTGTACAAATGTCAACAGCAGTGCTTTGTCATTCCGGGATTTTTACAAATATGATATGCTACTATTCCGGGAAAAAGCTAAAAGAAATTCTGAAGCTGTAGCACTTTATAAGTTATGGTTACCTTTATATACAGAATCATCACCAATAGAAACACAAACGATGTGTATAACCCGTTAATCACAGTTTAGATCAGAGCCTTCGATTGCCTGTGTTTACAAGCTTACGACTACTTTAACAACATAACCTAATGATTCAAAGTATTTTTGAGAGCAAATAATGCATTTTACCTCAAGATGAATTACCACGCTCTCCATGAAATCATTTTAGTAAGTATAAATCAACACTGGATAAAAATTTACAACTTTCTTCTTTTACGCAGAGCCCGCACAGCACAGGCGTAAACCACGAGAACCGTTCATTGGATAACAGCGAGATGATCCACACCAGATTCTCTCCACTCCCGTATAAGGCGCTTTCCTAAGTTTTAGTCCCAAACACCGTTCGAAGGGTGCGCCACCGTCGCCATAACCGCGCCGGGGCGCGCAGTTCAAATACTAATATTTTTAAATTTTCTTTTAGTTATTATTCTTTTCTTAAAATTTAATACTTATTACGTGCACGCGATGGTAAAAATCCTCGGATGCGCTTCCATGTTGTCCATCCTCTTCATTTGATGATCGTTTTCTTACCCATATCAGGAAATTCTTTGAAGTCACAGTGACAGTACACAAACATCATCTGAAGAATTCCCATAAAACAGCATGAAACCAACACGACGAAATAAGATCACATACGCGAAGACACAAAAAATAGGCACTTCAACATGATCATTGGAACCAAGGGTAGCAAATAAAAAAACTGATTTCAAAGACTCATTTAATTACTTATACTGTTACACACTTCAGCTTAATAACAAAATCAATGAATGGATTATGAAGTCAAATAACAGTTTCCATACTTCACAAATTTACATTTAAGAAATTGATACAGCCATTTGAATGTCAACACTCCTTATCAGGTCTTCAAAAAGCATTCCTGCAAAACAATCAACAGAAAGAAAAATGTCAGTATCACTTCATAGTATTTTACGTTTAAGAACCAATTTTATGTGAGGTAGACCATAACAACTAATGCTAATGCAACAGTAAAGATAACAAGGAAAGTAACTATGCTTAGAGCTGTCCATTTCATGCATCTGTCTACAAAGGAATCGTTGGTAAAACGTGAGGACTTATCCATCAATGTGCTAATTATTCCACTACCACCCAGGCGGTTATCACCTTGGTAGCGCCTCTTTTTCATGGTCAAGACCCATGTGGCAAAGAGATCCCCAGTCAAAGAAGTAAGTGTAAAGTTTAAATGCATAAACAGCCCTTTAACGACTGATTTTTCTGGCACAAATTATAGAGAATAATTTGTGCCAGCACCTAGAAAGCTTGTGCAAACAAGCAACACCAGCTTGTATAGGCATATGAGAAACCAAGATGCTAGTACTCTGGGATTTTTGCTGCATACATCCATTTTCTTGGATGATGGTGTCGCCAGTGTTTCAGTCAGCACCTTCGGGTTATAAGTGTTTGATACTTCACTTTCTGTCCATCTTATGTACTTCCCATGTTCAACTCCAATGCATTCTCATTGGTTAACAGTTTTTTTGGTCAAGGTGCATTCTGTCATGCCAGTGAAACCATCATCCAAGGAAATAGACTACGCAGCAGAAATACTGGAAGACTAGCATCTCCAGTGCTGATGCACCACAGAAGCCTACATAAGGAATATGAGAAATCATACGGTCCACCAGAATATCAGGGCAGGCTCATCGCCAGGGGGGCTTCTGGTGCTTCAGCCCCCCCCTGAAATTTTTCCCAATAACTTCGTTGGTCTGATTTTAGTAATGAATTTTACGAATGAGAAGAGATAAGCATGGGCACAGTAAAAGTAAATATCAAGAACTGAAAATTAAGGCAAGAGAATTGTAACATGTCGACACCGAATGGGCAAGGCTGATTTGTTTTAAGTTAAGCAAGACTTAGCCCCACCCGAAGCAAATTTCTGGCTACCTGCCTGTATCAGGGTGGAGGATAATCACTGTACACCATTTAACTGATCTTCCAAATAATCACTTGACAGTATGTACAACATAATTTGAGCCATATTTGGAGTGAAAGGAAGCAAATCAATAGCACAACATATTAACAAAAAATTACCATATTAAATTAATCATAAACTTGGGAAAAACTAAGGCTTGAGCATAACAGTTACACATCTCTGGCAAAAGATAATACATGGATATAAAATCACAACAGCATAATTTGTGGAAATTAAATGATTTTATATCAGTTTCATATTCCTCTTATCGATACATTATTTTTAATGGGCACTTTGGTGACAACTGAAATGAAAAAATTTCTTAAATCAGTTAGATGACTGTTGCACCTGAAAAAAATCAAAATGCACACCCACAAGGCCTTATTAATGTGGAGAGGTTTCTTTCATGATCTGTAGCTCTCTTCTGGCAGTCGTGATACCTCCTCCAATTATCGAAAGAAATTCTCCTGAAGGGAAAGATCAGTTATGAGCCTCATTTTCAAAAAATAAAGAGAAGACATCCTGAAATAAACTAGGGTCTATTGTGAGGAATGGATCACACAGGTCACAAGGAAGATCTTCAAGGAATATCATTGCCACAGGAATTTTTATGGACACAACTGAACTAATTTTCTTACAACTCAATATTAGTTCTCTTCCTTTATAGCTTCTGTTGATCTCATGCTGTCTAGATTCAGCATCTTACTGAAGGAAAAAAGAAGACAACTATTAATAGGCTGCACCCATCCTTAATTTGATATATTTGCCCCTGGATATAAATTAAATAGTTAATTACAGCAGTCTTCAATGCTCCTATAACTGCGGAGTGAAAGGGTTATGATTTGCATCACAATTCTGCCTAATAATACTGAAAAAAAAAGTTTCAACCGGGTCTTGAATAAGGTTGTGGGTATTCAAATGCCAGCATTGTTCTTTTTACTAGGTCCGACAACAACATTCCTGATCTAATATAAGCTAACTACCCATTCTGATAAGGAGGGTGGATTACTGACTTTTGCCCAGGGACTGTCACAAAGTGATTTTCAGATAGATTCCAAGAATTTCACATGAGGACTCACCTAACTTACAGCTGACTTCAAAGGTTCCTTCGGCAGGTGCATGGGCGTGTAGTCCATGGTTCCATTTAAGCTGTCAAAAGCAGAGTCCACCTCCATAAAAAACTATGTAGTGGCAAGTCCATCTTTGCCTAAAACACCTGAAACCATACATCAACATTAATAGATGAGAATGTATTTGAAGGTAGAAGGCACTAGCCTCATACATTTTCTTTGGGATATTTTGATGACGATTGCATGATAGCAAACACCTTGTCACCAGGCTGCGAACTACACACGACAGTTCACACGAAATAGAGCTAAGGCACAGCAAGTGAAGATTACGAGTTATGAAACATAATAACAAACAAATTGTTTTGAGTAACGGGCTCTTAGCACAAAGATTCACGGACAAAACAGCTTCCGAGTGTGATTTATAAAACTCAGATCCCGGGCATTACGGTTCGCCAGTTGGCGGGTTATCATTTTCATAACATAACAAGAACTTGACGAAAACGAATACTTTCACATTATTTACGCAAATACCACTATTCAACACACAAAACAATATAATACTTATTTCAATACAATTAAGATGAATGTTTCAATGCAATCGAGAAGAATGTTTCAATGCAATCAACATCGAAGAAAATAGTATACTTCATTGCAAGGATGAAATTCGTAACAAAAACACAACATGGCAACTACTGTCGCTTCTCGAATACTAACATACAACAAAATAGTTACGTCCAAAGGCACTCATAAGGTTCATTAACGGACACATAGTGGGGCAAGGACAGATTACAGCATACTGTATCTTAAAATTGCACCTACCTCTCAAGTACTTCTCTCCGGGAGCAGATCAACCTTCAATACAGCACTTTCTGCATTCCACATCCAAATTCAGGCGTCAATTACAACAAAAACACAGATTTCAACCGCCTCAGTAATTCTCCGATAGCCGTTGACACTGCGTGTGCTTCCCTTATTTCAAATCAACAGGGATGCATGGAGGGGGAAATTTCCCCCTCCCTTGACCTCGAAAGTGGTGGGGGGTAGTCGTGTAGTTCCAAACACCGTTCGCAGAGCGTATGGAACTTAGGGGAACGGCCGCGGCGCCAGTGAAATCCCCATGATCCACACCAATGGTACCACACAAAAAAGTCAGTGGACGCAGTGGAAGGTGACGAGATGATTCAACTCGTTCAAATGATTAACTCAGTCATTCACGAGAGCGAGAAATCGATAGCATCAGCTCACGGTTCCCGCGCAATTGCGAATCGAAATGTCTCCTGTGGGATGATATGCCGGGTCTACACTAGCGCTTTAAAGTCCACTTTAAGTGACTAGTCACTTTAAAGCGATAATGTAGGTGTCAGCTGCTTACTTAAAGTCCACCTCCACTTAAGTTGACCAATACCCCCCATTTAAAGTGAGCGTAGTCAGTTGTTACCCATTAATATGTCGTCAAGCGCAAAGAGTGACTATAAGAGATCAAGTTGTGGGATACTAAATTAATCAAATAATTGCAAATAGATACAAATTTATTAAGTGTACACACTTCCTTAGTCAAGTCATGTCTATACAAACGTATGTTTACGAGTTAAGTAGTCAGTGAGCAACTTGTCAATTATCACAACCATGAATATTACAATAATATAATATCCATAATTTATATAATCCCTATGATCACAAACATCAAATAAAACCATGCAAAATTAAGCAAAACTAAACAACCTGATTAATAACTACTGCATTTAATCTATTCCGAATGATTTCAACCAAGAAAATGACCTCTAAAAGAGCGGACAATTATAGTTTTGAGGACGTGGTTCTCTTTTTAAAATAAGGGAAATTTATGTCGTAAATGGCAAATTTAAAATACATACCAAGCATTACAATTTGTTTTGCATTAACGTTTCAAAGGTTTGCTTATGTTTTTATGGCGAAATTTTATTTTTCTGGCTCAAAATTGTAATGAAATAATGTGAACACAAGAAACCTGCGAGGTGAATGTATACATAAACAAGCAACGCAGTTTGAGCAATAAATTATGTGACACAAAATTAAAAGCGTTTGGGAGAAGGGCTGATCGTTCAAAATGTTACTCTTTGAATCACTACATTATCCATTTCTCATCAACGGGTACGGGTCTGAAAGTCTGAATCATGTTCGTAGCTGAAAATATCACACATGTAGGTACGTGGCGACTCGTCATATAATTAAATATGATTTCTAAAACGTCCTCCATTGGGTAACGACTCTTCTACTAATCAGTTACTCAGAAGAATTAAATTATGAATATACAAGGGAGTCGTTTACACTTAGCTCGCTTGCACGTCTTCGAATGTTTTTCGTCTTTGTTTTTAGTTATTAATCCTGAACGGCTGTGACTCTGCAGTCAACTTAAAGTGCATGTGTAGAAGACGTCCATGACTTAAAGATATCTTTAAGTAGGCTCACTTTAAGTGGAATTGTAATGTAGACCCGGCAATAGGGGCTGCCGGTTGCGATTGCGGGCAACAAAAGGGCAAAGGATGTTGTTTGGTGCGCATCGACGAGTTCAAAGAACGATGCACGCGGCTGTAACGGCGGGATAGTGATCCATTATTTTTACGAGGGTGTGTTGGTGTTATCGCGAATAGGTGATTTGTGAGAAATGAAAACATGGCAGTGTTTTGTTTTTGATGTTATTTAAACTTTGTATACGTTCATCGTGGACGAAAATTATAGCTGTTTCAAAAGTGGAAGGATATGCGAGGAAGTTCTACATACGAGAAGGTCTATGCTCCTTGATTTGTCTTCTGTCCGCTGATACTGCTGGCTACTGGTCATGTAGCATGCGATAGTTTGAATTGCATGGGTAGTGGTTGTGTTATGATTGAGATGAAACGTCAATGGATGAACATGGCTCGCCATTTCTTTTGCTTAAATGCGGTGAGAAGATATTGTATTGCCCGTAGAAAGAGCTTTACTCTTTTAGAATTTCGTCGTTGTTTATGAGTGAATAATGGATGAACGTGTGGGTGCCTCCAACGTTAAAGTAAGTGCAGTAATGGGCGTTGAAGAATTCATGGAAGAGGCAGTGTTTGATCAGATGTCTGCCACCGATCGGAACGTGGAAGACGATTCGTACTCGAGGAGTACTCTATTTAAGACCATTAGAAATCGTATTCTGAGTCATATGAAACTGTCTCTCGAGAACGAAGTGGCATCAATCCTCTCATTAAGTAACTCAGTACATCAGGAGGCAATAACGGAATCTTGCAGGAAACTGATTTCTACCCCGGAAATGGATTCAGTTCTCTTTGACGTGGAACAAGACGTTGAAGATGTAATAAATTCAGTGCCCTTCAATTTGAACCACAGCGTTTTGGATAGATGCGCTCGCCCTAAGGATATTGGCAATGACGATTTTGAATGTACTGATCGTGAGGATTCAACCGCAGAAATTCGTTTCTGCCTCAAAAACGGTTTGATCTTGCCTTCTGACTGTAGGAGCATTAAAGACATGACAGAACAGGAAAAAGTGTTATCTAGATTAAGAAAGGCATCCTTAGCTGAGGTGTTTGAAACATCCTGTTGGATAAACGTTCGGACCTTGTTGAATCAGTGCCTCTTATCTGAAAAAGACTCTATATTCTATCCCGCGTTGAAATTACATGCTAGGTATCTTCTTTCCTCCTCCAACGTCGCTATTTATGAGAGTTTCGTGAATCTAAAAGCTAGTGTCATAGCTAATTTTACATTATGTAAGAAGCAAAACAGATTAGGAACCGTCGGTGACGGATTGAATATTAATGACTTCTCGACTGCTAAACAATTAAAAACAATGTGCCTAATTTTAGCCTTTTTTAGAGATGGTTCTAAGAAATATGTTAGACTTCCCTTTAAACTTTTGGAAGAAATTATTGACAATACCGTGGACATGGTTTCTTGTTTTATTGATGGAGACGTCTGTAGCGTTAGTGAAATAAATACATTAAATCTGTTTGCATTAACTGACCCAAAGGCATTGTGGGCCAAAAGGTGCTTTCATCACGCCAATGTACGTGCAATTACTTTCAAAAAGATATCAGAAAGGCCTTCTCTTGTAAGCTACATATTGAGTGCCATTTCAAATTGGTTTAAAGGTGAAACATCTGAGGAAGTTACTACTAGGATAGAAAATTTTGTTAGTGGTAAACAAATTACATTTGCTACATTTTCTCACTGCGTTCATTTATTTTGCTACTGCTTTAAGTACAGGGGAGGCAGAAACATGTATCTATGTAATAATAATAATGTAATAACTTTGAATGAAACACTGAAATCTTTCATGAGATTTTTAAACCATGTTCCCATGTGTAAGAGTTCCTCTTTCCTTTCTGAAATTTTCAGTAGGCATGTCACTCAATTTATCAACCATAATATTTCAAGATCGTGGTATAAGAGTTTATTTTTGGAGCCATTATTTGAACTCCATGAAGTTCCACAAAACTTAGAATCCAGACCATTTCCAATAATTAAACCGCATGTTGTTGATCAATTGAAGCTGGTGTTTCAATCTAAATCAGGTTTAGAAGGCTGTCTTTACCAAAGGTTTAATTTGGAGACAGAAATTATGGAAATTAGCCCGATTAAAATTATCTTAAGCCATAGTTGTACATGTTTGAGAAACTATACAGATGTACCTTTAGATGTTTTGAAAAAATTACTAGAGTGTTTTGTATTGATTTGCCAGTATCCTAGAGGATTAATAGAATTGGAAAAGTCAGGCATTATTTCTGAGCTTGTGGCTCTTTTTCTTCAGCTGAAAGAGAAGGTTTATGAGAATGATTTTCGTATGTCCATAGGTGATCAGGACGTATCTAAAGCAAATCGTGTTCTAGGTATAGTAGTTGCTGCTTTAACCAATCTAGCAGCCGTCTCAGGTCGAGCATGGTTGATGGAAAGGGAAGAAGCTCTATTCCCAGTTCTTCAAGAATTTTATAAGAAGCCAGACCTCTCTTTGAACTGTGTTTGGTCTCAGAAACTTATTGTGTCATCAACTTTAGTCAGTGGAGGGTATGAAGCCTTGGTGTCAGAAAAATTGCAGCGCATGGCATTATTGACTTTGTGGGGTTCCTGGAGTGAGGATTGCTTGGAGTTCACTTGTTCTGGGAAGAAGGATGAATTACAAAGTGCCTTAAATACTTTTTTCTCCCTATGTTCTACTGGAAGGGGTGAGTTGCTTGTACCTCCCATATGCATTTACATTGAATGATTAAAATTGTTTCTATCCATTCCTTTGCCCTCTGACATTGTGTTTGTGAAAATAAAATTAACATTACTATTACTAAAGTCATTTTCAGTTTCCTCTGTTATGGCGTAATGTTAGAAAATATTGTTTTTTCTAATTAACCCATTCACCTCTTAATTTTACATGGATTTTCTGCCCTTAAACTCGATTTAATTTTCTGAAATTTTTCACTTGCAATTTTTTTTATTATTTTTGGAAATTAAAATTAATTATACATTAAATATTTCAAAACTTATTTTCACTGAAAAAACAGACTTGTGGTACACCTCATCGGGAAAAAAGAAGAGCATTGAATTCGAACATTGAATTTCATCACGTGACTGGTGAATCGCCGGTTATTTACCTTCTGGCCAAATAAGGTAGACTGGCGAATCACCGGCGCTTTACCCCAATGAGTTTAATCATTGTTCAATCAAGTTTAAGCATTGCTGTTATTTGAATTTACACGAAAATTGACCTACCAGTTTGATTGAGATTAGATTATCTCTCATGATACCCATTTAGCTGTTATTGGCATTTGCCTTGTACTAAACTCATGGGACTTGTAAAAAAAGGTATCATTGTTAGACCACTTTCTTCATCAGAATAGGTGCTCGGAGAAGTATCTTATTGTGATATCAATATTTTTAATAGTTAAAAGTAGGTTCAAGGCTGGCACCATCATTCATCCGCCACAGTTGAGTGATGGCACTGGCCTTGAACCTACTTTTAGCTATTCAAAATATTGATATTGCAATAGATACTTCTCCGAGCATCTCTTCTATGGAAGAAAGTGTTCTAACAATGATATGTACTTTTTTTAAGGTCTGTGGTGCTATGAGCACCCACACCAGTGACTTTGGAGATTCCCTGCCTGCATAACATTAATGGCAAAGGCAGGTTGTTACTAGTGTGAAAAATATGGAATTGAAAGATGCTTGTCTCATACCATTATTTTAAAGGCTTTTAATGTGATCCTTATTAATTGATAAGTCTTTCCTTTTAGGTGTAAAATGCCTTCTTGTTCAGCTAGAAGGAAGTGAGCAGACATTAGTTGAAGGGAAGAGTCCTCCGGAATCCCTGCAGGAGTTACTTGAATTTGCATTAGGCTTAACAGAAGGCCCTTGCAAGACACCCATTGCCAAAACAGACTTTGTTCCAAGTTCCTCCAGCGATATCCAGGAATTACATTTTGGTCTTCGCCTCCTTAGATTTATGTTATCCAGCCTGGATGTGACTCTTCTACTACAGCAGAGATTCTTCATCCAGGTGCAAATGAGATATGATAATAATATACCTACATTATCATTGCCAAAGTTTGATATTAATCTTGCTTTTAAGCTGGCTGTTTTAATTAGAATTGTGTAGACATTAATTTAATTTACATAATTTTGGAAATGCTTTTGTTTTTTCTTTCCATAATTGATTTGAGTATTTTCAAGGAGCATTTGATGAATATGATGGTTGAAAATTTGTCAGGAGAGAATGGAGAGCTAGTTCTTAATGAAATCACACTAATCTGTGAGCAAATATTGAGGAATTGCTTTTTTATGGAAAGCTGTTTTGAACGAGGTCTAAGCCAGTCCAAAACTCCCAGAAGTTCAGGTGGGATTTGTTGTAACTACCATGTTCATTGTAAAAGTTAATTTACTTCTAGTATTTTATTTGAAAGTTAATTATATAATTGCCGTTTAACATTTTGATGTTCACAGCTAAACCAGAATGCCTACCAGAACATTGGAATAATTGCTGGAGTGGATATTATCGAAGCCACTCCAGGCGTGCTCCATGTCGACTTAAAAATGGTGTTGTGAAATTCTTGGGGAATACTAGGCGTGGTTTAAGGGATATTAACTGGCTTAGTCAGCTACGCAAAGCATTTTACTATGCTTTCTGTGGAAATGTTTACCCTGAGATCAAGGTGAGTTCATGACACAAGGTGATTGATTGATGAATGAATCAAGATATGAAATTTCATAATGCATGGTAAACAATAAAAATAATGCCTTGATTTTGCTGTTGCAATCAAAATTTTTTATATAATCATAAAATACATTAATGGTTATCCTGTTATTTCTTATAATTCTTAATACATACATATGTGATCACTTTTTAGATATAATTTCCATCTTCGCTTTATGTAAAAATTTACTGTAAATTCATTGAATTGTAAAACTTGGTAATCCTTTACATCAAAACCTGGTATCAATGCCTGAAGTGCTTGCAATATGCTGGATTCAATAACTATTTAATCCAGTGTTGGAATATGATCCTTAAAAGTTTATTTTGTTTTTCAATGTGAGTCAAGGGACTTTTTAATTCAGCATTACACCATCATATTCAGTGATTTGTCTTGGTGGCATTAGCTGTTAAACTTGCTGCTCAATCATCAGTTGTTTTGCACAGTTTAATACCACTCTACGAATCAACTGCTGTACCTTTTAGAATATTTGTTTAGCAAGCCTTCTTCCCTAAGCCAATTACTTGTACTTTTATTTTATTCACTTTCAGTGTAATGCACTATTTGAGCTACTTGAAGAAGTGCAGAAAGTGTATGGAAGTGTTGCAAACTCTGCACAGTATAAACTTAACTGGGGTCACAGCATTACCCCATCCATATTATTCCCTGAGGATTTATTTGGAATGAAGTTGGCTGTAAGGTATAAATAATTTGATCTTCTAATTGCATAGCTGATAGACAGTATTAATTTCCTTGCCTGTGATGAGCGAATTGCACCTCTGAAGAAGTGTGCTAGCTATCCTAAGCTCTAAGCACCACTCCATGATGGTTTAAGTTTTCAATCTGAGGCATTGGTATTTGGCTAATGATGAAATTATGCTCTTGAGTTGCTCCTCTGTTATCGATTGCTTGCTAGCTGGAAAATTGGTTATTTTGCAGTGAAGGTTACAAATTGTATTCCTGGATTGACCTTGAATCAGTTTCTCTTCACTTTCCTGCAAATAGTAACTTGATTTTACATCTAGTTCGGCGTAACATGAGTTGAGCTCTTGCAAGTATTCTGAAGCAAATAGTGATAGCTTTAATACATGATCATTTTGTATTAGCATTTGTATTTTCCAACAGAATCTTCCATTGTATAAGTTTTCCCAACGTTTTGTTATCAAGAAGTGATATTCACCTAAGTATCAGTCGTAAGGTCTTATTGGCTTTCATAATACCTATCTTTTTCAGGTATGGTGTCAAACTAAATCTGCTGCTCTCTACCCCTATAGTTCATGCCAACTTTACTAATTTTTTGAGATCAACTCATGGACTTCTTAAAATTGTCCGAAGTGAGTTTTTGAGTTTTGACTGGTTTTTAGCCACAGTGTTCCTTGTATGCTGTGGAAACGTTGACAGGTAATTTTTTATTTCATTGCGTAAGGAAGTATGTTATTTATTTTGGTAGACTATGATCATTATTATGTAGTTCATACATATATGAATGCAGTCCCTGTATCTTTATAAATATGTACTTATTTGCCTGTATTTTTAGCCATTCCCTGGGAAAACCAAAACATGCAAATATCACGAAAGCAAATTGTTAATGAATAGGAAAGTAATACCTAGGTAATTCTCTTTTTTGTTGAAAATTATAACCTCTTCTTTAAAATTTTGATTACTGCATGGTTCTTAACAATTTTTTGAGGAATTTAAGACAACTCTAGCTCTGATGTCACAAATCATCGCATGTGATTCATTTGCCTGAACATTCATGAACTCTTGTAAAGGTGCTAAGGAAGCAAGGAAAAACATCTTCTTGAAACATTAGGTCTCAAGACTATTTGCCTAGTATAAACTTAATGGGAATGTAGTAGTAATCATTTTCTGGGCATGTATCCTAAAAATCCATGATAAAATGAGAATTTTATTGAGAAAAGAATTAAAAAAGAAAACAATTATGAATTATGGTTGAGTATCAGAATGAATGTTAGAAAGATATTATGAATCATTTTTAAATTTCATTTTCTTTTCAGTAGCATAGTCTGGTTTTTAGTTAAGGTCTTACAGTTTTGACACAAAGATTGAAAATACAAATTAGGAAATTTTATTCTTAAAATGAATTCAGCAACTGTGTGATGACCTTTCCATTTTCAGTCTTGATGATTCACAATAAATAAAATAGGCTAAATACATTGTGTTTAGTTGGTTGTGTACAAGAGAAATAATCCAGAGTTGCCTTTCTAGTAGGGCTGTGCGAGCAGGGATTTTTTTAAGTCGAGCGAGATTGAGCGAGAATTTGAAAAAAAAATCTTGAATCTCGAGCAAGATTCGGGTGCACTGAAATTGCAGTTCAGACTTCAATCTACGTATGTACTAATTTTGCACTTACAGAAATATAAGTTTAAGCGTAGGCATTATTCACCAAATTCTGTTGTGCGTAACTTTAGCATTTACTTTTGAAGATCAACATCTACGTGGAATCATTAGGATGAAGGTATCCTGTATTTATGCAATGATAGGCCTACATTAAATGTATACACCCCTACTTTCACCACTAAAGTTTAAAATTAAGTATAAATACCATCACCCTACACCTAAGGATAATGGCAGCCCCATGTTTTAACTTGGTATCTTTTTATATGCCTGGCCTGTATTCACATAAATACATTTCAAATAAAATAATTAAACAGGATTTCAAACTTGAGCTTGGTCTTGATTAAATTATTACAAAAATCTTACACGATCTGGATTTTCAGGTTTTTATTTAAGAAACATAAGCCAACTGTTTCACCCTCAAAGATCAAGACAAAACAAATGTTCACTACCTGAGATCATGAATTAGCTATCCACGACATGTAACGATCAAGATTAGAAGAAAGTAGAAGTATAGAAGTCGGTAAAGTAGTTTCTCCATTGGGGTTGATATAGCGCTCTATGCTCTCTAGCCGCAACTTCTTAAATCATGCTTCAGTTCAGTAGCTTGCCCGACAGAGTGAACAATCAGTCAAAATGTGGGTCATAATGTGTGCATTGGCATCGTACTTGCTAGATCAGAAAAGGTCATGGAAATCGTGACAGGCTAGGCCTAAATTAAAACGTAGATAGATGGAGTAAAATCCGGAGATAACGTCCCCCACTACACCATGGGTCTCACCATGTCCCCTAAAATGATTCCATTGACTATTTTCATTGTAGGTGGGAGCTTACTCTTTAGAAGATTTTATCCCGACGCACCGCAACGGTGCTCATACCACTGTAAGCTATCATCAAGATCACACCAACGCAATCGGCAACGTCTAATATGTAATTTGATATGAAAGAAAGACAACCACGAGAATGTAAGCACATACATTGTTTCATAACAAAATTAAATACCCAGCAAATTGAAATTGGTCATTATATTTTATGAACTCGACCTAACAATCAGTGGAGTGAATTATATATGCATTACTCCTGTGCTATTAGATTTCCACATTCTTACCACAGCTCTAAAACCAAGGTTTTTACATTTCTACAGTCTTAGAGCATTTTTGTGATGAATGTGCTGTTTCACCTCTACCTTCGGCATAATTCGTATGAATATTTAAATTATGTATTCTTTGATTTTAGGGGAAACATTGTCTACCAAAAGAAAATTAACTTTTACAATTAAAGGAAAAGTTGGGCATACTCGGCAGAGTGAAGCGTGGTGATATAAAATTAAGTTTATTCCAGGAGTTTGGTGAGACACCTAAAATACTCGATCACATCGGTGAACTGATGAATTGGCTAGAGAGACAGAGCGATTGTTATCATCTTCATCTGTCAAATTTGCAAAACATTAAGACTGATGTGACAAAGAAATGCTATTAACTACCGCGGCAAAAAAAATATCAGAATAATTTAATAACTCCCGTTAAAGTACAGTGTATATTTAAACCATAAAACATCATTTTTAATCTTATTATGCAAATAAATTAGATATAAAATTTTAGTTTTATAGGTTTTCTTTACTGTTTCTCACAAAGTTTCCGTTAATAATGTGGGTTGCCGATAACATGGGTGTAAACTCCGTCCCCCTTGATCCGCATTAATACCGGATTTTTCTGCATCTTGTTTTAACGTATTGGGTGTATCCTAGTGCTAGAAGTAGCCTACATTCATACATGCCTATTATATGCATCATTTGTTAGAAGGCACTAGGCCTCCGATCACGAAATGGAGCAGGGACTGAGTTACTCCCTACTCCGAGGCCTAGGCTCTCCTAACTTCTCGAGTCTAGGCCTAAGACTAAGAGATTTCTTGACATTTTGTGGCATGACATCATGAAATTATCGTGCAAAAGTAAGGGAATAAATATTAATTTACTATGTGGCATGATAAAGCAAGGCCCTATAAAATTACTTCCACCACGACGGAGATCTTGAGAAAAGCTCAAGACTTGTTTTTCGAGCGTATTGAGATAAAAATCGAGCAAGATTCAAGCAGTACTTTTATCTTGCTTGAATCTCGAAAAGTCGAGACTCGCACAGCCTTACTTTCTAGTAAGGAAAATGTTTCCATTGCGCATTATTATCAAATTAAAATCATTGTGTGTGCGATATAAGGATTAGTAATTTTATAATGAGCACTCCCTTTTTTTATTCCAGACTCTAGTTCTAAATCTTGTTTCTATTTTTGTCCCGCATTTTAACTGTTTTGGTTTGGCTTAGGTGTCAGCAGTTTATAAATAACTTATTGAAATTACCGGTGGCACCATTTTTATGGGTTACCTATGGAGACTGCTCACATTCAGATCATCTGGGGAAAAATAAAGGGAATGATTTTGTCTTCCTTTTGATTGAACAAGTCGAATTGATTCTCTCCATTGAAGTTCCCAAGGTATTTGCTGCTTTTCAGGTAAACTAAGAAGGAATTCATTTACATCTGCACAGGCTCCTGGTCTTTATAGACCACTTGCACCTCATATTATGCAGCATATGCATTTTTTAGCTTCTAATCATTCAAATTTTTGACTGCAACAGTTATCCTCAGGTTCACTTGCTGTATTGGTTCATCAATGGTTGAGCCAATGCTTTTGGAATATTCTAGAGTGGACAGAAGTGAAAAACTTTCTTTGCATTGCAATAATTCATGAGCCAGATTATATTGTGTATTTTTGTGTTGCAATACTCTTTCATCTTGAGCCACTTATCCTTCAAATCGTGTCTACATCTGCTGAGAATTTATGGGAACAGATAAAGGTTTGTGGAATATATAGTTCTTGAGAAAGGGGAAATATTGATGTTTAAAGTTGTCTTCCCCTTGTAGAAAAACTCAAAGCTTGATATTATTTTTGCAAATTTCAAATTAATTTTTATTGGAAATTCCTAAAGTTTTGTGATGTTTCCGTGAAGTTTCGATTGACTTCAGATAACATATTTGATCATATAAAAGTATTTTCTGCTCTTAGAATTAAGTTCCTTTGTACTGTTCAGTTTCACCATGGGGTCTCTGATTTTTTACAAAACATTCATGCTAAATTGATTTCTATCTTTCCAGATAAATCCTGTAATGCATTTTCATATAGGTAAATATATATCGTTCATTGACAAGCTATACAAAATCCACCATAATTCTGTTATCAAGGGTATGATGAAACGTGTTGGCAATTTTAGTAAATCACAAGTGCAGGTGTCTGATGTAAAGAGAGAATTATTTTGAATTGCCTTCGGATTCTAGAGATAACTTTTATAATTGTTCTGCGGATGATTTTCTAAAATAGTGAAAGGATTAACTGAACATGCTGGACTAGTTAATATTGTGAAAATATATTTATCTATTCTGTGAAGGACAAGTGCTACGTGATATTTATTTATTCCATGTAACAAGGTATTGCTGTAATAAAAATATTTTATATAAAATATAATGAACTGTTTTGTCATTTGAAATATCATGATTGTGGAGTAAAACAATTATACCTGATAATGTCAGGTTATTTCCTGCAACAGCTAAGCAAACTTTTATGTGGGAAACTGTAATGGGCCTGTAACTGTAATTGGGTTGGTAGGAAGTGTAATGGCTTTCCATGCAAAGGTCTGGGTTTGAATCCCAAAAGTAGTGGGGAGTTTTCATTAGTATACCAGCTTGAATAGAGGCCATTTCAAATTCAGCTCCTCGTAAAATGGGACATTAAATGTGGGCCCATTAGTATTTTTTGTTTAGAGTAGGCTAATGAAATGCTCATTCCCTCTTCTGCCCATGAACACTGTCGCCCATGTAGCTGTCACTCGCCTTTCCTCAGTTACTACTGTGAAATGGTGGCTCGTTTCAGTTTTCAAAGTTAACCTAGTACTCATTGGTCACCCTGTAAGTAAATGTCAGTGAGCACAATACAGCAGCATTGTGCATGGAGATAATTTTTTGTCATAATGCTATTTTATGACTTGGTCAAAACCATTAGGAAAATGTTTTTGCTCCATCATCTATGGTAGTGAATATGTATTTGGTAATATTTTATAATGGGCTAACCAACAAGAACTGAAATTACTCTTCATTCCTACCAAATCTTTTAAATTCATCAATCACCTCCTTTGGGATTACATCACTTACTGGAGATAGGTGGCATCAGGCCTTGAGCTCTTAAGGAAGGTATTATATTTATTAATACTTTTATGTAGCGTCATCTATTAATTGGAATATATTACTAGCCATAGTCTAATAAATACAGTGAAGATATAATAAATGGTGTTTGATAACTAACATTCCATGTCCTTCTTCAAGAAGTTTTCTCGGGCTGTCTACTGGGTAAGGGCGTCCATTTCGGCCGATGTTTCGATCCTCGAATTGAAGGTCATCTTCAGGGTGAGATGAGTGCCATCCTGAAATTGTCCACCTTATATACATGTCCTCACGGGTCAGGTGACTCGTGATTGGTCGATGATGGAGGGCATGTCGAGGCCACCTGATTACCCCAAGATCAGCAATGGCAGATTGAAAAATCAGCCATTGCTGAACACAGCTTCAACGAGGACCACCACATCAAATTCAAAGATGCCCGGAAACTCACCCACACCCGCGGGTATTGGAACCGAGTGTATAAGGAAGCCATAGAAATTCTTATGCGGAAGAAAAACATGAACAGGGACCCCAGGTACACACTCAGCGGCACATGGAAACTTGTGCTGGGAAAAATTGAGGAGGTGAGAAGGAAAAAGAAGCAGCAAAATGCCAGCCAATCAGGAGCCTCCCTCAACATGCCCTCCATCATCGACCAATCATGAGTCACCTGACCCGTGAAGACATGTAGGTATATAAGGCGGACAATTTCAGGACGGCACTCATCTCGCCCTGAAGATGACCCTAAAGTCGAGTATCGAAACATCGGCTGAAATGGATGCCCTTACCCAGTGGACAACCCGAGAAAACTTCTTGAAGCAGATACGCCGGGAAAGTACCAATTCCTATTCCATGACCTGTACATAATCAACTTTTATATGTTAGGATTCTGAAAGGTTTGTATCTTGAAGTTGCTAATGAAAGTCTTAAGCTTTGTTTTATAAAAGACATTTTATAAAAAGAAGCTTCAGACTAAGAGTGGGAAAGCAACAGAAGGAATTGAAGTCCTTAAAATAGCTGTGTAAATTGAAGGTATATAATATGAGTGAGGTTTTTTTTATTGAAATCAGGGTAAATTATTTGAAAATTTGCAGTCTTATCACATTTTCCCTAGCATATATGTGTTCCGACTTTTCACATGTAAATTTTCCTAAAAGAAAGCTGCAGAAGAAAAGCTGCATAGAAAGGTTGCAGTTCTCTTACAGTTCCATTGTACAATATATATTGCAGATCAATTATATAGAAAGGAAAGTAGCGTGTTAAACTACAAACTCCCATGAACATACAGACAGTGCCACTTGGCTATTGAAAGACTTTAGTTGGAAAACCCTGGAGACCAGAAGATTGTTCGCAGTTCTTGAAAAATTCAAATCACATGAATGTGAATCTGATCCTGCAGACATATTTCAACCCACACTACATCTGCTGGACAGAAGTGATGAATGAAGCAAAATCAACTTGGAATGAGCAATACAAGAATTTGTTGAACACAATACAGAACTACAACACAAAGTATGTGCATCTCTTTCAAAAACTTTACTCATCATACTTAATTATCAGTTAACTAAGTTTTTTCCCTGCTAAACTCCACTTCATGGCTGGTGACCTGCTACCCCCTGCCACACATACTTGTGGTGGAGCACAGGGTAAATTTAGATATAACTGTATAAATTTAGTTCGTTGCAATGACACTGAATTTCTATGGTTCCATTGCTTTTAGACTTGAGGAGTGTTTTGGTGGAAATGAAAGAAGATGGAATCATAAGAGTAAGTACATATATTTACAGAGAATAACAATAGTTATTCTATAAAAGCATTCCTAAGTGGGGAAACTAGGAACATAGAAAGGGCTTCCTTTAAATCATTCTCCTGATCCCAATGGAAACATTTTTCTTAGTATGAAAGTCACCATCAATTCTTTCACGATAAGGAGAAAACTATTTCACTTCCAAACAGATTATAAAAAATTGTAATTGACTCAGAAGTTGAGATTTTTTACATGGCCTTAGAAATCACAAAGAGGGGAGAAGGTGTAGGGAAGCTGATTGAAGGAGTCTTGGGTCTACAGCAGGGGAATTGGGATCTGGGGAGAGGTAAGGGTTAGGGGTAGTAGGCATTGTGTAGATTTGTGAGTGGGGGATGGATGACTGACAGAGGAGGGTTCATAATGGTTACTTTCTTCAAGGCTGGTAAGATTGTTAATTATTAATTAAAGAAAAAAATTCTACCTTTCTTCACCTCCGCAAACCCTTCCTCTCCCTCCCCAAATGACTATATATTTGCATGCGGTTTACTTAGTATTTAGTCTGAAGTTGCTACTGTGTAGTCAAACATGTCGACTCAGCAACTTTGTCAATGAATTAGTTTTGAGTATTCATTCCTATCCAGAAATGGAATCTCACAAAGTATAGACCTCTACCACCTCTTTTATCATTCCTTTAATGTAATTTCCTTTTTCTTCACCTGATGCAATGCCTAAAAAATACCAACATCTACCTACACTACAGTATCTCTATACCATATACAGTATCTCAGTATGATACCTGCTTCAGCCAAGTTGTCCAGCAGTGTATGAGGACCATGGTGATGTCAGGGCTTTTAGAGTTGCCTATTTGTGTCTATTGGTCTGTTAAACATCTTGGGCTCTTTATCGCATATTCACAGGTCTGAAGTTCATATATCTCTGCCTGAAACACTGGAACATAGGTATTTTCCCTGAGGGATTAAGAGCTTGCTGGGTGTGCTACAGCTGTAGTCCCCTGCTCCTGCTTCTTTTCTGGAGCCATTTGTTTACCATACATCAACCCCCATCTGGACTTCCTTCCTTTTTCAGCCCACTTCCTTATTGCAGGAGTGGGTACCATTACTACCCATCTCAAGGATGGGGCATGACTTCGTGAGCTTAGTCCAAGCTTGTCTGTGACCAAAAGAACTTCCTTTGTCATACCACTGTCACACACATTAAAGATGATAAGCTGCTGTTCTCTCCTCCTAAACCTCGACTTCTATAAAGTGGGATAAGATGCAGTTGATTTTATAATACCAAAGCTTGGGTTGTTCTCATTGACCCAGAAGGCTATTCTTTGTGGGTGGTTATGTTATTCCTGGTCAAGGGCCTAGCCACATTTGATCACATAATAAGATTGAAAATAACTTCCTAGTTAAGTTCAACAATAATATAATGGAACAGGTTAACTAAAAAATTTCTTGGCGTGCACCTCAGTGCCAACCTCTCTTGGGAAATACATATTGACTCACTCGTGAAAAAACTTAGCTCTGTGTGTTATCTTGTGAGAACTTTACATAGTTCAGTTAGTCTTGATGTCCTTTTAATCCTATATTACAGTATCTTTTTCTCACATATGACATACAACGTAATTCATACTTTGGGGTTCATCCACACATGCAATAAAAATTTTCAAATTACAGAAAAGATTAGGTAGGATTATGACAAAAAAGCCATATTGTTCCCCATCCAGACCAATCTTTGTAAATCATAAAATTCTTCCTTTCCCTTGTATGTACATCATGTTCTCAGTGGTATATGTTCGACAAAATCTTTTCAAATTCTTCATAAGTGCTGACTTCCATCAATATGAGACTCGAATATCATAATATCTCCATCAAGGTGGTGTAATTACTAGTGCATGCAGCTCTGGTCATAAAGAAATGGGCATCAAACTATTTAACAAACTCCCCTATCGGGTAAAAAAACATTAAATCATTGTGTGTTTTTAAACATAATGTTTAAAGTTTCCTGAATGGGAAAATGTTTTACTCTGTTACTGAATATTTATATGACTAATCAACCTGAGTGATTATCAGTTGTGTGCTCTTTGTAACTAATATGTATACAATAGAACAATAATATTCTTAACCTTTGGCTTTGTGTTCGGTCTTATATGTTTCTATTTCGACTGTACATATATTATTTTGACATCTCTTATGTCATGTGTAAATGTGACCTATAGACAAATAAACTGTTACTATTATTATTATCTAAAGAGGTTTAAGTGCCAGACGGACTCCAGAAGGCCCCCGTCCACCCCTCCAATTTACATTTATTCCTGGTAGTTTTATGCTGGGCCCTTTTCCATCAAACTATAGAGCAGTGCCTAAAACTAGGTTTTATGACCACCATATAAATCCAGTGAATAGTTTTTGGCAAGTCCCCATGTTTTGCTAAGAGCCTTCTTACACTACCATAGAGGGGCACTAGCTTTTCTTGGTTTTGCCTCAAAATGCTCTCCCCAGTTGTGTTTGGAGCCCAAGATGACTCCTACAGTACTTAACTGAGGGTGAATGCTGTAGAAATCTACCCTGCAAAGACGGAAGTCTGAAGCCCTCAATTTTCCTTCTTTCATAAAGAGTACTAGCTTGGTCTTCCCCAGATTCATCAGCTCTGTTTCTTTCCAGTTGGAGTGCCACAGGGCTCCTGCCTTTCCCCGTTACTTTTCATTTTATTCATTAACAGGGTTTCCCTCCAATTGACACACAGCCGTGTAATGCTGTACGCTGATGACATCCATCTGTTTTCGGACTCTTCCGGCCCATCCCTAGATGTATGCATGAGATGGATGAATGATGATGTTGATTGTGTGAGTACTTGGATTTCTGAGGATGGCCATTAACCCCCAAAAGTGTACTGCAGCCATGATCGGGCAAAAGATTATAAGAAATAAATTATTTGGGGCCCAAACACCTGGGATCAGAGTGCAAAACACCGTCCTTACCTACGATGATTCTTTTAGATACCTGGGCATCACAATATCATACAATCTCTCCTGGGATAAACAAGTTTCCCTGGTCATTTCCAGGGTTCACTAGGGTTTGCAGTGCCTGAGGGGGATGCATTTTAAACCCGGGGCTAAGATTAAACTACAACTGATCAAAGTTTTATTACAACCCATCATGGACTATTGCCTGGTGGTGCCATGCAGTGATCTTTCTGGCAGGGATTTGAGTAGGCCCTAGATTGCCCAGAATGCTTGTCTGCGGTATGCTCTATGGCCTGGATATAGGGACCACATGACCCTTTTTTACCTCAAGGAGGGTATGCTAAAAATGAAGGAGAGACGTATCCTCCAAGTCCTATTAGTAGGGTACAAGGTTTGGAATTTTCACACACCAACTTACATTTTTCATCACCTAAACTTGATGGGGGCAACACACAACATACCGACCAGAAATACCAGCCATTCATTTGTGATCCCATGTTACCATTCGTCAAGAATGGCAGGTTCTTTTCGCACAACCTTTACCCAGGAGTTTAATTCGTTGCCAATCAAAATAAGATCAAACATAAATAAAACTGGACTTATTAAACACTTTCTAGGGACATACCGAATATGATTCGTTGAGCTTCCTCTACACACTCCACAGTTTTGCATTCTCGATATACAGTTTCAAATATCCATCTAGCAATTCCTTCTGATAAGTCACCTCATCTAGCCATTACTATCATCTACCTATTACTATCCATTCATCATTATTTATTCTTTCTTCATCCTGCATTTTTTTCTTATTTCATTTATCAGATTCGTCTTTTTATTTTTTATTATGTATTACCCATGTTTTATTGTATTTTGCATAGTAGTCATAAATTTTTATACTTGTAAAATTGCATATTTTGCTACAATCATGTATATATATTTGTACTCTTGTATCTAATCTAAACCACTTACAATGTATGCACTTTAATGAGCCCGGGCTAGGGGTAGAGGGGGCCATCGGGCCTCATCTAGCCCAGGTAAAATAAAACAAAAGTCAAAGTCTAATAAATTTCCTGTGCCTAATAAGAGAGTGAAACACTAATGCTTGTCAAGGTCAAGACAGAAAAACATTGGAAAATAGGGATTAGATAGAAGGAAGGCTGGAAATTTTCCTGTACAGAGGGTATTGGAGCACTATTTGGAAGATTAAATGATGACAAACTCCTTAAAAATTGCTCTTCTCATGGAGTATTCTTTGCTGTGGTGAGCAATGTGTCCTGTAACCCCTCCTAGACTTCAACTAGCCGGAGTAAAAAAATTCTCCTGATAGGGTCATTCATGCAAGATAGGTAGGAGCGAGACAAATGGTTGTCCACACAGCTTGTCCTCCGTGAGATGTCTGCAAGAATGGATATGAGGGTACCCTCCAATGAGGCAGCCTTTCAAGTGATGGTGTCACATCATTATTTGGGATAGCAATGGGAAACAACATCAACTGAAATTCCCATGATAATGAGGGACATGGACAATAGAGAATTCAATCCTGTCAGCTACAGCCAGTCCTCAATGTGTTATACCTGGCTTTGGGAAAATAATTCTTTTGATGAGTTCAGCAAAGCTATTGATTTTTTAAAAGTACAAAGTTGAATTGAGGTTAACAAAAATAACCATAGAAAACTATTAATTCTGTTTAATCAATTATCAAGCTATGCCAGTTAGTAGGTATTGGGACATCTGACAGTTGATTGATTGATATTAACAGAGCTGCCGCTATTCAAAAAAACGTTATAAAAGTATATTCACAGGCATATAGTCAATACAAAGACGGGTTTTGAGTTTTCCTTTGAGTATCCTTTAATTTTAGTGATGTTGGAAGACATGATACACCACTATATGAGTTCAAAAAGTAAAAAATAAATCTGAGAAACAATAAAAATGAGTACATAATAAATCTTTACATATTGTCAAACATAAACAAAAGAGCATATAAAGTATTGGTTTGTTAAAATAACAATAAAATTCAATTTACATAAACTTCGATTAACAATTTAAATGAGTATTTCATTACAGTGCTACTACTAATATACAACAATGGCAACTTCTGAAATATTTAGATCTATCATTATTCCTTTCTTAATATCATTTTTATTTAATTTCTCCAAGCAACTCATTATTCACAATTATATATGTACAAAAGCATTAACAAATTACTTCAGCATAAAACTAAACTTATTAACACCCAAATGTCTTTGGTATGGCCAATTCTCAAATAAAATAGAATATATATTTTCACCAAAGTGCTTCCCAAAGAGGATGCGAGTGGTGCTGTGTAATCACAGGTACCTTACTTACTCTTGTGGTCCCAGAAATAAGATATCATTTTCTGGTAAAGTTGAAACACAACAAACTTAACAATCATTTATATAAAATTGTATTACAAGCTCACAGCTGCAATTTTTCATAGTACTCAGGAATTAACATGCCAATTAATTTATTACAATCAACAGGGAATAAGATGCCTTGATGAATGGTGATTCAGGTTCTTCATGTAGTTGACTGTACATTAGGAGGTAGACCCAACCTTGCCAGCACCATTTCCTTACGTAGACGAGTGATTTCCCAGAATGTTTCATGAGCTGATTAGTTCAGATTAACATGGAATGGAATGAATACTTGGGGTAAATATAAATACGTTTCGAGCAATTCTGAAGATATACACACCAAACAATCAATTATTTTACAAGATGTCCTCGTAATTTTCCACTTTGAATTAATGTAAATTTTTGGTTGCGCCTTCCTTAAATATAAAAGATATAATGTACAGTCACTTCCAAAAAAAGTTAACACTTCAGAGCCAAAATTTTTATGAGTCCCTAGTTGATGGTAATTTGACAACATTGCGTCACAGCTTCCCTCTGGCGGAGCCTCGCGAAGTTCTAACCGAAAACAAACCCCCTTCCCTCCTCCCCCGTCCTGACGCAGCATTGTCAAATCACCGTCAACTTGGGACTAAGAAAAATTTCGGCTCTGAAGTGTTAACTTTTTCTGAAAGTGACTGTACCTCAACAAATTCCTCTCGAACAAGGTAAACACTAAAAAATTAAGAAAAGTAGTATCACATATTAATTCTAGGCAGCAACCAATGTAAAAAATTTTTATTGATGTAAAAAATATTATTCCATTTTACAAGATTTTTTGTGATACCCTTACCTGAGCTCTTGACTAAGCCTCTCTCAATGTATCTCAAATAATTGAGAAAGTCACATACAGCAATTATCTGAAATAAAAGATTGCCGTTACTAGGGGAGGCAAGAGATAGCTTAAGTCATTTCCGCCATTGAGGGGTAACTGGGTAGAATAGGATTCTTAAAGTAGGTATATGAGGAAGAGTGGAGAGAAACCTGGCATCATCTTAAAAGGCATAAGGTGATCCATAGTTTAACCTGTAAGTTAAGTAAGTAATCAATAAGGGGATCTCCTCTTTTGTCCCTTTACATTATCCCTCCACTCATTTAAAAAATCTTTAAGATATATATCAAAGTACCTGAAAAATATTTAAAACATGCCTATACTAACATGTGAAAGAAAAAATTAGGCCATCATAATTTCCATAGAAACCTCCCTATTTTAACCTACGAGAGCTTTTCACTGGAGCTCAAGAGGCCAACATTTTATTTTCATCAATATTTAGAACCAAAAAATATCTATACAAGTTGAAAAGTTTTTCTGTGTGTAAAACAAAAGAGAGCAATATCCATTCATTCATGGAAAGGAAGGATTAAGACCTTTGCTACCACACTTATGATCAAAATCCAAGTGATTTTCCAAAGCCAAAACATGCTGTAAACATTTCAAGGCATAGGCAAAAATCGTGAAAAATAATTTTTAAAGAATCATTTATATCTACCATCTGAAACAGTAATGACTGAATTGTCATGAAAAAGTAAAAATGACTTTGTATATTCCACACTTTTATTAACAATACCGACCGCGGTTTCGACGGCTATAGCGTCATTGTCAAGGCAACATATAGTGTACACATACACCGTACACTATATGTTGCCTTGGCAATGACGCTATAGCCGTCGAAACCGCGGTCTGTATTGTTAATAAAAGTGTGGAATATACAAAGTCATTTTTACTTTTTCATGATGATTCAATTCCACAAAGTTACGCCTGAAGGTATTTCTTCGAATGACTGAATTGGTTTATTCTGTTTATGCTCTTAAGTGCTCTTTTCATTATTATGGTTTAGGGATAAAATTAATTTTTTTAAAGAATGAGTTATTAGAGAACAAAGTTAATATGCCCATGCAGGTAGTTTAATCTCCTAATTGAATATTTTATGGGCACATTAAATATTTTAGGATTAAAATCTCAATAATACGCAGTCAGCGGGACCGGAAAATTGGCACTTCGTAATTTCGAACATTTTCAATAAATCGTGAAAAATATTTTATCATTGTTTTCTCTAACTTTTGTTGTCTTCGGCGACATAATATAAGTGTTTTGGTCGTTGTTAGTGAAAGCATCCTCAAAGATACCTTTGTATGCACTGTATCGCATGTATTAAAAATCATACAATAAATACCTACTTGTATTTCCTACGTAAATGGTTTAGTTGGTGATCGTCATGTTGGAAAGATTTCGTCCCAGCATCGAAAACGCATGTAAAACAAAAGTTGAACATTTTGTAATAAGAATTTTATTTTCATAATCCACAGTCAGTAGAGACGAGCAACTCATATGGACGCTAAAAATATACATTTGCTTCCAACATCTACGCAGTTATGATGGGAGTTGGCTCAACTGTGCTATAGTTGCCCATCATCGCCCAATCATAAGTAAAAAAAGCATGGAACTAAGCCCATTTCCAGAAAAAATCATTCACAGGTTATCATTTGTGGCGTCTTCTGTAAGTATCGTCAGCTGAATACATGACTTTGGGGGTAATATTGTTTCATTTCTACTACCAAGACATTGATGACAAATTGGGCGTGATTGGGCATATTTTTCGCATCGTCTCCTGCTGAGCTTGGAGGGGGGAGGGGTAAAGTGGAGAGGAGGTGGGGGAATGGAGTCGTGGTACATCTATGATGTTCCTTCCTCTTCTTCTGGGCAATCCAGGGGGTTGCATGCAGATGGTTAACTGGAACTGCGTCGAGTGCTGAGTGGGATGGGAAGGGTCAGGGATGCGTCGTCCTTTGCTTACAGGTAAGTCTTCGAGGGAAATGGGATGGGAAGCAATGTTCTAGAGGTGTCAGAGTGCGAGAGGAAGGGTCGAAAACCCTCCCGAAAACAAAGAATGCCGCATCTCTGACCCTCCCCATTCCACTCAGCACCCGAAGCGGTTCCAATCAGCCATCAGCACTTGCCCCCCAGGATTGCCCCGAAGAAGAAGGAACGTCACAGGCATTCCATTACGCCATCCACCCACCCCCTCCCCCCTTCACCCAGCAAGACAGATAAAAATATGCCAGCAACTGGGACCTTCCCTCTCCCCATAGGAGCCTTTCCCCCCCACGCACAGCAAACCGAAACTCGTGGCCATCATAATCCTTACCCCCACCAACACAACCTGCCCAAATTTCCTAACGGTATCACCCACTCTCACTCACCCCGTCCAAGCTCACAGTATAAACGCTGGTAAAACCTGTTTCTGTACACTCGAAAATGTTGTGGTAACAACGAAACAAGTAGTTTCTGACAAATAAAGTTCTTAGTGGAAACACGGCAATATCTTCTATTCTTAATTCTTCAGAATTCCACCACATCGCACCTGGAACAATACATCCCTTACGTTTAAGAGGACTGCTGCCCAGGAAATGCCTTCGCTTTCAATGATGGCAATTGGCACATCAACTTATGTGAAAATCACAATTCAGACAACTGGACTCAACACTTCACCCTAAGATGTCGCTACGAGACAAAACGCAGGTCGTAGCAAAGAAAATCAATGTGGAAAACCTAGTTTCTCTTTCCATTCCCCCAAAAATGAAATATACTTCTCCAGCTGGAAACTTGCTCCTCTTTCAGGGATTAGGAAGCCATGCGTTTCTCAACCAAAAGTGCATAGTCCCGTGAAAGGTCCAAGTGGGGACATTGAAACCTATGGTGTGGGGTTGCCTGGGTGGAGAAGTTGGGACATAAAATGGTAGGAGAATGATGGGTGGATAAGGGAGCTTGGGTCTTGCCTATCGCTGAGTCGGGGGTAAGTGTTTTTTTATATCTCACATACGTACCACCACGAGAGGAAGGATAATGTGCAAAGCTAAGAGAGTGGGGGTTGAGTATCTTGGGTGTCCAGGAAGAGTGAATGAAACGAGAGGGCTGTAGGAGGGAGTAAACACAGGAAAAGGGGAGGGGAAAGGAGGCTGTAGGATGGAGGGAGTGAGAAGGAGGAAGTTTTGGAAGCCCTTTAAAGCCCAGGGTTGCCCAGTCCTCAATTTTCTTTTTCAAGGCTATGTCCTCAGCCTTTTCTTGCAAAATAGTTATACAAAACAAATACAAAGAAATACAAAACATCAGTACTTGCAAAATAGTAATACAAAAAACACTTGCAGAAGAATGTGTATAGTTCATCTTTAACCTCAGTAAACTTGGCACGGCACAAATTTTTCCTTTTAAGCGAAACTCCAGACAAAACTTTTTCCTGAATTTTCCCATGGTTGGAGAAAATTGTTGACAGAGTCGAGAGTGATATTCCAAATTTTTCTACAATAACACTTTTGCTCAACCTTTTTGATTCGACCTCTCCCATAATTTTCATCTTCTCCTCCAGAGATATTCCTCTTCTTTTTCTTTCAGGTTGTGAGGACTCCATATTCAATATTTTATATCAATATGTAACGAAAACTCTAAGAGGAGATCCCAAGACACTGATATGCTGTTCTGACACACATAAGCCTTGGCTACCGACTGAGATGCTCCACACACTGTCTCGTGTATTTAGGTAAGGCCCCTTCCGCATGATTCAGCGCTCCCAGAGCAATAGACAGCCAGCTGCAACCTCTGCAACATGCACTACGCTCAGAGATTGCTTGCATTTTGCTAACGTGAAAACATATTACACACAATCATTTGAACACCCGCTCAGAGAATTGGTACTCTAGAAGCTATTCGCCTTCACTAACCCTTCCCTTACATTCATTGTAGTTAAAAACTTGCAACTCGGTAGACATAGTATTGTATATTCTCCTGTACCACATGCACGTTTTTCCCCTTTCATCAGCATCAAAAAGTGCAGTTCGTGTCATACACGAGGATGGGAGGCTTACATGGGGATTTTTTATTTCTTTGTAGCCAAAGATACAACATGGCAAAAAGCCTTCCCTTGTACTTGTAGCAAGTTCGTGGTTTTTTAAAGAATTACGAAACTGTCACTGATTACGCGAGGAAATACAAAACATCAGTACAAAGTGAGCACTTACCGAGAAAAGGAAAGAAGTGGATTACATTGAAACAGAAATAAGATTGAGTTAATTCCAGCGGAGATTATTTTGTCTTTCCATTACTTGGCCCACCAGATCAAATTACCAGATGAGAATTTTGCTTCATATACATCAGTAAATACGCCTCCATCAGTAAATTCCATGTGCATAGTGTACGAGGCAGTTGCTTTAGTCTATGGCCATCCAATGCATTGATCAACAGCAAATTCATTGTTACTTAATGAAATACTATATAAAATGAACAGTGGTAAAAGATTATGAGTTGTGGAAGGAAGAGATCGGCAATCATACAGCGGGACGTGAATATGACATTCCAGAGTCTTGCGTATGAGACCTACCTAGTTGTGTTCAACCCGAAGGTTGGTCTTTGATAGGTGAGGGTATAGCTCCCCTTGTAGTAAGCCATTGGCGTGTGAAATTCACACTTTCAGGGTAGGGGGGCCAGTTCCTTACCCTGGGCGTACGAGACGGAAGGAAGAAAAAAGATAAACTTCTTTCAAGTAACAGTGATAAAAGAGCATTCAGAGTCAATGCTGCAAAACATTCTGGCATAGAGAAACAACTTTCAGCATGCATTCGAGACAGATGCCAACTTGCGTTTGCATTGTCGATGGAAATGTGCCAGATGAAAGCCTTACAGCAAGACTGTGATGACTGTAACAATAGCATTGTAGCATTGATGAAAATTGAAAGTCTGTATCAAATCTTTCTTATTTTCTCTATATTCTTTGCCTTTTTACTTTGCATTGATTCTAAATCATTGTTAATATCACCTTTTGCACTTTCATGTTTAATACGACCATGAATGTAGTTTTCCTGTTAACAAGCAACCATGACATTGGCACTCACTAGCAAGGCACTAAATGATTATTTTTAAAATTTTGATCTATTGCTATTATGGTATTTCATAAAAATACTGTAGAATACAGTTCCATCATGTTCCAATTATTCCATTATTTTCCTGTTACGAATATTTTTTCAGATTTTTTTTTCAAATTCTATTTTTCCCATAAGTCAGTGCCCAAAAACAAGGGTGCGCATATTACACGGGGGTGCATGGTACACAAGAATATACGGTAATAAAGCTATGACTCAGATTGTATGCATTAAGATTTCTTTTTTCTCAAAATGCTCTGCTTTCATTTATTAGACGTCAAATTTACATATGGCGCTAAGAAAATGGTACCATTTTTTACTGTATCACCAAAAATTATTCAAAATTTGTTTTCAAAATTAGTACCCCCATTGGTAGAATAGAAAACAATATTATCTAAATGAGGTTACAACTAAGTGAAATTCAAATAAATGATTTCAGAGTTATTAATGTTTAATCTCGAGTCTACAAGAGCTCGGTACGGAGCACCCCATCACGGAGAGCTGAGCTAGGAGTGCTCGCCTTAAAGGACGAGGTAGGATTCATGGAGAATTTGAACTGCCATAATTCCAGGCACATGGTAGCGAGCATGGTATGTGGCGTCACACGTAAGCTTTAATTAAAAGAGAACATTGGACATTATGAAAATGCTGGTAACAGGCAAAACAAAAAAAATAGCCAGGATAAATAATGGCATTAACTACGATTTCCACATTACATAGGTCTAAATGATATGCGGAGTTGCATGTGGAAAATGTTGGGGAGAGACTGGCATATGTGGGGGATGAATGCACTACTAATTCATGCATTTCTTTTTTGATGCACCATAATCAGCAACACTGATTTGTTAGGTGTCTACACAGGCAAAAATAGTTTTGCTGAAGCAGTTTTTCACCAAGGTTCTTAAAAACGAATTCCATTTCTACCAGTTCATAATTTACAAAAATTTGTATTTTCGAAACTTCATATTTTTGAATATTGTCATGTATTTACTATAGGCTTTTCATCGGGACTGGCTGTTTTGCTTCGTATAATCGAATTTCGTATTATTGTGCTTTGTATTATCGAGATTTTACTATAACATCCTATTTCACATTCCAGGACATTGAACTTGGGGGTACTCTTCATATAGCAATCCAGTAGTTTCCAGAACACCATTGGAAACCTCTGTCACTGCCGAGATTCAAACACAGGCCATTGAGATGAGAAGGCATAACTCTAGCTATAGTTATAATTAGGGATGGGTCGGTTCGGTTCTTCGGTTCTCGGTTCCACTGGTTCTTGAGCTTAGAACCGGAACCGAGGCCAAAAATAATCGGTACCGAAATAATTGGCGCGAAAACCAGTTTGACACCTACTCACACTCCGAAAGTGGAGGCTTCACTTTAAAACCTGGTGAAATAGTGTACTTAGATGCTTCAAAGTCACGAATTATTCTAATTCAGTCTCTGAAAATGATTATTGATTACCTTATCTTACCATTGAGCAATGCAAAGTAAGTGGTAAATTAAGAACCGGAACCGAGAATCGGAACCGAGAACCGAAGTTAAGAACCGAACCGGAACCGGAACCGAAAAAAAGTGGAACCGACCCATCCCTAGTTATAATAGATAAACGTCGTATATGTTTGATATAAGCGTCGGCATTTATATCTCAATGCTATTAGATTTCATTTGAGTCCTCTGATAAGGATTTGCAGCTCAAAACTTAAAATTACCGGAAAATTACGGTAATTTTCAAAAATTACCGTAATTTACTATGGTAATTTACCTCAATTGAAAATTACGGTAATTTACCCATCTCTACTAGCTACCATACCAACCTGATCACCCAAAAATGATGAGTGTTACAGCAACTTCAAAATAATTATATAATGACCAGTCACATTTTGGGAATGTCTCATGCACCAAATAGCATCATACTCTGAAATACATAATGCACTGGTGAAAATAGTAATATTAGCCTCTTGATTATTTCCATCAGGTATTTTACTGAATTCCCATACGATTATTATCAAAACAAAATCATTAGGCCACTTTTCTCTTCGAAAATGGGCTATGTTACCTCCGGAGAATGGAACTAAAGACACTCTTACTTTACTCTGTCCCAAGTAAAGCTCCCTATGTCATATGATCCTGAATTAGCATTTAAGCATTATGAAATGAAAAATTTTACCCGATTCCGGCAAAGCTGGGAAATACAATGCCACTGCTCCTGGTCTCCAAGTTTCATACGGTAGTTGCACGTTCTTGATACCCCTAGTAGAGCACATTTTCTGCAAAATGGAGAATAAATATCAGTACTATGACACAATATTCTAAAACAATTTTTTAAGCCACGATTCTCTTATTTAAGTCACAAGAACTAAGTACAATGAGGGTAGCATCAAGTGAGCACACTCGTGACAGAACACAGTTAATGTTGTCAAAATAAAATTTCAATACATACATCAGAAAACTTTGAATCCCAATCATTAGCTCGGAACATCAAAATCAATTATTATTATTATTATATTCAACCACAACTATTAACATTTAGTGTGTCTCCCACTGAAAATTTAATTTCAGTGTGGGTGTGGGGTTAAACAACCAAAGAATATACCCAAGGTTTATACTGTTTCTTGAGGCCCAAGGTTGTATGTTTTGTTGAGTGCAAACAATGTTTTAGAAATTAAAACTTTTGAACCCAGAATGGGGATCAAAACTGCTACTAATGTATTAGTAGTACCATGCCCCAATCCAAATTTTGCCTAATGGGGTTTCATGAAATTGCATTGACATTGCAATATAAAAAATTCGAAATACAAAGAAATCAAGAGTTACTTTGTGAAAATAATTATCTCTGGGTTTTTTTGGCATGATTAACACGATGATACCACTTTAGTTATAGAAAAACGTGACTTTGAATAAAAGTTAATAACTGCATAAAACAATCATCCTGAATATTCCATTTTTATGGCCAAGTTGGCTGTACTTGTTTCCAGATATGTATTTCAATTATTTAGAATTGAGCATAGCTGGAAAAACTAACGTGCTTGATATTTAATGGAGTGAAGTTGAAATTTATAATCTCAGAGTTTTTCACGCACTGTAGTTACAGGATATATAGTTGTCTTCAGTTCTTCTTTCATAAAGAATATTTTTGGTTGCGGTCCAACCACTACTTGTATTTTGAGACTGTAGGTATTGTACTGGTAGGTACCTATGTACAATCTTTGAAATTCAAGATTATGAAAATATTACCCTTAAGTAATCCGTTAATCTTTCTGTAGCATGTGTGTTTGATTGTCTACAGATTTCCTGAACCATAGAATACTTTGTTTTCTGAGGTTATGTTGTGAAGCTATAAAGTTGTTAGAAAATCTTTGAAGTTTCAATGTGCGTTAATATACTGCAAGCTGATATGGTAATTTAGTAGGGTAGCTGGACCTTTTCATTTACATTATGCAAAGTGGGGTTCCATTTTTCTTGGTTTGCTATATAATGCCAAGTGATTTATCGTGTTTGGCAACAAAATAATGAGATATCAGTGACCTTTGCTTTCTATTAATATACTTATGATCCAAGGACAGTGTCATCAGAAATGGAGAGGGCGACTTGTTATGTTGTGAAGCTGGTGTGTAATTTGTATTAGGGTGGATAGTTGTTTCATGAAGTTTTAACATGCGATTGTTGTTTTTGGGAACGTTGGTGTTATTTTGCAGTGAAGTTTGTGGAGGTGATTACAGCAGAAACTCGAAATTACGATCCTCAAAATTACAACCCTTGAAATTATGATCCTCGAAATTACAATATTTTGATTTCATGAAGCAAAATCTTTGGTCCCAACCAAAAGGGTATCTAAATACATTTAACGGTACTTGAGATTGCGAAATAACGAAGTTTTGAAATTATGAACCTCCGGTTTCAGTCCAGACGTGAAAAATTTACTCGCTTTTATGATTAATGATGGATCATAGTAGTGTTTTTCAGATGCTCATTGCCTGAGTAGGTTCCTAATTAATCATTGTTGGCATGTAAGTACATTATGTATGAAATATAAATTGCTTGGACAATAATAGTTTTCAATGCTAAAATACTAATGACGTCTTTTAATCATAGGCTAAGTAGTATATAACATATGGCACCAATAAGACTTAAAATGAATTCGGCTTTGTTTACAAGTCAAGAGTTGCCAACAAGTCAAAAAAATGTAAATTAGTCATGCATGGAAGCACTTGCCTGCGAGAAACTTATTGCTAATACCAGAATTTTCCTCTCATGGTCCCTGGCATTTTTTTGGCCGTTTTCCCTAAACATAAATCCATGAGGGGTATCCCTAGTGCAAAAATCGTTTACTGCATGTGTGTGCACAAAAACGTTTGACAGGCATCGGAAGAGATGTAATGGCGTTCGAGTGGTAAATTCAGTAATGCATATCACACAAGGAAGCTTTTTTCTTCATGTACATTTCAGACTGATTACCCAACCTGACTCCACGGCCTAATTATTCCAGTTGACAATAGTTATCATCGAAAGAATAAGGTTTCATTTACCATCCTCATTGAATGTTAAGATGCAGTCACCGAGAAAAGATATCCTATTCGCAAGTATCCATTGAAATTTCCTTCTTCCATTGCCAACAGTCAAGAAAATCAGAGAAAATATTAGTTCACTTGGTTTGTTCTGGCTACATGCATAATCAAGGTAAAAAACGTTCATTCGCCCAAATATATTTATGTTGTGCAATAGTGTACCTTTATCTCCAACCCAGTGATCGAAAAAATATCCAAAAAGAGAGCTTCTCAGCTGCGTTCCTGCGGAGTGATAAAGAATCTGATAAGGGTTTTGTAGCCTAATCATTTTTCAAGTTACACAAGACTCGATGATAAGTAGAACAATCCTACGTGAAACCTTAATGCATGCAGTTGGAGAGGGAGCAGAAAGCCTCGTCAGAATCCTAGTCCAAGTGGAGGCACTTTCATCTCTTAAATGCGTTATTGGACGATACACCCCGGAGGACATCAGGGTGGGAGTTAATTGGTACCTAGCCACGATAAGGCCCCTTCGTGAGCCCCCCCCCACCCACTCAACGGGTGCAGTGTCCCCTGCTGGCTCAGCAGGCCCTGTAATCCCACCTTTGGGACCCTTGAAGTGCCCCTCTTCACAAGGAACTGGGCAAGGGGTCTAACATGTTCAAATATTTTTTTTTGCAATATCATGATTCATGATAAAAGACCCCACTCTACAGTGTCTTGTACTCCCTCTCCACAGGTGTAGACTGTTGAGGTAGAGCAGGATGAAGATAAGATGTGATTACGCTGGATAAGGAAATGATTCGATGTTCATTTCCCGTGCACCTCCCTTGGCCTTGAATCCCAGCTGGATCGACCTCCCAAGTGACATAATATCCAAGACCATTGTCTCGTAGCTGTTTTTTTGAGGGTGAAAGGAGTAATCCTTTCTGTGACAAGTAAAGGAGGGCAAGACTTCTGATTTTGTCCTTATGCATGACTGGAACTGGAGCTGCTACTCAGACAAAAATCCCCTTGCTTGATCGGAAGCGGAGGAAGAACGATACGCTAAGTATTCCACATTATTAGCTATATCGAAACTTCGAATGATGCCTGCAATTTAGTGGATGAAGAGGAGGACATTATTTGAATACAGCTACAACTAAGCTTTCGGAGAGCATAGTGAAAATTGTAATTTATTGTCCGAAGACTACAAAATCCAAATGCCAAATTAATTATGGAAAGAATGATGACTCCGAAACCAGTTTTTCGATTGTCAAGGCAATCGAAAAACTGGTTTCGGAGTCATCGTTTTTTCCATAATTAATTTGGCATTTGGATTTTCTAGTCTTCGGACATTTTCATTTAAGCCAAATTAGAAGCTTGCATTATTTCATGTAATTTATTGACATATGATGTTACCATCATTAGTAGCTGAAGAAGAGTAAATGAAATTATCACACCTTCACAGTTGAAATGCGTGGGTTGTACAATCTACTTTTGACAGGAGGTAAAAATTAAGCTGAACTCATTTTTAAGCTCCTCTTTCAGAGCCTTCATCTTGGGAATAACCACCCAAGGATAAGCTGAATCCAGGGGAGAATTACAGTTACTATTTCACGAAATTAATGGGCATATGATTATTTGAGTGAAATACATACTTGAAATATCATCTGTGAGATAATCTTTTCACTGTTTTAGCATAATTTAGGTCTAATCTATTATGCCTGATGCGGAGCATATGACTTTCTTCTAGCGGAAAGTTATTCCCCTAAATTCTATATCCGGAGCAGCATCTAGTTGCAAATGATAGCACAAATCGCACACTTCCATTGTGCATGCATTCATAGCTTAAAAATGTAAATACACCGCTCATGTTTATCTTATGAGATTTTCAGTAGAGATTAAAGTATTACAGAAAAATGCGCTGATGAAACTTCAAAAGGCCTAGTCAAAACTGCATGAAAATTTTGCAAATACGCTTGACTGCCTAATCTCTGACTCATTGGAGTATAGGAACAAGTTAGTTGTGTTTAACTTCGTGAACCCTGTCGGCATAAATACACATTTAAAGATACATTCATGAATTATAACATCGTAAATCATTTAAGTGCGTTGTGGGTGTTCATATGATTCGCAGGGAGGGGAGGGAGTCCATCGCTATGTCGATAAAGGATACTCGTTCATACAATATTTTATATTACGAAGTGTCGATTTTTTGGGTCCCCTTGAGTCTCGGTCCCGTTAATTTCGATTTTCTACTGAATATATACATATTCCTGGTGGTGGAGTTGACCGACTATAATACTGTAAGTTAGGGATGTGCGAGTACTCGAAAATTCGAGTCGAGTCGAGTAGTTGGTACTCGACTCGAGCACTCGAGTATTTTTACGAAAGTCGAGTCGAGTCGAGTAGTTTTTGTCGACGGAGCCGCCAAGGCCAATAGGTTCAGAAATCTGCTGACAGGAAGCGCTATCATCAAAATCGAGTAAATCTCTGGTTACACGATAGATAACACGTACGAACATGTACTTACGAACGTTCATTTACATTTGCGTGAATGGTTTCATGTACGTTTACGTGAACGGATTCATGTACGTTTGCGTGAACGAAGGGATGAATCGGTGATTACACGGTTCACGAAACCGCATATGAACCGTATTCCTCCGAATATAGCCCCTTTTTAGCCGAAATCTTCGCAGAAAAAGTCTGGGGGGGACTATATTCGAGCTCAAAGCACCTATGTCCGTTGTAAAATTCCATCCCATGAGTTTGAAGGTTTATATCACAAAAATGAATAGTTAAATTTTAAAATAAAGTATATCGAAATAAATCTTGTTTATTTATACGTTTAGTAATCTCAAAAATATATTTTTAGTTGGTTATATTAATTAATTTTTCAACCGAGACAGATAAAAACTCCGGATATTATTCAAGTTCCGGGAAGCAAGTTTGACGCCCACTTGACGATACACATGAATAGCCACTTCTCTTTTCTTCGCATAAGATATGGAACATATATTTATATTAGACTAAACAAAGTTTCAAATAGATTACTCAGTTACTAATTATGTTACGAATAATATTTAAAAATGCGCTATCTCAGCTTGCGGAAGTCGGAAATTTAGTTCATTTTGATGGTATTCTTAGTGTTTGAAAACTATGCACGTGTAAAATAACTTAACAAATTGGGAGAATTAGATATACTTCAAACGTGTATATATTTATTTTGGAAAGCGAGCTCCACAGGACTTTTGGCCTGGAGAGATAAGCTGTTCGAGGTTGCCAAGTTATACGCTACCGTAGGTACGGCGCGCACCAAACACGCGAGAAAATTTCTCTAGCATGCACAGGAAAAATATCCTTGCCTATGCTTGAATAAAAGTTTATAAGTTGCAGTATTCACCAAAATAAAATCAGCGATAAGAGAGATAGCTTTTGTCCCCACATTTCTCGGCTTCTCGACGAAAGAAAGAAATTGCATTTTAAATTATCTTCAACTCCGTCTCGAAAATCTTTGCGCGAGGAGGCATAATGACGGTATGCTTCCAAAGATACCGTCAGTTCTTAAACTGACACTGACTTGCATTCTTAAAGGCAATACTTTTTTCCGCTATTGTCGAGTCCTCATGACTCATTCACAGCGATAGGCGATCTGCTTGCAGCAGAAGATTCCACGCGCGCGCTACCTTTCTCTTACAGGCATGCTCTGGACATTTGAGCGTGCTTTTATGGCCGAAAATAAATATATATAGATATCATATAATCAACGAATTCTACTGAGATTTCATAAGTGGATTCATATTAATGACTCGAGAGCAAGAGAAAGGTCCAAACGGTGATTTCCGGAACGGAAAGCGTGCGGGACGGAAAATAACGCAGTCTGACAAATTCATCAATAACAAAAATATTGATGAACTTAATAGTATGAAACTTCGTATAACTATTAACAAAGCCCTTAGCTACAATATTTGAAAAGGAAGTTTGATATCTCGATCTGTGTTGTTCTTACGATGCCCGAATTCGATGGATCCATCCGGTAATTGTAAAAATATTTTAATACTACCAGTAAACGTAGAAATAAACAAGCTTTAATTTCATATACTTTAATTTGAAATCGCTTTAGCCATCTTGGAGATATTGGTCTTCAAACTCACGGGTGAAGGAAATTTTGTAACGGATGGTAGGCCTCCTATTATAAAGGCATTACGGATGATATAGGTATCGTATAAAACTTATAAGTTTTACTATTCCATTTTTTATTTCCTATTTAGGATTATTAATCAGATCATTAATTTCAAGTTCCTAGTCATATCTTAAGATAGATAATTATAAATATCTATAGATAATTATCTATAATAAATGTTTGTTCAAATATATTTCCTTAGAAATCGAAAACTTTTATCCTCAGGACTCTATACAAAATTCATATACCGGCTCACATTCATCCATGAATGAAAATTCATTGTTCAAACATTATTAACTTGCATTAATGGATATTGGAAATAACCTGTGCTGAAATTGGGTGTTCATACATCGTGCAAATGGGGGTGATTGACACAGGTCATTTTTATGATTCTAAGTTCTATCATGTTTAGGCAGAAATCGTCGATTTTGAAGAGATGGTGCCAAAGAGGAAGAAAAGTATAGGTTAAAAAACTATGTAATTAACGGCCAATGCTAAATTTGAGGCGCGAGCTTATCAAATATTTACTGCACAAACAAGGCATTTTGTATGAAATTCACTGTACTGTTGGACTAACCCCGGCATACACGACATCACTGAGAAAGCGTTTAGCTCTGAAAAGAAATACATTGGAATGCGAAATACAAGGAATGCTCTTCTAATTAGGCTTATGTATTCCTTAAGAAAAAATATTTTGCTTCCTGGCTTACTTTCATTACAAGTTAATAGGGCATGTCACTCATATAGGCCTCATATAATGCCTAAGTACATTCTAAGTACCATACTGCAAGCTAATTTATACATTTTTGAGTAATCCTAGGAATGAAGGTAATTTTCTTATTTCGAGAACTACCGGAAAATTTCCATTATGCCTTTTGGCCTGCGCTACGTGCCATATGAATTTGACTGTTTTTTTAATTATGCATTAGGTAGGTAGACCTGCCATTTGATAGTCAGATTGCTGACTAACTTTAATTGCGATGACTTAAGTAAGAACTGGGTCTCTTCACTCATGTACAATAATGTACAAACTCGACTCGACTCGATACTCACGAGTACTTTACAACTCGACTCGATACTCGACTCGAGGTCAAAAAGTGCTACTCGCACATCCCTACTGTAAGTGGATTTGATATTGTAATGGGATGTTTGGAGATTTCATTTTATTTTTGCCATATATTCGAGTGTATTGATTATACATTGCATATTCATACTGAGTGATTTGTCATTTTTATAAACAATAGTTTGAGTAGATATTAATGTGGTATCAGTAAACTTAGTTTTCTTTTGATTTAAAATTTTTAGTAATCCATGAACACTCTTCCAAAATGGAGAGAAAGTGCCATTTATCATGTGTTTAGATGTTGTTGTGTGTTTTGTACAATTCATTTGCATTGTACTTCTAATAATTATTATTATATATTTGTACTATGTTGATGGTTTCCAATGTAACCTTGGAAGCAGTTGGATTTGGTGTTTCCTGGCTTTTCTTGATTAAGCAAAGCAATAGGAATTTTGATTTCCTATTTTTTTAGATTTCTTACTTTCTCTGTACCAAACTGTACCTGTACACATCATGTACATGATGTACAAAATGTAACTACCTGAAATCTGTACAGCAAAATGTTCCATGACACACTAAATGTACACTAAAAGCACACAACTTGTACTAGATTAATTACATCATTAGTGTACCAGTATTTCACACAAGTTGTACACCAAGATTTTCGGCAGGGTAAGTACTTCACTTATAATGTAAGTATCATTTGTGTGCTCCATGTTTTTCCCTTTTACCTTGGAAATAGTATTTTGGACTTGTCTGGAATGGCCTCAATGAAAATTTGACCATCCATGGCTGCAGCCAAAACTTTTTCTCCAATTTCCTCATTTGCAAAAGCAAGTGAGGGTTTAATATCCTCTCGGAAGACTCGTTGTATGAAAACATTAGACAGATCCATTGAGGGTTGAGTACGCCAAATAGTGAATTCCTGTAGTACAACAGGGTCCACCTGGGAAGGATAACATTAAAAATTCCAATCAGTAAGCATATTCTGTAATCACAAACTAAAGAAAAAATGATGAAATATAAAAGTTATCTCCAAAACTGAATTTTATAATAATTATATATCTCATCAGAGCCATTAATAGTACATCCCAAGGAGGAATGAAAATCACGTCGATGCCATCATGTCAAAATGGCAAAGTCACCGTGACATCAAAAAGGTCCCACAAAATGATGCCCTCACTCACTCACTTTGACATCAATTTGACTTAAAATGAACTCAGTCATATTGACTACAAATTAATTCCTTTTGAATCATTTAGATATTTTTACTTTTGTTTTCATGTAGGTGTAATGCCAGAGAAAGATGGAAGAGGATGGGGAAGCAACAGCTGGAAACAGTGACAGAAGTTAATAATTACACATTGACTTTAATATTGTGTTATCAGAGAATTTTTTTTCTCTTTAATATATTTACTTCTGCTAAAATGAAACCATTTGACGAGCATAGTTCACTCTTTTAAATCCCCATGAGGATGAAAATGACTTGAATTTAAAAGGGCAAACTATGCTTGTCTTTATAGGTATAGGTTTTATACTAGCAAAAGTCAGTATAATCCAGAAAAAAACATAGAATTTCCTGATAACATAATTCTAAATTCCAAGTATAATTATTAACTGCTGTCACTGCTTCCAGATTTTGCTTCACAATACCCTTCCACCCACCTCTGGCATAACACCAACATGAAAACAAAAGGCAAAATATCATGAGTCAAAAGTAATCATTTAAATCCTCATGAGGATGAAAATGACTGAACTAAAAAGGGCAAACTGTGCTCGTCAAATACTTTTTATACTAACAGAAGTCCTTGACGACTTACTCGGTGAACACAACCACGAACATGCATCCATGTTCATGAACACAACTCTGAACTCTGTGACGGATGTTCACAAACAAAAGACTGCGTAAACGGCGACTACTCTAGTGTATGCAATGTAGGCGTTGAATTTCGTGCAATCCCGTGGTAACTGCACGTGAAACAATAATTAAATAGTTAAAAAATTCTATTAATTATAGACATTTAATATTCAACCAAGGGAAAACCTGCAAACCATAGTTTCACTGGGCGGGACAGTTAATATTTGGGCTACGAGTTATCATTGCACCAAATTAAAAATCCCATTTATCGCTTTCCGATTTGCATTGCACGACTCAATATATGCATTAAGTTATAAAGGTAAAGCGATATGTGTTGTCATCTTGGCCGATAAGACAAAAAAACAAGGTATATTGGAAGTTAACTTTAAACATCAATTTAACATCACAGTGACGCCATTATCCTAATTTCATATTTTTTTATGAACACCTGCCAGAGTGGTAGGAAATCATAGGTTACTTAACTAATATTGACCATTTCTGACTTCTGACAGTAAATTTTTCAAAGGTCAATATTTTTTCAATATAGAGTCAACAACAAATTCATGACCAAAGAGTGACCTTTTACAGGTCACATTGCTGTAAAATTGACATCATCGAGACTTTCCTTTCTCCTTGAGATAATACAATCAAGTTCAGTTATATCAAACCCATTTTTAACAAAGTTCCGGTTATAACGAAATGAAGGCTATTCCCCGTCAAAAGTTGTCACTTTATTATGTTAAAAATCCCACTTTAAAAAACTTTTATTTATTGGTCTGTTTTCAACAAAATTCTTTTTGCGCAATGGGTAACCCATTTCTTTCTGTAGTACCCCCTAGTTGTTAACATATTTTCAGTATTATTGGCAAGCTAAACTCAAACAAAGGCTTACATATCATAATGGGGAACTTGCATGAATTTTTTTTATTTAACAGGCGGACAGAAAATTATTTTCTCGATTCAGCAAAGAAAACTGCATGTAAATCTGAGTTTTCCTTCGCGAGATATTGAATGCTAAATATAGCGACATTTTAAAGCGCGCTGAAAACTCCCTCCCCCCCAAGCCACTGCGAAAGAATCCCCGATGACGTCAACAGTGCCGAACAATCGCCCGAAGCAGCTGGGCTAACAGCGCACCAACACGGGTGATTCAAGTGAGCATATTCAACCCACAAGTGAGCCCACCACTGATTTTTAATTGAGTAGGTAATCATTTAATGGTATACACTTGATATTTCTCGTCAATAATGAGTAATATTCAGGCAAGATAGTTTAAATCTCGAAAGTTCATCTTACTTTTGCAGTGCCCGCTCCATACATCGACCCAACTCCCTAGCATTGTAATTAGCCAGCGAGATGAGTTCGAGGTGTAAGTATTGTTTAACACCTGGCTGTAAAAATACCTCAACCAAGGTGCCTAATAAACTATTTATTAGGTTGCCTACAAACGCAAGAAGGAGAAGCCTGTGGCTAAGAGCCATCCGCAGAAATCCGGGGGATATTTCGAAGAAAACAGTGGGATTCATCTGTGAAGTTCATTTCAACGCAAGTATTGAAATCTACTCAAATTATATGATAAGCCGTCCAACTAGGGATATGTTGTTAAATATACTACGGATTTACTTGATATTGTTAAAATGACTTTTTAACGCGCGAGTTGGCGCCCGGATTGGTGGAATTTTCTCTGAGCCGGCAAGTTCAGTCTTGTGGGAAAGACTTAAAATTTGCTTGCAAATTTTTGAGTGACCCACATTTCTGAATCGTATTAACCTAAACTAGCGAAGTAAATTCGCTATCGTGACCGCTCCCATGTTAGAGGATTATTTGTGTTGTAAGTCTCTTGAACATCTGTTGAAACTGATGAAACACATAAAAAAGACTTGAAACTGCCTAGAAATATGCTGAACTCCGTTGTTCCTAAGGCAGGGGCTTCTGACCCAGTTGAAACCATCCTGAAATCTGTGTTGCTCTCTTTCGAAATGCTGTCAGTTGATTTTCGATTAATAATGAAATAAAATTTTTGATATTTTGAGGTACATTTATGAAATGAGAGTAGAAAAATGCAAATAACGAATTATCTTGAATGAGAGAATTATTATGCTCAAGTGCGTATGCATTTAGTACAGGGACAGGCATGCATATCCATCGTCAGCACCAAGGATCATGTGTTGGCATCTGAGAGGAGCTTCTTCACTATCTAAATGTAGGTAAATGAGGTGCAGTTTAGAAGGATTAATAATTTTAGCAAATTTTATTGTTATGCTCGATATCGATTTGACTTACCTTTACATGATGATCGCTTATCATTTTTTATCTCTTTTCCAAGATAACCGGAATTCAGTCTAATTTCAAAGGATTAAAGTCTACTATGTGATGTGTTAAGTAACACATGTAATTATGAAAAACACCCACATTTCGCTTACTAAGTAAAAGTTTCGCTTGATGAGTACTTCCCGAGTTTCTCTTGTGACCAAGGTGGGCTGATGATCCTTGTCTAATATGTATTACTAAGTACGCTGGTTAGATGCAGAAAATTGATTGATACCTAAAGCATACTGGAGCTTCTTCAGTCTTAAATAATGGAAACACCTATAGAAACATTAGCCTTGTGCCTCTTAACACATTATAAGTAATATCGTTATGTAAACCATTTGCACATTGATGATTTCTATGTTACAACCAACCAACCAACAGACATAAACAAGTTAGATCAAGTGAGTTTCAACCAATGATCAAGGCAGTTCCAACGCATTCTGAAAACAAGCCAGTTGAAGACGGTATTTTAAGAGAGATCTACACAGATTTCAGGATGGTTTCAACAGGGTCAGAAGCCCCTGCCTTAGGAACAATGGAGTTCAACACAGTTCTACTATATTCTTGTCCCCCACCTCATAACATGCTAACGAATAATACATTTGCGCAAACTCTAAATCCATATCCGTAAACAAGAAATAACGAGGGCAATCTCTAGTGCGCCACAATTTCCGCAAACACTGACGATGCCACTTTTCATTAATATATTCACGTAATCGTAGATGCTCTCTTACTGCCTATTGTATTAACACAATGCCAAAGGTGGTATCCAGAGGCAATAATGGCGTTCATACTAAACAATCACACTCATAGACCTTCGGCTAATAATGTAAACAAGACGCGCTTGTAGATACACTACAAAACACATACTGTGAATATTAACACACATTTCGGCACTACTTAGGACAAGAATCAGAGAAACAGGTTGTCATTTGTCAATCATTTGTCATAACAAATTCCATGAGGGTCATGGCATCAATTTCAGGAATGTTATCCGAACGAGCGGCAACATAATCATCCATTTTTCTGAAACCTGAAATATTAGACGTAAAAAGTCTGCATTTTATCATCCCGAAAGTACATTTTTAATATCCCAAGTAATAATCGTGGCACAAGAATAATAGGAAAACTTACCCAAGAATAACAGCACATGAATAAGTGACGATGAGCGACTAAATCCTCCACCAAAACAATGTTTACAGCATGCGTTGATGTATTTCCCGACTCGGACGGCAAATTAGGCACAGATGACGTCACACCTGGCCTCGGCGGCGCTCGGGTGTCTTCGCGCAGTGGTCGGCTCAGAGAAATTTTGCTTGATTTTTTAAGTCAATTTTTTATTTCTTTTAACGACGAATGGAGAAAATTTAGGTATTTTTGCGAGCTAATATTTCCGTTTTACCTGTTCAAAATAGTTTTTATAGCAATCGTCGACCCATGCAAGTTCCCCATTCTCGTCCATAAATATGTCCACCCGCCCCTTATTCTGGCTCCCATGAACGCACACCACGAAAGCCTTCGCCACTCCCTGCTTAGGGTTGAATCAGGGTTGTCCGACGATAGATGTAAGGGTTGAGTGAGCCCTACCTCTCACTCAACCCTTACTTCTGTCGTCGGTCAAGGTTGCTAGGTTAGAAAGGACAATGCCCATGGCTAAAGATTGACAAAAAGGTCTTGCGAAGAAAGAAGACAGGGAGGAAAGGTGAAAGGAAAGAAGAGAAGGGTAATTCTGGTGATTCATAGCCATAGGACAATGCTCTAATATGAGGCAAGGATGCTGAATACAATAAATAAGGGGACAGCGATTGGCTTCGAAACGTGCTGGCATCAGGGTTTTCCACCCCTCTGACTTTCCGTTTTGCCCTGCCATCGGACAACTTTCTGCCTTTAGCTCTTTCTGTAGCACTGCCTTCAGTCTTTGGTCCTCAGCCATTGCGTCAAGCAAGACTGTGTATTCTTGTGCCTGAACTTCCATCCGTTTCCCCTCACCCTTAGTTCATGACTCAGTGACCTTGATGCCACAGATGGAACGATAGCAGATCCTTATCTGATACAACTTTTCTGCCGAGTACGCCATCTAATTTGCTCATTCGAGATAATTTCATTGGGTTGAAAGATTCAAGTTAAAGTTGAAGACGTATGCACTATCAGATGTGATCACGTGGAAAATAAAAACAAAATTAATATTTTCGGGCATGTTTCAAGTAATACCACATAAGGTGTATTTTCCAGGTCGCCATAATTTTCACTGTAGAACTTTGAATTTGCTGGCCTACTCTCAGCTCATTTACCCCAAGACTTTGCTACGATGATGAACTGCTGCATCATCATCATTCCCCGCTGGAAGTCCCTAATCAGTTACCAGAGCCTGGATGGATGCTAGGAAGGAAGAGAGCAGAAGGCATTATTTGTGGTGTGAATGGCCTGAAAAAAAAACTAGGGATGGAGCGGCCAAGATACGAATGTACTCGAAGGATGTTTGATTGGGGGTAAACAGCTGCTGGTGCACAGTGCACCATAATCATAAGCAAATGTTCAAATAACTTGGCAACACTTAAAAGTAACTTAAGCTAAAGAAAGCGATACCAAAATCACAATGACTTTGAAATAGGCACTAACTAACCATCGAAGGGAGCTGCCCGGGTGAATCGTTTAGAAATAAATAATACGTTGGGGCATCATGGGATGAAATTCGACTTCGAGTTACATATTAAGTGTATTTCGAATTATCCACACCATTCAAATTATCCGAGTACACAAGCTGCAGCATTACAGCAGTGACCTCCAAAATAGGGCTCGGAAAAACTGGCCCACATTTAACGAAGTTCAGTTATTACGAAGTAAATATTCAGTCCCTTCAACTTTATTACAAATGGGTTTGACTGTACAAATATATAAGGATATAACATAAATATAACTTCGTCAATTAATATAAAACATAAATTCAATAAACAACTATACCAGAAAAAATTTATTTCTAAAAATAATTATTTATTTATATCTGGTGATTCTAATTATAATTTGGACAGAATCATCAAACACGTGACAAGTTAATACAACATAACCTATTTGTACATCATCATGCAACTGGTAAACCACTGATTAGTTATGTTTTTAAGAATGAACAAAGATTTCCATAGGTCTATTCTACTTCGTCCATGAATTCTTGGAAAGTGATAGGAATATAGAATTTTATATTCATGCTTGTTGGTTTTGGTATAATTCTTTTCACTGTATTTAAAACTTGTGTGTCCTATATCATGCATGTTTTACATAAACTGAGCAAAAATTAACAATTATAATTAATATTACATATATTTGGGCACAGAAACAACCTAGATATTTGTTATTTCATCATTATTAAGGCCATTTTACATGGTCATTGAAACTGCGCAAGTTGATGTCGCTTTTGTTTCAGCAGTCATTAGCAAAAGTCCATGATGTATTAATTTTGAGGATGCTTACTTGATAGCTTTACATAGTGCAATTGTCAGTGCAGTGTTTCAGTGACAATATACCATTAAATAGCAGTAGTATATTCAATATATCTTATAAAGTCAAGATTTGTTAAGTAGCAATTGGATGGATGTGAAATTGGGGGCTTCCTTCATTCTCGTAGCATGAGGTTTTGGGGACCTAAGAACTTTCGTCCATTACCTAAGACATAGTATGCCACCAGTAGCAGTGACCTACAACATGACTAATGTAGTCAATACAGCTATTGCTCCTATTTCAGGCCACATAAAAGTTGTATAAGTTGCATTTAGGTATGAACGATACCGAGGAAGTTCTTGTAGAATGCCATATCATAACACGCATTTTTTAAGTATAAACTAAGTAAAAATGATCGCAACTTTTCACCGACGAAACACCTGGTGTAAAACTGCATCAAAATCTATCCCTAATGTACTTGGGCAGCCATTGTTATAAGATGGGATAACTGGCAGATTTTCCCCTAAAGGCTCTTCTGTTCCTATTAGTATGTAGTACGGCAACAATGTTCTTTCTCCAATTCCATAAGCATGATTCTGGCATATCGTTCTTTCGTCCTGCAGTACAATTTCCTATCTCTTCAGAGACTTTAATCACTTTTAATTTTTCACTTGCCATAAGAGACCACAACTTTTGGCACTTATTCATTTTAGGAATGACACAGAGATGTATTCTGACTTTCGAATTAAACTCAAAAATTAACAATGTAGCCTCCAGAAAACAGACGTGTATAAAGTGAACATGATATACATAACGGTGTTTTAGATAGCGTTGGGTCGGGTGGAAGTAAGTGATGGCCTTGAATGGCAAGCAAATGGACAATACACTCCCCCTACTGACTCATGCTGAGCTTCAAGGGGTCCAGCTACCCTTGGAACTTCTGGGAAGGGCAGAGAGATAAGGAACTCATGTAAGATCCTTTTCTTCAACTATGATTTCTGGGAAAAAAGGTGTTCGTGGTACACAGGTTTTTACGGTACTTAGCCCACATTTTGCACAGCAAATACATGACTGTGGGCCAAGTTAACCAGATAGGGTCCTCTTCATTTACAAAAGAAATTACAGCTTCCATGTGACTAATCACACCGCTCATGATTATTGCAGTTAATGCACCACCAATAGAGTTCAGTGCAAACAGAAACAACACTCATCTCAATTGTCACGAACATATTAAATCACTAGATATTCAGTGGCAGTTTGTTGTCAAAACATCAGCACCATCTAGCGAGAAAAAAATGTGAACTGTATGATGCATGAATCAAATTAGAACATGTTCTAATATGCTCACAGTCATTCACACAGTGGTACAATCTCTCCTTGTAAGTCACCGCTTTACACAGAACACTATTTCTTGTGCAAGTATTCACAGCAGCTTGCATCAATGACCGTGTAAAATGGCCTTTACAAAAATTATTTCACAGAAAAAAGGGGGGCCAATGCCATGAAAGTATTTAGTGTTGAGGTAGTGATCATATGAATTCACCTTAAGCTTTAATCTGCAGATCAATCTAACTTGGAAGACTAATGGCATTTAATATTCAGATAAAAATAAATCACATAATATCCTGACCCATTGAATGTACTGTGATTTTTCATGTTACATTTAACAAGAAATAATATCTTATGATAATGTTTTCAATTTATGAAATAAAATGGGATTGATAGTTTCTAAAAATAGTAACTATATCAAAGTTATCTGTCACAGAATTCCAAAACAAATGAATGATGGTGAGTGCACTTCTATCTGATGGCCACGAGGCAATCTGCAGTGAAAGTAAATAGATGAGCAACTTCGACTTCAAAATAAAACTAGATTCACAGCTTTATCCTCTGCTGGTCTTGGTGATGGTGGGGGTAAACCCCTCGCATGCCAAGCCAAAGGTTTCAGGTTCAAATCCTGCCACGATGGCCTTTTTTCCACTTGGGGCATGGATGTGCAGGTGTCATTAATTGTACAGCACAATTTACATAAAAATTAAAATTTCATCCCTTCTCCTTCCCTTAGGAGCCAGGTTGATTTTAGGAGTACTTATTACTTTAAGTACTAAATAAAATGAGTATGTTAGTACTAAGAGTACTAAGAAATATGTTATTTGAAAAATATAAGGGTAACTTTTTTGGGACTTCAACACTACCCACCTCCCACTCTTCTCGACTGGCAACCTGAGCTGCATCCACAATTGTAGCTGCCACTAGCTGCTGTGTTTGAGGTTCTTTGCAAGGAGATTCTGGAGGTGAACTCTCTCGGCCATATTTAAGGTTAAAGTGAGAAGGAGATCTCCTATGTTTACGGTTGAATGAAGTGCCTGTAAGAAGTAGATGGAAGAGGCAAAAATAATGATGTTACCAATGAATAATTATTTTAGACCACAAAGAAACAAACGAAAAAATTCATACTCATTCCTCTGAGCAAAACCATTTACTGTCAACCACAAAAAAAATATAAGCGATGAGAAAAACTCACTATGAGAAGCCCTTTATTTTTAATGCAGGAGACAGTACAAAAACCATTGATATGATAAATAGACAAGTGATACTAAGATCCTTCCAAAAGCTTCCCAGGAGTAACAACAAGAAATCCAAAGAAGCCTATTAAGCTTATTTAAATTCAATATTTAGAGTTAAACATAGAACACATACATAATATTCATTCTTTCATCTTGATGGTTATTTGCTATGGTGGTCTCTCCTTTCTAAATGAGAGATAAGAATGGATATATAGTAAAGCCCCTTATTTACACTTTTCTAGGGACCGCTAGAAAAAAGTGTAAATTGCAGGAATATGCAAATAGTGGGAATAGGACAATTTTCACTTTTATATGCATAATTTAACAATATAGAGTAAAAATATAAATAAGAAATACTGATAAACTGAATTAGAGCAATATTATTTATTATTTCTTAAAGTATAGAGCTATGCTGATATATGTTTGTACGATATATTTCTACCAATGTTTCAACCAACCCAACCAACCATTGGACATTGTCAAATCCATAATTCCCAAACTTATACATTGTTCAATGCTTTTTCTCTTATGGCTACAATTTCATGGAAATATTTGATGATCAAGAACTTAAAAATCACTTTTTAAGTTGGTATTCCTTCATACCATGATTTCTTGACATAATCTTTTTTCCGACAGTTATCGGCACCGGCTAGCATGTTTGTGAATCACATCACGATTTTTCATAATTTTTTCCATTGTAGAGACTGGTAATCTATATCAGTGCGAGTTGCATCATGAGAATCTACAAGTTTTATTTGTGACTAAATTGAACATATTCTAGTTGTTGAGATGGCTTCCACGATGATTAGAAGATCAGTCGAGGGTTTTTGATTTTTTTCCGTGTTGCTTCATCCTAGTGCATGACAATTTCGCCGGCATTCCAGAAGGCCAGAAACCCAAAAAACACTTGAGTCATCATAAAATATAGTAATTCGCATCCTTTTCCCACTTCCAAGTAAAATAAAATTTACGTTCCGGAGTAATTTAGGATAACATAAACAAAACATGAATATTGACCTACCTCACTTGTCAGCCAGCGCAAGCAGTTATCAAACTGCAAAAATTTCTCAACAAAATAATTTTATTTATTCAATGCGGTTTACACATGATAAAACAAGTTTCAATAAGTTTTGTTTTGTACATGCAGTAAAACTGTTGAATCAATGCAGCACGATGGTCTAACGAATGATCCCCTATTATCTTCCACCAGTTCAGTTAATGTATTTTTAGTTTTTCTATACGTAGTATTTATGTCTGGGTAAAAATTTATTTTCATTCTTCACAATATGAACTTCGGTACAGCTTAAATATATTCCCGCTGGTGTTCCTAAATTATAAATTGCATCCTATACATATTCATTTCATAATACGAATTTTTCCCAGCAAAAGTATCATGAGGATCGCGAGAGTAAATATTAAATCTTTCCATCACTAGTGGTGCTGTGTACTGCCCCGCTAAGCCGCGAAGTTCAAATTCTTCCATAAAACGGAGCACATAACAGCTCTCTCTCTCTCTCATGTTTTTGAAGTTTACATACATGAAATGAGGTAAAACAGTATTTTATATAGACTGGTATGTATGGTTAAATGTCACAGAAGGGAATTTTATTTTTTTATATTGGATTCTAACCCATATCTAATGCAAACAGCGGGAAAAATGAAAATTTGTGGTCTAATACAGGGTCCTACATATGTTGAAGATATAGGAAATTGGATGGGACCTGATAAAAATGTGGTAAATTATGGGAAAATGTAAATTCCGATAATACAAATACGAGGTTTTACTGTACTTTGATAAATCAATTTAATGAAAATTAGTGTGATTAAAGTTTCCAAATTTGTATGTTTCTATAATTCATTAAAGAATATAAATTAAGGAATTAGTTTTTGTCAATGATGTACATTCAACATACAAGAACATTGAAAATATGTAACACTATACACAACCATTTAGACCAGTGTTTCCCAACCTGTGCAATACGTCCCACTAGTGGGACTTATTGGTAACCTAGGTAGCCTCCTGAATGAGACTTGTGTTGATTAAATTCACTTCCTACCCTGAACTTCTTCAAGCACCTATATCCTGAATACATGCAACTCTCTTATACATATGTACATTATTAACAACATGTGGAGAGATGACAAAAAAGTTTTTCTTTGTAACTTATTGAGACTTGGTTTTCCTGAGGATGGAAAGTGGGATGCAAGACAGAAAACATTGAGAATCCCTGATTTAGACAACCAAATGGCTTTTCGGAGTGTGGCATTTTATGGCACAGAAACTTTTACTTAAAGGAAAGAAGAACAAGACTGAATATAGACTCAGGGCTTAGGAGATGCAGCTATGGAGGGGGCTGGAGGAAGTAAGAAGGATGGACAGGAAATTGAATGAAGACATATTAGAGATGTTAGGACAGGAATGGAAGTTGGTTGACAAGATTAGGAGAAGGCTTGAGGTATGGATGTAGCTGGTAATAAAGGGCATGGATATTTTGAAGAGTGTGATAGAGGGAAGAATGAGGTAGGCAGGGAGGAGAAGAACAAGTATGAGTAGGCTAGTTTTACGGTGTGAAAATATCTCAAGAAGGATATCTCCTACTACAAGCAGCATGAAAAACCAATTGAGAAAGCACTGTGGTGATACAATAAGACAGATATGAAGAGAACTTAGGATCAAATAATGAAGTCATGCTCCTATGTAAATCAGAATATGATTCCAAGGAAATATTAGCTCAAATTTCATCTCTCACATGCTCAGTACCTTCCCCTCCAAGATCTTCAACATCTCCAATTACATAAGAAAAGGGCTCATAGGTCACAGTCAACAATCCTTAACAAGTTTCTTAGAAAGAAAAGAAAACTTTAGGCCTGAGGAATTTACATAAAATTTTATAGCAAGTCTTGGGGCAAACATGATGTTTATTGATAGCCCTCCATTACAGATAGGAGAGAATCATGGTTTTAAATCTCTTGTTGTTCATTAGGAGCCATAAAACTTGATGGAATATGGAACTTATTCTTTCCTTGAGGATGGTGGCAAGAGAGAACTCCGGTAATTGTGAAAATGTAATGCAGACACCACTGCATTCACTACCAACTCATAGCCATGGGCGTAGTCATGGTGGGGCAGAGTGGGGTGCTTGCCCCCCCCCTGGCTCATTAGTCAAATGAAAAATTACAGGTCCACTAACTGAAGGTGCCCGTTGACAATCAACAAGAGGGAGAAATATAATAAATACAAATCATATTAAGAAATCTTAATATTTTTCATTAAGGGGCAATAACAAACTTGTGTTATGGAACGTTAACTTATTTTTGCCCCCCCTGGAGAACATCCTGGCTACACCACTGCTCATAGCTGATATGAAATCATACCACCAAACATAAATCTATAGATGCATATGCAGAGGTTGAAGTTAACCATTATCAGAGTGAATCACTAACTTCATCAAATGCAAAGGTATTTGATTTTTGAAAAATGTGCTTTAACCTTCCTACACCTTTAAAAGCTTGTGACAAAATATGTTGGTGCACCACTATCCAATATGTTTTTAGTAGTGATGGCCGGATCAGATCCGTCGGATCCAAAGATCCGCGGATCTTTCATTTTTCTCGGTTCCGGATTCGGATCCAAAGACACGGAGTAAAATAGGATCCGGATCGTAGATTTTAAATTTTCGCGCCTGTTGTTGGAAACACCGAATTAAATGTAAGCGCACATAAAATAAACAACTAAATAAATTCTAAATATCAAGAACCGATAAGCCTTGTATTACCATAAGCTCCATGACAGGACAAGATTCGTATCGATATGACCACGCAGTACCGAGAAAAAGTTGTTTCACAAAATTTACAAGAACAATTTTATTTAAACTTCGATTATCTTAAAACTTTGTGCATACCTTAACAACAAGTTCCTTTATGTTGTATTAAAGTTTGGTTACGATCCAATGAATACTTTAAAAGTTATGCATTTTTAAAGTGAGCATTCCGTTTAAAACTGTGAAAAAACCGGCACTTTTTTTGTTTCACAGACAATAAAATTTTAACAAGTTAAAATAAAAGTTTTCACTTTCCACAGTTAAACACAGAATTAAATTTGCTAATTTTTGATATAACTTGTTTTCATGTGGGTCTACGGGTACAACTGTCATTGACTTGTAAACTCGAGTGTCATGACTTTTTTCCACGACAGTAGTGTACTGTGCGAAGTTCGATCCCAATCGCAGTTTAATTTTTTCTTTCAGTCACTGCATCGAAAATGTTATCACATTCAATTTCAAACCATTACATCTGAATACTCACTTTATTATACTTTTGTTGTTTAAATTAGATTTACAAATGTACCACTCATAAATTAAGGATGGTCGGGTCGGATCCAAATATCCACAGGTCTTTCATTTCATTCGCTACTGAAATCATATCCAAGGAGAGTAAAAATTCAGATCCTGATTGGAGATTTTTAACATCTCGCGGCCTCGTGATTGATGCGCCCCGCGAATGGAATGTACGTATGGTAGATACCAACAAGGAGAGGTTAAGTAACTCGGGTCACGAAATGAGAAGAAGATTTTTTCCATGCCACAAACGAGGAAAACAAAATAAAAAATACTCGTCTTGACCTTTTTCTCCATAGGCCCGGATGTGCGAGAAAAAAATTAAGCCGAATGTCATGCTGGTCGCCTACATTCGCCAGATTCCCGTGAACCTATGACAGCATAGTTGTTAAAAATGAGGGCTAGTGTACTGCCAGTTGCGAGTTCGATCCTTAACACTAACTAAGAATACAGCCGTGCTGTATTCCTAGGGTAATGCTAGTAGGCAGTTAAAAAAAGTATATTATCAGAAATTTCATGCCAAATTATAAGTAAAAAAATAATTAAATTTGGCGAAAGGAAATGATTGGAAAATATTTATATTACAGAATTAAATCATGGAATCATTACGTTAACTTTACAGTGTATTTTTGAGTGACGCATTTGTAAATCTAGTTGAAGCGATAGAAGTACAAAAAAGTCAGTATCCACACACAAAGGTTGGAAATGAAGGATGATAAAAGTTTTTTATTCAATGGTTGAAAGAAAAATTTTAAACAGTGTAAGAATCGAACTTCATTACCTGCAGTCCACTACTCCACTCTGTTATTGTCGACTTACCGAGTTTGGGGAATGCAGGCTCCCCACATGTCATTCTACTTTTTTCTTGCAAACCCAGGCCAATGGAGAAAAAATCTGAAACATTTTTTTTTTAATTTTGCTCCTAGCAGCATGAAAAAAGGTTATTCTCATTTCAAGATCAGAGTTACACAACCTCCCCTTAGGAGTACATATTGCTCAAATTTCATTTTAAAGGTTATTATTCATAAGACAATGCAAAATTGTTAGTTTAGTGATATTCTATAATAATTTTCTCATCTTAAAAATGGAATCCCCAGATATTCCATAAATGGGATCTCTTGGCCTCATTAAAAATTTTTTTGTGTTTCTAAAAAAATAATTTGAAAGCGTTCAAGGATTTGATTAATAATTGGAAAATAATTTCTTCATTAATGAAAATGAACTTATAAGGTTTCTTTTAACTGCACTCTAAAGAATAGTTGTACAGGTTTCAAGAATGTATTGCTTGATGAGTATGTGATAAGGAAAGTGAACTTTACATTAGAAGTAACAAGTTATAGGTAGTTATTGCATCCGTAAATCTTGATCCAGGTAAATATAATCCTCATAGATGATAGGAAGTTGATATTTCTACAATAAATTTACCTGTTTTTGGTAATGCTATTGTTGCAGTTTTTATATATACCTAAATTAAAAATCTAGGATTAGAAAAGGAATGAAATTCAGAATCGAGTATCTGAAACTAAGGATCCGAAACTGAGATAAAGATCCGAAACCCAGGCAAGGATCCGGTTCCGGATCCGACAAAAAGCCCTGTAACTGTCCAACACTAGTTTTTAGAGAGATAAAGAAAGGAAAAATGAAGATACTCACCATCTTCCCTAGGGGAAGCACCACCAATCTGCGGGTGTAGGTGAGGATTAGGCCGCGATGGAGTGGAAGTGAGCACTAAAGCTTTAAGGGCAGCCACTTCTGCAGTCAAAACATCAGCTTGCATTCTACACTCTTTAAGGGCTCTCTCTGAAGCTGCCTCTCGTTCATTTGCCTCACGTACCATATTATGAGCCTCCTATTTGTAGTTAAGTGGAATAATTTCATAAAAGGTAATAATCAGCCATTTTACTTCATTAGTACAAAAACTTATTTTTAAGAGTGACACCAATTTCATTTTCTTTCCCTTTCATGGTGCTTATGAAGTAAATACAATGCTTCATTATGCATTATTGTGCACTACACACCTTGTGGGTCTATGCAAGATGAGCATATTTTAATTACATTATAAAGAGAGCCTACAAAATTCAAAATACAGGAAAAGTAGTAGACTTTTGGTGAAATAACATATTTATTATATACCCACTCGATTTCTATTAATTACTAAGTAAAAATTTTTCCACAAACAACTTCTTTAATTTAGTACATAAATCCATTGGAATATCTGATTCTGGCATTGATTTAATAAAAGCCATGCGATTCCAAAAATAAACTTCATTCACAACAGGTCCTGCAATTAATAACATTACAAGGTACAGTAATTTTAAAATTTAAGAGCATGCAGGCATTTTTTTACCTGCAAATCAGGGATGGCGGAAAGTTAAAAGGACTAGGGAGTTAGGAAGTAAGAAACTGCTTAAGACTCGAGTGGTGTTTGATTGAATGGAAAAGAAAGACCTGATGATCATATTCAGTATGCACACAGTTCCCTACGAGTTTCAAATGAAGAACACATTTAGGCTGATCAATAGTGATATCATGATATTGTGCACAGAAAATCTACAGTGGAAGCTTGGTATAACGAGTGCTCTCAATGGCTGGGAAATTACTCGCTATAGCAAGCGCTTGTTATATCCGAAGGTGATGTATTAAGCCTTTCAATTCCCACAGTTGATCTTACTTTCTGTTTTTTTATTTTGTTACCATGCTTTTAGAAACAGGTAAAAGGGCTGTTTTCGTGCACAATTGCATATTCATTGTTTATTTTACGAATTACATCTGCCAAATCAATAATTTACGCTTTGCTGAAGTATTCGAGTGTTGACCACTGCGTCCATTGGATAGGAAAGTTGCCGTAATGATTCGCAGAAATACAGTATTTTTCTGCGGTCGAAAATATTTCTTGCAAAATTACCTCTTCCAAGCAATTCCTAAAATTCATATTCAGTTATCTCTCAAAAATTAATTGCAGCGAGTATTTATTTAAACAAGCAAATGTTTCTGTCAGTTGCAAAGCACATCGTGTGACATACTAGTGCTGCCATCTGGAGGATCTACAGCGAATGGAGATAACTGCTGTAAAACACTATTGCCAAGAATTATCAATGCAATCACTCAAAATTGTATGTAATCGTGAAGACAGGAATGATAAAATAAAAACTTGTTGAACAGAATAAATTTTAATTATTCTCATAACATCGGCTCTGGCAATATTTACGAAAACATTGAAAAAATTGCACAAATTAGCAAGTGTACCAGAAATCAAGTAGGTATTCCTATTACTTCTGCTAACAGGAAAAATAAAACCAGGATGAATCATAAAATTTTTAGGACATAAATAATTCTTTGGCAACAGAAAACTTTGGCGACTTCACCGCAATGATAAAAAGCATAACACAAGCATTGGACCTTTAGTATCACACATAGGCATGCTTCACATCAACACCACAGTACTTTCAATTTCTATTCCAGGCTGAAAAATCATTCAAGCATCGTCTGCTTCAGTCTACTGGCAGTTGCCGAGAGCACAAACCCTTCCACTTTACTAAATTTGCTAAAGTCGTCGGCAGAAATATCACTGACCCGGTAAACAGCGCTAATTTTTCTAAAAGCCTGCTGTGCTTTAGCTCTAGTCACCATAGGCACTGTTTCTTCTTCCGAAAGAGAACTAATTTTGTCGTCACCTTCGTTTCTCACCGAGTTAATTAACTCCTCGTCCGTCAACTACTCCGGCACTGGCAGACAAAGACAGGCAGGCTAAACTCCACCCCTAACCCACACCACTGCTCAATGCTGTTGTGTGACTGACTAGATGCTTTTCCGCTTGTCCACCTTTCACCCATTCCGCTCCTATGCTTCCATTTGAACTTGATTAACAAAAGAAAAACTAAAAAGTGCAAGCATGCACGCAAGGTACGCTAGGGCCAGCTGTAAATCGTCAGTGCATGGACTTGATTGGACTTTAAACAATGTAGAGATGGAACAAATATTGTATTCTAAGTTGTAATTGACAAAAAATGCTACTAAAGATAAATACCATGCGTTAATTCATACTTTTCAGTGCATCACCCTCAAGAAATACTGCTCATAATACCAAGCGTATGCCATGGCAGGAGCTTCTTGGTCTTGCTATATCCATTTTCTTTTACATGTTAATCATGGGCCTTTTGAAGGTACCTACATTGCCAATCACTCGTTATTGCGAGATTCTCGCTACATGCTGTACGCACTATAACAAGCTTAAAAACAAATTTACTTTACTGGAGAATTTTTAAAATTTTCTCATAATTTCCCCTAACCATTTATAAATGTAGGGTAAAGCAATTTGTGGTTTCTTGAGTCTTCAACCAATAGCTATTTAAGGAAGCATATTTAGAGTTCACATCATTAGTATCACACTGATTACACATGAGGCTCTCTTTCCCAAAAGAGTTTATCAACATGGCTTGGTAATTAAATTGCTGGGATAGTCTTATTTAAAATATCCCTGGATTGCAAGTAATATTTTGGATATTATTCTCTTTTTAACTGTCCCCTATGAAAGAAATTACAAAATTTTTTACCTCTTCCCACAACAAAGCCATGCCATGCTATCTGGCAACCAACTTACCTGAAAAAGACTAGCAGTGAGCTCCTCCAGCTCAGCCTCCACCTCTTCCCGAACTCGGCTCAGGCGTGTTACCTCCTCATCTCGTAATCGCACTTCCGCCTTTGCCCTCTTCAATTCCTCCTGTAACTTCGACAGCAATGCCTCTTTGCTCTCCGCCTCACCATCACATGACCACTCCGACCCTACACTAGATGAGATTCCAGTCAGTTCTCCCAGCTGCTCTTCCTCATGATCAGGCACAGCTCCGTTCTCCACAACGCGATCCCCTCCCAAGTGGCCATTGGCCACTGCAGTGGGGTCGCTCCCATCCACACAATCAACATCCTCCTGGACAGGAGGTGGCTTCACACCTCTGTCCTCCGTGTTCAGTTCTGACCCTAAGGGAGCCACCGAGGCACTGCCCTCCACCTGCTCCACTCCCTTCATACCCCCCCAGCCACTCCTTACACCATTATCCACAACCTGCAATCCAAGACAAACTACATGTTTCAAATCAATTTATCACGACAATTGATATGAGGCACACCCAACTGCATAAATACCTACTACTACATCAGCACATTAGAAAAAATAGACCATTTCAATAAAATTTTCCTTTAATAAAGGTGGCGCACTGAATTTTGTGTTCTAAATTTCAGTTTTAGAAACAAAAATGACATAACTATGCCATCATAATGGCAATAAAATTACTCAATTTATTCAGAGGATCAGTATGTATTTCAATGCTCATTCATCATTTTTGCGTGATAATACAAAGTTTTTCATTGCCATCACCATCAGTTTGTACTACATGGTTATGACTTATTCAGTAGATTTTTTCAAATACATATCCCATGTTTGAATAATTATTAAAGAATACTGAAAGGATAGTCAGTTTTGCTTGCTTCTAGAAATGATGTATTAAAGAAGGAGTCCTGGGTGAGAACAACACAAGCACAACTCACTGAAAGTAGGCCAAAGTTGAGTACAATTAATATGCAAATTATAATGAGTTATTACACAGCATTCCTAAATTTAGGAAAACAAACTTTGTACTTCTCACATATCCATCCATTTCTAGCATTGCATTACTTTGAATTTAGATATTGCAAAAGCTGCTTGATCACAGCACAGTATCTGAATTATTGCCAAACCATACATCCTTTTTAGCAATGAATAATATTTGGAACACTAAAACAAAAAGCAACTCCAATTAAGGTTATTTCCAGGATCACACCAACACTCATTCCATACTTCAACATGCATAACAAGATCAACTCAACTTTCTTACTTGAATTCAATATCACGTAATACATCGTGCACCAGGCACCAACTTTTCACTCAAGTAATATTTATCCAACCATCCTCACAGCATACCCAATCCACCTGTAAGATGCAATAGAAAGAATAACCAATTAAATTACAAGAAAAATAATAAAAGTTTCATATTTACAGTATTTATTGGCATGATTTCTCGGCATCAAAATGTATGTTTTCTAATAATTGTGAGGGTAAATTTACCTATTTTTAGGAAAACCCATGATAATACAACAGTCCATCTCATACATATTTATGGGGGCAACTGATGCATCAAACGATGAACCATAAATGACCCACTTTCACCACTACAATACTTCTGCAGAGTCACAATAATTACCATATTTCAGGTAAAGAATGCCCATCCACTAGATGATGCACATTTAAAAAAATTCAAGACTATGATGGCTGCATGGATAAAGCACATTAAAGTAATTCTTCACCGCATTAATTAAATAGTAATTATCTTTTAAAAGTTATCTATTTATTTAATACACAGCAAAGTTCATCTTGAAAATACCTTTCCATGGACAAGTACACTAAGAAATAAACCAATTGTGCAAAAATGATTTTCCTCTGCATATCGCTCATTTCTATTCTTTTCTATATTTTTAATAGATAACACGCACACTCTCCACCAGAAAACATAGTTTTTATCCTTGTTTTCTGAAGTCCACAACAGGAAGAGTTACAGGACTTCATGAGCAAGGGAGAAAGAGGAAAAATAAATGGAGGGATCTGAGATATGTACTTGAAGGGTTGGAGAAAATGCTATGAAGAGAAAGACTAAAAAGAGAAAGACTAAAGAGTATCAATTAATTACAAACCATTCAGTGGTAATTTTCTGTAAGGGTATAAACCTCATTTGGACCCCATCCATTGCAATATCCAGAAATATGAACTACTTTCAGAAAATTAACTCTAGATATTTTAAATGTAAACTACTCAATAGCAGAAATTCCACAGAGAAAAAAATCATTCGCCTTGGCCGGGATTCGAACCCGGATCCCCTGATTTCCGGCCAGGTGCTTCAACCAGTTAACCTACCGAGGCGCCACCTTTCCCTGTGGAATATTAGGGCTATCCCCTCTCGGGTAATCCAAATACTAGGGTTATCCAAAGTAATGCAATATAATTATACGGGTTCGAATCCCGGCCCGATGTAATTTCTGCTATTGTGCAATTCAGGGGGTAATGCCGTGAAGGTTCTCGCGGCCAGTTCGCCGTCCTTCAATTTGAAAACTACTCAATTATATTAAGATGATGATTTAGATAGTGTAAAGACTTTCCCACCCATGCCCTCCACGCTTTTCCGGCGGCTTCAAAACTTTCAATCGTTGGCATATGATAAAAATGAAATCCACGCTTCATTTTTGCTAGTTTATTTATTTTTTTAAAAAGTTAACTAAGCAGCACTAGAATTATAGGTATAAGTTGCTCCGACACTTAATGCTATGTCGCAAGATATGACTAGGAGGTAATCCTAAGAGAAGTATGTCATCCACGCCCTCGGCGAGATGCAAACCCTTGACATTCGGAACACTAGGCGAGCGCGTTACCCTACCCGCCATGGCGCGCCATCGCGACCGGCTAAAAGAATCGATAGAAAACATTCAAAAACAATTTTATAGTTTAGTTAGAGTTTAAAATAAAATTTCTAAGAAAGTTAATTTATAATTTATTGAGAACGACGCAAATACATGCCAGACATCGTAAAACGTAATCTAAATACGGACTCCTTGGCTCTTTTTGCTAAGAGCGGATTTACGAGTCAGGTTTGTCCTCTCTTTCTTTCATTTCCACAAATCCCTAACATAACAAAAACCAACGCGTGTAAAGTAGCGAGTAGCTATCACTGAAGTTTGTACCTTGTTTTGAACGCTGAGGGGTCTTTTCCGTGGCAATTAACACTAATGGATCACTTACATGACGTAGAGAGCTTATTTTGGCGAACGAGATCAAGTATGTCTTGGAGATTAATTACAGCAAGAGAGATTTGAAGTGATTGAACTACAAATTACGGAAAGTAATAAACAAAACTAGCTAAGAGGAGAATCAATGATGTTCGCGCTAAAATATTATCATAAAATCTTGGCTAACATATTTTCGTTGGTTCAACGTCCTGCACTCAGACGCAAGCTAGAAGCCACACTATTGCAGCGTGACGGGATGCTGTTTCGGTGGCCATCGGGCGAAGCGGATGTATCAATTAGTTTCCCGTGAGAGTCCAGTGGTGGAGAGTCTGTAAGACTGCCTATCAAAATAATCGCTTAGCTCCTACCTCTATTTCCAACACGGTGTTCACGCCTTTGACGACGTATACTGTTGGATTTGAGCGATATACAATGATAAATGAGTTTTAAATGCAGCAGATTGTAAATACGAATGAATATAAAAAACTTAGCCGATTCCATTTCATTTCCTTGATTAACTTACTCTCAACGGAAAGTGGTTAAGTTTCGGGACCAGGCCAACATAGGTAATAATAATAATGATAATATATTTATTGTTCTGTAGATCAAACATGCGACATAGAACATGGTAAAAAAAGAGAAATGATCCGTTCAGAGAACACAATGAAAATCGCAAGTTAGCGGTAAAATGCAGCACTAAATTGGTTACATATTACCACACATAAATTCATCCACACTATATTATCCCTTAAGTAGTAGCAGAGTCTTAAGTTCTGTTTTAAAAGAATTAACATTGGATTTTTTTCTATTTGGTAATTTGTTGAAAATGAGTGAGGCCACATGATAGGGACCTCTCATAGCACCAGATTGTTTTATTGAGTGTACATTATCTCTACTACGAGTTAAATACCCATGAACGAAGGAGTTTGGCAGAAATATGTTGGGGTTGTTTTTCACAAGCAATGCACAATAAAAAATATACATACTTAATATGGCAAATCTAATGAGAGAAATTAATCTTGAACCGTTTATTAACATCTATCATAAGTTATTAACGATGTGCAAAGAGGATGAGCTGAAATTGGAGGCATAAGAGATGTGGGCGTGGAGAAGAATGGTGAAAGTGAACAGAATGAATGAATGGAAAGAGGTTGGTCGGGGAAATAAGTAAGCAACAAAGGATAATCGAGGACGCTTTGAGGGGTAATTGAATGTTGAAGAGAGCTATAGAGGGAAGAATGTTACGTCACGCGGAGGAAATGGATGGGTATTCTAAATGGCAGGGGGACAGGCAGAAGATACGAAGATTTAAACAGGGATTTAATAAAGAAAAGGTTGATTGGCAATGAAGAAAGGAAGAGGCGAGATTCATATGACGGTATATAGCAGGCAGAGACTATCCAAGAACAAAATTGTTTGGTTATGATGACCCATTAATGCCTTATACAGGAACATCCGTCGTTATCACATTCAGGCGATATCCAATCATCCATCTCATTAAGAAGATAATATTACTGTGTATGAGCGGTGAATAATAGCGAAAAGAATACAGAAAAACACCAAGTACAAAATACACAGATAAAAGTTCAATACGATTTAAAAACGAGAAAAAATAACATCAGCGTTAATCTCACAAAAATAATTTCATGTCATTTTCTGGTCGCGGACAATCCGTTATGTGGACAATTGCGAGATGATTTTTTATCCAATTGGAATTCTTAATGACACATAGTTGCCACGCTGTGGAACGATCTTTTTAATCCGCAACTAAACGCTAAATACATGTCACGTTAGCTGAACATGCTGAAAGGCCCATTGATTGCATGCATGCAACGGTATTTAGAAAATGACCATATTTAAGATAGGCACAGCAGTCGCGCGTACTTAGAATTTAGAAGAGCCTCAAAAGTATACTTGTTATTACAATTATAATTGTTGTCAAAGAAACCTACTTCCTCGAGCGAGAGCCAGAATTCTAATTTCTACTCATAGTTCCACGGAAAACATTGTACCTAATCGCCACAAGTTAAAATGATGTCAAGGTTTCAGAACGTGTTCCTTATCTTAATATTTGGATTACGATTATCACAGGGGTGTAACTATAAGACCTCCTAGTTTCCTTTCGGGCTTTCAGCATCATCTGGGGTGGGAATCTTTGTGAACCTTCATGAGTAAAACCGTTCAAGCTTGACTCACGCATTAAAATGTGGATATTTAAACTAATTAGGGTAAAATATTGAATTCGGTTGGTTCGGAATTCTCTCATTTACCAAGAAAACGTTTCTGAAACTGATCCATGACCACTTCTAAGGAAGATTTTCGCTGTCATTACGTTCACAGAGACGTCAGAGGAGAATCTACAAGATTAGGCTCATATCTGGTACAGGGTGTATTGAGTCTATCGAATGTCAACAAAACAACTTCCTCAATCGAATGGCTTGAGTATTGGCTTTCTATTCCATTGACTTGCGTCCGAATCAGGGGCGGACCCAGATGTGAGGTTTGAGGGAGGAGGGCGGTCACCAATCTAGTCCTCCTTACCCCTTCCCCTCCAAGTAAAAGAGTTTATCGATATGTATTACTAAAATCATTGTATGGGGGGCATTCGCCCCCCAACCACTGGGTCCGCCCGGCAACATGTGGTATAATGCGGTGACAAAACAGGGGGACGAGCTACAGTAAACTCCCGATTTTCCGTGCTAATGACTGGTAAAGGGTGCACGGATAATCGGGAAACACAGGTAATCCGCTATTTGGTTCTTTCCAGATTCATTTCTCGACGGTGTTCCGCCAAAATAAATGAACTCCCTAAGAAAATAACACAATCTACCATTGAAAAGATCCTCGCTGTAAATAGTAGCATTTTATAAGAAAAATGTATCCAGTAGAGCTGTCCCGGCCACAATTAAATGTTCGCAAGCCTCGGGTGGCGGCATGAAGCCTGCTGCAAGACAATGGACCAGTCTGTAGGGCCGTAGTGAAAATCACGGTTGGAGGAAAATAACCAAGGTTTACTTACCTTTGAGACCACTGCCGATACACTAAATAGATTGGCAATGCACGGATAATCCGCAGCCCGGATACGCGCGCACGGATAATCGGAAGTTTACTGTACTTCATTTTTCCTATCATATGCGTCTACCGGAATATTACCGATTATGAACCGAATATGGAACATACTAATGACCGATTATAAACGAAAGACTAACTATTTCCATTTATTAGTTTTGTTTCCGGGCCGCTTACCCGGAAAACGTTCAGTGGGAACTTCCTTAGTTTTTCCAGGAATCGGCGCAGCAACTTTTCCTGGACGTCCTCCACTTTAAACAAGTTCTACAGAACGATGTCAGAGATGCTGGAAGATTACGACAAATAAAAGAAAACACAAGTCATGATGCGTATTCACGAAATGATGGGCAGCATCGAACATCGTGGAAAAATTCCCTTTCTGACTAGTTTATAATACACTAAATAGAACCACTGTTCGTGAAGGACAGGAGAAATGGATTGATAAAAGAAGATAAAAGTCTTTCTGACTAGTTTATAATACACTAAATAGAACCACTGTTCGTGAAGGACAGGAGAAATGGATTGATAAAAGAAGATAAAAGTCCTGAAATCATTACTTACACGCTCAACTTGTAAAATTGATAGAGAACACGCTTAGATTGGCCCTGAGGTCTCTTACTAAAACATGGCTAACAAAACTAATATAATAGTAATACGTGAAGTGGAGTTGTGTGCTCGTGAAACTTGATAGCTGCGGGAAGAAGTTAAGCTGAAATTGAAGGCTTTTGCTATGCGAGAGTGCAGATGAATGAAGGTTAGTTGCTAGAGAGGAAGAAAAATGAATGAAAAGTGTAAACGATGCCAGGAGAGGATTCTGGCTGGAGAAATTAGCGACGGCAATAAAGTGGATGGAAGGACGTTTTGAGAGGTGATGAATTGTTGAAAAGGGCATTAGAGGAGAGAGTGTATTAATAAACTTTGTAACTTCCACAGATAAATTTATTAAAAGACCAGGTTTCGTCGAATAGTCAACATCAGCACGTCAACTTGAAATAATGAACACACCTAATAAAATTCCATTAAGTTTCGACGGAAAATGTTTTATTAATGTGAGGGGAGACTGTAAGGAACAGAGTGAAAGAGGAAGGAAATGAATAGTGCTCTGGATGGTGCGAAGGCCAACATAAATGAAGATTTTACATAAAGGCTAAAAATAAGGAGTGTGAATTGTAAGAAAGTAAGATAAGAGACGACTTGCGTAGATGGAGAATATTGAAGGGATCAAGGGTTGGGGACTATCCAAAACCCAACAATGTAGGCAGAATTTAAGATGAGAACTGTAATGACTAACGACGCTTAAGAACAATTAACTCGTCCAGCCTGCGCTTTAGTATTACCTATTAAACAGGAGTTGCTATCACTGATCAGTTTCCCAGTTTCCACCACGAATATCGATTACGATGGACATGATTTCATTTCTGCTACAGCCCAAACTACCTCTATGTTCATACGATTCAAGTGCATTCTATCAACCAAGTCATAGAGTGTCAGAGCCCGCCAGGAAGGTGACTAGTCTAGAGAGAACAGGGGAAACGCAAAAGGATTGGTGTATACCAAAAGGGAAGTATGGCGCCCCAGGTGCGAAGGTGGCGGTCAGCAGAATACGCCGCTCCAAGATGCATGTCATCGCGCATGTCGTAACCTAATGACGAAAAGCACAGCTTCACGGAAATGTTGGGTTCCGTAAGAGACCTATGCTCCCGAGTTCCATTCAAAGCTCAAGAGGGTTCGAAGCTAAAATTAAGTTTAAAGCAGCTCGTACATTAACGTATCAGGGTTCGATGGCTAGGAGCAGAGTGGAATGTATCGATGAGAGGTACAGCTAATCTAAATGAGCGAGGGGACTGATGTGTTGGATCTTAGGTCGGTATAATGGATGGTATCGATTCCCTCTAGATGGTTCAGGCGTCCATTACAAGGACGAGATATCGCCTTAGGTAGTGTTGTCCAAATGGTGGGACTCGTCCCACTTGTGGGACTTCACAGTCCACTATGTGGAAAGGGACTCGAGCCGGCTGAATGAACTCCCCACCCTAAACTACTGTGAGGATATCGTCCACAACATACGTACGGAAAATAGAGAAAACTGGACCTCTCGCTGTACCTAAGTAGAACTTGGTTTTCCTACGGATAGAAACTGGGATGGCACTAAAAGAACTTTGGTACAAGGTAGAACGTAGGATATCTACACGAGAAAACATGTCGTTTAGCCAGGAGAGTAGATCAAAGTAGCAAAAATTCATGTTTCAACAGAAAAAATTAGGTGTTCTGATTAACGTGGCACTATATTTACATTCGCAGACGAAAAATCTCGGAACACGGTCATACGTAATAAACTGTCGACACATCTGACAACATGAATTTCTTTCGCATAGAAATTTAAGCTAACAAACATAAGTGACTACCGCCATGGAGAAGAAATTCTTGAGTGATGATTTAATACCATGGAATAAAAAATAAAATTACGGAATTTCACCACCACATTCCGTAAAAATGCTGATGAAAGAGGAACCTCCAGACGAAATCGCCGAGAGCGAAATGTTGTTCGTTTCGCAATGCATAGAAGACACAGACACACATATAATTTTGTGCAGCGACGTTCGGCATGTTTTGCCGAACGTGGCTGAGTCTAAAATGTATATATTGTTTTGGATGGGAATTCACCAAATAATGTCTGTTTAGCAATACAAATAAAAAATTACCTAAATTCTAAGCCGATCGGGTTTCTAGTGACGCCATTTTAAGAACTCCTTATAATTTTCATTATAAATGTAATATTAGAGACAGTGAATGCCCAACGGACAGATTTATATCTTTCTTTCTAAAAAAGATTAGGAATTGGAACGGGGGTGGCAAATACCGAAAGTATAAGTGCAATCGCAGGTCTCATTACTACGATTATCGGACCTGTACCGGTTGAGATAGATCTACATGGACCTAAAATAATTATAAATGCTACGCTACAGTAGAAAATGCCCATCGTTCACGTGGCATTAGCATTTGTACTTCCCATTTCCATCATCGCATTCAAAAAGGCTAAACCCTTCCATCCATGCAACTGACTCTCATTACCCGCTCAATCCACTTACTCCGCCTCTTCTTAATTTCTTTGAGCAAATTCATTTCTTCCCCTACCATACCTCGCACTTTTTTTCAATCTATTATACGTTCTTTACATTCTCCGCAGTGACAGTTGCAGTTTATTTTCGGCCCCACGCTTTGGCACCATTTAATGCAACGATCGACATTTACGGTGTACTTCGTAGTTACGTCCAGAATCCAGTTCCCCGACATCAGTCCTCTCTTCTGACATGCGTGAACTTCGCTACGGCATAGACGGCACATCTCTGACCATCGTAGGTACCAAGTCCACTTACCTACGAAGTACTACCCTAGGGGTGCAATTCTGTAACTTGGAGCTCCGGAGCTAGGAGCTTCGGCTTACTCCCTGAATAGGGTAGTTCACCATTTTTTAATTATTTTAGATATTGATAGTTCATACTTCATCAGGAATAACCATATCATTATCGCAATATTTTCTTTGTCTTAAATGCTATAAAACACGTTTTAAAGTTGCAAATTTTGGATTGCGCCAAAAAAGCACGACTTCCATCTTGAACGCACTTGTGACGTCACAAGCCCTCAGCTGCCGAGCGTATATTTCAAAACCTTACTTATAGAGCATTTACAGCTCTGTCGAGGCGGAAAGATAAATTTATGATTTACAAGAAGAGATTAAATATACGGGGAGAAACGACAGAAGAAGAATGTGCGTACACCGCAAAAAGGAAATACATTAAATGGTTCTTTGTCCCGCAACGTAAATGCACGCCTTGGAGTACGCCCTGTAAAGTTTTCCAAACTGAGGAAAATAACAGACGTTAGAAGGCTCTGGTATCTTGCTGCTCCACGCAAATTACCGACTTACGCTCTGAAGGTAGCTCGTCTGCTCCCGAAGGCTCTGCATCTGACCTTTTACAGAGGACAGGGAAAGTGCATTTTGTCTGCGAGAACAACAGAACTCAGAAGCCTAAGATGTGTTTACGAATTCTATTGCTAAAAGTCTCAATCTTCCAGAAAGTGATGTCCATTTAACTTTGATGAACCACATAAGGAATGCTAAAACATGTTTCCAGCCTACTAAAGCACAAAATGACATTAAATAAAGTTAAGTAGATCCATTTATTGCAGGTCAAGGTATCAAGGTATTTTGAAATCACCTACAATACAGCAGCAGGTCAGTCTTCACAGTTATCTAGCATATTACTTTTTTCTTCTTCGACGGTCTGGTTAAAGGTGTAAGCTTTCTTTTATTAACTAGGTGCTCCGGGTGTATCCTACAATGAACATAACTCAATATCCCCTCTCTTTTTAGCCTAACGTAGCCTGCGGAGGACTCCCCATATGCTTGTGTGCCACTGGAACATTTTGTCCGTTAAATATAGTTGTATATATATATATTTACTTATTCGGAAACCAAATTTGTCACAGAGCTCACCATTCTGCTTTAGCCCTACGTATTTCATGAGAGTTAAACCATTCGTTATTTTAAAAAAATCCGTCGCATAGATATAAAAATAATGACAGACGGAAGTTTGCCTGAAATAGCCTTCACCCAACCACCACTTTCATATTCAACTACATCGGCCATTTCAAAAGAAATATTTTCATTATCTCGCGTATTCTTTGGAGTACACCCTATTTCACAGTGGGCAGGAAGAAAATCTGTAAAAATAAAATCCGTCCATCTGTGCGTCCGTTCCCCCCTATGCCTCGAAACGGTTCGTTATAGAGAGATACCGTGAATTCCATTGTATGAGCTGCTTCAAAGGCCTGGGGAAAATATACTCATTTTTAAAGTTCCGGGTTCGATACTTGGCTTGAATTATAGGTTTACATTTGTTTAAATTAGGTTTGTCTAGAGTGCAAGACTTATTAGTTTTACTTACAAGGAGAGGTCGTGTAATATGACTCACGAAATGGGCTGATTTTTTTTTCAGTGAAACTAGAAGAAAAATAAAGAGATACGTGTCTCGGCTTTCTTCCCCATAGGCCCGGGTTCGCGAGAAAAAAAATAAAATAGAAACGCAAATATGCACCGCGGGTTGCCTACATTCGCCGGCCTCGGGTAAGCCGACAATGGCGGCTCTAAGTGGCTGACAACGGGAGATAGCGTTCTATCCTCGTCGTCGTGGTATGATATTTTTCTTTCGGTCATTGTATCTAAAACTTTATCATCATCAATTTCCTACCCTTTTGTGTGAACACTTCCTGTTTTCTAACATTATAGTGTAAACTAGATTTACAAATGCCCCTATAATTCAGAAATGCATTGTAAACTTAATGCAATTTTCCGCGATTATAAGTATGCAGAAAATACTTTCCCGGTCACTTTCTTTAGGGCCGACTTTTATTATTTTCAAGTTCATTTTATTGACGTGTAAATTGACGTATACATGCTAATAATCCATCTCTTTTATGTGCCTACTGGTACTTAACAGTGGTTTTCAAGTGGTTTCAAGGTTCGGACTGGGAGGAAAGGTACAGGGATGGGAAAAGAATGGAAAGGGGAGTATTTAATTGTACAGTAGGGTAAGACAAAGTTAATGCTACGTGACGAATAGGAAAATTGCATAGACATTCTAATAATCTATCTCTTTGATGTGTCTACCGGTATCATGGGCTGTATGGCTTCGGTAAGACATTGTTCTATCGACGGATGGCCCTCTCAAAAACTGTTAAATATGCTTTACAACGTCAAAAGGGTTGCCAAATATTGTTCTTTAAGTATCTACTGGAATAGTTTACTGTATTCATAGGGTAGGTTAGGGTTTCTAACACCATGAGTAATTTCTAAAGTTGTTATTGGTAATAAAACGGGTAGGTTGAAGCAAAGGATGGCTGCCGAAAATAAACAAATATATTTCGTTTCAATCGGGTATTGAAACGTTAACATGTGGTCACATTTTTTTCCATTCCATTTTAACATTGAATGCACTCGGTAGTTTTGTTTAGATCAAGGAGAAACTTCATCTCGAGAACGAAACGATAGTTTTCGTAATTCTTTTGCTCCTAATTAACTTTCAGCCCCAAAACCTGGGTGGAGGGGAGTAAGTTTTATTAGTTTTAACCCATGGATGAGGATGTATTTGTCTTGTGGCTAGGGATATGGGATCTATACAATGAGTTACTGTATTGCTTTGCCTTTGTCTAATGAAACATGATGAATGCATGAAATGTATGGTACTGTTTTGAAGGCCCATTGTCGACGCTCATCAAACCACGAGTGTCAGCACCAGATATTATTTAGCTCATTAGTTAAGTTCCTTGGATTTTATCCAATTTAGTTTTGCTTCTACCATTCGCTCCTAAACAATGAAGCTATTAAAAGGTTACTACTTTTTACTTCCGTTTCGTTTCCTTTGCTTTTCGTGGCTGCAACTGTGACAGATTTATTTTGAACCCTGCGTTATCAGTTAAACTTAAGTTACTGAGCAATCCAGAGCGGAAGAAAAGCGCAGAAGACAGAATCGAACGTATTGAAAAGTACATTGGTAAAAGCTGAAGAGTTATTTAAAAGGAACTTAAATGGAGACAGAACTAATTGCTGGACCCTCCACGTGTAGCGCCTCATCAGCTGAACATTTTGTAAGCAGCCTTACGTCGGTATTATGTCATTACGATAGGATAGTATTATCTGGTTCTGTTCGTTATTTTGGGGATAATTGAGTTAGTAATATTACACGAACCAAATATGTAGATGAAAGATTCGGGAGGTTAACAAAGTAGCCGAAATATCGGTATCTGAGATGATTTCTCCTTCCTTCAATTGGCTTTTGGAATTCAATTTCCTCCCGAATCCTTCATCTCAATTTTAACATGTTAACAAAGTGTTTTGTATCAATTTAAACCTGAAAGGTATACTCATATGCACTGTATAGAGACGTTACTGGAAATGGGAACGATTGAAGTGGTTTCTGGCTATGATGTTTCGCCGCGTTCAATACTCATCGCTAAAGAAGGTGTTGAAAGATTTCTGGAAATGCTTGGTCAGTATCAATTAGTTAGGACAGACGAGCTGTACATAGATGGCGAGACTTAGGAGAGTGATGGAAACCGTCATTCTTTGGATAAGGAGTTGCAGGAGGCTGCTGGATTTAGCACAAGTCCTGATCCATCGCCGTCGGAGGGAAGTGAATATGAGCCCAGCCCGAAAGCTGCGAAGTATCAGAAAGTGATCCTCAACGTGAAAATTAAGGTGGTAGATCTTGCAAGAGAACACCCAAATTGGAGTCTTTCTACCATGCTGCATCAAGGTTCAGTTTATTTGAAACGTAAAGCGATCTTTCCTATGTGGCAAAAAGACATAGAACGGGGTGGCACAAGGCGCGATAAGCTGCAGATGATAAATGAATGGGTACATGATCGCTTCATTGAATCCAGGAAAAGGAATGAATCAGTGACGACCAGGACCTTGCAGGACTGGGCCCTGTCGGCGGCGGTTCAGCATACATCGCCAGAATTTGAATTCTCGGCAAGTGCAGCATGGGTCAAATCTTTTAAAAAGAGGTTCCACATAGTGCAGCGTAAAATTACGAAGTGTGTCTCCTCGAGCGAGTAGGCTTCATTTGAAGATGCAGTGAAATCAGCAGACTTATTCCAAAAACATGCAAAAAAGTTAATTTCACAGTATGACAGTGATTTTGTGATCAATGCCAATCAGAAGGGTTGTTCTTACCGGGTGGATATAAGATCATTTGCACTAAAGGGGGAGAAAATAGTGCAAGTTGCAGTCGGGAGCATGAGCAAATTGATACATACGTACAAGGCGCAATATGCAATAACTGCGTCTCGAAAGCTTTTTCCGAACATTTTTTTGTGTATGCAGGAACCTGGGGGTGACTTGGTCCACAAGTGAATGAAAAAGTAAAAAATCTGGGAATGGAATATGCCAATGTGGTTGTTACACGATCGAAATCTGGAAACTTAAGAACTGAATTTTATGGGAATAAAAAAGATTTTCTGCATATTGTTGATTCGTGAGGGGTCAAACAAAGAGTGGCCTTTATGACGAGATATTTCAAGATGATAATGGTGATCCAGCATGCACTTTGAAAAGCATACCACCAAGACGCACATTTTTAAGGCGACCCGGAGATGTTTATTTTTACAGAAAGGTAAAGCAGTTCATCTTACGACTACAGAATAGCAGTCTTGCTTCAAGAAAAAAGAGAGATTGCTTCTCGTGAGGATAATATTAAAATACATGCAATAGTGCTTAACCAACTGTCTTCACCAGCTTTTCACGACATGATAAAGTACGCATGGTACGCATCAAAATTATTTTCTAATCGAAATGTGTTTAAGAATGTGTTTTTATGATGCATATCATCCAAAAATATGCCGTTAATTCGTATCAGTACATAGCAATTCAAATTAATGTACCTCATATACACAAGTATAATCTTAAACTAAAAGGGTTTCAAAAGAAATGAAATATCGACCTTCATTACGTATAATAGTAAGAGTAAGATGTATTATAGGAGGGAGAGGATTGAGGGAATTTGCGTAAAAAAGTATTCAATGATTTTGAACAATAGTCAGGAAGTTTTTACCGGTTTTCGGCAATTTTCCTATCCGTCGCGGGGCATTAACTTTGTCTTACCCTACTGTACAATTAAATGATCCCCTTTCCATTCTTTTCCCATCCCTGTACCTTTCCTCCCAGTCCGAACCTTGAAACCACTTGAAAACCACTGTTAAGTACCAGTAGGCACATAAAAGAGATGGATTATTAGCATGTATACGTCAATTTACACGTCAATAAAATGAACTTGAAAATAATAAAAGTCGGCCCTAAAGAAAGTGACCGGGAAAGTATTTTCTGCATACTTATAATCGCGGAAAATTGCATTAAGTTTACAATGCATTTCTGAATTATAGGGGCATTTGTAAATCTAGTTTACACTATAATGTTAGAAAACAGGAAGTGTTCACACAAAAGGGTAGGAAATTGATGATGATAAAGTTTTAGATACAATGACCGAAAGAAAAATATCATACCACGACGACGAGGATAGAACGCTATCTCCCGTTGTCAGCCACTTAGAGCCGCCATTGTCGGCTTACCCGAGGCCGGCGAATGTAGGCAACCCGCGGTGCATATTTGCGTTTCTATTTTATTTTTTTTCTCGCGAACCCGGGCCTATGGGGAAGAAAGCCGAGACACGTATCTCTTTATTTTTCTTCTAGTTTCATTGAAAAAAAAATCAGCCCATTTCGTGAGTCATATTACACGACCTCTCCTTGTTAGTAAAATATTTAAATTTTAATCGAATCTTTTCTTTTTTTATTTAACGATCAAAGCTTTCAACTTCTTATTCCTGCATTCATCTTACGTATTTCATTCGAGAATTTACTAAATGTGTAGTTTATGTCGAAATTTGTAAATGTTTTTCGATTCTTTTCCGAGCATTGGCCATTGCCCCTTTTGCCTCCGAATGAAGATATAAATTATGGTTAAACAGTTTGTCCTAGTATGGTCGTAAACTGCATTGTATTTTCAGGAGTAATGTTAGAAGGTGCATACATACGGGCTCGCTGCTCGCGCAACTCACGGATGAAGTGGTTTTTCCTCGCGGTTAAAACTAAGAATATAGTAAGATGAATAATGGAAATTATAAAAAAGCACGAACGCGAAAAGAAATGCTAAAAATTTCATCAAAATTAGAGGTAAGGTGATAAATGAATTGAGCTTCCAAAAATGCATCAAATCAACGGTGATAAATGTGGAAATATGCAAACGAATGTCGTGTACGTAATTTAAATAGGTTAAATTTTTATCAACATTTTGGAACAGAAAAAACTCCATACGGAATCAAATTCACTACTCCTTATCTTCAATAACCTTGATGAAGGAAGTCTATGATGCCATTGCCGATGAATTGAGGGCATAAATGCATTGGCACTGTCATATACTTGTCATAAGCAACGTACACTAGATCGGCGGTGATGAGAAATTTCAGTATTTCTTGAAAACATTATGGAAATTAAGCGAGTAGAATGTTGCAGATTCACATCTTTCTCGGCCGAAATCAGTTGTGACTAGTTTACATTGTGTTTTCCCTAAACGTTTAGTGGTGTAATTCGAGTGGTGGCAAACTGTTTCCAAAAGATAGTACCCAGTGACTGCGAAATACTTAACTAATAAGGTGTTCTACTTCCTTTTGTGTCTCTGAAGTGTTCATATTGGCGGTAAACTCGGTTTGATAAGAAAATCTGTACGATTCACATGGCGTTCCAAATTTGTTTGAGCTTGGTATATGATTGAGTGAGTACGTAATGGATAATGCTTTCATTTGAGTGAAATGTGTATAAAACAGTCCTAACCTGTCATAACAATTAGTGCACTCACGATGGTGAGTTACATAAAACTTAAACGGTAATTTATGATAAGTTAATGTGTACGGTATACTTCATCAAGGTGTTGAGAAATGTGCAGAACTTGACTTCCCATTCATTCCCTTCTGATTGCATAGATCTTTTCATTTTAGTCTTATGTATGTCCTTAAAGGAGTTTTTAGTAATTAAACTATATTTTTACCAGTGCAGAACTATTGTTTACATTAATTATTAACTCAAGTTAAAAGCTTGGTCTAATGTAATTACCTCGTGTGAATATTTTTATGCTGTTGCTTAGTAAATTTGAAGAAAGCATACAGCGTCATGACACTAATATGAGGCAATGTATCTCCGCGAAGCAAAGGCGCATAAATATATTTCAAAGAACAATATTAATTCTTGGGCGGCTACCAGCTCTTCCTCGAACATAAGTAGCAAAATCCGACGATTGAGCATTCGTGTCATGTCAAAGTTCGGACTGAAAGTTTTTTCTGCTAGAACAAAAGACTAACAACATATGCCGTAAGATCCGCGGGAGAAAGGCCTCGCGCTGGGTCCAGGCTGGATCTTTATGAAGCTCCTCTTGGAGCCAGCTGGATCACCGGAAGGCGCTCCGCAAAGGCATACAGAATTTATACCGAACGTATGCTAGCTCTGGCTCTTTCCCCGGAGATCCAGAATGCCGTTTGGAGTTAGGAGCTTCATGAAGCTCTTTTCGCCAGTTAGCTCCGAGTTCCAGAATTCCACCCCAGGAACTAAATCTTTCGCTCATCGCTAAATCTATAACGCTATCTCATACATTCTGTACTACATGATACGTTATTTAAGTTTCCTCATGACTACTTTTCCACCCATATTTTGACTCTGATTTTACAACGCTGTAATTCTCAACGTTTCTTACTTAAGCGGCACGCTTCAGACTTAGGTTACCATCTTGGGGCACCCTTATTTTTTTTAATTTATCAGTTTGGGCTTCCCTCTCCATTACCATGGATAATTGGGACATTACAGCAATTAGTCCTTAGGTAGGAAGAAGTGCTTCCATTACTCTCACGAATTGTCGGCCATGGGAGCAACCAATTCAGAAGATGGTCCTGCTACACATTTTTCGTTTTCCCGCAATAATATCGCGGCACCACGTGCCCCGGCATGCTGGTTGGAAAACACTATTACGTATACAGTATTATTTGCAACTGCGTAACTGACTGGCTGGCCATTTGTCAGCTATTGCATCGCCTCTCCTCTTGTCTTTATTTTAGTACCTCAGTACTACCAAAAGATTCACAAAACCTCACCAATGAATATGTTCAAAAAGTACAGTGATAAAGGGCAGCTCTTTTCTCCCAAGGAGAATATCCATCTATTATATTCAATTCTACCATACTACACCAAAAATGATACTCTTCTATAACGTCTTCTACTCGATACTGATGATTTTTAGTGTTACTTTCGCCGCGAGATGATCCAACTTTCATATTCTTAACATTCCTCTTTTGCGGAACAGGCACCAGATTCGGTCTCCGCCATATACTCGGGCCTAATATTTTCCTCATCATCCCACGAAGAGACCTAAAATATTTGGTAACAATCTTCTCCAAGTTCTTCAATAACTGTGATTGAGTTCTTTCATGGGCTCTTTCCCGATTGTCTATCTCTTCTGGTTCGACTTTCATCCCTTGGCCTTCATATACGGTATCTTCCCCTACTTCTTGTCATCCGATAACATTTAACCTTTCAATAAAGAACACTGATTACTCCTTTCCCGAGATTCTCCATTTAATCACATTGCCCTCTCAACCGCACCACACATTTTCCCCATTAGAGGTATTTTAACGAAAAAATGGAAATCAAGACTCAATAATTGAGTGATAATCAGGGCACATACAATAGAAAAATTTATATAGGATATCATAAGACACAAGTTCTTCTTATCATAGCGCAAGAACTTTACTGGACGGAAAAATTGTACTTTTCTGCATCATTAATGAGTGTAAAGTAGATGAGGAAAATAATGATCCAACTATCAACTGAAGCACTCAAAACATATCATATTTGCATAACATATCATGCATGTGCGAGGAAATAGAAGGTAGAATGAAGCCAGAAGTCGAATGAGGCACGAGAAACCTTCGGGCAAGTTATAAACGGGAAATGGCTGGTGATCACAAGAGTACAACAACAAAGTTTAAGAAAATGCCACTATCAAACTTACGCAGAGACAACTGAAGAATGCATGAATAAGCAAAATAGCAAGGTTTCACTATCATCAACATGATCGACTAACCAAAGGGTTAACCTACCGCCAATCTTGGACAATTAAAAAAGCAAAATATGAATTTTTACAAGGCACTTATTCAGGAGATCGTGATACAAACTGTACTTCTCAACCAGTAAAACGAAAATTATAGTAAAATCCACTAAACAGTCCAACAACAGTCACTGACTTCCATCCATAAATTGCGATGGGCTCTGTAAGAAGATTCCTTCAGTTAGATAATTAATCTTAGCCGTAACCATTATGGAGACCGACCGGAAATATGTTACGGAAGGAATATGTGAAGGAAGCAATCTACCTGCCTGCGGAAATTTTATAGATAAATTATGCATGGCAATTAGCGGAAGAGCCTTGAGGGAGCCAACTCCCTCATGAACATCATGGCAATTATATCTCTTCAATAAATTCAACAACACCAAAACATTGGACCAACTGTACTGGGGTAGGTTCATATAGCGCCAGGTCAAGTCGCCTCGGGTGGACTTCAGGGAAGCGTTAATCGTCTATTTTTACTTATTATCTAGATAAATGAAATATATTCGGTATCAACAGTAAACTTCACCTCTTTTCTTACAACAACCATTACGGAGTTGTATGTGCCTAGTGCATGCGTAATTAGCAGGTTCCTCTCATTTAGTACCTACGTAGTATAGTATCTATTAGTTCATGCGATTTGTGAATGTCAGGTCAGGTCAATGGGAATCCATCCCCTGCTTCACACCCACGAGGTGGCTCATAGTGAAATCAGTAAATGCAAAATATTTAGAGAATTACAGCATATTTTGGCCAATTTCATCAAGAAAAGATTGACAGCAGTAAGATATAGTTTAAATTCTTTATTCCACCTAACCCTAGATCAGAATGGGCGTCATGAAGAACAGAACGGTTGATGCGATCTACATCTATATAATATCCTGCAAGCCACTGCAAGGTTGTAAGGTAGGGGGAGAGCCATCACCAGACATGCATTTAAATCACCTAGTCAAAAGTTCTTTTATTAGCGCAAAATATAAATATATGAAGCATACATTTCATTACCTCAAAAATAAGGTCAATAACGTATGCCGTAAACGTTTATACTGTTGTTAATACCATTGTGGAACCAAAATAGTTCTTAAAGCATAAAAATTATATTCCTTCGAAGAGGTTAATAATTTCGCCATTTTCCCGGTGCATGTTTAGGAAAGATTTTTTTACCATACACAAACAAAACTTTTGTCTAAGCGTACCAATTGCATATATTCAGATGATTCCTCTTCCTCACACTTTCGAGTTGGCTTGTAGGGTACTCTGTGCCTGTACTGGCAGCATGGTTTCCAATTTCGCTTGCCTCACCCCACTAAAATTTAAAAGGTACTTAACTAGAATATTTCTGAAATGACTTAAATACTGATTGAGTTTCCGACAGCCTAACCTAAAAAAACAACGCTTTGCCAGCTTTCCCCAGTGTCTAACCGATTCTTCATAATTAGTCCGATACAGCGCACACATCGACATGAAAAAGTGGAGTAGGGCGGTAGGGCAGTGCGACTGCCATGTTCTCCCACAGCAGAAGCACGCCTTTGTTCTGATACTCTCAGTTACAATCTATAATTTGCTTTATGGTACATACCAGACACATCGTTCTACAACTTGTTGACGGTAGGGGCGTACCTAGGGTATTTAGCGTCCATGGCAGGAGGCTCAGAAACATGCTTTAATTTGCATCGGCCATTGCTCAATCGAGTTTATTTTTGCGCACCCACCAAGTGGCACCTAAGGTATATTCTTTATCCACCATACCCTACGTAAGCTCCTGTTTGACGCGACTATGCTCCTACCAATCTGGCACAACAGGAAGAGAATGCCTTCATATTTTATATATCTGCCGACGACCACTTCATGAGCATAAAAGCTCGCTTTTTACTCTGCAGCTAGCTAAAAGCCGGGTGACACTCGAGATCGATTCTAAATCAATTACGGGGCAGCTTTGCATAGTTCTTGGGCATTATTAATTCAATTAGGCTATCTACCGACGCATTCGACTTGAACGTGAGTGGGAAAGGCTGTCATCCGATTGGCTGCAGGGTGACCATTAACATCCACCCTCGCTTTCCCACGCTAGCTACGGGTGGGCGTGAGAAGATGCGGTGGTACAAGAAGAAAGTATTTAATGGAACGCTACTTCCGCCCTTGACCCTTGATTTAAACGCAATGCACTGAGAATAGGCAACGTGGCAGGCGTAGATAATTTATTCAGGATCTAAAAGATACATGGATGCTGCGCTTTTGTATTGATAACCGCGCTTGGTAGATGTGAGGCCTACCACCACCTCAAATGCAGATTCGGAGTGACGAGAACTAGAAAACGAACTCACCAAAGATCAGCAGTTCGGCATTTCATTATATCACACAGTATCGCATTACGGTATCAAAATTAACTCTGTTACCCGTTTCAAACGCGTTATAGGCTAAAGAGGTCCTTTCATCGAGAATGACATACATCAATTTGTATACAAATATATATATATATATATTCATGCCCATCGTTCAGGCCTAATCCTTTATTTGCAGAAAACACAAGGAGGCAATTGTAGCGCTTGAACAGAAATAATTCCGTTGAAAATTTTAATTAAGGGTCATAACCCAGCATTTGAATTAAGTTTATCCTCAGATGAAACGAACACAAAAATCACCACAAGATAAACGGTAGAATCATATCCACATCACAATTGCTACATTTCAAAGAACAATACTCTACAATCCATACCTACTTCCCAAGCAATTCCGCTAACACTATTAGAATGACAACAAAGCACATTTTCACACAAAAGTAAACAAAAACTAACACATAAACTGAGCTCTAAAAGAATTGTTGACCACTTAGGAACATAATGACAATGACCTACACAACGAAACAATTAAATGCATTGGATTGTAAGACATACCTCACAGAATTGGCCCCCGATGGTCACAACACTTTTTACGTATCCATGAAAACTTGGCCACTTCCTAATCTATATGTGCTCCACAGACAGTTACTCACGAAGCACTACAGTATATAGAACAGGGAGCTCTCAGGATACTTCATGACGTACACAAATTCACTCCAGAAACACAACACGAATAAGAACTTATCACATTAAATCCCTTTAAGTCCAGCCGAAAATCGACCACTGACAGTCAGTGATCCAAATATTCTCAGTAATGGATCTTTGGCTGTTTCATGTTCCGTTCCATAGTTTCGATCCCAGTTATGCAGATCCAGATTAGCTGTCAGTTACTGTCAAAAATTAGCAAGGAGGAAAAATGTAAAGAAAAACATCGTTAACGTATGATTAGACAATTATTTTAGTTAATTCAACGTCAGAAATAGAGCTTTACTGAGAAATGACAACAGCGCCACAGCTCCTTTGTGCAAAAATTGCAGCGGGGATGGAATTTATGGAATGTGTCTCAGGGGAACGTGAAAAGAGTGGTATGAGGGGTGTGAGGTGCTTAAATATGTCAGCGCCCATGGTGCAAGTTGTTTACCTCGTTGGTGTTTGTGATGACCGTCCACATTGACGGAGGAAGAAGATCCGCTATAATTTGTGTTTGAATTTAATATGAATATTTATTCGCGTCGATAATCATGAGTTTTTCCTTCCGCAAGTTATTAAGTGCTACCATTGGGCATAAAATGCTTGGGAATGTTTCGAGCCTCTGTAGGAGCAGTGAGTCGTCTAGGTTTCTTTTTCCAGTAAATCATGTTGTTATGTTGAAGCCTATTTTATCTATGAGATCTTTTTACATCGATTTTACGTGTCACGCCAAAGTATTCATCGAAGTTGAGAATGACCGCGCGCGTTCATGTCTGCAAAAAAATGCATCTTATTCGTCTACATTAATGAACCAAGCAGAAATAAGTTTTGAAGTCAAGGGCTATGATATGAATGATCTTTTAAAACAAGAATGGAGCGGTAGTACGGCCGAAGAAGTGTTTGATGGTTTCAAGTGTGCTTCAGTTCTCAGTAAAGGCCTCTCTTTCGACGTGAACAACCCCGCACTCGAAAACCTTTTCTCTGCTGTGATAGCAAAATGTAGGGAATTTGAAGATTCCCAACTGCTGGGTTCATTGCAATTCCTTTCGCTATGGCCTCCATCAGAATCAATTGTTTCCAATCAATTTTATTCCCTGTGGAGTGCATTTGATGAAGCATGCTTGAATCGGGTGAAAAAATGGGATATAAACACAAACCTTCTGGTGGTTGATCATTGGGCTCACTTGCATCTAGCTCGAGCGTCGAAATTCGTTCATTCTAGTTTAAAGAAAATTTGTAGGAAACTGGAAAGGTGAACTCCTTAATCCTTAGCAATTCGTGAATTTTCAAATGATATCCTGTATTTAAGAGGTGATGTTTCCTTTGAGTCTAGGTTATCACCTGGGCAGTTTGTGCAGCTTATGTATTACATCAACCTACGCCGAAAATTGCCACTATCAGCTTCAAGATTTGAATTTGAATACACATATGAGATCCTCATGGATAAATTAACTTTAGAGGAATTGTCCATTGTATCAATGGGTTTTTTCAAGGTGATTGATTAATGTCGTGTTTATTTTTTATAGTAGTAGTTCGTTTTGAGGGGAAAAAGAATACTGCACTATCATATTCACTGCAATGTGCATACTTTCAAATGAGTGAAAATAAACTTGGTCTTATTGAAGTATGATGTAAAGTTGTACCTGGGCATGCTTGTCAATATTAAATAAACGTAATGGTGTACTGGGAAAATATTCCCTGTAGAATGGGATGCACATCTAACAACACTAGATTTAGTGAAAACTTTTTGCGTTAAAAAAGTATTCATTTTAATATAAAGTTGCTGTCTGCATTCAGTGGGAAAATGTGTGATGAAATGTTTGTTAAGTTTAAAGAGCATATAATGATGTTTATGCACTTAGTGAATAATGTAGTTGATCTGCATTATTCACAAAGAACTCACACAACTCAACCAGTCAGGCTTTTGGGGAAATAGAAGAGATAAATGTCAATGGTCAAACATGTTTTTCTCACAAAGGTTTTATCATGCTTTATGAGTAGAGCATTTGGCTTCAAAATGTACACATATGGATTCAAATCTACATTATGCCACTGGACACCTTATTCTGCATTCAAGGATAGGTTTTTTTTGAAGAAAACATAGGTATTTAGAGAAACACTGCAATAATGAAGGCAGAGGAACTGGCCTCTACTACCTCTCGATGGTTTTGAATTTCCCTTTGCTTGAGGGAAGTGTCATCATCATCTGGTGTTCTGCCTGTTGGCAGGTCCCGTACACCACTGTTTTGTCCATCCGCTTCTGTGCCAACCTGTGTCATACTGTAGGTGGTGACCTTCCCTCATCCACCAATTTAATTTTTCTTCTTCCTCTTTCTCTCCCTCAACTGAACATTCTAAGGCTACTGCTATTATGGTTCTCCCTCTAATCACATGGCCCAATGAGCGATCTTTCTTCCTTCACTTTATTTAATACCTCCTCATTTCTTAACTTATCCACCCATTCATATCCAGGAGAGGAAGTATGTAACTCTTAAATAAGTAAACCTTGAGGTTAATCCTTACATCCTCTTATTCAATCTTTCTATACATTTAAAAATTAGTTTCACTACAGTTTCATGTACACCATTGCATTCTATTCTCTGAATCTCAAGAATATATCCAAGTAGTAACGGGGGTGTCAAGAATAATCAATGCCTACATAGCTTTATATCTGACAGAGAAAGGCACCTATATAGAATGAATCTTTCCCTCTCTAAATTGTTGTTTGTAGGGTAAAGAGGGCAGTAATATAATACCGTTATCCTAGGTCTGCCTGACCTGATAATGTTCCATCATTATTTCAATGTTTTTGTTCTGTGAATAATCCCTACCATAGCCCCAAAATCAGTCCATCCATCTTAAATTTTACACTATACTGCCTTTTTTGAAAGTCTATGTTAAACACTCTATATCTCTCATCTCCCTTTATGGCGTGTCCTCTTATTGACGACAATATTGGTACAGTCCATAACTGGTGTAATCCCTTTTGGTATTTGCTCATAATATTATGTGTAATACTTTGTCACCCAAAAACATTTGAGCCTATGTATCCATTCTAAAAGCACTGAAAATAAACCAATTATTTTTGCAGATAAGTAAAAGTAATACATAAATGGTGATAGATCATTTGAAATGAGAAAGGAGGGAGAAAATGGTTGTATCCAGATGATAACTGACATGGAATGAATATAGAATCCATTGAAGAGCCATAGACTTTTGGCACAAGAATATAAAGATCACATTCCTAGATGGAATGTGAAAATGCTCAGGCAATTTGAGTGATAAGAATTTGCAAAAGCCCAAGGTTTAAAAAATGCCTGCACACACACTTCTTGTTTCAAGGGAAATTTGCAGAAATGTGTTCATATATTTGCAACTTCCACTCCATTCTGTGGGAACTACAATTTTCCAATTCTCTTTCCAGAGTGAGACACATTTAAAAAGCCAGCAAATCAGTGGAAAGATTCTTTCCCGCCTTGAGTCATGTTTTAGAAATGGGCATCCACCAATACCTGATGATATAATGCTTGCTTCTTTGCTCAAAGCTCTCAGACAATCTGTACAACCCATGCAGGATGATAAACTTCTTTCCACACTTGATGCTATGTTGCCGCACCTTAATGACCTCTCGCCTCTCTGCTGCCTTCATGTGGCTCTCATTGGCAGTAATATACAGGCAAGTTTTTGCACCTATCATATATATATAGGTTTCGTAATTCATTTAAGAGCCCTCTTTTTCAAGTCATATACAGCCAGCCACTGTAGTGACTGGGTAACATTCTATGAACCTGATTTTGAGGTTTCAAGGTAATTTACACGAAGTTGGTTTCCACTCTAACTGGGATGTGAAAATTTTTGTTTTTCCATTTTGTTCAAGTTTGTGTTTTCATTTACTGAGAGATAAATGTTTGAAGTTTGTTTCTATCCAATGAGTTTTAATCATAGTTTGTTATACATCCAAACATAATGTATAGTGACATCTCTGGTAATCATTTTGTTATTCCTATCAGTGCCACAATAAAAACATTATACTTTAAGGTAACCTGATGGCTTCAGGTGTAAACGAGAAGTTGTAACTATTTTATGAAGCTGGTCGTTTAGCTAGATTGTATTTTTGGTGGAGTTCCTCTCAAGGAGGCCATAGGGCACTTAAACCTATTGCTCCATTGTGCCAGCTACCCTTCTGGTGAATCACCCATAGAGGCCAATTGCCTTACTGAAGCCCAAGAGGTCCCCAATGGGGATACCCCTAACCTCCCAAGACTCCATAAATGGTGTGCCAATGAATCTATCGTGACTCATCACAGCAAGGTACTCGTATAATATGTAGGATGTGGTTTCATCCTATTCTTTGCACCACAAACTGCATCTGGATGACTCTGCAATTCCCAGGAGGTGTAAGTGCCTCATTACTCGATAGTGCCCCATAAGGAGTCCCACTACCATTCATAATTGACCCCTATTAACCCTTTTGCTACGAACACTGGAAATATGTGACAGAAGCTGTCCTGACCAGGAAGGTGAATGTCAGATGATTCCATCAGATTTTCCTATGCAAGCGAACAAAATACAAATATTTCTGTCACTATGCTTTTCCCACTTTCTGGTGATCACAGGTAACATCTTCTAAGTTTTGGGACCCAACTCAGGAGGGGTTAGGCCTTTCTATTGGAATTAGGGAGCTGGTACTGATATCAGAAGTATGGGAGATTTCATCCATTTTGTCTAGCATGCTTACATTGTGCGAACAATTGATCACTTAGGGCAAATTAATGATAACAGTTTACCCATAGATTTGTGAAATTCGTAATAGTATATAAAGGCCGCTTTACACGGTACAATTTTTTGTACAAACTCTTGTATAAACTGAACAAAATTGTATGTTTGTCTGAATGGAATTAGAACAGGTTCTATTTCCCATTCAGGCAATAGCACAAGCGTTCGTGCTATTTGCCGCTTTACACGGTACAATTTCCTCATACAAGAAATTGTACAAAAAATTGTATCATGTAAAGTGGCCTTAATAAGTGTTGTGATTTTTTAAAATTAAATTGAGTTGAGAAGCTTTACTGATGTTAAACCACCGCTATGGAGCGTGTTTTCGTCAAATTCACTCCTCCCTCCGTCAAACCGGAGCATTCCTTCAAGTGCTCCACTCCAAACCGGAGAGTTTGCTATGAGGGTTCGATTCCCTGTAACAAATACATAGAAGCTTTCACATTTATTGTGTGCCAGGGACCAGTTTTTGTAGCCTCATGGAATATCCCAGCTAGCCACACACTAAGGTTATTGTATATGCGGGCATCCCCACATGTCCCGGTGAAAGGGTGAAGGATCCATGCTAGTGCCTTTTGGAGAGAGGCTCCCTTACTCTACAAGTTTCTGCAGTTGTGATTTTTAGAGCCTTTTTCTTTTTTACGCGTATGCTTGCAAAAATGAATGAAAGTTAGTGGCAATCCTTGTAGGGTGCCAACACATTTTGCCTCAGTGATGAACCTATAATCTGTGATGAATTCATTTATGTCATGGCAGGCATGAAAAGCCTCTTTGCTCTTTAATGGAGTTTATTAAACGTGTTCAATCTGGCATATTTTTTTCTATTACATTCCATAGAGATGGCTAATGGGTGAAAATTTCATATAGGTATCAAACAGTGTAATATTGAGAATTAAATATTTACCTGGTGGGAGAGACATCCCAGCCATTGCACTGACGTCCATTGGATGTCCCGCATGGATGTTACTGACATCCATGGACATCCATTTGACGTCCAATGGACATCCTATGCATGTCCAAATGTCCCACTTGTGGACATCCAATGGATGTCCATTTAAGGACGTCCTATGGATGTCCAAATTTGCCACTTGTGGACATCCAATGGATGTCCAATTTAAGGCTTTGAAAGGATGTAGGCAAATATTTCAGTTTCTTGGGATCTACAGATGTTACCCATATGCAGTGCGGTCCTAATAGAGAAGAATTACGTAATTTAAAAAATTAGCGTGAAGCATGAAAATTGTTGTCACTAAAAGTTACCTATATGTTCAATTAAGTTGGGAACTTCATTTGGTTCTGAGCGAGCAGCACTGCATAATAATAATGCTACTGAGGTTTTCTGAATTCAAAATGTTCTCGGCAGCCATTAAACTACAAATACAAAGTGAATCACAATGAAGCTAAAAGAGATACAGAAACTAAAAGAAATAGAAACTAAAATAAATACACCTTTCAAGTTTTCCCGAAGGTAAAGATTGCTGGCGAAATACATATATAAACCCAAAGAAAATATAAAGTATTTGATAACAGTTACGAGGAAATGAGAAGGGTTTAACTTGAAACCTAGTACGCCAAGGTAAAGAATGATATAGGCATGTTATTTACCTGTCTAATTTTGTTTTACCACTGTGCACTTCACCATTGTAGGATTCCAAAACCACAACGAAACATAAAAAATAGTAATATTGCACAAATAATGCAAATAAACGCAAGTACGATTAAAACAGCACGTTTCACACTCCTAACCGTGAACGTACAAATATCAACAATAAAAATCTTATAAACAAGCCGGGGAAACAATTGAGCAACACCTTTCGTTCTTATTTCTTTCTTGACGTAACAGAGTAGTTTTCGTCCCATGCAGCAGGCCTGTGTATATCGAGATTACCCTTCAATGCTCATTTACAACTAAAACTTTGAACATCATTTCCTGGCCTGCATATTGATGTAACTGCATGGACGTTTTTAGGATGTCATTTTCATGGCATTGGATGGACATCCAAAGGGTGTCCTTTTCCTGACATCCAATGGATGTCCTTTTTCTGACATCCAATGGATGTCCTTTCCTGACATCCAATGGATGTCCTTTTCCTGACATCCACAGAATTTCCTATTCCTTACATCCAAAGGATGTCCTGCATGGACCTTTTAGGGATGTCCTTTTCCTGACGTCCAATGGACATCCAATGGATGTCCATAAGGGACTTCTGGATGTCAGGATGTTAAATGGATGTCCATTGGACGTCATGCAGAGGCTGGGATACATTTTGATCATAAACCAAGTACTTCGGTATTAATTTTCATGTACTAATGTAAGGGCAGTGTGACCCACCAGTGGGTAATGCAGCATTTTGGGCTGAATCTACTCTAATCCAATAGTAAGTCATGCTAGATTGAATGTGTTAATTGTATGGGCTCTCATCTTGATGAGGATGACAATCATGGATCCAAGTGGAGAAAAAACTCAAAAAGTACCAAGTCTGTTTTCTTCTTGAATTAATCATCTCTGGAAATTCTAGCTTATAATTTACTCATGCCTATGTGATTTATGTTTATGTTATTGGTAATTAATTGATTGACTACCTTTATAACTATCTATGTGATCTCCATTGTTGTAGCTAATTCATGAAGGAGTGATGGATGCTATATGTAGGCGATTTTTAGCAGAAATGAAGAACTGTAGGCTCAAAGATATAGAAAGATTGGCATTCATATTGACCTTGCTTAATTATGAGCCAAAAACTGAACCCAGCATTTATGAAACCATGGTGACTGAAATCCGTAGGAGGATGGCAGAAAGAGAAATTGATTGTTCAAAGTGGATGGAGATTGATAGACATGGAGAATGTTTGATAAGATTCTTGAGTTTCCTCACTTTTCGACAAATATTCCCTCTTGATCTCATTGATAAAGCCATGGATTCAGGTTTCATCATCAGATCATATGGTAAGGACAAATATCGTCTCATGCATTTATCCTTAACCAGGAAACCACTTGATTGTCAGTGATTACTTTCAGCTATAGTCCAATGCATTTTGGATAATTGTGGATTTAAAAAATTTAAGATTCATATGCACATATATATTTTATTTCAGGACGTAACCAGAAAAAAATTGGAAGAGAAGTTTTTGTCCTGGACAAATGCTTGGAAATTCTATTTCCTGGACAAATAAAAAATAGTTTGAGCCCAGAATTGAGAGAAATTTTAACGAGAGTAAGTAGATTTGTTAATCCAGAGACTTGCAGTTCTGAAAGTAGAACCAAGTAATAAGAGATATTTAGGAATAAATCCTTAAGATCATTAATCGTTCACAGCATTATTATTTTTGTGCCGACTGTGGTCAGTTTGCACCTATTTCATGTGTGTTTTTCTAAAGAACATAGAGATAGTCACAGCTATACATTCAGCCATTGGACTTAGCTCTACCACAGGGTCTCTAGAAGTCCCTTCTGGAATGGCCAAACTGGAGTCTAGTTAGCTGTACCCTGGTGAAAGTACCCAGTCTGTGACTTAGCCAGTGATTAAGGATTTTCAGATCAAATGAAGCATGTCACTGGAAACTCACTGTACACTATACACTTTCACTAAATTTTAAAAACTTATTAAATGTCTGTTTTGAAGTGTCTTACTTCTCTCCTTTTGATTTAAAATATTAATTTGAGATTTTTAACAATTTCATCATACATTAAATTCTGTTACTGAGACAATCACTGGGCACCCAGTGTAGTAATCTATACACCTATCTCACTGGCTAGGTTCCGGGAATCACTGGGTACAGTGAATTTCAATAATAGTAATAATAATAAGGAATAATTATTTATTGCTTGTTAAAATTATTGCCTTTTACATTTGGCATGTCCTATACACCTGCCATATGTCTGGGGGGAGGGAGTTTTGTTAATATTTATGTGCATCATCGTAAAATGATATTTAGGTTAGTATTAACTAAAACAATAGTTGAATTAGCATTCTCTTTTTGTGAAGACAATTCAACTATACTTTTCAGCCTAATAAGCAAAAATAAGTTTAAACCCTAAACCCCTCCCCCCCCTGTCGGTATGCCACTGCGTGTTTCATCTTAACTTGCTTTCATGATCATATTTTTTTGCGAAAAAGGTGGTAGGTACTTTAATGCTGAGAGAGGACTAAATGGGTTCTTGGCATTATGTCCTTTTCTAAACTTGCTTTTTCTTGGGTTGTATATTACTCCCCTTTCAGATACTTGGCATTAATCTTTGTGTGTTCCATGTCTCTACTGTTTTGGAAGGGATTTTTACATGTTCAGTTGGTGATTTCCTGACGAATTTGAATGTTAGCTATAGGTGATTTATATTGCCCAAAAATGTACTGAGAACCCTCTCATAACCACAGCACTCTGCATGGATAGAGCAGAACAGATATAAATATGTATGAGTTTTCTGTGTGATTCTTCCCTTGTGTTGAGACTGCTCTTAGAGTTTGCTGGAGAAGTTCAGTAAAATGCTTTCAATATCTACTTCTTGACTCCCCTATTCTAATGAAAAAGTGCTCGCTTGGCGAAGAACCTTTTTTGCATCACTTCCTCTGCCTTTTCAATTGCTTATAGTATTAAAATAAAGTTTTATTTTGCAGGAACTCCTAAGAAAGAGACCAAATTATGCTGGAGGGAAAAGGCATAGTGCTAGTGATCGTCTCCTGCTTGATATCTTTGAAAACATAAGATCATTATCTGGTAGTGAAGATGGAGCATATTTACACCATATTTTGCCACAATATGAGCGCCCAGGTAATGTGACTACTCTCTTATCGTTTGGTGAATGTAAATAGGTGTCACATCATCTCAGCTGCCTGTTACCCACATCCTTTTAGATCATTATAAAGTGGTTAGGATAAGCTTTGATGAAGTATTCCTATTCAAATTAGCATTTTGTGGTCTATTTCTCCATTCCTATGCTATTTTTCTCTCCAAGTGGGCATATTTCTCATCCCTCTTCTCTTTTTCCCTCACCCAGCATTCTACCTTTGATAGCTAACTTCAGCATTCTCTTGCCCCTAAGTACTTGTTCCATCCATAACTACTCTGCCTTCTCGTAACTTCTAACAACAATCTTATCTCTTCTCCTTCTATGTTCCACACCTTATGACAGAAAACAAGGGATATAATTACGTTTACCTCTAGCTAAGCTTCAGTGTATTTTCTGATGCAGATTTCATGTCATTTCACACTTTACCAGTGTGTATAGTATACCTAGGGCATTAGTTTAGTACAGTTATCCCTTGTCAACCAGTTTCTTATACCACAGCCCTTGGTTATCCCCGGTCTACAGTTAGGGCACTACTTTTCTCAACTGTATTTCCCTTGCGTATGTGCAGTTCTGACCAATCTAATGCCTTTTTTCATAATACTCATGATTTTCACAAATGATTTTGTACACAGATACTCGCGCACCAGTGCTAAAATTAATGCATCAAGGAATTTAATTAGCCTTGAAAATATCATGTGACTTGACCAGAAATCGAACCCTGATCTCCCAGTTGCCGATTAGTAACACCAATAAGCCATCTTCCTTCAAGGCTAATTTTGAATCAATGGAATGCATTTATTAATGTATATTATTTTAGAAAAAATAAAATTACGTAAACGTTAACTCAAATTTAAGTGGAACATGACATCTTGCCCCTGATTTGCCCTACACTTCGTGGTTTACCAACTGTGGGGTATTTTGTCAACTGTGGGGTTTTTCAGGAACATAACCCCCATGGTTGACGAGGGATACCTGTCATCAATTGTTGTTTATATGGTTTATTTCAGTAATAGACTGAGAGAAGAGTACAGTTTTTTAGCTTATCATTGTTCATTGCTCAAGTCATGTAGGTAGTTGAGTAGAATCCAGTGGTGAAGCTTTTTGGAGGGACATTACAATTGAAAGTTAACTTTAAAATTTGTGTCTTCAGCTGTTTTTGATGCATGTCTATAGTGCAACTAGTGTCGGCAATAAAGCCAGCCTCAGGGAAACTAATGTAATGCGGTCTACTTGTGACTTTTACTAAAGTAGGATTGCAGATGTCTTAGCAGCTAAAACTGTTGGTATGTGTATACATATATAATGAACTGTAGAGGAAACAAAGTTGGAAGTTTACTGTCAATGTAGTTGAAGACAATTTATTCATAATGAACTGTAAAGGAAACAAAGTTGGAAGTTTGCTGTCAATGTAGTTGAAGACAATTTATTTATGAGACACTCGAGCAAATGTACAATTGCTCTTTGTTAACTTTAAACAGACCCATGTGTAAGAGATAATTTAGAAAATTCTGTTATCAAAATTATTTGGCTTAGAGACGACTGTTCACACCACTTTCACAACAGGACACATTAAGTTTCAAAACCATTCATTTGTGAAGTATTATTTTTTTAATCAAATTTTGAAATTCAATAAATAAATTGATTCTATTTTATGCTATATACTATTTTTGGATGTGCATATTGATATCTTATGTCGACAGCTACTGATATTGCACTCATTTCTGATTGTAGACATAGTGTTTTGCATAGGGAAGAATGGAGAATTCCAAAGCATAGCATTGCCTGAACACAGTTATAAACCACTGCAGAACTGTCAAACAGATTCTGGACTTTGGCATGCAGTTGTAGTTGGTGGCCGAAATAGTTATGTGAAACCTGCCAACCAACCAAATGGCCCATTGCTGCATAAAATGCTCTTGATGGAGAAGCTTGGCTATAAGCTTATATTGGTAAGTCTCTACTATTTTGGTAAGGAACATTACAATGTGTAAAATACAGATAGGTTCTTGATAGCCCTAACTTAAGGCATGTTTGTCATTGGATGGACATATTTAGCATTTTATCCTTCTCAATTCTGTTTTGTCTCGCATTATTTCTGTCTTAAGCTCCGCCGTTAGACTAGGCATTGACTCCATCACAAGCAGCTCCTTCAGCCACATCATATGTTGCTCAGTGGATAGATTAATAAGTCAAAAATTGACTATACAAATATATTGTCTAGCCAAAATTTGATCGAATCCCGAATCGGGATCCTATTTTTTTATCGAATCCGAATTCTAATCTTCCTCAATTACATTAAATTCAAATCTTCCTTTTATCTGTAATTTGTTTAATAATGCTTCCTTTCTTGTGAATTCTCTCATTAAACCCAATCGAAGCTGAATCTTATTTCTTAGTGTAAATAAAATAGGAATAATGGTCATATAGTCCCCACTCGATGAAATTAAGGACATGTTTGATGGCAAAAAAGAATGGGTAATTTCAAAAGTAAATCTAAGTTTAATTTTTCTTAAATAAAATTGAAAATTCAATGAAAACATTAAAAGTTTTTGTTTAGAAAATGCAGCATTTCACTCTGTCAGGATCTAATCGATTTCTTTTTTATCTTCTAAATTTCCATCAGAACTGAAGGCTTTTTCTGAAAATACTGTTGCTGGAAGAAAGCAGGGGAACTTTTTTTTAGAATTTTCAAATTGGGGAATTTGAAAGAGTTCATATATGGACAAGAATTATATAGTTTTCAAAATGCTGCTTAAATATTTCCTACCATGGTGTTTATGATTTAAATGATACAAATGATCAATTACAGTAAGTTCTTGACTTTGATACATGTACCTTATGCTGGCTCTACACGCTAGGATGAGTGGCCTGGATCAGCCGACTTAACGGCTGATCCCACCGTGTAGAGGCGTCACCATTGCTCAGCCGAGGGGTAGGCTCAGTAAGCCTCCGGACCCCAGTTTAAGTAATACGCTTTGTTTTTGTTCGGATTAAACAACTCGTGTGGCATGAAAACGGGGTTGCTATTTAAAACTTTGATAAATAAGATTCTCAATCCAATGGAAGGAAACGGGGAAAAAGTTTCGGAAAGTACCGAAGGTAATAGAAAGTGATAATATACCCGTAGAATTATCTCATTCTCTCAATAATCATCTATGCCAGTCATGTTGAGTGTTTACAATGTCATTTGTAAACTTTGGAACCAGATGGCGAAGCGTCGATTTAAGTGCTTCGTGTAGAAAGGAAGGTGGCTCAACGTTCAGGCTGAGCCAAATATGCTGAGCGCAGGCGGACGTGTAGAAGAGGCATTAGATAACTAACATGACTTTTATATATTTCCATTTATTAAAAGTTAATTTAACGTAACAAACAATTTTGTTTATATAATTTTGTTGTGTTGTTTATGTGTAGTCAAGTGAGACGAATGTAATAAAACGAAGTGTTGAGTGTGTATAGACTGTGAAAGTATAGTTTAATTACGAATTATTTAAGTGAAACAACGACAGGTTATGGGCCCAGGGCGCTCAGTGAAAAGTAAAAAAGAATTGAGAAGAGAAAAAATTTGTTAGAAAGTGCGGAAACGAAAGAATAGACGGCCGGCGAAAAATATAAAGGAAAGATCAAGATGGCGGACGGAGAGACGACGAAATATGGAATTGAAAAGCTAAATACTACAAATTATTATTCTTGGTCCAAAGTAGCGAAAGCTGAATTAATAGAAAAGAATTGTTGGAATGCCATTGACCCTGGGTTTGATGAAGAACGAGTTGATGATTTAAATATCGATCAAGCACGACTGAATCACAAGGCCCTAGCATTCCTACTGAAACACGTATCTAAGGAATATATTGAAGATATTGGTGATAACGACTTTGCAAAGGACGCTTGGGACATTCTAAAGGAAATCCATACATCTTTTACATTGACCAAATGCCTGAAGGTCATGAAGCAAATGATGAACGTACTGAAAACGCCGGAGAAAACGATGCATCAATATATGGCTGAGATACAAGGTTTGAACAGAGTGGTCCAAAGTGCAGGATACGGATTAGAGCTCAACGACAAGCAGCTGGCAGGCCTATTCCTGGCAGGTCTTCCCGATACCCACAGAGTCACCATTGCAATTCTGGGTGGCGACAGGGAGCTATCAACAAGAAAAGTTAAAGCTGTATTATTGCAAGAAGACGAGATGGCCTGTGACGAAAAAAAGGCGGTACACGGAGCGCTGACGTCTAATTTCAACCAAGGATGGAGAGGACAACGGGAAAGCTATCGCGGTTATCACCCAACCCAAACCAGGCCACCGATGGAGTAGAAAAATGGAAGCAATGATGATAGAAAGTGTTATAATTGTAATAAGTGGGGACACATTTCCAGAGATTGCCCTCGAAATCGAAAATGTTTCAATTGTGGAGAGAGTGGTCATTTCGCAAGAGATTGCACGGAAAATAGAGATAAAGATATTAAGAAAAAGGGGGAAGAAGATTATGAACCAAATCAGTATGTAGCGGCATGAAGACGATATCATGTATAAACGCAGTGAATTTGACGACTATGAGAATGAAAGACAATGAGTGGATATTGGACAACGCATCGACTGACTACATTTGCAAGGACAAATCGGCATTTATTTCATTAAAACCAATAAAAGGCTACGTACATATGGGAAGGGGCAGTGTTGAAGTGGAAGGAACGGGAACGGTACGAGTAGAGTTAGCATCTAAGTGTGGTAACGTAATTTTGGGACTTTCGGCTGTTTTATATGTACCAGATTTCAATTATAACCTTATATCTTGCTCAAAGTTGGCGAAAAAGGGGATTTCATGCGAAACTTTTACTGATTTCTGTGTGGGAAGGTTCAAGGGAGAAGACATTTTTAAAGCTCCAGAGAGAGAGGGACTTTACATACTAGAAGCAATGTCGAACAAGGCCATGGTGTCGACAGGGTGTGTAGAATCAAAAAATGATAGAGATAGTGACAAAAATGGAATTTATAATGCAGTAGCGTTAAGTAGTGTAATGAAATGGCATAATAGACTTGGGCATTGGCATGAAGAGGGTATAAAGAAAATCCCGGTATTAGACATGAAAGGGAAATTAGATGACAGCTGTGACGTTTGTAATTTAGACAAGGCCGCTAGGAAGAAGGGCAAAAAGAAGCGCAGTAAGGACGATGATGATGAGGAGGACGTAGAGAAGATGCTGGCAGAGCTGGAGTTTGAGTACACGGGCGTGAGGAAGGATGAGGGGGAGAGTATCACGAAAGAAGGGGAGGCTGAGGAGAAGGAAGTGCCAAAGAAGAAGGGGAAGGAGGGGGCGGATGCCACGGCACCACCAAAGGAGGAATGGGCTAAGGGTGCCGAGGGGACCATCAAGACGGCTGTGCAGAAGAAGGAGAAGAAAGATCGAGAAAAGCAGAAGAAGTTGGCCGTGAAGAAGCAGGAAGGGGTCAAGAAACCTGCAGGAGAGGGTCAGGAAGATGGAAAGAGCATGGTGGAAGAGGGTGCAGCAGCTGCAACAGCTAGAGCACCAGCATCCAAGGCTTCTGTGGAGAAGGCTGCAGCGGAGAAGGGGAAGGCGCCCTCGAGACAGAGGAGCAGAGCGCCAAGGCAGCAGAGGAGAAAGGGAAGGCTGAGGCGCCAAGGCAGCAGAGGAGAAAGTGAAGGCTGGGGGTGCTGCCGTGGACGAAGAGGAGAAGGAAGATGCGGCCAAAGAGGATGGCGATGGGGACGACAAGAAGAAGAAAAAGGGTGCCAAGGAGGCGAAAGAGGATGACAAGAAGAAGGGGCCTGGAAAGAAGACGATAGCAGCCATGCAGGAGGCTCTGAAGAAGATGAAGGAGGAGGAGGAGCGGTTGGCACGAGAGGAGGAGCACCTCAAGAGGCTGGAGGTGGCTGAGCAAACGCGGCTGGAGCGGTTGCGTTTGGAGCAAGAGAGGAAGTTGTTAGGAGGTTCTTTGGCTGGGGATAGTTTTGGAAAAGTTAAAATTTAGGGGGAGTAAAAACTTAATTAATTAAAGTGTTTTCTAAAAAGGTTATTAATTGTTGTGAGTCAAATTTAAAAAGTTCAAAATTGATTTGTTAAGGGGGAGTATTGAAAGTTAATTTAACGTAACAAACAATTTTGTTTATATAGTTTTGTTGTGTTGTTTATGTGTAGTCAAGTGAGACGAATGTAATAAAACGAAGTGTTGAGTGTGTATAGACTGTGAAAGTATAGTTTAATTACGAATTATTTAAGTGAAACAACGACACCATTCTTTTTATGTATTTCATTTTTGATGTTCATTTATTATTTAGTGTATTTACTTTTTGGTTTTTTATTGTTTTGTATTGAGTTAACACCATGGTTACCAGAGAGGAAAAACAGTGATTGGTAAGTGAGAGGCCATATTGATAGTAAGGGATAGATACTTACAAAAAAAAAAGTGTCAAGTGATATTGAAGTTTTTATTTAGATAATCGCATTGATACATTAAATTGGTGACCGTGACAGGACATAAGAATAAGAAGATGACTGAAGTTAAGAAGATGAAAGTATTCTTCAAATATTTAACCATTGTTCAGCTGAAGGAACAACTTGATGGTGTTGGCCTCTCTATTAAGGGAACAGAGGCATATTTGTCTACGAGGCTGCAAAAGCATCTGAGAAACGAAAATAGAGATACTGACAGCTTCTACATTGAGGTGGAGCAGCGGCTACCACCAGGAAATAAGGAGATGTAGGACCACCATCAGTCCCTCACCTTTCACTGGTGGGCATTTAGACCCAAAAGTGATGAAAGACTGCCTTCCAGAGTTTCATGGTCGACTGGACGAAAACCTAACAAACTTCATAAAAGGGTCACTCAGTTTGTTAGGTCGAACTAACCTACCCACTGACATTTATGCGCAAGTAGTGACTCAACAGCTCAAGGGGCAAGCTGCTACTTGGTGGCAAAACTTGGAAGGTTTAAACCTGTGTTGGGAGGACTTCAAATGGGAATTCATCACACAGTTTGATTCCGAAGGGTGAAGAGTGCAGTGAAGGAGAAGCTATTCACAGACACCCAACCTACAGGCATGTGGGCGAGCACTTTCATTATTCAAAAATATCAACTGTTCAAGACACTGAACCCAGAAGAGTGTGAAGATAAGGCAATGCACGATATCATTGAATTGCTGCATGATAAGATTAGGCTGTTAGTTAAAGTGTCCAAGCCCAAAACATTCGATGACCTGAGGACAGTTGTTAGCCAACTTGAAGAGGAACACGAAATCAAACCTTCAGGAGATCGTAATCCAGTTAGGAAATGTTTCTAGTGTGGGAAATTTGGACACTTGAAAAATAAGTGCCCTACATTGTCATTTCAAGGAAAACTAGGTGCAATCCATTCTGAGGTGAGGGGGAATGGAAGCCGGGTAGTGGTTAATCCTCAAAGGAAAAATACTCCTATTAAGCCAGTGAATAATGAGAAATGGATTGGCCAGATGGTTAGTGATGGAAACTATCCTCGCCCAGCTATTACTTAAAAATTGGGAACAAAACTTTTAAGGCTATTTGAGACAGGCTAGTAACTCCTCTGTCAATAATAATGTAGCAGAGTTATTAATCCCTATGGTACCACATCATCTAGGACAGGTAAAAGGGGCTGTCGGTAAGGTAACCTACTTTGTGGATGGACAAACACTCCTAGCAGCCAAGTGAGGATGTTGAAATAACCGTTGCTCTGATTAGAGATTTGATTCCTGGGATTATATTGGGCCATGATTTCTTAGTTGCCTAAGATGTTACCTTGGACTATGCAGCCCAGGAAATATTCCTAGGCAAAAATAAACGTTTAAGAGTGACGTGGTGTGATGGTAGCAGTATGACTCAGGCCAAGGCTAAAGACCATGGAGTATACCTAGATGAGCTAGAGTTTGGACCTCTTCCACCGAATGAAGTAAATCACCTGAAAAATTTATTGAAAGAGTTTACAGAAGTCATTACTAACGACATCGGTTTTACCACAACAGTAACACACAGTATCAAAAGCAGTGACTACTCTCCAATCAAACAACATCCATATCCATTAAACCCTGATAAGCGTAACTTTGTAAGAAGGAAAGTTCAGGAGATGGAAACAAGGAGACAAGGCCTTATTGAACGACGAAAGAAAAAATGGCAATTTTCCACAAGAATAAAGATATTTAATTTGACCGGTTTCGGTGTACAACACCATCGTCAGGTGACGATGGTGTTGTACACCGAAATAATTAAATATCTTTATTCTTGTGGAAAATTGCCATTTTTTCTTTCGCTATGATATTCCACCAAATCAAGCCTGCCTTGTGGAAAATTGCCATTTTTTCTTTCGCTATGATATTCCACCAAATCAAGCCTGAAACAACTACCTTTAGGCTTATTGAACCATCTACTTCCAGTTGGGCCTCACCAATAGTCCTACCAAAAAAGAAAAACGAGATTATAGATTGTGTTGACTTCCGCTGACTGAATGAAAAAAGTTAGTGATGCTTACCCCATGCCTGACCTGAAGGACCTGTTGAGGAAAGTAAATGGAGCCAAAATTTTCAGCACATTAGATCTTAATTCTGGATATTGGCAGGTGAAAATAGAAGAGAAATCCAGACACTTAACTGTATTCCCTACACCAAAGGGCTTATTTCAATTCATAGTCATGCCGTTCAGTTTAAAGAATGCCGCAGCAATATTTGCAAGGTGATGGATAAGGTGCTGTCAGGGTACATTGCAGATTTCTGCCAGGTATATTTGGATGATATTCTAATTTACTCTAAGAGTCTCCACGATGATTTCATACATCTGGCAAAAGTATTGGAGAGGCTGAAATTGCATGGGTTGACTTGTCAACTTGGCAATCGGCGACGATTACAGAAAATGGCATCTTTTGAGAGGCCGTTAAGTTAACATAATACGAAAAAGCCGAGAGTAACACAAATTCAATCGCTCATTTTCTGAATATTTAAATCTAAAATAAATATAATTACCCAAAACTTTTTTTTGCTGTGACGGACAACAGGCGCCATCTATGGAGTAGATAATTACTACGAGTCGACTTACGTGGGAAGGTCAAACTACGCCGAAAAAAGATGTTGATGCTTGACTACATCAGACTTTTTCACCATCACAATGATCAAATATCACCTATGGAACTACGTAATGTCTTTAACTGGAGTTGGCGTTCCGAACACTCATAGTTTGGCATCTACTCTTGTGCGTTTGGCAATGAGTCATGGGTCGTCACACAGTTGAATCTGCCGCAGCTACTGAAATGCGGAGAAACGCAAGCATGTCACCGGCCTAACTGAACATCCGTGTATTGCCGGATCCGTGTAACTCAGATCCGTGTAAGTTGAGGACTTAGTGAAGTTCTCTGCCTCTGGTACGTAGAATCCACACGACTGGTATTCAAATCTTTAATCCATTGATTCGATCGAATCTTTGCATTTGATCGAATCCTTTAACCATGGATTCAATCGAATCTCGAATTCACGGATTTGACCGAATCTTTGAATCCCTGCCCCTACCCTAATATTGTCCGTTGCATGCTTTTGTTGCCAGATAGTCTTGAATATGTTCAATTCAGTACAGAACCATGGACCTTATGACTTGCCAGATCAATGAGCAGGCTACCACACTACCAGGATTCCCATCTCGTCTGTTGCCAGCACATTTTTGGTTACCTAAATCCACAACTCAAGAACTACATGCCAATTCCTTTCTATGTGCTTATCAGTAAATTCCGCATAATAATGTTCATATACTTCTTTAGTCTTAGTGTCGTAATTGATATGCACATTTGCCTACTTCTTTCCTTCTTAACTAAAATTCCTTTTGTATCACAGTTCTAATAGCTCTATCGACTCTTTCTACCCTCAGTTCCCCCACCAGTAATTTTTTATTTTGCTATAGTTATAAGAGTAATTAACTGTATGCTAAGGAAGTTTGTTAAATACAGTCAAGCCCATTTTATCAAACCCGTTTATAATGAAGTGAAGGCTATTCCCTCAAGGGGAAGGCTCAGAAGGCTCAAAGAGAGGATAGGAAATACTGGTCCACATGTAACGAAGTTCGGTTATTACGAAGTAAATATTCGGCCTCAACTTCGTTATAAATGGGCTTACCTGTAGTATGCAGTTATTTTTTACTAAGTACCCTCATAGAATTTTTTATAGCATTCATTAAATGAAGGAAGCTTATCCTCATCAAGGTTGGTTTAGAAATGCAATAAATCACATGGATGTGTCACGATATTTTATGTATACATGGAGTAAAAAATATTTTTCCATCTTATTTTGAGACCTTACAGAGTATGGGAAACTCATGGGAAGTTAACTCATGATTTCCTAGAAAGTTTTCTTATGCAAATGCATTGTGTTTTCTAAAATTTTATTGAATGCACTGAGACAGGGGGAGTGAAGACTAATGGGCCATACATTTTTCACTTGCTTTGGGGGCTCTTAACACTTGTAAAAAAAAGACCATCTAGTTTTATGTGGACTGTGAAACTAACTGCAAACTGTAAGCTCTATTAATTTTAGGTAATAGTTGTGCATGAAGATATTTTCTTTATTTCTTTCTCAGGTTCCATGGTTTGAGTGGGAGAGCCTAGGAAAAATTGGGAAAGTAAGCTACCTGAGACAAAAAATATTTAATTCTTAAGTGTCACCAACTGTATATTTTTTAACATTATTAAATGACTGTTTTTAATCAATATGAAGACATCTGTTCACTCAATTAAGTAGTTATCACTGATTTAGGTTTTCTCTAAAAGAAATACCTTTATAATATATAGTTTTATATTTAGTTTGGTATACAATGATTCCAGAAACAGTGCAGTGTTAGATCTCCATGCTGGTCTAACTTCTGGAACAGTACACTTGTTATTTTAAGTTCAACGTCATTATTGGATAAGCTGTTCATAATTAGCTATTGCATTGCTTACCAGTTCACTCCAGAGAGAGAGAGAGAGACTCCCATCAGGCTTTGCTTCACCATTAATGCACTTGTTTTAAAAAAGCTTGTTCAAACTTTGGTTAGTCACCATAGGTTATGAATACATCAATAACTTTCCCATTAAAACAAATATGGCCCAGGCATGAAACATACAGCATAAATTCCTCATAATGTTGACAAAAAGATGCTACATCAAGGTTAACATGAATGCTTTCTAGTGTCTTTCAATACAAATGGAAAATTCAAGGTGATTTGTAATGCAAAAACATTGTGTCTTGAAGCAAAGAACACCAAGGTGAAGTTCAGTGTCAATATCTGGATTGTAAAGTCAGGAGGTAGAAACTAATGGATTAGGCATACAAATTAAATATTACCTTTAGTTCAAATCCAATTATTACAAGTCTACCCTCCATATCCTATAATATTTTCATTGTGCATGAAATCCATGTCATTACCATTGACATTATCCTAGATTGGTTTCAAACATAATTTCTTCACATCAATGGCCAATGGGCCATTATATAAACCTATCAATATAATTTAAATTATTGCCAAGCATGCAGAAAAGTACACTGCACTACCACAGTTCCATGGAACCAAGTATGGCCTATTACGAGACCCCCGCCATTACGAGAGATTGCAGGGGCACCGTCAATTGACCCTATGATTGCCATGTAAAAAAATACGGTTTTTACAAGACCCTTTTGGTGTTGGCCCACACCATTGCGAGAGTTCCCGTCACCAGCAAACAAACACCAAAAGTGGCCAACATCTGCCATAGCTTGCGATCTGTTACATATGCAATTAATATGAAGTGTTGCGTATCAATTGCATGTTATAAATCACCATCCAATTAATTTATTGTTAATATTGGTGGAAATACTGCAGCATTAGCAGTTACGAATACGTATTTGATCTTCTTTTGTTTTCCTGGGCGGTGGAGAGCACACTCGCACGTCTGTGAGTTGAGAGCATTTCCAAGATAGACACCATGGCCCAAAAATGCAAAACACTTAAGTGTCGGAATGGAAAAACGGTTAGCCATTCAATTGTCTCTCCTAAATTTGTTTTCATATTTTCTTTCACTTTATATCTATCAATGTTGAATATTTTCATGAGTTAATTTTATAATCCACAAGATTATTGAAGTTAGGAAATTATTATTTGTTACCTATACTTGTAACTGCTTGATGTAATGTGATGAACTCGGTGCTAAAGAAGTAGCGCTCTTAGTTTATTGACTTTCAATATGTCTATGGTCCTTTCTATGTTTTGCTGCCATTATTGAGCAATTATATGAATTAATACTTAACACATTTGTTGGTGTGGGATGGCTCTTCATTAGACCCATTTTTTCAGTCCTTTATCATACTACTGTTGCTCATATACGCCCGACAAAATTACTGTACATACATCAAGGGCCTAACAAAATTTTTAAAAAGATTTTATAAAAAAAATAAAAAACTTATTGTGATACAACCACTATTTCAATAAAATTGTTATACATGGCAAAGCAGATTGTTTTTCAATGGGGACATTACATCAGATGAAAGAAATGCCCTCCAAGGCAGGATGCCTTCCACCACTTTCACGGTCTCTTTTTTTCTGTTGAAACAAATGCGATATGTTATTCCTAATGGGTTCCGTGAAATGTCACGAAGAACGTGAATATACTGATCATAAAAATTAAGACCAACCAAGGGAAAGCATAAAGGCTAGTAATAAAGGCGTTACAATTTTGATTTATCAGGTATGGTTTGTTATGGAATAAACATTAGAAAATGGAACGAGCATTAGAAAAGATTAGCTTGGTCAGTTGTGCATTTGGGAAAATAGTCGGCAATTCGAGTATTTTTGCATTTTTTGGAGCAGGTACATTGCTTTTTGATCTAATGGTTAGTTGTTAAATTAAGTGGGAATATGAATTACTGCAAAAATTTTCCCCTTCTTTCGGGATTTGTGTTCAGACTCTCTGGATGGAAATACTTATGCTGCCACACCAACCCGATTCCTAGAAAATTGTTGACAATAGGTTTCATGGCAATTATTTACACTAACCTTGTTAAGACGATACTTCACTATAGCGAGGGTTTTCTTGGGCACTGTGAGGTCTTGTTTTAAAGAGGTTGCACTGTATATGGAAGAATAATGACTTTAGAGAAAAAATAGTTAAGCAATTTCCTAAAATGCAAGAGCTAAAATTATGTATACATACCGATCCATCGTAAGTAATACAGCACCAGCTTCCAACGATACCGGACTTTAAAATTTTGAATAATTCCTATGTCTAAAGGTTGAGACTTGCTGGTCGTGTTCGGGGGCAGGTAAATTACATGCACATTGGCCAATTTAAGGCATTTAAGGTACTTAAGCACGCTGGCATTGTCCAATACTAAAATAATCTTCCTGATTTCCCCTGCCATTTTCTTTTGCAGCCGTATTACTGTATGTTGGAAGATTTCATGGGACATCCAGCTTTGTGTATTGAAGTGGTAAAAAACCGGAAGGGTTTCCATTTTTACATTTTTCAAGCATTGTGGCCTTTCAAACCTTACAGTTACAATCGGCTTAATTTTATCTGAGCCCGTCTGATTTACACAGAGCCCTATAGTCTCGTGTAATGTGCTTTTTTTCCCTCCACGGTGTCTATCCCCTTTAAAGCCCAGGGTTGCATCAGGTGGTGCGTGAAAAAACAGTCCAGTTTCATCAAAATTATACCGATCTTTGGGACTATATACCCAAATATCTCTTCCTATAAAGAGGTTGCACTATATTCATCACCCATGATCAAATGGACTCCCATCAAGTGCAGAAGCAATGTTCCTCCCATTATCCCTGACAATGCATACAATTTTGTTAGTCAAACCCTAGTGTTCAATAGCTTGTGTAATGAAGTTGCGAATATTCACTCCAGTGTGTAAAAGCTCAAGAAATGGCACACATTCTAAGCATGCATGACAATAAGTATGATTTAAATCCAAAAAATGAGCTGTCAAACTCATTTAGTCATTGGTGGCTGTTGACCTCCACGTCTGTTGTAAGAGCAGCGTATTTAGCTTCAGACAACAAATTTTGTTTTTTTTTTCTCAGACAGATGATAACTTTGTTTGCAAAATATTTTCGTGACGGAAGAGTGCATCATGATTATAGGTGACTGGTCAGTTTATGGAAACCTTTATTTCCACTACTGATATAGGTTGATTGTCAAGGCAAGTCGTTTCTTCAGTCAATGTTGTAATAAATGCACTCATTTTATGACCAGATTTAAAACTCTTGAGTTTTAGCAATAAAACTCTTCGGAGTAGGTTCAGCACTGGGAATAATTGATTTTTTTGGTAAGAGGAGGCTTGAATTGCATGTGAGAACTTGAGGGGGATGGTGAAATTGAAATCATGAATTATCTGAGGAAATTGTCAGCGTCATCAGAATCAGTTGAACCATGTAAAAATCTGGGATTGGCAATTGGACTGGGAAGAGAACTTTCAGTTTCAGTATCATCTACATCGTCAATTTCCAAATCTAATTCTTCTTGCATCGTCTTCGGATGTGGAAGAGGAATAGTTTTCTCTATTTCTAAAAATCAGTATGTTTTCTTTAGATGAGCCCATAGAGGAGAAGTTGCATGGGATTTTCCTCCCCTCGATATTTTACAAGCACAATGGTTGAACACAGCAAATGTGTTGTTCGTTTCTAATAACTGAAAATGGTGCCATATACTTGATGAATCATTTAACATCGTGACTTGTGAACTCAAAGTAAATTTAATTTTATTACTAATTATTGTATTGAGTTGAATATTATTGAATACTTTCAAAATTTTATTTTTATAAGTAATTGCAGCAACTGTCAAACACTTTCAAGTTGTGTTCAGAAACTCTTACATAAAATTCAAAAACTACTTTTGCAAGTACTGTAGATTTGGAAGAACATTTGTAGTTTTAAAATCAATGATGATAATATACTAAGTAGAGTGATATTCTTAACGAAGCTTGTATCAAGTGGCAACCATTGACGATACACACAAAGACAAAGGTTCTTCAATTTCGCATCATGACAGGTTTTCTCGCATTACTTACATTGAAAAGATAGTTATTCTTACTGCTACAATTTTGACGGCAAGCCATTCGTTGAAGCTGTTGTCTTTAAACCATAATGGGGTGTTTGCATAATTTTTTTTTAATAAAAAAAATCTCTTTAATAATGTGTAGAGGAATGAAAACGGATGAAGAAAAACATAAGTTTATGTGCAGTAAAATGCTTATTTATATAATAATATTAAAATAAAATCGCTATAATACCGAAGATTTTAGCAGAAGGAGAAACGTCCTGCGATTCGTCGACTGGTGTGTGACGTCATCTGCTCGTAGTCGTCCATGTGAGCTTTGAGTTGAGGGTGAAAGAGCTGCTAACAGAAAGGATTGAGAATTGAAATATCCACAAAAGATATATTTAATTGGATGTTCCTATATACTGAAATAGACAAAATGCCTATACAGCATTATTAAATTGTTAGGTATAACAACTTTTCAAGTTCAATAGGTATTTAAAGTGATGCCTATTTTCATTTTAAGCGAAGTTAATTTGAGCACATGAAAATTTTCATTTGTTAAAGCACCAGCTTGCTGAAATTGTAATTGAAGTAATATGTTAGTCAATGTTTTCGGAAATCATGGAATTTATTTCTGTCAGCAGCCATGATCTTCATGTATATCCAGTCCCATAAACCTGTTGCAAATTTTTGTAAGTGATCCTTCTTAAACTTTGATGACTCAATAAAGTAGCCTTATCTTATGTTTGAAATAGATATGAAGAACATCCAAAAGTTTAGGTTTTAAAATTAGTTTTCTAAATATTCTGGGGCTAAACAACAGTGAAATAAGCATGAATGAGTTTGCTCTTCATAATAAGCTCGATATTTTTTGCATAAGTGAACACTGGTGTTGGGAAACCCAAAGTCCCTTCACACATTTTGATAATTTTGGCCTAATGAATAGGTAGGAAGTTAGTTACTTTAGGAAAAGACACATGAGAGATGGTGTGGTAATTTACATGAATAAATCAGCTGATATTTAGTCTAGACTTAGCATGTTTTAGGCTTCCTCTATGATGAATTTAATATTGAGGCTACAGGTATTATCATACATATTGTTAAGTTCATAATAGTATCTTTATATAGAGCACCTAATTTATATCCTAATGTACTTTTGGAACATTTTGAAGATTAATTAATTTTTTACATAGTATATAATAACAATTGGGATATAATATCAATTAACTATGACTTGCTGCTGATTTAAATTCAGGTTTCGATAGGGTGGTTTTTTAGGCAAACAATTTGAAAAATGTGAGAGTTAGCATGCTTAGGTAACATTTTTACCAGTATTAGTATAACTAGTGTTTCTAGTCAGGTAATGCTGTTTCCTGATTTGGAGCATTATGAGTAATATTTAACTATTTTGGCAAAAAAGGATCTGTCAATCTCGGGGTTTAGGCATAAGCAGTATTTTAATGGCACATTGATAAAGAAAAAATGTTTACATTAAAACATTCCCACTATGGTGTCATTTGATTAAATATTCTCTGTATACCATGTTTATCAGGCATAAAATTGTCAGGCAAAGATATTTCTGTAAGATTTTTCAATCTGTTTATGAAAGTGATTTTTTGATTCATGTCCCGCCTGGCAGCTTTGAATCATTTCTTTCGTTGTTTTTCGGCTTTTGGTACCGTGAACAACTCTTTGTCGGTATTCTTCAAGCTCGTATTTTTACATTTTGGTACAAAACACCACTTGTAGGTTGACATCGATAAATAATATTAGCGAGGTTCGTTTCAACTAACACCAGCAGTAATAAATGAAAGAGGTCGCGAGTGCTGAGTCCATCATATACCACATATACCTACGGCGAGGAATTTCGGGAGCAGTCTGAAGTTACGGGCAGATGACGTCACAGGCTGCCATATTGAAATTTGTTGTTTTTGCGGGCATTCAAAACGGGTTATGTTTTACACAGCTATAAATGACCCAGATTAAGCCCAATTTGAACTTCAAATAGTAGTTGCGTGCTCAGGAAGACGTGATTTATCTGTATATGTAAACAATAAAATACGTGCAAACCCCCCATTAAGTGGCGAAGCCTATCATTATGCTAACTTTAGCAAAATCTCATTAAGGAAGAAAATCAATACAATAAAAATAAGCCAGATGCTATGGTAAGTAATTCGTTAACGGTAGACGGAATGCGAATTTAACTCTTCACTGCGAATTTAATGTAGTTCGTCAGCATGCTTAACAGCATGCTGCATACTTTTATGGTCCAGAGTACCCTGGATGATATTACTCAACACTACTCCCCCACCAGGCCACTTTATAGTTATTATTTGGCAATCCAGAGGACTCTGTTACGGTCCAGAGTTCTCCACGTAGTCGCAGAGTTAACTACCAAAGACTTCGTATGGATGCGTATGGCATGGGTGCCCAATGGTGTATGGCACGATATTCAAAAGTATTCGAGGTCGTTCATTTAGCATAATTATCTGAGATCTTGAATATCGAATATTTTTCAGTAGTTGAGGTATTCGAATATTCGTGGATACTATTTGAACATCCCAAATAAAACTGTATTACACTAATTTTGAGGTTCTTAAAACTAAGTTTGAATAATTATAAAACTTATTTTCCTGAACCTCTACTCATACCACATGAAGAAAGAATTCATTTTAAGGTTGAACCTGTGCATCATTCTAAAGGAAATAATTTATTATTAAAAAATGTCAAAATATTTTATAAATCTAGTTTATTAAAATTTCAGGAATTTTTCATTCCATTTAAAAACTCTTCCTTGAAAACAGTTTCAGATCTTTATCTCACTAATATTATAAATATCTCTTGCTATTAACAATTTAAAATTCATCAAAACTTAACAAAATGCATTTACAAAAATAATTTTCAAAAGATATTTAAGGACTTAATGGATAGCCTACATTGTGTATAAATTTATTTAGTCGAATAAACTATGCAACACTTTTTTAGTATTCTCATACACCAAAAATAAGGCAGCAGTAGCAGGAACTGTGCGGACCAAAGTTGGTTTCAATCCATTGTACAGAGCTGGCAAACCTATTTAAACAAAGCACAATGTGTTAGCTCCATATACTACACAATGGAAATTAGTCTGATTTCCTAGCTATTGCAACATAACAAACATCTACAAGTTAATTTGTGAGCTGTCAAAAGGGCTAGAAGAAGAGCGTGATAAGCCCCTCTTTACTTGAGTGCATAAGTGAAATATCATGGAAGGAGATACTGAAAAACAATAGCTGATTTCTACGTACTTATAGTGGGCGAATACATACTGAAATTTTAATAGAAGTATTTTCATTCAACAAAAATAGTAGATGCTATGATTACCATACACTTAACATGGGTGGTAAAAATAATATATGAACACCACACATCCATACACCAACTTTTAACTTTTAGGAGGAAGAGGGAGATGATATGTGGAGGGAAAGAGTGGGAGGAGACTAGAGCATATGTTTTAAGAATGAGAAATGACCTCAGTGAGAAAGCTGTTTAGACCTATACTTTCAGAAAATAGCGTAAAGAACATAAACATTAGATTAAAATGTCATTCAGAGTAAATTCTTAGGTATATAGGAAGATTTTAATTATTTTCTTTAGTTCACTTTTCCATGGCTCCACGGTTCCATCCACAGGTCCTGTTCCCATGGTTACCACTTTAAGACTATAATATACTTCAATTTCTTAGGCCTTGCATGGCGTAGTGGTTAGTGCGTTGGATTAACAATGATAGGGGCTCAAGTTCAAATCCCCCAAATGGGAATTTTTTCCACTCGAAAAGCTTAAGATTTCAATGTGTAGACTTTCATAATTATAAATGAATCATTAGTCATAGTTCATGAAGCGTTTTAATGTGATTTTACCCCAAAACATGGGAAACACGTTCAAGGAAACCTGTTCAAAATGAATATTTTAATGTCCCTTTTGTCTGGTCATTTTTCTCTGAAATACAAAGCACTTAGCGTACAATTAATTTTTAGTCCTAGCAAATTAGATGTTTATTTGTATTCAAGTCTCTTAGACAATTAAATATAACATATTTATAACATATAGCGTAAAGTGCAAACATTTGTCATGTCCCGAATGGGCACATGGATCTTGATGGAATTTTGCTATTCTAAATTTCACTTTCCCAAAAGATATTTGTGTACTGTTAATGGGCATCGCTCAGATTAGCCAACAGCCAATGCCTCGAGAGTAAGATTTCACTTTCGACTTCGCACTTCCCCTTCTCTCCTGCCCCTTGACCGAAAAACATCCTCCTTTTGCCTTTTATATATTGGAGTGCACGGTGGCTTTTGGGAGACGATTGGTGAATCGGTTGTCATCGGAATGTAGGCCATCATCGGAGACCGATGCGCAGACCGTTGGGTCCGTGCTCTAAGCTGCGCCATCCACCCGTACTGAACGCTCATTCTCTTCTATCCTCCCGAGCTAGAGGTAATGTGTATAACTCTCTTTTGGCTATTCGAGACACGATTGGTTTACTTCTTGACTCCGAATAAATTCTGTCTTTAGCACAAACCTTTTGCTTTATTACTTGTTCCCGACACCAAGGGCAAGAACCCAGAATTATTATGTTGGAAGAATCGAGCCCCTGCGGGGCCGAAGCTCTACACATTTACTTTTACAATAAACTAGTGTAGTTTTATAAACATCTAATTTACTAGGACTAAAAAGTAAAAAAATGAAAAAAAAAAATTTAAACATGCTTTTCTAAAAAAAATAAAATCTAAGAAAAAGAAATATCTTCTCATCGTACTAAAAAAATAAAAAATAATATTTTCTCAAGTGAATTCAAGTTTAGCCTAGTTCTGGGAATAATTAAATGCAATTCAAGGAAATTATCCACACAATGAATTATTTATGAACATTAAAAGGAAGTAAATTTGGTTTCAACAATATAAAATATTTAAAGTTGTCTATTTATGCAAGGCTACAACGAAAAGCATGGGGCACTCTTTCATATCCGATATCGATATAAATTAATTAAATATAAAGATATTGGTATTCAGTGGAATAGAGCGCTTCAATATGTAATTTATAGTAAATCTTTAAATGAACTAAAGTTAAGGAGCGAAATACATGAGGTCGCACCCCATGCTTGTCGTTCAAATTAAAAAGGGATTGGGAGTTCATGAAAGCCTCAGCTGGGGTAAAGAAGAAAAAAACACCTCCCATCAGAGGGAGAGAAAAAAGACATGCTCCACAGGAACTTTAAAGAGTCGCACGTCAAGAGGTACAACAGGAAAAGTCATAGGGTTTACCTGATCGAGTAAATATTTTTCTATAATGCATATAACAAAAGGTTAAAAAAGTTCAGCTCTACCTTCTTTTTTGTAGATATCAAGGAATACTTTGACAAGAGGCTCCTTTGATCCAGTGACTTGAATTCTTGATTTAATTACATCAGCAGGAAATATCACAAGCCAAAATGTAAAACCTCCAATACCACCTGATATCATTGTTTTCAAAGGCCCTGAAATGGAATTATTAAAATATGGAGTAAACAAATCAATGCATTCTGAAGTGGCTGTGTTTTTGACAAAGGTTTTGCAGACAATTATCAGACACATTTTAATTAGAAATGAACATTTCTACACCAATCTACCTAATATACATTTCTGTTTAAGTCCAAGTCCCTGAAGATATTAATTAATAAAATAATGTTCACATTACATTCCTCAACAAGTAAAAATTATCCTTTTAAGAAAGGTGGGTAAAAGCAGGCTTTCTTGAAGTAATGATCCTAGCCACTGATAATGGTATGACTAGTTGTTGATGATGAATGTTGTTCCAAGATGAGTAACCAGAAACTCAAAAGAATCCTGAGGGATCAACACACCTGGATTCACAGAGATTGGAGCAGTCTTGCAATATAAAAACCTAATTCAGTGGAACTCTTCAGTCAGGCAGCCTTGAGACCCTACAAGTGCTGGACCACACAAAATGCTTGTTCATAGACTGTCACAAATTATCAAAGCCAGTAAAAAGTGTTTAGTTCCCAAACTTGCCAGGTTACAATCTATATTTACCACTATAACATTACAGCATTACCCTGTGCAAAGTAACTTAAAGGCTGGGCCGGAATGAACTTTTGAATAAATTAGTTGACTTTCAACCGGAGTCTGAAATGTTATTGGCTCAAAATTCAAAATACTCCTGTAAGTCACATATAGCCATCTTATACCTTGCCTTAGGTATCAGTATCTCAAAAACAATCTCAAATTTCCCTCCCTAAAAAGTAGTAAAAATATGTTAACATACAAAAACAATTTCTTGAAATTTTCAGTGCCTATTTGATTGTACAGCATCACCAGTGTGAAATAATTATTTTCATATTCTGGTGATTTTGTCAGTGTGGGTTGCCTGCCATGGAAAGACAATCTAATTTTATTGCATCCACATCACAAAATTACATTCTTGACACCTTCAGCACTGGTAAAGAAGAAACCTTCTTTCTTTGTGTTCACTATCTAGTCATTCTTGTGCAGGAAACAGGCACTGGAAAGAATGAATCTAGTCTTACTCTGTCCACTTCCAAGTGGTCACACAGTTGCGTTCTTGACGGCAGTCAGTGCCAAAATGCAGGAAATCCACTTTATTTGAGTTAATGGCCTAAAGAAATTGTACATAGATGTATTGTGTCAAAGATATAAATTTATGGATTGTGTTGGTGTTTGCAACATGCCTAAACCAGCATGCAGTGGACTATCCATGAACTAAAAACTACATATTCAAAATGTGCCGGATAATAGTTGCCAGATTAAAGGATGCCAGACTGTAAAAGTCCAGCTGCACTTAAAATAGCTACAACAGTGACAAGAGATCTAACCAATCCTTTGGTCCAATGTCCATTTGGATCAAATTCAGCATTCAATTTATATCAACAAATATTTGGTCGCCCTTCACACATACAGGGGCAAGATTACATACTCAATTCATTCACACTAACATAAACAAGTGGATTATGGTTATGAAAAATTTTAACTTAGCTCACCTATTTGATCTTTACTTTGCCCCTCCTTGGCCAAAATCTGCCTGCAGGCCTCATACCCACCAAAAAAGAAAAAATATCCAGGCATTTCTCGAGCAATTGTGGATGTCAAGCCTCTAAACAAGCCAGGAATACCTTCTTGGACAAGTATCTGTTTGGTTAGCTTAAATGGACCTATTTTATCCTAAAATAAAAACAACAATAAACAGCAACACATTGAGGTGCATTATAAATATTTTTATAGCATAATTATGGCTTTGACTAATGTTCAACCAATCTGACCAGACATGACAACAGTTTTCATTTAGAAACATCATGCTCCATCACTAATCACTAGATCCACCTCATTTTCAATGGTATCATGTAATAAATGCTCCCAAAGATGACAACCTTTCCATGATCCCATTGAATTACATATTACACGTTGCTGAAAAAAAACTAGTCTTCAGTATGACTAGTCCTTATTTCTATGTTTGATGCAGCCCTCCCCTCAGGTCTTGTGATGCCTGAGGAAGGAGGAGACGGGCAGAGGCAATACGTGACCAGCCCCCATCATCCCCCTGCTTCATTTGCTACTTGATCTAACCATTTTATCTTTAATGCCATAAAGAAGCATGCTCCAGATTTAAGTTATAATAGAGTTTCCTTACTTCTCAACTTATTCCAACGGTAAAGATTCTCCTTATGGTAGGAGACCATCTTTACCTGGGCTACTCTACTGACTATTCCTTCCTAGCACAAAATAACCAAGAGTATTATTTTTACTTTATTGCCTGTTGGAATAAGTTTTCAATAGAGTATTCCACATCAACTTCACATTTTCTAAATGGCTCCTCCTAATCTCCATTTCCCATTTTAGTTTGGCACAATTCCCACATTTTCTCATGCTATCCAAAATGCCCTTTCTTTTCTTCCATTAACCCTTGTCTATCCAACTTTCTAACTACAGTCACGGCCTTTGCAATTACATGGTTCCTAATTAATTTTTCCATCTACCCACTTGATGCCATCCTGAATTTTATCAACAGCTTTCTTCTTCCCCACCATCCTTGTACTTGATAATTCATCCTCATCTCGGGATCCAGATACTCCACTATCCTCACTTGTACCATCTGGAGAATGCACAGCTTTTGATTGAGTTGTTTATCCTTTTAATGCACAGCTGTTACTCAGAGCTTTCAATAGTATAATTAATATAGTCTATCAAACACCTTCTCAAAGTCAGTAATGTGGCATTTTTTGGTACCCCTCCCCCCCTCGTTGGACATAACCCCTCGGCGGACTAATTATCCTCCGGACTTAGCCGCAGTACTTGCTCGACAGGCGTAGCTAACGACAGGCGGAGCCAACGACGCCAACAATGCCTATGTTTCCAAAATGCATCGATTTCGTCTGCTTCGTTTCGTCAGCTCGTTCAGCAGCTCCTTCAGCCGCTCCTTTCCCTCTCCAGAAGCTCTACCACTTATATAGCCCCCAAAGCGTGGAAGAAGACCAGAAGTTAGGCCATCGTACGAGCCGTTATTTTGGTGTTCCCCCGCCGTAGTGAAAAAAGAGTCCCGGATGAACCAATCCTAAGCTTCCACCTCGCCCCCTTCACATCATGCCACCTTTTCCTCCCCTCAATTTGCACCAATGGAATTCCACGTTAAACCCCATTGCACTTTGACCTTCCAGAATATAGCCCCTCCTTACCCCAGAGAATACCTCCCCTCTCACGCCCTCTATTCCAGTGGAGACGGCAAAGAGACGATATCGAGGCGAGGTGAGAGGAGAGTTAGTGTTTGTCGATTCTCCTTTTTGCACCATGGACTTTTGGTGCAAGTTATTAGTTTTCCCGAAATGGTGAAGAGTATTTCTATTTTGTTGGTTTGTACCTTGTTGTTTAAATACAGTGTTTGATTAGTTAAATTGTCATACTTTTGTGGTTTTTTCTATTTCTGACCTCATCTTGCTCACCCGTCTTGGAAAGAATACTTGTCCTTTGGACAAGCGTTTCTCGTGAACTGCTGTTCTTCTTTCGAGAAACACTGCAGTAAAACAAAAATCATTTTGACTACACTCAATATTCTTCCCCAGTGTTGTTCTCATTAGTGAAGGCATCTTAAGTTGCCCTCCCCATCCTAAACCCCAACTCCTCTAAAATCTCACTTCCCTTCATTAACCTCATAAATGAGACCATGAAATCACTGATTTTCAATTTTATCGTGAGTCTTCAGCATTTCTATCGAGATACATAATGTACAATCCACATCCTACTGCCTTCATCATCTTAATTTCCTATATCCCAAACTAAATCTTGTAGCCTCTGAATTGATAAGATTAATAGACATTGATAATTATTTTTCTTCTAAAATTAACCTAATAAAATAAATACTAATTTGGGAATCATCCCATGATTCCCAAATTTTTTCATGTATAATAACAAATACCTCACAAAGAATAACTAAGCAAATATTTTGGGTATCATCTTTTAGAAGTCACCAAATATCAGAGGTATAAAAGTTATTCTTAAGTGTCAATTATTCACTTATGATGGTGCAATTATGCATACCTGAGCATGTTTGAGCATATGACTAAAATAATTATATATATAAGGTATACCTTAAGTGTCTTAGATGCAGACTCTGCATTTGCTGCATTTTGTTTCAAATTTTTCGTAATCTCAGCATTGTTAGCAGCATTTTTAGCAGCATTTACTTCATTCAAGGCTTGCAATCGACATTTTACTAGTTCAGTTGGGCACAATGTGAAGGATGAGAAGAAAGCAGCAAGGCAGCCAGCGACTGCATTCCCAAGAATTGACAAGTCATCTGTTTTCTAAGAGAAATAAATTTCTAATGACTGAAATGCATTTTAAGCCAATATTTTATCAATTACAAAAACAATAACACAATTAAATGAGAAATAATGGAGCAGACAAGTTAACAAGGGCAATATGAAATCTAACTACATAAAAGTGGATTCAATCACTCACTAAAATTATTCATGTTATTATTAAATACCTACTAAATAAATTTACATGATTAATAAAGCATTAACTAATGATACATAAGGTATTTAGTATATTAATGATTACAGTAGTATATTTAGTCATAAACGTAGATTATTTAGCCAGACATAAATATGCCCACATTAAAGAAAGAAACATATGCACAAGGAATCCCATGAGAATTAATTATGTATTTAAGGTTAAGTTTCAGAGTTAAGTGCTGCAAGCAGCACAAGGAAATTAATTTGAAGATGCTGAATCACAAGCTCTTTATACTTGTGAAATATTACTTTCAATCCCAATCATAATTATCTTTCATGAGAAATATTAGTCAAGATTTCACTCCCCAATAATGAAACATTTATTCATGAGGCATTTCATGATATAAAATGGTCATGAAGTGACAGAAATGGAATTTTTTCTTGAAAAGTTTTATTAGTAATTGAGCAAAATAACCTAATTCATTATCATTCAAATGTAATTCAAATATCATGCAATCACTTTCCCCAGCCTCTCTTTTGCCGGTCAAATGAAATACATTATTCCTTTATCTCATATTATTATGTGAAAACATAAGAAAACCTAGTATAGTACAACAAAGCACATGCACTTCCTCCAAAGCATTCCTCACTCAAATCAACCTAAGATACTTGAAAAAAAATATTAACCGGCTAACACATATACCATGATAAAAAGGGTGCAATTTTTTAAAGGTGCATATCAACTTTTAAGGAATTTAAACACTCATTACTTGTTTAAAAATCCAGTGGTCTTCATTGAAATCAAATCAAGCTAAATGGAAGCAATAATACATTCTGTTCAGTCCTTCAATTTCATTTAAGCCTTCCATTTGTAGAACATGCTTTAAATACAGAACAGTTTGCCAAACCTGTTGAAATGATGGTAGGCAAAAGTAAAATTGTGAAAATTCACAACAGCATAGCATAAAGTAAAAACCTTCTACACAAATACCATTTGCACATTCATCACTATTTGAGCAAATTACTGGATTCACACCAATTGTGAGGAACAAGAGAGGCATGAGATCAACAGGTATAAATATCAGAAACCTTGAATAAACAAACTAAGCCATTTCAACGGAGATAAGTTAGCCTTGTGGCACATAAAAGGAATGGAAATTTTGTTAAATATATGATACAAAATTCCACAATAGCTTTTAATCAGTTTCACAACAGTGTCACTAGATTAATTCAGATAAATTTTATTATTTTCCACCTATTTTTACTATTTACCATGCACACTGAACCCAGTCACATCCTAAAGAAAAGTAATTTTACAAACCTTGACAATAATCCCATCTCCGATAAAAAAATTAATTTACTCTAAATACAGTCTTCACTGAGAAATGCCATATATCCAAAGTTAATTGATATTTGATTTGATTGTGAATAGGCAACTCTTATTCAAGCAAAGGTCCCCAAAATCCAGCCAAACCCAAATCCAAAAGGTAAATTACAACCAAATATTCCGATAAATATTCATTATTGATGGACGAATAAGCTTGCTGGCAATTAATGTGACACTTCACCTTCATATAACATTAGAATCCATGGTTTTGAAATAATCGCAGATGTTAATTCTTTCCATAACCCTTGTCTTACCAGGAACTAAAGAAATACTGTGTACACTTGTTTGTAGGTTATTCTTGTGTATAGGTAGATCACCCAAATGTTTATTTAAAATTTTTATATTTTACATATCTCGTGTATAAGTAGCAGAAGGCAGACAGCAGTAGTTTTAGTGGTGGGAAGACATAACTGTGGGGTTACTATAACACAGTAATAATGGCAGTGAATTTCAGAATGTGACCTTGTAGAAGTGACTAACTGGCATCTCAAATAATATCCTTTTTTTAACTTAATATAAATACCTCTCTCATGAATAGGTAGACACTTGATTTTTGTTTGACCCCAAAAATAATGTATTTAAAGGTCAACCTAGGGTTGGGAGTACACATATACAGTAATTCATGAAAAATATTCATGGGAACGTTTACAACAAAGCTACTTCAAGGACTCCTGGTATGTTTTTAATAACAGCAAGAGAGCATGTACATATTTAACCAAAATAATTTAGACTAAAGGAATTTTGTTACTGAAAATAACTGAGTTGGATTAAGTTTTTTTAATCCATTTTAAATTTAGCCATCTCAAAAGTTGCCTATGAAGGCATATAAAGAATTGCACATTTCTATTGGGCGCACACAGAAATAAAAAATTGAAACAACGACTTTCACACTGGGAATCTAAAACGAAGTATCAATTGTTAAAGTTCCCAATCATGGACAACTATTTCATATTCTAATGATTTTCATCCAGAATCCTAAACTGTGTACATATAATGTGATTTTTACCTTGAGCAAAAAATTTTTCCTTAGATATGATTATAGGCATTTAAGAAATCTGTCACTGCCACTGTGCTGCCAAAGGTTTTTCTAAAATTGATATGAATTTTCTACAAAGAATAGTTGTAATGAATCACAACACCTCTTTTTGACTCTTTCCATCTTTCCTCTACACTATCCTTTATTGGCATATCTTCGAATGTGCATGTACTAGCTTTTTGTATTCACTCTTTTTTCTACAATAATGGTTTCTGCATCATATTTCCTCATCTATCTTTCCATGCTATGCATTACAAATTAACATTAAATTTCAAGTATTTAAGTTGCAGCCAAGTTTTTTATTAACTGCCCATTTTTCAAATGGCTCTTTTAATACACTAGGTTTTCCTTTAGATCACCATATTTCCTACCCCTCTTAATAATGTACAAATTTTCTTTTTTGTCCTCACACCTCCTTCCTTAACCAGTATTCTGCCTTTGGTATTCCATTGTCCTAATAACTTAATCCATTCAACTACTCTGTCTCCACATAATTTACACCCAAACCTTTCCAAAATTGGTAAAAAGTAATATCAGAGTTCATTTTAATAACATCATCACTTTTCACCAACACTATTTCCTACCTTTGTCTATTTTTCTACCTTTACACGGGGGCAATGAACTTATGTTTCATGAAATTACTTCAGCATCTAATGCACCTAAAACCCAACTACTACTGCCTGAGAACATGGAGCAATGAGAGTAAATATGATGGGAATGGAGGATTCTGAAGGTAAGCTCCAGTCAGGGCATGATATTAAACGATACTTTGATTCTATTTGTGTAAAAACCAATAAAAAATGTTAAAGATGGAATAATTGTAGTTTATGATAAAATATTTTTTAACATTAAAGGGCACCAAAAAAATACTACTCATGACAAAAATAAAATGCTCAATACTAAAGGCAACTTAAATAGCTAGCCAAAACTCAGACCTTGGATGCAGTAAAGGAGGCAATAACTTTTTGGCAGGCACCATAACCAGCAAATAAAACTGAATTCTCAGCAACATTGGCAGCCACAGCTGGAATCGTACCAGCATATAGACCTCTGGCTATTCCTTCCTGTGTTAATGTGCGTTTAAAACAATCCACCATGCCTGAGTACAACTGTGGAAATGCTTGCATCTTCACTTTTACAGTGTCCAATGGTTGCCCTACATAAACAGAAGCCACCCCACCTAAAAATAAAAAAAACACATGATATTCCCAAAAAACACTGATGAAATACTGTTATAATGTGTGCTCCATGAGCCTCTTTTTCTATGTTTAATAATTATATTTGCATGGCAATACTGTATTTCTTCTTCCACCATGCTGAAAGTGCCTTAATTAACGTGCAACATCTTGAAATTGGCAGTGCACAACATTAATTTCCCATTTCATCCATGGTATTTCATAAATACCTTAACTGCAACTTAAAACATTTGATATTATTACAATCTTATACCTTTGAACAAAACTAGAATTGGGCTGATACGGGGTATGGGCCATTTTCCCGATACTTCGATACTTTCGAGTATTTGCTTTTTTTGGACACTTGTATTTGAAAGTATTCGTTCGGTGAAAATCATCTAAAAACAATTTTAAAATCCCACCTTCTTCAACTGACCTACCAACGGGTCGCGTACTTGTTTACTTAGCTGCGATCTTCGTGACAGTAAAAGTGAGACAAGTTTTTAGAATAGGCTTTGGGAAAGCCTGAGGCAAAAAGGTCAACATCCTCCGAAAAGTAGATGAGAATTCACGTACGAAGAAAGTTTGCTGAAATAGCGGCAAAAATTAAACTTCTGCCTACAACTCAAGTTCGTTCTGCTCATCGCATACAGGTGTATTGTATTTCCACGGCCGCGTATGTTTCCTTCGGTAAAATTACAAATTGACAATGTCTTCAAGAAAGAGGTAGCATGTCATGGTAGTTCTGGAAAGTTGAGGATTACTTAAAAGGCATCAAAGGGAAATTTAATGGCCAAATAACTGGCAGACTCCGGCACAGGTATCACTAAGGTGCGCGAAAATACAAACCAAAGCCAAGTTGTTGCACTAGTTCAAAATCGGATGGCACGAGTGACCTTCAGAAGTGAATAACAATTTGATTAACATGGTTATAATCCCTTGATTGTCAGAGGGAACCAAAAATGTAAAAATATGTGTATAAACAAACAAAACGTAAGCACGCCACTGCGAGCGAAAACAGGAGGCAATTAGCAACGACAGCATCATATTCAGGAATATCACATTTGAGGTAGTTTGTGACCTGGCTAAATTTCTTCGAGACGGAGCTAAGGGGGGCCATTCAATAAACGTCGAGTGTGAAAGGTGGGGAGGGGAAGAGGACTCTTCTTGCTGTCTCACGAAGGGGGTATGGGAATTAACATGATCTCCTCTTTCCACTTCACTTAATCCCAACAAATCAATCTCTCCCCTCTCCATTTCAGGCTTAATGTTTTCTAGTTTTCCTGCCCTTAACATCGTCCTAACGTTCCATGTCCCGATCCTTGGCATTGTTTCTCTCTTCTCTGGTTTCTTCTTCGCAGCCTCTGCTGCTGTCTTTCTTTTTGTGTAAGGATTTCGTGAGATGATGACCGCAGAGTCCTTGCTTACCCTGCTGCCGGGCACAACACCCATCCCATTAATATGGTCCCGGGCCCCATAGTTGCCAGGATTCAATTCTCTATTGTTCAAGTCCATTGTGTCCTTGGGAGAGATTGAGGTGGTTTCCCTTTGCCTGCCTCAAAATATCAATGAGATTGCCAAATTATTTGCTACATATTTTGCAGGAGTTTATGAGCCACTTGTTTATACGAGTCAAACATATTCATTTCACAGTCATATTAATGTGTCTACATTATCATTAACTCCACATGATGTACATAACAAACTAAAGAATATTGATGTTAACAAAGGTCCTGGGCCTGATGGCATACCTCCCTTTGTTCTATGGCATTGCTGTGATATTCTTACTGAATCTCTCACCTACTTATTTAATTTATCCTTGTCTCAGTGAATATTTCCATACACACTGAAGCTTAGTCAAGTAGCACCTATTTTTAAGTTAGGCGACAGAGAGGATCTAACAAATTATAGGCCTATTTCAATTCAATCTTGTATCAGGAAAGTTTTTGAGAGTCTAGTCGTAGATTATATTAATCCTATCTTTAAATGTGCTATAATAAATGAACAATATGGTTTTCACTCTAGTCCCTCTACCACAACTAACTTAATTACATTCCAGAACTATATTTTGAAATCGTTTGACATTGGCTTACAGGTTGCTGCCATTTATATAGATTTTAGTAAGGCTTTTGATAGTTTAAGCATAAATCATCTGATAAGAAAGCTCCATGCATATGGTGTATGTGGGGGTCAACTCAATTGGTTTACTAGTTATTTAAATAATAGGAAGCAGGTGGTAAAAATTAAATCATATCTATCTGAGGAATTTGAAGTAACCTCCGGTGTTCCCCAGGGTTCACATTTGGGTCCATTTTTGTTCAATTTTTTATTAATGACATTGCAGATGTAATCATACATCTCTTTCCATCCAGGCTCTAAGGGTTGCAAAAGGCCCATAAGAATAAGGTCCCACCGAGATACATCGTGATTTCTATAGGATCACCTACCTACTAACTGGCCAAGTATCTGACGGGGATTCTACTGCAGTATGTAGGCCATTGTAAGCACCAAATCAAAAACCCATTTGAGTTTGTGAAGATCATCACTGATATGCACCTGGAGAATGCAGACATTATGGTCAGCCTTGATGCTGTGTTTCTTTTCACCCAGATATTACTCACAGAGATGCTGAAGCTTTTGGAGACTACGTACAACAAGAACATGGTCTCTTTCACCACACTTTGATAACCACCTATTCTAAATACGACAACTGTTTTTATGAACAAGCAGATGGAGTAGCCATATAGTCTCCATCATCTCAATGATTACAATTTTTTTCAAGGAGTCCTTTAAAGAAAAGTCACTTTCCTCAGCACCTTTGAAGCCGAAGTGCTTTTACAGATATGTGAATGACATATTTATTGTTTGGCCACATGGATGAGATAAACTTCAACAGTTCTTGAACCACATGAACGATCTACATCCCATCATTCAGTTCATGACAGAGGCAGATAAGGACAATATCCTGGTCCATTGGAGGAAGGATGGCAGCCTTGGTCACAGCGCTTACTGTAAGCCTACAAATACTGACATCTACTAGCATGGTCACAACCATCACCAGCCCTCTCAGGGAAGAGCCGTTTTATCAACCCTTTTCATTTTTGCTAAAGTTATAGTCAACTTAGTGAGCCTCCTATAGGAGATAAGCCACCTGAGGAAGACCTTCTACCATAATAGCTACAGGGAGGAGAAAATATATTTGGCCATAAAAAGGATGCTCTCCTCGACAGCTCTTGAGACACCTGCAGGGAAGAGTAAAGGCTTGAACCCCTAGGGGCTAGCTAGCCAGAGCCGGACTACCATACATCTCAAGGGTTTATGGAAAAATATCAAGGATCCTGAAAAAAACTGCATTGAAACCTCCTTTAGACCCTGCACCAAATTAAGAGACCAAGGTTCAACGTTTGAGGCTTCACTTTGTGGAACCATGAGATAGGAAAAGAAGATTCACTTTGTATATTCCACACTAAAATTAGTGTGGAATGTAGGTACAAAGTGAATTTTCTTTTTCAATTAAGAGGCCAACTTGTGAAGGAAAAGGACCCCTGCAACCTCACAACTCCGGGTGTCTACCAGGTACTGTGCAAGTGTGGACAGGTGTAAGAGGGGGAAACCAGAAGAACAATAGTGACGCAGATCAAAGAGCATCAGAGGAATTATAGGCTCTACCAATCTGAGAAGTCCATGGTTGCTGAGCATGGCATCAAGCTGGACCATGCCATCCAATGTGAGGACGTAAAAGTCCTGAGATAAAAGATCCGGGAGATGAAGTAATCCATCTCCAGCCAATTGGCAGATAAGACCTTCAACAGAGACACTGGCTACTCTCTGAGCTACTTCTGGAAACCGGCACTGACGAAAATTTGGGAAGCTCGAAAAAGGTGGGAACCCTACAGCCAATTAGAAGACACTTGATGCCCAGGCCATGGATATAAATACACGCCAGTTTCTCAGACTCAACATCAGCATGAGGATGAAGAGTGACACATTAAATTAGCAATATATGCGTGCATATTGGCCAATATGAGTTTTTAAAATTGATTCCTAGGGATGATGTATTTTGATGGGATTATGAACCCTCCATCAGTTACTTTCACAGTAAATTTTGAAGAGGGGAATAATTCAAGAAACAACATGCAGTAATAATTTCTTATTGCCTCTTCGCTCTACCGAACAGCCGATTTCCATCAACTTTCGATAATATCTTCGAACAGGAAAAAATAACTTTCCACGTATGGTCATTTCTAACGAGGAAAATGTATTGCTCATCGAAATACTTGGAAGTTATGCAAATTGGAGTATGAACTCCGATAACTGACAGAGAAAGCAACAGGTAATCCACTCGGGAGAACAACAGCGGGGTCGTTTTGCTCATCTCAATATTCCTCTATGATCGAACAAGAATACTGAAATTGCATTAAAACGGAGTAATGGTTACTGTTCCCTCTTCCGTCTATTCATTCTTAATTTCGGAGTTCCAACTATACTATATTATCCACACCTCTGAATGACATTCTCGTATACGAGTATCACTATAGTGATGAAAGAAATGAGTATCGTCTTCGTCATAATTTATCAAGATTTGCGATTGAAATAAGACTCAACTTACCAAGTGATCCTCCGATGAAATCAATTATAGCATCTTTGACGTTGCCTTTGCTAGATTCGTCATTCTTAAATGAATTTTCAAGTTTTACTTCAGTATCCAGATCGGCCATGATAGCATTTGAGGTAATTTCTGAGTGAGAAGCCACGCTCACGACACTTTTCGAAGTTTCTTCAGCAGACACGTTCATCATGATTCTTTCTCTTGGGGCTCAGTCTCCTGCTAAAAGATTGGTCTGTGTTAAATGCTTGCCCAAACTTCGCGTGAAATAAAAAATAACCCATCTCAAGTCATCAAATGTTTACGACCTAGCATAAGATAACATTTAATGTTCATGCGCCCCTTTAAGCCCCGAAAGAAATCCCTTAATTAGTAGGTCAATCCATTGAAAATCATAATGACCTTGTTATACATCGGCCTTGGACCTTGGTATCCGGTAATGTGTGCAGTTCTGATTTCCTGAACCCTGGATTTTTGCTGAAGCTTATGAATTAGATTCGCAGAGGGTATGGGAAAAGGTCCACGTTTTCCAGTCTTAAATCTTCCAAGGCCATCATTATTTAGAGCCATAAAACGAAAGTCTCATAATAAGCTTTTCAATCCAGACAACCGCCGACCACAAGGTGTTGATAGGAGGGGTACGTTGACGTCACGAAAAACAAATTGCACTCGAAATTGCGAAATTTATCCAACACAGGTCCAACATCAACATCCACCTGACTCCTGAAGTAATGAGACCAAATGTTGATATTCGACAATTGTTATGATGCAGTGTAATATTTTAATCGTACTAATTTTGGGGCCATCCCTACTGGCTATTGCTGAAGAAAGTTTGCCTTTAAATAACTCTGGTGCTGCGCTTACGAAAATTGAGCACAATGGAACATCCTCAAATATCAGTGGAAAGATTCAATACAACTCCAGTTATACTAACATTAATTCTACGACGCCTTCATTAATAGGTAGTATAACTGGAGTTGATACATCCATATCCGTTCCTTCGACAGAGAAGAACCCAATTCTTTCTATCAATGTGACCAAAATCAAAAAGTTGTCGGTGAAATTTCCTAATTCATCCATGGAAAATGGACAGGCCCACGACGAAAGTGAAAAGACAAATACAGTAATAACAGAAGGCGGTACCAATGTTGCAATGCTAGATTCGTCAGGAGCAAACTTCCGAGATACTCATGTTGACTCACAGAAAACTGTTGTTGCTGAAGGAGGGGTACTAGAATCGGCTGGGAAAAATATATTGTCTAGTTCTGCTATTGCTCCAGCACGTTCTGATATAGATCCACATTTGGCGATCATTGAAGGAATATCCTCAATGAATGAAGGTAAAATCATCGCTCGAAAAGGAGTGGTTCCAGACAATAACACGGTGGACTACAACGAGGAGCATAAGAGTGGCGAAATCGTCAGGAATACTTCCGACGTCAATGGTCTCTCTTCGCCGATAAGAAAACCTAAGCCTGCCATGACAGACGACGAAGATGAGTCAATCGGTGATTATATTCGGAAAATGGATTATATCATACCTATTGTCTGCACTGTCTTCTCTGTGCCTTTACTAATTGTGTTAGCCATTTATTTGTATAAAAGGGGTGCAGACCTTTGGGAAAGGCGTCATTATAATCGCATGGACTTTCTTATTGAGGGAATGTACAATGAGTGAGATTCAAATAACCTTTGCATTTTGTATGGAATCTTATGTGATATTTTATAATGAGGATAATTATTTTTTAAAACCTTGTACAGAAAGAAGCCTACAATCTTTATATTTCATAACGAGAATTATTTTCAATAAAATTTTTAATCAATACACATTTTGTTATGACATTTGACCTGTATCTTAAGATTATGTAGGTAATGGACCTGCTAAAATATCAGCTGATATTAGTTGGGAGGAATGCCGTTATGGTGAAATTCGTTAATCAGAGGGGTACCTACCTAATTAAGAACGCCTTTCATTTTTGGACTGACTTACAATTATGATTTTTCTCTTTTATATTATTAACCACTCAAAATTTGTTGGTGACTGGCTTGCAATGTTTTACATCTCAATATCATTTAGAATCTTGGCATTTTTCCCCCTGCTGTGTAACTGGGAAACCAATCTTATCTGCACAATAAATAGTTAAGCTTTTAAGAGTAATCTATGTTTGCTGAGGAAGGGAGCAATTGAATATTTTATCTCTAAACTGGTCTTGAACGATGTAGGTTCCCACCCATAGCAGATATTATAATACTAGAAGTTATGGCTCATACTAATGTAAAAATGGATAATATGTTTATGTTTTTACTGCTGACAAATAATTGGCAGTTTAAATTATTTAGTTTTTATATTTATTTCAATTTTTTATTGTTCAGAAAGTTATCTTATTTTTTAAATGAGGTATTTTCTTCTTTGAGAGGGCACAAATGGTTCTATGAACCTTGTGCTTGGATTAGCATGGGTGTAATTGAAGTCACTTTGATAGGGTTACTGATTTTACATAGAGATCTAATACTAAGAGGTCAAATGATGGCAACCAGGTGGATGTTTCATGTGGTACTTGTTGCCAAATGGTGAGGGTGATGTAATTATGAAACAGATAAGGAAGGTCCAGACAAGGTATCCAAGGTCATATGTATGGGCATTATGACTTTGAAACATGGGCTAACATGTTGAGTGCATCTCGAATTGATAAGACCTGGCTTTGTGAGTCATGGCTGTGTGCTTTTCTGATAAAGATGGCTCACCTTGTAAGTAATGAGTAAATCATATTTGAAAATTCTCTTTACTGGTGACAAATGCTCCCATTGGCTCCTGCACTCAATGTGTTAATGAGGAATTTTCATTGTATGAGATGATAGCAGGACATATTTTAAGTAATTTACTGACAATATTTTGAAAGGATAGTGGTGGTGGAAGAGGTAAATCGTGTATTTCATCTGGTAGAGATGAAGACATTCACCAAATTAATTATGAATTTAGTCAATCAAGGATCTTCTAAATGCCTAAGCTTACTATCATTATTTTTTCAAATGTATATGGGAGAACAATTCTTGCCATTCTTAGAATTTTGTCTGATATTCCAAACGCTCATCTCAATTTGGAAATTAAGTCATTAGGATGGGTGTTGTAGATAGTGCTCTTCTAGAAGGATTTACACTAGCGATAACTATAGCAATAACAAGAAAGAAGGGTTCATATCCACACCACATGCTTAGAGGCCTAATGGGGTAAGAGTTAGATGACATGCATAATTAGCTTGAGGAAATAATAGAATGTATTTTCGCAAGCCAACTCTTAACACTAGAACACCCAGACTCCAGCACCTCCCTCGAAAACCCTATGTGCAAAATGGCTCATGACAAAACTGCATGGTGTTCTTCATGCAATGTTTGCTTTATGTGTCTAAATGGATAACTACAAGTTATATTTTATAACAGAAAGACATCTGAGGAAATAATAGAATGTATTTTTGCAAGCCAACTTAACACTAGAACACCCAGACTCCAGCACCTCCCTCGAAAACCCTATGTGCAAAATGGCTCATGACAAAACTGCATCGTGTTCTTCATGCAATGTTTGCTTTATGTGTCTAAATGGATAACCATAAGTTATACTTTATAACAGAAAGACATCTGAGGAAATAATAGAATGTATTTTTGTAAGCCAACTCTTAACACTAGAACACCCAGACTCCAGCACCTCCCTCGAAAGCCCTATGTGCCAAAAATTGCTTATGGCAAAACTGCATCGTGTTCTTCATGCAACGTTTGCTTTATGTGTCTAAATGGTTAACCATAAGTTATAATTTATGACAGAAAGACATCTGTGCATTTTATGTATTTGTTTTTATTTTTTAAAATTAATTTTTAAAAACTGCAATGGCTCACGTAAAGGGCTATGAAGACATTTTTCATTGCTGAAGGAAATTTTAAATGAATAAGTAGCCTTTGTGAGGGGGTTGTGGTGGCCTAGTGGGTAGAGCACTGAGCTACTGACCGGAGGATCCTGGGTTCCTGGGCAAGAGCCTTTTTGGACACCCCCATCTAAAATCCTCGGGATTCGATTTTATGCGTGTCAGGACTTCGTAGGAAATCACAGGTGGCCCAGGGAAAGGAACTGGCCCCCCTACCCTGAATGTGTGAATTTCACATGCACACGGTGAGCTCTACTCTCACCTATCAAAACCAACCTTCAGGTTGAATCACTGAGTGACAGTGAGCCTTTGTGAACAAATAGAAGATTGTGTGGCAATGTTTAATGTTTAAAAAGATTATAGTTTGTTGATTTTAGGTTAATATTCAATGGAGTATGCTGTTCATCTTTACCGCATATGCAACACACGTATAATGCACATTGCATGCATTGCTTGTAAACTGGTTCACTGAATTTTGTCTGTATATTACGGACTTTTCCCTTCTGATTTAGTTTTTCAAAATCTGGCTATGGCATCTTTTATTTTTTGTTGCAGGATCTAGTTTTTGTAATGGCTCTTTACCTTAGCATGAGGCATTGTTCTAAATCTGTTCAGCCTGTGACTGGATATAAGCTTTTCAGTGATTTTCAAGAAATAGTCTTTCCTACCTTTTCTCTTGTATGTGCACTCTTTGTACAGAATCTACATTAATTATTAAAGAATGCCCGAGGCTTTTGGGCTACAAGGTTGACTCCATACTTAGTTTCATTTTATGTCATTACAGTTTCAAACTTCCTTTTCGCTACTTCCTATTTCAACATGTCGCTGGTATCGGGTTATAATTAGTACACTCCTGTGCTGCTTCCCTTCATAAATAGTAGTAGTCATATTGTGACATTTGAGAACAGTGATACTACACAAAATGCAAAGCTATATTTTACATCTTGCCTCACGTCCTTCTGAGTAGCAATAATGATGGTATAGGTATGCTCTTGTTTGACATTTTTACATAATGACATACATGTAAAGGATTTGCTGTTGAATACATTTCACCCGTTGCTTATTTACAGATGTAGAAGCATCACTACATCATAGTGAGCCAGTCGCTCATGATAAGATCTCAGATCATCTTTACTCAAGTAGGAAAATACTTATAACATAGGTACACTTCGAATGGTTATCAACAAGCATCAGAAATTGCTGTTCATATTTGTCTTATTTCCACATAAATTGTGTGAATCAAGAGCTGCATTTTGACAAAAGAAATGCTTGTCAACGGTCAAGAACGTTCAATGTTCTTGACAAGGGCACTTGACAGCACTTAGCACATCTTTCCATTAGAAATATAAATTCATTCCTAACTTTCAAGATACATTAAAACTTGTCTTCCTGTAGTAGGTATCTTGAATTGTGTGGCTCTAATACCAAATTTCAAGTTTCAAAGATTCTTTGTGAATCTATGGTGAACCAAAAAATACTTGAAAAACTGTGTACCCCAGCCATTCTACCACTTCAAATGAGCAGCTGCCTCTTTAGCTCTCACTGTACCAAGCACATGAATTACTTATCTCTAAACATCCATCTAATTCCTCTTGTGATCCTCCAATTTGCATCCCTACACTTCAAACTTGCCTCAGTTTTTCTACATGATTGCAAGTGTTTCAGGAATTGGAAGCCTCGCAGAGCTTGAATGAGATTTATCCACAAAGTGCCTATTGGCATTAGGGAAAGGGTCTGACCTACATATTAAATAATATATAAATACTATATATTAATCAAATAATTAATAAATAACTATACCTTCAGGCTCGCAACGGTTTAAACTGAAACATATGCATCTTTTAATGCAACAAAATTTGTGCCAAAAATGGCACATCAGGCATTCAGGGTAGTGTAATTTTTAAACAAAATAAAAAGACCAAAATAAAATGTTTGTGTAAGCTTAATAATCCCCATAATTGATGAAAACCCATGGGAGCAAAATGTTTTAGGACAAAAAAACAACCCCCCACCACAGTTTGAAAATTAGATATGAGCCACAAATGGCACATTGAGCTTTATAGTGTTTAATATCATGAGTAAGATCAGTGCAAGAATGATGTGGTGGGCAAAGAGGGTTAGGAGTGAAGGTAATAAAATATGTACTAGGAAAGAGGAATGACTTGAGACAAGAAATTGGTTTTGTTCTGAAAACAGCATTATAATCACAAGCACTGTCTATAAATACCATAAAAGGGTATTAGTGCTCATGATACATACGGGGGAAAATGGAAGATGAAACTTTTTTAAGGATTAAGAAAAAGAGTATATAGTTTGTTGTGTTTCAAGTGATTCTAATACTCATTGCTACTTTTAGTAATGGAATGTAACATTTAAAAGTATATATATATATGGGCAGGAGGTTGAAAAAGTGATATTTAGTGGAGTAAGTAGCTTTAATTTGCATCAAGAAGGAATGAATCCCAGGAGCTATGGGTGGACTGTAAAGTGGGAATGGTTGCTGCACCAGTGAAGTCAGTGGGATTAGTGGAAGATCAAACTTTAATCAGTCAATGTTCCGAGAGTGTTCTGTCCATAATAAACTTACACATGATCATGAATCTTTCTACCATGGTCTTTCTGTGGGACTCCATTACGTGAACTTATCCAGAAGCAAATTACTGGAAGCAGGTAAGTAACCTATGATAGAAATTTTTAAAAACTCTTATGAACCTTAATGAATGAATTATATGAATGATTAAGTATATCTTGAATGAATATACTTAATCTATTTGCTGAAGGTTACTTTTTCTGATAATTAAATGGCTGTAATAGAAAAAACACTGTTTTCTATTAATTTACGTGTAAGTTCCGTGTAATTTCTGTGTAAGTAAATATAAAAGACGGCTTAGTAAAAGTCAACATAAGTGCTGCAAAACTGATAATTAGACATTATGACATAGTTAAAATATATATTGTGATATAACCTTGTCTCATTCCTGAAGAGTAAATAAACAGAAAATGGATACATGCATAATCAGTCCAGACTACTGACATTTTTTGTCATCATATGTTCCTTTGTCATAACATCATATATCACCATGGTTGATAGCAATCTGCTAGTTATCCATCTCATAAATAAAAGAAGAATCCAAGTATTAAAAATAATTTATTGCCTAATAAGACTGATATTATCCAGTAAAATAATTTTATTAAGGTCGCAACCTAAGGTTATGGAGGCATGTCTCTTTTTTAAGTTTGTATCTAATAATTAGGTAGGTACCTAATAAAGGTCACAAATTAAAAATGCAGCCATCTGTTAATTGTCATAACATACTGAGGCTGTTACATACCATGTTACCGGTTGCCCTATCGTCTCTTCCTGCAACTCTCCTACTGAACACATTTCTGCCTTAGTAGATTTCTAACTCCAACCTTTTGTCCATTCCCTTCCTTCTTACATTAAAGACACGATTTCGTTTTGAAACTAAATTCCGTTTCCCTCCCTCCTGATAAACCCATCATCATGGCCACCATAGACATTACTTCGCTCTACACATCCATACCACATTCAGAGGGTCTTGCTGCTCTGTGCCACTACCTCTCCCGGCGTCCCACAAATCAAATGCCTAGCACTGAATTTCTTCTGGATCTCTTCCACTTCATCCTCACACACAATGTCTTTTCATTTGACAACAAACATTATCTCCAGGAGACCGGCTGCGCCATGGGAAGTAGGTTTAATCCCTCCTAAGCCAACCTTTTTCTAGGCCTCTTTGAAGATAAATTCTTGACTGACTACCCTCTCAAACCCCTCCTTTGGCTCAGATACATTGATGATATTTTCCTCCTCTGGACCCACGACACCAACTCCTTTAACACTTTTGTTTCCTCCCTGAATTCTTCAGCCTCTGTCTCCTTTGCTTCTTCCTTTTCCAGTTCCAACATCACTTTCTTGGACTTAGACATCTCCCTTTCTGACAGTAAAGTCAAAACCTCGGTACATATTAAAGCCACCAACAAGCAACAATACCTTCACCACAGTAGCTGCCACCCACCCTACACCAAACGCTCCATCCCCTATTCTCTTTCCATCCGCGGACATAGGATCTGCAACAATCCTGATGACTTGCACATATACCTTTCTAATCTACACTCCTCCCTTCTCTGTCATGGGTACCAAGAAAACCTTCTCCAAAAAAGAATTTTAAAAAAACCATACACCCCACAACAATCTCACATCAAACAACACAATTCCCCTTCTCTACTCACTACCTACTTCCCTGGCGCACATTCCTTACAACGAGTCCTACAAGATCTTTTCCCTATTCTTTCAGACCACAATTCCACTTCAAAACTTTTCCCAAAATGTCCCCGCATTACATACAAAAGGCCGCCTAATTTAAGCTATATTTTCAAATTTACCCGCCCGCTTCTCAAATCCCTGCCATACTCCACACTCTCCTCTCCATGCCGTCCGAGATGCAAGACTTGCCCTATATTCTCTTCTCCTCCTGCCTCTTTCCTTCCCACACTCAGGTCTCTGCCAATTTTTCCTTCATCTACTTGTGTTTCCACCAACATCATCTACCTCCTCCAATGCAATTTCTGTCCTGCCCTTTATGTAGGACAATGCACCACCCCTCTTAACATCAGAATCAACAATCACCTGTGCTCCATCATCCCCCCACTCATCCCTACCAGTATCTAAACACGCGTCCTTTCACGACGTGCTTTTCAATCCATGTATCAATTATTCTGTTATTGCCTCCCTCCCCCCTCAGATTCCGCCATCAACCTGACACCCTTGAGCTTACTTGCTTGCTTCTCAAGGCGTGCACTCCCCCTGGGCTCAATGTGTCCTTTTAACCGACACTTGTACTCATTGTTACAACAATGTGTCCTCACCACTTCCCCTCCCTGCTTCTTCTTTTTTCCCGTCCATTCCCCTTCCACTCCTAAATACCCTGTCCCCACACAGCTCTCTCAGTTTTTCCCTCTGGTTGAGAAAGACAGCAACGCTGTTCGAAAGCTCCCATTTATTATTCGTGTGTGAGTGTCCTTTTTTGTTTTCTATGTTTTTTATGTCATCGCAACTAGTGACTATTATGCATAGATATCCCGACTAACTACTGAAAAACAAAATTCTTCCATCTTCCTCCCAGTACACCTCCCGCGAAAAAACATCAACACCAGCTGCCCTTAACCTCTGTACCACTTTCTTTCCAAAGGCCTACAAATTAAAGGCAATCTTCAAAAACCTCTTTCCCATCCTTAAAGGTAATGATAAGACATCCTCCCTTTTGCCACAATGCCCCTCAGTATTCTACAAACAACCCATCAATCTAAGAGATATCCTCAAATCCACTAACCCTTTGGTATGCCCCGTCCAGAACACTGTCCATCGCCTTTCGCCCTGCAACCGCCCACGCTGTAAAACTTGCCCACTAATCAACAATTACCTCCAGCACCACAATCACAGGCACCCAACCACCTCCCGTCGACTCTGCTTCCCGGCCAATTGCTTGTCAAAAAATGTAGTATATATGCTCTAGATATAGAGGTTAGCTGCGAGATAAGCGAGTTTACTCATCAAATAAGCAGTCATGGACAAAAAGGGGCAGCACTCCGAGGTGGTATTGGTCTATCATTGGGTAAGATAGGCCTTTAAATGATAAAGAAACCTAAGAAGATGCTGTGACTTGGCGATGGGAGGGTGCCAACAATTATGCTTCCTAGCACAGGGAGGGAGGGCAGCAGCTCTTCTTCACATGAGTGAAGGTGGAGACCACAGTGGTCGGTACAGCGACACTCATTTCACTACAGGCTTGGTTACACTTACTTTAATGGCTGTGGTACTGCGATGTGGAAGGCAAGGGGAAATGATGATGATGAGATGAAGAAAAGAATTTTGCCATGGTTTTATCTGAAGAGGCATATGCAGGAAAAGGGTTTCTTCTGATAATTATTAAATATTTGGGTAGAACTAATCCTTTTCAAAAATACGTTTTCAGATGAAGTACTTCACAATGTATCTGCCTTGCAGTGGTAGAGGTATCAGGAGAATACATTGTATGAAGGCCAAGGAAATACAAATAATTGTACAGCTTTTCTTCAGCCAGAGAGTCTTCTCCAATTTTAATTTAGTGCACTCAAAACCACGCAATAAATTAGGAAATGATAAAGCTGCTGAATTAGCATTCATATTCACTTTTTCAGGTAAAATTTGACTGGTTACCAGTATTTTCTACGTATGTTGTTAGAAAATTGTTCTTGGTGGTACATATTTTGTATGCTTTAATCAATTTTTCCTTAAAATAATGTATCTCACAATTTGAACTGATGATATTCTTAACCATAAATGTGTTTGCTATTCTCAAAGTGAAAACCATAATTTTTTATTTGAAATTGTCTTGCTGCATTATTCTCTTAAAATATTTGCTTTTTTGAGATTCTTAATTGATACATTCATAGTCAACGTCTTTACAAATGAGTATACATCAAAATAATACATGCATTATTTACTATTTTGACACTAAAAATGAACTTATATTTATATCTGATTTTTAATTTAAATCACTTGATTTTTATTTAAAAAATCAGATGATTTAAATCAATGTGATTTAAATCACTCAACCCTGCAGAGCCTTTCATGGTACACAAAGGAAACCAAGTAACAATTGAACTTTAATATTTATTTTAATAATTGGCACACATTCCATTTACAACATTTGAGACACATCAGGCATAACTGTACAAGTTGCAAGTATAAATCAACTGCTCCTTTTCATGAAAGTAGTGCCCTCAAATGACTTTAACATGTATTGTACAATAATTTACATAAAGCTTTGATGACTATTTGCTTAGTGTGAGCACACAAATGGAGGTATTTGTTCATATTTGTGACTAGAAACTTCAATAAAAAAAATATAGGGGTCAGTTACGTTTGGGAGTTATTAATTGCTTTAAATATTGTCTTCACAAAGCTACAGAGAAATTTGGAATGAGGAATTATTCATTCAGACTTAAAAAGAAGGCTGAAATTGCAACTTCATTTATTCCATCAGAAGAAATGCCATTATTTGTTTCAAAAACAACACAGTCTAGAAACACATAACGGCATTTTGATGGTGGATGATAACTGCATGTGAAATTTAAAGTCTTTGCCACTAAAAGATGGAGTCAGTATGTTAGCAATTCTTTCACCCACTTGACTTAGCTGACTTTTGTGCTAGGTGAAGAGAATCAAAAATGGGATTCCCATGGCTAAAGAAATGCAAATGCATGAAGCAAGCAAAAGGCAATTTCCACTTCATGTCCATGTAACCCAATATCACCAATTTTTTTCCTTTTTTCAACTGTATCATTAGCAGGCATTAAAACCTATTTCACTGATTTCTGTGGCATGTATCTAATTTCACCAAATGCCGACGTCAAAAAATTGATTTTTATGTTCAATCAAAAATCTACTGATTTATTGCGTGAAATCTCCGCATGAAAATGTGAACAAAAAAAAACAATTTCATCTTTCAAGCAAACCCATATGCTTTTTAAGATTGTGCAAATTATCATCATTACTTAATAGAAAGTTTGTCTCCTTCTTTAAGAATGTATTCCACATAAAAAAAACACATACTGAAGCCTGCTTTTCTAGGTAATGGTGCAAACATATTTCAAATCCATTTGTAATGGCATACAAATCCAATTATTGGCTTTCTTTCATCTGTCAAAATTTTATCTTTTTCATAAATTAATGATTTGCTCATTTTAAAATTCTTAGAAAATTAGAAATGACTATTGCAAAATAGACTCCTCAAACAAAATCAACAATGGACAGCATGAAATGTTTGGATTTTTTTTAAATTTTGTAGCTCATATCATAGAAGAAACAGATATTTATTGAATAATTGTGCAGTTTCTGCACAATCATGTTGTTCATCATGTTTCTACACTATTAATTTATAATGACTTTAGAGATCATGTCTTTAAACTGAAAGAAAATATTTTGTTTCTATCATGCCTGATGAAGCAGAAGCACCTACCCACTTGATAAAAATCAAAATTGGATATTATTGTTTGATTTTTATTGAAATGCACTTGACATGCTATCACATATTAGGTTCCTCTTTCCCCCGTATTGCCAGTTTCGTAGTAAAGAATGAAACTCATGACTGTATCTTTACTATGGGTTTGAAATTTTAATCACTAACTTTACATGTAATGGCTATTTCTAGTGATAAATTTGGACTTTTGACTAGATTGTTAAATTGTTTTGAAAGCTGCAATTCCTTAGAACTGAGAATAAACTGAAATCATGATGGGTGAAGAGGTTTCTGAAGCATGATTAATATTCTCACCCGTCAAGAAAAATAACTGCCTTAATATTTTTGAAGAGTACTGTCCATTTAAGTTTTCAAATGACTAGTTTTGTACAATCGCCTACTTGATATAACTCATTGTCACTCTTTGAATACTGCAGCAGAGCACAGCCCAAGTTTCTTTATAAATTTAATTAGCCAGATATAGTTTGTACAAACCTGCTTTTACATGCACACACAGTGATAAGTTTCCATTCCTTCAGCTAAATTGCCACAGATTTCCTCATTTAATAAGCCCAATGCTGAAGACTATCTATGGGAAAAACAAATAATGATAGCCCTGTGCACAGGAGAAGCACTGCCTGCAGATTCGTTGAAATTCTTTTGCAGCACATCAAGTGACAGCACACACCATAACTTCCAGGAGATCTCTGGCATTCAGGAAGACACTTTGGATTTGTTTAGTAATGCTACAAATGAAGCACTTTGTCATTAAATCAAGTTAATATTATTTACTTCCCAGTGTTTATGTAGCCTCTTTTCCTAAACATCACTCTTGTTTGGGCAAGATCACAGCATCTTGTGCTGAGGAATAACAAGTCTTTGGCAAACACTAGAATCTTCATTGGCGTTATTCCATTCGCATATCGTCTGTTTAAATGTTTCTGGAATGTAAGAATCATTTCCACACTCTCTCATTACCATCTGCACTTGCACATTAGAGGTAAGTGGAGTCATAAATCAAACGCTAGGTAGTGGAATGATTAAGGGATTGCTATCATAATTCAGAGATTCTCGAAGAAATGCATAATGCAGATCAAATTTAAATGACCACTTTTTCTAGTGGGTGGAGCACCACTGCATTAGGGAAACCACCATTTACACAACTCCTGTCAGATTTAAGGCATACAAACACAAGCCAGACAGCAGCTGTGACAAAGGCATTTACAGAAGCAGCATGGGCTGTCCAGGTGATGAATGGTCCAGAAGCATCGAGCATGACCCACTTGCTGGTCAATTAAAAAAATTGGACTGCCCCATCATGCCCTTGGCTATGCAGAGTCCACCAAAGCCCTTTGCAGACATAAAATGTAGTTGTCTTGCTTTTTGACTTTAACTATGCCATCACTGTCCACCTTTCTTCTCTTTCTTTCCTCCCGTCATTCCGACTGCCTTTTCATCATCCCCCACCTCTGCATGCAGGGGGTGAGGGGAGTGTGCTTGGCCTCCTTTTGACTTAAGCCTATCATGGCTGCCAACTGTGCTCCCTCCCTCACCTCGATCGGCACCATTCCTCTCAAGGCCGTCGTGAGCTCTGTCTTTGGTCTGAGAATGCTTGCCTCCTCCTCCGGCTCCCTTGGCGTCCTCCCTGATATCCTTTGAAAACGATGTTTTCGGTGCAGGACTACCATCATACATATTTCCTTCGCCACTGGCTTCAAGCTTGAGGATAGGTCCACTCGACTTGGAAGATTTATGCGGTCTTCCTTCACTTCCATTGGAAATATGGTCAAGGGCAGCTCCATTCTCACTGTTATTATGTTCAGTAAGAACAATAGAACACTGGAAATCAAAACTGCAGCAAAGATGCCCGTTCTGCAAAGACAAGAGATAACCCTGAATTGTGCAATCCTAAGGTGAAACCTAACTATTCTAATTTTTGCAAATATTTCTGGAATGTAGCAAAGTTTTGAGAAATGATGTGAAGTTTTAAATAAAGAATGAATCTCAAAAACGAAAAAATAAAATCTATCTCTATGAAATGTCATTCATAATCAAGTCTGAAATTAATTTTAATTTGCATCCCAGAAATTAAATTGAACTTCTAAAAACAGTATTCTCAAGTGCAATTGCTAATCAAAGAAGGAATAATTTGGGGTAAGGATGAAATGAATATGAGAATTGTAAGTCACCAGCAGATGCCTAGTCTATTAAAAGATTTACTACTAAGAAGACTGATATCAAAGTACTGGCTTCGTCAGAAAATCAAGAAAAAGGCCAATGCGTACACATTATGCATGAGAGAGAGGAGCGTTATGTGTTTTTGTATTATTCATGAATTTTTTCAACAAGTTATAAACCAAATAGACATTCAGTGAATACATTGCCGTCCCATCATCCAGATAAACACCCCAAATGTAGGATTTCTTTTAAGCTACTGACTCCTCTCAATGATGACACAGTGCTCACGCTCCAGAGGGGAGAGGTGTGTGCAGTTAAGTGGGGAGAGGAGGTGCAGGAGTGATGGAAGGGAGGCAGACAAACATACAACTGCCCCAGAAGCAGGTGCCAAAGAAGAGAAATAATAATGTAATTGCAGAATTTGGAATTGTAAATTACCATTCCTCTCAAACATTGGCACCATACAAGGCACCAAACGACTACGAGGGACCATCAAGCCCCCACACATTCTAACAGTCGTTCATTCCATGATTTCTACCTGTGAACAGATGTCACCATGCATTCATAAAAGGGTAGGTCAAGAGTTTCATTCATCCTCTGAGCGGCAGATGCAAATGCAAAAAAAGTCCAGCTGAAGAATCACATGTCTCGCTGATACCAACCCATACAATAGCATCGGCAGAGATGGCAAGCTCGGAGACCCAAAACCAAATGAAGAACAAAAATGAAATGAAATTGGGAAACACACACACAACCAAGTGCAACACAGCATGCAAGTGAGCTACATCCGTACGCAGGGTGTGATGTGATTTGGCTAGAGAGTGATCACGTGATTACCGATGCACACAACACGCGAGATTGCTCACCAGTTGGTCGCAGTACGGCACCTGAAAGGGAAGTCAGTGTTACCAAGTTGTTAGTCGCAAGTAGCCACTCGGTTCCAAGAGATGTAAATGGGATAAACTTATCTCTCATGAGCATACTATTAAAAGTTGAATATACTATAGGCTCGATAACAGTAAGAGCAGAGGGCACATTACCACAAAATCGGCCTGTTTCAGCCAAATTGTTAAAAAACGGCACTAAGTTTATTATTTGAATGTAAATAAACTACCAAACAAGCATCTATGCTCCAATCAAATAATAACAGTCAACATGATATCAAATTAAATATTTAATTCTTTGAACTTAAAAACCACACTGTAACAACCAAACTTGAATGCAAACAATTAAAAATTTCTAGCATGGATCAAGCACTAAAACAGAGTCACACCGTTAATGGTCAGACAATCATGGGTCATTCGAAGGGTTCCATCACTAGCAACCAATGGGTTATGGCCAAGGGAGCCAGGAGACAAGATACATTGAAAAAAAATCCACGAAAGAGAGACAAAGCCTCTCTTATGCCTCTTCCTCCTCCACATCCTGCCTCCCCTTCCAGCTCCCCCCTCCCCTCACATGCTTTCACACCCACCAACTTATGCTCCAGTCTTCGGATGACTTACTCTGCATCTGCACGTGGTACACTTATCATAGGGATCTTTCCAGTCATGTCCACTGGCATAGAGACGTCCAGCATACGTGCAAGGACGTCCCAATGGCAAGGTTGTGTTCATCCCTGGAGTGATATTGTGCTGTGATGATGCTACTGCCACCACCGTTTCCTCCACATCAGGGCCACAGGGGTCATCCTCACATCGGGGACAGCAGTCACCCGGTGAGAGGATAGGTGCAGGACAAGTAAGCGGAGGACATTCGAGAGGCCAGCAGTCTACTTCCCCAAACTGGTTGAAGAAAAGAGCATGGGAGCAAAGCACATATTATGGCAGAAAAATACCAAATGCAATTATCTGTAATTTAACAAGCTGGGTGCTAAGATTTTCATTTTGAGGAATATCATTTTTTTGGATATTTATTATTTCCATTGTGAGTGTGGTGTTGCAGTTTTGTAAGCATTGTCTATTTTACTTGTTTTTGTTTTTACTGGTAGCTTATAGACCCTATGGTGCCTAAATGTTTTCAGATTTTACTTCAGAAAAGCTTGTTTTGTGTTTATTTAAATTTAAGAATATGACTGGATACCTCCTCACACTCGTAATACCATAACTGTGCATCAACACAGAGCAGAGAGAAATCCTGTCCTTGGGATTCAAATGCTCAGGTTGTATCTCACTGTCTAACCTAACATCTTAATTCTGGGACAAACAAACCCTAGGCAGGATTCAGATATGTGTCCTTGGGTTGCCTGGCCACTGAGTTGCCAACATTGCTACCACTTCTGGCGAAAACAATCCAAACAACCTATTAAATTGTATCAATTATATTAATCCACATAACCATGAAGGCTGCAAACAAGTATTCAAAAATATTGGTCTATATATTGATATTTTGTTGATCAAGTTTGGATCTTACTCTAAAGGGCCACTCTTTCTGCTTTTCTCCTTAAAATGTCTCATCCTTTACTGTATTTGTCTCTTCAGCTAGGATCAGTGGTGGATGTAGGTTTGGACAAAGGGGGGGGGGGGGCTAAGTGGGGGAATACTAGGTACTTCAGAAAAATTCATTTAAGAGATGCTAGTATTCTAGAGCAGTGGTGTGGGATTTATGGCACCTACCAAGTGCCATATGGATGTCCGGTGGTGGAATAATGCACGTTGGGTAACTCGAGCACCCAACAGGATAAACATCTGGGAGTCTTAACCTGATACCCTGAATGAATAAATTAAAATTAATACTGAGCGGCTTGGTAGCTCTTGTCCATCGATCAAAAAGTTCCATAAATCTAGAGATAAAAATAAAATTAAAACATGGGTGATTCTTGGTAGCTAAAGTTTTCGCCACATAGGAACACATCAGTATGTTCCTATAGTACGATAACGGAGGCTCCCCGGAATCAGCATAAATGCTGAGGACCAGACTGGTGCGGAAAGCACCAGTGGAAATACGAAGCCCTGCGTTATGTACTGTTGTCAAAGGCCTTAAATAAGAGTTGCGACTGGAAGGGTAAACAACTGACCCGAAGTCCAGTTTGGAACGTATGAGTGCACGGTACAATAAAAGCAGGGACATTCGATCGGCACCCCAAGTTGTTTTACTTAAAAAATTTCAAATATTTAGAGTCCATAGACATTTATCTCTCAGAGTCTGTATATGTTCACGCCAGTTCAGTCGGTAGTCCAAAGTCATACTGAGGAATCGGACAGACTCCACATACAGGAGAATTTTGCCATTGAGTGACAAAGCTGACGGAATGTAGTGTCCCCTCACCTGGCATAAAATGGACGCATTTGCACTTATCTGAGGAAAACTTAAAGCCATTCCTCCGAGTCCAAACCTCCAGTTTATTTAGAGCCAACTGAGTCACTCTGGTCTCAGTGACTATTTTAGACGATCTGCAAAATATTGCTAGGTCGTCAACAAACAAAGATCCCATGAGTGGAGGTTTAATGCATTTAGCTATGTCAGTGCGAAAAGTGTCACACTTAAAACTGAACCCTGTGGAACTCCAATGTCCTGCCGATAAAATTTGGATAGGTGTCTACCTAATAAAAATGCAATACTGTGGGGTAACTTTAGGCACAGCTAATTGTCTCCAGAAAGAATCTAACTAATCTTGGATGAATGCGAAAGAATGATGAAGATTAATTGGTTCAACCAAGGGAATAACGAGGAAGTCCTCAGAAGAGTGGGAGAAAAGAGAAGTCTTCTGAAAGCCCTAAGAAGATGACAGAACAACTTAATCAGCCACATCATGAGGCCTGATGAAGACAATCGTTGAAGGACAAATGGATGGGAGAATGGCAAAGGAAGGCCTCATATGAGATGTGTAGAACAAGTGATGAAGGATGTGAAATAGAAGAAATATGTAAATATGAAAAGATTAGCTGATAGAAGAATTCAGTGGAGGGCTGCATCAAACCAATCTCAGGAATGCTGACTAATGATGATGATGAATGCACTTTCCTAAATTCTTCTAGATGCTTATTCAAGGAATATTCCCTGCAACAAAGAAACTCGTGAGAAACTCCCTAAAACAGCTAGAAATGTGTATCAGTGCACATGATTTTGGAAAAGACTTCAATGAAGGAAGTCAGGGTGTGGTGTTATAAATAAAAGAAGGGTGAAAGTCTAGAGTTGCCGTCAACATCTAGGACAGGAGCACTAAAGCTGAGAGGATAAAGCCAAGAGTGTTTTTAACTTTGTTTTAGCACTGTTTGTGACAAATAAAAGACATTGTTTGTAGGAAAAGTAATATCCATGGCATAAACGTTTCTATTATACTAAAACCCAAAGCAGTAAAAATCTATCACTTTGTCTTCCCAAAAATTTAATGCAAAAGAATAATCTTTGAAAAACTCATTCACTGAAATCACAGACATTGGAAAAGGTTGACTTGATTTTTTTAAATACAGCCAGAGGTTGTAGAGTGAAACCATGTTGTTTTCTACTTCTGAGAAGTTGGAAACAAAGAGGTAAAAACATTATATGGTGTCCATTTTTATCATCATTAGTTAATTTTCTCATTTCATTATGGACAATTATTAGGAAAAATATTTTGTAGCTGAAATTACCCAATTGGTCAGAGTGCCTTTCACCAGTATACTTTACTTTTTAAACTAATTATATTGATTTAAGAAAATGTTTTAAGCATTGTTTGCATGGTTACAGTTATCTTCTTTTTACAGTAATTTTTTGAGCGTACCAAAATGTCCTACTCAAATAAATAGTTAAAAAACTGTTAAAAACAGCCAAGACTTTGGTCACCCCAATTTATGGTACACTGCAGTTCTTATCTGAGACTTTGAGCTTATTTTTCACTAGGATCTCATGACTCAGGATGGCCGGGGATCATTTGACCCCTTTTTTTTGTTGTTGTTTTCGAAGTATGTATTCATATTCTTCCTACTCTATTCTTACAATGTTTCATGAAGATTCCTTTACTCGGTGGTGAGGTGGCCCAGTGGGTTAGTGCTTGAGTTATGGACCAAAGGGTATCTGGTTCGAATCTGGGTGACACCAACAGCGAAATCCAAACTGAGCGACTGAGCAAACTGCACCAGATCTTATTGCGAAGCCACAAGCAGCACAGGGGAAGTAAATGCCCTCCTGAATAAATTTCACATTCCAATGATATTTTTGCATGGGTAATATTTGTACTATGCAAATCTAATATTTTTATTGTATTTCCGAAATTATATTCACCTCCATGGATGTGTATCTTTATCCAGTAATGGTTTGGAGGTTTTAGAGAACTGGTACGAAATATTAGGGACCGTTGACCTCACATTTTCTTTTTCAAATGGCTGTATTCACTCCTTCTGGGATTGAAAATGCACTCAACCTAACAATTATTGTTAGGTTGAGTGTGTGCTCTGCCGCGTGATTGGGACATACCATCAGTAGTTTGTACCATTTACTACCATAGTCTATATTGCATACCAAAATGAATAGGCAAGAGGAAGCAATATTGAGCATGTTCTGCTTGTTGGTGAGTGACAGTGTTGCAAAATGTACTGTGGAGCATGGGAAATTTCATAATCATAATTGGTGATTGTCGAGAGAGAACGTTCTTATAATTATCGCACTGATATATACATGAGGCTTCTTGGGACAGTGCCATTTGCCCAAAAAAAAAACCTGGGGCCCAATATATTCTCATGTGTAATGCCTTGGTATCGTATCTCTAATATGATGAAACATTCACGATTCAAATCAAGGGGGACTCATAGTCGAGTGCTAAAGGCAAAATAATTTTTTTTTTTTTTTGCTTCTGCACCTTAGAAATTTTTTCTTGCAAATTCTGAGCCTGCTCCATTGAAATTAAGTAGCCCTTTTATGCAGTATACACAGAACAAACTGTACAATTCTGAAATTAAAAAAATGGTTTTGTAAGCAAATCTAAATACTTTTTAAATGCATTTCTGCATTGTAGACAACATCATGTTTTACAACAAAATCTAAGCATCAGTAGATGCTATGGAAGGCATTTGAAATATCCCACCCGATCAACTACATGGAGGAGGCCTATTCACATATTTTTCTAAATACTGGATCTAGCCTCGACTACTAGCTTAGTAATTTAGAAGAAAACAAAAAATTCTAAACTGAGTCATGAAAAGTTCACCAAAAAATTAGTTGAACAGGTGTGAGAAATTTTTCCGAACCAACCTACACCATCATGCACCAATCAAACTGGTGAAACATCATTAGATACCATTTTCACATCCCTATAAAGAGCACAAAAGATAATAAGGTCCCAAATGTCTCCAAGTTGTCAAAACAATAGCTTCCCATGTTTGGTTTCAGTACAAAAAATATTTTGTTGAATGTGTGCCAAAAAAAATAACCATGTGTCTAAAATATGATAATGAGATTTTTAGTATTTTTATATCTATGAATCCTAAACCACCTAAATACTCTCATAAAAAGTTCAAGTTAAACTTGAATAACTATAAATATGTAGTTGCAATTGTGTGATTATATTGACTATAAACTTGAAACCATTGAAACCTGATCATTATCTATATATATAAAAATGAATGTGTGTGTGTGTGTGTGTGTGTCCTTTATGCATTACTACACCATTCATCGGATCGCCATGAAACTTTGGGAAGTTGTTGAGTACATTCCCGGAAAGAGGACTACGGAATCGATATTTCAATATCGATACTTTATCGATATAATATCGCTAAAGTATCAATAAATCGATACATTATTGATACAAAATTGAGGTTAAATTATTTAGTTTTTTAAAAGGAATGTATCCTTGCAATATCGATACTGTATCGAATGTATATAATGTGTTTGTCCTTTATGCATTGCTACACCATTCATCGGATCGCCATGAAACTTTGGAAAGTTATTGAGTACGCTCCGCGAAGGTTTCTACAAAATCTATAATTCAATGTCGATACTGTATCGATATAATATCGATAAAATATGGATACATCGATACATTGTTGATACAAAATTGAGATGAAAATATTTAGGTGTTTTTTATCAAAGTTTTATAAAGTATCATTACAATATTGATACTGTATCGATACAATATTGATAACTTCATGCATTACCACAACATTCATCCAATTTCCATGAAGCTTTGGTTAGTTGTTTTGTTCACTCCATGAAGGTTTGTACAATATCGAGAATACAATATCGACACTGGAGACGGGATGTGCATCCCATTGAACTTGCAATTCATTGAAACACTCACGTGCAACATATCCAAATCATCCGGCATGGGACAAATATTTCAGAAATGCCAACTTATTGCTTGGGATGAATGCACAATGGTGCACAAAGCATCGCTCGAGGCTCTGGATCGATCATTGCAAGATTTCCGTTGAATCCTGAGACCATTTGAGAACGCATTAATATTGCTTGCACGACATTTCAGGCAAACATTACCTGTAATTCCTCGATTGACACAAGCGGATGAAATAAATGCTTGCCTGAAATATTCTACTTTGTGACGACATGTAAAGACGTTAAAATTATATACAAATATGCGTGTCCAGCTGCAAAACAATCGATCAGCTGAGATATATTGTATACCCATAAGAATTGTGAAATTAAACATACTATAAACGTGCGCTTTCCATTTAACCAGATTGAGCCACAGCAACGCGTGGCCGGGTCAGCTTGTTGACTATAAATTAGATTATGATTTACGTAAGTGATAATTTTGTATTTATAAACATTGGAATACCTTATTAAATGCTTCGTGGTATAAGTATAACATAAGCATCAACAAAACTACAAGAAAACAATCCATTGATTCACATAGAATCTTAAAATTTGATAAAATGAAGTTGGGGTCAATGACCCCTTGCCATCCTTCTAGGTAGGGCGAAACTCCTGTCCTCCTAGTGTTAATAGAGTAGAGAGTTTTCAACAGGTAGGATTATTACACTCGATTAGCACCCTTTATGTATATATTTTCACCTTTTTATCAGTAATTTACATAGCTCAAATGCCATATTTTTTTTACCTTCAAGCCATATATCAAACTGTACATTCCTAGCAACTTTAATATACTTGGATACACTACAAGAACCCAAAACATGGATGTGATTAACAATTATGAGCAATGATTAGCTTTTATTCAATCACTAATTAAAATTAAGTAAACACTTGAGCTCAACATCATTAGAATTTCAGTGTGCATGCTAACAGAAATTTTAATAAAGGTATTTGCATTTTGAATTTTTAAACTGCATTTTCGGTGAGATAAGATTTAATATGATTCGACCTGCTTCATCTCAGTGAGGACTGTTACTTACCAGGCATTCGCATGTTTGACATTGGTATATCCATCTTTCTCCACTTCTGAAAAGTACATGGTGCAGCTCTTGATGGCGGCATGCAGCCGAGGCATCACACTGAGGACAGCATCGAAGAGATATAGACGGTACTGGCTCCGGAACAGCCACACCCGATGGACTGGGAATCAATGGCCCACACTCACATTGAGGGTCCTCACATGTTATGATACCCTTGTGACATGTACAACGCTTACATGGTGAACCCTTTGGCGATACTGTAGCACCATCTTCAATCTCTACCCCATCCATAATGCAACCTATAAAGGAAGTAATAATTGGGTTAACTCCTTTTCATCTATTAACAGACCTTACTATGAACATGGAAATTGACTTGAGTAAATCTGGAGAGATAAAAAACAATGTAGCACTTTCGAGAATGAAAGAGTACAGATAGAAAGAATTCTATAGAGAAATAAGCCACAAGAAGTGTAATGAAAGAGAATGTATATCTTGCTAAAGATGAAAACCCATAGTAAGCTCATACATTATCATTTTAGAGAAGTATGCCCTTCAGCAGAAAATAGTACATATCACCTTGCATTAGAGTATTTTCTGATTTGATTTGAATGATTGTATACATTTCTCTACAAACATTATTAGTTCATAGAATAAAGTTAGAAATAGTTTTAAGTCAGAAAGGACAGAATATGATATGCTACTTTTTGAATCACCCAAAGGCAAATTGAAAATTTGTAAACATTTTCATGGTTGGAATAAAAAAATTAAGCCTCTGTTTATGGGAATCATACTGTGTCCAATAGAAGTTTAAGGTACATCTAAACCTTATTCCTCATTAAAAAGGTAACTTATCGAATAAAGTCCATATCTTCAAATAATTTCCCTGCCTTTTAATATTCATCACCTGCAAACCCTTGAATAGACATGAGTGAAAAAAAAGGTCATTCAAAGTCATTTCCAGGAAAGTACTGTCATTAGTTCTCGTAAGTGGCAGCTATGCAATGTAGTAGAAACTCAATGCTACAAACCTTGATAGTATGACATTTTATTATTATTAAGGTAAGGTGTTGGTCACAACCAAAATGCTTTATTAAATGTATCCAATTTGAAAAAATTCTCTACCATTTAAGAAAGGGAGAATACTTAAAGATGTTTGTAGGTTTTTACTGTGTGGTTTTTATCTCTAAAAATCTTCCACTTGTCACATAAAATTCTAGTCAAGTTTTTTCACCATTTTTTGGTGACAAAATTGGGTGAAAAGGTTATTAGATTTCAAATGATGGTAAAAAAAATAATGCCTAGGTAAAAAAAACCCATTCTTACAAAATTTGAAATTATGAATTTCTGATTTTTTTCAGGCCTGTGGATTTCCTGATGTGTAATTAGTTCCTATAGTCTATTTAATAATGATGATGATTTATCAATCTCCTTTCATCAAAGTGGAGTGAGTTTTAAATGCTTGTCAACATACCAAGGGAACAGTCTTCAGATCCTGGGCTACATGAACATCGGAAGCCCCCTTCAGTGTTCTCACATTCTGCTGAACCATGGCATGTGTGAGTTCCTTCTGAACATTCATTTACATCTGCAATGCAAAGAGGTGGGGAAAAGCATTAGCTATAGAATATTATTAAATTTTAGAAGATATCAAAGAAATGGTACACATAAAAACAGACTGAAGTTCCAAGGAAAGTAATGTCATTATTGATTAAAAATATTCCATTAACTCATGGTTTTTCCTGAAAAAAGATACTGAGGCTATGAAAATCAGGAAGAAAGACCATATGATCTTAAATCATAAATGAACCAAACCTGACTGGGTGTTTATGGATACATGACCAATGATGAGTTAATAAAGAGATTTATAAAGCATGACATTTTATAGAAAGAGGCAAGGGTAAAAGCATTGATGACTTTGGTTGAATTTCCATTAAAAATAAGTGCTATTGAGGTAAATAAAGTAATTGTGTAGTATTGGTCTTCTAGGAACAAAAATAAATCTAACTAAAAAAGTAATTTAGCTATCAATTGAAGGCAGCCTATAAAGTTAAGGATTTCAAGAACTCTCTTTAGACTTCCTTTTGTAGGATACTGTAAACCTAAAATTGACTTTAATTGATTGAGATTATTTTTAAAACCATCCTGAATTGAGTTTAACCTAATCGTGAATATAACAAATAACTTTAAGTTTGCTCAAAACATTCTGCAATTGACTTTAGGCCAGATTTAACTGCAATAAAAGGTGATGTATGAAATTTATACATTGGACTAACCAGTATCCTCATTGAATGAATAAAGTTGCAAAAATGGTAGGATCTGCCAATGATAGAAGAGCAATGTAGTACTCTGGTGATATACTGGTTAACACAGATGCATATTTTTTATTTTCAGATCATAAAACAAAGAGTCTGATCATTTTACGGGATACTCCTTCTAACAGACTCATTCAGAGAAATATAATAATCACAAATTTGTGTTTTTCATCACTAAGATAGATTTATTTTTGTATGGATTTGGCTTTCACTGTCCACTTTAGGTTTGCATTCAAACTGAATACTTTGGTACATCATGATTGACCTACCTTGGCAGTGTACTGCTGGCATCAAGGCTGTAGCTCCAGGATGAATGTGGGTATATGGGGGAGCCACAGTGCGTCTGTAGCCTGATCTACACTGGCAATAGTACCATCCTGGCATGTTCACACACTCAGATCCAGCATGACACTCATGGAGACCCAGAGAACACTCATCCAGATCTGCCTCACAACCTTTGCCCACATATCCACGGCGACACGCACAGTGGCCTGGTGCCACACACTCACCACCATTTACGCAAGTCTGGTTACAGATGGCTGCCAGATTAAAGTCAGACAGACATTGTTTGAGAAAATTAAATACCTATATATTTGATCAAAAACAACACTAACTGCTCAGAATTAGGCAAAATTTTCTACAAAAATACTGTTGCATGCCTCATTATATTTAATTATAATCTTTTAAATACATAAAGCAAATTAAATTAGGTAGCACATGAATTAGGTAATATATTTGTTGTGGACACTTATCATCATCATTCTTGTGTTTCTCTGGGAGTGTAGAGGATAGGAATATAGGTGTATAGGAATGGAAGTTCATTGACCCATATTTTATCTTTTTCAGAGATAAGTTCTGATTTTGACTACTTACAAAACATATGGAGATGAGTTTAATTACAAATCAATTTGATGACATGAAAATTTATATGCATACTTGATAGAACTATATGTAGAATTAAAATGACCAATAAATAGTGCTTCTCTATATTTTTACATCAAATTCTTTGAAGTGAAAGACTGATAAGTGGCATCAAAATATTCTGCAGCTTGTATTATTTTATTTGGGAAAGAAGATAAAGTCAATTTTTCCTAGCCTTGTAGGAATTCTGTTTTTAGATTAATATTTCAATAGGAGTACTTGAAGTAAATTTAAGAATTCACAATCATGATGCCATGGTTAAAATACTCAACACTGGAAATTTTCAAGAAAACTGCATCTAAGGAAAGTCAAAAACAAGTGTTTCTGATCACAGGCATGTGTAGCAACAGACAATATTTAAACATATTTCGCTACACTGCTAGCTATGAAATCCCTTTTTCTTCCATTATAGATATTATGGATTCTAGCTACTGCTGACACTCAGACCTTTCAATCCATGAAAAAAATAATTACTTGAAGTTACCGTTGGGGTTGTATGTCATAATGTATAACTTTAATCGAGGATGGATATGAAAAGTTTAAAAATATGCAATAAAAAACACTTTGTTAAGGGAATCATGTGTTGCTGATATTACGCCTACAATCTGCTCTAAGTAAGTAAATCTTTTCTATAGGTTGCTGAACTTGGGAAAATTAAAACAGGGAGAATTAATAATCTTGTGCCTTCAAAGTTAAATTTTTAAACGGTAATTACATGACATTGATTATCCTTGGGCACAGGCAGCGTGATATACACGTTCTCCTTGAACATAGGCAAATTAGTGCGTTGTAACGCACGGATTCAATTCGCAACAATCTTCTTCACATCCCTGCCTCGTCAGCACCTGAATGAAATAAAGTGGGGTTGTACGAGTAATCCACGTAATAGGAAAGAAGCAAATGCCATGAATTTAACTGATGTCAAATGGTGAGTATTTTGTAGAGTGATTTTATTCTATTGATTACCAAAATTCACAGGTTCAATTCAAAGACTGGTATGATTGATGAGGGTCAGAGCTCACTCAGCATTAAGCTCTGCGGGATGTGAAATATAAGCATAAAGCCCCAGGGGAGGGGGGTAGTTCCAGTTCTTTGTGGCACATGCAGTTTTCCAGAAATTCTCGTACCCAGAAAATTACACAGTTTGTGTTTTGTAGTATCCAAAGAGGTATCTCACGTATTTCTGCTAAAGGTGGGATTCAGACGGTTACTAATAGTTCGGCGGAACTATGCCTAAAACTTAATTGAGTTTTGCGAATAGTTGTTCATATTTGCTTATTTAATATTTTCATCAATAGTTTTAAAACTTTCAGGCATCATAATCAATGTTGAGTGCCTCTTTCATTGTTCTTGTTTTAGTATTACATTTATGAAATAAGCTTTCGGTAAATGATAAAATTTATTAAATAACTTCCAGTATATTGGGTTTTATACCATGTTTATTGAACTGTCATAAGGGTAGAGAACCGGTTGTTAAATTATTTGAATCCCGGTGAAGTCTTCTCGGGATTTCCACCGGGTTAAATATTTATATACGAGTCGTCCGTGGAAACGTTGGTATTATATAAATATTTAACCCGGTGGAAATCCCGAGAAGACTTCACCAGAATAATTCGCCGGGAAAGAATTAAACCATATTTGAATACCACCACTGATTTCAACCCGGCACCTCCGGTCATTAGCCGAAAGCCTACCCCAATGGCGTCTTCATCGATTAAGTTGGTAAAAAAAGATACCTAAGTAGGTATCGGCGTTTCCTTGATATCATTGCTCGAAAGTAAACGAACTTTATTCACAACATTATTATTAGTAGTATTGTAAGAGGTTATGGCTGGAAAGGGGTTGGGATTTTAACACCACCACTGGGTTCTGCGCCTAAAAATAAGCGTGCGTTCACTCACGTCTGCACGTGTATCCATCTCCGTGATAACCGTCGGCACATTCGCAGCCGTATCCGCCGGGAGTATTGGAGCAGATGGCGTGCTCATGGCACGCGTGGTCTCCCGCTTCGCATTCGTCGTGCTCGGCGCAGTTGAACCGGTCCACCCGCTTGTACCCAGGCAGGCACTCACACGTGTATGACCCGGGCACGTTGACGCACCGCGTGTTGCTGTGGCAGTGATGGCCGTGCAGTCCACCTTCTTCCAGACACTCGTCCACGTCTGTGTGGGAGGAAGATCGTACAGAGGGCGTCAGCAAATGGATTAAAACTATTGTTGGGGGTTTAGACTCACCTAAGTGGAGGGTGGTGGGGACACCTCGAAAGAGTTCCGCAAACCAAGCATTGAAATAATATGCCCGATAGTCCATTACCAAGGTCACTCGAGATGACCTAACTTACTCAAACCTTGGACTACATAAGATACGAAACAAGACAATGGTCTCATCGGACATGTGGGAGCATGGAAAAATGACTTAATTGCACACGAAAGTACTTTTTCCGTCAAGCTGATAGCTGGAATTGTTTATGTACAATTATTATGATAATCCTAAACCAACAGATTAGGATTATAATAATTATAATCCTAATCTGTTGGTTGCCTCCCCTAACAACAACTATTAATTTCCTTCACAATTCCCCCGCCGAGACGAATCGAATTTGCATCTGAAAATTATCATCATAACTACTGGACAATGACGCTGTAAACAGCTTTAAAATACATGAAACCCTTGTCCCTCTTTAGCACTGTGATGTTTCGCTGTAAAATAAATTATCACTGCAACTTTTACAAACCAGTGAGAACGAAACACAAGCAAGATTTCGGTGCATTAACATATGCAGGGCTATAGGTGATGCTTATGTATCAAAACCCGGGTGACGCATTATTCTCATCTCGTGGTTTGTAAAAGTTCGTGAACTGGATTTTTTTACCGAAAAGTAATATGCTCATCATTGAACAGAGAAATGATTAAAACTTCAACCCTCATTGTTCCTTCACGCTAGCATTGCCACTTCCTATTTTTATACGACTCTAGACATTTTTAACTAAATATTTACTCTGTACAGAATCCCTCAGTAAAAATCTCTTTTCTCACCATTTAGATGCTCCGAAATACCAAATGAATGACTGATATTGCATCACTCTATTTCTGTAATATGCTAAAATGCTAAAATATTTTATAGCTGCTAATGGCCGATAAAATATCCACAGAAGACATTTAAAAGGAATATAAATAACCAGTAAACATAATATTTTGAAAATAAAAAGAAAATTTTTCTAGGAAAAATCCCTAAATGTTAAATAAGTACCAATATAATTCTAAAAACCATCCAGCAGACGAGGGAATATAAAAATCAAACCTATTCTTTCCAAACCACATCAAAGAGCCCAGTCCAGCAAGCTGAACGATTAGTTGGGACAAAAAAATCGTAGTCGACGAGAAAAACTATTGATCAAACAGACCAGGTTACTCATAGTTCATGATAAATGCCCCGGGAAATGAAGGCTAGGGAGGCATGGAGGGTTGACCATGCAGTAGGTTTTGGATATATGACTGGAAATTTTGGCCACAGAAGGGGCGGTGCTCGCGTGATATTCAGGTGAGGCTATGTGAGTGGGTAACACGGCGGCAATAAAGGGGGAGGGTGGAGACGGTACGGGAGGGACAGGTGCAGGTCGGGAAAGAGGGCAACGAATTAGGGGTGATGGCATATACAGGGGGACAGAGGGAGCATAGAAAGAGTTGGTGGAGGTAAACAGGACGGGCGAGATTGCATTGGTTAGGTGACCAGCCCTCTTTCATCCGCCGACCACTGACAATGGGTTGGTAGTACACACCAACGGAGTGAGTCAGAGCCGGAGCATATATTTTTACCTCTAGATGAAGTGAAGGTCGTGAGAAAATAACGGATTTCGGCTGTAAAACAAGCTTGGATGGCAATGAAAGGTCAACACGATTGCAATCGCCATTTATGGGACGAAGTATGACGGATGGCTCATGCGATACAGCTATATTTTCACAACAAGGAAATCAATTAAGACAGGATTAGTAAACGTTAATAAAAAGACCTTGTGAAGACAAGACAACATTAATGAACCGGAAAAATGGACCAAAAACAATGCTTACGGAATGGGAATGAATTTTAGTGCACGGAAAGATAACAGGCAAGGAAAAAGAGGAAGATGTGATAGGAATATTTCTAGGAAGTATGAAGATATGTAAGGAGAAGCGCTTGAAAAGATAAAAAGCTACGTAAGCTGAAATAAATATTTATTTTTTATGGTATTTAAAGTCGCTGCTACATGCTTGATGACACCGCTTATGTGATCTATGAAAGGTCATTTAGCTGGAAAAAGATATAACACGATTTATTCTACTAATTATTTACGAATTTTTAAACTAATTATCGGGGTTACATGGATTCAAAATACGCCCCTTTCTTTTTTTAGTTTTCAAAGGAATCTGGAATGAAACGGCATATTTCACAAATTAAATAAGATTGTATATACTTAGGTCGTAAATGTAAGCAGGCCTCGGAAGATTCTGATGACTCGAGAATTCAATCCGACCAAAGATAAACGTCCAGCCTTCACTCCTATTAGTCCAAAACGTATGAAACACAAGTTAACATTGAATATGCCAGCGATAAGGTGGAGGTTTGTATTCAAGTACATAAGCTGAAAATTTGCTTCTTATATTCTTTTTATTTCCAGCAGAACAAAATACGAGAAAGCCAATACGTAGCCCGTTAGATAGCTGAGGCTCCACGAAGCCAAAAAATGTTTGATTTCTAATTTGAAATACTCTATCAAGCTAGGAATGTCTTCGTCTAACATGACAGAGTACTGCTACTAGAATAACAATTCTAAATGGTCATAGTTTCTCTCGCTAAACAAATTGCAACGGGGTATCATTGAGTGAATTTATAAGAACTATATATGTTTTTTATCAACCATGCATACGTGACAAATGGATCAAGGAAAATAAACATTTTTCACTTCACACTTTTGGTATCCCGATATCACTGATAGCTTTGATCGAAAAGCACAATAAAAATAGGCTACCACTTTCCGTAATTTCATCCGTTATCATAGGCAAATGAAGTACCTAATATTTAAAAATACGCTTCTGCAATGAGTGTAGAGCAGTTTCAGGCGGTTAATCGGTATTCTGTCGGTTGAATGGGAGTTAGAACTGACATCAGTGTGATTCTAAAGAATTTTCACCCAAAAACAGCCAACTATTTCCTCACGTCATTTTATTCGTCGGCTCTGTACGATCTACCTCTTCTAAATATACATATCTCAATCCGATCTTAACTCGTTTACATAACTTTCCGTTAGAGGACGACTTTTCATGCTCTGAAATAACTGAAGGAGAAATTATTCGTAGGATGAAAATACGCTGCGCATGAATTATTCATCGTAGAATAGGGCAGGGGTTAGGACATGAAGACAAAGGATGGGAACAATAGGCGAATCAATAGATTGAGACGATTGCGGGGTCCACACTCTTCGATCCGTTGGGCGGGTGCCGCACCCGTTATGGCCCAGTTTGCAGATGGCAGGCCTCCTTCTGGCCTGCATCCATTTTCATGTTATGTCAATTCCATTAATTACTTTTCTTGCACGAAAATTTAGCTTAGACTCGCTTCATAATACCTGTTTGGAACTAACAACATGTTACTATGGACATCAAAGTGGAAAATATTGACCCTCATGATAAAAGAAAGCACATAAGCCTGATCGTTATTTGACATGAATGTTAATAGCGGATGATCGTATATACAATCGTTTTTAAACCTCGAAAATATTTGAATTGGCAATAAAACCACGACTTAGTATCCAATTCTGAAACGTTTCTACACCGACCTTTTCGGCAAAAAAAAGACGGAAAAATTTTACATTCTACGCGGCTATTCTTCAGAGAAACTAGTTGATTCACTTGAGGAAGAAAAAAAAGGAAATTGAAGGAAAATTGTTTTCCAGTGTTATCACTGGAGTTCAGAAACAAATTTTCTTTCCCGACTACGAAGAAAAGTTTCATTAGGGCTCACATTTATTACTTCTGTCTCAGGAAAATCATAAATGAAAGGAATGAAAAGTACATAAGGGAGAAGGGGAATCCAAAGGGAAAATGAGACAAAAAGTGCCCATTATTGACATGTCTAAGTAGAAATCTAAAAGCACAAGTTTCACAGAGAAAAAATCATTCTCCTTGACCGGGACTCGAACCCTGACCCCCTGATTTCCAGCCAGGTGCTTCAACCAATGAAAAGTACGTAAGGGAATATGGGAAGCCGAAGGGAAAATGGGACAAAAAGTGCCAGATTATTTCTCTGTGGAACTTGTTCGATTGTGCAATTCCATCGGTAATCGCCGTTAAGGTTCCCTAAGCCAGTTTGCGGTCCTTCAATTTGTTATGAATCTAATGCCACATCCGATATGTAATATGAGGTGTGGTATATAAAGAGCACCATGTAACATTTAGGCAAATTCATGATCAGCAAAAGGCCACTGCTAGCTAAATAGCGAGAAGAAGAAAATCAATGCGACATATATCACAAACGATTTTTTTTTACCTTAAAATGTTTTCTTAGAAATGAAGCTGAACAAGCAGATAAAGCAGACAGAAAAATTGGTTTGTTTGTACACTATCCCCATAACTGATGATGATTGATGGCAATTACATGTATTATAAAGATACATTCCAATACTTTAATTACGTTACTATATCTGCTGGAAGTTATGCTGCTGGATTTGAGGATGGTCCTAGGCTTCAATAAAACTTACAATGGCCGCTCATACGAAAAAGTATCTCATGTAACTCTTTAAGGTCACGTTTCTTTCCCAAAGTCTGATAAGGCGTGTTGAGTGAGGATAAACGGTAAGAAACATATCGTAATGATGATACTAAAATGGCTGACTAAGGCAGTGATAATTAATGTCCTGAGATGAGATTAAATTTTAAGACCGTCATTACTAACGTTTAACAGAGCCATGTCCAATATTTGAAAAGTAATAATAAAATAATAAAAGTTATACATTCCATACTATTCCATACAATATGTTCGATCGTCTATTTGAACTATAAAACGAATGGAATACATATTTAGGTTTCTTCAAAAGACCTGTGATCCATTCGTGCAAATAAATAATGGGAATCAATAAAATTTGCGCACAGTTTTATGTCGGCATCATACAAAAAATTAATTAAGAAATAATATTCATCATGAAGCATGAAGAATATTATTTCAGTATCATTTACTTCAAATTGAAATTTTTACTTGCGTGAAGCCATTAAAATTTTTCATTTTCAAATGTATTGGAAATGGGTTAAAATTTTGGTGCAAGACAAATAAAGCATTTCTGGGATATAATGCTGCGCGTTCTCGGGGGCAACACTTTGGACTGAATGTGGAGATTCCACTTACGTTGGGACCTTGGCAATATTCCAATCGTATTTTCGCTCCACAAAAAACGTTTTCAACACTATATGCACATACGTATAAATGACGTAAGAGTAGTAGTTGCAGGATACAAATAGTGCAGGATAATGCTGTATATGATCCTAAAAAGTTCTTACAGTTATTTCCAGAGTAATCAAAATAAGTTTAATGATAGATTTGTACGTACCAGGTCAACAATCAAACAATTGCTAATTTAAAAAAATGAGAACGTGTTATATTTGGTTTACAATACCTATTTCCCATTTTTTGCGTAAGAAATACAAACTGATTAGGTACTTTTAGGACCAAAATTTCATTGCTGATTTTCTCATTTTACTTTAACGTGCGCAAAGTGAGTTAGTTACACGCCGAATAGCAATGCATTTTTCACAGCCAAAAAGGGAATATTCTGAGGAGTGATAATTTAATTCCCAATTTAACTGGAACCTATAGCATGAATCATATTTAGTGCCCTAATTTAGAGGGGAAAGGATTCTGAAGAGTTCGCGCTAGTTACCTGAAAATGGCAAAATAATTGATATAAAACTAGAAGTCTTTATTGAGAGACAAATAACAAAGTAGGGTACAAAAAACATCAACTGTTGTGAATAGAATTGCCAACTCTCGTTGTCATGGCTGAGAACTAGCGATTGAAGGAACTTCGCTAACAACCTTTGCAACTAGTCCCACACATGCATGTAAGATAGCTAGAATTCTACATATTTACGAATCGAAATGTGGTTCCTCCTGCGGGATTTCGGGATGCCTTTCCATCTCGGAAAATCCAATATCTTCCCGACGACCCCATCATAGCGTTACCTTGAGCGCTTTCGTTCGAGATGAAATTGGTTTTTTTATGCAGGCATATTGAGTTCCACTATGCTATCGCGGACATCGTTCCCACGTCGGAGGATGGAAACCAATCTTCAGCAGTATTTTTACACATATATAGTGTTTGGGCTCTTCTTGTGGTCGAGAATCAAGTTATTAATTCAAATTTTAATCGCAGGTGAACGGGCGTGCGGGAATAATTTAAAGGAGGGGCAGATTTCTCAATTCAAAGCTGCCCACTGGCTACTAAATTGCATTGCACATAATTTTGGTTAGGCCATGCTACTCCCGTGAAGAACGTGAGTCATGCATTCATCCGATTCGTATTTCAATCATGGTAAGATTTTCGACTTGCGGCCAATCATGAGTGGATGGATGCGAGTTCTCTAGCATACACGCCAACGCCCACTAGTAGCATTTAACCAGAGATGGAGATGAATGATAAAAAACCGATGCGCTAAATGAAAGGCTAGCTCTCAATAAAGCCAAATTCTGATAGACGATATAAGATAGTGCAGTATTTCTTTGCTAGAGGTGCAAGAAACTCCTTCAGGGGGTTCAAGATCTTACGGTAAATATATATCGTCCATTAAGTAGTTGTGGCAACGAATAAGAAAACAATTATTAGTCGTGTAGCTTTTGGAGTTCATTTTGACAAAGATTTTGCATCAAAATATCACCATAAGAATTTTTTTTCCTATTTTTATAGCCCAGAGAGCAAAATTTGTCTTCTTCTCAGAGAATGAAAACAGTGAAGTGATATTTTACGAGGGGGTGCGAAAAAATTTAGAAAATTTAAGGGGAGTCAGCAATGGGTTCCACAAATACAGATGCAATGTGAACCTCAACGATAGATGTACGTACGAAGCAACTCAGAATTTATCCCTTGCTCCGTGAGGAAATAAGAAAGTGATTTTTAATGGTTCACAGAGCGATATGAAGAGCTACCAGAAAGTCTTCCGAGCATTCTTTAATTCTCAGCCAACTCAGTAGTATGCCGCTAGCGTGGAGAGAGGAATATGCGTTTGAAGGTGATGCAGGTCGCAACATGCAGCAACATAACTCATAACCTAGAAAAGCAATAAAATTAAATCAGCCAAATATGATCTCTTAACTCGTTTACCAATTAAATACCAAACGCCGGAATACAGTACTCACGATAAACGAAGAATTTGCACGGTCAAACGAATTTACAATCTACTTCCGGTTTCCAAATTATTTTTAGCACACGAAAAACCCACTTCGTTAAATTCACCACCGAGAAAACCCTCAAAAAGCACCAGAAACAACAGCCATCACTCACAACCTCTGTTCTGAGGTCCTTTCTTGCGGTAATAAAACATCGCGCCCGCCCAGGAAGAAGGATTGAAAGCAAGAAAGAGGCAAAGAGAAGAAAGAAAACGACGCTCCTGGCGGACAAAAAAAGTAAAAGAATGGGGAGTGAATAAAAGAACGGAAGGAGGTGAAGTATGGCGGTGGCGGAGAGGGGAAATGAGGGAAGTGTGACGGATGAAGAGAGTGGCCGGCCGTGGAGGACGCAAGTGGGACGGGGAGTTAGGGGGATAGCGGGTGGCAGGAAAGTGGAAGCAGTGCTGGCCCAATGGGATCGAGCAGGTGGCGATGGGGAGGGAGGAGAGGGGGAAGGACTCATCCGCGGCGGTGGGTGGCAGTGCCGGGCGTTTGAGGAGAAAAGCCGGCGGAGGACGAGGGGGGAGAAGGGTAACAGGGGGAAGGACAGTAACGGTCGGGTGTGCGCGAGGAGAATTTATCCCACCTACCGTGACACATGTGGCCGTCGCCGTGGAATCCTACGTTGCATTGGCAGGCATAAGTGGTCTGTAGGTTGAGGCAGGTGGCGTTGAGGTGACACATGTGACCCTTAGCGCAGTAGTCCACTCCTGGGAGGTAGAGAGAGAGTGGGGAAGGGTTCGGAGTATCCGAAGAGAGGGGGAGACAGAGAAAGGGACGGGGGGAGACGGGGAGGTTAGTCGGTCAATGATAGCCACCGAAAGCACAAAGTTCATTTCCATTCAACAATCACAGCTTGGTAGTAAAATCAGATTATTTGAAAGCTCCCACACACATGGCGACAAATATCCATGTTAATACCATCGTTTAATGGACATTCAAGTCAGATTATTATGCCATCAAAGCGTAAGGATTAGGAATGCACATTTGTTTTCCGCTATTAGATAGCTACACACAGAATGAAAAGTTCATATAGATGTCAAAAATGTTATGAAGCAGAAAACCATTCACACTTTTAGTAGGTAGTTTTGAGTAAGCAATTTATGAGTAGGTTAACTTAAACTGAAACTTAAATACTGGCGTATTTAATTTTCAAAATATTTAATTTGTAAAATTAGTTAATTCTATTAATTCAAAACAAGGTTAATGACCAAATTAAGAGACAGCAGTTGGGTACAGAGTTTAAATAATGAAGGATACCGTATTATTTTTAAAATTTAAAATAAAGACATTTAAAAGGAGAAATGTATTTCTCGATGGATTTACTTCAAGCTTCAGAGGACATAGGTGTAGAGGACATATAAGAGGAGTTTTAATTACTGAAAAGCAACAATTAACCCATATAAATATGCTGCTTTGCTCTGAAAACAACAGAATGAGTCACCAAACAAACTCGTATGTGATTTCAGAAATCGCTTATGATGCGGTTAATATGTTTAGGAGAGACCTGAAAAATTCTCGCACCTTATGGCTTAACATGTGAGATTCAAGTCAAAAAATGTATTTATGTATGAGGCAAACAGATAGGTCATCCAAGCAGAATTGTGGGAAAATAATCAAATCAGTATGGCATGACCTCATTCATAGTGGGACTCGGAGATTCCCCATAAATTTTCCAATGAGCAGTGGTCACTGGCCAGTTTCCTGCGAGTAAACTAATGGTGCAATCGTGGAATCCAGGGAAAGCTCCATTCAACATAAATGCGTATGAATATTAAGATTTACCTTCGATTCACTGCCAAAAAGACATGCTTTTTTCTGATTAAGCCTAAAATTCTGATTGAAATGCAGAATAAAACACCATTATTCACAAACTAAACCGAGAAATCGATGTCGTAGCATAAAACACATATTTTATACTATGGAATGAAATTATTATCAGTTTTTCTATTTAGGTGACAACATAATATACAAAATAGGGGAAAATGGAAAGGAGTTCTTAAAGATCTTCTGCAAAGTATTCGAGGGCAGTAAAACGATTCAATGCTTGGGTGATAGATACACCTTCAGGCCTGGAGTAAATGTGAGCTCGTTCATGGGTACCATTAAGAACAAAAATGGGAAGCCAAGCGCCTCTGAACACTCCTCATCGACATTAATTTCTCTCTTATCGGACCTATTTCATCGTTAGTTATGGCACATGTTTCTCTTTTTATCGACCGCTCCGATGTTAAGGAGAGAGAAAAAGAGACACTAGCGCTTCTACGCTGAGTATTTCTTGACAAAATGCGAGAGGGGGGACGTTGAGTGGTGGTGAAAAAGAAATGTTGGCAACTAATGGATTATTATGTTGGTCCTTTAGCAGGAATCCCACGTCACAACCATCTGAAGCCTCGGGCGACGGAAAACATATGGGGGCGAGAACGGGGAACCGTGTTATGGACGACAGGGTCGGAGACAAATGAAAAACGAGGGGGGAGGGATTGGGATTTATTTCCACGAAAAACACACGCGGAGGAGGAATAGGGAATGTCGGGGCAACGGGGTTGGAGCGCTTTTGCGGCGAGGGTGAGGGCATAGGAAGGGAGAGGGGATAGAGGGGGAGGAATCACTGGTGGCGCGAGGCAAGAGGGGAGTGCTTCAAGGTGAGGAGGGAGGGCGGGAGGAATTGGAGGGGAGCTAGAGGGGTCCCTCCGCTAGAGACGGATTTTCGGGGGCGGGGCTTTTTATCGTGGTGAATGGAAGTCTGGGCCCCATCATGTCGTGCAGGGTTGGACTGTTAGTCGCGACATGCAAAACACGGACGGCGTTACTCCTTTTTGGATCCCCATGCACTCAGCGGACAGAGATAGTGTACATACATGTACATAACTGTGAGTACGAGATAGCATATATGCCGGGGAGGGAGTTGGGAAAAGTCATAAATCCGAGAGTTTTGAGACGTTGCGAATACCACTTAAAAAAAAGTAACTGCGTCGAAATGCTCTTTGCGGCAGACGGGAATCTCTCTGTGGTTTTGTGGCAGGGAAGTCCTTAACCTTGAGGTGGGGGAAGCGAAGCCTTAAGATTCAGCAGACTGAAAAATTTGAATGAAACAACCCCACCGAAAGGCGCAAAAGACGTAAATGACATTTGTACATGTCAGGAATGGTACGTATCAATGAACGAAGCAGGAGTAAGAAAATATAAGAATTGAGATTTACCGTTTTAACTGCAGCCTGTAAGACTGGAAACAATTTATAACACCAGATTCACCTTTGCTAATACAAATGTGGTTACAAAAATGCGATACAGTTATGACATGATGCTTGTTTATTCAGAAACATTATGTCGGAAACAATAACTACTAGTTTTATCCGAACTAGCGTAGTAAAACATCCCACAAAAAACTACAAGAGTATAGAAAGACTTATTTACTGCACAGTATATAGTACTATTTATTTTTTGTTCATCTCTTTAAATTTGCTTATATGTATATTTGTAGCCTCTAACGGAAAAGGAAATTGAAAAAAAACTACTGGCAACTCATATTATTTTAGCGGAATCAAAAAGCCTTTAAATTGAATCCCTGCTTGTCGAAGTCAACTATTGGTGACTTATGAGGAGGTATATCACAGTGAGTTCATCTCATGGTATGATGCCTCCAATTTTATTCAGGATAATCGGCTCTACATCAAACCGGAACACCATCGAACATAATGAATCCGAAACTGTCGATTTTTGTAATGGTAAAAATCTAGAAGCCTAGGCGAAATTGAAACTTAATCATTTGGTTTTAGAGTATAATTTCCCTAGTCTATTACATTTTGTATAAATTAAGTATAGAAGATTGAAGATGCTCCCTAATAATTTCAGAAAAACAACCACAGTTTAAAATCAAAATGAAAATGTTGAGCCCACTTTCTGAGCCTCCGACTTCGCATTACATCTTGATAAATCGCATCGCAAAATGGCTTAGGATGTTACAACATAAGCTTGAACTTTTAATTACAATTGTTTTTAATGTCATGCAAGCTGACGTATTAACAGTAGAATTTTACTATCACATTTGAACGACGCAAATTTTTGGAATAATTTATCACTCACACGTATTAATTTTTTACGCGACGGCAATTGCTTGAAACGGAGCTCGGTTCTCCTATCTTGGCTCACCAGGCATATATGCACACACACTGACAGAGGACACACACGGAGTGAGTGAGAGAGAGAGACAGAGAGAGAAAGAGAGAGTCAACTCAAACCGCGCTCACATTTCCCTTTTGCTGGCGATCGGAATGCGTGGATCTTTCGTGCATTTCTATCGTTGGACGGATGGGCTATTATCGTGTCGTTGGAATGGATGATGAAGATGATGTCTTAGTGGCCGGGCGGTCTCGTCGCTGGCCCCGGGTCGATGGCATTACCTGGACAGAACTTGCAGCACTCCCCGGGGACGGTGAACTGGTCGCGAGGAGCGCAGGTGAGGGGCGGGCACATGGTCTCGGGATCGATCCTCTTGCAGTGCATGGAGCCATCCCGGCACTCACACTCGACGCATTGCCGCAAGTTCACCATTTCGCCGTGGTCATAGAGGACGCCCCGCAGGTAGCACTGCTCTATTCAAACCAATGGGCGAGAGGTGAGGAGGGAGGGGGGAGGCAGAGGGTTTGGGGGGGGGGGGGGGGGGGGGGGGGAAGGAGCAGTGAGTTATTCAGTTGGGAAGCGGGCAGAGATTGCGGTGGATAGTTGAGAGAAACAAAGAGGTTTTCACAGGCGCAGGGAGAGGGAGAGAGAGAGGATGGATTAAGGTCGAATTCGTGAGGCGGCGAGAGCAAGGACGAGGAATAAATTTTGCGACAAACGGGGAATGGGAACGAGAATGGAAGGAGGTTGGAAGAATAGGGACGATTATACGAAGGTTGGGGTAGAATGGAATTTGGGAGATAAGATCGTAATCGTTGGGGAATTCCAAGGGAGGGTTTAGGTGGTTGGGATGGCCGACAAAAAGACAAATGGATAGGGTTTGAGTGGGTGGAAAGATAAATTTTAAGGATGAAACCACAAGCAAAAGAAGGGAAAAATCAATTGACGTGAGAGAATAAGGAAGGAAGGGGAAGATCGGGAAGAATAGTGAGAGAAGGGGTGAGGGTATGGAGGAAAGGGAGGTAACATTGGAAGGAATAGAAGAGAGGAAGAAAAAACACGGAGAATTTCCTCGTTGAGTCCACAGGAGAGAAAGGTTAAGTGAAAAAATGTATAAATTACTCTAAAATATATTTTAACACATAATTAAGTAGAACCATATAGGAAATCGGCTCAAACAGAAAAAATCACACACTTTGAAACTGATTATGAGAAATATTTAGATGAATATGCTATCTAAATCAATTGGTCAACCTACTGGTGAAATTGGTTTGCCAAAATACTCCATTTCTATGCGTTTGAGTTCTGTTTGACGCAAAAGAGTAAAATTTTATTCTTTGCCCTCTAGAAAATCAGAAGTCACGACAGTAGTGTCAGGATGCCAGGCAACATGTCACTAAGGGTCCAGATAAAAATATTTACTCAAATGACTTATTTTCGGCATTTTTAGAGCTTAAAATTTAAATTGCATCAATTAATATCTTATCATGATACAAAATATTTGAATTTAATTTTCAAATTTTACCGTATTGATTTCCACTTATTTTCAGCTATCTCAATCATACCCGGTAAAAATGTTCTTTTAAGTATATGACCTTACATATTACATCAAACCAAAATTATAAGCCACTAATATATTTATTACTTTTTATTTTCATTGCTTTGTCTATCCATTAAAATTTACGATGAGCGCAAGGGGACCAATTCACCAGGTGCTATTATATTTGTCCCTTATTTTTGTTGACTCGACCAGTATTACAAATTTTTCATGGCCATTTGCAATCCTCCAGTTTTTTCCACTTGTAATGTGGGACAATTCCGCAACAATTTTCAACTATAGATATCTAATAGCTTCGGGAAAGACAATTAGACAGGAGAGAAGGGGAACGAGGAGAAATATACACTTTCGTAAAAGTATTATTCAAATTGTTTGGAATTATATTTCCCACCATGACATTTATTTCACGTTCAGTCAGAAATTCAAGTGAAATCGAAGAATAGGCAGAAGCAGATAGGCCGTAAAGCTATGAACATACGTCGGTGGTTTCATAAGTTTTATCAAATAAAAACGGCTATAAACTATAAAAATAAGACCACTGAAAAAAGTCACTCTTATTGAGCGATTTACATTTTTTCATGAGCTGCTTTGTAATTCTGTGACTTTTCCTACTCCTTGAAAGCTGGCTACTAGCCAACACAAACTTCCTCTTGCTGATCCTCTGAAATGCCCCTGCCTTAAAAATAAAATTATTTGCACCATTTCTCTTAAAAAAACATATCGTGCAAAAGTTCGGTCTGCACAGCATCACAAATGCCCAATAAAAAAGCGCGCAACACTTTACCCCAGCCAAACAAGAGGACATATCATTTAAGTCATTATATGCAAAAAAGATATGTAGTTTCATTCTTAGATGCGCTTAAAGATGATACAAAGAATTAATAGCTAAATGATATGGCGAGTTCATCATCGAAGCGTGAATATCATAATGAGAAATTCTGCACGAAGTCAAGGAAATGGGATTGTGCATAAAACATCAGGGAAATTCGAAAGAAAGAGGCAAGTTAGTTTCACAAGATCGTGAGACAGAATATGATAAGGAAGGAAGCATTACACAACGCAAACAGAAATACAAATTCAATTTGAGAGTATCAGGTGAATCCATGGATAAATAATACAAAGACACGTGACTTCATACATGAGTGATAAGCAAATTACAGTAATCCACGGAAAATATTCCGATATGGCCAAGGAAACATTTGTTGCTTCTAATCTAAAACGTGATATATCCCTTTAAATCAATCATTAATATCTAAGATATTAATTCTTTGATTACTGCCAGGATTAGGTTATTTGTTAACAAATTGAACGGTTTCAGGGGTAATTTTTTGAAAATTTTCCATGATGGAAATAAACAAAATTTGCGAAAAACTTATGTCATATAGGTTACTGTTGATGGAACGGTCGTCTTTCAAACTACAAAACTTTCAAACTACTCGGGCTTCGAGGATTTTTTATTCAATGCCATTAGTTCTAGTTCTAGATTTCGCCGGTGGTTGGCTTATCCTAGTCGTCGGAATGCTATTCTAATAGTTGCAATGGTCCCTACCGTTTTGGAAAATATTTAGGCTGCAGTGCAAGCAACATCGTTTATCAAAATAATCATGTGATCAAGTATACACTGATAAACATACTGCTCATTTAAAGATGAGTCAAATAGAAATAACACAAGTTCACGGCATAAATGTTTACAAGCAAAACCGGACTTTGTAGTGTAACAATCATTTGCCTAAATTAAATTCAAAGTATCCCATGTTATTTCAACCCATAAAACTATGGTAAGCAGCGAATAAAACTTAACCGACCCAATAAAATCAATTTACGACTGTGAAAATTGGAGGATTCTTTTGGAATCTATCTCAAGAAATGCATTTGAATTTGAGATTCTGTATGGTACCGTATTCTGTATTTGAGAACGTGTTTCTCCGATGATCACGCGTTTGTAACTTCTACAGTAAAAGAGACAACGGACCAAGAGAAACTGCAAATGTCAACAAATAAATGCATATAATATCTCAAGGGGACAAGAAGAGTGCTCAAGAAAGAGAAAATTTCCTATAATACATTATCTTACGAACATATGGATATCAAAGCTTGTAGCCAATGATTTTATAGATATTTTATAGGATATTCCCTTCTGACCAACTATAAAGACTATCTTATGAGTTAAATCTTTTACTTATTGTAATGTTAACAAAAAGTATTCTTGAGGGCCATAGACCGGGAGACTTACTGAGGCAGCTGGGGCAGCAGTCATCCGGGCCGTAGACGGGATTTTTACAGGCCACTGCCGGACACTGCACTGGTCGGCACTGAACCTCTCCATGCTGGAAGCAGAAGAAAAATCATTATTAACTATGAAAATGAAGTCGGGAAAATTTATTTTTAAGGCCTAGCGATCACTTTGATTGACTTCAACTATAGAAAATGAAAATTTATAACTTCAGATAAAATCGTTAAACGTGAGTTTTGCATTGAACTCAACTGTGACTCTGTCTCATAATATTGTTGACCCAAATATCATATGCATATTTTTAACGAGTAAGTAAATTTTCAATTGAAAGTAATAGTAGAATTAGATGTTTCAGGTGTTCAAACTGCAAAGGTTATCTCCCATAGGTTATAATTACCACATACTCTCGAGTTGGCTGGCTGGGTACACAGTAGAAGTAGTGACGAGGGGCACAGTAGAAGAATACCCTTTTAACCCTTTATACCAATGCCAGATGCAAAATTTCTTTTAACTCTCAATAGAAGTTTATGCTATTATTCTATAGAAATTCTATTTGCTATGGCACTCGTATGTTCAAGTTTTATGTTCGTACTCGTATGTTCGAGCAGGTATCTTTGGAAAATTGGCAATACATGACAAGGACCTGCAAACGAGTACCTAAAAAAATCTGAGATATTAATTTTATGCTTCTTTCCTCAAAACTTCCTTGAGGGGGTGAGCAATGAGATTCTAGAAGTTGCACTTTAATTTCTTTCAACGATTTTTGATGCCATGATTGACAGCATTCCGGTCATTTCATTGAAATAGTAGCACTATATATCTAAATGCAACTCGTAGTCGCAAATAATTCAGATATAGCTCATTTTCGAGTCGACGTGCCACAACTTTCGTCCTCATCTCCTCCGTCTCATCCTTTCCCCACGAACTTATCCGAAAAGCGCGCTTCTGAGCATCACGAGCGTGCGTTATACTGTGTCTTTCGGCCTACATCTCAGGATAGCCGAGCGAACATTATAACTGACAATGAGTTACGTAAAAAATTACCACAGTTGAAGGTACCACTCAATAGGAATACTAATATCCCACCGCATCATAAGTCTTATCCTACCATTTGAATTACTGAAGAGACGGAGAAAAATGGAAAACAGTGAATTTATGAGCTTGATTGCAGGATCTATGAGGGAGCTAGGCAAGAGGATTTCGTGGAAAGTATTGAATATATTCACTGAAGAAGAGGAAAACTATGAGATGCGTAGACTATTATGTTGAGAGCTAAATTTAAGCAAAGGTAGCACTCCGATTTATCAAAAGAAGGTTGCAGAGGGAGGCTAGCGAGGAGAAGATCAGCTTGGATGTTGTAAGGAGAGAGAAGAGCGGAGATATTTAATTCGTGAATTAGCAAAAGTGGAAAAATTTCACGCATAAACACGCAAGAAAAATTTCAGCGGTGTTACTCTCCTGTAACTATCAAATGTATAACCTAGCGAGTTGTCGAGCGGAGCAGAAAAGGAGGTTAGAATTTACTGGAGGAGGCATCGCAGCTGATTTGAGAAGTCAGCGGCCATCTTCGTAGGTACAAGATGTGGGCTTGCTGCTCGGGATACTCGTACGTCCGAAGTGTTTTTGCACGGGGTAAACTCAAGAGTAGTACAATGTACGATGGAATGGGTTTTTAAAATCCGTCAAAGGAACAGGAAAGTGTGCAAACACGCAAACTTATGCCAAATATGTAGCTTGAATAGGATAAATTCGGAACAGTTTTAGTCATAAAATTAATCCTCAGGGGACTAAAATGCATTAAAACCTCCCTTTGGTAATCTTAAAAGGATTAACTGACGCCACTACGATGAAATGTGGATGCAATATAATTGATAATAATTCTCATTAATGGCATTAATTATGCTATTTATGTTTTAATGCACACAAAGTCTCCATAAGAGGCCGTATGAACCGCACCATTTTATACGCAGCAGGTGGGACCTAACCGTTCCCAAGCACTGCGATTCTGGCTTCATTGTTATCCATTGGCTAGCCTGCCAATTCCCCCTCCGTTGCACTCTAACCTCCTTGGGAGCAGTCAGCACACTCACCGTGCACGCGCAGAGGTCACAGCCCCGCTGCCACGTCGCGCCGTCCGCGTGGACGGTCCCGTTGTCCCCGCGACAGGATTTGTGGCAGTCACAGCCCTCGAGGCGGGAGACGCGCGACTCCGCGGCCGCCAACCTCTCCGTGAGTTCGCGCAGGTGTCGACGCAGCACGTCCACCGTGGATCTGAGGAAGGAAAACTCCCCGCAAGTCGGGCAGCCTGCGTCTAGTCCAGGGCACTGGGAGAGGTATCCGTGCGGTCCAGCCACGAGGCGAACCTCCTCCAGTGCCCCCTGCGCACCGAGAAAAAGAGGACAGAAATACACAACTCAATTTCGCCGCCTTTGGCTTCCCCGGAAAGGTTGCTTGTGTTCCACGCGCTTAAAAGGGGCCATTAAGCGGAGATGCGGAATTTTTGACGATATAATGCATCAATTTTTCTTCGCACGGGGCGGCAAAGAGAAATTGGTACGAATAAACGAGTCAAAAATCAATGACGATCAAGGAAATCTTAAAAATACTTAATTTTTTTGAACTTTTGTAATACACGGAGAATGATGCCGGTTATGATTATGCTAATAAAATATTCATAACACATGAGAGTATTATGCATGCAGTCCATACCACGTGCATACTTACTCGTACAACATTAGAGCATGCTCAATTCACCGCGCATCATCTCATGCATAATTTCGAAGATAATGGATTCAGCCAGACAAAGAGGCATATAACTATGCACCATCATTAAACTCGGGGCTATTCGTCACGTTAAGTGGTTTTCACGTTCACCTAATTTTTTTAAAGGATTTTACATGTTCCACTGCGAAGTTTTTCGCCTTAAAAAATTAATTTCCCTTATTATGAAAATAACCCCTTTTCTTTGAGCGATTCATTTAACTGCAGAGGTGTAACACTGGTCTTATAACATGCTTTCAAATAGATTGGGGCTACGGTAAATTCTCCTCGAGGCGACCAATCAAGGCAGCAACCCGAGAAGATCAAGTTCAACTGGTCGATGTCAGATAATTAGGAAATGTTCACCACGAAAGGTAGACCAACTAAAATAAGAATTTTGTTTAATAACAAATTATAGAAGCTAAAAGCAAGAGAAAGATGGATAGTGACTTTCAGTCTTTACAGACTCTCAGACTTTAACAAGAACTATCATTTAAAGAGATACAAAATGTCCATAAAAAATAAAATTGCCTCCTAAAACAGAACTAACTCTGAAATCAAGTGATATAATGTCATATGTATACTTCACATACATTAACATTTAGAAAAACAAGATTACCACAAGTCACAATTCTCAGATTCATACAAATATTACGGATCAATCTTTAAGAATCTCGTTATTCTCTTGTTATAGTCGCCAGAATGCGTGTATCAGAAAATGTAACAAAAGTCAACTTGAAAATGACATACCGAATTTTGCAGCGCATCTAAGATGAAAAAAACCCTTGTGGTAGCAAACTCATCTTTGTCTAACACACATAGGGTAGCGTATTTTCCGGAGGCAACCAATTTGTGGACAATGAAACATTTCATCATCAGTAAACACTGCCATGTCTCCTCGCTAAGCAATTACTGCATGATATTAGCGGGTTTTATGGTCTAATTTTCGGATACGGGCTCACTCAGTTGCCCGTCATTTCCCAATATAAAGGCAAGAGAGTGATTTTATATTTTCTCCAATACAAGTTTCAATGAAGGCAAGAATTGAGAGAAGAAGGGGCGAAGCGAGTATGCATACCCTGTTGGTAATTGCACCAATCATGGTAGATTCGTCTGTTGGCAGGTTTTGATGAGGAAAGTCGGTTGTCGATAGAGTAGACTAGAGTTAGCTTCAACGCAGAAACTCGGGCAACAATCATAATATTATAGTTCCTTGTTAGCTTTGCTTGCTTGTTAATGAAAATTAATAGGCGGGTCAAATGGATTTCCTGAATGCTTTAAATCAAAGCACTCCCAAGGTATCTTAGGGGTTCTCGGTAAATTTCATCTCTCCATATACTAGGTACTACTACAGAATCATTGCTCGTTAGCTACTTGTAAAGAATAAAACTAGGAAAATATTTATTAATCATTTACAAGCAAAAAGGCTGTTTCAAAACTTTTTGCGAATTAGCATATCACTAAAATCAGCTTCGAGACAGTATTGCCCGATATGTGAAGTATTCACCGAAATACGAAGAGCCGATAATCGAGAATCACCACTATATACTCATGCGCATTCCTGGCTTAAAAAGCTCAGTCAGCCGGGCTTAGTGGTAACTTTTGATGTGAATAGATCGCTTGCCAATTTCGGCGTAATACCTCGAGATACACTATATCCATGTCTATAGGAGGGATAATATTTCCAAATTGCAGCACATAAAATTTTTGTTACATAATTCTTGTCATTCTAACTGCGGTAGGATAAAGTTTTAACGCTGAAGTTCATTCTCAGGAGGTTTATCCGACCCTATTAGCGATGAATTCACGGACTTTTTATCTCTCTCTGTTGTCAGCAAGATTTTTATACGAATTCAACCCGCTTTCAAAGGGTCAAAAGATATATAAAAAATAAACGTCGAGGTTTACTGCCCAGAGGGAACATTACTATAAACCATGGTACCGAACTTACCGAGGAAATAAATCGTTCCATCAAAATGTACCAAATGCCTTTGAAAATAAAGTTCAAGGCGGAACATGGTTTTTAGGACATTTACAGCCCATAAAACGGTGCGATGAGTTTCGATTGAATGGGGAACGCCTTAAGCCAACGAACACTTGCGCTAATATTCAATCGAACATTTTCTATCGTGTTACGATTACAAATATTCTGTAATAAACTGCTTATGATTGTTGGGAATATGCATTTTCTTCGGGCATGGTTGGAGTATTCTTCAATATATTGAAATAGGCTCCAGCCTTTACGCTTTTTCTCCTCAACCAACCTCCTTATCTGGGTTTATGCTATGAAATGGTGCTATTATTATGAACATGAGGATTATGTAATTGATGAAATAGAACAGAGCTGGATTCCAATTATTCAATTGAAGATCCATTTAGTTTGAAAATAATGAGGAACATTGATAAATAGGTTCGAGAGCAATTATAAAAAAATCTTTTGACTAAAAAGACAAAAGCAATGCATCAAATGATATTGTAATAGAAGATAGCGAGAATAAAACACTCACCGAAGCTAGATCGAGTGAATACAATGAATATTAGCTAATAATCTGCACTAATATCCATTAGATTATTTACGCATGACACGCAATCAAACGATCTACTCTAACCATCACGTAAACATTTTTGTGTGTAATCTGAATGTCTAACTTCACTCATTTACTATTGACACAAATTCTCTCACTAATTACCAAGCTAAACAAAGTGTAAGACTTCAGATAAGAAAAAAATAAAAAAGCTTTGATCTGGAAGGAAATAAGACCAATATTTTCAAAAAATACGATACCACAATTGTTCTATGAAGTTAAATCAGACCACATTTTCTCCGAATAATTTTAAACATTCAATTAGGAAAAAATGAAATAACGAAAGGATTAAAATATTCATGTAAAGATAGAAAACCTATGCCTACCTTACTCAACTAATTACAGAGTCGCCTCTTCTGTATGGATGCCCATAAGTCAGAAACCGCGTCATAATCAAAGGCCTCACTCCCTCCCATCATTGACGACCATCATTAGTACAATGATAAGGATCTCCTGCTTCATCATTTTCCTCAGGTCTGCTTTTGATTCTGCTATCGCCGTAGACCCGAGAAAAAGGATAAAACGTAATTTCAATCACGAGAATATTTAATAATCCTTTGACTTCAATATGAAACTTTAAAAATTTTGTTCCTGGCCGAAAGTTTAAATAAATTCAAGATGATTTTTATCATTGTATGTTATGTGCTTTGTCAATATAAAATTTAATGCTTTCACAGTTGCATGCCACAACAATTAAAAAAGGGTACTAGTACTTTCAAAGAAATGAATCAAGGTGTGATAACCATATTAAATAATTTGTGGGGAAATGAAACGAAAATTACAAAAATTGAAACGATGTTTTAGGAAGTGTTAGGAAAATGTTGTACTCCACCAGCGGAATTAATCAAGAGCTAAAGTAATGATCTATTCTCATATTACCACAATATATTACTATCTGTAACAAGAATAGTCAATCTCATTTACTATTCAGAAAGGAACTGGTCAGCAGCATTTGGAGGAACAAGCTATTCAAAGACGAAACAAGGTATATCGAGAGCATCAGTATCATGATCGTGGTCATATGAACGGTTTCGAATATAGCTAGTTGAATCGCTGGCGCACGCAGAGACCTTCTAAAATGGGTTCGCTCTGTATATCAATAACCTGGATCACTTTTAAAGCTGACTCATGCATTTCAACATTTACAGTTGCTGTAGAGGAACGAATAGTGTTTTGGAATGATAGCAATATATACATTCGTATTTTAAAACTCCTCATATACGCCTGTCGTATGCGAGATGAGCGAAATTTAAGATTTGATCGTTTAGCTGAATAATAATGAACGTACAGAAAAAATAATACATTCGGAATTCTAGTGAAACATACAAGAAGGTTGGTGAAATGGTCTTAACTGAACAGCAAACCAAAACATTTTCAATGGAAAGGTTATTGCAAAAGAAATTCCACACGTAAAACGAAGGACGTTATTTAGAACATTTCTACTACATGTTACGTTCAACAAACTACAACAATGATATTACTATGCGATACAAGATAATAAAAAAACAAATATAATGTGAGAAAAACTTAATCATTAAGAAATAAGTTCTATCAACAGTGATTGAAAGCCCTACTTTTCTCCGCTCAAATAAATTATGAAAGCATGTTGGTTGAGAGGAGCCTTTCAAAAGAACACCTACTTAATGAATTAATCAATCATTTTTAGAAAATAAAGACACCCACTGGACTCATTTATCGATCATTATTGATCTCGGCAAAAGACAAACTGTCTGTGCGTATGTGTTATGACTTTTATTCATGATAAAAACCAATAAAAATACTACTTTAAGACTTTAATACCCATTCTAGGTAAGAGGCTTTGGTATGCTGCTATAACTAAACAACCCTACTAAATGGCAGTATTATAAGTAGTCCCAGTCTTTGAAGGCCTAATTTGTGGATGACAATCTATCACTATTTGAAAATGATATGCGCTTGTTTTTCTTGTAATTGATGACATTGACGTCAGTCACCCACTACTGCTATATTTATTTATTGAAACTGTACTGTTTGCTTAGTTGGTTGGTCGGTTATTCAGGGGAGGCGACCGACAGCTGAAGTCATTTGCGCCATTTAGGATACGTGGGTAATTGGGTAATGGTAGAAGTTTTTTAGGGAACGGTGGAAATGTGGAGAGAAACCCGGCGTCGGCATTAGCCTACTCTTAACGAAAGGCGCCAAGGGGACCACGGCTTAACGTCCCATCCGATGGACGGAGTATTGAACTTGAAATGCCCACCACTGGGACCGGTTTTCCATTGAAAAATCTGCCACTGCCGGGAATCGAACCCTCCGCCTCTAGCCGCCTCCGGAGGCTAGAGTACTAACCTCCGGATGGAAGGCTAGTACTCTAGCCACCACACCAGCCCGATCCCCGTACTGTTTGCATGAGAGACAATTACGATATGGAAACTTAGGGAGACAAAAAGTACAAAAGACATTTATAAATTCAGTTCAAATTCAATGTATTTGATTTTTCTTTGAAGAAAAAATGACTAATACTCCAAAAGCTAGTAGGATCAGGTAGGAAGGGTAGCTTAGGTTTGAATGGGGTCGTTTACCATATTTTTTTAATTGCCGAATCTGATAGAGTTTGTAAAATTAAAAGACCCGTATTTTTTCGTTTTCTGATCCGTCAATTATTTATCGAGTTATAAGCTGTGTTAGTTAAAAACTGATGTTTTTAACCCTTTCGGAAAAGTGGGTGTGGTGCAACCTCTGACGTATAACGACTTGGTCCAATCACAACTGAGCCCGCGAAGCTACTTTGCCTTATCACAATGGGGGGGACACAGCTATCTCTGCCAATCGGACAGTTGCGACAGCGTCTGTGCAAGTAGCCTTTCCGAGAACCCCCCTCCAATCCCTTATCTTCCACGAAAATAGTCAAGGACGGGAGGAAAATGACGTCAATGTTATCACAGCAGCTTTTTCGGAGGGCGTCACCTTTTGCTGGTTTTAATTTTTGATTTATGAGTGAATGGTTGTGGCTAGAAGACTAATTTTATCACTAAAATTCTTTTTTTATTTCCATCTAACCATTTTTTGTACACAATTGTGATTTCGGTTCCGAGTAAACGACACCATTATTTACACCTACGGAAATGCATATCACAATGCATGTGCACAATGAATTCACATCCACAGATCAGTGCAAGCAAAGATATGTGCCAGCAATTTCTAAAAGTTTAATAAGAAAAAAGAACAGTAATAAATCTGCTTTAGAGTAATTGTTTTTTTTTAATTATTTGGCGTGGAATTAATTTTCGTAAAAAATTAGAAACAACTATTGTAACTGGAAATTAAAGCACATATAGATTTATATAAATTTCGGAATAAGAAAATGTCTTCTATATGGGCACCTTGTGGCTGAAATCCATTTCTTCGGAGAGGTAATAAATGTGTAGATTGGATACAAGGCACAGGCGGGTTCATTTGCTTAGAAGGCATCTGAATTCATCCACAGGAATGCGACGACAATAGATTTGCGACTTACAAAGACATCTCCTTTGACATTGAAAATATCAGATCCTTTAGAATTACTTGCGATACCAATACGCTGGCAAATACGTTCTGAAAGGAATCTCGCAGCACCACGTTTTCTGGAAATTGGAGTTGATATGAGCGTTGAAATGTTACCCTCTGCTAATCAAGCATTTTATCCGTGTTAAAGAAGCCCGGAGATGAGCAAAAAAGAAGGGAATGGGGGGAGGGGAGATTCTGCACACGTGGAAAGGCAGACACTGGGATGACGAACCTTGAAGAGTGAATGCTTGTCGTTGCGTTGGCCCAGCCATAGCGAGAGCTGCGGGGGTGGAGATGGGGGTGGCGATGGGTCCGAAGGCGAGGGCGTGGCGGAGGAGGGGGGCGCGGTGGGGAGGGGAGCGGCCGCTTCGGCAGTGAAGTTTCGGTCCGGCGGTCGGATGAGCCTCCGGTAGAGGCGGTGGCAGTCGACCAGGAGGTCCACTTGAGGACCACTCACGGAGACAGCTACCTGCAGGGAAGCAAGGCAGAATTTTCAGTGTGCTGGATAGAGAGAGAGAGAAACCTTGAAATGGGAGTTCACCCGCAGACATGGGTAAACCAAGCGAACATTAAATAAAAGAGTCATATAACTTTGTTTGTGCCTAGTTCACGAAAAGTAATAACCAGAAGTAATTCTTCAATGCTTTATTTCCCAAGTCACCGCACCACCACTTATAGCAACTCATTTAATGCCACTTCATGCAAATTGTTGAACTCTCTGCCATCTCATGGTAAAAATCTAAATCCAATTGAGAAATTCAAATATAAAATATAGGATTATTTTCTAAATCAGTGACAATATCAACCATTTGATTCTCTACGTTCATATGAAACTGTTATTGTGTATTTGTATCTTATTAATAAGAGTATTTCATTTTATACTTTGATCTCAAGGTCTGTACCCAGAGCGATAATAAATCACTTTCTTATTGTTATAACTTATATACCTACAACTTATGCTATCAGAACATATGCTGGTAACATACAAAATCTCAGAAAGTAGAAAAAATCCTGACAAACTACCACCGATACCTACAGCTTTCCGAATAGAGGCCACTCCTATTCGACAAAAACATGCCTCAGACTGCTATAATTTTTACCAAGACAATGAGTTACACGATTATTAAATTATTATGAGTTATAAATATTGATTTTTTATAAATAATAGATGATTAAATATAATTTATGCCCCAGAAAGTGATCATTTAGTCACACTGCTATACATAACAGTACTGATTTCTTCCACTTCTGTTTTTTTCACTCACCATCGGTTATGACATTTTTAAACACCATTATTTTGTGACTAAAGTTAATGAAAAGGAAACTCTCTGTTTTAGTAATTAAGAAACGAATTGAGTCAATTATGTAAATGGAGACCGGTAATATCTAAAATCGTTTATAACGTCAATACAACCCGCGACTTGTTTGACACGGAATGAACATTAAGGCGCGTAAGTCACAAACTCCCATGTAGGCAATTCGAGAAATTCTGAGATTTCTCCACTTTCGGCAGGCCTAATCTTTCCCACCACGGATTCTCTCCCCCAGGATTAGGAATGCCGCTAATGGCGCCCGCAAATTACCTTGTGCCACGCATTGTCCGCCAGCCGGAAGGGGAAACTCTCGACTCGTACGAGGCGGTCGTGCGTGGTGTAGTGGAGTCGTATCTCGTCTTTGCGTCCACTCGACTGGAGCTCCAGGTACCTGAGGAGAGACAGGACAGACACGCTTGTAAGGCTTTGTGCCGAGTTTAAGCGGTAAGGAGGGAGAGGGGAAAAAGCTCGGTGCTTCAAGGGAAGGGCTTGAAAGAGGTAAAGGCCATTGGAACGGGTTCGTTCGGTGAGATTACCTTCTGAGACCCAAACCTCCACTCCTTTGTGTACTAATATCCGAGCTGGTTTCTCTCAGATTATTCCACTTCGTGCCGCAGAATGAGAATAAAAGGTAAACTTTATCACTGCGGATTTCTTTTGAGTGTTAGCTATTTTGGTACTCCGAGACACATTCATGTTTTAACGCAACAAAATATGTGAAATATATTTTGACATGAAAGATGACCTTGAAATGCAGATTTGACCGCCTAACATAATTGAAAAATGGAGGAAGAAAGAAGCATGATTTGAAGTGCAAGATAAGAGAAAATTTCGAAGGTACGAGCCCGTTAAATCTGCGGATGAAAAGAAAATTTGCCGTCTCCTCTTTATATAAGTTCTACACGATTTTTAAAGACGCTGTTTTGCTTAAAAAATCTTCATGGAGATACTAGTTTGAAATTTGTGAAAGATTTTGATATTTTTGCTCTCACATTTTATCAGTTTTATCAACGCAAAATTAAGAAAAAATTGAGGATAGCTTTTTAAGGGAGAATAAGAGGGTGAGGTACCTACAGTAATCTAATTTAAATTAAAGCTTTTAGGCAGGTAAAAACTAATGTAAACATTACGCATACTTAAATAGAGCTATTATCATAATCCAAAATGTCACGTGTCTAAATAAATAATCCAACTGAAACAAGAAAACTTGCGAGGAAACATTAAATAATTTTTAGCACTCCTGTCACACAGAAGCTATGAAGTTCTATGACGGCTGCGGTTACTTTTCGCCATAAGTCCATGTCCAAAATAAGTTACAGTATGCAAATTCCATTCAGTAAACGTAATGACAACAGAAAATCCCCGAGTTGTGAAGGATTCATAGCGATGACTTTAAATTAACTGTCAAGGGCACTCTACCCTAACACCTAATTCTACCGTAGATTACACAATAAAATGTGTAACAGAATTTTGAGCGGAGCTATAGATTTTTCACAGCAAAAGTTTTCCGTTGTTAGCTACATAATAATTAGATGCTAGATTTGGCCAACCTCATAATATCTAATTCATTATTTGGCCGGTCAGAGAGGTATCGAAAAGCCAATTCTGAGCATCATAAACTCATTGAAGAACGATTTGGGCATAACGGAAGGCAGAAGCGAAAAGGTGGGGAATTAATTAAATTTACGGCAATGCATGACGCTGTATGAGGTATGACGCTGGCTTTCATTCGGAGAGGAAAGGTAAAATGAGAAAATAAAGTAACATCAATTGCTATTGAACTAAAACTATGAAGCTGATCGAGTAGAATGCTTTTCGTAAAAGAATAGTAAATAATTCGGTTGCATTAATGTTTTAAGATTTATATAATATTTAGAATTAGAGCCCAGAACTTAAAACAGGCTAAGTAATGAATAAGATAATCGACGGAAAAAGAACACATGCGAAGTAATTTTTTTCCGAATGCCATTCAGGTAATTTAAGAAACAAATTTACAAAATATAATTTGAATGCAAAACGTAAATTTTGTGACGAGTACTTTAAACCCAATTGAAACAGGTTTGAAAAAATCACACGAATGCGTACAAGGGCATGATATTCTAAAAACAGTTTCAAAAAATGAATTCAGATTTATAAAAGTAGAGTTAATCAGCAAATTATTACAAAATACAGGAATACACCACAGGAATGGATGTCATGCCGGATGTCCCTGAAGTATTTACCCGAATCAGAAGGCACAAGTAAGGATATTTGAAATTTGATTTGAAATATAGCTTTGGAGAAGAATAGAGAAAGAAAGATTGGTATAGGATTTTTTCGGACTAGCATGTATAACATATGATAGGGGGAGAAAGGAGAGTGAAGGTGGAGGAGAATTTGAAGGGGGCGACAAGAGTTGATGGAAAACATTAGGAAATATCGGAACGACAAAGAGGATGATGGAGGAAGAAATGTTGGGAAGACGTAAAAGTGGAAAGAGGAATAAAAAATGGATTAGACATTACAGTAGTCAGAAAATATTGAAAACTTATTAGGGACTTAAACTTATTAGGGATTTAATGAAGGACTATCTCGGTATTTTGCGACATAAAGGTAAGAGATGACACCCCGATGACCGAAGATATAAGGTAGGTAATGCCGAAAGATGGTGATACATACAATAAAATACGATGAAGAGCCTGATCGCAATGAAATAGTTGAAATTTGTCTCCATATCTTGAACACAGTCAAATTGCTAAAATCCTCCACGCAATAGCACTTAATGTTTGGTAGATACATTTTATCACAAAACTTAATGTTCCCATTCTAAAATGACTGTTCTATGGGAAGTTAAAACTAAATCTATGATCGAAGTTATCTACTGCTAAAAAAACGCGTACATTCTTAAAATATATGTAATTTGATTATACCACTGGTACCTTATTCATCCTATAACTTGTCCACATGTTCTTCTATTATTCTAGAGAAACATACACCAGCTGGCAAACAAGAGAATCCCGACCTCAGTAAAATGTGGCTACTTCAAAATGATGTCTTGCCTGCGGTTGCCTTGAATACACTTTCAAGTCAAGGCTTTCCTTTCATTTACCACTAGTGCAACAACAAGTCAAACAAAACTTCGGTCATTTACTAGAAAAATTCCACTACTCTCTGCTAAGAGAGATATACTGTGGAAAGGAAATATTCAAATATTCGTTCCTCCCATGCCCCATCAGCGACCATAATATAAACATACATACTTCCAAACCTTTCGCAAAACCATTTCCACATTTTCATCAATTTTTTCTCTGTTTTTACTGCTATTTACTTCTCTGTTGCCCTGGCATCCCCTAGCACCTACCTATTCCTTATGAGCTTAATAGTTCTTCTATGAGCTTAATAGTTCTTCTAGGGTGGGAATCATTATGAGAAGCTAAAATTTAGTTCAAACCTTTCAAGTAAATTTGAAGTCGATCTAGTTGCTGATGACGTTGGACATAAATAATGAGCACCCAAGTATTAAATTAAATACGTTTATAAGATCATAGAGAAATAATTGTATTACCAATGCATTAAAAACGTCTTTTTTCCAGAAAGCCACAATAACACATAATAGTCAACATGGTAAACGGGTAGGTAGGTTAAATATAGTCTGCAGTGCATCCGGAATATATTTTAACCGTATTGACTTAGTGCTTTTGGGAATATAAATTAATGCATGCATACAAAAGCTTAATCAATTAATAATTATTACCTACATTATGAGCTTTGTAGATATACATATCTAACATGTTTCCGAAAAGAAGTTGTATCGTACTCCTTAGTTGCATGTCAGTAGTGCACGTTAAGTGCTTTTTCACCATCTGCCACACATTATAACAGCCATTTGCAGGATATTGCATGGATTAAGAGGTATCCTTGGCTCGCAGAGTGGAGGGAGAGGATAGAAAAGGCTGCGATCTGAAGAAAAATGTTATGCAGTGCGGAAGATGGCGAGGCAGATAGGCTATCTAAATAATGTCATATTAGGATGGAAACATGATGGAAGATACGTTTAAAGGATTTAGTTGAAATGGTTCATCGATTACTATCATAACTAGTACAGTACAAATAATTGTAATTATATTGGCAGAAAGGTGGAAAATACCTTGACGGAAATGACTGATCTGGGTAAAAAATCTCTTGCAGAATTTTCTGGTACACTCTGGATTATTTTTTGCCCTAAAATTGACTCCATCCATGATACTCGTTCAGTTACGTAAAATTTTAACCACTTAAATGTTTTACTGCCTTCATGGAGACAGTAACCTCAATCTAATTTCTCATTAATCGGTCATAAATCAGCATCATAGTAAAAAATTCGTTGATGCTTGCCCAAACGTGGTCTTCTTACAATTGCTGATAATTTATTCTTGTCCTCAGACTTTTATTATAGTTTCAAAATTTCGGAGCAGATTCATTGCAGAATATACACTCAGGAGTACAAAACAGTCTTTTAAATAACTCATAAATATTAATCCTTGAGGATGCAGGTGCAATGCAGGAAGCGAACCTATTTACTGGTTACACGGTATACGTACTTACGAACTATTATGCTATTCATCACCGAAGTCATTGAAGGGGTTCTATAATTTACTAATAGGTTTATTCACTCATATCATAATGGAATAATTAATAATCGTAACATTGTCTAATGCTCACTTGGCGAGGAAGAAATCCTGTTGCGTAGTAGGTGGCAAATGTTAGCGGGCACTCTGAGAGCATTACTTTCATCACTATTCCCCACTTTAGGAAAGAAAGTAGACTCACACTGCAAGTCAACGATAGATATTTATTGACTAACCCAGTTTTTCTGCTGTGCTGCTACAACTGCCTACGCACGAGCCCCCTTCCTTCTCCTCCCTTGTCTTTCCTACCCTCTCCTGCATTTTGGTACGTAAATTGATACTCTTTTATGCTGTTCACATGGTGATACTAACACAGCAGTGAAACCCAGGCCGTTCAATACTTATTTAGAGTAGAATCGCAGTGTAAGTCTACTTTATTTCCTAACATAGAGCATTCCCACCAAGTAATGCCGGAAACAGTTTCTATTCCCCAATCCCTGAAAAAATTTAATGGAAGCTTGAGGTTTAGGATTCGATTAAGGGTTGAGTATGAGGATGATAGGGCTCAGCATGAACATACAAGGGAAAAAAGAGAATGGAGGAGGGCAACGAATGGAAATTGGGTAGGAGAGAGGAACACTGGAGGATCTTATCTGGAGGTAGACAGAGTGAAAGAAAATTGATGATGGAAGGGAAGGGGGCTTGAGTCATACTCTCTGACCTGTTGTATCCGTGTGAGAAGGAGAGGATGGATCCGGAGTTGGTCTCCTCCTGTCTCAGTGAGGCTGCCACCGTGAACTCTTCGCTCTGCCTCAAGATGGCCACGGCCCTCTCGAACACGGAAGTCGGGAGCCGGAGTTCTCGGGAATCACCTGTGGGGGCGGATGGTAGCTTCGGTGGAGGCGGGCGACACGGGGGAGGATGGAGTGTGGGGCGGAGGGATTATCCGGGGGAGCGGGGCAAATCCCCTCGTTCCGGGCGACCGAGGGCACCTTGAGAAGTGCCCGCAGGAAGGGGGAGGTCGGCCGCTCGAGGGAAGTGGGGTCGCCTCGTAAAACCCTTGCCCCATTCCACCCTCCAATCCCTCGCTCCGACATAACACATACAAAGACAAGCAAATTAAAAAAACGACCACTCATCATTGCTAAAAATAATAGGGGAAAATAAAAATATGCATCTAGAAAGTAACAAGGAAGTAATATATTGGGAAAGTGCGAATGGACTTCTACAACATCGAGACAAATAACCCATCGAGCTTATGCCGTCGTGAACTACATATGAACTCTTGATTACCAAAACATCTTAAAAAATATTAACACACCACACCACATCACTCATATACCATGGAAACTATGGCGAAAACAAGTTAAAAACTAACATATGAGACATTACTCTGCACATGATCTTCTTTTCCGCTCTCAGTATATGGCAAGAATTACAATAGCAATTTTATCAAATTTTAGTTAAATTATATAAGGGCTAATGCATCATCTGTGAGATTGCATTTGGGTGGAAGTAGCGTGTCTAGATTTGGATAATTGTGAACGTTACGCTTTCTGGGACTGTATATATCCAGAATGGCATCCAAAAAGCAATAGCAGTATTCACTAACGTTTGCGACGCCGTTACTTGATTTTCAGAGGATTTTGAATCATGAAGTTACATTTCAACTGCTGTAAGCGCGAGCTATAAGATAAAATAAGAGGAATTTGAATAAAATAAAATGTTATCTGATCAGTTTTATTAAGCAACTAGCAACTTATTCGAAAAAAATAGTATTCTGTGTTGCCTAATATCCCTTTACCAATATTGGCGTATCGATTCCTCATTCCGTACTGATAGACCTGAAACAGGCGATATATAATAACTAGCTTGAGCATTCCAATATCCATTGTCCAATCTTATTTTGAAGTAAAAATATAAAATACGCTTACGTAGGATATTAATGGCTGTAAATGTGTCTAATAGTATAAATGCAAGTGTATCGATGGATAGCATAAGTAGTTGCATGTCGGTATAAGGGCTTTAAGCTGACCCAACTAACGGAATCATTTTGCATGCTTACTTTGCTATTTTTACCTTTCGTAAATTGTGAAGTTTGGACTTGTGCTATACCTTTTTTGTGCATGATGTGTTATGCATTTTTGGTGTGAATTCATCCTCTGCCACATACCTTTATGGTGGCCTGCAGGGTATTTTGTAGATGTAATGTAAATATATTGACAAGATTTAAATGTTACACAATATTTACCTGGTTTTCCTTCAGTCATATATATATGCTATATAAATCACATTTAGAGTACGAAGTGGTCGATTCTCGAGGCGGTAAAGATAAAGCTTCACAATTTACAATGAACTTCGAAAAATAAAATGGGCAAGAATAATAGTCCATTGGAAGACATGTCCATTATTTAAAATTCACATGAAAGAATAAAAATATTCAACGCACGGAGTCTTTCAACTTCATAGAGAGATGAAGTATTCTTGGGTCAACCGCATCTTGTGACGATGGAATGATCTATCTCTTTAAATCCGATCGCTTGCGATTTGCTTGGAAAGTTGGGGGAAAATTTGTATTAAAAGCGATATCGAATATGCAATAGTGGTTTTGGTAGGTGTGCTGTTTAGCAAATATTTATCTAGACCTATTTTTAAAAATTTCAGCGTAAATGCGACGAACGCCATCGACACCACCTGAAGAAAATGGTACGGGAAGGTATCAGATATATTTTTGGCTACTCCCTTGCAATTTGTTAATGACTCATAGTTAACCTTGTGAAAGGTTTCATTATAATACAGAAAAGGGAAAATTGGTTAAGCCACCTTCAGGCACGCTCCTAGTAGTGTACCAGAAGATGGCTTAACGGATGAAACCGGTCTTACTTTTCTAATAAAAATAATATGAATACACAAGTTTTCCTTGTTCTGATTTATTCTTTCAATTTGGTATTTATTCAGCCGTTCAGATAATAACCAAAGTACAAAATCAATTAAGGCAGAAGTAGAACACACAATAGGATGTGGTTATGCTGGCGGATAAACTGCGAGGATGCTAAGTAAGTCACGTCATGAATAGCAACGAACAATAAAAAAAATGAACAGTCGATATCAAAATTTGGGAAATTCTGAAGGAATTTCAAGGAAGAAATATATTATATTGCTACTGGAAAGAGCGGTACTCTCTCAATTGACAGAATGGTTTGTATTTCTGCAGCAAAAACTATGAATTAGATTTTGTTGTATACTAATCTGAGCCAAAAATAGAGGAACATAATACTTGAGGGTAAACCCATAACAATCAAAGCAAACAAATATTATGAAAAGTTACTCTCAAATCTTTTGAAAATATACTCTCAAATAATTAACATTTTTTTCTTTAAAGCTCTTTGTATATTGTAGCTCTTTATATACTGTAAAATTCAAAAAGCTCTTTATATACTGTAATTTATTTACTTATAAGTATAGATAATTATATTAATATACAAAAGTTCATAAAAAAGAGAAAATTTACTCAGAGGAATAGAATAATCATATACTGATTTTGAGGGTTTCAGAGAGGAGATTTATGGTAATCATGAACTTGAGTAACAGTTTAAAACTTAAATATAATAAAAACTGTTATAAAAATTACGTTTCTATCAAAGGTTATACATTAAATGTCAGCAAATGACGATTGAATATTCTTGAGACAAATTAATAACTCCTTAATAATGTCACTGAGATACTATGTGTACAATGTACATTAGTATTTTAATTTCTAAATATTTTAGATGACTAAATGTACTGAGAAGGGACCAAGTTCATCCAGGACCCTTCAAACTAACTGCACACAAAAAATATTTCAGTAGGTAAGTGGTGGAACGGAGAAAATGCATTCGTTTTTGCGTTACATAACATTTTCAGATTTCGGCAGAAAGGAATTTAGAATTTTTGTTAAATTTCTGCAAAATAAAATATTATTTTCTCCTCCAAAACCCGACACCATTAATTAAAAGCTGGTTTTTATATTTTTAAAATTTAATGTTTTATGATGCTAAGACAATAACTACTAGGAATTTGCATTTTTTCATAGGTGAACTGATGGACATCAGACCATTCATACAAGATACGAGTATGCAAATCTGTTTCATAAGACCTTGAAAGTAACGATTGATAAGGCAATATCACTCAGAGGTTTTAATGCAAAACGTTTCGTTCAAAGATATTTCAATTTACTGTGACGTGCTGAATGATATATAAACATTTCAGCTACCGCATCTAGTATTCTACTCTTCATGCAACATGTATAGCAAAATGCAAAATTCTCCCGCATTGATTTCAGCTTCATGATTCAGCTGAAAAAATTAAAATTAATAGAAACGAAGAAATTGCGAGGAGAAAATGCTGACTGATTAGGCATCGGGAAAAAATTTGATCCTTCACCTAAGCCCACTTAGATTGTACAGGTTCCGGCGTGTTGGTTGCAGTAACTTTATCTTATGACTAGTTTTTCAAAATATTTTTACCCGGGATCAATGCTGAAATACATTTATAACGCAAAATTTCTGCCAATTTAACTGGAAAAAATAAAATGGAAAATACTGAAAATTATAGAGAATTTTTGATGATTATAAATAAGTAAATATATTTCCATTTTTTTAAACAGGAAATGTATATCTTTTACAAAGATGTAGCAATATTAAGTGGGGTTAATTAAGTATTTTTGAGAAGAGAGTCATGAACCATAGTACCTTAAGCCGGTGGCTCTTGGACGATGCATGTTTTTAGTTTAACTCAATGTTATGAGGCAAATTTCTCCTCCTCCCCATAGTCTCTACTTTTCTTCTGATACAGTAATCCAGTTCATTCACCTGTGTAAGGCGACCGAAAAATGTCAAAAGAGACAAAACCTCGATTTCTTTCATCTACAGGCGCAAAACTCTTTCGCAGCACAGGAATCGCGTGCAGGAGATTCGAGAAAAACCTACTTTCACCTCGTTCACCATTTTAACTTCTATGCAAATTAGGGCATTCGATACATCTGACTACCTCTAACTCACTCCAGTTAAGAGGCAATCTTCGCGCAAGAGCCTAGAAGGGGGCAAGGCTAAAGTTAGCTCTGTTTACGACCGGTCATATACATAACGCGAGTCTGGAGGGTCGTCTTGGTCACTCTCGCCGCAAAACGTGAAGCAATGGCTGGTGATAAAGGCGGAATTGGTGGGCAAGTATACGCTTTCAGAGAAATATACCGCACCAATCATCCTTCAGCTATATCACAGCGCTTTGATACTTCATTATGCTGGTCACGTATCATTCGGATTAAAATTAAAAATATAAAAATCTTTTGGCGTCGTTGTTTTTTGGGTAAACCCGCGTCACAGTATAAAAATGACCAACAGTTTCGTCTCCGCTGCTGGAGACTTCCTCAGGATAATGACATTGCTTGGTTTGCGCGTAGATTTATATTCTCACGGTGGTGGAGGTAGGGGAGTGGGTGAGGGTGGAGGTGGGGGTTTCTCGATTTTTCTTTTGGTTCTCGAAATAACTGGAATCCAGGATGAGCTTACCATTTGTCCTTGGTCTCTATTAAAATTTCTTGCATACTTCCTAATTTCGAGGGCCTCTCTTATTAACCTCGTCTTGAAATGTTTTTCCCTTGCTATGACTTCTGCGTTGGTCACGTCGATTTCGTGTCCTTTGGCGGCGTGTTCTGCGACCGCTGATTTTTCGAAGTGGCCTAGTCGAATGGCGGCTCCATGTTCTTTTATTCTTGTCCGTATTGTTCTGCCCGTCTCTCCTACGTGCACCTTGTCACACGATCGGCAGCTTAATTTGTAGACTCCTTCCGTCTCTAATATATCTTTTTCTTTTACGCTGCGTAAGAAGTCTTTAATTTGCCTTCGAGGTTTGAGACGAATGACAGCGGAGACGAAACTGTTGGTCATTTTTATACTGTGACGCGGGTTTACCCAAAAAACAACGACGCCGGATATCATGAACCGCGAAAGTTTTAACGAATTAATATAAATCTTTTATAAAATACGCAGTGACCTAAATACTTTTGAATACCAAGTTTAGGCATTTTCATCACGCGTATTAACTTACCCTAAAAAATAATTTCTCGAAATGACGAATGGTATAAAGGGCCGAGAAGTACGCGGCTTAAAAGTTAAGTAGGTGTAAGAAGTGACTCAAGGAGTGTTTATTCTCGTATAGGGATGCCGGGTCAAGATGAACAATATCACATGATTATCAATCCGAACAAACTAAGAGTAAAGAAAAGAATGACTCAAGTACATCCTAGATCCTACGGGCAAGTACATATTTCTATTGGATATCTTTCCCAAGACTCATCGACCACAGAAAAAGTTGAAGCCTATGTTATCATATACTTTACGCTTCTTAATGACAACTTAATCAAATGGCATAGGGAAGATAAGGTCACTATCCTATAGCTCATAATTCAAGGTCAGCTGATACAGTACAGTACAGCTCTTTACTATAAATTTTGGACTTCATAAATGGTTAGTAAACGTCTATTACGCCGATATTTGTGAGAAGAACGTGAAGAACATGATTAAATACCCGCTCAGTATCAAGCAACGTACCCACTATGACCTTTCAAAATGAGAAACTAAGATCGCGATATCACGAGGATAAAAACTATCCAAAGGCCTAGGAACACATTTGTATACAACAAATTAGTTAAGTATTTCTCATCAGGTATTGTCAACTTCAAACTAAAAAGCAAACAACTTTCAATTTATTTCATCACTGACAGCAGGATTCAATGCAAAATGGGTTCTAGAGATTCAAATATTTGGGTTAAGAGGGCAGTTCTTCTGCATCCATTGTTTCCCCATAAAAATCTGACATTCGGCAAAATCACACAGATTTGGCTATCTAAATGCGTCTAACAATAGCGCCTAAAAAGCTTTTCAGCACGTTCTGGTTATTAGCCAAATTATCCCCCCAACCTCTCAATTCCACGCCGGTAACCATTACAGCCATACAAGCAGCTGATTAAAACAATGAAACGTAACAAGACAAGGCTTCATTAAGGAAAGAATGGAGGTCAATCTCCCGTATGATGTATTTTGAAGCTACAAGAAACTGCAGGTTTCAGAAATATGATGCATTGGCACCTAGCATGCGCTTTTTAGCTCTACACTGATTGATGGTTGGTTAAGGATTGGTTTATCCGTGGTTTTAATGCATCTTTAATATTAATAATAGTCATTTTTTTAGGGAAAGCACAGATAAAGAAGTTTTGATAAAGCAAAATGTGGATTTGAATAGTGACTTCCTCGAGATTGATTTTATTTCGTTCAAGTTTTTTTTTCAAATCAATGTTACTTTCCGCAGAATACTTTTCTATAGGCTCCAGATGAGGTACAAGATGAAGACACTTAACATTACACAACAGACTTTGCTTTTTCGAGTCCGTGTCATTCATATTGTAAATGTAACACGTTAAGGAATACCAATAATTAGAATCTTGACTTTAATACCAGGATTGAGGCAGTGAGATCATGAATTGATTCCCATTTTCACAAAGGTGAAAAGAACAGAAATTAAGATTTCTGTTCTCTTGGCCTACTCTAATATTTTAAAAGCATGTTGGTTGTAGAAGCAGACCCAAAACTCTGGACATATGTTAGATGAAACATTTACGTATAACGTATTTCATTTCCTCGAGCATCTGCCAACCAACCGAAGTGACACGAGATAAAAATCCACTTTCCACGTCAATTATTTGCCAGCCATCAATAAATCTTAGCCTGCTCGTTCTCAAAATGTGACGAATAGAAGAAAACATGCCCGTAGCCCACGTGAGGCTGAGCTTTCTTGGTTATGTGATGGCGCGCTATCGTTGCTGCCAAAACCCGACACATTCTTCGCGAGCACTCCTACTCCCGGGGCCCGGTGGTATTGCATTTTCCATTTGGAGAGCATTTCTTCTCGATTTTCGCTTTTGTGGCCACAAAACGCCGGATGTCTCCAGACCAACAATGCCTTTTGCATCTGAACTGAATAGACGAGGCATCTGGGACTCCATTCTCCAATATCAGCAACCCGGGAGGGTGGAAGAGAGAGGGCTTTTCAAGGGCAGCGTACAATTCAAACGGTCTCACTTTTGCTCAGTGTTACGGTGAAAATCCATTAACACGTCAATATGCTCAGTCAGGTCATTTTTAGAGACGGAAATTCTAGTTTCAAATACAAGGAAATATCCACTAAACTATGGACAGGTTGACATTAATCGTATTTCCGATGAACTTAAACTAGGTAAACCACTAAAAAAACGTAAAATATTCACGGTTCATATAGGTTGTACAGTCTGTTTTCCGTGCTGGAGACAATCTAGGCTCACTGTCTCTGATAATCCACTGATGAACATGCTTCTAATTCTCTTCGCAAAAAATCTGTTGGTATGATTTTCACGATCAAGCTGGCGACCTATTGGAGTTGTGATGTGGATGCATTGGAGACCAATCATGGACTGGGCACGAGACGTCAGCCCAAAAATAACAACTAGACATAGTTGCAAGCAGGTGCTCAAATCTGCGCCTCTCAAGTGACGCTGCTATCTTTATAATATAAGAATGAAACAGAAATACCTTGAAATTTCTGAGATTTAGTATGTTTCACGATTTTCCTTGATGAAATACCCACTGCACTACCTTCAGATTCATTAGAGCTTGATAGTCAAAGGCAATACTTAGTGGAACTGCATTTCAATAGAAGATGTAAAAGTAGTAGTGATTTTATTTCTGTCCCCGGTTTCGACTGCACTGCATTCATTATCTAAGTACTGAAAAATAATCGCAAGTCAATAGAGCATAGTAAAAGTCAATAGTATATCCCTCCCACTGGTGGGGGAAGGCTTTTAGAATCATGTTATTTTCCCTCTTATTACATATTTAATGATATTGGCGGTGGCATAAACCCAAAGTGATGAATTAACCATGGTAATAAAACATAAAATGAAAATCAGATCATCCCTAAACATCAACTTTCAATGTTGGTTAGGTCTCTTTATTGCATTTTATTAAACTTTTATAAAATTGTATAGGTCGCCTTAAGTTTAATATAGCTTTAAGTTTTTTTGATAAATTCATGGGTTTATAGTTCTCCCGGCGCAATTAAATTAAGAAAAATTATGGGTCAGACGTGAATTCAGAGAATTGATCGCAAAAGTATACCGAGGACAACGATTTTAGTATCGCATCGTAAATAAGTGTAAGAGTTAGAAGAAAAACCGGCAGGTTCGTTGGAAACACGGAAAGAAGAATATTGTTTGAATGATACAATGAGCCTGCCACGCAGAAACATGTAAATTATTTGAAATATTTCCATTCTATTTAAACCTATTTTTACCCTAAGACCACGGCTACTTCTAACATAAATAATCGTGCTTCAACTAAGGTTCAAGTCCAACACACCCATTCCTTGAAGTCTAATTATCTGTATCATCCGCATTCGAAAGCGATTCCACAAGGGGTATGAATGCAATTTTATTTTATTAAAATTTAGTATGGGTTAGGTGGGATGATATAATTTGAACAGTTAGTGCACCTAAAAACTGAATGCTACGCTATCGTTGCCTGTCAATCCTAACATTGGAATCCATTCCTTTCTTCTCTATTCTCCAAACTCAGCACTACCTTGGTATTTTTCCTTTCCTAAATCTATCTCTATTTGGCCCATGCACTTAAACCATGGTCTATCAAATTATATTATGCATCGTTCAACCGAAATAATCTTAGATGGAGAACTTCCGATTCACAACATTCCGCACCCTCCCATCAGGCGGGTGGGCTGAGATTAAGACGAGGATGCTGGAGTCGTCATCCTGGGACCCGTAGGTATGGGACCTGGATGAGAGGTGGGGGTTGGATCAGTGGAGGAATGAGGAGGGAGAGGCGAAGGTGGAGGAACTGGAGGGAGGGAGAGAGAGAGAGTGGGAGAGTGAGAGAGGTAGAGCGGCCGGGGCTGGCGGGAGGCATAACGATCGGGGTGACCGTCGCAGTGCGGCTACGAGGGGATAGACGGAGGGTGTCTAGGACGCGAAGGAGGGAGGATTTAGGTGCCTATCGCAGGAGATGGGGGCCAGGAGGGGAGTGTGGGGGGCATGGAAGGGGCAGTACACCGTATTTATCCCACCGCGAAGACTGCTCCCATTTGAATAGATTAGGGATGTGGAGCACCATTGAAGGACCGCAACAGGGCCCACGCGATATGCCGATGGCCCGTCCTCGCGGAGGCAACGAATCCGCGCGAATTCCCGATCATCGATTCGAACGAATTACCGGGAATGGGGCCGTGGGAAAGCGAACCGCTGCGAATCCAGCGGCAACACGCTCGGAACCGTAGCGACACAATTCGCCGATCATGTCGACGGATTGAAATAAGGGGACTCCCTCAGGGCATTTCATCGGGAACGTTTAACCCCCGGGCACAAAAGGAACAAGTCAGGACCTCTAAAAAAGGGGGCCTCTGGGGCATATGTCCCAGCCAGTCATTGAAACAAGGTCACATACAGAGGTTGAACTGAGAAACGTACATGGAGTGATCACAAGGACAAAAATAACAAATATACAAAAGTATTTTCAGATTGATGGAAAATTTTTTAAGCCAAATATAGAATGCGAGCGCTAATTAGTACGTTTGAACTACCTAATATAGGAGTACGCGGGTATATGAAGATGAAAATTAAAATTGATTTCAAGAAAAGATTTTATAATGCTGATTCCTCACCGATTGGTTTATATGGTCAATTATTTACCTTCCTAAAATATTATCCTTCCGTGTACGCAGTGACGCAGGTACACTACGTGTACGCAGCTGATGATTAAAATCTGAAGGCAAAGTAAGAAAAAAGAGAACATTAACAGTTAGTTGAGTGCCTTACAGCGTCTTTCCCATATAATCCTAAACTTAAATACCTTAATGTCTCGGAATTGGTTAAAAATAGTGAGAGGGTAGTGGTGAATCGAGGGGCACCGCTTGTACCCCTCAATTGGAACAGACCCTGATCCCGGTTCTCGGAATTATCCCACTCCAAAGTGGGATGATTCCGACTATTTCAGACAACCAAAAGTGGCCATAAAGAAGAAAGGCGAGAGTTAAAGACTGATATTCGCATCAATAAGGTTTCCATAGAGGGAAGGAAAAAGAAGCATGAAGAATACGATGAAGAAAAAGTCGAAGAGTTAACGGATAGATTCTCCCAGTTCGAAAGATATCCCGCAACGCAATCCTTGCCGAGAATTCTGACGGCATAATGGAAGAGTAGACACAGAAGGCGTTGGATGGCCTAGAAAGTAATATAAGCCATAAAAACTGAAACATAAGCCGATAAATTTCAAATTTGTGCGGCTCTGGCCGCCACAAACTATACGTGACCATTGGGTCCAATTCGGAATAAACATGTATTCACGTGAGATCTATTGAAGAATATTGCATAACATTCTATTTCCTATCCCTAGCGTTGTAATCAAAGGGAATTATTGTGGTGCATGCAATTATAGAAATCGGATGACAATCGCAATGACAATCGCAAGAACAAACGGGACGAGTGGAAATAAAAAAAATGTCGAGAGAGAAATTACCTCCAAATATGTACTTTATCATTATTAATTTATCGTTTACTACAGAGGATTATTAAGATGGTTACTCAATAAAAAGCCTACAATGACGACATAAAACAATAAAGAAAAACTCTCTGAGAAATTCGTAAGATTGAGGGGCAAGACATATTCATACAAAACGATTCTGGCGTCGTGACTTATTGCCTGCAATATCCTATCCTCCGGCCTCGGCCATATGCCCAAGCGGCTGTTTCAAACGATTTCGCGCTTGGATATTCAGCAGAAATGCTCTATGGGGAAACAGAAGGGAATACATTCCGTTTGACCGACATAATCACTTAGTCATTAAGCACGAAATGTTCAAAGAAAGTCAACATTCCAGAACTAACTGTTTCAATTTTAATTCAAGCTTTACCGACCTGACCACTGCGGCCGCCTAAACCATGAAATTTGGACTAAAGGCAATAGAATTCAAATGGAATGGAAGATTGATAACTTAAAAAATGGCCCACATTATCAGTGGCTGAATCACTTTCAGTCACCTATGACATGAATTTGTGGCGTAATTATTTCCTAAATCTGGAACATATTATGGTTTATGAGGGATTCAAAAACCAAATAATGTTTCAAAAGGAGAGATAAAATCAAAAATATTGCATATAAAAGTAACGATAAATAGGAAGAAAAATCCAATTAATTCCAGCCAAAAGTTGTAAGAACCAGCTGATTGTGAAATAAGATTTAATACCAGTAGCTGGAAGAAGACAGTATTGGAATCAAATCGTTTTTTTTTACAATTTTCAGAAGAAATTTCATATTACCGAGTCGCCATACCTATATTGGAATAAATGGAGAAATTAAAGGAGAAGGGTCAAGAATAAGACTTGTACTGTCGCAATAATTGGAAACTAGGTTTAGATTTTCATAGCTCTATGGATAAACTGGCAACTGGCAAAAACTGCTCACGAAATTCATGAATAGAATGAAACATCACCGATACGCCTATTTTCCATTCCACATTCCGTTACCTTATTAAACTTGCTCCACGCCACTTTTTGGCCTAATTTTACTGAAAAATTTCCTGTCCTCTCTTGCCATTTTTAATACTTCTTTCTCCACCTTCCTCTCGACGTACCTAATACCCTTCATTATCCTTCACACCCACAACTCAGAGGCTTCATTCTACGCTCATCCTATTTCCACATGGACCAAGGTTTGTAACTATTCAACGTAATGCTCCAGAGTTTCGACTCATTTTTCCTTGATTCTTCAACCAAGAGACCCTTTATAAGTTCCTTCAACGCGAGTACTTCCTTAGATAGCGCATATCTTCGCCTGATACCCTTTATGCTCGTTGCATTTTCATCTCAAATGTTCCAAGTCTAAGTTGAACCAGCTACACTTAAAATCCGTTAGCGTTTATTGAATTTTATTAATTATTTAAATTTTTTTTGTTAGTTAAATTATTTATATTTACTCCAGCTTTTTCTCTCTTGAAAAATATCATTAACATGGTCTCCTGATGATTGGCCTTCGTGCTAATCTTTCAAACTGCTCCTGCTACGCATTATAAGCGCCAAATAATGTTTATAAGGAGTAACTACTGTTTGGTCATCCGTACATTAATCAATATTATAAGTTCGCCCCTACAATAATTTCACTTCCACTCACCTTCCTTTCATTTCCTCTGAATGAACATTGAAATAAAAGTGCGACGAGTGGCAATCTTTCCACCCTAACACTGCCAAAATTGGCATTCCTGTTACCATTACTTTTTCATGTAGGGTTGCCACCTTGCGGACGATCCATTTAAGGAGACTTCTAATGCAGCCAGAGAAATAGCGGGAGAATTCGATAAAATAAGGCATAAAATAATTCATTGATACAATTATCACCTCAAAAAGCCGACTAAATACCGTAATAGTTAACATAAGTTACTTTATTATGGGAAATCTTTCATCCATAGAAAAAATTAAAGCAAGACCTAACAGAGTTGTTTCTTTTGCATTTCGAAAAATATATCACATCAAAATCACATTACTTACATTTAATTCTTTACAGCAAATAATAACTAGCAAAACTTTTTTTATTAAATTACAGGTGTTAATATAATAAATAACTTCGAGCAGGATCCAAAAGTGTTGGCTTTGAAAGTAAACATGAAAAGTTGTAAACTTGTAAATGATTTATATAGAGAAATATGAGAGAGTCAATGATAAAGTAAACACATTCACATTACATGTCCATTAATTTTTGGTCAATGTAACGGAAGAACAAACTTTTAAAATTTCAGACAGATTTAAGGAGGCACGATTCCGCAGGTTCCTAAATTTCGAGAGATTTCAAACTACGCCCGATTTCGGGAGCCTTGAAATTCCAGAAGAGGAGGCAACCCTACTTCCTTACCTGGTTAAGACACAGTCTTATAGTAAGACACCTATACATCCCATTCATTACGAGTGCCTGTATTGCGTTCAGCTCAACTAAAAACTTATGCAGCAAAAAATAGTTTTCTTTCCATTGATGAGAACGTACCTTTTTGGAAGACGATGCTATTGAAATCCAACGGATTTTTCTAACGAGAACTCACGTTATTTTCGGGCATAGAACATATTTATACGTTTATTCAATCTATATTTGAAAAATCAGTGACATGACAGAGGTAATGATTAACTAACAGCAATAAAGCAATAACTCATCATAAAGATGAAAACCCGCATTTAATACCGGTTCTCCACGATAACTAATACACCTACATCATACTCTCAACTTTGAGGAAGCCCGCGCTTTGGACGATCGTGACCGGCTGATCTGATTGTAGCTACGCAGGGGCGTCGAAACTATTTTCGCTGGGAGGGGCCAACCTGAAAAGGGCCCGCATTTTTTTGCGGATAGGAGAGGGTAGAGACTAGAATTCCGCTAAAAGTGCATATGAGGGTGGTAGAATATGCCTCCGAAGGGAAAAGGCAAGCTGGAAACTAGTGAAATTTAATTTTTATTAATGAAGACTCATTTCTCAAGGGCGCGGGACAAATTCTGGGGGGGCCGAATGCCCCCCTACCCCGTACTTCCAACTCGCTGTAGCTACGCGTTTTACTTTGTGGTAAGCAAAGAATATTACAAAAGAACTTTTCTTAGGTACGCTGTTCGACTGGCTACCTGTGGCCTTCGCAATTTTCAAATCATGATTCATGGTGCACGTTCCAAAATCCATAAAGCCTGTTCAAGAAAAACAAGGCCAAAATGGAATTCTGTAGCAGTTCGGGAGGTTTAGTAGATTACTTGTTTAACCGGCATACATAAATGTACCTAACGACTCAAACCAAAACATACTCCAAGTTTTCTTTAGCTAATTGACTTCTTCGCACTTAGAATTCTGATAATGTATACAACTACAGCAAAAGTTGTTTCATAAGAGAGATGTGTAAACGGTTAAAACCGCCCAGAGATTTCAATAAGTGAAAAATATGAGTAGAAATGGGGAACATTTTTGATACTTAAGTTTTCATTTCGATTGGGTCTCAAATATAAATGAATAATCTTTCACACAATGAACCCAAAAGTGGTTCGATTTTGGAGATTAAATTAACAAAATACAGTAAAATAAAATCTACGCATTTTTTCCAAGCCTTTTATCTCACCCAACAGGTTCTGGATTTCAATCATCACGTTGTACGAATGAGGTTTTTGCGGTTCGTTTGAGCAGTAATTTAGATCGGATATCCACATATGCTTCCATTTCATTTAAACTCGTCGACTTGTAGCCCACATATTAACAAACTAGAGTGCGATTATACTAGCAAGGTGACCTCAATGCATTCCTATACAATGTCGCAGAATATTAATGACATACTTTCCACTCTTTGGAGAAATTTCAATTGATATAGGAAACAATATATACTTTCACTGCTTGAACTTCGAGGCGGGGGCAATTGAAGATAAGTATAGAAAGGCCTTTGAAATTCGGACTTGGACAAGGGATTTAATACCACGGGCAGGGAGAAACACAAAAAATGAGGAGGAAGAGAAAGTGATTAGAGGAAATTGGATGGCAAAGCAAGAAATACTGATTAGCAGGAGATAGTCTTCGGCTTTGTTTGGTGGAAATGCTTCACACTCGAAGAGATTGGTGAAGCTAGAACTCCGCAATATCAAGCATATTTATTGTTTTTGACGACCATGGTTATGATTCAAAACAACAGGACGCTTTATCTTTGAAATGAAATCAAGACAATAAAAAAAATAGTTGGGATTGGATAGTTTGCGTCGACAAACTACCCGAGCAGTCGGATCTCGAAAGCTCCGGCAAATGGGAAATGCTAAGTATGCGTGGTAAGAGGATTATGGCAGTCATTTCGGCCGGAATGAGGCAAGAAAGGGCACAAGTCGAGGCGAAGAATGAAATAGAGTAAATAAAGAGATACTGAAAAGGGAAAACAAAATTTTAATAGTCCAACAAAACCTGCCATTGATCGTTCAGTTGATCATTACGACAGTAATAGATGATCCTGAAGTGAGAGAGAGATAGAGTTTGGGGAGATGGAAAGAATATGAAGCAAGGACGAGGTGACGGTGCGGTGTAGGGGGCGGAGGGGATGTGGCTGAGAAAAGGAGTGAAACTACGTCACAGTGGTTGATAAGAAATTGTTGGCCGGGATAGGAGGAGGAATATGACGGATGCGAGGCGACGGGGGAGCCGACGAGAGAGGCCCCAGCGCCGAAGGCAATTTTGGCGAAAACCCTGGAGAGGCGTTTATGCAGATTAAACCGGAGTCTTCCACACTTCGGAAACGCATTCGGTCTTCTTTTTTGCAGCAGTGCCGGAACTTCCAAAAAAAACATGCCCGTTGTGTACATTCACGATGAATTATGTGATTTTTTCACCGGATGTCTCTAAAAGCAAATAGCGAGCAGAAAAAAAAAACTTTTGCCTTGCGTGGGTGGCTGAAGGGGACATAAAATACACATTTTAAAAAATTAAAGAATAACGAAGATTCAGAGAAGCCTTTTGACGAGGCACCACTTTGACAGATGCTCAGGAATTATCTGTGTCATTCAAAATGGCGACGACTAAATTGATGCATATGATAGACAAAGCAAACCAACACTCAAAAGAAGCATTTGGCTAGACTTACGATGGCCAAAAACATAGGAAGGATACTACTACAAGTGATTAACCTCAAATCGTCATACCTTGTTGATTCATTCGCGCATATTCTCAAGCAACTCATTACTTTCTATGACACACCCATTTATGCGTAAATTTCCGAGCAACAGGTGAAATTCAGCGCCTTTAATGAAACAATCCCAAGACGGAGGGTAGTGCAAATTTTAAGACGCAAGACTATGTTCAGAGTTTAGGTGGTGCTAAGGACACACGGTAAAACAATGCGTAAGGAATAAAAGATATGGCCAAGAAACTTCATAGAAATGGGAGAAAAGGTACCTTCTTAAAACTCAAATGTAAAATGAAGACTATTCTGCGGCTTCTGAAAGGAAGATTTTTTTAATAATACAAAAACTCACTTGAGATTTGGCTGTAAATTTAAGAAAGCTTAAGTTAACCCAGAGGCTTCTTACTTTTAGAAAAAACTACTGCCAATGAAAGAGAGAACGGGAGAGAAAGAGAAAGCAAATTAGCACGGAATATTAAGAGCTAATGTTTTCGGATTCAACTACTGACCCTAAATACCACAAGCTTCGTCACGAGTAAATGGTTTGTAAAAAATTATGCATGATGAGCCTTAGGTATGTACAAAAAGGAGATCTGGATGAAAGCAGATGCCAAGATACGAATATAGGAAGTAAAGGTGATACATATGAATGATGCTCGCCAAATGGACGGCCCGAGTGACTAATGAACAAGAGATTCGAAGAATGGGTGGAAAGATGAAAGGTAAGAAATGAAAGAGAAGAGATAATGTAATTTACCGCATTGAGAGGAGCATTAGTTTACTTAAGACCTTAATGGACTGAATCAGAGAACGACAAACTAAAGAGAAAGATCAAGGATGAAATGCAAAGAATAAGAGATGGAAGAAAAAAAACTATGTCAGAGAGAGAGAGAGAGAGAGACTGAAAGGCAATCTCCTTGGTGAGCTGCCATAAAAACTTCTGATTGTTGACCAATGTCAGCGACACAGCATCACAATTCAATTTCACCTAATCATATCTCATGAGGGCGTTGGTTTACACTGAGATTCTCAATGCCATCTAAGACACGACAATGTTAAAAAAGAATTCTGCAATACTCCCTTTGCATCCATGAAGTACAATCCATCAATAACATAATTCGCAGAGTAATACAATATTTTGAAAAACGTGGATTCATTATCTACATACTATTATAGGAATAATGAATATGTAAGCGATTCTGAATACAAGGACAAATAAGATTATAACTAACTAAGCGACCACTTGTTATTGAGAACGCGATCAAATTAGAAATATAAACATGCGCATTTAAAATAATTGATAAATCGCTCAAGCGGGATGGTACTTTTCCTGTTGAATACTGATGGGTACTAAGATGAAAGAATAAAGAAAAGGGTTAGGGCAGTTTATCACCGATGTATTCAGTCTTGACTGTTATTGACACCTCCCACATCTTTTTTCGCATAATCATTCTACTTTGTTCCATTTATAACATTGAAATAAATCTCCAATAAATCTCTCTCTTCCTTTGATAAATTGTGATATCTATTTGACTATTTTTACGTGCAGATTAAATATTAAGGAGGTGATATCCTTTCTAAGTTTATAATAGTGGAGAAGAAAAAAAGCCGTTATCCAAAACGATAGTAATTACGCTAAAATGTTTAGGATATTTAGCATAACTCCCGCATATTAGAGTTATCACTACCATTACGCTAAGCTTAAATAGTTATCGAAAGATTGAGGAATGTAGGTATACAGACGAAAAAATTTTAATTTGACCGAGATTCAAGATTCGGCTAATACTTAACGTTGTATTGAACATCTAATACCCCTAAGAAGTAACGACTCAAAAAAATATCGTAAGCTTTCACAATCAGGAGCACAAACCTAAGTATTGCGTATGCCTAGCCATTACTGGTGGCATAAAGATTACATTTCAGACTGCGCCAACGATAGTTATACAAGCGGGATGGTACTTTTCCTGTTGAATACTGATGGGTTATACGTGACATAGTGTGGTCATATACGATAGCAGGGATGAATGTAAATTGAAAGCAGTTTTCTTAATAATAAATAACCATACTTGACTTAAAAAATAGAGTTAATAACATATTTATTCATTTCAACCATCATGCACGTGGGAAGGAAATGTACAAAATTAGGTTACAACATTTTAATTAAAAATTTCCTGAGGGAAAATGAAACATATACCGATAAAATATTTAAAACTATTTAGGCTCTTTTAAACTAACTGTTTTTCCTTGGAGACCGCAGACTGTTGACTATTTTTACGTGCAGATTAAAAATTAATCGAGGAGGCATGGACGGGTTCAGCACATAAAGAGAAAGGGCTTGGCTGACGGTACAGCTAAGCCACCTTTGTTACTATTTTCTATTGAATATGAAGCTACATTCCAGGGTTCAAGGGACCGCTCTCCATTACTTTCCGAAGGACGAACACCCGGGAACGCGTTCCGCGGAGGCGTAAATTCGACGGGGCACCGTTGTCTTGCCAGGCCGGGACAAAAGGGGTTATCTGCCGTAGATGGCCCCAGTCTAGGGGGGAGAGCAAGAGGTAAATGATAAAAGACGAACCCATGAGAAGCCTTGCAGGAGACAACCACCCTTCACTCTCCGGCTTAATCGACCACTCAAAAAGGGCGGGCGTGCCTGGGGTCGGGGTAGAGGTCAGAGGAACCATCCATCAAAAGCACACCGGAACTTGAAATGACATTGCGTGCGAGCAACAAAACCTCTCCGCCATAAACCTCCTAATCACTCCGCTCCGCTTCCTCTCCAGACGATTCAATTACATTCACTGCCGCCTCCTTCACTCACTCCCCGGCCCCGCCACTCCAAACGGTATCACTCCTCCCCTCCGGACCCCCATCCCCCCACACCATCTCGACGGTGCCTACCATTCATCCCTCGCGGCACTCACATCCAAACCCCTCCTCCCCACAGCCACCCACACCCCTCCCACGCACTTTCCCCCTCCCCCACGCCCTCTCCTACTTAAACCTCCACCCCTCTCCTCCGGGAACCCGCCGCCACCGACATGGTGTGGTCTCCTTCCCCTTTGAATCCCAGTCATAGCTCACGTCCAAATGGTCCCCGCTAAAAACTTCCCTACAACTCCTGTCCGCGCCAGTGGAGCGGGAGATGGAGAGGGGGAGGGCATGGTAAGGGGGTGATGGCTGGGTAGTTGTGGAGCTGGGATCTGCGATTATGGAAAGGGGAAGAAATCCTGACGGAGAAAAACTTTTTCCCATGTGGAGTTAAAAAAACGAAAAAATCCATTCACAGTTGATTCATCTATATGCTCAAATGCTGATGAAATTCTCATATCTTTTTAAATGTAAATGTAAGGTATAGGATTATAATTTGGAAAAATCATTATCCTTTAGGCTCTTACCCAAAGAAATACCCAACAATTTTTACTCAGAGCTTTCAGAGATGAATTAACGATAAGATTATCCACTTTCTAAGTAGATGTTCAATAGGATTACAATGGAAAATATTTGACATATAATAAAAGTAAAAAAGTAGCCTATGCATAAAAAGCAGCAAGTGGAAAGACGGACAGGGGAGTAATTGAGAAATCCCTACCAATTTGGACGTAGAGTGCGAATAGCTGTCTCTTTAAAGCCAATGATTTCCGATTGAAGCATGGTGAGGGGCATGGGGGCGCGGCAGAGTTCATGAATAAAAAAGCGGAGGGTGAAAAAAAATAAGGCAGGAATCTTTCTTCTAGAACATACCAGAGTTAGGTGCCCTCTTTCCCTTTAGGCTCCATCGGAACGGAAAAGATTCGAAGGGAGAGTCTGGAAAAGGGTGAATGCCTATTTGCATATATTCTAACGAACACTCATGGCCACCTCGAGCATGATTGTTAAATAGGTCGGAAACTATCAAATGTGTGGGTAAATATTTGTTACTGTCCTCTGCGAACTATGCAGATGAAGGTGCATTTGTAACTCAAGGGTGCCAACAACACCCCGTGGTATGCGGTATCCCGGGGACATGATTTTTATGTTCGCTGATAATATTCTGAGGGGCATAAATAGTAACTGCACAACATGTGAAAGTGACTGCTATCGGCTATTCCTTTCAGTTGTCAAAGCTTCAACAGCAAAGCCATCAGATTCCAAGGTGTCAAAAAATTGAAATATAATATCGGAAACAGACCGTTTTCTACAGGCATAACACCCTAATTCGCACTTAACAAATAACTTTGAATAATTATTCATCTTCGTGTACTTGCTAATTAGTACCGTACATTTGCACCGTTTCAGAACTGAAATTCATGTACGTAAAATTCGTGCGTCAATGATCCTACTAAACCAAATCAAAAACAACATTACAGCTAGAATAAACTATATAAATCCAAGTCGTTGAAGAGCAGCTTGTTTTGATGTTAAACTTAAGAAAAGTCTTCGTCGTTCCTGCAATGGATTAGAATCGAGCAGCCAAATCCTTTTCTTCTGGAATGGTTAACGAGGAATAACATGTTGGTGATGTTTGAAATACTTATTCATTTATGAATTAGATAAAATTGATAAAATTATGAAAAGAAGGTCTAGATCCTGAACCTTTTGTTCAGAACCTGAATTTTTAATCCAGGTGATGAAGTTAATCCAGGGGAAATAGTGAAAAATCGACATGGGAGGGATTTAAACCCGTAAACCTTAGGATTGGGAGGTAAGGGTAGTTTTAAATATGTCAAGTGCTATACGCTAACTAAGACGAAGTGGTAAATTTCGTGAAACCCGTGTCGCTTCCCTACGTTTATGCTATTACATTGCTGATAAACAAAATCATTAATCAACAGGAAGTGGTGACGTTTTCGGGAGCAACTAAGATAAAATACATCATGAATCAAGGAGCCGACGTATTACTCCATTTAAAATGTGATAAAATGAAAACAATTTAAATGAACTGTTTAAATAATAAGAAAACTTCCTGTTCCTCTAGCAAAGATATACTTGCAATTTAGCGATAAATTTCTGCTTCACCTGAGCATCCCAAACAGATAAGGAAGACAATATTCTTGGCAGGAAATCATTGGCAAAATGTCCTTACTCTCGTACTAGTTTTCTTTTACAAGGCCCATAAAATTTGAGTGGAGACTACGGCGTTCTCTAGGCTCTGTTTCTGCTGTTGGAAAGCGGGGAGAGGGATGATGTAGCCGCGGGAAACACGGGAAAAGCATCACCTACGCAACGAGAGTGGTCGTTAGGGAAAAGCTTCCTAAAGATACGATTGTAGAGTATGGTATGGGAAAGAGAAAGACGAGCTCTTGGTAATCCTCCAAGGGAACGAATCTTGGCGGAGAGAGGGAGGGAGATGAAGGGATAGGGAGAGGAGAGTAGAGAATTTCAAAGGCGAAAATGCGGTTCCAAAGGAGGCGTTGGAAGCGGGGGAAGTTTTATGAACCCGGAAATACAGGGGAGCGGGGAGGGGTGAATAGGGATCTGGCAATTGAATCCGCATGGCAACACGACGTTGGCCGACCGGAAAAAGGGGGAAGCGAGAGAAGTGAGGAAATGAAGCAAGCATTTAAGGGTGTGCGGGGATGATGGGGTGGAAGGAAGATGGAAGGATTGAGAGGACCAATAAAAAACGAGCTCGGCTTTGCACGGACAAAGATGCGCAGTTCCTTCAAGACGCAACCCTAAACTTCACCACTGCCAGTTGATTGAGTAATGGCTTGAGTTACGCGTGGAAAATTGCGTTTCTGCGCTGGACCATTTTTTCGGTGTAAAAGAAGGTATATTTCATGCGCAATAAAACTGTTACAAGAACTGGTTACCAAATCAAGTAATAACGTCTGCGAAGTGGATCAATTCCATCCACTCAGCATAGCCGAAATCACCTAAATAGTAATGCGAAATGAGATGAGGAAAACCATAGCAAATTACCTTTGGTCAGTCCGTGCTATGGATTCACACCGCAACATATTAAAAATGCACTTATTCATCCAGGGCTATAGCACCATCCATTAGAAATGTTAGACTTCATTTTTCTCCACATGAGGCTTCAATCAAAATGTCACTGCATGCATTCTGATTCAATTCCTTTCTCGGACGCAGAATCGATTCCTTATTATTCTAAAAATAAAGGTAATGGGCAAATAGTAATGGTGAGGCTTTTAGGGACATCCATTTTAACCTTCAGAGTGCTAAACGAAAAGCAGGTTTTTTGGTTGTTAAATCAGGACCATTAAAAAATAAGTCTTTACCATCGTTCATTGATTTCAATGCTATTTCTTGGATAATGGAGTTCATTTTCATATCTAGTAATTAAACAAAGTCGAGGTAGTACGCTTAGTAGTGCGCAGCGCGAGGTAGTGCAACTTTACACCACGCTCTACGAGCAATGGCAAAATAAACGAATTTGTTAGTATAGAGCGTCATATATGATACCAAATACTGGATTCCTTCTGAACTAAGCCGTTAAACCCTATTTTTTCCCACAATATTATGTTTCGATTTATTTCCTTAATAAATACGTTTTTATTTTGTTTTTGTTAAAATCTATTTATTCCCTGGTTCTAGATTACCACCTATTTATACAGAGTAAACATTAGACACCTTTTTCGAGATTGATTCGAGATTTCGGGATTAGCGGTCAATAAATCAAATATGTTTACAAAAACAAAGTTGTTAATAACTTCTCATGGAAGTTTAATAACTTCTAATGCTAAACATGTAGCGGTGATGATATCGGAAAATTGAAGACTATTATTTTTCATTTTTATAATTATTAATACCACGTCATATTACACAAATAATCGTTTCAGGTTAGATAGATTATTAATTTTTGACTTTAGCAACTTATGCACCAAATAGTGATAAGTTGAAAGCCTATTTCTGTCAGTGGAGATACGAAATAGTACACTGAATTCATCCATCATTTTCGTAAGATTTCCTCAGCGAATTTGATAGGTTCGCGCACTATGTTACGTCGAAAATCGTAGAGTGAGGCGAAATATGATATTTGGCTTTAGAACTTCAAATGGTATCTGGTATATTTCGCACTCGCTTCTTATTTTGGCTTGGTATCACATGATATACCATGACTAAGGATTGCAATCCCGGGATCCCGATCCCGGATAAACTGACAATCCCGAAATCTAGTATATACGAATCCCGGGATTTCGGGATTGACGTACACCTTTCCGCTAACAGGCAGCGCTAGTAAGTAAGTTCTCTTGGACAAGAAACGCAACATGTTAGGCTTCTGAATTCATTGACTAATATATTTTATTGGAATAAGTAATTTGTCATCATTTGTAATACATAAAAAAACCGGAAATGGGCTTACGGTGCGCGTGTTAAAGTCAGAGTAATCGCCAGTATTAAATAAGATGGACTAAATTCCAGAAAATGTTGTCTAACTTTCAATGAATGGACTTCGCCACGCAACAGAATCTATATTAATATTAACGTTCCCTTCTCTGAAAGAGAATAAAATATCTGGAACTTGGTGCTTATCTGAATTAATGGAAATATACCCACAGAAGTGTGTAATGAACTTATAAAAAAGAAATTGAGAGAATATGAAATTTCTTTAGAAAAATACATTTTCAAAATCACCACTGACGCTGCAAGTGTAATGCCAAAGGTTGGTAGGTAAATACCAACAAATCTTCACCTTTGTTTTGCTCATGGTAACCACCTTGCAGTCATTATGGTATGTACAAATTTGAGGGTAGAGTAAACGTAATGATGAATTAATTTTCAGTAGGAGAAGTCGAATCTGAAGAAAGTGAATTCAGCGATGAAGACTTTCCGTCGAGCGATGAAACAGACGGGGATGATCCATTTTAAATGGAGGTGCATGTAAACTATTAGAACAAACATTAAGATTTTGATCAAAAAAAGGAAGCAGTTCCTCTCTTTAGCAAATCATTCAAAAAACGACAAATTCCTTCAAAAATATGTGATTGAAAAATTTGGTGAGGAAAGAGCTCTTGTTATTGACTTTAAAACTCAACTGAACACATTATTTGACATGATGGTACGTTTTCTAATGCTAAAAACTTGCGTGATGAAAGCCTTAATTGATCTTAATTCCGAAATATCATTCAACGAATGTGAATATGAACTTGCTTCTTCCATTTTTGCAACACTGCAGCCAGTGAAAATTACTGTGGAGGCGCTTTGCCGAAGAGATCCAAATCTTTTGAAGTGTGAGGCTGCGTAGGAATTCCTGCTTGAGCTAAAATATGTGAATACAGAGTTGGGAATAATATAAAAAATTCCTTGCAGAATCAAGTACTGAAGAGACGAAATGGGGTTCTTACGGTATCGTCACTGCGGTTCATGGGCAAGTGGCCTAATTTGGGGAATTTATATTTTGTGCAAACACTAGCGAAACTAAAAAAAATGTCAAAGAAAACTTTCTTAAATTTCGGAATTATAATGCCACTAAAACATTTGAATCAGCGAGCGTGGAAGAAGAGCAAGTATGCTTCTTTTGTATGAATAGTCGATACATTGATAGCTTGCATAGTGAGAGAGAGTCAGCTGCTAAATAATCAAAGAGTGGTTCACTAAGTTCGGATGAGCTAAAGAAGGAACTTGATTAGGTCATTACCCAATGTTTGATTCCTTCCAAACAATATCCTCCCAGCTGCAGTTCAAAGGGCCTAGAATTATCAATAGTCCAAAAGCTAGATAATTTCCGTGAAAATGGACGGGAAGGAGAAAATATGCAAATTATTTACGAGCACTTACTGGCTATTCCTTCCACTAGTGTTGAATCAGAAACGGCCGTTCCATCAGCGGGTTTTCTTTGCAATAAATATAGGTCAAGAATGAGGGACAAGATATTACACACTCTTTGTTTTTTAAGGGCATATTAAAAAAAATTGTAAGTAACTTTTCATTGAGGACAACCTAATTCTAGAGTTTCGGTTTGATTTTTTAAAAGTCTACAATTTCTTTCAATTTAATAGCAATTGCTATTGCTATTTGTGCTTTATTTTTTTATCTCCCAAGAAAAAATTATTGTTTTACGATTTAGTATAACTGATTCTTTAGCAACTTTGCGTTTTTTTACAATTTTGATACCAAAGGAAAAACAATAAAAAAGCACAAAAATTAAAACAAACGCACGACTCGAAATTCAATGTCCCAGCATCATCATCAGTGAAGATGCTCCCCTGTTTCTAAACTTTGTATGGTGTTGTTTTATAGTAATTTAACTTTGTTATTAATCAATATTGCTTAAAATTTGAGTAATTTGAATATGGTTTCCATATGTGCTAGCATATTTTAGTTTTTTTTTTTAAATTTTATTTTCATATGTGCATGTGATACTACAGTAAAATCCCGGGATCGAGGAAATCCCGAAATCCCGGGATTGAAAAATCTCTCCGGGATTACAATCCTTAACCATGACAGAGCCTTTAAATGGCCACTCAGATACCTCGAAATCCTAGCCCAATTCGCAGGAGTTCTTTCAAGAATTATTATATTGATCATGAATAAGTTATAAATTGGTCACTTTACAACCGATTGCTGCATAGGGTAAACTCACATATATTTTTTTTAAAGTAGACACATGATCGCAGTTTAAGAAGAACTTATTATGTATGATGCATCGACGTTGCCCTTTTGGGGAATCGATGGTCAATGATGACGATTGTTTCTTTACAGAACTAAAACAGATAAATGATCATTTTATTTTAAAGTACCTGTACATTTGATAAAGCTAGTGCTGGTGGAAATTTGACAGGATATCTTTTGGCGAAATATATTTTAAATCAATGGCGATCAACAGTTTTCTCCATCATTTTTTGCCCTGATGAAGGCGTACGTGAAAAGTTTACTAGACTAAAAGCCCCGCGGAAAAAATGTGTAAATGGTTGTACTTTCACAACATACGACATGGAATCAATCGTTGAATCGACAAGACCGACAAACTTTTCTGTTCTTGCTTTAAAATTATGGCTTGCTTTAATGGTGGTTGGATCTAACGGTGGCGTAATGGTTAGGGTCCAGATTAGATCCAGGTGAATTATCTATTTACGAACCCACGGAAAAGATAACAGACTCACAAGGCCGCCGCGGGCGGGTATGCAATTTCTGCCCAGCACAAACGCGCCTCTACAAAAAGGACGCTATTTCACCTCGTAAAATATAATTTTGCTTCAGTTTAAATGTTAGATTGGGGGCGCTGGAATTCAATTAGCAGAAATGGTTCACATATCAATACGGTGGCCCCATGCCAACACAATAATCTAATGAATGATGAAGCAGGAGTAGACTTCATAAGACATCCAACGGAGGAACGGAGAAAGTAAATGGATACTCGAATTTCAATTGTCTAGAGATCATGCCAAGTTAAGCCCTTTCTTCTCATATTATCAAACCATACTACGAGATACTCATTGCTTATTGGTATCAATCAACGGATGTCTTACTGATTTACGCAGAATTTTGTACTTAGTTCTTTGATCCCCATCCGAATATCTATGAAAATTAATTAAAGCTACATTTAGAGAGATATATTTTCAGGAATAGAAAATATTAAACCAATAAATGATCACCGTTAAGACTACAAAAATCACCTGAATTCAAATATTTGAAATCTTTATTGTGTGAAATCTTTATTTACCAGCAAAACAACAGAAGAGTGAAAGTAATACTTATTTATATTAGTGTATAGAAAGTAATTTATATTGTGTATAAATTTTGAATGGTTTTCAACTTACAACATCACGGACCTAAAATTTGCGGCATATTAAGCAAAAATGGGTTGAGGAGGTAAGCTTTTTTTACGTATAATTCCTCGCGGTACAGGTACCTAAATTTGAAGTATTATGTCTTGAAAACATTTCTCCCTACGCACTGCGCCGTTTTAGCGAATTTGAGTCTGCAAACAGCAACTAGGGCGATCGCGCCTGACTAAAGCCAGCGCCTCTGCGCGTTCTTCCTGGCAGGAAACAACAAACGAATATCTCATATGCGGGAAAGTTGGTTTGAAAACCGCACACGGCAGGAGAGTGGAGGGCTAACCTTAGACCCGAATAGACCTGGAGGAAGAATGGCCGGTATCATCATTTTTTTATCTTTTAGAGGTCATGGGGACGAACACAGAGGGTACTATATAGAGAGAGAGGGTAGGTAGGCGAGGGGAACATTGTGAGGAAATCCTCAAATATCCCGCAGGTCTGTGAAATAAAAGGCCCGTTCCACGAACAGCAAACTCCGCCCAGATACCCTTGGAATGTTTACCTTCTCCTTCCGTCTAAGAATGAAACGGCGCAGCCTCGGCAAACGGAAGGAGAGTTAGATGTGGGGCGAGAGAAGTAAGAAAGGCGACAGGTTAAGGGGTGGGAGAGGGGTTAAAAGGAGTCAGTAAACGGCGGAGTTAGGATTCGAATCGCCTCTTTTTTTTCATAAGGAAGGCGCTAAAGAGTCAGAGGGAGGGGAGAGAGTGCGAGAGTGGCCCCAGAGGATGGGCGAGGCCGGAAGACGAAAGGTAATATCCGTGTTTGCCGAACTCGAATAGCGGCGTCATATGTGAGCGAGGAAACTCAGTGAGTCGAAGCCAATAGACCTGTGATTAGAAGCTACGATCGCATGCGGCTCTTTTTCTAGCCACCACCAGGGATACGACGGGGAAAAATAAAGTCAACGCGAATAAATTTGCCACCCTTTTACTGATGCTGGCGATGGCTTCTGAGTACAAACTTTTCCAAGCCCCTGCCCTAACAAGATAAAAGGGCCTGGCTAGTAAAAACACTCACCAGGGCTACCTGATTCTCACTCTTTAACCAATAGTTTAATGGAGCTGCACAGACCACACAATACGCGGATCACGTTCCCCGTGGAATATCAAATAATGCAAGGAAGATAACAAGGAAATTAGTAAAATGGTCAATGACCAGCTGAAAGATAAATTGACTGCTAAAGATAGTTTCGGCAATGCTTTTATACAGAAAAAAATCACACTTTTATTATAAAACCTTTAAAGGTCTCGTAATTTTTCTGGCTATTATCATCGGTGTCGCACGAATAATGCAAGGTTCTTGGATCGTTCATGCCTTCTCTAAACCTACCGTAAACACCTGGTCAGGTCAGCTGACCTTTTTGCAGACTAACACTTTACTGTGTCCCTCTTGAATTTTCTGCTTTCTTTATGGTGTCCGAAATACTAATTCTTTTTTAACCTTTCCAATTCTTGACCAGCATCGTTTTCTCTACTTCACTTATCCACAGAAAATGACCGTTGAATACTCATTCATCCACTTTTCTAGGTCGTTCGACTTTCTGTCAACAACTTTCTTTCATACCTACCCGCCCGCCCGGCCTACCAATTCCACACTTGCCTTCCTTTCTAACCTGCTGGCAATCACAACCCTCCACCACAACCACATTTAAAAAGAATCTAACTTGGGATTGTACTCCTCCCTCAGCGATTATTTTTTAAACTGAAAACTGAAATCCATAAGTGTAACTAATATTTGATCTGATTCTTTACTTAGGATCTCTGTCATAAAATCTATTCGAATTAGCATAACTATACTACTTCTTTTCAATTTTTCTAATGTGCCATATACTAAACCAAGGTTCACCCAAAAATTACTTAGATACTTCAGTCACTTCACCTCCAGCAAAAATGCTTGGAAAAATTTCGCATCTCCTAAAAAATACGTTACCTTTACTTTCTTCTGATTAATATCCATGCAATTCTTTGCACTTATTTTCTGATATGCGAATACCGAAAGCCTTTGGATGACAGGATTACTATGGTTTGACCATTTTACCTTTATTGACACACATATCTACCTGTAAACGATTATTCTTATTTTAAGTTCATCCCTTAGCGCCCTCACATTTGCTTCCGCGTTAAGTCAAATGATCGCGTTGATAGGGGAATATGGCATGCCTACCATATTCATCTATCTCACTTTCAGCCTCACTTTTGCCTCCTGAGACACATACCCACACAAAATGCGTCGTCTTTCCATCCAGTCAATTCCTCATTCTGTAATATTTACTTCGATATAATTTAGTCTACGTTGTTGAATTGAATCTGGGAATTAGTAAATGAAACGTATACATCCTGATTGTTTTATTCCCTTAGCATAGTCACTATCGCTATAACACGGGAAATTATGTTTATTACACCAGGTTGTGTAATAGCGTATTTCCTATTTTTGCTCCGAGCTTAGAACGTAGTATCTATTGCTTCTACAAATGCTTCTGCGCACGTATTCCCAATAATTGGTTCAAATGAGATACAAATAACCCACCTTCCTCTTTTTGCATTACTTCTATAGCAGTTTACTTTTCTGCCACGTTCATTGCAGCCTATATGGGAGAAGAAAATACCCCATGGAAGGCAGGTATATTAAAAAATTTGCAAGAAATGAAGAGATCACTGCCTGAAGCAAACATAAGGCCTAAAAAGAGGGAAAAGGACTCATGAAGAGATCAGTACAGAAGGAAAATGGGAATACATATATGGAGAATTCAGTTACAGATAGTGTAGAACAGTTATTCATATAAAAAATATCCGTACTGCGGCATAAAACGAAGACTAATAAAACGGCTACGAGAGGGAAGAAAAACGAGGAATACAATAAACAAAGAATACAACAGGAAGAAGGATTTATGATTCAAATTCATATCATAGAGGACCAAGGGAATAATCAGTCGAAAATCAACAAAAATGCGCTAAAGCAACGAAAGCAATTGACAAAAATTACGAGGAACAGAACTACAGTGATGAAAAAACACTTCCGTAAAAGACTGACCAACCAAGGGCGTTAGCACGATAGATGTGAAGGAGAACACTGTGATTAAAATTGACATTGGTATTGGATGGAAGAGTTGTATCAAGAGCAGGGACCTTTATAAGATTGATCAGTAAATAGAAAAGTAACGTCCGTTTTTATTCAGAGGTGAACTCCATCAAGCAGGGAAAGAAAAGACGGAAAACAAAGACAATTTGAACGGGTAAATTACCTCTGACCTCGGAGTAAAGCGAAAGTCATCAAACGTTTGAAATGAAGAAAGCCATGAAAGTCGACATTCACAGAAAGACCAATTCACACACTTCAGCGTATTGTCTTGTTTACAACACTGTCCACTCTCAAAGCTGTTGAATAGTAAATGAGGCACATAAATGAACGCTAGTTAGAGATGAAAAGAAAAATGCACCAAGAGACCAAAGTCATGATTGACGTAAATACGAACATTATTTATTCACTTGAGAAGCAAAAGGAAAATGAAAGGTAAAGGTCATTAATTCCATTTAAGAAGAACAAGAATGAACGATTCTACAGGTATGTGCTAAAGGTCATATAAAAACAAAATAACTGTCATCAACAATCATAAAAGTTTGAATAATGCAAAAATGAATGTTGAGGTAGCCACCGACAATGCCATGTAGATAATGGTGTAAACATTTTGAGAAAATGTAGAATATCAACTATCAGTAGAACCTTGCACACATGTGTAGCAAACTGTGACATTAAATAATTAATTAGGTTTAGTCTCCTCGAGGGATATGGTAATTAGTAGACTATGCATTGCTTATATATTATTCTCAAAGTTGAGTGTTTTGAGTAAAAGGAAAGGATGAATCCGCAATTTTGGCAGGGAACAAGGGAATGTGGAAAAAAAAACTTAAGACCAGAGAAACTAATAAAGATACTAAAATCCCTCTAAAGATACTTCTGGTGTTCATATCCTTACAATAAATAGGCAAAAAAGAAATATTCTAAAAAAATGCATGTTATATACGATCCGATTGTGACAAAATAAAATCAATGCCATGTTACGCAATTTTCATCTAAAACCTTCAAATTTGAAACTAAGTGCTGCTGTCAGTTTCTCCCAATTGTGAACATTTCTTCTCAAAGGTTATGACTTATTTTTGAAAAAAAAAACGTTTTTCTTATTCCTGGAAAATTCAGTCCCTTCCACCGCCTTGTCCTTATTTTTAGACATCTACTGCACCGAGGTTTACTATCATCTTCATAGAATCAGTATTACTTTAAACGTGGGGGGATTTATTAGCATGGATTCTGAAAACTATTAGCAGTAGTATTAGGCTAAAGGGGCTCCCATGGCTAAGGTTATATCACACGGTATAACCCAATATTGCAATCCTAGGGCAAATGCAACATTCATACCCAGTGCAGGATTCGTAGTCAGGGTAGCGTTTTACCACCGTAGCTACCAGCCTTGTCTACCACGGCCGGCTTCCGAAAACTAATATTTCACATCTGAAAGTTGAGCCGCTTTAATGAAAGTCTATCCAACAAGGTTGGTTCTATCACAGATCCTAAAGCTAAAAACAATTATTATTGCAAAAAAGAATTGTTGAGAAATTATAACTTTTTCTTACGGTTTATTAATGGATAACGCATCTTACGGAGTGTATTATGCTAACGCGCTTTTGTTTACTTTGACCAAGTATTTCCGAGCAAAACTCCATTGATTTGAATAACAGACACCAAACCAATAGACGGAAGGGGCTTATCTCTTCGGCAAATAATAAGTGACATTTCAGAGCAATATGGTTTTCCGAACGTTCTCCACTACATCTCGCGGCGTAATACATATGTAACAACCCGAGTGATTTCAGCACCTCCCAACCCCATTTATTGATAGACGAAAAAGACGATTCGGGGGTTGAAAACCTTATGGAGGGGGACGCCAAGCGTCGAAAACTCAAGAGTCTCTCCTGATCACGGAAGGAGACGGAGGGGAGGGGACCAAGTTTTATTGGGGGAGCAGGAGAGGGATTTCGGGGTGTCAGAAAAAGAGGGGGTAATCTGGAGTGTTCGAGTGGGTAGGGAGGGTACAAGATGCAAACGAGTACATGAGAAGAACGAATGGGGAGAGGCTAAATTATTTCCTTTTTCAAGCACGGTGAGGGAAGGGATTGTGGATAGGCGTGGGTGGGGAAGGCGTCACGTATGTCCTAGGGAAGAAAGATGCGTTTCCTCACCCTGCAGGTAGAGAGCAGGCTTGAGGCTGTTTGGCCCCGGGGCGAGGCTTACCCCCTGCCAAAAGGAGGAGGTGGTGGAGGAGGAGGCCGCTGGCGACGTGGCGTTGAGCACCCTTAGTTGAACCCCTTCGACCAAGTCCAGCGCCAAGGGGATGTCGGACCCGATCGTGCCGAGGGTCGCACTGCCGCCGACTGCGAAAGGAGAAAGAGAGAGGTGATGGTGAGTCGCACTTGTCTCAATAATACGAGAAGAACACATATACATGCTAAGTGACACTCGAGCTATTCACAATATATTGGGGCCACCATCAACTTTTTCAACGTATGATAGTGAAATAAGGTCTAACTTCTTTTCGTCCTCAGTGCATCACGCATCTTCACCAATAAAAGTCAGTGATCGGAGGGAGCGTTGATAATGATAGAGAAAACAGCTAAACTGATTAAGTTGGTTTTGGTGTCATTTTTTCATAATTTATCACATTTATATGAAAAAATCCCCAAATTTCCATTTCCAGCCCCATTAAAATGATATATTGCAAAAATAAATTCAAACTCATATGGCCCACGTTTATTTTACATAACAACCACGTAAGAAACCGTCAACAATACTACAATTAGCCACTTAAGCCCAAAAGTTTATATTTCGCATGCAAGAGGAACTGTCAAAAAGGTATTTACCGATGTGATGTGAGCAGTGATCAAGCATTTTAATAACATTTATTTAGTTTGTACACATTGAAATAATATACGAAAAACTTCTATACTATTGTAAAAATAAAATCTTCAGTAAAAAATCTATTAAACTGGGTATTTTCCCGTCATTTTTACCGGATTATCAACTAGTGTACTATACATAACTTGCAGTAATGCATATTACTGTAGCCGTAAGATTTCCCGTTCACATATAGGCACCTAAATGTTTCTCGGTAGCAACGACAGTAAAAATTCATAGCGTATTGTCAATGACTCCTTATGACTTTCTCTGAGCATAAATAATTATTTCTGCTTACGTGCATTAATGTTGATTACGCCCGGAATATACATAAAGTAATTTTAAGATATGCCGTTTCCTCCATGATTGTTAAGACTGTTAGGAGGTAAATAGAAGCCATGACAGTAATGTAAGCCAACACTTTTGCGGCCCAAAGAGGAGCCATGCCAACAATATCAGAAAAGAGAAGAAGTCTATAAAGAGAGTTAATAAAGATACTTGACATATGGAAGGAGGTTAGCAATGAATCTTCAATACAGAAAGGGATCGAAGGTAGGGACTCCATGTAGCAATAAGCAGTCTTTATGATTGTGCTCATAGCTCCACTCATCGATTACCTCCTATTCAGAAAGTACTTTATAATACAAGTCGATTTTGAAGAGAGTTCTTGGTCGGAATAATTCCACCTTTTCCAAATTATATTCGTCGTATTTGTCAACTACGTGGCTAAAAGCAGTCAAAAAAGTCAATACTTTCACGCCTTTGGAAGTGAATCATGGTGAAACAAACGTGAGAGCAGCATAAGCGCGACTTTTACTTGATTTCGTAAAAAAGAGAAAGCACGAAAACAACATGAGTGAACATTTATTATTGTATGCATTTACTGCATATTATGCATTAACAATTATATATTAGCGACTTTTACTTGATTTTGTAAAGAAGAGAAAGCACGACAGCAACATAAATGAACATTTATGGCTTCAAAAAGAAAATTTGAGCCTATCTATACAGTCAACTAAGATACTGGAGACATAAAGCTCGAAATCAAGATTTATAATAACTCAAGTGCCGCTAATTGAGCAAGTTACATTTGATAGAAGCGCAAATGATGGGATTTTCACATTATTTTACTGTAGTTCAAGGACCCATTAGAGGTTTTTATAACAGAATGACGCTAATTTGTCCATTTGAAGCGCAGCTACTTCAGACGAACGAAACAGTCGAGGTCAAGGATTGATAACAAGGACAAATCGCTTAGTAATTATTTCACCCTGAGACAATCCAAGAATATTTCTTCGATTCGAATATCGTTATCGAGACGTTTTCAAAGAATTCCACGCTACATATAGACAAAACTGTAGACTGTCTGGTTAATTGTTTTCATAGCATGAGAATAGTCATGGATACACGATTTTTTTAGTTTTTACTCACCTCAAGCACCATGAGTTACAAAATTGGAACTGTCGGTAACCTTGGAATCAACATCCTTGTCCAGACATTACCTTTACTCAACGTTAATTATCAGTCAATGTAGATGTTACGTACTTAGAAGGCTTATAACTCTTCTTGTTACAAAAGTATGAGAGTGGGTAAAAGAGTCTTGTTCATCAGACCTGGTAACTTAGCGAGAGCGTTAACAGAAGGACTTCTTACAGCGGAAGAATACTTAACTGTAAAATATATAACCAGATATTATGAAATTGGGCATTACTTGTATCAAATGTGGGAGCACAACGTTTAATGCATCTTAGAATTAGAACAAACTCTTATTTGAAGCCTTTTTGAAGCAAAGTAAATTTGTTAAATAATAATCGCGGATCAAATTAAAATAAATGTTTTGTTTTTCCATGGTTGTCATGGGGGAAATAGTTTGTTGATAACGAGGATTCGGGGCATAACGATATTGAACACGAAAGAGAATGGTTGTATCATTGATTTGAATAAAAACTTAATCCAACAATTTGGTAGCAGAGCGTGGTTATAAGATACACGAGTGAAATTTCCAGGAGGTCAAGAAAAGTGACAAGGGAAAATGTCAGACTTTGGAGTTTCAAGAATCGAGCCTCTAACAAACAAGAATTATGGACTTTGGAGCATGAGATTGGTTGCAGTTCTTAAGGCGAAAGGATTGTATCAAGATATCATTTTCGGTGATGAACCAGAGAAGAATGGTGCTGATGCAGCGGCTGTGGCGAAGTGGGAAGCCTGGTCAAAGAAGAACGACGAGGTCAACATGCTGATCATTATGACACTTTCGGCGGAGCAGGCGTTAGCATGTCAAGGTATTTCCAATGCAAAAGAGTTGTGGCTTTTGTTAAAGAAACGTCATGACGGTGTTGAGAAACATAGAAAGACTCAGTTAATGATTGAATTGGCTAAATTAGAAAAATTAGAGAAAGAAAGCATTGACGGTTATTTAACTAGAGCTCAAACATTAGAGACTCAACTTAAGGAAATGGGTAATAATATTGAAGATTATGAATTAATTATGTACGTAATCGAGGGTCTACCAAAGAGTTTCAGTGAAGTTGCAACAGCGATTTCTTCCAATCCAACGGTGGATTTCGAATTCATGAGAGGAGCACTTTTGCGATATGAGGAGAAAAACAAGAAATCAACCAATGAAGGAGAGGTCAAGGCTTTTAAGGCGAAGGTGCAGACTAAGAAAAAATGTTTCTGTTGTGGCAAAATTGGACATTTTGCTCGTGATTGCTGGCACAAGGACAAGGAGAATTCAATTGAGACTAAAGAAAATTCAAAGGATTTTTACAAGAATAAGAGCAAATTCAAGGGAATTTTCAAAGGAGGCAAGAATCAACATGCATTTGAAGTGAGGGAGCATCACAAGATAAATGCAGAAAATGGAGTCACTTGGATGCTTGATTCGGCGTGCACATCTCACATGACTCATCAAGAGGAGTTATTGATTAATAAGAGGAAAGACAATGTGGAGATCGTGACGGCTGAAGCAGGCAGAAAGATTCACGCTGAATTTCGAGGAGAAATTGAAGGAACCAGCTATCTTGACGATGGTGAGGTAGCATTAACTATAAAAGACGTACTTTATGTTCCAGATTTAAACAGCAACTTGATGTCAGTTCCAAGTCTGGTCAAGATGGGCAAGAAAATAGTTATTGATGAAGATGGATTTGGAATTTATGACAAGAAAACAGGAGAATTAGTTGCACAGGGGATCTTTGAAGCAGATGCTTTTATGTTTCGAATGAGCACGGACAGCGATGAACGAGAGCTGAAGAAAGAAGTTTGCTTTAGCACAAGCGAAATAAATAGTAATTTATGGCACCAGAGGCTTGGTCACATTAACAATAATTATCTTTCTAGATTGGCGAAAGAGAATCTTGTCAGAGGACTCGAAAATGTGTCGATCAAGGACGACAACTGCGAGGATTGCATTCAAGGGAAACTGACGAGAGCACCATTCAAAGAAGTCGAAATCGAAGGTGCACAGCAGATCTTGGAAAGACTGCACGCGGATTTGTGTGGTCCAATGCAACAAGAATCAATTGGAGGGAGTAGGTACATGCTGACTATTGTGGACGAGTACAGCAGAAGATATTTCGTCGATTTTTTGAAGAGTAAAAGTGAAACTGCCGATAAACTGATCGAGTTTATTGAGAGAAAAGAGAACGAGACAGGACAAAAGGTCAAGAATTTTCGCTCAGACAATGGTACGGAATTTACCAACGACACATTGCAAAAATATTTCAAGAAGAAAGGCATCAAGCACGAGAGAACGACGATCTATTCTCCACAGAGCAACGGAATTGCTGAGAGAGCCAATCGAACGTTGGTGGAAATGGCTCGAACGTTACTCATTGCAGCTGGATTAACACTGATGTTTTGGGCAGAAGCCGTGTGGACTGCGAGCTACTTGCATGATCTTTCACCTACGAAGAAGAGGGATCAAGTTCCACTTGAGATTTGGAAAAACAAGAAACCATCGGTCAGACATCTCAGAGTTTTTGGCTGCAAGGTCTTCTACAGAAATGAAGATGTTCAAAAAAAGAAGCTTGACGTGAGATCAAAGGAAGCTGTGTTCGTGGGATACTCGAAGAACAGGAGAGCCTACCGAGTATTTGACTTGAGTGACAGGAAGATTCACGAGAGTCGAGACGTAAAGTTCATTGAAGAAAAAATGGGTTTTCAGAAGAAGGAAGAAGACGTTGGTTATGACGAGACTAACTACGTTTTTATCCCAATTGAGAGGCAAGAGAATCGAGACGAACGACACGAGGAAGAAAACAATTCAGGAATTATCCATGACGTTGTTGAAGATTTTCAAGGACAATTCGACAGTGATGATGATTCATCTCATAAAAATCCGTTGGTAATTGTTCAAGCTGGAGAGAGAAGAAGAGGGAGAAAAAAAGGTGACACGAACGATGTCCTGAAACAGAGACACCAAGAAGAATTAAAAGGAATAGAAGATGAATTAAGACAACAAGGAGTAAGAAGGTCAACGAGAGAGAAGAAGGAGCCCGATTGCATTGTCAATGTGGTGCAAGAAATCAATCCAAGGGACTACAAAGAAGCAATCGAGTCCAAGGACAAGATCAAATGGATTGAAGCAATGAACAAGGAATTGAAAAATATGAAAAATTATCAGACTTGGGAAATTGTTAACAAGCCAAAAGAGGTAAAATTAATTCAAAGCAAATGGGTTTTCAAGAAAAAGGGAACCAAAGATGCAGAAGTATACAAGGCAAGACTGGTAGCTGATGGTTCACGACAGCGAATGGGAGTGGATTACAAAAGCTCTTACAGTCCAGTGATGAAGCAAGAGTCATTGAAGACACTGTTGGCAATTGCAGCGAAGAAAAATTACAAAGTGGAGTTCATTGACGTCGAAGCAGCGTACTTGAACGCAGAATTGGACAGGCATGTGTACATGAATCCACCAAAAGGAGTAAACATTGAAGAAGGGAAGATATTTAGACTAAAGAAGAGTTTATATGGACTTCCAGAAGCAGGAAGATGTTGGTTTAAGAAATTATCTGGAATTTTGAAGGAATTGGGATTGAAACCATGTAAAGCAGATCCATGTGTATTTGTCGAAGAGTCAAAGAAGGGATTTTTGGCAATTGGATGCTACGTGGATGACTGTATAATTGTTGGTGACAGTCAAAAGAAGATTGATCAACTGGTGGAAAAACTGAAAAAGCAATTGAAGATTAAGGTGTCAAAGGAGGATGAAGTGAAGTTCCTAGGAATAAAAATCAAAGAAGAAAAAGAAGGATTTATCATGGAACAATCAAGCTACATCGAAGAAGTTATTGAGAGATTCGGAATGGAGAATTGCAATGGAGTGAAGACACCAGCAGCAAGTGGAGTCAAACTTGACGATTACGAAGATTCGGAGAAAGCAAACAAGGATTTGTACCAAGAAATACTTGGATGTATTGGATATTTGGTGAGAGGGACGAGGCCGGACTTGGCATACACCTACAGCAAACTATCGCAGTACTCAAAAGATCCAAGGATGATTCATTACGAGGCGTTGAAGAGAGTTTTGAGATATTTGAAGGGGACCAAAGGGTATCGTTTGAAGATTGGCAGAGAAGTTGGAAGATTGGAGATTAGTTCAGATGCCAGTTGGTGTACCACTTTGGATTCGAAATCATTTGGCGGATATTCAGTGAAGATTGGAGACGCATTGATCAGTTGGAGAAGCGGAAAGCAGAAGATGGTAGCTTTATCAACTATGGAATCGGAGTTGGTGGCATTATGTGATGGAGTTTGTGAGGGCATCTGGTTGACAGAGTTGTTAGAAGAGCTGGGACAATTTGAAGTTGTTGAACGACCAATAAAAGTTCGAACTGACAGTCAATCAGCATTGAATTGGAATAACAATGAGAAGATCAACAAAGAAAACAAGCACATCAGAAGAATGTATCATTTTGTCAAGGATGAAATCAAAAATGGTGAGGTGGTTCTTCATCACGTGGGTTCAGCAGACTTGGAAACTGATGTTTTGACCAAGGACGTCAGCGAAGCATTAATGAAGAAGCACATTCCAAACTTGAGTTTAATTATTTAAAATTTGTCACGCGAAAGGAGGAATTTGAAGCAAAGTAAATTTGTTAAATAATAATCGCGGATCAAATTAAAATAAATGTTTTGTTTTTCCATGGTTGTCATGGGGGAAATAGTTTGTTGATAACGAGGATTCGGGGCATAACGATATTGAACACGAAAGAGAATGGTTGTATCATTGATTTGAATAAAAACTTAATCCAACACTTTTTTATGATGTCACATCCTGATGCTTTCAAACAACAAACAACAGGAATGAAATTATTCAGAATTCCTTATCGGCCGATTTAGCGAAGTAGTTAAATATAATTGATTTACGGGTACCAATCACTACGACGAACAGGTTACTCGGGTAGCTCCTTCATCAGCCCTCGAAAATAACCTTCTGATGATAGTATACTATCTGCAGGTAATGCAATATTCAACACCTAGTATGCATGTGAGTTGTATTATTGTTACTGAGGTTCATTAGTGTAGTTACCTCTCATTATGGAGTGAAACAGAAATGCTTCAACTCTCAATTTCGAGAAAATGGAGGCTCAGACTGGCATCGATATTTCACATAGTTCAATACGCTTACGGTTCCTATCTTAAAGTCTAAGTGAAAAAAATATTGTGCATAGGAGAGAATTTTGTGCGGAATAATAAATTAACGTTGTTTGTAAGTGATGTTATCATGTTATCATTAGATAGGAATCCCTAGTTCGGATTTCTGCTGTTATGCGACGCGATAATGCGGGTTTCTATAGTACTGCTCACTGTCAGCATATAGAAATAGTCACATGGGTCAGCTTTTATTTAGACATCAATGCATTTTTGTGTGACCTTAGAAGCACTATACCAACAAGAAAAAGTGAAAAAAACGTCTTGCTCTTGTGGGAGACACTCAATGACCATTTTATTCAAGAATAACACAGGTCACTTCGCTGTAAAGACTTCATGCCACGCAATATGGTGAGAGAACACATATAGCCATTTATTTCGCCAGAAGCATATCCATTCCACGAACGTATCCCTTGAGTAATTTATTTCCACATGGATCGGGGTTCTCGTCACTGAGAATGACCAAGCGGGTCCCTTACCGAGCGTAGTCTACCAACTTCTAAGGGTACGACATTGGAAGGGGAGACTTCCTATTCCGAGGCCCAGACTAGTAAAGCGAGAGATAGAGGGGGTAAAAATCGAGGATGTATGGGCAAAAGGCATTTGTTTACAGCGGTCTCCATGGGAACCCCCACCTTAGCCGTCACCATCTCCCAATCCTTAGTCAATATTGGCTTTCGCCAGCTCAGCCGTGTACGCCCACTCAATCGTGGTTCCCGCCGGCCCCCACACCTTGCCCACTTCCCCACCTTCCCCCTCCTGCCTTCCCTTACCTCTTAGCGGCCCTTCCGCCTCGGTCCCTAACAATACCACCTGATCGGCGCCCTTCCCTCCCCACACGCCAAGAGCTTTCGTCTCCGCGGGCACACTACCGTGACCCAAACGTCTGTCAATGCCACCGAATCAATCGTCAGGCACGCACTCAAAAGATCCTCGCCCTTCAAAAACCCGGGAGAGCGATGAATAAAAAGCGGCTCCACTGCCGCCGATCGTTACACTTCGCCGAGGGCTCCAGGATTCCGCGTCGTTTAAACGGCGCAAAGCACATCAAAAAGCATAATAGCCATTGGCTTTCAAGGCTGTAAACAGGTTCCCCAATGCCAAACGCCCGCTTCGAGATGCAGAAATGAACTTCCGTCAATGATGTTCCGGCGCCGGTGAAAATGGCCATGTCATGGCAGCATAAGAAACTCAGAGCTTGACGTCTCTTGATGGTCGTACCTTTTGCCACAACATACTGCCTTTTATTAGGGACTGAATTAATGCTTTATTGTAATAGTTAGACAAAGAAAAAACTAATGGTTATATAGCTATGAGATTAATGAAAAAATTATATCAAAGCATCGTGGCATGTAATTAATAGTATTTATGTCCAGCGCAAAAGTAGAATTAAGAAGTCCAAGATGATGTACTCGTAGTTAATTCCATAGTTCATAGTCGTAGTACTCGTAGTCATGGTAATTAATATGAATATTCTTTTCCCCGCACCACTGGCACCAATTTCTCCCACATTGCTTCCTCTTTCCTCTTTCTCACGCTGTTTTGGATATTAACAACAAAATTACTTTCTCAAAACGACTAGCACCCCAACTATGAATAAAGAAACTGGCGTTGTAAAACCTGTTACAATCAGATAACATTTTTCCTCCATTTACAATAGATGTTTCAACCTCCTTTCATTTTCATCGCCTCGCTTAGAGGTAACGTATAGATAATCCCGCCTTCGAGGAATCAGAAACCAATCAAGTTAGATTAAAAATTTGATAACTTGAAAAAATATTCTTTTTTAAGCTGATTTAAATACTTCTAATATATGAGCTCGGTAATACAGGCGAAAAAAGGTAAGATAGAAGAATACAATAAGTTAGACCAGAGATTTCGTGTTTTCGGTAATTTAAACAGTTTCATAGGATATATTGAAGAAACAGAGAAAAATATACAGCTTGAGGCATGGGAATGGCTTCAAAAATGCATCTTTAATAACTGAAAACTAAGAAATTTTCAAACTTTGAAATGGAAAAAATAAATAAGAACACGATATTAAGGGAGGAAAGTAAATATTAAGCTGGTTTGAAAATATAGGTCATAGCTGAAGGAAATTCGATAGGGAAACATTTAAATACTGTAATAGGATGTAATAAAAGAAAAGCTATTATTTAAAAACAGGAAGAAAAGAAAGAAGATGCAAGCAATGGATGGGAAAAGCGTTTATGGAAGGGTTTAAAATTAACAAATAACAACAAAAAGAAGTGAAGTAGCAAGTAAGAACATTGAGCACCATTACTGTGTGGTTGTGTGGTGTGATAGGATATGCATTAGATTCCACCAATGTTGAGCAAAGATTTCTGCAAAGAACCTTTACAGGATAAGCGTTATACGCTAAATATGAGATAAAGAAAATTTTAACAATGCCAGCTACATTTGTTAAGCAACTGCTAATTTTCAAATTTAAATTATTTTACGTTAATATATTCAAATATGTGCCTTTAGTCAGACATTTAACGGAAGATTTTAAACACGTCAACGTAATACAGGACGCAATGTGTTATTATTTAATGTATTATGTTTACCGGTATAAGCGAAGTACATTATTTTAAAAGAAATATATAGCCGATAAAATTAAGGAGGTTAATGTGACGATGTAAGGCTTACACCTTAAAGAATTTTCAAAGTACGATCCTAAAAAATAAAAGTTTCAAACGTTACTCTGGTGCTCAGATTCTTTCTTGGCCTTGAAAAAAACCTTTATCTGAATTCCTCCATTTGCATAACGGATATTCATAACTTTTTACAAATAATGCAAGGTATTTGCCGAATTTTAATGTCAATTATCCAACTTAGAAACATTGCATTGAGGAAAATACTCGCAAAACAATACAAAATTGTAATAATAGAAATACATTTGGAAATTTGGTGTAGATATACTTAAATACTTCTAATATATGAGCTCGGTAATACAGGCGAAAAAAGATAAGATAGAAGAATACAATAAGTTAGACTAGATATTTCTTGTTTTCGGTAATTTAAACAGTTTCATGGATATATTGAAGAAACAAGAGAAAAATATACAGCTTGAGGCATGGGAATGGCTTCGAAAATGCATCTGATTTATGCAGGTAATCAGATGACCACAGATACCTTTAGATAGAGAATGTGACACCCTTTTACTTGAAGAGAATTTTGAATGAGCACTCGTCATTAAAAAAATCCTCTCCGAATGCTATTTCATTGGTAGTGTTCCAATTACCAACTTTTTTAAAAATATCTATGAACGTTAAGCACATAAATTATAAGAGACAAGGAAGGATTAGCGAGTTATGCGGTAAATTTCCATGCCTCAACAGAGAGTTGGAAAACTGAAAAAAAATGTGTTTGAAAAGAGGATAAAGGATATAAGCGCTCTATTGAAATAACAGGCCTTATTTCTATATGACGATGAAAAATATGGGGGGTGCTTAACAGCGGGAACGAAATTCTGATATTAGAAACTCCAGCGGAACGAAGAGCGGCATTCCTTCAGCATGCATAAATAGGGGAACATGCCACTTCAATGCTGTGATTCAGATTTTTGATGGGAAATTGGTACAAGGGTTTGTGCGTAAAATTTTACTTGTATGTTTACCGGAAAATGGCCCATCAATTGCATTGCCGCAGTGCGACAAAAAATGCACCAGCATTGATGATTCAGAATCATGAGTATGGAAGAAAAATATAAAGCTCCACTTTTCCTGTTTATGTGAAAATGTTCTTAGCGATGCATTGAAGAAACATTCGCAATGGGAGAGAAATTCCTTATTCGCAAAAAAGGAAATGTCATAATTCATTTCATTTAGTAGCAATCCAACGTATATCCATAAAAGATTTTGGATTTTTTTACAAAAACGAAAATCTGAGATGACCGAAATGCAATATGGCACAAATGGAAGTGGATGGTCAAAGTCATATTATTAACATTATAAATCCCTACTTTGAACGAAAAATTGCTCCTCTTCACTCATTTCAATCACGATAAATTTAAGGCCAGAATAGAGAACGTATCATGAAAATAAAAAACAAACACTGAGTATGTAGCAAAGGTAACTCATTATCTCCTCATAAAAATACAGCTCCAATTCTAATATTTGCAAAATTTTCAAACTGCCCTCGTTAAACATCAAAAAAATTATTGATATATACCAATTTGTCCTACTATAAATGCGGAGACGAGAAAAAAAATTGTTCTGATTGGCAGTTTCTTGCTGTTCGAAAAGATAAATCAGATTCTTTCCCTAAAAGCAAGAGTTACAAAAATAGATTTTTAAAATAATAATAGATATCTTCTATTTATCGCTTTAATTTTTGCCGTAAGGTTACATCAAATAATTATAAAAGAAATTTAATAGCTTATTCAAATGAGATTACTGCATTTTTCTTGTTGGTATTGTAACGATCATTTGGAATATAAGTAACGATCCGTACGTGATGCTGAAGTATTTCCCTCAATACCCAGTAATAGTGACTCGTGCCCTTCATTAGGACGTAGCATGAATTTTTTCCACCCTCAGGGGCTAAAAAGCCTCCATTTTCCGAGAAACTCACCTTTTACAACCCGCTCCGCTAATCAAGGACTCGAGTTTTTGATCTTTTATTGCCTGCGAGGCAGGCACATTAAAGGGATAGACCCAGTGCTCGAGTATGTGAGGCAACCGAGAGGGCTTAAGCATGCAAGAGCGAAAAAAATTTAGATGAGGCGATAACGAGAAGACGGATAAAACCTCCAAAATTCCAAGGAAATTCCTCGAGGAATCGTGCTCGTGATGGGTTTAAGCCGAATTATTCCAGGTTGCTTCATTCTCTCCATTCAAATTCTCATATTTAAATACTCTCACCACCTATGAAAATGCTAAATTTTCACGATGAATATACACACTTAAAATTAATGTAATTGTGTTTGGAGGTAAAATCCTTTTCCTATTCGATGAAAATCATGTTCAAAGTGGTTTACATATGCACGTACAAATAATCTAACCTGTCTAGCATTAAGACACTTGTGAACTGTATGGCATACGAAACATTATAATACCGATATACCTATGTGTGTTTTGAAATATGCTTTGCCTAGCTTATTTTTGAATACATTTTTTGGTAAAAGAGCCTTTCAAATTTAATGAATTACACACCCGCTATGAAATATATCGTATCGATGCAGTAGTAACTAAAAATGTACATATATCCATTAAATATTCAATATTTAAGATTAATAATACCCCGCTTTGTTTCTTCAAAGTTAAGTTACGGAAACTACATCACCGGTGGGCTACAGAAATTGAGACACAATGCATCTAATTCTATACAGATTCATATCAAATGTTATTTTCCCTTGCATGCATATTCTTCTGACTAAATCCTTAGGTAAATGTGAAGGTAAATCTTTCTGAACAGGCATACTTGCATTAATGTTCACGTGTCCAATTTAGCATATCACCTCGCATTCATCAAACCAATGCGTGCCAGTAAAATGGTTTGAAGTAAGAAAAGGAACCAATAAACAGGCTTAATTTATGTTAAAATATTTCTTCAGGTATATATTCATTACTTTCCAAGAGAAAAGGCTGTGTCCAAGAAAGTTCAACCAACAATCCCAGGATAAAAACTACCCAAAAGTCACTCAAGCGAAAGTGAATTTAAATAGTCTTAAGACCATAATAAGACAATACCTGGACCCATTGGTTAATTAAAGAAATAACTTTGAAAGGGTCACCATTCAGAGATTATTATTTTATGAGTAAGTAAAATATGACCCCAATTCTGGAAATTACATTGGTATCTTCTATGGGAAGAGTCTATTGGATGAGGGATATCTTAAACAGTAAGACAGTCGCATAAAAAAAGAGTCTAGAAGACAGCGGTTTAGTTATAAAAAAAAATTTATAGATACGCGTAATGCTTTATCTATAGACCTCCGGGCTTTTCTCCATCATTCCTCGCAAATCCCACGGGGATTTCTTCTCTATCTTTAAAAAAGTAGAGGAATTCATCCAGCAAATAATTTAATCCATTACTCCACCTTGGCTTCGAGAGTACGTGCAACATAAAGGAATCGTACCTGACACTGTTTCGCATCGTATTTTGTCAGACTAATGGATGTCGGAAACGTGCGCATACCGCTGTCTGAGCGATCAAAATCTCCCGCTAAGTAATCGGATAGTGGAACAGTCGTGGATTGATTCTGCCTCAATCACTCGACAACACTTGGACCGCAAACTTCGTGCGCCATACGCACGGCATCCTTGACCATGCGGGAAGTAGCCCCTCACATACGCGCGCATATATATATATATATATACGATAAAAGCGAACGAGGAGAATGAAAGGATCAAAATAAAAAGCAATGGAAGGCCGACGGGCGATCACGCCACTCGCATTCCACGCATCTCCCGCCCTCCACGGGCCAAAAACGAATGAGAGGACAAAAAAAAAGAGGGCGGAAAAGACGCTCGGTGCGCACTCTTGCCAACTCCTGAGAGCTTTTGTCTGTGTGTGCGGCGATCGCAGCCGAATTCGAGTGTGAGAGAGACAGAGCGAGGAGACTAGAGAGGGTGAGGGCAACGGCGAGAGGAGGGGCAAAGGAAGAAAGGGATGGACTCCTCACCCTCCGGGGCAATTCCCGTGCGCCGATAAGGGTTAGGAAGGGGATTGGGGGAGGGAGGACGAGGAGGTGTACGCTGCGAGACGGACCCCACCCTCCCTTCTTCCCCTCCCCGCCCACGTCCCACCCCCACCGCACCCCGCCCCGGATTCCCCTTAAATCCCTCCTCAAACTCCTCCCCTCCCTGTGCCGACAACGGCGATGGGTACGCCCCCACCGCCGCCCGTCCTACCCCTTCCTCCGCCCTGGCCAGACACATCGTCGGCGCCGACAGGGCGCGCGCGGGGGAAAAGAGACGCGGCTCGGGGGGTGGGGGCTGAGACGAAGAGGGGGGGGGGAGGGGGAGGAAAGCAACGGCGGGAGGAGGTGCAAGGGATGAATGGGGGAAGGGTGATAAGGACGCGCCATCCTCGGGTCTCGTGGTGTGTTTGCGGAGGAATGGGAGGGCGGCAGGGTGGGTGGGGGTGGGCGGATCGGGAGTTCCTCCGGAGGTAGGCGAAGACGGAAAAAATATCGGCGCGAAGGGCACCAGGGTCACATGGGAGCCGGTCGAAAAATGAGCAGTGGGCACAAAGAGGGGTGGGGGGGAGGCGGGTGGGCGGCGTCTGAGGACAGAATAAGTAAAGAGAGGAAAAAAACGGGAATATAGTAGTGAAAGGGTCGTAATTGGGCGGAGGGAGATAAGATTCGGCCCGGATACGAGCGGTCGGCTGCATTTCGCTCCGTGGTGACGTCACCGAAATCCGCAGGGCGAGGGCGATGACTCGATAAATCCTCTCGGACTACGTATGCATTGACATCTTGGAGAATGGATGCATCGCGTGCGAAGGTGATAAATAATCCAACTGAATATAGCGCGAACGGCAAAGAGTACCACCTATGTGCCAACGGTTGATTAGTCCCTAGCATACTCGCTCTTCAGACGCGAGTTCAAGGCAGTCCATGAAAATAATGTCTCCTCTCCCCCCTTGACGATGAGTCTATAATAACTACTCATTTTGGTGCGGAACTTTGATATTACTTCAATACTACTTGGAGCAGATAATAATATTCATCCACAACAAGAATCTTTTTTCAGCAGCATCGTTATAAGCAAGGTTACGTCTATTTCAGCACCACGATACCGTGTGTATTGTGTGATGAAGTCATTAGTTTAGATTGAAATGTGTTCCAAAGAAAAAATCAACGTCATCATCCCGAAACTATTCCATCATTTGATAAGTAGCTCTCGTTTCGATAAGGAGAAACCCCCATTAAATAAGAAATTGACGCATTTGAGGGGGTTTCTTTTCCTGACTCTTGTGGTTTCTTTGAAAGAAGTGCTTCCAGAAAAACACTTAAATGAGTATCTGATTAACGTATGCAAACTTGACTCTGATTTGAACTGAAGTCCAAATATATCCATCGCATTCAGTCTAATCTTACACATAAAGGATTATCAAGCCGTATTCGCTCCTATAGTCCCCGACATTTAGCCATTTATTTTGACGGAGTCCGAGTTAATATGCATGATTATTCAATACCCCTTCTATGAAGGGTCACATCACCCACTTCGTCTAGCTTGTTTTCCCCGATAAACAAGGAAGGTAAAATAAAATGAAAATAACTTCGAATTCATCGTATGGCTAAAATCACCAAGGGCTACATCGTCAAGATGTGGCCCCTGTGGAGCAGCATCGAGCGATGAGGACATTTGCTCTCGGAATCATTGCAATTCTTGCCCGGAGCATTCGAACAAGGAGAAAAAAAACAGGTAAAACTCGATCGTGGCCAACGTGAGGACGGCCGTGTCTAGGGGGAACCGACGCGGCTCGGCAAATGAGTCGGAAAGGGGTGGGGCAGAAAAAGCATGAAAAACGAAGAGAAGAATACCTCCGGGGCAGGCGACGTGACAGCGGACGTCGATTTCTATGTGGGTCGCCGAGTGAATCGGGGGAGCGTAAACGCTGTAGTACAAATCCCGTACTCCTTTGGGGGGAGGGGGGGAAGTGTGGGAGGGAGAGGAGGGAGGGGAGTCGTAGTACGTAGCGCAGCGCGCACTTCGAGGAGTGGAGGGGGGGAGAGCGATCGGGAGGAGGAAAGGCGTCGCCAGGGAGAGGCGTCGCGGCGCCAGGGGGGTGAGTTGCAGCGAGGAGGAAAGGGGCCGGGGGAAGTCAAGCAAGAGGAGGTGGGGGGGTACAGGAGAAGAAACGGGCAATCGGAAATCCAACGCAGATCCCACGACAGACTTCCCTATGCAACGACTTCTAGGAACGGTATCATACAGCGGTGCTGCATCACAGAGGGATGCGATGCACCGCACTCATGTCTGCCGAGTGTGAGCTTTGCGGTTTTTCCATTCCCAATGCCGACCTTCGATTGGAATAGCATGTGATAAGGGTGCAGAACGATTATGCGTAAAGTAATATGAGCCTGGCGTCGGTGTTAACGATTGTAAAAGAGCACCCTCAATGTGAAAAAAGAAGATAAACCTGGAATGCAGGTACTGATAAATCCTAACTAAACGATAAAAAGAAAAAAAATATTATTGGTACGTTTATGAGAATACTTTAAGGCAGGTCAACTACATTGTAGGCCTTCATTTTTGTTACCTAAGAGACAACCGCACTCATGTGGTTCTATATTTATGACACATGTCATATCTATCAAAATCTATGTAAATTTCCTTAAACTTGAAATCATTTACTGCTTTCGATTATACTTGTTTCACCAAACTGCAGTGAAATTGAATTTTGGCATTCACATGTGCCAATTGGCTTCTAATCCACAATCCACTATCATAAGCCGTGTATTTTACGCCTATGGGGCATAAAAAACGACGGCGATAAAGATGAAATGCGCATACTTCAAGCTGGGTTTCCGTCTCACCACTATGTTGGGGGAAGAAAGGGAAATCAAAATCAGCAGTATGCTGCGTATATCGAATAAGAAATCTTCATACTACGCGCAATGTAATATGCGATATCATCCATTGACATTGAGATGCTGTAAATATCGGAATTTTGGCCGTAATAAATCCAGCCTTGTCTTTATCGAACACGAGCACCATTGTACATCCCATCCTTTAATCCGCCAGACGAATGGTCTGGAATAGGCGGGTAGGAGGAAGGGTGCAAGGGAGGGCAAAGATGGGGGAAGTATAAAGGTCGGTGAGTCCCTCGCGGGACGGTACGGGTGTTAGGCAGTGATGGGAGGAGGAGAAGGAGGAGGAGGCGAGCGCGTGCGGGCCGGGTTCCCGGAGGGATTTACTTAATATTTATTTACCGCCAAATAAGCCGGGTATCTCCCAGTCGACTCTAAGCTTAATCCGAGGTCATCCGCGAGGATAGAAAGCTTGCTGGGAGCGTCGTAATCCATATTTGAAAGCCATTCGAACGAATGGAAAACCATTCATTTACAAACTTTTCGCGCAGCTTTTCACCCAAGTAATTTCTCCACTCGTGACCTAAAGGCAATGTCGTCACACTGCGTGTCTACATTTATGATCTTCGGGAAACATGTTCCTTGACAACGATGGATAAATTGGGGAACAAAGATTTAAGCCGTAGCATAAGCTCTCGCAAAGGTATTTTTGTTTTACACAGGTTTGAATTATTAATAGTAATTAATTAATTATTAACAATAATTTTATATATAATATATTAATACTATTAATAATATTAATAGTAATTAATAATTATTAATAATATTAAATTAATTTGAATATTTCAGCATTATTAATTTTCGAGTTATCATCTGCAGATCAATTAAATTTATAACTTGAGCAATCAACTACTGATCAAGTTGCATCATTAGCTGGGCAAAATAATTTCATGCATAATATGGTGGATAGTGCAGGCATATGCGAAGAATTTATTTTACCTACATTATTCTATTTGGGAGATATTCGTTGCCAACGCCAGCTGATTAGAACGAGAATTATAATAATATGGCAGTACCTATCAACAAATAAGAATTTGTATAGAAAGAATATTTTTGGTAGGGATTCATAAAAATTAAAACGCTATAGCTTAACCGGAAAGAAACTGAATTAATCATTTCCATAAGCATTTGAAATGTGATGCTACCGAAGAATGATGAAGATAAAATGGATCGATCGAGTGACAAACGAAATCTTAAGAAGAGTGGGAGAGAAGAGATGTCTACTGAAAACTACAAAAAGAAGACCGGACAACATAGGCCACATCTTAAGACACGATGGCCTGATGAAGACAGTCGTTGAGTGAAAAGTGAACGGAAAGGATGGAAAAGGTATGCCTCGTATGAGGTATATGGAGCAAGTTGTGAAGGATGTAAAAGAGAGGAGCTACGTCAATATGAAAAGGTTGGCCGATAGAAGAATCGAGTGAAGGGCTGCGTCAAACCAATCCTAGGATTATTGACCGATGATGATGATGATGAATGGTACAGGTAAAATATAAAGTAGTTTAATATAGTACGAATTTCTTGGAAAACAGACTTTCCTCTCACCGACTGAGAAACATTCGCCATTTTGGAAGACCTGAGAGACCTGAGTAGAAAATTTGTAGAATTTTATTAATAGCAAAAATCCCTCATTTTTGTTCCAAAACCGTAAGAAGACTGCACTGATATGCAGAATGAATAAAGGAGAAAAGACTACAGAGAGTCAGTCACAATAGAAATGAACTTATTATACTAATTTTTAAATTCATTTCAGTTTCCTCACTCAAGCTAGGACATAAACTAATAACGTAATAAAATAATTGTATCGATAAATAAATGTGGTCAATCAATATTTTCCAAACGGGTAATAAAACGATATTACCTATTTGAATATACTGGCGATTAACATTTCGTCAATTCCAAAGAAACTTAGATTTTCAATAAATGTCCATAGTCGACACTTACATTTCTTTTGATAAGGCCTTTGGAATACAACATTTAATCAGACAGTGAAATGAAAAAATAATTAATTTTTTCTTAAAATTACTCTGCAAAATTTATCATAAAAACGTCAGCTATAAGTTAATGGGACAGGTAGAAATGAAGTTATTACAATAAAATCACAGTTATTGAAGAGAAAAATTTCTCGTCGATCAGCTTCTCTAAATATTCTGACAACTAAAATTCCATTAGGAAGCCATTTCTACCACCGGTCAAAAATGCATTCATGTAGCGATTGTAATTAATGAATAGCATTTATTTAAATAAATATCTCACTTCGTACAGCACTTTTTAAATTAGCAATCCAGATTTATACACAGATCTGCTAAATATTTCATACAAATTTTCGTTTTGAATGAAGGAGTGGAGCGTAGCAAACAAGAAAACGTTCGACACTGTAGAAGATTCACCGTGAACCAATCTCCGCAGCAAATATAATATTTTTTCATAAATCTAAAAGGGTGGATGTGACCTGAGGCTTACAATTCAGGATGATACTGGCAAGGGGGAGGGTAAGATGCGGGAGAAGACTGGACGTGATAAGAAGGGAATGGCTTTGCAAAGCTCCAAATAGGTTTTCTTAGTCAGAGTGGCAGATAAGGACTGTCTCCATCCTTGAAAACTTTACTCAAGAGTCTGAAACGAGCAAGTAGTTCTTTTGAATAACTCCAAATAATATTCCGTGAAGCAGACCACTGGAAACTTTACCCGTGCTCATTTGTCCACAAGCATAAGATAAATTAGAAATACCTCATATATATGGTTTCAAAGAAGGGAATTTTGATAAAGCTCACGATAGTTGGAAAGTTTCGGGCAGTGGCTTACAGACCCAAATAAAAAAAAACATCCCACGATAAGTCAGCGAAAAAGTAATTTCGTCACTGGTAGTGACAAGGAAACTTCTTACAGTGCGAGCCACATCTGGGATGCGATTTAGTATGGGGAAGTAAATACTCATAAAACGACGTTTCAATATATATTTTTAATAGCAATCTAGTAATGGAAGTAATAATAAGATGTGTTGTAGGTGATTCAGAAAGAACAGAATTTATTCTACCACAAAATAGCGCGCTTGGTAATCAATTTAAGCAGTTTGGGCGGTAAAGAAAAGAAATGAGCATTTTCGCTTAGAAAAGATATGAACCGCAAGTAAAATAGATATTGAAGCCAGCGCCCATTTCATCAGTTCGTGGGTCAACCTGCAAAGTGTTTTTTCTCTTGGTTGGAGCGCAAGGCAACCAAAATGACCATTCTCTCTCTCAAAGGGCACGCACTGCCATTGATCTCGTTCGAATGACCTTTTTAACTTCAATATTCTTCCTCAATTTCCGCTTTCCTCCCTTTACTCGGCTTCAACGCTCTTTTCCCGTGATTCCTTCTGGCCCAAAAATTGCAAGGAAAATAATCTATTTGAGTTCACTATGGTGGAAATACAATTAATTGCCATTCTTAACTCAGGGTTAAAAACGACAAAGGATATACAACAGTCATTTCAAATAAAGTCTTGCTATATAGTAAGTAGACCCATTCACTCCAAAAACTTATTTGATCTTGGCCAATATGTCCCACAACAGAAAATTACGCATAATATACTAAATATCCTCATCAAATTTACCATTAAAGTGAGCAAGTAGAAAAAGTAAAAAAATATTTTTTTTTTAAATTGCTTAAGTATCCTATCCTATCGAAAAAATCCTATCGATTCCATATACCCCTAAAGAAAAACTCGTAGTTTTTATAACACTTTACATATCACTTAAATTTCCGACGGATACCAAGTTTATATTCACAGATTTTAATTATGAAGCACAGCTCAGGGCGCCAGAATTTAGTTTTTACTCAAGATTATTTGCAAACCTTGAACAAAAGTAAAGCGTGAGTTATTTATTGAGCATCAAAAGAGAGCATTGATGGTAGGCAAGGCATGAAGACATATCTTTGGGTGTGAGGAGGCCTTTAGATGCCACGCCCGCGACCAAACATTTTTCAGACTACGGATACATCTATATAGGCTACATGTAATAGCATTTGCTGATTAATCAAACGCAAAAGCTTAGAGTTACAGTGATAATTTTTCTCTGGAATACGTAGAGTTACAGTAATTATTTTACTCTGGAACGATTCAAATTCCGTCATTTCCACTCATAACCCCAACGTCGAACATTGAACTGTATCTTGACTGAGAAAAAGGACATATTTACCATCATAAACCACAAAGATTTCAGCATGAGAGCACTATTAACCGCTCAAATTCGCAATTTGAGGAACCAAATTAACAATGTTGGGAAACTACTGCATTCTTGAATATGCTTGAGCCAAGACACTATAATTATTAAAAGCATTCAAGGGACTTGTTTTTAAATACTGGCCCAAACATTTCTTAAAGGCAATTTTGAACATATTCTTGCTTTTTATTCGAATTGGTCTCCATTCTCATAAGTAGTATTTCCATTCTCAAAATTTTTTTTCAGCAAGAGACCGTGCCCTTTATCAAAATAGATTTTATGTGCTAACACAGTGCAAAAAAAGAATGAGATAAGCATTTTGGCAATTCAGATTGTGAAGAAATAAGTTCTTCTTTTAAGTTCCAATAAAAAAATTGTACAATCGGAATTCCAGGAAAAATATTCAAAATAATGTGACTCGGAAAGCCCTGATGAAAACTTTCATTAGGCCTGTATCTTTCGTTGTCAACGGCAATTAGGAAAACACGCAGAGAAGCAGGAATTCACTTTTTCTGAATTCGTCGAGAGAGGATGTTTGAATTCTTATGGAAATACCCTCACTCTGGGCTCTTTCTCCAAAAGCATTACTCAGGCACTAGTTTCATCTTTCCATCTACTCCTACCCAGATGTTTTCCGGTTGAAATTCCAAAAGCATGCTTTAATTTTTCATGGAAGAGAATTTAAATCGACTCATAAGGGACATTTTCACCATTAGCATATATTTTCTCATAGATCCAACAATTGGAAGCTCAGGTTTTAAGCCGAGATCTATGCCTATTTGTTTCATTTATTTTTGAAAAAATATATTTATTTCTACGTACCCTAAATAGAAATTCAAGTCAATTTCTAAAGTACAAAATCTCATTACTCACTTACGGTTCAATTGCTACTGTCCCTTCTCTCAATTTTGCCGCGTTAAATGTAAGGAAAAATGACGCCTAAAAAGTAAGTAGCAAAATATTATTTTTAATCTACATATAATGGCTCCAATATAATCAGCTACTCGTATGAATAAATGAATTAGGGATTCACATACCGCTTCAATGAATGCAGTGAGAGATTTTAATTGCGTGCGACCTTGAAACAGTCTCAACCGCTGGGTCATTTCACCAGATAAAAATCCACTCCAGTTCCATGCCGATGGAAATAACTGGCAGGCAAAGCGCTCGAAAAATACCCTTCCTCGAATTTCTCCATTGGCCTTTAAAAAAATCTTTGAATGACAAATTTTATAATTTTGGATGAGAGTGGCATCGAAAAGTAACATAAATGTTGAAACTTAAATAATCATTAATCAGTTTCTTTCTCAGTTAAATATATAAAAAGATAATTGAATTCAGTTAGGTGCAAATTGAGGCATTAAGTGGCAGTAACACAGGTGACAAAGTACGATGCACACGAGAGCATATCACCAGAAGATAAATTAAGCGAGACTGAATTTTAGCAAAAGAAGTTATGAACTTATATAAATTACAATTCAGCAATTTGCAAAAAAAAGGGAATTGAGGAAGTAGGAAATAGAAAATATAACACTTTCGATGAATATCTACGTAGTCAGAAACTAAATATTCAGAGAGAACGACCAACAACTAATACTACCTGTGCAATCACGCACTGATGGGTGCATTGTGTAGAGAAAGGAGTTTTTTAGGGAATGAAAAAAGGGTAGGGAGGAACCCGGCACGAGCATTACCTGGTCTTAACGGAAGGAATGAAGAGGTTCATGGTATAATGTCCTATCCGACGAAAGGAGTACTCTCCTTACTTAATTAGAATACTCTTAATTAGAATACTCTCCTCACCACTCAGGAAGGGACGAGTATACTGAAAAATGCGCCGCTTTCAAAATAATAACCAGGTCGTTCAAGGTAAGAAATCAGTACTCTAGCGTAAAACGAGTAAAGAAAGGTACGGTAATTAAGGGAGAAGCCGGTGTTAATTGTGGATGGAAGATTGCTCCAAATCTAGTTTTGCATCACCGACTGTTGGCATAAAAAAGGAATAAAAAGAATATATATATAGAAATGGAATGACTATACTTAAACTCCAATACAAAAAATCATTAATCGCAGGTATTTTCTGCTGCTAATAACTCACTATCACTTTTGGAAATCAATCCATATTTCAAACAGCGGCCACTCAAATATTTCATCGAACTCTGGAGTTGTGTATTAGGTAATGAGAACACGATTAAAATTCACGACAACTTTGAAATTTTTCGCGCAATGATCCTGACATAAATTTATCTAGTTTTCCAAACTAACGAAATGGGTGTGATTTAGTATTCTACAGATTTTATTGTAAAAATTCAAATATGAACTAATCGAGGCGAATAAATTTTTTGGTCAATGGAAATTTTTACATCAACAGATCTCTCTTCTGACAGAGATTTGTCCGACACAAAAACTACGTCATATCTACAAATTTACAAATATATACCTATATATATACACATATACTTGGGGATCAAAATTGAACCCCACCCTAACGTATTAAAGAAAAATATAGCAATGTACACTTTTCGCTGGCAGGTCACGTTCTTACCAGGAAATCACGTGTCGTTAGAAGTAATGTTTTTCGTTCTTAAAGTCTAATATTGGAATGATAGAGTATAAACAAAATTATTTTTATTGTCCCCGTTGAAAACTAGAGAGATACCGCGTTATCTAACAATCTCCCCAGTTTACATGTAACAAACCCGCACGTACGACCCTGAAAGGGTAGCTATTTGGTTAATACAAACTTCTATTCAAGAATAGGAGCCTTGAGGAATGGAGATTTTTTTTGGAACGTTCATTACTTAAGCTTAATGATTAGAAAGATCTATATTCTCATTGATCGGTTCAATCATTTATAGAGTATTCCTTTGACAAATTTTTCAAAAGACTACATAGAAAAGTCACAATGCATAAAACATAAAAGAAAATGTCTAACACGCCAATTATTCCATCTCTACGTCAGTGTAGTGAGGTCTTACTAGTCATTTAAATACATCACTCTTCCACTTAAAATTAATATTTGATGAGTACGTTTTACTTTCACAACGTGAAGTCTAGTCTGATGAATTATAATTGGGAATTGCCGAGTTCAAAGAAAACGTCACTGTACGCAAGACGAAATCCTCTTGGCACAATATCCCATTACAATTAGAACTCTGGAACCTGTGTCTATTTTAATAGTTAAAAGGAGTGCAAACCCACTGACACTTCTCCATCTCCTCGAGTGACCCTTCTTCCTAGCCTGTCCGGCTCTCTCTGCCACATATCCCCTCCCTCGCGAGCTTCCATCCAATCGATAAGCCCCACACTCATTCTCTCTCTCTTTCATTCTCTACTTTTCTCTCCTCTTCACTACCAAGCCGTCTCTTCATACTATTCTCTTCCACAGTACTCCCTTCTATCCATACATTCCCGTGACCTGGCTGGCGGACCGAAGACTCTTTTGGTCGATCGTTTTCTCCATGTCGGGGAAGAACTCACTTCATTCGCGAATGGCCTTTTTTAAGCAGAGAGGGACTTAAATTCTTGATGGAGCCATTAAAGCGCCTCCCGGATGCGTAAAGCTATGAATACAGTATTTGACCGTGGCTGGCATAGCCGAGCTCACTCATTTCACGCTTTCCGCCGGGAAAAATTGATTCTCTCCCCACATTTACGAGGCGTGTGTCGAATGGTGGAATAAACGACGATTCACTTTAGTGCAAACACCTCTCGTGGAAGTCTTATTCAATCAGCTAAGTTGTAAAAGCATTCCACGAAATAAATAAAAGAACATTTGTTCGGGCGCTTACAAAAACATGACAAGACTGTATTGCTTTTCGTCTGAGCCAAAATGAAAATTATTTGCACTCATGTGAAATATTACCAAAAAATATTTACTTCAAATTTCTCACTTAATGTCTCACTTTTTTTAGTTTTGAATTGAAAATTAACATGGCTTGTCCATTAGAAAGTCAGACAGTAATACAAACTACTCCGCTAATAAATCCAGTAACTACTTTACATATTTATTAACTCTATAATCATTTTTAATGAAAAAAAATTACAATTATTCCCGAAAAATTTGTTTCTTGGGCGTTGCCACCACTTGTAAAGTTAAAAAATTGCAATGATAGCACTAAAATTTTATTATAGTCCTTTTCATTACTGGATAATTTCCGTAGTAAATACTACCACATGCGGAAGTATTTTCGAAAGAAAAGAACTTCTTTCCGACTCAGCATACGCGCCTGAAACTAGTATGTTCACGAAACAAATTCATTCAGCTTCAAATTGAAATCCATTAACATCCTGCTACTTTAATACTGCAATAACTAACTCTCATCATAAGTCATGCAGTTACGTCAAAGCTGAGTATGCAGCATAGTCAAGGGGTGATAAATGAGGACTGAAATTAATTTCGTTTGCATTACAAGACACCCTCTCTCCTTCTTTAATCATTTCCTCACTACGATCATTGCCTATAAATAAGAAACCTTGCATTAGGAAAACATACAAGAATAATAGGTAATACTAGATACCGGCTATTTATATACCGAGATTTATCAGTCTACATCTATTTTTAATGTTGATTATCTTATTTTGAAATCAACTGCCACGTCTATCAGTACCTAGCTTCAAATGGAACTTCAAACTACAAATAATACAATATCCCCCCAATAATTTGTGAAGTCTCGATGGACTATCATCAGCATTTTTAGTGATATTCATGACTTATTCCTTTCCTACATTGATATTTATCTAATTTTACACCAGTTTTGTTAAATTTCTTGGATAGCCCGCTCTTTTCTTTAAAGAAAACTCAAGATTCAAGGGATTCCATTCAGAACAGATATTTTAGATATCCAGAAAGTCCAGTGGCTACACACTCCACACAAATACGAGGAAATAGTGAAATCTCGTGCAGTAATGAAAGCGATACTCAGCGAAAATGAGGTGTTTTTGCCGAGGTTGAGGCCTACTGTCGACCAAAATATTATGTGCACTCGAGTTTGAAGGGAGTTTATGAAGTAACTAAAAGACTTACAGAAAATTTTAATTCTACTTAGATTTTTGTGCACATGAAATTTTTGAATTATATTGTTGGGTCTTTTATTTAAGTTTGAATGGAAAAAGTGACTGTTTTTCAACGTGTTCTACAATCATTTTTATCAGAGCGTTTTTCTTGGCTATGAGGGCTCTGGGTGGTCAAATAAATCTTAATTGCGTTGTAACCCTTATTCACATGTTATAATGCGTCGTTAAGAACGTTATGTAACAAACTTTTTAGTATCAACATATATTTGTATGGGTAGGTATGAGACGGGTTAGCGGCTTTTTGTTGTGGCATCGTCGCACGGTTTTCCAAGACAAAAACCCCTCTGATAAAAATGATTTAAGAATAATTTCTTGCACAGATAAATTTCTTCAATGTTTAGAAAACGCATTAAACATTATTGCATATATTTTGTTATAATTTGGAATTGATCGGCATGCTGGTTTTTGAGAAATAAATTTTTTAAATCGGCGTAATTGTTGAACACGTTAAAAAACTGTCACTTTTTCCGTTCGCAATATAATAAAAAATATAACAATATAATTCAATAATTTTATGCGTGCAAACATTTACGTAGAATTAAACGAAAAAATAATATTCTTAAAGCTTCAAATAAATCTATCAAACATGAACGTTTATCCACAACTCTATGCACACTGACTACAGCAGAGGCCTTCAAGTAATATAAAACAGAAAAGAATATTTTTAGAATGAAATAAACAGGACAAAAAATACAATGTTTTGTGGGATGTGTAGGACTTTTTTTATATTAAGAGCACTGAAATACTGGATTGATTTGTTAATGAAAACAGAGTTAATGCTGTCAGCAATTATCTTATGAAAATTGTCCAAAATTTCAATATCATCTAATACATGTAACGAGTTGTTATTTAAAGAAAAAATTCTCATTTCACTGTTTTACATCTAGCTTCAATAACTGATTGATAACATGTTTAAGTCCACCTTATACAGCCTTGTTCTTTGTTAATGTGATTTCCTACCCACGTCCATGAAGATATTACCTTGGTACTAACCATAGGTTCAAGGCCGGAAGCGGTGAAACTGATTATTGAAGGACAAATACCTTCAATTATTGAATAGATAAGACATTTTATCATAGTTTCCTCAAACCCCAGCTGACAAAGCTTCATTTTTACTTGAATACGATGCTATACAAATTAAAATGATTTATTAAAGCAGAAGATAAATGAAAGAACAGACTCGCTATTTTAATAAAATTTTGACGCAATTTTTTTAGCTCTGAAATTTTCAAATACAGGGAATAACAGTATGCAACAGCTATATAAAATTGTCACTGAAAAATAGCCGCAAACTAGAAGGAGAAACATCACAAACACGACTAGCAAAAAACATTCATCCTCATACTCCAGCCACATGGCGCAGGAAAGCAATAAGATAGTAGAGGGATGCAATACAATAGAGACACGAACAGACCTAGCAGAATTATGTCCACAAAAAACTAGGGAAGAGTAAATTAGACGTATTTTTGTATGTTCTGTCTCGTATTTCAACAGTTAAACGCGTTAAGGTTAAGGTGGCTTGGAAGTGAAAGGGCAGAGTAGGACTGGGGTATTATCCTTATATTGCGCAATTTTCCTGAGATATTTAAGTGAAGTTTTTACCAATAATTCAACCGTCCTTCAAGTCTCCGTGCGGAAAGCACGGTGCTCAAACTGATGGAAATGGACAAGAAAAGACAATTTCTCTTTCTGAATCTCCTACTTGTCTCCCCCTATCACCAACCCTTGCGGTGGCTTGCAGGGTATTATGTAGCTGTACTTGCAGGCTCAGTTTCTATGCGTTGCAGACCCGTTCACAAAATCACAACCATTATAACTATGGGTGGCCAGTAACATAGCCCCCGATATGCTAGCAGCAATAGTGGCAGGCGCGCTTTGCGAGAAACATATGCAACAGGCGCAAGATTGGGTTGTAACCACAGCGGAGCAATAGGAATATTTTTTGTACAACCTTTTAAAAATTAAGCCAGAAGATATTTTTTTTTAATGCAGGTAGTCAAAACTGAATCCTTACGCCAGTTTTCTTCGAAGCAAACCTGGATTTCTGAAGGCTGTTTATTAACGTGAATACCTTAACATTCATCTAAAGAGAGATTTTCAGAAATCCTGGAAAATTTCTTAGATTTTTACCAAACGCTGATTTTAAAATCTTTTCAATCATCATTCCATAGTAACATCAGGTGTGGAATCATGGATGCATCTTTCGCGTTATCGCAATCTTTATCGTTAACGCTTACCCCTAGAGTAGCGCTGGGTGAATGATAACCGTCTATAAAATTTGCTCCACTTATTGTGGTAAGGGATTTGAAGTGCTGAGCGAAAAATGAAATTCGGAGATCACGTTCTCTCTGACATTAGTTTAATCAAAAAATAACGATAACGCTATCGCACGCCTAATGAAGGTCCATGATCGAGGCCCAGTTTAAGATGATCACTGAATATTTAGTTCAATGAAATGAAAAAAAATATGCTCCCAGAAAATGTTGCTGCCCTGATATTTCTATTCTCAAGGAGTAATCGTTTGAATGGGAAGTTATGTGACACGGAAATTAAGCGCAGTAAGTAAATCGTTTCAAATTAAATACGGCAAATGAAAAAACTAAAAGTCAAGATACTTATCTCTAAGTATCTTGACTTTTAGTTTTTTCATTAGCCATCAGAAAAGCGAAGCGAAAAATCATTTAGAACCCCTTTTCCAAGAATTAACACATTTAGCAAGAAACACTCCCTACTCTAAATGTTGTTGATTAATTTCAGTCACCGCATAATGTTTCTTTACATATTTTCAAAACTGGGACTGAATATATTGCCTTTCATACATCTACATACGAAATTATTTATTACACAGCAATTATAGCATTAAATGGAAATGAGAATACGGAAAGGGAAACGGAATAAATTTCTGCAATACCTGGAGCAATTCAATTTAAAAAGTAGCGTTTATACAAGTTATGAAAATTATATCTAATAAATTAATTATTAATTAGAACCAATTAATTACTTATTCCTCGGGCCTGGCACTCCATAAAGCACAACAATGAGTAATATGAAAACATATTCTCGTTTTTTTACGTTTTGAAAAATTTACACGATCATTTCCAATTTAGGTAACACAATGGTAAAGCACTTTTTATGTACGTGTTCTTTTTTTAAACACTACTGAAGGTTCAATAGTCAATTTAAGGAGTTAAAATTATTTAGTAAAGTTTAAAAATACGCTGAGTTCTACGCCCTTAGTAAAAAGTTACTCTTAAGTTGCCAAAAGGGTGAAGTTGTAACAGCCATCTTTCTAAGCTGACCGTAAATTGGTGGTCGTTTATTGATTTTCCCAGGGGCAATATTTCTAAATTATAATAAAATTCAGCCATAAAAACGATCGATAAAACTAATGATTTGAGAGCAGGAATCCCGCCGGTGAAAGCAGTACTCTTACTTCTTATCTCTTTTGATGCTGAAAATAAAATCGATTTTTGTATTCAAAGACATTTTATGCAAACATAAGAATACGAAAAACTTGACACCGAATGACTTTAAAATTAGAGAAAAAAATTGTGCAGACATATAGAAAAACGTAGCAAGAAGATCTGATTTAAGGTTAAGAGGTTCTTATAAAAATTGCGCAAATTAAGTTTAATCAAGTTGAGTTCTGATTGCGGGTGATCATTCAAAGTTTGTAGAGGACAAAACAGTTTACTCAGTGAGGCAGTGTAATTATCCTTGTAAGTATTTCATTTTTAATTAATATAGTTAATAGTTACACAGTATAGGCAGTCTTTCATGGGATAAAATAATTCATTCTTGTTCACAACCCTAACAAACTGCACTCAAAGGACAATCGCTAAATGAAGAGAGCAATACGAATATATTTCATGTGGGTAATATATTACAAGCTCAAAATTATATATATTATATGGACGAATAAATAAAATGTTCTGATTTTTAACCTCATCCAAAAGCTTACTTTTCAATAGCATGACTAATTTTTCAGCGGATTTATACCCTCGAATACTTTCAGTTGCGCAGCATTTGCCCCTTCCTGTGTTGCAAGGAAAAACAAACAGGAAATGAATTTTTTTGCTGCAGAGAGAGGCTTTCTTTCTTGTCCTCAAGTAATAATAAATCTGAAATAATAACAGAAAGATCAATTTGGGGATTTTTATATGAAATTAATCTTTCAGGAACAATTTTTTAAACTTTACGGAAGCATCTAATATCCAAGTTTTAAAAAAAATTGTACCAATGATTATAGACAAACAGGAACACTTTCTAATAATGTAATAAATGTGAAATTGCCATAGCTATTGTTGAATTTTGAAGCTAGAGAACGACTTGATACTTAGTGGGCTAACGCTTGAGTTTGCTGAAGGCGTGGTTCACTGGAAAAAGGTAATCTCATTGAAAAGCAAGCGAGGCGTGGGAGTGAGTACCCGTCCTCATTCCCTTGACGCCCACATATCTGCCATCACCGCGAGGAAACAGACGTACGGTAAAACTTTCGATCGGCCTCACAGCGAATATGGTGAATATTCACAGCGAATTTGCTCAACTAATTTCCGGATATGCATCACACCCACTATCTGCCTCTTTTATTTGTTCCCAGTTCAAAATCATTTCGTCTCTATAAGGGATTACTCATTTCCTGGTTATCTAGTTAGTCAGGTAAGGCACTAGATTTCATTTATAACACCAAATGCAAAATGAAGAGTACACCGCAAGACGATGAGTATAAATAGAACCAGTTATCGGAATACAGCGTATGGAATGAACTACAAAAAAATCTGATGCAACTGAATATCCTTTCTTCAAGGATACACCGTAAAACTTTGGCACAATAGATCTATACATTTGTCCAAGAGATAAAAAGTCATATCATGATTTTACAAATCCTTCCGTATTCAACATGAAAGCTTTCTCGGTATCACGCAGGCCTCATACTAACAATGAGCTAAATAATGATAATATTAACATCTTCTCCACATATTCTAGAGTGACTCTTGGACCGCAGTGGGATTTAGAGTGCGCGAGGGATACTGACTTATACTGGTTACCGATCGAATCTAAGTTGTGAAAGAGATTTTCAAAGAATAATGGGCTTGAGGGGTGTGTAGAGACAAATTCAAAGTCTCTAATTCATCCTCCGCACTTGACTGATGACAGCTTTCAATTTTATTTCAACCGTGGATTTCACTCCAAAGTTCGTTCTATTAACATTCTATCCTCTGCCACTGAGCCTCAAATAAGGTCGATCATCTCTACTAATAACGTTAACGACATGAAAATCGTGTATCTTAGGCTGATTTTTAAAACAGTGACCTGGCGATGGAGCTAGTAGGTTTTGAACTAAACCTAATTCTGCACCGTTCCTTACAATACGGGAATTTTTTGTGGGTATTATTCTCTGGTCGTCTTTAGTATTTCCAATTTAGGCAATCTTCCAAAGTTGTGAATTTATCCATTATTTTGTACATTAGTATCCTGCCTCTACTTTGCCTCGTAAAAAAAACTAAGTCACCAAAAACCAAATTTTACTAATTTTTAGCATTCGAAATATGGTGTTACCGAAGAATGATGAAGATAAAATGGATTGACCGAGTGACAAATGAAGAAGTCCTAAGAAGAGTGGGAGAAAACAGAAGTCTGCTGAAAACTATAAAAAGAAGACGAGACAACTTAATCGGCCATATCTTAAGACACGATGGGCTGACGAAGACAATCGTCGAAGGGAAAGTGAACGGGAATAATGGAAAAGGCAGGCCTCGTATGAGTTATATAAAGCAGGTCGTAAAGTAGCTATGTGGAAGAGAGGAACTACGTTAATATGAAGAGGTTGGCCGATAGAAGAATCGAGTGGAGGGCTGCGTCAAACCAATCCTAGGATTGTTGACTCATGATGATGATGACTTACTTTTAACTGGTCTGATAAAATTGACTGGAGTAAAAAGATTACGAAAACGTGTAGTGAGTTATCAACACAATCAAGAATGTCTGACTTTATTTGTGGGTAATGTGTTAGTATACTTTAATCCTACAACTCACTCCTAAATTGTAGAAGTGAGTCTGAATAATAGGTACTCCAGTAAGTAATCTTTACTTTTGATTACCTTTTGCGTCTTCTTGCGTAAGCTGGCAAACGGGAAAATGTAAAAAAGATGCAGATCGCTAAATAAATAAAAAAATAGTTAATTCAAACTTTGATTCAAGTGAATAGTTTTGGAAAGAATCTGAGTACTTCCAAAGTTTTAATTGGGAAGTCACCATGGAAGTCATTTAGCAACAAAACGCAGCAGCCTGCGATATTATCATGTAGTAAAGATGCTGTTTCCTTCCTTAAGGGACTCAAGATTTTCAAGAAAACCTAATTCCCAGAATATTACATAGTTTTTGGTGCTATAGAGCCATTCACACGGATTTAAACTCCAAATCCTTCAATTAATAGTCAAAAGATCTATGTATGAGTTTACATACCATCTGCCGTTAAATTCCATGACTCCTCGAAATTTTGGTTAATGAAACCATCCTGAACTATCTGTTTTCCTAAAAGATTTTCCCAAGTCCTTAAGGAGAAACTCATCCAGAGATAAAAGTTCTTCGATTATGCACAACCGATAGGTGGCAAGCAATAATCTGTCTATGAATGAAGTCTTGAATTCATGTCCCAGGTATCCTCATGATTCATTTGGTCGCATTAGTCAAATAGTCCTGCCATACGCCAAAAATAAGGTTAAGAGAGAAATATCAATTACCTATCAAACTTATGCATTAGTTTCACCTAAGATGAAATGTGACCTCTAGGAAACAAATATGTGGCATTCTAATAATAAATAAGCTAAATTATTAATTTGAGAGCCTCAAAACTATGGCGATCACTTTAATTTAGAGGTTTGGTTCCGTAGACAGACTCATATGTAATAACACCAAGGTAAACCACTTACATACAAGGGGAAAATGGAAGATTGAACAGATCTTGACGGCACGGTGCCTATTTATACGCCGGCAAGGAGAAAGTGGGAGCTTCTGGAATGGTCCACTCCTGCCGGTTGATTGCTATCGATTACCCCAGACAAGGCTCCTGGTAGTGAGTGCACTGCCGTGCGTATCAAAACTGATTGCTTGGAAAGCTTTGTCTTCCTTACTCGTCACCAATGACTACAACATGACTTTCCGAAAGGTCCTTGCTCTAATATTCATGTCACTAATGAATCTATATATCTCTGTCCTCGATAAATTTAAGTCCATTTCCATGATAGAGAAACTAGAACACCATCTTAAATCTCCACCGGGTTAGCTCGATCGGGAATTTTAAACCCGAAGAGATGGTTCTCCCTTATGCTATGGTGCGTTTTTCCGTAACCAAAAAGCGAACCAGAATTTGTAGTCCTGAATGCCCTCAGTAAATGAAGGTGTCATTACGTATATAGAATCTCAAACCCGAAGAGATGGTTCTCCCTTATGCTATGGTGCGTTTTTCCGTAACCAAAAAGCGAACCAGAATTTGTAGTCCTGAATGCCCTCAGTAAATGAAGGTGTCATTACGTATATAGAATCTCAAACCCGAAGAGATGGTTCTCCCTTATGCTATGGTGCGTTTTTCCGTAACCAAAAAGCGAACCAGAATTTGTAGTCCTGAATGCCCTCAGTAAATGAAGGTGTCATTACGTATATAGAATCTCAATGGTGTCATATTTTTATCGGAATATAGACTTCTATGTACACTGTTAAGTTATTTTTGCTAAAATTTACGCAAATTCTAAATTAAGAAAGTTATACTCCCATGGAGTATTTAATTGCAAATAACCAAAATGGTGAATGAACTTCATTATTTTGAATGTTTTCCGGACAACTGAAATAATTTGTTGTTTCTACATCGTATTTAAAAACAAAAAAAATAATAATTCACCAAAGAAGTCTTTCATTTATAATAGAAGAGGAGCTAATACGACCTCATGATATATCGAGGTTAAACTCAGATGAAGAAAGCAACATTCAACTATACCCGGTACATGCAAAGCCAATTTGAATAAAAAATCTCGAATAACGAGACGGATGGAATCAATTATTCCTTCCTAACATGGTTCCGCAGAATGCACAGTTCAATCCCAAGACCACAGTCTCACTAAAGTTATCAAATTCCACTTGCTTTGATCTATTTGAATAAAATATCCCCAGGGCTATTAAAAATGTTTGCAACATTCATATCTCACAAACGTTTTTTTAGCTCTTCCCCGCATTATCTAAGGCAAGGACTAGGCAAGGCAAATTATCTAAGGCAAGGCAAAATAAAGAGAGCTCTTCCTAAGAGCTAAGAATCTTCCGAAATGTCTTTTTAAAGGCAAGTACGTCAAAAAGCCAAAAATACTACTCCCAGCATGAATACGAAAATATACATTACGGTGTCCTAGTACTGTACTTAACTTACCCAACTATGACATCATTAACAATAACAATTAATGTCATCAATTCCATTATTACTAACAATTCAAATTTTTTCACCACAACCGTAAATATTGTTTAATAACATTTTTATGGCTATTATTTCCACACAATTTACCATCGACAACGGTGCATCCTGAAGGGTTGTTTATACGTAACCTTTACGTATTCAAAAGCCGTTATCATCATTTTATTTTCTATAGCACACGGTAATTACTACTTTCATTCCAGCTATTAATCTTATTTTTAATATATACTTAATATTAATCTAATTTTTAATAATTAATCTTATTTCACTCCCTCTCTTACGAAGGATAATTTCTTTGAAAACTGCCTTCAGTATTCTATCTCCTTCAATTATTTCTTCTAAACATTCTGCCTCCTGAATTTATTCAATAGTCTCCTTTCCTCGATATAAAACTCCTTATCAGTCTCCTATTTCACAATTTACTCGAAAACCGTAAGGTTCCAGTCGTACTTTTCTCATATTGGTGATTGTACTCTACGCTGACGCAATTTTTCTAGCGTTAGACATAGTTATCTCCATCATTGTTCAAAATACAGTAAAATAATTGATTTTTTCGATGTCCAGTTGCTCGTCTATTTTACACGCAGTCTTCTTTTTCCAGAAAAATTTCATTAATTAAATTCCACTTTTTATAAAATTCTTATCTTACTTAAACCGATTTCACTGTGACTTCTTGGATTCCATATCTCTCTCTACCTTAGGGTTTCAAATGCATCTAACGATTTTATTCACTTGGCTGGGAAAAACACTATTCGTCTAGGAAATAATAGGTTTAATCGTAAAAATTAAATCAGCTCATAACATTATGCCCATATCAACCTGCTATAACTCCTCTATCTCTTCTTTCTACCTACTACTTACCTATATTTTGCACAACGCCAAAGTCTATCTATAAATACATCTACCGTAGGCTTGGCTATTTACTTGGGCTATTGGCAAGTATCGTTTGTATGGGCTCTATTTTATCTTACTCATCAATTTAGCTTTACTTTCCTCGGTTGCTATATGCTTCCTAAATGTATTAAAATTGTTAATTTTTTCTCGAATACTAAATTCCGTTTATCGATGCATTCCGCATGACTGCATTTAAATATTTGATTATGTGAATAAAGGGAACAAATCGCGTTTGAAATAACCTTTTTTGAAACATAAAGAACAATTAATATATTTTTTCTGGCCATTATTTATGACAGCACTGAGGAATGAGCTATTGGGATTACAGCCCAGCAAAAGCGAAGTGAATGTCCCAAGTAATTTAATGGTATTAGATGACAGTTCAAACATTCAACAACCCAAACAATTTTATGTATACGGCACCATTAACACGTAGAAATATATAAACTTTATTTTCAACCTTTTATGTAAAACCTCAAACCTAAATGTTAACCACTATCACGTAGAAATAGGGAAACTTTCTTTTGCAACTTTTATGTAAAGCCTCAAAGCGAGAAATGAGTTTGAAATGCGCATTAAAGATAGCACACTGTTGCATAGAAGTCCGATTTTTAGCAAGTTGCGAACGCCCTGTTTTGCAAAGCTAATAACAAACATCCGGCTATAGCAGATTATATGTGGTTTAACAAGAAAAGAAACCATTTCTTTACCCAGCAAAGTATAGTGACGATACAGTCGTTGGTATCAATAAGGTTCCTCGGCAATTTCAAAGGTCTTCTGCGCTCGTTATAAAATCGCGACAGAGGTTAAAAAAACGAGGCTATTCCAAATCGGACAAAAACCAGCGTTCGCTCGCCTCCCATTTGCAAGGGGAATTATCATTTCTATGCGAAAATAATGACCGTGGAAGTGAACAAGGGAAACGGGTGGCTAAGGAACGGGGAATTGTGGGGGAGGGGAGAATTGTGTGGGGACAGCGCAAAAAAGGATGAGGTCAGAAGGTTGGGGAAGGGGACAGAGTGAGTGTGTGGGTGAGAGAGAGAGAGAGAAAAAAAAGTAGAGAGAGGAGGAAGGAGGAAGGAGCGAGAAGGTTTGGGAGGGAAGGGTATGGGATTTTGGGCGCTCTGAGCTCTCGGATCGATAAGTTGGAAGAGGAGGTCGAATTACGAGGAGGAGAAATAGAAGGGTAGTAGTAGTAGGAAAGGTTGGTCGACTGAGAAAAGCAGAGAGGGGGAAAGAAAAAAAAGGTCGGCGGCGAGGGGAGAAAGAAAAACAGGGTGAGGGTGGGATGAAGGGAGGAGAGGGAAAATGTGGAAGAACGGTGTAAATGGTTGGAGTAGAAAAATTTTGGAGTTCAGCGGGGAGGATGAAGGGGCGGAGAATAAAAGTGGTGACGTCAGTGGTTACGGAAAAGAATAGTTGCGTGAGGAAATGAAGAGTGGCAGGAACATGCGAAAATATATCTTGTCTTAGTGCCAACAGAAAAGGGGTTGGAGCGGGTTAAGGGGAGAGATGGGGGAGAGTCACGGTGAACAGAACCGCTTTCCATTCTTCAAGACAGTTCGGAGGCACGTTCTGCTTTTATGTGTCTTGCGACTGCCGAATAAAACGTTTAAAGAGTCCCTCTTGCGACCCACGGGCTAGACCCTATTGATTGTTCTAGGCAGGGTCGCGGGAGAAGTGGAGTAGGAGTGGGGGGCGGGGGAAATGAGGGGGGGGGGGGAAGTGAATGGCGAGGTTAAGTTAGGAGGAGGGATAAGATGGAAGAACAGCCTTTTGACTGCGTTCAAAGGAGTCGGCCATTCCACGGCACCCGGAAGAAAACGACTAAAGACCGGTGGAAATAAGCTGAAATCGAAAACAGTTAATGTTATGTATCGGTACGATCACGGGGTCGGCAACCCCTAAACTCCGAAGGAACAAAATATTGATCGAACAGATATTGGTACAATATACTCCCCTTACTTAATCACGCCAGTATCATATCATATATATGCGGGGAAAGTGACGTCAAATTAAATCACACGCGTGCCCTCAGCCATAGTGAAAATATCTAATGCACACGAAACACGCAAAGAGTAATATTTTACGTCGATTGGCGATTTTTTTTAAATTGAACATCAATGTTCACCAGTCCGAAGATGACTTAGGGCGAAGAGCATCAAACTATGATTTTTTCCTGCAGTTTCCAGATCTTTTTACCCGCATAAATGTTAGTTGCAACTCAAGAGCTGCGAGAAAGATTAATGGTCTCATGATTAAGCTCAGTTATAGAGGGCACACGAGGTATTTGATCACGGCATTGCCATGGCCGCATCCCTTTTTCGCGTTAGGGTAGTCATGGAATGAATAAGTACTCCAGGGAAGAGGTCCCGGCTGCAAGTTAATCGGGGCTCGGAATGAAAGCTAGAGCGTGTCGGAATGCGAGTCATCTTGCTTGATTTGAATCTTACTTCCCATTCCTCTAAAAGATAAGAAGAGCACAGGAGTTACTGAGACTGAAAGGTTGGCAGCGCAGTGGGAACTGAAATTACTCGTGATGGAAGCCGACACGAATTATTGTGGAAAGTGTGAGAAGCCGAAGAATGAGTTGGTGGGAATAAAAGAATTATTATGCTTCGCGGTCTTTTTCAGAGCTTTATTTGACCAAGGATATCCATTATATTTTGCAGGGAATGGTATGATGTCATACATATTGATAAAATATAATAAATATGTATCTATCCGAAACTTACCAATATAACCACTAAGATAAAGATAGCCTATTAAGTGTTTCTTAATGGATAGGATGAGACGTCGCTTAAATTTATTCTAGCTATGTAGCCGTAGATTGAGATTGTAAATTCTCATAGGACTTATCTACCATACATATCGCAAGAACATATCGCATCGTCTAACCTAAGGTCTTAAAGCTACAACGAACGCAATTACCACGCCGGAGGTGGGGTTCGAACCCAAGACCCATGGGCTACCAGGCTGGAGCGTTAGATACCTGAATATTGCGGCCGAATGCGGGAGTAACAACCGTGGCCAATAGGTTACCTCTTCGAGCTCATTATTATGAATGATTGTAAATATAACTCCTCGCATAGTAAAAATTTGTCTCTTTCATAGTTTTTTTCAGCGAAATGATATCCTCGTACGCGCTATTATAACTACCACGTCACGACCGGCATCGTGCACGCCTTTCCATTTCCTCCCCATTCCGTGATTGGCCCCAAGCACGGCGCCTTAGCGTGCCTAGAGCCGCACTCGTCCCAGCCTTCCTGTCTCGCCACATTAAAGGCGATGTATGCATAAAGAAGGGCTCAGATTAGCGACGGTGGATTTCCTTATATTCTAAGGGAGAGACTTTGCTCGGCTCATTCATAATTTCCCATAGGTTACCTTCTAAAGGTCTTACGCACGCTCAAAAATTACTAGTCAAAGATACAATGCGTATTCACTTTCTACCACAGCCTCTCACGGAGTTTAGAACATTTCCAAAATCTTTCGTGGTTTCCTCTCCATTTTCCGGGTTTCGTCGCGTTCCTTGTATGAGGTGACTACAGTTTCGCCTGGATTCCACCGTGAGTCTTCAGGTCGATGTGCGGCACAAACGACGCGGCGATATCCGGAAAATCTAGAGCTCCACGAATCTACAATGCTCCGGAAACCTATGACCTAACATTTCCAAAAGCTGTTCCTGGCGCGGGTGCCTTGAGATATGGGAATTTCAACACCGACTCAGATAGCTTAGCGAGTAGGAGGTTATACCAAAGGTTTCTTTGAGGATTTTGGACTCCGTTCAAGAAGTAAATCCACGTCCTTTTGAATAGGGCTTAGTCGCGCATGGTTTTCATACGGGGGCGGCTATCCACTGCGCGACTAATGGGCGCAAGCATGAAAGGACCCTTTCCTTTTCTCACCTCTGCTCAGGGATGAAGAGTTCCATTTTTCGGGAGTGACTCTGAGAGAAGGAGCGAGAAAATGAGGGAAAGACAGCGAGGAGGTGAGCATTAAATCAAACAACAGCCATCCTGAAGGGGGCAGTGGACTTAGAAAAACCTGGTCTCTCTCTCACACACACACACAAACCTACCTCCATGGCAGGGAAGCCGACCAAAATACGGGGATGGGGGAAAGGGCAGCGGTCACGTGGTCGAGGGATCGCCAGTCGAGTCGGACGAGAAAACGAATGAGAGATATTGGAGGGACGGGTTCTGAGTGGGGAGAGGGGGGTAGGGAAAAAAATATGTTCCAGACGAAGTGAGATAAGAAATGAGAAAAATGCGAGGCGGCTGACGAGGGGAAGAATGGAAGGGAAAAAGTCGAGGGCAAAGACGGCTCAGAGAAAATACGAGCGCGCAGTCGAAGCGGGTCCCTTCTTTTTCATGTGTGCCAAGGGAGACGCGCTTTCTTCTCAATTTATCGAATGGGATAAAAAATATCATTAATTTATGGAACAATAAACACTGATACTTCCCTTCAGCACCAAATTTTCGCGATTAATATGTAGTATTTTTGTATTCATTATAACAGAACAATATGATAATGGACCCGATGAAGTGAAAGGATTGCTTGGTGCAAAAACAATGTAGTAATATGCTTGTAAAAAAAAGCTGAAAAAAATAAGCCATTTTGGAATTTAAAATATATATTTTAATATTCAGCAACAGAAAAATATTCCATTAGACGGATAAATCAAAGCTTTTCTCTTTTTTTACTCCAAAAATTATGGTATTTATATTTCCCTGTTTTCTCAGGTAGGAGCGTACTTTTTAACTAGCTCCGGATTAAAAATTATTCTTATCAACACCAAATTTCAGTTTCAATTCACGAAACTCTCATATGTCCATCGAAGAAACGCTTTTGATTTTGACGCTAAGATGACATTTAGTTGCCAAGTTTCCACAACTCTAGGGCGAAATCTGAATGGACTGCTGATTAATTTCTTAGAGTTAAAATTTATACTTTAGGCTTTAATACATCCTTAGTCACTTTGCATTTTTCACAGAAATCATTTATTTGAAGGATAAATGAGGGTGAATGAGAGGGAGATTACGGAGGAACTTTTCAAAGGATTTAGCGGGAAAAAGAAGGTCAGGACATAATGCAACCTGCATGCCATCTCAAGAAAGGCTTCACTAAGACTTTAAATAGACGCTCTGGATTTTATTTGCGATATGTTTAGAAATTGGCGAAAAAGATAAGTAAACATGTAGTAGTTACTTTACTTACGTGGATCTTAATTATTCATCAATTATCCTTAAAATGTTATGCACATTTCAAAGATTAATACACCATTCTGCACATCATTTTTAGAAAAAGGACCAATAGTAGTATATTTTTATATAAAACTGTTACACTTGCCGGAGGTAAAGAATTTGGTCAGTTAATTTATAATATAATCACGGTGAAGCAAATGCAAATATTAGAATACATAACACTTCAAGGGTAACAGAAATATAATTGAACTTAAATTCATTACTGAAGAAGCTTTATTTTTCAGAATGCCCATTATGGATATATCCCACCAACAACTAACAGTAATATAGTATCGGTGAAAGTAAAAGGTGGAACGAGTACTTAGACTTTAACTCCGTGTAGAAAAAACATTTGGTTCACTATTCAGAAAGTAGCTTTTTACTGAGACGAAAGATATTCAACAGGAAACTAACAATACAAAGTAATCCCATTTATATAACTAAAGCCTAAATAACATTAAAAAATTCTGTAGAACCATGAATGAAACTTAAAGTCATATTGGTCTCCGATTGTGCTGTTTTCGTAGTATACATCATTTGATCCTTTTAGGGGATTTCACCAAGAAAGAGTGATCCCAACAAGTTACCGGCACGTTAATAAGCTAGTAAACCCAATAATGCTCAACTTATATTGCTGGGATAAGAAATATGTGATGATTTCTAGAAGCTAGGATTGGTTTTTCCATCTAAAGATACACCAAAATTCATGGCTACAATAAAAAACCGGTAAAATAGATACTCGACCTCGTTACGAGTCTTCAAACTATAAATGATATGATTTTTGTTCATTGTGAAGCGATAATGGAAAAACTAATAATAAACTGATTAAAATTTAAGGGAGCTAGACCTGGTTTTAAATGACGCATGCATTTGTGAAACCTTCAAAATTGAACGGCTTCTCATAAAAACTTTTCATAAAATTACCCCGGAAATAATATTCAATGATTAGTTTTGCATGATACCGAATCGTAAATTTTCTTTAATAAGAAAACAAATGAAACTCAACAGAATTGGTGTTCAACATTTCCATTCATATTCTGAGTGCATTTTATTCCAGAAAAGTTTTGTTGTAGCAAGAAAGGGATGTTGAGCCATATCTTGACTAATGCCATCTTGAAAGGTAACTCTATATCACATTTACGGGTAATGCATCTGATTTTCCGCGACCATAGAGACAGCAGTACAGCATAAGGTGGTTCATCATCTACTATAACCAGTAACTGATACAAATTCTTATTGCTGGGAAATTATTTCTTATCTTTAGAAGCAGAATATATAGTTTAGTTTCAAGGCCAAAATAATTAAACAGATATATTCATATTTTATCCCGGGGTTTGCTGACAAAATAATGGAATGATTCAAGGGAGTTAGAAGGATTTTAATATTTGTTCTAAAGCGATTGTTTCAAGCATTGCTATGCATCAACATATAAATATGTTAGTTCTTAATACCTACGTACACGATAGAAGGTTCAAAAAGAAATTCTTGAAATTTCACTGAGAAAAAGCATCGAAAAAGGTAAAATTCAACGTTATTCACAGTAGCATCAGCGGTAGTACATATGAAAAACGTTACACAGCTAAACTGACATGATGACTAGGAAAGTCGTTGGAAGATACAAAATTTCAAGTAGTGCATGAAGACTAATAATTTGTATTATGATTTAAGCTAGCAATAGAAAATAATAACAATGAAATTTCTGTTTTTGCCTCATAGCAAGCATTTTATTGTAATGATGCCCTTATAAATTACCTCAGAAATAGTCCTCACTGAATTACTTGAAAAAGTTTACAAATTTAATGCTGAAAGATGAAAAACAAAATTGTTAACATGAGACGCTAAAACAGATACGGTCCTCAGGTTATCAAAGTGAAAAAAATTTACAGGAAGTGATTTGAAACTCTATCTTTGAGAAGAAAGTCAAACTGTAATTAAAATTAGAAAACAATTTCACGGATCGATTTTACACGTAACGTGTATTAATCGTACCTACACTCTTTGACCACTCCATAGATGTCTATTCATCAGGAAAATTACTATACATTAAAATTTAATCTTCAAGCTACTTATGTACCCCTCTCTGAATCTCTATGCCATCAATTAAATACCTAAGAATGAATTATCCTCACCGGCCAGAAACCGTATCCTGAGTCTCTTTGCTGAATTATTTCACTTAAAATTCACTAAATCATTAGCAATTGCTCTATTTTCCATTGTACTTAGCCAAGAAACGGCAAAATACTTTATTCATATGCTGCATTGCTTGACTTTAATCTCGCTGATGAAACGTAACGACCTTTGCGTGTTCTTCTTTGCAAATGCCAAGAATCTCGAGCAGGGTACCCTGTAGCGTGGCTAACTCTTGACATCGCGAACATGCGATCTCCTACGGGTGATATATTTTGGGCTATGCGGCGAGTATTTTTGAATTCCTTTTCCGAGGATTTCAGCTCGGCCACCTTTTTACGATAGCCACGACACCTAACACTCATCTATTATTCCTGACGGGGCAGTGATGAAATTCTTAGCGCTTCAAAAATGGTATTTAATTCAAGCAAGGGACACGTTTAATAAGCCACTACTCACGAAGAGAACGCACTCATTTTCTGGTACCCTGAGTGCATGCAACTGAGCATTCACTCTACTCCACAGCCATATTTACTTTCCCTTAGAACATTAATGCTTCTTACTGAGTCAGCGTAACTTTAGTTGAGCGTCACATTAGAAGCGTTACATCAATTAAATTCCAAGAGATAACGTTTTGTAAATTAATTTTCTATTTTTATGAGAGCGAAGAAGTCGAGAACCAATTCAATTTCGCAATTTAAAGGAAACTCTCTTCCTGGAAACGCTGTGATTATTGTCCAGATTATATTGGTCAGTTTTTGGTATTCGAAGACGGTACCACAAAGCTCTGTGTTTCAGAAATCTCTGAGGGATGAAGTAATGTGTGAAGGGTTCCCAACCATTTAGAAAATCTAAAGTTAACTCATCATCTTCAATGGTCATTAATACTATGCTAGCCTTTCATATTTAATTAATTCGTATTTTATGCATCTTCACTGGTTGTAAATAAACCATACGTTTTTCTTTCTTAGCTGGAGCCTATGTATCTTTCTATTTCATTTTCTTTCGGCGAAATGGCTGTCCCGTTTTCTGTTAAGTTGTTTTATCGTTCCACTTTAACTTACTCTTCTTAGAGCCTAATCATTAATTAATCAGTCTTTTTGTTGCACCTAAATAATTTTTCTGTTACACCACATTTAAATTCCTTCTGTTTTCCCCTTCTCCAGGCTGCTACAGCCAATTCTTCATCGATATTAAGGAGAATAATCCAGATTCAAATGCTAATGTGGTATCAGGAGGAATGTGTTTCCAATTTGAAGAATTATTTTCTTTAGAAGGTACTCCCTCGTCACCGGGGCTATTCGAAAAATTATTCTTTTCTTAATTTTTCCAACGCTCTTTCTTAAAGAATAAAATTCCGCCAGTCCTGTCGAAGGCGGGGTAAATCCCTCGCCTGTCGATCCCAGGGCCGTGGGTTCGAATCCCGTCCGGGGAAGATTTTCAGTTTGGGGCAAGGATGTTTGTATCGTCCAATCTATTAATTGGAAGAGAGGACTTTTGAGTCCTGAAATTCTCAGATGAAAATAACACAAAAATAAAATAAATAAAGAAAAAAATTCCGGCAGCAATGCAAGAATACTTACCTAGTTTAATTTTCGTCCAACCACCTGCTCTTCAAATAGATACTGCCATCAATATTTCGCTTTCCACTTATGTGAAAGCCTCACTGGTACATAATCATCTTTATGCTAACAAAGTAGGCTAAGAAACAAAGTAGGTTTTAGGGTCCCTTCTACCTTGGTATCAATAGTTTGTAACATTCTCATTTATCAATAGGTATTCAACCATGAAGCCGGCATTCCCTTAGAGTTTTTGCATTGCTCTATTTACGCGGGAATTAAAATTAACTGCGCAGAGCGCACCCTGCTTTATATCTTTCCTTACTTCTGCCTCTTTAATTCTGACTCAGATTTAAACACAACCATTTCGATGTAATATAGACTACAGATCAATTCTGATTTTAAACACGTTACGTCACCACTTGAACATTTCCCTTAACTCGCTTTATGAAACAAACTTATTCTATTGCAGCTAGAGAAACTGTACATGTGCTATTATGGACAAAATACACGGACCAGAACATTACCAACGGCTATGTTTAATGTTATTATTAAAGTCAGAGAGGTGAATTAAGTATAAAAAAATGGTCGTGTGGACACCTGACAGAAAATCTCACGAATTTGAATTCCTAGTTAACAAGTTCACTTATATAGTCAAGTTTTAAATACACTATCAGTAGAACTTACGTAATTTATTATATGGCAGCTTCCTCTAAAGTTATTTTGTTTCTACCACGCTCTTCCTCCTGGGGAGATTCAAAATCCATCTAATTCCCGTCATCACCGTGGGAACAACCCCCTTGGGGCCCTTCGACCATACTTTCAATGATAATGGTAAAATTTTATCCACCCAGCGTCTGGGGAAATTTGAACGAACATCAGTGAATTGCTCTCTCTCAACGAACCAGTCTTAATTCAGCTAATCCAGCAATCAACAGTTGAAGAGCAGGTATTCAACACTTGTTTTCATGCAGGTAATGATGATTTTCCAACAAATAAAATTTCCCGGAGGAATGATATTATAAATATTAATATTAGTCATAAGCGAAAAAAGGTAATGCCCATTAATTTAACATCATTTTATTAACTGGCTGAAAAATTATGCAAACAAATACTGTACTAATCGCAACTGAAATAGTAAACTACGCTAATACAGCCCTAATGCTATGAAAATTGGGATCGGGTTCGTGAGGTGAAAAGGTCCCGGGTTTAATTCTTCGCGGTGGTAGTTTTCTTTCAATGATATATCGGTCTTAACTTTGCGTGAATTACTTTAGCTCTAAGTCACCTATGAAAATATTAAATTATCTTTCTAAGTGTCTGGATTTTTGAGAGAATCACTGTAGTAGTCAACTATAAAACAAACCGATATACTCCTCAATCTCCCCGCAAAAGTTAGTTTCCACTATGATTTTTTGCTACATATTAGCTTCAGAGCTAACGTTGACTTCTAATTTGTATGCCGTGAGATACATATTTTACGTACAACACTATCGGAACTATTTCAAATGAGTTCAAATGAAGTAGATCATGGAACATATACAGTAAGAGTGTTAGAAGTAAATATGTGTCTTATGTTTCTGTAGCCTAAAAGATCTATTTAAAGGGTATTTAACCCGCGGCCCATAACGGTGATACATATTACGGCTGAGACACAAAAATTACCATAAATACTGCATTCCATGTAAAAAGATATGCATGATGGTTTTGTGAGATCATTTCATCATTGCCGTGCTGCATTTTGCTCTCTTTTCTAAGGGAATATATTTGAAATCATAATTCATCAAACATACTGTAATCTTTAAATTCAAATTTATTTTTAGAAAAGGTGGCCAAAGACCAATAAATGTAACTTGGTGTAGCTTGGGCCCATAAAATTGCCTGTGCACAGCTGAAAAATGAGATTTCGCACGTTTTGCTCTCAACATTAGAATGGCCCACTCCTTTTAAACCTTAGTCGCCCCTGATCTATGTGCTATCGGGTTATACTAGTATATGGGTATTCTGTAGCTTTACTTATTGAAAATCGTTTATTGGTTCCCAGAACATCGAAATCACTAAATCTCCCTGGTATAAAGAAGCTATTTTGCCCATATATGCATCAAAGCCATAAATAACTTGACAAAGCATCAGCACATGATTTCATCAAATAGAATTATAGATATTTAATTCACGACACCAGAGATATTATTTAAGTTTTGTGTAAAAAGGATATTATTGCGGTATACGTTCAGAATGTGCTTTAACTCTTTTTATGACAGCGAAAGGGGGAATAAAAAAGGAAGAAAGATCAAAATATACCTCATAACACAAAGTTTCCAGAAAATACGAATCGCATTCAAGAGAGAAACGGAGTAGCGTTAGCAAATTATGCAGGAGTCTATTGATGTAGCTTGGGCCCATAAAAGTGCCTGCGCACAGCTCCTCAAAATGAGATTTCGCACGCTTTGCTCTCAAACATCCTACGGCCATGCGGGTATAATTTAGCCCCGAGTTGCGCAAGAGCATGAGGTAGTTACGCCCTCCACTGAAGATTGTTTCAGTTTCCCTATTTCTGCGAAAAATCTCATTCATAAAACAAGATGAGAGTTTAGTAAATCGTGTTGGCGGAAATAGAGAACCGAGGCAAGCAAAAAGCACCTTAATGCTAAAGGGAAATGACGAGAAATACTTCTGAATTATAAATGTGAAAGTGTCTCTCTCGTAAGATCATCAGAATAAGAAATTAGTCAGCTACGTGCTCGTCTGCACAAAGCGAAAAAAATAGTTCTCTCCGTATTCCTCCCTTTCCGGACTGATTGCGAAAGGAGCATTCAACTGAGGTTGGGAAACAAAAATACACACACATTTTTTTTTATTTCCACTCGTGGACGTAATAACTAAAAAACTCTTAACACTGACATGGCAAGACAATTCTGAGAGAACCACATTACTAGAAACCTTCATTTGCACATAATTATCATAATAATTTAAATGTTTGCTTGCGTTGTCATTTTTTATTTAAGGAGTTAAATCTATGTAATATTCAATTTTCCTCACCAGTCTACACATATGTTCAGTAAATAATTTTATTATCAGTAGACGAAGTGATATTTATTCCGCCACATTACATTCAAGATCGGATGAATTTCATTAATGGACAAATAAATTAAAAGAATTTCATTAATTTCTCCCCAATTACCTATGAGTATTTAAGAAACGTTTATTTCAAATCCATCAGGCTGAATAAGGAAATTGAGCTCAATAGCGTATCCACTAATGTAAATAATAATGCAAGAACTCCAAGGAAGAGTAAATCATCTACATTGACTGCAATTCGTATCTGGATCCTTCTATGCTGCACCGAGTTCTTTAAATATCGCTAGTAAGCTATAGGTTTACTCATTCGTGGATTGCTGTCAATGCCTTAAATATTTCCTGGAATTCTAAATTCACTTGGAGTTCATTCGTAGTTTTCTCTGGAATATAACAGATGATCAAATGACATTCCGGAATGAGACTTCAAACAAATTGAAAGGGTGAAAAAATCAAATACTTTATCTCTTTATCTATTTGGGGTACCATTAGAAATATGTTCATACATTGAAGCTACGAATCGAACGCGCAACATTCATGACAGAGATGAAATCGATCAGCAAACACCATCTTATTAAGCGGTGATCACACTGCCGATGAAAAGAAACCCTATGGAGCGAACATGTAATAAAGGAACTCAACCTAAAATTCTGTTAAGGGAACCAACAGAACATTCCACCAACCAATCATAAGGAAGTCACGGAGTTGGAATAGGGCTGTATGGGCCGTATATACAGTTGCAAAGTATAATAAATTGCTCAATGCGGTTATAAATTCTTATTACGAAACTATTTTTGATCAAGGAATGAAGACAGCGTGACGCGGAATAGTCAAACACCGAAAATGAAAACCAGAAGGGCTAAAATGGAAAAAAAATCTCCTCAACCAAACAAAGATCACCTCCCCAGGCCGCAGGGAGAAAAAGCCTGCACTCTCTCAAGCGCGCCCGAAGCAAACACGTCAGACTGGTTGGCGGACGAACAGAGAACAATTTCGGGCGAATCTATGAGGCGGGGAGAGAGCATGAAAGACGTTGCATGGTCTGCGAAGGAACACCCACGTCTGGGATAGAGGTAAAAAAATAATCGTAATAACAACAAGAGGAACGAGAAAAGCCACGGGTGACGGGCGAAAGGGGGGGGGGGTACAAGACGTAGGGGAGGGTGGGGGGATGGATACGGCCGGTGAAGGAAAGAAGGGCGGAGAGTTTGATTCGGCGGCGGCGTGTTCAACTCCCCCGGCTCATGCCACCATGGAGTGTGTGCCTCTCCGTGGATTTCGCATCGGCGGCCGTTTGGGAGGCGACGGCGGCGGCGCCGGGCGTCCAGAAATAGACTGCGAGACTGGCGGAGCGTTTGGGGGAAAATCCGTTGCGTATTTCTGGACTCGCGAAGAAGAAGAGCGGGCGAGGATATGACGGGAGGAGGCGAGACAAGGCGGAGGAGATTGGTTTTGGGTGAAGGGGGGCGTTGGCGGGGGGGAGAGGTAAAAGGTGCATGGATGGCACTCCTTTGAAACATGCCCGTGGGCTGCAGTTCCGCGTGCGCATTAGTGAACACGCGGAAAAGTAATTTCGAGTCTTGTATTCAATATTCCCGGGGTTCCTTCCGACTCCAATGCGCCACTCAGCACCTTAGGGCAAGCGGCAAGGACTCTTTGACGTACTCCCCTTTTGCGCGATTCGCCTACCGCCAATATGGCACATGAGAAGCGGCCGCTGGGAATATACTGCCATATTGATGCAAATATGCGTACATGCTCCTGATGTGAAGCTGCCCTGAAGAGTCTAATATTAATTTATCAAGGATGCCACCGATTAAAGTTAATATTGAATGGATAGAACGTTTCTCAACTCTTTATTTCACTTCTGTAACATCATATTGGTCCAACATCTATCTACCTAATCTACCTATAAAACCGTTTTGATGTCCTTAGACTTAGAGACTAACTTCCTTTGTTCACACACCATGCTACAAACCTATCCGCTCACTTCCCATTCCGTCCATAATTCTTTTTCTACCGTTCTCCGTATCCTCACCTTACTTCTCTAATCAATTTCACCCTCTTACATCAGGCATTTTACGTCTCAAAGCCATGCAATGATGTGCCCGATATGAATCTCATCATTGATCATCAAGTTTTCTTAGGAGTCCCATTACAAGTCGTATCCCTCAAATAACCATTTGTTTCAATTTGTAAGTATATTATTAACATTATCAATCCAAATATCACTTGAATATGTGTTATAAGTTTAATAAGAAATATAATGAAGCAATTTCCCTTGGCTTTTGAAGGTGTAATATATAAAGAAATAGTCATCCTATTAGGTCAATCATAAAATTACGCGCACCATTTCGAATCATGCTAGTATTGAATTTTATCCAATGACCTACTAAAATTTATGCAAGCACTTAGATGAGTAAGTTTGAGGAACGGCTGTGAAAAACTCCAAAGAAATTACTAATATTAAGGCCAAAGTTTCTTATTTTTAGGGAACGCTAAAAGCAGGGCCTTTGTTTTTACAACCAGGTCAAGTCATGGTTAAAAAAATCGGTGGGTAACTTCTCCCAGTCGAAAAGAGTAACAAGAGATTCAAATACATGACACTATGATCTGGCATTACACAATTTATGTGGTCTTTTTATCTGCTTTTAAAATATAACCAACAAACTCCAAACTAACTTTTGTGTTCTATAATGTTATCTTAGAGCTTAAGAAATGCATCACTATTCGCTCCAAGCTAAATTCTTGGCAAGGAACTTCATATCCTCACAGTAACCAAGTTGCAGCACTTGGTTGATGGAAATAGCGCCGTATTTACCTTCTGTCTCTCGTCCCCACTTGATGCCCAACTGACTAATTACATACATGACGGCATGCTATGCAATGTTGCAAGGCTTTTCTAGGAGATAAAACCACATTAGAGCACAGACTCTTGCAAAACAAGCCTCCCGCCAACTTTTGAGGGAGTTGTTTGCAAGCGATCGATGCCAAGCAAGCAGGTTCGAAGATTTAATTGTATCAGAGGGATGTTGGGTACATAGAAATAACATTTACTCACAACGATTGTGCTTAAAACTATTCGCAACATAAACGCTCTTAATTCAGCATAAAGTTTAAAAAATAATAACCCGTGTCCCGTGCCTTGATTGCAGGTTCAATCCCATGCATCAGAGCTGAAAGCCCTCCCCATCTCTCAGAAAGTCATTAATCATATTTTCATAGATCACCCATCATCAACATGAATGATTTACCAGCATTTGGGATAGCATAGCTACAGAACGGGAACTTTTAACTTATCCTCAACTCTTTAGCAACAATAAGACCGGACAATCAAAAAATTACCATGTTTTGATACAACAAAAGGCCGTAGGAGTCAAATATAGCAAGTTGTTACTGATTCTGTTAAACATGCATATTGCCACTACTCTTGTTAAACTGGGGACATTATTTAAACAAGCTTTCATGTGCTAGGAACAAGTCATAATGATTACGCACGAGGCATAAAATTTAAAACCAACATCAAAAGGATTATTTATCTGATACCGGCAACTTTTGAGTGATTTTAACCAGGTATTTTAAGGAAGTCATCACTTCCAGCCCACCCAAGACGCTGCAGCTGAAAATACACCTCAGAAATAGCCAATGTCTGGTGGCCAAGATAATATAAATTGCCTTGGCATTTGCTAAGCGTCACTCCAGCTGGTTTAAGCGCAAATATTTGACTTATGTACACGTAAAAGAAAGAAAATAATATAACCTTGTTTGACACCAATGCAATGCAAAAGAATTTTCTTCCTGAAAATAATATGTATTCCGTACGACAAAAGGAGTTTAATTACTACTTGAATACATTTTTCTTTGCCAGTTTTGGAAAACGTTTTCTGCGCCTACATACACGGAAAAAATATTAATCAAGTTTATATTAGTGTGTAACCATCGAGCAAGGGAGATAGGAGGGTAAAGAGGAAGCAGGGGATTTCCAGGGTCTATTTCGTTCAAGGTGGGCACATAGGAGGACCTCATATTTCAAACACTTATCTAATAATATTGATGATAATATGTTACTAAATTTGAATAGTTTCTGGGCGATTCAATGATATTTTTAAGCACGACTAATGGAGATAAAAAAAGTAGGTACCCACCCCTTGAAGTTTACATTGCATAAAACGGTTGAAAAAGTTGCCCTTTAAAAAATAAGAAATGGAAATGATGCTATCACGAGCATTAAAAACAAGGTGCGTCTTAGTTTCTGTGCGTTTTGACTTAAAACTTTATCTCTCTGAAATTTACCGTAATTAGTCGTAAATATGTATCATAGTGTTGATATTCTGATTAGGAGCATCAATTGCCGCAATTTAGTACTTCTCGATGTATTATGATATTTTTAGAACACCGACCGAGGAATGAGGAGTGGCCATGTGCCGAGTCCGCCCCACATTTTTATGCACAAAACTTAAATTATGCTTAAAGAGTAAATACATTATTTAAACGGCAACTGAGAGGCAACGTACTGAGGTAAAAAAAAAACAATTTTTTTCAGAATCCAACGTCATCATCATCATCAAGGGTCAACAATCGTAGGATAGGTTTGACGCAGCCCTAGACTCCATTCTTCAATCAGCGTCCCTCTTCATATTAACGTAGTTCCTCTCTTTCACGTCCTTTACGACCTGTTCTATGTAACTCATCCGAGGCCTGCCTTTCCCATTCTTCCCGCTCACTTTTCCTTTGATGATTGTCTTCTTCATCAGGCCAACGTGTCTTAAGATGTGGCCGATTAAGTTGTCCCGTCTTCTTTTCATAGTTTCAGCAGACTTCTGTTTTCGCCCACTCTTCTTAGGACTTCTTCATTTGCCACTCGGTCAATCCATTTTATCTCTCATCATTCTTCGATAGCACCACATTTCGAATTCTTCCAACCCATTTCTTCTCCCCTGCTTCCATCGTCCATGCCTCACTGCCGTAAAGAAACATGCTTCAGAAATACGTTTTGATGAATTGCTTCCTTACTTCCAAGCTTGTATTTCCCGCAGTGAGGAAATCCTTCTTTTGATAGAATGACCTTTTTGCCTGGGCTATTCTACTGACTATTTCTTTCTTGCTACATCCATTGTTGGTTACTCTGCTTCCCAGGTAACAGAACTCTTTCACCTCTTCCAGTTTCTGTTTTCCTAGTATAACGTGGGTTTTGGCCTCCTCTATCTTGCTGCACACCAATATCTTAGTCTTCTTATTGATCTTCAGCTAATGTCTAGCCATTGTCCTTTCCATGGTTGTTTGCATCTTATTCAGATCCTTCTCTGTCTCCGCTATGAGAGCTATGTCATCAGCGAATCGTAGCATACTGATTGTTTCTCCGTGGACGTTCACTCCAGAATACTTTTCCTTGATTTCATTGATGGATCTCTCCATGTACCTGTAAACATTAAAAATTTCGGGAGACAGTGCACAGCCTTGTCTCACTTCCTTTCTTATCCTTGTTTCTTCACAGATGGGTCCAAATTTTATCACAACTACTTGGTTTTTATACAAACTGTGCATAATTCTTCGGTCATTGTACGACACTCCAAATCCTTTCAGAATTCCAAGTATTAAATTCCAATCAACGTTGTCAAAAGCCTTTTCTAAATCCACAAACGCAATATATGTCGGTTTGTTCTTCTCCATTCTCTTCTCAATTAGCAGCCTAAGGGCCAATTTTGATTCTCTTGTACCCTTATTTTCCTGAATCCGAATTGATCTTCATTCAGGAATTCCTCTGTTTTTCGTTCTATTCTTCTTTATATGATCCTTGTCAGTATCTTCGACACACGTGTCGTCAGGCTTATAGCCCTAAAATATTAGCATTTCTCCGCTCTCTTCTTTTTGGGAATAGGAATTAGATATTTTTCTCGAAATTCCTAGGTATTTCTCCTGTTGAAAATATGTCGCAGATGGTTTTGTAGAGATGGGTTAATGTCTTCTATCCTGCATTTTTTATTAACTCTGCTAGGATATCTTCAATTCCAGAAGCCTTGTTCATACGAAGGTCCCTTACTGCTACGTCGAATTCCGATGTCAATATTGATGCTCCCATATCATCCTTCTCGACTTCGCTTTCCTCTTCAACACACATCATGCTGAGATTGTTCCCGTTGTATAAGTCTTCCAGATATTCTTTCCATCTCTTCACTTTGTCTTAATTTTCAATCAAAAGTTCTCCATTTTTGTCTCATATGGCATAGCATCTTGCACTCCGTTCCTTGAAGTGGTTACTCACTATCCTATAGGCGGCTTTCACCTTTTCAAGTGCAAGGTTGTTTTGTAATTCTTCCCATAGATTCTTCATGCACAATTCTCTAGCTTTCCTGGCTTTTCGACTCACTTCATTCCTTATTCTTTTGTAGCAAAGCTGCCCTTCTTTAGTTTTAACTTTCTTGTACTTCCTTCTTTCTTCAATCAGGTCTAATACTTCTTCCGTGATCGATTGCTTCTTCTTAACAACTTTTCTTTTTCCAAGAACTTCTTTTGCGGCTTCCTGTAGTCCACATTTAATGTTTTCCCGAAGCTCATCTGCTGGTTTCTCAGTCAGGTCCTCTCCTATGTTGTTTTCTACTGCTTTCTGAAATTCCAGCAGATGTTGAGTCTCCTTTCTTTTTTCCTCTTGCCAAATTTTCTTTACTGTTTTCTTCAATCTTTTGAATTTTAAATGGCATTTATTCATCACTAAATTATGGTCGCTGTTGATGTCTGCACCCGAGTAGCTTTTGCAGTCCTCCTTTGGTTTCTAAATCCCTGCTTCTCTAAAATGTAGTCTATTTGAAATCTTCCTCTGTCTCCTGGCATCTTCCACGTGTATTTTCTTCGGTTGTGATTTTTAAACAATGGGTTAATAACCACTAACTTATGATGTGTGCAGTACTCCAGCGGTCTTTCTCCTCCTTCGTTTCGGTTTCCGAATCCATATTTTCCAGTAATTCTTTCATCTTGACCTTCGCCAACGACAGCATTCCAGTCTTTTAAAATAATTATGTTTTCTTCTCCTCTTACCTGTTTTATTACTTTCGTGATATCTTCGTGGACGTCTTCCAATTCTTCATCTTCGTAGTCCGATGTAGGCATGTAACCTTGCACCACAATGATATCTGTAGGCTTAGTTTCAATTTTAACCATTATAATCCTTTCACTGTATTGCAGGAAGCTCTTCACTAGCAGTCCTGCACTCTTCCTGAGTATTATACCTACTCCAGCGTTACCATTTAGTGATCCGGTGTGAATAATCTATAACTTCCACTCCAAAAGTCTCCTTCATCGAGCCATCTCATTTCACTGATTTCTTATACATCGAGGTCCATTCTCCGCATTTTCAACTTCAGGTTCTACAGTCTTCCGCAGGTCCGAAGTGATCGCACGTTCCACGTTCCCACCCTAAAGTGACTATCACACTTGACTGATGTACTCTCTCGGGTAGTCCCCGCCCGGAGGTCCGAATGGGGGACTATTTTACCTCCGGAATATTTTACTCGAAAGGGTGCCATCACGTCTGATAATAAAGGAAAGAGTGGAGTAGCTGCGACTTCTCGGGATAATAATGTGGTGATTTCCCCTTGCCTTCCACATCGCAGTACTACAGCCGTTAAAGTAAATATTACCACACCTGTAGTGAAATGAGTGTCCTAGTACCGACCACTGTGGTCTCACATCGCAGTACTACAGCCATTAAAGTAAATGTTATCACGCCTGTAGTGAAATGAGTTTCCTTGTACCGACCACTGTGGTCTCCACCTTCATTCATGTGAAGAAGGGCTGCTGCCCTCTTCTCCGGGTGATGGGAAGCGTAATTGTTGGCGGCCTCCGTCGCCAAGTCACGGCATCTTCACAAGTTCTGTATTATTTAAAGGCCTACCTGACCCAGGGATAGACCACTACCCCCTCGGAATGCCGTCGCTTTTTGTCCACGACTGCTTATTCGATGAGTAATCTCGCTTGTCTCGCAGCTAACCTCTATATCTAGAGGTCTCCCCACCATCCGCAACCCGGTTGACGCACTCGGTGGCTTTAAGCTCAGCCGCGAGCATCCAACGAGGAATAAATAATTCATTTGAAGAGCAGAGTGTGATTTTTGGATATCTAGAAAAGAACGCCAAGTTCACAACGGCAGTCAAGAGATTACACGGTTTACGGTCATGCGAAAATAGTTTGCTTGACGCCTCTCAACACTCAGCCAAAGCTGTGGTTTTATCTTTGTTCCATACATTAAGATACAGCAACCAATATTAGTTTTTTCAGTCAACGCAGTAGATCTTCAAAAACTCAAATCATATTCATTTTCCGGCTGATCAATACTCGTTCACTCATCAATCTCCGGTCCTCTTTACTTTAAGCTAAAAACGAAAGCAAGAATAAAATGAGCATGATTATTTACCATTGCCAAATGAATCTGTGAGAGTAAAAATAGTCACGAATAGAAATGCACCCAAATCCCAAGTACATAACAGATGGAAATTTTGGTTGTTTACGGACGTAACTGAATAAGGAGAGGGATGGAGTCGTCGAGATGAACATCACCAAATTCCTGGGATATAAGTAGTGATGAAAAATCACCAATTTCAAGAAACTTTTAAGCCTTACGCTTGAAGCTAAAGGTGAGACTCAAATTATATTTACACGGCTCGCGGCAGTCTAAACTAGGGATTCACACGAAGACAACTTTCTCATCTATCTGACTGCAGGCACGGAGGTCGGGCAGTCCTAATTGACTCTTGGCTTAAAACACATCAAACATTGTAACCGGCCGACTTCACTTCGAAGTTCTTTTTTTACGACGCCCAGCACGGAAAGCCGCCGCCTTATCGCGTCCCATAGGCTCACGGGAAAGGGCAACAGCGAGGACAAATATTTGCCTCCACACCCCTCTCCTCCGCCCTCATCCCGCCCAACTTGATAGGGTGGCTTCGCTAAATAACAAGGTGGATTCGGGGATTCTTCAGGGTGGAAAGAGAATGCGAGGAATCGGAAGGAATGGAGAACGAAGGAAGATAGTGATGTGAGACGAGGTGGAAAAGAGATGGGACCGCTAAAGGTTGCTTCAGTGGAGGTCCGTGAGCTGTCAGCTGTTGGGGACCCATGTCACAGAGGAGGGAAGCGGGAGATGCCAATAAAACAGTTAATCAGACTACCATCACAACAATAGGTTCCGCAATAAAATTTTCTAAGTGTTGAAAAAGAGCATTAAATCATCATCAGAATCGACCAAAGTGATAATACGGTAGGTGAATAAAGCCATTTATTCTCGTGTTACTCACATAATATGAGAAAGTAAAGACGAAGAGGGAAATACAGCTTAACAATCGTCCTTCACGGCACTGAGCGAGACTCCAGGAATCCCCAATGCTAATGATAAAAGGAGTTCAAAGGTCGCGCATAATATACTAGAAGTCTCTTTCTTCCCTAAACTTATGGCCCATCTTTACGTTCACGAACTAATGACTCTCATTACTTTGCTCTAGCGATGATTTCCGAAAAGGTCATCGGGTTCATCACATATAAATAGGGTCAATGCTTTAGGCCGAAGCGCCATGAGGAATTTAAGCCAAAGCTTTCCGAAAGAGCGTGGAGGCATTATTGGTTCTAGATACGAAAAAGTTCTCGAAGGTTAGATCAAAATCAGGAGATAAGATGGCTGTAAAGACTAGCACACGAGAAACAATTTAGAAAAAGACGCGGGAGGAATTTAGATAAGAGTTTTTAGGGAGATTCCATGGATTCAGGCAGTCCTTTCTTCTTCTACGTGCATTAACACGATATACTTTAGGATAAAAATACTGTACTGACTATTACGCTGTTGTATCGTCACATAGATCCATAGAATTTTGAAAAACTGTGATAAAGTTATTTCTTACCGTATTACTGTTAAAATTTACTTATATTTTTAACAAGATAGCTTCTATGATTCATGATGTGATAATGGTTTAGGGTATTGTTCGTCAACGGCCACGATTGAAGTAAAATATTACGTTAATTTAAGTAAAAAAGGGAAGTACAATTGGCTTTAAGGGAGAACAACCCTTAAAAGGAGATAAATCTCGTTTCTTAAACTCATATTTAATTCTGAAAAAATTTGATTGAAAACCGGTACATGAAAAATTCATGAGAATTTTAAAGCACAACCCTAATCGCAGGGTTTTCCGTCGTTTAGACCGATGACACGTTAGGTTTTTCAAATGTTTAATCACTCCCATAATAGAATATCAAAAAATAGTCATTATATATATCAAACTGTATTGTAGAATCAGTTAATGTCAGTTTACATATTTGTGATAGAATGATCGCGCAGATTGATCAGTATTAATTTAATCTTGCCTCAAGTAATATTCTCGAGGAAGACCTTCCACAAGACAGAGAATCTGAGCCAGAATTTAATAGGAGTGCAGCGGCCAACAATGGATTTCCCGCGGGAATAGGAGTTGAGGATGCCTATTAGATCGCATGAAAGACAATTTTGAGACTAATTGCCCAAGGGAGTCGCAGAGGGTTGCGTGGATTCGCAGACTGAAATTAGAACAGTGGGAGCCGAGCCTCAACGAAAAACGAGCACGACAAGAAAGACCCGAAATTCATTTTTATTTTCGGTAATTAGTTTATCTCTGAAGAATTGGGTCGCCTTAGTGGGAAAGGTTGTGAAACGCCCTTCTACCTACTGACTCAGCCCGGTTACGTGCCGATGGTCTCCGTCGAGAACAAAAGTAGTTCGCTTGAGAATTATCTGCAATGCTCAAGAATCTACGTCGGAAGCAAAGCATTCTCAGCACTAAATGTTTCCTATTTCCAGTAATCCAAATCATAGATCAATTACGTATTTCTGAACCAAAAACGCCACAGATTTTCAAATTTCTTTAACGCTACAATTTTCCTGTGATGTTCTAGTACGAATGAAAGTTTGAAAAAATCTTTTCCAATGCAGAGAAACCCGGTATCAACGGAGAACACGCGAGCAGCACGTAAACCTGTCTATATTTCTTGTAGTATTAGCATTAGTTTTGCTTTTATGGTAAATCTTGCCTATAAAAGGTGTCGGTTGCCATTTATAATTGCTTAATACAATGTCTTTTCATATCGGTATCCTGTTAGTAAAATTAGTTTCATGTGGGCAGTAAGAATATATAAATGCGGGGGAATATCGAAAATAATCTGTTTAATTTATTATTTAAATAAGATATTCATTGACCAGAATACCGATCAAAAGGCATCAAAGGGCAAGAGGTAATCTTTTTTCTCATATTCAGATTACGGTGGAAATGCGAAGAATAGACCTCAAAGTATTAGGAATCAGTGTAATGAGAAGGCCAGAAGAAGGAAACTTTTGGAGTAGAAATTACAGAATTATTCACAAGGGATCACTGAAAGGTAACGCTGGAGTAGGCATAATGCTCAGGAAGAGGGCAGGACTGCGTGTTAAGAGCTTCCTGCAGTACAATGAGAGGATTATAATGATTAAAATTGAAACTAAGCCAACAGGTATCATTGTGGTGCAAGGTTACATGCCTACATCGGACTACGATGATGAAGGAGTGGAAGACGTCCACGAAGATATCACGAAAGTAATAAAACAGGTAAGAGGAGAAGAAAACATAATTATTTTAAAAGACTGGAATGCTGTCGTCGGCGAAGGTCAAGATGGAAGAATAACTGGAAAATATGGATTGGGAAACCGAAACGAAGGAGGAGAAAGACCGCTGGAGTTCTGCACACAACTTAAGTTAGTGGTTACTAACCCATTGTTTAAAAATCACAACCGAAAAAATACACATGGAAGATGCCAGGAGACAGAGGAAGATTTCAAATAGACTACATTTTAGAGAAGCAGATATTTAGAAACCAAGTGAAGGACTGCAAAAGCGACCCGGGTGCAGACATCAACAGCGACCATAATTTAGTGATGATGAAATGCCATCTAAAATTCAAGAAGTTGAAGAAAACAGCAAAGAACATTTGGCAAGTAGAAAAGTTGGCATTTCAGAAAACAGTATGAAACTACATAAGAGAGGATCTGACTGAGAAACCAGCAGAAGAGCGTCGGGAAAACATTAAATGTGGACTACAGGAATCCTCAAAAGAAGTTCTTGGAAAAAGAAAAGCTGTTAAGAAGAAGCCATGGATCACAGAAGAATTATTAGACCTGATTGAAGAAAGAAGAAAGTACAAGAATGTGAAAACTAAAGAAGGGCAGCTTTGCTACAAAAGAATAAGGAATGAAGTGAGTCGCAAAGCCAGGAAAGCTAGAGAATTGTGCATGAAGAATCTATGGGAAGAAGTACAAAACAACCTTGCACTTGAAAAGGTGGAAGCCGCCTATAGGATAGTGAGTAACCACTTCAAGGAACGGAGTGCAAGATGCTATGCCATATGAGACAAAAATGGAGAACTTTTGATTGAAAATTAAGACAAAGTGAAGAGATGGAAATAATATCTGGAAGACTTATACAACGGGAACAAACTCAGCATGATGTGTGTTGAAGAGGAAAGCGAAGTCGAGAAGGATGATATGGGAGCATCAATATTGACAACAGAATTCGACGCAGCAGTAGGGACCTTCGTATGAACAAGGCTTCTGGAATTGAAGATATCCTAGCAGAGTTAATAAAAAATGCAGGATAGAAGACATTAACCCATCTCTACAAAACCATTTGCGACATGTTTTCGACAAGTGAAATACCTAGGAAATTCGAGAAAAATATCATAATTCCTATTCCCAAAAAGAAGAGAGCGGAAAAATGCGAACATTTTAGGACTATAAACCTGACGACACACGTATCGAAGATACTGACAAGGATCATATACAGAAGAATAGAACGAAAAGCAGAGGAATTCCTGGATGAAGATCAATTCGGATTCAGGAAAATTAAGGGTACAAGAGAAGCAAAATTGGCCCTTAGGCTGCTAATAGAGAAGAGAATGGAGAAGAACAAACCGACCTACATTGCATTTGTGGATTTAGAAAAGGCTTTTGATAACGTTGATTGGAATTTAATAAAAAACACGGAATAATGACTCAAATCCACTAAAATTGATATTGTAGTCATGCGTTATTATATAAGGAACTAGGAAGCCCTTCATTATGCTCCGTTTTGAATTTTATTAAGAAAGTGATAATAAATGACTGAAAGAAATAGTATCTTCATGGAAGACTTAAGTCCGTCACGTCGATTTTCAGTTACTGATAGGGGAAAAGATCATTATGAAGGCTATAGGAACCAGACATAAAGTTGAATATCGAATTACGATATCATCATCATCATCGGTCAACAATCCTAGGATTGGTTTGACGCAGCCCGCCACTCAATTCTTCTATAGGCCAACCTCTTCATAATGACGTAGCTCCTCTTTTGTACACCCTTCACTACTTGCTTCATATACCTCATACGAGGCCTGCCTTTTCCATTCTTCCCATTCACTCTTCCCTAGAATTACTATATACAAATTATTATTTTTAATTAAATATACAAATTAAAATAAATTAATTTGTAATTAATTGCTACACACAAATTAATTTATTTTATGCGAAAAAGATTGCATGTGAAATATTCAAAATAATTTACCAATCAAGAAAAATTAATAGAACCTAAAGTTACTGTGTCAAAGAAATATTTTACGATTACTGCAACCTTATCAGGTGATAGTTTTGGTTTCATTAATATTTGACAAGAATTCAACCAGGAAAAATTCCTATTAACGTAAAACACATTCAATTTGAACGCGATCGACTAGCATGCGAAATCCGCAATGACCTGAATTCAAATTTGCTAATCTGACCACATTGTTTTCCAATTTTTCAGAAATAAAAGAAACAATAAAAAACATTCTAGGGGCGGCCATTAATTTTAAAATACCAGGTATTTAATTTCAAGGAACTACATTCCACTGAAACAAGTGGATAAAATATTTCGTTTATCGATCTCCTCTTTGAAATGAATAAAATACGGGTAACAGTCATGTCAAATTGATGTTCAGTGTTTGTGGGTTACTCCGATTTACGAATCATTGTTGAAAGAACAGATTTGACGTGACACTGGTAACGAAACACGAACTATAAATTCCTGAGTGCAAGTTTTAGCCAAATAGACCTCGAAGCAAGAGTATATCTAAAACGCCGTGTTACTCCTTTTTCATCCCCTTTTCAAAATCATTCTTGGTCACTAAGGGCAAATATAATGAAAGAGTCAATTTATGCTGTAGTTTGAAGAGTTCACGCTCCTTGGGAATCAAAATGAGGGCTATGGTTCTGAAAAACACCTTTAGGAATAAACCTTACCTCTAAACTGGAACAATGTTCATCAAAACAGCCTAATGAAAGGCTAGATTAGCGATCGTCAATATAGTAATCTCCGACGCGTGGGAGAGAACTAGAGTAAAAGGAAAGCATAATGCATATGACACTAGGTAGGTCACAAGAACTGCAATGCTGGGAGGATGTCGGTTGGAGGGAGAGAGAGTGTGGACGGTGAGAGGGTGAGGGGGCGAATGGGGAAGGGGAGAGTGATTCCGCATGGTGCGAAAAATTAAGGGGAACAGTTCTGGGGGTGTGGAGTGCGGGAACAGATGGAAAGGGTATGAAAGAGAAGGAAAAGAGGTGGGGATTGGGGAAAGCTTGAGAAGGAATCCAAGGGTGTAGAAAATATGGAGTGGGAAACAATTGAGAACACAGAGCTTCTTAGATGGAAATAGAAACGACGGTGTTCACTTCTTGAACCAACCCTCCTTGACATTCGGCATTCCATTACAACCAGGAATTAGGATGGACAATCTTTTTAAGTACTCTGAAATACATTAAAAATAAATATATAAATTTATGAGAAGAATTTTCATTAGTACTATCTCGGATTCTCAAAAGGATTCCAAGGGGAACTTATAAGGAATGAAACTAAAGTAGCTACATAAATGTTACAAATAGATACTCACGATCTCTGATTTTATGTCTCATGGTCAAATCTATGAAAGGAAAGCTTCAATTTTTAATGTAAATAACCAAATTGATGGTGATGCTTTTATTGCTATTGCGGCGGTCGGAGAGAAAAACCGAAGTAGTAGTTTTTTAAAAATAAGTACTATACTAAAGTATCTCAGGTGCGTATTACGGTAACTCAACTCCAAGTCACATACATAGATAAACAGTAGAGAAAGTCAAGTCAAGAACGGTCAAGAATTAGAGTTGAATTTATCAAAAGTAAATCGGTTCTCCCTAGAAGTAAAGGAGTCCAATACTCTCCATCTCCCACATTTCGATCGAAATTGCAATAAAATTCAAACCACTGAATGCGAGAATGGTATTGGACATAATAAAAAGAGTTTACCCGTATTAGCTGTAATTAACAATCTTACAATAATAATTTTTTACAAAAGAGGCAAAGAATTTTCAAACTAATTTAATGTTCCAAAGAAAGGAAAATAATCCTTAATTAGCTATATTTTGATTGACCAAATAAATTCTGGCACATTCTAAACTGTAGAAACCGCCTGGCATCCTAAACAGGAGAGTCTGAAGTGAAATTTAAGCAAATCCCTATTCCTTCCTTTCGAATGAATTACGGTTAATTTTGTTAATAAAGTAGAGCAAGCGAACAACTATTCCGATAACTACAATAGAAGTCAGAAAATCTGACACGGGAAATAAAATCAATGGTCGGTGAACTCACCTAGTGTAATTTACCCACAACGATAAACAAAACTTTGTACATTTCCACCCTAACTATTATAACTTTGACCGGTTCAAACGCATCTGCGTCATTTTCAAGAGGCGTCTCAACCAAGGAACAGTTTTTCTCTGGCTAAACACGGCAACCAAAGTTCGAACAGCTTAATAGTTATTTAGTACAACCTAAGAAAACTATTTGATAAATATTAAAGGAGGCCGGTCGAAGAAAGTAAGTACACTAGCTACTGCACCACCATGAGGCCAAAATCAGGAATAAAAAAGTAATAAAACGCAACTTCGTGGAATATGAAACTCTTTCTGGGAACACAAGGAAGTGACGCTCTTTTCTTCAGAGAAGTAGGAGATCAGGTTTTCCCGATTTATAGACCGGAGTCTGTGCATATAACCACGAAAGAAGTGTAGGAAACGACTATGAAATGATCTAAGAGTTCCCAGAATAATGAATAATCGATATTTGACCCTAACAATGGCATGTGCAGCGAAAGAGTACGCTAGAAAAACAATTAATTTTAAAAATAGGCTTATATATATATATATATATATATATATTAAAAAAATATATAATTTTGTAAAGAGTTGTCAGTCATAAATTGCAATAGTATTTAATTTTTAGAACCGGTTACAGTTTCCTAAACGTACCATTTTGCAGTCAAAAGCTATAATTAATACTAATTCGTGAAATTAAATATGAACATCTTTCTCGTATTATGAACATTATTAACTTGGCCTGAAGCGTGTAATGCATTCGCCATGCCTATAACTGGAGCTTATGTAGCCCGATATATTTAATTTAACTTTAAATCATCGTGATGTTTTAGCATTACTTCCGCATACTTAATGTAAAGGAATAGCACGACGGCGATCGGGAATCGTAAAATACTCCGTCATGTTCCGTTTACTATTTTCTCCCCCATCGATTTTGACGCCAGAGCTCCCGTATTCAAGGTAGATTGCCTTGATAATGACTTGGAGAACGAAACGATAAAAAAGTTGGGGCTTTTACGAAGCTTTTATTACTTCCAATAGACACGCAGATGCAGCTTAGGCAGGCAAACCACGGTTGGATGAGGAAAGGAAATGGTGCTATACTCTTAAAACGCCATTTCACTCGTCACTTCAGTTAGCAGAAGACGACCCTCTCAAACAGCAAACGTCTCCAATGCCTTACGCTCATCTCTAACACATGCCATTTCAAAATCCCCAGAAAGAATTAGATCCTAGAAATATTTTTTTCGGAATATTTAATGCCGTATTTCACCGCTTCCAAACGGAAAACCTTCTATTTCAACCTCTAGAGATAAATTAGCATTTGCAGCATAATAGTGTTAGACTGGAAATCCTATGCGGAGTTATTTGAACAGATTACCCACAGAATATTTGGACATTAGGAGCTAATTTGATTAGGGCTTTCCATCAGATTCAGAGAACTCTGACTCTCTGACGATCGTTAATGTCATAAACCGTATGTTTTGACTTTGCCTTGTGCCACCCACTGTTAAAAAACAAAAATTAAACATTTGATGGCAAAAATCACTTTATTTATTAGGTTAGGTAGATTTAGTAGATAAGGTAAATTAACGCCTACTATGGCTACTTTCTTAAGAAAATGGCGTGCAAATAGGAAATTAATACGAAACAGATATCACAATACCATGGGACAAAGAATAATTTAAAATAATTCTGTTCAAACGCAGGTGTCGCATAAAAGTACAGAATACCTGTACCACGTTCGGTAAGATCGTGAGGGGAAAAACTAATTAATGTCACACCGACCATTCGCAGTACAAATGACTGTCACACCTAATCTGTACTATGGATGTTACACGTCAAAGCCAATAGCCAATAGAAAAAAGCAGAAGTTTAAGCAAATTAATGGAGAACCAAGTCCCTGATGAGAGATTTATTTCCCCTGTAAGCCACGGGACAAGCGGACATTTTAATGGTGCTTTTGAGTGAGTTACAACTCTGAGTTTACGACTAATGGCCGTTGAACCATGCAATGTCTGTCACGTACCAAGCTAAGATTTAATTGCTTCTAAAACCCCAAACGCTTGCGTGTTGTTACATGCACATGTGAATGTGTTCGTCATCCTTGTTTTGGAATGGTAAATGACATGAAATAATCATTCATCGCAAATAACTCCGTAAATTTGTTATTTTCATTCTTTCCGAACAAAAATGAAATATTAATTTCATTTTATACTTTTCGACCATAACGCAGCAACACTTCCAGTTGAACTCGTGTCATCACACCGCTATGCTGTAGCATCCATGCTGTAACCAATATAATGAGCAATAGTAACTGCGTTTAATAAGCTATTTTCTGTTTTCCCTGTCAATATGCTCTAAGACAGCGAAAAAATTAATACAAATTCTACAATAATAATGAATAAAATCAAGCATTTAAAAGTATTTAGTTCCACAGATCAGGCATAAGAAGGCAGAAATTTTGGCTGGCTTGAGTTGGTTTGAGTATTAATTGTGGGTCACCAAGTGTATTAATGTGAATGAGTGATAGCTCACGCTAGAAAGCACGAAAACCACTACTTTGGCACATAAATATTTTGAGAATACAAAAAGTTGAGAGACGGATTGTTTTGCAATTTTTCAATCAATGATAAAACACTCACTCATTTCGGAGGAAAAGTGCGAATGCTCTTCGACTGATTATACGTAACTTCCACTTCATCAAATTTTAATGTTTAAAATTAATATTCCTTATATATTATTTTGTTTCATATGAATGAAATTAATGTTGGAAAATACGGAAGATGTAGTCATTGCACAAAGAAGTATCCCTAAGTTTCTGGATTTTTTCTCTTCGAAAATAAAAGTATTTTTTTCTCATACCTCTTGTAACGCATTTTTGGTTGATTCAATGATGACCTTTATTTATATTAGTGTTTACCATTGCCTCTACTTTTCGTTATCCTTTTACCGGCTTAGTGAATACCTAGATCTGGTACCGGACTGTTTTTTAAATTGACTGAATCTTCACCGTATAATAATAATAAAGCTGATGTAAATAATCGACACAAATTTAAAATACATGCAATAATCACATGAGTTTTAAAAAATTAGTTATCTGAATTCTCAGTGGCACCATCGAACTTCAAGGCTTTCTGAAGACCTATTCTATCATCTTTATCTGAATCAACTATCGCTGATTTTGGCCTCCGGAAGGGCCTGAAAATCCTTCTTGCCGAAAACATTCTCCGAAAGATACACTGGAACAGCTGATAGCCATCGAGGCATGAAGTTTGAGCCATGTTCTCTATTCCAAACGTCTGAACAGATGATAGTTCGATAGCCATGGCCTTCACTTCTGCTCTCTTTTCAATTAGCCCGACACCGAGAAGTAAAGACAGTAACGTAGGAGCGATTGCTTAATAGCGAGCGAGCAAGGGCTAACAAAAAGTGAAGACGGAATATGGGGAAACCAGAGAATTGAGGCAGAACGGAGGTCAGGAATCGATGGGAATTATAAATAAGCAGCGCAGAACGAAAGCATAGACGTGCAAAATGAACACTAATATAAATCCGACCTGAAATTACTGGAATCAAATTTCTCTTTTATTCACGGTGAGGCTTAGCATTTTGCCTATACCATCGTCAGCTAATAATCCTAGATTGGTTTGGTGAAGCTCTTCACTTGATTTCCCATCAGCTAATACATAATTCTCCTCTTTCACATCTATCACTACTTATCTCATATTCCTGTACGCCTTCCGTTGCCATTCTTCCCATTCATTTGTCTGTCCTTTGACGATTGACTTCATCAGACCAACATGTCTCAAGACATGGCCGATTAAAGTAGTTCCGTTTTCTTCTTAAAGTTTTCTGAAGCCTTACCTTTACCTCCCACTCGATACTAACACAACATATCAACATTTGCATCGATATTTAAGAAGCCAGATTTTTAATCATTCACGATACCGACACCTATGATGGCATCAATGAAATCATATCAAATGGAAAACACGGCTACTCTATATTTTTGTTTGACACTGAGGGCCGATGCTGACTAGCTCCGACACCAATTACGACGTTGAATAGGAGCATCGGATGGAAACCGCGAATCGATACACCCATTGCCTCAGCGGTGAGATATCAGAAACCGATATCGGAACGGATACATAAAAATCGCCGGAGGGCTGGGAGAGAACTACAGCACTGGGGTATGGGGAGCTTAAGTGAGTTAAAGACCAATCCATTTACGGAGGAGGCCAGCGTGAAAATGCGGTTGAACCTAAAATCAGAGAGGAATGAAAGGAAGGAATGGCTCGTTTGCTATCGATGTCGTATTGTTTATGGGTGCGCCGCTCCTCAGTTAAAGCCATTAGCAGCGACCGCAGACAGGAGGGAAACGCACCGCCGGAATACGCGCGCTCTCGCCGGTCACTTTTTGGCGCGGTGGAATGCCGGGAAGCTAAAGACCGATGCGAGTCCCCCGCGGCACAAAAAATACACAGAGTCCAATGATATTCAGGAATGTAGACGATTTTACGAGAATTCGAGGGATTTGCTCGTTTACTCAAAGGATATCAATCTTTATTACCGTGGTCTCTAACTATCCGTATTTTAATTCCCATTTTATTGCGTTAGCCTCACTTAACCAGATTAAAAAAGCGTATTAGACCAGTGGGATGAGGAATGAGCCACTGAACAGAGGTCACGGGTTCAAATCAAGGAGAGGCCTTTTTACACATGTGCATTAAACCATGTTGTTAATCTGTTTCCTGTTAATCGGATCTACCTCTTGCGCATCCTTTCTTTGTTACCAATCCTTTGTCATAATTGATCGCAGGCTGGACAGGGTATGGTAATGGCCCCCCATACACTGAAGTCTAAATTTCACACACCATTGGATGGCTCAGTGCTTGGTGAGCTCTACTCTGGCCGACCAGAACGACCTTCAGGTTTAACACCGTGGTTATCCAGACAGTTACGCGTACATCTTCAGTCCCCTACCTGTGAAATGCTAGGATCTCAGAGCTGTTAAATGCTATCCACCCATTTCGCCATCACACTAAATAGGTGGGAATGAAAGGTGATTCTTGATCCCTGAAGAAACTACGGATTTAATCCTTGATTTTTATTGGCAAGAAAACTTTAATCCTTACCATCATTACTGAATATGTTTCAGCAAATATTAAAATCCCTTAGGTGAAATTCAGGAAAGAAAAATAATTCAGGAGAGATTCAAGTAAAAAGAAGGGCACTTAAAATATAAAGACGTACAATTTGAAGGTCGTGATTTGAAAGTTCAGATTCTGTGCAAGAATAAAAATAAAACATAAATACGTTTCGGCATGAACTCAGTAATTACTACATTTTGAATGCATAATATTAAAATGAATGTTTACTCTTGCCCAGGTTTCCATAAATTCTGGCCTATTGGGAATAATTTACGGAAAATGTAAACATTGAATATAAATATTGATATTAATAAAGAGAAATGAAATTCGCATTTGAGCATTAATGGATGCCTGCTGAATGTGTACGTTCGTCTAATTTTCATTTTAATGAAAGTTTTTCATGCAATGAATGAAATTCTCTAGCTGATTTGATATACTGCAATGGAAAGCCAACTTTTAATTAACCTGCGTAAATATACAAATGTGGTGTTATCAGTTACAAGGAGAATTTTATTTATTAATGCTGAAACAAACATCATTCATCACCATCAATGATAACTATTATAGCAAAATGTTGTTCTTTCATCCACTTTTCTACAGTAATTCGAAGGAAACTACGTATTCAAGGATTTAATGCCATGCGGGGGACAAATATTTTAAGCTCCAAATCAATTTAACACATTCCATTAGTTTCAACTTCATAATCGTGATAATAAGTTGAACCCAATGAATTATATATTAGACCTCCACAACGGAAATATGAAGAGGAAAAATGATCGTTTGAGAAAAATAGGGTGGATGGTGAAAAGCAAGAACGTCACAGGGTGATTTCCGGATGAAATTAAAACGGAAAAGCTACTAAAAGCGTGCATCAGGGTCATTATAGGGTAATCATAATGAATTGGAAAAATTGAATTTATCCCGAAAAAGTTACCTTTGAATGATTTCTCGCCTGTGGCGTACTCCAACACACAGCTGCGAAAAACACCTAATTCGCACTCGAGCGAAAATGAGCACACTCTACTCAATATACAGATCACAAAGACTGTGTTCGCTCGCGTTCTCTGAAATTCCATTCCAAAAAAAAACGGGGCAATTGAATGGGCACACACAGCTCTTGTTGAACTCACTTCGCGCTCCAGTTCGTCAAGAGGACTTCCTATCTCGCACGCTGCACGTTCGTGCGATTGATGAGCCTCCTCCCCGGCGTGGAAGGTTCGACAAGCACTCGCTGCGACTCAATCAAAAGCGAGTTCAAACACACATTCTCAATCAAGGGCGACTCTGTGACATGGATCGTTCCTCTTCGGGTCACGGTTCACGTTCCTAGAGGGGGTTCGCAGCTCGCGGTGATGACTAATTTACAGGGAAGAGAAAAGGAGTGTGCAAACGCATTCCCGTCAGGGATTGCGAGCGTGGTGACGTGCGGAGAATCGGGAAGGTTGCAGGAAATGCAGGAGGAAACCGTATGCGGCGTAGAAAAGAACAATTAAGCGGGAGGCTAAGGGAATGGAAAAGGAATGAAAAAATGGAATGGAAAGGGAAATGGAAAAAAAATGGAAGTCATTGAGATATGAATAGCGCGTGTTCCGCAGATGTTGATTGCGACCATTGAAGCACTTAAAAATGAGAGTTTTCCATTCATTAGACTTTTTGTATTTCTCTAAATCAGTAAATTAATGATACTTTTCCAGCATAAATAGTGACACGCCATTAAACACTGATGATGGTGGCATAGCAGAACTTGGCAGAACTAGGCGTGCTCCTAGCTTATATTTCCCGCGAACTTGTATTCCTTCGCCCGAACAGTAACATAATGCTCAGTTCAATGGGTTATTATGCTGTCTATATTAATTAAATGAAAAATGTGGCAATATTTCAAGATTCCCGCACTTTTGAACACTACAGGAAAACATGGACAATAATTTAAATGGGGAAGGATAGTAACATGAGTTTGAAATGTTATGTAAATTTAAACTGCTCATTTGACACATAAAAATATTGCAGTCCATAAATGAACTGGGCAAAATAAGTTTTATCCCGTCTATAAAAATTAATTCGCCACAGATTTAACTACATTTTTAAACTCATAATTTTGCTTAGCTAGTTTAATTAGGTAAAGCACCTAAATGAATATTCGGGGACCTGAGTTCGAGTTCCGGTCAAGGCGAATGCTTTTTTCTCTGTGGAATTTCTGCTATTCCATTAAATCTTAATAACTTCTTTTCAGAGTGAGGCGTAGACTAGGGGTAAAGTAATTGGCCACATGTGCGGAGTGTAAGGTTCCAGGATCAAGGCTCAACGTTGGCATACTATTTTATATAGCAAACGATAGAGTAGAATTTGTAAAAAGAGTACTAAACAAATGTGATGAGGGAGTACGAGAAATGTGCATTTTTACACTTGTCATACATAATTTAGAATATTCCACTAGTATATGGGATCCGTTCGAGGAAGGCGTGATAAAGGAATTAGAGCGTGTGCAAAGGTGATCAGCAAGATTTATTAAAGGCCGTTATGATGATTTTATAAGTGTCACGAGTTTAATAGAAGAACTAGGATGGGAATTACTATCAAAGCGCTGGTTGAAATTTAGGATAAACCTTTTAAGTAGATTCGAAACTGATTTGTTTACTGTTGACGTTAGGTATATATTAAGAACCCCTGCTTATTAGGCTAGATTTGATCAGATGAACAAAATTAGAGACATTGTACCATAAGAGAATACAATAGGCAGCATAGTAGATAGATAGGTAGGTAAAACATCGTTGGTGTAGTCTGTAGAGCATTTTTTAGTAATACTAATCTATGCATACTATGAAAATGCAGATAAATATACTTATTTAGTGAAAATCTTTCTAACCAGTAATCACTTCGTTACTACGTAGACACTAGCCATCTAATTGCACGTTACTCCTATACCTAACTTGTTTCCATGAAGTGGTATCATTGTGGCTCTTAGTTGCATGTCAGTAGTGTATGTATGGTGGTTTTCACCCCCTACCACACATCCTCGTGGTGGCTCGCAGTGTTTTACGCTAATGTAGATGTAAATAGACGTAAATCTAAATATATGACTTTACTAATACGTGGACAGACCCAGTCATGGGCATATTCAACTGCTCTCATTCAATTTGAATTCACGCTGAAAATTAATGTATGACTATAATCTCTGTTTCAAATCTCTGTTATACACGTATTTCGATGTTTTACGCTTTCACTTTCTGCTAAAACAATAAAGCCGGCTTAAAGCAAATAAGTGTAAGTTTTGGTATAAATTTTCAATAAAAACTCCAAGTAACTCTAACACTAACAAACATTGGTAAAACAAAATGTACATTCATGGATATATATTTCTTTATTCCCAGTTTTCATACAAAAATATAAAAAAAATCTTCAAAATTTTCTGAACGGAAACATGTGCATACGTAGCAGACTGGACGATAAAGCTCTTGCATATTTCAAGGATTGAGCTAGCAATTTGCATTTATAGCCCTGCATTAATAAGCAATTCATTCTTTGATGCGGACGTAGGTGGGATCCGAGCCAGGATCGCATACACTCTGTGCACAAGAAGAGAACGTCGGCCATGCGCCAAGCTCTATACAACTCGCCAGCACTTCAATATATTGTCAGTTACTAGTATAAGTTACTGTTATATACTATAACATTATGGTTTCCAACGGAATATAAGGTTTATACTCAATTAGTCTTGGATCGCTTACTCATAGGTGAATAATTTCCCCAACTACCTCTCAAACCACTTCGTCATCTGACGTGAGAACAATCAAAAAGCTCAATTATTTTGTTTAGCATTAGGAGCGAAAACAACTTTCGTCAAGTCTTCACGACAAATTCAATCACACCGGGAGCATTTAGTCTGCAAATGGAACAAAGGAAGCTTTTCAATTAACGAATTTGAATCCATTAGTCAGCAAGTTCATGCTGCAAATAAATTCATGCACTGGAGGCGATTAGGATATCAGTGATTAGTTGGTGCAACAATGTTTTAGACATTCCAGGCGCTGAAGTCTGATTTCTGGGTGGGAATTGAACGTGAAAGAAAACGCAGTTTAAAATGTCTAACAGATGCAGGTACATAACTTCAGAGAACCTGAAAAATGCGCTGATTGACGAGTGCAAAATTCCATGATTTTCCAAGTTAACTTTTCGTGTGTATCACTTAATCGAAAGCTGGAAATAAAATGAGGTATGGGACTTAAGCACTTACAGAATTATCCGTATGCTGACAGCATTTAGGATTCGAGGCAATTGACCACCAAATATAGGAGTACACGGAGGTTACACGGAAAATCCACCGGTAAATACTTGCAAGATAAAAAGCAGGAGACAATTTAAGATCGCGGGCCTTAAGAGGCGAAGATGCATCAAACTGAAAAAGGTAATCGAGAAAAACACGACGAAGAGGAAAAAAATCTTAACAGAAGTTTTCACGGTTTAAGGCCATTCAATTTTTTTGCGTTTTATTTAAAAATGTTGATATAGCGATGTTTCTCAACAATTATGAGCACTTCTTATTTGCGATGAAGTATAAAAGTGTTTTTAGCATTTTTAATAGTTTCACCCTTGAATTGCTAAGAGTTGAGAGATGAAGAATAGAGAAGACCAAAGGTCGCGGTACTGATGTTTCCTAAACTTTTTCACCAAAACGTAATTGAAATTTAACATTTAATGCTAATGTTTCAGATACGTAAGAAAATGAATCACTATTGTGTTTTTCATTAAATGAATTTCCGTGTCACAGATCGCTTACGGTAACGTCACAGATAATGAGTATCTTTCGTAAATATTCAGCACCACAGCACCTTTTAGTTGATTCAATACGACCACAATACCACGAGCGAGAGGTCAATAACCTGCTACATTAAAATTGGAATCCTAAGAAAATGTCTCGAAATTATCCATTAATTTCTGACGCTCCAATGAAATTTACTCAAAGTAATTAGGTTTCCGAAGTAAACTATCATTTTCAAAGACGTTGGATTTTCTATTTTACCAAACCTTCAATGAACCTTGAAAAGGCTAGCTCATGTTTAACCCTGCAATGGCCATTAATCTAAAATGACAGGGTGGAAACCTGTCTTGGTTTAAAATTACCTAATATTTAGCAAGATTGATTTTCACAAAAAAATCAGAATATATTTTCCAAAAAATGTAATTCCTATAGCATTTTGGTTTAGCATAAAAATAATGGCGGAGTATATTCGCATTCATTCATTTCATACACCAGGAATATCACTAGGTACTACTAGGGCAAAAACCGGTTAATAACTTATTTTCTTCAAGTCGCTGGTCGTATGAGAAAAGAAGAGCAACCTTATCAAAAAACGTAAACGCTAAGGACGGGCACAAATCAACCCATGCCATCTACTCAGAAAACCAATTAGCGGAACAGAAAACGTAAAATAATGGAAGGTTAGAGAGCAAAAATGACTGCTCCGAAATATTACCATCAGAGAAGGAACATCAGGGCAGACTGACCCCTCGGCGACTCGGATAAAACACAAGTGCACGCATCGGCAAGTGATGAGTACTGGACGGGCGGGAGAAAAAAATAAATAAAACGTCCCATGCATTCAATCCGGACGGGCGAGAGAGTGGAGAGTGGTGTAATTGGTGTGCGTTATCTCCGAGGGGATGACCTTAAAAGAAGCACGGACTGGAGAGGCGAAAAAAAGACGCGAGAGGGGACGACCAAGTACACAAGTACAGAGGGATGGGAAAAGCGAGCGTGGCGAGGTAAGAAGAAGAGGTAGGCTGGCGGAGAAGATGGGGCGTCGAGAGAGGAAGGAGGACCCGAGGTGGGGAGAGAGAGAAAAGGCGTGGGCTGAGAGTGGAAAATGGGATCTAGGGCGGGGAGTTGTAAGAGCTGTAGCCTCAGTGTACGAGGTGGAGCCTGGGAAGGTAACCGGGGAGGAGGAAGGTGTTTCGGACGAGGAGAGGGGGGCGAGATAGGACAATGTGTGTGGAGTCTCGCGGTCGATGGGGAGAGAGAGAGGTCTCCTTGCTCCCTTAGGGGCCTCCGGCCATCGACCGCGCGGGATGAGGCTACCCTTAAGCCGCGTAGCATTGAGTGAGGGAGAGAGGGTCGCAGGGAGAAAAAAAACCTTTGCGGGAGGGGAGGGCTGTGGAAAAGGGTGGAGGGGAGCGAGGCAGGGAGACAGGAAGTCTTGATGAGGAGCAGAGAAAGAGAGAGGGAGAGGAGGAAGAAGAGATGAAGATCCTACCCCCCTGGGGAGGGACGGAGTCGAGGAGAAGTGGGTGCAGGAGGAGCGAGGGGAAAGTAGCAGCATTATGTTCGTACATATTGGAGCCAGCTTTAAGTCTGCCTCGCCGAGATAAGGAGGTGGGTGATGGCGGGTGAAGGTGAAACGGAGAGGGAGGGGGAGAGAGAGGGGGGCAACGTGGTCGAGGGGGAAGCTGGGGTGAGAGAGTGTGGGGACCACGGGTGGGTTCAGGATGTAAACGGGAAATGGAAAGGGAAACGGTTGTTGCGGTGGTGAGAAAGAGAGAGCGTGCGGGGGATAGGGGAGATAGGATTTTTGCAGAAAAATTGTGGGGGTGAGGGTTTAGGGAGACTTCGGGTGGTGGGAGACAGAGAGGATCCCGTTAGGGTCCGCATGCTCCCTTTCCCACGCAGGAGAAGTTTGGCCAACTACTAAAAAAGTATCTCGCAGTCGTTGGCGCTTTTAAGAAGTTTAATTAATTTTCATGAATGCTACACCAGACTTCCGCTACCCGACGGGATAATTAAATTTATATGAGTCTGAGGGCCTGACCCACGGAAGAACCATCACTTTATCACTAAGTGTGATGAAGAGGTTAATTTTTTTCTACAACAGAACTAGGCATGAGTAGTAAGACGTTACCCCCTATACTTTCCGTGACGTTAATATCTTAAAAAATCCATAATTAGTTGATGCTACCTGCCACGTGATACATGGAATTCACAATGAAACTACTAATTTAGCTACTAAATGATAGCATTACTCTGACAAGAGTTAATGACAACTCAAATACCATAAAATAAAAATATTCTGATTTTTTTTCTCCATTTATAACCGACAGTAAGCATCAGAGTATTTGAGAGGAGACCGTTGACCGTCACCAACGGCGACTGTTTCCGAAATGTCTCACCTTAGCCCTGCTTTGGATCATTACCAGCGACAGAATACATCAAATACGTGTAGAAATAAATTCATCCAATAATAAGGTTAAAATTGATGAATTTAAATTATATTCGAGGTTTATGTTGGTTAGGTTGTCGGGATCGATTTTTCTTACTATATTTTATTCGATATTAAATTACCACCCAAAAATAACAAATAAAACGTTTAAATCAAACTATGATTTATAACACGACCGTATCTATTACATTCTAATATTCAGTGATTCTAATTTTAATGCAAGATGGATCAATGCAAGAGTCTTCTTTTTGATAATGCCATTACGGCTCTAAAATATTTTCATATTTTAAAAAGTAAAATAAAGTGCAAAACTCATTATAAAAAATGAAAATAATTTTATGATATGTTATCTATAATGAGTAAATAATTACGGTGATCAAGTGTCATACTCTTTCTGAGTTATGTATTCCCAAAAACCGCATATGAATCAGGAATAGCAAAATGAGGCTTCAAAAAATTGTTATGCGAAGTAAATCAAATGAGTTAAAAAAAAGAATATTTCATTCTAAACACCAAATCTCCTTTGAAATTCAGCTAGAAATTATGGACCAAAATACTAGTTAAATAGGACACTTTTGGCAGGTATGAGAGATTTTAATTAACACAATAGAGAATATAATCCTTGATCACGATCTACAAGTTGAACAGGATAACACCCTCGAAGCCTCTGCAAGGGTGTGTGGCAGGGTAAACTTTCACAACAGACATGTATTTTTGGTAACTAAATTACCTGTTTTACTGCTTAGTTTGCATTAAATTGACCAAGAAAATACGACAGATTTACGTGAAATACAGCTTCTAATTTCAACCTATCATCATTCGGGACACACATTGCCTAAATATAATGCAAATATTTTGGACACCACGGCAAGCATGCAAAGAGATGTCTAAAACATTTAATTTTATGCGTTGCATGATATAAGGCTCCTGTAACCTAACATTACGTATCCTATATATCCCAATGGTAGCTAATTACTTACCGGTAAGCATATAATATCATATTTATTGCCAATTATGCATTTGAAATCTTATGGTGATTCCAAAGTTTATTCTCATAAAAATTTGGACACACTGCTAGGCCTATCTCGCACCTTTTTACAAACCTACATGCTCTTCAATATGATTGAAGGAACATTAAGTAGCGGTTATAAACGTTAGAAGAAACTTATCAAAAGGGAGTCCAACAGACAAGGGAGACATGAAATACAGCACTCTCCGTCCAACGGAGAGTGCTGTATTTCATGTGGACTGTATATATACCCTACATATTGAGCTACAACCTGATATTCCCGGGTCAAGTTATTTCCTCATCGATATCCTGTCACGTCCAAACGTACCTCACTGGCAGGAGATAAGCCTAGAAAGCTATGGATTACAGGTAATTAGGCCAATATAAAATAGCCGGAACGATGATGAAAAACATGACAAGAAAACGACATCTTTAAAATAAAATAATCGGCATCTCTGAAATACTTCCTGCACTGTTCTCACATGCGGTGACCTCTGATTTTTGAAACCACTTCAAACAACGACACTATGGTGACTCCAAATTTAGTCACTGCTCATTTGGCAAGCATAGGCAAATTTCCATACTGGTCCAATGCAGGCAAATATGATCCATTTTCTGAATGGATCCTCATCTTCGAAATGTGACAATTTAAATACGAGAACTCCTAGTGCCACAAGCACTGACAATATTGCGGCAGAGCTGAGTTGAAAAAATGACGGTGCAAAATGCACATGGCCCCTTCGCTTGGTTGCCTGGGTATCAAGGAAGGAATAGAGGGAAACGCGAAATGGGCGTCGGTTAAATATTCAACGGGCTAAAAGCGCAAAAGGAAAACGAGAAAGTAGACAACGGAGAGAGTGACGTAGGGGAGAAAGAGTGGAGGAAGAGGGCGAAGGGGAAGAGGAGGAGGTTATCTACGCGAAGGAAAAGGGAGGGAGGACCCTGGTGAATTTTTCACGCGGTTCAAATGTAGGCTTTGAGAGCGCCACCCCCTCGCCCCTTGCTATCTCCCCTCCGCCAGCCAGGCGACTAATGCGCTAGCCGAGGGACTCCGTGCATTCTCGTCAAACAGGGGCGGAGAGTTGTGGATTCAACGTGTCGCAAAACAGCCTCCGGTTGAATTTGAACGTGGGATCTCGAAAAGTGAAGAGTCTCTCTCCACGGTGCTGCTGGCGACGAAGGGAGGAGGTGGTGAAGGGGATTAGGGCGAAGGAGGAGGGATGGGACTAAGTGTGAGATGAAAGGGGTAAAGTTCTGGATGTGAGGGGCGGTGCAGGAGGATAGAGGTTGGAAATAACCCGTTGAATCCAAGAGCATAGATCATCAAATGACGGTATAAAATCAACTTCCAAATACATCACTGAGGTTTAATTCCATGGGAAGAGAACATTTGTACACAAGGATCAGCATTAAAGGAAGTTAGAGATGAACAACCACAAACCGACATCATCAGAGGTTATGAAGACTAAGGAAAACTTATTTTCAGCGCACAAGATTTAGATCTGATTTCCTGACCAGCTTCAACACTGACGGCACCATTTTAAAGGACAACAATCAAATCAATGACTAACTAATACAAAAACAATATCCGAGCCGCACCGATATTTGAAATTAAAAATAATTTGGGATTCATAAGGCTCTACCTTCAGCTTATTAAAAATGCTACCTTCATTTAAACAACTTATTTCGGTCGAAAATTGGGAACCTTTCGTCTGCACTCTAAAACCTGTCTGATAAGAACCCGAGTATAATGGATTTCGACTGCTACCCCACCTGATGAAAATCGAAATGGCAACGACCATACGTTCTATCTATTCATTGGCCGGGATCGGAGGCACGATAACTGCCGGGCGTGCTGGAATGGAGAGAGGAAAAGTTGGTTTTCGGATGGAAACAGGAGTTGGGGAATGAAGAGGAGGGAAGAGTGGCGATGAGGAATGAGGGTACGGAACTGCTCCCGGAGGGGGGGGGGGCGGGAGGGAGGAGTGTGGAGAGAGCGGGTGGTGAACGGCGTGGGGAGGCTTTTAGGGGAGGAGGTGACAAGAGGAGAGCGGATGAGCACACGAGAGATTCGGACACTCCCGAGGCGACGTAAATCAATGGCGACCTCGTTCCCACCCGCAGTCCTGATTCCGAATCCTCCTCGAGTGAGTGGAGTGCGAGAGAGAGCAACAGAATGGGAAGAGAGGGAGTCAGAGAAAGGGCGTCCTCTCCCACATTTGCCGGTCGACGCGAGGAAAGGCGTCAATTATTTTTCTTTTTCTCGAAAAAGCAAAAAGGAGCAAAGACCAAAAAGGGGGAGACGGATTAGGAATAAAACTCGCACGGCCGTAACGGTACGTCTGGCATAGAGGTACATTTAACGGTGCTGATTTCTTTTATAAAATGAAATAAGTTTTTATTAGCGCGCCGATGGGCAATATTATTTCGTGAACCGCGACTAACTTTATCTTCCAATAATTTAAATTAAATGGTTAAATAAGGTAGAGTAGGTACAGACCGAATAATCTACTGGAAATTAGTGAGATTATCCTATATTCCAGTAACACTCGTAAATGCTTCCGAAGTAGTATTGCATACAGCATATGTATTTATTTTAACTTAAGGGACATTGCAATTTGTTCTCCAATAAAATGTTTTGTGTTACTAAAAACTAATGACCTATTTAAACACTCACATATTTGGAGTCAGGTACTTGATATTAGACACAACGTTTCATTTAATATATTTATATTATTGAATCCTGTATCTGTCTTGCTATTCACAGTTATTAACGATTAATATTACTATCACCTCCCTAATAAGTTAAGAATACTCATAAAACCTCACGTACATGAACCTGGTGGGATATCCAAAAAGCTCCTAACCAAAGATAAAACGAATTAGCAACTGAAAGCAGAAGAAACATCCCATGACATGCTGAAAGAAACACTATATATTTATATAGTAAACACTTGCATTATGACGTTTCCAGTGAAAAACTTATGCCATCTTCGCACAAGTAGAGCAAAACTTCAGTAAAGTATAGTATACAATGAATATGTAAATTATGAATAGCATCTCTACCAGACAGAGGTATTTTTTAGACATTAATAAGTTCTATTGACTATGTGACTTCGTAGATTGCTATCAATGCTTCTAAGTACATACAGGCATAGATACTGTGCATCATTCCGTTCTTTAATATCTCATTTTTTCTTCGTTCCTTTTCCTGTATTTGTAACACTCCCTCCCTTCAGAAGCCATCAATGGCTCAATTACTGTCAGTACCCTTCCCATCCAACATGACGATAAATATTATGAAATTAAAAATTATACCCTATATACAAGAGGAAATTACAAAAGATGAACGCACTTTACTTTTAACGCACACCAAGTTAGACTCCGCGGGGTATGCACAGCCATCAGCTTGGCTCCTCGCTGTATTTCCTGCCCCATCATTCTTTAAAGAGGCAAAAAGAAACGAAACTTTCCTTCCATCAACGCGGGAAACCCGCTGCTCACCACACTGGCATTTCACTGGCTCTCCCGCTCTCCTACACATGGGGTCACCCCTGCCCCCGAACTCCACTGCCGTCCCCGCCATCCTCCCCTGCGTTCCCGACCGTCTCCCGAAGTCCCCATCCGGAACCACCCTCCCCTTGGGAGTGTCCATTAGGCGGGGGAAGAGGCAATCGGTGAGAGAATGGGAAGAGATAATCCCGGGTCCCGAGGCGGAGATAGGGTAGCCAAGTGATTAAAGGAGGGTGAGGGATGAGGGGGGAACGTCGGAGGGATTGAGGGGGGGAGGCCGAAGGGATAAGGGGGTAGAGAGGAGAAAGAGGTGAGGGGAGGAGACGAGTGTTGTCAGGAGGGGAACGGAAAGGGAACGTTCGAAGGAATTCGCAGGAAAGATTGAATAGCGAGCGGCGAGGCGGAAAGGCAGGCGTGAAATGTCTCTCGGTAGAGTAGGGACGGAGAACGGACGCCCTGATTCCCTGAAGCTTGTCTGGTAGGCGTAACGACGGACGACGCACGGATTTTATTCCAGGCCAAGGTTAATCGCCTACTTTCAGTGTTGGGATTATACCAGGGGAGGACCGATTAATAATGGAGGAAAAAACTCCTGTCGCATCAGTATTTGCCTTCAAACAATCAATTCCTATAATGCTTTAAGCAGCGTGATAAGTTTCCGCGTGCTTCCCTGGGTAGGCGAATTTTGCAGCCGTTCTTGAGGACAGAAACGTAATAAGAGAAATCAAGAGAACGGTGAACACACCGTCTGAGACGGCGATCAAATCAAATGTAACGGTAGTCTAAGAATCATCATCATCATCATCATTGGTCAACAATCCTAGGATTGGTTTGACGCAGCTTTCCACTCGATTCTTCTATCGGCCAACCTTTTCATTGTGATGCAATTCTTCTCTTAGTCTAAGAATAACAGCACATATTAATAGTGAATATAAGTATTAGGCGCTCCAAAGACAAAGATAACATCGCAAGATCTAACCTTAATCTTAATATAAGATCTAATCTTGACACTGAGACAAACATATTAAGGTGGGTTGCCAGTTCGGCGCGTCACCGATCTGACTACCGCGGCTGGCTTATCATCGCACATTGTAGTAACCTCAAGACAGTTTGCCCAGCATATTTTCAGTAAATCTTTGAGCACATTGAGGGACTTCTGGTAATCCACTTAACATTGATCTCAGATATTCACCTCAACTCAATACGAGCATCATAATGCATGCGTAATGGCAAAAGTTTTATATTTATGCCTTTTTCACTCAAGAGATCACTTCATCCATCTAATTCTAATGATTTATTTTAATTCGCCAACAAGAAATTTTATTACAATTTCCACCACATTTTCCAACAAAATAGCAGAAGCAATGGATGCAAATCAAGTGATTTGCTCTATATAGACCACTTAAAGGACAACGAGTAGATAATTTCAACCATCACAGCAAGGAGGAAAACATGCCTATCTGACGACCATATTTTTAGTTTTTAGTGATGATTTAAGGTTTTTTAATATTCAAACTTCGAACGCTTAAGACGATAAACCGAGAGATCTTCAGTTCAAAATATTTTTATTGATTATAAAAACTATATATAAAAATAAATTGAATATAATAATAATAAAAATAAATTGAAAAAAAAAAGAAAAAAAACTGGGGGTCATGGTGGCCTAGTGGGTAGAGCACTGAGCTACTTATCGGAGGGTCCCGGGTTCAAATCCCGGGCAAGAGCCTTTCTGGACCCCCCCCCCCCCATCTAAATAATCCTCGCGATTTGATTTTCTGCGTGTCTGCAAAACTTATTAGGAAATTGCAGGTTGCCCAGGGAAAGGAACTGGTCCCCCTACCCTGAATGTGTGAATTTCACACGCCATTGGCTTAGTACGGGGTGAACTATCCCTAACGTATCGAAACCAATCTTCGGGTTGAATCACTGAGTGTGATAAAAAAACTGATTCGCCTGAAGACAACTACACAGTTACATGCGAATAAATTAATGGTATTTCGGAATTCACTCCAGCAGTGACTCCGAAATTGCCAAACGATGAAAAAAATGACATAAATAAGTGCTTTAATGTCAACGAATCTAATTTATTCCAAATGGCAAAATTACACTGGGTTGTGAAAAAATACATAACGGCAAAATTACACTGGCTTGTGAAAAAATACATAAATCATTGCTTGTTTAACGAAAAAAGTCGAATTAGTCGGAACGCTAATACTGAAGCGCTCTCTCATTTCGGTTGAGGATTGTCCATCACCCCTCATAAATCCTATTTGAACGAGGCAATAACTACACCTTGGTGAAGATAAGCCACCACTAATCCAACTGGAAATAAAGGAAAAAATATCGACCCCACGAGAGACTAATGGATCGAAAGCGGATATAGAGTGTCAATCAATGTATATCCCCCGACCACACACCCTTATGGTGGCTTGCAGGGTATTATGTAGATGCATAATGCAACACTACAGAGGTATTAAAACTATAACTGTAATCTTCCCACGTGCCAAGTCCACAAGCACTCTGCTGAGCTCCAGAACTGGTGAATACCGTACCTAACTGCTGGAGTTGTGCCATAGTTGAGGTGCTTCTCGGACGAGGACTCCCATTCAAAGGATTTCACATTTAATTTAGACGCCAAGGTGAAGAAACCTACGCCTCCAAGCCTAATTGTGAGGATTATATAATTCATATTCTTTTAGCTCATTACAAAGATATCTGTATAATTTGTGAATAATGATGTAAACATTTTATGCTGTTTTTCTTGTATCATTAAGGCATAAAGTTTCCACATTTTGATCAAAAATATATCTAGCCGATGGTACAGAGGCTTTCGCGGTGATATGTCGGCTTCTGTTTATTCGGGTTTTAATGCATCAACGATGAAAAAGCCGAATTAACAAAAGTTGATGTGTCTTACTAATAATATACCATGTATTCATCAGAAGATTATTATGCTCGAATTATGCACGAATGAATGCTTATTCAGGTTCGGAGTAGCTTAAGTACAAGGAGATAAATTGTTGAAGGAAATGATTTCCAATGTTTGGATTGTGAAATATAATGCTTATAACCTACTTAAAGAGCTGTACAAGAGAAGTCAATTTTTTACACACAACTCTACAAACAGTTTACAATATCTGACGGCACCCAAGTAGAACCCTTCCTTTTAAGCTTAGGGCTTGACGACTTGAGGGGAGTATCTCGGGACAGGACGTGACTCACGAACGAAAATCAATCGAGCGATATTCGTGGCAATCGGCTCGGTCGCTCGAATTTTGAAAGAGAAAGAGAGGGAGTGAGCGAACTCTCCAGGAATGAGTAGCATAATCGGGAGCCATTAATCGTCGTCCCTTTCCAGCACGTGAAGCAGCGAACCCGTCGATCGTTAATGCTAGCGGCGAGAGAGTCACAATAGGACCCGTACGCCGGGAATAGCCCTTACCCGCATTCCTACACGATTCGCGGGACGTCCGAATCTCGAATACCACGGGGGTTGCTTTCTCTCCCACGCCCGCTTACAAAAGCCGAAGAATTCACACTTGCCATAAACCATGAACTTACTCGGGAATTTTTAGTCACAGTTGTCAAAGTTTTGCATGCGGGAATCGGTCATAAATCTGAGGGAAGTTCCCATTCATGATAAAGTCATTTGGTTTTAATGCATTCCGTTACTGTTTCCTTGAAGATAGTCCCTGAAACGGGAGAGATATGGAAGATGGGGGGATGAAGGGAGGGAGAAAACGCTGTTTCGATTCGTGAGGAATCAAAGAAAAGAAAACTGCAAACATTAATTGTAGATTGAGCGATTAAGTCGAATGTTGAAATGAAATTAAGATAATTTCGTTAAAACTGGTCAAATTATTTCCTGTCTGCGGTTAGGGTTTAAAATCCTCCTAATTCCTCGAGAAAAAGGCGATTCGCTGAATTTCCCCTCTGTTTAACTCGAAATGAGAAAGGATGATATGACTGCATCAAATTGGTCATTAAAAATTCTAAATGATTTTAGACCATAGGACTGAGCATATTTCTTAATAATTAAGTTAATAAAAAAAATATTAACCACTATGCTAAATTCTCAGATCCTGAACTGTATGTGCAATTTTCACACTATCTAAAAAATATTTCATTTAGCAAAATTTCTCCAAATGAGGTTTACAGTGCTGTTGAGTACGATCCAGGTGGTACGATGGATGTAGAATACGAACATTTTCTTAGTACAAATGTTATGAAAGTGCCACACAAAATGAATCAAACTATAAGATCGACCCTTCAATAAACATGGAATGTAGCTGTCTCCCCTAAATCCCTGACCAAATTCGGAGTTCAATGAATAATAGCCCGAAAAAACTATATATATGATATCATTACACAAATAAGTTCCAAATGAGAAGTAAAATGTACCAAGAACACCGGCTGCCAGACTTAAGAAACCAAGTGTTCAGTCTACGGGAATACTATTCATCACCATCAATATCAGTAAGTAATCCTTAGATTGGTTTGACGCAGTTCTCCACTCATGGTTCCCTTGTAGGCAAACATTTTTATCTTGAAGGATCTGGTGTTTTTCTGACATATGATATGCGTGATATTCTCCCGTGTAATCCACCAGGGGAGTGTATTTTTTAATTCCAGTGTTTTCATGTCATACTCTCACACCGTTTCCACAGAAGACGCCCCGACGAAGATGATGGTGTCAGCGTATGACACGGAAACGTTGGCATTAGAAAATACATTCATCTGGTGAATAACCCGAGAGTACTTCAATCACCTTCATATTTACGTAATCCTTCAACTTTTTGAATAACGGTAGCCGGGGTAAGTCCATAGCCTAAAATTCAATGTTTGTGTTACCTCTCTTCCTACAAGTTTTCAGATGCGCTTGCAAAATTGATACTTTGGCAACATATCATTTAAACTATTTTTTAAAGATAAATACATACAATATTTTAGTAAGAAAAATAACCTAAGAGAAAATAATTGCACTTTAGAAAACTCTGTCCATAGCATACTTGCCCTGGTTTGAGGGCAAGTGCAACTTCGGCTATCACTTATGTCATTCAAAATATGGTCAAAACTTCAGCGCAATTTTTTCACAAGCTTCCTTTATAAAATGTAAAATTACATGAGATTCGTATCTATCCATGATAACTAAGGTTAGTTTTGGATAAACTCAACGATACACAAGAAAGGGTGCTCCAAAGGTTTTTCTAAAGGAGCTTTTACCATCTATCTGCTGTCAGAAGCAGTGTTATAGTGTTAGTGTATAGTGTTCACATAAACAGTTCCTTTAGGGGCCATCCACAGATCCCATGCATTTTCTCCTTAAAAACGAATATTGTGGTTGCTTTTTTCCAAGCAAAATAGCATGTAAAAAAGACACGTTTTGCCTTTCTGGACCGCTACTTTCTTTTGTTGGACTTGCACCAACAGCTTCTGCAACCTTTAACTTGCCTGGACCTTTTAAAATGATGTATTATCCAAATTCAAAACTATTCTACATTTCTCAGATAAATTTATCTTAACTTGTTACACTAAAGAAATCAAAATATTCATCAATGAAAAATGTATCATAACTTTTTCTATGTGTTGCCTCTTCTCTTCGAGCGTCCGTGAAGCGTGCTAACCAAATATCAGCCGGTCAACTGTCCTTGAATGGAGTGGAAATATAATTCTTTCTCTCATGTTGCACGGCAGCATCTAATTTTCGGTTCTTTATAAGCTAACTCCATAAGAGCTCAATTCCTTCCACTATTTTTTTCTTTACTTGGGGGTTTAGCAAAAATTTGGTGACTTCTTTCCTCACTGTTGCTTAAGATGATCTTATGTGGTAGCTCATAATTTTCCAAAATTCAAACCTTGTATAAAAAATGTTTTACCGACTGAAGGAAATGTATACATATTTTATGTTTTATTTTATGCATACATTTTTATTGTATGTTGTCCGGTTGCATTTTCAAACATTTCTTTGCCGTGTGTGATTAGATGAACAACGCTCGGGGAAATATAAGCTTCAAAATATCACTGCAGTAAAACAAAAAAGTTTCACAGATACAAAATTGAAATATAAATTCACGGTCGCACTAACCGCATCGTTGGAGTCGTATTTAGAGTCACCCCGGGTCGGTTTTTAAGGAATAAGGAATTATCAAGCTAATAATTTAAATATAGTCGCAGATTAGAAAAAAAATCGATAATTATAGTTAATTGCAGATCTATTTCAAACTATAATAAGTAATTACGAGTTTTCTATTTGTCACCTACACTGATGACAAACGTAAACAGCAATGCCTTTAAAATGTGACATTTAGGAATAGCTATTGAAATGGTAAAATCGTATCAGTGCAACGAGTAATCATAGACTATTGGGTAGACTATCACTAGAATCACTAGAATCATAGACTAGACAACGAGTAATCATAGACGGTTGGGGTATTGAACAAAGGATTGGAGATAAGAGAATTAAAAAAATGAGACAATCGTAGTTACTGAGCCAATATCGATTCAAATTCGTTGGATGATTTATTCTTAACTCTATGATAACGGGACAATTTTAGAAGTATCGAAACTAGTTTTCATTATTTATATTCCTGCTCACTTAATGAAAGTTCCAAGAATATACTGGAGAATACAATGGGAAAATATCATATACTTTGCAATTTGCGAAATCACATCTCTTAAATTATTACCAATCGAACAATGTCGCATAGAAAGCTTAATCATGAATAACTTCTAATCCTTCTAATCATCAAACTATTTCTTCATATTTCTACCATAATCAAACAATTTCATAGCTTACATCTCGCTTCATTCATAATTTATTATTTTCAATGAAGAAATGAATATTTATGGGAAAAATACGAGCCAGTCGTTGTAACCCGATTGGTAATGTTCCGTCCTAGCATTCTAGCAACCCAAATGTTGCAGGGCCGAATTACGCCTCCATAATGGATTGTGTCTTCGTTTTAGGGGCAAAAGTAGGTTGGACGGTGCCATACACGCCGTTGGAGCCTGAAATCCAATATGTGCGACTAAATTATAGCAAGAGTAGTAAAACTATTTTTACTTATGAAAATATCTGATTCGTTTAAACAGGGATAAACCATCAGAAATCTAACAATCTGATTATTAATGACGAAATATGCTCCAAAGGTCCACTTTTGGGTCCTCAACTTCGATTCATCCATAACTGAACTGCACAGTGTATGCATGAGTATACTGCAAAATATTTTAATGATTAAAGGAGAAAAGACGTCGTAAAAATTTAATAAAACTTCAAAAAACCAGAAAATGTATGGAACGATTCAGGCACGTCTGAAAAGCTGAACGCAAAGTTAATATCATTCACTAAAATATTCCTCTTTCCAATTACATATCCATTCCATGTGATGAAACAATGTCAGAAACAATTACTGATGACTAAGTTCCGAATCAGAAGCAACGCCTGGATAAAATATTTTGAGACACAAAGAGACTTATAATGTCACTACAAATATTTAAACCTAAGAACGTTGGAAGGAAACGCTGGAAAGCATGAGACATGTCAAACTCATACCTGCGAATTGACCTCGTACGAGCTACAAGCTAGTAAAGTACTAGCATACAGTAAATGGAGATCAGGAAAGAATGCAATAGTACATCTGTCCTGATGTCAGCGGTTGGAAAATAGATTTATCATCTAAACGAAATGTCTTAAAATTCTGAAGTTAAATAATCACTTTCCCACCGCAGGGAGAAAAGAAATCAGGCACTATCGCGACAGTTTACATTAACAAGGTCTTTTGGATCAAGTTGGGGTAGAGTGGTCAACTTATTTTAACACATAATTAATTAAAGCTGTAAGTATGCATTACGAAACCAAGAGCATGAGGAAAAGGACTGTTACGTAATAAACACAATTATAGGCCAAGGTCAACCAATCTACCATTTAACGGGTGAATCGAATAGCAGAATGACCCAGTAATTCAGGTAATTACAGCTTATACTATACAAATAATTCTTCAAATAAGGTGACAAAGTAATGTAATTTTGTATACAAACTAGAGAAGACATTTATAAAGCCTTTCATTAATTACATTAAACAGAAATTGACCGATGCAGCCTATTTAGAGAAACGCCCAACGAGGAAAAAGAAGAGTAAAAATCGGCGAGCGAACTGCGGTAGTACTGCGCCAATCAATGAACAGGCCCAGAGAACTCGAAACGACGCTACACTCCCCATTTTAACTCCATGTCTGCCTTATTACACTGGCTATATTGCTAAAGCTGAGGGAGAAAGAAAAAAACGAAGTTCGATTAAATTAACAATGTATTACGCTTATGGCTTATTGTAATATAAGGAATCGCTGGTGGTTGAATTCGATATAACATCAACTCCTGGCAACAGAGAGTCAAAATTTTCAAAAGCTTGGGGGCAGTTTTTTCCAAACCTATCTATACTTGAGTTTAATCGACATTTAAAATGTGTTTTCAGAAAAAATTGGGAGAAGTTTCCTCCCAAATACATTGCAAACATTGGGAGAATGTTTTCTGATAAAAAATTCTTATCAGTACGTTTCAATCATTCAGCAATTCATTAAATCCATTTGAACTAACATCAATTAAACCGTTTCCGCAATTAAGAATAGCTAGAAAAATAAACCGAATTAAAAATAAATTTTGACGGGTGAGCTGAGGCAAATTCTATTTCTAATTGCTCCTCGCTTGAAATTAGGAAAATACATCTTCTGTCTATAGGTGCACATAAATTCCGAAATTCAATGTTTTACACTAATCCCTCCAAGAAAAATGGTACTTTGCGTAAAATTCTATAATATATAACATAACTAATATTCAAATCCACAGTCATAGGGTCAATGGCTAAAGCATCATGCTTTCTGTCGTAAATAATAATTAACATTCGTATGGCATACGTAACTAAAACTACGATAAAATAAAGGCATTGGTTGATTTCTGGAAACGATTGACAATGGCCTCGTGCAATACTTACAGTAATGGCATCAATCGGTGTAATAGTAATGTAATAGTAAGACATTTAAAGGCATACCAATTTTGAAAAATTTCCACAAACAGGCACCAAAGACAATGTTTCGGGGGAAATGAATTATTCTATGCAAATTATTCTATCATTTTCTCTATCAAAAGCGATAGTGCACAGGAAATTCCAGTCCTCGAAACATCCACCTTTTACTCATATTGAAAGGAAAATTATACCTGTTCTAATATTAAAGAATGAAACCGAGTCTCGTCTGAGAACGAATATATAATCAATCGCGATGGAAACAGGAAGCCAGGTCATTAAACTCAAGAGCTCCAGTGTTAAGTCTCGCCAGAATAAAACCACTTAAGTAATACTCACACCGGTGGAAAATTATTACATAATATTACGTGAAAGGTGATAGGAAAGACATGTGATATTAACTGCAGCAGGAATGATGGTAGAGCTAGTACACAGCTGGTACAATTCAAATTCACTGTTTCAAAAAATATCTGAAAAAAAACTGAAAAAATGTATGAAAAAATTGAATATACTCTTAACACGCAATCGATACCTTCCAAAGAGTGAGGACTGACACGCTCTCAATGGATTTGCCCGTAGCGCTCTCGAAGCCCAAGCTATTTCACTAATGACTCGTAAAAAAAGGGCTGCAGGCCGATATTAATACTGGGTAAAAATGAATACACTGTGATGGTAGTGAACTGAATCGCCAGGAGTAAGTGGCGATGAATAAGACATATTACTCTTCCTGGGGAGGAAATAATCTTTCTTGGAATACTCGACAGCTGATTTGAGGAAAGACTAAATGATAAAAATAGAATAGAGGGAGAGCAAATGAAAGAACAGAGGCGAGAATAAACATGAAAGGGAACCAAACAGCAAAAACAGCCGGAATAGTCGGATGAAGTCGATGAAGCTGATACTCCGTGGTGCATCGAAAACGGTCTCTTCTTGGCCACTGACTTGTGATATGAGGACATTAGCAATAAAATCAGGGCCCGGAAATATGAGGGAAAGGAGAGCTGTCGCTGTTCTTCGCCACAGACAAGCCACGAGCAAAAAAGAGAGAAATATTCGGCGCAGGAGACAGGATTCCTGCTGGAACACCCCGGCGTCCATGCTCCCCCTGGGACCCAGCATGACACCCGAAAAACCACGGGCGGACCGCGCGTGCTCCTGCGACCGGCCATGGCGGAAGGACGCTGACGGAGAGAAGAACAACGGGGGTGCCTGTCGACGAGTGCAAGGGGATGAAGCGAGTGGAGGGGAGGGGAGTCGGAGAAGGAGAAGGCAGGGAAAGGAGGGGGAGGCGGCGGGGGAGGCAGTAGGACGTGCGAACCGTGCCTCCGGCCTAATTAATTCCCGAAGGTCGCCCGCCTCTCGCCGCGACACGTCCCCGCGACTCTGAGCCAAGGTGGGCGGCGAGAGAAGATTTTTTTTTCTTCCCCACCGGGTCGCGAAGATGTCAACGATCGACCCTCCCTCCGTCTTCCCTCACTTCCTTCTTCCCCCCCACTGATACACCACCTCCTTCCACCGCATTGATCGCGGCGTCTTAAAGAGAGCTGACAATTAACCGATTATCCCTTTCGTCCTGAGCGAGTAAACCGAAGAGCGCGTATTCCTCATTTAAAGGGAACCTGAGAAAGCATGAGGAGAGGGGTGTTGGTTGGTTGGTCTGCAGTAGATGGGGGAGGGATATTGGTGCCTGCGTGCACGTAATGAAATGGGAGCGTCGTTTCGAGGAGAACGGGAGAAAAGGGAGGTACAGTCGGGAGAATAAACCGAGGGATTAATTGGAGCCAAGAATCGGAAGAATGAACCCCCCTCGTCAACTGGAAGAATAAACCGGGGACAATAAAAGGGTCTGGGCGTTAAAATGGGTTGTCAAAGCTCTTCTGAGCCAGGCCGTGGGTCGCTCAAGCCCTAATGCAAGGGTGTGGGCAAAAGATTTGGGATCACAGTTTGCTCAACTATAAAATCCCCTTAGATATGAATAGTCGAGTCCCTTTGCTAATAAAAGACGATGTAAACCTCCCGAAAATTTCTCCCTTACGAAACTGCCACAGTTCCCTTATCGCCGAAATAATATAATAAGCACTAAGTAGTTCGGCTGGCCACTCTGCATAAGTTCAGAGGATATTTGCATATAAAGCACGTATCTTTTCGAGAATACATTCGAAAAAATTGATGTCACAAATAAATATACTATGGCACGATGTTGCTTTCAAACAGCATACTATAGCTATTAAATATAAGGTGAGCACATCTAGAACACACGATGGGACGTGAAGGATGAAATGAGGGTAAGCAGAAGTATTAAATGAGTTTAGTTCGTAATCTCACGGATTAGATAGAAAGAATATAAGAAATAAAATACTTGCACCTTCTATACCAATTGGAGAAACGTGAATTGAAATTGCGAATCTACATCAGCTCTTCGAAAGTACACCCGTCACCCGCCAAATTATACATTGAACCCTCGGGCCCCAATACCCCTATAAGCTTCGGCTAACCACCCGAGGTTAACCAGAAATGCTAGTTATATGAATAAATATTTCAGTGACAGGGATTGGAATATCCTCGATATTTACTTAACATCTGCTTAGGCATATTATTCATTACATTAGACTGATTGTAGGTGCCACATGTAGACTTCGTCACGTCCATTCAGCCGAATTTGGTGTAATAACAGATAGTCACTAAAAACACTAGCATTTCTTCGGAGAATTTGACGGATTTCTCACTTCTTTTTAAAGATGAGGAACTGCAAAAAGGTCACGGTATGAAAGTACGAAATAGAGGAAAAATGATAGTAAAACGTTACAATAGGAGGTGAAAAGTTAGTAATTTAGCTATGGAGTAAGGAAAAAACAGACATTTATAACTGTACACTTAACGAATCTTTTAATGGTCTATCATCATCCTACATCCACTTAGGAAATATCGATAATGATAGCCAAAAATTTAGGAATAAATATAACAATGAGAATGACGTGGCATTAACTACTTCTGACAGCTGATGGCAGTAAAGCATAAAAAAGCGTGTCACATAATTTATTCCAAGAGCCCAGCATAATGAAATGGAGGGCTAGGGTATCAAAAACGGTACGTAAAAAAGAGGGAAAGACCGAGCACAAAAGAGAGGATGTATCTGGAGTGAATGGCCGGCTTCGACCGGTTAAGAGTGCGGGCGAGCCTAAAATATACATTGGCGTGGGGCAAGAAGCATCGGGAAAGAAGAGAATATCGAGGTGGAGAAAGACAGGACAAAGGGAAGAAAGGTAAGGGAAAGCGTAAAAGTGCAGAAACTTGCGGTAGACAAGCCCAGTGAGTACAGCAGTAACGTAGGTATGAAAGGAAAGTCTTCAGCGTAAATGACAGGTTGTTGGGATAGAGTAGACCTTAATTCCAAATTAAATGCACGGTATGTGAATAGTAAAAGAATATATACCTGGGGAACTTCATTTCCCATTAAGATTTAAATTCATAAATTTCTCAGATTTTTCCATACTATCGATAGTTCAAAATGCCCATATTTAAATTTGAAATAATACTACATCTTACAATCGAAATCATGCTCATCAATAATTAATTTTAGCGGGCGGATAGACTAATCTCATTTAAACGCAATTCCATTTTATAAATTTAGACAATATTTGCTATGAATGATTTATCACAAATATTTTACCTGGCAACGTGAAGGTTATGGACTGTTATTAAAAAACATTGCGCGATTCCGGTAGCTATTAAGCGCTTGCCTCCACCTAAACCACTTTTGACCTGAATTTAAATTAATTGCAGGAGTTTATTATTCGCATCACCCATCATGGAATACAAAAGGCAAATATTTAAGGAGTATGAGTTTAAATACAACCCTCCTGCTTCACAAACATTTTGGATCCGATCGAAGCTATGCTTGTCATTTTTATTCTTGATAAATCCTTAAATAACAGCTCTTTCAAATTTACCGTCAAGTTTCTTTCTTCCCCTTCTATCTATATTAGAATATAATTTGTACGATAGGCAGCGTAAAAAGGATTTATTGTCCATCTAACCTTACATAAAATAGTAGACCACTAATAATTCTACATCTAGTACATTTATCATGTAATTTATGACTTTCTTTTAACTTAAATTCTTCGCCACCCTTCCCAACTTATCAGCAAGCAGTCGAGACTCAAAAAACGAAATATTCGGAACATAAAAATTCCAAGATTTATTTAAAAAAACACTGACATTCGGATTATGCAAGAGAAATGCTTTTATTATTTCATGTTCCAGGTAATTTCGGCTTGTGCCTATCTCACGAACGTTTCATTCAAAATGCAGTTAAAATCCACCGTGAGTATGAATGAAAAACTGAATAAGGGTATCATCACAGTAAAACGGCATGCCAGGGGAATGTATCTGGATTCACCAAAGGAATGAGAAACGATTCCTCCATCATAATTTTTTCATGATACGAAAGGGGAATAGAGTTAGAGGAGTGGAACTGAATACGCAAAGAGAATACGGAGTGAGAATCACCGGTTGAGAGAGCAGACATGCAAATTAAAGGAGCACGAGCTCATGAGGGAGACTGGGGATGTCAGAGTTTCCGACACCCAGGGAATAACTTAAATATGGCGCTAGCTTTGGGGGTGCAAAATAGCGACACAAAAAACATTCTAACCATTGCACGGCACTGGAAATTTCATGTCGGTACACCTTCCTACAACTCATTCTCACGAGACAAAAAATCCACACAAGTAGACGCGACAACCGCACACGATCCTTTTCGTAATGCCAGACCACTCGAAAAGTGTCATACGCACTAAGACATCATTGCTGCGAAAGCCAGATCGTCTCGAGGGCGGCATTGAGGTGTTCGAAGTGAAACGAAAATGAGAGGAGGGATTCAAGGGGATGAGGACATCGGGGAGGAGAAAGATGGGGTAAGGGGAGTTTGTCTGAAGAATGGGAACGTGCGTACCTGAGGAGAAAGCGCGGAGAAGGGGGAGAGATGGAATAGGTCGAAAAGGAGCAGTGATGAGGCATGTTGAGATGAATGGAGGTGTGGACGGAGGGTGGGGGTGAGGAGGCGAAGGCCTGGAGCGGAGGAGGAGAAGGGGAGGGGAGAGAAAGATGGCACACACTGCGGCGAGGGGTAGAAATACGCCTCGAGGAATTGAATTGGTTGTGGGGGTGAAAGGAGGCAAGAGACAGGTACATAATGAGTCATTAAATAATACAGAGAAAAAGGTATAGAGAGGGAAAATAAAAGTACTGAAGGCAAATAGAAAACAGGTAATGTAAGAAGAATAAGAGGTGAAGAACGGATGGAAAATTAGATACGAAAGGAACGGATTAGAGGCGAAGAAGGAATGGTAGAGTGACCCAAGTGGTAGATTGGATAGGTAGAGGGGAAATGGGTGCAACAAGAGATAACAGCAAGAAAATTTAAACGGTGGAGGTGGTTCATAGATGAGTGGTAAGCCCTGGGGCAGAGGTAAAAGGTGAAAATATGAGAACCAATATAGAGAAGGGGAAAATGAAGGAGGTAAGGCATATAGGCAAAGTTGTAACAGAGAAAGTAAGTAGAACGGGGGAGAGGCTGCGACTAGAGTGGCATGATAGGGGAAGGCACGTAAGAGTATGTGTGGACATGGTCGCGAGTTACGTAAGTCGTGAAAAGAGCACGCCACTGAGAATATGCCCTGGGTAGGGGAGAGAGCGAATACGGCAGGGTGATGAGTCACAAAGGAGAGACGATAGCATAGGAGAGCAAGGAGAATACACGCGCTAAAAGCGGACGCCAAATTCTAGACATGCCATTTCGCACACTAAGGTCGCACATAAGCGGAAACCAAGGACCATGCTCCAATGACATGTTAAGCGAGACATTTAAATCAAAACTATTCTGTAATTTACGCTAAAATTTCAACATGCGAGGGGTGGAAATGCATGGCTAATCATTCGTTTCTGACGCATTCACAGCGGCTTCGTAAACCGTCAAAAATAAAACATTAGTTAATGAATTAATAACGTAGTAAGCTTCAATAGCACGATTTCCAGCAAAATAAACGTTTGAAGCCACGCTATCTTCGCAGAAATTTGTAAAGGAGCTGAAACGATGTCTCCACGCCCGCCACAGAAACGTAAGCTGCGGATGCCGCAATATCAGCGCCCGCGGGGACCCATGAGTGGCCCGCCAATTCTGACACGCCAGGCGCGGAGAGGGGAGAGAAGAAACAGAGGTTTTTGGACGGAGCGCGAGAGAGAGAAAGAACAAGAGGAGGAACGAGACATCGCGCGGTTCTCTTGTTTTCCCTTTCTGTGCGCCGCCAAGAGATCAATTGTTCTGAAGGTGACCTCCTCCCCCGCGTGGGGGAAAGGGAGCGAGAAAACAGTTTTTCGCGTCGGGAGGAAGAAAGTAGGAGAGGGCGAGGAGGCTTTCTCCGGGTGGGGTGATGACGAGACGGAAGGGAAGCATGGAATGGAGGATGGCTGGGGAGGTTCTCACTCACCGGCGTCGAGGCAGCGACCGAGTCGGGTGAGCAGCAAGAGCAGGATGAGGGGGGAGAGCGGCATCGCCGGCAGGCGGTGCCTCTGTTGCTGTCGGTGTTCTTGCTGGAGGTTTTGGTGGCCGTCGCCAACGCTTTGGCGGTCGTCCCCCCGCCGCTGCCGGGCGGCGGCCGCCTCAACCGTCGCCGCCCCCGGAGGCGGCGGCCCGCTTCCTCCTCTTCCGGCGCCGTCCACCGCCGCCGCCGCCTCCTCCTCCCCCGCGGACCCGCGCCCGCCCCCGCATCGCCGCCCCCACGCCCCCCCTGGATCCGTCGTCCCGGCGGTTCCCCAGGGGACGGAGGCGGCCAGCGCGGAGGAGGGGGCGGTCCTCGCCACGGCCCCCGCCACCGCCGCCCCCGGCTTCACACGCCTCCTCGGCTATTCTCGCGGCGGCGACGGGTGCGCCAAGGCGGCGCGGGCGTCCATTCTGCCGCTCCCGCCCCGAGCGACGACGGGTGCTTCGGAGGGCACGGCGGCGGACGACGTCCCACGTCGGCGGCGGGTGAAGGAAGACGAGGCTGCGGCGGATGGAGACGACGTCGGGGAGAAACCAGCGCGGCGGCCGGGCTGGCTGTCAGGGGGAGGCAACGGGGAGCGCTGCCCCGCGGGGGGAGGGGGGAAGCCCGGGAGGTAGGGGACGGCGGCGGCGATTATGAGTGCCGGGTTATGGGAGGCGGGGGCTTCGGCGGGTGGGAACTGGTAGGACCGAGGGTGCCGCAGCGGTGGCGTCAAGGGATGAAGTAGTGTCCTCCGCTCCCTCACGAGAGACGACGGCGGGCAACTGCTCTTGTTTTCGGTGCGGGGGGGAGGCTGGCGAGGGGTGTTTGTGTGTCCTGTGTGTGTGAACGGGACAGAGCTGAGCACCTCAGGAGCGATCACTCGCCACAACGGCCACGCACTGGCAGTGGCAGCGAGGGGTGGATGTAGGGTGGGCGGGTGGGGAGGGCAGAGGGGAGGGGCCCGGCGCGGCGGGGCAAGGGGAGGTGGGGGGCGCTATAGTGCGGACGGATCCCGTCGCGGGGGCAGCACGGGGCAAGGGGAAAGGGAGACCCCTGGCGGTCGTGCGGAGAAGCGGCGAAAAGAGGAGGGCGAGCTTTCGGAGGGGGAGACGGGGCTACGACGGCGACTGCAGTCGTGGGAAAGCGAGGCCGCGTCCCCTTCTTCTCCGCCCCCCTCCCCGGCACGCCGCCTCCCCCGCCCCAATCCGACACCCTTTCCACGCCCCCACTTCCCTTTCTCCCTTCCCCATTTCTTTCCCTCGGAGAGAGAGATAGGGGGGGGGGAGAGAAAGGGAGAGTGGAAGGGGGAAGAAAGAGGGAGTGGATGGGGTTGGCACCCGCCAATCGATGAGCGAGGAGAGGGGATGTGCAGAAGGGGGGCTTGGGGAGGGGGTTGGGGACGGGCGGGGGGATGAAACGAATTGAATATGTGGAGTGGATTAGGGAGGCTCTCTCTCCTTCGCCACTCCGAGGATCGTCGGGAGCCGATATTCGGGGATTCCTCTTTGTCCTTCGCGGCGGAGAGAAGCGGGGGGCGGGGGAGGGGGGAAGAGGGGATTCCGATTCCCCGAGGTGAGTACAATGCGCGGAACACTCTCCTTACGCGAGGGGACACGTTCCAGAGAATCCTACGGGTGATGGATCCAAAGAATAGAGGCACAATGTATGACCCGACAGAGCGTCTCCGGAATTCGGGAATAATGTATCCGTTAACGAACAAGTGGATGATAAGAGTAAAGGCGACAAGGATCTCTCCGACAAACAGTATTTGGCCCCAAATGCACTTGCGCGCCAGATCGGTGGGACGTAGGGTAAACTCATATACTTTTAAACCTTGGGCTACCTTTCGTAGTTTTTTTGTGATTACAATTACGCAATGAAATTACGCACAGCAGAAAACCGCTGTAGAAGATATTTATTTACCTACGGTTTATGCCAGGAAACCTCGAGCTGCGTTTTAAATCCATAATCCATTTAGATTGACAAGTAGGGCGTCCAAAAGCTAAATGATCAACTTGAGGGCCACTCTGCAATTGAAATTGCTATCTCGATTAAAAAAGGTATCTCCATCTGATTCAGAATACTTAGTCTAGCATCCGCGGTACTAACAAAATGTGTTCGAGGGTCCCGGTAAAGGGACTGAGTTTTCCTCCGTGAAAATTCTGCTATTACGTTCAAGGACAAATTAAATAGATGCACAGTAGCTTGGAGAATCGGGAGTTATTTCCGAAAATTCCCTATCTTCTATGCCTATAAGGTAAAAGAGGAGAATAATACCTCGGATTCTGTATTTTACTGCCTAAAATATCGCCATATCTAGTCGACTCAGCTTGATATAGATATTACGAAGAAGGTGAATATCTAATATGGTTCTCCAGAAACTTCCTTCTATTTGCCAACATAATTTCAATTCGACCTTGCGTCAGCTGTAATGATACTATCACATGTATTTAAAAACCTGTTTAGCACAGTACTAAAATCAAAACGACCTGTGCATTTTTCCGGCTCCTATAATTTGGCTGGATTTACGAGTGTTTAAAAGCTTGTGACATAGAGTACAAGTAGGTTAAGTAGGTACATAATATTTATATATAACTCCTGTAGTCGGTTACTGAGAATAAACATGTGATGCAGCTCTCGAACAAATTCTCTCAGAGAATTATCGCGTATTTAACCACCAGAGACATTGACTGAGATATTTTTTGGGCAAGTTGTATTCAATGATATTCAGTGAAACTTCTCATTCCATAAATTTATCTCGACTGCTCTTATTCTGAACTTACTGGATTGAACCTGGTTTCTCTGTCTTTATATTCTCCCCCTTCAACGCCCACTTTCCCGTATGTCTACCCGGCTGAAGAAAGACATCACTCCGTACTTCCTGCTCCTCGCATTTGGGCCTCATTCCAAGCCCTCATCGGTGACAATGAAGTCCCGCTAAGCGCTAGAAATCTGGGATTGAAGAATCGGAAGACCCAGGGCAAAATAAAGCAATAACTTCTTCTCCACCCCTTTGGTTACAGGAGAGTGAATTGCCACTGGCACCAAATAGCTTATGTTCATTGCGTATCAATTAAAGTATGTTCAATGTATTATTATCATTGCTGGTATCTTGGAGAGGCTTGCGGTTAGAGCTTTCGGTCGCTGACTAGTTGATTTCCGATTGAGGTTTCAATAATGGGCGATGCATCTGGATACACTAAGCTAAGTGGAAGTCGAGAGGCATTTAAGTTCCAGATCTTTCAGGAACACCACATGTAGGATAGTAGCTGCTGCTCTTGCAATTATTTGGGAGGATTTCACATACTAAGGATCAAACTGGATACAAGTTTAATTACACCTTCGATATTCCAGCATTGAACTTCAATCAATCCGAGGAAACATTAAGACATAACTTACATTTCCAAACACTCTTTTCAGTTCAGCAATATTTTCTTATTTGATTCCTAGTTTTTCCTCCGTACATATCACGTATTTATCTGTATCTCTCCACTCATTTCCTATCATAACCGTTCTATAAATGGTATAATATCTCCGAGATGATAGACGGCAACTTGAAGTTCACACGCCGTCAGCCACGCCACTAAAATGCATCTTTCTCGAGTCATTCTCCCTCTCTCTCAATTTCAGGCACGCCTGATGCCGCGCATGAGGGCACTTTTTAAGAATTTTCTCTCCCCGATTAAAAGCATAACTTATGCAAGGGCATGTCACGTACTTAATTTTTTATTCATCAATTACCCCCACGCACCCCTCGGACGAAGTCTGGGCCGGCGAAGTTTCGAGTGTGGGGGGGTGTTGGATGATGGTGGACGGGTAGTTAGCTCGAGAGGGGGAGAGGGAGAACGGGGACGTTTCATTAAATGGCTCCCCAAGGGATGCTCGCACACAATGCGACGATAAATGGTCCGGATCCTGTCGAGTGAAAACCTCGGAAGGGGGAAGCGGCGGTTCCACAGATTTTCGGGTGAGTCGCGTATTTCGAAGCAATCGCCGATTATTGATGGATTCCGGCCTAGATTTCATTTACGGAGGGATTATCGCCGAGGTATGCCACCTCTCTCCCCTCGTAACACGCATTCGTCACGGTCATTCGGTTAACGCATGATTTATCGGAAGATCGTTCAGACGGGTGGTGGAAGTTATGGATGGTGTATTTGACACTTTTCCACGGCCGCAAAAAGCATTTTAGGAATAATTTCCAAGCAAAAGGAAATTTACAAAAGGATCACGGTAATGAATGTCGGGGGTCATTATCCTTAGGTGGCTTAGCCTAGAGTGGCTGTAACATTCATAGCAAAGATGAGAATTTCCAGAAATTATTTCCAACGAATGGGAAATTTTCATAAGTAGGATGATTGTAAGGGTTCATTCAATTCCTATTGCAATGGCGGAACCATTAGTAAACTGAATGGAAACTATTCTTACGGTTATTATGCTTATGCAATAGCACCGGAATATTATTAAAACTAATCACAATGAGTCGGTTACTGAGAATAAACGCTTCAGGGAACGATATTCAACGCTATATGAAAAGTAGCATTGATTAAATTCCAATACATTTGTAATTCCATTACTCCGTTCATTCAATTGGTGTTTCTCTAATTTATATAAATTATTTTGAACCGTTCAATGTCAGTTTCTCGTCACAGAAGAGAATTTGCGCCATTACTTTGCTTGATATTCATTCCAGTCAATATGCAATATTATCTAGTTCCGTTTTATATGCAGCACAAAGTATGTTTTCATTGTTAATACCAAGAACGTTAATGCATTCATTTTTTGCGTTAAATGTGAGTGAGTCTTTTGATATCCTTTGTTCACAAATGGTGTTTGTGCTACCAATTATTTTTCTATTAACCAAGTAATATAAACAAAATATAATTCTTGCTGTGGCATGTGTTGACTATTTTGAGTAGGTACTTTCAATTTCGAGATTGGTGTTTCGTCGTCTGCATGAAAAGCACGGACAATAAAACGATTCAATACAGGTACGGCATTGAAGATTAAGGATGGATCTGCTCTTTTAAGAGGCTGAAAATTAGCGTATTGAGAACCAAAATTTTCTATTTTTAAACTTTATATTTATTATCAACCAATTCTCTTTATATGAAGCGTCGAGTTGCTAACATAGAAATAGAACGAAAAGGGTAGTGTTCGATGCAGTAGGAAAGCAAATAACGAAGATATCAAAGGAAAGATGTGATATGAAAAGTGTACGCAGGAATCCGTCAATCGAGGAAGAGGGAGGGAAGATTTCGTGTTTTTAAGAGCTAAGCAGTGCAAGACCAGGAGTAATTTGTATTAAAACTTGGATATGAGAAACATTAATTTACTGTTTCCACTTAAATCTACCTTACTGGGAAAAAATATCATAAAAGCTTCTCCAAAACGGCATCTTCAACAACGAATGTAACAAGACCATAGATATGAGGACAGAGACACATAGCTGCGTTTGGATGATTAGAGCAAAAGAAAAATACAGAGAAAATTCAAACGTCAAGCAGATATAAAAACCCACTTGATAAATAAGGGGATATGGCAAAGCCACCGCAAACAAAAGCGAGCTTCAAAGCTTATCAAAGAAATAAGCTCATTACGGAAGTAACAGCAATAATCCTTTCGTGGTTTCCTGATACTACTCACCTAAAGCTGTTATGGGAAAGAGAGCTTCGGATTGTATGTATCCGTTTTACACTGAGGCATTAAGGACTTAATAATCAAAAGAATTTTCAAACTGAATACGAGCTATTAACATCAAAGGTCACTCCCGTGGAATGAAATGGATTGGTGTATAAATAGGAAGGTTATGACGAGCGTATTCATGAAAATTGTTTCGCATTATGTTTGAGAATTATCAGACTGAATTCAAAATTACAACTAAGCTTTTAGGTAAGATTATTACAAGAATACTTGTTAACAATTAATATAAATCAACTCAAAGAATATTTAGGATTATAAAGCCAGCTAAGTCTAATGAATGACTATTACGAATGATTCACCCCCTCGAATTCGTATTTCCAACATTTATCATAATACTTTATTCATCATCAAAACAACAGCAATTCAAAAGTGACTCAAGATTTTAAAAATATTTTGATTGTTTATAAGTAAAGTGAAAAAGTTACGGAACACTAATAACTCGAGGGCAATAAGTCATTACATTTAAATTCAAGACAATTTAGCTCTTATATCTAACCGATAGAGAAAATGGGGAAGAATTGCAAGAAACATAAATTGTAAAAAGAGTTAGTGTATCCTCCACTTGACTTACCTTACCAAATTAACAATTTAAGAAGAGGATCCCAAAATTGTAGGTGAATGTCAGATGCATATACCCAATAGACAAGTTTATGAAGTAAATACCTACAATTATGAGCCACATTATTCACATTTAATATTCCCTCCTCGCGCCCTACTCTAATTACTTGTTACAATATCTAGTCGAAAAGCAGCAAAAAATATATAAAATCTCATCGATATAAGTTTCAAAAGTAAGCCTCTTCCTTTTCACAAATGAATTGTCCCAGAAAATTTGAAGTTTATGAACGCTTATATTATATTACTGCCGTGGATAATTTTACTATGATTGAATTCTACAATGATTTTTCTCTTGACTTCACCCAGATGAGTCAATAAAATCAACATTACCGTTAAATGTCATGTTTCATCTGATTATTTCTAGGATATTCCCAACATGCATGGTAAACAGAAGTGAAAGTGACAAGACGTGATCTTTCTCGTGCAATATTCGACGAGAATACGGGGGATTAGTGATAACTGATTCATTACGGATAAAGGTAAACTGACCACCCTTAGAGAAAAAAGAAAGTGTAGAAGATATCACTTTTCTTCCCCCGATAACCAAGTATTCCAGCCACATTCTCCACATCGCGTGCTATGAAACATTTTTTAACGGCCATGAAAACTCTGTCCTTGACATTAAAACAGCATTTACTCTAATCTTTTCTTTTCATCGAAAATAATGAGGAAAATTGAAGAGGTCGACAGCCTAAAATATTAAACCATACATTAAAAATCCTAAACTTTACACAATAGCATATAAGCTTTAAGCTTCATGTTGAGCAACTAAAGGTTTCGACTCTGAGGTAATAATAATAAGGGGATTTATAACCCTTTGACTTCACCTCGAAATGTAGTCACATTACTTCCAAGAGAAGTGGATGAGAAAATAAATTCTGTCATACCTAGTTATTATACCTCTATTGGTGAGTGTAAAATGAGTGTCAATCGACTTACAATTTTTCTACGATATCGGTTTTGAAGGCAAACGAACTGCTTATACTCTGGTACTACAATATGTTTCATTCCACTAATCTCTCGGTCTGATTATCAGTTGTCAGGGTACGCCGCTAATGTGCAGCGTTACTCCACAATCAAGCTTGTAGAATATGGGATCGGCGTGCGTAGACAATGATCGGCGAGATTTGAGAAATTATGTTATGTAAATTTAATCAGAGTCACAATTTTACGTGTATTCACATGGGAATCGTTATCAGACCATTGGTTAAAATTTAGACCGAACCTTTTAAATTGATTTGAAGCTTATGTTATCCAATGGCGATGGAAATATTTTGAGGACGTCTACATAGTATGACAGACCCAATCACGAAAACTGAGTCAGCGAGGCTGTACTGCCGTACGGATAGATTCAAAATGTCTGTTTCTACTGGTGGTAAGAGATCATAGGGGGCATCATAATAGGCGGATAGTGAGCGCAATCTCATCTAGCTAGTTGTGAATCTGAAATAAGTTCTCACATTTACTAAGTCACGCTGACTACACCCTCTCATGTACAACGTAACAAATATCAAAGTGAATTGAAAGAAGGGATTTGCCTATTGATAAAATGTCAAATTGTTCGTAGTTTATAATCATTTAGTTGCACGCGCACGTTGCATCAAGTCACACACTAATGAACGCAAATAAGGCGTTTCAAAACACCCTCGAGGTGGCTCGTGGGATACTTTGTGTACGTAAATGTTACGGTGACATAATGTGAATTTCTAAATATTTAACACAATGAAAGAACCAAAAAGGATAGACCCTTAGTCGTCATAAAGTATTGGTAATCGTTTAAGATGCTCCGAACAATCTGGATTGGTTTGATAGGATAAATCATGAACACGCTGCGCTGGTGCCGAGTTTTCATTTTACATTGTAAATTAGTAATATTACCTGTATATGAACCTTTAACCATCATTAACTGTAATGTTGATATACATTTAAAATATTATTAGGACAAATGGTTGGAGAAAAAGGAAGGCTGCTGGCTGTTGAAAAGATGATGGGACATGACAATCCTCGAGTGAAAAGCGAATGGTAAAAATAGGAAAGGAAGACCTTGCATGGAAGAAAAAGCTCAAATTGTTAAGGATGAGAAAGAGAATAACTATGCATATATGAAGAAGTTAACTGCGTCAAGCCAATCTTAGCATTGTTGACCTATAATGATGATGATGGTTGAATAAATGACAGATAATAATGAATTGTTTTACACCATATGGAACAACTATGAGATTGAAAATTTACGGTTCTTCAAGAAAGAACTACCCTCATTAGCTTGACAGTAACAACAGAAATGATGGGATATGATGCAATTACCGCTAAGCTCGCTGGTTTTATAAAGTTTTGCGTTATAAAAGAGTTGAAGCGAGATTTACAACAAATACTAAAAATGTAATGACCGCCAAGAAAAGACACGACTATGTTCTCGATGGCTATACGTTCGAAGGGATTAAGTGGCCACTTATTTCCCTATATTAGGAAACGAGTGAGATCGGATGATGTCCCATTACCGTCTTTGCAATTGCAATACTTTAACGCTTAATGTTTTCAATTTTGTATCTAATGTTTGACCGTCTGAGCTTCGGCGCCAAATGAATGGCTCCTCTGCGTCTCACGTGGCTTGATCGACTCCCAATAGTTAACTGTCCCGAGGATGTGACGCGCCGCCACGACGAGTAGATGTGAACAATGGCAATTTGGGCAATACCGGTGGTTTTGTAAGAGAGTTCGCTGGGAGACACAATTTGGAGCTCTGAATTTTAAGTATACCGAAATGAGAACCTCTGTAAACGAGAAGGGCCCATGCTGAACTAATCTCGTGGAAACGCATTGGCCATGTGACTCACAAAAAAGCAGAATTCACTCAAGATTGTGTCGAAAAACCCGAAAAACAGAAACAATATGTGAGACACGTTTTATTCAAGGAATGAATTACGCTTCCTTCGAAAATGACGGAAGTAACATTCTACAAACAACTTTCTATGAATTTGATCAAAATTAACCACTCAGTTTCAGTTTGAGCAAATGCTCCATGGCTGTTTTCTTTACGGTTTAAGCTGCGATAAAATTATAGAGGCTAAATCGACGAGGAAATGAGAAATAGTCTTGCTTCTTATGCTCGCTAATGCCTCCTCTAATTGAGAAAGCACGGAATAAAATAAACCTAGGGTAAAGCCATAATAAAAAAGCAGTGTCTCATGTTTTCTCCATGCCAAACATGGAATGTCTCCAAATAGATTTTTTAACGTTAAGTACCATAGTAATAATTTTTTGACACATTTTTGTTTTTTTAACTAAAGAACCACTTTGGTATTTACGTCATTTACGTATCCCATGTCGCATACTGAGAAATTAAGCATTTCATGAATTTTAAGGAACAAATAAAAAAATACTAATGAGTGAAACTTAATTTTAATGCAATATGAATTCATCCTCAGTTCTTCTCATTACAGGGAATTTCTCATTGGACCAATTTATAGGATGGTAAATAAAGGCGAGATAATAAAGCAAAATCATCAATATGAATATTTAATCAGTAAATAAATATGCTCAAATATTTATGGAATGGGAAAAAGTTTAGGGAATCCATCCGTTGATATGACAGTGTCTCCTTTCGGTTCTGAAAAATCACGCTTTCACCGAAAAACTGAATGTTACCTCAACAAAGAGCTGACGTCAGATAGCGATCAACTTCCTTTCATCCTCAGGATCAAAATATGCTCCCGCTCCGCTCATGCTTTCTCCCCGGATTACTCATAGCTGCTTGACAACAGCGCACAAACAAACAATAGGATTTCAGGGTAGGGAAACGTCATTAAACAGGAAAGGCGACACTTTGTTCTTTGACGATCAAAGACCCCCCTTCCTCGATCCTCTTCTTATTCTTATATCGCCGCTCAAGGGGAAGATTGATGCAAGGGTGATATGAACTTCAACCGGGCATCAAAAGCACCAGATAAAAGGCTGCCCGCAGAATATTACGCGTTGAAGAAACGCCCCCTTCTTCATAAAATCAAGCTGGTAAGAAAAACGGCATTTTGAGCGTGGTGGGCATACTACGGAGAACTTGAGCGGCTGTAGTTAAACATACAAAAAAGGAGACACAGACGAGAGGAAATATAGGAGGTATGCGGCAGTTAATTTATACGGAAATATGAAGAAAATGATAGGGAAACATATAACCATCAAGCATGCATTTATATTATAGGGAAATATGAAGGAAATGATAGGGACACAAATGATCATCATGCATGATCAAAGAGAGAGTGTGTCTCGAAGAAACTAACGGAGAGTAAATGAGAGAAAGCGTAAGGTACACACTAAAAAGCAAAGAATGTTGAAATGGTGACGGCAAGGATAACTGTAAAAGGTATTGTGAACTATACATAATAATGCAAGATGTAAGATATTTTATGGTAAAAATCGCACATATATTGTACATAGAGGTATCTTTCAAAGATCATTCATTAACCAATTTTAACTATTATGAGTGTTCAACTGCTCAGTATTATTGTTGCTTTACTGATTGACGATAAGTATGAATGGAATTAAAACTATTCCAATACACTGCATTTCGCCCGTAAACATCTGCTTCACAATACAATGTTCTTCATTGTTCCATCTCTCCTTTTTATCTCCACGTAATCTGAAATGCCAATTTCTTCTCCTCTCTCCACCCCTCTTGTTTTCTACTTTCCCTTTTTTCAAAGTTTTGACGCAACATTGCCTTCTTAATGGAATAATAATAATATTGGTAGAGGGAGTCATGAACTCGTTTATCATGCACGTAGCACAGACTTATGAGCAATAACTCGCACGCACGCACGATAGGGAGTCATCTGGGGTAGGGTCGGAGAAACGATGAAACATCTCGAGACAAACACCCCTCGCCGCTCATTTTCCGCCACGTTGCATTCCAATTAAGAAGCGGGATCGCCTTTCACGTTCCCACAATGCCAAACAAGTGCGGATCCGACACGCCCCATCCCTGCTCTCCTGCGTCTTCCCTCCTCCCTCCCTCTCCGCTCCCCTCCACCTCCCCCTCTCCCCCCATGGTCGCTTCCGCTTTTCATCTGCCTACTTCCCGCAGACCCTTACGATCGCCCACCCCCCCTGCCCCCTTTCCTCATATATTAACTTACCCGTCCACCTCTCCCAGCCTCCCACCCCCCCCCCCCCCAAACCTTTTCCAAACCCCTCTAACCCGCCATATCCCAGGACCCCTGAAAAAACATCCCCGCTCTTCCCTCGTCCCCGCTCCGCCGTCAGCACGCGCCTTTCAGCATCCGATGGAGGGCTAAAATAATTACAGCCACAAGAGCGATGGGGGTGAGGGGGGGCGGAGTGAGTGGGCAGATATTTCAATCGTGTGGGAGAAAGGATCGAGTGTAAACACAGGTCGGGGAGGGGGAGAGGAGGCAGTGAAGGGATGGGGTGGCCATTCAGGACGCATTAATAGATCCCTTACGATGCATTTCGGTGGAATGAGCCGAATCCACACAAACGACATCAAAATTCACGGCGACGCGTGAAGCTTTTCCACCCTCACGTGCAAACAAGGGGGTCAAAATGGATAAAGCACTTCTTTTTATAACGTTTTGCGAAAAAAGCGGTAAATTCACGCAAGGCGTTTAACTCAAAAAAAGGAGAATGACACTGGCATGCAGTAGAAGATTACCAGTTTCTATGTTAAACTCGACAGACAAAAGTTTGATGAAGTGAAAGAGCTTTGCTATCAGGGAAGCAGAATAGTGAATTTCAACAAAAGGAGAACCTACTTAAAACTGAGTTGACAAGCTTGGAAGTAAAGGAACACTTCATTCAAACTTGCGTGTGGAGTATGCTTCTTTATCGCAGTGAGCCATGGACAATGAAAACCGCAGAGAAGTCAAGACAGGAGGCATTATAAATGAGTCATTATTGAATAATGGTGAAGACACATTGAGTTACTGTTGAAGAAACTCTATGAAGAAACGTAGAAAAGAGAAATCTGACGAAAATCATCAAAAATAAAATTATGCCACTTCATTGGACATATCATTAGACATGATAGTATATTGAAGACTTCAAGATAAACGTGAATGGGTAGAGTATGTAAGGCCTCACATGAGATTTACAGAGAAAGTAATGAAGGATGAAATGGGAAACAATATTTTTAGGAAGAGATAAGCCTATGCTCGACTGAAGAGCTACATCCTACCAATTTCAGGGTTGATGAAGAGTGTTGATAATTTGGGTGAAACTCAGAATTCAATTAGTAATGCTAGTAAATGTGCCAAGAAGTCATATCCGACAGACATATACGCTAAATGAGTAGTCCTTAGGTTAAGCTAAAGACGAATATTACACCCATACCCATGACGGGTTTTTAATCGGCAGCTTTGGGTTGCTATACCAACACTTTACCAACCCACCCTTAAACTCTCAAGCTACGAAAAACCTTTCACGAAAATACAGTAAAGTAGGTACTATCTGAGTGAAGTATTGGAGTGAAAAAAATGTGTGTCATTTATGAAAAAAATGTCTTTCATTGAAATATATATTCAAGAATGAGGAAATTCTTACGGAATAGAGATGAAGAGCTAAAGTAAAATCCTGCAGTGAGAAATAATGTAGGACATACATAATGCGTTCAATGAAGCCTCCGCCGCGAGCATGTGGGAGATATTTCCAAGAAACTTTTAAAAACCCACTAATATTTCCTTCGAAGTTTCCGTAAGTAACAGTCACCATTGCATAAACCGTAAACAAAATTTCATCATAAAAATTGATAAGTGTAATAATTCATTTCTGTAATGCCTAATATAATTTCAGTAAATTCTTAACACTAAAGGGATTCCTACAAAATAGGAATAAAAATGATACAATGAAGATCAGATAGCAGAATGCAAACATGAATTCTATGGAGCAAGGAAATAAAATGGCAATATTGCGCATTTTTCCTTTTATGCATCGATATTTTAGATCCACCAATCGAAATCTCCAATTATTTGTGAAGCTCGTTGTAATGTAGGAAGAAAAGGCCTCAGTAAAGTATACTAGGATTACACTATTTTCTTCTCCAGTTCATGAATTCAACACGATTGTGATAAATCATGCACAAAAAAAATCACCGAGTCCGAGGAATGCCTGAAAAATTTAGTCAAAAGTGTAACGTCTCATAGAAAAACTATCCTCTCGATTCGAACGGGTGAATCAGCTTAGTGAAGGTAATTACACGGTGCGATCGAAAAAATATAGGAATGTTGAAATAACAACGTTATTTCAATAGATACAGCTTATTCATGCTGGTTCCCTTTAAAGTAATCTCCTTGCCTGGCAACACACCACTACCGACGTTTCTTCCGCTTTCTATCTTCTCCGCCTCCTTCCGGAGGGCATCTTTTGGAATGCCCTTTTAAGTCTTTAGTACAGTCGCTTTCGACTCTATTGATTGTATCAAATCAGCATCTTTTCAGAGGCAATTTCAACTTTAGGAAAAGGAAAGAGTCTGCCGGAGCCACATCTGGGGAGTAGGGTAGGTGACAGACCACCTTAGTCCTGTTTTTATCCCAAGGAATCGCTCACAAGTAGAGAGGTGTGAGCCGGAAAGTTGTCATGAAACAGAGTCCAACTCTGGTTCCCTCAGACATACGCGGCTTAAATTTTGACGCGACACGGTGCATTCCCAAATTTTCTGTGAAATTGTAGTGAGACAATCCAACACTAATTTTATCTCCTTCATCTGACTTGGAAGGTCTCCAACTTTAAGGACATTCATCAGTCGAAGTTCTCCCTATTTTCATACGAATATATCAGTCAAAACACTATGACTGACTCTTTGATTCATCTCTTAAGGACTGTTGAAGCATTTGGATCACCTGGGGGGCACCCTTCCCCAACTTGAATAAAAGTTTAAAGCACGCATGTTGCTCCGCCAAATCATTAATTTTTACAGAGACAAAAATATTACCACAGGCCACTGCAGACTTTGATAAGTGATACTGTCGCGCAGAAATATTTATCATTTCATTCCGTCAAGTGGTTTGCGCGTAGCGTACTCAGTCCGGTCTTTTTTTTTAACACATCTTGTATGCTTGAATTTCTACCCGCACAAATACCTTAAGATTAGAGACATTGAATCATTATTTAGTTTAATGGCAAGTTAATTCCATAAAAATTCCTATACGGTCTCCGATCTAATATCCTCGCAGATGATGACAGTTCTTCTGGGAGCTACATTGCAAGACAAAGGATAACCTATGAGTTGGGGGACCTCAGGATTTTCATCACAAAAGTCTATTGCAATACGAATATTATATCGGTAATCCCATTATGACAAATTATTAACTGAAAATGTCACATGAACGCAGTGTTGAACGACGCCCCACTAGGCCCTAAAGTCAGCTGCTTCGTACCTATGCCTCTGATGTGAATATACTAAACTATTCCTATTACCATAACCACAAATAGTGCATTTGAAAAAATTCGTGGCTCTTGAAAAATCTCGTGAAACGTATCGGTTAAACACTGCGATGCACATTATACTGTCCGCTCACGACCAGAATCACAACGACCAGCGACAGTAATGTCACAGCAGCCACATTCCGCGGGCATTATCGCATAAGCTCCAGTTAAGTGCCGAGTAGGCGGGCTTATACGCACTCCTACTCGGAAAGGACGCGAGGACAGGCGCCAAAGAAACGGCACCAGAATAGCTGCAATACAAAACCGAAGAGCAAGGCAGCATAAAGGTATAAAATACCTTATCTTTATCTTAATGTTAACCGTGAGACTCTGAACATGTTGTATCACTTACCGTAGCGGCATCAATCTCCACATCATTGCTACATCCACTGCCATTCCCTGCATATTGCTGGCTGGTGATGCGGTGAGAAATTAAGGCATCTAAAAGAAGAAAAAAGTTACACAATAGTACATTTTCCATACTCAGATAGCTGAATTTGAACAGAGCAACAAAAAATAATCAACCGGATCTTCATTTCTAGACGTCCATAAACTATTCTCTCACACCGTGTAGTGTTTCATATATTTCACAGCAAAGGAGAAGCAATTGAATAACCCGAAGAAAAATTCGTGTCATCGCAGTTATGTTTAGTGAGCGTATTTTTCATGCATTTCAATTCATTTTTAGAATGTAAAAATTGCACAGATATTTCTGTAAGTGCAGTGATCCCAAATGATATGAGTTGGAAATAATAAAACATACATAGTTTAGTGGTGAAGTTAAGTATGATGAATTGGTACTGTAGTTAATACCAATAGGACTCGATGGAAATGCATACATGAATTTAGTACCCCCCGTAGCAGGCTATCACGCAGTGGTTTGCAGCGTACTATTAACATGTTATTAACAGTTCTGGTCTCCAAGTTTATATACCGACCACTTAAAGTACTACCGACTTAGCACCGTAATTTCCTACGACCTATTGCTTCCATCCGACATAACTTAGACATAATGGTGACCTTCTCATCTAACTTGGCAGCGGTCACAGGCTTATAAACCACAACAATGATACCAGATAACCCATTATTCAATCGCTCACCTTAAATGAGTAACTTGGAAGAAATCAGTGCATTAAGGAGAATGATATAACAGATGTGTAAAAAAATCGAGCCAAAAAAACTAAAGATAAGTTTTAAAAGCTAACTAAAGGCTCGGAAATCAAAAATCGAGAAAAACAATTAACCTATTTCTTGTCAAGATTCTCCCCATTTCTCATCCCCAAATTTGGCTCACGTATCGTGGTCTGGATCTTTGACTAAGATTTCGAATATTGTGTGGAGCGGAACGAGATTAAATAGTAAGGGTAGCCTCTTTAAATTCAGTGACGAACGATAGCAGCGGCAGGAAAGGAAGTGGACGGGTATACAGTGGATACAAAGAGGGAAAAAACAAAGAGTGATTGAGGGTGTACGCCGTTCCCTCATTCTGTACGGACTACCAAAAGGCTTTATTATTAGTTAAACGGCTATAATCAAGGATATATTGTATACTTTCGCTCTTAACTACCTTGGTTATCTTAAATACATCTTTATACCTAAAGTTACAGCCATAGGCATGTCGTTTTATCTCTAGGCTCCGAATATATCTCATCTAGGAATTCACTGACACCGTCTACTATTGAAAATCTGCCGATTACTCTTTCGATGCATTCTTTTCCCCGACTGCTTAATCATGCCCGATATCTATTCTATTATTTGAGCAGCCCTTTCAACATGACAAAACCAGTGAAAGACACATCCTTTCTGTTTATTATTAAAGGAGGGTCGGAATCACATTCTTTCAACAAAAACACTACCATATCCCCCATATTTTCATAAAAGGTGCTGAACTAATTTGACGAGCAGGAATTAATACGAGAATCTCCACTATATACCACAATATACCACTTCAAATGCAACTGTGCTATCACAAAAACTTGCTCGGAATTATAGGAACTCCATATCGCTGTTCCATAGCCGAGCAATTCTATAATCTAAATTCTTAAAATACTTATCAATGACTGGAATATTTTTTCATCCAATTTTCTGGTTTAAAAAAACGGAACACATCAGGTAGATAAGGTAGGTGTGGTGGCTAGATTAATAGGCTCCCATTATGGGGGCCCGGATTCTAATTCCGGTAGTGGCATATTTTCACTGGGTATACCAGTCCATACTTGAGGGCCTTGTAGAGAGCACTTTGAGTGAAGTACTCTGTACGTTGGATAGGACGTCAAGCTGAGGACCCCTTGGTGCTTTTCGTTAATCAGGCTACTTCCGTTGCCGGGTTTCTCTCCATCCATCCTCCGTTCCCAGAAAAATTCCACCCCTACCCTATTACTCGCTTATCCTATCTGGCACAAATATTCTCAATTGTTGGTCACCTACCCTAGCATAAACGGCAGCAGGAAACATCAGTCGAGTGTTTTATTTAACCAGGATGGTTCCAACAAACCGTGATAGCGTACCATATGCAGCAATCAATATATTTAATGTAGGAAAACCTTTTAAAGAAGGAAAACGTTCTTATCATTTCATAATGGGGTTTTGAATATTACTCTATTTTATTTCTGGAAGTGAGACCAATTCTATATTATTTTCTGTGGCACTGCTTTACATTTAGGTGTAGCACCAGAAGCGGTAACCCTAAAAGAAAGGATAAAACGTGTAAAAAAAGATTTTACGATGTAAAACATTAATTATACCTTAAGATATATTAAGATGGCCTGATTAAGACAATCGACGAAGGAAAGGAGAGCAGGAAGAATGGAAAAGGCACGCCTCGTATAAGATATATGGAACAAGTTGTGAAGGGTGTAAAAGAGAAGAATTACGTTAATATGAAGTAATTGGACGATAGAAGAAAGGAGTGGAGGGCTATCCTAGGATTGCTGACAAATGATGAAAATATTAATTAGGTGAGAAATGAAGAAAAAGAACTCTTTATATCACGGGGGTAACTTAAACGTTGCCAACGTATAAAAACTATGATCACGCCATGATACAAGGGCTTAATTAGGCTTGTTTTTAAGGCAAGTTTACCTGCACGAAAACGCAAAAAGCTTGGCTGTATTTAATATAAACTGCTGCTCCAACATATTCCATGAGTTTGTAGGGCCGATACGATGCGGCGACTGGATGTGCATGTGTCCACATAGATGCGCTACTTGACTGTTCCACATTGTACTGGACTGATATCAGCCTTTCCTTCATGAAGTGATAAATTAAAAAAAAAACATTTTTAAAGATAGCCTCTTGTGTTCTACCCGATGATCCATCTGGCTGGTGACGCTTCAATTGAAACCCCAACAGAGAGTGAGATTCACACTGCATGATTCGAGGAATTCTTTGTGTACCGTATGCGCTTGAGATAGATCTGGTATCCAGAAAGTAATTCAGATTGGGTGTACCTGGGCATGCACTACGACATCTCCCTCGAATTTGAAGATCCTGTTACCATCACCCCAGCATTACCCTATGGTCTACTACTGCCCCTGAATTTACAATGTTAATTCTATAGCAATAATTCGGTACAAGCGATAACGTCATCTATACAATACGGACATGCATGGAAGAAATATTCAACATAAACCTAAAGCTTATATCAAACGACAATCAGCGCCGACCAGAATTCCAATAATATACATCTATTCCCTTTGGACAGAGACAATCTAGTGGTATATCCAGAGTGCAAATCACAACTAGCGGCGTTATAATCGGCGATATAGCGGCGTTATAGCGACGTTATAATGTTCTTTTTTGCACGTATATGCATCTAAGTAATACACATAAACATGATAAACCAATAAAAATTTAAACAAGAATAAAGTGAAACATTGGATGAACCATACAAGCGACAATGAGAGCACTACTAGCCAAATTTCCATTTCTTATACTCTTTATTTCTATGTGCATTAGTCATTACCGACCACTTTTATTAAGTAACTTCGCGCATGATGATTCCTCCACGGTAAGGGAGAAAGAAGGGTGGGTGAGGGTCTGACAAGGAACAAAGGTCTTGACAAGGAATGGACACGGACAACCTGAAAGTTCGTAACTCCTCTTTAGAAATTTAGGTGTCCCTTATGCTCATTATTAAGAGCTGACAGGATAAAGAGTTCCAGTATAATGTATTTTGTGAAAAAGATTTTATAAACTCATTAATAAAATCTGTTCATCTTCTGTCCACCTATTACTATCTTGCTATTTATACATATCAAGGGATTGGGAACCAATTCCATCCTGAATGATATACTTTATTGAGGGCTTATAAAAATGATAGTGAGAGAAACTAAACTGAGTACCACTCGTCAAATCTCTCTAAGTTTCTAGTAAGTTCCGACAAAAGAGGGAAAATTAGCTCCGTTGGGGACTACAATAATAAATAAAATTCGCTGGGAGATTCCAACAATTAATTGCAATATTAATTCCGTCATTACCTCTTAGTTTGAAGCACAGGAAAAAAATTATGTGGCCTGATAATTGGATATAATTTCAAACCAAAGAAAGTGACTCCAGCGCACCGAGTACTGAAGCAGGCAGCGCTGACAGCCTAAGGGATCCACGTCCTACGCTTCCCAACCCCTGCGAACAACCGCCTGCAGAGAATTTCGCCGTGTATCATTTCCTCCCCGCCTCCGAAAAAATGCCCGGTCTTCAACCCCATCGTCAAACGCACCGATGCACATCACAAACACACAGGCACTGACCGAAAGGCCCTCGCTCTTTTCTCCCCGACCCAACCCACCGTCCCACGCAAAGAGGGCAAGTCCCCCTACCCTTCCCCTCGTAGGCACCCCTAAAGGCAGAGGGCGCACGAGACAACGCGGTGGCACCTGCCCGGTGGGGGACAGCTGTGTACGTGAGCGTGTGAGGGAGAAGGGAGGGAGGGGGCACTTCCGGTCCATTCGGGAGGGGACGGTGGCGGGGTGGAGTGGTGGGGGGTGGCCGAGAGAGCGCGGGTTACATGCGGGGGGAGGTGGCTTATGGGTTGAGGGATGAACGGCCACTAATGTTTCAAAGTGACGTCACGGCCATTGTTTGCCCCATGGCGGTGCAGGGAGAGAGGGAGGGAAAGGAGCGACGAGAGATACTAGGGTTGACTCTTGCCCAGTTTGGGCGAAGAATTCACGGAAAATCACTTTGCAACGCCATCTATTCTTTTGAATATCAAGGGATAGCCATTAATATATATGAAGTCATTAATACTACTGGTTCGATTGTAGAGAAAACTAAAATATATTGATCATTGTAAACTCTTTTAAATTGTCCTTGTAAACGGACTTGTTTGCCGGTTATAATAAATTAAGTCTCAGATAGTATAACTGCGTTGTATTGTAGCTTCATCTACATCCACAAGTACTGAGCACTCTGAAACCCACCTCGATGGTGAGTGGTAGGGTAAATTATCACCAAGCAGGCACTAATAAATTCCTCACTACTCTAATAAATTCCTCACTACTTCTTTATAAATCATTAATTATGCCGGACAGACACTTATCTTACAACAGGCAAGATACCCTTAAAAGATTAAGAAAGTTAAACTTAAGTTAAAAGGATGCGCTACACATTTAAATGTTCAAGTAGACATGTAAAAAAGCGTAGTCTATATGACCTAGCTTCATTATCTACCCAGTAACTACGATTTAATATTCTATACCACAGTCACTTACTGTAAGCGAAAAAATAGCATCACGTCTTTTGAGGATTTTTTCGTGTTTAAGTACCACAGAAGCACTCCTAACACTTTTCTGTGGAGAAAATAAGGGTAAAAACCAAATGTATGTAACTTAAAAGTAACTACACGGAAATTCAAGGTCGCAAAAACGTTGAGCCCCTCAACTTAGTTTTGACGTCACATTGTTCAGGCAATGTCATTATTTAGCTACGTTTTAAAACAACCGATTCTGCTTTGTGCTGCTACAGCATCGTCAGCCACCCTTAATCCTCGACTCCATGCAGCAGTGCTTCGAGCGTTTAATGCCGCGGCACCGCAGTCTAAGGTTAAGAGATGAATAAATCCTACGGCAATGCGGGCGGCATTTGCGATCTTAAATCTGACTGGCTACGGCAACACGAATCCATGAAAGGGTAGCTTTCAAGTTAAGGCAATGGAGTTCTACCCTAATTTAAATTTAAATTCAGCCGTAAATGAACCGTTAGCGATAATATTAATTACGCCAACCGACCATAAAGATAGTGCTTGCCTGAGTGTTCCCGACGATTCTGCAGATGAGACAACTTTCTTGCCATAGAGCGTATATCATGCCCGTAGAGCACACGAAGGAGAATAAAAAAACCCTTCAGGGTTCGTAACGCTTCAATGAGGACCTGCCGGGTGAGAGTTTGGATTGGAGGGGATAGGGTGGAATTCGAAATTTTTAGAGTCTACCGGCCCAAAAAAAACGTCAATGGATCGAAAAGAGAAGGATATCCTGTCGCCTCAGGCCCATGGGAAAGTGTTCCCATTGCTCCATTTTACTTTCTTGATACAATCATGGACGGGTAATAATTTTGCTTATACCTTTACTGATGACTCAGGGTGCTAAGCTATGGTTAAGACTGCAATTAAAGCGGAAAACTAGTATCTCTATAATTAAAGAAATATATACTTAGATAAAAGTAATAGGTTGTGGTATTATTAAGCTATTAGCGTTTCTTAGGCAAGTAAGAATAAAGCGCACAGGTGAGAACATGAGGTGGGATAGTACTATCTACATTAAATGAAAAGGACGAAACTTATTCCATTGATGGACAGATAGATTAAATTGATTCTTGAGAGTCTTAATGAAAGGAAACGCCGTAATGGAATATGGCAAGGATGAGTGAGAGGCTAACTATACAAGATGAAGGCTAAGATGCTAATTCAGCGTCAGAGAAAAAATAAGTAGCATAACGTTTCCCATGGAACTGGATGAATGAAGGATAAAAAAAATCACTTCACCCAATGAGAATTTGAAATCGTGCCCAACATAATGCAGGAGCACGTGCAGGGGCTGCTGCACAATGCAGGAGTATGACCTTTACCACACAATATCACGAACCATACAGACGACTAATTATTGATTGATGATTTGAGCATTAACAACCAATCATCCATTTCTTGCGTGTACTTTTTGCATACACAATAAAGCCTTCACATCATCAAGATTCCTTAAAATACACCAACTTTTTACTTTCAATATTTATTTTCAACACAATGATATCACAGCAAAACTCGCTGATAAGTTTTGTGTCGCCCCAGATAAGTTTTATGGATATGACATGGACATGGTATGACAAAATACCTCACGGTCATAACGAAATGCTAATTAATTGCGATGAAATAAACTGTATTTCAATGACATCGGAAAATGTGAGGAAGCCAAGAGGGGTGGAAACACGAAGCTTTACGCTACCTTTGATGGGGCACGTATATGATTTTAATGACAAGCAAGCATTTAAGATTGGCAGTGATAGATGGTTTATAATTAATATTACGATTAGAAATTGTCACATCAGACACCTTCAAAACTTCCCCCAAAGTGATTGCTACATATTTTTTCTACGCGCGCAAACCTCTCATTGGCACCAGCAAGGTAAAAAAGCTACATTACTAGAAGTTCCTACGTTTGCATGTTACAATACAGGTAAAAGCCGTTCAAAAAATCACCGAGACAGGTGAGGAAAGGAAATTAGAGTAAAAAAATTCTCCAAGATCCATTTTGGGTCTTATAACCAGTGGCTTGCCCAATTGATCGATTAGCATTTCCTCTTTCTCATAATCGTCGGAGGCATACGTAAGCAGAAGCTTAAGACGATTCAGAAGTAGGCTTAATACGTAAGTTATGATTAGAACTCTCCGGTCAATAAGAAAATAACGTTCAATAATCTACCTGAAACAGGAAAAGTCATGTGGGCACAACTGGACCCTTGAATACATTAATCCCATATTTTGATTAGCAAATGAATTTCAACCACTGGAAAAACTGGCCGCAAGCAATTGAATTACAGATGACTTGCTCAGCTGTAGACCTGATGGCACAAGCCACCAAATTTTTATGGTAATGATCTTACTCCAAATGAGGGTTAAAAAACATCTATCCTCAGGTGACCACCCGGGCGAATTTTTAACCCTCTCTGTAATACTATCGAGTCTAAAACCAGATTAAATAATTATTGAAACGACTAATTGATAGTTATTTTACAATTTAATGAGCATATACCTAAACTCAGAATCAGACACAAAAAGGTCTATCAATAATACTCCAAACATTTTATTAAGTATTCTATTTTAATTTTATAGCATTATATTATTTCACATTAATATAAGTACATCCTTTCGTCACGAGACCTCCGTACCTTGGGTCAAGGCCGTAGCCAGAAAATTGTGTAGCCAGGGGAAGGGGGGGGGGTTATAATTATGAATGTACCCCCAGAAATATTTCTGGCTAGGGCCTTAGGTTACTGGTTTTGGAGCATGGAATGAGGCCCCAAAAAAAACTTTTTTGGAGCGTGTTCAATGATTCGGAGCTTGAGACGGTCACCATCGATTAATTGGTCAAAATATGAAATATACCTACCTATATTTTTATGTAAAAATTCTTTTATTTATTTGAAATGGGATATTTATAACCTATTTTATGGTCACTATTTTATTAGATTTTAGGTTTTGTAGTGCTGTAATTTACATATATTAAAAATAGCTCAAAAAATATAAAAGGATTATTTTAATCTTGATTTAGCACTTGTATTCATTTTTGCATCTACTATTACATAAATGTACATATTCGTAGCCCCTACTTCCCGTAATCTTCTCCCGGCTGAAATGTTCCGAAATCAGTAAAGAAATAACTGTAATAAAATATGTTTCATTGAGTTGTTAATATTTTGTGCCAGGTGTTCTTTCAATGCCTTGCTAACCGCTAATTTCATTTTTTAAATCGTCAGAAAAAGCTGTTTCATTTTTCTGTCTCCAAATTTCGGGGGGGGGGGGGGGGGGGCTCGCTCGCTACGGCCTTGCCTTGGGTAAATAAGTTCTTTGTTCTTCAACTGAAGATAAAGTTTACGCTCGGGCGAAACACCTCTGCTCGCTGATTCTAGCGAATGAGAAATCAATAAAGTGTGAGTGTTGCACAAGATAAGAACCAGGATGTAGTGAGTTACCGGCTGTGGTTCCTGTTTTTTCAGACATTTTACGAATCAAAACGACATGGGGAATGAAAATACTTAATGAATTTGAAATAATTAGTGTATTTTACCAGGCTCCTTTTCTGATAAAGTAAATATTACCGATTTCTGGTGTTTTCCTTAGGTTAAGGCTACTTGCTATAACTAAAATAATATTGCCTATGTATGATTGCCGATATCGTAAAAAATAGGGTCGACTGTTTAGCTTGGAGGCATGGGTTTGAGTCTCGACTGATGTATGAGAGTGGTGTGCATGGAATTACAAAATACATGAGAGAAAGAAGTTGACGAGCCAAAGTGCGACTGGTAAAATTAAATAAATATTCACCAATTATTCCCCAATATCCTTAATTTTTTCAGGATGAAATTGTCCCCAGCCAATAGCTCCGGAGCAGCTGTTTTTCTAAAATTTTGGCAGAGTCCAGGCCTATACGCCACACGAACCACACACTCACACACCGACCACGCTCAAACTGACACGACACTTCAAGCTCCGCCCAAACAATTACTTTCAAGAGAGAGGGTATTTGCGGTGGAGTGGACGTGAGCCGCGGCCCTAAGGGAGGGGTCTGCGGAGGGAGGGGGCGATTCCAAGTCGAGGCGCCGGTAGCTGTAGGGAGGATGGCAGGTGGTGGCAACGGCACGCGGTAAGGGACGAAAGAGAGACCAAAAGCGGCGTAGAGTGGTCTGGGGAGACCGTTTTCCCGGTCAAAAGTCGATTTTCCGAACTTGTTCAAATGACTCAAAAATCATTAAACAAAAGAAGATGAAAGATCATTCCATAACATAGAATTTTTTTCATCGATAAAACAGTTAGAATTTTTCAAAACTTAAACCTAAATTCGAGGGAAATTTGTCGTGACGTGATTTCTGAAATGTTCGAACATTTTTTTCTCCACCTGCAAAAAGAGTTAACGCCTCATTTCATGCATTTTATGTGTTTCAATAGCACCTTTATTTCATCCTCACCGAGATTTCCCTTTTAGTTACCCTACAAGGTCTTTAAAGCCCTTGGGACAGCGTTTCAAAGAGACACGGGCGGTAAATCTGTTAGTGTGTGCAAATTTGGCTGTACAAAAAAACCATTCTCCTCCACCGTATTGAGCTATGCCAGAGTAGAAATAAAAGTAACTCTATTATGTTATTTTGTAAAAACCATCAGCCTTTAGTTGCCGTTTTGCTAATAGCTCGCCGAAATGTGTTAATTTGTCGCCTGGCTTCCGGAGCGCTATCTCACGGACAGGCGACAAGTTTGCCTATATAGAGGAGCAGGCGGTCATTGTTTCACCAAGCTATCTATGGTGAAGTGCTCTTTTCATTGCTCAGTGACAGTGATTTATATTGTGATTTCAAATTCTCTTGCAAGGCCAACTGTGAGGGAATAATTTCACGTTTTACGTGAGAAATGGGTTGCTAAGAATAGCTCGCGTTGTCAGCATTTATAAGAGGACATGATAAGGTGAGTTCCCTTGCACATAATGGGATATAGTATTAAGTGATTATATATATACAATTATAACTCTTTGGAATGCCTCTCTAGTTTGGCTGCTTTACTGAAAGGTCACAAGGCGCGAGGGAAATGAAAGAGGAAAGAAAATTTCAAATTCAAAATCGAATTTATTCCTTCATCACTCGAGTATTCCAGAGATGGGAAAAGAGCCGGAGAACGATTCAGTTATTTTTAAAAAATAACGCTGAGTGGATGGACTCAGAAATTGTGTGGAAAGTCCTCAGAAGTTCGTGGAAAATCCTCAACCAAGTACTCCCGGTAAGCATGGCACTTTGCCGGATATTTTACGCATGGATAATTTAATCCGCGGAACTTAAATTCCCAAACGTGTTAACTTATTTTTTTTATTTGAGAACAAGCGATTATTACCTACTATGCCCCTGCCTTTTACATGTATGGGTTGTCCGAGTAAGATGTTTGAGACCCTCAGCGAGCGATCAAAACGACGGAGGACTTCTGAGTTGGGGATACCAACACTACCAATGAATTGGTATATGCGACAACCACGAGTCTTCGCGCTAATAAGCAGGGCGATGCAGCACAATTCGTGGATGAAGTCATTCAGGGAAGCCTCAGTAGATCCGAAAACATCAGACAGGCCTTGTTTATAGACAGATCTGGCAAGAATTCTATGCGCCCGTATTCTGCAGACGAGGCTCTGAACTTAATAATAGAGGCAAAATTGTCTAAACATCAGTACCTTGCCATAAGAAGCGGGGCTAATGCGCATAACACAAGTAACCTGTATCCATCTTATGAGGAAATTATCTAGGCAAAAAACATTGCTATCCCCATGAGGATTGCATAGAAATCTCAGACAACTGTGGTGAGATCACTCTTCAAGTCCTGCTCGATCATACTGTGCATCGTACACTGCAGTCCCAGGAGCCTGTTCTAAAAACCCTCGACCCTGGCCAGCGTAACAGCATGGTCCTTATCACAAAGTGGGGTTGCGATGGCAGTAGTGGACGCTCCATGCATACACAGAGGACTAACAAGGAATTTGATGATAGCAGCTTGTTCTTCATATCATTGGTTCCCCTGTAAGTGTACACTCATGACAATGAGTCAAGAAAAATGGTGGTGTGGCAAAATCCAAGAACCTCCTCGACAAGGTATTAATTATTTAAAAATTAATCTTGGTTCGCATAAAAAATTTTTATATTCACATGACCAATCGTATTTTGTGCTTGAAATATTAGCCTAACGTGGTACCTTTATTGCAGGTATTGCAGACCGATAAAGATACAATTTTTGATAGAAACGACATATCACATACTTTTCGCCACAGAGCTCGCCAAATTGGAGGTAAAACATCTACTTCCAACAAAATCTGTTTCCAGTCAATGCATTTTTCTGTGAAACATGATTTACAAATGACTATGATCGATTGGAAAGTTTGTAATACTTTGACTAGCACCGTGTACACGTAGAATTGTAACGGGTGTGGAGCTAAACCGCGTGAAATGAACGATTTTGATGGTGTTATTCAAAGCATTAGCTCTACCGCATGCCAACTCGGAATTTCTCCATTGCATACAAGGATAAGGGGTTTTGAATGCTTGCTCCATATTTCCTATAAGTTGGATATTAAGAAGTGGAAAGTTCACGGAGAAAAAGAGAAAAAAAGTGTGGGTGAGAGAAAAGCAAAAATTCAAACCGCTGTCAGAGAAGCAATTGGCTTGGTTGTTGATCGTCCAAAACACACTGTAAAAAAAGTTTTGGGAAAATACGATAAGAATCATTGGCACTATAATTGCCAATGAGTTTTGTCGTAAAACTCCGATAAGATTTCAACTATGAATGTTATCGTAAAAATCCAATGAGTTTTAAACATTAAATCTTATCGTAAAATTCCAATGAGTTTTAAACATTAAATCTTATCGTAAAATTCCAATGAGTTTTAAACATTAAATCTTATCGTAAAATTCCAATGAGTTTTAAACATTAAATCTTATCGTAAAATTCCAATGAGTTTTAACATTAAATTTTATCGTAAAATTCCAATGAGTTTTAAACATTAAATATTATCGTAAAATTCCAATAGTGTTTAAACATTAAATCTTATCGTAAAATTCCTAGAGGACTGTGAAGGTTCAAGTAATAAATTACTACAAAATACATACAAATTCAATATAGTTTATTAACATAAATAACAGAAGCATAAAAGACAAATAGGTTTACAAAGCACACCATGCTTCCTGAAGGACTCTGGCCCCAAATTTATATTCTTCCCTCAATTTAATTAATTTGGATGCCAACCCATGATGATAATTCTTTAAAGTCACCTCCGGAAAATTAATGGCCGTATAATAATGGCAATCATAATACTAGCATCTGAAATGACAGAAGTAATATTTTATTAGCACAGAAAATACATTGCAGTTACAATTGTATGCATAATTCAAATATACACTGCCCCATTGATCGTGTGTCATTTTTGACCTATAATTTTAGACACTTTCTTTCAAGCCACATGGATGAAATTTGGTACCTGGCTAGAAAAATGTTGTGTATTTTAACATTGAAAGCCCATAAGGCAAAATTTGGATTTTAGGTTGGACTCTATTTCTGGGGTCAAGAGGTCATATTTTTAATATTTTGCTTAGACTTGACAAAATTTACAACCTTTTTCTAGCCAGATACCAAATTTCATCCATTCGGTTTGAAAGGAAGTGTCTAAAATTATAGGTCAAAAATGACGCACGATCAATGGGACACACTATAAGTTACATTGCAAAAAATGTGTAATAAATTGAACATTTTCACACATTCTCATTGTCACAAAAATATTCAATGTATTGTAACACATCACTTTAAAAAATTACTTAACGTTTTCATTAAGTGTTAGTTGGGAATTGATGGTTGAAATGCACTTGTAAATTATAAACTTTTGTTCTCATAACAGTTGGGCTAAGATAAGAAAATTTTGATCTGTGGTAAAGGATGTGTATTTTATCAGTATTCCTTATACCATGAATATTCATATGAATGTTAATGCTGGAAAGTTAGGCTGGAAAAGAGATAATTAACGAGAATTGTAGTGTTATATGTATACTCAAGGCACTGTTAATAAATTAAGTTTTTAAAGAAGTGGCTTACATAGCAATGGAAATGATATTCCCATTATGCATTTAATAGTTAAAATTTTTAATACTGTAAAAATTGTCCCAATGGATATACAATCTAATAATCAATATCAAAAACTCACCTAAATGGCCTTATACGCTGGGGCATATAATTCAGGGCGCCGAGGTCCACTCCCTGAATTGGCATCCAATGGTGAACATGAGAGAAATGCATCCTCAGTAAATACTTCCTCTAGGAGAATCTATTCCATGGTAAGCCTACTTGTGTGCTTAACTCCAGACTTAATGCCCATGTATGACGTCTTGCTCAAATATATTTTTGAGCCTGGCATCAATTCCTGCAACTACCATTTAAAACATCAGTATAGAAATTCATGAATAACAGAAAACTTCAACACCAAAATTATTGCTATGATTGCAGCCCAAGAAAACTTAACAGCATTTAGATATCAGCTTAATAAACAACTGCAGTAGTTTGCACTAACTGACATTCACGTAACAAGTGTAAAAAGTTACATCTCAGATTTGCTGCAACATATAGGTTTTGATATTTCCCAATTTCCCTGACTTTTTCCTGACCAACATTTAGATTTTTACTGACTTTTGAAAATGCAATAAAGAGACAAAGTCCGCCATTCAGCATGAGAAGGGGGTGAAATATTGGCATAAATGCATGACTAGGAGAGTATTTATCTTATAAACAAAAATTCAGGTACAATTTCTCCAGAGCACATGAGTTTAAGTAAAAATTAAATTAAAACTAAAATAAAATGTTGTAAATTGCACATAAAAATATGGTACATCAACAATAAAAAAAGATGATATATTGCAGGATATGATCTGCACAAGAAAATCCACATTAACCAAAATAACCCCAATAAGATGTCCTAAATGACCCATAAGGCTTCTGAAAAACAAAGACTTAAAACAATGTGATTTACTTCAGGAACATATTATGGCATAATAAAATGAACACTAACTAAACTAAGGTAAATGAGGGAGTAATAGACCATGTGCCATTAATTGGACTTTTATGGGATAACCGACAAAATAAGCCTTTCTCTGATCCAAATATTGTAAAGTAGTGGGAAATTACAATCCTACCATCTAACTATTAAGAATAAATGTAACCATGTTGAAAAAAGATACTGACATATTTGACCTGTAGCACTAGTCTTCTTTTGTACCACAAATTGCTTAAGAGACACTTCAGACATGGCTAAATTGAACTCGTAAGTTCCTTAAGTATTTCAATTGAAGGTCAAGGTCATATGTATAGTTTCCAAATGCCATAAAGTGCAAGCACAGTATCAACTAATATAATATCTTTGATACAACATGGCAACATTGCTTAAACATGTAATGCAACAAAAGAGAGTACACTGAAATATTTATACCATTGCAGTGATACGATTATACTGCATGTGAAAAATTACAATCAAATTTTAAAAAAGAGAAACACCTCTGCGAGATTTTGTTGTGCAGCCAAATCTTCTTGATTAATGAAATCTCTCAAATTTTGTCTTGGTGAAAACCCATACCTTTTACTGCAAAAATGTTAAATAAATATGTAAGTGACGTGTCACTTCCTCGCAGTCATATTTTCTTTAATTCAAAATGTTAGGAGTGTGATTCTTTAAATTACACACAACTCTATCAAACCCAAAGAATGGTTTCAAATCGCACTATTTATCTTTCCCCAAGGATATTCAGGAAAGTTATATGCTCATTCATCATCACTACACTGGCAAGTTATTTCAATTCATTAACATCCTCATCTTTCTCAAATTTTAACTTACGTTTTTGGGCATGCACTTGTACTTTAACTGATTAGTGTCATGTTCGTCTTCTTCTGATTCCCCATCCGGAGTGGATTAATCCCGCTCTGGAGGACGCACATCCACTGGTGAGACGCTGGGGAGCTGAACTTGAGACACTGGCCTCTTTGATTCGCAAGTAATGCGTAACGGATTACTCTCATGAGCACTCTGCCCATTTGCGTCTTACTTAATTCGTGTGTAGTGACTCCGGCACTCCTTTATTTAGTCGCCAGCTCTTACCAAATCTGAAAAAAATAACAATCGTATGAATAAATGAAGTACGTTGGCTTAGGACTTTGGCAAACGATCAGGATATTGATATTTAAGTACCAGTTAGAGCCGTCCATTCCTCTTCCTGCGATCCTGCTTCATCCAGGAACCAACCCTTTCCGGTGCTCCCCATCGATGAGCAGGCAATTGTTAATTCAGGTTTACAGCCTATTAAATATAGTCACATTTAACATTGCAATAACTTAAGTGCATTAGAGTTAAAATGCTGTTTCAAAAGAAGCAAATATATGGAAACTTGCCTGATATCCTGAAAATTTTGGCTTCAAAAACTGGGTACTCGAGAAATCGTAAGATTTAACTCTCACTTCAGCCCTCAATTTTAGGCAGGCATCGTTGGCCGAACTTAGCAAATCTTCATCTTCAATCACTTCCAACGTGTCGTCTGCCCTGTACTTCACAAGGAGATATTGGTGTTCAGAGGATTTTTAATTACTCATACCACTCATACTGTAGAACTACAGGTCACTTTCCTCGCGGTAACTAATTACGCACACTCTGCGACATTCTCACAAAACAATAATGGCGGCGCCCGGCGGCGCCCGTGGCAAGAACAAAGTACGACATGGAGGCGACTGCAGACCACCTAATAGTTATCAACATCACACAAGATATTCCACATCGAGAAATTTTTTCGGAATTTTTTATGCTGATATTTCACTTAATAGTTGATAACTCTTCATCCTTTATATACATATATGTAAAATACATACCTCTTCGAGATTATACAGATCACTGGGTTTGCTACTAAGCAATTGAGAAACGTCTGGGAGACATTGTCGTGGCTCCCCTGTCTGGAAGACTACGAACCTTGCTACGCCTTTCATGATGTTCGGAATGCCAAAGGCTGCTAGGTATACGTCGTAGTTAGGTTGAATAGGCTTTAGTTAAGATGTAAAAAATTAATTTAAATTCATTATTATCAGCGGATCAAATATAAGTTTAGACAACACAGGCTAAACTATCATTGTAGTTGGTGGAGTGGCTACGGTCGTGGGCTCACGTGTGAATGGTCGTAAGGTCAACTCACTTCATCGGAAATTTTTTTTCGTCTCGGTTTCATTAATTCTCATTTTTTTCTATTATTTTCTATTGCAGCAGGTCTCACCGGACGAGGGAACATTTTTCTTACCCCTATCTTCGATATTTTTTTTGACGTCTTATTCCGAACGCGGTAGCGTGACATAGGCCCGTATTCATAGTCAGGTCTTGAGTCGATCTCAGCTCAAGACTGAGATGAGACTGAGACCGCCATCCGTATTCATAGTTGTTTCTCAGCGCGATCTCAAGACTGAGATCGGCTTGAGACCAGCGATGCGCGGTTATTTTGGATATCGTTATTTTTTATACCGGAAAAAGTGACGACTCCGCAAGAACGGTGAGAGTAAACTTAAAATTATGGCGGGAATAAACAAGCCCTTTTCTGTAGAAGAAAAGCAGCTTCAATTCAATTGCGAGCATATCCATCTATTATAATACAGCAATTTTATTTGTGGCTTTAATTATTAGTGCACAAATAGCCTTCCACATTAATTAATATCAATTATGATTGAACAGAAACTTGTAAAAAAAATTAGGTGAAGTGAAGTATCGCTGGAGTTGTAATGACCTGGTGACTAATATACTGGTGAAACATAATTTTCATGTTTATTAACGGAAGGAAAAGAACCTATGTGTGCTAGATTAACTATCCATGTACAACTCAAAAGATTGCATGATCTTAATGCCTAGCATGAACATTGTATAGCCTTTATAGCAAATACCTATGATATATAATAGCACCAATGGACGTAATGATAAACTGGTTAAAATTAGGGATATTCATGAGTTCCGCGGAATTCAAATTACCAAGCATTTATTGTACATATAGTGTAGGTAAAAAAAGCGGGATTTCAGCTCTTTAAAAAAGTTGGGAATTCACTGAAAGTCACAACATTAATTCACTATTAGTTCATCATTACATTGATAAGATAAGAGCAATGTGACGTATTTTTAGTAAACAATCAATGAAACTGCCTCAATTTTCTTTTGCAATGAGATTATGATATTTAAATTAATTGCTGATAAAAAACTAAGATATCGGTGTGCAGCAAGAGAGAAGAGGCCAAAACCCACATTAAACTAGGGAAGCCAAAACTGGAAGTGGTGAAAGAGTTCTGCTGCTAGAAAGCCGAGTAACTAACGAACATAAATATATGGTGGAGTTGGCTAAGGAGAAGATGAGACTGCTTGAGGAGGAAATAAAAAGAGTGGCGTTTGAGGTTGAGGAGAGGAGAAAAGGGGAACTCCATAGGCTTCAAATGGCAATATTACAAAAGCAACTTAGCAAATGTAACCATTTTCAGAGATAATAATTGATTAAATTGAAACAACCTAGTTTTATTAACTATTGTAAAAATTGCTTCATTTACAACCCTATAATGAAAAATGATTTGAATAAACTACTGCCTAATAACATTTCCACATAGTAATTTTGATTTTAGATGGGTAATGCCTGGTGGTTTTGGGCTGCATGGGGCACAGGTACTGTGTTTGATTCGTCATCCATTACATTTCATAGATCTTGATAGTGTGCCCCAATATTGTGCAGTACAAGCAACAAACTTGTGTTGTCCTCATATTTGCTACAATTTTTCTTCGAAGACACTGGAACTTTTGTTTCAGAACTCCTTTTCAATGATATTCCTTGTCCATATGTTGGCTAAATTGCACCTGGAAAATAAGTTTTTTGTTACCAAAGAGCGTTTATGTCTTTCGCGAATTAAAACTACGTTATATATAGTGGAATATCACATGCATTTGAGCTGCGCTCTGTTTAGTTTTCCTAACACTCAAGAAAGTTAGCCACATATTTACTAAAGAATGATTAGTATGTGGTGAGACATTTCACTTTATTTTCTTATGGTAATTACTAAAGAATTGATACTTTTTTATAGGTGCTTATCCAAATAATTAACCTATAATTTATAATAAATTAATGAACGATTATAGGTTCTGTTTAATTTTCTTTGCAATTATTTCTTATTCTCATAGCTTATTAATGTTTAAGACTGCTTTGATTCTAGCCAATGTGCAAATCCCACATAATTTTTAAATTACTAATTACACCAACATATTAAATATCGGCAGTGTTCTCTAATTATACTATTAATGCAGGGTAGTTGTGAATATTTGGACATGCTGTGAACTTACTACCACTGGCAGGAGAGACAAGAAGAAATGTTGCAACATAAAGTTTTCCTGCTTCACGAACAAAGTATTGACACAGTATTGTACTCACTAAATTCACTTTCTGTTAGCTAATAGAATTTAATTGTATAGGTATTTCTATTTATTTCACCTGCCATGGGTAGTGAATTCATATAATGCCAAATATCCTCAATCACTCGTTAATAACTATCTTTCTACTGCATTTTTTGCATAATTTATGAATGCTGACTCATTGCCGATGCCATTACTTCCATTTGTGATATTGGCATTGGCTGTGTATGTTTTATGCAATCATATTTTTCATTCCGTACATTGACTACAAACACAAAACCTAAAAGTTAATTGTGGGAAAATTATCAATATTGGCATCAGAATAGCGCTAATATATAATGTGAATCAGACAGCATAAATATATTTATACACACCTGCAGAAAGTCTCCGGTTGCATAAAATCTTAGAGCAACTAGCAGTCGTAGCATTTCTGGAACTGGAAGACCCCTGTTTCACTGGCCCTCTTCGATGTCCACAATGGAGTAGGTAAATACCATTTCAAACGGTGTCTTCTGAACATAGGCGCCGTCTGTAAAATTCCTCGTCCGAATAATATTCCATGGGGTTCTCATTGTCACTAATATATCGCTTCGGTACTCTCTCTTCATCTTCGTCCAAAAAATTCATCATTTCCTAAATCATGGTACAAAACACCGACCATTACCCATCTAAAATCAAGATCACTTCACCAAGAATCAAATTCGAGGATGTCAGAGTCAGAAAATATAAGAAAACAGGAGAGTTACAAATATGAAACTGATCGTAATCGTCATCCAATATAGTGACTTAAATTGGTCAAAATTGCAACGGGAAACGATCTAGTAGAACAATTTCTTACCTGTGTTAAGCGAAGCCAAGATCAAGAGCGTATTCCAAAAGATATATCCACATCAAGTGAGAATGAAGTCTTGACCCGGTGGAGCACCCGTGAAAACTTTGTGAATTTTATGCGCACCAGATCCGGGAAAGCACCAGACCGTACTTTACAAGAGTAATCGTCGTCAAATAATGTAAATAATATCACCAAAAACCCTAATTATACAAAAAATAGTATATAATAGCCAAGAATAATTGCATTAGCGCTCGAGCGTTCGTTCACCCAATGTGTTTTCAAGCGGTATCCCAAACAAATAACAACAATCGTATTCACCCGTCAAAGTAATTAAAATGTGGTTTGCCTTTATTGTTAACAACAAATAAGTTAAAATAACTCCAAAACGTCGAAGCGTATGGAATATAAATGAATCTAAAAACGATATTCGGTGTTACGCCATCAGCCATATTGGTGCAAGTTGGTCTTGAGATCGGCTCAAGACTGCCCCATCGATGTCTTGGCAAAATCTCCAATCTGGCTCAACGCGATCTCAAGTCGATCTTGAGATAGTGACTATGAATACGGAATCGCACAAATTCTCAAATGGATCTCAAGCAAATCTTGAGACTGGGACTATGAATACGGGCCTGAGGACTGCTAGTGAAAGGGGGGAGGGGAGGTGGAAAAGTGGGTTTGAAAAGAACCAGTCGTACCTACACCTACAAGTCTCCCCTGTCCAAATACGTGGTCGACGTACGGCAAAGCCATGGCATACTGCAATAGCAAGGGAGCGCTTGGACAAGGGGGAGAAGAAAATAAGAAGTCCGAAGCATTGTACATACATCGGCTTCTCGGAAAAAGCCATTAGCCTCGGGGCCGGAGGTGGGGGAAGGCTTCGGCGCTTATACAGTAACCTTTGTTGGAAAAATACAATGATATTTAATGTTTAAGCCAGAGACTGAATTTTCCAATGATATTTATTGTTTTAATCGTAGCAACCAAAATTTTCCAATGATTCTCATTGTATTTACCCAAAACTTTTTTTACAGTGCAGGGTAGTGGGACGATGATGGCAACATTGCACGCAGATTCTTCGACAACCCAGCTCTTTCAGCTTCCATAACAGGACTTGATAAGAACCTAATTCATCAACTTTCAATAATACTGCGGGCTATATCAATTCCGCATGAAATGAACACCCCTAACCATCAAGAATACTCTTTTAGGACGGCAAAAGAGTTTGTATCACTCTATCCCTGGTATTTTATGCCACCATCCTTGCACAAAGTACTGCTACATGGAGCCGCGATAATTAATACTGCACCTCTTCCAATGGGAATGTTTTCTGAGGAAGCGCAGGAATCAAGGAACAAAGACTGCAAAACATTCAGAGAGTTCTACACCCGAAAAACATTCAGGGGTAAAATCGTAGGAATGAAGGTTGAAATTGAAACACTGCAATTTCCACACACAATTTTATTGTCCACGACCATGGTTTCGTTGCAAGGCAACATCAGGTGCAACGAAACAATGGTCGTGGACAGTATAATTGTGTGTGGAAATTGCAGTGTTTCCATTTCAACCTTCATTCCTACGATGAAAGATTACCACAGTGTTAAGCCTGAAACTATTAACTATCCAGAGCTGACTATAATACAGATTTACTTCATTTACTGCTCATCAGTTCCGATCCTCTGAATACTTCACTTATATGTACACCTAAGAAGAGAACGGGGAATATTCCTGGTGAAGTGCTAAGCCTCCTTTCGTCCCCTAATGTAAACTCAATCTCTTTACGTATGGAAACTGACGAATCCAGTGAAGTATAATTTTAATGCCAATGGGAAGGACATATCATAATCGTTCTAAATTGTCTCTACAAACTAAATAAATTGAAATGTTGTTGAATGTGTGTTCACGGAAACATATCCGGAAACCCATTTGGAGTTTTGAGAGGGTACTTACATGCCTTATTAACCATTCAATGCCAACCCACGCTGCTGGCGGGAGCGTAGATATCAGTCGCTTATTTTCTCAAATTTGGTAGCACATAATAATAGTTTTAAAAAATCTTAGTATCCCATTCTAGCTGGAAAAAGTATCACAAATATCCTTAGGTACGTAGGTATTACTAAAATAATGAATTTCAAAAAATTAACATGACATTATACCCGTATAAAAAAACTACCGACTTTTGACCGGAAAAACGGGCTCCCCAGACCACTGTGAGGCGGCGGTAGCTAACGCCGCGCCGTCCAGGCGGTGGGAAGCTGACGAAGGGAGTGATTAGCGGGAGAGGGAGCAAAGGGTGAATGATAGGTGCCGCCGGGATGAGGGGTCGAGCGTGGAATGGGGAAGGAGGAGGCTCAGGTGAAACCGCAAGACATGGATGGAAAGGAACGGCGCGGAAGAGAGCGAGTTGCATGGCAGGCGGTTGAGTGGACCGAGAGAGTTAGAGACACCGAAAACGAAAACATCAGCGGGGTTAAGGGGCAGCGCAGAAACGTGACGCACAAACCCAGGGGCGGCGACGAAGGCCGACCCATGATTTTACACTGCGATTTTGCTAATTTAGGTATTGTTGTATTTCTTGGGGCTTGAAAAGTAAGTTTTCGAGGAACTTTTTTCTTTCCTTTCAAAAACTAAGAAAGATATAATGCAAAGGGTATTATTGATATTAAGGCGAATATAAGTACATCTTTGCTGCTGGTAGCCCATAGTCTCATCCAAACGAGATATTTAGGACATATTAAGATATGTTTCACTAGATCCTACCTGAGAACAATTACCTTTGTTGGGAAGGCTCGTGCGTACCATTAGACCCTTGAGTTGTATTGGCAGGAACAATGCACTGTGTTCCTGGAATATACTGGAGTTTAAAACTCGAGAGGAAATAACTACGAAACGTCTCAAGGAATCCGCACAGAATGTAAGGAAGTTCTAAAAAATGGTTTAAGGAATATCTACAGAGCTTTGAGGAACTCTAAGGAACGTTCCAATGAATTCCTTAAAATGTGATATTATAAATAATTTTTTGTAATTTCAACAGAATGGTGCATGGAATTATTTTAAAGAACTTTAAGGAATTTTTTGGCAGGGTCATATCAGATAAGTCGAAGGATAGTCATCAGATGAAAAATAATTTATGGCGTATATTTCTCTATGATAGCTTACTGCAAAAAGTCTAATGAGTGAAAGTTTAAGATAAAATCACTACTGGGGAAATAAACGGGAAACTTTCATTAAAAGCGAATATAGTTGGGGCATGCTGAGAAATAAACTGTGTAAACGCTCACACCAATATTACAGGACAGGTGTCAAGTGCAGCAAAGGGAGAGGCAAAGTCTCAGCAACCGACATCACGCAAAATCTTGCAGCGTTTCCGGAATGAAATAATGAATTCGCGAGAAACGCTCGTCCAGGGGACAACATTCTTTCCACGCTCGGATGAGAAAGATGAGGCCAAATAGGCCAAAAAACAGAAGTATATGAATCTAACTATACCAGACAATGTATTTCAAAAAATAGACAAAGCAAGTACTAACCAAGAATTGGAATATTCTTCCTATTCAGGGAAATCCCTAACAACTTGGAACAATAGAGCATGGCCACTAGGACACCCTCAACAACGACGAAGTCTCACAAAACTACGAGACCGCCGCATTTACTCAGCAAGTGCCGTCTCAACTCCAACAGAGGGCGTGAGAGGGGGTGCTTTTTCTGCTATAAGGAGGGAGTGTTTTCGGCAAGGTCAAAGGTGGAATGGGGTTCAACGTGGAAATAGTCGATAGGTAGATTTTGAGGGGAGGGAAAGTGGGCGAGGTGGAAGTTTATCATTGGAGAATCAGGAACTCTTCTCTGACTCCGACGGGAGCACACCAAATGACGGCTTGTACGATGGCCAAACTTCTGGTCTTCATCCGCATTCAGGGGGCATAAGTTATGCCGACCCCGGTGAGGCGGCGGCGCGGTTTGCTGGCACGGTGCAGTCCGGAATCGATGCATTTTGGAATCGTAGGTATTATTGGTGTCGTTGGCTACGCCTGTCGTGCAAGTCCTTCGGCTAATTCCGGAGGGCAATTAGTCCGCCGAGGGGGTAATTTCCAACGAGGGAAGGGGTGGGGGGTACCAAAAATGTCACAACCTTTGCACCGCTTCGTATAGTAGAACGCTGAGGAGAGGGCATAATCAGTGCGAATAGGAACTTGGAATGTAAGGAATTCGCTAATGTAAATGCAAAGCAACAAAAAAAGAATGATGGATACAGAATGATGAAAGGAAGCAAAAATCAGGCACTGGAGAAATGATATACGTAATACTGCAGATAAAAATTCCAGATTTCCAAAAAATTCATTTGAGGTTAAGTTTCCAGGCCGACAAGTACCGAGGACGGAGACGATTTTAACGACCTTGTGGAAGTCATAAAAGGGTGATTTCCATGAAATATAAATTTACTGGTTTTATAGACTACTTAACGAGAGTTATTCACACCACGTGCAATTTAGTTATATCATAAAGAAGACGTTAATCATGCATTTAACAATGTAAATGGTTAAGGGCACAGGCATAAAAACAGTTTTCACGTTATATCAGATTCTAGGCCAGTTTCCTTCAGATAAGCAGTCCTTAGTATATGAGGGTCGTTGCCTAAAACTTCTTCCAGACCTCCCCTGATACCTATCCCGTTGCGTGAATTGCGATATCCGTCACATTCCGTCAGGATGAGTCGCACACTGAGACAGCAGTTCCACTTATCGCAACGAGGTGGTTTTCTTCAGAAAAGAAGTGTGAGGGCGCAATGCCCTATTCTCATCTGTGTGATAACGGCTTCCTCTTTGCAACTACTCCTGACGAAAGTGGACCACAATAACGCCATTAGTTTTACGCAGAGCGAATTATTGTCAGTCACATTTGCCCAAGAAATACTCTATTGTTCTAGGACTCCTTTTAAGCGAATAAGACATAAAAAACCCTTGCACTTCTTACAGAAGTCAGGAGTTAACTAAAAGGCGTGTATCTCATTCGAAATTTTCATGATTGCTTCCACTTCCCAAGTTAAAGAAAAGAAGTGAGGTGGACTGACAGAGGTAAAGAAATACAAAAAGGATTGTTCATTATCACCATCTTTGTTTCACTTATACGCGACGGAAACAGCGTGGAAGCATGAGAGGAAATGAAAGTAGGGCTTCAAGATGACGGGGAGGCTATCAGTTTGCTGATGACCAAGCGCTATTTGGCCCCTGAACCGGTTTCAGGCGTTACACGGTTCATGTGAGACATGGTGTGGAGACTAGCTGCAGGAAAACAAAAACGACTCAGTACTGAGAATATTCTACAAATGTGCAACACGTGTGTAATTACTTCATACCTCCTTGCATTTTGGGTAAAAAGTAAACTTTGCGCTGTCTATCCCGCATAATTTTCAGACATAATCTCTCATAAAGTAGTACTTGTGATTATTATCCCCTACCACACACTTTCGAGGTGTACTGCATTACTCAATAGATTGTATAGAGTATTCATTAGATATAATTGTAAATTCTTTAACTATTAACATGAAGGTAAAGCTAAACATGTTCCCAGGTATTAATAAGAGGAAAAAAAGAAAATTAACGAGTCTGGGGAACAATAGGTATAAAATTAGAAACAGTAGCAAGAAAGCATGAAAAAGATTCACATCAGCAACATTAATATCATTAACAAAAGGAATTGTTACAAAAGAAAGGGAACATATTGCATGGACGACAATAATAGACGTAAAACGAATAGCAGTCACGAGTTTAATGTGGAATGGTAACACTGTATATCTGTAGAGTGGCACAATTTGGTCTTTAAGTAAGGAAAAAACAGGTTAAACGAGGATCCTGAGATGTAGGTAAGGAAAATGACGAAGAAGAAAAGCTGGGAAGATAGGAAAACAAACAATGAAGTGCTACGTAATATGAGGTAAGAAATTTTAGTCCTTGAGGAATATTCAAATAGAGGAGAAGAATGTGCATGAAGATATTACTGTAAGGCATGAAATTCTATTTAGCTAAAATAATGGTTAGATCGTTGAATCAGAGGAGAAATAAATTCAGGACTTTAGATACCATGAGAGACAATATATCAAGAGTTTAAGAAAGGCATATGATAGAACAAAATATTTAAGGTGACAATGGCAAAGGTTGCCCGACGAAGGGATGTTTAAAAACGGAAAGTTTCGATACAAGCTCTCAAGAATCGACTATTGCTATGGCTAATCGAAGATTTTCGCAGCGTGGATCATATCCAGTTGTCACTTCCGGGATCTGCTGTGTAGATAGCATTGTCGCCCAAGACAGAGGGGGAGGGAACACCGCCTCCTCCATAAATACGGAACATCGCAGCTTCTTTTCATCATTTCCCTGATGATGCGCCCTACAACGGTCGCGAAAGCTTGGACGAAAATGCTATCTACGCAGCAGATACCGAAAGTGACAACTGGATATCGACCATTGCTAGTTGAAAAACTCATGATGATAATTTTCATAGGCTGGGTTTATATTTTACTGCCACAATACCGCATACAATACGTAATAATAAACGTACAATCAATAAAATAATTCTTGTAATTTTCAATGCGCCCATGGTGTTTAAGTAATGCGTAATGAGCCATCTCTGGGGGTATATTTTCTTCCAGTTTTCTTTGTTATTCCACATTTTCCCTTCTATCACAGTACTCTTCTATCACATTGAGAGTCTCATTTCTCAGTAATCGTTTTCCGTTTCCTCTCCTTAGCTTATTTCCCACTTTTTTCCGCTTCCTATAGGCCCATCTCTTTTCATACTATTATTTCTCTTGAAATCTACCGATCACAACGTCATTTCATTCACTGAGGGATATGCGTCAACAACGGCATTTACGGCATTACTATACCTAGGAAACTTTCGAACATCGTTTTCTCTTCCCTCCCGACCCCGACAAAACGGATTGAATCTTTCGTTGGATAGTTGAAATGAAATAGGGATGTGCAATACAAAATAGTAAAGGTGGTTTAATAATGTGCATGTAGTTACAATAAATGTATTAGCTATTCATTTGCATGACTGAGAGTAGCAAATATGTCTCCTGCCGTCAATAATCCTTTGTTCTTCGTTGTTTACTTAAGACGTCTCCATGTAGGCATCCTTGTTTCGTTACATATAAAGATTTTTCTTTTAACATCAGTTATAAACAAACAATGTGTTTTAAAGAAAACTTACAATGCGATATCATAGGTCGGTAAAAAAATCCCATCATTTGCCACCATATCCATGCGATAGGCTTTTCATTATTTGAGAAAAAAGGATGTTGACAATAGAAATAATGCGTATGATTAATTCAAATTTGAATTCGGAAAAGCGTCTTTTATCCGGAATTGCAAACTTGTTAACATAGTGATGATTAATGTCTACCTTATACTCGATAATCTAAGCTGAAACTTATAAGACGTCATTTCTATCATTCCCTTATAGAAAGACCAGAAAAGGTGATTCAGTTCTATGATTTTGTGACATTAGCATATAAATATGTCGCTAGTGAATGGAGAAATCGTGGAGGTAAGAGAGGAAAATCAGAGGCACTCTGCAAGTTCTCTGTAAGGGAGGAATACTCAAGGGACGAAGTCCCATCTTCCCATCCCCCCTCTGACAGCTACCGTTTCACTTCAACGGGGTGCACCGCTTGTGGATATCGCAGGTCTCTTTCCAGCCACCCGTGCTTCCGATCGCGGGCCGCATATGCTGCGCCCACCGTAGAGGATGGGGGCGAGGAGGGGGATGAGTCCAACGCCCTCTCTCACGGGACGCGTGCGACAGGCGGGAGGAGAGATGGGGGAGGGAAGAGAGGGAGAGGAAGGAAGGAAAAAGCTTCCTCCTGAAATGGGAGACATTTTTCCGACAAAGGGGTGTTGGGAGGAGGGGGAGGTGGAATTGGAAGAGACGTCGGGGCGACGGCGTGTCGAAAACCATCACCATCATCGCCACGACTTCTTGACGGCCTCCTTTCTTCCGATCGTAAAAAAAGAGGAGAATAAGTAAAACGATGCCGACGCTGGTGACGAAGAGACACCCAACTGCCGCCTTCCCTATTGACAGAATGACAGGCAGCGTACTTTTTTTCGCACGCTCAAGAGACTCGGGGAAATTAACCCTGCCGAGAGCGAGCTATTTTTCTCGTCGTTTCCCAAAGTCCCCTTTCATGGAAAGGCCATTACGTTGACAAAAACGTAGGGCGAAAGTCGGATCTCGTAATCACCCTCCGCTCCAGAAGCCCTTCATCATTGGAGCCGTAACTCTCGTAAAGAAACATATGATATGATGCTAGGAAGGAATAGAACTAGTAAATGTGCAAAGCGGAAGAATCAAATAGTGCTAATGAACTTTAGATCCGGAATATTATAGAGAATTTGCCGACAGGATTCTATCGTAATAGCATTCCCAGCTAAAAATACATTTACTTTATTGAAGTAGGCACACCAAAATTTCAAAATGCTCTATAAGCTCCTAATCCATTTAAGGGGTTGATAGATGATGTGAGAATTTATTAATACACAGATTTTTACCCAGCAAGAGAGTTTAATAAGGAATATTGCAAAATATATATTTGGTTTATCTCGGCGTTTCACACACTCTTATAAGAATTAATTATTTTTTATCGATGTTAGGCATCGGATTTTCACACCAAAGTTAATACTACAAGATTTTAATCGGAATTATGCATGCAAGTGACACTTAAAAGTAGAGTACCATGTCGAATACATTTTCTTTAGTTTCAACACTTATTTTAGGGTTGAAAATGGTGCTTTCAAAATACCTTTCATCTAGGAACACGAAATATTTTTATTTTTTGAGCCATAAATCATAAAAAGAATATTATGTACCTAAAAAAATATACATGAACAAAGGAGAAGTTATCAAAAAAAGATATTGTGTGGAATAAACAAATCATTACCAGTCGGGCTATAGTTAAAACTTATGACTGGTGATAAATATTTCAATATGTCTCGTACCAAGCAAATATTTTACCAGTAAGTGTTGGGGTCAACAGAAAAAGAAAGTCTTAAAGGTATAAACGGTTTAAAATTGCATAATTTTTCTGAGTATCGGATGCAGAACATGGGTCTTAGTATCACGATCGCGTTCCAGGTCATGCAATGATTAGCCAACCAATATATGTCTATAAAGGTTTTATTGGGCAGAACATCCACATATCCGCCTAATGAAAAAAGATATTTCTGCTGGTGCTTTGGGAATTATGATAAAAGAAGAAATTGGCTGTAGAATAACCCAGCAGAATAGCTTATTCTAACTGAAGTGGTATCTACTTACAGCTGGAAATACAAGTTTCGAAGTAAGGAAACACTTCATTAGGGCATATGCCTTATCTAGAATATGTTCCGTTATTACAGTGAGGCATGTAAGACAACAGCTGCAAAAAAGTCAAGGCTGAAATTATCCGAAATGTGGCGATACAGAAGAATGATGAAGATAAAATGAACCGGACGAGTAATAAATGAAGGCCGTAGACAGTGAGAGAATAAAGAAGTCTGCTAAAGCATATAAAGGGAAGACGTTATTCGAACAACCTAGGGAACCTACGCTCTCCGACACTGCAGTTGACTCAAAAGAATTCGTGTTATGCCAACACTGCCGCGATCTGGGATTTATTTACAAGAGGCTAAAGTATTAAGCAATGTAATTACGAATGAACTAGTGGAATCAGTAACCCGATGGGTTTTAATATTTTTAATTTTTAAAGGCAATACATTTACAAAGCCCACTTAATAAACGCATGCCTTTCAACTATTCAAAACAGTGAGTACCTAATCTCCCTTCCGCCGAAGTGTTTTCTATTATTATGGAAAGGCACTACTTTCAGGACGGGCCGCAAATCACCCCACCAGAAAGATCCAATGACCTACGATGCAAGATGGCCACAAAGATTCTCAAAACAATAATCCGGAAACCACTCTGAAAATTCAAATTTCATGAAACATGACTCTGAAGCAACCATGAGGTTGAATCCGAAGCGATATTAACAGGCTGACGAAAAAAGGCTGAATGAATTAAGCCGACATACCGAAGTCATCATACTTGCAGGACAAAAAGGAATATTCTTAAGCACTCTCAGCGAAAAAGAACTCAAATTAACAACCTGAACATAATCAAATGTTTTCCAATGGTGATCAAGTATTACGATATGAGGTAAAAAAAAACTTAAGTCCAGTTAGTAGGTACGCCACTCTGAATAAGAAACGATAGCATACCATTTATTAGGAATATGCTAAACAGCCGAAGTTTTGACAACTGCATTAATTTCCCGCGAGTGGCAATGGCTTATGGTAATAACGCGTATTGTCGAATAATGTATTCCCTTTTGATACTGGAGAGCCCACTATAATGTATAAATGATTATGACAGGGGAATTGAGAACAAAGAGTCATCTAGTATTTATGAAAATTCTATAATTTTTACCACGGAGGATAAACGTCCACTGACGATAAAATAAAATTTATTACATGTCATTTCAGGAATTAATCACAAGATTATGATCTCTACCTCTATTCATTATCATCCAAGCAAAACAGGGAATATAAACTATTAAAAAGTAGTTCACAACTGACTAACTACATGATCCTCTAAAACGTGCATTTCACTGGATGATCCCATCAAATATAGTCAGCATTTTAAGTTATGGATTAAAACATAAGATACTTCTTTATATTAGCTAACATCGAAGGCGTCACTTGTGGATTAATTTGATAGCCATAAAGAAAGACCACTCAGAGTATATGAACTATGGTAGATAAAAGGCTCAAGACCATTAAGGGATTTTACCTTAAAGATGTAACAACGTGTCGAAACCTGGGTCGATTTACGTATATTAAATACGTAAGGATTATATACTCTTAGTGTTCATTATTTATGAACAATTATTCATTAACACCACGTGCTGTAGCTCAGGAGTAGGGCTAACGAGAGAAAATGCAGCCAGAAAAACGGCCGGCGTCCAAGGTTGGGGAGGGCCTCGGGGCCCGCATATTTTGTGTTATCGATCTGCCACTCTTTTCGTCAGATTTTCGAAGCATCTCAACTCTTTTCAGGGAGCCCGGAAAAAGTGTCTTGGGGGGCGGATAGTCGTAGATCAGCACTAATGTAAACACATCGTGATGTTTTGGGGGGGAGCCAGATCACTTCATCGAAGAGGGAACGGAAAATAATTATTCCCACAGTCTTAAATGAACTAAGCGCCATCGTTTCACGGTCTATCACCGTCGCAACCCCTACTAAATACCTCAGCCACCCTGCTGACACTAGCCGCAAGGGAGACACAAGTGACCGTATCCAGTTTCACTCGGTCGGAAAAAAAGGAGCACACGCGCGCACCACAGATGTGAGGCATGTAGTGAAGCGAGGAGACCCTCCCGAGAATGAACCTGCAACATCATCCCCAGAGCCGAGGCAGCAGCAAACAACCCGCAGGGAAGTAAGTGTAAGTGGATCCGACAGCGGGGCGATGATAGTGTGGGGGTGGAGCCGGGCGTGGAGGGAAGGATATCCAGTGGGCGAGGGTGCGAGAGGCAATTTGCAGAGGACGGGCCGGCACCGTGAGGAAAACAGAAGGGGGGAGGGTGGGACGGCACGGGGGAGGAAAGAAATGTGCCGGGTGGCATTCAGTGGAGACAAGAAGAAGTGGTGGTCGAGGAGAAGGGGTGGGTGAGAAAGGGCGGCAAGCGCTTGAAGAGGTGCGGGGCACGAAAGGTGCAGCGATGCACACACACACGTGGCCTATCCGGCACTGCAGAAGGGATCAAACCACTCCCACTCAGGGACATGGAGTGGGTCGGCTTTCTTTTTTTTCGGTGGAGGGATCGCGCCCACTCCAGCCCGAGGATCTTCCTGGAGACTGGCTGAAGGACAAGTTTGGGCGGGTGAGAGGAAGCGGGCGGGGAGGAGTGGCAACGGTCACAGACGCCGCTTCGGATTGCGAGGGGCGGGGATTAAAACGACACACGTGCCGTCGCAGGGTCAGCTCGGGCTCATCGCGACGGAGGAATGACGTGCTCTGGCTTCCTATCAAGATCAGCTTGCGATTCCGACGGTGGTGGGATCGCAGTTGAGATCGCATATGGTGCCTCACTGCCATGCGCAGCGCTCTAAATTGCATCTGCACCAACAGAGTAACCTGTGAGCTACCACGAGGGTGAGTGGCAAGGGGTAACACCACACCAAGGGTGCATTGCCACCGAGTAAACAATCCTATTGCTCGTAATCGCTTTATCTCCTTTACTGTTACGTCAAATTAAATTCCTCTTGGAAACAAGGCAGATTTCCTTGCAAAGACGCTTCTAATCCAAAGCTATCATCATTCGGGTTGCAACTATCCCAAAATCTAATTCAAATATTTGTAGTTACATGCTAAGTATGAATAAAAATGTATGTGGAAGAATTGAACTCGTGCGCCGAGCATTTAAAGTCTCATGCACATATGCAAGAAAATCCTAAAAGCTAAATTAACGATGCTATTTATCTCCGCTATAACTTCGATCACATCGTTTTTGCCCCTAGTTCTACGCGGGTAATATCATACTTACAGTTATCTATTACTAACAAAGAGATATTGAATAACTTCTTTCGTGATTTACCTTAACCCTTACAGTAACAGCCCTTGATAACCCTCACGTCGCGGGTTCGAATTCCACCTCGGGCATGACTGTTACGTTAGGATTAGGCTTGATGTTACCTACGCCCGGTTAGACAAAGAGAAATAACCAAAGCAGTTGGAACACCTTAAAATCTAACTCTACTACCAATGGAAAACTATAAACGATCAGGGCTGAATGCAGCTAACATTAGACCTAAGTTTTTGGTGAACAAATTGTGGGCTAATATGCAGTAAATGACATCATTCATGCACATATTTGAACACCCAATGACGCATAATGTAATACTCGCATATCGATATTTATAAAATGACGAACACTTAGTGTTGACCCATAGTATACATGAACCAAAAACAGCACACCCTTTAAAGGGATGAGACTATTACTACTCTCCACACTATTGTCATTAACTAGTTTTTATATTATACTGACTAATTACAGGCTATAACGAGTCAAACTTACTTTATTCTCTTCCAACTCCCCTTGTCTTTTGGCATTCGAATAATTTGGCTTAGCAACTATCTAAATCTCTTCTTCCTATATGCAATACCAGTTTTATTTGCCCTGGGCACTAATTCAACATCCTCTCTTTCATTTGAGCCTTCAAAATGCCTCAAAATGAGCCTCTTTGTCACCTCCATCGATTGTCTCCTTTAATCCCCAATAGCATCATCCTTTTTGGTCCTACTATGCATTAAATTTCTCGATTTTAAAAAAAATATTGATACGAGTATATGGCCAACTAAATCGTGTATATTATTTTCATCGGTAGAAATGGCTATTATTCGGCAAAAATTAGCTTAAATAATCCGTCAGATAGACTTTTACAAGACATGCAGATAACATTAACATTTCACAAGTTTCAAGAATATGAGACATGAAACTTCAGTGATACCTAGCTATAAGAGGTGCCCTTGGTGTCTACGGAGGCTAGATTAAAAGAGTTTGACCCTTTTTCAATGGTCTTTGTCTATGGAACCTGAACACGGTCGTGGCAACGAAGTGAAAGCGGAGAAGCAGGGAAGGGGGCAGCTTCCCTTTCAGTATGGGAGGCACCGAGGGTGCTTTTCTCACCCTCCAAATTTTAATTACGGCACAAGGCAGAGCCGACGGTGGGCTATAAAACGCCAATAAAATCTAATTTGCAGTCAAAATTAAAAAGAGCTATCGATTTAAAAAAAAAAGAAGCCCAAGCATGCTACCTCCTCCGGCCACCAAAAATGTTTTCGTTCGTCTGGTCCTCCGTCTGTGACGGTAACCTGAGAAGAACAAGTATTAACGCTAATTTCAGTCAAAGTATCATTATTTAATTAGGCGCCAATTCAACAGCATATCTATGCAGAGAAAATCGACGATTTTAGCAGTATTTACGGAAAAAATACAATCTGTGCTTGGAGGACACGATAGGAATTGCATTATGAATACAATCATATTTGGAGGGAAGGAACTCTTAAGATTAGAGAGTCACTTTGTTATAACTTTATAAAAAATGAGAGGGACTTTAGTATGGAATTAGGCGAAACCATAATCTACTGAAAACAGGGGCGTGATCACAGATCTTAGGTGCACGTAGTCGTCATTGCTTTCCGTGACGTGAACCGCTTCAGAAGCACAGTAGCACACAGTTGAAGCGTCAGATGAAAAATCTGAAGAATGTTGATCACATTGTTATTCTTTTCCCGATTTAAAATACAATGATAACACGAGAGCGAGCGTTTTGAAGATTCGTGACCGCGTGCTAGTACCTGCTGCAAGAAAAGAGATGAAGCAAATAAAGAATGTATGAAGAAAAAGAGCTAGCCACCTGAGGAAACTAAATGAGACTAGAATAAGTCTGTTTTTGCTTGGGAGTTAGTTGTTAGAGCTAATGATTCCACAAGAGTGAAGAAATGAAAGATGGGAGCGAGGTAGAAATGTACCGTTTCATAAAAAAGAAAACCGTGAAAAATAGAAAATGCCGCATGATGATGGAAAACGCTTTATTGGCTGTTATCTTATGATAATTTACATATTTTAGCAACTGTGGCATTCATTTGCCATCTCTCTTTATTATTTGGTGGGCTAAGTTTTGATGGCGTACTGATCTGGTGTTCCCTACACTTGACAAGTATAATTACTGCGTATCTTCAGATTGGCATACTTTTAGCTCTTTTTATTCCACCGAAAATGTATATTCTTCTTGCTTTCCCAAATCCTTCCTTCAAATATAACCCTTCAATTTTCCCCAATTAAAAAAGTAGTTTACTGGCGACTAGTTTTCTTGAGATTCAACATTTTTGAAAACGACGAATCTCAACAAAAGTAGTCAAAAAATTATTTTTCAAACGATGAAAAACAGCAAAGTATTATTATTTTGTGCTAGTATTATATTATTATTTTGGAGCAATTTCACCAACTCAAGCTTGAAACTGTATTACATCCTAGAATGACCTTTAGAAGCATCCCTAATTACTTGTTTTATCAATAATTTATCTCCTCCACTTTCCTCCACTATCTTCCTTTCCCTCACCACAATTCCGAGTACCTCGTCCTTCGTTCTTAAAAGTTTCCTATCTTTTTCATCCGCTTTCTCTGGAGTAGTTGTTATTAATGTAGGCGGCATACAGCTGAGGTCATTTGCGGGTTGAGGGATATTGGGGAAGAGGTGTGGAGAGGGAGAATAAAGCTCGGAAACTTTAAAGGCGAACGACGAGATACTCACCATGGTGGTGGAGGAAAGGAAGACAGTGGAGATATTGGAGCGGTGATTGGTGGTGAAAACCTTGGCACAGATATCGGCCTACTTATGACCAAAGGTGCAAAGTTAAACGACTCATCTGATGGACGGAGAGCTGATATTCGTCTGCGTCCAACTCGGTACTCAAGTAGGGTCCGGAATTCCCCTTTAAATTGTGCTTCGCAAACTTTTAAATTTCCCTATTCCTAGATAAGGATTGATAGTGTTGACGATCGTCAAATCGTCGAACGATGATCCTTCGTAGGACCATTGGACCAGCTCCTACGACCAAATCATTCTAATTAGCCCAAAAAAATCTTTCTTCCCATATTTTAAGTCAGTTGGTGGAGCAATACATTCATACTGCATTTCCCACTCTCATTTTCAGCGATGCTTTAAGATCGAGAAACCTTATATTTCTGGAGCCAGACAACTTTTTTCTACTTCGAAAGCTCTTAGGAAATTATATTCCCCCTGGACGGAAATTAGGGGGTCCGGGTTCAATTCCCGGTGAAGTTGAATATTTTTTTCTCTATGGAATATCTTGCTATTGTGCAATTTCAGCGGGTAACGCCGCTAAAGTTTTCGCGGCCAGTTCGCGGACTTAGAAGTTATCTAACTGAGAGTAAATTACGAGATGCTACCCAAAATTTTCTGAAATCTAGTGATTCTTGTAGATTATGAACCAGTGAAGGTTTTGTTCTTGAAATCGAGTAAAAATACTGTGGGAGCAATACTCAGTTGGTTCTGAATGATACTCTCCGCATTCAATTGACTCATCCCACAGGACTCACTTCAATGATTCTGTTGATAATTACTCTTAAATCACTCAAAATTATACTTATAATTGGAACCAGGCCCATTGTGATCAAACTGCACATTTATGATTTTCATTAATGAAGACTACACATTCTAGGATAGTGACAATTATGCTCTACCTTGAAAACTCCCTGAATCTGCCAGAATTTCTTACTCATGGAACTGACAGCTCCTGGGGTCACAACTCCTCCGGAGTTAGCAACCCTATTAAATAGGTTGATAGCAATATTTGGAAAAGGAATGCCTCATATGAGATGGAGCAGATAGTGAACTATGTAAATGTGAAGAATTATGTAAATATGAAGTTAGCCTATAGGTGAACCAAGTGGAGAGCTGTGTCAAACCAATCTTAGGATTGTTGAATTATGATAATGATGAGGGATAATATTTATCCTCAGGTCATCCCCAGGGTGAAAAACTAAGACAATCATGGTAACAAGTTACCATGACAAATATTATAGGTAAATATGCATCATATCGTCAAGCAAAAGTGTTCTTGTTTGTGATGTTCAAAAGTGATAAAACACTTTATCAAGCTGTAGTAGTTTTCGTTCATTTATGTCCTACTTCACAAAATCTCAAAAGAGAGGAACTGATTCATCACCTTAGTAATAGCATTGAAGTAATCCTCCACTTCCTTAAAGATAGGGGTAAATTTTATGAAGAAGTCACATAAACAGAATCTGACGGCATTGTACTGCAAGAGATACAATCACCTACACTCTCTCACTCATGGAAATGACTAGCTCCTTTTAATAGTCAGCATTCATGTGACACTAACTGGCTTCTTTGATTTCCTTTGCCATTTTACTCAGCCAAAGGAGACTTTACAAAAATAGAATTTACATTCTTATCTAGCAATCATCTATCTCTTCATCCATCCAGGGCCGTATTTACCATATAACGTACGCGGCGGCTGCCGGGGGCCTCGCAAGCGCTAGGGGCCTCGCGAGAGTCACGAGGGGGCATGTTTTTAATATAAATATAGGAAGTTATTTAATTTATGTAAATATTTAAGTAAGAAATATGGCACCTACTACCAGAGTATTAATAGTGGTATCTATTTGCATTCATGTATTGTCTTTATAAGCAAGGAAAAGTCTATGTCAAGCTGCCAGGTTGCAAGACTAAGGCTTCATTCTAGATTCCGCCGGGGGCCTCAGAGGTCTTAAATACGTTACTGCATCCATCTACTAATCAATTCCCCTAGGTAGGTCAATAGTTATCCACATGTCTAATGTCACTAATGGATATTTAATCTTCAATCACACAGCTTCTCATTGTTTGAGGTAGTGCTAAGCAAAGGAATGAAAGTTCCTTTGTAATATCATCACTCTTGAGAAGATTGACTCTTCTCGTAATGCCGATAAGAGTGGAGAAAATGTCTACATATTAATTATGAGATACAGTAAACTCTCGATAATACGAAGTCAGCGGGACCGGAAAATCGGCACCTTTAAATTTCGAATTTTGTAATTTCGAACATTTCAAAAAAGTCGTGAAAAAAATTTTATCTTTGTTTTCTCTAACTTTTGGTCTCCTCGGCAACAGTGTATATCTTTTGTGGTCGTTCGTGAAAGAATTCTTAAAAGATGCATGTCTTAAAAGATCGTAAAATAAGTACCTACGCTGTCAATACTTTTAAGTCAGCGATCGTAGTGTTGGCAAAATTTCGTCCCGGTATCTAAAACGTATATAAAACAAAAGTTGAGCCTTTTGTAATATGAAATTTATTTTCGGAATATTCAGTAGAGACGGGAATGTAGTATTTAAGCTAAAAATTGTTTCTTTCCTAGAACTAAGACCTTAATGACAAATGGGACGTGATTCGGCATATTTTCCGCGTTGTCTCCTCAAGGATTATATGACGGCCGGAAGTTTGGGTTTACGGTGAGTGGGGGGTTGTGGAGAGGAAAGATCCCAGTTGCGGGTGTATCTTTATCTGTCTTGCTGAGCTTGAAGGGGGTGGGGGAATAGCGTCGCGGAACGTCTGTGACGTTCCTTCCTCTTCTTCTGGGCAACCCTGGGGGGCGCCTGCAGGTGGTTACGTGTGGATCTTCGCGGGATATTGGAGGGGGGGAAGTAAGGGATGCAAAGGGGATGGTCCAGAGGTGTCAAGAGTGTGAGAGTAGGGGTCGAAGACCCTCCTGATAACAAAGAACGCCGCATCCCTGACCCTCCCCATTCCACTCAACACCCGGGGCGGTTCCAATCAGCCACTGCCACGCGCCCCCTAGGGTTGCCCACAAGAAGAAGAAGGAACCTCACAGACGTTCCATGACGCCATCCACCCATCCCCTCCCCTCCTTCAAGCTCAGCAAGAGAGATTAAGATACTACAGGACTGCAAACGGGCGCATAATGAGGGCGAGGTTCGCCAGCCTGTGTGTGAGAGACAAAGAGAGAGGCTCAAACCGAAGACATTTGGCGGACTTTTCTTAAGTATCACGAATGTGACCTAACGGAGAACTTGCCGAGTATAGCCGGTCACCCGTCGGCTGGGCGGGCGACCGCCTCGAAGCCGGGCGACCGCCCTAAGACCGTCACCGCCGCGTATCTTTCTCAAGGATCTTTGCCGTTTGCAATATTTTTCGCACTCTTTTACCCCTAAAGTTTGGGCGAGCAACCCGGGCACCCGCCTTGTATGCGGGCATATAGGGCGAACGGGCACGGTTTGGCGTCTACGTCTCACGGGCGGAGGCGAACACGGTTGAGGACTCCCGGCACGGTCGGGCGAGGGTCTCCCGGATTTTGCGGCCGTTTGCAGGCATCTTAAAAGATAGCCCGCAACTGGGACCTTCCATCTCCACAACCGGACCCTTTTTGCCCCCATGCACCGTAAACCCAAACTCCCCGGCCGTCATAATCCTCACCCCCACCAACGCAACCAGCCCAAATTTCCTAATGGCATCACCCACCCTCACTCAACCCGTCCATGCTACAAGGTTTTGGTGCGGACATCCCCTTCACGGAGAGCTGAGCTAGGATTGCTCGCCTTTAGGGTTCACAGAGAATTTGAACTGCCATAATTCCAGGCGCAAGGCAGCGAGCATGATATGTGCCGTCACACGTAAGCTTTGATTAAAAGAGAACCGTGGACATTATTAGAATGCTGGGAACAGGTAAAATAAAAAAAGCCAGGATAAATAATGGCATTAGCTACGATTTCCAAATTACCCAAGGTCTAAACGATACGCGGAGTTACATGCGGAAAATGATGGGGAGATACTGGCATATGTGGGAGGTGAATGCACTACTATTCACGCATTTCATTTTTGATGCACCACTATCGGTAACAATGAAAGCTACGCAGTGAAAAATAGTTTTGCTAAAGCAGTTTTTCGCCGAGATTCGCGGAAACGATTTCCATTTTTTCCTGGGACCGGGCCCGAAGTTCGTAATTTCGAAAAATTCGTATTTTCGAAACTTTATATTTTCGAAACTTTGTATTTTCGAATATTGCCATGTTATTACCTTAGGATTGTCGTCGGGACCGTCCGTTTTGCTTCGTATAATAGAACTTCGTATTATCGTGCTTCGTATTATCGATAGTTTACTGTAAGTACTTTCAAGACAAAATTCCAGCAAAAGTGCTGTAAATAAAACAGGCCTTATTCATTCATAAAATCAATCAGAAATTCAATAACCCAGAATATGTGATAATGATGAATGCAAATAAAGTCAACAGTAGTTGATTTAGTAGTATATCTTTGCTAATGAAGCAATACCGTATCAGTAAATGTATCCCCTTAATTGGCGACAAGTTGGTCATTTGAAAGCCAGCAAATTGGTACCTACTTCCCACACACGCTACACAAAATTGAAAACTAGCATGGAACTCTATTCAGCAGTATTTCATGACAGAGATAAGTCATCTTTAATAATAACTCATTTCTTTTGAGGATTATATGCTAATACATATATATTGACCTATTGATGCTTTAGATTGCCATTTTTCCCACTACTGGATCTTTGCCAAAATATGGAATATGGGAAAAACCACTGAATTTCCACAATAGTGGATAAACCCTCTGAGCCAATTAACAATATCCGCAAGTTCGAATATTGAATCTTTTGATTAAAAAAATCCCTTCACTCAAGTTTCTGCATGAGAAATTTTGAATATTGTCAATATTTTTTTGTGGAAACTACCCTAGTGAAACATGTTTTGCAGAGCAAATAAAAATCTGAACTAAACAAAACCCATGAGACATTTTACTATGAAACAAGAAGTGGATTGGGAATAGAGTCACCATTATTTCTGATATTTCAGTGGATTACCTGGAGAACTTTATAAGAAATCACAGGTAGCATCGGGAAATGTCCTACCTACCCTGAATGTGTGAATTTCATATGCCAATGGCTAAGTGTGGGGTGAGATTAATGTCAAGGACATATTAAAAAAAAACATAAAAGACCAACCATAGAGCATATTACCTTCACTTGAAGCCTTAAAAGGAAAAAATGAAAAATGGCCATATAAGCCTTTCCTTAATAAATGATAAGTATGGGTCATTATTAACATCCATATAAACCCAAGGGTTGGTCTGGTTGGTGAGCAAGTATTAGCTATAAGTACTACAGTAATCCCAATGGTGTGTGAAATTCACTAATCAGATTAGGGACATAGTTCCTTTCCTTGCAGGGTCATTATCAATCCATGAGGCCACCATGTCATATGATTTCCATATGATCCCAAATGTCATATGATTATCCCAAATATATGGAGGGCACACGAATTACACAATAACCATGCAGTATTCAACCCTGTAAACACAAAGTGTTGGAGAAAGATGGCAAAAATGTTTCACGAGATGGCAGAGGTTTCAACATGTTGCATGTTGCTTCTCAACATTTTTCCAATGTCTTTATCATGTCCCAATCACTCTCTTGCCTCATTGATGGGAATATTTAAGATTTTTAAGAGTGAACTTTCATTGGATAATTGCAAGTAAGTAATATAAACCCCAATCTTAAACTTAAAAAGCGATTGGCCATTAGTCTACAGAATATTTTTTAATGCCGAAGAGAGGGTTTCGGACATACAAAAAATACTGGCTTGCCCATTGGAAAAATCGAAGACCAAGATGAGCAGCAAGATTAAAAATACCACTGAAATGCAGTTTTAAATGTAATTTGTTATCTTTAAAAGAGAATGAACATAGGTCCATGGAGGATTGGAACATTAGTCCACGGAGACGGGGGTGGTCAGTGATTTGTTACAGCTTTCAATAATATATTACTGTAACTCAGTAATGAATCATAGCTACTAGTTTGAAATTACTTGCTAATTTACCAATGTCATTTCTCAGTAATTAAAATTCTGGGTTTCTTCCATAATCAATTACTAGTTAATTTTCTGTTGAGATTCAGTGGCCCTACTGAACCTAATAGAGTACAGTAGAGGTTTGATAGGACTACTGAACATAGTAGAATGTTTCAAAATGCAAGTTGGCTACTGAACTAGATAGGAAAACTTTTCAGTAGGATATATTAATATTTTTTCACTACAGGTTGCAAAGGTATTGCAAAAGTGGTTGCAGGAAGTTGCACAACAGTTGTAATCATATTGCCAAAATGTGGCCAAAGTGATTGCAGGAGGTTGCTGTTACTGCAGGTTGCAATCCTGTTGCCAAGGCAATGTGAAAACATCATGAAGAGGACATTTGGAAGCTTTTAAGACAATGCAATGGTGTTGCAGTAATATCATATCAGTTACACTGCAACTTTTCTGTAACATCTTGGCAACATAAATTCTTTACAGTGAATGCAATACAGCTTGGAAAAAATTATGGACAACATTATTAAAAATATTTTTAAAAACCAATTGAATGAATAATTCAGTTCCAAATCGTGCCCAATCAGTGTGTGGCATATACACTCACACAGTCATTAACCTGGCCTAGCAGATGAACATGTCATGACCAGCACTCTTCTTTGTGAACTAATTACAGAGATTCCCTATGGGTGGTGCCAAAGTGAAAGGCATAGGAGAGGAAAGCAGTTCAACGTGGAGACAGAATGAACCGCCATCAGTCACCAGAGGCAAAGAGTATTGAGAGCATAACACTGTACAAAACACATCACTGTAAACAACCACAGTGCCAAAAAGACCATAATCAATAGTGAACACGCATTCTAAGTACATATCCTCATCCAAGGAAACAGCTTCAAATTTAATTCTCAAATCTTATCTGCAAAAAATGAAATGGAGGAATCTAACCTTACCATATAAAACATGAAGATTATCAAGTTCAATAGCAGAATATCAGTGGTTAACTCCATTAAGGTTTTTTGTGGCTAGTTCATAAACCTCGAATCATTCAGTTCAATAGGAGGCCACAGTATTACACCAATATAACTGATGTGTACTACACCCTAAGTCGATCATTTCTAGGTTTTTAACTTAAATGTTTACAGAAAGCATTCAGAGACCTCAACCTAGTGATTACAAAAAACCTCAATTCTAGTATTCATCATCCTCATGAGTTTCTCCTAAAGGGCTAAAATTAATCCAAATTGAACAATTGAATTTAATGCTATGCAGGAGGTTGTAACAAGATGTTCCTGGTGAGTCTCTCTTGATAAATGAGTAGTAGAATAAGGAAGTTTAATGAAACATGAGAATTTTGCCGTGGGTGCGTAAATATGAAAGCATGAAAAAAATGGAGAATAAATGTTTATACCGTTGTAGGTGGTGACATGGTAGGAAAGGAGTAACTAATGGAATAAGAGTTACAAATTGGTGCAGTGGCCAGAGTACTGGCTTCCCATCCTGAGGATCTGGGATCTATGGGTCTGACCAATAAGATCCTGGCAATAGCAGATTTTTCAATGCTCTCTACAAAGGAAATGGAGTTGCTGGGATGGAATTAAGTAAGGTGAAGGGAACAGGAGGACTTCTAGAGTGTTATTGAAACAAGTTGTATACAGAGTAGGGGAAGAATAAACAAAGAGTAGTAGTAGTACTATTGAGCAAAAAGTCAGGGAGGGGGTGAGTAAATGTAGAGTTGGTTAAATATAGTATATTGGTTATAGAATTAAAGCAGTGTCAATGAACCTAGCAGTCATCAGGTGAACATGACAACTGGAGGCATTCAAAAGGTTTAAAAGAGGTAGAAAGATAAAGAAGTGGGATGCAGGAGCTGTGATTGGTATGTAATAAAGAAAATGTCAGGAGTTGTTGGAAAGATTAGATTGGAAGAAGATAGGGAAGAGGGAGCAGTTGAGATAAGTTTTGAAAAAAAAATAAAAACAGGGATAAGATTAGCAGCTGAGAAAACACTAGGTGTGATAGACATGAGATGAATCAACAAGCCATGGGTACAGCAGAAATGATGGAGAAAATTGAGGAAAAACGAAAGAGGAAAAATGTAAACTAACGAGTTTCGTGGAAGACGGTATAAGAAAATAATATACTTGGGAGAAAGCAAGGGTCAAATGGTGGAGAGGAAAATTTGAGGAGATGGAGAGGATCCTGAGCGGAGAAATTGGTGCTCTTTACTCAAATGTTAGTATGTTATCTGGCACCATGAAATGAAAAACTTTATTGTGTACTAAGTGTAGCATTGGAAAGTTAACAATGAAAAAGGAAGAGAATTAGTGTAGTTGGAAAGAAACTTTGAATTAAACTAAATGAAGGTAATGAGAGTCATTTGCTCATAGAAGAGAACTAATAACACATGAAGAAAAGACTGGTGAAAAGTCTAGAACATACATAGTGAGGCTGTGAATGGCTCAGAAACATGATTATTAAAGAAAGAAGATGAAAATAGAATGTCAGCTTTTGCAATGTGGATATAGTGAGGGATGGAGAAGGTAGAGTTAGTTAAAAGTAAAATGAATGAGGATGTACTAGTTATGATAAAGGAAGAATGGATGCTGGTTGAAGAAATTAGAAGGCAGAGAAAGTGAATCAAAAAGTTAATAAGAGGCAATTTTGTTGAAGGACCTGGGCCTCGATCATGGATCTTCATTAGGTGTGCGCTAGCGTTATCGTTATTTTTTTATTTAACTTATGTCAGAGAGAATGTGATCTTCATTTTTCATGCAGCACTTCAAATTGCTTATCACAATTAGTGGAGTGAATTTTATAGATGGTTATTGTTAACCGTGTGCTACTTTAGGGGTAAGTGTTATCGATAAAGATTGTGATAACGCGAAAGATGAATCCCTGATTCCACACCTGATGTTGGGAAGAATATTCGGTAAGCAGAGTATAAGGAGAAAGGAGAAAAATCAGTAATCTGGATAGAATATCGAGAAGTAGGAAGGTGAGGAACTTAAGAAAAGACATCATGTAAAAAAATAGGCTGATGGAAAAATTTTTGTTCTTCATTACAAAAGCATACCTTCATTACAAAATGGCAATAAAAATATTTAAAATTAATATTAACAGCAGGTAAATATCAGTTTGTCGAAATAAAATTTAATAATTACATGAAATAAAATTTAATATTTTGCAAGTAAGCTACCTGAAGTGCACTAGAGGAATCACGGCAGATAAAAAAGGAACCAACATTGTTCCATTAGAATGTTATACAGAGCCATCTTATTCACAAAGAAGTCTGTTTAAACAAAAGGAGATTATCTCAAGCTTTTCTTCAATGTAATTACCATCATTGAGATGACTGCCATGATGATGGTGCACACCACTGTATGCCACATGACATAGGTATATGATTTTAAGTTATCTTTTAACATGAGGATAAAGTCATAGCAGTTTTCTGGGATTCTTTAAACAATTGCTAGTACACAGCAGATGTAATATAGAATTGCCAGCAGTGGAGAAGACATTATATAAAATCACTTCTAAGGCTCCAATATCCAGTTTTAACGCTTCTAAAGTTTCCTGACCTGTTCCTTTTCCTACCAAACTCCATCTGATTACTCTTTATTTATTTTCCACTCTAACAATCTCATTGTCATCATTCTTTTCCTTATCCAAAACCCAAAATTCTTTGAATCATGCCATTTTTTCTCAAGGTTCTAACGCAAGAATCATAATGGAGCTAAGAATATTAGCTAGGAGATTAGGAGCTAATTATCATTTTACTATTATGTGCTTAGCTCCGTATTTATTTTAAAGATTGGGAGTTCATCAACATCTCACTTTCAACATTCACTCCTTATCTAACCCAAGCAGCATCGTATGGCAGTTATACCTCGGCCCAATGTCATTTTGACATTACCAATGTCGTTTTCACATCAGCTGATAATGCCGATATAAAAATGACAAATAAATGATGCCTTTCTCCGATGTAAAATTGATATAGTCGATCGTATCTTATCGTTTTCTGATGCAAAAATGATGTCAGCTGAGCTGACTAATAAAGGGCATAAAAATGAACATATTTTTTGGTCGCTGGATTTTATAATTTTGAGTATTCACATTCTTTCCTCCAACGTCAGAGAGAAGAAAGTCACAAATTCATGATTGGTCAGAACATCAGAAACCATTTGGAGGCCTACATATAAAATAAGAAATACCTATGATTATTTAAGGATTCGATGTTTGCTTACAAATTGCCGTTCACATGGCAGGCTTGGAATTTCCTACATTTACCGCCAAGCACTGCTTTAGTGCTGGATGGGGTTCACCTATGGTCGTGGCTTCTTTGAAGCACTTTCTCCCTTGTATTACCATCCATGATGGACCATGAGAGCTCAACATCTAGTACCTTGAACCTCAGTAAAATTGCCACGCAAATTAGGGATCCTGGATCAGGGGTGAAGTGCAGGGTTCTCAATATGAACATTCTCAGATCGAAGCTACATCTTGCCTTTTATTTTTCCATCGCAGTTTTGTTGTACGACTGTCCCTGATTATAAATATTTTTAACATGTTTATCCAGGACACATTTTGACTATCTTACTAATTAAATCATCCCAATATCATGTTAATCAAAAATCAGTCCATGGTAATATCAAACATACATTGGCCCAATATCATTTTTATACCACTGTATAGCGGCGAAAGATGTCTTTTTATCATCAAATTTAAATCAGCCCAATATCATCAGCAAATGTCATTTTTATACTGGCAAATGTTATCACTTTTGACATTTGCCGATATGGGTAGCCAATATCGGATTGACCAATAAGTGATATGTGATGGTGAAAAAATTATATTGGGCCGATATCATGATGCTGCTTGGGAAGTTTCATAGGCCAATGCCATTTAACTTCTGGCGTACTTACAAAGATGTGCAATTTTATGCAAACACTACCCACATACACATACCCTTCCAACTGCTCTCATACATACCCTCAAAAATTAAATTGCATCCTAGCCTTGAGAAACTAGTGGCACAGCAATGACTAAAGTTCCATGATTGATGAACATACAAGAGTTATCCCACTGGTAAATTTGATTGTGTACCTAAGTAAACCTCCTGCATATGTATAAGTAATTCCTAGCCTTTCCTGTTCATTCATTTTGCTGCATTATTTTCAAGAATATTTCATGGAATAAAAGTAATATTAGCGCTTTTACTATGTTGGGTAATCTATTGGCTCTCTCAGATTAGGCAAAAACTGCTATGAGACAACCTATCGGTGGACTTTGCTTACTATGAGACATTTGCAATAATGGTATACCTCTGCCTAAGGTAATTATATTCTGTTAATTGTAATATTAACAATTATTATTAAAGCAATCGAAAGTTAATAGTCTTACAATTTTCATTAAAAAAGTAATCTGGCAGTCTTCACTCAGTCCACCCTGAATGGGCTGGAAGTAAAAGGGATGAGGGAACTATTTAATGTTTGACATTATTGATTTGCTACTCAATTACATTTGATGCATGACATCTATTTTTTTAACTTTCATGGAGCCTTCAACCTACAGAGAAAATATTATTAAAAGCCAAGGAGACTCCTACACTTGAATATTTCAAAATAAAGTGGAGGCAAGGCATGAGATCCTAATAGTGGATGAAGCAAGGTACGATTCAAAGTACTCACTTTCCTGTTTTGTACCACATTCAGATTGATCGAAGGTATTACTATGTTCAGAATACAAAAGGGTGAATACCTACACTTCAAACTAATCAATGAAAAAATTTCTAAAGATGGATAGCTGAGCTAGATGAATCATAATTTCATTACTATAATCTCACAAGTAAATGCTTAAGTACTGAATAGGAGTCAACTGCATCACCAAAGAGTCAAAATCTCCATCTGAACATGAGAATAGCAGAATAGAGATTCCTTTATTTGTAAGTTTCAGTGACAGCGAGGGGATGAGTCGCAAAAATTGATTGAAAATGCAAATTGTTGCGGGAGATGTTTATTGGTGTAATCTTGAATATTGATCAAAGATTATTTTCAATGACAGGTCTGAATACTCAGCAGCAGGCTCCTTCATTAAAGTCACTAGTTCACTAGGAAATAGGTACAGTGGAATTCTTGGCCACGAAAAAGTGTAGGACTTCAATTATCCTTCCTTGCCACTAATTTTGTCCCATCATGCTACTGTGTTTTAAACTGCACAGTTTCAGGCATAACTTGGTGGAACTGCATGTTTACGTAAAAGTAAAATAAAATACTATGTATATTCCACACTATTTTTAATTCACCGACCCGGATTATGTCTACGGGTAGGTGAATTAAAAATAGTGGGGAATATACATAGTATTTTATTTTACTTTTACGGCTACTATGTTTTGTTGTCAGAACTGAATAAACTACAGGGTGGAAAAAAAACAAATGTAGTGCACATACTATAAGGACTATAACATTAAGAGTTTCATTTATGTCACAAGATGTGCACTGGTTGCTCCAGTCCTTGCTATATTACAATATTTGTATCGATGGATGTACTTTGAATAAACTACAGGTTATTTGCATCTCTTCAGGTTTGTGTTATTCTTTAATCCTTAGCCTCATCACAAGTTTGATACTAAAAATGACTACAAGTATGATATGGTTACTGTTGTGATGACAGCTTAAGATATTGTATTGTATAACCCCATTATGCTCTTAATGGACCAGTCCAAGAACAATAAATAAATAAATAATAATAATAAGAGGTGAAAATGAAGTATTCCAAGAATCGGGAAAAAGTAAAAAAGAATGTACACCAAAATGTTTCTCTGATGATAAATGGGCTTAGCCATTATGAATATGCTACCATTGATTACATACCTATTCAAAAGGCACACCAAAAATGCCACTATTGTAAGCATGTATATTTAAATGAATAAACTGATAGTTAAATTTTGAACTTACCTTTCTGATTATCTTGGATCAAAAGTAGGATGTTCCTGGGTGGAAAGAGAGTTGGGTGCTCAATTGTTGAGTGCAGCAAACATTGATCAACCTGAAAATTGTAATGATATATTTTTCAAAACAATCCATTCATTCTCCATGAGAATTCAACACATCAAAAGAGTAGGAGGTTGTTCAAATATAATTATCATAAATCCTATGAAAGAGGGCCTATGGCTCTCCAAATGAAATACAAAAAAGTGGATGGTCATATTTTGACTATCAGAAAATAAATGAATCCTTAAAAAAATTAGAGGTGTTCCAAAATGCCAAGCGTCAAAGGATGACCACTAGTGCCTTTCAGGTATATAAGTACCAGCATTAATCTAGGAGTCATTTTTTATATGGATATGCAGGTATTTTTATGTGGATATCCAAACATCAAGTGTCATTACCCAACCCTTTAGTATGAGGTCAACACATCTGCTGCTGTTATATACTCTGAACTAGAGTTTCATAATTCTGAATTTCACCATGGACCTAGAGAAGAGTATTTATCTGGGAGGGAAAGAATATATCTGTAATGGTGGTAAATTCTTCTGCATCCCCTCTGACCACATAGGTTATTCACAATTTTTTCAGAAAATTTTAGCTGGGTGCATTGCATACTTTGCTGAATGGTACTCTTCTAGTGGCTTACATTTAGAGTCCAATGTTAAGGATTCTAATTGTACCAAAAAGGTGTTAAGACCTACTTCAGTTACTGATTCTTTTCACCAACAGAATTCTGCAATTAAGTTTTTGTCTTAGACAACAATGCAGCACCTGTTCCATCAATATAGGAGCATAAGAAGTATTTGACACCAGAGAATTGATTTTTCTGGTGATAGCATCACATTACAAATTAATTGAGAATGGCTATCGAAAACCATCAATTATGATTTCCAAAAAAAAATAAAAGTGTATAAAAATTTCAATGCATTCTAAGAAATTTTCAAAGTAATTATTGGAGAGATAGTTATAATTTTAAGTGGGATACATAAAGCTTAAAATATTGTGTAGCAACTGCTGATATCAGGTAAGTAGTAAGAAGGAATTTTATGCAGAGCAGGTAAGTAACAAAATCCTACTAAGTAAGCCTAAGGTACACAGATAAAATGGAATCATAATTAAGGATTGCAACCCAAGAAGTGAGGAAAGCGAGGAGAAAGACATTGTGTATGAATTCAATGAAAAGGTGGAGCTCTATGGCCTTAAATAGTATAAACTGGCCTTCAGCTGGTATAGTTTGACTCTGTTTGTCGTGAGCCTATCCCTGAATGACAAGTTTCGTAGACCTTCTCTTCGGAGATACCTGGGTGAGGGTGTGCATATGACTGAATAAATGTGCTATATGATTGAAGTATTCCCTTAAGTGTTGTATCCTTTTGTGAGTCCTAAACAACTTAGACAAGATACCACTGGATGAATCAGTGTCGTCTGAGGCTGTCCCTGGCACGGAAATTGTTTTCCCATAAATAGCCTTTGAGGGAGTGATTGTGTACCCAATTGATTGTATCCCTTAATCGGGGCCCCATATACCCAGTGGAAGGCCTACTATCGGGTGTGTGAATGTAAACTAGAGTTGTCCCTGGCGTGGATAGAGCTTCACGTAAACAATTCCAGAAGGCATGATTGTAGATACCCATTATTAGTGTTCCTTGATGTGGTCTGTGGTTGTCACTAACGAGAAATTAATTTTTCCGCAAGCAACCACAGATATGTGAACCTTCATGTGTGCATAATTATGTACCTGTTTGTGTGAATCTTTCTTGGGTGGTCAAATTCCCCTACCCTTCCTTCATCTCAAATATTATGGCCATTGGAATTTTTATTTTCGTCAGTATTGTGTATGAATAGCTTGAACAAATAATTAGAATTGTTCCCCAAAGGAAGCACTAGATAGAGTTGGGTAAAAGTAATTAATATTATGTGAAGGAAGAAACTGAAATAAGATTAAATAGTTTGGTTTGACAACGGTTATTAAAAAAATTAGTTGCAGGAAAAAAGGTCAGTTGAAAAATAAATATAGTTTTCACATCTTAAACATGGAAAATTCTATGTGCAAAGTGGGGATAATCAAGTTTTCTAAAGGTTTCAAACTGGGTGTAGCATTCAAAGGCACTAATGCTTCAATGGCTAAGCCCGCCATTGTCTTCAGAATGAATGATTTGAGACAGAGAATAACTGTAATACATATATACATTCCTTTGTTGTGCTAAATCACCCACAAAGCACAGAATATTCCAGGAATATTCTATTTTAATCCCCGATATTCCTATTTGGTCCCAGCGATTTTGGGAACCATAATGGAATATTCCAAGAATACTTGATACTGGATCACATGGGAATATTCCACTGAGAATATTTTAGGAATATTCTAAAAAGGTTCGCATAGGAATATCCCCATTCTGAATATTTGAGAATATTCTATAATGGCATAGCAATGTCCCCATTGCAAATATTTGAGAATGTACTGGGACTATTCTATGATTTTTTGCATAAGAATATTCCCATAACCAATATTTGAGAATGTTCCACGAATATTCTATTATGGTTCGCACGAGAATATCCCCATCACAAAATTGTTGAGAATGTACTAAGAAATCTAAATGTTTCCTCTTATTCCCATTGTTATTTTCCTTGGAATGCAAACTATGAGTGATGTTTTGTTGTAGGTTCCCATGCTGCTGAGCATATCTTAGAGAAGATTGTATCCCTTATCAATAAATGGAACCTTCCTTCAAGTTCAGTTTTCATATTGACAGATGATGGGCCCAATATAAGTGCTGTCATGGCCATGAATGCCTTTGGATGGCAGCATGTTTCATCTTTCAACCACACTTTACAACTTGTCATTGGAGATGCCAAGAAAATGTATAATCTGGAAAGTAATTTGTCTAAATGTTGTAAGATAGTGTCACACTACCATCATAGTTCATCTGCCAATGAAAGGTCAGTCTGCAGTTTCAATTACTACAACATTACAGATACAGTGAACTAATGAAGTTGTAATGCTTAAAATGTTCATTGGCAGGCTTATGAAGTTATCACAACAAAAAAATCTAAGTAATACAGGTTTAAAAATGATGTGCGAGACCAGATGGAACTCTGAATTTCATATGTTGAAAAGTTTGCTCTTGAAAAAAGCAGCTGTGAATGATGACTCTTATAAATAAGGGAACATTGTCTCATTGACGTCATGTCAATGGAAGGATATTGAAGGCTTAGTGAAGGTTCTGGAGACTGCTGATGAACTTGTTAAACTATTTTCAGGTGATAAATCCTAGATCCATTAGTATTTTTCAATGTACCTAATGGCTTCCTTGCAATATCATTCAATGAGAATTTCAGGTGAAAAATGTGCCAGTATCATCAATAGAACCAGATATTGATGGCCTCATTACAACTTTAAATGAATATGAGGGAAAAGGAGTAACCTTTTTTTAAGTATCTGGCAGTATAACTAAAGAAACGCTCCAGCAAATTTAGGGAGTTGTCAATTCATCTGAAATCAATGTGATTAGACCCAAGATATAAAGTTGTATGTTTAACATCAGCAGAGCAGCAGGTAGTAAAAGATATGATGGATGCAGAAATTGATAGTATGAGAATAAATCTCCAGTCAAACGAGTGTGTCACAGCATCTACTACAGAAATTTGCAGTAAATCTACACTGGTAGGATTACTAACAAGAGCTTAAGGTACATTGCCTTTCTTTGTGAATTTTAAGAACATTTATGATACTCGTTCCTTGTACTTATTTTTCAGATGATAGAATTGGTACCTACTTGGAAAAATTTTTATGGCAAAAGCACTGGAAACTCGAAGGAAACTTTGGATGAACTAGAAATGTATTTAAAAGAAGATATGGCACCAAGATCAGCCAATCCTCTTTCATGGTGGAAAATTTGGGGTACAGATTACAAAATGTTGTTTATTATGACCAGAAAATAATTAAGTATTCCAGGGTCTGAGACTTCCAGTGAGAGTCTTTTATGGAGCAGGAAATGTTTTTACAGTTAGAAGTGGAAAGCTAAGCTCCACTCATGTAGAGCAGCTTTTATTTTCACTTGATAACTTAGGAAGAATGTGAAGTATTTTATTTTCTCTCCAGCATTTTGTGTTTTTAGTATCGCAGGAGAATTTTTTTTATTATCTCAGGGGAATTATTTTTTGCTATAGTAGGATAATTTTCACATTGACTTTCACTGTTTCTGGGTAAAACTTTGTTTAAAAATTAATAAATACAAGTTAAAAGATAATAATTATATGTATACTCTGTCTTCCCATAGGGGCATGATATATTGTATTTTTATGTAAGACATGCTGTAATAAATGTGACTAAAGCAGTGATCCAAAAGCAAAGATGCAGTAATGGCATCTTTTTATACCAAAATATTGTTGAAACTTAAATTTGGATTTAAATTCGAAAAACACATGAACATTTAGTCGATTCAATTCAAAGTTTGAATAATTTTGTCAATTAGATTTCAATTCAATTTGAAGTGAAAAAGCATGATTCGCACATCACTAGGTGATACTATGCTTGGTCATAGTGATGGTGATGCTAATTAGGTGATCCTAAGTCCTTAGGTGCTAGATCCTTAGACGATGCTAACTTGGGTCATACAATCAAAAATCAACAGTGGAATCAACAAAGTCTATTGATTCTTCCTGCATTGTTTTTGAGAACTGATTAGGACTTTTGGAATAACGTGAATGCGAGCATTGCTTTTTAGATTCCCCTCTGCTATATCCTTTTTCCTGTTAGTTAAGGACCATTTAAAGGCTAGTTGGATTCCCCATTTTCCAAATCCATTCAGGCAAAAAGTGGTCTCCATGAACTTCACTTTGGCTTCCAGGCCTTCTGATTCTGATCTGATGAAAAAAGCATAATTATAACTATAAAATATAATATAGTCTCTTTTTTGTGCAGGATTGTGGTTGCTTCTCCTGTTGAGATTCAGATCACTTTGTATAGGTTTCCGGTACACTCTGTGGCTCGGTGTCATCGTTCTTCATTTTGGTCACAATATCAAGGAAAGGAAGGTGATTTTTGGCTTCAATTTCCATAGTGACTTTGATAATGGGATGGAAAGTGTTCATATGGTCAAGGAATTACTTGAATACCTCAGGTCCATGTGGCTACATTTAGAATATTTTGCCCACATATTCATAGACATATTTTAGGTGAAGATGGGCTGTTTCCAATACATACTTCTCATAATTCTCCATGAAGAGGTTAGTGATTGCTTGCAATAGTGGGGAGCCCTGAAAACCTGTACTCCTTCATGGGGATACTAATTATATTGCAGTCCAATAAGGTTAACATTCCTGGAATCGCAATATTTACCTCCTCAGTTCTCCAAGTGTAGACAAAAATTTATATTAAAGGTAACATGAAGTTCAAAAAGAAGGGAAGGAATCAGAAGGGGAAATAGGATGACAGAATAAAATGTAGAATATCTAAGTGGGTTCATAAGAGAGTATACCAAAGGTGGTAGCATGGATCTTTCTTTTGCATTGTTGCTGTCATGAACATAACAAAAAACCCTTCAGAAGGTATGCAGAGGAAGAATCAGGGTGTACAACGATAAGAATATTAAGCAGCACTAACCTTTATTGCCACAACTTCAACAAAAACAATTATGAGAAAAAAATATATGTGATGGGTGGGAATATCTTAAGATAGGAATGAAAGTAGGAGGAGATTAAGTTTATGTGAAGACTAGTGTACTGATCTTCCATCCCGTAGATCACAGTTTGAGTCCCAACAGTGACAAAATTTTGACTGAATCTCAGGGGGATCGGGTTGGTGTGGTGACTAGAGTACTTGCCTCCCATCCCGAGGGCCCGGGTTCGATTCGCGGCAGTGGTGGATTTTTCAGTGGAAAACCGGTCCCCACTTGAGTGCCTAGTGGAGGGCATTTCAAGTTCAGTACTCCGTCCGTCGGATGGGACGTTAAGCCGAGGTCTCCTTGGAGCCTTTCGTTAAGAGTAGGCTAATGCCGATGCTGGGTTTCTCTCCACCCTTCCTCCGTTCCCTGAAAACTCCTACCATTACCCAAATATCCTCCTATCCTATATGGCGCAAATGACCTCAGCTGTCGGTCGCCTCCCCTAAATAACCAACCAACCAACTGAATCTCAGTCTTTAATAGATTATCATGAGGAAAACACCTGAAGCCCATCAAGCTCTATCTGCCAAGTGGGACATTTTGCTCTGGTTCCCTTGGAACCTTTCATTAACAGCAGGCAAATTCCAGCACCTGGTTTCTCCACATTATTCATCTTCTGCTTCCAAGAACTCCAATCTCTTCCCAGATTCTCTAATGGGCAAATACAAAACACCTCCCATAAGTGCAACAACAATATAAAAGTAGGAGTAATGATGATAATGCCAGATTCGCAGACAATGAAGCTTAAGCGAAGTAGTTAGAGACAGATGGCAGTTGTCATTGGATGCTCAGATACATTACGAAAGATGAAATAAGAAAAATATCGCAGTATGATTCTTCAGAAAATTTAAGTCTATGCTGATCATTAACATAGAATTAAATATGTAAGAACAGGCCCAGAGATTCACATATATGCATAGGATTTTCTGGGAGAAATAGACACAGTTCAAGATATATTAGAAGGAGAGTTTTCACATATATGCATAGGATTTTCTGGGAGAAATAGACACAGTTCAAGATATATTAGAAGGAGAGTTCTAGAGCTGAAATAGGCATGTATGAAGGGCTGAGAACTAATGATAGACACTCAGAGTAAAGTGGTTAGCAAAAACTCAAATATGTAGAGAATAGCATCACAAAACTGGAAGTAATGATAATTTTAGAACAAGCTACATTTAATCAATTTTTCTGCCTAAAAATAGTCATATCCATAAAAATAACCAAGGAGTGCCAAATTTTCTCTCTATGGTCTTTCATCTATTGCAAAGATTAAAAAAAGCTCTACTGTTTAGCCATTGGAAAAAGTGTTAAATATATTTTATAAAATATAAATTATACTATCTCTGGAGACCACAGTGGTCACTGTACCAACCACAGTGATCTCCACCTTCACTCATATGAAGAAGCTGCTGCCCTCTCCTTCATGGAATGCATAGTTGTTTGCGGCCTCCCTTCCCCAAGTCAGGACATCTTCAAAGGTTTCTGTGTCAATTAAAAGGCCTACCTTACCCACGGATAGACTATACCACCATGAAATACCATCGCTTTTTGTCCACGACTGCTATTCGATGAGTAACCTCGATTATCTTGCAGCTAACCTCTATATTGAAAGGTCAACCACAATCCACACAACATGGTGGATGCAATTGGTGGCTTTAAGCTCAGTCGCAAGATTGATGTGATACTGTCTTTATTTTTCTCTTGAAAAGATACAAATCCTCCCAGCTTCTTGGATCAGCAACTCCTATCATTTTCCACGCTAATTCTGTTGTCATAAATTTCTATAAGGAAAGCATATAAGATAGTAAGTGAAGAAAATATTTATGGGGCATAAAGAGCATTGTATTTTTTCAATATTACTTTCGAAACTAATTGTCCATCTAGCAATGTATTCTAATATCTATAGTTCTGTCACTCAAACCATTGTTTAATTGCATTCCTTCCAGTGCCTTCTTCTTCGAAAGTTTTTAGACCTAGGGGATGTTCAGTAAAAACTCGTTTAGTGCCAAGTTGCAAAAGCACAAATTTTACAGCTTATAAGAAAAATGTTCAGCTTACCAAATAAAAATGGAACTGCTGTGCTTGTGATGATAAGCCTCAAGAAGAAATAAAGTGGTTATGTAATAACAAGGATACAATTATTTTAGAATTTTACATTAACAATGGATTCCATTATGTGGTTGTTAATACATATAAGTTTGATTTCTTGCTATGCCTGAGGTTGGTTCACCCCCTGCCACACACTGATGTGGTGGAATTCACATTACTGTCATTACAAAGAACACTTATTCTGTCTAATATAAATATGAGGATCACTTCATCATAAGAAGACAAAACTTTTCCAAAGTAATTAATGTATATTTAATTGCTAAATATTCAGTATTAGAGTAGATACCTGCTTCTCACAATATTTCATGACATGCTGAAACCACGATCAACTGGCGCACAATCCAACCTGCCTCAAACAGCAAGCTCTAAGCAACTAATATATTTTCCGAAACCGAACGTATTTCTGATATGACAGCTATAAATGTCCTCTCCTCCTCTAAGTATCATTCTTCAGCAGCCATCTTTCGGACACTTATTTTATTCCAGCGCCCTTTACTGTGACTTACCCTTTGCTGTGTGACAAGCGACCAGCTTTGCTGTCAGGGATTTGCAAAGGAATACTCATCATAGGGTCCAGTAAAATACACTTAAGGAGACGTCTTTGTACTTTTTGGAATCCACTCAGGGAAATTCTCTCACAGTACGCTGAATATGGCTGGTCATAAACATTCCATCCTGCTTCTGGTTGAAAAAGTACAGAGCCTTTGGAGGCCACCCGCCCCAGAGAAGGCAATTGACCGACCGCCTGAGACGGTCACCCGCAAGAAGAATGATTAGCGTGAGTGTAAAGCCTCTTCATCTTCATATCTCTAACCTCTCTCTATGGCCACTTTATATAATTATTTGCTTTGCATTAGACCGGTTGTAGGAAAGTGTAACGCAAAAGTTAAGGAGAGATGTTACCTCGCGTTGTAGAATATGCCTCTAGTATTTGGACCCGTGGGAAAAAGGATTAATACAGGAAATAGATAAAATTCAGAAGATATTAGCCAGATTTGTAAACAGTTAATATGACTAGGGGTAAGAGTAACTTCGTTTCTTGAGACACTTTGGGATGGGAGGTTCTTCAAACGCGAAGGCAGCAAGCACAAGACTAAGGCGTTTGCATCGGTGTAGGACGTACGAGGTTTCCTTCGCCACCGAGAGAATAATAAAGGAGGCTCCACACTAAATTGGTAAACAAGACCACTCAGATAAGCTCAAAGAAATAAGCTGCATTGCAGACTGATCCAAATACTAATTTTTTCCCTCGAAAAATTCGTATTCAAAACAACAGTAAGACATTCGTGTAGAATTCGGCGAACGACGAGGATAAGAAGATTAGGGAAAGCAGGGAGACGTATTATAGTTTAATCTTTATGTCTACTCTATTTCAATAGAAATTGTTTTTCTTGCATTCCTGACATGTCAAGGCTAATTCTACTTAATGGGGCCCTTCAATGTCACATTTTAAGTTAGTATCAACAACGAAATCCATAAGTCAATAACCGTTGTAAAATCATTCGCAAACATCAGAAACAATAGCATCTCAGCGTAAAGGGATATTTCCTCAGATACTTCGAGCACACCCGCAATAAACAGATCAGTAACGGAATTTACGGCAACTGGAACAATACTTTAACGGCTCTGTCCCAAAACCCTCCTGGTTCGATAAATCACATTATCTCGTAACGATTTATATCTATTCGTCTATCAAAACTATAATGAAAATTACTCGAATAAATTTTATAAAATTGCATCCGCAACTCACATTCCTAATTAACCTAACGTACACTTGTCGCTTCTCACATGACATATCAATGAATTATATACCTCATTTGAGTTATTACATTACGATCAATGCGTTGACTGCTTGCAAACTACCTGATTACATGTACTCTGACGCATACATCTCCCAACTCCAGACTGACTTTATCATTCATTTCATAGCAATGTTCAAGATTTTAGTCGCTTTTGAAAGTCTCAGGCAAACCGCCGCACACTCCAAGAATAAGGGCACGCGAGGCAGTGATTCACGATGGACGAGAACGGGAGAAATGATATCATACGTCGTACTTTCCAGATGGTGCGCAGTACTTTGGTTTACAAATGATATCTTATTTTCTTTTAATTGCCAGAAAATTAGTATAGGCAACACTAAAACTATGTTTATTTAAGGTTATTTGTCATTTATATGTCCAACATTTACAATTCTGTAGCAAAAGTTGGAATGTTCCCCAATGAGGAACTTGCCAAGTGAAAGTATGCTACCATTTTATAATACTCATTAGGATAGCCTATCTGTATTACATAATAATTCACTTTCATAGCCTTTTCGTTCTTTTAGCATTCCTCTCTCTGGTAACTATGACCTTATAGCCGATAGGGTCAGCATGGTGGCCGACGTACTGGCTTCCCTTCCCTAAGGCGCTGGTTTGAATCCTAGAAATGGCCGAGGGTTTTTCATCGATATACTGATCCCAACTTGAGTTCTGTGCGGAGAAAACTTAAAGTTCAGTACTCCGTCCGTTGGATGAGAAGTTAAACCATGGACTCTTTGGCACTTTTCGTTGCGAGTAGGTGTTACTAGGCAGGCGCCGCGAGCCATAATTGTATCATAGTAAGCTTTAGTTATTCTTCATTACCCTAGTTCTTACAAGCAAAAAATACGATACATAGTAAGTAAACCAGATGGTACATACAATACGGAGGTTATAAAATGTTATAAATGGTGAGAAGGAAACCACGTATATTGGAAGAAGATGAAGAAATATATTCCCGACGATAACTGTGAAAAAATCATTAGGAATTATAAATTATCCAGAGCCGCGGCGAAAACAGTCATTAGGAATACGTTGATTGAATTAAAGAAAAAAATACTCGGAGAACGGCTAGATGAGAATCCAAAAGAATTTTGGCCTTAAATGGCCTTAATAAAGTCAGGGAAGTACAGAGAAAAAATCCTTAACTCGCTGATAGGGACGAAATGGCAACTTTTAGCAAAAGCAAACTTGTTAGATTATTTCTTCAAGAGTTTTTTATGCAGATCCAACGCAGAATGCACACGATGAGAAACTCAGTCGTTTACAGCAATTAACACCCCCATAGAAGCGGAATAGAAACTTTATTTCAAAATTATAAACCTCAACGATCATACAACTCAAGTCCTCAGGTCCCGACGGCATTCCGGAAAATTGAATCATTAACTGCTTTCCTGGTGATTCTCTCTGACAAAATGCTAAAACATGGAGAGTAAGATAATCAATTTCAAGCACTTGCTATACCATTTATTCTGTTCTCAGACCGAAACAATTACAATTCATTAATGATGTAAGATTTAATATAGTAAAAATGCTTTTATAATATGTCTCTTTTGTTATTTCCTGGTTTTAATGCCCATGTATTCTACTCCCTGACTTTATTTCATCCATTGGATTTAGTTGTTGGATGGTAATCTTACCTATTCATCATACCAAGGACTAAGTACAAAAAAATTCTCCGTATAACTTTCTTCTACTTCACGAGAAGTGAATCATTGAGTTCTGATACATAATTTTGGCCTGTGACTCTGAGACTCTCTATGTTACTCTGTAGTTTCAGTCCATCTATTCTCCACTGTCATCCGAGGATATACCACACTGTCGCTGTTCTTAGAAAGCAACTGAGTTCGTCCTAAGGCGGCATTACGATGCGAGCTAACATGAGAATGCGTAAGACGACGGGGAGCAGTGGATGGAGGCTTGCTCGCGATCTGACAGCGATGGCAGGTGAAGGAAAAGAGAGTTTGATATGGAGCGAGTGTATAGGAATAAGGAAGATCCAGAAGTAATAAACAGAAAAGGGGCGTCATCGCTTCGAATAATGGGAACAGTTTGCTTTAGAAGTAAACAGCGAGAAAATGAACTGGAAGATATAAGATCTTTTCGCGGAATAAAAGGTTTATTAAAGCGAGACTCAAAATCACCCGAACTGCTCTACAGCTTATTACTGTACTCTGGGAACTCTATTAGAGAAAAATTGGGAGATATTAATATATACTACGGCCACTGAGAGAAAGAAAGAGAGAGGAAGAGTACGTTACGGAAAAATATAGTATCAAGCTCATCAACATTTAAAAAAAATTAATTGCACATTTTATTATTTCGTTAATTAGTTAATGTATGACATTGTATCATAAATTTTACTATTTAATTTTCTGTACTTTTATTTAAATTTCTGTACTTTTATTAATATTCTGTACTTTTATTTAAATTTCTGTACTTTTATTGAGTTGGTTACCGTAAAGTAAAAGCAGACCATATTTCCAAATGCGTTTTGCGACCCTTATTTTTTTGCTGTAATCCATACCTTCATATCTCATGCTCCTATTCGCACACTTTTTTCTAAACAAGAAATTTTTTAACTGAAATGTAATATTATGGTTCAACAATTCAATCGTAAGAAGAATGAATTTTTCAATGTCTCGGCTTACTTGGGGACAACCAGTCAGATATCTTCAGTAAATATACCAAACATCAACATACTTTTTAGAATTTTGGATAAAAATTAGTAATTTAGTACCCAGTATTGATCATCATGAGTCAATAATCCTAGGATTGGTTTGACGCAGCCCTCCACTCGATTCTCCTATTGGCCAACCAATTCATATTGCCGTAACTCCTCTTTTTTACATGCTTCACAACCTGTTCTTTATATTTCATACGAGGCCTGACTTTTCCAATCTTCCCGTTCACTTTTACCTCGAAGATTGGCTTCATCAGGTCATCGTGTCTCAAGATATGGCCGATTACGTTGTCCCTTCTTCTTTTTAGAGTTTTCAACAGACTTCTCTTTTCTCCCTCTCTTCTTAGGACTTCCTCGGTACTTATTCGGTCGATCCACTTAATCTTGATCATTCTTCTGTAGCACTACATTTCGAATGCTTCCACCCTTTTCTTCTCCGTTGCTGACATCGTCAATGCCTCACTGCTGTTAAGAAACATGCTCCAGATGTATGTTCTTCTGAACTATTTCCTTACTCCTACGCTTTTATTTCCAACTGTAAATAGATTCTTCTTTTGATAGAATGCCCTCTTTGCCTGGGCTATTCTACTCACTATTTCTTTCTTGCTTCGTTCATCGTTGGCTACTCGGCTTCCCAATGAACAGAACTCTTTGACCTCTTCCAGTTCCTGTTTTATTTATTTAAACATTTACGGGAAATTTCCCATTTACAAAAAAGAAAAAATTGCTATCATGATAATAAATATCAATAAATTTTGTATACTATTGAAAAAAAACTTATATATTAATGCAATCTCAAAAGGAACATGTACCTATAATAAGAACTACCATAAAATCTGCACACATTCCATTCAACCCCTCAAATCCATACATTTACAAATTCTTATGACCTTTAGGTTGCAACGTAATTATATGGTATTACAAATGCATTACATTAGTGCCGTATAATATAGATGTGTTAAGTACAATTGACTTCGCGTAGTTTTCTTACATTTAATTGAGTATTATAAAAACTATCAATCACATTTGAAAATTCATTACCAATTCTATGTAGTCTTTCTATAGTAGAATTTTTTCCATAATTTGTTCAATGGTAACTGCAATGAAATTTAGGATATTCTCTCGCCATATATGCTGGAACATTTCAACGTACCATGTTAACAATTTCCTCACATTTTATATGATTATTAATAATCTTGTGCAAAAACAAAAGATCAGCAATTTTGCGCCTGAATTTTAGGTAATCTATATTCAACATATTCTGTATCTCAATGTAATTAATATCTAAATAGTTGATGTTACACTTATATGCTATGTACCTCAAAAATTTGTGCTGAACACGTTCTAACATTGCACTGTGGGATTGATAATATGGGCTCCATATAGATGATGCATATTCCAAGTGCGACCGTACAAGAGCACAGTATAAATATTTCAATGGCATTATGTTATTAAAATTTCGCGTATTTCTCATTATATAACCAAGCATACATAAGCTCCTTTTCACAATACAAATGACGTTGCTTTATCAAATAATACACCAAGGTCTTTAATAATTACCACTCTTGGAATCATCATTTATGAAGTATTCGGCATAAATAGGTTTAAAAAGTATTGTAAAGGTAATAGTATTAGTTTTCTCTACATTTAATGGCAGATCTTTATTTTAACACCAAACATTTAATCTTTGTAGGTTATCTTGGATACAGCGTACATCATTCATATTAAAAATACTTTTGTATATCTTCAAATCATCCGCAAATAATAAATATTGCACATCATGAAAAATATTAATTACATCGTTTATAAATAATATAAAAAATACAGGCCCTAAATGCGACCATTGTGGGACTCCAGATAATGACAATGACAGATATTGACTATGTTTTCTTAGATGAACGTTGGTTTTGGCCTCTTCTTTCTCGCTGCACACCATTATCTTAGTCTTTTTCTTATTGATCTTCAGGTAATATCTGGCCATTGTCCTTTCGATGATTATTAAAATCTTATTCAGATCCCTCTCTGTCTCCGCTATGAGTGCTATGTCATCAGCGAATCGCAGCACGCTAATTTTTCTCCGTGGATAATTACTCCAGAAGACTTCTCCTTGAATTCATGATGGCTTTCTCGAATTAAACCTTATAAATTACGGGAGACAGTGCACATCGTTGTCTTACTCCTTGCCTTATTCTTGCTTTTTCACAGCTGGGTCCTGATTTATCACAACTACTTCATTCTACTCATTTTAATAATAATTAAGTTATCATTATTAATTATTTTGCGTTATTATTTATGATAAATAATCATTAAATTATAACTAAGATTTTAATAATCATCTAATCATTGTAGGACACTCCAATTCCTTCCAGAATTCCAAGCATTGAATTCGAATCCACGTCGTCAAAAGCCTTCTCTAAATGCACAAATGCAATGGACGTTGGCTTTTTCTTCTCCATTCTCTTATCTATGAGCCTAAGGGCCAACATTGCTTCTCCCTTACCCTCTCCCTATTGTACTCTTACTTTTGCTCAATCCGAGTTGATCTTCATCCAGGAACTCCTCAGCTTTTCTTTATATTTATCTGTAGATGATCCTTGTCAATACCATCGATGCATGTGTCGTCAGGCTTATGGTTCTAAAACTTTCGCATTTCTCCGCTCTCTTCTTTTTGAGAATAGGAATGATAATGTTTTTCTCAAAGTTCCTGGGTATTTCTCCGGTTGAGTACATGTCGCAGATGGTTTTGTAAAGGTGGGTTAGTGTCTTCTCCCCTGCAATTTTAATTAGTTCAGCAGGAATATCGTCAATTCCAGAGGCCTTCGCCTACTTCGCTTTCCTCTTCGATCACTTTCGTGCCGAGATGGTTTCCGTTGTATAACTCTTCCAGATATTCTTTCTATCTCTTCACTTTGTCTTCATTTTCAATCAAAAGTTTCCTTGAAGTGGTTCCTCACTATCCTATGGACAGCTTCCACCTTTCCAAATGCAAGGTTGTTTTGTGCATCTTCGCGATGGTTCTTTATCCACATTTATCCAGCTTTCCTGGCTTTGGGACTTATTTCGTTCCTTATTATTTTATAACAAAGCTCCCCTTCTTCAGTTATCACATTCTTGTACTATCTTATTTCTTCAATTAGGTCTAAGACTTCTTCCGTGATCCATGGCTTCTTCTTGGCAACTTGTCTTCTTCCAAGAGCTTCCTTTGCGGCTTCCTGTAGTCCACATTTAATGTTTTCTCAACGTATTTCCAATGATTTCTCAGTCAGGTACTCTCATACGTTTTTTCCCACTGCTTTTTGAAATGCCAGTTGATGTTGAGCCTGCTTCAGTTTTTCTACTTGCCATATGTTCTTTTTCAATTTCTTGAATTTTAGATGGCATTTCATCACCACTAAATTATGGTCACTGTCAATGCCTGCTCCCGGGTAACTTTTGCAGTCCTTCACCTGATTCCTAAATCTCTGCTTCACTAAAATGTAGTCTATTTGAAATTTTCTTCTATCTCCTGGCATTTTCCACATGTATCTTCTTCGGTTGTCATTTTTAAACAATGTATGGCAACTACTAACTTATATTTTGTACAGAATTTCAGCAGTCTTTCTCCTCTTTCGTTTCGTTTTCCCAAGCTATATTTCCAGTTAGTCTTCCATCTTTAACTTCTCCGACGACAACGTTCCAATCTCCTAAAATAATTAGGGTTTCTTCTCCTCTTAACTGCTTTATAACTTCCGTGATATCTTTGAAGACGTCTTTCACTTCTTCATCTTCGTAGTCCGACATAGGCATATAAACTCGCATCACAATGGTATTTATAGGTTGGGTCTCATCTTCACCATTATAATCTTCCCACTGTACTGCAGGAAGCGCTTTACACGCAGTCCTACACTCTTCCTGAACATTATGCCTACTCCAGCGTTACCATTCAGTGATCCAGTATGAAAAATTCTGTAATTTCCGCTCCAAAAGTCTCCTACCTAGTATTATGTACAAAAAATGTGGATACTCTTCTTTCAACTAAGAAGAGTACTAAGATTATTTAGAAGTACTAAAACTAAGAATAAAGTACTGAGGGCTTTAGCGTTGAAAACCATCAAGGAATTTTGTACCACCAGAGGTCCTAATCACTTTCTTTTGCAGCAAAATATTCAGGGCAAATTTTAAGTGGTAAATCAGAAATGGCATGTAACGTAATCAGTTATGGTTTGTACGTTATTGAGATTATAATATTGATTGAAAATGCCTTGAATTATGCAAACTATAAGAGCAAATGCTATTTATCATTAATCATCTTTCGATCGACTTTCCGCTCAAGTTTGTAAGAATTGTACAAAATAGCACTTGAGGAGAGTTATTGGATTAAAGTTTTATCAGATACGAAATAATGGGAATCTGTTATTATTTTTTAATTAGGTAATATACTTTATAGATAAAACAGTGGCCATTATTAAAAAGGTTGACAAAGAAACGCCGCGCCAAATAACCATCGACTGCAGGAAAGGGTGATCGCTTAAACTGTTGAACCATAACTTTCAAATAATTCAATGAATAGCAGCAGCAGTTTCAAGTTCAGCGGCAATTATGTAACCAAGCATGCGCTCTCCTTTTTTGTACTGGTTCAATTTTTCCTATTTCCATCACTCCTCACTCTTCAAACGTAGTTTTTATTGCGTTAAGTAGTGAATAATTACTAGAGCCTAAACATTCCAGCCTCCACGTGCTCGCAAAAAGGAGACGAACCGACATAAACAGGAGCATTACAAATTGGCACTTATTGGGCTCGTATAAGGCAGAATTGTTCACTTCCATTACTCAATATGTTTGAACAATCACTCCATTTATTACGGTATACAATGAGGACTGTACTTTTACGATTCTCTCAACTTTCAACTTGATTCGTCCGCTCCATGATTGATCAGTCTTTTTATCTCAGATTCACTTAACTTTATTTATTTACAGGCTAACGACGTGGCAAACAATGACAAACCGTTCACAGCAAACCTATTAAGCATATGTTTTTATTCGTTTGACTACAACTACGAATATTCCAAATTTAATTTCCTGCAAAAATAATTGGACGAAAAATATGCTTGTATGTAATCATACACGCATATGTAAATGACGAGGTCGTTGTAAATATAATTCATCAGTAGGTACCGTTATAGCTTCCATGAATAAAAATAGCATGTTATATGTAGTAACAAGAAATATTATATTTAATGAGCCAGCTGTCTTCTACTGAACATTTACCGCAGCTGATACGGTATTAATACCCATTTGACTTCGATTACACTTTTAGAAAATACTTAGCGCATATCAAAAAAGCTTTTCACGTAGTCTAAAAGTATCTCATTACTTTTAAAAGTTTATTCATGCTTATTTCCGTTTCCACAATTGTGCCGTCATTTTCACAAAAAAATATACAGATGAAACTATTGGGATTCGATCGGCTGACTGTTTTTTGAGGAATACATTTTTAAAGTCGGCGTAATTCATGAACACTAAAAAAAACAGCAGCTTTCGCATTCCAATCGTAATGAAAAGTAATAAAATGTAACTTAAAATTTTAAAATTTTCATGGATTAACGCAGAATGAAACGAGACAAAAATATGGTATAATTGCATTTTATGTAGATATTTTGAGTAGGTACTTCATAAACAGCCTTCAAACTGGACTGTACACGATATTGTCACCAACAGAAGGCATATATCTCTAAGAGTCAAATAAGATATTTAGGCCCTAGGATTTGAACTAGCGGCCTTTGAGATGCCACGCATATACCGTCTAAATGAATTTTTACCGATCGAACTACCGCGGTCTGCTACTAAATAAGATCCGCAAGACAAGACAAGGAGAAAGAGGAGTCATAGGGTCATTTTTAGAATCTCAACTACAGTCTTGCTTCTACTCTTTACGTCCTAAAATCTCTACTTCGAGTGAAATTGGTGTGCAGATTCACCCTGTAAAGTTGGTACTACCACGCAGTATACCGTTTCGGACCATATAGAGGAGAATCTGTATTAGGAGGAGTATAGAAGTGAGACTGTAGTTAAGACTCTGAATATGGTACACTGGTACAGCCATATTAAGAATCTCATCTTAGTTCTCTGCGTCACGCTGAGATGTAATACCACATTTGAAGGTGGAATCTGTACACCAATTTGACTCGCAGAGGGATTGTAGGATGTAAACAGTAGAAGCGAGACTGTAGTTGAGATTTATGACCCCTATTCTTCACAATACGCAATAACAATTGGCTATGATAAGCCACCATCAAATGGGTTGCCATGGAAACTTTCGGAAAATTACTCGGCGAGCTAAGAAATTTCTACGTGGTGGTCGCACTCAAGATAAACATCTACCATAATGTTAACCATTAAATGTAACCAATAAATCCTTAAATATGGCAGTGCAGATTTAAAATTTCAAAGAAAAACTCCGCTTCATCCAGTTTAGTGATACGTTAGCAGTACTACGTGGGTATTACAATTACATAAAGAAAATAAATGTAAAGGATGATCAATTTCACATGTAGCATATAAGTCAACCATTGAATTCGATTTCACTTTACTTTCCAGCTCAAACAAGATAAAACATGTCTGTTAAATTCATAAAAGGCCGGGCGTGTTACCCAATCCCAACCGTTTACACCCTCGACTACAGATGGCCTCTTTCCCAAGAGGTGATCCGCAAGAAAGCAGGGTACGAGATAGAAAAGCCCAGGGCAATATACACCAAGGCAAGCAATCATTTCTATTAACCTTGCAGATATAAGAAATCTGCCTATGGCGAAGAAAAGGTTTTGGTGCTATTTTTCAAATGGAGACCTCCCTCAATATATTCCGTACTTAAGTATAATGAAATACTTTCAATCAAAAAAATGTAAAATTTAGTGACAATATATCCACTACGTACCACGGGAGTACCAAAATAATTAAAATAATTTAAGGATCATCGGGCAGTTCGTTCAAAATAATTCTGGAGAGGCTTCATGAATACATAAATAACTTATTAAATTGGGCGAATTAGATGAATAATTATTAAATCACCCTTAAGAAAGATTATTATGGTTAAACGGGTTAGGTTGAATGACTAAAATTTGAAGCAGAGTGAATGCATTTCCACACAAAAAAAACGTTAAAAAGATGCACCATCGCCGCATACTGAGAAAATCATTAGCAGAACCAATGTGGACAATTGCTAGGAAACAACATGACTAGACTTAACATAGGAAATCAAAAAACGCACCATATTTTTACATTCTTCCAACACTTAGCATTATTAATCAATGCTAAAGAACAAGAAGAGCTCCCATGAAATTAAGAAAATCAGAATGTATTCTCATTCACTTGGCGGCGGGACATAACTATGACTTAGATAATGGTGGACTTGAAAAAATGTTTAACTATATGCCCGCACTACTTGGCATTCACACTGAAGAACTCTAGAATCGAAGTAATCCTATTTTAATAATTTAATCTTATTTAACCATTGAAATATCGATTAGCTCAGTCATAACTTTCACACTTTCAGGAAGAAGCAGAGGCTTTACTGAAGAGTCTTTACAGTTCCCGACTGAGGACCACATATGATGTGTCTTACACTCTTCCTCTTTCCAAAAGGGAATCAATGGGAAGTGAGTCACGGATAGTTTTATTTTTGGTTACTACAAATATAAAACTGCTGTAAAATAGAATAGACTGGTATAAAAAAAGAACCATGAATGATGGCTCGATGAAATCATTGACATTTTGGGGAATGAGAGAAAATTTGCTCCCCATCATTTTCATCTGCGCATAATGTAAACAAATCTTTTCAAACAATGATTTTCAAAGTTCCTACTCCAGTAAATACTAAAAGACGCAAGGTTTTGCCATTTGGTAGCTAAATATGCACAAAATGCTTATATTTGAAAAACTTAATAAATTAATGAATGATACTGACTCAGGTCTTACCTTTACAACCATATTAGTAGAATGAATTTTCCATCACACTAAGCAAAACGATATTGCAAGTAAATCTACTAGCGCAGTTACCTTAATATTCTTCCTTTAAGTTTCAGGCAAGGAGAAAGAGGAGGAGGCCGAAACGGCCGTGGAAGTACAAGACAACATTATGATGATGTTCAAGAAAACTTACTGGGAAGACATGTGTCCCCGCCCCCGCCCTGACCTTCCAGGAACAGTCAGAGGTAACATATGTATTTTTGGAAAGCCACAAATTTTGGAAAAGATACAATTTCTTTTGGTAATATAGTCTTTGTTGTACTGAGAATAAATACGCACTCCTATAGTTCAAAGTTCAAAAATGATAGCTGTGCAACTGCTTCAATGAAAAATTATGAGACCCAAGTAATCAATTCACCAAGAAAAATTAATTAAGGGCAGTTATGGGTTGGCCTAATTATAGCCAATTTAACTCCAACACACCAGGCTAAAAATTGGATAGGTACTGCACATAGCATGGCACTTTCAACGAGTATAATCAAATTACAGCCATCGGAAATTATCGTGGATGTGGATCACTGATGACGACAGACCTACCTAACCCATGAGGAGAAGATAATTAGCCTCTCGCCTCTCTCTTTCTATTCTAATACTCGCAACAACATTTACAAACCAAAAAATAATGCACTGCCCTCGCGCTCGAGTGAAAGACATAAAAAGTAAATGGTAACTTTATTCAAACCAAACTAATACCATTTGAAATGCAATTTTTTTGCTTTAAAATCTTTAAAAATTAAAAATACAGGTTATTTTAAGAACTGTAAAATTTTTATTGCTATTTTAATAACTGCCCATAATTTTAGCATAAAATTTAATTTTTGATGGACCACGAGCGTAAAAAAGCAGGCGCAAAGTTATTTCCTACTGTGAATTATGTTTCTTTTCCACAAGGCGAAGCCTGAAATAACCTCTTTCAATGAAAGAAATACTTACCGAGTTCTATGGTGCATGATAATTTTTTGGGATGGGCTATGAAGTTAAATTTCCATCATCACCGACCTAATAATAGTTGCAAACCACTTTGACTTACTGGTTAAATTTAGGAGGAGTTTAGGTTGAGCTTAAAAATTTTCGTCTGCCATACGTAAATACCGTTCAAATGCCACGTGGTTGGTTTGAAAACTTACTATAAATATAGAGGAAGGAAAGATTACACTGAATGCCAGTGGAAAGACTTCGCAATAGACAAGGGGTTCTCCAAACATTCCTTAAATAAAACTGAAACTAAGACTGACTGAAAAGTTCATCACCTATAAACCTGTGTTTGCCCAGTATTTGCTCACTCGTAATCGAATGAGGACATCAACCATTTACGCAAGGACTGAAGTTGTGATTGAGAATGTGCATTATCCATAATTATCCAGTTTCCTAGAGGAAAGCGAAGACAATTAAAGCTTAGTTTCATCTTTTCTCGTGGTCCAATTCATTAAAATCTCTTTCCTCATTTCGATGTGTTTTGGTATGTTGCTCTTTGTGCAGAGGATTCAAACGTCCCTCCTATTCACGAATATTCACGCATGATTTTCAGGCTACTTCATGCTTTCACCTTATGATTTCCCATCTCATTTATCTCTTCTGTGATTTCACTCTCGTACGATCTCTCAACTTCGCGCTTTCAGCGGAATCCACTCCGTCCATAATTGGTTACATCTCGTAATACCCTGCGAGCCACAACGAGGGTTAATGTGGGGACATTAAATCCACATTAATTCATGGCCGTCATTCCTCAACTTATTCCTCAACCATTCCTCGCGTGTTGTTAACGCAATCTTTTATTAAGTGCCCCATACCCATCGCGTTCAGCCAGCTTTAGCTTATTTATTTTATTCATCAAATTTAGCTTATCCTAATAGTCATTCAACGCTCCATTTCCAAACGATTATGTAAGTAGGAGTGTATCTCAATTTTTTCTTCCCAAGACAAACATATATCGGTGAATTTAAATAATAAAAGAGACATTTATTATTGAACTTGACTTCCATACCATTTTTCCTTTTACTTCAATCAGTAACTGAAAAATTTAAGAAACTCCACCTCAAGTACAATCTCTTTTTTCCAGTATTTGGACCAACGAGACCTGACTACCGCCTGGTGGGCCTCAGTGAGTACCAAGATTACATCGGAAAAAGTGGATATGAGATATTATTAAAGAGGGACAAAGATAAACCACTAAGAAAATACACCAATGAGCCTACCTGAGCTTAATTACGCTATGACTGATTGGATTGTCTTGGGCTCAGCTCAGTTATTCATAAACCGATCAAAGTCTGGCACTTTACCGAGCACTAATAAATTTATTTTTTTCCATTTCATATTACCACCACGCAATTACTTCTTCATTTGCTAACAGTACGTTTTTTACGGAGGCCATGAATTCGTGGGAGCTTTGGCTGTCAGCAATTTTTCCCTCAGTTATCCTCAAGGTATGGGCAATGACTGTGTATTTCAAGAGCAGTGTTAATAATTTCAGCCAATTAATAGAAATGTCAACCATGAAAACATTTATCTTGGGTATCCCCAACGAAAGTATGCTCAAGAAGCACAAGGAATTAAAGTTACACTAATCACTTAAACAGGGCCATCACTCTAAAGGCTTTACCTAACCTTATTCGTCATCTGTATCCTGGGTTTCATTATTCTGGCGACCCTAGAATACCTTATTAGGTCTTTTATTGCTGATGAAATAACAGGTGAAACGTGATCACTGACAGAAATGTGCATAAGCATCTACATGTAGTGCTTAATTGGCGGATCTCCCTGTTTTTTCTCTGTGGCATTATTAAACTAGCGTAATTCTAACAAGTTTCGGCAACAAGCAATGATATTCTTTAAGAGAACGAAGCGCTGTCACCACATCATGTCGTTGCACACGGGTACGCTTGGACATACGTAAAACTAATCAGAAAAATTAATTTTTCTTTAGAGAGGACAGAGAAAACGAAGAGAACATTATTTATGCTATGAAATTTACAGTCAAAATAAACTATAATAACGAAAATAACTAACAAAGATGAGGAGTTTTTGGGAAATGAGGACCTCGGTGTACATAATACCTCAGGTAGTACCAGGTACTTGTGGAAAGAGGATAAGCGGAAATTGGAGGCTTTTGAGGTGTGCATGCAGAGGGTAATGGAGAAGATTATCTGAATGGAGTACAAGACGAATGAAAACATACTACAGGGGTAAAAGAGGATATTAAATTAGTTGAGGATATTCGAAGGTGGCAAAAAAAGAGGACGGAGTATATATCAGAGGAAATGGAATGTTTAAGAGGGTATTGAAGGAGAGAACGTCAACAACCCACGAAAGAGGGATGAAAATGTGTTATGGATGGAAAAACGGCAGAAATAAATTATAATCCAAATAAAGAAATTTTTAATGTACGAAACTTGGATTAGTGAGAACGGAATTTGACAGACGACCTATATCCGTGAGAAATGGCAGACTATCTACAAGCCATATTTGAATAATAAAGATAACTTTGTTCGTTCCACAGTATAATTTATTGTCGACCCAGGTTTCTCCAGTTACGGCCAAATCTACGCAAGTAGTAATCAGTACGCAAGTAATCAAATCATTTTACGCAAAAGGGCAGCAGAATGGACAAATATGAGAAGTTGGAGATTATTCTCTTCAGTGAAATATTCCAATTAGCCAACGACAACACGTTTTACTCCCATTCCCCTCTTCTATATATTCCACCCCGCCCACCGCCTAAACCAAGTTGACGTAATCATTCCCTCCTCACCCTTTTGACCTACCCTCCCTGATTCACCACCCTCATTTCCCCCCTCCCAACGCTCGGATATCTTCTTATATATAAAGTAGAATGTATGTATGTAAATATGTTCGCCTAAAACTCGAGAACCATACGTAGCACAGCTTTGATGCTTTTAAGATTAATTAAATGTCATCCTCGGAGAGACAATAGGCTACTTTTCACGTAACTAATGGTCCTCAGTTCGACCCCAGCCGAGTCAAAAGAGTTCCCATAGTAAATACATGTAAAGGGCTTCCTACAGCTTGCAGCCATTTTTTCATTTGAAAATTTTAATCAGAAAGACCTATTGTACAAACTTGAGACAGACACCAGCCGAAAGGTAATTCAATATATATTCTCCTTATCATCGTTGAATTCTGATCCCGGATTAAAATGACTAGTGCTTCAGTAAAATATGACAATTTAGGTGATCTTTTTCAATTTAACCAGCCCTGTCCCCTTGATGACTAAAGGTATTGTTGCATTATAAAGTAGAATGTAGGCATATTTATAGCCATTTTAATTTGCATAAAACTCGAGAACCAAACTAAGCACGGCTTTCAAACTTTGAATTTAAATAAATGTCTTCCTGGCGCAGTTATTAGGCTACTTTTAATGCAATAATAGTCCCCAGTTTGATCCCAGGCGAGTCAAAGCATTCCCGTACGATTTACATTCAAAGGTCTTCTTGCTTGAGGCCATTATATTATTTGTAAATTTTAATAAAACATTTTTTATATAATAATTTCACAAACTGGAGAGGCACACTAGCCTAAAGATATTACACGATTCGAGTAAGGTACGATTCTTACTTTTATTGTCGAATTTGAATTTGGCTCAAATTACCGGAACTTTGTAGATTTCTGCGTTTTGAAATTTTACTGAACTGAACATTCTGAAAGTTGTCTGTTACATGTCTGTTGTACTTTTATGGATGGAAAAACGGTAAAAATTGTACTGTTTAAACCATGGTGACCGAGGACCATGTTTACAAATAAGTTTGATATGGTTCTTCAACTGAGAGGTTAATTTGTGCTTCTATACTTATTCCTTTAAATTATTTGTGCTGATTTAACGCTACTGCTGTTCGTCTGTATATGTACCTGAATTCGATTCTTCACTGCTGGTATTAAGTCTGTATTGGTGAGTACTTATTTATTTAATTTCCTGTTCTTGCTTAACCCCGGAACATTACGCCGGTGCAAATTCTTCGTTTGCCTTCGTTTTACCGCTGAAATTTGAAAATTACACCTACTTTGAACATACTGTCAGCCATATAATGTCACGAAGGCGTCGAAATGCGACGAAGAAGAGAATGAAACCTAGACACCAGAATAAAAATAAAGTGACAGTACGGGGAAATTCAATTTTATGAAGTAAATTAACATGTTAGGTGTAAGTTTCTTTAAATTATGAAGAAGAATCCGTTCAACTACATGTTTTAAAGCTTAACTATACTCCTGATGATGCCGTAACTGGCGAAACCTGGGTCGACAATAAATTATACTGTAGAACGATCAAAGTCATTTTTATTATTTAATTATGCAGCGGTACCACCTAATGATGCCGGAAAGTATTTATTTTATCTACGAACCTAACAAAATTGGAAAAATATATGAATATGTCTTGCGGCTATGATACGGCGGCTGCGACGAATGTGGCAAAAAATCTGAAAATTTAGCAACTACTTGCGGGCTGTCCAACGGCAATAAGAATAAACACAATTCCTAACATGGAGACACTGAAAAGAAAAGTATGGTAGCGCGCATTTATGAGTTAAAATAAGATCATAGTGTTGAGTGAAAAAGAAGAGCTATTATTCTACCTTATAAAAGAAGAAAATAACAAAGTTCTCATTTAGTTCAAAAGTACCTTTAAAATTCTTTGAAAATTTCCTCGGACATTTTTACAATAAAATATTTGTCATAGTAAAAGTTGGGATAAAAGTTTCCAACATATTCAGAAGAAAATAATGCTCCCAACGCCTTGAATTAAAAAAAAACTTGGATTTCATTACTTGTTTTAGAGCGACATTAGCTTTTATCCGAAAACTGGTGTGATGGTGGCAACTGCCCCTCATTAATTTCCTTGAAAAACGAAAACAAAGGGTGAAACAATGTACAGTGAAAATCTAAACCAGGGTTGCATGGAATCATTGAATCTTTCACGAACCCTAGAGACAATCACTACGACATCTAAAATGAACAGCTGTATGTTAACGCGATCAGTACGTTTACGCATAACGCCAGGGATACGGTGAGCAGGGACCAACTTGCGGTTCAAAGTTTGAGGCTTTACTTTATGGAACCACTCGATTGGAAATGAAAAACCACTTTGTACGTTCCACACAAAGATTTTATTGGGTCCGACCATGGTTTCGACAAAATATGTCATTATCAAGGTCAAGGTATTATAAATTCATGATAATACCTTGACAATGACATATTTTGTCGAAACCATGGTCGAACCCAATAAAATTTTTGTGTGGAACGTACAAAGTGGTTTTTCATTTCCAACCAACTTGCGGATCTTTCCTTCATTCCATCGCAACTTTAACACATTAAAGCGAACTTCCTACTTATTGTTAGACGCATTGTCAGCCATCACAGAGCACACGAAGCGTGCCGGGCAGTATGAAGCAACGGGCGGAATCTAATGAATGGTAATTGCTTTTTCGTAATTCTTGGTTTATGAAAAAATTATGATAACGCGAGTATCGTGATGCATCGCGATCGTGAATCCGCTCACCTTAGTATGATTGTACGGTGCTAGACGGACCGACAACCATCATAGTAAGGAATGAGGAGGCCATAAAAGTTAAGAACCCTTGGTGCACTGCATTTGAGTTCTCGAAGATACCGTAAATTCGTGACGGAGCGATCAATTTGCCCGCACTTCGAGACGAATTAGAACGTTTGCTCTCCCCTTATCTCCCATGCGCTCCCCAACTCCTACCTTCTCACCCCCATTACTCTCTCTCTCCCTATTTAAAGCCAGCGCATCCCCCTCCTCACTCCTACCCTCTCTCCCCCAACCCCCTAAACCCCTCACCGCCCTCCCTCCGCCCGCCCGTTTCCCGCTAAATTTGCAGCAGTCCCCGAGATTGCGGACAGCCGGAGAGAGAGAGGGAGAGACAGAAGGAGGCAAATAGTGGGATAGGGGGCGGAGGGTAAAGACGTTAGGGTGGAGGTGGAGTTGGTGCCTGCGTCACGCGACTCCTCTCACCGCAACACGCGTGCTCAGCGTCTCCAGGCCACGAGCATCCTCCACCCCCTCCCCCCTCCTACTCCCGCCTTGGAGTGCCGACGTCCGCCGCGCGAACCTTTTATTTTTCTCCAGTCGATTCCGGAGCCTCCGGGAGTGCGCGAACACCATCATAGAAGTCGCGACTGAAGTTCCGAACACCCCCACGCCGCAATAAGCTCCATCGAGGCCGGTTCCGATAGTAGAACGAAGACCCAGATCCGAAAGCTGAGGAGTGGCGCAAACTGTCGACGGAGAAAGGCTTTTATTTCGCAATTCTATCACTCACTTACGTCTATCAGAAAGTTTGTGCACTTTATTTTCATCAATGAATGAAAAACTTTTAGTACTTTTCCACAGATTTAATAAACACACTACGCGTTGTAATTCACAGTCATCATGAGGTGCAAGACAAATGTGATGATGTCTCTGTAAGTTGAAACGGGTAGTGTGTTTATTAAATCTGTGCAAAAGTGCTCTAAGTTTTTCATTTATGGATACCTTCTACTACATCAATTCATGTTCATCAGTAAATTACAAGCAATAAAGTAATCTTGCGAGTAAGGAATAAGCGCAAAATCTAGTAATTACGAAACCAAATAAAATCCTAATATTGATGCAATCATGAGGGTTGGCAACCGACACATGAGGTCAAATTCGTCATTAAGGATTGGTGGATACGTTGCGACAGGAAAGCTTTATGAGAGGAAAGAAATAAACCCTTAATCGGCATTATCCTACGCTCAATTGAATCGGTCCACTAATTGATGTCCTATCCAGAGGGCGAAGTAGCCAGGGGGATCGGGTTGGTGTGGTGGCTAAAGTACTGGCCTTCCCTTCCATCCCAAGGGCCCAGGGTCGATTCTTGGCATTGGCAGATTTTTCATCTTTATACCGGTGCCCAATTGAGTGCCTTGTGGAGAGCACTACGAGTCCAGTACCCCGTCCGTCAGATAGGACGATTTGGAAAAACTACTGCATTTACCCAGTTACCTACTTATCCTGTTGCAAATGACCTCAGTTTCCGGTCACCTCCCCCAAATAACAACAACAACATCCGGCTTTCCTCTAGTTCTGCACTAGAGAAGCTTTCCATATTAATCTAGTAGCCGTCAGACTCAAATGGGAACCGTAATTCCATTGAGTAAATTTTACGGTTTCGGTGAGGAGGTAGTATGGCTAATTACCCTCCTACCCTCCCCGATCGCACCATGTAATGCCTTCTTCCAATGCAATTTTAACCATAAAATTACCATGGTTAATACCCACCGCATCTAAACATAACATATATGAGAGAGAAGTGAAACAAATGGTAGCTGAATATTGCAATTTTCACCTCCTCCCTCACATACTATTCTCCTTCCATTCATTTACATGAGATTTTTCCTCATTATGAATTTTTTTCTTTCTTTTTTTATCGTAGCTTTTACTATCAAGTTTTCAACTATAGGCGAAGTAAAATTTAAGGCAGGTAAAGACTTAACTTTTCATCTCGACAACGGATTTTTGTGTTCTGATAGGATTCAATTTTACAAGGCATCTTGTGGCCAAAACCAGACTTCAAGTGCATCAACCATTTGAATTAGTACGCAACAATGTAAAATCTTAATCTTCCTAGGAATAATTAAATTTGAAGCCATTTGAGGAACTATTGAAGAAGCTGTAATAATATTCAATGCACATTTGGAACGAGTTGATTCTTTATTAAATATAATTATTTAAACATTTTTTCCTAAAATATTTGTATAGATTTTATATTGAAAGGCTTTTTTATCACCTATTAATTTATTATTGATGAAATAATTGAAGATTCAGTAGTTTGAAAAATGTTGCACTGCTTAGGTAATAAAATACGTTTTTAACGAGCATGATCTTCTTTTAATTTCATGATTCAGCAAACATAATTATAATTTCTTTTTGAACATTTGATTTGACATAGCTATCCACTCAACTTTTGTGCTCGCAAATTTCATCGCTTAAAACATCAAGACATATTTCCAAGATTCAAATGAACGCTCGATGATCCACATCTGTACTTTCGCTGAAGTTGCTCCCGGATTAAATATCAACTCTTACGCGCTTAATAATATTATGCTAAATTGGTATCTATAAGAGAAATGTGCTGGCTATTGTACTACTGCTTCTAAGCTAAGGTGTCTGTTAAGCACCTTAAGTCTTTTTGCATCAAAACATCAAAATCATATATCTGCGCAAGAAACTAACTGTACGATTAGGAGTTTTCTTTCAAATTTACTTCACTACATTTATTTTCCACTGAAATGAGTGATCAGACCAGTTGCGGGAGAATATATTGGCCACGCCAGCTGTGTCCCTCTCGCTCTTGTGACGTTGGCGAAATCTAAACCTCAAAGACATTTTCGCCCCACATTATGGCAGTAACCGATGAAGGTTGGCTGTCACTGACGTGAATCAATGCCAAAACGAGTTTTGGAAACCACCGCTTGGGTATCTGTCACAATGAAGTCGTAGCAAATGAGTTCAGCATACGGCTTCTTGTTGTTATGGAGAACTTCAAAAAATAGCTACATGGGGAGTCGAACATGAAAAATGGTTGTGAACCAAGGGTAAGATCGCTCAATTGGTATCTATCAATGCGCAATCCGAAGTCAGGAACAGCCAACTCTCTCCGAACCCGTAGCGAAATGGATATTCTATTCAATTATGGTGTCAGTAGTATTGTAAAATTATTAAGTCTTTTCTTGTGTTGTTTTCTATAGATACGATACGCTTCCTTGAAAAAAATGGTGGTCCTTGATGGTGGTTGTTGTTTAAGTTTAATTATGAAATCAATCAAACGTGAGCAATATGGATCGAAGGGCTAGTAGCAGAGCAGACATACCTAAATTACTTATTACTTCGTTAGAATAATGAGAAGTTTTTATTTTAAAATGTATATTTTTAATAGTTCAATTTTTGTTGACTATACCTTAGGTAAGATTATATAAGGATACTTATGTACAGAAAATATTGACCGATCTATCCAATTGAACATGAGTAAGAATATTTCAGGGAACGGACGAATGGCGAAGCGAAACCCGACATCGGCCTTAGCTTGTTATTAACGATGAGTGCCATGGAGACTACGGTTAACCTCCCATTCGACGGACGGAGCACTAAACTCGAAGTGCTCTCCAGATAGAGTTCAAGTGGGGACCAGTAAACCGCTGAAATTCTCTGTTACTTCCGGGATTGAAACCCAGGTTCTCGGGAGGCTAGTACTCTAGCCACAACACCAATGCGATCCCGCTAAGTATACCTACTCCAGATCAAATGGTCGAACCAAACATTTGTGGTTTGTTCAGCTGTCATTATCCCATAGTATTATTTGACGGTATTAAAAACGGTGGGATGACAAAATAAAAAAACCTAAACACTTCAAACTTTAGATAAAGAGTAATTTTTTCGTGATAATTGCTAACGGATCCTGCACTTTCAGTACCTGGTGCTCCAGTCTAATACACCTTACGAAGAAATCCGATTATAAATCACAAGGCCTCAGCCTTTCCACTCCACCCTCTTTGACCTCCAACGAACTTAGCTTCTAACTCAACCTCATAAAACCACTCATGGTTACACTCTTCTCTACGAAACCGAATATTGCCTCAAAATATCAATTTTTACCAATAAACAAACCGAAAAAATCCAAAGATCCCAATGTAATCTGTTCATGGAATTATATGTGATATACGTTGTCAGGGGCAATCTGGCTAAGTCGGCAGGTCGGCGATCGCCGAGGGCCCCCGGCCCTCGGCTTAGGGGTTCCCCCGACTGTGGGTGACAACAATATTAGCAAGGACAGAAGTTAGTCTAACATCGTTCTTCACGACAACTGACTCACTAGACAGCTAATTGCCCTCCAACCAGGCTATGCCAAGCGTGAGTAGTTGAAAAGTAAAATTTATCGTAGGTACTTGAATTGCTACGCTCCTCAAAAAAATTTCACAGCAGGGCCCCAGTATAGTTAAAATTACTAATTTCAAAAATAAAGAAATCTCTTAGTGGTCTACGCTCTTGATTTTTCTATACATTAACGGTAAAAAGAAATTGCTGTTTCTGTTTTCACGGGAAAGGGATGAAAAATTTCGGAATAGGTACTGAGCGCTAGGAAAATCAGTGACTATCAGCAATATACAAGATTTTGTCACCTGAAATGAGCCGTACTGGATTCCGTTTGGAATTATATGTGATATACGTTGTCAGGGGCAATCTGGCTAAGTCGGCAGGTCGGCGATCGCCGAGGGCCCCCGGCCCTCGGCTTAGGGGTTCCCCCGACTGTGGGTGACAACAATAATATAAAATAAAAATACTCTGGATTCCAAAAATTACCTTCAAATTCCTACATCATCTCCTGTTTTTTCTCAAATCACGATAACATGACAATTGGAAAAGGCAATTTTTTAATGTTATTGCGCACGTGAAATATTTATAGCGGGTAAAAATGTTCTATGCGTGGACATAATTTGTTAAAGATTTTTTGTATATTAAATACTTAAATACAAAATTAAATACTTAAAAACAAAACTATTTCGAAAAAGAGTGGCTTCAAGGTTTTCTACGTGCTCTGCTCAGATGCGAAGAATAAGTGCGAAGTATACAAGTAAAACAAGAAAAATTTTATTTCTTATGTTTTTTAAAATAAAGTAGATATGAATTAGGATACTTTTCAGTATATTTTGAAAAAAAAAACATGACACATAACTAATTCCCATACCTACCCTTGTCACAGCTCCCCGCCACAGCGTAAAGACAAATTGCTGATCAAATTGTAACACTATGAACACATGTAACAGTTGAAAATCATGGAAATTTATTTGAATTGGTTATTTTAGTTGCAAGCTACAACGTAATTTTGCAAAATTACGTAAGAAAATGCATTGAAGAGAGCAAACTGCATAGAACGAAAGCAAAGAAAAAAGATGATCTGCTGGAAAATCGACTAAAAAGACAGATTGGTCGCGGCTCTCTCTTATCATTTTTGTCAAAATATTTCGTTAATAAGCTAATCAACGTAATTGGTAATTGGGACATGATAACATTCTGAAAGACCTGCATAATAGCATAGTGTTTAGTTTAATAGTTGATAGCACACAAGATGTTGCTGTGATGGATCAGTTGGCAATATTCGTCCAATATGTAGTCGAAGGGAAGATATATGAAAGACTTTTCAGTTTAATAGTAGTTGACGATTCCAGTGGACTTGCTTTGTTTAATCGCATCAAATCGGAGCCAGCGCAGAGTGGGGTTTCAACGTCAAGCACTATTGCTAGTTCGTTTGATGGAGCTAATAGCAAGAGAGGTTGTTACAACGGCCTACAAACCCACTTTAAAAGAGAAAATCCTGATTTAATTTACACCCACTGTATGGGGCATTTATTAAACTTGTGGTAGCCGATTCAGCTGTGAATTTGGTGCAAGCAGGCAACTTATTTGGTTTATTAGAAAAATTAGCTGTTTTCTTATGCTAGTCCTTCAAGAGAATGTCAGTGTGGGAGATGGAAACTAGAAGGAAACATCATGCTCATGATAAACTGCGGAATCAAAAAGATTGTTGCTACTAGGTGGGGGTGTAAGCATAGGGCACTTGGGTTGAGTGAGCCTTGAGAGAGGCCTGAGAAGGCTGGAAGAGTGAGAAGTGATCTAGATGATCCAATTGTTGTGGAAGTGGAATTGGATTATTAAAATACAAACGACTTCAAGAAAGAAAACAATGTCAGGAGAAAAAGTAAAAGAAGAAGCGCTTGAAATTGCTGCAACTAAAAAGTATATAATGATCTACTTAAGCATTATTGATCGCCTCAGAACAAGTATTAAAGACAGATTCGTACCCAATCGAGACATTTTAAAAGATTGCTCTTGGCTTGATCCTAAAAAAAAATTCCCGAAATAACACAGGATACTTTTCCTCCCGACATAATGTGCACCATTCTAAATTTGTGTAAAGAAGAAAGAAATTCTTTACTTATAGAGCTGAAACCGTTTGCAGATCTGTAAGAAATTTTTACCAAGAGTTCTTCCTTAATCATGTTCAACCATACAAGTTGAATATTATGAAGGAGAAGGCATGCCCAATCTAAGAAAAATTCGAAAAGACAATGAAGATGATGAAGGTAACTTTGAGGAAGAGAAAGAAAAGGAGTTCATTCCTTGCACCCAAAATAGAAAATGCTACAATGTTTGGCCTGTGCTTTCCCCAAGTCTATGGAATGTCCCTGTAAATCTAGGCTTTTTATTAATTTGAACACAGTATATAAGTTTACTGTTACCCTTTCTTGCTCTCAGGTAACATGTGAAAGAGTATTTTCTAAATTAAGAATCGTCAAGGATAGACTTAGATGAACACTGACCCAAGATACTCCGTCCAATTTACTTCTAATGAATGTGGAACGAGGTTTTTTTTCAATTCAGATAAAGATATTATAATCAATAAATTAGCTCATACTAGTGAAGATCTAGGGAAAAATTTAGATTTAATTGTTAATTGGTGCACAAGATATTTAACCTGGATGATAAATAAAAAAAATTTTTTTTCAACTAAATAAGTCTTGAATTTTTTTGGTAATTATTAAGGTTTAACAGAATAAACTTTCATTATTATTTATATAGCAATGTATTGGTTTCTTGATTTCGCGATTTTTTAGAATGACGAGTTTGCTAAAAACAGGAAATCAGGAAATCAAAATCAAGTGCTTTTGAAATTTCTTTTCTTCTTGAATAATTTATACTATTGTCTGTTTTTTTCTGCAATCTATGACAAAATGTACTGTAAGTACAGTTCATATAACCAATTAAATTATTATACCTAGTTATAAAAATACTCATTAGTGCTCTTTCTACCGGATATGCATGAAGAATTAGGTTTTCAAGGTTTTCATAAAAAGCATAACGTCCAATTTTCGATTAAAATTCCTACTTTACATTAGGCCCGCCATAACAAGTAGACTATTGGGGCTGCACTACAAAAGATATTCTGATGTTCCAGTATTGTGGTACGGGCGCATAATAAAATAATAATTTTTGTGGATGTTTATGCGATTGTGGACACAATTGATTAGTGCTCACTAATTTGGAAAAACTCAATCAGCGGCAACAAGAGAGAGGGCATGGCGCTTGTGCCACAACTTGCAAGATCGTTTTGCTATTTGAACTGTCTCCACCCTCTCAACGCAGCGCTATTTACGCCCGCTCGATTGATTTTTGATACTTATTACTTAATAGTTCAATTCATTTATCAAGGTAACAGTAGACGTGCCGGTATTTGGAAACTAGTTTGTCGTGCTGCCTCTTACAGACCCATTTTAAATATTTATAAACACATATATGTATATTATTTATCTGGTTTATCTCGCATTAAAACAAACCTCTTTTATTTGCGAGTTCTTCTGCTGTCCAAATAGCATGGGTAACAGCGCTTACTTTCTTGCAACAACAGACCCCCCAGATGTACACACCCAAACATTTTTCTAGCTACGGCCTTGCCATTCACCAATAAAATAAGGGGCCCCAAATTTGTTTCCAGCCGAGGGCCCCCGACGATCCAGGCCGCCCCTGTACGTTGTGAAGACAAATTGAAAACCGGGATCTCTAGAAATTTTGGCAAGTACCGTGGACATGCACCCAAGCTTTACCTCCCACTCGTTTCCGACGATGTTTCATAATTCGTTATAACTGTTTTCTTCCGGGCTCTGCGTTTGTCGACGAGACATTCAGTGGCCAAAATACAAGCAGCAAACCGCACCCTTCCCCCTATTTTGTACCTCTCTTGGCGAGTGGAACTATTGTCTGAATTATGGCCAGCTCACTCGCCAGGTGATGACGTTAACACTACCAGAGACAACCGTCACTGCCGGAGAGATTTCCGGAAACTCAATGGCCTATATTATCCGTTTTTTCACTAACTCCGAGACGGTTTGGATGAGACGTCTTCCAGGAATGTCATTTCTGCGTAACACGGAAATACAAGCATTTAGTGATGAATATCGCTCAGAGAGCCTGGATTTTTTTCAGATCACGTGGTTTCCCGGAATATGAAGGTAAACTGAGGGCCTATATGTTAAGGAAGACATGATTAACCGAACCGACGATTAGAAAAATCATCAGCTAGCCCATTTCGGCTCCTTTACTACACGTCAAGTCCACCAAATGAGATATACGACATCATTCATCTATCACAATGTCTTAGTTTGCATGCATGGATAAAGGTTATCAATGAGTAATTTCGGGAAAAACTTTTCAGGATTAGAAATTTAAGAAAAAAACTGAGACCTTATATATAAAACCTCTGTATTCCTTAAATAACTTATACTTGTATTGTATATAATATAATAGGTAACTTACATTGCGCCAAATGTATAATACCCATTTCACATTTATTCTTATTTATGGAGCACCTCCGTTTCATTGCTCAGCTTTGGATGAACAGCAATAGGCAGTATTCAAAAATGAATTAATTCAAAAATGAATGAATTCAAAAATGAATGAAACGATGAACACTGCAGTTACAAAGTGACTAACACCGAAGGTTGATGACGACAGATCTGCTCGACTACCGACGTTTGAAATCCACACATCTGAGAAATGGCAGACAGTCCCTATTCCTATGGTATTTTTATGGTACTCATAAATTCACATCTTCAGGTTGAACTGGACGTGTGCAGAGATCTTATGAGGATTGTAGCCCAGGACTTTTGATCATTTGCCTACCTGATATACTATCACGCAAATCTATCGGTGACAAGGAACGAATAAATATCTCTGCTCGTGATTTGCTTATCAGATTTATAAAGTTAGGTTTAGAGCCGTCCAAATGAAATCCGACAATATGAACGATTGCAGAGCAGGATTTATTTCCAAAAAGTATCACACTCAATTCAACAACGCACAGTACGGTGAGCATACAGAAACAGTACTTCGGATCCAGCTTATCAACGGATATTTATATCCAAGACACAGTTGGTGGAAATATGATGAAAATACTGCAATAGTGACGCTAGTTGGTCTCCCCTGGGGTAACCAACCCCGAATTTTACCGAATAAGCCAAGTATAGTTCCCTGTCTTCAACGTAAACATTCTAATATTTTCTTTCTATTTTGTATGGACATCAAAATGGTTTACATGAGATTCTTTCATCAAACTCCTTTCTGATATATCCCGCGAAGTTGATGAAATCTGTCTGCAATTTCTTTCAAGACGCTAGAGTAATTTGAACAGTATTACCTATTCCCTCTATTTTTCCTACCTTATTGTTCGTATTGGTTTTCAAACTCGCTATTCATTATTTATAGACCGAGTCATCTAACTTATTACTAATATACCGTTCAGCCCTACATCAGCTACATATTAAAAACACTTACTATTCATTTGATTTTTACTGAAAAACCCAACACTCCCTTCTCCCTCACTCAATAAAATACCCCACATTGACTTGTCTTCATCATATATCATTTTATTTAAAGCAAACTATCTGATATCGAGCGATTATCACAAAACATTGATGTAAATATAGGAATTAATATTCGGCTGACATATGATGTTAAAGAGAGAACTTTTTTCTCTGGATTGTAAGGCTTCAACCCCCGATAGACCTAGTATGGTCATCGCAGGCAAGCCTATTTTAACTAGTGCATTGAATATATTCAAAGGTAATAAAATAGGGTGTTTTTTATATCGTTATAGGGAGTATCTCAACTTTTATTTTGTCCTTATAGTATATATAGTGTCATTATAGTTGTATCTCAAAAATATTCATCTCTATTCGTTTACTGGAACAACAAATCCTACTCCAAAACCTATCAACAAATATAGATACAACTGTGGATATTTTCTTTGAAAATGTAACTAGAAAATGAAATTTATCGGTGAAGTACTATCTTTCTCGTCTTATAAGCTGCACGGATTCATCTCGACCGATTCTCACGGAGTCTTACACCATATCAAAGGCTGAATTTTGGCCGACGTTTCCACCGTCGCGAAGAGCATCATCCTCTCAGCAGATGAGCATCTGCTATGAGAACGATTCTCGAGAAAGACTGTTACCTCACATCCAGATTATCAACATAGTTGGAACGGTATTGAGAAATCTGGATTCTAGTTAGGCACTACTGAATGTACTTTCAAATCACACCCAGACCCAAGTGGTTAAGAAGTTCAATAACCACACACCAGGAAATGATAAAAAACATCGATATGTTTGCTTGAATTGGCGATCATTATTGCATAGTCGTCTCCTTGAATGCTTCTATAGATGTGATAACCAAAATTAATCTGAATAATCAGAAAATATCGATTTCATCAGTTGGGGGAGGTGCTTAAAAGTTTTCAGAGTAAATGCACCAAATGAACATGAAATTTGTATCTTTTCTGAGCAATGGAATCACAAAGTACAACCCGAGTAAATTCAAACGAGGTAGCAATGTGCCAATCCGGTGCAACAATTACATTTTCCTCCAAACTGCAAATCTGGTGACAGAACACACGAAAATAAGGCATGCAAGCTGCCGATCGCTCATGAGCTAATAATATTTTACGGTTCAACAGAAATTCAAGTAGAAAGATTTCTTGGAATTACTGGAGGAAAATCCGAATGTATTTTGATCTTTCACTAGAAAATAGCTGAGTAAATGCTCAATCACCAAGGCTTTAGCGCATGGAAATGGAGAAGTGTTTACAAACAGAGCAAGGCGAATAAAATAAACGTTTTAATTATATTTTTTATTTGTCACCAATAACAGCGAAACTAAGTCCGACGGGAATCTCCTAAATACAGGGTGCGGCAACATAACTTCCCATTTTACATGGATATATCCATATAAAAAAGGAAGTTATGTTGCCGCACCCTGTATAACTGGACCAATGAGTGAAGCTGTGATAAACCACAAAGGACTTGTCAAGCATCCATTCAATTCGGTTATAAGAATCAAATCTTCAGTTTCAGAATACTTACCAACGGAAACATGAAGGCCCAGAATGCCCAGAATTTGCACCATACTCATACATAATAATATTTTATAAGTTATTATTAGAAGACAAGATGCCATTGGACAGTTACTACGATTCCTAGCAATGGAAAACAGGGCCCAATAAATCATATGGCTATATATTTGACATGCTCTCCAGGTAAAATTCTTTGCCAGCAAACGGTAAGATAACAAATTTCCTAGTTTGCTGACAATTTCTCAGTGGAAATGGACTACTGTCCATAACAAGTAGATCTAGCAAATATTATTTCCTCATAATATCCATAAATCAGTTGAAGTGAGAAAGCAAGCAAATGCTCTTTTCTCATATTTCAAAAGTTATTTCTCCAGATCCATCAAAGAAAAGTAATATTAAAGCTAAAACCTTGTGTAATTAATGAAGAAATATAAAACTGAATACGCGGCTTCCTCTTAGATCGCAAACAAAAAGTACTTATCTACGGTAGTGTAAGGGTGACCTCCGGTGTTCCAAAAGTGTTATCCAAAAGTGCCAAATACACATCGGGCAGTATGTGCTAAATTAGCCTTACATTTATAACTTTCGCGATTTTGGGGTATATTTTTGAGAATCAAGTGATATCAAATACCTGGGTATCACTCTTACTTCAAATATCTCTTTGGGGAGCTAAATTCAAACATATAAGTTCATTTTCTAACATTTCTACATGCTACCCTATGTCACACGCCGTTGCAGTGGTTCGCAGAGTAAAATGCAGATTCATGGGAACATATAATACTCTACAGATATCGTTTCTATCATCATCAGCCAACAATCTTGAGATTGGTTCCACAAAGCTCTCCACTCATTTCTTCTATCAGCTAATCTCTTCGTATTTACGTATTTCTTCTCTTTTATTATCTTCATCACTTTGTTCCAAATATATCATATTTGGAAAAATCATCACTTTGCCGTTATTCCCGTTCAAGTGTCCTTTGACGATTGTCTTCACCAGGTCATCATGTACCAAGATGTGGAGAGTAAAGTTCTCCCGTCTTCTCCTTTGGATTTTCATAAGATTTCTCCTTTCCCCACTCTTCTTAGAACTTCCTCTTTACTCACTCGGTCGATCCATTCAATCCGAATGCTTCCACCCTGGATTTCTCTGCTACTGTCATCGTCCATGCCTCACAACCACAAATAAATATGCTCCTGATATAAGTTCTGATAATGGTTGTTTCCTTGTATTCCTAGCTGTAAGTAGATACTTCGTTTGGTAGAACGCCCTGGGATATTCTGCTATTTCTTTCCTGCTTCGTCCATCGTTGGTTACCGGCTTCACAGGAAACAGTACTCTTTCACCTCCTCAGTTTTGTTTTCTTATTTCAATATTGGTATTGGCCTCTTCTCTCCTGCTGGGTATCAATGTCTTAGTTTTTTCTTTTTAATTTTCAGCTTATATCTGGCCAATGTCCCTTTTATGGTTATTATAATCTCCCTCATATCCCTCTCTGTCTCTGCTATGACTGCTCTACCATCGATGAATCGCAGCATGCTAATTTTCCCTGTGAATATTTACTCCTGAAGCCTTATTCTTGATTTGATGGCTTTCTCGATGTAGACATTGAATGTTACGAGAGACAGAGCACGATCTTGTCTAATTCTTTTTCTTATTCTTGCTTCTTCAAAGTTGGGTCCAGATTAGAACAATGTAGAACACTCCCATTTCTTTCAGAATTCCAAGCATTGAATTCCAATCCACTCTGTCAAAAGCCTTCTCTAAATCAACAGATCCAAGGAACGTCGCTTTGTTCTTTTCCTATCTCTTCTCTAATAGTAGGCCAATATTGCTTCTCCTGTACCCTTACGTTTCCTGAATCCGAGTTGATCTTCATCCAGGAGCTCCTCAGATTTTCTTTCCATTCTTCTGTAGATGATCCTTGTCAATACTTTCATACATGTGTCGTCTGGCTTATGGTCCTAAAATTTTCAAAGTTCTCGGCTCCCTTCTTATTTGGGAATAGGAATGATGATGTTTTTATTGAAGTCCCTGGGTATTTCTCCTGTTTTAGTACATTTAGAAGATGGTTTTGTAAATATGGGTTTATGTCTTCTCTCCTACGTTTTTAATTAGCTCTGCAGGATTATCATCAATGCCAGAAGCCTAATTCATCCTAAGGTCCCTTACTGCTGCGTCAAATTTCGATCTCAATATTGATGCTCCCACATCATTCTTCCAGATTTCGCTTGCCTATTCGATTAATTTCGCACTGAGATTGTTACCGTTGCATAACTCTTCTAGATATTCTGTCCATTTCTTAACTTTGCTTTCATTTTCAATCAGTTTTTCTCCATTCTCGTCCCTTATGGTATTGCATATTTCACTCCGTTCATTAAAGTGGTTCCTAACTATCCTATAGTCAATTCCACCTTTCCTTGAGCAAGGTTGCCTTGTACATTTTCACATTTTGCATTTTCTTTTCTCACTTTACAGTTCTCACCTCATTCCTTTTCTTTAGTATTTAAGTTTCCCTGCATCAGTTTTCGCATTATGGTATTTTCTACCTCCCCAATCAATTATAACACTTCTGTAATCCACGGCTTTTTCTAAACAACTTTTCTTCTCACAGACCTTATTTCGCGGTTTCCTGTAGTCCACGTTTAATGTTTTCACAACCCTATTCCACTGATTACTCGGGGCACTTCACATTTTTATTTGCCATATTTTCTTTACTGTTTTCGTCGGTTTCTTGTATTTCGATGGCATTTCATCATCACTAAATTGTGGTCTCTGTCAATATCTGCACCCGGGTAGCTTTTGCAGTCCTTCACCGGGTCCCTAAAACTCTACTTTACTAAAATGAAGTCACTTTGTACTTTTCTTCCGTCTCCTGACATTTTCCAAGTATCTTCTTCGGTTGTCATTTTTAAAGTATCTTGGCGACCACTAGCTTGAGTTGTGTGCAGAATTCCAGTGGACTTCTCCTTTTTCATGTCGATTTTCCAATCCATATTTTCTTCTTATCCTTCCATATTACCTTCCTCTAAGGTAGCGTTTCTATCTCCTAAAATAACAAGGTTTTCTTCTCATCTTACCTGTTTTATTACATCCGTGATATTTTCATAGACATCCCACTTCATCTTCGTAGTCCGTCTTAGGCATGTTTTCCTGCACCACTACAGTATCAACAGGTTTGATCTTGATCTTCACCATTATTATCCTTTAATTTTATTGCAGGAAGATATTCATACGCATTTTGGTGCTCTTTATGAGCATTATTCCTTCTCCAGTATTACCATTTAAAGATCCCTTGTGTATAGTCCTGTAGTTTCCACTTCAAAAGGCCCCTTTTTTGGGATACTTCATTTCCCTGATTCCTAGTACAACGAGCCCATTCTTCACATTTGCACCTTCAGGTTCTCCAACCTATCGCAGTTTTGATGCGGTCTTACGTTCTATGCTCCTACCCCAAAATGTATACCTCACTTGACTGATGTGCTCTCTCGCATAGTACACACCTGGAGATCCGAACGGGAGACCATTTTTTCCCTAGAATATTTTACTCGAGAGCGTTCCAAAACATCTTGGTGAAAAGAAAAGACTCGACTCCTCGGAATAACAATGTGGTAGCTTCCCCTTGCCTACCACATCACAGTAGGTACTACAGACGTTAAAATAAATGTTATCATGGCTGTAGTGAAATGTGTGTCACTGTATCGACCACTGTGGTCTCCACTTTTACTCATATGAAGAAGAGCTGCTGCGCTATCCTCCAGATGATGGGTTTCATAATTGTTGTCAGCCTTACGTCGCCAAGATAGGGCATATTCACAGGTTTTTGTATCACTTAAAACCCTATTTTACCCAAGTATAGGCCAACACCAATTCGGAATGCCGTCGCTTTTCGTCCACGACTCCTTATTCGACGAGTAAACTCGAATATCTCGCAGCTAACCTCTATATTTTGGGGTCGATCCACCATCCGCCATCCGGTGGGCGTACTTAGTGGCTTTAAGCTAAGCCAAGAGGTCGCTTATCCATAGAGTATATAATACAACCTATAGCTATATAGCATCATAAATCACTCCTGCCTTTATATCTTACTCCGCTCATTCCTAAAATATTTATAGTTCCATCCGCCATCACCTACTTTACGCATCATTGCTACTCATCCTACTCATTTCACTGACTGCTAAACCTCCAAGTTATCTCCAAACCTAGCGAAGGTTTTTTCTTCCAAGTCTTCTTTCCCTGCCCTATTATTCTTATGCCCTATTATTTTCTTTGCCATGCCAATTTTTCGTGTAAATGCAACAGTAAACGGTAATCAGTATACTCTACACTCCTGAATTAAGCTAGAAAAGCTACAGTGCACAAGAGCATACCAGTAAGAGTTCAAAATAAAAAAAATTAGTCGGAAATTTTCAATAGTTTTCTCTAGATATTTAAAGTAAGTTCTTCTCAAACGACAATAGTGACACATTTTCAATCCAAATTAATATAAAAGCAATTTACGATATTCATAGAGCAATTTCATATGTATTCTAATAGCATAAATAGAGACTTCAACATAAGAAGTAAGGCATGACGTAGCTTCGATTTCATGAGGTAGCTTAATTGCGAAAATAAAAAAACACCGTTTTTCTCTACCCTTCCCTCTTTCTCTAAAAACTTCTTCCTCATTCTAATTACCCACCTTACATAAATAGTGAAAATGACCTTAGCTGTCGATCGCCACCCCTAATTACAACAGCAAAGACTCATGCGGTGATATTTCGTGAGCCTCTAAATGAATTAAGTCCAGAAAAAACATTATTATGTACACTTCCCGGTAACCAGTAGGGGGATAGTAAACCCTTCCCAAGCGTGTCACGCTGTCTGGAGGAAAAGCTGAGCGAGGCTTGTGAGAGCTTTTTTGTGAACGTTAACTGCTTACATCTATCTATTTCAAACGTCTCTACCCTTCCCCTATAAACGCGGGATTTATGCTTTCACTTCCACCATTCCCTTAGTAGCTAGCAAGTGAGAATGGACATCGAGACCACTCAAGACCCTCTGTGGACCCCTCAGATTTGGCCCAACGTCCCGGGAAACACCTGGGAAGATAAGAGCGATGATTATCTATTGCCAGAGCTCGTACCAGAGTTTCTAGGAAATGTCACAAATTAAGACGCAACATTATTAATTCAACTGTGTCGGCTGACATGCACTGCTGCGAAACCGTGCCAAGTTCCGAAACGTTCCTGCCGTGAGAAAAAATATGGAAGAAACCCTGGGAATCCCGCGAAAGATGGCAGCTCCCTAGGCAATCCCTTCCTTGCATGGGAGGACTAGGTCTTCAACCACAGGAAAATTTAGGAAAGTAAAACACTGCAATTTCCACTTAAATCCTTCATTCACTTTCAAAAATTAGGCATTAACGGTTATGATTGACGGCAAACAGCATGTTTTCCCTTTCAAACGTGAAAGAATAGTTGATACTAACAATTTAGTTGCATGAGACCCTATAATTGCTTGTTTGCATGTCGGTAGTGCGTGCTTGGTGACATTCACCCCCTGTCAAATACCCTCGCGGTGGCTTGCAAAGTATTGTGTAGATGTAGATGAATAGCGATGAAAGGAACATTTTGTCCGGAAAGGTAGCTCAAAGTACACCTTATTCACGAAGGCCTCGCTCACTCCATATGCATATAAAGGTGCGGTACTGACTGATAAATAGATAAAATTAACGCATTAAAAAAAGTCTTCAGCCCGTAGTCGGATAGAGAGTGGAGCTTATCATAATGTAACATGTGACAGACAATATGTAAAATTCACTTATTCCAGGTTGGTGGCTAACGCTGCCAGTGTTTTTCCTCCTTCCAGCAACTTAGTGACTTGAGTGGGCTGAATGTCGTCGTCAAACAGATTTCAATCTGAGACTCACCGGTCGGCAACGGAATATTCCACCACGTCGCCATTTGACAAAACTACACGGCATTAATTAAATTCGTCCTATAATATAAATTTGCCGCTTTCAACATGACGGGAAAGATATCAAGGGAAAATCAGCGGCACAAATCCAAGGGTAAAGGATAACTACATACCGCAACCTCTCTTATTATATGTTCATGATTTATTGGGAATCCTTTGTCATTTCTACTATAAGCTGAATCCACATTGATGTCCTGTAGCCGTTTAAGTCAACCGTTTAACTCAAGCCCATTAAGTTAATCAATCTTGTGAGTAAACGACGGAGCGGTTCTGTTAATAATTCCCACTGCTCAGAATCCCGAACGATGATGATGTGCTGGTCCAAAGAGGGATGGCAACTATGAAGAAAGGAGCGGAAAGGAATTGCCATGGGGCGAAGGGGTTGTGAGACCTTCGCTTCCCCTCTATTCCCATCCCACCCGACGGACGACTCATCGAGAGATCATTTCCCTCGCGATAGGGACTTCTGGGAAGTGTGGACATGCCCGCTGCTCACCGCTAATTGACGTCACGCTCGGACTGAGAGAAGAAGGCGCGTCGTCGTCCGTGAGAGAGAGAGAGAAGGGGGGGATGGAGCAAACCCTGTGTCTCCCTCCCATTTTGGAATTAATCCAGAGTAGGCAAGAGGAGTTAGCGGGGTAAGGTGGACCCCTTCCCATCCCTCCCCGTTGCCCACCCATTTCCCTCGATTCCCACCCCTTTTTCCCTCACTCGATCCCCGTCCGATCCACCCCTCTACCACCGTCGACAAAATCCCGTGGCGGAAAATGCGTCGATGAGTCACCGGGGGAAAAGACGCTTCCCTCCACCGGGCAGCTGCTTGTCTCCGTTCCCTCTCAACCCTAAGACATCGAATCACCCTTTCAGCATTCCTCATGCCTTGTTTCCCCATTTTTTTCCCTCGTCTCACGACATTTCGCTACGCATGCATCACCAAAGGGGTTAATACCCTGCAGCCGGATGAGATTATCTGTGCTTATCTCCTGTATTTCTGCACATGCATAAACAGTAGTTCCCTTCCAGCCCCTCAGAGAAGGTTTTTCCTTGCCGCAAAAATCAAAACATCTGGCAAGAGTAAATATAAAATAATAGGAAAAGTTGCCAGGATCAAGAATTCAACTGTTATAATAAGGGCGTACAAGAGGAAGGATTTTTAGTGCATTTCCATGAATTATACTACTTATTTTGCAAGCTAAATATGATGGATTCTTTTTGAGTATAATTAGATAATATTAAAATAATAATGAATCGCTTCCCATATAAGATTACTGAACACTGTCATAATATGATGTCTTCAATCAACCATTTCCTAATCTCTCAATTTATCAGACATTTGATCGATTCCAACGAGTCTAATGAAGGGAAAAATTAAATTAATTTGTATATCAAAGAACCCCTGAGTGTCCAGCATGTATGCGAGCTGCTATAAAAAATAAAATTCATAAATAAAACGACGGAACTATCAAAAAATCTGCTCTTTCCGAAGTGTCTGTTTTAATCGATAGAGTAGAAATGTACCCAATTATGATCCTTCGGCTACAGGAAGTAGTCCACTACAGTGCATTTTGCAAAATTATAAGCTCTAGTAGTCTATCTTTGACACGAGATTTGATGCTGTCACATGGGTGTTACAGCTATCACAGAGGAGCATTTCAGGAAAAATGAGGAGGGTTTAATCTCAATACCAAGCGGTAGGATTAATTACTATTCCACCGCAAAAACTGTTAATTTTATAGAAATATTATTCATGGAATTAGAATATTTATAATTGGAATTATAAATGAATCCCAAGATGATGAATCGACCAATGCAATTTTTGCCCTGAAGATTCAAGCTTCAATGGCATATCAGGAGCCACTATGCCGAGTATTCCGTGGTTCCCTCAGCTCATCTCCGATAGAAACCTAAAAAGATATTTTATACATAATTTTGGCGTTGGATAACAAGACTCAGGAATCTAGCCCGAAAAAAAAACAAAAATCCTCTCTCGGACAAAATAGACTGCAAATGTCCAAGGGATAGAGATGAAGTGGTTTAAAAGCAAACGGCCGACCTAAATCTGGTTTCAACCGAAGTAGCTATAATTAGACCGCCTTGGCTTGCTTTGGTGAGGATTGATGAGGGAAGGGATGAACTATTATCAGGAGGAAGTTGATTTCGAGATGGATTTCATCGAAGTGGAAAAAACTGCCAGAAAGAAACTGCGAACCTCTAACGTTGGTATTAAGAGGCTCAATAACGATTCCCATCATTAGAACACGTGCCTGTTATATGTCCATTTAAGCAAAGATTATTGACGGCGACCTCTGAATGACGTATTTGATTACTCTGAAATTAAATTGGCAATAAGGTGAAAACTATCCTGAAATCAGAATTTTAAAGTCGATGCCAACTGCTTCGAACGTATTTATTCATTTATAGTGCGAGCCAAAAAATTAAGATTACCAAACTATACCTGATGAAGAGGGCACATTGATTTTCACAACAACAACAGATATCGGTTTTCCTGGCGACATACCTGTCTCAGGGAGGGTGATGGCGTAGTTTTCAGGATAAATTGGTGGGTTAGTCCGCGAAAGTCACTCAAAGAAAGTCTCTCTGCCCCACGAGAATGATAACTAACTCAGTAATAGCCTAAAAGATACTCTTAGGTTAATAAACAGAGACGCAAGAGGTTAAATTGGTCTATTATAATAATTACGATTGTTAACATCTAAATCCCCTAAGATCTAAACCCTAAATCAATTTGAATGCAAAAGAGAAAGAGTGCAATCAATTATCACAGTCGGTTACCAGCCTGTAACGATTACAAGAGCAGCAAAACAAAATTTAAAAAACAGAAAATATTTACATACAATTTATTAAACGTGAATTCCTCCTACTAATAGCGAATTCGTACCATTGCACTCCAAATGAATAATTATTTGGCTACAGTCCAAGTCAGAGATTAAATTATTGCCTTCAACATTCTAGGTATTCTAGCGACTAACTGGAAATGAGAGGGCTGAATCATCGACATTTTAAAGTGTCACGATGAATAGATCACGTAGATTCAGTTTAGCAAATTTTCCACATGATATTTGTTGATAAATTGCCGACTAAACTGCCAGATATGACGATACGGCGTCATTCAGCACTCATTATTTAAATGACATGTTTGATGGCACAACACGGGTATTGACGTACAGACAGGTAGATAATGTCACAAACCAAACCGACCGTAAAAAACATACCAGTATAATCTACTTTACATTTAAGAGCTGAGTATATAGCTGTAATTTACATTCCTTTTAAATACAATTAAAATGGTAGGTACCACGCCACTCAGGGTAGCCAATGTTATAAGAGACGCTATGGACTTCAGATCTCTTGATGTGTGAGAGAAGAGATCATCAAATGCCTACTAAGCCCCAAGGACAGTGAATTTATACATGAGGTTATGATCGCCCTCACCAAATATTGTAGTCGTGCAGTTTTGTAGACATGTAAATGTCGTGAGAAATCATAGGCGGAGGAAGAGGAAATGGCTCTCGAGCCATTTCCTCTTCATCTACAAAACTGCACGACTACAATATTTGGTGAGAGTGTGGCTCACTCGAAGCAATAGATTTTTTCATGAAATTTAACTAGGCCCTACTAAATGTTAATAAGAAATTATTTGTTCTTAATTTTGAAACTGTTTCATGATTGCGATTATTTTCACAATTTCAATCAATTGAGTGAATGGCCGCAAATAAATATTACTGATTGAAAATAGTTAATAATTAAAGTATTTGATAGTTAACATTGGTAAAAATCTATCTTTCAGTTCATATTACATCGCAAACTACTTGCCCTTCCCTTTAATTTGCTTTATTGGAAGCCTGATATATAGTCACTCTTTCCTTTCAATCAAAAGTCATAGTACCAGCAATTTCCTCTTTTGTATTTTAGGGCAAGCAATTTCCTCTCCCGATCCAGCATTAGTCCAGCAGCGGTTCCCGTTTCGACCCTGATTCAGCGTAAAATAAGCTATGTACCAAAATAAGCTCAATGGAAGTAACTAAAATAAACCGTGAAACCATCATGTTTTTCCAGTCAACTTCAGGAGCAGGACGGTGATAAACGTATAGCCTTTAGCAACTTTCATTACCCATTTGGTGGGAAAGATTGGTAGTGTTGACAGGGCGCGTAGGTACCAATACCTAAGGCAAAAATAGAACTGATATTATACATTAGGAATTAGAGTGTGCACAAATTATGAAATCCTAAAAAGATGTAAAGACTTGGGTAGATAACTCTCCAAAAAAAATAGGGCTGAAATTTTTCATTTAAGGAGCTTTAAGGAGCTTATGAGTAAACTTAACTAGCCATCAGCCCTGATGGCGAATAGCAATTTAATTTAATATTGAAACTATTTTTGCAAACCAAAGTTTGCACAGTTTTCATGAAACAAGTATTAATTTTGAATTACGTATAACTTACTTTAAATAACGTTAAAACATAACTGATATGCATGGTTCGAATTCTAGTTCGTTTGAACTTTCTACGTCTGGCTAATTGCAGCAGCGCATGTCTTATATTTTGAGTTACATAACAAAGTATATTTAATCACTTGAGGAATGATTCCTTCAATCATAATGAACAATTCAGATACATAGAATGAAAAGGATGTTTAGATAATGGATGATGCGAATTAAGATGAAACTTAAGGTGATGAAATCGTATGAAACCGAAATTTCTCTTATTTTATTTAATCAAAGAAAGGAAGGAAATATACGGCTATTACTGAAGCCGTCAAGATCTGAGCATGCCTTTTGGGTGTCAAGAGAGCAACTACTCTTGAATGAAATATATAGGGAAAAATGTGAACATGCATGACGAGGAGAATAACGAGTCCTTACTTGGCAAAAAATTTGGAAGGATAACTCATAAAAGAAATTATCACAAGATCTCATTTCTCTTGCTCGTAAGGAACAAATACGCATCTCATAAATTTATTTTTTCGCCGGTCACCAACAGATGTGTTACTTTGTTCACATTAACAAAGGTGCCAGGAATATTTTTTCCTATAATCCATAATACGTCACACATTATATGAAATAGAGGAGAAAGAAGGCGAAGTGCTTTGTACTTTTGGGAACCCAAGAGTGATGCAAAACATTTATATTTGAAAATTTTAAGCTGAAAAATTAGAAGGAATAGCTGTGTATGTCAAATTCCGAGTATTGGAATGATGAAAGGCAGGTGCAATGCTAAATTACATGCCTCGTATTACAAGTGAAAGTCCTCATGAATCGTGGAAATATTTTTAAAAGTTGTAGGCACCTTACCGATTAAATTTCAGTTCCTTATCGTCTAAATAATTCAAAATCGAAGCCCTTGTCCCACCAGTTGATGATTACTTTACTCGAGTCCATACCCTAGTTATTTTCGCTTATGATTGCATTCGTATCATGCAATAAGATCCTTTTATTCCACCAGTGATCATTTTTTCACTGTTAATTAGTTTACTCCGCGATTTTTTCGTTTATTCATTAAATTCGTGTACAATTAATGCATAGAATCCATAAGTTTATGCACATTGATAAACCATGTATACGTTACAATACCTTGATATATACCTTGATAAAACATTTGACTGTAAATGAAGTGAAGGAAACCTTTTGGCTAATTTTATTTGTTCCAATGTCCCAACTAATTATTTTACCAATTATTAATTTAAATCACTGAGGTCATTCAAAGGAATAGGTTAGGAATTTACAAATAGTAGGTTATTTGTGAATTTTCTTTCTATTAATCACGTTTCCCTTCTTGAAGATCACATAATGCTGCTTAGAAAATTATCGACTTCATACTGACGCCCCTATAACATTTTTCTTCCCTCTAACCTTGGTTTGACCCTATCGTATTCTCACTTAACTCTGAAACTGACATTAGTTCTCGCCTACATACTGATTGTTCATTCTCGGAGAAATCGATCAGATAGAGTTAAAGTAAAATTGTTTATCACCAAACAAGGAATAAATTGATGACTATAAAGAGTATAAATAGAAAATGGTGACTGGTTATTTTGTTACTTTAAAGAAAAGATAATTAATCAATTGGACCATAGATTCTGGATCGAACTTTTTACGATTATCTTCTACAAACGGAAATCAATCATTCAAATTCTACAAGGTATATGAGTAATACTAGAATATCAACAGTATACGTAGGACTCCTTGAGTTATTCAGTTGTAAACTACTCATGACCGTAAATGATTTTCAGTTTCAAAAATAAGAACAGCCCACATCGGAAATGAGTCCAACATCATTGTCTTGGGTCGCGGGTAGATGTTTACACACCTTACTGCAGTAGGTAATTTGGATTCATCGGCTCCAATTTATTTTTGTTTAATAGGTAAATTATAATATTTCTGTCGTCTCCTCCGGAATGCGCAAACATAAACGCGCCGAGGTATTGTGAGTGCATTTTACAAAGACCAGCATGGCAACGGAAGAAAATGCTGTCCTGTTTTGCAGTTCTCGCTTGTTTCGCATTCGTAAATGATTCCGACATGTGTTCCCACGGACTCAGATGAATCATTACTCTCCACCACCACAATAGCCTCTCTCACACCCTCACAACCGTCGAAATGGATGCCCTATTTTTAACCCAAATCTTCCCTCGCTCCATTGACGCAGGCGATTTTCACTCCATGCGACCCCAACGATGCCATCACGTTCCGAACCTCGAACGAGCGGGCGTTAGGTTGCCTCCCCTCCTCCCTATACAGCAGGCGCCTGGCTGCAGAATGCATCTTTTGCGGCTGGTGATTCCTTACTCCCCGTTGTTTCTCTTCGCGGTCGAATCCCGAGCTGGAGGGGATTTAGCTTAGGACAGCGGCACTTCATTAAGCGGAATGTGGGCCTCCTCGAGAAAACATTGCCGTTATATGCCGCCCGCTCCCATTAAAGCGCCTCCCAGACGGCCTCTCTCTCTCTCACACACAACTCCTCGCAATCCATTCTCCCCCAGTCTGCTCCCATCCCAAAGATCATCACCTCCACATTTCTCAGCGGGCCCGAAAGGGATTCCCTGAGGAGGGAATATACCTTTTGGGACGGCAGGGATGAGAAAGCCTAGGGATTCACCGACGAATGGCGGGGAGCGAGCGTTCACCAAGTGGCGCGGTTGTAAATCAAATCACGCCACTATCAATAAAGCTCCGACTCCACACACCGTACGGAAAACCTCCACACAGGATCATTTTTTTCTTAGGCATTAAAAATTAGAAGTAATTGGTCTATGAGGAGGAAAGAATAGGCCAGGTACAAATGAAATTGGAAACATCGAAATTCTTTACGTATTGAACGGGTCTCGTTCTCTAATAAGGAATGGAACAAACTCATATTAAGTGGCAATAAATAAAAATAGATGAGCATTAAAAAAAGTATGAATGACGGAATTTCTTTGACTACAAGCTCAATACCTTCATCTACAAGTACATTTGTATATTGAGGGAGAGTATGAAAGTCAAAATCGAATAGCTGTGTAACAAAAAGATTATATGAAGCTTCATTCAAATCATTTTTTGTCAGATGGAATATACATTTTTATAACTTCATTTAATTGCACTTCCCTTATTATCTCAATGGCAATGGTGAAAATATAATGGTCAAGAAAAAGCAAACGGGGTAGAAAAAATAATATTGAGATTATTTCCCTAAGGCATACGAGTCACTCCAATGAGAAAGGCAAGGAAAGAAATTATATATTGTGTACTCCTTGTCCACTTGGCTAAAGAATGCAAAATCCGCAATGCGACAGCCCAATATTAACGTAAACCAGTTGAAAAAGTAATATTCTGTATTAAATCTGTCAATTTTTAATAATTACTGGTGTAAATCTTTTATATCAATAATAGCACACCCCAATGTCAAATTCGGTGATTCTACAATTATTACCAATCCTGGTTATTCAGGGCAAGCATAATTTCATGTATATTCTATCTGGCACATATTATCAACCGCATGACCTGGAATATGAGGCAAATGCAAAGGGGTCGACCTAATCGAAAGCAATAAATCAAATATCAAAACTCAGGAAATAATTCCATTTAACTACCACAGAGCCCACATCATCCACCTTATACTCTCAGTATAAGGACTTATTTTCCAGCCTGGAAAGCATAATGGTGAACTAACTAATGGGTCAAATCTCAAATAAATGGTAGTATTTATTACCAATGGCATCATCATTGAAGCTGCTGTTATTGAGTGTATTTCTGCAACTAAAATAATTTGTAGCATAAAATAATCTGTTCAAATGAAATAAGAGAAGAATTACATTAGTATCAAAAGTTTATCTGATAAAAGAATGTAGTCAAATCAATCTCGAGATTGATTACCAGTGGCGATGATGAATGACGTGAATGCTACTGCGGTGATCAACATCGCAGGCGCAATTAAACGGTGGCTCACTTAGTTAAGCAAGGCTTAGGCATTAGTCACACACTTCGAGGAGACCGAATGCCAGGAGCTTGATAATTGAAGTTAGAGGGAGGGTCAGCCTCGCACCCTTTGGGCACGCTTGGGAGCTTTCTAATGGGTTTGAAGCGGGCAAAACTGTTCTGCGTCCAAAAGAAATACCCACCCATTTAAAATGTGTGTACAGTATAGGCTAATATATAAAAGCAAACTTTTTCAGAATGCTAAAATAAATTCCCAAAGCGACGCCTAATGCAATTATTTATAATATAAATTTCTCGAACTTTGTACTAAGTTCACTAAACTAAACAACTAAATCAATTTGCTTTCGTAAAGGAGAAAACTTCCGACTTACAAACGTGTTCGTGACTTACACATCTATTATGCTCTGCTCGTATGCACACATAACAAGATACTTTATCGAATTCCTCTAATAACAATGGATAGCTTAATTCCACTCGACAACGTTGATACGAACGTATGCTACTTATAATTTCTTTTTACCATCTTATATATTAACGCTTGGTCTACAGACACCTAGACGGTGTGTAGTAAAGAGTTACCCTACACCAGAAATTAACTAAGTTGTAAACAACTAAGAGACTAAAAAATGCGAAGTAATAGGATTTTGTTAACGGGTTAAGCATGAATTTAGATTCTCTAGTGTTCAATCTTTCAAGTAAAAGCATGAAAAGGAGGGATAATGAGGAAATTTGCATAATTAAGAGCTTTTCACAAATACACTACAAACTAAGTTATCTGTGCATGCATCGTGCCTATCTATCCCGTCAAAACGAAACTGATTTACCTACGTATACCTTTATCTATGGTGGATTTTATAAAAAGATTCTGATAGTCAAGAAATTTTACAAGGACTTAAAACCATATGCTCGATAATTAAACATGGTACGGGTGGGGAGTTGTAAATTACCCGTTTTATGACTTGCTTAAAGTTCCTGATAAAATATGGGAGCAATATAATTATTTCTTGTCCTTCTAAACTAAGTTATTTTTAATACATTAAAAAAACATTCGCAGACAAGGAATTATTGCTGATATTATACATCCCTATAATCACATAGAAACTTCATAAGAATGTGGATATTTATAAGTGCTAACTTTTCTACTCGTTTACTTTTTACTATAAGAAACGTCAACCTGTGTTGACACTGAAAATGTTAAAAGGCTAAAAGTCACTGAACTCAGTCAAAGGAATTTATAATGCGTACTAGTATTTTTGAAGGTTTTTGATAATATTCACTTGATAACCAGCAGAAAAATTTCTCAAAGCAGCTCAGGAATTCTTACGGAGGATGAAAAGTATGGATGCGCTGAATATCCGAACAAAGCTGCCTAACTCCATTCATTTTCGATTTCATTCTGTGAGGAGAGATTAAACTTGCATGGTCTTGCGTCGATTATGCTAAGGAAACGTTTAAAGCGTTATATTTTCTACCACCAAGGCAGAGTCTTCGTCCTCGAAGCTTTCTTCCATCACTTTGACCTTGTCCTGTAACTGTGGAAAAATCTTAGTTATAGCTTAGATATGTACAAAACTTAGAAACGTACAAAGACCACAGAAATTATAAATTTAGCTTTAAAATAAAAGTTATGAATACTTCATACATGATTTTTTTAATTTAATGAACGTTTCCGTAGGAACTGCCATTCGTATTGGCTTCAAGAGCTTGGGAATATGTTATTGATCTCTCTTAGCTTTTTCAAACTTGTGCTTGAATTTTCGGTACGTTTGAAGACTACGTGTTACTTTCCTCTTTAGATCTCATAGGGTGATCTTTATGACCAGTCATAAGTGCGCGTGGAAACCAAGAAAAGATAGTGTAGAGGACTAAAAATGGAAAAGGGAAACCGTCACTCAAACATTTTTAAAACCGGCCTCTGAGATGGGTAGCCATGCAGACGAAAGGCACAGAGGCATAGAAAGGGAGTTTTGAAGTAATAATAAAGTAAAGTTACAGGAGAGTGCAGGAAATAATGACTTTCAAAAGTAAAGGAAATTTGAGTTATGAGGAAAGCAATAATCGATATTTATAAATAAATTATAGAACTACGTCTCGAAGCCTTCCTAGAAACAAAACTGAGTTACGGAAGTCTCACTACCTACGATTAGATTTTAAACGTCACACCAATGAATGAGTTGATACAGAAATACGTGCGTGTAGAGTTACTGCTCAAAATCATTTTTGTATGCAATAGGGAATAGTAAAAAAATTGACTGAGTATTTTTACTATTGGCAGGTGATTAACCGTCATCATCATTATCATTGGTCAACAATCCCAGGATTGGATTGACGCAGCCCTACACTCGATTCTTCTAATGGCCAACCTCGTCATATTAACATTGTTCCTCTCTTTCACGTCCTTTACGACATGTTCTATATAACTCATACGAGGCCTGCCTTTTCCATTCTTCCTGTTCACTTTTCCTTCGACGATTGTCTTCATCAGGCCATCATGTCTTAAGATTTGGCCGATTAAGTTATCCCGTCTTCTTTTCATAGCTTACAGCAGACTTCTCTTTTCTCCCTCCCTTCTTAGAACTTCCTCGTTACTTACTCGGTCACTCCCTTTAATCTTCATCATTCTTCTGTATCACTACATTTCGAATGCTTCTACCCTTTTCTTCTCCGTTGCTGACATCGTCAATGCCTCACTGCTGTAAAGAAACATGCTCCAGATGTATTTTCTGATGAACTGTTTGTTTCCTCACTTCTACACTTGTATTTCCAGCAGTAAGTAGATTCTTCTTTTGATAGAATGCCCTCTTTGCCTGGGCTATTCTACTAACTATTTTTTTCTTGCTTCGTCCATCGTTGGTTACTCGGCTTCCAAGGTAACAGAACTCTTTCACCTCTTCCAGTTTTCCTTTTCCTAGTATAACGATGGTTTTGGCCCCTTTTTTCTTGCTCAACACCATATCTTAGTCTTCTTCTTATTGATCTTCAGCTGATGTCTGGCCATTGTCCTTTCCATGGTTATTAGCATCTTTTTCAGATCCTTCTCTAACTCTGCTATGAGACCTATGTCATCAGCGAATCGCAGTATGCTTATTTTTTCTCCGTGGATGGTCACTCCAGAAGACTTCTCTTTGATTTCATTGATAGCTCTCTCGATGTCTACATTAAAAATTGCGGGATACAGTGCACAGCCTTGTCTCACTCCTTTCCTTATTTTTGCCTCCTCACAGCTGGGTCCAGATTTAATCACAGCTACTTGGTTTTTGTACAGACTGTACATAATTCTTCGGTCATTGTAGGACACTCAAATTCCCTTCAGAATTCCAAGCATTGAATTCCAATCCACGTTGTCAAAATCCTTCTCTAAATCCACAAATGCAGTGAACGTCGGCTTGTTCTTTTCCATTCACTTCTCAATGAGCAGCCTAAGGACCAATATTGCTTCCATTATTCCCTAAATATTCCTGAATCCGAATTGATCTTCATCCCGGAACTCCTCTGCTTTTCATTCTATTCTTCTGTACACGATCCTGGTCAGTATCTTCGATGCATGTGTCGTCAGGCTTATAGTCCTAAAAGATTCGCATTTCTCCACTCTCTTCTTTTTGGGAATAAGAATGATGATGTTTTTCTCGAAGTCCCTTGGAATTTCTACTGTTGAGAACATGTCGCAGATGGTTTTGTAAAGATGAGTTAATGTCCTCTCTCCTGCATTTGTAATTAGTTCTGCATAAACATAATCAATGCCAGAAGCCTTATTCATCAGAAGGTCCCTTACTGCAGCGTAGAATTCCCATCTTAATATTGATCCCATTTCATCCTTTTCCACTTCGCGTTCCTCTTCGATAGCTTTTGTGCTGAAATTATTTCCGTTGTATAACTCTTCCAGATTTCTTTCCATCTCTTCACTTTGCCCTCATTTTCAATCAAAATGTCTCCATTTTTGTCCCTTATGGCATTGTATCTTGCACTCTGTTCCTTGAAGTGGTTCCTATATATCTTGTAGGCAGCTGTCACCTTTCCAAGTGTAAGGTTGTTTTGTGCATCTTCGCACAGGTTCTTCGTCCACATTTATCTAGCTTTCCTGGCTTTGGGACTTATTTCGTTCTTCATTATTTTATAACAAAGCTGCCCTTATTCAGTTATGACATTCTTGTACTTTCTTCTTTCTTCAATCAGGTTTAATACTTCTCCCTTGATCCATGGCTTCTTCTTGGCAACTTTTCTTCTTCCAAGAACTGCTTTTGCGGCTTCCTGTAGTCCACATTTAATGTTTTCCCAACGCTCTTCCACTGATTTCTCATTCAGGTTCTCTCCTATGTTGTTTCCCACTGCTTTTTGAAATGCCAGCTGATGTTGAGACTTCTTTAGTTTTTCTACTTGCCATATTTGTTCTTCTTTGTTCTTTGTATTCTTTGTTTTCTTCAATTTCTTGAATTTTAGATGGCATTTCATCATCACTAAATTATGGTCACTGTCAATGCCTGCTCCCGGGTAACTTTGCAGACCTTCACCTGATTCCTAAATCTCTGCTTCACTAAAATGTAGTCTATTTGAAATATTCTTCTGTCTCCTTGCATTTTCCACGTGTATCTTCTTTGGTTCCTTGTGATTTTTAAACAATGTGTTGGCGACCACTAACTTATGTTGTGTTGATTAATCGATTAATAGTTGTCCGACCGGTTGTTGTGTGATTAACCAATTAAAAGTTATTGCGTCTAGAGTATTCAAAGAAATCCAAAATGACGTGGTTTACTAAAGATATGTTTAATTAATATAAATTGGATCTTACTACTTCATTTGATATCTGAGTACAGCTTTCAATTTCCTCAATTCCATCTTAAATACTTGTTCTTTCACTTATTCTTAAAAAATTAACTATCATTATCTCCTCATCTTGACCGAAAACATACCAATTCTCAAAATCGACTCCATCTACTTCACCTCCGAATTTCTCACAGAACATATTTCCTTCCTCTAAAATGCATATCACTTATTTGTAATTATTTCTGCTATTATATTTTCAGAACTTTGGGCAACCTCTTATTAAATCTTCCAGTGTATATTACAGCAGCCACTTTCTGTCAACTCGAAGATCAGACAGCAGAAGAATATAATTCTAAGCAAGCATTGAAGGAAATGCGGAAACAGATAGTGGCCATTGCTAGGAAACAACGCAAAATCTAGCGAATCAAAATCGGTTATTAATGAGTTTCATACGACCAACTATACTGCATGCTTGGACCTGGCTGGAGTGAGTACGTAAGGAAAGGCACATTTGGGAGATCAGAAGTCAGGGAGAGAAAATGTTTAAGGGTAATTTTCCGGTTACGATCGTGACGTACCAGCTAAAATGTGCACAGAATATCTTAAGTATTTTGAACTTAAGAAAAGGGCCTCCAAGTATTTGGGAAAAATAGAGGATAGCAAGGAGTATATAACAAATCTAAAAATTACCGAGCGAAGAAAATCGGAATACAAGAGAGCAGAGGGTATATAAAATTTATAAATCGTCGTAACAGCTGGGAAATCCGAAAATAGGGGAATATGGAGAATAAATTTAACGCACAGGAAAAACCATTCGAAAAGTATGATGATCTCTGAATTACGTTCTGCACAGAATGTGTGGGATAAGCAGATATTGGTCTTAATTTACACATAGTGATGCAACTCTAGGTAAAAATGGGGAGACAAATTTTAATTCCCACCCGTAATGATTTCATATCTATATTGACAACGTGGAATCCACATTGCAACTGCAGGGCTCTTAGTTTCTTATCCGCCTGCTAAAAAAATGACACGAAGAGAAAATTAGACCATGAAATTTGCCGATGTTGTATTAAAAAATATTCACTACCTCTCTTAAATTATGCTCCTGCAAGCGATAAATTTAAGGTTCGTCTTTCTGGAGACTTTCGGATTCTATTTGCTGACTCACGTTTCCAGAATAAAAAAATTAAGAGATAACGTTTGAAAGGACTCACCACCCGCGAGGCGTATATTACGATCCCCTTGGAAATGGCTCATATCCAAGAGAGTAGTAGGCAGGAAATATACTGGAAAGGTTTCGAGTCTTTGGAACCTTATGATGAATACGAATCGTAGCATATAATAATGGCGGTGGGAAGAAATAAAACCAAATACTTCATTGGGCTCTGTGCAAAATTATTGAGAGTAAACGAGAAGTTACTGCTAGTTAACTTTTGATCAATATCAATTCGCTAACTCCGAAAAATATGAATAAGTAACTGAAATAGTAGTCAATTCAAATGCCAAATAAAGCTAATTCTTACGGTAGTGAAAGAAAACAGTGTGATTGGTGCTGAAAAACTGACGAAAAAAAATAAACTAAGGACAAGTCTCCGAAAATGAGGTTCCAATAAAAGTGACTAAACTTATTCTTAAGGCATGGATTGATGCGATCCTGATTTTATACAAGTACGCAAGCAATTATCCGAAAAGAGGAGAGGGCGACACAAATAAAAGTTTTCGTAGACGTAGAAGTTCGGGCGCATTATTGATAGAGCCATCAAAATTTTATTACACTCAGAACAATTTATCATCAAGTCAGTAGCGTGAGGAAACTATCACAGAGTTTCTCTTAATCAGCATAACATTTCCGAAATCATGCTCGTTTACATGATCCAAAATAGAAGTCTTCAAATTTGTTCGAAAGAATTTTTTTGCATTAAAATGCATACAATATACAGTATTCTCAGGTGGGTAAATGTGAAGTTCTATGCCTGAAGTGCACAACAAATTAGAAATCGCTCTCTGCGTTACTGAGTGTTCTCCGAGACGAAGGTCTCCTTCCATTGAGGCATTCATGCTATGCGGATGAATCATTCTGGGAGTTTTAGGCCATGAGGAAATTCAGAAACATCCTTCTACTTCCTGCTTTCCGTATCTTCGCGTTCATTACTAATACTACTTCTATTTAAGAACATTGAGTGAGAAAGACTTTCCTAGATCTAATTTGGTCTATGCTACAATATTCGGAAAGAAACCTATTAAACCGTGTGCTGAAAATGGCCCCATTTCGAGACAGGAATTGTGCTGTAGGCATGAAGTTGGATATGGAAAAAGAACGAGCTCGAAGGAAAGTCACCAAAAGGTAGAACTTGTGGATTGCCACATTCGTTTACAATCCAGAACCCATTGATTCAGATCATAACCCCATCTGAGATTCCATTATAAACCTGGCACAGAGTAGAGCATGAGGTCAATGGGAACTGGGCTCGTGTAGTGGTTAGGTTACTGGCCTCTCACCCATAGGGCACATGTTCGAATCCCGGCATTGGAATTTATTATTAATTTGTAGTCCGGCCCGTGCTTGAGCGCTTAGGGGAAAGCATTCAAGTTAATTACTCTGTCCGCCGAATTACGTGATGAATGCCGGTTTTCACTCCACCCTCCCTCCTTTCCCTTCCATTCCCATCTTTATAACATTTCTCCCGGTCTGAAATGCCTATTAGTGCGGGTACGGACTTAAAAACAAATGATGATGAGGTCAGTTAGAGCAATAACTACTCTAGTCGATGATAATACTCCTGGATTTCTGAGGATGTAGGCACCTAACGTTTATTTTAACTTCCACAGTATCACAATAACTGTTGAGATAGGTTGACTGATATCTGAGGGGTGGTAGGTAACTAAAAGTGACAAGCCTAAAATAAAATTATCCTGTGTGTTTGTAAAAGTATTATGAAATTGCTTTGAAACAGTGCAGACTGACATGTAGAAACTAGCTCTAATTAGCATGCGAGCAACTACATTTAATCATTGATTAAAACTGAATATATAGAGCATATTAGGCATTCCACGGTAATGTTTAAGCAAACTGGTGACATTAGCGGGGGCACATTATGTTTTACAAGGGACGATTGTAAAACATAATGCGCCCCCGCTAATCTTTCTTTTCTCCTCCTGCTCCCACCTTAACCCTCCTTAGCCCCTCGTTTCCTCATTCACTCTACTGGTCTAACGCTGGCTAACATGGTACGCTGGTCGAAGACCCATCAACGCAGGGAAATCCCTCTACCCAACCTAAAACCGCTCCTTCTTCCTCTATCCCTTCTCATCCCACTCCCAACTCACCCCACTCCCTTCCGACAGATAGATGCCCTTACTGTCGCACCCAACTTGTTATATAAAGAAGATGTATACAAGATCAGTCACCTGAAGATGTAACTACGTTATGAAGCTCGGGTCGTGCCTATTTAAATATAAAGTGAGCCTAACAAAGTTTCATTCTTTTATTTTCGATTAAAAATTCAGTTGAATATGAGGACTGGAACGAAGGATGGATCATCTAAAAGAGTATAATCGATGATCGGCAAGTTGACTTTGTGGAATTTAGACATAGCGAAAAAAGAAACTACTTAGTTAATTCCACGGTTTAAACCGTGGAATTAACTAAGTAGTTTCTTTTTTAGCCATCTAAAAGAGCCTAGACTTCAAGAGGGAATGGGTGCTTTTCAACGACATGCTAACAATTTAATACAATTTTCAGGACATATTTGTGACTTCCTATCATCCTCAGTATTATTGTTCACATTCTTAATAGTCCTGGATGAAGTGCCATATTATTTCGTCGTAAGGGTGCGAAAGTAATATTTCTAGGTTTCTGGAAAGAGGAAATACAAGTAGGAAGAGAAATAGGTAATTCGTATTCCGAGCATGATTATGATTAATTTACTCGCCCAAACAATTTAAGTCATAAATAAACTCACACAATGGCAAATGCGTATTGAGTAGGTACTCGTGAAGATAAAATATAAAAAGCAACCATAAAATGTTCTCATGTCTTCGACATGCAAAAAAATTGACATCATTAGTGGGCGAGAAAAGCAAAGAAACCCATAGGTGGGGCTCAGGGAAAGAAAAAGTCATCATTTTCCTGCAGATGTCATATGTAAAGTTTCTATGGGTGATAGGAATTAGTCCTGAGTGCACCATGCCTTAATCTGCTCACGTGATAACCCGGGAATGTACACTAATGGTGAAAATGGATGAAAACATTAGGAAAGATTCCTTGTAGGCGCATTACTCTTCAAGAAATTTTGGGGGCTTTGTTCAAGGAATCTTGTCATATAGTCATTTTATTTAAACTTATTGCGTAGATAAAAACTTCTTTTCTCGGAAAAAGAATGAAAAGAACAAAGAAAAGGGCGCTGATTACCGCAAACTCAATGGCGACCCACATGATCGAAAATACTTAGCATGTATTTTAGATGCCGCACACACTTGCAATTCTAATCAGGGTAGATCTAGGGATTTTAGGAAAAGATTTCGGTGGTGATTAAAAAATTTTGTGTGGAGATTGGAGTCTAACCAACTAATGGCAGGCAGTTCAGGGTGACGGCGGAGGGGTTAGAGCTCTGGAAAATGCAGAGGACTAAAAAATGTTTGACCAAAAGGAAAAAAATTCCAGGCTAAATTAATTCAAGTGTATGAAGGGAACCTAAATTAGAAGGGGTGGCAGGCGACAGAACTCCGTTACTACAAAGCAAGTTTGTTTTTCGCCAAGATGGATCGCAAGGACTTTAAAGAATGCTTCCAACTGGAGTCGTTTAAGATTTGTTTTTTTTAATTGTTGAAAAATTAGCTCAAATCAAAATCTTCTTTGCCATCATTTCTATTCTTTCACCATAGTTATATTTATTTTCCAAAGGATGAATGTACGATGTCAACACGATTGAATTTCACTTCATTAACAGACGCGACGCTAACATGGTCGCCACTCTAAAGAGCTGGAAAACAATAATGCCCACGCCTCCGAATGCTGTTGCAACGAAAGTTATTCTTGGCGACAATAGGAATTTCACCGATTCAACGCATCGCTTAAGCATTTGAAACAGCAAAAGAGTTTCCATCTCTCTCTTTCTGTTATTTATAAAATCTCCTTTCCTAGAGATTTAAAACGGTAGTAGAAGGGTAATTTAGGAAGCACTACCAAGTCAGACCCACTGACTTGGCTTCCTCAACCGTACGCTAAGATTGATGGCCCACTCCTGTAAAAACCTCCCTCCTGTGGAGATCTAATGCCAAACCATGAATTGGTGCCTCGCTGTTTTATCCACGACTGCTTTTCCTATTCTCAACCACGCTCGACGAAATGTAATGCTACCAATCGCTCTGACGAAAAAGAGAAATATCTAGCCAGTGTTAGAATATCCCTTCCCCGGAACCCATCCTTTGACGATGTACCTCAACTGAATAACGTATAGAAACATGCCAACGATAATTTAAACACTTCTAAACCGAAGCAAGTACATCCATTTCCCTTAAAAAACAGCACGATTTCTTCCTGTTTCCGTTTCAATTTCTGATGGTTATTTTTATCATCATTGTCCAATGAATATAGTTAATAGTTCTAAGCCCATAGTTAATGAATAGTTCTAAGCCCATAAAATCTTGGTTCACTCACTCACCGTTTGCTTTTACATCTATAATATATTTAATGTTTTTATTCCTATCATTAATCATTGCCAGGTTTCTCTGATCATTCCGTATAATAGTCGCCACCGGTACTTGTAGGTATTGATTCTGGGATAGAACTAATAAATTAGTTTACCGTTTGAATTAAATGTTTGTTTGAATATTTAAATAAATTATTGTTTTCTGCGTCAACATCTTCCAAGTACCTTACCAGCCCCCTCCAGGGTGTGTGGCAGAGGTGGTTAATCACCAAATATGCACTAATTAGATAGTTTAAATACTTTAAGACGTAAATCTCTACATTGCACGAAATACTTGTGTGCGGCAGTTGCGCCAATTCAATTGCTTTTTATTATCACATCAAAGGCATGATCTTCCGAATCCTTTTGAAATATAAAGCAATATTAAGCTATTACTGGTGTCATCATTATCATGAGGGATATAATAATAACCTTCGAATACTTCTGAAGGACAAATTAATATTGCTGAGGGAGAGAACCAAATGTTTCTCTATAAATTGGCATATATGAAATAAATGAGGTGTAGCACCTAAGTAACCATCATGAAAATTTTGACAAATTATTAAGCTGGATGATATTTATATGCACTTAAATGCGTCATGTATACTAACTATTACGCTTTCTGATTATTATTATCAGTGATCTACCTGGTAATATACGTGTACATTTACAACTTACCCCCACCATTATCTTTTTTATAAAGTCCTTCCGTAATTCCGCACAGTCCCTACCTCCCACTATTCCATACAAACTCCCCATTCCTCTTCTCCCTCAACTCCGCTCACTCTGCAATCTCCCTTCTGTCATGTCCTCATATTTTCTGTTAATACGGAAGTAAACGCCAGAGATAGTGCCTCAAAAATTATAAAAGAGATAATGAAAAAGGCTTAACATGCTTTTTCATCTCTTAATTCATTATTCTCTGTCTAATTCCGTGACAACAGAGAGAGGAAAGTGTAGAACAGACATTGAAGTTGTAGGGTAAACTTGCCAAAAAAAATCTGTTTTTCTAACATTCCCTGCTTTAGTTTGTAACAATTATGAATGAAAATCAAAATTCAAGTTACATCTTGGAAATGGACCTAATTAGTGGTATTAACTAAAATTTGTTACGCTAGGCTGCTCCCATGCTTGCCAATGCTGCAGTCGTATGGAGCTCGCTGCCAAGATCAATGCTCATAGAGGCCATGGAAATAAAAATGTGTACCACACCACTCCAGTAACAAAAGGGTGGAAATAGCCATAATCTGCGCAACTGAATCCAATTTCTCGCTTTTTACGCCACCAGTAGAGCTAAAATAATATAAAAATTACAATTTTAGTTCAGAAAAGTTCATTTTACGATTTTTAGCTTCAACTTAGCTGCCACATTCAATTAAAAATTACTTAAACCCGTTTCACACGATACTTCATCCAGTACAAGGTCGAGGACACTCTCTAGTATAGTAGCTTTCCAGTAACGTTTGAAATAGAACCTGTATGCTGACCAACAAGCTTGATCGCTAGCATACTCTCTGAGATACTTGATTTCATAATTTGCTACTATACTAGTTTGCTACTATAAGGACCCAGAGGCCGTCGCGACGGCCACTGAGTCGACGCGTCGACTGCTGGCGTCACGTTTCAGACTGTGCGATCTTCTCTTTTTCAAATTAATATGGAACACCACCTCATATTAAGCACAAGTTCAATGATCCTATGAAACCTCCTAGGACGGTTCAAATCATTCTAGATTCCGTTCTCAGCATCAAGTAGCGGGTAGCACACTAGTTCTTGTGCTGGATCAAATATCGTATGAAACGGGCTTTACGTAAGAATAAAAATAAGTCAAACATGCTCGTCAAAGGATGGGTAAGCAATCAGATAACGTGTGCATAGCCGTCATGAGCGTAAGGGCAGTTCGTACGTCCAGCACTTGAAGGGAGGGAAATAAGAAATAAAAAAACTCTAGAGGAGTATATGATTGATGTGTGAGACACAGGGGAGGATAGGGGAGGGGCGAAAAAATATAACGGCTGAGAATTTTGGGGGACGCCTGAGAGAGGGCGCGCGGGCCGGAAGACTTGGTTGCGAGCGCATGATTGAGAGAGGGAGGCCACGTCTGACCTTGACACGGAAAAGACAGAGGGGGGTGCGAGATAAGGGCTGAAGAGCTAGAGGGTCCAAAACTTGATGGGCTACAGAAAAAGACTTTCGCTGATCACCCTCTCCTTCCCGAACTCTCGATTCCTTCCATACCTCTCCCTCCTCTTCGATCCTGACGATCCTGACTTTTTTCCACGCGCGCTCTTCGCACGGAAGGAGAACGCTACTGGAGGAAGGTCACACCCCAACCCCTTCCTTCCTCTCCCCTCGCCCTCTCCCAAGAGGCTCATCTGTAAAACCACTCGACCCCGGTGGCTCTTTCAATCCCAGTGGGTGTGTCCTCCCAAAAGCGATGGGATGGTATATAATGGGATGTGGGGAGTTCCCAAATGCACGGCGTCCGATTTTAAATAGGTCATTCGGTCGGTTTCAATTATTGAGCAAGTTTCCGCTCGAATCTTCTCAAGTCATTCTGTTTAGATAATTCCCTTCCCCCAGATTTCTACCTTGATCTGCATGAACTAATGGCACTTTAAGAAAAAGCATTGCCTCATTAACAACTTATATAACCACAAATAGCGTTAACGAAAAAGTGCTGTCACCGTCTCAGAGTTGTGCTCACAGTACAAAGTACACACATAGTGTCAACTTATACGATGGTAAAAAGTTGAAAGAAATTCCAAGGGAAATTTAACCTAAGCAAGATAAAAACGGTAATTATTTTTGGGTTACTCAACCGACCCAACAGGTGGTCTGGACGGCCAAAAGGCACATTCGTACCAGCAAGACGTTTATGGAAGAGCGTGAGCCAAAGGTTGAATCATGGGATCAGCCACCCGCTCCTTGCGCGTCAACATCAAATTGAACCTAGGGTGGCGTGGAGGATTAGGAGGGCGGGCAACCGCACAGCAGCTGGGATTGGTCACGCCCGCGGTCATCAGACGGAGTGGTGCTGGAAATTAATGATTTCGTGGGGACACAAACACATGGACCGGAAAGTAAATATAAAATATATATAGATAGCTATAACCGTCAAACTATTTTTTGCTTTGAAAAATAATAAAAAAATAAGATCGCCGAAACAGCTAAGGACTAAGGTCAGGACTAAGCTAGAAGGAGTAAAGACCTCATTAAGGCCTAATAAAAACATTTGCCTCAATCGAATGGGTAGTCAATGCTGGTAGCGATTTTAAAAGCCGTCTCAATAAGCCTCGAAGTGATGTTCCCCTATTTATAGTCTATGCTTTCCAATGTTTAACTGATTTAGTCCTGGCGTAAAAAACAAATCTAAAGGTTAGTTTGATATGTTGAGCCTAACCAATTGCTCTGGGTTGAATTATTTTGCGTACGGTGTTCCATGACTCTTCTTCTATTCTCGGTTAAAATCATCAGCTAACGTATGCATAGCCGCATCTCTTTCTATCAGCCTCTTTTATTTCTATTGTCCACCTCTTGCAACATGTTTCGAATTCTCAGAGCTGTCACATTAATTAAAGGAGTTTTTAACTTGAAGGATTAGTAAAAATCGACATGACCTGTTCCTCGTGTTACGTTGATCATAAATGACGTCCCGATCTTCAAAACCATTTCACACTCACCATATTTCCCCCACCAACGGTAGGCCACAAATTTCATAAAATGCTGGGTCTAGCCTGTGATTTCCCAACGATAAAAATTCTGTGGGAAAGGTTTCCTTGAGGAAATGACCAAATCTATAACTGCTAAATACTTGCATAAATGAGCATGTTAGAAATCCGAATGCATATCTGTATTTTTGCATATATTGATATCAATAGCACATGGAAGATAAAATATATTTGGAAAATAGGGCAGTACTCCACCGATGATGCCGAATTAAATGTCAATTCCTACCGTGTCGCGGCTGATTGAGATGGTTAATTTATTGCAGAAAAGTATCAATATCAGAGGCAGTTTAAGAAACGATGGGTGTTCTTGATTTGCTACTCTGTATACCTAAGCAAAACAGATAGACAAACCCCTCAACACAATTCGTCCAACGAATAAAATATTCGCACTCCTAACAGAGTGCATACACTAATTGAGGCCACCTTGTACGAATTTTATGCCAGTAATACTACACATCATCAGCGAAAAAAGCATTGGCAGTACTGCTCCTCTGTAACAACTTTTTTACTCTGAGGTCTAACATATTTCTCGTCATTTCACTCGGATTTCAAATCAGCTTTACTCATTTGCTCTCGGGAGGATTAGCGTAGAAAACATTCGCGCCCACACGCCTATTCCGAAGGAAAGCCTGCGTGACCTCGATACCTACCCTACCATCCTCTTGACTGAACAAATTACTGCCCCTCCTGCCCCTTATTACATTCGATTTTTCCCTGTCTCTTTCGCACCCCCACACGATCCCAAGCACCCCTCTGCTCACTCCCCTGCCCCCAATCCTCACCTCCTTCACTCCAAATCACTCCCGACCGGATAAAGAGCGGGTGGGGGATGGGTAGAGTGAGGAGACCAGAGGCGGGCGGGAAATGCTTTGGTCAGAAGAACCTAGGGTGAGGGGTGGGGGGTTCGGGATTGGGGAGCGTGTGTGTGGTGTGGGGAGAGGGAAAGGGTTAGGCGGGGGAGGCCGAGGGGAGCTTGGACTATGGGGGAATGAGGAGGTAGGGAGAGTTGGTGGCTGGGGAGCGAAGGTAGGGTGGAGTGAAAAGGAAGGGAGGGGGGAGTGTGAATCTCCGCTTATTTTAGGCCCCCATCACCACGGTGTCTGAAGAGGGGAGGACGGGATGGGACAGGGCGGGGGGAAAGGCATCAGAGGAGGGGAAAGGGGGGGGAGGACGGTTGGTGAGGAGTGAGGGCCGCAATCTAGTCGGTCTTCCGTTGGTGGCGCCTCAAATGAGACTCTCCCGAAATACAGAGAACGCAGTCGGGTGTGCACGCGAAGGAATAAGTAGGGAGATAGCGGGAGTGGGGTGGCAGGAGTGAGATAGGGAGCGGGGGCCGGATAGAAGAAAAGTCGCCTCCCCCCCCCCCCCCCCCTCCAACCCTTATTCCTCTCCTCTGCCCACTTCCCCTCGTGTTTCTCGCGAGAGAGAGAGAGAAGGGCGAGCCTCGCTGGGCCGTCCACCCGGCAGTTGGTCGTCCTCCTCCGGTGGAGACGAAGGCAAGTACCGCACTTGCGTCTCAGGCAAACAGCTCGGGAGAAGCCGGGCGGAGGACAGACGATTTTTCTTTTATTTAGGCGGCGGCTCGGAATAGTTCCAAACCGTTTCCTGGTCCGTTCCCTATCCGGCACAGCAAGGAAAATACAACCACTACCTTGGACATTCCCGAAAATTCTTCTAGGCCCTTATGCCCTAGCGGAGTCTAAAGTCGCTCGTTTGTATATTTTGTTTCTCCCTTCATTCGCCGGCTCAGCGGCAGGTGCAGCTTCCTTTCACGACCTCAGAGACCACTCTGAAAACAATTTGACGCCGGTAGCCGCGACTCCAAAGGTGCCCGCCGAGAATCTCCTTTGGTTTTGGAGTGCCGCCTGCGTCGTGTGAGTGTCATCGGGTCCTTCGCCATAGGGCAGCAGAGGAAGTTTAAGGATTCGGTAAAAGTGAAATCCCGCCATCGATCAGTGGTGAAAGGCGTTCCGGCACTCCCATGCATCGAGAAGGACTAGCCTCGAGGAGAGATCTTCGAAGGAAGAAGGTTCAGCGATTAGAAGCAGCCATTGACACTTCCTATTTTCCACCACCTTAAAAACTTATTAGTGCCTCCAATCCCATCAATCCCTACGCTTGACAGCAGCGGTGCCCACCCACTTGTTCCACTCGAGAGTCCTCGTTCCCTTCCCACTGAAAGTACCTCCCTCCTTCCCTCTTTCTGCTTCCAACTCCTTCCGATATCCATCCTCCTCCCGCAGGAGCCAAAAAACCCGCTCGCAGCCGTCTGTCCTGTCAGCCGAACCGCTGGAAGATCCGACACCGCGGCCAACGGCTTCTTCACGTAGCATCTCATCCCAAGTCGCGATTCTCACTCCTCTTATTATTCCTCACTCCGGCGCGAATACTACATAAAAGCGAGGACAGGCACCCTACCCCCTGAATTTCCACATAATACCTTATTTGTTCCTTCCCTCTACCTCTCTCCCGCGACTGTCACTGAATTTTCCAACTCCTCCACTCTAAAACTCCTTTAATCACTTATTTCCCCCTTCGCGCTCCAACCATCCCGACCTCCACTCAAAAATTATAATAAAAATATTTAAAAAGTGATTAGGATTACGGGCTTATAAAAAATAACTATTTTCGCATACGGCACCACACCCAAACATTTTTCAACAGCATCAATCTTCAATCCCACACTTATTCCCTCCCCACTCCTCCTCGATGTGACTTCTGATAAATACATACAGGCTTTTTTATCAAATTCAATAGCCTTATTTTCTCTTACGCATCCTTTCGCTCAATAATCCCTTTATTCTGTTCAATTCCACTCCTTTGATCCTCCCTCCTTTGGCTGATTGTTTTACGGGTCTATCATCAACATTCTTCCTTCTCCCCTTTCTTGGTGTTTACACTGTCTCTCTATTATCTTGTTTACACTCTTCTCCGTTTGGGTATATCCCTTCCTCCACCTCTCCCTTGATTCCATTCATTTTTTCAATCCTTCCTACACTCACCGGCCACCTTCGTACTAGACGGTAATAGGAGCATTTCCTTCGGGAAACGTACTGCACGCGGATAGACTTCCATTTCATCCCTTTTCCTCTAATCAAAATATTATTCTCTGACTCGGCCACATTTCCTCTGATCAACTTATTCTGCTTAACAATACCTCCCCTACACCTTCCCGCCCAATACACTCCCTCTATCCCCACCGCTTTCCCTCCGTACCCATGTCCTACGTCGTCGTCTCGAAGGAGTCCTCCGTCATCGAGGCGGTGCCATCACGGAGGTGTCTCGTGGCGCCGCACTGAGCAGCCCAGCTCTCCTCAACGCGCCGCTCATGGGAATCCCAGCAGAGGCCGTGCGCTTGCAGGGTAAGCAACACCAAAACCACAACGGCTGTCCAGATTTATTCTGGCAAGCGAAACGCTCGTAACGCCACACACCAAACTCTATTCCGATTCCCGCTGACCACAAAAATAATTATCACCGAAATCAAATACGTGTTATTTTCCAAAATTGACATTTTTTAAGAAAGATTCACCCCATTTTTGCTCAGAAATCAAATTAAATTCAGGCATGTTATTTCCCATCACAGCAGGCCACGTGAATGTGAGTTTCGTCTCTACAGTCTGACTAGAACTTTCCGACTTTTAGACTTCGAGGTCTGGACCGTCTGGCAGGCATTGGAGAAGTTATAGTTCTCTTAATAGGAACTTCAAGGGAACGCATTCGAGTTATATACATCAAAGCCGCTTTAGACACATCAATAATGTATTTTTGGCGCCCAGAGAGAAAAGCGTGAAAAAGATTACATGCACAATGTTAAGGTTTATCAACATTTTCTTAAACATTTGTTATAGCTATTACCATTCAAACTTTCTTATTCTAATCTTGTATGTTGTTACAGCTATTGGAGGCTTTTTGAGGTCCGTGTCTTAGCACGTAACAGCAATGAATTTCATATTCTAATTTTAAAGGTTGTAACTGGGTAAAGAGAAACAGTACAAAAATATTATGAAATCATATTAGCAGCAAGAATAAAAGAAGGAACACTTCTATGTTCAAAGGTGACAACGCTGCCACTTGAAAACAAAATATACACTGTAACCTGTTTTAGCGAAGGTTTCACCCTCCAGCGCTGGCGATTTTTCCTAATGATTAATATAATTGTACATATAATTATCTTTTCATTCTACAGGTATTAAAATTTTCAACATAAATTTGTTACCTTCCAGTATAACTCTAAAATATTCCTATAGGTAGTTAGATAAACAGTGAGCGAGAAATGTGCGATTTACTCCTTTTTACCCGAAAAATATACTTTATCGTTACACGAAAGTACATTTAAAAATGAAAAATTCAGGAAAAACAATAACTTTAGCATAATTATATATTTTATAGAATAATATTTAATGGTAAAAAAGCTTAAATCGCTGAGTTATAATATTTTCAGATGGTCTGCAGGAAATTCTAGGAATTATTTATTGAATATGGTCATTGACTATAATTAGAACCGCCGATTCACTGTATCCTTAAAACTGGCATTTCTTCTGCTTAACCCATCCCAAAAGAGATAAATGAAGCGTCGACCTTTTAATATTTTTCACACCTTTTCATTAACATTACAAAAAGATAAATAATGAAAAATAATCCAACCCACCTTTAGGGGGCATCCTGTATTATGAGCCAAATTTATTGTAAACTTATAACAATCCAATACAGTGAGCTAATGCAACAAAGTTTGGAAAAATGCATGAAGCTTGGAGTCAGCTTATAAAGTTATTTAACATAATTTACACAAACCAAGACCTCTTTCAACACTCAAAGACAACCGGCTACTGCAATGAAAATAAAGGGCTTGTAAAACCCCAGAGTATAATGTCTCAAACCCAGCAACAAACTGAACAAATATATAGGAACCTTTCAAATTTACTATACCTAGTTTAATAAATTTCACTATCGAAAGTGTAGGAAGGAGGAAGTTTAAACATGATTTCCCGTCCATGCTTGGAGTTCCGAAAAAAATTGGATGAACGAGGACCACTCCTTTTCCTCTCCGTTGACGATCCCTCTCCGAACCCTCTCCTCCCGAGTGCACTTAATTATTCCCGCCAGCCGGCGTCCCTTTGAGATGGAGGAAGAAACGAGAGTGTGTCAGGTTGGGAGATGGAAAGATCGGGAGGAATCGACTGTTATATTTTTTATCCAGCCCCCTTCACACTTACACCCTTCCCCTCTCCCTCCATATTGCCTATTTCGATTCACCGTGCGATCCACCCACGACTCTTGGCGGAGGATTGCCGAAAAGACGTGGATTTCCCGGGCATGTGCGCACCAAATGGCCCCCCCACGCCCCCTTCCCTCACCCCACTTCCACCATCACTCCCCTTCAAACCCACACCCCCCTCCCCTACTCCCTCCTTCCGTTCCCCCGACTTTAAATCCCACCCTTCCCCCCCTCCCCTTTCTGTCCTCGCCGCACAAGCGGTGACGGAGCTCTAAAAACAGACGCTCCGCCGCTTCCAACATCCTCCGGTTGTTTGCTAATGCATTCGCTGTCTCCCCTCCCTGGCCATTCGAGTCCCGCGCGCACCAGATAAACCGCATCTCAATATCCAACCGCATCCCGAACCACCCACTTATCCATTTCGCACGGGAATTTCGGAAAGTCATGAGCCGGCGAAAAAAAAAATTAAGCCATCAAGGGGGAATGGGTCTTGGTGTGGCAGGGTAAGGAGCAACCCGCCGATTCCGCTACCGTGGGCGTAACCGTACCCCAGATCGCAGGGAGTGTGCAAGGGAGGTGCGGATTTAGACAGCTTGAGGAATGGAGAGGGGTAGACAATCGAGAAAGGTGCGAATGCGGAAACACGTGATCCCCATCAAACTAACTTTTATTTCCGGTGAGCGAGGCAGAAAAATATTTTTGGAAGGGATGGACGTGTGTATAAAAATCAAGCCAAGTAGATCACAAATCATTTGCGGGACAATTTGAAAAATATTTGCCGAAGTAGATTTCAAGCAGCTTTATTTCTAAGGCACTACACCAAAAAGAGTCAGGTAATTGAGTATATCATTTACAAATGCTCACAGCGGATCCAATAATAGGCAAAAATAATTTAATGAATAGTTTATTTCTGCAGAAGATTGCTATGAACAAACTGTAAGAATGGTGCACGTCGCTAGCGGTTACGTCAGTAATGTGCCTGGCAACTCAAGGGCCGTGGGTATGAACTCAAATTCGGGAATAGATGACGTGTTTGTCTTAAGGCTGGCTATGTGTTGGCTTATGAATTTAAACTAGGCAGCACGAAATAACTTTAGCCGTTGAAGCTTCTAAAACCAATTCTACTATTACTGCTGCAAGTATGGCAATAATCACCATGGAATCTTAAAATCAAATGCAGATATACAACCATTATACATGAACAACACAATAATTTATACCAGGTGGTTAATTAATGGAAACATTCCGTTTGTTGTGTGGCTTCAGTTGTTGCTGGATTAACCCTCACGCTCTCGGCTTGACTCATTTGGCCTTCATTTTGTTTTAATTCTTTGGTGAGATAATGCTCTAAACAGCTGATTCAGTATCTGGCAACATTTCAGATTCAGAAAATATCTCCTTTACGTCATTGAAAAATCGTATCTGCCCAAAAATGCAATATAAACGGTTATCTCAGACAGTCACTTCGCGATATTATCAAATAAATACGTAGTTACCTAAAAGATAAAAATTTTCGTGTTATTTGTAACAAAAAACAACTTCTATTTCTACTTGATTATGCGGAGGATAATTATTTAATATGAACAAGTGTTGACTATCGGTTATTTTTCAACGGTAATATGTATGTACTTCATCAGGGATACAGAAAAAGGCAATAAAGTGTGTCCAATAAATGAAGTGGAGAAAAAATAGCTATGAAATAAATACTTCCGACAAAGCTAAAAAATACAAAATACAAGAATTGTTTTTAGGCATAAACCGCATTCAAATGCTATTTAAGTCATGCACATATAATCTGCAAAGTGATATACTTCGCGCTGACCTTTTTACAACACCCAGAGGGGTATTAAACATAACTTAAATGATGCAAGAGACGGGTTCCAGCTCCTAGGGAAACGACGGTGAATAAATGATTAATTGATTTATCTTTTGAGTCCAAAGTTAGAGTGAATAATGAATATAAATCGATTATTTTTACTGACTCATATACATTCAAGCACGAATTTGAGTTAAGGCTGAGTATAAGGAATAATCCTGTTCATTTGTCATCTCCACATTGTCTACCAACATGAGCTATGTAAGATGCTCTAATGATTTATTTTCGGGATTCTCATAAACTTACCTCTAAATGCTGGAATAAGATAAAAATGGTGGTGAAACGCATTTTTTTATTGAACTCGAGTGATCACTCTCAACCGTCAGAACTACGGTTGCAACTCAAAAACCTCAAAACCTTGAATAGGGCGAGACCAGAAATTTGGTTTACACGGAATATAATCAAAATACAAACATGAAATTATTACACTAAGGCCTACATTTTGACATGGTGATTTGGATTAAGTGAAAAATCATGGCAATAGCATAAAGTAGCTTACTGATAGGAAAATGTTCAGGCTGACGAAAAGTGAGCAACACTAAAAAAAGTTTACCAACTTTGGCACGAATCAGCTCAATCATTTTATAATGGAAATAAATGAGTTTCGATTCACAGGAGGTATAATATTTCTACAATGCCCACTCTACTAAGTTCTCCAATGATAAATATTACTGTCTCATTATTTATCTCATATTTATTACTTATTATTAGTTTCCCCTGGTTGCATTGGTGTATCCAGACTCTTTGCATTGCATTCCCAAACGCCTGCTCATCTACCTTTTTCCTCTTCTGAATCAGCTTATTTCCCACCTCTACTCATACTGCACAAAATACCTTTTCTTTTCAGAATCTCACTACCCCTTATAACTTGCTCCAACAAACCACTCTGCCTCTTAATTCCCAGCATCTTCCCACCTCCACAATACTCAATACTGTATCATTCGTCCGTCTTTCTGTCCATAAAACATTTTTCCTCTTTCACCTAGAAAGTCTCATAACTCGCTAAACCAAGTGTTTGTTGAGTAATTTTTATACTGAAGCATTAGTTGATTTTTTCTAGGATGAATTAATTACCGGTATTTGCTCCTTTACCCCTTAGAAATTACGGATATTAAAATATTCAACGAAAGAAAACACTGATATTACAGATAATTAATGATAAATTTAGAAGTAGGTTGCAACCGTATTCTATTTTTACTATTCTCTCGTATTCTATCTCATGAATGTTTCCCATTCACGTGGAAAGAAACCGTCTCTTGCCCAGCGGTGTTTATTTGTTTTGGCCACTAGATATTATCGGATCACCCATGAGCTGTATTGGATTACAAAGATAATGCCTCACACGAGGAGATTCTTTTATAGGACTAAGGTACACATGCACAGCGCAATCTGTATACATTCCGTATCGTTTCCGACCGCACTTAAAACCACACCGACGACGGGTGAATATACTCGCTCCCTTGAAAGGGATCGTAAGAAAACTATTTCGCTCTTTTTATATTTTAGTTTACGGCCTCCGGGCGAGGCAGAAGGATCCAATTTCTGTTTACTTTGGGCAAATTTGCGGTCTCGCGATGATTAAGGTGCTGTTAAAAGGGATAACTTAGAGAAAATCAGCTTAAATAAATGAATGCAATTGAGATTACTCATTTCGTAGTGAAATGCATACACTATCAATCTAATACTGCCACCACCATATTTCCGTTTCCTTAAATTAATGATAAATAAAATATTTTTTCTTTAGAAATACAACATATTTTATTAATTCGATAGCATACTTTCTCTACTATTTTGTGCACTATTATACCATAATACATACTTTCTTAACGTTAATAACCCACGAAAAAAAAATAATTTGCATGCAGAATACCACACACATCCAAATGCATCCCTACGATTCTACGTATAGGTATGTGAAAAAAGTACCAAATTGAATTTCCTGGAATCCTTTGAAATTTCAACATACTCTAAATTATATGGCCGCAGCTTGTTAAACGACTGTATTTCTGTGAACCCTTCTCCATTGTTAACCGTCCCGCTGTATAACCCACTCTGCTCTGCTCTCCCCTCCACCCTCCATAAACTTGCAAACCTTCCACTATCTTTCCGCTTTCTTTAAGGGACCTTTCTATTGCACCCTCAGACCTCACGAGAACTCCCATTCCACCCAACTTCCCGCACCCCCGGTAACTCGTATACTTTAGAGCTTACCGTACCCTTGTTCCCTGTCAGACAGATAGAGAATGGCGTTGTTTAACGTTGAAACCGAGGCTAATAAATGCACGTGGAATCTTACAAATTGCATTATTTTTATTTCAATCATGTCACAGTTTCACAAAGTCAATCCGTCAACAGTTTTTCTAATGAGAGGTTGTGTCGAATTTAAATAGTAATGAATGAGACTTAAATTCTTAGTTAAACAAGGCGACACTATGAAATAATATGTAGATTTCAGATCAACAGACAAATAATTAATTCCTTACAATGTATGTATTTTCAATGAGGATATGCTAAAATAAAGCATAGCTTTGCTGACTTTAGAAGGTAAATATGGGTAAAGAAGAATTTACGAATGTCTTTGGGTCCCTGCAATGCGTACAAGTTATACAATTACTTAAATTCATTCAAGATAAAGTCTGTAAAGACAAAGAATGAATAAGAAATTTTTCAACGTCGAAGTTTTCTATTAATTAATTTCTTTGACTTAATATCAATATATTTCGACAGGAAGAATCGTCGGTAAATAACGGAAAATTTTTAACTTTTTTTAGGACAGCAACGATGATAGCATTAAAGTCCAGAAAATGACTTTATTAATAATATTTATAAGCTTGATTTTATTAAATAGCTAAACATAATAGATTATACTAGGCAAAGGACCATTTATTCTTATTAATATGAGTACCAATGAATATATCTACATTTCAATTATAAGTAACCACGAAAAAGAAGATAATTGGAAGGTATATTTCTAATTAAATAGGTCATGGTAGCCAGGTTGGTAACACCTTGATTCGGGCAATTCAATGCCCGAATAATGCGGCTTCCGCATTCAGCATGGATGTTATGTTCTTCATTAAGTCAGATTAGACGGTGTAGCCTAAGTAGATGGAATACTTAAAAACCGAGTCTTATCACTAAAAACTGACGTAACATAATTCAAACCCACATTTTTTGTGAAGTTATTTAATAATGACTTACATTTTTCGTTCTTCTACATGCAATCTATTTTTATCCGTAATTCTGGCCTTGCAGTTGGTTATTAATTATCGTCAGTATTATAGTTTCTGTCCTAAATAGAAATCTTTTATTTCCGCGTTAAATTTTGGAATTCTTCAAGGAAGAATTAAAAAATAATAACTTGGATACAAATTAAAAACTTTCTTCCTGTAAGATGATTCCTAGAATGCAAAATTTTCATTTATCTATGTCGCCTGTTGTCGCTGCATATGAGAAAATTAGAGTTGTTTCATATGTGTTTTACATTGATTCCATCAATGTAAAACACATAAATTAAAGTATTTTTTTCTTAAGGGCTAAAGATAAATTGAGGGATGTACATACAATTACCTAATATCTAGTTCGATATTTTCAAAGATTAGTTTGAATGTGCCAATCATCTAGCACTCAGATATGCTAGATTTGCGGCTCCTCTTCAGCACGCTAAACACGATAATAATCCATGGAAATCAACTCGAAACAAGTGATCTTGATGAAAAAATCTGTTATCCTGATGAGAAATTACCCACACTATATTTTGGAACTCATCTTTATGAACACTCTTGAAGAAGAAGTAACCTAGAAGTAACCTAGCTCTCAATAAGCTAGTCCGATTGTGATAACGTAAAAACGAGATTTAATTCTACTGATGTACAAATTCTACACGTTTTAGGAAATATTATTTGGTTTATTATCAGCTGAAATACAGTGGTAAATATTTTTCTCATGCGGGAAAATGTAAAGATCAGAAAACGTCGGTGAATCTAATAGAAATTTGAAATTGTGTAATTTTTATACGCATTAACATATCGAAGTAGTACCTATTGAAAAGTCCCTGCTCGTTTCAATAAATATATCCTGCTAAAAGCTAATATTTGGCTAATTCGATGTATTGAGCTTCATCATCATAGAAATTTGAAATTTCTCTCTTTTTGTCTTTATAATGCTTTCACCTTCGTTTGTTGCCCCTTCCAAGAGAGCTCTGCTTACATTCCAAAACCCACTTCCGCGGCGGCTCACAGAACTCCAGGATAAATATTGACGTCTAGGCAGCTTCAGCGAGAAACGGAAGTTGGGTGAGCTGTGGCAGTCTTCCCTTCAAGGGATCGACAATGGTTATCGTCTCACCCTTAATTTCTCTGTATTTTAACCAATTCTGAAATCAGAATAAAATCTGATTCTTTTGGGCGTGATTATTTACGGATAACGTCACTCAATCGGGTATTTTTCCTCCGCCTAATAACAGACAAAATTGCACATGACTTAATGTTCGAGTATTATGTAAAATATGCTTTCTAAAAAGTTATTATACACGAAATATTATAATCATAAGGGTTCTCCCAACTTTGGTAGGTATATTAGTATTCCCTGCCTTCTGTTTTCTAATTCTTCACACCTTCTGCCCATTTCCGTGCTATTCGGAATATTTATTCTTTGCCAGACCCTCCCGCAATCACCTAAAATTTTCCCCTCTATCAGCCTCTACAACATACGTCTTCATCTCTGTCCGGCTAGCCTTCTCCATTTTCTGTACATCTATCTTAAAAAACCACCAATTTACGCTCTTTACCTTTTTTATAAGGACCAGGCAACTACACAGCGGAAAGAATCATATTCAGTGTTTGTGTTTGTGTGCCATTTAGGAGAGACGACGGACAGCTGAGGTCATTTGCGCCAATTAGGATAGGTGGGTAATTGGTTAATGGTAGGAGTTTTCAGGGAATGGAGGAAGGAGGAAGAGGAAGGAGGAGTGGAGAGAAACCCGGCGCGGCGTCGGCATTAGCCTACTCTCGACGAAAGGCGCCAAGGGGACCACGGCTTAATGTCCCATCCGACGGACGGAGTACTGAACCTGAAAAGCCCTCACTAAGCACCCGAAACATATTCGGAGTTTGATTAATCTGTCCTTCATGTCCTTGATAAAAGCCTCTCTCATTAACTCCCTCCGTTCTGCGAATGTCTCCTTGGCCAGCGTAATTTTTCGCCTATTGTCCCTGCTACAGAGCTCATCTTCATCCGAAGTACTCCCGCGATAAGTGACTCTCACACCTGTTCTAATTTATGCCCGCCAACCTCAATAATCACTCTCACCTTTTTACGCGTTAATATCTCATTACTTTTGTTTCCTGCCATTGATATCCATCCCATTTCATTCATACAGAAACTCAATTTATCATTGCAAATCTGAATTAATCAGAAAGCTTTTCGCATTAATTTTCACTCGTTTTCGTTTGCTGGCCTTTATAAATATTTTTTACGAGTAACTATCAAAAAAAAGATAAAAATTGTCAGCCTTGACTCATTCTGCGGCCTAAAGCTGCTCATTCTGATTCTCCATCAGCCACCCTTACCCTCGACGTATGGTTGACACCAAGATTTCTAATATGACGTCTATCCCAACAATTCATTCGTAACTCGTGCAGTAAATTCGATTCTAATCTACAAAATCGAAATCAACGTACAATCTATGAATAGTAACAAATACTTTCTCAAATTCCACATAACAAACAAATACCTCTTGGTCATGTTCAATATTTGCATAATCGCTCTAATTACGTGTATGTCGTCACAAGTTCCCGTTCCTCTGCTGCACCCAAAATGCTAAACAGCTGAGTATTAATTTCCCTTACTCCTTATTTATCTATCGATTATTTTTGAAATTGCATTTGACGAGTGAGAGATTAAATTATGGTCCCATAATCCTAACGCGCTTTTGCTTCTTGCGCCCTCTTGAAAATGAAAAGCTCCCTTTCTGAAAACGTTAGCTTAAAAAGGACATATACCTACTTAATGAGAAATAAGAATGGAACAGTAGCATGAAATAATTTTACTTAAATTGCTTAAAGCGAAATAATCGCGGTCACACAATGCCAATTACATATATCTAGGTATCCTAGGTATCCTAACATAACAAGCGCTACAATAATCTTAATAATCAGTTGTTTCGCTAACATAAAAATGGAACGAATTTTAAATCTTCCATTCCATGCATGGCATTTAAATAAGGAGTCTTGAGATAGCTTAAAAAATAACTGATTCTTCGAGACGAAAGGATTGAACGAGGAAGAAGTCTGCGCATGAGGACGGAAGAAGTAAGCCGGCCGCAGTAGCCACTACCCATTCAAAGGTTGCGGGTTCAAATTACGTCTCGACCATGGATGTCAGATTTTTCTTAAGATTAAGGCTGGGGTAGATGGCGCGAGATAACCTCAAAGGTTGGAGCACCTAAAAGCCGAAATATAATACCAGCAGAAATAGGCCTAACGAGAGCAATGAAACTAGCACTAAATCTGGCACGTTTAAAGATAGCCTCACTGAAAAGGCGTGAAAGGAAAAGAAAGTGAACAGGGAATACTAGAGGGGGAAACCACAGATGCGATGCATGACACAAATAGTGGCGGAAATTGAGGCGAAGATACACTCAGATGTACGCCAACCGAAGTACTGCGCGGAAAGCTGCTTCGAACCAAAGCTAGGATTGATTACAGATGATCTAATTCAGGTTGTCTAATGCCTGCAAAGATGTTAAAAATAGCATCCCCTTCATTCCGATTTTGCACTTTTGCCGGAGGTCGGACGGAATCCTGGCGTCAGTGGACGACGAATAACCATGAAGGACTGCAAACAAAGTTGTTTGACTTCCCATCTCGCCGATTCTTTCAGACTCGGACGGCGTTCCATCATCACGTGTTTTGGTGTTCCCCGTTCAATCTCAAAACCATCGTTCCAAAATATTCCGCGCCTCCTTGGCCCTTCGATTCCTCCGGCCTTCTTTTCATAATAAAAGCAGTCGTCTTGGCATCTAGCATTCTTTGCGTCCTTCAACACGACCGAAGGCTGCCGAGGCTCCGGACGCATCCTAAGTGGAACAAAAGAAATAGATTTTCCGCCGGGATTGTTGCACATAGGATCGCATGCTGTTTCCCTTCTGAAGTCTTGCGTTCTAAAAGTTTATCAGGATTCCATTTGCTTTTCGAACTCGGAGCTTTTAGAATAAAATATTTCATTCTTCCATTAGGAACAACTCGCTTATTCAAGTAAATTTAACTCGCGGACAAATCGCATGAGTGCTCTTGCTAGTATATTACTATCAAACGAGCAAACATGCATGAATACCTGTCTTCTATACTCGAGGATGGAACCATTTCTTGACATTGGCAATTGCTTGTGTATCTACTTTGAGAGCGGTGCATCGTCCTGTAGATGACTCCCAAAATAATACTCGGAGGTAATGTTTAGGCGTGTGGACAATATAGGGCCCTTGGTTATGGTCTAAGACTCCTCAACAGCCCGAAGTAAAAATCTCCTCAAAAGGATTTCAGGAAATCAATTGCGATAAAAAAAGCTCACCTGCTCGAGGATATGCTAAAAGAACAACAGTGATGATTTATTTGGTAATTTTACCGGTTTAAATAGTGCAAGCAGTTGCGCAACTGCAATTCGCACTCTAAATCAGGATGAGAATCAGAAACAAACTATCCGAGCGATAAGAAATCCCTGAGTGCAATTATTTCAAGTATTTCAAGCGTGGATGTGACTTATGCTCACAAATCTCATCGGAGAGTTCGTTTCAATAAAAAGTGCATTTAAAAAAGTTCAATTAAGGTGGCGGGAGCGATTTTTGTCAATGTACAGATTTGCGTGAAACTTTACATACGCGTCCTTATAAGTGATAGCTATGGGTTAAAGTGTTAAAAAATGCACTTTACCGATTTGATTTTTTGGTAACTCTACGCTTTATCAACACGTAACCTTATGGTGAATGAGATATATTCGAGTTATAACTCGAATAGCTAATTCGTAATAGCTCATGTACAGGTTTTCTTCTTAATGTAACATAATAAATAGTATAATATTATAATGCCTTCTGACAAATATCACGGAGTCACATCAACTCAAAGATGCAAAAAAGCATATTTAAACATAACTTTCGCCTTAATTTTGAATATCGCGCCGAAACCTACCAATAGTAGCCATGACATTCTTTGACTTCCAAGTCAAAACTAGTTTTAATAAAGGCAAAAACACAATGTAAAATTCTTGTATAGTTACCATAATGGCGTGTACGGTATCGCATAATTATTTGTGCTTTAATCCTAATATTTTTTCGACGTACTCGAAAAATAATTACGATGCTCACTCAACGACTCAAGATTACAGCTTCTGACACCTTAAAAATTGAGGCAGCATATTCATGAATGAAATTTAATACCTTTCAACTTCCTTCATCGATATTCTAATCACACGGGTCAAATATTTTTACTGAATGTATTAACGAAATATAGGATTGACATAACTAACTTGCAGAGTACAAAGAAAGCCTAGTTCCATCATCATCAGTCAGCAATGCTCAGATTGGTTTGACGCAGCTCTCTACGTGATTCTCTTATCAGCTAATCTCTTCATATTTACGTAATTCTTCTCTTTCACATTCTTCACTACTTGCTAAATTTATCTCATATGAGGTCTTGCATTACATTCTTTCCGTTCACTTGTCCTTCGAAAATTGTGCCGAAAGGTAGTTCTCTCAATTTTTCACAATCCCTGTGAGCCCCTATAGTCAAAATCTTTATTCTACTCGTCTTTATGTTCCTTATAATTATATTTTCAAATATAAAATCTTTTGAAAAACCTTGGACATTTTGGATATAAATATTAAAAATTTTATTCTACACGTTTTAGAAAGGGTAGAGGGGAAGTTATTACAGATTCCAGACCTATGCCAAGAGTAGAATTGCGCAATAATCTAAGGATCAATCAATCGCTATTAGCCATAATAATTAACCAGACGAATTAAAACGCATTGATGCAAGAAAAAATGTAGTTAATGGGACTACCGGTTATTAAATTCACTATAGTAGCGCCTAAGCAACAAATATATCAAGAATTACTTCCAAGAAATGGTTCACTACTTTGCGTCACACCCAATATCCTTCGTGGAAACAGGTCACTTATTTTTCCCGCGAGTCATACCAAGTAAATAAAAATCGATGATTTTTCGGCATTTTTACCACTTTAAACCATTAACTCATTTCTGTATGACGCTAAAAATAATTGCTATTAAACACCACATAAAAGACTTAATAATATCCAACTGCAGACTCCCTCGAAAACTGTGGAAACCTAAGATTTAAAATATACATAAAATACAAATACGTCAATACTTTTTCTCCTATTATCTCTATGAGAAATAAGGTAAGCAATTTTGATCAAAAATAAACCATTATTGAATATACAAAACTGTTTCAGGGCGTTACTTAGTTGAATATATTAATTACCAAATCGTAAGAATTTACCAGTTTATATTGAAAACTGGTTCCGTTTATCTCAGCTTTTTCATTCTTAAGAGCCATCAGATACATGAAACGCAAAGTAGGAAAATCAAACACTCCATCAAAACCTACTCTCACCGGTAGAAAACTATCAAATCAATCCAGTTACAAATAAGTAATGGAGTTAATCTCACGATATTAAAATGCATATGAAAAAACATGACATAGGAAAAACTTCCCTCTGATGGACTACATGTATTTCAATTAATTTGCATCTGATCATTTGAATCAATTCACACTTACTCAAAAACATAATTCACAAATGAAATAGCCAAGCTAGCCTCTGAATGGGTACACATTTTTTCCAATTGATAATGTTCAGCCTGTCTCTCAATTTAGGAGTAGAGGCACAATATCAATTAAACAAGCTATCTGAATCACAGCGATTGTGTATCTAATTTTTGATATGCTAGTGCTTAAAATCGAAAAGACAACAATGAAATTAAAGAGAAAACTTAGATTGAAAGTGAAATCCCGAACGATAGGTTTTACAGTAATATACTCGGAGACATTCGTGGTTTTATTCCCGGCCAAATAAAGTTTTTAACGATAAAAATGTACATGCCTGATAAAACCTGGTTTGCTCTAAACATAAACAGTGAAACATGAATAAACATAGTATTCTGGAGCTGGCTTAAATTCAAGGAAATCGCCACGGTATTTATTTCCGCACGGGTACAATTTTCACTAGACTTATCACCACGAAGATCAAATTAGTAACGTAGTGGCTAGCGGTGACATTGCGTGATTTTCCTTCCTCAATCGACTCTAAAATGACCTTCGAGTTAAAAGAGACCAGTGCGCAGAGTACCCTTCCGTGCCAACGAGCCTTGCCTAAAGGTTGTTTTTCATGAGACTTGTCACTGAGCAGTCAGATGCGAATAAATACGCGCAGTGCGAATTGCAAAATTCAAAGCAAAATTGCTCGAAAAACTGAACCGATGAAAACCCAAGTTTCATTTCTATGAATCACTTCAAGTATTTATACGATTTTGGCTGTTTACGTGCCAATCAAAACTACCAACAGCATTTAACTACCATCTGCTGTAGCAATTAAAAGTCATTGGAAATGGTGCGGATTTATCCTGCTTTTTGAACGTGTGTTCTCTTAATATGACATATTAAAATGACCCTAATCTTATTCTCCTCTCTGAATTTATTCTCGTGTTATAATATTCTCTACGATTTCTTTTATCCATGTATTCAACTCCTATGACAATGACGAGTGCTACAGTAGTGATTCTCTCACATGCAACAACGATTTTTGGAGATTTAAGACAGTAAAAAATCGATCCGTATGAAGCCGAATGGCAAACGGTTATAGCACATTGATTCATCGACGCACTTACGTGGAGAGTTGCTTGTTTGCATAAATGTAGCTGGTGACATTCATTTCCACAATTTATAATTTTCTACGTGGTAGCACGAACCAACACTTATGCAGTTGCTAATTTTCTTGTGGGGAACCACGAATGAAACTTCGCTTCTCACAACTGTTCAATGTGCTCCAACGATTTGCAAGAAATCAACCGGCGAAAGAAATCCATATTATACACTCACGCAAAAATCAATTAAAAGGGAACTATAACAAAGTTAGGGGCAAAAAGATGCATCCATTAAATAGTACCTTTGACGGTTAGTTAGTTATTTAGGGGAGGCGACCGACAGCTGAGGTCATTTGCGCCATTTAGGGTAGGTGGATAATTGGGTAAAGTTGACACGGTTCAACGTTTGAGACTTCACTTTGTGGAACCACGAGATAGGAAAAGAAAAGTCACTCTGTACATCCCACACTAAAGTTTTATTTACTTCGACCATGGTTTCGGGACTTTTACGTCATTATCAATAAGACCTTGAAAATGACAAAAAGTGCCTAAACCATGGTAGAAGTAAATAAAACTTTAGTGTGGGATGTACAAAGTGAATTTTCTTTTCCAATGGGTAAAATTAGTTTTCAGAGAACGGAGGGAAACCGCCGGTTTTCAGAGAAACCCGGCGCCGACATTAAACTACTCTTAACGACAGGCGCCAAGGGGACCACGGCTTAGCATCCTAACCGACAGAAGGAGTACTCCACACTCCGCACTCAAGAAGAAAATGATTTACCTCTAAAAAATCCGCCGGGAATTGAACCCGGGCCCTCGGAATTGGAGACCAGTGCTCGAGCCACAACACCAACCCGACCCGATTGATGTTATAAACTGATAACCCTTAAACGGTATTCATGACTTTTTGTTCCAAACGATCATATATTATACATAGCTATTATAGCATGATACATCGGGATCTGAATGAATATTCAAATATATTTTACCGGCAACTTCGAAATTTTTAGTTTCTACTTAACATCCTTGGAAAATGGGGCTCATCATACTTCCTACCTCTCTTCATACCATCTATAAAATACCATTTTTCCCCGTCATTTAGTTTAATACTCTACAATAGATACCACCAGCTTCGATAGCCTTTTCTTTCCTATACCTAAAATGTATCAAATGTGAACCAGATTTCTCTTGCTTTCTCCATTAACCTAACCCTTCACATAGCATTTAAGATAATTTCCTTGCTATCTATATTTAAGAAGAGTGAGGTCTGTTGGTAAGAATGAGGTCTATTTTGGTAGTAGTCACTATTCGGTGGTAATATCAATTATGGTTATCCTGCGTTAATTCAAATAATTTTTCACTCGCCTTCCTGCAAAAATGGAAGTATCCACAGTCCTTACCATTTATCAAGGCTAAATGACTCGGAGTGAATACTAACACACGTACAGTTTCTTATACTCGATGCGTACATCATTTGTCAGCTTAAAAATAGCGCAGTCAACGGTATCATAAATCCTTGAAATTTGAGTGATATTCCTTTTTATCTTTTACTGAATAGATGAAGCACATTTAAATGTTCAGCTATGAAATAAATTTTCCACGAAAGGACTGCGACCGCAGTTGCCCACTTTCCGGGCTTTGAACCAATGTAGTAACATAGCTCATCCAGCAGAGTCTCGATACGTCACGTTTGGCACGATTAACTGTAGTAAGCTTAACATTGACAAGCATCGGTATGGATGATATCCTTGGGATAAAAATTTGTGACTAATTAAAACTTCCTGGCATATTCTATTGATGAATATCATGATTTCTCCACCCAAAGAGTCGCTGTTACTCCTTGCATGGGGAAGCTACAGATTCCTCGATTAAAAAAGATTTTTATCCGAATTATTTCACCGAATTTTTCCATGCAATTCACTGATAGGCACATATCAGCAAGGATGTTGCTCTAAGACCCAGCATAAGCTTGGAAGAAGACTCAGGTGAGGAGTTGTGGGAATAAATAATAACGAAAAACGTATAACGTTCATTCATAGTATTGAAAGATACGAGTAAGCGTGTATCCCCATCTATTTTCATCATGCAAGCCACCTTTTCAAGAGCTAAGAAGTTAATCCACCACAGCTTGCAATTACTACGCGTATCGTCGCAAACGATACTGAAGAACATCGTCGTTTTGATTCTGGATCCATCAGATCCACAGGTTTATCTAGGCCACATTAAAAGGTACAAATCAACCTATGCCAGTGTGGCCACCATACGGCAAATGCTGCACATACATTTCTTTCGCTGGTGATTGTTACTGGAGCGATAAATCTTTCTCATCTCAATCAAACGACACACTTAAGAAATGGCGCGCGCGCGATTTTGGCACTCGTCCCCCGCTTCGCTTCCAATTTCTTCCTCTACGGGGTTAAGGTCGTCTTCCTGACGGCTCTTTTATTTACTTTCCTCAGACGTTCGCAAAAGTATTCTCCTTGGCGGGGAAATTAGAAGACACACAAAAATGAGGAAGCATTGTACCATATGACACGCGTTACAACCGAAATATACGTACGCTGGTTCAGTTATGTTCGATATCTAATTATAATTTTAGTGTGATATGGAGGCTATTTTCTTATTGCTGAATTGTATCCAAGTTTTCATTGAGGATTGTAGGCAATTGTGAAGACGATCTTCAGAGCCGATAAAAGATGTGAATGGGTATTCGACCGGAATTATTGACTGGCAAACCGTACCTTGTCTCAATAGGATGAGGTATAACGGAAATGCCATATTGATATATTTACATACAGAAGGTTCTCAGTTAATCACGCCAAGACGGATGATAGAAAACGCAATCATTTAATTTTTCGTGAGAATTGCACTATATGTATCATCAAGCTTCAATGAATTGGTCCTAATGGCAGTTGACTTCGCCGAAACAATTTCAATTACTGTGAAGCTATAATAACAGAGAGACGTATGAGTGCAATGAAACAGCTGCAGTAATTATGATTGTAACATCTTCTAGGTTTTTAACCCGTATAAATAGACACGTAAGAGGAAGTTAGGACAAATAAATTTTATGAGACGGAAAAGGGGTAGTGTAATTAATATTTTCTACTTTACATATAGGGGACTGTTATTACTTTTGACCATTTGCTAATGAGTTTTTGCTTTGAAAGTCAAGTAGAGCATTAAACGATCTTCAGCCTTCTTAACTTAATTAATATCAGTCACTCTAACTCTCACAAAACTCGGTACACGTCTATATATCTTGTGTTTTTTTACGATATTAATTCATCATTTTTTAGTCCTAGCGTCCATCATAGTCCCTACCACAGAAAATCGTTGAAAAATGAACGGAAAGTTACAGGGTGTTATCCTTTTTCAAGATAGCAATGGAATGATTGAAGTTGAATTAGTAGGCCAAAAATAATCCAGACAGTGTATTGTCTTCATTTGGTCTTAAAGGTTTTTCTCATTAAAAATGACAGTGAAATAAAAGGGGTCTCTGGATAAAGGAAATGAATCACAAAAAAATATTACGATGGCGTAGATGTCATTCATGTCTACAATTATTTCAAATTCCCTCGAAATTCCCAGCTTAGTAGCACATGACGTAAAATACTTAATATCTTGCTGACTGTGCAGAAACTTTTTATGAAACAGCTTTCATTCGCTAGAGTGGACGCTAATGCACGTAGCTAGAAAGGACGCTGCTCTTCAAAAACAGTGAACTGATACTAAAAATTGGATACGATGAGAAAATTCAGATGGATCCGAATAAGACTTACGCACGGAGTGAATCCCCTTGCTCACTGCCATTATTAGCATTTTTATCTCTTCGTTGAAACGAATTTATTCAGTGTCCTATACTGCAACTTCATAAAGAAAACATTCACACCACAGAACATTTTGTAGGCTTTATGGTACATATTACGGACAATATACGGAATCGGAGAGCTGAACGTTTACGATTATATGTAGCATTGGAGCTCTGGTATGCATCGACAACCTAGATCATTTCGCATCTTCGAGTATCCGGTAATGTATCCGATTTGACAATTTCAATATATTGATGCCTTTCAAAATAGGTTTCTTCGTAATTATTAAGTTTTAAGACATTTGAACGACTCGGTTACACTTTTTTCATAAATAGAAATAATTATCTCCATAGTAGTTTTAGCATGGAGAGGGCTTTTATCTAAGTATTCTTATGTCTCAGAAACCCTATTTTAAGGTACGTAAGTGTATAAACGAATTTGGGAGGCCCTTGAGGTGAAGTATGGAGACATAATGGAGAAGGCTAGCTGAACAGAGAGTAAGGTGAATGGGGAAGTGTTAAAAATGGTCGGAGAGTAAAGAAGTTGTTTGGAAAAATTCAATGATGGGCCGAAAAAAACCTAAATAACGTTAGGAACGTAGAAAGGTTATGGAATTTTGAAGAGGATGTCAGAAGGGGAGAATGTTAGGAAAATGCACATGATAGAAAGACGTTCTTAAGATCATGCAAGGAGACGGAAGACAATAGAATTTAAATAGAAATTTGGTGTGTAATGTGGATTGGTTAGGAAGATAGGTTACACATTACCTACGCCGGAGGGGAATCTCAGGTACACACTATCCGCAATAATATCAATGTTGGAAAAATACTTAGACAGTATTTAATGAGATTTAAAGTGGAATGATAAGTAATGTATTTCACATCATTCTGACGTAAATAGGGGTAACATTGTTAAGGAAGGAAGTGTAGAATAACAATGCAGCATCTGAGTTAGCCCACAAAAAATCAAAAGCACCGTGGGGATCACGATCTGACGTCTCGCCTTACATTTGAACTACTGCACTTGACTAATCTCTCCTTATGAGAATTCACTTAATGATAGGGAGTTAACGGAAATATCCCACTCTTCGAATTTCCGAGTTTTGCAGCCAGTCCTTCGGTATGGACAGTCAGTATGCTAACATCGTTCAGATTGTGATACCCCACTTTGGGAGAGCGTTGATTTAATATATACCTAGAGATTTAACAACAGCACCTTGTTTACTAAATAAATTTAAAAGTGATTACAATCACACCTCCAAACAGACCATATTAATATATATTTCGAACGTAATCAAATTCCCTACTTCAAAAGCAAGACATTCTCTACATCACTTTCCGGCTAATTTATCTTCGTGCATTTCTATGCAATGACTAACAGTATACTACTTGCTCGCTTACTTACTTAGAATTCCGCAGATCTCTCATGTGCATATTTCTCACACATTAGTTTCAATTACATAGGAAACGCAATAGTAACTACTGAAAAAGGAAACAGATTTTCACGTAATGGACTGTTCAATTAATGTAGACGTTAAGGAACGAACCATGGCAGCTAACAATGTGTGTGTTAATATATCTCACTCGTGCAGAAATATTTTATTGCTGCAATTAAATATAAAAAGCATGATGAAGATATCTCATTTGCATGTGCAGTTACTTCAGTTTTAAATATCCTCCTCGTATAATTTCATCTGGAACTCTCAGATAGATTTTCAGTAAATATTCCCTTTTTGGAGATCACAGCGTTGAAACTAAGAACATTTACACTCAAATGTAACACCGCGGAGTTTTTATTTAGGTCTTTAGAAATAAATTGCAATACTTTATTATTTTCGACTGCAAAACAATGGCTCTAAATTTCATACATGCAATATTTATAATTATTCCAATTTCAATGTGCACACAGGAACGGCACGGCACGGTAAGACTTCGGACTGCTGAGGATTCGAGCAGTTGAGATACATGCACATAATACCCTGCAAGCCACCATAAAGGTCTATGACAGGGGAGGGATCGTTTCAATAAAAATCGTTACAAGTTTGTCTAGCACAACCTACCTATCGAAGAGTACAAAATATGAAGTATTGCATCACCATTTGCTATTCTCATTGTATCGGCCTTCCACCTAAGATAATGCGAAGCTGTTATCCATAACTATTGGTATGTTTAAACAGCATATTCTTTATTTATCAGTCAATATGTTTCACAAATATCAACTACGTAAATTGTGAAATTATAACATGACCAGTAATCAGTAAGCATAAGAAACGAAAAATGGTCACATCGAATCATTTTAGTAAACAACTATGGTAATTTTGATCAAGATTTCTTTAATTGATAACGTATACTGAATTACACATCTGCAGTTGAATAAAACTGAAAAAGTAATCATTTAGGAAGCTAATTAAATATCCCAAGCTAACAAGTGTACTTTAGTCATTTAGTGTATAGGTAAGTAGCTATCTATCTCTTCCAGCATTTTTAATCAAAATGCTACATACAGATATACTACAAAAATTAGGATATGATTCTTTTATTAAAGTAAAGGTGGAAAAGAAAGCATTGGAAATTAGAATTATTGTCATAGCTAATCGTGAGAAGAAGCATTTTAAGCTCTCACCTTTTGACTGAGTCAACATTTTCAGAAATAAAATGGGACACTGAATTTTTGTAGGGCATTTGTGAAGTTTAGAATCTCCTCAATACTTCGGTAAATTAAGGCTACCCAATAAGACAAATACGTCCTCTCGAAAACCCCAAGCCTAACCATGTTTCATCATACCTCCCAGTATTACCCAACCCTCCATATTCTATCTGGATATCTCTATATACCCATGAAAAATTGTCTACCTCCGCTAGATTATGATATTACTCTGTATCGAAACTGGTCGCAGATGAATAAATTTACACATAGAACTGCAATTTTTTCCTGTCTTGAGAATAATCATTAAGGAGTTCCACCAAATGAAGCCTCAAACCGAATCAAGGTAAATTTATTTGAGAAGCGATATTTTTAAATATTTTTTGCCACTGAAACACATTTTTCGGCCTTGAAAGAGACCCATTAGGCATGCCAGAGTTTAACTATTACGTTCTTACCAAGTTATGAATGGAATGTATTCTTTTCAGAGATTGATGAAACAAAGTTAAATAGTAATCCCTGAGTCAAGAGACCATTATAACCAGATAATGTTCAAACCTGTAATTTGCGACACCGATCATTAAGTGAGTTGTTTATCTCACTCTTTAGCCTTATAAAAAGATAAAAGCGCCATGAAAAACGCATTACAATGAGTATCCAAAGCAAATAAAGACATGACATTTATTATATTTCCTTTTAAGCCAAAAATTAGAGAATGTAGATATACCATGGAATGAAAGTACTTATTCCATGGTACATGGTCAAAATTAACACTTTATGGTATTCTATCAGCACTGAGAGGAAACAAATGAAGGTGATCTTATGCATTCCAAAGCAATAAAACGTATTAGTAAGTTAAAATACTATTATATCTAAGTTACACGCAATCCTTAAGGATTATTAATATTTTTTCAATCCCAATAGAACCTCCTCCTTATACCTACTTTCTACCGATAAAATTTAACGCCTTTACCCTTCAATATTCTTTAAAAAACTGACAATCTTTGAAAACATTCCGTACAGGCTGTAGACTGCTGCTGTAGATGTCATATTATTAATTATTTACGTTTATGACATTGGCTGACGTCTATTATCTATGAGGTACCCATTTGAATAATATCATTTCAGCGAATATTTCCCCGATAACCAGCTCTCGATGAAAACTCTTCCTCAAATCACTTCTGCGGTAAATTCATACATACACCTTTTTACACTTCCTGGGAGAGCCAAGTGTTTTAACTGCAGAATGCGTGAATTTCCCTGTTCTCTTCTTTAAACTAACTGATGCTTTATAAATACCTTGTTTTAAGGGAAAGGCATTTTACGATATCACGCATCACGCGCAGGATTGAACTCGCGTTTGATGTGAATGAAGCAAAGGGAGAATTTTACTGTCTTTATGAGAGTCGGGACGGAGCTTCCGAAATATAACGGGAGCGATACAGCATGGTGACTGGGTCTGGGTCTGAAACACGAACTGGAAGGTTTCCAACTTGGTGAGAGGATCGTTTTGTTAGCTGTGTCTCAAATGTGACAGCGTAAAATATACGCGAGAAGGGTGAGTATGGATGGACATGGTGATCTGGAAAATACGCAGCAAAGTAGAGGAAGCTTAAGAAAGAGCCGTATGACCAACGAAGGAACCATTAGGAATAATCAAAGGACCATATGCCTAACGTTTGTAGCGGCAGATGCAAGTTATTTACGTTAGAGGGCACCAATATGATTTCGGTGAATTATCTCTCTCATTCATTTGGTTCGCAATATGAATTAAAATAACACTCCCACAGTAGATTTGACAGTAATAATCAGAATATAATTTTGTGTCCATCATGTCATTATGGCATGGCGGAGTTTAGTTTTCCGGCTGATTCTAGGCAATCAAATACGGAATACAGAGTGAAGTCATCAAGATAGCAATTTCTCCGTCATTTATGCTATTTTCCTTCGAAAATATGAAATCATTTTCCTCAGAATGAGCAAATATACATCAGCCGCGGATCCCATCCTCTCTCGTTCTCTTCTTGATTTGACTAATATCAAAAATCTAGACAGATATATGGCCATTGTTGTCGGAGTTCTGCAATGGCCTACAAATAGTGCAATACTGTAACGAAAAGCATGTGCCAAACGTACTCGGGAAAGAAATAAAAGGCCTCCTTGCTTTTATTACCTAAAATTAATCGTTTTTCACGGGACTCCAACTTGCCTGAAATATTCATACGTTGATCGGAAAAGAATGGTGGGCGGAGTCGATTATTAGCGACATTTTCTGTAGTTCCTCGAATGATTCCGCAGATCAGGGAATCATTATATTATATTATTGACGGAAAGATAAGCTTACCTTTGGAACAGAGGTTCCCAAACGTTTGGGACTAATAATTGCTAACCACTGCTAATATCTTTTGAATTATTATCGACTCCGCTAACCTGGTTTTGACACTAAAAGCAAAGAATGCTTATAAGATTTGTACGTAATTTGTTTTGATGCTGATTAAAAAATATTATCTTTGGCATGTACAAATACTCTTATATTAATCTACATGTATGTCCAATCGGATGCATTGTCATGAGTCATGACAGTTCATTGTATCACGTAAGCATGTAGATACACCTAAGGTATACATGCATTTGATACATTCATCAGTCTTCAGTCTTGGCGTCGGAAATGCAACTAAAATGATACATTACTAAACGGAGAAGTTCACATTACATTAAAGTGCTTCAATTAATGGCATAACATATAAATATGAATTGAACGATGGTAGGCATAAAGGTTCGGTATATAAAAGATTAAAATGGTAGATATACATTTGAAAAATTAAGCTCATTCACATTTTTTCATGCAGAACTAGCGGCTTTTACCAAATTTTCTATAACACAAAGCGCTGATTATTGGGTTCAAATTCTGTCTAAAACCAATTGAAAATGAACATCTAAACCAGAATGATTTTTCAATAATTATGCTTGGATTGATGCATTCACTCACAAACGATTTTCACAAAAACCTACCTAAGTTTGAAGTCGTTTCTAGCTCAGCAAAACGTTAGATTTTGCTTGATCTTCCTCCCTATTCAAAAATTGGGAAAATTAAATCTCTTCAAATCAAAAGGTCATGTTCCAATAATTGGGAAACCATATAGCATTTTTATGGCAATAACTTTAAGGTCTAGACGCGCAAAAGCAGCCGTCTTCCCTTACACAAAAAGAAAAGCTATGATACATCAAGCAATAACCTTTTGTATTCATATTCAAACCAGGAGATTAATGTGCTCGCCAGCATGCTCCAAGATCATGGTTTCCAATTTCTCGATGGATTACTAATGTTTCAATTCTTAGATTTCTTAAAAACTACAATATGAGTTGTATGACGGGAAAAATTGTCGGAGATAAAAAACAGCTTCGAAATTGTAAATCAATACTAGAACTAACATCTTCGTAGTCGCACTGCAACTCCACGCGAAAAAATGTAGTCATACGGAATACTTTTTCGAAAAACGACAATAAGAGGCGTTACAGAGAATATACTTACTTCATAAGTATTACAGCCAGGTTTTATTATGTTAGATTAAAGTAACCATTGCCTAATGAATGTTACGCCTGAGTGATGGTTGCCGACTCATCTGATTGTAAGAGTGCAATAGACATATAGATTTTTTTGTCATGAACATTAATACCAGAAGAGCATTTTCATAACCTTTCTCAATCATAGAAAATATTATACTAGATTTTAGAACCGGGACTAGGGATGAATTTGGTAATCAGGGGAATGTGTAGTTATGAAAAGAATTTCCGGTAAAGCGCCAAGAACACCACTCGAGTCTTTACGGAGTCATGACCGTAAGTTCGAAAAGAAATAGCCATGTAAAAGAGGTCAGCAACCTATGGCACACGTGCCGGATTTGGCACATCTCCAGATGTTGACTAGCCTTCCCAATAACCAGAAAATACTCATGGAAACGGTTGCGAATAATGATTCCCATAATTTGTCGATAACTTAATGTCGCTTAACTTACTCTACGCACAATTTATGAGAGCAATTAGCTGTGAAAATATTTACCAATTTTACTTCTATTGACGCCTATGTAAATCCAGACTTGAGCAGGATATCTCGGTAAAAGCATTTTTGGAAGACCAATAAAAGAGCATAAAATTTAAAAATAACGCAGAGATAAACTGTAAAATATAATAACTAGGGATGGGTCGGTTCCACTTTTTTTCGGTTCCGGTTCGGTTCTTAACTTCGGTTCTCGGTTCCGATTCTCGGTTCCGGTTCTTAATTTACCACTTACTTTGCATTGCTCAATGGTAAGATAAGGTAATCAATAATCATTTTCAGAGACTGAATTAGAATAATTCGCGACTTTGAAGCATCTAAGTACACTATTTCACCAGGTTTTAATGTGAAGCCTCCACTTTCGGAGTGTGAGTAGGTTTCAAACTGGTTTTCGCGCCATTTTTTTCGGTACCGATTATTTTTGGCCTCGGTTCCGGTTCCGGTTCTAAGCTCAAGAACCGGTGGAACCGAGAACCGAAGAACCGAACCGACCCATCCCTAATAATAACAAAACAAAGGGAATGGAGTCCCCTATGGGGAATAATTTATCCCCATAGTAAAAAGGAGATTTTCAAAATGGTTACCATTTTATAGCAATACACAGAGGAAGTTCATTAATGGGGCTCACTAAATGAAAGAAAATGAAAAAGATCAGGACTGTCTGGGACTAATTTTAAGCAAGATTGGACAAATAAATGTCATGATCGATTGTAAAAGAGTTCGTAAAAGGCTACACTTAAGAATGTTCTTACTTCGAGAATCAGTTCACCCGCTCTGAATATTTGTAGAATAGAGTTAAAATTTTCAAATGATTTAAATAATAGGGCGTTCACACGTCAAAATAGTTTCAGGAAAAATTATCTCCTAGTGGAAGAATGCTAATGTATTCATCATAGGCATTACGTGTAATCTATCATTAGACATGTATAGGACATTCTCCCTCTGTAATTCCTTCTACTAACAATAAGATTGGATCCTTTGTTCATAACATCGCTCATAGAGACTGCCATACACGCAATGGAAAAATCTCTCCGGTTTTTGGATCCATTCTGTACAAAAGAGGCGTTTTAAAATAAAGCACGTTTGGCTTATAATTCAGCATTTTAGCTACAATGCATGCAAGCTTCTGTTTATTTTAATTTCATTTTAGCAAAACGCTAAGACAACAATTTTTAGCGGGAGAGGACCCAGCTCATTTCCCTGGCTACAGGATATATCTATATCTATAAGAGATGCAATGTGGACATTATTTATTGATCCTTTCCTTTCCATTCCCATCCATGTATCTATCCTCCCGGTCTGAAGCGCCTATTAGTGTGGAAACAGACTTGAAATACCCATGTAAATTCATTTTGCAGACCCTTACTTGCGTGCTTTGTGGATAGAACTTTTAGTTCAGTAGGTACTCCGTCGGTTTCTCTCCACCCTTCCTCCATACCCTTCCAATCCCACACTTGTTCCTCTCCTCCGGATCTGAAGCGCCGAAGTGCGGGAACCGACTTGGAAACTACAGGTGAAAAAAATTCACTTCGCGGTAAACTGTACCGCAAAACATGTATGATGTCAGGGTTGTCTACCATCCGGGGGCACATTTCCAAATTGAAAAAAATCCGATACAGGCCACGTATGAAAATGTAATTCGCTTGAGGAGGATCATATTCATATTTATAGCACAAAAGAGTCATTGATTAACTCATCTGTGATCGTGTTGAGGTCAATATTTTTCATAAATCATGAGTCATTATTCTGATTTCCAAAAGAAACACCTTCACCACATTGTCATGACAGTACCACAAATATTTAATATTAATATTTAAGAGGTACAGACCACATTAGGAATCATGTTTTAGAAGTTTACGGGGCATAGGATGAATTTCTAAAGCAAGCTTTCCAAATGACCCAATAAAGAATGATGATACATAAATGATAATGGAATGAGCGAAAACCCCATCATTTAGAGGCCGGCAAAAATCAGGGATTTGAGAAGGTGTGGTGTCTTCCCGTTAGCGGCGCTCTTGGTTGCCTTGGTTTCCCCCCCTTAAACTCTCCTTCTCGACACAAGCGCCGCGGTTTGGAGAAGCGAGAAACGCAGAGTCCGCAGCAGTCTCCCAGGATTTGATTTTGAAGGACCTGAAATAGATGGCGCTTAGGAGGCTCTCCTCGCGCGAATTAATTGTGAGGAGTCGGTTTTCGCGAGTGACACCCACACTCCTCACACGATAGTACCTAGTTAGAGATCAGAGGCAGCCGCCGTCTTAACGCGAAACATTTTCAAGCCTATCTTTCACTCTCACCTCACTAAAAAAATTACGATTCATCATTCCACAACCAAAGTATATTGTTAATAGGTAATCAGTAATTAATGCCACAATACTACGCTGATAAATAAGAAAGCAAATTTTTCAAATTCTACGAGACGATAACGACAGACTTCTTGCAAACTGCAATTTTGGAGAAACTAGCCTTTCTCTCGACTGTAAATGATCAACTCATGCTAACTGGAAAAATAAATATTTGATGTTAGGTTTTAGAGGTCTATTTCCAGTTCATCCTTTCCATGTTCATCTACAAGCGTGTCTACGTCTTATACCCGCTAGAGGAAGACGGACACATAACAAAGTTGGTATCTTGGGACTATTATTGGCATTGACATGGAGCATGAGAGCGCAACTCTACCGCGTACTATCCGATTCACGGCAGGAAATTTTCCGAACAGCATCTTCCTAAACTACAAGAAACAAATTTACATGACCGCTAAGGTACCAGTCCGGTTTCGCAACCCATTTATGTCGTAAATGACGAACGCGGCGATTATTGGCAATTGGGATGAATGTCATCATTTGATTACGGCAATACTTCGAGTGACTAGAATTGCAAACTTAAGATTTTGTAATTTGTGGTACTACCCTACCTCGTTTCGCAGAATACTGCGAGTGGTTTGTGGTGCGATTAATGTAGTAGTAAATAACACGTGAGCTATTCAAGGTACATGAAAAAAGAATGCAAAGGCAGCAATAATTGGTTGAGGAGGAAGAATATCAAGAGAAAATTGAAGACGTAGTGGAAGAGCTTGTGGGAAGAGTAGTAGGATAGTAAGGCAGAGATTTAATGGAGAGGTGTCAGACCTAGAGATTGAAAGACAGACGTCAAAAAGTCGTAATTAAAAGGTGTAGTACTGATAGGGCGTAAGCAGAGCCCTCACCTTCAAAGACATAATCCAGGATAATTTTAAACTACTTATAAAGAAAACATTTTGGAAAGAGTTAATGGAAAAAATTGGCAAGTTCTGACTCTAGAAACCAAAATTAAACTAAGCTTTGAACAAGAGGAATTTCACCATGAGGTAAGTTTTCCATGCAACTGAGAAAGAGTGCAAATGATTTAGCTGATTTATCATGAGCCCATTCCTAAAAAATGCCTAAATGAAAAACTGATGAAATTGATTAAAATAGAAACATTTTCTCCGAACATTCTTAGTAGAGCAGTGGCTTGGAACAACACTATTCCGCAATTTATATAAAAGATGAAAATTTTGACCTCTCCGTCATGGCCTCAGGTCTCAAATCTAATGTCTACTCTGACCTGAAGGGATGTTGATCGTCAAAACCCAGGTCTAACACTGTTTTTAAAATAAAAATTTTGGGAGCCTGGCACTCCTCGGCATATTTTATTGGGAAATGTGCCTCTGAAATGCGTAGAAAGCGGAGAGAAGGGGAGAATATGGGAGGGTGGGAGAAAAACAAGATAGGGAGTCAAGAAAAAGGAAATAGGAGGCAGGAGGAAGCAAAATACAAAAGGAATTCTTCACCTTTAATCGCGCGAACACGTGCTAGGAAAGCAGGGGTTGACGGCTAACTCGTACGTTACAGGCTAGCTCTGATGCGCTGCATGGATTATCACCCCCTCAATCGCCTGAGTCCCACGCTCCACATATAGTTTCTTAATAGAAATCAGGTTTTAAAACTGGCTTTATTCGTAAATCTAGTAGTTATGATAAAAGCAGAACACTCGTTAATTTGATCCACAGATTCACATTCAGGTTGAGTCATTATAAATCTGAAAGAAAATGTGAGTACAGAATAGAGGATGAAGTGTGATTTTATGGTCTACCATGCCCTCCTGGCGAGTGAGTGAGAGATATTAGCGGATGCAAGGTAAGTTAAGACTATACCATTACAATTAACAGCCATCCCGAGATTTAAGAGGTTTTGGTGCCCAAAATACGTCACTGTGCTTGAACTTGGCGAACTCACAATCCAGCTCTCTTTCCACGCAGAGGTGTTTGCATAAGCAGCAACGTACAAATGAACAGCTGAACGATGGTCTGCACACCCACCCTTACGGAGATTTCATCGTCGTGGAACCGCATTTTAGGGTTAAAGTCAATTAATTTATAACATAGATTTGCCTAGGTGTTAGCATGATGTACAGGAAGAACATGGTTACGTAAATTTATGAATACTTATCGAAAAAGGATGCATTCACATATTTTACACAGACTTCTTGAGAATTAATTTACTAATTCAAACAATGAAGTTCACAGACAAAGAGTGTCTAATATTATCACGCTTCACACACAAATGCACATATTGCGTAATGCTTCATAATTTATCCATGATCGAGTCTATCTGGGTGATCCTAAGTTTCTCCATAGACATAAAATTCATTCAGCTGTGCTTATGTCAATATTGCGGGTAAAGACATTTGTCGAGTTAGAATTTCAACTAAAAAGTATTCACAAACTTCCAATTAATTCGTACATATCACAGAAATCTTCACATAAGTCAAGAAGCGCATTCAAGAATTTGATTTCCTTCGAATACCCGTCAATATCGTCCAAACGAACTCACAAAAACAGAAACTCTAAATTATATAAGTTTAGTGAGTTCTAATTCGTATGAAGCATCATGACCCCCTGTTTTATATTGAAAATACTGAAAAAAGCGAGCGCTACAAAGAACGCACCACGACAGGCAGCACCTTCAAAGGGATTTACTACAACATGAGTAATGAAAAAGGAGCTTAAGCCGGTACGAAAAGAGACTAAGATAGGTCGGATTGGGAAGTGTTTTCGAGAAGAAATTAAAATATTTGAAAAGATTCCGAATTTGAGGGTGATGCGAGCGGAGGAAAGGCAAGTGGGAAGAGAATGGGGGGAAGGAGTGGGGTGAGGGAGATGGGGTAAGGTGTGTGGGAGGGGGAGATGGGCGGGGCGGTTGAGGGAAGGGGGCCACCGGCTATTCCTGGGTCTGTTGGCGATATTTTTGTACCGGGGTTGTGAAACTGGGCGGGGAGGGAGGGAGGGCGAGGGGGAAAGGAGGGGTGGGTGTAGGAGGGAACACTACGGGCAAGATGGAGTGTGGGATCGCCGGGGAGCAAAGGAGTGAGAGAGAGGAATGTGGGAGAGGAGGGCAGAGATCAGGGTTCGGGAGTTTCATGGGAAGCGGCGGTGTTGGAGAGGAGGAACTTCTTAAGCGGCAGTCAGCCGGACACGTCCCCCTCCCCCACCTCCACCGCCAGGGGATGACCCGTCACGTGACGTAACTCCGCGCCTTTTGTCTCCGCCCCGCCGCTCCCATTCTGTCCGCCGCGTCTTTTGCGCAAGCGTCCCAAGTCGAGATGTTTGCCGCCGCGCATCTTCCACCCTGGAATCAGAAGAGGTAACGCCGGCGTTTGGCGGTGGCCCCTTTTGGCCAATCTCGGCAGGATGACGTTGCCGTCCCGACGTGAGTGTACGCGTCTAGGGGCGGCATCGCGAATGAGCCCTCGTGACCACTTGGCAACGACGCCTCGAATCTTTTGTCTCGCCGCAAACTTTCAAGGCCATGGCTCTCGATTCGCGGTGACAACTGCGTGGTTGACTTTGGGATGCAAAACTTTGGCTAAAATATCTACCAAGAATGTGGATATAAACTTCCGATCATTAAAAAGCATTCCAATCGATCAGAAACAACGATACTCTCGTTAATTTCGTGGGCGGTCGATAGAGTGAATGAAGGTTGTACAATAACCACTTGTTTAATGAACCATAAGCATAGTGTGAGAGTACTTTCATCTTGAAAGGCATTTCCTTGGGACTAACCGAAATCAAATATAGTTTTCATGAAAAATTTGGAATGAAAGGTAAATTATTCACTCTTATGTCTCACATTAAATTCCTGCACATAAGGGAAATAAATCAACACACATTACCCTTCACTGCCATCATATGGCTCTTAATTTCTCCTATTTCTACAATACTAAATGCTTTTAGTCTAATCCTCAATACACGGCCATCTAACACATAGTTTAAACGAATCTACTGCTCAAAATCTGAAACCTGAAGTAATAGTTATTACGAAGGTTTCATCTGTCTCCCTTATTGCGACTTGACAGTATTCGATAGTCACATTAAGTATGATGGATGCGAATAAATGCAAGGATGCCATGCAAATAACATTTTGGAATGAAACGTAAACAGATTCATACCCTTGATTCACCGAACCTTGGTCGGTGTCTGTTTATGACGGATAAGCATTATGGGTTCTCCCAATGAGACAATTCAATTACCTTCATTTCTACTGCGTTGTATATATTCAACACATCCATTAGATACAATGGCATTTGGCATTTTTTCCGTAAAAGCGATTTGCTAAGAATTCGGAGCTCATTTATTCGATAAGAAGCATAACATGCCATAGTTATCGCTTGCCCAAGAAGGGGCATCCTCCACGAAAATCCATAAAATTCATCGAAGTACTTACGGGCAGAATAACTTTTAACGATAACTGCGTCGCCACGACACTTCCTACAAAAAGACTCACAGGACACAAGGTTGGAGAAAACTGGGAGGACAGCAAAATCAACACAGGCATAGTAAAAATTGTTGAGATGTTGAGGGAACGAAAATGATAACATTTTCCTTCATGATTAAGAGTACTTCGAGGGTAACAGGACTAATTGAAATGGACTTAACAGCTGCGCATTGAAATCACCCCTACAGTCTCATTAAAAAATCATCGTTGGATAATATAAAAAAATTCTCTTATTATATTGGTGACCATAAAATTTTCCGCCATTGGATTCAGATATTTCTCTTGAAAAAAGAGGAAAACGACCTTACCGTTACCGTCAGGACAGACTACGACGTTCGCACCAATGAGGGCAGCAGGCCACCTTGTTCCATGGTTGATGAGCTCACTGCAAGCAGTTTGCTAAAGTATCTTTGACCGAGATGATGAAGCTGGCATTTATGCATCTGGTGAAGAGAAAGAAGACGGAAAATGTTACCTGAGAGTATTTTACATCATACTTCTTAAAATCAATATCAAAGTATGTTTGTAGTTTTAGAAATCCATTTTAAACACTATCAACTTCTTTTGCGGCTAAGATTGCAAAATTATAATGCTATTTAAGCATAATCTTCATAGCTTCTAACTGGTAAGAATTATTGTTGTCAACACTTATTCGAAACAGTTATATTGTTAGCCCTGAGTAACAAAGAAAAAGAATTCTTAACAATAAGGTTTGAAGGGTGAAGAGCATTTCACAAGTAGTTCTCACTTTTGCCATACTTCGCTTTCTTGTGTGTAGAAGAGGCCGAAAATTCGCACCTTGCGTTCAACTAATTGTAAGACAAATAACCAAAAGGAAATGATTAGATTTACGAGGGCAAACTTAAAAATAAGGTCTCCAATTTATTTTTTCATAGAAAATGAAATTTATTCATATTGTTGGATATATCGTTGGAAAGGTCATGGCTTCAGCTATTTTTCGATGTAGTCGCTGACTTTTCTCCTGATTCCCCACTCCTGACCTGGCGGTCGATGACTTTTCTCATCCACAAGACGAACTTTTGCATCCCGTCGTCATACCAGCTTCCGTCCGCGTTGCGAATATAGGCGTTGACCTCCTCTTGCACCTCGTCGTCCGTCGCGAACTTCATCTCTCCTAGGTGTTTCTTCAGGGCAAGGAACATGTGAAAATCACTGGGTGCGAGGTCGTGGCTGTACGTAGGGTGCCCGATCACTTTCCACCCAAACTTCGAGATCAGTTCCTGCGTCTGATTAGCCGTATGAGGGCACGCGTTTTCATGATGAAATGAGACCCCCTTCGTCAGCATTCCTGGACGTTTGTTCTTGATGGCGCGCCGAAGATTTTGTATTGTGTGGCAGTATCTTTCCTGATTGATAGTGGTTCTCCGGGGCATCCAACTCCTCTTCCAACTCCTTCACCGTTACCCGGCGGTTTTTCAGCATTTCCGCCTCCACTGCTTGCACTGTCTCATCTGAGTGCGATGGTCTGCCACTTCTTTCCTCGTCATGGACGTTTGCGCGGCCGGAAAGGAACTCGCGGCACCACTTACGAACGTTTTTAACATCCATACATTTTTCACCGTAAATTTCAACCAATTGGCGATGAATGTCTATAGGTGCCACCTTTTTCGCGGTCAAAAATCGTATGACAGACTGAATTTCACACCTGGACGGAGACGCGAGTGGAAGCTCCATCGCGGACTGCTACTATGCCAAGACTGAGCTGTCGACAATGCTTTGTGGCAGCAGAGTGGTAGTGGGGAAACCAAGGAACACGCCGGCGTTACCGGATTGCACCTAGCTCTTCATGCGGCGACGCAATGACATAGGAGACCTTATTTTTAAGTTTGCCCTCGTATAATAAATCAATTAGAGGTCGTCATTCATAAAGAAATTAACACTACTTTAAGAAAAATGAAATCAAGTAAACTGCATGGATGAATATTTGGAAATAGTTCCTAAATTAATCCTTACATTTGCGAAGTTTCTCTTGCGATTCCTTGCTTTAAACGATGTCATTTTCACTGGGAATTTTTCCATGCATTAGACGGCACAGTAAAAATCCACGTGTGAAACGGCCTTCACCAATAGGGTATCTCATAAATGCCCTCAGAGTGTCTATTGCTACGGTACTTGAACTCAGCGTATTGTCAATAACGAATCAATCTTGTACATACTCAATTACTGAACCATGAAGTTACTGTCATACCCGCTTAGAACTTAAACTACAATGAGAAACATGTGGTAACCGTTCCCCGAACGTTTAGAGGAACTGGAAGGGGAGAGGTATAAAATAGCCATACACCCCACGCAATACAGAAGAATCTCTTCCTTCTCACGAATCTGCTTTAACCTAACCACCTTCCTTCCTTCCAGATGTTTACATTGACCGTTTTACCCCAGGCTACTCCTTTCATTCTTCACGCAAAACAAATCATTCCTTCCACTCTTAATTCCTTCTCTTTTCAAATATTTCCGGGTCCCTCTGTTCCCTACGCACCTCTCAACATCTTGCTTTTGCCAACTTCAATATTTCAATATTTCACCCTCCCCAGAAGTGCAATGTTGAATTATGTGGAGGCGAATACACGATCGAGTAGGGCGGGCTCGCGCGGTCGGAGAATGGAAGGAGGGAGTGCTCTCAACATAGGTACTTCAGCACTAACAGTAGGTCTGGATGGCCATCAAAGGCTATTCCACTAAACATTTTACTTGCAAACGTTACCTCGCGCTATACGTTCTTTAGCTCGGTACGCACTCCACCTCGAATTACTTCATCTAAAAGTTCAAGCATTTCTGTGTTTCTCACCGGTTGTCTAACATTCTTCACGCTTTCAAGCCTTTCAACGTATCTTTCAATTCATTTCCAGTCACCTCCTCCATTCATTTATCCTATCTTTCCCAAATTCCCTCCAGCTGCTTGTTTCTGCTCATGCCATTCCTGACACTCCTTTGCTTGTCTTTTCTCAGTCCATTCATCTTCTCCATGCTTCCTCAAAACAAGATATCAATAGCCACTATTCTATTTTCATGTCGTCAGTACAAACGTGAAATGAGCATGAAATAAAATGGACTTTTATTGAATTAATTCGTTCAAGTTTACCGATACTGCTAAAGCAAGGAAAATAAAAATGTTTCAATAATCTGAAATTAGGAACACCGGAAATCACATTTCTTGACTCATAACAAACGAATTCCCATTTATAGGGGACATAAATATCACTCTGACAGCAATTAAAACACCGACCATTTTTCTGGTCATTAATGGAATAAGCCATCTCGTCTTTGGAGCTACGAGGTTTATTTTTTCTCTTTCTCCTGAGAGCCATTATTGATCACTCATACAGCATACACTTATTTGTGAAGCTTTTAATGGGGTATTTGTCTAATGTCTAATTGTAATTTTGTTTTTATTTGGATGTTATATAAATTTTGTGCATTAGTATTCTTAATTACTGAGGTTTTTCTTCTAACTGTTTGAGTTTGCAGAGACTGGTATTCGTTGGGGGTTTGTTACGTTTCATTGCTATTTGTTTGTAGGGAGTTTTATTTAATTGCAAAGCTAGTGGATTAAGATCAGGCATTTGACTGCTATTGCGGGTGACCATACAGGAGCATATGCCTTAATATTATTTATTATTAATTCTAGGGAGTTGGAACAATTGTAGCTATTATAAATTAAAATAGAGACGAGTGTATAAACATAAATATGAATGAAAAGTAGCCTATATTTGCCAAAAAGGACGCGAGTTTAAAGAACGGATCAAAGAGCATAAAGCGTACGCCAAAAACAATGACACGACGTCTCTCTTCGCAAAGATCTAATAGAAGAGAGCCATAAAAGTGACTTCTACCCGGAGATCCTACACGTAGAAAAGAGAGGGCAAAGACTTCAACGTACCAGAGTAGTTAGAAATTTAGAAAAGTGTCCGTTGCATTGAAAAATTGCCAACGATTTTTTCTCCTCCAACTCCCGCATTTTTCGTGATATACAGAACGTTTTAACCGTCCCCCACTTTATCCTTACATTTCCAGATAGCGTCCTTCCCCTCCCCCTACCAGTGCATGTTAGTCACGAGCGCACTGGGTGCATGCCCCTCCCACTTGATGTTCGGGTATTCCTTCTCCCACACCCAAAACTCCATCGCACAGCCTCCTAAAATCCCCCCTTCCTTACGTCGCCCTCCCTTCTCATCCCTCACCCACCTCTCCCTCCCCTAATTTTTATTCCTATATATTCTTCGGCTTCTGTTGACATTGTATCGGATCGGCTCTGTCGAAACCTATGTCGTATCATAAAACATTTTATGTCACTCTTTATTTATGTCATTGCGAAGTCACTCTTTTCATTTACAATGTCAAGCAAATTCCACGAAGACACGCCTCGGGCTACTGAATTGTAGCTATTCTTAGTTAACAGCTGAGAGGCTTGGTGGATCCAGAATTATTAAAGAGGGATGTATTTTAATTGTTTTGCGCTTGGAAGGGAATCTGTCAGTGGAGTATAGTATGCTTTGAGGTTGATTTTTTTCGACATTTATATATCACAATGAATTTATTGACGATATAGAAACGGGCGAAGGTTAGTTTTATCATAGATTAAGTACATATATACTTTATGGTTTTACATACGTATCTTGAATGGGGAAAATACGATAGATTTATGTTCATTTCGAATTAAAAGATTCGCGAACTGGCCGCGAAAACTTTTGCGGCGTTACCCAATGAAGCTGCACAATAGGCAATAGATATTCCACCGAGAAAAATCATTTGCCTTGACCTGGACTCGAACCCGACCCGATTTCCGGCCAGGTTCTCTACCAATAAAGCTACCAAGATGTCCTCTTTCTCTATGGAAATTATAGAGGCTATAAAGGAAACAGTTATTGCCGGACTGCTGGAGATATCATGTCACAAAGCAGCCGAAATTGTGCGAATGGCGCCACCTTCCTAGAGGTTAAAGCCGACATTTAAACACTACGGTTCTTACTTAAAACAAATTCAAAGTTCGCGAACTGAAAGAAATCAGGGGTCCGGGTTCGAGTCCCGTTCAAGGCAAAATATTTTTTCTCTGTGAAATATCTTGTTATTGCGAGTCAACAATGTTATTTGAAGAGAATTCGATAAATTTACTATATTTAGAAAGCATAAAAGGATGAAGTGAGCTAGGCATAAGGGTTTCGACAGGACTTTAATTTTCCTTGAAACTACTTTTTCATATTTCATTAGTACAACAGCGAATCATTATTCATGGGAGTGAATTAAAAGGCAAATAGCAGGAAAATACAAGTGCTTTGCAAGCAAAGTATCTCATCCACTTTCACAATAGTTATAATAGCTTTTAAATGTATCCAAAGAATAGATCAGAACACTTGGTCCTAGGCAACATCAAGTAAACTTAGCTATTAGGAACAATATTGTACCTTGATAATGACACGGAAGCGTTAAAACCGGTTGGGCTGTACCCAAAAAACTGTTTGGACAACAAAGTTATCTTGATTTTTCTCTCGAATATGAACTTCAAAAAAGTAAGCTCGCGAACCATTGATCATATACGCTTGGTCCTGATTCATATCAAATCACTGTTTTCACTGATTACTAAACCCTAGATACAAATGATTTTATCACTTTCAACACTGCAGCAAGTTCAGAATTGATAGGCAATGAGTTATTTCCCATCAAGGGCAAATCTACATTTAAAGTTAAGCATTTGTTCCCCGCCTGCCTCATAACTTCCCGAAACATTTCTGTAGCTGATGGGTGTGGCCGATTTGCAGTGTAAATAGACGTTGTAGTGAGTGAATAGGTATATAACCACGCGTTCCAATTATTTCAATAGTCATTTTTATCACTAGTTTCGTTTCACTAGATAATAATAAGGTATAAAAAAGACGTATTGAATGTATTATGAGAAATTAGCCTAAATTCATTAAGTCAATGGTTGGCGAGTTACTTTGTGGATTGAATTAATTATTTCCAATCAGCAATTCATTAAGCAAATACTTATCTATAAGACAATATCATTAATGTACTGATTATTGTATTCAAGTAAATTTTAACGTTCTTCAATTTTTTTCGAGCGTTGCGTTAGTTTATGAGTAATTTAATCGTTGATCGCGCTCTTCTTTTATTAAAATAATAGTTAGTAAGAGCAAGAGCAGCTTTCATTTTCTCTGTTTCACTGCAAGCTTTCAAATATACGGACGATGAACAGTTTTCAAAACTATTATGGACACAAAATAAAAGGAATGGTAGATGGTTGAAAAGGGTCGCGGGTTTAAAACCCTCCCATGGCTTGGATATCACGGTTGTCTCAGAATTATCCTTAGGTCAACAGCGGGACCTTAACCTAAGTGCATAATTGTTGGACCTTAACACCATTCACTTAGCTCTAGGGCTCCATATTTATCAACTTTGTCCCTTCCGAAATACATATACTTTGAGCATTTTCCCCCGCTTGCCTTCCCACCGAAGATTCATAAACGCCTATTCTAATCTAACCCTTGTCTCGCCCTTTAGGCTTCCATTATTCCATTTGCCCCACTTGCGTCTTCCACTAATTCATCAAGTTCCCGCACTTCCCCCATCTCCCTTCTTTTGAGCTTATGCTCAGGTTACGATACAGGATCGGTAATAATCGAAGATAAAATTTCCAGGAATGGAGCGCAAAATACAAGCCAAAGTACAGCAACAATAGCACCGAATGAGATTTACATTTTCAATCACAAAAAACTACTTTTTGTTTCGTGAAGAAGGATTCATATTTATAGCATTTAAACGTTTTTTTATCCATAGATGAGGAAGGAGTAAGCAATGGGAGATTTTTAGTTGGCAAAATTAGGCGAGAGAAAGGTATTAGGGACAAAAAAGGAGGCGAATCTCTCATGTCCCATGCCTACTTTATGATCCAACAGCGAAGACTTGAGTGACTGTATGAATAATAATCGTCAATACGCATTGACATGAGGCGGAAATGAGACAATACAAAGATATAATACTAGACTAAACATACATGTATTAAAAATAGAAAAAGGCAGTAACTGAGAAAATAAAGGCGGCACAAGAGAGGCGATTTTGGTCCTCAGGCTACTTACAGAGAAGAGAATAGAGAAGAATCTACCGACGTTTGTTGCATTTGTAGATTATGAGGCGTTTCACAACGTGGAATGGAACTTTATGCTAAGGATTCTGAAAGAAATCGGAATATCATACAATGACCGAAGAGTTATCCATTGCTTGTATAAAAACCAGGTGGTTGTAATCAAATCAGCACCCGGCAGTAGGGAAACAAGGATAATGAAAGGAGTGAGAAAAGGCAGTGAGTGCACTGTCTCCCGCATTGTCCAATCGAGAAAGACATCCAAGAAGTCAAAGTGAAATCTCCAGGAGTGAATATCCACAGGAAGAAAATCAGCTTGCTGCTATTCGCTGACGACATAGCAGACATGGCAGAAGCAAAAAGAGATTTAAAGAAGACACTAGGAAATGTGGAAAGGACAATGGACAGATATTACCTGAAGATCAATAAAAAGAAAATTAAGGTATTGGTATGTAGTAGGAGAAAAGAAGCCGGGACCAAGGTTAAACTAGGAAAACAGACATCGAGGAGGTGGAAGAGTTGTGTTACCTGGGAAGTCGAGTAACCAGCGATGGAAGAAGTAAAAGAGAAATTACCAGGGGTATTGCCCAGGGGAAATGAGCTTTTTACCAAAAGAAAATCTTGCTAACAGCTGCAAATGCAAGCGTGGAAGTGAGGAAATATTTCATTAGAGCATACATCTGGGGCATTCTACTATACGGCAGCGAAGCATGGATGATAACTGCAGCAGAGAAGTCAAGGCTGGAAGCATTTGAAATGTGGTGCTACCAAAGAATTATTAAGATAAAATGGATCGATCGAGTGACAAACGAACAAGTTTAAGAAGAGTGAGAGAAATGAGAAGTCTACTGAGAACCCCAAAAAGAAGACGGGACAACTTAATCGGCCATATCTTCCGGCACGATGGCCTGATGAAGACAATGTAATAGTGAGCGGGAAGAATGGAAAAGACAGGACTCCAATGAGATATGTGGAACAAGTTGCGAAGGATGTAAAAGAAAAAAATTACGTTAATATAAAGAGGTTGACCGATAGAAGAATCGAGTGGAGGGCTGCGTCAAACCAATCCTAGGATTGTTGAAGAATGATGATGACTGAGAAAATGCCTAATAATAAGCAATAATTTTGTCAATGTTGACGATTCCTGTTTCTAAAATAGTTTGATTAACTAAGTCAGCAGGTTCATGAATGTTAAAGTACAACATAAATTCTATGCACTAATTATTAAAAGTAATAGCACTTTTATGATGGATACATCAGTTACAAGTACTATGAGATTTAGCAACAGAAGGTTGGTAATGAAATTAACGATAAAACTTACAATTTTAAGCATCGCCATAATGGAAAAAAACGTAGATGATATATCAGAATTATAAATTCAAGTAAGAAGAGAATAAACTCACTTCCACTGAAAAACTAGTTAGAAAAAACACATATTTCAGTCCATTTGGCATAATATAAAAAACTAAAAAGTGACTTGTAAGGGCACATGAATCCATTTGTTGGTATATGCTCATTATATAAAAAGATTCATTTTATCGAAATGCTGAAATATTAGGCAATAAAAGAAAAAAAGACAGCTCCAACCTTTCGTCGAGAGAAAAATTAAAGACGGTAATTGCTTAAAAACCAATAAATTTCACAATACGTGAACACATATACAGGCCATAAAATAACCTAAAACGACTTTTTGAACGACCCGCTTGATACATAAAATGAGTGTAGTAGTTCAAAGCACTCAAGATTCTAGATACTTGCGATCCTTTTCATGTTTGTTTGGACACGTACTTCCAATGAACTTGACCTATATTCTTCGGAGCATGAGCCGATGGAGCTGAAAATAAGAAAACGCAGCTAGCATATCATTCCAATAGGGTGATTCCATTTTAAAGTGGTTGAATTATTTTCATTTCCCGGTGGCGTCTTGCGTGATTTACTCTTTAACAGAAAACGCATCTTCGAAATAAAATAGCACTGAAAGAAAGCATGAAATTAATTAAGATAAGTGTCAGTTTCTTCACCAGCTGTTTGGCTCGGGAAATATTATCAGCATGAAATAAAGTGTTTCTCGCAAGACTGCAGTTTTGCTGGTGAAGGGACTGCCAAATTCTGCTATTTTTGTTTGCTGTGGTGTCATTTTTTGTCCCTCAAACCCATAACATTCACGATCCAGCGCTTAAAGTAATCAGAGAAAATGGAAATAGAATTAGAGTTTCAATGTGCACAAACTGCTGAGGCTATGTCACATTATGCTATTATTAACATAATTATAAAAGCAGCATGTTGACATAATTATAGACGAAAAACCAAAATTGAAGGAAAATATTTGGATTCGAAAAGCACAGCCCTCTCTTTCCTATTAGTTAGTTGCTTCAAGTTAATTTCAATATATATAAATATATATGATATTCTGGACTTGTAACTGAACCTCCTCTAACTTCGAGATCCGGAAATTATGAACAGAATGAAAGTTGACCGAGAAGTGAGGCGGAATTTGTGACTACTATAGGTTTCCCTCGAAGCCCAAAATGTTGGTACTCTTCTCATTTCTGAAACTGGTTCTCAACATTTTTTATTGTAGTCAAAAGAAAAATTCTATTAAGTTTATTAGAAGTTTCACTTGATCCAGTTATCTCCAGCGCCGATCTACCTGGAGCTGGAGGCATACCCGTTCCCACCACACCCCTGTAATTTTTCACCCAGCCCACTCCCTGAAATAGTGAAGCGCCATCTTGCACCCGAGATGTCAACTCCCTGTAAGAGACCGATTATGCATCACCACATTAATAAATCAGGTATTTTACGACAAGCAACCGTCAACGGAGGGCGGGAAGACCGTAAACGCACGAGCACCATATTGCCTCTGGATCCAACAACAAAATATTTAGAATTCGGGACTCAAGAGCCCCTCGAACGACCGCCGATCGCGCCCACGTAAGAGCATTTCCGTAGCTACCCGTAAAGAAACTGCCGGACCACGTAACACGCGGGTGGGTTTTTCAGCGCTGATATTTCCGTGCTTTGCAGGCGTTTACCGAAGCCTGCCCCAGAACCTTCCTCCGCCACCCAAAATGCTTATTCTAGCGCGAGCGAGAAGAACGCTCATGGCTGCGATTCTATGGCAGGCCGTGCATGAATTGTGCGTCACCCTTCTGCAATGTCATTTATATCCCACGAATACAAGTCACGCCTCACTGAGAAGAGGTGGGGGAAGCGTCAGGGGCAGGAGTAGGATTATATCCCCGCAAAATTCAAATAAACTCGTGTCCGCATTATGAGCCATGTTTTGAGAATCCTTCGGTCCACGAATATCTTTCGTAGTGCTCTAGGAAGGCCCCTTCGATCCAAACCTCGGTGTTTTATCTGCGTGACTCATCACTTAGATTAAGGGAGAGCCAGGAGACTTTGGTTCAAGGTCCGTTCCAATTCCATCTGTTTGGAAGAAAAAAAGGGATACCGGAAGCATTGAAATTCGAGATTTTCCCCCGGCTAGCAACCTCGAGACTTGCGCGGCGATGGCGCCGTTTCATGCACTGAGTGTTTCCTCACGCGAGATTCTTTCACTCCCCGCCGAGATTTATTTCTGAAATCGCTTCCATCAGCTATAGCATCATGAACCCTGCCCCTATGTGTTTATAGATTATAAATTAGCCATGTTACGTTGTCGAGTTACTTAAGAAAGCCCCTGAGTTATTTCATGGCCGAAAATAGATTGTGACAATTACATCGATTATAGGTTGCGTTCATTAGAATGATGGGTGACAACCACAAAATATTTAGTGGCCACATTTTGTCACACGAATTATGATTCATATTTCCAATGTTGTATGGAATTGTTTTGTTGCCAAAAACTGTGACTCTGACATTCGAAAAAAGTGGTAAAAATAAAACAGCACCTGGTGATTTATCATACGAATTCCAAAATATAGATACACATGTTTTCTTGAGACCCGTCGCAGGGGCATGTGGCAGTGGATGGTAGGTCATCAGCCGTGAAATTGACTCTTATTTGAAAAAAAAAACTGAAACATGGCATCGCTCAAGGATAAACTCGTTTCTCTCACTGAGGAAAACGAAACCAAGCTCGGCGACTGCATTGATGTCAAACGGATTCTTAGATTGTCAAATTGAGAATTCAGCCTCAATTTGGCATATTCAGGCAATTTAAACCACTCATAATTAATGGACCGTGCCATTTACATGCAATAAAACTGCAATAAAAATAATTTGCTCGAGGATTGGCCTTGAATAATACTGAATCATGATCAAATACACAAGAAATGTTTAGCGGAGATTGTGCGGAAAAGATTCTTCTTGCCATAGGCAATGCAGCAATGCAACCGTTAAAGAGGGTAGCTTATTGTTACTATGCCCGTAGTGAATTGAGCGCCTTTGTACAAACTCGTATGATCTTCAACTTGACTCTCAGAGATTCTTGGCTTGGCGACTTTCCGTCGTCAAGCCAAGTCAGGTAATTCTCCCACGTCATCGTAGCATTCGATAAGTCTATCTTACCAAAAGGTATACTAAACACCGTTTATAATGCCGTCGCCTATTTTCCACGGCTAATTTCTCAGCCAACCTCTAAATCCTGAGGTTGACTCGCTATTCGTGGCTAATTACGTGCACTCGGTGGTTTAAGCTCAGTACCGAATACATAAACACACAATTACAGGAATTTGAAAATGCTAATAGCGTTTTCGAGGTGATATTTCTGAGAGAACCTAGTCTAAGAATGGCTATTCTGTTGATCTCAGTTAACCCTAACCTAAAAAATCTCTGCAGTGAATATTAAAGCGAAACGGTATAAAAAGCAGCACAAAAAATAAAACGTAATTAAGTAAGTTTGTTGGCCTTTCACACCACGGACAGTAAAATTTGAAAAATAGTGACGAGTATATTGGAAAAAGCATATCACATACAAATTACCCTACGAATAAAAGCTATGAAAATGACGGAAACTGTTTTTGGCAGTTTGGTGACGTTCAAGGAAAACTTAGATCTCAGAAATTTTGTAAAATATTTGGGTGTCCTGACCATCATACTATCCCCTAATGTGTGTTCTTCATGTAAAAATCAAATACAACGTGCACAGCTGTTACAAAAAGGCAACGTGCGAATACTGTCTAAATTGCAGAAAAGCTTTATCTAGAAAAAATGTAGGCTCATTTATAACAACCTATGAACTCATTTTATTAGGAGATTAGTACTAAATCGCTCAACTGAATTATTATCGCATTGTTTTACAGCGAGTTCCTAGCTGCACTTTCTAAGACAGCTAATTTTTCCGTTGCGTTTTGCGTATATTTTGCGTAAGTAGTAAATTATTTATTGATTTTGAATCAAAATTTGGTCACTTATAATTACTAATCCACAACCTCAAACTAAAATAAGACAAGAATATTCGGCATGAGTGGTAAGAGTCATATTCAGGACTCAAAACTTCGGTGTAGGAAATCCTTACACTTGAGATAAGATACTAAGCTTCCCTGTGCCGCCTGTGATAATTCCGGGAGATTTTACTCCATGAAATTACATAACACGTGCTGTCGTACTGAAGCATTTCCTGGTTTAGAACTCGAGAGGTTCTAAGCAGTAGCCGAGCACAATATTCACATGGCTACCAGGTCGGCAAACTTCATTGCAAGCTGTAAGAAAACTCGAATCGGAAACGCTAAAATCGAATGGTCAACGATTTTACTCTACGACGAATACGGCAAAATTAGTCGGCATTCCCTCATTACTAGCGTTCGGCTACAGAGGAGACAATGAGGGGTTCAAATCTGGGCGATGATCCAGCGGCATTTACGGCGTCGCAAATATACGTACGATTTTAAAGGATAAAAATGATCTTTATCGATTTTAGAAACGTTTAAACATAAATTTCATTTCATACCTTTACAGTAAGTTTTATGACTTGTTATTGGCCTTTAATGCCATTTGCATATCGAATTCCATTAATTGACCATTTTCGTCAATTTCATCGTTTTTGAAATGAATATCTCCTTAAATCTTAATATGCATAGGGGCTTATCCTAATATGCCCCTGGGACAAACCCTTACTACGCAAACAACGAATGTTTGCCGCAATAGCATATACCTTCTTCTTTCCTTCTTCTTCTCCTGCTTCCTTTCTTTCTTCCGCCTTGTAGCTTTAACTAAGCAATAAAAATACTCCCAGGCAAAGAGTCTCGAATTAGCAACATTCCCATTATTTTCCACCAAACTCGCCGACGACTTCGTTAGCGTCTATGCAACCGCTTCCAAACGCGCCAATATTTACATTCCTAGAGCCAGAATCAAACTGAAACCAAGGTATATTGGCTGCATTACACGACAGGGTCTGCACCGTGTCGAATGCAAGTGCTTCTGCAGCCGAACGCACCCGAATGGGGGAAAAAAAGGTCTCCCAGAGTACCTGGTCGCTGTAAATCAACCGGGCGCCGCCATCAAATGGCGCCGAGCCCGAACTCCGAGACGAAGGCACGAGAGAAGGGAAGCACTCCGGATTTTTTTTTACTCGGTCGCTGTGAAAGTCTGCTAAAAAATAATGTTATGCCGACGAGGCGAGGATACCCACTCATCTTTCCCTCCACTGCGCGAAATCGTGTCCATTACGACTAGGGCGTTAAAAGGGCTCCCAGTGCACCTTCAACCACCATCCTTTCCCCCACCCTACCACCCATTACCCAGCACTCCTCCCCCCCCCCCCCCATCCTCCTCCTCCTCCTCTGAATCCCTTCACCTCCCCCTTCCCTCTCTCTTTTTCGTGGGAGTAGTACCTAAGAATAGGTGGCGCTTAGGGGAGTGACTCATTTGCGCCCCACATTCGATAGGGATAAAAGCATTAAACAACTCGAGGCATCCTCCTCGCCGCGGCCTCCCGTCTTGAGTTCTCCCGAGAGCGCATCTTCGTTAATCGTGTCGGAAATCATCGAGTCTTTAAACGCGCATCCCTTTGCCTGCCCTGGCCTCGAGGGCAGGTGGATTGGCTCGCTCAATGTCCCCTCGCGAGCAAGAGCAAATTGAAAACTTTTTCTTCCTGTTTCATTCAGAGGTCAACGGAGGGATAATGTACAAACCGGGACGAAATTTGTACGTGTCCTTTCGAGTCTATCACCACGAATAGCAAATTAAGGTTTATTAGGTGCTTCGTGGATTAACATCAAGGAGAAAACGTGAAAAAGACAAGCTATTAATATACGCCCCGCTTCACCCAATATTACGTTAGGATTTGGGAATCATATTAAAATAACTATATAATGTATGAGCCGAAATCCGAAGAAAGCCCCGCCATTCTTGTAAAGTTGCTTTTGGGTGACTAAAAGCGCCGCACTGAGAAATTAGTAAATCTGTGATGGAACCCATTGAGACAAAACATGTGCTAACTTAGCACAGAGACAGACATCTATCTCGTGATCGTACTCCCGGCAACACGGAAGTAGATGAGTACAGTATTTAATTAGTTCCTTAAGAGGTCGTATAACAGCAATAAGATCGATAAGATTAAAAAGAATATACTTTGACAGATGGGTCAAATATTTGTTCTCATACGTAACCTTCATGGCCAAAGAAGAACAGGCTCAACATCAATAATCCAAAATGACAAGATACTAAACCCATCATCTTGTCAAAATACTCCCCCATTACTTGAGATGAAGAATCGACGAATTTCAGAGGAGAGATTACAATATAGCTGAAAAAGACTCGATGGCTAATGACTATTCACCCCATGCCACACGCTCATGCTTCGTTTTTCGGGGTGAAATACACATGTTAATTAGGTAAGCGTTTATTCTTATATCTATCAGGTATTCTACTCCCATCATGTATCTGATTCTCATATTATCCTTCTAATAATTAGCACTCGATAATGAATTGAGAGTTACCGGCCATGTGCCACGGTACCGTCGGACCTGAAAGGAGAAGCAAAGATGTAACAAAAGCAGAGTAGCATCAAAGAATTTAGTATTCACAAAGCTTGATTGAGAGCGAATTCTACGTATGGTATGGAAAAACCTTTCGTTGTGCGAAAAAAACTACTTTTGAATAGCAAAAAATTTCCAATAACAACTAAAAATTCTGTTGTGGCATCAACTGGGGACTTTTTGACCCATAGTGAGATTGAATTTACTAAAAAGTAGCCATGTGTGTTTTATCTTTGCTGAGACGATGAAATAACCCTGGCCGAAAATACCTCAGCGATTAATTGGTCTGTGCGCGCAATTAAAAAGTAAGAGGCTTTCTAAGTTCAAGTACACCATTATGATTCTCAAAAACAATTCAATGTCCACAGAGAAAAAGTCATTCACCTTGACCGGGTTAGAACCCGGAACTTCTAGCATAGATCTACTCGTGTCTCTTTAAACCCTCGAGATACCTGAGAATGAAGAATCGGCGAATGTCAAAATTAGAGACTACACGTGTAGTCTCTAATTTTGACGTTCACCTATGCTAGAAGTATAGTGTTTTGTCACATCCACATTGTATTGAGTACACCACTACAAGGCTGTGTGGCAAGGGGCTACGCTTATCTCCTAATGACAACTCTAACGTACTCACAGGTCAGGAACGGAAAAAGAGAATTAGATAAAAAGTTTGGTTTTTTTGGGCGTCAAAAATGTCAATAAATAGATGCGGCTCTTATGTTCCATCCCTTTATATTTTATGGCAAGAGAGATGGTTCGGAATATTTAGGGACAAAGCGTGCCACACAGCACTGTCCAAACGCATTGTTTTGTGAAGGCGTAAAAATGGTGCTGAGTTGGTCTGCTAACTCATCATTAGAAAGAATACTAACCTCACCAGGCACGATTAGGATTTAAGTTCCAGGGTTCCGTTATGCAAAATTATTTTACTGTTGCTCTTGAACACCTCCAAAATTTATGATCCCTAGTCAAAACAACATCCTGTGCTAACTAGTTTTTCATGAAATAGCTACAAATTTTCTGGTAGCCTCGATAAATAAAAGCAGAATTTCTACAAGGAAAAAAATCTACCTCGACCGGGACTCGAAACCGGACAACCTGATTTCCGGCCAGGTACTACCAGTTGAGTTACCCTCGGAGTAGAACTCGGAAATCAGGGGATCCGGGTTCTAGTCCCGGCCGAGGTGAAATTTTTCCTCGTGGAAATTCTACTATTGTGCGTTTCAGCGAGTGACTCCGCTTCGGTATTCGCGGCTAGTTAGTAATCCTTGAAACGATAAATAAGTTATTTTTATACTACTGGCATATGTATTTCTCCCATCTGGAAACTACTACTACTGGAAAGGTAGTCCACGTACCGTAGCGCAGCGTCTGTTCCTCAATGAGGCGGCAGTGAGAAGGCGTCTGACCCCAGTGGGGCTATCAAGTGATGGTGTCACGTTCAAAACACTATTGAGGCAGGCAATGGGAAATCACCTCAATTAAACTCTCCCAATAACACAATGGACTTGAACATAGAGAATTGAATCCTGGTAACTACGGAGCTCGGGACCAAATTAGTGGGACGGGTGTCGTGCCCGGAAGCAGGGTAAGCAAGGACTCTGCGGTAGTCATCTCACGAAATCATTGCACGAAAAGAAAGACAGCAGCAACGGCAGCAGCAGCAGTGAAGAAGAAACCAGAGAAGAGAGGAACAATTCTAAGGATCGGGACATGGAACGTTAGGACGATGTTAAAGGCAGGAAAACTAGAAAACATTAAGCGTGAAATGGAGAGGGGAAAGATCGATTTGTTGGGATTAAGCTAAGTAAGAAGGAGAGACAAGGGAGACTTCTGGAGTGAAAATTACAGGGTTATATACAGTGGAGGGGAAGACAGCCAGCGGGGAGTAGTAGTTGTATTGAATGCAACATTAGGAAAACGGGTATTGAATGTGGAACAGGTAGGCGATATAATACTAGCTATCGAAATCAAAGCAAAGCCGTCGAATGCAGTTGTAGTACAGGTTTACATGCCGACAGGGGGACATGGAGAAGAGAAAGTAGACGAAGTATATGACCAGTTGGAAGAATTAATCGGGAAATTAAAGGGCAGGAAGAACCTAAAAGTTAATGCGAGATTGGAACGCTGTAATAGGAGAAGGGAGGGACCGAAGTGAAGTAGGAGAGTATGGTCTGGGTGTAAGAAATGACCGGGACGAGAAAGCAGTGGAGTTCTGTAGGAGGAATAATATAGTGATTACAAACACGTGGTTTAAACACCACCCTAGGAGTAGGAACTCATGGAAAATGCCGGGGGATATGGGAAGATACCAACTATATTATATCATGATTAGGCAAAGATTCAGGAACAGCGTGAGGAATTCGCTTAGTTTCCCAGGCGCAGATGAAGATTCAGACCATAACTTGGCAGTGATTAAATGTGAGATGAGACTAAAAAGGTTGAAAGTAGGAAGGAGAATAAAAACGTGGGACGTAGAAATACTGATTAGAACGAAGAGAAGAGAATATCAGGAGATTGTGGATAGATGCATGAGAGAAGAGGAGGGAAGAAGAACAATAGATGAAGGATGGGAAATGATAAAGATGGGCATAAAAGAAGCAGCTGAGAAAACAATTCGAACAGTAGACGGTAGAAGGATCAAGAAACCATGGGTAACAGCAGAAATGATGGAAAGGATCGAGGAAAGAAGGAAATGGAAAAATGTAAACAACGCTAGGCAAAAGGTATTATAAGGAGATAAACAACAGACTTAGGAGAGAAACAAAGAGAGCAAGAGAAACGTGGTGGAGTCAGCAATGCGAAGAGATGGAGAGACTTCAGAGAAATAGGCAGTCTGTACTCAAAGGTTAGAATGTTACTGGGCATCAAGAAATGGAAAACGGTCCCGTGCATCAAAGATAGAATGGGAAATTTAGCAATGGAACCAGAGGAGATCCAGCGTCGTTTGAGGGAATATGTTGAGGAACTATATGATAGCGAAAATAGGCCTAGGAACTTAGACATAGAAGAGGAAATGGACAAAGATGAGGATGACGTGGGCCCCGGAATATTTGATAGTGAGAGAAGGCATTACGAGAAATGAAGGCGAGAAAAGTGGTGGGGATAGATAACATCCCAGCTGAGCTTCTAAAACCCCTAGGAAGAGGGAGAAGGGAGAGATTTAATGAACTTGTTAGCAGAATATACGAGGAGGGGAATTGGCCGGAGGATATTGTAAAAACCGTGCTGATACCCTTCCGAAAAAGTGGGTGACAAAAGAATGTGAAGACTATAGAATGATAAGCTTGATTTATCATGCGGCAAAGGTAATGCTTAGAATAATCAACATAAGAATGGAAAAGAGAGCAAATGAATTTCTAGGCGAGGATCAGTTTGGATTTCGGAAGGGGAGGGCCATTCGGGATGCGATTGCAGTGATGAGAATACAAGTGAAAAGGAATCTACAATATAATCAGGATATGTTCGCGTGATTTGTTGATTTCGAAAAGGTGTTCGACAGGGTGAGGTGGGACAAGTTAATGGAAATATTGCGGAAGATAGGAGTAGACTGGAGAGACAGGAGACTGATCCGGAATTTATCCATGGAGCAGAAGGCGCAGGTGAGAGTAGCCGAAGGAGAATCGGATTGGGCCACAATAGGGAGGGGAGTAAGGCAGGACTGTCCGTTATTACCGGTACTTTTCAACATATACTCGGAGGAAATGGTGAGAGAGGCTTGGGATGAGCTTGAGGCTGGAGTAAAGGTCGGGGGGAAATTGATAAAATCAGTGAGGTTTGCGGATGACCAAGCGCCAGTCAGCCCGTGGCTTGCAAAAAATGCTGGATGCATTGCAGGGACAGTGCGAAAGATACAGGATGAAGATAAACCAGAGGAAAACGAAAGTTATGCGATTTTCACGAACAAAAAGGGCCAGTATAACTATAAAAGTAGGAGGTCAGAAGCTAGAAGGTAGAGCAATTAAGCTATCTAGGTAGTGTGCTCGACGAAAAAGGGTATAGGAGCAGTGAAGTGAGAAGGAGAATCGCATTGGCAAAAGAGGCTTTTACTTGCAGGCGTGAACTAATGACAGGGGCGCTGAGTAGGGAAGTGAAGAAAATACTAGTGAAAAGTTTGATATAGAGCGTTACACTCTATGGGGCGGAAATGTGGGCTTTGCGAAAAGAAGATGAAAACAGACTTAGGGCTTTTTAGATGTGGGTGTGGAGAAGGATGAAGAAAGTAAATGCAAATGCAGGGAATTTTCCAGAAATGCAAAATTCCCTGACAATTCCAGGTTTTCCCGGTTTTCCATGACGATCGCCACCCTGTCAGGTCTAAATCAAAGTAAGTTCTTGTAAGTGAAAATACTCGAATATAGTGAAAGGCATTAACGGTCGTTTAAAGTGGTTACTCTTACCCTAGTTGTCGTAACCGTAATCTGCTCAAGAAAGTCGTGGATTTCTGTGATAAGATTATTGTTTGCTTTTTAGAATTTCTCACTTCTAAGATATTGGTTTGAAATTTCTATCAGAAGTTTAAGGGTTTATTGAATTTTAAAAATTTCAAATGCTTTAAATGAACATGCCGTGTATGATTAAAATTTTAGTGAAAACGTCTAGAAGGGATGAATGCAACTTAAAGTCACTCCAATCATTAAAGAATTGCTGGTAGCTTTCAGGTGGTAGTAGATATTGCTCAAGGAGGATGTAAAACCTCTGGGCGGCATTTTTATACCCAAAGTGAAAGACGCTATATAGTAGAAATAGTAACTCACGATCAGACTGACGGGTATAAAGCATTTGCAGTGCCCTTCACCGGAGCATACGAGTCACGATTTCGCTAAAAAAATCCTTCATCCTAACCCAAGGTCCTTAAAGTCATAAGCCACAATATACTTAGACAACGTATATACTTAAGTATATATCACTAAGTATATACCACAAAAGTATATACTTTAAGGACCTTAATCCTAACCCACACGTCCATTTGGTACCTGGTTTGGAATATTCTTGGCATAATTTGCGCTTAAAAATATTAGTCGAAGAAATCGTTCTTTCATTATAAATACAGATTATCACATTCGCCTAATATGGTTCAAGTAGCGAAAGAGAGAATGTTTATTATGAATGCTCTTTATGAAATGATATTTAGCTATGTATCTCCTCGCCGTTAACGCTCAACTAGTGCTCTAGCCATTGACGTAAAAGACGTCTGATTTTACCAGGTCATTGATGATTTTCTACGATGGGTGGCGGACGTGAAGTGTGCTTTTGTATGGTGCATCTACGGGTAATGAACTCTCTTGTCTTCAGTTACTAGAATCCTCCCTAAGGCTTTGGACACAAATATTTAGTCGGGATCAACGCATATGACAATTGATTCAACTACGTATTTGAGCTCAATTGAATGACGTTCTCTTCTATACCGTCAATAACATCAAGAATGCCATCACTACTAAAAAAGTAAGTAAGTACATATGACGATGTAGATACGAGTATTCATCAATGGGGAACATGCACTATTTTTTATAACTCTTTGAATGTGAAGTTTATTAGCTAAAATGTGCTAGGCGAAAATACTGCTGAACAATTAAGTTGCGTTACAAAGATATTACTCTTTGAAAATTGTACCTTTTCGGCAGCTTAAAAACACTACGTCATCGCATGACGTCACGGCACGGTATCGCTATGGGCGTTGTTTATCTGTTTATGCGTGGAGGTAAGTTGTTAAATGAATACTTGGCGATAAGGTATGTATTTATCTCATTTTTTAATTAAGTAAACGATTGTATTTCGATTTATAATTTACGTAGTATTGATGGTAACGAGCACATCGTCCATTAATTATATAATGCCTCTTTAGTGTCCAAGAATTTCTACTACGCCTATGCAATCGCTGTTTTTTTTTTAAGAAGAACGCCGCCATAAGGGAGTCAACCAAAGGAAATTGTCGAAATGTGCTTTTTTAAGTATTTTTTCAGTCGTAGTTTCGTTCGAGAAACGGCTAAAAACCTCTAAACAATATATTCACTTCGTTTTCTTTTAAAAATAAATGTCTATCTCCGAAGTAATATGGAACCTACACCGTGCAGTGACGTCAGAAGGCGTTTCTGGTCACGCGACTTTCGTCAATTTCCGGGAACATTTTAATATCATTTAATAATCTTTGTGGTGGGCGTAGAAACATTTGGCTTATATATTTAAATTGGCGAGAAAATTTCGCATTAAGTACATCATTCATCTTCGAGAAACAAATTTCATGCATATTCCCCATTCCTAGTGATTTAGTGGAAAGACCTTCGGTTAAATGGAAAATTTTCGTTTTTTATTATACTATTTAATATATTAGGCGATTATAGCATGAGTAATATGAGGAATGTAGTTTGGTTAGACCCTTTGGTTGGATTGATTCAGAAGTTTATTCATATTTCCATGGCCATTTCATGTGTTTTTCCGGCCATAAATATGGCGGTGACCAGCGTTCAACAATGTTCAACAATGGAGGTTCGTAGTAGCTGAAACCGTAACATTATGATAAAAAGCGTCCACTCTGATTGTGAGACTTTTCGTTACTATCTGAACCGTGATACGATCCTATTAACCACCTAAAAATTTTAGGCTTTATGCCCTGCATTTTGTTCACAGTGCTCCTTGAAAAGCATATGAGAGAAATAATTGTCATGCAAAATGATTCAAGTCAAAATTAAAAATTCAAATTACATGTACATACCCTGATTTACATACGCCATACCTTGAAATCCACTCCGAGGATGTGTGGCAGGGGGTAAATATCACCAAACATGCACTATTGACATGCAACTAGGCTTATACATGGAAACATGTTAGAAATAGAGTCACATGCAGCTAGATGGTTAGTACCTACATCAATTTGCAGAAAATGAATATTCATGTCGCCGTCTAAAATTTGAATAATTCTCAGTATCAAAATTGAATTTCCATATATTTTAATGACGATTTCCATAATTTATTGAACGCTGGTACTAGTTATATCAGCTGAATATATTTTCATGTATCCATATCATATGATATTTAATATTCACTGTTGGTGGAATTTGAACAAAATAAAAGTAAACCAATAAAGGTACGAGAAATGTAAAAATATATTTTCTTGGAAGTTGATTTATAGTATGGTTATAATGTCCTTATTTATGAATTTATTACTACTTCTTTATGCTTGAAAACTTGGGTATTTTTATTTGTATACTCGCAATATTAATGCTGATGCATTAATTCCAAATAATAAAGCCACAAATGATGATTGGAATTAATTAGTGTATAATTACTCTCTCGGTGCTCTGGATGTGGGTAACAATAATTTTGAGAACCTTTATAAGCTCTCGAATTGTTTAGGTGCATAAAATTTTGTTGAGATTAATGGAAATAGGCTAAGAATAAATTGCTTTATTCTCTGCCTTTTCCGTTGTATTTTTACTAGATAATGTATGGCAAGGTCGTGGAAAATATTATTTTCCCACCCTCCAGGCTCTACTACAGTTGATTTCATCTCTCAGGGGCTCAAATAAACTTCTTTCTCTATGTTTGCTGTTCATTCTTCATCCACTGCTTCCGCTAACTCTGCGCCAGATGGCATGCGATGAAGGAAATATATATCCTCTCACAGTGCCTCGAAACTAATCTTGAAACGTCGATTTTTCGTTCAACGCGAATCTATTTAGCGCTAAAATCTCTGGAGGAAAAATGCCAATGAAGTATTGCGAATTTTGCTAGCATTTTGGTGGTTAAGGAGGATAGCCAAATATATTATAGTAATGCATTGCATTTGTAGGAGTCATTATATGCTACTCCGTTTTAGGCTCTAGTACTTTAAATAATTTATCTCCATTAAAATTTTCCTCGCATTAGTTCGGTTTTAAAAGCACGTGTCCGTTTTAAAAGAAATTCGATCGAGATCATTGAATTGAAAATTATTAATTGCGATGCATCACTTACCACTTAGGAAAAACGTTTTTTTATTATACGCAGACTCTACATTGTCTAAAACGTCGGGAAGTACACTTTCACGCGTGCTGTGCTTATTTCCATGACCAATCTGTTCGTGTTTTCTCGTTTGCTTCACACACCGTTATATAGTGTCAATGAGGGAAATGGAAAGTATTTCATCCATTTATAGGCTAGAACAAATAGTGGACTCAGGTGGTGCTTCATTGAAGTGACTGTAAGAGGCATACCCAGGCCAAGAGATGGCAAAATAAAACAAGAATGAAATTGAAATAATTACTCAAGATTCTGAAATCCTTCCCAATCCATGAAAATCAATGCAATTTTTATTCACGGCTTACCCACTTCTGAGAGGTAACTCTTTGCTATTAGGGGAGCGGACCAACAACTAAGGCCATTTGCACAATAAGGATAGGTAGTATTTTTAGAAGAGGCAGGAATTTAGGGAGTGAAAAAACACACCCTAAACCTAAAATGTTTAGGAGGTTGAGAGAAACCCAGCGTCGAGGTTAGCATGCTCTCAACAAAATGAGCAAAAGGGGTCCACAGTCTAACGTCCTATGTGACGGATGGAGTACTGAACTTGAAGTGCCCTCCGCATCGCAAGTATGAATCGGTATACCACCCACATACCAACCAAAACCTGCCACTGCAAAATATGAACCCAGGTCCTCAGAGTTGGAACTCCAGCCACCACACCTACCAGACCCTCGGTGATTCTAATAGTAGTCATTCTGGAGAAGTGACCTACGGTCATTTGCGTTCTTTTAGGTTAATAGGTACCTAATTGGGTATACGTAGAATTTTTCGGTTAACTGAGGAAAAGCGAAGAGAACCCCGGCGTCGGCATTAGCGTGCTCTTGATAATAGGCGCCATGGATTCTACGGTTTTACGTCCCTTTCGACGGACAGAGTACTAGACTCAAAGTACTCTCCACACAACACTTAAGTATGGACCGGTATTTCAACGATAAATCCCTTCCTTTCCCGGGATTCAAACTTGGGCCCTCGGGATTGGAACTGGAACTCCCAAAATTTGCATCTTGAATTTTTTTGCCATCCAAAAAGCTCATCAAAAGCCGCTGAAATATCGTGATCAGTATTTTTTTGCCTGGACTGTTGCTCTTTGTATTACTTGCACTTGAGGCAAGGAGAATATATTTCAATAAGAGTGAGACTCCCCTCCTGATTTCCATAATTTTGATCAGTATTCTCCGTGCTGTATTACCTACAATATATACCTCCATATAATGGTGATGTGATAAAGACCGAATGATTAAAACAAGTAACAGTCGATGAAGTTCTTCGAGCAATAGGAATATAGGATTATCTTCATTAGTCAACAATCCTGAGATTGGTATGACGCAGCTCTCCACTGAATTCTTCTATCATAAAATACCAGAAGACTACTTAAAAACTTAATTGGGCACAATTGGGGACACGATAATCTCATAAACACCGTCGCCGACGGAAAAATGTATGAGAAATTCACACAGGAGGCCATGAATATAGTATATGGAAACGGTTATGAAGGATGTGAAAGGGAAGGATGACGTTTTATATGACACAATAATTGAGTGCAAAGTTTGGTAAAACCAATTTTAGGACTGGCAACCAGTTGTAATGATATTTTAGTTTCAGGAGAAAGCTATCAAAATGGATACTCACGCTCTTACATTCACACTCATATGTACGTAGAGACGGATATGCATGAATGGCCGATTATTCGCGCTATTTACATTTTTTTATGTCCTCAGTTTCTCTTTGAGGCGTTTCATCCTGGATCTTTCGTTTTACCTACACTCCCGCCCAAAATTCCCCGCTCCTTTTTTTCTCGCCCTCTCCTACCCCTTCCTTCCATTCTCCGAGCTGCCTCCGCCTCAATCCCTTCTCTCCCTCTCTCAATCTCTTCCCCCGACAGACCCTCTCTCCTCTCGTCTCCGCCCCTTTCTCTCTCCCTTAACGACTACGGAATAGCCAAAGTCGCCTGAGACTCATTCTCGCCCACTGCCTTCCCGCCTGAACTGCACAGGTGCAAAAAAAGACCACCGATTAGCCGTAGGCTGAGATGCTCTCTCCGCTTAAAGCGCCGTGGAATATTAAAACGGAGCAGAAGAGCAAGAATATCCCAGAAGCTTTACGCGGATACCTCCGGACTTATTTGTGTCCACCCACCGGACAATCCGGAGGATGAAGACGTGAGACTCTCGAGCGACGATCATGGATTATTTTATCCCCTCGGGCCATTCCTCCCGCGGGTTTTCAGATTGGAGGAATTTATGATACTATTTTGAGGCTCGTTCTGTGTGGGAGCCGGTCTCTTTCCTCGCAACCCGAAGTAGGTAGGTAGATAGAGAAAAAAGATGAGAAAGTTTCTGCTGATCGATACGCCGATCTGAGTAACAAGGAGGTTCACACGAATTACGTAGGGAGAATACACGCATGGTATATCATACATACAGGATACAAGAGACACTGGTACAGCATTAAACGTAACGAGGGACACTACAGAATATGGGAACTTATTGATATAATTAAGTACATAAGAAGATAATTTCCCTTTTTCATAGCTTAAGTGCTTGAAATCTCCTGCATCCACATCTGCACGTACCGTAGCTTTGTACCCCTGCGGATTAGACACAGTTAAAGAAGCATAATTACTGGCGGTAGAGTAATAAATCTGCCCTAATTTAACGAATATTAATAATTAACCATCTTCTACGGCCTAACCTGGATTAACTCATCCGTTTCTCTCTCTATTATGCATTGTTCCATGCACAATCTGCCTTAACTAGCAAGTCTTATGTCGCAACTAGTCTTCCAGCCAAAAATATTTCACGACATTCTTTCCTTATCCCCCTACATCTATAACTAATCTCAGGAAAATTTGCACATTCACGGTATGGGAACAGTAAATTCCTAAATGCTGCAAACCATTAACAAGACAGAACTGTTGCAGTGTTAGTCGTAGAGAAAGAGTCTATCTTTCCCTCGATTAGGGCATTTTATTCGTATGTCTTTTATTTTAGTTCAATTACATCTCGTAGAAAGTTTTGCGCGGATCGTTTAATCGATCGATTGAATCCGATGATTAGCTTTGCATAGGCGTTACCTACACCATTATTGTGACCATAGTGACTTTAACGAATCATCGAGGGAATCGAGTCAATGCGGTGGCAAGAGTAGAGTTGGAACTCATTAAGTTTTTTCACTGAAGCGTCTCTCACCCCTATTTGAGTAGCTCACAGCTTTGGTGCAATGAAATGTGGCGTCAATATCATATTGATTAACAGCAACATGTGGAACCGGAAATGGATTCAGAATCTATTTCTGGCACAAACAAGGCATATTAGAAGCAATTCATAGCACGAATTTCATGGTGACAATAACATTTAAACATTAGAGATGAACTGCATAATATGAAAAAAAAGAAATAAAGATAGCTGCAGAGGGGATCACTTCGCGGTAAACACGATGAGTCCCGGGATTGCAGTGGAAATTACCATAAATACGTAACGAAAGTATATAGAAGAAAGTACATACTAAGTTAAGTTTTAATAATGACCATAGAATACGAAAACAAGCTTAGAAGAGACACCAAGCTACCAAGAGAAGCATGGCAGAAAGCGCAGATGACTTAGAAAATTACAAAAAACAGGGAAACTCGGACGTACCACATGAAAAAGTTAAGGAATTGCCAGGAGGTATTTGAGGAAGAGCGAGGATGCCAAGTATAACAAAGAAGACAACAAAGCTATTAATAGAGCCAACAGAGGTTCGGGGAAGATGGAAGGAACACGCTGAATAACTTAATGAAACAATGATTTGACAGGTTAGCTAAAATAGTGAATCACAATATTGCATCAATAAGTGCTGTAAAGATCCGGAAACGTTGACCAAAAGCCGTAAAATAAATGCGCTTTTGTGAATGAGATGATAAAGGCCTGTCGTAATGGCTTATATCAACGCTGAATCTCGAAAGAATATTTAGGGAAAACGGCAAGAAGAGATTTTGGACCCTATTAGAAATACATGTAAGGAATGGGATATGGCCGCAAGGTTTCGCTAAGTCAGTTTATTTCTCATTTAGAAGACGAGGAAAGCAAAATAATTTGAATATTAAGATCACTATCATTTAACTTCCACTTGGCAGTAACTCTAAGAGAGGCCATGTAAGGTCGTTAATACAAAGGAATTCAGGCTATGCTCAGGATAACTTTGTTTGCTTCATAGATCTCGTAAAGAAGCTCGATGGAGCAGATTGGGTGGATTAAATGGCAGTAAAACGAAAAGTACTAATATAAATTCGAACATCTTAGGTAATACGTGTAATTGATTCAAAAGACACAAGAAAATATCAGATTTGGCATGACCAATCGCTTGTTAGTCATTTAGTCAATTTTGCAGAAAAAGATTTGCAGAAAAAGATTAATATATTAGAGAAAGAAGGATAAAGTTATAGGATAAAAATTTATCATGAAGCTAATGCCACATAGATTTTATAACAGCGTATACGTCAGGAAACATACGAATGCAATCACATCACTCGCATTCCAAAACAGTGAGATTTAAAAAAAGATAAAGATATAAGCGAGATATATAAATACTGGGAAGTATCGATTAGGCATTGATAATAGGTCACATATTTTAGATAAATAAAGTTTAGCTGAAAAGGTACAATGAAAATAATTTCGTAGGCAAAGGAAAAATTCGCGAAACTGTGGTAATCAGATTATTTCGCAATCTGAATACCTCATTTTCGTGCATTTGTCCTCAGCCTATGAAGATCTTCGAAATATAATTCACTGAACTTTTTTCAACATTAGATATTTCCTTGCTTAAACGTGGTAATTTCATAGAATCAAAAAATTCATTTTCCCAGTAATACTCTTTAAAAACTAAGCGTAAGATTTTCCTTGGAATTACTGCTATAAAATGTAAGGAGTTATTCGTATTTTACGAAGCATCTCATGAATCCTCGATTTTTATAGATTTGAATGGTAGCAACCAAATAAAGAATTGAATACGGATTTGAAATGTTCGGATTTTACATGGTGAAAGATTACACTTAACAATCAAGTCAAATCTTGCCAATTCACAATCCAATGAAGAAAAATCCTACCCCTCTTGTATGGGTTACAAATAAAGTGACTGTGGAAAATTTCCATTATGACTACCAAATGCCTCATTCACAACTTCACTCCATCCCGAATAAGCACTGTATAGTGATCGTAATATAGAAACAGTAAATGAATTCATGACTAAATTCCGCCACAGTTAACGAAAGAGAACAGGAAAGTAACCTCAACCCTACGACTTAGGTATTATGTCCTAGGATTGAGTTTTTCCCTTTCAGTTTAAGTTCAGACTGTGTGATATAATACAGTTGAGACACCTAAAAACTGGATTCTACTGCTACTATAAAGGCAATCCAGAAAAAGCATTCGACTTTTGGATCAATGTAAAAATCGATTGAAGCCTTAATTTTAAACCCAAGGGGTGTAATTTTCTAAATATCAGGTAACTCCAACCGGTACTGGGAAAGTGATGTTTCTCTATTTTTTTACGGCGCTTTGTGAATATCATGCATCCTTGACTGTGTCTTATTATAACCGTTGGATTACCTAAAGCTCAAGTCTACCGACGATTATTAATCTGTAAGTTTAGGAGAGTCCTTAAAGACTATAGCACAAAGTAAGAGGTATGAAGTGAACAGGCAAAATATGTGGCGTCCTCTTAAGATGCCCTCCAATATTATCATAGCTTAAAATTCTTGTTCCGTGAAAATCACAACAGTCTCACTGCGCCTTGAAGCAATTCCTTTGCATGCTAATTATTATGAGCAGTCCGAGCGTGATCCCCTCTCTATCACTTCCCATCTGGATTTACCCCGCTACTTGTACATAAATAAGGACTATTTCCGGAATTGAATGCTGTATCATAGAAGTTGGATGCCAGTATTGTTCCATAAATTACCGTTTTAAAACGAGATATTAGTAAACGAAAATCATTTCGCTTTCGATGGACAGAATTATTCCTTATTCCTTTCAAGAACTTCATTCATGCATTGCAAGCGGATAGATTTAAAAGAAAATGAAAGATCCAAGTGCATCTTCAGGACAGAAAAAGAATAATTGCAGTTTTTCAAGAATGATTACTTTGTCCCACGACCGGTGTCCATGCTTTGCATCATTTTCAAAGTATTGAAAATGGTCACGCAATTAAGTACTCATGCGTAGAAAATTACAAAGAATTCTTTCCTTTTCCTGATTTTAAGTTCCACCACATATATCCTGCAGCGATTTCATTAACAAAGACACTCTCTTAAGCCAAAATATGACTACACTGAATAATACACTGTAGCATAAATAAACACTGAATTGAATAGTTTCTTCCCCATATCCCTGTCTCCCTAAATTACCTAGGTCATTGCAGCAATGCGGTTTTGTTTTGAGATAATTTTAAAAATACTGATACTAGGTAAGCGATCCAATATAAACTGTTAATCAGGCTCATGCTTAAGAGTGTCAAATTTACAGAACTATTCTGGAAAAAAGTAATTTATTAAAAATAGTTTTTTACGAAGATCAAGGGGCAAAAAAATACGTGTTTTATTGGCTTATCTTAAGCTGCACGACATACGCAGTCGCATATAACTGACTTCAGGAAAGGATAAAAACACATTTAAGAACCGATAACTAGAGGGCCAAATGACACAAGAGTCCACTCTATTATCAACTTACAGTTAGAATAACTTACAGAAGCAGATATGGTTAAATTCTACGAGCTAATCAATGCCATCTAAATGGTACCACGTCAGCTACGATAGATATAAACATCGAAACTACAAGGACAAGAAACTACAATGCCGTGGTAGTTGCTTTCCCTTAGCACACAATTCAATATCTATAAAAATAAATGATTGACAATCATTTGATAAATCTCCATATGTACATTTCTAACACTTGATGGAATCTAAAAAGCACAACACAACACCATCGTTTGACAAGAATGAAAATTTACTACGCACTTCACAAAAAACAACGCACTAAGAGCCCATTCAGCAGTGAGTTTCTTCAAGTCATGATTACAGCAAATCGGTTTTTGTTATCATAATGTAAACATTGTGCGGATGCATCACGCTCATTCGTTCTTGTAAAAGAAATTTTCATTTGGAGTTTTCATCATTATCTCTCACATCGTGAGACTAACGCAAGCTCAAGATTCAACACGGAAGTGTCAATTAAGGTTAATAAGGTATAAGGTTAGAGGCTGACAATTCACAGAGCTTGCATCTATTTGCAATATATGACTCGAAAATGAACAGAGGCATATAAGAAGGGGGAGGGGGGTTACAAGTAAATACGAAATATATGAACTTTGATGGGTCGAAACAAGACCGTTTACGAAGATGCAGATAAAATAACGTACACTGATCGCTATAGATACCTACAGGTGAATATTACTGATGAAGGAAGATCAAACTATCTTAGACCGAAATACTCATGGATGAAACTATAAGATTTCTAAATATTATTCTGTAAGATCGGCAAGTTTGAAGGCAAATAAGGTAAGAATTTGCAATGTCATTGTCAAAATCATGATAAAATATGGATACGAATAATGGCTATTAAAGGAAAGAACTAGAAAGACATAAAGAGCCTCAGAAATGGAACTTTTGGAGGTGGGATGCTGAAAGATCAAGTATTTAGAGAATCACAAATAAAGGAATACACCAAATAATGGTTATAAACACGAGTTTAACAGAAGACATTACGAAAAAGCAGTTATGCTAGTTTGGGTATGATCAGAGAATGACCGAGGAGAGACTCCCGAAGCAGATTTTAAAATTTACACTCCTAGGCAAAAGACGAAGAGGAAGACCTAGGAAAAGCTGGAGAGAGGGAGTAGACAAATAAATTCGAGAATGAGAATTAAAAGAGGATTTATGGAAGAAAAAATAAAGATGAAGGCTATAAATCAGAAGGCATAAAGGGACGTTTTAAAACGACTGTAGACATTACCTATTTGCAAATTATGTTCAACCTATTTTTTTCTGAGCAAAAATGAGTTAAAATCACTAACCACAATTTGATATACTTTCATTTATATAGCTAAACTACTAAGGCCAATATAGAGAATAAAAGCTGAGATCCTCTGCTTCCAACTCGGCCTTACGTACCCTGACCTAGGTTGGAATAAATAACATTACTCCCTCTTCCAAGCCAATAATGGGCGATGCCAAGCCTACAACTGCAGTAAATGGATGGAATTCACCAGATACCTTTATAACATACTGACTACTCAGTATTTGCATTGGCCACGCAATAAAATTTATGTACTTTTAATGCAATGCAAATGTTTTTTATTTGAGCATGGTAAAATTAATAGCCAAGTTTTATTACGTTATTGTTCTTCTTCAGAATATTATAACTAAAATTTCTTCTATCTGATCTTTCAATTCATTAAAAAATTAAAATTTTGTGATTTATATGATTGTTCGGAGAAGAATATGTCTCTAAAAAAAAGGTTCTTTACTGTGTCACTCTCATAAAAGAGCTGCAGTATAACTTTTTCATCACTTCTATGGTAATAGGTATAGAATAAAAGTCGCAGGTAGAACTCGGCTGCTCGATAATGATAATATTTGGTTTAAAGCGTAAATGGTATCGAAAGTGGATCAAAAATTGCAAATTATGTCGTATTATGGAAATATTTTTTACTATGTCCCATTAAATAAGGCGTGGAATGTTTTTTCCTGCCTCGGAAAACGGGATAGTTTTTCCCCTACCTGTTCCCGTGAAGTTTGGGTATAAGTAATTATTTCCCACTTGTATGCACACGCAAATCCCTAACCATTCCTTCAGCCGGGTCTCAGGAGGGAAAGCACGCACACTACCCTAGCCAGTATCCGGGCGCAATGGTGCGGAAGGGGGATGAAGGGCCGAAAGGTTGGCCCGTTCACTTCCCGCCGCCACGCAATAAACATCACCTAGACAACGTCCCCCCCACACCCCTTGTCCATCCTCAACCACCACCGCTCCCTCACGTGAGAAACAACGGAGACTCCCGTGCTCTGCCCCCTACCCCGCCCTTCCTCCAAGTCTCCCTTCCTTTCTTTCCCGCTCTTACCGACACCTCCTCCGCCACACCTCGACCCTCGTCCTCCCACCCTTTCTGAAGACTCCCCACCTTCTGCCGCCCCTTCCCCGCCGCCGCCTCCGGGGCACGCAGGAAGGGCGCCAAGACTCGCCCTATTTCTGGTCCGGAATGGGGGCGGGGAGCGAGTGTTTGTGGGGCTCCGGTTGGAGCAGTGCGCGCCCGAGTCTCCTCTCTCGAAGGCTCGCGGAGAGGGAGCCTGCGCGCCCGTCCTCCGCTTCTTCTTCGCCCGAGCGAAATAGGGAGGCGAGTGTTGGGAGGGGGGCGGGGCGGGAGGAGGAGCTCCTTGTATTGGGGACGCGAGAGAGAGGGTGCGTTTCCCTGCTCTCCGTCTCCCTCTCTCCCTTCCGCCCTGGGGAATGAAGGGAGAGGGAGAGCCGGGAGAGTTCGACACCCGTCGGACGGCCCTGGGAGCGACACTGCCCCCTTCCAGAGGGTAAGGAGACGGCACGGCCGAAATCATGGGCCGGAAGGAGACGAAGGCCCAGGAGAGGGCCGCGGGCGAAGCCCACGGAGATGACGAACGACCACGAAGACCTGCCTCCGAGAGATGGCTCCTGACGAGGAAGACATGGAGGTACATGGCAGACGCCGGAAGACGGCTCATCCCGGAGGGAGTGTCGGGCGATCGCCCCGAGGACATACCGCGGATACGCGAGAACTTCTCGCGCCTCTGTCGGAAGGAGCCGAGGTTCCTACTGTGGAGGAAGGCGTCTTTCCCGGGGGCGTCACCAGCGCCGAGGAGGTCCACCCACCGTGGACGGAGGAAAGGAGGCCACAACGGCGGCCGGGCGGGGTCCGAGGAGCCGCCGGCACTTGCAGCCCTCATCGAGGGCACAGAGCAGGTCGCGGCGTTGGGAATCCCCGGTTCCGCCGAGGTGACCGCCGTGGATGGCCGCTCCCCGCCAACCGTCCCCTCGTCCTCTTCATCGCCCACCCCAGCCGACTCAGCCACCGGGCTCACCTCGCCCCCCTTCGGACACACGGAGGGCCTCTCGGCTGTGACCCACCGCAAGGTAGTAGTAGACAGGTGGGTGCAGACGGAGCCCATTCCGGCACCCGTGATGATGAGGATAGAGGAGGCGCTGGCGGCGGCCGCCGCTGCGGCCGCGACGGCCGCGCCCGCGACGTCGTCCCCGAAGGAGGTGGCGGCGCCCAAGGCCAAGGAGGCAGCGGAGGCCGCCAAGGATGGCAGGAGAGGCAGCTGCCCGCGGGACGATCTCTCCCCCTCAGTCGGGGACACCATCATGAGGTACCTCCGCATGGCAAGGAAGAAGAGCGTGGACGGTGACAAGAGTGAGAAATTCAGGACGGTAAACTACGACCGCGTGATCGTGAAGGTTTCCGATGGACAGGGAGATGGAGGGCCCGATGAAAGTTCAACCCCCGGAGGCGAACCGGGGCGGGGGATGCAGAGCTCTCAGAGCTGGTTAGCCGAGCTCAAGAAGATGGGCCCGAGCGGCCTAGCGTCGGAAGGCTCGGGGCCCATGGGGTTTGATGTGTCCGGAATGGTCGAGCGCGAGGTCACGGTAACCACCTTCCGCCCCCCCACGTCCCCGCCAATGGCCATTCCGTCGGCCACCGCCCACTCGTCCTCCTCTCCGCCTTCCTCCTCCTCCACCGCCCCCGGCTCGCCACCGCCGTTCTTCTCCCCGGTGACCTCCCCGCCGCCCCGGGGGCCTTCAACCCCACCGCAAGCCCCTTCCTCCTTCCTTGCCCAACTCTTCCACAGCCTCCAGCACCATCACCGGCACTCCGCCCCCTCCTCCCCCGTGCTTTCGCCCCCTGGGCCCTCGTCTCCGCCCCCGACTGTCGGCTCATTGCCCGCCCTCCTTCCTGCAGCAGCCGCCGCCGCTGCAGCCTCCGGGACACCGCCGGTGGCAGCCATGCAGAAGTCCAAGTCTTCGTCAAGTGTGGTGGCGAGCCTGGCGGGCAGAGGCCCCGGGGGACTAGTATCGAAAAGGATATGGAGGCCGAGGTCGAGGAGCACCCAGGGGAGGACGTCTCCGACCGCAACAACCCCGGCGCCCACCAGCGCCTGGATTCCGCAGGTGGGTGGTACTCTTCCCCATCATTCCGCATAGCCTCTCACAGGATGGAATAAGACGTGCATAAGTATGGGAATACAGCTTGGTATTCTTGAGAACAGTAGGTAATGAATGGAACAAATTTCTGTTTCAAAACATGTTTCTGGCTATATTTTGCTCGGAGCGACATCGCAAACTTATGCCATTGACATTAAGCTAATGAATTTTGTGAAATCCAGATATTCGTGAAGAAAGTAGTAATATTCCATGATTATATGAGAAACGATTGTTTCGTAAGACGAAAATTCCACCAATTTGCCCACAAACGAATTCACTGGTGAAGTAAGTGTGATATGGAAGGCGAAGTTATTTAAGATGAGATCGATCACATATATTTTGCTAAGTATCAACTCTTTCAGTTCTCGTGCTTAATGTTCGTAGGAACGCAAAACTTCATCAGCTTATCTAAAGAATTGGCCTCCAGGTATACCCCTTAAAAATTACAAATATCGTCTTTGGTCATGGATTCCACTGAGGCCTCAATTCTACAAGAACTTAAATGTTGTTATGAATCCGCGACATCCTCTAGCATAATTTTATCAACTACAGTTTGCATTTTCATATATATCTCTCACTCATTGATTCAACCCGAAGGTTAGTTTTAATAGGTGAGAGTAGAGCTCACTCCATACTAAGCCAATGGCGTGTGAAATTCACACATACAGGATAGGGGGGCCAGTTCCTTTCCCTGGGCCACCTGCTCTGACACACTGAATCACGAGAATTTTAGATGGGGGTGTCCAGATAGGCTCTTGTCCGGGATTTAAACCCGGGACCCTCCGGTTAGTAGCTCAGTACTCTACCCCCTAGGCCACCACGACCCCCAAACTAAAGTTTGGGAACATTAAAAGGTTTCCCACTTACTGTTGGATAATATCACCCATACGTAAACTATATGCTTTCTGCATATAATCACTTGCGGCCACTCCCTCTCCGTCCCGTAAAATAGCTCTTCTTTTAGCCATGCTTTCATATTGCTCCATCCCATTATACTCCTTTCACCACAGAAAGATCCAACGATCGATCCTACGACTCTACGACTACACCCAAACTTGACTCCTCCCATACACAATCAAACCTCTCTCACGAAATAACAAATACTCAGGCATGATTAAAAGGCATGCACTTTTCCTTCCACAACCAATTTAAAATCATAAAATAGTGAAGGATAAAAATTATAAGGACAATTTTCCATAGGCATATCCTACTCAAGTATTATTTACCGAAAATATGGTAAAATAATACCATAATTACCTCCAAATGTATGCTGGTTTCCCCAGTCACCCGCCCCCGCCCTTAGGGCGCCCTGCAGGGTGTGATGTAGATGTCTATTTCCATTCGAGTATCAACCCTTGCCATTTGTGTTGATTCACTCTAGGGACAAGAAGTTACGTAAGGACTAATTGAAATGAAAAAACGGTACATATTGCTCCTTCATATAAAAATGTTAATGCAGAGTCGTTGATCAAGCTGTGTTCAGTAATTAAGACAAGTAATCTTTTGATCATAGACATAATAAACTGAAATTCAAGAACAGACTATTCAGCCACGTATTGCTGCAATCTATATAATTAATAGCAAAAGACTGAATTTGTGAAATTCAGTCTTTTGCTGTGATGAAACACGACTATACCACAAATATTGATTCCCACTAAGAGTTTATTTACAGGGTTTATCTCTTTCCTGCGTTTATTTTTCGCATGCTAAAATTAATAAGGTAGTCATGTATACTTATTATAAAGATCGCAAAAATTGTCGAATATCTCAGTAGTTAATTTATTCTCGTGCGCCAAATGCAGACAACCGTAACAACCTAAGCGTGAATTACCTTACCGGTTAAAAAGTGAATGCTACATATCATGGGCAGAAAATATTTTAAAATAAAACATAGCTAACCCTCGAATTCTGAGAATTTCATTTCAGAAATTATTGAAAATATAATCACGATCTTTGGTACCTAATCGCGTTAAAACTAAGGTAACGTACAATTTTATCCCATGATTACTCCGCTAAATGGTTAACCAGATTCACCACAGCTCCATCCAATCCTGGCGACCAGGGTGGCCCAGTCGGTTACAACTTGAGTACCCAAGGGTCTTGGGTTCGAATCCCGTCTCAGATGCCGATGCTGATCGCTTTGATATTAATGTAGGTTAGTCCTTACGACATAACCTAGGTGCTGTGAGGACCAAACACCTAATTCTACCGCTTCCATCCAATCCTTTCCACCATTGACAACCATTTAATTTGCACGACAGCAGATTTCAGAACGAAATGAGCTAGCAATAGATTTGCTACCCACAAGATACCTATATTTCAAAAATGTTTCCATATCAGTTTCATTTAACCCAGCAATAATCATTTATCCTTTTCTCCAGATTTCCACAGCATTTAATGTGACCCTCGTCAATATCACTTCATCCTTAGCCTGCGAGGAAATTATCACAGCGTTCCAACGAGGATTTCATTTCCGTGAAGAGATAACTTTCAACGTACTATTTCAATAACCAAGATTTACTATAACATGAATGTAACGTCATCTTTGAAGAGTCCATTTTTAGTACTACCACGTACACCCGTTCTCAAACCACAACCGCATAACACAACTTTACTACTGCGGCGCTCGGAATTGTCTTCAAAGGCCTCCTCCCTATTATGTACGACTCACTCGTGCCGTGCTTTGGCAACGATCTCGGTCAGTCTGTAGAGAGGAGCTTTGACGTTGGGCGCGGGGGAATGAAATGTGAATCACGTGGTCGGAACTCTGGCCTAACTCGAGCCAACTGTTCCCACTCGCAACTTGCGGCGCATCACACGCAACTTAAAGAGGACAAAAAGCAATCGATTTATGACGTACAGTCATATGGCGCGGGAAGATGAGCAATCTTGGCAATCGAAGCATAGCAATAACAAATTAACTAGCCAATGTATAAATATATATTATTTCGGTCGTGTCGATCTACATTTTCCGTACCGATTTCCATTGATCGAGAGGTCAAGGTTTTTCACTTTCATGCAGTAAGGAAGTAAAATGCAATTGAAATGTGTATGAGGTAACCCATTTAATTCATTTTTTCATCATTTCATAGTTTAATATTCAACCATTTTTATATTATTTTGCGTTTTACTTTTCGTTTATAGTCATCGGACATCTCCTTCTGAACGATGCATTGCTGCATCCGTATCAATCAAGTGTAATACTACCAATCCTATACTTGTATCTTCGCAGGTTGGTGATCGATTTTTTCGCTAGTAAAGTGGGGTAGAAAAATATTCGATTATTGCACACCTGGCAAATATTTTTTATACTGCACGGTTTTTATTTAAACCTATGAATTTTCTTGGCTTTCAACGCAGCGAATAATTTTATTTTGTACGTCTTTTAACCAGCAATGTTGACTGATTTGGATGTGATCTTGGAAGACATCCTCGACTGCAATTACACACATTTAGTATTGCAGGGAAAACCACGCCACAATTCCCTATAAGCCGCCGCATTTCTTTGCAATGAAGTGCGTTGCCCTGTTAAGCTGCACCGACTACTTTCTTTATTAAATGGCCTACGTCATTCATTCCAAAACCCACTTCAGTTAGAAAAACTGTTGCATGCTTTAGAAATGAGCTCTTCTGCACAAGAAGAAGAATATCGTAGAAACAGATTCCATAAATATCTCGGCACACCATACGCAACCAATAAGTGCGTTGATTTTTGGTAGCACTTGCGGGATTCTTTCATATGATAGCGCTTTGTTTATAAGGTCTTCAACTTCTCACGCTATTTCGCACCGAGTAACCTAATCTTTAACCAAATACAAACACAACACCTATGCCCGAGGAGGAATTGAAACCCGCGACTTTTGGGTTCCCTTGTCGGCCAGTTACCGAATAGGCTAGACCGGCCTGCAGTTTCCCATATGCCAGCACAAAATTCCTACACGTTTTTCCACTAAAGGCCCTAACTCTAAATGTCCACATCACGTTTTGAACGACGAGAAAAAAATATTTCTGGCTTTTTTTTAAATTCAAAATTATCATTGTTCATCTCTCACTTAGGTCCCTTTTAAAACTACTCCGTGTGCATTTCAATCTCTAACGTTCTTTGAAAAATTTGCATCAGAAGCGAGATTTAACTTAAGAGAGGTGCCCGAAGGAAAATAATTTCATCAATTAATGGCTCACTGTCCAAAAAGCAATTAATTCCTCACCAGAATAAGTACAAGATTATCCTGCTACAACATGTAAAGACTTATTCGGCATTTTCTTTCCTGAGTCACTTCCTAATAATTCTACTGCCTTCGACTTTATCCGACAAACTTGCATTAAGTCAAGCACTAGAATATGTAAAGAGAAATGTGTGGGGAATTTTGACTCAATTAAAAACTATTTGGAAAAACGATCTAGAATAGCAACTGAATCTTTAAAACATTGAAATTAATAGCATATAGCTAGCCTAATATCATAAAACAACATAATAAATTGCCTTACAACGGTGACAACCTTAGCTCGGTATAAGAATTAAAAATCTATGGAATGCGAGAAATAATGCCATAGTATGAATACTTGTAAAAAGTAAAACATGACAAGTTCAGCTTCTTTATCTTTTTACGTTTTTCATTGAGAGATTGGGTCGGCTGCTAGTGAAAATACAAGTTAAATTTGGCAGAAAAAGAAAAGGTTGTGTTAGGAAACACAAAAGGCAGACGTAGATTTGTAACAGGATGGGGAAGGTAGATTGGATAGAGAACGGCAAGAAAGAGACGATTAGTATCGTCTTAGAGCAATAGAAATTTTGGTATGGGATACCAGCTGGAAAGATCTGAAGCAGAATGAAGGATGTGTCGTCTTCGGAACTTTGGAAGAGGATAATACAGGAAAATACTGAAAGAAAAACAAGGACAATTGATATTGGAGAGCATGAGTGAAGATAGAAGGGAATATATGAAGAGTTAAGCGAGATTATGAAAATCTTATAGCGTGCTGTGCAAGAGAAAGGTTACGGATTGTTCAACGACGGATGTAAAGTTCATAGTTTAAGGTTGTCACAGTCCAAGAATCTACCATTACTGGTATAATGCATGCCATGGCGAATGTGAATTTTTAGATATAGAATGGTGTACCTTTGGAAAACAGCCGTTGACTCGAAATGTGGTTGCGTTGTAGAGCATATGCCATAGAGGAATGTCGGTTGAAAGACACATATCGACAGATATCTACTAATAAATCCTTTCCTTAATTCCTCTTGCTCATCTTTCAGATACTTTTAAAATAAATGATTATAGAATTGTAACGAAAAGTCATCAATATAAAAATATGTTTTAGTATTCATGGAGATAGCCAAAGCATTATCTTTAGCATTTAATATTCATGATATAATACGTCTATATCGATTCACCTATTAAACTGGAGAAGTTAGACATATAAAAGGATGAATTTAAATGTGTTCAATCCTGAAGCGCTCATTATAGCTCTTTAAGTGCTCCCATGTAGTCTTCGCCTAGGGGTGTTCACTTGGAGTTTCACACAGCTCTTATAGGTTTCAAGGAAAGGAGAAGAATTACAGCTGCCACTCACATTCAGTGGCACCTAAGGATCCCTTCCTTGTTTAATGGTTTTCGTTGCGCGCCAGGCACCTGCTGCAGCCCTTACGGTTTACGGGGCAATGAACCCTTGCCGAGGAAAAAATACCACCTGTTCGAAGCATTAGCGATGCATTTACACTTATGCCTGACATTACCTTAGATTGTTTGTCAGATGCCTATTTCAGCCATCATCTCCTAGAAAAAATGTTAATATGCTGCTTCATTTCATCGCAGCTTTTTTTCTTTTTTACACTAACCTATGTGATAAGCGATGAATCAACGCGATTCTCGATTGATTTGATTTGCATCCCAGATATTGTATTTCAAGGTAACATGATAAATTTATTTCAAGGAAATGGATAAAATAACAAATAATTAACAAACACAAAACCGTAAGAGAACTTTCTAGGGACGTAGATGTTTTAGGCAAGCGGTTGGACAAAACCTCGTCACTTTTTTTCCGCTTAAAATCTCAGCGCTAGCAAATGATATGATGTTTTTTTTTCGCACGAGCACTAAACCGACAAGGTTAAGATAAACGTAAGTATCTAACAAATTTTGTAGTCTTTCAAACCCAAAGTAGTGGATGTGCCGATTAATTAGAGGCAGAAATGGATTAAAAATATTAGTCTCGGTATGTCAGTGAGGCATAAGAAAAATAGAACTCTCTCGCAGACCAAAATGTAAACAAAAAACATGCCTAAATAAATTCCGTAGGTTCTGGCGATATTGCGTGGTATTCGAACATATCAGAAAGAAGACAAAAATTTGCAATTTACCACATAAAAAAAACTTTATTCCGACCCGGGTTTCGTTGGCACTGCAACATCGTCACGATGTTAGCACTGCAGTTAAGGTTTTCTTTATCAGAATTTGTCCTTTTACAGAGTAAAATGGCATATGAATGAGGTTTTTGGAAATTGGGAAGAAGCAAATCCGATTTTAAGAAAAACTGTCACATAGTAAATCACACTTTCATGGAATCTGCTGCATCAAATACGGTGGAAAACGGGAACGGTTTTCACTTATCGGCCAATATTTATCCTACCAGAGAATCACTGTTGAAGGCATTACAAGTTTTTCACTTTCTCAGATCATTCTCATGGTTGTTTTTAGTCCCTGACATCTGTTGCGTCGAAAATAATATTTTTTGAAGTTCTACTAGAGTAACGAAAGAGATATTGTGATTGGGAAAAAACTAGCTCCAAAGAAAACTTCATAACCGTAATGCGGAATATTCAAACGCCACTCGGAGTCAAAATTAAACGAAGGCTGGAGTAAATTATGAGTTGAGGTGCACGAAGACGGGAGTGCAGAGCTGAGCGCGGCAATCTTGACCAAGATAGGAATGCTGTGATAAGGAGACATAACAGAAACCTTTTAAGAGATTTTTTTAAGCTGCTACCCTCCAAATCTATGCTTGTCAAAAGACTCTTATGTCTTGCTTTCCAATACGATATATTTTAGTTCTCTCCTTTAGGCTTTGCCTTGACTACTCATTATTAGGACGCATCTTACTGCTTTTGCGTGTGAAGGAATGAATAATACCTACAACAGATAACAATAAGTTAACCCAATTGTTTAGAATGCCATTATATTTAATCGGAATGGTGGTAAATGAAATTGGCTGTTTCTGGAAAAATCCTATTCAATTAGGCGGAGCAAGATCGAAGCTACACTTCCGGACATTAATTTTAAAAAATTTCTTTCGCGCATGCTTGACCTTGAAGGAATGGAAATAACTTCTCTCTAAAAGTATCTAACTAGTTATTAATTTGCAAAGCAGTTCCGTCACGGAAAAAGTAAGGATATTATAATCATGTTGACACAATGATATTCCAAAGAAATGGGTTGATTCTTTTTGTCATAGGTAGGTATACGAAAAAAAATCAGTGCTGCAAGAGCCACAAGATTCTCGTAAAAATTGTGAATACAAAATGCTTTTCACTATTGTTTTATAATTCACTCTTTCATTTAAGAAAAACTAGTAAGCGTAAATCCAATGCTGCTTTTAAGCAACTACTATGTTTCAATTAATGCCAAGCATTCTGTACCGCGCCAAGAACTAAGAACTATCTATGGTAATTTTCCTTTAGATGCTACTCCTTAGTGAACTTATACTTTATCAGTGGGCTTAAAGTTAGAATTTTAGGCTTTTTAAACTCTTTAAAGTACATTTTCTTCGAATATTAACTTAAATAATTATGTAAAGTAATTTCTCAAAATTATTTATGGGAAATAATAGGTATAATTAAAGCATTCATTGCCACCTCATGGTCAGCAATCACAATGCAGCTTCGTGTCTAAAACCCTCCATTTTTAAAACAACGGATGAGGTTTAGATATCCTAGAATCCCGAGAAATTTTGCAACATTCCATCAATAAGACCCTCCTGGTTAACGAGCAGGTGCTCCCCTTCCTCTCTCCGATATTATTCCCCATCCCTTTAAAATCCCTAGTTTAAAACAGTGAGGAAAACTGGCAATCTAAAGTGTTCAAGGACAGATGCACCCATAAACAATATGTACTGGACAAGTGTTGAAAAGAGAGATTGATTTTACAAATTCTTTCCCTTCTCCCCCTCCACCGTTCAAAACCTCTCATTCCTAAAGAAATGTATGCTTATCAATGCCTACGGGACATCATTTCTTCTCCATAATGTCTCTTTTCAGGCAGGCATCGCGATTTGTTCTCTTTATTTCGTCATTTCACTCTCTTTGATTCCGTCCTTCGTCTCTTCTTTAATCCACGGCGGTCATTTCCCAACTGAAATACCCGTTTTGCAAATACCCTTATGTGATTCCCTCAACGCATGGTATTCGTCAAGTGGAAGCTAGGAGGGCCAGCTCTCGCTCATACCTCATTTTTCTGACGGTATTGGCAATTTAAACTCATCCCTACATCTACAACGCATACCGTATTGTTAGCTAAGCACAGATAATTCATTGCTACGTCAATATTTCTCAAATGGGAGCGTTTGTTATTGTTACCTTATCCACCGATGGACACCTTCCAAGAGGTAGATTCATTTCAAAGATAAAATTTGTCACGGCTCGTGCCAGCCAGGAAAGAATCCAAAACTTTTTCGAATCCGCAGTAATTTCCAACCACTCGGTTTTTTCCAGGGAGACTGCAGATGGAACTGCGTGGACACCAACCGCCAGGTGAAGCTGAATAACACGAATCTCTTAATGCTAACCGACGTGGAAAGAAGAGTCCTACAGAAGGTAGCCCTCGCCAAACTTCAAGCACTCAACCTAGGAGCTTCTGTCCGAATACCAACGGGTAAGTGAGAGCCAAATCTTTAAATTCATCGACATTCTCTTTTGTCTCATCCGTAGAAGTGAATTGAAGATATCCTTAAAATTCATTACATATATTTACATCAATTACATTTAAAGTAAATTGTTCAGTAAAAGAATAATGTAAGGGGATCGGATTGATGGGGTGGCTAGAGTACTAGCCTCCCATCCCAATTATCCAGGTTCAACTTCCTGGCGACGGTAGAGGTTTTTCTTTAGCGGTTAACCGGTCCCTACTAGAGTGTTACGCGAAGAGATCGAGTTCATTACTCGGTTCGTCGGAGGGGACGTTGAACTGAGGACCACTTTGCAAGCTAAAGCCAAAGCCAATTTTACCTTCTCCCTTCCTCCACTCCCCATCTTTCCCGATATTTCCAATGGCGCAAATCACCTAAGCTGCCGGTTGTCTTCTACGGATAACTAACAGGAATATTTTAGCACGGGTATATATTGGGATAAAGGTTTGTTTCTACATTTGTGAAATACGTGGAGTGTGAACTTCACCACAATCGCAATGCCCCTGATTATCGATTACATTCAGTGAGGTAGTTAGCGTATTTGGCCAAAATTTCCCAATGTTCTTCATATAGAAGCAAGAATAAGAAATACTGCATTAGCAAAATAATTGTTCCCTAAGAGTTTTTTTCAAAGAGCTTCAAATTGCATTTTTTACAGAAACTTAAGTAAAGACGTGAAGATAAAATTTAATGAAGAGTTTAATATGAGTATAACATGGTATGGTTGATTGGTTGCTGAACAGGAATAACAAATTTAGGTTAGTTGCTTTTGACAAGAGGGCTAAGAGGAGGACCCACAATGTAGTCCGGGATGCTATAGAAGGAAATGATGTGTATAGTTGGAAAAAATTTGAATGAAGAAGAAAATGTTGACAGATATGGACGGCAATTGGACAAGAGAATACATGGAGGGAGAGGAGAATACTTAGTAGAGGAGAGGGTGAAAAAGCACACGCTTATTTTACAGAAAAAGTGAAGGTAAAAAAATATCAAGCGTTAAGTTATTAATATTTCTTAATCTTTCCCCAATCTTTCTACATCATTTTTGTTTAAAGGTGACTGTACTTTCAATGGACAGTAGAGGTATGGGGAAAGATAGGGGTAATTAAACAGTAACTCAGGATCCTCCCTGCTGATAGAACACAAATAATAATGGTGATACATAACTGGTCTATGTTTTCGTAGCCAAAAATTGTTCGTGGTGGTCCCCACCAGTGATTATTATATTCTAAAAGTCTCAATAAATTTACACTGTATTATTGGCTTGAATTTCCTCGGTAGAACGTTTGGCTAGGGTAAGGCGATTCCCTGACTATTCCCTGAATATTGTTCCAATGACAACAAGTTTATTACATTAAAATGAGAAACCGTCAAGGATTTGTTTTTGAAATTACGGCCCTGGGAAATGTATGAGTTATAGTTCTTTTAATTAGGATTTTTTCGCGTATTGAACTCATCTCATCGTTTGTCGTAATTTCATTAAGTAGCAAAGTCACCTATGCGTTGAATTTAGTTTTGTAAGTAAAATGTACTTGAAAAAATCAAAGGGTTTGTCTTCACTGCACCGTTTTAAAAAAGTTTTCCTCCGTAATTTTTCATTGGCCTAAAACACCTTTTTTTTAATTTTTACTCCCCCGTGTTCTGTTGAGTGCGATACCTATTATTTCTTCACCCCATAGCAGAACATCAATTTTTTTTTTGTTTCAAAATTGCAATTAGCAACTTTTTGTTTTATTTTAGACGCGATTTTATTTTCCGCTGCGGTTATTTATTCCTAGCATTTATTCATTGCTCTGACGGCAGGTCTTCATCAGCGTAATGTATCCTTCCGCCGTTGCAGGAGAGGAGGCCGTAGCGGTGGCTAAGCCACGGCGTAGGCCCTACTTGTTGAGGAGGAAGGCCAGAACTACTACCAGCCCCTTGGACGGTGGAAGGCGATCTGGAGGTGAGAAATGGCAATCTATCGTCCCTAAACCATTAAAATTTAGAAGGAGGAGTACAAGGAGTATCGCTAAGAGGTACAAGTCGTGCTGACCCCAACTTAACAAGTTGTGAATGTGAACTAATCTACCAAAGGCTGGTCTGTACGTAGTATTTGTGCATAAATTAAGTTTTACGCAAATGCGGCATAATAAAATGGAAATTTCAAACAATTTTCGTAAGCTCTCGGCTATACTAGAAGTCTCAATTGAGCGAAATAACATGGCTAATATTTCTTCCTTAAAACCTTCCAAAAAGCCAAGTTGGTTTTTGCATAATAAGGTCAAATTCCTAAGTGATTTAATAATTATGCTAAAGACATTACGCCGTTTCAAATCGAATGATTAACTGAAAATTGTCATCATCTCCCGCCCTCTTCTTTTTCTTTAATTGCCATAAATGCATAATTCTTCAATTATTGTTTCCAAGTGATAACTTGAAATCCTGATTAATTATTTCTAATTGTGACCATGCCTAAACAGTAACAACATACGGATAATGTGAAAGCTATACTTTTTATTGATAGAATACCTACGTCAAATAATGACAGTTTTACTTCAAGCCTACATGTTGGCGTATTTTCCCTCATGATGTAATTTCTCGTGAGTATTAAAAAACATCATCCTTCCCTTTAGATTCACCCGGCGGAAGTGGTTTAGTGTTCGGAATACCCATATCGCAGTGCATCGACAATGAAACAGCCCCGGCTCGCTCTGGAAGGGACTCTGGAGGGAGCAGTAGTAGATCAAGCGCTGGTTCCTTGTCTGAAAGTACCACATCACCGCCATCTCCTCGGAGAGATAGCAGCGATGAGGTAAGTGTCGAGTTACTCTCTTTCCTAGAAATTCATTTCCCTGATCTTCCCCTCTCCGAAACTCAGGAAATTCACTAGCACCTGACGCCATGTCGATATTTACACCTTTGCAAATACGAAGTGCCTCTAACAGCTGAATTCCAAGAGGTGTGCATTATGTGGAGAGGATTAATCTATGAAATGAGAAGAGAACCTCAGAAACACAATTCATATATGACCATAACTACATTATCATGGCTCTCGTCACAGCAGATATTGGAACATGTATTACAAAACTAAATGAAGGCATCATGCCTAAATATCCAACGTTCACTGGTGCAATTAGTAAATATGTATTTCCTCACCCCTCCTCGATACTCTCGGGGAAACTGGCCTAGAGAAAACAACCCCTACCATTATCTTACCTACCACGAAAGTCCCGCCCCCTTCCCTGCTCACATACTACTTTGCCACCTATAGTAGCAAAGTAGTCCTGTGTCGTTTCCCTGTCCCTCACTGCTATCTCCACCAATGTTGCATTCATATATTCCCCGAATGTATACTATAAATATGCATAAAATTGCCGTGATAGAGTGAGATGCTTAGTAACAATGACAAAATTGTTCTACTGTTCAGATGTGAAACTCATTATTTCGCATTCAAAGCAAATGTGATTCCATCGAGCAGTTGTAAAGATATATAACCCTAAATTAAAAATAAAATATGATAACTGCGTCAGAAATTATTCGTTTTTTTTTAATTTTGGAAATTTCAGCATCCTAAATGCCGGTTTTTTTCGTTGCATAGTCAAGGCACCTGCTTCCAATGTCCATTTATTCCGATAAGTTTTTAATTCTCTTCTTCTAATTAACCAGCGTCCGGATAGCATAACTATAACTTAATTATGCCTAAAGATGAGCATTTCAGGTTCAGTATTCCGTTCGTCCGATGGGATGTTAAGCCGTGGTCCCCTTGGCGCCTTTCGTAAAGAGTAGGCTAATACAGACGCTGGGTTTCTCTCCAATCTCCCTCCGTTCCCTGAAAACTCCTACTATTACCCAATTACCCACCTGTCCTAAATGGCGAAAATGACCTCTGCCGTCGGTCGCCTCCCCTAAATAACTTACTATGACTTAATCGTCATAAAATTATTTTTATTTCCTCGGAACAAGTCTCAAATTCAACTGCAACTCGCGAATTGGGTAGTGTTGAGCTGCTGACCTTATGCCCCGGGTTAGAATCCCGGGAGACCCTTAGGACACGTCCAGCCAAATCCAAGTAATTTTCCGGTTACCGGATACTTACGAGAAACCGCAGGCGGCACAGGGAAATGAACTACCTCCCCCTCCCCCCTTCCTACACTGATGTGTGAATTTCATAATCCGTTGGGCTTAGTTGTTAGTCATATCTACCCTCACTAACCAAATCAACCTTTGGGATTCACGCAACACTAACCAGAACCGACTGTGCAAAGATTCAATTTCGTCCCGAACACAGCGACCGAGAGAGAGCGGACCGGAGTGGAAGTGGAGCGATGGTTGGCCGGGAGAGGGAGCTACGCCGCCGCGCCCGAAGGTGCCACAGGTGGTGTTGGCCTGCCTGCAGCACATCAAGGATCACGGTCTTCACACGCTCGGAATATTCCGCGTCGGCAGTTCCAAGAAGAGGGTGCGGCAGGTGAGAAGACGCAGGAGGACTTCCTACTGATTTCCTACATAGCATTCAACTGGGTATTTCGACATTGGCCTTTCAAAGCACATGGCAAACGACTAGTGAAATTTAACCGATTATTAAAAACGCGATAGATAACAGTCCTGGGTAAAACTAACGTGGCAATGTGCGAGGTTGCATGAGTGCCTCTTTTGAAAGCCTTCTTTGAGTCTGAACCTAATAATAATAAGAATGAAAAGACTGAGTCACATGAGTGAGCTGAAGACTCTTACCTTCCCATTTTCAAACAGAACCAACTGGTGCAGGGTCTTCAGTTTGTCGAAAAGGATTTAAAAAAAAGATAAGTATCATGGAGGTGAAGCTAAATTTTTGCGTTAATATTTTTTAAACTGCATTATTAAATAAATTTAATCCCATCGCCCTTGGGTTAGCATTATTTAAAACATTTAATCGTCTAAACGCAAGAACTTTAAACAATGACCGCCAAAAATAATATAATAGGAAATATTTAATGAGGTACCATTCGCTGTAATTCCTCAAGAATAAGGTTAATACAAGTCGCTTACTATTGCCTTTAATAAAACTATTTCAACCCAATTTCTTCATTTATTGGGGCCATGCTTCGCTCACCGGAACTCCAGCTGAGGGAAGACCTTGATATGGGAAAGGAGACTGATCTCAGTGCCTCTCAGTGCCCACATGATGTCGCCGCCCTACTCAAGGAATACTTCCGTGATCTCCCAGAGCCTCTCCTTTGCCGGGAACTGTACACGGCATTCGTGAGGACGCAAGGTGAGCTGGAAATCTGCGTATTCCACTTAGAATTCTAAGAACTCCTTTCCCGATTACTCTAATTCCAGGGTCTTTATTTATCGCAAGACCTCTCATTACCCAACATCCCATTGTTTCCATCACCCGCACCTACATTTCTATTTTTACTCAATTAATTTTCCATAAGTGAATAATACACTCATACTTCGAATATTACAACTGTGAATGAATAGGGTCAAATGGTTCGGAGAGATAAAATTATATGTTAACGCGTTTTCAAGGAAATGATTTTTAAAAGGTAGTTCAACAAGTCGAGGCAGGTTCTTTAGATACATTAAAAATTACAGCGTCCCTAATCTTTCTGAATGCACAGCTTTAGCCGTAAATGTTCCTTCTATATAATACAGTCCAAAAGCCAATAATTATCCTACCTCTTCCAGTCTAATATTCATCCTACTAAGGAGCCTTTGTCACTCCACTTCCTTGTCCTGTGAATATGCTAATTGATATTTATCCCAGGATAAAAATGCCGGTTTTCTGTATAACTCATAAGTACAATTCATGAGGCAGTATAAAAAAAGCTCGGAGAATAATTCAGATAATCGAGAAACCATAAACAAGTCAGAGCTTTGAGAGTTCATAATTTGAAGAATGTTCACGTCCATCAGCGTTTCTACCAACATTAGTAGATTTGCTAAGACTCTACCTTAAATTCCTTCATCACCACGACGACAATTCTAACTTATCCCTTGCTATGGTTATTATAATTATACATTTAACCTCTCTTAAACTTCACATATCACCTACCTACCTTGAGGCTCACAAAAAGTATTATAACTTTCAAACATTCTTCTTCTTCTCTCTCTTCCATATCTCCCAGCGTTATCCTCGTTGACATCATCTTCATAATTCTGAAACCTCCAGTAACTCCTTAAACGGCTAGTAGGTACTGTCTTCTTCCTTTTCTCCTTTACCACATTGAGTACATCGTCCGTCTCTTGTCTCTAAACTCTTTTGCTGCGGTTATTCCCACTTTTCTTCAGGGGTTCAGCGTTGATTTAACTATTAATATCAAGAGTATTTTATTTTCTTATTTTCAGAAAGCCTATTTATATCGAATTCACCATCATTTTCTACCTATCTCACTATCTAGCATTCTTGCACCTATGCAATCCCTGTCGATCTCACTATCTAGCATTCTTGCACCTATGCAATCCCTGTCGATACTGAATTGATTGCCTTTTGTATGTTTTAGTCAGCCAGTCCAATCGCTAAGCCATCAAATGTTCTCCGGCGAATTTCGCTTTCATCTTTCCTGAATATATGTCAGCTCTGCCCCACTACCCTCTATATACTTCTCACCAAGAATTATAGCTTATATATAATTTTTATGTCCTCTTTCCTATCTTTGGTATCACTTTTCCTGAAGTATTTATGTTAATAGATAATTCGAAAACATACTAAAAATAATACCAAAAGAAGAATTCCAGTTTTCATTCAGATCCCATTTAAAGTTGAAAGCATTATTTTTTTAATTAACCATGAACTTATAAGTAATATTGCCATGCACCTATTAAACTTTTACACCAGCGGTGATTTTCATGTCAATATTTTTCATTTTTCTAGTAAAAGATGTGAACCTTCTTATTTGGAACAGCTAGAAATTTTAAAAAGAGTGCAAGATCCTGAAGTAACTTTTTTTAAAATAATTCGTGACCCCGAATTCCATGTTATTAATGAATAGGTGTACCCAGTCTCCTCCCTTATCCTTTCAACGGTCACCCATAAACTCCTTATCTCTGCCGCCTCCCCCTCTCCAGCAGACCGAAAGTTTCAAATATCGCCTCTGCTATAGCTCTTGTATTCGTCTTAGCGTTAAACTTGAAGTTAATTTAAGTTAAACGGAACAATATAACCTTAGCAATTGCAGTTCCCTAAAAAATCTAATTCCATTACCCTATATAATTCAGGATTTACTTTCTCTCTTTTCCTTCCACCTTTTATTTTAAGTCGTACCCACAGTATTTCCAGGATTCTCATTTCTCTACGAGTTAAAAAATAAATTATTCCTTGAAATAGGGTCAGCTTTACGATTAAATTACTGGTCTCCTAACCCAAAGATTCTGGCTCAAATCTCGACAGTGGCAGATATTTAAAATTGCTATACCTATCTCTCTTTGAATTCTGTATGGAGAGCATTTCAAAGTTCAACGCTGCGTCAATCAGCTGAGATATTAATAAATATTGAAGTTTCATTATTCAATATCGGTTATTGGATACTGATTCAACATACATGTATCGATTTAAAAATAATGAGCAGTGACTATTAATATTCTCATATATCATTATTAATCAATGACCTTTGAAAGAAATATATAACCAATCAGATCGAAGATCAATTCTTCTATCAATCTATCACTGTGATCACAGCCAGTAGTGTACCATCTTAATCTCTCTTTATCCGGTGCGGGAACATTTGCATTTACACTCGATACCTCCTTTTGGGGAAAACGCTGAGATGCTAACCTTCTGTGCGGCCAATAAGGGTTCGAGGGCAGTTCCTGTCCTAGTGTAATGTCCTAGGCGCAGTTTGTTTCCTTCCCCACTGTTTTAGTCATTCAATAACAAAATGCATATTTAGAGCAACTACATGAATCTTGAACGCGGTCGTCAGCGAAGGTCAAGATAGATGAATAACTGGGAAAAATTGATTGATAAACTGAAATGAAAGAGGAGAAAGACTTCTGGAGTTCTGCACACAATATAAGTTGGTGGTTGCCAACACATTCTTTAAAAACCACAACCGAAGAAGATACACGTGAATAATGCCAGGAGACAGAAGATTTCAGATAGACCACATTTTAGTGAAGCAGAGATTTAGGAACCAGGTCAAGGACTGCAAAAGCTTCCCTGGGGCAGACATCGACAGTGACCATAATTTAGTAATGATGAAATGCCATTTAAAATTTAAAAAATTGAAGAAAACAGTGAAGAACACATGGCAAGTCGAAAAACTGAAGGATGCTCAACATCAGCATGAATTTCAAAAAGCAGAGGAAAAAATCATAGGAGAGGACATGACTGAGCAATCAGTGGAAGAGCGTTTGGAAAAAGTTAAATGTGGACTACAGGAAGCCGCAAAGGAAGCTCTTGGAAGAAGAAAAGTTGGCAAGAAGAAGCCATGGATCACGGAAGAAGTATTAGACCTGATTGAAGAAAGAAGAAAGTACAAGAATGCAAAAACTGAAGAAGGGCAGCTTTGCTACAAAAGAATATGGAACGAAGTAAGTCGCAAAGCCAGGAAAGCTAGAGAAATGTGGATGAACAAACTAAGCAAAGATGCACAAAACAACCTTTCCCTTGGAAAGGTGGAAGCTGCCTATAGGATAGTGAGGAACCACTTCAAGGAACGGAGCACAAGATGCAATGCTATAAGAGAAAAGAAATGAGAACTTTTGATTGAAAATGAAGACAAAGTGAAGAAATGGAAAGAATAACTGGAAGAGTTATACAACAGAAACCATCTCGGCACGAAAGTGATCGAAGAGGAAAGCGAAGTCGAAGAGGATGATATGGGAGCATCAATATTAAGATCGGACTTTGAAGCAGCAGTAAGGGACCTTCGCATGAATAAGGCTTCTGGAATTGATGATATTCCTGCAGAACTAATTAAAAATGCAGGAGAGAAGATATTAACCCGTCTTTACAAAACCATCTGCAACATGTACTCAACAGGAGAAATACCCAGGGACTTCGAGAAGAACATCATAAAGAAGAAAGCGGAGAAATGTGAGCATTTTCGGACTATAAGCCTGAAAACATATGCATCGAAGATATTGACAAGGATCATATACAGAAGAATAGAACGAAAAGTTGAGAAGTTCCTGGATGAAGATCAATTTGGATTCAGAAAAAGTAAGGGTACAAAAGAGGCAATACTGGCCCTTAGGCTACTCATAGAGAAGAGACTGGAGAAGAACAAACCGACGTTCATTGCATTTGTGGATTTAGAGAAGGATTTTGACAACGTGGAGTGGAATTCAATGCTTGATATTCTGAAAGGAATTGGAATGTCCTACAATGATCGAAAAATTATACACAGTTTGTACAAAAACCAAGTAGCTGTGATAAAATCTGGACCCAGCTGTGAAGAAGCAAGAATAAAGAAATGAGTGAGACAATTCTGTCCACTGTCTCCCTTAATTTTCAATGTTTACATCGAGAGAGCCATCAACGAAATTAAAGAAAGTCTTCTAGAGTGCACATCCATGAATTAGCATGCTGCGATTCGCTGATGACATAGCACTCGTAGCAGAGACAGAGAAGGATCTAAATAAGACTCTAATAACCATGGAAAGGACAATGGCCAGATATCATCTGAAGATCAATGAAAATAAAACTAAGATATTGGTGTGCAGCACAAGAGAAAAGGCCAAAACCAACGTTAAACTAGGGAAGCAAATACTGGAAGAGGTGAAAGAGTTCTGCTACCTAGGAAGCCAGTAACCAACGATGGACGAAGCAAGAAAGAAATAGTAGTGGAATAGCTCAGGCAAAGAGGGCATTCTACCAAAAGAAGAACCTGCTTACTTCCGGAAATAAAAGCGTAAAAGTAAGGACACAATTCATCAGGGCTTACATCTGGAGCACGTTTCTTTACGGCAGTGAGGCATGGACGATGACAGGGAGAAGAAAAGGGTAGAAGCATTCGAAATGTGGTGCTACAGAAGAATGATGAAGATAAAATGGAAAGACCGAGTGTCAAACTAAGAAGTATTAAGAAGAGTAGGAGGAAAGAGAAGCCTGCTGAAAACTCTAAGAAGAAGACGGGATAACTTTATCGGCCATATCTTAAGACACGATGGCCTGATGAAGACAATCGTTGAAGGACAAGTGGATGGGAAAAATGGCAAAGGATGACCTCGTGCTAGATATATGGAACAACTGGTGAAAGATGTGAAAGAGAAGAAATACGTAAATATGAAGATATTAGCCTATAGAAGAACTCTCTGGAGAGCTGCGTCAAACCAATCTGAGGATTGATGACTAATGATATGAATATTGCATTATCTTGTTATTAGAATATTGAACCATAGAATATAACTGCAGAGAGCATGAAACGACAATTTTTCGACCCTTCATTCTTGAAATATTGATTTTAATGATCATGATTGAAATACTGACACTCAATATATATACATCAGTCCCGAATATACAATACCTGATATTGATATTGTCGTCAAAATTACTCCTGATAGTGGTAATTGAATATTAAATCGGAATACCACCCAGCTCTAATTACCACCCTTCCGTTCTCTGAAATATGTTCTACTTCAGCCTAACTTCCCACCTATATTTATAGGCAAAAATGGCCTTAGCTATCGGTTGCCTCCCCCGTTAACTACCAAAACTAAAATTATTCCTTCTCCAGCTAACTTCGTTCCTTTCTTCAAAATCCTCCGTTCATATTCTGGAGTCAGAATTTTCTTACCACCCACAATTTTTACTAACTTGCTCCTATTATACCTTCAATTTTGTAGACATTCACAGTACTAGCTAAATGTTCTGTATCCCATTTCTGCCCCACCATTTCATTTTCATTCTTATGAGTTAGATGCATTGTTCAAAGCATTTGGTGCATTTTCCATTGCCTCAAAGCCATGCTTTGAGTCGCCCCACAGCAAATTAGCAAGAGCATCGGCTAATAACTTAGATTCTGTAGCTCGTACTAAAGAAATATATTTTTTCTCTTATTTCAACAGCCATACGAAACAGGAGGTTACAGTTTGAAGCTCTGCAGCATCTGGTCCAGCTTTTGCCAGCGGAGCACAGAGACACCCTTTGCCTGCTCCTTGATTTCCTAGCGGTTGTGGCAAAACATTCGGAGGACAAGAGAGACCCTCACTCGGGTAAGATCGTATTAAAATATTATTCTCTTCGCTGCAAAATAGCTGCCTCAGAAAGAACCCTAAGCAATCAATTGATTATCGCAATCAATGTTGTATTAGCACATCAGAAAATAATGGCTGAACAGATTCAGGCTTGATGCACTGGAATTACAACTTTCAATCAGCAACATTCACACTTTTCTTCGGAGTTTTTAATGCACTATGCGCTTCAACCGAAGAGTCATCTCTAGACACAAGACAAATTTCGTTAGGAAGACATTATTTATACTGAGAGAAGAATTCATTTGTTTCACCCCATTCGCTTCAATGTACACGTTAACTACTCCTCCCGCCCCACCACTTCTGTTTCCTTTACTCACCCCTCCCTCTGGTCCTTTCTTATAATTTCCTTAATATAATTATGGCATCTTCCTTGACAAAATTTGTCTTGTACCAACCTGAAGAAGGCTCTGTGATTTCTAATGCGAAGTGTATTAAAACTGTGGAAAAGTGCGAGTTTTTTTTATTGAAGAAGATGTTGCTAGATTTTCGGAGAATGGCGAATTCGAGTATGAGAAATCTGTAACGATCCCTTAAAACGGCTTCTTGTGTGGATGACGGAATTATCACTGCTACCGTGCAAAGTAATGCACGTTTTTCCAATAACTGACTTATGCTGGAACAACAGCTCTATTCAAAATAAACTGCAACGAAAATGTTTTCTAGATAGTAATTATTTGTACGTGCATTGACCATCACTCTGTTATTTAATTTATATCATTCATTATCAGGTGGTAATAATCTCTTGTTGAATAGCATTTAACCATTAGTACATATACGAAGCGTAAAATCGGTGATTAGTAACCACTTCCCACACATCCTTGAGGTGGCTTCAAGGAGATAACTTAATGTTTCACGTTGAAAAAATCTCAAGAAAACGATAGAAAAATGTTCGAAATGGCGCTTTGCATGTCACGGTTCCAAAACAAGATCTTAAGGGAGAGAGCATGGAGATGGATTAGAGGCTGTTGAGATACGAGTGTGAGGGTATGAAGAACATGAAATGGATTGAAAGGAAAACGTTCGTGAAAGTACTTTACTTGAAAGTGAGAGAGGATGAGAAGTTATTGAAGGAAATTAGAAGGCTGTGTAGTTGGATGGAACAAGCTATCTGGGACAAGGGAAAGAGGAAATAAGAGAAAGAATGCGGAGGAATGAAAGAAAAAAGGAAGAAAAAAGATTGGCATTCAAAATTAAAAAACCTGATTACGAACATTACACTGAAAAATCTACACAAACTATGGCGCGACTAAAGAGTTGAATTATCTATTTCGCCATTCTCTTCTTCAATGTTTGCATCGCTAGTCCTTTGGCTTTCGCGCCACTCATGGCCGAGGATAGTGAGGAGAAACAGCGAGCAGCCAGTCCCCCGTCGCTGGATATTTTCAATCCAGTGATCAGCTTAGTGTGTGTAACTCTTGGCAGCCAGTTGCTGGCGATTTGTTATCGTACGTATCGCGTGGAAACCGCGTCGGGATCACGTCGCTCCATTGAGCAGCCTGCCTCGCGCCTATGATTCATTAATATCGCCCCTAATTAATGTTACTCGACGGCAGATTTTGGCCACTCGACAAGATGGCCTGGGATGGCCTCCTTTTCTCCTGATGCCCTGCCAGTCACACGAAGGGAAATTCAAAACGAGATACTAAAGAATTTTATTAAATGCTCAAACGGACATTATTCCATCACCACCGACGGATTATAATTCCATTCTTCGTGTATTAAAGAAGCGATAAGGAAATAAGCGTGCAAATCTGATTGATTTTGCAAATTAATTTAATGTTTAACTCTGCATTTACCGAGGCTAGACTTCAATTGCTAATTTACACACATTACATATTTAGAATTTTCCACCTCCATGTTAAAATCGCGAGTGTTTATTGACGCGCCCGATTTTGTTCCCCCGAGATAACCTCAATAAATATGGTTCAATTTCGGAAAGTATGTATGGTAAAGTTTATCAAGCAAAAAATAAGAATTTTTCATGAATTAATATTTAAATTCGATCGATCTTAGAATGGACTCTTTTTCAATTCTCAAAAATAAATTCTTTTCTAGAGTTCGTCATTAATTCAATATCTCCATTCAGCTGTAAAAACGTACAAGCATGCGCGAAACTTAACCCTCTGTTTTTGGGGCATTTAGATGATATGAATAGCCTAATATTACAAAATATATGAATGCTCTGATCTTTTATCCAAAAATCCAAAATAATTTCTGTGGTTTGTTAGTTACGAATTTAAACACACCACTCCGCTTTTTCTGATGGCCTTTCTAGGAAAATCTATCAATAATATTACATTGCTGCCCATAAGATAAAATGTAAAATTATTCCTTTACTTTAAAAACACTGTAATTGGTGGTAATATTTCTCAAGGTATTAACTATATTATTTGGAATTAAAATTCTCATTAAGAATACTAGACTCGTCACTTGGACCAGAAGATTTTAATTCTATCCGATTGCGTAAACACAACTCTTATCAAGCTCTTATTCCTTCTTTTCTGTGCAGGGGAATGGTTGTCGGGGAACAAGATGGACAGTGGTAACCTGGCGACGCTCTTCGCGCCCAACATCCTCAGGAAGTCAAATGCAGACTTCCGCTGCGACTCGCGGGACGAGGCAGCCGAGGATCGACTCGACGTCATCAACGTGGTTCGGAGTATGATTGAACACAATCGAGAACTCTTCGCGGTAAGTTTGCCGGTTGAATCAAGAGCTAAGATAAGTTACGCTCAAATCCGATGGAGAAAACTACACAAATGATTAAAAGAAACGGATAAAAGGGGATTCTTCCCATTTCGCTGGATGGCCATGCATTAGCGTGCGTATGTCAACTATGAAGGCTAATTCACAATAGGGTTGTCATTGAACAGTCTGAAGCACCAGGGGATGAGCTGTAAAAATTGCGTCTGGTATAGCAACCAACTGAATGTAAGGCATCACAAATACAAGAACGCAATTTCCATGACGTGACGCTGATACAAACAGCACAGTCTATTGCTTCGGGTAAAATGGCCTAGAGGTTTCGCATTCCGCTTGGGTATTCTCTTCCCCCAATTATATATCCGCGTCCATCCATGAGGTAGCAAATCTTCAAGCACTTCATTCATAAGAGCGTCCATTCATGAGGTAGCAAGTCTTCAAGCACTCCATTCATAACTCGATTTAAGTTTCAAAATATCATCTAAAAATTAAATTAATTTGTCATTTGAACAGAGACGCTGAAAACTGTGAATAAGTACGGAATCAATTCTGCAGTTTTTTCTATTTATTTATGACTTCGCAGTTTACTGGAGAAATTTTCAATATAAGAAACAACTTCAAAATGCATCAACTTCCGAAGGAAATTTGGTGGAATACGCATGAATTTGCGTATTTGAGTGCATGTAGTCAGGATGAAAAGGATGTTTTATCTCCAAGTGGATTCGACCTGTTTGGTGCGACGCATGATGAAAGCTACTACTGCAATTACTTTACTGCAGGATTGCCAACATTTTCATCAGTTATAACTATATCTATGATAAGTCTTTAATAATCCTTCCATATGCATATGCTATTGAAATTCCGAACAATGCTCTTAAATAACGTTAGCAATAAAACTTGTATTTTCCCTTCCTTCAACAGGTAAGCGCTGAGCTCCTAGATGAAGTGTACGTGCATATGATGGATACTCATCCAGAGATTCTGGACGACCTTCTCAGGAGTAGATGCTCACCGCCCACGGAAGAGTGAGTAGTTCACTTTCTATGGAGCCAATAATTACGTATCGTATAAACCTAACCAAAATCACAAAACGCGAATACTCATCGTCCTTAGTGGGAGTTAAAGATGTAGTCTCCACTTTCTTCGACTGCAGACATCTATATTACCAGATTTTTGTCACCTTCCTGAATGTTATCAAATGGATTTATTCTCTCATTTGTTCGCATTCATCACCAGCTTCAATAAGCTACCTCTCAATCCTCCCTTTTCGACTCAAAGCTCTCTTTCTAAGAAATAGAACCACAAGTGGCTTCTGCATTAAAGAAAATAATAGCTGTGGAACATAGTCAATTCTAAGGATGCGGCATTGATCATTTTTTTACTCAGATAAATGACCACGGAAACTTTTAAACATGAATTCGGTAGTGTTGCATGATTCGCTTTATCATTTACATGTTTTACCATAAAGTCAAAGAATTCCAATCATAAAATGTAGGTAATATTAATCACCAAACCTAAAAAAAAATTATGAGAGAGAAAAATCTACAGCTTTCCCTTTTTTTTGGAAGTTACGCATTAGTGCGTCATTTTACCCCTTGTTGGTAAAAGTCATTCGCTTCAAAATCGGTGGATGGGAAGTAAAGGGAATGAATTTCAAGGTCGAATATCAATCCGCGGTATAGACTGAGTGCGGTAAAGGAAAGGAGAAAACCATTGTTTATGGTTGGCAAACGTGAGGCTTTGGTCAGGCCACATCAAAACAAGTGGTTCAAAAGCCACGAACAACAGTTCATTATAGTTCATTCAGGTAATTTATATTAAACTTGGAAGCTCGAAATGTTCATTAAAATAATCGACAAGACTGTTTCTCTACATTAAAATTACTGTATCCAGGGTTTCAAGCTATTCAACAAAAGTAGACCCTAGTTCCCGCAATATGAAACTTCGTTCCTTAAATCAAAAGATAAAAGAAATCCCATTTACAGCTTTCCAAGACCCTGTACGCACCGCACTCTACACTCTGCCAAGAATCACTGCTATCACAATTGAATATTTTTATAATCATGACCTAAACTCGCACGCAAATTTTTTTTCGACGACGTGGCAGCCCAGTAGGTAGAGCGTCGAGCTACTGACCGGCGGTCCCATCTAGGAAAAGAGAATACACGTATAATTAAAAGCAAGCTACGTGATTTACTGGTTATTAAATATTTCTACGAATACCTCATGCGACAGACTGCAAGTAACCTACCATGTAACCCTAACGGGAGGATTTAACTCGCTGTTTGTCTCAGTGAGTATTTGGTAAGCTCTGCCCTCACCAAACAGACCGACCTTCAGGTTTATTCAGCTGAATAGTCATTGCTCGAAGTGTGCTTATTTTCTATCACTGGTTTTCTTTCCTCTATTCGTTCCGGAAGGAACTGGGAGGACCACATACTTTCGGACGGCGTGGAGCTCCAAGCCACCGTCCACGGAACACCGCCTCGCAGAAGGATGTGGTCCAGAGAAGAGTTCCTCCACGGAACAGCAGGCATGGGTGGACCAGACCTCGGAATGATGCCCAGGTTAGAAACTAAAGAAAACAAACTTCCGATGAGTAGTCTGGCGTTCGTATTTCTGGAGTTTGGACCTACGTTTATCCCCTTCGTTTTCGAAATGTGGTCGGAAATTTTCAGTTCCTTAATTAGGTGCCTCTATGGCATTAATGTAATAACGCTTATAATCTATCCATCAAAAAAGAATCTTGTATAGTAACGGCCAGATGCAATTCACAATTTTCTATACGCAATTCACTAGTTAAAATATGTATAATTAGCTTGCATATACATTTCACTAGTTGAAATGAAAGATCAAATCACACTATCAATAGTGAAGGGGAATCGTCGAAGTCACGTAATTTAGCTAAAGATTCAAATAAGACGCATAATCCTCCATTAATTCCTACTTTGTGTAACACTTTCATTTTATTCGTCCTCACTATCCTACCTTTCCATTTTCTATCTCCTTACAACTGTTACGTCATTGTGCTACCTCCTCTTTCCTCAACCCCATCTGACCTGCGACCAATTAATGCAAATTAAAATTATAAAATAAGTGTTAAAGAAATTTAGAATGAATCTGATCATAAACACAATGATCAACCCTACAATATTATACTTACTCTATTGTTAAAATAACGAATGTCAATCACGATTTTCTTTTGAAAGTTTCATGAGGTTACTGGAGAGAGTATTATAAACAAATCATCATCCCGCAACTTTCACTTAGGTACTAGGTACTTTTAAGAATGATTTTCAACAAGAGTTAGCTTTTTTGTCATTGGGAGTTCTGTTTGCAGCACATTAAAGTTATTACTATCTGAAAATATTAAATCCATTAAAAAAATTACCCACAGTAAAGGTCGTAAGTGAACCCATGACCCTCCTCTCCGCACCCACGCGTTTCACTCACCGGACAAAGGCGACTCGTATGAGACGAACGAAGGGGAGAAACCTCTAGACCCTAGGGGAGAAATCTGTTTGCCTAAAATGTCCAGCCACGCAACTGACCCTGAGGCACGAATGTTCGCAGGCACAGAGGCCGCGACGGCAAGGGGAGTAAGAAGAGGACCAAAGAACCTTCGCTGTCCGACTCGATCATCCATCGAGGCAGCGTCGCCAGCGGCAAAGAGATTGAGAGGCCGCGGGTGCTGTCTCTGCCCACGGACAACCGGCTGAGTCGGGCGGCGGACGAGACGGCGGGGGTGTCCAGAGAAACTTCGGAAAAGGGCGAGGCGGACGATCCGGAGGCGGAGAGGGGCGTCATCACCGCGAGCCTGAGGATCCCCGTGCCGGCCCACGTGGCCCTCGAGGACATCCCCTTCATCGAGGACGGTGTGTCGGAGATGAGCCGCGGGGCCACCCCCGCCAGGAGCGTCTCCTCTCCGCCCTCGCCCTCCAACCCCCTACCGCCCCCCGTCGCCACCCTCGACCGCTCGCCTTCCTCCTCGCTCACCCTCCTGCCGTCCCAGCCGCCACCGGCGCCGCCCACCGCGGAGCCCCAGGCCCCCCCGCCCGTCGTGGCGCCGGACCGAGGCGTCACGCCGTCGCACACCGAGCGTCAACCGGAGCCCTCGCCGGCGTCGGAGCCCAAGACCGTCCAGTCAGAGGTGAGGAGAGAGGTTTTACGGCATGTTCTCGTCCTCCTGACCGTCTCCGTACATTTTACCTCGGTGACAGTTTTAGCATTCAAAGGGGGGAAGACGGCGCCTTAATGTTTTCGTCCAGCTTTTTGTCTAGGCATTGCTGTTGTTTTTCACTCATCTGAGTTCCAAAGGTTTGCCTACACGACTCCTTACGGGCTTCCCCCTTGTTTGCTGTTGATTGTTGACCGCAATTTACTGAGCAGATGAATAACACGAGGCACAGTAGCGGGGCAAGTGGGCTAGTAAGAGGGGTTTTCGGTATTTTTCAGAAACTGTCATCTCATTTTACCCCGAGGATTGCCTCTCTCGGGATACTCCGCATTCCCTTCTCATTAACCCTGGTGTTCATAGTGATTCCCTATCCTTTGTCTTCACTTCCTAAATAAATTTTTTCTAGTATGTAATGACTTTCTTAACGGTTATATTTTCAGAAACATTATTTACCATAAAAAAGATAAGCTCCTATCGCAGGATTTGAGAAAATTGTGATTTACTAACAATAATTCCTAATGATTAAAGAAAGAAAATGCGCTCTTCGGTACGTTCTACGATAAACTAATAGGGTTACATGTTTTTTTATCAGTCCGTTTCTGCAAGGATAACTGAGTTCTCGACTGAAATGGAAACATTAATAAATTTTTGCGTATTCTCTACCCCTAACATGGCATTTTAACTTTCATCATGACGTTTCATTTTAAACTCCGCCAATTTCTCTCGTTTCCAGAATACATTATCAATCTAGTAAATAACTATCAGAGAATCATAAGGATATCTCAAGAGAAAAGCAAGAAGTCAAAACATATTTACCACGCTACGTAAAGCGATGCAATATTTCTTATTACGGTGACGTTACAAACTCGATGTATTATTTGCTCATGTAATAAGTTTAATTATAAAATAATCAATTATTATTCATTAAAATAAATATAATTTATTTATCAGCTACGTCCCATTTTAACGTCTTACCTTCTCCAACATAACTCATTCGCGTCTAGAATTCAGTGAAGGGAAAAATTCTTATGAATTCAAAAATACGCAGCTATTGTTGCTTAATTAAGTTGAAGAATTTGTTATTTTTGGAAGGCGTCCCACAGCTAAGGCCATTTGAGCCATAAAGTATACGTGATGATTGGGCAGAGTTAAGAATGTTTCAAGGAAAGGAGGAAGGGTGGAGAGAAACATGGACTCGGCATTAGCCTGCTTTTAACGAGAGGCGCCTAGGGGTTCACGGTTTAACATCCCATCCGGAGGTCGGAGTTCTGAACTCAAAGTGCTCTCCACAAAGCACTCAAGTGGGGACCGGTATACCAATGCAAAATCTCCACCAATGCCAGTTTTCGAACCTTAGCCCATGGGGTAGGAAGGCAATTCTCTAGCAACCACGCAACACAATCCCCCTTGCCCCTTGAAATTTTCATAACTTTCTTCATACTTTGTTCCGTTTCTAGCGTCCCAATGACCACCATACAGTGAGGATACAATCCCTGGAGGAGGAAGCAATGCTGGAAGCACAGAAGCGGGGAGCCATCCGATCACAAACTACTGTGGACATGAGCAGGAAACAGCGCCCTTCGGGCAGGGTCGAGGCGGAAGCCGAAAAGCGATACGCCAGACGGAGGTACACGGACGGAAGGCATGTCGCGGCAGCCCTGCCCGAGGTGACGTCGCCTCGCGGACCAGTTTGGAAGCGCCGGGAAATCATAGCCAGTGAGCCGCGGAGGAGAGCGGCCCAATGACGCCCTTGAGGGTTAGCGATCAATCCAGCCGTACTGCCACGGGGAAAACCGAAAAACAGCCTCATCTCGAAATGGAAAGATGTTCAGCACTCAACCACTCGTGATCAATTAACTGTTATGTCGAAGTTATCTGTTGTCATGAATGAAAATGGTAGTCTGAAAAATGTCACATTTTTACAGATATATATTTTTAATAAGCACGTGACTGCCGCTATTTAAATCGACAAAACATAAAGAAGGATAAACCTATTTTTGCGAATGAGCGTCTGCTAATCGGACGGCCAACTTAACATCCAAGAAACTGCATAAGATTCCACTGTCTCGGGAATGAAATCTTACAATTAGTTCAAGGGGGGCATTTCTCAATTGCTTCCTGTGACTTGCAGTTTACACGTTCTGTGATTAGTCAATTTGATATTCCAAAGAGATACTTGCAGTAGAGTAAAACATGCCTTTAAAGGTTCAAACTTGTGAGAAGCACAATTAATCGTTGGCGTTCACTAAAATAGATAGCACCCATAAGCCACTAACAAGAATTTTTCTGTTTACGTTCTTACTAAAAGTATACCTTGCGGCTCATTTAAACATTGTTTTTAGTGTTCTGTGTTAATATAAAAAGTTTATGAAATTGTTACCTCCACAGGAGACAAGGTAAGAAACCCGAGTGGAGATGATATTTCAATGTAAATCCAAAATAATTCAGTGAATGCTGCCAATTTTAGTGGGCAATGAGATTCTGCCAAGGGGTTAGCAAAATCAAGTGGTGCCACATGTCACTTCGAAGAATTCCAGTGTGTTAATTACCTACTGTTGGAAAACTCATCTGATGCTGAGCAGATGCAACTTGCATGCATTTAAAACTTCGAAAATTAATAAACGTTAAAATAATTTTGTAAATTTAAAGGTGTATATCCTAAATGAGAATATTAAATTTTTCAATGAAAAATGCTTTCGAATTTTTCTTCTTACCCGATGTTTTTAATGAAGAGAACTTAGCTGTAAGGCATTCGCCTATATTTACATGGAAACATTTTAGAAATAAATGTCTCAACGTTTGTACATACATATACTAACACACGAAAAACTCACATTGATATATTTTACCATACAAAAGTGATTTGATAATGCATTTGCGTAAAGCCAAAAGGCTTTAAAATTCTCAAATTCATAAAAGGACACCTTCTAATTGTATTTTTTCGCTGCAAAGCCATCCCACGGCAATATTCTCTTAATCACAGGCGCAAGAACGGTTGAGACACTGCCCACCAACACCACATAGAGGGGAGAGCAATGATGTAATTTGCCCCTCTAGAAATAAGACGCGGTGGTCTAGATTTGTAATAAGCACCGATGGTGTCTTAATAACTTTTCTCGAAAATATTGAACAAGATACCCATATCGGTGCCATATCTTTCCTTTAATTCATGCTCACAGTGGAATCGAAAACAATTGACTGTTAAGTCAAGTTTTCGACCTTATACTTGGCAGTTCAAAATGGTTTATCCGTATTTTACAGGAAATGGCCTACAAATTAAGATACTCATTATTGTATTGCATTTTTCCAGTCCGGTGTTTTATGCTGAACTTTATGGAAAGAATTATTTCCTTTCATTTCCAGCCGATTTTCCCCTCCCCTCCACATGTGGAGGGGAGGGGAAGCAAGGTCACACTGCAGTGTGACCTTGCTTCCCCTACCACCTCTCCCTACCACCATATCTGGTCCTTCCCCCTCCACTCTCAATGCCTCCCCCCCCTTCATTACTCTTCATTATTGAACACCTAATTCAGTAGTCATCGAGAGTAATACGCCTATATCCAGCTACGTGAAAAAAATATTAACTACTTTGAAAGGATGGTTGTCGTTCAACGCACGACAGGCAGTCGCCCATACTCAATTATCAAACCAAAAGTATTATTTTCTTATTTGCCTATATAAAATATCAAGAAGAAAAACGTGAAATTCCTGAAAAGGAAAACGGGTATAGTGAGGATGGCAGGAAAAACTACACGAGGTGGAATAAGAGTTCAACTACATACTACGAGAAAATGTGTTCAGTATCAGGGACATCCGGCGAAAAATTGAGCTGGCCAAAGCTAGCAAGCATTATTATTTGAGCTCTACTGGTTAAGATATCTTAACCAGTATATAGACTCAGATTGATGTGTTGCTAATCAGTAAAATATTCCCTACTCTCTTATGCCCTTTGTTATTTCATCATCTTTCCTAACTCTCTCCATTTCCATCATCCAATTCTTTATCATGAAATATTTACGGATATTCATAGACATATCATGGGGAATAATGCACCACCTTGACTCGGACTAACGTTTCATCTTCGTGTGTGTCGATCGTCCATAGCTCTCGTTTAACTTCCCCAACCCATGCCGTTTCGGAAATAAGACTTTTCTTTAATTCCTGCAATTCAGTTCACTGATAAAATTAAGATAAAATAATCAGTACTCACGGGACCCCTCGACAACGTTGAAGGCGATTTCCCGGCAAGAAATTGAGAATGCCGTATCATCTTCTTGCACGAAATTCTTCGGCGAAGCAAAATCACTCTTTACTCCGCAATCAAATTAGTGGACCAGGCGGAATGAAATGCTTCATCAGTTCCTTTGAGATCCTCTCTCCGTCAAACCAGAAAAACCGTCCTTTGGGTCTCGCTCACCACTTGTTGAATACTCAACAAGTTGTGTTTCCATGACTACATGTACACAATGGTAGGTACCTACTCGCCCCAAAATCCAAGATCGCATTGATCACATACAATCTACAGACTGATGGTCAATGGTCTAAATCAGATTGGTACAATAAATAGTAAGATGATAACCATGAATTACGCTTGGCAACGACGTGAATTTGACGCGACGGCACGGCTGTCTTCCATGATTTCCCATCGACCATAGCGCAAGGCGATATCGCAAGTACAATTTCATAAAGATTAAATGAAGTAGATAAGAAGATTTTTGAAATTGATCCAACGAAAAAATGCATCATAATATCTCTTACCGAAAAAGGCAAAAATGTTAATTGTGGGATGAGTAACATGAGACAGCTGGTATAGTCGTGGGCTAACTTCAGTTAAAACAATTTCACCAGGGTTGATAATGCATGGGATTTGATTGCTAAATGCACGGTCAATTTATACCATTTTAAGGGACCATGGCTAAATGACTGCTACTTCTCACTACTACAACTACATATTCGTAGTAGTGAGTACCCTAGTTGAACGGAATAAGTCACGGTCTTGGAAAAGAAATCTGAAAATTTAAGTACTTAAAATTGCCATAGGTACATACATATGTGTACCAACTTAAATTAAATTACCAGATATCCTCCAAGTTACAAGACAAAGCTGAAGTAAACACGAGCAAGTTCGTTGGTCGAAGTCATGCCTCACATTGTTTTCTAATCATGTCTTACATTGCTTATGTGAGTTATTTTTAATAATTCTTGTCACTAAGTCAAGGAACTAAAATGGCAAATGGAGAGTATTTTAACAAATGCAACAATAAAACCAGGAGTTAATTAATTTTTCATCATAATGGTGAAAGAGAAGGCTCAACTGAGGCTCTATAAACTTTCTACAATCTCTTAACTATTTCTTTCTTCTAATAACTTTCTTCATTCCACCATGCCAATTCAATAACTCCCGTTTTCATCTTCCTTTTTGTAAATCCTCCAAACCCCAAATATAATTATGAAGCCACATATAGTGGCTTAAAATACTTATATATTTTTCATCCTCTTTCTATTGGTTCAGGTACCATGATACCTGCTGCAGCACTATATAATTATATCATCGCCATGTATGCCATACTCCATATCCAGCTCATAAAAATTATCTAGATAATTTTTATGAGCTGGAGCTTTTTTTAATGCCTTAAGGCAAAATGCAAATTTGCTTAAGATTCTGGTCATATAGATTCCCTGTTTATAAGTACCTCTTTTGTTAATACAATTATCCACCTAATGTTAATGGCCAAAGAATATAATTATTACCACCTTATTCAGTTTTCAGATGCTGGCTAGGAAATACCACAGACAAATCTTTGATTTATACCCAGAAAATATAATAGTATCAGCAAGAAAATGATTGAAATGTGTCTACAGGAAGCAGAGAAATAAGGTTCAGAAATTTGTTTTTCCAGAAAGAGGATGATCATATAGGCTTTTCAGAGGTAGCAACCTAGATCCCTTAAGAAAAATTGCACCCAAAAACTGATCAATAACTGATGAATTAACCGGTACCTAAATAACTGATGAATAGTTAATCAGTTTTTTGAAATGCTTACCAGTTACTGGTGAAGGAATTCATCAGTTACTAGTGAGAAATAAATTCCTTCCCCAGTTACTGATGGGAAAATTCACCAGTTACTGGTGAAAATTCATCAAAAACGGATCACCTATCTCCAAAATTGAAAAAGAATGGAGGTTGATGTTGCATATGTATATACTTCCGGATATCACTAGTTTTAGTAATCATACATGCAGATTGTAACACCTACCTACACATAAGCCTATCAATCTTCGCTAAGTGACCTGACACATTTTTCAACTGCGAAGAAGATATTTTGAGGCCATATGTACCTATACACCTGCTGGTTGGCATTAGTGCATTTGTGATAATTAACTTTCCTAAGAGACTGAAAATGGGGTATTTTTCACCATTAAAACATTTCCCCAGAAACCATTTTGTGACTAAAAATAAGCAAGACCATTATGAATTATACATAATTTACATTGTTTCAACTATAAGAGAGATAAATAAGAGTTTCCCTGTGACACTGAGTACCAATGTGCGATAAAGCTGAAGGGAGTGACTGAAACTGAGCTGCTAAATATGGAAACAACTCTGCGAGTTGATACATTTTTTAATTTGATCTGATATTCCAAAAATTTTGGTTTCATCTCATAATAAATTAGTTAAAAATGTAAAAAACATAGCTGAAATGGAGCGGAAGCTTCAATGATAGATTATCTCCTTGGTCATGTATTCAATATGTACTTGGAGTCTCAGCGTATCAGAGAGAGGTACGTGGGTGAAAAGTGACACAACGTCGAAGCTCACCATTAGGTCACTTGAGGCCAATCGAATTTCTTTTAGTGTTTTCACAAACTCTAATGAGTTCTTCACATGGTGTGCACTCTGCCCTACGTACGGTGCAAGGATATCGGTGAGGTGCTGAGCCAAGTTGTATGTTGGAGAGCCAATATCACAGACAATTGGTCTGAGGGGCACCCCATCTTTATGAATTTTGGGAAGACCATATAATCTAGGAGACACTGGTGCCTGAGGCCGGAGATTCCTGACCGTTTCCGAAGGAAGTCCTGATTTCTTCATAAGGCTTATGGTCTTCCTAGTTACGGCGTCACCATCACCCATCACAAAGAGGCGCAGTATTAGCGACACTGTTCCACAGAGCCAAATCAATTGCAGACGACGAGAGCATTTCGTCGGAATTAAAACATTTAAAGAAGACCCACCAACAAAATGGATACAGCAGACGGCAAATTTCGATGGCCCTAAAAAGGTCTTTTGACGCAACGAAGAACATCGCTGATGAAACGTACAATAAACCCGCTGCCAAAGCCTTTCTGCCGTATATTTCCACCATCTCGGGAAAGATCGAACGAATCCTTCGTCGCTTCGATATTGAAACGATCCACCTACCTCAATCTAAGATTAGGGACTGGTTGGTGAAGGCCAAGGATCCCATCGGACTGAAGACTCCAGGGGTATACAAAATTCCCTGCGAATGTGGTATGGTGTATGTAGCAGAGACCGGTCGTACCATTGAGCAAAGGTTGAAGGAACACCGAAGACACTTCCGACTAGACCAAATGGATAAATCAGCTGTTGCGGAGCACAGCATAAAAAGGGACCACGCAATACAGTGGGATAAGGCAAAATTACTTTGCTGATCAAATTTCTATTGGGATAGACTCACTAAGGAGGCCATCGAGATCTGTCTGGAAAATAATAACTTAAATAGAGACACTGGTTTCAACCTCAGTAACACCTGGAGGCCAGTAATAAATTGCATCCGAGCGATGAGGAAGGGCGGCCCGGCGGCGAATTTTCAAGGAGGCCAACAATCAGGCCCGTTAAATTCAAACCAACGTCTCGGCCAATTAGGAGAAACCTGACCCGGGCGAAAGATATATATATAACCGCAATAATAAAATACGGCACTCAGAAGCCCTGATGATGAAGAGCAAGTCGCTCTTTGAAACGTTGGCAGTAATGGAGCCTATTAACCGGTGTCAAGCCCGAGAAACATTTCTTGATGAATAACTGATAGATTTCCCCAGTAACTGGCAACAACTGACCAGTAACTGATGGATTTCACCAGTTGCTGGGGAATGTTTTTAATTAATAAGCAAAACTGACCAATAACTGATGGACTTTAACAGTTTTAACGAGTGTTCACCAGTTATTGGTGAAAATTGACCAATAACTGATTGATCTCACCAGTTACTGGTGAAATTTGACCAGTAACTGATGGATTTCACCAGTACTTTTTCTTAAGGGATAGCATGGGCTTTTCATAACTGGACATGAAAATCTTCAGGTAGGATATGATAAGTACATATTTGTAAAAGGCTTTTGGGGAATATTTTGCACCAATTGAAGAAAGAATGAGCTTATATTCAAAGACGATGGATGCAAATCATGAACACCTCCATAAAATATACTCGTATGCATTATTTTTTTTCTTAAAATGGAAAGTAAATACGCAAGATACTAGTATCCATTTCGTATTGGATACATGTATCTCCTTTGTACATGATTCTGGGAACTATTTTTTTTCTAACTCGTCAGTAGTACAGACAGCTGATGTGGAAGTCAGTTCTTTAAAGAACCTCAAATGAAAAATTAATCAAAATATAATTACTGAATTGTGAGATATCTTGGGACTGATGTGATAATGATAATGAGGTTTATTATACAAAGACCAGATTACACTGATATAGGATTCGTCAAGAATACACATACATATACATAGCCAAAATATTTGAACACTATTATCATGGAGAAATTCTGCTAAGGAATAATAGAGTTTGACTTGTAAAAAACATTTCACCTTTGTTTTAAAGGAGTCAGCAGTTTTGCAATTTTTCAGACTGGTAGGTAACTTGTTAAATAGGTGCAACTCCGGAGTTTTAGGACCTCGAAAGGCTGATTTGGTTCTGACATACTTATAGTGAATGGCATCATGACCACGGGTATAATAATCATGGACATCACAGATTTGGGGAACTCGCTGAAGTTAGATTTTACAAACATAAGGACGGAAAGGATATAAACACATGGTAGTGGGAGAATATTAAAATTTTTGATAATGGGCCGGCATGGGGCATTGATAGGTGCAAAAACCATAAGGCGTGCAATTTGGTATTCCTAGACCTCATATTTTGATGTAGCGGACATTGCATGCCTTCTTATCCCACTCACTTACTGTTCAGCAGTGGATGGTATCCACTGATGAAGCGCAACAGCAGGGCTTCGTATCTACTTTGTCATTGGATAGTATCCAAATACTAAGTGTATACAGTGTAAGCTGTGCTATGTGTACATTAATGTTGAAGAATAGAAGTTCAACCTATTTGAGGGGGTTGGCACTCACTTTATGGAAGCTCATAATATCCTCCTTCAAGAAGTAACAGAAATAACACTAGCCCACAGTTTTTTTAATGAAAAACCACTACCGACCATGGGTTCAGCACTTTATGTAATCATTTTAACTTTTCTTTCCCTTATGTACATACATATTTGTTGGTAGGGAGAAAGGTAAACATTCATTGTCAGTTGATGTCAGCTAGATGTCCAATGAGGATTATGTAGTCAATATGACTGAAAAGAGAGGTGGGGGGAAGAAGATGCGGTGGAATAAGATGGGGGGAGTTTGGATGGATATGACTAATTTTTGAGTATGAGAGATTTTCATGTTAGGTAACTTGACTTTGAATAAAGGTGACGGTTGACAATTAACTCTTTACGTAGTTAGGCATTACTGTTTACAATCTCAAATTCCTCAAAGAAGTTACTTTATACCTCTTGTCCATACAACTTAAGGATTTTCAACGAAATTACTAAAATGATTAAGCAAACACAAATGCTTAGCAAAACACCATTTATCATTGCTATAAATACATATACGTTTGTCTGTATTCTTTCACCGTCATTTTAATAGCCCACCGGTTTGGTTGATATACTGAATGCCATTCGTCACATACCCAAGTAACACAAAAAAGTCACCATTACCTCATGATGACATCATAAGTAACTCACGGACCCCAAGGTCAAAATTAACTTTTTTTTGTCAAATTTTAGACCAAAATAGTGATGTGATTTTGACGTCATAGTGACATCACCATGACCTGACAACCATCTGCACTCCTAGTCACAGTGTAGTCATATGATTTTGTCCAATTCGAGACTAAAAAGGGTCACAATGAAGTACAATTTAGCTTTTTGTGTTGATGGGGCTGAGCCTCCCCACTTCCCTCTCACTCCCAGCTGATACTGCAAGTACTAGTACAAGGACTAAAGTAAAGAAAATTAAAGGCTAAATTCTTCATTAGTTCTTTTATACATGATCCATGAACAAAGATGCACACTTTAACAAATTTGTATCAAATATTCAACGTGTGTACCACAGTCCATGTATCATGTAATATAAAAGAACAGAATTTAGCAAGCATTGTGAAGAACTCAATAACGAATATATTTTGCATATTTATTTTCCAAAAAAAATGAAAAGTAAAAAGGAACACCGTGTGAAATATTCTTCTTAATCAAAACACTAATGTTTTTTTTATAACAAATCAGAGGAATAAAATCCGTGAGGTCAAATGGACGTCATTTTGAGGTCTCACTGGATCAACGCCTGCTCACTTAGTCACGTAGTGACCAAAATTTGGTCATGGTGATGTCATCGTGAGGTAATGGTGACTATTTTGTGTTACTTGGGTACAAGTCTGCGTGCATACCACTTTTGTCAAGGCTATCTTTAGAGTTAAAAAAGTATATTAAAGATTGCCATTGATTATAAAATAACACCCTAAACCTCTCCATCTGAAATCATCCATCTTTTATACAAAAAATTAATAAGGTAACCACCATATTCAAAGGCAAACGTGAAAGAGCTCTATCACTTTTACTTTCATGCCATGATATCCAACTTTTGTAAAGATCATTAAACCTAAAAAGTTTTTAAAGTCAACACTATATTCATAAGTAATAAGATGCCTAACTCTAATCAGTTTGTTACTTGATCCAAATCCTGACCCTTTTATTTCTGAAGTGAGTGTAGCAGTGAAATATTTTCATATGAAATGTGCTAAGTTTATTCTTCAGTTAATCTTATCTGTCAACTTTAAGGATAACAATTCTGCTGTTGAACTTACCTATCATTATATTTTATACAAAATCTTTAACTTGGGAGTGATAGAAGGATGGCTTTTCATTCCCAGCCCTCCTCAAGTGCTGCCCTTTTTTTCTACCTCTAGTGGTCTTTTTTCCACTGCCACAGGATTTTATACCAGCTGAAACTAATGGCAACAAGGTGAGTGATAGATCAACTTAAAAAATAAAAGTACTTGGGAGTCATCCAAATATTCTGCTTAAAAACTCAATATTCTCCATATATCCATCCAAATAGTCTCATGCACTTCCCACGCCATTACACAGACACCTTAGGAAACACGCATGTACAAAAAGACAATCCTCTAAATGCGGGTGGTACTTAATAGAAAATCCATAGTTACATATAGCTGTTGTAAGGGAAATTAATAAATGTACGCATATTTTACACCAGGCAACTCCTCTATCCATGAATATGTTAATTAATAATGACAACTTTAATCCAAGAAGCCCATGCTCAAGCCCAAAATTCAAAAGCACCTACATTCTTCATTGGTGCCAATAAAAAATGCCATACAAATATATATGTGAGTGGAAGGGCACATACAATAATAGGACAATGATCTAAAGCAGCTCAGTACACATAGCCACCATGCCACCAAGAAATGATTTCCTTAACTAAGAAGTGAGAAATTTGAAAATAACTTACAATAAAAAGACAGGTATTCTCTCAGAATTTAATTAACAAAATAAATTACAGCATCAACAGATTTATATACCATTTAAAACTTTAAAAATATATATATTTTTTGAAAATATTATTTTATATAATAAATAAATATAATGTAAAACTTTAAATATTAAACATAGGGTACACAATTTTTGGAATTAAACCATCATACACTTCCCCATAAAGCATCTCAATTTTACATAAAACTGCCACTTACTAGTACATACTGCAATTAGAAAACATGCTGTTTGTAGCCAAATAACTCAATGTTCAATACTAGGGGAAGTCATAATTATCTTCTGTCCACATTATTCAATTTAGTGAAGATTTGCAATTCATTCTTTCTTTTCATAACTAGATTCAATGATACAAATTTTCGAAGAAACAATCAATGCTACGAAGAAACAATCAATGCTACGAAGAAACAATCATTTTTTATGCAGTGAATAGTAGCAATGAAAATAAGAGGTAAAACAATTTAGAGCACAGCCCAATACAGGGGATTGTGAGCATATGGCATTCTAGATGTGATGTAGCACAGTTTGCTATGTTATGTCATCATAGTCTTGAGTTGTAACGTGCCATTTTTTTGACTAAGTATCTTCAAAACATCACATAGAGTAAAATTCAATAAAAGATGTTAACTTCACAACAGCCTATCTCTTCATTTTTCATAAATCAGGTCACACATAGCATCAATAATCCTTTATGAGTCATAAGAAGATTATAAACTTCCATCCTACCTAAGCATCCATTAATTAAGTAGGTTGTGCTGCTATTTTCAGAGATTAACATTGTTGACGTATTCAACCTAGCACATGATTTTCAATAGCATGCCATATGGTAGTGGATGAGAAATACCTACATGCAAAACAGGGGGATAAAAATAAACGATTTTCTCTCTCAGAAAGCTAGAAGCTTTTCAGGATAATTTTATATTTAGTCGCCTATCTTTGGAGCAGATCAATATAAATTAGATTAATCCTGCGTAGCTGTGTTTCATGTCGCATTTAACAGTCACCACCCATTTCACTGATTCTGATTTTGCAAAGGAAATAATAATTGTTTCAATTTATCAATCTATATAATGATTACAGTGCCAGATGTATTAAAACCAAGGAGTTTATAATGCAATGGAGGAGGTATTGGCATGCTATCGTATGGGTGACAATGATGGCAGAATGGTGGTGCTTGGTAAGGATTAGGAACCACCTACTCAGTTCTATACATAGTTTTATACAGGCTCTCATGAAGATTGTGTGTGTGTATTAACCCTTTTAGTGTGGTGGCCTGATATATCAGTTTTGCATCTTGGATGAAAAGTGCAGAGGGCTGATATATCAGCTGAATATAAAAATATTATTCAACTTTATGACAATGACATAATAACATTTATTTTTCAGGCATGTAAGAAAATTGTATCATTATTAATTAGTTCAACTTGAATAATGTAAAAAAACACATATGGATACGTAAAATAATAGCTGCATAATGTTTTTTTTCCTAAGGAGCAACATTTTATCAAATAACTCCGCATTTCTCGTTAGTACCCCAGGAAGAAGGTTAGCACTAAAAGGGTTAAAACATAAATGACACTGAAAGTGTACCAAATTTGATTGCAGGTCATTATTTAATCTTCCTTAGACTATTTAAGGGATGTATTAATGTATTTGATTCCCTTGGGACTTAATTTTATCACTAAAACTGGTTCGAATCTAATTTCAATTCAACCTAGTTTAACTACATGTCTAGCGCTTATTTTCATGTTTGTGTACTTTCCTCTGTTTCTTTGATAAATTTAAAGACGAATTCCATTATTTAACTCATGACTCTAAGTTTTACCACGTGCAAAAACGACTTCATCCATATGAGTATTGCAAGCAGCAAGCCTGTATGTCTGTACCTACCAACATAGACACTGACTTCTCAAATCACCTGCAATGCCTCCTCCAGTACATTCTAATCTCCTTGATTAACACATTAAGTAATTAGAAACTAATCAGAAAGGCTGCAAGGCATTTCAAATTGTGATCATCCTAACAGAAAAATTCAAAAAAATAACTACCTACTGTCATTGGGTATTCACATGGTCATTGCATCCACACAGACCATTGTTACATGTTCTTACAACTCCATAAATTTGGGGTAATAGCATTTTAATATCAAGAACAAGAGAAAAACACCAAAAATGTTGAGTTTATGTGCAAGCATATTTTGGGTGCACCGGGATCTATGTGGAGCACATAGAGAGAAAGTTAACCAGGGCTAACATATAGAAATTATACTGTCATCAAGGACAGGAAGTCAAGATTTGTTGAAGACTTAACAAGAACAAGATATCAAAAATGTTTTACACTTGAGGAAACAGTTTTCAATTCTATTTTTTAGAACACCTAGAAATTTTAAGATGTTAACAAGCACTCAACACGTACTGACTAGTAGTTTGATTTTAAATGCTCACTATTTTACTCTTTCTTTTCCCCAACAATAAACAAACCTTGCATCTTCGCATTTTTAACATAGCACTTAACACCCTACCCTTCACTCTAGAGGGACTCAGAACTATGTCCCTACTGATTCCTTTCCACACCTTGAATTCTACTCAACAACAGGGAGGTTGTGCCCAATTCTATGAGCTAACCACCATACCTTTTGGCTACCATTTAAGAGGCATCCTGCCCATTGTGCAACAGGTTGACCCTACACAATGATACTGTAAACCATGGCTGGAAACTATATATTTTTTTTATAATTAAGTGCAAATTTTGCTCTCACAATATCAATGAGAAATCAAACCATCAGTAAGTTAAGCCAAAAGGTGTAGAAGAGCACAAGCAGTATGGAAACTCATTAAAGGCAAAAATATCACAGCAATAAGTTGAAAGCTGAATTTCTGACTACACATAATGGAGCAGGGATATTACCTGCCCTCAGTTTTTAAGGCAGACCAGAAGCCTAGGAAATTTTTGTCTACCACTTCACCATATTAGATATTAAATGGCCCAAGTGAATTTTTAAAAGTTTGTCAAATACACCAGACTGAAAAAAGGAAGCCAATTAACCCAGTGTCACACGTTTTTTAGTTGGGCAAAAAATATACAGTTTCTCTACTTTTAGTGCTTTTAGAAAGCATGTATATATATGGGCAAATGTTTTTTGTTGAAAACTTCTGCACATTATATTATGGTTACTTATTCGCAGGTGTTAAAGCTAAAATGTAGAAAACCATTCACAGACACTGATCTAACTTTGTCAAAAGAAAATCTTCATTTTTAACATTTGTAAGAACCATACATTCAAAGCTTTAATGATTATAGGAACAACACAGACTAGTAAACATCCAAATACATATTCACCACAAGGAAAATATCCTTCAACAAATGAGACACCAAATAGATATGAACATGCATTTGGCCAAATAATAATCCTTGTAGAGTAAGGATTGGTCAAATAAGTTTCAAAATATTTACGGAATGGCCAGACTCCTCTAGTTATAAGGGATTGAGCAGTTAAATTAGGAGCCAAAGATTTGTGTCTGTATAATTAGTATGAAACTTGTAAACAGATCAAAATAATTTTGGATGATTATGGCCTGATACATAAGAGTAAGACATTGAAATGCCACCCATTGAGAAAGTTTGAGAGCAAACATATGAATATCCTTTAGACTAGGAAGAGAGTAAATATATATCACAATGGTAGTGGAATAAATGCTTCTAAAGTCCTCTTGGAGAAATCAATTTTCTGATTTATTCTGCTTGATCTCTGGGAAAACTTCATAGATAACCACTTCAAATAAATCCTAAAAAAAATTCATCGTACAAAAATTATTTTAATGACAATGAATATTTCAACAAGTGCATCAATGATAAATGACACTAATTGAAGTTTTCTTTTCCATAACCATACCTTGATGTTAGATTAGTTTAAAACCTGAATTTAATACTACTGTAATCTGATGTATTAGAATAATTACAATCAAACCTTGTTATTTCAAAAATAAATTACTACATATGGTAATTTCCATACCCCATGCAAGTGGCCTATTTTGAACGGTAATATGGCTACAATATAAATGTTCTCAGCAACTTCAATGAATATGTAGACAAATATATAGCTACCAATATGCAATTACCACAAAAAAGTTTGAACTGGAAGGCATAAAAATATTGCATGACTGCAAAAAAATTATTATAAATCTGAATCATATATATAATCTACAAAAATATTGCCACAGCCTAATGAGAAATTCCTAGGCATCTCAGAGTTCTGTATCACAAACAAGAGGGAAAGACAGGACCGTCATTAACACCTACTACCTATTGTGGAGCGTAGGCTTTCGCAGCGTGGAGAATATCCAGTTGTCTCTTTCGGGAGCCGCCGCGTGTGGAGCTTTGTTGTCCAAGCTTTCGCGTCCATTGCAGGCCGCATCATCAGGGTTAAAACCTAAATAAATACGTGTTCTCTCCAGCACACGGTGTACCGGAAGAAAACGCACACTGACCGGTACATGCACGCAGCCTCCCATCACCATCCCAAACAGAAAGCCGCTCTCATCAAAACGCTGGTGCATAGAGCCACGGTGGTGTGTGAAGAATCCTCACTAAAAACTGAAGTGGATCACATCGTGAGAGCACTTGGAAAGAATGGCTACTCAGAGTCTTTTGTCAGGGGCAACATCAAAAAGAAGGCGAAAATTTCCGATGGAGATCGTCCCAAAGCGACGGCGCACGCCACCATCCCTTACGTAGCCGGCATTTCCGAACGCATTTCCCAAATACTTCGGAAAGCAGAGATTGAGACACGGTTTAGCACGCTAACCAAAGTCAAAGATGTCCTACCATCGCCTAAGGATCGGCTACACCCTTTATTAACGGAGGGAGTTTATGAGATCCCCTGCTCATGCGGAAGAACATACATCGGGCAAACAGGGTGCTCAGTGGCAAGTAGGCTCAAAGAACACCATAGGGCCATCAACCACGGCAACACTAAGGATTCTGCAGTCGCCAAGCACGCAGCCTCCGGAGGTCCAGACATCAGACATATTATTTTAACTGACAAGACACGGGTAATAGCGAAGGAACCGCGCTATTACCCAAGGCTAATACGGGAAGCAGTTGAAATCGAAAAACGGCCAAACAATTTCAATCGTGACGATGGCATTAAACTCGGCGCCCCATGGAAGAGAATTCTCCGTCCGCTACCCAAGGGAGAGTCCTCAAAAACACCGAGGGTCCAGGATGAGTCACCACCTCATGACATAAGCGGGGCAAGACGGGGCGAGAAACGATGCCAAACAAGGCCAAGGGAGGGGGGGCATGTCTTTCAATAAATAGCCGAGATGATACTTCTTTTTAGGTTTTAACCCTGATGATGCGGCCTGCAATGGACGCGAAAGCTCGGACGACAAAGCTCCACACGCGGCGGCTCCCGAAAGAGACAACCTGATACCTACTACCTATGCCATCAAAAATTTGTGACTAATAGAATTTATTTATGAAGGAGAGAGAGGTGCTACAGTAAACTCCCAATTTTCCGTGCTAATGACTGTTTAAGGTTCCGTGCTAATGACTAATTCAAATATTTTTAAACAAATGGATACAGATGGAATAAAACACAATGACAGTTTTCAGTGTTTACTTTGTCAGTCAAAACAAAAAACCATCAAGCGTTCTATTACCACAGCATTCAATTTGCCAAAGTAACTGGAAAAGTAACTTTTAAGGTAAACGTTACTTTTTTTAGCTTTAACTTTAATCAGTTACTTTTTCAGAAAAGTAACTTTTAACATTAACTAGTTACTATTCACAGAGATTAACTTTAACTTTAATAAGTTATTTTTTTATGGTAACTTTCCCAACTATGGGTCTAGGCAATATCCAGACTTCCTTAGATGTAAGCATTTCAAGTTTTACCTCGTATTTCAGTTTACTACTTTCAATTAAGTCCCATTTTGCAGAAACCTAATGCAAGACCTACTCATGGTTTGAAATATAAATACATAATTCATAAACTATGATTGATTTTGTATGCATAAAAATTTATCTCATTGGAAATTAGCATGACATAATTTCATGAAACTTGATCTACAGCTACTGCAGCTTAGAAGAAGTGGTTTCGAAAGAAAAACAATAATATTTCACAAATTGCCATTACATCACCATAAAGTTGATAACCTTCACAAGTTGTGAAATATACTTACATAAAACAGCTGCTTATTGAGACGAACATCCTGTAGAGTCTCAAATACCTTTATTGCTCCACGCCGGGCACTTTGTTGTCCAACTAGATTGCTGAGAACTTCAGGAATGTTATCTAAAAATAGTTCCTTGGCTTCCCAACTGCAAGAAAAATTCTGGCATATACTGAGTACTCTCCCATTAATTTTAAACTTCACTGGTAATATTTTAATCGAACATCCACTTTACAAAAGTAAGCATTCATATATACTTAATAAAGTTATATAGGTGATGAAATATTTTGGAATGCAGAATTATGGTTCACAAACTGCAATTCTTCAACTATCATTTAAATCTTTGCATGAGGCAGCAGCCTAACCTCTAAATTATTTATTTACAGGGGTGGGCAACCAACAGCTTGTGTCATTTTTACCATTTTAGGATGGGTGAGTGCTAGGGTAGAGGTAGGAATTATTCAAGAAATGGAGGTAGGGAGGAAATAAATATGGGATCAGCATCACCCTACTTTAATGAAAGATTCCAGGGGGTACATGGTTTAACATCCCATTTGACAGATGGAGTACTGTACTCAAAGAGCTCTCGACATAGCACTCAAGTGGACGCAGTGTACCAATGAAAAATACCTTCCACTGCCAGAAAACCTGGGTCCTCTGCATGGGAAGCCAGAACACTAGCCACCAAACCCAAATCTCAATAGCCTCTTTTTTTTGCTACTTTTGGAAGAAATGTTGACATATGAGACACCTCTCTTTCGCAGGAAAAGACCATCAGGTGTAATATCAGATAAAGGTAACTGTGTCTGGTGAGATGCAGTGAAAGGATAAGGATAAAAATATAGCCCTGTTCCACAAAATTTGTACTGTAATGTACAATGTGTTTCAACTGTTAGGCCATCATCAGGTAAAGGGATTGTCAGTTGATTTGCCAGGGTGGAAATGGTATAAACATGAATTCTTCAGGAAGGGAGGAAGAGAGAGGTGTTGTTGAGTGAGGGGATGGAGGTCAGTATGGGGCAAAGTTGGGATAAACGATTAACCCGGTAACACCTGAAAAAAAATGTTTCTCGGAATTCAGTGATAAACTAATATTTCAATTAATATCATTTTCTGAAATATAATGTGTAACTTTTATTCCTAAAACATTGGTAGTTATGGAGATACAGCCTGTTACCAAACGATACCGCTAGGCACTTGAGGGTATAAAATGTAACCGATTAGGAGAATCTCCAGAAATTAAACTGTAGCTGTTGAAAATGCTTCGTATTTTATATTTTATCACCCTAATATTAATTTTTAACATATAATGTCCTTGAAATACCAAGAAATATGCAAACAATTTATTACCATCGTAATAATAATTTAAAATATAAATTTGCCCGAGGTAAATAAAAGTTCATTTCAAGGCTTACATAAATCGCTGCCAGAAATGGAATGGTGCAAAACATAATCCTAAGTGATATTTCAAACATTCTGTTTGTGTCCTACTGGTGCAATTTTCATGGACACACCTTCGCCATGGGGTAGTGGATTTCACGAGGTAGTTGTACCCATTGTACCTTACTTCATCGGAGACACTGAAAAGAAAATCGACCGATAGCAATCAAATGCAATCTATTGAAAATAATATGCTATCTGATGATGAGTTTACTAACATCATTCCAGTTTCACGTCCTCTAGACGCAGATGCATGTCCCACAGATTTTGGGGGATACTTGAATCTTTCCAGTTATGTCTGCACAACTATCCGATGGAACTCTAGCAGGATTATACCTCTTCCTGACTTACTCATCAACAACCATGCATTGTGCATCATTGCATCTAGTATCCGTGTAGAAATGAGCCACCACTATTTCATTCCCCTAACACCTACACGATAAAGGGATATATTCCTGTCCATTCGATCGGTGTCCCCCATTAATACATTATATTTCCCAAAAATATCGGGTCGTGGCACAAGGATTCTCTTTTTCTCACTTTTAGAGAATCTGCCCACAGCAGATAACGGATATATATCGTGGGATGTTGATATAGCTGATATAACAGCATTTTCCACCCACTTCACTACAGCAATGTTGTCTTTCACACATATTCTAGCTTCAAAAGATCCTCGTTTCATCTTATCCAATTCCTTATTGGACTTCAGAGGACAGTCTTTAGGTATTCCACTTTCCCTCACTATGCCAGTTGCACGTACATATTTCCTTCTGCGGAGATATTTCACTAAGCTGTTACTTGTATAATAATTATCAAAATAGAACCGTTAAGGTCTTTCTTTTGTAGCTCATCTAACATTCCTATTAGAGATGCTGCTGCCTTTGCAAAGGCCTGCACACGGTCGCAAAATTCGGGCGAGGGTCGCCTGTCTGTGTGCGAGAGATAAAGAGAGAGGCACAACCCAAATACATTTTTTCTTTTTTTCGGACTTTTCCGAAGTGTCACGAATGTGGCCTTAACAGAGAATTGGCCGAGAAGAAGCAGTCACCCATCATCTGCTGGGCGTGCGACCGCCTCCATCCACGGATGGGCAACGAGTATAAAACCAAAAGTGCTTGAGTTCCATAAATATTTTCACATAAAGGTAAAAATGGATTAAAATTACATAAACACAAAAATATTATGAAGTATTCTTTTTCAAGCAGTATGTCTCTGAAAATGATTATTGATTACCTTATCTTACCATTGAGCAATGCAAAGTAAGTGGTAAATTAAGAACCGGAACCGAGAATCGGAACCGAGAACCGAAGTTAAGAACCGAACCGGAACCGAGAAAAAGTGGAACCGACCCATCCCTAGTAAATACCTCTAATGAACGAACTCCTGCTTTACGAAAACTCCCGATAAACGAAATGAATGATTAGCCCTGTCTTGTAATATTTACCTCTTCTTAACGTATTTTTAAAAAATGTTACATAATTTTGAACATTTTCGTGGTTTTTGCTGTTTTGAAAGTGAAAAGGACCAATCAGAGACTCCGCATGAAGAAGCCAATCAGAAAGCTCCTTTTTTGTTTATTCAGTTAGTCGATTTTCCGGTAATTTGCGTCACTTGTTAGCAGTGTGGTTAGTGATTTGGTCGGCGTTCTCGAGTTTTACTGCAGCTGTTTTTCGCAAATCTATAATTTCAATCTGGGGCTACAGTGAGGGCTACAGCCCTAAGGATATTTTTAATGCAGACGAAGCGGGCGTTTTTTATAATTTACTGCCCGATCGCACATTGAATGGGAAAGGAGAGGCCTGCCATGGGGGGAAGATGAGCAAGGAGCGTTTTACGGTCCTCCTCTGTGCCAATAGTGATGGCCCCGAGAAGTTGCCGTTTGTTATCGGCAAATATGCCAAACCCCATTGTTTGAAGGATGTGAAAATGACACCCTGTCCATATTCCAGGAATAAAAATGCATGGATGACTTCGTCTTTATTCAGGAAGTGGTTGGCGGAAGTGGATGCACGTATGGGGGGAAAGAACACGAAAATAGTGATAGAAAAAACTGGCAATTTTCCACAAGAATAAGGATTTTTAATATGACCGGTTTCGGTGTACAACACCATCTTCAGGTGACCACCACCAGGTTCACCACCTGAAGATGGTGTTGTACACCGAAACCGGTCATATTAAAAATCCTTATTCTTGTGGAAAATTGCCAGTTTTTTCTTTCGCTGTGATATTCCACCAAATTAATCCTGAAACTACTACCTTTATACGAAAATAGTATTATTCCTCGACAGGTGTACACCACACAATGTGGAAGGGCTGACACTGAGGAATGTGCGCATTATTTTCTTCCCCCCTAACTGCACAAGCAAGCTGCAACCGCTGGATCAAGGGGTAATTTCTGTCGTGAATAGGATTTACCGACGCTTGCTGGTGGTGTTTTTGGTCTGCCGGTTGAACAGTGTTTAAAGTGTAAAACTCCTAAAGTGGAATATTCTGTAGGGTATGCAGTGCCTGTGCGAAGCATGGAAGTGTGTCGCACCAACTACCATAGGTCACTGTTTCCATAAAGCTGGGTTTTCACTCGACAGCGTGTTTAAAGATTTGAGAGAGGACTCGATGGACAGCAAGTTCTGGGTGGGCTTGGTGCAGACGATGGGAGTCAACGCATCATTTGATGGATACGTGACAGTGGACATCAATATAGACACATGTGCCAACGAAGAAGTTGAGGATGTGCCTGAGATGCCAGAGACCAGAGTGGAGGAAAATCAGGAAGATGATGGACCAGTGGACTGTCCAAACTCATTGTCTGTCAGTTCAGCATTGGACAATTAGAAAAATTTATTTTGTGTTCTGAAAGTAGAGAAAATTTAATAAGTTCCTTCCGGAAAGTGGAAAGTGCAATTTTTAAGGAAATGAAGGGGAAGCAGAAACAGTCATCTTTGTTTATTTTAAGAAAAAGTAGTAGAAATATATTTGTTTTAAAATGCATCATGGTTTATAAATTTCACCCTCATCCAGGCAAACTAGTTTTCTCGGAACGATCGGCGGTAATTCACAGCAGTGAGGTAGGTAATTGTGTAGTTATTTATATCACCATCATATTTAAAAGAGAATGGTTATTCGGATAGCGCAGTCACTGTTTTTGACCTTAAGGTGCAAGTTCTCAAATTTCTCATCAATTAACATGATTGTCTTTTTTATAATGAGGTGAAAATAACGCATTTATCCCAGTATTCCTTTGGTTTGTTTTTCCATAAGGGTCCACAAGAATTTTATTTGAGTTCTCCGTGGTAGCTATGTCAATTCAAATTAACATATTTGTAGATCATGTTGCATCATGTTTTATTTACGAAGCAGTTCTCTAAAATCTTAAATGCATCGCGAGTGTGACCGTATTGAGTTAAGGTGTGGTTTCGCTGGGGTGTCCGGCATCCTATTACTGCCATAGTTCTTGAAAGTGGCAGAATAAGAATCCACTCTTGCCAATTCTAGCACATTTGTTATGCAATGGACGGAAAGTTAAGGCAGGTTTACAATTAGCTTCAACACGTACTTCACCCTCGAGCTGAATACTCAGGTTCTTACCCACTGCTACAATTATCACAGCATTTACAAGCTGATAATACTCGTACTCGTTTATGTTCTCTCTCTCTTTTGTAGATAGTAAACAAATCAACAGATGTTACAGATGATGATCGGCTACGTGTAAACATCTGCATCCAGGCAAAGATGAATGAAGGCAATCAAAGGTTACCGACGCACATTCCAGTTGACGGCGATCGTAACAGGATGGCGTCAACACGAAAACAATTCACGGTTAAGGTTTGATGTCCACGCCAATCATAAACCGGCCTTTAGGAATCGCAGTAAATGGTATAATTAGCAGGACTTGCTGAAAGACCTGTTTGTTGTTATTCCACAGTTTTTTACAAGGCAAGGGAGCAGTAAGGATAAAAGTATGCGATCCACCGAGGAAATTTTACATTTAATTGAGTTCTGCAAACAACATTCCCTGAAATTCAAGGTATGTACATACAAGAAGTGGATTATTTACGTTGCCCCTGGATTGACGCAACGTGCAAAACACATCCGACGAACTAACTCCCGATGAACGAAATGGAAAATTTTCGGTCCCTTGAATTTCGTTAAGTAGAGGTTATACTGTATGTCTTTGATATCACTAATTTTAACAAGTGGCTCCAGTGGACTGTTGTCCGTGACTACACAACTACCATACTTAGGAGCATTCAAAATGCCAAAAACAGCCAAAAACAGCCAACAATTAATTCATCATCGGTAAACAATCCTAGGATTGGTTTGACGCAGCCCTCCACTCAATTCTTCTATCGGCCAACCTCTTCATATTGTCGCAGCTCCTCTCTTTTACATCCTTCACAACTTGCTTCATTTATCTCACAAGAGGCCTGACTTTTCCATTCTTCCCGTTCACTTTTCCCTCAATGATTGTCTTCATCAGGCCATCGTGTCTTAAAATGTGGCCTATTAAGTTGTCCTGTCTTCTTTTTAACATTTACAGTAGGCATCTCTTCTCTCCCACTTTTCTTAAGACTGCTTAGTTTGTCACTCGATCAATCCATTTCATCTTCCAACAATTAATATATGTAGTTGGATAAATCCAATTGCACTCTGTCGCACTGACATTTCATCTCACAATATTATTCCATGTTTTTGAAATTCCATTTTACCACAGAGCAACCACTTAAACAGCTCAAATAATCTCCTGTCGAATCCACATGAGGTATCCACTAAGGATAAATAGCACCTTACAGTCCTCACATTTGGCAGTGGCAAAATTTCACTATCGCAAGCAAATTTATACCCCGCAGGTGAGTGCACGTGAAAAAGTATGCACAACAGTATCCAGTCTTCAGAATACCTTCTTCCATTAGTCTTACTTAGCTTGGCTGCACGAGGGATTTCTTTCAAGGCAGTCACCTAATCCTTCATTACATTTAGGTAGGCTTCCAGGTTTTCCAGGAACGAACCATCTGGCACACTTCTTATTGTTTCATGGACATCCGTTTGCATCCTATCTCTCTTACTCTTCACACGGATTAGCGATCGTTTGAAATTGGAGCTCCTTTGCATCAGTGCTCGAACAAGTTGCTTTTTTTGGGGCTCAATTGGCCTGTGAGATATGTTCAGTTGGCTTTTTGCTTCTGCCTCAAATGCTTCTGAAGAAATGTCCTCCTGGCTTGCTTATAGTGATTGCACATGCCACCATTATCAATTATTACCTGGCTGTTTATGTGCCTCCACTGTCTGGAATTATCAATCAAGTAAACGCTGCTCTTCACCTCTATCGGTATGTCAAGCATCACATTGTTGCGGTAAACTATTGCCGCATGTACTTTCCTGATGATTTCCTCTAAATCTGAGCAGCTTTCCATGGGCCCACTTTGAATGTTCAATCATTCATTGTCTACCGTCTTTCCAATCACAGCAAAAGCCACAACACCATCTTCCTTCATGCAAATTTCTTTGAAAATTGCCGCACTTACTCTCCCATCAGGCAACATCAATGAGATTAGCTGAGTAAAAATCACCACTTTCAGTCCAAATTTTGGAATGCTTCTGACCCATGTGAATGGTAGAGTTACACAAAATTCATTACCACACAGTTCTTGAAACACAGAAATAGTTATTGACACAGTTTCACTCATGATGGAGAGGGAGGACTCTCCTTCATTTTCAGTAAACAAGTTTTTCCCTGGATCAATTCCGATTCTCTATGCCCTAGAAAACACTTTCTTGACTATAGCTCTTGGTATGGACAAAAAGCGGTTCTCACATAGAAAAAATGGCCTGGCTTGAGCTGAAAATTTACTCTAGATAGAGCTCGTTGCCACTTGGATATCTTATCGGGGTGTTTAGTAGCAGAAAAAAGGATAAGCTCAATTTCGTTGAACCATAACCTTCCTTGTAGCTCAGAGCAACAGAGCTTCACGGCATCTCACTTTTCCACAATGAGAAACTTTACTATGGAAAACTTTAATAGCTAAAATGCTAAAATTGTGCTCGTAGAATGCTAATTATCCATTCTCCTCCCTCAATCACAAGGATATGGCTGAATTCACTTGGGTGGAGTTACTGGTGGCACCATTAGTTCGCACAAATTCCGTGGCCTCATTAACCCATTAGCGCCCAGCGTCCTATATATAGGACACAATGTATTTCAGTGATTTCTCACCTAATTCCTGCAACATTATAATATAATGCTGCAAAATTGTTATTTAGGAATTGGTGAAGCTATTCTACACAATATTCATTTCTATGCTTCAATTCTGCGACTTTTTTTAGTCTCTGAAACTTGGCTTTCTTAGCACAATGTGGCTATAAAAGTAATATATGCTATAAAAATTTCTTAGAAAGTTGAGAACTGATTATTTATACAGTATTTAGGAGCTTATGAATGTAACTTACATAAGTAATAGTTATTTTTTAAATAATCATTGTATTTCAAGAAAAAAATCATGATAAATATCACTGTCCTATAAATAGGACGCTGGGCGTTGGGTAGACTGAACACATTGTAGCATAGTCTGGGCATAGGCTGTTACAGGGCTCGTTGTATTTCAAGACATCTTACTAAGTTCACACAGTAATGTAATACCATGCATCGAATGTGTTATTTAAAGACTTGGGAAGATATTCATTTATAGCATTCCTTCCTGTGCTTCGGTATGTGCCTATTGCTTGTCCTTGAACTCGGCCCATTCCTTACGCAGTGACTACGAAGGCAACGTACGCTGTAAAAATTTTGTTACAGGTAAAGACCGGTAATTTAAAAAGAGAATTAGATTTATTTTAATGTAACTTTCATTTACTGCAGTTATTTATGAAAATATTTCCTGATTTTTATGAACTTATATACGGTGAATATCTCTGTCCTAAAAATAGGACTCGGTACGTTCCGTTTTCGGTTTTACACGTGCTGCATAGTTTATCGTTTTGTATTTACTTTTTTTATCGCAGTGATTGCACCTGTAATGAGTCGAAAAACGTTTTTAGCTTTGGAGGAGGCATGCGATAATTTATTTTCGGGGGAAACAGAAGCAGATATAAACGTAATTCATCCAAAGGTTGATGAACTAACAGATGAAGAGGAAGTAGATGATGGCGCTTTGACAGTACCCTTTGTGTCAGATGTCACAGGAGCAGCAGAGATTTTTGTGCAAGAGAACGAAAAACCAACATCAACCCCAGCGGCTCCTGAAAACCCTATTAAGAAGGTAAAGGTCACATCAAATAAGAAAAGTTGGAAAAGAGAATATCCTAGTTATTCTACTCTCCATGTTGCTCGAGTTATGGCTAAGAACAATTTTGACAAGGCAAAGTCATGTTTAGAGAATCACTCAATATGAATGTATTTGAAGAATTCTTCAGTGATGAGGTGTTTGCAATGATAGTAAAGGAGGCAGTTCGATATGCAATAAGTCAAAAAAGTAAGGCAATTTTACTTTTTCCGTAGACGATTTAAAGTTTTCTTTGGATTTCTGATTCTCTCTGGTTACCACACGTTGTCAAGTGAGCGAGATTATTGGAGTGATCAAGAAGACCTGGGTACTCCAATTGTTCGAAACGCCATGAGCAGGAACACATATTTAGAAATAAACACATTCATTTTCAAAATAACTCAAAAGCACAAAACAACAAGAATGATTGAACCTTCTCAATTATTAGATATGGTGAATGACAACTTTCGCAAATGGAAAATTTGGCTTAAAAACTTGTCTGTCGATGAGATGATTATCAGGGATTATGGGAACCACTCTCAGAAACAGTTTATCAGAAGTAAACCGATTTGGTTCGGCTACAAATTATGGGCACTCTGTGGAGAAAATGGTTATTGCTATAAAATCTCTCTTTATTTCGGTAAAGAATCGGAGAACCATAACATTAGACCTCTTGGGACTCAAATGCTTTCTGTGAAAGATGATCCTTCGAGTCCTGAAATATATTTTGATAATTTTTTTACAAGTTTTGCACTGCTTGATGAGTTGAGGGAAAAAGGATGTAGAGCAACTAGAGAAAATAGAATGGGACAGTGCTCGCTCATGAATCACAAACACTTGGAAAAATATCCTAGAGTAGCACTGATCACAGATTTGAAAATGTAGTGAAATATTTATTATGAGATGGAAAGATAATAAATGTGTTGCAGTGGCTACAAATTTCGATTCATTAGAGCCTTGAGTGCAAGAGTTGAGGTGGTGCAAGGAAAAAAGAGCCAAAGCTTACGTGCCACAACCTGCCCTTATAAACAATTACAATAAATATATGGATGGTGTGGACCAACATGGCAGGTTATTTGAAAAGCATGCGATTGCAATAAAGGGCAAGAAATGGCATTGGTGCATATTTACCAGAGTTATTGACATGTCAATTGTCAATGCATATTTGATGTACCGTGATATTCATGGTAAGAAATCTATATCCATTAAAGAATTCAAGAGAGTCATCACCGTTCATTATTTAAAATTATGGCATGGAAGGAAACTACAAAGAGGTAGCCCATTGAGTCTGCCATCAACTTCCAGAGTCAGCATTTCTGATGACGTAAGATATGATGGAAAAGATCATATTATTGATAAAAGGGACAAACAGAGGAGTTGTCAATACAAATGTTGTACCGGCAAACCTCTAACGTACTGCAGAAAGTGTGGAGTCTGGTTGTGTATTAGATGTTTCCCATTGTATCACGAGATATAAGTGGAATGTACCAAATTTTATGAATGTAAAAAGGGATTACTGTATGAATATATAGAGTGGCAATTATATAAAAAGTGACTGTGTGAATATTAAGGTGTATTTCCTCATTATGTCAAGTTTTGGGAACTTTATAAATACCTAACGAAAAAGGACTCATCATCATTTCTAATAAATTACATCTAAAAGGCTATCTAGTTGTACAAAGTTGTAATCCCTCTTTGAGTTTTACTGACAGTATTTATGATGAAAATGATATTTTTTGTTAAAATCATAAAATCAATTTATACAATGTTTTATAAAAACTGGCTATATGGATGTAATGAATATTTCCACTGATAAAAAAGATTTTTTGCTGTAAACGCCCAGCGTCCTATATATAGGACAGCTGATTTTACAAAAACCGTAAAAGATATTACAAAAATTCATATAACAATGCCTCTTGGTTGCCAAAATGTGTGTTTATTGTAAAAATCTCAAAATAATTTCCAAGGAAAATAATTTGGGCGTTAACGGGTTAAGAATGCCAAAATCACAACATGGTAACAATAGGGAGTGTCAGAGGCCTGCTGTGTACAATGCGCAAGTCTACGTATACCTTACTTGATGACACTGATCGTCAATACATCAGCTCCCAGTGAATCGTAAGAAAAGGATAGCAGGAACAGACGTTTCCACTGCAATTTTACAATTGTGAAGGTTGACTTCACATTGCAATGCGGGGATCGATATGAAAAACTAACTGTAAAGCACTTTCTACTACTCAGAACAACATTTTGCGGCAAATAACAGGTTTGTCAGAAATTCTTACATTCACGACAACTTAAAAATCCTAGAACTGGAGCTTCACCTCAGAAAAATTGCCAAATGCTTTCATCAGACAAGAGTAAAACCTGACCAACAACACTTTGGACACTAAATGGAATTACAACGAAAATCCCCAATTAAAATATTTCTAAACAAATAGATACGGATGGAAGAAACCACAATGACAATTTTCAGTGCTCGCGTTGTCTGTCAAAACAAAAAAACCATCAAGGCCTCTATTACCACAGCATCCAATTTGCCAAATTAACTGAAAAAGTAACTTTTAATGCAAAAGTTACTTTTTTAACTTTAACTTCAATCAGTTACTTTTTCAGAAAAGTAACTTTTAACTTTAACTAGTTAATTTTTACAGAGATTAACTTTAATCAGTTATATTTTTTGTAACTTTCCCAACTATGGTAGGGGAAACTGGGGCTACCTCTCTGAGCTCTTACATATTGAGTACCTAAGTGAATATGAATACATTCATTCATAACTCTAAATTGCTTGGCAACCATCCAGAAATTAAAAGAAAACAGCCAGTAAAAGTGATGCACTAAATGACCTTTTCATTTGAAGACAAGAAAGAAAATATTAAAGATGATTAAACAGAATACCTGATTCTTAATTCAAAAATATCAATGCTACATATCAGCTCAATTTCAAAAATTCACTTACCGTGTCCGAACCTTCTCCTTTTCTGTTCGTGGGGGAGATGGCTCCACCAGGGTGCCATTGGGCCACCAGGATTTGATGAGAAACTGAACATAGTAATGGAGCATTGGCTCTGAAAATAACCAACTAACTGTCTCCCTCACCTGCCTGAAACCAAGCAACCATTAAAATCCACATGGCATCCTTAATAGTGAATGGATCATAAAATGAAAAGTAAAGCATTTCATCACATATATGTTACTACTATGAACAATTATCTCACACTTATTAATGTTTACTAATACAGTTGAGCACCCTTAATCCAGGAATCCCTAATCCGGTAACACCTATAATCCGGCAATTTTGCCATGACCAACTACCCGGTACTTAGTGGAAAATGCCAAAACATTTTTTACCGAAACATTTATTTATAACCTGCCGAGATATTATCCCATTCTCAACGTTAATTTTCCCGAGAATCAGATTAATTTAAACATATTAATTCCTGGTACTTTGTTTACACTGGAATTATTCTGAGACTTGAATTAAACATACAAAATTGAAGACATCGCCGAGATGGACTACGACTAATTTACAGATCGGTCACCTTCAATGGCGTGTGCATTTTTGATTAACCACTAAACATAATTTGATAAAATTATTTGTTATCTGCTTATCTTTCTCCCAAATAATGTCTTATCTACACAGTTGTGGCAACAGCAGAGGAGTGAGGCATCAGTACAAGACGTAAACGATTAACGCAGAAAAATTGCAAGTTGTGAAAAAGCTTGACGCCATTGCATCAGTAAAGCATTTGTCTGAAACAAACTGTGTGGGATATTCAACATCATAACATACTAAGAAGTTGAAAGAGAAAATCTTCAAAATTATACTGTTAGAGTGATACGGAGAAATGGATGACAGAGAGAAAAACTATGAAAGAAGATTTAAGAGTGGATTTCTATCGCTTGGTTTCGATTGTGTCGAAGTGAAGGGCTTAGTTTATATTTCTGGCCAAATGCTAATGGAGCAGGCTAAACTATTTCTGAAATGGATATAATCTAAATGACGTGATGTGGGAAATTTTGCGTGCATGTAATAGTATTACACAGTCAGTTCTAAATCATGTATCATTTAAATTGCGGCCTGCTTCAAGGTTTGATGTAGACGAAATACATGGGGATTTCAAAGAATTTCATGTTTCTGAGGATAAACATATGAAGATGGAGTTGGTTGACTGTGCAAACAGCATCCATAACCTGAATTAAAGGAAATGGAATTGGTAAATTTAGAGGAATGAATAGCTAGCGACCACGATACTCTCACCACACAAAATTTCACAGATGAAGAAATCACTGAAATGGTAATTAATAACAATAAATCCAAGTGGGGATGAAGATGACGAGCATGAATTGTTGAAAGAAGACTATTATTAATGATACTCTTTAAAGAATCATCCAGTCTGGTTGCCCGCGAAGTAGTGATGGGTGGCCGTCAGACGTGTCCCAAGCGTTGACTTCACGCTGAATCAGCTGATAACAAATCAAGAGCAGCAGGAAATATGTTGCACAAAGTACAGCATAGGATATATCAGACTTTATAAACCCTTTTCCAATTATAAAGTTATGCTTGTAAATGTGCAGCAATATGATGCACACAATACTTAGAGTCCGTTATTTTCACTCACTGTACAACTTTGATACTTTTAAGTAATAACTTTGCGAATTGAGAAACCATTTCTTTCTGATTATTCTCAGTGACTCGTTTTAAAATTATGTTCAGTAAATGGCAAATGAATATATTTTGTTATAAATAATTGACTCCTTTCAATGAAAACATCTTGGGCATCAAAAATGGACCAGTTGCCATGCAAGACCCATAGTTCGGCAAAATCCCAAAGCCGGCATCACTTTGGTCCCGACTGTGCCGGATTAAAGATGCTCATCTGTACCCCTAAACAACTTTCTGAGCTAGTTTTTCCATTAGTGATCCTTTAAAAACACAAGGATTATATAACATGGATGACAGAAAGAGGGAGAAACTAATTTTTTTAATCATCATAGCTGTCTCCCAGTAGCACATAAAATCAGAAGACAGTGACTATAGTGAGTTAACCAGCCAAGGAAAACATAAGTTCGGAAATCCAATCAAAGAAATCAATATCCTGCATGCTACACCCAAATTCAAACAGATTGAAATCCTTATCCATTGATATTTTACTGAATTCCTCAGTCAGTTAATGCCACTGATATACCCCTCTGCCTATCACAGATATTGGAAGTTCACAGGATGAGATGCCTCAATAGCTATACTCGGCATACAGCATGATAGTTATAATAATAATAGTAATAATTTTATTTTTACAGAGGTCATATGAGAGTGGGTACACAATGCATTGATATAGGACACATCAATAATTTAAATGGACAGAGAAATACATGTTTCATTAATACATAAGATGTACTACACTCAGAATATAATGACAAAAAAATGAACAATTTAGATTTAAAAAAACAATGTTTTTTTAGTAAATCAATCAATTATTACAATAGAACTCATTTAAGTTATGGTAACATTTTTTATGAGGTATTTTTTTCGTTCAGCTTTGAACTTATTTGCTGGAGTAATACATCTTAAGTACAGGGGGAGTGCATTAAACATTTTAGAGCCTATGGTGATGAGGCTCCTGGAGGCTATTTTTTGTTTGTGGAGAGTGACATGAACGTTTGAGTTCGATCTTGTCCAGTGATTATGAATATCACTGTTAACATTAAGTTTGGGTAGATTAACCTTAATTAACATACATAGCTTATAAATGTACAGGCATGGTACTGTGAGGAGCCCTAATTTCTCAAATAATGGTCTACAGGAGTGAATTTTTGATTTCCCCAAAATGATTCTTATTGCTATCTTTTGTAAAAGAAATACCTTGTTAAGGAGTGATAAGGCCGATCCCCAGAATTCCGTTGTGTAATTGGCTTTGTTCGCAAAGTTACAGTGATAAAGGGTTACTAATCCATCATGAGATACTGTGTCTCTTAGATATCTCAAACCATAAAAGACATTGGATAGCTTTGTCATTAAATCGGAGACATGTTTAGACCAGTTCCCTGAATTTTCAATTCTTAAGCCTAATAATCAACTGTTATTAGCTGGACTTATACTGATGTTATTTAGGGTAATTTTATCAAAACTATGTGAATAATCATGATTAAACAGTAATATTTGTGTTTTTGCCGTGTTTAACTTTAATTTGTTAGCAGTACTCCACTTCCATACTAAATTTAGTACCTACTGCTTGACTATTATGATGTAGTTCTGTCATATTATCAGCAGAGATTATAAAGGTAGCGTCATCTGCATACATTATTGGTTTAATCCTGTTGCCATTTAGGAATGATGGCAAATGATTTATGAATATAAGAAATAAGAGAATACTTCCCTGGGGAATGCCTATGTTCATATTATTAGGATCAGATTTACCCTTTATATTATGCGATACAATTTCCACCTACTGCGTTCTGTTACTTAGATATGAGTCTAACATTGATAATGCTACACCTCTTACTCCATAGTTCGAACATTTGTTGAGTGGGATTTGATGTTAAACCATGTCAAAAGCCCTCGAAAAGTCAAGTAGGAGAGCTAAAACTCTGTCTCCATTGTCTAGGGAATCTGAGATGAAAGTCCAAGCATCCTGAACAGCATCACCTGTTGACCTTCCCTTCTGGAAACCCCACTGAGAATGGAAAGGATATTATACTTATCTAAAAAAGAAATCAACCAATTGTAATATATTCTTTCAAATACTTCCGACAGCTGAGGCAAAAATTGGTTGGTAATTGGCAATATCATCTTTGTCCCCTTTATTTTTATACACTGGTACTACATGACTGAGTTTCAACTGGTCTGGAAAAATACCTAGTCTCATAGATGAATTTATCAAATGTGTCAAGGGTTTTACTATTGTATGTTTACAGTCAGCGAGTAGCCTACCAGATACCCCATCAATACCTGGAGTAGAAGACTTAGATAATGAGCCTGAGCATTACAATACTTCCTTTTCATCACATGGTTGAAGGTAAAGAGATGAGACAAGAGATTCACCATTTATTGTGCTACCCAGAACATGATTATTCAAATCGATTTTAGGAAGATTGCAAAAAGCTTCATTCACAAGATTGCTTACAGTGTTAATGTCACTGATCAGGGAAGCATCGTTTCTATAAAATTTAGGTATGGATGAATTATCCTTTTTATCTAACTCTTTCTTAATTATGTTCCTTGTTTCTTTTGTTTTATTCTGAGCAATAGCAATTCGCTGATCATTATAACTTTTTTGGGCATGCTTTAAAAGTTTACGATATGCTTTTTTCAGTTCAAGAAATTCTGCATACTCCTCTTGGCTATGTCCTACATTTTCATCTGAACGCTTTATCTTTCATGCTACGTGAGAGGCTTATTATATAATCAGTCACCCAGGGTTTTCTTTGATTCTTTTTACGATGTTTTACTGTGACTGTGGGTATACAAAAATCAATATGGTAAAGCAGTTTGTCATAAAATAAGCTGAAATTGTCAGTGAAGGCATTTGATGAATAAACGTCTTCCCAGGGTTCAATCATTAGGGAATGTTTCAGACAAGAGACATATTCTAGTGAAAATAGCTAGAAGGTAGATTTTTCTACAGTGTTAGACTGGATCCCCATACTGAAATCAGTTACAATCATACTATAGTCAGATAGACCGAATTCTACAACTACGGTTGAGGTTTTTTCAGGATCATGACTCGTCACCATACAGTCTATTGATGTTTTAGAGGTGGCAGTCACACAGGTGGGTACATCAACTAAACAATGCAGTCCATGAGAATGAAACACATTAAATAAGTCTGTGCAGTGTGTAGAGTGCACCAATAAAGATTTTAGCCAATATCAAGAGCTCTAAATCCTAGTCTACATGAATGATTTTTTCCAGTACAATTACAACATAAAGATTATAAATTTTTTTTAGAAAAAACATCTAACATTTCCAGGAAATATAATTGTCAACAATTAAAAACACAAAATTTAATTGATCTTAGCATATTACTGCAACTATTCATGCAAAAGACATTTGTTAGAAGGAAGCAGTGCTGCATCACTTTCCATAACACCTTCAGAGATGTTAACATGACTGCAATCAACTGAGTAAAATATTTTAAAGCTACCAGTACATTAAATTGAACATGAGAGAAGGATACGAGTAAAACACACAAGACTGCACTACAGATGCTGTGATTGGTGAAATATTTTAGAACAGTAGAAATGAGAAAGCTCTGAAAAGTTGTAATGCTTCAATGCAATAGGGTAGTTTCCTTCATTAAAGAAAACAGAATACATTAATTTCGATTTGTGCCCTACCACAAATGTATTCATTTTATGCAAAAACTTAGGACTGAGAAATTCTAGTTTACTAGAGAATTAAATGTTAATTTTAAGACCATTTGAAAAAGCTCAGAAATGGCAGGAAATGCTGCCTTCTTGTTGACTTAACAGGTATGTAGTATTGTTGCAAGGCATACGAAATATTCATCTCCTGAACTTACCATTGTATTTCAGAGCTCCTCAGCTCTAGTGAATATGTGTTAATAATAGCCTATGAAAACTATCATAGTTCGAAAAGTCTCCTCCATAAAACATGGTATTAATAGTAGTTCTAAAGGCACCAGGTCATCCTGCTTGTAGAGTCCTCTGCTACTGTGCAGCAGGGTGTCAACTTCACACGAATATGGGCCAACTTTACAATCGCTTTTAAAATGAATACTAAGGGTTTTTAAATGAATAAAAGAATAGATAATTTTAAATACATAAATACAAGTCAATAGATTATCATAATAAATTAATTGAATAAATATAACTCCGATACTAGTTAAAAAGCTTAAACAGAGTGTACCGTCTGCTTGGAAGCATCCACAGCACTACCTAGTGACAGGTAGTGGAAAGAGTGTCACGTCTCACGTATAATGGCATGTATTAGTTCGCCGTCGCGTTTCACACCGTTGAATTTTTTTCTCTTTTTACTTAATGAGGAGAAATACTTAACATCATTTTAAAATCGAACGGATTAAAATACGTACTGTGGAGGTTATAAACTTTCCATCAAGACAATAAAAAAATAATAGGAAACTACCCTATTGAAACCCACCTGTTAATTGTGTGTCCATATGTTATCTGCACAAATGTAATAAGCGTTCTGCGGAGCCAACTGAACACCCCACGCAGATCAAAGACCTCGCCAAGAAGAGCATACAAGGGCTCTGCAATGGCATCCTTCCCACCCCCAGGCTCCACACCACCACGCTCCACTGACTCTTCCAGCAGCAGGGGCTCATCTTCATCACTTTCCCTGCATGCATCACGACCGCTTGAAGACTCAGCTGACCCACCACCTCCACTTCCTGAACTTCCACTGAAAGCAACATCAGGATACTTGTTTCAAAATCAGTCTTCACTTCACTCAGTTTTATTTATCAGCTATGAGTAGCAGCATAACTAGTATCATCCATAGGAGAGCCGCCAAAGTAGCGGTAAAAAACAGACATTTAGTCTCCAATGCCCAAAGCTTCTTCATGCTTGCAATTCTGAACCATTATCATGGGGTTATTAGCATGATTAAGATGACATGGGGGAAGAGGAAAGAATTCTTTTAGCAGTGACATAATCCACATAATTTTTTATCAGTTATTAAGAAAAGGCATCAAGAAATCCTTACGTAACTAAAAAAGTTTTTTTTATTTAAGTAGTTGCACACATACAGCATTTCTGCCAATTTACAGTGACACAGCAACAAACATGAAATATAGACATTAAAAAATCAATCAAAACAAAGGTTACAAGGAAAAATATTCAAGAATACAGATACAACATAGGTAGGTGGAAAGGGAGGTAAAGGGCGTACCAGTTGAGCTGCCAAGACATCCTCTTTCTCTGTGGAAATTATGTGTGGAAACTCTGTCATAGAGCACCTGGCTTGAAATCAGGAGGTCCAGGTTTGAGTGCTGGTCAAGGCGAATAAATTTTTCTCTGTGGAATATCTATTATTGTGCAATTTCAGCGGTAACACCATTAAATTTGTTGCGGCTACTATGCAATCTTTGAATTTGTTATACGGGAGAGGTTGATTTATTGTAACGAAAAAAACTTCATTACAAGTATTTTTTTTTAGTTCGTTAATTTTCCCACATGTGACATTTAAACTGTGAAGCTCAAGTGATGCAGCATGCTGTGGATAGTTACCAAAGTCCCCGATGTGGGCGCAAACATTTTGGGGGTGGGACGGATGTTTGTAGAAGGATGGAGAATGGCCCGAGCAGAGAAGAGGAGGCAGTAGGTCGAGGGGGACCAAAGTGGAGCTCGGCTGGACGCCGGGGGCGAAGATTCCGGATGGACAGAGATGGACTTGGTGGAAATCCCGTATGAGATTCGGGAGGAAGAGTGCCATGCTGCCAAATGAGTGATGACATTTTTTGTTGTAAATTGTACTATTCCCTTTCAAGGAGAAACTAACTGTTTTCGTATGTAGCGTGGTGGAGTGTTAGGGACTGCTGCATTATTCATAGGAAAATGGGACATATCAATGAGTTTAAAAAGAGAAAAAAATGGATCAATATTATCAGGCAAAGAATTCTTTAAGGAGGAAAGTCTGTGGTGAAGTGAGCACTTGACAAGGGATACTCTAGGGATAAGCATATGGAGTAAGGAATGCATACCTGTGGTTCAACAAGGCACTGAAATTAATGGAGGAAAGCAATTCAGGACAATCAGTGCGTGAGTTTAGAATATTTAAGTACAGTAGAAGCCCGGTATAGTGAGTACGACTTATTGCGAGAATCGCGTTATAGCGAGTGATTGTCTTTGTACCGCCAAAAGGCCGATGTTTTACATGTAAAATAAAGCGGATATAGCGAGGCCAAAAAGTTCCTTCCACGGTATACGCTCGGTATTACGACAGATATCTCTCGAGGGCAATGCACCGCCTAGCAAAAATAAATTATTGTGATTTATATTATCTGCTAATTAAGCTAAAAATACAAGATGTGTGCCATATCTAAAACACCTAAAGCCAATTATGTCCAAACATTACTGATTTACGGCCTTCAGTACGTTCTGCGCGCTCCCATTTTACGTTCTTCTTTTGTTAGGCCCAGTCATCAGTGGGAGTGGGCAGACGACGAGCAAGATGAGAGTAGGAGAGGAAGTTAGGTCTAGGTATGGGCGATATTGATAATTCAAGATTGGGATACGATAATTTTAGCATATCATAAGGTGGCGATAACGATAACTCAGCGTGACGATAAACATCGTCTTATCGTGCCCCGATAACATATCGGGGCACGATAAGATGTCGGGGCACAATAAGATGTCAGGGCACGATAAGATGTCGGGGCACGATAAGATGTCGGGGCACGATAAGATGTCGGGGCACGATAAGATGTCGGGGCACGATAAGATGTCGGGGCACGATAAGATGTCGGGGCACGATAAGATGTCGGGGCACGATAAGATGTCGGGGCACGATAAGATATCGGGGAAAGATTTCAGTCGGGTGCGATAACTATCACGATAAAAATCACGATAAATATCGTGACCATGATAAATATCTCGATAAAATATCATGATATCGTGACCATGATAAATATCGCGATAAAATATCATGATATCGCGCCCCGATAAAATATCACTATATATTATCATGATAAATATAGCGATAAAAGATCGTGATTATGCCGCTCGTTCAAACATAGCGTGTTCGCGCCCGATGAATTATCGTGATATTGCTCCAGTTAATCGTGCCGGAAAAAGACAGCCGTAAGTTGGCCTTCGCTTGAAAAATATCTTCGACCCCCGAAACATGCCGTATTTCAGTGAACCTTCAGGCCAATTTTCCCAACTGATGCATGTACTGGTTAACATTAGAAAACTCGACAAAGCTGATATCGTCATGACATATTCGCAAAATTATCCAAAAACTTCCACAGAAAGTATACCTAATATTTTAATTCCGACTAGTTACGCTGTCTTTACAGCTTTCTTCGGCGATCGAAAAATAGAAGAACTGGAAGAAAAACACCGAAACTAGGGGAATTAATATTTTATATATTGGAAAATGTCCTGTTTCTTTCATGAAATATGTTGATATTCTACCAGATTGTGCCTGAAATGACTTTTTTTGCTGTTTACCTTCGTCAAATACCACGGAAACAAAAGAAAACTGTAAATACGAACGACTATGAGAATTAGGTGGGTTTTTTCAACATCATCGGATATAACGAGCGCTCGATTTAGCGAGTGATTTCCGAGGGATTATGAGCACTCATTATACCGGGATTCCACTGTACATTTTAAATAGGTTTTAATTCTTTGAGCAGAGATAAGGGATTGACAGAGAAGATAGTTTTGAGCAAGTAGGCATGTTGCGGAAATGGGTAACCTTGTTTTACAATTCTGGTGAAGAAGCTAGTTATACTGTTAAGAGGGCGCAGGAGAGGAAGCTTTCTGCAGCCTTCTCTCAACAGATGGCTCTGTTCGCAGCCCGCGATGTCGGATGTAGTTCCTACAATCGCCTACAGTCGCGCCGAGAATTCATCCCAGGCAAGCGGGGGGAGGGGAGTGGGTTATCTCCCTCCCTCCCTTATGTCGCAACTTGCCTGCCCGTCATTCCTTTTCTCGGAAGACAAAAGACAGTGCAGTGACTTCTCAAATTACAATCCCAGCAGAAGCCATCGTTCTCACTATCGGGATATCTTCATCGCCCAGCGCAGCTAAAACTTCGGTAGACAAGGAAATTTTGGGTGCTCGCCGAAATGGCGCATACAAAATGCAATTGACAACATTTATTTGCTATGTGCTTATACAATGATCATGCAATCAATGCATGAGTACATGATTGAATGTACAGCTTACATATAAGACCCGTGGCAGACCTCTACAAAAATGAAAATATGCACGGAAAACGCCGTAACATTTAGAGGTGTTAATGATTTTAATAAAACAAACTTATACAAAATACCACAAAAAATGTTTTAAACAAACTTATGACCCGGGTTTCGTCCGAATAATCGTCATCATCAGGTAAAAATACGTGGTACGATCTCTCTTTATATACTAGCCAACAACCAGAGGGGGGGTTTGGGATAGGAGGAGAGGGAGGGGAAGGGGGGGGGGGTTTGGTGAATTAGGGAGGACTATGGGTTGAACTGCCTGGCAAGTAGCAAGCCGATGTGAGGGGGTCAGAGGATAGGGAAAGGGAAGCAACTGCCTTCAGGATCGAGGAGGAGGCGGGAAACAAATACTCATTGATGAGTGTTGCCCCAGGGTCAACCATTTTCTTTAAAATTTTCAATTGCTCTCTGGAATTGAGCTCTCATCTCCGATGGCACATACATAATATATTAACATTAAAATCACTCTGGTGGTCATTATCAATTAAATGTTTAGCAAAATTACTTTTCTTGTCACATTTGGTATTGAAAGCTTTAAAATGTTCCTTGGTCCGCGTGTTAAAGTTCCTGTAGGTCTGTCCAACATAAACCCCATCACAGTCACTACACTTTAAAGAATACACACCACTTTTGGTCATGGGATCTAATGTGCCCTTGAATTTAACTAAAATGTTTTCAAGTGTCACAAGCGGTTTGAAAGCCACACGGAAATTTTCTTTTGGGAGTCTCTTAGAAATTTTTTGAGAAAGCTGTCCTAAAAATGTGATTGGGACCCATTTCTTATCACTGCTCGGAACATGTTCAGAGGTGTAAATTAGATCGACGGCCCTCGACCTCTGTTTTTTGCGTATGAGTTTATCAATTAATGTACAAGAATACTCGTTTTGCCTGGCAATATGCTTGATTGTATCAACTTCTTTGTTGTAATCCTCCTTGGATAAGGGTACATTTACGAGGCGATAAATCATTGCGTGGAAGGGCATCAATTTTTGAGTAAAACAATGCCTAGAATCCGCAGGGATGACATGCGCAGTAAAACTAGGTTTTCGGTATATGGAGAAGGCATGTCTATCGTCCACCAATGCTATTGATAGATCTAGAAAATTAATTGACCGCTCCGTATCAACTTCGCAGTTAAAGGATATTTTCGGGTGGATTTTGAGGAAACTGTTTAACAAATTTAATTGGCGGTCCGACCCATTCCATAGTACTATGATGTCATTATCAATTAAATGTTTAGCAAACTTAAATTTGTTCAACAGTTTCCTCAATAAAATCCCCCCGAAAATATCCTTTACCTGCGAGGTTGATACGGAGCGGTCAAATAATTTAGCACAGAATTGCACAGAAGATGACTTTGCTTCGACTGTGTGATCATCATCATCGCCTGATGCAAAAGTAACGAAAGAAATTCCGTTGATTCCGGATATCTGTCTGTTTTGGTGACGTTTTAGTGACCAAAGAATATTTTTACCGTAGAAGATGATCCAGTGAGATATTTCATAATGAGTAATTAATTAAACACATGCGATGAAAGATCATTGAAAAATAATTATATAGAACATTTTTGAGCTGATTATTTGCATTAAGGAAACAAAAAAAGTTGCATACAAAAGTTCAGGTGGAGTTAAACTTCGATTTCTCCAGCAATGTATTTTAAAATAATGAAAAATTCACAAAATTGGAAAAGGAAAGGTGTTGAAAACCCATTATCATTACGTTGTAGGCCTCAAAGCGTCATCATGCGGCCTGAATATTACACATTGCACGGCCTATATGAATGAATGAACGAATGACGGTCTTCCTACTCAATACTTTATGATGCTGACATGTAGATACCTTGCACGATAGCTGGCAGTATTCGAAAAGCAAATAGACAGCAATAATCCCACACAAGTTAGGTGGAATGATATTCTTGCTCAAATCCAGCACAGGGTTTTTCAGAAAGCTGTTAGACCAGGAGACAAAGAGATGGGCATAAAAAGGATTTCTTTATCTACTATCCCCGATAATTTCTCTTAAAGCGGCGAAATTCGACTACCTTTCTGAAAGCAATTGCAACAGTAAAAGATAGAACCATCCGCCTATCATGAGATAAGATCCAAATTCCCTTGAACGACAAGACATAGGTATGCACGGCGAAAGAGAAGAATAGGTCGATGTAAACAAATGGCATTACATTCTTTTAACGTATCTTCGATATAAATATAAAATATGTATGCAGGGCTTTCGTAAAATAAAAAATGGTGGACGAAAAACATTCAACATCGTCAGGTCTCAAATTGAAAACTTCGTATTTCCAGTCAGTTACATTATAGGTCGACCAATCCTCACTGACATTAATGGAACGGTTTCATGGTTTATATGGTCGTGGAAAATATTGAAATTTGTTTTTTGTTAACTTTTTCAAACGAGTGAAAGAGAGCGAAGAGGCGGACACCGGGAGAATCCCAGGATCTTTCCAGACTGTGGGAGAAGAAACGAAGCCTTCATAAAAAAGGTAGGAAAGACGGATAATGTTATGTTTGGCGAGAACGAGATAGTTAAATACAGCATTTACAATGCATGCACGGAGTAATATACGTCCGTTCCGGATGCAAGCAGGTTTACATTTCGGAGCAGGCAAGCTGCCTGTATTCCATTACATATCCGGGCCAGACAGGGTAAGGTGAGTCCATCACCTTACCCTGTTTGAAATTCCCCCGTGGTGGCCGAAATCTAAGTCTAATGTTCCATCAGAAAGGAAACCGATTTTCTCTCCGAGCGATAGTGGCGGTGCTCAATTTCTTGGGAAAATATTTCTCCCATAGTACATCGACACCTTCCCGCTGCCGCAGTAATTTTATAACGCGTTTTTCATTGTCATGTCCGGATTGCATGGCTGCAGTATTGATGTCACTGTATAACATTTTATTTTGCTTACTAAGGTAACCGAACCGGTTGTTTTTCATCGGAGGACATACGCTACCGAAATTAGATACCGTCAACCGCTTTCTACGTTTCTCCATTCCAAGTTGGCAGCCTACTTGATCGACTGTGGTCTTTTCTAAAGCGTCTCTCTCTCCAAATTTGTTAATTTCAAAGGCGCAAAAAATTCCTGCGCTTCGACTGAATCCATACCACTGACTTAAATTGGCCCATTTTGCAATTCAACGTAAACACTGACCTTAGCCCCTCCCGTTTTTCAAACATGGCCTACACAAGTTCGAAGGATTCATGCTTAACTATGCGCAAATCCATAGTGACGGAGAAAAATAACAATAGATACTTCCATTCACAAATTTATTGACGGAACAACTAGTTTCAGCACTTCTGTGCCATCATTGGTTCCTCCCTTCGCCATCGTCAGGTGCAATTTACAAATGCAAATTGTTATTTTTCTATGGCCTCAATGTCCGAAAATCGACAGTTCATCGGACTATGGCACTCGAGCACAGCGATCTGCTTGAAAAAAGGCAATATCCATGATTCTTCTTCCAGTTACTTAGGCTTCCTATGAGCCGTGTCTTCTGCATCATGAAACTCCTCAAAGACCACGCCGACGTGGGAATCACCAAATGCCTTCTCAACGTGATGGAAATCCTCATTGAAATCAATGTTGTTGAAAGGGTCATGCTAACTTGATACGCTTTTCTTAACCATGTCTTTTTTCTTGAAAATTTTCAACTTATTGCAAGATAACTTCGAGTAAGGAACCCCATTTCTTCCCATTGTCACCAAAGCAGATAAATACCTACGTCGATTCCCAGACGACACTAACACACTGCCCTTGTCCTAGCGCTACCCACTCATGTGATCAACTCGGATGAGGAGAAGGAGTATGAAGGGAGAGAGGGGAGGGTGAAAAGGTAGCGTAGTGGTAGCAGTCACTCCGCTGTCGATACGGGATGTCCCCATGTTGCGAAACTGCTGAAGCGACCGAATGGGCTAGTTGTTCCTCCTGCGGCCGGCAGGAGCCGCCATGTCTAGATGCATAAATTTTGCAAAACATATTCGAGCATTTTACGTTAAACCGAAGGGTTATAATAATAGTTTTTTATTTCTACTTTATTCAAATGATATTTCAGAGGTCTTGTGAGAGTCCAATTTTCGCGTCGATGCATAGTTATCCTAATATAATTAACAAAAATGAATTAAAAACACAATTTCTCAAAGTAGCTCTTACAGAACCTCGGGAATCTTGCCTTGGTTACGTACAAAAAATTTGAAAGCGATCTATTAAATATTAAGTCCAAAAACATTGGAAGAAAATTTAGACACCACTCCTGCGCCCTCTTAAGAGAGGTGAGATTGGTTGGAGCTGCATATGGATCATATGGGAGAGCAATATCCTGTGATTGGAAGGATAAATACTTTCAGAGATTCTAGGATTTCAGAGCTTGGGGATCATTTATTTCCTTGAAACGGTGGAGGAGACCTAATAGAGATATGGCTTTGCTCTTGATTGAATGAATGTGGTCTGAGAAGTTCAGTTTACAAATCATCCACCTGGTCAAGGTGGATGATTTGTTCTCTGTGGAAATCTTTCTACTGTACATATCAGTAGGTAACTCCATAAAGATTTTTGTGGATGGTTCGCCATTCTTAAATTACGCCAGTAAGGTTTGCAGTAAATGACACAACTTCTTTGTGGATGTTATCTCTTTCCACAGAAAGGGATGATGAAATGTTGTTCTATCAGCTGATGCACTATAATATTAGTAGAATGACAACCCAGCTCTCATACTCTTTTGCCATAATTCAGATACAGTTTCAATACTAACAGCATATAAAAATATATATTGTTGATTTTTCCCAGTAGACAATATAAATAGAATTCAGTACAGCAATACTCAAGAGTATTCAGAATGACTTCATGTGTCACTTATTGAGAAGCTTTATTAAGAGGCCTGAAGTAACTAATCCCAAGGTGCAATAAGTGGCCTATGAAGTTATGCTGAAGACTCTTTAATGTTGCAAAGCTAAATACTTCTAATACTGTATACAAAGAAACTATATACTGTAAACAATAATTCCTTAACAAGACTGAAAATTAAGGTTAATCACTAAAAAATATAATTCTACGTTTAAAAATTCTTTCATAAATGTCTTTAAATGACTTTTATAGCTAAAGCTCAGCAAGCAACCCTGCAATGAGATTTTAAGATTCTATTACCTCTTAAATAGTGTGGAAAGGGAAAACCGCGACTTCTTTGGAGATGGTACAGCTTGCTTGAGATGTTCTGAGCTAGGACTTAGAAAGGCATAGAGTGCCTCACTTTGATTCAACTTCTCATCCTCGAGAACAAACTAGAAATGGAAAAAAATACAATGTAGAAAAAGAACAAGAATCAATTGATTAATTACTAACAAAACAATTCTGAACAACCAGAGAATATGACTCAAGGCAACACTTCGGAAAAAGCTTGGTTACAAGTGGCATAAAATCTCAAATACATGAATATAAATCACCATTGATGATTTAAATTACAAGGAAAATTAATAGTTCTCATAAAAAAAGGTAAAAGATATGAACATGCAGAGTACTGTTATCAACACTAAGACCCAATTTTATAATGCCAGGTTGCATATTTTTGAGGTATAAGTAACTATTATGGACAATTAATTAGGTATTAATTTAGTTACTAACAAGGCATTATTAAAACTAGACCTAAGAGAATTTCTTTTGAAATTTTTAGCAGAAATACTCCTAGCATATCCAGGATAACTAGTCTCACAAGTTATGTAAGTATGCTAGAAGAGATACCTACTCCATTTGGATCTATTTAAAAGAGGTGACAAGTAATATTGGGAGAACCTTTAGTTGTTTCTTTGTACTCCTGCCAAGAGTGAAGTGGGCATTCACCGATCAATATAAGCCAAAATGTCAGAATTGACAAAGTGCCAAAGGAAAGGAACATTAACCCTCTTAGTGCTAACCTTTGTTCTGGGGTACTAGTGAGAAATGCAAAGGGTAATTTAATAAAATGTAGCACCTTAGGAAAAAAATAGGAAGCATTGTTATAAATATCCAAATGTGGTTTTTTTACATTACTAAAGTTGAACTAACTAATAATGACACAACTTTTTTACATTGACTGAAAAATAATTGTTAATATTTTAGTGTCAATACAAGTTTAACAATACATTGGTATTGGGCCGATATATCGGCCCACTGCACTAAGAGCGTTAATAAGCATTTTCCCAGTTCCCATTCAACTAATAAACAACCATTAAAATAGCATTATCCATATCTGAAATAATAATTACAATATTTTTCAGTGCATAGGACACATTCCCATAAAAAGCCTTTTTCCACACATTTTGAAAAAGAAAAATTATTCTAAACATTTTTCTACAGTTTTTCTTAGGGCAAAGTTTTCCTTTTGCAAATCAAAAGAAGCATAAATTAAAAAGTGAAGTATATCATGCTACTTATTATTTTAATAAAGTAGAAAATTATGGAAATGCTTTATTTGAAACACTCTTTTCAAAACGACACAAAATGCAATAGAATTATCTAGTATTTGTAATGCTATAATCTCATGAAAGCCATCTGCTCAGCTGAAAGATCTGCGCTCATTGCTCATTATCTCGCTGCTTAATTTTTCAGAACCTTTTCATGGAAAATGAATGTATTTAGTCTTATGAACCATTCAAATTAAAATTTCTATGCATTTATTGGAGCAAATATCAGTTTCAAATATCAGATCAAATAGTGATCATATACATTTCTCAATGGGGTCATATACGAATTTATTTCCCATCAGCAAGCAAATATTTGAATAAATATTTCTATTTTATAATAAAACTTAGATTGTATAATTTCCATTTTTAAATACCTGAATGTATGTACTACTGTTTTAACGCATGAGCTTTTAATTATGATTTTTAAACCTGATGAATGGTAAATTTTAACAAATTACATTTTCATTGCATTTAATTCTCAAATTTTAAAAATCCTACTGAAGAGCAGTAAATTGAAAGCAAACCAAAAGAGCAGCACATAGTTCTGTCATACCCCACGAGAAAGGACGCAAGATTGAAAGGGTTAAAGGAAAAAGGCTGGCAGCAAAGTCAAACTGACCTGCACAAGAGCATATGATCATAGGAGCTATGAAGAAAAATTTTAGCAACAAAAAGTAAAAACAGAGGTGAAAGAATCCATAATTATTTTAATTTACAACATAAAGCATTGATAAAATTTTTAATGGATATGTTTATGGGTAAACTTAAGATACAATGGCATGATGGGTACCTAGTTAGCAATTAAGATATCATGTACCCTTTTACACTGGTCTTCAAATAACACAACATCACAAAATATTTGTAGAATAAACTATCATGAGATACCTAACATTCAATAAAACTTAACCAACCTCCAAGTACTTCTGGATCTGAGATTTGGCCTTTTCAAGGGAATTTTTATCAATTCCCTTCCCAAAAAGAAACTTTCCTGATTGTGAAGGAAGTTCAAGTCCTTTTACTTCAGAGCCTAGTTGACTGAAATTATTTCAAGAAAAAATAAGAAGCATTTGTTAGCAATACTTATAAAATGAAGGAATTGATAATGAAATGCAGGAATGAATTCATTCCACATGATAATATTATGTCATAGCTTTGACAGTCTGGTGGTATGAGTGTTCGTAAATAGCTAATTCTCTGATTGTTAGTGTTATGTTTGTTAGTGTAACAGTGAAACCTCCCTATAGTAAATTCACAGGGATCGGAATAATTAAGATTTAGTTGTATGGAGATTCGTAATACGGTAGTTGTGTGCGGGTTGCATAGTCTCAGAAGAAGTCAACAATTTGTGCTGCTGTAAGAATCAACCTTCATTTATTTTGCAAGCAAGTTAAAGAGGGAAAAAATCATTTTCTTATACCATATAATGCAATTATCTGCGGCAATTGATGGCGAAGCCTGACTGGACTACAAAGTCATGGATAGTCTATTCATGTTTAATTTCACAATAAGATTTACCCCTGGTTTAAGTACCACAGTGCATAATGCCCTATGCATATTTTCCTGAAATTATCATTTTTTCCTATAGTTTCCTTTTTTTTTTGCTGGATAATTGCATTAAATAGCATAAATTAAAATAAAACTTCACTAGCTCAACTGCCGAGATTGACAGCCACAGAAGTCTGCAATTTGGGTGGGGTGGCGAATCTTGTAGCATAAAATATGCTGCTTCCCTTTCTTGAAAAAAATTATTCAGCCATGGTCACCTCTGTGAGTGTTTGTAATCCCGACTAAACTCAATGTTTCACTGGAAGAAAGTATCGCATTACATATCTGTATGGGGTTTCATTCTCTGAGGTGCAGGTAGGGGTGGCTGTGGTGGGGAGAGATGCAGGAGGGGGACTTTGAGATGTAATTGGTACACGATGTCACAGTCCAAGGAACAGCCATCTCTACTAGCCACCAAAAATCCCACCACAGCTTATTTATCATGCTTCTTTCTTTTCTGAGGTAAATGTGGCAACATCGTAACGACTGCGTACTGAAGTGGAAGTAGTGCACCCCAAATGGAAAAAAGAGGTGAATATGATCGAGGTTTCGGAGTGAGGATTTTTAATTCAGAAGATGGAGTTGTAAACTTGAAAATTCTGTGGCAGGTTGAGCGAGCAGCTTCCAAGGAAGTGAAGATATGCATGAGACAAAAAATCTTTGGACAGTTATTTTACAAAAAAATAATTTTTGATTACTGCCTTTGTATTTTTGAAAGAAAAAATAAAAATACCTTTTAATCTGTGCATGTAGTTTGATAGATTTTTGTTTAAATTTGTGTATGGGCATCAAGTCAATCTCGGCAGTTGAGCACATTTTTTTCGTAACAAAGCACCACATAACATGCCATCCATGCCGTTTAGTGGGGATATACTGAGAGAATACTCTCATTTACGACAGTACAAATCATCACAAATCTATAAATGCAGAGAAAAATAATTTTTATACAAAAAATTCTTTAAATAAAGGTCACCTCTCTGTTTGGGCCCAGGAGCAGACTTCATTCTATGGAAGTTTCGTAAGTATGTAGGTTTGCTACAGGAGGTTTTTTATGTGCATTGTGCATGGGATGGTCCCGGGACCAGGGCTATGACTTCATTATAGGGAGGTTTTCATAAAATTTCATTATATGGAGGTTCGTTATAGGGAGGTTTCACTGCATCTAAAATGCAAGGACATCGTTTATATATAAATGATTGTTTTAGATAATTTTCTTTCTGGCACAACTGCTTGTAAGTGATGAATTTGGTCAAGGCATGGAGATACATGTAAAGAAGTCTGATGTTCATAACACAAAAATATTACCTGTGCTGAGAAAATGTGGAGCTACATACACCTGCCTTGAAATTAACTCAGGATGCAAAAAAATCCATGCTCTCAGCAGTCAAAATCCTACCTGGGCAGCATCCATACCCAAGACCTCAGTGGAGGCAGGTGAGGGATTTATATCAAGATAATCCAGGGACATTGAGTGGTGATTCCAAGTTTTCACTCAATTTTCCACCATTATAAAGCATATCATAATAGTAACTATCTCAATAGCACATTCAATTAAATTGTTCAGTGAAGTATGGATAATGAATAAGTAGTTAAATTAATGTTTTTTTTAATGCTGAAGAACAAAACCATTATTAGCTTTCATTTCAAATGAAATGCAGCATTGTACTATGGGAGAAAGAAGTTCCCCAACAAATGGAGCACCACCACTATCGCTATGAGGGAAAATCAGATTCCTTTCTGACTGTACAACATTCCTTTGTCTCGGCCACCATGAGGGAAGTTCAAACATGGTAAGGTGATCGCCCAAGTAGTGACAGAATACCGGTGGCAGCTTGCTTGCCCCGAACCTTAAACGTGCTGGTGTCCAGAACGAAGGCATATTATACATTGCATGCATTTTAAACACTATTTAACTATCTTGTTCTCGCCAAAGTTCACTATGCTTTCTCCATCTTTCCTACCTTTTGCTTTTAGGCCTTGCTCCTTGTCTCGCACTCTGGCAAGGTCCTGGGATTCATTCGGTGTCCACCTCTTCGCTCTCTTTCTCTCATTTGAAAAAGTTACCAAAAACTTTTTTTGACTCACTCATAGTCGGGGAAGCTATTAAGCAATACATATGAGCTGTATTTTGACCAAGAGATTATCCTGAGCATAGACAATAATTTCCTTTTGTTCATTGAGTCTTGGGCTTGGCAAAGCAATATTTCTCTTTTGAATAAAGGATTCATGGATGATTTCAGCCAACCGACATACACATTACCACCAGAATGCACTCAAGTAATACCACCGAATACCACCGAAATCACTCCGATTTTTCAGCCATAGGACATTTACTTTCATAAGTCAGTCAGAATATTAATTTGTTCCATCCAAACTTCTTCATACTTACATCATAATACACACATAATTAATACAGAACACATGTGGTGCGAAATGACCTTGTTGTCGAAGTGCCCCAAAAAAACCAATTCTACTAATACTACATAGTACACACATACATAAGAAACGAGACTTTACCAATCGAAATGATATATGCATATCGAAATGATACCCTGCTTCATTAACAGCCTTTGGCCCCAGCATTCAGCCAATATACGCGTGGTTTCACTCTAGACTCAAGAGTGAAAGGCAAGTTTTGTAATGTAAAGCAAGTTGTACATCCTGACGGCTTAATGAAAACCAAATGTAACAGTGGAATGAAGGGCTCCGCTAATCTGAAGTGAAGTTGTCTCCATGATTAGTGCATTGAACATAAGTTTGTATTTACATTTGTATCAGGAAAATGGGCATCGGAACTATTTTCGTTAGGTGGAGGGAACCTTGCAAAGGGCCCTGCTCCTAAGAAAAGGGCCCAGGGCCTAAGAAATGGGCCCAGGGCCTAAGAAAAGGGCCTCGGGCCTAAGAAAAGAGCCCACATGGATAGGAGGGGGTAGAGACTAGAATTTTGCTAAAAGAGCATATGAGGGTGTGAGAATATGCCTCAGAAGGGAAAAAGCAAGCTGGAAACAAGTGAAATTTAATTTATATGATTGAAGGCTACTCATTCCTCAAGGTCTCGGGGCAAATTCTGGGGTGGGGGGACTTCGGCCCCTCCTGCCGCCCACTTCCGATGCCGCTGAAGGAAAATCATCAAATCTGTTAACTGTCTTAGATTATGCTACATGCTTTGCTAAATCATTCCACATGTCGAAGCAGGAATTAGAGGCAGCTCTCAACATAATTACTAAATAATATAAACTTCTTCACTTTTTCAAACGAGAGAAAGAAAGCGAAGAGGCGAACACCAGGTGAATCCCACGACCTTGCCTGAGTGCGAGGAAGGAGTGAAGTTCGGTGGAAAGGTTCAGCGTTCGGAGTGAAGTTCGGCGAGAACGAGATAGTTAAATAGAGCATTCAAAATGCATGCGAGGAATAATATGCCTCCGTTCTGGACGCCAGAACATTTACAGCTCGGGGCAGGCAAGCTGTCAGTCTTATGTCACATACTCGGGCGATGAGGCAATCACCTTACCGTGTTTGAACTTACTTCGTGGTGGACGAGACCAAAGAATATTGTACCGTCAGAAGGGAATCCGATTTTCTCTCAGAGCGATAGTGGCGACGCTCCATATATCGGGAAACTTTTTTCTCCCATAGCACATTGTACATACATTGCACACACACACTTTATGAACTTCAACCATGGTTATGCATGTAAATGTCATTATCAAGGTTGACACAATAAGAATAATAAAATGATTTTTATTTCGATGAATTTTCATTACAATGTATAAAACACTCGTTACTTTGTGGCTTACCGTAATTTTCTATGTAATTCTAAAAAGTCTGGCAATTTCCTCAGAACCACCCATCCTGTTGACACAGCATCACTATCCAGTTCATCTTCCAATATATGAACAACTAAAACAAACTGGGGAGGTTCTTTCTCATCAGGAATCTGAAAAGTGACATTCATGTCAAAGGGAGATGATTATAGAAACACCATCACATGGTATTTGGTATATTAGACACAGTAGAAGTCTGCTATAGCAAGTATGGCTAACATTTCTGGTCATTTCTGTCATATAGCACTAACAAATCGATTTTACCATGATTTCCATCCCAGGTACATAATTCACAGAACTCAACAAGTTATACAAACTTACAATATACCTGTGAAATTATCACTACAAAAAAGAAATAATATTTGCTCATATCTAATCAAATTTATTGTCACCTTGCTCATCTGATACACTGTATTGTCTCAAGATTATATTTCATTGATTTTGCCATGATTGCCGTCCCGGGTGTATAACTTACATACCTACACTGATAATGATATCACATTCATGACATTTTGTTACACCTTTACAAAGCATATGATTTTCAGCATTTACCAAAGGATTGTCACAGATATTGAATAGTTAATCTTCGACATAACTAGTCACTACAATGCATGATGAAAAGGATGCTTGAAAATTCATGTTAGTTATAATGAGTGCACCTTGTAATCGAACACATTGGTGTCTTTTATAGCACTCGTTATAGCAGACTTCTACAGTGGTTATAATTTCTGAAATGTTTGAACAGTCAAGAAGACAGACATATTAAGCAAATCCTGTTTTAAGTCCTAATACTTACTCTCAAGTGTGTGACAAAAAAACCTGATTCTAAGTAAAATATGGAAAAACTTTCACTAATTTTTAATGAGGTACCCCCACACCAGGAAATTCATTAACTATTGATAGTCATGTGGTACCAGTATATATCGATAATGATGCGGTCAAAGTAGGTATCAATACAGCACCTTTTGTAAGATTAGTTTCCTGAACACTTGGCTGGTGGCTCAATCAATAGGTCAGGAAGCCTGAAAATTTCTGAAATTTACCACCACTTTACCCAATATTTACTCAAATTCCTTCTTGGTAGGTTACCTATTAATTCATGCAGCTACTATCTTTTACCATTGTCGTTTCCATCTAACTAAAGGGTTAAAATTGAGCAAAGTATCTTTTGAGCTAGCTGGGAAAGAATAGTAATGAAATCAATTACAAAAATTATTTAAGTAGTTTAGTAGTAGTCTTTGGTTTCAGGTGCTCCAGCAGCTGAGGTTCATTCTATGAGAAACCTTAATTCACACCGTCAGAGAGGGAGCAGAAAGCCTCATCAGAATCCTAGCCCAATTGGAAGCAGTTTCATCTCTCCCTTGCGTTATCGGACAATACACCCCAGAGGACATCAGGGGTGGGATATAGTTGGTATCCAGCCATGATAATGCCCCTTCATGAGTCCCCCTCCCTCCCACCCACTCAATGGGTCCAGTGTCCTCAGCAAGCCTCACAAGCCCACCTTTTGGCCCCCTGAAGTGCCCCCCTTCGCAAGGAGTCTCTGCATTGGGTCTAACACATTCAAATATAGTTTTGTGGGCATATCTTGATTCATGATAAAAGACCACACTCTCCAGTGTTATGTCCTCCCTCTCAGCAGGCATAGCCTGTTGAGGTAGAGCAGGAGGAAGATAATATGTGACTACGCTGCATAAGGATATGATTCTTTTGATGTTTATTTGCCGTGCACATTAGGGCGGATCGGAAAAATCGATTTTTCGCAGAGAAACTTGGCCCTCTGGAAAAAGTTGTCAAAGTGACTCAAAATGAGGCCAGAAAAATTTGAAACCTCTAGGTCAACCCTAGACCCTCGCGCCGTGGCCATTTATGGGGAGGGGGGCTGAAAATAGAAAAAGTCAGGTTTTTAAAGCGGTTTCCCATGTATTTTGCCGAGTTGTAGCCCTTTAGGGCAAAAATTTCGTCCATTTGTACGTATCTGCAGCCGTTAAGCCACAAATTGTCTATTTTGAGTGCGCGACCGCGCGTAATTATGCACCACTCACGCAGCGTCGCGGCGCAACTGTCAGAAGGCCGCTCGCGCGCCTCCTGCCGGCTCGTGCCTCCTGCCCGGTCGCCGCGAACGCAGCAAAACTCATCACGGATGCGTCTTCCGTCGTTGGTCTCATTAATATTGGATAATTAAACAATTTCCAGGGAATAACAATTACGAGGATTATTTGAAATTAATATAACCCTACACACTATATTTTTTATCCTTTCTCGTCGACAGAAACGAATTGACGTAACCGAATTTTAAAGAAGTGATAAAATATTTTTTTTATGTTCGCGACGCATTGAGATACGAAAGCGCAGAAAGGGAGCCTACGGTTTATCAAGTAGTCTGGTAGCCAAAAAAGTGTCCGAACTATGGAGACGCACCTCTATTCCAATCATTCCGGAACATGGTGTGATTAAAATGATTATACGGTACCATACGACGTACTACGGCTTAAGAAAAATGCAAGCAAGCATAGGTGCCGAAGGTGAGGCAGGTGCCAAATCGACAGAAAAATTAATATATTTTTAATGAATCCCAGAAACTATGTGATATTTGTGCGTGTCAGAGCTAAAGAATTAGCGAGTGTAAATTTAGAAAGAGGATAAAGTTCTCCTAAATGAAACGGCATTTTTGAGGGATCATAGGACAAAACAAAAGGTGGTATCCGATGGATCGGATGCCTCAGAAACTCGACGATAAAGAAAAACCTCAGAAGAGGATCGTCGGAGAGCGTCGACTCAAAATCTTTCATTCTTGAAGAGTTAAAAATTGAGCATCAAGAATTTTTTCCGCTACATCTCGATAAAACTCAACCGACTTGAACCTCAATGTTCCTCATACGATTAGGAATGAAAATCAATCAAAACCTCCTTCGGGGCAAAGGCGTCTTCGATTGCCAACTGTGGCGGAGGTATGTGCAATAACCACCTTCGGGGTAAGCGTCTTTAATTGCCAACTGTGACGGAGGTACGTACACGTACCAGTGACGTGTCCCTCAGAGCAGCAGCAATGATTGTCAGCGCAACTGTAACCGACGCAAAGCTCAAAACTCCGGAAGACAGGTGAAAGGTAGTGGACCGGCATTTGTTACGAATACAGAAAAAGAAGATGCTAGATTAAGTAAAAGCAAAGACTGTTTGTTGAAGAGCCAGGCTCCCAATTTTACAGTTTTGTCTCCCCCACAGGAGGATCTGCAAGAAAAATCATACCTGCAATTCTTGATTTTTTTGCGAAAGAAAATATTGAACTTTCAAATTTAAAAGTGATTGGATGCGATGGCGCCAAAGTGAATACAGGTCAGGATGGAAGCATCATCCGTTTGCTGGAAGCAAAACTCCAACGTACGTTAGTGGTCCATTTGCCAATTACACTTGATTGACTTAACACTGCGGCAGTTGGTAGAAACATTAGACGGGCAAACTAAGGGTCCAAATTTGTTTGCAAGACCTATTGTCTCCACCCGTCAAGACTGCCACACGCTTGATATCATACGATTGGAGCCAGTTCCAACAAAATTGTCCCACGAAGAAGACTTGAGATTGCTGAGCAGTGACCAGCAGTATCTTCAGGAAATTTCTAATGCTGTCCAAAGGATTTCGCTCGGAAAATTTGGCCAGATAAACTCCAAAAAATGTGGCTCATTCTTGTTAAGTAACTACGGCCTGCCGACAACTGGCATACGTGTCCAGTGAAAATTCATGCGCTAAAATGCGCTATAAAATCTATTGCCATTCACAAAGTATACGCACCTGTCTGGTTTGCAGTGAAAAAAAACATTGTATACACGACGGTGCTGTAAATTTATGGAAAATATTATATTGATCAAGAGATCTACCAGTAGATCTTAAAAGAGTCATTGATTCTGTTATTCAGAGAAACGGATTTCTCGGGCACTCAGAAAATTTACTCCTCCCAATGATTGCTGAAAATGGAGAGGAAGTGTGAAGAGATGCGTGGAAAATAATCTTAGAGGCATGAAGAAATACGCATGCGACGAAAATCCAAGAACTTTTGAGTTAACAGATTTTAAATTTGATGTAGAAGACTACAAGCTGCTGATAAAATGGGACGAGAACACCGACTCGTGCTCTATCACATCTCACGACTGAAGAAATTCGAGAATTACTTGAGTAATGCTCAACAGTGGAACACAATTGTCCTTGTCACACGCAAGCTTTTGAAATATTTGTAAAAGAGGTAACCCAAGCTTCATTGGCATCCGCAACAACGAGAGACAACAAGAAATACTGAAAATACTAGAAAGCAAAACCAAAATGTCAACCTTCAAAACATAGTCTCATATCATGCTGTGATAGAGTAAATTTTACATTTACCTGCTTAACTTCAAAAATAAAAACATCTATAATGACCTTTAGTGTTCAATGAAAATAAAGTTTAAAGACGAATATTTGCACACAGATAAACCGTCTGGTACTACAACAGGACCACTTTCTTATTTTTTCGATAGCATATAATCTGATAAAGGAAATGCGTTCCTCTATTCTATGAATGGATGTTTGGGCGGTGGAGTTCATAGTGCAAGTACCTCAACGTGGTGAGCTCTGGTAACTACTTTAATTATTTTTGCATTCTTTCTCCATACTGAAATATAATAGTACAAGTAGGCTAAAAATCGGGAAGTGTTTCTTTACCTGAATGATGACGGTGTGTTGTAGTAATTTCAAATAATCCTTCCGTAATTGTTATTCCCTGGAAATTGTTTAATTATCCAATATTAATGAGACCAACGACGGAAGACGCATCCGTGATGAGTTTTGCTGCGTTCGCGGCGACCGGGCAGGAGGCGCGCGAGCGGTCTTCTGATAGTTGCGCCGCGACGCTGCGTGGGTGGTGCATAATTACGCGCGGTCGCGCACTCAAAATAGACAATTTGTGGCTTAACGGCTGCAGATACGTACAAATGGACGAAATTTTTGCCCTAAGGGCCGCAACTCGGCAAAATACATGGGAAACCGCTTTAAAAACCTGACTTTTTCTATTTTCAGCCCCCCTCCCCATAAATGGCCACGGCACGAGGGTCTAGGGTTGACCTAGAGGTTTCAAATTTTTCCGGCCTCATTTTGAGTCACTTTGACAACTTTTTCCAGAGGGCCAAGTTTCTCCGCGAAAAATCGATTTTTCCGATCCGCCCTAGTGCACATCCCTTGGCCTTGAATCCCAGCTGGATCAACCTCCTAAGTGACGTAAGATACTCTAACACCATGGGTTTCGTAGCTGTTTTTGTGAGGGCAAATGGAGTAATCCCCTTAGTGATGGGTAGAGGGTAAGACTTCCGATTCCGTCTTTGTGTGTAGCTGCAACTGGAACTGCAATGCTGAGATGAAAATCCCCTTGCTTGAATGGAAGCAGAGGAAGAATGATACGCAAAAATATTCCACAATTTTTAGCTATGTCAAAACTTTAAATGATGCTTACAATTTAGAGGATGAAGAGCAGGCAACCTTATTTGAATAGAGCCACAGCTGAAGCTTTCTCCGAGCATAGTGAAAAACGTAAATTATTGATACATAATGTTACCATTGTTAGTAGCTGAAGAAGTAAGAAGGAAATTAACACGGAGAATTACCGTTGCTATTTCGCAAAATTAATGGGCATATCATTCATTATTTGTACAATATACATAATTGACATAGCTTCCATGGGAGAATCTTTTCACTGTTTTAACTTAATTTAGGTCTAATATATTATGCCTGATGCAGAGCATAAGATTTTCTTCTAGTGGAAATTTATTCCTCTATCTTCTATATCTGGAGCAGTATCTAGCTGAAAATGATCATGCAAATCACACACTTTCATAGTGTATGCATACATCAATACTAGCTTAAAAATAAAAATACATCCCTCACGCTTACATTATGACTTTTTCGAGTAGAGATTAAAGTAATATAGAAAAATGGACTAATGGAGCTTCATAGGCCTAGCCCAAACTGCACAAAAATTTTAGTAAGATGCTTGATTGCCTAATCTCTGACTCATTGGAAATAATTAACAAGTTAGTTGTGTTTAACTTTATGAACCCTGTTGGCATAAATACAAATTTAAAGATACATTCTTGAAACATAATTTCGTAAATCAAGAAAGTATGCTGTGGGAGGGCATTTTAGGGGAAAAAATAACTTCACCATGAAGTCGATAAAAAATACTCGTTCCTACAATATTTGATATTACGAAGTTTTAATTTTTCCGGTCCCATTGACTTCATAATTTCGAGTTTCTACTGTATAACATCTAACCTAGGACCTTAATCACATCCATGTGCTGGGCGGGATTTGTACCCATGACCTTTAGGTGGCAAGGGCAGTGTGTTATTGACCAGGCTACCACAGATGGTTTAATATTTATTCTCACCAAATATGCTTAACTTTGACATTGTGCATAAACAAATTAAATGAGTGCACATAAATTTTTCAAACATGGTATCATCATGAATAAGCATACCTCAGCTGACTGGACAGTGGCCCTCCACCTTCCAAGATGTTCACCCCATGCTTCTGTTCGAGAGACATGGGCCTCCAGTTGTCTTTTTTCTCCCTCTAACCATTCAACCTCCTTTTCAAGAATTCCTAAAACCCGGGACTCTGGCTTCACAGATGTCCTGAGAGCTTGCAATGCCTAAATGGAAATAAAATTACAGGATTACAGGGAGATCACAAATGGCTCAAAAACTGTCGGTGGTTCACGGGGCTGACATTACACCAAAAGAAACTTTAGGCATGTCCAGTCAGTAAGTATGAAACAACCAGAGCACAGAGTCTGATCGACAAATATGCCAATATTCATCAAAAAGAAGCATTTCATCGAGAATAGTTCAGTCCCCTTAAAATAAGGTTTTACAAGATTAAAATGCAAAGCTTAGCCTTTCAGGCCATTATTATTATGACGTTCAATCAAAGGTAAGTTCATGTTGTAGGAAAACAAGAGAGGATAATGTCAAAAGAACTTAGTGCATAACTCCTTTTGCAACTTTCATGACTAGGTGTGAAGTCTTTGGAGGAGAATGGTATCAAACACTTTATTGTAAACCAGGGTCCCACACACAATTTCAGCATCGGGCACATCATTCAGAAGAAGTATGTATTTCTAGAATTCCTCACAGCCTGTTATTAGACATTTTCCCCTTTCCTAAATCCCAAGAAGTTAGTAGCAAAATCAGGAAGATAAAGGATATCATTAGAGATAGTTTATAAACTGAATAAGAATCTGATCCAAGGTGTGAATTGACTAAAGTAATACCCATATTGATATCAAATCATGCAGATGTTGAAATCGATATAGATTCAATCAATTACCCTTATTCATTGGAACAATATATTTGCTTCTCTAAAGAAGAAAATGAGCTCATCACAAGCAATGCATTCTCTCACTCCCAACTTGAAGATGCTTGTAGATGCACTTATAGCAATTCAACCAACATCTACACGAAGTTGAAGAAATGAATGCGCATCAGGTTGTTATAAAGCAAAGATCACGACTGTCTGATCAGACAATTAATGTTCTACTTATGTTTCATAGTCAAAATTACAATGAACAGTATTTTCCTTTGCTTTACAATCTTATTTAAATAAATAAAATGTTAAAATGAGTTGGGAATGTTAATATACTGTGTGTTACGTAAAAATTCACTGGGTAAAATCAAGGTAGTTTCAACTGCATTGTTAATATTTTGAGAAACTTGAAATAGAGCAGAAATCTAGCCAAAACAACACCGCCTACTAAAATGATTGTGCTGTCAGCTCTCAGAGCAATAAATACATTATTCATGACATTCCGGTCACCGACGATTCAGGAAATTTTATTCCTTTTACCAGAAAAACATCTTAAAGATAGCACAGGGAGCATGAACCCTGACCTACTCAAACAAATTTCAGTTTATTAGAATTTTTTGTAACAACCATTATCACAGCTGATTAATGACAACTACATAAATAATTTTCATATAATTGTCAATAATTTTCATGTAATTGTCATTTTAATTTTGGAAATTTTAAAAGATTCTCAGAAAATGAGTTTTCCTGCTTTTTATTTCTGAAGGATCCAAAGTGTCATGAATTGGGAAATCCACTGAGAGAAGTATGACACAGTTTGAATATCATAGAATAACCCATGAGTATCAAAACTATAAAACCAAGCAGTCGTAATTAGTAGGCTATTCCTTTTGCATGCATTAAGAGCTTTCTGACTGCAATACATTTCTCGTTTCTAACCCATATTCCCCAACCTCGCTTCCATCTCTCACTTCTCTCACTGATGACTTACAAATTTACATTCATTCCCCTCTTGATGAACTCCCACATTACATCGATGAAATTAACTGTGATATTTGTTCTATCAGCGAGTGGGCCAAAATCAACTGCCTTCAGTTAAACCAAATCAAAACGCAAGCAATCATTTTTGGTAATATTAGACTTTTAAACAGTATTGTTTATGATCGCCTTCCACCTTTTCGTGTTAGTTCGACTACTGTTCAAATCAAAAAGACTGTTCGTTACCTGGGACTTACTCTATCATCAACCTTGTCCTGGGATCAGCATGTTCTTGAAATATGTAATAAAGGTAATAAGACTCTCTATTTACTCAAGTTGCATAAGAAAAATCTTCCTTTTTCTACCAGAGTTATGCTTGTAACTTCACTTATATTTCCAATAATGGATTACTGCATATTAGTCTATAGTGATTTAACAAATACTCTTAATATGCATCTTCAGCGATTACTTAACAGTTGTATTAGATTTATATTCGACCTACGCAGAGATGATCATGTATCTAAGTACGCAGCTGAGCTGAATTGGCTACCACTTGACTCCCGAAGGAAATACTTCATGGGGTCTTTCCTCTTCTCCCTCTTCCGCAATCGAACCTACTTAACCTCTTCATTCCTAGGTCATGTGTTTCTCAAAGAATAACTCGCACCGACCTTAGCCTTTTTCACATTCCATATGCTCGTACCAACCTCTACCTTAATTCCTTCCTTATAACGGCTTCCAGATTTTGGAACTTGCTGCCCCTCCACATTAAATCCTCCTCCTCCCTCCAATCCTTCAAAATGAAATTGTATTTTTATTTAAATAATCGACATTAAATTGTGTTAATTTCGTTCATTAATATATTTTGGCGTTTAACTGGTCTAATTTCTGTATTTATTATGTTAATTATGTATGTGTAATTTTGAACTGTGTTTATTTGAGCAGAATGTGCATTTTTGTTATAATGTATTTGCTCTTATGGGTTACCCCAGAGCATTAATAAATATTTCATTCATTCATTCATTCATTCACTCATCAACGTGTCCCAAAAATTCACCAATATAATTTCCACCTGAAATAAAATAAAACTGTAAAAATGAAAAAAATCATTAACAAAAGTAAAAGAAAAACAAACCTGCATTTTATTGTTCAGTCTTTCCTCTAGCTGGTCCAGCTTCTTCCTTGCATAGTTGGAATGGTCAGCAACATGAAGAGGCGTTTGACCCCCACAGCCTCCACTGTCACCAGATTCCTCTAGTGCTGTTAAATATTAATGCCGAGAATAAAAATAATAAGCCTTCAACAAAGAAAAAGGCATAGAGAAGATTCACACTATTATCCTCTCATGCTTCTCTCACCATTCCTTTTGCATACAAGTTAACAAATAATGAATACAAAGATCAACCCTGTGTTATTCACTTGCCTCTCACTGCCCACCATTGTTACACAAGTGTCCATATCCAAAATTTGCTAAACTAGCCCTCACAAGTAGTTTAATGGGAATGTTATCTCTTACAATTGATTGTTCAGCGTTCATTTCATCACTACCTACACCATCTCATTATTAGCTATCGATAACATATTCTCTTTCAAAATGTGGCTCACTCATGGTATTTTTTGATAAAATTTTATGGAAGGGAGAAAATCATCAGAAAATACAATGCAAATCACTGAAATGTCATTTTGAGAAATAATCTCTGTAATTTCCACGATATATTTTATGATCAGGTTTCATTGAATAGTCAACATTATCATGTCAGTAGGCATATAAGGCTTAACTGAAATGATTTTCATGTGCTATTCATATCCTTTTTTCTTGTGAATTAGGTAGGTTATTGAATGCACACATTTATTTTTTGAAATTTTCACGAGGAAAAAAAAAGCATCTCTATTCTACACTCAACAGCTGGGGCTAATGATAACCACCATAACTAGCATAAAATGGGCCATAAATAAATGAAATACCAAGGAAACCTTCAGCAACCATGAAAGCTCAGGAAACAATTTTTTTCATACTACATATGTCATAATATGTATTTAAAAAAGCAGTAGAAGAGATGGCTACTTTGTGCTGCAGATGTCCAGCTAGAGGAAAATCCGAAATCCTGAAAAGAGTCTTGTGATTTTTGCAACAATCATCCACTTCCAGGTAATCCCCAAGTTACAGATATCTTTCCTTACAATAATCCATAACCTACACAAAAAGATGATAATTAGGTTGTGCAAGAACTTGAGCAAGAAATAGTAAATTGCAAAGCATGACATAAGTTTACGAAGTAATGAAAAAAGAAGCAATCAATTTATTTATCTATTAACCTTCTAATAAACCTTCATAAATACGCATTTATTTTTTATGACCACCAGATTGGCGTGATTGTTAATAACTAGAGTACTGGCCTCCCATTTAGAGGGCCTGAGTTTGAATCCTGGCAGGACCAAAGATTTTTCAATAGAATACCAGTAACCCTACCTCAATAGAGTAGTTTCCTTCATCAAAGAAAAGAGAAGTCATTAATTGCGATTCTTGCCCCTCCATAAATACATAGTATATTCATTATACGCAAATAATTTGGATCGAGAAATCTTAGTTTACAAGAAAGTTAAATTTTAATTTTAAGTTAATTTCAAAAATCTCATAATGGCAGGACTGCGCAGCCTTGTTGCTGGCGTTACAGGTTTCCAGTTTACATTGCAAGGCATAGGGAATATACAGCTCCTGCACTTATGATTGTATTTCAGAGCTCCTAAGTTCTAGTAGCATGCATTAATAATCGCCTATGAAAACTTTTAAAGTTTGGAAAGTCTCCTCCATTGAACATGGTATTAATAGTTATTTTATTGGCTTCCTGTTATAGGGTTCCTACGCTTACTGTTCGTAAAGTCCTCTGCTACTGCAAAGCTTGGCATGAAGTTCGCACAACTGTGGGCCAACTTCACAGAACACTTAGTAAAATGATTACTTACTGTTTTTAACGAATCGACTGAATAAATAGTTATAATTAAATAAATAAAGTAAATCATAATAATTTTACCAAATAAAGTACTTCAGATACTAGTTAATAAGCTTTCACGGAGAGCAGGGTCAGCTAGGAATCATCCACAAAACCATCTAGCAGCAGGGAGAGGAAATACCTTTGACGACACATGTATAATTCACTGGCATGCAATAACTTGCCATCATGTTTTCATGCCATATAATTTTTTAACTTTTTAATTAGACTTGTACCGATACCACTTCTTCCCATACCAAACCAATACCTCTATACCAGTGGCCGATACCGATAGTATTATTTGCCGATACTTTACTTATTTTTCTAAAAAAATTTGATAAGTGCTTTCCTTCTCGTGAAATCAACACAGTAATCAAAAGTGTTGTAAAACAGCACATAATTATTGAGAGAAATGAGATTGTGACAACTCTTTTATTTTGCTACTCTTACAATTATCACTGGAATTAGACTTCAGACTCTAAGCCCTCTTGCATTTGTAAATACCGAACATTCTTATTAAGAAATAAGAGCTGCTGAACATGCTCAGCAGCTCATATTTGAATGTATTGCTTATTGACATATTACTGACACAGCTGCCGAACATGCTCAGCAGTTAAGAGGGTTCTTCTATCAGGACCACAGCACTAGTTTCTAAAAAAATTTGCTCAGGGAACTCTAAACCTGCAGGTACACCCAAATACACTGGATTCTTGTAAGCACGTTTTTGTAGGGATCCGAAATCCTGAACATGGTAATGAGGAAAACTTGCTGAACAGTTAGGCCTTCTCGGGTTATGTGGAACACCTATGTTCTGGTTGCATAACCCCCAGGAGACCAATACCCGTTCCATCAAGTAAGTTCATTGCTGGCGTTAACTTATAGTAACAAAGTTTCATTTCAATTACTACGCCTCCCAAAAAAAATACGTACTATAACTTGCGCTGATGCGCACTCAATAATTAATTATGACTATATAACCAAATAGCATGTTTTATGTATACCATTCACGCAAAAAGTATGTAATAAGACTCGACTTTTAGGTTTGATATTCCAAAAATGGAAGAAGAGAAATTCATATAGAGTGTAGACCTTATCAGTGTGTAGATAATTAAGCTTTTCATTTAATGCAGGTACCAGGCTTTTTTTTAATAATTACTATTGAGGCATGTTTCGACAGTGAGGATGAAAAACGGCACATTTCTTAGAGTTGCAGACACCAGCATCACTTGAGTTTGTCATAACAATATGAAAAGCACAAATGAAAGGAAATGTTTATAGAATATGAATCGTACTTTTTCCATGACGTCCTTTAAGTTTTAAATACTTACTTATATTCATTTAAGTTATTCTAGTCAATTTATGAAACCGGGTGTTCTCCACAAGTATGCAACATTGGAGGCATGCAACAAACATCTTCGTCTTCATTTTAAAATTTCTAATGCGAATCCATTAATGTCATAACACTTGACCATGCCACAATATTTGAATTTTATATTTTTGGAAAACGAGCTTGGAATGTAGGCAGATACGCCGAACAATGTATGCGTTGAGCATAACGAACTTGAATTGACAGCAGAACTTTTTGCCGCTATTTAGCAAACTTTCTTCGTACGTAGATTTTTATCTACTTTTTGGAGGAGGTTGAGCTTTTCGTCTCAGGCTTTCCCATTGCCAATTTTAAACAATAGTCTCACTTTCAATGTCTTGAAGATCACAGCTAAGTACACTAATATGCGAAACTTCAACTAACTTATGTTGGTAAGTTAGTTGAAGAAGATGGGATTTCAAAATCATATGTTTTCAGATGATTTTTTTTAGATTTTTTTCATTTTTTTTGGATACTTTCGAATAAAAGTATCCGAAAAAAACGAATACTCGAAAGTGTCGGGAAATGGCCGATACCCAATACTCACTATTCGTATCGGTCCAAGTCTATTTTTAATAAACGAGGAAAAATACTTCTTTTTGAATGTCTTTTTAAAATTGTCTATTAAATGTAAATAATTTTAATTAGGAATATAGAATAGAATACTTAATTAGAAATTAATAAAAATTTCTATTCAATGTCTTTTTAAAACTGAATGGCTTAAAATACTTACACCAGAGGTTATAAGCTTTTGATAAAAACAATAAAAAAATACTAGGAAACTACCCTATTCAGTACTCCAACCACTATAAGGGATGTTAAACCTTGGACCCCATAGCAATTTTCATTAAGAGAAGTCTTATCCCTGATATCACTCAACCACTCATCTGTAGGCTCAAAAATTCCTATCTCCAACAATAGCCCACCTGTTCTTAAATCAGCATATGTCCTTCCCCGTCAGTCTCCCCCTGAATAACTACATGGTTTTTTATTCAATCCACTGAAGAGCACCTGTGCATCTACTACTCACAAAATATAACAACAAAGTAAGAATGTAACTGTGGCAAGAAGAGTTGTGTTCAATCATTTTACACTGCAAAGTTGGGCATCACAGTCTTTTATATCACTTGAAATACATTATCTATCAATGGAGGATTAGAAGATTACACAAAAAGCATCTCTATGACCACTACTCGAGCAATAAAACAATGCAATAATGTACTAAATGTGGCAGAAGAATTTTTAGCTAAATTTTCAAATTTTGATGGGTGGTGGGTATGACTACTTACTTGCACCTATTGACTACTTGTACTCATAAGTAGGTATATATTTACTCACAATTTTCAGATTGTAGAAATTCTGCTTTAGCTGCTTCATCCATTGCAGCAAGCATGCTTCCATATAACTCACTAACAACAAAATTTGGATACTGCTTTTCAAGGACACGAAAAACTTCTTCTTGGACTTCAAAAAATACTTCATGGCTTCTGTCTCCCAATAAGAATGCTTCCATTCTCTTCCTCACTGCCTTTATAAAAAGCAAATATACACATACATTACAGGTAGAAGCATACGTGGTGTGATAAAAAAAATTATGGGAATAGCTTTTCACTATTTTCTCCATTTTCAATGGTGAAGTGCATCATCAGTCCCTGCCATATGGTCATGCCATCAATAAGGAATACTCCCTGGAAGTTATGCACGATTTGTGAGAAGCAACCTGATAAAAACACCCAGAATTGTGGCAAACTCATAGAAATTGCATCACGATAATGCTCCCACTCACATCTCACTACTTGTTCGTGACTTTTTGGCAAAAAACAAACTGTTATTTTGCCTTTGCCACCGTATTCACCGAACATGGCCCCCTGTGACTTCTTTCCATTCCTAAGGCTGAAGAGAACCATGAAAGTATGACATTTTGCCACCACCATTGATAAGATAGAAACAGAATCACTGAAGGAGCTGAACTCTATATCGAAAAGTGAGTTTCAGAAGTGCTTTCAAGAATGCTAAAAATGCTGGCACAAGTGCATTATATCTGAGGGGGACAATGTTGATGCTGATTAATATATGAATATTCTTCAGGAGAAATGAAAATTGCCATTATTTTTTTATCACACCAATTAAATGAGGACATGAGAACACACGAAAAAGTAATTTTACCATCTCAGTATCCAAACCACAATTATTTATGCCTATGATCAACAATATGCTATGTAATCACACAAAACCAGTTAGTTGATTAACAAAAAGGTTCAAGGAGCTTAATACTATGCTGAAATTTTACCTAAAAAAACCTCAGCAAAAGAAAAAAATATAGATCAATGGATACAATCCCAATCGTTATACTGATATAAAACAGGATTTTAGTCAAATACAAAGGCAACTTGCACAGAGTAAAATGTCAATGCCAAACACTAGAATCCAGTGAATATGTCCTCAACAAATTACATAGGATCAATTCAAATAGCACACAACCAATTTTTTCTTAGGTAGACTTAACTACTGGACCCAATATGAAGCCTCTCTCAAACTTATGAAATGAATTGACCATAAAATACATAATCAGTCAGAGCACCAGAATATCCTCCAACAAAATGCTTTTTTTAAATTTCAACCAAACCACAATCAACCTTGGCACAGAAATTCAAAAGAGAATTTCAATTGATGAACATACTTTGTCAACTTTGACCTTTCCTGTTGGAAGGTGAACATATGCATAGAAAATTTCTGCTCCAAGCTGGTGCCACTGTTTTCGATCAGCTTGCCGTAGTTCCTCTACAGCACCCCAGTAACCAACCAGAGCAGGGCATCCAACACCTTCCAAATATTGAGCAAAGAACTTCCTTCCAACAACATTTGATAAGATAGTTTCAAGAGGAAGAATCTGAAAAGATTATTATACACACTTGAGTGCAAGTTAAATAATTTGAATGAAAACTACATGTGCAAATTTTTCGTATAATGATACAAAAATCGAAGTGCGTGAAAACCAACAAAAATTAAACAGATTATTTCAGACTTTCCTTTGTAAAACATTTTCATGTTGAAAAGAAAAAACTTGAAGAAGTATAATCGACACAGTTCATTACCACTGAACAAGGTTTCGGAAGGTCACACCACTATCACACCTACTGACCAAGGGGTGACTTGACCCCTTTCAATCTGGCTTCCGCAAAGGTTTTAGTACACAGTCCGCTCTACTCAAAGTTACAGATGATATTTTGAAAGCTATGTACAGCAGGATTGTCACCATCATGGTCTTATTTGACTTCAGCAAAGCATTTGACCACGTTAATCATATGCGCCTACCAAACAAACTAAAAAATCTTAACTTTTCCTTTTCCATTTTAAAATGTTTCTACTCATATCTTGACATTGTTGCCAGACGTCCCGGATTTTATGGGACAGTCGTGCTAAATGTCCCACGTCCCGTGCAAGGAAAGAAAATGTTATTTTCAGTGTATGTACTTAATACTGGTAAAGGTATTTATTATTTATAAATAAACTGCCCTGTTATGTCGATATAACATCCGTAAAATCATTCTTGGAAGTAAAGGAAGTTCACTAGTTGTCGATTATGTCACACAATGATTCCCTCGACAGCACACCTTCCCTTATTTTATTTTTTCTGGAATCTGGCAACCCTGTATCTTGATAGCAGAAGCCAGGCAGTCATCGGGTCTAATAACAACAAATGGTATTGGCAGCCTGTACCTAGCAGGGTGCCTCAAGGGTCTGTCCTTGGCCCTCTTTTATTCTGCCTTTATATCCTTGACATAGCAAAAATTCTTAAAATCTGCAAATATATGTTGTATGCTGATGATTTACAAATTTTCTCACTAACCCTAGCCGCAGGTATCTCTCTTGTTAATGAAGATGTCTCCGCCATCTGCAAATGGACACATGAAAATCTATTGACTCTAAATCCTACAAAAATACAGGCAATTATATTTGGGAACTCAAGAACACTCAATAGAATTAATTTTTTAAATCTCCCTAATATTAAGGTGGGCGATGCTGATATCGCATTTAGTAGTAATATTAAAAATATCCCTCACTAGAAGCATACATATAGCAGTGGTTTTGCTGGTGTGAGACATTTTGATAATGACAGTGATCCGTCAAAACCTTGGTCAATGGTAACAAACTGTGTAGATTGTACCACTTCAAGTTTTTTCTTTCCCAATAACATAAATACTAGCCTTGGAGAACTCTACACTTACATATCACCTATCAGGTCATAAATTAATTCGGCAAATTTAACTTAAATCTGATGAAGTAATTCTTTGTAGCATAATAGTTACTTTGTAAATGAGCTCACATCATATGACAATCAATTTTTTCCCATCAATGCAAAGCACATGTGAAATAATATCAATGCAAAGCACATACATATTAACCTTTATGTATAAGGGAATAATATCTGTACTCAATGATGTGCAGGTATCATGTAGCCACAGAAGAAAATGAAAATTTAATACTGTTTAATGACTGCATTAAACCAAACTTTCTCTGTCATTGTTCATGGTACACCAGGATAGCATTCCTCTATCATAAAAGATCTTTCCTCCAAAAATATTCTCAATTCCATATTCTTCCACTATACACAATAGCAATAAACACAAGGAGCATTTACCTCTTGACTAGATACACCATCACATTCTAAATCAAATTCTTCCTGAGGATACCTCATCCATCCAAGAACTTTAAGCTTTTTTTCACATAAACTTTTGACATACGCAAGTTGATTCATGTACCTCTTTTCTTTCCGGGCCTAAAAAGAAAAATAGAACACTTAACATGACTTACCCATACAAATACTCTAAGATAGCAAAAAAAATCATTTGACATTTGTGGGAGCACAACACAATTGCATCAAGATTTAAAGTCGTCATTCTGCATAGCGAAGAAGGCAGGAGAGCAAGGAAGAGGGAACACTCTCTTGATGATTCCAAGCGATCAGTATTTTTGACGCCAATTAATCAAGGTCCACATTAATATTTGGAGCCAAACACAATATTGCCGGCAATTACAGAGGGGAAAAGGAGAAGGCACACTGTATAGACGACTCCAAGAGATCAGCATCTTTCACACAAAATAATCAAGGTACAGCACATTACTTTATCTTAAGCTAAACATGATATCGGCAGCAAAATAAATTATTGTAGCTTCACGTTCACAACAAGGGATATGAAGTTATACTCACATCTAAATAATCTAAACATACGACTTGTGGGCAGTGGGTTGTAAACCACCTGTCTCCTTATTGAGTCACACGCTCTTTAATTACAATGAATGCTAGGCTTAACTTATATGTAGATTGTAATGCTTTATTCATTGACTGCTTTTTGTCAAAACGCTGACAATTTGTGAGTAAGGTTACCACTGAGCTTGCACATCTTCCTCCTCTTTAAATTTACAGAGCACAACATTAGGACGTAGATCCCAGGAAATCGACCTCCAGTGTGGGGATTGTTTACAACTGCGGTGATAATATGTAGGGGAGAATGTTCTCAGTTCAGGATGCAGGTGAAGTTAAAAGAATTAAATAGAGAAAATCTCTATCTATCGATGTGAAGATAAAAATTCTTAGCGACTTGGACAGTAATCCTAAAATTTCAAAAAAAGAAATAGTAAAGAAATATGACATTTCATCTTCTACGCTCTTTACTGATTTAGCTTGAAGAGGTGCCATTTAAATAGCTGAAGTTAAGGGTAACGTAAAAGAAAAGAAATAAAAAACAGCGAAGAATAAGGAATTAGAGGACGTGCTTGCGGAATGGTTTTATCTAGCTAGATTCGGTATAAATCTCAGCGGTCAGTACCTTAAAGAAGAAGTGGAGAAAATAGCTAGTCATTCGAATCTTCAAGGGTTTGTAGCTACCAACGGATGGCTGGATCGGTTTTGGAAGAGGAAAGCAATTGTGGTGTACCATCAAATAAGTGGTGAATCCAAAGCTGTTGATCAAATATCCATATCCATGGATATCAAATATCCAGGATAAGGAAAGCCCACCAGTGACCAGGGAATGGAAGCACAGGAAACGTTTAGGTAATATGTGAGCAAGATAAACATGGGTGAGGAAGTGTTCAGGATGATTCACCACTTTGAAAATGCTGCCTATGCAGCCACAGACACTGCGAAATGCCAATCAACAATCGAAAGTTTGAATTAAATGAAAAAGGTAATGGAAATGCTAGAGGAATTAGATACATATTTTAAAGTTTAATTTTGTAGCGTACGTTATTTACAGTTTCAGTTAGTTTTCTGCAGTGTTGTGGCATTAATTTTCGAACATTTAGTTAATAAGATTTAACTAGTTTGTGTATTTTAAATTGTTGAAAATATTCCATAGAGCATTACGGAGTTCATAATGCAGAGTTTGCTTTTGCGTCAAACACCTGAAGGGCAGAATTTGCCAAGCAGATGTATTTCCGAGAGTAATTGCTCTGAGGGAGGCTAAAGTGATGGCTATGAATGCGAATAACTTATGGAGCAGGAAGGGGCATTTGGGTTACAGAGACAGCTAGAAATTCATTTTAAAAGACACGATAATTGTCCAAGGGACGAAAGAATAGTTCACTGTAGCGTGGATTTCATATCATCCGTATTCGTTACATGTGGGATATTTAACATTTGCGATCATAGGAAAGTCCAAGGGACCGAGAACTTACCTCGTTATAAGCGGGATTTAATTAGATGCATGATCGTTACAAATGAGTTTTACCGTACTTCTAGAACATCTTCTATTCATCACACATGAAAAGTTCATAGCTCAAGAATTTGTTGATAATATTGTCATGGTACCCACCATCCGGCAGCTGTAAGGCTTGTTTATGTTAATATACTGTTCTTTTGTATGGGTATGTAAGTGAGTGCGCCCGGAGACGAGTGATCTTAGTGCAAAGGGTATACACCATGTCGCTGCCGTCGGTGCGTCTAGCAGACGACCCCGCGCAGTGCATCATGAGAATTTTCTGAAGAGAATAAAAGGCCGAGCAGTGGCTCAACGAAGGTCATAATCGCTCATAATTGGGCAGAATCGAGCAGAACCGGTCAGAATCAGAGTGCTTATTACTAGAGCATTCGTGAGTTCCCAGTGAAGCAGACAAAGGAAGCACGTCGAACAAAGTAGACAGAGGGTGCGCAGACACGGGAGTGATAGCAAGGAAAGACGCCGCCCGAGAGTGAATTGGGTCACCGAAAGAGAAGTTCCTGCCGCTGCATAAGCTATTTGCCGTCGGCCCGGCTACGAACTCTCATCGCCTGATACCACCTCTCAGAAGACCGCGTAAGCTATCCCCGGGAAGTGATCCCGCCCCCCTCTTTGCTCACATAAGCTCGTCCCGATTGTTAAACTCTAGTGCTTTGGGAGAAAGTCGCGTTCGTAATCCCGTGATTGTAAATGGGGAGAAAGGCGAACAGCCCACATGACTTTTCACCAGGGAACGTTTAACTGAAGAGACAAGTGCTAATGATTATGATTTCACTGTATGGTATCTGAGTAACTGCATTTCAACATATTAATTATTATTGCATAAGGTTTCGTGTATTGTATTAGGGTATTTGAAGTTGGTGTCTGACTACAAGGTGAATTCTGTTATTTAGTCCTGTCTGAATGTCGTGTTTTCAATTGGTGTGATTGAAATTGTTAAACCCCTTCAGGGTCAAGTCAGAAAAAGGGTATTTATTTAATTTGTAGGGTTTATTTGGTATTTGTGTTCTTTTGTTGAATTAAATTGTTTGTGTAAAATCATAAGACTGCCTTGCATACTGTCCTTGGTGGGGGGGGGACCACGTCACCTCTCCCGACGATCCTTCTTCGTTACCTCCATCTTTACAGGATCTTTTGGCGAATTTAAACGGCGCTGGACGCCAGAAATCACACGAGCCCTCCTCTGGTCTTGGGGGTTGGTGGGGGTAAGTTCTATTAGGGCCTCTAAGCCAGAGAAACAAAAATTACGTTGCGCCGGACCTCATCAGTTATCCTCATCCGCGCGTGTCATTGTGGGGACGGTGGGAGGGGGTAACCAGCCAGGCAGGTGGGACCGGCACAATATATTAGACCAAAATAATGGTATCCAAAAAAGAATTCTCTTTAACTGATGATCCTACCCTTTGTCACTAAATGCTGCATTCCAAATCAGACAGGTTCTCAACAAGATTAGAAATGCATATTTGTTGATACACATAAATAAAATATAAAAATTATTTATCCTGACCATGCTGATGTGCAAAGCTGTGGAGGATATTAGTAATACTCCAAAAATTCACAAACCTGTATTACTTCTTCTTTCTTTATAGCCTGAGAATGTTCTTTGTCAATACTTTTTTGCTTTTTCAGACTTTGTATTGTAGTTCTTTGCATAATCTCAGTCACAATACTGTACCTAAATAAAAAAGAAAATGTATTTAGGGTCAAAAATATTAGTGTACATTAGAATAGTAACATTGTAGCAGTAGAACCCCAATTAATACTAATTCTACATAACTAAATAATACACAAGCACATGTAAGCATCTCAAACATACATAAATTTGTTCATTGAAACAGATTCTGCTCAAGAATCATTCAAGAATATCATTTGAGAGAATTTTCAGAAAAACTACCCAGGCGGAACACGAAAGTCACAATGACGTCATTTTGACATCATAGTGATGTACCTCACGTCATGGGACCTGATAATGACCTCTGTGTGATGAAGCACACCAGGTGACGTCAAATGATGTCAAGAAGACGTCAAGAAATGTTTAGTTCTATATAGTGATTCTGCAAACCTTCAAGAAATATCATGGTCGGCTTTTCCATGGATTTTCGCCTTTCGTGATCAGAGACCTTGGTAACACAGGAAGTTGCATGAACTTCAGGCAGTGTAATTTGAATTTAAAGGTGTTGAAGGATTTGAAATTGTGTGCTTATCACGCCGCTGCGCTCAACTATCCGCATCAGCCAGTACTTTTCACATTTCTCTTTCAGAATTTATTAGTTTCCTTCTCCATTATAATGAATCTATTATTTAAACAAAATTACTGTTTCAGGAAACGTGCGGCTCTGTCTACAGTGTTTCGATACCAAAATTTAATAACATTTAATGACTCCATTTGTACTTGTCGCCTCTAGAATTCTACGATCAAACACGTCAGGCGAGAGAGGAAGTTATGAAGATATATCAGTGGGGAAAGTGTTCACGAATGTTTGCGAAATTTCACGCTGTTCCCTGTTTTGCCTCAAAATTGCAAGCAACACAAAAAGTATTACCTATTTTTTCTTGTTACTGGGGAGTTGTCATGTTGATCAAGGTAATCCTATTCATTCGCCGGCCAGCGCTGACCTGCCTGTTTTCAATTAGTCTAATTGATTCTCTAAGGTTGTTCCCCTTAGCACTCCGTTTGGTTTTAAGGTTTTTCTGAACGAATTGTTGCTGGTCTGGTGTGTTGATATTTGAAATTGTCATTGCGTTTAGTTCACTCTATTTGCTGAAGATTAATTCAATAGTTCTTGAATTCGTCATGGTCACTTACTCATCTCAATACTAATTAAAGATTCAGCTTAGAATATAATATGTCACATTAAGAACTTTTTAAGTTCCAATTACAATGCGATTTATCACATTATATGTTGCAATGTCTCATTGCCAACTCTATGATCAAAAATTCTATCGCACTGCAACACAAGCTTGCATTTATACGATATTTATTGTGATAGTTTTTGAAGGGCTTGTGTTCAAGTATGCTTTGCTCTCTGTGTAGGTTGATAGGCGGTAGGAGAAGAGCAGTAGCCATGGTTGAGGACAAGTTGAACCTGGAGGCAATGCGTGAGGAGTCTGATTCATCCTCCAGTCCATCAGCCTCTGGTGATGAAATCAATTCTGATGATGTGACAATGGAATCGATCAGAGTTCAGATGGCAGTAGGAATGATTCTTCTTTGAAGAGTGCTAATAGTAATATGATATGCAGAATATTTGATATTTTTTGTTTTGTACGTGAGATATTCAATAAACCTTTCACATTGATTTCATTGTTTTATCACATCCCACCGTAATTTTGAACATAAATTTGTGCATTTTGGGTACTATTGAAGGTCATTCTTAGGTCAAGATGAGGTCACAATGACTCAAGAAGGACGTCCCTCATAGCATTAGTTATGGAGTCATTTTCTGGTCAAGATGATGTCAAAATGACTCACGGAGGATGTCCCCGCTGTTGCCCATTTTGACATCACCGTGACTTTTAGCCCGTGACCTGATCATGACGTCAAAATGACGTCATTGTGACTTTGGTGTTCTACCTGGGTAGTTTACTACTCATACACGAATAGAAGAATGATCTAGAAAATAGGACATAAAAGCAAGCAGTACAAAATACCTTATGTGCCTCAATAGTTCTACATCATTGCTTTGCTTAATAAACTGTATGAATTCATCAAAGCTAGGTGCATAGGCATAAGTTCTATTATGGAGCTCCGTATCATGTTCAAGCTTCTTAACATAAGCCATTATCCTTTGGTTAATGTTGTCAGGATCACAGAGATGCTTTATTGCAGGATAAAGCACTGAAATATAATATAACAATTTAAGTAATTGAACACATTCAATAATATATTGATAGCTTCATTATCACATAAAATTTAAAAAAACATTGAAAAGTACATTGATTAACTGAATAGTAGGGGTTAAAAAGATTGTCAGATAATATAAAACTGTAAAACCCAGAGTCAACAGCAATGAGTAAAATATTAGAAACCCAAATAGAAAGAAATCTATGTATCTGCAAGTCATATGTAACATAACTTCGATCCAGTATTGCATACAGGCACTCTTAATGGTTTTTTTTTTCTGAAAAACAATCGTTGGTAAAAGGAGTCAATTAATCAAACTAGGGCAAGCTAGAACAATAAAAAGAACGTCTCTACGGCTGTAATAAACAAATTAAGAATAAAATCCACAAAGGAATCCATCCTTATGGATACGGCTTTGTGGATTTTATTTTTAATTTATTAGGGCAAGCTAGTTATTAACACAGGGAAGCTATTCCAAAGACAATTTAAAATGATACTCATTTGCCATTACATGAAAAATTTTTATACTACATAAGTAAATAGAAAATTATTCTAAGATATCATCAATCACACCCAACATAATCAACAAAAACGCAAGCATTATTAGAACAAATTAGATGGATATTGTGAGTGGCTAGGTCCTCTGATGATCGTTCCCTTGCCCACAAGTCAAGTGGCCATGAAATGTAGAATTTTGCAAAAATAGAGATGGAATCTTCTTTGAAAGGAACAGTAAAGGATATACATGCCATGTAGAAATACTATTCGCAGTCCTAAAACAGCGACCTTCCTGCAGTCCTGACAGACACTTTTACTATTGCCTTCACAGAACTCTTTAGCAAAGAATATGACTTCATTGGTGCACTTACGTTTTTCCAGAGGTCCACTCCATAGGACAAATAAGAGTTTGAATAAGATAAGAACTTTGGCATAATGTGATTTTGTAATCATGGACAAACACTATAATTGTTACTTCATGTTTTTCTTTTGTTAGTCTTGTCTAAATGACATCATTGATGGCGAAGCTTCACTGTTTGTGTGTTATTCTGAGTCCCTGAATAAATAAAAGGGAAAGGATTTATAGTTGTTCATTCCTACACCAAGAAACTCTACTACACAAAATAGTAGGTAATGGGCCTAGAATGACATGATTTGATAATGAATAGATATTGCTGGTACATATAGGTATATCTAGTGATAGGTATCTGATAGTTACATTATAAAAGTTAGAAACTAGTTGGGTTACCAGTTTTGTCATGCCTTAGCATCATCATGAAGAAATTTATGGAAGGGAGTCTATGCCAATACTTAATCAGAATAACGATGAGTATTGGGTGATACATGCTAGCTGAAGCTGCCCTGGTTCATCTAACTTGTTGGAAAGCGATGGAGCCTGGATTTTGATAGAGTACAAGTCCAAGACTTAAATCAAGAACAGGAATTAATAGAAAGGTGAGAGCACTTATTTTCTGCCATATTAGCAATGAAAAAGTGAATAATATTGCACAGTACATATTTGCAAAAGGATTTTAGGATGTGTTGCCAGAAATTCATGAAACTTATTCGTGTTGTAATTGCATTACTTAGATTAAAGAAATGGCACAATTCCAGAAAACTGAAATAACGTTAATGCATCAAAATACTGCCACAATTCAAGAATACCACAGAACAGAACTCAGGAGGTATAAGTTTTACTGACAAAATGATACCCTTCATCAGCCTTGTTCATGTTGGTTGGACTACCATTAAAAGAGTATGAAACCCTTGTTAGTAGTGATGAACCTAGGGTGGACTGTCAAAAAGAACACTCTAAAATAGGTTGCCATTGGAAGAAAAAAGAGGAAATCAGGAAACAAGTATACAAGAGCAAGAAGATGAGTCTGTAGCATTAGCAGCTTTCCACAGACAAGAATCAATGGGTGATTGAATGTGTGAAGATTGACATTCAGCTACTACTGAAGCACATGAAACTGGTAGTTGTTCTCTAGGAAGATATTATTTCCAACCCATGTCATAGCGGACTTGTAACAAAAAAGAAGTACCTGCCCAAAAGTGCTATTTGTGTGGTGAATGGGGCCACATTCCTGAATGCTGTTTAGAGGCAAAAATTTTTATGCAAAAGAAGGTTGCAGATTATGCAGCTCCTGTTGATAAGGGTGATAATGCAATAACTGAAAGTAAATTAAGAAATTCAAAGTATCTAACAGGTATCTCATGCATCACTGACAGTGAGTTAAAGTGCATGATGCCTTGAATCAAGCACATCGAATCTCATATTGAAGCATTATCAATATGCAAATGGAAAAGTAAAGATAGCAAAGGGATACATTCCCATGACAGGTTAAGGTCTGGTGGAGATTGAACTGAGTGATAACTGTTGTGAATGGACCTTAGGTGTAAGTGACACCTTGTTCGTAACTGATCTTGAAATGAATTTAATTTCTGTAAATGACTAACTGATAAGCGAGCTTATATTACTTACACACAACTGAAAGCCATTTGTTCAAAAGAGGATGGCATTTACAGCTTTCTTGTTTAATAATGCATATGATGTTTAAGAGAAGGAACCTCTAACTGCCATTGCACACTTGTCCAATGATGTACTAACAAATATCCCTGAAAGTTGTGGAACTGCTGACTGTGAAATTGAAGACGTTGCATACCATACCACTGCTTCCCTATGGCACCAGAGACTTATGCATAAGCATGCAGAGGCAATTAAGAAGATAGCAAATTTTGAAAAGGTACGATTGGACAGACCAGGATATCAAGTTTGCATTCACAGAAAAATGTCAAAGATAGGTTTTCCAAAAAGAAGGGTCAGACTGTTAAACCACTTCAAACTGTTCACAGTGATATCATGAATGTAATTAAATCTCAAATTAAGCAAATCTCTGAACGGAGCAAGGTTTGTGCTTACTTTTCTTGTCAATTCTTTTGATTTTTAACAGTTAAGTAATATCTAAGGAAATCCAAGTGTTTGAAGGATTCATTTAGTACAATGTGAAAGTAGAGTGTTTCCATAATCTAAAACCAAAGGCCATAAAAACTGATTTTGGAAGTAATTATTGTAACAAAGGTAGACAGGATTTCTTAACTGAGAACAGTATTAGTGCGTAGTGCACCCTGTTGTCCAAAATGTTAGGTACAACTAAAAGACAGAATAAAACATTAGTTGAGATGTTTATAATGATACAGTCTGAAGTTACTGATAATTTTCAGGTCAAGGCTCTTGATATGGCTTGATTTATAAATAACGGAAGTCCCTCTGCTTCTATTCTGTAGTCAACCTATTCATTTGTAGAAAGATGATAAATAACAGTCTCATCTTGATTGCTTGAAAGCTTATGGATGTAGAGCATGGAAAGTTGATTCATGCAAAAAGTAGTTCAGTCCAAAAGCTGAGCAAGATGTTTTTGTGGGTTATGAGGAAGGAGTATAAGGTTGCAGTTATAAGGCTTATACGCTTCAAGTTTGTCAAAACACATAGCTTTGATAAGGCACTGTATTTTTTGAGGAAAATACATGTCCCTATAAATTTGATATAAATTCATTACCATACAAGTCAATAACCTCTGGAGATGAGTGGCCAAAATTATACAATGTTATTATCCAACTTGAAAGAGATGAAGAGGATGATGAAACTGTTCAAAATGCTAAAGAACCTTGTTAAGTTACACTTAATTTAAATCCAAGTTTTGAATCAAATGTTTATCATGTTGAAAATTTTTATGTTAATGAAAACGCAAGTACTATAAATGTATGTGAAGAATTTGAGTCTGTTGGCATTCCTCGTAGAGGTTTGAGGTTGAAAAAGGAAAAGACTATTTGTACTTTTTGCAATTATTCACATGCTTTAATTGCTCTACAGATTCAAGTACACCAGCTATTTTAGAGCTGGCTTTACATACACCATATAAAAAACAATGGTATGAAGTGATGCAAAATGAGTTGAAATCTTTCAACGATAAGTGTTTGGGAATTAATAGATCCTCCAGCAAGCTGAACTGTAGTTTCAAATAAATAGGCGTTTAAAATAAAAGTAGACACCAAAGGGAAGCAAGTGTTCAGAGCAAGATTAGTAACTAAGGTTTTTCTCAAAAGGAAGGAATCAATTTCAATGAAATGTTTTCTCCAGTGTTAAGATTCACCACTTTAAGATTACTTTTTGTTAGGGTTGGGGCAGGGATTCAAGGATTCATTCAAATCCTATCGAATCCATGGATTTGAGATTCGATCAAATCCATGGTTAAAAGATTCGATCGAATCAACGGATTAAAGATTTGAATACCAGTCGTGCGGATTCTATGCACCAGTAGTGGAGAACTACAGTAAACCCTCAACTTACGCGGATCCAAGTTACAGGGATCCGGAGTTACGCAGATGTTCAGTTAGGCCGGTGACATGCTTGCGTTTCTCCGAGTTTCTGTTGCCAGGGTAGATTTAACCTCGTGACGACCCACGACTCATTGCTTAGCGCAAAAGAGTTGATGCCAAACTACAGGTGTTCGGAACGCCAACTCTAGTTTAAGACATTACATAGTTTGATAGGCGATATTTGATCGCATGATGGTGAAAAAAGTCTGATGTGATCAGGCATCAAAGTCTCTTTTCGGCGTAGTTTGACCTTCCCACCTATGTCGACGCATAGATAATCATCTACTCCATATATGATGCCTGTTGCCCATTACAGCAAAAAAAGAAATTTTGGTTAATTATTAGGGATGGTCGGATCCAAATATCCGCGGATCTTTCATTTTATTCGGTTCCGAATCTGGATCCAAAGACAGTGTAAAATCGGATCCGAATCGAATATAAATTTTCACGGAGTAGCGATCAAAGCGGCACGTGAATGGAATGCAGATACAGTAAATATTGGTAAGGCAAGGTTGTGTAACCACTGTTATGAAATTAGATCAAAAATTTTCCGTGCAACTAGAAGCAAAATAAAAAAATATGACCCTTTTCCTCCATTACCCCGGTATCGTGAGAAAAAAAATACGTAAATGCTACGCAGATAGCCTGCATTCTCCGTGATCTGGTGACAACGATGTAACTCCTAATCATTGGAACTCGGCTTGGCCTAAGTCGAGGGCTTACTGTAATTGCTCGTTTTTAGCATTTAAATCATAAATACCATGGTAGGAAATGTTTAAGCAGCATATTGCTAACTAATAATTCTTGTCCACAACTGAATTCTTTGAAATTCCCCAATTTGAAAATTCCAACAGAGAAGTTCCTCTGCATTCTTCCAGCAACAGTATTTTCAGAAAGAGCCTTCAGTACTGCTGGAAATTTGGTTGATGAAAAAAGGAATCCATTAGATTCTGACAAAGTGAAAATGCTGCATTTTCTAAAGAAAAACTTGTAATCTGTTTTTATTGAATTTTCAATTTTATTTAAGAAAAATTAAACTTTGATTTACTTTTGAAATTATCCATTCTTTATATTTGCCCTCGAACTTATCCTTAATTTCAGTGAGTGGGGACAATATGACCATTATTCATTTATTATTTACTTTAAGAAATAAGATTCAGCTTCGATTGAATTTAAGTACAGACACTAGAAAGGAAGCATTATTTAACAATTTGGGATTTGGGATTCGGATTAGATAAAACACAGGATTTGGATTAGGGATTCAGATCTATCAAATTTTGGATTCGCCCCATCACTACTTTTTGCCATTGCTGTCAACATGAACTTATCTGCTGAACACTGTCATATTAAAACATTAAACTAAGCAAAATCTTAAGATTAGAATTTGATGCAGCTGTAAGGGATCTGAAGATAAATAAGGCTTCGGGAATAGATGATATTCCTGCCGAACTAATAAACAACGCCGGAGAGAAGATGTTTACTCACCTGTACAAAACAATATGCGATATATACTCAACAGGAGAGATACCCACGGACGTTGAGAAGAGCATCATCATTCCTATTGCCAAAAAGAAGAGAGCTGAGAACTGTGAACATTTTAGGACCATAAGCCTGACGACACATGCCTCGAAGATATTGACCAATCATCATCTATAGAAGAATAGAGCAAAAAGCAGATGAGTTCCTGGATGCGGACCAATTCGGGTTCAGAGGGCACAAGAGTAGCGATTTTGGCCCTCAGGCTACTTATAATAGAAAGAATAGAGAAGAGAACAGAGAAGAATCTTTAGATTTGGAGAAGGCATTTGATAACGTGGATTGGAATATGATGCTAAAGGTTCTGAAAGAAATTGGAGTATCATACAATGACCGAAGAGTTATCCACAGCTTGTATAAAAACCAGGTGGCCATAATCAAATCAGGACCCAGCAGTACAGAAGCAAGCATAAAGAAAGGAGTGAGGCAAGGATGTGCACTGTCTCCCGTATTATTCAATGTCTACATCGAGAAAGCCATCCAAGAAGTCAAAGAAAAGTCTCCGGGAGTGAATATCAATGGGGAGAAAATCAGCATGCTATGATTCGCTGATGACATAGCAGTCATGGCAGAAACAGGAGATTTAAAGAAGACACTACGAAATATGGAAAGAACAATGACCAGATATCTTCTGAAGATCAATAAAAAGAAAACTAAGGTATTGGTGTGCAGTAGGAGAAAGGAAGCCAGGACCATTTTTAAACTAGGAAAACAAAAAAATTGAGGAGGTGAAAGAGTTCTGCTACCTGGGAACCCGAGTAACCAGCAATGAAAGAAGTAAAAGAGAAATTGGCAGTAGAATTGCCCAGGCAAAAGAGGGCATTTTACCAGAAGAAGATTCTGCTTACAGCTGCAAATACAAACGTTGAAGTGAGGAAACATTTCATTAGAACATACATCTGGAGCATTCTAATATGGCAGCGAAGCATGGACAATGACAGCAGCAGAGAAGTCCAGGCTGGAAGCATTTGAAATGTGGTGCTACCGAAGAATGATGAAGATAAAATGAATCGACTGAGTAACAAACGAAGAAGTCTTACGAAGAGTGGGAGAAAAGAGATGTCTACTGAAAACCTTAAAAAGAAGACGGAACAACTTAATAGGCCACATCTTAAGACATGATGGCCTGATGAAGACAATCGTTGAGGGAAAAGTGAACGGGAAGAATGGAAAAGGCAGGCCTCGTATGTCGTATATGGAGCAAGTTGGGAAGGATGTCAAAGAGAGGAGCTATCAATATGAAGAGGTTGGCCGATAAAAGAATCGAGTGGAGGGCTGCATCAAACCAATCCTAGGATTGTTGACCAATGATGATGAAACTGAGCAATGGTGTGGTGGGTCTTAGGTCACCTTAGGTCTAAGTAACATATTGTTTGTGCTTGATCTTGAAATGAATTTAATTTCTCTAAAATATTTAGGACTGGGACATTAAAACAGCTTTCTTATGCAGTGATCTTTATGAGGAAATTTACATGAATCAGGCAAGTGGGTTTACTATTGAGGGGGAGAAACAAAAATTGTTTAAAATCAAGGAGGCCATGTATGGTTTAAAAGAAGCCTCTAGAATGTGGAAAATGAAAATCCATGATGCTCTTCTGGAATGCGATTTTACGAAATGTTTTTGACCCCTATATTTACTTTCAAGGGCGAAAGGTGATGTATTAATTGCATAATATATGTTGATGATCTTCCTGTTATTTAAGAAATTGAGTCCAAAGTTTTGAGTCTAAATGGTCATCTTAAGCCACAGTTCAAGCTATGTTTAATATTTAAGGTGATTGAAACAATTCTTGGGACTTAACATTACTAAAATAGAGATGCAGGTTATATGTAATTTGATCAACAGCATTATGCTGAACAAGTTTGAAGGAAATTTGGGATGGATTCTTGTAAACCAGCATCTGTACTAGTTCAACCAAACCAAAAATTTTTATAAAATAGCATTTTAAAAGAAAAATTACCCTTCCAGAGCCTGAAAGGATCACTGATGTATCTAAGTATTCTAACTCAACCGGATATTTCTTACAATATTAATTATCTAAGTAAATTTAATACTTGTGGCGGTAAAGAGCATTGGCAACAAGCCAAAGGTTTATTAAGATATATTAAGGGTACTGTTGATCATGGTCCATTGTATAAGAGGGGTGGCCACTATATTATGTGATTCAGTGATGCTGATTTTGCAAGTGATGCAGATAAAAGTCTCAAGGGGAGGGTATATATTTTGTGTATGATAATTCATGTATATCTAGTGAGAGTGGAAAATAGCTATAGTGTAACCTGAGAAGAAATGATGAAATTCTTCGTTTGTTATGCCATTCCAGGACAAATTCTTTCCAATCTTGAGTGAGACAGGAAGAGGGCAATAGAATGTGAAACAAGTATTATCATCAACAACTACACGGGTAAATCTATTTTAGAAATTGTTAGACTGAGTTAAAACCAACAACTGTAAGAATTGTATTTCCTTCAGGAATCTCTAACAGTTTGGTACAAATGCAAGAAGAAAATGACACCCTCTAAAAAGCACCAAAGTCTTGTAACACGACTTCAGGCTGTATGTCGCTTAACATCTACTACTTGCCCAGGCATGTAACCAGGGGAGGGGGGCTTCAGCCCCGCCGAAATTTCTTCCCCATACATAATTTTGTTTTTCTGATTTTCACTGGGCATGATAATCTGTTTACACAACATATAATTCAAGTGTTAAGTGTTTAGAAATGTGATCACTAGTTTGATGCATGTGTGTGGTTAATAATCGTTCTTTTATATCTGATAAGTATGTATGCGTTGGACTTCTGGGGCCAGTCAAATTAACTCCTTCATAACAAGGTAAGCAGTGAACTTTAACAGTGAGAAGAGATAGGAATGGGCACTGTGAAAGTAAATACCAACCACTGACAATTAAGGGAAGAGATTTATAACATCTCGGCACCGACCGGGCAAGGCTGATTTGTTTCAAGTTACGCTACACTACAGTCAGCCCCCGCAAAGAAAATTTCTGGCTACGTGTCTGCGCTTGCCATCTTGACTCGAATAGAGGGTGTGAGAGAGGAGGAAGTGTGAACATAGGGAAGGGGTTTAGTTGGCAAGGTCAAGATGGAGTGAGGTGACTAAAGAATTAGAAGATAGGTAGTTTTAGAGTGGGAAAAATGGCATGAAAATACCGGACAAGGTGGAAGTTTTTCAATGGAGCCTCAGAAACTCTTTTACTGACTCCAGCTGAAAAACACTAACTCGTGCCTGTGTGCTTGCCTAATTTCTGGTATTCTTCTGCATTCAGGGGGCTACATAGGTGATAGCGGATGTGGTGAGGGAAAGGTATGGCAGGAAAGGTATAGGCTGGAATCGTTGCATTTTGGAATTGTACGCATTGTTGGCACGCATTTCATTAGACAGCAGGTCATGCGTGCTTTGGGCAAGTCTTTTGACTTACAATAAGTCTGGAGGGTAAATAGTCTGCCAAGGGGAAAAAAATTACCAAAAACATGTCACATCCACTGGGAGAAAACAGTCCAGAAATTAACTTCAAGCTGGGGGAAAAACAAAGATTTGACACAGGCCAATAAAGGAGGGTGAATCACTACCACTGGGATCACCATGCTAACTGCTGACTTAAGAAGCAGTAACTGGAGGAATATTGACAATAGACCAAAAATGCCCCCACACAACAATGAACCCCTATCTCTCCCTCTCGAACAGGCTTGGAGAATCTGTAGGAAATGTTGCTCTCGTGATCACTAATATATCACCATACTAAGTTTCATTCTTCCAAAAATATTTGAAAATTAGAGTAATGCTTTGAAATCACCAGCTGAGTCAAGTACAATTACGGATTCAATTCATGGATCAGATTGAGTAGCTCTCTAGCACTACCAGGGGTAATCCTTAAGGTCATTCACTCCTTAAGGTAATGAGATAGCCAGAAATAATTAAATAATAACAAATCCCATTGATTCTCACAGCCTTATTAGAAGACCTTAGGCTAAATCCAGATCCAGGGTAAATAGTCCACTGAGGGGAAACTGTTCAATGAGGGGTAAAAAAGGGATGGATACCAAAAAATGCCACACAACCCATTGCAGCAAACTCAACAAGTGAAGCTACTGAGGGCTAAGTATCACTAGCCCTCAGCAATTCTGCTAATAGGCAACATTTTCACAGCAACTATAATGAAATTACAAATAAGTGGTTTCCAATATACATATTTGTACTTCTTCAAAGTACAATGTCCCTTCCTCATGGACTACACCTTGTCGTGGTGGGATTGGGGCTTGCATGTTCCCGTGACCCCTAGAGCTGCACTGGTGGGAGCAACTAATATTGCTCCTGGTAGGGTCACCCATGCCAGATAGGTCGAAGGGTAGGAGCCTGACGAAAGGTAATCCACATACCGTACTCACAGCATGTTCCTCAGTGAGGCGGCTGCGAGAAGGCATCTGACCTCAATGGGGCAGCCCATTAAGTGATGGTGTCACGTTAAAAACACTATTGAGGCAGGCAACGGGAAAACACCTCAATTAAACTCTTCCAAGAACACAATGGACTTGAACAATAGAGAATTGAATCCTGGCAACTATGGGGCCCGGGACCAAATTAGTGGGATGGATATTGTGCCCGGCAGTAGGGTAAGCAAGGACTCTGCGGTTGTCATCTCATGAAATCCTTGCACGAAAAGAAAGACAGCAGCAACGGCAGCAGCAGCGAAGAATAAACCAGAGAAGAAGGAAACAATGCTAAGGATTGGGACATGGAATGTTAGGACGATGTTAAGGGCAGGAAACTAGAAAACATTAAGCGTGAAAAGGAGAGGGGAAAGATCAATTTGTTGGGATTAAGCGAAGTAAGATGGAGAGACCAGGGGGACTTCTGGAGTGAAAAGTACAGGGATATACAGTGGAGGGGAAGAGAGCCAGCAGGGAGTAGCAGTTGCATTGAATGCAACATTAGGAAGAAGGGTATTGAATGTGGAACAGGTAAGCGATAGAATACTAACTATCGAAATCAAAGCGAAGCTGGCGAATGTAGTTGTAGTACAGGTTTACATGCCGACAGGGGGACATAGAGAAGAGGAAGTAGACGAAGTATATGACCAGTTGGAAGAATTAATCGGGGAAGTAAAGGGCAGGAAGAACCTAATAGTTATGGGAGATTGGCACACTCTAGTAAGGGAAGGGAGGGACGGAAGTGAAGAAGGGCAGTATGGTCTGGGTGTAAGGAATGACTGGGACGAGTAAGCAGTGGAGTTCTGTAGGAGGAATAATTTTGTGATTAAAAACACATGGTTTCAACATCACCCTAGGCGTTGGTACACATGGAAAATGCCAGGGGATACTGGAAGGTAGCAACCAGATTATATCATGATTAGGCAAAGATTTAGGAACAGTGTAAAAAACTCGCATAGTTTTTCAGGTGCAGATGCCGACTCCGACCATAACTTGGTGGTGATGAAATGTGAGATAAAACTAAAAAGGTTGAAAGTAGGAAGGAGAATAAAAACGTGGGACTTAGGAGCACTGGTTGGAACGAAGAGGAGGGAATATTAGCTACTAGATTTGAAAGTTTTAACTCTTTTAGAATCATTCTTAGCCATAATACCTCTTTGACAACTTCACTCATGGCATAATACTCTGCCTCTGCTGTAGACAGAGCTGTAATGGTCTGTTTCTTACTGCACCAAGCAATAGCTCCTCCTCCCATCTTAACAACATACCCTGACCTTGAGAGTATTTCACCTTTAACATCATTGTAACTTGCATCACAAAAGATTTCCATCATTGGTTTCCCTCTTTGATATGTCAATGAACGGTGGAAAATGATAAAGATGGGCATAAAAGAAGCAGTGGAGAAAACAATTGGAACAGTAGATGGTAGAAGGATCAAGAAACCATGGGTAACAGCAGAAATGATGGAAAGGATCGAGGAAAGAAGAAAATAGAAAAATGTAAACAGAGCTAAGGAAAAGGTGTTATAAGGAGATAAACAACAGACTTAGGAGAGAAACAAAAAGAGCAAGAGAAAAGTGGTGGAGTAGGCAATGTGAGGAGCTGGAGAGACTCCAGAGAGAAGGAAAAATAGGCAGTCTGTACTCAAAGGTTAGAATGTTATTGGGCATCAAGAAATGGAAAACGGTCCCGTGCATCAAAGATAGAAGGGAAAATTTAGCAATGGAACCAGAGGAGATTCAGTGTCGTTAAAGGGAATATGTTGAGGAACTGTATGATGGCGAAAAAAGGCCAAGGAACTTGGACATAGAAGAGGAAAAGGACAAAGATGAGGATGATGTGGCCCCGGAATACTCGATAGTGAGATAGAGACGGCATTTTGAGAAATGAAGGTGAGAAAAGTGGTGGGGATAGATAACATCCAAGCTGAGCTTCTGAAAAACGTAGGAAGAGGGGGGAAGGGAGAGATTTAATGAACTTGTTAGTAGAATATATGAGGAGGGGGCGTGGCCAGAGGATTTTGTAAAAACCATGCTGATACCTATTCCGAAAAAGAGGGTGACAAACGAATGTGAAGACTATAGAACGATAAGTTTGATATGATAAGATATGTGATGATAAGATAAGATAATTGATAAGATTTTTCATGTGGAAAAGGTAGGTAGTGCTTAGAATCATCAACAGAAGAATGGAAAAGAGAGCAAACGAATTTCTAGGTGAGGATCAGTTTGGATTTCGAAAGGGGAGGGCCACTCGGAATGGTATTGCAGTGATGAGAATACTAGTGGAAAGGAATCTAGAATATAATCAGGATAATTTCGCCTGCTTTGTAGATTTCGAAAAGGCGTCCATCAGAGTGAGGTGGGACAAGTTAATGGAAATATTGCGGAACATAGGAGTAGACTGGAGAGACAGGAGACTGATCTGGAATTTATACTTACATATAACATATACATTGTTATACAGAAGGCGCAGGTGAGACTATTCCATGGAGAATCGGATTGAGCCACAATAGGGAGGGGAGGCAGGGCTGTCCGTTATTGCCGGTACTTTTCAACATATACTCGGAGGAAATGGTGAGAGAGGCTTGGGATGAGCTTGAGGCTGGAGTAAAAGTTGGGGGAAATTGATAAAATCAGTGAACTTTGCAGATGACCAAGCACTAGACCAGTCTGTGGCTTCCAAAAAAATGCTGGATGCATTGCAGGGACAGTGCGAAAGATACAGGATGAAGATGAACCAGAAGAAAATGAAAGTAATGCGATTTTCAAGAACAAAAAGGGCCAGTATAACTATAAATGTAGGAGGTCAGAAGCTAGAGCAGATAGAGTAATTTAGCTATTTAGGTAGTGTGCTCAACAAAAAAGGGTATAGCAGCATTGAAGTGAGAAGGAGAATCGCATTGGCAAAATAGGCTTTAACTCATAGGTGTGAACTAATGACTAGGGGCGTTGAGTATGGAAGTGAACAAAAAAAAGACTGGTGAAAAGTTTAATATGGAGCGTTGCACTCTATGGAGTGGAAATGTGGGCGTTGCGAAAAGAAGAAGATGAAAATAGAGTTAGGGCTTTTGAGATGTGGGTGTGGAGAAGAATGGAGAAAGTAAAGTGGGTTGAAAGGAAGACAAACGATGAAGTGCTAGAATTGGCAGGAGAGGAAAGAAATTTGTTAGATGAAGTTAAGAGAAGGCAGATGGATGGAAAAGGTAATACAAGGGGATGGCGTTTTGAAAGAAGTGATTGAGGGAAGAACATTGGATAAGCAGGGAAGAGGGAGGAGAAGAAAAGGCAGCTTGAATAGAATGATGGGAGGCAGAAGAGGGACATCGTGAGAATTTTAGGGGGTGGGAAGAATCACATGTCCATTTAGACCTACCTTCACCGGTAGAAAACTAATAATAGTAATAAAGTACAATGTACTAACAAAAGTGCAATGTCTTTTGCTATACATCATGTTAACACTAGAAGAACCAAATATTGCACAAAAATTTATCACTTTACTTGTTAAATTATTTTAACTGGTCAAATGCAACTATCAGCAACAAATAATACTAGCTGACATACTGATGAAGGCTTTTCCCAAGTTTAAACATCAATATTGTTTTCAACCTTTAAGTGTTGTTCAAGTTTTAAAAGATTGATTTATTTTGTTTGCCATGATTAAGGTAGAGTATGATTTTGTTATCATGGACAAATATTACAGGTGTTACTTAGCATTAATGTTCTATTTTGTGTGTTGCCTGTGTGACATAGTTGGCGGCAGAGCTTTACTGTCTTAGTACGTACGTTATTCTGAGTTTGTTAATAAAGAAGTTAGAAAGGAATCGTTATTTTTTTCTTACTCAAAGTAAATAACTACAACCAAATTATACATAGTACACTAGTTTTAAAGTTTCTAGCAAAGTGGTAGGTTAAAGTTTCCTGATCAAAAACATTCCAATAGCTATTTTTTAAATTATTTAATGGACGTGAGTAGAGATGGGCAACTTGGTAAATTACCGCGGTAATTTTCGTAAATTACCTTGGTATTTTTCGTAAATTACCAACACCCCTGAAAATTACCGTAATAAAAGTTAATTTTTAGAAAAGTTCTTTTTCAGAAAATTTCTTCCTCACCAAGAAACCATTTGAATGGGTGATATTATAAATTAAGAAGCTAAAACGATTTTGTTTGTGTCCATAATTAATTCCAACTAATTCAGAGTAAAATAACAAATGCACAGAGGTATGTCTTTGGAATGAAAATTTCTCATAGTGTGACAAAAGAGAGGCAAATTGCGTGTTGCTGCCACCTTCGTTTTAATTTTTTTAACGAGTTATAATAGATTAACGTCGTGATATGTTTGATATAAGCATCAGCATTTATATCTCAATGCTATTTGATTTTGTTTTGCGTTCTCTGATAAGTATTTGCAGCTCAAAACTTATAATTACCAGAAAATTACAGTAATTTTCGAAAATTACCGTAATTTACCACAGTAATTTACCTCAATTGAAAATTACGGTAATTTACCCATCTCTAGACGTGAGGATGCCAAAGTTTTCAAACAGCGATATTCCCAGGAATTTAATGAAGCTAACCTTAAGAATTGACTTATTTGTACATATCCTAATAAGAGGGAACAATATATGTAGGTGGATTAATTTTACTGAGAAACTGTAGAAAACTTCCCAGTAAACACACAGCTGCAGCAGCGCTTCACAAGGATGTCAGCGCTGCAAGTGCAGCACATGTCAACTGAAGCGCGTCATCAGCGCTCTCATAGAGCGAATTATCAAGAAATGCATTTAATGTGCATTCGCAGCTCGTGTTTGAAGCTGACAGCAGCAAGTTGCTGACACACTGCCACAGTGCTGCAGGCAGTCTTTTGAATAAGTCGCGTCATGCTAATGGAAGCTTCCAGCGCAGCTTCAGCACCTTTGTAGTGCTACTGACATGGGAATATTGGAAATTTGACGGTGTCAGGCATGCTGCAGCAGCGCATCCACAGCTACTGCAGGGCTGCGACTTTGCGCTGCTGCCACGCGTCAACAGGATTTTGTGTTTACAGGGTTGTAATATAATCATTCAGTTTAAGCCGTTTAACCTATACCAATGAGACAACTTCATTAAATTTTAGTGCATAGAGTTATTGACATCTATGAAATTGTTTCTTACGCTTAGCATGGATCTCAAGTAGCCTACCACATTGGGCCAATATTACATTGGCCCAAAGTGGTAGATTTGGGATGTATCATCAGCATACAGAATTACTTCACAATTAGATAAATGACAGGGAAGGTCATTAGGAATGAATAAAAGAGGCCCTAATATAGAGCCTTGAGATATTCCATAATTGGTTTAAGTTGAGACCAAGGAGGTAAAATGTTTGGGAAGAGGCATTGGTATGCTAGTCTATCTGCTCTCTTGGCCAGATGACCATAGTGTGGCTGCATACAGACTAAGCAAATCGGCAAGTATAGTTAGTAAGAGCCTGTGCTTATGTCAGGAGTATAGATAAGGGGAGTGGGGGGCGAGGGGTTGTGAGGGTTTCTGAACCCTCCCAAACAAGAAATACCATTATAAAATAAGAATGTAAATGAACCTAACTAGTAAGTCTGTAAATCTTAATTATCCTCAAGTTCCATATTATGTGTCAGCTAAGTATCATACGATTATTTAAAGGAGATCAAGAATGGTTAAATGGACAATAATACTCTTACAATCCAACAGCATTCAATTACACTAAAAGATATTCTATACTCCATTGAGGACTGAACCCCTCTCCCCCCCCTCAGAGAAAATGTACTCCCCTGGCTTAATGTTGCAGGGGAATATATTTTTCAAGCACATTTAACTCAGAGGAATGTCATATTGTTTCCAACAAACTGCATAAAACATTCACGTCACTCACATGATACCATTATAAAAATAAAAATAGCCACTCATTCAAAATCAACGTAAAACTACCAAGATTGAGAATAAAAGAACTTAAATTACAAAATTAATGAAGCTAAGGCTAACCTGCACATGCTAGAATCTCCCGCAGTAACTGGCACAAAGGACGACAGTTTGAATATGGGGGTGGTAAAAGTAAGGTCACAGCCAGTTCAGACACTCTCCTCAAGTACTGTTCTTCTCGTTCTCTACTCATTAAATGAGACGAAAGGGCAAGAACTGGAGTTTTGTCTCTTCCATCCCTGCCCATGAAAGTGTTTAATTAGAATATTTACAATGAATCCTGTAGAATAAAATCCAAAAAGACGGGATGCAATTTAACTGAATAACTTACACCATCGCTCTGGCAACTCTGATCTTTTCAAAGTGCTGGGTTACCTTCACAATCATATCGCCGGCGACTAATTTTGCTTCGTCGATTCGATCAAGTCTTTCTTGGAGATTTTGTATGGCCTTCCAGATGGCATCCCTAAGGTAGGTATTATTGAATTAAATTTGGTACTTCTTAATAAAGGTATATGCATAGTAAGAAAATATCGTACTTTATGTCAAGCAAGTGTTCTTCATGACTGAAAGTCAAGTCTTTCAGCCAGGGTGCGACAAAATCCCGAAGGATATGGTCAACTAATTGATGCAGCAGCCCATCCACCACCCTGCCATATATTACTGGAAACCGTTGATGAACAGGCAGTTCCTTGTTCCTACATTCTGGTTTCTATAACATAAGAGAATGTAATTCCCATAATATATACCCAGCGAACATTACTATCCAGAATCCGAAATTCTACGAAGCTATTACCTTGAGAAACTTATCCAATGTTTCTAACTCCACTGGAGGAGAAACTTCAACATTATGTTTAGACGACAGTATTATATGGGCACACACAACTGAAGATATGCCCAATCCTATTGATGCTAGGATTACAATGGTAAATAAAAATATCGTGACCCAGTCTAAATGATAAAGCAGGAAGAGACCACATGATCCCACAATAACAAGGCCAACATTCATGCTGAGTTCAAAAATTAAATTCTTGTTATCAGATTCCTATTTTACACAATTGAACTTTTCCTCCCTTGGAACGAAGGGATCCATCCTCCATACTTGAGTGACTTCAAATCCATAAGCTTCAAATTCTCAAAAACAATTCCTTTGCTTTTCGAACACCGATGAGTCCATTGTATTAACCAAGTCTTAACTATAAGTCAGGCCACCGTTACAGGCTGTCCAATGATGGTTTACTTCGTTTAAATGAATGCGTGTACCACCTTACGATATAAGTAAGCACAAAGAAGTAGATGCACTTGCTTCCAAGAAAAACTATTTTAATCATGCTTTCTTCATGATTTTAAATCGAGCATCACACTTACGTTGTTTCTTTCCATAACATGAACGTCTCACGGAAAACACATATCATATACATAATCACGATTTGCATTCGCAACGAAAGTAAACATTGGTTAACATTGCTACGTTGCCACATTGTCGGAATAAAGAAAGTAATGGAGAGGAGCCGCAGTGAATTTTTAAATGAATTGCTTAAAATCGAAATTTCGCTTTTTTTTCGCTTTTTGCCTTAAAAATAATATGATTGACTCTATGCATACTCTACATCTTTTCTATTTACTACTTGGCAACAACGATTGGCGCTAGTGTGCACATTCCAAACGTGAGTGTAGAGAACCTCACATTCATTCTTTCATTTGTTTACTGAACGTCGTGGATTAAGGGTTTCCGGTAGGGAAGGGGACATATTCCAGCAAAATGAGGTTTGTATCAAATTAGATGTGTATCTATTAATCGTTTTTCCATCTTTAAGTTATATCACAAGTATTTAACATAGTATGTCACACATTTGATGATGGATGTTGGTTACTTGTTATTTTTTGGTAATAAGTCTCTATAACGGTACACGTGTTAACAATGCTCCTTAATTCTATTTAGTTCCAAGGTGTCGAGAGAAACTCTTTACGAGTGTGTAAACAGCGTTTTGCAAAATTCGAAGGAGAAGAAGAGGAACTTTTTAGAAACTGTTGAGTTACAGATTGGTCTGAAGAACTATGATCCACAGAAGGACAAGCGATTTTCTGGGACCGTTAAGTACGTATTACCTGACTAAGCCGCCAATACTGATATTCTGATGGCAATGGAATATTAGTGGCACTTAGTCAGGAAGCTGGATCTTCCAGCGGACCCTCTCCCAGGGTCTTAAAATAAATGGGATAGCCGGAGTGTTCGTTTACTCTTCCACCTTGTGGAGTGGTACGTCAGAAGGTTTTAGAACGTGTATCAATATCTCTTTGTCAGTTGTACGCGGTGTCTTCTTATGGATGATAATGTCTCACTCGCAATTCCTCTTACGGGTTTCATCTAACTTACGACTTAACCAGTGCCTGTCAAGGCATAAGAGAATGGAACCATGTGGCCTATAGGTTCTAGCGAATCAATTGTTTACAGCCATGTTGAGATATGTCTTTAATAGAATAATTCATGGGATGTTAATTTTATGATACTGCTGGCAAAGTGCAATTTTCTGCAATGTCGGGTGTACTGGTAAATTCATTCAATTTCATCCAAGTAGTATACACGGCGTTATATGTGAAGCTTTTCGGCCCATGAAAGTTAATCAATTTGCTCTACCCAGTTTTCCTTTTTGTGGTCATATTTTATATTAGTTTTGTTGCTTCTTTGTCTTTTAGGCTGAAGCATATTCCTAGACCTAAGATGAGTGTGTGCATTCTTGGAGATCAGCAGCACTGCGATGAGGCTAAAGCAAACAACGTTCCATTCATGGATGTGGAAGCCCTGAAGAAGCTTAATAAAAGTAAAAAGTTGGTTAAGAAACTAGGTATGTGTACTTATAAGGACGATTTAGCATATTTTCGTAATGATGAGTTCATGTATTATCTGAAGATTTTGATGAAAAAAAGGACTGACAGCACTAATATTTGATTTGCACAGAAATTCATTAGTATGTGTTCTCATCATTCGTTTCTTATTTTGCAGCGAAAAAGTATGATGCTTTTCTTGCTAGCGAGGCTCTTATCAAGCAAATTCCCCGTCTCTTGGGACCTGGTCTCAATAAAGCCGGTAAATTCCCTGGGTTGCTCACCCATCAAGAAGGCATGGTTCAGAAGATAGAGGAAGTAAAGTCCACCATTAAATTTCAGATGAAAAAGGTGACTATTACATTTCGTGGAAACTTTCGTAAAGTTAACTTCGAGGACATGTTTCACAAGAGTTATTTGATATCTTTTTCCAGGTACTTTGTTTGTCTGTAGCAGTTGGCCACGTGAAGATGTCTCCTGATGAGCTGGTGCAGAATGTGCATCTCTCCATTAATTTCCTCGTTTCATTGTTGAAAAAGCATTGGCAAAATGTTAGGTCACTGCACATTAAGTCCTCTATGGGCCCACCACAGAGGTTGTACTAAGTTTGCAAAAATAAATTTGCATTGAAATTCCGTTATTTATTCTGTTGTGTGTGCCTCTCAAGTTCTAGTCCCTTGACTGCCCTTTTTTAGTGTGTTTGGTTGGTGAATTTTGGTCCTGTTCCATAAAAATTATCTTAGTGTAGCCCTGCATGAAAAAGATCAAGGGGGATAGTGTTGTACTATTAGGATGTGCTGGGACAAATCTGTTTGTGAATCGCTTCCGTATTGTTGTTCATTATATGTAGTTCAGTTGCTGTGGAGCCTTGAGCTTATGCCAATGTAGTCACGACTCTCTAACTTCATTTGCTACCTGCCTTAAAACTAGGATTTTGTTGGTAATCCAATACCAGCTGTTAGCCCCACTGGGTACAAGGTGCTATTCATCGTTTCCACCAATTAAGGCTTTCATGGTGCAACTCTGGTTGTGGACTGACAATCTGTATCATACTGATTTCTGGTCTAAAATACTGCAATTTAATGGGGTTGAAATATCTTAAGTGTAACAGAGTGAGTACCAATTCAAGCATTGTAGGAATTGTCTGCCATACGTGGAGGGCTATGGTGTGCAGTGACACACTACTGTATTAGCTCATTTAACTACTATGAAGTAGCACCGACATAGTAGTTCCATATGCCTTGGCTTTGAGTATCCCTGAAAACTGAGCCATTAATTTTATATTCTCCTGTGGTTGGTTAGTTCCGTGAAAATCTTAGCTGAAGAAAATTCCGATTGAGTATCGATCATGTAAGTTGCAGTTTCAACCTTTGAATTATATCAATATTAGCTGGAAATAGAACTAGGCATTTAAGGACCGAGGGTACAAGATGGAATGCTTTGATATCACTGCCTTGGTTCGCAAAGCATGTATTTTTCTCACTTCCTTAGATACCTGTTAAACAGGAAGCCTTATTCTGAATGGTAATCCTAGCCAAATGATAAATACGACTCACAAAATGAACTCCAGAGGTTATTCTCATAAGTAATTAAATGTACTTATTGATTCTGCATAAATCATTTTAGTTCATGTGAACCTCAGCAGCCTTGTGGTAGTGGTTCAAGGATGGAAGGGAACTGTCAATGTTTCACTTGTGAAATCCAAGAAATACTGTATTCAGTTACCATTTTACATACATGCTACTCACTCTGTATTGACACTCCCTTGGAAATTAATGGTTGGAGGTTCTGTTAGCCACCCATGGACTGGTAGTTACGATATAACTGCTACCATGAGAAAGGAAACAAGTTATTTCATGGTACCTAGAATGTTATCAAGCACCATGTTGTGGTTAACGAAGTGCTACCCCTAACGAAGTTAGGGGCAGCAATCCTTTTTAAATCAAGCTTCCCTCTCGAGATGCATGGAAAGATATAAAATTCAATATGTGATGACGAAACGAAAGTTTAATTTAATACCAGAATGAGGGGAACATCGCAGTTGTAGCAGAAAGTCTAGGTGACCTGCAAGCATCCCTGACCACAATGGACCAATTATTTCCAGAATATAATATGAGCATCAACAAGAAGAAAATTAAAATCCTAGTGTGTGGAAGAGAGAAGCCTAGGGCAAATATCACAATTCGAGGAGTGAAATTGGAGCAAGTGGAGAACTTCACCTACCTCGGCACCACTGTAACTTGGGATGGAAGAAGCTTGATGGACACCAAGTGAATAATAGCACAAGCTAAGGAGGCATTTATGAAGAAGAGACAACTACTGTGCTCAAACAACCTACGGCTGCAGATAAGGAGGCACTTCATCAAAACATTCGTATGAAGCATGGCACTCTATGGATCAGAGACATGGAACGTTGGGAAAGCAGACAAACAAAGAATTGAAGCATTCGAAACATGATACTGGAGGCGAATATTGAAGATTAAATGGACAGATAAAGCGAGGAACAAAGAGGTGTACAGAAGAGCAGATGAAGAAAGGACAACATGGAAAACCCTACAACAAAGAAGAACCAGATGGATTGGACATACCTTGAGGCACAATGAATTAGTTAGAAATATAATAGAAGGGAAGGTCCCACGAGAAAGACCAAGGGACAAATATACAGGGCAAATAAAGAAGGATGTGAAAGATAAAACATACCAGGGCGTGAGGGAATTAACACTGAATAGGGCAGAATGGAGGGCTGTAGTAAACCAATCCTAGGATTGAAATACTGATGATGATGAGGGGAACAGTTCCAATTTCCTGAGAGGAACTTCCTAAATATAATAGAAAACTTATTGTAGGAACCCCATGTAAAGAATTATCGGGATAATTTTACTAGACTGATATTAAACTTGCAAAATGTGACCCTGAAGAAACTAGGTTGAGAAGCGTTATAAGAACATTGAGATATTTGTTAATAGGACAATAGGTAAAAATATACTGGGAAGATAAAAAAAACAAAAGCTAGTTATGTACAGGGGGAGGAAATTGCAGTTCTATGCCTAGTGCAATGACAAACTGAAGACCAGGGAATTCATATGAAGGGGTTTACGATGAGCTTCCAAGGGGAATGCTATTGGGGAATGGGACACTTCGGCGCGGTCGTCTCAGCGCAGGCCCACCTTGGCGCAAAGAATAGAGATGTTAAGTATGGGACAGATGCTCATGTAAAAATACTAATGGCACCAAGTATCTGCTTCTTCAACATACAACTTCAAAAGCTATTGTTGAAAATCATGCCTTGCCAGGCAACATACCTTAATGCTAAAAATTATATTGACGACTATTTTTATGGGACATATAGAAGAGTGAGTTTAATTATATGAAACTATTCATAAGGACGTGCCGATACCAATGTATGATTTCATTACTAATATTCAGTTACTGTTTCCCGTAATTTACTACATTTTTTATATTTTACATTAGCGTTTAGAATTTTGCTTATTGGACTGAAAAATATAGTTGTATTTTCTTCACAAAAAGATAATGTTCATTTAATTATTACACTGTTTATCAATGTACCTAAAGTATTACAAATATTAAAAGTAATAGAAGCTATGAATCATTATAAAATTGTAAGTTGAAATACAAAATACATCACATGCAAAAATATAAGGTTAACGGGCTATCAGAAGAAGCTGCAGTTATTTTATCAACACCAGCGTAACATAGCAGGTTATGCCATGAAGATAAAATTAGAGGGATACGTCTAAATAAAGAACTCCGTATTCTGGCAGTGTATTCTAAATAAGGTCTAACAAGGGCAAGTCACTAATTTCTCGTACATGGTCGTCATGTTTGCCCAGTACTCTTTTGCTGAGTCCCAGTCTATATTTACATCTAACCAGATATAATTTATATCACCCAGATGAATCCCAGTTTAACGATTACCTTGGCCAATAATTTCTCTTATGTGTTTACCCCAAAGAAGATCATGTGTCAGTAATATTCCAAGATATTTAGCGGATTCCATGTTTGTAAATTTACTATTTATTATGCAATAAGTATTAGGGGGAGAAGTAGTCTTTTTCCAAAAATTCATTACCACAAATTTTTTAAAAATTTATTTCAAACTGCCATGTAACACGCCGTTTCTCAATTGCTAATATGTCATCATGCAAAGATTCTTTATCACTGGACTAATAATTTCTCTGTAGACCACTGCATCATCGGCAAATATAATCTTACTTTTTACCTCCTTATTGATATCATTTATGTACAGAAGGAAATTTAAAACGACAAACTTTACTGAACTAGTTAGGTATATATTAAGAACTCCTGTGTATTATGCTAGATTTGACCAGATAAATAAGATTAGAGAGATGGCTTGTTATACTGATAGATTTAAAATGTCATATTTCCCTCTTACCATTAGAAAATATAATAGGCGGCATAGCATATTTAAAGGTAGATGAAAAATTGTTAGAGTAGCCTGTAGTGGTAGCTCTTCGTTGCATGATTATATTACATGGTAGCTCCAGTCGCATAGTAAGTCAATAGTGAATGTTTGGTGTTCCTCATCCCCTGCCACACACACTCGCGGGGGCTTGCAGGGTACCACACAGATGTAAAAGTATACACATCTATGCTCAAATTTCTCGTCAAAAGCTCTCTCATATTAGTAAACACCTCTTTCGTCAAAGAAATTCCCCTCCTGCGTCCATTTCCATTTAAGATATAAACCCAAGAGACAAACTACCTCCTACACTTCATTTTAAATGTGGTCCATATATATGTCCACACTTGGAAACATCCAGTATTAAATACATTGGCCTCGCCGTGATGGCCCGTGCCGAGGTGGCCCGCGCCGAGTTGTACTAGACCCATGCCATTGGGTATGAATTATTCAGAAATAGCTGAAATGTTCCCAAATATCCTTCACTGTGGGTATAACACCACTAACAATATCACTAACTGCTTCTCAAGCATTAAAAAAAAAATGTTCATTTCTTTCTTTTATTTACATAAAATTATTGTTACCATGGCTGAACTTACATTTAGCAATGGCATGATATGATATACAAATAGTACAAACAGTTCTCTTCTAAACATTTCTCATTGGAAAACATCCTGAATGGCTGAGATTTATTGAACACTGTGGCATACCTGCCAAACAATTACCTCGCTTACACATTAAACTGAAATGGAACAAATAAAAAAAGTAGAAAGTTGACTCTTCAAAGCTTGACAAAATTTTGTAACAAAACTATCAACACCTTGATTTGACAGAATTAATACCAGAGGCAGGTTCATCAAATTCATCAATACATTCTCCATATAAATAACTTTGATGATCTCATCTCTGTAAAATGCATTTCCAATATGGATTACAGCTCATGCAAAAGACAGAACATGGTACATTCAAGGTAAATCAGACCATTCTGTTTATACCCTGATTCATCATCCCAGCATGATTTCATTTATTTCATGAACAGCAGCTTCATAAAATTCCAGTGTGTAATTTATGTCAATTACAGACTGCTAAGGCAATTTTCATTTAAACAACAGTGCACACCCACTTCTTTCAGTATCAGAACAATGCCAACAGTTACATTAAATGTGAACATATAATACAGTAAATAACAACAGTTTCAAATACAAAATAAACATAAATACCATAGGAAGCACACAACTCGTAATTGCTTTTGAAACACTATCTGATAGACTGCAACTTTCTTTGGTGCCAAATTCCGAACTTGCGGTATGCAGAATTCAGCAATTGGTTTAGATGACTAGTGAGTTGTTGACTAAGAGGGGTGTACTCCTGGATAATTTTATCCTGAAAGAGAATAAAAACACATTGTAGTAAACAGGTCTACATCCATACTTTACTGGCTTTTCAGAAATTACATAATAACTCAATGATGATTATCAAGATACGTAACATAATTAATGATAGCCATTAGGTGTAAATAGTAAAAGAGGATATCACTACAAAATTAACTGTCACAGGCTTAGTGTCATCAACACTGAACTCCTCCACATATTTATGCACCACGCAACTTAGCTCACATGGGGATTCAAGAGTTTCAGAGGGTACATTTCCTGATATGCAATATTTTCTAAACGATAATACCATATCTAAGATTGTATTTTTCAAAAATGCTCACTACTGAGTATGAATTGAAACCTCCCTGAAAGCACACAAAATTGTAGACAGCTAAAATTGGTCCATTTAGCGTTCACTTATAACTCCACTGATTGAAGTTTGATATAGATCAAGGATAGACTCAATAAGAAGTTTAAATGATGGACATGGGCCACTTTATTATAACCCAGTTGAATTGCAACAAAAAAATAAAATATAATAGGCCCTAAATATTTCACCATAAGACCTACTTAAATATTTATAAAAAATGGAATTGCTGGTACACAGGCAAGCGTCATTTGGTCATTATCAGTCCATTGCTGCATTTAAATAATCATCCTGTAGATTCCTCTCATTAGGCCAAGTTGTCTGCATTTGTTTCAGGGCATCTCTTCTGTTTGAAATCATGCCTGGGCAGGGAAACGACAATGTGAGCTGAAACTTATTGAGTGGAGTTGAAATGTGTCATCTACAAGAAGACATAGCAAGACTAATGCTCAGGACCCAAACAAGGCAAATATATTCTGAAACTATAGAGAGAATGTAGGAAAAGTGTCACAGCTTTCTTCCACATAGTCCTTCCTATAAATCCTTTGTAGGACACAAATTCTTTAACAATACCTGTGACTAGGTGGGATAAAGTTGGACAACACCATATGGTGTAGGTTCCTGTCCAGGCAAAATTTTTCCTTTCGAATATTTTGGGGAACCACTGTAAAATTCCCAATCCCATACATTTATGGCATTAACAACAATATTTTTCTAATTTTCAAACTATTTGCTGGATTTTCAATCAGCCCCCTTAGAAGACTTTAGAAGCATATTTCGGGATTCTTTCCTTCAGGCATGTTGCTTAGATTTTGAAGATACAGTTGAGCACCCTTAATCCGGGAGCACCCACAATCCGGCAATTTTGCCATGACCACCTATCCAGTACTTTGTGGAAAACGCCGAAACTTTTTTTACAGAAACTGCTTCTATTGTCCCATCCAGAATCAGAATAATTTAAACATTAATTTTTGGTACTTCGTGTACACTGGATTAATTCTGGAACTTGAACATACAAAACTGAAGACATCGCCAAGACAGACTATGACTAGTTACAGATCGGCCACTTTCAATGAAAAAATTATTTGTCATTGCTTATGTTTCTCGATAGTCTTGTCTAATCTATAGTTGTGGCAACAGCAGAGGAGTGAGCATCAGTACAAAACGTTAACAACTGCAGAAGAAGAGCAAGTTGTGAAAAAGCTTGATGCGTTGCATCAATGAACCGAAGCGTTTGTCAGAAACATACAGCATGGGATCTTCAACAATATGTAGCACATTAAGAAGCAGAAAGAGAAAATCCTCAAAATTTTAGTCAAAGTGACACGAAGAAATGGATGACAGAGACTAACTATGGAAGAAGATTTAAGTGCTGATTTAGATTTCGTAGTTTCGATTGCGTCGAAGTGAAGGGGTTTAGTTAGTATTTCGGGCCAAATGCTAATGGAGCAGACTAAACTATTACAGAAACAAATATAATCTAAAAGACGTAAAGTGAGAAATTTTGCACGCATTGAATATTATTTCAATCATTTCTAAAACACCCGTGGTTTAAATTGTGGCCTGCTTTGAGGTTTGATGTAGACAAAATAAGTGGGGATTTCAAAGGCTTTCATGTTTCTGAGAATTAACATATGATGATGGAGCTGGTTGTGTGTGCAAATAGGATTCATAACCCTGAATTAAACAAATGGAATAGCTAAATATAGAGGAATGTATAGCTAGCGACCACGATACTCTCACCACACAAAATTTCAAAGATGATCAATCACTGAAATGGTAATTAATAACAATAAATCTGAGCTGGGATGACTATGATGAGCCTGAAATTGTTGAAGGAAGACTACTTTTAATGATGATCTTTAAAGAATTATCCAGTCCGGTCGCCCGCAACATTGTGATGGGCAGCTGTACAGACGACAACCACGGGTTGACATCGTGCTGAATCAGCTGATAACGAATCAAGCACGGTAGGAAATATGCTGCGCGAAGTACAGCATAAGAAATATCAAATTTTGTATACCCTTTTCCAATAATAATATTATACTTTTAAAAGTGCAGCAATATGATGCACACTATGCTTAGCTTCCGTTATTTTCACTCACTGTGCAGATTCGATACTTTTAAGCAATAACTAAATTAAGAAACTACTTCTTTCTGATTCTCATCGACTCTTTTAATAATTATGTTAAGTAAACGACAAATGAATGTGTTGTGATAAATAATTGATTCCTTTCAATGAAAACATCCCAGACGTCAACAACAGACTAGTTGCATTGCATGACCCATGGTCCGGCAAAATCCCTAATCTGGCATCACTTCGGTCCCGACTGCACAGGATTTAAGATGCTCAACTGTACAAGAGTACTTCAGTGAATAGGATGGGCTCTGATTGGTCGTGGGACATTCTCAATGGATTCAATCCATTGCCTCAGTCTCTCCCAAACAAGCAATGTCCATAAATATATTTATAGTATCTATATCTATATGGTCTAGGTTCACGATGAAAAATACTCTACATTAAAATCTATTATGCTGTAAACCTATAAAACATACCAGTAGACCAAAAGTGGCAGACTTCTGACACTAATTTAGACCACAAGTAGCCATTATACAAACCTAAATAAAACTTCAACATCTGGTCGTATGGTTCACTGTATACTAGATGTAGACATTAAAATTAGGCTCAAATCGAGTATACTGCAAACTCTGCCTGGTTACCCATGGACGAAAAATGGCAGACATTTGGCCCTAATTTAAACCACCTGTTTTGTTTTGTTTGAGGCGCGTCAACATTGTTGTTATTAGCGTAAACCACCTGTTACTGTAAAGCAAACGAAAATTAGGCATCTACATATGGTAAGTAGTAAACCTTATGGTTTGCTAGATACCAGTTGTAGACGTTAAAATTGGGTTTACATCAGGTATACTACAAACTTTGTGCTCCCAGGGCTATTTTTTAACTTTCAATAATGTGCCATTAATATTTTAATTCCTGAACATTTAGTTTTGTTTGGAATGGTATTTTACAGTTGTAAAATATGTACTAAAATACACACATAAGCACAAATACATTAAAGAGAATCTAGCATTAAGGCAGAGTGCCTACTAAAGGTTCAGCATTCTTTTTTTTTCTTAAGGCCGGGACAACCAACATAAACAGGGGGCGTGAAACGTGAAGAGACGGTGCATGGGTGGGAGAATGGAAACGGACAAAATCAGCTTATAACGAAAGGCATGTACGTGAGAGATGTTCATCTCCCATCTCTCACGTTTCACACACACGGAAAACCAATGAAAAATGTCCCAGAAGTAGGCTATAAGGAGCCACCTGTGGGGAGTTATAGAAGATACAAATGAATGCATACCTCTTCTGGAATAAATTTTAGTCTGAAATATTGTAAAACGTATTTTAGTCTTTTATTTTAGCATAGCGAATTCCCTGACTTTGTCCTAATGAGGGACTAAATGAATGAATAGTTATTTGAAGTTATTGTTTTTAGTGAGATTTTATGAAGTTACTAAAGACATGTAAAAACTTGTTTGACATTGTAATGCACAAGTATTTATCAATTACACTTATTGCAAAAATAATTATACTACTAAAATATTTTTGCTATCAGAATGGCAGCTGCACATCTCAAATGTACGAGCTCACTCACAACCTATGATCCACCTTTGAAAACTTCATAAACCTTGCAGGATACCTTGCTTTAAGAGTTAAGGCTGGAACACAATCAACGTAAACAGCAGACATGAGACATTTACGTGAAATGTGAGACAGGAACTTTTTCTCTAGTGGACACAATCAACATCAACGCGACTCATTAGTCCGGAACAATTGACTGACGAAATCTGACGCAAAGGAAAGCGTAGCTTCGAATTTGAAAAGGAACTAACAATTAATTTAAAGACTGTAGAGGTACTTTTGTATTCCAAGCCATTGATGAAATTACCACGCTTAAGTTTCTTATAATTCACAAAAATTAATTCGTTAAAATCGTGTGTAATCACCAATGCCAACAATGGAAAAAAAGCTTTTTCATGACATTAGTTACCATCTTGCATCTTGCTTAGGCTTGCATCGCGTGTCTGCTGCATGTATTCCAAATGGGGGAGCCGACAGGCCGCACGAGAGAAAATTTTTAATGTTTAAATATTTATAAAAAACGCATTTATGAATTGCCACTAAATTTTATTTTTGGAATAGTTAGCTGGGTATGTTTAGATTACGGAAAAAAAGTTTCGGCCGATTCTGAGATGGAGTATTTGAGAAAAGTTTATTAACAATTTTTTAAACATTAGTAATTAACAACAACATGATTTAAGGCACGGATTTTTCCTAAAAATGTGAAAAAATTAAAATATGCATAATTCGCTCAAAAAATTTTTTTTCACAAAACTGTTTGAAGATATTTAGTTTGAGTTGATTTTGTTCCCGTACACCAATTTTTATCAAAATCTGACACCCTAAGGGACAAACGTTTGTTGAATTGAGGTGGAATGACCCTTATACAACATATACCACCTCTTCACATAACACTAAGCTAGAGCTTCAAAAAGCCATCAGGAACAGACAATGACTTTAAAGCAGAGATGGGTTCTCGAATCCACCTAACCCCCCGAATCCACCGAATCTTACTGGATTCGAGGATTCGAAATTTTTGGCTGGATTCGATTGAATCCAGTTTGAATTCCAAAGAGCAATTTTATTTTATCAAACCTTTTTTAAAGCTTTCTTAAGAATATTACTGTAACCTTCATTGCCATAACCACATAATTCATCGTTTTCACTGTCTCTCTTAAACACGTCAATTGTTACTGCATCAAAGCGTAAGATGCAATTTTCATCATAAAAAATGTGATTTAGATGTAGATAAATGCATGGGGAATTTCGCTCGTGAACTCGTAGGCGGAGATAGCTCTCCATTTGCCGTAAGATGGCAGGCACAATGCAGTCGTTAGTTTTAATACGGGGTTTACCAACATACCGTATTTACTCGTGTAAGCCGCGCCCTCGTGTATCCCGCGCACCCCTATTTTCGGGCAGGTTCGTGAGGAAAAAATTATTTCCATCGAAAAAAAATTTTTTTCCCTTGAGTCTGCATCATTTTGTCATAACATGAATGCACGTCCATTAATAGAAATGCTGTGCCTAAATTACATGTACGTCTTTCTCATTAATTGATTGAATTACGTGTTATTATCGTCACGGTCGTCATCAATGCACTGCCTCTTTTACTGTGCATCTGTTTCTCGTAGCATCTCACAGTAATCACAGTTTCATACGATCACATCATCCAGCTATAAAAATGGCATTTGTTCAAAAGAACATCCAACTGAAATAATTGCAAAAATATATACAATTTCAACCGGTGATTACTCTATTATTACGGAAATCGTTGGCATATCAACAAAAAAAGCCAAACGCCATCCGTACCTGATAGCGGTGATCTCGTCTGCTCTCTGCGTAGTAGCTGTGGACTGGGACGAATTAACAACACCGAAAAGTCTTGGGAACACACGGAAAAATTTAAGCTCAATGTAATAACAATTATAATTCATATAAAACTAAAGAAAAACACATTCCCGGAAATATAATTATAAATCACTAATGAATATTCATATCATAACAGTTCTCATTCTTAGTTTTCGTCACTGCTAGATTCACATGCACCATATTTCCTTCATGGAGCTCGATTTCCTATTTTTTCGGCATCATTTATAATATGTAGCTTTATACTCACAGGAAACTATCGAAATTTCACATCAGAATTTATTTTAGGGTGATAATAGCAAATTATTTTAAAATGCTAAATGATCGATTCAAACGCGTTTACTACTCTCACGCTTGGAGCGGATAGCACGGATAGTAAGAAGGTATATTCTTTGAGCATACGACTATTGCCACCACGTAACAAATTTTTTGTTGTGTCTTTGCAATGTAGCTTTAATGTGTACGCAAAAGGAGCTATCTATTAATACGTAAAAATGCTGCTACAGATATGTGATACCGAAACAAACTCCGCTTACGATTTTGAAAAAACATAAAACTCCTTGCGGCAGCTTACAGTATACAGTATATTTAAATACATATCAGTGCTACAATGTGTTGTCCTACTTACGATCTATACACGATAAATCTATTGCTTTGACAAATGGTGTTTCTGATCTAGCGTTTCTTCCAGTACCGTTGAACGCTCAGACTTTGTTAAATGTGGATTTTTATTTTTAATTACATACTTCAACATTTCAGAATACTTTACAATGTACGATTTACTACTAAACCATGCTGCGAAGACTAGTATACCACTACTACTAGACAGAATGCGAAACTTAGGAGAGAAAACAACAGGAATCTGAGGAAAAATGGTACGCGGCTAACACGAAATCTGGAGGATTTGTATAAGCCATGCACCCCCATTTTTTCTCCGGCGTTTCGGGAAAAAAGGTGCGCGGCTAACACGCGTAAATACGGTCGATATTTTAAAATAATATAGAATTTTTTTTACTGCTAAAGAAGGTCAAACGTAAATAATGTATACTATCTTAAAGAAAAAAATATTTTTTTAAAATGTAGTCTTCAACTACTGAGTGATCATGTGAAATTTCTTTTGTTCCATGTGTAAATTGGAACAAAATGAAAAATGCATAATTTTGTCGGAAACACATTAGTGTATCATGAATGAGTTAATTTGTTTTGGTTTTTCAGCAATAAATATTAATAATATGGTCAGATTCGATTTAGATATTTTTGTAGTGTTATGTTGTTTATTAAACTGCAGATATAACAAACACTTACTGCACATGCATTAACTTTTGCTTTGCATGATAACTATTTGAAAAGGAAACATGCCTGTCATCACAATGTTCATAAACGGAAAGGTTGATTCGGGATTCGATGCAAATCTTAGTTGGATTCGATTTGGGATTCGGATTCGAGGAAAAAGTGGATTTGACCCACCTCTACTATAAAGCAAAGAAAATGTAGCCCAAAATTATTGATGGAAAAAGTAAAGAATGTAAGAAAATTCCTAGGGGAAAAATGTCATAATTGTAAGGTTCTTGTGAATCAATGGCTGAAAGTTCAAATTTTAGGCTCTAATAAGACTCTCAAAATTTACTTCCTCCATTCCCATTTGATTTTTTTCCAGAAAAACATCAACAAACAGTGATGCCTAGAGGCACACATTGATAGCTTGCATCAAGATATTGCAAATATTGAAAATAATGACAGGTCATTTTTGTCAAAATGGACAGTCATTATTTTCATGAGTTCAAGTCTGTCAGCAAATTACTTCTGCACTCTCAAAAGGGAAAATTTAGGGAAATTATGGAAGAAATTCCTCAATGACCACTTTTGCTTTGTTTTGTCATCTAGCTTTTAGTACAAATTTCTTAAATGAGATATTTTCAATTGCAAGTCGCAATTCACAATAAACAGTTACCTTGTATGATGGAGAATGAAATGGCACATAATCCAAAACCAAACCAGCATAAAATGGAATATGATTCAGAACCTAGCAATCCAAATGATGAAGCCTAGGTTTTTTTTTAGGATATACAGTAAGTAACATAGCACTAACTGGTTAAAATGGTAGACAAAACCATATCTCTAAAAAATCCCTTTCAATGACATTGAACATCAACTACATATCCACACTTAACACTTTCGCTGCAGAGGACGCACCGGTGCATCCACCTAAACCTAGCCCTATGAGTGAAGGATGCACCCGTGCATACTGTGTCTTCTGTTTTTCAAATCCACCACAGTTTTTCCATTTCCAGATATGGCCCTCCAATTTACTTTCCGCCCCTCTGATGCAATGTGAACTTTGTCAAAGTGCCAGCTGTTTCTAGGTTTTTTCGGTAAAATGGTCAATGCAGCAAAGGAATCATTAGTACCTATCCATAAAAAAATTATTGCCGCTCACGGCAAACATATTTCATGCTTGGGGCCCGCAGTTAAAGTGTTAACTTTCCGGATAGCAGGGATGTTTTCTCAATCATTAGTCACCATATTAACCAACAGTATCCTGAAAGTACACTCACCTCAAAAACTTTGAGCCTGGCTGAATGGAACCTCTGCAAAGCCTCATGCATGTGAACGGCTTTCTCCTCCAGAGAAGGGGTTGTAGGCGGAAAACAAGCCCAGAAATGCCTCAGTAATTCACACAAGGACACGTAAAGATTCTTGATCTCCTGTTCTAGATCAGGAGGTACCATTTCTGAAACAATAAACAATATAAAATTAAGAGAAATTAATACTTGGAATAATTTGATTGTTTCAGACTCCATGAAATTTCATGTTTGATATAAAAAAATGAAAATTCTACAAGTGTCATTAAACCAACCAAATTGATTATTCAATGAAAATGATCACTTTTAATCTACTAATGATAAATTTAAAGGTGTCTGGTTTTTCTATTACACTAAAAGTCATATTACAATAATGTATTTCATAATCAGGGATGGGACTTTTATAACTCTGTTTAAACCAGTTTTTCTAGATTATCTGTTTAATTCTTCACTTCAGAACTCAATTGATACAAGAGCAACTTAGATGGTGTTATCTGCCGTGACAAGGTGGAAATGATTCATTATAATAAGAATGAATAAACTTGATTTTTCCACAAATTTTATTTCTTTCCACTACCCAGGTTTCGACGATTAAGTCATCATCAGGTGAATAACAAAGAAACAGTTTTTCCACCAAGTATATATACAAAAGGTGAAGAGGGGCAGGTTTAGGTTTGTTAGGAAGGTTGGTGGGGGTAAGAAGGGTCAAAGGGGCAGGGGTACGAAAAGTCAAAGGGACAGGGAAAGTAGGGATGGTAGGTGAAGGAAAAGGTTTAGCATTGAGTGACATATTGGGTCGTTATGGTGGGTTGGTGTCCCTGAACAGTGAGAGGTCTAGGAGGGGTGAACAGGAGGCATATAACAAATCATTAAGGATTTCACCCTTCGAACCAACAGTTTTCATAATCTCTAGCTGTTCTAGAGCATGAAAATAAAAATGACTTGGTATATTCCACACTTTTATTAACAAGACCGACCGTGATTTATACGGCTATAGCGTCATTATCAAGGCAACATATATTGTTGTATGCTATATTTTGCCTTGATAATGACGCTATAGCCATCGAAACCACGGTCGGTCTTGTTAATAAAAGTGTGGAATATACCAAGTCATTTTTATTTTCATGATGATCCAATTCCACAAAGTTACGCCTGAGGGTATTTCTTCAATTGTTCTAGAGCATCCAGGTGGAGGTCTTTCTTTTCCACATGCAGAATTTTAGGGGTGAAGTCACTCACGTGTCTTTTTTCCAAGAGGTGTTTCGTTAAATGGGAGGTATCATTTGAATTTTTGAAACAAGCCTTATGTTCCTTTACTCGGTTTGATTTGCCATCCTGCTTGACCGATATATACAGCCGAGCATTCACATTCAAGCTGGTACACTCCGCTCTTTTCTAATAAAGGGATTTTATCCTTAGTTTTGGAAAGAAGATTCGGCAAGTTAAGCCTGTTTCACACGATACTTGATCCAGTACAAGGTCTAGTATACTCGCTAGTATGCTAGCTTTCCAGTGTCGTGTGAACAGAACCAGTATACTGGCTGGCAAGCATGCTAGCTAGTATACTCGCTGAGCTACTGGATTTCGTACTTGATGCGGTACTAGATTTATAGTAGGACCTAGTAGCCCAGTAGCCATCGACCAATCAAGTCACGTTAAAGACGCTGTGCAAACTTCACTTTTTTAAAATTAGTATGGAATCATATGGAATAACCGATTCATAGCAAGCACAAGGTCGATGATTTTGTGAAACGTCCCAGCAGCACACTAGGTCTTGTGCTGGATCAAGTATCGTGTGAAACGGGCTTTAGCTTTGTTGTAGAATGCTGGTTTTATTTTGTGTTTAGGCAGGACTTCTGTGGCTGTATGGAATACCTGGCCCAGATAACATATTCTCTTCCACTTAGCATCTGTATCACTTGTAGGGGAAGAGCTACCATAGATGGAGTTTATGGCTATCTTGTTGAGTTTTTTTTGGTACAATTTCTCGATTAGCTGTGGATGATATCCATTATTAATAGCTATGTGTTTAATAGTTGCAAGATCTTTTTGGGTGCTGTTATGTGACACGGGTATAGTTACCAGGCGGTTAATTATGGAATGAAAGGCAGCATGTTTTTGGGAAATGTGGTGTCTTGATCTGGCGTGAATTAATTGGTCAGTGTATGTGTCCTTCCTGAAAATCGAAAATTCAAGTTTAAGATTGTTTTTGGAAATAGTGATATCTAACCTGCCCCTTTGACCCTTCCCCCCAACTTTCAAGCCTCACTTTTGGAAAAAAATTAACAACTGCTATTATCATCTTCCTTTGCAGGTAAAACGTTTTTTACGTCAAAAATAGAATATGAACCTGAATAAGTACTTAGGTTTAAAGTACTTAGTACTTCAACTTGAATTTTTCAAAAATCTAGCCAAGAAAATGAAATACTTGATCAACTTGTATGCTTGTAGCAGCCATTCACAGTATTATCAGAATACGCCAGGAAGGGATCATGGACCTTTCAAGTCTTAGCTATCTAAATTGAAAATCCTCCTTGAAAATAAGTTCCTTAACACTGCTTTTAAAGGCCACAGAGAAAACTATTTCAAACATCACTAAATATGATTCGACAATTGGCAAGAATAATTTCAACCTCCCACCTGCCAGGAGTGAAAAACAATGGACAGCCTTATGATGGCCCATGACTTTACTCGTAAGAAAGCAGATGCTGACTATTATCCATCCAATACAGACCAATTGTTGTTTTTTAACTATGGACTTTGATGAATGCCTAGTTATCCCAACACCATGCATTTAAATTTGAAACTTAGCAAGGTATTCACTGAGGGACCTTGATCTTAACAGGCAGCAAAAATCATTCCTCATATCCCTCCAGCCCAATTGGTATTTGTTGCCATTTCACTTCCAAGGCATTATTTCAGAAGTTATAATTTACTAACTAGCCAAACATGCAAGTGGTGAAAACATTTACCATAATTTAAATGGTACTACCATTTAAGCCTAAATAAATTAACAGAAGAGACACTACATCAGCAATGAAATTTGGAAAACATACTTGAAGTGACAGAAAAAAAAATTTGTTCAACCCGAAGGTTTGTTTCTGATAGGTGAGGGTAGAGCTCACCCCGTACTAAGCCATCGGCACCAGTAATTCACACATTCAGTGTAAGGAGGACAGTTTCTTTCCCTGGCCAACCTGCAATTTCCTACTAAGTTCTGACACGAGCATTGAAATCGAATCATGGGGATTTTAAGTGGGCATACCCAGAAAGCCTATTGCCAGGGATATCAAGCCAGGACCCTCCAGTCAGTAGCTCAGAACTCTACCCACTAGACCACCAGAAACCCCTGAATTAAAAAAGACAATGTGAATTGGTTCTAGCAAAAATCTAAATAGTAAATTCTCTAAAGTAATGAAGATCATAATGAACAGTAAAAATACAGTCAATCACACCATTGCCCAAACATCATATCATATTTATTCCTTTGAATTTGAAATTTTCAAAGGATCACGAATCAGATACATTATAATTACATTCCACTCTGGACTTCCTTTAGGTTAATCATCACCACTTACCGACAAAATGTCTAAACATAGTAACAATTAAGTGAAAAAATATAGGTAGGTAATACACATTAAAATATGCAAATTCTTGACATATGCATGCACAACAGCATAATGCAGAGTATTAATAGAAACGGATTAATGCGCAATGCAGAGAAAAGTTAAATTTCCAACAAAGATAAGAGCATCAACAGAAAATGTACAAAAAATCCAGAGAAAATGAGAAAACTTACGAGCTAAGGAATCCTGGGCATATCCCTTCATTAATATTCCACCTGGTGTTAACTCTCCTAAAACATTAACAGCAGTAGCAGGATTTATTAACTGGGTCTTGTGGGAATTCCAAGTTTCTAATTCCCGCTTAAGCTGTTGCTGTGAGTAAACCACCTCAGCACCATCAGAGGTGGTTACTGTAGATGACCCTGGTAATGGGCCGTGCAAATACCTTTCAACTTTGGACAAATTCAACCTTGAAGTGACGGTAGATGTGTTTTCTTCAAGATCATCATAAGTGATTTTTTCTCGTATTTTTAGCTACATGAGAGAACAATGGATTAGTGCATATATCTCGAATAGCAATTTCTATAACTGACAGTCTTGGTAAACCACAAATACCTTCTTGTGCTGAATCTGTGAATCAATGCCATCTTCATGGGAACAATTACCATTAGTTTGACTAGCTGAATTCTCTGAGGTTTTAGTTGCTGGAGTCACTGAATTTTTTTGGCATGCTTTCATCACCATAATCGAATGTTGGTTAAACCTATGGAAATTTACATCCATAAATGACAGACATGAAATTTTTAATGACATCAGTCCCCAACCGAACATAAACACACCTTTTTATCATATTCTGGTGAACAATATTGCCGCTTTGACTATTCGAGGGTCTGTCAGCACTGTTGCCGTAGCATTCATCCAATGTTTTATCCTCAAATGATGTCAAGTCAACTAATGGGTCCCTGATTCCAGATGATATGTCGCGCTTGATTTCTACAAAGAAGAGTTTTTTCATCAAAATCTGGGCAACCACATAGTTAGCAAGCATTGAATTTATAGCAAACCTTGGTCATCCAGTTTCGCACATTCTGTGAATAGATCCTTCGTCCCTGCATTTATCCTATCTCTATGAAAATAATGAGACTGAAAAAACTTCGTCCAAAATTCCGATTCTGATAACTTATTCGGCACATACTCTAAATGCTTTTTTCTAACAGCCGGGTATGTTTTGAAAATAGACTCAATAATATCCGCCGTTAAGTTATACTTCAGACCATTACATCCATCCGTTTGAGGTTTTATATCAGCCTGTGGATTATAAACATTCCCATTAAGTAAATTCCAACAGTAAAAAAATAATCAATACATAAAAATTTAAAATAAGACCTTTTTCTTATACCAGCAAACCAATTACTTAATATACTTTTTAGCAAGAGTGATGACGCCTTACCAAAAACGCTCCTGTTACGCCGATTTCCTGTTTTTGGTTCTGCTTTTGCGCATATTGGCTAGCATGCTGGGCCCAGAACTCCTCGGAAGAAATTACTTGAGTAATAACAAGGTCACGGTAAAGCTGGAGCAACCTAGGATTCTCGGAGAGTAGACTGCATGGAGGAATAATTGATGATCATTAAGTGGTTTCGTGGAACTTCCAATCATACGATATTGGTAGTGGTGTATTACCGATTTTTTTCTTCCAGTTCCTTATTAACTTTCCTCTTGAACTTCGGAAGAAGTTGTTGCAGCAGATCTTTAACATCATCTCGATCTTTGATTTGGTTTGGCTGGCCCAGTGGATTCACGAAATGAAACGTCGACGCTGATCCATCATGTAACACAACTTGCAATTGAATTTTGGCCTTCCCATCCGGTGATATCTTCTGCACTGCAATATTCAATGTTTGCTGTTAGTAAATAGCATGGACCAATGTTCTCAACTTACCCAAAAAAGGACATGACCTTACATTTTATTTCCGTATATAAATGGCTCACGGAGACTGTGTCCCTATTTTCCATAATCCATGCTAATCGTTCGTTCATAACATATAATGTGCCATCACTTTTCTTATAGCGCACATGGCTTATTTGCAAAAGGACGTCTTCTGAAGAGGTAGTCATTTCGTTTCCTTCAACCTCCACCCCGAACACACACTGAGAAATCTAGAACGAGAAAAAGAAATTAACCATAACCCGACATATTCATACAAACATACATCAAACGCGTAATTAATTGATTTCTTCGGCGAAATAAACACTCCAGTATGACTATACCGCGTCTAAATTACAGAGAATCATCATCTATGCACGGAACCATTAAAATATAGAATAACGAGTGATACATAGTAAGAAGTTATATTACATTACAATTAAAAACCAAAGTGTGCCAATCACGGTGATAAATGCCAAAACTTGCATTACAAAATGGCATTGCATCCGACAATTAATGACCTCATATATTTCTCACCACTTAATAGTTATATTAGGGGTTTGCACATGATTACTTGTTTATATTTGTAAAATCTTAACAATTTACGCCATCATAGAAGTGTCTTAATTGTATTCACAGGCCTTTTACCTAGTAATATGCTCGAAATTTCTCCGAGACCGATGTTCGCCGTGACACGGTCGGTGGAGCCATGTGTGACACACATTACGAGTAGCGACATCTCGATCGACCAGCAGCCTTCTCTGGAATAGAACGCCAACTGCTCCCACACTCGTCAGATTCCGGTGATTCCACTTCCTCCGCTGCTCGAGTCGCCCCGTTACCTTCATTTTGTTAATTTTTTTTCTTTCCCGGAAGTCTGGTTACCATGGTTGCCATACCGGTCTGGAAACGCAAATTTGCAGACTGATTAATAATTTAGTTTCTCTTTAAGTGTGTCCTCATTGTAAAATTTCATCATACTTCCCTATCCACGGTGTATTACCTCCTGGCCTTCATTTTATTACGTCCTAGGGTACTAGTATGTGTGAAAATGTATATAATTAAATCTTATAAGTTGCTGCACATGTAGAACATCACAGCTGTTGAAAATATGAATACAAAGTTTCGTGAAGCTCATTGTTGCAAGGACTTTGTTGTGGTAGTATTATATCTTAATTTGTGAAATGAAAACGTTTCGAAAATCATTTTACTGGGTTATTTCTTCTTTTGTGTGCTCCTAAGTTTTCAATGCTAGTAACTGAAGTTTAAACGTACATAACGACCCGCAAATGATAAATTTATTGTATCATATATTTCATTTATTCGGTAAAAGCCTTAATCGTTGATAAATATTCTGCTCCTTTACTCAATTTCACTTGAAACATAAATAAAAAAATATCTCACCTCAGTCAATTTTGTCTTGTAAATTGTTTTCAAATTTTTATTTCATTGAGCGGTTCAAATTTTACGCAGTGGTTGCAGTAAGGGTGTGGTAATTTTTCGTGAAAACTTAGGAAAAATTAAGAATTACTCAGTAAATCAACAAGTAACTTATTACTTGTGGTTATTTAAAGCATGAGATATTTTTTTAAGTTGGAAATCTGAAGTTACTTTATCATATGCTTACAGGGGTTTGAGTTGGCTCGAATTCTCTTTTTTATTTTAAAGGTAAAATGATCTTGTCATTTACAGCTGTTTCGGTTCTTCTCAATCTTATTCTCTGCAAAGCTTTATTTCTGATTTTTCTATTGGCTTTTTCCCAGCTATGATAAAAATGGTGCTTTCCTGTAAAAATTAACGGCATTAGACTCCTTAACATCCAGCAGCCCACAAAATCTGGCTGAAAGAAGTAGTTTAGATTTGCACTAATCCTGAGAACATGGATTTTCGTTGCTCAAAGGACATCCAATGTGAGATGATTTTATGATGCTTATGTTATATTCGCCATGCTCTTGTTTACTTTCTTTGAAGTTAAAGTATCGTGTACGGTTGTTATTTTAGTAGAGTGTAGTTTTTTATGCATGGGGACAATACCATTGCTGCAACAGCATATGTCATTGATAACAGTTGTTGAAGCACCTAATGGTGTTAACTTTATTTCTTCAAGTCTCAGAAAATCAGTTTGCTGCTAATTTCATAATGAATGTGTCATCTGTCAATTACTTACCCTCTATCTTAAAACTGACAAGGCAGTGAAAATGTTAGTTTTCCGTCCTCAAACAAAATTTATTTTTATTTTATTCCATTCAAAAGGCAGACTGCCCAAATATATCATAATTACACTTACAACATTACATCCACTATCATAAAACAAAAAATATATAGATTTTTAAATGAAAAATATATAATTACATCAAAGAAAATAATAAAATTAATCTCAAAGATACTACATGAATACGCTATACTCATGAGTGTAGACTATTAAATGTCAACCACACAAAAATATCACAAGTATGCAACACTCATAAAAAAATAGCTCCAGCAGAAAAATAAAGTAGAATACACTCAAGATAAAAATGCTACAAAACATAGCAATAAAATGACATCACAATCCAATATAAATACATAATATCACAATACAGGTACACTACACCCAAGAACAAACACTACCAAAGACATAGCATAGGAACATCATTGCACAAAAATACATATCACTATCATCATCATCATCATTGGTCAACAATCCTAGGATTGGTTTGACGCAGCTTTCCACTCGTTTCTTCTATCGGCCAACCTTTTCATTGTGACGTAATTCTTCTCTTTTACATTCTTCACGACCTGTTCCATGAATCTCATACGAGGCCTGCCTTTTCCAATCTTCCCGTTCACTTTTCCCTCGACGATAGTCTTCATCAGGCCATCATGTCTCAAGATATGACCGATTAAGTTTTCCCTTCTTCTTTTTAGAGTTGTCAGCAGACTTCTCTTTTCTCCTACTCTTCTTAGCACTTCCTCGTTACTTACTCGGTCGATCCATTTAATCTTCAGCATTCTTCTGTAACACCACATTTCAAATGCTTCTACCCTTTTCTTCTCCGCTGCTGTTATCGTCCATGATTCACTGCCGTAAAGAAACATGCTCCAGATGTATGTTCTGATGAACTGTTTCCTTACTTCTATGCTTGTATTTCCTGCTGTAAGTAGATTCTTCTTCTGAAAGAATGCCCTCTTTGCCTGGGCTATTCTACTCACTATTTCTTTCTTGCTTCGTCCATCGTTGGTTACTCTGCTTCCCAGGTAACAGAACTCTTTCACCTCTTCCAGTTTCTGATTTCCTAGTTTAACGTTGGTTTTGGCCTCTTCTCTTTTGCTGCACACCAATATCTTAGTCTTCTTCTTATTGATCTTCAGCTGATATCTGGCCATAGTCCTTTCCAGGGTCGTTAGCATCTTATTCAGCTCCTTCTCTGTCTCTGCTATGAGAGCTATGTCATCAGCAAATCGTAGCATACTCTCTCTCGATGTAAACATTAAAAATTACGGGAGACAGTGCGCAGCCTTGTCTCACTCCTTTCCTTATTCTTGCCTCTTCACAGCTGGGTCCAGATTTAATCACAGCAACTTGGTTTTTGTACAGACTGTGTATAATTCTTCGGTCATTGTAGGACACTCCAATTCCCTTCAGAATTCCAAGCATTGAATCCCAATCCACGTTGTCAAAGGCCTTTTCTAAATCCACAAATGCAATGAAGGTCGGTTTGTTCTTCTCCATTCTCTTCTCTATGAGTAGCCTAAGGGCCAATATTGCTTCCCTTGTACCCTTACTTTTCCTGAATCCGAATTGATCTTCATCCAGGAACTCCTCTGCTTTTCGTTCTATTCTTCTGTAGATGATCCTGGTCAGTATCTTTGATGCATGTGTCGTCAGGCTTATAGTCCTAAAATTTTCGCATTTTTCCGCTCTCTTCTTCTTGGGAATAGGAATGATGATGTTTTTCTCGAAGTCCCTTGGAATTTCCCCTGTTGAATACATGTCGCAGATGGTTTTGTAGAGATGAATTAATGTCTTCTCTCCTGCATTTTTAATTAGTTCTGCAGGGACATCATCAATACCTGAGGCCTTATTCATCCGAAGATCCCTTACTGCAGCGTCGAATTCCGATCTTAATGCTGATGCCCCCATATCATCTATTTCCACTTCGCTTTCCTCTTCAATAGCTTTTGTGCTGAGATTTTTTCCATTGTATAGCTCTTCCAGATATTCTTTCCACCTCTTCACTTTGTCCTCGTTTTCAATCAAAAGTCCTTCATTCTTGTCCCTTATGGCATTGCCTCTTGCGCTCCGTTGCTTGAAGTGGTTCCTCACTATGCTGTAGGCCGCTTCCACCTTTCCAAGTGCAAGGTTGCTTTGTACATCTTCGCAAAGATTTTTCAACCACAGATCTCTAGCTTTCCTTGCTTTGCGACTTATTTCGTTCCTTATTCTTTTGTAGCAGAGCTGCCCTTCTTCAGTTTTCGCATTCTTGTACTTTCTTCTTTCTTCAATCAATTCCAAGACTTCCTCCGTGACCCATGGCTTCTTCTTGGCAACTTTTCTTCTTCCAAGAACTTCTTTTGCGGCTTCCTGTAATCCACATTTAATGTTTTCCCAATGCTGTTCCACTGATTTCTCATTCAGGTTCTCTCCTATGTTGTTTCCCACTGCTTTTTGAAATGCCAGCTGATGTTGAGCCTCCTTTAGTTTTTCTACTTGCCATATATTCTTCTTTGTTTTCATCAATTTCTTGAATTTTAGATGGCATTTCATCATCACTAAATTATGGTCACTGTCGATGTCTGCCCCAGGGTAGCTTTTGCAGTCCTTCACTTGGTTTCTAAATCTCTGCTTCACTAAAATGTAGTCTATTTGGCATCTTCTTCTGTCTCCTGGCATTTTCCATGTGTATCTTCTGCGGTTGTGATTTTTAAACAATGTGTTGGCAACCACTAACTTATGTTGAGTGCAGAACTCCAGCAGCCTTTCTCCTCTTTCGTTTCGGTTTCCCAATCCGTATTTTCCAGTTATTCTTCCATCTTGACCTTCACCGACAATAGCGTTCCAGTCCCCTAAAATAATTAGGTTTTCTTCTCCTCTTACCTGTTTTATAACTTCCGTGATATCTTCGTAGGCGTCTTCCACTTCTTCATCTTCATAGTCAGTCGTAGGCATGTAAACCTGCACCACCACGGTATTTACAGGTTTGGTCTCGATCTTCACCATTATTATCCTTTCATTGTACTGCAGGAAGCTTTTCACACGCATTCCGGCGCTCTTTCTGAGCATGATACCTACTCCAGCATTACCATTTAATGATCCTGTATGTATAATCCTGTAGCTTCCACTCCAAAAGTCTCCTTCTTCGGGCCACTTCATTTCGCTGATTCCTAATACGTCGAGGTCCATTCTTCGCATTTCTACCTTCAGGTTCTCCAGTCTTCCACAGGTCCGAAGCGATCTCACGTTCCATGTTCCTACCCTAAAAAGTGTATCACATTTGACTGATGTACTCTCTCGGGTAGTCCCCGCCCGGAGATCCGAATGGGGGACTATTTTACCTCCGGAATATTTTACTCGAGAGGGTGCCATCACGTCTTGATAATAAAGGAAAGAGTGGAGTAGCTGCGACTCCTCGGGATATTAATGTGGTGGTTTCCCCTTGCCTTCCACATCGCAGTACTACAGCCGTTAAAGTAAATGTTACCACGCCTGTAGTGAAATGAGTGTCGCTGTACCGACCACTGTGGTCTCCACCTTCACTCATGTGAAGAAGAGCTGCTGCCCTCTCCTCCGGGTGATGAGAAGCGTAATTATTGGCGGCCTCCCGTCGCCAAGTCACGGCATCTTCACAGGTTCTGTATTATTTAGAGGCCAATCTTACCCAGGGATAGACCAATACCCCCTCGGAATGCCGTCGCTTTTTGTCCACGACTGCTTATTCGACGAGTAAACTTGCTTATCTCGCAGCTAACCTCTATATCTAGAGGTCGACCCACCATCCGCAACCCGGTGGACGCACTCGGTGGCTTTAAGCTCAGCCGCGAGACATATCACTATAACGCACCAAATCCTCATGAGCACAAGTCACCAAATTTATCACAAAAAATTCGTATATCCCTGACTTGAGCCATGGAACTATTAAAAACAACCAGGCTATTTCCAAAAAGGTTAACATTTAAAATTCTTTCCATTGGGGCACCATGACCATAAAAAGTCCTGTGGTAGTTGTTAGAATATACCAAATTGGTCCTGGTATTTTATGATGGGACTCTTAAGATTAACTGCCCCAAGAAGGTCCGAGGAGATGGTTTTATTATTTAAAAGTTTGAATAAAAATATTAAGTCAGCCTTAATTCTTTGCGATAATGTGTCTAACTGCAGCTTACACAATATTTCCTCATATTTTGTATCCAAAGTGACTCCCTTTGATTTGAAGTTTACATACCTTAAGAATTTATGTTGGATTCTTTTAATGCATTTTAGGTTTGTGCTTTTATAGGTCCACCACACGATAGAGGCATATTAAATGCAAATCTTGAATGGTTTCTTTTACTAACTTAATAATAATTAGTCTCATTCATTTTTTTATATTGAAAAACTACTGTACAAAGATCCAATCCCTCTTAGTGTGTGGTATTCAGTAATTCCACGAACCAGGATTTCTTTAAATCTGGAGGAACTCATCTGTGGCAATTATGATCTTTGCTATTCAATTTGGGAGGTTGGGGGGGGGGGGGGGCAAATCATTACTTGGTTATCCCATCATGATTGACTGCCATTTTGATTTTCGAGATGGTAGTACTCTATGGTACTGACAAACAGTAAAAAAATAAAAATTTTTAGGATTGGCATTTTTAAGAAAAACAATTTTTGTAATAAAAAAACAATAAAATAAAAAAATTGCAGCAAGAGAATGTGGACACACATTTTCAAATCAAGGATATCATTTAAATCACAAAATTATTATCTTTCAAATAAAACAAAAAGGAGCAAAATATCTTGAACCGTTCCTGAGATATGAGCATTTTAGTATTTTGTCAAAAATCACATTTGAAAAATAGCGCTCGCGGGCCCATGTTCGGTGGACTGTATCTCGGGCCAAAAATTTTTTTGGACAAAACTAAAATATACGTATTACTTACTTTGTCCTGAAGTTTGACATATGTTAAATTCAATAAAATCTGAGACTATGAAGGTAAGGCCCCTGCCTGAATCGATATGGACTGGGCCTCAAATTAAATGCTAATAATTGACAGAATATTATTTACTATTTATACCAATCCATTTATGCATATTTTATACGGTATAAATTTTCTGTGTACTGTGTGGGCAGTAGACCAATACTCTAGGCATTGAAGGTATTGACTCTCCTGTCTTTGTGTGTACTTCATTGATCTGTATTTTGTAAGATGCATCCCAAATAACTCAGTTTATCATGAATGCCGAATCAAGAATTGATATCCATCTGCATTCCAACACCCTCTCTTAATACCATATTGTGTCCCCTTCACTCCATTTCTAAAATCTATTATTATTTTCACCTTCATATCAAAAAATACTCAAAGAAGATTCTTGTCTTGAAATGATATTATGTGAACAAATGCTGTGATGACAATATCACTGTCAAATGTTAAGTAAGTTTACTGTGTATATTTTTCATTATATCTTTGTGCTGTTTCTATGTTGAGCTAAGGAACCCATGACATGTTCCATGTCATTTGAATGTACAACTTTAATTATGATAATGTATCTACTTCTGAGATTCATAATTTTTTTTGGGATTTGTTTTTAATTTTGCTCATCATCATCATCAGTCAACAATCCTGAGATTGGTTTGACACAGCTCTCCACTCAATTTTACTATCAGCTAATCTCTTCATATTTATGTATTTCTTCCCTTTCACACCTTTTATCACTTGTTCCATGTCTCATATGAGGCCTTCTTCTGCCATTCTTCCTGTCCACTTGTCCTTCAACGATTGTCTTCATCAGGCCATCATGTCTCATGATGTGATCGATTAAGTTGTCCCATCTTCTTATTAGGGCATTCAGAAAACATCTCTTTTCTCCAACTTTTCTTAGGACTTCCTCGTTACTTACTCGGTTGATCCACTGAATCTTCATCATTCTTCTGTAGCACCACATTTCAAATTCTTCCACCCTTGTGTTCTCTGCTGCTGTCGTCATCCACGCCTCACTGCCGTAAAGAAACATGCTCCAGATGTAAGTTCTGATGAATTGTTTCCTTACTTCCACACTTGTATTTCTAGGTGCAAGTAGATTCTTCTTTTGGTAGAATGCCCTCTTTTTCCTGGGCTATTCTATTGACTATTTTTTTCTTGCTTCGTTCATCATTATTTACTCAGCTTCCCAGGTAATGGAACTCTTTTACATCCTCAAGTTTTTGTTTTCCTAGTTTGGTATCGGTCTTGGCCTCTTATCTACTGCTGGGCATTAATTTTGTTTTCTTCTCTTTGATCTTCAGCTGATATCTGGTTATTTCCTTTCCATGGTTACTAGAATCTTCATCAAACTCTATATCCCTTAACCTTATCCATACTCCAGCGTTACCATTTGAAAATCCCATGTGTATAATCCTGTAGCTTCCACTTCAAACACTTCCTTCTTCAGGCCACTTCATTTTGCTGATTCCTAGTACATCGAGGTCCATTCTTAGCTTTTCCAACTTCAGGTTCTCCAGTCTTACACATGTCCAAAGTGATCTCATGTTCCATGTTCCCACTCTAAAATGTCTATCACACTTGCCTGATGTACTCTCTCAGGTAATCCCACCCAGAGATGTATAGGGGACTATTTTACTTCTGGAATATTTTACTCAAGAGGGTTATGTCAGGTCTTGATAAAAAGAAAAGTCTCCTATCCTCACATTGAATGTCCTTTGTGTGATGAAAAGCTCCTCGGATAATAATGTGGTGGTTTCCCCATGCCTTCCACATAACAGCTCTACAGTCGTTGAAGTAAATTTGCCATGCCTGTAGTGAAATGAGTGTCAATGTACTGGCCTCTATGGACTCCACCATCACTCATAGGAAGAAGAGCTGTTGCCCTCTTCTCTGGGTGTTGAGAAGCACAATTGTTGGTGGCCTCCTGTCACCAAGTCAGGGCATTTTCACAGGTTTCTGTACCATTTAAAAGGCCTACCTTACACGGGGATAGACCGATACCTCCTCAGAATGCTGTCGCTTTTTGTCCACAACTGCTTATTCGACAAGTAAACTTGCTTATCTCACAGCTAACCTCTATATCTAGAGGTCAGCCCACCATCCACAACAAGGTGGATGCACTCGGTGGCTTTAAGCCCCGCCCCGTGATGGCTTTAAGATCAGCCACAAGTTAATTTTGCTAGCCTTTATTTAAGAATTTGATTATGATACTAGTTTTATGCTTAATTATTTGGAGAATGAAGAAGCTGTTTGACTGTAAAGCATTTGTAGTTTGTAACCTTCTTATGAAATTAACTGCAAACTGATTTGTTATAGCATTCAAGGACAGCATAATATATTTTTTGCAGTAATTCACTCATGTTTTATACATTTGCTGGCTTGAAGTGATTATCAGATCTCCTGCATGAGGTAGATTTAAAGTACTTGCTATAGCTGTGGTATACATTTTAAAGATATGTAGTGGAGTTCTAATCGATAACATTATGCAGGAATAAAAGTTACTCATTGTGGGTAAAGGTTGACATTCCCTCTCATTATCATTAAAATTCATTGGTGTTGGCTAGAGTAGTCACTCTCCAATGTAGACTTTGTCAGTGATTCAGCTATGCCTGATGGGATTTGTGGAAGAGTAAGTTGGAAAAAGTAATCATTCCTCATCTGATTGCCAATGAAGAATGAACTTTGATAATGAATGAAAAATATGCCATTTTTAATAACTATGTAAGTCTATCTTTATTCCTTTGCAGTTATTGAACAGTGCATTTAACTAGTATTCATATTTCATGCATGGGCAGAAATGGAAATGATAATTTTCTGAGCATTTATGTCCATAAAGTGCTTAGTATAAATTAAATATGAGAGGTTATTGGTAGGAGAATAAAGTGAGATTTGCATGGAGTGAAGGGATATCAGGAGTTGGTGGACATTAGTGTAATTAGGGGGGGGGAGGAGGGGGGGGGGGCAAAAGACTGCTGGCAAAAGCGCTAACCAGCGCGTTTTACTGTATCCAAGTACCAAGTACTTTCTGATATTCGACTTTTCCGCAGTTCCCACAAAATTCTTTCAGCATTTCAGCAGAAAATGCATATGGGGAAAGCACGTTACAAACAATTGCCTCGGATTTTGTTCTAGCACAGGCAAATTTTTTGTGGAATAACTTTTTAATAGCTTGTGATGCACAGTCCATAGATCTGAAGGAATGATTATAATTAATAGCATGAAAATACATAAGTCCGTCTGCTAATGCTAGTTCCTTTTCTTCGTCTCCATAAGTCTTTTTTCTAAGAAATTCCTGTATTTTGGAGGAAGATGCAGCAGTATTTAAATATCTTTTATGTTTCTGTGTCTCCAAGTGCTTTGAAATATCATTCCTCCCGCCATGCAAAATAGAAAATTCACCATTACATTTCTCACATTTCACAATGTGAGAAATGCTTTTGGTTTTTTCAATAAAAGGAAATTGACTTCTTAGATGATCGTTGAATTTTCATCCTCTTTTCATACTCATTATGTTTAAAATTTAAAAAAATAATTTAAAATTGCTATAAATTATTAAATACATATTGCTTAAAAACACTGTAAGTTGGTACCCACATAGCAAAGCAAGCTTGCTGCAACATTGCAGCAAGCTTGTCATTGTAAGAAAGCAGGTTTGCAGCAAGATTAAAGCTTGCAGCAAGCACGCTGCAATCAGACTACTGCATGTGCTGCAATGTTGCACTGCAAGTTTCACGCAAACTTCACACAAGTCCTGTGCAAGTTTCAACCCTGGTAGGCCGAAGGTAGGAAAGCGTTCATGAACCACACAGAAAAACATTAGTTATCAAAACTAATTAGATATCACAAAAAAATCATTACTTGCATGGGTGCACTTATAGTATCAAAATTTAAAAATAACATGATTATAATGGATTTACCTGCATTTAATACACTAAATATAATTCTGAAGCATTCATGGCGCACATATAAGCTTGCCCTACGTGTAAACCGTGTGTACAACCTGTATCTAATCGACCTGTCGACAACGACAACTACTTTCGACGACGTCTATCCAGCGTTTCTTCGCTAACAACAGCCTGATGGGAGGCCTTATGTATACAGCTGCTGGCTTGCATTAATTCGTTAGTGATAATTAACTTTACAATATATGGACACCGGTATTTCGCTCCATGAAAACATTTCCCCAATTACCATTCTGCGGCTAAAAATAAGCATGACCATTATGACTATGCATATGACCATTAAGACTATGCATAGCTGATATTCTTTCAATTACAGGAGAGATAAACAAGAGTTTCCTCAATAATGTGCCAATCGCCACAAAATGTTTTTGTCGCTGCCAATACCCAAAAATGCTACTGTTCATTAAGTCCATACAATGGTGATCAAATTCTATCAACTGATCAAGGCGTTAACTGTAATAAGCAGTTCCTGATAATCAGTTCTCAATAATTATTTCTATAATTAATGTTTAACATTATAAAATTTACAAAAATAATATAAAACTCATATCCTAGTGAAATAGCTACATGGAAGCCAAAAACCGCATATTCTCTTCCCGTTCTCCTGCCGTTCCCTAGCTTGTTGTGTATTCTTTCTAAAAATCGGGACTTTCTTAAAACCCCGCGGGATAACTAGTTAAAAATCGGGACTATCCTGCTAAAAGCTGGATGTCTGGTCACCTTACATTAGGTATAATATATCAAGTATATTGCTGTTGTTAGACACGCTGAAAATGATGGTCATCTATTGGAATCTCGGTCATTGGGCTAAATAAATCGTGTTGCTAAATACTATTTGAAGTTTTTCTTTCCTTTTTAAAATGGAAGAGTTCCTCACAATGGAGTTTGAAACCAAATGTTTAATTCAATTCATGATCATCATATGGCAGGTTGCAACAATTGAAATGTGCCAAGTATATAAACTAGAACTGCATCTCTCAGTCCCTCTTCAATCTGCTTTTTATACATCCGATTTGCTCTTGATTGTATATTTTGATCACTGGGCCGAATAAATTTATTATTATCAAAGGACCATAACTTTAATCTTACATTCAACAAAGGTAATACATGCATACTTAATATCAACAACAGAATAATGGAGGAGAGAGTAATAAAAACTCTTGGTGAAGGACAGGTTGGATATCATTTGGGGAGGGTGACTCAGGATGTGATTGTGGTGATGAGTATATAAGCGGGGATTTTAGAATATAATCAGGATATATTTTCATGTTTTGTTGATATCAGGAAGATGTTAGCTGGATAAAGTAGGAAATGCTAATGGAAATATTGCTGAAAACTGAAGTAGACTGGAAAGATAGGATGATACAGAAATTACGTATGGGCAAGAACATAGTAATGAGAGAAGCAGCTGGAGATTTGGTTTGCATTATATTAGGGTGTGTGGTTAGACAGTGCTGTCTTCGACAATTTGGACTGTATATAATGTATTTGGAGGAAATGATGATAGAGGAGTGGGTTGGATGGATATAGGAGTAAAGTTAGGGGAAAGTTGATAAAGTTGGCAAGTTTCACAGATAATCAAATGGTCGTCAAGCATTCGGCTCAAAGCTTTTAAAAAACTCTAGATGGAATGCAAAGCAGTGTGAAAGATACAAAATGAAGGTAAACTATAAGGAAACTAATTTCTAGAGCAAAAATATATACCTAGGCTAAAACTACTATGCATATTTAAAAGTAGCAAGACAAGCTAGAAAAGGTGGAGACATTTAGCTACTCTGGGTGAAAAGGGAAAAGCAGCAGTGAAGTTTGAAGGAGAATCACATTGGCCAAAGAGGCGTTTACTCATAGAAGAGAACTACTGACAGGATCGTTGAGTCTGGTGAAAAGTCGATAATTTGGACATTTACAGTGTATGGAATCAAAACATTGTCTTAACCCACATGGGATCACCAAAGTTTAGCGACACTAGCGGGAAGTGCCAAAGGAATTTTAGAAAAAAATTAACACTTTAGAAAATATATTGTACTGGAAAATTTAATTTAGTACTATAGGTATCAATTTGATATTTACTGTGTACATATTGCCAACAATTAAGTATTCGTTGGAAATGAAATTGTTTTAACTGAGATGTAGTTAAAAATTTATATAGGCTGAACATCAATTTTCTGTTATTAGCTGGTCTGGGACTTCTTTTAATCTGGGCAGAATTACAATCAGAAATTTAAATTCCTGACACAATGAGACTAGATTCTGTGGCTGTCGATAGATGGCATCGAAAGTTTCAATGTACATGTGGTTTATTTACTTTGTTTATTCTTTGAAAGTTACTGATTACTATGAATATTAGGTAAATTATATTTTACTTGTCTCTATTTAAATTGAAACTAAGTGATATGCTTAAAAATTACCTATTCTTTTGTTAAATTTCTAATTAAAATTGTCGACATATTGGGGAGAAGTAGAATTCACATTGCATTTTGCTCTGGCAATAAAAAACGGTGGCTACTTTAGCCATCAATGGTTTGGAAAAATCGATAATTTGGAATAATAATTATAAACATTTCTTTATTTAATCTGCGTATTCAGGGCTGCCAAGTCCTCTCTTATAATTAACAGTTTGGTCACTAACATCCATACCTCAGGTAGAGAAAATCCACCCCGAATGTGATCCAAACCCGTGACCCTGGGATTGTCAGGCGAGGGATATACCTACCACCGCCACTGGGGCCAGCATAATGGCTTAGGCACCAAGTATTCTGGAAAATTGAAGGTCTACCTGTATGTTATTTAGTTGAAACTATTTTATTCTCAGTCTACACAAAAGCCAATACATCAGCTATGGCAGTCTTGATAGCCCCCCACTCCCCTCGTTGGACATTACCCCTCGGTGGACTAATTACCCTCCGGACTTAGCCGAAGGCTTTGCACGACAGGCATAACTAACAACAGTCTGAGCCAACGACACCAACAATGCCTACGATTTGAAAATGCATTGATTCCAGACTGCTACGTACCGAAAAAGCATGCTGCCAAACCACGCCGCCATACCTTGCCGCCACCTCACTGGGGTAGCCATCACTTATATAGCCCCCTGAATTCGGATGAAGACCAGAAGTTTGGCCATCATACAAGCCATCATTTGGTGTGCTCCCGCCGGAGTCAGAAAAGAGTTTCTGATGCTCCAATGATAAACTTCATCCTCGCCCACTTTACCAATACCACTTTCCCTCCCCTTAAAATCTACCTATCGACTATTTCCACATTAAACCCCATTCCATCTTGCCTTGCCAAAAACACCCAATGACCTTGCCAAAAACACCCCCTCTTTTTGGCAGAAAAAACCTCCCCTCTTATGCCCTCTGTTCGAGTTGAGACGGCAAGGTGCTCACTTGCTGAGTATGTGCGGCGGTCTCAAGTTAATTTTGTGAGACTTCGTCGTTTTCGAGGGTGTCCTAGTGGCCAGGCTCTATTGTTCCAAGTTGTTAGGGATTTCCCTGAATGGGAAGAAAATTTCAATTGTTGGTTTGTCTATTTGTTGAAATACATTTTTTGGTATAGTTAGATTCATGTAATTTTGTTTTGTGTTCTATTTGACCTTCTCTTGCTCACCCGAACTTGGAAAGAATTTTGTCCACTGGGCGAGCGTTTCTCATGAATTCATTATTTCAATCGGGAGACGCTTCACAGCTAACGGCATAGAGGTTTAAAGGTAAGAAGTTGGAAAACACTTGGGACTCTTTGAGTAACTATGTATCTGAATGGAGGAGGATAAAGGAGGTATAATGGGTGAAAATGAAGACAAAGTGAAGGTGGGTAGAAAGACAAGGAATTGCTAGGGAAGGTATAGGGGAGAAAAAGAAGTTGAATGTGGAAATTAGGAGTTGGAAGTGGGAGAATGGAATAGGTAATGAAGAATGCATTTTGAAGGATATGATGGAGGGAAGATGTTGGATAAGCAGAGTAGTAATAATGCTTTATTAACTTCATAGGGAGAAAACATCCATGGGTCACGTCAAAAATTACCAGTTATTATGTACTTAAATATAGAGGGAGGAGAATAAGGTGTAGTTTGGATAGAAAAACAGGAGTTAAGAAATATGTTGAACTAAAAGATACATCATATGAAATAAGTTGCATAGGAAGCATTTTTATCCATCTTAGCCTAACATTATTGGTTAACACATAATAATTATCCACAGAGATTGGAAGCCATGTTATTGATGAATCAATATAAAAAAATTGAATTATATTTGAATGCCAATTTACCCCTAATGGTTGTAAGTCATGTGTAAAGTTTTGGAAGTTAAACATTTCTGCACTACCTCAAAACATTATAAATAGGTATATGCCATTGCCAAATTAATGTTTGTTCCATATTTAAATGCAGTGAGAAGATTTGCTGCCTAGGCAAAAAGAAGTCATTTGACTTTGTAAGGTGGATATAATTACATCGCCATCAGTAGGTATTATACCAAATATGGGTAGATTTTAGGACAGAATTCACTTATTGCAACTTAACACTGGGGAGCATCTGGAATTTCCTATCTTACTAAATTCCATTAGCTTTGTATTATTTCTCCATTCAATCCTAATATTTTCTTTCTGCCTGTATGATGTCCTGTGGATTCTTATTTCCCCTTTTTACCTCTTAAGCCTGCATGATTCAAACTTTTAAGGTCTCTATAGCATACTTTTTCCTCTTTTTACATATCCTGCTTGCTTCTATAACTTAATTCTTGATGATAGTCACATTTCAATAAACTTTGTGGTAGTAGTAGAATTAGGCAAATTGTTGTTCCAACTACTCACATTATATTGCACCATCTTGAGATGAGACCAATGTTACAGAGATCAAGTTTGATATCAGATGGTATCTCTGATTGTTGGTTCACAGCTGTTGGTGAGAGTAAGAATGGACTCATACTGGTCACATCTATTCAGTAATTGTTCATGTTCTGATAACTCTGTGAGCGTGTCTTGTTGTGTTCATTGTTGACCTTGAGGTGGATTGGCCCTTGAGCTTTTTTACCCCTTGGCAGTGGGTGAGAGAACTACTCTGTCTTAGTCTTCATTTGTGTAGAATTCACGACGATGATTACACCACTGCAGTGATCCCATGGGAACATAACTCACTCCCATGGGAGTGAGTTATGTTGAGTGAATTACTTTGTGCTGCAGATTCTACTTTCCTCAGGAAGAATATTTCCTTTTGTAACCATGTCAAATAAAATATGTAATGTATCTTTGACTATGATGATTTTTGTGAAATCAAGTCACAGCTATAAGCAACATGAGTTACTAGATATCATGGATAATCTCCTTATTTCTTTCTTTAATCTTACTCTACCTTTCATTGTGAAATTGAAGAAAAGCCTTCTAAGAGCTAACAAATAAAAATAAAAAAATATCCAATGGCCGTAAAAATTGGCAACCCTCATCAAGGTACACAACAACAAATTGCTGTGTTAGTTTGTGGGAGGGTTGATTCCACAGCGATGACCAACCATGGACTCTACACCAGGAACTCTTCTATGGTGGTTAACGGGAATTTTACCACCTCGCCAGTGACACAACCACAGACACACTCAACCCAATTGGCATCATTCACAGGGCTGATGAGACCCTGATCAGGATTCATGGGATATGATCACAAGAACTCAGAAAAACACGCACTCACACACTCAAATGGGCCCACCTTCTGGGAGAATCGAGCTCAAAAAGAGAGTAATCAATATGCAAGAGCAAAACCAGGATGTGCATCAGATAAGTGTGTTTTGGCCACAAGGTGGCCTTCAGCAAGCTGAAGGGAAAGCATTTGCAACACAGGGTTGTAAGTGAATGAGCGGGGAGGACAACCTAAAATAAATACAAATAGAGCAGAAGGGTCCTTATCCTTAAGAGTTTTCTACTAAGAGCTAAGGTAGGATTTGGTGTTTTCCCGGCCTATCGTCTTAGTGAAGATCTCTTGGGTTCTCCACCTGGCCAGGTCTTTCAGGGACCTAACCCTGTGGAGCTCCATTGGTTCTAGAACCTGAGAGATCTTACTGCTGCTTGTTAGAGCTAGTTGTCCAAAGCTTCATAATGGCTTTTACCAATTTTGAAAACTTGCATAAAGGCAATTAATGTATGACAGGTTACATGCTTGATTTATTTTCCCTAAGCTGTTCATTGCAGTAAGTTAGTCCACAATTTTTATTTTCATTTACCATGAAGTGAAGTGAATATTTTCAATTCATACGTTTTAGTTATGCTTTGTTTCAGTATAATAGTTTAGGTGCTCTTGGGATATTGCTGCTTTGACCCTGAAACCTCTATAACCAGAAACACTTCATATAAATGGGTTCCATCACATTATGTTCCAGATCAGCTACATCACAGCACTTCAGCATTAATGATAGATTTAACTAATCATGAGATGCACCATGATTTAAAATTGTGTCTCATTGCAGTTTATTGAAAGATCATGTTGCTAGATGCATAATCGAGTCATCATGATTACTTGATCGAGTAATCATGATTACTCGAATCTAGACTAGACGAAACTATGATTGCTTGGCTAAAATTAATGTTCAATTAATCTCTTGTTTAATAAAGTATGTAATTTAATTTTTTTCATAGTGGAATTTGTGTACCTTGTACAACCTGCTGCCAAACAGAAAATACCATTTGGATCAACTCAGGTTCGAGATGTATCCCTGCTTAGTCCTAAGTATAACCGGTTTTCTGCCAAATATCAGCCTGAAGTTTTCCCAAATATATCACCTGCTTCATATGTCATTGACAAGGTTAGTTGCAAGTTATTAGAAAGAATTATCTATTATATCTCATGGTGTAAATACTCAGTGGACATACTACCTAATTACTAAGCCACTAAGTAGGATTTGTTGGCATTCTCTGGTAATGCAGTGGATTTATCACTTTGAAGCACATTTAGAGTTAATTAAGCATGGATAGCACCCTCAAGGCTGTATAAATTTGATCATTTTTAATGATTTCTTCTCTAAATTGACTTAATAAATTAATATCTGGTGAATGAATGCATTATAATATGCTATTCAGGTTGGGTTTGAACAAGTAATCTAACAAATCAGCCCTCTAGTTTGACAATTCAAGTAGATTTATTTCCTTTCTACACACAATACAACCAAGTTTGCTGTTGAGATGGAAGTGAGGAAGGTACAGGAAACCTGTGATGCAAGTTTAGGATCTGGACTTCACAACCTTGTTGTAAAAGAAATCTTTGTTTTGAAAAGTTACACATTACTAATGTGTGAGAAATTGCAATACTCCAATTGATTGGAAAAATGCAGACAGGGAAACAGTTATTTTGTCATTTAATCCATTGGAGGGCAAGGGCCTAGCCACGTTGACACACCAGTTCCCGTGAGAGCTGAGATGAGAATTATGCAAGTAAGGGGACATAATAGGCAAGGGCCTAGTTACATTGAAACACCGGTTCCTGTCAGATCACTGAAGTTAAGCAATGTTGGGCCCAGACAGAAATAGGACCCTCCTCGATAGGTACCTCTACCGTGGTGCCCTCATCCCCTGTCTGCAAGTGGTGGGCAGGTTAAATATGAGTTGGCACTATGGATCTACAGAGGTCTAAGTGTCAGGGGGACTCTGGAAGACCCTCACCCACCCTTCCCATTTACATTTTTTTTACAAGGGGAAATAATGCCACCACCCCCTATTATGTCAAAAATGAGAAAGATCTTACAAAACCTTTTTGAGCCTCTGTTAAGAATCAATGCCATTGAACAGAGTATGCACATATGACTAATTTCTTTAAATTTTCACCTCCACTCTCAACTAGACGGTTGATGTAATGTAAATTGGAGGGGTGGGCAGTGGCCCTCTGGAGCCCCCCTGGCACTTAGACCTCTTTAGAACCATTGTGCCAACCCTCATTTAACCTGCCCGCCACTTGCAGACAGGGGTCAAGAGCACCGCGGTATAGGTATGGAGGAGGGTCACCCATCCAAAACCTATGTCTGAGCCCAACGTTGCCACTAGACCTTGCTCAACAATCTCAAGATTGACAAGTTTTCTTGATTCTGCATCAATAGCATTTTACTTCAAGGCCAATGGTTAGTTCTGAGCAATAATTCTTGCTCTGAATCCATATTCTATTCAATTCATTAGTATGAATACCTAAGGTGATTATTCAAGAATCTTATTCAAAAAACTTTTCATGAGCACAGGGCATTCATTTTTGTTGGTCAAATATTATTGTCAAAAGCACATCTCCTTACAGACTACCTATTTTCTGAGCTTAAATCACATCATCTTAATCATCAAGGTCTACTAATTGTTGATATGTAGTGATTACTTACTTTTGGCCACAAATCTCTACTCATCAAATCTGAGGCTAATGAGAACACAGAAGAGTTCTCATTATTATAGACGTGAGAGGAATGATCATTGGCTTAAAATGCTAAGAAGGATGGGAAGCAGAAAGAAAAAACCTGAGTATTCAAAAAATCAAAGAAGGGTTGTACTCTTCAAATATCTCACTACTATTTGGTAGTGACAGCACTGTAGTAATTCAAGTAGTTGATGCACTCTAAAGAGTTCATTTTAAGTGGCACAAATGTGCCAAGCACTCTGAATAAGAAGTTAAGGAAATATGGAATTGATTTTGAGATGTCATTCATTTTCAATGTGGTCAGTTTCTGGGTGCACTTATTATTCGACAGAGCATTAAGTGATGGTGTGTTTTTGATTGGTCCTCTTGGAATTTTTATGTGATAAATATGCATTTCAGGTGAGGGCCAAGGCTGGACCAAAAATATATGGTCCTTTAGCTCCGCGCTTCAAAAGAATTGTGAAAGATGGTCCTGCTCCCGGAAGTTATGATGTGCGTCCTCTTAAGAAGCCTACATCTAAAGCTGAAGCTCCATTTGATGTAAAGACACCACGAGATATGCCATCCAAAAGAAGTTGTGTTCCTGGGTAAAAAAATCTCTATAGTGATATTCGAAATATATTGCCTTGCAATTTCACGTTACAATTTGACATTTTAAAAATAGAATTAAATTATTTCATGTAATCAAGTTTTAGCATTTTCATTCACCAAGCAACAAATAAATGAATTACAGCAGAATAACATTTAACATATGAATTGCAATTCTAGTACTCAAGGTGTTCGAAATTTACAGATATTCAAATATTTGAGTCATGATTTAATATTCAAATTTAGAGAAATCTGCTATTTGTCCCATCTTTAGTTAAAACATCTCTTCACCAGGATGCTTTGAAGAAAATTCAGTCATCAACACCTCTTGTTGATTGAGTACCTTCTTGGCACTCCGAGAGCTTTATGCTATATTCAGGAAAACTGTTCAAGATGAGCTGGCAAATGTGAAAAACACAGGCATAGACATAATGGTAATCCTCTGTTCAATGAAAGAAGAAAACCCAGGGTTTGCTAAATTTGCAATGTAATTCTTGTGGATACCACAAACGACATGGACAGTGAGAGGTCATTCTCTCAGTATTCCATTTTAGTTATACAATTCCATGCCAGGAACATGTTGTTCCAGATCTGACAATTTCAGATCAGACATTTTTGATAGGGTAGTGATCGTTGACGTCGATTGAAACCAGAAAATGCTGTAACTTCAACAATGCTTGCATTCAAATAACTTAGGTACTTAGGCTCTACATATATATATTATAATGGTAACCTAAAGTAAATGAACTTTTATGCACTGTTAATGTTAAGAAATATCAATACAAGTATGACAGTATATCAGTTTTTTAGTCGAACTGTCAGTTAGTGTACAATCGAAATGAGCTATTACTCTGTTCTTAACAGTTTTAATGTATAACTACTTATATTTTAGTACAATGACGAATTGTGATGTTCATATCTTATGGGTTATTTTTTGTGCCCTCTGAAGGTAGAGTAAAAAGATAGTAAATTTTAGTTTTTTTGCAATCTTATATATCGGAAAAAGCAAAAATAAGCATAAAACTGTAATACACTAATTTTGAGATTCTTAAAACTAATTTTGAATGTTTATAAAACTATTTTCCTGGACCTCTACTGATAGATATCTATACTAGATCAAATAGTGGCATAGAGATTTCTCTTGCGAATAACAAATTCTTTGTAACTGATTCCTCAAATATCTTAAAATCTCTTTAAGTGTTACTTTCATTAACTCTATTTTGCAAATTTCTATGTATATTTAGTACTGTGTCCACTTGGGCAAGGGTCTGGCCATGTTGAAACACTGGCTCCTGTCAGATCACCGTAGTTAGCAATATTGCAACCCATTCAATAGAAGTGAAGGCCCAAAAGTCTGTGTCCAGACTCATAGGCTAAGACATGAGTTGACCCTTGACCCTCTTCCATGCCTCTCAATTGGTGTTCTTATCCCAACTGCAAGAATTATAGGCAGGTAAATTGTGGGTTAGCACAATGGATCCAAAGGGGTCTATGTGACTGAGGGGCTGCAGAGGGCCCCCACCCACCCCTCTAATTTACATTTTATTTTACTGTAACCAATTTATCTAAAATGCTACGTTAATAAGTGATTTGTCACACATTCATCTGATCCTGTCTTATTTTTATGCATGAACTGATCTTTTTTTTTCAGGAAAAGTCATTACTTTAGACTTCTTACAGGCTTCATTCAATGTCTCTTGCCCTCAACCTGTAATGCATTTAGTAATTAATTCAACCCCTTACCTGACCTAGGGTGCAGTCAATAATAATAGTAATGTATTCATCCAAGGATCACATTGAAGGATATAGGACTCCATTCATGCTTGACAGCATCCTTGTAATAGCCCCAGATCCTTTTTATATTAAATTGATATTGATGTTATCACCATGATATTATCTAGAGATATGCAAATACTACCCGCGAATACTCGAATACCAGAAAGTATTCGATTTTCGAGATCTTGAATAAATATGCTAAAATAATTCGATATGCAAGATCTCAAATAATTATACTGAAAAAGGTATACTTGGCGTGTTGATGACTATATCATACGCGCCACAAGAAGACGGCAGAGATAAGAGTCTGTGTATGGGTTTTGCCTGATAATTTATGGTAGAAACCCAGCCAGCACAAATAAACATTTTACCTTCAATTTATTTGAAATTTACGTAAATATGTCATAAACAGTTTATTTGTTTACAAGTTGCTCACGTAAACTTCTAAGATGCATCTCGTAAAAATCGCGGTCACATGTCGTCATCGTGGAGTAAGCAACACAGAAGCGGTTTACCCTAACGTCCGCCATAATGCATACGCATCAAATACTTTGTTTGCCATATATATTCCCTCACTACGTATTAAATGTGCAATTAAATCCAGTGTACCACGTTTAAAAATTTTCACGAATAAAAAAGGTAAAAAAATAAAATAACATATGCATCACTAGCATCGCTTTCGCCCCGAGGTGGCTCAGGAAACCGAACCCGTGTCGTTCGCTTCATATCTCAGCACGCTACCATCAGGCTAACTGCTTCGTTGATGTGAGTGTTGTCAGATGGCTAGTTGTTGTGACTCGGTTCATGCATGAACTTGCGCCAGTTCATGAATGCGAAGTAAAGTTTCAATAGTTGATTATAACTATAATTCATTACATAACTATAAGTTAAGACTATTAAAGGAACTGTAGTGATGATTTACGATCGAATTTGCTTTCCTAAATTGTCGAACACATGAATCCTTCGTTAATTGTGCTGGAGTGACAACACCCCTTAAAAAAATCTTTGAAGATTAAAAATTAATTTCTCTTCACCAATGGTTATGATTACTGGTGAGCACCAATTAACTACTTGTGAATGATGATTAATTACTAATATTTGCAGTGATTACCGACTTATTGCAAGGGAGCTCAGGGGTGGATTTTGGAACAAATATCAAACTAGCATGCTATCTCATATCGGTGATCAGCTTGAAACATATGTACTCCACATTTAATGAAAAAGATACTTGAAACTACTTCATGTATCTACATGTTAACTTTATGAGCCAAATATTTTCATTAAACATACGCGCAGAGTATAATCTATGACATAATGCTGTAAATTTACTTTTCTTAATGGCCCACACTCGTAAGAATCACGTAAATTCGTTTACGTGTGCGGTTAAAAAACCGTTTACAAGATGCTTACATAAGCATTTACGTTTACGTTCATTATCATAAAATGATTACTTAGAATTTACGTAAACATGAAATAATACAGGGAGATTATGTTTACGTATACACACGCACATTAAGTTTACAAGGATTTTACGTAAACATGTTACCGTGTGCTGGCTGGGAAGACAACAGTTTCAACAAATTGAATTCCTGCAAAACTGTTGCCTTTTCACCATAAATAAGGTGCTGAAACTAGTCATAGCCATTCATGATTTAAAATAGAATAATGTTTGGCATATCAAATGCAATTCTAGTATTCAAGGTATTTGAAATTCGAATATTCGAGTCATGATATAATATTCATATTTGATATTCAAATTTAAGAAATCTGCTAATTGACCCATCTCTAATATTATTTAAAATTTTTCTTGCATTGGTTGATTAATAGATAGCTGCTATCCTTCACCCATATAAGTTATTTAATCAGCCATAGTGAGTAGAAATGTGATGCTCATGGTTCAAGTTTTTTCTGGTATATCTAATTGCTTATAGTTTCAGCCTGTGCAATAATATAACATATACGTATTTGAGAATATCAATCTAAATTAATGTGTTTTGAAAAAGGTCACATCCCATGGTGAGTATATTTCTATATCTCACTAAAGAATTCAGAAATCAATCTGTCTTAGTTCTAATTGATAATTGATATCAAGAAATATGTACTTCAAACTGTTTTAATTTACCATAAAACTAATTTGCCATGCTTCTTCAAAACATCAGACTTGAAAATTAGTATCTGTTAATTCATAGAGCAATGAATTTTGTGGATTTAATAGAAAATCACTGTCGAGATGTGCATGGAAGAAAGAATTACCATTTAAGGTTAGTTGAAGTTATGTTGAGCCAGCAAGTGGGACGTACCTGAGGCACCCATTTTGGATTTACAGACAGGGGTTGGACTTATAGTCTAATACTATAGTACCTATTCTCTTTGCAATGAAGTTTTCTCCTCTCTTTAGCAAAAAGCATTAGACTCTTCAGTAGGGAGACAACTTACACAAACAACTCATGAGTCTCTTTTATCCAATTTTTGGGAGGAAACAGAGTTACACTCTTGCCCTCCAGGAAGTAGCAATAGAGCTGATTGTGAACATTGCACTTGTAAGTGGAGTTAGTTAGTTATTCAGGGGAGGCAACTGACAGCTGAGGTCATTTGCTCCATTTTAGGATAGGTGGGTAATTGGGTAAAGGTAGGAGTTTTCAGGGAGTGGAGAGAAACCATAAATTTTTAAAACCCTGCTAAGAAACTTGACTGAAACCGAGTGGGACCGTTGAAGTTGTAAGTTTTTCAGCATGAAGAGTACAGAGAAGTAGAGAAATAATAATTACCAATATTACCTAACTGCAAAAAAATTGGTTTTCTCTTTTGAAAGAGAGAGAGAGCTTCTCAAACTCAGGGGTACAGAAGTACTTTACTGACAGACCCTTACCGCATTGTGCGTCAATTACGTGCAAAATGTTTACCTGGTGTTAGTAATACAAGAGTTCATTCTATCAGATCTGATGTTTTCAGCTTAAATATTTTCTTTAAGTTTTCAATTTACATGAACTTCGACACTAGTTTGTGGTTAATTCATAACTGGACAGAACTTGAAGGTGTATTGTCGTCTTGACATTATGGGTAGAAATGACAGACTGGTTGGCCTTAGGGGAGCTTTATTGCTCATGCTCAGTTGTGCAATGATATTTACACTTACATGAGACAAGCAGAGTCGGGTCGGAGGGGAAGGAAGCTGGTGGCAGTCTTGCGTGCTCTCGCCGACTTGACCGGGTGCGGAGGGTGCAGGGTGGATGGCAGTCGTGCTTCTGGAGACTAGACTGGGTGCGGAGGATATATGGTGATGGCAGTCGTGCTTTCACTGACTAGACCGTGTGTGGAGGGGGCAGGGCGGATGGCAGTCGTGCTTTCACCGACTAGACCGGGTGCGGAGGGTATAGGGTGATGGCAGACGTGCTTTTGCCGACTAGACTGGGTGCGAAGGGTGCAGGGCGGATGGCAGTCGTGCTTCTGGAGACTAGACTGGGTGCGGAGGATATATGGTGATGGCAGTCGTGCTTTCGCTGACTAGACCGTGTGTGGAGGGGGCAGGGCGGATGGCAGTCGTGCTTTCACCAACTAGACCGGGTGCGGAGGGTATAGGGTGATGGCAGACGTGCTTTCGCCGACTAGACTGGGTGCGAAGGGTGCAGGGCGGATGGCAGTCGTGCTTCTGCCGACTAGACCGGGTGCGGAGGGGGCAGGGTGGATGGCAGTCGTGCTTTCACCGACTAGACTGGGTGCGGAGGGTGCAGGGCAGATGGCAGTCGTGCTTTCGCCGATGTGCCAAGGAGGAGGGAAGGCTTGTCGCGCTTGAGGCCGACAGCCACGGTGCAGGGTAAGGACGAACTCTCTTGGGCCTTTCCATCTTCTCCTTATATACTCAATTTTTGGGTGCAGGGGGTGGCGAAAGGGGGTGCATGGTGGTAAACTAGGGGTGCAGGGAATGGGAAGGGGTGAGCTGGGGGTGGTGAGAGGGTGGCGACCTTCCCGGGTGTAGAGATGGGTAAATTACCGTAATTTTCAATTGAGGTAAATTACCACGGTAAATTACGCAAATTTTCGAAAATTACCATAATTTTCCGGTAATTTTAAGTTTTGAGCTGCAAATCCTTATCAAAGGAATCAAAACGAAATCAAATAGCTTTGAGATATAAATTCTGACGCTTATATCAAACATATAACGACGTTTATCTGTTATAACTCGTTAAAAAAATTAAAACGAAGTGGGCAGCAATATGCGATTTGCCTCTCTGTTGTCACACTATAAGAAATTTTCTTTCCAAAGACATACCTCTGCACATTGTGCATTTGTTATTTTACTCTGAATTAATTGGAATTAATCATGGGCACAATGTAGACTAAATCGTTTCAGCTACTTAATTTATAATATTACCCATTCCAATGGTTTCTTCGTGAGGAAGAAATTTTCTGAAAAAGAACTTTTCTGAAAATTACCGTTTATTTCGGTAATTTTCAGGGGTGTTGGTAATTTACGAAAATTACCGCAGTAATTTACCAAGTTGCCCATCTCTACCCGGGTGTCAAGAGAGGATGGACTGCATTGAGACACTGACCCGCAGTCCTGGATGTCCCACCCTGGCCGGTCGCTTCACTCCTTTGTCTCAATGCCTCTCCGTCACCCAAGGATATCGCTCACTCCGACCTCGGAGTCCTGAAAGGGGTGGTGGCTCCCTAGGGCGTCCAAGAGCGTGTGAACCGTACCAATGGCTGCTCACGTGTGGCTAGGGGTTTCACAGTCTGTCGCTTCGTTCACACACTCTCTGGACACCCCCGAAATCTCTTTACCACAGTATTTACACTTTATGCTCACTTATTAACGCTTATAAAAGTTAATTTATTCAATTGTCCATAATTAGAAGTAAAGTTATTTTATGATATATTTGATATTTAAAAATCAATGTGAATTTTTCAAATTTAATTGAGTTTTAGTTTTTTTACTTCAACATGCAACAAATAAATTAGCAGAATAACATTTAACATATTAATTGCAATTCTAAAAATCGAAATTTCAGATATTTGAATGCATATCAGAGTCAAGATTTAATTGGAATTCGAGAAATCTGCTCTTTGACACATCTCTATCAAATATGGATTGAGTTGAGGATGTATTTTAATGTATTCTGGCAGTTTGATGCAACTATTAGTGTAACTGTATGTTTAAAGTAGGTATTTGGTGATGTATATCTTCTTTTTAAAAGCACCCATTCTTTAACGTTTCCATAGCAAGATTATTTTGTTCTGAAATTTAAGTGCTAATTATATTTCTTTGTCATGTTTAATAAAAATTACTTGGTTTTTTGATGATTTCCCCAGAATAGGTTTTACATATGGGATACCTAATACTTTGTGTAATTATAAATAATTACTATAAATGAATTTTGATATAATTTGACTTCGTATTTCCTCAGTAATTTTAATGTTTTACCTTTTGATGACAATTTAATAGTATTTAGCTATGCTTTAATACATTTATAACAGTTTGTTAGAATCAAAACTAAATATTTTTTTCACCCAGATTGGGGACTTACAATCTGAAGGATGATTTCATCCATCATCTAAAGTACTACCAAAACTTTGGAAGGAGGCGGATTAATGTGAAGCCACCTAATAAAATTGAAGACCTGCACAACAAATGTGGAATCTGTGGTACCCTACCCATTGATTATGGTGAAGCATTTTGGCTCAATTTATCCAAAGAAAAAGATGAAACTGAAGTAATTTGTTGTGCATGCATGAAGATTTTGCAAAGGGATGCCTTCAATAACCTCAAGAAGATGTCCTTCCTCCGGAAATATAAAGTAAGTGTTTAGCGATTATGCACAACTCATGGATAGTGAGTATGTAGTGCAATGGTACATGTAATGGTACCTATAATTCATTGGAATCTCTAATAGTCATTGGTCTCTGCCATTTGTAAATCCTGCTTCATCTCTAACATTTTCATTCACATTGAATTTCTCATGTGGTGACATTGAGAATACTTTGAGCTTGACTTTACTACTGTTCGATTTTAATCCTGTATTATTACTGTGTCTGTATCTCTATTGATAAATTTGTTTCTTTGACGACATCTAACACAATGTATATGTGCAATGGATGAATAAAGTTTATTATTATTATTGGGTCTTAAATTTAATTAAAAATTATATGGAAGAAATTAATTACCACTTGATTTTGTGAACAAATGTTTAAAATACAAGTTTACCATTTCAGCTTAAATGTGAATGTCCATATTATACCTGGCATGCAGGATTGCCAAATCATCGCGTGGTGAATTTATCATATAAAGTCCATGATCTACCAAAGGAAGCTTGTTTTGATCAGCATCTGCACATATCAAAAGAAGAGGAAAAAGATGAGTAAGGGAGAGATCCTGTCACTAAAAATTTCTAAGGCTCTTTTTTTAGCACATTAAAGAAAGAACATGTAAAAGAAAATTCAGTACATGTATTAAAGGTAAGAAGAGTGGCTGTCCTCTTATTAGGGCATTCTACCAAAAGAAAAATCTACTTACAGCTGGGAGTACCAGCTTGGAATTCAGGAAATGCTTCATATACACTATGGTATTTGTTGTTCCATAGTGGAAGTCAAGTCAAGTCAAAAGTTGTTTTCTCAGCCAAGTTGTGAGAATACTCTGAGATGGCTTCTAATTCCTTTGACCAATCTCAGGACTTTGTGTCGTGGTCTAGAGAGGTATTGAGAGGGTGAATTGCTTGAGAATTGGATGCGTGTAACTTTGAACTTCAGGGCAGATCTTACATTTTGTGGGAGAGATAAATATAGCTGATGGTAGTATCCCACTGTTGTTTTGGGACTTTGCTATTATCCATATAATTTGTTGGTGTTAACCTAAATATGATAGATGATCTTTTAATATTTAAACCATTCTTTATTTTTTACTTAAGCTAGTGTACCAGTATTTACTCTTCTGGTTTCGTTTTTAACTCTTTAAAAAATGTATCATTAACAAGGTCTTGAAATGGTTACTACCTAGATGCTTCAGGCAAAGAAGATTTTGAAGAACTAAGATTCAACAGTCACCCTGATTATAAGGGTTTTAACTCCTCGGTTAGGAATGGACTGATAGCCTTTGTAATAAAGATGTTGCTATGATATTGGCTGAGAATGAGGTGCAAGTAATTAATTTGAGTTTATGGGGGTGTACATGAATGGTCAGTTGCTGGGAGATTTCTCTATTTTAAGTCGCGATTGAGCTGGAGTCCTTAACCCTTCAACGTCGAGTGACGTAGTGACTACGTCGGGCCCAGACTTCATATGTCGTCGAGCAACGTAGTCACTACGTCGCGGCGACCATCTGCATATTTTAATTTTTTAATCCATTGTATTATTTCAGGATCCTTACATATTTGGTATTATTCGAAAATGGAATAATGTGGCTTCGTTCTAATCATAGCTATTATAATATGTTAAGTTCTGATATTTTATTGAGTGTGTTTTAATGATATGGAATTTTCGAAATTTTCTTTCACACTCTCTGAAGGCTTGTTGCTCGACATGTCGAGTGTGCACTTATTGCTAAAAAATATTTTTATGTGACTCTCTTCTCATAGAGTGTCGGTGCCAGAGCTTTTAGAGGACCACACTAGCTTACGATGTCCTGCAACGGTCTGTTTCTCTCTTCCACATCTCCTTTGACCCTCCATATGCGTCGTAGAAAGAGCGGCCAACCACCAAGCCGTCCCCTCTCAATACTAGCCCGTCTTATCTCCGGCCTTCGTCTGCTTTTCATCTCTATCAACACTTCGTAAACAATGACGAGGGTCTTTAGGTCTGCATCTTTTTTGGTTTGTTAACAATATTTTTTTCTATGAAGTTGCTTTAGTGGGCGAGGATGGCCGTGGCAGAGTCGGAGTTCACGGCCTAGGGGAAGTATTCTTTTCAAAACGCCAAGTGTTTAGTCTGAATGAAACCTTTCTTGAGTGTGGTATCTCCTGCGGAAGTTTTTGTTTTCTGTGACTGCATCAACTTATTGAACCTAGAAAATATCCCTTATTTTACATCATGGCATCGACAAGCAGAAAAAGACTTTCGGTACCTGAAGAAGAAATCGAGGAGGAACTCCTACTGGAATACGATTCGGAAGAGAGTGGAAGCTCTGAAAGTGATAGTGACGAGGTGATCGAAGATCGTTCCGAACTGGATTTGATAAAGGAGTATAGCGACCATTCGGAGGAGGAACCAGAGGAAAGCTTTTGCTGGGAGGACATGAAAAATTACAAGGGAGAAAGAGAAAAGTTCGTCGGTGGCTCTGGACCGCAAGGGAAAGCGTCATTGGTGACTGATATTTTAGATGCCTTTGAACTTTTCTTGATGAAGAATTTGTAAGTACGATTGTACAGGAAACTAATCGTTACGCTGATCAGTACATGACCTTGGGTGGGTCGTCCCTTTCCAAAAAATCCAGAATTTTTTCTTGGATAATAGTGTCGGTCAATGAAATTTACACAGTTTTGGGATTATTCATGTTGATGGGAATAATACAGAAGCCATCACTTCGTTTATATTTTTCCACCAAAAGAGTTCTGTCTACACCTGGGTTTGGAGACGTAATTACAAGAGATCGTTTTGAACTCATATGTAAATTTTTACACTTCACGAACAACGAAGACACGCATAGTTGTAGTGGACCACCGAAGTTGAAAAAAGTATTTCCAGTCGTTTCACATCTCAATAAAACATTCAAGGAATACTATCTTCCTAATAGAAATATCTCAATTGATGAGTCCTTGACTTTATGGAAAGGTCGCTTGTCCTTCAAACAGTACTTGCCGTTGAAATCAGCAAAGTTCGGTATAAAGACATTCGAGCTCTGTGATGCAACGAATGGTTACTTATGGTCTTTCCTAATCTACACCGGGAGAGATACAGTATTTAGATCACCAATTTGCACCGCAAACTCAAGTAAAACAACTGCAGTAGTATTGAATCTTGTGTTTCCTTTACTGAATGAAGGCACAACACTTTGGATGGACAATTTTTACAACTCACCGGATTTAGCAAAACTCTTGAAAGTTTCTTACGGTACTGACTGTGTCAGAACTTTGAGGATCAATAGAAAAAATGTCCCTCAAAAGTTGAAAGATAAACAGCTGAAAAAGGGAGAAGTAGCCAGTCAACACTGCAGCCCAGTTTCAGTAGTAAAGTGGAAAGATAAAAAAGTAATCACCATGATTTCTAAATTCCATGGCATAGAAACAAAGACCATCGTAAAAAGAGGGAACGAACTCATAAAACCAATAAGTATTATTGATTACAATAAATATATGGGTGGGGTGGATCTAAAAGATCAGTTACTTCAAACCTACTTGATTGAAGGAAAGCATCTTAACAAGTGGTACATGAAGCTATTTAGAAGACTCCTGAATTCGTCTGTACTAAATGCTCTGATAATATACCAGGAGAACACTAATAAAAACGTTGACCATTTCACCTTTCGTGTCCAGCTAGTAGAGAAACTGTTTCATAAATATGCCAAAGAGGATGCCCGAGTGCCCGGGCGACGTTCCGCCGATAGTTTAGTGCCTCGCTTGACAGAAAGGCATTTCATTAGAAGAATCCCTCCCTCAGAAAAGAAACAACATCCACAAAGGAGGTGTGTCGTCTGCGCAAAAAATTCCAGGAGAAGAGACACTGTGTACTGGTGTGAAAAATGTGACATGGGACTGTCCTTTGACTGTTTTGAGATCTACCACACCAAGCAAAATTACTGAGGTAGGCCATTTTTATAACTGGTATAATCATCGCCGAATGTGTAATGCCTGCATCCCGAATGCCGACAGGCGGCCTTCTGTGCATGTGTAACTATAATATATTTAACGACTAGTACTTCATATTAAATCGTGTATTTTTCAAATAGTATTACCTACATGCAAATAATACGCAAGAGTTTCTTTGCATTAAAAAAGGAAGTTAATCCAATTTTTGTTAGCGGTAGAGGAGAAAAAAATATATTTCACCAAAGAATATAACAGAAAACTTATTAGGTAATACAATTATTACCACAAAATATCATAGACAACACATTATTTTATACGCACAAGAAATCTGAAGTTAATACAATGATTAGTTTTAAAGTTATAAATTTTTTACCAGCCATATGCGAAAACCGGCGATTCCATTTAAATCTCCTCCGACCTACGAGATGGGATTCCTTTAAATCTCCTCCGCGCTTGAAGGATTAATGACTCCTAAAACTTTCATAAGATATGTAAGTTATAATTGATAGTTTCAGGTGTTACTTTATGGAATTTTCTTTCATGCATAATGAATGATTGAATAAACTTGATATTTCCACAATTATTTATCTCATCATCAGCAGCTGATGACGGAAATTCTCGAAACCATGGTCATAGTGTGATATAAATAATTGTGGAAATACCAAGTTTATCCTATCATTCATTATGCATGATATGTAGGTTTTCCTACATATTTGTGAGTCACTTCTCTGTCTGAATGCATCCAACCACAATGAATCTGTTCGTCTGAATAACATTTGCATCTAAAAACAGGCTAATAACATAGGATTAGGAACTGCTCCCATTGTCCTCCCACCTCTCACTGATGTGTGCATACAGCATAGGCTATTGCAAGATGGCCCTTTCATGCCATAATACTAACCATTGAGTTGAAGACTGTGGTATTAAATTGGACGGAAATGTAGATATCCTTGTCAAAGTATAACCCACGTATAATATTGTGGATTCTATTTAGCACATAAGAAGTATTTTCAAGTTTTTCTTGCCAAGTAAACTGAAAAATTAGCCCTGCAACTGTGTACCTGTAAATGTAATTTATTGTACCACTACACTAATTCAGTTTTATTTACTGAACTTTTCTCATCATATTTTCAGTTCTGTTGAAGGATTTACTCGGGAAGTGTTTGATGTGATTTTGGAAAGTATTTTATCCTCTGTACCACCTGAAGAACTTGTTGAAGAAATAGATGATTGGTGAGTAAATAGTTTAATTCATTCTAAGCCATTGATTATATTATATTCTACCTTTAGATATGCATTCGTATTTATCAGTCTATATTTTGCCAGCTTCATTCCAAGATTCCCATAATCTGCAAAATATATCATCATCATTATTCTTCCAATAGTGGTAGGTTTGTGAATTGTTTCTATCCAAATCCCCTTCCATCTTAAGTATTGAGGCATTTAAGCTGAAAATTTAAGTATTTTTATGGAGCTGTTTACTATACGATATAAATTGCCTTTATTCAGTATGGTCAGGGATTTATATTGAAATTTGCTGGTTTCGATGAAGGAAATTTGATGTACCAAGTTGACCGTAGTAACCAGGTCAGTAATCCACCTGACTGGTCACCCTGATCAGGGTCCTCGAGGTCAACCTGCCACCAGAGGCAGGACTTGAGCCAGCTTACTTGGAAGTTAACTTATATTTGCCTCGTGGTTTAAGTTTATATTAGACAATGCAACATTACCCAAACAGCTAGAGCACCTAAAACTGAATTCTATCTACTACCACTTGAACCTGATGCATAATTGGGTAATTGCAATTGATTTTGCTGATGCTGTGTACCTTTTCGTCAACATTCAGATATTAAGTTGGTCGTGGTGTGCATATTATGCCATCTATTTTTGTATTTTTCCTGTGAAATTAACTGGTAAATTTCATGCTTTGAAGCTAATGAAATTGCATAATTACAAATACTGCACTTATTAGTAGTAATTAGCATTAATATGCCAAGGATAAGTTTATCCACGAGCATTTTGCTTTTTATTGTGGTGAATGTGGTGTAAATGAACCTCTTAAACTTCTTTTTCATGTGATTTAAAACTGCAATGGCTCACCAAAGATATTTCAAAGGAAGAACTATATTTCTGCACTTAGGAAAGTAATGATTTGAAGTTTGGAGAAAAGCATCACAGTGCCTGGAGAAGATAGAAGTAGAGAAGAGTTCAACAGCAGCTTGCTAAAAATTTTGGCTTATATTAACCTCTGTTTGCCTCAACATCTATGAGTAAACAAGTGTTAAATGCTTTTCACTGAACATTACAGGATTGAGGATGGAAAACATATAGGTATATATGAATAATTAAGGGAAGAGAAATATAATGGCTTACGGAGGACATCCCATGGCAAAGGTCTAGTTACAATCATTTTCTTTCTCTTCATTGTAGTCACCCATTCTTCCAATGTAGATCACTTATTCATTTCCATCGTCTAAATAAATGTGTACACTCAATTCTTTATGCAGTTTTTATTTTTCCAGATGTTTTATTTTCCAGGAGATTACTAAGTCTTGAGTGCACATTAAGATGACACATGTCACCTTAATTTTTGGATCGGAAAGGAATTCATTCCTGGTTATTCAATTTTATGTTGAAATGTTTACGTAGACTTATTATCAACAGCAATCCAACAACCGACAATGAGTACAGACTGCCTATTTCTCTTCTCTCTGGAGTCTCTCCATCTCCTCACACTGCCAACTCCACCACTTTTCTCTTGCTCTCTTTGTTTCCCTCCTAAGTCTGTTGTCCATCTCCTTAAGGAGATGGACATGGCACTATAATTATAGCACCTTTTGCCTAGCTCTGTGTTTGCATTTTCCCATTTTCTTTTTTCCTCGATCCTTTTTGTCATTCCTGCTGTTACCCATGGTTTCTTGATCATCCTAGTGTCTACTGTTCCAATCATTTTCTCAGCTGCTTCTTTTATGCCCAATCTTTATCATTTCCCACCTTTCATCTATTGTTCCTCTTCCCTCACACATCTATCCACAATCTCCTGATATTCCCTCGTCTTCATTCCATTCAGTGCTCCTACATCCCACTTTTTTATTTTCCTTCCTTCATCTATTGTTCTTCTTCCCTCCTCTTCTTTCATGCATCTATCCACAATTTCCTGATATTCCCTCCTCTTTGTTCCAACCAGTGCTCCTACGTCCCACTTTTTTATTTTCCTTCCTGCTTTCAACCTTTTTAGTCTCACCTCACACTTCATCGCCAACAAGTTATGGTCGGAGTCTGCATCAGCACCTGGGAAATTATGTGAATTCTTCATGCTGTTCCTGAATCTTTGCCTAATCATGATATAATCTGGTTGCTACCTTCCATTATCCCCTGGCATTTTCCATGTGTACCTACACCTAGGGTGGTGTTCAAACCACGTGTTTTTAATCACTAAATTTTTCCTCCTACAGAACTCTACCACTTTCTCACCGCAGTAATTTCTAACACCCAGCCCATACTCCCCTACTTCACTTCTGTCCCTCCCCTCTCCTACTTCAGCGTTCTAGTCTCCCATAACTATTAGGTCTTCCTGCCCTTTACATTCCCGATTAATTCTTCCAACTGGTTATATACGTCTTTATGTCCCCCTGTCGGCATGTAAACCTGTACTATGACTACATTCATCGGCATCACTTTGATTTTGATAGCTAGTATTCTATCACTTACCTGTTCCACATCCAACACCCTTTTCCCTAATGTTGCATTCAATGCAACTGCTACTCCCTGCTGGCTCTCTTCCCCTCCACTGTATATAACCCTATACTTTTAACTTCAGAAGTCCCCCTGGTCTCTCCAACTTACTTCGCTTAATCCCAACAAGTTGATCTTGCCCCTCTCCATTTCATGCTTAATTTTTTCTAGTTTTCCTGCCCTTCGACCTGTCTGGTATGGGTGACTCATCGATGTTTATATACAGCATATCGATGGTGTGACCTTACCAGGAGCAACGTTACAGCGGCGTTGGAAGTGGGAGGCAGGGGGGTCATTCGCCCCCCCCCCAGAATTTGCCCTGGGCCCTTGAAAAATGAGTCTTCATTAATAAAAATTGAATTTCACCGGTTCCCAGGTTGCTTTTCCCTTCGGATGCATATTCTACCACCTTCATATGCACTTTCAGCGGAATTCTAGTCTCTACCCCCTCCCAACCGCAAAAAAATTCGGGCCCTTTTCATAATAATAATAATAATGGAGCCGGGCCCTTTTCTTAAGAGCCGGACCCTTTTCAAGGTTGGCCCATCACAGCGAAAATAGTTCCGACGCTCCTGCAACGTCAATTGCTCCCGCAAGTGCAGCTCTAGTGGTCACGGGAACTCACCAGCCCCAATCGTTCCTCGACTAGACGTATTCCATGCGGCAAAGAGAAATAAGTATACACTATAAATAAATTTCCTCTCAAAGCAAAGCATCTAAAGAATACATTACCTTTCAATGATGCGGTACAAGATTCATCTTATTCTTCAACATGCCACCACTAAAAGAAAAAAAATTCCTGGCACACGAGGGTTAATCCGTAATTGCATCAAATCAATTTAATACCGTAGTAGAATTTAAGCATTGTAATGACCATGCACGTAACATTACCAAAATACGCGACGAACCTATGTAACCAACATTAATCTGCCACATTCAGAAAGCTGCATCTCGGCGATTACAGCCATTAAAATCATAATGTATGTAATGTATATCCTAAAAATGATTCGAAGAAACAATTTGAATTTTATATAGTCCGCCATCTCGACCGTCGCTACCCCTGAAACAAACGGCAGTCGCACTTCCGGGAAAGTTATGTGCCTGCGTAGGGAGGGGTGCTACCTGTTTGCTTGGGATAGATTGTTTACCAACAGTCAAATTACTTTTTGATATTCTTCTAGCTTGTGGAACTGTGCAACTTAATTTGATTCTGAAATTGAATCTGAAAGAACAGCTATGACCTAGAATTCTGGAATATCCGCTAAAAGTTTGCATTCTCTCGTGAGGATTCTAATTAATAACGATTGAGTTCGGAAGTAATATTCTCCCTTTACAGTGCTACATCAGCTGTTACTTGTGTTACTTTTTCAGAGGAGGAGGTGATCATCTTTTGATGTTGTGGTGCATTGCTTGACACGGTCGTAGTGGAGGACTTCGTCAAAGGGTTCTACAAGCCTTTCAGTCCCTGAAACAATGGGTAAGACCCTTTACTTTCCGTTTTTGGAAATACCATTTACGGGGAATGTGTTTATGGCGTGTGCATGCTAATTATAATATGTGTGACTACGTGAGATTCCTTACCCGAGCTCTATATTTTGTCTTTCACGGATGTGAAAGTTAAGCTGTTCCAAAATAAAAGGAAACTTTTGAGTCAGAAACACCCAACAGATATTAGTTCTATAATCATACCTGTAAGTATATTTTACGAAGGGAATGGGTGTGATGGTTATGCTAGGAGTGTAGGGTTCTTTTGCGTAGATCTCCGTGCCACGTTCTTACTGGAAATATCCGAGGAGGCAAAGGGTAACGGGTTGTTCTGAACAAATTATAAAGAGATGACTTAGTTTTATGTTTACTTAAACATTTCAGGTTTCTTTGATGGTCATAACTTTTTATTATAGAATGCGAGCGGAAGGCTTCTCGATCCTGTAAGCTATAGCTCAGCCATACTCCAAGGTGAATCATCGGAAAAGTACCTTTACAAAAGGAAAGGGGTGCAGATATTTGACCCTTTTGAATCACATTTTAGCTGTCGTTAAATAATAGTATTTTTAGGAAATTTCTGATGTGGTTGACATGATTGCATTTGATCGGAGCGGGCTCTTCCGTAAACGCGTAATCTTATCTCCGTCAATTATATCTATAGGTGAGATTCGCGTCGTGAAAGTAAGGGAACTGAAGCTTAACATGTTTTGCTTCACTCATTTTCTCTCCACAACGAAGCGTATTCTCTCGAGTTCCGCCAAGCGTTGAAGTTGTGTTATAAGGATCCAGTTCCGTGTAATACGGACCCTGTCTTTTCTCGCTTCTTTGTTTCTTCGCTGTATTGTATTCTGCATGCCCTTCAAGGTCTCGTGAACCTAGCGTCGTTCCTCTTCTTCGTATCATTCTGTGTTAACCGTTGTTTGAGCCATGACCCGTGCTACGAGGAGCCCACGGGCTGTAAGAGAGGAACCTGCGGCAACGCCCCTTCGTCGGGGCGATGCGGTCTCAATGGAATATTCATTGAATTCGTCATCCGATATACGCGGTGAGTCGCAGGCCTTTTGCTTTCCATTGTGTTTGAACCGGCCATATAAGATATTGCCCGAAAGCCGAGGCAGGTAGGGAACCAAGAAGTCAAGAGTTGAATGGAAATATTGTTACCGCTACCGACGACGTGAACAGGATTGAAATGGTCTTTTTTTATTGAGAAATAGTGTGGTACACGGCTCATTCGTAATTGCCCATTTATAAGGGGCCGACCTAGTAGGGAGCTTATTTTTCTTATTTTTGGAAACTGTTCTCGTTTTACACATCTTTCCCTCACTGTTCACTTCATTTGGCCTTTCACCCTCCTTTCATTATTGCTGTTTTGTCTCTAAGACACCAAATATTTCCTGTCCCAAGAATGTCTTTGATCACATTCTCTCATTAGTTCCATGGTCTATTTTTTCTCCATGCCATATAGACTGTTATTGTTATGTCCGTTACGGAGTTCAAATAATAAGGCATTGCATTTCAGGAATAGGATTCGTATTTACTTATGATAAAGATACAGACAGTAATTACAAAGGCTTGTCACATCTCAGCCATATTGGCATCCTCTCTCTGGTGCTCTGTCACTCCCGGCATTCCTTCCAGTCACCACCAAGTTCAATCACATAACTACATAACATCTCCCCTTTCACAAATATTAGATAAATAAAGACTTAAGTTATGTCATATAAATAATCACAGTTTTATATGAAATGAATAACCTTTTCAACTAATTATTTTCATGTCATGAACAATACAATATTCATCAGTTTCACAAATCAAAATTTACAATAACATAAAAAGAAAACTTATGTACAAAACCTGGCTGGTCTCTTAGAACTTCTTCTAATATTGCATCATGTTCTTCAACAGTGGATGCATCTATTATAAGATCATCAAAGTACATATAGCACCCCTCCATATGTGAGAATAATTCCATGGTTCTTTTCTGAAAAATCTCAGGTGCTGAACAAAGCCCTTATGGAAGACGATTAAAGCAGTATCTGCCAAAAGGTGTATTAAAAGTACACAGTTCAGCACTTTGTTGATCCAATTCAATTTGCCAAAACCCTTCTTGCAAATCAACCACAGTATATACAGCCTTGTTACTCAATTTATATACTACCTCTTGTATCATTAGTATCATGCAATGCTCTCTTTTTACAGCTAAGTTCAACTCTCTTGGACACAACCTCAAATCCCCATTACTTTTCTCAACAATAACCACACTGTTTACCCACTCAGTTGGCTTCTCAACTTTTCAAACAACCCCTTTTTCCTCAAGTTCTAATGTCTAATGTTCTTTTAAGCTCAGCACTCAAACTCTGAGGTACTCTTCTTGGGCCTTGCAACTTAGGAATTGCATCATCCTTTAGCGTAATGTGATGCTTACCAGGAAATTTCCCCAGACCACTAAATACATCACTATACTTAATTATTTTATCATCTTTGTTTACAAACTTTCTGATTTCACAATAATTTACCTTTTTAAACATGCATCCAGTCCTAGCAGCAGTTCACAGTCAACAGCAAAATTAATGACTTGATTTGACACATTCTTTGATGAGCATATTACTTCTGTAGAGCCCTTAGGTGCCACTTTGTTGTTGCCAAAAGTCAGCAAAACACATTGAGAGTCCCTCATTATCACATTGCTGTGGCTCTTCAACTTTGCAAACATCTTGTATGGCAACACACTAATTTGAGCTCCTGTATCTAATTTAAATTTCACTGGCTCACCATAAAGCTCAACACTTTCATCCCAACTGGTAGTTACTGAATTTACAATCATTTCATTACTTACATCATGAAGCTGTAATGTACCCATATAAACTGTATTACATTCTTCATTAACGGGGAATTCTTCAACAACATTTACCCATTTAGACTTTTGTAGCTTAAAGCAAGCTTTCGCAAAATGATTTTTCTTTTTACAGTATGAGCAAAGCTTATTATAGGCTGGACATTTTCCCACCTCATGTTCTGAGGCACAAAAGTTACAATTTATCTTACCTTTGCCAAATGCATTTTTAGCCACACGCAGATTTTTACCTGGCTGTTGTTTCTGTTTCTCAGTGTGGTTAGTTTTATCAGTCTTAAACCTTACATAATCCACAGACTTTTGTAATTCCCAGACCTGCTCATGGCTTGTCTCAGCAGCCCTGCGGATGTCGGCAGCTCTTTTCAGGGTCAGACTTGGTTCTCTGAGCAGTCTCTCTTGTAGCATCATATCATTGATGACAATAACCATTCTGCTTCTAATCAAGGCTTCTTCTTCCAGGAATTCCTATGTTGACACTGCCTGTTTTAATTCTGAAAGAAAAACCCTGTCCCTCTTTTTGGACTATTGAAATAACTTATAATGCTCAATACAACATTTTTCATCGGCGTACAATTTTCGGCATACAAAGACAATTTTCAAGTTTGTCTTCTGTTCCTCATTTTCAAATTTAAAAGTATTGTACATCTCTGAGGCTTCATCACCAATAAGGTTCAGCAATATTGTAGTTTTCAACTTATCATTTGCACTCATCTTCCCAGTGGCTTCCAGAAAAATTAGAAGCGTTTGCCTAAAACCCGGTTCACACGGTGCGTTTTTCTGGGATGGATTTCTTGCGTGGAGTGCTGATGGGTGCCGTACATGCTCACGTGCTGGAAACGCTGACTTCTGCGGGCTGCCCTGATGGTTAGCTCGCTTGATTTCGAGGTTAGGTCCGGTGCTATTTTCCTTGCGTGTTTTGCTGATGGTTATTGTTGCCGGCCAATCATAGTTCAGCTTTGCATCACGTGATCAAAATAAAGGCTCTGCCTGGTTCTGCTGTTCATATCATTGCATGGTCGATATTGTGTTTAAAAATGAGTGCAAATCTATAGACTAGGGATCAAGTTGTGGTGCTTATCGAAGCATATAGAGGCGAAACTTGTTTATATGCAGTTCGTAATCGGAACTATCACAATAAACCTCTTCCTGCTGAGGCTCTAAAAAGAGTAAGCAAGGAGGATAGCTCGCTACGTGTGAACCGACAACCATCAGCGAAGCCAGCTTAGCGGCCACCTTCGTTGCCCGCTTAGTAGTACGCACGAAATCCAGTAAGCTAGCACTCAAGGAAAAACGCACCGTGTGAACTGGGCATAAATCTCTTCCAATTTTCCGACATATTTCCTGAAAGACTTAGCTGTCTCGGCGGTTGAAATACAGTAGCCATCTTGCAAGTACTATTGCGAACCACGTTATTTAACTTTGAAACTTTCTCTTGTCTGTTTTTTTATAGTAGTCCTTTCACTTCTGACACCATGTTATGTCCATTACAGAGTTAAAATAATAAGGCATTTCATTTCAGGAACAGGGTTTGTATTCACTTGTGATAAAGATACAGCCAGCAATTTCAAAGGCTTGTCACATCTCAGCCATATTGACTTCCTCCCTCTGGTGCTCTGTCACTCCCGGCATTCCTTCCGGTCACCACCAAGTTCAGTCACATAACTACATAACAGGTCAAACACATAACTACATGACAGTTATATGTAGGTATATCACATTAGGATATTTCATCCCCATTTTCCTTTTATGGTGATAGCAACTAATTATCCATACTCTTTCACTGCCCATTACTTTATCTCTTTGTATTTTCTATTGACCCAAGCATCAAAAACCCTCTTTTTTGGGAAAATCTTTCCCTAGCATAAGCCTACAATCATGATTCAGTTTGTTTTTCCAATCTACTTGTCATTTTGTATGCATCCTAATGGTGGGCTATGTTATGCCTGCTATCTGAATAACCATTTCAAAAGAGATAATAACCTCTATAGGCCAACATAAGTGGGTCCAGGATTCACTTTCTCATGTAGCACATATGTGAGAATGTGGCGTGAAGATTGTAGAAAGGCTGGTAACTATAATGCAATTTTGAAAATTTGTATAATAAAGTTTGAGACCATGATTCTGGGCATAGCTAGTAGAAATTTGGTGTATCAAGGAATGGGCACTGTGATTGTGGTTGTGATTCAAGCCAAATGAAAGAAAATAGATAAGGAGTGTGAATAAAAGGAAAATTATCATTGCTGGTTTGTGACTATAAAACTCAGTATAATGATTAGGAATTAATAGAAGACTTGATATGCAGTAAGAGAGGAGAGGCCAAAACCAACGTTAAACTAGGGAAGCAAAAACTGGAAGTGGTGAAAGAGTTGTGTTACTTGGGAACCCATGTAACCAACGATGGACGAAGCAAGAAAGAAATAGCAGGATAGCCCAGGCAAAGAGGGCATTCTATCAAAAGAAGAATCTACTTATCGCTGGAAATACAAGAGTAGAAGTAAGGAAACAATTTATCAGAAGGTACATTTAGAGCGTGCTTCTTTATGGCACTGAGGCATGGATAATGACAACAACGGAAAAGAAAAAAGTGGAAGCATTCAAAAAATATGGTGCTACAGAAGAACGATGAAGATTAAATGGATCAACTGAGTAAGTAACGAGGAAGTCCTAAGAAAAGTGGGTGAAAAGGGTCTTCTGAAAAATCTTCTGAATACTCTAAGAAGAAGACGGGACAACTGAATCGCCACATCATGAGACATGATGGCCTGATGAAGGCAATTGTTGAAGGACAAGTGGACAGGAAGAGTAGGAAAGGAAGGCCTTATGTGAGATATATGGAACAGGCCGTGAAGGATATGAAAGAGAGGAATTATGTTAATATATAGATGTTGGCTGATAGAAGAATCAAGTGAAGGGCTGTGTCAAACCAATGCTAGGGTTGTCGACCAATGATGATGATGATAATGATTAGGGCTTGTCATGACTAATTGTTGTTTGGTGTAATGATAAGGTGTTTGATGGTGGTATGTTTGTAAGTCAGGGCTTAGGTTTTAGGGTCATTGAGAAGAGATACCCCTGAAAAAATGGTTGGACTGTCATTTGACCTGGGAATGAATTATAAAAGTGAAATATTGATGAGTCTACTTCAGAAAATCACTTTTTCCTTTACCTGACTTATATGGGCTTATTTGTGTTAGAGCCGAATGGTTGATTGAGAGAGTATGATAGGGTTCATTTGAATGCCAAAAGATGCTGTATACCAGATGTAGATGTTTATTTAGGTTTGTATTATGGCTACATATGGTCTAAATTAGGGTCAGATGTCACCACTTTGGATCTACAGATAACATTTAATATAGGTTTACAGCATATTAGATGTAAACAAAATATTTTTTTAGTAGTAGCGATAATCAACTAAAATATAGCAAGACAATAAACTTCGGTTTTCCACACAGAGTATTTAACCCTTTCGCTGCTGTGAAGGTACCTAGTACGATTGCACGGTAGGCTGCTGTGAACATACCTTTTCGTTCTCACTGTAGCGCTTTCACTTTTCCGCCATATGCGACGAGTAGGTTTTCAGAGTGTGAGCTACAGCGAAAGGGTTAATATACTAACTACGTTTCATTGAAACGTCATCATCAGGTAAACTATAACCTGATGATTGAGCTGTGTAGTCGAGACTTAGGTAGTACAGTAACTATTCTGTGCACAAAAACAAAGTCAACAATTTCAGCAATCCCATTTTATAATTTTATATTTAGCAATTCAGCCATTCCATTTTATAAATATTTAAGTGGGTCTTATGGTGAACTATTTAAAGCATATTATATTATATTTTTGGTTGGTAATTCTACTGGTTTACATTTAAGTATTCCATGTCCATCCATTGAACTTCTTTATCATGTCTACATCGGGTCTATCTTTGGTCTAGGTACATCAAACTTAGAGCAGTGAAGTTATCAGTTGACACTAAATAGACCAATTTTTAGTGTGCTCTCAGGGGTATTAGTATCTGAAAGGCTCTTTCTGTTTTTTTGTTTCAGGTGGCCGATGTCGAGATTTTATGGCCAGGATCCCATATGCAACACTGATTGCCACAATCATGTGTTGTGTTGGAGTTGGGGTATTTTGCGGCACAATGTATCGTGGTTCTACGCTAAGTATATTAATGTTTGATCAAGTTTTTCACCTCAGAGTAGCATGGTGAGTGATGGATATGTATTCAGGTCAATGTAGTATGGGTCAATAAATTTATAGCCAGTGAACTGTATTTTCATGTTTAGAAGTGTGGATTTGATGTATTAAAGTGAACTTCTGATCATTTTATTTCTCAATTGATTGATACTGCTTTATTTATCAGAAATGTATGGATGATGATGACCTTTCTGTATTCTTTTTTGAAATGCACTTGCAAGCTCTGTTGATTTTGCTCATCAAATTCAATTCAGTTGAACAAGGAGAGCTGATATTTTATCTCTTAACTCATATCTACTAAACTGGTAAAAATGCTTTAACATTAATATTGGGATGGTGGTGGTTTGATGTTGGCATCTAATCATAAGTGCCCAGTTTCAAATCATTGCAGTGGCAGAGGTGTTTAATTTTAGTCTGTCTATGTTTGAGTGCTGTGTGGAGAGCACTTTAAGTTCAGTACTCCATGAAGAATTGTACTCAAAAACCATGAAACCATCACTCCTTTCACTAAGAGAAGAATATTGCCAACACTCGATTTTAATCTTTCCTTCCTCTGTTCCCTATAAACTTTCTGCCTCTACCCCATTACTCACATATCTTAATTGATGCAAATTACATTAACTGTCAATTGCATCCCCTGAATCCCTTGCCAATTGCCTTAATGCTTATACCGGGCTTTATTTGTTATCAAAGGTGATCCTGGATTGATACACTAGTGGTAAATCTGATTGTTTAAGAATCCCTTTTTGATTAGCATTGAACAATTCGTGTGCATAGTTGTGAATCTGTCATCTTTATATCACTAAATAGATCCTGGAAAATTTATTGTTGTTGCCACTTCAGACCCCCCCCCCCCCCTACTTTGGCTTTCTCCTATATTTGCTGTGCACCTATGATACACTCTACCTGATAAGGCTGTAATGCAGTGAAACCCGGGTCGTAGAAAAGTTTATTTTTGTGGATTTGGCTCATGTTTTCTTTCCATGTTATCATGTTTTGCTTCCACTCCATATCGCCGAAATCATCATGATTAGTTTTGAGACTTCGTTGTTTTATAAAGGGTGTCATTTGATACTAACTTTTGTACCAAACTATTAGAGATTGCAGTAGAAAATACTGTTCATACAGTTGTTGTTTTATACTTGGTCCGACAATTCTGAAATACATTTACTTGTGTAGTTATTTCTGATAATACTTGTTTCTCGTTCTATTGTCCTCATCTTGTCTCACCCTAGATTGGAAAGAATTTGTCCTGGACAAGCATAACCAACGAGAAAATTCATATTGTGCTTTGGGTTATGCTACAGCTTCATATGCTGAGGTTTCCCATTTGTTAATAGAACCATAATTGAATGGCTTGAACAAGTCATAGTCATGTTATGCTTAGTTCATGTCACTTGAGCGGCAGAAATTTGCAGTTCATGCATGATGGAAAAAAATGGTGATCTTTTTCATGAGATGGTGTTTTATGCTATTTTTACTCAATGGATCAATATTCTCTGTCTCTCTCTCTTTTAGATAACAAGTAAAAATAACTTTAAATTAATTTTCCAAAAATTGTTTCTTTGATAGAATTTCACAGGCTTTGGCATTTGTCTTAGATCTGATACAACATATCTTTGATATTGTGGGTGATAATTTCAAGGAATGTTTTTATTATTGGTTTTTGGGTGCTACTTCATCCAAATTTCAGTAAATCCTGGGTGGCTTTATGTTTTAGTGGTAATTATAAATTGTCAGCAGCATTTCTATTACTAATTTCATGAAATATTTAGGATATTTCATGAAATATTTAGGATATCCCAGGAAAGGAACTAGCCCCCCTACCCTGAATATGTGAAATGCACATGTCTTAGGCTTACTGTTAGTCTGGGTTGAGCTCTACCCTCACCTATCAAAACCAAACCTTGGGTTGAATCACTGAGTGAGTGATTTAAGGTATAATGTTTGTCTTTGGTTTCATTCTAGGTTAGAAGCAGTGCAACTTGTTTTTGTGATTATTGGTGCTAGTATGGGTGCCCTAGGCTTGATGATTCTCTTTGTTGGCTGTTTAGCAACTGGAGCCACACGATATAAAGTTTACAGGGCATGGAGGGCAAGAGTTGGAGGGCGCATATCATGTGCAATCGTGAGTTGATTTGTGTTGAGTTACATGAGAGTATGTTCTTTCCACATTTCCACAGTAGCAAGTGAGAGAGAATATATGTTTGTCTAAGTGTTACAATGCTCGAATGTGATAAATTTTGGCTCTGAATAATGCAATAGGTCATGTGATTCTTACTCTATTACCTTGGTATTGAGGACCTAGCAATCCTTACCATATTCCCTTGTGAAACTTGCTGGGTTAGGTATCTTAGGATTGTAGAACGTAACATGCTTTTGAAGCTTGTGGAACATTGGTTTTGGAGTTAATATGGTTCCATATTATTTTGTACAGGTCTTAATTTATGTTTTAATTGGATTCAGAATGCATGACTTGAGTTTGATTTTTGATGTGTAAAACCAACTTACTTTAAATTGCTATTGCCTGTACCTCCATATTGAACATTTTGAATGATTTAGTGATATTCAGATTTGTAATAATGTATATATGACAGATTTAGCAATAACTGTATCCAAATTCAATAATGAAAAACAAAATCAGGCATTTTTTTCTGTTTGTTCTGAAAAATTTCATGTTTATTATATCTTCAGGTTTGATAAAACTCAAATCACCATGAATATATAATGCATGCCCTTTATTATCATGTTTCATGCTACAATATATGTGTATATTTTTCTTTTGTAGTTCATGGGCATTACATATGTGTTGCAGCTTGCATGGCTTTTGATGCTCTGCTTTCTTGTAATTGTTACACTTATCTACACCATATTTTGGAAAATGTGCTCCAGTACCAGGGTTCAAAGGGATCATCAGTGTATTGACTTCCAACAATTTGGTAAGATAATTTTATTTTGTAATGAGAAGCTATTCCTTCCTGACAGTTTCCTTTGACATAGATATAATTAGATGATGGTAGTAGCAAGGAGAAAAACCACTTCGTAAGATTCTACAAAATTTATTGGGACGCCGACCTAGGTTTCGATTGTAGTACAATCATCTTCAAGGCCTTGTACCACAATCGAAACCTAGGTCGGTGTTTCAATAAATTTTGTGGGATCTTACAAACTGGTTTTTTCTCCTTGGTACAATCATGCGGTTCCACCAAGTAAAGCCTGAGAACTTCCTTTTTATAAGATATTGGTAAATGGTAAATGGTATCCCATGTCATGGGACCATTTAGAATTATTTCATGGCCTCATTAACCTACCTTAACCCAAAGAATAGTGATACATAATTTTAATTATTTCTTATATTTAGTGTTACCATGGTTGGTTAAAATTGTTTATATTTTCTGATAACATTTTTGGTGTAATCATATTCGGAAACCACTTAACCATGTTTAAAATTAAATTTTTGACATTAAAGATTTATAAGCTGAGTTATGGTAATTATTATTCTATAAAATTTTTTGTCAAATTCTGATTGTATCATGAGCATTTCTTAACCCAATTGCATTGTTGTTCCCAACTTCTCATGGGAACACCTCAATTAGGTCAACACTTTTTGGTGTTGGAATTCTTTTCACTTCTGTATTTTTTGATTTGAAGTGTTGAACTTTTGGGTATTAAATGGAATTTTTAAGAAAATCTACAGAAAATCTTACTCTTAAATGAGTAATTTTAGATAATACAGTCAAGCCCACTTATATCAAACCCATTTATAATGAAGATCCGATTATAACGATGTGAAGGCTATTCCCCGTCAAAAATGGCCATTTTATCATGTTAAAAATCCCACTTTTAACCTTTAAAGGACAGCATTAAATCCCAATTGTAACTCTGAACGGCTGGGGATTTATGGCCAAGGTTCGAGATTTAAGCAGCTCTCCGGTTAATGTTAAATAACTCAAAAACTATTAGTGCAGATCTAATGAAACAAATTGTATTTTAAAGACAACACTATGATATCAATATGTTTCTTTTTTATATCCAATATTTTTTATCCACCGTGCAGGAACTGAGTTTATAGCCAAGAGTTATAAGAAAATCTTTCATGATGGCTATATTTTCCACACATAATCATAAATATGACTCAAAATTATAAAAGTGCTTGGTCATTTTCAATCAGTTTATCAGTTGTTCAATTTGTTTAGCAACTATTACTCTTTCTTTTTTGTTTGATTCTTACAAAAACAGGGATCAATGCACAGTCCAACCTCACACTTCACACAGCGAGTTTTCGTGCGCCTGATTCTCTTCTTCGTTGAATACACACGACCTCGCATCTTGCTCATTTCTCAAGGCCAGTTCTCTATCTCTTTCGCGTCTTATCTAATGATGTTCGTGACGCATGGGTTTGGTCTTCCTCTAAGCATAGCCTATGACCGATTCCCTACTTTTTCTATGAGACCCTGCACTAACACCAGTCTAAATATATGGTGGGATACTTCTTTACTCGGGGATTTAGACATGATGTAAGAGTTCAATATGGTGACATCCATCAAATGGAAAAACACTTTTTTTGTCCACTTCCCGGTCCTTCTACTAATAGAACTGTTTGCAATTTAGTCTCCCTTGTCTATGGAACCCATATTGTGGTTATAGTCCTGAATGATTTCGGGTTTTATTCCATTCCGGAGTTCATCACAGAAATTGACATAGGTCAGTGGATTGTGCATATATGTGAGTACGTGTACGCCTCGTTCGTCCCTCCACGTAATGGCCGTCATATCGTTGCTTACTCTAATACGTAAGTTGCCTCTTTTTAGCTTTTCTTTTCCTTCGACATTCTTTGGTATTCCCTTTCGTTAGGTCTAACTGTCCCACAACAAAAGATATTTCTAGTCATTAGGTCTTAAAACAAGTCAGGACAAGAGAATATTGTCCATATAAAGTTTATGCCCAATGCCTGCAACTATCCTTGTCAGATGCTTCTCGGTTGCATGGGTCGCGGACATCATCGCTGTAGCCTTTTATTTGTCTCTTGATCCTAAGTATACTACCATGTCATTGGTATATTCGGTGGAATCCCAAATGTTATAAATTTTCACTCCAAATATTTTGTGCTTTTTTGGAATGTATTGTTTGAAAATGACTCTACCTTTTTATTAGTGATGGCCGGATCGGATCCGTCGGATCCAAAGATCCGTGGATCTTTCATTTTTTCGGTTCCGGATCCGGATCCAAAGACACGGAGCAAAATCGGATCCGGATCCTAGATTTTAAATTTTCGCGGCTTAGCGATCGAAGCACCCCGTGAATGGAAGGTAGGTGCGGTAGATATTGACAAGAAGAGGATGAGTAACTCAGGTCACGAAATTAGATGAAAATGTTCCCGTGCAACTAGAAGCAAAATAAAGAAATATGACTTTTTTCCCCATTAGCCTGGTATCGCGAGAAAAAAATACGTAGGATGTCACGCGGGTAGCCTACATTCGCCGGGATCAGGCGGACAACGAGAGCCAGTGTACTGTGCGAAGTTCGATCCCTTTCGCAGTTAAATTTTTTCTTTCAGTCATTGCATCGAAAATGCTATCATATTCACTTTCAAACCATTAAATCTGAATACTCACTTTATTATACTTTTGTTGTTTAAATTAGATTTACAAATGTACCATTGATAAATTAAGGATGGTCGGGTCGGATCCACGGGTCTTTCATTTCATTCGCAACTGAAATCATATCCGAAGACAGTAAAAATTCAGATTCGGATCGGAGATTTTAAAATTTCACGGCTTGGTGATCGATGAGCCCCGCGAATGGAATGTAAGTATGGTAGAAACTGACAAGGAGAATGTGTGTAACTCGGTCGCGAAATGAGAAGAAGATTTTTTCGTACCAAAAAAACAAAATAAGAAAATACTCGTCGTGACTTTTTTCCCCATACGCCCGGATGCGCGAGAAAAAAATTAAGCCGAATGTCACGCGGGTTGCCTACATTCGCCAGATTCCCGTGGACCTATGATAGCGTAGTTGTTAAAAATGAAGGCTAGTGTACTGCCGGTCACGAGTTCGATCCTTAACACTACCTAGGAATATAGGCTATGCTGTATTCCTAGGGTGATGCAAGTAGGCAGTTAAAAAGAATGGATTAACAGAAATTTCATGTCAATTTATAAGTAAAAAAAAAATTGGAGTTAGTGAAATGATTGGGAAAATTTTTTATTGCAGAATTAAATTGTGGAATCATTACGTTAACTTTCCCATGTATTTTTAGCAACGCATTTATAAATCTAGTTTAAACGATAGAAGTACAAAAAAGTCGGTATCCACACAGAAATGTTGGAAATGAAGGATGATAAATTTTTTGATTCAATGGCTGAAAGAAAAATTTTAAACAGCGCTAAGAATCGAACTGCTATTGTCGGCTTACCTGATTTTGGAGAATACATGCTCCCCACATGTCATTCTACTTTTTTCTTGCAAACCCGAGCCAATGGAGAAAAAAATCCGAGACTTCTTTAATCTTTGCTTCTAGTAGCATGAAAAACGGCTAATCTCATTTCAAGATCAGAGTTACACAACCTCTCCTTAGGAGTATAAAATTCTCAAATTTCATTTTAAAGGTTATTATTAATGAGAATTGCAAAATTACTAGTTTAGCAGCTTGAAATATTCTATAATAATATTTTCGTCTTGAAAATGGAATCCCCGGATATTCTATAAATGGAATCTCTTGGCCGCATTAAAATATTGTGTTTCTAAAATAGAATTCGAAAGCATTCAAGGATTTGATTACTAATTGGAAAATAATTCCTTTATTAATGAAAATAAACTTACAATGTTTCTTTCAACTGCACTCTAAAGAATAGTTGTACAGGTTTCAAAAATTTATTGCATGATGAGTATGTGATAAGGAAGTTGATCTTTATATTAGAAGTAATAAGATATAGTTATTGCATCCGTAAATCTTGATCTAGGAAAATATTATCCACAAGGATGATTGGAAGTTGATTTTTTCGACAATAAATTCACTTTTTTTGGCAATTCTATTGTTGCTGTATTTATATATTTTAAAAAAATCTAGGTTTTGAAAATCTGAATCGAGTATGTGAAACTAAGGATCCGAAACCGAGATAAAGATCCGAAACCCAGGCAAGGATCCGGTTCCGGATCCGACAAAAAACCTGGATCCGTCCATCACTACTTTTTATAAAACAATTATTTCATCCACTGCCGAATTTTTACCCTGTTTATAAAATTTTGCATAGGAATCATTTAGTTATTCAAAAAAAAGGTTCAATTTCCAAAATCGGATATAGACATCATTTTTGTCATGCTGATTACGACTATCACTAAAATGGCGAAATTTGAGTACAGTTGAGCATCTTAAATCTGGCACAGTCGGAACCGAAATGATGCTGAATTAGGGATTTTGTAGGACTATGGGCCATGCTTGGTAACTGGTCTATTTTTGACTTCTGGATGTTTTCATTGAAAGGAGTCAATTATTTATAACAAAATATATTCGTTTGCCATTTACTGAGCATTATTTGAAAAAGTCACTGAGAATAATCAGAAAGAAATGGTTTCTTAATTCGCAAAGTTATTACTTAAAAAAAGTATCGAATTTGCACAGTGAGTGATAATAATGGAATCTAAGCAACGTGCGCATCATATTGCTGCACATTTAAAGGTATAATATTATTTTTGGAAAAGGGTATATAGAATTTGATATTTCTCATGTATTGCTTTGCGCCACATATTTCCTACCACTCTTAGTTTGTTATCAGCTTATTCAGCGTGATATCAACGTGTGGGTGTTGTCCACACGACTGCCCATCTCTATGTCGTGGGCAATCGGACTGGAAGACTATTTAAAGACAATCATCAATAGTAGTCTTCCTTCAACAATTTCAGGCTCATCATCTCCATCCCCAGTCAGATTTATTGTTATTTATTACCATTTCAGTGATTTCAGATGTTGTGTGTGAGTATCACGGCTGCTAACAATCCTTTCCTCTAAATTTACCAATTCCATCTCCTTTAATTCAGGGTTATGGATGCTGTTTGCAAACTCCATCATCACATTTTTATCCTCAGAAACATGAAATTTTTAAAATCCCGACTTATTTCGTCTACATCATACCAAAAAGCAGGCCACAATTCTAACCACGGGTGTTTTAGAGCTGACTGTGAAATACTATTCCATGCATGTGAAATTTCCCATATCACATCTTTTAGATTATATCCATTTCTGAAATAGTTTAGCATGCTCCATTAGCATTTGGCCAGAAATACTAAGGCCTTCACTTTGACGTAATCGAAACCACGTGATCTAAGTCAACATTAAATCTTTTTTCATAGTTTTTCTCTTGGTCATCCATTTCTTTGTGTCACTTTAATTGTAAAATTTTGAGGATTTTGTCTTTCAGCTTCTTAATGTGCTATATTGTTGAAGACCCAACGCAGTATGTTTCAGACAAATGCTTTACTGATGCAACGGCGTTAAGCTTTACAGCAACGATGCAACGGCGGTTCTACTGTATCTTTGAGTAATTTATCAACAATATTAAAAAATCGACAGAAGATTGAGAAGGCTAATGAAAGTACTGCTTTTGGAAGTGATGGTAAAAAGATCCATGGATCGAAGCATAGTGAAGTAGAGGATGCTGTATTCAAATGATTTGGTAACATCCATGCACGAAATGTTCCAGTAGGTGGCGTACTATTGAAAGCACAAGCGTGCAAACATAAGGTTCACGATTGCTTTAGGCAAGAACCATCACCCTGGTTGGGTGGTTGGATCGCTTCAAAAAATGATACAATATTGCTTACCACTCCATTAGTGGGTAGTGTAACTCAGTAGGTGATGTGATCTGCCATCATTGGCTTATTTTGGATTTCGGGTTATTCAGTTTTGCTGCTGACAGACAACTGCAGTGCTCATTGTGTAACATTTAACCTGCAGGCTGTCATAATGAAATTCCTACCGCCAAACACTGCATCTAAACTTTAGATCAAGGAATTATACAAGCCCTAAAAGCACACTTTAGACGTCAATTAGTCAATAGAACTCTAACGAACATCTTTGTGGAAACATCCACCACCATCAGTCTCTGGAATGCAATTCAGATGATAAATGATCGTGGGGAAGTGTGTCACAAGCAACACTTTCCAACTGTTGAAGGCATGCCAGTTTCCACTTGGAAGATTCTGATGATGCGGAAGAAAACACTTCTTCTTATTCCAGCGACTTGAATTCTGATGTTGAAACCGATATCACAGATGATGAGATGGATAGAAATCTGCATGAAGAAGATGAATTATTGGGTCAAATTCCTGAGAATGAAGGTAGGACTTGATGATTAGGTTTTGACCTGTCTTCATCATCATGGGTCAACAATCCTAGGATTGGTTTGACGCAGCCCTCCACTCGATTCTTCTATTGGCCAACATCTTCATATTAACGTAATTCCTCTCTTTCACGTCCTTTACGACCTGTTCTATATAACTCATATGAAGCCTTCCTTTTCCATTCTTCCTGTTCATTTTTCCTTGATGATTGTCTTCATCAGGCCATCGTGTCTTAGGATTTGGCCGATTAGGTTGTGCCGTCTTCTTTTTATAGTTTTCAGCTGACTTCTCTGTTCTCCCACTCTTATTAAGACTTCTTCATTTGTCACTCAGTCGATCCATTTTATCTTCATCATTCTTCGGTAGCCCCATATTTCGAATGCTTCCACCCTTTTCTTCTCTGCTGCTGTCATCGTCCATGCCTCACTGCAGTAAAGAAACATGCTCCAGATATGCATTCTAATGAATTGCTTCCTTACTTCTAAGCTTGTATTTCCAGCTGTAAGTAGATTCTTCTTTTGATAGAATTCCCTTTTTGCCTGGGCTATTCTGCTGACTATTTCTTTCTTGCTTCATCCATTGCTGGTCACTCTGCTTCCCAGGTAACAGAACTCTTTCACCTCTTCCAGTTTTTCTTTTCCTAGTGTAACGATGCTTTTTTATTGCTGCACACCATATCTTAGTCTTCTTCTTATTGGTCTTCAGCTGATGTCTGGCTAATGTCCTTTCCATGGTTATTAGCATCTTTTTCAGATCCTTCTCTGTTTCTGCTGTGAGAGCTATGTCATCAGCGAATCACATTGTCAAAAGCCTTTTCTAAATCCACAAATGCAATGTAGGTCGGTTTGTTCTTCTCCATTCTCTTCTCTATTAGCAGCCTAAGGGCCAATATTGCTTCTCTTGTACCCTTACTTTTCTTGAATCCGAATTGATCTTCATCCAGGAACTCTTCTGCTTTTCATTCTATTCTTCTGTAGATGATCCTGGTAGTATCTTCGATGGATGTGTCGTCAGGCGAATAGTCCTAAAATTCTCGCATTTTTCCACTCTCTTCTCTTTGGGATTAGGAATTATGATGTTTTTCTCGAAGTCCCTGGGTATTTCACCTGTTGAATAAATGTTGCAGATGGTTTTGTAGAGATGGGTTAATGTCTTCTCCTGCATTTTATTACTTCTACTTGGATATCATCAATTCCAGATGCCTTATTCATCCGAAGTTCCCTTACTGCTGCATCAAAGTCTGATCTTTATATTGATGTTCCCATATCATCATTTTTGACTTTGCTTTCCTCTTCAATCACTTTTGTATTGAGATTGTTTCTATTGTATAACTCCTCCAGATATTCTTTCCATCTCTTCACTTTGTCTTCATTTTCAATCAAAAGTTCTCCATTCTTCTCTCATGGCATTTCATCTTGCGCTCCATTCCTTGAAGTGGTTCCTCGCTATCCTACAGGCAGCTTCCACCTTTCCAAGTGCAAGGTTGTTTTGTACATCTTCGCATAGATTCTTCAACTACATTTCTTTAGCTTTCTTGGCTTTACAACTTACTTTGTTCCTTATTCTTTTGTAGCAAAGCTGCCCTTCTTCAGTTTTCGCATTCTTGTACTTTCTTCTTTCTTCAATCATGTCTAAGACTTCTTCCTTGATCCATGGCTTCTTCTTAACAACTTTTCTTCTTCCAAGAACTTCTTTTGCAGCTTCATGTAGTCCACATTTAATGTTTTCCCAATGCTCTTCTACTGGTTTCTCAGTCAGGTCCTCTCCTATGTTGTTTTCTACTGCTTTCTGAAATTCCATCTGATGTTGAGTCTCCTTTAGTTTTTCTACTTGCCAAATGTTCTGTACTGTTTTCTTCAATGTTTTGAATTTTAGATGGTATTTCATCATCACTAAATTATGGTTGCTGTCATTGTCTGCACCCGGGTAGCTTTTGCAGTCCTTCGCCTGATTCTTGAACCTCTGCTTCCCTAAAATGTAACCTATTTGAAATCTTCCTCTGTCTCCTGGCATCCGTCAAGTGTATCTTCTTTGGTTGTGATTTTTAAACAATGTGTTAGGAATCACTGACTTGTGTTGTGTGCAGAACTCAAGGGGAGAAAGACTGCCGTCTTTCTCCCCTTGAGTTCTGCACTCAGGTTTCCCAATCTATATTTTCCAGTTACTCTTCCATCTTGACCTTTGCTGACAACAGCATTCCAATCTCCTAATAAATTAGGTTTTCTTCTCCTCTTGCGTGCTTTATCACTTCCGTGATATCTTTGTTGACGTCTTCCACTTCTTCATCTTCATAGTCCAACGTAGGCATGTAAACTTGCACCACAATGGTATCTCTAGGCTTAGTTTCAATTTTAACCATAATAGTCCTCTCACTGTACTGCAGGAAGCTCTTCAATTGCAGTCCTGCACCCTTCCTGTCTCTTCCTGACTGTAGTCTCTGCAAAATTACAATAGGGACTATGGCCTCCAAGTCAGCCACACATGGGACCCTGCTTTGAACCTAAATAAAAATGCAATGACTACTCCTTCCACTCCCCTTCCCATCCTTTCCCTCCATGAAACCCCTATATAAACTCCACCAACTCGACAGATACCTCAATCCCTTTGATAAAGTGACCAGCAATGGCCATGAAACGTCAGATATCACACCTGGTATAGAACACGGGGTACACCCGAAAAGCAAACATACAGTCATTTTGTCTACTACATACTTCCATTTATTAAGTATGCTAATAATGAATTTGTTGGCACTTTTTTTTAATATTAATAAGTTTTAATACTGCAATAAAATCGAGAAATTAATTGCCTTCGCATAATTTTCAGTTTTTTAATTCTCTTTCTATTGTATTTAAATGGGCCATTACAGTTATCGCTGGATAAAAAATGCACACCCTTGCAAAATTTCCAAGCAATTTTATTCAGTACTGGTTTCAGTGCTTAAGTGTTACCATAAGGACCTGATGATAACTCCTTGACTGTACAACAACCTGTTGTATTGAAGTAAAATTTTCTGCATATTTTACATTGATGTGTCATTTTATTCGATATTTGACTTGCTGTATTATTTAATTAGCTAATTTCATTTTTTTGGATCTGAAAAATAATTTTACTTACAATTTTTGTTTAATGTTGAATTCAGCTTAATTTTTTCACTCTTCTTTTTATAGACTTCATGTTTCCAAGTGGAACCAGAGCTGATGACATGAAAGTCTGTGAAATGCAGGAAATCAAACTTTTCTGCAAAGATTATGTTGAAAAAGCTGAGGTGATGTTCATATTGGCTGCTGTGGCGTGTCTTCTTGTGATTCTTAGTCTTGTAAGTATATTAAAATTAATTAGGAAATAAGTTTGCAGAAACATGGGTATAGGCACATGAGGCTGTTTTGGGCAATCCTATGAAAGCCAACATTTTTAGGGATGTTTCTTCCCCAAGTAAAGAGAGGATGTCACAATAATATTACCCTATTAATGTATCTATATCATGCTAACCTGAACATTTGCAATATGTATTATAGTACAGGGGACTCTCGTTAGGATGTTCCTGAATAGCATGTTTACCTTATTTGCACATTCATTTCCTCAGCTCTGAGTCACAGTGCAGGTAAATAATTATGGTTAGCGCATTTGGAGGAGGACTAAAACAAATGTGTCCCAGGAAAATAACCACCTTATAGGTTAATTTCATGTCAGATGTTTCTCAAGAGGTTCAATTCTCATATTAAAAAATGTTATCACTGACAAATCTACTAACAGCTGGAAATACAAGCTTGGAAGTAAGGAAGCAATTCATCAAAACGTATATCTGGAGCATGTTCCTTTACGGCAGTGAGGTATGGACGATGACAGCAGCGGAGAAGAAAAGGGTGGAAGCATTCGAAATATGGTGCTATCGAAGAATGATGAAGATAAAATGGATCAACCGAGTGACAAATGAAGAAGTCCTAAGAAGAGTGGGAGAAAAGAGAAGTCTGCTGAAAACTATAAAAAGAAGACGGGACAACCTAATCAGCCATATCTTAAGACACGATGGCCTGATGAAGACAATCGTCGAGGGAAAAGTGAACGGCATGTACGCGGCTAGTACACGAGGCACATGTGTATGGCATTGTAGCATTGCTTTACGTGAAGAATGGATTGCGCTCATAATTAATTTCGGTGAGACTTCGTTTGAAAATGGGTAAACGGGGCTGTTTTGTGCGTGGTGTTGTAAAAAGCAGTCTAATCTAGTGAAGAAGAACCGTATTCTTGGGTTAGCGAAACCAAAGTTTGTTTAAGGGTAAGGTTAGAACTCTGGTGACGCTCGTTCCCCCGAACAAGCGTTAGCTCTTGTTTCTTACTTTTCAAAACCGAAATCGTAATATTTTTTGTATTCGAAATCATTGATCAGTCTGAGTATGCATTGTCTATCTGCAGAGAGAACCTGCATTCAGTGTAATTCACTTGTCCATTCCATGCGTGGTCATTCCCTATGCAATACAATCTTTGTTTATCTGCGGAGAGAGAGAGGCTGCATTCAGTGTAATAATGATTTGTGAGTTCCGAGTGTTGTCATTCCTAGTGTATGACATTCATTGTTTATGTGGAAAGCGACAGAGAGAGAGACACTGCATTCATTATAATATTGCCTTGTGCGCCCCATGTGTAGTCATTCCAGTGTGTGAAATTCTTTATCTGTGGAGAGAAAGTCTACGTTCAGTGTAATATTGACTCATGCCTTCCAAGTTTCGTTATTTAAGAGTATGCCATTCATTGTTTTTCTGCAGAGTGAGAGACTATTTACGTGTGCGTTCCGAGTTTTGCCATTTTAAGATTATTACCATTATTTGTGAGAGACTATTCAGTGTAACATTGGACCTATATCTCCCAAGTTTTGTTATTTTAAGGGTGTGAAGTTCATTATCTGCAAGCGAAAGACTGTATATTGACTAATAAACTAGTTTTACGTGCCCCATGGTGTTCATTATTTATTTTTAGGTTCTTTCTCATCGGCCGTAGTCTGTAGGTGAGAAATGTTTGGTAATAATAGTTAATTCCATGCCTTTTGTAACATCTGATTCCGTATTGACTTGAATGAAACAAAAATATGGGTTGAAAATAAATGAACTTCAATTCGATTTCCTTCATTCATCAATTTCTGTGTATTATACTATAATTATGTAGGGAATAGTGAAATTAAAGACGTCATCTGTTTTCTTCTCTAGCGGCGTGATTAGAAATTGTATGTTATTTGGCATCTAATGACCGGGAATTAAATAGCTTTTGAATGTTTCATGTAAATCAATCATTGTAATTATTTTACTGTGTCATTCATAATCATAAATCAGGATTGCTAGAGAGGAATTCCGTATTTGATTCCGTCGTTCACATCGCCGAATTCATCTGACATCGGGTGTTACTGATTTCTATTTCCCGATGCCCTGGAAAGTTCTCTTGACGATGGCTCTTACCTAAAGTATATACAATCATTTTCTAATGCTTAAAAGAATTACTTGCAGTATCACTCATCATGGTACCGTACAGGCTGAGAAAATAAATTGTGATAATTACGCGTAGTAAGGGCCATAAGCGTCTGATACGTGCATCTACGTTGACTCTGGCGTCGCCCGTGGCCAAAGATGGAACTTCTATTTTGGCGCGCCCAGTGGCAACACTGTTAAAATTGGAAATCAACGTCCTTTATACAGTGTTCTTGTATAAAGGTCTGGCATGTACCTATGCTATCGTATGAGTTGAACTGGGTGACCCTTTGAGGCTGAGAAAGTAGTTCCTACCCAGTGGCACTGGTAGTTATCCAACCCACATTTTCCCCTATGAATATATGGTGTGTGAGGTGAGTTGCATGGAGTTGGAGCAAGAAATTGAGAAAATCTTATTACATTAGTGGCATTCAGTTTTCGTAGGATTGTAACTGATTCATCAGTAAGTATAAATGTTGGTTTTATGCTGTTGCATTGCTTACTTTTGAATATACTGAGCCTAAAATGCCATTTCTCATGCAGGAGCATTTCCAATATACCACTTCTCATGCATAATGCTGAGTAGTTGAGTGGCTCTGGCTTCCAAGGAAGGATATGGGTCGAAAAATACTTCATTACATTTTTTTCTATTCTGGAAGATCCAGAGAAGCATGCCAACTGGCAGTCAGCAGCCATGGCTGATCTTCAGCTGAATAGAATGTTATCAGTTTATAGCATTTTAAACCACCCAAGTATGGTGATTGCTTCATACCGGAATTAATGATATCTGAGAAATATACAGAGAAACTCCCCTGAATATGGTATGAAGCTTTGAATTTACGTGGATTCCATTGGACGATCTTTTGACCACTTTTATCTGGTAATATCAAAACCTGATAAAAGTGACTCAATAATATTATTACATCACAACGATGATTTCATTTTTTTATTTCATGAACAAATTTATCTTTAACCACCAGCACAACATTTAGTTATTTTTTACTCTCTCCTTAACCCTGTTATATTTTCTTTTTGATGCAGAAAAAAGGGTCTTCATCAAATTCAAACTTTATCAGTATTTCAGCATGATACTTAACCATTTTAATCAGTCTAATGTTTTAGACTAATCTGATGTGTCAGTCCAGTATTCTTCTGTCCAGTGTGTCAGTCCAGTATTAAGAAGTGTATGCTTTCCTTCTTGTTCTTATATCGAAACATGTCCAAAAGGACCAGGCAAAAGTGCTGCTGATGATCTTGGGATGAAAGGGAAGAAGGCATTACTTTTGTAAGCTAAACGAACATTGATAAATTAACTCTTTTTGTTCCGGTACATCTGCTAGTATCTCCTATGTCAGCAAGTAAACATACCATTAGAGACTTGTGAATATTTGGATTGGTGAGGTGAAAAAGCATATTCCTTTAGATGAACCTATTATTAGAAGTAATGCGCTTCAAATCCATGCCCAATGTAAATTTTTAGATAGAGAACTGGAAGGATTTTCTTTTGAAACTAGCCAAGGGTGGTTTGATGAATTTAAAAACAATTTCAGCCCTCTTATTTGAGGGCTGCTGGATAAGTTGGTTCTACTGATTGTACTGATCATGAAGTAGTCTCTAAATTCCCAGCTTTGTTCTTGGACCTTATCTTTGGACACAATGTGATTATGGACCGGAGCATGATTTTGATGCCAATGAAATGAACCTATTTTGAAAAAAAAATGTCACAGGGATCATGGATTGCCAAAGATGAGTCTGGCACTTGAATTTAAAGTACCGTATTCCTCCGAATACAGTCCCCTCCCCCCCTCCCAATTTTAGAAGTTCAGTTTTGGAAAATAATTTTTAAATGCAAAGTAGGACTTGCACATAATTTTCTCAGGTTAACATCTTGAGCACCTTGAGTAATAAAAATTTCCATTGTTTCAGTAATCAATATGTAGAATAAAGTTAATATATTTACCAAAATACTCAATATTATTTCACCTATTTGAATTGACTAGCTAGGTATTGTATTTAGGGAAACTATATTTCCATAATTAGGTGGAATGGAGAAGTGAAATATGTAAATGAGAAATCACTATTTTGAAATATAAGCACTGCCGTATGTGTGTTGGGAATCATGGCGACCTAATGTTTCTTTCATTTAAAATGCCACCCTCTGTAGTTATCACTTGCGTTGGTTGCAAGAAATAAAGGTTACTGAGATTGCAGTGAAGGATTATTTTAAAAAGGAATGACAATATAATTAAAAGACACAAATTCCTAAATTTATTTCTTCTTTATCGAGTTTTAATTTACGTTGTGGGTAGTTTTTTTTCAAATAAAAGCTTCGTTATATCCACGTTTGTGTACGTAATCACATAATAGCCATTGTCCGAAAGTACATATTTGGCAGCGGTATGGCATTTAATATCCACAGGTGTTCATGGGTCCGTTTACCAGATATTTCATAATTTTACTACCTTCTATACTCTGGATGGTATTTGTTTCATTTGATTATTTTATTTGTATATTCTATTAAATTTGTATTGGCGGCCAAATAATATTTCGAGTTGCATTTCGTTGAGAAAAATAGACAATGTCTGCTATTCCAGTTAAAACATATACTTTTCTTTCTTTTCCAATTAGTGACACCTCTACAAAATCGATGGATTTCTGCCTAAACATGATAGAATTTAGAATCGTGGGTCAATTCAACCCGTTTGCATGATGCATGAACACCCATAACCAGCACGGGTTATTTCCGATATCCATTAACGCAAGTTAATAATGTTTGAACAATGAATTTTCATTCGCAGATGAATACACGCAGGTACCTAGATGAATTTTGTATAGAGTCCTTTGGATTAAAGTTTTCGATTTCTAAGGAAGAATATTTGATCAAAAATTAGATAAGCTGTGACTAGGGACTTGGAAATTAATGACATAATTAATAATCCTAAATAGGAAATAAAAAATGGAACAGTAAAACTTATAAGATTTATGCGATATATCATCTGTAACGCCGTTATTGGCATGCCTACCATCTGTTGCAAAATTTGTCACCCACGAGTTTGAAGACCAATATCTCCAAGATGGCTAATGCGATTTTGAATTAAAATATATCAAATTAAAGCTTGTTTATTTCTACGTTTACTGATGGTATTAAAATATTTAAAAAAAATTTTTTTGTTGAAGTACGTGTTTAAAAATGGATTTTTAGTGAATTTTTTTGGGTGCCGGATGGATCCATCGAATTTGGGGAATTGTAAGAAAAACACAGATCGAGATATCAAACTTTCCTTTTCACATGTTGTAGCTAAAGACTGTGTTAATAGTCTTACAAAGTTTCATACTATTATGTTCATCAAAATTTTTGTTATTGATGAATTTGTCAGACTCCGTTATTTTCCGTCCCGCACACTTTCCATTCCATAAATCACCATTTGGACCTTTATCTTGCTCTTGCATCATTAATATGAATCCACTTATGAAATATCAATAGAATTTTTTTGTTATTTGATATCAATGTACATTTATTTTTTGCTGTAAAAGCATGCTCAACTGCCCCGAGCATGCCTGGAAGAGAAATGTATGGAATCTTCTGCTGCAAGCAGCTTGCCTATCGCTCTGGATGAGTCATGAGGACTCGACAATAGCGGCAAAAGTATCATCTTTAAGAATGCAAGTCAGTTTCATTTTAAGAACTGACGGTATCTTTGGAAGCATACCGTCATTATGCCTCCTTGCGCAAAGTTTTTGGAGACAGAGTTGAGAATAATTTAAAATGCAATTTGTTTCTTTTGTAGAGAAGCGGAAAAATGTGGGGACAAAAGCTATCTCACTTATCGCTGATTTTATTTTGGTGAATACTGCAACTTATAAACTTTCATTCAAGCATAGACAAGGATATTTTTCCTGTGCATACCAGAGAAATTTTCTCATGTGGTGTTTGGTGCACGCAGTACCTATGGTAGCTTACAACTTGGCAACCTCGAGCAGCTTATCTCTCCTGGCCGAAAGTCCTGTTGCGTGGAGCCTTGTTTCTGAAAAATATATACATGTTAAAAGCATATATAATTCTCTCAATTTGTTAAGTCATTTTATATGTGCTTAGTTTTCAAACACGAAGAATACCATCGAAATGAAATGTATTCCCGACCTCCGCATGCTGAGATAGTGCATGTTTTTAAAATTTGTCTTAACGTAATTGTTAACTGATCAATCTATTTTAAACTTTGTTTAGCCTATTTTCCATATCTTATGTGAAGAAAAGAGAAGTGGCTTATCTTGTTTATCTTCAAGTGGGCATCAAAAGTTGAACTTGCTTCCCGGAACTTGAAAAAATCTGGCCTTTTTATCTGTCTCGGTCGAAAAATTAATTAATATAACCAACTTTAAAATATATTTTTGACATTAGTAAATGTATAAATAAACAAGCTTTAGTTAGATATATTTTATTTTAAAATTGAACTTCCCATTTTTGAGATATCGGCTTTCAAACTCGGGGGATGGAATTTTACAATGGACATTAGGTGCCTTGAGCTCGAATATAGTCCCCCCTGACTTTTTCCACAAAGATTTCCACCAAAAAGGGGGGGACTTTATTCAGAGGAATACGGTAGTTTCAGACATAGTTACGTCTTTGCACCAATGCAGCAGGACACTTTAAAAGTAAACCAATGTTGGTGCATAGAAGTGTAAATCTGAGGGCACTGAAGGCCAAGACCAAGGCATTGCCTGCATTTTGGATGAGCAACAGGATGGCCTGGGTAATGGAATGACTATTTGAGGATTAGTTTTATCATTCCTTAGTTCCCAATGTGAAAAGGTACTTAATAGCGGAAGAATCTGACATTTAAAATGCTCCTGCTAGTGGATAATGTGCCACAAAACCCAAAATCCCTTGCTGAGGGTCACAGTGAATTTAAGGTGGAGTTCTTGCCACCCAATACTACTTCTCTTTTGCAGCCTTTGTATCAAGGTGTAATTGCTGCATTTAAATTGTACTACTTCTGCAGATGTTTTGTCTACATTCTTTCCATGTTGGAGGCAACTTTGTCTCTTTTAGTGAGTGACTGCTGTAAAAAGTTTCCTATTTTAAAATCCATTGAAATGATAAAAGAATTCTAGGATAAAGGGAAAGGTGAAACAGTGAACCGTTTCTGGAAAAATACTTCGGTCCGATGTTATTCGTGACTTTTAAAGGGTTTCCTAATACATAGGGACACCGAAAAATGGTAAATAAAAATCATCAAAAGCAGTGTTTAAAATGACAAATGCGGTAAATAAAATCGTTTTAAAAAGGTGAAAGCTGTGTTTAATGTTGGGAAAAAGGAGTCTTAAAGGAAGGGTTTTTTTTAAATATTATTAATAAATACTTCATACCAATGTGAACAAACAGTTAATTACATACATTTGAGATCCAATACAGAAGTTATGGCTACCCTATGCAACATAAAAAACACAGTAGGCGAAATTAAGTTAAAGGCAAATTAATGAGATAATGGTAATAACAATAACAGAGTGGAGTAGTGGACTGCAGGTAATGAAGTTCGATTCTTACGCTGTTTAAAATTTTTCTTTCAACCATTAAATAAAAAACTTTATCATCCTTCATTTCCAACCTTTGTGTGTGGATACTGACTTTTTTGTACTTCTATCGCTTCAACTAGATTTACAAATGCGTCACTCAAAAATACACTGTAAAGTTAACGTAATGATTCCACAATTAATTCTGTAATATAAATTTTTTCCAATCATTTCCTTTCGCCTAATTTAATTATTTTTTACTTATAATTTGGCATGAAATTTCTGATAACTTACTTTTTTTAACAGCCTACTAGCATTACCCTAGGAATACAGCACGGCTGTATTCTTAGGTAGTGTTAAGGATCGAACTCGCGACTGGCAGTACACTAGCCCTCATTTTTAACAACTACGCTCTCATAGGTTCACGGGAATCTGACGAATGTAGGCGACCCGCATGACATTCGAATTTTTTCTCGCACATCCGAGCCTATGGAGAAAAAGGTGAATACGAGTATTTTTTATTTTGTTTTCCTCGTTTGTGGCACGGAAAAAATCTTCTGATTTCGTGACCCGAGTTACTTAACTCTCCTTGTTGGTATCTACCATACGTGCATTCCATTCCTGGGGCGCATCGATCACGAGGCTGCGAGATGTTAAAATCTCCGATCCGGATCTGAATTTTTACTGTCTCTGGATATGATTTCAGTAGCGAATGAAATGAAAGACCCGTGGTTCTTTGGATCCGACCCGACCATCCTTAATTTATGAGTGGTTCATTTGTAAATCTAATTTAAACAACAAAGTCTAATAAAGTGAGTATTCAGATGAAATGGTTTGAAATTGAATATGATAACATTTTCGATGCAGTGACTGAAAGAAAAAATTAAACTGCGATTGGGATCGAACTTCGCACAGTACACTAGCTCTCGTTCATGGCTCTCGTTATATGCAAATGTAGGCTACCCGCATGTCATCCTACGTATTTTTTTCCCGCGATACCGGGGTAATGGCGGAAAAAAGTCATATATCTTTGTTTTGCTTCTAGTTGCACGGGAACGTTTTCATCTAATTACGTGACCTTAGTTACACATCCTCTTCTTGTCAATATCTACCGCACCTACATTCCATTCACGGGGCACTTCGATCGTTAAACCGTGAAAATTTAAAATCTACGATCCGGATCCGATTTTACTCCGTGTCTTTGGATCTGAATCCGGAACCGAGAAAAATGAAAGATCCGATCCGGCCATCACTAAAGAAAATATTTCATGCTACAAAAATTCAGCATTGCAAAATATCTCAAATTTCGTTAAAAAAATCGCGTTTCAAAGAAGACACGGTTATTTCGCAATTAAACCCAAAAAGTCGCTTATTTCGTGAATCCTGTCGCAAAAAACTTTTCGCGAAGATGTCATGTCCCTACTAATACATAATCCCGAAGACTTATGAGGAATTGAGGGCAAGGGATTACAAAATCTGGATGAAATTGTGGTAGAAAAAGTGCTAGTCTGAAGGAGAGGAAATGATGACTGATGAATTGGATGTCATGGTGCAGTCATCGAGTGAGGATGAAAATGAAGGTGGTTATTCTGAGGATTGAGAGCCTGAAAAGCTCACCTTGATGGTTATGGTGCTGGAAATGGAATTGAAAGGCTCTGAGATAAACATACAGCTTCAAGGATCTGTGAGGAAACACTGCAGGGAGAAATTTACTTCCAGTTAGTGATTGTTAGTCTACAAGAAATGTTACTGATGAGCATGTACCCAAGGTAATACAGCAATATTTTCCTTCCATTAGACAGCAGAATTTTTGTGTAATAGTTCAATCCCTTGTGGCAAGATACCTTCCTCCACTTGTGACATGAGATGGCTCAAGCAGATTGAGTTCTCTGGGCATGGTGACTACTAGCACCATGTTTCACCACAACCTCAAGATTGAGTCTAACAAATGCCCAGAAAGTCATCAGCGTGCTCACCTGGACATCAAAACTACTTGAGGATCAGTACTTGGTTACATTAAAAGTGAGAAAAGTGCTTGGAATTAGCCATGGAAAAGCTTGTGATGAAAATGTCATACTCACCTTAGAATTAGATGAAAATCAATTTATGAAGTGTGTTGAAAAAGCAGCAAAAATGAAAGTTCTAACATCAATAATGAACACCTTTGGATTGAAAGACTGCCTACTCGGTGTGTGTATTGTTTGGCGTTTGTGCTGTCATTCCAAATTCATTCACAAAAATCACAAAAATATATAATTCAAATGAAGTATTGTGGCATGTATTGTGATAGGAATTGATTTGTAATATAATTTTTAAAAAGAAGACGAAGGTGTTTATTATGTGCCTCCCAAGTCACATATGGAGAAAATCCAGTTTTGCAAGTTAAATAGAATAATCTAAACAAATAAATTAAAATGTTTGCAACTACAAGGACATAATTACAAATGTATGACTCTTATTTTATCAAAATTCTCTTTCATTTGTGTATTTCATATTGTTTTGAGAAACCACCAATATTATGCTGCCCTTTGTGGCTCTCAAAAAATTGGGCCATTTTCCATTTCACTGCAAAAACGTAACTCAAAGTATTTATTAACAAATGTCCATTACCTGAATTAAATGTAGGACAAAATATCTACATGCTGATATTCTCTGTATGAATATCATTTATTCTGTTTTTGAGATATAAAGCCTTAAACTTGAGTCTGTATACTTTTTTCTCAGACAGATATGTGTATGTAAATGTGCTGTTTGGTCATTATTGTCATAATTAATTGTTGAGTGCACATCAACATAAGGCATCTTATGTATTTTATAAGGAGGTATAATTTCTTGGGAAGTGTAAATGAAACGTTTTTTACAGTAAATGAACTCCAGATATTTACAAAATAATCTTTAATGAAAGTAAAGCATATAATTCCCCCTGAAGGTTTTTTGACCCTACATACATCTTCAACTTATCCTGGAAGGCCTAACCTGAACAGCATGTTTTCCTCATTACCTTGTTCAGAATTAGGGGTCCCTTCGTAAACGTTCCAACAGGGGTCCTCTGTACTATTAAACTATCTTAAGTGCTTTGTAAAAGAAAAAGTAGTCCTATGCTAAATTATGAGTCAATTTTTGTCATAGATTTGTTTTACATAGGTGTATATTTTCATTTCGAAAAATACATATTACATGTTTAATTTTATGATAATTCTTTATGTCATCTGTTATAGATTCACTATTTGATGTGCCTTTCTGCTAACTATGCTCACATACGTGACCATGAGAAACTTCAGGAGCTGCAAGAACTCCAAATGCTGCATGATCCTGACATGTCAGCTCATTCAAAGGATCGCTTCTAGGATAAGGCCAAAGAAATTTTCAGTGGGGGAAGTAGTCGACACTTGAGCACAAGGTCATCTTCAACCTTGCACGAGCAAACTTAGTGGTCTGAGAAAATGCTTGGAAGATTTTCTTTTACAATCTATTTCTCCTTGCAAGTAAGCTTGTGATTGGTTGATTTTATTGAAAAGCAAAATGTCAGTTTGGTTAAGTATTGTAACTGGCCTTGTGAAATAATTGCGGATTGTGTGAACTATGTAAGATTTGATAGGTAGGTCTCTTCATTTGATTTTAATGTAAAATCCTCATTTAATGCTGATTTGCTTCTCAGTTCGTGGGGAATGCAGCCTTTAAAGTGTGCTTGAAAAATATTCCACATGAACTGTTGACGAAATTCCATTCCTCCTCTTTATAATCAATATCAAATTAATGTTTCCTTCAGCAGTAGTATGTTTGACTTGAATGTCATGCAAAATGCTCACTTGGTGACATATCAGTAGTAATATCAGTGAAATAGTTATATATTGCACTGATTTTGTTATTTGCTGCTAAATTAAGAATCTCATGCATTTATACAGTTAAGGTTTTCAAAGCTTATAATTGAAACTTAGAGATGGAAGGTTTAATACTTTCAACAGCCATAATATTTTTTAAGGTTATTCCTTGGTTAAAACTATACATTTATTCTCAATTATTTCTGTTTCATAACTTTATGGAGAAAAACTATTATTGCCTGTACTCTCTAAGTCTGCTTTAAGATGGATTTAAATCAAGAAAACATTCATGAGGATTTGGCTGAGTTGAGTTTGGTGAAAGAAAAAGAATGTGTTGTTGAATATCTGCAGTTTACAGTTTGGTCATAATTATTTCAATAACTGTATCAGGAAAAATGATGTTTAACTGTATAAATTTGTGAAAATCTGCTACAAAAAAGGCTTGTGCTTCCTATATCACTCTAAGTGGGCCAAGTTACAGGTTAAAGTCATCATTCTGTCAATACTGATCCTTGTTTGAAATCTGATATCTCTATGTAATCCTGCCAATTTATTCATAAAATTGTACCAGGTATGCAGTGTAAAGATGGCTGAAACTGATAGATGATCAAACCTTGTTTTAATTAATAGAAAAGACTACATAGACTGGGAATAGCTTCAGTGGTTTAGTTATTTTATTATGCTAAGCCCAGTGCACTGGAAGCTTAAGTTCAATTCTTTCTTTTCTTTATAAATTGTGAACATGAAAGTGGCATCAGTTACACCTTAATCTGCCATATTTACTACTGCATTATCGACTTAATTGCATTTATGGTGTTATCAAGTTTATTGTGGATTAATTGCTCAATGTTTTCTTATCTTTTTATTCTGTCAGTGATACTTCATCACCAAAAATGCACAGCATTGTCATATTTTCCCATTGATAATACATGTGTTATGAAAATGGCATAGCTGCATATTATATAGTGGAAAAAAGATAATTTTGATATTGTGTGCAATTTGACGATGATGGCTAAAATGTATTTTTTAATTTCATAATTAGATAAATGAAACAAACAAGTTAAAGTAAATTACTTTTGACTTCAACAAAATTTTACATCTTGACACTCTCTTTGATTTCAATCTCTGAAGTAATGTGCTTAAGGATTTATATTTTTAATTCATTTCACAAGCACATCTGATTGCAAGTTTCTTCTGATGTGAATATTCCAGTACTGCTCCTTTTTTACACCATTTATAATCACAAATGTAAGTACTGACGTTCATTTTCCTAGCTGCCTCACTATTCCTTTTCTCCTTAGCAAAATCAATAACTTTGGGTTTGAGGACAGCTAGAGTTTGAAGAGAGATAAGCTACACTCTGTATTTCTGTACTCGATTGATTATTTTCCTAGGAGCAACTCTTACTTGTGAAAACTAAATACTTTTAAAATATCTATAATTTAAGACTGAAGCAAACTTGTAAATTTGGTATTATTATGTATTTTTTATTGTGGATATAGCCAAGACAAGGATATCATTCCTTTGCTCATTTTCCTGAAAACTGCTGTTTATGAGTCAATAAATGAGTAAATAAATAACATATTATGTACTATCTGTACATTTGATCTTGTGGTATACAGTATATGTACTAGTTCATGAGAATTAGTAACTCAGTGAGGGTATTATCAATGGGAAAGTATGAAAATTTCATAACAAGGTGCAGCTCTATCATTTGTTAATGTAAATTTGGGTCTCGTTAATGTGATAAGTTTTTCCAAGGGAAAATTTACTCTGTGTGGTTGTGTCGATATTTTGTCATAAAATGTACGGAATTCCTGCTATTAAAGCATGTCATCCTAAATGATGTTAGCCTTGAAGGTGTAGCTCTCCATTGAAATAATTTTTTTATTTACAATAATTTTTGTTAACTATTGTTATTACTTTTAAAAACTCTTGGTGAACAATTTGTACTAACTTATCCCTGTAGTAAATCATAAGAAACTTTGTTTAGTCATGGTCTTTAATTAGGTTTATATTAATTTTTTCATTCTAGTTGCAATAATCCATGATTTATATTGTAGGTGTTTTAAAAAATGCAGTGGTCCTTCAAACTTAAGTTTTTAAAATCTTTGTCAGAATTAGATTTTCGCTATCATAAAACAGTGATAGATGGGAAAATTAATGGTAATACATGAGAAGGCCTAACGGCAAGTGACCCACAGAACTTATTTCCATCCTCAGTGTATTAATTAAGGCAGTGAATTTAATTTCATTGTTTGAAAATGAAACTTGATTACATGACTGCACTTAAATTATGTCATTTATCAAAAGTGCATATTTTTTGGCTTAGATTTCATTTTAACTAATTATACTTAAGCCATCAACAGTATAATCCTACTATGAAATTTGGACCATAGATTCAGTGCTCATTTTAAGCAATTTGATTTCAATTAACCAAGTAGATAATTTTGAATGGTGTGATAGAGTCAGTTTGAGGTGTGTGTAGTGGAGGCAGTCAAAGTTTGATAATTTCCTCAATGATTTTTGTTTTTACCAACCTATTTTATAATTGTGATACAATTTACTGCCTGGATAAGAATATTCTATTTGAAATCCCATCAATCCCTGTGGATGTTACTCAGATTTTTTCCAAGATTGATGTTTTATAATGTTCTATATTAATTTTTTCATTCTTATCTGTTGAAAGCTACATGACTTTTAGTTCCTAGAAATCCCCTCTCCAGTACGTCATATGATAAAAAGTAGAACTTTTTCACTGCTAATGCATATTTAATGAATTAATTTTACAAATTGATTGACAAAGAACTTTACAAGTACAGAGAGCAATTTTTTATTGTGGTGTTAAGTTGCTGTGTAACATTAATATAATTGCCTGGTGCAAAATTCTCATACATAGAATTGAGACAAATTGTGAAGCTTTCTGTTAATATAAACTTAAGTTTATATTAACAGAAAGCTTAAGTTTATGATAATTATCATTGATGTTATCCTAGTTAATGAAACTTAATATCTTGCTTTTTATATTTTCAGAAATTAAACTTCAAGTTGTCTCTTTTTTTCAAACAGTTAATATAGAAAAATCAGTTTAGACATCAATTTTTTTCAAATTTGGTTCAGGCAGTGTTTTGGTCCTGGTTGTATAATTGTTATCATTCATAAGTGCTTTTTTTCCATTCCATTTGAATGATGAACTATCATGTAAAACTACAGGATAGACACACATTATTCTGGAATATCACCATAATATATTGTGAAAGCTTCCATGTTTAACTAGAAATCTGTGGTTGCTCAGTGCCTTAAATGGGATTTTATGAAAGTACATCATTACACATCGATTTCTCATGAACCATTGAGTTAGATTTACCTATTGTAGAATAAATGAGGATATTTTGATCTCTGTGATCCCTATAATATCCTTGCACCCGCAGATTGGAGTAAAATAGTGTGACCTTTTCTCATCTGGGAATTTCTTTGGCGACCAGCACTGCATTATATTGTACATAATGTTTTTATCTGTCATAACTAGGGAAAATGAAGGAATTGTCTCATGAAATATATTGAATGTAAATCATGAAATATTTTTATATTGGAATTATATTCAGTAGATATTATGTAGGTACAAGCTTTTGATATGTGTAGGTATCAAGGGAAGGAAGGGTTTGTAGTTGCAGGAGAGATTGGAGGATGGGGTTTGCCCTTGTATTTCATTTCCAATTAGACACCTAGGGGATTGAAAGTGATGATTGGAGTGACTTCTCATTTAGTGTCACTGCTTGTAGGCAAACTTATAAATGTCGTATAGTGCGAATGAAGGACAGTGTTGCATTTAACTCCTGCCATGTCAGGAAAAACACAAGTGCTGATATAGGCAGCTAATAATTTATTAATATTGTAATTTTTTTAGGATATGTTAGAGGTGAGGAATAAGTTTGTGTAAATGATGGTATTATTATGATTTTTTAAGGAAAGGATTTGGTTGCAGCAGATAATTTGACTGTGGGTTATTGAAATGGTTTTGAAAAGAAAGGAAAATATTATTTAAGAACAGCTGAAAAAACTATATTTTGTATTGTAATTTCTGTGTGTCACATAAAGGTGATAGTATGGAGTCTGTTTTTACTGTTTATATTGCTGAAGCTAATGAAACATGCAAGGTAAAGTGAATTTTCCTATTTACTTGTACCCACAGTATACATTTGAAAGTATTTACCCTTTTATGGTTTGAACAATGTGACTTGGCACAACTGTGTGTTTGTGTATGTTTTTCAACTTCGGTGCTTAGTTTTTAACTTTGTAGTGTTTCTTTTGTTTTACTATTTATATGAATTTTATATTAAACATTTTATAAAAGGACTGTGCTTGATTTTATTTCCTTTTGTTTTTCTAGACAACATTTTTGTGAAGAGGAAGCCACGGATTCATTTATAAATCCTCTAGGCATGAGCCTAATAAAAAGTATTTTTTTCTATTATGCCCTTAAAAGAGAGCATGCAACTCTCTACAAGACCAGCTAGAAAGAGGTAACAATGCATAATTATTTCTGGGTTGTAGCCTTTTACAGTTTGAGTCCTGATTAAAACATTTGTGTCTGTTTAATAGTTACATAATGAGGATAATTTCTCTGGAGAAGATTCTGATTCAGTCATCTGTAGGTTATTACTTTTTTAGGAGTTCTAAGTTTACCTTCGACAATATGTGCCCTTTCACTACCAGTAAACAAGGTAACATATAGTGACTTGGGTATTTCACCAACGTTGTTACCTTGGTGGTGGTATGGTATATCTCTTGCCTGTCAAACTCGAGGTCATGGGTTTGAGTCCTGCCCGGGGAGATATTCTCTTTCCAGGGTGTGTTTACGCGATTCATTGCAAGAAAGGTCTATATGGTACTAAATTTTCTGAAAAAATAAAACCTGTTTACTTTAATATTTATCTACATTCATATTTTCATTAATTATTATACTATTCATACTTTGAGTATCTCTATCAGAATACCAGCATTATTTCTCTCCTTTTTTCCTTTTATAGAGCTACCTTCATTGCATCCACCAACCTCAACCTAGATCTCAAATACTATCAAAATTTTTCCCCGAGGTTAACTTATTGCAAATTTTATTGTGAAAAGTTTTGCATAGGTTTATAGGTGTTTTACTTGCCTTAAACCAAAAATATAAAAAGTGTAATAAACTCTGATGTATGCAATTGAAAGCAGGTGGAGTGTAAAACTCTTGCTTTTCTCTTTATGTAGCTAGTGTCGTGACTGTTAACAGCTCATCAAACCACCCTTTGAAACAACCTTGATTCAAGCAAATTCAACCATTCTACTTTTAGCTCATAGCAGGTAGACTGTCTTGCTCATTTTTTACGAAAGAACTTTATATTTATACTGTGGATGATGGTTAATTTTAGGAAAGAAAAAAGTATTAGTTACACAATATAATTATCTGAAGCAAATATCGAAAAGTAAACCATTGGCCCATAGATCTATCTGCCTGAGGTCGTGTGAGAGGACTGATAGATTGGCTATAATACTCACAATAAAAGTGTTAAAATGATTCAGTAGTCTATAATTTGTGTATTCTTTCTTTTTTATACCTGCAATGCTTTTTTTAATTTCAGTTACTTGAATATCACACTTCTGTAGCATAGGTCATGTTATTTTGTAATGCTGGTAGCAAGTAATTGAATTATATATCATGTGTATGCTACCTAATTGCTTGTTTATCTAAAAAAAGTCTTTTGAGTGCTGAGGACTTTAAATCTTTCCTCACCACTCAAATTTGTAGTTTAAATAAACATATCCACCCTCCCCACATGTAAATGACTAAGGTTGATGGATATATCAGCTTTCCCCATCTAGGGGGAATGAACTCAAGCACTGCTGTATTAAACTACTTCAAATGTGTAACATCACCTATGAGCATTTGAATACAATTTTGTAGAAGTGATTTTTTTGTATAACAACACCTCAGTTGCTGAATACTTAACATGTATTGGTATTATTAATCTAAACGCTAGGAGGACAGGAGTTTCGCTGTATCTAGAAGGACGGCAAGGGGTCATTTGACCCCGACTTCGTTTTACCAAATTATAAACTTTTATGCATTCCCATGGATTGTTTTCTTGTAGTGGTGTTGATGTTTATGTAATACTTATACCATGAGGCATTTAATAAGGCATTCTGATGGTTATAAGTACAAAATTATCACTTATGTAAATCATAATAATTTATAGTCAATGGCTATCAGGCTTCAAGTTTATAATGAATGAAATATAGGAGGCCGATACATTGTGGAATTCCATAATGTGATGTAGAAAAAATTGCTTTGCAAAATTCCACTGTAGAAAAAATTTATTGAGTCAACATGTTTCACCACATCATGGCATCTTCAGGACTGACAAAAAGTTAGCAAAGCGTGAAATATATAGTCACATGGGAAGAGGGGTGGTGCTTGAGGTAGGAATGTTGACGTCATGGGTTTGAGGAGGTAGGGTGGGATGGCGTCGACGTCCGAGCGAGGGTGTTTGGAGGGTATGCAAGGGATTAGCTCTGGGAGGTCAAGGAGAGGGGAGTGGAAGGGAAAAAGGTGGTCGTTGGTAATGGCTTCTTTCTTCTTCACGGCCAATAAGATGGTTAATTGTTCCAGGATGTCCATTCTAGTGCCCTTCTTCTCCTTGTGCATCATCTCAGGTATGAAAGCCACTTGATGCCCCTCCACCATGAGGTGGGCTGCGAACTGCGACTTCCCCTCCCTCTTGTGCTCTGCTGCCCAGACTCTCAGGCTTCTCCCCATCTGCCCGATCAGCTTGTAAACGCCGCTCTGGTCCATGATATGTGGCATCTTTAACTTTGGGGAGCAGATATTTCAGTTTTATTTTGTTGTGGAACGCCAGTTTGATATTAAGATACTCCAGAAGGTTGCCTAATTTAATAGAGGCATTTCCAATATAATTGATTTGCCGCCAATTATGTGTTTTAATTGTTGCCCTGAATAGATTTGTTTGATGGCTATTTCTTTTTGCTTTTTGACAGTTAATTTATTAATGATAGCCTCTTGAGTAACCATTGGCTGTGGCTATGGACTTGATGATGGTGATTTCCTTATTGTAATCCGCTGTGGTGAGTGGGATGTTGATAGCCCTGTGGACCATGCTATGAAAGGCTGCTAGCTTTTGGTTGGGGGGTGTTTTGAGGTGGCGTGGATGACATGATCCGTTTGGTTGCGATACCACTTTGGTTTGCGATGGATGCCAAACATGTGTTTTCCATTCTGCACCGAAATGGTTAAATCTAAGAAATTCAGCCGATCGTTAATCTCTCTCTGAAAAAGAATATTAAATTCACTGTCGAGGTCCAAATTAACGATCGGCTGAATTTATTAGAGTCTAAGCAATTTTTTCTATATCACTTCAAGTTTATAGCCAATATAATCACGCAATTGCAATTACAGGATTTATAGGAGTTTTCATTTTCCCTGACTTTTCCAGACCATTATTAGTGATTTTCCCTGACTTTTGAGCACCTGAAAACTCCAAGATTTTGGTCATTTATAGAGATAAAAGTGGTAGTGAGGAAGCAAAGAAGTCTAAACTTATGAAAAATTGTAGGTTTATTTTCATATTAATCATATGAACTTCCAGTAATAAGGGATCAACAACTTTAAGTCAACAAAATAAAAATTATCATTCCTTACATTGATATGCCTTCAGAAAGGGTTTTAATTGCAGAAAAATATATGCAAAGAAGGATAACCTGGCTTTTCCTTCATAACCTGATGTCATGTTAAAGTAGTTCTTTGAATCAATCTTGATTTTTTCTTCCTCACATCCTTCTACAAATTTGGCTGAGTGACTTCAAATTTGACTGAGAATAACTTTTTCCTCGCCAGACGGACAAAGCAAAGCATTCCTGGCGAAATTGCTAGCCCACATTCTAATTGCTATCTGAATGAAAATATGAATGGCACACCTTTCGCCAATCTATTCACCAAATCATGCAGGCTATAGCCAGAAAGAACCAGAATAGGGCCCCTGGGCTGCCTCTGTAACGAAGCCGGCCTAAGGCCAGCCGTCCCCTCCCCTTCACCCTCCTCCTCCGCTCCTATGTGCAGTTTTTGATCTCTTGGCATTTTCAGGTGATGAATTTAAACATTTTGTGATTTTTCCCTGACCACATGTTAAATTCCCTGACTTTTCCAGGATTTCCATGGCTGTTTTCATTTTCCCTGACTTTTCCAGGTTCCTATAAACCCAGAATTATTTATTGCCATTAAAGTTTCACTTAAAATATTTTTGAGAATAATGTGAAGGTTTAGGATTCATTGATATAAAAATAAAAAAATGTTACTTCGCATAACATTTTAGGCCCATAGTTTTCTTTTTGACACATTCCACAAAATATTTTTTGCGCTGAAAACAACATGAGAAGCTACGGTTTTGACAATTTGGAGATTTGTGGCACCTTATTCTCTTTTATGCTCTTTATAGGGACCTGAAAGTGGTATCTAATGAAGTTTTGCCTGTTTGATTGGTGCATGATGGTGGAGGTTGCATCGGAAAAGATTACTCACACCTTTTCAACTAATTTTTCGGGTATCTTTTCATGGCTCAGGTTAGAATTTGTTTACTTCTACAGTACTGAGCTATTACTCGAGATTGTATCCAATTTATTGAAAAATACATGAATCGGCCAACTACAGGTGAAATTGTGTAGTTTGTTCCGCGTATACTGTGTAAAAGGGCACCTGCATTTCAATGGAGCAGCCCGAAGGTTGGCAAGAAAATTTTTCTAAGGTGCAGAAGCAAAAAATAAAATTCATGTGCCTTTAGCACTAGACTACGAGTCATCCTTGATTTCAATCGTGAATACTGAATTTCAATCGTGAATCGTGAATAAAGAACTGATCCCAAGGCATTGCGCTAGAGAATATACATATTTAGCTCCAGGTTTTATTCTAACTATTTTTTGGGCAAATTCCACTGTCACAAGAAGCTGCATTCATACATCAGTGCGATAATTATAAGTGTGTCCTCTCTCGACAAATACAATTATGATCATGAAACTTCCTCATGCTCAACAGTACATTTTACAATATGTACTGTCACTGACTGACAAGCGGAACATGCTCATATCCCCGGATCTTGAATTTTCGTTTTGGAATGCGGTATAGACCTTGGAAGTAAATGTTACAACCCACTGATGGTGGGTCCCAGTCACATGGCGGAGGGCTGAACAAAAAGAGCAAGGGCAAGTGAATTTGCAATCCAGGCAGGAACGGATTCAGCCATTCAAAAAAGATGTGAGGTCAATGGTCCATAATATTTCGTACCAGTTCTCTAATCCCTTGAAACCATTCCTGGATAAAGATACACATCCATGGGATTAAATATAATTTCGGAAGTACATACAATAAAAATATAAGATTTGCATACCTACCTAGTAAGAAAGTTACCCATGGAAAAATACAATTGAAATTCATAGGAGGCATTCATGGGGGCATTTACTTTCCATGTACTGCTTGTGGTTTCCGAAAAAGATCTGGTGCAAAAAAAGTCACTCAGTTTGGATTTTGCTGTCGATGTCCAGAGGCATGGAGCTGGCTCGAAATTTGTAACATATGTACTTGTTCCAAGTGGCAGAAGTCAAACAAAATTCGTCTGCCCTTAGCACCCTACAACAAGTTGCCCTTCATTCGAATAGTAAATGTTTCATTATATTCAAAACTCTATCCCAAGGCATTGTGCTAGAGAATGTATTTGGCCCTAGTTTTCATCCAACAGCTTTTTATAGGCAAATTCCATTGTCCCTAGACGCCTCTTTCATGTGAGTGCGATGATTATAAGAAGGTCCTCTTTCGACAAAAACCAATTGTGATTATGAAACTTTCCATGCACCACAATATATTTTACAATACTGTCACTCACCAACAAGTGGAGCACACTCAATATCGCCGGATCTTGAATATTCATTTTGACATACAGTATAGAACTGTGCTAAATGGTACATCCTACTGACGGTGTGTCCCAGACACACAGCGGAGGGGTGAACACCCGGAAAAAGTACAATGGCGAGTGCGTATGCAATCGGGGCTGGGAAAAAAGTCATTTGAAAAAGAGGATGAGGGGTTGACGGTCCATAATATTTCATACGTTCTCAAATCTCTCTAAACAATTCCTGGATAAAGATGCATATCCATGACAATGCATGTGATTTCTCAGGTACGATAAAAATGTATGATTTGCATAATAAAATTACCTGCATAAAAATGCCATCAAAAAGTGAAATTTACTCAGGGGGACATTAATTTTTCCTGTGCCGCTTGCGGGTTCTCAAAAGGATCTGGTAGAAAGAAAATCATTGAGCTTGGATTTTGCTGTGGGTGTTCAGAGGCTTCACCTGGAATCAAACCGAGCACCCTTTGGTCCATAACTCAAGCACTAACCCTCTGGGCCACCTCGCCGCTGTGTAAAGGGATTTTCATACAAGATTTAGAACCTAAGGTAAGAGGAATACTATAAAGATATGCTGTGAAAACAAGTTAGGGGTCGAATGACCCCTAGCCATTCTCCTAGGTACAGCCTCTTGTAAAAAATTATGCTATGCTGAATCTCTTGTAAGTTTTATCAGCAGCTCTCCTGACTTAACACTAATGCACAATACTGTATTCCACTTCTTGCTGCTGAATAACCTTCTAACCTTTGAGTACAGGGCGCCTATTTCTCCCTCTCTCTGGAACCTCTCAACCTATTTACATTGACCTTTTTGCCACTTTTATCTCACTCTCTTCATTCCCCTCCTAAGTCTATTGCTTGTTTCCTTAAATATTATTTCGCCTTCCTGTGTTTAAATCTTTCTATTTCCATCATTCCTCAATTTCCTCCATAGTTTGTGTCAACACTCAATGTGTCTTGACCACTCTTGTGTCTACTGCACCATACTGCTTGCTTTTCTGCATCTTTCCTCATACACCTGTAAACTAATTCCTGATATTCTCTCCGATTTACAACTACAATTTTTTCACACTGTTCCTAATCTTGGCCCAACCATATGTAATCTAGTTAATATATTTCTCCATGTCCCCCTGCATACAATGCAATACAATGTTTAACACACGAGGAATTGTCTCCTGCAAGCAGCTCGTCTATCGCTGTGAATGAGTCTTGAAGACGCGACAATATTGGAAAAAAGATATCGTTTTTAAACATGCAATTCAGTATCAGTTTAATAACTTTTTGGAAACATATCATCGCTATGATTCCTAGAACTTTCACATGCTTTCATTTCATGAAAAAAATTTTGTGTATCATGTTTATTAGCTCTTCAAATCTTATTTGTATTATTGCAATAAAGAGTTGTATTTGTGAAAACTATTCTTTAATTTGTTTTTCATTAAATGCAGCTGCTCAAGTCTTTTCTTTTCTGTTATTATCAACTTTACATGTAGGATTCGAGAGATTCAAGAACCTCTTAGGATTCGGATTCGAGAAAATTTAGGATTCGTCCCACCTCTACTGTTTTATAAAATTTCAGACCAAAATGAACAAAGAAAAATAATTTCAAATATATTAAAAATATTTTACATAGAGAGAAATTAAGTTTATTTTCAAAAATGGTCAAATGACCCCTCCCGTCCTTCTAGTGTTAAAACATTCACATAAACAGGCAGTTCCAATTCAGACCATAGGTACACAGCCAGAGACTGGCTTAGCACAAGTTTTTCTTTTATCCTAAACTAATATTCTGATTACAGTCAACAGAGATTTTTCATTTATTATGTAAGTATTTGAAAAGACTTGCTTTTTTCAAAAATAAATATGATTTTTGGGACAACACTTCCACTGTGGTGAAGTCTTACATATCCTCTCAAAGAATATGAAACCAATGGGTGAAATATAGCTGGCTAACAAGGTGGAAATAAGTTTGGTAGGGAAACAATTCCCAAGGAGGAAGGAAAGTCAACATGACATCACTTTGACCTCAGAATGACCCAGGAAAAGTCACTATTCAGTCATGACTCTGACCGAAGGAGTAAGGGAAGTCAACATGACATCACTTTGACCTCAAAATGACACACGAGAAGAGGGTCATTTTGAGGTCCATAAGGGGGGCCAGTTCCTTTCCCTGGGCCAGCTCTACAGAGGATTATTAATTTTGGGGAGTCCAAAGGCTTCACCCGAGATTTGAACCTGGGTCTCTTCGGCCAATAGCTACATCCATTAGGCCACTCAGTGGCATAGCCAGATTCTAGGTCTAAATTTACAAGACGATGCCTCCTAAAAATTCCCCCCTCCCCTTCGGCACCTCAAGACCCAAAACCTGACTAGTCCACTAGCCCTGGACGATATACCGTGAAATATCACGATATTTAATTATATCGGGAATCCTATATTGAGTTTTGAACATTATAGATAGATGGTTGTTCGATAAATCGGGCCAAAAGTATTGGGACCGATAGACTATTGGAACCGATAAAATATTACGATATATTATAAGATATTTCAACAGAGAGAAATTTTGTTTAATGCTCATTTCGATTATCATTATTAATTCCTTTACCTTTCTTGGATTTTCCGGTGAATTCCTCCGGATGTCTTTGGACGCCTCTACCCAAGCAGCATCATGATATCGGCACAATATCATTTTTACACCGTCACATATCACTTATTGGTCAATCCGATATTGGCTACCGACCGATATCGGCTAATGTCAAAAGTGATAACATTTGCCATTATAAAAATGACATTTACTATATTGGGCCGATATTAATTTGATGATAAAAATACGTCTTTCGCCACTATACAGAGGCATACTTATATGATATTGGGCCGATGTATATTTGATATTACCATTGACTGATTTTTCATTTACATGATATTGGGATGATTTAATAAGTAAGATACTTAAAATATATCCTGGATAAACATGTTTAAAATATTTATGAGGGAACGGTCGTACAATAAAACAGCAATGGAAAAAAAAGTGCTGAGAGTTAGTTTCCAACTTAGAAAGTTCACTTTGAACTTTACCCCTAACCCATCTTTCATGTTGATAATGAAGTGATTTTATTTAAGAGTTTTTGATAGTAATGACATACCTACTTATTCATTAGTAGAACAATCAGGTTTGGTCACAAATAGTCAAAGTGAGGTCAAAATGATGGCTAGTCATTTAAGGTCAAGATGACATCATTAGGAGTCACAAAGGATGTCATTTCAAGGGACCATTTTGATGTCACCGTGACTACCTAGCTGTGACTTGAAAATGACATCATCCTGATGTCATAATGACTTTTCATTCCTCCTTGGGAATAGATTTTTGAGGGATAACTGGTAGGCAGGAAAAATGTCATATAGCAGCTTAATTTAGCAATTCTCATTTAAAAGTCCTTGAAAAAAAAAACTTAAAAATGTTATTCCTCTTAGACCTACATACATAACTTTGTTCAGATGCATTCTGGAATTCGTACTGTGGCACAATTTGTTTTCTCGAAAAGATCTAAAACAAAATTTGAAACTACTTGTTATCAAAATTGAAGGACAGGGATAGTATCATTTACAATATTTCAAAGTTTAACTAGAACTTACTCTCTTTACAGAAAAAATTTGTTTTGAATGGGATGTCTAATAATTAAAGTAGGCCATCTGACCCGCTTTCACTTAACATCCCTTTATTTCATGCAATTACCAAAGAAATCTGGTAGTTTATTGGCAATGATGACTATTATGTGCATAGCATACATTTTGAATTTGTTGATTCTCCTCTAACTTGTTGAGACGCTAGTCACATTTCATTGGGCCAAAAATTATAATTTGTCCACTTACAGAATGTACACATTTTGAGACAAATGTTTTTCTAGGGTGAACCATTTGGCATGTAATAGGTATTACACGCAAATACTGGGAGGCTTTCAAAAAGTGTCAAATGATGTAGGTACCTAAATAACTTCATTTTTGTTTTCAACTTACATGAAACATACCGTTGTTCTACATAAAGAGTTATCTTATTATAGTTTGCTTAAACTTTGTATTTTGTTTTGAAAAAGGACAGCCCTTGTTTCAAATTTATCATAATTGATAAAGCAGCACCAGGTTCATTTATAGTTTTTTAACGTCAATTAAATATAGATCCACTACCTTAAGAGAAACTAAATATATTTCTTTGAAGATGTACATGTAAGTCATACATGTGTATAAAAAAATACGGGAATCATTCCATTTCACCATTCATAAAGTTAAATGTAATTTATTACAGGGATTTACATTATTAGGATAAATTTTTAACAATAAACTTGTCTTTAGGAGGTGAAGGAATATTAACTTCAATATATACATTTTAACAATCTTATTAGGCCATTGCACTAGCCATTTCTGTCCAATTTCAGCATTCACAACTACCAATTAAAGGCTTAACACAATCAAACACAGTCAATAAGAATTTTATCATCTTGTGAGACTATACAACATAAACAATTCAATATGGACGGATTAATAACAGTATTATTTACAAAATTATTTTACAAAGAGTGATTCCAAGACTCATCTCCGAATTATTCATCTTATTCCACGTGTCTTACAATAATTAGACTTCCTTTCTTGCCCATTCATCAAATGATCAATGATTTTAGGCATAAGGGCCAACTTCTCTCTCACATGTAATGGCAATAAATCCTTCTGTTGGTACAACACTCTTCTGCCATCTTTTTCTACATATTCTGTGGTGGCTTTACTTGAGCTGACAGTGATTCGTGATCCATCTAAATATTCTACCTTGAGATCTCCAGAAGGCAACTGTATTAAAGGACATTTTGTTTAAAACATATTTTCATCCAAAACTATGAAATAAGAACTTAAAATGCATAAGACTACACCTCATATAAAGAAAAACTCACCTGAGATGCAAAGCCAACATTGGGCACGTTAACCTTCCTAATAGGCTCCACTGCCTCATGAACACCTTTCAACTGTGACTTCAAAACAGATGCTCCACCATTTATATATGATGGATTCACCAGCATGGAATTCATTGAAGAAGTTTCAAATGACTGAAACTGAATGATTATGTTATAGAAGTGACAAGTGAACTATAGTTAAGAAAAATTTTAAAACACAAATTAGACATACCATGCCATTTGGAGGAGAGAGAGTGACATTGTTTGCAGCAACATTTTCCTTTTCTTGGAAAACATTTTTATTCCTTGGTCTCCTTCCAACAATAATGGGAAAGCATTGATCTCCATCCAAACTTGTTAACTCTGACAAGTTTTTTTCCAATGATGTGCAATGTTTGTAGCACTAGAAAGAAAGCAAAAATGGAAAAATAGAGCTGTAAGTCACCTAAAAAGGTTTAAGGGCATAAGTATGTTCAAAGAGCAAACATTTTAAATGATAATTAGTTAATTAATTAAGTTAGCCAATGACAATAACGAAATTTAAATACCTGCTCAAAATGCCTCCACATGATGCTAACATCAACAGGAAGAATTTCATTGTGGTTTAAGTTGACAGTAACTGATTTTCCTGTCGCATCTATAACTTTAACTTCATCCCCTGACTTCACAATTTTTCCCCCTGGAAGTGAAGCATGTTTTGATAGGTGTTAAAAATGACTAACACTCATTAAAAAGTATAGACAAAATAGAGAAATTTGAAAGCCTAGACTTTCCAGAAAGAACCTGACACACTGCAACATATCATACTACACCTCCAAACACACCATGGAACTACTAAATAAAAGTACGGTTGAACCTAGATAAAAGAGTCTAAGGGACTATTTAGCCAGTTTCTCAGCTATAATAAGCTATGTTATGGCATTTTTTTAAATCCCTTTAAACACTAGTCATTGCTAGTTGAAAGGTTTTGAACTCCCAATTCTGTGGTGAAGTCATTCTGTTTTCCTTTAAATAATGGTGCATCTATGAGAATGTTTCTATGAGGGCCTGTGAAATCAGTTTCCTAAACCATAAGGCACATTTCAACATTAGGAAATTCAACACCTCAGCTCCTTTTAATATTTCCATTACCCTCAGAGTACTATGACCTTCTGGAATATGCATCTTTTATTATCATATAATACATAAACTCTGGAACCAAAAACTCTCACTTTGCAACTTAGTACCCTCAAATACATAATATTAATTTCATCATTCAACGACAACACATTTCTTGTTGATGAAAGTCTCCTGGGTTTCCATCCGCTTAAGTGGCTCCATGACCGACATTTTGTCAGTGGAGTAAGCTATAGCAAGAAGTTCCACAGAGAAAAAAATCATCACAAAATGACCGGGACCGGTCAAGGCGGATGATTCTTTTCTCTGTGGAACTTCTTGCTATAATGCAATTTTCAGTGGGTGACACCGCTAAAGTTTCCGCGGCCAGTTCGCGGTCTTTGAATTAGTGGAGTAAGCTGTTGAAACATTGGCATACCTGAGACTTTCATCAACTCAATTTATCAGGAAACCCTGAAATTATTAGACACTAACTTTTTGCTAAGACATGCTGAGAATGTGACACACCACCCCAGGCAATTGACACTTATGAACTACATAATTTACCTTTGCCCTGCCAAAACACAAACAAAGTATTGTATTTCCTAGAAGACACTCAGGTGTGGAGCAAGTGATCTCACTTACAGAGGTTCAGGTGTGAAAAATGACTTGGATTTTAGGTTCTCAAATGATTAAGGTTATTTCCCACAGTCTAAACTAAGATCCTAATCCTAGGACAAACACAACACCCATTACCTGGGCTAGAGTCAACCTCTACAATTTATTTTTGCATTGGAAATTACATGTGGTTTTACGCATTTAATGCTCTTGAATTTGTTATTCCATTGTATTTGAATTGTATTGTCTTGCATTAAGTATGCCATTTGTTTTTGTTCGTATTTTGGCCATATGAAGAAGTATCGTTGTGTGACTTCTGGCTGGCACTCTGCTTGCTGTCTCGCAACGTAGCTATGCAAGGTAGTCACCATCACCAATAATGTTACTAATTCTTTTAAGTTGCCTTGGTAATTCACCTTACTTCACAACATGGTTTGAATGTATGTTTTTGGAAAATAAATAAAAGCTCTTGTGCAATTGGTGACACAAAGTATCACAGAAAGTGGTTAGTCAAAATTTGGTTTCACCATGAGAAAGATACAAATGAACGTCAATCACCTGTCAAAAAGACAAATTAAGAGATGAAGCAATACGTCATATTCAAACCTATAACGGTTCAAGCAGCCTGAACATGGCAATAGGTCCAATGACAATGAGAAACACTACTTCTCAGACTCTTCCAATGGGATGACTGATATAGATGCAGCTTAAGCTGATACAAAATTCAATTAAGATTGATGTTTCCAATTATTGAGGCCTCACAACAAATCACAACAAATTTGTAATCTGCCTCCTAATGGAAATGGATCAAAGGTTTCAGTGCAGATGTGCACAGGGAATTAAAAAAAATCTTAAGTGAAAATGACCAAAACTTTATTTCTCACATGACTGTTGAGATGAAACAATGCTTTGCAGTCATAACTCACGTTGCAGTCATGAACGATACAGTAAAAGTCTTAGAGAATGTCCTTCCATTCACTAGCTGAAATACTATCAAGTCTGGAGCAATGCAAGAGAAAGTCTACCTGTATCCATTTTTTGACACCTAAGGACATTCCTCAGTTCTTGGCCCCTTTCCAGGAGGTCAATAACCCTTTCGCTACGGCTCACTCTCCGGAAACCTACTAGTCACATGTGGCAGAAAAGTGAAAGTGCTACAGTGAGAACGAAAAGGTACGTTCACAGCAGCAAAAGGGTTAAAATGCTAAATTGTGATATCCTGAGGCATCTTAGATAACAGGTTTGAGGGAAGTATGAGGAAAAAATTTAAGCCATTGAATCAAGGTAACATGTTTTATCACTTACTGACTTTCTCGGCCAAAATCTTCACACCCAACACCCTTGTTGACCAATGATCCCCTTACGATTAGTTACCTCTCCTGAGATTAAACCGCAAGAGATTAAGATTTTATAGTTATATGCATTTCAAAGACAGTGCAAACAATATGGAATGTAGATACATCACAAGGAAACGAAATGGTATTTTCAAGAACAAGAAGGGCCAGGTTAAATTTAAAAGCAGGAGGGCAGAAGCTAGAGCATGTGGAGCGATTCACTATCTAGGTACATAGTATGCTAGAGGAAAAGAGGTGTAGCAGTAGCAGTAGTAGGGGTGTAGAAAAACAATGAGCTATAACATATGTTAAAATCAGGGCAGGTTATCCGGAATGCCTAAAATGATGTTTCCTCATCAAACTTCAAAGCCGCCTCACTCCTTTTCCTCCAACATACTACCTAGATAGTACCCTGTCTGAAACATGTGCGCCTAGCGCTAAGCATACTTAAGCTTGCTTCCAGGTGGAGGGGGGGTTTGTCAGAAACACCCAAAGCATGTCCAAATGCGAACAACTCTGGGGGAAGCATGCTACGAATGCAAAGCACAGAAGTACGCTTCCATGTATTCTTCGAAGCATTGTAGACAAGAATAACAAAAGATGGTGGAGCCATTGGCTACTTATAAATGTGTGTAGTACATATCTATTTTTTTAAGTTAGCATATTACGATTGCATAATTATTAAAATACATATTAATAATAAAATTAATTTATGTGCCTACATATAATCGCTCTTTTTCTTCCGATTAAAAAATTGATAAACGTTGCCCTCTATCGTGTTTCACTGTTCCTACGGTTTTTTTTTACTTACCACTACTGCTTAACTATCTCCTTACCAAACACCGTCGGAATATTAGACATTCTTTCCCAAGCATGTGTCATTGTACACCAGCAATAAATCATCACCAAGAATGCTTCACTGAATAATAAAATTAATAAATGTATGTACCTACATATAATTGCTCTTTTTCATCCGATTAAAAAATTGATAAACGTTGCCCTCTATCATTACTACTTAACAATGCTCCTTACCAAAGACCGTCCGAATATTAGACATTCTTTCCCAAGCATGTGTCATTGTATGCCAGCAATACATCATCACCAAGAATGCTTCACCGAAGCATTCTTGGTTTTCAGATATGGCAAGTGTCTTGCTCTACATACTCTAGCTCCTACCCTCTTGTAAATTTAACCTGGCCCTTTGAGTAGGGAAGTAAAGAGAAGAATAGAGAAAAGTCTAATATAGAGCACTCTATGGTGTGGAAACATGGGCTTCAAGGAAAGAAGGTCAAAATAGACTTTAGCCCGTATTACACGATACTTGATTCAGCACAAGGTCGAGGATGGTAACTTTCTAGTACCGTTTCATATAGAACCTGTATGCTAGCAAACAAGCATGATCGCTAGCATACTCCCTGAGCTAATTGATATCATACTTGATGAGGTACTAGTTTGCTACTATAAGGATCCAGTGACCGTTGACTGATGATGTCACATTTCAAACTCTGTGTGATTTTCCCTTATTTGAAGTTAGAAAGTATCATGTGAAATGGGCTTTAATGGTTTTCAGATGTAGGAATGGAGGAGGAGAAGAAAGTGAGGTGGGTCAAGAGGAGGATGGACGATGAAGGTTGGGAGGAGAGGAAGTTGATTGAGGAATTTAGGAGATGGAAGGTGTGGATGGAGAATGCAATAAAGAACGAGGAGAAGATAGGGTATTTTGAACAGAATGACAGGATGTAGAATGTATGAGGGGCTGAAGAGGGACTTCATGTGAAATGTAGGGGTTGTGGGAGGAATTGAATGCCCATGTACACCTGCCTTCACCAGTAGAAAACAAATAATAATAATTAATTGGACACTGAAGTACACACTTCAATATCCAAATGAATGATTAAAAATTACTTTCATTCCAAGAAATGTTTGATCAATACATTTAAGGGACTTGAAGCTTACACCTTGAATATGCATAGCTAAATTATTAATTTGTTCTCAACAGAAAAACCATAAATAACCTCATGCAATTAAGCTATCATTTTAGCAGCAGTCAATTTTTCATTTAAAAAGAATCAAGAGACCTTGTCACAAGGTTCTGGTGATGAGATTTTAAATTGGAAATTGACTGATGCCTCACTACTGACCTTCATAAAAGCACACTTCAAAGTCTGGCTCAGGGGAGTTTTCCATCAACAAACATTTAGCCTTTTCACTGTAAAAGGTCACTTTTGGAGTTTTTGCCTTCACCAGATTAATAAATCTTAAATAAAGAAAAAAATATTATCAGAGGCTAACTCAAGCATTAGATTTAAAATCAAAGACAATATAACAATCATGTACCGAGCAGCATATAAATATTTCCTCCAGTGTTTTTGAGGAAGACTTTCGTAGCTATATATTGCATCAGTACCCTGCTTTGGGAGATCTGGAGGAGAATTTTCTAGCCTGCAACCTTTTCCATTACTTGGATGATATAATACTACCTGTAAAAAGAAAGTAATTATAAACCACGGTACAACCTTTTCTTGACAACAGCCCAAAAATATTGAAAGAGCTTTTCAAAACCTTCGACTCCCTATCGGTAACTGTTAATTTTCAACATGCATTTACATTTCTTGATTCATAGTACTATAATGCAATGATTGATAAACCTATTTTGCATAACGGATGGACAGAAAAATAAAAATTTCAGGAATTTTTAGGCAATACCTTAGTTAAAGGAATTATTGAATAATGCAAAAAAGTTTAAACTTTTAATGGAAATTGGTAACACAGTGAGTAGTAAGAATAGTACTGGGGCCAATACTATTCCACAAATAAAGTAGATAAACCTGAGACAATACTTTTTAAAAGAACACAAGACATAACAATAGCCAGCAAATAAAAAACAGAAGAACTGAGCTCCAGACAAATCACATGTATTAAGTTCTAAGATAATCTTCCCTTTCCTTTTAACTTGAATCTATAATTCATTTTGGCAGAGTCCACTTCAATTCAGGCAGGGAGGTTACCTTCATAGTCTCAAATGTTAAGTAATTTAGCATATGTCCAAGTTCTCTTACTGTAGCCTTTTATTTATTTTTATTATATATTTAAAAAAAATGCCAATTACAAATATTTTGATTTTTTCGTTGATTAGTCCCATGTAGTACTACATTCCCTGAAAAGGATAACTTCCCCATTCCAGTTTAACAGGTTTTATAAACAATGTTCATGTTTCAACTTCTGTGGCTAGTTCTATATTCCAGTTGTTTTATAATTTTGTCATAGAACCTTCCAAATCACTAAAGATCTTCTGGAACAATGTTTAAGCTTCTAGATAATTCTGGAATGTAATAGAAAATCTGGAACCATCCAGAATATAACAGAACCTTTTAGAACAATCTAAAACCATCTAGACATGTTCAGCAGTCTGGTAACATCTTGTTCCTTTAAAGCCTCTATAATTTCCACAGAGAAAGAGGACGTCTTGGCAGCTCAACTGGTAAAGCACTTGGCCAGAAATCAGGGGGTCAGGATTCGAGTCCCGGACGAGACGAATGATTTTTTCTCTGTGGAATATCTGCTATTGTGCAATTTCAGTGGGTAATGCCGCTAAAGTTCTCACGGCCAGTTCGTGAACAATGAATTTGCTACATTTTGATTTCATGAGACAATGTGGTAACAGAAACTGGTTTAATGTATGCAAAATTTTAAATTGTTTATCAAATCCATTAAACTGAAAAATGAAGTTCTCCTATACAGAGAATGTAGCACAGTATGGGACTGATAAACAGCAAAAACAATCAAAATTTTTGGAGTTGGCATTTTTGAAAAAAAAATAATAAAAAGTAAATAATCCAAAGGCTACAGCATGAGAACATAACACATTTCCAAACCAAGAAGTTCCTTTTAATTAGAAAATTATTATTTTTCAAATAAAAAAAAACCAGTGAAACGTCTTGAACCATTCCAGCAATAGAGCAGTTTAAAATTTTGCCAAAAATCACACTTGAGAAATGGCACCCGAGGCACTATCTTTGGCAGCCTGTATCTAGTGCCAGGAATTTTTTTTGCACAAAACAAAGAAATATAGGTTTCTTACCTTCTTCTGAATTTTAACACACGTTAAAATCAATAACATCGAAGACTATGAAGGTAAGAGAGTATGAATATGAAGTATGAGATGCCTGCCAGAATTGATATGGAATATGCCTTGTGTATGCTGAATGAGAAAGATCTGAGCCTTATTTTTTCATTATACTTTTTCATTTACCAATTGTTAACTTCAGGTTCATTATTGCTCTCCTAAAAACAACTGATACGTGACAACATGAAAGATATTCATACTTTCTGGTGTTGAGGAACAAACTTTTGCCAATTAGAATTTCTAATATTTTGGGTGGGCTTTGCAAAGGGAAATTAAGTACTCCTATAAAAAAATAATTAGGTACTAATAAAGTGCATATTATTTTGAAGAACAGAATGCTCCAGTGAGCCAAATGCCACAGAGAATATATCACAGACCTTCTACCCTATCAGTTCTCCTCCACAATTTCAGTTCTAACTCTAGTTTCTCTTGCCTTGTGAACCATTACTCCAAATGTAAAAAATTATACGAACCTTGTTTTATTACTTTCCTGTTACTGATCACCTATTTTTACCACTTGTCACCCTTACTTGTACTGACCTAACCATGCAGAAATTTTGTAAGCCTCCCCTCAACACCTAAGTTAAATCTAGCAACTACACTTCCTAACAGCTACATATTACCCACCTCACCCACCTAGCAACTTTTTTTATTAATTTCCCCAATTAACTGCATTAAATGCTTTCTGGACATCAACAATGTAGACAAACATATTATATTCTACAAGACCTTCAATTAATGTTCACATGTCTGTTACTGCATCATGAATAGCTCTCTCATTAGTGCCCACAATATCTTTGACCATCATGTTATCCTCAACTTCAACCTCCAATTAATAACATAGGCACCACCTTAGCCTCATACAAGGATAAACAATCATCAAAGAGGGTTCACATTCCCAGCTTTTATCTGCATATTACATTAATATAACACTGGAAATAGTTACATTTTAATAGCTATTTCATCAAATATCACTCATAGTATCAAATATGAGTGGACAATAAATTGATGTAACAATCTATACAAGAGAAATATGAGAAGTGACTTTGACTTAATTGAAAGAGGTATTGATTTAACCCATACACACCCGCATTCCATCCGCTGAGATCCGGCAAACCTCCACAACTCTTTCCTCACCAATCCTCTTTTTCACAAACTCAATGCAAACTTCTCCAGACTCTAAAATGCTCAACACAGCATTTTTTGTCCTATGCCGAGTGGGCAGCAAACGGTAGGTACTTATTGGAGAGACGAGGCCATTAAGCTGTGCTGAATGAACTGGTTCTTCTTTAGCATTTCTTTCAGGGTTAATATCCTTATTGACACCACTATTAAAATGAACAATACTAACTTTATCCAGAGGTTTCACACTTTCCGATGGACCTGATTTAGATAGTTGCACAGCTGGTTCGATGCTATGAAAAACACCATCAGCTGATTGCGAGGTAGGGTCTGGCCACTTGTGATGGAAATGAAGGGGGGCTAAAGGAGGTTTGAGCTTGTTGTACATGCTGGCATTTATATCAGCATGCTGGCAGGAGCAAGAATGGCTTGACTTCCATTTTGTTTCACTTGCTTCACAGTGAGATATTCCAAGCTTTCTACATGCATTTGTCATCCTGCATGACAGTAAGCCATCTGAATAGCAAGACCTAGCACAACTCTGATTATGCTGTCTGAATAGGTCTGCATTTTCAGGATTACTCGGAACGGCACTCCTATGGCAATGCATCTGCTCATGATTCGAGCATCCCTGGCAATTGGAGTGACATGTATGACCTTTAGTCATTAGAGTTGGATTGCTTGAAACACAACATCCAGACTCATGTGATGAATGATGACCATGCTGAGAATTTGAACATGGGTTAAGAAAACTTGACGTTCCACAACGACTCACTGAAAAGGACTCATGTACACTAGGAAAAGTGAGACTTGCTCCTTGTTTTTTTGTTTCTTCCATACCACAAGGTATCTCAGGACACCTTGATGTTGTAAAACATGATTCCTTAGGCCTGAAACAAAAGTAATTCAAATGAGACAATTAAAAAAAAAGTTCCAAAAATATGATCCAAAACGAAGAAGTATTTTAGGATTTAAAACCTTTCTACAGACTGAAATGGTAAATCTGGATCATTAGAGTCACAACAGGAACTGATGTGAACTCTGCTAAGTTGCTGGGAGTACAGGGAGATAATTTTATCAGGATCGACGTCTAACTTGGCTGAAGATGTATTGCTCTTCATACTTTCTTTTCCAGGACAGGCATCTGTGGACATTGTACACATCCCACTATCTCCTTCACCTTGAATCATCCATTTCTGCAAAAAATTCAAATCTCAGTATTCATATAAACAAACCAGATAAGGTGTGATGTGGTGGAAACGTTCCATATTATTAAAAAGATATTGCAATTTTCCATAAAGTAAAATTTTATTCAGACTAGTTTCGATGCTACTACATCATTGTCAAGTGAAGCTTTCTATTTACAAACAAGTACCTACATATATTGGAGAATGTCAGTGGGGGGGGGGGGGGGGGGGAGGGAGGAGGAGGGATAAGGAGAGGGGGGAGGAGGAAGGGAGAGAAAAGGAAACAAGGAACAAGGGGAGGTCTGGCTGGAGGAGCGTTGGTGAGATTTAAATTGGTTAAAATCTGGAAATTGGACTGGTTGAAATCAATGAGGGATCCTAAAACAACAGCGGCAGAGGCAACCCATGGATTTTTCTCCTTCTGTTCCCTGTCCCATCCTCCCCTGTCATATCAACCGACACCGGGGTTTTCCAAATTTTGAATACACTGACCTACCCCTCTCACCCCCACTCCAACCTGATCCCTCCTAGTTTACTTTACTAACCCACCCCACCCACCAACCTACTCCAATATATATACTTGTTTGCAATTAGAAAGCTCCACTTGGTAATGATGTAGTAGCATCGAAACTAGTCAGAATAAATTTTTACTTCTGTGCAAAATTGAAATATCTTTCTATTAATAACTCAGTACTCATGATAAAACTCTCAGATTAACTGACTCTTGAAATTAGCTTACCTTCTGTAAATACTCATAATGTTTCTGATTTTTCTTCATGAATGGATGCTCCAGAATCTCTCTTAATTTTATTCTCTCTTTGGGATTTTTCTTGAGGAGCAAATCGATCAGATCTCTGGCTTCCACAGAGAGATGACTTGGTATCTAAAATTAATAAAGGACTATATCACTAGCAGCTATAGAGAATACTAAATTCATACTGTTCAAAATACTACTTAGAGCAAAATTGAATAAGAAGTGAATAAATGCAAACTTTATAATTTTAACCAAATTTACCACAGTACTACAGATTTCAGCGCACAGGCAACATCCTCAGGTGGATAAGTATTTATTAGTTACATTTTTGTATGATAATTTCATAAATTACCTGATAATTATCCATTACCACCCTGGTTAAAGTGCTTTTTACAGCATCTGTATCAAATGGTGGCCGCCCCACCAAGAGAGTGTATAGCATACATCCAACACCCCAAACATCAGCCTCCAAACCATGAGAACTTCTAGTGGCCACCTGTAATAACAATTTATTTTTCTAAATGCTGACTTATGAGAAAATATCCAACACAGAACAAGAGACAAATAGTTCTTTTTACCTCAGGAGAGATGTAATTGGGAGTTCCACACATTGTCAAATGCTTCTCATCTGGTCGAGTGAGCTGTGTTGCTAAGCCAAAATCAGCTATTTTCTACAAAATGAAAGCAGCTATAAGACACCCTATGAAGTTTAGCATTCAAAACTGGAAAAAGTCAAATTCGTCATAAATAAAATAATATCAAAATGTTGTAAAAACATACATTACATAGGATAAAAAAACAAAATTATCTATTCAATGTGTTGTAAGAAACGAGAATCAAACTCATCCTGGAACAACATATTTCTCTTGGGAATTTCACATTTTACTCCCATAGAGTCAGTTACTTTCTGAAGCATTTACCAATCCCCTGAAAACGTTTCAGCTTGAAATTTGTAAATGTATGATTCTCATGTATAATACAAAAATACTCAACCTAACCACATTAACTGTATTTGCATGAAAGAATGGCCATCAAGAGTGGGACCCGATTTTTTTATTTTACCCTAAGATCAATCAAGAAGGACGAAATCGTGTAAATACTGATGGTGACAAATGTAACCAGACCCATATCAATTTGTTGCACATGCCTAATGCAAGTGGAAAATTTGTTTCCGTATATTTTGATTTTTAAACATGGACATTTATAATGATTCTTACTCATGAACGTAGTTTCAGACACCAATTGCTGGAATTGATGATTCAACTTGTTGGCCTGTGAGATAAATACAGAAATATCCGTAGGAAAACTTGCATCATTCAAAGAATATTTTGGTTTTCATGTTTATTGAAGGTATATATAGGTTTTTTTTATTCCACCATTCAAGCTACCACATTTATGCATGAATATTGCGTGTTCTGCACTATGACATAAAAAACAACACAAATACTGGAAGAAGAGTTCTCGGGTTCCCAACCGGATCCAAGTGTTTTTAGGCACCAACGTTTCGAAGGCTAAGTCTGCCATCGTCTTCAGGGTGAAGACGATGGCGGACTTAGCCTTCGAAACGTTGGTGCTTAAAAACACTTGGACCCGGTTGGAAACCCGAGAACTCTTCTTCCAGTCTATTCGCCGGGAAAAACTGAGATCCTTCAACACAAATACTTCCTTTCATAATGATAAAATTTAATTAATCATGAGGCTACCATGACACTTTATAATTACATTAAAATCAGCAATTTTTGACATTAGTGCTATAGCACACAATGTAAATTTGGCAAATTAAAGGGGTCATCTACCTGTTTCAATATAGGAAATAGTTGAGAAGACCCATCTAGTAAAAGTAATCTTATTAAATATCCATCTAAAAACTCTAACATACAGTGAAATTGTACTGTTAAGCCAACTAACCCATAACATGTGATTTAATAAATAAAATTTTTTATTCACATCAAATTTAATGTAATGGAGTACCACTAAGCAAATGATGAGCAAGTGTTATCAATCAGTCCATTGTACAACATGAGCTTCATGAAAAGAGGACATTCAAATTACACATGTTGATGAAGGCCTCAGTGGAGTGGTGCAGTAGGCACAGCTACTTTTTTGGGTTGTCCTCCACAGCGATTCATCATTTGAAGACTTCAAACATGAAGACGTCTGCTGCAACGCCGTTGAAACTGTCGTCTCAAAGATGAATTGACATGGAGGGTAACCCGAAAAACTAGCCGTGCCTACTGCAAATTACATGATTTGAAAGGGTGGCATAGAGGATGGGGAGTAGTATGACAAGAGCATATAGATAAGTGATCTTAGAGCCTAAATATTAGAGATGACACCTGAAACTTTGAAAGGATGAGACAATATTGAAAGATTTAAGGTCATATTCTAAAGACTATTAGTAGTTACAGTTTTTAAGAGCGTCCACACCCCCAGGCAGGCAACACTATCAAGGAACATTATAAACTTGAAATGTAAACAAATAACATTCACATCTACGTAATACCCTTCGAACCACCACCAGTGTGTGGGGCAGGGGGTGAAGCCTACCAAACATGCAGTACTTACATAAGAGAAGCTCAAATGGTATGACGCGGCTTTATCTCGATACTTCACAGAGATAAAAAAGAAAGAAAAATAAAGGAACTTACTATTTGCATGTCCTTAGTCAGAAGTAAATTCGCCAACGTCATGTCTCTATGCAAGATATTATGGGAGTGCAAATACAACAAGCCTTCGACCACTTGCCTAATACTATGACATGCTGAAAAAAAAATAATTTTAAAGTTCACTCAATTATTAAAAAATGTAATAAATAATAAAGTAGGCAATTGAATTCATATTGGAATTCCAAATGAATGCATGAACATACATACCATCTTCTTCGCATATTACTTTGTTGCTATTTTTCAGGTATCTTTGTAGCTCTCCATTATGACACAGTTCGAGGACCAAATACACGTAATTAGAGTCTTCAAAAAAAGTATATAACTCCAATATGGAGGGATGTTTTAAGCGAGAGTGAATCGCTACTTCTTGACGAACTCTTTCGACCATTCCGGCGGCTTTCATCAATTTTTTATCAATCTAGAACGCGGTTACAAATATTGTAAGACATGAACACAATACTTCATGATATTCAATACATAAACATTGCACACTAACCATCTTAATTGCCACTTCCAGTCCACTTTTGGAACATTTCGCTCGGTAAACACTGGCAAAGCCACCTTTGCCAAGTAAGTTAAGGACTTCATATTCCTGCAGGGAAGATTGAAAAGGTGAACACACAATAATCCTTGAGTAAATTAACAATATAGAGTCTATATATATTGTCTATAAAGTCTATATGCTACTGAGCATTTTTCGGCCCATTAATCTACCTCTATATGCTCTCCAAAACTCGATTGGGAAGATGCCATCATATTACTCAACACACGAATTTAGCTGCAAATTTTAATCCAGAGCGAGGAAAGCCGCCATGTGCAAATGCATATTATTAGAAGTCCATTTTAAAAACAAAATTTTAAAAATATAAACGTTTACACGTGCAGTAGAGTCAACAACATCAAAATTTGAAGTTTACCGGTAAATTTTGTAACAAATATTATGATTGGTTGTAACTATTACAAATTGTCCAATCAAATAATTTGTTACAAAAAAATATGAAATTTTGGTGAGACTCGCATCGTAATATGCGTGAGGGCACGATGGAGACATCTAGAAGCAAAGCGAGCCAGTCTCACATGTGCCTGTGATCTCGAAAGTTCGTCCACTGACCGGTGTGTGATTGGTCTCGTGTGAAGTAGTCAGTGATTCCGAGTGATTCAGTTTCTCATCTTCTTTCAATCTAACTGTCCTTGTGTTGTGAATTGTTAAGTGTTTTTGCGGATACTTACTGGAAATGGCTGCAATGTCGGTTATTGGAATAGATTTCGGAAACGAAGCCTGTTATGTTGCTGTTGCCCGAGCTGGTGGCATCGAAACAATTGCAAATGATTACAGTCTTCGGGCTACACCGTAAGTATATGATTGCTTGATGTTTTGTGCCAGCATTAATTTAAACATTCGAGGCTGAGTGAGTGAATCTGCGATCAAGTGCTTAATTCTTCAACGTGTTAATGGTAGTCGAACATCATTTGCTATGCACCTTATGCTCTTACCCTGACCTAGTTCCTAGTGTTTGTTGGAATTAGCTTACTTTTACTGAGTGTAATTGTTTTACAATACACCCTTCAACTTTATTATATTTCTGTGAACTGAAAAAATTCATTGTTTTTACAATGCGGTATAATATAGCTCTTTCAAGTCTAATTAGAGTTCGGGAAACAGCTTCTGGAACTTTCGTGACTTACCGGTCTAATTCATTAACTTCTTGTTTATCCAAACTTTTATCATTTTTTTGTTGAGGTGTATCTTTGCCTATAATTACCATGAGCTGTCACCACCGGTGAGAAAGTTTAATGCTACGCACATAGTGGAAATGCATCTGGCTGTGGTGCACACAGAAATCTGGCTAACTATTTTAAGGCATTTAGGGCATTCATTGTCGTGCTGTTGAATTTTTGCTTCAACAAAGCCGATAGCTGTCGAGTTGTGACGGCGTAATGTTTTTTCATAATGTGTTAATCCAGATTGTACAAGTTGTTTACCGTCATTCACAAGTAAGCATTCCAGTGAGTGTAGCAACTTCGTTTGAGAAACGTGATTCGTAGAGAAATGTGATACTTAAATTTGGGGCCTTGCGGGCATTTTGGAGAATTTACTAATGGTGCTCCATTTTTTTGTAATGAATGAAACTGATGTTTTAACTGAAGATTATCTTTTATACTGTATATATCAGTAATAAATGGTTGTATTTTCTTTAACAGTTTTATCTTCATAATCGTTTGATACTTGGTTCATGCGTTACTTACGTTTCGAGAAATCATGCAATTGATAACGCCCAAGCGATTCTCATTTGTCATTTATTTCGTAATGGAACCGTGCCAGATGTAAAATGGTCCGGGCCCGCAATCCCTAGCAAGAACAGATGGTTATTATCGTTCTACTTGTGTCACTGTGGAATAAGAGTTTGAACTTTTGAAAGTAATATGCATCATCTTGTGCCTAAGTTATAATTTTTAGTAATCCAGTGAATACCTTAAGAGGAATAGCTAATTTACCTGTTAGTAAACAACGACCAACATGAACCAGCCACATTTTCTTTGAGTTGCTAATGTTCTCTGATTATCAGGTCTTCCACATTCGTGGAAATGAAACAAAAATCCGAATTTGGATAACGCCGGAAAACGTTTTATTGCATAAACTGCTTTATCTTTAAGTTGGTATGCATTGCTGGCCGATTGTCGTCCGCTTGTAATTGTGTATGATTGATATTTTTTGCTCCGACTTGCATTTTGTGCACGATCAACATACGAGAGATCTGCCTTGCTATGGTTATGCGGGAATTTTTGGTCCAGATTTGTATCCGATTTTTCAGACTTTATGATACCCAATTTTACTAGCTTAGAAATCAACCTTAATTTTGGCTTAGTATTATTGTACTTTTAGCATGCATACGATTCATGAGAGGCCGCTTAACTACGATGACTAATCCATGTCCTAAACTGTTTTTACAGGGATTTCAAAAAATAAATTGCCTAGACTGGTTATTAAATGTGTTCACTACTCTCGTCTAATCCGTATCCTAATATGACCGCGGTGTCACGTTCGGCTATTCTGCTGTAAACGAAAACAGCGTACGTTGGGATGGAATGATTCTTTTGGGCCTCACGTATTACGTCGCAGTGTAATGATTATCGAGGTGCCGGCTAAATGTGGTACCGCCAGAAGTGAGATCAATATTTTGCCCGACGTAACACTGCCCTTATGGTTGTTCAGAAACAATGAGGCCAGTGAATATCAGTATGGTGGAGTGATATCAGTTTTATAAGATATAATTATGTATTCCATTACGCTGCTGAGAAGTAGGTGGCCCCATGCTTGGTTTCAGAGGTTACGTAAATGTGCTAGGAAACTTTGGATAGTATGCATATATATATATATACGTTTCGTTGTTTCGAGGGTACCACGGAATCGCATTTAGGAAGCTGCTTTTAATCTTGGTTTACTATTTGGGTTATTATTCCTGCGGAGAAGAATGTTTCCATTGGGTTAGGTTAGGAGTACTTAGACCCTACCAGAGATCATTTTCAGGTGGTTAAAAGTTGCGGTGCATACATTTTTAAAGTTCTGCTATTTATTCGTGGTCATCGAAGGGAATATACCCACCTGGTAGTGAGGTGGGCACCATTTATGAGTTGACAGTAACTTATTGCATATTTTAGGGAATTGAGATCATTGGTCTAGTTCTTTCCGAGAATTGAGGAAACCGACAGCTAATTTTTGATGGCACAGCCCCTGCTATTTGAGTCCCGGTAGGATGAGAGCTAGACATTACTCTTACCCATTTATAAACGGTTAACGTCGCTATCCTCCATAAGCGTCCGTAGTTATCAGGAGTGGTATGAACTGGACTTAATGGTAGCCTGCATTAGGATCATCACTTTTTTAGTCATTCCGAATTATTTGCTTGTAAAGCTTACGATTTTGTATCACTCTCTAGTAGTATTATCCGTAATTAACATGTAATTGCTCGCTAGAAACTGCCGCTACATGATTTTCATATGGTGGATTAGAAATGTGATTTCATTTCTATATTAGATATGTATTGAGTCATGTATATTACTGAATGATTGAAAATACTCCTTTGTAGAGTTGCTCACCATAGTTATCAGAGAGGTTTCTCTCCTCAGTGCTGATTGATATGGATATATCATACAGAGGAACTTGTGTCCCATATTGGTAATCCTTTACATGAAAGCTTTTTTACCAATGATGTAAATTTGAGTGACAACCATGCTTAGGGATTTGTTTTTATTAATAACTTTCCTGATACGCTTTTTCTTACATGTGTGTACTGTGTACCAGGTGATACTTACGGGTATATACACCCTGTATAGGTCATGGTGCTACTTCTATTTTGAACTCTGCAAACCACTGCACATGGGTGTGGTAGTGAATAAATTCCACCCTGCTCGTGTAATGAAAAGGTCTTTTTACTCCAGTTGTCTAGCAATACTTATTTGGCCTCTGATGTTGTTTGTCTGAGATTTTTCTTATTTTTCTAACACAATCATTCAAATTATGAATGTGGGGTATGAATTGTGTACTTAATTGTCATTGCTTTATTGGATGTAAAGGACACGCCCTATTAGTGCCTTAAGGAAATGAAATGTAGACGAAAAACTTTTTATTCCGGAAAAAATAGGGGCTATGGAGTACGTTGCATCTTGGGAGTAGCCTATCCCATTGAGTTTTTTTGGAGGTTTTAGTACTTCCTTTCACTGCATCCTGCCTTGTGTTGCCTTACTTTTTTCCAATCCGGTTTTGATACTTGAAGATGATCAATGTAATGCTTAACTAAAGCATGCCTCTGCAGTAAATAGGTGTAGTAACTACAAAGTTTGTGGGAATTGGAGGCTGAAAGAGAGATGGGGATGAGAAGGGAAGAGAGAAGGCCTCAATAAGGAAATTTTGAGAAGACTTTTGCGGGGGTATATACTTGCGACTTGCATGACAGTAGTATTAATTCTGAAGATTCAGGCGATGTGGAGTGGAAGCAAAACATGATAACATGAAAAGCAAATCACGAGCCAAATCCGCAAAAATAATAAACTTTGCTACGAACCAGGTTTCACTGTATTACAGCATCGTCAGGGAACCTGACGATCCATTATCACCCTTGCATTTCCATATTTATTTGGAGGAAAGGATAAGTGGTAAGAAATAGGAATTAGTTAAGAGGCTAACGGTACCAAGGTAGGTGGGTCTAAATAAACTTGTGGTGCTCATTGTTCTGGGAGTCATCATTACCCACATGTGTGGTAAATCCCGCTCATTAAAACCTTGTCAATTATCCTGATTTCGTTGATATTCCTTCCTTCATTATGTCTATCTTCCAATACGTGAGCTGCTCCCTGCACCTGAAGATCATGTTTTCGAGTTTTTTTTCCTCTATGAACTCCTCTTCAGCGGCTTCACTTCATTTCACCACACGCTGCCATGTGTGTTGTCTCCCATTTTAATTTCCTGGTACTATGCACACCTGAATGTGCATACCACGAGACTCAGTTAATGCATCCTAACTCTTGTATCTCCTTTTCCATCACACCACATTTCACTTATTCTGCCACCAAGTACCTTCCCCTCCTTCAGCTCTACGCTAATGGTGGTGGACTGCTCTCACCGGGGTTTCAAGAAGCACCTCACGAAGTGACCGCATGACCCGTCGTTCTTTCAGGCGTAACACTCCCGCAGTTGAGCGATACCCGTGTACCGCCTGCGACACATCTGTATGGTGACTTGCAGGTTATTATGTAGATGTACCGAAAGGCGTGCAGAAGCGAGTGGGCGTGACGTAACAGAATCTAACATTCTTTGATAACGCTAGTACTAGCGCCTCTCTTTCTTAGTGACCACAAGTAAAGGCCGTGAAGTCATGAGTCGTGGTTGTAGTTGTGAACTTCTCTCTCTCGGTGAATAACTGCTGCCTCACTCTTTTGACTCATTCCTCACAATGGCTCTCTGGGCCCTCATTTTGAGCATATGGATGAAATGCATATGAATTGTGCCCAACATGTTGTGAGATACCTGGACATGTAACCTATTTTTTTTCTAGCGCAGCGAGTTCTCAAATGTATGGGAAGTACGGTGGAATATCCTTGGTATCATTCTTCCAACTTATTACTCCCGGGATACATTGAAGTGTAGGTCGTTTTTATTTTGTTTCCTAGTGGTAATAATATTACCGTGATAAACGTGTATGTCGTATCCTGACACAACTGCACTTGAGTCGCGACAAGTGTGTTATTTCGTTCGTAGATGATAGACATATGTGATCTGAAATTTTCATGCGAGAGACTTTAATCGATGAGCGTTAATGGTACATACATAAACTTCCTCCGCCTGCTGTCAGCTTGCTGTTGAATGTAGCTGACAGTGCGTCTATTATTTTCGGTTCTAGTGACCTCTTTTAAGTAAAAGAGGCGTGAGTAGTTGGTCATTTGGGAGTTGTGGTACATCTACGACATACCCTGCAAGCCACCTCGAGGGTGTGTGGCAGGCGGTGCATCCACACCAGAAACAATGACACAACAAGCAAAAATGAACAACACAAAACAAACACCACATTTTTAAAAGTAATTAGGGAAGAAGAAAGAAAAAAAAAACTACCAAATCCCTCTCTTGTGGTAAGGCGTTGTGTTGCTGACCTGTGGGCCAAGTTTCAGGGCGGGTATTTGTACACCGTCGTTTGGCAACACATGGTGCAGACTTAGTTTTTTGTCGTGGTTAGGACGTTCTGATCCGTCAGGCAGGCTTATGGTCGCACACGCACGCCCTTATTCCGAAGCTGGTTTGAGGAGGGCCGCGTGAATTTGAAATTCGGGCTATTTCGAATTCTGCGAAGTCGTCTAAAAATGTGTCCGTTGGGAACATCATTTCGGGAGTGGGTCCCTTCGATCCCTTTTCACATAATTCTATTTCCGTCCAACACCAGCTGTTCTTTGTTTCCCTCTTTGGCCCTGAAAATTCGCCATTGTGACAAAAATTCAGCCTCGATTTATCGTTGTGGGGAATTTAGACGATCGCATCGATTACAGACTCCGTTTCTAGTAAACTCAAAAATATTGTCTCTATCAAGACTCCTTATTTCTCTTACTTCGTGATTAAAGGTGCCGCGGGAATACCTTCAGTTACAATTGCACCTGAAGGTTGATGGTAAATGAAGAGTTCAAGCTGTGATAGGAGTAGGGAGGGTGTCCCTTATCTTTAGTATTGGCTGGATTGAATGATGTTTTATTTCTAAACTCCTCATCGTATCACTCGTGTTTTGTGTTCGGAAATGCAGTCCTTGGACGTATGAGAGTTTCAGCCTCCCGTTTTTGGTCTAGAAAGTATTTTTTACTACGAATGTTATTGTAAAAGGTGGAAAGTATGACAGTGGATTAGAGAGGTAACTTTTCCGTAGTTAATGTGCTAACCTAGTGTGTGAGTGTTGGTTTCCGTTCTATTACCGTTCTAGGGTTGATTTGATTCCTGTCTTATTGTTGGGGGTTTCACGTTAATGTTTTTATATTGACAGATTTGTGACGGTCTTTCAATTGTTAGAATATGCTATTGTTAACTATCAGTAATGTAACGTAGTCACGATTTGTTCGCGAATTAAAGAATTTAGTCAAATTAACGGCAATAAATGTGAAGGTATATTTATTTGTAGCGAAGTAAATAATAGTATTATAAATGTGACGATGACGGTGCACAGTACATATACGCAAGTAGGGCATGCGTCCGTTGTAACCGAGGAAATATGGAAGGAAAATACTGAGTAGTTTTTTTCGTGAAAGGCCTCTAAGTTTGTTTCCATTCTTTGGGCTTATTTCAGAGTTGAGTGAAGTTTTTAGGCTACAATGAATATCTGTGAATGGGTTACGGTCTCTGGTGTGACCTTTGGTTGTGACTTTGGAGACGCAGGAAAGTGTTAATCTCCCGTACATCCTCTTGCAGCTGTCACGCGAAGTGCGATAACTGGAAGGTAACGACGAAGCACGGTATGGAAGTCACCCAGCTTGGGATCGATCGCGTGGCCATTTTATATGCTCGATGTATTGTGGCTCATGTGCCACAGCGAGTTGACGTTTGTAGACAGGAATTGATAACGGGGCAGTTGATTTTTGGGTTTCTAACGCATTCAATTGATCAAGTTTACTTTTCAATTTTTTATTTTTTCCTGTTCATACGGAAGCCTTTCACAAATGTTGTCATGTATGGGCAATCTGCATATTCTAATGTAGTTTGGAAGTAGTTGTCCATTTTCTATACTATTCTTATGTCTATAGTTGTCATATCGTCAATGTCTACGTCATTAACACAAATGTGTGCAGCAAATGTACGATTGGCGAGGAACGTTTCCTTTTACTTTTAAAGCGCTGATTCCCTCAATCGCCATAGGTCATTGCGTGTTTTATATTCGTCGAAATGTACACAGTTCATGGACGTAGCGTACCTATGCTGGACCGTTGGCGAGCATGCTGCACGGGTCCGACTTTAAAAGTGGCGCACTGCGTTTGGTTGGCATCCGCTGGTCTAGCGTATCCCCAGCGCTGTTCGTATTGGTTCGAGTGGGATCCCGCGGGGGCTACGGCTCTCTCAAGGCTGTTCGTTCCCAAAGGAGGATTGCTGAGTGCGGGTTGGTGGGAGGGGCTGGTGACGCAACTGCCGTGATTCACTTTGGATGGATTCCTGCACACGAGACCTTTGCGCCGCTACTTTTATATTTCCCATTTTTGTGTCCCTCTCCGCCTCCTCATATCCATGTGTCCGCGGTGTCGCGGGATTTATGCGGGGGCGGGCATCTCTGCTGGCGTTTATTTTGCCGGTGAAAGTAGGCTGAGGGAGCAGTCCTTATAAGTCCCCGGCACATCGCGGCCGTAGTAGATGTGATCCCGCCTTAATATGGAATTGATGGCACCTCCTCTGATGATGGGCCACGGGGATTCTGTCAATTCGAAATAAATGCCTTCGCATTTTCTTGCCATGACTTCTAGACGGGTCAACCTAATGGATGCTTCGAGAGTTGGATGCATCATTCAGCGACCTCATTAAGTTGTCTGTGTAAGTGATGCTGGGATGCCGAAAAATCGCCAAAGAAACACGTCATGATTTGCCCGATTCCACTAGGCTCTCCGTTCTGTGCTGTAGCTAAATTTAGCAAGTGACATAGGCCAGGAATTCCATTTTTGTCCTAATGTCGTCCTAAGGTTTTTTCTGAATTGCGACATGAATTTTATACTGTGTTACGGCCGACCGGAGCCTCTATTTTTTCCAGCGCAATTCCACTACGAATATTGAAGAGTAGTTCTCCCAGTAGCTTCTATTTCTTCATTTTTTACCAATCTATTTGGTATTTAGGTATTTTACCTTGGGGTGAATGTGGTCGATACTTCTCTCTGCATTATCCAGCAATTGCTTACCAATTACGACGTTTCACTAGCAATTGTAAATTTTCCTTTCCACCGGACACAGCCCGTGTCCGGTTTGGGTGAGGTCATGCCAATTCTGGGTCATACTTTCTTTTACCTTTGACAGTCTTGACTTCTGTGGTGGTAGGGTAGATGTCGAAGTTTATGGTCAGCGAGAAATGCGTGTCCCGTAAAAAACGATTATATTATTCTGTATAGTAAAATAGGCGTTACTTTGTGGGAAATTCACGCATATGATATTTAATTTGCACCTCTGCTCGTCGTGGAAGTTCTTTCCATTTGCATAATTGTACACGAAATCCCGTCGTTGATACTTAAGATTCTATCTTCATCAGTCTAATTTATTATTTCTTTCGTTCCTCTATAACCTTCCCCTAGCTGGACATCGTTATGGTGGCTCCCAGGGTATTGTGTTTATGCTTGAGATGTCGCGAGGGCCTTTTCACTTCACCATATCTCTAAAGAATCGATTACGTAGTAAAGTGAATCCTGGTCACGATATTTTATTTTTGTGCTGTGGACCATATAGTATTGTACTATGAATGTACTCAGTTGCATATGCCGCATTTCTTATAGTTTCCCATTTCATTGTGTGCTGCCTTAGGAAACAATTTTCCAAATTCCGTGTAGGGCATTGACTTTTTTTTGGCTAATTAAAGTGGATAACTTTCAGATGTCAGACTTATAAGGGTTCACACTCCTACTGGTCTCGCGTTGATAAGCCAAATCAGCATTTATGACTTAATTATCTATGCATTTATCCCCCACCTGCCTGTTTGTTTAAAACTGCGTTTAATTAATGCCAGGCGTGACTCCTTGCGACATCTAGCCAAATTCTTACCTGGAACTTCATTCTGTTAGAAAACTAACCTGTGGTTGTATAATTAAAAATTTTTTGCTGGGTACATATTCTTTTTGCACATTTCTGAAACTGCATTCATGTTGTACATTATAGCAGTAATTATGTAAATAATTTGCAGTACTATGTAAATTAAGTTAGTTTGTTTATTAAAATTTGCTGTTTTTACAATGTATTTTATTGTTACTTAACAAGAACATTCTAAAGTACAAATAATTGAGGACTCGTAACTATCAGTATTAATAATAAATCTTGACTCAAGTGCAGTATGGATGAAACAATGGAAAGTGCAGCAAAGCATCTTTATAGATATAGATAATTGAAATCAGACATTTTGTCTTTAGATATCTGGTAATTATTGCATGAGAAGGGTACTTCATGAAGAGTGCAACTCCTTGTGCTGCCTGTAGGAACTCAAGTCCACGTATCAGAGAAATTTTTCTGAAGACTTAAAATCATTTTACAATATACTATACCTCCAATATAAACATTCCAAGATGTTTTCCTTGTAGAGAGTAAGGAGTATTTAAAGCATGGGCTGCCACATTAGAAGCACGGATTATGCCATTTAGAGAGGCTGGCCCCATTAGGGGGGTGTGTGTGGCCCCGTGAAATGAATTTTGTTTACATATTTTATTCCATTATATGGAAAGTAAATACCAGATGATTAAAACTGCTGCAGAACATCATTATTCATGGTATAATAAGAAAATAGCTTGAATTATCCATTAGACAAATTTTACTAACTTAGATATTCAAAGGAATATTTTCTAATTTTTGATAGTGTAGTGAATGAATTTGGTGTTTCAACTATGCTAATTGCAAATTCATTTTAAATTTTGCTGGATTTCTATTGTATTTTGTTTTATCAAATTTATCCGTCGTAGTTGTTATTGAGATTGGTAGTGCAGTCAGATGGCAATTCTATGTCTGCGATATTTCTCATGGAGTCCTGTTTAAAGCTTAATTGCTAGTTTGAATTATGTTTTTTCTGCAGTACCTATACGTAATACTTTGTGAGATGTGTGGCAAGGGGTGATGATCACCAAACATCCACTACTTACATGCAACTATGTGATGTATTGCTACTACTTCTTAGACACATGTTAGTGTTTCCCTATCATGCATGTGTTAGAAATGCTTAATCATGTATCATGCACTACTCAAGCAATTTTTTACGCACCTAACCCATGGTTATGCTGCCTATTGTGCTCTCTTATTGTACGCAGTATCAGTGCCATTTTAAATATATCAGTTCGACAATCTCTCTCTCTAACCTTGTTTATCTGATCAAACCTAGCATAATATGCAGAGAATATGTAGGTATCTTACGTCACATGTAAACAAATCACCATCGAATGTACTTAAATGGTTAACGGTAAATTTTAGCCTGCTTTCTAATAGCAATTCCCCTCATAGTTATTCTATTTAACTCATAACACTAATACAAGTATCATAACAGCCTTTAAAAAAATCTAGCTGATCTCCCTTGCACATGCTCTAATTCCTTTATCATACCTTCCTCGTATGGACACCCATGTACTAGCAGCATCTTCTAAATTAAGCCTGACAAGTGTAAAAGGATCATTCCACCGTTATGTACGGGACATTTGTACTAATTTTTACAACTTTTAAACATTATTTTCTGCCCCTAATATTTCTGGTTTTTTATTGAAACAATTTTTATTGTTTCGTGTAGGCCTAAACTATTTTTCAAGCTATAGTTTTGGCCTTAACCATTTGTTATAACTGTTGCAAGAAAAAAAGGGCCTGTTACGTACAGGACAAGCTGGGTCAACCACTTGTTTGGCTCATGTTATGAAAAATGCTATTTCAGCTCAATTAGAATTTTCGTAATGCTGTGCTATTTTTTTTCATGTACCTTAAAAAGGATGCTTGAAGAAAATATGTTTAACATTATCAACAAAACATTTTCAACTAAGTTACAATTTTTTTTGCCTTTTGTTACGTACGGGACAAGGGTGTTACGTACGGGACATACATACGGGACGTACACTTCAGGTTAAAAGTAATCGAAAATAAACAGTTAACATGGTAAGAAAAACACATTTGTCAAAAAAGGTTATTAAGCAAATTACAATAGAAAAGAGAGTATGTTTACAAGCATTACTCTCTTGATCATTTAACTTGTCTTAGCTTAGTTTAATTATAATACAATTAAGTTATCAAAATATTATACAACTACTAAAATACTAGTCTTTGTCCTTATTCTTGCAGTCAGAACAGATAATAAATGTTTTGCATTGACCATCATAAAAAAATGCTGCAGTAAATAACATGATGCAAGTGCGAGACCAAAGTGCACTCTGAAATTTATTTTGGTACTCACAACTGAATGACATGGCAAAATCAATTTGTAATATATGCGTTGAAGCAGTTGCCTTTTCTAATGCAAATTCCTCGTTTTGAATCCGCTTGGTGTTAACATGTCTTAACATCTTAGGAAAGCTGTGAATTAATTTTTCATAAACATCACCAGCACTGTCTTCTTCTACATTCATTTTGACTCTCCCTTCATCATTCTTCACCCATTCTTTCCACAATATTTTGATTTCCGGCTTATTAGGAAAAGGTACTAGTTTACCTCCTGTACATTTTTCACAATTATTCTTCTAGCAAGAAGAGTTAATAGAACTATCGCATAAAACACTGCTCCAAAAATCATTATTGTATTGGATCTTTAAAGATTATAGTTTTAAAATAAAATTTTCATGTATTTTGCACTTGCACTGTTCAGAAGGAGTTTGCTTCAGGAGGAGGACATTTTTAGGCCTTAAGCAGCAAAACTTTGAAAACCCAATTTTAATGTTCTTGTGGAGTTCTTTAAAAACATAATAGGCTTCTTTTAGAAACATGGTAATAAAATGTTTTATTGCAGCTTTATTTTTTTACCATCTTTCCAAATAGTGATAACATCTTTCAAGCCTGGACATATATAGACAATGTCGGGGCGAAAATAAAAATCTGTCACAATTTTGTAATCTTCTTCTCTTGCTTTTCATCTAATTTTGTTTCCATTTCATCAGAATTATCCAAATTCAAGCATTTCACTAGTCCTTCGACGACAGCCTTCTTTTTTTGGGGAGACTTTGGAAGTGCTCGAACGGTTTTTACAACAGCTTTACAGAAGGTCTGTTTGCAGCTGTAGGGCGAGGGACCTGAATTGCATTCAGGAGAAATGACCTGAGCTGGATTTTTTTAGCTTAAGTTGGGCTGCTCTTTGCTGTCGCTTTCTGTCCCTTTCATACTTTTTCTTTTCTTCTTTTTCTTTGTCAGTAATATTTTCTCTTTGTTTTTTTCTTAATTCATTAATCATCTTCCTTTTTTTTCTAAGTACCCATCACGATCATTTGCTTTGAGTCTATCACGCATTTTCTTTATTCTAGTAGCACCAGTTGACTTGGGTTTTTCCACCTCCATTTAAATTCTGAAAAACGTAAATCATTTTTAAACTTAAAAGTTTCAGGCATTAATCTGTGGTGCTTTTATAAACTTGCTTAAATAAAAATATTTCATTTAGTCCACATTTGATTATTTTCTGACCTGGGTCCCCAGGTAGTAATTAGTCACAAAAATAACACGTGCTGTAATCACTCGTGCACTGGAACATAAGAAGTGCTGGCTAAAGGCGACTTTAGATTCTAGTATCACCAAACATCTAATCGAGAACAACTATCCCAGTGATTTCACACCTAAGGTCTACCACACACTGAGACAAAAGAAGCTAAGTTCCTCCTTCCTGCCTTGAAGAACTGGAGATTATTGAGGCGACAAAATCAAATAATACAAATGAGTTAAACAGTCATGTCTTACCATTTCACTCGCCTTACTTTTTGTAACCTTCTCTCCCCTCCCCCTTTGTCCCTCAAATTTCACTTGTTCTTCTGTTTACTACAATGTATCCTTTCAACCACAGCACCTACTCCTCTGCTACTTTGTAATCTTATGACATAAACCTAATTCCTGGCTATGTTTTATCCATACTATTATATAAAAAATGGTAATGGTGTCTGTCTGTCTGTCGTCTGTCTGTTGCTCAATCACACAAAAACTACTCGACGGATTGAGCTGAAATTTGGTATGTAGATAGGAAATGTGTCTGTGCAGAACATAGGCTATGTTAAAATACCCTCAGGGTCCCCAAAAGCCCCTTAGATGGATCCTGGTGGTCCCTGGCATTGAGTTCGGTGCCGTGGTCTCATTTTTTGCTTATTTAAAGTACTTCCATTCAAGACAGAGGGCTGGAATTTTTTTATCGGTTGGCTGAATAAATGAAGTTTCTAATTCTTTCAATCAATTTTCTATTACGCTTAGTATTTGTCTTAAAATCATATTTTTGGCTGAAAAATCTCACATTTTTCACTGTAATCAACAATAGCATATTTCCTTGACAACCAGAGATCAGTGTGAATGTCCTTTGATTTTCAAAGAACATTCAAGTCTCAGAGCATTTAAATATCACATTTTTCTGCAGGCCCATGATAACATCTAGAAATAAATTCTATATAAGAGGGGCTCAGAGTCCCAAGGGTCCCATGTCTATATGCAGATTCGCTAACTCGTTCTTTAATTAAAGGGAATAACACCATAATTTATGCTTGGTTCGCAATCATTGTAAAACCTTTGATGGATCACTTGAAAGCCATAAAAATTGATTTTTTTTAGTTATTTGATGAAAACTTTGAAGCAATATTTGGACCTTTGGACGTAACTTTAGGTCAATATTTCTACTTACCATTATTTAAGTATATTATTTACTGCATAGATTGATTTTTCTAGGATACATGGAATTGGAGAATTATTTGCTTTTCTGCAGAACACCAAAATCACCCAAAATCGGTTTTTTGTCAACATAAAAATGGCCACTATCAGGAAAATAAAATTTTCTAAAAATAAAATATTGTCACTGTTGTATTCTTAATATATGGTTTCTATGGTAAAAATATTAAAATTCATGAAGCAACCATTAAAAATTTTTTTTGGACCACATCATATGGATTGACCCCAATGGGAATAGGTATGGATAGGTGATAATGAAAGAATTTCGCTACTCATGAACTCGTGCATGCCCTATTGATGGTGGATGAGGGAAAATTACTGGAGCAAATTCTTCTGTTGAGTCAATTATCAGGAGAGATACGTGGGCATGGGATAGAGATACGAGAATATTTGGAGAGCATTTTTTGAGGAAAAACTCTTAGTGTGTCCAACAAGGGGAACTCATTTCAAAGACTTCTTCTGACCTTAGATCCCTTAATTACTAAGTCCACTCGTGTACAACAAAGACACCAAGGGGATGACTGAAGGAAGTAATGACATTATAGCCATTAACTATTTAAAAGAAGATAATATAACAAGTGGAGAAAATGATTCTTTAGAGGGTTCTAATACCAATAATTAATGTAATGCAAAAAAATAAAAAGTGTATGAATTTACAGAATAGTATAATCGGAATCATCATCGGTCAGCAATCCTAGGATTGGTTTGATGCAGTCCTCCACTCGATTCTTCCATCAGCATACCTCTTCATATTGACGTAGCTTCTCTCCTTTACATCCTTCACATCTTGCTCCATATACCTCATACGAGGCATGCCTTTTCCATTCTTCCTGTTCACATTTCCATCGATGATTGTCTTCATCAGGCCATCATGTTTTAAGATGTGGCCTATTAAGTTGTCCCTAATTATTTTTGAGGTTTTCAGTAGACATCTCTCCCACTCTTCTTAACTCCTCCACCTCCTCGATTTTTTGTTTTGCTGGTTTAACATTGGTCTTGGCTTCCTTTCTCCTACTGCAAGCCAATACCTTCGTTTTCTTTTTATTGATCCACAGATGAAATATGGTCATTGTTCTTTCCATATTTCCTAGTGTCTTCTTTAAATCTCCTTCTGTTTCTGCCATGACCGCTGTCATCGGCGAATTGTAGAATGGTGAGGATATACACTTCCAAAATCTTTTCTTTGACTTCATGGATGGCTTTCTCAATGTAGACAGAATAATATGGGAGACAGTGCACAGACTTGCCTCAATCCTTTCTTTATGCGTGCTTCTGTACTACGGGGTCCTGATTTGATTATGGCCACCTGGTTTTTATACAAGCTGTGGATAACTCTTCGGTCATTGTATGATACTCCAATTTCTGTCAGAAATTTTAGCATCATGTTGCATTACATGTCAAATGCCTTCTCCAAATCTACAAATGCAACAAACGTCGGTAGATTCTTCTCAATTCTCTTCTCAATAAGTAGCCTGAGGGCCAGAATCGCTTCTCTTGTGCCCTTGTTCTTTCTGAACCCAAATTGGTTCTCATCCAGGAACTCCTTAGCTTTTCGTTCTATTCTTCTGTAGATGATTCTCGTCAATATCTTCGAGGCTTGTGTTGTCAGGTGTATGGCCTAAAATGTTAACAGTTCTCAGCCCACTTCTTTCTGGGATGATGGTCATCATCATAAAGGGTAAACAATCCTACAATTGGTTTGACGCAGCTCTCCACTCGATTCTTCTATTGGCCAACCCCTTCATATTAACGTAGTTCTTTCATGTCCTTTACGACCTGTTCTACGTAACTCATACGAGACCTGACTTTTCCATTCTTCCCATTCACTTTTCCTTCGACGATTGTCTTCATCAGGCCATTGTGTCTTAAGATGTGGACGATTAAGATGTCCCATCTTCTTTTTATAGTTTTCAGCAGACTTCTCTTTTCTCCCACTCTTCTTAGGACTTCTTCATTTGTCACTCTGTTGATCCATTTTATCCTCATCATTCTTCGATAGCACCATATTTCAAATGCTTCTACCCTTTTCTTCTCCGCTGCTGTCATCGTCCATGCCTCACTGCCGTAAAAAAAATGCTCCAGATGTATGTTTTGATGAATTGCTTCCTTACTTCCAAGCTTGTATTTCCAGCTGTAAGTAGATTCTTCTTTTGATAGAATGCCCTCATTGCCTGGGCTTTTCTACTCACTATTTCTTTCTTGCTTTGTCCGTTGTTGGTTACTTTGCTTCCCAGGTAACAGAACTCTTTCACCTCTTCCAGTTTCTGTTTTCCAAGTATAACGTTGGTTTTGACCTCCTGTCTCTTACTGCACACCAATATCTTAGTTTTCTTCTTATTGATCTTCAGGTGATGTATGGCCATTGTCCTTTCCATGGTTGTTAGCATCTTATTCAGCTCCTTCTCTGTCTCTGCTATGAGAGCTATGTCATCAGTGAATTGTAGCATACTGATTGTTTCTCCGTGGTAGTTAGCTCCAGAACACTTCTCCTTGACTTCATTGATGGCTCTCTCAATGTAAACATTAAAAATTATGGGAGACAGTGCACAGTCTTGTCTCACTCCCTTCCTTATTCTTGCTTCTTCACAGCTGGGTCCAGATTTTATCACCGTCTGGATAATTCTTCGGTCATTGTACAACACTCCGATTCCTCTAGATCCACAAATGCAATGAAGGTTGGTTTGTTCTTCTCCATTCTCTTCTCTATAAGCAGCCTAAGGGCCAATATTGCTTCTCTTGTACCCTTACTTTTCCTGAATCCGAATTGATCTTCATCCAGGAACTCCTCTGCTTTTCATTCTATTTTTCTGTAGACGATCCTTGTCAATCTCTTCGATGCATGTGTCGTCAGGCTTATAGTCCTAAAATTTTCACATTTCTCCACTCTCTTCTTTTTGGGAATAGGAATTATGATGTTTTTCTCGAAGTCCCTGGGTATATCTCCTGTTTTGTCCATGTCGCAGATGGCCTTGTAGAGATGGGTCAATGTCCTCTCTCCTGCATTCCTTATCAGTTCTGCGGGGATATCATCAATTCCGGGAGCCTTATTCATCTGAAGGTCCCTTACTGCTGAGTCGAATTCCAAACTCTTCTTCTCTCCATCTTTTCACTTTGTCTTCATTTTCAATCATAAGTTCTCATTTCTTGTCTCTTAAAGCATTGCATCTTGTGCTCCGCTCCTGAAAGTGGTTCCTCACTATCCTATAGGCAGCTTCCACCTTTCCGAGGGAAAGGTTGTTTTGTGCATCTTTGCTTAGTTTGTTCATCCACATTTCTCTAGCTTTCCTGGCTTGGCGACTTACTTCGTCCTTATTCTTTTGTAGCAAAGCTGCCCTTCTTCAGTTTTTGCATTCTTGTACTTTCTTCAATAAGCACTAAGACTTCTTCCGTGATCCATGGCTTCTTCTTAACAACTTTTGTTCTTCCAAGAACTTCTTTTGCAGCTTCATGTAGTCCACATTTAATGTTTTCACAACGCTCTTCTACTGGTTTCTCAGTCAGGACCTCTCCTATGTTGTTTCCTACTGCTTTCTGAAATTCCATCTGATGTTGAGTCTCCTTTAGTTTTTCTACTTGCCAAATGTTCTTTACTGTTTTCTTCAATCTCTTGAATTATAGATGGCATTTCATCATCACTAAATGATGGTTGCTGTCGATGTCTGCACCCGGGTAGCTTTTTCAGTCCTTCACCTGATTTCAGAACCTCTGCTTCCCTAAAATGTAGTCTATTTGAAATCTTCCTCTGTCTCCTGGCATCTTCCAAGTGTATTTTCTTCAGTTGTGATTTTTAAACAATGTGTTAGTAACCACTAACTTACGTTGTGTGGTGAACTCCAGCAGTCTTTCTCCTCTTTCGTTTCGGTTTCCCAATCCATATATACCAGTTATTCTTCCATCTTGACCTTCACCGACAGAGTGTTCCAGTCTCATCTCTAAAATAATTAGGTATACTTCTCCTCTTACCTGTTTTATTACTTCAGTGATATCTTCGTAGATGTCTTCCACTTCTTCATCTTCAGACTCCGACGTAGGCATGTATAGGAGATCTATTCAAGATGGCATCTGAGAATTGCTTACCTTGCTGTCTCTCTTGCCAAAGTGCCATTGTTAGCGCGGATAAAATTATTTCTTGCGATAACTGTTATCGTTTATTTCATCCCAAATGTACAGGCTTAAATGAGCTATTGATAAAAGCCCTATCCGAGTGTCGTGAAATATTCTGGAAATGTATCTCCTGCCGGGCCTCTGTTTTTAAAATAACCGACATGGTGTCCGACATTGAGTTTTTAAAGCGTGAAGTAATCAGTTTGAAAGGTTACCTAGAATCTAACGCTGTGAAGCAAAGTAAAGTAGTATCATTAGTGGTTAATGATACAGCTGATTTAATGCCTGACAATAGGACCCAACACCAACAGCTCGCTAACAGTATTAAATCTGTAAAGAAATCCACGCCAGTTCCTGCTGTTTATGAACGACCAGTAACGTGAAAATCTAAACTTATAAGTGCCTCTCAAAAGCAAGTTACGTCTGGAGTTTTGAATAACCTCAGCCCTGTGTTATCAAGCGAAACTGCTCCCGATACTGCTACTCAAACATCTTGTGAATGTGAATTAGCGAGTGAAAACTTAGCCAACAACAACGATTGCGACCTGATGAATGTGGTAATGGATCAGAGTGCCATCACTTTGAACGAGGTCTTCCCCCCGGAGGTGAAAATTTCGCCGAAAGATGGAGACGGTTTTAATTTGATAAAAAGACGTCGGAGGAAAGCCCCACTGGCCATTGGTACACAGCCCGCTAAAGAGAGTGCCTTAGCCGGAGTTCCCCGTAGGATGCATTTGCATGTGTGGAGGTTTCTTCCTGGAACAACTGTCAATGCTCTGTCAGAATATATCGTGGACAAAATTCCTGAGGTAAAGTGCAATGACTTGGAAGTTGAGAGACTCAAAGCGAAGGATGATAAATATGCCTCCTTCCGGGTTTCCGTGAATTCTGAATTTGGTGATCTTCTCACCAACCCGGATGTATGGCCTGAAAATGTGTTGGTTAACAGGTATTTTTTTCGGAAGGTAATCCAGAAGTCCCCATCGGGTTAGTTACCGCGAAGTTGCAAGTGTTACACCTTAATGTGCAATGCTTGCGAAACAAAATGTTGGAACTGGAAGTGCTCGTATGTAAACATAAACCTGACGTTGTTTGTTTGAACGAACATTGGTTAAAAAGTGCTGAAATTTTTTCTATAAATCTGCCAGGTTACCGTATCGTCGATGTCTTCTGCCGTACAACCTCAAAAAATGGAGGAGTTCTGATATTTATTCACGAATCTCTTAATTATATCCCCCTTAAGAGTTCGCGTTTGCCTAACGCTGAAGACAAACTTTTCGAATATTGTATCACTGAAATAATTAAAGACGAGACACATGTCATTGTTCTGTCAGTATATTGATCGCCTCAGACAGATTTCCAGGTGTTTTTGAATAAATTCTACCATTTGATTGATGAGATATACAATTTTAAGAGGTTTTCTAAAATAATTATTACAGGTGATTTCAATTGTAACCTACTTGCAGAGACAAATGACAAAATTTATTTCCTTAATACCATCGCAGCTTTTAATATTGAAGTAACTAATTTTATGCCAACCAGAGTTACTCACTCCACTCAAACTTTGATTGATAATATTCTTACCAATGTAGACCTCAAGGATGTTAGCACTAGAGTCATTGTTGAACAAATCTCTGATCATTTGCCTATCATTGCTACGCTTAGTTTTTTTGTAACACCCAAAACTAAAACATACTCAACCAGAAATTTCTCTGATCTAAATATGTCACACTTTCGAACAATTCTCTGCTCCCAAGACTGGTCAGGTGTTTTCAATGCTAAATCATTTGATGAGAGTTTTCAAATTTTCTATTCAATTTTCCTGCACCATTTTAATGTAGCTTTTCCTCTTGAAATTAGAAAAGCTCAGACTGCCAAAAGAAAAAAATCCTGGGTCACTGATGAGATTCGTTTATATTCATCATTCTTAAAAAATCTAGCATTTGAAGCAAAACTAAGTGGTAGTGCTGACAGTAAATATCATTATAGGCATATGAAGAATCAGTACAGATTACTTCTTGCCAAAGCCAAAAGGACTTTTAATGAAGAAATTTTATTTAAAGCAAATAACAAAACTAAAGCTGCCTGGAAAATCATAAATAATGCCAAACATAAAGAGAAAGCATCTGCTCTGCCTAATATTCAAGTCTTCCGTGATGGAACTTTAAAATGCTTCTCTGACTTAGCAGATGTATTCAACGAGCATTTTTCTTTAGTTCCCAGCTCTACAGTTCCCTACTCCATCTATACTGCAAAGGCTAATCCAATGTCTTTTTTTATGATGCCCAGTAATGATAAGGAATTAAAGTCTGTCATATCCAAATTCAGCCAAAGCAGTTCAAGTTCAGGTCTTGATGGAATTCCGGCAAAGGTAATACTTTCTAGCTATGACATGATTAAGTTTCCACTTCTGCACTTGGTAAATGAATCTATGAAAATGGGCATTTTTCTGGCTTCTTTGAAGACATCAAAGATTGTTCCTCTCTATAAAAACAAAGGGAGTATAGATGACTTGAACAACTACAGACCTATTGCTATGCAAAATTCCTTTTCAAAAATTTTTGAGAGAATTTTATATACTCGTTTAGCATCTTATCTGGATAAGTTCAATCTTCTCTCTAGTGATCAGCATGGGTTCACACGTAGAAAATCTACCATTTCCGCCATATACCAGGCAGTAGATAATATATTGTGCTCTATAGATAATAAAAAGAAACACTTGCTTTATTTTTTGATTTTACTAAGGCCTTTGATCTAGTCAATCATGATCGTCTTTTGTTTAAACTTGAAAGATAGGGCATCCAAGGCATTCCGCTTCAATGGATGAATTCATATCTCAGCAACAGATCTCAGATAGTAACATTAACCATTGATGGTGTCAGGCATTGATCTTTTCCTTGGAGGTCTAATGTGGGTGTACCTCAGGGATCTATATTGGGTCCACTTTTGTTCCTGTTATATGTAAATGATTTACCATCGGCCTTATCTGGGATTGATAATATTACCCCTATTTTATATGCTGATGACATTACGGTTATAGTATCATCCACTTCCCGTACATCTTTATCCGACAAAGCTCAGTTAGTCACCAATAAAATTAGCAAATGGGCTCAAGATAATTTTCTAATTGTCAACCCTAATAAAAGTAATTTGATGCACTTTTTAACCAGCAGTCAGCCATCTCATAGCATGCTAATAAAAATGAAACAAAAATCGATAGAACAAGTTAACTCATGCAAGTTCTTGGGATTATTTCTTAATTATAAAATGTCTTGGGCAGACCACATTAATTGCCTTTGTAACAAGCTAAGTTCAAGCTGTTACATCCTTAGACAGCTTAGTCACACAGTAACACAAGAAACTTTACGAAGTTTGTATTTTGGTGATTTTTATTCACATGTTATATATAGTGTTATCTTTTGGGGATCTACCCACTTGTCTTTAAAAATATTCAGACTCCAGAAACAAGCTGTCAGAATCATTGCCCGGAAGTGTTATAGATCCCCTAGTAAACCAATTTTTAAGGCTTTGAATCTCCTTCCTTTACCATGTATATATTTATTTCTAACTATCATGTATGTGAAGAATAATATTGTTAACTTTGATGTGAACAGTGTATTCCACCAACACTACACAAGGACAAAAAATGACATCCATTTCAATTATGTGCGTACAAAAGCTGCTAAAATTGGACCCAAAGAAATGGGCATAAAATTGTTTAATAATTTACCACTGTGTGTAAAACAAATTAAAAGCATCAATGCTTTTAAATCAGAACTAAAAAGGTACTTGCTAAATAATTTGTTCTATTCTATTGAGGAATACCTCAGTGACACTTTGTGTTAAAACCTGTAATCGTGTATTATATATGTATGAATATGACGTGCCCTATATCTTTTCATATCAATGTAACCTTTGGGCAATGTAATCTTTGGGCAAATAAAGACAATAATAATAATAATATACTTGCACCAAATGGTATCATAGCCTTAGTTTCAATTTTAACCATAATAATCCTTTCACTGTACTGCAGGAAAATTTTCACACGCTGTCCTGCACTCTTCCTGAGCATTATGCCTACTCCAGCATTACCATTCAGTGATCCGGTGTGAATAATTCTATAAATTCCACTCCAAAAGTTCCTTCTTTGGGCCATCTCATTTCACTGATTCCTAATACATCGAGGCCCATTCTACTCATTTCCACCTTCAGGTTCTCCAGTCTTCCGCAGGTCCGAAGTGATCGCACGTTCCTACCCTAAAATGACTCTCACACTTGAGGCCTTGTAGGAAAAGGGTGCTTTCAAAGGACTCTAAAAGTTGCCAACAGCAGCTAAACAACTCCAGACTCCACAGTCTTAAATGTTAACAAGAAATTATGGGGTTTGCCTCTTTTATATATCCGAAAGCACTATGAAGCAACTACTAAATAAAACTACTCTCATAGCAAATAACTACCATGGCTCTTATGGCGGTTCTTTACAACACATACAGTTAGAAAATCACCGTAAGTTACTTTGCGGGTCCACAGCGTATGATATTACTCACCACTGATATACCTTATGATATTATCCCCATTAGCTGATGTGCAAGGCAGTCTTACTTATGGTTATTCCCTGTTCATTTCAACTATTTCCCACACAACAGGAAAAACACATTGGAAAATAGGGTCCGACATATTGTCCTATTTAGAGAGGGAATATCCTTATAAATCAATTCATTTACAACATGTCAAAGATTGTTTCTGTAAAATACTACCACCTTAATTCCTTAATGATATTACAAAAGGTTCTGCAGCCTCTTCATATCGGAGATGTTCAGAGAAAACTGATTTAGGGTGTTTTTTGCATTTCTATTAAACTTTAAGCCCATGCATATCATTAATCCGCAGTAATTATGAAAAACAAAACCATGCGTCACATGCACCAATAAAAGAAGAGTCACCATGCTAAATTTTGACTTATAGGCTGAAAAAAACTTTTTTGTTGGAATTTCATTGGAAAGTTGGAAAGACTCTAAAAATTTTTCCGATTTCACCCTACTGTGCAGCGGGAATACTCGGAAAAAATTCCTGGCAGGAATATGTGATAAAAAGTATAAATAAATGATATGTGAAATGAAAAATGAAAGATAAAATGAGGAAGTTTATAAAAGAGCATATAGGAAGACAAGGTACGGATGGGTTTGGGGTGTGAGGTTAGTAGACAGGAACCTTAGTAAAACAGGACAATAATGAAAAGTGGAATGATAAGGATTAAAAAATCAGTGAGAAATGAAAAAAATGAAATGATTAATTCTGGTAAAAACTGTTTCCAAAGAATTAAAAACCTCAACATTTTAGACACCAATAAATCTCACAACTGCTGTTAACAACCAATGAAAAACAATCCACAGCACAAAGGAGGTGACATTGTTTGGATGTTTCGGACTTGTGCTGCTAGGTGGTGTCTCTCAATGTTGGAGTCTCGGATAGCTGCTTACGGCAAAATGCATATTGATTAACCCTGTAGCGGGCGTGTGTATGGACCGCACTTTTTGGTTATTTAATAATTACATGGCATGTGGGTTTCGCTGCCATGCGAGCCTATCGTGTATTCTTCGTTTATTATGTAACACATATAACTTCGCCAGTGTTATCATTCTTGGCCTTAACGATCAGTCTTGGGAGAGCCGCAAAGTGAGTGCCTTCCATGTCAAGTGGTACGAGGCATCTAAACACCGCCACGTGCACGTTTAAGTAAATATTTTTTAAAAATATTCTTTGTTGGTTATTGACTTTTTCAGCATATTTGAATTAATTATCTTAATTATTTCTTATAATTAAGAATTTTATCTTTTTTACTAAATTAAGAAGCAACTAAATGCATACTATTTCACTACTGCTTGAGATACGGAACAACAGAGGACATCATTCAATGCCTACAAGATATTTCCGAAGATGAACGAGATGAAGACTTGATCGATGACACAGCAGATGTGGATTACGAAAGTAAATGTCATTGAAGAGGACAGTCACATCGAGGCTTCCGAGCAGTCTATTTTGGAAGACTAGATTTTTTATCGCTAAGATGCCTTTACGATATGGATTATTGATTCTCAAACCATAAAATCTAAAACCAGATCCAAAAATGTTGTTAAAATTTTGCCTGGTCCGAAAGTAACCGCTCGGGAATTATACACATCTTTAGATGTTTTCTTACAACTCATTACTCTTGAAATGATCGTGATACCGTAAGATACACAAATATTTATATTGCTAAAAGCGAGTGGAAAATGTGAAAGATCGATTAAGAGATTATGTTGAAATATCGCATCCTGAAATTATGGCTCTTTTTGGAGCATTATTTTTGATTGCGGTGAAAAAAGGGTGACCATGCCAATGCCTTGGAACTCTGGTCTGCAGACGGCACTGGATTAAATTATTTCTTTCTTTTTGATGAGATATCTACGTTTTGATAACATCTCCACAAGAATGGACCGTCAAGTGACCGACAGATTAGCGGCTATCCGCAAATCCCATTCCAAATTTGTTACAAACTGTCAAAGAAGTTACGCGGTTGGGGAGGTTGTCACCATGTTGACGAAATGCTTGTTGCTTTTTCTGGTCGTTATGGGTGTGTGCAATGCATGCTAATAAAACCAGCAAGATATGGGATAAAATGTTATGCATTATGTGAAAGTAAGACATTTTATACTTTTAATTTGCATATATAATGTAGAATGAACCATAACGGTCCTTACTGTAATTCTAATAAGCTGACTGATGTTCCAAAACGGTTAATTGTTCCTAATAGAAATTCTCACAGGAACCTCACAACGGACAATTATTACAGCAGTATTACCCTGAGTGAATACTAGCTAAAAGAAGGGCTAACTTTCCTAGGTACACTTAAAACTACACCTAGACATGATAGAGATATATATTTATAACAAATAAAGCACCTCAAGTGGGATCAAGCATGTTCGGGTTTGAGGACGATATGACTGGTGTCTTATGCTACCAAAAAGAGAAAAAAACTGTTATCCTATTGTCTTCAATGCACAACACAAATTAATTGATCCAGAAACAAAAAAAAACCTTTAGTAATTCTAAATTGGGGTAGACACTTGACCAACTTGTTCAACGCGTACGACAAAGAGAAAAAGAAGGTACCTCTAGTGGCGTTCTTCTGAGAACTTGATGTTGCTGGATTAAACTTATACAAAATATACCTCGCCAACAATCCAGTAAAAGAGTGCACAAGAAGGAAGTAGGTACCTCACCGTTTTGTCATTTAGCTTGATGGAAAACAACTTGCGGATTAGATCTCAATTATGGTGCTTTGCCAAAGATATATTGTGTTTCTTGTCCAAATTCCGTGAAACCCCAGAATCTGTTAAGCAAGTTCCTTAAAAAAATATGCTTCCTTTATGGAGCACATAAAAACAGTCTTGGTGTTACGTGTCATTTATGCAACCGAAACCTTTGCAGAAATTTCACCAGCACAAATTACCTGTGAGGTGTGCAATCTAGATGTTCACGAAGATTATTACGTTGCACATTTATAAATTCAAAACATGTGCGTATCTCTCTGTAAATTTTCGAATAGATTTATGCACAGATTTATTTCATATCTTAAGTTAAAATTTGAAAAATTGGAATCTTAAGAAAAAAAATTGAATGGATGATTTTTTTCATGTTAATTGAATAATATATATGTTAATGAGATATAATTATAAAAATAAATAGTCAGGTATGTGTTTGCAACTTATTTGAACGTGCCCATTGGTCAGTAAAAATTGTTATAACTAGTAAAAGTTAAAATATGGGGTGAGCGGTCCAAACACCACCATACGAACAGTAACTGGAGTTTGAGAGGCGCGCCAGCTAAAGGGTTAATATTGTAGCAAGTGCAAATGAAATTTATGGAATTGTAGCCGAGGGAAATGTATATGTTACAAATGACACTAACATATTAAGATCTATAAAAGAAAAGGCGTTGATGTTAGCTTCAGAAGGGGTGGGTCAAATGACATCTCTCCTTCTGTATTTCTTTTCTAGAAAAAATTTACCCATGGCCAAGGTGCTATGATTCCTTTGTTTATCCAGAAATTAAAATTACATGAAATAAGCCGGGAGGTTTAGAAAATTTGGGCACATAAGGGAAGTTGGATTATATTTGGAAAAGGGATCAAATGATGGCGCTAGTCGAAGAGATAAAGTAACATGGATCTGAAGATGAATGATGTGGGAAATGAGGAGAAATAAAGACAGTGAAAAAATGTAAATATTTAGTTGAGAGTGGAATGATGAATGAACACAGGAATTAAAAAAAGTGGATTCAGATTTCTTCAGATTGTCAATAAACCCTTAACCAATGTGGAAAAAGGATTGTTTCTTGTGTTTGTTCCATTGGTGTGGTGAATTATTAATGTATTTAGTTAGTGGGTCACTATGAGTGAAACATCAATTGCTGATATCTGATTATTTTTATAGACACAATAATATATGAGATCTATCATAGATTTCCACTATATATGCAGCACACATCCTGAAACTGTAAAAATAATTATCACACACTAGCAACTATTTTTTTGTCACTTTTTTTACTGTTAAATTCCATCTCTTGAGAAGTATGAGCTGCCATTCTCTTACAAAAAATGGAGGGAAACAAATTATCCCTTTTATGGAATCCTGGGCTCATTGCAATGCAATGGAAGAAGTAGGCTGTAGTGGGCTGTAGTGATGCTGTAGTGAAGGACACCCTTAACAATAGCTATGTTGATTACATTGTGGCACTGAGTTCAGATTTGCAGTAGTACTAAGAGAACCATCTTAAGACAGTGGTCGGAATTATTTCATGCTGTTAGAAACAAACTGTGCAGCATTAACTGCTGCACAGTTTGTTTGCTGCAGTGGCCATTCGAGAGAAGTCACTCTCACAAGACTGATAATGGATCACATATCACCAATTCATTCCATCTGCTTAGAATATATTGTACAACATTTAGGTTCTGTTATTATACTGGACACTCACTTTATATGTGGTATAATTTCTCTTTCTTCCTACGTATGTAAATTCTGCTGGTGTGGTGTATCATTTTAAAATTGAATATGTTTTCATAACCATTTGGTAATTTCATTTATTCTAGGTCATTTGTTGCCTTCAGCAGCAAAAACCGTATTTTGGGTGTTGCTGCAAAGAGCCAGTTGGTGACCAATATGAAGAATACTGTTTATGGCTTTAAAAGGCTGCTTGGAAGAAAATATAATGATCCTTTTGTCCAGAAGGAGCTGAAACATCTTCCCTTCAAAACTGTGCAGCAGCCAAATGGTGGTATAGGGATAAAGGTATGTATGTGAGAAATGTGAAAAATGATGATCTCTGCAGTGTACGTCTGTTACAGTAAAAATAATGGTCAAATATTAACAACTATTTTAGTTGGATTTATCATAATTAATCTTTTGTTAATTTGGATCTATTTTTCTAAAGGACTAATTATTTCTTTTTTTCAGGTCAATTACCTAAATGAAGAGCACGTGTTTTCACCTGAGCAAATCACGGCAATGTTGTTCACGAAACTTAAAGAAACATCTGAAACCGCTCTCAAGACTAAAGTAAATGACTGTGTTATATCTGTAAGTAAATTTTCTTTTATTTACTTTAAAGTACTTGGTTCTTTATGTGATGGCAAGTGGCAAGTAATTTAGAGTTTCAAATCCTTATACAAATGGTGGAAGTGGCTAATGAGGAAATTGCAATGAAGTGTATGAAATGTATAAATTTGTATGTGCTTTTTTGATCTGATCTCTGCATGGTGGAATTGATGAGTGTCACAAAAGTATGTCCTAAAATGTCACGAAATCATGTGATGTGATGCAAAAATGTGGTGGGCTCTGTGGCATAGAGCTGCTAAACTATTATTGTAAACAGAGCAATTGATTTGTTTGCATAAGATTGATTTGTTGAAAATCACAGAAAATATTTCACTGAAATGATGTGCTTCATACCTCAATAGCTCTAGCAAAAGTCTGGGACACAAGATGCACTAGGACAAGGAACATTTTTTGGTGTAGGCGATTAAAATTTATCATGAAGGAAAGAAGTTAAAAATTTCTCCAAGTATGCAAGTGTTTTCTGACACTCTTCTGCCACTGATTTCCAAACCAAAATGTCTGGTAGGTGTATTTTAAAGATCAGATGTTCCAACTGGCATTTTCTTCTCTTAGGTTTCAATGCTCATCAAGAAGCATAGTTGACATTTTTACAATGGAAATATATCTGTAACGGTACAATAGCAAGATATTCCACAGGCAAAAAATCATTCTAAAAGTGCACCTAGTGGCAATTTTTTTTTTTTAAACTTCTCAGGATCTTCGACTACTGCTTCCCTTATAATCTGACTTCCTCTGTCCCAAACAAGTCTGTTATCTGACATTGGGTGGGAAAGGAAGACTGAAAAAAAGTTGATAATGAAGTAACGTAGCCATAAGGATGAAATTATTTTGTATTCCTATTTTTCCTAGAGTTATATCCCTCACAGTTCATCGATTATTTATATACTTAGCGAAGAGTTACTTAATGCTTACTTAATATCACTTAATAAGAGTTACTTATGTGAAAAATTTTAACGAATGCTTAAGTGCTGTCTGTTAACATATATTCTTTATTGTACATGTACGTGGAAAGAATTGACATCCAGCTGAAAAATTACTAAGCCTACTCGTCCATTGCATTATTTTCTGAAATGGGGAATTTGTCTTTGTGGGTTGTGTTTATGAAGTTTGGGTGTGGGGTTAGGACATGGGTTGTACCTTTTCCTGACTTTTATCCACTTCAAAAAGTGAAAGGAAGGATTACTTTTCAGTTTTCTGTCTTTATATGTCCTGCTGCCCTCACATTACAGATCAAACTAAGCCTGCATGGGTTTACTTTGATACGCCAATGTGTATCATTTGTAAGGAGTGAAATATGCATGTTAGTTTCTGAAAATCTTGACTCGGGTTCTCCATATACTGTAACTTACCAAAGAAAAATCCTTTCACATTTAATGATTTTTCCATCTAATAACCCTTTTCTGCTTACTTGATCTCTGCTCTTAATTGTATTTCTTCAAGGTCAGCTGTCTTTTCATTCCTGATAATGCTTCTAGTTGTTTTTATGATCTTCCATGCATATTTTTAATGTTTTTCTGTGGTTAATTTGCTTTCTGTGAAGCAACTTCAATGCCATTATTAAATGGTTTTTCTGTGTGGTTCTGATTGGTAGGAAATGTATGCATTCTAATCACTTAATAGTGGAAACATTTTAATATGGCAGTGTAATAAAAATCCCTGCACTGAAGGTAGTGATGAGGCAAGGGATTAGCAATGAAGTTCATGTGATGACTTGTGACTAGTTTTGACCAGTGCATGATTATGTTGCTTGATTGTGATCAAATTGGTTGCATAAATGTTAAAGCAGAAATGAAGTTTGAATTGTTGCATTCATTGCTGTCAAGGCTTTAAAACTGGTAGAGCCTTGGTATCTCCTGAATGCAATATTAAATGGAGCCTATCCTTTTGCTGCTTTAGGCATTTATGTAGTCTATTGGCAAATGGATGCTCAGACAACCAATTTACACATTGCTACACATTTACAATGCTATTTGATCATCTACAGCTCCTAATCAATGTTGTTAATTTCATGCAGTTATATGATGTGTTACTTCCTAAGTAAGTTATGATGATGTGAAATTGTCTGCAGGTTCCATCTTTTTACACGAATGCAGAAAGGAAGGCTCTGTTGGATTCAGCTGCTATTGCTGGTTTAAATGTTTTAAGGTTAATGAATGAGACTACTGCTACAGCATTAGCATATGGGATTTATAAGCAAGACCTTCCAGCACCAGAGGAGAAACCAAGAAATGTGATATTTGTGGACTGTGGTCATTCTTCACTTCAAGTATCAGCTTGTGCTTTCCACAAAGGAAAGCTTAAGGTATGGATGAAGTTTTGCAACTGGTGTTTTAGTTGTACTCTGTTATATCATTCTCGTTTTTTTAACCTGATGGACTAAACTTGGAATAGATTTAGTATTTTAGCTAAAATCCATAGTTGACACTGAAAATATATTGGCCCCCAGAGACAGAACCAGAATTTGTTTGTTCTTTGCTGCTGTTTGTGCTGGCTGTGTTCATTTACTCATTTTGACAATTAAAAAAAAAGTTTTAAAATAAATTTATTTAAATTAACTGTTAGGTTATATAAACATGAATTATTGGGTTAAGGTAAATAAAAATCCTAGTCAAATTATAATTGTTTTTTGCCTCTATAGCCTGTATAGAATATTTTATACTTTCGACCATAAGAGTAACTACAGTTTTCCCAGTCTTGTCCTAATTTTGCTTTCATTTTGTTTCTTCTCTTTCCCTGTAAGTCAAGTATTTTATCTTGTGTTGTGTTGTGACTTGATGGGAAGGATCCTTTTTTATTTCTTGCAGATGCTTGCAAGTGCAGCTGATCCAGATCTAGGAGGAAGGGATATAGATACAATTTTAGCTGAAGAATTTTCCAATTATTTTCAAAAAACTTATAGAGTAGATCCCCGTACGAATCCACGAGCTTATATTCGCCTTTCTGCTGAAGTTGAAAAGTTAAAGAAGCAGATGTCAGCTAACTCTACGAAACTTCCTATGAACATAGAATGTTTCATGGATGACAAGGATGTTCATGGAGATATGAAAAGGTAATATATGACATTCGTCTTACACATGCATATGGTGGTCCTCACGAAAAATAGCTTCAGTTCTCGGCTTGATCTGGCTGGCCTGGTTAGATATTTGAAAAAGTGTCAGGTATAATATCCACAGTGTTAAGCCTGAACTTATTAACTCAATTATAATATTTACCTTCTATCTTTGTTGTGTAAATGGGTTTATGTTTTCCTTTTATGCTGTTGTATTCGGACTGAAAATGTGGTTTTCTCATACATATCTGTTAAATTGCAATCTATCCTTAAGTCTTAATTCCATGCTGCGGATTATAGTGCTTCTGGAAGTTCAATTTTTTTTGCTATAATTTTGCAAAATGATCATTAAAACTCCTTCATTTTCTTATTAAAGGATATTTTTTTGATTTTTCAGTTTTAAAAATACACTAAATTACTTGAAATTTCTCATTTAAAAATAAATAAGAAATTTAAATCAGTGGAATGTAGAAAAATCTTAATGGGTATTTGGAAAATTAATGTGCAATATTGTGAGTTGGGCATTACCTTAGTGAGGGTGCATTACCTAGTCACAATACTGACATTTGCAATAGTGAAAAATTAACTCATTTTTTTTATATAAACTCAATGTAAATGTTAAATATGACCTCAGTTAAATATTTTTTTATGAAAACTTTATACAGCAATTTTGAATTATTACTGTCCACTATACTTCATCAAATCTTGACTCGATTAACTTGGAAGTTAAGGGTGTTGAATACCTACCCGGAAAACGGCTGCGCAGACTCTTGCGAGATCGAAGATTACGAGCGTAATACGACACATAGAGATGAACTGTTTTCACAGTTCGTTAGAACAAAGACAAATTATGTTGGAGAATGAAACATATGTTTCGAGTATATTTCATTTCAAAGGCTACAGCACTGGAAAAAGGTGAAAGTATCTCATTTTCTGCTGTCTTTCTTACGATACACAAATCGTAATTGAAACATCTCTTCCATTCACCTAAGGGATTCATCCTTCTCCTTTAAAATGACACCAATCCCAACGGCGTTAGAAGGGTAATAACTTAGCATTGAATCATTTCCTGGACCATGTTTTCACTATTTTGTACGCGTAAAATATTTATCTCCTTGGCGCTGCATGGAGCTTCAGAGGGACCACCCCCACTCCCACTAATGGTCCTCCCCACCTCCTGTTTCTCTCTCTCTTTCTTCCCCTCTCGTGCTCCTCTCCAGCCCACTTGGGAAAGCCAGCGTAGAGATAAGGGTTTTGTTTCACAATCAGTCCCAGCTGTATTTTCTTGATTGGGTCGTGAGAGATGATCTCGAAGAGCGAATCGAGTTTTTATTTTGGTGCCTTTCGACAATGAGAGTGAAAGAAAGAAGAATCTGAAAAGCTACAAAGGATAGAAAACGAAACATATCTTTCATGGAAAAATGGGAATTTCAAGAAAAACTTGCAAGTGAGGTACCTAAGTATTTTTATCTATATCATCATCTTCATTGCACTAAAATGAGAAGACTCCACAGATTAACAGTATCGCCTGAACCAAGACGAACTCGGGGCCCTCAATTTCGCATAGAGTGCTTTACCACTAGAAGCGCCAGAGCGGTAAATTTGACCGTTTTTGAATTTCAAATGTTCACCGTTTTTTTCACAATGGTTAGAATTATAATGAAGTTTCGTGACTTCTAATGAATTTTAGTCTAACGTTCACATGCCAAAAATGATTATTTTTGGTCCATTACTTTATGACATATTAGTTAATACCTAAAAGTGCCAGAGTGGTCATTTTGACCGGTAGTATAAATTTTCATCTTATACTTTTTTTTTTCCTTTCAAATAAGATTTTTCTGGCATGACAGGTTGTAGTCACTTTATCAAATTGAATTTTCATGTTTCCTTACTTGATTCCTCAGAATTTTCTTTTTAATTTATTATTCTGCAATCACATCAAAGAAGTTTTTCATAGATTTTCTCACAGTTGTCTCGAGATATACATAAAAACAGGATAGGATACAGGTACACAGTTCTGCTTTATCCCAAGAGATGGGAAATGTGCTCTTTTACACCACCCTTATCGCCCCTTTTTTGTCCTTACACGGTCAGTCAAGACTGACCGCGCTTTGAATAGGAGCAGTACCTTGATGCTTCTAAGTATGTCACAGGGACGTGGTCTTACTTCGTAACTACTGAAAAATATTTTGGAAGAAAATCCAGAACCATCACCAAAAACCAATCGCAGCATGTATAAAGATTATGTATCTAACGCATGATGCTTATTTATCGATGAACGTACGCTCCGGAATATCAAAATATGCACTTAAGCGGAAGCAGATGGGTGAGAGATATTGGACCACAACTGATGAAGAAATTGAAGCTATTATTGAACTAATGCTTGCACGAGGAGCATATGATTGTGGTTCTTGTGGATCTTGTGATTGGGGGCCAGCGTTTTTCCCTTAGACGATGCCACGAAACATGTCTGCAGCTCATGCAGTACCTAAGTTTCGGTGTTCTCGGGACAAGATCTCAGCATCTAAATGCAGATAATTTTGCATTGGTGTTCGAAATATGGAGCAATTTTGTGGGAAACTGTATAGCCTGCTATAGTCCTAGTGAATACCTATCCTTGAATGAGCAGCTTTTTCCCACTAAAGCTAGGTGTAGATTCACTCAGTACATGGTCGCATGCATACAAATAAACCAATCAAATTGGGAATCAAGTTCTGGGTTAGAAGATATAAATTCCATCAGGTTAGCAAATGTAAATTCCGAATATTTCTGCAATGGGTTTCTATATCTGAAGAAAGATAAGTTGCGTCCGCCCAATGAAAGTCTCCTTGACAATGTTTTTTTACGCTTATTACTTCCGGACATAGTACCTAAATTCAGGACAAGACAGGCAGATAGTGTTTTCATGTAGATGAATTTGACGAAAAACTAAACGAAATTAGCATTGACATTGTTGGCAGAAAAGAATCAGGCATGGAGTCCCTGAAGAAGTTCAAACCTCTAAGGCGTCAAGTTGTACGATACCACAGTCATAAAACACGATGACATTACAATGACAGTATACCAAGGTGAAAAAAAACATATTGGTGCTGAGAACCATACATCCCAGCATTGAAATACTATATGTACAGAAAAAGATAATCAGATTCAGTCAGTTTCTATGACACCACAAAATATGGAGTAGATATACCGGACCAAATGATAAGGAATAACACTACGTGCGCAGGATCTCGCCGATGGCCTGTCAAATTTTATACAGTATCCTAGGGGGCTGTGTTTGAAACCATCGGGATTATCTCTATTAGGTAACCAAGGAGTCACGTGATATACACATGAACTGTTCCCAAATTTGGCATGTTAAACCGCTGATTGCAACCTCATTCTTTGTTTACACTTGTGTAATATCTCAACTGGGGGCTCTTTAGTTGGAATAGATAGGAAAAACTCGAGTGAAAACAATTAATGATGCTCTAAAGAGCGATTCAGACACATTAAATTTTGAAACCAATTTTTGTAGGTATCACGTGACTCCTTGGTTACCTATTTGAGATAATTCCGACGATTTCAAACACAACACATCTAGATTTGGCTGCAATTAACGCATGAGTAATATAGAAAGAGATCACCTCACAAAACATCAGCTGCCATAAATTCATTTTGAATTTAACTGAAGAACTGCGTAGTGAGTATATTTAGTCACAGCCGGGGCCATCACATTTCATTTCAGATGCAAGAAATTAGAAAAAGACATCAGTGTCAGGTAAAAAATGGAAAGGAAACAAAACTATACATCACATTTCATTTCAGATGCAAGAAATTAGAAAAAGACATCAGTGTCAGGTAAAAAATGGAAAGGAAACAAAACTATACATCACATTTCTTTTCAGATGCAAGAAATTAGAAAAAGACATCAGTGTCAGGTAAAAAATGGAAAGGAAACAAAACTATACATCACATTTCATTTCAGATGCAAAAAATTAGAAAAAGACATCAGTGTCAGGTAAAAAATGGAAAGGAAACAAAACTATATAAAATTTTAAAAAAGATCGCAGGCTTTCCCGGCGTACGCTGGAAGTGAAGGCTATTCGGGTGCTCCACCGGGTCAAATCCTCCATCGCTGCCGACGTTTCAAGGAACGACTCGTACCCCATCCTCAAGGCTGTATGTCGTGTGTGGTGAAAATGGCCTCTATATATCCAAGGCCCCTCGCCGAGAAGTCAGGTGCCTTGTGATTGGTCCGTCGATTCTCTGTCGATTTTCCTAGCCAATCGGATCCTCCTCAATATGGGTTTCCACGCATTGCTGAGAGAATACCCGGCATCTCTGTTTATGGAATTGTCCTCGATTCTGATTTCGATTGCTTCCTTTGTCAATCTTTCCAAGTAATGGTTATCTCGGCAAAGGACTTTCACCTGATCCCATTGTAAAGCATGGTCTTCGTCTATTTTCGTGCTGACACAGCCTGCGATGCCTCCGATGCTCCTTGATCCTTGTCGCAATCGTCCTCCCGGTCTCTCCCACGTATGCTTGCCGGCATTCACAGGGAATGTGATAAACTCCCGGAGTGTAGAGTCCACAGGGATCCTTTCCCAGGATTCTGAGGAGATATGACATTGACACCTACTTCCGATCCAGCACTGAGAGACCATTTGGTTAAGGCGATATTAGGCCAGATTCTTGATATAGTTTTTTTCTTGTTTGTACTTTTCAAAATACAGTGGAATCCCGGTATAACGAGTGCTCATAATCCCTCGGAAATCACTCGCTAAATCGAGCGCTCGTTATATCCGATGGTGTTGAAAAAACCCACCTAATTCTCATAGTCGTTTGTATTTACAGTTTTTCTTTTGTTTCCGTGGTATTTGACGAAGGTAAACGGCAAAAAAGTCATTCGGGAACAATCTGGTAGAATATCAACATATTTCATGAAAGAAACAGGACATTTTCCATTATATAAAATATTAATTCCCCTAGTTTCGATGTTTTTCTTCCAGTTCTTCTATTTTTGATCTCCGAAGAAAGCTGTAAAGACAGCGTAACTAGTCGGAATTAAAATATTAGATATACTGTGGAAGTTTTTGGATAATTTTTCGAATATGTCGTGATGATAATATCAGCTTTGTCGAGTTTTCGAGTGTTAACCAGTACGTCCATCAGTTGGGAAAATTGGCCTGAAGGTTCACTGAAATACGGCATGTTTCGGGGGTCGAAGATATTTTTCAAGCTTAAGCGAAGGCCAACTTATGGCTGTCTTTTTCCGACTCGATTAACTGGAGCAATATCATGATAATTCATCGGGCGTGAACACGCTATGTTTGAACGAGCGCAATATCATGATCTTTTATTGCGATATTTATCGTGATAATACATAGTGATATTTTATCGGGGCGCGATATCATGATATTTTATCGCGATATTTATCATGGTCACGATATTTATCGTGATGTTTATCGTGATAGTTATCGCGATACCTATCTATAGCGATATTTATCCCACCCCGATATCTTATCGTGCCCCGACATCTTATCGTGCCGCGACATCTTATCATGCCCCGACATCTTATCGTGCCGCGATATCTTATCGCGCCCCGATATCTTATTGTGCCCCGATAACATATCGGGCACGATAAGACGATGTTTATCGTCACGCTGAGTTATCGTTATCGCCACCTTATGATATGCTAAAATTATCGTATCCCGATATTGAATTATCAATATCGCCCATGCCTAGACCTAACTCCCTCTCCTACTCTCATCTTGCTCGTCGTCTGCCCACTCCCACTGATGACTGGGCCTAACAAAAGAAGAACGTAAAATGGGAGCGCGCAGAGCGAACTGAAGGCCGTAAATCGTTAATGTTTGGACATAACAGGCTTTAGGTGTTGTAGATATGGCACTCATCTTGTATTTTTAGTTTAATTAGCAGATAATACAAAACCCAATATTTTATTTTTGCTAGGCGGTGTATCGCCCTCGAGAGATATCTGTCGTAATACCGAGCGTATACCGTGGAAGGAACTTTTTGGCCTCGCTATATCCGCTTTATTTTACATGTAAAACATAGGCCTTTTGGCGGTACAAAGACAATCACTCGCTATAACGCGATTCTCGCAATAAGCCGTACTCACTATACCGGGCTTCTACTGTAACAATTGGATAATTCATGCTCATGCATTTATCAATAAAATTTAGTGTTATTTATTTCTTCTATTCTTCATTTCATCATTTGCATGCCTGATTTGCTCCCTCTCTCTGCAAAATACACAGGAATACAAAGCAATACTTTTTGTCTAATGTAATAAGGTAATCTTTTCTTCCTTACATTTCATATGTATGGAAACTCAAAATAATGCATACACTCCCTCTAATAACCGGTAGAAATAGCATATTTTTTTCTTGGTCCCACATGTGTATTTTGAGCAGACAAGCCGGCTAAACTCACTTTTTTTAGTTTGACTTTGTTACCAGTATTTTTCTATATATTTTGTTCGATAAATTTTTCTTAGTGGTACATATTTTGTATGCACTCATCAAATTTTCCTTAATATTATTTATCTCTCAATTTGAACTGATAACCTTCTTAACCCTAAATGTGTTTGCTATTATCAAAGTGAAAACAACAATTTTTTATTTGAAATTGTCATACTTAAATTATTCTCTGATACATATTTGCTTTTTTAAGATTCATAATTGATATATGCATAGTCAATGTGTCTACAAATATGTATGCATCAAAACAATACATGCATGATTTACTATTTTGACACTAAGAATGAACTATTATGTATTTAGATCAGATTTAAATCACTTGATTTTATTTTTTTTAAATCAGGTGATTTAAATCACTCAACCCTGCTTTCAAAAGCTGTTACCATGCTAAGTATTTGACTTAAGCCCCTGTCTTTCAATTATGTTATTTCCCTTGAGTTACTCTCTCCATTGATGTATTAAATATCCTGAAACATTCATTTCTCTTGTCTGTGGAGACACTCACAAAAATATTTTCTGTTTGTTAGGACTACAATTCCATTTGCTACTTTGGTCTAGACCTGTGTTATCAACTGTGGTCTGAAGCGGCATTCACAACACCACCTAGTAGTAGGAATAGAAAATGGTGTATGTGCCTATGATACCACATGTAGAATTGACTGGCTCGCAGATAGTTTGTCATTATGTTCTGTCAAATGTTTTAAATTTTAACTAATTAGGAAAAATAATTAACATCACTTTAAAAAAACAGATTCAAATACATACTCCAGGGATTATAAAATGTTGAGAAGACAATAAAATAGAATACAATCGTAATTACTGTGGTCTTGGAACAGGCATTCAGTGATACTTGTCACAGAGTTACATAAGAGCATTTGAATATTACACTTAATAATGTTTTATGTTTAACTTTCATGATTATTCTAAATTATTTAACTTCTCTTTCAGGAGTGATATGGAATCATTGTGTGGTCATCTGTTTGAAAGGGCTGAGAAGACATTGAGGAAGTGTCTTGAGGACTCAAGTAAGTATTCTTTTCTGAGTTGGGTCGTTGTAGTTGACACATAATTTTTATCTATAGTGAACGATCAAATTGCATGCAAAGATATAAAATCCTGCATATTTCACTTGTCATTGAAAATCATGCACCGTGCTATTTGTTGTCGTTATCGTTGGCCATGCAATGAAGTGAAATCTGGGAATGATGCTATCGCAGACACGAAGCAGACTGCAGAGTTTGCCATAAGTTGGTTTCCGCAAAAACAAAAATATCATAGACCGGCTATTCCAATGTGTAGCTGGGAAAGCTTGGATTTATACCAAAAACATCTTGATAGCACATGTATAGCTGCCCCTGCATTAGTTTATTGTGTTCTTACTGGGCACTATTTTAGGAATTCCCATTACGTTTTTCATAATGAGGTCTTTTTCACCATCATCCAACCAATTTCTTAGCTTGGCCCTCAAATTCTTCATATGTTAGCGTTCATTCCAGGTTCGGTCTCTTGATACTGAAAACTTTTCAATTAAACCAGATGGCTTCTTAAAGTTGATGAAATCTTATAAGAACAAAGAAGCTCCACTTTCACGAGGGAACATTTCCTTTAAGGTTTTGTTTCCATGACCCGAGTATCTAGGTCCAACACGAGCAATGCGAAGTGAATCACAAGGCACTGTTGGTACTTTACTGTCTATGCTTATCACTGTGCTTTACTCATTTGGACTCATCCTGATCAAGTCAATTTCAATCAACTTCGTCAAGTCCAAACATAGTGAAATCGACCTGCATTCGTTAACTGCAGCAGCGACAGTTTCAAGAACTCACTCATATCATTCAATACACTGGGTTTAGATATTTTCCATTTCAGAATATCTACTTCTTTTTTCAAGTCAATAAGTGACTCAATTCACTGATAATATTAGCACAGGATGCATTACATGAGGTATCAGAATTCACTGATGAAGATAAGGGATTACACAAAAAACAGAAGCACTTGGGATCGGAAATTAGCACCCTAAAAATGGATTCCTTAATTTTAGTATACTTTCATATGGCAGTGCACGCTACATTTACTGCATATCATGTGTTAAATTTTGATTTATTCTCTCTCAACATACACCACTGTCAACAAGTCGGCCATATTTTCGCTATTTCTCAATATTTTTATACTTAAAATAAAAACAATTATTTATATAAATACCCTATACAATAAGTATCATGGTTTTGAAATGACTCAAATGCTGCAAGTGTAGGCCAAGGATTTGAAAGATTTGAACTAAGTTCAGTATTTTAACTACAGTTGATGAAAATAATTGTTGTTTGGCAGGCTGCACTTCTATCTCTTTCCGGACAGTTTTTCAGTGTATATTTGTTATTTTTTTTAGAGTTACATCTTGATGAGATCTATGCTGTGGAAATAGTTGGTGGATCTAGCCGCATCCCAGCAATCAAGCATTTATTAGAGGTTGTTTTTGGTAAGACTGCTAGTACAACACTCAATCAGGATGAGGCTGTTGCTCGAGGCTGTGCCCTTCAATGTGCGATGCTTTCCCCCGCCGTCCGAGTGAGAGAATTCAATGTCACAGATGTTCAAGCCTATCCTATCAAACTGCTGTGGGATGCTTCACTTGGTGAAGATGGGTATGTAATAGTATTTTTTTTAGCCACTCTACTTTTTTGTTACAACTGATATATAGGAATGCCTTTTATTAGTTTCGGCAGAAAGTGATGCTTATGATACTGCTAAAAGCTTGAGGTTTATAGGTCTTCCTAATTTTGTATATATAGTGAATATGTTGAAAGATAATTATATTTTTTCACCATATTTGTAAGGGTTTCATGAGTAAAAAAAGTTGTTCATCAACCTGGACATGTAACAGAAATGTTTTTTATTAGTATAATGTTTAAAGGTGCTCAGCAAAATTATTATGTTATGGATTGTTTGAATTTTAAGGAAAAATTATATAAAGTTATTGCCATCGAATGTCATTATATTATTTCATCTATGTTGTTGAGTGTTAAGGAATACTAGACAGCCTAGTTTGTTAGTAAATTATGCTGTGATTACATATTTTGATGCTTGTCATATTTTCTCAATAGCAGTGATGCTTGATCATGACATGTTGATATCTTTGGGTAAATATGATGCTGAGGAATTTTCTCTGGACAAGAAGATTCATCACAGCTAAACAGGTTGATATATACTTTGGTGGCAAACATGAAGAAAGATTTGTATTTTACTCTAAGAACAAAATTATTGTATAGGTGGAATTAGTCTCTTTTCATTGCTAATGTGACCATGTGTAACTAGCTTTGTAGGAATCAAAATTATTGCATCTTGAAAACATTGAAGCTGGTCAAATGTGAGTAGGTGAGAGAGAGAGAAGAGCCATCATAAAATCATCAGTATTTTTATACTTGGTAGTCTGTATTTTCCTAGGCAGTTATGCATTGTTTTTGTATTTTTTTAATGTCTTGGAAGATGGAATCGTAAGGGTCGCTCCAAATTAGGGACTTGCTCTTATTACCTGTTATGCAGATAGTGGATTTCTTGCCCTACCTTTATATAATATGAAATTGCAAAAGATGATTAGTCTTTGAATTGCTCCTTAATCTCCTGGTAACAATGTACAAAAATGCAAAATTGGCAACTCTCCTGCTTGAATTTTAGAATCCAACTTATGCTTTGTTTCTACATTTAAATGTCAGTGCTGTTGGAAAGTTAATAAATCCATCTATTAGGGATAGTATTTTTGTTTGAATAGCAGAATAATTTTTTTGTTCCTACTGCTGTTTGTATTATTCATAAAAATTACAAAGGGACTGCCATTGCACAAGTTTTGCATGACATTTTTACTTTATCCGTGAAATAGGTATCAGGAAATCTTTTCTGTTAAAAATTTATGATTGATGCTCCATTAATAGCATGTTCACGTTAATGGTTTTTCATATTGCATGCCATTAAGCTGCATTTTCTTCTACTTCTTTTGTAGCATTAGGGTACTTGCCTTTGTTTTAATATGATTATTATTTATTTATATTTTTCCAATTATTATTTTGGGTATTTCCAATTAGTGATGTCATTTTTCTTGTTATATACTTTTTTACTGTCTTGAATATGCTTTAGTCTCTTCGTAGTGTACAATATGGGCTGATTGCTCTCTTTCTAGATCCAATTGGCAGCTCTGTTTGTCTCATATCTGCTTTGCTATTCCAAGAAGATTGTTTGAAAAAGCAGTATTTCTTGGTGCCCAAAGGTACATCCGGGCAAGATATTAGTGGGATTGGGAGAAACAATCTTACATAACTATACAATCATATGGCAGCATTGGCTTACTAAGGTTACTTTCATTCAGCGTATTTTAGTCTCATCTACTAACTTTACTGACTCGGTGTGATATGTGGATTAGTTGTTTATGTGGCCTAGTGGATCACAATTTTATGAAGTTCCCTTTGATTGAGAGATTGTTGTTGTAACTTCCCAAAAGTTTTCTTTCTGTAATTTTAAATCATGTAAGTATAACAAGTGTGACTAAATTATCTGCCACCGTGAATTTCTGATTTGTTAGCATTTTTTACGAGAAAATTGAGCCACACACAGACTGACCCAGGTATTCCCACTTGGCAAATCATATTAGTCAATAACAGGTGGTATTTGATTCTGCATCAAGCATAGATTTTGTAGCAATGAGCATAAGGTGTACTCTATACTTCTTATCTGTGTATGAGTTTGGTTGAAATTAGTGATGGACGGATCCAGGTTTTAGGTCGGATTCGGATCTGGAACCGGATCCTTGCCTGGGTTTCGGATCTTTATCTCAGTTTCGGATCCTTAGTTTCAGATACTTGAGTCTGAATTTCATTCATTTTCAAAACCTAGATTTTTTAAAAATATATAAATACAGCAACAATAGAACTACCAAAAAACAAGTAAATTTATTGTAGAAAAAATCAACTTTGGAATCTATGTGGATAATATTTTCCTGGAACAAGATTTACGGATGCAATAACTATATCTTATTACTTCTAATATAAAGATCAACTTCCTTATCACATACCCATCAAACAATATATTTTTTAAACCAGTACAACTAATCTATAAAGTGCAGTTGAAAGAAACATAAGTTCATTTTTATTAATAAAGGAATTATTTTCCAATTATTAATCAAATCCTTGAATGCTTTCATATTCTTTTTTAAAAACAAAAAAAAATTTAATGTGGCCAAGAGATCCCATTTATGGAATATCTGGGAATTCCATTTTTAAGACGAAAAAAATCAATATAGAATATTTCAAGCTGTTAAACTAGTAATTTTGCACTGTCTCATTAATAATAACCTTTAAAATGAATTTATAGAATTTTATACTCCTAAGGAGAGGTTGTGTAACTCTGATCATGAAATGAGATTAGCCTTTTTTCATGCTACTAGAAGCAAAATTTAAAAAAAGTCTCGGATTTTTTCTCCATTGGCTCGGGTTTGCAAGAAAAAAGTAGAATGACATGTGGGGAGCATGTATTCTCCAAAATCAGGCAAGCCCACAAGAGCAGAGTGGGGTAGTGACTGCAGGGTAATGAAGTTCGATTCTTATCACTGTTTAAAATTTTTCTTTCAGCCACTGAATCAAAAACTTTATCATCCTTCATTTCCAACCTTTGTGTGGATACTGACATTTTTGTATTCCTATCGTTTAAACTACATTTACAAATGCAACACTGAAAAATGCATGGTAAAGTTAACGTAATGATTCCAAGATTTAATTCTGCATTGAAATTTTTTTCCAATCATTTCACTAATGCCAAATTTTATTATTATTTTGACTTATAAATTGATATGAAATTTCTGATAATCTACTTTTTTTAAACTGCCTACTTGCATCACCCTGTGCACTTGCATCAGTGTTAAGACTCGAAATCGAGACCGGCAGTACAGTAGCCCTCATGTTTAACAACTACGCTAGCATAGGGTCACGGGAATATGACGAATGTAGGCAACCCGCGTGACATTCGGCTTTATTTTTCTTCTCGCGCATCCGGGCCTATGAAGCCAAAAAAGTCACGACGAGTATTTTTTTATTTTGTTTTTGTGGCACGGACAACTCTTCTTCTCATTTCGTGACCGAGTTACACAACCTCTCCTTGTCAGTTTCTACCATATGTACATTCCATTCGCGGGGCGCATCGATCACTAGGCCGCGAAATTTTAAAATCTCCGTTTTGGATCTGAATTTTTACTGCCTTCGGATATGATTTCAGTAGCGAATGAAATGAAAGACCCGTGGATCAGACCCCGACCATCCTTAATTTATTATTGGTACATTTGTAAATCTAATTTAAACAACAAAAATATGATAAAGTGAGTATTCAGATTTAATGGTTTGAAATTGAAGAGGATAACATTTTCGATGCAACGACTGAAAGAAAAAATTAAACTGCGATAGGGATCGAACTTCGCACAGTACACTAGTTCTCGTGGTCCGCCTGAACGCGGCGAATGTAGGCTACCCGCGTGACATCTTGCGTATTGTTTTTCTCGCGATCCCGGGGTAATGGGGAAAAAAGTCATATTTCTTTATTTTGCTTCTAGTTGCACGGGAACATTTTCATCTAATTTCATGACCTGAGTTACACATCCTCTTCGTGTCAATATCTACCGCAACTACATTCCATTCATGGCGCTCTTTGATCGCTAAGCCGCGAAAATTTAAAATCTACGATCCGGATCCGATTTTACTCCGTGTCTTTAGATCCGAATCCGGAACCGAAAAAATGAAAGATCCGTGGATCTTTGGATCCGACGGATCCGATCCGGCCATCACTAGTTGAAATATCATTATGACAATACTTGCTGCTTTGGAGTTGAAGGAAGAACATGAAACAACTCCTGTTTGTTTTGATATTAAGTCCACTCTACCACCTAACGTTTAGCCGTGAAATATATTAATAATTTACTTTAGGGAAATATAACTGGCATACTTTGTCCTAAAAGTTTGTCCAGCAGTAAGTTTATAAACTAAGCATTTAACTATAATGAAACATTGGTGAGACCCCTTTATATCAATATCATGAAGTCAATTTACTACACATACAATAATTTAGGTTTGCATAAATATAATTATTTCAATACTCTTATCACCTAATAACAGTATTTGTTTATTTGTCATTGGGTCATTTGTTCAAAAGGGGTAAAAATTAAAGATGGGACTATTTGCAGGTAGTATTCGCGTATCTCTAGTAAAAATGCTAAATCATGAAATGGAAGAAATTAAAGATTTCCCTTGCCACCTAATTTTCAAATTGTTTAACACTTTCAGGACCACCTCTTACAGTCATACCTTTCCTCCGGGGCCAACCAAAAAAATTTCAATGTGGCATGCAAATATACTTGTACTATGCGTTAAATGTCAATTATAATGATTTGACGCAAATTTGTATTGATTGGGAAGAAAAAAAGTTTGGCCGCATACGCTGCGTCGTCGGGTAGCGGCGCCTTCCTTTTTTCTGTGACGTCATCACATATTCCTCATGAATGGAGTTTTTCTCAAACGTTAACTAGTTTCAATCCTTTTTTCAACATTTAATCCAAATGTATGAATAAAGACAGGGTTACTCCCTTTTATTTTAATATTTCCACCATGTTTTACCTCTCGGCCCCGAATATTTACTTTTCTTTGAAATATATCAGAATTGGTTTTCAAGAATCATGATTGCAAATGTTTTCCAATATATAGATATAAATTTCTCTTTGTCATAAGGGCCTAATGGAATTACCCTAATCATATTAAATATGCAGAAACACAGGATTGCATTGGAGGAAAATAATCATCGACCTGAACTGACTTACTTGCAGTGCTCCGATTTCCCGGCCAAATAACCTTCCGTTATAAGCTTGCCCTCAAAGAAGGGGAATTTTCACTCCGACCAACTGGGTGGAGTGCGACCGCGAGCACGGAATGTGAGTGAAATTTGAAAGGGCGAAATATTTCGGGATTTCCACCCTGCGTCGGAGCCCGACGGGGCAGCTTTGTTAGCGAGGGTTAGGAACAGGAGGGGGTGTCCTAGGGTAAGCGACGTTGAGACTGTGAAGCGGTCGTTGAACCTTCTTTTATGTTGGTGAGAGTGTAGCAAAAAGAAGATTTGGGGGAGCCGGGGGTTCCGATAGGAGTGGTGACTGCTGATCCCATGGCGTAGTACGTGAACGCATTCATTTCCGAGTGAATATATGCATACTTATTCGTATATATGTATGAACACATACATACTTTCATAGAAGAGATTTTTTGCAATTGTATATAAGAACACCAATAGTTATATCATTTCTTGAAAGAAGGGAAAAAAGTTTCCATTGTATACCATAAAGATAAACAAACATTTTTAGGAATAAAGAACAATTTATATTTTAGAAATGTACATACACACATTATAAATATTTACACCGTAAAATGTGGAACCATTCACACACATACAATATATACATACATACCATACTTGAGGAACAATACATAAACATAGATACACGAATGAGATAAAATACTAAATTACAAGAAATGATAACATTACAAAACAACTAATATTTATGATGCTGTCGGAAGCAATCTTCGAGGCAGAGGCCGGGTTGGTTTGCACAGTCCGGGCAATAAAAGTTGGTGGCTTTCCTCAACCCTTTTTCTCGGCAGACGACACATTTTTTCCGGAGTGCCCGATGTGTGTCAGGGTTTCTCGGGACTATGGATGGAAGGTGGGTTTTAGATTTTCGAGCTGGTGGTGGTGGTAGGGGTGTTTGAAGACGGGAGGCCAAGAGAGATTTTATAATTTCTAATCTGAATTCGTAATAACTTGCTTTATGTGTACGTTTGTAGAGGTTGTAAGAGTTAAGAAGAATCAAATGGAAAATGTGTATTCCTACCTTTTTATACCACCGCAGAGTTTTTCTTTCGATTGGGTAATAGGCCAACATTTGGTCTTGTTGGTCTATTCCCCCCATCGACTTATTGTACTCAACAACGATTTTTGGTTTCGTTGCTTTTTCACCCCTGCGGTTTTCGACTTCTACCATGGAAGCACCGTGTTCAGAAGATATAACCAAAACTTCCCTTCGATCCTTCCATTTCATAACGCAAATACCTTCTTCAGTATACCTATGCACTTCTTCCCCCTTTTTCAACTTTTTAGTTATAACCTCGGTGGGATTATTCCTTCTGGTTGAACGAAGGGTTCCAGTGCAATAGGTATCCTGGGAAAGAAGGTATTTGGCCAGACTCACCGAGTTGTAGAAGTTGTCCATGTGGACTGAATGGCCTAGTCCCAATTTATTCGTCATCAACTTCTTGACGACATTGGTTACATGACCAGGACCCCCAATATCCTTATCTCCGCTCCCTGCATACACCATGAATTTTAGGACCAACCCATTTGGCTCAGTCAACATATACAGTTTTATGCCATATTTGTGACGTTTGCCTTGGATGTACTGCCTAAAAATCAATCTACCCCGCCATAAAATCATCGACTCGTCGATTGATAATTCTCTAATCGGAGAATAAATTCTTTCCATTGTTTCATTGAAGAAATCAATGATAGGACTTACTCTCCGGAGTCTATCACTCGACTCGTCTTCATTTACTTTGGAGAAATGCAGGGCTCTCAAGATAAGTATAAAGCGGTTACGGGACATGCAATGACTAAAGACAGGTATATTGAAGAGGACATCTTTCCTCCAGTAGTCTTTCAGCCTATTCAGTCGGATGGTACCCATATGAAATAGAAGACCGAGAAAAATTAGGATTTCCTCCTCTGTCACGGGATTCCACGGCAAAACTCTTTTCAACTTCCGAGATTCAAAAGCAACGCTACCGTACTCGTTTGTCGAGGACACAACAAGTTTGAAAAACTCTGCGGTGGCGATCATAAAGAAAAAGCTTATTGGACCAGGGGTTTCGGGTGCGTCCTGAAGGCCAGGAGACCCTCGAAAAGGAATTTGTTGTCGGGGTGGGAATGGGGGTTGTTCGGACCAGATGGGTGTGAATGAGGGTGCAGTAGGTGGGTGAGGTGGGCTGGGTTGGGAAGTAACGGGTTGGGAAGGACCTGGTGACATTTCCAGACTAACCGCGCCGGCCTCTGCCTCATCTCCGTCGCTGCTATCCTCTCCGGACTCGCCGTCGCTGCTTTCAGAAAATACCATTTCTTCATACTCCTCATCAGAAGACCACTCTTCCATGGCTTTCTCAATGGCCTCAGGCAAAAGCTTTTCTTGATGGGTCTTCCGTGGCCTCTTTATGCCCGAAGGCCCAGCTCCAGAGGCAGACATATCTCTGAAAAATATTTAAAAAATTAATATGTGTAATCAAAGCATTGGTGACGTACAAAATTTCATGAAATGCATTGCTGAGAAATTATTTTGCTAAAATTTATTATTATTTCGACCAATAAAAATACTTATCTATGCATACAGAGAAGCAGAAGAAAATTACCGAAAGGTTTTGGGTGCTGCACGCATTCATTGTAGGAGGCAATTGAAGAAAGACAAAAAAAGAGAAACTAACGACCCCGAAAGCCTAACAGTTAATTTTTTAAAGTGGGTGTCTATTACATTTTACAGTACATATGTATTGTAGTTCATAAAACAAATAAGTTACGGCACTCTCGGACAAGCGAGGGACACTTGAAATTTGCTAGAGTCACTAATACAATTTCACGGCAAAAAAGTCTCGTAAAAATCTCTATTCATATCTTTTTACGAACAAGTAAGCTGCAAAACAGTAATGCTCCTTTTAAAATAAACCCGTAATATTGCTACATTTTGTCACAGAGTAGATTATACTCTCATTATTGAAAACTAAATATGCCGAAAATAACATTCAATAATGATCAGTGAATTATAAAATTACATGCGGCTTCCCATGTTCACAAACATGATTTAAGAATTTATTATTTAAAAATGTATTTAAAAGTACTTACATAAGGCGCAGTGAAAATTCTTCGGAATGAGGAAAGTAGGACTCCAACGTTGAGAGCTAACTGCAATATAGATAAAATATGTTAACTTACAAGCAAAATTAGCGGACCAATACAAAAATACGTATTACAAAGATTAAAATGTTTACACACATTACCTTGTAAATCCAAATTTCCTGGCCGAAAAAACTTTTTAGAATTAAAAAAAAGCAGAAGAACCTAAAATGAAACATGTAGAGTTGATTAATATTTTCCATAAATGCAAAAGAAATCGTCATAAAAGAAAGTAATTCAAAGGAATTTACACTTACCGTAAAGTTGCTTCAAGAAAAAAATTGCGAAAAAAAAACAGAGACCAATGCATCCGCTAGGAAGGCAGGGCAGCTACTGAGGCCCACTGCAATTTTCAGCACTTTCCTAGCTCACCGCTTGAGCTGGGATACCGTTAGATTCTGAGAGCGCTCGAGCGCACACGCTGCGGCGCCGGGCCCTGGCGGGAGCACGCCTGAGCGCAGCGTATGCGGCCTCGGTCCTGAACGTGTTAAGCACATATACATATACTTATTAGTAAGTTCTTACTTACTAATAAGTATATGTACACTTCTTACTGTTACTTCTTACACTTAAATCCCGAGTTAATCTTTATCTGGGGGGACAAGATTTCATTCTTAAAATGCAAACAATTACTAAATGATACTAAACTTACTACTTTTTAGTATTTTTTGGGCCTAGGGATGGAAGGGTGGACTTCTCTAGTCTCAATCTTGCCCCAATAAAGATGCATATCTATTTATCTATAATGACCTGGGACAGTTTTACATGAATGAAATAGAAACTTAAAAATCAATAATAGGTAACAGATGCTTTGTTTGGAGTGGGAAAACTTGTTGTGCTTGAAACGTGAAGCTGTGCTGTGTAGTCTGGGTGTTTGTTCTTCATCATATGCACCAAAGGCTTTGGTGTCTATTTTTTTTGCTTCTCTTATGTATCTGTGTCAAAACACCCATACATAATGATTTAAAACAATTTTCCTGAATAATTTATGTGTCCTAAGAGTAATGGTATAACAAATGTAATTGTGATGATTTTAGTTATAAATACTCTGCTATTCAGTGGTATAATTTTTCCTAACTACCTACCAAATTGGTGTGGTAAAAATTTACAACAATTCTTTGCCAATGTTCTCTTCCCATACCTTAATGCATCGTGCAGAACAACCCTCCAAGGGACCATGCTGCCTGTAATGAGAGAAATGAAACTCAAAAAAAACCTAACGAGCATCTCTGTGCAATGGCAGACTAACCCTTTTTTATAATCATTCCCTTCTTACCCTAGGAAGTAGGACCTATTAGTCTACAAGTAGTGATGGACGGATCCAAGTTTTTTTTCGGATCCGGATTCGGAACCGGATCCTTGCCTGGGTTTTGGATCCTTGTCTGGGTTTTGGATCCTTGTCTTGGTTTCGGGTCCTTAATCTCAGATACTGGATTCTGAAATTCATTCCTTTTCTAATCCTCGATTTTTTAATATATATAGAAAAACATTAAAAATCTAGGATTAGAAAAGGAAAGAAATTCAGAGTCCAATATACCAAGGGTAGAATAATGAATAGGGATAGGTAACACATAAAAGGACGAACACAAGGAAGGCGGTGAAGATGGAATCAAGCCAGATCACAACAGAAAAAAGTTTGACTCAGCTGGGAATTGAACCACGGACCTCCTAATTTCCGGTTCGGAATGCTCACCATTACACCACCAAGCAAAAGTCAATTTTCTGTGAAATTGGCGGGGGTTTAAATCACCCATTGCCCAAGAGTGGCAACCAAGAGATGACGTGCTGGGGCTATCTCAAGAAGAAGTGTCCAACACAAGGAGATAGGAAAGAGTAAAGGGAACGTCAGGCATTCAAATGAAAGAAGTACAGTGCGTTATATGGCATGCATAGCCGAAGTCAGAAATAAGCCAAGACAGACCATCATATGCAATCATACATGAAAACACGCTCTAAGGCGAATACAAATATACCAAGGATAGGAATAGGGATAGGTAACACATAAAAGGACGAACACAATGAAGGTGGTGAAGATGGAATCAAGCCATATCACAGCTGAAAAAAGTTTGACTCAGCCGGGAATTGAACCACGGACCTCCAAATTTCCGGTTCGGAATGCTCACCATTATACCAACGAGCCAAAGTCAATTTTTTGTGAAATCTGCGGGGGTTTATATCACCCATTTTCCAAGAGTGGTGACTAAGAAATGGAGCGTGGCTTGATTCCATCTTCACCACCTTCCTTGTGTTCGTCCTTTTATGTGTTACCTATCCCTATTCCTTATTCTATCCTTGGTATATTTATATATGCTAAGACTGCATTCATTGCCAGAAGGCCACTACTCTCCTCGAAGAGCATAGGACTGGAGACAAGGAAACAGTACGTGAAAACATTCATGTGGGCAGTGGCACTCTATGCATCAGAAGCATGGACCATTAAAAAAACTGACCAGAAAATAATAGAAGCCTTCGAGACCTGGTGCTGGAGAAGGCTGCTGAAGATCAAATAGACGGATAGGGTGAGAAACGAGGAGGTATACAGAAGAATTGGAGAAGAAAGAGCTCTGTGGAGCACCATACGCCAAAGAAGAACACGGTGGGTTGGCCATGTCATGAGACAACAATTACGTGAGAAGCATAATGGAGGGAAAAATTGAAGGGAAAGTCTCAGAGTAAGACCAAGAGACAAGTACTTGGGGCAAGTCAAGAAGGATACGGGGAAGAAGAAACATAGGGAAATGAAGGAACTGGCATGGGATAGGGAGAAATGGAGGGCTGCAGTATACCAAACCTAGGATTGTAAAACTATGTACTATGTATAGAAAAACAGCAACAATATTATTTCCGAAAAACAAGTAAATTTTTTGTAGAAAAAAATCAACTTCATATCATCTATTTGCATAATATTTTCCTGGATCTAGATTTACGAATGCAATAACTACATCTTATAACTTCTAATATAAAATTCACTTTCTCTATCACATACTTATCAAACTATACATTTCTTAAACCTGTACATTTATTCTTTAGAGTGCAATTAAATTGAAACTTTGGGGGGCCATGGTGGCTTAGTGGGTAGAGTGCTGAGGTAATTACAAAAGGGTCCCGGAGTCAAATCCTGGGCATGAGCCTTTCTGGACACCCCCATCTAAATTCCTTGCGATTCAATTTTCTGTGTGTCAGAATTTCATAGGAAATCACAGGTGGCCCACGGAAAGGAACTGGCCTGAATGTGTGAATTGTTCACGTCAATGGCTCTACCCTCCACGCACAGGGTGAGCTCTACCCTCACCTATCTAATACCAACCTACGGGATGAACGCAACTTTTTTTTAAAGAAACATTAATAGTTCATTTTCATTAATATATGAATTATTTTGCAAAATTTAACAACTTTGCTATCATAGGGTCATGCGAGTCTGGCGAATGTAGGCAACCCGCGCGACTCTCTGCTTTATTTTTCCCCCTCGCGTCTGAATGAATGGAGGAAAATGCCAAGACATGTATTTCTTTATTTTATTCTTGTGGCACGGAAAAAAATTTCTCATCTCATTTCGTGACCTGAGTTACAAATCCTCTCCTTGTCAGTATCTACCGTACCTACATTCCATTCGTTGGGAACATTGATCACTCAGCCTCGAAATTTAAAAATCTTTGATCTGATTCAAATGTATGCTAGCTATGGATCTGATTTCAGTAGCAAATGAAATGAAAGATCTGTGGATCTTGGATTCAACTAGACCATACCTAATTTTTGAGTCATACATTCATAAATCTAATTCAAACAATGAAAGTATAAAAACGTGAGTATTCAGATGTAAGGGTTTGAAATTGAAGATGATAAAATTATCAATGCAGTGACTGAAAGAAAAAATGAAACTGCAATAGGGATCAAACTTCACGCAGTTCACTAGCTCTCGTTGTCCGCCTGATCCCTGTGAATGTAGGCTACCAACATGACATCCTACATTTTTTTTCTCATTGTATCAAACCAATCCTAGGATTGTTGAAAAATATTTCTGTTTCTCCTCTATTTTCATGATAACAAAATGGCCTAAAAATATTGACCAAGAGCATTGTAAGCATAGTTCTTACCTCTTCTGATGTGTTTTCCCTCTGGCTTAGTAGTATTACTTTATCTAAGGATTGAATTTTGGTTTGGAAAAGGATTGTAATGGCCTTATTTCTATAAATTCCTCTCTTATTAGTGATACTGTATGTGCAAAAGACATGGCGAAAGCATGGGTCTGAAACAAAGGTCAAAACTATTGGAAAAATGATCATGAACAACTGAAGTAACAGAACTCTTTAACCACTTCCAGTTTGTTTTCCTAGTATAATGTTGGATTTGGCCTCCTCTCTATTGCTGCACACCAAATCTTAATTATCTTCTTATTGATCTTCAGCTGATATATGGCCATTGTCCTTACCATGGTTGTTAGCATCTTATTCAGGATAGAATCATAAATCACTAATGAATATTCATATCATATAAGTTCTCATTTTTTAGTTTTCGTCACTGCTAGATTCACCATATTTCCTTCCTGCTGCTCGATTTCCTATTTTTTCGGCATTGCTTATAATACACAGTTTTGTACTAACAGGAAACGATCGCAATTTCACATCATAATTCATTTTCTAGGGTGATAATTGCAAATTATTTTAAAATGCTAAATTATTGATTGGAACTTGTTTACTATTCTCATATAGCGGATAGCACGGATAGTAAGAAGGCATAATCTCAGAGCATACGACTCTTGCCACTGTGTAACAAATTCTTTGTCGTATCTTTGCATTCTAGCTCTAATGTGTATGCAAAAAGGAGCTATCTATTGCACAAAAATTTTGCTTCAGATATGTGATACCGAAACCAACTCCGTTTACGATTTTGAAAAAAAAACGTAAAGACGTCACCCCCCTTGCAGCAGCTTACAGGATACAATATAGATTTAAATACATATCAGTGCTACAATGTATTATCCTGCGTACGATCTATACACGATAAATCTATTGCTTTGTCAAGTGGTGTTTCTGATCTAGCGTTTCTTCAAGTACCGTTGTACGCTCAGACATTGTTAAATGAAGATTTTTATTACTGATTACGTAGAAATTTTAGAATACTTAACAATGTACAATTTACAACTGGACCATACGTACCAATTAACGTTGATATGTTCACAAAATGGGAAATTTAGGAGAAAAAAACAACAGGAATTTGAGGAAAAATGGTGCGTGGCCTACTCGAAAATCTGGAGGATTTGTGTAAGTCGAGCACCCCATTTTTTCACCGGCATTTCGGGAGAAAAGGTGTGCGGCTTATACGAGTAAATACAGTATCTGATTGGGCTTCCCCCTCCATTACCACAAATCATTGGCACTATACTGTATTACGTTTGAAATATATTAGTGTCATGTAGGCTACTATACTGTATCACGTTTGAAGTATATTAGTGTCATGTAGGCTACTATTAACATTATTTTGTGACATTAATACTGGCCCAGAGTAGACTATGAAGCATTCATTGATGGTAGCAGGAAACCTCTGTGTACATATTCTTATTATTCATTATCTTAGCCTGTGAACTGCCACATAACAGCAGAAAGCAGTCAGAAGTATGGTGCTATTTTTCCAAATGGTCATTTTTTTAGTTTTGTTAACTGTTCTTTTATTTTTCCTCAGTGTGTTTAACATGAATTGATAAAGAAAAACCATTTGGATATGGAATACTGTTTTGTAAATATTGTTGGTACTTCAAAACTACTACAACATAATGTAATTAATAGCAAATAATAAGTCTTATTGAATTGCAGGCAGTTGGAAAAGGGTAAATTTATGCTAAGTTATAGATATGCTTATCTTTGTAGTATTAAGCCTTTAATAATGAGGTGTTTTGTGTGTTAAGAGGCTGCATAGCTGTAATGAATACATTTAATAGACTTTGTGCCTGACATTCCAGATTTTTTAAGTAATCTGATTTATATTACCATACGAGGGGGGACCCAGAAATAACCAGAGGTAATTTTTTAAAAATTGAGAATTTCTTTTTTTTGTATTACAAACATTAGTCACCTTCAAAGTACTCTCCTTTTACACTGATACTTTGGTTCAAACGTTTTTTCCACTGTGGGAAACAAAATGGTACTCGTCCTTTCCGATGTCTTGCAGCGCCGCCTTCGATTTTCTTTTCACCTCCGGAAGGTCACCAAAACGTTTCCCTTTCATCTCCCTTTTCATCCGGGAGAACAAAAGAAATCACAAGGTGCAAGATCTGGTGAGTAGGGTGGGTGAGGAAGCATTGTCATGTTGTTTTTTGCCAAAAACTCGTGCACAGAAATGGCTGTGTGAGCTGGTGCCTTGTCATGGTGGAAGAACCAGTTTCGCCACGATTTGTCTCATTTTCAAATCCTCAGCTAAAATGCGCTGCACTGAACTCCACGGAAGATCAGATTGTTCAGTGAGTTCATCAATAGTACGCCTCCTATCCTCGTACACAAGGGCATGAATTTTTTCCACCTTTTCATCAGTTCTGGACGTGGAAGGCGTTGAATGTCTTCGATCGACATGTTGCCACGTTTGAATCGCCAATACCACTAGTACACTTGAGTTCTTTTCAAGGCGTGTTTTTTATAAGCTGTAGACAACATATCAACCGCCTTTGATGCACTTTTACCGAGCAGAAAACAAAATTTCTACACTGCACGCTGTTCTTGAATATCAACCATTTAGGAAATTGAAGAGGTCTAAAAACTCTTCAAACGAAAACTGTCTCAGGGGCTTGCTACAACCACCAAAAGCCACGCAGCTTGGCGTACTGACTCAGAAAGAATTAATTAACACCCATCTAGTGGGAGAAGCCTGAACTACAAGAGCAACGTGTGCAGCGATCTCCTTCCTGTTATTTTTGGGTCCCCCCTCGTATTACATATGCTGAATACAACAAGACTAATTTTTAGGCTTTATAGACTCTCAACTGGCACTAAATGTTTAGTCTGTGAAAATTAATCATAAATCAACCAAGTTGTGGTTTTTACCATGGAGGGATATCGGTTTTACAAAGTTGAGCCCTACTCAATATTTTTTAAATTAGTATTTTTTATTGGTCCTTTTTCCAAGTCTAATAATAACTCGAATGGTTTATTAATGATGCTTGAGATTAACCTTTTTTTGTGAATGAATGCATATTAATATCACTTAAAAATATGCTATTCCTGTTAATCTGTAGTGGTGTTATATGACTTTTTTCTATATTATAGAGAGCAATTAATAGTAGGAAGTGTATTTTTGTCACTTGTCTCTGTCACTGTTTTATGATTCAGTTTGAAGATAAGAAATAATTTACTTTTATTATTGTACCATTGAATCCTTTTGCATAAGTAATTAAAATATTTGCTTTAGTATGCATATCAAGATAAAGAATATCATCAATTTGAAAGAATGGATCATGTCTTTTTTGCAGTTTTTAGAACGATAAAATTACAATTTGTTAATCAAAGACTTGTAAGACCTCATTTTTTTTCAGGATGTAATCACAATATTTATAATGCCTCTTCACTGATGATTTTGAATCATCTTGAAACATCTATCTTTAAACATTTTCACTTTCTTTCAGGGAGATGGAGGTTTTCAACAGTAATCATGCAGTACCGTATACCAAAATGCTTACATTTTATCGAAGTGAACCCTTCTCGCTGAAGGCATTTTATAAAGGAAACATTCCATTCCCAGATCATTACATAGGTAAGCAAGAAATATTATAGTAATAGATATTAGTGGAAGGGTGTGTTTAATGAGTCAAGGTATTGATAAACAAACCATTATCCTGGACTGAAGTTGCTTCAGGGCTTAAGAGGTATGTCATTCACTGAAAAACTAAAGAGGAATCACAATGCCATTAATTGCTTAGGTTTTTCACAGTTTGTTGTAGGTTTCATCCCGAAATGTATAGAGTGGATTATTAGGCAACTGATGGTGTGCATGTGATTTTTTATTTTATATAACTGTTTTCTTTTACTTTACATCTGCATCTTCATTTTACTCTGCGAGCCATTAGGAGAGTGTGGCAGCAGGTGGTAGGTCATCATCCATGAAGTTGAGTTGTGCTGTAAAAAAAATTTGCTTATAAATAATGAAGTATGGTGTATATTATGTTGGAAAGAATTATACTTTGTTTGCTTTGTAGTCTTGTGTTGTACATGTGAAAAATGAATTCAGCTATCTTTATAAGAGCTCTCATTGAATTTTAAATTAGCTTTTATGTATATTAGGTAATCCATTCTTAGAAATGTGTTATATTTTATGGAACTCTGCCATCTGATGTAATTATGGAAATATTAGGATTTAATTGATGAATTGAAAAATGAATGAATTGAAAAATTGGAAAAAAAAATGTTTTAGGTTTTTTGCAAGACAATGGTCATAAATTGGCCATAGGTTGTTACCATGAATCTTATTGCGTAAACTACTGAGAAAATTTATAATTGTATCAATTTAGTCAAATTCAGCCGGTAAGGATCGATGATTTCATGACACAGTCAGGTTAAGCAGGATTATTGGATAATAATCCTGCTACTGAATGCATTTTCACTTATGATGCTCACTAAATCACTATTTACACATTCTATTTTCCTTGCCATTCCTGACATTCATGTTGATGTCACATTCAAGGAAACTAAGAGTGCACTTTCATGCCTTCGTTTCATTTCATACAATTCGAAACATGAAAAGTGATAAGCAGAGAAATGCTGCCTTTTAAAAGTGAACAGATGAGGTACATTTTTCAGGGTGGCGATTGTCAGGGAAAACCGGGAAAAACTGGAATTGTCAGAGAATTTTGAAAATCTGGAAAAGTCAGGGAATAGTCAGGGAATTCTCATAACAGTCAGGGAGAAACTGGGATATGAAATTCTCGTTATTTTTCAACCATTACGTTTACCGGGCAGTCTTTCCTGCCCTTTATTTCACCAAAACATTTCACCAACTAAAAATAATGTCCGTCGCCGAAGTGAATAAAATAAGCCCCCTTCAATTCGTTGAACATTCAGTTTTGAATCAGTCGTACAATATATCCCTTTTGTATATCCTTAATGCGATATTTTCCTTGTAGTGTTAAAATTCATGATCACCGTGTATTCTGCTTATCACAAGGAATCTAAGGCTAGGTTGTTCGGAAGATTTTACCTCTTGTTCTTTTTAACTTCCGAGACTCAGGTCGGGAGGTAGTTGGAGCACACTAGCTTGTAGTAAATATGTGCTTCAGTTCTAAAAATACGAGACGATGATTATTAAAACGGTAATACAAGTACGATCATACGTGTAAACAAAATCTTACATAAGATCATCTTCGATTTCCATACCCCCCTTCGCAAGACCATAAGAAGAGTCCTCCTCCCCTCCCCACCTTTCACACTCGACGTAAACATTGAATGGTCCCCTTAGCTCCCTCTTGAAGCAATTTAGTTAGGTCACAAACCACCTCAAATATGATATTCCTAAATATGACGCTGCCATTACTAATTGCCTCCTGTTTTCACTCGCAGTGGCGTGATTACGTTTTGTTTGTATATACAAATATTTTTACATTTTTGGTTCCCTCTTACAATCAGGGGGTTATGACCACGTTAATCAAATTGTAATTCGCTTCTAAAAGTCACTCGTGCCATCCGATTTTGATCCAGTCCAGGAACTTGGCATTGGTTTGTATTTATCGCACAGCAGTGATACCTGTGCCGGAGCCCGCCAGTAAATTGGCCATTAACTTTCCCTTCGATGCCTTTTCAGTAATGTTCAACTTCCCAGAACTACCACGACACGCACCTCTTTCTTGAAGAGTTAGACATTGTCAATTTGTAATTTTACCGAAGGAAACATACACGGCCTCGGAAAAACGATACACGGCCACGGATATGCGGCCGCGAAAAATGTTAAAAGTGTGTACAATTTGTCTGAGTGCTTAACTTGTGAAGGTTTAATATATTTTTTCATTAGGGCGGAGATTCAATATATTTTTTCACACTTAATAGCTTTTAATGTATTGATTTCAGCTTTTAACATTTTCTGACTTGTGGCGGAAATTTAATTCAGCAAAAATAAAATATTCCGATAATAGGAGACCTTTTGGCGATCGATCAGGGAAATTGGTAAAGCCATCAGGGAAAAATCAGGGAATTTGAAAATCGGTATCTTTTAAAAAATTATCAGTAGCCACCCTGTTTTTATAGTTGAAATGTACGCGTAGTATAAATATTTTCTCATGAAATAATCTTTGGTTCTGCTCAGTTTGTTCACCTTTTCCACTTGGGTGTCGAGTGTCACTCCAAACACAAAATTCGAAACAAAAAATATCAATGTTCAGAAAATTTAGAATTCAGTGAAATTTGTAGCTTTATATTCTCTCTGAAAACTAAGGATTTCAATTAAATCATTAATGTTGGAGATTTATTCTGCTAACAGTTCGTGCCCTTAAATTAGGGCAATTCATGATTGAATTCTTAGTGGGCTACTGGTATTGAGTTTGTGAAAAACTAGCTATCGATCCCCACAACCATAGAAAATGGCCATGTTCTTCCTTTCGTCTAGGCTATGGATACCTCCAAGGCCAAGGAGGACAAACAGGGTGTCCGCAAGCGTGGAAAATAGGGAAAACCTGGAATACTCAAGAAATTTCAGTCTTATGGAAAACTCGGGGAATTTGGCGAGTGTTCTGGAAAAATCGGTTTTTATCGCAAATTTGGAGATTACATTTCTGTCCCATTACTTAAAGCTGCGTAATGCGTAGAGTTAAGTAGTTGCTGTCCCTACAGTGATGGTGGCAGAAGGCAAGGCTGTGAAGGCTTTTATGCCCGGTCTACAAAGGATGTAAGCTGTAAACCATATACCGGAAGTTGTAAGGGATTTTTTGCAACAGCCTCTCTCCAATGGGAGACATAAGCCGTAAGACGGAATTCAAAACCAGAGAGCAGACAGGAAAGAGTTTGAGTTCCGATATCATGCCCCATCATCGTGGCTTGTGCTTTCATCATGTTTTTTCACATTATGAATTATTTTACCACATTATTTTTTGAAATTTCTTTTTTCTAAACTCTCAATGACTTTTTGTAATGCTCTCTTTGTCTCTACACCATATTTTTTAACGTTTTAAACTAGATCAAGTGACATGAGACAAACGTAAGGCCATCAACTTGTTGGCCTTTACCTGATGTCTTTATCTGCTCCTCTCTTTTCTTGGCAACTTGTGGGCCATATTTTGCTCTGCAGGTATCAGCACTGGGAATGTTTCTGCTCCTGCAGTTTTTCAGAAATTTTCATCACTTAGTGTGCAATATGCAATGCCTCTCAACGAAATGGGGGTGCTGGAGGATATTCCTTGGAAAATTCCTGCCCAAACTTGTCTTTTGTAGATACCTCCCCTTCACGTTGGCGACTCCATGGCTTATTCAAAATGACAATCACGGCTTGACTGACTAAATTTTTCTAAAATTTCTTCTAGGCAATTAATGCGCCACATCATACGGAAATATTAGTGTGTCCCTATCTTGTACTTTTGAACTCCCCGCCATGCCGGTGACTCTCCAGCCGCCGAACCTCCGAGTGCCAAATCAGTTCACTGCGGCTTGAATGCCATCGAGCCAGAGTCATATAAAGTCTGCTTAATATACTCAACATCTGTCAGTGAATCCGATAGTTTTTCCTTAAATAACTCATTCTATTTATTTGAGGAGTAATTACGACCCGTCAGTCAAAGCTTAGGTGGAGCGCTCTTTGACTAACATTATTACGTCTAATTGACAACTTTATTTCTCTCTTCGTCCAACTGCTGTGACATTTAACTTACTCTTGTCTAGCGTAGTTATTGGTCCAATTAATGCTTTGCGCAGACTTGCTGAAATCATCTTTCATAAGGGCAAATGCTTGAATGGCAACTTTTCTGAAGAATCTTTTGGGATAAATCCTACGCAAGTCATATTTTGGCGGTGCAACGAAAATGATGTGCCCCCACCCCACCACCATAAATGAGATTTAGGGAGACATATGCAGATATCATGGTCACGTGCATCATCAGACTGATGATAGCGCCGTGGTCACATAAAAAATAATTATCTATGTATTTATTTCACACCATGAGTTTGCAAACATTTTTTCATCAAATGAGATGACAATGTTTCATTACGCGTCTTTACATACATATCAAAATGAAACCAGACCGGCTTGTGCGAGATTGTTTTGGTTCGTTGTCACATGATGTTCTGCCTTCTTTAAACTGTCGCACTCATGAACACCCTTTCGACACTGACTTTCCATGACTCCATCACCACGTCTCCTTCAACTGGCGATGGATTTCAATCTGTGTCACACCACGCAAATGCAAAAAACGAATGATTACACGCTGGTCATGTAACAAAAACGTCGCCATTTTAAGTATCTAAAACAATTCTAATTCTCGCGGCTGCTGCTAGAGGTGCTTTCTGTCGTACAGTGCTGCCATTTTGTTCACGCATTGAAGAAGAGTGCTCGCTCATTTTAAAACAAACCACATGTTTCTATCTGTTTCAAGGCCGGAGAAAAAAATTGGAGGCTTTACAACTTGAATGCACCTCGTTCGTATTGCTTGTCTCCCATTATGGGCTGACTATTCTGTTTTTGGGTTGTTGTTAATTTGGTGGGATCGTCATTTTACCAATTTTCATGTGCCTTTCTTATTCCTGTTTTCCAGGTGAATACGTTGTGAAGGACGTAAAACCTACTCCCGAAGGTGAGAGTCCAAAGGTGAAGGTGAAAGTGCGTGTCAATATTCATGGAATATTCATGGTCAGCAGTGCATCCTTAGTAGAGAAGAAGGATGGCATTGCTGGAGAAGAGTCGATGGAGGAGCAGCAAAATCAGCAGAATGCAGGTGAGAGTGAGCCCATGGAGACCAACCCTGCATCTGCACCTGCCGATGGCAATACAAAGCAGCAAGAATCTCCAGAATCACCCAGGCAGAATCATAATGCCAATGTTAATGATAATCAGAAAGGAGAGGTGAGTACACATTTCACTCAGGCATTTGTGTTGAGCATTATGTTAGAGATAGGACAAATAGCAGATTCCTTGAATTCAAATATACATAATAACTTGAATGTTCATATACCTTGAATACTAGAATTGCAATTAATATATTACATGTGATTTTGCTAACTTATTTATTGCTTGTTGAAGCTAAAAGCTATGACTTGATTAAATTTTAAAAAATAATTCCCAATTAAAACTTTCCAATTCATAATCAAATAATTTTACTGCCAATTATAGACTATTGAATACATAATCCTTTATAAGCACTAAATAAGTGTGTAGGAAGTGGTAATACACCAAGTTCTGTTCAGTTTTGAATTGGTCTCAAAACTAGTATCCTAGTCAAAGTTCAGATGAATTAAGAATTTAAGGAAATGATCAAACTCAGTAATATGAATCTCAGATTCGACAGAATAAGCCATGGTATTTCTATTACAAGGTAAAAACATTGTGCGCAATTGACGCACGATTTGGTAAGGATGTACTACAGTAGAACCTCTATTTTACGAAGTTGAAGGGACCCAAAAATTTGAGCTTTGTAAATCAGAGGGTTTGTAAATTGGAGGTTATCTTCCACTAACTCCTCCTCCTCCGGAACTGTTGTGTCACTAAAACCAGCTGATCTCCAACAGTAGGAAATAGTTTTTGCAGTGACACTCCCATGCTCTGGAAACACCTCACACAGCATGGAGCAATGTCCATGGAGGCACATCATGCACATAAGAAGCTTGATCTGCGACAAATGTACATCTACTAAAACTCTGCTGACAAGAATGCGAGTATACTTTCAATGCAATTAAACACTATGCTGTACTTAACTTGTCAAATAGTTATGTTAGAGTTGAAATCAAACTAATTACTATTACAAATAATAGTCATCTGCTCATTCTGGGAAAAAACAACAGATATTACGTGAAATTCTCTGTGTGCAGTGTATCTACATCAAATTGAAAAGATTAAAAAATTACACCTCAAATGTATTGATTCGCTGTATAGCATAGGCGTTATCCTAAGGCAAGGAGACTCACTTTAGTAAAAGAGAATGGAACAGCCATGAACTAAAAAAAAACAGGTGAATATTTTTCTACAAATTTATAATGGTATGAACTTGGCTGCTGCAACTGAATTATGTTCTTGTAGCTGTTCAGTTGGTAGATCTCAAAATAAGGGGAATAACTCATAAGAGGGGAATACTCATTAACTCATCCCGTGGAGTATTTTAAGCAAATGCAGTTATGCATTAATTAATGAAAGGGGTGTATTTAGTGCTAGTCTATTTGTGTTTAAAGAAGCCATTTTAACATGGGAAAGCCAGGGATGCATTTTAACTAGGAAATTTCAAAACAAAGTTCCAAAAAAGTATATTTCAGTGAAAAGACCAAAAAATGCCTTTTTTTGAAGAAAGCGTATCGTTTGAAATACATTTAATAATATTTTGCAGCTGATGAAAGTCAATCTTAGAACTTCACTCAGTTAATTTGGAATTCCCTCTTTTAAGATGCGTTCTACAGTGCTGACATCTGGCGGTGATTTACGAGAACTATTTACTCGCGGCTACAGAAAGCGATCGCGATCACAAATTCATACCTAACGACGTAAAACACTTCTAATGAAAAATTAAATTATCAAATTGCATCAAGATTTGAGTATAAGTAATTTATTATTGCAAAATTAGTATTTTTTAATGAAACTAAGCTCCACGACAGCTTCAGCAAACATCTTCCTATGGGAATGCTATTTTCAAGTGAAAGGCTGAACTAAGTTCTGAATTGGGGTTGCAGCGGCTACCTTAAAGCTAATTTTAAATAATTCCAGAGAAAATATGGATTCTTTGTGACGACGAGTTAGGTAATCGCAATACACAAAATGATAGAAAAGGAATAGAAATTACCAAGTACTAATCCGATTATTTTATGAAGTGGGGCTTTGTTTTTGAGAAGTAGGCGTCGTGCCATGTGTCTTTGGACATTTTTTTCCTTGGATCATATAATTAGGATTGAATTGCGATTTGGATGATCACTCTCTGAGATTTTTGCTACAGTTTAAGCACTTCAAAAAGCACTATGCTCACATTCTATTTTTCGACATTTTCCCATATGAAATACTTGTACCGAGGGCCCTCTCAACATGACCTATTTGGCTTCAGCTGCTCCTGTGGCGGTATACAGCGATCGTTATTCCATTGTACTGAGTTCAGTGCTACAAAATCATTTCAAAAACTTCGTAAAACAGAGGTCAATCACTCCTAGGGACCAGCCTCTCACTTTGTAAATCAGTAAAATAGAGGTCATTTTACATGGTTTTCCTATGTACAAAGATCGGGACCGGCGGAATGGTTCGTAAATTGGTGTCATTTCGTAAATTAGAGGTTCGTAAAAAAGAGGTTCTACTGTATATGTAAAATGTCCATCTCTTCCAAAGAAGAAAACCAATTTTAATGTAGTTTTTAATGTAGTAGGCAATACTGGTAAATATAACTGTAGAAGATCGTTAATTTGAACTTAGCAGGATTTGATGTGTTCCAGAATTATGATATTTCTGGTGTTTATATCAGTTTCATTTTAGTGGGTAGCATGAGTGGAATAATTGTAGTAATCTATATATATATATATATATACCGGGTGTTTTTTTTTAAAACTTCCACCCCCCCATATCTCGAAAACCGCTGCACGGATCGAAAATCGGTAAAATACGGGTCCAATGAATTTCTTCAGCTTCATCCTTTTTCTGTCATCATGACCTGCATCTCAGGAGGCATACCGATCTTTAAATCATTCCTCTTTCGCACTCCCTTAAAAAGCAGGAATGGTGGAATGTACGAGCCGGTTGCATTCAGACACAATATTACTGAAACATTTTCACCACGCTCTACACTGATCATACTAATGACTTGTCGGCTTCCCTTTTCCGCTGCGATATTGGGTGGGTGATTACTCAAACGAAAGGAAGTCCTGTTTCAACTTGTTTATAAATGCACTCGGGTTTCCCTTCAGATTAAAGTGATTGACGACCTCTTCCAAGGCTTTATCAAATTCAGCAACTTTTTTAGATGCATTCCATTTATTCTTGCTCTTTATAGCCCCTCTGGTTTTATAGTTGACAGATTACAGGTTCGTTTGAGGAAATTATGGAATCAATCTTTGGCAACCATTTTTGCTTCCTGGTTAAAATTGGGAGCGATTCCTATGCGTTCACAATAATGAAAGGCATATTTCCTTACCATTTTGGTGTCAGCCCAAATCCTCATTTTGACAGATGTAATATTCTATCTGCAAATCTTTTTTTAGGATTCGAGATCCATTTCAGGTTTAGCCCCCGTGACTTGGACTATACCAGTCAGAGAATAAACCCTTCTTTGAACCAATGTGTAAGGTACTGTGTAGTGTTCGGCACCTTGGCTCAGAGTTATAGCTGTAGATATCACTTTCTGCACACCTCTTTCATGGCTATTTCTGACCACGTATGCCGGGACGTCCTACGAACATATGTATGCACCATCTACAGTAAGAAATCTTAATTAATGTTAAAGATAAAAGCATAAGTAACAGTGAAGGTCATGATCCGTCGGATGGATGATTTGTCGGATGATCACCATAATTAGGATTTATCACTTATTTCACATTCTAAACAAAAGTAGGTGAGGACGAAAGGACTTCGTCTGCCTCGGCAGCCATAACGGATGACAATAGACGATCAAATCAACAAGTTCGCGTTTTAAACAATGCCCTTGAGAAGCTAAAACCCAACGTCTCAGGACATCGTGTATTTAAACAAGGCCCTTCAGAAGCTAAATCCCAATGTCTCACGACATCGCGTATTTAAACAATGCCCTTCAGAAGCTAAAACCCAATGTCTCATGACATTGCGTTTTAAACAATACCCTTCAGAAGCTAAATCCCGATGTCTCACGACATCACGTTTTAAACAATACCCTTCAGAAGCTATAACCCAGCATCTCACGACATTGCGTTTTAAACAATACCCTTCAGAAGCTATAACCCAGCATCTCACGACATTGCGTTTTAAACAATACCCTTCAGAAGCTAAAACCCAACATCTCACGACATTGCAATTTAAACAATGCCCTTCTGAAGCTAAAACCTAACATGTCATGGCATCACGTTTTAAACAATGCCCTTCAGAAGCTAAAACCCAGCGTCTCACGACATCGCATTTTAAACAATGCCCTTCAGAAGCTAAAACCCAAGGTAACTCAATAGCCTTCTGCGCAGGACATAGAGAAGAGGTAAAATATCGCAGAACCCCTCTAGCGGTGGTCTCGAGAACAATCCAAGATGGCGTTGACAAACGTGTCTATTTTCACCTGAAAAATGGTGATTTTCGGAGCGTTATATCTCATGAAATAATGACATAGGAGCAATGTAAGTCATGTCATCATAAATCTCCATCCTTCCTCTGCATAATGCAGTTGGAATGAAAGTGTTAATGAAAACAATTTTCGCGGGATAAATATTAGAAGTTCGTGACCATTAAGCTCACATCTACCCTTTATCTATATTATTCTATGGGTTAAACTAGAAAAAATCCATATTTTACATAAAACTTGAAAAACATCACTTTAACTTGTACAAAAACCACGATAGGTATATTAGCCTGGAAATTTTTTATAAATTTAGCCTTGAAAACCTTGAGTTATGTTTGAATTTTATATTTTGACTTTTGTGGACATCCTGTTCAGCACACATACATAAGATTTTTTGGAATACAAAAAAATTTCAAGATTTTCCATATAGTCCAACTTGTGGCCCTTGCACTGCAAATGAAGGACTTTTGGGATGAAGTCACTTTGGTGGTCTTCTTCTTCTATTAAATGCTTGGCGAACTGGGAGCTATCATTACCATTCATTAGACATCGCTGATGTTCTTTTACCCGGGTACGGATAGCACGTCCTGTTTGCCCAACATAGACGGCTTTACAGTTGGTATCTTTACAACTAAGTAGGTATACACCACTTTTATCAAGCACATCGTATATATCTGTAGAATTAAATAGTAAGTTACTCAAGCAATTAGAGTTGTAAAATGAAACCTTAAATTTGTGTCTTGGTATATAATTGGCTATTTGATATGACAATTTGCCAATAAACGGAATTTTGCCATGTCTTGCTGAGGTATGGATAAACTGGTAATTAAGCGCATAGCCATTTTCGATTGTTGTCGCTGTAAAATTTTTTCAACTATCTTGCTGTTATAACCATTAGTCTCTGCAATACGTTTGATCTATTTTAATTCTCTGTTGAAATTATTGTTAGACTTAAATTGTTAGACTAGAATTAAAGGCTGACAATTTGTGTGAGTGATGATGGCAAGAATCATACGGAATTATAACATCTGAATAAGTATTTTTTAAAAATTGAGAAATCATGTACACCTTCTGTTATGTCAATAGTTAAGTCCAGAAAATTTGTATCTTTGTCACCAACCTCTATTGTAAATTTAATGGATTTATGTAAACTATTTAAAAACCAAGTAAAATGGTGTTTTCTTTCATCTGATGTAATGTCCCCATTGAAAAACAATCTGCTTTGCCATGTATAACAATTTTATTGAAGTAGTGGTTGTATCACAATAAGTTCTTTTTAAAGATTTCGTTAGGTCCTTGACGTACGTACTGTAATTTTGTGGGGTGTATATGCGCAATGGTAGTATGATACAAAGGACTGAAAAAATGGGTCTAATGAAGAGTCCTCCTATACCTACAAATGTGTTGAGTATTAATTCATATAATTGCTCAATAATGGCAGCAAAACACAGAAAGGAATATAGACGTATTGAAAGTAAATAAACAAAGAGTGCTACTCCTTTGGCACCGGGTTCATCACATTACATCAAGCAGTTACAAGTATAGGTAACAAATAAAAATTTGCTAACTTAAATAATCTCATGAATTATAAAATTAACTCACGAAAATGTTCAACATTGATAAATATAAAGTGGAAGAAACAATGAAAACAAATTTAGGAGAGACAATTGAGTGGCTTGCTGTTTTTCTGTTCCGACGCCTATGCATTTTGTGTTTTTGGGCCATGGTGTCTATCTTGGAAGTGCTAAATATCACAGACGTGCGAGTGTGCTCTTGACCATCCGGGAAACAAAAGAAGATCAAATACATATTTTTAGCTGCTAATGCTGCAGTATTTCCACCAATATTAACAATAAATTAATCGGATGGCGATTTATAATGTGCAGTTGATATGCAATTCTTCATATTAATTGCATTGCTAACAGATCGCAAGCTATGGAAGATGTTGGCCACTTTTGGTGTTTGATTTCCGGTGATGGAAACTCTCGCAATGGTGGGGGCCAACACCAAAAGGGTCTTGTAAAAACCGTATTTTTTTACATGGCAATCATAGGGTCAATTGACAGTGCACCTGCAATCTCTCATAATGGTGGGGGTCTCGTAATAGGCCATACTCGTACTACCGCGGTTCCACTGTACTTTTCCACCATGCCCTTATCCTGAGTCTAAGGAGTATTATTCACCACTCATGAAATCACTGGTTTATCGCTGCCATCAGCATACTGTGTACGATAGTTTCTCTCTGGTTATTGTGGAGTATACTTCACTCAAGATGCCTCCGAGACCTTGGTTTTCTGTGTACGATATTGGAATGATTAAGAGTTATTTGTTTTTTAAGCTAGAAAGAGAGAAAGTTGGCGATAAGTGCTATCCGGTTTACCAGCGAGTTGCTGATTGTCTTGGTGTGAGGCACTTTGCTCGGTGTAAAAAGTATCTTCGGAGAACAGCGAGAACATTAGTGAAGTAAACCCAGGACCAGCAAAGAAGAAGCAGGGCATCCATGGGTTCATATTGACCAGTTTACAAAAGTAGTAACTTGGAGAACAATTCATGGCTTTTTGTCAGAAAATTACTTCCAAACATTGAAAAACTTAAAGCCAAATTGGAGGACAATTTACAGGACTTTCCATAAATGTCAAATTCCAAACTACGTGAATTTGTCAAAAATATTGTATTCCAGTATAAGAAATTAAATAAGAAGCCCATCACGTGTGAGGAATTGTTGGTTCTGCTTGCCTCGATGGGCTGAGCTGGATTTTGGTCGATAATCCGAACTCCGACCTCTCATGCATGAAGAACTGCATTATTCAAGTCCGTGATGAAGAACTTTCGGTGTCAGGCTGCCTGGAGTCATCAGGAATCCCTCTCCGTGTGAGTGAGGATAGTCCTTGGTTCAAAACATCTTCATTGTCCATCCAAGCCTAGACGCGTAGAGACTCCTCGTACCTACTTCTCGCAATGACCAGTATATGCGAGCATGACTTTCTAGACGAGTTTTATTATTAAAATTAATGCACAACATCACCAATCACGATGTCTTTGACAAGTCACTTACGCTGACTACCACGTCAAGTGCAAGAGAAAAAGGGCTCTTGATCAACTTGTGGGCATATTTCAGTCAGAGGACTCTGGAGCCTGGTGCCCTGTTTGAGGGCAGAGTTGGGAATCGGGGCAGGATGAGAATTGGAACTATTTCTCACCTTCCTTCTTGAAATCTCTTGAGTTCCCTCAGGATGCCCATGAGTAAACCTTGGTTTTCCAATCCTACAAATAGAGAAAATGCAGAATACATAGATCATGATAGATTGCATTTATTCTCGCCATTTTATCCAGCCAAAAATAATTCATTCTGTAATGTGTGTAAAATGGAGTTGATAACGGTGAGGAATATTCATCTACTAAATACATCTTTTTATTACTTTTTCTTTAGGATTTGCTCCATGAAACACGAAGCTGTAATCAGTTGGGCTAAATAACTGCAGTCCCGTGAACCTTTTTTAATATCGTAAAGGCTAAACGACATTTATGAAGCACCTATGAAATTGACATAAGCTCTTAATTCAAACTGAATTGTTTAAGCAAATAATGCCAGATTAATACACTTCACTCACTCACTCAGTGATTCAACCTAAAGGTTGGTTTGGATAGGTGACGGTAGAGCTCACCCTGAACTAAGCCACAGATGTGTGAATTTCACACATTCAGGGTAGGGGGGCCAGTTCTTTTCCGTGGGCCACCTCGCACTCCGAGGATTTTTTTTCGTTCGGGGGCATCCAAAGGCTTCACCTGGATTTGAACCCGGCAACCTTTGATCAGTAGCCAAGCACTCTACCCGCTAGGCCACCAGGCCCACCACACACCACCGGGGGGAACTATATTCGGAGGAATACTGTAAATGGTTTTTCACAAATGCATAGTACTATATTGTATTTTTTTAAATTCCTAACTTCCACATATCATTGAATAGGAGCCAAAAACACTGTAAATGCTGAATCTTATTGGAAATGCCATAAAGGACTCCTAACTTGTTTTTTGTTACATGGCTGACCCTGACTCATGCAAAGAGATTCTGTTAAAAGCATATTTTACCGTAATATGGCATTAACATAATACACGCGCAATGTTGGGTCATCGAATTTTGTCCCGAAATCCCTTATCTTTGAAGTAAAATGTAGTAAAAGTTTACCTAATGCAACAAAAAATGTTAGATTTACATAAATAAATGTAGAAAGGAACATTCTGTAAGATGAATTTAACTGCATTGAAATTCGTTTCCTCTTTTTGAAGATAAAGCTTCTCAAACTCATGGGTCTCGGCATATTCTTGGCCTTGCCTCAATGGACAATAGCTCACAGTAAGATAGCAGAGTTAAGGCATGAGCTCTCAGTTATTCTTACATAGAGTTCATTGTGTTTGCAAATTGACAATGTCGACAAACTTCCTTCAAGTTTGAATCATGATTAGCAATGACTAGTTTTGCCACATTATTTTTGGCAAAAAGACAACAGTTTAACCAGACTTCCATTTATTGAAACCATTGTCTTTCTCTCATAAACTACTCTGCAAACACTTGGTCTCCTCACTCTACTTATGCTGTATGATGTAGTTCATCAACACACCAACTGTAGTGCTGTTTGATTCTATATACTAGGTATTTGAATATTTTCTTTTAGCATAATTATTAGAGATTTCTAATATCGAATAATTTTGCTTGAATGGTCGAATGCTATTGAATAGTATTCAATCATTCGCTGGTAACATTTTCTTATCTCCAAAAAAATCCATTGTTCATATAATATTTCATTGAAATTGTAATTTCCCTTAATAGGGTTCCCCAAGTTTGGTGAAATGTAAGATTATATGTTATTTAATAATAGTTAAATGCAAATAGTTACACTATTCGATGAAAATATTTTATCATGTAGCATTCATCTACCTTTCTTTTAGGGTACGATTTTATTTTTTATCATAATTGTCATGTGCTGTAGTGAACGAAGTAGCAAATGCATAGCTTTTCGGCAATTCATATCAGTTGGCAATATCATAACATGTATTTAGTAGTTTGGCTTTACCTTTGTATATGTATGTTGCTTCCCTTGTCTAGTGTGACATGATCTGATGTTTTCTAATAAAATGAGCTGGAAAGGATTGAAATGTCAATGTGAGAGGCATAAACGTAATCCTTGTTAGCAGGTTGTATGCAATGTCATTTAACTGTTCATGCCTGCCTTATATTTTGCTTTGTAAGTATAACAGTGAAGACTTCTGCTATTAAAATAGTTTAAAAAGTATTATAATTTTCTATTTGAGAATAAGAACCCTTATTGGGTGTTTGAGTTTAATTTTAAATCTCAATAATTCAAATTTTTAAGACTTTGGGTATAAGTTAAGCATAATGAGTATATGTATAATGTTTTGACCACGTATTTTTATTTTCTATGGAAGTATTTTACAACTTCTGAAGTTTCTACTTTTATTACTTCTCAGGAGGGTGAAGGTGAAGTTACTGATAAAAAGGATGGAAAAAAGAAGAAAGTGTTAGTGAAAACAATTGAACTTCCAATTGAGGTATTCGCCCATGGCTGCAGCCTGTCTGATATCAACAACTACACAGAACAGGAGGTAGGTTATCATTTGTGTTTTCTGTGGTTTTCATAACTGGATATCCTAATATGGTTATTTGATATAACTGAAGCCCTGTGTATTTTCAGTGCAAGATGGTGTCCCAAGATAAGATGGAAAAAGAGAGAATCGATGCTAGAAATGCTCTTGAAGAATTCCTGTATGAACTCCGGGGGAAGCTTAGTGGAGGAGATCTCACTGCCTTTGTAGCTGAGTCAGATTGCTCGTCTATCCTAAGGCAACTTGATGATTTAGAAAACTGGTTGTATGAAGAAGGAGAGGATTGCAACCGACAAGTATATGTTGATAAACTCAATGTACTTAAGGTTAGTTTCTGATGTTGCTCACTCATTGAGTCTGTTACTGTTATGGATGGATAATTTTTTCATTGGAAGGAATTAAGATACGCTGAGATTTTCTCTAGGCCCACATTTCTTTTATTGGATTTGCTCATTAAGGTTTTTTTGTATATTTCTAAGCAGGTTGTGTGTAATATTTTATTATCATTAGTGGTATTTTGGTTTAAGTAGACTTATGTAAATGGGCATAAAACTTACTCTTACCTTTATCTTACATATGATGTCTTTATTCAGTTCAGTGTACCTACTACCTTCAATTACTCTATCCAACTTCCCACTCTACTCCTTCCTCTACCTTGATTTCCTAACATGCTTTCCTCTGTCATGTCCCTTGCCCCTTTCATATCTGCTCCATTGAGTTTCTCTGCCTTTTTCTAATTTTCTCGATCATCTTCCTTTCTCTCTTATCATCTCCAGCTAATCCTCTCTTATCATCTCCAGCTCATCCTCTTTTGTCTACCTTTCCATCCACCTGTCTCCATTCTTCCCTATATCCACATCCCAAAATCCCTAAGTCTCTTAATATCTTCTTTCTTCAAAGTCCTGTTTTGGTGCAAAACATTGTCACACACTGTTGCGCTTTATGTTCCTACTCAATGACCATGCCATCAGTTCTTGCTTGCATGCGGTGACTCTGTTGCCAACTCAGTTCATTGAACATAGATGTTGTCCTCTTTTTCCTCCAAAACTATACTGCAGTACCTGTTTTTCCTCTTGATCCAGCTTTCAATCCCCTACTTTAAAAATTAATATGACACTAAATGTTCTAGAAAATTTAGCATTTTCATTTTCTTGCTGTTTATCTTCATTCTAAATTTTATGCAATGTCTAAGTAATGCATCTAATAGGTATTGTTAAACCCTTGGTTGACTGGATAACTAACACCTGTTCATCCACAAACCCTAATGATTTTATTAACTTAGCAAATTAATAACAAATTGCTAGGCTTGACTTCGTGGAACCACATATTGATAACGTAAATGAATTCAATTAAATTATCTACCTTGATAATGACTGTATAAGTCGAAACCTAGGTTGGTTTTAATAAAAGTCTGTGGAATTTTACTGAGTCAATTCATTTACGTTATTAGTAGATTAAATTCATTAGAATGTTCAGAATGAACAGTGAACAGCCTGATATAACTGATTCATTCAGTTCAACTGATATTGATAATATGAAAGAAAGATCCTTGGTCCCACCTCTGGTGCATGAAAACTCTCCTACAGATATTCTTACCAAAATTCCTACAGGTATTAAGCAGAGAAATGCTAGGTAATATTGATGCTTTTCAGCTGTTATAAATGTATTTACTTCTTTTAAGCAGTGAGGAACTTTACTCTTGAGCAGTGAGGTGGAGTATCTGGCTGGGTCCGGGTTCGATTCCCAGTCGAGGTGGATTTTTTTCCTTGTGGAAATTCATGTACAGTGACGAACTTGCTGATTATTTTTAAATTTTGTGGTGATAGAGGATATTATTTCATGCACAATCCTGAAAACACAACTTCAAAGTGACCCATAGTTTCAGGTATAAAAATTTGCTTAGTGAAATTGGTGCCAGCCATGAAATAATGGCTCAGAAGGGGGCTTGTCCCTCTGTGACATTATTTCTGCTGTCGAAAGGTAGCCAGCCATAGGGATTCCATGGCACATCCTCAGTGGTGTGCTTATGGAGGGTTATGAAATCATTAGTACTTCTGAGAGGATCAACATAATACCGTCGTTATTTTCCTTTCGAAAAGGAAAATCTCTAGATAAATAAACCAAAATATATTCTCCCCAGCCTCTCGGGTCAACAAATCCTGTCCTTTTTCCTGTTAAATTCTGTTTCCATAAATATTAAAAAGTGCAATATGGGTTATTCCGCGTCAACTCAGCCAAGGTCCCACACTCACCATCTCAGATTTTTCACAATTTTTCCCACTTGCTAGATTTAACCTTAGTTAAGAAAAATTCAAAATATTTTAGTCAAGATGCTAATACTTTCTAAGATATGAATATTTGTATACGCCAAGGTACAGAGGAGAAATCGATCCACTAGTCAAATTGTGCAAACCAACCATTTCTGTACCCCTGTAAAAACCAAAGTAAGTCAGCAAAGTTGGTAAAACTTTTCGATGTCAATGACAAGTAGCTTTAGTCTTTAAAAATGCTATTGCAAAGATTCTCACTTTTTTTGGCATATAACATTCAAACATGGCAGTTTTGACAGATTTCCTCTTAAAATGATATATTTAGACACATGAGCAAATCACATTTAACCTGGTAAAGTTATTACAGCAATTAATTCCAGCAGCTGAGATGGCCTAAAAGGCTAACTTAAGGCTTAATGGATAAAGTTATGCATTGTTCAAAAATGTATCCTATTTCTACCCACTTGCAATGACGTAATAAATACTGCTATAATGGGGGGTTTACTTGTAACCGAAATTGCTCTTTAGTAAGCGAAAGCATTATATGGAATTGAAAAATGAATTTCAGTGAAAAAATTAGTCTCCTAACCAGAGCAATTCACTCAAATCAAAAATTAAAATGAGCAAAAGGTGATGCCCACCGAATGAGCAGCGTTAAGGATATATCTACGTTATCCACCTCCCTTCCTTGACTGTTTTGAGGAAGAATGGGTGGGGAGCATAGATCTGCTTAAAGAGATCCTGTCTCATCATGCAAATAACCTAAAAAAAACTGAACAAGAAAATATTGATACACCAAAAAAATTGTAAGAAATTCCTATTTCCATAATTTCTCAACAAGCTCGGGCAACAGCAAATGAATGGAATAATCACAACCTGCTTTCGCCATCCCTTATACTAAGTGTGGCGAAGATTACTATTTAGTCGCGCATGAGTAGACTTGATATTGTAAAAATATATTTGTTAATTTCCTTCCATTTTACTTTTGTTTATAAATTATAAATGAAAGTGTAATGTACACCACAGCTAATAAAAGAAAATATGGCACCATTACTTAATTTCTGAAACTAAAATAATATACATGCGTTCAAGGTTTTGCTGTTGTATATGGAAATATACATCTGTTCACTCTTTTCTGTATGTACTTGTTCATTGATGTTTGTAAAACAGCTTTTTTCTTTTTTTTTCTAAATCATTTTGTAGCATGCGAGTGTGTGATTTAGATACACGTTTGAACCGTTCAGTGTTAGGGTCCTGCACTTCAAAACCAGCCAGTGCTTCTTCTATCAAGTGAAGACATTCTGCTATCCATTTGGACTCTTGTTTTAGGTGGCTCACAGTCCTTTTCCTGCTTTGAAATTTCACTTTTCTCTCCATGATTTACAAGCTCCATAATGTCTTCCATTGGTCATTTCCTTTGAGTTGCACTCAAAGAATTCAGGCAAATCATTCCATTGACATTTAATGCTAGGGTATTTGCTATTTCTACAAGCTTATTAACTACATGTTCTTCAAATCCCCTGAACTCATGAATAAAGTGAGGACTAGCCTTCTTCAACCAGCGTTCATGGTAGATACAGTACCTTCATGCCAAGTGGCATCAATGTTATTGACAGGTTTGAAAATATTACATTCTTTCCACAGTGCTTCAATTATATTCGATTCTCCACTTCATTAGCTTTCACTGTCTGGTGGAATGTTTTCCATAAAAATATTTTTTTAAAGTCGTTACATAGCATGGTGCTATATGGCACCAAACCAAAGGTTGAATGAGATAAGTGGTATAGGGAGGTGATTTTTTCGTGATTGTCATGCAGAGTAGCAGGGTGGCCTGGGGCATTGTCAACCAACAACATTATCTTAAGAGGTATATTATTTTTTTGCAATAGTTCTTGACTTCGGGCACAAAACTGTTGGAAAACCAATCTTGAAAAATCCTTTGAGTGACTCAACCTTTTGCATTTGATTTCCATGTCATGGGTAGCGATGCCTTTTAATTGTTTTTCAGAGCTATGGGATTTTTACTGTGGTCACCAGCAACATGTCCTCCTAAGAAGAGTGTTGGTCTGTCCTTAGGTGTCTTGTATCCTGGAATAGTCTTTTCCTCCTTTGCAATAAACTAATGATCAGGCACTTTATTCCAGTAGAGTCCAGTTTCGTCCATGTTAAATACCTGTTGCGGTTATAATTCTCGTATTTGATGACTTCTGCTAAAAGTTTGGGGAACTCTGCAGCAGCTGTTGAATCACTACTAGTAGCCTCTCTAGTCACTTTGATATTATGTAATTTAGCACAACTTTTGAACCTATTAAACCATCCAGAACTTGCATTGAAAATTTTATCATTTTTTTGTGCATCTGGACTGATCTGTTAGTCCATATACCCCTGGGATCCCAATAGGCATTTGCCTGTCATCAGGTTTCCCAGGACCGACAGAGCTTTGACAAACACCCATGTCCTGGGTGGAGAAAAACCAACCCAGGCAGGACTCGAACCCACGACCCTAGGATTGGCAAGTGAGGGCTTTACCTCACCACCACCGGGGCTGGATCATCATGCTTATTTTGATGTGTTTTTAAAGGGCTCAAGGCTTTTTCTTTCATTAGTCTAAGACTTGATGGCATGCGTCTTTGATACTGGTCCTTAATCCAGAAACACAGTCTTTCCATTTCTTCCATTAATGTGGCTCTTTTTTTGTTATTGTAGTGGGCTGCATCTAGGGAAACCTTTTTGCATGTCCTTTTTTTTGTTCCTTATCCCTAATGATGGTCGATATTGTTGACTCATCAAATAACTCCACATGATGTCAACAGCCTTTTCACCACTGTCATGCCTGTTGATAATCTTCACTTTAATTTCCAGGGTAGTAGTCTGCCACTTTTCTACTGAAAATGTCAACACCCTTGCGTTTCTCAGACATATCAAGGGTATAAAGATATTTATAAATATTAATGGAATTACTTGCCATAAGATTACTTATTGCATCAGATGCGCACCATAGTTTAGGTTTATTCTGGGGGAAAAGTGCTTCCTGTAAGTGGGCAAAGATGGTATTTTGTGTACTCCTCCTTAGACCTATATGTCATCATGTACACCTGAACTATGGGTAGGTGCATGGCATTGCTTTTACCAATATTCTATCACCTATCTGCTTTACATTCCCTTCCCTTTTAGCTGTGCATTCATTACTTCTATTTCTCCCCGCTGACTCCCTTCCCCTTCACTGCATATCACGCAGCAACTATTGCAGTTTCCAATTACCTTAACATGTGGTAGAAGTAATGGTATACGCATTGGGTATCTCAATCAGTTATCATATTATTACTTATATTTAGGGACACCGAAAAATGGTAAATAAAAATCATCAAAAGCGGTGTTTAAAATGACAAATGCGGTAAATAAAATCGTTTTAAAAAGGTGAAAACTGTGTTTAATGTTGGGAAAAAGGAGTCTTTAAGGAAGGGTTTTTTTAAATATTATTAATAAATACTTCATACCAATGTGAACAAACAGTTATTACATACATTTGAGATCCAATACAGAAGTTATGGATACCCTATGCAACATAAAAAACACAGTAGGCAAAATTAAGTTAAAGGCAAATTAATGAGATAATGGTAATAACAATAACAGAGTGGAGTAGTGGACTGCAGGTAATGAAGTTCGATTCTTACGCTGTTTAAAATTTTTCTTTCAACCATTGAATAAAAAACTTTATCATCCTTCATTTCCAACCTTTGTGTGTGGATACTGACTTTTTTGTACTTCTATCGCTTCAACCAGATTTACAAATACGTCACACAAAAATACACTGTAAAGTTAACGTAATGATTGCACAATTTAATTCTGTAATATAAATTTTTTCCAATCATTTCCTTTCGCCTAATTTAATTATTTATTTTACTTATAATTTGGCATGAAATTTCTGATAACTTACTTTTTTTAACAGCCTACTAGCATTACCCTAGGAATACAGCACGGCTGTATTCTTAGGTAGTGTTAAGGATCGAACTCGCGACTGGCAGTACACTAGCCCTCATTTTTAACAACTACGCTCTCATAGGTTCACGGGAATCTGGCGAATGTAGGCGACCCGCATGACATTCGGCTTAATTTTTTTCTCGCACATTCGGGCTTATGGAGAAAAAGGTCAATACGAGTATTTTTTATTTTGTTTTCCTCGTTTGTGGCACGGAAAAAATCTTCTCATTTCGTGACCCGAGTTACTTAACTCTCCTTGTTGGTATCTACCATACGTGCATTCCATTCCTGGGGCGCATCGATCACGAGGCCGCGAGATGTTAAAATCTCCGATCCGGATCTGAATTTTTACTTTCTCTGGATATGATTTCAGTAGCGAATGAAATGAAAGACCCGTGGTTCTTTGGATCCGACCCGACCATCCTTAATTTATGAGTGGTTCATTTGTAAATCTAATTTAAACAACAAAGTCTAATAAAGTGAGTATTCAGATGAAATGGTTTGAAATTGAATATGATAACATTTTCGATGCAGTGACTGAAAGAAAAAATTAAACTGCGATTGGGATCGAACTTCGCACAGTACACTAGCTCTCGTTCATGGCTCTCGTTATATGCCTGATCCCGGCAAATGTAGGCTACCCGCATGGCATCCTATGTATTTTTTTCCCGCGATACCGGGGTAATGGGGGAAAAAGTCATATTTCTTTATTTTGCTTCTAGTTGCACGGGAACGTTTTCATCTAATTACGTGACCTTAGTTACACATCCTCTTCTTGTCAATATCTGCCGCACCTACATTCCATTCACGGGGCACTTCGATCGCTAAACCGCGAAAATTTAAAATCTACGATCCGGATCCAGTTTTACTCCGTGTCTTTGGATCCGAATCCGGAACCGAGAAAAATGAAAGATCCGATCCGGTCATCACTAAAGAAAATATTTTATGCTACAAAAATTCGGCATTTGCAAAATATCTCAAATTTCGTTAAAAAAATCGCGTTTCAAAGAAGACACGGTTATTTCGCGATTAAACCCAAAAAGTCGCTTATTTCGTGAATTCTGTCGCAAAAAACGTTTCGCGAAAATGTCATGTCCCTACTTATATTATTGATGATTTTTGACTCTGGAGTCCTACTCTGTTGTTAAAGTGGAGTAGAATATCTTAGCATTCTTTTGGCTGTGGCATAGTTAATAACACAGATAAAGACTTCTATTTTTGAGTGAAATATATGAATAATGTACCTGGAGTATACTCAGGGTTGGGCACGAATCACCTAGTATTGATTCGAGTCACGAATCATGAATATCGAAGGAAATAAGATTCGAAGCACGAATCACGATTCACTGCTGTAAATTTGATTCAAATCTCAAATCATGAATCATGTGATTTTTCCTTTAAATATGATTCGTGCGGTTCACGAATCACGAATCATAGAATTATTGCAGAATGACAATACCACTAAGTAATGGTCACATTCTGAACATTGCTCCCATAATTGGGAACCTATATCAATCTTTTCGCCGGTTAATAAACACTTGTGTAGATACATTGTGGATTAACTGAATATCATAAATTACCAGTTCTGTGTACAAGCCTTCAAGCCACCATAAAGGTGTGTGGCAGGGGGTGAATTTTCACCAAACATGCACTACATATCATGCATGAAAAAGTAGTAATAGTATACTAGTCTAAACCTCACTATTAAAAAAATAAATATATTAAACTAAACATGCTGTTAGTTGGGTTACCTTTAAGTCCTAATACCAACATGCAGCTACCTATGATATACATTGATTCACTCGTATTGGACATATTTACCGCTATTCATATCCCTAATTGTACGAGGGAAAAAGGACATTTAGAATCTGTCATTTCGGCAATCAATTTCTCTAACTTTCTGATTATGGTCCAGTCTACCATAGTAAGTTGGGGTTCGCAAAATATTTTTAACATCATCACTGAAAATATTATCTTGGAATTTATTTAGGGGAAGAACTCTACATTTCAACCTGCGATCAGACAATGATTCCCACTTTAATTCATTTAATAGACTGGTTACGCTAAAATAGTTATCGTACCATCCCTTTACAAATCTTGCTGATGTTCGCTGCACACGTTCAAGTTCATTTTTTAGACCAATTTCATCATCATCATCATCATCATTGGTCAACAATCCTAGGATTGGTTTGAAGCAGCTTTCCACTTGATTCTTCTATCGGCCAACCTTTTCATTGTGACGTAATTCTTCTCTTTTACATCCTTCACAACCTGTTCCATGTATCTCATACAAGGCTTGCCTTTTACAATCTTCCCGTTCACTTTTCCCTTGACGATAGTCTTCATCAGGCCATCAAGTCTCGCGATATGGCCGATTAAGTTGTCCCTTCTTCTTTTTTGAGTTTTCAGCAGACCTCTCTTTTCTCCTACTCTTCTTAGGACTTCCTCGTTACTTACTCGGTCAATCCATTTAATCTTCAGCATTCTTCTGTAGCACCACATTTCGAATGCATCCACCCTTTTCTTCTCCGCTGCTCTCATCGTCCATGCCTCACTGCCGTAAAGAAACATGCTCCAGATGTATGTTCTGATGAACTGTTTCCTTACTTCTACGCTTGTATTTCCAGCTGTAAGTAGATTCTTCTTTTGATAGAATGCCCTCTTTGCCTGGGCTATTCTACTAACTATTTCTTTCTTGCTTCGTCCATCGTAGGTTACTCGGCTCCCTAGGTAACAGAACTCTTTCACCTCTTCAAGTTTTTGTTTTCCTAGTTTGACATTGGTTTTCGCCTCTTCTTTCTTGCTGCACGACAATATCTCAGTCTTCTTCTTATTTATCTTTAGCTGATATCTGGCCATAGTCCTTTCCATGGTTACTAGAATCTTGTTCAGATCCCTCTCTGTCTCTGCTATTAGTTCTATGTGATCAGCGAATCGCAACATGATTATTTTTTCTCCATGGATAGTCACTCTAGAAGACTTCTCTTTGATTTAATTGATGGCTCTCTCAATGTAAACATTAAAAATGACGGGAGACAGTGCATATCCTTGTCTCACTCCTTTCCTTATTCTTGCCTCTTCACAGCTGGGTCCCGATTTAATCACAGGCACTTGGTTTTTATACAGACGATGATTAATTCTTCGGTCATTGTAGGACACTCCATTTCCCTTCAGATTTCCAAGCATTAAATCCCAATCCACGTTGTCAAAAGCCTTCTCTAAATATCTAAATCTAAAGCAGACGTTCATTGCAATCAAATGCAATGAACATCGGCTTGTTCTTCTCCATCCTCTTCTCTATGAGTAGTCTAAGGGCCAATATTGCTTCCCTTGTACTCTAACTTTTTACTCTAGCTTTTGCAGTCCTTCACGTGGTTTCTAAATCTCTGCTTCACTTAAATGTAATCTATTTGACATCTTCTTCTGTCTCCTGGCATTTTCCATGTGTATCTTCTTCGGTTGTGATTTTTAAACAATGTGTTGCTACCACTAACTGATGCTGTGTGCAGAACTCCATCAGTCTTTCTCCTCTTTCGTTTCGGATTCCCAATCTGTATATTCCAGTTATTCTTCCATCTTGACCTTCGCCGACGATAGCGTTCCAGTCTCCTAAAATAATTAGGTTTTCTTCTCCTCTTACCTGTTTTATAACTTCCGTGATATCTTCGTAGACGTCTTCCACTTCTTCATCTTCATAGTCCGTCGTATGCGTGTAAACCTGCACCACTCCGGTATCTACAGGTTTGGTTTCGATCTTCATCATTATTATCTTTCTTTGTACTGCAGGAAGCCCTTCATACGCATTCCTCCTTCACTCATGTGAAGAAGAGCTGCTGCCCTCTTCTCTGGGTGATGAGAAGCGTAATTATTAGCGGCTTCTCGTCGCCAAGTCATGGCATCTTCACAGGTTCGGTATTATTGAGAGACCTACTTACCCAGGGATAGACCAATACCCCCTCGGAATGCCGTCGCTTTTTGTCCACCACTGCTTATTCGACGAGTAAACTCGCTTATCTTGCAGCTAACCTCTATATCTAGAGGTCGACCCACCATCCGCAACCTGGTGGATGCACTCGGTGGCTTTAAGTTTAGCCGCGAAACCGATTTCATAGGGATCCCAGACACTGGCAGCATATTCCAAATGAGGTCTAACAAGGGAAAAGAAGCTGATTTCTCGTACATGATTGTCACATTTATACAGTACTCTTTTGATGAATCCCTGTTTATGATTAGCTTGACCCATTATTTCACGTATGTGTTTACCCCAGGAAAGATCATGTGACAGTCTTATTCCAAGATTTAATGGATTCCACGTTTGCTAATTCATTATTACTTAATTTGAAGTGCTAGAAGGAGAAAAATTCTTTTTCCAAAAATTCATTACCACGCACTTTTTTTAAATGTAATTCTAACTGCCATATATCACACCATTTTTCAATTTTTTGTAGGTCATCATCAAGGAGTCTACATGTAATAAATGTAATATTCGTGGTCATCATTTAAATGTAGGACATTTCATTGCTATTTTTTCAAAACAATTTAAAGTCACATTTGAACAAATCTGTAATATAGTGTAAAATATATTATTGAAGTTTGCATTAACCATATTGTTCCGTTCTGGCGTATACTTACACAGTAACAGTCGGTGAAAGACTGATGTACGTTTCTAGAAGTGAAATCAGTGATATTAATTCATGATTCGTCAGTGAATCGTGAGCTGCATCACAAAAGTTCGGCTCATGAATCACCTCAACTAAAAAAAAAAGAGTCGACTCACGAATCACGATTCATTTAAAAAAAAATGATTCGAATCACGAATCACAAATCACAGTTTGTGATTCGTGAATCATGATTCGTGAATCATGATTCGTGATTCATGAAGACGAATCATGCCCATCCCTGAGTATACTAGCTATTTTCACACTATGTACCATATTTAAGAATAGAATGTATATTTTTAATTGAATTTTTTTCTTTCCCATTCAGTCATCCAGTGACCCTATTTACAATAGATACAATGAACATGAAGAAAGGAGGGGCGTGATTGAAAACTTCACAAGGTCAATTATTAGGGCACGAAAAGCTGTGGAAATGTTTCAAGGTGGAGATGAACGATTCAATCATTTGACAGAAGCCGAAATGAACACTGTCTCTCAGGCAGTCAATGAAAAACAAAGCTGGCTGGATGAAAAGCAGTCCACCCTGGCTTCATGCCCCTTATTCCGTGACCCCCCCACAAAAGTGGCAGACTTACGCAAAGAACTTCAGGTTAGTAACTTCCATGTTCCATCTAGTCTGTATTTATTAGGGTTATGAATAATGGTTTTTGCAGTACTATGTATGTAGCCTTTTGTTCTGTCCTGAGTACTGAGATTTGTTATAGTTAAGCTATTCTACATCCATAACTAAGATGTTCCTTATGAAAATTACGGAGTAATATGAATATAGTAAGGACTTCCATCTGAAGTAAAACCTGGTATTCTTTTGGTTAAATTTATAATTTATGCTATTGGTTCCTTGACATTGAAGAATTCAATTCAAATTCCATCCCCCCCCCCTGCCCCCCTATTATGTGAAACAAATCCTCATTTATTTAAAAAAACATCTTAGCATCATTTCATTCACCTTTGTTTAGCCCCACATGTGATATCAACTTCTAGCATTGTCGTAGGTGAAGTTTTGACCCCTACCCTGCTGTACCTGAATGATATGTGTGCAAGGTATGTCATAAAGTTTTCATTCTGCAATGAAAGAAGGCATCTTTAATGCCCAGTTAGTTGGGTTGTAGCGATTGTGACTATATTGATATCTCTTGAACCCTGTTCTATTATCGCAGTAGAAACTCAATATAACTTGAGCTCTTGTCAGATGAAAAATCATTATATCGAACTCTTGTTATTACCAAAACATTTAAAGTAACATTCCACAGCCAATTCCTATGGTTTAAAAATTAATTCAGCCTACCAATAGTATGGGTGTTTTGGATGAATGGTGAAAAGATTTCATGAAGGTAGCTGTGAAAAACAATTTTGCATATGTCATTGACCCATGTATTTACTTTATATGAAATCATAATTTTTGTAAGCAAGGCCAGATACAAACAGTTGTAAGCTCCAAATTGAATTTCATCAAGTTATGTGTAATGTCTTCTACAGTAGAACCTCTTTTTTACGAACCTCTAATTTACGAAATGACACCAATTTACGAACCATGTCGCCGGTCCCGATCTATGTATATAGGAAAACCATGTAAAATGACCTCTATTTTACAAAACCTCGATTTTATTGATTTACGAAGTGAAAGGCCGGTCCCTAGGAGTGATTGACCTCTGTTTTACGAAGTTTTTGAAATGATTTTGTAGCACTGAACTCAGTACAATGGAATATCAATCGCTGTATACCGCGACAGGAGCAGCTGAAGCCAGATAGGTCATGTTGAGAGGGCGCTCGGTCCAAGTATTTCGTATTGGAATGTGGAAAAATCAAATGCGAGCATAGTGCTTTTTGAAGTGCTTAAACTGTAGCAAAAATCCCCGAGACTGATCATCCAAATCGCAATTCAATCCTAATTATATGATCCAAGGAAAAAATGTTCAAAGACGCATGGCACGACGCCTACTTCTCGAAAACAATGCCCCAGTTCATAAAATAATCGGATTAGTGCTTGGTAATTTCTATTCCTTTTCTATCATTTTGTGTATTGCGAATACCTAACTCGTCGTCACAAAGGATCCATATTTTCTCTGAAATTATTTAAAATTAGCTTTAAGGTAGCCGCCGCAACCCCAATTCAGAACTTTGTACAGCCTTTGACTTGAAACTAGCATTCCCGTAGGAAGTTGTTTGCTGCAGCTGTCGTGGAGATTAGTTTCATTAAAAAATACTAATTTTGCAATAATAAATTACTTATATTCAAATCTTGATGCAATTTAATTATTTAATTTTTCATTAGAAGTGTTTTACGTCGTTAGGTAAGAATTTGCGATCGAAAGTATTAGATCGCGACGCTTTCTGTAGCCGCGAGTAAATAGTTCTCGTAAATCACCGCTAGATGTCAGCACCGTAGAACGCGTCTTAAAAAGGAGGGAATTTCAAATTTTCTGAGTGAATTTGTAAGATTGACTTTCATCAGCTGCGAAATATTATTAAATTTATTTCAAAGGATACGCCTTCTTCAAAAAAAGCATTTTCTGGTCTTTTCACTGAAATATACTATGACAGGTGGAACTTTGTTTTGAAATTTCCTAGTTAAAATGCATCCCTGGCTTTCCCATGTTAGCGTTAATATGCATTAATTAACGAAAAGCCCTTTCGTTAATTAATGCATAACTGCATATGCTTAAAATACTCCGCGGGATTAGAAATGTTGTATTACTTAATTCTCTTATGAGTTATTCCCCTTATTTTGAGATCTACCAACTGAACAGCTACAAGAACTTAATTCAGTTGCAGCAGCCAAGTTCATACCATTATAAATTTGTAGAAAAATATTCACCTGTTTTTTTTAATTCATGGCTGTTTCATTCTCTTTTACTAAAGTGAGTCTCCTAGCCTTAGAAATAATGCTTATTCTATACAGGGAATCAATACAATCGAGGTGTAATTTTTAAATCCTTTCAATTTCTGGCAAATACACCTCACACAGAGAATTTCACGTACTATCTGTTGTTTTTTCCTTGAGTGAGCAATGACTATTATTTGTTATAGTAATTAGTTTGATTTCCACCCTAAGATAACTATTTGACAAGTTAAGTACAGCATAGTCTTTAATTGCATTGAAAGTACACTCGCATTCCTGTCAGCAGAGTTTTAGTAGACGTACATTTGTCTCATATCAAGCCCCTTATGTGCATGATGTGCCTCCATGGACATTGGTACATGCTGTGCAAGGTGTTGCCAGAGCATGGGAGTGTCACCGCAAAAACTATTTCCTACTGTTGGAGATCAGCTGGTTTTGGTGACACATCAGTTCCGGAGACAGAGGAGTTAGTGGATAATAACCTCCAATTTACAAACCCTCTGATTTACAAAGCTCAAATTTTTGGGTCCCTTCAACTTCGTAAAATAGAGGTTCTACTGTACTGTAATGGCATCTAGCCCCAGCTGAACTTTTGATAATAATGCCCTCCTGCCCCACAGCTTTCATATTAGTTAATTACTCCTGAGTTTCTCTTCAGATCCAATTCCTTGATTCCCAGCCATGAAGTTGGCTCTTGGACTTACCTCGTAATAGATGTGGGAGGATAACAAAAAAGCAATGAAAAGCTCACAGGCTATCGAGAAATTCATAAGTGCACATAAAGCATGGCCGGAATGTTGTAAATGTAAACTTGACCTTTTAGTGGAACATTCGGTGGAAAAATTAAATTGTTTTCATTTCAATGCAAATAAAAACATCATGACCATAAGTTTGTGTGCACGCAATGTGCTGTATATTACTCCTAATATTTAACAACCCATGTGGAAGCAACTTGTTTCCTTTTTTATTTCCTGTTTATTTACACTATAAATTATAGCAATGGTCACCCCTTTAATATTTCAAGCGTCTCATTACATGCAATACTCATTATATGGGATTTCTACTATATTATTTACATCAGGTGCTCAAGCATTTTCAGAAATTGAAGAGAACATTGTTGAAAAATTGTAATAATATATCTTTTGTTATGTTGCTTATAAAAAATGCTATTTAACTTGTCATTGGTGCTTTACTAGGTCCAAATTTATCATTCCTCTAAATTTTTCCCTATGAATTACATGGTCATTTAGGAATTTTCAATATTCACTTAACAGGAATTTGTTAAACACAGCACTTTTTCAGAATATATCATTCATGGTAAATGGAAGGCACTTGTTCACTACTTGTTTTTCAGGGTAAACTGTTGCTATGCTTATGCATAAGTAACTATTGATCTCTCAGATTCGACATAAACTGTACTAAGTTATGTATTCTTAAAAAATATATTAAGTGGATCTTCTGCAGTGTAACCCCACTGCTACTTTTCAATATCTTGACCATATATTTGCGAATACCAGTATTTAAACAGTTATGCGTAAAATAGATGATACCTCCAAGATTTGAATCACACATTTATTAGGCATCTCTTTCGATGTGTTACTGTAATTTTCTGGCAGAAAGTTGGAAAATGTTAAGTTAAAGCTGTTCAGTCTATTATTCAGTCTATCAAGAACAAAAACAGAATGGTAAATTTAGAGTTCTATTTTTGTTCTTGCTAATTTTATATCTAAATTATATTATATATCATAGTTTACTATGTTACTAAAGCCATGCAATTGTGGTGAATTTGTTTAATCGAAACCTACTGAGTATTTTTTGCCACATTCTTATCTATAGCAGAGACCTGAACAAATAAAATTTTATTTTTCTTTGTAACCTTGATTAATAGTGCTTTTGTATGCTCATGCGCAGGCCTTTGAAAATACGGTAAATGCTGTAGTGAACAAACCAAAGCCGAAGGCTACTCCTCCACCAAGTAAAGAGCCAGCGAAAAATGAAGGAGATAATTCTAAACCTCCAGAAGAGAATCAACAACAGGGTAGCACAGAAGATAAAATGGACGTAGAATAAATTGTAGACAAGTATGAATGACTCTAATGGAATTGTGAAGCCCTGCTGAGTGGTTGGAGATATAGTTCTTGTGGTTAAATGCATCTCATCAGTCCCACTACACTGTCAGCATACCACTGTCTTATTAGCCAGAACCACTTGGTCCTCTGTTCCCTTTCGACTGCAAGATATGTTCTCAAGTTAATTGCTTCCATGCATGCTGTTTAATGCCGATAGCATTTTGGCTGTTTTGGAATGAAGTCTTACAATTTGGCCCAATGGAATTTTTAATTAATGAATACTGCCAATGATTATGCATTCCTATTGAATAGGTATTGCTTCATATTCGATGGATTAAACTTGCAACTATTTCAATATTTTAAAAATCTGGATTTGATGTTGATGGAATTTTACTGTTGTTTAATTCACAGTGAGACCTTCAGGGAAGAATGTTTTTGGACATGAGTGGAAATATACCATCTGTAATAGATTCTGTATTGTACATAAATCATTGCTTACAAAAAATTATTTCTCCCTTTGATCTTACTATTTTAAAATGTGGTATGTTCAGGATATAAATATGAATATATAAATATATATATATTAGTGAAGTGATAGGCGGTATCATGCCTAAAATGTTTATGTTGAGTTCACTTCTGTCTCACTGTGTTGTTCCTTGCTTCTCCCTGTCTCAAGCTTAAGGAAAGTATTTGTGTAATATGGCATGACTTCTGTAAACCAGTGATAAATGCTCTAATTTCATAATGTTTGTGTTTAAAATTTGAAATTTGTGCAAGTGTATCACTGTCAACATATCATTTTCTTTTGTTTTGTATTTGCTTTAGGAAGTGAATTGTTAAATTTGAATTTCCCAGTGCTGAGAAGTCGAAATCTGTTTGTGATCAAGAACAATAACTTAAAATCTTACAGTGTGTAAGAATGAGTTAATTTATTATTAATAAACTTAATGCAAGTTTATTTTAATTTGTAATTTTTTGTGGTGCTATTTAAAAATAGGTTTCCGTGAGTTATTTTCCTTGACCTCCATGTGATTCATTTTTTCTTGTAAAGCTGTGTGAAGAGCAAAGCCTGTTGGCTGTTAGAGTGGAACTATTTCAGGGGATTGTTTTTGTGCATTTTGTCATTATTTGCAAATCATTGAAAGTTAGAATTCCATTGCTTTAAGTATGATAAATATTCTAACTTCTGATTAATGTTAGTAGTGATTTGTTGTTTTATGCCTCATTAATTTATTGCTCTCATCTTAAGGTAGTTATTACTTGACAGTTTTCATTAGCAGTGAATCTGAAACCAAGCAGCACTAAGGAAATTACATCTTTATCATGCAAAACCAATACCCATATTAATTGCTTTGTGGATTCTTGCTAGGTATGTGCCTGCTTCTTATGATTAACATGGGCATATTAAGCTGTAGAACCCTGTGGTTATTATTTCTTGAGTGTTATGGTGGTATAAGTGATACCAGAAAATATTTTATTAGGTGGGAAAAACATTGGCTATTATAGCTTTAAACCCCTAGAGTAATACATTGCTACTATTTTGCATTTGAAACAAAATTTGTATTTGAGATTTTAGTTAATCATTCCTCTTAATTTGGTATGAATTTTTCGTGAGGTTTCTTGATTTTATTTTGATGTTAAATGGGAAATTTTCTGGAGCATCGGTCCATTGAAGGGTACTCCTGGAAGCCAATCCCCAGGTAAAATTAATAAAAGTGCAGTCCTCTTGGCTCCTGTGACCTTATGACTTATATTACAAAAGAACTGAACTAGAAAAAACTAATGTGAATAAAAATATCTCATTGGAATTGTCTCTATATTTCCAGCATTGTCAACATAAACCTGTGGGATGGATTTAATCCTTTTAAATTAAGTGCCAGTGAAGAGTGAAAAAACTAATGATAAGCATCCTTTCTGTATGAAATTCCTATGGTTTACACCAGGTGATATTGTTATTGGGCACTATATGTATCGATGACAGAGTCTGTGATGGTCATTAGAGTGAACTCTGATCATCATTCATGGCAGAGATGAGAGAATACCATGAGAGGCGAGGTAAAGTTTAATGCTTTGAAAGATAAGATTGGAAGTAGCTTAGGAAGAAGGAAAAGGATAGGTATTTAACCCTCCAGATGGGTTTCCCATGGTTTCCACTGGTTAGGCAACTCTCCATTTTCTACGGATCCTGCTAATTTTGTGGGCTCGTGGTTTTCCTTACATCTGCCCTGCATATCTAATGATTTCCCCACTTGATCCTTCTATCTTATTCATTGCTTTACATGAAGTAAACCTACATTGGTGATGTAGTTTACATTTTCACCAATAGATTGCATCTTCATTCAGTTTTTGAAGGATGTCTGCATGTGCTCTTCCCTCTTTTCTTCAGACTTCCTTATTTCAAAGAAAAAAATAATTTTTTTGACCAGGTTATGGAAAAAAAATTACCCAGCTGGAGGGTTAAATGTGCCTAAAGGCCGCTTTACATGATGCAATTTCTTGTACAAACTCTTGTATGAGGAAATTTTACTGTGTAAAGCGGTAAATTGTACGAATGCTTGTGCGATTGCCTGAATGACTGAACGGGAAATAGAACCTGTTTTAATTCTATTCAGACAAACCTACAATTTCGTTCAGTTTATACAAGAGTGAACAAGAAATTATACAAAAAAATGTATTTGTTAAAGCGGCTGTTAGAGAGGTTGTAAAAATTTATACTATTGGAGTAATTTGCATAATGAGGAATTTAAAGTGGGAAGTAGCATAGAAGTACAGTCAAAATGTGCTAAGTGAGAAAAAGATCCTGGTCCTGAACTCTCTCTTATTCAGGTTCCATTGTAGTTAACTAAAACATCCCTATAGTGAGGAGAAGGAAAGTATTAATTGTACCCTGAAGAAACTATTAGTATTTCACAATTTTCATTTTTTTGAAATGTAAAGGCAACCAATAATTAAAGTAACTTTTCATAGTGCTAAATATTAGTTCTAATAGTTTCGCACATAAAACCAATTCACAAAAATTCTGCTAATGGGAAAACTATAATTGGTGGTTGCAGGCATTACTTGATGGAATTGATTCATATTAGAAATCATGACGTCGAAACTTTGTTGGCTTCTCAAAGTTATGTGGAATTATGTAATTAAGGTTTGTCATTCTAATGGGAAAACAGCAGATGGTTATAATGTTTGGGGACCTAAGTTTTCCATGGAGAGGAAACCTTGTCATTCATTTGAGAAAATCACAGAAGTGAGAAACTGACATTAGACCCAAATAGAATCATATTTGCCTTTGATTCAGGTTGTGATATCATATATTTGACCAAGCAAGAATTCGAAATTAATTTGAAGGGTAGAGACACATGGTTGTATGTACTTATTTGTGTCATCTCCGATAACCATTGTATCATTTGGCCTGAGCCAGTATAGTTTGCTTTTCATGAGAATGTCCCTGTATGTCGACAGACTACAATTAAAGTCTCTTCAAGCCATTTCTGTAGTTTATTTCAGATGGTATAACAGGAAAACTTAATTTGCCCGTGATTTTGAATCAATACTTCCGATTGATCAAGGATGTCACATTCTTTAAAAATCTTGTGTTCTGGAACTATAATTAGAATACTCAACTCCGGGAAAAAGTACAAGGCGAAGCTTTTTCATCTAATATAAAAGTTATATGGGAAGTTGAACAGATACCGAGAATCTCGATGTAGTTTAAAATCGAAGAGAATCGGAATTTAATAATTTTAGAGCACTCCAATAGATAATGTTGGCTGAGAGCATACCGGAGCACTGAAATAGAAAAAAAGCTGCCCAAAAGTCAAAAGTTATTTTTCAGCCTGGACTTTGAAAATTCGCATGGTGGTTGTTGATATGTGGATTTGGTGCCATGTGCCATTTCTACTGGTTCTCTCGTGTTAACAAATTTCATGATGTCTAAGTTGATCGATTTTTGCAAATAAACTGCCTCCTTTAATTTTCCCTAAAAATATAGAAAATCAAGCTGTTAGCCTTTAAGTGTAAGTGACATGTTTCAAATGTGTAATTTACCATAGTTATAGAACAAAATGGCGGATCCTTGTTTTTAGTAAATTTTATTTCTTGATGCTGAAAAATAGTTGATAACTACATCGAGCTTCAATAAGTTATTTTATCACGAGATTCTACAAATCATCCCGGGTTAAAATCTGTATAGAACTTTCGCGTCGTCGAAAGTAAAATAAATTTTTTTGATCTCGGGGTGCACAGTGGTCCGAATCGCGACAATAAGGGACAAAAATCAGATTTTTTTTGGATTACTTTGAAAATTGTTCTTTTTATATTTTAGGACACGATGAGTTCATTTTTGCTGTTATTTTTAATAAAAAATAATTATTTTAGAAGATATTGAGAATTTTAATGCTAAATTAACCGATAATGAGGAGACTGCATAGAAAATATCTATTAATATTATTAAATATGCAAATATATATAAATGTTTGCATAATATAACATTTAGATCTTCCAAGTAGTAAATGTTTTGTTAAAACATGGGTGAATGTACGGCAGTTGGGGGAATTGATTCTAACGTTGAATTGATTGCGATTATCAGCTGGCAGAGGTAGTGCCGCTGAAGCTAAATCCTATGCTAGTATGAAATAAATATTAAAACAGTATTAAGTGCAAATTAGTTGATTCGTTTCAATGAAAACGTACTTATCTTGTTTTAGAACTTTATGTACTGTGGGTGGCATGTAGAACCATTCATAGTATTTAACATAAAATTTTGCCGTGTCCATATTTTCCAAATTCTTTAAATTGTGGGGGATTAATTAAATGGCCACATGGCAAAGCTCTCGAAATATTTGAAAATTTGATTATAAGTTCATCTTCTACATCTGAAAATCAATGTTCTATGTTGTTTCATGTGAAAAGCATTGAAATAAAAGAACACTTTTGTAAAATAAATGGATCCTTACCAGTAATTTCAGCTGATAGGTGGGCATTTTTGAAGAAGCGTCTAGCTGTGTTGCCATCATTCGATGTGCCATATTTTGGCTTTGGTACATCAACTAGTAAACCCTTTCTACTTCTAAATTTCTCCTGAAGCAGCTCCTTTCTTTCCATTAGCTTTATCTTTTCATTTTTATCTTTTACCTGGAAATGCATCAGGGAAATCGACGATTTGATCCAATCAACTCTCATACCTCTGTACAAAAAAAGGAGTTCGTTCGCGAGCAAGTTCGCCACCTTTTCTCGTAACTAACAAAAAAATTTACTTTAAAAAAATTGTTGAGCACATTTTTTGCATCTTCATCTCCGTGTAAATTTAGGCAATCCTCAAGAAATTCCGTCTAATAACTTTTCCGGACGTCCATTGATTCTCCCCTTTTCTCCTGCATTTTATCGTGAAGTTTCCTCCGTGTAAATATTAACGACATGTTAAACATTAGAATCCTTAGTTCTGTGCAGATTCATTAGTTAAATGCTGAAAAACAGTCTTTATTCTAAAAAGTTAGGAGTTTAAACGAAAACAAAAACAATGCCAAATTTAGTGTTGTACCGCGTATTAAATGAACTTTGAACGGCAATTATAGAAAAACAGCATGCCTGATAAATTTAGTGTGGTACCTCATATTAAATGAACTTTGAACAGAAATTAAACAAACAGCATACCTGATTAATTATCCTTATCGCTTTGCTGGCCAGGAGCCAAACAATCATTAACTCACAACACTATTCCAATATATCACAACACTAACACTTCAGATATCACTTCAAATCACGAAAACTAATGCCAACCGAGGACCTAACGACTAAGAACGGATGTGTACACATCGATAGAGAAGGAGCAACTGAAGAGCACCAAAATGTCTCGACTGAAACATGGAGGAACCTGGGGTTGCCCCCGAGGATAACCAGGAGGGATTTTTGGAGGACCGAATAAAAAGAAATGTGAAATGCCTGATTTTTGTGCGAAAATGCATTCCAGCTGCAGCACTGCAATAAAACTCATCTAGAAAGAGGAGGGATAAACTGCATCTGTTAACATGTGTAACTTCACTTGCAGGTCAAAGAAACCGCCTATAGGCAATAAACACAAGTTGGGTGGTGCGCTAAGTAGAGATAGTAAAATATCCCGACTAAGGCCTTTACCCACTTCCCTTGGGTCCGGCACCACGTGTGCGGGTAACGGGTCTCCTTTCACTTTGGCTTTGAAGAAACGGACAACCAGTAGAGGGTTTTCCCAGCAGCAGTGCATACAACCAGTCGTATATACTTAAACGATTAACAAAATTCGATAGGAATCGTACTGGGAAACGAACGAAGAAAATATTTTCCCTCCCAGCGTCACAATTTCGCTAAGTATCGCAGTCAGAAATTTTTCTCTCCCTCTTTCTAGAGTAAATTCGGGCAAGGACAGCATATACTAAAGAAATAAAATAGTATATTTCTTCATTTAATAAATCCTAACCAATGAAACATAGGGAAAGACGTATTGTACAATGTGCATCCACTGTGCCTACGCTCGTGTCTCAAGTGCCGACGCTCACTTCCGCGGCAGAGAGTCACACAAGTCATTGTCATTCAATTATTTGCAAATGTTTGCAGCTAAAACCTTTACTAATATCTTTCCTATACATTCTAATTTTACCACCATAAGAATCTCCGTGTCACTCGGTGTCAATCATTTTATTATCTCGCTAATAATAATAATAATTTTACAATTTCGCTAAGTATCGCAGTCAGAAATTTTTCTCTCCCTCTTTCTAGAGTAAATTCGGGCAAGGACAATATAATAAAGAAATAAAATAATATAATTCTTCATTTATTAAATCCTAACCCATGAAACATAAGGGAAGACGTATTGTATGTACAATGTGCCTACGCTCGTGTGTCAAGTGCCGACGCTCACTTCCGCGGCAGAGAGTCACATAAGTCATTGTCATTCACTTATTTGCAAATATTTGCTGCTGAAACCTTTACTAATATCTTTCTTATATATTCTAATTTTACCACCATAAGAATCTCCGTGTCACTCGGTGTCAATCATTTTATAATCCAACATTTATGTGAAATTTGTGATAAAAAATGAGTCCTCTTGAAGAACTTCTTAAGCGAACATCAGAATCACTAAAAGATTGAAACTTACATTTTATGATAGTAAAATGTCCATATTATTATAGAGCATAGCCATTTTACCTATTTTTACTACGAAACCGACCAAAAAAATTGTTAAAAATGTGTATTTTTCGAAAAAATTAAAAGCGTGATTTAGCAAAAAAATAGCTCTACTTTGAAGCAATTTACTAACCTTAACAAATTTTTTAATGCAAAACTAAGTGTGTAGTAAGGTTCCCTGGACATTATGCTACAATAACTGCATATTTAAAGTGATTTTGAAAAAAGTCGAAAAAATGATTTTTGTCCCCATATTCTCGGATCCGGACCACTGTGCGGCGTGGTCAGCCTCTGCTCGCCGGCCACCGGGAATGCACCGTCGAGGCTAGTGATGTGATGTGCTATGGTGTCACAAACTTCGCTATGGTTATTTTCAGGCCCGGTGACAGGATTTTCGGGCCCCTGGGCAACTGAGTGGTCCGGGCCCCCTAAATCCCGGCAAACTTCCTCACTCAATTTACTCCAGAACTGCGAACTTTCAGGTTATTTTATAACCAAGACTTACCTGCCCTGCTGAAAAATTCCGTACACATTATCTACGGGACGTAAGGAATTCTACAGTTTCTGTGGAAAACTTTCCCTTTCTACGGAGTTCTACAGAAAAAAATCTACGGAACATAGGGACTTCTGTAGAAAGTTGTGATGTCGCACCGGGTCTACGGAATTCAACGGAAAATTTTGATTATCAGCTTTTTCTGCAGAATTAATGTGCACACTGTCATGCATTATCTTTTATTTACTATAAATTGTACTTTTTATGTAAAATAAGCACATGTCAGTGGGATGGGATGGGGAAACAATTTCAAAATGAAAAATTTTTGACGGTATAACAAACCTTACACTTTCATTCTACAGTAATAAAAACTAGGACTTACTTGAACTTGAAAATTTTATAAAAAGTCATAATAAAACGTTCTTTTCTTTTTTTTTCAAAATTAGCATATCCACAATGACTACCATCTTTCCGGAGATGCGGAGATAATTATATCACCACCAAATTTAAATGAATGCGGAGTATTCACTTCTACTAAGCTTTAATTTCACTACAACTCTCTCAATTAAACATAACAGCAGGGAATGGGTAAAAATAATGTAACTTAAGGGTTTTGACGAACAGAATATATTTGGTTGTGCCTCAATATTAAGCTATTTTCGATAATTTGTTTCCTTCCTGTGTGCATAATTCAAGAAAAGTAGAAACTAAAGTTTTCCTGCATGAATAAAGTCTAATGTGACGTATAAATCAGGGATATGCATATTGTAATCCAGAGAAAATGAAAGACTTGATTAGATTTTCTTGATGGACAACCAAGAGCTCCGCGGTGTCCAAAATGTACCTTCCTGCATGAACCTCCTAGTAGGGTCAAAGGCTTGGACTGCTGGGGCGAAGGGGCAAAGAAACGAAAAGAAGTCCTTAATAGTGTCCCTCTGGAACGTAAAATAATGTTTCATGTGAAAAATACAGGAATTTTGGGGCTTTGAGGGTGAGAATGATAAGTTTACTTTTGAGGGGAGAAACTTTGAACGCGATTTCGCGTACACTTACAGACCTTAATATTTCTATATCCCCATGATTTTTTACGTATAGTGCCGGTGAAGATCGATAGCAATGCACACATATTAAAAAAGGCGAATAAAAAGCGTTATGTTCCAATTATTTTTTGAAAAAACTTACTGGCGTCTCGACGTTTCCAGCTCCCAGCGCGTGTCTTAGGCGCCGGACGCGCGTACGAAAAATCAAATGTAATTTTTGGCGTTGCAAACGAATTTTCAATTTTTTTTCAAATCTACCTTTAAAAAGCATCAGCAATTGATGTAATATGAGTCACTTGACAAGCATTTTCGTAAAACGCTAGATATTTACTAGTTAATATGAAATGCAGCGTGAAAATAGCGTCCGCCATTTTGTTACGTAATATCACCTACCTTTAGGAAAAAAACCCCAAAGTTAAACACAGTATAGTAAAATTGTGGTTTGAACAGACCTAGTTTTTTATCCGACCAAATTCCTCCCAACGCGTCACCCTCAATGTAAATAGGAAGATTTTCGTGGAAAACTGCTGTCGGGTGTAATTTTGGAAAATTGGCTATGTTTGAGCCCCTGCATCTCGGTAACGGCGACAGAACATGACCAGTGACATGCCATTCCATGGTTGCCAATCAATTATGAGTATTTATACCAAGTTTCCTGATTATATCTCTAAAAAAGCCATTTTGGAATTTTGTAAATTTTTTCGATTTCAGCTTACTGTGCATCGGTTCAAATTTTCCTTCCTCGCCTTTCTATTAACAAAAACCACACAAAATCATGCACTTTTTCGACGTTGCGTGGTCTCAATATAAGAACCGCTACAAATTGTTGAAATCGGTGCATCGCCAAGACTTTGGTGTCGATGCTGAATGGCATTTCTATACCACATCTCGGAAAGAATACAAGTGATGGATTTAAAGGGACACTGAAGAAAATCCACCCGTCTCAGTCTGAAGTTCAATTATAAGAAACAAATTCAGACTCTTGAGGAACTTTACAAATGGGCCACATCAAGGCTACAAAAGTGTCGAATCATAGGTTTGAAAAGGTACCAATTTAGATGGAAAGGTCATCAGATCCCTCTTGTCATCCCTTGACCTTCTAGGGTAACTCAGAGGTTAAATGAACGTATCAAATCATAGGTTTCAAAGAGTGCCCAATACGATGATAAAGTCCCGCCAGGAATTATCTGACATTGAACGGTTGGGAAAGAGCAAAAGTTCACTAGGTGTATCCTAGATTTAGAGAAACAGACGCATCGAATCCTAGCTTCGAAAGGGTGAAGATTTAGAAGAAGTTCCTTGGTCCTATTTGTTTTCTCCTGGCCTCAAAGGGCTACACTGAGATTATTGGTCACAGATGTTAAATATGGCAAGACGGGGAAAAGCATAATATGAATGAGATTATTTAGGCTGCCAAAGTCAATGCTAAGGTACTCAGATCCCAACTGCCATCCCTTTAACCCTTTGGGTCATATGGAAGTCGTTGATTTCGAGTTAATTAATCAATGAAAAAATTCAATTGTAATTTCAAGTTAATTCCTTTTATTCAATTAAAAATACTTTATCATAGGTTTAACTTAAAAAAGTATTTTAAGTATACACAAAATTTAATCTATATTAAAATTTTAAATGAAAAATTCGAAGCAGTAAGAATGAAAATCAATTTTTATTTATTCTACGTACCCGATATTCCATGCCAGGCACAATTGAATTCGTCCGATAAAAGCGTGTGTGAATGTGTCTTCCATCATATTCGGAGGTATGGACTCTGAACACGTTGTAATTTCTATATTTCTTCGATGCCCGGAAATGTTTTATTCGCTACCCTCAGAAAAAAATACTATGGAACTATATATAGTGATTATATATAGTTTTCTATAATCACTATGGCTATAGTCCTATAGTTATTTGGAACATAGTGATTATAGGACTATATGTAGTGATTATAGGACTATATATAGTGATTATATATGTATAGTTGTCTATAATCACTATGGCTAAGGTATTTGGAACATACCCATGTAGCACAGACGGCTGGGCCAACGTTTGGTCATGAGGATTCCTATATTATTATTATTCTAGGTGCAGCGGTTGGCCAACCATTATTCGTATTCGTTTTGCCAACTGTTCCCCAAAGGAACAAAATTGAAAAAAAAAAGGAAAATGAAGGATCGTGATTCTCACTTACTGAATGATTAATATATTTATCTCACATACTACTTATACACCTACCTTACAACCTACACTTAACTACTTTGTATCCTATCATCCTTTGACATACGGCCCAACACATTTTCCAATTATGGGAATGATGATGGGGTGTACATCTGCCTTTCACAGATGTGGAGTCTGTTCTGCTCCAGCGGGCACTGCAGACTGGACTTCTGACGGTGAGAATCGGCGAAAATTGTTTTTTTTCATTTTGGCCGCATTATATATGGCGGGGATGTCCCCCGCCCGATCGGCCCTTTTCAGGGCCCTCCGGACTTAGAATTTCTCGGGTGCTGTTAACGCCGCTGTCGCGGCGGCTTGTCGTCGGGATCTCCGGTGCCGGCTCTTGGGCGTCGATGGCGGTCCCACGGCATGACCCTGAAGTCGGCGATGCGGTGAAGTTCGGTGTAGGTGGATTTTTCTGCTCCTTCGAAGAAGCGTTTTGTGGCGGATTTCCATGTGTCGGCCAACGAAGGTGTTCCGGTGAGCACGGGCAGGGCTTCATTGTGAGGCGTCCATCCGAGTCGTAGGGCTTGTCTTTGCGTTTTCCGATCTTCTTTTTCGAGGATTGTCTTCGCTTTCTGGAGCGCGATTCCGCTCCAGGCAGGGGCTGCATACAAGAGACTCGGGCGAATTATGGTTTTCCATAGTAGGAGACGCGTTTGGACGGTCAGGGATTGCTCTCCCAAGATGCATCGCAGTTGGATGCGGCGAGCGGTAGTTGTAGTGGCGATCTTGCGAGCGTGAGGAACGAAGGTCAGGTGACGATCTAGGATGACCCCGAGGTAGGTGATACTTGGCCGCCAAAGGACTTCTTGGTCGCCCACTAGAAGTTCACCTGGTTCTTCCTCTCGGAGGGAAAAGACGATGGTCTGAGTTTTGGTCGTGTTAACGGCAAATCTCCATGTCGAGTACCATGTTGTAAGGGTGTCCACGGCTCGTTGGAGGTAGGATGCGGCCATGTAACCTCTCCTCGATCGTGCTAGCAGGGCGGCGTCGTCTGCATAGAGCGCCGTGATGACGTTGTGTGAGAAGTCAGAAGGCATGTCCGCAACGAAGATGTTGAATAAAAGCGGGGAGAGGACGCTTCCCTGCGGCACGCCAGCGGTGATCCTGCGACGTCCAGATGTTGCCTCCCTCCAGACGACCTGGAAGCTGCGGTCCCGGAGCCATGAGGAGATGAAAGAAATAAGCCATTTCTGGTACCCGAAGCATGTTAGCTTGTGCAGCAGTCCTTCGTGCCACACGCGGTCGAACGCCTTGCTTATGTCAAAGAAGGCGCCGACCGCGGTGTGGTGCCAGTTGAAAGCTTCCGTCACGAAGTTGAGGATTCTCGCAATCTGGTGAGTGGTTGAATGCTCTTCTCTAAATCCAAACTGCTGATCCGGAAGGACATGCAGGTCTTCGGTGGTTCTCCTCAGGTGTTCCAGGACCATTTTTTCAAACAGCTTCCCAACCGTGCAAAGAAGGGAGATGGGCCGCAGGTTTTCCGGACGGGAGGTCGATTTCCCGGGTTTCGCGATGCAGATCACCCTGGCGTGCTTCCATATAGCGGGAAAGTGGCCAAGCGCCAGACATGCGTTAAAGAGAAAGAGTAATGCATGCGCTAACGAGCCCGGCATTTGGAGAAGGGGCTCATTGGCGATCCCATCATGGCCTGGAGCCTTCCTGCGCTTCAGCGTCTTCATGGCCTTGACTAGGTCCTTTGGATTTAGGACAGGCGGCGGGTCCTCGATCGTTGGAGGTCGGTGGGGCGTCCTTGGTAGGGCGACTGGCGTGGAGAGCGGGTCTTCTGCGATGCTTGAAGCTGGTAGGGGAGAGAACGCTTCCTCGAGGTAGTCCGCCATGTAGTCAGCTTTCTCTTTGGAAGTCCTCACGGCACCCTGTGGCGTCGTTAGCGGGGCTTCCTCGGCTTCTGAGTTCCTGAGGTTCCGGGCCATCCTCCAGAGGGATCCGTCGTCGGTGGAGAGCGTTTCCGCTTTTTTCCGCCAAGATTCTTCTCTGAAGACTCGTTGGATGTCGTCGAGAAGGATGTCGTCGCGTATGCGATGTTGGGCGTCGAGAAGCAGTTTCTTATCCTCCGGATCTCGGGATTTGTAGAACTTCCGGCGGAGTGCGTTCTTGAGACGGATATTTTCCCGGATCCATGTCGGTAATCTCAGATGGTTGGCCGTGTGGATGACTTTTTTCGCGGCCGACTTCTCTGCGGAGAATATGCCACCGACAATGTCCACCATATTATCCGTCCTGATGAACGTCACTCAGGCCCTTCATCAACAATTGCAAGTGCTCACCTCCACTCTGCAGCAGCTCCCGTCGATCCTTCAAAACCAACATGGACGTTAGGCCTTCACCAGGCGTTATGGGAATGAGACAGGGAGGCCATATATATACAGCTGCTGGCTGGCATTAAGTCGTTTGTGATTATTAACTTTACTCTAAGATTGACACGGATAATTTGCACCGTTAAAGCATTTCCCTAATAACCATTTTGTGGCTAAAAATAAGCATGACCATTATACATATACGTCTCTGATATTCTTTGAACTCTAGGAGAGATAAATAAGAGTTTCCTCCATAATGCGGAGAACCTGTTTTCCGGCGAGCGCACCAGATTTTTCTCTAAGTCCGATACCGTCTACGAGGGACTGAGGAAAATCATCCAATCATAGATATCCATTTGAATGGATATAAGATGAATGTGACATTTGATTCCATATGAGATGAATAAAAAATAAAATTTTCAGAATGTTTTGCTTTTAAGATACATAATTTGAAACCTCTCTCTTATAGACAGCATGATCCAGGAGAATATGTCTGTATATGAGAGGTCTATGTAAGTTATGTATGTATAAACTATAGAACTGTATCCTATAGTGATTATAGGAATATACCCTATAGTGATTATAGGACTATATAACTATACCCCATAGTGATTATAGGACTATAGAACTATACCCCATAGTGATTATAGGACTATAGAACTATACCCCATAGTGATTATATGACTATAGAACTATAGCCCATAGTGATTATAGGACTATAGAACTATAGCCCATAGTGATTATAGGACTATAGAACTCTACCCCATAGTGATTATAGAAATTTCTATAGTGATTATAGGACTATAGAACTATACCCCATAGTGATTATAGGACTATAGAACTCTACCCCATAGTGATTATAGAAATTTCTATAGTGATTATAGAAATTTCTATAGTGATTATAGAATTCCTATAATCACTATATATAGTTCTATAGTACTTTTTTCTTAGGGTACACCTGGTGGCCTTTGACCCCTACCCAACCGTTCCAGGTCAGAGACTTCCTGGAGGGATTTTACCATCGTATTGGGCACTATTAAAACATATTCTTCGTTGTAGCCCCGATTCGAACTTTGTCACCCCATTGACCTTTTGACTCCTGAGCCACCCTTGAAGGCCAAGGGAAGAAAAGAGGAATCAGAAGACCTTACGATCGAACTTGGCACCTTTTTAAACCTATGATTCGATACGTTTATAGCCTCATTTCAATTTTTTGTCACTATTTTGACCTTTGACCCGTGAGTAACCCTTGAAAGTCAAGGGATGTCAAGAGGGATCTGATGACCTTTCTATCGACATTGGAACCTTTTAAATATATTATTCGACACGTTTTCGAAACGTTTGTAGTCTGGATTCACTTTTTTCCATCCCTTACACCTTTGACCTCTGAATTATCCTAGAAGGTCAAGGGATGACAAGAGGGATCTGATGACCTTTCCATCCAAATTGCACCTTTTTAAACCTATGATTCGACACGTTTGTAGCCTCGATTCATTTTTTTCCACCGCTGTGACCTTTTACCTCTGAGTTAGCCTTGAAGGTTAAGGGATGAAAAGAGGGATCTAATGACCTTACCATCGACATTGGCACCTTTTAAAACCTATGATTCGACAGGTTTGTATCCTCATTTCACCTTTTGTTAACACTGTGACCTTTGACCCCTGAGTAACCCTTGAAGGTCAAGGGATGACAAGAGGGATCTGAAGACCTTAAAATCGACCTTGGTACCTTTTTAAACCTATGATTCGACAGATTTGAAGCCTCGATTCATTTTTTTCCACCGCTGTGACCTTTTACCTCTGAGTTAGCCTTGAAGGTTAAGGGATGAAAAGAGGGATCTAATGACCTTACCATCGACATTGGCACCTTTTAAAACCTATGATTCGACAGGTTTGTATCCTCATTTCACCTTTTGTTAACACTGTGACCTTTGACCCCTGAGTAACCCTTGAAGGTCAAGGGATGAAAAGAGGGATCTGAAGACCTTAAAATCGACCTTGGTACCTTTTTAAACCTATGATTCGACAGATTTGAAGCGGTGATTCATTTTTTGTAACCCCTGTGAACTTTCAGGGGTCACGGTTGCAATTTTCGACCTCAAAAGTTCTTCCAACGCGTTCTTCGTGCCCAAAAACCTATTGGGCGAACGTTTCGCTAAATAATTCTGTCTTTTTTGTACTTCGAATATTTTAACATTGAAAGCCCGTAAGGCAACATTTGGATTTTAGGTTGGACCCTATTTCTGGGGTCAAAAGGTTATATTTTAATATTTTGCTTAGACTCAACAAAACTTACAACCTTTTTCTAGCCAGGTGCCTATATAAATGAAACAGTTCTGAAAAACATGAGTGTGCCCTTTTTTTGGTGCCTATGTTTTTATTTGCTCTGTGTATTAGTGACTTATTCCTCGTTCGTCGAGTGCCTACACATAAGCTCCAATGAGCGTTTATTGACTGAGTGATATAACTAACAGACAGATGACGGAAACATAGAGACACGAAAAGGAGACCCTGAAAAAGGCGGCATGTCCGCGGAAACGTCCAAACTCTTGTCAGTGTCTCCTTTTCGTGTTTCTATGTTTTCGTCATCTGTTTTGTTTTGTGTTTATTATTATATATATTTTCTTCTTATATATCGTGAAATGATATTTTTCCGTTGTGAGTGCTACATGTTTGCTTAAGAGGAAAAGGTAGATCAGTTTCTTTATGATCTTGGAGCTTTGCCTATCTATTGCTAAACTTAAATTTAATTTAAATGCCATCCGATGCCTTCTGAAAAAGAATGAAATGATTTATTAAATATAATGTGTCACTAGTTACCTTGTAAGATTTTTTCGCTCGTTTAATTTGAAGTGTGAGTGCTCTTGCGTGAGACCCCGTTTAAAGGTAAAGAATTACGTCCACTTTATTTTCTGTAATCGACATTTTTCATTTGATAGGTCGTTTGGCGTTTGTTTCACCTCTGAAATTGATTCCTCTCATTTATTTCCTGCCTTTTCAAGTCCCGCAATGGAATTATTTTCAGGTCAGATGGATTTGTTTCCATCACTCGGCTGATGGATGCCTAGTCTCGTATCGTCGCTTGCGTCTCCCCCATTGAGGTTTTTACCTACCTCAGTGGTCTTCCCATTTTTTTCAATCATCCCTCTGTCCCCGGGAGACCGGCCCCCTCGACTTCTTCCTATCGAACTATCATGGATGTGGTCAGAAAAAGAAAATAAAATATCGCGAGGATTTCTATTCACTATTAACCTCGCAACCTTGTCCTCTCTTCTTTATGTTTTCCATCCCAGGTGTCCCAATTGAGATAGGCGTTTGTGCTCGGCCAAAGGTCTTCTCTACATATTCATGGTCTTCTCCAACGATTGGAATGGATTATCAGGGCGAACAACTTGTCGGCAATGCAGTTTGCCGCTTTCGTTAAACTTCACTTACAGAGCGGAATCAGAGTCCTTATGAGGGCGATAAAAGCTAATTTGTGGACGAGGGAATTCTCTCTCTCTCGAGTGTCTCTGTGGAGAGTTTTCGCTGGTCACTCATCGCGAACTGGGAACATGAAATATGCCTTCTCTCCTTTGTAGGAAAACGTATTTTTCCGGAACGTGTGTTTTTGTCATCACTGGCTAGTGGCCACCCTTTATTCTATGCTGAGCTCAATCATTTAGAATCCTCAGTTAAATTATTCCGATTTGGTTAGTGATATAAATTTAATAAAAGTCGCGGTATTGTGGTTGTCCATGCTGCTCAGGATAGTTGTTAGTTTCTACTCATGTCGAAACGTTGATTTACCTTAACGAGTACAAGTTTATGTCGAACTATTCCCTGCCGACTGGGACCCATTTTCCAATGCTGTCTAACACCTGATTAGGAGCTCAATGTTAGTTTGTTGAAAGAACAGTCCCCTTATATTTCTTGGGTTGAGGCCAAGGTTGTTAGAATATATATTCTAAAAACCTTGGGTTGAGGTAACATTTATTTTTCATATTGGAAATCAGTAATGTTATGAAGTTATGGACTTCATTAACACTTTTTACCCAAAATTATTCGAATTCTACCGCAGTGACATTATGAGACTTGAGAGAAATTTGTTCGAATTACAATTGTTAATGCCAACGGAGTGATAGGAGTGGTTCTTATACAAATCGCAGAGTAAATCTCCGTTGAATACAGCTCAAATTTAGCTTCAATATGTTTAGTGAAACTGCTTATTCCATCCCAGTGCCGGGATAGCATAAGTAATCTCACTTTCGTAGAAATTTTTAAACGAGGAGAGAAAACTATTTTGATGAAAAATATGGTCTAATTCCCAAGGGCCCATCCAAGAAACAGCTTTGGTCGTTTTGGGAACTGACAATTTATTAGTCATTATGGTACAAGGATTATTTCATTTTCTCAACTCTTTTGGGGACAGGGAAATGTTCATGCGCGAAAAATACGCCGATTTCTCGATAAAATCACTGAACTAACAACTTTTCAAGCTCAGCTGCGCTGAATAGGCGTTTGCTTTGGGTCTGGTCGTGGAATATCAGGCAAAAATTCGTCGACACTGGTTCAAATTCAGCAACCTTTCACACTGCTTCAGGCGTAGGTACGATTTACCACTTTGTACGAGCTCTATAGATCGCCGCCGATGAGCTCCGCGTATCATCATTCCCATTTGGAGTATTTTTTAAGGATAATGGTTGAGGAAAAGGCCATGTCCCAGATATACATCCTCAAAGCCTCTTCAAATTGGAATTGTTGGAATACTCCGTAAATCGAGGGCACACTACGTAGTTGGGTCGTATCTATATTCCATTAGTCGTAGGTTGAGTGTGGCGACGTACCAAATGTTTACCTAGAGCTGTCGCATTTCCGGAACGTATTCCACTCTTTCTCTCTCCATCTCCCTGTCACGCACAAACTCGGAGCACTCAAGAGAGGGAAATGTTAAAACAACGGGAAAGGGGTTTGAGACTCTTTGCGTTCCCTTTTTTCTTTTCTTACTTATACAGATCAACGAATATGGGAGAATTTTCCCGCGATACTTATAGCGAACTTCTCCTTTTTTACTTTTGTTAGGCGATATAAAAGAAGGAATATATTCACGACATGTGCGACAGTGACAACAGCATTATATCCATTGCAAGGTTTTATTTCCATCCCCTTGTTCTTTCTTTACTTAAAGGTTCATTCTGGTATGTAACATGCTTCAGAATCATAAATAGTATTCAAAAACTCAAATTCACAATCATAAAGGATACTTTTCTTCATTTCCTGTTATCAGGGATCAGCCGAATAATGCTGTTGGACGAATAATACTACGCGCGATGCTCTTATTCAGTTCCGCATACACACTGCCTCTCACTATCCCTTCCATCTCCCTCTTTTCCGCTCTGATAACACTTAATTGTTATCAGAAGAGGCGTCTGACAGGTATTCTGGTGAATAATCTCTTCCACCGATGGAATTCGAACCCGGACCCTCGGAGTGGGAGTTCAGTACTCTAGCCACCGTACCGACCGCATCCATAAGGTACAATATCCCTTCTATCAAGTCCCTTTGTTATATGCTCCATCCACTTCTTTGCCTCTTTCTAACTTCCACCGGCAGCTTTCTGTCCTCGATATCTTATTGTTGTATATTTATCTACATCTACACAACACCCTGCGAGCCACCGCGAGAGTGTTTGGCAGGGGGTAAAGATCTGAAGATTGTTAGTTTAATAGAAAGTTTTTAAGAGAGAGGAACATAATTGTTAGATACAAGATAATTAAGAACTAAGCATCATAAAAGTACGCTGATATATAAGTACACGCCTGGGAACAATCTCAAAATACAAGGACTAAGAAGATTATAGAAATGTCCGTTGTTGTCCAAAATGTTGTGTGAATACACGACGCTGCTCCTCAGCTGCCCTGAATGTTTGTCTAGATTCTCAAATGTCTATATTTCATTAGTGCCGGACTTTGAGACCCTTACGTGTCGTAGCGTCCTAACCTATTGTCTCTGTTCGGGGTCTACGTGTGATAGCGTTGGGAGGAACAACAAGCAGAAATGTTTTTCGAACAGAATTTAGACATTATTTGCATATTATGGACTACACAAGATGACCAAAGTTTCACAAAACGAAACAGCTTAAACTCTAGAGTAGCGTATTTCGTCCGACGTTCTGAGGAACCCAATGTATCTCCACGGTATAATGAATTACATTGCTTTGATGTAAATCACTTCTGTGTTCCTTATTGGGAACTCTAAAAGTTATAAATAATTGAACATTATGACTTTTACTAAATAATACAGAACCTGTGAAGATGCCGTGACTTGGCGACGGAGGTCGCCAACAATTACGCTTCCCATCACCCGGAGGAGAGGGCAGCAGCTCTTCTTCTCATGAGTGAAGGTGGAGACCACAGTGGTCGGTACAGTGACACTCAATTCACTACAAGCGTGGTAATATTTACTTTAACGGCTGTAGTACTGCGATGTGGAAGGCAAGGGGACACCACCACATTATTATCCCGAGGAGTCGCAGCTACTCCACTCTTTTTTTCTTATCAAGACGTGATGGAACCCTCTCGAGTAAAATATTTCGGAGTAAAATAGTCCCCCATTCGGACTCCGGGCGGGGACTACTCGAGAGAGTACATCTGTCAAGTGTGATAGTGGGAAGAGGGGTTCCTGGGACGACAAACTTAAGGTGTCAAACTGACGTATTTATTGGGCTTCGCCTTATTCACACTTGGATTTTTCGAAGGTAATGGAAGTTACTACGTTTGTGATGTAGCCTAGATTGTACCGTGAACCTCGGAGATGCAAAACGTTTTGCTTTGGACTAACGCGTCAGGTATCGACCTTGGAGTAAATAGGCCTGACGGCTGAAGTGTATGCCCTACTTGCCCTATGTGTTATAACTATAGAAACGGTGCTTGGTATGCATTAATCAAACGGCTTGAAATTCTATGTCTCAGTAAAGTTGGCAATAGATGCGAACAGCCTCGACAGCCTCGCAGAATCACGCGTCGGTTGAGATGAGATACGCTGGTCTAGAATTAAAATAGACCAGTTCCGTTTTGTGAAGCTTTGGCCATGTTGTGCAGTCCTTAATATGAAAATAATGACCAAATCCTTTTTGAAAAACAATTCTTCCTGTTTCCCTTCCAATGCTACCACTACGCAGAATCACGCTGTCTCATCAGTGTTTTCTAGTATTTACCCGCACTTAAATGCGCTTCAGACCTGGAGGAAATGTACAAGAATGAGAATGGAAGGGAAAAGAGAAAGGGTGGAGAGAAACCCAGCGTCAGCCTGCTGTTAACGAAAGGGGACTAGAGGTCCACAGCTTAACGTCCACTCCGACGGACAGAGTGCTGAACTCGAATGCCCTCCAACAAAGCATGCAAGTGGAGACCGGTATAAAAAAAATCTTCCGCTGCCGGGACTCGAACCCTGGATGGCGCGTTTGCGTAAAATTTTCTTGCTACGCCAACTATGGGGAAACTAAAATAAATGAATACAACTGTTGAAACAGATTGATGCGACGCTGCCTGCGTACCGCAGAGAATTCTACCTACTGATTGCGGCTGCAGAAAAAAACTCGTATATTTATTTGCGTAAAAACGTTTATAGCATATGGCAATATCTGAAGACATTATGGCCTGATGAAGACCATCGTCGAGGGAAAAGTGGACGGGAAGAATGGAAAAGGCCGGTCTCGGATAAGATGTATGGAACAAGTTGCAAAGGATGCAAAACAAAAATTATATCATTATGAATTCATAATGATATAATTACCTCTTAAGAGGTGAACAGATAGGAGAATCGGTTTGAGAGCTGCATCAATCTTAGGACTGTTGATCGATGATGATGATAAGTAAACTATGGAATACTAATGAGCTGAATTTAGGTATGTCTCGAGCTTCATTTGTCGAAACTGCACAAGTAAGTTATCTAATATTAGCCCCTCAAGAATGCGCGAAGTTTTAGTACGTTACAAGCGATATGAAGATATATAGGTGCTAGCTGGATTTTTAAAACCACATAGTAAGACTGTCTGAAAATTTTCAACTCTGAGAAATTTTCTCCGTAAAGGCTAGTTATTTAATATAGTACCTATAGGTACTATATTAAATTAAAATCAATATATTGATTGTATTTGAATATCCAGAAAATTTTATCAAAGCGAACGTGTTCCTCGTCACCCAAGTGTCTCTGTTACCCTTCCAGTCTCGGTTTAAGTGTTTAAATGCATTTGAGTTAAATCTCAATCGATGATAATATTTATGCTTCGTATTTTATGTAATTTAAATAATTAGGTAAATATCGGTATTAATATAGATGAACCGCTTGATAATTTGTTGGATATTTGGAGGATTTAATCGTTTGCCTGATGAAGTGTGACAATTATGACTTAATATTTCGTCTATAAGGTGAATATGAAGTGGTGGAACGGAGCATATGTGCTATAGTCATAAATTTAGTTTATGAGATATTAATTGGACGCTCTGTGATTGTGGCTAATGAAGCCTATCATCAAGTTTACGAAATAAACGATTGGAGGAGAGATGGATTCATTATAAGTTCCGAAGCGTCCTCAGTCTCACACATCCGCTGTAACCATGGTGACGATGGTAACCAAGAGGATCCCTTCGCATCGACGCATCACCTAACGGCCTAACTTCCCTAACTGGGCCTGTGTCTAAGCAACGCCTCAGCAGTTTTGTACTGTAAACACTGTAAATGTGGTAGGATTGTAGTTGTTCAGCGGGGCCGGCAGCAGGTGGTTGGAGTGGTTCCTCTTTTATGTAAATATTTTTATTTAGAACCTCCAGAATTAAACCTCGTATTTACCATAATCGTTTGTTATACTGATAAATTGTAATTAAACGCAGAATAGTCAACAAGTGACATTATACCAAAGAAAAATGGTGGGTGTGCCCTTATGAAACTTGAAAGCTCTTAATTTGAACAAAGAAAACATTTATGGTGAAAGTATTACTTGACGAAAGGCTTCATTCTTACGGTAAATGGATTGTTCCTTACTTCATTACTCCTTTACAGTTCAAGCCTAGAGAAGTTTTTATTCTGTTAGTGGCGCTTACGTTGAATGGGTGTGTACCGATTTTCAAATTTGTACCTTGTTTTACCCTAAATATAGGTTGTCGAGGTAAAATACGTCAGAAACTACTTAATTTGTAGTTCACGAAGTATCTTTCGGCAACGAGACCATCGAAGAAAAGAGAGAGAGTAAATAAGTATTAATTTAAATAACAGTGGACGCAGGTAAGACAACTAAAGGTAGAAATTATTTGATGGCAAATATGAGGCAGGTAAACACCTTTGTTAAATGTTCCTCCTTAACTCATGTTCATTAAAATATAGGACTACTGTGTCCTATATTTTTAGGAATTTTCTAAAGGCATACCTGCTGAGGCCCTGTCATCCATGATCGCCACCATAATTGACCGAGAGAGGCCACCCTTGGCTAACGGCGCGGAGAACCGAAAGCTGGAGATTTCTTCATGTTGCGATCTTAGAAGTATCATACAGTGTATGTACCACCAACTACCTTTTTAAAGATATTTATTTAGCCATAATTGGTGACACCAAACCTTCAATCCTCCATAAATTGCCTAGTAGTCAAAAAACCATTAGGTATAGTTTGGTGATCTGTCATTTTCTCAGCCTGCCAAAGTTCTTTGGTTTTATGAGCCACAGTGAACTTCTCTGAGGCAATAGGGATTGTCTTTGATGGTGTGTGCATATCCAGGTATAATCAGGTTTACCTGTCTTAAGGAGTACTCACCCATCCAAAACTTTGTTGGTAGCAGTGTCTACATTGAATAAAGGTATTTCCTGGTTATATTGTTGAATCCCGGTTAGATTTCCCTCTTTGTATGGTTTCCTATAGGATAGATGGTAAGTAGTTCTACTTATTCTACTGAAACAAGTGTGAAATCCACATCACCTCTTACAATTCCTTATTTAATCACTAGATAAAAAAATATGGAAAATTCGAAGGGTCTGTTCAATGTGCTCAATGGCCCCTGTTTTGAGTGATTTTTAAAAAATAAACAAGTTTCCATGACTCATTCTCATTGGTAATGGAATTGTGCCATTGATTCTCATTTTTGATCTTAGTTATTGGCATGGTAACAGATTGGGCGTTGGCTGTCTGCTGAGAAATCCCTGGTTCTAATCGGAATGAAACCCTAAGAATTCCCTGACTTTAAATCCAAACAATTATTTTCCTGCATTTTAGAACTTGGTATGCAGTGTCATGGGAAGTGGAGGGCAGTAGAGGCCAAAGGCTCCCCCAGAATTTGCCCCGAGCCCTTGAGAAATGAGTATTCTTCATGAATAAAAATTAAATTTCACTTGTTTCCAGCTTGCTTTTTCCCTTCTGACATATTCTCACACCTTCATATGCTCTCTTTTAGCGAAATTCTAGTCTCTACCACCTCGTATCGGCAAAAAAATGCAGGCCCTTTTCTTAGGCTCTGGGCCCTTTTCATGGTTGCCCCCCCCTCAGCGAAAATAGTTCTGTCAGTATGAATATCTAGGAGTCCCAGACCAAAGTAATCAGCTCTCTCAGTTTTTGGACATTCAGGATCTGCACACTCCTATCAAATCTATTTCAGTGTAGATTATTTAGGAATCAATGGGACATCAGGGTGGGATCAATTATTACCTAATGGAAGGTAAATTTAAATTTTAGAGTGAAAATTTTAATGCAATTTATTGATGCAATGCAAATAAAAGAAGAGGAGCAAGTATGTTATATTATTTTTGCTTATATTTTGGTGGGCTTATGATTTTTACTCACTCAGTGTAAAGTCTGTGGTCATACGTTATGATACTGGTTGAACCAAACTCTTCCTCTTTGCCACTTTTAGTCATATTTTTAACCCACGTTATATTAAAATGGGGGTCGTGGTGGCCTAGTGGGTCGAGCACTGAGCTAGTGACCGGAGGGTCCCGAGAGGGCAATAGCCTTTCTGGACACCCCTATCTAAAATCCTCATGATTCGATTTTCTGCATGTCAGAACTTCGTAGGAAATAGCAGGTGGCCGAGGGAAAGGAACTGGTCCCCCTACCCTGAATGTGTGAATTTCACATGCCATTGGCTTAGCATGGGGTGAGCTCTACCCTCACCTATCAAAACCAACCTTCGGGTTGAATTTTTGAGTGAGTGAGTGAGTAATATTAAATCACCTGATTCAGGTGTGGGATGATGGGTCTTACCGACACTCACACAATTTCTGATTTGCTTCCTAATTCAATTGATTTCTATTTCCTTGTTTTTTCCATTCCCTATTAAGTATTATATTTGAAGCTCTCTTCCTATATTCTTGCTGCGTGGGAAATTCATTTATAGTCCTAACTACTGGAGAATGGTAGGAAGGTATTGGGAATGGAAGAAAGGTGGATGGGGAATCAGGATGGTGGGTTGAGTGCTAGCTTTCTATCTCAAGCACTCTGGTTCAAATCGCAGCAGTGGTAGCAAGATTTTTCATTGGTTTACCTACTGGTCCCCATTTGAGTGCCTTATGGAGAGAACTTAAAGTACAGTAGTCAATCCATTGGATGGAACATTAAACTGTGGTCCTCTTTACACCAAATGCGAACACCAGGTTTCTCTCTACCATTCCTCTGTTGCCTAAAAAATTCCTTCTACGTGATGGCCCACCTATCCTTTATGCTGTGGCGTTGGAAGGGGGGGGGCAGGAGGGGCCGAAGGCCCACACCAGAATTTGCCCAGGGCCCTTGAGAAATGAAAGTAGTCTTCTTTAATAAATATTAAATTTCATTTGTTTTTTCTAGGTTTTTCCCTTCTGACACATTCTCACACCCTCATATGCTCTTTTAGCAAAATTCTAGTCTCTACCCCCTCCTATCCACTAAAATATGTGGGCCCTTTTCTTAGGAGCCGGGCCCTTTTCTTAGAAGCTGGGCCCTTTTCAAGGTTGCCCCCCTGCCCCCTCCCCCAGCAAAAATAGTTCCGACGCCCCTTCCTTTATGTCAGAAATGCCCTTAAGGTCACCTTCCATGATAACTAGAACTACGAGAAGAGTGGAGAGAAACTTTAAATTGGAATTTACTAGTCTTAGCAAATTATATCAAGGGACTCTATGATGTCATATCCAACACACTTAGTTCTGCTTATGAGATTCTGTCTACACCACCTTCAAAAAGGTAAATTAAGATTCAACTGAGAAACTGAGAGTTAGGGCTCAAATCCAAACCTTTAGTGCTTAGGTGGCCCTGCTACCACACCATCATAAGACCACTTATCTTTCTTCCTTTGTTATGCCTGCATAGTCTTTAATATTCATTAAATTTTCTCTGTGCTAAATATGTACTCATTTTGTGGTTTCTAAAAGTTCTTCAAAAATGTTTATCTTCTTCCCACCATGCTTCCTTTTTCTCTTATTGTTTGTGTTTGTTATTAAAATCCCTGCTCAGTACTTACCTAATTCCTTACATTTTATTTTCTTTCAAAGCCTTCCAAATTGTCTGTCATGTGTGTTATAATTTTCCAGTTCTTATGACATTCATAAATCCTGCTGATCTCTCTGAACCTATTTTTACACATTCTTCCCGACATCTACTGTCCCACTCACTTATTCTCACCCAGAATGTCATGTACCTGTACTGTTTTCCTATATATTTCCTCTCCTACACACTCCTTTCACTTCCAGTTCTCCTTAAGTTAAGGTAACATTTCAATGTGATTTGGGTTGTTGTTGGAATCACCAGCAATTGTTGGGAAACTTATAGAGATGGTGAATTTGTTCCTGAATCTTTGTATGCTTCTTGAAATCTCAAGTTCCTTAACATAATGCTCATTTATAGTTTGACCCCTTATTTTAATGCAAAAAAATGAATTATACACGACTCGGAATACAGAACTATAAAAAAATCTTGATTTATACAGAAGTATGCATGGTAAACTCACCATTTCCATTTTTACCTATGTTCATGATGATGCTGTAGCCATGTGTGTTATCATTTATCTGTTTCTTCAGAAAAAATACTGACTATCCCACATGGGCCATTTTTTGCCAGTTGGCTGTTCCAACATAAGCTTATTTCTCCTATCTTTGCAAATGAGCTAGGTTTTGAAATTTTTAGTCATCTTCAAGTGCAACTACAGATTTTGGTGACAATATATACAGTGAAACCCCTTATTTACACTTTTCTAGGGTCCACTAGAAAAAAGTGTAAATAGCGGGAAAAAGAACAATTTTCAGTTTCACATGAATACTTTAACAATATAAAGTAAATATATAAATAAGAAACTTCAACAAACTGAATAAAAGCAATATTATTAATTATTTCTTAAAGTATAGAGCTGTCCTGATTTATTTTTGTTCGATATAGTTCTACCGATGTTTCAACCTACCATTGGAGGTTGTCAACTCCATAATTCTCAAACTAATACATTATGCAATGCCTTTTTTGACATTTTCTGTTTTTCGATGTGTCTGCACTAGCTAGCATGTTTCTGAATCACATTGTGATTTTTCATAATTGCATCCATTGTAGAGACCGGTAGTCTTAGATGTTTCGCTATATCAGTGCGAGTTGCATCATGAGGATCCACAATTTTTATTTACTACAAAATGGAAAATATTCTAGTTGCTGCGAAGATTTCCATGGTGATTAGAAGATTACTCTAGGGTTTCTGTTTTTTTCCACACTGGTTCATCTCACTGCACGATAGTTTCGCTGGCTGATATAAATCGCTGAGCACTCACACTTAAGTTGGTACACACCACTCCTCTCCAACTTCGGAATAAAGTCTTTGGATTTGGAAAATAGATTTTTCAGGTTACAATTATTGTAAAAGGTGGGTCTGGTGCTAAGAGTCAGCTGAACGGGAAGGAAGTTTCAGGAGAGGGTGAAAGAGCACATTGCATGTTTCAAACACCAAAATTTAAACTTAAACTTTGCCAAGCATCTTTTGGATAATGGTCATGAAAGTGATTTTCCCCCAGACTTATCACATTTTGAAAGGAAAGGCCCCTGGCTAGATGCTCTAGAACAAGTGGAAATTCTAAAATGTGTGCAAGCTGATTGCAACATTGTAAATGACCTTTTGTATGCCTTCCACTCCCCCCTCCTCAACCACACTCTGTTACATTTGCCCCCCACCTCCATACCTCTGTGTTACACTATCTTCAACGGCTGAATCCTTTCCCACCACCCACTGGTAATTGCATTGAAGGCTCTACTTCCACCACCTCCCATTACCCCCCTATTCCTTCTCCCACCCAACCACCTTTTTCCACCCCCCCTCACACCTATATGAGCAGAAAACCTCTCCCCCCCTCCCACCAACCTCAACTGTATATAAGTGACAACATTTCTGTAATTTGTACCTGATGATGACATTAAAAATCGTAACCATGGTTGTAGTGTGAGATAAATAATTGTGGAAATACCAAGTTTATGCTACCATTCATTATGTATTTAACATATATTTGGAGGAAATGGTGAGAGAGGAGTTTGATGTGCGTGATGCAGGAGTTATGGTAGGAGGGAAGATGATGAAGTTAGTGACATTGTGATCAGGTACATCCAAGGGTTTGCAAAACTTTCTAGCTCAAAAATCAGTGAAAAGAATGAGAATAGAACAATTGGAAAAAAAGGATGACATTTTCAAGAATGTAAGGGGCAGGATTAAATTTTAAAGTTAGAGGTCACAAGCTGCACCAATGTTGCTATGATGGCAGTATACTGGAGGAAAAATAGTATATCAGCATCAAAATACAAAGGAGTGCATTGCTAGTGCTCTTTACACATAAAAGGACTAGTTAGCAGGCAGAAAGTGAAATACATGAGAAGAGTGAAATGGATTTATTATGAAAAGGGTACAGGATTCTTCTTTGGAAGAGTGGACACACGTGATACACATGCGTCATATGGGAGGTGATGGCATACTCTCTCTCTGATGAGTTGTGCCCCCCACGTGTTAATAGGCGAAGACAGGCACGGAGAGGAGGGGTGCTCTTGATGACCTTGTTTGGCTCCCTCACACTCAAGCATGAAAAAGGCACGTGTGGCTAGAGGGTGACAATTTTGGTGCATGGGTGGTCGAGGCACGCCCAAAAGTAGAGGGGTGCTTGAAGCTGAAGGTGGTTAGTGTGAGGCACTCCTTACGCCCCCCGTGGTGGCAAGAGCAGACAAGTCACCACTGGAGTATTCTATTAGTGAAAGAGACGTTCATGCATAGAAGAGATCTAGTGACAGAATTAAGTAGGTACATAAAGAAAACAGCAAAATGTCTAATTTGGAGTGTTGCAGTGTATGGATCCGAGATATGGACATGAAGGGAAGAAGATGAAAATAAACAGGGCTCTTAAGATGAGGGAATGGAAGAGGGTGGAGAATGTAAAGTGAGTAAACAATTGTGGAAGTGTGCAAGATGGTAGTTAACCCTTTGAGTGCCAACCAATATCCTAGGAGCTATGCTAAAAGTGCTGGAGCATTTTGGCCGATTTTGTAGTGCTTCAGGGAAAAATATTATTTCACGTAGTTCATGTAAAAACATAGGCAAATGAATACTAGTTGTCAATTTTGGAATTACAAAGGTTCGGTATCTAAAGCTCTCTGCATTAAAAGGCCACCAATCAGCAATCATTGAAAAACCAACAATTAATAATGACAATACAAAGGGAGTGCGACAACACTCCTCGGCACTTTTTGCTAGAGTTCGGAGGAGCGTGATCCCGCTCCCTGGCACTCTCAAGGGTTAAGGAAAGAAAATTGATTGAGGTTATTAGGGGGAGGCAGATGGACAGAATGGGGTTGGGTGAAGTTTTCTTAGATCGTCCACCTGGTTAGTGTATTCATTTCCTCTGACATTTTGATTCTTGACTCAGTCATCATCTTTAGGGCTTATGAATGGAAGACGATTATCGAGTCAGGAATCAAAACGCTGGGGGAAATGGAACCAGTAACCCAGTAGAAGACCAGAGACTTCACTCAGCAGAAGTGCTGGAAATTTCCAGATCTGGAAAGCACCAGATCCTTCTGCAGAATGGGGTAGTTAATAAAGTGTGTTTTGAAATCCATAATGGAGGAAAGAATGCTGGGTGTACGGGGTAGAGTAAGGAGAAAAATGGGAAGTTTGGAAATAGAATAATGAAAGGTATTAATTGGCATGCTGAACTGAAGAAGGACATCGTATGAAAGATAGGGGTTGGGAATTTTGTCCATATAAACCTATCTTAACTGGTAGGTCACTGATAATAAAATGTTAATGGGGTATTTTAAATTATCAATAATAATTTTTAAGTTAGCTTCATATTTTCTCATTTTGAACAAGTGAAAATCCAGAAGTAGGTAATTCTTAAAGAGTGAATACATTTCTAATGTTCAATTATTGTTCTTCATATTTTTGTATTATAGTAAAAATATCATTGCCTCAGAAAGTCATGTTAATTTTCTATGCTGAGAAATGCTGTTATGTTATCAGCATTTTTTTGGTATATTATGTATCTAATTGGGGTTGCTGTGGAAAATTCTCCATGATATTATGATAGATAAAAAATCAGAGATGAGAATACTGACAATCAAGGGACCTCTTCCATGCTCACTAGGGCAGGTGTTGTGCATGGCAGCATTGTAGGCAAACCTCTGTGGCTGTCATAATGGCCTTGCACAGCAGCTGTGGTTAGAGTAGAAGATAAGAAGAATAAGAAGAGAACTACAATAGTTAGAGTAGGGATGTGGGATTTTGCTAAGAGTAGGGCAATTAAAAATACTGAATAATATGAGGTATGTCTAGAAAGTAAGAATACCACCCTTGTTAAAAATCTAAAGATAAAAAAATAATTTAATGAAATTTACAGGGTATGGACCAAATTATATATTCATTTCTCCACAATTGCCATCGAGGTCAATGCACTTTTAAATCCTGGGAACCAGCTTTTGTATACCCTCATCGTATAACTTCTGCTTCACCTCCTGAAGCCTTTTTTTCACAGTCTGTATGACCTCCTCATCGTTCGAAAAGTGCCATCCACTCAAGAACTCCTTCAGTTTTGTGAAAAGATGGTGATCTGAGGGTGCCAGGTCTGGGGAGGGTGAGACAAAATGTCCTATCCAAACGACACAAGTAGGTTCTGAGTGAGCCGGGTGGTATGGGGTCGAGTGCTGTCATTAAGGAATGACACACCACAAGTCAGCATTTCCCTCCTTTGGTCTCAGATTTGTTTTTTCAACTTCTTTAGGGTCTCGTAATATGCAGCAGCATTGATGGTGGTCCCTTTTGGCATGAAATCGACCAACAAGATCCCATTCTGGTCCCAAAAGACAAATGCCATGATTTTCCTCTCTGAAAACTGAACTTTGAATATTTGGCTGTGGGAGAATGGATATGGCGCCACTGTAGAGACTGTCTTTTTCACTCAGGAGTATAGTGACACAGCCACGTTTCATCCCCAGTCACAATTGAGTTGAGGAAGGATTCACCCACAACTTCAAAACGTTTAAGAAATTTGTAGCAGCCAAAATGCAATATTCACATTGTTCTGGAGTCAACATTTTGGCACCCACCTTGCACACAACTTCCCAAACCCAAGTCTTTCTAACTGGATTTGACCCAGGAGACTTTGTAAAACGTGAGGGAAACTCTTTCTGTAAGGGTATCAAGAGTCACACGAAGATCATCCCAACCTTTTTATCAACCTGCTGCACAAGCTCTTTTGAAATGACAGATGGTCTGCCACTCCTTTCTTCGTCATGGGTGTTGGTAACGACCGTCCTTAAATAACCTAACCCTCTTGGTAATATTTGAACGATTCATTACCTCAGATCTGTAGGTTTCTACAAGCTGGCGATGGATACTGGCCACCAATTCTTTATGCAAAGTGAGGAACTGAATGACTGAGCGAATCTCACACCTGCGGTAGGTGGAGCTAATGGAGGACAAACTGATTGACATGTTAGGCTGCTGCGACAAAATTTCACAATAGACAGGACTTTGATGTCTTCTTAAGAATCCCTCTACTTGGCTAGGGTGACAACTTAAAAAATTCCCTGTCTTACACAGCCCTTGTATTCTTACTTTTTGGACGTCCCTTGTAGATGAAGAAAGGAGGTTTGAGGTGATAGAACTATATAAGGTGAGATGGAAGGCAGTAATTCTGGAATGAATGTTTTAGAGTAATTCGCTGTGGAGAGGGCAGGAGTCCGGAGGGAGAAGTTATGGTAATTGTGCTGGAATTTGGCAGAAGGGTAATGAAAAAAGAACAAATAAAATATTTTTCATTGAGGCTAAGAGAGAAAAAACAAATCATATAATGATACTGGTCTATTAGCTGATGAATCAATGCACAGAGAAAGAACTTAACTGCATCCAAGCGAGTTAGAAAACTCATAGAGAATATTATGTGAATTAAGCAGGAATTGGGAATGCATGGAAAAGGCAGGGTGATCCAGGAAGATGCTTGAAGGATAGATGGACTCATTTTTCACTTGTTTCAGTTTTGAAGTGTCTGGTTCTTTACCGCATCATGAATTTTTTGGGTAATGTTGCAAATTTAGTACTTATTCTTTTTCTGTACATATTATGCTACTTTAGTCTGATTATTTTAAGCAGCTTGGCTCCTGTATATAGTGTATGGATGGGAAGGGACAATCTTTGTTTAAAACTCTTACATCTGAATACTCACTTTCTTATACTTTTATTGTTTAAAATAGATTTGCTAATGTATCACTCAAAAATTAGAGATGGTCGGGTTGGATCCAAAGACCCGTGGATCTTTCATTTCATTCGCTATCGAAATCAGATCCGAAGACTATAAATTTGTGTCCGAATCGAATATTTTTAAATTTTGTGGCTTAATTGATGCACCCCGTGAATGGAATATAGATGCGGTAGATAGGTACTGGTAGATACTGACAAGGAGAAGATTTGTAACTTGGGTCACGAAATAAATGACAATTTTTCCATGCTATTAGAGCAAAATAAAGAAATACATGTCTTGGCTATTTTTTTTCTCCTCCACAGGCCCGGATACATGGGAAAAAATAAAGCAGAATTTCATGCGGGTCGCCTACATTCGCCAGACTTGCATTAACCTATGATAATGAAGTTTTTAAAAATGTGAGCTAGGGTTCTGCCGTTCGTGCGTTCGATCCTTAAAACTGGCTAGTAATACCGTCATGCTGTATTCCTGGAGTAAGGCAAGCAGGCAGTTTAAAAAAAGTAGATTATAGGAAATTTCATGTCAATATATGTCAACAAAATAAATATGAAATTTGGCATTAGTGAAAGTGATTGGAAAAATATTTTATTACAGAATTAAAACCATGGAAACAGTGCGTTAACTTTACTATGTATTTTTGAGTGATGCATTTGAAAATCTAGTTTAAGTGACAAAAGTACAAAAAAGTCAGTATTTGCATACAAGGGTTGGGAATTAAGGATGATATAATTTTTGATTCAATGGCTGAAAGAAAACTTTCAAACATTGATAAGAATCGAACTTCATTATCTGCAGCGCACTACCCCACTCAACTATTGTCAGCTTACCCCAGTTTAGACAATGCAGCCTCCCCGCATGCCATTCTACTTTTTTCAATACTGCATTCAATACTGTATACTGAATCTGTATCGGTATCGAGAATCAATAAATTTTGGTATCGACTCTTCTCTAATTAAGAGCTTGTTGCCTGAGAAAAGACAAATTTTAACACAAGTTAGTCATTTGTATGTTGTAATTCTTTTGGAAGTTTCAGAGTGAAATATATAAAAAAATGAAGTTGCTATTAAATAACTAAATGCAATTTGCTTCTTGATTGAAAAGTCATAAGAAAGTGGGTTTTATCTCTTTGTGGAGCATAAAAGATAAAATACTCATAGATATCATTTTCTATGTTATGGTGAACATAAGTCATTTTGTATTTTTAGTTATTTTAAATTCGTTATTGTTAACTCTATGTAGTTAACTCTACGTGGTTGGCTTCATGGTCTAGCATTCATAGATTCTATATATAGATGGTTTTTGATCTTCTAATCATTTGCCATAAATATAACCAACCTAGAAACATAAACCTGTGGCATTTCCTGCACCAGATCTTGAAAAAAACATACCATTCTAATAATTTTTAATCAAAATAGCATGGTACATTTCAGTTGGAAAGAGCTGCATTTGAGTAAACAAAAGTTTAGGCTGTTGAGATTTCTTTTTATATGCAATTGAAATAATTAATGGAATTTTATGAACAACCTCTTCAATGATATCATCAGTCAACAATCCTAGGATTGGTTTGACGCAGCCCTCGACTCAATTCTTCTATCGGCCAACCTCTTTGTATTGATGAAATTTTCAATAATATATCTGTGAAAAATATCATCAGAGCACTAGGGTAAATTGGACTCTACCTTCTTTATTCAGTCTTTTACGTGGCGAAAAAGATTTATTGTGATTCTATTATTTGAGCTTTCCTTAATACTAGAAACTTAAATGTCCTCTTTTTTACCAACTACTTATTCTTAACATGAATGCCAAGATTGGGTCATTTTTAACCTGTGAATTTTTCTGGTAAAATATGAGGATAATCACAATAGCTATGCATGCTTTTTAAAGATATTTATTTTACAAGTACTGTATTTGCTGGTGTATAGGTTTCATCGTCATATCAGACATACACACATTTTATACTCCTTTTGAAGGTCCAAAACTCTAAAATAAAATCAATATTAAGCTGAGAAATGTTGAGTGATATCGAGACTATTTTCCATTGTTATACAAATTTATAACTCTTAAAACAATCATAGAACAGGTAGGCATAATGACTAAGTTTATAATTAATTAAAAAGTGAATTGACTTGAGAGGTTGGTCATTACGACTGAACCACGTGTGCGACTGACATACTTATCTACATCTACACGATACCCTGCAAGCCACCGCGAGGGTGTGTGGCAGGGGGTAAAAGATTTCCAGATTTCTCTCCAGACAGAAAAAGATTTCCAGACTTTTCCAGATTTCCCTCTTATTTGAGTGATATGTGATCACTGTTGTATATTGAACTGTAACCTGGAGATGTTAGTGAATCTCAAATTATATTTAACTGGAATTTTCTCTCTTTCATTAATGAAGCTTACAATATATCACGCTACTTATTATTTTTATAGAACAGGAAAAAAGTTATGAAAATGATTTATTCATACCCACTCTTTTGCTTAAAGGCAAAATGCTGCTCATGTAATATTACAGTCATGTATGTTTATCTTTATAAACTGTAAGTTTACCACCTACTGAAATTTCAACTGGTAATTTTAATTACTGGCACATAAGATACACCCCAAATTTTAGGCGTACATTTAAACCTCTCTATATTGAAATGGAAGGGGCCAAGTTTTTAGTCATTTTGAAGAAGGGAGGTTCACTATAAAGAGGTTTCAGCGAAATGAACACCTATTTTCTGCCTTATGGAATGTTTTGGCAATGATATGTGCTGCTGTCACTTTGATTACTCTATATACATATATTTAAAAAATGCAGTTATGATTGTACGTAGTTTTAATGTTTATAATAATAAAAAAAAGGGAACCAAAACTTACTTAAGCACTCTTCACCGAAAAACTTGTAATTTCTGTTTGTTTAATTTTTTTCAAATACTTTTCAAATGATATTTTCTATCGTATTTAATAATAATAGATTCTCACTGCTGCAGCCCTCCATATAAATAAAATCTTTTCATCACTCCCAAAGCATCCTGCACCTCTTTTTTGACTGGCACTGACATTCACGCCTCTCCATCACCCACCTCTTCCATAGTAGAGTATATTGGTGACTCTCCTCCAACTTCTTCCTCCACTTCTCCCACCACCATCCTCTCATTTCGGGTGCATGTGAGAAAGGTATTGTCAAAATTTGTTAAATCATCAAACTCTGATTGAACATTAATTATCTCATTCATTTCATGCCACTCTGTTGGCTCATCCTCGTACACAATGTTTTCCTTGCTGCTGTCCCCCATAAATCTAGCCTTCTTAAAACATTTCTCAATAACCTGCAACTTTAAATAAGTGCAGGAATAACAGCCTCTGCATGCGTATAAATGAAATAAAAATACTCTGTATACTCCACACTATTTTTAATTTGCCGACCCGGGTTTCGTCTACTCCGTAGACATTATCAGGGTAACAGGACAGAGAGTAGCAAGCTCTTATATACGTAAACTGGAAAGGGGGTGGGGTAGTATAGGGGGGTGGTATGGGGAGGGGAAGGATGTTAAGGGAAAACTGGTGAGGAGACATAATTTTTACGGTCAAGGACAGGATCCGTTGGAAGTAGGGAAGGCTATGGAACACAACGGTGAGTAAAACTGGGAGACAAATTCATTTACAAGGTTTACGTTGAGGTTGTTTGATGCTTTCTTAATTTCAAGTTGTTCGAGGAAATCTAGTTTCCCTCCTTTTTCTGCCGTGTGAAGTACTTCGGGGTTGAAGTCACTCTCGTGGTCGTTTTCGTTTAGATGTTTGGCAAAGCTTGATCTTGTGTCTGCCGTTAACCAGCACCAACAAATTGAATTTAAGTAAAATTCAATTTGTTGGGAACCTTTCGTACAAAGTCGCGAACGCCTTCCCTAAAGAAAAATTTAATGTATCATTTTACAACCCTAAAACTATAGGAAAAATCCTTTTCAACTCCAAAGACAAATTCAGCAAGTGTGACCAAAGCGGGGTGTACAGACTGAAGTGCAACACTCCTAATTGTTCATCACAATATATTGGACAAAGTGGTCGGGCAATTAATACTCGTGTGAAAGAACATAGGAGGTGCTGGTTAACGGCAGACACAAGATCAAGCTTTGCCAAACATCTAATCGAAAACGACCACGAGAGTGACTTCAACCCCGAAGTACTTCACACGGCAGAAAAAGGAGGGAAGCTAGATTTCCTCGAACAACTTGAAATTAAGAAAGCATCAAACGACCTCAACGTAAACCTTGTAAATGAATTTGTCTCCCAGTTTTACTCACCGTTGTGTTCCATAGCCTTCCCTACTTCCAACGGATCCTGTCCTTGACCGTAAAAATTATGTGTCCTCACCAGTTTTCCCTTAACATCCTTCCCCTCCCCATACCACCCTCCTATACTACCCCACCCCCCTTCCAGTTTACGTATATAAGAGCTTGCTACCCTCTGTCCTGTTACCCTGATAATGTCTACGGAGTAGACGAAACCCGGGTCGGCAAATTAAAAATAGTGTGGAGTATACAGAGTATTTTTATTTCATTTATACGCAAACATGCAGTTCCACCAAGTGACGCCTGAATCTGTGCAGTTCAGCCTCTGCATGGCCTGCATTATATTCCACAAACACTTTAATTCATTTTCCTCTCTTTTCACAACATCTACACCACCAGTTGCTGTAGGTAATTTCTCTTCACAGTGGAACTATTCCTTGATGAAGGGGTTAACCCTTTTACTGCCAGCCCCTTTAAAGTAGACTGTGCGAAAATTGCCGAGCCCATTAAGCCCAGCCAATTGGCAAGCTCACTGAGATATATTTGAAGCACTTAATTTTAATATATGAATTTTTATTTTTTCAATTTCGATCATAAATTTCACTTTTTAAGAGGATGAAAAAATTATTCATGCTGTCTATGATTTGAAGAAATTGTAACCATTACAAAGACGTGATGATGTAATGTAGGTGGGCCGATATATCGGCCCTTGGCAGTTTTCGCACAACCATAGGCAGTATGGCAGTAAAAGGGTTAAAATTTACTGGTGGTGTTTCGAGGGAAATACACTATTTGACGTTTCGTAACACCATGCCCTCAATTTTATGTGCTGTAGGCTGGTCAATAAAGAAGGCTATATTCCGGTTTCTCATTCCCAACTTTGAGCATTTTTAGAGCATCTAGGCTTTTTATATTCCCCAATGACAAGTGGCTCCAATTCTTCAGAGCCATCAAAATTAGCACAGATAAGCAATGTAAATTTTTCTTTGCATTTTGTCCCCTCCATGGCATATTTGGCCCCTAACTGCCGGAGTTCTGTCAGGATTTAAGTTATAAAAAAATCCCTTCTCATCATCATTAAATATGTCCTGTGGTTTATACCCCCTAAAATTGTCTGCAAAGCTTTTTTTCCCTCTTCTACCACTGTGTCACTTACAGTAGCTTCTTTCCAAAACATCTGCAATGTTTTGAGATTACACCACATTCTAATCTTTTATTGCCATCCATTTGATGCTTGAGAATTTTCAATTCCCATTTTCACTGCTACTTCTCTTGCCTTTTGCTGTAGAATAGGTCCAGATATGAGAATATTTCAGGCACTACCTTCTATCAACCAATCAAATATGTGCTTGTCCAACTTCACTTTTCACCACCTGAGATTATTTATGTAATTATCCTCGATGTGCTCCTTCTTAAGTTTCTCAACGTTCTTTTAAAATGGATGTCAGGGTTGATCGTGGTATTATGTAGGTCTGAGTAACATCTGATTTTTGCTTCCCCTCATCAATGGCTTGGAAAACTGCTAATTTAGTTTCAGTCATGTCCAGCTGCCTCTTTTTTTTACAAAATTTCATGTCCATCGTGAGCCTAAAATTACTCACTTAAATTTTGTTTGAGTTCATTTTTACTAGTAATGTATTTAAAACATGACAGAAAATTATCAAATTTGAATTCATTTGAACCCTAAAATCTAGCAAATCTTTGAATGCTGGCACAGTAGCTGCATTAGATGTTAAACCCGTACGTTATCCCGTATGTTAATCCTGATGGTTAATCTTGTATGTGTATATGAAGGAATTCATGTAAGAGGTATATGTCGGTTTACAAATTTTATTTAGACTGGAGGTTACTTTTTCTATCATTTTCGTAAATATAGAGCTATATAATTGCATACAAATTTTGGCAGGATCTCGAAGATAGTATGAAAAGCATAGAATTATGATACAAAGAGCTCCACTAGGTAGAGGTTTTACTGTATTTAGAGAGGGAAAATGTGCATCTTATATGCTGTGAACTGCAGTAGATACCTAAAAAGATAAGATATATCCATATAAGAGACTTAGCACATGAAATTATGATCCTTACCCATTGTCGAAACAAGTACAGTGTCATAGTTTTACCATGGTTTTTGGAAATGAACAGTTTCATTGTATACACTTTGTAGAGCACTTAATGTCATTACCATAACTGGCATGTTCCGATTGTCATCGTTTATTGTATATCTTCCATGAACATGCTACATGCTTGATAGTGCAGTGATAAATTTTCCCATATTCAATGCAAAGGGTGATAGAATGATTATCTCTGAATCAAATCTCAGAGTGAACTACTCAACATTATTTTCCCATCAATCTCTCTTAGGGACTTTTTTTTCTTTGCATGATCCAATAGTTGGTTAGTTTCATGTTTGGCATTTCTTTAGCTGCTAGATGTCTGGGGGGGAGTAAACTACCACATGGCAGAAATTGGCAACTGAAGTCAGATCTTTGTGGAAGCATTGTATTTTGAACCTTTGTACGTGGTTTTGCTTCTCTCAGAAGGTTATAGAGACCTCATGGATATTCCTGGTGTTAGTTTTTCATTGCCACTCATAATAGCGGTCCATGCAGGATGTGATGAGCCCTTATTTTCCTTGTACTAATTTTCCCTATACTCTTATGAGTTCCATTGTCATCCAATCACAATGAGCAGTCGTGGAAAACCTTTAATTTCTGTAATACCTGAGACATACCAAGCTTGGCATTTGGCACCAGGATTTCTCTCATTCGACTTGTCCGCAAGAATCATCATCTATGGGCACCTGTAATTACAAATTGTGATTAATGGTGATTATTTTAGAAGGGTTGTGGCAGTCAGTATTTAGATAGAAGAAAGTTTTTTTCTTGCAAAATTAAAATTAGAATAAATACATAATATGTTAAGATATGGTCAATTGACTCGAGCTTTATTTTTCATTAAAAAAAAGTCTGGGAATTTCACTTTTTTACTAAATATTTCTGGAAACATGAATAAAGAATACAGGAAAATCACACTTGTTCATATAAGTTAATATAGGTACTATAAACTCAATATTTATATCATTAGTGGCATTTTTTTGTTAACGGATCACTAACGATAATGATATAAATCCCTGTAATATGAATGATGACCAGATTGACATGTTCATTTGTGATGTAGTCATAACAATTGGCCTTAAGTGTAGAGTCAACACTACTGGTGAAGTTTTGCTATTTGATGCATTTTCTTCACAACTTACTTTACTGTCATACTGGTAACAGTTCCATAGGAAATCACATCTTTGAGTTGAGTTTTTAGTCTAAAGCTCAATGTGCTGTAATTTAAGAATTGCTAAAATTGATGATCACCCTAGAAATCCTTCCACATAGAAAGGATCTGGGTGTCAAGTTGGTGTGGTAGATGGAGTATTGGCCTCCCATTCTGATAACCCAGGTACGAATCCCCATTGTGGCAATTTTTTGTCTTTGGTAAACCGCTTCCTGCTTGATTGCTTTGTGGAGAGCACTTCAAGTGCAGTGCTCCTTCCGGATGTTTTCGCTGTGCTTTTTGCCTTTTGTTAAAAACAGCTTAATCAGTCTAAAACACCTTTAAGGGCAGGATGAACATGAAACATCATTTTCAAGAATGATAAATTCACTGATTTTTGAAGCAGATATTTAGGTCTTCAATAGAAACATGAACAGCTACTGACAATATGTTACACTGAGAATTACTGGAATTTATCCTGTGCAAAAAATTCAATACTAAGAAATTCAGTTGATGTACACCTATGTATGTAAACACTCGTTATTTCTTTTCATGGCAGTTCATTTTTATTTATGATGTCGAAAGTCATTTAGAAATATTCTATATTTCCAAACTTTAATTCATGTGAAGAACTGTGAAAACTATATGGTCAAGGTTGAATGATGAACGTGCACATAGTGATAAATAACAATTAATTCTTTAAGGCGGCTCTATACTTCCACCCTTTCTCAGATGTAACGGATTTTTGGGATTAGTTCTACGATTCCCCGCATAGGTGGCGGTATAAAAAAGTGGAATGGGGGGCCTTCTCCACCTCTTCTCCCCCTCCTCTAGATGTAACATGATAGCGGTCAGAGCATCTCCTTTCGGGAGATATCTCGAGCGCTGTCACTCAAGATTCTTAGAACCCGACCCTTTCTTATCTATGACCAAATGAAGGGGTCTCAAATCTTCCTGTTTCTTGCTTGGGCATCGTTTCACTTTCTATTAAGAAATAATGATTCGTCCCACCTTGAATTTGCAATGATGGTAAATATTGTACAGATATTTAGAACGCGACTACAAGCATTAGTTGTTCGGTATCACGGAGTTGAGTTTACGATAGGTAATGCAATGAACCATGAGAGAAACAAAGTATCATAAATGTACCAAATGTGCACTTAGGTCAAAACGCAGCTAAAAATTGCGCTCATGACGATTTGGCTTCTAATTTCTTAGCTCAATGAAACTCGAAAGTCAAGGGAAATTTTATTGGGCGTTTTTATTAAATGAACACGGTGTGCATGTATTTTTTCCAGCATGGTGTGAATTGTCGCAAATAATATTAATAGAATGTTGAGTGGATACGTTTCTTCTTATTTAATTACATTTAATATTCCTATTTCATTTCTCTATTTAATAAAATTATGTTATTCGGATTTCAGAAAAATTTTGACGCATTATAACATGCTTATGGCAGTTAAAATAAACAAATAAAATTTTTCATTTCCTAGGACCCTATGAATTATGCCAAGCCCTCCTTATGTAAGCTTGACAGCGAACAGTCATTGCGTAGAAGCGTGTCTTTCTCTGCCAGATCCTAACTGATGAATCACTTAGGCAGGTTAGATTTTACGAGGACTCTTTTGTGAATGCTAATCCCTTGTAAAATATGCCCTGGTTTCAACTTTCAGAATCCGAAGAATGCTCCTTATCAGGAACTGAAATGGTGAAACATATTGTACACTCATTTCGTAGATAACTCAACGACATCAACTGTGCCTCTTTCATCAGTACAGAGAATGAGTGGAAGACTTAAGATTATTACAAACATAGAACAGTATGTATTTCCACTCTCTAAATCAATAGGGTATCATCTAATCGAGTCAAAAAAATGCCGGTTCAATACGGTTTAGAAGTTTAGTATTCATAAAACGCCTACATTTACACAATATCCTGCAAGCCACCGCAATGGTGTGTGGCAGTGGCGGCCATTCACCATGCTGTATTATCAAACAAGGAGAATACTTACTACTATCCTACTTAATAAACCTTGATAGAAATAGGCCACGAACATTTTTAAGGGTAATAACAACAAAATCTATAAAGAAAAGAAAAAATAATTGTATTCTTTTTGGGCCCAGCATCGATCCCTTGCGATCACCTTCTCAACTTCTCAAATCAACCCTATCAGTCATGAATACCTACCACCTTTTTTCCTAGAGCTAGACTTTATAATTTGCTTATGATATTTTGTTAAAGGAAATGTATATGTTTTTATGAATGATTTAAAACGTGGTACAATTCATGTTTCTGAAATTGTGTGCATTTACAGTGCACCCTGCAAGCCACCTTGAAGGCATGGCCTGAGGAGAGTCTATATGTATGTAGCGCCGTGCAAGCCACTCCCAGGGTGTGGGCAGGGCATTAATATTCACCGAATATGTGCTAATAATCGCAATTCTAGTGAATCAGAGATTATTACTAATATCTCGCGGGACGCAGGTACACTAAAAATCTTACCTATTTTTCAAGGTGCAAGAAAATAAGGGAAGTACAGGGATGGAAAAATATAAAAGTTCCATGAATCATCACGCCGTCACCCCTGTGCCAGTGAATTAGCTAGAATCTGTATCCCGTTCTGTTTGATTTTAAATTACATATTACTGCACTATAAACAAACGTATAAGTTCCGTATCCACCAAGTTCTAGTGTGTGAATTATTTAAATCCACGTCGAAGGATGAATCTACGATACTAACAGAATAAGTGTTTTATTCACAAAGTAATTTTTCTATTGCTCATGCAATATGCCAATTAACATGGTCTTGGATCTTTTCAGATACACTGCAAACAAGTTTACGTAAATGTGTTCTTCCTGAAAATTCCAATTGGGTTTTTACGAAGGCTACTTTGCTAATATAGTTCCCATGTCCAATCAAAGTGCTTTTCCATAGTGGTTGGCCGGCTTATTAAAAGTATCTCCGCTCCTCTGCTTTACTATTTAGTGTACCTTATATAAATTCTATTCTTTTATCCATGATCGCATATTTCTGGCAACATTTTCCCTGATATAGTTCTTTGGTAATCGTCAATCGATTTCTGCGGTCATTGTCTCAAACAAACCACTTCATCTCTGCTTTAGATATGGCTCACGAAAATGACATGAAATTTTGCCGGAGAAAGCTAGAAGAAGAGAGTAGAGATAGAGGTCAAGGCATGCTAGGCCTGATTCAAAATGAACTGCTATTATAGCACTGTGAGGCCTATCGTAATTCATTAAGAAAGACGCTGGAGAAATTTCATGCTATATTAAATCTCACCAGACATGATTATGAAACGTCGGACACGACGACGAGAGAAGCAATTACTGTGACAAGAGATCCTAATTTAACCTTTGATATAGATGTTTATAATTATATTGACATTTTGCAATTCTTTTCTGGCTTGCTGTTACGCTAAGACTTTTTTCGACGGGCGAATCGTATCCATATAGATACGATTACGGTCATGCATGACCGTATACGGATATAGCGTTCCCTGATTTCTCAGCAAGAATTCATGAGGGTAATATAAGTTTAATTATGCATGAAGTGTGTAGGAATATCTATCATAATAGATAGTGAACTATTTCAAGGTTAGATACGTGCTATTTGTTCTAATTTATCCCAGTTCGTGGTAGCTGTGATAACAATTACGACAGGTGACATCCTCATGAATGGCATGAGAGACAACGGACAAGTGCCGATGGAGATATTTCAATGTTTTGTTTTCAGTTATAATTTTCATTTTCTGTTCTAATACTTTATTGCTCTATACCTACTGGTCACAAGAATTATCAAAATCATAGAATACCTACATAATGTATTACTTTCAACTCAACCTTCGCCAAAACGTGATTAATTGAAGAACTTCACTAGGTGAATGCCTATATAAAAATACCTATAAGAATTACATATGATTATAGTGTATACTACATGGGCACGCCAGTTAATTGTATACGGAAAAGCTCTGAAAACCAATTATAATTGCATTTCTTCCTGCACTTGTTTAATTTGAATCCTCTTCCAGTCGCTCATAAAACAAATACGAACGTCGTGCGCTCGTATCATGTGATCATTCAAGAAATCATGCGATCAAAATTAGAACGTGTGCTAATTTTGATCGCATGATCATGCGAATGAATTTCATGCGAGGAGATTTCCGTATTACACGACGCATGAACTTCATGCGCATGATTTCATTTGCAAGATCATTCGCCGTGTAAAAAAGGCCTTCATATCCGACTCCTCAGATACTCTCCGTAAAGGTTGGAAAGAACATTTTCGGTTTCGTCCATCCAGCCGGGGGGAGGTGGGGGGAGAAGAGGGGTATTATCTCCGAGGTTGTAACCTGACACTGCTATGGGAACCCACAGGCTCGCTCAGAGACAGAACCCATGTGGCGTTTTGTAAACAAGAGGGGTGGAACGCCTTAGAGCAGGAGTGGGGGTAGGCCGCCAAAGGAAGAAATCTTTGCAAGGAACTCACGCGCATCACTAGTTTAAAATCGCGATACATGCTCCATGGCTAATGGGTTTATGGCCTAGCTATAGAAACAGCATCAGCAGTTGTTATTTGAATGGGTAGATGAAGGATCAAGCTTTGTAACGAGTTGAAGCAAAATCTTCGTATCGTATTCTAGGCTTCACAAATAGCTGCTGAAAATAGACAAAAAATGGTAAGTTTGGCTATTTTTTATAAACTAACAAATAAACCTACAATAAATATATTTTACTAAAGACTAAAACCAATCCTTTTTCTATAATGGGAAAAATTCCCAAGATGCCAGCTGCTACGATAAAGTCGTACCCGCGTCAGGCATAAGCATCTGCAACGGCCTTTTAAAGGCGGGTATAGAGCAGCCTTAATGTATTGAGAGAAATCAGAATTAGTAAATTTAGGCTTTATTTGCTGCAACTGCTAAGGTTGTAAGGCACTATATATAGCCTTTATCTACTATTGTAGATAAAGGCTGATATATCTGAGACTAGCAAAATCCTAAGATTAATGTAACATCTTTGCTCTCAGATAGATTTAAACCAATATATTACCTATAGGATGGCTGATGGATGACCTGGGTACCAAGACCTGCTAGGTAGAGGAATTTAAATCCAAATGCATTCAATGTATGAACTGCACATTTATTCCATTTGATTATATGCCCCTGAGAACATTTACATATTTATCCTGGCTGTCTACCGTTCTGTTTTGAGCATTAGATATTCTATTATTCTTCCTGAATCCCTTATTATATTTTATAAATTATTTTGCCCTCTTTTCGTCGGTTATTTTTTCAGGGTCGACCAGATTTAAAATATTGGCTCTCGCCATGATGGCTTTGAGAGTCTTTGTTGTTGCCATGACCCTTTGCCAAATCCTATTTAATCGTTACAAGGGTGGAAGCTAGTCTGGGCTCTGGGTGGTTTACTGGAATTTATCCCATTATATACTCGAGAGTGTTCAAATTTTATGTCGCACGCAGGAATTTTGTTGCGCACGCAACTTTACGGTTCGCGCATGCATAAAAGAGCCGTATCTCGGAGAAGATTCGTGGCCGTAAAGGAGGAGAAGCAAAATGCGAAGGGCCTCCATGGCAATTTTTACAATCCAGCCCAAATTCCTCTCTCTCTCTCACTTGAAGGGGCACCTGCTTTGTGGTTGATGGGTTAGCGGCAAAAGGTTTATTTCCTTGTACTCCCAGCTTTCCAATCGTGCATGCCAAGAAGCGGCGGTAAATCTGCCTCTCGTCTGCAAAGTGGTCTTCCTCTGAAGGTGCGACTACTTGACTGGCGTGCCTTGATGTGATGAGGTTCTAAAGGACATAATTGATCGCGAAATACCTGATAAAACCCTGTTCTATACGTGAATTGAAATGTAGATTGGAGGATGTGCATTAGCACAGGAGGTACCTATTGAAGTGACTACCGATGCTTAGGACTCGGCTTGGCCCACGCTTTGACTTTGCTTCGGTGTATTTTGAACCCTTAGAGGGCGTGCTTCGAACGGCTCGGTTTTAGCACTCTGACATTGCGTTCTGGATTGCCCGAAAACTTATTTAGTGGCCTAGTAGTCGTGATTCGTTTTTTTCTCAAGCAATTCCATCTAGTCTTTTAAAACCCGATTCCGCTCATGCACGAAGCAGCCCAAGTGATATCAGTAGTTGAACGCCATTCACAGAAATTAAGGTCTGAGAAGATCGTATTGAAGTGTAAAGTGCGAATGAAATTTGTGTACATATTTTCCCACGCGCTTCTCATATGACCATTGCGGCATCGCATGGTTTGTGGAAGCGATGCTACTTTTGCGGTAATCACCGTAGGAAATAATAATTGTAACTGCAGCAGATGTGGTAAGTACATACATAATCTAACTCTTCGATGCCTTGAATAGATGCATAGGAAGGGCTGGATAAGAGACGGTGGAAGAGTTTTGAAGCGTCCGAGATAAGAGATGGTGGAAGGGTTCTGAAGCCTCCGAGAGCCAAATAGCAAATGGCATCTGCAGCGCTAGGTGTTTCGGGAACCTTGTACATTGCAAATTAAGAAGCCAATGTACACTGAGGAATTTTAGCTTCGTACTTGATATAATGCGCAGGCAGAAGGGCTGGACTCAACCCAGAATGCATCCGTGTTTTTTTCCTCTCCATTTATTTGGTCATGTTCTAATTAATTATGCTGTGGGACGAATATTGTAGAGCTTTTTATACAGCGTGTCCAAAACCTTGCATTATTTCCTGGTAGACAACCTGAATGTCTATATGTAGGTATGTACTATTTAGGGATAATATTGAATTCTTGAAAAGAGTATAAAATTATTAGTAAAAACAGTTAAAACCTCAATTGTGTAATGAAATCACAAAGTTACTCGCTTCTCGTTACTAAAAAGAACATTTCTTGTGCTTGGTTTCGACCCTGAGACATGTTGGCAAAGTGAGAAACCTTATGAGTTGTTACTCAGTTTGAAAACCGAAACAACCCATAAATTATAAGCGTTAAGGAAAACCAGTTCATAAGTTTTGGAAACCATCGTATCTATAATTTCAATACTAAATATCACCGACAATTTGATAATCAACTTTTGGAATGCATGAAAATTGAAAGAATCCCACAGTTGGTGGTCACTACCGATGTATCCATTATAACTAAATTCATTTTAGGTCCTCTTTTCATTATAAAACCGACACGTTTCCCAGAAAACATTCTTGAGAAATACCGTTACCTATTAAAAAAGAATTACATTCACGCATTCAGGCAATCCCGAACTGTTCGAAGCGTTTTCTGAGCATGTATTTCCATCTCGATATCAGTCTTCATTTTTTGCTCAGAAAATATCCCTTTTTAATTCATAATGTTAAAATAAAAACATTCTAGCCATCATGGTCATCAGTTCTAATAGTATTTTCAGTGAAATATATCGGCTGGGAACCATTTATAATAAATCATTTTTGTATTTCAATAGGCTGGCGATCACATTCACCAATGAAGATTGTAATTCGTAGAGTAGAATCCGAGGAGCAGCTTTTTCTAAGGAATCGTATGCACTAATTGAGTTTTCATGTCATTACATGCACGCGCCGATGTTGCAATGCAAAATGTGGGCCTCCATTTTTAGGAGTGTGGAAAATTCATGCCTTCACTTTTCAGCGAAAGAAGCGACGATTCAAGCCTCAGGGCAAGAACAGTAGGTTTTTACATTAATTTACTTTACTAAAAAATATGAGCCCACGCTTCATATTTTTTTACTGATAGTTGTTCCGAAAAATGAGTTCAAAATCTTAATCGCATTGGACGAATATTTCTATTTTTCTGTTAGTTAAGCGTCGGAAGGGTTGAAAGGGGATTGTATTAGGATGGTTTAAGTACTACTTTCATCGTGGAATTCTCTGAGCCCTCAGAATAATCTTAGGAATCTCCAAGTACTTAGAATTCCTTGTGCTGGTAGTAGGTCGTGGGAGTGGGTGAGGCGGAATTGGGAAGATTTAGGTTGATGACAGTGTCATTATAGCTCCGTTCTCATCTGGGCATTTTTTAAATCGGAAAGGGTGCAGTGGGCCTTTATTTGGGCTTGAAATGAGTTTTCTGCAAAATACCGACACACTGCGATGCATTAGCGGTGTTAATTCCGTCGAGATAGTAGCACTCAGAAGTTGTTGTTTGCATTTATAGTCGTGTATTTATTAATGTTATTTATTCATGATATTAGTAAAAACGATTTTTGGAGAAAAACCTCTAAAAAAATTACAGCCTCAGTCACACATGCTGATGTCAAAAATGTATTCATTGTCGCTTGTGTTTATTTCAACATTCATTCGAAATGTCGTCCTTTACGCACACAGACATTTATGATGAGAAAAACGCAATCCTTTCTAAACCCTTTTCTTTCCTTGCATTTGAGAGCAATTTTAGCTAAGACTGTTATCCCTCAGGCCCTTAGATGCATCATCATTTCCTTCTGGGATGAAAACATCCTTGCGCAGTCAGAGACTCGCTGATTTAATTTGAAACGTACCTATTCACTGTAGCTTAGGGTGAACTGCATTAAGAATGCGGTAATGCCCTGACGTTTGCATTATTTTCACCTGGGCCTCGATCATGGATCTTCATAACGCGTGCGCTAGCGTTATCGTTATTTATTGATTAAACATATCTCAGAGATAACGTGATATCCACTCTTCATTTTTCGTACAGCACTTCAAATCACTTATTACAATCAGTGGAACGAATTTTATAGACGATTATCGTTCACCCTGCGCTACTCTAGGGGTAAGCGTTAACGATAGCGATTGCGATAACGCGAAAGATAGATCCGTGATTCCACACCTGATTACGTGACCCCAAAGCATGTAGCTTGATGCGTTGCAGTCTCGCTTGCTCGAATTTATAAAAAAAATGTTCACTACCTTATGGAGTCTCTGGCAAAGAAGATAGCCGTGGCACTGCGACTCCCTCGGAAGGGACTCTACTTGATGCATACCCAGGAAGGCTTGCTGAGATGTAAATAAAACATAAAAAAATAAAAAAAAGCGTAACATGGAAAATTAGTTTTTTTAAAGGTCAAATTCTATTAGCCATTTCGACGTCCCCTGATGATGACGTCGAAACCCGGGTTGTTTGCCAATAAATTTATGTGGAACGACAAAGTTAATTAAGTTTCCTTTTCAACCATTGTTTTCAATAAGGAATCGCTTGTAATTTTTATACGGTATTTCCTGTGTGATTTCGGTCGTATGATTCCATTCGTCGACTTTACAAAATTTCATTTGTACACATTACCGACAAAAATCCTAACAATAGAAATATTGTCGGAACACGATGCGACGGATATGACAATGCTAAGATGAATGTGCGGATCAACTACGCGAGATAAAGCAGGGAGCTAGCGAATAAAATGGGCAACAAGGGTGAGAGTATGTTCAGAGGAAGGTAGAGAGAGGCGGCTGAACTGACGTAGGCTTGTTGCGAGAAGAGGGAGAAGAGTAACCGAGATGAGAGTGCATGAGGTTAAGGAAGTATGGGAGGCCGAGGAAACGGTTGCCGGGCTGTGTGAGGGAAGACGGGTGGGAGTGGTCAGGGTTTAGTGGAGGAGACTGATAACATTCAGGAGCCCCACAGGATGGGTTAAGAGATGTGTTATAAAGTAGTTGGAAAGCTTCGTGACCTTCATGAGATTCGTCACAAAGAATAAAATGACGTCAGTTGCATATATTTTCAAAATTTACGTTTACAAAATCGTCTGGAAATTTTGTAACTAAAAGTCACTGAGCTACTATAGTAAATGTATTGAAAATTAATGTATTTTTATTCCTATTTCATTTTTAATTTGGGAACGGTAACTCCTTGCAGAGTAATTTTCTCTTCTTGTTTTTCGAATCTTCATATTCGTCTGGAAGTATACACGTATCAGGGATGTGCCCTTCCAAGCCTCCCTCTCCCTAAAAAGCGTAATAACCTTCGTCTCTCCTTTACGCACTCGTAACGAAGCCATATAAAAGTCTTCTCCAGAGTGAAGGTTTCGACAACCTCCTTCCATTGTTGCCGGCAGAAACTTGCGAGATTCCCAGATATTCATCTTTTGAGTTCTATCGTTCCTGGTGAAATGTTTTTTGCGAGCCTTTTGTCCTGATCGAGATAAGTTCTGTGTTCCGTAAGTAAGGTTAAGCTCAGCGTGAAGAAGTTGTATAAAAAACAACTTGTCGGGATCGCTTGAAATAAAGCATCATGTATGTGACAACCTTAAGGTGACGGTATTCTTATGTACACGCGACCATATCCTGAGGGGAGTGAAGGAATGCCATTTGTATTGATGGATCTTCATATTGACTCACTACTGCCTTTAGTGGAATATACAATCAATCACAGATATGATAATGAATATAATCAATCACAGATATGATAATGCAGGCCTGTAGATATTTCGTGTGTGATAAACTATTTTGTTGATTATTATTAACTAAATTAGCTGGGGGCATGAGTTGCATTTGTTTTACTCATATTTTCTTAGTCTTACTGTCTTCCATCTTATTTTACGACAGATTTCTTTAGCTTTTGCTGTTAATTGGGGAGGCGACCGACAAGTAAGCTTGCGGGTAGGTGGGCATTTGAAAAAAGGTCTGTGAAGGGAGGGTAAAGATAAAACTGGAGTCGGTATTTGCTTGCTCTGAGAGAAAGCCGCAAATGGGTCCATTATTTATATCCCATCCGACGGACGGAATACTACTGAACTCAAAGTTTTCTCCGCACAGAATACAAGCAGGGAACAGTATAACGCTAAAAAATCTGACACCGTCGACTTTAGAAGACGGGCCTTCGGGATGGGAAGCCAGTACATACTCTATAGTCACATCATCAACCCGATTCCCATTTTTTCTCCTTCAGCTCACGAAAGGTATTTACTATCCACGCAATGCCGTCGTAAATGTTTGCTATTTTCTTGCTTTTCTCTTTTTTTAAGCGAAATTCTCGAATTCATTCACTCTCGCTCTTGTTACCTTATTACTACTTGATTCGTCTTCCATTCACTTTTTTCCATCTTCGTCTTTTCCCATGCATTTTTATCTCCTCCCTTGCCTAATACAGCACTCGTTCACTTTTCTTCCTCTTAGACCAGCTCATATTTGTTATTATTTTCAAGTAACCTCCCGTGAAGTCGCTGTATTTCTTATTCCTCGAGATCAAATTTTGGATCAATGGTTCATATAATCTTCATTATTTCTGATGATATATATTAGCTCTTCGTAATGCGTTTATTGCCTTCGCACATAGAATTTCTTTCTTATCATTGTAATATAAATTCCTAGGCCTTGATTAACCTTATCTGTTTTCATCTCATTGTCCGTATGTATGAACGTCGAATTATTTTCTTTATAGTATGTTTTTTTCTCACTTATTCTCTCCACCTGGTCTGAATATCCTTTGATATCAGCAATAATTTTCCAACTTTAAATAGGTAGGATTATAACTCCCTTTTTGATCCGTTGTAGCATTTTGTCTTTGAAACATTATGAAGCAGTAATTTCTACACACCTCAGTAATATTTCCATTTATTGGCATTGATCTCTTTCCACAACGCCTCCTTTGCTCTATTTACTTCTCGTCAAGTTAATTGTTTAGAACTATGTACCCCCTCGACAATTAAATTCTTCCTCTTCCTTATATACCTAATATATTCTTTATTGATTCTTTAGCTACTCACCCCTTCTTATTTTTTCTGTTATCTTCCGTTTCGCGGTTTCCACTGTTTTCGTTATTCACGATTTCAGCGCTAGCCGCCTGACCTTTACGTTGTTCTTTTCCTCAATCTACCCAGAGCACCCAGAGTGCTTTCATTTTCTCCAGGTATTCCCCATTTTTTTCTGGGTGCTCCAGCCCTTACATTCCATTATCTGACCCATCTTCCCTCATGTAGCCTTTTGAATCGAACTCAGCACTTCATCATTACCTTGTTGTGGTCAAAGTCTGCATCTTTTCTTGGGAAGCTGTGTGAATCATTGACGCTATTTCTGAATCTAGGCCTATCCACCATAATACATTCTAATTAATTTCTATCTCGTTACCCGGCATTTTCTATCAACCATTTGTTTGTTATAACTAATTCCGTTTCTTTTGCAAAGTTAGACATTTTCAGTGCGTTAATTTTCTCCTAGTTTCTACCCATGTTGTAGTTGGATATTTTTTATTATCTCATGCTATTAATTTTGTTTTGACTCACCCCAAAAGGCATAAAAGCCTTAACACGATTGACGAGGAAATAGCACAGCATCAGGAAAAAGAACAACGAAATTATAATCAGAACTGGTGTAAACTGAAAATAATATTGCTCCATATGCACAGAAACTGTCTTTTCTGGCAACACGAACATGAAACATTGAATAGCAATTATATGTTTGGTGAAGTCAACCAAGAAGGTTAGAATGCATTGGAGGAGGCATCGCGGATGAGTTGAGAAGCCAGCTAGATTTGGCAGGTACGACATACGGGCTTGCTACCCGAGATACTATGGATAAAGTTCTTTTTGCACGTGGTAAAACTTAGAATATTAATATGAATAAGTGACTGAATTTTTAAAATTAGTCACAGAAACAAGAAAGTACGGAAACACGCAAACCATCGCTCTTTAATAGCCTTAGAAAGATCAACTGACGCTACTGCGAAGAAATTTGAATTTGGGTACAATTTCTTTGTTACTATGTTTTGATACACATGCAGTCTCCATAAGAGACCGTATAGAACGCGTATTGTACGGAGTAGGACCTCCCTAAGCTCCCCCATTCTGGCATCATTGCCACCCATTGGCTATCGTGCCAATGCACCCCTAGTTCCTTCTAACCTCCTTGGTATCATCATAATTGCTGAGCATAATCAAACCCACTTAGTGCTATATAGGTAATGTTCCCAGTCGATAAATGCTCAATGCAAAAAGAAATCATCCTTGTGAGGGTTGTAAGTCAGAACGGCATCACGACTTGGGACTTCCAAGCCGTTTCCTATTCATTTCTATTCATTCTCAAGTACAGTGGTGTGCCAAGTCGAACATTGATCAAAGGGATCTTGATTATCACGATAATAACTCACTCGTTTGAGTCAATTACGATATACAGCTCACGACTGAATGTAGTGTATAGTAGCTTGTTAGCTGTACGAACTGACTGATATTTATGAATGGCCTCTATGTTCTCTGTAAGCTGCCTAGCCAGCCATGGGTTCCGCCTCTATCGTGAATTCATGATGCGTTATCTTATGAGCTGCCGGCAGTAGTGAAGGATTTGGTTTTTAAGTCGGCCAAACTTTTCCGGCGTCGGAAATTTCTGTCTTATCTCGACTGAAGGTATCGGTCTGTTGTTATAGCAAATAGGTGAATAATATTTAGTGCGTTGCGGATGCTGTGCACTCATATCCATTATCTATTATCAATCGATCAGTTATGAGAACCGGGTCTTGTGATGCGGTCATTCACGGCCATGCCGACTCAACATTACTAATGGAGTTTTGCTATAAAATTATTGAAGTAATACTTACCCATTTCTGCCAAATCTGGATGTTTTTTTTATAAACAACAATTAATATCTGTTAGCAACTGTAAGTAGGGTGGAACAGGATAGCGACGTTTGAAACTGGTTTGCGGAGAAGGTTAGAGAAAGTAAGAAAAATAAATAAAAAACGCATGAGTACGCAGCGCGGTGGTAGAGGAGCGGAAGTTTTATTCTATATTCTTGTTACGAATATGATTTTCGCATTTCAGACCACACTCATACTGCATTCATTCCCTACTCTCTGGCCAACTTATTTGACCTTTCCCTGAGCCAGGTCCAAATTTCGTCACTTTCACTTTTGAAAACGACCTTCATGCGTTCTTAACTCTCATCTCATTTACTTCCTCGTCGCTTTTCATACCTTGTTCACCCAGTAGGCTCTCGGTTACTTAGCAGACCTTTAGTTATTGTACGATTGCCTGTTTTCCATTTTTGCCTCGTATCGTCTTTTTCCTTTAGCCTTTTCTCTGCTCTTGGCTGTCGCTCCTCCCCTCAACTCATCTCGTTATTTCCACTCCCTCGCCCTCTCCCGTCTTCCCAATCTCCTTAAGATTTCTCACGGACGTCCGACTCTCCTGGCATTAATTCACATTCACTTCCACACAATGGCTCGCTAGCCGGCGCCTGGTTGTTCGCCGAGGGGCGTCAAGGCGCCAGCCAAGTAAAAAAGGAGGAAGGAAATAGTTATTTCACCATCATCCGAGTACTGATATGCCGAAGTTCCTTACTCTCCGAGGTTAGATTTATGTGTTATCTTTTATTCACACTTATGTTAAGGAATGCATTAATTTGGTAGGTATTCATTTATTATTTCTTTAAAAAAATATGGTATTTGTTGATTCAACTTGGCTTCTGAATGTTTAGTATTCGAAGTTATTTAAACGAAATTTATAGGCAAAATTTAGGTTTCTTTATTTAAGAATTTTGTTTTATTAACTAATTTTAATTCCATGTTAATGCCTGCGTCTTGCATCTCTTACTTTCTATCAATCTTGATCTACTTGAGAGAAACGTTTTAATGTTGATAAAAATAGTATAAGCAAGTAGTTAAGAACCTGGCTGTCGTAAGGCATACATTAATATTTGTTGTCTCTTTTTGATTTCTAAATTGTTAATATTTCTTCGGCGTCGAACTCTGCCTATTTTCAAAATGGAACAAAGTGACGGAACTAGTCGCATACTGTAAAAAAAAATACTGGTAAATATTTGGAGGCATATACCTCCCTTCTTCAGATGATTAAAATTGAAGAGTGAGACCGTTGGGATCAGTGAAAATCAGGTAATTAGGGGGAAGGGGCCGAGAAAGGTCGAGGGGGGCTATTGGTTACAAAGTAGTGCGAAATGATGATGTTTACTAGTTGAAATGGAAGCTGCATGAGCGTTCACAATGTAGCAGATAGGTGTGTGTTTGCTGAAGTTCATTTCTGGAAAGGGAAGCGGAATTGAAGCAATTATGGAAATGCGGAAATAATCGAAATTAGTATTGTGAGTGAATGCATGGGTTGGGGCAGTGGTTACTCGTGCAGATGGAGAGAGAATCAGTGGACAGGCTTACGTAATGGCAGAACGGTGGATACAAGTTACTGGGTAATTATATTTTCTGAGCTGTAGTCGAGTCGTGTTCGTCGGGGACCATTGTTAAGAATAGGGAGCCTGTGTTAAGAAACGGACAAATTTTGCAGCGAGGACGATTTCAACGGAAAATACCGAGAGGTAAGTTAAGGGAAAAATGGGCAAGTGTGCGGGCCCAGTTTTAAAGCATCTTTAGGATTAGGGTGTACGGTGGGTTATGTAACTATTTCCGTCTCTCTTGTGCTCTTGCTTTAACAGTGCTAGGTCTATTTGGAACTTTCATCATTATGTTTTCTTTAAATATATTTGTTACTCATCGTTTTCATTCTGAGGCACTTGGCATTAATATTACAAAATTCATACAAGTGGCCTTAGGCTACTTCTCTGGACTACGTATTTCTAGAATGTTCTTGGTTCCCTCAAAGTGCATAACCTGAGGTAATCGATACGGACGTGTACAGAGTTGGAAATATGACGGTCTTTATCTTGTATGTACTATTGTCCATAATTTCGAAGGGGAGGTTCAATCCCTTGAGTCTATACTATCGGTTATCGATCTCTTCTTTTTTGTATCCAGCTGTATCCCGGGACGGGGCTAGTATGCGGGTCTACGCTTGTTACAGTTAAATTAAGTTAAATTTATCGTGTAGTCTTCGTGTTTACTGAGCTTCCAACTTCAGATTTACCAATAATGAACTTACGGATGATGTTTTGTGTCCTTCTTCAGCGACGATTCTCTCGATCCAGCCGGTTTTTCCCGATTTCCCCGCCTGCTTTTTTGATTCACGAACGCTCGTGGCATGTTCTTCAATTCACGAATTGAATGCCTTTCGCAGATGTATTCCAAGTGCTCGCGGCGTATTCAGCGTGGGAGGGAAGGGGGAAGATTTAACCGAAGGGAACCTGCACGTTTCTTTGGAAAAATGTGGCCACTTTTTCGTGGCTACATTTTTCCTTCCCTGCCTCAGCTCCCTCTTCAGCGGTCTCATCCTTTTCTGCTGCGGATCGCAACGGCATAATTTCGAAGTCGGCGCCAGCAGTAACCGTCTTGTCTGCTTCCTTTTGGAGCGGAGTGCCAATGGGAATCGAGGTTTCGGAATGATATTCCGTCGGGAGGGTGAAGGTTTTCGCGCTTTGGAGAGCCAATGGCTGGGGCTGGAGAAGGAAGGCGTATTCACGGGAATGGAGGATCCTTTAGAGGAGGGAATTCGATGGTAGTGGTGTCTGCAGTTGTGAAGAGTATAATGATAAAGGGTGCAGAGAAAGAGAGGAGTTCGAAGCTCGGGTTTTTGGGAGTGGAAGAGCCTTTCCCTTTCACAAAGAATAGATTTACGTACTCTAAGCAAAGAAAAAATAACTCGAAGTGGTCTCCGCTGCTTTCGAATCCTTTGTAGTTGGAATTGTAACCTCTATACTAAATTGACTCTGCTCTGAGATGCTTGGTGTGTGCAGTGATGGTCCTAACTCATCAGTATTTCTTATCGGTGTTTTCTATGGTATGAGGTGGGAGTGGCGAACCTATGGCACGCGTGCCCCAAGTGGTCCCATTATTTCGGAACGTGGAGCAATTATTTTGGCATGCGGAGCTGTGCGGCGTTAAAGGCAATTCCACGGAGAGTTTAGATTGAAGGGTCGAAATAATATGAGAAATCGATGGTAGTGTAGTTGCGGATGGGGGGCAAAGAAGAGCGCCGTATACGCTATAAGCTGTTTACGTGACATACGTTAAACACAAATATTGTGCATGCTATTAAAATTATTTTTATATTATTGAACGTCTTATATCTCCAAGAGAGATAAAATAATCGATATCTCTGTCTCCCTTGATGGCTTGATGGCACGCGACTCAAGAGTATATAGTATATTTAATATTTTTGGCACTGAATTGCCTAAAGGTTCGCCATTCCTGGTCTCAGGTATATGTTCTTCGTTATCTTTTATGGATATAAAATTTGAACGAATTAATACCAAAATTCGGAAACTGATCTACAGACGACTTAGATATTACAAGTGAATTTATTGTGTTGATTAAATTTCACGAAATATATCGAAGTTATATTTATAATAGTGTAACAAATGTCATCTACCGCTAACTTGAGTGATGCATAATGATTCGCTCGAAATATTAATTTTATAAGCCTATTCTTAGCTGGATATTTTCTTTTGGGAAATCTTCAGAAGAAATGAACTTAATTGAGAAAAGGATATTTCTAAAGTTATCCATTAATTTAGTACCTATCCAAGCCAGGTTGATACTATCATTGTGTTCTGTATACTTAATGGCCAGTAGTCGTGTGAATCAAAAGCCTTGAAAGAGAATTTCTTTGCTTTATTCGGGATCTCCAAATTGCCTGTATTTAAGAATTTGGTAGGTATGTCTTAAGGGGCCTTCACTGGATTGTGTATTTGCTATTGGCTATGGGCATCAGCTTCAAATGATTCTTGGTGAAGTGCCTTGCACGGAGGCCTTGCACTCTTTCTTTGCTCCATGTGATTGCTGCGATGTGCGAACAGCTTTTGGAGAGGCAAGGCACGGGGACGAGGGCTTGTTATGTGGAGAAAATTGCGTGAAGTTGTAAGCATCGGCATTCATGTATATTTTGGAGAGACTCCCTTCGTAGTGGTAAGGGGCCGTGATGAAGTACATTTTAAAAGGACGACTCGGCCGTTTAGAGTAAGAGGAGTTAATTGCACGCTGCACGCCTTCTGTGCGATGAGTAGGCTGAGAATTAGATTCAAGCTTTTAGGCATTCTGTTATATGATAAGAATGGGTTCTCATTTCCTTGTGTATTGCAGAGCTGATGTACTGGATAAAATTTGGAACTGGCAGCAATCATTTCGGGGGCTTTATGCTATTGCTAGGGTGATATTCTCGGCTGCAAGAAATATGGATTGTGATATTCAATGTCCTGAAAGCAACGACGAATTTCGACGTCACAACTGAATGATTTATACGCAGTTACAGAGGCAAAAAGTAACCCTCTCATTTGGACTTACCTTGATCAATTTAGGTTCTTTATAACCGATCATAAGATTTCACATCTGATGAGGAAATTTTTTAAAACTATTAATTATTTATCCAAATATTGTAGCTGGAATAACTTAAGCTTATAAACGCGTATTTTTTCTTCTACTGTTTCTTATTCAAAAATGACTGCTGCTCATATTCCTTATTTCTTTTTGGTGGCGAGTATTTGTGAATTTACTAGGGGATTTATAAATTAATTTGTTTATAGATCGTATATTTATGCCGCCATTTTTACAACGGCAATGTTTGTGTCTTTAGACATTATAATTCAGTGGTAAAGAATTCGCATCTTTAATAGAATTTGTGCCTTCTAGGTGAATGCCGACGAAAGTTATACTCTCCTCGGCTCCTGATAGAACTGGGACGCAAAAATGTTTGTAGAAGTAATTTACGAAGATGGGGTAAAGAGAGAGCGGAATGGAAGAGGGGCAAGGAAGGTGGGAACAATAGGATCTGAAGGGGAAGAAATGAAGAATGTAGCGTATCCGTGCTGTGATGAGGATGCCATGTTCTGAAGCTCTAAGTCAGCTTAAAAGCCCTCATGGCCTTACCCAAAAGCTCTCATATAGCCTTGAAATAACATTTTTTTTTCGGCCTTCCCGTCGTTCTGCTGGTATGGAATTTAGAACTTCTTCTTTAACATTTACGGTTGCTTTCAGACCTGTCGCTTTGAGAAGCTGGTTCCTTGCCATGGGAATGGAAAAAAATGCCGCATTGGAATCCATGCCTGTTTATTGCTCTTGTTACCCAGTCTTTGTAGTTATCGCAGTGATAGCTTGTGTATATGTGGAATAGGTAGATTATTATTATTAGAACAAGTACATTTGACTTAAGAATTTGTTCGGGCTTTTTACTTAATTATTACCATATATATATGAAATCATATGGCAAAACTAAATTAATTTCAATACAGCATCAGGAATAGTAACAAACATGCCTAACTGCAAACATTACACTGTAAAAAGTAGATCTGATTTTAAGGCACAAAAGCGATCTGAATTTCAGATGCAACAATTTTAAGACAGGGTATGTTGAATTTCAGCAGTAATATCTTGTCTAAAAATAAGGCAGGGGAACGACTGAAAATCAGACCATCCAGAATCCTGCTTCCTCTGCTTCCTGCTTAACTGCTCCTGTACCAACCATCCATGTTCCTGCCTCTTCCGCACCTTGCATCCGTGTTCCTGCCTTAAACCAGACAGCGCTTAAATTCAGATCGCACTGAAAATCAGATCAACTTTTTACAGTGTACAATTCAGCATTGGTTAATAATAATCTGTTGCTGTTTATACAAACTTGATTCATTGTGAGTGCAATTACAACAAACATTTACTTCAACAATATTCAGTTTCATTTAACATTCATCATTTTATTTATTAATTCAATTTAACCTACACATTTTTACATAATTTTACATCGATGAATAATGTTTAGGTGCGCAGATAGACCACCCAACTTTAAATGTTCCGTAGTAGCATTAGATGTTCACACAACTTTGTTTTGAAGGATTCAACTGACGAACGTTTTGTTTCAGAGATATAGTACGTTGTATATGTGTATTACGCAGTACGGTTTAAAAATACTGTGTAGGGACTGATATTAGTGATGTTAATACAGGTCCGTTTATGTTCTTTTGCGGGACGAATTACGTAAACATATATAAATACATTTATCTAAACGTACACGTATAGGGTGAAATAAAATTAGCACAATCTACTTTTTTGCTATCACTACCTACACTATATACTACGAGCACTTACTATCTACATCTACTTACGTGTTCTCAACTTTGTGACAGCATCGCTTTATGTCAATTATGGTTTTCTTTTTTGTTTTAGAAGCCTTTTTTAATGATTAATTTGGGAAAGTGCCGGAAGTTTAATATTTTTAAAGGTAGTGCATAAATAAAAATCAATCCTGGATGAGACTAAATGAAACATACTTTGCTGGACACTATCTGCCTAATTGTTCAAGGTTCGCACTTGAGTCAGTCAAGAGATGGAAAAGTGGAAGAAATTTCGATGGAGTATTTACACGGCATTTACTTAATAGGTACTAGGAAAGCTACCGGAAGAGTGTGTGGCAGGTGGTGAAACAATACCGGGCATGCGTTTAAAAACAAACTAGTAACTTCATTTCAAGTTCTATTGTCAATATAAAATCAAAGATTTGCAAATATAAAGTAGATATACGTCCTTTACAGCTGACAATGAAAATCCATCCTTTGGGACGGACACCGCACATACTATACAAATATTTGCTTGACCTCCACACGAAAAAATTAAATGGTAGTAGTCGTATGGTGATACATTTAGTCTTATGTAAAAATGTTAGAAATTCTTAAAAATTATCGTATTTCCCCATGGTTATTTCGATATGATCTATTACTGTCCCTTGTTTTGCGCGGAAAAATTAAATTTCAAATCAATTAGTCTTTTAATTTATCTCTCTAATTTTATCTTTATGCTCTGACCTACCATAATATGATGGAGTTTAAATAATATATTTTATACATCATCAACAAATGTGTCCACCTTAACGATATTAAAGACTTAATGATATGATGCCAATATTAACGAAATGGCGGATGATTTTACTGCTGCGCCAGTTAACTACTAGTTTTCATGACACCGGGTTCCGGTGGATGACCGGTTAAGCACGATCGCGCCAGCGGCGTGGCGAGCATAACTTGGTTTTAGAGCTTGACTGCAGTTTTCGTTTTAAATTTGCGGTCGAGCCAATTTTTATCCAGCTCGGCTGCCGCATGGAAAACTGCCTCTCGAAAATGGGCCAAGTCGCCAAATTCGGCGTCGAAATCGGTAAATTGGCAGCACTGTCCATTAGCGAGGTAGGCACCCATTGGGGGGGGGGGGCACTCCCTCTCATCCAGGGCTGCTCCTTCCCTCAATGGCCTCCTCGTCGGACCCTAATGATACGCAACCCTCGTGGAACAGAGGGCAAGTCGGGTCGGGATGGGGTCATTTGCGAGATGCAATTACGTCGCCGTGCACAACCCTTCGTACGTCTCTTCGCCGTCCCTTGCCATCCTGCACACAGGCTGGGAGGACGTTTGGTGATGATGGAGGAGGATAGAGGGGGAAAGATGCGGTAGGATGCAGCTCCCTTTACTTTTTCTGCTGTTCCTAGACTGACCGTTCCTTCGCAACCGCGCTTGCTCGTAGATTCAAGTTGCCTCATTCCGTTTCTGCTCATTGCCCCGCTGCTTGCTTACGAGGCCCCCCCATTTGCGTTCTCATTTCCCCACCGGGGGCGAACTTGGTCTTCCGTGAATGCTGTCTTCAGCCTCGTCATATCGGTGCGTTTTTTCTTTAATTAAGAGCACATGACTCCCCTCCATTGGGTTCGTGATTTATTCAGTGATGAGCTGTTTAGCATCGTCACTCCTAACATTTTATATCTTTGATTCAAATGAATAGGGAGGGAAGGTTAATTGCGAAAGGTTTTCGTGAATTATCCTAAAGAAAAACATTGGGGAGGGGGAACGCAAGTTGCCATATTTCGTGAAAGCCGAGGGGACGTCGAAAGTAGTAAAAATGTCGCAAGAAAGTATAAGAAAATTAAGTAAGAAGTGTATAGTGATGTTAGAGAGGCCGGTGAGAACACTGAATGATAATCCCTACTGTATTTCCGCGCAATCGAGACGTCTAGATTCCCTATTTCGGCATTTTGTGTGCGATGAAAGTCTTTCATTGGACAGAATTCTGGTAGGGAAGGCGTCGGACAGTTAATTAGGGAACCAAACGAAACGTCGGATAAATTACAATTTTTCATCATCAAATTCCAATTACTGTGGAACTTTTCAATTTAATTGGCAGAGCGCGAGTGCTTTTCTGTGACTAATTATTTTAAATTGGAACATTCAGCTCTGATGATTTTTAATTTATTTACTTGCCAAGCCGCATGCCTACATGAGCATTTTGAAACTTTTAATTGCCCATTCATTTTGATAATTATAATTATTCACTACAGTGCATCTTTGTTAAGATTCAATGACAAGTGTATAAGGATTACCTTCCCATAAATCTAAGTCTTAATAAATTTATAATTGTCGACACTACGATGCATAGAACCAGGGAATAAAAATATTCCTCCTTTCAATTTTTAGTTCCTCCTTTAACCTTTCTGTATTCTACACCCCCTTCTCCATCCTTCACCCCCTTCGTCCATTCCTCCCAATAAAATCCCCTCCATCGATAAGTTTAACGTTTTTCTGTCAGTTTTTTCATTCGCTTCTTGCAATGAGATAAAAAAATCTCCGAGTGACATTATTTGAGTTTGGCTTACAATTAGAGACTAATGACTCAACAGTACTCTATTTTAGCTTTGTTATATTATATTGAATCTTGGAGCTAGAGCTACGCCAACTGCCCGTCCACGTCTTTCATCGTTCCTTAAGTTTTTCACTCGATAAAGTTGCAGGATCATAAAGAGGGTGATATTAGGAAAACAGAATCTGATTAAATCATTAAAAATGATGCCTTAGATTACGTCGCTCCACACTTATGAAAATTTAGCCTCCTATCGTTGGCTATCGTACGTATTTTGGTCTCTAGGCTAAGAGATTTTTAGCGCTTCCTTATTTACTTGCTTATACAAATTTCTCCGAAATATTAATTGTGATCTCTCCACCATTCTCCCGTATTTGTTCCTCGCTTGAGTTTGTTGGTTTATTTCTCGTATATTATTGATTTGGCTCGAGATCTCTACGCCATAATTTCCTTTTCAAAATCTACTGGCCGCACCTTCACCTAAAAGAGTACCTATTTGAATGAGTCTATAAAATCCGCTTTTTCTTTATTTGTCGATGGATTCTGCTCGGATGTTATCTCTTCTGGCAGCTTCCTCCCTCCCCATGTACCGAAGCGTTTTTTTTCCGTTTTGTAATTTGGCATTCCGAACCTTTGCTATCTCAGTCGTTGCCTCTAAGTATCAAAGAAAATTGGCCCACTCTCTTTTCCATTGAGTCCTTCAGCGTATTTCTTTCATTAAAAATTATATTTTGGTTATATTTTATGTCCCTTTTATTTTATGATTAACCTCTTCCATATCTTATCGATGACGTTGGTCTTTTTGTTGTTCTTCCTCTCAACTCCTGAACTTTCGTACTGCGTTCATCCTCTTTTCCCCGTTTCTAAGATTTTACAATGATATGTGCTATCCATCTTTCTAAGTTGATTTCGCTTCCGACAATTATCTTGCATTCATCGAATTATCTCTGTCGCTATTATTAGTTTCCTAATTATAATCGTTTCCTAATTATATGCAACGCCATGTTTTTCTTGCTGCTTTCTTTGGCGTACTTTTCCATATTACTTCGCGCTTAGGAGTAACTGACCTCGCTGTCTAAGAGCCTTACCAAGCGCTACTACTTCACGCAGAGAATATTATCATGCTACAGATTTTGTTAAATAACGGCATAATAAAAGGTCATTGCGTAAAAATCGATTACATTTTTTTCTTGACTTATCTAAGGTTTTTGTTTTTTCAAGATCATTTGAAGACATTTGTTAATGATCATATTTATCTCATTTCAATTCATTATCAGAGAAAAAAAATTATTTCATGTGCCGAATTCAAAATATAACTTGTTTGTTGTGGAAATATCTGTATATCCTTGAACAAGCTGTAACGATTCGAAGATATGACATCGACATATTGGCATCCGCTGGTGTTTCTTTCTCAGTCAACGTAGACTTATTATGGTACAGATCATTGGTGTCGTTCTCAATAGTAGGCTCATCATTATCGCTCAACAATCCTAGGATTGGTTTGAAGCAGCCTTCCACTCGATTCTTCTATCGGCCAACCTCTTCATATTGACGTAATTCCTCTCCTTTTTACATCCTTCACGACTTACTCCAAACATCTCATGTCTCTAACAAGGCCTGCCTTTTCCATTCTTCCCGTTCACTTTTCTCTTGACGATTGTCTTCATTATGCCATCGAGTTTTAAGATATGGCCGATTATTGTGTCCCTTCTTTTTTTAGGGTTTTCAGTAGACATCTCTTTTCTCCCAATCTGCTTAAGTCTTCTTTTGTCACTCGGTCGTTCCGTTTTATCTTCATCATTCGTCGGTAGCACCACATTTCAAACGCTTCTAGCCTGGACTTCTCTGCTGCTGTTATCGTCCATGTTTCGCTGCCATATAGTAAAATGCTCTATATATAAATATATGAAATATTACCTCACTTTCACGCTTGCATTTGCCGCTGCAAGCAGAATCCTCTTTTGGTAAAGTGCCCTTTACGCCTGGGCAATTCAACTGGCAATTTCTCCTTTACTTCGTTCTTCGCTGGTTACTCGGCATCCAAGGTAACAAAACTCTTACACCTCCTCGATTTTTTGATTTCCTAGTTTAACACTCAGAACTTCGTAGGAAATCGCAGGTGGCCCAGGGAAAGGAATTGGCCCCCTTACCCTGAATGTGTGAATTTCACACGCCATTGACTTAGTGCGGGGTGAGCTCTACTCTCACCTATCAAAACCAACATTCGGGTTGAATCACTGAGTGAGTGAGTGAGTTTAACATTTGCCCTGGCTTCTTTTCCCTTATTACATACCAATATCTTAGCCTTCTTTTTACTGATCTTCAGGTGATATCTGGCCAATATCCTTTCCATATTTCCTTGTGTCTTCTTTAAGTCTCCTTCCGTTTTATGCCATGACTCCTATGTTGTCGGTGAATCGCAGCATGCTGATTTTCTCCCCGTGGATATTTACTCCTGGAGACTTTTCTTTGGCTTCTTGGATGGCTTTCTCGATGTAAAATTGAATAATACGAGAGACAGTACACAGCCTTGCCTCACCCCTTTCTTTATGCTTTCTTCTCTACTACTGGGTCCTGATTTGATTACTGCCACCTGGTTTTTATACAAGCTGTGGGTAACTCTTCGTTCATTGTATGATACTCCAATGCCTTTGAGATTCCTTAGCATCAAGTTCCAATCCACGTTGTCAAACGCCTTCTCCAAATCTACAAATGCGACAAACGTCGGTAGATTCTTCTCTATTCTCTTCTCAATAAGTAGCCTGAGGGCCAAAATCGCTTCTCTTGCCCTTGTTTTCTCTGAACCCAAATTGGTTCTCATCCAGGAACCTCTCAGCTTTTCTTTCTATTCTTCTATAGATGATTCTTGTCAATATCTTTAAGGCATGTGTCGTCAGGCTTATGGTCCTAAAATGTTCATAGTTCTCAGCCCTCTTCTTTTTGGCAATAGATGATGTTGCCTCTAGTTGCCTCTAAGATGATGTTCCTCTCAAAGTCTCTGGGTAAATCTCCTGTGGAGCACCTACATGTCGCAGATGGTTTTGTACAGCTGGATAATTGTCTCCTCTCCCGCAGTTCGGCCAGAATACCATGTAATCCCAAATCCTTATTTGTCCTCAAGTCCCTTACAGCTACGTCAAATCCTGATTTTAAGATTGGGGCTCGCAAATCATCCTCATTTATTTCATTTTCCTCTTCGATTACTTCCGCTCTAAGAAAGCCTCCATTGTACAACTCCTCCAAGTATTCCGTCCATCTCTTCACTTTATCCTCATGTTCAATTAAGAGTTTTCCATTCTTGTTCCTGATGCTGTTACATCTGGTAGCCCGTTCCTTGACGTGGTTTCTCACCATACTGTAGGCAACTTCCACATTTCCATGTGCGAGGTTGCTTTGCACAATTTCGCATAGATCCTTCATCTACATTTCCCTTGATTTTCTCGCTTTACGGTTTATTTTATTCCTAATTCTTTTGTGACGAAGTTGCCCTACTTCAGTTTCCACATTTTTATATTTTCTTCTCTCTTCAATCAATTCTAAGACTTTTTCTGAAATCCACGGCTTCTTCTCGACAACTTTTCTTCTTTCCAAAACTTCTTTTGCTGCTTCATGTAGCCCGATTATGATGCCCTCGCATCTCTTTTCCACTGATTTCACAGTTAGATCCTCTTATATATTGTTTACCACTGCCTTCTGAAAGGCCAGCCGTTGTTGTGGTTCCTTACTTTCTCTACTTGTCAAACGTTTTTCATTGATTTCTTCAATTTCTTGAGTTTTAATTGATATTTTATCATCACCAATAGTAGACTGTCATTTGCTAAGTAAAATATGTGCCATAATTCAGGTGACGATGTGAAGAATTCCACGCTAACTCTTGGTTAAATTCGAATTAGAGTTCAAGATTTCTGAGAATCGTTTGAACTGGCCCAGCTAACATTCTTTGTGTTTAGTTGCGTTAAAAACCAAAAACGATGTGACGCATTGATGTTGAATTGAAAATCGGATGATGTCGGAAAGGAATTTCATCAAACCATCTCCTGCTAATACGCGTAAACTGCAATTCCTGTAATTCTCTTTCCGGATGGATTTTATGCTATCAACACTTCATTGATATTGGATGTTCGTGTTTGAAATTTCCCGCATGGCCTTAATTCGAAGATCATGGAGTACTGGAAATGAAATAAAGTGAGCCACTGACTCATTCTGTTCACCAGCGATTAATCCGCCGAATTCAATTCTGAATTTAAGTTCGCGTCTCTGGCTTTGAACAATCACTGCGGAATTGGTGAAATATTGCCAAAACCTCCTATGAATGATAAAAGGCGATTCTACTTTTTTTTCGTTATTTACGGGTGCTACCTTTTGTGATGAAAATAGCACAGTTTTCAAACGGGGAAAAATATAATAGCAGGTTTTTCTTGTTTTTTTTCTAAATAGTTTCACTCAACATGCAAAAGCTCGGATTCAAAGAAATCCTGGATTTCATCTTTTGTTCGTTCTGTTGTTACTTTTCTAATCCGGTGAAAATACCCTTTCATAGGGGTATACCCCTCGAAAACGCTTGTTTTTCAAGTTCTTTTCCTAGTGACGTTGTTTCAGACTCCCAAGTAAGTGAATTAACCTTTGTATATGTTTTTAGTGATTTCCTGAGAAAATCTGGATGAATAATCCTTGTTTTGAGAGAATCCAGCTGCTGTATCAGTGTTATTTTTTTTCTTTCTCGTATTTGCCTCAAAACGGTCTTGATGGAAATCGTTGGGAGAAAATACAGCGCCTTCCTAGTGGATCACCCTGCTTTGGGAAGGAAAAGCAGGAATAAGTGCTTGTATTAGGCCAGAATACTGTTTTCTCCACCTGTATGACTTAGATATTATCTACTGTCTCTTTCTCTACACAATTTTAGTGTCTATAACATGACATTTTAATTTTTGAAAGAAGTTTCTATTCATCAAGATGTTCCTATCTGTTGGTCTAGGAAAATTTTTCACAAAAAAGAAATTCATCATTAGTGAATGCTATCGCAAATTGTGAAATATCGGGCCTTGATTATGTACACATTTTCCGTAACTGTACATTAGTATTTTCCCAGGGCAATTACTGACCACCGATGCATTAGCGGTAACCAACACAATAGATTAAGATGTATTGTTAAATATTCTAAGATGGTCGCTTTTAATGTAGCCGGCGAAAAATAAGTGTGACCACAACTCCAGAAGTTGGCCACTATCCTTCGGAAGCATGAGTGTCCTACAAAGAGAAGTATTACTCTACTAGGTCCCATCGCGATTATTTTACTGTTCTTTTTCAATTTTGCCACAAAAGGAAAAATTGCAAAGTTTAATTTTTTATTCAAGTAAAATCATGAAGGAGTTCCACACAGTAGGGCCAAGTACGATGTCTAATATTCTTTTGCAGTTTAATTATTTTAATAAACACAAGGTGTCATGATAACTTTGCTCTGGTTTAGTAATATTAAAAGTTTAGATATTTAGTTTAACGCGAGTGGTAGGAATTAATTGATTGGTTAAATCTACTATTTGAATTTATTTTTTCCTGGGTCCTATTTGCCTTTCTTCTTAAATGCTCTTACGTCCAGTGGAATATTAAGTTCCGTAGTTCAACAACAAATTACTGTGACCAGTGTGGATTTTGATAAAAAGATGTGTGCATCTGTTGGGCTTCTTATTACAGTGATACCATGCGAATCCAGGATACTTTATCGATTAATTTTTTTTCTGTCCTCTAACGTAATCTTTTCGTAAATGAGCAATAAAACTATTTAAATATTTTACAACTCTTGAGAAAGTGGCATTAGCATTCAAACGGGTTGTCTTCGTCATGTGCGCATTCCCAGACCGCTTGTCGCCAATTCATTTTCTTAATGCGCAAATGCGCGCACGTCCCGCATTTCCTTACTTTCCCTCCAGCGACTCGGAGACGGCGGCGGCGGGGTGGAGGGAAATGAGTAATTTTCCGCGCATGTGTGCTTGTGCGTTCCCGCGTAATGAGCTCTTTGCTCCACTCGAAAGTAGGAAGATGGTAAGAACTCCTCCCGAGCTGCGTGACTCCATCCACGACCACCGCACTTGTCTCCAATTGCGGCGTCCTGCGGTGGGGCCTCGGGCTCGCGAGCAAGTGCACGCTCCGTCACAACTCGGAAGGTCCTTTTCCCCTCTCTCTTTCTCTCTCGCAGTCTACTCAGACGCCCCCCCCCCACCTTCCAAAAGCTGTCGGCGGTGGGCGAGAGAAGTGTCTTCTCACGGAGGAAATGTTTGCATTACGGTTGGCTGGCGCGCGGGTTCCTCTCATCAAAATTTCAGGGTCGCCTCGAAATTTTTCCCTCGCCCAGCCAACCTCTCTGGGTTCGCCTGCGGGTGTTTTGTGGGAGAGGTTTCTCTAGGGTGAAGGGTGTGGGTTTGCGGGAAGAGTCGGCGGTAGTCAGCGAAGGTGAGCCAGGTCTGCCCGGCGAACCATCTACGAATTGGAAGTTAATGTAGTGCATTTATATTATAGTAAATTTAGTGCATAAATCTAGTCGTTTTCCTACCTTATGAGTGACACCCTTGAACCCCGTTATACTGTAGTGTCCAAGTAGCTGTGGATGACGATTTATCTTTCGCGTTTTCGGTGTACGAGATGACGATTTGTAGGGGATGTTGGCTGCGCATTGGAATTGAAGTCCTGAATATCATCCATGGTTCTCGAGTTTACTTTGGAATTACTTTCGCGAGTTCAATGTGGAATTTCATGATAATATGAGAGTAAAATCCAGTACACTTAGTTCATCCACACAATTTATTTGGTAGTCATTTTCAAGGGTCAAAATGACACGACAGTGTTGAAACCGGTCGGGCTCTACCAAATAAATTGTGTTTATGAACTAAGTGTACTCGATTTTACTCTTAAAGTCCTGAATCCTGACGCACTACCGAAGGTTTATTGATAGAATGTCATGCCTCAGTTGCCCTCATAGACCTCTCCCTGAGTAGCCGAATCAATCAATTCAATGTTGTTTGAGGGACACTCACTCAGCGAGATATTGGCGGTGTGGACCGTCTAGGCCATCAGTGTAAGTTAGTCATCACTAGCTCAGCGCCTCTCTGCGTCCCAAGATAGCTGTCCAACTCATTCACATACATTGAATCATCGTAGCGTTGATTCAGACGTGAAACGCGTCAGCGTTGTTCTCGCTGTCATTATCATCCTTGACCCCTCAAGGGTTTCCTTTGGGAAGTGAATCGGGAAATTGCCTGCTCTGAAAGTGACTGCCGTGACCACCTTAAATTTTTGTCTCGAGCCGCCGCTTTTCATGCGGACACAGTAGGTACATGACGCCCTCGCATAAATTAAAGATTTATCTGCATTCAAATAGTTCTCTTGCTTGTAGAAGGTAATCTCTTAATTCATGTTTTTAAATGAAAATTTTGCCATGAATAGATTGACAAATCCTAATTAAAATAAAAAATGCATAGTAATGCTTTCAGCAAAACGCTATGCGTGTTATAAACGTATGGTAAGGTTCTTGACCTCTCTTCACCTGAAACCGGACGATATTTATGAATTGTAAAACTAGGCGTTGCATACACATCCCGCGATAGCATCGTAGTAATAAATGAAAATGAAAATAGCGAAAAAAACCCCGCAAGAAACATTTACGTCAACATCTGGGGTCTTTAAATTTTTCAACGTTCTACTTGGAATGATGCAATCTAATTACGCATCACGGATGCGTCCCTAGTTCAGTGCAGCCTTAGGAAATTGTATTATATTAAAATTCTGGCGTAACAGAAAAGGAGATTTTTTTCGGGAACGCGCTCTTAGGGATGCCTCCTGAATCACCTAATTCAACGTTGGGCCGCTAAAATTGCTTAAATTCTACTTTGGTTCTATGACATAACAATATGACTACAACTTCCTTCAAATTATTAATAAGACCCTTGGAGATCTCACTAATTAGCTGCCGTGACCTCAAAATTTAGTGGTACACGCAGTAACGGTGACAACAGGTATACGATATGTAAGGAGGTTTTGATTGTATCATGATGCTCCGAAATAAAATGGGATCGCAAGCCTTCGATGATATTAATAAGTTGTGAAATCACCGTAATAGCCATTATGAAGTAAATTAATTCCTAATACCACAGTAATCAAATATTGGCATTGGAGTTTCAAGAATGTTACCGTAAATGAAAATTCAGTTTCCTTGATTGGGATTCGATCCCATACTTCCTGATCCATTGCCTTGTACTTTAACAAACTAAGATACCCGCAGGACCTTATTTTTTACAGATGCGTCCTAATTGGCTTAAAATAAAGGATATTTTTATGGTGCTATATTTTATGGAAGATATCGGAGTTTGGGAGTAAACGGTACACAAATTGGAGTGAAGCCTAAAGCTTGAATGTGAGCCGTACCCGGGTGGTTTAAATAAAACGCCTTCGTATTCATTTTCAGCTCATCAGCTTTAAACCCCCACAATTATTGTTCATTTCCCTAGATAGTTCGGAGTTGTAGGGGTTATTCGTTGACGGCGATCGAGAGCTAACGTCATTTTCAACGTATAGGATAGGTGGGAAAATAAGTTACAATTAGGAATTGTTGAAGGAACGGAGGAAATGTGGGACAAAACCTGTCGTCAGTGTTTGCATACTCTTAACGAAAGTCAACCAGAAATCATCTGTTTAATGATCTCGTCGTCAGTCGAAGTGCTGCTCCCCATTCAGCACTCAAGGAGGGACCGGTATAACAATTAAAATAATTGCCACTGTGTGGACTCCTACCACGGCCCCCGGGGTAAGAGAACAGTATCTAGAAACCACTCCAACCCTATCCTAGATAGTTCATCTATGAAATAATGTCATATAAGCTTTTCTAATAGAGCTGAGGATTGTTTTAACATCGGTCTCTAGGGTAACATTCTCAGAGTCACAAAGCCTTTCCCCTTGCTCTGAATAATTCTTTGATTTTATAATTCCAGTTAGCCGGCTAGTAGGCTCTGAACGGATTATTTAGAAATATGTGATTATGGTCGAAGGTATAGCGGCTTTAACAAAGGTAGTGGTTCTCAAAAATGGCGGTAGGTTCTGCCCTTGGGTATTAGTATTAATGGCGCTTCCCGGTTTGCTGTAAAGGTCACATATTGCGAGTCACATATTCGTCTTCCCGAGGCTAGTGACTTTATTTAAAACCTTAGGAATTTGATGAGAATCCTTGTAAGGATGCCTGTATTTGATTTTCGTCGAGTTTGCGTTTGGAGCCCACTTTCATCGGGTCTAGTTGACTGTTGAAACCTAGTGATTACTAGTAAGAATTTCGCATCAGGTTTGGTGGTTTACTTCACTACGGCACGAGAACGAGATCTTGATTAAGGATTTAATTATTTCAACCCTTGCTAATAGAAAAGGATCAAAGTCAGTGTATTAGCCTGATTGATATTTGCATTCGAGAGATTTTGGTTGTTCCCAGTGCTCTTTTGATCGATTTTAACACAGATGAAATTAAAAAAAATCAACAGACGTATGATAATCCATGCAGCATATATATCTCTGCGAGTAAAAAAAGCGTATGACCTCAATTGACCATTCAAGTTGTGTTAGGTTCGAAAAAATATTGTGTAAGGCAGCAGAAAACTCCCTCAAGTATTTTCCCCGAGATTCACAGCAGACTTTGAAAATAACATAATGAATCGTCGCAGCTGCTGACGCTGTCATGGCTCGCTCGGGTCAATGTCGTGCTCGACAGCTGAGTAGGCAAGGCAAAATCCTTGTAATGTAGCAGAGACAAAAGGGGTAGAAAATAAGAATAAGAAGAAGTCCACGGCATTGAAAACAGGCATGGAATGTAGGGGCAATTAACAGGATGATGTAAAAAAACATAAAACAGGGAAAAAGAATAGGGATATAGAAATGCTAGGCTCACAAGAGGTGAGACAGCGCATTTGGACGGTGGAGTAGACCAGTGGTAACCAAACTTTTTTCGGAGGGTCAGATTACAAAATACCTGAGGGTAAGTGGACCAACTGGGAAAGACTTAAGAGTCGCATCTATGTACCTATCTACATACCTTAATCTTTTGCTGTGTAAACACGAAGAGCTTCGATGGCATTACTGCGTCCTAGCCGCGCACACATTTTTAGAATTTGCTTTAAACACCACTTTTGACGTTAAGTAAATATCCTCGTGGGCAAGATTAAAGTATGGTTTGGCAGGATCTGGTCCGCGGGCCGTAGTTTAGTCTCCCCTAGAGTATCCGATATTCACAATCAACAAAATGAAATGATTTGGAACACTACGAACGTTGTCCCTTGAAGTGGCTCAGGTTAATTTGGTGCCTAAGATACTGATTTCTCATACCGAGGGCCCGGGTACAAATGCCAGTAGCGATTTTTTTCAGTTGTATACCATTACTTATCACCTAAATGATGGGTGAGAACACTATAAAGTATTCCAACCTTCGGATGTGGCATTTAACCGTGAACCGCTTGTACCTTTCTTGAAGAGACGGCTAATACCCACGTCACTCGTTTTCATCGGTCTTCCTCTCTACTTTAAAAATAAATCTTACCTCTTATCAAAAAGATACAGTCAATTTTATTTAATGATGAAACTAACATGAATTGTCGGCCACATAGATTTTCAATTAGTATCTTTTTTTGGCAATTGGCTATAGAAATTATGATTACATAGCTTCGATAGCATTAGACAATGAAATAGATGCATATACATTTAGTATCAGCGTCAATAGCTCGATGTAAATTACAACAATTATCTTGACCAATGGGATATTTCATTCAATTCTAAAGTGCTAGTAATGAGAGAAGTGTACAAAGTTAAAAGTCGATGGAGCAATATCATGAATCATAAGGTAGAATTTTTACCTCAGTGAAAACTTGAGAAGATTGTGGAAGATTTTTGGGAAAACTGTACAATAGACACGACCATCTGCCAAAAGGGAAATAGTAGTAGTGTGTGAGAGAAGGGTCTGGAAGTCTTGAATTACGGTGGAGGTGATTAAAAAGATGAAAGACTGACAGAAATGAAATATCATACATAAAGTTTGTGGAAAGAATGTATCGAAAAGTAAATAACAAACACAAGTGAGAATCCTGTCGGACGAAAGAATCACTAGCTGTGTGGCGTGGAAAATATCCATTTGCTAGGTACAGTAGGCGTGCAATATGGCAAGATAAAGGAGTTGTCATGGGGGAGAGAGGGAAAAACGATACCTCAATGAGGCACAAAGCAGAAAAGTTGTTGGTTGGAAGAAGAGGAATTCCAAAGTGAAAGGAATGTGTGCAGGAACCCAACGCCAAATGGGATTTGGCTGGTTGACTTAAATTTAGAACGGACGTATAACGTGGTTAACTTTGGACCATAAGCGTTGAGCTTGAAGACGCAGTGAGGAAAATGAAAGTGAATAAGGTGGTCTAAACGGATAGCATTGCAGTGGAAGTTGGGTAAAAGAGGAAGGAAATAATTAATTTTTTGGAACTCGTCCGAGACACGTATGAAGAAGGGTTTTGGTCGGAAGATGGACTTTGTGAAGGCAGTGCTTATATTCATTCCTTATAACAGTAAAGAAGAAATATACGATTACTGTTGAACAATTGACTTACTTACGCACGCATATAATGTAACACTTTCAGGTGTACAGTGAAAGCTAGAGAATTAGGTAGTAGAAAGAATTCCTTACAGAAAGATAATTTGGGGTTTACTAATGGAAGGGAAAGCAATAGATGTAATGAGAAGGTATATAGAGAGAATATTGATAAATAAAATAAATGTATTTATTTGTTTTACGGATGTAAAGAAGGCGTTCGGCTAGGTAGTTTGTGAGAAATTGTTAAGAACGTTACAGAAATTATTAGGTAATTAACTGAAGAGATAAAAATTCCATAGAACATTTTTAAAGGCTACTATAGTTAAAGCGGTAGGTGGAGATGTTGGATGGGGCATTGTAGTTCCTAAAATACAGTAGTGGAGACGGAGGCTTCGGATGAGCACTAAATGGATGCTCATCTCATATCCCTATCATGTTTTTCCAAATGCAGGCGGCGAGCTCATAAAGTCAGTGGCGATGACCAAGCGTTAGTTAGTAAACAAGTAATAATAAATACAGTTAGGGAACTCAGAAAGTTGATTAGATTTTGCGATGACCAAGTGTTAGTTAACTAGCCTGTCAAGGGATTACAGCGTGTAACTGTGTCAAGTCTAGTGAGTAGCTTGGGATGAAGGGAAACTAGAGGAGAATAAAAGTAATGAGATTATCCAGACGCAGCTAGTCTTTAATTAGGATGAAGTTATCGGTTACAACAGGTCAAGCTATTAAATTATCTGGAAATTATTTTGCTGATAGAGAGTTAAGTGGCTTGAGCATTGGTTAAAAATTTCCTCGAGAAGGAAACTATTCATACTGATAGAGGATTACATTGTAGTGACAAAATCTATTTAAAACTCTTAATTCTTCTTTTTGTGGAACAGCGCATGGAGGAGGATATCGATAAGGGATACGAAGTATTAGGTACGGTTGGGAAGAAGAGAAAATGCCAGTAAAAAGTCGATGATGGCTAAAATAGGGTATGGAGTGAATTTCTAAGGGAAATAAAATCTTCCAGACCTAGTTCATCGTCTTTCTGTGGGAATAATATTAGAAGATGGGTAGAGATAAGGTATCTACGTCTAAATGTATGTACTAAATACCCTGTAAGACACATAAGGAGCGTAGCGTGGGATATTCATGTTGATGGATGACAGGAATGGCTGCAGGATTATGTGGGACTAGACAAGCAGGAAATCTCTTAAACCTGACTCAGTGGTGGAGGTTAATGGATGGATGCCAACAATGTGTTTTTCCAGATTTTCGTGGTATAATATGTGCCAAATTATTCATTTTCATGTATTTTCCTTTGGCTCAAACAGTTCCTTGTACTGAAACCATGAACAACTTCGTATGAATTTTTAGATTCATTCCAAATACGTAAGTACAAATTATTTTGATTCATTTGGCGTTATGCACTGTACGTGCTATATTATGTATGATTGGGGGCATTCGGCGTCTATGGGAGAAGTAAGGTGCGAACCCACGAACTTTGGAGTTGATAGACCGATCTCCAAGCACCACGAGCGACTCTTCCATTTTCCGCGAGGTGTCTACCGCTCTCCATTCGTCGTCTGTTTTCCTGATACTTTTTCTCTTCTGAATGTACTTGAAATATTTAAATAGCTCTTTGTTGCCCTCCTCCTTCCCCTCCCTTGATCTCTTGTATGTGTCACAGTCTTCCCTAACCTTTCTACCCCACACGTCAATTTTAATTCCCCCTATACCATTGTGTCTGTCGATTCTTTCGTCCCCCTCCTCATCTCTCGTTCCTCCATCCCTCAATCACTTCCTCCTGATTGGTTGTGAGTGCGAGGCTGAGATGCGGAGCCAACGTTGCCAAAACTAATTCTAGGAATGTCGTCCGGAGTTGAGTGGTCGAAAAGTCGCGAGGAATGCGGAGCGCGTCGATCAGCATTGGGTTGAATGGAGCGAGAATTGGAGGCGGGGATGATTTCCGTTGCCATCAGAAAAAAAAAATCGACTACACCCTTCCGTCCGGCGGCGGTATCGTGGCTTGATTTTTTAAGCCCTTGAATTTTTCAAGTTTTCCGTTCACTTCGCTTCGAATTCCATTTCGTGGACCTTTAGGTTCGAGCGTGACGTTCTCTTCGGTGACAGCCCTGTCAAAGGAGGGAGCAGGACGCAGACACATACGGAAAGTGCCGTGGTTAAAATTACGCTAGGCTTTTTGGGATTAGGTGCGCTCTGTCATTGCGTTCATTCATGTGAAGGAGGATATATGCTTTACTCTTCCTTTACTCCCATTAATGCTAAATGTGGCAAAATTGAACTCCTCGGCAGTCTTAGTGAGGAATATATCCGTAAAAAGTTTATTTTCTAATAACATCAGTGTTAGCGAGAGTTTCATCGAAGGTTGTTTCATTGGACATGGAGAGATTTACACTCTGATCCTATGTAGGTGTGGATGAAACTTTTGATCGGATCTCATGTTGTAGGGCAGAAAATTTAGCCATTGTTAAAGATGTTTTGTCGTTGTAAATATTTTGTAACTGATTGATGAAAGAGTCCTAAGTGGGCTGAACTAAAGTGTGTGGACGACAAAAACAAGCAGAGGAAATGAACTGGGCATATTTGTATAAAAATTACTACATGCCGAAACGTATAAAATCTAAATGTAAGGAATCGAATGGTAGGAATTCACTACGAGTGCAGCAGCAGGAAGAAGATGTAACGTAATCGAATGAACTTAATTTTAGGATAAACGAGACACAACGATAAATGCGCTTTTGTATTTCATCCCGGATTTAGGCAAATTAGTCATTATCAAGTTCCTCAGTGCACGTGAGCATAAGAATAAGCCGTACCATCAGAATTGTTGCTAGGTGTTTCGAAAATAATATTTGTGATCAGCAAATTCCCATAAAAATTATATATTATTTTTGTATAGGGAGCAATAATTTTTCCGAGTAAATTCCCATTAAAAGCATTATATTATTGTTTTATAAAGAGCTATAATTTTGGTGTTCAGATAACCTAATGAAAGACGTTTTGAGAGCTGGCGGTGGAATTTTCAAGCAAAAGTGATCCATTATTAATCAGAAGTATTAAAGCTGGAACCCTTATTTATCTGGCGTAGAAATTATAAAAATGGAATTTTGAGTCTAATAAAAATGAATGTGCAAAGGAAAGAATCTTTTCAACGAAACCAATTCTTGGGCTCAAGTTTGGACTGAGATTTTACCAAAAAATTGCCGTCATTGTTGGTATTCGAACTTGGACCCTGATGAGAAGCCAGTTCCGAGGATATATGAGTAGGTTCCTATACCGGAGTTTATAATGAAAGCATGTGAATGACGAGTTCAGGGGTGCAGTTTATGGTGGTTAGGCAATTGATGCGTTGTGGAGGGAGGAGAAGAGAAAGGTTGCGATGAGCAATCATGCGTCACGTATGTTAATTTTTACCCCCTGAGTGCAAATGATGACTCAATAACGCTAAGAGATCACCCTCGGTAATCAAACACGCGGAAAACTAGTGTGCCAACCACTACACCATTCTGCTACAGTTCTTACATTCCTATTATCATAGTTGTGTGGCAACTGAATAACTATTTTTCCAGCTGCTTTGAGTCTTAAAAAAATAATGTTGATCACTACCACCGTCATTGACGCCTCACCAAATCAGAAACGATTTTAATTCAACATTTTTCTGACCGAGATGTTTTGAAATTTCTCGATTCTTTTTAACTTTTATCAATTACCCAGAATATTCACGTTAGATGCTCGAAAAGATCCGTAGGTAAATATTTAAAGCCAATTCGCTAGCGATATGTCCTGACTGATTTACATGCTGTAAAAGTTGCTTTTTGAATCGACTTGATTAGATGGTAGTAGTTATTCGGGGGAGGCGACCGGCAACTAAGATCATTAGGGTGCCATTTAGGGTAGATGAGTAAATGGAAATATGAGAGATAATTTTCTAGTAACGGAGGAAATCTAGAATAAAACTAGGCGTCAGAAGGAGCCTACGCTTAACAGTAGATGCGTAGGGGTCTCCGATTTAACGTCCCATCAGAAGGACGGAGTACTGAACTCGAAATGCTCTTCACGTTGCCTGGATATGAAAGAAAAATCGATCCCCTTGATTGGACAATCCTGAGAATCGATACTGTTACTCTTAATTCACATGCTAAATGAGTTGGGCGGGCTTCTTTCTTGCATGCAATGCCAGAAGTTGGGTATTGTGAAACTAATAATTGTTTACATCCTTTCTGGTGAAAGTACTCTACCAACTTTAAAAAGCACTTAGCTTTGACGGGAGAGTTTTTGGTATGCATGATGCTTGTCATTTTGCCATATTTACTCGAAACGTTGTGAGATTTTATTTGTATTTTGAAATGTCGTAATTGATTCTTGCCATCGTAATAAGTTTTTAAAATCAACGGTGAAAGTTTGTGACTGCGTAAATACATGTTTATTTAATGCTACATGGTTAATTGCTAATTTTTAATTATTGATGTAATGTCTTCAAGGACAATTTCACAAAGTTGATTTTTTATTTGTAGCTGGCTTTGGCAGATGAACATCTACCTCGAGATTCGGCTACTTCAAGGGTTTTAAAGTCCTATGCTGTCGTGAAAACCGCTGCTTTAATGGAAGAAGATCGTCATTTCCAGGTTAGTGCTGTTACGATACTCATCTCCTTAACGCTTGATAGATTTGCGGTGAGGATACAATTTGACCGATATCTCGTCGATAATGGATGTTTATTTTATGCTTTTTTGTCTTGAATGTGTAACTATCTTCATCATGATAAATTAAATTGATAGTGCTTGGCGTGCATTTCGCGTAAGGGTAATGCAACCTTGGTGCGCTGTTAGTAATATTACGATACGACATCAAATAGTACTTCGGTGATGCGATTTTTCTTACGCTATTGACTGTAGTGAAATTAAGTTATAGTTGATTGATGATTTACAGATTACTGGGTTTTGAGTTATAGTTCATTTATCTGCGCTTGTTATTATCAATTTATTTTCAACATTTTACCACTTGATATTGAAGAGGGTACGAAAATGATGAATGTTTCATGAGCGCGAAGAAGTAGAGAAAGATTGTGTCATGGATGGTTTAAAAGCTGGTTGAATATATGAAGATTTCTCTGTGAGTTTCAATGTTGGAAATGCGGATTGGTTAGAAAGGATACCTCGGTGGGAGAGAGCAGGAAGTAACCGTTCACAAAACTACCACTATCAGGGAAAAATTTATGAATAACCGCTTGTATTCATACATCTACATAATACCCAGCAAGCCACCATAAAGGTGCGTGGAGGGGGTGAATTCTAACCAAACATGTACTACATATCATGCATAAAATAGGATTAGTATGAATATATTAGTCTAACTTCACCATTTAAAAAGATAAAAATAGCAAAGTAAGCATGCGAAAACATGCTGTTAGTTGGGCTACCTTCAAGTCCTTATACCAACATGCTACTACCTATGCTATACATTGATTCACTCGTATCGGACATATTTACCGCTAGTCATATCCCTAATTGTACGAGGAAAAAAGGACATTTTGAATCTGTCAGTTCGGCAATCAATTTCTCTAATTTTGTTATCATGGTCCAGTCTACCATAGTAAGTTAGGTTTCGCAAAATATTTTTAACGTCATCACTGAAAATATTATCTTGGAATGTATTTAAGAGATTGAGTCTAAATTTCAACCTGCGATCTGGCAATGATTCCCATTTAAATTCATTTAATATACTGGTTACTCTAATATAGTCATCGTACCGTCCCTTTACAAATCTTACCTACCGATCTTCGCTGCACACGTTCAAGTTCATTAATTAGACCGATTTCGTAGGGATCCCATATACCATTATTATATTGTGTGTTATAGTGTGTATGTGTTGATTGGCTGCACGGAGGATAAAATGTTGGAAGGTAGAAGACACCTAACTACCTGCTTCATAATTTTCCTTTCATGTCCATGCACCACATTCATGGCCATTGTTATGGAAATAATTCATGTGACCCATTATGAAGAGAACAGGTATGTAAATTTGGACACGATACGTAAATTTGCTGCACAATTTTATCCGTATGAAAAAGTTTCCAAAACAGTAATAAAATGGAATAGATATGAGTCTGGATAAATGATAATTATCATCATAGGATGTCCAAATAAAATAGTAGTATTTTTGCTCTGGGTTGCACATGATGAAGTGCATGTTTGGTGTTCTTCGTTTTCTGATACAAAACCTCGTGGTGGCACGCAGGGTTTTACGGAGGTGTATATCAGGTGTGGAATCACGGATGCATCTTTCGCGTTATCGCACTCTTTATCGTTAACTCTTACCCCTAGAGTAGCGCAGGGTTAACAATAACCGTCTATAAAATTCGCTCCATTGATTGTGATAAGTAATTTGAAGTGCTATGCGAAAAATGAAGAACGGAGATCATATTCTCTCTGACTTAAGTTAAATAAAAAAATAACAATAACGCTAGCGCACGCCTTATGAAGATGCATGATCGAGGCCCAGAAGCATTTGGCGTAGGGGTCATATGTAGTCAAAGTTGAGTAGTTGGGATGTGAATTGAACGGGTGGCGGGGTTGGTGAAAAAAAGAGTGAGGAAATGTGGGAAAATTCGGGTAGAAACCGGTTTCGTCACGTTACTGTTGTAAGGGTGTGAGCAAATTTAGGCTATGGCTATTTGTTGTTCGAGGTGTATTCAGGTTCCTTACATAGCTTTAAACTCTATTTCAATGCGAGAGTAGTACTCGCGTGTCAAGCTTACGTCTCTTATTGCGAAAATAGAAAATTTTGTCATTGGAGCTGCTTTGAAGAACATTGACTTAATAAGTATTTTGCATAGTTACTTTTTATATTACAGATATTCTTAAGAGCTATGATGTGTTTCTGTAAACTACTATTAAACAGATCCGTCCCGCAAAAATACCGTCTCAGGTACTATTCTTAATGGCTTGAATCAATAATCAATATGAATGATGAAGAATGCCAGAGTTATATCTTTTATGTCTTTGCAGTCTGATGTAAGGCATGTCCAAGTTATGTGATGGTACATTTTTTTCATTCTTTTGAATTAGCGATCATTAGATTGAATATCATTGTAGTCTCTTTTTTACTAAAAGATGATTACTTAAATTCGGCAGTAACTATTTTCACTGATATCTCGTTTGATGACATTCTATTCAACAGTAGTCTTAGTTAGAAAAGTGGAACTCGACATCATTAATGCATCAAAGAATGAAAGACCATGTGCTCATGGGATAAAGAATGTCTGGAATCCTTTGAGAGATCACGAACGGTTAAACTACTTATGCTGCATATGAGAACAGTATTCCTGAGTAAAAAAATGTAGCCGAAGTGATTAATAAATACTTCAGCGAGTAAGGAGGATGTGGCGATGTTATCACTAAACCTCCTGTTTACTGAAGAAAATTCACTTAAATTGTTTTCAGGAAATCAATCGTAGTATGCGTTGCTTCATAAAATTTGTATAAATGGAAAAATAGAAATTTGTATAGCAGAAGGAAGACATTCCTAGGCTAATAGTTTTGAGTATAATCAGATCAGCATTTTCGAACCGGTGGAATGCATACCACTAGTGAGACTTCGAAACCTACTGGGTGAGACTCGAGGCGGCTGAATACGCTCCCCACTCTTAACTTCTGTGAGTGTCTTGTTAATACGTAGGTATGTCTACAACGTACGCAATTCCTAACTTACGTACGGAAAGTGGAAAAAACTGAACTTCTCTTTGTGCCTTGGTGGGACATGGTTTTTCTGAGGCTAGAAAGTAGGATGACTTTAAAGGTGGTAAACCTGTCTCAGATGGACCAGCCGGCGAGTGCCTTGATCACCGACATAATTTTGAAATAGGCGAGGCGAATTCACTCCGCGATTCTCCGGCAATGCCCTGGTCGATACCAGGGGGATTGAGTGCGGATCTCCCAAAACACCGCTCACCCTGTTCGCGGGGTTACTCCCTCCCTCGTTGCAAGACTCGAGCCGGCTGAATACGCTCCTAGAACAGAATTCCTAAGTAAAGAAATGTAGTCGAAGTGATTAATAAATACTTCAGCGAGTAAGGAGGATGTGGCGATGATGGCGAGAAGTTTTGGGTCCTACCCACCCGCCCGTGTCCTCCACACTCGCAATCGTCCGCCTCGAACATTTCACAACTGAGACACGTTCTCATCTCTCTCCTGGCGGATAATGTCTTACAAATTAATTGAGTCAATTTCGAGATCTCTTCCACCCCTTCCAATTTTACCACACTGTCCATTGCTTTACTTTCTGGAGGGAGGGTAATTTGGAGAGGGCTTCCTGAAAAATAAATTCTTTCATAAAAATATATGGGGGTGGCGGGTAAGGATAAATATTCATGAGCGTGTTTTTTTTCTCTCCTTGGGAGATCACGAGGCCAATCGCCGTCCTCGGAATAATTCCACCGGATCCGTGGCGGGTGAAAATATTGCCACCCACTCTGACGTCACCTTCCTCGTTCCTATTTAATTAATCCTGGAATTGTGTTCCGGCTAGACAATCTAGGGATTACTAGACAATCATTTCATCGGAACCTCGTCTGCTTCCCTGATAAGGATTAGGTATGTGGTGACCTAGTCGAGTGACCTCCTTTGTAATGGAAAAAAATGGGTCACTTGAGCAAAAAACGTCATCATAGAGTATATCTTCCACCATGAATTATCGTGTTCACTGAAGAGGAACGGGTATGAAGTCAGCTCTGACTGGACTCATAATAATTTATTCCTCAGAGCTCGCATAACAATTAGTCACGTCTGGGGACACGCTCCGTGGCTTATCACCCAGATTTTTCACAAAATGAATACATTTAACTCATGTTATAATTTCTGAAATATTCTTGTAATAATGTCATTTGAATGGCATAACATTGATGTGTAGTGGCATTTGCGTAATGCTTAATTAAGAACATCATAGGAATTACCAAAGGCAGGTTCGACCCTTATTGAAGGCAAGGGAATAATGCCTTGACGGATTTAAAAAAGTCTTTATATCCTTTTGCCATGCATTTTGCCCAATTGCTAGTGTAAAAGTAGCGCTCTCGAATTGAAGGATTTTAATTGTTTAAATATTTGTTCAGTTGTAGTTCTAGACATGTCTTCGAATTTTAAAATTTTTAGGAGCGAAATCATGAATGGGCGTATTTTATTTAACCGGCTGTTTATATGATATTAATTAGCAGTGCTATTCAGTTTCATTGTCCCGCTGAAATAGCAGAATTAGATATGGTAAATAATTCAAGTCATTTTGCTCCTTCCTTTTTTTTGCTGTGAAATTATAGGAAACACGTGCGTTGTTGAAGCGAGTTGGAATATAGATGTGACTTCCGACGCGAATCCTAATAGAGGATGTGTTATACACGTACAGAATTGGATTTGCCATCAGCAGTGTCAGAAAATATGGCTCACGTTATGTGTAATATGTATTATAATATATATGGGCTGTCTTTCATCAATGATCGCATCTAAAATGCCGTTGAAACTCGTTAATTTAAAACATTACTGCTTTTGAATCTTTCCTTCTCTTTTCCATCGCGTAACATTTCACTTCCAATACGGATCCTCACGATATTTCCTCAAATCACTAGTATCTATCCTTCGGTCGAATTGTTGGACGAATTCTGCGAACGCAAATTAGGATTCGTAATATAACGTGTAGTATATCGTACTATAATTCGTTGATATGTACTGTTTGCTATAGCGAATCGCCGACCGAAATATTTGGCGTATTTTTATCACGTATTATCAAGCGGAACTTGAAGCACATGTTGAGTTACGTTTCTTTCCATGTGTCGAACTTGGTCTTTGAAAACTTTTTCTTCCATTTGATATTTTTTTCTTCCGATGGAGAAGACATTTTCCAAAAGTAGTTGTCGCGAAAGTTGATCGGTTCCTTTCTATTCCTCTCTTGTTGATCCGATACTTTCTCACCTCCTCAGCTCAAACTTCCGCCCCTCAACTCGATGGGCGTCCTAAGCTCTCACCAAAGTGCCGGATTATGGAAAGGAAACCGATATATTGTCCACTCCGAACCCTTACTCGAGCAAGGGGGGAGGGAAGGACCCAAAGCGCTCGAAATAAAAAACTACGCTGCGCGCAAGAAAAAAATTAACGCCGGACTTCGTGAATTTCGAAGTCGAAGTGGCGCAGCATCCCCGCCACGGGACGCCTTCGGAAGTGAGTTCTGGTAGCCGAGCGTCGTGGATGGAAGGAGAGTTGAAGCGAAAGGGTTCGTGGTGCCCTATTTCCCCGACCCTTATACCCCGAGTCATCTTCAACCCGTTGCCCTTTCCCCCGCGACCAAATCGTAGCCATCGCCCCACTCACTCCAGTCCCCCGAACATCCTGTTCCTAAACTACCATCGGTTTCCTGGACTTACGAAAACGCTATTTCCTCCTCAGGGTCCTCGTTCCCTTCCTTCCTTTTCCCTTAACCTGCCTCATCGTAACCGTCTTGCTCCCCCACCCGTCTGCATCACCACCCCTCCACGGACCACACCCTTATTCTCCCGCCCGACCCCGATCCCTTCCCACCCATCGGCCTCACCTACCGGATTCCCTCTCCCTATCCGGACCATCGTTCTCTATAAGCCCTTCCGCGGCTTCTCCCGCCGGAGGAAGTTTCCTCGAGAAATCGACTATCCCGCCTCCTTTCAGTCTCTCCATCTCCAAACCTCTTTTTTCATGGCTTTCTCTCTACTGCCTTCACGTTCCCTCCTGTAGTCACTCCTTTAAGTTTCGTGTATATTGGCCAAACAGCGCGTTTCCTTAGGCCCCACTCTAAGATTAATTCCTTATATTTTTAGTTTATCGGATTCACTTGTACTTACGAGGGAGAATTTTGACTTATGATGATAATTTATCGTGGCTATGCTGTACTAAATTGTTCGTAATATTTTCTTTTCCAATAGCTTTTAATTTTCCCAAAATATTTGGAAGCTCATTTCTAAATTTCAAAACATTTCATTGGTCCAATTCCTCTAAAAATTAATATCCAGTAACACTGTATCTAAGTATTTAGTAATACCAGTTTGCATTTCTTTCATTGAACTTCAACGCTGTTATTTGAACTAGGCTGAGTTATTCTTAGAAACGTCGCTATCTAACTATCCGCGCCACTTTCAGCATCTTACTTTTATGTAATTATTTAATCAAGCATCAAATTTTAGATGATCGATCAGTATTGAGTGCAGTAATATTGAGTATATATGTAACGTATAATTAAAAGATAGCGGAAGTAACAACTGCTCACTTATTCTGTATATTCTACTTCATAGATTCCATTATGATCATTATAATAATCCTGATAAGTTCTAAATAACTGTCCCGTATAAATGTGAGACTAAGTTTCTCCGATTAAAAGCTCGTCAATTAGCAGCGAAAACTTCAACGGAGTTACCGGCTGTTCCTTTAAAGCTTCTATAATTTCCACAGGGAAAGAGGACGTCTTGGTAGCTCAACTGGTAGAACACATGGCCGGAAATCTGGGAGTCCTGGTTTGAGTCCCGCATTCCTTCCCTTCCTTCTGCGTAATGCATATTTCTTCCGAATCCGTCCTTTAATATAATAATTTTAAAATTGTTTCTTTCTGTCTATAGTTTAATACAGTAAGACTTGTTTTCATCAACTTAGCTGATAAATCACTGACAAACATTTTTTTGTTGCTTCAGTAATGAAAATATACAGCGTTGAAGTAGAAGGAAATAATTTCAGTTTTTCACTGTGCTGTTTATAAAACCAAGGGACTTTTTTTAAAGCTGCCATCATCCATTTTTGCTCTTCGAATCTTGAAGGAACGGGTAATGTCATATGCGATTGAAAATGACGCACAGAAGTATACATAGTGGATAAAAAGTAGGAATGGTAGAGGGAACTATGTACAAAATAATGGTTAAAATGTGGGAAGCTTAAATGCCGGTGTTTATACTGCCACTGGCGTTTTTGGCATTTGATCCTCACCACTATGATATTTGATTTGAAATCCGCCCGTGTACTAGATGGTAGCGTCGAGAAAGTAACAGGTTCTGCTCTCATATTGTCTGAATTTATCTGACTGCGAAACTCGGTGATCTTAAATCTGCCGCCGTTACCTGACAGGCATTTGAGTTGAAGATCTTTAACAGTCTGGAGCGTGTGGATTATGTACTTAATCATAGCATGCTCTCATTTTATATTTATATTGAGCTTGCTGCAGAATATGGCGTTAGTTTTGACCCTTTTCTGTTGGTGGCTGGAAACAGCGATTCATAAACAATCATTTTATCACAAAAAATACTGCCTCCAAAGACCATTTGGAAATCATTCATTCAGATATGGCGCACAAGAGCTCAGTTCTCGGGAAACATATTATTAAAAATCAGAGTGATGAAATTTGGCGTTACTGTGTGAAAAATATTAAGGTTGAAATAGATTGGGAAGAATAAAGGTTGTGAATTCGTACCAAGTATATTATTTTTATCCTACATGGTTCAAGTATTACATGTTTGATAATACTTGCTGATGACGATTGAGATCTCTCCACAAGGATGAGATCTTCCCATATTTGAAAAAATGTATTGCATGCATTCTTGATTCTCTATGTTTCAATTGATAAATAAATTGAATGCAGCTTGCTGAAAACGCTAACCTTTTCATCCTTTACCGTCTTATAATACATCCAGATACACTGTGTAGTGTAAATCCATATCTTATTAATTAAGCGTTGCTTGTTGCAAAAAAAGGACAATGGAGGAAATTTTCGATGCCATTCGAAGGATGCTGCATTTAATCGATTTTAGGATTTTTTCGGAAACAAAAATCGACGGAAGATTTATTTATGGGTGATAAGATGTTGCGATAAAATGGTGTTGAGCGAGAAGTTAGAGCGAGTGTAAGTGTTATACAACGGAAAATATCTCAGCACAAAAGCTATTGAAGAGGAAAGCGATGTGGAAAAGGATGATATGGGAGCATCCGTATTAAGATCAGAATTTGACGCTGTAGTAAGGGACCTTCGGAAGAATAAGGCTTCTGGTATTGATGATGTCCCTGTAGAACTAATTAAAAATGGAGGAGAGAAGACATTAACTCATATTTACAAAACCATCTGCGACATGTACTCAACAGGAAAAATTCCTAGGGACTTCGAGAAAAACATCATCATTCCTATTCCCAAGAAGAAGAGAGCGGAGAAATGTGCAAATTTTAGGACTATAAGCCTGACGACACATGCATCGAAGATACTGACCAGGATCATCTACAGAAGAATAGAACGATAAGCAGAGGAGTTCCTGGATGAAGATCAATTCGGATTTAGGAAGAGTAAGGGTAAGAGGGAAGCAATATTGGCCCTTAGACTGCTCATAGAGAAGAGAATGGAGAAGAACAAGCCGACGTTCATTGCATTTGTGGATTTAGAGAAGGCTTTTGACAACGTGGATTGGGATTCAATGCTTGGAATTCTGAAGGGAATTGGAGTGTGAACACTGTCTATACAAAAACCGAGTAGCTGTGATTAAATCTAGACCCAGCTGTGAAGAGGCAAGAATAAGGGAAGGAGTGAGACAAGGCTGCGCACTGTCTTCCGTAATTTTTAATGTTTACATCGAGAGAGCCATCAATGAAATCAAAGAGAAGTCTCCTGGAGTGGCTATCCATGGAGAAAAAATAAGCGTATTGCGATTCGCTGATGACATAGCACTCATAGCAGAGATAGAGAGGGATCTGAACAAGATTCTAGTAACCATGGAAAGGACAATGGCCAGATATCAGCTGAAGATAAATAAGGAGAAGACCAAGATATTGGTGTGCAGCAAGAAAGAAGAGGCGAAAACCAATGTCAAACTAGGAAAACAAAAACTTGAAGAGGTTAAAGAGTTCTGTTATCTAGGAAGCAGAGTAACCAACGATGGACGAAGCAAGAAAGAAATAGTGAGTAGAATAGCCCAGGCAAAGAGGGCATTCTTTCAAAAGAAGAATCTACTTACAGCAGGAAATACAAGCATAGAAGTAAGGAAACAGTTCATCAGAACATACATCTGGAGCATTTTTCTTTACGGCAGTGAATCATGGACGATGAGAGCAGCGGAGAAGAAAAGGGTAGAAGCATTTGAAATGTGGTGTTACAGAAGAATGCTGAAGATTAAATGGATCGACCGAGTAAGTAACGAGGAAGTGCTATGAAGAGTAGGAGAAAAGAGAAGTCTGCTGACAACTCTAAAAAGAAGAAGGGAAAACTTAATCGCTCATATCTTGAGACACGATGGCCTGATGAAGACTATCGTCGAGGGAAAAGTGAACGGGAAGATTGGAAAAGGCACCCTCGTATGAGATACATGGAACAGGTTGTGAAGAATGTAAAAGAGAAGAATTACACCACAATGAAAAGGTTGGCCGATAGAAGAATCGAGTGGAAAGCTGCGTCAAACCAATCCTGTTGACCAGTGATGATGATGATGAAATGAGAACCGCTCACTCAGACTCATCGGCAACACTGGCCACCACATATATTCTCCTTGTGTGATAGCTCAAAGCCCAGTAGCAACTAAACCCACAAAGGTTCTGATAATTGCCTATTTAAAACCTCAGAATAGTAGCATCTTGTAGTTACATAATAACATATTTCTCGCAAGTAGAGGGCACGTAAGTGTAGGGGAAAGTTATATGTAGGCAGCATATCTTTGCACCATGTTCTTTTGGGGACTGAATGGAGCGGCAGATAATAGCGAGGAGTGCCGTTCTCTAAAAGTCGAATGCGCATTGTAAATGCTGATTAGAAAATTCCCACATTTTCCTCGTAAAATATATGCGTGTTATAAACAGAAAATTGAGGCATAAAAGACATCACGTTCATTGCAGAGTTGACTTACAATGGCTAACAGGTAGGGTGGGTGACAAGTGGCGATTCTGCATCTGCACATCTGCACGACCTGCTTCGCCTTGCCCTCTTATCTTGTTCTGCTCATTGGGGCTTATATTATTGCTGTACGGTGGGCCTAGAAACTTCCAAAGTCGGTGTTCATACTTTGTTTCTTTGCTCATCAATTCATTTATTACCAAGTTTATGATGTAGTTCAAAAGACAGCTAAGACAACCAATTATTCATTCAAACCAAGGTTTTTTTGGGTCAGGTATAAACGGGAAAAACTCAAATTTGGGGGCCTATGCTGAATTCGGGGCCTAGGGCAGACCACCCCCACCGCCCTCCCCTCGCTATGCCTCTGGTAATAATAGCAGTATTTAACTACGATTCTTTAGTTCTTAATTACTGCTTTAATTAGGTAAAGCTGTGAAGAGGCAAGAATAAGGGAAGGAGTGAGACAAGGCTGCGCACTGTCTTCCGTAATTTTTAATGTTTACATCGAGAGAGCCATCAATGAAATCAAAGAGAAGTCTCCTGGAGTGGCTATCCATGGAGAAAAAATAAGCGTATTGCGATTCGCTGATGACATAGCACTCATAGCAGAGACAGAGAGGGATCTGAACAAGATTCTAGTAACCATGGAAGTTGAAGAGGTGAAAGAGTTCTGTTACTTAGGAAGCCGAGTAACCAACGATGGACGAAGCAAGGAAGGAATAGTTAGTACAATAGCCCAGGCAAAAAGGGCATTCTATCAAAAGAAGAATCTACTTACAGCTGGACATACAAGCGTAGAAGTAAGGAAACAGTTCATCAGAACATGCATCTGGAGTATGTTTATTTACGGCAGTGAGGCATGGACGATTAGAGCAGAGGAGAAGAAAAGGGTGGAAGCACCAGAGTACTGGTGTGGAAGCATTCGAAATGTGGTGCTATAGAAGAATGCTGAAGACTAAATGGATCGACCTAGTAAGTAACGAGGAAGTCCTAAGAAGAGTAGGAGAAAAGAGAAGTCTGCTGAAAACTCTAAAAAGAAGAAGGGACAACTTAATCGGCCATATCTTGAGGCATGATGGCCTGATGAAGACTATCGTCGAGGGAAAAGTGAACGGGAAGATTGGAAAAGGCAGGCCTCGTATGAGATACATGGAACGGGTCGTAAAGGACGTAAAAGAGAGGAACTATGTTAATATGGAGAGGTTGGCCGTTAGAAGAATCGAGTGGAAAGCTGCGTCAAACCAATCCTAGGATTGTTGACTGTTATCCTAGGATTGTTGACCGATAATAATGATGAGCGAGAGGAAGTGGCTGAAATGTGCGTTGAGTATGATGGTATGGATTGAAAAATAAAGTGTAAGGATCTGATGAAGCATTCATTCCCTGTGAGCAAAATCGTGGTAAGAGAGGAGCTATAGATGCCATCTCGTTGTCCTATAATATTTTACATTTCTGTGTTCCCATATGCCTGCCTAAATTTTTTGAAATACAGGAATATGGTGGTGATAGTGAAAGCAAAATTTCCGATTAAAAAATGGAAAATGTTTCTCGATGAACTTAATATTAATGGGCGTGTCAAAAGTGAGTTTTGTGGACGCAGGGGTGTGCCATAATTCCATAAGCATGCCAAGCGTGAGGGTTAGCTTGAAAAGTTATTTTGCTTTTTATGGCTTTGGTCTTTCCGTCTTTTTAACTTAAAGGGGTGAACCTCGCCAATCGTATCTTCTTAAAACTGTCACAATAGCGGATTTATTTACTACTTCATAGAATGTAACCGTATCGCATAGTAGCAGGGTGGGATTTTGGACGAATGGTGGCAAAGCGCTAAAGATTTATGTGCATCTACGTGATACCCTGCAAGCCACCGCGAGGTTGTGTGGCAGGGTGTATTTATGGAGGAAAATTTAATTATGGAAATAAAAGGTAATTTTATTGTTATAAGATAACGCAGAACTTTGGATGAAGTATAAAGGAAGTGTTTTAGAATTATTTTATAGACTGTAGGATGATATGTTCGCAAAACCTTGACCAAGAGGAGAGAGAGTGAAGATAGATTAAAGGTGTTAGGAGTGCGGGTTTGGAGCACGTTGAACAGACTGGGAGAAAAGCGACGAAGGGTCAGCCTAAAAGTGGGAGGAGGGGAATTTGTTGGGGAGCATTCGGAGATCGAGGAAGAGATTGAGTAGGTGGTTGAAACAACTTAGCATAGATGATGAAGTATTGAGAAAGGACTCCTCCGTTTAAAAGGCAGAGTGCCGGGAAAGCAAGGAAGAGGAAGAAAAAAAGGCATTTCAGATCGGACGAAGTATAATATAAGATAAGGGAAAGGGAACTGCTCTGAACTGAACTATTAAAACAGAGGAATTTTCTATCATATACCTCTCTAACATGTAGAAAACTGAAAAATAAACTTTATTTTGTTATTTAAGCAATTTTGAGAAGTCATACAACCCATTCTTTTTCTCATGTTATCCGAGATAGAGTTTACTACTAGTAGTATACTCTAGTATACTAGTAGTAATTTTTATAACTGTAACGTGCCTCTGAAGGAAGAAATAAGGAAAATTGCCGATTGGCTGCGCTCCTAGATCAGGTGGGAATTGGGAAAATGAAGAAGCTGTTTGTCATTGCGCTGTTGAGCAAAAATTCGCTCCCAGATACGCTTCAGCTTAGCCGTGACCTAGTCGACCGGAAGGCGGGCTGCTTCGGAAAGTAGAATAACGTTCGATCGACCAATAAAATTGTCTCTCTCTCTCTCCTCCTCTTCGTCCCGTCATCCACCGCCGCAATGTCTGAATGAACCCATTCTACGCCGTATCGGCCCTTTGATAGCGTGGAAATGAACCGAGGCTCAATCTCTCGAACTCGCCTTGCGCTGCCGATCTCGTTCTCGCTGATCGATAGCGGAGACTTTGGCGGATTTCCGCCGAACCAAAGGTGTGTTTGGACGTGCGTGCGTGGACTCATGGGGGAGGGGTGAGATAAACCCCCTTCACAGTGCCTCTCCCTCCCGCTGTACCCCCTTCAATCCATGCCTGGAGTGCGGAATAAAAGGGTCCCGCATGAGGTAGAGAGCGTTTGGTGGGTGGCCAGTTTTTTCGATTAGGGATACGCAGAGGGAAGGGGGTGAGGGATAAGGCTCTTGATGAAGATGAGTGGAGGAAAAAGGGTTGAAAACTGCTGAAACGAAAGGCGATCAGATCAAAGTGGTGGACTTGAGAGTGGTGGGGTATTACCTCTGTAGGCATTTGTAGCGTTATAAAAGAGCGAGGCTCTTTTTTTTTTGGTGGGGCGTTTTGTGGGGAAGGAAACAAATGCACCGCTCCAACAGTTAGACCGAGAGCAGTTTTTTTCATCCCCCGCCGGGCAAAAAAAGTACGACGCGAATAAATGTTTAAGGCAGGAAACAAAGAATGGTGTTTTCTGCGAAATACGAAGTGAGCGTAGGCAAGAGAGAGGTAGGTTAGGGGAAGAGGGAGTGAAGAGGGAGGCGAAGGAGTTGCCATGAGGCTGCAGGAGGGTTTGGGAGGACGAGGGAAAGACAAAGAAAACAGGTCGATGTGGACGAATTTGGCGTCTTCCGAGCAGTGCTTGAGCCATTCATCCCTCCAATCCATTTCCTTAGGAATCGCTGTGCGGAATAACTCCATGTTGAGATAAAACAAAAAGTAGTGTTTGAAATTCAGATCACAAATTTTTATTGCCCTTTGCAGCAGCGTTGCCAGCGGCTTATCATAAAGGAGTGTTTCCCTTAAAAAGTTGATCGCGCGCTTAAATTTCCTTGAAATTATGAGTATTTATTTTTATCAGGCTGTCAATCATAGGTATTGATTTTTTAGTGGGCGTATGCGAGTTTTAACAAATAGAAATAATCCTCGAAAAGAAAATAAGGTGTAGAACATCATTGAGAGATTCCTCCATCATTTGATTTTGCGTATTTGTTTGATTACTTAGACGGTTGAAACCACCTAACGGAATAAAAATGGCTCATTTATTGTCAATTTTTTGATATGCCTGGCAGCTGAAAATATGTAGTTTTTGTCTGGTTCAATTAACAATGGTTTCCCAGAGATATTTTCTTGAAGTCTTTTGAATGCACCTGTTTCATCTTGTCCTACAATAGACCTTAATCACACTCTATCCACTAAAATGATTGTTTGAGGCATAAAGATTTTAAAGAAATTAGAATAATAGAATACTGTTGCGTTATATGTATATTTTTATTCAAGTTAGCAAACTCTTAAATTAATTCGAACTTAATATTGCACTGTGGCAGGCATTCAAGGTTTGTCACAATTTTTTGATGTGGAGTTCATGTGAGTATATGGCGGGAGTTGATCCTGATGTGGTACCACGTGAATTATTCTCATATTTTCGCCCAGAGGTCTATTTTCGTTACATCATAAAAGAGTTGGTAGAGGGTGCTTTGTGGACCATGTGCGAAATTGGTGTCGGGTCATTGACCACTGAACGATACCCGGGTGCGGGACCTAGGAGTTGCAGGAACCGGATGAGATGCTCCTCACCGAAATCGAGTGGCTAACTCATGTACAGAACCCGGGTGCGGTGCCCGAGTGTTTAACCCATGGTGATACCTCGGTGTCAATAACTCGTTGGTTTTATGGGAGTAACCCAGATGTTGAACTCGTATGTGGAACCTATGCCCGCAATGTGGGAGTGAACCTGAGTGTAAAACCGGCGGGGAACCCATCATTACGCTCGGCATATTCATAAACATGTGAAGAAGCTAGAATATAGAGAGGAGTTATGACAGGTTGTGCAGTATCCCTTGCAATCTTTGTCAATATTGAGAGAGCAATAAAGAAGTGAAAGAGAAGGATTCGGAATTAAATATGTACGGAAAACAAATTGGCCAACTGAAGTGAACAGAGACTTATGAAACGTCTCTGAAATTCACATAGCATCAACCTTGACATAGAAATTCCCGAAAGTCCGTAAAATGAAAAAAAAGGTAATAGCGTGCAGTAGGACAGTAAAGCCCTAGACTACGTTAAACTCTCTTACCAAAAGCTAGAAGAGGTAAAGGAGTATTGCAATATCTGGGAAACAGAATAACCAGCAAAGACCGAGGATAGAAGAAGGAAATAGCAGAATAGCCCGGGCGAACAGGGCATTTCTCGTAAATAATACGGGCTGAAAGTAAGAAAACACATTATTAGAGCTTGCATCTTGAGTGTGCTCCTCAACAGTGCTGAGGCAGCAGACATTTGGGATTGGAAGCATTTAAAACTTAGTGTCATAGAAGAATGATGTAAATAAAACCTCTCGTGAAACGAGTCTATTTATAAAAATATACTTCAAGCTATCTTGTTTCTACTTCTTCTATTCTTAAATATCACATTCATGATTAAATATAGATATGTTTACAAAAAGAATATATTTCGCATATGATAAGATATTAACCTGAATCGCGTTTCAGTGACCTCGAATCATTTTCACATTCTCTATTTTTTCATTCCTGAAAAAATAACGCATAATTGGCTTTTGTTAAAAACTCTCCTAGGTTACAGGCTTTATTTGTTGTGCTTGTGCTCGTGCAGTATATAAACAGATGCTCGTTCAGAAACAAAACAGAACGTTGGATTGTGGACCTTTGATGTTTTGAATTATTTGTTCGACAGAATTGGACGCAACTGTAACCACTGCCTTCGCTCTCAAAGATTGATGAATTTCGTAGTACACTAATCCTTTTTTATAAAGTTTGGAATCCTTGCATGAGGGCATTGGGGAAATATAGTTCACAGTTTCTGCCGTCTACGAAAGAAAATTGGGGACAATAAGTTTATACACGCGAATTGCGGTGATTGGAATGAAAACAAGTAGTGTGAAATGGAAGTATGTAAAGGAACACTTAATACTTTCAATGGTTCTATTTACAGATAGCCTGTATCTACGCATCTACATCTAAACCAGGACATTTAGAAAATAAAATATGTACGGACGACTCTAGTTTTTAGCACTTCTCAGTCTAGTCTTGATCTCAAGTTTAAGCTCTATGGAATAGTGTAGAGAAGGACAAATGGAAAAAGATGCAAAGGAAACTTAGGCGGCAAATGTTCGGAATTTTGATAGAGCTAGGGCTCAATTTTCCACCCAAACAGTCACAAAAGCCAGGCGGGTAACTGTCCAAATTCTTGACACCGGTCTATTTGCTTTCTCTGCATTCCTGGGGACTGATTTTTGGCCCTTAGAAGATAATTTTATACTTTTGCTTGGACACTTTTAAAAGTACGTATTTGAAATCTTCTGCTTACTTTCACAGCAATTTTCTTTCATGCTACCTACTGCCTAGTGACTTTCATGTACTTGTCCCTGAAACTGATACCCACTGCCACAATATTTAAAACCACCTTACGTATTATTTGCTCATGATTAATATGTACTATTCCTTTACCTTTCTCTCGGACTCTATTGAACCTTCCCAGATGAGTCGATTCTGTGGCTGGTTACCTTTAAATAGATTATCGGGTGATCGAACTTGAGCTGTTCCCCCTGAGCTTGATAAATGGCTCCGGGTATCCGCAATATTTGCCGATAATACGATTGAATGGGTGAATCCACCGTCTGTCTGTTCTGTTGAAGCGCGTCTCGCTGTGAAAATTGAACATGTGACTTCATCCTGGGTTGCAATCGGCGTTTTGTGGTCACTGCTTTACTGTAATATCTTGATGACCTCCCGCGGCATAGAGTTTGATACACATTCTTACCCTCAACCTAAGACATTTCGTTTTTATTCTCATGCATATGCTCCGAGCGGCATGCAGTTAAACTCCTTGCACGTCATGGGCTGTTGTTTTGTATGTGTGGTACTCCTAGTCTATTTTAACACTAGGAGGACGAAAGTTTCGCTCTACCTAGAAGGACGGAAATGGGTCATTTTGACCTAAAATAGCTCAGATAGCCCTATTGATGAAAGACGAGTCGTTTTCCGAAACTTTGTTGGAGATGGAGGCATTGACCAAGCGGAAGACCCTAGAAACCTTCACGCAACTAATACGCCGGGAAAACACTAAATGTTACTTGACCCAAAACGTTTTCTTAGCATCGAAGGATCGCTTTTTCTTCGCGTAGATTATTTTTTCAACCCATGATATTAAAGACTTTATCTATAAAATACACAACAGAGTATTATTCTACATTAATTAATAAAACAAAATAATTTCTGTTATCCTCTTCAGCCGTCAAGTATGCTCAAGCTTCACAGGTTGGAATATAAAAACACACCTGTTTTAAAATTACATATCATAAGTTTTCTAGCTAAAAACCTTCTGTTTGGTAAATTACAATATTGAAAGAGTTTTAGAAACAACAAATACCCATAAAAATCATACCAATTAAAATATGTGTGAAAATTTGGAAATTGCAAATAAATTTTTGCATAACGCACACACATGGTTATTTTTTCTGAACAATTTCCACTGACGCTTTTTACAATAAAGGAATACATTTGCTGATTTGTTTTGTAATTTCTTAATACCTAGCAGTGCTTCCATTTCCGACCATTTGGTGTAGTAAAGGGACCGCTAGTGTCCATTTCGAGGGAAGGTGAGCCTTTCATCTCAATCGGAATCCCCAATACTTCTTCTAGCAGTCTTTGAATACACTTCTTTCTGGTCAACTTACTATTCGTTGCTTCTTTGAAAAAAAACTTAGTAGTTCATGACACATTTTACAAAATATTGAAATATAAACATCAATTAGCCACCTTTTATGTCACTGAGTGAGTTGAGTATTTTCTACACATGCCATCCAATATGTCAACTTCTATTTCATTTTAGCTATGAAATAAGTCTCCGGTTTCCATTTGACCTGTTTCTTTGATATGTCATTTATTTTTTCCCGTTCATTGCCTTTTTTTGTATACCATTTTTATCGTGCTGCCTTCAGCGAACTTCCATTACATTTCAATTCAGGCACAACCAAAAAAATACTTGAAAATTTCCATTACCTACCTCTAGTCCCTATTCTTTCATTGTCATTATTTTAAATTTACATCTTTTTTCAAAAATCATCGTAAGTGTAGTTGTACATAGAGTACATTGACAGCGTAGGGCAGAGGTGGGAGACTTAAGGTTAAGGTTTTTGTGGGTGCCCGTATACACTTTCAGAACTTGAAGAAAAGAATAATTTATTAGGTGAGTAAAAAAACTGTAGCACTTTTCCACAATTATATTTAAAAGTATAAAATTTCACTACACGTGTTTCGGCTTACTAAGCCATCATCAGGTGTACACTCACTAACTTTTCGTGACAGCAGTGCAATATATATGAAACGGGAAGGGGGTGGGGATAGGAGCGAGTGGATAGGGGGGAGGGGAGAAGGGAATGACTAGATGGTGAGGGGATGGTGAGTGAGGGGGGTGGGGGAGGGGGGGACGGTAGCGAGGCGAGAATTATGGAAAGGAAAGAATTGTGTGAAGCACTCTAAGTAGTTTGTCTTTGGGACTAGATTAGGGAAGTGGTGGGTTATTTGGAAAAGGAATAGCAAGCAATGGGGAATGGATCCGGAACAGTTGATCATTCAACAATAGGTTATCATCGCTATGTATAATTTCCCACTGCTCCTTTGCGTCTAATCTTGGGTCTTTTCTTTCAAAATGCAGAATTTCCGGTTGAAACAGGCAGTGGTGCGATGTCTCCAGGAGGTGTTTGGCCAGCAGCGACGATTTGTCTCCCTTTTCCAAATACCTTCTATACTCTTGGAGTCTAGAGGTAAACTCCCTGCTCGTCTGTCCAACGTAATATTTATCACAGCAGAGGCACTTGACTTTGTAGACGACTAAATGGAATTTTGAATCAATGGCGTCCTTACTTTTGCACAAAATGTTCGATAAAGTACACGGATTTAAGAAATATACTTTAAATTTGTCCTTTGGGAATATTCTCTTAAGCTTGTAGGGGAGATCCCCCCCCCCCCCCCCACTCACTCACCATCTAGTCATTACTCCTTCCCCCCTTCCCCTTCCCGTATCATATATTTGCACTGCTGTTACGGAAAGTTTGTGAGTGTACACCTAATGATGGCTTAGTAAGTCGAAACACGTGTAGTGTAATTTTATAATTTTAAATATAATTGTGGAGAAGTGCTACAGTTTTTTCTACTCACCTAATATGTCTCACTTCCCCTACGTGATACCTGAAACAGTGAACAAGAATAATTTACTTAATCATCGTTTTCGCAGCTTCACATGCACTGAAGGGCGCGTGTCGTCCTGTTGCATCACCCACCCATTATGAATGACAATGCCAAAGCTTCATTGAGGATGATTAAAGACCCGTGCATGCAGTCCTGAAGGTCACTGGTTCCCCACTCCTCTCCCCAGTGTTTGAATGCCCGGTGGTGACTAGCCCTGATACTTTTCTGTTGTATTTTGCTGTTGGCTCAATCTTTCATGTGTCATTTTCTGTAGATTTCACTCACGCCTTTACCTTTTTAACTAAAAAGTCGTGGAAATTTCAAATTTGGTATTTGTTATTAATACATGTACTACTTTTTAAACCATAAATCACATTAGCCTTCTCCCAGGAAGTTTTCAAAGGTTTTTCATTTGTGGGTGTTTTCTACGTTGGGTTTTTTCCGTGATGCACTTGAGCCAGAAAGTCTCACTTTTTTCCCGCAATTTTATATATTTATCTTTTGCTTATATCTTTGATATTATCATTTGTATATTGATGGTGTTATGTTTTTCATATTGTAATTTTACATAATTTTCTAGAGTATATAACAATGTTTATCACGAGGGGTTATGTGGAAGAATGAACTTTTAGTTTGAATCCCGTTCCAATAAAGACGTTTATCTATCCCTTTCGGAATAGGTATTGCGAGGTCAGGGACACAAGAGAAAAAAAATCTTCAGCTATGCAATGAGTGCGTGGCTGTGGCGTAAATGAAGGTTGCTCCCTTGGCGAGAGACGGAAAGGACGGAGATGTGGAACGGATGGCATTACTTTTAGGGCGGGGAGCGGATAAGCATTGGGGGGAAGGGAAGGAGGAGGTTGTGTGTTGGTAGCGCGGGGCAGATGGGAGAGGAAATAAAGATTTTCGACGCAGAGGAAGAGAGGGAATCTTTTGTGTGCCCGGCTGCTCGGACGCGGAGTGAAGGAGAGGAGTAGACTCTTCGGCTGAAGATGGCGATCTAAGACGCAAGGAAGAAGAGAGGACGTGGGGCTGGCGAGAAGTTTCGAAGAGTATGTGGGGGAAAGGCATGAAGAAAGTGAGATATAAGACGTGAGCCATATGCGAGAGCAGTCATCGTTTCCGTGCGATTTGGTCCCTGTGCCCCTTCGGAAATTGATTGATTCGTCAAATTCGAGGAATATCTACCTCGATCGCATCTTCTCCGCTCTCGCCATCACGTTACGTGCGGCAGCTTTGTATCGCGTCGGGCTCGGCGAAGCACGAACGAGAATGATCGGAGCACGCTCGAGTGTAATGTGTTTCTGGGTACTCTTCCTCCGTGAACAGCTTCCTCTTTGAGAGCCTCTCTACACAATTTTTTCCGTTAGGTAGAAAGTGAATCGATCGGGAAGGAGGGGAGGAGGCATTCGCTTCAAATTGTTATTTTCTTTCAATGCAGCGTTTTCGAAAAAGGCACGTGTGGGTCTTGTGAAGAAAAAACAGATGTATCTCTCTTCGTCAATGCGGGCGAAACGTTAGGTTCTGCGGAGATGTTGAAGTAGTAATTTAGACGGATAAAGGGAGGAACACTCTTGGGTTAGAATGTTAATTTGTGACTTTTTTCGAGTAGCGCAAATTGAGTTAAAATTGAGATTAACTCTTTTTATCTCTCATTTCCTCGCTCAGAAGGGAGAAAAGCGAAACTCGTAGATGGATGAAATTAATACATTTTTTAAATCATAATTATTCAGTGCTGCTTTGGAATTATTTTTTGATACACCTTTTACACGACTCTTTCTCTATCCTCTCGGGACCATAAATAATAGAATAGAAATGTGATCCTTATGATTTTTTAATACATAATCGGCATTTTGTATCTGTGTGCGGAGGCGTTTTGGTTGAATTAAAATTGTGGCTGACGCTTTGCTTTACATCCGTTATAGTGAATTGTTTCAGATTCAGTTTTCAAATTCTGAGAACTAATTGGTGTACTATTGTTCTTTCCTGTGTTTTCTCTTTCATGAATAATTGGTTGTTCCTTACATTCTGGAATTTATTTTTTTGAGTAATTGGTAAGATGTGATAGTACTACATTTGAGGCGTCAGCTCACCATTCCGTATTAAGATGGCTGTTTTGTGTTAGCAATGCACTGAAGTTAATACTGCTTCTTCACAGCTATACAGAATAACCTGATAGCCAGCATTATTGTATTCTAATTTATTCAGCATGATATATGAAGCGGCGGAATCCAATGCTTAGATTTTTCAATCGTAGTACTATTCCATATGCTTATTATAATTGGCCACTTATCATTAGTCGTCGCTGTTTGGGGGGTGGCAACTGACAACTGGGGTCAATTTAGGGCCATTTAGGTGACCAAGGAAGGTAATTGGATAGAGGGAATATTTAGGGAACGCAGGAAGGGTGGTGAAAAACTCTGCTTCGGAATTTGCCTACTTTTAAGGATAGGCGTTGAAGGGTCCACGGTTTAACGTCGAAGTGTTCTCCACAAGGCAATAAAGTAGGGATCTGAACAACAATGAAAAATCGGCCACTAGCGAGATTAAGTTCCGGGTCCTCGGGTTGAGAGACCTCTGCTAGCACACCAAACATAACTGAGTAGTTGAGAGCGTGTTGTCATTATCTTGTATCGAATACAACTGTAGTAATATATTTGGTTTTATTGGCCATTTTATTCTTATTTTCACTTTGTCAACCATCGAGGGGAGACATCTTTCTTTATTTTATGTTTTGGGCATTGGCATGGGGACTAGAAGTAAACGAGACGAAGAATGGTATTAAATAACGGCAGAAATCGCCTTCCCATAGCAGATGGCTTGTTTACTCTGAAGCTTGCTGTTCACTCTCCATTCTCTCATCTGCAAGTCCGATTGCAGCCATTGGTGAGCTCTAGAGGGCAAGAGGTGGGGAGGGAGGGTTCTGTGGAGATATATGAGGTCACGGTCACAGGGCAGCCTCCTATATTCCGAGGCTTTTGATGCGGAAGAAGGGAAAGTTCATTCGCAAGATAGAGAGTGAAGTAGGAGTGGAACTGACGTGCCCGTGAAAATCGGGTAGTTAGGCTTGGCCTAATGGATACTCAGACACCCGTACAACTTTATGTTAATTCCTTATTGCTCTTGCACGAAATAGATATGAATTATTCATACTATTTACTACGAAGTAGAGAGTTTAGATGAATGGTGAGCTAATAAGTTAAATGAAACGAAGTTTTAAATATTTACTGATACTTTACGTCAATAGACGTTTTGAAGTCAACTTATTTCATTAATTTTTGTCGGTGGCATACAGTTGGCATACATAAAATGCACTTATATCTTCCTTGCTCCTTTCCTGTATCCCATAATTATTTTATGTTATATTTTGTACCTTCCATATCCGAGTCTCCGGGTAGCATCAGCTTTTTTTTGCCGTCATATTGGTTGGAGACTCGAGAGGGGTTGCGCGTGCGGGTAACCACGTCCGCCACCCTCGCATACCCTTCCTTCGGGTCATTCGCACGATGCAGGTGGAGGGAGGGTCCCAAGGACGGTTTTCTGCACTGGTCCCGCAAGTGTATCCTGTCGCTACCTGTACGATGGGATGCAATTGATGCTGTCGATCAGTGAGCCTTTGACCCCACTGAGCACGCCCAAGATAAAGTTTCATGTAGTAGTCCGCGAACATTTGCCGAGTTGTGCCGGTGTATATATGCGTTCTTCGCATTAAAGCTGCAGCCGGAGAGTAGATGACATAACGTCTCCCGCTGGCCTCGGCACGCTCTGCATTCGTGTCCGTCACGTTTGTCCCATAGATGAGACGACGGTACTCGAGAGTTTTGATGACAGCATCTTGGCGCGCGAGCACGAATCCCTCGATTTCGGACTTCAGACCAGCGTAACGTAGGAAGGCAAACGCGAACTCCTTCGATAGCCCATGCGTTTCCAAGTTTCGATATAAATTTCCATGCATGGGCCTCTAGGTGTGCTTGCGGAGCAAGGTATAGGTATCCTCGATAATTTTATCGTATTGTTGGTTTTGTGAGAAAAGTACCTGCCTTCTATTTCAAGAATTTTCAGCATGTGGAAGATGATGTTCTAGATTTTCTTATCGGGATGCCAAAATACTCGAGTCTTCATGAATATCTTATGAGCGAGAGTATTTATTTATCCTTTGATTCCTCTGAGCCCTCTACATATATTGGACCCTCGGGCGTCCCTTGTGAGTGAGCCTTTATGAAAGAATAATTGAGTACCGTTCCTATATACTGTTCATTTAAGAGTTTTTTTTTGCTGGAATGGAAGTATCTTGTACAGCGTCTCTGGTGCTAATCCTTCGGGAAACCTATAATCTCTATAGTAATGAAACAAAAAAAGGTAGCTCGGTCTTCACACGGTTCAATTCGTTTCGGATTGTCAATTTAAATATTTTGCTTTCACTTCGTATGTTTAAGAGGTTGATGAGAATAGTGAAATGATATTTCGTGTAGTTGAGACATGGTGTGGGATAAACCCTGAGAATTTGAAAGTAAAGAAATTTGTGGTTCAGTCGCTGAATTCGACAGAGTTGAGAATGTTATTTTGGCAGAAATGTATGAAAAGTCAAATAGTTGAGAATCTGTGATCACATGATGCCAACTTAGGAGTACTATTTACCTTCCTTTAATAACCTGTGTTGTAATTACTGCTAACTCGTGAATGGTCTTCCTACAAAGGATAGGCAATATGTGGCTTTTTTCTCTTTAACTTAATCTATTATGCTAGGAAATTTCACCATTGTGCCAAGCTGTATTTCTGGATCTTCTGATTCCCTCACCAGCCTGATACCGAATTGCGAAAAGTCCGACACTTGTGTGCTTCCATGTCATTCCTTTTTGTAATTTGATTGCACTTAAATAAAGTCAAAAGACGAAGCTTCAATTTTGTGGAATACCATTGCGGCAATAAAATGTCTTAGTGACTTCCACGCTTTTATTAAGGATTGTAGACCGGTTTCGGCAGTTACGCCATTATCACGTACAATGCATTCGGACAGAACACAACCAGTATATATACTGCAAGTACTACTACTACATCTCCCCCTCCCCCCCTGGTCAAGATCTGTGTATATACTGGTTGTGTTCTGTCCGAATGCATTGTACGTGATGATGGCGTAACTGCCGAAACCGGTCTACAATCCTTAATAAAAGTGTGGAAGTCACTAAGACATTTTATTGCCGCTTGATTGCACTTATCGGTATTGCACTTAATTTTCCATCAGAGACCGCAATCGACCGAACTTAACCATATCATCCCATTGTTTTTAGCAGGCTTTGCTAACGTTTTACTCTTCCATTGGAAATTATATTCCGAGTGTTTGAATGTTTTGCATCGTGCGTGTTCTATCGAGCATCATGTGAGTGACCTACATGATTGTAATGACTTTTAATTGCGATGACTTGTTGAAGTTGAGCTGTGACGTAAGAAACGAGAATTTATATGATGGTGTATTTTTCATTGATATGATGTTCATATTCTTTCTTATTCCTAAATTTCAAGGGAAACTTCTTCCACAAGGTCAAATGCTTTATTATCTCAAGATAATAACGAAATAACCATCTGCAACTTACTCTTCTACTTCATCAGTTCTGCGGAACTTTTGGAGGCTCGCATTGCAGGAAAGTTTTAGTGAAGCCAAGAACTTGGGTCATCCACTTTATCTTTTATTAACCAGAAAAGTACTGCTCATGCAGTTCCAAAGTGTCTCCCGGAGGTTTTCTATTGTGCACGTAAAGCGACTTTAGCTGGAAATTGGCGAATTGACAATTCGGTCCTTGATGATAATTAGTATCCACATAAGTTATTTAAACGAATGATAATTAACCTCACTGTTTCTTACAAGCTGTATATATTTTTTCCTACCTCTTATTCATTAAAATTCCTCTTGATGTGTGATAAGGCAAGTGCACCAATGGAAAAAATTAATTCGCTTCAGCCGTGTTAACAAGGTCGATAATGCGCCGGCTTAGTAATCCAAAGGACGGGTTTGAATCTCGCCTCAGGCATTCGTGTTGTGTTTTTCTCGTCTTTCTGTTTTCTCGTTTAAAATTTGATTACATGGTGCAATATAACCGCAGCAGTCGAACAGCTTTAAGCCTGACCCTAGGAATAATTTTTATTCGCGCTTAGCCAAGATCCTGCGGCTTAAAGGAAGATTTTATTTTATAAGTTTTAAAAGATTATTAACCAGAGGGTGCGCAAATAATACGGGGAACTTCTGTATCCGCTTTTGGGCCTCTATCACCACTCCTTTATGAGAGCGGGAAATGGAAGTGGCAATGGATGACACACATCATTATTCCTAAGCATAACCGATGCCAATAGGTGAAGATGAAATGGATCATTTTAGATGATATTATGTAGTTTTGGGACGGTGGTACGCGAAGATAGGTATGTGGAGGAGAAGCATGTAATGAAGTGTGGCTTGGTAAATAGTTTCAGAGCATCAGTACCTTTACTAGAGCTAGTAAAACTTTGGGAAATTTGTTTTCCAGAAAGGAACGTTACATGTTAATTTGATCATCTGAAAATAGAGTACAGGCTAAATTGGCCATGAGTGAAATACGAAATGTTGGGAACTACGCTCAACGCAACGCTGCATTGTTTACTGGGTCTGAGAATACAGAAGGGCTCTTCTTTTTTCGCATAAGGTAACAATCTCCGTTTTTCTCTTCTGTTTTCTCGTATATTAGCAGGTGCTCTAAAACCTTCTAATTGCCGTGTACTACGTTCTCTCACTAACCTAAATGCCACTGTTTTCAGCTCCTCGTCGGGAACGGGTGCATGTTAAACATAGGTGAGTTAATATTTTTAGAAAACCGAACATGGGGGGTGGGCTATGTAGTTCTTAGTTGATTCGTTTCCCTGTGTGCTTTGAGCAAAAATAACTTGCTTGAGATGGAATCTAATTATTTGGAGTGAGATTTTTCGTTTCGAGAGAATATTCCAATCCGTAACTTTGGTGATGAAAATTCTCTTCAAAAGAATGCGAGGACACTTTTGGAGGAAACTTTTCGTTCACAGTGTGAAACGTTCATCCTATGCTTATAATTTTACATCAGTGCTGCAGTATAAGCTGAATTGTTTCAGTTTTTCTCTGCTATAAAGAGCGGCGACGTTTTGCTTTTCCACCAATTAAGGAATGCGGGACACCTGGTCCATGGTCATTGGATGAAACATTTCTTGCATTTAGAGATTTAGTGTTTGGAGTATTCCATTGCAGTATTAATTTTAATGCCGGGAGAATTCAGCTTCAGAAGCGGGTGTCCGGGACTTGGAGGTACGAGGGTGAGAATATTTTCATTTCATCATCGTCCCTCACTGGTTTTACAAGAGTTAAACTTTAAACGTAAATTATGATTCCTCAACGAAATGATGGCTAATTAATGCGGCCACAACTTAGGAATAACATAGGCATGGAATGTAGTAACTAGGTACTTTCATGCTAGCTCTATGAGGGTAATTATATCATAAGCATTATAATTCTGTTTATTAAGCTTTTAAAACCCTCAAGGTAAATGAATAAATACTCCATTGTTATTGCTAGCGACCCCAAAAACGGCAGTAACTGAAATAATTTCCCTAGATTTATTTCCTAATTGGCTGTAATAGTTATTAATGGGAATGATTGTGTAAGGGATGATTTGTATATACGCTAGTAAATGTTTTACTCGCTCGCAATCAATGTGCCTTTATCGATTTTACTCCACTTTTATTTTCCTAACATATTTTTACTCTTCCGGTACATCTAATTGCCTCTCCTTGCTTCTCGGAGACCTTGGCTGATGACCGTAGTATTTCATTGTGCACAGATTTGCAATATGAGTACTTAATCCCGTGATGTTTGTGTAAATCTTAGCATGATTCATCTAATCGGTCGAAAACCTATTACTTTCTGAGTTGCTTCCTATGGATATGAATTTATCACCTAAATTCATTGTTTTCTAATTATAGCCGTAAGTTTCCTTTCAGGTTTTTATCCTTGATATGAGTCATATCAAGTGAGTTCGACCTATTTATAGATTGTCTCAGTCGATAGAATTGAAGTAGCATTAGAGGGTGTGTCGTGGTGGTGCAGTGGAAGAAAAGGGATTGACGCAAATATGGTACATTTGAACATGCATTTTTGCACCCTACTTTAAGGGTCAATATCGTCACGTATTTACCTAAACCCTTTAATATAGGGCCTATTTAATGTTCCAAGTGCGCTACCTAGTTTAAAGCGTAGTTTTATTCCTCTAAATGAAGGTAGTTTAAAAATAGAATGAGAATGAAGTATCGCAATGAAATCCGTCCCAAATTTCTTTTAAGTAGTAATTATTAGGAGACGGCCGACAGCTTGTGCCAGTTGGACCTATAAAAATATAGTTGGTTATGTATATGACGGTGAGATATTGAAGGAATAATGGGAGTTGGAAAAGAAACTTGGCGTTGGCATTATCCAACGGGCATTAGCCAAAGAGGTCGATCGTTAAATTTTCTAACATACGGACGGAGTTACAGTCTTAGTGTGCTCTCCATACGGCTCTTACTACGAGGACACCTAGATTACTTTGCAAAATATCTGCTGTTTCTAGGATTAGCACCTTGGTCCTCTGGGCAGGAATTCATTACACTTGCCACCACATTCACACGATCCTTGTTTAATTTCAATTTTATTCCCACATTAATTAATATGATTGGTAAACATTTCTTATTAGAAATCCGGCGGAATGGGATGAAAATAGATCCTTATGTTACGGCCTGTAAGGCTATGGGTTAAAAACGACGTCCTTTCTCTATTTTTAAAAGATTGAAGGATATATACTGTTGAAAGCCATCATTTCAATTATATTGACGCTGGAAAGATTTTTCGATGCAATGTATCTATCATTGCCTGTTGCTCTATAAACGAGTGAATGTTTAGGCATCATTTAGACTAAATGAAGTGTTAACAATGCTCCTTTCGTTGGAGCCGTTAGTGTTTTTGTAAAGTTGGGGTTATAAGCTGTAGCAATGCATTTAATCGGAAAATGGTTTCAGATTCCCGGTTTTAATTCTCTTTTTGGCGTGGATCGTCGTATTTTTTTGACATTCTTTGATCGAATTCTAGTGATTTAACTACGATAGAAGTAGGGGGAGGATGGGAAAAGAAAAGTGGAACAAAAGTTGTCTGTGGAATGAGTTAACCGCTAGTGTAACGTAAAGCAGATGCAGATCGTTCAATTGATCCAAACAATTCTTCTCACAAGCAAATGTAGCCCTGACATTGCGTGGCTGTGAGTACTCACGAATATGCATGCTGTTGGTGATTATTACCTGTTCTAATTTCCGTGATCATGAGGAAAAATGAGTTCCTTGTTAAAACTCTCATTGTTTGGATTATTTCAAGTCAGGTGGCTCAAAATAAAATCCCTTTGAGCGTTTAAGCGAAGCGTTTATTTCCCTGATGTGTCGTGAGCAAATTATCGGTAGTTACTTGTTCTATATTCCCAAAGGACATTCTGTTTTATTGGAAAGAACGCGGGTTCCTTTGCATTTTGTTTCGGCGCCTGTACCACATTTTGTCGTCAATCGATTATAATGGACAGTCTCGGCCTGCCAGAGCGTTTATTAGTTCATTTCCTGGAAAATAATTCCGAATGGCGTGTTCAAATTCAGCGTAGCATGTAGGAGTCAAGCGGGCCAATTTAGCCAAGGCCAAGGACATACCTAATGGCTTGCGGATGCTGAATTATCTAAAAAGTCTCCAAATTGTTTTGCCGACAGTTGCTTTAATTTGGCGGTTTTTAATTCAACCAAATGTAAAACCGCGGCGGTTTGCTCGGTTTGCCGCCAGTCAAATATTTTCCTCCGCAATTTTCAATATTTTATTCTCAGAGGGTATTACCTATATAATTTTCCGGGCCAACCATTCACCTTGTGTGTAAGTATTTGTGTGGAAATATTCTGCAGTTGTCGGATTCAATGAAACCCCTACTACAGTTTTACGGCTTGTGAGAGGGATTTCAGCGTTTCCACTTCCGGAACGTGGTCCAGGTAACGGCTGGTTGGTGGTGGGTGCCCGGGAAATAATCGCTAGGAAGGAAATTATCGAAATATTTCATCGAATTCCACTAATTCGCGTGCGCGGAATTCAGATGGGTATGTGGGGGTTGAGTCGCTTTGGAACGAGTGAGAGGCTGTTTCTTCTCCAGTGGTTTCCAAGCAAGGGGTAATTAGCAGTTTCGGAGTGAGTCTGCCAGCGGTGGAGAATGGAGGGACAGAAATCAATATTTCAACGTCAGGAGACTATTTTTCAGAGTAGGTGTTTTGATGAAGCAAGGCAGGGACATAATATCCAAATGTGGATACTTGGTAGGAGAATAACGTCGAAGTAGAGAAGTCAATTTGTATGAAGTCTCTCTCTCTCTTTCTGAGGTGACTGCTAATGGCCAGGAAAATTCGGCAGTCCTCTTCCGACGGAAACCTCTTTGATGTCATAGCTTAGGTTGAGCGATGCCTGATATTGCGTCATGAATGTTAATTGCACCAACGTTGAAATTTAAACCGAGTACGGCATATGGAGAGAGCTGAATTTATTCTCGCGTGATGTCGCGTTCATACTTATCTCTCATTGCACATGAGGGGTACCAATTAATTTATGTCATGGTGATAGTGTATTTGACGGATTTTGCACAGCGTGTACTCGTATAATTTTCCCGAAGCTGATGCAGAATGAGACCAAATGAAATTTCACGTTGAAGTCGTCAGTGTTTAAAGGAGATGGAGTGTGTTGTGGAGTGGCGTAAGAAGCTTTAAGTGCATATAAGAGAAAGGAATTCCTGGTTCTAGCAGGTGGTATTCTGGGTGTGGAATACGGAATAAGGCTTTTGGAGACGTGCGGGAAAATTTGGTAGGAACAGATGAGAGTAGTTCTGGCGCATGGATGCCCCACATTTCCTTACTACTTACCTACTAGATAATAGATGACGATCACTTGAAATACATCTACGTAGGTAAACTACAGAAAGGGGTTGACATTGTGGTGGTTACACTATCAAGATTTTAGTTCTCACTCCTTTTCGACCCCTAAAGCTTCTTCCGCGGTCCCAATCGGGTCGTTATCAATTGTTTGGCCTCTCATAGACGGCCATAACAGAAGAGTGTGCATTTATGCATATACATGCACGCATACAGTAAACTCTCTGTTATCCGTGCGTGCATTATCCGGGCTGCGGATTATCCGTGCATCGCCAATGTATTTAGTGTATCGGCAGGGGTCTTAAAAGTAAGTAAACTTTTGTTATTTTCCTCCAATCGTGATTTTCACCACGACCCTACCGACTGGTCCGTTACGCCAGGCTTCGTGCCGCCACCCGAGGCTTGCGAGCATTTAATTGCGGCCGGGACATCTCTACTGTATTATTTGTTGTCATAAAATACCTACTATTATGTACTGCAAGGGTCTTTTCATTGCCATATTGTAAAATATTCTTAAGGAGTTTATTTATTTTGGCAGCGCACCGTAGAGAAATGAATCCGGAAAGAACCAAACAACGGATTATCCGTGTTTCCCGATTATCCGTGCACTCTTTACCAGTCATTAGCACGGGAAATTGGGAGTTTACTGTGTCTATAGTCGGGTTAACGGGTAATATTGCTAAATCACATATTCTGTGAGAAACTGTGTATGATAAGAAAAGCGTCGTGGGTAAAATAAATCGAGGCTGTATATAATTAGAATCAGATGCGCGCTTGGTAGAGAAGTGTTGTTATAATTAGGTGCTAAAGGAAGAGCGATGCGGATTGAGAATCATAAGACAGGGTTACAATAAATTTACAAGAGGGTCCGGAAAAGATCAAGAGTAGTTGTAGGGAGCTCTAACAGTAAAAATATAATACATATTACTTTGTATGTGGAACGAGAATGAATGTGAATTCAGTAGGAATAGCATCTATTCATGAATCAAATATTTCTGGATAGAAAAATACATCAATTTGCGTGTAGAAGTGATTTTCTTAGGGATAGAGATAGCTCCCATCCATCGATCCAAGGTTTTTGGATGGTGTAGTAAAGCACTTTACGAAATGAGGACCGAGGCTGTCCGAGTAGATAAAAGTAAAGTAGTTTTGATTGGCAGCGTAAATCAGGGGATTTTATGGGGACATATCGGGTTTCATTTTACAACTGGGTTTCCATTTTACAAGGGATGAAGTATGTCTATGAGACATTTATAACACATAAAAAGGCAAAATTTAAGTTACTGAACTGGTTTACGTTTCTGAGAGAGCAGGGAACGAGTGCTACCAATACTATGGAAAATAGATTATGAATATGTCGTCAAGTCATGACCGTGGAGCACATCTTGAAACCAGTAATTAAATACTGTTGGTTTTTGTATCCTTGTATAGTACGGATTTTACTTCGAGAAAATTCGGACAAATGTGGAGGCGTATATTTCATAATTGCGAACCTATATTTGAGATTATTAAATTTTTGTGTGGACGGTGAACCTGTAATGCTTAACAAATGAAGTGATAAAAATATTTTTGTTTTAAAATTTATACTGTAGACATCATTAAATAACATTGCCACCAACCTGCACGATGTATTTTCAAGTGTTGGACAGCGGATGATCCTTGAGTGATAATATCGTGATAATGCCTTTTTCTCAAAAGAAGGAGCGTATTATGTGTAGAAATAAGGATACTTTGCATTTCGTGGGTAAAAAATATAAATGTTCTTAAATTAATCTGATGCTTAAGAAACCACTGGTATAATTCCCACTATGCTTAATTTAGTACTTCGTTGAAAATTTTGTCCACTTGAAATTGAAATTAATGAAAGGATAGATCCCGAAAGTTTGTTTATAAATAATATTTCCTTGATAAAACGGGTGCAGCTTCATGCGAAATTCCTAGTAATAAGCTAGCGCAGTTTCAATAAGGTATCGATTGAGTAATTATTATGAGGCCATGTTGCGTATTGTACCCTGTCATCGTGCACTTTCATAATTATAAATTCCTATTGTTTTAAATTCTCGTCATAATTTTAGTAATGACAGGCGCCGTTCCCCAATGAGCTCACTGTGTGCAGTATTGTAGGGTACTCAAAGGGGAAATTAGCCCCGGACCTGGCGTCCTCTTTGGCAAAATTAGGGCATCCGCTCATTATCGCTAATCCACGCGCATTACGGCCAAACTGCCGGTTCCTTTTCCGAGCATGGCGTTTCGCGTTCACGCGATTGCCAGAGCACTTGGAGCCCTCGCAAGTAGCACGGCGTCTATCCTCCGGACTCAGAACGTAAAAATCCGGACGAAAGAACCTTTGAGAAAAACCACGGAGTCGGTTTCTGAGGCGAGGGAGAGACACATTCGATCCGTTCGCCCTTCGCCCAATGCTCGAGTAGACGGACAGGGTGAGAAAAAGGAAGAGTAGGCGGAAAATAAATGATCGGAAGGGGGAGGGGGAGAAAGGGTTGAGGAAATGAGTAGTTGAGACGTGAAGGGGATTGACGGAGGAAGGGGGGAGGGAAGCGTCGGGTGCAGAGGGGAGACGGAGCGGAGGAGAGGAGACGGGAGGGTTTAAAAAGAAAGAAATGATCTGGAAGGAGTATTTGAAGCGGAAGGGAGGGAAGGGAGTGGAGAGAGGGTGGAAAGAGATAGTCGACGTCGGAGGGCGGAGTGGAGAAAGAAGGGACGAAAAGTACGAACACAGTGGGATTGGCATGGCCAGACGACTGGGGGACCGGGCACCAAATAGCCTTAAAGATGGATAGGAAACCGCTGTGAAGTTGCGGTTCGTCAACAGTGGAAACAATTTTCTGCCACTGTGCGATGTTGGAATGAGCATTTTTTTCTCTTTTTTCTCTCGTAACTCACTCAAGAACCAGTGAACACGTGAAGGAGTAAGCGGTAATCCAAAACAAAAAGTGACGATACGCTACGATGTAGTTAAGGGCTTCATTTTCACGTTATATCACAGTACGGAATGTGATGCTTTCGATGTGATCGGAATATTGTATTCCTTTCTGTAATGGAGTTCTGTACGAATATGATAAAAAAAATTTGCAGGGCCAAGTGAAGCATTTTCTTGGAGAGGGGAATTAATGACGGGGTCTCGAAGTAATTACCTGTAGATGAGATTAGTAAAGACTGTAATACGGAGTAGAGCATTGAATGTATGCGAAACTAAGTTTTAGAAGGATGAAAATGAGCGTAGGATACATGCTTTTTGGATATGATCCCAAGAAAATGGATAAGGCAAGTTGGAGAGTGGATAGAGAGGAAGACATACAATGCAGTGTTGAGAAAAAACAACTTGATGTTGATTTCGTGAAAGAAAGAGAGATGTTGGGGAAAATTTGAAGAAAGGGAAGAGGATGAAGGCTTATAAGGCTGCGGACTGCTGGCAGCTGTATTGGAGGGGTAAATATTGGATAAGGTGGAGAGAGGGTGGATAATTGATGGGGATTAAAAAAAACATTAGGTAAGTTAGAAGAGAGTAAGAGTCGATAAATACAAGGCGTCGGGAATATGTCTACTTCTATATCTACGTACATAATCCCTGCGATCTACCGCGAGTTAGTGTGGTAGAGGGTGAAATATCACCGTAAAACTGCTTACATGTACTGTCATGTTGGTTGACAAATGGCTGCGGATGTTTCGATGAGGGTGGGCAAGATATGTGTATCTTGTGGCGTTGAAACGTATAGAAGTATTTAATGCGCAACTATCCCTTAATCCCTTAATATCAGTTTCATAGATTCCACATTTTCGTTAAGAATCGGAGGTATGAACATTCTTAGCGAGTTATAATTTATCTGGTTTCCCGTAGATTTCTCTTTCAACTCCATTGTTTAGGATGGAAAGTGGGTTATCTCCCCTTAAAACGAGCTTTTTTTGCCTTCGCCTATCTTAAAATGTCCTCTTATAGGGTTATTCAGTGCCGCACATTCCGTCCTCCTTGAGACAAAAAACATGTGTACTGTCCTGTTCCTTAAACGTTTTAGGGACACTTGCGTTTTCATCCTTTGTCACGTCCATAAGGGACCGTTATTTAATAATATGGAAGATGGTGGAATGGGCGCATCCCAGCGAAGACTGATCTTTAAAGTGGATATAGCATAGTGAGGTAATTCTGTTAAGCAGCCTGCGGTTGTAAAAAATTCCTTGAAGTTGTTTGTAGAGAGGTACGCCTTACGAATGAGAAGAAGTCTTATGTATACGTGCAAAACTTTATATTTCTGCTAGTTGATGAATGAAGAGGGACTATTAGGACAACTGGATTTTACAACCCACTTGCGAATCGCCTTACGTATGGGAAGAAGTCTTATGTATACGTGCAAAACTTTTCATTTCTGCTAGTTGATGAATGAAGAGGGACTATTAGAACAACTGGATTTTACAACCCACTTGAGAATCGGCAATTCCGGAGAAGAAATTTAGTTTTCATGAAACTAATCGTTAGGTCTTATCATATCGTTTCTCTGAATATCCTGTCACACGTGCGGCATTTTCTTACAGGGAAGGATATCATGTTTATCTCGCGTCGCGAAGTTTTTGGAGTGAAACCGAGTCTTCTAAACAAATATTCTGAGTGTTTATGTAAACTCTGGTGCGTAGTTGGCGACGCAATCACTCTGAAGAAGACGGCTAGCACCTTTTATATAGCACGAATTGGGTTTATATTAACTTTAGAAAGCTATTTTAAATTTTAGCGTAATTAAGACAAAGAGGGGTAATAAAGTAAATGAAATAAGTAGTGACATTTTCGACAGTTTTCATCCTAAAGGGAAAAGATGGATTGGAAAACTTGCCCGCTGGAAAGATGGTGCTGTCTTCGTTGAGTGTTTCTCAATTTCCATCTTAAAAGGCTCAGCGAGAGGCTTTCATTCTGTTGGTCTCTCTACTCTGCTCGTAATTAGGATATTTTTAAGGAATAGACCTTCAAGTTGTCGATAGCTCGTGGGAAAGGAACAGTATTACTAAAGACTTCGCTGCTAATCGAGGAAAAAGGGATCCTTTCTGGAGCATGTTTGGATACCTTCTCGTTGGAATTGTTTGCTTATTGGAAATGGAGGATGGAGCGTCGGTAGAAAATTTTCGTCCACTCGCGTTCCCTCCGCCTTCTCTTTCGTGTCTTAAGACTGTCCTTCCACCACTTCTTCAAATCTCCACAATCCGTCCGTCTCTCCTATTTCCGCCCGACTTGGAGGCGTCTATTCCTACCCCAGGTGGCAGTTTGATGGCTTCACGTTAGAGTAATGTGAGACCTCACGGGGTGGGGAATAGGACGTGTCGGCCAGGGATGAGAATCGATGGCTGGCAGTAATTCTGGCGAAACGTCGATAGTTTGCGATGTTACGTGGTTTTACCGACTATAGTACGCGATGCTAACGAAGTGGTATCGTAATTTTTCTCAATTTTGTGCAGGGGTGGAATTGAAATGATTTAACAACTGGTTTTCTGCCCTGATGACCGTTCGATAAATTTAGTATGAAAACCGATATACTGAAAAGTAGTATGCTATTTCATGAATGTAACATTCACATTAGAACGAGTGAGTGTGGCATAGGAAATGAAATACAACCCCAGTTGATGTCTTTCTGGAAGGATTCATGACCCCTAGGAAGGCTACACACTTTTTCAGGAGTTGAAGGTTTAGATTTTGAATCATGTTTCCGGATCGTATGCAAAGAAAAATAGATTGAACGTGATTACGCTAACAGTTACCTGCTCGATCAATTCCCGTGATTGCTTCAGTCAGAGTCAGATAGAGTCTGTGGAGATTAGTATAATGTCCACAGCTGGCAAACGGTGAATCCGAAGCTTTAGGGTCCATGCCACTTGAACAATTTAAGGGAGCCATGCATTTCCAACCCTTGGCGCGCGAAAACCGGATCTCACACGAGCGATCGACAAATCAAATGCCTTATTTCGGTGTCGCAAACAATATTTTGGATTTATTATTTAGTCTGCCTTTATAAGTCTTCTACTAGTGCTCCGATAGAAGTCACTCGACAGGTATCTCTCTAAAACGGTAGATATTTTTCACTATTTAATGTGAGATTGAAGTGAGTCTGAAAACAGCGTCCGCCATCGTGTAAAGTAAACATCACAAATGTATTAACAATTATTGAAATTATGGCATAGTAGACCTTGTTAATAGATTATGTCGTTTTTTATTCCACAAAATCTTCCCACAACGTCCCCATAAACTTAAGTTAGAAGATAGGTATTCGGAAAAAAATGAAGGTAGGAGTTTTGGGAAATTCGGTCATGCTTGATCCCCTGTATCCATCTAACGGGTGGGAAACATGACAAATAACGTACCATTCCTTAAATACCAACCTTTTGTGAGTTTATGTTCGAAATTTGAAGCTTAAATACATAAAATAGCAATTTTGGACTCTTGTCAAGATTTTTTCGATTTCCGACCACTGTGCGCTAGTTTTTTACCCTCCAGTTTGTAGTTCCATCCAATGTAACTATCCATACCACATTTCTCATTGCCGTGTCACAATATTTCTATGAGTGAATCGATTTCGTATTTGTATCCAAGGAAAGTGCTTTTAAGGCAAGGACAACAAGAAATAAATCTTTGACAGTGGCTTCAAATTGCTGGAAGGATCTCGAAGGGCTTTCCATGTATTGCGTAACGGTGAAGGGGTGGGGGAGGGCTCGGGTCAACTGTTACAATAACTATCGACAGGAATGGGGTTCCAGTCTCGGTGACGCTGGGAGAAATATACATTTTAGATTCGTTCTTTGTTCAAATGATAATTATGGCGCAAATAAAAATCAGATAACTAATACTATGAAGAAAAAAATAAGGTATTTAGAAAGCATGTCTACTGTAAAATTCACAAATCAGTGGATTCATTGGAAACTTAACATGATTAGGAGAAGTGTCCTCAGAGCGTGTTACGGGGTATTACAGAGGGGGCTAGCGGGGATGAAAAATACTTAAAGTCAGCGTTACGTGATGCACATATTGATGCTCAATTACAATGTTGTTTTCGATGCCGAAACAGTTAATTATCTCGGGAAAGTGGCACTATTGGTTTAAACTAAAACTATGTGCTGGGATCCATGATGCTGATAACACTATTTAGTAATATTTAAACGACAATGACAGTCAGGGATCAATACTTTAATTACATACATTTTAAAGCTACAGGCTTGATTATATGGTACTGATTCCAAGAGAAGAAATTACAACTTTCTATATTTCACACTTTATTAGAGTTATTATATTAGTATTTGAAGTGTGGAACGTACAAATTCCTTTCCTATCTATTCATATCGCCAATTTAGTTTCCATATTTTTACAATGCAAATTCTAAATGGTTTTCGCTCGCTGCTGACCTCTAGTTTCTGCATGGCTGAGCAGGGGAGTAACAACGGCATTCAAATTCCCTTCTCTCCACTCATTCATCCCTTCTGCCCGCCCGCGACCCTCCCCCCCCCCCTTCCTCTCATGGCATTAGGGCAATCAGCCCCCGTTTTGATGACAGCATTTCTGCTCCTTCGGGGATTCAACCCATTTCTCCCCCTGTTATCCTCCCGCCATCTCAACCCTGTGTATCTTCCTCCATCTTCTCTCTAACACTCTCTCCCTTCTTCCACGGTATCTTCCCTCACCATAAAATATTATACCCTCCCTATTTCTTTGGCTTCTCCTCCATTGATTTTTCTCCAATGCCATGGAAACGCCTCTCCGAAATCTAAGAGTATTTGTCGTGGAGATTCGAGGATTGTTTTCAATGTTGCATCATCGGTAGCGTTCGTATAACCTCTCAGATCACGAAGGCATATCTATCATTATAAAAAGAATCCCAAATAAAAATCTCTGCAACACTTAGATAGAATGATTATGCGGGTTAAAATATTAACTTATTTCAACACTGCATTTACGCTAACAATGGTGCATTGATTGTAAACGAAAGATAATTAATGTTGTTCAGTAAATATTGCTTTAATGTGTTGAGCATTGTACGTCCTATTAGAGATATACGAAGGTGGACATAGCGGTAGATGCTGGTGATGTGTGGTTAATATTCACTTGGTTTTGGGTACTGGAATTTCCGATTTTGTAAGGAACATCTACTTACAGTGGTGAAATACTATGGGTTAGCTTATCTACTGCGATTTTCATGGCATGGAAATATTTAACTTAACAACTGTGATTATGATAAATATCAAATGAAGACCCAGTTGTCATTGTGTGAGTTATGAGTGTTGACATTGTAGTGCTTTATATTTTAATGTATACATGAATAGGCTAGAAAGACTTTTTGAATTGTTTTATGCATGCATTTTTAATACATAAATACAAATAATGCATAAAAATGCATTCAAAACATAATGCATGATTTGAGATCTCCGGCCATTTGAAATGATTAAATGAAATAGGAATATAAATTAGGCCCGGAAAAATTGTATTTTAAAGACAAGAAAGCCTAGACGGGTCATGAAATTGAACAACTTAAAACCAGTGAACAACATGCTTAAGTAGGATATTCAGAATCCTCCCCTTGGGATATGCCGTTTAAAAATTCATTTTTCAATAATCAATACAGCGTGACTATAAGAACTAGGAATGCATCATTTAAAAATATGTATTGCAGTTATCACGTTTTTGTCAGTATCTTCAAGGTTATTAATCCTGCTTGAAAAAATAAATGTGTTGCGTAATTCAAACTAAAAATATCACACTTATTTAAAAACGCAAGGTGGAATAAATCAATGCTGTGTGAGGTCCAACAGGCTTAAATTCATGGAAAATTGACGTATCATATGCCTGGATAGATTTCTGTGTGAATTTTGCAATCATAGCTGCGGAAAATATTAATTACAGTCACCTGTTTACTGTCACTTGTTAATTCCATGAACCGACCGCTATTATAATTCTTTGAAAATTGGTGGATTTCCTGATCTTTGCCTGATTAACTATTAATAATTATCGAGGCGGCGCGGCAGCAGAATTATCTCCCGCGATATTCCTTCAACCCATTGTTGTTTCTCTCCCATGACCTTAACAAAATTTCCTTTTTTAACGTTTATCACTGGTGCTTTTCTCCCCTTTCCCGCCTCTTATCCACCGGCATACCCTCAGTAACCGCCATTAACTTCCGATTGTATACCGGAAAGTCTTACGTCCATGTTTTCTTCTCCCTTCTGATCTACTTCCACCCTTCCTTACACTAATCTACGCTTTCACGTTTATCCTATCTACCGGGCTTGATCTCTCCATTTTGTATCGAAATCTAGTTTCATCCCCTTTCCGTTGATACGAAATTCGGGAAATTTCCAATTCCGCGTGTCTCGCTCAGCATTGTTTTAACCATTTCTGGACTCTTTTAATTTCATCCCCCTTATACCAGTTCTGTATTCCTTGTAAACGCTTCAGTATTGTGTGTGTAGTTCTATTCTTGATATAGGTACTTCTTAGATTTGTTTTGTTCAAAACGCAGATACGCCAACTGCTACTCTCACCCTTACGGGTGATCTCCTACCTTAATTTTGAGTCCATACTGCATACCACAGCTGGGAATAAGATTAAAATTAATCATTAAAAATGTAGTTAACAATTTAAATTAACCGTTACTTTTAAGATGTGTTAACTTTTAACCTTTTAAAATTTTCATTAACTGATACAAAATTAACTTCCGTTAATTTTTTCGTTAATTTTTGGCAAATGTCTACCTGTTCGAATTTGTGCACAATGGTTGCCCTACAGAACAGGGGAAAATAAAACAAAAATAAAGAATGCAATATAGCTGGGTAGTTGTGCAAGAATGCAATGAATAGGCCCAGATGAATACATCCAAACAAAAGCGGGGTTTAGGGGAGTGAACGCCAAAGTTGAGGAACGAGTTGTTTTCTCAGACGAGAAAACACGCAACCACTCGAAGACCGTGTTCGCGAGGGCACAAATGCCTTACTCGGTGACCACGTGTCGTCAATTCTACATAATTGAACACGAGAAAGGGGGTCACCAAAAAAACCTATGACAGGTAACGAGGGTGACGGGGTCATTCAGAGTAACGTATCTGTAAAATTCGCCAGGTTACGCTTAACTTACTCGGCGACATCACGTCGTCAGTACATCAGCGTTAAACGCGAGAAAGAGTGAGCAGGCACATCCCCAGCATCTACCGTAATTCAATATAACTAAGCCGTTTCCACTCCAATGTTACAATTGTGAAGGTATACATCACATCGCATAAATTTCAACCCTCTTGCGTGTTAAATAACGGCCTCACGACTCTTTTAGTTTATCCTGAGGATGATGCCTGAAATTCGCCGAAAATAAAATTGAAACGAAGTTGACTTTTTTCTTTTTTTCAAAGATGCTGTACCACTACATCTCGCCTGATACCATTTGGGATGAGGCGATTATGAAAAGAAGGGGTCTTTATGAATTTTGTCGCGGTGTCGTGTGGATCTGCCGTAACCCTTTCAAAACCCTTTCTCATCTTTCTTCATACTATCTCAGCGTCCCTCACTGCTTTTCTTCCCGTTTTGTTTCTTGAAATCATTCAATTTTAACTTTCCTAAATATACACTTTGATCATGTAACTCAATTACCCTCTCTTGTACAATTCCTTCTCACTTTCAGTCCTTTTCACTTTCTCCGTATCTGATTTATCTTGTTTCTCGTTCTGTCTTCTCCCAATTTAATATCCGGTATTCAATTGTGCCCTTTTCATAGCTGTTTTCCTTTTCCCTTCGTTTCACCAAATCGTATGGCCCCATTAGTGTCACTTTTCTCTCTACTTCACTCTTCCATGCTAATCAAACATCACTCAGAATTGACTCATTATACGCTCGACTAGTTGACGGCACCTTGGCTGGGCTTGAATATTCCATCTCACTTTACTGTACAGTCTGTTATATCGGAACTTTCCCCGCATTAAACTGTTTGTAATTGATTTTCCTGTCCTTTGACTTAATGAATTTATTCGGCAGAAAAATACCCCATTTACAAGTATCTAAGCTGTAATTCCATTCTATGTAATCTGCCTTCTCGTGATTCCCACATTCGATTTCGTTTTCCCACCTTTTTGTTTCTTATCGCGACCTACGCTCGCGCAAAACTTTTAGTATCTCCATTTATGGGCTTATTTTTCTACCGTACCAAGGTCTGAAAATACGTTCTTTCCTGGAAACAATTATTCTTGCAGTACTTTATTTATACTTAATTACGATTACGAATTTATGTTTAATAAATGACGAAGAAGTACGAATTTATACTTAATAAAGGATAAATTCATCATCAGGGATGTTTTTACGGTCCGAATGGATTTAAATGGCATTAAAGTCATCGCTTTAAATTTTTCATGCCTAATAATTTTCGTATAATACGTAATTATTCATTTATTTTACGCTAAAGACGAAAGTTTTCGATGATATATAGCTTAGCAAATTAATACATATCTTTCTCAACAAACTGTCGCCTGAAAATATTGAGTACGTTTTTGAGCTATTGCCATCCGTGCATCGTATTAGTGGCTGTTTTATGTAAGAAAGAATATCACTTTTAGTACATACTAAAAGGTAGAATTAATTAAGTGAAACGATAAAAAATAATATGCATCAAAAGTAAACGTACTCTTCGACGGAGCCGGAACTGATCCATGTCGCAATGTCATCACAAAGTTTATAGCATTTTAAAATAATAATTAAATTATCACTCATCTACTTATTTACGGGTAGATGGATTACGCGCTCCGATGACCCTTAGATTCTTCGTTATCGTAAAATTCAGAAGACGGTTGATTTTCTCTTCCTTCATTTTTTTTGCTAACTCAGGATTTGAGTCTAACTGCCGAATTGCCGATTGACAATTTTTTTCTGTGGTGGATCCACTTGAACCGAGTTATGTACAAAGAATCTAGATGTGTCATTATTTCTGAGGAAAGTCAATAAAAAGAGTCTTTTCATAGCAAAATTACCCTTATACTTCAGATTTAAAAAAATGGTGGCTGAAAAGGGAAGGTGCCCGACGGAGATTTATTGGTTTGCATACATTTACCAATGGAGGATAAACGATTGTAGGTTATGGGAAGCAGAGAACTTCGTATTTTTAACTCTTGAGGCAGTTTTACACGAAGCAATGTATTGGGTAATTTGAGGCAAGGTAAAATGGTAGAAATTGCATGAGTAAATGCATGAAATAGAACGTGTTATTTTTACACACTGCTCTTCGTACATTTTCAGTTCATTTCCTTGCCTTACTCGATGCAGTTTTCTTTCGCAGCATAGGTACCTCTTCGTGAATCGAGCATATAAAATATGTGATTTTGATTCACTGTCGAGCGAAATGAAGCACTTGACAGTAGCATTCAGCGGAATGGATACAGGAGAGTTTTGGTCGTTAACAGGACCAAGAAGGAAGAGAGACGAGGCCTATAGAACTGAGAGAGAGAACCTAGACCGGACCCCAAGGCATATGCAACCATCCCTTTCACCGCAGGGACTTTGGAAAAAAATCTCTAGCATCCTACGGAAACATGACGCGGTCAATAGGTTCAATTGCGTGACCATAATAGCGGGCATTCTACCCGGGCCTAAGGACTCCATGCCATGCGGATTCTATGAAGGAGTTTACCATGTACCATGCTTGTGGTGAATACTACTACATTAGCAAAACATGCAGGTCTCTCAACGTACGAGTCTAAGAACACCAGAGGGCTTCCAAGAACAAGCAGTTCAAAGCATCGGCCATCGTAGAGCACGCATTGAGTTAACCAGGGTATGCAGTCAATTCCTAAAGTGCAAAAACAATAGCCAAGGAAAGTAAATACTTCCCAAGAATAATTCGAGAAGCCATCGAGATAAAGAAAACTCCCATTGATTTTAACAAGAAGACGGATATCCCTGACACGGAGCTTGGAAAAGAATTATCAATGTCCGGCATGAACAGTTCAGGACCAGGATAGACCGCTGATTCATCGATGCAGGGTGTCCAGCACTCTGGAAAACCGGGAAGACCGGGAAATCTCAGGGAATTTTATTTTCACTGGAAATATCAGGGAAATCTCAGGGAAATATGTAATCGACTCTGGAATTTTGGGTGGTGTCAATATGTAATACAGCGACGGAAATATTGTGCCATTTAGGAGAGGGAGTGGACACCGAGCGTTGAATGATGCCCGGTGCCCAATCCCTCTCTTACCGGCACGAAACTCAATTTGTATATATACTGACGTGAAATGATGCGAAACCCGGGTCGTGAATAAATAACTTGGTTAGTGGTCCATCACAAAGTATGATCTCTATTTTCACGGCGGTAAGCAATGTCAAACCTGAAGTTACGATCGATGAGCAAAGACGAAATTTCGATGCGTAAATGGTAGTACGACGCAAAGTTGGATCGAAGAACCGCAGATATTTACCAGCAAGAAAATTAGCTGAAACGTAAAATGAAGACGAAAAATTTCGAACGCGAATTACCTCTGTAATAGTGGATGTAACTGAAACGAGCAGAGAACTGCCAATGTGAAGAACACGCACTCTCAATCAAAGATTTATTTTAGATATTTCACCAATATTGTATAGTCAGATACAGCGAAACAATATTTCACGGGGAAAATGTATGGATTATACGCACGGACGACATGTGCTAAAGATGCCAAGTGAAGGAACATAATGCAGGACAGAGGACCACAATAAATATAGAAAAGTGCGGATAAGCTATGAAGAGCTATTTCGATGCGTTAATTGTAATATTACACTAAGACTATTCGTTCAGTTGGAAACGCCTAACAGAAGGCTAAGTAAACACAATCCCACGATAAAAATTTTCTTGATCAGATTTTACTTATAAAAATCGCCAAAATCCAAAGCTTGATGACAGTGCATAAATGATAATAATGCATAATAATAACAATTGTTTTATAATTATATTAGTTAATAAAACAATAGTAATATATATTTACAATTATTAATAACAGAATCAGTTATACACGAACATTGTTGCAAAACAGTCAAACATTCAGTCTGGGACGTGGGTTACTGGTCTGTCTGTCTGGTACAGTCTGGGTCCTTCTGGGACCCCATCCGTATTTTAATTGATACAGAATCCAAATGATCGAAATTTTGATCCAACTTTAGCCACTAATATGGACTAAAAAAGTTGTTCACATACCAGGAGACCCATGAACGTGAAAAAGAAATTATGAAATTTATTCAAAATTTTTCGAGAGTGGGGTCCCAGAAGGACCCTGCTCGGTAACCAGAGGGTTAATGGAATTCTTTCCTTAAGGCAGTACTACTTGAACTCTGGTATAAAATAGATGCAGTACCAGTCCTCAAATAAGGCAGATGAAACCCGAGATTTTCCGTTTGATTTCCAGATGACCGGAATAAAGGACTTATAAATATTTTTTAATGCTCGCGGATTTTCCGAATAGTAAATTAGATGAGGTCTCAATTTGCAATCTACGATTGCGTTACCTCTTAGCAAGAGAGTCGCGATCTTTTGCTGTCTTAAAGCCAGGAGCAGACTTTTCTTCTTTATAAATATGCGTACGGCGAGTCATTATTTTCCAGAAAAGCCCGCTTCTTTAACATTAAAAACCTGTTCTGCTAAATAACCACCCTCCTCAATTATTTTTTCTAGTATTCTTGGAAAATTCTTTGCTGCCTCATCACTTAATCAATTCTTTAGTGTGGTGGGGGACAGGGTTCATTATCAAACAACAGCAAGATATTAAATGGAATTTTATTCTGAAGGCAGTACTCCTTGACCTCTGGTATAAAATAGTTACAGTACCAGACCTCAAAAAGGCATATGTAACTCAAGCTTTTGCTTTTGATTTCAAGATGACCGGAAGAGAGGATTTATCCATATTTTAATGCTTGCTTTTTTTTGCTACTATACGTATCATTTTTCTTGCAATGCAAATTCAAACGATTTTTAAATCGATTGACCCACCCCTTACTTGCTTCACCAATTTGTAGAAACTTGTTGAATTGTCAGAAGACCAAGCGGTTCTCATTGAAATGCAGTTTAAAAGTTCAGGACGATGTACACGTTCGTGGTTGGAGAATGTACGAGTCCATTCCTTCTCAATAAGTGACTCCGTGATACAACCGACTGCCGCTTTCATGGTACTTAATATTTAAGAGGTAAATTATTAAAGTGGATTGTTAATTTCACTTTCTTTACGTAGAACTGGCGTCCTTGGATTTCGAGTTGGCATATAACATAGCATCTAAATTAAGCGGTTTGTGGATTACAGCAGCTATCAGTCACAATTCATCAAGTCCTGAAATAAACATTTACGGTACTAACCAAGTGTTTTCTGCTACATCATTTCTGTTCCAACTTTTTTTTCCTTTTATATCAACATGGCTTTTGGCTGCAATTAAAAACTGATGACAATCGGGGCCAGTGTATTTTCGTAGCTTCCTACTACGTAGCAAGCCGTATCGTAATGGAGTGAGCGCAATAATTTGATGCAGTCGTAGCGATATCGCTACGACTGTATGAACTGTTACGAAGATTGATCAGTTGCGTAGAAGATAAGATGTTTTTTACGCGACTTTTCGACAAAAATTAATTAATAGCAGTAAAATACTGTAGATGAATGATAAAAATTTGATTGTATTGAATTGTAGATGAAAGATAATGGACCAATTTCTTCTGTGTACCTCTTTAAAACCTCGACAGCCATTCGATATTTTCTCCGCCTGCAAGTATAAAAACGAACATTTTACTTTTTGGTGCTCGCGTTCGTAAATCTACGGCATCCCTTTAGATAAAATTTTCATTTATGTTAGTACGGATGTTAAGGTAAGTCGAGACGTACGTAACTCGGGGTCTGCCTGTAGTTAGGTGTTTAGACAATGAAAATATTACGCTCTCTGAGCCATCGATATTCTTCAACCCTTGCCAAATTATGTCAAGAGCTTTCAGGTTGAAGAGAAAAGCGACCAAAAGTGCAAGACAAAATGTTGGGTCCTAAACTGGCTTCCTTTGCCACAGCTGCAGCGGAGCTGGAACAATTTTTCTTGGAATTTAAATCCAGCAAGCCTATGGCTCGGTTTCTGTTTTTGGCAATTACTGAATTATTTAAAACTGTGATGACTAGATTGGTCAAGCCGGAGGTTTTGGCATCTGGAATCGTGAAGCATATTGACTTGAGTAAAGCTGTAAATCTGATCCCCACAAAAGATCTTAATGTTGGATATGCAACCAAGATAGCCTAAAGAGATTATAGTCTTAAAGATGTATTAGGATATTCTTCTCTTCAATAATGGATGGATTACTAACCTAAAGAAATTGGTGGGCAAACTCATTGAAAGAATGCCCTTGGCCTCCCATGTGAAGAAGGGAATTTCATGCCTGTATCCTGAAGGTGCAAGTTATTGATTATTTTGGATCAGTGATATTCATATTCAGCGAAGTCTGGTTGTATGTAACCTTGTTCCCGAGCGCCAGCATAATAATTTTGAACTCTAAGAAGGTGATGTAATTTCTCACGAACTAAATGAAAGTGTTGTATGATGTTGGATTTTTTGTTTATTTTCCTCCAAATACGCAGGATTTGGTTTATTTTGCCCAAAATGCAAGATTAGCTATAATACTTACTTTTATTCACACAAAAAACATACCCAACGTTCTCTAGAGAGCTTATGCTTAACGTGAAAAAAATCTAGATTTCCTCTGGAAAAATAAAACTTATGTCTGGAAAACCTGGAAATCTCAGGGAATTATCAAATGCCCCGCTGCTGGACACCCTGTCGATGTTTTTGTCGCCAAAATCAGGAAAATCAGGAAAAACTCACCCTCGACATCCTTCACCTGAGGACGGCAGCAGGAGAGCTGGCGAAACTGTTGTGGAGAAAAACAACGTGCGCGGACGCCACCCGATGGTATGCTGTTACCAACTGTTCAACGCCGCGGAAACCTGAGGTTGAGCTGCTGTAGAAGTTGTAAAACTTTTATTGAGCCCGGAAATATCATGGAATAAATCCAATAAGGGTAGAATTTTGAGTATTGGTACCCCGATATATAAGGTGCTATGGTGATCGTTAGTCATAATCTAATATGAGTTATTGATCCTGATGATTGATTGATACAACGTACTTATCCGAGGGAATACGAACCGGCTACCTTAGGATTGCCATCCTGCGGCAGTTTTGGCTTAGTTTCTGCTTCTGGAAAAATAAAGGACCCTGTAGGATTAGCTTAGTGGAGATCAAATTGCTAAATTTATATCGCGCCAACTTTCCTAGGTATATTGTACTCCTATTGGAAACACAATATTCATGCCCTAGCGGGGTCCGAGTTACTATGGCCAACTATGGGTTGACACACCTGTCCATTGGAACCAGTTAAAGGACCATATCCCTCCATACAAGTTGGAGAACAGGAGTTGTCATCATTTTTATATATCATTTTTATCTTTAACTATCTTGCAGTATTAGTAATAGATAGATCAAAAACAGAAATTTATGACAATTCTAAGGAAATAGTCACGCAGTATGTTGAAGGAATCCTATCTGGTCCTCCAAGCATATGTGCATTTCAAAAGATAGCTAGGAAATAAAAAAAGAAAACAGCGCTCTGAACTTCAACTGTGGGGAATTTTATTTTCCTCGTAATCTTTCCACCTTTGATTTTGTAGGGTAGACCGGGGCAGGTTTACACAGTTTTTTTATTTCGATTTTTCTTATTTTTTGTATTGCAGTGATTTACATGTCTTCCATACTGAGGTATAACTTGATAATTAACCTCCATTTAGAAACCTATCAAGAGCCTCATACTATCATACTTTTTTATGTACTTAAAATATTATTGAGTGAAGTCACCTGTGTAAACTTGCCCCCTAAAGGGGGCAGGTTTACACAGTACCTGGGGTAAGTTTACACTACTTTTAAAAAGAAGAAAGTTAAGGGTGTTGTTAATAAAACATGACAAAAATTATACTAAATAAACGGAGGAAGCAGATGGCGGAAGTAGATGTAGATTGTATGTATTGTATGCATATGTATGTATTGTATGTATTAAATGTGGATGTGTATTGACGACGCAATGTAGCCGAGCAAGACTCACGTAGACTGGCACCTTGTGACAGATACATTAGTTTGAATGAACCCCTCCCCATTCTTATCCGTCATAGGCTTTCATGCGACTAATCTTTTTCTGTTTCAATGTAGCATTGACGACATGATGTCACCGTCAAGGACATTGTCTTCGCGTGGTTTCGTGTTTTCTCGTCTGAGGGTGTGTTCCTAACTTTGGTGGTCATCTCCCCTCATCCCCGCTTTTGTTTGGATGCATTCGTCAAGGCCTATTCATTGCATTCTTACACAACTACCCTTGCATTCTTAGATACCGCTTTATTTTCCTATTTGTCAATTGGGCAACCTTTGCCCCCAAATTCGCACAGGTCGACATTCGCCAAAAATTAACGGAAAAAATTAACTGAAGATAGTTTTATATCAGTTAATCCATCATTTTAACTATTAAAACTTAACTCTTCTAAAAAGAAATGATTAAATTAAATAGTTAACCACATTTTTAACGATTAATTTAGATCGTTAATTTTTTAAATCGTTAATCCACACTCTGTGTGTCATATATAGTCATTGGACGCTAGCCATCCATGAATCACAGGCAGTGTTGATGAACTTTTTCAATGGGCCGTATACGCTCCAGTCAATGGTTGAAGCTAGTGGATGCAATGGGGAGGGAAAACCCAGAGTGTTACGCCGTTACCTTGCAGAAATCTAGCTCTTCAATTGAGAGGTGCCAATCACTGCTATCGAGAAGCAATAGACATGGCCGCTCAGGAGAGCATCGAGCATGATGAACAAAGTGTTTGCCAAATAAAACCATTTTTCTCAACTGTCCTACATGAGGGGTTGGCATCTCCTTCAGAGTCAACAGGGCCGTCACGAACAAATTTTGGCTGGCAGTTTACCCTGAGAAACACGATGAATATAGGCATGCTGTAACCAGCAGCATTTACAGGAGGAGTCTCTCCTTCAGCGGATGCGATTCTACCGTTCTGGCGGAATCTTTCAGTCCAACTATTAGGCTTGTGAACTGCAATCACGCCAGTTTCATCTGCATTCCAAATATCTGATGAGCCGATCTTAAGGTGGTTCATGACAATCGTCAAATTTTTGAAGAAAGCCGCGATATATGTCCAATTGAAACTAGTAGCTCTCGCAAGGCTAGTAGATTGAGTTGCCCTGATTCATAAAGAGTTGCGCCATTTTAAAAACCCAGAAACCAATCCACTCCTGTAGTTTCTCGTTCAGTCCAAGAGGTAGACTTTTGCGCTACGCTTCTGACGCACGCTTCTAGCAATATTGTTTGGAATGGGTGGTAAAAAAGAATGAATAGTTAAGGATATTTCTGTCCCTTCTTGGGGCAGGCGACCACAGAAAAAGTCTTGAAAGAATCGGACGGTCCCTTATGAAGTGAAAATTTTTTATATTTTTAATATAAATTTTTTAATGTTCCTCTAATTGCCTTGAAAAGAAGCAAAATTAAACTATAATCCCTATGATCTATCAAATTCAGCAAAAATGACCGCGCAGACGTTCTAAGTATGCAGGTGAGTTCAGGTGTTCTAGTGTTTGAAAAGCACGGGGCACCTTTACACGATTTGAAGAATGTGTAAACTTGCCCCATGTGCCTTGTGTAAACTTGCCCCTTCGGCACATTTTCGACAAAATGTAACATATAAGTTTGGTTCACGACGTAGGTATTCAACTGAATATCTTATATTAACATCAAAAGAACAGTCTAACAGGATAAACCATAATGAGTTGTGAACATCTAATGGTATAGAAGTTATTAATGCCATCGCAGTGGTGAAAAAGTTTACTAACTAAAAGAAAAATCACAAATACTGCTCTCTATTGATTGTCACTCGTCTCAATGACTGCAGACTTACATAAATGTAAATGGCGGTCACAATGACTCTCCTGATGTGACAATTACTGCGCTCCGATCAACAGTTTGTGAGCAATAAGCAGTGTGTAAACTTGCCCCTGTACCAAACCTGCCCCGGTCTACCCTACTCTTCTTTCTTTATTAATTCTGGGCCTCATCCATCTTCACCAGGTGAATATATTTGGTCTCGCTCTTAGTGTCTTCCTTGAAATCGGTATTCCGGCGTTTGCCTGGCGCTGACATAGCAGGAAAACTCGCTCTTTCCATTTGATCCCGCAGTATTTTTCTGGCGCTATTTATTTTACTTTTGCCGGCGTCCCACTTCCTGGCTTTTCAATTTCTCTACGCGAGGAAAATACAAAAAATAAAGAGAGCGCGAGGAAATATTTGCCCCCATGAAAATCTCTTTGTCCATCTCGTATGGGCTTCAAGTGGCCGGGACCTCAAGTCAGCGAGCTCCTCGGGTCGTCTGGCGACTGTGTGGCCGAGCCTGGGAGTCAAAAATTCAGTTGAGGAAGACTGCTTCCTCCCCTTCGTAGTGGAGTGGTGGCCGTCGAAATATTCCCCGCAACCTCCATCTCTCCCCGCGGGCGAATGGACAAACGGGCCCCTAAGGCCTTTCATTCCCATTCTTCTCCGCGGCCACGCTCAAAAAATAATAACAGTAAAAGGAATCAGAACGGAAGTCGTACCCAACCGGCCCTCCTCCCTCGCCAGAGAAGGACCTTCTCCTCTTCGAACAAAACCCTGTCGCGATGCGCTCTCTCTGTCTCTCGCTATCTGCCGCCCTCGTCCCAAAAGAGAAAAGCCATCTTGGCCTCCGGCCCTGATTGTCTGTTTCTCCCTTGTTTGTACGCTCTCTAGCCCTTCAGATGTGTCCCCCCTCCATTCATCCCCTGATCATCTCCCGCCTACCATCCTCAACGCACCCCTTTTCGTGGATTTCCATCCGTCGCCGCCATCACCACCACCACCACCCTTGTTTCCCGCCATTCCCATCCTTCACCTCCTTGCTCCGAAATTTCCTTTCTTTCGGCCCGAACTGCGTCTGATCCTCCGACCAAGTGACGCCACTGCAGTCCTCTCCCTCTCTCCTCTTCTTTCCCTGTAGATTTCAATGGAGCTGGCCGGCACTTCCTACTCCCTACAGCTCTTTGCTTCCTCACAAGTTTTGAATCTCACTGATATCCACATATTGCATTGTGAATTAACTTAGGGGTGTATGGCTTAGGGTGTCGTGCATGCATATCGATTTTCTAGCTTTCGAAGGCGTGATGAAAATGTGACTATAAATTGACATTCGTCGCTGTCATTAAGAGATATATTAATGCCAAAATCATCATACTTTTTGATTAATAATATTTTTTTCTAGAAGAGCATAATCCTTGTCAGTTGCTGAGCGAAATGTTTAGTTTAAAATAAAATTTTGGTTGGTTTTGGCTATTTTTTAGTTGCCTCTTGAGGCAGAATTAGCATTAAAAATGGGACACTTTAAGAGTATTTTATGCATGGATTAATCATTATGCATTTATGCGTGGTGGAAGGAAGTGAAATCACCTCTCACTTCATAACCGTTGCATTAATTTATTTCGGATTATAGTTTCGGAGTTTTTATCTCGTATCCTGCATCGTCACTTTATGATTTCCTCCCGTTTTCCGTAATAAATGATGCGTGATTTTAATTTTCATTCGATTGCAAATGTCAAAACCGTAACGATAAATATTCACGATAACAATTGCCTTTCTGTGATCTTCTTTGCTCATGGAAACTCATTCTAATTTTCCTATAAACCTGTGAGGGTTTTAATTCGCCTATGACAATATCTAACTACTCGGACTGCTTTCCATTGTGTGCCTTCCAATTCAGGAATTAAATCAAATCTTTCTGCGCCGTGTCTCCAAATGCTCTCGCATTCTGTCCCATTGACCTCCACCCCCTCCGGATCTATTGTTGGGGTGCATTGTTCGCTTTTCCATCAATGGAGGATTGCCCATTTTTGTTTCCTCGCACTGTGTACGTCGACGGGGTGAGCGAAAAGTTTTTGTAGCATTGCAACCGATACATCGCGCGCACCATATTTCTCCGTCCTTTTTTGTTCCCGGGTGTATCGCAATGAATGGCGTCGTATTTGGCGTTCGGCCACAGCCGCCATGTTTATACCCTTTGACCCTCCGAAAAAGGGAAGCCACCGTCTCGCCTTTTTGCTGTAGGAAGTGGTTATTGGGACTCAAAAAGTTCGCGTAAAAGTTCATCGGCATTGCGGCTCATCGGAGGTTGTTTCCGACTGTAACTTATACACATAGTTGGGGTATTGGACGTTCCCTTCAAACTTGGCGTGATCCGAGTGGATAATATTGCCGGGGTGGTCGTTTGGTACAAGAACCGTGGGAAAACGGAATCGAAGTGGGAAATAAAGTTCTCGTACTAGTCTGTGTTCAAAACCAGTTTTAACGATTAGGAACAGACAGTATAATCGGGATTACTGTATTGCTGTATCTAAAAATGCACACCGGAAACCCTTGTAAATTTCAGGAAGTATTCACTGATTGGTCAAGCGTTATCATACGTGGTAGTAGTTTTTTCTTGAGTGCGCAAAAAACGAGGCCATTTGCACCATCTCAGCCATTGTTTCCATCTAAGCGAAGTGCAAAAATTCCTAATAATAATACTAATGTTCTGCCGATTATGGTATGTTTTGATGCTCATGAATCACTCTTAATCTTCACAATTTCTTTAATCAACTTCCTCCCATACCCTGTCATTCTCATATCTTCCTCATTTGTCCCTTTCACTCAACTTCCCATCTCTATTACTTCTCCCCTTCTACATCTCAAGTATTTTTTCATTCTCTTTTCTCTTAGTCTTCGCGCTACAGAAGACCGCGGACCATATCAGACTCATCATGAGTATTCTCAAATATTTCGCGGGAAATATCACTATCGCTGCATACTCGGCCGGGAATGGAAATTATTTCTAATATGTCATGTTTCTTTGCCATAAATGTAGGTCATTTATGAAGTTTGGTTAGTGATCCAAGCTTATGTCTTTTATGTTGGTTTTTGATTTCGAAACGGAGGTTTTATATCTCTAAGATGCCCTAACCCGTCTCAAAAGTTGGAATAACTGCGTGGTTTTCAGCCCGCATACGTGTCATTGCTAATTTCTGGATTGGTTCCTTCGGCACATAAAAGCTTTAAGATGATATCTCCCATGTATTCCCAATTAGGTGTAGAACAATTCCAAGTGATATTTTGCATAATCCACTGACTTCGATTATGACTTCTGAATTTATGAAGACTTGATAATTATTGTATTTGCAGTAGAATTAATTTTCGTTGATGATGTTTAGAATTAACAAAAACATTATTTAAATAAGACTCGTCAGGCAGTGAAAAATGCTATAATGAATATATTTTACGCGATTACACGTTTTCAGAACATATTTAATTTATAATGATAATCTTTAATGGAACATTAAATAATTTTATTATGTATCTCAGCAGCAGTAACCATGGAAAATGTATTATTACAATTGAAGTTTTTTTAGCTATGTAAAAGCCACATAATATTAGTTATCAGCTTATTCATATTTCCTCATTGAGTTAAGTTAATGAGTAATTGCAACGCACGTTCTGTTGAGGGATTTTAAAATAGCAAACGTCCATTGTGTAATTTATTTAAGGTCGTATTTCATTAATCTCGAGGAAAGAGGTTATTTCTCCTACACCCTGAATCGTGGCCCTAATAGTGAAGTTGTGAAGATGTGTTTGTAGAAACGTTGTCCGCTTGCAAGGATGCGGATTCACTAATGACTCACAGAAGGAAAACTCTGAGAGAATAAAGAAATAGGTTCTTTCCGGACGAAACGACGAGATAATTTATCCAGTTCATATTTTTCGCAAACCCGCCCTAATTTACATACTCCAGCAACACCGTGAGTTTGGAGGTAATTGCGTTGCTCAACAGATGTTTTTGGCCGGAAAAGTCGGCAGTGATATTGCTCCTCGTGGATAAAACCACTAGTCGATCCGTTGACTCTCATGCAAATTCTTTCCCGGGATTAAAACCACTGAGTCGAGCCGTTGGCTCTTATTTTCTGTGTTTATTTTTTCCAGTTTTTGGCAAATGCGCCCGTTTAAAAAGTCTCCACCAAAAATGCTTGTGACCTAATTGAATCAAGTTCTCCTCGGAAACGCCCTAGTATTAGACCCCATATTCTCATTACTGCAATGCACAATTTTTTTAGTTAGGCCTGAAGCTAGGTTTTAACGTATTTAGTTGCATCGTTTTATCTATTTCTAGCTCCGTTGTAAGCTTTTGTACCTTCGTAAATGGTGATTGAACGGCATCATTTTAATTTCATTCCTGAAGTTTTGTGATTTGTGGACAGCGATCGTAATCTGTAAATGGAGAAATGGTGCACTAACTTCCAGGAGAAGGATGCTCCTCTTCGCCCCAAGCCTTTTAATCGGCTAAAAACCTTTCATTGTAATTGCGTCCCTTATTTACTCAACCCTTTGAAGTTTTTCCATCAATGGCGAAGGAATGAGGGATCCCTTTTTCTCTTTTTATCGGCGCGGAACTCCCCAGTATGCTTTATACGCCCGGCGATTGCTTATTTCCTCGATCGGACCTCATTTGTTTTTTCCTTACGTCCCATCAACGGAGACGACGTCGCTTTTCTCTCTTCCCCCTCCCTTTCCGATTTCTCCAGGAGTGCGGAATACTTTTGTTTTTATCAACCCGTCCCGCTCAAACGGACGGCTCAACTCTCATGTTCGTACGTAGTACGTGTATCGTTCGTGCGAATGAAAACAAATGGAGGGGTGGCTTCCCTTAGCCCCCGGGGGAGATTTCGGTGAGGAACGAAAGGGATGGGAGGAGGGAAGTGCTCGAAGTTCTGATCGTGACGGAAGGGGTCAGCCGCGAGTGATTCATTACGGGGGCGCTCGCATGCCAGGGCAGGTTAGGGCGGCCTCATCCGCGTGGGGTCCATCCCAGCCTCCTCCCAACGCTCTCTCCATCCCCTAATAACATCTCCGCATTGCCTCTCTCTCATTTTTCTCCATCTCTCGCATACCCCTTTCCATATTTCATTTTTTATTCCCGCCCTCTTCCTCCTCTGCTGGCCCACTCCTTATCTCTCATCACCCAGTTTCCCATCTCATTGGACAGAAAATTATTTCATTTTCTGTCCTCCGAATGGGGGAATTCTCTCTCACCAGTTAATAGAATTTTTCACGTTTTCACTTTTAGCAGCAGGCACAAGGTAATTGATAGTCTGTGATATATTTACTGCCTCCCTTCGATAAGCTTAAGCATGAGGTAGTGCGTTTCTTTTTTGCCGATGGTACTCAGCGTAATTTCTTAAAGATTATACAGAAAAACATTTCCAGTATCGGGCATATTGTGTGTTGGTTTTAATCTTCATTACCTTTTAAATGAAATTTAGTTATTTTCTGTTGAAGATGGAACTAAGTTTTCTTTTTGTTTCTAAGGTTATGTGCATAGTATTTAACAGCTGATGACGCGGAAAATTATTTATGGTCTATTCGTAGTTTTTATAAGAAAATGTTGACTATAGTAAATATTTATTGATTTTTTTCCTTTTCTAAAGCGTCTATTCTTCCATCTCATAGATCTATTACTGTTAGCCCTTGGGTAAAAAATTATCAATATGTGATGCGGTTTCAAATTGTTGAAGGTGCATCATTGCTGAGTAGATGTTTTCTATCAAAAATACCTTTCCTGCTGGACTCCATGACCTTAGAAAGTTTTGTTCCTCCCCCTTGTACTCCTATAATCACTTGAGAGATTTCATTATATGTGTCAATTTGCAGTTTTAAAATTCTTTGATTAACAACAGTGAATAAGGTCTAAACTATAGCATTATGCACAAACTTGAGGCAAACAAGCTCTTAGGACAGAGATGTGGGTGTCCCTAGACCCCCACTGAGAGGCCCAGCACTGCTCAATCCTAATTTATTTAATTCGTCTAGTGTTCACGCCCGGGATTATGTTTTTTGAGGTAACCTCCATTCTTATTCAATTTCGGCTACACTGGTATAGATTTGATTTCCCGTCTTATTTTTTCAGCTTTAATTTTATTACCCCGTGTTGTTGCCTTCACAATATTTATGACTTGCTCTCTACTTTGTACCTATCACTTGCCATGAAATGCAAAGGAGTTAAAGGATATCGGCATTCCTATAACACCCGCCTACCGTTGGAATTATCTCCCGGTATTCGAGCCGTAATTGCACGCATCGTATTTTCTTTATCAAGGAACGCTTACTTTTTTGGGGCAGCCATGTTGACGATGGCGTTGCATTAGATGTACTAAGGTGGCAATGGACAGGATAGCATCTCAATACCTGCCAGTTTCAAAAGCTCCCAATAACTTAGTAGAGGAATCACGGCCACTTCTGGATTCGACCATTGGATAAGTTTCGCTTTCGATTGGATAAGTTCGTACTAAAACAGCCTGGCAGGGTGCGAGGCGAAACATCCCGACCTCGTTATCTCAATTTTTGTGGTGTTCTTGCCGAGTAGGATATTTTTAACACAATCTTAAGACTCTGATTTGAATTTATTATTTCTCTCGCACTATTATCTTGGTGATCATTATTTTGTTGGCTGTCGCTTATTTTTATTAATCAAATATTAATGTATGCACTTAAATTTAAGAGTTGGTGCAGTATGGAATATGTTGTACATGGAAAGGTTTCATCTTATCGAAATATACCTATGTGGTTCTGAGAGTAGTGAAATGAATGGTGGATTTACGTAGACCTAAGTATTCTATTCCATTGCTCAATGGAAATGGCGTTCGGAAAAATTGGACCGATAAGCAATTGAGCTAGTTTTTTGTACAGATAAGTCGATTGTGTTCCCGAGAGAGGTTACCTCCTGTCACGTCCGAATCAAAGTTTTAGCTGTTCCGAGTTAGAATCAGGAGCGAACGTGATGCATAAGAAATTTTCAGCCGTTAAATTGACCCGGAGAATATTGGGATAATGAGGACTGTAGGTATAGTTAAATGTAGTCTAACGAACAATCGATAAGAGATTGTTAATGTATAAAGGATGTATGAGGTAATAGGACTAAGGACTTCTTAAGGACTAAATCAAAACTTCACTAAACATCAAGTATGTATAGTCCATAAATCCTTGTTTAGCAGTGACTCCATCAAAATCTGTGACGATACATTGGTTTTCCGCCGCCAATAAGTGAAACCAAAGATCGAGCACGTTGCCAAGTGCTTGCGAGCGCGATACTTAATATTTAGTCCTTAAGAGGCTGGCCCAGGACCGAAATAAAAGGACTACTGCTGCAAACCAACCGTAGGGTTGTAACTAAAGAAGAAGGAGAAAAGTAATAGGGGAGCTTGACCAATCTATGACTTATAAATGTAAAGATGTAAAATAAACATAGCGAAGTGGTAGAGTATCGGTTTCGGGTAGCTGTTAGATGGAGCTGAAAAGTAAGATGTTGAATCAACAAATAGTATATGTGTTCTTTACTATTAATATATCTGTACTGAGAGCGTTCCGTAGTGTACAGAGAGTAGGCAGTGCTTAGTTTTTACGCGAGTCTTATTATTTTGGTAAATACAACTTTTATCCTTTTTTTTTTTACAATAACTGTTATCACATGTTATTTAAATACAATTAAGGCTCTCTGAATACGGCGTCTGCTATCATATTGATGTTCATGTAATTTAAATTTAGATTTGTTGTAAGTCGTGAAGATAGAGGGTATTCGTGTGTTTAAAATTGATTGATGATTCTATTTCCCGTGTATATACGGCGAAAATGAAAATAACTGACGACATTCATTTTATTATCCTACCTCTTGAATGCGTCTTAAGATTGGTGAAGGGTTATACCGGCTATGAAATACTTATTGTTGGAAAGCGTGATCCAGGGAAGGACGAGGAGTGGATCTAAACCCGGTGAGCGCTTCTTGTTTCGCTTTGATTAATGTTTACTATATTGCTTTCCCGGAAAACAGTCATCTTTCTCTTAAATGCAGTCTTCCTGTTCCACACTAGTGTGTTTAAGTCCTATCTTTTTGCCTCCACCGCATCTGCACTCCTATTTTGTGTTATCCCCATCTCTCTTTCCTCATTTTTCTCCCCAGTTCTTTCCTGCACTCGCTTGCTGGCTGGCTGGAAAGCGAAAAGGCCTATCCCAACGAGAAATGAAAAATGCTAAAATAATGCTTTTTTCTAAATTTATCCCGTCCACCCTCTCACTTATCTCCCATCTGCATATCTCGCAAATGCGGGTCCCTTTTGATGGCATTAAATCCGAGGAAACTTGATTAAAAATTTGCCGCCAGGCATGTTTCGTGCAACTCATGTGAAGGGGACGCCGGGGTTCCTCCAACTCCTCAAGTCCGCCATTCCTAACTCCGGTGACAAAATTAAGGAGCGAGTATGCAAAAATTGGCTATTAGCATTTCTATTATTGCATTTTTTACGTAGCTTATATTTTCTTGGGCTTAAGGTTGGGTTACTAGGCCAGATTTCTCGTCTCCCCTTTGGTATCTCATCGAAAAGTGAATTTGGTTCCCCAAAAAACAATTTTTGTGAGCAAAATATCCTAATTAATTTTGATGGCCTGTGACGTAAGCTTGTATTGCGAGTATCCTTCATGCCACTTCGATATCCAACTCTTTTTTGCATGAATTTTGTATTACGCAATATCTTCAATTCTCTTCTGCCTCGGATGTTGTTTTCATTTGCTGCGAAGTGCGAATATAAGGAAATATAGGAATGCAAAAGTTAATTTTGCTACCCCGTATATATTTTTTTAACTGCCTATAGTTCTAACCCTTCTGATGGGATGTTTAAACGTTTCATATATTTTATTATGTCATTTAGAATGTAAATTTTTTTACAAAAACAATATTTAACATTATTATATTTGAAATTACTTTTTCCAGCTCTCTCCCTTTATTGCCTCATCATAATTAAGTACACCAACCTAATCGGCCTCCACATTCTCCATCGGTATTCTCAATATTCTTATGTTTGTTTCCTTTTTGTTCGTGCACTTTTACCATTATTGTTTGACTTAACAGTTTCTCCAACTCAACCAATCCTTTATCGTATTCTTATCCTCAGGCCTTGGTTTTGGTGGGGTAAGGTTGGTATGTTGGCCCTGAATTCCAATCCTGTGAGTCTGGTTCGAATCCCGGCTATGGCAGATATATTTAGTGGAATATCCGTTTCTGCTTGAGTGCTGTGTGGATGGTACCTTTAGTCCATTCTTCCTCTTGCCGGATGGAACGTTTAGATGAGGACCTACTGGTGCCTATCTAGAAGAATAGGCTATTACCGATAACAGACCTCGCTCCACCTTTCCTTTGTAGCCAGAAAAAATTCCCACCGTGAATCAATTACCCATCAACCCATAAGAGTACGAATAACTTCAGCTGTCGATCACCTCCCCACAATAACCAATAATTAAACATTAATTTAGCTATGCTACGTTCCATAGCGAGCTACTAGTTAGCAGTTTCATTTGTTCTGAGTGTTCTGTGAAGTCCTCTGCTTTAATCACGTAGTAATCAAGTATATGTCCCCATTCAATATCATCTGAATATGTTTATTCTTGCACTTAATTTGGTTTAAAATGTTGTCCCTTTGTCCTTCGTAGGCAAGTCTATAATGCTCAATTTTATGTTTTCTTTTTTGTTGCAATTGCTTTAGTTTGCAATTATTTTTCCTGCATATCCCGAATCTTTTACAATAGCTTTTTAATTAGTCAAATGGTGAATGGAATTCATTTTCCAACTTGTTAACTAATTCTTGGATATCGTGAACCTTATCGATTTGATCACATTTTCCCTGCTTTTATAATCAAATCAAAATCCTCCAAGTTCTGATACTATTTCACGGAGAAGAGTGATAACGAGAAATCGTGTCTACTCCCCGATCAATCGCAGCCAAATCCAATTTCTTAATCTGATATCTCTATCAGAGCTCTCCTTGCTCAATGCAAATTTCGAATGAATCTTCTTTCTCTCCAATCCTACGTTCATCGATGTGTTCATTAACTTTTCCCATTAACTCTGTCAAAAGACCTCTTGAAGTGAGCATGAATAGCATTTCCGTAGCATCCATGATTCATTTTTTCTAATTTTCCCATTACTGCAACAGCATCTCGGATGGCCCTTCCTAAACCCTAGAGAGATCATCTCCTGAGAACTCTTTTGCTCTCATTTACAGCCATATAAACACTATTAATTAATACTGCGCACAAAGTTTAAATTAATCCTTATACAGTATTTTATGGCAACTGCTCTCCTTTTGGGGCCAATGAATGATACTGTTGATACTGTTTTTATAAGGTCAAATGGCCATTCTCTTTCATCAATCATCCAAATAAGCCGACATGTGTTCTATTTTTCGCATCTTAACATGTTGTTTCAAGTTGGCCCCGCACTTAATATTTCTTCAGACTCGGTGAAGGGAGAGATAGCAGGAAAGGTGGAAAGAAACCTCACGTCGTAATTAGCCTTCTATTAACGAAAAACAGATTGTTCTCATCTGGTAGACGGAGACTGGAATTTGGAATTCTCTCCACACGGCATGCAAGAGCATCGATGACTCCCCTTATGAGATTTGAATTCGGGCTCGAAGCGTCGCCACATTCATCAGTAACAGAGTATTGAATTTGGTATGCCCTTCGCACAGCGTCCAAGTAGTATTCAAAACTAGAAGCCGAAAGTTGAAACCGAACTGCGGAGTCTATTCTTATTACTTTTCCTGCCTACCTTTCACACTTTCTAAATAGTGCCATATCACATTCCTTGACCCTTGATTCTTTTCTACTTTGGGTTCCTTTTCTATTTGTAAGCTTTGGCCTTTATGACAAATATCTTCAACAGGAACTGCAGTTTTCCTTCTCGAAGAGCTAGTGTAACTATTTCTACTTCTCGGTGACAACTCGTAGGCCTGTATGTGACTAGATGTTCTGTACCTGCCACATCCCTTCCAATGTCATCCCGTCACTCAAATTTTCTGTTTTCTCTTTCTGACGACTCATATTATATTCAAATTTGAAGCATATATAATCCCCTACGCTTGGCCGCCCACTGAGTATTTTTTTGCTTTTCTTGTCACCATAATCTCTAAAGAATTTTATAATTGCTACCTTCCGCGGGAGCACCGTCTTCCCTACCCCTGCATCAAACCCTCCATTTTCGACGGGTTTTACGCCAGCATTAACTTGGATACATTCCTGTAATGTTCCATTCAATCACTCATTCTTCAGAATATTTATGTCTTGCTTTAGTATTATTGTCCATTCCCTGGTAATACTTTATACGTGGTGCCTATCAAGGGCACTATTCTTTTCTTCCGCTGTTGAGGCTGATGAGACTATAGACGTTCTTCCTAGCGTCAGACCGAAAAAGTAGTCGTAGGGTTCTTCTTCATTACTCCAATCATTAGTTTTTCGGAATTGGTGCGAAAAGATATTGGTGTCACCAAAGAGCAAGCTTGCTCTATGGTGGCATCCAATACACCGCTACTAATCTGTTAAGGATTGAAGCACTTAACTCACTTAAACACTTGGCACAGTTTCACTCTATATTAGGAAAGAAAAACACCCTTATTTTCATATATCAGTGGCTTTATCAAGGTTATCAACTCCAAATGTGTCAAAACCATGGTCGGTTTTTCTTATCCTTGTAAAAATTGTGCTTGTTATTTTCACAATCATGAAAATTAGAGGATTTTACGATGTGACCACGCGAATAATGTCTAACTCTGTGAGCCAGTGCTCCAGAAATGCATCCTATAGGATATTTCAGGTGATGGATGATATCCCTTCCTCTCTCCGAGTGGTGATGTTTGGCATGCAGTGTAGCATGCCATTAATCCATTTCCCTATGAAGTGCGACGCACGCTACATGGGTGGAAGGCAGTTGAATTCATTCATTCAATCCGATACGCATTCCTTTCCCTGATTGTACAAGCAGCCGTCGTGCCTTTCTGCGGGCACGTATGGAATGTAGAAATCATGGTGGACCCGAAAAAGCTTTTTCATGAAAATGAGCACTCTCATGCTGGAATTTACAAGGAAAGGAGGCGTAGATGAATATCGGATTCTCAAAGTCTAGCTAAGGCAGGAGGCATTCTGAAATTTTCTCGTGAAGGAGCGCTTATTGGGGTTTCCTAAACTGAGAATTTGGCTCTTCCATGTTGCCCTGTGTGTATATCAGTGGTGATAGTTTCAACATTTAGTGCATTGGTGAAGGGAATACACATAAGACGTTGAAAGAGAGAGATTAGCCTCGGTCAGTATGGAGAATTCCTAGGCATTTCAGAAACGAAGCCGAGGGCGTCTTACTTGTACAGTTAGTTAGTTAGTTAATGTATACAGGTATGGTGCTTCGACATCTAGGGTCATTCAGCACCGTAGTCTGTTTATAGTCGTCTGTTCAATGCAATAAAAAATTATAATTATCATAATAAACCATCATCATCTGCAGACCTTTTTACCAAGCAAGGTAGGGCACCGATTTTCAAATGCCCATATCTATAACTTGTCTGCGGTCGTTTAAATTAGATGGCAATGGCCTGCTGCTTTCAAAAAAGATAACACTCGGCCCAAAGTAGTCGGATTTTCGCCAAGGATTGATGCCAAGTCTCCTCTTAATTTGTACTTTATTCTAAGATATGCGTACTTGCGACATTCCATCAGGATGTGCTTAATTGTCAACGAACAATTGCAGTTACTTGTCCGGCCTTGAGAAGTTGTTGAATTGTTACCGTTTCTCGTTGCTGAAGAACACATTTACTCAATATTTAGGTGAAGGAAGGTGAAACATTTCATGAATCATCGTAGGTGTTTCGATATTACGGTTCTTCTCAAAGGCTAATATTGTTCCAACACAAATATTAATGTTTATTATAAATAGGTTCAAATCACGGGCAAGAGCATTTCTGGGCACCCCCATCTAAAATCCTCGCGATTCTGTGTGTGTCAGTAGGAAATCGCAGGTGCCCCAGGGAAAGGAACTGCCCCCCCTACCCTGAATGTGTGAATTTCACACGCCATTGGCTTAGTACGGGGTGAGCTCTACTCTCACCTATCAAAACCAACCTTCGGGTTGAATCACTGAGTGAGTGATATCGACACACTAAAGTTCCATAAAATAATGGCCCATGCTTTTTAACTGTGCTGCGCACCATAAATTGTGGGTTATTGTGTTTTTTTTAAAATCTGGTTTCTTGAAGCCCTAACAAATTTTGTAAGCAATGAAGGATGAAGTGAATGATAGGATGTAGGAATATGATACGATAGATGCTAGTAGGGATATGATTGATAATATACAACTTATAAGGTATATAAAGTAATTACGATAATTACAATATTATTCAATTAAGTACGATAATTACAAGTATATAATATATACTTGTATAGACACATACAGATAGACGAGTTGCCACCGAGAAATTGAGCCGTGGAAAACCATTTAGAATGCCTATTTTTGCTTGAAATAGAAATTTTCATGCTGAGAACCGTTTTCTGCCTTTTGTATTGAATGAAATCGAAATATAATGCATTTACCTAACTAGCGTGATTTTTATTGTAGTTCTTTCACCTTTCTCCGCGTTGTTGATATAAGTTTGTCAAAATTAGTCATATATTTTTACAGTCCAAGTTCGTTGCAGAAATTCATGAAAACTATTTACGATTTTTCCGTTACTTCCACCCTCTGTAAGCACAAGTAAAATTTTTCCTGGGCCAGTTCCTTTGGGTGTTTCTTGCAAGAATAATATTATTTTCAAGTTGGTCCTACGAGAAAGTAAACATTCTGAAAAGCGATCGCGTCTGATAGAAGTTCCTGGAGATCTCAACGATACTGGATGCCTTTTTTTTTAAGTAAAAATGGCCTCTCTTGGGCTTAGGGTACCGCCGGCAGGGAGTCAAAATAGTGATATTAGTAAAAAAAAAACTCCAAGACATGGGGGAAAAGGAGCGATAAAAGTTCTCGGTTTATCCGAGCGAGCGTGTGCAGGGCTCTACTCCAAGGGTATGATGGGAAAACGAAATGGAAAAGGGAGAGGGTAGGGAAAGGGGGCTTATGAGTCGGGGAAGTTGTCTCATCGCGAAGGGCGAAGGGTATCAATCATACTCCGGCGGAAAAGAGGAAATAGGGCTCAATAAGGATTATCAATCAAGCCTTCCCCTCTCCTACCCTCTCATCCCCTCCCGTGTCCCCGGGGCTTTTTTCCCCTGGCACCCGCAATTTCGTTTAACTCCCGAGTTTGAAAAGGAAAGGAGATTTAGCAAGGCAGGAGAACTGTTGAGGAGAGGTTTGGTTGGGAGTGAGGACTCGTTCCTCCGATCGAATAAGAAAATCGAGTGGAGAGGTAGAGAGAGGAAAAGGCGGGGAAATATTACTGTATGAAATTTTTTATTTATATTATTTACAATACCGGGAGAGCTTATTATGGAAGCTAGTGACAACGGTTGAAGTCAGAGGGAAACCGGCGAGGTCGAGCTAATACGTGAGTCGGATGAAACGACTGAAATGAGTTTATTTTCTATACATTGGTTATTATTACGATTATGAATACACCATGCCACGAACGTTCCCGCTTAATATTCGTACGCCAAAAATCCTCTTAGAATGAACAAAATTCGGGTCAATTTTATATTTATGTATTGTGCGCACAATAAGTGATTTTCCGAGATTTTTCGCAGGATATACAAGGAGGGGGTCTGCCCGGAGGTTTCTTGTAGATGATAAAAAGGGAATTCGAAGACTGTGAGACTAGTTTTTTTTTCGCATGGAACAATGATGGTACATTCAAGATAAATTTGGAGGAGAGATTTTATGAACGTATAGGAGAATATGAGTTTGGTTTTCCTAAGGGTATAATGGTGGAGTTGTGAGAAGGAACGTAGAATATAATTAGTATTTATTTATATCATTCTTTGATTTCGAAAAGGTATTCGTTAGAGTGAAGTAAGAAACTTTGATGGAACTATTGAGGAAGATAGGAGTAAGTAGATTGGAGGATAGGAAATTGATCAGGAAATTCATAAATGGGCTAGTAGAAGCTAGCGAGAGTAGCGGATGGAGAACCCGATTGAGAGGGTATTAGGGAGGGAATTAGAGAGAAGTGCTCGTTATCATTGGCATTGTTGAACATATATTGGGAGAAGATGATGAAGGAGTTGGGATAAGCTTGGTGCAGGATTAAGTATCAAGAGGAAAATCGATTAAGTCCGTACGTCTCGCGGACGTCCGTACGTCAAGCGCTAGTTTCCAGTCAACCAAGCTTTTGCGAAAACTACTTGATTTGTTAAATAAACTGCGAAACCTAGTGGGTCGAGGTAAACCACAAGAATACGAAAGTGAAGAGATTTTTTGGAACAAAAAGGACCAGTTCATTTTAAAAGTAGGGGGTCAAAGATATGTCAGATGGATCAATTTAGATACTGGGATTTGCGTTGGAGAGAGAATGACGTAGAACCATCGAGGTTTGAACAAGAACCCTGTTGGTGTAAGAAGCGTTTAACCCAGAAGAGATGACAGGATCACTGAGTCAGAACGCTATGAAAATACCCTTGAAAAGGCTAATATGGAGCTAGGGATTGCATAATGGCAATACGTGGTATTTATGGAAAGAGAAAAAAATACATATTTTCGGCCCTTGAAATGTGGGTGTGTGGAAGGATAGAGTATGTAAGGTGAGTGGAAAGGGGGACAAACAACGGAGTACTAGAGATGTTAGGGGAGGAAAAAGAGTCAATTGAAGAAATTTGGAGGCAGAGGGTTGGGATGGAATAGGCACTAATGAGCGAGGATATTTTGAGGAACGTGATGGAGGAAAGAATATTGGGTAATCGGGATAGATGGAGGAGAAGGACAGGTAGTTTGGATAGATTAACGGGAGATAGGAAGCATGTGAAACTAAGGTAGGACATCATTTGAAAAATAGCGTTCGTGAGAATAATTTAATGTTCATAAAAGCTATCTAAGCCGGTGAGACACTGGCAATAACATTAGTTATAATTGTGTAAACCAATATGATGGGAAGTTTTCCCTCCGTGCTTCTATTCACTAATTTTATCCAGCAATAATCTCACTAATGATGATATTTAATCAATGCAATGGATTTTGATTGAGTGAGTCGTGATGTTCATTTTCACATTCATGCTTTAAGGTACACATGGAGCTAATGTAAATGATGATGTGAAGGGGCCTGAACGTTAATAAAATTAAACGCGAATTAAACAAGGAATTCATTTGTCCCGTTGTTTTGGCTTAAGAAAGTGGTCAGATTACGATATTATATTTGTTTCGTCTAACACAAACATGGCCAGAAGAATTTATTTCAGAAACGTCAGTGAACAGACTCCATGTTTACGTAACTGAGTATCCCATGACGCTTCCGGGCATATTGGGCCGCAGTTGCCAAAATAGACTAGTTTTTATTATTTAATACCTTTTTGAACCGTTCGTAGTTATTTTTTTGAAAATACAATGGTGATGATTTTCGTCGCCTTACACACTATTTTTTTTGCCATGACACCTTCTATGAAAAAGCCACATCACTCGGTTTGCCGCTTTTTTGCTGCCACCTCAATGAGTAACAGACATTAGTGGACTACCTTTCTTCTGGTCCCTTCCCTTCGATGAATCTGGTCCTAGTGGCCTTACGAGTAGAATTGATTGTGATGAAACTAGTGACCTATGCCGTCAAAAATGACGGTAAATTTTAATGAGGCAATTATTTGAGTATCTTGATGTATTATATTATACTAACAATTTATCAAGATACATTATATTTGTAATGAAATGTGCCTAAATTAGTTATCATTGTAATAGTTATACTAATGTGTGACATTATTTTAAAGCTGATTATGATTCAAATCCGGAGCAGTAAAAGTAATGTAAAAGGTCTTACTTTGGTGTGACTTTATTTAGAATACCAGAAATCAAACTAACCCAACCAAACAGAACATTTCCTCTAATAATATAAATAAAAATCGAAATTGATTAACAGTGCAAGTGACATCTCCGTTGCAAATTCAATGGATAGAGTGGATTACTGAACAACTTTGAAACCTTTTTACGGTACGTATAATTTCGTAAAATTCTTTTGCAGAGAGAATGGGCACTCTCATTTGGTTGCTTGTTTGTTTTCACCAACGATGCAGTAATATAGACAAATATTTTTATAAACAGCTTTGAAATACGGCAGTGGCAGCGTAAAAATGGCATTTCTATCGGCAGCGTAAAAACACATTCCGTGCTATTTAAGAGAACGATTTCCGGAAGCTCGCATACGACATCTTCATTTCACCTGTAGACCTCATGTGAAATAAATACCAATAAATACACAGTTTACTACATTGTATTCATATGAATCATTTCGTATGAATCAAAATAAAATTCTGTGATTCCTAAATATCGCGAGTCATTCCTAGGTTATTTTCATCAACTGAAGAGCTGAACATTGTTACTGAAAAAAGCATTCCTTCCCTCAAACTTTCATATTTTTCTTAAATTAAAGTATCTCAAAATCAAATTTCCTAAGATCGCCAAAGGTATTTTTATTGTGCAATGTAGGTAGTGAATGAATCTAGTTATTTCCCTTTAATTTTTTTTAAATGGGCCTATCTTACCCATGCATTCTAATGAGAGGTTTTTCAAAAGTGGAAAATTTTACCAAACTACCATATTTTGTCTGTAAGAAGGACCTATAGTAAGTGAATGGGAAAAAGTGTCTAAATTCCACCAAAAGAAATAATTGCTGAATAATAAATTATATATATAATTATTGAAGCGAGAAAGTTTTGGGCCGCCATAGGTGAACAGGTGGACACAAAGGTTCTTAGTAAACATAAACGCATACACAGTGTCAGATTACCGTTATGGAATGTATTAAGTATATGCTAGTCTTTGATGTCGTAGCTGTAGTAGGAGACTTAAGCCTTAAGGTGATCCAACTACTAAGGTTTTATCGTAGCGTCAAACCTATTTTACTTTCAAGATTTATCAAAAAACATGGCATCCATTCCCGAGGTGGGATCCGAACCCGCGCCAGTTAGGTTGCAAGGCCGGCACATCACGAGGCCATATCTACCGAGATCGTGGTCTCAATATATATTCCTGGCATGAAATTCTGATTAAATCTGTTTATAATTAAGCTGTTGAGTTATACGTTATTTTTAAACATGTAATTAGTATTCATGTGTAATATCCATCCTTCTTAGTCTTATGCTGTAAATTTGTCAAACGGGGATGTCTTTTTTCGTGCTTGTTAAATCGTGGGAATAGCTAGAGCATCTCTTCTTGGGACATCATGAAACAAGGCTTCATTGCGGAATATGGATGGAATGAGTACAAAAAATCTCAGAGCGAATAATACATCATGTATTATAAAGTTTCATTCTTTCTTACACTGATCTCCTTCAGGTTATCTCATCATATTTGTCTTCTCCTAATCCAATAATGGCCAATACCTAAACTTCAAGTTTTAGGAGGAGTGTTGCCCTGGAATAAGTTATTGTATTTCAGAAAGCAGGTACTATTCACGATACTCCAGAATGAATCAATACGGTGCGGCTTTAATAAACATTTCATTTGGCACTATTCGATTGAAGCGGAATTAACTTCACCATTTAAACCTCTTGTACTGCAGTAGTGGTTGGTGGTTATTCGTCTCCGACCCTGTATATTTTTTTAGCATTTGACATATCCCAATCAGCCTAGATACTATCTCGGGAATTATATATTTTTTTGTTAGTTTGGGAGCGAGGAAACGTTCTGGTAAATTATTTACAAATCGTCCTGAGAATCGTGACCAAATGCCGCTGACGCAGAGTTGAGAGCTCATTGTTTATATTGAACCTTTAAAATTACTGACCCTAAAAAAAAACGGAAGAAAGTGCCGTGGCAATTACGTGATTTAATACTCCTCGTTCAGCTTTAATGGCCCACCTACACGAATGGCCTGTGAATTTGACCGTCGTTTGCTCCGTCTTATATTTTTCCTTTAATTTTTATGCCTCAGAAACGCCGAAATGGATTCGGCAAGATAATAGTTTTACTCTGATTCTGCCCTGTAATCCGTTTTCGTGAAGTCTCGCTGGCTCCGACCTAATTCCTGCCTTTGGGACGAATTGGTGAAATTTTGAAATGCAGCGAAAGGGAATCGCTTTGTAAAAAGGAAATATTTTTTTCCTCCATCTCCTTTGTGGAACAAGATTTGCGAGGGACTTTTTTCCCCAATTACTTTTTCGGGGAGTGAACGACGTCATTGGAAAAAAATGGTCCGTGCCCGTTCGTTCCTCCCTCTCGACGTTGAGACGCAAGGTTGTATGAAATACCATGTGCGGACTCCATTTCGAGCAAATCAAAACGAATACCACTCGAGAAGGAGGCAACGTGCGGTGGCGAAGGCAGCGAGATGTTGGCGCTGGGAGGTAAAGAGGCCCTGGGATGGAGAGCATGTAGTGATTTAAGCTAATGAACATTTGTGAGTTCCGCCGGGAAAACATGAAATAGACGAATGTGCTTATTATGGGGGTCTGGAGTACACGAAACGTTCTCGTCCTCTCATTATGCATGGATGATATTTTTTGGCTGGCTCACATCGAGTTTTTCCTTCTTGAATCTTGACGACGACATCCCTCCGGGAGATAAGAAGCAGCAGCTACTTCAAGATGAATACCACACTGGAAAGATGTACGCGAAGAAATGTGTGGGTGAGAAAAATGGAGATTTTTCATGGGGAGCGGGATGGAATTTGCCCATTTTCCAAAATTTGTTCTTGTGCTACTTGTTTGAGTGGCTGAAAAATGGAAACTGATAAGTCGTCCCTGTAGTTTTTATAAGCTTTTTAAAAAGTTGCCAGATAGTAAGGGCCTGTCATATATTACATAACACGTAAGTTTGGAGGAGGAGTGGTGGAGCCAACTGTTAAGATACACTACTAGGAGGGAGGGGGGAGGTCTAGTCTTCCGTTACATGGGAAAAATGCCTAAGACATTTTTCTTTTTGTTAATATAATACTAATGATAAGTTAATGTGTAATAGTATTGAGAAATACATAAATTATAAATCATTCCGGTTTTATCATTCCCAAAAAAGAGGATATATCGCTATCAATATGCATAATAGGTTTTATTTAGAGAATGTTAGAAAGTGTTATGCAATATTAGTGAGAAGAAACAAGTGCAAAATAAGCGTAGCGTTAGGTACACAATATATGGACGAACTCTGGTCAAGGTTTAAACTACGTGGTTGCTGAACTGCAAAAATATATTATGGTAAGGAAGAATAGCCAGTTTAACTACTAGTTGAATTTCGCAATTGACGCTATTCAATACTCATAATCATCTCATTTGGAATGTACGCATGTTTGCAGACTTAAAATGTTCATAAGGATCTTCTTCTGCAATGAATCATAAGGTGGTCTGAAAGAAAGGTTTATGAAAATCAATGCCCGTTAGTAGAGGTTATATTTTGCTGAAAGAAACTAAACGAAGCCAGAATAGCTGGTTGTAATAATGCTGCTAAATACTGTAGAGAACACGAAATGGTGAATGTTTGTTAAATGGTGAGTCGGGTGTGAAATATTCATTTTAAAAGTGATTAAAATGGATAGGAAGTATTTTTACTCAAGAATTAAATAATAAAGAGTAATCGATACAAGCAAGAGAACCTTAACTGTTGAGAAATTTTTTCAAGGTATATTCCAATCGAGTTATAATGATGGAAATAGAAATTAATTGACTTCCATGTAAATTTTACTCTCGGAACTCGGTATATTATGCCCTGATGATTTAGATTTAATGTCTATTAACTTTGGCACTTTCTAATATACCTAGAGCTACTGTGTTTTAACAACCCATTCGAATGATTAATATCATGCACACGATGGATGTTTCCGGATTCATTCAAATGGTATTGGTGCCTCTGCTGCAGTGACGTATTTAGGCGGAACCTAGTTCATTTTCAATATCACTCCCTCACCATTCTGTCGCTCACTCAAGTTTGACTGTATCGTGCTGTTATTGTGTGAACTCCTACCCTACCAGACTTAGCTATTCATTTTGCGGTTGTTTCGCGGAATACTCTTAACGATGGGAGAATTTAATTCGAATTTATGAGGCTCGAGTGGAAGCGTAGTTCTCGTAGGTGTAGCTAGAGCGTCCATGCCCTAATTAGATGATCCCGACTTGGGATAGGCTCCCTGGGGATGCGCCTAGTACCTATAAGGTATTCTATTATATTTTATATCACTTTCATCAACCGTCAGTTATTAAATTAATTTCGTTTAGTTGACATCTAGTTATAGACGCTGTTTATGCTACTGTTACCCAATGTTAAATACTAATTTTTCCTGCTATTTTGTATACTCCTGCATTTAGGATTCGCTTTTGATATTAAGGTAGGTGAGAGTTCAGGCCATTTGCGCTGTATATAAGTAATCATTTTATAACATCGAAACGAAAATCACAGTTCAGTATACTCATTGAAAACCACAAGAAAATGAAGGTAATCAGATTTCCGATACGAAAAAGGGCCAGGTTAAATTTAAAAGTAGGTCAGAAGCAGGATTAGGTGGAGAAATCTAGTTGTGTTTTGGAGAAAAAAGGGTATAGCAGCATTGAACTTGGAAGGAGAATTAAGTTGGCTAAAGAGCTTTCACACATTGGTAGAACTGATAGAAACAATGGCACGGTCTTTGAGTAGGGATTTTAAGAAAAGACAAGTGAAAAGAATAATATCGAGCCATAGAATATGGATGGCTCGTTTATTCAGTTGCTAGCGAGTAGTTAAATACTCATCCGTGAGTAATTCCATTTATGGGAAGTCTGGTTGTCAAACATTCAACCTTGTTATCGGAAGGAAATGCTTACGTGTCGTTGAGGTTAGCGAAAAGAAACGAATTTCATTAATACCCAATGTTGCCGATTCCAGTGGCAATCACTTCGAGATTAAGGCAGAACTTCCAGCTAACGCAGATGAGGTAGCTAAGGGGAACGGATGAGAATACTTCGTTCAGCAGAATGACATTTACAGCATAGGTTTTCTGGAAATATCTATTTTCATTTTTACGCCAATTTTTGAATGCTAACGTAGATATAACTGGAAACAGAATCAGATGCAGAAACAAAGTTGATTTTATCTGTGGGTCGCTTGCCTTCTCCGATTTATTCGGCAATCATTTTTCATTTAGGCGATTGGTAATATGCTTATTTTCTGGTCTTATTAAACCATTGAACTTGAATCCGTCAATATCATGTGGCTGTTATCGCAGAATCGGTTTCGGCTTCCTACTTTCCGCCTCCCTTCGACGAACACGTCATTAGCACGCTATTCTCGACTGTACCTTATCGAGAGCAGAGCAGATCTTTTCTCCCCTTCCTTCCATTTCAACCCAATTGAACCGCTCAATTTTCTCCTCTTGAAGGAAACTCAGAATTTTAAATGATATTTTCCAGAGAATGAGGGCTTCAAAGTTTCCATACTCCTGCCAATTCGATTCGATACCCTTCGTTTTGTTCACCAATCGGATTCGTTGGTGTTTCCTCTGTCGTGAAAAATGCAGGTTGAGTGGAATAGCGAAGAGGGTTTAAGGGCAGGACTCTAAGAACCCTCTTCAAGGGGACAGAGGGTAGGTGCAAAATGTTTAGCATGTGGTTGTTGAATTGTTAATGCCAACTTGAACATGAAGAATTCACGCGATGATTCATGATTCGAGTTGGAGAGGATATGGATGGCATCCATGTGAGTCTATTCTTTAATTTATATTAAATTATATTTCCTCATGATAGATTCTCAGACTGTTTCTACTACTTTCATGCATTTTTAATCAAAAATATTTAGCTGGGAGAACTAATTTACTGTAATTAACTGATGCCTTGTATTACGCAGAGGTGTTAATTTTGCTGGGAGTAATTAAATTTTTATCCATGAGATGGAACGGCTGCATAATGTGATGGATATGGATAGCTATTTAGAAATCCCTCTGTGGGGTAAAAGGTGTACGAGTGTTGACATGCTACCTTACCGTACTACCTACCTATTCAGAGTGCAAAATTAGTCGGCATTTTTCTTACGGGATGCTTTAAACGATGAGCGTATGCAATTACTTAAGTTTACAGATAAATTATGGTAGCCAGTGGTAACGTACTGGCCTGGTAACCCAATGTTCACGAGTTCGAATCCAGGGAAAAAATGTCTGAAATGTATTAAGATTAAGATATTAGGTTAGGTGGTGTTATACAGCTTTAGACTTTTATTTTAAAACTTTATGGAGAATCTCAAGTGAAGCCCGAGACCGTTACTTTTATTTATAATTTTAGTCGTTGGAGTACCAGAACTAAAGATAATTACTTAATGCGTTGCGGCATAACTAAGTGGAAATTCATGGTCAAATAAAGAATCCAACAGCTCTGCATATTTCCACTTAAATTTATTTGGCACAACTAGTTTCAAGGCATCGACGTCATCATCAGGTACCAAAAGGTACCCGATGATGACGATGATGATGATGACGCCGATGCGTTGAAACTAGTTGTGCCAAATAAACTTAAGTGGAAATATACATAGGTGTCGGATTCTTTATTTAAAGATAATTACTTGTGGATATTTCCATAAATTCAATCGAGAGACCTATGTAGGTCAATTCCTCTTGAGACTCACAGTAGCTCTCCGATATAGGTTGTTTGTAATAGCAGGTATGTGAAGATTTAAGAAATATTTTTCTGTTGCCGATTAGTAAGGCTCGCACGAAGATTCGGGCTTTTTTTAGCGTGTGAGTACGTATCGTGTGGGATCATCAGCACTTTTCATTGTGATATCGCAGTGTTTATCTTCCACCTTTGCAGACGTGAGCATGGTCACGGGAGCCTCGCGCGAAAGGGGTCGAAAAAAGACTTGTGGAAGTGGTGGAAGTTGGTGGATTCGAAGAATGATCACGTACCGGAAAAAAACAACGGACGGTTGCAAAGCGCCCTGGGATTTAGGGGTTGCGCCTTGTGCAATGGGTGATTAAATCTCTGGAGTGGAGGGTTTGTGCATTCGAATGGCGGGACGCGTTCGCGCATTGATCGGGTGGAGCAGTTGAGCGTCACAGAGAGGGTTCCCGAATCCAATTTCATCGCGGAGAGGCTCATCCGGCTCCGTCCACGTGTGCTGCATCCGCCGGCTCCTTCCCTGCACGTCAGATCATTCGCGTGAATAAATGAATGGTCACGGTATGCCCGCGTTAAATCTGACCACCGGCATACTGCCTCTAGTGCACGGGAACTATTAGCCGTCCCTGCGTGAATTTACATCGAGTGAAACTCACCTGAGCTCCATGACTCCATGAGTAATCGAGGTAATGGCGTGGAATTGACGATAGTGTGACTCCGTTTGTGCTAGATAGGTCCTTGCTGAGGTGATAAACGCTCGTTAGGTGTTAGGTGCCGTCGACATTCTAGCTTTTCTAAGATAGGACCGGACAAAAACCGACCTAAGCTGGGTAAGTGGGGACGAGGAATAAAAAGAATTTCTAAGGGAATCCCGGTTGATATTTTGAATTAGTAAGGTCATTGTGGCAATCTCAAGTTCAGTAAAATGGGGCAAGCAACAGTGGAGTTCTTCGTAAAGTTTTTTTAAGCTGTTGAGGTGTATATTAGCACCAACTCCGGAAGGTTATACTTAAGTGACAAGAAATGAAGTTCCTGAATGCATCTACTGAAAATGCAGGGTGTAGCATTATACAATCACGTTGGATGCATTTTGGTGTTCGATTAAAAGAGATTCCCTCACTTTCACTATGTATGTACATTGATTGAAATATTTGGAAACTGTGAAAGGAAAACAGTTTTTATTAAAAGGCCAAGCATTTGTTTGCGCAGTCAAAAAGGAGGAGAAAGCATAGTAGGTGGATGGAATAGGTACGTAAGAAAAATTGAATGCTATTGGAGGGTATAATGCTGGGTAATTGGGGATGAGATAAAAAGAATTAATGATATGAATAGTATTAAAAGAGGTAGGAAATGTGCCAATTTGAAGAGAGAAATGACATAGGGGTGGAGCCGATGGAGGGATAAAATGCAAAGTGGAGTAGGGATATTACATTAAAACGAACCTAACCTGATTGTTAGAAAGTTATCAATAATTTTGTCTGAAAATGGGGACTACGATAATTATTGCAGCAGAAATTAAATGGTGTAGTTAATATGCGTTAGTATTGTTAAAATGTTTTTTTTTTAGATATCCAGCCTCCTTCAGTTTCAGCCGAATTTCCTCAATTATTATGACGCCCCATCTGATATTTTAATATTCATAGAAAGAAATACATTTTAAAGATAGATTCATGTTATACTCCATCTCTGCGATCTTATTTTCATGAGCTAATAACCATAATACACTAAAGTTATCCGAGTGATTTTAATAGACTTGAGACACTATTACAATATCAAAACGACCTTTCCCTTATCTTACTAATTATGACTGTACACGTTCTACTTCCTTATTCAAACCTGGGTTGTAGGATCTCGTATGCCAACCGCGCTCTCTAAACAAGGCATGACGAGGGAGAAGATCCTTTGCCTCATCATCATATTTGCAAAGAGCTCTCTTTATGAAAGTTTGCCGACAGTTTGGTGGGCCAATTATTTCCTGGATGTACTTCTCTTGTGACACTTCTTTTTATTGCTTGATTAGTGTTTAATTGATTCTACGTTCCATACAATTCTGTTTTGAATGCAGTATTCCGAGTAACCTCACATATTTTTAATGTACGAAATTCATATTATTATCTTAATTTTGTCTGAAAATGGACACTACGATAATTATACCAACAGAAATTAAATGGTGTAGTTAATATTAATATGGTTAAAATTTTAACACAGAATAATGGATATAGGACAACTTTATTTATGTTGACAAAGTAAAAATCACATTTTAGTTATGTAGCTCTTGGGGTGTAACGAGTCTGCTCTATTTCATAGGCTTGTTGGAACTTGGATATCGAAACTGTGATATAGAAACTGATTTCACAGATTTATTTTTTTCCACCCTCCCACGAAGCGATAGAGGCAACTTGACAGAGCTCTTGCCTCAAAGGGGTGTCACGGCTCTAATAATTCAAAGGACGTGGGAGAAAATTGACCCAATTCTTCTTTTCAGTCCAAAAAATGCAGTAAAAGTAATTGGATGGAAGTAATTCGGTTAAAATACATTGGTAGCATAAAATTAAGTGTGAGGCACTAAGGTAAACCGACAATTTGCGGCATCATGCAGTTTTAGAGTTTCTGCCAGGAAAATGCGTAGTTTATGATTGTTGTGTCGTTCATCATTGGTTGGGAAACTTAAACAGGGAATTTCATTTTTGTTCCAATTTGAATGCCTGTGATCATCAAAAAGTGGCTTTAAGTTTGGACTTGGTGACTTGTGTGCTCATTCTCGCATGTATATAAGTATTGTACATATTTAATCACCCCTTAGTTTTATTGGTGGTGCCCTTAAGGCTTCTTTGGATTTGAATCCGAGTCCACAGGCCACTAGTCCTACGTTTTATTCCAATGGCTATCACGGCGTAGGTTGCATAATGAACGCATGAAATTGTAAAAATAATATATTTTATGTGCAGGTAATGGGGTATAATGCTGGATGAAGGCTGATCGATGTGACGTAGTCTCTTCGGTAATACTCTGGCCTGGCAGCACGATGTCGCGGGCTCAAATTCCGCTTGGAACATATATATTGTGTTTGTCTTTAAGGTTAAGTATACGCTAAACCAGCTAAGCTCAACATTTTTCATTTGCGTGCTACTCGATAGTTTATTTCCCTGATTTGTACCGTTATACGTGAGCCATTCCTCCATATAAAATTGCTTGTAAGTTACGTTTCTGCTGTTCATTTACTCGACGATAAAACAATGCCACATTCTTGTACATAATTGGATGTAAAGTAACAGATGAATGAATATGCTAACTTTTTCTTCCTGCATTATTAAATTTTCTCCGCTTGCCTCTTCGAGTACTCGTACCCTATGAAGCGGACCCCTGGTTTAGGTGACGCGGAATAATTATAAGTAGTTTTACCCTTGTTGAAAAGAAGACAAAATTTGCAATTTACCACAGATTAAAAAACTTTATTCCGACCCGGGTTTTTTTGACACCGCAACATCATCAGGTGACAAATGCAATATGTGGGGATGTGCGGAGTGGGAAAGGGTTGGTTGGAGAAGACGGCAAGTGGTGGAAGGCCTATTGGCCGGCAGAGGAAAGACACGAGAATGGCCAGAGTGTAGGGGTAGGGTATGAGGAGGAGGAGGCTGAGGGATAGGGGAGGGGGGGGGGGGGGGGGAAGGTCATAAAAATATCAACTGACGGAAACCCAAAATTTTAAAAAGTCTCGTGGGGTGGAATGAGTTTTCTCCCTTCGGATCTTGGAAGCATTGTCACGGCTGCAAATAAGGTGCCACGTGGTGCAGCTTGTTGTCACTGGGGAAACAAAGGGTCGAGGCCCCGGGGAGGGAAGGGACCTCGTCACTGACCCTGGTCGAACTGTTGCCGCACATGGTTCCCGTTTGGGCGGATCCGGAGTGGGCGCCAGTCATCGAAGTCCTCGAAGACGGTGGAGGGTGGCTGGGGTGGGGGAGGATCTGGGGGATTCCGACTTACATATTGCGCACCATTGATGTCATTTGTCACCTGAAGATGTTGCAGTGTCAACGAAACCCGGGTTGGAATAACGTTTCTTAATCAGTGGTAAATTGCAAATTTTGCCTTCTTTTCGATATGCTCGAATACCACTCAATATCGCCAGAATCTACTGAATTTAGTTTTACCCTGTTAAGAATAAGTGGTAGAAAACTATCACGAACCAAAAATAATTTTATTTCTACCACTGGAAGGGACTCTGAAGCACTTGGATATACATAGAATTCGGAAGTGATATGAGCTGAGAAAACCCTTGGAATGATTTTTAGAGAGGTGGAGAATGTAGGTAGTTAATGTTGTGATTTCGTCATCCCAGCTCCTCCCGTGAGAAACCCGAGGTGTGAAGCTGTCTACGTCTGTTTGTTGGGGGATATTCCTGTATCCCCCAACAAACTTTTATATTACTTAGTAATTATAAACTTATTAAAGTTAGTATATTTTTAAACTAGTGATTATTAATTTAAAGTACTATACCAAGTTGGGATTAGCTAGTGATTTCTTACTGATCTTCATTTATTGATTCAAATATATGCTTTGAGAAATGAAACTGTGATAATTTTATTTATTTTCAATTTTAACTCCGAGTAACATATACACACACAAAGAGCCACATATGCCTCGTGAGCCGTTGTTTGCCGACCCCTGCTACAGAGGGTGGTAGGAAATACCGGACGGTCTCATAGTGGAGAATAGGGAGGTTTCGCCAGCTCCCTCTTCGCCCCCTTCCCTCGCGGACTCCACGGGAAACGCGATTCATCGCCAGAGACAACCACGCCGGAGGGGGTGAGGGGGGGCGGGAGCACAGCACATAGGCTGCCGGTTAATTAAACCTTTCCGACGGGTTCGTATAGTATTATTATGGACCCCAATTAAGGAGGGAGTGTGGGGTGTGTTCGGAAATTGCGGCGCCGTGGTTTCAAGTTGTATCAACGGGGCCCGCGGTGTGGAATAGCTCGGGGAATAGCTTTTCATCCCTGGCAACTTGGGCAACCGAACTCCGTCTCCGCCGCTATGCCCTCAGCCCTTCTTTGCCTTTCTCTCTCTCTCTCTCTGTCCTCGCCGCGTTTACTTTCCATCATGCGCTTTCGCTCTTCATCAGCCGCGGCTAATGGGACGGCTTGGAAGGGAAAGGCGTCTGCGGCCGAAATCGCGAAACGGGAGTTTTCTGGGGCTGTGGCGAGGGTCAAAGTCGGCAAATGGGATTTCTTCCTAATGCGTCGGACCCGAGGATCCGCGGGCGGCTGGAGGGGCACGTTCATTAAGGCTCGGGCGTGTGGCACGGGCCGGTGTTCTCTTTCGTGGGCGAGTGCGAGGAGTTGAGTGCTCTAAGGAAGAGAGAGTGTGGGGGGCATTGTGAGCCTCTCCTTGTTTCGCACGGAGGGAAATGAGACGGACGGCGGACGTAAGCTGGACGAGGCGGCTGGTTCCCAAGCACACGCGGTGTTTACGTTTCCGCGCCCTGTCCAAGCCCGGCGGCTGTGGGAAATTGAAACAGATATCCAAGGTCAGCACCTTGTCTCCCTCTAAGAGCTCCTTCGGCCACTGCCACAATGGTCATTACCATGAGTTACTATGCAACTTTTTTCTCCAACGTTCTGAATTGGAAACTGATCGCCAGGGTTGGACTAGCCACATGAAAATTTGTAGCAAGCTACTCGTTAGTTACTTTCTCAAAAAAGGAGCAGATACTACATTAGGTACAAGTAGAAAAAATATAAAGCCTACTCTACAGCTTCCCAATTAAAGTAGCTGACAGCTACTTTTTATCCACTGTCTCAAAATGTTATAGTTTGAATCACGTCATAAACTACTTTTAAGTAGAGCTGTAAACTTTTTGAGTTCAAAAAATAAATTTAATGTCAAATTATTAGAGCCAATCACATAATAATTATTTTAGTTTTCTATCTCAAGTTCTGTAACTCACACAGGGATGGTAGGTGAAACGCCTCACTCAGACCTATGGTATCCGGAAAACATTAGATATCTATAGCATCTAAACGCAATGCACTCAAAGCAGAGGACCCATTAAATTATCGTATGCTTCAAAGCACGTCTCTTGGTAAAATGTCATATTAAAGCATTGTGTAATTTTTGATAGAAAGATCTTTTAATAATCCCCCTCCCCTTAGAAAGTGATTACATCAGAAGCATAGGGGTAATACTTCAATCATCATCATCAGTCCTACAATCCTAGGATTTATTTGACACAGCCCTCCACTCGATTCTACTATCGGCCAACTTATTCATATTAACGTAATTCCTCTCTTTCACGTCCTTCACAACCTACTCTATATATCTCATGCGCGGCCTGCCTTTTCCATTCTTCCCGTTCACTTTTCCTTCGACGATTGTCTTCATCTGGCCATCGTTGCCTAAGATATGGCCGATGAAGTTGTCCCTACTTCTTTTTAGAGTTTTCAATACTTCAATGAGATACAGAAAATTGATAACCAGTATTTTTTATTCATTTTCAGCATCAATTTTGATTCGTAATTTGAATAAGATAACTATGCAGTCTATTTGCTTCGGAGAATAACAACTCCACAGAATAACTTGATGAAATTAGTGTGTTATATGTCATAAAAAGCTTTTTTACGTACACCATTTTCAGTGGGCCAAGGTATTTACTGGAGGTGAGTTAAAATACCAAGGGTTACTTCTATTCAAGAACGTATATTACCTATTATTTGATAGATACAAAGAAATTATTGAACAAACTATCAAGTAATTCTGACTTTTCCATCGTATTTATTTGCACATCAAGTTGTTCGCACAACTTTTGACCTTTTATTTTTCCTAAAGGAACTCATATTTTTCGATATTCGTTTTCTTAGTTCAACGAGGAGTTGAGAAGGTAGCTGTTAAGAACAGCTACAATCTTCTGAATAAAAATTAATATTGAATTAATGTACATTAAAGCATGTCTGGTATTAATTCACCCCCCGCCACGCACTCTCAAGATAGCTTGCACAAGGAGGTTAGAACACACTGGTGGAGGCATCGCATCTGATTTAAGAAGCCAGCGGCCATCTTGTTAGGCAGGCATACGGGCTTGATATTTGCGATTATCGCACGGATAAAATTGTTTTTACACACGGCGAAACTTAAGAGCAATAAGATGAAGAATAGAATGAACTTTTAAAGTTCGTCAAGTAAACAGATCAAAACGCGCAAACTCGCAAGCAATCGCAAAATATGTCATTCATGCTCGCGAGCTAGCCGTGAAAACTTTAGCGAAGTTACCCGCTGAATTGCACGATAGCAAGACATTTCACAAAGTAAAATTCATTCGCCGGGTCCCGGTCAAGGCGAAGGTGATTTTTTCTCTGTGGAACGTCTTGCTATCGCAAAATATGTAGTTAAAAAGTTTAAATTTGAATTAGTTTCAATAATAAATTAATTGTTATGAACATAAAACTTCAATTATAATGATCTATACAGTTTATTACCACCGAACATGGTTTCGACGGATCACCTTCATTACCAAGGTTACCTTTAAGTTGTCCTCTTTATAACATGAAAATTTTCCACAGGGAAAAGCCTGAAAAAATATGTTTAATTGGTAAATTAAACATATTGTTTCAATCAATTTAATAAATACCTCCCTTAAATAGCCTGATGAAGGTTAAATGACGCTACTACGATAAAAGTTTGGTACGATTCATTGTTATTGTAAGGCGTACAAAACGCAATGTTTTGGTTGTGTAGGTGGGGCTTTATCCTTCCCTAGCACCCACATTCCGGTTTGATTTTCACCCATAGACTAGCATTCCAAAACCTTCTCCAGTACGTACTTACCTCCTTGGATCTGCAGGGTAATCAGTATATCAATACCTCTCATATACATGAGAGGTATTGTGGATTGTAAATACCTTCACATGAATATATTTTCAATTGGTCTTTCAGTCTTTGCTATGTTGTGTATAAACTTCCCAGACTATTTAATTTCATCAATCCAACAAAAAATAACTAAATTATTTTGGTGTGAGGGGAGGAAGGTTGAATGTGTGGCAGTTTCATTCAGGTTTACTGCTTTAATATATTTCGACAGGTTTTTATTAGATTTTATGCGTTTTTTTCGGCTTAATATATCGGTTTATCGAGGGCGTAATTCTCATCTCATTTTTAATTTGGTGACTTTTTCCTCTACTTTATATTATCCTATAACTTTATTGACATATTTTGATTAAATACTTGGCGTTATATATCCCCAGTGTAATACATACATGCATGGTTATAGATTGTTTCATCGAAAAATTGTTGCTTAGCCAAAACGATGATTGAAAATACAAGCATAACTTGTCAACCCCTGTTCCTATTTTGGCAGTGAAGGATAGAAGATCGGGAATTATCAAAGTGATGAAGAACGACTCAAAGGGCGTGATTCGAAAGGCAATACACAGTTATTATGAAGCCCATTTACCAGATACACCTCGCTGTCCTTAATTTGGATTCTGCAATTCGAGCTGCGCACTGATTGACAATTCACGTTTGGCTAGTAGTGGACGTTTTGGTTAGAATATTTCTATCAATTTTTGCTGGACTGGAATCACACTTGTGGACACAGTAGTGCACAGGGTATTCAACGATATCGGATGTGTCATGACTTAAAAATTTGGCAGTATTCATCTGACTACGAATATAATGACTAAAGTGATTTTTTTAATACGCACAGATAAAAGGGATAACTATAGCGAAGAAATAAAAAATTAATATAATATATGGTAAAGAGTTTTTATCATACTGTAAAAAATGAATTCTATATTGGGGTACCGAGGACTACTTTAATGCGGTAATTGAGGTATCACTTTTTGATGCTTGAACCAGAATCTATTACCGAAGTTAAGTAATTCCGAATAGCTCAGCGTTGAGGTGCGTAATGGAACTTGATTGGTGTGATGTAACTTGGATACTTGCTTGAAGCTTGAATGGAACTTGGTACGTAACTGATTACACTGTGGGACCCACTGTTTGGTCTACTGGTCCGATTCATTGATATCCTTTAATGATAGCGTAGGAAAGGGACGCCGCGTCACGTTTTTGGGCCAACCGGCGCAGATTTTTTGGAAGTATATGTATTTCTTTCGAGACTATAGTTTTAACGACGCCGGACCAACCAGCTTCATCGAATTTCGATGCAGTCCACGTCGTTCATGGTTCCCTAGGGTGGGGTTCGAATGGACGCGCTGTCATACCATTGTTGGGAATGAATAGGGCGATTCGTGGATCCATTTCCTCACACCTGATATCCTTGTATCGGAAATTCATCGAAAAAACAAAAGGAATCGGATTTATACTTTGGCTGATGTACCTGCACGGGCTTCCGGTTTTTAATCAAGGAAACCTTTTAAGCACCGTTTTCAGGTGCTCCCAGAATTATTAGAGTGAGAAAAATTTTATGTTGCCTGTGCGTTGCGCCCGAACGTGTGAGTTACGTGCGAGTGAATCATTTAGAATCTGCGACCCTGACCGTGAGCATCGACCATGTGCCCTTCATCTGAATTAGTGTAATAACTTAAGCTTAAGGTCGAGGGATACTCAAGAGGGGATCCTATCAGGGTGAACTTTTTCGTCTGAGGTCCTTCCCATACTCAGCTTGATGAATACCTTTCACCTTAATGTATTCCCGCAAACATTTGAATGCGAATACCAACGATAGATTCAAAGTTTATGCAACGCTCGGAATTTAGTATTCTCCACTACGCTTATATATATACTCCACCTTAATAGATGTTGAGTTCTTGTAATTCTTGTAATTCCTTCTCTGATTATACGGAAACCAGCTTTCTTCTTGCACAAATGAGTAGAAACGGAAAGCACGTAGGAGAATTTTCTGTATAATTTCTAAGAATTATGAGAGCTCTACCATGATTTTTACCTGTTTGCACGGTTGTGATTCGCCGTTGAGCAGGAAAGAGTAAAGAACACATTACCTCTCTTCAAAATGCATCATCATCATCAGTCAACAATTTTGAGATTGATTTGATGTAGCTCTCCACTGAAATCTACTATCAGCCAATCTCTTCAGATTTACGTATTTATCCTCTTTCAAATCCTTCATCACTTGTTTTATATATCTCAGACAAGTCCCTCCTTTTGTGTTCTTCCCATTAAAAAAGCTGGAGTGATGCTTATGCTTTTTTGATGTAGTAGTTATTTGGGAGGGGCGACCGATAACTGAGGTCATTTGCGCCAAAGGGGATAGGTGGGTATCTGGGTAAAGGTAAGAGTTTTCTGGGAACGGAGAGAAAACCGGCGTCTGCAACTGTCCGGCTATCAACGAAAGGCGCCCGGGGGGCCATGACTTGACATCTCATCCGACGGACGGAGTACTGAACTCGAAGCGTTCTATACAAGGCTTTCAAGTAGGGACTGGTATACGAATGAAAAATCCGCCAGTGCTAGGATGCGAACTAGTGGCCTTGGGGTGGGAAGCCAGTACTCTAGCCAACACACCAGCCCGTTCCCCATATGCTTTATTCCCACATGCTATGTTATTTGATGGTTTGTAATCATTATTAGTACCAAAGTGAGGGTGAATACGAGAGTTGATGGGAAGTATCTGGATTAACCAAAAAATTAATAATTCAAATGAAATTTCTTTGCGATTCCACTTGGATTTTTTTGCATTTTAATACTTTATTCGGTAATGTTATTCATGGAATTCGACCGGGGTTGAGTGTGATAAGTAATTATAGATAAAACTTAGTTTTCTTAACTGTGAATGTAATCCAGTACTCCGTTAATGATACGTGATAACGATCTTGGGTTTTCGAACTGCTGAGTTGAGTTTGTTTTTGGGATGGCGGCAGAGTCTTTGCATTATCATTTCTGGAAGAACAAGGTAGTAATTTAGCAAAATATTTTGGAACGCAGTTATATTTTTTACGGCCGAATTAGGCTTTTCTTATCGCTGGAGTTTTTTTGTTTTGATAGCAATTTTATGTTCGCCCCCGCATGGATCCTGTATAGACGAAAAATATACCATTTATTGGGTGAGATTCGTTACGTCTTCATTGCGTTTTTATTTTTTTGCGACGCAGTGTTTGATCCCATCAAATATCATAGAAATTGGCGCAACAACCTACCCGATTGGCTAATTCTACCACCTGACGCCTGAGTTTATCTTTGGGCCAGGTACTACAAAATTATTTTCCTAGATTATTTTTAATGGATGGTCATTTTGAAGCTTATTCTACCAATGGTCAAAATTCTTCGTAATCAAATGACAGGCTGTTCGAATTATTATGAGTCGTAAGTCATGCTTTTTGCGCTCTAGAACTCCATTTGTAGCGAGAGAAAAATAATGCATGTGCTCAAGCTGGTCTAGTATGTGCTTAGAATTCAGTTCTAAATTCTAATTCCATTCTAAAATTTGTAATTTTAGGGAAGACAGCCCTTTACAATAGTTAACATAGAGTGTTGTTGACGTTAATAGCTTGAGGGATTGAACCTTCATTGCACAAACATTCCTTTTAGTATGATATGTGTGTTATGTACGTATATTGTTCGGCTGCCATCTTTTCATTGTAGGCAATAAATCAATTTATCGGTACGGGATTTCAGTGAGCAGGCATTTAAATAACTTAGAGAGCGGGTTAGGGGCTGATGTTGGGAGAATTAGGTTTTGGATTTTCCAACTGTGGATGTAATGTCACACCGAATGGTATATCTTAACGCTTAAGGTTAACACCACTAAAATGAAAAATGAGGGAGTTAAAGCAGGTAGGTACCTTTGGGCTGCGAGGTCGGTACGTTATCGATTTCAGAGGGATGATTACAAGATTGGAGGCAATGAAACGATGCAGAGACACCGGTAGTATTCGGGGATAGCGTATAACACTCAAGCTGCCTTCAACGACAACCTTGCAGAGGTAAATGAAGGAAGGTGAATGGTAATGGCGTGTAATAGTAGAGGGGGATGTTTAAATAGTTTATTTATCTAAGCAAAGATAATTACGTACTGAATGTTGAAGTATTCGCAGAATTTAAAAAGTATCTAAAAAAACCTATTTCATTGACTTCTGATCGATAAACAAGCAGAGTGTTCTTAAAAATTTAGACGGAAGTTCATAAAATAAAACCTAAAATGATTGATTTAAACCGTGGAAATTTTGGATAGTACTTTCTTTTGGCATGCCTCCTCGCAAGACCTTGCTAATGAGTCTAAGTTCTTGGTAATCGAATTACGGAGTTACTCCTTTTAATTAATAAGAAATCAGATGGTGTCACTTGAATTTCCTTGTTAAAAATGTGAGAGTGAAAAAATACTTTAATCTGCACATGTAGGTATTCATCGTGTGAAGTTCTTACTGTGGGTCAAATAATTTCCGTCCGTGATGAGATTGATTGACATTTACGTTAGTCTTTTGAAAGGGTTGTTTATCCTCATTAAGGTAGATATGAGATACATTTGGAATCTGAATAATCGTTGACAAAGCTACGTATAGAGAAGTAATGGAGTGGAGGGCTGATCAAGGAGTTAATGATCAAAAGTCAAGGAGTCAATTATCTGTTTTTTACCCAATTTTTAAATTAGCTTGTGCAGCTTGTAGAGGTAAAAGTTAGTTTGTGTTCAACTCCTTGGTTCTTCTCTATGGTAATGCTGTCTGCTCTTAAATTAAGGGTAGCTATCGAAGATCGATATTTATCCTTGACTGATTGACCGATGTGGCCATGCTTTTTGTGATCGGATTTTGATTATTTGATTTATATCACGTTTTAAATGCAAGACTACCTGTGGACAAGACCTACTGTTCAATATTTTGACTTGATCGAGACGGAGTACTCTACCTAGTACTAGATAACTAGTTACACGAACCCTAATAGCATCGTGTCTTCTTATCCCAAAGACGGAACCGTCGAGGGTAACCCGGTAGCGGCGGGGTAAATCCCTCGCCTGTCAATCCCAGGGTCGCTGGTTCGAATTATGGAGGTTTTTCAATGGCCGGGGCATGGATGTCTGTGCTTGTGTTATTGTTATTAGTTCAAGTACCCGATGTAAAGACTATCTGTTTTGTTTATGGAGTTTATGAAAAATAAATTAAAGAAATGGATAGAACGTTTCAGAGGACGTCGTTTTCTAATTACCATAAAATGAAACATTTTTCGAATCACATGCTTTTTCGTCATCTGCGCGATATTATTAGAAAACGCCTTCTATCTCCGTGCTACCGATATAGAATGTAATGAGTTATTTACCACTATATTCTCACTATAAAATACCATGATAAAATACTATTTTTATCGTGGAATATTTATTAATCGGTTTTTAAAAGATATGCTACTGTACTTGAAGAGGAAATATAAAAAAGAATCCTTTTTTATGCGCAAAAGGCTTTCTTTTAAGCCATATATAACCTCTTCATGAAAAAAGGAGCTTTCTCTTCAAAGAGTATTGGTTCAAACATCGGATTGGTCATATATTTGCACTATCATATATAGGTCATAAATATGAAACCCAAACTAGCGTTCAGAGGCCTTCAAAAGACCCGGTTCCTTCGTAACGCTCGTATTTGAAGACAGTTGGAAGGGATGGTGAGGAGAGAAAAATGTGGCTGGGCACGAGAAGAGGGAGGAAGCATTCGTGGAGAACCACTTGGTGGAGAGAGTGGAAGGGTAGTAGGGGAAAGGGCAGGAGGGTGGTGTGTGTGTCTGTGTTACGTGAGCATCTCCCCCGGTCCCACCTCCCCCTCATTTCTCTCCCCAATATCGCCGCATGGCACCGCGTGTTTTTTCGGATGACACGGTCCCGCTGATGAATGAAAGCATAAAACCAAAAACACGCTCACCTGAAGAGAAGGGGTCAGAGTGTGGGGGAGGGAGAAGGAGGGTTTATGAGGGGGGTGGAGGCGTCACGTGAGCCAATTTACCCCTTCTTTGGCTCATGCTGCCTTCACGACAACTTTACTCCTCTGCCCTCGCTGCTCACCCCTCCTCCCGTTTTCCTCTCGTATCTGTCCCATCTCATCTGATTGCGTCCTTTTGCCCTCCTTGTCCTTCCTCCTCATAGTCCCCGCACTCGACGCCTTACTTTCATCTGAGCACGTACCTAGGATTAAACACCCTAACTTGAATCGAGTTGGCCGTAGCTCATCATCGTAAACAGCATGCGTGAAAATTTACACGGGAATGGAATCATTTATAGGACAAATGAGGATCAATGCGAGCCGTAAAAGTGAGGTTAGACTAGTTTTATAATCAACAGTCACCCGCTTTCATCGCTGGCTTGGTTGAAATAGGGCTTTCTCAGGATTGTAACGTTGTAGTTACCGATCTCGTCACCTGATTTTCCAGCTTTTTTTGTTTCCATTCTTAAAAGTTTTTATGAACTTGAGCTTTTTAATGTGGACAAATCTCGGGCATATTCTGTTATTTAATGAACGCATGGTATTCGATTGCGGTTGAATTGTGAAGAGTGTTTTCTAGGATTATGTAGGATTTCTCATTTTTTTTCTGGTGGAATTTTATTTTTTAGTGTAAAAACTTGGGTGGCATTAGAGTGATGAAATATACTTTGCTTTTTATCTATATTTGGAGCATGGTATGTGCTTTTCCTTGCATTTAAAGATGATGTCCCCAAATGTTTTTGGCCATTGATGTCTTTTAAGAATATCTCGACACATTATCGGCCTTTTATGCGCCCGAGTTGGGATCCTGCATCTCGCATAGAGCGGATCACACCTTTTCATGCGTCCAGTCGAAGGGCCGAAGTTGATACTCAGTAGGTTGCAAATACAATTTTACACATACATATAGTATTTTTTTAGCATTTCACAAGCAATAATCCGCTGTTTATGTTGCACATTTTCTTTTTAAACTTTAATCCTCATTTTATTAGAATATGTTGTATCTTTCTATTTTGGAGGTAGTTTGTTCCAGTATTCTTTAATCACGATCCTAAACATTTAAGCATTCATTGTATTGGTAATACATATTTAACTTTTTTATCAACTCCCGATCTCGAATCGATCCCTTATCATGTGATATCGATCCGTGGGGATCAATATCGAACCCTTTTGGGACCTCTGCTTATGAGAATTCTGAACTCGACTGGAATATGATAATGTGCATTTACCTCCCCCATCATATTCATTCTTTGGTCTTAGTAGAAATTTTATTCATTGTGACTTTCACCTTCAAAAAATTTCTTTCGTAGTTTGTTCATGGGCATTATCTTCTTTCTCACGTAATTTTTATCTTTCGTGTTAATGCTCAAGGCCATAAAGGATGTTTGGGACCCTTCACACGCATTAACTTGTTTCATTTGTATTGTGATAACTTTCCTCTGTCTCATTTTTGATGGTACTGACAATAATCTTCCTTTCACTTCTCTGTTGGTTATATAAAGTTTTGTAAAGTCTTTAAACTTGACCCTATCTTCGCGTGTGGGTTTCGGTGAAACTCGGGTGGTGTTAATCTCAGGTGAGCTGTTATAACTTCGTTGAAGATCGGTTGATGTCACAACCTAGATGGTATCGGTAAAATTTTCCCTACCGTTATGAAAAGAAAGGAAATAATGCCAATTGAGAGCTAAAGTTACAAAAATGCGCTATGAAAATAATCCGTAACAAAAAGACATTTTCTGTGCATCAGGTGTTAAAAACAAGAATTTGGTGTCGAGAAACTCTAGGAGTGTTAAAATTTGGAAAATCTCTTCACTTAATAAACTGTTGGCCACGATTTAAGCTTCGTGATTATCCTAGTAGAAAGTTTCTCAATAGTTTTCAAAATAACTTTTACAAACAATGAGTCATGTATTAACTATATTACGTTGTTTTGCAGGTAACCTTTGTGAAATGAATTCCTCAAAAATTCTTAAATACTTGAGTTTTGTCCTGACGAGAGCTCTGCTGTTCGTCTACGTTTAATGAGTTTGTTCACGTAGAATTAAATGTACGCCGTCTGATGAGTCAAAAATGAGGTGTTCTATCACGCTATCTAATGAACCTACTACAAAATAACCTGCTGGAAGTGAGAAGTCTCCTGGACCTCTCTAATTCATAATTGCTTCATAAAAATATTTATCCAGATATTTTATTCCATCTTTCACCGGTCTCAATTCATTTAAAAAAAATTTTTTTGATTATATTTAGCCTCATCGGTCTGTATTTGTCTCCTCCTCGTAGCTCCTTTGACGCTTCTTAGACATACGTTAGATACATTTTATGTTGAATATTTTCTAATTCTCGTGGATTTTACATTATTTTGTTTACTCAATTTCATTTTCTTGTAATTAGAGTTGCCTCTCTGCTTTTGTCATATTATTGATTACATTTTTCTGAAAAGTACGTCTGCCAAAGAGTGGAAAATCTATGGTACCTGATTATATTCTGCTGTAAGGCTAAGCTTCCAAAGAACCACGAAGCTCTCCTTTCCCTCTGGGAAAACTTTAAAAGCAGATTACTTCTTGAGGGTCTCTTCGTTTGGAGTCAAATTCGTTTGTTAAGAAGCTGGTAATTAGTTTTTCAGAAGAGAATGCCGAAAAAAGCGAATAGTTGTTGGATGGAACTTTCACGCAAGGGTTTGCCGTTAAAGATCGAGAAAGAATCACTAAGTTTCACTTCAAGTTTACGGCGCTGGAAATTAAGCACTTCTCTATTACGGTTACTCTGATGATTATTAATGAACCCGCAATTTGAGCTTATACTTCCTGTCAGTTCAGGAAACTGACTACCCTTGTGTGTGAAAATCTTAAAGTATCCGTAGGCCAAATTTTTTATTTTACTTTACTGTATTGTATTGATATGAGTACGATAATTAGTTTTAACCAGAATCTTTGTGAAATTAATTGTAATAACGCTTTCAAACTTGGTCGCGTAGACAAAAGTAATGAAAAGTTAAATCCTTCGTTGCATTAAACTTGGTTTTCTCTGATGAGTATTTTATTTATTACGCTCAACAAATCCTTAGTTTATTTCTCCTTCCACGTTTGCTATCTACTTACATAGATTATTTTCCTCCCTCCTGTATGCTTACCGTGCATTAACCAGTTCTATCCCAGCCTTTTCATTGTCATTCTCTCACTTCCCCATAATCCTTTCTCAGAACTTTATTTCAGGGTTTTATTTTCCCACCTTATCTTTTATAATATGTACTTAATTTGTTTTGCACAATATGATGCTGACTATCTGTTTTTTACCTCGGTTACGTTAATTATTTCCTCAAATACCAAGTTGTCAAAATACAACTCTGAGACTTCAAATGTTTTAAGTGCTTTTTTACGTCTCTGTGATTCATACCTCTATAAAACTTCTTTTGCCAACGCTGATATCCGATTGCCCTTTCCACTATTCCTATTGTCTCTAAAAATACGCTATGGTATATAAAACGCTCCATCCGATTCAGTGCGTGCCTAATTTATTTAATATTTTGCTTTAACTATCAGGTAAATGCAACTTTGTCAGATAATAATTTGTACCCTTATAAATTAGGCATGTCGCATACCTTCGTTGAATACTTTTCCGAGGTTTCCGTGTGCACATTCTAGAAGTGAAAAAACTCGAATTTCGTTCATGCACGAGAAATCCATGTAAGTGTTGTAGTTGAAGAAGAGAATTTAATTGAATTTAACGTTCATACTCTTAAATATTATACCAAAATGCGACTCTCACACGTCTATTTACTCCGGATTACCTTTAATACCGTTCTACCCATACCTTAAATACCGTTCTACCCATACCTTAAATGCCGTTATGCCCTTTCTCTCCATCCACTTCAAATTTGGTCTCTGCTTACCTTATTCTCCATCTAACTAAGTTGTTCCTATAGTTTTCTTCGTGTGGAGACCTCATGGATATTATTTTACAGATATTATACAACATATAGTTCCTGCATACCACCCTTATCTCCCTTTCTTTTGTCACCTTCTGCGTCCGTTCACAAGTCTCTATGTAATACGCAAATTGCACTTCGTCTTCGTTTTTGAGGTCCTTCCCTTCATTATTTCGTCATTCGTCTCCTCCTCTGTTGCAAATGAAGAGGAGGAGGGGAAGGGGCTGGTGAGGGTTTGGAATTAAAATTCGAGCCTGTTTACCAAAAGATTCCCCTCGCCCAGCCGTAGTTTTCCTTGCTCATCTGTTAAGCTGGCTCATCGCGAACCTCCCAAGCCTCATTCCTCTCCCTTCTTCACAGCCGCATTGCTCCCGGTTCGTGAGTGTCCTTTTCATTACGCAAATATAAATGGGAAAGAGCTGGGGAATGAGGATGGATACTTTGGTGCGTGTGTGGAGCTGTTGGCCACCCTTTCCACCCGCCCGGTTTAGCGTGCCCGCCCATCCTTCGCGTGCGTGTATATTTTCTTTATCCGTCTGTTCCCTCGCCTCCCCCCTCTTCCTCCCCCGCTGCACATTATCATGTCGGGGCCATTACGAAGATCGCGTTCCCTCCTATTGTCATTTGAGCGATCCATACCTACTCTTCCCCGTTGTTATTGTTGCCGTGTTCAGGTTATCCACACGTCCGATCTTATCCCTTGTGGCCGAGCTTCCCCGAGTGGAAATGTATTACCTACCAAAATTGCCTATTTATTCGACCTCAGCTCTTTCTGTTTTTCTCTTTCGTTGTTTCATCGTGACTGTGAACTCGCGGTGTCTTAATGCGAAGTTACGTGTCTGTGATTGGTGATAGTTACACATTTTTCCCTGAAGTACGTGTTTTAAATTTGAGCAGTTGATATATGATCGTTTCTACGCGAATTAATTACCTTAAAATACAGTGTAACATTGAAAAATTGTTTCGGAAATGTTTTATTCAAAGTAGCTCGTTTCGTACCCTCAACATGGTTAGATTTCTTTGAAAGTAGCATAAAATATCTTGAGAGAGACTAACTGCCGTTTTACGCTATAATAGGTTTTGTGCAGTCTGATACATGAAGAGATGCGCAGTAAAAATGCATCTTGATAAGTAACGAATTGTATGGAAAATGTCCGAAAATCGCGAAGGATGGACGCGTATGGAAAAAAACTCCTTCTATTTGCACGTAAAAAGGCATACAATTACAAAGATTTGAGGCCTTTTCAAGTTGTGAACAAAATAGCTTCAAGTAAAATAGCAATAAAAAGCTTGGCCATTTTGTCAAGGTGCTTTAGAATCTAGGTAAATATAACTCTGACTTTAAGAGTTCAGGACATTAGTACTTAGGTAGGTACTGTCATTCGGGATTAGCGACCGCTGAGATTGTTTGCATCATTTGGGGTAGATTTGTGACTAGAGGGTAGAAGATGTTAAGGAGCGGAGGAACATAGGAGGGAAACCTGGCGTCGGCAGTTATCTTTATCAAAGGCGCGAACGTCTCGTTTGACGTGCGGAGTAATGAATTGCTGAAAAGGGGACCGGTACACCGATGAAAAATCTCCACCAATGCCGGGATTCAAACCTGGGTCCTCGATTTTGGAGGCCATTGTGCCAGCCACACCACCAAGCAGATTTTATTTCAGGATAAGTCGAGAAAATTTTTTAATGCATCTTTCCTTAATTGTGTTATTCACCATGGTACCCAATTCTGAGTCTTCTACCTTTTCCATTATGGAGCGCGATGCCATTATTTAAAATTTTTAGTGGTGTAATTCGAGAGTTGATGAGCTGTCTTAAAATGAGTAGGTAGTATGTACATAATTTGTGTTTTCGATTGTTTTTAGAAACACATTGATAAAGTTAGTTATTTGACTGCCTGTACTTATTTTCAGATGGTTTCGATCAAGTAGTGCTCGAATGATTGATTTTCTATGGTTATTGGGTTTTTTGTTTCTATCCTCCTGCATTTGAATTTGGAAAACACATTGAATGGGACGTAGCTTTTGCAATTTCTTGTCCGTGTTCTTGGAAAATGTCAACATTGTATCATGAGTAAAACTTCTGTGTTGTTGTTACCATGACCGTTACTGGTGCTGTCGTTGGGAATATACGCGTCGCTACATTTATCTACGCCCACGTAGGACCTTGGGAGGCACTGCAATGATTTGTGGCTGTAAAATTGCACATTTGTTGAATGCATAGTTCGTTGATTTAGGATGTTTCTCATATCAACTATTGCAATTGTATTTCAACTTGGCATCTGTACTCCTTTCGACCAAGCAGCCTTTTTCGTTATTGCAATAAACTGTCCCCATTGTAGAATTGGTCGCTGTTAGTAAACTTCTCTCATCATTTAGTATGACTCCTTTCTAATTGTTTCCTAGGTATTTGGCACCCAGTATTGAAATTTAAATCCATTCAAAGAACCAGCAGAGGCGAAAAGTTATCATATTTGGAAATAAAAGTGTGATCGACAGAGAACGCGCTTTCTGTCGATCGCTGTTAGAGCATAGTTAGGTCATTCATCGACATACAGCAGACTCCTTGTAAGGTTTTCCTCATTTATAACCTGTGTTATTTTTTCCGTGAGGTGGCTACCACCGTGTTAACTACGTTAACGGCCCATGCGACTCTGCCTAGCTTTAATTGTAAGCTCATCACTCCTACCTCCAAGCCGTGCGATGAAGGAAGCGAGGTGAAGAAGTGCGCAGTTAAAGCACAATTTACCGCTGTCACTCTGCAAATGTAGTCTCGCGAATGTTTGCAGTGGATTGGACTGGCACGAACGTATGTACAATCTGAATAATTGCTCGGCAGACACAGTCACGGGGAGGTCCTGGGGTAGATGGGGTAGTTCCGCCCTTCCGTCGTTTTGTTCTTCGCTTTCCGAGTGTCTTTTGTCGTCGTCCTTGCGCGGTGCCGCACTGTTGTGGGGATTTTGCTCATCTCTTCACCACGGCGCGACACTTAACAAGCACTATATGCCGGCGTAATGGACCCATTCTCCGCATGCTGTCCCACTGTGCAGAGGGACCGACTGCCATGCGTGTGCCGATTTCCTCGGAAGGGAGACACGTACCGTCTGTCCGTTCGAGGGCTCGGCTTATAGTGCGACTTCCCACCGTCAACGTCGAATGGACTGGGGTTTGGTTTGAGAGGGAGTGTGGTGAGGAGAGAGGGAGAGAGAGAGAGAGACAAGAGAGGAGTGTCCACACTTCGAGGAAACTCCCGCAGACGCGCTGCTAATTGTGGCTGTCGAGGACGACACCCGTGTATATAGGTCAGGAGACGTCCTCTGCGGATGAGTGAGTCGGAAACAAATAGCTCCTCCCCATCCTACATCTCCTTGATGGTGAAGTCGATAACAGGCGTCTTCACCTAAAAGCGGTCGGCTGACAGGTCTGCCTCTGGTCTGAATTCTTTTTGTCATTTTCATTTACGAGGAATAGCTAGCAGGGTCTAAAACAGTTCCCGAGTCTTGATGAGCTACTTCAATTCTTTACAATAGTGTCGGTACCGGTTGGCTGGGAAGAGGGACCGCTTAACGTGCGTGGAATCAATTACTCTTTTTCCTGGTGAGAAGTAGGCGTGAGTAGTCATGCTTATAATTGTCCCTTAACGGGTTATATGCCCTTTCCCGATATTTACTTCCTGGTATAAATTTTTAAGAAAAATTTTGAAGGCTGACGAAAGGACCCTTTCTTTTCCAAAAATATTATTCCATCATCTGTTTATATGGAGAAATCTCTGGCAAGACATGTCAAATTATTTATTCACGACGGGAGAATGGAGAGGGAATAAAATTATAGGTGGTACGGTAGACCTATACAAGTTACTCGTAAGGAATTCGTGTACGGTTGGTATTTCAACCCCTGCCACACTCCCTAGTAGTGGCTCGCAGGGTATTTTGTACCTGTATCCTAAATTGATGCCAAGGCACCGATAGAGAGACGAAGTACACGGCTGCACATTTATAGATTTGTTTAGTGAATTTACTTGGTTTCCTCTATGTCATCGCTTACTGGTAAGAAAGTGTGCAAGACGCTAATTTTCCGGGCGTGGTATCAGGTCTGTCACGTGTCGACCTGTAACCCAAGGGTCGCGAGTTTGAATCTGTCGGTCGCCTGACCCGGATACGACAACTGCTTTTACACAGTCATTGTTATTTTGAAGAGTTTCAGGATGCGTTGTTACTAGTACTCTTGGAAATACTCGTATTTATATTAATTGATTGGTTTAAACTTTTTCCGATTTTCGACACCATTGAGAGCTGGGAGAAAATTAATTTTAAATACAAAAATGACGCGTCAGAAGTCTTTATTTGGGCTTTTGGCATGACAAAAATATATCTTGGAAAATTATATTAATAACGTATCAAATGACTTCATGGCGGGGCGTTAAAAGGGATGGGGGGGTTAAAAGGGGATGGGGGTAGATGCGATAGTTAAATTGAGTCGGAGAAAAAAATCCAATAAAACTAAATGCACTATCAGTCTATTTCCCTTTTTGAATCATCGATTTATTTAATTCCATTTCCATTGGTAAATAACTAAGTATTTCTCTACGAGGAAATTCATACGATCTTATAAGCGAGGAAGTTTGGCATGTAAACATCTCCTACATTTTGGTTGATGTTGTTTGCGGAAGTATTATGCGTGCTGGGATTTGATTTGACTTTCGATTGGACCGATAATCAAATCAGAGACGAGAGCTTGGTTCAGCCTCATAGAGCTTAGATACGTAGGTGGTGTACCCCATCAACGCTGGTGAGCCTCTGGCGAGCAGCTTGTTGCATATAATCAATTATTCCCCAGGCCCGTTGCCAGAGAGTTTCAGTTACCGCTGGACTTCCCCGCTTACAAATTCCACTGATTCTCAAGAGTCGCCGGACGTTTTAAATTGTCGGACTTCCACACTCCTTCCTTTTCCTGTTTTTAGCTTTGTTTTCTCCACCCCAATTGAAATATAGATTGCGTGCTCGGTTAACTTCTTCACTCCTGTGAAGTACACTCATATAAAGAAATTTCCTCTCCATGTGGAGAAGCTTTATGGCTCATAATTGACAAAACGTCTCCCGAGAAAGCAAATTCTTTGTTTATAGTTAACTCTTCTAAGAGAGAGTAAAGTACAAATAGAATCAAACATGTGGCAATACCATTAAATTACTAAATAATGTATCTTGTCATTTGAGGACTAGGGTAGTTTCCTATTTTTTTATTGTCTTCGTCAAAAGATAATAACCTCCGGAGTTAGTAGTTTAAGCAGCTTGATTTTAAAACGTTGTTAAATATTTTTCCTGATGAATTCAAAAGTTAAAAAATTCAACGGCGCGGAAACTCGACGGCAAACTATTGCATACCGTTAAATTAATGATTGTGCCGTCAAAGTAATTCCCACTCCCTGCCGCTAGGTAGTGCTGCGGACGCTTCCAAGTAGACCACGGACTCCGTGAAAGCTTATTAACTAGTATCTGAGGTACATTTAATCAGTTAATTTATTGTGAATTACTTTATTTATTTAATTTATAATTATTTTATTCAGCTGATACTTTTAAAACAGTCTTCATTTTAATAAGCGTACTGCGTACCATGTTCAACGAAGGAGACTTTCACAGCTTTGATAATTTTCGTAGGCGATTATTAATACATTTTTCCTGGCCCTAGTCTTGAATCTTTCGTTACTCACCGAATAAATATTGACGTTTTCGTTACCAACAAACTTTTCATATTTTGTTATCAACGTGGATAAAAGAATAACTTGAAACGATGACGTTATCATAACGACAAATTTCATTTGTTATAGCTTAACAAAAGATTCAAGGCTTGGGCCTAGAGCGTAGGGGTTCTGAAAAAATACGGTGGTAAGTTCAGGAGACGAATATTCCCTACGCCCCGCAACGTAAACTATGTATCTGTTGCGTCAACAACAAGGCTGCTCAGTCCCGCCATTACGGGCTTTTCCGTGAACTCAAAAATAAAATTTTCTTGTAAACTACAATTTCTCAATCCAAATTATTTGCGTATAATGAATACATTTCTGGTAGGGTACGAATCGCAATTAATGAATTCTGTTTTCATTGACGATGGGATTTATGACTGTTATTAAGAAAGCGTTTGCATTTTTTAGAAGAAACTTGTCAAGAAATGCCTGCCATTGTCTGCTATTCCTTGCGGATACTCTGCTTTTTCACCTAATGATACCTTCTAACGCTCATGATATTTCTTACCTTCCTTCACGTCAATCGGCAGTAAATGATAATTTCTATTGTTTACCATTACTGGAAATTATATTTTATGCACAAAATGTTGTATGCATTCCATTTGCTAGGTTGGTTTTGCTTAGCGTTTTTTTACAGCAGTTGAGTACTTAGGGCCTGATGTGTCAGGGCGACAAGCTTGTAACGTAGGTGAATCCCCTCATGTAATTCTGGTTAGTTTTATGTTCAGCTTTGGGAATTTCTTTGGGAAGTTTGGGTCTCTGAGGCTGTAAATACCCTCCAGTCTCCTGTTTTTGTCTTCACCTACTTGTGGTGTTCAATTTACGAACTTTACAAGTCATATCATTATTTTCACATATCTTTCCCATCCTATATTTAAAATACACAAGTTATCCTCTTTCGTGCAATGAGTCGTTTACAACGATATCTTTGTATTTTAGTTAGAGGAAAGTAACCTAAGAACATAAGCTAGTTTTGAAAGACATTAGACGAATAATTTTTAATTACTTCGATATTAACTTTTGGACGAATAGTCTAATTTTCTCTTGTGGATCACAATATTGAAAAGAGGTCGTGTGTTTTGGAAAAATTGACGCTTGCTGCAGAGTATCACCTGCTGTCCATAGGGGAGGGATTTCCTGCGCATATAGGGAGCAATATCAGGGAATAGGCAAATTTGAGCCTGGAGCGCCTTTCGTTACGGGGGACGGGGACTTGGCTGTCAAAATGAAGTAGTTTATTCCTTCCAACCCTGAAGCTTCATCGCTTTAATCGTTCTTGTCACTCAACATAATCAGATGTTTTCCACGATCCACGCTTTTAGCACCCTTACTCTGCCTCGCGTGGGTGTATATGATGGATTATATTAAATGCTACCGACAGGCCCCTGGGCCGAGTGCTCGAGACAAATAAGTCGCCTCAATTAGTAGTCATCCAGTTTGTTCCTCCAGCGCAGACGTCCGATTTTCGCTCCCTACTGCGCAGACAGTCGAACGCACTGAGGCAGAGTTGTATTGCCTGTATTCTTCCCCACCCCCCACACCGCAGTCCTTTCGGATCCACGGATTCTCGCCCGACTGAATTTCAATCGATGGAATATCTCTCCGAACACTCAGCCTTCCGTCTCACTTTAATTCTCTCCCTTCATACCCTTTTCCGCTCTTCCCCCTCCCTTCAAGCTTCCACAAACCCTCCCCCTCACCGCAGCTACACTCTTTCCTCCTTATTTTTCACCCCTTCCTTCCTGGCCGACGCCAAGCTGTGTTTTCGATGCGGCGTGTATCCCGCGAGCGTTGCCAATACGGTTTTATTGATACGGGGCCGTTATTTCCTCATTTTTTTTGCTCCCACGCCCAGTCGGAAAATAAATAAATATGAGCAAAAATGTTCGTTCGACTATTTCGAATGATACATCCTTTTGTGTGCGGAAAGTGCAAACATATTTCTCGGTGGAGTGAATATTCTGTCGATGGAAATGTTTTTAGCGTTTCTTTTTCCACTGAATATTGATGGAGTTAGAATTCTCTCCATCATTCTCCCTCGTTTAGGTCTAAATGTTTGGAAAAATTACAAAAATTATTCGTCGAATAATCGTATGATGAGTTGTCATCGTTGTCAGAGTCAACGTTGAGTAATCGTATCTTTGGAGTTAAGTTTAAAGCATATCCGTCACTCATTGACATTGAAGGAATGATCATCCTAACCCGTTGGCCTGCACACTTATTTTTATTATTAGAATTGGTGCTACTGATTTTATGTGTCGTGTTTTACTTATGCACCGGTGCACCGGCCTAACCGCCTCGGAGGTTTTTAAGGAGGGGGCCTTCATAGTTAATACCACGATCTTAGAATGTTCTAAGATCGTGGTCAATACTATGGTAGCTTAGCAACGCTGCCATCTAGAGTGAAACCTGTTATATTCCAAGTTCATTGGAAAAAGTTTTTTTCACTCATGTTTTTTTCATGTAAGCGGTCACGAATTCCTGCATTTTTTTTGCCAATGTGACAGGAATATGTATGGATTCTCGATCTTTCCTATTGCCAGCAGATTTTTAGCTCTGAAATTTAAAATTTCGCTTCTGGAAAGGGAATTTAATTTTTTATCCTTTTCACCCATTGACTTTAATCATTAAGTAATTCTATATACTGAGCCTGTATAATTTTTTTCGTATTTGTCATCACGAAAATGTGTGCATCATTTCGAATTCCCCGAAGTTTTATTTGCTTGTGCATCTATCAAAATTTGATTTATAGGATAGAGATTGACTTATTTTTCAAGAGATAAGTTGGTATTGTTAAAGTTTTTGCGCTAAAAACCAGACGTATTGCGTTTAAAGAGGGTGTTTTTAGAAGTCTTACCTGGATTTGAACGTGGATTGGTTTGCTGTCAAGTGGGTTTAGCCATTTTGGTGGGTTGAACTTCATGTGTTTACGTTCTCAAGTTTTCTAATTTTACATCAACTGTGGAGAACGAACTGCCGCGTAAAGCCAGTAATGGTCTTGTTTGCTTTACGAATAATGCAGAAATAAAGTAAATGAACGCACCACTGTTGTAATGTTTAGTGTGGATAAAATCATGTACGTAACTGTTTTTTTAATCGAATAATAGTGATTCTCTGCTTACAGTCTCATGTTAGCTCGCATCCTCTTTAAATCAATGCCCTTGTCATAAACTTCTCCCAGGAAGTAAGTGAACAGCGTGTGCTTAAATAAAAATGGGACTTTCGCTCCTTTTTTAGAATACCGTACTCTCTTGGCTGTATCCAGGCTGACTTGATGACATTGCTCGTGACAAAAATCTCCAGAAAGTCCCTATAAATTGATTCCAAATGTGTTTTAAGGCCGGTGATAAGCGGAAATAGATTCAGTTAAGTGTACAAATATATATGATTCGCATTCTTATCCGCCAGCAGTCATTTTTCTCTCATCTCTGGAGATAGCTCGCTCTTGAAAGTGAGAGAGATGACCCAGCAGACGCAAAGCGGTCGCTATTCCTCTCTTCCTTTCTTATCCGGAAGACTCTCCATCCAATCCATTACACTCCCATCATCCCTCATTCTCCCTTATTCCCTCACCCTCTCCCCTATATTAACATCACTGAGCGTCTCTCTCTTTCAACCTTTCCATCGAGTGTCTTGCCGAAAAGTAACCACCTTTTCCTCAGACCCTCTCCTTACCACTTTGGAAAAATTGCGGCTGGGGGAAGGGAAAAATGGAATTCATCGACTGTAGGCTCTGATCTCAGGCGAGCAGCCGAGGAAGAGATTACCCAGTCGGAGGAAGGTTGAGTGGTGGTTATGAAGGGTTAGAGATGATGGGGATATCGTGGCGGAATTTGTGTGAGTGAGGTCATCATAGGCATGCAACCGATAGAAGTAGAAATTTGACAGTCCCTACTCGAAGATTTTTTTCCATCGTTGGACATCTGTTACCTTTCTTACCTAGCAGCTCTCCAGCTGCACTCCGTTTTCTCAGATTATATCCATCTCTAGGTATTCATATCATCTACTTCCCTTCATGACTACGAAAACCCCTATTTATTCTTTCTCATTTTCCTAAAGCTCTCACTTCTCTCAATGCCTCTGGCATACAGTAGCCTACCTTTCTCTTTCCGTCCAGCTCCAGCTTTCTCGTTCCGTCCCTGATTTATTCATTTTCATTGCGCCACTTGTAACGTGTCCTGGTATGTGTACCTATCTGCCCTTCGTATTTTATTTATCCTTACCGAGGCCTCTTTTAATCTTTCTTATGTACTTTTCTCCAACACCAAACTTAGAACTGCGCATTCGTCCTATCATAACTTCTCTTTTATCAGAAGCTTTGTATCTTTGGCATAAAGAATAGGCTTGGTATTTGTTGGGCACTTAGCTTATATTTAATTGGCAATTGTAATGTTAATTGAAAAGTTTTACATTTGTCATGTCTTATTATTTGAGCAATGAAAATAGTTATTTCTTCCTCATGCTACTGTATAGCCTCTAGGGACTGATAGAGTTTTCCAGGATAGAGTAGGACGATTAATATAGTATGAAGTGTGAAATCTGTTACTAAGTTACTCCTTCCTTAATATCTAGCTGTCGTCATGTTAGTTTGAGGTTCGTCTCGTTTTTTGGCTTTAGAGAAGGGGAAGCCAATTAGGAATCCGGAAAGCCAACAACAGATGAAATTTTTGGAGAGGACGGAAGAAGCATCGAAGCGTTTCTGGATGAAAATAACGAAATGATTCCCTGGGAGAGGCGTCCCTGATTTCCGTCGCTGTTTACTTTTTTTCCTAATTTTGGAAACTCTGAAGGTGGAAAATGATTGACGGGAGAGACCCTCCTTCTCCCATCAAACCCTCTCCCGTGATGCCTCGGGACTGCGTAGGGGGAGCGGGTTATTGGGATGGGGTTGCGTTTGAGCGGAGATGAGGAGAGAGAAAGAGGAAAAGGAAGACGGAAGAAAGTGAGAGAGGAGGGATATACGTTTGCGCTATCGAATGCTCTTCACTCCCTACCGGCGATATATAGTGGGAACAAGGGAGGAAGAGCAACGTATAGATGGCATCTACTCAGTCGGAAAAATCTGAGAATCGGAAAAAAGATTAAGTCCTTAAATCCGTCTGGTACTTGGAAAAATGTTGTGGAAACGCTCTATGTGTCGTAAATATTTGGGACAAAGAAAAAACATTTAGGAAGTGACCACAAGAGGTATATGTGATAGCCTTTGGTTCTTGTGATTGCAAGTTCTGGCAGGATCCAAAATAGTTGCGTCATTTTACAGTAGAACGAACATGTTGGCCAGATTGGCAACAGAGAAGCGGAGATATTTTGTCGAAAATGTTGGTTCAGAGACTTTCTGCTTTTCCTCCGCAATCTTCACTTCTGCCATCCAAACCCAGAATCGGGTTATGCGTATGGAATCCGTAGAACCTGCGGCAAATCCCGCATAAAAGAAGCACCGGAAAGAATGCGATGTGAATATTGGTTACTGATAGATTAAGTTAGGAGGAATGATGATATCATTTTTAATTGGAGGGTGATTCTTACTCATAAACCTTGGACAAAATTGCATGCATGAAAATATTTTATTGAATCAGTAATTACAGTATATTACAAATTTAATATTAACTATTACGAAATTATGGAAAAATAGATGGGCATCATCTCTCAAAAAGAAATGTAATGTGTGGAAAAACCTGAAGACGAAGGAGACGGGAGGTTGAGACACTAAATGAAAGGAAGGCGAAAACAGGAGGAAGGGTATGATGGACGATTGGGGTGATTAATGAAAAAAGGTGGAATACAGAGAGAGAGAAGAGAGAGGAGGAAAGACCGGTGAAGGGAATGAGGATGTTCCACTCGCCTTCTCCTTCATCTCATGAACTGCAGCAGAAATCATCTCCCTGCCCGGCAACCATCGATTTTAATAACTTACGGATTCTGAAGATAAACCTTAGGGAGGGGGAAAAGGTAAGGGGAGAGAGGGATCTCATTTTTCTCTATCCCTCCATAATCATCGCTCTCTATCCTTCTGCCGGCAGCAAAAATAAGGAGCTCCGTCGACGCATATATATGTGTTTAAAAAAATGTTCCCCAAGTATAAGAAAGTCAATAGCCGCCCTTTCCCTCATTTAAATGAAACCAACTGGCCGAGATATACATATTATGGTGGGAGTGGTATTGAATGGAGTGGGAAAGCGGAGAATATCGAAAATGTGAGGTGGACCTGGGTAAGTGGCTTGATATGAGAGGGCGGATTGAAAGAGAGAACATGGAGGGGATAGTGGAGGAGGGGTTGGGGTACGAAAAGGGGAGAAAAGAAGAAGGAGATGCTGCGGATATAGAAGATAGAGTTAACGAGAAGGAGGGGGTTAGGACCGTTGGAGAGGATGAAAGAAAATGGGGATTAAGGGTAAAGTTAAATGGAAAAGGCGAAGTGAAGTGGATTGAGGGGGCACATCGGCCGGGCAGTGTGGAACTCGGTCTTACCTGCTTTGATTTCATCCGGATCCTTACCCAAATTAAGTTTATCCTGAGACTACTTATTGTAAATAAAAAGGTTTTAGAGTGAATTAGACTGGTAGTTGGACCCTAATACTTTGGGTAGTGGTCTGAGTGCGTTCAAAAGGATAAAGGTGTGCGTAACGTTCCGAAGGAATTCATGATAAAATTTTGTTCATGATAAATATGGAGAAATGAAAGTAGAAAAACGATTCTGATGGTTGGCTAGAATGAAAAAGGGTTCAGTGTTAGGAATAGGGATTTTTGTCTCTCGTTTTCTCTCTTCCCAACTCACATTAATTAAAAAAAAATTAGATGTATATATATGTAAGGGGCAGCATATCATCGTCTTTTCACGGGCGTAACATTTACTGGAAATGATTCATCTCGTTATTTCAAGCTGATTTCAAGTTCAAGGCTAATTTAAGTGGACACAAACGATGAATTATTGTGTACTCCAACGCTATGTTGTAATTATTTGAGTTTGGCAGCTCTGATGTGTTGGATGTATGGGTTGGTTAAGGTTATCTAATGTGTTGCTGGTGAAAAAATCATACAGAATAGTGTAATGGTAAAGAAGGATAGTTTTCTTCGATGTTATAAATTATGAAATAAACGGTAAGAGTCGAATGGACAGGTATTGCCAGTTATGTGACGGTAAGATGAGGTGTGTCGGCGATATATCTGAAGTTGTTGGTCATTGGGCATTCATAAGATCAATTTTCCTTTGTTAACCCTAACAGATCCTCTTTTAAAGTCATTCGCCCTCTTCCCACGCCTTTTATGAATCATTCTAAGTGAAACTTTGCAGCATGAGGCACTTAACTAATAAATAAACTAATTATACTAAAACCTTCGATGTATTCACCGTTATTCTTTTTTGGGTTAAAGATCAAATCAGTTGTTAACCGGATTGAAGAACAAGAGTGCGGAAAATGAAGGAGGGCAGCTTTGTTACAAAAGAATAAGGAACGAAATAAGTCGCAAGGCCGGGAAAGCTAGAGAAATGTGGATGAAGAATTTATATGAAGATGTACAAAACAACCTTGTACTTGGAAAGGTGGAAGCTGCCTAAGGGATAGTGAGGAACCACTTCTAGGAACGGAGCGCAAGATGCAATGCCATGAGGGAAATTAATGAAGAATATTGATTGAAAATCCAGAAAAAGAGAAGAGATGGAAATGATAAGTGGAAGAATAATGCAAAAGAAAAAATCTCTGCGCAGAAGGGATCGAAGAGGAATGCGAAGACAATAGGGACGAAAAGGGAGCATCAGTATTAAGATCGGAATTTGATACAGCAGTAAGGGACGTTCGGATGAGTAACGATTCTGGAATTGATGATTTCCCGCAGAACTAATTGAAAATGCAGGAGATAAGACATTAATTTATCTGTACAAAATCATCTGCTACATGTACTCAACAGGAGAAATACCGAGGGACATCGAGAAAAACATCATACCCATTCCCAAAAAGAGGAGAGCTGAGAACTGCGAAAATTTTAGGATCATCAGCCTGGCGACACATGCACTTATTGAATGAAACATTTCCCTGAAAACTATGAACGACAGTGTATCATAGAAAAATCGGAGACAGGGAAAATTTTAAGAACAAAGAATAAACGCGGGACAAGAAACTGGAAAATTGTCCATGTTGCTGAAAGAAGAAACCGCGAGATTGACTTGCCACACAAACTTGTGTGAGGAAACTATATTCACCATTTTCATTGTCCCAAAATTCGCGATCCTTTTGGCAAGGATGGGAAATCAGTGATATCAATGAATGGTAACTTGGAGAACAGTTTAATGGTTCCGAAACATGATCCTTTAGAAAGGATGAAAACAAAATGGGACTAGAAAAAAAATGATTATGGGAAAAGTAAGCTGCATTGTATAGAATAAAAACAAAGAGGAGAACTATAAATCAGATATGACAGAAGATGGGGAATTAAATTGGTGGGGGAAGAAAGAAGGAGGTGAAGCAAGGCATGCGGGCTAACGTGACCTCTGAAGGACTTCAAATCATAAAATTTATAATATAGGTTTCGTGCCGTAAATGCCGGATCGTATTGCATCATCTAGTTTTAAACCGAGTGCTAAATTAAACACAACATCTATACTCGTAATAGGATTCAAAACCTAGGTTATTAACCCAGGTTTTTAATCCTATTACGAGTCCCAGATCATCATCAGCAACTGATGATGATCTGAGGGAGAGAGGTGAGCAAATAGCAGACATTTTTGACGTCGTGTAGGAATGTAGACAATACGAGAGGGTGTTGAAAGATATTTCGGCGCGAAATGGGGCAACTATGGATGAAATACTACCGGGGCCTGCAAAAATATTTAATATAGGTGTATGGTTTTAGGGCAATAATTTTATTACCACATCACCATCGCAAGAGCAGTAAAAATAAGTATATAATTTCAAAATACCACCACCCAAAATATTAACCGATCGTACCATCTACCTAACTGATGATGTACCTACACCACATTCTAGTCGTAGTAGTCAGTTCTACACGTACCAGTAAGTAAAAATGGATGAACCGTTTCCAGAAAAATTCGTCCATCCGGCGTTTCCAGCATTCCCTCCAATAAATTCACGCCGCCGTTTAGGTGCTTCTTCCCCAAGGGAATACCGGGTTATTTGCACCGTTCCCCTTCATCAAGCGCCTGGCCAATCCTAGATAAGCATGAATGGGCGAGGGAGCCGTTAAAGAGGGCAATACAACCACCTTGATGTTCGCACGGTTTGGATTTGTTTCTCCTTTTTTCCCGATGAGGGTTTGCGTGTCGAGGAGAGTGAAATACGCGAGGGGGAGCACGCATACCTTAAAAGAATGGGCGAAGAGAGACTTCCCGTCCTCCAATCCCTTCCCACCTCCGCTGTAATTCACCGAAAGAAGAGTAACGCCGGCGTCGGATTTCTATCTTTTCTCTCCCGATTCCACCACTCTCATTTACCGCCGCCAACCCATTTGATAGATGCAAATGGCCTCGTTGCTCCTCAGAGTGCTTGAGTAGTTGCGGTTCGTATATCCAACGTTATACCCCGAAATATGTATCGCTGGGCGTCCACAACACGAAACCTCAACTGTGGGAGACTCGATGAATTAAAACGTTACTCGTGACCTCCTTTCCACAGTCGAAACGTTAAATGGTATTTTCCCAAAAGGCCGGAACTTCTATTCATAATGTTGCTCTGCGGTGAATCTTCAGAATTTGAAAATGCGAGTGGGTGCACGAAAAAATAATTTCAATTTTAATGAAAATAACAGCGGCTCATGGTTTTATAACTGTACGAATCATATTTTCAAGCAGGCACTAGAGGACATCGATGGTTCCGGCATTCATTTTTCGAATTAAACTATGTCACCATATAAAGTATGGCTAGGATGTTTTGAAAAACTACAAGAATAATTGAGAAAAGAGGCATCAAATGACTCGCGTCCCTACTTTTGGGTATTAACTACTAAAATTGAAGACCCCTATTACTATGGAAAATATTAAAAAATGGACTTAAAGAGCAACCATTTAATACCGTCGACTGGAATATGCAATACTAATGGTTTGTTATCTGTCGAACCTGAAAGTCATCTGTATGCTCATTTACGATCGATGACAGGATTTGGCTGGAATAAACTCGTAATCAAATTAAAGTTATCGCAAAAAAATTTGAGAATGGCGATCATATTTTATCTCTCTCCTAGCGATGGTAATTCGTATATCGACAACAAGAAGACTGTAGAGAGAAGTGTCATCCGTTATCGCGTCTATGTTTTACACTTCAGAAAGGATTGAAACGTCACCATGCGCTTCATTGTCTCTGGGAACACTTTCATCTTGCAAAAGCTAGTATCACTAAAAAGTTAACTAAAAATATTGAATCCACCTTTCTTTGAGTGAATTGAGCCACTTAGAGCAGTGAATTGGTAGTTGGAATTCAAGTGGAATAGTTGGCGTTACACTATAAGCAGTCATATGTGATATGAATGCATTCTATATACGATATAGATTTCAAATTAACATTTTCTATAAGAAGACCTTGTGACACATTCAGTGAAATGCCGTCCATTCCCTGAGTAACTTTGAAAAATCTATGCTTGGATTATTTGGTGTTCATTTATTGACAGCGTGATATTAAAGCTTATAATAGAATTCATTTATAAAACCAATGCTATTGACAACTTAACTGGTTTATTAAGATGTGGATGTAGCAAATCTGGCCAGCAATATAAAGACACGGATCCGGTTTTCAGTCACGTTTTTAATTCGATTTGCCAAATATATGACGCACAATATTCATCTTTGGGACAAGATTTGGTACTTATCCCAACTCTACACAGAGTTTTTCGAGTATTGTGAGAACATTCTTATTTTTACCACTTCATTGATGTGATAGGCATTTACTTACACTGACCTCCCACAGGAAAAAAAATAGATTACACCAGCTAATCACACCCACATCTAAATTTTATCCTGCATACCACCACTGGTATATGTGGATGGGCATGACTCCACAGCAAGCACGCATTTTCGAAGAGAAAACAATCATATAACTAGTGATGACACTTACGATTCTACCTTTAAAAATTAATTTACCAAGGGGTCTTGACATGAAATACAGCCTATGACTCGTACTAACTATAGTCATACACATTCCGCACAAATCTTGAACGAAATTTATGGTTTCCAGCCAAACATGTAAGAAGATATCAAATACAATTGCACTCATCTGTGTGAATAGAAAAAATCCATTCATCCACACAAAAACTCTAAATATCTAGCGTCTAACGTATCCTAACTACATTTAAAGTAACTTAAAATTTAACCGACAACGTCCATAATCATCACTATCACATGTACATTCGTCCGAGCACCTCATTTGCAATAAATACAACGATCCTAACCAGAGTTCATCTTTTCTCCACTTATTCATGATTACATTGGTCTCATTCGTAGTGTAGAGAATACGCAGTCCAAGTCCGGAATCAGATAATTGACGAAAACATTTTATCCCGGGTAATGGAGGGCAAAGAGGACATAATGTACTGTCATTCTAGAGTCTTTTTTTCATTTTATGCGGGGCCTAATTATTCAATCATTATGTGAGCCAAATAGACTACCTCTCTGATGAGTTCATGAATATGGAAACACACCCATTGTGGTTCCTTTAAGTCCCTCCCTCTCACCCTTGACGATTTCTTGAATAACTTACTCCCTCCAAATTAAAATGCCTCATCTTTCTCTGTAGCAAGAATTTGCTAAGTAACGTCGTAAGCCGGTTCCCGCTTATCAACTAGAGATGATTTTTAAAGCTGTAAATGCAAATGAAATGCCCCTTTTTCTCTCTCTTTTTTTCTCTCAATCATTTTCACTCTCTATAGACCACAAGGGCTCACGATAATTATATCAGCGGCTTTACATGTGAATGCATGATTTGAGACTTAAAATCGTGGAAGTTTTTCCTTAATGAAATTTGGTGATGAAGCACTCAAAAAGAGACTCTCTTGCGTAATACCATGGTGATATTAATCCGAGACTAACCACGGTGTGCCTCGAACATTTCATGCTCAATCTCGAAACTCAGCAACGGTGCTAACTTGTCTAAGTGATGCAGGTCCACCCTGGGATCATGCCATCAACATGTTCAAAATTCTCTTCAAAATCAAAATACTATAACCACTACTGTTTTAGCACTGGGGATAGGTTCTAGGTCAGTTCCCCCTGCCAGGTCTACTGACCACATTTCCACTTTTCCACAAGGTCGGGGCTTACGAAAACCACCCTGCCCTCTGCATGTGCTATATCATAGGCCTAGAACTAATCGTATCTTCTACCATCCTTCCAAAACTGTTATTTTTACCTCCATCTTTCCTTTTGTTCCTTAATTCTCCCGTCCACAATAACCTATAGAAGAATATATAGAGAAACGATTGAAAGGATAAATTTCCCAACTTCCCCATCATATCTAAAACCTGCTTTGTTCAAGGTAATTATTTGCAGTTTAAATCAGAGTCAAACGTCTCCAACCCAGTATCAGAGAAGGTACAACATAGGATAACACCTTGAACTTCACTCTTTACGCATGAAGCCTTTACTAATATTTCGTTCGCATTTTACTCAGAGACATCATACTTTCATTTTTCTTTAAGATAATTATTTTGCTAAAAATGTAAGAAGTTGCAGGCGTGACCTTGTGGAAGTTTTTAATATGCATAATAAAACGCAATGGTAATACTCCACACTAATTTAATGATAGTCGACCCGGATTTCGGTACTCTGTGCTATTTTCAAGGTACATACATAGTTACCTTGAAAATGGCACTGAGTTGCTGAAAGAGGTCTACTATTATTAAATTAGTGTGGAGTGTTATCATTACGTTTTATTATGCATATTGCTCTTCTGCATGCCCTTGCTACAAAATCTAGTTTCAGCATAAGTGCTCTCCAGGTATGCAAATCGTTCATCTTCCTCTAATTTAACTTCAACCTCCAAACAAGGACTAGTACCTTCCAATCTCATGGGAATATCATTAACTATATTTGTTGTAGCTAATATTCATGCAAGACAATCAAATTTCACGTTATGAAATCATATTTTCTCCTCTTGGCTATACCTTGGGCTGGATATTTAGCGTTCAATCAAGGCGAAATCCAAATGATTTAAATAGTTTCGCCAATACGTAGCCGCACTTGAAGCTTCTTTTATGCTTCCTTGACCATTTCATTTCTAAAAATTTTAATCAATGCCGTATAAACTGTCTGGCTTCACCTATCACTGCATAATTGCATCTCATGATCTAAATACGTTGACTTAAAGATGTTGGTATAGTTTCCAATGAATACCCAGGACGCAATTCCTGAAGTGTAAATAGTTTAAATTAAACTTACCAGGCCACCCTCTACTTGAAATACCCCCTTCTTGAAATACACAAGAAAAGCAAATGTGACTGGCTATATTCCACATTTATTTCTATTTCAATCTTAAATACGAATGCCGCATCGAGGATATCCCTTGTCTTTCCCAAACTCAGAGAAATGTGTTAATTAATCAATTCTTTACCCTTATTCTTTTATATCTACTCCAAAGACCTGCTTCTACTTAGGCAAAATTAACCTTGTTACTATGAAATATATGCATACCACACCTCATGATTGTTAATGAATACTGTATTTACAAATTTGATTCGACGCACTTGCTTTTAGAAATCTTGCTCATTTGCTCTCCCCCAGAATCATGCGTAGTTCTGCGTGAATTCTTTCCATAAATACTTTACGATTTTATTGCTTTGAAAGCCTTTCCTATTCTATGTATTATGATAAACATTATCCCTATGCCATATTCATACCATGAATATCTTAATCCACTTTAACCGACTTTTATGCGAATCACATTCCTATTTCTCATACTACTCCGTGTTCATGTTTGAAAAGAAAATGGCATATTTTCCTTTTTTACTCCACGACAATACTCGAAATTAGCAGTGCGTCCAATTTTTAGTTTATGAAACTTCTCCGTATGAAGGTAATTGCACCGCTCATTTCACATTTTCCATAGCTCTATTGATTTAATACTTGTGTGAGAATTTCCCATCATCTCTTGTTCTCAAAAGCTTTTGCTAACCGATTTTATAGGTAACCTTAAGTTATTACCTACGATTAGGATCCCCTAGGATGTGATTACTTATCCCTTCATTTTCGTTCCATTTAAAGGTTCCTCGTTTTCCTATGGCGCCTCTTCCCTTTAACAACCCTGTGTAAACTTACAATTTATACTTGAAAGAGTATAGTCTGAATATACATTGTTCCATATGAGGATCTAATTTCCAATATAGCATACGTTGTCCCGCAAATGAAATTATAGGCCTTCGAATTAGTCAGCAGGGCAATTGAAAATGTCGAGTTGAAACTAATGCAGAATCAATATTTTAAGCGGTGTTAAAAGTCTATTTTAATTAAATGTCTTTTTCATTCAATCCAATTTTACTCACGGAAAGATGAGTGGAGACGACATACCAATGCACTATTAAGAAAAGCCAAGTCACCTTAATATGATCATCTATCATTGGTAGTATACATTGAGTATCAGTCAGACACAGAGACCATACCAGACAAATTTTTGACAAAATAAAATCAATCGTAGCTGAACTAACTTTGGGGGATATGTTCATTCTGATAAATAAAAGAACACTTTGCAACCTTCCGCACTATTTATTACACCCGCAACAGATTTCAACGCATCCGTGTCATTTTCAAGAGTTTCACAACCAACGTGATCGCTGTCTGTTCTTCACATTCACCGAAAGAGGTAGAAGTGGTGGTTTGGGCTGAGGTAGAAAGTACTATGAACAATTCAAAATCGGGGAATTTCACAAGTTGTGGTGACGAAAAGGTAAAAGAGGTTGTTACTCTGAATATCTCTCCCTTTTCTGTGTGTTCCTACCTCTCTCCAACCACTATTTCAAAACCTAGACCTTGTTCCCTCTCCCTGAATTCATAAATATGCACATAGTAATTCCTTCCTCAAACAAACCCATCTTCCCACCTCTTCCCGTGAATGCAAATAGCAGAAACTCTCCTCCTTGGTTAAGAAGTATCATGAAAATGACTCAGACGCGTTGAAGGTGCAATAAATGGTGTGGAGAATTACTAATAATAAATTTAATTCATTATAAATTATACATGATTGCTTGGAACATCCATGTCATGTTCTATCACAATTATCTGTATAACCAACGAATACTCTTCGCCAGCTTTTTACTTTACTTATTCCCACTCCTTCCCCAAAAACTATCACACATCAATATAGCCTTCAAAATCCTACACGTGCTTTTCATGCCTTTCATTCATTTTGCCTCCTTCGGATTCCACCACCAAAATCATCTCTTTCCTACCATAATTAAAACTTTATGTTGGATGGGAGTAGTGACGAATTGTTTCCCTGGCCCCGGTAGAACAATATGACAGCGTTCATAATGTTCAAAATCTATTCCAAAGAAACTTTCTCACAACGTAAAATGTATGGATATCATAACGATTTATCTGTTACGTAAAAAGATCTACTCCATACAGCGCTCCGTACAGCAAATACAGCTTACAGCTAAAGGATAGCGCGCACCGCTCTCTCTCCCTCCCCATTCCGAAATATAAGTTCCTTCCCCACCTGAACTTTCAGCGAGTGAAATCAGTCCCGAAATATTCCCTTCCTCCACGCCACGCAATCTAGAGTGCTACGGATTCGTATAAGCCGTACCCTTCTCTCTCTCTCCATTACCGCCACGCAACCAGCCGACCGTGGTGGCGGCGTCGTCGATCTGACTTCCTCTTCCGATGCATCCACTCGCAGGGTTTTTTAATTTTTAAAGCAGTCGAACATCCCCTTCCGAGCTTCCCTAACCTCCCCCTCTCGCCTCCCCCCGCCTCAACGGAAACCACTCTCCTCCACAAAAGCCTAACGCGACCCGAGGCTTGCACACTTCCCCCCCCCCCCCCCCTCCCCCCCCCCCCACACACCCTCGTACGACCAACTACCGAAAATTTCAGGGCTGAGGAATTCCGTGAACTTTTAAATTCCACCATGAGAAAATATTCGTCAAAACATATATTCCAAATTTAAAAAAATATGAAGCGCAGAATTCTACTCTTTGAATGTTTCACCGAGGTAATTTTCTGGTAGCTTCACTCATGGCAGATAGGTCGAAAGTAGAAGTCGGAGATAGTCCACGCACAGCTGCTCCAGGGTGAGGCGCATAGTTGGGATTAACGATTAAAATTAATCGTTAAAAATGTTCAGTATTTAATTTAATAGTTACTTTTTAGAGGAGCTAACTTTTAATCGTCCAAGTTATGCATTAACTGATGCAGCATAACTTCGGTTAATTTTTTTCGTTAATTTTTGGCGAATGCCGACCTGTGCGAATTTGGGCGCATAGGTTGCCCAACAGGCACGGTATATAATAACAAAATAAAACGGTGTCTAAGAATGTCAAGAATGCAATGAATAGGCCCAGACGAATACATCCAAACAAACTCGGGGCTGAGGGGAGTGACCGCCTAAGTTTAGGAACAGACGAGAAAACACGAAACCACACGAAGACAATATCCTGGAGGTCTCGCATGCCTTACTCGGTGATATCATGTCGGTAATACTACATAGTTGAAGCCGAGAAAGAAGGATCGCCTAAAAACCTATGACGGACAACGAGGGGGAGTGGTTCATTCAAGCTGTATCTGTTAAAATGCGCCAGTATACGTGTGCCTTACTCGGTGACATTACGTCGTCAATACATCACCCCTCAGTGAATCGCAAGAGAGGGTGCGCTGACCAGAGTACAGAGTGCTGATCTCGCGCTCAAGGCGTTCCCATTTCGTGACGCCATATTGGCAACCAAAATGCTCGGGTTGCGGCATTTACAGGTGCTAGGATTAATAAGGGTAGGCTACCAGCCGGGACCAGAGTACTCTGGTGTGCGCAGGCACACCCTCAGCATCTACTGTAACTCTATGTAACTAAGCCGTTTCCATTGCAATTTTGCAATTGTGAAGTGATACTTCACATCGCAATGTGGGGATCGATATAAAAAACTAACCTTAAAGCACTTTGTACCGCTAGGAACAATCTTTTGCCGCAAATTACAGGCGCACCGTGGTTCGTCAGAAAGTCTTGAGTAATCATCTGCCAGAAACTGTAAAACAAATTAATGGTATCAATAGTTTTAAACACAATCTGAAAAAGTGCTTGTATGATAAAATATTTTACTCTGTTGAAAATTTTTATTATACTTGTGACCCTGAATAATTATTCATCAACTTTATGTTTCTGATTGTAAAGAATGTTCACTGGTAGAAAGATTACTATTACACTATTGGTTGTCATACTTTATATGATTGCTTGTAATTTTTTCTATTGTTTTGACGTACCTCATATTCTGTTCTCTCCCTACTACGGGTTTGTAACATAATCTTCGGGCAAATAAAGATTGTATTGTATGACTGCTATGTAATCGGCGAATCGCAGCATGTTAATTTTTTCTCCGTGGATATTCACTCCATAAGACTTCTCTTTCATTTCATTAATGGCTCTGTCGATTTAAACGTAAAGAATTACGGGAAACAGTGCAGAGATTTGTCTCACTCCTTTCCTTATCCTTGCCTATCTAGATCTGTGTCCAGATTTTATCACAGCTACTTGGGTTTTAAACACTTATAAGTTTTATAAAGATAATTTTTCGGTTATTGTAGGGAACTTCAATTTCTCTCAGAATTCCAAGCGTAGCATTTCAATCCACGTTTTCAACAGCCTTCTCCAAATCCACAAACGCAACGAACGTCAATTTGTTCTTCCTCATTCTATTCTCTATGACCAGCCTAAAGGCCAATATTACTTCTCTTGTACTTTCAATGAATCCGAATTGATCTTATTCCAGGAACTCCTCTGCATTTGGTTCTATTCTACTGTAGATGATCTTTGTCCATATATCATATTAAGTGCCTGAAAACTATGAATGGGATGGTACTTTAAAAAATTAACGTTGGTGGCCAAATCATTGTTAAGTTCACGATTAAAATTTTGTGATACAGTACTTTGCTTCCTGCTCTATACTTTCAATGATGGCGAAGCTGTTTCTTTAAGTCTCACTTAAAAGGATCAGGAATTTCTAGGCGGTGATGTCAGAATATTCGGCATTTTCAACCCACGGCAGAATAAAAAAAATATGCCTCGAAAACTCCGGAACTACCAAATAATGATTTGATATTTTTCGCTGCTTTTTATGGCTCTTTCTCGTTTGGTTAGTGTCGAGTCCTTTCTGAACAAGGCCTTAGGGATATAAAAGTGGATAAGGAGCTTCAGAGGAGCTGTGATAGGGTATGAGGTAACGTAGTTACATCCTGTGGCCTGTTTAATTCCATTGCAGCGTAATCGGGCGGGCTGCTTAGGTATCAAGCGGGATCCATGTGATTTATGACTTCATGTCTCCGATGAAAAGCGAATGAAGACATCGTATTGAAAGCGTATACTTTCCTCCTTTGAGCCACTCCAGATCTCTTAATTGCGGTGCTGAAATCTAACCGAGCTCTACATATTCATTACGAAGATGTGCGGGACTTCTTGCAATTGGAGGTTCCTCACGTACGGAAAGAGATGTCAGGAAACCGCAGTATAAGTTTGATCTTCCACTTCTCTCTGGTGGACGGAGGACGCGTAAAGCGATAAACCTTAGGCAATAAAGCGTGGATTGGTCATCTGTGGGAGAACGCTCAGGAAATGGCTGGCAGTGGTTGCGCAAGACACGCGATGGCACGGAGGAAACGGAGCGAGTGTTACGGGCAGACAAGCGGCGTCATTTGCGGGAGGCGAGTGAGTGAGAGGTTAACGTTGAGGAAGTTTGATTGCCCGGGTATGGTATCCCAGAAAGATTTCGAAGGGAGGAGCGAGAGAAAATGCTATCATGCCATAGTCCGGTGCTTGGAATGGATTCGGAATTTTGATGAAACGAACGATCGAGGCCATAAACCGTATTGCTTCCTAACGACACCGACCATGCTTATGAGCATGTTCAGAGGATGAACTCAGACCGCATATCCGTATGGCGCAGCATTTTAACCCCTCGAAAGGAGAGTTCAGCTTTGTAGTGGAGGGTTTCTGGATCAACTTTGGTTCTTCCTTGGACAGGCGTCCACGTTTTTTCTCTTGAAGTTCTTGTACACGAAGCAAACTTGAAACTCGGGGTGGTAAATCAACTGTCTTCCTTCTCTAAGCGCATGTATTTTATATCCCTGTAGAATTGAGACTTGGAGAATTCATTTATGATCACATTCACTAAGAATATTTTGGTTCAATTGTGTGTGACACTAAATGACCATCTCGTCTTGAACTGCACCGTATTTGTAAGGTTGATAACTATTTCAACGTGTTTCATTTTTATTCCAGGTATATTTTTAACATGCGGTGGTCGGTTATTCGTACTTTTATCGAACCTAGGTGTATGCATTATTGTATTTTACGTATTGGGGTGGTATTAGGATATACAATCTTGTTTTTTCATGCTCTACAAAACACGGGAGAGGTTTTAGGGCTAAAATCATGAATTTGTTCATCACTTTCCCCAAAATTTCTTGAAAAATGGAACGCCTTAGGGGCCCTCACATATTTTTAAGCGTACCTACTCCACTTCACCCTTATCACTCATTATAAGCTCGCATAAATATCATTGGCTATTCTATCAAGAATTACTCCCCAGTACTTGCGAGGAAAATTTCTTGATACTGAATTCTGTATTTATTTCCAATGCTCCTTTTGACCTGGCTCGCGTTAATGGAACTTCTTCATATTTAATGAGTGGCGCGCACACAACGAAGCCAAAATAGTTAGGCTGTAGGTACGTTAAAACATGCTTAAGGAGGCATGGGTATCCGTCGTCTGCTGCAGAAATTAGTTTATCTTTTAAGTGTAAGAGGTTTAGAGGAAGGAGGGGAGGGGATGCCACGTTATCTCGATTCATGCAATAATTCAGGGCGAATGCTTAGAATGAATTACCTTGTGCTTCGGGTGGAGATCTTTAATATTTTCTTGACTTGACCATGATTTTATTTTATATTTTGGGTATACTATAATGTCGCTTAGCTGTCTCTCTCATTCACATTTTCATGATAATATGGTATAAAAGGGAGAACTCCTTTTTCAGTGTCTTCGTGAAAATATACCGGATTCAGCTTTGTTCGTTAAATAGTGCCATATCACGTTTTTTGGTTACCCCTGTGGGAATATGGTTAATTACTGATCGTATTATGGGAAATCGATCAAATAATTCGAAAAGTTATGTGTAATCGTCAGCATTAGAGTTAAGTTTTTGGTGCACCAACGAATTAGTCTACATCTTCACTACTTCTAGTCTACTACTTCACTACTTCTCCAGTACGTAATGGGTACTTCCATGATTAGGGAAAGCACGACAAATACTAAGAAAGACACTACATTCATGTCCGAGGTGGGATTCGAACTCATGAAATTAGGGTTGCCTGGTTGGCGCGTCACTGACCTGTCTAAGGAGACTGGCGAAATTATCTCAGTCTCCAATACCCAACAGAAGAAGCCAAATTCAGTCTTTACCACAATAAAATACTCTGTTCTTATTTTCCACATCAGTGTTTTTCAGTTGCATTACAAAGTACGGCTGCCTCCAAAGTTAATGTTTTGTCCACAGGCAGTTCTAATAAATATCCGCACAAGCCGGTAGAAAATGTTTAGTGAGGACTGCAATTAATATTTTCGATAACGCATTGTAATAGTGTTAAAATGGTATTTCAGCTTTGGTTATGTGGTTAAACGACGGGGTAAGAACTATACTCGGGATATCCTTTAAATGTTCCGTCAAAATACATTTTGTATTGATCGTTTCGAAGAAAAGTTCGAAGAAATCACTATTATTTAATTGCGTTGTCATGTGTCTTTTTCCTGTGAGGAACTGATATTTTATACGAACTCTTTCTAGAATTATTAAGTTAGGAGTTTTGTGTGCGTCTTTAGGGTTGAAATGGGCTTCGTAAAATAAGATGATTTAAGCGGGAACTCGCTTGAATATGCGGTACATCCATCGCTTAATCTGTTCGTTGTTTTCCTTGATTTTTCTTTTCTGTGACAAAGTCCCGTCGTCGGTAGAAGCAGTTCTTTTTAACTAGCACGCTTGAACAGTACCAATATTTCATGCGCTTGCAGCGCAGCCTCCGTGAGCGAATCTCCTTTAATATCCCAATCACCTTACTCCGGCCTGGAAGTCCCATGAGGCAGGCATAAGTATTTACGCTCAGACTTAAAGAGCGGCAGTCTTTGAATGGGAAGCCAATTGTTTATATATTAGGAGCCTCTTTCCCCTAAATAGGTTTTGGCGTTCACTGCCAAATGGGGATTGAGGGAACGAGAGGCAGCTCCAATCATCACTGTCATGCAGCGCGTTCTGGTAGGAATTTAAAGCGACGCGGACGTTTCGGGAAAATTCTTGGATATCGAGCATCGTATGGCGCCAGGATTGCAAGAGGCGCCGGAGATAAGGACACAAAAGGAAATCGACGGAAGGAGATGTGGAGGCAGAGGGCTTTGCTCTGAAAGGTGTCTGCTTGTGTTAAGGGAATCCTGTTCTCAAGGGTTGTTGGCTCTTTGGAGGGAGATTTTTCCTGTCTGTGGGGAGGAGAGGGAGACGGGGGGAGAGAAATTTAGCGGCTAATGCGGTGAAAGGAAAGAACGGAGGTTTAGGGTTCCGAGTGGAAGGTCCAAAAATGATTTCCTAGGTCACACTTTGACCTCTTGATTCAATTCCCTTATCCAGCCTGTCTCGCCCCATCCCGTTATTTTTGTTCCCCTATACCGATCGACAGGCAATCCACTTTCCCGCATTTCTATCAACTCTACCTTGTACGTGGAGTAAATAGGAAAGAAACTTATGAATATAAAATTTGCCGTAGCGTTCATCATCGTCAGTCCTTCCTTACCACCAGTCTTTCCAAAAATATAGGAAAATTTTCTTTGGGTTTTGGAATTATTTTCAGAGATGTGATCATGGTCGCAGTGAATATTATTAGTTAAGGCATCATTCTGTCAGGATTTGAATTAAAACATAATGGAATAAAATGCGATTTTTTATTAAATATCCTTTACGAAGAAAGTTTATGACGAAATTGCGATGAATTTCGGGCATTAATGCACATATGAACTCGATAAGAGCCGTAGAGAACGAAACGTTTCGTGTCGAGGAGGTGGAAACTAATCATTTCCAATCCTTTCATTCCTCAATTTTCACACCTGGGCTACCATGCGTATACTCCCTCTTAATGCCTGGTTACACCATACATTAACACGTACCAGTTAATGTGTAAATGCATGAACGCGAAAATGCACCGTGTAACCGCACCAAAATGTACAAATGAATGAATACGTGAATAGAAAATAGAACCTGTTCTATTTGGTTCATGCATTCGCACAAGTTGCGCTGAAACCATTCACGCAAATGTACATGAACCCTTACGTGTTAATGTATCGTGTAATCAGGCCTTTATACATTCTAACGCACTTGGTTTCCCGCAGCCTGTAAAATCTGGAAAATTATTTCTGTTTTTGTAAAGGGCGGCTATTGAGTGACCTATGGAGAGCACTTAGGGTCCAGTGTTCCGTCCGTCAGATGGGACGTTAAGCCGTACCCCCATGATGCCTTTTATTAAGAGCAGAATAATGCCCACTCTGGGTTTACGCCACCATTCCTCCATTACTTGAAAACTCCTATCTTTACGCAGTTACCTACCTATCCTCTCTGAAGCAAATGGCCCAATTGTCGGTCGCCTCCGCCACATGACTAACTAAAATTTGCTCTGCTCTACGACGGTCGAGTCGTTGTCGTATGTAACTACACTTTTAGCCGAGTTAATGTACCTATTTTGTTCTATTGAAGGTACGAACGCGTAAATAATTCCTGATGAAGCAAATGTTAAATATATTGATGTATCTTTTAGATGCATCAAAGAGCGTTGCATGCATTTATTTAATCTCTTCTTTTAAAATAAACTTGGATTCATTCAAAGAACGATTTGTGATGTCGAACGATATTCCAGATCTTTTATCTACACAGCATCCCTAATTCCTTTGAAGCATCAGGAAAGTGTGTTTTTGGGCCAGACTAGGCCAAGCATGGAAAAATTCTTCAAGCGGCTTACTTAAATATATGGAACGAATTTCTTTCGAGCCACTTCCCACCAAGTATATTAATATTATCCTTAAAAATGTCTACCTATTATATCTTCTTTGGTCAAGGCTATCTTAGAATATCATGTTACCACGCCTTAGCATGAGATGAAACCGTTGCAAGCTCGCTGCGTCTCTGGCACAGCATGGCAATGTTTCGTCTCCAGTGAATTTTTTGCGAATGTTTACCAAAGGAGTCAATTTATTTTATTTTTCCGGCTCAATTTATTGTCATTTAAAGTCTTGGTTATTTTTTCAAAGAGATTTTTAATTTGAATTGTAATATTGCTGGCAAAATATGTTCACGATCTATTTTGGCAGTTTGATTGGGCATAATATATCTCTTCAAAATATTTTGAAATTGTGTTTTTTTTTAATTGTTTGTATGTACGGTCTGTCAGAACTTAAATACGGCGAAATCAGATTCCCGACGGCTCGCTGCCATTCGCAAATCTCTTCTTTTATCACAGTGCTACAACTCATTTCAAACCGTCGCTTTCATTCTTGCTCAAAAGGCAATAAAAATGTTAATGCTCCCGACGGCAAGTGATGTATTATACTTTGCAGAAGTAAGTATAACTTAACGTTGAAGGAAAGCTAAAGAAACATTTCGGTTGCAGAAGTCTCCTTACATGCCTTCGAACTAAATTTCTTTAATGGCATATGCAAAAATCACATTCCTCTTTTTATATTGCTGCTCATGCCTCGATACTAAGCTCTTTTGAAGTTAAAAAGTTCAATTTATTCTCCCTTGAAATATGATTTTTTTAAAGAGCTTATTAAATTATTGGAGGTAGAGGAGTCGGATCTCTCTTCGTTACGTAATATTCTGTGGCCGGGATTTCCATCGGCGATTCAATTATCCGAAGTGCTGAGAAGTGGGGTAGACTAGGCTCTTAATAGGCGTGCATTTTCTTCGCTGCACGTATCCAGGTTACCTTTTTTTGGGCTTTTAAATTAACCGATAATATTGGAAAGGAATGCGGCGGTTCTATCGTTGATTGTGACGGGCTCCCTCGTTATTTATTTCCACTGTGGAACTGTATAATTTTTTTTTACTAATTTTACGAGAATATGCAGTATAATTCTATTTATTACATTTAATTTACTCAGTATATTTAGCAAAGTTGTAATAATCTCGATATTACGGTAGATGTCGTCAATCCTAGCACTTACGTGAGGCAAAGGAACCATGAGAACAATGTCGATACTTTATGCTGCTGTGTAGACTACTGACGAGCATTCAATTATTCCACTGACTCATCCAATATTGTGTGAAGTACATTTACTATTTCCTTTTTCTGTTGATGCCATTCATTTTATTAGCAGCACGAGTATAATGCTTTGCCGCTTGTGCTTGTGACTATAGTGATTAAAAAAATAATATTCTCCCTACTACATCATTTTTTATGCCCAATAGTGTAATTTTTTATGGATATGTGTGTATTTTTCCCCTTTGTCCACTATAACGCTAGTATTTTACTCAAATTGCGAAACGAAAATTGGCTAGCATAATTTAGGAAACAACGTGAATGGTCCTGAGTTCAGTCCCTCTCCTTGAAATTAACTATGAGTCACCTTTTCCTACCCTGAATTTAATTTACAACCTTTTTGGTTATCCAAAACAAAAGGTTTCGCCTATTTTTTATTCCTTTTGAATTGAAGGAATAAAATTCTAATTTGTTATTAATTTCGTTGATATGATTAATATTAAATTTTTAATACTTGTTAATATTTTAATATGTCAGTAATTATAGGTGAATAAATCGAAAGAATTAAATCGTACAGAGGTAGAGAGTGAAATTTTTTAAAGAATGCTGGTGCCATTTTAAGTTGTATTTAGTGAAAATGTTCTTAAAGTTTTCTCCATAAGTTTACTTACTTGTAATTACAATTACTGTACCTACTCCAAAAAAATCAGCTAGCATAAATTAGATTGTTTTAATGATTAAATATTGAGTGGATGCGACCCTCTGTTGACGGAAAGTTGTATACAATAAATAAGGTTCTATTTTACTTTGAGTAATTATGTAATAAAAATAACTTTGTACGTTCCACAGCACAATTTAGTCAACCCAGGTTTCGCCAGTTACGGCATCATCAGGAATCCATTGAGCCCTGGTGAATGGCATACTGTTATGCCGGAACAGTATTAATTTAATGGCATCTGTGCTAATATGTCACGTTATTTTGGCGCGTCAAATCCGTTAAACCTGAAATAAATTAAAACCTTTACGCCATTTAAAGCACTTGTTATGAATGTCTAAATACAATTATATGCCGCGGCATTTGTCAGTTGGAGCATGATAAATTAAGAGGTCACAACTGTGGTCAGTGTAGTTTAAGGTAATTAATGATTACTAGTAGAAGTCTAGCGTTGAGAATATAAACGATAAAGGAGGCGGATAGGTATATGGGACGAAGAAGATTGAAAATCTTCCAGTATTTTGATCCCTGCATGTGGAAGGTAGTGAGGTGGTCGTACGGGAGGGTATTTGTCATTTCTCGACGGATTAGAGACGAAAATTTCTACCAAGTGTCGGAGGGATAGGGCAAAGCTAAATGGATAGGGTCGGAAAAAGGGTTTCTGTGGCAGTCGGAAGAGGAGAGCGAGCGGAAAAGTGGCCCACTTCGGAGGAAAAAAATGTGGACTATTTCCTCTTTCCTTCGTTGAAATATATACCCTTGGAAATAATTGGAAACGGTTGGCTTTCTTGGAGAATAGAGGGTGCTGGAATCCCGTGCCTTGGGCACCTGGTTTAATCATAGGTAATGGGTGGTTTTTTTTCCCGAGCACATCCCGGATTCTGCCTGAGCGTTACGGAGGGAGCACTTAGCTTTTGCTCTGGTAATAGTCAGTCACCATCTTATCCGACTCCTGCTCCTCTCCCTGGAATACCTACCTCGTTCACTCACGTCACTCCACCTCGCAGCCGTATCTACCTATATCACACTAAATGCCACCTCGTTCAATTTCAATAGATCCGCTCTACACACCCTCAAAGTTACCTGACCTTTCGGCGTCAGTGAATCTCTGCATTGATATATTTTCATCCAGTTTATAACCCTGCCTTTGGGGCATCTATGCACTTCGTTCCAGATATGTGATTCAATCGTATCCTCCGTATTCTGCCTCTTTTGTGAGAATTCCCAGCAGCAGTCGAGAGACATGAATTGTAGTAATGCTACTTAAACTCAATTTCACTTAAAAAATTGTGCCACATTTCCAAAAAAATATTTTTGCCTTTGGTTGAATGTAGGATATTTTCGCATGGCAATTAATGTGAATTTGGTTGAATTGCTTTTATTTCTTGGAGAATAATTTTCAATATTCTGTTTATTTGGTAATTAATTCTTCTCTTGACCACTTGAATAATGAATAAATCTTCTTTGTATATGTAGATTCGGCCAACGTTGGCTTAAAATTCCCTTGCAGAATTTTTGCTAAGCTGTATTAGAATCTTTTTAACTTTATCTATATCTTTTAGACTATTTATATGGAAAATGTCGTATTTCCTATTTAAATATCGTTTTATTTGCTGTAATAAAACCTAAATAAAAATGTTTGAGTATTCCTGGTTCTATTCTGACAAATAATGTTCCTTTTAACTAGTTTTAGAATCCCTGAATATGCCAGTAAACTGTAACAAAACGATGGCAACGGACCTCTAAGTCTAGATTTGACTAATCTCTATTTCCAAATGTTTATTCTTTTTATGATATGTGAACATTGACAATCCAAGAGAAGGCACATGAATTTGGAATCTGGCATTGGCATATGACACTGACACTGTGGTTTCAATGCCATAGAATTACGAAATTCAGAGGAAATGCATACAAATTTTGTCAATAGATTTTCTTAGTATCATCAATAACAGTTCTTTCATTTAAACGATTGTTTTTATTACTTGTTCTTTCTCAGTCATGTTAGTTTTTGATGGACAGGAAATCATCCAAGTGCATGAAAACATTGCCGTGATGCAGATCATTTAAACCTTCATATATGGTAGGTACATCTCATGTATATGATATCTTTGTGAATATCTGAACATTTTTCTACACGACTATGCTTAAAAAGTGTCACAAACATACGATTCTTTCGGGGACTGCTTTTTTGTCGTTACATAATACATCCTACTAGAGTAAGATGCTTCGTGTAGATTTTGATGGTGATAGATGCTTGCCATGTTTTTTGCGTTCTTTGAGGCATTATTTCTTCGTTCGTATATGCATGCTATTGTCTAGAGAAAAATGAACGGGAATGCTGGAAAAGGAAGGCCTCGCATGAATAATATGGGCCCCGATGAAGAATGTTAGGGATAGAGAAGAAGAATGCGAGTGTGAAGATACCAGATGAGAGGCAAATTGAGTGTAGAGCTGTACCCGAACAATCTTAGGGTTGAAAGCTGATAGTGATGATTGATTTTTTTTTCGACCGTAATATTATTTTTACTATATAATTTACGAAGTCTCAAGAACCTGGAGTCTATTTATTGTAATTTCCAACCTAGTTCGTTATTCCAATTTTGCTCGCAGTAAATGGAAATGGGACGCAGCCTATCCATATATAACATTAAAGTAAGTTGGTAAGTTTTTAGCTAACCAGCTGTGTTGTACTGCTGTAATGTACTTTGATTTCAGTTTTCGTCTTCCTTGTCTCTTCATGTACAACCAGGGTGGGCTAGAATAATTGAATTGTTAAATAGCGAGGACATTGGAGCGGTAAAAGTAACTTGCCTCAGCGGACTAGGGACGTCGTGCCAAATGTAACCGGCGGTAATGCCAAGTTTCTACGGCCGGAATAACCTTGTTTCTTTCGTTTCTCGCGGAACGTGAAGGCGTTTGCGCTTCTACGCCAGTATTTTGTCTAGGATACATTACTTTCAAGAAATATTGCGCTAAAGAATTGATATTAGCCATCTCATTTTCCTTCTTTTGCGTGGTTAATTTTTTGATGCTGGAAAACATCGATAAAAATATTTTAATAAATCAGTGTTGTTTAAACAGCACCTTTGACAAGCAATCTCTCGGTTGATTGACATTTTTATAAAACATTCAAGGTTAAGTTTCAAATTTGGAAAACGTGTGATTAACATAAAATCAATATACTGTACCATTGGACGATTTATTGAATAATAATTTTTACCATGTTGTTGGTCGTTACTGAATGTAATATTGTATTTGAAGTAATGTGAAATTTTGATGATGCAGAAGTTGAGATGCCTGAGCTGAAAGGTACATCTAGTGAGGTATAGTTAATAAATTCTTCTAAAATGTTAATGAAAAAATGTTGTAAAATGTAGTCCACGGATCAAGTAGGCAAATTATTGGAAAAAACTGACAGTAGTGATTGTGCGTGCGTGATTTTTAAATCTGGTTATTGAGGCAGATATTCTAGTGCAATTGGTGTGATATAATGAGAAACAGATAATATTGAGAATGAGGAGGGAGAGATTCCTGATAGGTTCATGACAACCGAACTGTTCGATGTTCTTATTATGAAAGGGAGCATTTTCTTGTGAAAAAAAATCATAATGGGCAAAGAGCATTGTTCAAAATGGTTCATATGCGCACTGAGCCATAATGCATGTCATATCAGGGACGTAGTACAAGAATTTAAAGCTTATCAAAGAGGTCACGGGATGATCGTCCTGGGCAAATCGAGGTTGTAGGAAAAAAATGATCTTGCTGTTGAGGGGATTAGCGTCGAATGGCAACGAATGCAGAACTACTGTTTGCCAACCTTAGGATTGAAATACTGGAAATGAAAAAAATGCCGACATTCGTGTCGACAAAAACTTTCCTTCGTCATCAGAAAACTGTCTCGTACGCTTGTTCGTATTCGTGTATCAAATCATTAAGATTTGACCCGGGGAAATGGAGATTGATGTGCAATTGCCTTATCATAAGACTGTTATGTGACCGCTGGTCGTAACAACAGGGTCGTAGTCGTTATTATTTTCCTCCGGGTACCGAAGATAGGGCGCTTTATGGGGGATGCAGAGGGGGAGGTCTCCGGGCACATCCATGCATTTAATGTCGGATGGGAACAAAACGGGAGAGCTTTTTTAATTGGATTCGTGAAAAATTCAGGACGGTTCCCCTCCCGCGCACGAGTAGGCCAAGAGGGGCTGAATTCCTCTTGCGCCCCTCTCATTTTTCCCCCTCTCCGAGTGCTCCCCTTCCACTTGCCCCTCGCCTAACTTGCCCCTCCCTACATTTGCCTGCTCCCAAATCCTGTAGGCCGCCACGAGAACTTGTTGTGGGGGTTGTTAAGGACCTTCCCTTGATTAAGTAACAGTGAGATGCTCGATATTTAGGTTATCTCATGGAATTTCTCCATAGGGAAATGACAAGAATGTTTTCGGCTCGACGATTTCCGTCGAAAGATTTCAGTGCCCATGTATAATATTAAAGAGGAAGTGATAAAGCTCCGATTAATCCTCGTTTCTATCCAAAGAAAACCATTTGTTATCTTTGTATGAAACTATTCTCATTGTTTCACCCGCAGCCATACTTCTCTCTTTATCCATTTCAAAATGGCTTATTTTCCTCTGTATAACTCGTTTCTGTATGCCTATACGACCTTCATCATTCAATTGCACGTTTCTAATTACTCCATTTTATTAATTAAAATTCAGGTAAATTCCCCCCCTCTCTTTTCCAAAGTGCCCACTTTTTTATTACTATACCCTACCATCATATTTTTCATTCTCCAAATCCTCGTGTTTAACACCTTTTTGCTATGGAGCTGGATTCAGAACCATAAAACTCTTTTCTTAATGATATATTCCGATTTATTATTGTCTCTTTTTCTCTGCTGATATCGTTGTTAAATTCTTTGATACCTAATTTCGATCAATATTTAACTACCGGCAAATTGTGTATCATATTTTAATAATCTTTAACACGAGGACGGTAGTAGTTCACTTCATTATGACAAAATCATTAATAGAGATTAAATGCAAAATTGGATGACTGTAGAAACTTAAAATTATTGATGGCTGGATGAAGGTCCCCGCATAACCGTAGCAGTGTCGTATCGGTTATTACGAAATATTTTATGCTATGGCTTACAAGCCAGCCCTCTGTGTGTTTTTTTTAAATTTAATCAACTGATTACGAGCTAAAATAAAAGAAAATGTGTATACTGGTGAACAATCCTGGACTATTTTGCATTATAGAGTATTTGGTTTATTTTATTTGAGTAATATTTCGAAATTCTACGAGCAAACGAAAATTATCTCAAAAATGAAAATTTAAAATTCTCCTCGTTGCACTTAGCCATATTGACGCCGCTATTCTGAGGCATTAACGTTCATTTTTTCCCTTGTATGATGTTACATAGAATTACTTTGTAAAACTGACCCATAATTTAAAGATCTGGCTCCGCTTTAGTCATGAAATCGATGATAGCAAAGTATTTACCCAAATTTTACTGGATAATTTTTAAGTATAGTTGAAAATGCTATGGTAGTAACGACAAACAATAAACTTCGCACTCTGCTCAACCCAATAGGCCATAAGGTATCCTATTACTCTGCGGTCTTTCAATTATTCTTAAATTGTTTAATTATCAGTGCCTATTCAATTTGCAATATAAAGCATTATAAGCGTGAAGTAAGAGTTAAGCTTTTTCGGGGCACTAATTTTCTCCTTTGTGCATCGCATACTGAGAAAAGAACCAGTGACTATTTACGTTAATTTCATTCGATATCTAAAATAATCAATTCTCCTTAAGGTTTCTGAACAGTTCTCTGATTACTTACTCTTTCCTTTGTAGAGGCACAAATTCTTTCAAGATGATTTAAACGATCGTAAAAAAATATCTATGTGGCTCTACAAAAGGATTTAATTTTTTGTTTGTTAACTGTTTAATTATTGAACTCTCTATCTTAGTGACCCCTGGGCTACGGGCAGAGGGGGCCATATGGCCTCATCTAGCCCAGGATAAATAAATAAAATGAGTGAAGTTGTTATGGTTTTTCCTCGGTGAAATATTTTATAAAGCGATCCCCTTGAAGGTATAATGAGGAAAATTAATTTCTTAAAAGTGGATTTTTTCACGAATAACATGGTTGTATTTATCAACATATAAGAAGTACTGTTTAGTAATAACTGGGAACGGTGGTAAAAGCATTCTTATTCTCGTATTACTTACTCCTTTAAATATATGAATCTGATTAAAACAGAGTTCATCATATGCTCAGGCACGTGAAAATGCAATCTTATGTGTAATATGAAGAACTTGGAGCTATGCTGAAAGCCACTGTCCACCCCAGGTTGCGGATAGTGGGTTGACCTCTAAATAAGTAGAATAAATAAAAAGAGAAGAATTTCATAAACATGAAGAGGATTGCTAATTGAAGTTTAGAGCTGAATTAGACAAATGTTAGAGAGATGGTGAAAATGAAACAAGGTGCCAGCAAAAAAAATTGAAAATCCAATTCGATGTGCTTGGAAAATTTTGAGACATTGCCGCAGTTCTCAAATTCCTTTTGGAATAAACGCTTCATTAGCCAATTTTGCAGGTTATTTTTGCACTAACTTGAATTTTCGATAAACTCCATTAGAATAGCTGTCGTGTTCAACTTTAATAGGCTAGTTTTTATTTCATATGGTACGGTGAATGGAAAATACATTAAATAAACTCTTTCCGATGTCCAAATGTATTCATTCGTTAATGCTTGCGTTTGTTTGTGATTTCAGGCTCAAGTATGCCAAAGGGAACTGGGCCAGCTTAGTGTCTGTCTGAATCCTGGCATGTGAGAGTGAGTAGGAATGTTGTTAGTACTCCCGGTGTATTCACACACTGCCTATTATGTAGAATTGGTTAATTTTCTGGAGTAGTTTGGTCGATAAGAGAAAACACCAATTTAGCCGACGTTTCGCCTCTTTATTGCGGCATCATCAGGGCTTTTGGTGACAATTTTTTATAAACAGTATTTATTTTTTATTTTTGTTTATAAAAAATGGTCACCAAAAGCCCTGATGATGCCGCAATAAAGAGGCGAAACGTCGGCTAAATTGGTGTTTTCTCTTATCGACCAAACTACTCCAGAAAATTAACCAATTCTACATAAAAATATAGTGGTCAATAATATACATCACTGCCTATTATTTAAAAATTGTGATTTTTAATTTTTAATTTGAAGCCAAATTCAATTGCAATAATAATTTTATTAATAATAAATAATAACGTCGGAACACTCTAAATGATGTCTGAAAGTTGTTTTTTTAGTGCATCTCATTGCTTCCTTGCATTTTGAAATCATCCGCCGTCGGGCTCGTGTCATTAATTTTGAATCAGTTTTTTATGTTAAACTGAAATTACGCAAAAGATAAATCAGGAAGAAGTAATTAAACTGAATGGGCGGCCAATCTTCGTGGTCTTGTGCGCCTTGATATTCTTTTGAAGGGCAACCGCGGGATTGATGTTGTTGCATTCGTGGATGAGGTAGCGGGAATATATAATCTAGGTTTATATATTGCGTGAGATGATATCTTTTGGATGGAGTATAAAGTCAGTGGATGAATCTTTACTTCATATTTTTAGATTCATCAACATATTTATTTCTCTGCTTATTTTTCTACCATAGTGAGAAACGGGAAGAAGATATTAGCAATGTGAGCTCAATAACACTGAATAGTGTTGAAGTACTCATATATAAAAATGGAGAGGACTTCAATAGAAGACAGAGAAAAGTACGAATTGGTGGAAGAAGCTGTAACGGACGTTTGCGTTAATTTGAATACCTAGCTGGAACGGAGACTACACACAATTTCGTTTTGAATCTATTTAATTTATGGAGTTTCAACAAAAACCTTTAACATGGATGATTTGACGTTATCTCGTCCATTTTTACAGCTTTCTCTATCTTTTAGACACGACGTGCAAATAATAAAAAGCTTCGTCTGCCTTAATAGGTGGGATATTGCCGTAGAGAACAGGCTGAGTTTAGTTAAATACAGCGGAGTTACTTGTTCAAGCCCAGGAAATGTCTCCGTATAATATTAACTCGCGTCTTTACGTAATTTAATCGCGCTAGATCCCCTAAAACAATTTTAGTTGATTCTGAATTATCTATGGTACGAACGAGCAAAATTCATCCACCTTAGTGTGTGCGAATACGAGTGTAGCTCTACTCTCAGAGAAGCCAAAATCCGGAGTGATTCCTGTGTTATGAGTCAGAGAACCAGGAATAATCTTGGAAATCGGTATAGGATTATATGCACCCCATGTATCTCTAGAGAAACCCATCCGCCATCTTGCTCACACTTGGGAAGAATTAGGAATTCTACTGTTTTCATAACGCTGGCGTTTAGTATCTCGTTCCGGCGGCTCCATTAAGAACCACCCTCCATCCCACGGCCGTAATTCTCCTTCCCTCCACTCAGCATTCCTTCTCCCCTTCCACGCTCGTATTTCGTCTCCTCTTTTACCTTGCCTCCGCGGCTTCTTACCCATTCCCGCGTCCCAGCCGTCCGTCCCACGGGACCAAATACCATTCGGGTCTCCGGTGTCCCCTGCGGAAGGCATTGCTGAATTCTCGAGTGGTTGAGAGAGAGAGGGCGAAAAATAATGCGCGCGATCTTCTTGATGTGATGAATCCATTTCAAGTCGCAGCGAGCTCTTCTCCCCTCGTTCTCTCGTCACTCTCCATCGTGCTTCACCACCTTTCTCTCGTTCCTTCCCCTTTCCTTTTTCTCCATCTCGCCTCTCTTCGTCTTTCAAAGCCCCCTTTTCTCTGTAGATACGTTGGACGTGATCACCGTTTTCTGATATGACGGGAGCGAACGATACTAAATTCTGAAGTCAACTGGTTATTATCTGGCGAAGGTAGTATTTGGGCAAAATTCCAATTGTCGAATAATATAGTTATTCCAAATCATTTTCCAAGTGAAGTTAATATTTCATCATAGTTGGAGTCAGCAGTTTTTGTTCTTATCCTTAGAGTCCCTCTTAAATGGGTTCAACTGTTCTGGTTTGCTATATATATTACTGTGCCCTGGAAGTATGTATATGCTATATATGGGCTAATATGCATGTCCCATTATGTAACACCTAGGTCCGTAACGGACAAGCGCACCTTAGCAATCCTAAAGGTCAACTGTACAATTAAAAAGATTGTACCGCTGCTTCGAATCTAGCTTAGGGATTAGTGCTGTGTTAGCCTTCGGATTAGGCTTATAATTATGTAATACAATTATATATATGACCTAGCGATATAGCCTCAGCATTTGGAGCTCCCAAAAACATATTTCTACTACTACAATCCTCCTAGTGAAAAGAATGAGTGAAGTGAGGTAATCAACAAGTTGAACCTCGGGCATGATCGACCTGTTTGAGCTTTACTGCTATTTTCCGTCACTTCAAGAGACGCTCATAATATCCCTCTTTCATCCTTATTTTTACTATTCAGTCTCCTCCCCTCTGTTTCCTCATTCCCCTCAATCATACGAGCTGGATAGGGCGAGTGAGAGAGGGAGAAGGACACGGAATAGGATGGGAGCGACAAGAAGAGGTGGACTCAGGGTATTTAAGAAAATTGCCAAGGAGGAAGAGTTGCCAGGCGACGCCAGGAAAAGAGGAACGCTGTAATGGCACGAAGGACGGGAAAAGAAATGAGGAAACGAGTGAGATTGTTTTTATTTTTAATTGGTCTTGGGGGGGAGGGAAGATATTTTTAATTGTACAACCATCGTTTCCCTCCTTCACGCCATCGTGTGAAAATTAAGCCTTTGCATTTTGTTGTCGTAACAACATTATGCCTCGATTCCCTGCCGTATTTTTTGCCCGCGCGGACGAAAGGGGCAGGAGTTTCGGACGTAATGGAAATTGCCTGTGGAGATGTCAGAAAAAAAGCATAAAGCACGCTCAGAGATTACACCATCATATTCGAGACAATTTGAGACGAAATTTATTTTTGTAAAAGTGCGAGTGTGGAGAGAGGGTAAAGATAGATCTAGGTGGGGGGGAGGAGGGAGGGAAAAAATTATAAAACAACATCTCGCTATCAAATTAATACATTGTAAGGGTTAAAGGCCATGTATATAAAAACCGCTGGGTCTCAACGCGGGATGGAAACTTGATTGGGCGAAGCAAAAACGTACGAGCTCTACGCGAAGTTCCGTGTGAAGTGGGCTGCGAGGGCTGACTATGAAGGGATGGAGCGGGGTTTCAAGGTTTTTGAGGGCTTGGGGAAAAGGGTGAGTGGGTGGGTGATCAGGCTGGGAAGATAAAGGTTATTTGGGATGAAGGAGAGGCGGGTGTGAAGGGGATTGGCGAAAAATGTGGCGTCGTCGCTCTTAGAGAGGAAAAGAGTCGTGGAGGGAAGTGGTTGTTGTGGCTAGTCTGAAAATGAACAAATTGCATTAATGATGGTACAAATTCTGAAACAAATGAATTTCAGACGAACCCTTTTCAAGTGCCAATTCAAAAAAAAAAAGGTTTAAAATTCATAGGGAACGAAGGAGGATGGTGTGAGAGGAGATTGCTGAATGATAGGATAGTAAACACGTTTTTGGCAAGGTCTAGCAGGAAAGAATATGATCATGTAATGAATCACGGCATACTTTTTTATCGTAGAATTCTGTGCTGACTTTAGAATGGAACCTTTTAATTAAAGGAGTTAAACGAGGAAGTGGTCATCCAGAGTTCCAAGACAACGATAATATTCATGCATCCTATGGTTTCTTCTTATATTGTAATTAAAAATAGCAAACGCACGATTTCCTTCGTGAAAAAAGTCAAATTATCCTTTAAACGGTAAAATTGCCGATGAGCAGATTCCGGGCCTAAAGTGAGTTCTGCGGGAGACAAAAAATTAATAGAATCTTATCATATCCTAGATTGAGGTTTTGGAAAGCGTTCGTGAATATTAGACACATTCCGTAACCAGGATTCGACAATAGTGATTTTTGGCGTTTTGGATTCAAGGGGATAATTAATAGCTGTGTGAAGAGGGTATGAAAGGAGAGGATAAATTATAGCTGAAGAGAGAATGAGAGGAAATGGTGGTGGGGAATGACAGGAGTGGCGTGTTCTGGTCGATTTTCATTTAATATCGGAAAAATCTCCGGCGCTAATAAGATTATCGGTATTCATTGAGCGAATTGTTTGATATGATGGATACCTTTTATTGATCTCTTCGCGTGTGGTGAAAAATTAGAGTAAGTTTCAATAACCCCATTTATCTAGCTTTTTCGGCGCTTTATTTTATTTTTAACCTATGAGCTTAAATGTTTTTGTTTTTTTTTTGCCATTATCAGCGTCGTTTAGAAGCAGCTAATGGATATGATAAGACAAGGCTTGGACCGCGCAAAGAACAAAAGTGTGGACCACGGCTTGAGACAAGGTTTGGATCACGTAAGAATCCTTTCAATAATCACATGAACTTCTTGGATCTATTTTAGTTGAAAAACCCTTTCACGTTATAAACTTGAAACCGGAATTAAATATGATGGCATTTTTAATTGGCTGAATTCCTGCTACGTCTATAGGTCGTATGCACCAGAATGGTGTTAATGAAAAATTATTGAAGAGAGAAAATAATGCTCTTAACAGTTTGCACTGGCGGGTAACTGGACCGCAAGAACTAAGAGTTAGCGTATGTCAATTCATATGTTTTTACTTAAAAATCCCGTGTTTTAAAATCATTTGTTCGCTATTTAATGCGATGTAAATGATCAATAAATGATGATAATTTATAATGTGATTCCACGTTTTGCCGAAAATCGGCTACCTCCATAGACCTTAAAAATGGACGCATTTTCTTTTGAAATTCTAATAGGTCGTAGCGTTTAGTTTACAGCATATTTGATTTTTAAGCTAGTTTTAATCGTAAATATTTGCAAATTTTTATTGCACTCTAAGCGTTGCACTTTGTAAATGTAGTGTTGATTTGACTGCTAATTGCTGTTTACTTCCATTATTGAGCCTCAAATATTCAATTTACTCTAATGTACGATGACTTCAAAACTCGTAGAGGTAATTATGAAACAAATCTTCGCTAGGCTTCGTTGAGTCTTCTCAGCTATCAATTGCCTTCTTGCCGTAGAGCGGCCTTTCGAACAGTTGTGATGTAATGCAGAGCACGCCAAGACTACTGGAGTCCAAATTGCCAAATTACGAAGCGATGTGACGTGCCACAAGACTCGGAGGGACGCTTGGGAAGGCGTGGGCGGACCTGGGAGACGAAATGTAACCGAATGGTGTATATTGTAGAAATAGCGCGGGAGATATTTCCCCAGGGAGTGGGACAAAGAGCAAGCTCACAGGAACAATCGGCTCCCCCTCCTACGAGAAGCCGAAATCCATCTTCCCCTCCCACCCTCTCGTTCTTAATGTTGGCGGTGGCGACTACGCGCGCGTATGTGTGTGGCGTGGCCCTCCCTGGGGATCGCAGACGGGGTTCGGGCGACGGGGGACGCGAAAATAGCATAGTAATTGGGAGTTCGGGTAGAGGGAGGTATGGAGAGTGCTGCGTGGGTGGAGATGCTGTTCTAGAAGGGCGGGTTGGGAGGGGTGACAGGGGGTGGTCGGACGTCCCGACACTAATGGCCACTTTAATGGCCCCCGTAAGGGGTTCGGAGAGGAGGGGGGGGGGGTGAGGAGGGTGTGAGCGTTGTAATGTGGGTGGGGGCGTGAGGGGATGATGGAGGGCGGGGTTGATGGGGAGGGAATTTGAAGGGATGCGGCCGTCAGAGCCGGGGTTGTCTGGGCGTTAAGGATAAGCGGCTCTGCCCTTGAAGTTGTGTAGGCCTGGCTATATCACGAGGCGTCATTGTTGATGCCCAGACGGAATCGACCGACGTGTGCCGAGAGACTGAGCAAGAGGCCGATATGAATCCCTGATCTCGGCGTTGTATTTTGCGTTCGATGATGGTGGCTCCTTTAGCGATGGAAAGCAAGCGATGGCTGCAGAAGAGGAAACCTCTGAAAAATTGTATGCCATTCATTCAATTCCGTCTCTTACGTTAATGAGGATTCTTATTTGAAGTCAACGCGATGTTTGTTTCAACCCCTTTCTATGAATCCAGTTTTAGTGTGATTTTCTTTATTTTTACAGCCTCCATTGCTGTATATTTTGCCGTGATTTTAATTTTCCGTCCAAGATGGCAAAACATTTCATGTGTTCATTCCAAATATCTTTTACGCGTTTATATAATGGGAATGAATCGGGGATAAGGTGCGAGTCCTTAACACAACACACTTCCAGTGGTAGTGGCAAATGATCGGGATGAGATTTTAATTTAGGATCTGTCATAAAAAAGTGCTATGAGTAGCGTTGAAAAAGTGCTGGCATGTGGGTATGTCGGTAATCCTGTGTGCAGTATAAAAAGGCAATAACTAGAGTAAATGTTATAGAGTTTAAGTCCCTTGAATAAACTATAATTAAGCGACTAATTATAAATGTATGATTAGAATTCGCCAAGGAACTGCATGGTGAAACGGATTACAGTAATTTTTTGGGAGAAATGGTGATCCAGGCCACCTCATTACCTTTCAAACACGTAGATGCGACATGTTGTCGTATCTACGTGTCGTGCTGGAGGAGGCTGTTGTTGCTTTAATCGGATCGGAATATGATTTGTCTCCACATAATCTTTAGAAGGCGAACGGTAAGAGATTTTTCCAACATTTAAGGGTAGCAAGTCATCCGCCAGTAGGAAGTCTCTTGTATTAAAAATTTATTCAGGCTAAATTCTTTTGCGTATCTTGTCTTCCGTCTTCATAGAAGTTTAGATATTACATAATATCCCCAAAAGGGCGGAATTTGAAAAAAAACTCCTATCTGGACGCCGTGAGAGGTTGTGAGGAAAAGGGAGGAGTTGGCGGCAGGAAGTGTTTGGGGATGGGTTGTTGAACTCCGTGAATAGGGTTGAAGGCCATTAGGTGGCGGGTAACAGCGAAGGGAGCTTTTGTTACCGTCATTGCTTTGTCTCGCGGAAATAGGAACGGGATGATTTACTATTCATCAACGCGTCTCCTTAAGGATTCCACCGCCACCAAATTCCTCCCAAGGCATCAGTTAGAAGGCGATGTGGATTGAGATTTATGCCTGCATGTTAGGAGGGAAAGGTGCGTGGCGGGGTTTGCCTTTGCCCATAACCTCCTGCCAGCCTGCCAACGCCCGCTCCCCCTTTACGTTGCGCTCTCAACCGCTTTCGCTCTCTCATCTGTGTGGTTGGTGCGAAAGTGCTTTTATTCTTCTTCTTACAGGGGGTGAAGAGGTAATCCTGTAAAAGCCAGCGTAAATTACAAACCGAAAACGTATCCCGCGAGATAATTAATGCATACGGTAGCCCCGTAAAAATTCTCTGCAGGCGAATAGGATGAATTCCCCTCTCTACAAAAAAAATTATGCATTAGTTTCCTTGGAGTGTAAGTCATAATGCGGTCTGATTTCCCAGGGTTACATGGTGGTAATAACACTTAGAAGGATTGGTGGATTAAAAGGTGATTATATATGGAAATTACCGGCATTATTTTTAAGGCTCACTGAATAATTCAGTTTGATTGCACCGATAAAAACGACGACAGGCGGTACGCATATGGATTTTGGAAAGTTCTTTAATTAAAGGGATTATCTTCCTGCGAATTCTATGTATTTTATTAAAATTAAGTTGCTTCTACGTATTTCTTCAGATTTGAAATTGAAGCGTCAAAAACTAGTTGCACTAATTGGAATAACGTTTAAGAATTACTTTGTATTTACTTCTATAAGCCGTAAATTTTTACTCTTAAAACAAAAAGAAAAAACACGAGCCAATTCCACAAAAATAAACTTTACTACGACCCGGGTTTCACAGTATTACAGCATCGGACGATGCTGTAATAAAGTGAAAACCGGGTCGTCGTAAAGTTTATTTTTGTGGATTTGGCTCGTGTTTTTTCTTTCTGTGTTATCATGTTTCGCTTCCACTCCATATCGCCTGAATCTTCAGAATTTGTTTTACTCCTACTTCAATTATAGCCGCATACATACATCAGAATTACGAGCCAATCATTTCACATACGATTTAATATGGTAGTAATATTTACTGTCAAAAAAGCTTAACTGATCTGTGTTGTTTAAGCGGTGCTATGCTGACATATATCTATCTACTTAGGACATTTTTTATACATAGTACTTTTATCAATTGTCTCAAGCCATTTTTGAATTTGAATAGTAAGATTATGATGCTATCCTATGATTTCTTATTTAGAAGAAAGCGGCTATTTAGGAATTGCATGGCATTGGAAAATAAATAGTGTTAATGGAGAAGTGAAATGATTCTTTGAATTTTGAAATAATTAAAAAATATAGGCAGATATTATTAATAAGAATTTAATAAGTAAGCCCATATATTTAGCTCTGCTAAACGTCGTATTTGTGGATGGACGATAGTGTGAAGTAAGTGGATTTATGATATGAAATCCGAAATTGGATGTAATTGGAAATCTGAAAATGTGGATGGAGGTGAAATACCATGCAAAAAAGTACGATGTTTGTAAATATAAAATTATGATTTAGGCTTGTTAGTAAGATCAAAGTTTAGATTTTATGAGCTCTTTTAAGTGAATCTCATTACATTGCTTCATAGGTTATCCGACAATTTTGCGTATTTTGTGTCCTCTGTCTTCAACATACATTAGAATATGGAATCCTATTTTGCAATTCAGGTTAAATGGAAGAAATTAAAGAGTGGGGAAGGGAAATATAGATAATTTAGCTTGGTTAATTATGCTAGTGTAATGCAATCCTATTGTTGATACTCTTTGAGAGGACGAAAGAATGGTGGAATAAAAGATGGGCTTAAACATTTTGAAATGGAATTAAAGAAGCCTACCGGGGGAACATCACAAATGTTAATGCGACAAATTTTCTTGAAATTATCAATTAACGGTGGAAATTGTGATTGCGATGCTGTGAAAGCAATACCCAGGCAATAAAAAAGATTAGGAACGCAAAAGCGATTGGCGTTTATTTCGTGTCTGTAAGAAACGTGTACTACTTGAGAGTGACTATCAAGTGGGGATTTGAAAAAGTGTTAAAGCAGCGTATGCGGCATATCCAATGAATCAGAGAATGACACGAATCGGTTAATGAGTCGCAGGTTGAAAATATGTAGTCAACATATTGTGATGATTCAGATCTAGCACTTATTATTAGGAATCCATAGCAAAGACACCTTGTAACTTTGCTTACGAAACAAAACAGTAAATTGGTGGGAAACATTGTAGTGAAGAACTTGGAGAGGAATGAAAGAATGGACACTGGTCAGTAAGAACAGGAACTTATAATCAAGGAACTTCATTAGAAGAGTTCGTTTTGTTTGAGAGGGAGCCTTTGTTAGGTGAACGGAGTAAGTTATGAAAATGATAAGACTAAATATTATCAGGTACTGGCGAGTAAACAATTGTTGGTTTGCGACTTGTGAGCCTTCAATTTTTATTGCTATTATGGTATGTCAAGGGGGTTAGACTGTTCAGGAGGAGGCATCGCAGCTGATTTTAAATGCCAGTGGCCATCTTGGTAGGCTCGGGGATACATGCTTGCTACTCGCGATACTCTTACAGGCAAGTTGCTTTTTACGCGTAAAATTAAAGTAGATCTTTAATTGTGGAATACTTTTTAAAATAATCAAATAAACGGTGAATGCTGCTAAACACGTAAACAAGCACCATAATGTAGCTTAAATAGGTTAAATTTGGACCAGTTTCAATAATAATATTTCGTAATAGCTTCCAGGGAAATCAAATGCATTGATACCCCCCTTAAATAGCCTTAGAAAGATTAACTGATGCCGCTGCGATGAAATTTGGGCACAGTTTTATTGTTTTTCATGTTTTAATACGTATGTAGAGTCCAGAAGAGGCCGTATTAAACGCAATGTTTTATACTGAGCAAAGAGGTGGGGCCTAATCGTTCCAAAGCACCCCATTCTGGCTTCATTGTCACCTATAGGCTGGCATGTCAATATCTTCTTCTGTACATTCTTAATTCCTTGGGTAGGTTACCGACAGCTGAGATCCTCAGCAACCTTTAGAATAGGGGGGCATTTGGAAAGACGTAGGAAATTCGGGCGTGGAGAAAATGTGAAGAGAAACATGGCGTTGGCATTAGCGTGCTCTTAACGAAAGGAGCCAAGGAGTCCAATGACAAATATGCCCTTTCAGAATGTAGACATCTTTAGTATTCTACTTTACTCGCATTTTGGGCACTTGCAGTTATCAACAAATGTTCGTTGACTATTTCTGGTGGTAATTCTGTTGAATCGCCATTTTGTTCTCACAATTGTTTTTATCATTGAAATTACGTCATTTAAGAAAATATATGGATGATATAACGGTTTGATCAGAGAAAGCTTTCACTCACGGAATGTAAACCATATTTCGAGTGCCGCGTTGAAATTTGCTTGGCAGCTCGATTTTAAATAGAACGTACCCATCATCCCAAATCTTGTTTCCCCTTTTCCCGTGACGTGCTTTAACATGCTTTTTTGCTTTGAGGCGCTTATTTGTGCGTGTCCAGCATTTATTTTTCGAAACGGAGGTAAAATTTTTTCCAGAGGTAAACACGGAGGTAAAAATATTTGTCTAATCTCGTGAAGCGTGTAATCAATTGATTTTACCGAGGAAATCGATTTGCATATTTTCCTTCAATCGTAATTGAATTGCGTCCACCAATATTTATGAAATTCACCAATGTTATCTTTTTGCATACATTTTACAAATGATACGTCTGTGGAGCCCCGTAATGCACCGAAATAATCGTATGAAATGCGCTAACATTTTCATCAAATGAGAAAAGATAATTATCCCGCAATAAGCCACTAATAATGTTAATCTAAATAAATATTTAGCAGTTTTGATCTCTCAGTCCAGAGATCGGACTAACTGATGATACGTTATGGCAGTAATAGCTTGATCAATCTTTAGTACTTGAATCAATATCAGTGACACTTTCAACGACTCTTACAATGACTGTTAATTTTACATTTATTTGTGTAGTGCTGTCGTTGGATTATGATTAAATAGTGAATCGATGTAATATGTTTTTTATTTCAATTGTATAGTTAAAAAAAGTATCTGTATACTTGAAGTCATTTATTCTGCGTCCGATATCGGATTTCGTGCACCTAAAATGATATTCTGGCTGCCCGTTACTTGCTTCGCCATTAGTGGTACTTCTAATCAATTTCCTAGTGATCTTGAACAACGCTCATTCATGCGAGTATTAAGAACGATTGCATGGCTTGTTGTGTCTAATCGTCAAATTCATATTGACTTTTGCATTCAGTCAAGCAGTTAAATGCCTGTTTGAATATCGTACGTTACGTATGTATTCAAAATGGAAAACGATAAAAATGCTCATGTATATCTGAGCCATCATACTCGTAGCATTCATTCACTTAATACGTGGATTTCTTATGTTTTTCCTTGTCAGCAGTTCATTTCTCAACTCATTAAATTTCCTCGCGTTTTAGTTTGAATCTAGCATTTCTGTTTGGCAACGAGCGGGAAACTTTGTTGTAGTGTCCTGCTTGGTGAAAGTTGATTGGATTTACTTTAGAAGAAATGCCAGTGAAGATGAAGATTGTCAATAAAATAAGTTGTGTGCCAGCAAATACAATTATGTTTTTAAAATTTTACCAATTTTTATTTGTGTGCCAATCTCTGACGTATTTTTTCCTCAAGCAGTGACCCCCTAGGCTACCGCTGGTAATGAGGGATACTGTACTGAGAATTGGGTGTGGTAAGAAGTGGAAAGGGTTGGTGTAGTAGTCCCTCGACTACAAACAAAGTTCAGCATTTACTATCATAAGACTTTTAGTGTTGCATTCCATCCAATGTTTTAGGGTATTTGGATTAGATATGTTTGTATATTTAATGTTTTGATACCATCACTAATGAACATTATTTGTGTTCAATCAATTTGCTGTTGGACTGCTTATACATATGCTGAGTGGACATTCATTTATTTTGGTGAAATACAGTTTTTTCTCAATTTTAGGCATTACGCTATTCAAGATCCATTACCTTTAATAGGCGTTAAGTGAAATTTTTAGAGTTTATTATTCGAGTGACCGATAGTTTAAAATAATTGGCTCACTTTCCACTTAGTAGGTAACCAATTTTTAGCCTATTATGCCAGGAAATAGAATAGGTTCAGCGTTATAGAGAATTTAATTAAATATTCTTTTCTTAAAGCACATCAAGTTAATGAGTCATGGCAAACGTAGTCCTTGAAATGTGGCTTAAATATGTTGGATAGCGTATCTTCCCCTCTGCTATAGTCATAATGTAAGTGGAAGTAGTCCCGTCGGCTCATCGTAACCAATTCAAAGCCAATGTGTCTTTTTATTTGCGAAATCGCTGAGGTAGCTAACGCGGTACTGACTTTTGGCCCAATAATCTCTCCCGTGGGAACTTGGTATGGAGCTATGGAGTCACGATAACTAATGACGTTAATATCGAACTAATTTCGCTTGATTCTCAAGATCTAGTGTTATCGAAGCAAACTTCGTAATTGTACCCTTAATAAGCTATATCCTTGTGAGTACTGTTCGTCACGCAGAATTAAAAGGATTTTCCTAACTAGTCTGATTGGCTGGAAATTTCTTAGATTAATAACATTGAAAATATAACATTGAAGACATTTTTTGATGCGTGAATACCAAAGAAAGGATATAAAACTGCAAATACAATTGAGAATATGCTGTGAGTTTTCTTATTCGAAAAACCTGGACACAATTGATGAGCTCTCCTCATCCCAACTAGACCAACCTTAGGGCTGAACACAGGATACTAATCTTTTGCAAGTCAAGATTGTAGTTGTACCGTTTGTTGAACTGCGAGGAAACTATTTCTTGATGTAAATTCATAGTAAAATATAGCATCATGTTTTTTTTAATTTACCTACTGAAGATCGTAGTTCCAACGCGGGCAAATGTTGTGCATAAGAAGCGTTATTCTATTGTTTAATATTTTTGACCCTCAGATGCTGAGGTTTTACCCATACTGGTAATGAAAGTTCAATAAACGTGATAGTGAAAGTACATTGTGTATTAGAAAGATGCGACTTTTAACTTAATATGTATTTTTTTTGGACGTACGTTCTCACATGATGAAAACGATGGAAGTGTTTGGAAAAAAATTGCAAATGTATTATCTCCATCGTCTCAGGCTCAACTTTGTGGAAGTTCGTTTTATCGTAAATGAAAAGGAAAACTTAGTTATATTCCACCAATTTATTCTCCTGAAGTACCTGAAGATGACGCCACTGCGTCAAAACTAGTTGCGCCTGAGAATAAATTGGTGGAATTTAACAAAGTTTACCTTTTCATTTACGATGCAAATGTATCGTCATCGTGATGTGGTTTAGCTGATTTAGAGTTTTATTCGGCATGGGCTATTTGTGTTCGTGTCATCTAACGGCGTCGATTGTGTAACCGGCCTCGACTAGAATACTGGCCGTTCCGAAGGCCCGGATTCTAATCCCGGAGGTGGTAGATATGTCAGTGTGCCCACTTGAGTGCTGTATGAAGTCCACTTCAGAGTTATTTCTCCGTCCGTCGTTTGAGACGTGAAACCGCGGACTTTTTTCTGCCTTTTGTTAAGAATGGGCTAATGCCAATGTCAGGGTTCTTTCCATCCCCTCTTCATTTCCCTAAAACCCTACCTATAACCAACTAACCACTAGTCCTAAATGATTTCATTGACCTTAGCTATCGGTCTTCTTCTCCGAAACACAGGTTACATCTCAGTTAGCAGATAGTTGATCTGCTGTAGAAAAGTAGTAATTGATACGTAATTTTACTAGTGGCTTACCGGAATGTATAGCATATTCTCTATCGGTCTTAACGGCTTCATGACATGCCTCTTCAAAAGTGATTATTTGTTTTTTTAATATTAACCGCCACTCGCACATATACTGTATTGCGTTTTTGAACTTCAAAGCCTTTGTTACTGAAATGCATGTATATGCTTCGTTGGCTTTTTTAATACCAAATTAATTGTAATATATTGCCTATTTAGAAAGTCCTGAATCTGCTTTAGTTGATTAAATGCTGTTTTCAAAATTTATTGAATGAATTTATTTGTGATGTCAGATGCGTTCATCGTCATACACTCATATGAGATGTAAAATCATACACATTTAAATGAATATTTAAGAATAGGTTGCTAATGCCACTATCATCGTTAAATTCATCGGGTTTCGTTGGTTGGTTTAAGCCTAAAATAAATTGTCTAGCCTAGGAGTAGGAATTAATTCAACACGAAGGAGAAAATTTGGATTATCCACCATTGACTTCTCGAAACCAAATATTTTTTTCAGCAGGCGCAGTGTGAGAAAACAGTTGAGGAAAAATATGTCACAATTGTCGATGGCCGGCGAAAATAAAAACAAGTCGAAAATTAGAAACCAGAAAACGAGTTATCCAAAAATTAATTAATTTCATGAACGAACTTCAATCTCCTGTTTATGTACGTTTTGGTGAATTGAATTTCATTTACTTCGTAGTAAGGCGGGTAAAATGCGTCTATGTAAAATGAAAATTTACCATGTTTAATTATTATTTTCACCATATATAATGAAACATATGGTGTAAATGGGGAAGTCCATTGGCTGTAATGGTTGAAACCTCATTTGAACTTATTTGAGAAAGAATTCCAAATTACTGTTTTGAACTATAAACTGAGTAGACTTCTTCGTACTTGTTCTGTATTTAGTTAAATCTATGTGACGAAAGGGTATCTCTTCAAATCGGCTGGTATTGTGAATGGATGTAAGGGTGAACGTGGCTAACTTCCCTTACGGCAGGAGTTACTTATTAAATAAGCCGAATCCTTGAGTTTTCTATACACATTGGCGCACATCCACCAAACGTGAGGGAGTGCATATTATCTTCCGTTTTTATCCGAATGAATTTATTGGCACGAACTTCGAAACAAGCTAATGAGAGGCTTGTCTGCGCCGTTGAACGTTGTCTCGTCGGGGGCCTCTTCCCGGCGCATAAATTAAATGTACCCATTTTCCTCGAGGGGCCCCTCTTATCGACTTAACCCCAGAAATCCCCTTGGATTAAAGCGTTCCCCGTCAGAATGAAGCCTTTTAAGACTGGGCTTCAGGTCTGCCTCCACATGCCCTTGACACCGGGTCCTCATGTTTTGCCATTCTCCATTCGCTGTTTTGCTTCATCTTTGACGATTATGCATACCTTTAACGCCTGTCAAGGTAATGCAGAAAATTTATCTTAGAGACAAACGTAAGGAGTGAAAAATATCGTAGAATTTTTCCCGTTTGATCAAGTAGCCGTTTAAGGTATAGGTATTCAATAAATTTGTACGGAAATAATCAAGAGTAAAAAACAAGGATAGGAAAATTACGTCAGCCTAAGAAGAGGTGTGAAGGGAGCAAACGAAAAAGCTTTCTGAAGATCAACTTTTATTTTTATACCAGAAATAATTTCAACATTTATCGTGATCATCCAGGCAGTGAACAAACTTTTCTTTGCAAGGATATTTGACACCTTAAAATTGCAAGGAAAGGGAGAATGAATGATTTGAGAAAAACCATTAGCCTGCTCGCCATGTTGGACATCAGGGGGTTCATGTCTTTAAATCCCACCCAACAAAAATAATCCCCGAATCTGGAAAGCTTCGGAATATGTACCGTGGTATTGGACGCTTATTGCCAAAAACCTGATCTGATTTCCGATTTCGGAGTTTTTTCAACTGGCTTATAATATTGTGTCATATTCATTAATTGATTAGGGTTCTGTTAGTAAAGCAAGATAATGTTTTCCAGCTTCTTACAATCAAATGTTCCAATGAATATGAAGTTTTTAAACCACCAGAAGATAGAGGTTAAACATGTACATGTAGATACATCATAATGTTAATTTTGTTAACTAATTTTAGGTTCTAAGGTTTCCGCGGCGTTCCTTGTCGATGAAATCGGCTTTCGGGCGTTCCTCCGCGTCTGGGGGTCTCATGGCGACAATAGTTTCTCCAGCCATCCTGCTGGCGTATTCATGTCAGAAGTGACGATGCATCAAAATTGTCTTGTATAAGGGGCTCGGAGCCCTGGGCCGTCTCTGATTGGCTGCTGGTTCATCCAATTGGAATACCCTCTTCCAAGCGTTAGAGAGTGCATCCGTCCTCCCGGTTGCAGTTTTCCTTGTTTTTCTCGATTTCTATCGCCTCCCGAATCAGTGTCGGATAGTATCTGCGCTCATAGCAAATGACTTTTGGTTTCTCGAAGTCCACTTGGTGGCCGGGTTCCGACCACACGTGCTCTGAGACGGCGGAGAGGCGGAATTGCTTTTTCTCTGAGGCGCGTTGATGTTCACGCACTCTGTATTTAATCGACCCGATGTTTGCCCGAAGTATGACTTTCCGCACGTGCATTCTAGCTCGTAGACCCCTTCGTAATGAGTATGAGGAATCTTGTCCTTCGGTTTGGAAAGGTGATCTCCTGTTTTCTTGTTGAAATCTGGTTTTTACATTTTGTTTTGGACAAGGCTCTCGCGATTCTTTCTGTTGTACCGGTAACATATGGTAAGGCCACATATGCTGCGAGTTTCTCCGTGGTCTTGCGGGTCTCCTCTGCAATCTCCTCCTATCTGTCTCTCCAAAAGGTACTTCTTAGGACCATATTCCATTCAGTGAGCTCCAGGATGTAGCTGAGCTCGAGATGGAGCTTATACAACTCATCAGAGCAGCGATGTAACGGGTGTGCTCTCCCGTAGGAGTGCGAAGCTAGTCCGGCGAAGAATCTTCTTCGCCGAGTTAGTCTGGATATGGTGTTTGATGGTAACACAAGTTGGTAGAGTGTCAGAATCTCTGCATCGTTGAAGAAAAGCCAATGAGTACAGAAGTTTTCACTTCTTCCGTCGTAGCTTCTCGAATCTCCTAGTCTTCCTGCAAATGTCCTCCCCGTAGAGGCGTTTCAAATTTGAACTAAGGTTTCCGCGGCATTCCTTGTCGATGAAATCGGCCTTCGGGCGTTCCTCCGCGTCTGGGTCTCTCATGGCGACAACAGTTTCTCCAGCCGGAGAAACTTTAGTCGCCTGATGAGACTGATGAGACACCCAGACGCGGAGGAACGCCCGAAAGTCGATTTCATCGGTTTGTGAACTAATGTCGTTTTTGAAGCGCAATAATTAAGAAAATATGTTTAATGAATGAAAGCGATAAAATGTCAACTCTTAATTTTCAATTTTGAATTATAAATTTCACGGGGTAATTCAATGGGTACTTTCAGCAGGTTATAAGTAAAATAATGAGCGGCATTTAATAATTGAAGAAATGTTTAGTATTATATTTAGTACCTGACGCAAAACCATTTCCAACTCTTCCGGAGCCCTAAATTTTCTGGAAAAAAGTAAATATGTTTCATTTTAGTTGTTTTCCTCTTTTTATGAATTTTCCTTAGGAAATTTGATTTGACAATTCTTGCTTGAAATTTATTTCCATTTAGAGTCAACCTTTTTCATCTTAGCCCACCGTTCCCAGCTTGATTCGTGAGGTTAAATTTCAATTTCCCCCACTTGTAATGCTTCATCATTTATGAAAACGGGACCTGAATCTTGATCTTGAATGATACTACGAAGTGGTCCTTTCTTCGCTTTGTTTCAGAGTCGAAGGGTAAAATTCAAACTTCAACAGAATCTGGCATCGTAGGCACCAGGGCTAATCACAGTGGTGTATTTGCCTTGGCTATTAAGGCGGTCCTAATTCTCTTTTGAAAGCTTCAACAATGCTGCTGAAAACGCGGAATCATCAAATTATTGAAGAAACCCTCGCTTTTCCTGGTTCCAGGGTAAAGGATGGCAAGGCTGATGGATGCTTGGAATGAGAAATCAGGAGGGATAGGTAGCGCTAAGAAGCGTTGAGGAAGACAAATAATCATCTGTTAGCAGGAATCGGGTCTATTTGGATGACGTAGCAAAAGGCGAATCACACAAGAGCTTAAAATTTTGAAATTCAATTTGTTTTCCCTAAACAATGTTGCATATATTTGAAGATGAGACGACTGCTATCATTTGTTCGGTTAAGGGCTGTTGGCTGGTTGACACCAAGCATGGCCTCTGGGAGCATGAGAACATGAGCATGATACTGAGTCGTAATTGGGATTTTTGAAACTAATTATCGACGTGTCAGTATCATTGCATCCTATTCTATGGAATGAATGTCGCTCTTGAAGTGCAGTCCTATTGAAACTAAGGCAAAGAGGTTGAATCAACTGAATAACCGCTGTGACAGCCGAAAGTTAATCTGTGCCGTCGGGATGGGAGACCGGTACTATGATCACCACAAAAAATTGATCCTTTTCTCAATTAATATATGTTACCATGTGGGATAGTTTTAATGTCTACAGATTGTATCGTCCAATAAGCTACCTATTTTAATCAACAAGTCAGCAATTATATCTTTGTATTTTTTGGTTTTAAAACTAATTAACCAGTATGAGTTACGATATTGGAATCAAGTGAAATACATTTCCTGAGATGATTGATACTCCATTAATATTTTGTCTTGGAAAATGTTACTGCTAGGAATGAAAATTTTCCGTTATTCTCTATTGATTCGCAACATTTTATGCTGAGAATTTTAGGTGAGCAGTCTCTAAAAAAGTAATATGAACTACCAAAATTCCAATTACAAAATCTGCGAAAGTCTCCACAGCATTACTCTTCGGCGAAATACACTGGCACAGGTCACCTCTTTTTCCCCTCCTTAGATAGGGGTGCTTAAAATACAGTCTACTTAATTTATGAGAAAGAAATGTGTAAAAATTGCTTTCAAATTTGCTATGAAAACTTTGTCTTAAAATCTTAATGGAAGCCATTTTTGTTGCAACGAGGTGTTAAGTCATTTATCCAGAATTAGAATGCAATGCACGAAACAGTTTTCTTTGGATTTCTAAGGAGGTTCTTCGTCTTTCATCCTGTTTAAGTAGATAGGAAGGACATTTCACGAGGGTAACAGCTCTCAAGATAGGTAACGTTAAATTTTTCCGTGCCATTTCTTTCAATATTTCCTAGAGAATGCGTTCACAAAATTGTTTGGAAACACAAAAATGACAGAAACTGGGAATAAAGGAAATATCCGCTTTTAATGGAGAGGATAATGAATTACCTACCAACATTCTCTCACTCAAAAAAGTAGCTTAAACCATTGGAAGTTATTAGTCTATTATTTTTCCTGATGCCATTATCTTATTCTAGTTACCTGTAACTATCTATACAAACTAGTATTTGGAGAAAGGGGAGTTTGTTCGGTCGGGGAGGTCCAATGGATGTGGTTAGGAGGTTAAGGAGAAGGGACACCACCTGCTCTCCCTCCTTACGCTCGCAAAACGTGCACTTCGCATCCGCTCGGAACAAAAGATTGCGACTTCTTAAAATTTTTTCTGGCAGCAGTATTTCCACGAGGAGGAAGGTAGACAGTGAAATGAAAGTTGAGGGAGGATGGAGAAAAGTAAATATTTCACTTGAGAGTTTCAACTTCCGTAGTCCGAGTAGCGCGGGATTTTAATTAGGGAATGAAATACGGCTCATGATGAAAATGTTTTGCAGTGTGCCTCTCACTCCCCGCGTCGCAGTATTTCAGGCACCGCCATGCAGTTCGACTCGAATCGAAAATTCAATAATTTTGCGGTTGATAATGCAGGAGACCATATGAACCAACGAAGGGTTTATTGCTGCTTTGATGAGCCCTGGGTCATTTTCGGCTTTATTGAAGAGCTCGACTCAAGGCAGTGTTTTCGTTTGTGCGTTTCGTTTTACACCAATGTATCATTTCTTTCGATTAAGGCTACGATTATTAACGCAATGTGCTGAATATCCAGTACAAATGGGCAATTATGTTTTTGCTTGAATGGCTATCGGTGAATGCAAGCCGATAAAAAGCCGTGATCGTTAGGGCACCCCTCGTTTGCAGCACATGCTCCTGATCTCTTGATTCGTATCCCTTTTTTTCACGAACTATCATTCTTCCTTACTAATTTTACTTCATACGCTATAAGTGGGTGCTTAAAATCTTAAATTTTATCTTCCTCAGAATTTTATTGCTCAGTGTTTTTATTCTGTTTCACTTTAGATAACATTTGACTTGCTAATCATAAAAGATGAGTTGTCATCTCGTGCGGTGCAAGAATTGTCTTGAGCAGCCCTCTGCTACTTAAAACAAATTGGATGTATTCCAATAACATATAAAGAACACCACGAGCCAAATCCACAAAAATAATAAACTTTACTACGACCCGGGTTTCACTGTATTACAGCATCGTCAGGTAGAGATTGCAACCTTACCGCCTACCGTAATACAGTGAAACCCGGGTCGTAGTAAAGTTTATTATTTTTGTGGATTTGGCTCGTGTTTTTCCTTCTATGTTATCATGTTTAGTTTCCACTCCATATCGCCTGAACCTTCAGAATTTGGATGTATTCCAATGACCGACTTGGATTTTTTACGAAATAAACTACTGTGAGATTTTAACTTGCAATCAAAGCCGTAATTTAGTAGTTACATACAAAATAAGTATTGATTTTGTATTATAAAAACTAGTCGCAAGTGTGCAAATGAAGTCAAAGCCACTCTTAAAATTAAACTCTCCTACCATCTTTGGTCACCAAGCTACTTTCGCAAACTCCCGAATGGATGCTTTTCTCACCGAATGCGTGATACTTTTCCTTTACATCCTTCACTTTCTTTTGTTCATTCACGAATGTTTTATATTGTTTTGCATGGCAGTGCAGTGTTATTTGGGATGATAGGAATGTTGCATTGTTTTTCTCGGAATCTGGACTGTGAATGTAAAAGAATGAACCTAGATTAGGAGCTTTTGGTATATGAGCTAAGACGGGAATGGGAATGCTATAGTTGGGATTGTTAGCGGACGAATCGGTGCTAGGCATGGTAGGGGATGATGGAAATTATCATAGGCAATGAAGGAGATAGAATGGTTGGACAGAGCTGGCTAATAAGGGTAATAGGATGCTCAAGGTCTAGGTAGCTGAGATGTCATCCCGAAAGCGATGAAGAAGAAGTAACAAACCACGCTTCATGGATGCGATCATGATTTGCTGGAAGATCATCATGTTGGCAAAGGAAACTGTATTGCCAGCCCTATTATTCTGCTTTTTCTTCTGCTTTGGGTAGCATCAAAAAGATTATCCCAGTAGATTTTTGAAAAGTTATCGTACGGTAATTTTTCGAGGTTATCTTCATGATTGAATGTGTACGGACGAGTTTATTGTTCCTTTTGCCGCTTAAATTAATGAAAAATTATGTCGTTCAAGTTTTGAAAACCTCTTCTAATAGTTATCTTTGTTATCCTCGTGGTAATTAGCTATTATACTCCCTTTGCAAATGGATTCGCACTCAGGCTTGGAAATCGAAGAGCCAGACGCCAGAAACTTTGCTTCACGCGCCTCCAATGGGAGGGAGAGTGCTTTCTCTCCTCAGAGCCGCTCCTAGCTTGACGCAAAATAATTGAATTCTGCCATTCATTTTGCGTGGGCGTTTCCGTCGACTACATTAAGCGCGCTGAATGGCAACTGCTATCTAGTTTATGCAAGAATCATATGACCGATAGAAAGCCCATCACCACGTGCTCATGGGTCTAACATAAATCATGGCACGGGTAACCCATTTCATGGTACGTGACCCCGAATATAAAGTCCTCCTTCGTTCCATCCCAACTATTCCCCTCCTGCCTCTCCGCCCATCGCCCCCGAAACAATTCAGAATCCTAGCTGCCCCGCTGTGGCCCTCGCGTCTTTTTGCTCACGCGTTCTCCAAGCATCCTTTGCGTCCACTTCCTCCTGACAAAGCACATTATCATCCATCTATCTCATTTCCCACCGAGAGAAGAAATACCGCCAGTGATATTTGCATTTCCCTCTTTAAGTCTTATTCGGTACTTCTTGCGAATAATTTTGGATCATTTTCCAGCATGTTCGTCTTCTCCGTTTTTCTCCATATTTTTCTTCCCTTGAGTTTAACGGGTAAGATTTATTGATGTAGTAGCGTATCTAGCAAGGTAGTTTTCATTGAGAACAACCAAAGCTTTCTTTGAGATTCGACGGTTTGAGGGGTAGGACCAACTATTACGATGCGTTACCGATAGGAAGTGAGTGGTTACATCCTTCCATTATGTTGGGAGAAAGATAAATCGAAAACAATATCATTCTTTGTTTAATTAATAAGTTTGATGCCAATTGCAATAGTGAATAATGATGACATTGAAAAATATATATTGTTTTTGTAAATCATGTTATTTTACTTTTACCGAAAAAAGATGAGGTACTTAAGCAGCATAATGTAATTTAGGGGTGGTGTCTTGAGGAATGTTACAGAGTGCTATGGGAAGGGAAGGGAGGGGGGGGTTAAAACATTGGAAAATCAAAATTGCGTATTGTATGGATGCCCAGTAAAACCCGGGGATAACCCTATCATAGTCATTAGCGACCCCTTAGCGAATTATAAAATAGTAATATTAGTGTATGAGCAAAAACACTTATATTGCTTAATATATCCTGAAATTTACAGGCCAAAATTTCGTTAAATTATTTCATACTTAACCTAAAAATCAAAGCTTTTTTTTAAGTTATTAAAATTTGTTAAAGACAAAGTTGCATCCTGCACTCATCGGTTTCATGACTATTATTGCAGGAACGTGACACGAACATGTCTTGTGGATCAAAATGATGAATTTTCAAAGACATCCTCTTCTCATTCAGATTTTAAACCTTAATTATAATGTTTAGAGGTTAGACATCGTTATTTGGGTATTGTAGAGGTAAAAAAAATTTTGTAGAAATTCTACGAATGAAAACTCTGTCTTGTGGTATTTACAATATTAGCGATCATATTGCTCTAGATTTGATAGCATTAAATATTAGGAAACTAAATCTTGCCATATAAAATCTTGCCATTTCAAAAACCTCAAGAAAACGTTATTTCCATTGTTTTTCGCGGAAAAGTCAGAATGTTAATAAAGGTTTAAATTGTTTTCAATCTCGTTGTTTATGGACTAAATATTTTATCACGGAAAATTTTTATAAAATAAAAGTATAAGCTGCGTTGGTTTTTAAATTCGTGGTTTATTGTCTAAATTGGTGCAATATTTAGAGTCCTTGCGTGCTTTACTGAACGATTTAATTATAGTGAGAAAATGCTCGTAGAAACAGGGTTAACAAACAATAAATAATTGAAATCTGAACCCCATATTTCTACCTAATTCCACTCCGAAGACTCCACGTTCACTGTTCTGCAAGGAGGGCCAAAGGGTCGATCCCATTCCTATGCTGCTTCTCTTTCCTAAGATCCCGTCTTTTTCTTGTTAGGCCGTAAAACCTCCTATGTGTTTCTTTTTTAGGATGCTCTCCTACGATTTAACGAAATCCGTGACTCCACTGAGTCCGTGTCTCAAGTGAAAATTCGAAGAGAATAGTGAATTCTCAAAGTATTTTCACCAATCCTATAACGAATGGTAGTGAAAGAATCATTTCCAAGAAATGTGAAGCCCCTTTAAGGCAACAGACTGCAGTACTTATTCAAATTGGAGACTTCTACTCATGAACCGCTCTTCTTTATGTAACTTCTTTATGTAACGATGGATGTTTGAGGAAACGAATCGGAGATGAGGTCATTTTAATCTTTCGAGATAATGAGGATGATTAATGTAAGTAAGATTATGGGAAGTAGAGAAAGAAGGCGAAGGAAAACCTAAATAAGTTAGCCCGACGTAACTAACTTATTCATCGTAAGGTATTTAACGAATTTTTTAGTAGTATTGGTACTCCAATGGGACGGATACATGGAATTAAATGTAGATCCCTCATGAAATAAAAGTGATACTTTTTCATACAATTGGTGTATGTGGAAAAATGTGCTTATTAACATGCATAAATAGAAATCTTGCCTTAAACAGCTAATGTGCCGATACATTATATTTAACATTAAATAGATATAAGATAAATAGAAGTTAATTCAGTTTTCACCATAGCACTTCAATTTCATTTGAAAAACTGATCTTACTAGGTCCCTCTTGTTCCGTAACAGGTCATAAAATGTGTGCCATGGTTTATCGCTTACAGCAGACAGAAGACTGAATGGTAAATTCTGTAGGAAAATAAGCTCTGAGAAGTGAAGCTTCCTCATGGCCCTCATCTGTGAGAAACAGTCAGATTGAGGAAGTTATTACATATCACTAAACTAAGGATAGAACACTGCGCTGACTCCAATAGGCGTGTTTACAGATAATAAAATCCAACCGGAACGTTAAGTATGCGTTGTTCCTTTGGCAGGTAAATGACTTAAAAATTGAGTAAAGTATCAGGATATTATATGTCAGGAAGCCGACGTTCATTGTATAGATTATAAAGACTTTGGTGTATCATTCAGTGACCGAAGGATTATCCAGAGTTTATATAAAAACCAGAAGGCTGTTCAAAATCAGCACCCAGCGGTAGAGAAGTGAGAATAAAGAAAGAAGTTAGATAAGGCACTGCTTTCCGCAATTTTCATATTCTGCTTCGAGAAGGCCGTCAATGAAATCAAAGAGGAGGTAATATCTATTAGCAGAAAATTAGCATGCTGTGTGATAGAATTCGCAGATGACGTAGTGGTTGTGGCAGAGACAGAAAGAGGTAGTAAACATGGAAAAAGCAAAGGCCAAATGTCCCCTGAAGGCCAATAAAAGAAAACTAAGGTATTGGTATTCAGTAGGTGAGAGAAGTCCAAGGCAATTGGACGGAGTTTCCAACGGTAAAGTGGGAAAACAAAGGCTTGAGGAGGGGAAAGACTACAATTATTTAGGAAGCCGAGTAACCGTCCATGGACGAAGCAAGAAATAAATGATCATTAGAATAGCGAAAGCGAAAAGAATTCTACTAAGAGGAGAACAGTTTATTGTTTGTAAGACATTTAAGATCTCTGATAAGAGATAGTATTTAAGGATCAAACTTCCCGTAAAATTATAAAAATTACAACTTAATGGGCACCTTTAAGAAAAAACTGTAATGAGTAAATATTCCTTATTGGTGGCGGAAAATTAACTCTGCCATCAGTGAAACATTAAGTTAAGCTCCATTCCTCTCTTTTTTCTCGTTTGAAGAACTTTACCTTTACGCACGTAAAATTCATAGATGTTGAAATGTGTAGTCGGGACGGAAAAAGTAATCACATCGTCACTTACGTAGGGCTTTAATGCATATACATAATTTTATTCGCGGAGGCTTAGCAAAATCATAATGAATTCTGCATAATTTTAAACCGCTCGAAGAAATCGTCGAGTCAATCGTTTGTTTCGACTTTCGCTGTTGTACCATACTGAAATTTATAATGAATTCTGCATAATTTTAAGTCGCTCGAAGAAACGTCGAGTCAGTCGTTTGTTTCGACTTTCGCTGCTGTACCATACTGAAATAATTGACTTCCTTTCTTCATTTCTTTTTTCATTTTTTTGTCACGGCATTCATTTGCAATCGATAGCATTTTCTATTAATTTAGAGGATATTTTTTATCTTCCTCCACGTTCCCTTTGCGCTGGTATTATTTCCTTATGTTTTCGGGCATATTTAACGCCATTGACGTTGGAGAATGGACACTATTAAGGCTTAAGGCTGATCGGTTTCATTTAGGAATTCGATGAACGCGATTGCCCTTTTATCTACGCCTGGGCTTCTCTCGCCTTTAATTCCCTGTCGAATCTCCCCTTCATGAAATCGCCTCTTTCGCTATACAAGTATTTTAGAAGGGGTTGTATTTTCCTCTAACCCCTTACGCTCATACCGATTCCTTCCTCTCAAAGTTTCATCCCCGTTCCTCCCCACACATTGTATCTTGCCTGCGATTTCATTTCCTCTCATCTTTATCATCCCCTTGTACTTTCTTCCCTTTCTCATCTTCTGGATCCTCCAACTTCCTCTCCCGTCCGCTTGTCTCTATATACCGTCACCCCTGAGGCTCTGCGTCTCCCGTAATACTCCCCTTCTTCTCCTTCACAGGGCCTTTGGGCGTAACCCCGTCCGCGTCCCATTATAAGCCCCGACTTCGAATTCCCTACCCCACCCTCAATCTCCCACTCCCTCGCGGCAGCCTTGCAACAACTCCTTCGTCCCTATACCAATTTCCTCTCTCTCTCTTGGTTCTCTCATTCCCATCCTCCACCCCTCACCGTCCGTCGTTTTTATTCTCTTCGTCACACCTTCACTCCCTCGCTAATCATCCGCTATTAATCTTCTATCTCCACCCGCGCTGTTTCCGCTTCGCGCACCCTCTTTATCACTTTCCTTCCATCCTCGTCCCCGCCCTCCCTTACCCTATCTCATCTCACTCCCCAGTATTTCTTCTCCCCGTGCCGTGTTAAACTCCTCCTCCATTGCTCCTTTCCTCACCTTTTTGCTCTCGCACTCCTTAACCGTTCCAGTCAGATCGGGACTTAAGGATTTTCTTCTAGAGTTTCTTCTCCCGTTTTCCCTTCGAAAAAGATTTATGATATTCAGAAAACGAATTAATTTCAGCGTTCATCTTCCACGAAAAAATTGTTATTTTTACTCTTAGGCACACACCACTGATCGTGAGGACTTTTTATAATTTTTTCTCAGTCCCATTATCTCCACAGTTTTATTTCTGTAACATTATCTTTGGTTCTATTCCTATGATTTTAATATTTTTCGTTCGAATATGATATATATTCATGATGTTTTCATCGGTGTTCTACTGCAGTCGGTTTTATATTCTGACTTTGATTCGTAAATTTTTAATGCGTATTTTATCTCGCCATCTATGGCAATATAATATTACCGGTGTGGTGAATTTGGTTTTGTAGATGTATTTTAAATATTGGTCGCTAGTTTAAAATCCACTTAGTATAAATACAGTCTTTAATTTTAACATAAAATTTTTGGTTTCATCAATTGATTTTAGTCAAGTTTACTCTTACTTATGATCTAAGTTGTAACACAAGTTGTAAGACAATCACTATCTTTAACTACTATGATTCTTTTTTCTTCTGCATATTGTCCATGATTATATTCTCGCTGTATAAGTACACCACTTCTTTATACCTTCATTAATTTATCAGCAAGTTCTTTCCTGCAATTTCATATCATAGTGAATATCAACATTGTGTCACAGTTTTGCGAAGTGAAATCTACGAAAATTTCTCTTATTTTCTCTCACGGTTTAAGTATGGCAGTGACATTTGGACGAATGGACTATCTAAGTTTCTTATCGTGATAAGAAATCGTCTAGCTTCTTATTACGCAACGTAGAGAAATTGAGAATTCGAAATAGCTTTGAAGGTGCCACTTTACGCATTGTATTTTTATTTCCGCTCCAGTTGAAGTACAGATATGAAAATATAGCTTTCGGAATATTTATCCATTTAAGAAATCTCGATCAATCATTTCCTCTTCATTTATGCTCGGTTGATTTTTCATCTTTGAAGACTAGTTAGTTATGTTATTTCACTGTCAAAGATGGCGTAATTGCTAACAGTATAAGCAATTACATTTGGCTATAACGTATCTTCTACGCAAGTATGGGAGAGTTTTCATTAGGTTACACATGTATTATTACATTTCGTTGCAATAAGTCTTAGTGATTATATAATAATTCCACCTAATTTTGTAGGAATGTCATTACACATATCTAATGATGGATTGTTGGAAACTAATTTAATGACTCGTATCGCTGGCAATGACACCATCTTTGGTAATGAAATAATATAACTCACTAGTCTTCAAAGGTAGAAAATCCCTTTTATAAGCGCGTCTCATTCCTTATATCAATTACATAATGTTTATTTAAGGATGATGGGCGTCACGCCGAATTACATAAGGACATATAGGCCTTATTAGACTATTTATTATTCCTCTCAAGTATGGCATTGTCAAATGCATGTTAATACTTCCTAGTCATGACTTCTGTAAAGCAGCATTGTGTCTCCCTTCAAAAGTATTGGAAGCTCACTTCTAAATTACCCGTCTTATTAGCATATTGTCGAGAGCATTGATTGAAACTCCATGGCCTCGGATCCCATTGAAAGCTATATGTCTTACAGTGCGTTGGCATTCAGAGGCCATTCATTATTTCCCCAAGAATTTCACCCGAGTAGAGAACTACAGTTAGGGATATAGATGCTGTAAATATTCCAAGTTACGCATCAATAGTCACTCGCTGACCAAATCATACCGAGGCTGTGGTTTCAACTACCATATTAACTGTGTTTTTAACTGTGATGTTAATTACCATATAAAATGAAACGAATACAACGTTTACGATATTTCCTTTAACTTTTCTCTGGTTAAAGTACTCATCTCCATATCAGTAAGAAAGTGGTATTTGTGGGGTGGGTGGATAAGTTGATTTCATCTTTCATCCCGTGTCACATTCGTCCAACTCGCGTGTAATTAATATAGTGGAATAGAATCTCATGCAAAATGAGTTTTATGTAAAAGAACAGTTCATTTCAATGATATTACTCTGGAAATAAATCATTGCTGAAATAATTCAGTAAGATATATAATTATTTGGCGGAATGTATAATCACTTTGATTAAGAATAGTATATCGCGTAGAATAGTGTTGTTTACTTATTTACGTAAAATGGATAGAATAGAGGTATATTAGAATAAGCATTACTTAAAAGCTAGCTCCAACGGATAAGAAACAGCAACTTCATACAGAATTCTGAATGAAGTTTCTATTTGTAATTCTTTGGAAGTAGCTTTTACTTTCTAAAGTAATTTACCTTCTTTATTGTGAGAATCTTTATGATTAGGACTTGCAGAATTCAGTAAATTATGGATTTCAGTAATCATGGTGTAACATTATTTTATAGCATAGAATTTGATATCTACTCAATCATACTTCGCCCAAATGGATAAAATAACATCCATAGTAATGTACACTTCCTACGTTTCCACAAGTATAATAACGTTAAAACGATAAAATAACGTTGAAATTAATATTTTCCTGGCGTTAAAAACTAACTTTATGGAGGAATGCATGGTATTTGGATTTTCCTTTATCTTAGAGTCGTTCTATATACTGATTTATCTTGTAAAATAGATATTTTCAAAGGCAGTGGCTATAGAATGGTTCTTTAAAAAGTTAAAATCTTGAATATTTTTAAACGTGAATGGGGTGTTTTGCTGGGATGTATAAACTCTTTGTTTTCAAAGGCACAATGTCAGCTTTATTTTAATGCAGAAATCTTGGTGTTACATTCTTTTGTTGCATTCAAGGAGCAGTTGGTCGGCGTGTAACAGAATGGGATATAATAAAAAAAAGGCAGCTTTTTATGGCCGTGAGATGTTTTTCACCAGTTTTACCTTGTAATAGCCTTTCAAGAGAGATCCCTATGGGCATGCCTTGGGCCATCTATCCGGCTTCTTTCTTTTTTCCCGAAAAAGGGAGGGAAAGGCCCTTCACCTAAACACATTTCGTTGAATGCAAGCACCCCAGCCTCTCGACTTATTCTTTTCGTCCGGTTTAATTCGACGCCTTCTTCCCCATTCGCAGATTGTCCTATTTATTCTCGTATACAACATACCTGTTTCCCTTTGGTAATTCCTATAGTGCCCTTTCACTCTTTCTCATTTAATTCGTTGGATAAAATTACAGGGTTTCATTGGAATTCCTTGTTTCACGCCCCTCCCAGAGTAATAAAGGGTTAGTGCGACTCAGGTTTTTTTTATTTTAATGAGCGATAGATTCGATTGGGATTGCATTTGAAGAGCAAATCGGTATGAACCGCTTCCTCTCTCACTCTCTGTCGAGCGAACTTTTCGTTTAGACCCGATCATCCTTATTTCTGCTCCATTCCATTCTATTTACTTCCTGCTCTTTTTGCTTCCTCCTCCTTTTACTCTCGTTGCATTCTAATGATTTTCCATTTTTTTTTCACTCACCTTGGCGTTTTCATCTCAGTTCTTTCCTTCTCGCCAATCTTTGTCCTTTACGTTGCCTCTTCCTTTCTTTGCACAGTTTATGAGGCCATGTATATTTTACGGAACGCTACAGTGCCCGGTGAACTGTCGAGAAATGGAGGGGGGTCCCACTACTTTCGGAGAAGGGTGCAATTTAAACTCATTCTTTTTCAAACTGAAATGATACACAAAAATTGACGATTGCATATTTAGAAATAAATAGGGTATTTATAATGCCTACCGGTTATATCATTCACTGGAATTAGTGGGGTGATTGACAGCGGCAAGTAATTTAGGATAGAGGTCTTAGAGAATGTTACGGAGCGATATGGAGGGAGTGGGAGGAGGTGGCAATGGTGGAAAACCTGCTTTACGTCATTTATGGATAACCCCTATGATTTCTAGTGAGTTTCCACTACCGGCCAATTACCTCAAAACACTATTAGATGATTCCACAGTGCTTATATTTTCACTTATGTCTGGCACATCTTTTACGCCAATTAAAAAATCGCTTTCATGCTGCATCCACCTTTTTACGGTTGAATTTTGCCCTTTTAAGGTAAGCATGTTACATTATTAATACTCTTTGTTTTCCACATTGATTTCCTTTAAAATATTTGTAATTTGGATGCATATTAGGGTTTCGCTGAATTCAATTAATGCATTGCATGTAAATATCTTGGTTTCTAGTTCTTAACATGGTGGTGATAAAACTACGTGTTTCATATAGGAGGGAAATCATCTGTGAATAGTAAAATGTCGGCTGATTCACGAAATAGCTAGGAATTAAATCTGAGAAATTAATGGAATTTTTCCACGCCTTTTCTTAAAATATGGAGCAAGGACGATTTGCTATCACCGATTTATGCAGCATGTTTTGCTTCCAGTGAAAGGACTCTTTCCTAAGTTTCTTGATTTTTAGTGAATTCCTTTCAGCAATTAACGGCCGATACCATCGAGTACGTATAAAATACTATATGTTTCAAAAATTAACTTAATCGTTTTGCCGTCAGTCTAAGCTTAGTTTTGCTTTTGTTGTCGAAATCAAAGAATTTAGGAATCAGTTCAGATATAGTTACTTATTGTGTAATAGGCTGTTTACGTAATTATTGATTGGTTTTTTATTTCAAAAAGCTTATTGGATTGTAGATAAGCACATGGACTTTTTTTAAGGTCGCCTTACCAAATTTTGTATGGGGGTAAGTTGTATCAATTCCAGGGCTAGGTGACATATTCAGGGTGTCTACCAGTCGGGAAAAGTCGGTAATCCCGGAAAAAGTCGGGAATTTACTAACGTCGGGAAAAAATCTGGAAAAGGTCGGGAATTCGCTGAAAAATAATAAAAAATCGGGAAAAATGGTTGCTTGCAAATCGTCAGGATAAAAATTGGAACGACATAAAGGGAAACAATATCTCATTACGAAATGAGATATTGTTTCCCTTTTTCTTTATTTGTCATTATCAAAGAGGTGTTATTTTAAACCTCTCTGGTCAGTATTTGTGAGTTCGTGACTTTCGTTGTTCGATTGTACTAGGCATGGGCACCGTTTCTTGCATGCTGCCGCGTGACAAATCGGCTTGGTCGGTTGCAGGTTGAAGATCGAATACTTCCCTCCTGCCCATGAATGATATTTCGAAAGAATGACCTTGACCATGGTTATTACAACGCTCCCAAAGATTCAGGCGATCCATAGATCGTACTCTAGTACGATTGTGACATTTTGCGTTTTGCCATGCCTCTGAGGGTGTAACTCGATTAAATTCCTTTGACCCGGTGGAAGACCCGAGAAACTTTCACTCATTATATTACGTTGTCGCCGACGACGCCATACGTGCCCTCGCCGACGAATATGTCGTTGGCTCCTGGATGATATACTGGAGAACTCGCCATTTGCCAGCTTATGCGGTGGAATCTCTTTGTTATTCATCTGATGGCGAACTCGCTAGCTCGAAAGCCGCCGGAAAGTCTAGTTCATCTGTCGGCATGTGCGAGTTTGCTACAAAATCGTTCGTTTTTACTGGAGAACTCTGCATTCGCCAGCTGGAGTTGAGTTGGTTCGTCAGTCTTCGAGTTGGTGTGTGATCAATAGGTGCCTTTGGTTGGACTGGCGACGGACATAATGTCATTTAAAGGCTCCTTTCACACGGTACGGCGCGAACCCGACCGCCGTGTACGGCGCACAGTGGTGCAGGATCCCCAATACTTGGTATTTATGAGTCTAGAAAAACTTTCTATGTAGAGTTTTTGTACATATACTTTAGATGCACTGATTGACGACTTCAAAGCCATCTTAAGTAAGGACATATCGCTGTTGCTAATCCTCTAGCAGATAAGATAAAATGTTGCATTGGTAACAAGTGCATCATTTGAAAAGGAGAAGGCACAGCTTCACCTTCAACTCTCTCTAATATAACGTGTATTGCCCCGATTCTTGTTCTGAAAAATGCATTTTGTAACTGAAGGTGAGTGCTATTTAAGTGTTTATTAAAATATTGCAAATATAATTTGCAAAATTATTTTTTTACGTTATTTATTGTTAAAAAATAAAGAAAATATTTTTCAAAATTCACATATTTTTGCAAAATAATAAATTTTTGAAAATATTAACATCGAATTCGTGTTCAGAGATCGCGAAAACCTTTGTGCTATAATTTTTAATGAAACGAGAAGTTTGAGTTTGTGTAAATCCAAGTAAATAAAATATTGCAAATACTTTTGTGAAAAAAGTAATTAGCGAAAATAGGAATATATAATTAGCATTCAGTGACTGAGAAAACGTATATTTGTTCACATTAATCTTGATGTTTTAAATAAGAGTTAATTTAAGTAAAACAATTGCAAAACTTTTTGCGAAAAAATTAGTTTACAAAAGTTTTGAATCTAAATTCATATTCAGCGACCTCGAAAACATGTATAAACCAAATTTCATATAAATTGAACATTTTTTAATCCAAAATACCAATTTCTAGTGATCCTGCACCGCTGTGTGGCGTGCATGCATTCCTCAAAAACAGCTGTGAATGTCACGGTAGAGTCCATCTCGAGCATACGGCGTTTTAATTCGTAGTAGGAGTTTAATCATGAATGAAGTAGATACGGTGCTATACTTTTAATAATGTGGATGTAATAAGATGGCCAATTCCTAGTGAAAAATTGGACAGGACTGGGTATTGAACTATTGACCGTCACGATGACACATCAAGAAGTTAGCCTTTTTGGTCTGGAATTTTAAAATTTTTGTCTTGAAAAGTCTTGAAAAAGTCTTGAATTTCTTTTTCATATATTAGTAGACACCATGCATATTCCATGCTATATGCTCTGGCAATCTTAAAAATTACTGTTGTTGGTTGTTGGCAATGGTGGTGAATATGTGTTGGCAGCAAAGATATTTTCTGCCTCTTTTTGAAAAATTAAGTTGATGGTCAAAACTGCGGTGTCAAACAGTACCTATTCATATAGAGCCTATTGACTTTAAATTACCAGAAATTGTATTCATAGACCCCTTGATTATGCCTGTAAATATAATATTTCCCTTAAATAGAGGGGATTCAAAAGTTCGTGTATATTATGCAACTTCTTATCATTATTCAATTTTCTTTTTTGGGCATGATAAATATTTTAAAGGGGTAATTGGAAATATTTTGCCGATACCATTCAAAATGTTTAAACCTCTCAGATCGTTGCAAAGTGTTATAATGAAAGAGAACATTTTGAGTTTTGTTAAAAAATTCAGCTCCTAATGTCATAAATGCGTGTCGCATCATACATTATTCTAGTCTTAGATGAGTATTGCACATATTAGAATAACTTCTGTTAAATACAGAACAATCATTATTATTACCATTTTTTGAGTCTCTATAAGTGTTAAATTAGCGCAAAAAATTGTTTTCCCCCATCTTTTCGTATTCCTCCGCATCGATCGTTCGCCGTCGTATGCCTCCCCTCCTCTTTTTCGCACCTTCCCAGCCCGCCCACCCTCGCGAGCACACACACACACACCCTCATCCGCCCTCTTGCCACTTCATCTCCTCTCAAATTCTTCTTCCGGCCATTATTCCGTATCAACTCCGCGTCACCTCCCTCCCACGCCGCCGTCGGCTCATTCCTCCCAATCGGCTACGAGGGAAATCCCGACCCTGTTTCCCCCCCCCTCCCATTCCTCCCCCTCTCACGTTCCTCCGCTTTCATTCCTCCCTCTTTCTCTCTCTCCGGTCTCTCTCCTCTTTTCTCTCGCCACCCCCCCTCCCCACCACATCCCCGGGCCAAAGTTCCTCGCCTCGAAGTGGGAAGAATATGCTCACCTCCTCCACTCTCGCCTGCCACCTTTTCCTTCGCCATATCTCTTCCTCTTCCTCACCACGGTCGGAAGACTTCTACTCCAGCAAACACGCTTCCAACCGTGAGATGATGGAAAGCGTCTTGGTATGCGAAGGTGAAGCCAGGTTGATTGACTGTGCTGTAAATATATATATACGGTGATCGCTTGCGAAATATAAAATCTTGAATTTTATTTGATATTGGTATTTTCCGCCATTCAAGGAAGTGTAGACATGGCGAGAGGAATGATTCTGAGGCCTTTATATTATGTGGAAGAATTATTAACCCCAAGGCCGTTATTATTAAAATGTTGAAAGAGCACACACCGCTTAAAGAATACTAATACAAAGACATCTGGCGATGAAAGTTTGGTGAAATTTTACTAGCTCAAAAGATCTGTTACATAAGTCAAGGAAAATAATCATCATTATTATTAACACGCCTTAAGATTGCTTTGCGGCAGCTCCACTCTCTTCACTAGGCTCTTCTATCAGCAAATCTCTTCATATTTGTCTAACTCTTATCCTTTACTGCTTGCTCCATAAGAATTTTTTAAAGTGAGAAATAATTTACTCCAAAGGTTCCTGAACTATACGTGACCTTATTATACGTAGGCGCCCACCCAATGGTGAAATCAATATTGCTTTTGTGCAGTAATCAGGTTCACAATCTTCCGTCAATTTGCTATCTAGTCCCTTGTTTAATCTGCGCCTCTCCCACTCAGGCTCTCATTCCACTTCTCATCCGATCTCCTACTTCTCCTCCTTCTTCCTTCCCTCTTTCCCCTTCCCTTTTTCCGACCCTTCGTTTCCTCTCCCTGCGTTAAAGTCCTTACCTCCCGCACGCTTCCTCTCCCTCTTCCACTCTAGCTTGCTGGAATCGTTCTCGCACGCCAGCCGCTCTCCCACGACAGAACGTTCATCTGCACCTCTCAACCGCCCGCTTGCCCTAAGGCTGCCTGCCCTCCAGCTTGCGAGAAGCGAGGACACGTCCCTCTTCTCATCGTCCTTCCCCCACACTTTTCTCTCCCTCTCTCCTTCTGTCCTCTAACTCACGTCTTCCACTCCATTTTTCTTCTCATTCTCTCGCCGCCCACCCATCACCGCTTCAATCTCATCTTAGCGCTCTGTCACTGCATCATTTTTTTCTGAGGGTGGATGTTTTGTTTTCAGTTAACCTGAGCTCGGCGTTAATATGCTGAAATAGTGTTAATGTTTTGTTCAATGCGCCCGAAGTGGTCAAATATCGGCATGCTTATACCACAGTGAATTTTGTTTTGCCTCAATTATCCCTGTGTCTATAATCCCAATGGATAATTTGTCTGGAGTAGTTTGGTCGTTTAACTAACTACTCCAAACTACTCCAGACAAATTATCCATTTCTACATAAAAATATAGTGGTCGATAACATACTTCATTATATAATCCCAATAACCGTTAGCACTTTTTAAGTAATTAATCAAATGTAGCGTAGTCGAATCTCCGTTAGAATAAAGAAGTCTTCGATGTGAAAAAATATTGCGATTTATGTGTGATGGAGTAAATAAAGTAACCATTATTTGTTTTGGTATAAGCCTACTTAAATGAAAGGCACGGAGTTAATGTTTTAACTTGAAATGTTCTTCACTCACTTAAAGTGGGACTCAGATTTCTGTTAAAATGTGCCCAGACGGCTATCGAACGCAGGCGTCCGGGATCGAAACGCAATTCTCTAAAGCCCACACAAACCCATTCCCTAATAAACTGTAGGGAAATTGCTGAAAGAGAACATTAGGTTATACTAAGGAATTTTATATGTAAATTGCATTTCATTAGTTTAATTATCATGGAAGATTTCCAGTTGGGGAAAGAGATGATCCAAACTCGATAAGGGATTTCCATGTGTAGAAGAACACATTTATCATATTTATACCGGGTTAGATATTCTAAAAATACAGAGTTATAAATTATAGTTATCGTCAGTTTGAGTGTTAGTTCTTAACCCTAATTAAATTAGCTGTTAAAATTCATGCTTCATTGTTTAGCAATTTATATAAGAACTATAATTATTTCATATACTTAATTTTTATTGGTTTTATTTTTCTACAGGGAACATCATTCCGAAATGAATCTGTCAGCATATTGAGGTGTTTTCGGCTACGTCGTGCGTAAAAAGGCCTGCCAATGGGAGAAAACGTTAAAGAAGTCCATTGTAGAACTACTTTCCATGCAGCCCCTAAAGCCATTAGCGGTAAGTACTCATGAAACGTTCATCATTAGTTGCCCTTTTTTACGGAAAGAATTGCAATTCAAATCTGGAAATGTACCAATATAAACTATTGTCTCCCTCCAGTAGTTGGGGTTTTCCATTAACATTTCATATTTCTTAGAATCCATTGAATGTAAGTCCGACGGTGTAGGGAGGAATATTTCGTAAGAGGGATTTAGTAAGACCAGATTACGATTTTTTCAGAGCTGAAATCATTGGTGATCTTAGAAAACCTAGAGGAAAAGTAGATTATATCTTCAACATTTGCTGGCAAACTTTCCTTATTTGTTTATTTCGCGTGTAAATGTGCTTTTTTTTAAATGTTGACATCGCGAACATCGTTTTTTACCTTATCTATAACACTTCACGAAACGAGCCCAAAGTGTGATCGAATTTTGAATTGTCACGTAATGAATGTCGGTACACACAAGTGAGTTCACAGCAATCATGGTGCTTGGTTTTGGGGTAAATGTTTCTTCCTTTGCCGAGGAAGTTAACGTTTTCACCTCTCGCTATAGTCGCCCATAATCATTTGCTTACGAGCCTACTGAACGACTTTAATGAGGTAAACAGGTAGTAGCCGATGTAGAAAATAGCAGTATTTTTTGTGTTAGAGGATTCTAGTTAAAAAGAATTAAATTTAGAGAATAAAACCAGCTATTGCGAAAATTTATTGCGGGAGCCCTGAATTCAGGCGCTATTGTAGCTGCAGAGGAAATTATCAGGCACTGAAAGATGTAGGTGATATAATAAGACAAAAATAATCGATTAATCGAAAACTTTTACAGGTTTCTTTAATTTTTAATTAATTGTTGCTCTATGAAATAACACATTTTTATTCTGATATTTCAAAAATTCGGCCCATGGTAACTCGTAGAGTGAGCATATTTTAAAATTATCTAGCCTAGAAAGAATCAATATTAAATTTTATTTCTGTGGGGACTGAATACACGAAGTTATGATCTCTTGACCAACGGAGCGTTAACATTCGCTATTACCCAGCTCCTGTTGGTGATGTCACTGGTTGGACACTTAAAATCTTTCGGTGGCGGCCTTTGAAGTGGTCTGTGGCGACAGTCAATCTCATTAGAATCGGATCCGGATTCTCTTCTTTTTTCGGTGGTCGACTTCGGTGCTCGACGAGATTTCCAATAGTGACAGGTTTTTGACGCGGAGTCGGATACGCGTACCTTCCCATTACAGCTACCCCTTCCCTCCGTTCCATTTCTTCGTTTTTTTCCTACCTATCCCTTGTTGAATCACACCTCCACCCTCCCGCAACAATTGACTAGCAACCCCCGCCCATTCCCTCTCCCCTCCCAGTTTTCCTCTCCCGTTACCCTTCCTCTCTCGCCTATACCCTTTATCCGTTTTCATTATTATTTTTGCAAAAACTGCGGAAAGAGATGGGCCACAAAATCGACTTTATTGAAATTTTTATCTCCTATCCCCCAATTTTTTTTCTTCTGTGGATTCAGATTCTCCGCGATAGAAAAATAAATCCAGGGGAAAAATATTTAAGGGGTGACGCAGCATCGCTAAAAATATAAGTATGAGCGAAAAAATTGAAAACCATAAAGGCAGCAGCAAGCTCCAGAGTGGATGAAATCATACCAGGGAGACGTTAACGTGTTTTATCAATGATATGCCATTATGAGAAGATTTATTTATTATTTTAAAACAAGATTTGTCTTTCTCATGTTTAACAGTTTGAATGGAAATTTACTGGGTGCCTAAATTCGTGTACCTGCCTCCTTGATAATAAGTAAATGATAAGTATTTTATTGAGCAATACGAATGTAAAATGTTTTGAATCTTTTCTAAAGTTTAAAGGTGACATTAACTTATATTCTAGTTGTTACCTGGCAGTGGCCCGAGCCACTTATGCGTGGTATACCCGTTTTCCGCGAGTCACGCGAGGCATCACGAACCACACGCGGAAGAATTTAGGATATTTCAGGAAACCATCTGGATGGGTGAGGTCGTTGTTACCCTTGCCATTGGTTTTCTTCCTGGCAAAAAGGATTTTGACGGTCAGATTGTGATTATAAGGCATCATGCCTCATAATTAGCCTTAAGAATATTCTAATACCTATATTCCACTCTAATAAATGTACTGCAGACGGAGGGGAAAAGAAATAACATTTTTACTTGCTAATATTTTCAGTGTAGTCAGTATACCATTACTCCTCAATGAGGTGGTTACGGTCTATGTCAAATTTCCAGTAATCAGGTCATTACAAGCCAAATCAATCAACCAGTCAACCTACACCAGATTTTGACGAAAATTTCAGAAATTATCCCTCATACGAATTTTTACGAAAATATGACTTAAAATTATCTCCTTCAGTTTTTGACTAATTACTTGTTGAAAAATGGAAAATCATGTTTTTCTTCTGTCATCGTACTGAAAAATCATTAATAATTCCAGTGTAAAAGCTCTAGAGAAGTGTTTTATACATTATTTTAAGGAAATCTTCAAGTGCTTTAATTGGTTATGCTAAGATTTAGTTAAAATATATTTTTGAGTAAACTCAAAAAATATGCTTATTAAAATATTTAAGATAATGTTATTAATAAAATTTGAACTTTATGTATTATTTTGATCAGCTAGCCCTAAACACTGTAGAGTGGGAGTGAATAGGTTCAGGAGTTGAGGCAAGAAACATTTCGCTATGCGGTGCATTAATATCGTATTTTTCAGGCATGTTAACTTAAATTGTTGTTAAAGAAAACGATAAATCTACTAACGGTATATATTTACAATAAATTATATGTAGATGAAGTAAAATTATATTTTCAGTATTACCTTATTTAGCTTCCCCTACCTTCCTCGTTCTCAAAGGAAACTTTTCGTTTGTTTTTTGTGTTTCAAATTCCGTTAAAAGATTTCACAATTCATATTTATAAAAAAAATGTATATTGCAAGTCCTTCATATGCGTACATTTTTAAAACGAGGTTTCGAACTATAATTTTATGATAATTATAGGGAAACTTTAAATATTTTTGGAGCATTTGTTGTACTTGTAGCAGTTTCAAATAATCGAGGTAAATTTACAGTACTCATCAAAAGTAAAGTATTTTTCGTATTCGTACTTAAAGTATTTTTCCGAGTGTTAAAAATTTAGTTTACTTTCACTATAGATGCATATCACTCCACCTAGTAACATTTGTTTTCAAAACTCTATGTGTGTTATGGCCCGGGTGCCCGGTAAATTATGTACCATGTGGTCTGAGGTTTTATTTGTTCTTGTTGATTTAAATAGCTTATGAATAATTACGTATGGGCTTTGTGGGTTCTTAGTAGATGTATGAGCCGAGTGAAGTATCTCTTAAGAGCACTTAATAGTCTATGAGTGTTATATATGGTCTTGTTTTTTTCATTGAGTTTTCTATTTCTTGCCGCATTAGAATGATGACTATTATAACTTTTCGGGACCAATTTAAACCTACTAGAGCAGAGGAAAATTCAACGTATCTTCCCTTGCTATATAATATTTCCACTTTCATTTAAAAATTATTTTGGATTAATTTATTTTTAAATCCCTTTAAATATTTCTAATGACCATTTGTATTATTATACTTAAAAATGTAAAAGAGACGAATTACGTTAATATGAAGAGGTTAGCCGATAGAATTGTTGACGGATGATGTTGATGAGCATAAAAAAGCAATCGTTGGATAGATGTCAATAAGTGTATAATCCAGAATTGATAATTTGGCATATGATTTACTCTAGTGACAGAGTCTGTCATAGAATTAGAAATGGTTGGAATATATTCAAAAATTAAACGGGAATAATGATAAAGTTTTTGAACCCTGAATTTTTTGTAAATCATGAGTTAAAAAATTTGCATGCGAGGGCTATAACATTGATCAACAGTACATATTTGGTCACTTCACCATAGAGCAAATGTAGTTCTGTATTTTTCGTTCATAAACTTCATTCGCGATATTTATTTTCTGGCCTGCACTATTTCTGCGTTAAACTTCATTTCGATGTAAAAGCTTTTACATTGAAACCCTTATGCTCTCAATGTCTAGCTCCCTGTTTTCTTATCTCTCCTCACTGGGGAATCCAATCAACAAGAGCTCGTAGATTCGGTTTACCCTTATCGAATAATTTGAAACGTTATACTTCCTATAGTATAGCTTGAGAACTTAAAACAAGTGATTTGATTGTTAAACTTCTATTTCAGCTTGATGCTTTTAAAATATACAATAGTCTTGTTTCGTTGTGTGCGGAAGACACTAAACCAATTGACTGCACAATATGCGGGATGCCGACTAACTTTGTACAGACAGGAATTTTGAATCAAACAAACAGGAATCAATTTCCAATGTATGCAGTAGTGTCTTTTAGTAACTTCCCAAAATTTTCTATCTATTGGTTTTGCAGTTGGAAAGTTAGGAAGCTAGGCGTTAGTAAACATTGTTGTGTAGTGGTTCAGATTACTATTAGATTATCGGAGAGGATGGCATTACTTCGCATGGTTATCGTTCGGTCATGTTCCTACGTTTATGTTATCTATTTCTCTCTATTCCCCCGCGTCCTATCGTGTCTGCTCCTATCTCTACTAGAGAGTTTCGGATTACCATCCGGGCTCTCTCCGCTGCCAAGCATTTTCACCGATTGGTATGTTGTTCGGTGACACTCAGAGCTATCGGTATCTGTTGAATCGATCACTGGGCGGAGATACACTCTTCCCTCCCTTCATGGTCACTTCGTGAACACACACTAACACCGAATGATGCTCTCGAGCTCTCTCGTGATATTGGATCTTGAATGGGGGATGGCGTCCTTAATTTCTTTTCGTCTTGAACTTTACATATACACCCAACTATCTTTATTTCCGTTGTTACTGAATCCTAAATAGATTGCGTTCCGGAAATAGGATCGGAGGAAGAAAAAGCCACAGCGTTTACCCACTACTTGCAAATTTGAGGACGTTAAAGGATGTATCATAGTCAAGTCCGTTAAACAAAGATTTAATGGAATAACCATTCCTTGCAGTATTCATGTGTTTATCGAACCTATGTTGGACTCTTTTCGTAAATAATGAAGAATACAATGTACTTAAAACTGGACCTTGCTGTGAAATATCGAAATCAAAAAAGAAGTAAGGCCAGGGTATTGTTCCAATGCTTTTCTAATGACTGAATTGAGAAAACCATGTAAAAAGTCAAGAAAAGGCTTCTTGAGTAAATTTCTACCAGTAAAAATTAATGTGCATTGATTTGATGACGAAATTGCGTGCCATGTAGCATTCATGAGAGTGACTGAAAGAAATTAAGAGTGAGAAACACTCAGGTTAACTTCGAAATAGTATTGAAAATATCACCTGGAATTCAATGAAACAATACTAATGTGTAATCGTGTGGATTAGAAGATCAAAATATAATATCAGTATGAAACTCGGGGGGCTAAGGCTTTCCGAATAGCTGATCTTCAAGGTGGATAAGTGTTGCAGTTGGAGGAGTAGAAGATCAAGAGATGGACAAAGTAAGAAGGAACTTGCTCAGGTGAAGCATATTCTCTGCTAGATCAGAAAACCTCAGGAAACTACTTTTCGGTTGTGTCTGAAATGTATCACTTTCGTTTGCCAACTCGTCAAGGCTCATATTGTTGATGCATGTTATTGATCATCGATATTTTTATCTTGAGAAACGACTTAAAAAGATCAACCCGTCTGAACCACCAGTGACATGCACCTAGGACATCTCTATGACCTCTTCACATAAGGTCTAGTAGGTAGAAATGAATTTGCAGTGTTGCTAACATGATGTATTAAACGTAGATGAAGCCAAAGGTTATGGGGAAACCCAGTCAGTTGTGTCGCATTTTATTCGACACCATATTTTCTAAATCGAGATACGTGAAGTCGATTTCGTGCGAGTATAGTAAAATAGCCCCAGCACTGTGTTTGAGGGTATCCCTCTTTATTGTATCTGCCAGCCAAGTCAATTTGTCCCTCCCATCACAAGTATTCCGATACATGTCTTTTTTAGGCTTCTTCGTCTTTCTTTTCCTCCAATAAACTGTATTAAAAGCAATTTCAGGCAGGGTCACCTGAAATGTCCCATCAAGATTTTGCGCTGCTATCCTAACATTGCTTTTCTTGAGTTTTTTTTTACGTCTTACACACATATTTGCATATTTGAGTTCAGTTTCTTTCCTTGTATATTACAATTTATGCTAGGGGAGAACATAGTTGTTTCATATGTTTTGACCTCAAAGAATCCGAAAAATTGTTGAATTTAACTTAAATTTAGGAGAGACAGTGGGAATTATGAAGAATAACTTGATGATTAAAATTAAATTAAAATTAAACATGCCTTTATTGATCTGCGAATTTAGGACTGTCTACTCCTCTCTTACAATTAACAGATGATTGGGTGTGTTCATAACTCTGCCTCTTCAATTTTCTTCTCACCAATCATTCACCTATCTCAAATGATTAGCATTTGGTGGCTACCCCCGAATTACTGCTACAACTATCACTGGGTTGTTAATTGCCATAACAGCATAATTTTAAATTTATTCGTAAAGGTGTAAGTAAATTCCTACTTTTTATATTTTTTCTGGTTCTATTTTAATTTACATTTTTTTATCTCAATCTCTAATCAAGAAGGTTACTTTTAGTCATCATCAAGTTCAGTGGAATTTTGATTAAGGAGTGTTATTTATTCCAATTTACATGAATTCCAGAATTAACCATCGTAAAATAGAGAAATTAAATTATACTTTTGAACTGCGGAGGCAATTGTAATTTGCTGAATTAATAGAGATTTTAATTTTTGCATGGTAAAAAAGTGGATGATATTATTTTAATTTTAATCCTAATATTAAATTCATAGTGGAATACGCATATTGGTGTCCTTTAATCTTAGTCATTCGATTGCTACCTTGTTACAATGAAAAATATAGTTATTATATACAATACTAGGGGAAGGTACGGAGGTAAGGAATTTCAGCGGGATTGAAAAATGTAAGCATAATAAAATACATTAAATGAAACCTAAAATAGTTGAAATTATATTTGATGTTGAAAAGTTGTCACTAGATCTTATGCTACTTAGATGATTTGAAACTGTTATCAAATTACCCGCCATATTGAAAGTTGAAAACACTTGAACTTCCCTATTATTGTGTTACATAAAATATTTATTTCTGTATCAATGTTTGTGCATTTATCCATATACTTTCTGACACCACTTCGTGCTAATCTTGGAGTACATTACATCCCCTTTGGATTGGTGAAGTGTTTTGCTCTATCTCTTTCCGAAAAAAAAGTCTGGAAATTGCCCCATTAATGTAAATTTTCAGTGCATGTTAGAAATATATTTATACACACACATACATGTGTATGCTTTAAAGACATTCATGAGCATCAAAATCTATTTTAACATTTAAATTTTATCATCATTCCAACGACATAGTTCTTTCATGATAAGTGATTCTGGACTTAATTTTTATATCGTAATACTTGTATTGAAAATCATAAAATTTTATTTTAAATTGTATTTAAGGATTTTTGATGTGGAGAATAACTTTTTTACGCTCTGGAAAAATGTCATCATTACCATATTTTTTTGTGTTGAGTAAACTTTATCTTGAAATCATTAAAATTACTATTCTAGAATATTTCAGTTCTTTTCCTTTTGTAATAAACTCATCTAATGTTACGAATTTTAGAATGCATTTGTGCTACCGTGTAATGCCATCTTTTGACTACGGCTGAAAGCGGAGTCGCGTGTTTAGACTGTTGCCTCTCCTATTTTCCTCTTCCCATTTTGCAGAAGTCACGCAGAAAATTACTTTCTATTTGGGAACAATGTTGAAATTCTTCAGCTTCCTTATTTTTGTCTACTAAAGTTCACACACCGCTGCACATGAGGACCTGGGCGCTCTTTCATTTACTCTCGTCTTTTGAGCGCTAACATCTCAATTTGTGCTTTCAAATTTCCCCTGAGGCCACTCAGCTCGCACATACTTTATGGAGCGTTCGGGTAATGAATGGTTAAATGTAATTTGCAGCGTTGCGAGCTAAATTTTGGATGAGCAGTTAAAACTCTTTGAGGCCCAAATTATTATTGCACATTTTATCAGCCCTTTTTCTCACGAGTTGCAGGGGGGATGGGTGGTTAGAAATTTTAACTTGATGCAGGACTGATGAAAATATTCAATGAGAATAGAAGTCCCCCTCGTACTTCAATTAAAATTACATTAATTGCCCTGATTTAACGGCAATGCTTGGGCATAGCATGACTAGTTCACTGCTTAATGATGTATTGAATAAATGAATAAATTGTGGCTAGTAGGAGGGGTTCGTTAGTTTAAAAAAAGTCAGCGCAGACACAGTTAAGAAGGCGATTGAAACCAATGGTTAATGTTGATACGATTTTTTTAATCCACCCAAGACTTGATGTTAACGGCTAAGTGCAATGACTTAAGAGTCTTCTACAAATGTTCGAGCTGTTTAGTCTCGGCGAAGGTCTCTTTTGACTCTAGAGGTATGTTCGTCCTTCACTTATTAACGAGGGTCTCCATATGTTACCAGTTAAGAGAGTTGGAATAGTGGTCAAGTCACCACAAATTACTTTACTCCCTTAAGGAGGGGAAATCTTGGGGAATTTTGTATACATTGAATTAATTTTCAAGTACGTTGAAAAAATACTAGGAAAACATTTCATTTAAGTATAACTATTTATACGGTACCGTACTTGTCATTTTGGAAATTACAGAAGCACTAGCTAAGTTGACAGATGAAATCCAACGGGAAAAATAAAGCTCAAATTTACGCTACGCATTAAGAAATTTTAACGTTTCTGATGAATGCGCGATACCTAACTAGTCTATTGGATCTATCTTAGTCTCAGTCAGTGTCTATATCGAAATCATAAGAATTAAAATCACAGTAAAGCTTAAGATTATTTACTCAATTTAGATAGGCCAAAATTCTATTGACAATTTAATCATTTAGCCATATTCCAGGGTTAAAAATAGGGATACGTTGAAAATTGACATAGCTTAGTCATCCATGTATTGCTGACGTCTCCCTCTTGTTCCAACGTAGGCAACGATTTGGACGCAGATATATCGCATAGTGCCTAGTCAGCAGGATACTAGAAGGTACCAAATTGACCGGCAAGTTTCATATTTACCTTTTAACTAAGTTTGATTATGAATTATCTCTTGAATAGTAGTCATTATTTTATAGCACTATTTATCCAAAGATAAAGCTTCTCAGTGTTTTCGGTGAAAGGAATCGCTGCTTAAGAATTTTTGTAGTTAAACTCTCTCCTTATACCTTATAAATCGGTTTCAAGTTCACTAATATTGCTAAAATTATTTTAAAAAACTGACTAATTTTTTTTACGTCAAGAAACGTGATACGTTAGTGTATTTCTGATGTTAAATGACATAGATTGATCCTGCCCGCTATCTCTCGCTATTTTATTTCGAAGCTATTATTTATTTGAGGTAAAGTTCATATTTCTTACTTTAAGTCTTTCAGATGCATTCAGGTTTATGATTCAAATTTATATCTAATATGATTCAAATTCAAATGTATATCTTGTGAAACGGGATAAATGATTTAGACCTGTACCTTGAAACTATGCTCTATACATAGCTGTACTACTTTCATATAATTTCACTGGAACTCATTATATCTGTGGCTTTAAGGCCCGAAAAGGGGACCTGTATAAAAAGAACATAACAAGTATTTTTGAAATACTGCCTAATTTTCATGGAACATTATAGCTGTAGCTAGTAGTTAATTTTATTATCTTAGTATTTCACTTGTTGAGCCATAGGAATAAAGTTTTCTTCTAATTGATACAAATTGGAAAGTATGACTTTTACTTTAACGTGATGTCAACGTGAGCCATTAGGAATTGCTTTTTATTAGGCCATATTTGTTTAAAGCTTTCCCATTAAAGGAATAATTTCTATTAAACATGGAATGACAAAAAAATCCTTGACCATGATTCCATATCGTTTGCGTAGGTAATTAATGTGTAAAATGAAATGCTGAATAAAAATAAAAATCATCTTGAGGAGATATTCAAATATGAATTGCACGTTGAACACTCAATTCAGAAGTGAAGTTTCGTCGGGAAAAGGGATTTCAAAAGTAATTAACCGCTCGTTGAGTTATCTCTTTTCGAACCTCATTAGGCTCCGTCGATGGCGTCATATAAATCAACTACTTTTCCTGTTTTAACTTTTTGTCAACGATTTCAAAGCGTCTATGTGGAGATTTAAAATCATAAAGTTCACTATTACCTTTTCTGTTATTATCTGGCTTTGTCCAGCACGGAGATACGTAGTGTTTTGTTGAAAGCATGCCTTTTTCAAGGCAGGGATATATGGTGGGAAAAAATTTGAACACTTAATTGGTTTCATATTTAATCGCCTATCGCAGTACTGTAAATGAGGGGCGATTAATGAGTTCTCAAGCATAAAAAATGCAATGCTGTGTCTTTGATGACATCGTCAACCACAGGAGGTGAGATGGTGGTGAGGATATCGTCGCAATAAACTGAATGTAGAAGTTTTTGGGCATAAAGCATTATTAATGGTACAATTCTAACTTGGTACAAAACAAAAAAGTAACTGATAATGATTTAGATTTGAGACTCAGAGGCCGTTTGCTATTCATACATTTTACTGTATTGGATCTGAAATACTCGTATGGTTATGGAATGCGCCTCAAAATAATTTCAAGATCGAAAAGAGTATGGAATTGGGTAATTTCATTTTCTTGTACTTGATTGAACTTCACCCTATTTAAATTCCTCGTATTAATCGGATTCATTATTTGAAAATATGCTTTGAGAGGTGTATTGAGAATATTACGAAACGGTGTTAATATCACACGACTTAAGTTTATTAATTGTTAACTTTAATGGATTCCTTTATTACTCGTTTTCTATCCTTGATACCTTTTTTTTTAGATGCTTGATGAATTTGCGAATTATAACGCCTAGGCCAGTCCATATCCATCATATGAACAAAATGAAATATATTACTTGTTACTTTTGTCTCTTTCGTTGAGTGTATTTTGTTGTCTATGGCAACATACACTACCCTGATGTGTTGTCAATTTGAGACAGACGTTTAGTAATCCACGGTATGACTCCAAGAGTAGGGCTGACATGCAGTTGGACTGTGACGCGCGGGTCCAATTCCTAAAATTACGCGGAACCGAAGTGATGCCCTGTGGCACGCTCCACCAAGCCCGCCATCTACAATTATTCCGGTCGTACACACACATACGGTCTCACACTCGGGCTCCGGCGCCGATCCGTCTCTTGCTTGGTGTGCGAGACTCATTCCGGCAGTGTCCCACGCTCGACACGATCGTGGGAACGCATTTGCAGACTGAGTTTGGAGGCCTTTCTTTTTTAACGGCCTCGGCACCCTCTTTTTGCCGTCGTGTGGCTGAGAGAGAATCGAAGTTCGAGCGGGAATTGGAACGTGGAGCTCGGGGGAGGTAGTGGCTTTCAAAGTGAGACGCGATGGGGGACAATGGTGGGGTGGAGGAGGGTGGCTACTAATAGGAAACCCCGCGCTAGATGAGTCTCCGATTTCACGGAAAATTGTCCGCCACGTTCGGGTGAACAGCGATTTTTGAAGGACGTGGAAGGACGATGAGATGCTCAAGGGCTCTGGGAAGTGGAAAGGGGATAGGCGGAGGGACTATGTGGTGGAAGTTTGTTCGAAATTTGTTGAGGCCGTGAAGGAATGGAGTTATCTACTACCTCTTCCTTTACAGACAACTTTTAGTATCTTTTTAAGTGAATTTAACGGGCTATTAACACGCCAAAGGCGTCTTTCTCGATATTTCATATATCTTTCAAAGATGCCTAGGTTGCAGAAATTTTTATCAGAAGATATAGCCCATTTAATGTTTTTTAATTATTATTAATCTTTAAGTTCAAAGGTTATTGGTTTTCATCTGTGTTCATCCGAAAAAAATTAAAGTATTTTTAAATAGACTCCAACTCCAGTAACTCGTTCTTCTTCTATTATTTCCTCCTTCAGCTCAGTCTGCTGAATATCTTTTTCTGCGTCCAATATTTCTTTTGCATAATATTTCTATTGTCTCTAGTACAACCATAAATCTATCTAACCACTCTGGTTTCCTAATGCCTGTATTATAAACCATAAGTCATTCATGAAAGTGAAAAATTATTTTGATAACTTTCATAGCATGGAAATCATGGTGACGCGTCAGGAACGTAAATAGACCGTCGCGTCGGTCTAATTACGTTCCTGATTTGTGTCGTTAATTATTATACGGTCCCTCCTGAATAGATGGATGATCCACATAGTCAAGAAATAACTTTTTTATTGAGTTTTTCATTCCAGTCATACTTTCAATCATCCTTCGTCTCCATGACCACTCCCTAAGAAAAAGTAGTTCGCTCTCAATCGTGAACGCCGTCTGTCCTCGAATAACTTTAAAGTTGAGGACATGATATAGATGCTGTTGATGTTATAATAGGATTAAATACTCAGCTGCAAACATTGAGCTAGCAACTCCTTTTATATTCAATCAAATTTCTGTGTTTTACATTTTTTCTTTCACTGTCCATTTTATGCATATCAAACAATTCTGTTTCATTGTTACATTATAAAATCGACGTTTACTAATCTTTTTTGTACCATATTTGTATATATGATACGTTTGGGTCACAGAGTTTGCATATGCGAGTCTAAATAAGGAAGGACTGTTATTGCTTGAATTATTTATCTTATTTTTTACCTTGAATTTCTGTGACCGGCTTTGATATTCGTACTTAAGAGCTGCATTGGCGTAACTGTCTAGTTTGTAGAATTAGAGGATGGTATTTTGATATTTTATATGCAGCTGGTGAATATAAGTCACGGAAAACGTGTTTTTATTCTATGAGTATAAGTGTTTTACTCTAAAACGTTGCGAATCTTTTCTCTCAGAAAATATTTTATTTGTAGTCATAATATCTATCAAAATGGCTGCTAAAGTACCGTATCAGCAGAGTTTACTGTAACGTCTGACTTTTTATTTCTCATCGTCTCATCCTACCCGCGAACCTTCAATTTCATTATTGACTATTCATATAAAGGATGGTACTTTATCACTTAAATTGTAATAAAACTGACGATGACTTAATAAGCCATAAAACATGTGGTACAGTTTTAATATATTGAATGGAAAACTGCTTATCGTTATTTTTAACTGGTATTTCAAACTTTCATAACGTGAAATCAAATTTGGTGAATAACCTTTATCATGAAGTAAAGTAATTCCTTTATTATTGAAGTGCAAGCAATTTATAATGGTGATTATGCTATTACAATGATATGTAGGTAATGTCCTTAAGATATACTGCATTAGTCTGTTTCTTCTATTTTCTTCCCTGTAACTGCTTAGCCATCGTAATCCAATTTGATATCCTGGCAACGGAAGGACTTCCATTATTTGAATCAAACTCCTGAATGTGAAACTTTTGAAAAGAACCCTACGTTTATGGACTCTTCTCTGTAACCTATGACAGTATGTAACGAGTAGGTAGTCGTGTGCCTGCATGGATGTTTCGCGTCGAGGTACCTCAGTCGAAGAGTGGCTACGCTGAGACTTATCATGCAAGGGGACAGCAACGATATCTTTCCTATATTGGTTAGTTAAAAAACCCCTGTTAGTACTCTTTGCGCTAAAGAAAATCGTTTAATATTTTGATATTGGTAGTATGATCGATAGCAATTGAAATTTCACGCTATTAAGGTAAAGAGACCATTTTTTATCCCAGTTCCGCCTCTGGTTTCCCCCAATTGATCGCCAACGTTTCTTTCCAATGCGACAGAAACCCATAGTGGCCAGTCGCTAACTTTTAAATGAAGGCAAAAATGTATGGTCAGCTTAGCAATTCATGCGATGGATGGAGAATTAGACATTTAATGCCCATCACACGACGCACATGTAGGGACAATATCCCACTAAGGCGCCAAAGGGTCGCACAGTTAAACTATACAGCCTGAGTTCGCATCATTGAACTTGAAGTGTCATCCATTTAGCTCTCAAATATGGATTACTATACCACGGAAAAATCTATGTAACCGCCGGGAATTGATTCCAGACTTCGGTATGGGAAACGAATACTACAACCACCACATTTTACCGACACTTTTTTTAATATGTGGTACATGTATAGCTAAATGAAATAAATGAAATTATAGCTAGAATATATTGTCGATTCTAATGATCTTTTGATCCCAACTCGGATCTTGTTTTACAATTATATATTTCAGACTCTTACCCTTTTTTAATTACTGTAAATGCATTGATTTACATCCTTGAATTGCGGACATAATTCTCCTGAATGTATCTGTTTCCCTTTGTGGCGGATAATGAAAGAAACGATATCGTCGAGTGGTGGTAGTGACGGGGAAGTCCCACGTCCCCTCGTTGTTTGTTGTGGGCGACTAAATGAAGCCGAGCGGGATTTTGAGGAGAGGAGGACGGACAGTGTGAACCGGGTCTCAGCATTAGCCTACTACTGACGAAATGAGCCTAAGGTAAATTCAGCGGCCTAGTGGACCCAATGGGATGCCACGCTCTTCACTCTGCGTCCAGTTAAGGATCCAGATGCCTCCGCGAAATCAAGTCTATTTGGAAATTGAGCTTTATTCCCCATCGTCAGGAAGCTGTTAAAATCCCAACCACTCCAAACCAAAAATAGTGTGGAACCCTTAATGAACCAAGTATAATATCTTTCCATTCTAAATATTAGGAATCCGTTTTAAATATTAAGAAATCTTTTTTGTTCTTGAATATTTTGTTTGAGCTCACAATGCTATTCCAGCAACGCTCGGGTGCGTATGATTGGCGAGAATTGATCAACTACTCGGTATTTTTGTAGGCACAATATCACTAACGTTATTTTTATCATAGCTCACACAAGTACTCCTGACTCTATGGACCGTCGGAAGTTGATACACACATCATTCCCCAGGTGATTTTGAGCGTGCGACCATATGGTTGGCTGATGAGGACTTAACGCCACCTCCGGGGCCGGTACGTATTGCCAAAAGACTAAGTGGCGAGATATTCTATGCATCATGTCTTACGGTGAAATTTCACGCTAGTGAGGTAAAGAGACCATTTTTATCCCAGTTCCGCCTCTGGTTTCCCCCAAATGATCGCTAAGGTTTCTTTCCAATGCGAGAGCCCCAAAGATATCTACTGGTTTTCGATTAGGTACGTACCTACTCAACATTAATAGGCGGTTTAATTACCAAGCTGTTATAACATAAATCGTCTTCGGAAAATATTTAGTATTTTTTCCTGCGTATTTATTTAATGTTATGTCAGTTTGGGTGCTCTTTATTAGAATACACGAATGGCTATTGTTCTTGGGCTATTGAATATGTCCTCGTATTACAAGTATTTTGAAATGTAAATTTGATGCTTTGTGGAACAATCATACGATGGACGTGGAATAAGCTTTTTTCAACAGCGGGAATCTGAATTCTGAGTTGAATGATGAGTACGAGTTTGACGGCTTTATAGAAGAGTTTCGGGTATGTGAACGAAGAATCCGTAGGACCAATGTAGGGCTGGTAAAACTATTGGAGAAGGAATATTGTGCATGAAATGAGGCGTGATATAAAGTATACAGAGAGTCAAATGCATGTCGAAGACTATTACCGTGTGAGCAATGGTGAGAAATGGGGGAACTGGGGGAGCATGACTGTCTAAATGGAACAAATGAAGGCAGGGACTAAATAATTATACCTTAGGCAAATGATTATAGCAGTTAAATTGGCCAAAATGTATCCATTTGTCGAGTACCGACGGTTATTTAATAGCATTTATAACCAAACGCCATAAAACATTGCAATAATGATTTTACCATCTCTTAAGCTAGTACTATAAAATTATTGCATTCATTGGCACCTATTAATTTTATCACTTTCACAATGATAACAAATGCAATTGATTAAATGTGTCAACAGTTTTCTATGATTTATTGGTGGTAGTATGTTGAATATTGCCTCCAGATCAGGCTGATTTAAAAAACTTCCGTAATAAACTTATATTTCCTAATTATTTACTGAATGTTTCATGTCAACTAACAGGAACATTGTTATATTCTATCCGTTTTCTGTGTACGTTTTTGCAGTCAGTGCATGATCCTTTGTTAGAGCTATGGAATGATTATTTTATGTAGGAGATGAATTACTGCAAGCCACCTACTTGTTCCATATGTTTAAAAGATGGGATGCTATGGTTTAAAGGTGAGATGTAATTTTCAATCCGTTGTCCTCTTGCATCCTCAGATTTCGTTTGTCGAAACTAATAATTAACTGTCTGCACATGATTTAACGGCGCTTTCGGTTCTTCAGCGTGGACATAATCCCACCGGTGGACGTGGACACGGGTCTCGAGCGCACGCGCGTCGTTTGATTTTCATGTGTGAAAAAAGTGAGGGTGGTCGAAGTGGGAGAGGGACCTGGGGGATTTGATGATGCGTGGAGTGGCACGATTTGAATGCTCTCGGGGGTGGAGGAAAGAAGGGGAAGGGGCGGGGTGGAAAAGGGTTCGGTCCGGATGGAAAGTTCGTGGAAGCGGGTGTGTTTCGGTCGCACCGGATTAGATAAAGCACTTTCATCGCCCCCTTCCCTCTCTCTCTCTTCCTTCCTCTGTCCTCCAGACAGCCTCGCTCCCCTCTCCCCGCTTCTCTGTTCGCAGTTCGTATCTTCCGTCAGTGTTTTCAGCGTTTTCTTACTCGCCGCCTCTTCCTTCTCAGTTGAAATGTCCATCGCATCCTGCGTAAGCATGCATGCGAAGCCCCGCGATCTGGGTCTGAAGGCCCGGAGCGTTCGGGTGATTAGTCACCCGACTCGATAGTGAAGACAGTTATTTGTGGAATCATCAAGTTCTTTTTATGGTTCCATAATGAAATTTGTTAGTAAGTCCATTGGTTGGTAATGGCGGTTGGGGTGTTACGGGGAAAATTAATCTCTATTCTGCTGTGTATAGGTTCTGTTTCAAGATTTTAGCGTCAGAGCATGGCATGAGTAAATCTTAAGAAGTCACCAATGAATGGAAGTGCAAATTTTTATGCATTCTGTCAAAGGTGTATAAGTGAAAGACTCATAGTTATTTTCCCGGCCTCTTCTTAATGTGAATGAAAAGATCGTTGATAACATTGTTGTTGTTGCCAATATGGTAGCAGAATTCTCCTGGTGTTGAATTAAAATACAGGTTATATGATAACTTCCGCATTATCTCCAAATATGTACAATAAAAAGCTTTAACAAATCGTAATTTTTATCCTAGCTATCTGTGGATTTTCTATTTTCCTTTAGAATTAATTCAGTTGATTAGGTATTCCTGTTTTGGTGCTCTAAAGTTTGCTGTTCTTCAATCATTGGAGTTCATTGTAGTACGGAAAACTTCATTTGTTTCTAGACATAACCTATGTTTACTACCTACCCTCAACTTCTCAAGACTCCCTCTTCCTTAGCATGTGCTCTAAGTTCAACCCGTGCTCCATGTTACCCGCGCCGTCGAATATCCTCCCCTCTTAAACCCTCTTCCGCTTACTCGGAACAACGGCAGGCGCCATAGGCGTCCCTGGTGATGCCTTTTGGGTTTCCGGCGGTTTCATTAGTGGAGGGAGTTGATGCGCATAGATTAACGGGTGTGATAAGGTTGGCCGAGGGGTAGGATATTTCCATCGAGACCCCGGAGATAGCACCGAGCGCGTGAGGGGATGTAGATAGGAGAGTGGAAGAGGGAGAGAAGGATAGAAGGGAGATCTGGAACTGTGAGCTACGTAAATATACAAAAGAGGGTTCCAGGCCATTGGAGTATATCTTCGACAAAGGAAAGCGGAGGAATATATTTAACGTGGTTTCAACATACCTTGCTGGGTGGTTTTAGGAGAGGGATCATTGCAGAGAAGTTACTTAATTCAAATCAATATCACTGTTCCAGAGGTTTTGAGTATTTGTATTACCAGAATTTCTGTTGAAATCTAATAAATTTTTTAAGTAAATTCAAAAACTCGGTGGGTTGGCATTGCTTCTGGAAACTGATTAATCTAAATTATTATTCAACTCACTAGTACTGGAAATAGTCATCAGTGAGAAGTAAATGCTAAGTGGTAATCAATGTCTTCCTGTTTTGGGGTAATATGAGAAAGTTACATCGTAATAATACTGTTTAATAGGTTTTTCGGCAAAAATATTATCCTGAAACTGTTTTTTTAACCTCAAGTTTTGTGCTATAGTTAGTGCTAGTTCACAGGAATAAGTTCAATGCCCATCTGAGTGCTGAATAATATTACCAGATAAGATGTCGACGTTATTCATCCGTTGAAACGGGGAAGAATTGTAACACTGAGTAAAGCAGGTGGCTTTGTGTTGGTGATAGCTTGCCAAAGAAAGTATAAAACTGCGCCTTGGCCCGACAAGCCAAAGGTTCGTGGTTCAATTCCCAATACGTGTTGCCTTTTTCGACTATGTTTTGGTTTCCAGGTGTAGAAAGAGACATCGGAGGGAGGAGGGTAGAGTGGGAATAGAGAGGTGACTCCTTGATGGGGATGAGGGTAGCGCCCTACGTACGGAGAGCGTGGCGAGGTAAAAATAAGAGGTGAATAAAGGGGGCCGCGTTGGGTGAGTGAGTCGCGTGAGTTTAATGATATTAAAATTACCTCAGAATGTCTCTCCCTAGTCCTTAACAGATACCTGCCTACCGAAACGTCTCGTGAAAGACGGAAGAATTGCTTTTGAGGAAGGGAGGAGACAAACTTGAGGATTGAATTATCTTACAATAATGATAATCGACTGTGGACACAATTGATAATTGTGAATTATAGCACTGTATTTTATGCCAAGAAAGTAGCAGGATTAAAATTATGCTAATTTGTACGCCATAATTACCGAAATGTGCGTTATTATTTTCGCAAAATATTTACCGCGCTTTTAGAAATAGCAATTTTTTCTATGTGAAAATTTCTTTGGAAATCTATTTATTGAAAAACACTAACTTTCATAAAATACTACCGAGACTTAAACTCTCCCACAACCCAAACTTCAACGAATGACGATCATTGTCAGGTGAAATGTAAATCTACGTGCTCTCTATTTATTCCTGTGGGTGGAGAAGGAGCCTGGAAAAAGATACTCACTGTTAAGATGTTCCCAGGTTATTGCATCCTCTTTAATTTCTGGTAGAATTTTAGTGTATGGATGCGCTTAGCATGTAATGCTCTCAGGAACTGGGACCCTACTCTACGTCAGTAAAACAATTCGCGGTCATACCACTGCTAAGGTGCTTATTTGTTCTGGCGAATTGGTTCATCCCCAAACCCTTTGCTACTGCTTGAAATGTTTGTTGATATCCGACCTTAGGTAAGCGGTGGGTGGATAGGATAGCAATCGAGAAAACCAAAAACATAATGCTATGTGTTACAGGAAAATGTGTCTAATAAGAGGAAAAGAAAAGGAGCATGCAAAGGCCGCGATCGGCAACACGAGGTCTGACTTTCATAATCCCCCGTAATAGTAAGAAATAGCATAAGAAATGGCTGTGTTGCTAACTCATTAGAAACACACGATTTTGAAGAGCTTAACTTTTCGTCATTGCGAGTGGTTACTTTTTTTCCCGGTAGTGTGCATAATAGCACAACACCAAATTGGAATATGAATAAGAAATAGCTCATGGAGGAGAATAAAATCACCTTAGACGTGCAAGCGTTAAAAAAGCATTACAAATCATGGTGCAATAATGGCTTAAATTTCTCATAGGTGGAGTTCCAGTTTTCTACACCACAAGCGGTGTAGAAAAAAATGTTTCAAAATGTACAAATGCACACAAGCGTTGGCCCTAGTGTCTTGTTATCCGTCGTTTGAATTTCAACTCGCATTGGGCTTGCTGCCCAATCAGCTGCCTTTGAGTTTGTGGCTTTTGGAAGCACCTCCGCATTACTAAAAAAAAGCCGATTGATGTAAATGACCTTTTTTAATCGTCCACAAACCGCTACGCCGTTGAAAAATATGAATAACAAACGTTGTCCTCTTTGAGTGACGGGAAATCGAACTAAATTGATAAACATATCCCTACTGTATGATATAGATACTGTATGAAATGAGAGCCTTTCTCTTTACAAGGGCAAGACTTGGTTATTCCCATGTATATATGTATGTATGTCATAATCTACTGGGATGGAACCTAGGTAGTTACATAAAGCATTTTTCCTGGATCGTCCTGGCTAGTAGAAACACAATAGTTTACTGGTTAACGTCAGAGCATCGATTAAAATTCGACAAATATGACGAGAGCAATAAGCTTTAATCATCGAGGGAAAAGTGAACGGGTAGAGCGGCAAAGGAAGGCCTCTTATAAGATCAATGGAACAGGTCTTGAAAGATGTGAAAGACAGAAAAATCATTAATATGAAGAGGTTGACCGAGAGAAGAATCGAGTTGAGGGCTGCGCCAAACCAATCCTAGGATTGTTGACCCTTGATGATAATGAGAAAAATCGAGTCCATTCATCTGTTTTAATTTAGAAAAGTGATAGCAATTCGCCATTCCCTTAAATTTATAAGAATATTAATATTATAAGGCATTAATTGTAATGGGGATGTATTTACATGCTTTGTTGTCTTAGTGTTTGGTCATGGTTACTTGGAAAAGTTAATGAATGAAGTCATGAAACTGGAAGTAAACTGGATAGACATACGCCATAATATAACTGAATAAGAAATACCTTGTAATTTTTACAATAATTTATTTTTATGGGACCGATGTCGTCTCCAAGGTGAAAACGTCTGACGGTTACAATAATGAGGTATTTCTTGTTCAGTGATTATGGATATTCACATACTTAAGCCTGAAAGGTTAGCAGTTTCATACGTGCTCGTTAACTTATATATGGAGAAAATTTACTTCAATGGGGGCCTCTTAAAATGATAGGCGTTAAAATAAGAGGAGTTCTAAAGTAATTGGTTATGTTTATACTCACCAGGTGTTAGCAACTCGTCAAATAAAGACCTGAAACCCTTAGATTGAAGCTAGTCGCACTCATTGTAAGAGTTCTCGGACGAAGATTAATTTCTATAAATCTAGATTCTATCGGAAAAATATTGACTAAAAAAGGTATACTAGTGAACAAACCTGAACATAATATTGCGTCGTCATCGACTAGAACGGGTGAAACACTTTTATTTCTTATCTAGAAAGAAAGAAAGTGGATGAAGCGCTAATGATGTTAGCAGTGTTTGTCGGTAAAACAGTTCCTACCAAAGGTAGAGAACCTTTGAACGCAACCTTGTTTTAAGTTGTCAATAAAAGTTCTTTGAAGAGTTTAAAACTATTGATTCATAAGGCTTTGTTTTAGACAAGACCTTCACTGTAGTAGTGACAAGGAATTGATTTTGGAATATATGAAGTCTTGGAGAACTCTTAATTGAATAAAGAATTTAGAATTCATAATTGAACATGAAGATAAAGTGAAGACATGGAATGAATACTTGAAAGAGTTGTACAATGGAAGCCATCTTAGAGCGGAAGTAATCGAAGAATAAACTGAAGTCAATAAAGATGATTTGGGAGCCCCAATATTAAGATCGGGATTCGACGCAGCTGTAAGGGAGATAAGGATAAATATGGCTTCTGGAATAGATGATATTCCTGAGGAACTAACTAAAAATGAGGGAGCGAAGACATTTAACCCAGCTGTACAAAACCATTTGTGACCTGTACTCTACGGGAGAGATACCCACGGACTTTGGGAAGAATATCATCATCACTATTGCCAAAAAGAAGAATGCTGAGAACTGTGAACATCTTAGGACTGAATAAACATGCCTCAAAACTATTGACAAGAATCATAAATAGAAGAATAGAACGAAAAGCTGAGGATCAATTTGGGTTCAGAAAAATCAAGGGAACAAGAGAAGCAATTCTGGCCCCCAGGCTACTTATAGAGAAGAGAACAGAGAAGAATTTACCTGCGTACGTCTCATTTGTGCATATGGAGAAGGCGTTTGACAATGTGGATTGGAATATTGATGCTAAAGATTCTGAAAGAAATAGGAGTATCATACATTGACCGGTGAGTTATCCTTGTATAAAAATCAGGTGTCCTTAATCAAATCAGCACACAACAGTATAGAAGCAAACATAAAGAAAGGAGTGAGACAAGGCTGTGCACTGTCTCCCGTATTATTTTAATGTGTGCATCGAGAAAGCCATCCAAGAAATGAAAGAAAAGTCGCCGGGAGTGAATATCCACGGGGAGAAAATCAGCATGCTACGTTTCGGCGAAACGTAGCATTCTGATTTACGAATGGCAGAAACAGAAGGAGATTTAAAGAAGACACTAAGAAATATGGAAAGAGCAATGACCAGATATCACCTGAAGATCAATAAAAAGAAGACTAAGGTATTGGCATGCAGTAGGAGAAAATAAAGAAGAAGACCAATGTCAAGCTAGGAAAACAAAAGCTTGAGGAGGTGGAAGAGTTCTGCTTCCTGGGATGCCGAGTAACCAGCGGTGGACGAAGTAAAAAAGAAATTATCAGTAGAATTGCCCAAGCAAAAGGGCATTTTACCAAAAGAAGATTCTGCTTACAGCTTCAAATACAAGTGTGGAAGTGAGGAAACATTTCATGAGAACATACATCTGGAGCATTCTACTATATGGCAGCGAATCATGGACAATAACAGCAGCAGAAAAGTCCAGGCTGGAAGCATTTGAAATATGGTGCTACCGAAGAATGATAAAGATAAAATGGATCGACCGAGTGACAAACGAAGTCTTAAGAAGAGCAGGAGAAAAAAGATGTCTACTGAAAACCCTAAAAAGAAGACGAGACAACTTAATCGGCCATATTTTAAGACAAGATGGTATAATGAAAATAATCGTCAAAAGAAAAGTGAGCGGGAAGAATGAATAATGCAATCCTCGTTTGAGATATATGGAGCAAATTGAGAAGGATGTAAAAGAGAAAAATTACGTTGATATGAAGAGGTTGGCCGATGGAAGAATCAACTGGAAGGCAGCGTCAAACCAATCCTAGGATTTTTGACCGATGATGATGATGTCTTGTCTATGGACGCCATACTTGGACTAAGATATACCTTATTGGAGAGTTTTTGATGTCGCTGCGAAGGAAAATGGAGATAGGTAGATGGAAAGAAAGGGGAGCGAATGATGTTGGTTATGAAGTGGGAAGTATGTACGGGGGTGAATAACTCTCTTAACAGATTTTAGAGATGTATAGTGTGAGTATTTGGAGCAAAGAGAGTTATTATTAACTATATTGAACCAAAAAAGCTAGTTGTGAGGGAAGAGAAAGATGATAGGTTTTATAAATGGGATGATGGAAGGTGGGAATTATGTTGATCCGAAGGAAGAAATAATGATGGAAAGAGTTGAGAAGATGGAAATCAGGGCAGAAATATTCTATCGGGATTGATAATAATGGCTTCAAGAGTACATGTCATTTTTGCGGTGTGAGTCATAGTTTTCATGCAATTTACTTGATATATTCGGTTACCTTTTTCCTTAATTATAATGGTAAGTAAGATAAGGGAATTTCTGTTAATTATTGCACAATATACCTCGCATAAGCCTTGCTAGGGCTTGCACAAGATAAATTCTCTCCTTCCATTAAGTTTATATGAATCTTATGCATGGAGTGAGTACACCTCTCTTCGGTGGTATTACTTTAATTTTTTAGTGGCTTCATTCTAATTTTATTATGAAGAAGTAAATCAATTGATTTAAACCCAAATCCTATGTTTTGGCACGCATAAAAGCTACAGTATACGCCTGTTAGTATAAACCAGTGTAAACCTAATTAGTTTATATGTTCTACTTTATAAAATTCCTTGCTATTTTCATCAGGGAGTACTTTTGATTCAAGAATATAGTGTTTTTGATATCTATATGAGTAAGTAGAACTGTGGAAGTAAATTTAGTCACTGCGCTGGTTCTTTCACCTTCGCTGGCCATTTGAAAAAAAATGAACTTGGTGGCAATGCTACCGCAGTACAGTGGTGAATAACTGCAGAAAGTACCAGTTTTTTAATTGATAAGGTAATATTATGATAAAATAATTAAAAGATAATTGTAAGGAATTACAAATTATGAGAGACAATAATATCGAAAAGTGATATAATGGTCTTATTGGCTATTCTTGATGCATTTAAATAGTTTTCAATATTTAGCGATTTTCATAGTTCTATGATAATGTTTTCTTAATTTGCACTAGCTATTGGGGTTGTGTTGCAGCGTACCTACTGATCATCCATTGAAATAAATAAAAGATAATATTTGTGAGGGGAAAACAGCCATTTGACAACGAATGTTGCTGATTTACAATCAGATAATCAGAGAAGTTGAGTCTTGGAATTTTTTGGTACCTACTTATTTTTTCATTTTAATAAGTGTAAGAATTCCGTTTTGGGGAATTAAAATATGGAAACCAAAAGGATATCTCTTGTGCTATTTAGTGTTACGCCAATATTTTCCCGATACCTTTAATCTCTGACACCTTATAGCTACACAGTTATTAATCACCCGTTGGCTAGGGTGTATGCAAACTGAGGAGGTTGTTCCCATAGAAATCCCGAATTTGAACTAACATGGGAATATTCGTTCTCTAGAAGTATTAGAGGAGATAATTGATATTAATTAAAAGACAAGTTATCAAACTTCTGTTGGAAGAAAGAGAAGGAATTATGTTCTGCTCCTGCATAGATACCCGAAAAAAGTGTCTTCTGGCAGTTATTCATTATCTTTGCAAAGTTAGCTGCATTAGAAATTTTTTTTTCACAAATATGACGAAAAACGCACTAGAATTGTTCTCAAATTTCACCTTTAAATATTACGTTTGACGAGGTGGTACGAGGAAAAACCGACGTTCTCTTCGATAATAATCCATATGCTCATTTGCAGCAGGTGAAAATGAGGTGAACGGGATTAGCAGCTGCTATAAGTATTAATGATGCGAGGTATTCGCGTAAATTAGAAAACAAATTACAATATTAATATTTTAGGGCGTTTTACTTTCAAGGAAATGAAGATGAAGAATTAAAATTTGTAATAACTAGAACATTTTATCGAAAAATTTGAAAATGAGAATTGCGTATTATTCTAGGGTTATACAAAGTTGATAGCAACGGAATAATAAAAAGTAAATAAAATGTCAACTTTGTATTCCACGTATTTACCAATCCGTTGTTATTTTATTTGAATTGCAGAAGTACCGATGTTCATTTTCATTCCAGGAATTGTGGAAGAAGATGATGGCTTCGTTGCTATTAATATTTTCGCGTTCTTAGCTTTTAGCGTGAAGTTATTGAGTTGATTGCTCTTGGGTAACCTAGTGTCGACTACTTTTTTATTCTAATAAATTACTTATTTTTAATTATACATGGTTATTGTTATAGTTACGTAAGGCTTTTTTTGATTATTCGTATTTAAGCTCCATGTTTTTAATCGAAGAATGTTCCTACTCCGAAAAAGCTTTTGAACTTCAACGAATTTCCCTAACAAAGCAGTATGCCACAAATATCTACTGAGTGCCATTTGTCGTGGACCCAATGGAATAGATTTCACTTTGCTGACAAATATTGCAATAATAGATACCTTTCTTTGAACTGAGCCCGCAGATTTGCCCGTTGATGTGAAAGGTTTCTTATTATCCTTTCGTTGTGCAACGGTACGCCTGAGATATCTGGTTATCGTTATTTAAATGTGCTTAAGGATCTGCAGACTCCCTATGACGTGAAAAAACATCTCTTATTCTTTCGGCAGAAAAGAAAATCCGAACACTCCATGTGAAAGTGACTTACCCTCCGGACATTATAAACCGATTAATTCGTTAGGCGTTTAAGGCGATTGAGCGCTCCTAGAGGGAATAAATTACGTCCGTGCCCACGCTTCCGAACTATCGTGAACCCACTCGAGAGGGTCATCTCGATTGTCTCTACGCAACAAACTCTCTCCCAAATGCCTCTAGGCCTTTTTAGTAATCCCTTCTCAGACCGATGGATAGGGAGAGGTAGTTGACGGTGAGAGTAGCAGTAAAATTAGTAATAGGGGAGGGGTGGGACCAGATCCCTCGGGATTGTCGGATTGGGTGCAGGAAGAGGAGATCAGATTAACACTCGGCAAAACGGGATTTGGAGAGACCCTTTACTTCTATCCGAACAGTCTCCATTTCAAATTGTCCTCCGCTCGAATGTTCGCGAAAAAAACAATTAGCTCAGATTCAAAACTCCGGTGCCTGTTTCCCGGGAGATAATTTACTTCCCAAAGAGGGTGGCGGGGTCGCAAACGAACTCGGAGGGGAAGGAGAAGGATAGGAAGTTGATCGAGGGTATGGGGATTGGAAGTTGATCGGGAGTAGGGGGGATTGGAAGTTGATCGGGTGGTGTTGGGGGAATAGGACCCCGGGGGGTATGAGGAAAGGTGACCTGCTGTGGATGAATGAGATCGGTGGTGGGGACGGTGATTTGGAAGATGCGAAGGAAGTGGATGTGCGGTGGAGGCGGCGCTGGGATCAGTGGAAGGAGGTGTACGGGTGGAGTGGGAAAGGGGGACGGGAAACCCGTGGTACGTACGGTCGACTTCAGCGACACTTCCCCCACTGGAACGGGAAGTCCGTATTTCTTTATGACACCTTTCCACGCTGGATGGAAATTCAAAGGAGGGTATCATTTCATTATCCGATTTCATTTCTGGGCGTCGAAGGGGAAATTCCGTCATTAAATGGTTTCAGAAAGGGAAAATAGTGGGCTGACGGCCGAAGGGTGAAGGGAATGAGAAGGAGGACGAGGAGAACTAAGGGATTCGGTGCAAAAGGAAGGGCATAAGTTAAGGTGGGTGATTTCAGTAAGAATGGGGGAGCATTGTTGGCATCTGACGGGTTAAAGCGAGCCTAAAAGTAAACTACTGGGGCAATAATAGAAAAAAAGTTTTCAAGTAACTCACTCGGTCGATCATCAAAATATTCATAATTTTTTGGAAATTCTGAACATTTTTGTCGCAGCGTACTTCAGTATTTAGACATCTAATGCGATTTATGCGGTGCGTTAAGTTGTCAATTATTGCTAAAATGGTCTATCATGGCTGAAGTTCGTAAAAGTCTTCTTCCGGAGCCGAATGTTATTTAGTATGATTTTGGTACCTTATCTTTTGTTAGGAGTTACCTCTGGTTTGCTCTTTGAACAACGTATGTAACTGTCTTATTATTGACCCCCCTTCCCCATGGACTACGCCTTGTCGTGATGGGATTGGGGCTTGCGTGTTCCCGTGACCCATAGAGCTGCACTGGCGGAAGCAACTAATATTGCTCCTGGTAGGGTCACCCATGCCAGATAGGTCGAAGAGTAGGAGCCTGACGAAAAGTAGTCCACGTACCGTACTCGCTGCGTCTGTTCCTCAGTGAGGCGGTTGTAAGAAGGCGTCTGACCCCAGTGGTGCGGCCTATCAAGGTGTCACGTTAAAAACACTATTGAGGCAGGAAACGGGAAACCACCTCAATTAAACTCTCCCAAGAACACAATGGACTTGAACAATAGAAAATTGAATCCTGGCATCTACGGGGCCTGGGACCAAATTAGTGGGGCTGGTGTCGTGCCCGGCAGCAGGGGAAGCAAGTACTCTGCGGTCGTAATCTCACGAAATCGTTGAACGAAAAGAAAGACAGCAGCAACGGCAGTAGCAGCGGCGGCGAAGAAGGAACCAGAGAGGGGAGAAACAATGCTCAGGATCGGGATATAGAACACTAGGACGTTGTTAAGAGCAGGAAAACTATAAAACATTAAGCGTGAAGTGGAGAGGGAAGGGATCGATTTGTTGGGATTAGCGAAGTAAGATGGAGAGACAAGGGGGACTTCTGGAGTGAAAAGTACATGGTTATATACAGTGGAGGGGAAGAGAGCCAGCATGGAGTAGCAGTTGTATTGAATGCAACATTAGACAAAACGGTGTTGAATGTGGAACAGGTAAGCGATAGAATCCTGGGTATAGAAATCAAAGCGAAGCCGCCGAATGTAGTCGTAGTACAGGTAAACATGCCGACAGTGGAACATAGAGAAGAGGAAGTAAACGAAATATATGGCCAGTTGAAAGAGTTAATCAGGAAAGTAAAGGTAGGAAGAACCTAATAGTTATGGGAGATTGGAACGCTGTAGTAGGGGAGGGAGGGACGGAAGTGAAGCAGGGGAGTATGGGCTGGGTGTAAGAAATGACCGGGGCGAGAAAGCAGTGGAGTTCTGTAGGAGGAATAATTTAGTGATTACAAACACGTGGTTTAAACACCGTAAACGTAGGCGTAGGTACACATGGAAAATGCCTGGGGATACGGGAAGATACCAACTATATCATATCATGATTAGGCACAGATTCAGGAACAGCGTAAATAATTCGCTTAGTTTCCCAGGTGCAGATGCCGACTCCAACCATAACTTGGTGGTGATGAAATGTGAGATGAGAGTAAAAAGTTTGAAAGTAGGAAGGAAAATAAAAAAGTGGGATGTAGGAGCACTGATTGGAGGGAAGAGGAGGGAATATCAGGAGATTGTGGATAGATGCATGAGGGAAGAGGACAGTAGATGAAGGGTGGGAAATGATAAATACGGGCATAAAGGAAGCTGCTGAAAAAACAATAGGGACAGTAGACGCTAGGAGGATCTAGAAACCATGGGTAACAGCAGAAATGATGGAAAGGATCGCGGGAAGAAGGAAATGGAAAAAATGTAAGTACAGAGCTAGGCAAAAGGCGTTACAAGGAGATTAACAACAGGCTTAGGAGAGAAACGAAGAATCAAGGAATCAAGAAATGGAAAACGGTCCCGTGTATCAAAGACAGAAGGGGAAATTTAACAATGGAACCAGAGGAGATCCAGTGTCGTTGGAGGAAATATCTTGAGGAACTGTATGATAGTGAAAATAGGCCTAGGAACTTGGACATAAAAGAGGAAAAGGATGTAGATCGGGATGACGTGCGCCCCGGAATACTGGATCGTGAGATAGAGATGACACTGCGAGAAATGAAGGCAGGTAAAGCGGTGGGGATAGATAACATCCCAGCCGAGCTTCTGAAAACCTAGGAAGAGGGGGAAGGGACAGATTTTATGAACTTGTTCTTAGAGCTTACGAGGAGGGGGCTTGGCCGGAGGATTTTGTAAAAACCGTGCTGATACCTATACCGAAAAAGAGGGTGACAAAAGAATGAGAAGACTATAGAACGATAAGTTTGATTTCTCATGCGGCAAAGGTAGTGCTTAGAATCATCAACAGGAGAATGGAAAAGAGAGCAAATGAATTTCTAGGCGAGGATCAGTTTGAATTTCGGAAGGGGAGGGCCACTCGGGATGCGATTGCAGTGATGAGAATACTTGTGGAAAGGAATGTAGAATACAATCAGGATGTATTCGCGTGATTTGTTGATTTTGAAAAGGCGTTTGACACAGTGAGGTGGGGCAAGTTAATGGAAATATTGCGGAATATAGGAGTAGACTGGAGAGACAGGAGACTGATCCGGAATTAATACATGGCGCAGAAAGGGCAGGTGATAGTAGCCGATGGAGAATCGGATTGGGCCACAATAGGGAGGGGAGTTGGGTAGGGCTGTCCGTTATCGCCGGTACGTCTCAACATATACTCGGAGGAAATGGTGAGAGAGGCTTGGGATGAGTTGGAGGCTGGAGAAAAGGTCGGGGGGAAATTGATAAAATCGGTGAAGTTTGCGGACGACCAAGCGCTAGTCAGCCAGTCAGCCCGTGGCTTTAAAAAAATGCTGGATGCATTGCAGGGACAGTGAAAAAGATACGGGATGAAGATAAATCAGAAGAAAACGAAAGTGATGTGACTTTAAAGAACAAAAAGGGCCAGTATAACGATAAAAGTAGGAGGTCAATATTTCAACCATTCAATATTTTTTAAAAGATTCATGGAACTTGCGATTTGGATTTATGAAAATATGTTTAGGATTTAACACTGGTGTATAATGTCTGTCCTGATTGAGCATGTGTTGAGCATATGAAGCAGAAATCTCGATCCTCATGCTCTCAGTTTGTCCCACCTCATCTGGTTTCATGTCTATTCGCGAGATACAGAGACTGATAGATTGTTCGACCAACCGCTGTAACTGCATTTAAAAGCTGCAAATACAGGTGGAAAGTTTGTTTCTTGATTATGATACTTAAATTTGTTTCTCCTCCTTCTCCAAGGCTTTCATTATCAGTTCCGCTCCTGTCTCGTCTGCAGTACTAATATGCTAATTTTATTATCCTCTCTCATACAGTATTTATTCATTACCTTATTCGGAGTGATCCAATACCATAAGAATATTTTACTGGTATTTATAGGCTGAATAAGTTGAATTAGTAAAATATGCAAGTTAACCCGTCTACTCCATCGACTAAAAAACACATGATGACAATTTATTCATGTATATCTTTCGGATGGCTACTATATTGGAATACCTAGTATCTAGACATACACAGGAGGGCATAGGGTGATTTCATTTATAATTAATTAACTATATCCCTGGGTGATTTTCTGCTTCAGTTTGTGCATATAATTTGAAAGTCAATTATCGGGATTGAAATTAATGTTGATCAGTTCTCATTGATTACTAATGGCTGCATAATTAGTTTAAGTAATCGCCATCTGATTGTGAGTGTGTTTGTACCTCGTAAATATATAGCCAGAGGCGGCTGTACACATCATCGGAGCCGTTCTCTGCACTACCCGCTCAGAACTATACGGATGAAGTGATTGGATTGTTCTGGTACCATTCTTCTTACGCTTAACAATTGAAAAGAATGCTAGATTTTAGGGAAGGAAGTAGAAGAAATCAAGACTTGTTTTTAACCACTCCACAATACCTACGGCCTTAAGGCGGGTAACAGGGTAGCATATTGATATAGAGAAATATACACCCAGATAGATGTTAAATAAAGCCCATATAGAATATGAGAAGGGCAATTTAGTTCTAGGAGAAAAAATTGGAACCCAGTCATCGCTGGTGCTATTCAGCATATTTGCAGTGTATTTGGTTATTTTGGTTATTGTTGGAGTCTTAGAGAAACTGAAATTGCTGTGGAGAATGTCGTCCAATCAGTGCCTGGCGTAAGAACTAATGAGAATATGAAATTTATTGCGTTTCCTTTGAGAAATAGGTGTTAAATTGCTATGCGTAAGGGTAAGAATCCGTGACAAATGATGTTGATGATGGGGTAGATAGTGGGAGTAGTTTAGGGCGATAGGATTTTAGGGTTTTTAAGGGAGGAGAAATTCCGAGAAGGATAGGTAAAGAGAGAAATGTAATGTGCCTTGAAATGATGTGAAAAGAGGTGAAAATAATTATTTTTGCAGTGAAGTATTATGTGCAGATCACGTTATTTGAGAACAGGGAGGTGGTAAAGCGGAGTGGGAATAATTCATCAAAATGTTTACAAATTTCTATTAGACCTGATGATGTCGGCTATTCAATGAAACCGGTCTTATCAAATGTAATTTTATTAAATCTACAATGTTTATCTCTTTTTATAGTACATAAATATTTGTATGAATAATAACCGTAATTATTTCCCAGAGTACTTTAATTTCCACTACGTTCTTAGAATAATATGAATATGATCAATTATTTACTATTATAAGGTCGTAATTTCCACCTAGTAACCATCCCCAGCATTAAATTAATTTATTTGCGGCTTGTGTTAAACGTTAGCCTCTTAATCGGGTCGTTCCCAATGCATTGGAAAATAGGATTCTCCATTTTTGTCTTTTTCGTATCCTATTGATGCCTAACAACCTCTGTAGGATAGAACCTCACCGTGTTATTGTCCCATTGATTTCATTAGTGACGGATCAGTTATCTGCCAAGTGTGGTAAAAGATTTTCCTGCGTTAAGTACCCGATCTCAGGGGGAATGCGAATTTCCATTTTACTTTTGCTGGTAAAAGTTCCTCGCTTATATGTTGCCATTGTGCGGCGAAAGTTTCATTTTTCTTACTTTCTTTCATTGCGAAAGAGGAAAAAACTGTGGAACGAGTTGGTAGCTTTTTTCGAAGAGTACCCTTTGGGATTTGGTAGAAACATCTTTCATTTAATATACGCGAGGGGTTTACGACTGTTAAGATATTCTTGTAAAGTTTTCTCGTTTTCAACTTTTATGTCTCATTTTAGCACAAATAAAAATTTGATTAGCCGATTGTGGTTACTTGAAATTCAGCAGACGAGACCAATGTCTTTTCTACGTTGCAAAGTTAATTTGGTTTCTGAGATTTACTTATGTTCCTTTAAGTGTGCTAACCATTGACAAGTTCTTGCAATAAACCTCTCGATTGAAATGGGCTTGTCAGTAATTTATTTTAAATAATTTGCCCTAGATGAAAATAGAAATTATTACTCTAACTTGTTTGATCAAAATTAAAATGAAATGACAGTGAAGACCAAATACAAATTCATCGTGCACATCACCATGCCGAACTATATTGATATAAATTCGTTTTCTTATCCGGTAAAAAACTTGCCTAAGAATGATATCTAATGAAACAGTATAGGTATCTATTAAATTTTTCCAAAAACTTTTTCCTTTTTTTCACTAATTGCCACCAGTTAGTAAAAGTACCTTTCTTTGCGAATTTATTGTAAAGCTTTGAGTATTTCTACGTTTTGTGCTCGACCACATCCACATAGCTGCCGTTTTATAAAACCGTTCTTGACACAGCAGTTTTGGTGCCACGAATACTCGCAAGTTCTATTTGTCAGTGACTGTGAATTAGTAATTTCGTTTTATATGGTAGTACATTAGTATATTCTGAAGACATTTTCGCAGTATAATTATTTTTATTCGTTGATGCTGAAAAATTTACTCCCACAAAAAGTCAGGAAAGGTAGAATTTAAACCTGAGTGATGCATCGGGACATTTATTTTCATCCCCGTCAAATATTTTTCATAGTTTGCATAGTACAGATTAGTAGCTAACTAAGAATTACATGACCTACTGGAAAATGACTTATTTTTTTTATGTAATAAGGTGTTTAAAGGTCATGAGTAGATCGTTTAGGAAATTTCTAATTTTTCTCTGACTCAAAAGGGGTTAATTCGTTGAATTTTCACATCTACATGTTTAACATCTCCAGTTATATGATGATATTCGTTTGCCATTCGATGAACTGGTTACTACTTCTAGTTACTGTTTATGATACTATCGCTGTCAAAATTATTGCCATATTTTACTTCAAGTGAATTTAATTCTGATACCTCTTACAATTCACGAGTTTTCTTAGATGGTAGTAATGAAGACACTTTAGGAAGGAAGAAAAAGGCACTTCACCTAAAGAAAATTACCAGTCACGGTCTTTGATAGCCTTCGACATTATTTACTATCTAATCTCTTTCTGCATGCATTGAAAGCTTTTTCATTTGGTACTTTGTTGTTGCTATTCTTTTATTCATTTGTTTTGTGCATTTCGAATCATCTTCTTGGCATCGGGTTGTCATCTTAATTGGACGATTCAGCTTTGCGACCATGATTATCTTAATGGTTGTAGTTCTATTTTCCTTTTCCGCATCTATTCACGCCTTTACTTCTACATACGTTTCCGTGTTATTGAATTATTGTGGTATTTTGCCTAAATCTTATAAAACATGCAGTGTTGCCATGAAGAAAGCTAAGTAACTGCTGCTTGGGCTGCCAAGGGCTAGCAATGTATGAAAGACGTTCCATCATCTATTCCGGTTTTTTCTTGTAGCTAGTTTCGCGCAGCCCTTTAATAAGGTGCATGGAGCAGTTAAGACTGTGGGCTTGTAACTGGCTTTGTTCTTAGAAACCAGGCTTTGTGTTTACCGAAATTATTTGAGCAAAAGAAGTAGTTACAAGCTTAAGCTTAATTTTCATTCTCTCCTGGCCGCGTGCATATTAGGATTAATTAGGAGGACGTGCATGTAGAGCTCAGCGCTTCACAATGGCTGGGTTTAAAACACATATATCACGCCGTCTTTCTGAATGCAGCATGCACGGTATGGCACGCCGGCGATGTAGAGAGATATTTTGGAGTTAGTGAAATTAATGCTGGGTCTCCGTTTCAGGCTGTCTGTTGAGCGTTTCCGCATTGATACCGCCAAAAGCAGCGTGTGATATTTTAAGCGGAAGCTGCGTGCATTAAGTCGCCTAAGGGATCGGAGTGTTTAAGGTTAATGCCACCGTAAATATTTTTCCGCACAATTGAATTTATGCAGAAATGTTGAGGGTGCAAATGATAGGACATGGACCGTAAACAATGAAGACTTATGCCTTTTGTATGGTTATTATCAGGTTTGCATATGGATTAATAAACACTTCTTTACCTATTATAGGTGTAATATTTGGTTATCCACGCTTGGATATAAAGTTATCAACTAACACTGTGCGTGATAGGTTTTTGAAATTGCATTATATTTAAGTAACGCTGAAAAACTTTACGCTTTTTTCTCTCAACTTTTACTTTGTTTATAAATTATTTTTCTTTTTTATAAATTTATTAAATGTTAGCTACCTAAAAGTTACATACGTGATTTTTGATCGTCTACCTTTTGCCGAAGGTCGTGAAAGTTGGGCCACTGGAGTAGAAGTACTAAAACACATTTGAAAGATAAAATGGATCTTTGGTGGTTTAAGTAATGGAGAGCTAAAGTTAAGTTCTGCAATCTGCTGTTATGTTACCTACTAAATATTATCTGAATTAATCTCTTCATTCATGATTCTTCTGGGACAAAATTATTTTATCTGCGTCCGGGGGCAAAGAACACATTTTTGCAGTAAGAAAAAGCTCTTAGAAATTAATATCACCTTTAATCAGATTCGTGCGCTCTTAATGCGGCGGAATGTGCTCATGGACGATATTGCGACGTATGCTGAAGTATTTAGCTTTACGTATCTGTGTAAGTCTCTAATTTAATATACTTCAAGTGAAGAATTACCATTATTCGTTGGGAGCAGTCATCTAATCTTATTGGTGAGGAGCTATATCAGAAGTTCGCAGGGTATCAGCGTCTTTCGGGATCCACGTACTATTTTGTTGTTAAAGCTCTATAATTTTGAATTGCTATTTGGCCATTGTATTAATTCCATGATTTCTGAGCTGGAAAACGTACTGTAAAACAGTACCCATTATCATGGGACATATTTGATCCCGTATCCTTGAAGGCTACGAGAAGTCACGCGTATTGGTGAATCGGATATATCCATCACGTTAATTGAATCTCGTGATTCGTAGCCTTCATCCAATCGTAATGTAATCCTGTGGTTCTCAAAAATCATTTGAAAAACTAAAAGTAAACTTAATTAAAAAAGTTCCTCTTATCTTTTTTTCTAACTGCAAGGGAATTAAATTCTCCCGTAAATGAATATATCACTTTTTTCGCACGCTGTGGTTGTGAGCTGTGACCGGGGAAAATTTTATGTAAGAAATTAAATTGGATTCGCACATCTTTGTCAATAGAATCACGAGATTTGATGGAATCAATTTCCTGGTCAGCAAACACTGATAGCTTGATATATCGGTCTAAATTAATTCGATCCAGGAATATTTAAAAAGATGATGAACTGATAGTTGAGGTATATAACAGTTAGCATGCATTTTTACAAATTGTCAATATTCGATTCCGTCTTGAAAAAAATATACTTTATTTTATCTCACACACATAAGTGTTTATTCCTCTATGCTATATAAAATGTTTAAAGGGAAAGCAACTGTGATTAGCTAAGGTTTAATTAAGTAAGAGATTAAGTGAGAGACTGTAATTGAGAGAGTGACATTGTGTGTGTCCTTATTATTGGATTGGTATATTTTCTGGAATATTCGTGCAGATTGATGATGTTCATGAAAGAAACGTTTGGTGAAAAGAGAAATACACAAATACCTAAAATGTCTTCTAATATTTTGTTATAAACACGAGTTGATAAGAGTTATAATGGAATTAATCTATGATTAGGTTGTTGAGATCACAATATGATTTAATGAATTTATTTATCGTGGAGATTTTTCGTTTTGGTTGAAACTTAAGCTGTAAAAACGAGTTGTAATCTTCATAGCCTATGTGGGGAGCAGTACCTACCTGTGTTGAAAACTAGAAGCAGGAATTAAAAGGGTCATGGCCGCACGCATAATCTTATCATTTTAATTTATATTATAGTCACATTTTACAAGAGAGAGGATCGTAGGTGGGTCTATAAATCTAATTCATCGAAAAACTCTTATGCGGTTGATGTTTCCATTCTACCAACTAATTCATAGCTCGTCACCAAAGCTGAGAAAACTCGAGCGTAAAACTAGGAGTGAGTTATTTGCAATTGACCTAAGCCTGAGGTTTTTCGGTCCCCGATTGCCGCGTCCTGGCTATAAAACGTGTTGGAGTTAATGATACGTTGGGGTGACTAATTTTTTACGATGCAATGCTGATATTTCATTCCTCCATAAACGAGCAGTTTATTTATAACGCTGTTATCTCTCTCGCCGCAACCCGCCTGGTTGTGCTGCAGGCCGGGCTGGGGGTTCCCGCGGTAACTTAAGCAGTACTTTCCTCAGTAATGTTCCTCATGAACCATTGCTTTGGCCCGATGGAGCAGCATGAAGCGGCTATGGGCCAACTTTTTTTTAGGAAAACCCCCTGAAATATATATGTCATTCACACGCAAAATTATATGCCCCGCAGCCCTCTTCTGGGTGTCGCTGCAGCCGAAAATACGGAGTCTAAGGAGTCGGCGGTTATCGATTGCAATTAAGCCGAAGAACATTTTCAGCCGTTCCAATTAAGGGCACAACACTGAAGTGAGGGTGAAAAGGGAGAGCAAAGAGTTGATGGTCGTATGGAGGAAAGGGCTGGGAACACAAATGGTCCGGGGGCAAAATTTAAGGCGCTCACTCTTTCATTTGTTTTCGTGCGAAGGGAAGGAACGGAAGAAGGTGAAATATGCGATGTTTAACTAGCGGAAGTTGCCTATTTATTCTCAACGGGAGGGATAAAAGTAGGAAATAATAGAATAGGTGTGATTTTACAGGAGAGAATATTAAACCTAACTTCTCTAATTAATTTATCTTGCAATGTATAGTTTTCCCGTGCTGTCACTTTATTTTTATTCTGGCGTCTAAGTTTCATTCTCTTTGGGTCTTTGTTACCAATCGTCCCTTGAAGCCTTTGTGACATTATATTGCTGAAATTATGTTCAACGTGGATTTAATTTCCAAATTTCAGAAACCTACGCATTCACACCGGTTTAATGTTATCAGCAATGAATCAAGAGGGGGAAATGAAATAAATAATAATAAATACAAACTAACACCAGCAGCAAAAAATCAAGTTCAGGCACACAGACGAATAGCAGTAGCGAAAAATCAGCGCAAATAATGCAAAGGAATAAGTGTGGAGAGAAACACATACGTCTTGGTCGACGATCATGTCAAACTTATTTGTAAACAATGTCTTCGATTGCCATGTAAAATGGAGCTCTGCAGAAATCTTCAAAGTTCCGGTAATTTTAACCAAAATCAGTATTCGGAGATAAAAGTAAGAATCATTTTGAAATATCTTTCGGTCAGTGTGCCTCTCAAGTGTGTGCGATTAATATTTCTAATTCAAATTTACAAATTAAATAATTGCCTTACGCAATAAGATATTTACGTGTACACCTAATGGGAAGGCTTTGACTCGTCTGGGGTTTAACCGGAGATTATTATTTACGTACGTGGAAAATAACATATTTACTGCGCAAGAAAGAAATTTATTTAACTTCAAAGGTTGAATGCCGTACTACGTTTGATTCTCGAGTATTATGGGAATGAAGATAGCTTCATACATGTATATATTCTAATTTATAATGCAACAATCCCTTTAGTCCGCAAGGGGATATAGCTATTTAAACTGAAAAAAATCACCAGAATTCGTCATATATTACTGAAGTACAAGTAATTTGGACCCGAAATCAGTATTTGACGATAGTAATAAGATTATTTATTGAATTATGTATCGGCTGGTGTGCGTTTCAAGTTTGCACAATAGGTATTTCCAATTAAAATTTTCAAATGAAACAATGGCTGCAAGCTGTAAGAAAGCCCTTTACATATATTTCTTCCGGGGAATTTTTTGACTCGACTGGGGTCGAACTGAGGGCCATTAGTTAAAAGAAAATTAGGGTATTTTCTGTCCAAGGATGGCATTTAACAAACCTTAAAGTTTCAAAGCTGTGCTAATAAATCGCTTAATTTATGAATTAGTTTATCTTTTTTGTGGATAGTGGCATTTAAGAAAAAGTAGGAATGAAATCTTCTAGGACTAAGGTGATAAATTTACGGGGATAGACTAAATTAAGGGCAGCGATAATGTATTTAAAAAGAAATGGGCTTAGAACAAATGTATTCACGGGGAAACATTGTTAGAGAAAAGCTGTTACTATTACAGACCCTGAATGATGACTTGAGGAGGCAGTAGAAGAATAATTTAGGTTTCAAGAAAATTTGGAGGAATAAATGTTACATTGTGGAGGGGCTATGCTATGATTATAGTGCGGTTATAAAACCTTAATTTAGCAAGCAATGTACGATTACTTAGTTTTATAGAGAAATTGATGGACAGAAGGAAGATAAGAAGGATGATGGGAGAAGAGATATAGTTTCCGTAGCAAATTTAATGACGGTCGCACTAATGAGAGGGAGCTAATTGAAGTCAATAGTGCGTTGCTTGTTAATAATTAATTATTAATAAATAAATATTTAGCTGGATGGTTATTTAAGGTGGCAACAGATAATCATTATTCAGTGACTGAGATGATGCAGGAATTAGCTAATATTACTGGTGACAATGTAAGAAAAAGATGAGTATAGCGGGTGTAACCTTAGTGGCCATATCTCATTGGTCGATTGAATGAAAACAAATCGCCGATACAGTGCTTGAAGTGGCGATGCGATTATCTACGTTCCCATCTCCTTCAAGAAGGCAATTCCCATTTCCTTTCCGAAATGTCTGCTCATATATTAGGCATGATACTAGTGGTTTCTTCTCTGTGCAGAAAAAGTTTTGTTCTAATTTTCTTTAAATTCAAAGAAATCGCTGTTAATTTGCTTATAGCGTGATTTTCCTTCGCCATTGATGTATATACTTATTTCTTAAATTTCTTAAATGATTTCCTGGCATAGTTTCAATAATTCATCCACGATGTCTGACATAAACATGTATGTACTCGCTATTCTTCAGTATATTTTGATTTTCATGTAATATTATATAGGTACCTACTTTACTGGCTCGTACTTTTTGTTTTCTCAAAATTCAATGAATATTGGACCCTTACAATTTCATTTTTTTATTTACAAGTAATAATTTTTCTCCTCTTATGCCAAATAACATTCTCAAGAGTTTCATTTCTTGTGTTTGCCAAGAATTTTTCTAATAAATTAAATGTTTCATTATTAAAGCCGATCATGGTCATATTAATATAGTAAAAAACATTCTTTGTTTTTATAGGAATGATTTCGTAAATATATGTGTGCATTACTTATACGTTACATACACAAAGAACCTAAGACAGTAGCGAGCAAAAGCAGTAAAATGTGGATTATCTATCAAATGAGTCCTCGTTTGCCAATAATTTACGACCAGACTACATGAAATTAAATTTTCGCAAGAAAAATAAAAAAAAATGCGCGCGACCCTTAATGGTTTTGGGAAGTGCCTGGGTGTAATAAGTATTTTAATTGAATATTGAAACTCTAAATGGAATGATAGGAATTTTCAAATTACGAGTCACCATTGGAAAATGCACAATCTCTTTTTGAGTTTACTATTGTTGGTAAATTATTTACCAAGTGTAAAATATTTTTTTATTATTATCATTATAAGTAATATTAAATTAGGTATCACTCTAAATTCTTAGATAAAATAGCTTCGCTTGACTCAATTATGTACATTATTTAACGTTTTAGAATGAATGGGTAGAGGGTATGAACCTGGGTTTCTACGTTTACATTTTAAAATTAAATATCTTGGTATTTACTCTCCAGTATTCGTGTGTTACAATAAGAACTGCAATACAAACACGCAGCGTGCATATCGCTCATTAGTCTCCTTTTATCCGACTCAGCAATAACGTGGCAGGATTTTACTTCATCTTTTGGAAAATCCCACGAAATATGTGGGGCAAGCCATTAACTGTGTAATTTAATCATTCGGTGCATAAGTGAGCTTAACATTATGAGGAGGACGGTTATCAGGTGTAATGAAGAGAGATTACGTGGTGAGAAATTCTGATTGCATCGATGGATTTTTATTTTTATTGGACCTTAGGGAATAGCGCCAAAACATTGAAATTGAAAATACATTCCTACTGTATTTTCGTTGCTAGTCCTATCACTTAACGACTAATTTTAATATCACATGCATGTGCGCATCTCATATCTGCTAATGGCTTTAAAGTGATAAAAAGTATATTAATAATCATGAAATGATCTCCGGAATTCAAACCTGTAAACCTTTGGCTTGTCAGACCTACGCGCTATCGACATGGTCTTCGCGGGCGGTAAGCAATTACCATAAAAATAGGAGAGCTGTCGGCGTAAATATTATACGTATGTAATAGTCACCGACATAAAATGTTTTTTGATATTTATAGACCAGGACGAGTGTTTACAGCAATGAGAAGCGTTGTTGAGGTGTCATTGAAGTCTTCTAGTTATCCATGACCTCGGCAAGATTTTATTAATCATAATATATGAGTAGGATTTCTATTTTCGTGTATATTGGATGAATACAAGTGGGTAGATGGGTGAAGGGAAAGGAAAATATATTTTGTGGGGAAAATAGTGTATCAAAAAGTGGTTTAAGAAGAAAATTTGGGAATGCGAATGGAAATCTGAAGGCAGTAGACTTTAAGAAGTACACCACTTTGCACGAAACATTTTCAAGCAGTGACCTAAGTATTTATTTACACGTTCGCACACTAGTGACCTAAATATGTATTTTTTTACACATTCGTTCACTATTGCATTTTTATAATATCTATAATTTAATGATATTATTATATAGTCAATATACCGAAACTGATATAGTTTGTGTGTCACGATGCGAAGAAAACAGCATGATCCACGGCATAATTGACTGAAAAGTGCTTTTTTCTTTTTGAAGTTAAAATAGCTCTAGCAGATCGAAAGTTAGTTGCATTATTAGCCTTACTGTGTTGACTGATGTTGGTTTCACATCTGCTATATTTCAATGAATAAACTTTGATGAATATCAAGTAATAATATCGGACCATAACTCATCGAATCATAGAATGATTATCTTCAAACCTTCAGCATATGGGGTGAGTGGCATTGAGATTTTGAAGAGAATTATAGAAAAAAGAGCATTAGGGTAGTGGGATTCTGGAAGGAGTAGTGTCCTACATTTAGATGAAATGCTATTAATACATTTACCATCCAGAGTGATAGAAAGCGTATTTTCGACTATGGTACGTGAAACTAAACGAATAGTAGCCAAGAATCGTTAGGAATTTGTTATAATTGGTGAGCTAATAAGTTTCCTTTTATGAAAATAAAATCTCTTCCTTATCAAATCTCGATGTCTTTAAAGAGATTAGGCGTTAGGTGCATTAATGGTATGCTTTCGAAAAGACGCTTGAGGTCAGCGACATCTTCCGAAACATAATGTAATTGAAAGAGTCGATTTTGGACCCGATCCATCTTGGCTCCGAGGTTCGAGCGCAATCATGACTGACGAACGTGCGTGGAAAGGGTGGGTGTGGGTCGATCGCTGTTCCGGACTGCGCGAGAGACGAGAAGGGCATTCGGTAAGAGATGGGGATGGGATGAGGGTGGGTGGAGTGGAAGGTTGTTGATGGGGTGCGGGATGGGAGGGGGCGGAGATAATAGGAGGGTCGGACCTAAGATGGGATGGTGGCCGGAGCCAAGAGTGGTTTGCGGGTGAGGAGGAGGTGAGGGAGGGAGAGGCGGGGGAATGAGTTGGAGGAGGCGATTAGGGAGTTTGGGGAGGGCGCCAAAGGGGGGGGGGGGGGGGAGGAGTGAATCGAACGGCTGAGAGCGTTCCTTGCGGGAGGTCGTGGAAGGCTTGAGGAAAAAGTGCCTTTATGTCGCAAGTCCAAGTTTTAGGATCCGAGTTGAGAAGGTCTCTTTTCTCCCGGAAACTTAAGGCGAGGAACCGAAAAGCTCTATTTCGCTCACCGCCTCCCCCTCAACACCCTCCCCCCCCCCCCCCCCCCGCGAGTTTGCCGCTCAATGCACGGGTGGGTCGAACGCGTGGCAGCTTGTGTCGTCCCCCGCCTCTTCCTTGTGACCTCATATGCCTGCCTGCCACGTCTACGCCCTTCTCTCCTCTCCCCTCCTATTCCCTCAACTCTTCCTCCGCTCCCTCCCCTTCTAATTCACAGCCGTGGTGTATAAGGATCAGGGAAAGGAGGTGGGAGGAGGACTCTGGGCTAAGTACGATAATGAAAAGCGATGGCGTTCCTGAACGGCAGTCGAGATTAACCAAGGAGGGGCACAGAAGGGAAAATTAGTACAGGGAAATTGTGTTGAAAAAGGGAGAGAGAAAGGAGGGAAGAAGAAGGAAGAAAGGTGGCTGAGAGCAATGTTAGTAAAAAAAAGTTCGAGCCTTGCGTGGTAACCGAGTAACAGAAAATATTCGAGGGATTGCTTTCTTGGCTTAATTTAGACTCTGAAAGTAGAAGCAGAATAGTTGAGAAAGCTCTCTAGTGGTGAAATGTGTGCTGAAATGTCATGTGGCGTGCTCGGTTACGTACAAAATGGAAATTTATTGAAGATGGCGCAATGCCGGCCCAGGGTCGCTGAATGCTTTTCCACCGTTTTTAATTCCAGATGCTATACCACCACCGCGTATGCCTTGGTTTCAATTTGATGCGTCATTAACTTTTTTCTCCATAAGTAACGTGATTGAAGTCAAACTTAAATGGGAATATAAGCGCGGGACTTAAGGTTGGACGGACGTAGTGCTCGCTCTCTTGTTCCTCATAACGTATAAACCCCTGCCACACGCCCTTGCGACAGCTGGCTGGCTAAAATGTTGATGAAATTGATTAAAATGATCGGTTAGTTCTACGTTGACTCCATGCATTTTTCAAAAAACACTAGCGAAAACATTTTGAGGTTTTCCCATCAGTTAAGAGCTACGATTGCGTAATTTCACTAAATTTGGGATTCGATTTTAAATAATCAATCAACTGCTCTAGTACAACTTATTTATCAGTATTTTTTCTTAACGTTACTTCACACTTGAAATGTAATTCATGCCCATCTTGATAAGAAAGAAAATCCAGTTATCACATCATTTAACCGCGGTTTAATTCTGCGGCAACTAGGCGGAATTTTTATAATTTATGGCTTCAATGAGCACAAAGCTTCGCTTACATTCCTTAAGAACCTAAAAACAGTTGATTCATGAACAGCAATGTGATCACTTAAACCTAAAAAAAACTGCCAATGGCGAAAAACCTTAATGATATAAGCAACTGAATAATGGTAGCTCTTGGAATCTCCAGCGGTCCGTCGAAAGTCTAATATGATTGTGTATTTCTCCCAGAAGCAGATGAGTTTCTTCTTTATTAAATCAGAGTTATATATAAATTCATAGTTAATACGGAGGTATACTCCGTATTAACTCTGAATCGTGACATGATAAAAATGGATCACTTCGGTCTCTAATTAATCAGTTTATCCTTTTTGGTGGAATGTCAGCATCCTCAACATCTGCAATTTCTTCAATTTCCTGCGACTCACGAATCTCAGCAAACTGCCAGTCGTCTATGTTTGATATCTCTGATCGCGACTTAAACCTACCCGGAGGTTCGGAAATCAGCGGCTTTTGAACCGGGGTTTAGACGATGGCTGACGTAAAACTCGTTCTACCTAGCAAAAAACAGCGGTTTGGGCCATTTCCCCTAACCAACGTCTAAACCGCGGTTTTAACCTCGTTCTTGCAATCCTCCCCTAGAGTTTGCCTACCATACACTCTTACAGTGGGTTCTAGGTGGCTATTTGAGTTTAGGTGTCTGGTGGAAGTAATGGAAATAACTTCTGGTGGAGCCACACTTGCCAGATAAGACGACGAGCCAGGCCGAAGGCCACCGAGGATATTCCTCGAGCATTTAAGAGATGGTGATACTTTAAAAATATTAATGTTGTAGACAAGGTGAATCTAAACGCCATGAAGTCTGTAGAAAATGAATTCTGGAATGAGGGCCGCCTGACAGTGGGAGAGGAAAGGTCACCGCGGTGTATCATCGTACGAAATCATCGCAGAGCGGCAGAAAGATAGAAAGGTATAAGAATTAGTAATACATAGTGGATGTTGCTTTAGTCCATCATCATCCTCAGTCGGCAATGCTTATATTGTTTGGAATCAGCTCTCCTTTCGATTCTCATATCGGCTAACCTCTTCATATTCGCATAGTACTCCTCTTTCACATTACTCACCACTTGTTCTGCATATCTTATTCTAAGTCTTCCTTTGCCATTCTTCCCATTCACTCTCGCCGAGACGATTATCTTCATCCGGCTGTCATGCCTCAAGTATTGGCCGATTAGATTGTCCTGCTTTCTTTTTACGGTTTTCAACAGACTTTCTTTTCTCCCACTCTTTAAAGGACTTCCTTGTTAGTCCTTCGGTCGCTCCGTTTTATCTTCATCATTCTTCGGAAGTGCCACATTTCAAATGCTTCCAGTCTTGACCTCTCTTCTGATGTCATCGTCCACCACCATTAAGAATCATTCTTTAGACGGAGGATTTATTGAAGTGTTTCCTTACCTTCAAGCTTACATTTCCAGCTCTAAGTGGATTCTTCTCTCGGTGGAATGCCCTCTTCGCGCGGGCTTCTATTCTATTGACTTTTCGTGCTTTCCATCGCTGGTTTCTCGGCTTTTCATATAGCAATAGGTACTCACTCACCTCTTCTGGCTATTTTTTCCGAGTGTAATGTTGGCCTTGGCCTCTTCACTTCTGCTGCATATTAATATGTTCTTTTTATTTATCTTCAGGTAATGGTGGTAATTTTAGGGAATGGTGGTGGTGAATGCCTAGCCAACTTATATGGGCCTTATTTAAAATTATTTATGCCCCTGTCATGACCGATATGCCACAGGTGAACCGCAGCATATTGATGTTTTGTCAGCTCATATTCACTCCTGAATCCTTATCTTTGAATTCATTGATGTCTTTCTCGATTTGGATTGCGTTTTATGACTTTGGTCATCGTATGAGACTTCAAATTCCCATAGAATCCTAAACATCGAAATTCATTCCACATGGTAAAAAGTCTTTTCCAAATCGACAAAGGGCCTGAGCGTCTGTTTGTTCGCCTCAATTTTCTTCTCTACGAGCAGCCTTAGGGGAAAAATTGGTTCTCTTGTGCCCTTTCTTTCTGTAAAACCAAATTGGTAATCCGACTTATAGTTCTAAAGTGTTGCACAGTTCTCATCCTTCATCTTTTAGGGAATGGTGATGATGATGTTCTCAAAGCCCTTGCATCTCTCCTGTTGAGGTCAAAGATAGTACTGTACAGCCTGGTTTATGTTTTCCCTCCTGCATTTTAAATAAACTTGGCATGGGCATAATCAATTCCCGAAGACTTATTCATCCACATTGATTTCATATGAGAATGATATTAGAAGGGTTTGTAAATCAGCACAGAAGAGTGACCGAAGATTACCTGTGGCAGATAAAGAAGTCTCAAAGAATTTGTTTGATTCCGTGTTTTATGCCAAATTTTACCCAAAGGGAGGATGAGGAAAACTGCATAAGATCAGCAAAAGAGCCTAATAAGGATGAAGGTAAAGCAGGGACATATCACAGCCAGAAAGCTTGTTCTTTTTGTAAAAGAAATTGCTTATTTGTCCCAAAAATTTCAGGAATAGGTTTAAACATCATAAAAGTGGTACTTAGCTACATTAGGGTAATGCCAGAAGAAATCAGGTGGATTCTTAATGGATTATACATATATGATTAGGCAAACGTTTAGGAGCAGAAGAATGATCGTAATCTCCGTGGGTCTGATGTAAATACATTACTAACACCTACGTAGCAATTATTTGAAGCAAACTCGGGGGCCAGGAAAGTGTCATTTCCTTAGAATACTATGCTTTGGCCAAGAAGCAGTCGTTGAAGTAAAGAGGAAGAAATCAATATGTGATTTAGCGAAAATGTTATAAGAACGTTATATATTGGCAGCACATGAAGAAAGGAGCAAGTGATGCGTTGGAAAGAACAGCAGGATTGAGAATCTGGAAATGACAAAATTAGGGACAAGGACTTGAAGATTTTCTCACATAAGTTTTGATTTCCATTCTAAGGTAACCTGGAATGAAAAATTAAGAGGCCTGTAGAATCATAGCTTGATTTTACATGCGAAAAAATTAGCGCGTGGCTGGGGATAACTAATTATAAGGTGATAATATGATTTCAGGAAGGTGAAAACGTGGATGCTATATGAGCGTTGAGGATGCTGATCGAAAGGAATATTGAATATGGCCACGGCGAGTTTTGTGGACTTAGAGACGGCATATGATGTTGTCAGATTGGGCTAGGATGATGAAGTTTTGGTAGAAGTTAGTGAACGATTGAAAGGGTAGCAAACTAGCCTGCAAGGGTAAGAGTTGCCGGATGGGAAATCTGAAAGGGCAACGGGAGACCGGGAGTGAGGCTAACTCCCTCATTATCAATCTAAACTCGAAGGATATGGCTAGATAGGCGAGGGAGGGGATGGGCATTGATGGATAGGTAGGAAAATGGATGGGTAGGAACGTGGGACAATGGGGGCGTTTACTCGGAACCGAAATCGCAATTTTGTACACGAAATCGTTAGATGGAAACGAAAAAATAATTTTAGTGAAAAAAATAATCTTCTAACCGCAACCATTCACTCATAAATCAAAAATTTTAACAAGCAAAAGGTGACGCCCACCGAAAATGCTGCTGTGATAACATTGACGTCATTTTCCTCCCGTCCTTGACTGCTTTTAGGAGAGGGGAAGGGAGTGGACGGGGATTCTCGGAAGGTCTGCTCGCACAGATGCTGTCGTAATCACTCCCATTGGCCGAGTCAGCTGTGTCCCCCCCCATTGCGATAAGGCAAAGTAGCTTCGCGGGCTCAGTTGTGATTGGACGAAGTCGATGTACGTCAGAGGTTGTACCACACCCACTTTTCCGAAAGGGTTAAAAACATCAGTTTTTCGACGCCTATAACTCGGGAAACAATTGACGGATCAAAAAAGGAAAAAATACGGGTCTTTTTATTTTACAAACTATCAGATTCGGCAATAAAAAAATATGGTGAACGACCCCATTGACTTAATTCGGGAGTATCTTAGTTGAAAATTATTTAAGTAGTGAGTGTATCAGATGAGAAATTGTGGTGGCCAAGTAATTGTAGGTGTAGAGGAGTGGATTAGACAATGGTCTTTAAGCCCCGTATTCAGAAGAATTAAAATATGGATTTTCTCTGTCATTTGCTTATTATAGTTTCGTTTATAATTCTGATTTAACTATTCGTTTCCTTAAATACTCTATCTCGATGGCATATCTTCTCTGCACGGTGAATTTGTAACATAAGTTTTCTCATTTACATTATTTAGGCGTAATAAATGAATTAAGCACCCCTTACAAAGAAGGCGAGGCGAGGGGGTGCGTATACTAGGATTCCTGTAGTGTCTTATGCGGGTATTCTCTAGGCAGGACCCCTGATAGCTTAACTGGCTTTACAGCTATGCCGGCGCCTAATCTGCGAACAAACAAGCCCTTCTCTTCGCCTGGGTATATTCAACTCCTGTCATCTGAGTCACCTGGGTATATTCAACTCCTGAGTTCTGGGGAATTTAGATACCTAACCTTTCAATCAAACGTTTCTCCTTTTGCTTGTCGCCCGTGTTCTATCTTACCCCGTTCGAAATCTGTCTCCGATTTAATTACTCTCTGCCCATACTTTTATTTCTGGTGCGTTTTCATGTTATCGAACTGCATTGATAAACCTAGATTTGGTATGGTGCCGTGCAGAACGCAAGACCAACAATTCCAGAGTCAATAGGCTGACAAGGTTTTCTTTTCCGTTTTCATTATTACTGAAGTTTTGAAAGCCAACGGAGCCAACATTTTGTGACCAGAGAGAGGTTTGCGTGAAAGTTCTGAAATTTACACAGTAAAAGTTTGACTTCCAGTCTGATTAGCTTTAGAGCTCCGTTTTTCCAAATATTTTGTTTACCTAGCATCATCAACTATTTTTCAAAGCCATAGATACCTCTTTCTTTAATTTAGAATTTAATTGTATTTTAATGTTTTGCCTTAGTAATTTTTCATTTTTAAGATTGCTAATTTGCTCACAGTGCCGATGAATCTTTATTATCCTGTTTATAAGCAATAAGTGTGCCTCAGATAATTTGTTGATAAGTCTTTTTTTTGGTCAAAAGTTTGGTCATTTTATTATTACTCGGTAGTGCGAGTGGATCGTTAAAACTTTTTTGCTTTCAAAGACTTAAGTGGAATGTTTGTGCTGGAATATCCGAGACTATTTTTTGCCAGTTTCACCAGAGGATGAAGGGTAAATATATAGAGCTTTGCGTATTACTGAACCCAATATTGATAGACTGTCTAATATTTGAAATGGTGCTAGTGAATTATCTTGTGGCGGTTAACATGTAATCTAAATGGACACTATAGGCTTTTACTTATTTGTTCTTCCCAAAAATCCTTGGTGCATCGAATTTGCGAACTTGCCAAAAAATGGGTGATGGTAGATATCATAGCGGTTGAGTGAAGAGTTATCGTTTTTTAAATTATGCTTTAAACCTTTTTATATTTTGTATCAGACTAGACAGGCGACTCGCATACCCTTCCACGACCCCACTCCTTGGTCCTGAGCACATCAAGGCACGTCATCATCGTGGAGTCACTCCATCATTTCAAGGCGAAATGCTCGCGCGAGGAGTAGCGAATGCTCGCCGTGGCTCGCTGCCAATGCACAAGTGACACGGAGGGGAGGACAGACGGGACGAAAACATGGGAAATGGAAAGAGGGTGATGTGCTATATGTTTTAATCGGAAAACGTGACTTCTTGAGCCGGCGGAGGAGTGCTAGGCGGACGGTTTTTGGAATTGAAAGGGGAGTGGGAGGGGGAAAGGACGTGCTGGCGCCGGAACGCACAAAACCTGAAAGGAAATGTTTGTGTTTACGTTGGGGAAATGGCTCTTGAGTGAAATGAAATGTCGGGGGAAGTTATAAAAATCCTATTAGGGAAGTTTTGGAAATTATAAAGGAGGAGGGGAGGAGAAGTCGAAGAGGGGGAGGGGGGTGGCCGGAGTGGAAGATTATTTGGCGGGGAGGAGTGCAAAAGGGTTTGCTGGGAGGTTCTTGAGTACTGGAGGAAGCTAAGGATGGGACTAGGAGGGAGGGAGAAAGTTTGGAAGATAATCAAAATCTGGCGGCACTTCTAACTATCGAATGTTCTGGTCTCGGCCATGGCGGGAAAGACTTTCTCGGTTGGGGGTGAGGGAAATGGGAGAATAACGCGCAAACTTACGTCGAGTGAGTCATGGGATGAGGGAGGGTAATTAGATGCTCCGATGACCGTTCCCCGGCGCACGGGGAAAATATGAGTGGAGGGAGAAGTAGCTGAGGAAATAAATCTTACGATGAGTTTGGGTCTTCCAATTGATACTTATCTCTCTGAAATGAAGGTGGATAGAGTGACTCGCATCCCTAATTTTGCACCCATTGTGAATCATTCCTAACTCGTCGTTTCATCTCCTTAGGAGTTGTTTGTAGTAAAATGGCCATTCTTTCTGAATTCTCGACACGTGCTTAATTTCTTTTAATATTTATTTTCTTCTAGCATGAAAGGGCATTCTACTAAGTTATATTTAAGATTCCTGGAAACATTGGTACCACTACTCATTGTAACACTTAGCGGAGTATCCTTAGGTATCTTTTTCAGCTATTTGTACTTATTTTCTTTTGTGCCATCTAGAAAAACTTTCTCCATCCCTTTTGCACTTTCTTTCTCCGTTCCTTTCCCGTTCTAACAATGCCTTAAATACTCCACTAAGTTTCCTCTCTTACTACACTCATCTTCACCTCTCTTTTGTATGTCGCGTATTTGAGTTTCCTCTTGACTTTTCCTTTTTTCCTCGCCCACCTTTTGAATATCTCCTTATCCCTGTATTGTATCATTCTCACGTCTTCTTTCAATTTCTGCATCCCAATTGTTTTCTCCCATATTTGGCTCTCTCGACTTTCTTTCTTTCATAGAATAACTCTATTCAAAATCATACCTTTTGAAGGTTATTTTACCATGTCCATTAAGAGCCTAGACTAAAAGTTCCATCCTCTTGGTTGCCTCTCTCCTTCATGTTCATCCTAATATGGATTATTTTGTTCCGGCAAATTTATTTCCACGTAGTTATGATTTCGGCAGAAAATTCTGGCCAAGTACCTGAATTTCTCTATCAGTACGATCAGTACCAAGCTTGCTCTTTTTTTTGTTATTATTTGATTTGGCATTCTCGGCTTTCAGAGTTTTTAAGACTCATATCATACAAAAGTACGTTGGCGAGATGAACTGGTGTAATGAGCTTTCTTTATTGTAATTTTAATTTTATGTGCATATCCTATCTCTCATTATCTCATTATCCTCAGCTCTTACGTTGCTGAAATTTCCTCATCTTGTAATTTAAAATATACATAGTTTTTTTTGCGGGATATCGTTCATTTTACCATTTCCATTCATGATATTCATCTACTGCCCTTGATGCTTGAACGTGATGAACACTCATATTGAATTGATTTCTAAAATTAATACTCCTTCTTTTTATGAGAAACATTAATTTAAATTTTTAATCCTTAATATTCTCTTTTTTCCCTTTTCATTATCGGCTGAATTCGCTGATTAATGCACTCATTTTTCTTTTTTTTTGTTTGCAATAGGGATGTACATTTTCCTGTTTAATTCATTTAAAATTCTGGTTAATGCATAGGACACAAAAACTAGAAACATATTTTCCTTCGCACAATTATTCTACTGGGTATAACTTATTAGTGTGAAATCTCTTGTTCCCTTCTATTTTTCAGCGGTGATTTTTCCCCTTCCTCTTTCTCTAACGCTGCCTTCTGTCTCTGCTATACTTTTCTCATCCTTCTTTCTTTATCTGGCACTTCATTTCTGGTGTTTTGTGCCATTTCAATCTAATAATCGCATTTCTTCGCACCTTCCTTCCCCTAAACCTGCTATGAACTAAATGTGTAGTGGAATTCCTACATTGTTAAAATGTTGCTCATGGCATTGTTTCTATTGAATTGATCCTTCTTGTAATTCTGCGACGCAGAAAAAAGCCTTTTGAAAAGTTGATTGTGGATTAATTTGCGCGCATGAGATCCTAAATTGACTATGGCTTTGGTAAGTAATTTGGCTTCATTCCATTGACCATGAGATCAAAATCAATACTTAAGGGTTCCTTGGAGAGAACTTGAAGGATAGCACTCCGTCTTTTTAATGGGGTAAAGAACTTTACACTCTCTAACGACTTTAGTTAATATGGGGCTGATTACAATGCCATCTCTCTGTAAACCCATATAATGCTTGTAATCCACGCGTATCTCCAATGGAGCCTTTCTCCTCGTTTGTGACTTCAACCCATTACGACCGACATAGTCTTCCTTTAGGAGGCTAAGGCTTTTGAAGATTACTAAAAACAATTATCAGTGATAACGTAAGGCGTTAGCATACTGTCTCACGTTGATCATTTGCGGAGTGTTTGGGCTAGATGAAATTCAAACTTGTATCCTTAATGGCTTTCGTCCGAATTGATGAGACCGCATTGTCCTCGATTTTGTACTACTTGTCAATTCCTGTCGAAAGACGGAATGAAAAACAGGAAAATGCCATAAGAATCCTCGATGTGTGTGCTGCCTTGTCGAAAGCGCAAGCATCGTATGGCCCAAAGGAATTGATATAAAAACCTCTTTATTTGTGATCAGCATCGTGCTAATAAAATACATTTTTCCTCATTATACTGCGATAATTATTGAGGATTTAATATAAAATTCTCATTAATATGGAAATAAATGGCCACTAATTACCAAGTTGGAATCCTCGTTTGAAGTCGTGATAGACTTCTTATGATATAGGCCTTGAAACTTTGATCGTGATATTCTAATATCACGTTTGGTAACATGCTATAGTTTTTTATTGTGATGTATTTTAATGACTATTAGTCTATTATTGAGTTGATATTTTAAACGACTGGGTTTGTTCAAATCTCATCTGTAACTTACTATCAGGTATGCGTTTGTAGGCGTCTAATGCCTTTTTCTAATTTTCATGAAGACTACTACTACTACACATGAATTTTTACAAACAACGCCAACGATGACCAATTTTAGTTGTGTATGAAAATATTTATCTTGGATGTCGAAGTATGATGATTTCATTATGAATTCCTTACTGGAGTGAGAAAATATAGAAACGTTATGCATTAAGCAGCGCTAAATTTGTTGCTACTATTTTGGTTGTGTATCAGTTATAACTTCTCCAACCATATTTATACGGCTGAATTGTATTTCCAGTTGTTTTTCTTTTTTATCTAAAGCCATGAAAGAGCATTTTATTTTGACCTCCCCGTGAAAAGCATAAAATGTATGACATTTCCACGTTAATATTGCCGCCCTAATGAAGGTGATGACATTTAATCTCATGTTTTGCGGTTTGAATTTAGCTCATATGTCTGTTAACGCGAACGCATTAGTGTTTGAGCGTAAGAAGCGGGAAATGTAATTCGTTTTTTTAATTACTTGCATATAAATAGATTCCATCGAAATTTAGAGTAATTTGTGAGTGTGCGTGCAGTTGGCTGTAGAGAGTTTTTCGCGCGATTTCATAACGGTGAATTGAGTAGGCAATAAATCGGGAAGCAATTTCGTAATTGGAGCGGAAAATTTAATGTTCGCGTAATGTAGTGCTATGCTTAACCAGGAGAAGAATATTTATTTTCTGATCAGACTTCACTATTTGCATCATCCCTATTGATTAGTAAGTACGCCAATCAGTCGTTTTGAAATTAGTGACCTCATGCGTAGATTATTGAGTCTATTTTAAGGAAATGATGTCGTACTGCATTAGTTTTACGTTTTATTATCTGTATTTATCGTAATATTTTATTTTATGGTTCAACGTGTGTTGATCATTACTTTTATAAACACATTATCTAATTCAGAGACGTATAATGATGAATTATGATTCTTTTGTTGTTCTGGTAGCAAATGCAATACGTTAATTGAAATCCAGTTTAAACTGGAGTATTTCAATGAGATTACATGTGTACTTTTTCGTTTCTTTATCATTCTTGCTCCCTCAGCAGATATGTTCATTCCATTAAAAATATATTTTCCTACTCGTATTATAGCGTTCTTTTCTCCTCAACTTCATCCAGGATTTCATTTGATAGCTTATGTTACTATTTCACATAGCTCTTGATAAGCCTAGTTTCCTTCATTCTTTCATTTTTTAATATACCTATACACCAGGATCTCTTGTGGCTATTAATCCAGGTATTTGTTAGCACTTGGGCACGTGTACGTATTATCAAATAATTCACTTTATAACCACTGTTATTTTTCGTTTTTCATTCTTTTTACCGTGCCTCCCTCTCATACCTGGATTATAATTGTATTATTTCGGACCTACATCAACTCTTCAAACAGTGAAACTCATTAGCCCATTGTTGACTACCCTCTGCCCTGAATTTCTGTTCATTACCGAAGCCACCCCCTTCAATTTTACCAGCATATTCTGAGGGACACGTTTCAACTGGTAACTAGTTGGATGAGTAAATGACGCCTGATACTGTGATCTGTATGGTAACTAGTTATTTGCTTTTGTAGTAATTTTTTGATCAAATATTTTGTGGCCATGGTGAGTTAGATATAATCGCTTTTCTCGAGGATGTATGCGTGTAATGTTAGTTTGGATGGAGAGATAAATGGTGGGAGGTATTCGGAGCAAAAACAGGACCTCATATGAAAGATAGAAAGTCGTGGAATGACACAATGTCCATCCAAATGTACTTTAACTGGTAGAACAACAGTCGGTATTTATGAAAATGATTTTCTCATCCATTTTCATCGAGTGCCGAATTTCAGAAGTAATGTTTTCAGGAATTATAACAAAATCACGGATTCCTGTAAGTAGTCACATTCTGTAACTATTTTGTAAATGTTCCTCGCATTGATATTGTAAGTAGGTAAAGTACAAGAGAATGGTTTGATTCTTTCAGAAAGAGTGAGTATTTTCTTCGGGCATCATCTTTTAGAATGTAAATTCATAATAGTTGCATGAAATTCTCACTCCTGGAGACAAATACCTGTGCAGTGTTAGCCTTCCTTTAATAAGTAATGGTTCTCATCACCTTTTCTCCTTCTGTTCGCATGAAATCCTGAAAAGCACAAACAAATTTCTTGATTTTCTTCTTCCGAACTTCAATTTTGGCAACATTATTTTGTAGAATTATAAAATTTTGTGTTTTTTGACTAATTATTTATCGCAGAGTATTTTACGTTTTCTTTTTATAGCGCATTTCTGTTTGTTCCGACCTCGGTAATGGCATTTAATCCATCCATTCGTATCTGCTGTTCATCGGTGGATGATACGGCAGTGTTGAGAATCGTATTTTAACAGTTACAATATATTGGTTTGTCAAGTTCAGTTTTCGTATTTAAAACAGTTCACTGAAAAAATACAGGGCAAGACGATAATTGTTTGAGCAACAGTTATAAACCCAAGTGTAGATATCCAACGTCGTAATGTTTATTTTATGGCTGCTTCTGTAGGGCTTGTATTTTAAGTTGCAATTAATGACATGTATCCATCCGTGTAAACTTTCTACGATACAGGTAACTGTGAGAGTCATTGCCTTTGCACTGTAGAATATTGAATTAGATTATAAAAAATTTTAGTTACAATTAAAAATGGAGGACGCTCCAACATTTACTTCGCAAACAAATTAACGAATTTCAGTGATTTATTCTATGAGAACGGGCGGTGATAGAAATGTAAGTTATCAGAAAATATATGGTTTTTAAGTTTCTTCTGAAGTTATGGTACCCATAATTCTGGAAAATCCGTGATTCAAGTAGGAAATGTATTTAAAAATTACTAAAAGATTTTTAAAAGGGTTTGTTTACCATGCTGTTTTTTATTTTTGTTTTTTTTTTTATTTTGTTGGTTGAATAAATATCTCTTTGTCTTATCGGCCTCTGGGCAAACTTTCTAGTGCCGAAGTACTGCTTTTACCGTGAAAGAAATAAAAAAAAACAATTTGCGCACCCCCGTCTCTGTATCTTATTCGGATATATGCCAATATTATCACAGTTATATTCCTATCTGGGGAGGGAACGCAGGTAGGGTGGGGTGTGTGATTCTATCGTTGTGCGTCTAAGATTGGGAGAGCTGTTCTGAAGACATGGGGACCCATATGACTGATGAAACGAAGGCGTCGACTTGGGAAGACAATGAGGGGAAGTGACATGGCTCTGTAGAGGGAGACAATGGCGCGAGAGAGGTGTGAATCGATGATGGCTGATGAAATTGCGTCGTAGAAAGTAGATGTCTAATGTTCAACAGTTAAATCAACATAATTGATTGTCATTCGCCGAAGTATTCACGCATTGAATGTCTTGATGCGAATAGCATGTTTTCCTCCTCAGAGTTTGCTGTTTGTTCACTAATATTGATATTTAGCCTAAAAATGAGAATGAATTTTTGAAAGGTATATTAATTCTGAGCACACATATTGTTTTTTCAAGTGATTTTTTTTACCATGAAGCAATTTTTTTATTTAGAGTTTTTCATGAATATTCATTAACTATAAACCCCTGCTGACAATTGCTCGCAGTTGGAATCGAACTAGGGCTGATGGTTTGAAGTGTCAGGGGGTTGAAATCGAAAATATACTACTTAAGATTGTTTAAATATTATTTATCCAACCTCTTGATGGTTTTCTCTCTGTGTTTATCCCTCGGGGTGCCGGAAAGCAACGGGTTGTTGAAGACAGAAACGGTTCTCTCTGTCGCATATCGACGGCGGGTGATAGAGCAATTTTCCTCGGTCGCAATTGACCCCGCGGAGGAAGAGTTAGGAGAGAGAGAGAGAGGGGGGAGAGAGGAGAGCAAGAGAGAGAGAGAGGTAGAGAAAAAAAGACGTTAATGGCGGTGCTAAGGGCTCGTTCCGCCCGCGAGTACGTGACGGAAAATCGACCCATTGTGCGTGAGGAGGGCCGCTCGTGAATGCGGCCGTGATGTGCGGGGCGTTCTGTATGCGTGCCTGCGGAGCGGTGGTTGCAGTGGAGGGTCTCATGGGGAGGGAGGGAGAGAGAGGGACGACAATGAGTTAGAATGGTGAGCTTAATGGGCGCAAGGGTTTTAGGAGGAGGGTTCGGAAGCGTTCAGTGACGCGGGACAGCTTGCGCACGGCGGAGGAAGCCGGGGGCCTCTCACATTCCCACCGCGACGTGACTCCGTATCATTGGCGGGCGATCTCCGTCATAACGAGCGGGTGTCCTGTCGGTGGCCTCGTTCTGCCGAGGGAAATAATCGCGCCTGCGATCATCTTTCTGTCCATCGTCGTCTGGCCGCAATGATTCCTCTGTTGATCGCAGGGTGTTGGGATGGAGCGTGGTTGAACTGTGTTGGAGTGGTAATGGGGAATGGAGCTTGGGCCTCTAGAATACCCGGGCGTGGCTGAAGTAGCGATCGTCTAATAAAGCCTCTCATTGTTTCCGTTTACATTTATTGCTATCGTTTTGGCGGCATTAATGATATTGCGAATGAACTGAAGTAGCTCACCTCTCGCCTCCCTTGCTGAGGGAAATCCTGTGAGAGAATTAATGCCGAGGAAGCGATGAGGAACCTCTCATTACTCGGGAGTCATTACTGGTGAAATGACTATAATCAGGTATTAGGTGCAGATTGTGAAATGCAATGTAAATCGTAAACCCATGTGTCTTATGCATTAAAAACCTCCTATTTAACTGCTAGCAAAATTTTCTAGATACCCTTATAGTATCCAGAAAACGACCATTGGAGTGTAGTTTTTGTTTTTGAGGCCGTAGAGCTCTATCTTCCTCTAATATAACCGGAGAGTACTCGAAGTTATCATACTATTTGTCTGGCAAACAATGAATCCATTAAGTGCCGCATGCCCATACTACACTTTGTTTTTTATTGTTACATATAATATGTTATCCCTAGTTGACCACAGAATGGTGCCAGCATCTTTATTTTTTGTTTTTCTGTAGACGTTTTATAGAATTAGATCACTTTCTTTATCACAAGTGTATTGAAGGTACCTGTAATTGAAGATGATATTCAATTTTTGTTTGTCATCGGTGCATCAACTGTTAAGGTCATTTAGGTGGTTTTCTTCCTGAGCACGATAATCATTCAAAATAGTGCTGATGTCCTTCAATTTGTGGGACTTTAAACAAGGAATTTGGACACGCACCTCTAAGCAAATGCTTCATTCCGTTGATGGGCCCTTTCCTCATTTGAATGAGTCAGAGGGTGACTCATGATGGATGTGTTTGACTTCCAATATGTTTCATTTCGGTAGTAATTAACAGTTTTCTCCTGACTCAAGTGCGAATGGATCGTTCCCTACGAATCAGCACTTCTTTTGAAAGGAATTCTTTTTTTGGAAACCACTTGGACACCAATCACATGGACTGGTGAAAGATATTTCTATGCTTTCATTGAGAAAATATTTATCCTGAAGTTCATGACTTGATGTTCGTGGAGCGTTTTTCAAACAGGCATCGCAAAAGCTTCTTTCCTCTGATTTTGACTCCCTTGAGAGCCTCTTTACCCTCGCCGCTTATATTTCGGCGGACTCCCGATGAAAATATTGACCTTTAATGGAAGTGAAAGGATGATGAAATAAGTGATAGAAGTAAAACTCATCTTCAGTAAATAAAAACCTGATGCGTCGAGATCCAGCGGTCAAGAGGAAGAAATCCATGAATCAAAAAATAAATAATTGGGAATGCCACAAAGGAAGCATGAATATAGATTAAAAAGGGTTGGAGGACAGATAAAGGGATTCTCAATAATAATTCGGCTAATATACGTCATAAGAATGAAATGAAAAGGGATTAAGGTGGATAAGACTCAGTGTAGTGGTCATCAAAAGCATCTATTGGAAACTGAGCTAGAAAGGCTAGGAAAATAATGATTATTTGAGTACCCTACTGCTTTCCTCTGTATCTGGCTAGGTATCCAAATTAAATATTATTCATTTGACCCACAGTACTCAGTGCACTCTCCAGGTGAGTCCTTATAAGTGCAAAATAGCGTCATTATTTTACTTTTGATCTTGAATACTCCCAAAAATTCGTTTGATAAATCCCCAGTCACTACTATGCACTGTGCCACAAACATTTCTAATGTGATTTCCCCAAGATAGATTTGAAGTAAGAGTCAATGATTAGTCATAGAGAGAAGTCATTAGTCAGAGAGAAGATAGAGTTTTATTTATGAAGTAAGAGGATAGTGGAGACTGATTCCTAGCTATTTCATTTCAGTTGCCACACTTATGACCACTCCTTCAACATTATAAGTTTGTGGTTTTTCATATTTTGGTACTAGAAGTGCATTTTTTAGATGAAGCGCTAGCTTCCAGCCTTGATACCAAGAATTGATTGAATTAGGACCAGTTTTGAGTGATTCATGGTCTGTGTTTGCATTTATTTCTCGATAGGCAACAGCATACCTGTAGGTTAGTGAGGAACCAATTCAAAGAACGGAGCTCAAGATGCAATGCCATAAGGGACAAGAATGGAGAACTTTCTATTGAAAATGAAGACAAAGTGAAGAGATGGAAAGAATATCTGGAAGAATTTTGCAGCGGAAAAATCTCAGCACGTAAGTGATCGAAGAGAAAAGCGATATCAAAAAGGATTGTATGGGAGCATTGGTATTCAGAAGGGAATTTGACGCCGCAGTGAGGACCTTCGGATGATGATAAGGCATCTGGAATTGATGATATTCCTGTAGATATAATTAAAAATGCAGGAGAGAAGACATTTACTCACCTATACTGAATCATATGTGACATGTACAGTCATTTGCAAAAGTCTGTGGGCAACTTCCGCCGCGTCAATAGCGTCCAAGGTTTTAATCCACCAACTATGTTGGCACTAACTGTGTGGTAGAGTAAATTTGTGCTAAGGTAACGGCAATACACGATATGTAAAAATGGCGGATTTTAATGTCAGGGTCCTAAAAAAAAAATGATCGGTAACGATTAATAATGACGCATAGGATCAAGGTTGCACTATAATTAGGGCCCTACCACTTTTATTATGCAAAATAAATATCGGAAAATGCGTGCGATTGCTTAAAACTCTGATTACGCCTATGATATTGCCGCGAAGTGTCGTGCCGTAACAAGTTAGAAAATTCATTTTTCTCACTTTATAGTTTATTTTCAGTCCATTACTCTTTCTCATATGATATAGTTTCAACGGCAAGCTTACAGAATGAAACTCCGAGCGTGCGCAGTAAGAAATAAAGACATTTGTCGTCGTTGAAAGTTACTTGGCCTAGTCAAGACAGACGCATTCATTCCGTAATTTATGCTCCATTGCATGAATAATGAAATAATGTCACTGCTACACAAAAAAGACGTCTTACCCGCTACGTGGATTCCATTTCACTATCCAAAACATCTCGCGCTATTAATTTTGTGCAGTCCAATCAGTTCACCAATATAAATTAACACGTATTCGTGGTAGGCTAAATAATCATTTGAATAGATGTGGTTGATGGAATTTATTAAAGAAACCACTCTCATACACAATACGATTACAAATAATTTTGCGGTCCGAAGTATTTATGGACATTTTCAGTCATTTATCTTCCGACGAGTCTTGCTTTAATCAGGGTCCACCACCGACACTAGGTATCATCGTAGTCGGCTATTTTTCCAGCAGCGCACCGCGTCTTCTTGTCAATCACCAATCGTCTATCAATACCTACACTAGAACGTTTTCACTAATCATTTAGCGAGTATTCCTCCACAAATTTTACAAAATAGGATTAATGCCATACCTATGTATTCCTTGGGACTGGATCACCATTCCAATATTCACAGATATCAAGGTAATGTTTATTTACGCCTGGTTGTTATTGACGACGAAATAAATACACAAAAGTTATGGAATTAGAGAACTACTCGTTGTTGCAATGCATTTTATGCCTTTAATTTTCATTTAACGTATTCGTGCTTGAACATTCGTAGGGAAACCATTTCTGTAGGAGTCATTGGCGCTTCTGAGATGGTTTTTATGTTAATAATGTGTCGTTTGGACTCCCATAGCATGTTTTAAGTTATTTTGTGCTTCAGTTTTTTTGCAATTGTTTTTCGGATGGCTTTTGTTTCGCTTGACCACGTCATCGACTCACCGATCATTGTTGAATTTGAGCGACTGAATTACCAGTGCCAAGTGAAATCGAACTGGGAATGGAAAAACAACCTGTTGATTGTTATAATTTTTAGTCAATAAGTAAACAAGGCATTTGAATAATTTCTTCAAGGAAATTTTTTTAAATGCTTACACTTTGGTCAAGAAATGAATATTTACTCGCTCTTAATCCAGTTCTCTTTGAATAATATTTGTCTCTTCGTCCTCACGCATTAAAAGATTCAATTAAATCATTGACGTGGCTAATGTTACTTTCAATCATTTAACGTAAATGTAATTAAAATTGCCAATTTTGCGTATTTTAAAGTTCTTTGTAGACTCAAGTCAAAAAATGCAATTGGGAGATAATTTATCTCCATTGAAAATAAAGGAATATATTGCGAAGGGTTCAAAGTATGCCATCATAATTTATTATCTATACTTTATATAGAAATTAATTCTAGGTGAATGTAGAATTGAAAAACTGCATTGTCACGATAAAATGCAACACACATGGCATAGAAGAGGCATACTACGTCGAGCTCTGCGCAAGTACTATACGGTTAGATATTTGACGAAAATATCAGTACATAGTTTGATATTGATAATATTCCAGCTCAAATTATTGAAGTAACGTAAGATAAATTAAAAAAAATATAAATTACTACATATCTGGAAAATACAGGAAAAAGGAATAATTTAATAAAATTTCGTACTAATGCTGGAAAATCTATAACAGCAAGATGAAACAAGATAGAGTAGTATTGAAGTGTGATAAGTTTAAAACTATAGGCAGCGTAGTTGAAACTATGAAGCAGACGGGAGACGAAGTCTGATGGTAATAGCAGGTTGGCTCTTAGATATGGTATTCATCATACCATTGAGGGAGAATATTAATAGAAAGGAACGTAAAGAGACTGAATGAACTCCCTTCTTTCTTATGGCTCCTTCTCTGCTTCTCTTCTTCTTCACAGTAGAAATGATTGATAGAAATAAGGAAAGCATAAAGTGGGGAGAACTATGGTTGACATCATTCAACGATATGAGGATATGAATAATAACTTATGAGAGAAGCCCAGTGATTGAAAAAAAGGAATTGGGAGGTCAATTTTAGAAGATCAAGAGGATGAAATAGAAGAGAAAAAGTACCTATTAATATTAAGTTTGTATGATTGCCGACACCAAGGAAAGGTAGACAGTACTGAGTATATAATTTAAGTTAAGGTAAATTTCTGGATTGAACTTGAAGAAAATTAACAAAGGTGGATGAAATGAACGGCGATGTAGTAGTTAAAACAAATCTTTCCTTTTAAGGAATGAATGTGAACTATACTTGGAAAACTACTAAACAATGACAAACGTGGATATACAAGAGAAAAAAAGGATAAAAGGACGCCTGGACTGTACTAGAGAATTCATTGCTAGTAATATAAGTGGGGAAAGCGAAGGGGGACAAAATATACCACCAATGAATACTTAGATTAGATCCTTAGTACCTTTTAATATCAAGTTTGTATTATTCCCGACATCAAAAAAAGGAAGGCAGTACCGTATATATATAATTTAAGTTGGTAAATTCCGAAATGAACCCTAAGAGAATTAACAAAGTTGGATGAAATACGTGGAAAGACTATGTGGTAGTTGCAACAAGCCTTTCCTCTTAAGGTATCTATGTGTACTAAATTTAGTATACTATGAGGTAGTTACCCTTGCCGAACTTGGATAGACAAGAGGAAAAAGAAGTAGAAAAGGATGCCTGGACTTTACTAGAGAATTCATTGCTAGTAATATAAGTGGGTAAAGTGATGGGGATTCAAAATATACCAACATGGTTACTTCGATTTCTCAGTGATGTCCTCATATTTTGCTAATCCACAATATGTATAAGTATATTATCTTTCCGAAGTATAAGATTTAATTATTAACATCCCAACTTCCCTCATTAACCATTTTCACTGATTTTCTCAGCAATGAAAAGGCATTTCAAACTGATCCTGAGTTTCATAATTTTAATTAATCCACCCTTAATATCTGATTTGCGTTCTTTTCAAACTACCTTTATTCTGGAAGCGGCAAGGAATTTTTTTATTATTAAATTGGTCTGCATCCATCGGCACATCTATTTACTGCAGGCTAACGGTTTAGCTTCACCATTTCATATTTCCGAGAGTAATTCATTCATTGTATAATTGCGCAACCATCCCTATCAGCATTAATTACGATAGCTGTCGGTTGTCTTCGTCCAATAATAATCCAATAAACTTCATCCTCTTGATTTTTCAAAGTATCAGTCTAAACCCGGCAACGTGCGTGATTAGGCTCTCCTACAATATTTGACAACATCTGTATTTCATTTTCTTAGGCAGTAATGATATTATCTATTTTTACAAACTTTTCCAGCCACATTTTTACTTCATACGTGATAAAAATCAGTCATTGACCTTTCTTTATCCTAATTTTCCCATGCTCTGGAAATACTTTTGGGATAGTGAAAAAGAAAGTCCTTAGTTAATTCCGCGATTTATTTTGAATTACTCGACCGGTTTCAACCTTTACAGGCCATCATCAGGTCACTCTATTTCTTTTTCACTATGTCTAAATTCCACCAAGTAAACTTGCCGACCATCGATTATATACTTTTGGGATATTGATATTTTCATTGCTTTTCTCATCTCCATGCTTTCTCAGTATCGCAATGCAATATTTATGTACCCAGTGGTTTATTTGTCTGTGTAAACTACGTGCTCTATATCCAATCGTCCGTATCATATACTTCCTCCAAATGTTTTTCTCAACTAGTTTGACTCTGTTGTTGGCTCGTCCATAAATTTATCTACATTTTTTATGGAGAATACGAATGTATTCCTCATCATGCCCACAAATATTCTTTCTCTGTACTTTCCTATTTGATGAAATTGCCCTCCTCATGCTAACGTCACTCTGTTCGAACATTCTAATAACAGCGTAGCAAAAAGCAGGCAAATGAACTTACGACCTCTATTTTCGTAAATGACCTAGCGATATTTCGCAGTTCTATGAAACCTTCTGTAGCAAAGAGGCATAGTCAAATGACTCTCCGCAGCTGGTCGCATGTTTTAATTTTATTTTCAAACCGCAATTAAATGAGTTTTTCCCTATGGTTATTGAAGTCTATTTCAATTACCACAAGTAACTAGAAAATCTAAATCTATTTCCAAGTGAACGCCACCTACAACGTCTTGTTTACGGATATTATTTTCTCGGCCAGTGTCCTTAATCGAAATATTGTCTCACTAGCTCCGAGGCTTTCCCTGAATCCGACTTGGTTTTCCGAAAGGTTCCCTCAAATCTTTCCATCCATTCTTTATCTATCTATCCGAGTAAGTATTTTCTATGTGTGTGATACCAGGCTGAATGTTATAAGTTCTTCGCATTTCTCTATCCTTGGTTTCTTCGGAATTGTGATCGTGTCCCTTTTTTTAAAAGTCCTCTGGTATTCTCCCACTGCCGTTACTATCTTTGATTATTCCAAAGAGTATTCCTTTGCCTTGACTCCCAAGCACCTGGATGATTTCATTTGTGTTAACCCCTCCTGGCCACTTGTCGTTTTTCAAGTCTTTAACGGATCTATCGAATTCGCTACTCAGTATCTTGGGGCCCCGTTCGTCTTCTTCTACCTTGATTTTTTGAGTGTTTTGAGCGCGTGATAGGGCTCTTCGATGTTTTATTTCTATATCTTCCCTATGTTTTCTTGCAGTGGGTTTTTACATTGATGAATATTGCCTCCAATCCTCACGTTTTTCCACACATGTGAATATTTTACACTAAAGTTTTCTTTTCTTCTATTATAATTCTAATTGGCATTAAACTTGTAAAGCGTATTTTTTTAATAGGTTAATTTTTCAATATACTACGTTTTTATTGCAATAATTATATTTATTGTATTTTGTTTCCTAACATGGATGTATATTTTTATATGTTAGATTGACGATGGGTTAGGTGGAAAAGGGGAATTTACAATCACAACCTCGCTCGAATTAAGACACCTATAAGCCAAAACATAAGACATTATCATCATCATCATCATTGGTCAACAATCCTAGGAATGGTTTGACGAAGCTTTCCACTCCATTCTTCTATCGGCCAACCTATTCATTGTGACGTAATTCTTCTCTTTTACATCCTTCACAACCTGTTCCATGTATCTCATACGATGCATGCCTTTTCCAATTTCCCGTTCACTTTTCCCTCGACGATAGTCTTCATCAGGCCTCAAGATATGGCCATGGCCTCAAGATATGTCTCAAGATATGGCCGATTAAGTTGTTCCTTCTTCTTTTTAGAGTTTTCAGCAGACTTCTCTTTTCTCCTACTCTTCTTAGGACTTCCTCGTTACTTACTCGGTCGATCCATTTAATCTTCAGCATTCTTCTGTAGCACCACATTTCGAATGCTTCTACCCTTTTCTTCTCCGCTGCTCTCATCGTCCATGCCTCACTGCCGCAAAGAAACATGCTCCAGATGTTCTGATATGAACTGTTTCCTTACTTCTACGTTTGTATTTCCAGCTATTATTAGATTCTTCTTTTGATAAAATTCCCTCTTTTCCTGGCCTATTCTACTAACTATTTCTTTCTTGCTTCGTCCGTCGTTGGTTACTCTGCTTCCCAGGTAACAGAACTCCTTCACCTCTTCAAGTTTTTGTTTTCCTAGTTTGACATTGGTTTTGGCCTCTTCTGTCTTGCTGCACACCAATATCTTAGTCTTCTTCTTATTTATCTTCAGCTGATATCTGGCCATTGTCCTTTCCAAGGTAACTAGAATCTTGTTCAGATCCCTCTCTGTCTCTGCTATGAGTGCTATGTCATCAGCGAATCGCAGCATGCTTATTTTTTCTCCGTGGATAGTCACTCCAGAAGACTTCTCTTTGATTTCATTGATGGCTCTCTCGATGTAAACATTAAAAATTACTAGAAACAGTGCACAGCGTTGTCTCACTCCTTTCCTTATTCTTGCCTCTTCACAGCTGGGTCCAGATTTAATCACAGCTACTTGATTTTTGTGCAGGCTGTGTATAATTCTTCGGTCATTGTAGAACACCAATTCCTTTCAGAATTCCAAGCATTGAATCCCAATCCACGTTGTCAAAACTCTTCTCTAAATCCACAAATGCAATGAACGTGGGCTTGTTTTTCTCCATTCTCTCCTCTATAAGCAGTCTAAGGGCCAATATTGCTTCCCTTGTACCCTTACTTCTCCTGAATCCGAATTGATCTTCATTCAGGAACTCCTCAGCTTTTCGTTCTATTCTTTTGTAGATGATCCTTGTCAGTATCTTCGATGCATGTGTCATCAGGCTTATAGTCCTAAAATGTTCGCATTTCTCTGCTCTCTTCTTCTTGGGAATAGGAATGATGATGTTTTCCTCGAAGTCCTTTGAAATTTCTCCTTTTGAGTACATGTCGAAGATGGTTTTGTAACGATGAGTTTATGTCTTCTCTCCTGAATTTTTAATTAGGTAGTTCTGCAGGGACATCATCAATACCAGAAGCCTTACTTTCATTATTATGTCTTCCTGATTTATAAATATCTTTCTACACGATTCTTTATGTTCAGAGATCTCGTTTTCCTTTTCCCTAATTGTGCCTTCTCTAGTTTTTGAGCCATATCGGATTTTCCTTTCATTCTGCTGTCATTTATATCTTCGCAGCGTCGCACTCACGAGCTGCTCACATGCTTCTTCTGTACTTATCATATTTATATCATCTCATCTTCCTATAATGCTAGTCACCTTCACTTCCAATTTCGCAACGATGATTGAAGTGAAACTTTCTCTTACTTCCTATTCCTCCAGTGTCTTTGTGTTCCGTCTTTGTTCCTTCGTCATCCTCTTCATCTTCTTGTATCGCAGGCGGCTGACCGTAATCGTTAGATTATGGCCAGACGGGGCAGCTCCTTCACTGTTACATTCGGTTACAGTCTCGCTCTGACAAGTATGTGTTCAATCACGTATCTTGCTTTGCCTCACGGGGTCTTCAATGCCTATCTTTCGCCTGAGGTTGCTCGAATAGGGTGTTTGATGTTAGCATGTTTTTCTCTTTACAAAACTCTACCAACCTTTCTCCGGCTTGATTTCTTTTTCCAAAACTGACCTCACAGACGCTACTTCCTTCTCTGCCCTCTCTAACCACCGCCTTCCAGGCCTACGAGGGCCTCGTAGAAAATATTAGGTATCCCGTTTTAAGTAACAAAGGGATGATATCCGCAGGTCCATATTACAACCCACCAGATACCAACGCCAGCTCCTTAAGGGAGCTAGAGTCAGAGATAGTCACACTGCTTTCTCGGAACAAGGATAGGGGTATAGTAACGGGCGGAGATTTTATTCAACCTTCATTACACAGGAAAATGTATCATTTTAAATAAGAATAAGGAACTCTGTAAATCACTTTGAACACATTTACGTCACATTTTCTCTGCCAGTTAGTAACATCACCAACCAGAGGAAACATTATTCTAAATAACGTCGGCGGATTCTTGAAGCCTACTATGGGCTAAATATAAACTTTTGCAGGGGACACTAAAACTGTTAAAAAGTGTTAAACAATGTTTTTTATATTATAAATATTATTTTAACAATTTTTAGCAGTTTTTTGTGTTTCCTGTAAAATGTTATAATTAGCACATAGCAGGTTTCAAGAATCCGCCGCCGATAAATATGTACCCGAACAAATTGAATATATAGTTTTAGGTGTTGGAATTAATGGCAATAAATATTTTACTTGCTAAATTTATCCTAGGCGTTGAAAAGCATTTTAAACCAAAGAGGAGGACTCGTTTGGCAAAGAAAATTCCGATTGTACGGGCGGGTGAGTTCAAGGCGTTCATTTTATGAATTTTGTGAGCAAAGCAAACATTAGATACAGAAGAGTTATCTAAATTTCATAGTTTCACGCGCTAATTGGTTCACAAACATATACCAAGTAAATTGATAATGGATAATGCAGAACAAAGTTGGTAAAACACGAAGGTTCGGATACTATGTAAGTGACAAATAGTATGCCACGCACACATGCATGCAGTTGCGTTAAGGCACAACTGTGTCTAAAGCTTATTCAAGTATATTAAAAATACCTGCGTCCCAAGGCAGGATATATTGTAAAAATAAGTTAGAGAGACGGATGGGAGCACGTCGGTTCAAAGATTCATTTTCTTCGAACACAATTTGGGCAGTAATAGAATATATCGCAGATAAATGTGGAAATTAGAATAGATATTGCGACTTTAATATAGGAGCGTCTGAATTGATTTAAGAAGTTCATGTTTTAACTTCACCATCTCAGACGTGCTTCGGAAAATGTTAACTAAATCATTCAGTAACATACATTCCGGATTAACATTACTTTTCAGATAATAAAACTTCACCAACACGTGTCTCATGGAACCATATGTAATGTATACTACAAAGTAATAGCACTATATATCTCTGCTAAATATAGGTAGTTTGTGCGGACTAGTATTTTAACATGTCTGATGCATTCGAGTGTATAATACTTTCTGACTAGAAACTAATGCCAGGCAGAGATCTCGCATGTCACTGATTCTCGCGGTTTCATACAGAGAGTTATGTATTTTATTTATTTTCATTACTAATGCAGCATCCACCTCTTATTATTCGGCGAGCCTCGAGTGGCGTTGCCGACATAATGGTCGGAAATTCTAGAGGGTTTTTTTCATTTTGGATAACCAAGATCGTCGATGATATTACCAATCCGTAGTATCTTGCGCTTGAAGCAGGAGGAGGGACGCTAAAACGACGATAGCCTCTTGGATTACATTTACATGAGCATTAGCTCGCGTTCTCCACGCTAGGTTTCTCTTGATGTTCTCAGACAGTGACCCTCTCAATTACACTTTTAATTACATTTCCGTATTGCACTTATTCTACTGTATATAGTAGAGAGTTGCGACAATTTCAAGATTTCTTACGGATGATACTGATGCATCATTTCACTTGACCATGAGGACGAGGAAGGAAGTCCTAAGAAGAGTAGGAGAAAAGAGAAGTCTGCTGAAAACTCTAAAAAGAAGAAGGAACAACTTAATCGGCCATATCTTGAGACATATCTTGAGGCCATGGCCATATCTTGAGGCCTGATGAAGACTATCGTCGAGGGAAAAGTGAACGGGAAATTGGAAAAGGCATGCATCGTATGAGATACATGGAACAGGTTGTGAAGGATGTAAAAGAGAAGAATTACGTCACAATGAATAGGTTGGCCGATAGAAGAATGGAGTGGAAAGCTTCGTCAAACCATTCCTAGGATTGTTGACCAATGATGATGATGATGATAATGTCTTATGTTTTGGCTTATAGGTGTCTTAATTCGAGCGAGGTTGTGATTGTAAATTCCCCTTTTCCACCTAACCCATCGTCAATCTAACATATAAAAATATACATCCATGTTAGGAAACAAAATACAATAAATATAATTATTGCAATAAAAACGTAGTATATTGAAAAATTAACCTATTAAAAAAATACGCTTTACAAGTTTAATGCCAATTAGAATTATAATAGAAGAAAAGAAAACTTTAGTGTAAAATATTCACATGTGTGGAAAAACGTGAGGATTGGAGGCAATATTCATCAATGTAAAAACCCACTGCAAGAAAACATAGGGAAGATATAGAAATAAAACATCGAAGAGCCCTATCACGCGCTCAAAACACTCAAAAAATCAAGGTAGAAGAAGACGAACGGGGCCCCAAGATACTGAGTAGCGAATTCGATAGATCCGTTAAAGACTTGAAAAACGACAAGTGGCCAGGAGGGGTTAACACAAATGAAATCATCCAGGTGCTTGGGAGTCAAGGCAAAGGAATACTCTTTGGAATAATCAAAGATAGTAACGGCAGTGGGAGAATACCAGAGGACTTTTAAAAAAAGGGACACGATCACAATTCCGAAGAAACCAAGGATAGAGAAATGCGAAGAACTTATAACATTCAGCCTGGTATCACACACATAGAAAATACTTACTCGGATAGATAGATAAAGAATGGATGGAAAGATTTGAGGGAACCTTTCGGAAAACCAAGTCGGATTCAGGGAAAGCCTCGGAGCTAGTGAGACAATATTTCGATTAAGGACACTGGCCGAGAAAATAATATCCGTAAACAAGACGTTGTAGGTGGCGTTCACTTGGAAATAGATTTAGATTTTCTAGTTACTTGTGGTAATTGAAATAGACTTCAATAACCATAGGGAAAAACTCATTTAATTGCGGTTTGAAAATAAAATTAAAACATGCGACCAGCTGCGGAGAGTCATTTGACTATGCCTCTTTGCTACAGAAGGTTTCATAGAACTGCGAAATATCGCTAGGTCATTTACGAAAATAGAGGTCGTAAGTTCATTTGCCTGCTTTTTGCTACGCTGTTATTAGAATGTTCGAACAGAGTGACGTTAGCATGAGGAGGGCAATTTCATCAAATAGGAAAGTACAGAGAAAGAATATTTGTGGGCATGATGAGGAATACATTCGTATTCTCCATAAAAAATGTAGATAAATTTATGGACGAGCCAACAACAGAGTCAAACTAGTTGAGAAAAACATTTGGAGGAAGTATATGATACGGACGATTGGATATAGAGCACGTAGTTTACACAGACAAATAAACCACTGGGTACATAAATATTGCATTGCGATACTGAGAAAGCATGGAGATGAGAAAAGCAATGAAAATATCAATATCCCAAAAGTATATAATCGATGGTCGGCAAGTTTACTTGGTGGAATTTAGACATAGTGAAAAAGAAATAGAGTGACCTGATGATGGCCTGTAAAGGTTGAAACCGGTCGAGTAATTCAAAATAAATCGCGGAATTAACTAAGGACTTTCTTTTTCACTATCCCAAAAGTATTTCCAGAGCATGGGAAAATTAGGATAAAGAAAGGTCAATGACTGATTTTTATCACGTATGAAGTAAAAATGTGGCTGGAAAAGTTTGTAAAAATAGATAATATCATTACTGCCTAAGAAAATGAAATACAGATGTTGTCAAATATTGTAGGAGAGCCTAATCACGCACGTTGCCGGGTTTAGACTGATACTTTGAAAAATCAAGAGGATGAAGTTTATTGGATTATTATTGGACGAAGACAACCGACAGCTATCGTAATTAATGCTGATAGGGATGGTTGCGCAATTATACAATGAATGAATTACTCTCGGAAATATGAAATGGTGAAGCTAAACCGTTAGCCTGCAGTAAATAGATGTGCCGATGGATGCAGACCAATTTAATAATAAAAAAATTCCTTGCCGCTTCCAGAATAAAGGTAGTTTGAAAAGAACGCAAATCAGATATTAAGGGTGGATTAATTAAAATTATGAAACTCAGGATCAGTTTGAAATGCCTTTTCATTGCTGAGAAAATCAGTGAAAATGGTTAATGAGGGAAGTTGGGATGTTAATAATTAAATCTTATACTTCGGAAAGATAATATACTTATACATATTGTGGATTAGCAAAATATGAGGACATCACTGAGAAATCGAAGTAACCATGTTGGTATATTTTGAATCCCCATCACTTTACCCACTTATATTACTAGCAATGAATTCTCTAGTAAAGTCCAGGCATCCTTTTCTACTTCTTTTTCCTCTTGTCTATCCAAGTTCGGCAAGGGTAACTACCTCATAGTATACTAAATTTAGTACACATAGATACCTTAAGAGGAAAGGCTTGTTGCAACTACCACATAGTCTTTCCACGTATTTCATCCAACTTTGTTAATTCTCTTAGGGTTCATTTCGGAATTTACCAACTTAAATTATATATATACGGTACTGCCTTCCTTTTTTTGATGTCGGGAATAATACAAACTTGATATTAAAAGGTACTAAGGATCTAATCTAAGTATTCATTGGTGGTATATTTTGTCCCCCTTCGCTTTCCCCACTTATATTACTAGCAATGAATTCTCTAGTACAGTCCAGGCGTCCTTTTATCCTTTTTTTCTCTTGTATATCCACGTTTGTCATTGTTTAGTAGTTTTCCAAGTATAGTTCACATTCATTCCTTAAAAGGAAAGATTTGTTTTAACTACTACATCGCCGTTCATTTCATCCACCTTTGTTAATTTTCTTCAAGTTCAATCCAGAAATTTACCTTAACTTAAATTATATACTCAGTACTGTCTACCTTTCCTTGGTGTCGGCAATCATACAAACTTAATATTAATAGGTACTTTTTCTCTTCTATTTCATCCTCTTGATCTTCTAAAATTGACCTCCCAATTCCTTTTTTTCAATCACTGGGCTTCTCTCATAAGTTATTATTCATATCCTCATATCGTTGAATGATGTCAACCATAGTTCTCCCCACTTTATGCTTTCCTTATTTCTATCAATCATTTCTACTGTGAAGAAGAAGAGAAGCAGAGAAGGAGCCATAAGAAAGAAGGGAGTTCATTCAGTCTCTTTACGTTCCTTTCTATTAATATTCTCCCTCAATGGTATGATGAATACCATATCTAAGAGCCAACCTGCTATTACCATCAGACTTCGTCTCCCGTCTGCTTCATAGTTTCAACTACGCTGCCTATAGTTTTAAACTTATCACACTTCAATACTACTCTATCTTGTTTCATCTTGCTGTTATAGATTTTCCAGCATTAGTACGAAATTTTATTAAATTATTCCTTTTTCCTGTATTTTCCAGATATGTAGTAATTTATATTTTTTTTAATTTATCTTACGTTACTTCAATAATTTGAGCTGGAATATTATCAATATCAAACTATGTACTGATATTTTCGTCAAATATCTAACCGTATAGTACTTGCGCAGAGCTCGACGTAGTATGCCTCTTCTATGCCATGTGTGTTGCATTTTATCGTGACAATGCAGTTTTTCAATTCTACATTCACCTAGAATTAATTTCTATATAAAGTATAGATAATAAATTATGATGGCATACTTTGAACCCTTCGCAATATATTCCTTTATTTTCAATGGAGATAAATTATCTCCCAATTGCATTTTTTGACTTGAGTCTACAAAGAACTTTAAAATACGCAAAATTGGCAATTTTAATTACATTTACGTTAAATGATTGAAAGTAACATTAGCCACGTCAATGATTTAATTGAATCTTTTAATGCGTGAGGACGAAGAGACAAATATTATTCAAAGAGAACTGGATTAAGAGCGAGTAAATATTCATTTCTTGACCAAAGTGTAAGCATTTAAAAAAATTTCCTTGAAGAAATTATTCAAATGCCTTGTTTACTTATTGACTAAAAATTATAACAATCAACAGGTTGTTTTTCCATTCCCAGTTCGATTTCACTTGGCACTGGTAATTCAGTCGCTCAAATTCAACAATGATCGGTGAGTCGATGACGTGGTCAAGCGAAACAAAAGCCATCCGAAAAACAATTGCAAAAAAACTGAAGCACAAAATAACTTAAAACATGCTATGGGAGTCCAAACGACACATTATTAACATAAAAACCATCTCAGAAGCGCCAATGACTCCTACAGAAATGGTTTCCCTACGAATGTTCAAGCACGAATACGTTAAATGAAAATTAAAGGCATAAAATGCATTGCAACAACGAGTAGTTCTCTAATTCCATAACTTTTGTGTATTTATTTCGTCGTCAATAACAACCAGGCGTAAATAAACATTACCTTGATATCTGTGAATATTGGAATGGTGATCCAGTCCCAAGGAATACATAGGTATGGCATTAATCCTATTTTGTAAAATTTGTGGAGGAATACTCGCTAAATGATTAGTGAAAACGTTCTAGTGTAGGTATTGATAGACGATTGGTGATTGACAAGAAGACGCGGTGCGCTGCTGGAAAAATAGCCGACTACGATGATACCTAGTGTCGGTGGTGGACCCTGATTAAAGCAAGACTCGTCGGAAGATAAATGACTGAAAATGTCCATAAATACTTCGGACCGCAAAATTATTTGTAATCGTATTGTGTATGAGAGTGGTTTCTTTAATAAATTCCATCAACCACATCTATTCAAATGATTATTTAGCCTACCACGAATACGTGTTAATTTAAATTGGTGAACTGATTGGACTGCACAAAATTAATAGCGCGAGATGTTTTGGATAGTGAAATGGAATCCACGTAGCGGGTAAGACGTCTTTTTTGTGTAGCAGTGACATTATTTCATTATTCATGCAATGGAGCATAAATTACGGAATGAATGCGTCTGTCTTGACTAGGCCAAGTAACTTTCAACGACGACAAATGTCTTTATTTCTTACTGCGCACGCTCGGAGTTTCATTCTGTAAGCTTGCCGTTGAAACTATATCATATGAGAAAGAGTAATGGACTGAAAATAAACTATAAAGTGAGAAAAATGAATTTTCTAACTTGTTACGGCACGACACTTCGCGGCAATATCATAGGCGTAATCAGAGTTTTAAGCAATCGCACGCATTTTCCGATATTTATTTTGCATAATAAAAGTGGTAGGGCCCTAATTATAGTGCAACCTTGATCCTATGCGTCATTATTAATCGTTACCGATCATTTTTTTTTTAGGACCCTGACATTAAAATCCGCCATTTTTACATATCGTGTATTGCCGTTACCTTAGCACAAATTTACTCTACCACACAGTTAGTGCCAACATAGTTGGTGGATTAAAACCTTGGACGCTATTGACGCGGCGGAAGTTGCCCACAGACTTTTGCAAATGACTGTACATACTCAGCAGGAGAAATACCCAGGGACTACGAGAAAAACATCATAATTCCTATTCTCAAAAAGAAGAGAGCGGAGAAATGCGAAAAATTTAGTTCCATAAGCCTGACGGCACATGCATGGAATATATTGACTAGGATCATCTACAGAAGAATGGAACTAAGAGCAGAGTAGTTCCCTAATGAAGATTAATTCGGACTCAGGAAAAGTAAGGTTACAAGAAAAGCAATGTTGGCCCTTAGGCTGCTCATAGAGATTAGAATGGAGAAGAACAAACCGACGTTCATTACGTTTGTGGGTTTAGAGAAGGCTTTTGACAACGTGGATTGGAATTATATACTTGGAATTCTGAAGGGAATTGGAGTGTCGTACAATGACCGAAGGACTATCCACATTTTGTATAAAAGCCAAGTGGTTATAATGAAATATGGACCCAGCTGAGAAGAACTAAGAATAAGGAAAAGAGTGAGACTAGGATGTGCACTGTCCCCCGTAAATATGAAAGAGAAGTCTTTTGGAGTGAATATCCACGGAGAAAAAGATAGCAAGCTGCGATTCACCGATGACATAGCACTCATAGCAGAGGCAGAGAGGGATCTAAATAAGAATGTAATAACCATGGAAAAGGTAATGACCAAATGTCAGCAGAAGACCTATAAGAAGAAGACTAAGATATTGATATGCAGCAAAAGAGAAGAGGCCAAAACCAGAATCAAGCTAGAAATCAAAATCTTGGGGAGGTGAAAAAGTTATGTTACCTGGGAAGTTGAGTAACCAACGATGGTCGAAGCAAGAAAGAAATAGTCAGTTTAATAGCTCAGGCAAAGAGGGCATTCTATCAGCAGAAGAAACTACTTACCTACAGCTGGAAATTCAAGCGTAGAAGGAAGGAGTTAAATAAGGATTTAACTCCTTCCAGATTTTTCCGCCAGAATAAGGATTAAACCTATGAAGAAGCTTTTTTCCCCTAAGTTAGATCATACAAACATTTTAAAATGGCCCTACCGTGGTCAAGAGTGTTTTGCCACATACCATGGCAAGTTACCTTAGCCACTATATTGATGTAAGAGGGGACAACATTATATCTCAAAGTCCCTTTTGCTGGTTTTATTCTTGCCGTAGAAACGTACTTAACAACATAAGTTTTTCCCAGAAAGGAAAGCTCCAATTTAAATCAAAATTTCTGGCCTAGGCCACTATGTGTTATTCTACAGATAACCTCCAAAGACGAACTACTATATCCGACAGAAAGAATAGTGATTTTAAATAATTCGACATGCCTTCCTAATTGTGAATCGAAACTCTTGCCAACTATCTATGAGTCATGGAGTGTCCAACGCTTAGGTTCTGGCACCACCAAGAATGCAATAATGATGGTGATAGCATATTATTCTGATGGTGATATCAATAAAAATCATCATCCAATTAATGTCAATTCCATTTCATCGGGCAGTTTGTTTGCTTCGCAGTTATTTTTTCACTTTCCGAAAATATTTATGACAGTTTTACCAACTTTCAGCACAGTCTATGTTGACATTTTAGAAATACACATTCCTCCACCTCCCTTCCTATACCTCTGATAATTAATCCAAGGCGATGCATCACTTTATGATTTAAGTTACCACCTCCGGTGCTCCAATGTGGCAATGTTATTGGTCTATTATTATTCCTTATTTGCATAAAACATATGCTTGCAGATGACGTTAGAATTATATTTTTAAAAAACCCTGGGTATTCTGCTAGTATTATCAGAAAAACAAGATTAGATTAAAGAGATTAATAACAGAGAATAAACATTAAAGAGATATAGATTGTCGTGCCGATAAATTTAGAACGTCATTTTTCCCACGTGCCATAAGAGAACATAATAGGCAGTACGGCAAAGGTATAGGTAGGTAGAATATTGTAAGAGTAGTCTGTAGTGCATAAAACATATTTTATCATTACCATCCCATCCACTGCAAATGACCTTTGTTGACAGAGCACTAAAAAAATTAATTCTTTATCATAACCCATACACGCTAGGGATATATATTCAGAGAAATGCTTTTCCAACCAGGAATCACTTCATTCTTTGTAGATATCAACCATCTAGTCGCACGTGACCTTATTGTGTAACATGCCTCGAAGAAGTAGTGACATTGTAGCTCTCTGCTTCATGTAAGAAGTTCATGTTTGGTGATCTTCATCCCCTGCCACACACCTCGGTGACTGGCAAGGAATTACGAAAATGATTATGTATCACTGAAGAACCTTTCATCAATCTAAATCGTTTACTGATGATGCGGTTGCTTCATCATTGCCATCACTCAGCAATCCTGAGATTTGTTTGATACAGCTTTCCAGTGAATTCTTCTTTCAGCAAACCTCTTCATGTTTACGTATTTCTTCTCATTCACATTCTTCATTTCCTGTTCTATATATCTCATTGGAGGCCTTCTTTTGCCGATATTCCCGTACACTTGTCTTTTAACGATTGTCTTCATCAGGCCATCATGTATCATGATGTGGCCGATCAAGTTGCCCCGTCTTCTCCTTAGGGTATTCAGAAGGCTTCTCTTTTCTCCCACTCTTCTTAGTACTTTCTCGTTACTTTCTTGGTCGATCCATTTAAGTTTCATCATTCTTCTGTAGCACCATATTTCGAATACCTCCACCCTTGACTTCTCCGCTGCTGTCATCGTCCATGTCTTACTGCCATAAAGAAACATGCTCCAGATGTACGTTCTGGTTTAATCCTTATCCATGCAAATAATAAAAGGTTTATGTCACAGGATTTTGAGCAAGGTTTTTATAACCTATTTCAGCTTTAAATAAGTTTGCTAAACAGTTATTATAAATTCGTTCAATGATATCTTCATTCATTTCGTTTTATTTTTTGTGCGTTTTTGACTGCAAATGAAAATATTCGTTGCTCAAATGAGTTTTGGTAAAATACTACACTCGTGTCAATTTCATGTAATCTCATTCTTTTCTTTCTTAAAAATAGATTTTACGAAGATTTACGTAACATGGACACTAGAGATTCTTTACTCCGTCCTACAGTCTTTCTTCGGCACCCCTTTCCCAAAAGTTACAAACAACTGAAAAACTTCCGATTTGCAAATTAGATCTGATTTATTAGGTTAATATGAAGGGATTCGCCGATAGAAGAATCGAGTGGAGGGCTGTGCCAAACCAAGCCTAGGATTGGTGGCCGATGATGATAATTATGTAGATAAATCAATCATATTTGCCATTGCGTTATTTATGGTGTTTCTTGTTATGTCTCGTACACGGAGTACAAGTTTGGCGGTAGTTATTCCATAGGAGCGTACTGTCACCTTAATGTGGAATGAACTAGAGTTGAATGTTGCGTGTTGGGGCAGAGTGGAAAAATTAACAATAATTCTCAAATTGAAAATAATTGAGCGTTTCGGGGGTTGAAAAATATTGAAATTGCCTATCTCATTGCCTCCTGAAATCCCTAGGAGATGTGAGAGTAATGACGCCGCCACAAAATAAACACGTCCCTTTGAAAAGGCCATGACTTCGGGTCACTTTTGGGCGATGTTTTCCTCCGCGGGAAGCAGGGCGGAACCAGGTCTTCCGCTGTAGACCGAAAGACAAGGACGAAGTGGAAAGTGAGAGAGATATTTTTTGTGCGGAGGAGAGTGTGTGGGAGAGGTGACTGAAGAGAAATAAAAGAGTGATGAAAAGAGAGAGAGAGATAAAACGTGTCAGTAAGCTTTCGAGGATGGGAGAGAAGGATTTTAAGTGGAAGACTGTTAGGAAGCGAAGGCGTCGATGGGAACGCGCGAGAGGGAAAGATGAAAGCGGACCGGACCGTGTATTTTTCGGAATGCAGCTTTCAAAGAGAAGGAAGGTGTGGATGAAGGGAAGGCAAAGTATTCCAGGAATGACCGGGAGTTGTGGATAGGGAAAGAGTAAGAATTACTACAACCGTGAAAGTGGTAGTCGAATGGAGTTTTGGGTTGAAAAGCGAAGAAGAGTGGGAGTCTCGCGGGTAGATGGGGTAACTACTTCTGCTGGAAGAGGGAAGGCTATTTTTCAAATGCGCGTCTTCGTGGAGTGTATGTGGGACGGAGCTGAGAAAGGAGGTTGTGCGGGGCACACGAGTGTTCGGTAGGGCGTTGTGAGTTGCAGAGAGATATCCTGACGGGAGCCTTGGAAAATGGGTGCGTTGGAGAGAGAGAAGCGGAGGGAATTGGGGTTGGTTGCAGGAGAGTTTAGTCTCCGTGGAGAACTGAAAGGTGGGAAAGTGGCTTTGAGGTCATCATCGTCTGCTATCCAGCAAGCGTAGGCGTCTTGATGCTGTTGCCTTAACTCTATAAGTGATTTTCTCATCCAGGTTTGGAGACATAAGTGAGTTAAAACGCTTAGTTCTAGAGTAATGTTCCCCAACTTTCTCTACCTAAATTCACAAGTGGTAGAGTAGCAAAACGACTATCGGAATCAAAGTTGCCTCGGTCTAATGTGACCGAAGCGGAATAAAAATTTTATCCAAGGGTCAAGTTGCGTGTCAAATCGAAGGAACACGAAATTTTAAATTACGCATTGTCTTATGAATGTATGGAAAACGGAAAATGTATGCAAACGTGAGGGGTGGTGGAAAAATATGGTTTCCGGATTTCTTTCATCATTTTGTATGGTCAATTTTATATGAGCTCTTAAAGCCGATATTAGGCCCTTTCGACTTTCTCAGTAGAAAATGGCGTAAAAGATATTACTGGATACGAGTGATGTTTTTAATGGTAAATTATGCTACGGCAAAGGATTCCTTGCAACCCCCGGTCAGATAGCTGTACAGCTTTCCAATGCGCTACAAACCTTTGCGCTGCTTGCGTACAATTTTTCCTTTTTTTACTGATTTTAAACGTTTGAAATAGCATTTAGCTGTGAATTCGGGTACAGAGAAAAAATCAATCGGTTAGTCTCTTCATTTTACGGAATCCATTTACTCTTTTGCCGCGTATGTGAAAAGGGAGCGGAATGTGGCTGCAGCCAAGGCCCTTTCCGGCGAAGCCCGTCCACCTTTTTCCTTCCCGCTCCCAAGAAGAGGATGGGAAAGAAGAGCGGTGGGGTCAGTGAAGGGACGGCACTCCGAAGGAATATATTGACCCAAGTGTGCGAGGGGGAAATTGGGGAAGTTTTGCAGCTGACCGCAAGTGGTGAAATTCAAGCCCTCGAGAGGAAGGGAGAGGTGGTCGAATTTGATATTTCTTTTTTGAGCAAACACTTCTTCTGTGGAAGCGTTAAAAAAAATGGGGTACCGCGAGGAGCATTTTTCGAGGGGTGGATGTTGAAATTCTTTTTTGAACTGTCCGAATTCCCCATTTGCTTCCCTTGGCTCATGTCATCATGTTATGTTATCATATGAATAAGCATATTTATACGATATAGATTTTTATTCATTTTACAGGAAGTAAGTGGCCAGATATATAAGCACATCGACACCTCTTTAGCCAATTTTTTCAGAGGTTCATATAATACAATAATTTTGTAAAACCTTCCAATAGTAATAATTATAAGTAGTTACATTTTTAAGATGCATTAGCATCTATCCTCACTGCTTTTAGGGTACTGCAGTACTCATAAAATATTCCAATGATGGCATATCACTCGTAAAATTACAATCGCGTGAATGAGCTGCACATAGTGATTTAATGAATGTTGCAGCGTAATGGTGAAACGAGAAATTAATAGGAGGAACCATAAAAGCACCGAAAGGGGGGTAATGGCTATTAATCGCGGAATTACCGTCAAATATCTTTTTACAGTCACTACGTGGGCAAAGCGAACATTCAATTAGCGGATAAGAGTACGCCTCGATATTTCTTATCTGAAGGACTAGAACAGAAAACGTCGACGATTCCTGCACCCTCGGAGACGACGGTGCATGGGACGAAATGCGTCTCTCATCAGTGACTGAAAAGCGCAGTAATGAAAATTCACGGTAGTGTGGACCGCGCCACTTACAATAGTGGGCCTGGAGCCGGGCGATTATGATGACGACGGTGATGATGAGGTCGTAAATGATATTGATTCGGCCGCGGTAGCTCTATACCCTTTTCCCTCTCCCTCTCTCGGGAATTATCAGTGTGATTCGACCGTTTCATGTGAGTCTACTTCATCCTCTTGCGTGTGTGCTCGCGCAGGCTCGCAGCATTGCGAGCAAAAAGAGGGAAACGTCGGGATCCGACTCGTTTTGCCCCGGAGAGGGAAGGAGAGAAGTGCACATTTATTGGACCATGAGCCTCGAATATGCAGCGATGAAAAGTTATGGCGCATCCAAATTTTCGACTATTTCGCATTCAATCGAATGAAATGGGATTTGAGAGAGCTCCCTCGGACGTTTTATTTTCCATTAGCCTCGTTGTCGCAATATTCCGTCCGGCTCTCGTTTTTTTGGCGTCGAGGAATTGTATTGGATTTCTCGCGAGCGTTTTAAAGGCATGGTTATGGATCGATTTTGATTCAGCCGTACGGTCGGAGGATAAAAGTGCAATAATTACATCAATTACTTTGCTATTCATTTGAATCGCTCATATCAGGGACAGCACTCCACTCCCAATAATTGTTCGAAATGGTCTTTTGTTCCAATTTTTTCCCCACCGTGGTCAACCAAAACTGGGGAATTCGATTGTCAGTGCGATTTCATTCCCGGTCAATCTGACTGATTTTTATTTTCTTTAGAAATGTTACCTTTCATTTCTTAATTGCCGATGAGATAGGGAGATAATTAGTGTTTAATTCACGTTACCAGAGGATTTTATATTTAATGGTAAATAATGATCAGAATATTTTTATTACTATTCGGGGCCGTTAAATTACCGGTGATTTCCGGTTCAGGTAGCTCGATTTTATTGGAATAGTTATATAATCATACCATATCATATAATTGGACTAATCGAACAATTCAATAACTTAATTTGAGATGCTTAAGTTAGTTGACCATATGTTTATGGGGTTTGATAGGACAATGGCCATGCTCCACCCATGAGGATGTAGGTTTATCTCAAGGTGTTGCAGGTTAGTGATGGAGGTGATCAGCTGTTAACGCTAAGATTATGTTTTAACTTACTTATTGCAATATATAAACGGTCGAGTGTGTATTTCCTCGTGGCATATTTAGTACTCAGATCTGTCCTTGACGAGCGGATAAAAACACTAGCAGTGTTGGAAATTTACATCGATTGCATTGGGGTGGATACGGCGATGGAATGAATGGGACCAATTGCGTTGGTACTTTTAATGTTTTATGATCCACATTGCTGCTAACGGCAAATACTATCCCTTCTCAAGCCGCGAGTTTCTCACTGTTTGCTCTCTCTGTAACGCCCTATTTCCACAGGGAATATCTTTCTCTATGATTACCTCTCTAATGGCTGTCAACTCATTAGGTCTCATTTTGCTATCCTTCAAATGTATGGATCAGACTTGTTCGCAGAGTAAAACCTGATTGTTGATATATCTACTCTCTTCATCTTCTCTTCGTGAAGTTGACTTGCAAGTGCTTGCTGAGAATTTTTTTTCAGTTGTGGTAAACGAATTGCGTAAACTCATGATCTGCTTCCATAAATATGTAATCTAAATTATATAATTAATGGTTTCCGACATAACTCGGCGGAAATGATGCATGGTGAATAGCAATGAAACACAACTATAATTACACAAAAAAATTGGATTTATTTCGACCCAGGTACTACTGCGGTGTAGCATCATCAGGCCATGAAATGCATGTTTACTGCGGCTGATTAGGCTCTTTACACGGTTTCCAAACCCATCTGGTAATCATTTAATCATTTTTATGCTCTTCAAGATCCATATTGTGAAGATTTCGGCCTACTGCCTACACTCTGGCGCTTTAAACTGCGATGAAGCATTCACAGGTTTAGCTGAGTGCCTAGTGGCATCATGTGAGATAAAGTATTTTCGGTAATCTCATAGGAGAATTCCACGCAGGTATAAACTAAATATCCGGTTGAGAGAGGACTGTATGAGATCCTCTTATACTGGCTTTGCCATGAAGCCCGGATGTTATCTAAAGTTGTTCTTTTCGATTCTGAGCTTCCGCTCCTCATTCTTATCCAAAAATATCCACACAAAATAGTCATGAGTGCTACCCTTGACCTTTTCTCTTCCTAGTACTTTTCATGGCATTTTATGCTTTTAGGGCCTCGGGATGGCTTCGTAAACTATACCTCGTGACAAAGAAATGATAGAAAACCTTTTTTTATTTAATCTTGTACTCTTTTATTCTTTGCATATACCTTTCTACATCTACGTTATAACCTGTGAGGGTGTATGGCAGAGGGACCTTCGGCACTGTCCATCAAAGGCGGCATTCTCATATATTTCCTACCTGTGAATTATTTCTCACCAGCATGTGATTTTTCAAGCTCTTTGTCTTCCGATTAGGTAATAATTTCGCAGTCCTGTCTTTGCATGACTTGAGAATATATGTTCGTCTCCCGATCAAAAATTAAACGGGACAGTAAAGTTAGAACATGGGACATTCAACCATTTTATCTTCTGTCAGAAAGGAAGGAAAATGGACTGCATATGACTTAATTTGCTGTATTTTTCAATATATTATTTCCAGTTAAAATTGTTCGGACAGCAGAAAGAATAAAACAAAAATTCAGTTGTACAATTCTTTTTCTTTGATGTAACGTCGTTAGTTGGCAGCTGTGAAATTTTTCGGTATAACTTCCGGAAATAATTTGCTGCTCCCCTCAATTGGGCCTTCACTTTAAAAAATGAATGCAGAATCAAAATAAATTAAAGGAATGAAAAAATTAGATTGATGTTTAACTATCATGATAGACTTCACTCATCACTTATTAATATCGGATAGCATTAATTTAACGATAAAGTAAAAGAATTTCTTCCAATAGTTCTGAAACATTATAGGTATAAATGTGTAAGAAAGGGGAACTCTTTACTTTATTGGAGCAATATATTGAGTGAGTGCTATTTCCCCATTAGTCGCTTACGTACAGGTATGATCCAATAAAATGTTTCATGATACTGATGCCAATCGACATTGTCTTCCCCTGGATGGTGGGAAAGTAGGAAAAAATTCCACTCTTTCTCACCCTGGCGGCGATGGCGCTTTCATAAGAATACGAATGAGGAAAGGAGAGGTGGTTCTGGGACGAGAAGAAGAAGGGGGGAGGGGCGGGTCGTTGGTCCCGGAAAGCGGAGGCTGGGAAATACCCTTTTTATTTTTGCGACGAGACCGCTTGCTTGTCGCGCTTTCACACAAGGGGGCGTGGCTGTGGAGCTCGCGCGAAGAAATAGGCGCAGACCGTGATAAGACTCTTATGTGTGTATGTTAAGTTGGGACGGGACCAGGGCTTTGGTTTTGAGGCTTCTCGACGGGCACTTTTCTTCCATTCCTGTCTATTCCCCTCCTTCCATCTCCCTGTCTCTCACACGCCCTCGCAGTAAACCAAAAGAATTTTCTCGAAATCTCCCTTTCCAGCTTACTGTCTATTCCTGGGCAGAATTGTTGGAAGAGGCTCTAAAAGAATACAGCTATCCCCTCAAGTGTTATCCTCATAATTCTTAGTATCAATTCTCGCTTGGAAATCAAGAATTCTCTCCCCCTTTCCTCTCGCGGAAACTATTCAGAGTCCTGCCTTTCAATTCCAGTAGTCTGCTACCCTAGCGCTTCATTCGAGCACTTTAAACCTCGCCAGTAGTCGATCCCAATTCCGAAACCCTCCTTCCCCTTCAAGAGTTTACCCTGTAGACCCCTGCGACGCACATATCTGGGATACTCGAAGGTTTTTAAGGTTTATGGTCTCTTTTGTGCTACACTGTAAAAAGTTGATCTGATTTTCAGTGCGATCTGAATTTAAGCGCTGTCTGGTTGTAAGGCAGGAACACGGATTTAAGGTACGGAAGAGGCAGGAACATGGATGGTTGGTACAGGAGCAGTTGAGCAGGAAGCAGAGGAAGCAGGATTCTGGATGGTCTGATTTTCAGTCGTTCACTTGCCTTATTTTTAGACAAGATATTACTGCTGAAATTCAACATACCCTGTCTTAAAATTGTTGCATCTGAAATTCAGATCGCTTTTGTACCTTAAAATCAGATTTACTTTTTACAGTGTATCTTCCTGTCTGGGCATCGATTTAATTCAAATTCATGGGGTCGTTGAGAGATATTACATTGCGCTTTTAGCTAGGCAGCGTTGCATTGTCGACTTTGGTAGAATTATAACCGTGTTAAATATGCATAAATATCTGTACTCATAGTACGTCTGAAAATGAAAAATTTTTTTTGAGCACGATGTAGTGCTGAGCGCTTACTTATGCAGTAAAGAAAATTATGATCTCATATGTTTCTAATTTTTGGGAAAAATTGTGCCGTACATAGTCAAGTTTGCATGTTTAATATCTCGCAGAACTTCATTGGAGCAGATGTACGATACTGAAATTAGTTCAAGCTATTTCTGCATTGTTTCCTCCGTTGAAACCAGTTCCTTTTGCTTGTTTTCGAAAACTGTGTTATGCTCCATTGAGAAATTTACTCATTTACTCGGAAGTTATTATTGAATAATGCTGATAACAGCTCAAATTTGAAGTTTTACGGAAAGTTGATTCAGCTAGAGCTCATTTTTCTTCGTGTTGTGTTAAATTTTGGCTGTATTCTTTTTATTTTCTTTGATATGGAGAGAGGCACCTGTGCACCGCATTTTAGGTCAGGTGCAGGATTAGATCAACCTGGATTATGGGGAGATTGATGTATGGTGAGAAACGTTAAGCTGGCGATAGACTTGTACTAACGAGGGAAACATTACATCCGACTAATGATATGCGAGATTGAATATTATCCACGACCGGCATGCGATGATTACTATCAGAAAAAAATAGAAAATGTCGCATCGTGTGGACTGAATACTACCGAGATCTACCTGTATTTCAAAACATATTTGTGGCGATTACGCTTTATTTTCATTCTTTAGATCTCTCCCTTCTGTCTTTACTTAATTTCTTCTTTAAAAGTCGTCATATTTCTCCGTCTCTCCCATTTATTTAGCACTCTCTCTTCTAGCGCGACCCATTTATCCCCATCCACTTAGGTTACATTAAGCCGATCTTAATTTCATTTCCTTTCCTACCTTAAATTAAGATTATTATCTTTTCTTTCTTGTTCATACGTCCGAAATTTTTACCTTCTATCTCAGTGCCTTCCCTCCTTATTTTTAGATTTCGGTTTGAATAGTTGATAAACATAACGTCTGTTGTACTTGTTACGTCTAGCAGTGTATTACCTCCTTTGTAGCATTTTGTAAGCTATCTTATCTTTCCTTGCGCTATTCTCTCATCCCGTTACTCCTCTAACCCGCTCTCTATTCACCTAAACCCACTCTCATCCTCACCTTGCCAGCAGAGCCCCGGCAGCAACCCCGTCACGCGTCCTCCCCTCACTCTCTCTAATATATAAGTTTCCCTCGTCTTCGCAATAGCTCCAAACCTTCCCTCTTCAACCCGCCCCGCCCTCCTCCTTCGCACCCCTCGCCTTATATTCACCTCCTCATATTGGCTCGACTCCTCCTCTCCCACTACCGGAACCCATTCCTTTGCCCCCGTCTCCTTGTTGCTCAAGTCTCCGGGGGCCACCCCATCCACGGAATCCCATGCTTTCATCCCCAGGCCCCCTCCTCGCACACTCTTAAGCAGAGGCGCCTCTCCGATCTTCTCCTTCACGCCTGGAGCAGCCGCCGACCGCACTCCTCCTGCTCTTCTTTCCAGCCTCCCATCCCCTTCCGAGTAAAGGGAGCACGACTTCGTTTGGAGGGTCATTCCGCTACTTTATGCGGCCCATTCTCATGCTTAAAGGGGGCATAGAAGAGTGGGGTGGGGGTCCCCTTGATGCCTACTCCCACGTGCTCCATACCCCCTCCTCGCCGCCTTTCTCTTCACGTCGTCGTCGCTTTTACCTTGCAAACGATCGCAGTCTCTCGCTACGCAAACGTAGGCTCCCCTACCTCCATCCACATTTCTTTTCTCTCCCTCATTCCGAATTGGGGCGAACTACTCGCCGCGGTTCGGGCCCCATACCGCTCCTTCCCTCTCCCTATTCTCCTCATCCCCTTCCTCTCAATTCGCTACCCTCTACCCCAACTTTCCCTCATACGTATCCTTTCTCATAACCCTCCATCTTCCTGCAACTATGGCACCATTTACCAACTCCACACTGTATTCTTATCTTGCTAACCTCCCTCGTCTCCTTTCACTCTTTCTGTAAGTTTTACGTCTTATTTTACATGGAACACAGTTAACTTGTTTGAGTAGGGTTTGGGTGAGAATAGGTGGTTTTCTAATGATTTTAAATAATTAAGTCGGTGAATTAAATGCCTGCAAAAGGGAGAGAACACTTTGCAGTAGCCTTAAATTAGAGTGTTCAGAATCGATGACGTTGGTAACACAAATGTGTGGCTTACTGCGTCCCGATATTCGGATTAAAATTATGAAGATGATGTTTTACAATTGCATGTTAAGCCCACTTGAGTAGAACTTAGCTAATATTTTGGATTTACATACATATGTTGTTGTAACAGAGAAGTGTTTTCCACAATAGGGCAGCAAATCTAGAGAAAAAGGCAAGAAATCGTTTTCTCACCTTGATCCAACACATGTTTGATGACGGTGAGCAGGACTGTTTTATCGATATTTTAGATCAGTAGGAGCAATAGTAGAGCTTGGCGAGCTGGATGTATTGCAGGGCAGTTGAGAAAGGTTATCATTTCAAGAAAATGTCATTTATCTCGACATACTAATTCAAGTTACAGTAATGGTAGATAACTAACAATGTCTTTCATAAAAGTAAGGATTATTCATTTACTAAATGCCACCCGCACCATTTTTTCAAGTCATCAAATGCCTATGAGTTTAGCACCCAGTAAATCAACTCATGAGTGTCCTGCTTGGAATACAGGCATCACTAGTATTAGTTACTTCGCAGCATTAAAATTTTGTTTGAGGCACACATTATTTTGCATTCACTACGGCATTTTAGACTTTGATCCCTGGCATTGAAGCGGTGCTGCTAGTATAGATTAGCGGAAAGGCATCCTTTAAACAGAAATTATGTGAACTCAAACACTTGTATATACGGTATTTTATATTGGTCTTTGATATTTATCTAATCCTTTGGAAGGAAATCCATTTTAAGCTATATATTCAGCTGTTTATATCTGTAGTTGGACGTTTTCACTCAAATCAACCGCAGTGAAACGGAGTACTTGAATTTGTTTTCAAAAGTGAGAAAATACATCTAATTTGAGTTTGCTTGAGATATCCAGTCTGTAATGTTAGTTTACAGTCCCGCAGCGATCTCTATCATTATTTATGTACTAGAATTATTGCTATAATTAGGCTATTGAAAATTGTATAAACCTCTTGATTAAACGTGCGAATTTATGCGAAGCCCCCCTAATGCTTTTTAAGCAACTTCTGTTTAATATAATGTATGTGAGATTTTCTTTTTTCGTCTAATATCCTTTTTAGTGGCAAGATTATACATACTGTATTTAGAGTCATGGAAAATTCTTTCAATGAGGTTGTGCTCCAACTCGCAAAAATCATGTTTCCTGTGACGAATCTAAGCTTTTGAGCTGGGCTGTTTTGTGTCGTTACTCAACTGTGTATATTTTAAACGTTTTTAATCTGTAATATTTCATTATTAATATATGAATTATATACCTGCATATATGCAGGTTTGAAATTTTTTCTAATTTATGTAATTTTTTGAATTTATTTCGTGCTGATAAAATTTTTAGTCACAATTGTTATAACAATGTGCGCTTAGAAAGCCTGTAAATTCTAACACATGTATTTATTTCATCGCGTTTAAATATTTTCTTTGCTTCGGTCCAATTTGTATATATATATACTAATTTACCGAATTCATGCATCGCTGGATTCATATTTTTTGTCGAATGTCATCTTCTATCACTGGGGAGAGTTAGGGAGCAGATTAAAGTGCCTCATCTCACCATGCGCGTGGGACCACTTCCCGGAGTTGGGCGTTTTTTCCGACGCTTGATGTCATTCGGGGATGTTTCGAGTGTGAAATCTGCTTTCGCCGATTCACGTCATACATTCATTCCCATTAGTTTGAGGCTGACGCGTGTTTTCCTTTCGAAATTTCATCACTCCCACTTCACCTCACATGCATTCCAAATGTCGCAGATGGACGATTTCTCTGCTCCTGCTCAAATTACTTGTCAAAATGCGCATAATTTTAGCCTACTATTCAAAAACCTCAATGCATTTTTATTCTAAGGTGCCCTCCTCTTCGTGTCAGCCATCGAAAATTTAAAAAACCCTTAATTTTTAAGCCGTGACCGTCAATTTTCATTCACAAACATTTTATAACATATGAATCAAGTTACATCCGACTTTCACTTCGTACTGAGTGGCGTGACGTCCCGGCTGGTAAAGTGCTCAGGTACGAACAGGATGGCTTAGAATCCAAATTCGGATGGTGCCTCTTTAATCACTGTCACTGAAATGCCCAGCTGCTAATGCCCACTTTGCTGATAGCAATGCGAAAACTACAGCTAGTTCACGGAGAGGAAATGCTTCTTTTAGCCTTCGTGAGTGAAATCCTCACGTTACTGTGGGCCATATTAGTTAAAATATATTCCTAGCTGTTTATAGAAATAAATATATTAATGAGTGCCATAAATGTAACGCGAGATTGAGTAAAGTGGCTTAACATTGTGAGTAACTAGTGTTATTTTGTGCATGTAATCGTATTTCCTATACTCTTCATCTTCTGTGTTAGTTTTTCCGGATATATATCCGCGATGCCTGGTAAAAAAGTGTCGACGGATAGCTTTGCGCACAATAAATTAATTGTATTGAATTGGCTCGTATTTCTCATGGTTTAACAAGTTATCGGAAAGAGAGGGATGAACATATCATTATATCACTTATGTTGAAAATTGTGTGAGGAAAATGATTTCCTGGACCCAGAATCAAACCACGGACTTGCCATCGCCTTTTGCGATAATTTATAGGATCAATCCTCGTGGGGAGTGGCTTACTTGAAGCACGATTTCATCATAATTGTGCCATCCTTGATGGACCGTAGTTAAAGGAGGACGAGGTCTAGCCCCTATAGATCTACCTAAAAATTATCTTTGGGACTTGAATCCTGGGTAGCGTGGAGGTTTGCGCATTTTTCCGCTCCAGGAAATATTTTTCCTCTTGTAATTTTGAACACCGTAGCTGTGCGTAACGGCAACAAAATCTTACATTACGTCACTTGATTGAGGTTGCTGTTTTAAATATTGCCAATGTAAAGTACCGAAAACTTTCTGACTGAAAATAGGTAGTAGCATATTTCGTGCATTGTGTGCAGTGAGAATATCGCTGCATTCATATCTAAGTGCTATCATTCATTTGATAGGATGATGGCTGTGTTTAATTTTCACGTATGTGGGTATCCTTAGTCAGCATTGGAAGAATGAGAATTCAGAATTCACTCTGAATTTCACCTCAATTTCTTATATTATCGCTCGGAGCGAAGTTCAACATCACTTTACTGAGCCCTCGTCAAATCTCGTAGTAATCCGTTCCTCCTCACAATATGGTTAGGACCTTTCATTCATTATGTTATTTTTTCTCTCTATCACTTGCGTGGTCAAGACTCAACGTAAAGACGCAATGCAAGCCTTTAATATCTCTTCTCTCTTTCTCTTTCCTCATGTCTTTTCCAACTTCCCCCTCTATGCTCACTCATAAGCCTTTCAGCTCTTTCAGCACCCTTTCGCTCAGCTCTACTGCTCTTCCCCAGATACCTTCAGTACCCAGCACGAGGTAAACGCCTGCTCCTCTGGTTTCCGTAAGGTGGAGTGATAGGCTGGGGTAGAGTTTGGAAAGGGTGGACGAGTCTACAGTTGAGGGGGAATTTTTCTCCTTCGCCCTCCCGTCTTTGACGCGGAGGGCGAATTTTTATTTTGCATTCCGATTTCACCCACATCCTTTCCCATTCATTTCCATACTTATATTCTTTTTGATTTTTCTCCACCACCCTACGTAACCTCTGTCTGCCTTTTCTGTTCGCAAATGGTATTCTCTGACTAACTGATATATAAATTGTCGAAAGAGGGTGTTTTTTCTCACTTCTTACAAAATCAAAAATCTAGTCGTCTTTCTTTATTTTCACCCCAAGTTTTAAAGAACTTGAGAAGTCATTTCGGGGAAGATGGTGGTATTTATATCTTTATTACTTTTTTGCTGTCGTTTAAACTTTGGATCGTGTAGCTATCACGCCTTTAAATCGTTGTGAAATGGAACATAAACGAAGTAGGTCTCCACTATAGTGTCCTCTACCACCCATTCAGCCAACCTTTTGAGCGCAAAGGAAGAAATACCTACGTAGTCCGCGACGGCTAAAATAAATCTATTTGCTAGAGGAAATCCTTATCTCGCTTCTGTTTCGTTTTATAATACTTTTTTTCGTGAATGGAAGACTTTCTTAAAATCGGATAGCCTTTAAAATGCGCCCGCTTTTCTTATGGAGACATTTAATTTAATACTCCGTACAGTGTTGGATTTCTGTAGCTCTCTACTTTTTTAAGATAAGGAAAAAATTTATTTTAAGATAAGGAAATTTATCTTACGATTTACTCTTTGCTTGGAATCTATATCGATTGAGCTTGTTAAATCTTCCAAATTGTTTATCTTTTCTTCCAAAATAAGTTTTATCAGCAAACCCGATAGGTATTCCCTAAGAGGTGCTTATAATACAAACATTAATCTGTAAATTGAAGCTTCAGCACAAAAATCTGTCGGGGTGTAATCGAACAAATTTCAGGAAAAGTAAAAATATTATTTTACGGTTTAAATGGGAAGCATTTGTACGGAAAGTATCCTGCGTGATATTTGGTAATATTATAGTGCCTTAAAATATATTAGTAATATGCGGCCCACTTTTTAAGCCTTTCATGCGAATCAAAATTGTATTCATCACCTCGTCTTGGTATTGATCTTTGATGGTTAAAAGGCCATTATTATCAACCACGATCTTACTGTCAACAAGACGAAAATCGGAACTCTTTCTTCCAACTTTAGCATCAATGATTGAGAGAGCAATTCCCGTTTATCCATGTGGAGAGTTTCATTTTCTTCCATAATGTACGCGCAGGCAGTGCCACGTCTCCTCACGGAGGGTGGAGGGGGTGTAGGGGCTGGAAGATGGTAACCGTAGATTTTCGATGCTAGGGATGGGTATCATCGATGTGGAACAGACTTTAGGGAAACCTGAGGGTAAATGCAATAGTTTAAGTACGAAGAAACTTTCACCCGAAAATTGGATGAGGGCTGGTTAGTAATTGAGTTTCACGTTAAGCTGGTTCTGAAGTGGGGTTGGCGCTCTAGAGGGTGATCCTTTATGGAAGTGTGGTGCGCACAGTGAAGCGGGATCGTGAATTGTACTTCATCTCTGGCGGTGTGAGTCACATACTTGCGTACTTCTTCCGCCATTTAATTTTCCGGTATACCATGTTAAACTTTATACTTGTATGTGATTGATGAAATTTTTATTATTTGCTCAATTCCATCTCAATTCTTCAATTTCACATTTCAATCTTCTCACCTGTCACATCCATGTCCCCTGCCCTCTTGCTTTTGGTAACGGCTCTTTGTATCCCCTTGAAAGTCTTTGTCCGCAATCTGCTTTTCAACACTCCGCCCGCACATTATTCACTCTACAACTCCTATTTTTCACTGCCACTGATGTGAAAAGAAAATAAGTAGTTTCGTCATCTGCGACTAATAAGGACGTTTGACTCTATTCTTTGTCCTGTTCTGTTATAAGTGTTTACACCCTAATAATTTACATCAGGAATGAACTGTTATTGCAGGTTCAAAATCCCCATTGTATTACTATTTATCCTAGTACTGCAAGAGCGGAAATTTAGAAAAAAAAATGTAAATTTGATATCGAGTCTTTTACTATGTACAATTTCGTTAGCACAGAGTCTAGTTTCAAGAAGTTTTTTTTGGCTGAACTTTTTGTCAACAAAAAAGCATAACAAATCCAATAGTTTTGGCTCCTTAGCTTTTATCTTCATGTCTCAGTCAGGGAATGTATGTACATGCTTGTTTGTTTTATATTTTCTATGAACGAATCAGTGCTTGTGATCTGAGTTATTTTGAAGTTTTCTTGAGAAAACGGTATTACGTACACGGATACCAAAGTATTTTAATTCAAAGGCTGAATTTTGTCACACTCTTGTGTTCACTTATGAAATGAACTGGTCTTCACCGAGCACGACATTATCCAATACGCCTTCTGCTTTGCTTGCTCTCTGTTGATACCAGTAAGTTATCGAGAAAGGGAAGGCATTGCTTGAATGCATACTAAATTCTTTCTGCTCTGTGCGAAATACATTTACGCTCGAAACACAAGCTCTATAGATTACATTTTTTCTAATAAACAAACCAGATTCAGGTGTGATGTGTTAGAAACGTTCCATGTTAATAGAAAGATATTGCAACTTTCGACTGAAGTAAAAATTTATTTCGACTAGTTTCAATGTTACTACATCATTGTCAAGTTGACAATGATGTAGTAGCATTTAAACTAGTCGAAATAAATTTTTACTTCTGTGGAAAATTGCAATATCTTTTTTTCAACACATTTTTTCTGTTTAGTTGCATCCATTTGATGTTTTATACGATACTGTGCAAAAGAAAAATTGGACCTTTTGAATGTGAGATTTATGGTAAACCTACCTTGTTCGGTTACATAATTCGTTGAGAAGTTCAATTCATTTACGAAGCGATTTTTCACTCTTTTTCCCAAACTCTTTACTTACTCGTGAGGTGTACGTTTATAAGGACTGGATTATGTTTGAAAATATTCATCGGCGAAGTAGAGGATACAGTGAAACACGAGTTGTGTAATTGAGTTATAGAAGGATATAGGACCATGCATATATCGGAAGTTTTGGGTCAAAGGAGGTAGTAGAAGGGAAGTAGAGGGCTAAAAGTGAAAGGGACACTTCGGACATCGGCCGATGGAGTTAACAGAGGAGACTATGAGGGACTGGGGCGATTGAATTAGGGATTTTGTAAAATACAAATTCTATTTGTCAGTTAGAATGTGACTTGTCCAAAGCAATGGATGGCGAAAATTCGTTTAAGAGTTTCTTATGAGGTCAGAAGAGTGAGAGGTGGGAAGTCGGAAATGTGTACACAAGGTGGAGGGACAGTGAGCAATATTTTGAATCGAGTCGCTTCTGAAAGATATTGGTGCTTTTGTATGCATGAGGTTGCGATTGCTGTGCACAGAAAGCAGGCTCAATATAATATTTTTGATTATGCGTCTTTGAGTAATGACATTTCGTCTTTATTTACGTTTTTCTTCTTTTTTATGGAAAAGTGATATGTATGTCCATATGACCACAAAGCGCCCACGCAGCTATAGAGCGATATGTGCTGTCGGAAGTGATCACCATCGATTAGCTGACCTGCGAATATGCTTTTATTAATATTTTATGTGAAATAATAGGAATTACAAAAGGTCCTAGTGTATTTTTTCACCCAACCCTGAAGATGATGAGCTTGCCATTCATCAAAGCGTCGGCTGAGTTGGAGAACCCTGGGTGATGATCCGTGGAGAATTCACTCAATTGGATTTATTCTTTACATTGTCGCGTTACTCATTTGCCAAAACGTGAAATCTATGGGAAAGTGTTTGAGATATCAACTTTTTTGCTCGTGATTCACAATCACGTGGCATAAATGCGATTGTCATGATGCATGAAAAGCAATTAAAGAAGCCTTTTAGTAACGTTGAAGATTAGAAGAACAATCATTAAAAATTCTCACGTTATTTGGAGAAACTTTTGTATTTAATAAAATAAAGCGATTCTGGAGATAATTTGTAGGGCAATAAAATCATAAATACAATTAAAAAAGCATTTGTGTCCCCTGAATTTATTACATAGAAATCATATGTCAGTTTCAGTGATTTTAGTGAACTTCTGAAAATGACGCATGGGCATTGAAATTTATAGAGCTCTTTAAATTTATTCAGTAGCGAGTACTAAGTGTTTCAGGGTTTTTTCGATAGGTATATGTTTCAGTTGCTATGATGCAACCACCAAAAGCTCCTCATGGCCATATTTCTGTGTTTCCAATTTTAATTATTTAGGGGGTACTTATATTTTATTTAATGGAAATTATATTTTATATTCTGTGAGTTTAGTCGCAGCACTGCTCCTGTGTCGTAGTAAACTTGGGTTTTAGACTCTCCAACGGCTATATTGTACCGTCCAACCTAGTACCTTTATCCTATGACACGCACAACATCCTCGCCATTCGAACCCGCCACCTTTGAGTTACCAGACCGGTGCGATATGGACATGAGTAGAAAGTAAATAGGGATCCTATTGGGATCCCTATTTCCTTTCTACTGACCTGGTTACCCCGGCCGGCTCTATAGATTCCAAACTGATAAAGAAATCTCAGTCATGTCAAACGAATATTAAAAATAAAAATAAATAAAAAATATTCACTAAGTTTGAAAAAGGTCGCTGAAATGAAGTGGTGGCCGGAGCAAAATTTGTTTTTGGCCGCATACGAGAATAACTCTTTTAGATGTATAATCGAATGAGAGGAACCCCTTCTCCAGTTTGTGTGTCACCGCTGTAAGTAGATTTTCTGTCTGTAATGAATTTTGTCTTCTGCCGGGGTAAATCACCTATTGTTTCCGTCATACTTTCTTCGTCGTTGGTTATTCTGTCCTCCTTATGGAACCTTACCTTGCAATTCTACCATTTTCCCATTTCGAACATAGGACTTACCCTCCTGGCATCTACTTGCATGCAATGCACTTTGTTTTTTATCAATTTTAAGTTGATTTCGCGTATTTTTATTTAAGTTCACTAGCGTTTATAATAGATTTCCCGCTGATTTATTCATCATAAAACTGTGCTGTCCGCAGTACCCAATATGCTTTGGTGGATATTCTCCCTGAAGTTGATCTTATCATACGTAAATTGCAAACGTGGATACCGTAAAAGGGTTGGAACACTCGTTGATATTAATGTAAACTTTAAATAACTAGGCTGGACAAAAATCAATTTTACGCTTTGCTTTTCCTTTATTTGTCATAAAAACTATCAGCCCCACATCTCGGAGCCTTCGGAGTATCAAAAAAATATCCCGCGATTGTGGATCTAGTCCTGTACACACTAAAAAACACTAAAATAGTCAGATCTCGCGATTTTTTTTATGAGTTACGAATTCCCCAGCTTTAGTGTTTCTCATAGATATGCGGGAGGTGGAATCGTCAAGCCAATGTATTATCCGGTTCGGTATTTTCACAAGGACGAATTCGGAGAAACATCCAGAAATAGACCCGTATGAAGGAATGCGGAATGGAGGGGGCGGGAGGCGGGCTAGCCGGAATGATCGACGCCGTAGCGGACCAGCGGCATTTTGAGAGACAGCAGTGGAATTTCACGGGACGGGGAACAGTTGAGAGATAAAGAGAACATGAAAAGGCGGCTTCAGAAGGGAAGTAAAGCGAGGGTTCATCCAAGTGCCGCTAGGAGGCAGGTGGGAATTCACAGAGAGAGAGAGGTGGGAGGTATTTTGACAGAGGATTTTACATTTCACGGAAAACAAAAGACCATTGTTTTCCATGCCCCATTTTAAAGTTACTTTTGAGTGAGAAGTGGAGCAACTTCAAAAAAGTTACACCTTTCATGTGCTCTAATCGTCGCCGGAGCGGTTTAATCCCATTCCATCTACTCCCTTTTAAACGAGGCTGGGGGTATCCAGTAAATTTTTCATGCTTGAAGATGTTTGAGGCTGTCCTATGAGGAATAATGTCGATGTTTTAGGGTAATACTGTGGTCATAAAAGCAGTTATATTTGGCGAAGACTCTCGCTGGGAAGTCTCGTGACCGAGGAATCGATGCATTGAAATTTGGCTTGACGTACCTGGTAGCAGACCACAACACTCATAGTCTCATCCGAGTTGGAGCTGATGCGAGGTGATGTGGCCTGGACATCTTCAACCTTTCCCAGAATTTTAATCACCGAGAACTTCGGCTTGCTCGAATTTTCAAAGGTCTGTCCACCCCTCAGAATCGAATAGTATAGCAATCCATTTTTGGTCATTAATGTGCTGCCTTGCTAACCTGGAGCACAATATATTTCTAAAATTACCCTGAAGCTGTCACAGTATGACGTTGAGACTCTCATGCCTCTTATATGCTCTTCTTCATCACTCATTTGATTTCTTCTTAATTGTCATCAAATGTGAGTGTTGTTAGAATATCTATCTACTGCATTCGGCGACATTTGTGGAACCTCATTATAGAATAAAAGACCTTTGAGTAAAGAAGACCCTTGTAATGTCCAATTTTTATGCAAGTGGCCCATACAAAAACAACTTCCAGTGTATCTTATAGTTGTGAGTAGGAAATGAAGATCGTCCTAATGAGATCGATTTGTGAGAGCCTGTCAAAGGTTCCTTCACTACGAGGGTGAAAAAATTAGACGTTTATACCGGGGGAGGAAGATTGTCAATGATTGAAAGGAGAGGAAGTGGAAGGGGAATAATCTTGTGGAAGATGTTCAGATGTATCAGGGTAAGAAAATCTAGATCAGCTGTGCATGAAATGTGGGAATAAACAAAGTTGAAATATATTCACATCAATACAGGTTTGGAAAAAACGGGAATGGTTTTATAGGTATATTGCGAGAGAATAATATGTTTGGGTGCATCTTATGCGGCTATGGGTAGAACGCTTTGCTTATTGAAAGCATATTCACATGTCTATAGAACTACTTATTGTTGTTTGCTGTATGATGGAAAAAATGCTTAGGAAATGGGTTCAATAAGGATTACTTGCGTTATGGTGAATAGCAATCATCTAGCTACGTTACATTCAAATGAGATTCTAGGGAATATCATCCCCATCTCTATTTACTTGAACTTTCACGCTCAGAATTCTATATTATTAATTTTGAGGGGGACTACCGGAACTGTGAACTGGGATCAAAATTCTGATGTTTACTCACGGGAGATTTGACCGCCACCATGAGTGTATAATACTAATGTTCCCAATGATTTTTGTTTTTGATTCCGTAGTTTCATTATGTACCGTAATCGTATACCCATTACAGCCATTTTATAGGGCTTCATATTCTTCTCTATTGTTTTTTTTAATTACTATGAGGCTTTTAATAAGTCCCAGTAGCTAAGTTGATTTCAAATGGAAAAGATATTTAAAGAATTGATTCTTCGCCTTCACCGAGTTTGTTGATGATGTATCTTCTCTCTAACTTCAATTTGAATAGAGCGTTGCGTGTAAAAAACTGCATGATATGTTACTTTCATGTTAGGTTTTAAAAACCTAAAAATATATTATTGAAAGGCTTACCTATAGGTATGTATTCATGAAATGTAATTCAATTCATGGTTTAGTTAAGTTTTAATTACGAAAATGGAAGTATTTGCGAGGAAATTCATGCAGTATTAATATTTTATCCCCTAGTTTCGCTTTCAGTATCATGAGTTCATCTACATTTAGGTAAGCTTTAATCTGTGGTTTTAAAATCATCTTAGATCATCTCATGAAAAGGATGTTAAATGATACTTATTCTTTCTGTAGTTGGAAATATATTATTGTAGGCAAAAAAAATTATTTCATGATTCAAACCCAATATATTTTATTTATAGGTTTGTTTGCTGTGTATTTGCCATTCATATATGCGTTAAATTGCTCATATACCTAAAAAAAACAGCTTTGTTGGATTAAAAAAATATCGGAAAAATATAAGCGATACTGTAAATCAAGAGAAAAGTATTTTTTAGGTAGGTTTCAGGGCCAGTTTCATTCAGTTTTGTAAAAGAGTAAAATTTTCCTCGCCGAATGCTACTGCTACTTGAGATTGCAGATAACCTATACTTTTTTGAATTTAATATTTGTGGACGAGATTTAAGTTTCCTTAATTTTTGCCAATGTTATCTGTACTTCAAAATTATTTTTGTGGCTGCTATTTGAAGCCTGAAGAAAAGTCATTAAAGATATGCTTTTTTCCCTGGGAGTGGAGCGTAAAAATACTGTAGCAATATTTACCATTTTAAAAATATTTATTGTTGTCTCCGACAATGAGAAGTTGTTGAGCCTGCAAAAGCTGAAGGAAGAATTGGCGCCATGTGGTCATCGCCGCGGATCGTAAACCAAGCTCCCGTAAATTTCCCGCGCTTGTATTATGATCCGCCCGTCAAAAGTTCGACATGAGGATTATAAGGGTTGGGTGCAGCGATGCCAAAATATGGTCAGGAGGAGGGGAAACATTTTTATTTTCCCCAGTTCCTGGCAATGGCGTTGATTCCTGGCTGTAAAAATTCCGAGGGAATGAGAAAGGGGATGAAGGTGGGTGCGATAAAAATCTTCATCAAACCGATGGTTTGGGGGATTGAAAAGTAAGGCGTAATTCTACAAAGTGAAGACGCCAGTACTCGGGAGGAACTTTATCTGGAAAGTACCATTTTTGGAAACGTTGTGAAATAAAAACAGGATGGAGAGGAAGAAAAAAAAGTTGCTTCGTGTAATTGAGCGGTTCAAAAAAGTTAGCTGCGCGTGGAATTGACTTATGAGGATTTTCCTGCATTGATATGACATTTATATTGGGAAGGGGGACATGCTTGCCAATATTGATTAGAAGTACCTAAAGCCTTGGATATTTTGGGCTAGCTACGGGCACTATAATCTCAACGTCTGTTCTATTTTTTTTTATTGTGTGACCGTTCTTAAATGCCGAAAAGTGCTTGTGTTTTGCAATGCATAGTATCCAGGTACATTTCTCATGCAGGATTAGGACTTTTCTCTAGCATATTTTTCGTTTTAAGATATTTATTAAAATAATAAGCTTTCATATTCAACTGTCGATTCTTTATAGTTCCATGGTTTTCATCAAATTATTCGAAACTACATGGGTCCTTTTATTTTACAAAATCTATCAGATCCGCCAGTAAAAAAATATGGTAAACGACCCCATTAGGTGCATTAAATCAGATAAAAGGGGCAGAAAGGTCCGTGTGTAGGAATGGTGCCAGTGTATTATTCGTTTAATATGTAGCTAGAAATGGCTCCAAAAACTTTGAAACATATGAGAAAAATGCCTGTTTTGGTTGCATGAGCCTGTCCTCTGTGCCCTTAACTACGATTTTGAAAGTATGAGATTCTATCTTAATACAGTCCCTATCGAAACCTCGAAGAAAATAAACAACAATTTTATGAGTCATAATCGCTCTGTCAGCCACAGGAGAATTGTTCACCCAGCTAATAGGTCAAAACTCCTGGAAGTGGAAATAAGTCAGATCCTGAATATGCAATGTAGTCACTGCGCCGCGCCGGGCAGGTACGTCCTTGAATGAATTATACTGTACCTACTCTCAAAACTGTACAACTATCCAGCTAGATCCCCTGAAGCTAACTTCAGTGCATTGTGCAGATTTCCAAGCCACATGAACCTATGTCCAGGAAAAATATTCATCTTCGCCATTTTCTGCCGTGATGTTTGTCTCTAAAACCTTAACAAATTCTTAATTAACGTCTGGGTCATCCATTGTGATTTGTAAAAGATGTTTGAGTTTGAGAGTTTTGGTTTGATTATTGACGGTAGACACAAGATCATACGCCTTAGATTGGCCAAAAAATGCTGAAGTTAAATACCGAGTGGTAACTTCATTTGGATTGGGGCTCCAAAACCAATCCGCTAGATTCATTATGTTACTCCGGCTGCATTTATTTATTCTTGATTTAAAGAAGATAACAAAATGTTCGCTTAGCTGAACTTCGATAATCACCATTTCATAGAAATATGGTGCCAACTGGTTAACCAGCATGTAACCTTTTTTATTTCTTCCTAATTTCATCGCTTCGGCTATCTTACTAACGGGTAACATCAGAGGAAAAAACTGACAGACTTTCCTGCAAGAGATTGACGAATGATTCATGATAGTTTGTAGGCACCTTAAAAAAATCCGCACTGGTCACATCATCTCTCACCAAATACTTTGAAAAAGTCACTTTGTCTCCAGTACCTGTATAGCAGGTCACATGTTTCACACTCCCAACCCAAGGATTACTCTTTCACATTTATGAAATTATTTTTCTTCAATGATATTCCATATTTTTGGTATTTTTGACTCTGTATTCCCGGTCCCCTTACCCTGTTATTCACGCCTCAGCATGCTGAAGTATAGCATCCGTAGTGCAGTTGAACAAGTCACATGCCCAATCGGTGTTGAAGGTGAGTAATTTTTTCCTGACCAACAATGAAATTCCCTGACTTTTTCATGACTTCCAGACCAATTTTTCAGTTCCCTGACTTTCCCTGAATTTTCCTGACTTTCAAGGTGCGTACCAACCTTGATTCCGATTCTCTTATGGTGGCTTCATTACTTGTCTCACGAATATTTCATTTCGAATAAATTCCAATACTCGCTCGATAAAAAGCCCGACTAATTTGGCTTCGCATAATTCAGAAGTTTTAGTTGTAGCGGGTAAGTGACCGACAGCTAAGAATATCTGGGCCAGTTAGGTATTCGGGAAGATGTTCGGGAGATAGTTTGTATGGGAACTAAGGAAGGGAGGTGAATTACCCAACGTCGCCATTAGCCTGCACTTAACGGAAGGCAACATGTGTTATCATATGTAATGGTGTATCTATGGTGTGATATGTATTAATGTATCCATGGGGTAGCCAAGTGAAGTTTGTTTAAAAAAATACACAAATAGCAAGTATCAGAAAACGCTTTGCTAAAAGAATTCGTCGGTTTGATTTAAACAAGCAATAAGGAATGCTACAACATGGTCCACGTTTTTACGTCCCATCATACAGACGAACTTTTGCCTTTGATGAGTTTTCGTAGCAACACTTAATTAAAGACTGGTATACTAATGGAAATGCCACAGTTAGGAATTGAACAGAAGCCCTCAGCTTCGGAGACTAATGTTGTAGCCACAACACCGAACCCCTTTTCCATATAATTAGGAGCAATTCTACAGTAGTTAGCGCTCTTCGTATCGTAATAATGTAGTGAAGGATGCCATAATCAAAGGCTTAATGGGAGATGCATTCAACTGTATATTTGGCCGCTGTTTTGTCTATAAATGGTTGCTTTGAGTGATAAATGTGCTGATTTTACACGGATATTTAACCCACATAGCTTAGTAGGTACTTTCTGCCAGAATTTTACTGAAATTCCCTCCACACATCAGTGTGCGGTCATTCTTGATGCTATTAAAGTTATGAAGGTTTTCTGTGCGTCTTATTTATGGTATCATAAGTTCTTTGGAATCTAAGCTTACGCATATTTTATTTTTAAAAAGGGACGCCCATCACCCTTTATTTGCATTTTTCTCCCGTTACATTCTAAAACAAATATGTATCATAAAGAATTGAGGGAATTATAACGCAACAGACTGAGCTTCAAAGGTTTCCAGCCATGGAAGGTTTAAATTATCCAATAAGAGTGAATGAGGCACAAGGACAGCCACATTAATGTTGTAATCTTGGAATAACTCTTCACGCGTATACGTAAATATGCCATATTTCTCCTTCGTATGAAATTGAAACATTAATTGACCTAGCTTAAAAATTGCGTCCCCTAAATGAGAATGGATTTCCTCAGGTAGATGCTTAAAATACATGAGACACTTTAGAGCGAGATCGTGTTTCAGTGCACCCAATTTTTCCCTTCCGAAAATATTAAGGAGAGCAGTGCTAGTGGGAAACAGTTTTAGATTTTGGATTTTGTACATTTTTTGGTAAATGCTTTCGAAAAAATAAAACTACTGTTTTGAAATACTAGTATTTGCAAGCATGCGTAACAATTTAGACTTATTAGGCATGCGGAGCCGAGGGTTCCCAAAAAAGTATGCCAACCAACCCCGTGATGAGGTAGGTTGACTATACTTGTAGAGTAAGTTAGCACACACCATAAGAAAGGGTTAAAGGGGTTGTTGACGATAAATTTTAAACACAAGTTATATTTTTAAGTTGGTAAGAAGTGCTAGCCAGAAGAATAATTCCAGTGCAACAGACCTTTAAGAACCTTATTTATGACTTGCTTAAAAATATCTTAGTAAGAACACAAAATTGAGCTAATAACACCTAAGGTCATCGTCAGTATTATAACTGACACGCACACATTGTATCATCTGTGGAGAGCTCAGGTGCCATAAGCTAACATTTTGTTTTTACGCGGTTAGTTGGCACGTGTCCTGAGGCCATTTTTCCAACTGAACCCTACAGCCTTTTGTTAACAATGTGACCGACAGATCCTTAAATGTGTGAACTATTGAAAACAAAAAAATTGAGAGGTTGGAGTGAATCATGATGACTTACACCAATTTCAGTTCACTCATAATATTGACATTTGCTTTTCAAAAGGAAAAAAGAAATGGATTTCCAAAAGCTACTCACCAAGTCAAATGATATACAAACAATAAAAATTATATGAACGCAAGAACTACTCTAAAGCGACAGTGGCTGATGAATTGATGGAAAAATGAGGCTCCATGTGATTGATAACGATCTGTAGTGGAAAATTCCCAAATAATATTGACTATGCCTACTTGCCCCTTTAGACAACTAGCCCGGGTTTCCCCTACCATCTTATGACGTCTCCGATCCTTAGGTATAGCATACTATACATTCATTTTTTTGGATGCGTGTAAATAAATATCATGTATAAAAGGGTCAAAGTGCAAAATAATTCTCCTTGTCCTTGATTATGATTACCGGCTTCAGGACTTACATTTTTACTTATTTGTACGTGAATTAAACATATTATGATTGGTTTTAATAAGTATTTTTCATTGGTTATTATCGAAATAGGGATTGATTTAATGTTGTGTCCTCAGTACTTGCTTGCCATCCGAGGGTCTGTGATTGAATCCCAACAGTGGCACAGATTTTTCATTTTGATTACTGGGTGGAGACCAGTTAGTGTTTAGCACTTTTTAGCCGTAGAACGCGATGTTTAAACATGGGCTGGGTCACTCCACCATCAGTGCAATCGAAAAAATCATAATTCTTATCCATTTGTCCATCCATATAGGTGCGAAGCTTTCAGTGCATTTCAGGGCATTTCAGTGCATCTGCTAATTTTAAGGAAAGTGTTATTTACCCTTTATTTTAGGGATTACGTTGTAGAATATTGAATTATAAGCACTAACTCAAAGAAGGTCAAATGTTGAATATGTGCTCTTTTTACCTGCCAGTAATGAGGGAAAGCTGATCAGGTACTTGTTCTTGCATCACTTAGTTGTAGGTATATGGCCCTTTCTCAGATTAGAAGATTATTTTAATTTGTGATGTTGGCCACTTTAATTTCTGAGCCTGAGAGTCAGAAAAACCTTTGCTTATAATTTCAAAGTGATTCTGCATCTGAACTCAGCGTCTTTACACCATTAATTTAAAAGCGGAGCGTGCTCGTCCAGGAATTCTTTACTCTCTTGCATGCCTTGGAGAGAAAGCATTCACGTTCAGCAAGTTATTTAATAGAACGCGGAACAGTGTTTTGGGAGTAAATGTAAAGTAAATGTGCACTAATTAAATTGTCTCCAATTTTTTCCCATTATCGATCACGAAGTCAATCATATTTGTGTTGAGTACGTCTCTTCCTTTATTCGAAGCCTTTTTTTAGACTTTACATCGTTTTTCTTAGGAGTATCATTTTTTAAATGGGTTACATGCGATTTCAGTGAGAAAATCTCATATATTTACATGATATAAGCTAGATTTAAAAAACCATGCAAAATTAATCTATGGTCCATACGAGCAGAGAATTCGTTTTTTTAAAGATCATTCGTTTTGCAGAAACGATAGCAAAATATAAGGGCGTGTACATTCAAATCCGCTTGACATTCTCTTATTATTCGATTAATTTTGAAGGTAATTTGTACCCGTTTCTTATTCCTCTCGCACATTCTGATACTGTCGCATACTCGATGCAATCCGAGCAATTGCGTATGAAACTTTCATTGCCTTTTCGCCGTTGATTACCTGTGGCAATTGCGGTGAAGGTGAACGGTTTTAATCAGTTTATATTAATTGTAGAATTAACGTGTATTCCTGTGGCTTAAATAATTATGCAATAATATGTTATTATTGTAATTAGTGCAATAAAAATTGATTGCAATATGGGAGATTTTGGGGTCTCCCAAATTTGTATTATGATTTATTTCTTGATAGCCTCATATGAAAGTTAAATAATTTTTTCAAAAGAAGCCATTGTTAAAATATTTGTATGAAGTACTTGGAGTCGTGAGAATAAATGCTAAGAAAAGAAGGGAATATAATTCAAATTCAATTGAAATTCAGGAAAGCACATTAAAAATGAATTATTCAAATACGATTCAATTCAATTAACGAATATGAATTATGATATGCAAATTGGATAATTAAGTTGCTTGTTAACTACGCAATGCCTATTCATATATTCAGTCAAAATGTTTGTAGTTCTCAGGATTGAATTCAATAAATTGGTGATTATAGTTACTCATTATTCTAAAATTTGTGTTTATATATTTTTATTTAATACTCTCTTGGGGTTTATATATGTAATACAGATAATACGTTTAGTTTTATTTTTGAAATTTTCATGTAATTCTAGCTGGATATATGTACGCCGCATATTATTCGTAGAATAATTCTCTCTTGCTTATAAGTAAAGGAAATATTCGTTTCTAAGTTTCTATGGGCATCACGTTCATTGGCCGATATATATTTCGAAACTTTAGAGTATTACCATTATTGATTTTAGATTTTTACCCAGAATTATTGATTTTGATAAATATTTCCATGCCTAATGGCTGTTTTATCTGAAGGCTATTTACTCGCAGCTTGTCATATTTGCGGTCTTATGCATACATTGAAAATCGTGTGATGGAAGCAGCAGATTAAATGAAAAACTTCCCAAATGCATGGACGATTGTGGATTGGAATGTAGGTATATAGTCCGTTCTATATCCATCCATGCTGCACGTATTTGCTGCGATTTTCTGCTGCCTCAAATTTTGTAATTTATTACTTCGTATAAAACGCCTTTCAGGTATTGTTAAAACTGCAGCGAAGGGGTGGATGAAAATCATTAGCTACGGACTCCTTTCAGCCATCTTAAAATAAGGATGTGCAGTGTTGCGTACTCTTCTTAAATTGCGTCTTACATTCCTAAATGCTGTATTTAATTCTAGTTATTGATTCCTGAGTATTCATACCAGTTTCTGAAATGTTTATGTCAAAACCACACTAGTGAACATCATCAGATGTGAATTCCAAACTCGGTCATAGTAAATGCATTTACGTGGATGACGAATGAATTCCCATTCTATTGTAGTCTTTCTCAATCATACTTGTTTTTCTGAAGGTATGCACTATGTTTACTGAGGGGCACTATGACAATTATAGGAGTTTAACCGTCTTTTTTACTGTGGGTATATGTTTCAAAAATCTTTCTTATTAATGGCTGTTAAAAACATTTTTACGTCGTGATGACTCTCTTGGACATTAATTTCCACCGTTCGTGCGCAAGTTTTAGTGTCGGGAGACCGCCAAATAAGCTTATAAATCATGACATTATGGTAGCGTCAATGTTTACTTGACGTCCACTTCAGTTTGGTACTGAAATGAGTTATGAAGCCGAGCCTGAAATGGATGACTCCTAGAGTTTTTGCGGACGTAAAATGTAATAGACTCCATGCTGATTCTTCGAAATTGTAAATTTTAAATATTGAAGTCGCACATACGCTATATCCAGTTAATCCCTCTGAATCCTTTCTTGGCCCTAATTTCTTTCATTGCTCATGCAATCTGTCAGTGACGCTAAAAAGTAAAGGAAATGCTACCTGCTAAAGTTATTTCAGTGCTTCATTAATACGGAGCGGAGGGAAAGGGGTCGTTTACCATATTTTGTTATTGCCGGATCTGATAGAGTTTGTAAAATAAAACGACCCGAATAATTCCGTCTTTCGATCCGTCAATTAGTTCTCGAGTTACAAGCGGCGAAAAACTGATGTTTTTAACCCTTTCGGAAAAGTGGTGGTGCATGCGACCTCAGACGTCATCCACTTCGTCCAATCACAACTGAGCCCGTGAAGCTACTTCGCCTTATCTAAATGGGGGAAACACGGCTGACTGCCAGTGGGAGCGGTTGCGACAGGATCTGTGCGAGCAGACCTTCAGATACCCCCCTCCACTCCTTTCCCTTTTCCTAAAATCAGTCAGGGACGGTAGGTAAATGACGTCAATGATATCAAGGAGCTTCTTCGGCGGGCGTCACCTTTTGCTTATTTTAATTTTTGATTTATTAGTGAATGGTTGTGGTTAGAAGATTAATTTTTGTTACTAAAATTCATTTTTAGTTTCCAAATAACGATTATGTGTACAAAATTGCGATTTCGGTTCTGAGTAAACGCCCCCATCATAAAGTATTATATTAGACATACACTCAGAACATGATATTTTTGTATGTATTTCTTATGATGATCACTCAGAAGATATTTTTTTATATTTTATTTTTGCTGTGAAATATCGACCCAGTATAGTGGCATTATCTCACAATATATTTTAACTCGTATGAGGCGATCAAAGTTATTGCAATTTTCCCTAAAGGGACTAGCTCGTTTTATTTTTTAGGCGTTTCTATTGTTTTTTCTCAGGATCATTCATAATCCATTTGCATATTACGCTGTCGATAATGCTCATGCACATGGTAACTTGCAGTCCTACTACAGTTTGATAAGTTTAACTCCACGTGAGAAACATAAAAGAGCCCTTTTCTCAACAATTTATTTCCGAGTAATTCTGATAAAATTTGTCTCCTCATGCACTGCATTCTCAATTCCTGTGGCCTCATATACATACATACATACATATTTATATGTTTAATATGTACATTTATCATCTTGAATCATAGGCGAGTAATGCCATGTGTATCGGCCCCCAAATTATTTCAAAATGCTCAAATTAATTCAAAATTGGCATTTTAAATATTATAATCTATAAGCCATTGGTGTTATTGAATTAAATGCCTTTATTGTGAAGTGGTGTCGCACAGATGTTCATCGCACGAACTGTTGAGGACAAATGTCTCCATGTCACATCCATCTACAAAGGGGACGATTCGAATCCCTACTTATTTCCCTTCCACCATTTAACCATTAGGTCCCCATAGGTCCTCTTTAGGTGCCCTTACTTGGCCCTCGTAAGCTATACACGTGTGCTTCATTTCAATCGCTATCTTGTCCCGACGTCTGTGTCTTTCTATCTCTTGTATCAATCCTTGACAATAGCCGTCAACTATACGCTGTCGCATGTCCCTTACCACGGTAAAAAAAGCTAATTATTCTTCATCAATAAATATTTTTGAACTGTTTCGTAAGAGCATTAAAGAAATTTCGATTGCTTGAGTGGAATTTGAAGCCATTGACTGTAGTATGTATCATAGATTGTTTTCATCTCTTTTTCTCATATGATTCCACCCGATATTATGCCTTAAAAATGTAATTTTTTGCTTGTCCTTAGTGATGCTGTTCATATCATTAATCCAAAATATTTTGTGGACATTTATACTGTTTATGATGATAATTTTCTCAGAGGCATTACTTACCTTTCTCCCTAATCTAGTCCCGTTCTCCTTCATCCGAGCGGGGTCACAAGAATTCGTGGCTTGCCCAACGTTACTTACTTGTTTCCGAAAGAAAATATATAAAACCCTTGAAAAACCTCATCATTGGGACATTGGGAATTTCATCCTTTGCGTTTAGTGAGGAATGTGAAATGTTCATTTATCAGTTCCATATTCCGTAAATTCTCAATTTCTGCTATCATTTACCTTTTCCGATTGTATTAATATCTTGAAACTATCGTTAGAATGTCTGCCCCAATGCGTATGTGTGCTATGCTATCCAATATATATTGATTATTTGCCTAATTCGACTAACCATAGTATCATGTTATTCTGTATATCTGAAATTAGTCGAGGACGTTGAGGAATACATAATTGATATTCAACATCTATTACTTTCTTCTCAAATGTGTTAAAATCAAATTATGGATTTTTCTTCGTCGTTCCATGAGACCAACTATTATCATTATCTCACCGTTGATTTTGTAATTGTGTGTTTATTAAAGTGATTGTTTAAACCTCCCAAAGGCCCTTGGGCCAAAGGGCATATGTATACGATGAAAAGTATATGCGTAATAAGAGAAGTAATGAATTTTTTATTTCATTATTGCATTAAAAACTAACCATGTCGCTTATGATATATTGTGAATGTAGACGTAGTCAGTGGGCATGAAATCTTATGCAAATCGCATGGCTGCAGCTGAAGTTAGCCCGCGCTGTCGCATGACATGACGGATCGTGGCTGATGCGTTCGGTCGCTTTAGCTGGAAGCAGGCATTTTATGGCCGCATTCAGAATCTTAACTATAGCCTCGCTTCGACTGCTTGCGTCAATAAATATCTACCACTAGTTCGAAGAGATACACCTACAGCTTCTCCCTGCAGTGGTGGTGTTACTCCTATGCATCACGCTGAGAAGTATCTGTATATCATTTCAAACCGAATCGAGGAAAATGTTTATAACGTTCGAACTCGCAGTAGAGATTTTATGACCTAAGCAGTATAATCGGGACAGTGGTCAAAATAGGGTAGTTTCCTTCATCAAAGAAAACAGATTTCATTCATTGCAATTCTTGCCCTAATATAGGTAAATGGGTCATTCCACGTCAATTCGACCAGAAAATCGGCAAAAATGACCCTTAGGGTCGCTAATTTTGACCAAATTTGGTTAACGGCTCCATTTGATAAGAAAATGAAAAACACAGAGTCGTTTTGAAAAAAAAACCCAACTTTTCACGAAATATTGCAACCATGGAAAATTCGAATTTTGCTAAAGTTATTATACATTTTACAGTATATCTCAAAGACTATTTGAGCTACAGACGTGATTAAGGGCTTATTTGAAAGGCCTTGTATTATAAAAATATATTAAGGGATTATATTGTGAAATATAAACAATTTTAACAATGTTAAAGTTTCAAATCGTTTTTTGACGATGTAGCTGTGCTTTTGATGTTGCTTATTTTTTATATGTTGTAGACACAACCCTCCTCTACAAATTAAAAAAGTTTGCCAGAGGTAATATTTCATTTAAGAAATAAAAATATTTTTGAGTGAAGGGGTGACGCCCACCGGTCACCGCGGCGCCCGCCTACTGGCCGACGATATGGTTCTCTGGTGTCTTCAGATCTCAGTAACTTTCTCATTCATCTTCTTCTCACCAATTTTTAACCGTGTACAAACTCTTTGCCCGTGCATATCACTATTTGCTTCGCCCAGGTGTGACCACAGCCTTAGAATCTATGAAGAGCGGTACCTGGCCTCAGAGAACAATTGACAAACATTGTCCCGTCCTCGGCTTCCAGTACTACTCTCCTCGCATATTCTATGAGCATGTTCTCCGAAATCTCTTTCTCAGTTCTTTTTTCAATGCAGCGGGTGCACTATTCTGTCACCCACCATCTCCCATTCGAATTTTACTCCAAGGGAAAACAACGGGGAAGGCAGAGCGCTAACCATATAACCCTAAACGGATATTTGATTCTCCTCGCATAAATAACCTCCAGGCTAAGGCCACGCCCTGACTTCCCTTAGTTTTGCTTCCGTACCCGTTAATTTAATTGGTCACTTTTTTAACTCATGTTTTAAACATTTTCCCAGAATGACTTCACGTAAACGAATGATGGAAGTCTCCGGAATCAGTGAAAAAGTAACTTACGTGAGTCAATGGAATTAGTTTCACATTTAATGTTTAGATGAGTAGGAATTATTATTTTTATTTCTCCTTATTCAGTAAAATAAAAATTATTCACATCTTTAAACACCATTCGCATTCTAAAGCCTTAAATTCCTTATTTTACCTTTACATACAGTTAACTTGACCAGTATCAGAAAGTTGGCATAAGAAATTTTTGAAGGAATCTCTTGCAAACCCTTCATGCACAATTAATGTTACAGCCAACGCATCCATTATATTATGAAAATTGTAAATTATTACATAAATAACGCGTGCAGTAAAAATTGAAGGGAAATTTAAAAAATTAATAACGTCTCCACTTAACCTGATAACGTACTGCTGGCAGAATGGATTGCCGAGGTTGGTTTCCAACTTGCCGCTGAATTAAAAGATGAAAGTAAAATACAGCCTTGCAAATTAATGTTTCAATATACAATTTCGCATCGGAAATACGCTAACCTTCTTACTTTACCTTCAAAACCCGATTTTCTCATCCAAACTCTCCTAATCCTATCTGTACCACAAAATTGAAATTTTGGTTTTCGGATTAGTGGGAAAGGTACTTCAACAGCAAGCCTTCCGTCAATTGTGGAATAGTACTGTAGATATGAATACACTCCACGGCATGTGTATCTCGGAATCTTCCCCTCAGGATCTTTTCTCCTTCACTTGCTCGTTGGTTACAAACTCGAGGTTTCCCTAAGTGTTAAACTCCTTTCACATTCGATGTGGCCCATTCTTAAAGTTCCTCATGAGTCTGAATTTGTGTCTTATAATTGAGCTTCAGACTGGGACGTGTGGCTTGTCTTTAGTGTCCCTTTACATCCATCACTTGTATCCTTTCCCTCAGATGTGGTATAGAAATGCCATTCAGCATTGACTCCAAAATCTTGGCGATGCACAATTTCAACATTTTTTAGCGGTTCCATATTGAGTCCCCGCAACGTCGAAAAAAGTAAAATTTTTGAGTAGGTTTAGTACACTTGTTACACTATAGAGCATCGTCCTTTGAAATATGGCGTTATGCTTCATACAGTGTGAAATAATAACCACTCTGAGGGGCACACACTTAATCGTTCATTTTTCTATTCCAAAATGTAATCGAATGAACCATTGCCTTGCAGTTACTCCAGTTCACACATTTCACTGAGTCTTGGCACAGAAAAGAAAATTTCTCGGGAAAATCGCCCACAAAGAAAAGGACATGGTTTCAGGTTGTCTCTAGCTTCCAAGTAATATACAATTTGCATACGAGAATTATGTAGTCATACCGTCGTACTCACATTTTATACTCAGACAAAACCCCGCAAAAAGTTTTAGAAACTTAATCTGAGTTGTTAAGGCACAGAAATTTTCCTGAGTTCATTGTTTGAAACATTTTTCATCATGTAAAATGGGCGTTGGAAAATTCAGCAAGGCGAAAAAGATGGCTAAGGTAATAGGTCAGTAATGGTGTATGAGTTAATAGCAGTCAGTGCATGCCTCCGAGGACAACTGCCAGAGAACCGTTAACGGCACAGCTGCACCTTCATACCGTGCTACTTTACCAAATATTTCTGAAGGGTCTCAGTATGTATTAGTGCCGCGAAAGAAAGTAGGACTAATGACTAGGTACCGCTCTTCATAGATTCTAAATCTGTGGTCACACCTAGGCGAAGCAAATACCGAAATGCACGGGTAAATAGTTTGTATACGGTTAAAAATTGGTGAGAAGAAGATGAATGAGAAAGTTTCTGAGTTCTGAAGACACCAGAGTACCATAACGTCGGCCGGTAGGCCTGCGCCGCGGTGACAGGCGGGCATCACGCCTTCACTCAAAAATATTTTTATTTCTTAAATGAAATATTACCTCTGGCCAACTTTTTTAATTTGTAGAGGAGGGTTGTGTATACAACATATTTAAAAATGAGCAAAATCTAAGGCACAGCTACATCGTCAAAATTCGATTTGAAACTTTAAAATTGTTATAAGCGTTATAAAATTGTTTATATTTCACAATGTAATCCCTTACTATATTTTTAAAATACAAGGCCTTTCAAATAAGCCCTTAATCACGTCTGTAGCTCAAATAGTCTCTGAGATATACTGTAATATATAATAACTTTAGCAAAATTCGAATTTTCCAACGTTGCAATATTTCGGAAACGGTTGCGTGTTTTGCAAAACGACTTAGGGTTTTTCATTTTCTTATCAAATGGAGCCGTTATGCCAAATTTAGTCAAACTCGGTGACCGTAAGGGGTTACTGTGCCTGGTCACCTGGTCGATTTGGCATGGAATGACCCTTACATGGAGGGCATCCTGCCCGTGGTGTCTTCTGCTACGGCGAAGCATGTCGTGAAGGTCGTGCGGCGATGGGCGGCTTCACGGTGTGCTTGTAAAAGGAATACCTACTAACTGATTTTAAATGAATCAACTGCATATATAATATCAAATAAATAAATAAAAGTGAATTATAATAAATTAACGAAATAAATATACCTCCGATACTAGTTAATGAGCTTCAACGGGTGCAGCGTGTAATTAGAAGCGTTCGCAGCACCACATGGTGGCAGGCAGAGGAAACAGTTTGACGTCACACGTAGGATTAACCGGCATGCAATAGTTGCCGTCACGTTTTCGAGCCATTGCTTTTTTTCACTTTTATTTAATGAGGAAAAATACTTAATGTCATTTAAAAATCGAACGACTTAAAATACGTACTCCAGAGGTTATAAAATTTCGATCAAGACAATAAAAAATAATAGAAATCTACCCTATTCTGACTACGGCCTTCTTTAAAGTGCCCCCTTTTTGCATGTGACCATGGTTTGATTGATGCCATGTGGACAGGGATGTGACCAGGCTGTTCGGCAGCCGCGGCGTAGCGCAGACCTTGGTTCTCTGTCCTCCTTGAGTTCAGTTTCTTGCACGTCGTGTGTGTGTATAGCGGTGGGAAGAGGTCGAGAGGGGTATTGCCCCAATGAAGACGACGTTCAATTCAATTCCCTCCTTACGGTCGCCTCCTCCTCCCTAGGACCCCCAATCCTCGCAGCGGGTGGGATGGCGTCCCTCCCCCCTCCATCACACCCTCCCTCTCCACGAAAGTGGCGCCCTCCAATCGGCACCCTCCCCCCTTCCGCCATTTCCACGGCTCCGAGTGGCATTGAATGGCTCTTAAATCCCATTACACACTTCTCTAATGCTCGCGTCACCGATCGCTGATTGCCCTTCTTTACAAGTAACCTTCCCTCGGAGGGAAAATAATATTCAATCTCCCCACTCACCCTCTCCCTCGGATCCCCTTTCTTCCTCCCTTCATTCCCCCCCCGCTCCCTCTCTCTTCAATTTCCCGCCTCGCCACGCCAGCCGTCACTTCTTTTCCTGTTTAGTTCCCTTGTTCGCCTCGTGGCTCTGCATCGCTCTTTTCTCCAACGCTTTTCCCTCCTCTCTTTCTCTCTACCTCTCTCTAACCTCCCTGGCTCTCTGCGATGAAACGACCCTTCGAAAGCAGAGAGGGAGAGGAAGGGGGGGGGGAGGACTTTTCACGCACAAAAACTGGGCGAGGGTGGGTGGTAGGGTGTGTAGGGAAGACCACCCCTTAGGCGCCCTCCTTTGTCCTTCAGTCTCTGCGTCACTCGCAAAAGGGTTTTTATTTTCCGACGCCGTCAGGGAGTGGGACAAAATAAAGGCGATATTAAAATCGCAAGATTTTTTTATCCTCCAAATATGGCAATATGTTTTTTTTTCAGATAAAATATCAAAAGCCGCGAGTGTGAATGTGGGACCAAGCTTCAGAAAAATGTTTAGAAAAGTAAGATGGGAGATAAAACGAGGAAAAGGAGACTGAAATTTAGGATTAATTTGTTCACTCGGAGGACTTAATTTTGTATAGCTCGTAGTGTATACCCCTGTCCTCGCAATCCTGGAGATAAGCTAGATGTCTGTGTACTTGACGTTCTTTTCGATTTCAAACTTTAGAACTCGTTATCTATGTACCCATTCTAAATATTAAAGCTGAGGCGGCATCAAAGGCGTAAGAAACCCATAAAAACTTCGCTCGGTCCTGCCACAATTGATCTGTTGATTATAAATGATTATAAAAATTCTGCAAGCCTATAATTTAATGGCCTTCGTGAGAATGTAAATTTACATACTTTTTTACTTGGTTCTTTTAAGGGTCATACATTCTTTCTAAATAATAAGTTAATCAGCGTATATAGTTTTAGAGGAATCGTATTGAATGCCTCGTTTTTATTAATGTATTATCGATATGCTGAATATATTTAAGATCGGTTAGCGATCTGGGTATAAATTTAGAAATAACTGTCATGATTATTCCCTCGAAATAAGTATTCCGCTTTAGGGACGTTTTTTTGGGATGATATGAAGTCATTGCAAAGAGTAATGTAGGCCATATTCTAATCCTTAAAAACACTTAGGTTTGAGGTGCTATTTCAGTGCTATCGAAGTCATTACGATAGAGTTAATTTCTGTGGTTATAATCTCTCTATAGCCGCCGATTGCAATCCATGCTTTTTATATAATTTCACCATCTTTAGGACCTGAAAATTATACCTTTAATGTTAAAACGTCGCTACTTCTAGGTAACTTGCAGAAGGGAACTATGACTCCAAGACAACTGCTGGCAGTGAGATGTTCTAATAAAGTGAGGAGCTTGAACTTGAAGACAGTTGTTGAAAGACGAGGACTGGTTAGCCAGCTGTAAGCTAAATGGTAATGTCTCTCAGATTAGTGGGAGACTGGGGCTACATTAAAGAAGACTGGTCTTCATCACCTTCAGCTGCTGTTGGTGGAAAATGGGTCGACTTCGGGGAGGACACAATGCATACACCTCGTATACGGTAATTACAGTTTTCAGTAATAGTGCATATTTTAGTTTATATCATTTGTTGTTTAGGATTTCAGTGAAGTTATATCTCTCGATTGCTCTAGCTGAGGTGGATTACACATTTAAACAATTTTAAAGTTGTTTCCATTTTAGAATTGCGCGCAAAATTTTCATATCCATTTGGATGCAGTATTTTCATGAATTTTCACATACATCCAAATGGATATATTAATCTTGCCCTACATCCACATCGATTTTTTTCGAAGCCAAGTCAATGATGTGATTGTAATCCTGCCCCTCTTTTAAAATTGTTGCACCCTATCCTAGCTGGTGCTGCATAGTAATGTTTTTAAATGTACTCCAAGAGAAAAGTCTTCCGCTAGTCGTAGGTATACGAAAGTCAGCGCCTCAAAGGATCAGAAATAGGAATTGTTTTAAAATACTGCATTCTTGTTTTGTGTACTCCAAAATGAATTGAAATAAAATGAAGGAGAGAGAGTTCAATTGGTATTAAAATACATGATTTTATAGGCTGATGTTATATTGAAACTCTGTTAGATTAATTAGGGCATATAATGAAGAATAAATATAATAACATAAGCATATTCCTAATTATTTCAAATTACTAGACGTTTCCAGCTGTGAATGGTAATCAACCCAGGGTATTCAGCTTGAAATCTATCAAAATATAAAAAATTCGTGTTGATTGCTATCGTTTCCAAAAGAAACGCTATAAGTATTCTTAAAGATCGATGACCTTTTGGAGATTGCATGCTTACTTTAAGCATTTACTTTGTTGTTGAGGGATTCATCGATGTTCTTTGTGCTTTGCCTTTACAAGCCTTTGCCGTCAGGCTCATGGTGCAAAGATGTTCACAGTTCTCAGCCCTCTTCTTTTTGACAATAGCGATGATGATGTTCTTCTCATAGTCCGTGGGTATGTCTTCTGTAGAGTACATGTCGCAGATGGTTTCGTTCGATGATGTTCTTCTTATATTCCGTGGGTATCTCTCCTGTAGAGTACATGTCGCAGTTCGTTTCGTACAGCTAGGTATGTCTTCTCTCTCTCATTTTGAATTAGATCAGCTGGAATACCATCTATTCCAGAAGCCTTATTTATCCTCAGGTCCCTTTCAGCTTCGTCGAATTCCGATCTTAAGATTTGGGTTCCCAAATTATCCCTATTGACTTCATTTTTCTCTTCGATTACTTTCGCTCTCCGATTGCTTCCATTGTATAGCTCTTCCAAGTATTTCTTCCATTTTACATAATAGCTTTTTAACTTTTGATAATAGATTTTGAACATACTGGCCATGGTTTAGATGCATCTTTTCGATATAATGCTCTCAAACTCCTTATGCTAATAGAATGTTAACTGCCACATGTTATCATGTTGAAATTCGCTAGTATATTTTTATCTAAAGTTACAACATTATAAAATCATAACCATTAGTCCATTAACTTAATTAAATTTAATTAAATGGATCAATACGAAAGTAATTTCTTCACTGACTCACGTGAATAAGATAATTTTACTCCTTTGAAATGTTATTTGCTTCCTAATAGTCTTTCAACTTCATTATCATTTGTCTTGGGTACCACAATTATGAAATTATGACCATTAAATCGTACAACCATCCATGTAAAAAAATGCGGGAGAAATTTTGCCTTGTAACTATTTACTTTCATGGAGTTAAGGAATGCTTGGTCTTTTTTGAAGCTTGATCTTTGCTAAATGAAATAACGTGTCCTCATCTATGCCGGTGTAATATCCAAGAGAAAACTAATCCTACATATTTAAACTTCCGCATCATCACGTGTCCTATAATCTCGAACTTGCGTATCTTCCGTGCAAGGACTAGGTGTCGGTATTGACAAAGTTTTAGTGAAGGTAAAGCGGCTCGGCACCCTTTGAAATTGCCTATTAGGTTGATGTACCTCATGTCTGACCTCCTCAGTTGGGGTAGTGACTCGTCGGAGTATGAGAACATCGTAAACTGTCTTGGAGGAGAAGCTAGTATCAGAATAATTTAAACTTTGGAACTCATATTTGCACTCCCTTGTGTCAACAAAACTGCTATGAAACGGGGAGAAAATTGCGTTTGAGAAGGGATAGTTTAGGAACCTTAATACAGAGGGACATGAGAATCCATTTCACATTGAAATGGGTGAGTGATGAATTGTGTGAAATGCATGCTGTTGCTTTCATCAAACTGCAGAATGTTTATATAAAATCGTTAGACACACGCCCGAGACTATATGCGATAATTTCAGTGTACTTCACTCTTCGGGATCTCAGTTAAAATCTTTAGTAGTCCTTCACTATTTTACCGAGATCAAATTATGCTAAACGTATTCTCGATCGCTCAGCCTTCCATTCACATGGAAAGGTATTAAAATTTCAGGAAGCAATTTGTGCCCTTTTCGAACCTGATATTATTTCTGTATATTTGTATAGTTCGATGTTATTTTTATGATTTTATTCTGCATTCATCGATCGTACTTATATTCTATGAATAGATATCATAGGAAGTTCATCATAAGAAGCTTATTTCTAATGAAAGAATGGGGAACATGCATTATTTTTTATAACTCTTTGACTGAGAAGTTTATTAGCTTAAACATACTTGGCAAAAATTTTGCTGAAGAGCTAAGTTGTGTTACGAAGATATTACTCTTTAAAAATTGTACATTTTCTGCAGCTTCAAAACACGGCTTTATCGTATGGCATCACGGCACGGTATCACTTTTGCCGTTGTTTATCTGTTGTACGTGGGGATGAGTTGTTTAATGAATACTGGGCGAAAACGGCTGTATTTATCTTATTTGATTAATGAAGTAAACGAATGCACCAAGTTTTTTTATTTAAGCGGTATGGATCGTAACGAGCGAATCCTCCATAAATAGTAGAATATCTGTATAGTGCCCTGTTTGTCTTCACTTCAAGAATCTCTGCATTGACAAAGCAATCGCTGCCATCATAAGGGAGCCAACCGATGGCAAATTGTCGGTTGTGCTTTTGAATCACTTTCCAGTCAATTGTTTCTGCCAAGGAACGGCTAAAAACCTCAAAGAAAATATATTTGTTTCGTTTTCTTCTAAAGCAAACTCTGTCTGTTTCCGAAGCAGTATGAAACCTATACCGTGCAGTGACGTCAGAAGGCGTTTCAGGTCACGTGATTTTCGTCCATTTTCGGGAACATTTAAATAGTTTTTAACTATCCTTGTATTTAGCATAGAAAATTTTGGCTTATATATTTATATTTGTGAGAAATTTTCGTACCAAGTACATCATTAAAGAATGAGAAACAAAGTTCGTGCAAATTCCCCATTGGCCCTTCACTAGAAACTTCATGGAGGTATTCCCGAGCATTTTAGGAAAGTTCTAAATGTACACCCATCCATCCGAATGGTCTTTCGATCCATCCATTCAGTTGATGATTCTTCTGTAAGTGTACACAATGTGCATTATCGACTTTTACCTATTAGGTATATTGCGCACCTAAAATAAGTTTCCATTCTCCGATACTGGGAACTGTTCACGGTGTGTCAATAACCTTAAGATTGGTTAGACACAGCTTTCCACTCGAATGATATCAATTTTAGCCTCATTCACCTGCTACATGTTTGCCGATAATTTATCCACTTCTTTTCACCCGTAAAGTGGCATTCAGAACATTCTGTCGATGAGACGTTTTCACTCTGGCTCTCGTATGACGAGTAGCTTTCTTATTTCCCTTCCTAAGCTCAAATTTTTTAAAAGTTGTTTTTAAACCACTAAATTTAGTTTGTGCGGTTGTTCTCGCAATATACAAAAACGGCATGCATGGTTTTCTACATTTACGAAAAGAAAAAAAAACTAAAACTCCCCATTTTCGAGTATGCCCAATTTTTTGCGTCACTTTGTCTTTATGATATACTTCCGATTTCAGCCCTCTCTGTGTACATTACGTTGCGTCATGACATACCAAATTGACAAAGATACGACACCGCTGTTTTCGTGTTGATGTTATGGCTTACACGCGCTTATTCCTTGTGGGCGTGTCACGGAAATCACGGGAACGCCTAAAGGCTCCAGAGATTTTGGACGTATGTTTCGCAGTGTAGAATTCATGTGGAAGACCAACATAGCCTTTTCAGCTGAAGATCTAGTGGAGCTTCCCAAAGACAAATTCGCGTAGAAACTGAGAAGAAACTCAAGTGCATAACTCTCGTGATACCAGTGATTTACTCACACTAATTGCGCATTATATGTAATGAATATCTTCCATTTTTTGCCATTTGTCCTATAATTACTTATTAACGAATGCTTTGTAATGTTATACCTTTAATTTACCTTTTTCTCAAAGTCATTGTGAAAAGCTTTAAAGCTGTCAATAGCTTTTATAGATTTTATCTTATAAGGCTTTCCTTTGCAGTGACCCTCCCCCCCAACCCTCCATTTTGGTCATGGCCTTCGAATCTTTGCCAAGTTTGCTTCTTCATCGTGGAAATTATTTTTCACTAACATACGGCCGCCGTTTATCTGTTCTTGCTGTTTAATGTTTTCTCTAGATACAGAAATACGACTGCCCTAATTAATTTTTTGAAGCTATTTACTCTAAAAGGTGATGTAACCGAAAGGAAACATGACCGAAAAAACACCGTTCTTGCTAGTAAGTTTACGAAACTTTATCTCGCGTAGAAAGTGAACTCGGAATATTTAATTTGGTTAACTCTGTGAATCGTTACTCTTAGGTAAAATTTGCTGAAATAACTACGCTGAAATAAGTGTCAGATAAGACGGAGAATGTAACTCGTTCAATTCCTAATGAAAGGTATATTGTAAAAAGGCTTTAAGGTTTTTTATGTTATTACTTTGATGCTCGCATATCGTTTTAGCACACCAAAAAAACAGGCGAAATACCGAAAAGGCCTCTTTAGCTTTCCACTTAGAAATTATAAACGTGCTGCTGACGATGTGCAGCTGGAAATATGTTTTAATATTCAAGATTCGGATACAAGTTGTTCTTATTTTGCATTTAGTAAGCAATCAATGTAATGTTTATCTATCACCCTATCTTTTAACAATCTCAGACGCTTGTGTTCACTTGCTGAAATCTTAGCAAAGATCAAACATTTTCTTTTGGGGTATGGAAAATTAAGCTATTTTATTGCTCCCTGAATACATGTATTAATGCCTTTGGACCAGAGATTATAATGACACAAACAGCCTTCTCTAAGCTGAGCACATTATTGAAGACACACTGTCGAAAGACAGGATAACACACCGATACAATTTGAGAAATAGACTCCCACACCGATAGATTCAAGTAGGTATATGTTTTTACATAGCACAAAACGTGATCAAAGCAGCGCCAAGATATGTCACTCTCATGTTAATACCTTCGTAAAAAGATCTGTCCTTCATAAGATAAATCAAATTTACAACCAACACATGCATACATTAATATAGATTCCGAAACCCCGCTCCCCGTTCAATTCACATCCCAGCTTCTCAACAATGACTAAATATGACCCCTATGCTAAATGCATCAGGGCCTCGATCATGGATCTTCATAAGGCGTGCGCTAGTGCTATCGTTATTTTTTGATTTAACTTATGTCAGAGAGAATGTGATCTCCATTCTTCATTTTTCACGCAGCACTTCAAATTGCTTTTAACAATCTATGGAGCAAATTTTATAGAGGATTATTGTTAACCCTACGCTACTCTAGGGGTAAGCGTTAACGATAAAGATTGCGATAACGCGAGAGATGAATCCGTGATTCCACAAGGGGTAGATAAAATGGATTTTTAGGGTCGTATGTACCTCTGCACTTGCCAATAAATGCATGATGCATGTGAGTGTTATCTCTTAATAAAATATTTCATAGCATTTTATGTAAAAGTGTATGATTTGCATGGTATTAATGGAAATCTCTACATTAGCAATATTGTAAAAATCAGTTTAAAATACTGCAAATTTAGACCTCCTGCCTTACTACCTCAAGGTGGCCTGCAGGGTATAAGTATCTGAACTGCGGCAATTACTTGGGATTACCTAAGGGCTTTGTTGCAAAGTGTCTGATTATCGTTATCTATCATTTGATATGGAAGTTATGTTAATGCTTTGGTTTCTGTCATTGTTCATGGTAAAAAGTGCGTGTAACAGGTACAGGCAGTTAGTTGACGTGAGCATGTAAGCGGGAAAAAGTATCCTTAATCGTAATACAACCTCGAAAATATTTAACCAAGTGATAAAAATTTGCCTATTCATGCTTAAAGATTCTTGCAAATACTTTTTTTTACTTCTCTGTTTAATCCAATACGTCTAAACATCCGTATTTCTTTACTCGGTTGAATATGAAACGAAATTTAATGAACAGGCAAATTTTGCCGTCTCTGTGAACACGATTACGGGAGTCGTATGAATGTGTCTTCCAACTCCTCCCTTTTGGTGAATATTTTGTTTTTTACGGCTGGGAATGTGTACATTTTTATAATCATAGTTAACAGCAGTGGTTGCTAGCTGATCTCAGTCATTGGAGCACCCGGAATCCGTATTAGGGACTTGTGGTTTCTCTTTTCCACTCACCAACCGCAGTCTTCGGATTTGATGTCGGGGGGTTAAAGGCTATTATGTGAAAGTTGAAGCATCAGGATACAAGTGGTCCCATTGTTAAGGTTACCTTGATATTGACTTTATTAAAGTTGAAACCTGGATCCAAATAATAATAGCCCTTTGGGGTATAGCTACTGGAAGGGATGTTTCATGTAATCAATTGTACTACAGATTGATTTTTTGCTGACTTTTTGTATGAACGTGTAGTTTTATGCTGGTAAAATTGGTTTTAATGTCGGAAAATGTGCTTTCTTATATTTGTGCTAGTTTTTATTGTTTAAAATATGGCATTTTTGAAATAATTTGGCCTACATTTTTGCAAATTGTTGTGCGATTTCAAGGTGCATCATCAATGAAGCCTCTTGCCAGTCTAGGTGAGGTCCTGGGAGAAGCGTGTGGGCTGGGAACAATAAAATGAGCCATTGTAATCGTGGGGGAAAGAAGACGTAGACATTATTTTTTATCAATCTTTATCGGTTCTTATCTTGGGATAGCAGGAAAAAAGATAATAGTTGCACTGAATTTCTTCTTTGACACCACGAGACGATGTTCGAGTAGGCAATCGTGAAAATACTCTCCTATGAGAATTCAAGAGCGAAACATCGTGCGGACGCGATCGAGATCGTTCGCCTTTAACACTAATAAGTGAACCTCTCCTGCCAGTCTATACGGGTCAATGCTGCTTCGCTTTGCTTCTCTGCTTTTATTTTTTTCTATAATGACCATAATCAGAGGGTTAAAAAAATGGCATTCTCTGTGCATATATTGAAGGGAATGATGGAGGAGAACCTCATTTTTTAAAATTTATTCCTCCAGTGAGGTGGTAAAATGCGCTCCTATAGAAGGATAGCGTTTAGTGTTACACATGGAGTCCATTAGATGCGTGATCACCGCATCATTTTGGCACAGGTTTATGGCCTAGACTGGCGTGATTTTGTTACATCAGTAGGTACTTACAAAGGCTATAAGGCTTTTGGCCTTGCATAAGAATCATGCTGTGGGCTAAATTATCAACCCAAATTCATTAAGCTAAGCTCGTGTAATATTGAGCACTCTATTTAATTGATTGATACTGACCCGTTTTTTTAACTATACATATTGCGTTACCCTCCGTCATGGCTATCTGTAGTGATTTGATGTCAGGTGCGTGCTCTTCATGTTGCATCTTATTTACGAATTAGCTAATGGCTTGGAAGTGATGCATTCTCGTATCCGAAGTTGATCATATTCACCTACGGGCCTGTATAATCCCTATGTTTATCATCTGATACCCCTTCATGAGCCAGTACGGACGGACTTGATCATCAGATAAATGTTCGTAGGAAAATAGAATATCTCCCACGCTACCCAAATCCATCTTTCAGAATTTTGCATCTAACGATTTTTTGATGCATAATATTTTCATGCTCTACTTATTGTAGTCTTAGCTGCCTTGAAGTGTTTGTGATTTTTGCTTAGTGTATGCATCACAAAGAAGTTTTTCTAGAATTTCTGGTGTTTCAATGCCAGTAGAAATTTTCGTTTCCTCTTATCTTCTGAGAAAAGTTACGTTGAAAAGCATTGCACCGAATTCCATTTTTGTTTCTGCAAGGTAGATATATCTTTCAATATACGCTTTGTGTAATCGTCCGAGTTAGGCAACGTTATGACGCGTCTTGTATTCTTATCAATAGAATCAATGCAGTACCAATCCTACATCTGAAATGAAAGCATCGTTCTCCGTCCACACAAGACCCTATCTAGTAGTCATTGACGTTGATAAGAGAGGAATTAGTTAAAGTTTCAGTGCTTTCTTTTAATGTCGACGTTCGAACTCGGAGAGCCACCATAGTAAACGGCAGAAAGTTCAATTGATTTCAACGAGGAGGAAGAAACCTGCTGGGTAACTCTGCGGAGAAACACTGCACGTAAGATATTTCTTCAGTAACAGACCATCAGTATTTATTTTATGTGATGCGCTGGAGACATTTTCATTTCTCTTTTGCTGAGAAATATTCCAATTCAATAATAGGAACGGAAAAGTCAAAGCTGAATGATTTGAAATGTGGTGCTCTAGAAGAATGATAAAGATATAATGAATTGAACGAGTGGCAAACAGAGGTCCTAAGAAAAGTGGGAGGAGAAGGAAAGGGATCGGGCTGGTGTAGTGGCTAGAATGGCTATTGCTGGCCTACCATCCCAAGGGCCTGTGTTCGAATCTCCGCACTAATTGATTTTTCATTTGCATACCAGTCCCTAATTGGGTGCTTAGAGCATTCGAGTTCAGTGCTCCGCCCGTCGGATGGGACTTTAAGCCGCGGTCCCCTTGGCATCTTTCTAGCAGGCTAATGCCGTCGCCGGGTTTCACTTCAACCTTCTTCCGTTCTCAGAAAACTCATACCTTTACCCGATTACCCACTTATTTTCTTTTGACGCGAATGACCTCAGTCGTCGGTTTCCTCTCCCAAATACCCAATCAGACAGGAAGAAGGATATTTCTGAAAACTTTGAAAAACATATGGGACGACCTAATTGGCCATATTTTTAGACGTAATGGTCTGAAGGAGGCAATCGTCAAGGGACAAGTATATGGGAAGAATAAAAATAAGTAGGCCTCGCATTATGTATATAGATCTAGTTATTCAGAAGAAAGAGAGGAACCACGCACATTAGATGTTAGCTGATATTAAATGGAGAGCTGTAACAAGCCAATATGAGGATAATTGACCTACAGTGAAGATGATTCGGATTCAAAATGTGGATTTAAAACAAATGTAACTTCTAGAAGTTGTGTACATTTCGATTTAACAGCAATAGTCATCAAGTGAAAATGAAAGTACTTGGTTAATTCCACTATTTATTTTGGATGACTCGACCGGTTTCAACCTTTGCAGGTCATCATCAGGAGTGCCAAGTACTTTCATTTTCATTATGTCTAAATTCCACCAAGTTAACTTGCCGACCATCGATTTTAATAGTCATCAATTTATTATCACGGGATGCTACAATGAACGGCTGGATTTAATACGCCCTCATAAGAAGGTATTCCTAGTACCTACCGAGGACAAACCTATAGGGTTGAAGATTTATTAAGAAATGTAGTTTGTAAGATGAATTTCCGGGATGTAAAACGCATTAGAAAAATTGAGGGCTGCTGTTATCCAATCATAAGATGAATGCATTGATGGTAGAGAAGCCGTCCATCAGTTGTTCAAGGATTGTATAGGGGTTTGAGCTCACTCAACAATCGGGGATCCTGGGATAGCGTAGTGGTCTGCGCAGTGGCAGGTAAAGCCAAAGATCCGTGGTTCGATTCCTGGTCCAGGTGAATTTTTGGGCATGGCTATCAATATGTCACTCAAGAATATTCAGACTTGACGTCTCAAAGTTTGAAATGTAAAATGGAAATGAAATTTAGAATAGATAAAGCGATGTCTCTTTGCGTCGACGTATTTCAACACGGAACTTCTGTGGTGATTATATTAGAATGGCCTTGTATTCTACTTACTCCAAATATATCTATCAAGTATGCTCCAAATATATCTACAGCAAAAGATGTTGATGATCAAGATAAGTTAAATTTCTTCATCGGCAAAGGCTTTGGAGCAATCAGCAGAAGGTTAGGGACTAGGGAAAATGATTCCTGTGTGATAATGTTTGGCTTCTGGAGAGGAGTGGTAACATGCGACAGGTGAATGAGGACGCCGGTGGAACGAGATATTTAATACGACCGCGATGCTTTTGGGATCTAGTTTTTGTTTGACATGGGGTAGGAAGAGTGTAGGGTTGAAAAAAGACATTAAGTAAAATTCAGGAGTCCTGGAAGGAATTTAATATCTATTTAGACTTTCTTCACTGGTATAAAACTAATGATAATGTTGTTTTTTGTTTATTTTTTGGTCTCGAGAAGGCATTTAACGGGGCATATTTGGAAAATTTTATAAATATATGGCAGGTCCCTAGGAATCTGAATGACCTGAGTAGGCTAAGATGAGGATGGTTGAAAAATGAGGCAAAGTAGTCCGTTATCATTTTTATTCATCACTGGCAACTTTGATGAAGTAGTTGGAGAGCATTAACTTTGGGATGAATTTGAGGGTTGAACAAGTTGGTTTGAAGTAGGTAATATTTTTTCAGTGATTTGACAATAATCTGACTAATGGCATAAAGAAAATTAAATTTTGTACCATAAGTCAATTTCATTTCTGGATGTTTAAGATGTTAGTTGATATGTATTGCGGGCGATGATTAGTGCAGTACAGGTTGAGAGGAAAATATATGGCTTAAGGAGTGTCATTTGGAGGTCAATAATCAAAAGATCATTTGCCATCCTGTAATTCATGATGATATTAAAAGGTCTAAAAAGATAATGGGTTTAAAATGGTTGTAATTAATGTTAAGACTTCTCTCTTTTATATTTGATGGTATCGTCATCCACTTGGCCCAAGCGTTCCATTTGCTGTTGAACATTTGTGTATTGTGGTAAAACAAAATGTTCGTTTCTTGATAATCCTCACTTTTAATTCCTTAGGTGATTACTGTTTCTGTGGTAGGGACATCAGGCGAAGAATTGGGTGGCAATAAAGGTTTGCCTAGGGACAGTCAAAGATTAACGAAAACTCTGATTAAGTGTTGCGTTGAATAATTCTAAAACCTGATCCTTGCGGAAATTGGATGAGCAAAATGTAGTGAGTTAGAGGTGTGGGTGTGGAGGAGAATATAGGTGGTTTTGTGATTGGTTAAGATGACGTGGACGTGGAAGAATTATGGAAAAGATTGATAGATTGTAACGGAGGTTTCTCGAATATTAAAAAAAAGGCAAATAAGTTGAAGGAGAGCATGTTAGATGCAACGAAATGTTGATTAGGGTGAAAGAGGGAAGAATGATTTTTTCGTCACCATCTTTTCACACACCTTTCTGTTATAGTTTAATATTTAATAGGTTGTCTTTAATTTCCATGACCTCATTTTCAGTTCGTCTTACATTTATTGTTTTTCAAAAGTTGTAAATATTGATTTGATTGATATTGCAATGATTTTTTATCGTCACTTGTATTAAAATCGTGTGTTTACTTATATGCTTGTTGTCTTTTTTTTTCAAACTATTGTAATTATTATTGATGAGGGATTAGGTGAATGAGGGGAGGGACTTTTTAGTCCCAATCACCCCCAAACAACGACAGCTTATTTTATGCGGTGAAGAGGAAGGAATAGAATCGGGGTAATCAATGGCAACGGGGTAAACAATGAAGTGAGGCGGTAGGTAAGAAGATGAAAGGATGATTCATTTTTGGAATTGAGGGTTGGGGTTATCGGAAGGAGGATAAGTGGTGGATGGGGTATGGTAGACAGGGACTGACCATCAGCCTAAACCAATTGTACCAAAGCATTAAAAACAGATAGGGAAATGGATTTTATATGGAGGTTTTTCTTAATTCCGTTTCAACTTTCTGAAATAGCAAATTACAAAGAAGTTGTATATAGAGTGTTTATTCTCTATATTTTCTTGTGATAGGTATTTAAAATGATGTGGCATGTGGCGAGAGTTAAAATTTCCGAACACTCCCGATACATTATTTGAAATTGATTTTCTGTGGCACGGTTTAGTCCTGCCGAAAACCTTACTGCTCGCAGGATGATTGGTAGATTAAGATTTAGAATTTGGGTCCTACTTCCATCTCCAACTAGGTACGGAAAAAAATTCATGTTTTAAAGCCATTTTGTTTAGATATTTTCCAATAAATGCATGTGATGTTAACCTTTATCGTGTTATTTGAAAAAAAGCGATATCAGGGATTTAATAGATCAGTAAGATAATCGGATATTCGTGAAGTAGGAGCAATATATTTCCCTTTTTTTCTGCTGTTTGCGAACAAATATATTCCACATTCTGTCCTGGATTTTGTTTGCTTAGGGTCCTCTTATGTGTGCCAAGCGTGGCTATTGACGTAAACAAACATCAACAAAAATAGGGCCGTAGGAAACGAAGTCAAGCAGCTGGTGTCCTTTAGTTGACCTTCGCGGTAGAGAGAAGCATAGACTTTTCATAAACGAGGGAGCTCTTGTCAACAATGGGGGCGTTTACTCGGAACCGAAATCGTAATTTTGTACACAAAATCGTTAAATGGAAACGAAAAAAGAAGTTTAGTGAAAAAATTAATCTTCTAACCACAACCATTCACTCATAAATCAAATATGAAAATAAGCAAAAGGTGAATCCCCCTCCGAAAATGCCACTGCGATAACATTGACGTCACTTTCCCCCCGTCCTTGGCTGCTTTCATGGGAGAGGAAGGGAGTGGAGGGGGATTCTCGGAAGGTCTGCTCGCACAGATGCTGTCGCAGTCGTTCCGATTGGCCGAGTCAGCTGTTTCCCCCCCATTGCGATAAGGCAAAGTAGCTTCGCGGGCTCAGTTGCGGTTGGACGAAGTCAATATACGTCAGAGGTTGCACCACACCCACTTTTCCGAAAGGGTTAAAAACATCAGTTTTTCGCCGCTTATAACTCGGGAAATAATTGACGGATCAAAAAACGGAAAAATACGGGTCTTTTTATTTTACAAACTCTAACAGATTCGGCAATAAAAAAAATATGGTAAACGACCCCATTTTCGGACCTCACTCTTACCTCACCAAACAGACCGACCAACGGGCTGAACACCCAATCGGTGGCGGTGAAGTTCTTATTAGTAACGTCCCATATTTAGGTCTTTCATTTTAATTTATTTCCTGCCAGATGTATGAAAATATATTCTTGAATTTAGATATTCCTTAGAGAGCTCTTAAGAGGGTCTCACCGTCTGAGTGTAAGTTGCGCAGATATTAGTGGGTAGTTGCTGGTCGCACGTTATTAAAATTTGGTGAAACATCTCGTTCTTAATGAATAATTTTAACTTTTTCAATACATTTTCATTTCGCTCTGAATGAGTGGAAATGAAACAGAATTGGTGAGCGCAGTCTTTAAATTATCACATCGTGGATTCACGCCTGTTCCATCTGCGCTCCATATCATTTCTCAGAACCTCCCTTCTTTCCTCACATCTCACGCTATATCTATCCGTCCGCCTCTCAGAAGTCGGGATTCTTTTCTCATGGTTGAATATCAGAAGAACAGCCCACGTATTTCCCTGCCGAAGACGAATTTGTATTGGTACCAGGAAACGATTAGCAGTCGAGTAGGCGGTAGTCATAGGTAGTCAAGTCGGTAACAAATTGACACGAGAACACAAAGACTAGGGTACTAATCCCACATCGGGCATGGATGTGGTGTTTACCGTAGGAGTAAGTGAAGCATTTAGACGGTAAAATGTGAGCGTAATATAGTTGATTGCCTCAATTTTTATACTAGCTTGTGGAACATTGAGTGTGGAACATTGAACAACTTTATTGAAAGTTTTTTTTGAATAGATGTGCTATGAGATAGTGATTAAGATCAGTTGGAATGAGAAATTAAAAATGCTCAGTTTATCGAAGGGCCGGGCAAAGTAATGCTATCTCATGGAGTTTAACACAGATGGTCGAGTTGATTGACCACATACTGCAAGGAAGAGAGCTTGATTTGGACAATTTGTAGGGCAGAAGATGATAAGGAAGACTCCGCTTCCGGCGCTACCAGCAATTTATTGACATCTACAGCCTTATGGAAAGGCCCAGCGGACCGTGACCTACTTACTTGCGTTCAACTCTGATGCATTGACGACGTAATGTCGCCGAGTGAGGCATAGGTAGACTGGCGCATTGTAAAAGATACGTTACTTTGAATGAACCCCTCCCCCTCGTTCACCGTCATAGGTTTTTAGGCAACCGCTCTTTCATGGGTTCAAATATGTAGTGCTGAAAACATGATGTCGCCGAGTGGGGCATTTGTGCCCTCGCGGACATGGTCATCGAGTGGTGTCGTGTTTTCTATCGTCTGATGTTGCGTTCCTACTCTGGTGTTCCCAAACTTTGGCGGTCGCTCCACTCAACCCCGCTTTTGCTTGTATGTATTCATCTTTGCCTATTCATTGCATTCGTGCACTACTACCCAGCTATATAGCATTCTTAGATACCGTTTCCTTTTCCCCTTTGTCTGTTGGGCAAGCATTGCACCGAAATGTGAACAGGTGGACAGTCGCCAAAAGTTAACGAAAAATTTAAACTGAAGTTAGTTTTGTATCATTTGATTCATAATTTTAACGATTAAAAGTCAACTCTTCTAAAAATTAACGGTTAAGTTAAATACTTAACCACATTTTTGACGATTATTTTGAATCGTTAATCCCAATTATAGAGATTGGACGAGATTTTTTGGAGACCTTGTTGTGAGTGTGAGAAAAGATACTGAAGGAAATGATTAGAGTGAGAAGTGGAAGAAAATATGGACGGAGAAATGGTGCGGTAAATTAGGAAGGAATTTATCAGAGTAAATTCATAAAATTAATGTGTTTTTGGAGGGGGACGTTTCTTAGCCGTGAATGGACGTGATGGGGAGAAAAAAATTGGGTAAGTGAGAGGACAAATATTCTCTATGGAAAAAAGGTAGGATGGGGTATGCACGTTAAAAATAATCTAGGAAAGATAATAATTATGGGCTTGCCAAAGGTTTTAAAATCACTCTAGTCCTTCAAAATCAATAAAATTAAGAATGCTGGCATCAATCGGTGATCGGTCACAAGGTTAGTTCTCTGTAAGGGTGGACTTCTACCTTGTGCTGAGAGAAGTTCAGCATTCATACTTTCTCAGTAACGCCACTTGGTCCAACTGGATTCCCTAAGAATTTGAATTCAACAGAATGTCTTTCGATGAGGATTTTCGTTTAGAGTGTAATAAGAGTTATTTTTGTGCGGATACGAACCAATTGATCCAATTTTTATTCAACACAAGTGAGTATTAGAATTGTAATAAGTACACGTGATTGCTTATTTCTATGTAATATAATTCACTTTTATTGGAAATAAAATAATCAGAACGCATAGATCGGACTGAGGCTACAAAAAGCTTTTGTTATATGTGAGATCGATCCAGAAATTGTCTAAAATATGTGTATTTAGCAACTGATAATGAAAATGAAAAATACTCTGATTTTGATCCCAATCTAATATGACAAAAATCATCCGTTACTAACTTTGGGTCTTCATTGTCTTTTTACAGGCAATTTTATTTATTAAATGAATAGAAGAAATTTCAGTGCGTTTGATCGGCATCGGTTTTTTTGGTTCAAAAGCCAATTACTGAATGAAATTGGATTCTACCTGTCCCATTAATACAGAGCATGCAAAAAAGTGGTCCGTGTAACCGTACGTTTAAAAATTATTGCGTTACGTTCTACAGACTGTAACTGCCTGTTGCATGGAACCTAATGCCTCTCGATGTTTCTCTACTTCGCCACTTCCCCCTTTTGTCCTCCCTCGGACCATGTAAGACCGCGACGCCGCGTATAGAATCTATTCTCGGTGGTCGTGGCATAGCACCCTACTTCACTTCCGTGGCTCACTGCCCTTCTAGCCCTTCTCCAACCTCCCCACGAGACCGCTGTCCTTCACCGCTTCCCTTCCACTGCTGTCCCCTACCGCCACGCCACTTTCCCTCATTTTGTACTCGCCGCGTTTCCACCCCTACCTCCGCTCTACCACTTCCCACCCTCCCTCCACCCCCCGGGGGTGTTTTTGCCCAGAGTGCCATCCCTACCCCCCGCCTCAGTTCTCGGTTGAAAGCCCTTTGGCGAAGTGCAGGGCTGGGGTGAGTGGCCGCGGGGGGACGGGAAGTGGTTTTGAGGAGCGTCGACGCTGGACACTGAGAACAGATACCAGAACTCTCGCTCTCTTTCTGGGAAAAGTTAAATTGGTCCCTTACGTGGTGAGAAGGGAGCAAATGAAGAGTTATGCCTAGTAATGTGGTTAAGAGAGTGTTCTTCGTCGGGCGAACGAAATGATTGCTGACTTTTGTCATTTAAAACTAGCAAACATGGAGTAAGTGCAGTGAGGTGAATAATATGATAAAGTTATGAAACCAGTTTTATTTATCAACCATCATAGCGGAATAGTATTTTTATTTAACTCTCACGGGTTTTCTACCACGTTCTTCATCTACATCTACATAACACCCTGCAAACCACCATACATGCGTGTGGCAGGGGGTGAATTCTCACCAAAAATGCACTGCATATCATGCATAAAAAAGGATTAGTATTAATATACTAGTCTAAACTTCACTATTTAAAAAAGATAAAAATATCAAAGTAAGCATGCAAAAACTTGCTGTTAGTTGCGTTACCTTCAAGTCCTTTTACCAACATGCAGCTACCTATGCTATACATTGATTCACTCGTATCGGACATATTTACCGCTATCCATATCCCTAATTGCAAGAGGAAAAAAGGACATTTTGAATCTGTCAGTTCGGCAATCAATTTCTCTAATTTCGTAATTATGGTCCAGTCTACCGTAGTAAGTTAGGGTTCGCAAAATATTTTTAACGTCATCACAGAAAATATTATCTTGGAATTTATTTAGGGGCTTAAGTCCAAATTTCAACCTGCAATAGTACAATGATTCCCATTTTAATTCATTTAATAGACTGGTTGCAATAATGTAGTTATCGCACCGTCCCTTTACAAATCTTGCCGGTCTTCGTTGCACACGTACAAGTTCATTATTTAGACCGATTTCGTAGGGATCTCATACACTGAGGGCATATTCCAAAAATCAGGTCTAACAAGGGAAAAGTAGCTGATTTCTCGTACATTCTTCAATGTATATTAAAGATTTTCGGGAATGAAGTAAATCTTAAGGCCGGAAATGAAATAAATCTCAACGTCCCTCCGCAGAAGCATTCACGCAGACTGATAATGTGTGTGTTGATGTTGATTATTTTTACATTTTCGGTCGATCACTTTAGTCTCAGTTATCATCGTTCGGGCTTGGTTTCATTGGAAACAGTGCAGTTTACTGCCTCTTTCGCATAGACTGTGATAAGTATGCAGGAAAACCTTAAATTAGGATTTATCATCTTTAGCCCCGTGCAATCACATGTGGGGTGCGCTTTCGTATTTTAGAGCGGTAATCTGAGTGCATGGTTAGCTTTTTGTGTTGAATAGCATCTTACTTCTGGAATCGTTGGGATTAATTTATCTCGAACCATTTCATATTATTTCGTGAAATTATTATGCACTCCAATTGTACTATATATAGCGGCACAAATTGATGACGCCGAATGAGTGCTTCTGCATACAATTTTTCACATCGTAAACTATCAGTTGTGTACATTTGGAAATAGTCACAACTAATAGTTTTAAGTCCGTACACTATCGGCTGCTGTAAACTCTTCCAATCTGTTCAATCTGTGCAAAGTTGTGCAATCACAGAAAATAAGATCTCGCCTCACGGTCACGTGCTGTTTCTGTTAACATTTAACATGCTGCCTCAAATACAGGGTTCCTGCCTCAAATACAAGATACAAATGAATTAAGTACATTCATTCTCACCTTAATAAACTACATGCTATTACAATATATACTTCACAAAGAAATAGGTAATGCAAAAGAGTTAAATGCTATTTTAATATTGTTCTTAATATGTTTAAGGTTTAGGCAGCAGTTGAAATGGTAACAACCAAATTATCGCGAAATGTAAACACAAGTACGTGACCGTGAGGCGAGCTCCCATTGGCCACGGTTTTCTCAACCGGCCGGTTAAGAGCCAGATGCCATGGGCATAATTTTGAGGGGAAGATTAACGTGAATGAAAAACTTTATCCCTTGTAAAAAGTATTGAATTATCCATTTTATTGCATCAGAGTGGGGAAATTTCTCCTGCTCCTTAACTACACAAGTTGTGATCATTATGGGTATCAGAGGGTGTGGACGTCTTTGTTCGTGCCACTTGGGTGGCCTACGTAAAGGAGAATGGAGCAAAAAGCACGAAGACAATCAACTCGGTGGCCTTGTCGAACAATGGTGCCCTGCTTATGTCGTTTCAGGAGTAAAAAATCTCTATTGGCAAATGAGAAGGCGGTACAACGCTTAACCTAGCAGGGGTTGCAGTTATTATTACCACGTGGTATTATATTAAGAAGTTTCTCTTCAAATTATGCATTAAAATACGAGACTACAAGTTATCCCGGTATGAAGTGGACAAATCCCGTAGGCGAGGGAAGACAAATTAATCATTTTCTTGGATAACATCGGCTCTGTGCGAGCTCTGTCATTTATGTCTCGCTTAATAGTTTGGAGTAATTGTGTCCTGATAATTTTTTTCTTTGATTCCTGGATATAATACATTCAAAAAAAGGCTACCTCGGGAAAATGGGAATTGACATATATAGATTTATGAGATTTTATTTTATCCGTCTAAATTAAGTTTGCTATGCAAAGTGAAACTCGTTTTTATCATTAATTTCAGATTTGAACATCTTTCTCTTTCCTATGATAAAAAAATACGTATGTAATTGGATTCTCCCAATTTACATCCCATCAGCACAGGAAGTGATGGCTATTTTCGAACATGAATTTTCGCAAAGAGAAGGATGAATCCGTAGTCATTTATCGGCCATGAACTAGAGCTTGGGGATTTTACTTGCCGTGGGCCGGTAGACTTCATGCAAAAATAATGTTCGCGAAGGAAATTTTTTGTGTTCTTTTTCATTTCCATTGTCTTCACGGGGATAAGTCAAAGAATGGTTGAGCGTAGTTCGACGTTACGGAAATCCTTAAGACCATCCAGCATCAGTAAGCTATGCAATGGATGACAAAGATATCACTTTACATGAATGAGTGCATCGTTTTAAATGGGATCCCTTGTTGCGCCGCTCGTAGCGAGATATGGACGGTTCTCGCAGGCAAATATCTATCGTCTTTTGTCCCGCGGCTCGTATGTCGGTGCACTGTGCTGTAGCCTGTGCCGAAAGTGGCTACAAACACACACGCTGGAACACATTGTTGTAAGTAGATAAAAGGGCCGGGGTAAAAAAAAGGACGCATTTTGTGGAGGGAGAAAAATATATAAGGGTGGAGTGAGATGAAGTTTGCGGTAAAAGCCATAAAAACCTGGCATAGGCTGGTAAAAGCCCCAATACGAGTGGGGAAGAGAGGAGGAAGCGTTTGGGAGGTATGGTTAGAAGTGGTATAAGAGGGAAACGGTAGTCGGGGGGGTGGAAAATATACGGGGGTGGGGAGTTGGGAGGTTGGTTTTGGGAAGAGGGAGGAGGGTGGTGTAGGAGTATGCATGAAGTGAGAAGAATAGTGACGAGGAAGTCGCTCCCCGCGGAGAAGGGGCAGGGTTTCAGGTCAAGGGGGTGAGGTGCGTGGAGAGGGGTGTGAAACCCATTTGAATAATCCATTTGTCTCCGGTGCGTGCGAAAGGGGTTGCCTCCGCGTTTGTGTGGGACGTGTTGTTCGGGGATGGATGGCGAGGAAATGATGCTCGCGGGTCGCTGAAATGGGGGAGAGCGGTGCGAACGCCTGGGTTTCGAGAAAAGACGGGAGGGTAGTTGACACGCTCGTCCCGTGTGCGTTTGCGGTGCGTGCATTTCTTTCGTCGGAGTATGTTTGTGTGTGTGTGACGGTCGTGTTGGCGAAGAGACCTCGCTTGTTGTGCTGACGAGGTCGGAGAGAAGGATTTTTTTTCTTACAGTGAAGTTTCGTCTTAAAAATCTTTCGGTAGTACAATAAGTGCAACTGTAAGGTAGGCAAATTTGTCTACATCCGATCATGACATTTTTAAACGCGATTCGGCAGGGTCAAATGCTGTGCGATGGATCTGAAATTTTTGTAAGGTGTATTTTTTCATAAAATTGCACCGAAACTGCATCCGCACTTCCAACTTAAAAAAAAATTATTAGGGCCACCCTAGTATAGTATGCTATGGCCAATAAAGTGGTCTGGGGCCGATGACTTCTGGAGCGAAGGTTACAGGGTGATTTACACAGGAGATGACCAGAAGAGAGCGGGAGTGGGATTCATACTGAAGAAAGACTGGTCAAGAAGATTGAAGTCCTACTAATATAACGAAAGGGTTCTGATGATCAAGTTAGAAGGAGAACATACGGACACCGTGATAGTGCAGGTGTACATGCATGCATGTACGTCGAGCCACTCTGAAGAAGAAATAGAAGAAATGTATGAGCAAAATGAAGAGGTCCTAGACACAGTAAAAGGAAATAAAAACCTAATAGTTATGGGAGATTGGAATGCAGTGGTCGGAGAGGGCCGAGAAGGAAGTAGCGTGGGTGAGTTCGGTTTGGGAAAAAGAAATGCCACGGGAAAAAGGCTGGTAGAGTTCTGTAAAGAAAAAAAAACATAGTAATAGCAGACACCCTCTTCGAGCAACATCGGCGAAGAAGATGTACATGGAAGATGCCGGGGGACAGAGGAAGATACCAGATAGACTACATCCTTGTCAGAACGAGATATAAGAACCAAGTTAAGCAGTGCAAGAGCTACCCCGGAGCAGATATAATACATATTTGGGGGTTTCGTTGAAAATTATCAGTCCAGTGAAAATGTTTGTGCTGAAAATTCCGAAGTGGTTGAAGCTTTGGAAGAAATCATCTTTCACCAGCGACCCGCCATTTTCAAATGACACAATAAACGATTATGCACCTGATAGAAAATATTAGACAAATGAAGAAGCAGTCAGGAATCCAAGAAAGATTTATCGCAAGTGAGAAGATTAAATCAAATGATATGATAGAAAAATGTTTAAATTCATTTCGTCTAGTTCTTCTCTTTTCTTCTTCTCACTCTTTTGCTTCTGACGTGCGGCTCCAGTGCCAAAACTCTTCTGATTAATTATCCTCTTAGAGGAAAATTTAAGGAAATGAAAGTTGCCAGTCCCTTTTATACGCGTTCCTTGTGAACCCGTCGGTTATATTCGATTCCGACAGCTCCCCGCTTACACCATTTCATTTTCTCCGCTTACGGCTCAAGTTCCGCGTTGGCTTTCGTTCCATACTTAAGGATGGAGTGTGCATTAAGTCCGGAATTCGTCTAATCGATCGTTTTAGATACCGAAAACAATGGAAATGGAGTGGTAATTCATTTGATTTCTTCAAGTCATCTACTCTTGCCCCAAGTTAAATGCTTTCTAGATCTAGATAAGTGCTAAGATATAGTACTTTCAGAATAGGTAATTTAAACTTTTGGTCATAATTTCAACAATGCATACATGCAATCTCGTCAAAATCCTAATTGTAGACCTTTGGGATAAATTGGTCTCCATTTTTAGATTCCCACTTCTCGTTTTACAGGCATGATATGCACATTTACTCTTGGCTCTATCCGTCTAAGATACATCAATTCAAATTCGTGATTCCCTGTGCTCAAATCTCTCTGTGCCTCCGGCAGTGGTGGTGGCGTGCAGCATCGGAAGTTTAAGCGGAGTCCCAGTCATGCATTTCAGGGCTGGCGCGAAACGAAGTTATGTATCTACTGCTGTATTTTCGAGCGAGTGAGGGTAAACAAGGGGAGCGTGGTGGCCTGGTGGGTAGAGCGCTTGGCCACTGATCGAAGGGTCCCGGATTCTAATCCGGATGAAGCTTTGGACGCCCCCGAACGAAAAATTCTCGGAGTGCGAGGTGGCCCAGGGAAAGGAACTGGCCCCCCTACCCTGAATGTGTGAAATTCACACTCCTGTGGCTTAGTCTGGGTGAACTCTACTCTCACCTATCAAAACCAACCTTCGTGTTGAATTACTGAGTGAGTGTGAGGGTGAAATCAGTTGTGGCAAAAGAAATTCGGCCTTGATATATGCAAAACAATCTTTACTTTTGGGGTGGAGGGGGAATACCGATTGCATGGTTTGGAATATAGTATTAAATGAGGTGCGGTTTTGTTATGATGACTAGCTTGTTTTTTTCTAATGTAGTAAAAATCCACTGATGTTGAAGGCTATTTTAGCACCCTTAGGATTTTGGTTTTAGATATTAATTAAGTTCTGAGTCATCTTTTACGATGATTCAAGCGACTCAGATTGTTATAGATATTTACCATTTCCATTTTCCCTGAAGTCAAAAGGTGATGACCCTCATTTAAAAGGGTTTCATCCCTACCTCAGTATTTTCCTTGTTTTTGAAACTCAATCCAGAGATATAAAGTGTTCACAATGTAGGTAGTCAGAGGCGGTCAAATGTTTTCGAACGTTATGACCGTAATGAGAAATCAGCAGTTGTGATATACTAGGTCTAATCAGTTTTATTTTGGTAACCCGAACTACCCTTATCTTCTATTGCATCTCCATTAAGAAGTGATATACATGTAATCAGCAAGAATTCTTTATAAGTTTTCACCTTATTGGGTATAGGAATTTCATTTTTAACTTTCGTTATTAGCTTGTTGAAAAACTTTCTTTATGTCACTGACACACTGAATATTTTGTTCACCCAGAGTAATCCATTGTACAATACCTACATGTTTTGCGCATGTGGTTATGGGTATGTTTAAAGCTCATGAAATACCTAGCTTGGAAATTTTACTACAATGTATTTCGAGCAACGACTACATGTTAATCCAGCAGGGTGCTTCAGGGTGTTTGGTCCGTTACGCTACAGCCGGTGGATACTGGGCTAAAAGGGCAAATGAGCTTGCAAAATTTCAAGTGCATCTTAAGTTACACTCAGCAAGATAGCTCTAGGGCGCGCTGCAGAAATTGTTCACGGCACTAAAAATGGAGGCAGGAAGAGAAAATTGGGGAAGCGTGGACATACCGTGGACAACGGGCTTTGCCAAGGTTCACTAATGCAATGCTGTGCGTTACGAGGAGAAAAGAGATAGCAAGTCTTTGTGAATTACCGGAGTAGAAATAGAGCCGCATCATTCTTTAATTTGGGTCATTCATTCTTAAAATGTACATATTTTTTAGGTGAATGAAAATAATGAAAAATAATCTGAACAATGAATTTAGGTTTTACCGTATTTTCTTATAACTTATGAAACGGGAAAATAATGCTGTTTTATTCGCGCAATCTAGTTATTAAATATATTCTTTTATGATAATTTTGCAAAACGCGTCCAAAGCTGTTTCCCTTGTAAAACTCCGTATTCAGTAATTACCTGAGCTGCATTTTAAGTAAATATTCAGTTTGATTGAAGTTTGTGAAACAAGAAATGTACCCTACTTAAGAATATAGAATTTTTTTAACTGTATATAAATAATATCAACAGTACTTTGCATCCTAGGTCTCGTAGAGGTTTAGTTATTTCCCTTTATCGCGCTTTTATTTACTTTTATTGATTTCCGTGACTTTCTCCGCTCTTATTCACAAATTAATCAATAATTCACTCCTGATGATATCACTTATTCAAATTATTCATGCAGTGAAAGGAGCTTGAGAGAGGTTACCTGACAGCTAAGGTTATTATAGTGATTTTGGAAAGATGCAAATTCTAGAGAATGGGGAGAAACCCGGCATCCACATTATCCTGCTTTTAACGGAATGCTTCATGGGGTCCACCATTCACAACCGACGGTCGGGGTATTGACGAATGCTCTCTTCACAACTCTCATTGACAATATTCTGCCACTGGCTAGATTAGATCCTGGGCCCATGTAGTGGGAATCCAATATGTTACCAACGGAATCCTTTTTTTTTTGTTATATACGTGCACTGTGTGCATATTAATTAATGCCGTCAGTGTTCTGTGTTTAAACTGTTATTAAGCTTTTCATAAACAATTTTTTTGATAATTGCCAGACTTAACGATGGTATTCTTTGTTTTCCTCCATCCCTTGTCATACGTATTTGGGCCCTGGAGTTCTCATCTCTCGGCTTGTATTATCTTGACTACACGTATTTCCAAAATACCGTGATGTGTGATATCTTCATAGCTAACAGGTGGTTTCACTATATTTTCTTTGAGTTTGCTTTAAGTATTCTGGCGAGAGAAGCCTGTTTATATTGTGGTTTCTGGTCGCTTCTTGGTGAATTGGAGAACATTTGTGTCCATTCACAACATGTTCGTTTCTGACCTGATCCCCTCCATATTTCTGTATTTTATTTGTAATCAACCATTGCAAGTCCCAATCTAAGAAGATTTTTCGGTGAGATTAGCGAAATATTTTTCATAATGCCTTTATTATTTTTGTGCCCTTGTATACCTTCTATCTTGTGCTGATTATATTCCGTATTATGCCATGTGGAACCAGCTGGACTAATTTTTTGTTAATGGCAGTGTTATTGCTTTCAACTAGGATCTGTTTCCGATTATACTTCTTCACTTTTTTCAGCGATAGTTAATGATACCTATTTAGTTGTAACATTGTTTATATACGTTGATATTTCCTAGATTTTTGGGCGAATAGTTAAATAGTTTAATGATTTAATTGTATACCATTCTGACAATTGTAGTATTTTTGTCTTTGAGCCCGTAATTTTCTTTTCCATTAACTATTTTAATTAACTGAAATTAATCCATCACGAATGTCATTAGCCTACTCGTTATAAGTTGGAAAATTAGCATGAAATTACATTACCCACAACCCGACCTCTAATTTGAAATTGTCAAAAATGAAGCATCTATAGGCTTTTAAAAACTGTTTGAAGAATTGAAATTACTCCCGAGTGATACTTTTGAACGATACTCTACTGCTTGTCGCATAGATGTTTATTAATTACGGAAAATTGAGCCTGGTTCAGCCCAGTTCACCGTTCACAAAGACATCTTTCATCGCATTAGAGGAAAAGGTAAAATTTTTATTTACCGTTTGAACATGAAGGATCTCTGTCAATGTGAATTGTGTTTTCATTGGGAATTTTATCGTATAAACCCGGCGCTTTGTTCATGATTTAAAGTAATCAATATTTTAAGTTAATGAATCAGAATAGTTTATTACGCATTTTCTAAATTTAGTGCGCACCATATTCAATTAATAAAATTTACATTTTTGAAATATTTGCTCTTTTCTCTAAACAATAATTCCTTTTATAACAAGTCCACGTACGGAACTTTTCTGCAGGTGAAAGATTAATTAACTAAAAACTAAATTTTCAATGTTGCTACCAAAAGGCATCACCATGTTTTTATATTATTGATATTATGCGCTAATATTAAAAAATTTACGACGTCCATAGCTTTTTCTCCGCCGTTCGGTTCTTTTAATTTCACTGTGTTTTCGCCTCAGCTTCGGGTAACACACTAAAGCCTCTTCCCAACTGGAAGCCTTAGTGGCGGTCCATGAAGAATTTCTCAATCTCGGATCAATTGTTTAACGTCGCCCTGTGCTCTCATTCGCCGGATGGCTACGAAGCGGAGCGACATCCCTTAGTGACGCGTACAAATCGACTGCTTTCGAGAAACCTACCCTTCACGGCTGAATTTACCGCGGAGAGGTTACAAGTTTTATCGGTATAATGGTTAGCGAGAGGCAGCTGACGCTTCGTCGCGCCGCATGAATGAAATATGTCACTCGAAAGAGCGCTTCCGAGAGGGGTTTTAATGTGGGTGCGAAGGGTTCAGGGCGTCGCTAAGCGGGAATTCGATATGCGGGACCATTAAACCCTTATCAGTCTCATCAATCGTGGTTGTGGCCTCGAAATCGCTTCCTTCGAGTGATTGATAAAACAAAGGTGGAAGGGAGCTTCTTGGACCTAGGTTATTCTCAAAGACGTAGCATCTACAATAAGCAGATACACTTCTCTGCGTGTGTATTCCCGGTAATATTCTTTACGTGTATTGTTTAGAATCCCTTATGTGTTTTTTTACATTCATCCTAATTAATAGCAATGATTGTGTTCGTATTGGCGTTATCTATGCTATTGACGTAATTCCTCCAGACATGATTTTCGACACTGATTTAGCGTTTTGGCGTAATTAATCTTGGAGTTTCATTAATTATAGTTTCGGAACCCTGTTCCAATATAAAATGTCCTAGAAAAAGCATGTTATGCGCTTATTTTCACTCTATTTAATAAGGAAATTTACAAAATATTTATCGAGTTTCATGAAACATTGAAATTTTAATGCCTACGGCTGTAGATCATTTTGGGATTACTGAGATAATGTTAATGTAAAGTTTATATGTTAATGGAAGTTGTATATGTTAATGGAAGTTTAAATCCGAAAAGGATTTTTTTATCTGTATTTATTTGTTTTCTCGTCACATGTTTTTGCTTTTTATGGTACTACATGGGGTGGAATTATATTCTTTAATAGGTAGATATATTTTTGGTATCACCGGTCGTGCTCCGTCAGTACTATACATATATGCATTTAGAGATTATCATTAAGAAATTGAAGCGTAAATTTATTGTAAAATTTGAAAAGATTATTTTCATTATTATTATTATTAAAGGAAAGATATTGAAATTTTCCACAAGTAAAATTTTATGCCAACTAGTTTCAATTATACTACATCATTGTCAAGTCAAATTTAACTTGACAATGATGTAGTAGCATCGAAACTAGTTGGAATAAATTTTTACTTGTGGATAATTACAATATCTTTCCTTCAATATGGAACGTTTCCACCACATCACACCTGAATCTGGTTTTTTATTTTCATTATTGTTCAAAGATTATTTTCAGTATTGCCTTGTTCAATATTGCTGTTTCTGATTCCATGTATTTTTTCCCTACCGCGTAATTATGAATATGGCAAATCAAGAATGTTGGGTTTACAGGTATATTTTCACTTATTTTTGGATTAGACCATTGCAATATCAACTGCTGGGCTAGGCTATTATTCCTTAGCTTAATATCGAGGTTGAGCTATAATTTATATCCATGATCGTAGGGTTACCCGGATAATTTCAACAGAATTACTTTCCCTGTTTTAAATTAATGAAATCTGATTTAATCGGTGACATTTGATTGGTGAATGAAAGGTTTTGAGTCCTATTATTTTGTTTTCAACTTTTGAAGGAGTTATTTAGTTAGTAGGTTTATATTGAGACAGTAAGAGCGATCTTCTTGAAATTGAATATGAGTCATGTTTGGGTGTGTAAGACCAATATCCTGCCAAGATGTTTCCTTACGAATGTAGGGAACAATGTATTATTAATCGTCACACGTATTATGTAGTCGTTTGTTACAATTATATAATTGGTGATAGTACACTATTCTATTTCTTTAACATTGTTTTTGCTGATTGATGGTGAGAGCTTAATAGTGAATAGTGATTAATAGTGAGAATTCAATTAATAGTGCAATAGGGAGAAGTAGGTAGCTGATATTCTGTAAAAAAAACAGCAGGTTTCTGCAAAGAGTTCCTCCGCCATCGTATTTACTCGTGAGGGCACCTCTCACTGAAGTCCAAAGGGTAGTTCAAGATAGCTACAAAAAAAGATGTGTTTTGGGAGAAAAGGGTCGCTGCATTAAAAAAAAACGGCAGGAGTTTCTATCTGCTGGACCGAAAAAGGCGCTAGCTAATGCACTTCTCAAGTTTCGCCTGTGTCTGACTGAGCCGGGCGCAAGGACCGAGGAAGGCAAAGAGAAAAGGTTCGATTGGATTCATCTATAGATCTCCTGCGTTATCTCGTAATATTCCTAGTCGGGCAGAATCCGCATATTGTTTCCCTGTAGTGGAGGAGGACTTGTGTTGGTGAGGCAGAGGTTGAAAAATAACCGAAGCAGAGGTCCAGCAAGGAGATGGCTTAAGAGGAATAAGGAAATGGAATATCTCAGAACAGAAAGCAGCGGAAAAGTTTAAAGAGGAAAAGGGATGGTATCCTCCGGGTATGTGGCGGATCGTCTGATTCTCCTCCAATACTGAGTGCTTTGGGAGACGTTTATTTATCTACTCAGGTTTCTACAGTGATATCCTGAGAGGACCCTTCCCTAGATAAACATATTTCCTCCAGACTTGCGTTGAGTAAACCAGTGTATCTCTAGCTTTGCCAACTATTTGTGTTATGGTATTCGGAAAGAGTCCTAAGAGAATTAATATTGCTGAATTTTGCAAAGCAAGTGCTCAAAAAATGTATTTCTAGTCCACATTTTGGCTGAATGATCTAAACGAATCTAATATACATTTCTCACTTATGCTTCTCCAAAATATCGTTGCCGTTTCAGAGGCAAATATTTAATAAAAATTGTTATACGTGATTGATTAATTCTACATAAACTAACACATATACTTTGATGATAAGTAAAGTGATGAGCCCACCTAATCCAGAATGAGGCTACAAAATGCTTTTGTTATTTACACATCGATGCCGAAATCGTCTAAAATATTTTTATTTAACAACTCAATATCAAAGTATAAACTGCACATTTTGATTGCAATGAACTCTAAAAAATCATTCGTTACTACCTATGGGTATTTATTGGTGATTTTATGGTAAATGTAAGTAATTATTAGATGGATAGCATAAATTTCGGTGCATTTGTTCGGCGTCAGTTTTTTGCCTCAAAAGGCAATCTAAATATGTATCATGAGAGGTAAAGATGCAGAAAAATCCTAAGACAGAGGAGCTTAGGAATTCAATATAGAATGGATTCAAATTGATCAGACGAAATGTTCGACGAAGGGGTCTTTTATTGTCAACATTTGAAAAGGATATTTGTGTTTTTGTCTGAAATTCTTTTTTAGGATAAAATCCTTAAATCCCTCTTTTATGTCAACGGACTAGATGTGTACATATGATCAAACCCGAGGGGATGTTTCATAGCGGAAGTATTTATTTATTCCTCTATATTTAGTCTGCCTATGACAGCAGTCATTGAGTACTGAGTTCGATTCCCGGTCAAGGTGAAATTTTTTCCATGTGTTTTCGACCATCATTTCATCTCCACACCACCGTTGTGTTCACTGTTTATTGTATGTTCACTGTCTCTTTCTTTCACCTTCTGTCTGAATTTATATTTGTTATATATATATATATGTTCGCAAAGAGGACGGGAGTGTGCTGCGATAAACCTTATGCCTTTTTATCTAAACTATACCGTTTAAATTCTATCCTTGAGAATAAAATATAGGTGCACTTTTCCACAACTAATTTATTGCTGCGTACAACGCGTTTCGGCTCACAGATGTTTAATTCTAATATGTCAAACTTCCACTACATCTCGTCTGAATCAGTTGATTCTATCCATGAGTTGAATATGCATTATATGCCATTATTTGTGATGTAATAATGTTTAGGCTTTCGAATTATTGTATTTGTTTTCAGCTTTTATCATCTGGACAAAGCCTATCATAGGACATAGATCCTGAATGTAGGAATAAAGGAATTGCTAATCCTTTGATTAATTAGAATTGTACTCACTTGGCAGATGATAGCTCCAAGTGAAGTAACTTATCTGGTATTTTTATCCCAGTGTTATTTTGTTTTTCTCCATTCATCCCTGATGATCTTAAATAATTCCAGCCGCAGTTGATATTTTTCGAAGAAAGATAATAGGTTCTTTGTGAATATGAAATTTTTGTCTCATCATCTTTGGTCATCAATCCTCAATTGCTTTGACGCAGCTCTCCACTGAGTCCTTCTATCGGCTAATCTCTTTATATTTACGTATTTCTTTTCCTTCACGTCCTTTATCACTTGCTCCATATATCTCGCACGAGGTCTTCCTTTGCCATTCTTCACGTCCACTTGTCCCTCGACGATTGACTTCATCAGGCCATCATGTCTCATGATGTGGCCGATTAAGTTGTTCCGTCTTCTTCTCAGGGTATTCAGAAGGATTCTCTTTTCTCCCACTCTTCTTAGGACTTCCTCGTTACTTATTCGGTCGATCCATTTATTCTTCATCATTCTTCTGTAGCACCACATTTCGAATGCTTCCACCCTTTTCTTTTCCGCTGCTGTCATTGTCCAATGCCTCACTGCCATAGTGGAACATGCTCCAGGTGTACGCTCTGATGAATTGTTTCCTTACTTCTACGCGTGTATTTACAGCGGTTAGTAGATTCTTCTTTTGATAGAATGCCCTCTTTGCCTGGGCTATTCTACTGACTATTTCTTTCTTGCTTCGTCCATCGTTGGCTACTCGGCTTCCAAGGTAACAGAACTCTTTCACCTCTTCCAGTTTTTGTTTTCCTAGTTTAACGTTGGTTTTGGCCTCTTCTTTCTTGCTGCATACTAATATCTTAGTTTTCTTCTTATTGATCTTCAGATGATATCTGGCCATTATCCTTTCGATAGTTATTAGTCTTATTCAGTCCTTCTCTGTCTCTGCTACGAGTGCTATGTCATCAGCGAATCGCAGCATGCTAATTTTTTCACCGTAGTTACTCTCTCCAGAAGACTTCCCCTAGTCTCCAGTAGTCTTTCTCTTCTTTTATTTCGGTTACCCAATCCATATTTCCCAGTAATTCTTCCATGTTGACCTTCGGCGACGACAGCAATCCAGTCTCCTAAAATAATTAGGTTTTCTTCTCCTCTTAAATGTTTTATGACTTCCGTGATATCTTCGTAGACGTCTTCCACTTCTTCATCTTCGTTGTCCGTCGTAGGCATGTAAACCTGCACCACTGCGGTATCTGCAGATTTGGCAGGGATTTTCACTATTATTATCCTTTCATTGTACTGCAGGAAGCTCTTCCTAAGCATTATGCTTACTCCCGCATTACCATTTATAGATCTTGTGTGTCTGATCCTGTAACTTCCGCTTCAGAAGCCTCCCTCTTCAGGCCACTTCATTTCGCTGATTCCTAATACATCGAGGTCCATTCTCCGCATTTCCACCTTCAGGTTCTCCAGTCTTCCGCAGGTCCGAAGTGATCGCCGTTCCACGTCCCTGTCACAGGTTCTGTATTATGTAATGGTCTATCTTACCCAGGGATATACCAATACCCCCTCGGAATGCCGTCGCTTTTTGTCCACGACTGCTTATTCGTCGAGTAAACTCGCTTATCTCGCAGCTATCCTCTATATCTAGAGGTCGACCCACCATCCGCAACCCATCGGACGTACTCGGTGGCTTTAAGCTTAGCCGCGAGGCGAAATTTTATACATAATATGTATTAATACGTAATCATCTGTTACTATCCATGTTTGTATTTCATCTATTGGCATTTTAAAAGAATTCTTCTTTGCATTCTTCGTAATCATCTGTTACTATCCATGTTTGTATTTCATCTATTGGCATTTTAAAAGAATTATTCTTTGCAAGAGTAACTTTTTGCTAACTAATCTAATAGAAATGATTTCCTTAGTGCGTAGGAACTTCGGAAAAACATGCTTGGATTACATGTAATGGTGGCCGAAGAAACCATCAATTTGGAACACGACCTGTTTCGATTTTCCTAGGGATAAGGACATTGCCATGTTGTGCAATCCATTCAAAGCCCTCAATAGTCTAAAACCAGCTAAGTAATGAGCTAAAAAGTCGGCTGGCGATGTCAAACGTAGGGATGAATTTAAGGTTGCTTCAAAAGTAGTAACAACATCTGGTCGTTTATTTTTCGTCCAAGTTATTCATAATCCCACTATCTCATATTATTTTTTTTATTGCCGGTGAATGAGTGTGATATTGCTCTTTAAAATGACGAAAAAGAAATATTATTATGTCTCCAGTTTTAGATCAAATGTCCAAATTGGCTTCAGGATACACTCAGTACCGTCACTTGCAATATTTGACTACATTATTATTAATGCCAAACGAATTTGTGCGCCCTTAAATATTACGGTCTCATTTAGTAGGCAGAAATGCATTCAGGAGCATAATTGCCAATTTATTTTCAAGCCTAACTATTGCATCGGACGATGTTAACTTCTAAGCAACTAATATGACCTGCAATATAACCAATGTCTGAATGTTTTTTTATTCGTTGCCTTTGATATTTTTCGAGAAGTGGAAATTGAAAAACTGATAAGATCTTATACGAAACTTCTACGTCTCTCTTTCCTTCTATAGAATACCATGCTTTCCGAAATTACCCAAGTATTATCTATAGTTGATTTTTGGAGGTGCAAGCCTCTTCAATATTAGTATCTCTGTAGTATATCTAACCATTAAACATAACCACTCATTATTCTCATAATATTTCTTTACTGTTTTGACAGCGTAGTGTGAGATTAAATGAAAGATTTTATTATGGAAAGACAGTAATTAGTTACAGTGAGAACATCGGAATAGAAGCCCGGACATACTATTTTCACAGGCATACACACACAGGTGTGGAATTCGTCTTTCATTGCTGAATTTGCGGTGGTGCAAATTTTGAATCAGTCAAGTGTAATGAGCTACTACAGGATTGATGAATAGAGTGAATCACGAATACGAATTATTTATTTCTTGCATGCGAATTCCTATTTCCCTAATGAAACATCTGCAGGGATAATATTTTTGTGGTTCATTCATTTTTACCATCTGTTATTTAAAATAGAGGGAACGTTTGTGGGATATAACATCAGCTTTTACGCTTACTAAAATAATAGCGTAATAAATGCTGTTTGTGATTCCATAGTGCCTTATTTGCATTTTATCATTTCGACCTGTTTTGGCAGCTCCAAATTAGCTTATTCGTTACAATTTCCAGGTAATGGAAGATAATAGGACTTAAATTATTGATATACATCTATTGGTAATTGATGTATTTTTCGAATAAGGTATGTTCTTAATTCTGATTATAAAATTGCTATTTATCCTGCGCTAAATTAATTCTCTGTGTTTATGTGCAATTCTAATTACTTGAGCTGCATCATTTTCCACTCTAATGATAAAAAGAATTAGTTTCGCTACGAACGGTCAAACGAAAAGTATTCCGGAGCTCAGATAAATATATCTATTGTTATTTAATCACAAGCCATTGTTTAATGCAACAAGTGATTTTTAAATTGAACGACTATGAATGATAGGATTTATTTTAATTGCAATTTTATTGCGTTAATAAAAGGCCTGACTGCTTACCTCTCGTCGTTATCATATCAGGCTATCTAGTTGACCTTAATCCAGTTCAAAGGAATTGAGATTTCAACATTTCAAATAGATCCTTTCATTAGTAATTGGGAAATATCAATGAGCATCTTAGTTGAGTTCCGGAATATTGCTTTTGCATATGGGTACTGATATGGAAAATACACATGGATTGGACAATGATCTATTTCTAAAATTGGAAATTCGAAATTTGCTAGAAATTTAATGGGAATTATCTTTATTCCATATTTTTGTTGCATAAATTCTTTGGGTTTTTCATTCTTTTGTCTATTTAAATGCCTATAATTTGATGCATTACTAAGATTCATTTGTATGAAGATAATATATCCGTATATTTAGCGTATGTACCGTTTCGGAAATATTCTTCTGTATTATCTCTATTTGTACAAACTTTCTCCATGTTTGTCCCGAGGTTATTTCTTGTATTTGGATCTTTGGTTAGGTTTTCGCTGCAAGAAATGTTGGTATGAAACTCTTTTCGGTAGTAGCTATGTAATCCATGCGGTCAGCGGTCGAGCTTTCGCGGTCAGTCGTAATCGTTTTCAGGACCATAACTTCCTCATGATACGCCCTACGATGGCATCGAAAACTCAACCGCCGACAACGTACATTATGCGGAGCTGCTCTTGAAGGTGTTTCTAAGCATAATTTCATGTATTTATCCGATATATATTTTGATGCATTCTTGTCAAAATAATTCCGTATTAAAAATCCCTGGAAGTCTTCAAGAGGCGTGTGCTAACGTCAAACAAGAAGAATTCATTTATAATTACATTGAATATCATATATGCGTGTCAAGCAAAATATTGCTTGATCGTAATTTTTAAATCATGTATAATTAATTCAGTTTCATTCCAATTCGAGTTTTTGCTAAAGATGAATGACTAATGGTTGCTAATGATTTTCGACTACAGAATATATCTGCTCGAACAAGATTGGAATCAAAATGGGCCTATAAGCAGAAAACTAAATACCCCCAGCCTGAGAGGATAATAGAGCCCTGACCCAAGAAAGCAAAGTTTCAAAAAGGAGTTGCTTGAGGGATATGGGCATACCTACCATCGGCGTTGGACTCACGGCTTGAGGGTGGCAAGAAGTAACAGAATGATTGTAAGTAACTGTTAGAATTGGCAAGAAGGAAGGATTGGGTATTTTGGCGGGTAAAGGAGATAACAGTGAGAGCAAGAAATAGAATTCATCCATTTTTTTCTTTAATTTACTCTATGAAATTTTGTTTTAGATTCAGTTTGGATATATCCCTGAAGTCTAGATTTATGCAATTGAATTCGGGAGCATATTTTCTCGCGACATGTTGATAGAATCATATTAAAACTTTTTATCTAAAATATTATATCTTCTCTGTTCCTTTCTTCATCATTATAATCAGTCATGAATGCTTAGAATTGTTTGACGCTGCTCTCCACTCGATTCTCTTATCAGCTAACCTCTTCACATTTACGTAATTCCTCTCTTTCAAATTTTTCACTACTTTATACACCTCATACGAGGTCTTCCTTTTCCATTCTTTCAGTTCACTTCCCTCGTTACTCAACGATTGTCTTCCTCATACCATCATGCCTCAAGATATGGCCGATTAAGTTTTCCCGTATTCTACTTCAGGTTTTCGGAAGACTTGTCTTTTCTCCCACTCCTCTTAGGTCTTCTTTGTTACTTAATCGGTCGATCTATTTTATCTCCATCATCCTTACATAGCAGCACTTTTGCAATACTTCCAGTCTTGACTTCTCTGCTGCTGTTATCATCCATACCTATCTTCTATGAAGAAGCGTGCTTCAACTGCATGCCGTGATGAATTACATTCGTTCGCTTGCTGACATTCCCCTCTTCTCGAATTAAATTTTTCTCTTTTGTCCTTCAATATATCTGTTCTTTATATATGCAAACATACGGTGCGATGTTTCACTGTAATCAAAATACCTCCCTATTTCTCTCTTTCCTTCTTTGACCAACGACAAGATCTACAATCGAATTCTATTCTCTACATATGAAAGATTGGGAATAAAAAATTCCTTTCTTCTGCATTTTGCTTTCACTACTTCCTTTCAATTGAGCTTATTTCACGCAATCAGCTCTATACTTTTTTATTTCTTTCCTTGCCAGGGCTATTCACTCTTATTTCTTTTATAAATTCTGTTTTATTACTAATATTAACTGACATGGCGTTTCTTGTTCCTGTTTATCCTCTCATTTTTATTGATACTCATCCTTATCCTTCATTTACTAAAAATTTCATAATTTCTGTTTTTTTTGTAATCTATCATCTCGTGCCTCGCTCACTGACCCTGTAGCGGGAGAATGAAAGAGAAATTAACGAGAACCCAGAGGAGGGAAGGGGTGGAGAGGGACAGTAGTAGCGGGGTGTTGGATATTGGGAGCAAATCTCGGAAAAATAAGTGATGTGTGAGGTGGACTAAACACCCATCAAAGGGAAAATCTCTTGTATAAAGAAGATGAGGGGGATTGCAATGGTGGCGGAATTTTGTGTAGGTAGTTTTGGGAAGAGGACGGTGAAATTCTCAGTTGCGAAAATCGGGGAAGAAAAAATGGAATATCGTTGAATTGTCTTCGCACAGCGTACTCGTTGCTAAGACGTTCTCTGTCACATGATAACTCAGTTACCCGATATATCATATAGTGTTTACGCGTTTAACCCTAACCTTCGTTCACAGCTACGTCTTTGAATTCATTTGAATTGAGTCACTAGCGTAAAGAAGGTCTGTTGATAGATGACTGAAGAGCTCCGTATACGTATGATCCCAGCAGAGTGTGAAACTAACTTGCAATATAGTTTAGGGGATATCTATTTCTTGTAGTTTGGCGCAAACCTCTCATTTCCTTGTTCAGAATAATGCTTCGGATTAGGCGAAGTAGTTTATCTAAAAGTATCGCTCATAGTTTATACCGCAAATTGCTGATTTTCATGTGAATGTGTACTTGCCTACAATCTGCCGGCTGCCCTATAACACCTATTTCAATGCAATGAGCGTTACATTTTTTCTCCCCTCAATGGAAATTACACTTTTTCTCTTCCTACCTCAACTTCTGACCTCATTATTAACGACACCCGTGGGTACAAATATACGACATCTAGTCTATAAATTTCTAGACGACGCGTCTAGAAATAGAGAATTCTTATTCATTATGATTTCAATTGTAATAATAGGGCGAGGCGACAAAAATCTCATATTTTTATGCTATTTAGAGTTGATGGGTTTGGTGGCGAAGGGAGTTTATTTGTAGAGAGAATGTTGATAGAAAAGAGGGGCGTGACCAAAGAATTTAATCCAAGCGTTAATTCGTGTTGCAACTGTTTTTTGTACCTGCTAAGGAAAATGTATACACGTTCACCGGTTTTCACCTGTTGACTGGTGTTTCGAATCGCTAGTTTCTATAAGTAGACCAAGTCGTTAGGGAATTGGAAGTTAGCATTGGGCCGGTGGAGAGATTTGCGTTGTGGACTGCAGTGACGATGAGAATGAATGATCCATTATACAACCCATTTTTGGGCACATCCCTACTTTTAACGAATGGCTACAATAGTTTTACGATGGGCGTTGTTGTAGTCTTCGTGTGCTCTCCACTTGGTGCAAAAGGTATTATCAAGATTCTCCAGAAAAATCTCTGCCAGTTTTTCATTCCAGACCCTCAACATTTAATGTTAGCACCAACGCACCGCGCCAACATGGTCCACGCCTTAAGATGTCGGTGCGCCATGGCGTGAACACCGCGCGCAGTAAAATTGCTCAGCTCCTCGCACAAGATGACGTGGAAGATGACTCCCATCTTTCGGAAGCGGGCGTTGAGGAGGCGAAGGTTGTTAGTAGGAGGCTAGTGGCGTTGAGTGCTGCGTTGCCCCGCGCTCTGGCGCAGATGGGGAGGGAAGAGGCCGTGAGGGAGGCGACGGATGGGAAAGAAAGGGAGTCTGCCGTTTTAAAGGGTGGAGTGGTGGAGGTTCCGCTGCCTCCGTCGCCGCCAACGGTGGCGGTCGTCCATGGTGGGTGGGTGGAGAGGACGGGAGGAAATTGTCTTCTTCTCCCTTCTGCCGCTCGCCGAGGAAAAGCAGTTTACGCCGCGCGACTCTCGGCATGTTTTGCAAAAAAATGAAATGTTGGCATCAACAAAAGGCTCTGGGTTTTGTGCGGACGGCTTAGAGAGCGCCGTAAAAAAAGGGAAGTTTCTCCCTCGGCGGGAAGACTTGGGAGTAGAAGCCGGAAAGGGAGGCTCGAGGCTGTAGATGGCTTCGTTCCTTCATCTTGGTGTGAATCGCCAGCGTTTTGTTTCCGTCATTGATACCCTTTCCTCTCTTAAATGTTTTGTTAATACAATCCATGAAAATTTACGTAGGCCCTCTTGTATTTTACATTGATTTATGGAGATTATCAGACTGGATAACAATTGAAATTATTTTGAAGAAGTTTTCAGTGAGTGAACCTTTATTCCGAGAAATGTGGAAATAATTTGAATGACCCTTTGAACTAATGATCTAATCGAAACATGACTATATTCGCAGAATGATATTCGTGATTTATCGCTGCAGGCCCTACCTTGAAAGTTATTCATATTTGTCCGTGTTGAACAGCATGAAAATATATGCTATATTGGTGTAGTTATCTCGGTTATCAAACGAGCCCCAAACATCAATTAAACTCATTATTTAAACGGTTAAACATGCTGAAATAATATTCCCTTTGAAATATCATGCCAAAATACTGAACTATTAGTATTTATTTTGATTCCTTATTCTTATTTTAATTTTCACTGAGGTGAATTATAATAAATATTTTTTTAAACCGTTATTAGTTGCATTATTTCTCACTCATGATTGTTCCACGATTGCTTGTACTGCTTACTTATCATAATAGACGGGCTAGTTCGATAATATATTCCATTTTCCTATAAATAGCTGATTCCATTTTCCTATAAATAGCTGATATTCTCTGATTCCTCATGCTTTTTGTGCCAACTTAAATAAACTCTAGAGCAATTATTTAACGTGCCATCGTCAAGCAAAATTTTATATTTTATGCATTTCGATAAAAAGGGGAAACACATTTCGTTTAGCTTGGCCTCAGTTTTTATATCAAACGTAAAACGAATACTAACTAGTAGCATTGGAAATTTCAAGAGAATAAAGTAGTTGAATACATAATTTTTCTAGTTCTTAGTGATATTAGAATTTACTCTTGTCAGTCAGCCGTGTAGATAATGGAAGAGTGATATGAAAAATATTCGGGCTCGGAAGTAAGAAATGTGCTAAAAGCGGAAGAGGAAAGAAGGTCTGAAGTTTGAAGAAATGTTTTCTCCTTGGTAAAAACATCTTGTCAGTTCTTTTATAATATGGTGAGTCTCTTTCCTAACAGACCGTGCAAAAGGACTTCTGATATTCCCTGCTTATATTCAAGGATTGAATATTAGCAGCGCCTAAACGTGTTACTCTTGAAATAATGTAATTGTTTCCGGGTAGAATTTTTAATAATTTTTTTTCCAAGAGTTTATTAAAAATATCTTATTTTCTATACACAAGAGAGGTTATGCCATTCAAAATAGAAATGCGTAACATAATGGCTGTCAGAACTTAGCTGTGCTTCTTGTATGGCTACATTGGAAAATATCACATGTGATGTGACAATTTGTACCTATTGTCAGTTCTTTTGTATGCGTTTATCAATAGTTCTCACTCACTCAGTGATTCAACCCGAAGATTGGTTTTGATAAGTGAGAGTAGAGTTCACCCAGACTAAGCCGCAGGCGTGTGAATTTCACACAGTCAGGGTAGAGGGGCCAGTTCCTTTCCCTGGGCCACCTCGCACTCCGAAGATTTTACGTCCGGGGGCGTCCAAAGGCTTCACCCGGATTTGAACCCGGGACCCTTCGATCAGTAGCCTAGCGCTCTACCCACTAGGTCACCACGCTCCTCTAATAACGTATTTACATACTGTAGTAATGTATGATAGTAATACATATGCATAACTACTATATCTGATGTCTTACAACCGTATGATCAGGCAAAAAAATTGATGGAATTATTAATTTAGTAATGTAAAGCTAGCTTTTACCATTAGTTATCATTCTTGTTAGACACAGATGATGAAAACTCTGCGAGTTAAGGTATTTTCACTTTCTGAGAAGAAAATGGAAATAATTTTAAAGCGGTGTTTCCTTTTTTTATATCATCATCATTGGTCATCAATCCTCAGATTGGCTTGACACAGCTCTCCGCTGAGTCCTTCTATCAGCTAATCTCTTCATATTTACATATTTCTTCTCCTTCACATCATTCATCGCTTGTTCCATATATCTTCCACGACGCCTACCTTTGCTATTCTTCCCTTCCACTTGTCCCTCGACGATTATCTTCATCAGGTCATCATGTCTCATGCTGTGGCCGATTAAGTTGTTCCGTTTTCTTCTCAGGGTATTCAGAACACTTCTCTTTTCTCCCACTCTTCTTAGGACTTCCTCGTTTCTTACTCGGTCGAAACATTTAATCTTCCTTTTTTTATATACAAAGGTGCGTTACTGATGTCGTTAATGACTATTCACGTGCCAACTCTCCGGGTGCACACTTTGTAAATGAACCGATAACTCTGAAATGCTAATTCTCATAAGTACTATATCGTATAGCGCTTATATTTTATGCAATATATTTATAGTACACACGTATTATATATTATTTGCTATATTATCGTGTTGCAATGAAGAAAAATCGTCTTTGACTGCAGTATAAACTTAATTACTTAACTGTTTTGTGATAGGTATTGCTTTGAATTGATGAAGAATCACTTGCGTATGCCTCTTGGATTCTAAACCCATGTATACGAAAATGATAACAAAGCAATTCAGCGTTTGTATAATGAAGTGTATTTAACTGTATCTATGCTGATCGGGCATGACTAACTAACTAGTACCTAATGTAACCTCCATAATTATGCATAACAACACTTTGAACGAATGAACTTTAAACTGAACGAATGCGTTTTAAAAATACGATTGTATCGTGAGTAGGAGGCAGGACTTCTTTTCAAACAATTTTTTTTCTCCATCTGACGTTGATACAATGGAGACCGCACGATTGAAGGCGTGGAGGATAATCCTTGTTAGGGAAGATGTCTTGAGTGTGCCACGCTTTAACTGAATTCTCACGTTTAAAGCGAGAGTGGAGATGGAGGATGGCGGTGGAGACGAGAGGACGTTAAAGAGGTTCAGGGCGGGTTCCTTTATTGCGTAGGCGGGCCGGAGTTGGTGCGGTCGGTGGAAGAGACCGGGAGGGGCGGACTAAACATGGGCGGGTTTCTTGAGGAAGAGAATACGCTCGGAAATGGAATGCGAGGCGAAGAAAGATGGACAGGTAAAGTGAAGTCTCTCCCGAGAGATATTTGAGCGTGGGGGAGTCGGAGGGAGAGAGGAGTCGCTCCGAAAAATTTCGCGGCTTTTTGGGAAGGGCGCAGGGAGAGAATTCGGAGCGGAGAGAGTAGGAGGGCGGAGGAGGAGATGAGATCGATGAGCAGTAGGAACGGATCTGTGCCGGTCTGAGCTTGAATTTCTGAATAAATATGCAACAAACGGGTTGCGATGAGGGGAACCTACAAGAGTGAGTGGTATTTCGGGTGGGAAATGCATGTCATATTTCCGACTCGATGACTTCAAGCCACAATATGAGGAAAATGTGAAAGAATGACTTCTGTTGAGTGAATGATGCGTTGATAATCATGCAAATGTGAGGAAATCCTCCAGAATCCCGTGTTTCCGGCTTGGAAAAACGCATAATTGGATCCACACTTCTCGCTTTGAGAGCTGTGTGGCGGAATATATATACCTGCCCGTGCTCCTTGAATGAACGAAGTTCTTTAAACCCCTTTAATATAAGGTTTATGATGAATGAAGGTATGACATGTTTTTATCTATTAACCTGATAAAATATACTCTTGGATATCAGGAATAACTTAAGAGTACCACCCCTCCTACTCCTCACTCTAAGTTTTCTGTTAAGAGAATTGATAACTTGGTAACTAGGTAATTTCATATGTTGGCAAACAATTTTTCTATTTTGCATTGATTGTTAGAAAAAAATGTAAACATACTGCAAATACTCGTAAAGTATGATGATTTTATGTGGCATTTCTGTATATTTACCTTATTTCCTAAAATGGAAAAATTCCACGAAGTGAAGCTGGAAACAGTCTCTTGCTTTGTATGTACCTAGTTCGTCTTTTTTTGTCCATTATTATTTGGACTTTGTCAATTGCCTTTTGGTATAACACTTTTTGTTCACCTTCTTACTCTTCATTTACAATCCTTGGATAGGATGCGGATGTCTATTAGGTAGCAATTTTTACGGCTTCTCTGAACGTGTGATTGTTTGGTAAATCTGACTAAAGGGCGAGGCTCTATGATTTACTATATCAGAAGATATATTTTTATCCCGATCATTTATGACATTGAAATTTGCAATTAGTATTTTGATATTCATACGTAGCATGTTTTCTTTCATCCAGTCTGTTATTTGATATGAATATGATTGCTATCCATTCTTTATCTTTGTTGTTGGATGTGTTGCCATATTTCTTTTATCATTGTGTTTTTTGTTGCTGAATCAAGAAACGCTGACCAAATCGGTAGAAAATTTGGTCATCTAACAAAAGACCAATCCCACGCCAAGCATACCTAGGCGAAGTGTACCTGAAAAAAAAATGAAAATATCAATAAATCGTTTCAAATGGGGAGTTTTAAGTCATGTCCCACCTCGGAGCTTATTTTCATTAGTAAATAAGGGGAATAAGATGTCCACCCATTCAATTAATTTTGTCCCCTAGTCATGTTTCCGACAAAATAATATGTATTGCCAACCCGAAGAAAAAGCGTCGGTTAGTTTAGGATTCCATCCTCACCGAAAAGCAGCGGGGGGGACCTGAGTATTGTAATTGCATTATATTTCGATGAGAGATGGCGAAAAATATGAAGGTAAGAAAGAACCGCTCAGTGTTAGGTGTACGAACATAGCAAAACAAAGTGTCGGTTGGCTGTGCATTATGCAAAAGTAATTTGCATTCTACTTCAAAACGTTAGTACTGAATTAAAGAATCGTAAAATGAAACCAGGTTAAAATAACAGCTATTTTGCTGATTGCATTTTTATTTGACCAGTATTTGCAAAACTTCTTTTGAGAGGCCATATAGTGGATTGTGGGAGGCGAGATGTACTGGAAAGTATGCATGTTTGTAATAAAACAATATAGCACTTTTCCCACAGTTTTAATGTCGGTACGATGCGTTTCAACCGTTAGGTCATCATCAGGTACATACATCTGTATGTATCTTATCTTGTTTTATTACAAACAGGCCATATAGAGTTGTGAAATTGATCAAAAAACAAGGTCACAAGTATGCAACTTAAAAATCCATAAAATATTACACGTGCAGTGTTTCGCGCGCAGTAAGTCATTTGTCAATGGCAACTGTTCATGTTAGAAAAAGTCGACGTTTATTATATCAATCAGTTGATGGAAAAGACATTGAAGGAAGAGACAGTAGGTATCTTAAGTACATACGTTTTAATAGATGATAGAATATTTTTGTTATTGAGATGGAGAGGTTCTCTACTTTTCATCTCACGCCAAATAAAAAGTAGACAAATTGTTTAATGCGCCGCAGCGTAGAATACGAGTCCTACATTGCTAAACATAGAGTGCAGAAGTGTACGATGCAAGGCTAATTTCTGGCATGAAAGTTTTTATCTAAAAATTTTGCTCGAAGTGTGCTCTGTGTCCTCTTCTTCATTGCACATATTCCATTAGGTCCCTGGGTATCCTGCTTATGGGCATTTGCTGAATATGGTGTTTCCAGTTTGCCATTTTAATGAGCTATTGTTGCAATATTCTCGACGCTCGGTGAAGCTCGTATGTCCTCGTTCCTAATGGAAGTGAAATGATGAATACAATGGTAGAATACTCGTGGCTAGAATTGTGACTAAAGTCAGATATCCCGACGATAAAATAGTATATTCTGACAGTAATAGTATACAAGTTGTTCGGTCATTCCACCAGATGATGGTTTTTTTCTCCCTCAATTCCAATTCTCATTAGTAGTTGTGGTTATTCGGAGGAGACGACCAAGGTAAGGTTATTTTTGTTATTTTGGGTGGTTAATTGAGAAGAAGTAGGATTTTTTCTTGGATAAAAGGGTGGAAGGAAACTCGGTGTGGATATTAGCCTACCCTTAGAGAAAGGCTTCTGTTTAACGTCCAATCCGACGAAATAGATACGTTTGCGTTACCTACTGCGTTTTAAGTGCTCTCCTCACAGCACTTTGGTGGGGACTGATATGCCAATGAATAACCTTGTTGCGGCCTCGATTCAAACCCGGGATTTCGGCATGGGATGCCAGTTCATTAGTCACCAAATCAACCCGATGTCTAGATCTCTCTTTCTGATGATGAGGTCTCAACGATGGGAAACCGTAGTAATAGCCTTGTATTCGAATAATGCTTATCGACACCTCCTTGATTGCTACCAGAGGTCATTCAGTGCAATTACAGTGACGGCTGGTGGATCAGTGTTCATTGGTAACGTTTTATGGGCCCCACCCGGGGAGGAAAAGCAATGTATTCGTGTTGAAGGGGTAGCGATTAAGTCAGAGCTGAGGGTGAAATGAATGTGAGGAGTGAGTGTTGGGAGAATAGGAGGCGTGGTCCTCCGAAGGGACTGTGTGGCGTTGCTAGGGCGTGGGGGATGCGGAAGCTGGGGTAGGGGGGACGAAGTAGGTACGTTGATGGGAAGGATCGGAGGGGGTGCCCATATTTGGGTAGTGAATTTCATTATGCCTCAGTTGGGGGAATTATTATATTTCAGCCGGGGAAAAGTATGGCTAGGGATGCTTGTTGAGAAGGGGTGCTCTGTGGTGGCAAGAAAGGGAAAGAACTTTCCCTTTTTATTTCCGGGCAGCGAAATTCATTAAAATTAATAGCTGTCCGTGGTGCTCGTGGACTTCTGTGAGCGTGGTTAGTTCGCTTACTGAACGTCGTGGGAGATAATAACACGAGATACATATCCTCCCTTACACGAATGGGATTTGTGTTTTTTATAGCCCTCAGCATCTCTGTATTATTAAAGCACAGGAAATAGAACGATATATCTTAAAATGAATTGATTAATGTGGGCAAGAAATTCATTTCACTTCTGCTGAAGATTAACTTACAGCCTTAAATTATTACTTAATTTAGGCACTCCTGACTTAGTGGTTTATTTGATTAAAAAAACACACATCATTGTGTCTCGACGACCGGCAGTTGTAACTGGTGCGATACATAATTAGTAACTAATTGTTTGAATTCGTGTGTATAATTTAGTTATATGACATATCTTCATGCTCATAGCATGGAACTTTATTAAAATATGTTTTACTGGTCCTTTTTTCTGTATCAAGTTTTAACTACTGTTGACAAAATCCTGTGTTTACTGCGTACATACTACTCATTTAATTAAATAAATTTAGGTTATTTAGAGACATTTGATGAACATTTATAATTAGATAGGTGATAAATTTCACCACGTGTCTTCTCTTTATATTTATGCCATTATGTTCATGATTAGGAGGGTTTTTAGTCTCCATGATTCGTCCCGTAAAGACTGTAGTGCACTTCACGGTGGCTCTGTTGTATACTAGAATTCATTCTCTGAGTTATTTATCTTCTGATATCTGCAGGGGTTATTTTAAAGCCGTTGGTCATTTTAGTTTAAAATAATAACATATTTTTTTGGAGGCGTATTTAATCGGATTTATTTTCACCAACATTTTTGTGAAGGTAGCGGTCAGGAAAGTTTTACACCAAGTGAAGTTTTCCAGCTTCACTTACTTTTAATTCAGGATTTAATGTCCTCAGATAGGAAAATGTCGCTTTGAATATGAATTTGGTGTGTAATTATAATTAAAGAAATCATACCTTGGTCGTTAAGTTGTCACTGGCGATTAATGTACATTAGATCTTGGTGAAAAACCTGCTCTGGTTTCTTCTTCATATCTCAGTAAAAAGTTAAAATTCTTTCAGTGTTTTTTTGGATACGAAGCTGTCATTCAATTGAAGACTTGTTAGAGCGAACCTGATGTATAAAGTTTTTCTGTCTCCGGGCTGTCTACATTTCCTTTCTTGAAAATGAGGCAACTAACAATTTTTATCCGCGGATCGATTTTAGAAACATCGTAAACGATCTGAGAGGCACTTGATCTTGGTACCCGTATATTTTTATGATAAAGTCATATATTTTTCACGACGAGCTGGACTTTAAAGCTTAATGTGTTCAAATAATAGCTCGCGCTGAATATATGTTGGTAAATTTCAGTGCCCACAAAGACATATTCAGTGCCATGAAATATTAAGTAGCCATTAGTAATTTTTAATGGCCTTCGTAAGTCTTTAGACCTTAGAGTATTAAAACAAGTAAACCGAGCGGGAGTTACAATAACTATGGAAGCATTCTTTGATAAATTGATGCATATAAGTTTTTTTTGTACATGGAACAACGGTGGTGTCATTAAGTCATAGTGATAATGTGAAGTATGGAGTTAGAGAATTATTAATTTGTCTGAATAAAATGAGATCAGTTTTTTTTAAACGATCGTCTTCTATGTTGACGCCCCTCGGCTACATTCAGACGAGGAATATTTGGGTAAGCCTTTCACCTCTTCGGATTAGCATAGCTTCCGAGGCCCAACATTCCATCTTCGTCACAATCGCTACCTTCAGCGACGTAAAAGAATCTGCGTGTGAAGAGAGGCGGCACGGAACAGATCCGAGGGAATTATTAGATTAGGAATTATTAATGGGACTCCGTGGGGAAGGAACACTAGCTGCGTATCCGATACAATTGAATAAGTGAAGGATGCGAAAGTAGGTGGCGCGGGGGTGTGAAGGTGGAACGAGCGGGCAATAAAAGAGTCGGCCGGGAAGAAAGGAAGGGGAAGAAATATGGAGAAAGGAGAGATAAAGAGAGGCGGCAAAATAGAGGATGTGTATACGCTCACCCAGGTTGGGAAATCTAGAAGAGAGAGCGAAGGCAAGAATGAAGAGAAACGACTGGATGGATGGGAAGTGTTCAGGAGGGAATGAGGTTATAGGGGGTGCGAAGGCGTCGGGAGTAAGACGGGCGAATAAAATGGAGCGTGGGTTGGGGGAAGGTGATGGTGGGGGAGGTTGGAGGGGGGTTAGGGAGATGCATCGTCGAAAAATAGGTTGTCTTGTTTTTCTCGCGTTCCCGGCGCCAGGCGGTGTAAATCACCGAGAGAAAGGGTGGCTGGCGCTCCGGAAGGCGGACGTGGGAAGAGGGGAAACTCCGCGTGGGGGTGTCGGGGATGGAGGAGGGGTTCGACCCCTGGAGCGGTGGGTGGAGCCCAAAGAGTTGGGATATAAAAGCCGGAAGTTGCGGGCAGGGGATATCATGCCGTACTGCTGCTCTGGAAGGAGCGGGGAAGATGGATCGAGATAAGGGTGTCCGAGAATCGGGACTCACCAGCCAGAGGCGATTGCGGAGCTATGCGGGCCCGGAGAGTCACGATGTACTCGCCGTAGCCATTCGCCGAAAGAAATGTTAATAAATTACGTACGCTACTTCCAAGAATGCGAGGAATGTGTCTAGCGTTTGAGAAACATTATTGCGTGAACATCGAAGGGGATCGGGTTGTTGCGGCGGTTAGATACTGGCATCCCATCCCGAAGTCCTGGTTCGAATCCCACCATTGGCAGAGATATTTCATTGGTCTACCGGTGCCCGCTTGAGTGCTGCATGGAGAGAAAATTCCGTGCTCCGTCCGTTGGATCAGACTTTTTGCTGTGAGCCCTTCGGCGCCTTTCGTTAACAGTTGGCTAATGCCAACGCCGGGTTTCTCTCTATTCTTCTACCGTTCCTTAGTAAATCCTACTTCTACCCAATAACCCACCTGTCCTTTGAGACGCAGATGACCTTAGCTGTCAGTCACCTCCACTGAATAACAGCCTCTACTGGTGAACATTGAACGAGAGGGAGAAGCATGAATGCAAGTTACTCAGTTATTACCGCTAGAAATGCATCAGTATTTCTAGAGGTATTTAATATCTTTCGGTGTGGTAGTATTTTGTATTAGCGATAGACTGTATTTATTTATTACAAATTGACTCCCTTATAATGAATTGCATTTCAAAAGAAGCATTTCGCAATTAACTAATGGTCTACGCTCCTTCCATTTCCATTGATAGGACGCCCACAAGCAAAAAAAGCAAGCGTTGAATTTGTAGATGGGCTAAAAATTTACGTAGAACACAGTTCCGGGTTTGTTCACGGCAAAAAGGAAAAAGTATGATTAATAGGTGGATTTACTTTTAGAAATGGATGTAAAATTCGTGGAAAGGATCATTAAATTAATGATGTTTTTGATCACTACTGTTCACCGATTGGGATCAGAACTACAAGGAATGGCCGCTCTTATTATTCCCCTTAAGTTTATGACGAATGTTATCATTTCACCGTAAATTTTTCAATCCAACGTATCAGAGTCAGAGCGTGTATAGTCAGATATCAAAAGAGTATATTCAAACTTATGTGATTTCGTCAAGCCCTTCTTCTGCCTTTAATATCGTCAAAGGTTGTGGTTTCGCTGTTTCAATGTAATCTTAATAATTAGGCAATATCAGAGCATCATTTCACCTTAAGTTCTGGTTAATAATAGTTAAGATTATTTAAGGGTTCTGGTCAGATTTCAGCTACTGACAAGAGCCTCGGGTTTTATTCCCGTCTGTTTGATGCCGCGAAAGCTTCTGTCGATGTCTTCTGTCCGATCGAATATGTCGAAATTCCTAAGTAATATCTCTCCTAGATGTTCTTCTCGGTTACCCTCTGCCCTGAAGTGTAATTTAAATATTGTGTTTGATGAGCTTTGCACGTACGCAGGGAATCGATTTTAAGTTTTGTGGATGCAGTTGGTTTTTACATGATAAGAATGAAGCGTGGAAAGTAATATTCCAAGTAATAGATTGCGAGTATGCATGATTGTAGTTAACGTGTAATTTACAATGGATGATGGAATATGGAATAGAACTGTAGGTCACCGTGGAATATAAATATGTAACTTTTTTGAATTAACTGAGAATTCGTGAAATAGAGTAATCTGAAATGAAGTACTGAAAAAATTAGGACTATAGAAAGTGAAAATTTTGAGCAAATTTGCGATGTGTACAGAATAAATGAGGGAATATTTCGAACCAATATTTCATTGTGGTGAAAAATCGTTGCAGTTTTCAAACCTCTGCTAATTGGCACGTATTATAATCATGAAAGAAAATATTAAATTGGATTAAATTATCCGCTAATTTACCGCATTCAGGCCTTATTAAAACCCGTGTTTTCAGTAGTTGAACCATAGCCAAGTATTACCATGAATAATGTGATAGTTGTAGTTTCCATTATGTTTTCCATCCTCTCACTCACTCCTGAGAGTGTGTACCTTACTATTATTATCTTGTCAGGGAATTGACCCTTTAGTGGTGAAAAAGCAAATTAATAAAGTACTCCCAAACTATGAAAATCTACACATTTTGAAGATTCATGAAAAGCCTATTGAACATTCATTCATTGAAAATCCTAGTAACGCTCGCGGAGTCTTCGAAAATGCACCCAAATATTAGTAAGGTTTTATTGCATTTTACGATTTTTAATAGCAATCACCGTAGTCTCCAAGCAGTGCGGTGACATTAAGGGAAATAAAAAAATAAAACATGGGGAGCGCAAGGAAACTGTCGGTATATCACAGCCGTCTATGCCGCGAGCAGTGAAAATCGTATTAGGGTGGGATTTGTACGTGCGACCTTTGATTTGACTGGAAAAGGACTTACCCTACCACCAACGAGGCGGAGAATGGGTCGGAGAAAAAAGAATCTGCATTGAGTCATCCATAAGATTATTCCAAATCAGAAGAGTTGAGAGAGAATTTTCGACGGGAACAGAGTAAATGTGGGAACATTGTGAGATAAAATTTCATTTTGAAGATATAGTCTTAATAGTAAGTGAAAAGTAAACAATTTTCTCATCACTGCTCCTTTGCGCTTCTGAAAAAAAGTTTTAATTGGGTTTGTGGGAGGTTTTATTCAAGTCAAATGTTTTATCACTCCTAGAGTTTTTACTACTACTTTATATAATTCTGATCTTCTTGAAAGTAGCTGTACTGAGCGATCAGCAGTACTGAGACCAATAGGTTAATGTAATGGGTGTAATGAAACTGATCAGTGTAAATTAATTAGGCGATACATTTTCGTTAGTGTCCGCCTCACCATTGGGCATTTTGATCCGTAATACTTAAATGGAGACGCAATAAAACCACTTGGAGAAATTAGTTAATCATGGTTTTGTAACAGGCTTTTAAGATGGATTGATCGAAAAATACTTTTAACTTTAAGGTCGTCTCCTCATGATCCCTCAGGAACTCCAATTACCCGAGAAAAACAGTCCAACCGAATTGCCCTAACAGATATAGGTGTCAAGGTGAAAGTAGACTTAGTGGATAACAGGTACTGAGCAAAGAGAGAGATTCAATTGGAAAATCACCACAAAAAAATCAATCACCCTGACCACCTGTTTATCCGGTCAGGTGCTTCAACCAATTAAGCTACCAAAGCGTCATTGTTCCTTGTGGATTTCTATATTTGTTAAGAATAATCTGGAGTGCGATGGTGTATTCCATTGATCTCTAAAAGACTCAATTCAAAAATGGTTGCGCAGAATCATTGGATAGATTAGTGGTAGATGGAGGGAAAAACTGTGATCCCTTAAAGACACCGCAACAGCATACACATCTTCTGTGCGGGAAAGTCGGAGGAAGTTATTATTATAGCACGACTGAGGATAGGGTACTGCGTTCTAACTCACACATATGTTCTCATGGAAGATAAAACCTTTCCTCAATGTGAAGAGTGCAACGTGTTTTTGACCATTACCTCCTGATAGCATGTATAAAATAGGGCAGTTTTGCTATTATTTTTTTATTGTTTTGATCGAACGTTTAATCTCTGTAGTCCGTAATTTCAACCGCTCGATTTTAAAATGTCGTGAAGTATTTTTCCTCGTTAATTAAAAAGTGAAAACATTCAAAAATTCGAAAACGCGACAGCAAACTAGTTCATACCGGTGAATCATGTGTGACGTGTCTTTCATCTACCCGACTGGTGGTGCTGAGGGCGCTTCCAAGCAGACGGTGAATTTAATTAAAGCTTATTAACTTGTATCGGAGGTATATTTATTAAGTTAATTTATCGTGATTAATTTTATTTATTTATTGAAATTCAGTTGATTCATTTATAAACAGTTTAACAGAACAGGTATTCATTTTCCTAAGCAAACCGTGAAGTTGGCCCATCGTCTCGTGAATTTCACGCCATGGTTCTCAGTAGCAGAGGACTCCACGAGCAGGATGCCCTGTGGAACCTATAACTATATAATGACTATTAATATCGTGTTTAACGGAGGAGACTTTTCGAACTTTGGCAGTTTTCATAGGCTATTATTTATGCATATTCACTAGAGATGAGGAGCTCTGAAATGCAATGATAAGTTCAGGAGACGAATATTTCCTATGCCTCGCAACTTAAACTATATACCTGTTATGTCAGCAAGAAGGCAGCGTATAACGCCATTTCTGAGTATTTTTAGATGGTCTTAAAATTAAAATTTCTAGTAAACTGGGATTTCTCAATCCAAGCTTTTTGCCTAAAATGAATACATTTAAGGTAGGGCATGAATCGCAATTAACGAATTCTGTTTTCTTTGATGAAGCGAACTACCCAATTCAAAGCCCTGCGCGACAGGATAGGATTTAAGGGGGAGATAGAAGATTTTAAAGGCCGTTTCACATGAGGATTGTCTTTGCTCAGTCTGATGAGAGAGTAAATGCGAAACGAGAAATGTGAAGAAAAATTTTGCAACTGCATGAACGACTTCATCGATAATAGCCACTGACTTATTTCGTTGCGCGCATCTCTGTGCGATAGATATGCAGCTCGCATATCTATCTGTATCTTGCGTTCCCGGGTTCGAATACCGTCAGTGACAGAGTAATGTTTCTGTGATGTATCGCTTAAGTTATATGTGTACAGTCTTCGATTGTAGTTCCGTCCGTCGGTTGAGAGGTAAAAGCATAGTCTTGGCGACTATCGTTAGCAGCAGGCTAACACCGACGCTGGGTTTCGAATCGCTCTTCCTATAGTTCCCGAAAATGCCTACCTTTACTCAATTACTAACCTACCCTTATCGGCTAGCTTCCCTCGGATAGCTATTATCTTATAATGGCTATTATCGTTAGTGATCTCGTACTTAAAGTAGTTTAGATGGACATCATCTTCCCTCTCTCTCTCTCTTACCTAATATTCTCCCATCCATGGCGTCCATCAAAGCATCGTCGTCCCTTATCACCCGTTTCATACCCGCACTGTAACTCCTAATGCTTTCTGTTACTTCCCCCCTTCCCTGACGATTTCCAGCACTCCCACGCTACTCATTCATTTCCACCCTCCCGCAACTTAAGACATTTAGACGATTTGGCTTACTAGAAGGTGCAGAGGTAGAGGCTACGTATAATTTTATTGCCATCAGTATTTGTAGCGCTTAAATAAGCGGATGACAACTGAGAGGAATGCTTTTGTTTGTACCTGAAATTTTGGGTGGTGCATTGCATGCAATAATCATCAGTTGGGTGACTTATCATGAGGAAGCTTTTGTATGTACAAAGGGAGAGAAAATATATGTTAATGGAAAAATGTAGCTCAGGGTCTTGTGGATGAATATGGAGTCATGGATATGTATAAATAATTTATGTTTACTTTCCTTGGTTATTTTGTTACTTCGTTAATGTTCTCGTCCTGTGGACCGAAGTATGAGAACAGCGTAGCCCACGGAGGATCATCTCTGAAAGTAAACACTTACGTACACATCGCGTGCCTACTCTATGGTATTTTACCAACAGATATTGCCACTGAAATTTACGCTCTCAAATGTAGCCTTTAAAGCCGATAGGCATTCGTTCTCTCAATACACTATTTGGCTCACGAACGCTCAAACTGATCTGCATCGCCCTTTGCAATGACAATCCTCGTGTAAAACGGCCTTTATGGATACCAATGAAGCCATAAACAAAGCGATAGCCTAAGTGAAGGAGTTGTCGTTGCGAACCGAAATGGCGATGATGATGCAATAGCCTAAGTGAAGGGATCTAGGTTGATAGACCCAATGCGTATGCTTGTGTCTCTTCACGACAGTGATAATATGCTAGTAAAATAATACTTAAGTGGATTAGACGCATTGCAGAGTGATCAAATACGTGTTCGTCAAAAGAGTACTGGGTAAATGTGACGATCATGTACGAGAAATCAGCTACTTTTCCCTTGTAAGACCTCATTTGGAATATGCTGCCAGTGTATGGGATCCCTACGAAATCGGTCTAAATAACGAACTTGAACGTGTGCAGCGAAGATCGGCAAGATTTGTAAATGAATTAAATTGGGAATCATTGTCAGATCGCAGGTTGAAATTAAGACTTAATCTCTTAAAAAAATTCCAAGACCATATTTTCAGTGATGATGTTAAAAGTATTTTGCGGACCCCAACTTACTATGGTAGACTGGACCATAATCATAAAATTAGAGAAATAGATTGCCGAACTGACAGATTCAAAATGTCCTTTTTCCCTCGTACTATTAGGGATATGAATAACGGTAAATATATCCAGTACGAGTGTAGCAATGGATAACATTGGTAGCTGCTTGTTGGTATAAGGACTTATAGCTAACCCAACTAACGGCATGTTTTTGCATGTATGTTTTGCTATTTTTATCTTTTTTTAAATAGCGTAGTTTTGAACAGTACCTATAAAAGTACTGATCCTTTCTTTTATGCATGATATGTAGTGCATGTTTGGTGAGAGTTCCCCCCCTGCCACACACCTTTATGGTGGCTTGCAGGGTATTATGTAGATGTAGATGTACGTATTCTGTAAAAGCAATTACTACTAATAAGTACTTTTAAGTAGGCCATCACATTGAATTGGGACATAAATTGCGTGTAATTTTTCAGATAATTTAATTGAAATGGAAGCATTTGTTGTGTTTTCGAGAAATGAATCTACCATTCGATCCTGATGTATCTTAATCCGTACTCACTTCTGAGAAAAAGCGAATTTTTGCAGCCCATAACTGCCCATTCTGTGCAGCTGTCTTTCCGATCTGTTCTAGGACCATAAATGTGGCGATGATGAAGTTGCAATGGATGTGTATCAGAGAAGAAGTATCCATTTGTTATCATTTTTAACTCCATCGTAAGAAAGTAAACGCCACAGATTTTCGAGACTATCGGTGTACTTTATAAAAATTCCATGTTGAAAAATGTAGATGGCGCCTGTCCTCTCCTGACCTCTCCCCTTCGGTAGAGCACACACGCTCTCCTTAAAGGAGAACCTATTTCTCTCTCTTCTCGGGAAAAGGACTAGCTGTTCTTAAGTCTTAAGGGAAGGCTTCGCCGGCAATGCGTGGAATCGATGGCGCGAGTTGTAACGTTATACGCCTACTGCGCGCTTCCCTAATGCCGAAGGGATGTTGTGCAAACCTGTGCTGTCTGCGGCAGGCGTTGAGATAGCTTCCTGGAAACCGGAATCGAAGCCCAACTCTCGGGGCAATATCCATATTATGCTCGATTGTAAGTTTAGGAGTGTCCCTAGAGACGCATGCTGTGGTAGTCAGGTCGGTAACGCGCTGTCTTGGCAACCCAAAGGTCGCAAGTTCAAATCTTTCTAGAACATGGATGTTGTGCTAGTCTTAGGATTAAAATCTTAGGTTAGACGGTGAGATGTTATCACCATCAACAGACAGCAATCCTATGATTAGGTTGATTCATGTTTCAACTGTACTTCCTCGGCTAACCTCTTCATACTGGCAGACTTCTTTTTCAAATCCATCACTACTTGCTCTATGTATCTCATGCGAGGCCTTCTTTTGCCCTTCTTCCAGTTCATTTGTCTTCCGATGACTGTCTTCATTAGGCAATTGTGTCTCAAGATATGACCGATTGAATGGTCCCGTCTTTTTTTCCAAGCCTTTCAACAGACTCCTCCTTTCTCCCACTCTTCTCAGGATGTAACCTAATCTCATATACCAAGGTTACTACTAAGCAACCAGTTACAATCCTTTTACTTTTTTACATTGCACACCTGTCTACAAAACCACCGGTGAATCAATCTAATGTGTTATTTCTCAAATAGTCTTTCACGACTTTGATGATTTTTCTTGTAAGGGACCCTCCATGTATTATATACTGTTAATTTCCCTATTTTTGTCCACTCACTTCCCTCCCTTTATCCTGAATGTCATCATTCTGAAAAGATCAAGAGCCTAGTATAAGCATTAAATTTGTATTGTCTGCAATACCGATTCACGCTTAAGATTTCTTAATTACTCCATAATAAATTATAATTGAAATTTTCTGCTGATTAAACAACTAATTCACGAGTAGTTGAATTTTTTTACAACGTTTTCAAGAGCAGATTTTACACTTTAATTTCAGAGAGAAGAATTGTTTGGAGGACACTAGTTGAAGATGTGAATACGAAATCATTACTTTCAATAAAGTCTATTTACTCCATGTTGTGCGAAACTAAATTTTTATAGAGCGCAAACGAGCTGATTAGGGACTTTTTAAACGTGGACTAATGAAGGATGTTTAGAGATATTCTGGGCATTGAATAAAGCATAAATCTGCATAGTACCCTGAATGCCACCGTAAAGGTGTGTGGTGTGAAACTTCACCATTGCCTGTCATCTTAAAGAGGATCAGTAGTTACATTATTGTCGAACTATAATACGAGAATTTAAAATTTAATCTCGTAATTTAAAATATATATAATTAACGGAACGACTGTGCATAAACGTGCTGTTATATGGGTTATAAGCGTTTTCATACCGACATTCAACTATCTAGGCTATCTTTTGATTTACTTACATAAATATTATTCATTATACTCACTCAGATACCTAGTAGTACGTGGAAAGGAAGACGTCTAAAATCTGTCATTTCGGCAATCAGTTCCCTAATGTTATGTTCATGGTACTGTCTACCATAGTAAGTAGGATTTCGCAAAATGTCGTTAGTGTCATCGTAAAAATATCGTTTTGAAATATTCTTATGACATTTTCTGTATATAAAGTTACGGTCTGATAATAATTCTCGTATAAGTTCTTCTAATGAACTGGCTACGCTTACTTGATAATTATACCGCCCCTTAGCCAATGTTGCCGATAATTATTTAGTAGAGTTAAATTTGGTAGATGAAGTGAGGAAGGTGGTGGGTGAAGGAGTATGATGATTTAAAATTGTATGGATGAAGAGGCTCTTGCGTTAAGAGATATGAATTTGATGACTGAGTGTGATTAGAAATTCAGGAAAGAGGAGGATGAGTGATCAGAGTTTTGGACAGCTTAAAGAAAGGTTAAATGTGAAAGTTGGAGTGTGTTTGTAGGACAAAATATCGGATATATGTGGTGTATTAGGTAGCAAAAATGCCTACTGACCCCCATGGCCGAGATTAGGGGTCTTGGCATTAACAAATTGCTCGATGATTCGTGAAGTGTTCATTATATCTGATATAAATGATGCATAAAACTTTGAGGGGTTGTCTTTCGTTTCATTCTATTTCTGTATTATACCGTATTTTTTTTATCCCCGGTTTATTTATTGCGTTTCCTTCATTTGGTGGGCATATGTTTTCCGTCGTGAATGTGAATCTTCGGAATGCTTTTCATTGTATGAATATGTGTACGAGCATGTCTTTTTTGTGAACAGGAGTTCTTCCGTCAAAACATTCTGAAAACTAAGCAGTAACTGAAAAGGTGCGGGATAATTTTCGTTTTACATGTCATAGGCAATAATTTACTTGGAATGCCTTGAGGTATATTTTTCATCTCCTTATCACAAGTTTCTTCGAATATTTTGGTAACGTAATCTGTGGCGCTTCCTTTCCGAATTTAATCACAGAAATATTTATGATTTTTTAAGAGATTTTAGTCACTCTGTATATTGATTCGGCATTTATGAGTGAGTGATTGGCATTTAATTTTAGTTTCTTTCTTCCTGTATTGTCTTTTGTGTACCTATTTTGTTGCGTGTTATCTTTTGTATTACCAGATTTTATACGCGGCTGCGAACTAGATACCCCATGTGGTCACAATTCATGCTAATAATTTTAAATTAGTAATGTCGTGCCGGTGGTGTTGGGTTGATCAGCATTTTTATTTTAATATCAGTGCAACCTCATTATGCTGGTTATGTCCATGGAATCCACGAGTTTTGTTCGTAGTATTCACTTAAATGCGTTTTATGGTGGTTATATGTATATTCGAGGCTTAAGGGGACATTGCTGAATGCAGCCAAGCTTAAAATTTTGGTTAAAAATAATGAGCATTATGCGGTAATGATTCCATAAACCGGTATAGGCACATGTTTTAGAGAAAGCAACCGTTTGCTTGTGATGCTTATAGAAACCTTGAACATCAAATTTTGGTTTATCAAGATCCCATGCACTCCTTCTCCTGCCTCAGGGCTGATTAATGTTAAATTTCTTCATTAGCAGTCAATGCTTCATGCATTCTCTTCATCATCACGAGGCACATTCATATTTAGTGTAATAGAAGTTATGGAGAGTGCAGGTAGTCATGTTGCTCTTTCTGTATGCTTTCCTCGCATCCTCAGAGAATCATGGCTGCATTATGAAGACTGAGTCGTTGAAAGTTTACCCGTCCTTGCCTCTATTTCGCCTCGCCCAAGCTATTTATCTTCCTCTGCCCGGTCCGCCCGGCATTCTTTCTTTCTTATCTGCACCCCTGCGCGTTGTTTTCATTCTTCCCTCATTCTTCACCGACCTCGACCCTTCCGCCCTTCCTTCTCAGCGGGAACTGGATAAAATTCTGCTCATTCTCCGGCCCCTCCTGTTCCCCTCGCTTTTAATGCCGGCCGGCTATTTATTTACGAGGAATCGAGGCGAGATATAATATCTGAGGAAAAGAGTTACGGTCAGTTTCAGTTGCTCCCTTTCCTCTCCCACCACTCCGAAGAGGTGTAATAACTTCCCCCTTTCTCCTCACCCCCTCTAAACCACCCTCGCACTTTCGACGCGTTTTCCCCGCCAGCTCCACCTCCAAATTCAGTGAGTTATGTATTGTATATTTTTTCGACTCGAAAGTAATGCCCGGGTTGCTTTTTTCTTTTGCGAAAATAATGGAGGATGCCATTAAGTGCTCGTTAATTACAATGAGTGCTCTTCACTTTGTGGCAATGAGGGAAGGTGTTCATCCCAGTAGAGGTTCGTGTACATTTTTGTCGCCATCAAATTCCCAACTTCATTGGTGGCGAATGGTGTGAGGCAGAGACTACGAAATTTACAACTTTTCAAGCCAAAGCTCTTTCGCTGCAATAGTGTGTTTTTGAATTGATGCGCCATTTGTTTGAAGAATTTTGTTTCAAATTGCCAGAAACCAAAATATAAGCTCAATATCGGTGAATATAAGGAGAGCAAGTGGGGGAATGTGCTGGAGTAGAATAGATAACGTTACAGAGAGGCACTTAGCTATTCCAGTGGCTAATGAATGGATCGCTACATTCCTCCCTTTAAAATTCCTGCATGAAAATACATGGATCTCATTTGGTGGTTGTCATCAGCTAATTAAAGGTGGATAGAAATACTGTTTTAGAAAAAATCCCAATTTGTTTATAATGGGGCCGTGGTGGCCTAGTGGGTAGAGCACTGAGCTACTGACCGGAGGGTTCAAATCTCGGGCAAGAGCCTTTCTGGACACCCCCATCGCAAATACTCGCGATTCGATTTTCTGCATGTCAGAACTTCGTAGGAAATCGCAGGTGGCCCAAGGAAAGGAACTAATCCCCCTACCCTGAATGTGTGAATTTCACACGCCGTTGGCTTATACGGGGTGAGCTCTACTCTCACCTATCAAAACCAACCTTCGGGTTGAATCACTGAGTGAGTGAATTTGTTTATCTTCAAAATTCCTATTAATTGATCTACATGTTTACGTGCGTCGCCTTTTATGAAATCGGTCTGTCGTTCTCTTTTTAGCCATATTGAAAAGTGCATGTTTACCTTACGGTGATGGAAAAACTAAATGCGGTGCGCACTCTGGAATCTTTTTCCCTTAAAACCATTTACTTAGAGGTAAATTCATCATGCGAATACTTTAACCAACCTATTTAAAGTTTTGTTTCTGCTTTTTTGTAGCAATTAATGTATGTGCATATTAATAATAAGAAGACGTAAAGAAAATATTAAAAATTCAAGAATTATTGGTTATTTTTAATTTTATAAATTAAATTGGCGGTTTCGAAAGTCTAAACCTGACCAATTTTTTGAACTATTTTGGGGGTATACTTAGCATTTTCTCACGTCTTGTACGCAAAACTATTAATTTTTACTTATCTTTCTTTTCTATGCCTTCGTAATTTTATCGTGATTTCACCTGGAGTAATTTCGATGTTCTCTTGCTTTTCTCATCCTACCTCATCCATTTGCTCACGTCTTGTACGCAAAACTATTAATTTTTACTTATCTTTCTTTTCTATGCCTTCGTAATTTTATCGTGATTTCACCTGGAGTAATTTCGATGTCCTCTTGCTTTTTTCATCCTACCAAAGATTCTAGTTATATAGTGCCCAGTATTGTTCGCCGTCAGTGAGACCTATATAAATCTTCTAGTTCTCCTAATTTATCGAGCAATTTTGCTTCCTACCTTCCTACTTGACCTACCATGTACTATTGTATTTTTCCACTCATATAATTTCTACATTTCTTGATTCTTTCGGTGCTTAAATCAGTCTATTCTTACGTAGTCCTTCCTTTTGATTTTCGGCAGGTGACACCAAATCATAAGCTCCACGAAATTATGCAATCATTTATTTGTTTTCTTATGCTCCCGCAATCAGATATATTTCTTAAAATGGGGAAGGAATAATTTTAATTCTGTTTGTATTTGGCGTATGCACAAGTCAGTAATTTTAGCCTGTCTATTCAACTTTTTTAGTCATCATTGGACTCGAGCATCGATACCCGTGATATAGATTTCAAGAACATTGTGGCTTGTTTGGTAATCAAGCCTAAGCGTAAAATTCAAAGAAAACATTAGGAATAACTTCGGCTACGGAAAAAGGCCTAATTTTTTGATCACGTAGGTTTATCCAACAATTCGTTTTTGAGTTAGTATAATTGTTTGGGTGAAGCAGCTGAGATTCATAAAAGATATTTAAGATAGAAATATAACTACTTAACTATAATTTACATAATAAATAACTTGAATGCATTCCATTAATGATATGTAACTAATAATGTATTCCGAATAACGAGGATCATAGTTAAACTTCTGAAGAATGAATCAATATCCTTTTCTCGGGAATATTAAAGTTCGAAACAGTTTATTCATTTTTATTTAAAATTGCATGAAAATAGCTTGCTTGCTTTTGGAGAATCGATTGATACTAGTTGCGAACGGCATTTCGCCGCAATTGATTTCGTTTCCCGCAGGAAATTTGTTCCAGAATAAGTTAAATCATCTGTCTTATTAACTGTTGATGTCACGAAACATTTCTTTTAAGATACCCTTGGTGTGGTGGAATCGGAAGCATATAGATGGTTATGAGGTGACGACCTTTCAAAGGTATCGCCCTGGCACCAGTTTATGGATGAAATATTAGTATACCATATGCCTCATTGCCGTGTCTAAAAAATGCAGCTGACTCAAAAAATTGTTTGGCCAACGTCAAAAAAATTGATGAGAGGAGAGTAAAGGGAGAGTGAAAATGATGAAAACTTTCTGCTTCGAGCGAGATAATGTGGAATCATAAATTGCAACGGCAAGCGGCGTTAAAATTAGAGCAGTTACAGAACTGTTGGTATATATTAATTAACTGCGCCCTCGGATTCTCGCATAAACAAATGAAAATGAATTACAGTTGGTAGTCTCCCCTTTTCCCATTTTCCCCCTTGTCGGCATGCCCTCCACTCTTGTTAGTATGAGCGTAAGAAATGCGATCCTCTCCATAAATATGAAAAAAAAAATATTCGCGCGATTTTTTTTTTCATTTCCAATGTCTCATTTGTCTAGTGCGTATGTTGCTTGTGATATCCACAAAGCGTTTTGTTTCTCTGTGCTGTGTCCCACGAGTGAACATTTCTCACGATTAAGCAGCGCTCTTATTATTGTAATTAGTTATTTTACTGTTTTCTGTGAACGTAATGAAAAAGGAGTAAATTTTATCAATGCGCGGATTGGGTTAATTGCGTTTATAGGTTGGCATTGCAGAGAGCGCTGTGTTATGCAGTGAAAAAATCTTTCTTTATTATCACAATAATTTTACATAATTGATATGAGTTTGGTTTCATTTTTAACTGGATTTTTTATCGGTTACAGCAATTGACATTAATCCTAAATTCACTAGAGAGCGTGAGTATTTTTCTTGTTGTATTCAATACTGAGTCATAACTTTTGATGTCAACATTTTGGGGGCTCCCAGGTTATTTATTACGAAGTTAATTAAAAGATTTTTTTCTCTACTATATGCTATAGTTAAAGTTCAATGGTTTGATTTACAAACGAAAGGATATATTCCCAATATTGCGTGTTATGTGACGGATTATGGAATGTATTGCTACGTACGTAATTGACTATACTAACTGTTGAGAAAGGGATGAGTTGAAAAAGAATAATGACTTCTTACTCTTGAAATGCGAGTTTGATTCCCTCCAAACAGAATTGAAATTCCCACCTAGGTGAGAACATCCGAAGTTCAGTACTCCGTCCGTTGGATAGGACATAATCATGGTGGTACCTTGTTGCCTGGCTTTTAGGAGAGATTTAAGCCTTTCTTCTTTCTTCATCCTTCCTCATTCCTTCTTTGAGCGTCTTACTTTCAGTTCTCCCTTCTGCTTGAGGCTTCTTTTGGTGCGTTACGGACTTCATTGTTGGTGTCGGAGTGGGGTCTAAAGAATTAACCTTCCATTCTATGAACCCGAAGTTCTATTCTGGCAATTGCCGTTTTTTAACATTATAATCGCGATCCTTCTGATATGACATATCTACGTAATACTCGGTAAAACCACTTCCAGGAAGTATGGCAGGGGGTGGCTCCAAACTAGGAGTTATCGACATATGCATCATTGGCAACTATTTTGTCGCTTTTACTGTGAAATAAACTAAAGTCAGCGCAGAAAACAGCAACAGTACATGAAACACTGCTTCCTACTTGAAGCTAAAATTATGCAGAAAAGGGTTTTGGTGGTACTTCAAGATTAAATTATTCCATTCTTTGTGTGGTGCCGTTAAACATCTCAGCGGAGTTAGTTAATTTTTTTTTCCGCCGTTTTTCTCCTGTCTTTTACCCTCCGGTCTCATCCCTTGCTTGTCCTCTTGGTCTGATTCACTCCTAAGTTGGATCGGATTTAAAACTAAACCATTGTAATATTACCTAAGATATTTATAAATATAAATGCTCTGTTCTGTGGGAATTATTTCTTCTCCAGATTCTCCAGCAAGAGCATGAACGATGCCACTTACAGAAGCAAAATAACGGAATTGAATCGTTAATTGTGATGCAGCGGGGTAAGGATGTCATCATCATCATTATCATTGATGCTGAGACTAGTTGGACACAGATCTCTAATTGATTCTCAGATTAGCTAGTTTTATCATATTGACACATTTAAATGTTTTGTCAGGCTAAGATTAAGTGAAAATGAAAATTAATTTGCAAAAATAACTGTTTTGGTATTTGATGCTTTAAAAAACATTCATGAATTTAATGACAAAATGGTGACTCCGTTCAATTCCATGCAGTATCTAGTCCAGCTTCTTAATGTCTTCATTTTTTCTAAGAAAAAAATGTTTTATGTGCGTTAAAACATATATCAATCATACATCTACTTTTTACGATGGTCACGTACGGCAGTGATGTAGTCACAACCGGTCGATATAATAAATGTATCACTGGATTATAAATGGCTCTGACGCCGAAAGAATTTGCGATTCAGGTACCTTATTTTTTTAATAAAAAAATGGAAGGGATCATTTATCATCGGTATCAGACAGAATTCCCAAAGCAACACGCTCGAAATCTTGTCCGTGAATGAGTTCTTGGATTGGAGATGGAAAGATTTCATTTATCTTCTCTAACCAATTTTCCGAAAGACTTAAATAAACAGTAATGTTTTGTACGTTTGAGTTTCAATAAAGCTCTTTTAAAGTACTCAAAATTACTTCTAATACGTCCAAATATCCATTTGGCTCAGAAAGGATGCACATATATGAATATGGCTGGTAAAGAATTAATTGGTACCAGTATTTTACAAATAGTTATTATTACGTGTTTTATCGTCTTAAATTTTCCATAATTAAATGTCAGCCAATTAGCAATGATGAACTTATGTTTAAAAAAGAAATGCAAGCATGCCTTCATTGTAACCAGCGAGGGAACGTCTATATTTTGAGCCTCAAAGATAGACTCTCCCGGTTTGCCTTAAAAATGAAAACAAAAATGTAAATGATGTAATAAATTAAATGCAGTTTAGGATAAATTTTTAATAACTTTTTGATAACTAATAGAATTCACTTCGTTATTTATGTGAATTGTAGCTGCATTTTTTACATATTCAAGCATTTAAAATTCTTCAATTCTGCAAAATAAATGGATGCATTTGTTTTCCCCTCGGAAACTGCAAATAATTTCTTATTATTAGGGATGGGTCGGTTCGGTTCTTCGGTTCTCGGTTCCACCGGTTCTTGAGCTTAGAACCGGAACCGGAACCGAGGCCGAAAATAATCGGTACCGAAATAATTGGCGCGAAAACCAGTTTGAAACCTACTCACACTCCGAAAGTGGAGGCTTCACATTAAAACCTGGTGAAATAGTGTACTTAGATGCTTCAAAGTCGCGAATTATTCTAATTCAGTCTCTGAAAATGAGTATTGATTACCTTATCTTACCATTGAGCAATGCAAAGTAAGTGGTAAATTAAGAACCGGAACCGAGAATCGGAACCGAGAACCGAAGTTAAGAACCGAACCGGAACCGAAAAAAAGTGGAACCGACCCATCCCTACTTATTATATATCAGTTTTAGCACCTCTGGCCTGAATCGCCTTACCTGTGTTATATTTTAGAATATTGATGTCGGTGTAGCAAGGAGGTCGTAAATTGCATGCATCTCCATATTTTTTTTCAAGGTGGGGGATCTTAATGTTTGGAAACTCAGGAATATAGGTATTAGAAAAAAATGCTAAGAAAAGAACATTTTGCAAAGACTCCAAAAAACAGTGAAAACTGAATTCATCCGCTCACTTTTATTTCCTTATGCCTTTATCTCGTTTGTTGTCAATTTGATTAAAGGTTAATATCATAATTCTTATAAGCCCTCATCAGTTTTCAGTCAAATAGTGGCATTAAAGAAATATCTACGGTACTGTGAGAAAATTCACTGTTGAAATAATAATTGCTAAATTAATATCAAGTGGAAGTATGAACACTGAAGGAATATTCTTCCTATTTGTATCAGGTGGAAAATTTCATTTCTTTTTCAAAGAGAAAGTTACGTGGGCGTTAGAATCTTATCATAAGAGACAAAACTCATGGGTGGAATGCTGAGAATGCACCGATGATAGAATTTGCCAGTTAGAACAGCCAGTGTTATAGAATTTGGCACTTTATGCTTACTAAATGTCGATTTCATAAAAAAGAGGGAATTGTAATATGATGAGCCTGAGAGGCAAGTTTGGATTAAACGATTGAGAAAAATAGGTATAAATACCGGTTCATAAATGCTTGGTCGACTAAAGAGAGCGAAAGAAATATACTAAAGGATATTTGGAGGATGTAGTTTTGGTGAACGGAGATGATAATGAAAAGTAGCGGACCGTTATATGAAATAATGGAAGGGTTTTACCTTTCTGGGTTCTGGAGAAAAAAACGGGATATTAGTAGAAAGTTATGTTAGGTAAAAATGAAATGAGCTAAGTAGGTGCTTGGTGTTTTCTGAGGAACACAATGGGGTCGTTTACCATATTTTTTTTATTGCTGAATCTGATAGAGTTTGTAAAATAAAAGGACCCGTATTTTTCCGTTTTCTGATCCGACAATTATTTTCCGAGTTATAAACGGCGAAAAACTGATGTCTTGAACCCTTTCGGAAAAGTGGGTGTGGTGCAACCTCTGACGTATATCTACTTCGTCCAATCACAACTGAGCCCGCGAAGCTACTTCGCCTTATCGCAAAGGGGTGGACACAGCGGACTCGGCCAATGGGAGCGATTTCAACAGCATCTGTGCGAGCAGACCTTCCGAGAACCCCCCTCCGCTCCCTTCCCCCTCCCCTGAAAGGAGTCAAGGACGGGAGGAAAATGACGTCAATGTTATCACAGCAGCATTTTCAGTGGGCGTCACCTTTTGCTTATTTTAATTTTTGATTTTTGAGTGAATGGTTGTGGTTAGAAGAATAATTTTTTCACTAAAATTCGTTTTTCGTTTCCATCTAACGATTTCGTGTACAAAATTGCGATTTCGGTTCCGAGTAAACGCCCCCATTTGTAGAATAGGGTTTTCCAGTCCCATGTCATTCTAATTACTTCCTGTTATTCGGCTGTGTTAGCCATTGGATGGGGCTACTGTAATTAATGCTTTAAATCTCTTTGATAAAAATTTCTTCCGGAAATGAAACATTAATATATTATATGAGTTATTATGGCATGGTGACGTATTGATGTAAGAAAAGTATTAATTGAGAGCTATCGTGAAAGTGATGAAAACTTCTTGTTTTCATTTTGCGGTAGTACGTTATCAGTTTTATTCCTACAGGAACTACATAACTTTCCTTATTGTTTAGCAGAAAACTCACTAGTCAAAAGTTTTTTCATAAGTCGATGTGTGGAATTGGTATCTTGAATACGTTTTCTGTGAAGAAAATGCTTTGTACCATCTAATGAGATGAAAATTGAAAATCTATTGTTATAACACGTCGACGTCGCAGATGCGTTTACACATCGCATGTACAGATATATTTGCGTTACTCATTTTATTCAATCTTTAAACAGTCAAAATTGTTAGTCATTTCCTGCGACTATTCTTTGCATTGACTCTGGCACGCACGGGAAATTGCTTCCAACACATTTTCCGCAGAATCGGGGCTTAAAATTGGGGAAACGATGATGAGTTCCGCCAATTTCTCCGTCTCCGTTGTCATAGGACGTGTTCCTTACTCGTTTCGGACCTGAAACCATTGGGAAACAGCAGCAGGTGGTATTCCTTCCTCGTGAAATTCTCATAGTAGATTCTCAGGGAGCAATGAGTTTCGCAACTGAGTGTGGAGGCTATTTCTTAAGTTTCAGGTCGAGTTCATTGAATCTCAGCTCCCTACAGCGCATTGTACGGATTCTGGCTGGATATTTTGATGCCTCTCTCTCTCCTTTTCAGTAACTACCTGCATTTTGAGGACAGAGAAGGCATACTTCTTCGACGCATTGACTATTTCAGCTGTCTTCATGCTGTGTGGCCGAACAAGCAAAGAATTCCAGGACGAGTGACGGTCATCACGTGTGCTGTAAGTACATTAGCTCTCATTGACCTATGGATGTGCTTGATTTTCACTTTCATTTTACCTTTTGCCGCTGTGAGTGCCCTTGTTGATGTGTTCGAGAGTGGAGTGTAGTGACATCTTAACCGTAATTCATGCCATAGGTCTTGGAATTTTGCAAACAATTTTGTTTATTTCTTAACACCAGTATGTTTTGCTTTTTAGTTATATGGATCCGTGTTCCTATAGCTAGGTTTTCGTCACAATTAATATATTTAGCGCCTTCAACGTTAAAAAAATGAGGCAAATAGAATCAGGTAATTTTATTTGCCTGCGATCAATAATTTAATGTTTTCGTTATACCTCTCTCTTTAAAAAAATCAAGCGGAAGGAGGGAGAAAGTACGGCTTAACTTTCATTCGTTAACCTAAATGATTAATTTCGAGAGCTTTAAATGATTAATTTCAAGGCAAACGCTTCTACATTGCCACCTAATTCTGATTGCACTGCCATTCTTCCTGTTCGCCTTTGGGAAAGGCGCCTACCTGAAAATCCGTGACATGCCTGTCTTGTTATAGGTAGGTATTGTGTCATATCAGGCATCAGCTGTGTCGGTAAAAAAGGTTTTCCACAATTTGTTGTTGTTAGCGGAGGTGACCGACATTTTAAGGCCATTTTCGTCATTAAGGATAGGTGGGTATACAGGTAGAGGAAGGATTTCTTAGGGCGTAATGGAATGGCGGAGAGAAACCCGGAGTTGGCGTTATGCCGCTCTTACAAAAAGTGCCAAGGTTTAACGTGGCATCAGTTATCTTCCACTAGGCCTCATTGTATCGATCTTCATGACAAACCCCACTTCACCAGGGTGATAGAACTGTACCATGTTACGCTGGTGCTATTGGGCTCTTAAAAGGCAATGAAATTAGGCATGGCCGTATAGTCTACCCTTGGATGTGCGTTTCCCCAAAGTAACATCAACACCTGAAGGTGACTAATTTTCCGCATTCTCCATGCACTGCTTGTCGTCTTTGTTGCGTGCTTCATGAGGATGAATTAGGCTTTATTGCGCCATTATCGCTCACTGGGGCAAAACTCTTCTTTTGATACGAGACCTATGGAAGGTGGAAGAACAAATTCTATTTGCCTGCATAAATATTAAATATCTTACACGTACAGATTTTGAGCGAATGATTTACCCTACATTTCTTTAGTTTACGCCTAAATAAGTCTATATTTAATGATGAAACAGAATGATTCGTAGAATATAGGGTATTAACACTAACCTAATGCTCGGTATATCAGATGTCAATATCAGAATGTATCCGCCGGGATATTTTCAGTTTTTAAATTAATCTTCATAGTATTTGCATAGCATGTCAGGTGATGGGATGATGTTAGTTGATTTGGATGCCATTTCATTAATTTGATTGTAATGGAATGCTAGTGAAAGTTAATGTATTCTTTTGCCTTTCCTCCGCATTCACTAAAAATACAATATTGACTCCTTTTGCCATGTTACTACAGGGTATTTTTTCGCATAAATTCACGTAAACGATCAATTTACCTCTTCTTTATTTAAGTATTCCGGAATATTTGGAGCCATAGCTTTTTAAATATATTTGCAGTAATTTTATGCTAGCATGATGAAGTACCAAACGTCAAGAAGGGCGATTTTTACAGTTGAAATAATATTTATTAATTGGACGACTTGTAGAAAAACTATAGAAATGTTTTAGCTTTTATGGCTATCCATGTGAATTCATTTTCTCCATTTTGGTTCGCACTTTTACATCATTTGTGCGTTGTATCATTTTCCCTCCTCCAATTTCCTTATCTTCACGATAAACTGCGAACGTAAATGGTACTGATGGTGGGTTGGAGCAACTGCTTATCGTGATTATGATTTTATAGCAGAGATTCTCTGGGCCTAAATCCCAAGGCCTGTTATTTCAAATCCCGATTCAAGCTTTCTTTTGCCTACAGAATCGAAAGCTCAGTTGTGTGCGAAGAGTTTTTTATTCGCCGTTTGATTTGAATTGTCTCCGATTAGAAGTACTCGCTTGTAATTCTTTTCTCGCTTCCATACTCTTTTTTTTGAGAATGAATCGTTCCTGCTGACCTCTAAGGGAAATTAACAACTGGCACTAAAAGTGACAGAATTTAACAACCTCATTTTGCTTTTGAACGTCGGTTTTATGTTCGACGTAGGGCAGTGTGGTTTGGACAGACATCACCGCAATTAAATACCAAAACTACGTAGAGTGCCGTAGTTGCCCTCCGAATGCTATTTCATCTCTATGAATTTTCCCTCATACTCCGTTGATCAGTGTGAAGAAAGAAACGAAAGTAAACTTTACAGGATGCACTATCAGTTTTGATTCATTGCCCGTTGTCAGTAATTGGCTATAAATGAAAACGGAGCATGCATCTTTTAAAAGCCATTTTAGGTTTTCCCTGAACTCTAATAGGTGGATTCAGCGTCCCTGCAGCTCGTTAAATAATCTAACTTCATGGGTTTGTTAATGCTTGCGAACTTAGGAATGTACTCCAGGAATTATAATTTTGGGAGAATAAATGGTATCAAATATTTATATGTATTTTATTTCGGCGATTTGGTTATTTAAATCATACAAATCTTGCATATAATAATAAGTGCGATTTATTTTTACAGTTCCAATGGCCGTTTATCGCATCCCAATGGCCATGCCTCTCTGTTCTTAAACCGATTTTCCCTCAGCTCTCGTCTTTCCGCATCGTTCCGTTTCTGCGCTATCCGTTCTGTTTTTGTCTTCCATTTTTCTTTAGTTTTGTGGCTGCTAATGCAGTAATCTTCTTGGTCGTCTTATATGTGCCGTTCGCCTAAATACCCGTACCACTTCAACCTACCGGTTTCTATTTCGTCGAAAATAGTTCTTTATATCTGCATTTGTTTTCGTATTTCCATATTTTTGGTGTGCTGCAATATATAGACTCTGCAACTTCGATTAAAAAATGAACCTGTACACTTTCAGCTTTTCTTTGTTCCTATCTCTAAGTTCCCAAGTTTCTTAGCCATTTAATAATATATTTTGTGCTACTGTATATGGTGCCATATATTCGTTTCTTTGTATCATTTCTTATTTTTTTGGCCATAAGATTGAGTTTATCTTTAACATAGTTTGTTTTCTATAAGGTATTATAGCTAATATTATCCTTTTCTATTTCTTTCTCTGTTGAGAATTGTTCCCAGATATTTATACTCTTACTCTAGACTTATTGTTTTTCCGTCTATCCATCTTGCATACAATGTGTTAAAGATTAGTGGTTTTGAAATTTTGAAAATAAGTGTTAATAAAGGGTTGTCAAGTGGGTAACAGCAAACCAGAGGCCAAGATGCGAATCTGTAAGTCGTTTTAGGACACGTCCTACCAAGACCTCCCTGTGCTATATTATGGCTGCTGTATTCCCAATGCTAGATATTAGCTCCTTAACTTCATGCAGGAGTTTAGGGATTAGTTAGCCTCACCCTCACCAATGAGACTGGCCTTCGTGTTGAACACTATAGTGGTTTTTAAGGAACTGAAAGTAGAGGATTTTTTTTCGTAGTACTTAATAGTTTTAAAATATATCCAAATGCATAAACAAACTCAAGTACCAAATGTTTAACACTCACTGGGTGATTATAACTTAAAAGTTCCGCCATACGGTGTACATAACATTCGGATACCGTCTCTTTATTTTCATTTAAGCTCAAACACTCAGCATTCCCTTATGCATGACGTGCTAGTCTTGGATATCACCAGTATACAGCTTATAAGGCCACAACTACAGTAGGATATGTGGTAGAAAATGTCATATCCCTTTGCAGCCCCAAGGATTTGTGATTCGCCGAATTCCCGAGTGCTATCTCGTATGGGATTGCAACGGTCGACAGCCCATTGAAAACTACCTATTTCCCTTCATTGTCCCCGTGACTCTGCTCGAAGCTTGCAAGTGATTCCAAATGCAATGATTCAATTCAATATTCCCATGTGTACGATTGCGGATTACTTTGGCGTGTGAATTAATAAGTCAGTATGGGTTTTTCGTTCAATAAGAAAATTGAATTTAGAGCAAACGAATTAATTTTTGTATTCATTGAAGAATTTTTCGAGGTAATGTAGAGAAAAATATTTTCGATACATACAAAATGGGAGATTCAGGAGTCCATTTTTAAAGGTATAAAAATGTAACTTTTTCACCAGGAGATCCGAAATGTGTGAAGTAATTAAATGAACTAAAAGTAATCGATGAGGAAAATTTATGCGTCAAGAGTAATTTACCTGAGTGTTTAAGTTGAAGTTCCTCCATGAAAACTTTTAAAATCTCGTTAGCATAACCATCGTCCTCAAATTAACTTTTTTTAAAACTCAAACTCTTTGACGCCTGTCGTCCCATTTCCATCTGCGGACAGAGGCGGATAGTATCAGCGCCGTTTCACCAAGCTCTCTTGCCCGACAATGATTTATGAGTCGGTTTGGCGATTGGAGAATTTCGCGATGCATATTTCGGAGAGAGAGAGAGGCGTCTCTCAGCGACCGCGACCAGCTACGCGGTGGTCATGAGAGGGCAGGCAGGGAACGAGCTGGAAGCCAATCGACAAGCGCGTCGAAACGTCGGCGACCGCTCCCCCCTGGACCTAACACGCGCGAGTGTGGGCAAGGGAATCAATCGCGCCAGGAAAGATTCGAGAATTCGCGGGGAGGCTTTTGTGGGTTTCGAAGGGTGTGAAGAGGGGCACATATGTGTGTGTGTGTGTGCGTCCTCGCGAAACGAGGATATGATCGGGACGCATTAGGGCACGAAATATTAATGGTGGAGGAGGAGAAGGCGTGGGTGGAGGCGAACTGGGGAAGGACTTACGGGAAAGAGGCGTAATTGAAACGGAGAGGGAGGGTGTATGGGCGGCGGATCGGTTCGGGAAGGCGTGGTGCGAGGAGAGAGACGTGTGGGAGAGGGTGTGGGACTCGCCTTGCATAAGAGGAAAGCCATAACGGTACGCGTCCTCTCGCTGCCTCCTCCTCCAAAGCCCGCTCGCCAATCGCCCCCGCTTGTTCGAAATGAGAATCCATTGCGACCCGTTCTGTCTCATCCCAGCCTCCCTCCCTGCACCCGCTTCACATTCCACCCCGATCCCCGGATCACTCCGGATCGGGAAACATCCAAAACGTTCCTCCCTCTTTCCTTTTCTCTCCTCCACTCGCGAACACTTTGTGTGTGTGTGCGTGCTCGATCGTTTGTGTATTTTTTTCGTAACAGAACCGGGCAGAGCGCATATTCTCGGCGAATTGGCTGAGAGTGTGACGTAACAATGATGGGGACGCTGGGGAGAAAAAGGGGACTGTTTCGGAGGCGGCCGCGGTCGGGTGTGGGGAGAAGGAGAGAGAGGAGTAGTTCGTTCGGGTGTGAGGGGGTTGATATCGAAGGGAGAAGAAGGGAGTTGAACGAGGGAGGGATTTTGGCAATTCGCTTCTAAGCCAGCGATGAACGTGGAAGGGAAGGGCTTGAGGAAATTGGAGAGGGTCGGAGTGGCGTTGTTTCTGGGAGGGGAAGGCGGGAGTGTCGCGGTTCTTTAGATATAGGAAGGGAGGGAAAGGATACTCCCCAACCACCCCCTCCTCCCTGAAAATTCTCTCGTGTTATAAGCATTTTTTACTTTTGCACGGCTCCCCCGTCGAGAGACCTTGCGTGCGTATGTGGGGGGATCTTAAGTGTTTATTTTCAATTCACTGTCCAACATTTTGAGCGCTAACCTTTCGTCCCTCTCGTCCTCAATACGTTCATCCCTTCCGCCCCGTCGTAAGCCGCAGCTCCCCGCCGCTGTCCTCAACGACCAACGAGCGGAGGGCCTTTTAGGGCCCCCCAGGGCAGCCCTTGTCCAAGGTCGAACAGTTTATCGGTCGTATCGAGGATGGCCGAAAAGCTACGATCGCGTCCCCACCCCGCTCTAGTAATCCTCCCACTTCTCGCCCTCTGTCTTTCCCTTCACCGCACATACTATGCAGCTTTTCCCATCTTCTTCCTTCCACCCCTTTGTGTGCCTCTGTGGGACACTCCCACACCCTCAGCCCTCGTTTACATCACCCCTTCCCAACCCCGACGTCGTCCTTTTCATCCCACGACAGCATCCTTTCGCTCACTCCCTCCCTGGCCACCCTATCCTTATCCATCCTCTCCCGTTTCCTTCGCGACCTCGCTTATTCCAGACCCCTCCCTGCCATTTTCTCTCTCTCTGTCTCCCTCTCCAGAGTGTCATTTCAAGGGGGAGGGGTTGGTCGCGGAGACGAGAGCAGTTTTCCAGCTAGCGGTCCTCTCTCCCCTTGCCGAAATGAATTTCGAGGTAAAATAATGCAGCTGCCAAATTGCTTACCTTGTTGCTGTTTTATGAGTGCTCTAAATTTTTTCCTACCACCGACATATTTCCCCCGCCTCAATCCTACTCTTGTCTCCCAGAGCGGCCTTCCTGACCCCAACCCGCTTTCCATCCGTTTGGCGACCCCCCTTTCCACCACCCCTGTTCCACGCTCCCACCTTCGATGCAGCACGAAGGCGGTTCCTTGTTTATTGCGCTTCGCCTGTTTTTTTTCTGGTTTCCGTTGGGATGTTTTTCGCGTTTATTATATTTTTTCATCCCTTTCCCTGGTCAGGGGAATTACGTCCAATTTTCTCCGCCGTCATCTCCCCGCTGCTCGCATGCGCTCTGGCTTTCATATACGATACGGCTTGCGGGTTTATGGCAAGGGAACTTCAATTCGTGGCGCTATTCAGGGACGAAAAATAGGTGTTTATCCTTGAGACTGGTCTAGAAAAGTGGAAGCTCAATAATACCCGGCAAAGCGTTTCATTTTTAACTTGTGAGGCAAATATTTTTTTCGTCGAGAGTCGCTGGCAATCATCGATACGCATTCAGAGTCAATTAGGTGAAAATATTCCTTTCGAGATTTATTATTTTCGGAACTTAATCTCTGGGTAATCTAGCTAATCTTTATCTGTTTTTTAGTGGGAAAAATTCCTTTGCTACCTAAAGGCGCACAGCTACTTTAATTTTATGCGGTGAGAAAATTTTGCTTGTGATAAGGTCTTCCGTTTTATTCTATTCCAAATGACCTGCTTATTTCCTGTAGTGATTTGTACCAGTTAGGACGCAAGCCCAAGGATATTCTAAAGCTCTTGATAAAATAGCTCTCTTTTTTGAGAAGTTGTGTTAGTGTAATCCTAAAAGGGTGCATTTACAATCATTTCTGATTGGTACAGTACATATTGTTAGGAGGATGACCTGAGAAGGTCGAAACTGTATTATATATTATACTATATTATATATAATAAATATTTGTGTAATATAACCAAGTTAATTCTATTCAGTACAGTACATATTGTCAATCATGTAGTGTTTAACCCGAAGGTTTGTTTCATAGGCGGGGGTAAAACCAACTTCGTACTAAGCCATTGGCATGTAAAATTCTCATATTGAGGCTATGGGGACAGCTCCTGAGCCACCTTCTAATTTCTACAAAGTTCTGACCTTCATAAAGTCACATGGCGATAATTTTAGGTGGGAGTGTTCAAAGGGCATTCATATAGATTTAAACCCGGGAACCTAGAAGTGAATCCCGAAGCCCAGAGCTCTACCCTCTAGGCCAACATTGCCTTCCCGGTACATGCAAAATTCATGTGAAAAATTATTTCTACTTGAGGTATGTTTCCAGTATTGGAAGGTGCTTCAATTAGATACTTCTGCTTGAACTGGTCTTTTAGTGTTATTATTTTCATTCCTTCACTAGTGTAATTTCTTTTCTTGAGTTGCCTATTAGATGTCCGCCGATACTTTTAACCACATTAAGCAAAAATGTGTTGTAGTTTTAGCTCATATTTTAGTCAGTTGGAGTTCAATGTAATGAATGATGATATTTTGCTTCTATACTGTTTTAAAATACAGGTATCCTATTACCGTGTATGAATAGGAACGGTGATGTGAAAAATCTCGGAATGATTGTTATTGTTACGGCCGCGTTTTTCTGACAAGTGATGTAGGTACTACTTTTAACAGTAACATTTTATCTATTGGATCGTAAGTACTGGTGTCCTCTGATAGAACTGATTAACCTGATAGCATTAAAGCAAATTGAATTAGTTGATAAGTAGGATAGCTGCTTAGGTGAAATGAGGTACTGTTGTTCTAGCCAAACTAACAGGTCAAAGGTCTCCTTGTCTTTCCCTGGTGAGTTAGTGATTCATTGTATAGCGCGGTACTAACGAATATTATATTTAGATTTTGTCTCACACAAATTAAATTATTCTAGAATGCTGGGGAATAATGGCAAAAATGGATCTGCTACATTTGTTAAAGACCGTTGTATTAGTGTTATGAGTATAATAGAAGAACTAGGATGGGAATTACTATCAAAACACAGGTTAAAATTATGGTTAAACCTTACATGTAGATTCGAAGCTGATTTTTTTACAGATGACGTTAGATATATATTAAGAACATCAGCGTATTATGCCTACCTAGCGTATTATACAACCTAGGCTTGATCAGATAAACAAGAATAGAGAGAGAGAGATTCTTGCACCGCTAGGTTTAGTGCTATTATTTTAGTTATAGTTTAGTACTAGTAAAAGTAATTGCTAATCAATGCATGCTAGTAAATGTAGCAAATATGAGACCTGCCGCGTGGACGGCGGTGAAAGCCAAAGGTCCGTGGTTCGATTCGCGCTCCAGGTGAATTTTTTCACATGGCAATTAATGTGAATGCATGCTAGGGCAATACAGATAAATAGATGAAGGGAAAAGCTGTCTAACCAATAGTCACTTCGTTACTTGGTGGTTACTTATCATCTAGTTGCACGTGACTCCTATGCAACTTATCATTTGTTTTATGTCCTTTTATGATAAAAGTTTCGATTACAGCCTAAGTAGATTATCGTCCAAATGAACTGATTACTTTATGAAACCCGGTTTTTAATATTTTTGGAGAAGATTTAAAGGGGGCGCCCCCTATTTTCCACTGTACGGCTCTTCGTTTCAACGCAGTATGGAATAAGAAAAGCGTCCATCGTGTTCTCCACCTTCCATTGTTTCCTTTAATCCTACGCTGATTTGTAAATTCAAGATTACTAATAACTTTTAGTGCTGTCCTCTGAATTATGGTAAATTGTGGTTTGTGCTGTGTTTTCTGCGTAAACATGCATGTTCGTTTTAGAAGTAAAATTTGGCAAACATATTCTTGGAAATATTGGTTTGTGCGGTGTGGAGCTTTCTGTTTCTAGTATAATTTTCTTCTCTCTTTTAATTATAATTTAAATTTGTGTGCAATTCAAAGCGTAAAATGTCCCTTATTATTATAATAACTTTATATCTATACTTAGTAGTGGTAAAACAGGATTTTATGTGGTCGTACTATCTAGCTTTTACATAGTGATCCTTCATTTCAATAAATATGCTGTAAATTTTAGTTGTAGTGGAGCACTAACTGAACAGCTTTTGGTGACTTTTATGCTTGTTCTAGTGTACTTTTGGATCCTCTCATTCACCTAGTCCAATGTTTACCGCGTTTTTAAGCTAATTACTTTTTTAATCCTGTCCACTGTAAATTTTTGTTGCGTGAATTCACTCCTTTTTTGAGAATGATTTGCATTATTCTTGAGTATATTTTATTTAATATTTCAGTTATTATCTATGAATTTCCTGATAAGCGTCACGAGTTTATTTTCTAACAGAATATTACAAACTTTAGAGGTCAAGGAAACTTAATTGTGTTGATAGGAATGGTCCTTCGCCCTAGGAATTTAAAGAAAAATTGTGAAAAAAGGAGAAATCGGCCATTTGTAGTAGGCTATTAAAATCCTAGTGATTGTAACCAAAGGCGTATGCTACGCTTCCATATAAGGAGAATAGATCGAAATAGTGAAGGGAAAGGCCTGATAGATTTAAATATCTCAGCTGGTTTTACGATTCCCATGCAATATATCTGCGACTTGGTCCTGAAAACAGTTATAACGTTTGTACTCGGTGATCGCATGATGCCAAATACTACTCAAAGGCTCCTGAGGGTTGCGTAAAAAAACGGAGAGTGGAAATTTGGAGATGGAAATTGGAGGTGGTTTAATAAAAGGTATTTTTTTACATAATGGAGTGAGATTCTAGTTTTCTTGTTTTTAAAGCCTGCTTCCCTAGAACAACATGAATAATTGACCGCGTTATCGTCATCTCAGTCCGGGAAATGGTAGATCAGTGATTACCTTCCTTTTGGAAACGATATAATTTCAGCGCCATTCCAATCTGTATATGTTAAAAAGATTTCTTTCGTAAAGGGTGAGCTACGTGAGATTTTATGGCTGAGGATCGAGTATTGGTAGGCGAGGGAATCAGTACGCCCTTCTGCCTCTCACTGCGTGTCGAGCATTTATTGATTAGGTATTAGAACGTGTGTGCGCATTTGTGTGTAAACTTGTGAAGCATTTTTAAGGGGCTCCTGATTTTTTTGCGTGATTAACCCTCTGGCATAACGTCTTTGAATCCGTTATTACCTGTTAATTTCTTAAGGAGCGAGTCACCCTCGTGTGAACTATCCTCGTTCACCTCGGTATCGTCCGCGCAGGTTACATTTTCACAGAAGGAGTTTCCCGCACCCGATGGGCACTTCGTTCTCTCTGAAATTGTGAAGATATTCCATATAATCTATTCAAATCCTCCCCGCACGTAGCCTGCAGGAGGAGGGTTAGAAAGAAAAAGCGCAAGAAACTGCTGCAGCTTAACCCTTAGTGTAGCGAGCGCTCTCATTGGCCGGCGGGACAATGAGGATTTAAAATGGAAAGGACAGTCAAATTGTGCCATATCCATAACGTTCCTCACTCCTGTTTCTCCTCGTTCCATGCCTAAACCTCTCGCCCGCCGAAAACCCCCTCCACCATGTCTCCCTCCTCTCCAACCTCGTCTTTACGACCCACTCTACCCCTTCCGCTCCCCCCTATCTTTTTCCCCTTTCTCCATGGCGCTAATTCCCTAATCCTCAAGCGGTGGATCGTTCCTCGGTCCCCGTAACATTTTTTTTCCTCCTTCCCGCCTCAGTCTAGGGAAAGCTGCCAGATTGCATGGAATCACCAAACCCCCTCCACCTTTCTCCTCCATGGTTCCCGAACTCCGTTCCGATACTTTTTGTCCCTCATTTTCCTCCGAACATATTTGTCCCTTTTCGTCTATCCTTTTCCTTCTCTTTGCCAATTCCTCTCTCCCCCTCCCCACTCTCCCCGTTCCTTCTCACCCTCACTGGTCACGCAACCGGGATTAGAAGTCAGGAAGGAGGATGGGGGTGGGTGGGATGGTTGTCGGACTAGAATGGTAGTATTTTAATTTTATTTTAAGTGCTCCCGTGTTTTATTCATGATTCTGCGGACCAGGCGTTTCCAATTTTCATTTTACCCCAAAGCACCTGTAGTTCGAAGAATTTGCGGAACCCCAATCAGGCACTTAGTTTTATGAAGTGCAAATAAAACTGCCGGTTTGTTCAATAAAGGGTTAATATGAATGGAGTAATTCGATAAATATGCTGTTGTTTATTCATATTCTTGAACAAAAATTCATCGGGTCAGCGATGCTATAAAAAATAGCTAAGTTTGCAACCCTTTCAAAATCATGGCTTTGTTCATTCCAATGAAGGCCTCAAACCAATCAGCTCGTCCAATTTTCACCTCCCTTTTAGTTTTGAAGTTTTTTTCAGCAATAGATTATTCAAAAGACTCCTGCTTTGGATTCCAAAAACTGTAATTCTATTAATGCAATATTTCCCTATTTATCCTGATGTAGGAATAAAAGCAGCATGAGGCACATCATTGGGAAAGAATCCAAACGCTCAATTATCTGGAAAACAAAGTGAATATGAGAAAAGTACGTTCCTTATTTTTATTGAAACGATAAAATTATTTTGATTCCAAGAGCTTATGACGATAGTAAATTTTCTTTCGTGATCCTACGTTAAACTAGTGTTCTACACGTGATCTTTGGACCCCAAGTGTAGGAGGCTTTTAATTGTGAACGATCCCTGTGGGGTAATCAAGGAAATTTAGTTAAATTCTAGTTAAAATCGCTTCAGTAACGTCATTACCTCCTTGGGTCTGAAGCAGCAAAACGTTTATTCTATTTCGGATTCATACAGAACAGCGTAGCATTACCTTTTTCCTATGTTAACCATGTAACTTTTCAGCCTTAAGATACAAAAGCAGTCTTATTCGTCATTCATGGGAGGCGAACGTCTTAAGGTCATTTGCGACATTTGATTTCTATTATCAATATTTTTGAAAAACGGATTCAAATTAAATATATGTAAATTTGGCATTGAAAAAGTTACTGCCAATAGAAAGTTGTCAATTGGACGATTGAACGCACAGTTATGCCATTATGTATGCATTACCCGTAAAAAGTGGTACATTATTTTTGGGCATTGTATAGAATCCTGATTAGGAACCGTTGGGTATTGATTCCTCTCAATGTTCTCTGTCTAACGTTCCACTGAAACATGTTCCGTGCAATTTGCTTTATGCTCGTTGAATGAAACTCTAAAAAATCAAGTATTGTTTTCCTTTGGTGCTTGGTAAATAAATATGCTTTGGAAAATAAATGTTTGACCAGAAAAATGTATCTAAGTGTATAAAAAACTTACTAATTAATGAAAAAATTGTAATCATATCTTTTAGGTGGTAGTTAATATAATTAATGACAGTTGCAGCACATGTTGCATGCAATTTAAAAAAATATTTTTGTCCGATCTTGAAAATACAAAATACCGAGGATTGACGCAGCTTTGCTTTTCCCTGAATCCGCAGCTAAGAATTCTGATGGAAAATTTGCCCCTCAGATAGCTTTATTTTCTTCGCTTATCGAACTAATTCTCCTTAAGCCTTACTTCCGTAATTTCTTTCCTCTCTTCCCCATTGTGCGCCATTATCTCTCAACCAACCTCCCTTTTCCCTACGCGACGTCCGTGCTCACTTAGACCCTTTCTTTTTCCGCACCAACCACCCTCTTTCGTGGCTAGGACCCTTACTCGCCTCCCTGTCTTTAATTTCAAGTCCCGCCGACCTCACAATCATCTCCCCTTGTCCAGTCTCGGGGCACCTTGACTCCCTTCTTCACCCTTCCTCCCACTTGTTCACCTTCCCTCCAATGCAATTGAATTAAACTGTTCTCGCGTTGGGCCGCAATAATGGAATCCCCCTCGACTGCAATAAAATTCCGATTACCCTGTTCACGGTGATGTGAGGGAGAGGTTGGGGGCTGTGGGGTTTGATGGGAAGTGGCTCCCCGCTCCGAACCAGTCGTCGGTCCAACGAACGACCCACGGCGGCGCTTATCTTCGGTTTTAGTCGTTCTTTTTTCGTTCCGATCCCTCCACTTTGCGTACTGTTTTCCCCATGACACAATGTGCATTTCGGGGAGAAGAGACAGACGTAAGAATAAAGGTGGAAGGTACACGGATCGACGATTTTGCGTTGAAAAATAGGAATGGACGTGAAAAATGGTTGGCTACATAGATGGATGATTATGAGTTAGCACCTACCTCGGAATCGTGCCACGTTTCATAAGTTGCTTTTGTCTCTTTGTCGGCGTATGGCAAGTCGAGGACATTTTCGCAGCTGGTCCAATACCTTTGGTTACGCTGTTATCCAACTTCTATCGAGAACCCTCCGGTGCGTATGATATGACGCGTTTGACGTGCGAATCTAGGGTGTTTTGAGTCCTAAGTAGCCTGAGCACATTCATGTGGCACACTATTAACTTCGGTGAGATGGGTGGCTAGACGATTCACCATGAATTGTGAATTTAGAATTTTTTCTAAATTTAAAGGCATAGAACCTTATCGCCGCAGCCACGACCTCCAACCATCTCTGTCTTAAGCCATTCTCTTCATTCCAACATATGTGCAGGATCTCATTTACGTCGCCGTCACTTTTAAATACGAATTTATTAGTTGCCCTTTCAGTTTATTCCCAAGAATTTTGCCTTCAAAAATATTTTGTATGAAGGTGTCATGCAGTAGTAGGTATCCGATGAGCTTTACTTTCCTTGCCTTAATAATTTTCAATTCGTCTCTTTTTGTACCTACCTAGTTCTTGATACTCTCCTCCATAATCAAATTTCCGCAGCTTCAAGCTTGGTGGTTTCACTCGTTCTTAGTGTCCATGTCCCACATCCATATGTTGGAACACCCCCAGTCTAAACTTTTCAAAAATTTCTTTTTAATCTCAATATTAATGTTGTTATTTACCTAGAGACTTTTATTTGTTTGGAAGGTTTTTTTTGCTGAAATTATTCTTATCCTTACCTCTAAGGAGCGCTGTTATCTCTTTGTGATATACTACATAAGCAGCAGAACTCCTTGACTTCCTCTATCCTCACTCCCTCTAACGTATGTTTGTCATTATTCGGGTAAAGAATGTAAATTTCTGTTGTGTTATGTGTAGATAGTTATATATAAGGGGAAGATAACTAATCATTTTAGTAAAAGGGTAATGCGCATATAAGGTCAAAATTCTCAATCTCTCAAAATTTGTAAACAAATGTTTACAAATTTTGAGACACGCTCTTTAACCTATGCAATAATCATGAAACAAACTACTGTAATGATCTGGATTCGTAGAAAGTTTTCGAAATTCTCTGAACGCGGATTTTTTTCAGTTTGCTATTACAACAGTCCCGAATTGAGTCTTTTTAGCGTTTGGTCTGAAGCGACTCTATCATGCTTTTAGCATCGTGTGAGTACGGCTGGTCAGTTAATGGATTCTGCCTTGATCTTTAGCAGTGACAACGAAACTAATCTGTGATCATATTCATGTTCTATTGTTAATCGATCAAGGTACTCTGAAATATTGAATAAGCGTGTCTTTCGCCTTAATAAGTTAATTTAGAAACGGCGGTATATAAAATAATTTAAAACTATGATGCATCACTGAATTGTTTCGCAGATTATACCATGTTGCTAGTGCAGGATCTATATATGCAGAGATTTCAGCTACTCACCTCTATTATTCGTTGTGGAAAGTGAACCATTACCAAATTTGTAATAGGTAATACCTCTTTATAATATTACTAGTGCGTAGTTACAAACGTTTTGTTGGACAGGCACTAGGATCGAGCTAATGTATGGTTTGACACTAAGGTGGAATACAATATTATACATTGGCTGGAGAATATATGATTGCTCGTGATAAAGGAGATCCCAGAAACCACCATCATGCTAGAAAGAAATCTATATAAGTGCATGGTAGAGAATTTCCACGATTTTGCTATAGAATTCGACATCCAGGAGTTTGAAGATTTTCGGAAGTGGAAAATGGATCAAAAGAGAGACACTATCGAAACTAACCAAAATGCCTGTTTCAACCACTTGAAAGTTAGGAAGTCTCTTCACAAACTCTGTTGAGTTTTGGATGTGTTATTCACTAACACCACTAACAATGTACTGAGCAAAGATTACCGGGAGCTATTTAATGAAATTGTAAGTAGGAGAGCTTATGGTATCCACAATTAGTCTTAAAGGAATCCCTTCTATGTGGATTTTCGTTAATCCGTATGGTGTAGAAGTGCCACTGGATCCTGCCTTTGGTAGATGTTTTTGACCGCCTCGCCTGAGAGACCCAATCACTTAATTAGAGAAATGGTCGTCCTCGTGATGAAAACGAGGACTTAAGAAGCCATATGAAAATGAACAATTTTAATCGCAATTCCGGTTATAGCATCAGCAAGGCTTGGAATCCCATTTTGAAAAGAATACGGATTGTAAGAGCTAAGCCTCTGCTGATCAACGGTCTCCGGAGTCAGCATCGGCTTTCGGTCATTCAAGAAAGACCAAGCTTGAGTAAATAAAGAGGATGAAATTTAAGGCTTGCGACATTCTTGCCTTGAAAAAGAGTGAAGAATCGTCTCTCGAAACGCTGGCAAAATACAAAATTTTAAACCGTTGGAGAGCCCGAGCAGATTTTACTAATAGTGCTATCCAGAAAAAAACGTTAGATCTCTCTTAGTATAGATGGCCGCTCGCGTGTTCCTCACCAGGTTCCCGTGTAACAAATTTCTGGACTCTATTTAGAGAATATTCTAAGAGTTTTCCTTTGAAAAGGATAATAACACATCGTCCCTCTCCTTCCTTTTCGGTGGCAGATATCGAATTCGGTCCCTTTCTTCTTTCGCATCCTTAATACGCCACAGTCGCTCATTCGGTCCAACGGCTCTTTCACGAAACAAAAGGAAAGAAGGGAGGGAAGCGTGTTGAAAATTTAATTGAGAGCCATGGAAGTTTTCCTGCGCGTATTTTTCGGTGCGGATTTTCCTTTCCACGGAGAATCAGATTCCATTCTGCCGCGGTTACCATCAGTTGTCAGGAATCACTCCGTGGACGCCGGAGGCCCAGCGGCTCGGGGCCCTGTAAAAAGTTGACCCGCGCAAATTGCTCTCGCGGGTTTGTGTTCGCAGCCGGACGGCGATCGTCCGTGCGGAAGACTCCCCCCTCTCCGGGTCCTCGTGTGGTGAGGATCCCAGGAAGTTTATTTTCGGGGGTGCTCCGGCAAGGCACACATTCCAGTAAATTGGAGTGGCCCGTGAGCCGAGCGGTCTCGTGCGCATACTCTTCTCCTCTCCCTGGTGCCCAGGGCTGATTTCCTTCAAATCGTGCGCGACTTGCCATTGAAAGCGGTCTCGGTGGAATTGCAGATTACAGTTGATTGATTAGTGTTCATAGGGGGCTAAGTGATGCGGAAACTGCCATTGATGCACCATTCTTAATCTTCCCGCCCATTTCGTCGTGTCGATTTGCCGCATGGATTCACGCTGTCCTGTAACGTGCATTTCGAAGCATGAAGCGAAAAATAACGAAGGCTGCATGAGGGATCTTCATTTTTGCATCTTCGCTTTTATCGTAGAGTGTTCTGTAATAGAGTCGTTGCTTGCCTTTCGACGGGATAGGAAAGATTTAAAATCATGGGTGGGTACTCGTTGTATGCATGTGATGATCTGATTTATTTGAGCAGTGTAGGTACACATTGTATGTATGTGATGATTTGATTTATTTACGCCGTGAAGTAATTTATGTTCAAGATAATCGATGTTGTTACCTGTATCCGTTCTCTTTTCACGCAGTTCAATATTTTCCAGAGTACCGACTCTCCACCCAAGTGTCTGAGCTTGAATCTGGAGATACATGGGACTTTTTCAGTCGTATAATGGCCCTTGCTTGGTTGTTGTGCGGAGAGCAATTAAAGAAAGTATTACTTGCTTAGGATGGAACGTTTAGCCGTGGATGTGTGCTTCTTTCGTTAAGAGTAAGCTTTCGAGTAAGAGAAAGTTAACACTTTTACCAGGTTTCCTTCCACCCTTCTTTTATTTGATTAAAATTACACCCACAGCTGCCATTCAGCTCCTTGTTGCCTTTTCTACTACCACTTTATACGAGGAAGTAGGTACATAAAGGAGTGAGTAGTAGAAGAAAGAAGAAAGACAGCTTCATAATTTCCAATGAAACACCAATTTGTTCCTTATAGGGTAGCCTGAAATATGAAATAATTTTTATTTTACTATGCACTGGCAAAAGAGAATCGGATCTCTTCGGAGCTTTACGAAACTAAAACTTTGAACTCGAGCGAATTTTCGCGTCCATAGCACAATGACGTTCCAATATTCAATGCATAATAAGTATTGAGTTGAATAACAATCTTGTCCACTTATAGACCTTTGCAGCCTACCAAGCAATATGTATGGCAATGCATGACACTAAGTACTCACGTTTTTTCACTCACTATTTCTCTCACGTCAATCTCTTGTAAGGTATTTGAGCACATTGTAGTCAGTTCGATCATGGGGCGTTTGGATAGTCAGGGATCGCTAACAAACAGCCAACGTGGGTTCCGGAAAGGTAGATCTTGCGAAACACAATTAGCTTTATTCGTACACGATTCGTCTACGGCGAAAACAGTACTGAAGTTGATGCGATATTTTTAGATTTTAAAAAGGCATTCGATAAAGTTCCTCATGATAAATTAATCTTGAAATAAGAAAGTTTTGACATAAATAGAGACGTTGTATATTGGGTAAAAGAATTCTTAAGTGGGCGAGAGCAGAGGGTTGTCATAGATGGTATCATGTCGGACACAATCAAAGTCACATCGGGAGTTCCCCAGGGTAGCGAAGTAAGTCCTCTTCTATTTCTTTTATGCATAAACGATTTGGGTACCATAGTTAGTAGTAAGCTTAGACTTTTTGCAGACGATGCGGTAGTGCATCGGGGTATATCAAAAGAAGAAGACAGGAAATCGCTTAGCAAGGATTTAGATGCAATTCAAGAGTGGTGCGACAAATGGCAGTTAGCACTTAACCTTAAAAAGTGTGTAGCTTTCAATTTTTGGAGGAGGAATAATTCGATAGAGCGATCCTATAAAATTAGTAACACGACGATCGAAAGCGTTGGAACCATAAGGTATTTAGGTGTAACAATCACTAAAGATTTATCGTGGGGAAGACACATCCGGGAAATACGCGGCCGAGCGGAGAGAAAGCTAGGATTTATAAAAAGAGTACTTGGGAAATGTGATGAGAAGACAAAAGAGCGATGTTACTTTTCACTAGTTAGGCCTCACCTTGAGTATGCAGCGAGTGTATGGGATCCGAATGAATTAGATTTGATCAGAGAACTAGACACTGTGCAGCGTAGAGCAGCTAGGTTCGTTAAAAGGTGTTACTATAGGTTGAGTAGTGTTTCAGAATTAATACAATAATTTGGGTGGGAATTATCAGAGGGAACCATTATCAGAGCGTATGTTAAAGTACAGATGAAATCTATCAGAGAAATTTAAATCAGATAGCTTTACTGAAGATGTTAGGCATATATTAAAAACACCAGCGTATTATGCTAGATTCGACCAGATAATATATGATTAGAGAGATGGACTGTCGTACTGTTAGATTCAAAATGGCATTTTCCCCCGTACTTTAAGAGAACAGATTAGCCAGCATAGCAAAGGGATAGGTAGGGGAAATATTTTAGAGTAGTCTGTAGTGCATGATGCACGTATTAATCCCTTAAATACTATAGATAATAACATTGTAGTTGCATGAGACCCTATAGTTGCTTGTATGCATGTCAATAGTGCATGCTTGGTGATCTTCAGCCCCTGCCACACACCCTCGCGGTGGCTTGCAGGGAAACGTGTAGATGTAGATGTAAACACGAATGATAATGCTTTGATTATTAGTTAACTATTGCACCCGGCACAATTTCAAGAGACCGACCGTTGCCGTGGAGCTCATAAAGAATTCGATGGTGCGTACGTAATGCTACGAAGATTGTTATCCAACGAATTGGCCAACCAAGCAACCATGTTAAAAATAAATTATTTCATATTCAAAGCCATGATGTCCATCCATCCCTCTGAAATTTGTTCGGTGAAGGATGTTCTCGATTTTTCTACCTGCTAACACGCTCAGCAACACTGTTCTTCCCCTTTGTGACCTTCATTTCCCGCTCTTAATGTGTATTTAATTTTCTTCATTTATATATTCATTCATTTTATTTATCATTCATATATCATTCATGTTCTTGATATTCTTTTCTGTTCTCTTTATACACACATTCCTTAGCAATTATAGTCGTGGGACCTTAATATGTAATTGTAGAGTTGGTTCCGTCTTTAAGATTTTGCGTAGTACATGTCTTCTATTTCTCTTTTATAGTCTCTCCATTAGTAAATCGGTCTACCCATGCGATATTATAAGGATCCTGCAGCAATGCATTTCAAGTGCTTTTAGTCCCACCTTTTCTCCCATTTTTGGACAGTGCCTGATGCTTCAGATAGACGTTGGAGTAAAGAAATATCTTTATTCCAGGCTTAGGCTTCTTGCAATACACAGCTGTTTTTAGGTAAAATGTTCTTTTTGTCCACATCATTCTAATGATTCTTTCTTCGTAGCTTAATGCATCACTGATTATTTTGATTTCTATTGAAATTTGTTGAAGAAATTTGCCTGGTAATTTTGTTCATTATTGTCAGTAACTTCTCCGTAGCATTTAAATCACTCAACAACAGTACCGCCGATGAAGGAAGGTATGTAGGATTCTAACTGCTGTGTAGAAATCCAATCTAACTATGGCATCTCCTTTTTTTCGTTAACTAATGGTTTTTTTAACCTCATTTTCATCTTTCACTTCTTTTCCTCTGAGATAACTTCCTTTGTTATGTCGCTCCAAATATTATTTCCATCTCATGACTTTATATTCGCATTCCTTTGCACAAATGCCCTTACGAGGTGTTCACCTTCCCATTACCTGAGTATTTTTATGCTTCTCATACATTTTTCATTCTTTTTCATCACTTTTTGTAGCACCTTTATTGCTTCTCGTCTGAATCAATTTTATATCTTTCTTTGCCACCCTGGCCTCTCTCCAGTGCTCGGTTATTTCATTCTCTTATCGCATTCCATGACTTCCTTAGTGATTTTTTTTGCGTAATTTCAATGGACTTCGATGCTTTTTTGATTTTATTCGTCGGTCCCAATATGTTTTTCTCCATACTTACTTGATGTTTAATGTTATGTCCTTCAAAAACTTTATAAATATTCTTTTTTGTTTCTCTGTTAATTTGTGTATATACATTGCCGGATTGCCATATACCGTTGCACTTTCATAGTTATCCAGAGTGTTTTTTTAAATTTTGAAATTATTATATTAAGTACTAAAACATTTCTGAAAATAATTCACTGAAAATACTTTGAGAATTGTATATTTAATACAAAATAAGGTAGTAATCGAAAAATTTTCAACAGTCATTCTCTTCTTTTTATCTTTGATGTCAAGACATATGTTTCCGTAGCTTTTCCATTTTTGCCTCCGACGATTGAGTTCCAGTCTCGTTGAATTTTTGAAAACTCTTCTCCGAGTGACTATTATTTTACTTCCAAGGTGCGAACTAGACACATTCCCTTCTTTGTAATCATAGTCCTCCTTTGTTAAAATCTACCTTCGTAACTTCGTTACTCTGGCTGCATATTTCCTAAGCCTTTAAACCGTATTTCTATTGCAGAATATCAAGCATCACTACTATTTTTCTCACGAAGTCATGTATTTGAAATGTCCTCCTCCTCTCTCCGAGATGTCAAAAACTTGAAAATTTTAATTCCTGTAAATTCTTCCTCTCATTGGATTCCTTGCGCCTAGTTCATATCTGGTGATGATCCAACACCAATATACCCTCCCGGTTGCTTTGAGGGTACACAGTTTATGTATAGGAATATGGTTTAGATTTTCTAGATAAAAATTTTACATGGAGGCTTTGACTGAGAAAAACAAAAGACGAACTGAGTTAATCAGATTTGGGTCCTCAGAATATGAAAATGGTGGTTTTCATTGTCCTTCACATCAGAGTATTATAGTAGGTAGTTGTATTACTTAATAACGCACCTGTAATGAGGTTAGTTACCCTTGCGAACGTTGTGGTGTATATCTCTACTTACATTAGATGAAGAAGAGCCGCTGACCTCTTTTCCGGGTATCGAGTGCATGGAAAGGACTTCGTAGGCCACAGTAAGACCGGGGGTAAGAAGCCTGGATAAGGAATGAAAAATATGAAAAACAAGAAATATGGCATATTTAGGGGCTAGCTGGCACAAGTACTCCATTAAGAACTGTCTCAAAATATTCTTCAGCTAAAAATCAGCAACGGATCAGGGAAGAAATATTTTAGCAGTTGGATATTGGTATTTTTTAAAAGAAATTAGCCAAAAGTTGTTTTTCCAATCAACAAAATTTTGAAATTGCCAATAAGAATTCTTTTCCAAGTGAATTAAATCTGAAAAATTTCTGAGGCTGTCGATTTTTTCGTCTATTTTTTAAAAACTGCATATTCCCTTGATCTTGGTCCTTTTATTAATGTAAACCTGTAGGCATTAAGGGGATTAATGCTTATCTAGACAGCCAGAGTGGAGTTTGGTGATATTTATATGATGCTTATTTTGTTTTCGAACCTTTTGTTATATTAAGGTCTTGTATGGATGGAACGTAAAATGCCAATAGGTAATTTTATGCCATTTGGGAAGCCCTACTCGATTTTTAACCAGTTTTAGGCTACTTTCCCCTGCAATTTTACAACACTATGCCCATTTGCCGTCGTTTGACATTAATCGTTCTTGATTGCCTCAAATTTCTATTCCTTCTGAAGTAATTCTTTTGACCTTTGTCCGTATAGCTTCTGAGGAGCAATTGAAAGGTTTCACCCTCCCTAATCGCATGCACTTAAGTTGAATTTCTTTTGTTTTCGACCGGATGGAGGGCGAAACACATTATCTAGGGCATGACTTTGCAATCGGAAACGGTTGATGTTCTGTACTGAAGCGTGCCCAGGAATGCTTCAATGGCTAATGATGATTCTTATACCATCTTACTAATGTTTATTTCCTTTACGGAATCCCTTAAACACGTTTCTCTACCGTGCTTTTAAACTTCTAAGTCCTCTGAAAACAATTGAAAGGTAAAGGAGAACATTTCCCTCTCAATATTTAAATATGATAAGTGCATTTAATATGACTAAATATTTTTACCACCAGTTGTTCCGCAGTCTATGTCGTTACATACTTCATTATTTGTATACAGTGCATATTTTCAACGGCATCGTTAGCAGAGCAGGTTATGCTCATCTTAAGGCTAGAGCTCAATTCCACCCTTACACCGCAAGTATCAAGGCTTTAATTTGAATACATGGTATTAGTTGTAGCAAAAATATTGTAGATCCTTTAAAGAATCTGCAATATTTAAATTATAACTCGCACAGCGCTAAATTTGTTAAAGAGAAAGCCTTTGAAAAAAGTATTTTTATACAAATGTAAGCAGTCCACGATTCTCATTTAAACATTACTTGTTTTCGTGTGATTCTTTTATGTTTTTATTGAAACATGCTGAAATTTGATTTTGTCTGTGTATCTATGGACTATGATTTTCTACACATTGATAGTTAAATAATTTAAATCTATTGGCCCTGTTCGCAAGTATGTATGCCTAACATACTGCACCTATCCAATCACTAAGCTTTGGATATTTTTGTTCTTGTTTTTCATTCATTTTCATGATTTTCACTTCCAGTGATGTGAATGGAAAAATAATCCACTATAACTTTTCATTTTCTTTTTTTGTGTCAGTCTCCACATGGTGCTGAGATTTTTATGGTCGATTTAAAACTCATAATCTGTCGTCCAATATCTTATGAGTTACTTAATGAGTATGCACGTGAGCACGTTCTTATAAGGTTGCCGAAATGTTGGATAATATCCTGAATTTCCCATAAAGCCATGAGGTTTACAGCGAGTTGTTTCATGGTAAATTTCTTGGAGGGCTCATTACTGGAGATAAATATGCTCATGGCTAACGGAACGCCGCGGTCGTTAGGATGTGAGTTAAACTTTATGGTGTCTGGATATTCCGATCGCGGCGGGACTAGGATCGTAAACACGGCCCTAGGTGTACACCACATTTGATGGCGATTATTTCGCGTTAATGCTATTTTCGCTCTGGCGACCCTCGATGGCTCCCGAGGTAACGATACGTGGAAGGGAGGAAGTAATCTCCGATATGTAGTTTTTTTTCGTTCCCACTTCCGGATTTCCCATTAGTAGTCGAGCGGCGGGACACACTCGAGTGCAATCAATTTCCTCCTGGGAGCTGAAATTGATTCTAGGAAAATAATTTGTAAACGCTTTCCCGTGCCAAGCGAGGTGGGGAAGGCGGGCGGGAGGGGTGAGTCTCTCTTACAACTTCGTGCCTCATCTCTTTTCAAGTATTTGGTTTTTTAATTAAATGTAGCTCGATCGGGTTCAGATAGGCGCTAGAGAACTGAATTCCTATCCCGAGACGTTGCTTCAAATCCCGACAGTGGTAGATATTTTTCATTGTTACCCCGATTTTTACCTGAATTTTACATAGAGAGTACTACAAACTCAGTACTTTGTCCACCGTATGAGATAAGTCTTGTGTCCTTTTAACAGCAAACTAATGCCGACCCCGGGTGTCACTCCACCTTTGCTCCTATACCTGAAAACTCTTATCAGGGGCCGACAGCTTAATTTCTGTCTCTTGGTCGCCTGAGGCAGTAACTAGGTAGGTGGGCCAAATGGGGTAAATAGGAAACATTCTAAGACGAGAGTGGCTGGCAAACACCTATGACCAATGAATTACATCGTACTTACGGAAAATAGTTTATTACGTTGAATTATGTGCTTGCAAATGTAAGGTCTTCCTGGCCATTGACGTGAAATACACGTGAAACACAATGGTCGTACGAAGTGTTTTTTATGATCTGTGGTGAGATGAAGAATACTTTTACTAACCATCTAGTTACACGTAACTCTATTATCTAACATGTTTCAATAGCATTGTAGCTCTTAAATACATGTCAATAGTACAAGTTTGGTAATCATCACTCTTTGCCACGCGCCCTCGTTTTGGCTCGCAGCCATAGTTGGGATTAACGATTAAAACAACGATTAAAATCAATCGTTAAACATGTGGCTAACTATTTAATTTAATCGTTGTCTTTTAGAAGAGTTAACTTTTAAGAGTTAAACTTTTAACTTAATTTAATCGTTAAAATTATGCATTCACTGATACTAAACTAACTTCAGTTATTTTTTTCGTTAATTTTTGGCGAATGTCGAACTGTCCGAATTTGGGCGCAAAGGTTACCCAACTGACGAATGGAAGAATAAAACGGTATATAAGAATGGAAGGATAGTTGGGCAAGAATGCAATGAATAGGCCCAGTAGAACGCATCCAAAGAAAAGCGTGGCTGAGGGGAGTGCCCGCCAAAGTTTAGGAACGCACCCTCAGACGAGAAAACACGAAACCACGCGAAGATAATGTCCTTGGAGAGCTTGTATGCCTTACTCTGGGACATTATGTCGTAAATACTATAGCTGAAGCCGAGAAAGAAGGGTCGCCTAAAAACCTCTGACGTAACACGAGGGGAGGGGTTCTTTCAAACTAACGTATCTGTTACAATGCGCCAGTCTACGTATACTTTACTCGGCGACATTGCTTGGTCAGTTCGTCATTCGTGAGAAAAGATGCGCAGGCACACCCCTGCATCTACTGTAACTCTATATGAATAACTAAGCCGTTTACAATGCAATGATACAATTGTGAATGGATACTTCTCATCACTATGTGGGGATCGATATCAAAAAATTAATCTTAAAGCAATTTTTACCGCTCAGAACAATCTTTTACGGCAAATTACAGACGCACCCTGGTCCGTCAGAAAGTCTTCCGCTCACGACAACTTAAAAATCCCGGAATTAGAGCCCCACCTCACAAAAATCGTCGAATCCTTTCAGCAAACACTAGGAAACCTGGAACAACAACACTGGACACTAAATGGAACAACAACGAAAATCCCCTCTGCAAATAATTTTAAACAAGTGGATACGGATGGAGGCATTCACAATGACAGTTTTCAGTGCTTGCTTTGTATGTCAAAACTAAACACCATCAAGGCTTCTATTACCACAGCATCCAATTTATCAAAGTAACTGAAAAAGGGACTTTTAACGCAAAAGTTACTTTTTTTAACTTTTACTTTAAACAGTTGCTTTTTCATAAAAGTAACTTTTAACTTTAAACTGTTACTTTTTACAGAGATTAACTTTACATTTAATCACTTTTTTTGTAACTTTTCCAACTATGCTCGCAGAGTATTGCGTGGATGTAGACTTAATGCCCGTTTCATGCTCTGTGGAGAAATGATTAGAGCCGGGTAACTGGAACAGTTAGATGAATAGTAGCACAAAATTCCGTGGGGGAGAAATGTGCTGGAGTGAATCGGTCTCAGATTCTAGAATGAGCTATTTTCTTGGGCTTCAACTAACGCTGCTTTTACTCATACGAATATACTCAAGATTTACTGGTGGTACGGTATTGAGTGAGGGATCAATAGCTATTATCATAGTTATCAAGATAATTGGGACGGAGTTCTCAGGACTCCATTTATGCTCGAGTCTATTTTCCACAGGTGGCTTAAGTTAGGGAATTAAGGGAGAGGGGCATTAATAGTTATGTAGTTTTAACTCATTCAATGGTTTTCACGTTGAAGAAGAATAAGTATTTCCCTCAGCTAAAAACTAGCCAATTGTTGTTTGGGAAACATTATGCGTGATTGCCTTATATCTGGATACCAGTTGTGAAGAAGCAAGAATAAGGAAAGGAGTGAGTCTCCCGTAATTTTAAATGTTTACATTGAGAGAGCCATCAATGAAGTCAAGGAGAAATGTTCTGGAGTGAACATCCACGGAGAAACAATCAGTATGCTACGATTCGCTGATGACATAGCTCTCATAGCAGAGACAGAGAAGGAGCTGAATAAGATGCTAACAATCATGGAAAGGACAAATGCCAGACATCAGCTGAAGATAAATAAGAAGAAAACTAAGATATTGGTGTGCAGCAAAAGAGAAGAGGCCAAAACAAACGTTAAACTAGGAAAACAGAAACTGGAAGAGGTGAAAGAGTTCTGTTACCTGGGAAGCAGAGTAAGCAAGAAAGAAATAGTGAGTAGAATAGCCCAGGCAAATAGGGCATTCTATCAAAAGAAGAATCTACTAATAGCTGGAAATACAAGCTTGGAAGTAAGGAAGCAATTCATCAAAACGTATATCTGAAGCATGTTCCTTTACGGCAGTGAGGCATGGACGATGACAGCAGCGGAGAAGAAAAGGGTGGAAGCATTCGAAATATGGTGCTATCAAAGAATGATGAAGATAAAATGGATCGACCGAGTGACAAATGAAGAAGTCCTAAGAAGAGTGGGAGGAAAGAGAAGTGCGCTGAAAACTATAGAAAGAAGACGGGACTACCTAATCGGCCATATCTTAGGACACGATGGCCTGATGAAGACAATCGTCGAGGGAAAAGTGAACGGGAAAAATGGAAAAGGATGGCTTCGTATGAGTTATATAGAACAGGTCGTAAAGGACGTGAAAGAGAGGAATTACGTTAATATGAAGATGTTGGCCAATAGAAGAATCGAGTGGAGGGCTGCGTCAAACCAATCCTAGGATTGTTGACCCTTGATGATGATGATGATTGCCTTATTTTTGGTATAGGTTGTTTAATGTGTATTCTTTGTAATCGTGGTATGAACTTACCTCTTAATATCTATACTTTTACCTTTGCTGTTGTACGAGTTCGCCTGGTACTTTTTAGAAAGATGCATGGAATTCATGCGTATAATTGTGTCAAAATCAGTTAATTTCCTTGTATCGGTTTTTTTAATCAACGTGCAATAACGGAAACGGGTTCCGTACAGCTACAGTTAAAATATTTTTCCTATGGCTACCCATTAATTTTAATTCATAATTAATCAATGACATAACTTTGAAAATGATCACCATAAATCAGCAATCTTAGTATTGGTTTGCCTCAGATATCCACTTATTTTCTCCTATCGGCTAACCTCTTTATATTTACCTAATTCTTCTCCTTCACATCTTATGTGAGGTCTTTCATTCTTCCCATTCACTTTTCCCTCGACGATTGTCTTCGTCAGGCCATCATGTCTTAAGATATGGCCGATTAAGTCGCCCCATTTTCTTTTTAGAGTTTTCATCTGGCTTCTCTTTTCTACCACTCTTCGAAGGACAGGAAGATTTGTTACTCGGCCTATCCATTAGCTCTTCATCATTCTTCTGAGGCACCATATATCGAATGCCAGTCTTGACTTCCCTGCTGCTGTTATCGTCCATACCTCTTGGTCCAAAAAAAACATGCTCAGGAGATATGTTATGATGAATTTTTTCCTTATTTCCAATCTTATATTTTCAGCTGTAAGTAGATTAAGTTTCACACATCTTGTCTGATTTTCTAAGGCTGATTTTCTCACCTTTAATGGAGCGTTATAGAGTTAAGTGTTTAAAACACTCTCCTTTAGTAAATACGTGCGGAAGGGTAACAGCTCAATAGTGACTAAATGTATCCATTTATGCCTGAAAAATCGTTTAAAGTTTTTCCAGAAAGTTCTTTGCTGTGCCATTCTTGATTATTATCGATGAATAGAAGTGGATTCCTATGATTTCGGTATCTTTATCTTACTGCTTGACTTTTTTCGTGGTGTCTTAAAATTGAATGTTAACGTTGAAATTATTTTGTAAGCGTGCGTTCGAGATGGATAAATATGCATGAAGCGATCATTTATCATTTACTTTGCGTTTTAAAGCAGGGCCTTTTCTGCAAGGGTATGAAAGGTAAAAGAGGAGTAAAATAGAAACGCCTTCGCTCTTCCCTCCCTCTTCACCCTAGCTATCTACATTTAAATTGTTGTAGGAGAAAATTCGCTGTAACTCATCCTAATTAATTAGAACTAAAACACTGAAAAATATAGGCAAAGGTGTTTTTCTTCTCATGTTATGCAAATGTTTAACATTTTTTTATGCTTCCTTTTAATTTAGGTAGTATATTTTAATGCTGAACGGTAAAACACTTTCACCTGGAGTTTTGGGAACTCAGTTGATTAAATTGCTCACTAAAATAATATTACCTCTTCTTTCTAGATAAATAGTAATGCCATTTTGAAGTAGAATGACGGGAATAACTCAGTCTATGGAAATTAATCTCTTTATCCTAATCCCCTTTATTCGAAAATATTAGCAATTTAAATAGTTTGATTGTTGTGCTTAATGGCAGCTGTAGAAGTAATCGATTACAAGGTCTGTAGTTAAAAACCGGTAATTATTTCTTAGGTGCTAGTTAGATTTCACATGCCTGTTATATATTTTCTAACGGTGACAAACCTCACAAACGTGAACTCCTTCCTATAAGTATATAAAAACACGGAGGAACAAAACATGGAAAGTGAGAAATTGCTAATTTGACGGTAAGAGATCGATTGAAATCTTTTTTTCACGCTCGAGGTGAACTTCTCAGTAATTCTTGCCTTGATACCTTTGTCCCTCTTTTCATTTTTAATGGAGTTTACTTTGCCTAAAGCCTACTTTAAAAATTAAACGGGATTAAGTGATTAGGAATTGCGTTAGAGACATTTTTTTAAGCTTTCGTGTGAGAAAAGTGTCAAAGATTTTTCATTTGCTAATTCGATTAAAATTCCTGGAAGGCATAAATATATTTTGAACATATCCTAAGGAAGGTGATGGTGTACGACTCGTATTATCTTAAAATTAATTCTGGCCAATAAATTTTACAGGCTGATCGTGGATACTCCTATGTGTGAATGAATGGCGCTAATAAATTCAATAACTCATAATATATTGATTCGATGAAGCAATTATTATAGCTGCTGGTTGAATGGACCTTGAAAAACATTTTTCCTTGTTCATGTTCTTTGTTTCTTGAACAAATTTGGACTAAAAATTTCAGTTTAATACCATGTGTCAACACTTCAATTAAGAATAGCTTTTATGCATATGGCTTGTCAATGACAAGTAAAAATGCTCGCACAACTCCTCGACTGATTATGTTACTATAGTAAATATTTATTTTTGAGGAACATAACATGAAAGTAACCTTTTTAGATCGCGAAACGAGAAAGTATTATGCATTTCAAAATTATACTATCGGTTTTTCTAGGGTAGTCGATGAAGATTTCCAATTTACCAGAACACAATTGTATTTAATTTAACAACTAATTTGCTCTATTCCACTGTAAACGGAAAGAATTCAGCTGTGGTGATTGACAAAAATTTTTATTTAGTATTGCCATCGTTTTTTCGTTTGTGAAAAAGAGAAAAATGGAAAAAGTGAAGTGAATCTTGAGGTGTTATTTATTTCAGCGAAAGAAATATTTTGCCTTGAATATGAGTAATGTATTCTGGCTGGCTCTTTATGGGCAATACCTGTTGACAATAACTTCCATTACCTAGTACCAAATTGGGCGCAAGAATGATACTGGATACTCCTAATTTTAAACATTTGTCAATGACGAGTAAAAATGTTTTTTTAATGTAAAAATGGATTTCACGAGACCACCTGCATAGCGAAGGCAACCCCTCTTCACTATCGCTATATTTTTTTGCTGCATTCGCATATCATTTATCTAGTGACATCATATGAAAAACTCTTAAAACCAACCAAGCATTCCTGATAAGTGTTTTTTTCTTAGGAATCCTTCTCTACATGAGCAATGTATATTGCCTCTTCGTAGAGTGATAGTTAAAACTCAGTTTGAAAGTACATAATATCCACTTTCTTTTTCGTTATACTTTTGCCTTTCATTATTTTTGTCTTCTCAACATCGTTTCTATTTTACTCCTTTAACTAACTTAGGTTTCAAGCAAACCAATGTAGATACTTTCCCTTCTATTCTTCATCCTTAACTTTTTATTAACTACTATAACTAATGCCTGGAGACTTCATTAGTGAACATTTCCGTCTTTCATTTTGAATTTTCTTCAGCACCACTTCGGTTATAATATGTATTTCATTTCTTTTAAAAATTTTCTTTTAAAAATGTTCTTCGCCCACTCATCTTGTCCCCGTTTAATATCTCTAGCAAAGAAATAAAGGTTACTTTTTTCGTCATAACGGCCGCGTTATTTATGGTAAAAAGGCAACAGTTTCACTGAAATTCCTTTCAGCATCTTCAAGTCAGCGTCTTTTTACCATTAATAACATGGTGGAACCCGTTATGATGCAAAATTTAGCGTATCCATACCGTGGAAACTTAAGTTAAAACGAAAACAAAAAAGACAACATTCATCAATTACATTAATTCAATCGTAGTTTATAATCCTGTCGTAGCATGAGCCAGGTGCGTGACTTAAATTATTTTTGACCACATCTAAACTCAACTTTTTTCTGGATTCCCCTTGTTTTTGTTTGATGATGAGTCATTCAATGACATGCATCCTTAATGTAGCTTGTGAGGTGATTAATTCATCTTGTTATGGAACAGACGTGAAACCTTCACAAGGCAAGGTCTAATAGTGCTTTGGATAAAGTCTACATTGATGTACCTGGAGTGCACGTATTACATTTATATTCAAATTTTTCTTTGATTATATTTTATCTGGGATATATTTTGTTCGAATTCCCTTATTTTGCTATGCATTTTGAAGGCCTCAGTCTTTCCTACGCTTCGATATCTCTGCAAACGTTGACCGTATCAGCAGCAGGTCAGTTCAATTGCTCTCGCCATTCGAGCTCCACGGGTCATCGGGGCGTACAAGCTCTATCTCAACGTCAGGATTCAAATCTTTTGGGGAGGAAATAGATATTATATCACTCGAAATGGACCCAAATCTTCTATTTGTGATGTAAAAAACAAATTCTTCTGAAACCTCGTGCGGAATGAGTAACGTATTCCTGAGAGGTATCAAACAAAAAAAGCCATAGAGATAATTTTAAAAGATCTAATTTTAAATCCTGGATCTTGAAAATAATTCATCCTACGGCTACAATCTCACTGGTACCAATTCCTTGGGGTGAGATACACACTGAAAGATACGCAGCAGTAGATACTGAGATTGTAATTAGCCCTACTTAACGGATTTGTTCTTCGTCACTTGCATGTGTAGTTACTATTTTGTAAGCTATGCTTATAACTACGCAACCCCATAAAGTATAGACTTAGGTGTATATGTTGTGTTTGGTACTGTGTTTATATATTGTGTTTGAACAGAAACATTGGCCAATAAGAGGAATTTGTGATTTTCACTTGCTAATTTTTACTATAGTCCATGTTCGAGATAATGAGGTTCAGCGCCAGCGATGTCTGTGGCACAATTGCTTTCGCAAAAGAAGTGTTGGCTCGTTTAATACGAGCTGTATATGTGTAGAGCCACTGATGGGGTCTTTGAGTTAAGACATAAAGAAAAGACTGGTAAAAACTCTTATACGGAGCGTGTTATTTTACGGACCGGAAACAGACATTTATGGGAGAGGATGGAAAAAGACATTGGTCTTTAAGATGTGGGCATGGAAACTGGTGGAGAAGGTACGGAGGCAGCGTGTGGAAAAAAATACGACGGAGGCAGCGCCGGGCATTGCGCGGGAAGAGAAAATGTTGATGGAAGAAATAAAAGGACGGCAGGGGGAATGGATGGATGGATCAAGTAAAAAATAGTCGAGGGTTTTTGGACGAACACGATTGAGGGAAGAACCTGAGGTAAAGCGGGGGAAAGAGAGTATGCGGATTTAAGAGTGACATAATTTTACGAAAGCTTGCGAGTGAAGGATTTAATCATCATTGATACTAATATTAACCGGTAGAGCACTAATCATACCATAAAAATATCCAATGGATTGATGATGTTGATGAATTGATTCCATTAGTCTGAAAAACGCGAATCAGCATAAAGCGTTCTAAATTCCGTGTGCTATGAGCGGAGAATGAGATATTAATGTGCATTTATTTATGGTTGCAATAATTTTACATGGAGATAAACCCCTTACATGCTTCTTAATGCCCATTTTGTCGTCTGCTTGCTTTAGGTTTTAGTTCGGATGTCTTCTTTCGCCAGAGTACATGTCATTTGAAGGATAGGAGAAAATAGAGAGCGCGCGGTTACTAGGCATAGCGTAGCGCTCGCGTAAATTTTGCATGCTCCTCCAGGGAGCCTTTCTTTCGACCATAGTTTCCTACGACGTCATACAGATGGCTCCTCTCTCCCTCTCTCTCTCTCCCGCCCCTTCATCCTACTAGCATCCTCTCGTGGTTTCTTTTTCGAGTGGCGATCGATTGGGCCGAAAAAACCGAAGATGGAACGAGGGGCATTCGATGCACGCCGTACATTCCTTGCCATCCACGCATCCACTCCTTGGGTCTGGCTCCTTTCGCTTGTAAGAGACCCTTCAAGGCCAAAATGCTGGCTTTTGGGGCTGGTAAGGTAGAGGAGGAACGCAGTGTATCGGTGTCGGTATGGAAGGGTGAGTGTGTTGGGCAAGATGGCCGCGAAGCTCGTCTCACCCTTCTGGGCGTCGTCTTCATTGATGTGCGGGTGCCGGAAGGGCCTGGAGCTATAAACTGCTTCCCTGTCCTTTCTCTGTTGACGGCCTTGTCTTACCCGGCAAGGGGTCAAGGTAAAATTGGCTTGAGATTTCGACCATTCTTCGCGGGCTCGGAAACTCGTAAATGAAGACTGCGAAATCAGGGTTTGGCTCCGAACTTAGTAGCCTCCTTATTCTCTTGCATCAATGTCACTACTTGCTCCTATATTATTAAACAATTTGGTGCAAACCTGTATTTATGCTGATGGTTTATATTTCTGCCCAACGTTACTTATGGAAAATGTCTACTTCTTCGTAGTACCATGCGATCCACACGTGGGTGTGTGGCAGGAGTGAAGATGACAAAACGGACGACTATAACAATATTTCACTTACCCATCTCTTTGCTGAGCTGCTTATTATGTTCTCTTATGGTACACGGAAAAAATGACATTTTAAATCTGTTGACATGACAATCTATCTCTCTGATATTATCGATCTAAGGTACTCTAGCATATGTAATAGCATCTCAATGTAGTCTTAAGGTGCCTTTCATTTTTCACCACCCATTCCTAATGTTTATGCTTACGTATTTATAGATAGTAATTCAATGTGAAAAAATATGTTCCAAAATCCAATTTTCCAATGAATTTTGATCAGAAAAATAACATTTCTCAAATAGCGCAGGGCAGTTCATATAGCTTTTCATGGAATTTTTAATTTGACCTCGAAGTGGATCACAAGGTTGGTGGCAGTCGGACAATATTGTATATAAAATTGAAAGTTTTTTTTTATGAATAACGCATACTTCCTCTGGATTTTTCTTTTTAAAGAATATTCCAAAGAATGTGAAGACGGTAGTTCTCGGGTATTTGACCCTTCATCATATTATGTGACAGTTTAATTTTGATAGAAAGCCAATGAACTATTTTTGTGAACGCATACTTCCTCTGGATTTTTCTTTTTAAAGAATATTCCAAAGAATGTGAAGACGGTAGTTCTCGGGTATTTGACCCTTCATCATATTATGTGACAGTTTAATTTTGATAGAAAGCCAATGAACTATTTTTGTGACAAAGAGTACTGCGCTAATGATTATTGTATTTTGTATGAACATGTGCGTGCGTACATTTAGCCGCAAAATATATTCAACATAAAAGCTTGGAGGTTAGTCCTATCTCCAGTAGTAACTGTCTTCATTATGAATATTGTTACTCCTAATAAACCTGAGTATGTGCAGTCATAAATTTTCATTAAATATAGAAACTCACTCCTTTTTTGCTCGCATAAGATTCTTTGTAACTTTTCAGAAATTCAAATCATATTTTATTCCCCTTATAAAGTGTTCTTGCCATTTTCCTTGCTGTTTTCATTTCCCACACATTTCATTGCAGTAGAAAGATAAGAAAGATATCCCAATGTTTTGCAACCAATCACTTTCTCTCGTATTTTTGCCAAATATCAGCAAGGAAATAAAGTTATCTCCCATTAATAAATATTTTAACGCGTAAAAGTTCTTATATTGAGGGATATAATACTATAAAAGTTTTTTACCATTGATCTAATTGGTTTTCACTAATATTTGTATGGAAATCAAACCTTACTGATAATCAAATTATTTTTTCTTTCGAATTGTTTTTCACCTTCTATTAGAACTTTTGATCTCTTGTACAAAATGTGTCGTTGATCGAGTTCTAACACGATTATTTACATCTACAGACTACCCTCAAGCACTAGGGGTGTAGATTGGGGGTGAATCTTCTGTTTGTGTTTTCGAATAGTGCGTAAGATATAATTTATTCTAATTATCCTTTCTGCAAAATCTAAGTGGTACATTTGGGACATTACTACATTCATAAACGCTATTTCCCAAATTAAATGTACCGGTTGCGCATAAAACAATTTGTTTACATTTTTCAATAACATATTTAACTAGTGTTATTCGATTTCTTCTCCTGGTGTATAAGCAGGGCTGTCATGTTAAATTTGAAATGATGGTTCCATTTCAGCGTTTCGATAATGAATGCGTATCTCCGTGTGCCAGGCCTTCGTATCCTCGAGCTATTTTCTGAATGAAACCGTCGGCTTTAATAAATCGATAGTATCCTTGTCGGCGACTCACGTCAAGTTGTATTTTGTGCCAGTCACGTTGCTTACAAAGGATACATGCACAGATGAGTTCCTCCCTTCTGATATCCCCAATATTTGCTTCACGCTTTCACTTTATTCAAAAATCAAAGTGAATTGATAAAGGTGTATATTCACGGTTATCAAAACCCTAGTGTAATCTTGATCCAGACATTATGACGCGGAATATTGGTCATGTAACATCGTAAGAGCACTCTAAATATCTTAGCGCTTCTTATCGCGATAAATTTTTATTTAGAATGCTTCCAATAATTTTTTTATTCTAATAAAAGATTTCTGATTATATTATTTTTGAAATACGAGTTTTTTTCTTTGTAGGTTAATGGCGTCTAATGTGTTGCTACTTAAATTCACTACGAAGCACTGTGGTCTGAAATCGGATATAGCCGGACAAAAGTCCAAAATTGCTTCTTTTGAGGTACACACTTGAAACTTGTCATAAACGCTCAGAATTGATCACTGATCATGGAACAATAAGCCATTTTTGGATGATCTCATCCGTTTTTGAGGTACAGAGGCCCAAACTTGGCCAAGTTTCCAAAAACACACCCGATCTTGCTTTTCTTCAAAAATATTTGAAGTTAAGCTGCTGGTGGAGTTTTGGAAGGATTTTTATGAAGTAAAAAACATTATATTCCGGTAATATGGTACTTTATCTATATTATCTGTTAGTTTCGAACATTTTGGTTAATATTAGTGTGGTATTACGTCGCAAAATGGCGGACCCTTTTTCCGGGTAAAATTTGACATAAAGTAGACAATATCTTTAGTTTAAGAAAATTGCCACCGCAAAAACTTTCATGAAAGTATTTAATAAAGATATTTTAAGAATGTAAAGCAAAAATCTTGGAAAAAAGTTTGCGGCTGCGAAAATGAACGCAATTTTTCGATCGCGCTTCACGGCACGGCTCCGCGACGCGGGGCCTAGAGACTCGGTGACTCCGTTGGATATTTCAAGTTGTTTGGAACTAATTATTGAAAATTGTCATTTTAACCATGGTATACAGTCTCTATTGACCTGAAATACTATATTGAAGATATTACGAGGATATTGGATTGATCGAATTGATCACTGAACGCGTGACTCTGGTATACATGCTCCGGTTTGGATACTTTACGGATTCTTGCCGCATGTTGGAACATCTTTTGGTGTAGAATTTAAGTTTTCACGCGAAGGGTACCCTACACATTTACCAGGAAAGGCAACAGTCAGAGATTCTTTTTCTACTCCTTACCCTTTTCACACTTGCCGAGGAGGAACGTGCGAAAAGGGGCTTTTTATGACACCGCCCAGCCTTTGACGGTATTTAACGGGTATTTCCGAAGGGCTTTTTCCTTTTCCCTTCAAAAACGCATTTTAGCTGGCAGTTCTTATTTGGATTCGGTGGATGAGTGTTGTGGGTGTAGTGATTTAGTGATTTGCTAAAATCTGTGTGTGTCTAGTGAATTGATTCGTCATTGAATATATATCATATACACGTACATGGAATATACATATATATCATTGAATTAGTTTCTCTGTTTATTTCCTGTGTTGGTCAGCGGTGTTTCTGGTTTACTCAATAGTCTTTCTTTTTCAAGGTTAGTATTTTGAATATAATTTTCAGTATCGCTATTTATTCTTAGCATTTCACTCCGACGCTTATAATATTCCTTTTTATAAAGCTTCACGGCGTTTTTTCGCCGATCTTATATTATGGAAAATATAATCGTGAAAGGTATTCATCGTGCGACTTTCATTACATAATTTTATCTGTCGGATCCATACACAGATTTTTTGTGTTGTCCAGCTCTGAAATGACATCATATCAGATCACACGTTTGGAGCTACACAACAAGATAATTGAGATGAAAGGAAAATCATTGCACGATAAAAAAATATTCTTGCTGGATTTGTTATCTCGGACTTTGAATTTAGAGAATCATTTCGATGCCCTAGATAGTCTCCGTGAATTTCTATGAAGGTTCTTGGTATATTACCAGAAAAGGTGGGAAGAATGTTTTCAAAAAAAACGAGCAATTTTTAGCTCGCAATAATGCATGGCTCAAAGAGCCAATTATTTTTCTGGAAGCAGTCCGTGAGTACCTACCAGGTACTTCTACAATGACCGGAATGTATTTTCTGATTTATTTCTTTTGCCCAATATCATGGACGAAGGTTTTTACATGGAATTTATATCTTAACATTATTGATTCATTAGGTTCATTGGGGCGACCAAAAAAAGGTTTTAGGACTTCCTCAGACAGGTCAAAAAGAAGAAAAGTCCAAAATATTGAAAGTTCATCCTCTGCTGCCGAGCTCGCATTGGCAGCCTCTAGGCAGAGAGGAAGGAGATAGTGCTACCGCTCAACTTCTCACGGAAGTAACGACTACCACTCCCACTAGAGCAAAAAGAATTCTCACTAGGTGGAGGAAAAAAGATGAGATGCAGTCGGAGATGTCGCCAGAGGAGGCTCTATCTCTGATGATCACCACTGAGCTGACAAAGAATCAGTATAATTGCTCCGCTCTTAGTTACGGGCACAACCTGTACCCTAGCTATGTGCGAGTGTTAAATGCCAAAAGCGCTGCATACCCCGAAGGGATACACATAACAGAAAACATTAGCGAAGTGAGTTTACAAGATCTATTGAACCATACAGAATCGCGGATGCGTGCGGACATGCGTTTCCACGACTCTAGCATCCGGCAACAAAGTAAATTGCACATTAATTTGCAAATATAGATTTGATGGGAGTTCGGGCCTTTCGCAATATAAACAGTTGTGGGAAGAAGCAGATACTTCAGATGAATATTTATTTATGAGCGCCATGGTGCCACTTCGTTTGCTGAATGACGCAACTGGTACGAGCTTAAGGCATTTCTTGTTTCATACCTTGTTTAGCTTTGGCCAATCTGATAGCAGTACAGTTGAGTACCAATAATATATGAACTATTTTAGGTGAGATTATCTGGAAAAATCCTCGCCCGTCGTCAATCATATTTTGCCGGCCCATTCGCCTTCAGTGGCTAAAAGAAACCAAGGAAGTTGCTATGGCGGAAAGGAATTATGTACCAAAGCAGATAGACGGCTTAAAAAATTGGAATTGGGGAAATTATTCTGTTAATTTCAGCTTGCTTCTGAGCATGATAGATAGAAAGGTAAGGATTTTTCCTATTTTTAAATTGATGGACAAGTAAATGGTGGTGGATATTGTTAAACAAATCTATAAAAACATTTTTTAGGTATGCAATGCATTGACTGATTGTGCTACTATGAGGTGCTACATCTGTGGAGCGAAAGCTTCCCAGATGAATGATTTAAGGGCAATGAAAGATCGACCAGCAGATGTTACTAAATATTCCTTTGGTCTGTCTAACTACACTGCTATATTCGGTTTTTCGAATGCGTATTGCACATATCGTATCGACTGGAGTTAAAACAGTGGCAGGTGAGAAATAATCCAAACAAGCTGGAAACTGTATTTAAGGTAAAATAAATATCTTTAATGATAAATAAATAAATAATGATAAATCTCTTAATAGGCCCGCGGCAACCTAAGAACACAGCTAACAGAAAAAAAGATTAGCATTCAGAAGGCATTTAGAGAAAGGATGGGGTTGATAATGGATGTGCCAAGGCCTGGATCAGGAAACACGAATGACGGTAACACGGCAAGACGTTTCTTTGATTCTCCAGAGCTGGCCGCTGATTTAACTGGCAATTGTATAAAATGAACCCAACTTCTCAGCAATAGCCACCAATAGGAAAATTTTCTTTCCTTTCTAAGATTTATGTTCTGATGGGATGTGCAAAGGTAAAACTTACAATAGCAAAATTAAATTTCAATGTCGTGTTTACCAGAGTCACGCGTTCAGTGATCAATTCGATCAATCCAATATCCTCGTAATATCTTCAATATAGTATTTCAGGTCAATAGAGACTGTATACCATGGTTAAAATGACAATTTTCAATAATTAGTTCCAAACAACTTGAAATATCCAACGGAGTCACCGAGTCTCTAGGCCCCGCGTCGCGGAGCCGTGCCGTGAAGCGCGATCGAAAAATTGCGTTCATTTTCGCAGCCGCAAACTTTTTTCCAAGATTTTTGCTTTACATTCTTAAAATATCTTTATTAAATACTTTCATGAAAGTTTTTGCGGTGGCAATTTTCTTAAACTAAAGATATTGTCTACTTTATGTCAAATTTTACCCGGAAAAAGGGTCCGCCATTTTGCGACGTAATACCACACTAATATTAACCAAAATGTTCGAAACTAACAGATAATATAGATAAAGTACCATATTACCGGAATATAATGTTTTTTACTTCATAAAAATCCTTCCAAAACTCCACCAGCAGCTTAACTTCAAATATTTTTGAAGAAAAGCAAGATCGGGTGTGTTTTTGGAAACTTGGCCAAGTTTGGGCCTCTGTACCTCAAAAACGGATGAGATCATCCAAAAATGGCTTATTGTTCCATGATCAGTGATCAATTCTGAGCGTTTATGACAAGTTTCAAGTGTGTACCTCAAAAGAAGCAATTTTGGACTTTTGTCCGGCTATATCCGATTTCAGACCACAGTGCGAAGGAGGGAATTAAACCAGAGAGCTAAATCCTTTGTAGTTGTAAATTACCTATTACAAGTTCATCAATTACCTTAGCGTCCATCCAAATCTGTACCACTTTTTGGGGAAATATCCGGTTTCCAAAGCTTAATCAGTTACATTCGTTATCGTGCGTGCCACAGCATTGGTACGTACTAGAAATATATTAGTTTTCAAATTTTTTTGGTACTTATTTCTTTTTTTCGGGGCCAAGATAGACGTTGACAAAAATAAAAACAGCGCTTAAAACTCAATGTAGAGATGGAGTAATGCCTTGACAGTATCGTTATCGTTTCCTGTTTTTAGGTTTACTTAAAACAGGCACTCAATGCCGAGGAATTAAGAGCACTACTTTATCGCTTTTGATGAATTGCCCAGCGCCGAATGCATATTTGCGTTTGCATGCATAAGAGAGTGGGCTTTCGGAAAGAGAAAGGGCACAACGCTTTTTTTCCGAAAACAGAGGAAGATTTACTTTGGGGTGTCACCGTGCCAAAAAATCACGCATTTACATACATCTCCTAAAAATGAGATATCGGATTATGTGCCGTTGAATTTCATTGCGGGGACACCCTGTCGAGGAGCGTGTCGTAGATTTCATCTCGCGAATACGGCCTAGCCGAAAGGAATGGGGGTTCGGGGAAAAAAGTTCGTTGTTTGTGCGTGTGTGTGTTACAGCGAATGTGGAGGCAAAGCCATGGGAGGGAGCCGGCAGAATCTCCGCGGGAAGAAGTAACGTTGGTGTCTGAAGGCGATGCGAATTAGAATTTGCACCAAAGACGTACAACCGTGACAAAGACGACCCATTTTCTAGGAATTTGTCGAAGATAGCTCTTGAGAGTGGCTTTACTTTGGTATTTCTATCTCACGCGAAGCTGGGGAAGAATTTACTCGGACTCGGGGAATTCGGTGTGTGTGGGATGGGGAATAAGTAGTGAGTATGGAGGTCAATGGGGTCGCGAGAGTGTACCAGTGTGCAAAACGTCAAGATGGATAAGTAGTTACCTGGATTTTGATGAAAATTGGAACTATCCAAATTGAAATTATTGAAATTGAAAGCATAGTGTATATTATCCGCCTTTGGTTTCAGTCCCCGATATTCCATTTTGGATATTCCATCTATTCCAGCAGCTGCCTCCACTGGATGCTCTTCGGCGTCCGCTTCTCAGCATTTGCTCTGTTGTGCAAGGAATTCTTGCAGTGGCGATATCTGCGCCTGTCTCTCCCGCCTTGGGTCGGGATTCCCATTATGGCTGCCAGGACATTGTAGTTTCCGGTCCTCAACACGCAATCTCTGATGTCCTCCTTCTTATCAAATTGTATTGCCGAGTGTGTATGAACACGAGGCCAATGTTTTTCATCCTCTAATGCGGATACTTACGCAAGGAAAAGTATTTTTGGAACCACATGCATTCTCAATTTGCATTCATCTAAACAGAAAATGAGTTTCTTTTTTACTAATGAGTGATTTAATAGCGAGCGACACCCGTAACTCCATAATGGTTGAAAAGTAATATTTTGGAGCCGGTGATGTTGGGCGCGAAAAAGCCGATCATTTTTGATACTTCTAACCCTAACCAACCAACTCTAATCCCTAACCAACTATTTACTGCAAAATGTTACTCAATGTTTGAATCTTTACATATGAATAGAACTTTATTTTCAGGTTTTAATACATGGGCGATTACATTACGAAACGCATTAGTTGTGTGTTGACTTGTCTTGATTGATGTGGCAGTAGGACAGCGGCGGAAAGTGGGGGGCAGGGGGAGCCTAAGCCCCCCCCCCCACTCAGAATTTGCCTCGGGCCCTTGAGTAATGAGTAGTCTTCTTGATAAAAATTAAATTTCACTTGTTTCCAGCTTGCTCTTTCCCTTCTGACACATATTCTACCACTTTCATATGCTCTTTTAGCGGAATTTTATTTTCTACCCCCTCCTATCCGCAAAAAAAATACGGGCCCTTTTCATAGGAGCCGGGCCCTTTTCTTAAGAGCCGGGCCCTTTTCTAGGTTGGCCCCACCCAGCGAAAATAGTTACGACGCCCCTGCAGTAGGGCGAGGCTTAACGTTATGCCTGTCCGCGCTTAATAACTTCCAACTGTGTAACAAATATCCCTGATAATATGTAGCTATACATGTGGATTTACACTTTCATATTCGGGTTCCGCTCGCGTAAGCCATTCATCACGTGAGTACCCATCGTGGAGACGGCAAGCTTTAGCAGTGGGCGGAGCCAGACGATGTCCCAAGTCTGCTATAAAGCCATTCGTAAAGCCTTTTTAGGGAGCCTAACAAATCACTCCCGGGACTTGTCTCCGATTGTTTCGTATTGTCCAGCGCCCTTCTTCAACCTAAATCTGCCCCTTGGGGAAAGGGTAGCAGACATTTTTATTGCTGATCATTTTATGCATCCTGGGGAAGAGAGGAGTAGAATTTGGCTACGAGTCAATGTTGCCATTTTAATTACGACTCCTCTGCTGTATACTTTGTCACATCTGTGTGAACAAGTAAATACCCTCATATGTGCATGCCACGCATTCATGCTCGCTTGTGCATATACTCTCATATGCACAAGATTTCGTTCGCATTTACGCGCGTGCACATGAATATTCATCGGCACCTATTCTAATATCGTTTCTGTCGTAGCTGCTCGTGTGAGTCGTGCAATTATGCAAGCTTATGCATATTCGATGGTGACGATTTTGGAGTCCGATTGGGAAAGGAAAACAACCTCTCATTATAATATGCACATTTTTTGCATTGATGTATCGGAAAAAAAGTGAGACGTTTTGGATCCATTTTGGAGCGCAGGGGTGTCAACAGCGAGATTCGAGATGTTCCCTAGGACGCTGCTCGATTTTTTTCCGGTGCCAGGTCGTGAGAACCCCGGCACTGACAGTAGAAAGATTCTCTCCAGTGCTCTTGCACACACATCGCCGCTTCGAAAAAAGTGGAAACTTTTTTTTTATTTAAACCACGGATCTCTTCGCTTTAAGCGCTTGGACCGCGGGCGCTCTCCACATAATATGCATATGATAGACATAAAAACTGTGCTCATCTCCATTCATGCATCCCTAGAATGCAAATGTTAGACGAGGGAAGTGGGCGGACGGGGATGGTTCCCTCCCTCCAGTCGTCGTTTTCCTATGAGGATGTCTGCGGTGGGCGGCTGCGTGGTATGGGGCCGTAGTTGGAGGCTAGGGTTTTTAAAGGGATTGGGGAGTCGGGGGAGGGGCGGAATAAGATTTGAGATTGCGAATTTCGGGGGAGGGCTGGAGTGGAGGAGAGATTTTGGTCGGAAAAACTCCGGATGGGGGTGGGTTCGGAGGAGGAAGGAGGGGAAGGGATGAGGGCGAGGTTGAGTTGACTTCCTGCCAACCGTGGCTATGCGCAAAAGAGATGGGGAAAAAAAGGGAGGCCCTCCAGTGAAAGGACTCGGGTGGAGAGGGCGGGAAGGCATACAAGGGATTGGAGATAAGGGAAGTGGGGAGAGGAAACGGATCGGTGGGGGCGAGAGGGGAAGGAGAGGGTTACGGAGGTTGGGGACGAGGCGGTCGGTTTGCGAGGAAGGCCATGCTCGAATGCGAATGGTTTCGCGCGGACGAAATTAGGACTGTGGGTGCCAGTTATCGCGGTTGATTTTTCTCGAAAATTCTTATAGAATTAATGCTGTTAAATGGCGCGTAGGCTAAATAAATTGTCTGGACATGATTACGGCAGTTCTATCTCCCTGTGGATCGTTTCCTTAGCTTTGCGTACACCATGGATCGACAAACTGTGTCTTGCCTGCGGTGACTACGTGTGTCTCTGGAGTAAAATTGAAAAAAATAAAAATAATATTATTTATGAAGGCACTTATATACAAACTGCGCCTCGCTTGCGGTGACCCTTGGTTACGTGTCTCTGAGGTAAAACTGAAAATGAAAATAAGAATGATATAATCTATTAATATATATATATATTCATGTAAAAATACCAATTGAAATCGTACCTTGAATGACATGGAGCTGCTCAGTAAAAATATAAATAATTGATAGCTGTTGCTGGATGTAATATACATTTAAATTTTCTTTACTTGAATAATGTGTATGGATGGCTCTTGAATAGCTTAAATATCTTTAATTGAATGTTAGGAACAGAAGTTGGCTCTTCCGTCTCAAAAGCAACCTCTGCTTTAGATGGTGAGACTTTTGCATATGGCTTCTCACTCAACCGATTGTGTAATGAGTCAATTTGAGAAACATTACCAAGTGCCTTTTCCATGTGTTGGATTGGTTAGGATTGGATTCTCGCTGTATCCCACATGTAGGTGATACACTGCTGGCACCGCGATTGCATGGGGCCGGGGTGATCCACTCCAGGCAAGCATAGCTGTTTAGTTTAAACAATTCTATCGTTGGCGATAACATCACCCGCTTTTGTTAAGCCAACTGACTTCAATTAGGAAACTCGGTAGTTTCGCATATGTCAAAATTTCCAACGTCAAATTATCAACATGTAGGATTGATATTACGCAAAATTTTATACAGATATTTGTGGTTACAGTAGAATGATCACACGACGCGTTTTATGCGAGACAGTACCTTTCTTAAACAACTTGTCCCCATGTCCATCCTGTTCCAGAAATGTCCCGCTTTCTGTAAGTGTAAGTCCCACTTCACGGAAGTGTAATGTGGGACGTTATAGCAATCTGTAATGATGATTGTTTCATTAAACCATTTGGTTCGGTCAGAGAGGTAGACAGTGTGCAGCGTAGAGCAGCTAGCTTTGTTAAAGGTGTTACGATTTAATAGTGTATCTGCATTAATACAAGAATTATGCTGGGGATCACTATCAGATTGTAGGTTAAAGTACAGACTAAATCTTCTGCAAAAATTTAGAACGGATAGCTTTACTGTAGATTTTAGATATATATTTAAAAAAAAAACCCTGCGTATTCACGCTAGATGCGACCAATAAATAAGATTAGAGAGATAATTTGTCGTACTGATAGATTCAAAATGTCATTTTACCCCCATTTCATAAGAGAACACAATATGCAGCATAACAAAGGGATAGGTAGGTGAAATATTGTTAGAGTAGTCTGTAGTGCATGATGCATGTGTTAACAATCAATACTCCCTTTATTACTAAGTAGATACTAACCACATAGTTGAAAATTACCCTATTATCTAACATGCTTCCATGTAGTAGCCTAGTTGCATGTCAATAGTGCTTGTATGGTGATCTTTACCCCCTGCCACACACCCTCACGGTGGCTTTCATGGTATTGCGTAGATGTAGACGAACCGCTGTCTACGCCTCATTTACTGCCATTTATCAACTCTTAACATCGTTCCGAAAATGTAATCTCAGATTTTTGCAGAAAATCAAGTTGTCTCAACACTAGCATCGTCTTCGTGCTTCCTGGAGGTTCATTGTGTTATAATTTAAAAAAGACTCATAATTCTTCTAGTGACTACTTTTAGCCTTGTGGCGTGAACGAATGATGCCTTTTGTCATCAGTAGCGGAATCAACCTCACCATAAGCCTTTAGGTGATCAAATTACGTAGTGGTCGGAAATTGCCATCTGACTGAGTTGTGTGCGTTGTTTATCTTTATTTAGAGAAATTGTATGTCAGAATCGCACCTTTGGTGTAATCTCAGTTTTAAAAGAAGTAGCGGTGAGATATTATGTAACTTTTCGGAGAGAAAATAATTATTTTAAGATTATATAAGCCGTGGTAACGCCTTGAAAATAAGAATTATTGTAAAATTAAGTTCGTTAGCTGTAGGAAATATTTTATTATATCGTTAATGTCACATTAATGAAGTACGATCGATGACTCTGCTAGTTCCATGATAATGAAAGGAAAGTAGGCATGCAGAAGACCTCGTACACTCCTGTGATTTACTTAAGGAAACATCTTAATGATGAGCGTTCAATCTAAGTTGCCTTTCTCCAGGGGCTGACATTCTACGAGACAACAACCAACGCGAAGAAGTGAAATTAGTTGGCTTACCCAAACTGTTTACATACCTACTGAAAACAGAATATTCTACTAGACAGTGATGTATGCCAGATGTGAAGTCTCTTATATCTTGAATGGAATGTGAGAGCACTTAGTGGAACTTGGAAGGCATAATGGTAAAACGTATTTGTGGGGGAATTATTCATAGAAATTAAAATTTTTGTGCGGTAATCTAGGTCAGGATTTCTATTAATTTTGGAAGTGCTTTCTTTTCCTGCCCATCAACAAATTCTCTACTCACTTTATTCTGTGGACAACCAGTTTCGTGTATCATTTTGGATGTGGCGCTTCAGCTTCACCATTTGTGTTTTTTCGCCACACACCCTGAGGTGGGTTGAAGAGTCAGTTTAAGCATATGGATTTTACTTGTACTTCATAAATATCTGGTGAAATTATATTCGAAGAATTTGAACTCTGTCATAAAATAAGTATAAATAATTTGAGCAATTATGGGAATGCGCTGCAGGAGGATAGTAAAACATGTCTAATCTGGAATAAGAATGTCATTTGGAATCAACCAGGAGCCGACCACGGCAGTCAAGTCGGTAACACGTCGGCTCGTCGACCATAAGGTCACGTATTCGAATCCCATTAACTAAACTACCACCTTGCTATTAAAAGGCATTGATTGGGATTCTCAGAAGACCTGAAGATAGGCTTGTGCGATGACCGATTTTGGTCTTCGATTTTCGATGAAAAAATTTCATCGAAATGCTTCGATGACGATGACTATCGATGAATATCGATGATCGATGAATGTCGATGATCGATGAATTGCGATGATCGATGACTATCGATGATCGTTGTGGATGTCTCGGCAGTTAGGTGTGGGGGGTGTGGGTATTAAGTGAAGATTGAATTGAGTCAAACTTAATTGAGAAGGACAAGGCCTATTTATTAAAGAGCGAAACAAACACCAAGTTACAAATTAAGCAACAACTCTTTGTTGTAGTGTAATACAATTCTCATTTCCGCATTTTCATCGGTGAGTAGATGTCGGTCGTCCAACACGTTTCCTGCATCGCTGAAGAACCGCTCTGACGACGTTGAAGTGGCAGGAATACAGAGGTATTTCCTCGCGTACTTCTGAAGGCGGGGATACACGCCTTCCTTCCTGTCGCTATACCAATGTAGGATGTCCGTAGATTTGGATAAAGCTGGGACCTCCTCGTACTTGTGGAGCTCCGCTAGGAAGGGGTCGTCAGCAGAGGTTCTCGTGTCAGCAGTGCATCACGGCTCATCGACATCAATGATTCGCATCAACTTATCGGCATCGATGATTCTCATCAACATCGATGATTCGCATCGACTCATCGACATCGATGATTCTCATCGACTCTTCGACATCGATGGTCGATGACTTCGATTAATCGACTCATCGCACAAGCCTACCTGAAGGTGTCATAATATATTCAGTTGCTGAAGCAAACATCCCACGAGATTAAAGTTTACATTGTAGATGTATTTCCATCGTTAGATTTGGAAAGATGGAAAATGTGATAATAATTAGGAAAGGTTATTCTATTTTATTAAGCAATATTCACTACCACAGTTTTAAAAAAATAATAAAAAAACGTTTCCCTTCGTAATAGTTCCTTTTTGTGACATATCAAATTTCAATGTCATGTGTTTTTATAAATTTTAGCTGCTGGGGTTGAGTTATTTAAGGGCACACTTGTGCCAGGGATGAATATAACTTTCTTCTATTCATTAGACTTAGTCATAAAAGTCGAGCCAAAAACAAATATATATAACCTTAGTGCTGTCACGGCGAGTAGATAAAGTTCCTTTTGCACGGAAAAAAAGTTTATTCACAAATTGTTCTCTAAAACGTCACCTATAGATAAAGCAGCGGTGGGTGGTGAGGGTGGGGAGACACAATGGTGACAGGAGAGAGAGAGAGAGGCATCGAAGCGGAGTTGAAAACGATAGGGGAAGCATTGTTTTGCGTTTCGGTGAGACGTGTCAACGGCTGAGATTTCTATCGCAAACCGGGGATGAAAGAAGGAGGAGAAATGGAGGTGGAGACTGGAAGGGGTGAATAGGACGAGGAAGGAAGGGGAGACTTCTCCTCCAAAGTGGGGATGTGAAAGGAAGAGAACAGCCTCGGGCCCCGAAAATCCTCGAGTGACGGATGAAAAGTGAAAGGCAGACGAGATTATATCAACGCCGCGACGGTCACCCAAGGAAGTAACCGAGGATGCAGACATGGATCTTGAGCGAAACGTAGGCCACCCGTGTATCTCTAATAAGTGGGATTGGTCGAACCATAAGGGTACGTAGGGATTAAGGGGACCAGTGTTTGTATACCGCGTGGTGATTGTGGCCATAGTTGCAATGTGTCTCAAAATGTATTTGTGGCTCATGTTTCAAGGAGGAAAGGGAATCCATCTGTTGGATCAAGTCAGCCTTCCGACTGACAGTGACGAGTTGGGAGGGGAAATTGTCGTGAGGTTCTAAGTCGCTTGAGTGACATTAATCTCTTCATTGTTTCCATGAAAATTAATATTAAAGGACACTTGATTGGAGCAGTATTACGGTTTAGTGATGAAATCAAAGGTGTGAATTCTAATAGAAAGTGTCAAAGTTAACGTTTTTGTATTCACCCCTATTTATTTATATGAGGGAAGGATATTGCAACTCGTTTCTAAACTGTGACGTTATCTTGTGTTTCAGACGACCTTTTTTTCTCCCTCTCAGTACCATGTAATTCAGGCTGTCAAACTTGAAGGAATTAAAACTTTATATGAAGAACCGAAATACTTGGAAAATAGTATGGATAATACGCCTTAGGAAAATTCGAAAGAGTATTCTTTGTCGAGAATTTTGTTTTGCACCTCGGGAAATTTCACCTAAATTCTAAGTTGGTAACAATATAAATAAATGATCCATCTACATGAACAGAATACCGAATTGGTACTTGTGCTAAATGCTTAGGTCAAGAGGGGAGGGAACGATCTCATGTCCCCGCCACGAACCTTCCTACTCCATCCTAATTTATTTCCGAAACTCTATTTCAACTCTCATGTATTTTGCCTATCCTTGTGCTAATTATAACGCTTCTAGTTCAGTATTCTGTTCCTCAGATGGAACATTAAACCGTGGACCCCTAGGTGCCTCTCGTAAAGAGTTGGCTAAGAGATGCCTACGCCGGATTTCTCTCCACCCTTCCACAGTGCTCTGAAAAATTCCTTCCTGTACCCAATAACCCTCATATCCCAAACGGTACAAAATATCTTTGCTATAGGTCTCCCCTACATATTACGAAATACTATTTTTCACTTATGTGCCCACCATCACCTTTTTTATTATTTTAGTTACTCGCATCAAATTACATATCTCTCCAAATCATCTTCAACATTAGACTCTCACTCCCTATCCCTCCTCACCGTTCTTCTCCACACGCACATCTAAAAAACTTCCGATTTCTGCTCGTTCTTTTTCTGCTAGGGCCAGCTTTTACATCTAAGGCGAAGAGCGGTTGCAAAGTGCGAAAGGACAATCCTTAAGGAAGTATTTTGATAAGCATCTTAAATCGTATTGGTCATATGAAAGAGAAATTCAAAGTAGCAGGGCAACAATATAAATACTGAAAAACGGTAATTGTCTTAGGGTGACAGTTTGTTAAATGCCATTGCATTTAGGTCTTCCTTCCGAAGTGATTTCACTTCATATTAACATATCTGCATCTACACCCATGTCCTACAAGCCACCTCAAGGGTGTATGTCAGGGGTGAACAAAGACCAGGCATTTAATAAATTCAATAAATGAAAAGTTATGGTAGTTACTACAAAAATGGGAAAATTGTTGATTTAACATTAAAAAATGAATCGAATTCAATTCAGAAATAAAATATTTTCATGCAACTATTGCTACCTCTTAAAAGCCATCGGCCTGTTGGTCGGAAACCGCACGGATATAACATTGGATATTTCGTGATAGTCGTGCAAGTCTTTAGTTTTCTTCTCAAGCCAACACAGTATGGGGTCCTATCTAATTCATCCTTTCTCATTCAAATCTTTATATACTTTGTCCATCCAGCTCAGTTTTGTTCTTTCTTGTTTTCTTTTCTCAATCACATGAAGATGGCTTTTTCTCTTCCCTACGTATTGCTCATTTTTCCGCTTAATATGCCCAAACCACCTCATTTTTCTCTCTTAATTTTTTTGTTATAACAGTTCCTCTTGTAATCATTCCTACCTTTATCCAATCTTACCACTCTAGTCATCAACCTCAACATTTGCGTTTCAGGCACGTCCGATTTTATCTCTTGCCTCTTTTTGATCGGACGTGTCTCCCCTGCGTATATCATTACAGGCCGTTACATCTTACTCTTCATCTTACAGTTCACCTCCCTATCACACTTATATATCCCACCCTCTTTCCAATTTCTTCATCAGGACTAGATTCTACAATACATCTCTACCTCTAGTCCTTCCATCGCTTTCTACAATTAAAGCAAGATATTTTTATTTTATGGTGATCGATGGTGACATTTAATCTGGTAGATTTATACTCCACTCTTCCTCTCCATTTAGTGTCATATACTTAATTCCAGATGCGCTAATCCTTATTCTCCTGTTCTCTAACACCCTCCTGCATTTTTTTTACTTTATCTTCTACTCCCTCCCTACTTGTTTCTGCAAACAGTAACTTCCATGTTCCCGTGCTCTTTACGTCTCTGACTAGTACATACGTCACCTAATTGTATGTGTATGGGCTGGGATATGACCATGACCCTTCAGTCTTACCGACAGTGATTAGTCACTCCAGCGCACATCTCCATCAATGCTTGCATATTTTTCTGATACTACCTTATTTATCACGTTTCGCTTCGTCTGTTGTCTGAGCACTCTATCATACGAATCTCAAGACCAATTAACGCAATTTACAATTCCAACAGCATTTCTCTAAATTTTTCTATCAAATACATTGAAGCGAATTCTGCACCAGGTGCTCCTTTTCCTGGTATAAAGCCAAACTGATATTTTCTAATTTCCGTTCTAATTCCAGTTCTACCTACCTTCTACGGTCTCCTCCCAGATATTCCAGGTGTGTGACATCAACTTAATATCCCAATAGTTACCACACTCCTGGATAACCCCTTTTTCTTTGTATGTTGTCACATCATGCTTTTTCCCAATCATCCGGTATCTTCTGCTGCGATAGATCCCACAAGATGTAAATACCATCTTTCCCCAATCCTCTCATGTCTTCACTGATATTTCATAGACTCCTTCAGCATTGCTGTTTTTCCTCCGTCTCAGGGATTGTTTCACTTCTCTCTTATCAGTATCATTCATCATGCCCTCAATTTATTCCCATGCCCATTCCTTCATTCAATCAACGACTGTCTTTGTCAGTCCATCATGTGTTGAGATTTGGCCGATCTTATTTTAAAATCTTTTTTATTTTCAACAAATCCATGAGTATTAAAGGAAAGATATTGCAATTTTCCACAAGTAAAAATTTAAACCAACCAGTTTCGATGATACTACATCATTGTCAAGTGAACCATCTGATACATGTGGTGTAGTAGTATCGAATCTAGTCTGAATAAATTTTTTACTTTATGGAAAATTGCAATATCTTTCCTTTAATATGGAACGTTTCCACCACATCACACCTGTATCTGTTTGTTTAAACCCATGATTGATTTTGAAGTGAAATTTATTGCGAAACATGAATCGAACTATTTGTCCTCGATATTTTGGTTCCAGTTGTAACAAACATTCAATTAGACCGTAGCTGGGTTAAATTATTGTATACAAGAGGAAGCTGTGATTGGCAGTGGCTCTGATGAAGCTGCATGCGCGTTGGTGGTTCCTCAATGATACGGTATTGTTGCAGTCTTAGGCAACCCTTTTTAATGTCATAACTGTCCTGCGATATTTTACGATAAGTTCCTTTTTTCTAATGATACTTTAACAGAACAGTGTATTTTTAGATGATAGTGGTGTGCTGGTGTTGAGAAAGTGCAAGTAATGTAATCTGGTTTGTAGTTAAGCAATCAAAATTTCTAAAGGATAGAAATGGTAATCGTATCACACTAGATAAAATATTAGTTGAGGTAATGATCAATAAACTTTCTTGGTGCTTTCATTACTGGCGATGTAAAAGGAATATTTCAGGGAAACTACTGGCATATGCACAACGTGTAGACCCCCGTGGAACATTTAACTTTTATGGATACTAAAAACAAGAAAATTATCAGATAAAAGTTGCACTATTTACCTATATGAGCATTTTTATCTACATTCCTACTAAGGTATTCCCTTAATCCGCGGAGAATCCATGTTATAAAACCTATTGAAGCGTTAATAGTGAAGATTCATTTTCACGAGGAAATATTTGTACCCACGTTTCTGAAATAGGACACTGCACAGAAACCATTTCGTAATTTAGCACAAACGTACTTTCGTAAATAAATTCTTAAAGTTAAATAATATCATAGAGTAAGTATAATTATATTATGTATACTTACTCTATGATAGTATGTAAATGAATGAAGTAGAGATCTAATTTCCCTTTTCATCCATGAAATGTCTAGAAAACCCAAATTCGAAAGCTGTTTTTATTTCCAATTAAACCTTACTGGCATTATTATTCTCCCTTTGCGAAATCCTCTGAACTCTTTAAGCTCAATATTAATCTTCTCTCCTTCGCTGCTTACTTCCATTCTTTATGAATCTGTCACTATCACAACCCTTTTCTTTTTTACTTTCACTCCATCCTCATCCATCCGCGTCGTGTCCTGTCTGTGGAGCTCTCCACCTTTCACTGATAATAACATATTAAACCCTAAAAAGAGTCACAGTTTCCCAATCAATCTCTGCTCGTCGCCTCAGTCTCCTATGTCTTTCGTTTATTTGCAGCCTCAACTTCCCCCATATTCCCCACCCATCATCCCCCGCCTCTCACCACCCCAATCTAAAATTCCTCCCAAACGCTTTCAAATCACTCAATTCCGCATAAAAAAGCCTCGGGAAGAGTTTTAAGAAACTTCCTTCTCCTCTCCATCCTCAACCACTCATCCTATCACCGCCACCTTCCCGTCTTCGTTGTTAGGGATGCACGGATTCATTCTCTCGTCCCAAAACTCATCTTGATTAATTCCTTAAAAGCAAGGAAGCGTTCTCGGGAAAGTGGGGCAAGAAAATCCTGGATCGCAAATACGGTCACTCGCGAGAGTCTTCCGTCTGAAGCTCTCGTCGAGATCCCATATGTTCGATTAGAATCGTAGGCTTCCGAAAGAGCGTTCCGGGGAAGGAATTCTCTTTAAACCATCCGAGAGTATTTCAGAGGCGTACGCGGAAGAGGTATCGGCACGTTTCCCTAATGGAAGTGGATGTTTGAATTGCCATCTGGGCCTGGTTAAGCTCATGAGGAATGCTCAGAATGCGAGCCATTCAACTGTAAGTAGAACTCCTGAAAACACTTTCTGAATCAAATTGAGATCGATACCCGAGGAAACCAAAGATCACCAAAGATAGCAAGTAAGTGCACAGGACAACTCAAGACTAATAAGATTTGGCATAAATTAAAATAAATTAAGTTATCGATCTGCCGATTCTGGAATTCAAATGGGCATGTATAAAGGCCGTTTTAAATGGCGAATGATCTTGCGAATGATATTGCGAATGATATCATGCGTATGACGTTCATGCGTCGTGTAAAACGGAAAACTCCTCGTGTGAAATTCATTTGCATGATATTGCGATCAAAATTAGAACTTTCTCTAATTTGGATCACATGATTTCTTGAAGGATCGCTTGATACAAGCACACGACCTTCGTCTTTTTTTTTCAAGGAACGAGTAGAGGAGGACTAACATTAAACAAGTGTTGGAAGAAATACAATTAGCTGTTCTTTTCGTAGTTACATAATTTATTGATGTGCCCATGAAGTATTTATAATCGTATATAATTCTTATAAGTAGGTTATATCCATGGGTATGCGCCTGGTGAAGTTCTTTAATTGTTCACGTTTTGGGTGAAGCCGGAGTTTATAATAATATGTAATGTAGGCATTAGATTCTTTTGATCATTCTTGTGACAAGTATGAAGCGATAAAATAGCAGAACAGAAAATGAAAACTAGTATTGAAAGAAACGCATTAAAATATTTCCAACGGCACTTTTCTGTTGTTTCTCATTCAATTTATGAGGATGTGACTTAAGTGTTGTTGTTTGTCACAACTACCACGAAATGGGACAAATTAAAACAAATAGCACGCATCTAACCTTTAAATAGTTCACTTTCTTATACCGAATGATACTCCTACACGCTTCAAGCATAATTAAACTCATTGTACCAAACCTAATGAATTCTTGTTGAGTATACAGGGAACGCTACGGTCATGGATACGATTCAGCCGTCGCTAAAAATCATAGCGTGACAGCTAGCTGGAAACGAATTGAAAAATATTAATATGATGACAAACATGTAAATCAAAGGCTGAACAACGTACGTACCTCTTGTGACAGAAATATCTTCTCTGGTCGTCGTGTCCGATCTTTCAAAATTATGTCTGGTAAGATTTAGAATAGTATGAAATTGCTCTACCGTCTTTCTGAAGAAATTACGATAGACCTCACAGTCCTTTAATAGCAGCTCATTTAAATCAGGCCTCAATTTCTCCTCTCTTACCTGTGTCCTTCTAGCTCCGGCAAAATTGTGGCTGCAACCATCACTGAAAAAAAAGTATTCTTAAATTAAGAGGAAAATATTCTTACAGCTGTCATGTAAGTCGATATTCCAGGTTTTAGAGGATTTTCTTACTTGAGTGAGTCGGAACTACTGCCATCTAGCGGTCACGGCCGGAAACTTACAAGGTTTAAGAAAATGTTCTCAATGTTAGAATATTTTTGTAATCGCTATCGTTAGTGATAAATGACTTTACAACATATGGACACGGGTATTTGCACCATTAAAACATTTCCCCAATTACAATTTTGTGTCTAAAAGTAAGCATGATTGAGTACAGAACACAGTGGTATTGACGTGTATCGCCAAGGATCCCGTGGCCCGTCCGATGAATATGGCGATTGACGTACATTACTGAGGAAACTCTTATTCATCTCTCCTGGAGTTGAAAGAATATCAGTTATGCATATTCATAACGGCCATGTTTACTTTTAGCCACAATGGTTATTGGGGAAATGTTTAAATGGTGCAAATACCCGTGTCCATATGTTGTAAAGTTAATTATCACTAACGAATTCATGCAAGCCAGCAGCTGTATACATACGACCTCCCATCTATAAGTCGTTAACGAAGAAGCGCTAGGTTGCCGTCGTCAAAAGTAGTTCGTCAGGTCGATTAGGTAAAGTTGGGTAAGCACACACGTGTGCGTAAATGGTTAAGAATTGTGACTTGCGCATTAAAAATGCAGGTCAATCTGTAATAATCATTTTCTTTTAAAATTTTCATACTATAGGTGTACTCATGCCAGTAGTGATTTCTTTTGTGAAAACTAATTTCTTTCGCTAGGTACATGGGTACAGCTCCTTTGTACAATTGTGCTATCTGGGATACTTATCTCCCAAGAGGGTATTCTTACTTTAAGAATACAGGACGCTATTCCATGTTAAGAGAATATTCTTAATTTAAGAATATTTTTCTTGTGGCTACCACTCTAGTGGGATCCCCTCTTAAATCAAGAAAATATACTGGGCACCTATTGAAGTGGGATCTACTCTTAAATCAAGAGGGCGCCTCTCGATTTAAGAAAATCTTTTTTTCAGTGATTGTAACTGACACTGTAGCAGTGTATAAGAAAACTTAACCATGCCGATCCATCATTAATGGTTCTACTTCATTTCAGGTTAACTCAGTTTCTAAAAAGTTTTATTTAATGGATATTGTGATAATTATGTATACACCATTCCATCCATCACGTAAACGTAAACAACCCATGCCTACCATCGAAATAGTTCAATTAGAATTCAAAGAATTAATTCAAATGATCATTTGCCGTGGAAAACGACGTGTAAAGCTGAAGCGATTTCAGTCATCCCTTAAATTCATTCCTTTATCCATTCCCACCATTAAATTAATTCATGCGCATGATCATTCACCGTGTAAAACGGCCTCTGGGGTGAGTCGAAGAGGTCTCACGCCTACATCACCGATCAATATTTCATGTTGTCTATCGAAAATATTTTGAAGAATTCTATTACGTGACGTTCCATAGACAGAGTTTTTTGGTAATAAAATCAGCCCGGAATCAGTGAAAATATTATTTTTCAACTCAACTTGAAGATTATTTTCATTATACTTTCATCTTCCTCCAGTTATGGTAGCGTTAATTTTGAAACTGTATTATTTGATGTCAAAAATGTATTCAATTAACATTGGCAACCCCAGAGATTTATGATCTTTTTTAGTTGTATTGCTTCCGATATTACGTACATTACTCAAATATTTCCGGTAATAATGGCACCTAGTATGATTCCCATGCTCTTTACGGTGGGAGAGAGATTTGTTAAATTACTCAGTACGACGCTTATCTATATATCTATCTACAGCATTTTCTCCAATATCAGAGATGAAATTGGTCTTAATATTTCTCAAAATATAACCTTATCGGAAAAAAGATTTGTTTCAAGTGTACTTAAAAAATTCGTTTGAATACATTTTTTTTAATTTGCCAAAGACTGAGGTGGGCATACTTTCCCATTCTTTTTGGCGGGCCCAATCACCTAACTGAGATATATTTATTAGTTGATTAATAGGGCGTTACCAGTAGCGCTATCAATGCAATGGCAGTTTAATTGCAGCCGTGCTTCGCTTAGCATTTCTCTCGTTGGGTAATAGACATCTTGAAGTGGATTGCTTTCTGTCCAACTGGTTCCTACTCTTCGATCTGTCTGTTATGAGAGGTCTTTTATAGTATAGTTGTCTCCACTAATGTATCTAAAGAAGCTATTGGTATATATAAGCCGTTACACTTCGCCAAGGTTGCAGTCCACATGATGTGAATAAAATTCCGTGTAAGTTCCTAAATTTTTGGTAGCCTTGGTGCGCGCCCGTGAAATTTTTCTGCGTAGTTATTGACTTGATTTGTTGGTCTAACTCTCCTTGCGCAGTTGGATTGAAATACACCAAGTTTGCGCACTAATGAATTTCCATCTCTGAAGGTTTTTTGTGGAATTTGTTCCGGTGACGAATTCTTCTAGGGAGACAAATTTCGTGCTCTAATTGCGTAGCATAGACTCGGTATCTTTTTCGCGGATCATTTTGTGATGCACACCATGGTGTTTGTGGCGGCATAAACGAGCCCCATGTTCCTAAGTGCACTCCACGCTCCCTCTCTCATTTCCCACTTACGCATGCGGCGAAGGAGATGAAATTTCGAGCCTATGCAAATACCCATACGATGCTGTAGCTCCCGCGGGTATTAGTTCGACCAGAATTAGGCGGGAGCAATAACGTTTTGCCCAGGAGAAAGGGCGGGGCGATCGGCTCACCATCTCCGGTAAACCCGGGAAATGAACCGAGAAAAATCGGATTAAAGAGAAAATGGTCCAATCACGCCATCGATTCGCGCTAGGGAGGGAACGCTGGAAGGTGAACGGAGAGGATGATAATGAGGGTTTCCTGAGAGGCTGAAGGAACGTTTGGAGGCTGGTTTTGGGAGAGAGTGAGAGATTCGAGACCAACGGTGTGGAGAGGTTGGTGGTGGAGCAGGGAGATTAAGGGTAGAATTGCAGCGTAAGCAGAATATTCGCACGTTTTCATCGTCTAGTGCGCCAAAAGTATTAGGGATGAAGTTACCGACACCTCCATCATCCCTGAAAAAGAACTTCTCTGTGATCGTAGAAGAGAAGAAGTACCTCCGCATTTCGCTATTACATTGGAAGAGTAACTCTGTATGGATTACTTTTTGCTAGGCTACGGTATGGCATTAGCATTATATATCTGATTTTTTTAAAAACTCAATTAGATACTTAATTGCGATTGCCGGTGAACTTAGTATAGCATATGAACAGTCTCTCTTTAGGGAGTCTTCAATTGATCGCACAAAAAGAGTTTTTAGTGTGTTAACTTCCACAAGGGTTAAGACGCGCTTGGTATGCCTCAAGGAAGCGTGTTCAACCTACTATTATCCTCTCTGTATTCGTATCCCTTCGTTTTTGCCGATGACACTGCTATGTATAGATAAATTCTTAAGGATTATCATGAGAGAAGGTTAACGGGGGAAATAGTCGAAAAATGGTGTGTTATTTAGTTAATTCAGCTTGAATGAATACGTGTTAATGAGCTCTCGGAAAAAGAGCTGGTCCTTCGAAATACCCTATTAGTCTAAGTAAAAATTGAGAGCGTAGAATCAGTCATTACCTTTCATTGGAGCCTGCACCACGGAACATATGCGAGAATAACATATCCGGATGAGAGCTGACCCAGAAATCCGTCCATTAGAGATTACTAGGAGTGTTCTCGGAAAATGTGATTAAAATTAGGGGAATAATTCTATTTCTTCCTCTTTTGGCCTCAGTAACAGTACCTCGCCAGTGGGCTGGTTGAATTTGGATTTAGGACGTGTATGGAGAAGATGGTCAAGTTTTAGAAAAAGGTCGTCATGAGAATCGTACCATTGTCTTAAGCCGATGAGAATAACTCTGGTAAGAATTTATTTCTAATCAGACCGCAAGTTACAACTTAGAATTAATCTTTGAGGTAAAATCGAAGCCGTTTAGTTATCCTAAATATAAAAGTATATTGGTACTCTTAAGTGTTATGGAAGGTTTAATGCAAGAACTCATTAGAGAGAGACTGACGCGGAAGTAGAGTTTTAAATTAATAGAAGGTTAATGAAGGTGATTTAGAATTCCTTGCGTTGTAGTACATACATTCGAAAAAAGATCTCGAATATAATTACTTATACTAGACGCGTCCTTAAGTATGTCCAAACGTCTACTTCACATATCGTATTCTACAAATGAATTCAGTATATCTCAAGAAAATGAGTTGAAATCCATGTGAAAACACTTGTTATTTTCCTTCAATATGATGATACCAATCAAGTGATACCCATTAAAATTATGAAAGTTATTTTCGGGAGAGTTCCGTGCGTAACTCTAAAGCAAAATAAAAATTTATACAATCTCCTTACCTCGGTCTCTGTCATCGTTTCCCTTTTCTTGGCATATATGCTCTACCTAATGATTTGATTATAGCTGTTTTTATCAACTTGGAAATGATGATATTTCATACCCTGTTATATTTTTCTCATGAGATACTGTGCACTGGAGTAAGTGCACAGTATCTCATAGTATAGACCTTTTTATTTTTTGGTATAACTTATTCGTGTTAATTTAAGTAGGCACGATAACTTTTGTTCTTAACTTGTATTGTTTATTTCATCATAGACTTGATAATGATACCCTAGCACAATAACGAAAGTTAACTTATGTTATTTTTTGTACAGATAATACAATAAAAATCTGTCTCCTTTCCAGCAAATGAAGGTCGGAAAGGTACGAAATCAGATACTGAAATAAAGAATAATGTAGTCATTCATCGCCAGCCTTCATATTCATCCTGCATTTACGGAAATTACGAGTTAATATTTGGATTATTTGGACCCTCTGTGATGGACATGAAGCCGGTTTCCTCCTTTAAGTGCTTAATGTCTTCACAATTAATGATCTGCTCAATTACGCGCTAGCAAGAGATGAGACTAAAAACAAATCTGGCGAGTAATGCATGTTGCTCGCGCGCAAAAAAAATTTGAAAAACCAGACTCACAACATTTCACGGAAGCATCTTGCATCCGCCTCACTCTCGACACGGATTTTGCGGGATTGGGGTAAATGGGACGGAGAGGGGTCATGTGGACGGACGGTGGGGGAGGAGGGAAAATCGAAGCACATACCAGTCGGGACTTGACGTGCCCCAGGCTGGATTTCTCTGGTTGCTTCCTGGGAGAGGGCAGGCATCCTCGCTGTGATGCGACGCAGGGACCAGCATGGAAGTGACAACACAGTGGGTGGAGTTGTCAGTTTGTTCACTCAAGAGGTGGAGAGTAGTTTGCCTTCCCACACCCCAAGGCTGCTATGATTATCGTGTCACAGCATCCTCTTTCGAATGGCTATTTTTCGTACATCCGATATAAATATGGCTAAGTGGTTGTATTTGTTCTGGAAAAGTGACCGACAGCTTAAGTCATTTGAGCCATTAACGATTGGTGGGTAATTGGGTGGAGTTAGGAATATTTTAGGAAGTGAAGGAAGGCAGGAGGGAAACCCAGCGTCGGCATTGGCATTGAAACACTGGATACTGGTATGGGAGCCTCACGAGGTGCAAAGTTTACTACCTACTCAAACTATTGGAAAATTACAGTGCACGAATTTCGCTCCCGTTCAGTGGGTACTTATTTCCTTGCTTCACGTCGGTGAGTGAGAGCGCTGTGAAGAGAGAGGCTCATTGAATTATTACACGCTTCACTCGAAAATATCCTAGTTTCAATATTTTCTAGCAAAATATTTTCAATGATTAGCATAGATTACTATACCATTTACCTATCTGGTGTATTCCAATAAACCTATGGTGCCAATAAGTTTACTCCGAAAACTATTGACTGAAATCTATTTAATTATTCGTAAAGGTAATACATGTATCAGAAGTAGCAAGAACAAGGGGGAGTCCATCAGGCAGTCGTTACTAAGGGAAAATTTTTCTCTGCTAAATTATTTGTGGTTATAGAGGCAGCTAGTTCTGATGAAACATTTTTATAGCAGTTTTACGCCAGCGACGTATTGAGGAAAATTAGGGCATTACAAGACAACGTAAAGAGCGTACACATTTGTGCTCCGAAATTTGTGAATAAAGAAGCAGCTGAACCACCTGCAATACCTAAATGATCTTCTTTTGAACATGCCACCATGCATAGGGTATATTCTTAACCATTACGGTAAAGAAAGTTATAAGGTTGGAAGTAGTCTCGCTTTACCCCCATATGCAACGATGATATGAAAGAATATTTTGGCTTCTATAGACGGGTATAATTAGCTCCCATAATATTTATTTTCGAACACACATAGTTACTGGTAATTAGTTGAGTTTAATGGAATGTGGAGTCAGCGAGGACCAGAAGTAGGTCAGAAGAAACTTATTTTGATTTTATATTCAATTTTTTAATCTTGAGAAAGGGACATTCAAGCGGGTTTTTTGTTTTTCAAGATTTAAAGTGGTCCTCCGTAGAGTCCCACAAATAAAACTGATATGGCATTTAGTACCAATGGAATTACGGACAAAGTAGTGGATTGGATGAGTAACTTGCTATCCCATTGCATTGAAAATGTATAAATCGAGGATTAGTGTTCCGAATTAGGTCAAATTGCCACAATATAATTTCCTGAATTAAAATAAATAATTCCTCTCTGTTCCATAGTCATATTAGCGACTTAAATACACATGATATAACATTAGGTGCACTCTATTGTACCTACCATTGTTTGCATTAATGTACTAAAGGCCTGTTTGAAAAAGTAATTCAACAGAGTGATAATTAATTTACCGTGGCCTTTTTGTATTGAATAGCATGTTCTTTTTTGCCAAATGCGTATTTTTCCTGACTAGTTTCGAAGCTCAGCACTATTATCAAGGGTGATTCTCTCTTAGGTTTTAATAATTTAATGAAGTTCCCATGCTTAAGTATGGATACTTTATTTTATGCATGGAACATTACTAAATTAAGCAAAGTAATGAAGTTTTATAGAGATAAGGTTATATTCAGATAATGGAGAACACTTACTGACGCTGGAGGAACAGCATAGGTGGATGCATAGTATTTTAGAGGAAAATAAAATATCTTTTACTCGTACAGCCACCCACGAGATTCGTAGAAGAAAGATATGTTTTCTAGTTGGGGGAAACTAATGAAAAGGTACTAGAGTCGAAATGTCAAAGAAAGGCTAGTGAAAGGTCAGCGGTGGAAAGTGTCCGCGTAATGTGTTGTATGTACCGGAAATTTACCGGTCGATTTAAACGGCAAGAGGATTGTAATAAACCGTCGGCCTTTGAGATGAAGCTTGTGAAGAAGGAAATAGGGTTGATGGAACGGAGAGCGAAAGAGGAAGTGCTGCAAATGGTGGAGGAGGAGAAGAAATTAAAAAAAAAATCAGTGGGAGTGAAGGCGAAGGAGAATGGTAGCATGTTGATGGACGTGATGCAAGGGAATATGCTAATTAAGCTGGAAAGATGGAGAAGAGGAATGGGCAGTTTGTACGATATGATGAGAGGTTGGTAGTATGTGAAGGTGAAGAAGAACATCAAACTCACATTATGAGATTAAGTTATCGTGTTTATCTGGATATTTACAAGTTGTTTATTATGAACAAAATATTATTTATTATGAAAAGTTCATGTTTTCATGAAGCACAGCCGATAGCAGTGGACGTTACACCGGTATTTGTCGTATCGTTGGGATCGTTTTGCACCGAGTTCACTCGGTTTTTTACTCTCTTAGCCTTCTGTTATGCACGGCCGAAATGTTTTTGAATTTTACTCAAGGTCTACTCTTACCTCGGATCTGTTACCAGAGAATTTTTACTTTCGATATCAAAGATTCCTCGCATAGGACTGTTGTTGCCGTCGCCAATGGTATCTTGTAATTCAAAAAGATGTGTTTTATAGTTTTTCGTGACTTATTCACTCTTGGTATTTTAAACATTACATTATTTCCATATTATAATGCAGTTTTTAGGTGTTTGTAGGTTTTGCTTTCACACTCTTGTTTAGTCTGTCGTAATTTACAGGCTTACGAATAAGAGATAATAAGTGACGCATTATAACTAATAACCTTTCACTAATGCTTTCACTAAATTTCCTATGCAAAAAAAGAACGCTGCAAACTACGCATGAATACATTCACATTTGTTTTAGATGCAGGTAAACCATATACTGGGCACTTTTTAATTTACTATTGGCAAATATGTCCATGTTACAAACTATTTTGTTGTCGACTGCTGTGAGTTAAATAGTAGTTGAATTTTTCTCTCATCTGTCATGTATGAACTTAGCAAAAGACTACCTAATCAGCTTTATATGACAATGGCATTTAATCAAGTATAGTAATGTTGGAGAATTGGTGCTATGATGTGTTGTTACCAAAAATGGTATTTTATCTTCGTAATTTCATAGTGTTGCTCATATTTCCTTTGTGTAATTCACTGAGGTAAACCTATTATGGATTTTTCTGCTAAGTCACCCATAGGGTAAAAATGAATCTGGAGTGGATTCATAAAATATGCGTGAATTAATGAAGTAAATTCTTTGAATATCTGCTGTATTTATAATTGCGCACATGTTTATCAGGTGGTGCAGAATTTTCTTAAATTTCTGAAGACGTTGTCGCTTAAGTTATGCTGAAACTGTGCTTTTATCTTCGCTCATTGCAAATTTCATTTCAAAAGCATGCCTTGTGCTTTCCACCAAATTAAATGACACCCTACCACGTGCTTATACGCATAAAATGCTATTCTACAGTATCTTTCGCTCTCTCTCCAATCGCCTAAAATCTCTTATCATTTTGAGGGTGACTATATTCCTATACTCTTGCGTCATGTCAGAAATAAAAATTATCAAGTATAGTTTTTTGCATCTCTTATATTTGCTTGACAGATTTTCATGTGAATGTATTTAATGAAAATTTTAGCTTGATCTTACAACAGTTAATTTAAAAATACCTATACCAAAGCGTTATTTATGGACGAAAAGTAATATTTCAGGATAATATTTAATACTCTGAGGCAGAATTGTGTTTTAAATTTTTATAATCACTTCTTTAATCTACCGAAAACAATTCTTTTGAGGTTCTAGTAGTAGTTTTGCGAAATTTGAATACCCCGGAGTGTTCAGGGCCTAACTTTGTGTAATACGGCGGATGACGGCACTCCCTACCTATCTCTTTTATCTGATTCCATGGCTTTGATTGTGGATACTGGACAACATGGACTCAGTGCTATTCAGAAAATTCAAGTTGCAGCACAAAACTTTGTGAACCAAAACACTCCATTGAGATGGAAACTAACCTCGCGAACTGTAAGCTGGCGAATGAGCTGCTCGCCGTTGTAAGTCAACCTTGTGTTTGCTCGCCTCCACTCTGCGAAACGAGGGTCCCTGCCCTCGCAAAAAGAGTTTGGATCCGCCAACTTAAAGACACAATACACGCACGTTGACTACTTCTTCCACTATGTTTACCATCGAAGCACTGTTTCTGGAACTACCTTCGTAAACTCTACTCGCGATTTCTTAGCCACTGCCCTTAAAGGATTTTCACGGGGCTTTCAGCGCCATTGTTTCGAGTAGACGCCGAAGAGGATGCCGGGAAGAGACGGGGAAATGGATAGATAGGATTGGAGAGGGAAGGAGGTAGATGAGCGAGGGAATGATTGCGGAGAGAGCATAAAATTTAAGCACGGGTGGTGCAAGAAAGGGGATAGGGTGGGTGAGATAGTGCGTTAAGATATGATAAAGGGGAAGAGGCGCTCGCGATAAAAAGGGCCGAAAGGAAAAACGAGCGAATGAAGCTGGCGGGGGAAAGGGGAGGGGGTGGAAGAGTGGGTGGGTAGCGTCGGGAAATGTGGAAACGTCGTTTGAATATATTGCGATGCACGTAGGGAAAAAGGGAAAGCAAACTATTCGGAGTGTGGATGTAACGGACGGGGAGAAGGCTGATGACTTGGGGGATTCAAGGGATGGAGAACACTTCGGCTCGCCATGTGCTAGATTTTGAGCTCCGAGTCTCGCGAAAGTCACCCTGGGATTGAGTGAAATTTTCAGAAAGAAAATATATTCAAGTGCATTACCACCGCATTACAGGACCATATGAGCATATTGACGAGTAATTTTAATGAGGGTGGGAAAAGACTGTGATCTCTTTGAAAGAAATAAGGGAGGCGTAAAAACCGGTGTAAGACCATCTTAGGATTTTTAACAATTGTTTATACTTAAGCCTTGTCCGAATACACTGCTGCCTAAATGCTCCCTTCGTTGGGTGGATCCATATTGTAATGTGTCCAAATCCGTAGGCATAGTTTAGTCACCAAATTTGGTCATGTAATGTTGCCTTCAGCAAAGTGAGCATATAATGCGTCCTTGAAGCATTGAATTTCAATCCACATTGTCAAAAGCCTTCTCTAAATCCACGGATGCAATGAACGTCGGTTTTCCCTTCTCCATTCTCTTCTCTATGAGCATCCTAAGGGCCAATATTGCTTCTCTGGTTCTCTTACTTTTCCTGAATCCGAATTGATCTTCATCCAGGAACTCCTCTGATTTTCGTTCTATTCTTCTGTAGATTATCCAGTATCTTCGATGCATGTGCCGTCAGGCTTATAGTCCTAAACTTTTTAGCATTTCTCCGTTCTCATATCTTTGGGAATAGGAATGATGATGTTTTTCTTCAAGTCCCTTGGAATTTCTCCTGTTGAGTACATGTTGCAGATGGTTTTGTAAAGATGAGTTAATGTCTTATCTCCTACATTTTTAATTAGTTCTGCAGGACATCATCAATACCAGAAGCCTTATTCATCCGAAGGTCCCTTACTGCAGCGTTGAATTCCGATCTTAATATTGATGCTCCCATATCATCCTTTTCCACTTGCTTTCCTTTTGTGCTTAGATATTTTCCGTTGTATAATAATTCTAGATAATCTTTCCTGTAGGCAGCTTCCACCTTTCCAAGTGCAAGGTTGCTTTGTACATCTGCGCATAGAGTCTTCATCCACATCTCTCTAGCTTTCCTTGCTTTGCGACTTATTTCGTTCCTTATTCTTTTGTAGCAAAGCTGCCCTTCTACAGTTTTCGCATTCTTGTACTTTCTTCTTTCTTCAATCAAGTCTAAGACTTCCTCCGTGATCCATGGCTTCTTCTTGGCAACTTTTCTTCTTCCAAAAACTTCTTTTGCGGCTACCTGTTGTCCACATTTAATGTTTTCCCAACGCTCTTCCACTTATTTCTCATTCAGGTTCTCTCCTGTGTTGTTTCCTACTGTGGTTTTAAAAGTCAGCTGATGTTGAATCTCCTTCAGTTTTTCTACTTGCCATATATTTTTCTTTATTTTCTTCAATTTCTTGAACTTTAGATGGCATTTCATCATCACTAAATTATGGTCACTGTCGATGTCTGCCCCAGGGTAGCTTTTGAAGTATTTCACTTGGTTTCTAAATCTCAGCTTAACTAAAATGTAGTCTATTTGGCATCTTCTTCTGTCTCCTGGCATTTTCCATATTTATCTTCTTCGGTTGTGATTTTTAAACATTGTGTTAGTAACCACTAACATGTGTTGTTTGAAGAACTCCATCAGTTTTCTCCTCTTTCGTTTCGGATTCCCAATCCTTATTTTCCAGTTATTCCATCTTGACCTTCGCTGACGATAGCGTTCCAGTCTCCTAAAATAATTAGGTTTTCTTCTCCTGTTACCTGTTTTATAACCTTCGTGATATCTTCGTAGACGTCTTCCACTTCTTCATGTTCATAGTCCGTCGTAGACATGTAAACCTATACCACTACGGTATCTACAGGTTTGGTTTCGATCTTCACCATTATCATCCTTTCATTGTACTAGAGCAAATGCAACTCCTCGGGATAAAAATGTGGTCGTTTCCCATTGATTTCCACATCGCAGCACTACAGCCGTTAAAGTAAATGTTACCACGCCTGTAGTGAAATCAGTGTCGCTGTACCGACCTCTGTGGTCTCCACCTTCACTCATATGAAGAAGAGCTGCTGCCCTCTCCGGGTGATGAGAAGTGTAATTATTGGCGGCCTCCCGTCGCCAAGTCACGGCATCTTCACAGGTTCTGTATTATTTATGGGCCTACCTTACCCAGGGATAGACAAATACCCCCTCGGAATGCCGTCGCTTTTTGTCCACGACTGCTTATTCGAGGAGTAAACTCGCTTATCTCGCAGCTAACCTCAGTCGACCCACCATCCACAACCCGGTGGTCGCACTCGGTGGCTTTAAGCTCAGCCGCAAGCTTAAAGCCTATAAAGAACTATAGCTAAGCATGTAAATTTTCAAAATTTGTATAATTTTAATGGAAAAAACATATTACTTCATCAACTGAGCTAAATTTGGTTTCTCCCAGGAATATCGGGACATCTAGGCTTTGTAATGTTAAACATGGCATAAATGTTGAAACATCTTACCGATACAGCGAGTAGCTGATAAAATTATAATCAAATAGCAATATTTCCTTGCGCGAGCTTGATGAAAGTGTGATGATATATGTTAGAAAAATATTTTTTAAGAAAAAACAGAATTTCTCCGGTAAGCATCTTTTTAGCTCCAAGAAATTAGTTGCAGAAGGAAAGTACTTGAAAACGTCCTAGATGCTTGAACGATAGATAATCACGATTCAAATTTTAGCTAATTATTTAATTTGAAGTGCTATTATTTTACCGTAGGCTGTGGCACAAAAGTTTTCTTCCGAATCCAGGCTCCATTTAGTCATTGACGAATTCAGGCATCTTCGATAGCCAATGGCATGTGGATAATTCCTAATGGCTATAGAATTAGTACACAGCAATTCTATAGAGATTAAGTGACGGATTCTCTTTTTTATTGTTTTGTTGGGAATCTTTCTGGTGATATTGAAGACAAACGAGCTGTTTTCCACGCAAATTTTACCATTTCTAGAAAATGTCAAAATTTTCATTATCAATAAATATGACCTACTTGGTAACAACGTTGTGCTTTTGAAACTGGAAAATGAAAAAAGTTTTATAAATTAGTTTTATGTTTTTCTGTTCCTCAAAGTGTGACCTCAAGCAGTTGAAACTATCTCCCATGTACTAATTTTAAAAGATGTATCAGTGATTTAGGAAATACAGACGTGTCAGAATCCATGTTTTAATTTAATTTAAAATTACATGATGAGGTGAGACTAAACAAACTCAGGACCTTTAATTTTTTTTATTAAGAGAAACTACTTGAAAAAGTTCTAGGCAACTGGAAGTTAGAATTAGCTAGAATTTTCTGGAATTATTTCATTAGTATATTTCATTACATAGTTTAATTATTAGTAATTATATTTTGATATCCACGTCAAATAGTTCATTTCATTACTTTTCTTCATTACTTTCAGATAGCATGCGTTACCGAAGAGCTGTATCATATATTGCATACGAAAGATACAGTGTAGTCCAATATCGCGGGAGTCTTAATCTAATATGATTATCCTACTGTTAGTAATTTGTCCTTTGTCGAAAATGAGGATTCAATTTCATGAGTTACGATCCGCCTAGCGCTGGATGTCACGAATTTGTGTTTTACTCGTTGAATATGTTAATTTTGCTTTTGTATTTCTCTGTTGAGTTCAGCGTATACGACAAACAATATTTAAAGAGTTTATAAAGCATTTGCTTTCAGCGAACAATTCACACAGAGGAATAACTCTTCGATTTGCGTAGCGAAACTGGGAAATCTATGCGCATTACTTTATTTAATTGTGTTGCTTGCCAGTCTTCATAAATCAATATTTAATTCTCAATCCGATTAATTTTTTTCATTTGGAAGAATTATGACGTGTTCAGCAGGTGGTTGTATAACAAACACGTGAATGGGAATCTCCATTACACTCGCGTCGGCTAAATATAGACTTAATTTTTCATAATAAGTAAAATTAAGTGAAATTGAAGCCGATATAGGTTGTAACAACGTTAAGTGAGTTTTAAGATATCTGTAACCTTACGTTGGACTCTATTATTGACGTATGATTAGAAAAACGTCCCAACCCATGGAGTCAAATATCCTCCGTCCTATGCTCTATAGTACACTGGAACGATATAGATGTCCTACATCGTCCCATTATACATCAAAGTACACACTGATAGGCAACTTGCAATGCCATTTTATTGAATTCTAGGATTACGAACAACCTTAATTGACCTACCAACTGATATGCGCAACAGAAAGATTAGTCACAGTTACTAATGCGTCCATCCTTGTGAATTCCGCTCAACAGAACTCAGGTGGATGCTTTTTTTCGTGGAAATCTTGATAATGATTTATTTGCTGTATAATTGATGTGTCTAATGTAAATTTGTGTTATAATTATTGACTATAATTGTCTGCGTGTCATTTATTATCCTTTGTTACTGTGGAACTCGCTGCAAATCTGATGTTGTTACACCTCATCTCTCACGTACTTGACGATTTTGCTTTGCTGCTTGAAGGTGGCTTTCAGGGTTCTCGGTAGTGTATATGCACAAGTGTATCCGTTAATCCGAAGACTCCTGTCCTTTCTCAACCCATGGTGTTCTTTCTCATCATCAAATGGCGCCTTGTAGTGTGAATTGTATTATTAATTGAGGTGTGAACAGTTTACCTCAAGGCATGTGGTGCTTTTTTTGTGAGCGATATCTATCCAAGATATTTTATACTAGTAGAATGTAGACCCTGATGGAAATCTCCCTACAATAATTACCTTGAGCATAGGAAAAAACAAGGGAAAAATTGAAATTTCTTCAGGAAAAAATCTTATCCAGAGAAATTCTTTTAAACTCTCGGGAATTTTTCCCTCGAAATTTTTTACTTCAACAACGAAAGAATTTGGTCAGAGATTTCACTATAAAAATGCTATTTTAGGGAAAATATTTTTCAGAGAAAGGAGCAGTAGCGTCATCATTGGTTGTTTAACTGGAGTTCCCATTTGTAGTTCCATGAAGTAAATCAAGAGTTAGTGGAAAGTTCGTTTAGTTGAAATTAATTGCTGTGGGAAAACGCATTCATCAAGTGTCCTGGCCATCCACTCTTCTCACTGAAGGCCGTCAGTTGCTGAAGGGGGTTGCGAAGAAAAAGGATTATCCTGCTAGAGTATTATGCAGGTATGACTTTGGATATCCTGGAATAATTATTTTATTATCGTAATAGTCTTAAAATGCCTAAACCCAATCAATTAATCTGTTAAAGTTAATACAGATTATTACACCAGTTCATATGAGGGGTGTGAAGACACCCAAAGATCCAGCTACATTTTATTAAAGCTTAATGGATATGAATGATAGGAATAATTAGAAGATTTTGGATAAGTGAAGAGCAGTGAACCGTAACGCATCCTTCACTGCCAATGTATCGCTAAACTATTCGCAAGAATTGATACCTTTCGAATTGTGACCTGCCCCGTACCAACCTGATGACCGCAGCAAGCTAGAAAAACACTAACCCCATCGCTTCATAAATCGCATTCAAGAGGCATCGCTTAAAAATCCAACATTCGTTCCCCAGTGCAAGAAAAAAGCGTAATAATTCTTTCCAAATGCACCGCTAATAGAGTGAAGAGCTCGTACTGTCACATGCGTTTGTAAGCAATGCAAATAACCAGTGCACTCCCAAGAAGGCTTTTACATCAGAAGGAAAGAGAAAATTAAAGGTGTTTCTAAGTGATTTCTTCACCATTTCAACAAGTATTTAAGTAACCATCAATTATCTTAATTTCCCATAATTTTTCTGATCCATTCAGGCGTCACTGAAACTGAAAAGGTGTCAGAAATCAGAGGATTTGATTCTGTAGGAGGTGAAAAGAATTAATACAAATGCCAATGAAAAGTACAAATGCTGCCAAAAAATAAACACACTTGTAATTTCCAGTTGTTTTTCTTCATTAGTTTTGACACATACTCTTGTTCACTGAATGATATCAACTATATCCTATATTTTCCACTTAGATTTAAAGGTTTTAGTACAGTTATTTCCACAAATGTTTATGAAGTGGAACATTTTCCTTGGGAAATATTTCAAGGGAAAATAAATTTAGGGAAATTATTCCCTAGTAATATACATATATTTCATAGAAAATGGGGGTTAAGTTTTCTAGGGAAAGCCTTCAACTTTTTCAAAGGAGAATGTTTGAAATTTAATTGAGCACTCAAGAATTTTTCAATAGCAATATAATATATTTTTGTTTAAAATTCAATTGTGTCTCGGATGTTTGGCTCCAAACTCATGCTTTGCTTGGTTTCGCTGGAATGAGGAAAAGGTTACTTTGATTGCTAATGAAATCGGGGGAGTGATTCTTGTTTTTATTTTGGCCTTCTATTTAGCCTTCTTTGGGTCTATTTTTGTATCGGCCTCTATCGTCTCAGGTGCTATTACCACGCTCTATGCTAGAAAAAATGTGATACTTTCGCATTTATTGTATAAAGGCAGGGCTGGAGAGCTCCAGACCCACGTCACATAGTCAACAATGTGTGGATTATGTAAGAAACACAGTAGAATGGGGGATAATTATATTCGCTCGGTCGGGCACCAGGTAGGCACTAGGCAGTGACTTTTCGATGTGAAGAACGAAGTGTTTTATTATCGTTTTCCCTTAGTATATAATTTCTACGAATGTGTGATGCTTCGGAATCGGACATCTCCGGTTCCTGCCAATAATTCTTCCGGAAACGGAGACATTATTAATTATAATTCAACGAGCCTGCATGAATTGTTTTATTCAATGTGGTCATGAGAGGAATAAATCGCGAGCATTGCCATAGCTCTTGACGGTTACCTTCCGCCGACACTCCTGGCGTCCACTGCTGCTGTGGGGGAAAGCACGCAAAAATAAGCGCGCGATATTTAGCAGCCCCTTGGCTTGATGAGTCACGGTCGAATTTCTGGACAAATATTAATGCCGGAACGACAAGTCGCCCATTCATAATAAAAAGCCTTTCATTATATACACTTGACCTACTAGCCGTTTGCGGTGCACGCTCGCAAAGTATTAATGGGACTTTTTTTATTGCGGTGGTCGCGTTCAAATATTCACGAACTTTTCTAGCGAAGCAGGGTGGCGCGGGACTTGACTTGCCTGCGGCGATCGTTCTGAAATGCAAAGGTTGGGAATAAAAATGCGAGATTTGTCGGTCGAAAAAATTGCGGATGATATCAAGCTTTTATTTTCATGAGGCATCTCTTTTTTTTGCAGAACGGTTGATGGATATTCCGAGGGGTGCAAAAACGAGCCTTTCTTTAAAGCAATTCTGTTGCCAAACGAAGCATGAAATGAACTTAGTGTACCTGAAGCCGTCAGCAGTTACATCCCTAGGTAGTTTTATTCTTTGCTGGAAGAAATACCAAACGGAAATCATGGATTTATTTTTTCAGGTACTATTTATCTAAGCCGAGACATCGGAGAGAAATTTTCTTCGTTCATTCCATACAATTATATATTTTAAGTTTTAGTTGTATCGCAAAATAGGAGAATTTCCAAATGGTGGATCCATCATTCGTAAAATTCGCTCATAATTCATGACTATTGTGTATGCTCATTCGTTTACGTCAATTGCTAAAATGATCGCCTTCTAGATCTAACCGTATCTGATTTAAATTTTTAACAGGGTTAATGTCTGCTAGTTGCAGTTTATGTGATTTCCTGTGTGGTCACATGCGAATGTTTTTTATGTTTCTGGGGCTGGAACTCCTCTATATCTCGATTTATGTCATCTCAAATGCAAATAAAAACATTTCTGTATTTCAAAGGCCCTCTTTTGACCAGTATCCAAATGTTCTGTTGGGTGTTTTTAAAATTTTGATTATATTCCATGAAGAGACTCGGATTTCTTTGAAGCTGTCATACACATATTTCAAGCGTAGCTGCTTCTGGTACATACAATGATTGGTTGCTGGTCTGGGTTTTTTATATTGTGAATACATACATTATTTGCCTTGTGCACATTGATAAATCAGTTTATTTGAAAGCCTGTAAAGGTAAACATTGGAAAGGAGAACGAATATTGGATTTATGATGCGATGCATCTTATAGCTTTATTTTTTTCTTGCATGCTGCGGTTACGTGGGTCTCGATCATGGATCTTCATAAGGCGTGCGCTAGCGTTACCATTATTTTTTTATTTAACTTCAGAGAGAACATGATCTCCATTCTTAATTTTTCGCGCAGCGCTTCAAATTGCCTATCACAATCAGTGGAGCAAATTTTATAGACGGTTATTGTTAACCCTGCGCTACTTTAGGGGTAAGGGTTATCGATATAGATTGCGATAACACGAAAGATACATCCGTGATTCCACACCAGGTAGTTACGGTGCTGGTCGCCACCCGAAAGGCAGCATTTCTAGCGAATAATTTAGACATACATTGACAGTGAAGGATGCATGTCAGGGCATCATGGTCTCATAATGTTAGTTGGTAACTATTTCCCCTGTTGGAAAGTAGGTAGTTGTGAGTGGCAATAATTATACTCGATGAAATCATTCTATAGCTGAAGGCTACGTGTTTAAATTCTACCATTGATGTTGAGCTGTACTTATTGCTATTTTGAGCTAGACTGCGATACAGGGGAGGCATTTGGAACATTTTTTTTTGCCAAATTTTAAGCTCCATTTCCTTATAATAAACTGCGCACCATGACAGTACTGAGACATTCCCATATAGAGGACACGGTAGTGTAGTTTTAATGAGCTCTTAAATTGATCAAATGCTCTCCTGTTGTCTTGCAATAAAGACGAAGGGTTCACGTTTCCCTGCAACCATGAATCCATAAACAGTCACAATTTGTTGAATTTTGATTTCATATCTTAATTTTCTTACATTGAAATCAGTTTAGACATATTTCGTGTTTATCGTGATATTCCTTCTGCTTCATGCCTGCGATAGGCATCGTAACCTATAATCCATATGACTAATTAGTCATGCTTTTGGAAACTAGGAGTGTAATAGGTTCACGTAAGAGGAGCTGATCGTTGAACGTAACCTCAATTGAGCTAAGATTAATGGATGTGAGGGCGTGTTCAATCAGGTTTGATGATAACAAAAATAGTCTTGAGAATATATTTCATGGTATAATTCCTATTTTATATGAGGTTGTGCAAGTCTAAATGCTTTCATGAATGTATTCTTTGATTATTAAACGTGCCGTCAGTTTTGACTATCAGAAAAAAGAATTTAGTGTGATACAATCGCATAGATTTTCTTAATGGCATCATCATCTGGATGGTAAAAATGTTGTCTTCTCTTTTATTTGGCTCCCGGAAACGAGGAAAATTTAATTTTCAACTACCACTCTCATGTTGACTACCTTTAACTTCGTACATGTCAGTGTTATTACTCATCTCACCTCTCCCGCCTTTTATGGTCATATTGGCGCAAGCATGAATTTGGCGTGCCTTTATCTATACATTTGTCCATGGAATACATTAACATACATTTCTAGACTATTAAATATAAGACAAGTCCTGAATTTAAGAAGGTGTAATATTCCGTCATTGTTTTTGGCCGGGTTTTGGACTTGATGCGCATGAGAAAATAAACTATTAATTTAGTCATTTAGGTACTATCCTGAATGGAACCGAAAAAAATGGCAAAACCTAATCTTCTAAAGATGAGGATATAATTGAACATCAAGTAATGATGAATTCATTAATACCATTTCATTTCTCCATTTTTGTCTTGAAAAGTCAAATTTGTTTTTGAAAAGGAACTCATGTTTTTTGTTGTCTACACCTACACTATGCGACACTCTGAGGCCACCACGAGGGTGTGTGGCAGGGAGTGAAGATAACCAAAATAAGCGCTATTGACGTACATAGAGGGTAATATATGTAAATATGCTAATAATATGGGTCACATGCAGCTACATGGTAGGTATAAACATAGTAATAAAGGGATTGGTTGTTAATACATGAATCATGCCCTACAGACTACTCTAAAATATTTCTCCTACTTATCTCTTTGTTATGCTGCCTTGTGTTATTGCTGTAATTATTTTCATATAGTACGGGGGAAAAATGACATTTTGAAACTATCAGTAAAAAAATCTCGCTAATCTTATTTATCTGGTCGAAACTAGCATTATACGCTGGTGTTTTTAATATATTCGTAACATCTTCAGTAAAGCTATCCGGTTTAAATTTCTGTAATAAATTTAATCTGTACTTTAACCTACGCTATGATAATGATTCCCACACTAATTCTTGTATTAATTTTGAAATACTACTAAACCTATCGTAACTCCTTTTACCGAATCTAGCTGCTTTACGCTGCTCACTGTCTAGTTCTCTGATCAAACCTAATTCATTCGGATCCCAAACACTGGCTCTATGTTCAAGGTGGGGCCTAGCTAGTGAAAAGTTACATCACTATTTTGCCTTCTTATCACATTTCCCAAGTACACTTTTTATAAATCCTAGCTTCCTCTTCGCTCGACCGCCTCCTGTCCCTCCCCACGATAAATCTTTAGTGATTGTTACACCTAAATACTTTATGGTTTCGACTTCTTGTTACTAATTTTATAGGATCGCTCTATCGAATTATTTCAAAATCTATCTTCCAAAATTTATCTTCCAAAATCTATCTTCCAAAATCTATCTTCCAAAAATATGTAGATTCAATCGAAAAATATCGCTTCAAAGAATTGTTTTAGTATGGGTTATTTTTTTTGGAAAAATCACGTCACTTATGGCTTGTTATTATTTCTGAATCATATATGAAATCCAGAAAAAGCATAAGGCTTCTGCTGACGTTCGAGAGATGCGGGTTGGACGAGCTCCGTCTCATCGTGCGCCAGCGCCTAGTAGGAGAGAGAAATGCGAGGAAATCAGGTCTTTGCCTTAACGAGTCATCTTCCGAGACGGCTGTGTTCGTCGCTTCGGAAGAACAAGTCTATTATTAGATTGCTGGATTTCTGCAGCGTAAACGACACTGCCAATTATGTGCGGTCGGGAGCGATTCTTGAACCGGAAGAAAGAGACGTTGAAACGAGGGATTTCAAAGCAGCTGGTTGGTACAGATCCACCTTTCAAGTCAATTCACCTCTCCTTCTATCTCCTCGAGAAGATCCGGTTTCGTCACCGTCTGGTCCCTGCACTGGCAGAGGACAGATTTGCTACAATGACTTTGTGGAATTCCTTCGGTGATGTATAAAGAGAGGAAGATGTTTCCTCTGGATGAGAATCTTCCCTTCAACCTTTGCCGTGACTGCTTGAATAAAAAAAGGATTGCGCGGTTAATATGACATAGGATACACGGGAGACAGTTAAAGCTGGAATCAGAGAAGATGACTTAATCAAGCTGTTTAGTTTGGAAGATACCACATCACTAATTAAGCCATTCACCAGTCACAAGCACTTGTAAAAGGGTTACGGAAATGGAGACATATGATAGAGAAATAAGTTGATCGGTAACAGAGACAGTTAAGGTGTTAAGAAAAAATATGGTAAATTTAAGCATAATTTATTCATTTAGGCAGACATTATAGTTGCGGGATAATTAGTTTATTTAGTTATTATTTTAGGTTATATTAGTCAAAGCATTAGAAATATTTCGAATATATTAAATTCGAATACTATGTTTCGCCAGCTAATCAGGCGCTTACTAATGGGAGTGCGCTTAGTCCTGGGATTAATTGCAATTAGTCTGAAGTTAAAATGATGGCAAAGTCCTCAACGCCTTTGCTTTACCATGTCTACAAATACATTGTAGTTATAATTACGTGTTGGCTTGTAGTACGAAGACTCATAATTCCTTTGATAATTAAACACGATGTAATATATTCGACCATATTTCGAAGCTAGTCCTTATTTTCTTATATTGAAGTATTCTTATTGACCACTTTATTTATGTAGAAATAGAAAAGTGTTTATATGGAGTTCTTTGGTCGTTTTTAATAAACACCTTAAGTCATAAGTCATCAATTAAAACAAATACCGGAACCTGTGCCTTGGCAAAACGTGCTTTATAAAACAATCATTCCTTTAAATTTGAAGACACTAAATCCATAAATTTTGATCTAACCTTCAAAAGAGGCTCTTTAAAGAGATGGTTTATATAATAAAAAATCCTACTGCATGTAATAATAGAACATATATACAAAATTTAAGTAAAATATATTTTATATGGTATATACCATAACATACCCACTACATAAATATATCTAACTCAACATAAACATAAACTTGTAAATTAATATTCATTCAATATTCACTTTTGCTAAAAATATTTAAGTAATTTATGTAATAATTTAAATTTTGGTTGTTTCGGTTTCTGTATAAAAAAGTTTGTTGATGAATCTATGTATCTAAGAAGTTTAACATTGTTGTTGTTTTAAAAACTTGTCACCAGAGGTATGTATCAAGATATTAATATTGTTCTGTAACCTTTTTTTCTTTCTGTTCTATTCTAAATCTGTTCAAAAGTAATTGAAATTTAAAAACTTACGTTGCGTACTAAATAGCTCTGAAGAAGCCTAAATAAAGATGCGAAAAGTTGGCACAAATTGGTGTTTATCAAAAAAGACCAAACCACTACATATAAATACATTTCTAGTCCTTATTTTGACACCTGTCGGAATTTGCGACCCCACGATCTTTTTAACTCATTCTTCAAATTCTCACTGTCTATCCAATATTTCTCTTAACTATTTATGATTCACTATAGACCAACAAATCAGCTTTTAAGCAATATAAAATATATATCACTATCCTAAAATTTAATCCGTAAAATTGCTTGAAATAACACATCTCAATACGCACGCTGACGCACTAAAACACAACATCTGCTCTAATACAGAAAGCGCCGCACCTAGGACAATGTAACTTTTGGTGTCTTCTCCCTTTGATAGACGCTCTTCCGATATTTAACATCCCCTGTCAGCTAATTTCAGTATTTAAGTGATGCGCCCGGGTGTCGGAATCACGCTCTTGTCGGAATATGGCGCAGGTACCTTATAATTAATCCGGTGGAAATGTCGGTTGACCGCCTAAACCGAGACTGCATACCGGAATAGCTGGTGAGTTACGCGGAATCATCGCCTCCATTTTGTCCACTCCTTTATGCTTCACATCGTTCTTTTTTTTCACCTGCGACCCAAGCATTCCTCTCTCGCCTTCCGCGTGGGTACCAACAGTCCATCCCCCCGCTCTTCTAGCGGTTGATGTCTCGCCACGGGCGGGTGGCGTGAACCCCGCCGGAAAGTTTTGGTGGAGGCAGCGAGCGGACTTTGCCGGTGCGGGTGCTTCGGTGACGGGACGAGCGAAATTTTTGACGGCGCGGCAAAGGATGGTTGTTTTCTCTCAAGGAGTTGGGAAATGGGGAATGCCGATCGCCGCGAAGAAGACGGAGGCGTCGGCGAGTTAGAAACCTCTCTCTCTTTATTTCGTACCCTATCTGCTTTTCTCGTAATTTTTTTTTTCTACTCGCATTCCCATTCTGTCTTCCCGTTCTCCTCCCTTTTTTCCCTGCTGCATCGCGGATCGTCGTCAACTCTGCAAAGCACGGCAGTCGAACCGGGACTGAAGAGGCTCCTATCTCTCCCTGCGAGCGATTCCTTGCGTCTGTGAGTGCGCTCGGTCTTACGTGTGAGAGTAGTTTTGCCCCACTTTCCTTTTGAAAAGGGTTGGAGACCGCCTTCCTTACGTTCCGGGAATGGGATTCGTGGAGGATGTTGAGGGTGGGAGGTGGGCGTCTGGTGTAGCTTTGGGAAAGGGTAATATACCGAGCTAAAGTCGTGGGGCTTGTTGTGAGAAGTATTCCTTTTTCTATCCCTCCACGCTCCTGTGAAACGGAGACTCCTTGGTGGGCTGACCTCTCTCTTTCTGGATTTTCTCTCTCTTTTTATCCCATTTCCTTTTCATGACTTGATTTTTATCACTTTTTCCCTTTTTCCTTATCTTATTTTTCTCTCTTTCCCTATATTCCAACCCCCTTTATCTCTCACCCTCTTTCTCTTCCTGTCTCCCTTTCTGATTTTTCAATGCATTAGATAAATGGAGAAATTTTCAATTTCCTAATCTAGTTTTTCTGTAGTTGACTTAATGGGTCGAATTTAGACGGACTATTGATTTAGGTTTAACGTACACTTTTTCATATCTAGATTAAGCGTGCTCTTTGCAATGATATTATCAAAATAATTGAATCAATAAATCTGTGGGAGAATTCACAAACTCAAAAAAATTATTTTCAGTATGACAAACGAGTTGTCATTTTGGCTCACAATTGGGAGAGGAAACTAAGGTAAAATTATAATGAAAATTTTTTAATGATAGTGAGACACGTGTACATGTACGTAATTTATGGCCATGTTTCATGCCAAAATAATGTTTTTTATGATTCAAATGTGGTGATATGATTACAGCTCTTCGGTGAATAATAGTATTTATACATGTCACCGAATTCACTTCCATGAATGTGTGAAATGTAGCAAAGTGATAATTTATAAGGTGTGGGTATAAGAGTGGCAACATTAGGGGAAATTAAGAATTTTTCTGGGGATTATTGATAATGAAATTCGAGGATATTTCAAGGTAATTTCAGCAAATTCCTTTCAATTCAATTAATTTCTGTGGAATTCAAATAGAGAATACCTACATTCTTCTCGTGAGCTAGATTGTATATCGGATTAGCACAAAGGAGCCGGTGACTTGCCACATTTTTACTAGGAGTTCATGGTTGAAAAAATATTATCTCAGTAAATACCTAGTTCTGGAAAGCATGGGGTTATGGAAAAAAAAGCGTAGAGTGTCGTAGAGTGTCTGTACCCAAGACGGTTTAAAAACAAAATGGCAATATGGAAATTTAATTTTCTATTCTTTTCATTCTCTCCACCTCGGTGATACATCCACATTATTTTCAGATTAAATCCGTGCTCTTACTGTTACTCTAGCATCTACTCTTATATTTTATTTCTATTCATATATTCCTACACATTTTCTGGCGATTTACACGTTTCACGTCTCTTTATTTCGGCATTCTTGTTAAAGGGGAGTGGGTAGGAAAATACACTGGAACCTTCATTTCGCCACAAAGTGGGCTCGAGTCTTTATCCTCCGTTTCATCTCTTCCCTCTGCCTGCATTCTTCTTTTTGTCCTGGCCTCTTCCATTTTCCCTCCTATTTCTTTCCGCTCCTTACCCCCTGCCACTTCTATCTGGAAGCTCCGGGGCGGCAGGGACACATCGCGACGTTAATTTTCGGGGCGGAAGTGGGCTAGACACTTCCAGGGCATTTACATTCTCGGGCTGAAGTCGTGCGTCTCCCGCGGGCGTGGCTCTCGGCGAGGTCGACGATTCCGGACTGGTGTATTTCGGGCTTTTATTTGGCGACTTGCGAGGTTCACTGGGGCGTATTATTGCGGAAAATAAGTGGGAAAGTTTATTTCTTTACCTCATTGACACTCTTAAATTCACGCTATTTGAAGACGATCCTCGTGCAAAACTCGACCGGCATGCAATTTGTTGGGAGTTTGAAGGGGACCTGTTCTGGTTTAAAGCTTGATCGAACGTTACATTCAGTAGCTCAGAAAACGCTCTGTAAACATTAATTTGAAATAGTGATTGAATTCGCCTGAGAAGCCGGTTATTGGAAATGGCGAAGAAGGACTCGGTGAATTTTATTCATGACATAAAATACTCAATCGATGGAATTGTTCGGGTACGGATTCTTGTGAGATCCAAATTTTTAAAGTAGTCAACGGTAGATCATGTTAATTACGCAATCCGTTTTCATTTTGGGAAACAACTTAGTTCTGTTCACCTTCTGAATAGATCAATTCGTGGTTGACCATCATAACCTTTACAGAGTATAACTACCAACCCGGGGAGCGTTTACCTGGTCGAAGGAGATTGTACACCTACTTACGTATTTCCCTAAAATAACTTGTGTAACGAATGGACTTCTTTGGTTATTTTGAAGATTGAGATTTTGTGTTCACATTCGGTTTTCCGGCGTTTAAACATACGACTAGTGCTTTTTGTGGAATTTCTATTGTTTCATATCCTTGTTTAAGGCCTCTGCTTCTGATAAATTCTATTTGGCAAGTTAATCATAGTAATACATCTCTTAATGTTGGGTGTGTTCTTGCTGCTAGAATTAGGATGATGAAAGCGAAATTGCTGACCGTCCAGTTGTAGTAATCCCTCTCACACCTTTAGGTGGTCACTTTTCCATAACATTGTTGGCTTCCAATTTGTCTTAACCACTTTGCTGGGAGGAGTGATGAACTCGCTCTGCTGATGTAATAATGAATAATGGATGTCAAATCCAGAATATATGCACAAGACGTCTTATGTAACCTTTCTAACAAACTCACACAACCACAATACACGAACTCGTCATCTCATATTATATTAATGTAGATTAACCGTTTACACTGCTTGGAGGTCTGACAATCGTGGGTGGAAGTTACGTGGAAGTTTTTATATTGTGCATGATAGTATGTATTAAGCATTTCGAAGGAAATCCATGAAATACTTGAGATTTTCTGGAGCACTGACAGCGAGAATAATTGTGCGTTTGAACTATATGTTGGACCGACTTTTCTCAAAACTTGGGATACACAATATTGAGATGAGTCGAGAGAGACACCAGACTCATGTCATTGGTGTTAAGCATGGTATTGGTATGTTTTCTACCGTGATGTGATCCAGGGTCATTACTCATGATTTCCGTTATGAAATGTTTGACGAGCATTCAAATTACTTATTGATCTCAGAAATATTTGTAAAACATTACAAATATCAAAGAATGAAAATACAGTTTCTAGAGTTATCATATGTGGCCATTCGGACTATAAGAAGTTCCCAGGTCATCCATGAAGGAATCCTCCTCTCATCTCACGAAAGGAGAGTGTATTTCAGTGATTTCCATATTTATTCCAAGCAGTTATCAAGGAAGAAACAAGAAAAGGGATAATCTTACTAAGGTATATTTTTACGGTGCATGCGGAAATATATTCTTGGAATTTTGGGTATCACTATATTTATACTAGCTGAACTGGCCGTTGAAATTCAACGGGGGGGGGGGGGGGGGGGGGGGGGGGGGAGAAATATAATAAATATCTACAAATTGTATTAAGAAATTTAAACATTTTTCATGAAGGGGTGAAAACAAGCTTGTGTTATGAAGTTAGCTATGGCTCAAATTCAGTATCGGAACCATAAATATAATTTAACCAATGTAAACATACCTATAATTACTGCCTGGAATAATACATGGTCCTTTACAAAACTAAGAATATTATTTAGAAACTTTCAGACCAGAAGAAATAAAGGAGGTTAGAAGGGTAGGTGCATACGATTGTCTGTTTATGGTTGAAAATAAGGCCAGATTCGGGTTTTTGGGAATGGTACGATCCACCTCTTCGGGAAAAAAAATTTTCTCTGGCCTTTTATGCATGTTATGTTTATCTCAATTCCCCAACTTTATGACAGAGGCGTCAACGAACTTCCTATGGATACGTATTAATGCATTTTATTTCAATTGGCGAAAAAATACTATTCTCTTAACCTAGTACAGATTTAGCCTACTTAAACCAGGTACTTGTCGCTCGGTTGCGTATATTCACACCTTCTACTGTATATTTCACGAATTACTATTTACAATTTTTTCATCTTGCTACTCCTATTTTTGATTAGACTTCATTTTAGTTTCTTATCACGCTCTTGTATCTCAAAAGACAACAATTTTGAAAGCGGTCCACTTAGGAATACAGTATAAATCCATTAAATATTCATCTTTGGAATCCCGCAGAAATTTTCATTTAAATACTTTTAGGCCCGTATTCATAGTCGGAACTTAAGCATTTGCTTGAATAAGTTCGCCTCAAGTTCAAGCTTAATCACGATTTTAGTTTCATTGTCGCTAAACAAGACAATCTCAAGCATTGTCGAATAAGGCGAGCTTGATCAAGATCGTCTTGTTTCAAGTGGAGCTTATCAGGTTTCATAGTTGTGTCTCTGTTGAACTGTCCTCTGCAACAGTGAAATTAAACGAAGCACCATAGAATTTAAGTGATTTGCATGCTCTTGCTATCAATATTCATCACGCAAACATAATAAATATACTAATTCCAATTAAACTCAGATCTCACCTCTTGCGTTATGCAGTGCGAATTATTGTATGTATCCGCAATTTTCTTTCATACTGCTTCCTTTTCCTTGAGTGACGCAGTATCCTCTTTCTTGCTTTCTGTTTTTTATAATTAGCAAAGTGTCGAGAAAATTTTTCTTCTCCAATGGCGTGTAATGCCGATGCTTGACCGAGGTTGAGACCATTTTCGGACTCAAATTTACCACTTCGGGGTGGCAACGGTTGTCAAGTAAATAAATGTAACGCGTAAGGTGATTGGTTGAACGAACAAGCATTTGCTTCAGCCAATGCTTCATGAAGCACGTCTTATTGAAAATAAGATGGTCTTCGTCAAGTTCATCTTCATCAAGACGGTCTTATTCGACAACTATGAAAGCTGACTCGAAATAAGCACGCCTTGACCATTAAGGCGATCTTCATCAAGACGGTCTCAAGTCATAACTTGAGACCTGACTATGAATACGGGCCTTAATGTTACCGAATGCAAACCTATTTGATCTGGTATAGAAGCGCGAAAAGTAAGCCTGTATGATTTTTCCGAATGAAATGGCGGATCTAGATTCAAGAATTAGCTACGATACCTCTTTCAGTACCTTTCAATATCTTCACTAAAGGAAAAATGCTGTTTACGGCATCGCTTTTGGACGATATTTTTAGCATCATTGCAATGGCATCAATGAAAATCCCACGAATACGTAATGAGACATTGTGCTCCATTGGGATTTGAATTTTATTCCCTGATTTTTGTGAAATTATCTCAAATCTCAAGCTATCTCCATCGACGACGATTTCGAAAGCGTTCTATCTCTTCTCTTCATGTCCCAGGTTAGTTCACATGCACAAACCTGAAAAGAATTAACAAAAAACTTTCTAAAATTTGAACACCGCTAAAGCAATCATATAAATACTCCTAATTTTAACCGAATGCAAACCTTGTAAATCCGTGAGTAGCGCTACCAGTCAGTACGTATCTTGCGGAAAAATATGGCTGACCTTGCTTCACGAATAGCCTGCTATGCCTTCAGTACCTTCCTATATCTTCGCGAAAAGCACGATTCCGTTTACGGCATCCCTCTATGACGAACTGCTTATGCATCAACGATGTTTTCATTTCGGAGACGACAAAGGTAAAGGCCTTAGCAACGCTCGAAAATGAACCGAAAAAAACCGTAAATTTCAACGTAAATTACACATCGTCCAGAAACCTCGAGGACAAAGTGTAAAGCGGTTAACAGAATAAGAAAGTTTAAACATTTTCCAATTAAATACAGCATGAATGAAAGAAATGGATTAATATTTACTAATTTTACTGAGCCAAAGAAAAAACTATTGCGCTCCCATGAATTGAAAAAGTCAATTTAAACCAACGTAAATACATGATCAGCACCAAGAATTGAACCCGAGCCCTGAGCCTTTTTTTATATAGCCTGCCCTGAACCTTCTTTTATATATTATTCCTGCTGGCAAGGTCAAGAGGCAAATAACTTTTGGGGTCGTTAATGTCAAACAACCATGCTACGACATGGGGGACCTTGTAATGAGAATAATGAGTTACAAAAACCAATATGCTACCGCACAGTAGAGCACAAATGTAGTGAGTGGTAGTCATATTTTTTTAGCCTTCTGCACCAATGTTTTCATTCCCAATAGTTTTCTTTTCTTTTTTCATTTTACTTCCTTCATGGAAAGTCTCTTAATCTTAAAATAGATCAGTTTCTAAGAATTATGATTTTGCGTAGAATTCAATTGTATGAGCTATTTCCGAAACTTATCACAATTTGACTTACAATACAGTTAAATACCGACTCACATTGCCCTGGTCTTGTGAATCCCTACTGGAGGAATTTAAATTGTAACGTAACGAGGGTAGAGTGTCTCAGTGTTATGCTGCGAATATCCATAAGATGGTAAGAATGTGCTGCGTAATTTGTGAACAGCTTCACGGGAAATTCTCAAAATATGGTTTCCTGAGTATGTAATGTTCTGGGGTAATTAATGTGACCAGATGTAATGGATATTTAGAGTGACCTGATTGTGATGGAACCTTAATGTGACCAGATTGCAATGGACCAAACTTGATGAAACTTTTATGAAGATTATTTTAAGAGATTTACATTTGGTATTTATGTATTCTGTAAAGTTATGTTAGTAAGTAGCACTGACAGGACAAAAGATTCCTAAACTCGGTAAATATTCAGGTGCTTGCTTCAGCATTATGCTCTTTCTTCAATGGGAGCAGGAATTAAACCATAAATCACACTTAATACGTTTCTCGGCAGATAAATAGGAGACCTTCCCATAAGGTCCCTTGTAGGAGTAGGACGAAAGTACCAGTAGCGCCCGACGGCCAGTACTGGAACTAAACGGACATTAAGGGGCCAAATATTTTCTATTGACGACATAGGAAGATGCAGGGGGCTGCTCGCGGCTGAGCTTAAAGCCACCGTGAGCGTCCACTCATAGCAGAGACAGAGAGGGATCTGAGCAAGATTCTAGTAACCATGGAAAGGACAATGACCAGATATCAGCTGAAGATAAATAAGGAGAAGACTAAGATATTGGTGTGCAGCAAGAAAGAAGAGGCCAAAACCAATATCAAACTAGGAAAACAAAAACTTGAAGAGGTGAAGGAGTTTTGTTACCTGGGAAGCAGAGTAACCAGCGACGGACGAAGCAAGAAAGAAATAGTTAGTAGAATAGCCCAGGCAAAGAGGGCATTCTATCAAAAGAAGAATCTACGTACAGCTGGAAATACAAGCGTAGAAGTAAGGAAACAGTTTATCAGAACATACATCTGGAGCATGTTTCTTTACGGCAGTGAGGCATGGACGATGAGAGCAGCGGAGAAGAAAAGGGTGGAAGCATTCGAAATGTGGTGCTACAGAAGAATGCTGAAGATTAAATGGATCGACCGAGTAAGTAACGAGGAAGTCCTAAGAAGAGTAAGAGAAAAGAGAAGTCTGCTGAAAACTCTAAAAAGAAGAAGGGACAACTTAAACGGCCATATCTTGAGACATGATGGCCTGATGAAGACTATAGTCGAGGGAAAAGTGAATGGGAAGATTGGAAAAGGCAGGCCTCGTATGAGATACATGGAACAGGTTGTGAAGGATGTAAAAGAGAAGAATTACGTCACAATGAAGAAGTTGGCCGATAGAAGAATCGAGTGGAAAGCTGCGTCAAACCAATCTTAGGATTGTTGACCAATGATGATGATTTATCTATTCTTGGGGAATGTTTGTAGCAATAATTTTATACTTGAGATTTATTCACAGATAGACCTGCAACGTTTAGGGCTCCATATTACTTCAAATGCTTGAATTACATTGTAACGGAACATCAATATGGCTTCTCTCCGTATCGTTAATCCTTGGGGTGGTTTCCGTAGTTTCGGTTAACGAGTTGTCGCTGTCTACCATATGTTCCAGCCTTGTCTTTATTAATCCACGAGTTTAAATTTGCGAGTAGGATGCATTCCTTTTAAAAGAAAATAAATCATTACGCATTATGCTCCCACTAATCCTCGCTGAAGCCTGGGACGTATCTCTCGCTGAATCAGGGTCCCTGCTTTAAATATAAATTTCCGCACCAGTCTCATTGCCCGCCTTCTCACGCTCTTTCGTCTGACGCTTGTTGTGGCTTGATAAAGACTGAATGGTCCAAATGCATTTTAATGAGGTGTGAAATCGCGCATGGGACCAGCTCGCTGGCCACGCGAGAGCTTCGCGACCGCTCGACTCCCGTGCTCTCAAAACCTGAAAACAAAATAAGAGAAGAGATTAAGAGATTTTTTCAAAAGAATATTTCCGCCAATCGATTGCTCGTGGGCATTGTGATTTTTTCCCTTCGCGCGAAGCTCGCTCACGCTCTGGTAATCGTCGGAAATGCGAAGCCATCACAAAAGCCCCGGTAGTGAGCCGTTTTCGTCGGCGCAATACTCAAGAGCATGACGCAGAGAGGAGGTAAACCCTAGAGGATTGGTGTTGGTGGACACAAGAGGCGCCATTCAGTGGACGAGCGACGGTTTCCGGAAACGCCTTCGACGGTGACGCCGCCGACTCGTATTATTTTTTTCCGCAATTTTACGTGCGGCAGTGTGAATGGAGAAATGCAGGAAAAGCGGAACGAGAGGAGAGGCTGGGACGCGAAATAATAAAATGAAAATACGGACGCACAAAGCCGCCGTGAAGGCCTCAAAACTTCTCCCTTCCCCCACCCTCCGTTGTCGTTTCGTCTTTCGGTGCCTCACACCTCCTTGCTCGCTTTCCCCCTTCCCCTTACTTGCGGCCTTTCTCTACGCCCACATGTGACGTCATCTGCGTTTACGTCGTCCTCTCAGGTTGGGGGTGAGGAGGCAAAGAGTATAGTACACGGTGGCCCGAGGACCTGCCGCGGAATTGAACGCACAGGCGTGTGTGGGTAAGAGAGAAATGGTGCAAAAAAGCAGTGACTCGTGGAGTGGAGAGGGGGGGGGAGACTGGGTTTCGGGTGACCAATGGAGGGAACGCACACTTCTATTTGCGGGTTCGGATTTCGTTCCGGTCAACGCGCAGAGTGCATGGCAGTTGTTTCATGACTCGCGCGCGGCTTTCTCTGCCGCCGGAAATGTCTCTTTTGATGTTCGCCAAGAGGTTGAACTAGGCCCGGGAAAAAGAACTCCTTCCCCCTGCCGTACGGTCGACCTTAGCGGTGTGGTCGACTACAAGGGGTGTGGGTAAAGGGATTTGCAAAGGGGTAACGGGCAGAGGGAAGGAGTTGGAGAGGTCACGGGTTGAGATGAGGGACCTCTCGTGGTTTCGGATAGCGCCTAGGGAGTCTGCCTCGCACTGTTGAAAATTGGAGTGGTATAGGCGTGGATCGTGTGAGATAGTGAAGCGTTGAGTGTATCTCCACTATTCGACGGAGCGATACCGGAGATTTTTAGTTGTAGGAAGCGGGGAAAATTCCGGCGTGTACTAATTTCTCGAATTCATATAGGTGCGGGTCCATTGGTGGTATTATATCTGTTGCCCGACGTCAATCATCCTTGAAGCAAGGCTGCCATTGTTTTATGATTAAGGCATCGATTTATGCTGAAATAGTGGTTTGGTTGAGTGTGTCGTTTAGAGCATTTTTTAACGTCTCCACCTGGGAATGTCTAGATATTTGACAAATCAAAGCCCATATTCCCGAAGTGGTCGCCAACACATGAAGAAATCTTTGTTTGTGTCCGGGCGAGATAGTAAATTATTGATCCAAATCACCCAAAAGCTGATGCTATTACGTCGTGAAGACGGACATTTTTCGATACAACTACCAGTATCCAATTCTTATTTCATTCTTTAATTCGCTTCCTGCATCTCTGCAAGTGTAACAACAATAAATATTTTTTCCGTAATGCATTTGTTTGTAAATGCAATGAGGACTCTTCAGTTCTTCATCAGTTTCTTCACATTAGGCTAAGATAACTGCTAAGATCTGCGACTCACCATTGTGTTTTATCATGCTGCAGGCATGGCAGCAAAATAGAAGACTAGTCCTCCGGGGTCGAAGATTCGGGTGTAGGACAACCCCTTCGGGTTCCTTACCACTCTACCTGACGTAAGTTAATAAAATGGAAAGGAATGCGAGAATGAAAATCCATCAGTGGAAATGTTTATTAATAATTAATTCCCATGGATGGGGGACTCCCAGCCACGAATAACCAATACTCAGTGTGAATGAATAAGAAATTAGGAAGGCCAAATCGTACTTGCTTTGGTACACGTGATAGTGGGCTGTTTCGACTTATTTTCTAGTCTCCAGATTCTTGATTTTATTGTTCTCATTAGCTTTACCTTTCACGGGTCATCTCACCAGTGAATGACTATGTTTTCTGTCTGTGCTACGAACAGTTTTCTGTCCCTTGAATCTATTGAAACTTGAATTATTAGCAATTTCATTTTCTGTGTTTAGCCCTGGCAGCGCCATTGGACAGGACGGTGGCGCCTAGTGATCAGTCATGACTGATTCGTGAGCTAATATGCATTCAGACAGCTCTTCATCCCATTCATTTAAGCCCTTATAAATCCTTCAGGGGAAACTATACCTCGGTAGTTTAACGAGGAAAAGCACGGGATGTGATATTGTGGGTTCGGGATTTGAGTTGTGCTTTGACTTTTTTTCTATTGTAAACCAATAGAGAATGTCAAAATCTCGGACCACGAAGGGAAGCTTAAGCCTTTCCAAAACAATTTGTCTGTCCCCATATATTTACCAACTCTTATTCATTTTGTGTTGGAAGTAGGTTGGTTGTTCACTTGTGATTATTATTCTCTAATTTTGAATGAGAAAGCATGATACAATCTACGTGACCTTTTGTTAATATGTGAATTTTGGCTAAAGCATTGCAGTTGTAAGCTTTAGTCTGCTTTGCATATGCTGCTGACTTGAAGCTAGGCGGAAAGTCAGCTTACATTTTTACGAATGTAATACGTCAAAAGAACATACAACTGGATCATTCTACAATGTGGCAGCGAAGCATGGACAGTAACAGCAGCAGAGAAGTCCAGGCTGGAAGCATTTGAAATGTGGTGCTACCGAATAATGATGAAGATAAAATGGACCGATCTAGCGACAAACGAAGAAGTCTTAAGAAAAGTGGGAAAGAAGAGATGTCTACTGAAAACCTTAAAAAGAAGACGGGACAACTTAATAGGCCATATCTTAAGACACGTTGGCCTGATGAAGACAATCGTCGAGGGAAAAGTGAACGGGAAGAATGGAAAAGGCAGGCCTCGTATGAGTTATATGGAGCAAGTTGTGAAGGATGTAAAAGAGAGGAGCTACGTCGATATGAAGAGGTTGGCCGATAGAAGAATCGAGTGGAGGGCAGCGTCAAACCAATCCCAGGATTGTTGAACGATGATGATGACTCCGTCAAAAAGGATTTTGTAATTAACTTTGGCTAGCATTCTCATTGATCTCACTTTAGTATTTCAACTGCATGATATTGCTTAATCTATGGTTAATATAAATATTTTTGCTACCTGAAAAATTACACAGATTGAATTAACCGTAAAAAAGTTAAAAATCTTAGCAGCATCCATATTGGCTGTTGTATTAAGCAATGGTGATGATGGCGGACTGAACATTATGATGATAAGGTTAAAATATGAGATTTGTTCGAGGTCGCCTCAAAAGTCACTTATTTTAACATTTCATTTACTCGGCTGCCGAATTCCGAGGCCTGATAATGGGAAAGCTGTGCTTTCATCCGGGCGTTTTCCAGAGGTTATCCATCGTTGCTAATGAGGTTGTATTTCAGTTCTGAACGTTCGTGGGCGCAGTCCCGTCTTAAAAGAACGTATATGATGTAGTAGACTGGCGCAGACGAGGATTTGTTTGCTTCGCAGCTCTCGTCTGCAACACATGAAGGGGGGAGAGGATTTATGGTGAAAAAGTCCACATCTGCTCAGATGCACTTTGACCCACATTTTTGAAAGCGTGCTTAGCTCCACTTACGAATGTCTTCCGCTCTCCTCGTCCCTTACCCGCCCGTGGTGCGAAAAAAGGTTGCGGCCTCAAAAGTTCGTCGTAAAGCTCCCGAAACGTTGGCATTGAAGTCAATCAGGGAAGCAGATTGTGGCCGAAGGATTACGGGTGAAAAAAAAGAGGTCTGCGGGGCACCGCTTTTGCTCTCCCTGGGAAATAGATCCGCAAACTTTGTCGGGATTGTATTCAATTGCGAGGAAAAGGAACGCGAATCACTCAAAACAAGAGATTTCGAGTATTTTAAGTGATAATGAGCCGTAATGGGTTTTAAAAAATTGGGTATAGTACAGATCCCAGTTGAAGTGCTGAAAAAGTCTCCTCGTTTTTCATCCGCATTTCCTTTTTTTGACTCTTCATAAATACCCCAAAGAAATACCTAACAGCGAATAAAAACGTTTCTGGCACTCAAATTCACGGGAACTTTCTTGGATCCTCGTAAAAATGTGAAACTATGTGGTTGACAGTGTACTTGAGCTGGCGTCAGACTCGCATTTATTATTCTAAACGAAGGGGGAGCTTTTTTTGGAAACTGGTTTTTTCGGAAGTTTGTGACTACCGTAACTTAACTGACTCGGCAGGAAAATGAGATATGTATAAATATTTTTTGTGGCTCATGGGCGCGAAAAAGTGTTTCATTTCTCATTTGAGGAGACAAAAGTATGCCGCTGTAAATCATATGCTCGTGGCAACGTGGAGGATTTAAATGGTCTCATTTTTTTCTGCTGGAAAACCCCTTTGGTTGTTGCTCTTTCACGCTTATTCGGGGATACTGCATCTAAATACATCGAATTATTGTCCTGCTTGAGGATGGAATTTAGTCTTACAATTTACTTTTAACCGTCGAAAAGTAATCATCGTTTATCAAAATAACCGCTTTGTCTCATTTAGTTTATCAAGTTATTATTTCAGTCAGTAGTAACATCTTTTCTTAGTATTTGGCGTATGTATTTTTTATTTAAAAAATGTCTACCCGCTGAGTTCCATAATGCGAAATGTGTGTGATAAAAATTATAGCCGTTTGAGATGAGAGTGAAGAATTAGGTAGTGACAGGTGAACGGCGATTTTTAACGGTTACGATGCATCATGGGCGAGGGGTTACTGATATGCCAGTTTAGGTATTAAGTAGCTACTATCAGACCTGCGGCCTGCTTTGCAGGCAGTGTCTGGTGTTCTCTTGAGGTGAACTTTGTGTTCTAGTGTCAAATGAGCTCTTACAAAGTGTTTGGAAACTATTGATGACACATTACCAATAGGTGGCAGTAGTGTTTGTGCTTCAGGCAGGCAGTTACTGCTTCACTACTTAAAGTAGTCTTTGCATTGTTTTACACTTTTGTGCGCCAACATTTCATAAGCATTTCGTATGCTGAGAGAAGGAAATGGCTATTTTATAAATAGAGAAATGTGTCCCACTCTAATTATCCTATTTTTTTTGTCCTTTTTTTCTACGCCTTATTTTCATTATATGTTGTCTCCCACTCTCAAAAACCACGATTTTCGCATTTTTCTATGCACTAAAAACTGCTAATAATCCAAAACTACTGCCAAATCAGGAGAATCCACACTCAACGCACCAAAACTCACCCTTTTAGCTCAAAACTTGGGAGAGAACAAAACAAAACGGATACAGAATGACTGACTGACTGACATGCTACAAAATTACACCCAAACCGATGCAAAGGTGGCTGTAATATTTTTCTGGGATCGTTCTTGGTGATTTAAAAATAGAATTGATCCTTTTAGCCTTTTCAAATATTTTAGGTGGGTATGTGAGTGAATGTCTTTTTTTTTTTAATTTATGAAAAATGGAATGTTCTAGGAGTTTTTAATACAGTAGATCAAATGGGTTTGACGTAATATTTGGTAAATATTATACCCAAAGAGATGTAAAGGTTGGTGTAATATGGAATCTGGTATGGTTTAATATGTTGTATCTGGAATCGTCAAGGTAGATTTATTTTAGAATTAGTTTTTTGAGCTTTTGGGAATATTTTAGGTGAACACCTTCTTGTCTACTGTGTAAAATATAGGATGGAACGCAAAAACTACAAATATTTGGGGATCTGAGTAAGGTATTGGGTGACAATTTCCTACGTGTCGATTGCGTTCTAAAATTTCTTCATGAAGTGAATTTACTACCCAAAATTTCAGACGCATTATAATCTGCCCAACAGCTATAAATGCAACTCTTTTTCCATATGACCAATACATAGTTGAGCCTATTGTGTCCACTCATAGTTTACACTATTTCTAAGTAATCTACATACTTACTAAGTATTATTTTTCTAACACTTGTTTTTCTAACACTTGTTATTAATATGGTTTATTAATTATGCTAAATGACTATCTTTTAGGTGGAAATATAAGTGAATGTTTTATTTTAAATTGATAAAAAACGGAATGGTTTGGGTGTAGGACAGCCATTAATAATTTTAGAATGGTGGGTGTATTTTAGAACTTAAGAAACGAACATTAATACATGATAAACGCTTTAGGTATAACCTTCTTTCAGCTATTACAAAGATTCTTAAAAACGCCTAGCTTTGATATTCGCATTTCATAAGCAAGATCGGCGCCGGTAGGCAAAAATTGTTTTATTTCACTATCTGCACATCGAAAACGTCAATTAATATTTTGATACTTACAAAATAGATTGATGAAACTAATTTCAGTTTCTTCAAATTCTTCAATCCAATTTTTGTCCTTTTGCCAAAAAGGTGAACACATTTCTTAACAACGTAAACAAATATGCATAGCAACTGGTTTCCCATGTTAAAAGATAGGGAAAACACCATTTTTCTCATTCATTTTTCTCTGCCCCACAAACTGATAAAAATCCAAAACTACTACCAAATCATGCAGACAGAGAATCCACACTCAACGCACCAAACCTCACTCTTTTAGCTCAAAAATTAAGAGTGAACGAAAGCAAACGGATACAGAACGACGGACTGAGTTACACGCTACAAAATTAATATACATATTACCATTGTAGAATAATTACCTTTACAGGGACTTTGTACTCCATTCCAGATTTAGTTATACAGCACTTTTTTACCATATTAGAACACACAAGTTAATAATTTGCATCAATACGAATGTCTGAAATATATTCGAGCATCGAAATTTCATTCCGGTACGCGAAAGGGAAATAAACTTATGAACAACGGATAATCCAAATTCAATCGGACTATCACCATTGATTTCTTTCCATGAATATGATTTTGTTTTAATATTTTACTCTGCTCTACATCTCTGTTACCATTATGAGGCGTCGAAAATCATGTATGAGGTGGTACATGCTCTTATTCGAGTCTTACGTAATTTATGTGCTTAAAATTTTTCTGTTAAATCATAACCATCCTTTGGAGCGCCATGCCTTTTTCTTACGGGAAGGAACCACATGTGGAAACGTTATCGTTCTCATGGAATTCAATGTGTCGTACCATAGAGAAAGTATAGTCTATGATCATGCTCGTTCCGCGATATTTGGCAGGGGCAACATATTTTCTCGTCTGAGACGTGATCTTTGAAAAATGCCTTGTGCTGGATTTTTTCCTTTCCCTTATCAATTTTGTCCGTCCCGTAATTCGCTCAGGATATATATTCTAGCTCCTGGCCAGGGAAAAAATGTGGGACAATAACATTTTCGAGTTCCTTCACGTTTGAAAAAAGGAAAAGAAACAGCTGAATGAAAAGACAAACGAGTGTACGGATCCCTAATTGAGACATTGAAGAGACTCATTTCATTGCAATTAGCATGGGGTATCCGTGTGGATTCTTATTTAATTTTCCCGTTGGCAGCGGACAGAACGCCTCGGACGGGAGACGAGAAGGGAAATTGAGGTTGGAGTGAGGGAGTGGAAGGGTGGGGGTTGGGGATAAGAACGGGGGTGGGATGGGGGGAGGGGTTGGCTGGAGGCACCTAGGGGGTAGTAAGCAGAGGAGGAGACGGGCGCGAGAGAAAAGCGCAAAAAAAGCGCTTCCCACTAGAATTGACGGCGACGGATATTCCCAGGTGACTTCCATTTGAATTGAATCGTGGACGCCTTTGAGCTTCGCTCAACAGATGGCGTCAGGGGTTCCGGGGAACACTCGGGGGGGAGAGGATGGTGGTGGCGGGGGTGAGAATCAAAATAGCGCAGTGCATTCGCCTGGCCGAGCCGTAAATTACTTTTTATACCTCACCCACTCCCGACTATATACCTCCGCCCCAAGAGAAGAACGTATTTTCCTCGTACCTCCCTCGATGCTGATTGAAAGCGAACCCTCAGGATATTACTTCCATCTCTTCTCCGGTCCCATATAAAAATTCCGTCGAATGAGTGGTTATTTGCCGGCTAAGGAACGTCAAATAGTTAACCGCCGGCCTTAATAAGACCTGTAGGCAACGGATGCGATTTTTTTCCCCGTAGGTATTGTGGGACAGCTCCTCTCCTCCGTATCTGGAGCGAGCCTTCTTTTGTATCGCAATTACTTCCAGCCTGTCTGGCTTTCATATTACCGTTAATGGAATTCGATTGAACGACCTCGATTCCATTTCGCCAGTCGAGAGATATCTGTCGTGGATGAAGCAGAGGGGGAGTAAAAACGGAAGCAATTGGAGGCGCACAGCGAATTGGTGCTCAAGAAACGCGTATTGCATCGCTGACGGGACTTGAAGAACTTGCCATCGATCATCGAAGATGCTTGTGATACTTCTGACTGAGTCTTGGGTCCCACAGCTGAACTTTTTTGGCCGAGTCGATCTCTGTTAACTCCGTGACCTAATGCATATTTGTGCTCGAACACGTATGTAGAAATACTCTCACGAACACTTCTATTTAAGCGCTCGCGGCGAAGGTAGATCCAATAATTTTTCGAAACTAAGATCTTAAATGGATTGGGCGCAGGGCGAAAAGGAAAGAAAAATTTTAGTGTCAATCCCGCCTGATATTCAAAGTAATCTATCATTAAGTGGTTGTGTGTGTAAATATTAGTACATGTGAGTCGTGTTGAACATGACGTAGATGTAGCGCATGATTGGTGAAAACTCACCCCCTGCCACCTATCCTCCAGTGTGGGTTGCTGAATTGTCGGTAGATGTAGACAATTTGGACACCAGAGTATTCTAATCTGTTATTTGGACGTTTCCAAAGATTTTTGTAAATACAACGCGTTTTTATGCGCGTTCACATAAACATCAGGACCTTCCCAAAGATCCATGTAAATGCTTTGCATTTGTATTTGTGTTCACATGCACATCATCAAGTTACAGAATCTTATTGATCGTAAAATGTGGTGTTGAAATAAATCTCCCGTAAAGTGCAGATTTTCTAACGTATGTTCATTCTGGTGGCCTACCACTACTCTGATCCTAAATCCAGGAATCATGTTTGTGTGTCACACACTTTGCTGTTTTGGTTATTTTTTTTCTATCAATTTTATGATAATTGTTGGAAATTGTGTAAATAAATTGAAATAAGTGAATTGAAACGCTCTTATACGTAAATCAGGTTAAAGTTTACATTATATTTGTAGAATATTTCCGCTTGAAAGGATCTGCATTGACAACATAAGGCTCTTCTCTACGTGCACATAGTTGAATTTGATTCAATTTTATTCACATAGAATTAGTAACAGCCAGAAGTCCCTTGTCATTGACTTTGTTGTTGAAATTACTGTACTGAATTTATAGCTGATTACGACCAGCCTTTAGAAGAAAATGATTTTGGTAAAATAATCACAATTAGATGTAAAACTTACTGGCTAAAAAATAAAAAAAAGATTTATTTGCGAGGAGGTTCTGGCATTGTTATTCTATATTTCAATGTTCTATCTTCAACCAGAAGAAAAGCGTATCCGTGATCCATCTAGTGATTCATTCCTTGGATCGAGGTTTTTCCTTCGTTATTGCTCTGGTAGATATTTAAGTTTATCAATTAATCGCCATTCCGTTGTTGCTGCTAATCTTATAGAAATCTTAGACTTCGTTCTAATCTTCTGAGGAAGGAAGTCCATGCCTCCGAAAATTTAACAAGTATGTTTACTTTTTTGTGTTTTCTTTTTGTGTGTTTTCTTTCTTCGGCTAATTTTCGGGTTTTTTACAACCCGTCTTCTAGGCCGTTGAGATGAGATTGCCCAGTAAGCGCGCCTTCGAGGTGCGGTTGCGGGGGCAGTGGGGAGGGGGATGGGGAAATGGTGGGAGAAGGGCAGGAGATGATAGGGTATCCTTCTGTATCCACTATCTTATCGCCCGCCACGGGAGTCTGGGACGAGTAGTCGAGGGTTGGGAGAAAGAAACTCAGGAGAGGGGAAGAGGAGTGAGGGGAAGGAGGAAGGGAAATAATGTTAATGATAATGATTATGGTTAAAATAAATAATATTAAGTCCGGGGGGGAATGCTCTCCAGATCCAGATAGTTGACATTTCTATTGGGCGTACTTCTATGCTCGGTGCCGTGGGTGGTAGTATGTGAATTATTGAGACTGTGAAGCAATCGTCGAAATTTTTGCTATGCGTCTGTGCGTGAGTTGGAACGGGAAAATTTGTGAGGCCTGAGTTTGATTTGCATGATGCTCTGTGGTTGTTTATTCGGATGGATAGGGGGGTGGTGCATTCTCCTATGTAGAAGGAAGGGCAGTGTCTAAATTGTAAGAGGTATACAACGTTAGTGTACTCCAAAAATACGGCCCCAAAGAAGGACTCTCGGACAAAGATATCCACGATCTTTCCTCACCCAACCCTTGCACCCCTAAATTTTATCTTCTCCCGAAAATTCACAAACCGGGAACACCTGGACGCCCCATCATTTCCAACTGTAACTATATATAGCACCCTAAACATCGTAAATTATTAGTAAGTACACATTTACTTGCTTAATAGAGTACCTTTAGTACTCATATTCTTAGTATGTGGTGGTCGTATTAAATTTTAATTTGACCTCGTTAGACTACTTGATTGAAGATAGACCAACCTGTTAGTGTACCTTTCTCAGTCTGTTGTTAGACCAAGGTTTTTTCCCGCGTGTACTCGCTTCTCAGCGGTGCAGCTTTTTAAAAATAAAGGCGAGCCAATTAATAGAGACTTCAAAGGCCTAGGATATGGTATATAAATAAGCAAAGCATTTAATTGGCAAAACATTCAGCAAAAAGTTCATGGTGGAGTTTCGTTAGAAGGCAGTTTATAACGTCTATTTTTTCGATAAGTTTCATTTCTAATGGGTGATTCCATTTGATTTTGTTCTCCCGCCCACAACTTCAGCTTCTGAGAGCACATATCAGTCAATGCAGAAACTATGGTCTCATTGTTAGGGACCGGAAATAATAGCATCTATATTTTGCAAAATTAGCATGAATTTTTTTTACGAAATTAGCGTTTATTTTCCTGAATTTACATCTATTTTTTGTCATTGAATAACCTAGAATTAAATATAAATACTTAAGCTTTTTTGCACAATTTGCAATTTTATCATTACTTCAATCAATAAGTTTGTTTAAATCGTAATAATTTTATCTAACATGAGAATACGGGTTGAGAAGCTGTCACAACGTTTTTAGCTAATATACTTTAGAAAAGAATGATTGTTTAAAAAAATTGTCACCTAGTTTACGGCCGATTTATTTTAGAATTCAATACGACTTCATACTAATACCTACTGATCATATCAAAGATTATTTCCAGGTTCAAGTGCCTACATAAAAAGCAAGCCAGTCATGGGGAAGGGGAACAGTTTTAACGTACCGAACCAACCATATGGTTAGTTCAGTGCTACATCAGTGCCAGTTGAATCATGAGGATACACACATTTTATTTATGCGTAAATTGAATATATTATAGTTGCTGTGAAGGCTTCGTCGGTGATTAGAAGATGACTCAAGGGTTTCCGATTTTTTTGCCGCTTTGGCTCATCGTGCTGGACGAGTTTCGCCGGCATTCCAAACGGCATCATTAGCATCGAAGTTTAAAAAATATATAGCACGAAGATATAGGAAATATATATTAAAAGAAGACAAAGAAAATTTGTTGGGACGCAATCATCGGACCTAAAAACTGTCGTCTGGAATGCCGACGAGACTTTCGTCCAAAGGGATGGATGAACGCAGAAGAAACCCGAAAACCCTCGAGTCGTCTCAAAATTTTGTAGTTCGCACCTTTTTCCCAGTATAATAAAATTTATGTTCCGGAATAATTAGGGATAACATAAACAAAATGATAATATTAAGCTGAGTCCCTGGCCGACCAGCGCAAGTAGTTACCAACCACAAACATTTCTTAACAAAAATGTAATTATTCAAAGCGATTTTCACACGATAAACAAGTTTCATTAAGTTTTGTTTTGTAGTAGCCTGTAATAAAACTGTAGAACCAAATCAGCGAGATGGTCTGGCGAATGATTAACTGTTATCGTCCACCAGCTCAGTAAATGCATTTTCATCATTTCATAATGTGTGGTTAAAACTTCATTTTCATTCTTCACAATATGAACTTCTGTACAGTTTAAATATACTTCCCCAGGAGTTCGTAAACTATAAATTGCGTCCTACACGCATTCATTCATGGTAGGAAGCTTTTCCTGGCAAAAGGATCGCGGGTGTAAAAATTTAATCTTGTAGTGGCGCTGTGTACTGCCGCGCTATGCCGCCAAGTTCAAATTCTTCCGTAAAACGAAGCACATTACTGCTCTCTCTCTCGTGGTTTTGAAGTGTATATGCATGAAATGGAGTATAAAGTGCTTTAGACAACCTAGAATGCATGGCTAACTGTCATAGAAGGACATTTAGTTTTTGAAATTTTGTATAGTTTAAATTATATAGCATTCTAACCCGCATCTAACGCAAACAGTGGGAAAACGGAAAATGTCATGGTGTAAAACATGTAAAAACAAACGTAACAACCCCGTTAAATACGGGGTTGTACATACGCTGGAGATACATCAAATGGGATGGGACCCGATAAAAACGCTGTTAATCGCGGGAAAACGTAAATTCTCGTAACGCATATAGGAATTATAACTGTGTGTCGTATTTGTCGATAATTGGGATAACCCAGTTGCACCTAAGTTTTAAAGCCTGAATCCTCTTACTGTCTCGCATTCACGCTGCTTCAAAAGACTGATGCACCATGTGAACGCAAGTGCGCGCCCAAACACTTTTGTTTACTGACAAAAGTGAAACACAATGTGCAACAACACTCGTCTGCTCATTGCGCGGTATCATCATTTCACATACTTATGTGTGTTTTATTACGTTTAAGTTGAAAATATGCTATTTTGATATGTTCATATGATAATAATCATAGTTTTAATGGACAAAAAAGGTACATTTTATAAATAAAAACACATAAAGATATTTTTATTACCATTTCCTACCATTTTTTGTATTCATAACCTCATTTCGCGTATTTATTAAATTCGCAGATATTTCGCTTTTATCCCGAATTTTCGCATAAAATTCGCGTTTATCGCTACATGCAATGTTTTCCAGCCATTATAGCCTCACTATGGGCAGCCATTATGGCCCCTTAATGGTTTTGACCCCCTGGTCATACACTGACCAAACTCATCACGGCCACAACACAGCTGAATCGAATATGGCCGCAATGTTGCCAGTCTTGCCAACCCAGGTCCTTATACATTTTCGCTAGGCGTGTTTTTTCATTATCCGGTTTGTACATATATACACTCAGTTTTTTATGAATGGTAGAGACACTTGGTCTTGTAATTACTTAATATATTTCATCTACCGATAACGTCATAAATTCAACAAGTTCAGTGTGAACAACAATTGGATATTTTGCCATTGAAACATTTAAAAGCAGCAAATGGCAAAATACAATGCACATTTTCACTAAGGCCTTTTACAATTTGGATAAGTTCACGTTTATTCCCAAACTTGACGTAACGTAGCAGATAATTTAGATAATTTTCTTCTACTAAGTCTTTGAAGAATATCTTCCCCACTTGTATTTCCAAAAATCATCGGTGAGAATAGAAACCACCTCGTTTCCGTCCTATAGAGAGCGGTTGTTATAAGTTAATTGTTCTTCGTCTATTGGACTATACACAGCTATGACTGAACTAAATTTTAAATTTACATTGTTAAATTCATTATTAAGAACAATTTATGCATAAATAAAGTTCTACCATTATGAAGTAATGTTTATTACTTCAATAGTAAAATTCATTATCTTAAATTATATTAAACGACTGGTATATAAATGAAGCTCTACACTACTTGGGGATACGTACCTACCTATTTTTCTACCTTATTAAGTTCATTAGCTAAAGAAATATTTTCATATACATACCCTTAAAAAGTGTATTATAAAAGCACAACTGAAGCTCTGTCTAGAGAGAAGGATGCACTCGATGTAAATAAACAACATTTGCTGAGGATTTTAATAACTCTTCTGGCAATTTTCGACACTTGGTTATTATTTTTGCCACCCATATTATGATAAGCAGACCATAACCCATAACAAGAATTGGGCCATAATAGGGATAGGTTTGCTTAGCCATAGCCTAAAATGACAGCTACTCCACCGTATTTTTTGCGTTAACTAGGATTATAGTGCTCTGTGTGACGTAACGATGATCGGTGTAGCAGGTCCATGGAGGTCTCCTCACTGCTCTTTCTTGCTTGTCCCATTATCTTTTTTTGCGCATCATCATGATAGACCCCTATTTACACTCTGCAACTGATGTCTGTTAATATTTTCCAATCCATGTACTGCTCCGGCTTAGCTGAATTGTGATAATTGCATTAAATGCAACACCATTGGCTCATCTTTGCCTCGTCTTCATTCTAACTCCCCCTCTCTTGCCGGTGTTTCGATTTTATCTCCATTCTTGACACGCCGTCTTAACACGACCTCTTAATACATAAAGAATGTATGCATGTCGATACGATCCTTCACTTTGACGATGATGCCTGAGGGCTAAGAGAGAATTGAATTTCATCCCAGGTCTCCCTAAATATTCTATCTCGTTTCTTGTGAATTTGTGAATTATTTTTTGCTTCTTATCCGTTTTATCCGCCAAAGCTCCTTACATTAAATAGTTTGAAACGAGAACTTTGACAAAGAAATATTATTAAATGCTGCAATCCTCAAACATTCTTTTCTGTGTCTTTTTGCCGTTAATATACGTCCAGCATTAGTTGACAAGATGTTTGCTCGCAGACTTATTTTATTGCATAATTAATTTTGTTTTTTGCCTTTCATAAGGAGTCGTAGGTTTTTTGATCGTAAGTTTTTCTGAATGAGTTGTAAAATTATAAGTTGACATGGTGTCATTTTATTGAATAATCCGGCTACGATTCTGGTAATTATATTATCTGAATCTCTGCTGATAATTCATAGCAATTTGATTTCTGTTGGTTAATTGAAATTCTGTTTACGGCAGTAAAAAACAAACAATTCTAGTAATATCAGTTTATGATCAATCATTACATCAATGCATCCCACACATTGGTACAATGGTGGGGCCGAAGCAGTGAGGGATCAGATTGGAGTGGTGGCTACAGTACTGGTCTCCCATCCAGGCACTAGCGGATTTTTTTATACTTATGCCGGTTCCTACTTGAGTGAGAGCACTTCCAAGTCCAACGTTAAATCGCGGTCCCATTTGCGCCTTTCGTAAGAGTATGCTAATTCCGACGCTGGGTTTCTCTCCACCTTTCCTCCGTTCACTGAAAACTTCACCCAGTTACCCACGTATCAAGTGACCCTTAGTTGTTGGTTGCCTCCCCCAAATAGCAACAACAAAAGAAGCAATAATGATGGTTCCTGAAATGAAGTGTTTTTCTCAGCAAGGCGGATCAGCATCTATGGCATTATCTGCAGCCAGCTCAAGGGTTGTTGTAGGAAGATTCAGTTGATGGTGGCACATTAAAAAATTAAATTTAGGCAGGTAGCCAGAAAAAACGTCACAAATTCTTAAAAAAATATAATGGTTTTCACAATATTGTCCTTTCGACGCATAAAGATTTTACTAGGAAGAGGACATAATTAGTCTGCCAGAGTAAGCTTCAACTACTAGATTAACTGTATTTTCATCAATATTTAAGGAATAAGGCACCCTTAATATGAAATAAAATCCGTTTCAAGTCGTGTTTTATCTCTATAACACTGCACAACAATTCCCGCTGACCGTTGAGTTGACAACCGTTAAATCGCCCAACAAATCCCTTGTGCATGTGAATTAAGTCTTATTTTCAAGTTTGATTTATTACTTCTTGTTCTTCTTGAAGGCTCCATTGTGATAGGGGCGAATTTATTGAGAAGTTTCAGGAATATCTTTCTAAAGAATTTCCAAATGACATGCGGGGGTTCTCTGCTTTGTAGATGTTATTGGTGATGGTGGCATTATGACTAATGGTTCCAGGAAGATTCGATGCTTATTTTTTACGACGTTTTATTTTAGTGATGAAAATATATCCGAGTAAGATGACGCGAGGAATCGATGAAATATCATGACGGAAATAGATTTCTCAGAAATTCATTTACATCATCCACTTTCAGCCGAAATAACATGTATCGAGCCCCTACGCCTCAAGACAAGAAATGTAAATTTATTAATTCCCTTTTTCGATGCCTAAATATTTTCTTCGTTATATTTCTACCAACTTCACTTGTTTAGTCTGATGTATCTGAGGCCATTCTCATTAATGTGGAACAATCAGGCTTAAGAGGGCCGTTAGTATAGTATTTTATTGATTCCTTATTTTCTCATAGTAATATGCTTCATGTTACCCTATGAATGACTATTCTCAAAACTAGGGGAGAATGAGTCATCACCTAAAATCATTCACATATTAAAAAGAGTTATACTATATTTTTCCGTCAGATGTATGTAGCTGAACTGTAACTTCTACATTTAGGATATTAGTCATTATTATATGCCGGTAGGATTTTTGTTTGTTTCAGAAAAGAGAATTTTCATTGCAGTGGTGCTGGGCTAATTTTATTAGAATCACTAAATAGGACTTTGGGAGAGTAGCTACGAATGTATGGTAGTGAAAAACATTTTATCATGTGAAAGCTTTCGTGAACCAGACTCATCGTCGTTGTAGATGCATATATCTGCTCTTCTTTTCGGTTACCCTGTCGCATGTTAGGTTTAAGATTCATCCTGTTCTACATACCAAATAGCATATATGGCGTGCTGAGATACCCTGTGCGTGTGAATATATGGTATAGAACATGCATGTGATGATCATTATTGCATTATGCTATACCTGACAAAAATAATGATTTCGGACACTTTGAGCAGTAACGCGTCTAGGCAATTCTTTTTTGCTGAAATCCTGGAAATGATAGTCATTCACCACATCAGAGACCACCTTGCTGTTTATTTTCTCAACTCATTTTTCCTCTCATACAGGGTTTTAATTGTTTTGCTAGAAAACCAGATAGAGGCACAAGGATAGGAAAATAACAACGGAAAATATGCATAGTTATCCGGCTTAGAATTAATCTACTGTTTTCGTAAAGTCTTCTCGGGCTTTCCACCGGGTTAAATATTGGTATAACACCAACGTTTCAACGGACGACTCATCCATCGTCTTCAGGGTGAGTGAGTAAATTAAAGCCGTTGAGGCGTATCTATAAACGATTGCAACAATCAGGTTACTCCTGATTGGCCGGAAGGATCTTCGAAATTTGGATAAGGAGGAGTTCTATCGTTTTTTATTTTATATAAAATGGGATTCCACGAATTGCTAATTTTATAGCCTGTGTCTCTATTAAAATTATTTTTGTTTAGCCGGATCTCAATGGCCTCCTTAGCAAGCCTGTCCCAGAAGTTGTCCGAACGGCAGATTAATTTTGCGCTATCCCATTTTATCCTGTGGTCCCGAGTAATACTATGTTCCGCCACAGCAGACTTATCAGGTTGTCCAAGCCTAAAATGCCTCCGATGTTCCTTAAGCCTGGTGGCAATCGTTCTACCAGTCTCCCCTACGTAGACTTGGCCACATTCGCAAGAAATCTGGTAGACACCAGGGGTCATTAGGCCTACGGGGTCCTTCACCTTAACTAGTTGGTCTCTCAGTTTACTTATTGGCTTATGGACCGTATCTATGTTATATCTCTTGAGAATTCTCGAGATCTTGGTAGAGACTGTTGACAAATACGGCAAAACGGCCCTGGCTACAGGTTTTGACTTTTCAGCCTCTTCCGACTCACGAGCATTGAAGGTTCTTTTAATTGCTGAAGAAATGTGCCGGTCGCTGTATCCATTTTTCCAGAAAGTTGTCTTCAGATAACTCAACTCATCAGGAAGACTCTCGGTGTCAGCTATGGCTTTGGCACGGTGTACTAAGGTTGATAGTACCGCTGCTTTGTGGGAGGGGTGGTGATGGCTGCGAGCATTCAGATATAGATCTGTGTGCGTCGGCTTGCGGTATACTCTATGTCCCAGGCCGCCATTACTCTTCCGATGGATCAAGATATCGAGAAATGGAATTTTGCCGTTATTTTCTATCTCCATTGTAAACTGTATGTTTTCATGTTGGTTGTTCATATGGCTAAAAAACTTCATTAAAGCATCAGACCCATGGGGCCAAATGAGAAAGGTATCATCCACATATCGGAAAAAATACCTTGGACGTAGAGGAGCTGTGGAAAGTGCCTTCGAATATTTTTGACGACAACACGGTCAAATTGTTCCATCACGCACTGACGTCTACATATTTCAAATACAATGGCGAATATTTTGAACAAACGGACGGAGTTCCTATGGGATCCCCTCTGTCTCCAGCAATCGCAAATTTTTATATGGAATATTTTGAAGCGAAGGCACTTTCCACAGCTCCTCTACGTCCAAGGTATTTTTTCCGATATGTGGATGATACCTTTCTCATTTGGCCCCATGGGTCTGATGCTTTAATGAAGTTTTTTAGCCATATGAACAACCAACATGAAAACATACAGTTTACAATGGAGATAGAAAATAACGGCAAAATTCCATTTCTCGATATCTTGATCCATCGGAAGAGTAATGGCGGCCTGGGACATAGAGTATACCGCAAGCCGACGCACACAGATCTATATCTGAATGCTCGCAGCCATCACCACCCCTCCCACAAAGCAGCGGTACTATCAACCTTAGTACACCGTGCCAAAGCCATAGCTGACACCGAGAGTCTTCCTGATGAGTTGAGTTATCTGAAGACAACTTTCTGGAAAAATGGATACAGCGACCGGCACATTTCTTCAGCAATTAAAAGAACCTTCAATGCTCGTGAGTCGGAAGAGGCTGAAAAGTCAAAACCTGTAGCCAGGGCCGTTTTGCCGTATTTGTCAACAGTCTCTACCAAGATCTCGAGAATTCTCAAGAGATATAACATAGATACGGTCCATAAGCCAATAAGTAAACTGAGAGACCAACTAGTTAAGGTGAAGGACCCCGTAGGCCTAATGACCCCTGGTGTCTACCAGATTTCTTGCGAATGTGGCCAAGTCTACGTAGGGGAGACTGGTAGAACGATTGCCACCAGGCTTAAGGAACATCGGAGGCATTTTAGGCTTGGACAACCTGATAAGTCTGCTGTGGCGGAACATAGTATTACTCGGGACCACAGGATAAAATGGGATAGCGCAAAATTAATCTGCCGTTCGGACAACTTCTGGGACAGGCTTGCTAAGGAGGCCATTGAGATCCGGCTAAACAAAAATAATTTTAATAGAGACACAGGCTATAAAATTAGCAATTCGTGGAATCCCATTTTATATAAAATAAAAAACGATAGAACTCCTCCTTATCCAAATTTCGAAGATCCTTCCGGCCAATCAGGAGTAACCTGATTGTTGCAATCGTTTATAGATACGCCTCAACGGCTTTAATTTACTCACTCACCCTGAAGACGATGGATGAGTCGTCCGTTGAAACGTTGGTGTTATACCAATATTTAACCCGGTGGAAAGCCCGAGAAGACTTTACGAAAATAATTCGCCGGGAAAGAATTAAATCCTAATCTACTGTTTTTATTTCTGCTTGCTGACCTTCCTGCCTGGTCCATGGCATCACGATAATCCATCTTAGCTTTATGGGGAGATTAGCAAGGGGTCAAATGTCGAGTTTCCTCATCATCATCAATGAAGGCGGGACTTGGTTGGAATATTTTAAACCATCTTCGACCCGATTAACGCCTAATTTGGGAATGACGGTGGATTCTGATTTCTCCGGCGTACGCATCTGATATAGTTATGATAATAATATGAACCGTGGTGGGGCGTGGAAAATGCTCCTCTTCACAATCCCTTTTAGGTAAGAGCTCTCGTAACTTGATTCTGAAAAAATTAACCCCAAAAATAAAACAAAATATTCAGTTGTGGAAAATTGTGCTTATTTTATGCAATATTAGCAAAAATCCACTGAGAAAATAAATCAATCTTTTTAGCCGGGGCTCGAACCCGGCTCCCCTTAATTCTGGCCAGGCTCTCGCGGAAAGTTAGCGATCCTTCAATTAATGCAAAAGTTGCTTTTATTCAGCTTCACGACATTTGATACATAATTTTTATATTCAATTTGACAAAAAATCCTTGGGTGGCGACGAGATGTCGATTTATTTGTAATTACCTAATGTAAAGATGTTTTACATTGTTACTGTCTTTTTATTTCGTTGTTTTCCCACGATTTTGGACACTAATAACGTTGGAATATCGTCATAATTTTTACTCATATAGTAGACCAATACTAATTATGGAAAATTAGTTCCTCCAGGCTAATTACATTTTTACGCCGATGTGTTAAATGCCGGTAAGCTAGATAAATCGTTTTCTACATAAACTCTATCGATAAATAGCGATAAATCTTACTGCCTTGCTCACCATAAACCTTCTGTTATTGTGAGCATGTAAATTACGTTAAACGCTACTGTTCCATGATGTAACTAAATCAATTCACCGGCGAAGTTTTACGGAATTCTTTCTTCTAAGTTATACTATTGTGTGGGAACTATAGGTTATACTATTATTTGTAATTTACTTCTTCAGGTTTTACTTCGTGGAAGTATCTTCTTGATATCTATTGCAAAAAGAACAACAATTGCTATAGGAATTCCTCATATTTTTTATTTATGTGGAATATTGCAATTGTTGTTCTTTTTGAAATGGATAAACATTTCTATGTTATTCTTATTGTCATGATAGTTATTACGTTACGGTACAGAGAAATTTTATTTTATGAATTTCGTAACGATATTACCACTTCCTCCACTCCAAATCGGCCTCCAAGAGAGGTTTGTCAATTTGTCATTAACGCAGATATTTGGAGGATATTGAGGCTTCCTTTGAACTTTTCGAGACAGTAAGACCATTACGGGAGGCTTAAAAACATCTCATTCGCTCTAAACTTCTTTTGATCCTCGTAATTCCTTCTAAAGCTCGTAATATTTTCCATCAAATTGCGTACCTTCCGAAATACCTCTTATTCTCCTTTCGTCTTTTTCCTCTGCCAATCATCCTAGCTTATCACACCAGATACAACTTCCCGTCGCCTCTACATACGACTCCCATCAGTTTTTGTTACATCCTTCCGATACCTCCTAACGCTTTGCTCACTTTCACCACCTTCTACTAAATTCGTGGGCGAAATTCTAATTGGCACGTGAGCGTTGAACGCCTCAGAAGCAAATGATGATTCGAAGATACGACGTTCAATTTCCTCACGAAAGCGAGGCACAGCACTTGAAATTGTCGGTCAGGGCTCGCAATTTGGCCGCTGCCGTCGTCGCTTAGTAGCGAGGGGTTTAATGAGTTAACCGAGATAAAAAGGAATTGCGTTCATCCTGGCGGATACACACGAAGCGTTTAAGGGCTTGCAGAGTGAATGGGGGATCCCACATTTACAATGGAACGTGATTCAAATCACGTAAAATCACTTGGAATTGTCCTAGTTCGCGGTCGACCACTTCCTTTGTCGCAGGAAAACAATCTCTTAAGTGATCGTACCAAACTATGATCGGTGGTGCCCGGGATGGTGGATTTTCGTCGCTCACAAAATTGCCGCCAACTACGCTTCTATTTTTTTTCGGAAATCTCCCTCATTTCCTTCTTATTTTGCAATAATTTGGTTCTGTTTGTGCTAGTCTTTCTATCACCCCACGCGTTGACTTGCTTCTGTCCTAAACTTTGCAACACCTTTCTTGGAGCCACCCTCCCCACCACCTCTTCCAATCTCCCGAGGGCGCCTCTTCCCTTTCCTGAAGCGTCACCCCGCGCGACCTTTCGACCCCGTAGTCCCCTCCCTCTCCTTTTGCGCGCTAAGTCCCTGCCTTTGGTGGTGTCTCCTCACCCTCCCCTCCGCTTTTTTCCGGGTCAGGCCACCGTAATTGGACTGGACTTCTCTCTCCCCCCCTCGTTAGCCTGCGTCTCTCCCTCTCTCTCTCTCCCCCTGATTCTCTTTCCCCAGCATCCTCCACTTTCCTGGTCCTCCTCCGGAATGCCTTCAACTCAGGGAGGGAAGGGTGGAGGATTGTGTGGTGATGAGGGAAGCGTTGGACGCGAGCGGTCGTGTCAGTCAGCGCGAGAACGATAGGCGAGGGGGGGGGGGAGGAGGGGTTCGTTCCGGGATTGGGAGTATGTGTGTGGGATGGGACTTAGGTGGGAGTGTGAGGTGAAGGGTTGCTTCGTTGGGAAGGGGAAGGCTTTTGCCCGCTGGGAAGTGATATAAGAGGGGAAGGGTGGAATCGTCGGAATGGGTGGTGGAGATGTTGGAAAAGGATGGCGTAGATTGGAAAGGGGTACGGGGAAACGGAATAGATTTGCAAAATTTTGCCTGTGACAAATCCTCTCGGACGAATTAACGACGTTGCCTGCGGGAAAAATTCTTGGAGTCTCATGTCGAGGCAGTAATTCGGAGATGAGGGAATTTGAGTGAGTAGGTAGCCAAAATTGCCAAGGCACTGCGATATGAAAATCTCTCATTTTCAATCTTATGCTCGTTAGTTTTCAATGAAGGACGGTAGCTTTCAATATGGGTTTTCTTGCGTGTTGTGAAACACTCAGTCGTACTTGGTTGTTTGGAACTATGGAGCATCCATATATTATGTATCACTTATTTTCCAATCCCCTCCCCATGATGCTACGCAGTATTCTCTAAGACTGCCCCCAAATTACGTATTGTTGCCAATGAACTTAGCCTTTTTGTGAAACATGAAGTAGACAGGCTTTATAAACACCTAATTTTTTTTCTCAATGCTATTATTTATTAACCATTTTCTTATTATATCATAAATACTATTTGCGCCAAGAATCAAGTTATAATATACCAATCTACCAGCGCTTAGGAAGGCTGCAATAGAATACCATAACAACTGGACCGACCCTTCTTTTCCACCTTACGCCTTACGAAATATATCTACTGTCCCTTATATAATCTCAGCTGCCAAAAGAATCTTTTTCGGATGCATATTGTTTCTTTTCCGTACCTCCAGAGAAGCAGATATTCAGGAAAATGCGAGAGTGCTTTCGCCTATTTAGACAGGACCCTTGTAAAGCCGAAGATGCGTATTCAATGAGACTTGTGATACTGGTTTCCAGCGAGTAAATGTTTCTCCCGTCCACCGTAAATGTTGTATCTTTATGCCACTGCCCTCTTTTCAACTATACCGTGTTCGTCACGTGCTATATTACTCGAAGTAGCTGTCCCTCAGTGAGGAAACTAGTGAGGCTTGATGACTTTAAGAGATCTGCCTGTCTAGGCGTTTGCCTCTGAGGGAAATTGGAATGCTAATCCATTAGTCTCCGCGATATATTTGACGAGGCTACATACTGAAATTTTAGCATTTATGGGAGTAGGAGAGAAGTAGTATTTGTGGGTACGCATAGGCTATGAGACACGAGGTAGCCTAGGGAGTATGTAGAGTGTTGAGATACTGACCGGAGGACCCAGGTTCGAATCTGAACCTTTAGTAACCCTGTTATGTACCGAAGTAATAAGATTATCTTGGTACAAGATCTTTCTTGGAGGCCACGGTCGGAGCTGGGAAAGGAACAGGGGCTCGCATTCCCTGATCTGTGAATTTCACTCGCCGGTTACTGCGTTGGTGTGGCTGTAGAGGGTATTACTGGCACCATGGGGGGTATTTTTCATATGAGAGAGAACTAAACGTATTTATGTAGCAATGGTGTAGACCGAGGAACACAAAAACATCTGGTTGGTCTAGTACGAAGGTAATCCTGGAACAAAAGAAACCTACTCAAATGGGTGAGGTGTTGAAAAGGAAAGAATTAAGTAGTACAAAAACATTAGAGCAACGAATGCTGTTAAAAGTGAGAATCAGGTAAACGACACTCAAAAATGTGATTCCGCCAAAGATACACTTTTTCGAGTAACATCGAAGACAGCTTTGTTTAATGTTAAAATCATTTACGATTGAATAGTATATATTTTTTGTTGACCGTTTTAAAGAGCACTATTTAAACGCAACTTAGCTGAGAGGAGGACAGTGACTGACAGCATTGGAGAAGATGTTGGAGAACTCAGGATCACGGAATTGATGGACCAGAGTTTAGGACAATAATGAAACTATCAAGTGCTTTCCCATGTGGCCCATTGTTGATGTAAGTGGGGAAATGGCAGTAAAAGGTTATGGGTGCACAAGAGGGAAGAGACATGAATAAAAGATGAACTACTTATGAATTAATCTCGATAGGGACGGTTAGCCAGATGTGGTCACATTAATTCAAATGAATATTTCATTTGCCGGGGTTCGTTTAAATTATTGCATTATATAAGGTATTCCATTTATAATAATGATGTAATCAATGATAATGAAATTTGTTTGATAAAATAGCCTCTCGACTGTGTAGCAATAAAAGTCATAAAGTCCCAGTGACCTGTGATGTCTGTGAATAAATCGTCAATTATCAATGTGTTAGATAGTAATCCATGCTTTTCGTTCATCGCCCTTTATCATCGGTTTCATGGGGTCCCTCAATTATTTTGTTCCAATTCGTTATGGATGATGATGTAATAGGAGTGATGAGTTTGCTAATGGAATAAAATATTGAGGAATGAAATATGTAACAGAGGATTATCAAGATGTTTTTGTATGCCTCCTGGATATTGTTTCTACCGTCAATATATGTATAGTATGATGGTGAAAAATCCCATTGGACGTACAATAAAAAATTCACAGGGCAGACAGATGAGGCGACACAAAAAGAAAACACACAAAAGTAAATATGCTTGTTAAATTTTCGGAGGCATGGACTTCCTTCCTCAGAAGATTAAAACGAAGTCTTCGATGTAGTTGGAAGAGTGGGGGAGGATTTTCTTGTGGAGGAGCTTTTCAGGATATCCGCGTTTGCAGAGGGCAGAATGCCATCGATGAAGCGGACCCAGAAGAGAGGTTGGTTGGTACTTTGGGGGAGGAAAGATTCTTCAAGGAGGTTCGCATACGATGGGGCCATCCTAGTTCCCATCGCCGTGCCACTTATTTGAAGGTAGAAAGAATCTTTGAAAGGAGGTAGAAAGAACGTAATGACACCTCTTCCCTCAACAAATACCTAAATATTCTTCATTCTGCCCTCCGCAAACGCGGATATCCTGAAAAGCTCCTCCACAAGAAAATCCTCCCCCACTCTTCCAAATACATTTCAAAAGACAGACCTCCATCTTCAGACACTGGACTAAATCTCTGCACCACTTTCTTCCCTGGTTCCCACAAACTCAAAACCTTTCTCAAGGAACTCTTTCCCATTCTGAAAAATAGTGACGTCACTTCTTCTCTCCTGCCTCGTTGCCCCTCCATTTCTTACAGACGGCCACCGAACTTAAAAAATATTTTCAAGTCCACGAACCCTCTCTATAGCACTTCTGATTCTCCTCCCCCACGGCCTTCTCCCTGCAATCGTCCCGGGTGTAAAACCTGTCCTTTAATGCGGTCCGCACCTACATCTCCACACCTCCTCATCACTTCTTTCCCCTCCTCCCAAGCTACTTGCTAGTCCAAAAATATTGTGTACCTTCTGACCTGTAATTCTTGTCCCGCATTTTACGTTGGCGAATGCACTACGCCCTTGGCAATCCGGATGAATAATCATCGATCTTCCACAAAATCCGCCACATTTTCATCATTTCCAATCCCTAAACACACTAATTCCCACAGCCTCCCTTTCGATTAGTGCTTTTCCCTCTCAATACTCGAATCCCTACCGGACCATGCTAGCAAAATAGAGGTTAGGACTCGTGAGATGGCTTTTATTTGGGTTCTCCGTGCATTCGAAAAGCCAGGATTGAATGTACAGCATTAATCACCCCCACTCTCATTCCTCACCCCTCTTTCTCCCTTCCAACCTCCTTCACACCCTCTGTCTCCCCTCCAATTTCCTTCACACCCTCGCCGCACACTTCACCTATCCTCCGGTTGACGAAGACTGCAGAGGCAGTCGAAAGCTTCAACTGTTTTAAATGTGTGTGTCCCGCTTTTTATGTTTGTGCCTATATTTTTCGTGTGCTATATTCGTATATGTTATATATATATTATTAAAATAAAATAAAATAGTAAATTTTCCTTTAAAGTTGTTAATAAACGCTTGTGAACGCCATAGGTTCTTCATCACTAAAGGATTGAAGTTTCGAAAGAGGAATTTGATCATTTTGAGGGATTAGGTAACCGGAAAATTTGGCAGAGGCGATCAAGTAAGAATGTCATAGATAGTGATCATATATGAACTGTTATGTGTGTGGTGCTTACCGATGAATGCCAAAAAGAGGATAAAAACGAGCATGTGAGATTCGGGCTTGCAAAACCCTTGAGAAATCAAAGCTAGTTAAAAAACAAAATCAATGAAAAAATTTATGGAGAGGTGAGTAAATTAATGAATGAAACTAGGATGTGTGGAGTGTCTATGGAGCGTATGCGTAAAAGCGGAAAATGTATGGAACAGTGATCAGAGGGTAGGGCGTTGAATTTGCGGAGAGAGAGAGATTTGGCTGCTGGGATGAGATGAAGGGAGATAGAAATTGCTCGGATGTATTGTGCTATCCATGGAATGTAAAATGATACATTTTGTCGGTACATTTATTCCCACCTTAAAACTCAAAAAAACACTTATCACCTTATCATTTTTGTCTTATTCTAAACTTCTTTCTGATAAATTTTCTAAACGACTGACCAAATGAAGCCGCCGAATTACAGGCTGATGCGTATTTCTAATGATTTTAATCAACATTTATGCGACACTCTCCCTGAAAACTTGAGATAATATGCGAGCTATCTAATATTGAGAATTCTGCGACAGTACATTTAATTTGCTTCCAATGCTATGTTTTGTACTGCTGTTACTGTCTATGCCCATCCACTACAAAAGAGCTTGTTCCAGATGAAAGGCCTATGGAAATATTTCATTACTTCCAGTCCTATTTTCCTCATGGTTTGTTGACTTTCCACTTCGTAGGATGTCTCCTTGGCTGCGGCATTTACAGTTAGTAACAGCGATGATACAAGCGGTAGTTCACGGTTGGCGCGCATGGGAAGTGTTGTCTTTTAAATTACGCGCTCGGATTCACATTTGCATTTCTTTAACGTGGAACTGGAGTCACCAAGGAGTGAAAGGTGGGTGGCGAGCTTGGTTTCGTGTCCCGTTTGTATCCTCCGAGCGGAATGGGACCGACGGAGACGGTGAGCATCAGCGGGGAGTGAAGAAGGGATTGCGAGACTGAGGCTTGCATCGGGAATCTTCTCGGAGTCTGGCCAGGCCCGAAACCATGGGAGCAGAAAGTGAGCACTTGTGGCTTTGAGAGGCATGAGGCGTGCGAGGAGAGAAGCCGAAGACTGAATGGGAAGGAAGGGAGGGGTTTGGGAGCCGGAAGAGGATTAAACGGAATAGGGAAGGGTCCCGAGGTGTGGAATGGGAGATAGGGTGGTGGTTGCTTAGACGGGGCGAGTTGGGGAAAAAGAAATCGAGGCGCTTGCTGGAACGGTCGGGGAAGAGGAGGATTACGGGAAGAAGAGGGTGCGCAAAAGGGAGAGAACGAGAGGGTAGGAGGAGGAAGGAGATAACGAGCGGGAGGGAGGCATTGGAAGGGAGATGCAACAGCTTGTAATATGTTGATGTTTATTTTATTCTAAGAGCAGTAAATCTTTTGCAACATCACAAAATAGCCATCATCAAGTCAATGGCTCTCTGAATGACGGGATATGCATATAAATGATTAATCTACGTGTGCATTATTTAGGGATTAGCTTATCATATTCGCTATCCAGTTGGAGTTAATTGTTTGACTGGCCTTTACGTCTGTAACGAGTGTTGGTGTAAGATGATTTAGACCCTGCTGGTTTTTTTTTACCCCAGTACAAGTCACACGCCATGAGAAACAAACACTCCAGTCTCTTGAAAAAAACGACCCACTCGAAAAGAGAGAGAGAAGTACATACAAAAGCAAGGGAAATAGAGAAGCACAGAGAGGGGAGGGATAAGGAGAGGACCGGTAAGGGGGAGGAGAATAGTGGAAAGGAAAGAGAAAATGGAAGGTCCATAGTGATAGCAAGGAAGGGAATATAAACGGAAAAGTAGAGATAGAAAAAGTATGTAGAGCAGTAAGGAGAGGGAGTGATCGAGTGGGGGTAGATAAGGGAGAGTTGATGGAAGAGGGTTAAAGAGAAGGGAAGAAAATATGAGAGGGTAAGGAAAAATGAGAGAGGAGGTGGAGAGGGAGAAAAACACCTGGGAAAATAAGGGTAAATGTTTTTGGTGAAAATCAAGATGCATTAAGAGAGACAAAGAGGAATAAAAGAAGAAGCAAAGGATAGATTAGCAGAATTCCCTTTTGAGGGGATCTAAATACTTAGGTTTTATCGCACTGACAAGCCTAAAATTATTCATAAGGCAAACGCTTCATGAATGCCCGATGCGGGATACAAACCCACGACCTTTAAAAATTCAGTCCGGAACTCCACCGGTTTTCTCGGCAGTCTGGAAATTGTGGGAGTGAGGGGAGTTGGATGAAGATAAAATGCAGCCTTAAACAAAATAGACACGGGTTGTGGATAGAATGAACAGTTAAGGACGAGAAGGGAAGTAGATGGACTGATAGAAGGGAGAAATGACCGGTTGAGGGAGAGAAAGATGAGAGGTGGCGAGGAAGGCAAGGAAATTAAAGAGAAGTATCGAGAGGGAAAGGGAGATAGGAAGGGAGCTGGGGCTGAGGGTTGTAAAGGAGTCGTTAGGAACAGGAGGTGCTGCGATTGTTTCATATTTTTTTAAGGGGACGGATTTGAGAGCAACAGGGTTGGAACTTTAAAGCTTCACTTTCGCGGCGGAAAAAAAGTTAAACAACGGATCCACGTATGAGAAATCATCTATGTAACTCATATGAGTCTGGTATTGCTGACGCAGCTGAGCAAAGTGGACGTTTTATTGCGGAAGGTTAAATGGCGAACTCGAACACAGCGGTGTTGGCCACACCTTCCTCGGTGAGATATTTGGTACGCCCACTATTTTCCGACTTTGTACACGACTGGAAGATGAGCAGCAAGCGAATGTTTCGTGGAGATTTTACTTCTGTCAGTCGGATGAATGCAGTTTATTTCTGTTATAATTGTGAATAGGGGATGAAATAAATGTACAATGCTTGACAAATATACCATTGCTGAACAAATTAGCAACAAACAGCGTTGATATCCATCCTTGTAGTCAAGTGCCGATGAATGTCTTTTATTAGGAGTTTCAAATGCATTGCAGCATGAGTGAAGTTTTCTTTATTGTTTTCCAAATTTGCTTTGCTTTTACAAACGTCAATCGACGGGTCGACTGTCCTATCTCAAAGTCTAATACAAATAAGGGAAAATATTCCTGAAATCACAAAGGGATATCATAAGTACCATCTGAACTTAGTGTTCAAATAAGTAATAGCTTATTAGCGCTGGAATCTTGTTTAAGGGTTACGAATCTAAAGTAGAACGTTAAGTTTTCATCATTGTTCAATCACACTCACATACGTAAATATAATACTTTGCCAGATTTTCCTTGGGCGTTATACACGGCAAGCGTGTCGAAAATTGCCTGAGGAAAAAGATTTCGTGGATTGGGAAACGAACCACGGGTCTTTCACCTACCGGACCAATGCGTAAACAACCTCGCTGCACAGGATTCCAGATACCAAGTGTAAGATTCGGGAGAATCTATGTCTGACTCCCATTTAGTTACGGTTTATCAAAGGTGGCACTTGTTTGGCGGAATTGTGCCCTAAGGAAACAACTTTCCATGAGGGTGGTTCCTAATTATTATCGCAATGGACGATAAGCCACCACTGTGTAATATTTATTTACCAGAATGCAATTTCCAGCAAACTGATTAACATGCATAACGGTGAAGAAAAAACTTTCAGTGGTAGCGCTAGATCCTAGTTAACTATTGCTTCCTAGTTAACAATTACGCCTTCGACTACCATTCTTGATGTATCGTAATCAAAGGCGAGTGGGACCTAGCTCCCATAAATGAAAATTACCTTCTGAACTTGAATCCCGTGTGGCGTGGTTGTGTGAGCATCGGCCCGCAAAGTCAAAAGTGTGTGGTTCGATTCCTGGTCCAGAAAATGTTTTTTTACTCGCAAAACTCAAAAAATGATTCCACCAAGATGTGCGGTAGAGGATGGTCGAGCTGTAATTCTTGAATAATCGATAAAATTTACTTTGGGTGAAAACATGAAAAGAGTGCGCTCGCAAGTGCTGTTTTTTTTTAAAGTGTGCGAATCAAGAAGCTAGATGTCTATTTCAAATGAAGCATTGCATTTGCGAAGTAGAATTTATTTTTTCTTTCTCAATAAAATCCAGTCTCTGTAATAGATTGACGGAGATTATTCCGGAGTGCTGTTGGTACATAATGGGTATTATAAAATATTTCATTAGTTTCTAGCTGAATGGAATCTCTTCGGAAACAGAAATACTTTCTTAAAATATCTATTGAAATCATTCCTATGCTCATGCCTTTGAAAGGATTAGCACTTGAAAAAATTCTTGAAAAAAATAGATTGAAGGGATTTTAAAAGAAATTTGCACAATACCTCCAAAAGAGGTTTCGAATTTTAATATTTCAATTATGTAATGAAAAGGTTGCTCGACTATTGGCATGGCGGAAGGGTGGATTGGGAGGCCTGGTGTTGAAAACAGACTCTTTCCTGAAGCAGGGAGAATTTTCATGGATTTAGTGGGTGGGAGGAGAAACAGAATTTTTTTGCGATAAAATGCCTCATCCTGCGCCGAACGTGCCGATGCATATCCATTGCAGGATTGCGGGGGCTGTTTGGCGGATTCAAAGGATGGCTGAGAGGTGTTGAGGTCGGAGAGCAATGCGGCCGATGGTCAATGAAAAAAAAATTCCCGGCACGTGTTGGGGAAACTCGACCAATTTGGGGTTGCGTACTCCGGTCGTTCTCTTCCTTGCGTAGTGTCCGGTAGGATTTATAGATTACGCCACCCGATCTATCAAATTATTTATCCTGGATTGGCCGGAGCTCAAAGGAAAGAATGATATTCGGTGCGGTGTGCGTAGTAAGGTGTACAATTTCTTACAACCCGGGAAACCGTTGCTGGAAAATATGGCGGAGAGTGATTCCAAATGTTTATGTGGTCTTTACATTGATACCGAATATATTGACCATTTATTTCCTCATGATCGTATATGACAGTTTGGTTGACTTCCCAAAAGGCTATCATCTCAGTGCCCATTGGTGAATATAGCGTCTTGCCGCTAATAATATCTTGTCGCCCATGGTAAGGGCCAGGTTGTTTCTCCCAGGTACGTTTCCGTCGACCATCTGCATGCCATTTTGTGTGACCGCTTTTTGTTTCCACGTCTTCATAGTTGTCTTCCCTATTCGACCAGTTGTATGGCATAGCAGGAATTCGAAACTTCTGTGATGGTTTCTGTTTGGAGGAATAAAGGAATTATGGTTATTTATCCACTCTTAACGTAAGACGTAACAAAATAATTGTCATCTGCGCAAGGATATGATAAAAATGTATTGTTTTAGCTGAAATGCTTAAATTTTTACTTCCCACAAGGCATGGTAAAGCGCCGTTAACATAAGTTAGAAGTATTAGATCATATTTCGGATGCACTGCTTACAAGGCAACCTATGGCAGTACGGTCATGCTGTGAATTTTAATTTTTATCGTAGCAGAAAAATTAAATTATAAATACTTCCTTACTAAAGTCTGTCAAATGTTTGGTATAGCTAGCTCATTATCTTTATCGATGGATGAAGTTTTAAAAATGTAGTTTTATATTGATGAATGTGAGAAAGCTATACCATATTACTTTATATAAACCGAGATAGGGATGGGAAAAAGGTTATCTTGGTATTTTAGACTGGCTACTTTCTCTCACTATTATTAAATAGGTTGTTTATGGGGCTGATTTATACGAATAGGACGCCAGGAAAAAAAAACTTAGCGGAGAAAAAAGTAGTGGAGGGAGTTTGGTTGCGTAATACTCATAACCAACTTGAGCATAACATTCAAGCCTTGAAATATGCATTTTGGCGCTGTGCCTGAAGAGCGAGGCCTTTAAACTCCACAGTGGAGGGAAGAAACTTAAGCCGTGTTAAAAAGTATTTACTAGGAATCTCGGAACAAATGAATAACAGAGCGCTTGGGAAAGCTTTGAGCCCTTGGAAGAGCCTGTTAGCAAACAAAGGACTGCAGCATGCGCACCGAGCCAATCTCATTTTGGATCATTCCTTTATCCACCTTAAACGTGAAGAAGGAAAGCATTTAGATAATCAAAATTCACTCAAGAGTTTCTCCTCGGAAGAATTAGCATTCGAGCCTAATAATAAAATGCTATCTATCCAAAATACCGGCTTGCGTCATCCTAGCGCTATGAGAATGGAAAACGACAAACGAATTGGCTCAAACCAGTGGCTCATAGTCCCATCCTTGAAGCCATGGGAAGTCGGCTCTGAAGAGGAGGATGTGGCGCTGATGCGATTATGTCTGTCCGGCCTTGTACGCCGGAAAGAGATTTCTTATGTAGTGGAGCGGTGGAGACTGGCTGAGGATCGCTGGAGCGAAAATTAGATTTTCGTGAAAAGAGGGAATTCGTGGAATAGAAGCAAGTCTGCGTAGTGCCTGTGGTGGGGGAGAAATGGTTCAAAAAAGGGGAGGGGACAGGGTGTAAGAGCTATGGAGAGAGGAAGAGAGACGTCTATAGTGAAGGGAGAAATATATCTCTATCCCTCCTTTCTTTCGACGGGAGAAGGCTCTATCAAAAAAATTGTTTACCATCCATTGTTATTCCGTGAAAGTACGTCGACTGTTAAAGTCTCCAGGATTGAAAAGATAGAGAAAAAAACGTTGGAAAGAATTTGGTGCTGGGTTAAGCGTCGAGAAGGAGTATTTTTTCCAATGTCCTTTTAAGTCCTTTTGAAATTCTTGGTTGTATCCGGTTTGTAAAACGTTGACGGATTTTAGCTTTGTGGTCATGCTTTTCATTTTATCCACACTAAGTTTTCATGTTTCAAAAAGATTATGGTACCTAGTTTATTCCTTCCCGGGGGTTGTTTTAAGTTTAGCAAGGAATGACATCTCATGGTGCATAGGACGAAAAAATTTGAGTGGTGTTGAGTTTCCTTTGGAATAAATACTTCGAAGGCGGGGAGCTACGACGACTAATTTGATAACATGCGTAACGCAGTGGTATCGTTCATGCCAAAGAACGCTAGGAAAAATTATTAGAGGGATTTTAAACTGGTGAATCTCCATGTAATACCTGAAGTATACCAAGTCACAGTGAAAATTACTCTTAGAAGTTGTGAAAAACACGAATATAGCCCTAAAGATTCGGTGCGACGTTTGCTTGTGTTTTTGGATATCATCAATATATCCAGGTATGCATTGTTCCCTCTTTTGCAGATTACGAAACAGTATTGATTGACTTGTTCAGTAATTGAATTGCGATTTATCAATCTGAATTATTTTTTATTCAATAAAATCGTTGATTTATTAAAAAAATTTCTTATTCATTGCCAATTTACTTTTCTGTTTTACTTAAGTATTTAGAGATATAAGTAAGCATATCATTATATTGCATGCAAAGTGGATTATTTGTGATAAAATGGAGTCAGAAAACTTGCTGTCGAACTTAGATGAGTATGTTTGAAGTTTAAATATGGCGTAGTCGGTTGTTGGTCTTCGTTATTTCTCGTCCATTACTTTAAGCTTCTGGTGATGCAAGATTGTTCAGTACACAATTTTAACACAACTTTAGCGTTGGGATCAGAGCTATTATGCTTAATATATTCAGTGAGATTACATACAGTGGGATAGTTGTGCTCAGACCTCTGGGTGATTACTTATGAATTAAGACTTCAATTCTACCCACGGTGTCATTTCGTACCCTTTCATTTGAACACACCTATTAATTCCAGAGAATTTGTGTAGAGCCTATTATTGATTTTTAAAATTTATTTCAGTAGCAGCCTTCAGCATATCCAGAAATTTCTCGAAATGACTGCCTTCCTTACTACCTTTACAGAACTTCATTTGTTTAGGAGTTAGATGCGTGCTGTATGATTTAATATTTTTCAACATTGCGAGTCGTCTTAGTACTAGAATTAATCCATGAAATAATTAGGCCATCAAATCTCAAGATTAAGATTAAGGCGTCTTGGCTACCATTTAAAAGTTTTCAGAAGACTTCTCATTTCTATCACTCTTCTCAGGACTTCTGAGTTAGAGACATGCTCGGTCGATCCAATTTACTTTCATAATTCAAATATACGTTACTTACGTTTATGTCTTGATAAAATGCGCATAATTAGGAACGTTTACATGATTTTAGGTAAGTCTCCATATGTTTTAAGACATTTTTTTCTTCTCCCTCTTCAATGCTTTTTTTAACTTTTGAGAAGTTAGTTGAACATAATGCATTATATAAAGAGGCATGGTTTCAAGGTGCGGAGGAATCCAACCAAACTATTCCTTTGCCCTTGGTATGCACTGTAATTTAGTTTGGGAGTAAATTATCCTTGTGCGAGGAAGACATTATCAAGTCTTGCTTGCCTCACAGCTCATGCTATCTGGCAAAACGAGGGAGAGAGACCATCGGACAAGTAAAATATTGTTTGATTCACGCACCTCTCATGACCACAATACTGGCATCCATCGCACACCTAGCATGCAATTTGTATCTATTCAACAAGATTAATTGTAATTCTATTATTAACAACTGGATAAAAATATTGTGGTGCCAGAGGCTCTTAAGAATAAAACATTATGCTCTGACCTTTCATCCACTGAGGATTCCATTATAGGAGCCCCATTCCTTACTCTATTCCGTGACTGCAATTACGTGGCTGAACTTCCTCCTCTAGTTTGGCGTTCTAATTGGTCATATGGTGCAACTGCGCTTATGAGACTTTAGGAAGTAATGTCAACCCCGCTGTAGAGAGAACTTGAACGCTGTAGAGAAAATATGAGCGCGCGGCTTGCGCTCGGAACGAAGTAGGGCGCATTACGCCCGGCTGACGAGATGGCGAAAATCGACAAATGTTGGAAAGTGGTGTTGGATCATACTCTTACTTTGCATTCGCAGTTTTTCGGGATATGAAACTAAATGATGCCTCACGTTTTTGTGAATATGCTAGACGAAGTATTTTGTCTGACTTTATTAGTACTACGATATGCTTGTTTGGTTTTGAAAAGCAAACGGTTTTGAAAAGTTTTTGTCTATCTCGTTGATCACAATGACCAGTGTGTCATCTGAATCTGTTATTTTGCAGGGACGGTGAAATTCACATTTCCACTCGCAGCTCTCTCTCTTTTGAGGAAGCGCAGAGATTAGTCTTCCGCTCGGCCAATAAAGGCGCTTTCCTGTGTCCTTTCCTATTTGTCGTCATGTGTAATTTGTTTTCTTCCCTACGTGCGTTTTTCTATTAAATATCAAGATACACATACATGAACAGCAGCAGCTCGTGTCTTCTTTCATCATGCTCTAGACCAGGTGGCGAACCTTTTGGCGATTGAGTGCCAAAGTTTATGAAATAAGAGTATACTCGCTCGACTCGCGTGCCGACCCATCGAATGAAATAGAGGTATCTATCGAGCGTTCCCTGCTCCGCGTGCCATAGGTTCGCCACCCCCGCTCTAAACTATTGAGCCAAAGAATATTTCTGAGGAGAGCATAAATACCTATATTTGTAACCAGCAGCATCGAAATATTAGTTTCAGCAATCAATATTGAATTATTTCCTCGTAATAATTGTAGGCCCCGGTGACGGCGGGGAAAATCCATCGCCTGCGCCTGCTAATCCCAGGATCGCGGGTTCGAATTCCGTCCGGGGAGGATTTTTCACGCCATGGGGTATGGACGTATGTGCTTAATTAATTGTTGATTGTTAATTACCCGATGTAAACATCGTCTGCGTTGTTTTATTTTTAGTAATGAATACATAAAATATGTGTATTTAACCCCAGAATGATATGCTATATATATATTCTATAATTACAACCATTTATACCGAATTTTTGATTATTGACTAATGTCTTGGATTGCCGACCAGCACTATTCATTCACGTGGTGGGAGTCGAACCCTTCACCCTCTTAGTTGTCAGGCTAGCACATTTACCAACCTGAGTGCTGCCGCCGGAGTAAGGTGGATTTTTTTGCATGCGCACACTTTTAAAGTTTTATTTACGCGCGTGCATACATGCGAGATAGTTGACTTTACGGGCACGTCCATCTCAACATTCCCGCTGTGGGACCGGGGTCAGAGTTGCGGTCCTTTTAATTAACTCCGCTTCGCATGGCTTCCGAAAGCGATTCCAGTGACGGGGGAAATTTCATCCTTAACTCGCTTTAATTTGTTCGTTTGAGCGTTCTTAATCTCCGTAATCACCAGATTCACTCAAGTGCTCTTTCCAAAACCGTCGCGATGACAGGCGTCTTAGTTTGACGGCTTCCCTGCTCGCGATAGCCGCTTGTTGCTGTCAAAATTAGTTCCAGAGTGTTTTCGTCGCAGAATCGAGGCTCGAGGTAAGTTTTACGCATTGGGAAATGGGAATTGGAGCTTAAAATGGATTACATTTGGAGCGGAAATAGGCTTATTCATCGAGTTATTTCTCGGTGCTTGATCAGTATTGTGCTCCGCATTGCGGAAAGAGTGTCTGATAATTCCTTAATCATGGATGAACGGAGTCCACTTGTTTATTCTTTCTATTATTGGGAAAATTGCTTTGTATTTTTTAATTGAGAGTCCTTTACTCGTTTTTACTCGGCCGTTCAGCTTCAAAGTCTACTCACAAAATATGTGCTTATGTTTGCATGCCTAATCCTTGCGTGTAACGCAAGATTTGTTATCTAGTTCGCTGTGACCACTTTATTTTATATATTTATTCATTACGTACGCATGGATCTATGATTTTTTGGAAAATATTTACTTCTGCTAGTTGAGGCCAATTTTATATGTAACTAGTGTTTTCTTTCCAGTTAATTATTGAATTATATCAGTCCTCGTCCACGAAAATTAATCCTTAAATATTTCCAAGTGAATACTATAGTATAGTGTGCATGACAGGATGAATGTGTTTTGTGTTGTAATGATAGCTATGTATGTAATGCACAAGACTTTTAAATGATAAGGCTATTGGCATCATATAAACAAATGAGATGAGCTGTGATAGGTGTTATATAGCTTGTCTGTGTGGAATTTCGTGTGGTTACGACACCGAAGAAAGTACGTCTCACTAACTAATGATAAACCCTATAATCACCAAACCATTAATGAACTGTATTAATAATTTCCACGATGGTTACGCAGCTTGAACTCCATTTCAGTGTACGCGTGCACGTTCAAATATGGTATAAAAGGTCTGTATCTATGCTACGTGAAGGGAGAGACTTTAGAGTGGCACTTTCTGTCACTTTAATGAAGTCTGCCAGGCTAAAATATCCAAGTATTCGTCGTGCGAGTAAACTTCAAATAATTACACTACTCAACAAAAAAAAACATTTCGTCTGTTTGCTGGTTCAACTTAGCCAATTCTTACTAATTCTGGGTCAAGGAAAACAAATATGTTAATGAATTTTTTTTATTAGCTCTTGTTTTCAAGATACACAACAGTCCACTGGAGAATGAAACGCAAAAGCCCACCTTTAAACTTAATGGTAATTTGATGAAGATATACTTTGTTGTGCAATGAGTACAATGAAATTGGCAATGTTTCATTGAACAATGTTTATTTTTTATGAAGCAGCGGTTTATTTGAGCCTATTCCTGTGCCCGTTTCCTTTTGGGTTGCCTTTTGTATGTTAAATCCGGAGCATCTCTAGTCAGAGTCCAGCAGTAGTCGGCGAGCATTGATTCATCCAAACGACCCTGATATCTACATTCCATTGTAGAGATATCTTGGTGAAACCTTTCACCATGCTCATCGCTTACAGCTCCACAGTTTTCAGGGAAATAATCAAGGTGGAGTGGAGAAAATGAAGTTTTAACGACATATTGCAACCTACATCACGGAACTTTTCTAGGAGTTCTTTCACTAACTGTTGATAGTTTTCCTCTATTCTGTTGCCTAGAAACCCTTGTACCACGCCCTTAAAAGCATCCCAGGCTGCTTTCCCTTTCCCCTCCAAAATTTTATCAAACTCAGGGTCCTTCATAATAGTGCGTATTTGAGGGCCCACAAAGATTCCCTCCTTAACCTTTGCATCACTCAATCTTGGGAATTTCGCTCTAACGTTGGAAAGCCTCTTCATCCTTGTTCATGGCTTTCACAAAGTTCTTCATTATTCCTAGCTTAATGTGCAGAGGTGGAAGCAGAATATCATTTGGATCTACTAGCGGCTCATTTTGGACGTTTCTCTCCCCGGAATTCAGATTTCTTAAAGGTCACTTGTACCTATCTTATGAAGTGAGATTTTTTATCTCGACTGTCCCAAAAACAAAGAAAACAGCAATACTTAGTATAGCCTCCCAGGAGTAAAGCAATAACTTTCAAGTCACAACAGGTCTGCCACTTATGATCCTTATTTGATTTACTCTGCCACTTATTTGATTGACTCTAGAAGTAACTTTACATTCCCGTAAGTTTCCTTCATGTGAACGGAATATCCAATGGAAATAGAAGGAAGAAGGTTGCCGCTGTGTAGTAAGACTGCTTTAAAACTCAGCTTGGATGAATCTATAAACAATCTCCACTTACTTGAATCATGAGTAATGTTCAGGGAATTTATCAATCCGTTGACATTCACACAAGCAACCGCATGCTCTTTCTTCTCAAGAAATGAAGAGAATTCTTTTGACGAGTCCTGTACTCTGTGATCTTCACTTCTGGCTGCAGGGTACCTACATGCAGGCTACCTACTAGATGTAGATGCGATGGTTACCAGGGATGATAGAATTCTGTACTCCCTTAAGGAAGGAAGATTATTCGGTAATAGGAGTGATAAAGATTGATTTTTTAGGAAGAGAGTGAGTTAGGAAGTGATTGCTGTTGAGAGAAATCTATTTGCGTAGGAGAATGAAACAAGAAAGTACTGCATCCAAAGCATCAAATCCGGTAGGAAGTCAGTTATGGGGTTCGGTAATATTATGCTTGAGTAGCTATGCTTAGCCAGCGATAAATAATGATGGGCAAACATGCTTTCAATGGTTCAATTCTTATTCCAATCATTATTAACTATGGCAAGCCATGCATCTTTCGCAAACAAGCCTTCAATTTTTTTCAAGTTTAGATCTGGAATGGGACCTGTTCACACGTACTTACTTATTATTTGTAATATTCTTCATGGTAGTATAAATTATTGTTGATTCACGAAGTATCGACCTTAACTCAAGGATTACTTTTAAATTCCTTCTTCATTCACAGATTAGTTCTATTATGATTTCTTAGCATTGCCTTATGTATACCCTCTTATCTCGCAGAACCTAATATTTCTTGCCTCTAGCTCCTCCCTTCTCACAAGGCACTGACTTCTGTGCTTCAGGGTGTATGGATTGCTCTATGCGTCGGGTGATGGCTCACGTCGGCACCAGCAATGCCTCCTCGCCAGGCAGCGAGATTCTTAATTCCATCAGTGATTTGAGCTCTTAAGGTGCAGCGTATCTGGAAGCAGTTGTAGGTGAACGTGCTGCTATCCGTCTGGGTTATTGTTCTGCCTACGGTTCTTACCACTGGAACAAGATTGACTTGCCTTAACGGGGGTAAATTCCGTCTGAGCGTAGGGGGGTGATATAAATGGATCTTCAGCCGGATTTAGGATTGCGCTGAGCTCTCCTGAACTGCTCGGAGGTCATTCGTACCGTCAAAGCGTCGGAATGGATAAATGATAGGATTTTCGAGCATTGTAGGTATTTTTTTAGGCTAGCGAGTTAGACGAAGGGTTATCAATTTATCAATGGGAAAAGCGTTGGACTTACGTGCGCCACAAAAGGAAATGTATTAATGGAAAAGCGTCAAAAAAGATGAAAAATAGGAAAAAAAATCAATGTTCAACCCGAAGGTTGGCTTATGATAGGTGAGGGTAGGGCTCACTCCGTACGTCGTCATTGGCGTGTTAAATTTACACATTCAGAGTAGGGGGGGCAAATTCCTTTCCCTGGGCCACCTACAATATCCTGCGAAGTTGTGACACACAGAAAGTAGAATCGCGAGGATTTTTAGGTGGAGTTGTGTGAAAAATAGGAAAATGTATCAAAATACGAGTACATTCATAGACTACGTCCCATCCTGTAGACGGAGACCTAAGTGCTCTTTGGTGCATTCCCCCAATATTGAATATGTATGTACATATTTAAAATGCCGACACTGCCATGGGAGCGAAGACCTGAATGGTGTTATTTGAGACAGCAGATTTGTTTCCGCCTCGATATTAAATTCACGGACAAGAGAGACCTGCTAATGGGATCGACGATGAATTTTTCAATTCCATTGTTCCATTTAAGTGATGCCGCACTTACACATTCATTGAAAAATAAAATACCGTGTGTTTAGTATGCAATTACGGAAATCAAAGGAAATCGATGTTGGCCAGCCATGTATGGGGGTCCATCCATCAATGAAACAGTTAAATGCATCATCATCATCGGCCAACAATCCTAGGATTGGTTTGACGCAGCCCTCCACTCCATTCTTCTATCGGCCAACGTCTTCATATTGGCGTAGCTCCTCTCTTTTACATCCTTCACAACTTGTTCCATACACCTCATACGAGGCCTGCCTTTTCCATTCTTCCCGTTCACTTTTCCCTCGACGATTGTCTTCATCAGGCCATCGTATCTTAAGATGTGGCCAATTAAGTTGTCCCGTCTTTTTTTTAAGGTTTTCAGTAGACATCTCTTCTCTTCCACTCTTCTTAACACTTCTTCGTTTGTCACTCGATCGATCCATTTTATCTTCATCATTCTTCGGTAGCACCACATTTCAAACGCTTCCAGCCTGGACTTATCTGCTGCTGTTATTGTCCATGCTTCGCTGCCATATAGTAGAATGCTCCAGAAGTATGTTCTAATGAAATGTTTCCTCACTTCAACGCATGTATTTGTAGCTCTAAGCAGAAACGTCTTCTGGTTAAACATATATCATCTCGTAAATTGCCTCAAAGAGACTCCTAGGTTGATCATGAGGAAATGTCTACCACTTGGAATAAAATTGCTGGGGCTATAATTAAACCGCATCCAAAGTATGCCAATCAAAATAAGCTACATGTTATAATTTCGGCGTTGATTTTTAAGGGTGTTTGAGGGACCACGTTTCGCCCTTGAAACGTCTCTTTCCTGTTTTTCTGTCCCTCCTTTTAACGGTTGGTGGTATAGTCTCATTATATATATCATAGTATTTTTTATGAAACGTTTTGGGTTTGGTAACCCCTTTCATTGCCTATTCCTGAGACGAAACTTACGTCACGAAACTGTGTATTGTCGTCGAATTGGCTAATCCACGTTGATTCATCGATAGATTAATACACTTTCCATCCCGTCACATTCACTTGGTCATTTTCAGTGCAATCAAACTCTGTCAGAAGCGGCTACTCGGTAAGTTGTTTATCGCGCTTCACTCTACACAACAGAATGTATCCTTGTGGACGGTGGCTTCTTTACGTCCTCCTCATGTGTACCTTTCTTGATGAGCTGTAATGGCGCATGGAAAGTAATTCCTATAGATTTCCCGTTAAAGTCCGTCGGTTGCAACAGTTGTGGATGGCGTAGTGGTGTGCTTATAGGCCCAGTAATGCATCCGGTTTTTGATATTTGATTTTCCAAATGGAGAAAAATAGAAGAATTTTTTCTTCGGCGATTTTCAGCCCATTCCTTCATATTAACCAGCAATTATATTCCTACGCAGTACATTCCTAATTTTCATTTTATTTTTATTGTATCTTCAAATATATATTATTTTTGTACGGTAATAATCTCTATTTTATTTCTAGTTGTGGTATTACTGAGCCCTGTAACGGCCGACGTATCCTGCCAAACGTCGATTTCCGCGCATTAAAGGTTACCCTCCTTTGTCGATGGAAAGCGAAGACAGCCTAAAGTAAGTGTTTGTCGATAATGGTTCCTATAATCTTGCTCCTCCCTAAATCTGGCCCATTCAACTGTACGCACTGCTTGCATTTCTGCCCCATCGTTATACATGCCTCCCGTGCTATCTGTTAATATACATTTATTTTTAACTGTTTGTAGTGGATATATTTACCAAGTAGATAGAGACATAGTAAAATCCATGGGAATAGCGGATTGCATATTATTTCCTTACCGCTTGTTATTTTTTTTGGATTTATATGTTATCTCGGTGTAATTTATGTGAATTAGTAATTCGATTTTCCCTCTGTGATTAGTATAAAATTTCATGTAAGTACGATATTTCTTTCTCGGATTAGCACAAAGCCGCTGAGTATGTCTGCATAGTTGTGGATAGTTGTGGTCAATTTCCACATATAGAAACTTAATCATCAAATACGAGAAGAGTAGTAATCAGAAATTTCTGATAAAGTCTCTTTCAACGGTAATGCTACATATGCTTTAATATTTTGAATACTTGCTCTGCTTGTCTGACGGAATTATCCATAATCAGGACTCATTCGCTGAGCAGAAGTTTATCCTCCAACCAGTTGCCTCTCTACAATGTAATCCCCTGCAGGCCAAACTCACTTTTCCTCCTTGCTAACCTGCAATCAATCGCTCTTCTCTTTTCCTTTGGATTCCTTTTCTTTGAGAGGGTGTATAAGGCCTCGCCACTACGGAAGTCATAAAGGAGCGAAAGTGTTGACACTATTCGGGATAATTAAATGTTTTTCTCTTTTCGTAATATCTAAGTTCCTTAAAGTGTCCTCTCATTCCATCCTAGACATATTGGTGAAGAGCTAAATTAAATCAATCTAAGGATGTGAGATCCGTGGAATAGATGGGAAATCCCGTATCATACAGATATTTTGTACTTTTTTCTTCTTACATTTGTTAGACATAACTAATGTTACGTGTGCGGACCTGCATATTCCTGATAAAGGGTAAGTTAAAGTTAGCGGGGAAGACTAGGAAAATAGTGATTTTAGTTCATATATTTGGAATTGGAAGCATATTTTAGGGAATACGATTAAAGATCATACAATGTATCGCCTGGAACATGAGATTATTAAGATCCACGTGAATGGAAAAAAATATTTTATAGCTGGCGGTGCCTGAAGAGCTATATTAAAATGTAAATTGGAGGGGTGGGCGGAGGCCTTCTGGAGCCCCCCTGGCACTTAGAACTCTTTAGATCCATTGTGCCAACCAACATTTAACCTGCCCGCCACACGCAGACAGGGGACAAGAACACCACGGTAGAGGTCTGGAAGGGGGACACCCATCCAACCTCCGTCCGGGCCCAACGTTACTTAACTTCGGTGATCTGACGGGAACCGGTGTATCTACGTGGCTAGACCCTTGCCCGAAGAGCTATATTAGTTGATAGGATGAACATCTGTGATATAACTAATACTTTTCGTTTAATTATGGATCCTTATTTTATTTCTCTGTTGCATTCCTTCTTTTATTATTTATTGGGTGTTTTCAAGTCTGTTTCGATCTAATAACCGCTTCAGACCTGGAGGAAAGGCATAAGGCGCTCTCTGACTTTTCACCATTGCATTTTGCTGATATAACTGATGAATACAACTACATTTAAACGATTTTTTTTAAGCGTCAACAGGAAACAAACGGGATCAGAAGTATGGTAAATTTCGTTCTTTGGGCTATTTCGATCATTTTAACATCATTGCGTCATAGCTAGAGTTTGAACTATTTGTTTGTGTCTTCTTTTAGTTTACCCATTGCTGAAAAGAGTGCGACGAGAAAAACGTGTAAAATTAATGAACCTTGGGATCTAGAGTAGTTTAAGTGACATCAAAATATATCGAAATATCATAAATGATGGGGCTATTCTGACCACTCAAGGGGCTATTCTGATCACTCAAGGGGCTATTCTGATCATTTTAGTCTTTACATATATAACCATATATAATATTAAGTATATATTATTCAGTTTAAGGTGGAAATAATTGATAGTAATTTAATAAAATTGATGGTTTCCGGCGTAACTTTGTGGAATTTACTAGACATATTGAAAAAATTACTAAAACTTTGTATTTCCACCGAATATTTTATTCGAACACGACCATGGTTTCGACGGTTAACGTCATCTTCTAACATCATCCCCAGAAGATGACGTTAACCGTCGAAACCATGGTCGTGTTCGAATAAAATATTCGGTGGAAATACAAAGTTTTAGTAATTTTTTCAATAAGTAATTTAATACAAAATGGCGTTGACTAGGTATAATGTTTCAAGTTCAAGTATCAAAATACATTAACCGCGCGGGCGCCGGGCGGTGCCCCTGAAAATGTTGCAGCCACGCCAAGGATAGTTCTTTGTTTTTGTAGCCAGTCTCCGGCATTGTGTCAACCGTACATTGTGGCATGCTCTCTGCGTACTCGGATCTGTATCGAACACATTTGATCATCACCATTGGAGCCCCACTGGCACTGCAACAAGCGGCCACATTAACATTTTCTCCTCTCTCTACACTAGTTAATGCGACTACCCCCTTTCTACCTTACTCTATGGCCTTTTCCATATTCTTCCTTACATTTGCTATATTTATCCTTCCTTTGTAGTTCGGAACAATTTGCCAAATAGAACGAACCCCATATAGATTAGGAATTAGGCTATAATAATTATATGTTTTGGAATAATGACCCGAACTATGATCGAAATAGCCCCTCTAATGATCAGAAAAGCCTCGCAAAAAGTGATCGAAATAGCCCCGAGAGTCATTTATTTATTGCTTAATTAATTTATGAAAAGTAGATTGCAGTAGACACTTAAGTTTATCCCTGATCATTTTAGATACACTCAGGATACGTTAAAGAAATATAAGTAATGGGTATGCTCTAAGCTGAGGAAGCCACACCTTATTTCAGTAGGGCAGAAAGTTACAGTCACATCTAAGAATTGAATTGTGCAACTACCTTAGCTGTTTCAGAGGAATGCCCCGCTGTTGATACCGCTGACATCTGCTGCGCGATTCGGCTACCACTCACTAAGGAATCACTCTTACGACTAACGTTGATTGAAACAATTGCAGCAGCACCGAATTTATGCAGCGAGTTTCTTTTTAATTTGATCGAAACAGCCCCGTGATCAAAATAGCCCCGGTCTACCCTATTTTCAATAGATAATTTATGCTTCAGCTCTAAAATAATTCAAGTGCCGTTAGTATTTGGTGTGAGATGGAACTTAATGCACCGCCATCTTGTTGGAAAGGAAGTTAAACTCTAATACTTTTCCCAAGCTTTGAATAGCAATGTTTTACTGAAAACTATTAGAAATGTCCTTTTTCTCACTTTCAAAAATTTTATCATATGCTTCAAGTCCACTCAAAATTTACTCCCTGCGGATGATAGATTTTTTTCGCTCTCAGAACTACTCCGAAGCCACTCTTCCGCATTGTGAGCTAAAAATCTATTTTATCGTTCCAATAACTCCCAATCAAGCCTTACAATGTCTATGAATTAACTGAATCTCTAGTTACGGTTAAATTTAATTCAGTTTGGTTTTCGCTGGGAAAATACATTATTTGAATTCTAATAGTCTTTCACTGATTTTTCTTAAAAATAAAATGGTTGCCAGCCGTTGCTCGAATACACTGTGGTGTGCGTACCTCTTAATGCCTATGTAAGAAAGAAAAACAATTACTCCATCCTTCCTTTCACCAATGAAACAATATTATTCTGGTTATCTGGGGAATGCCTGCGAGTTCAATATCATCGCTTTAGGAGAATCGTTCGGGACATTCGTCCGGGAACCGTTGATTCCATTGAGTCCGTACGTTAGGTCCCGAAATGAGGAGGGTATCTTTCACCTCCCATTTGGTTGTATTGAACTGGCTGTTTGATAAATATGAGCTATAACTTTCAATAACTCGCAACGGCTCCATCCGAATCCGAAACCCCAACTTTGACAAAACAGTTTCCTGGGATCCATTCATTGGGTGAAAGATTGGATGAAAGAAATACATGTACCTACTTAAAGCAGCGATGAAGTGCTGAGGGCTTTTTTCTTGCTCCGGAAGCTCGGGTTGGCAGAAGAGGACTGTAGGAATGAGCTCTTTGAGGATTTTCTATGCAAAGGAATTTCTTCTCTTCCTCGTAGAGTTCAATTTATATATAGATAGAGCTAGAGAATGAATATGAAGACCTCGAGTTGTGCACTTCAATATCCAATGCTTGTCGGTCGTGTTGGAACATGAATCACGATTTTCACGTGGACTTTATTGACTGTTCTCCCATGGTTCATCCAAAGAATTGCTCTCGCGTGTCGATAAATGGATATTTTTATCGAAAGGAATCGACCATCCGAAAATAATGCCGCCTCTTAAATTTCATCTTCCGTGAGTCAATTTTTCCTCATTGTGGCAGGCATGCCGAACCCGTGCCAATATTTTTTTTACTGGCATTTCATCCGCATTCATGTACTATCCCTCATATATGCTCTCGGGTGTGTAGCTAGTAGTGATTCCTTACCACAAACACTATCTACACTCTCTGCAGATAATCACTTATCATTGCTATTCTCTCCATTAAATTCGAGGTGGATGGATTAAATTATTTGTACATAAACGTATGCGACGGGGTGATATGGAATGCAAGCCAATATCTGCGTGTTGTATGAAAATATTTTGATATCACGATCTCTTTGGAGTCCCTGTGTTTTAATCGTTAAACCATCTAAATATAGTACCATACTTTGTACAAGTATCTATTACTACACTGATATATTTTTACTGTTGATATTCTTCATTTGTAATGAATATTTGCGTTTAAATAGTTTTATCTCGCTGCGCAGCCATCGAGTTTCATCAGCGTATATGAGTGGTTAGTTACACTGTAGGGTTCCATGTATATTTGTTGTTTAAAATGGTATGGTGCGATTTTTACAAGAAAATCTGCTTCTTTTAATTAATTGATAGTTTTCTTCTGGTTAGGATAAGTTTTGATAGAGTATCCCTACTCTACTTTGCGTCTAATTTATTTATCGACTCCATTCTTGCACCATTTATTTTTCTAAGTGGTACATTTCTTAGTCCTCGTCATTATATCCGTAGTTCTTTTTCTTCCTCTTTTTCCTAGCGTCTTTCCTTTAATAGCAACCGTTATCTCTTAGTAACTGTTCCATTTACCTACTTATAATTTTTTTGCCGGCAATCCACCCGAACCATGTTCAACATCGCTTCATTTGTTCCTTTGCACTTTCATCATACTTAAACACTAGTATTTCCAAAGCTTCTAATCTTCTCTCATGATTCTGGAGCCCATATCCCAGGTTCATTAAAAGTCACCGAATAAAGTCTTCACTAACATTTTCTTTACATCCTTCCCCACGATTCTCGTTATAATTTCTCTTAATTTAACGCTGCTCCCTTTCCCTTCCTATTTTTGTCGACATTTCACATTTTATCTGAAGGAATTAGTGATTGAAATACATTTACTCACCCTTATGTTGGTGCGCACTACTTCAGCAAAGAGAACATAATTGCTCTAAAAATTTCTTTATTCCATGGTTTAAGTTTGTGTTTAATATTTTCTCTATTTACAGCCTTCCCCCTCAATTCAATTTCAAATACATTGTTTTTATTTTCAAACGTGATAAAACATAAATATAATGGCTTACAATTAGGCTATTTTTGTATCTACACACAAGCCAACCGTTTTGCGCGGGTGGACGTAAAGGGTTGAACATCACCAACAACGCATCTACCATTGTAATTTAGGTTGTTATTGATTCATTTTTCTTCGATAATTCTCAATCATCTGGTTAACATTCCAAAATATGTCAATTTTTTTTTTACAAATGGTTGATTTATTCTCCCACATTGATGTCTACATTCTCTTTTTAAGTTCGTTCTCTACATTGATTAATATATAACTAGCGAAACTTGCCTTTTATTTTCTCTATTTCCACGCCTGCTAGAGGAATAATCAATCCTTATTCGTATCTATTGATATGCTTACAGAAAAATTACGTGAAATAAAAAACATTTACATTTCCTCCACTGGCGTTGTTTAATATCACGTAGGAGATCATCAATATCCTTCTTGTTTTCTCTCTCTTGTTATATGATTTTCTCATGTAACCATTTAGTCTGTTATTTCCTAGGGCGTAGTACAATGGGTAGCTTACCTTCGTATTTCTAGATCAATTGTTTTAATGATTATTCCTTTGCATTGCATGCAAAGGAACATGGCCTAGAGGCGTTTGAGGGAGTTCATCAGCATACTCAATAGCGGAGATTTTTAGAAGCACCGGTGTATTTCATCTGTTATTTATTTCAAGCCGAGTGCGTATTTCATATGTTATTTATTTCAAGCACAGCCTACCAGTTAGTCTAAATACACAGCCCAACAAAATATTACGAATACGTTTTCACTTTTATTCCTTTAATCTTACTTTCTTTTGTCTAAACGCTTCTGTTTAACGATCAATTACATCGTGATGTCTACCTATATGAAGAAGCATACCGTAGGGGGTTAGTGTGCGCATATGTTAACTATTGTAATAAATATGATTGCATCACTTTTCATGATGAATTTTATTTTCTTACTCATTTCTAGCGATTTTCCAATTTTTACTTTAAGTTGTTCTCAAAATGAGCTTTTTTCGGTGAATTGCTTTGAAACGCTTGTTTTTATTCATTTTATTTCGTTTCATTTTAATGTAATCCATCCGATGGTACAGTACTCGTACTTGCGTGGGCTATTATTTTCATAAGAATATTATTCTTTATATTATCGCCTTTAATATCGTATGTGTAATTAAACTGAATAATATATAATTTGATTATTACTACCATGAAACTGATCATACTCATAGGGGGGGTTGATCAGTAATGAAGACCTCTAAGAACGGTAAAATAAATGTGCAAAATTAATTGCATTCTATTTTTGATTTAATTTATAAAATACTGCATCTGGTAATGGCGTTAAATTACAATGTCTACCTATATGAATAAGAATGCCGGAGGGGATTAGTCTTCGCGTTGGTTTCATTTTTACAAAAGATTTTTGCCGCACAGAATGGGATTATTTCATCCCAATCTGTAGAAAAACTATTGCAATAATATACTAGGTACTTCAGTTTTTTCTTTCTTGCTCTATGCTCGCTGAGAAACTCTGCATTTTTATGTTAGCTATGAAACCTTATTCCTATCCCAAAAATGTTATTTTCCCAGTGGGTATGAACAACTTTCCATGCATAATTTTCGTTATTTAATGGATGGCGCGAGATCAATCATCAGTTTAATTAAAATATCAACAAAAATATTATATTCGGGTGCAATATTTGCTGCAAGCCTGAAATGAGTGTTGGAAAAAAATAGAATGTGTTGTGAAAAACATCAGTTGCCCCTAGATAAATCCAATCAATGATTGCGGCAATTGAAGGCGATGATGGCGCCTACGTCCCATCGGAGCTCCCCCTAATGAGCTCGATCTAATTCCAAAACTCGGCCGGGCCGACAAAAGTGGAGGAAATAAAAACGAAATGTTTATTCGCGGGTGTTTTCGGAATAGAAAATAATTTTTGATCGCGTTCATTTTTCCATTAGGACCAAAGCGGTGAGCACTCGAAGCACGCTCGGTAATTGGCGGCAAAAAAAAAGTAGATGGGGATGTATCCGGTCCTACCGCGCTGACGGGCGAGCAAAATACGCGAAGAGGGCTGCACGGACCTCTCTTCCATTCAGTGGATACAACTGGTCTTTTTTTTAACATTAATCAGGCCCTGCGCAAAAACAGAACGCAAGGCATAAATCGAGTGCTAGGGTGATGAGGGCCGCGGAGAAAGAAGAAGGGTGCTATCTGCAAGCGAGGAGAATGGCGAAGGAACATGGGGAGGAAATTGATATTCCATTTGAGAGTTGCAAAGCACGTCGGGTTGAAAGCAAAGTGAGAGCGCAAAGATAAAAATCAACGGATCTATGTTTAATCTTGATACCATTTGTGTTTTTCTCTGGTTTCTTTTCTGGCTTTATCGGACCGAGCACATTCCTACGCAGTTCAAAATTCTTTGAGTTTAATGTGTTGCCAATGTTTGTTAATTTCCTACTGATTCTTGATTCTTGATATTTTTCCTCATCTTTTGTAAACGAATTTTTCTCTCTGCCCGACTCCATTTCATATCGGGAAAAGGCTTTGAATTCCACCCAAGGGTCAAGACCAAATTGATTATAACTGTTAGATTTATGGATTGCAAACAAGTAGTGAAAAACCTTCATCATCATCATCGGTCAACAATCCTAGGATTGGTTAGACGCAGCCCTCCACTCGATTTTTCTATCGGCCAGCCTCTTCATATTGACGTAACTCCTCTCTTTTAAATCTTTCACTACCTGTTCCTTATATCTCCTACGAGGCCTTCCTTTTCCGTTCTTCCCGTTCACTTTTTCCTCGACGATTGTCTTCATCAGGCCATCGTGTCTTAAGATGTGTCCGATTAAGTTGTCTCGTCTTCTTTTTAGAGTTGTCAGCGGACTTCTCTTTTCTCCCACTCTTCTTAAGACTTCTTCGTTAATCACTCAGTCGATCCATTTTATCTTCATCATGTGAAAAACGTTAGCGATGTTAATATCCGATATTCACAATAGCGAAATTTCAATAGAGAAAAATCATTCACCTTGATTGGGTTTCGAACACGTAAATCCACAGTTAAATATTAGGTCTTAGTAACTTAACTGGGCAACGCACCTGGCGTGAGATCGTGGGATCAGAGTTTGAATCGAATGTTGTTATTTATCTGTGAAAATTCTGCTGCAACGATGAGGACACTAGATAGGCCATCGCTACGACTTGTGAATGGAAAGAAATATTTTTTCTTGACTCCTATGGACAAAACTCTTTGCTGCTGCTTCAGTGACCTGTTGGAGAATAGCACATTACTCCCGTGATTTTTTTACTCATTATTTAGCACTCTTCCCTATCCAAAAAGGACCTACAATTTGGACCTGATAGAAAGATCGAACTCAAGTGAAATTTCGTTGATGTACCACGTAAACGCGTTTGGCTATTAGACGTTCATCATACTTCAGTTCCTCAAATTTTCTGCTCCTGACCTATTTTACAGTATCTTACGTGAATATTCAGCTATTTAAATTCATTTGATGATGCATTATAATATGCATAGGCATATGGTCGGAAAGAATAAGGGTAGAACAAATAACTGTAACGACTCAAGACCAAATATCCAAGAACAGTAATTGATCCCGACGGAAGTCATTTTGGTTTTTATGATGTTACCCGATACCAGACATGCAGTTTTTGAAATCAACCTAATTAGGGAATGTGGAGTGTGTGTTAGTTTCTTTCCGTACCAATTTTGTACTTTTACGCTGAATTGAAGTGTCCTGAATTTGTGTCAACTAGAGGGTTGACGGGGACTGTCCTCAGTAAACTCCTCATAGGTTCCGAGCCCCGAGAGCTAGGAGTAGGCTCCAATGAAGTCAAGGTTGCCCTACTGCCTGGTGACTCGCAGATAAATACTGGATATAAAATGCATAGAAACAGAGACAAAAGAGTGAAAGTTTTAAGCCTATGTTATCTTTTACAGAGGAATGCGGTAAGGCTGTGGCGAAGCAGTAAATTCTGGCCCAAGTCTCTCTTTCAGTTCAAAGTTAAGGCAAAGTTTCCTCGGATTTTCCGTAGTTTGTTTCAGGTGGCGACGCATTTTCCTACGTTTCAGGTGAAATCTCAGGGTCACAGTCGCTTCTGCCGAAATGAGCTGGCAGGAACACTCAGGTGTTCGACGGCAGGTCTGTAAAACTGTCACCCGAAACAGTCCTCTCCATGGAACTCTAGAAAATGTAGCCATCACAGGTCACAGCCTGCGTGCCATGTTTTTTCATCAAGTCTCTGTTCGTCTTTAATACGCTGTCGTGTCATCGCATTTATATTCGCAATCAAAATACATATGAGACGCATATAAAAAGCATGCTCACGTACGTTTGCGAACGTTTCTGCGTGCGGGTTCGTGCGTGTGTGCATTCGTCCTGTGCGTGTCCCGTCACTGCTCCGTGTGCCATTTCGTCAGCCTTCCCCTCCCTTTCCTCTCACATCCCCCCACCCAGACCCACCCTCCCGGACGCAGCGTTTATTCCATTTCGTGTTGCCACCGCCCAAAAAAAAATCCTTCTCTCACTATTCCTCTTTTGGGCTTCGGAAAACTTCATTCCGGCGCTTCGGCCTCTGAAAATATATATATCAAAGGACATTACGAGGGCGAAAGGGAGAGGAGAGGGTGGGAGAGAGAAATCTATGCTGCAGGGGAATGGGGTTGGCGTACAAGGGAGTGCGCCGGGATAGATGGGAGGGAGAAGGAAAGAGAATCCGGAAAGCTTACAAAAGGAACAGGGATAAGGATAAAATAAAATCGCATAAGGAGGCCCGGGACATCGGGTGGCGGGGTACTTGGGGAGCAGGGCATGTTCTTCCTCCTTTCCCTTATCCCTTTCCATCCCTTCTTCCGATCTGTTGAAGAGTGGGGAATTCAACCCCTCCCCATCGAGTCCCACCCTCAACACTTTCACCCCATCTCTCTCCATCCAGCACGAATCTCACCAGCCAACTCCAGTTTTTCTTTCCGGCAAAAAAAATGTAATCCCTATATTTCCCCGCCTCCTTTCGTTCACGCACTCCCTCGAATTATTCTCCTCTTCCTCTCGCGCCCCCACCCCCCTCATTTCGTCGCCGTGGAGCACCATGAGGAGCCCTCCATAAATTACGTCACGCGAGAAGTTGATTCTCTTAACACCCCGCCCAGCGGCGTCGTCGCGTAGATATTCGTGTTCCCGCTCGGCATTGGCCTCGCCTATTTTTTTTACGCCACTCTGCCATCCAGTCGTGCTCTATTCGAAGATTGATGGCTTTACTGGTATGGTGGTAATTGCTTTTTCAAGGTACTATATCGACCGCGGCCACTTTGAGCCGTGAATTAAATGGAAAACTTCATCATTTAATTAAGGTTGACGGCAATTAACACCCATGTTTATGGGGACTATCTGCTATCATCACGGAGGACGTTTGAATGATATCTCATTTTCGTGTACCCTTTTCAAATCATGGTTTCGTGTATATTGACCCTCCTTAACCTCGGTGTCCAATGTCAACGTGAAAATCCATTGCGGTAGCTGTTGTCCTCAAAACTTTGGGAAGTTACCGCTATAGGACGATTATTGCTGACCGTGTCGTTGGACTCATGCCACTCTCCATTAATTCACCTAAGTTACCTCCTGTTACAGAAGCAGAAAAAAATCTTTGACTTTTTCTAAATGCTGTACACTGTAAAAAGTAGATCTGATTTTAAGGTACAAAAGCAATCTGAATTTCAGATGCAACAATTTTAAGACAGGGTATGTTGAATTTCAGCATTATTATCTTGTCTAAAAATAAGGCAAGTGAACGGCTGAAAATCAGACCATCCAGAATCCTGCTTCCTCTGCTTCCTGCTTAACTGCTCCTGTACCAACCATCCATGTTCCTGCCTCTTCCGCACCTTGCATCCGTGTTCCTGCCTTAAACCAGACAGCGCTTAAATTCAGATCGCACTGAAAATCAGATCAACTTTTTACAGTGTAAATACAATAAGCACATCTCTGTTACCTCTGGTTAAGTGATATGTAGTGTGTATGCATGAATTTACATGCTGTTATCCTGCAATTTTCCACTGATATCTATATCTAACAGGATTTAGCAAATGAGAACTTGCTACCAGCATTTTGGCCTCTCTAGTGTTAAGCAGCAATATTGAAACACAATGTCATAATTCGTTCTGTTCAAATGCATAATTGGGGGCGTGATTTCCTAATGATAGGCCTTAAGCTAGTGTAATATAAACGCATGGTCTACAATAGATCAATAGATAGTTATAACTCTGAAAGATAGAGCAAGTCCCTCTTACATTCGGGATATCTAGCTCAAAACAGCTTACTGTTGTATTGTAGGTGGTAGAGGCTGCTTCAGTATGGTTGTTGAAATGAACCCTAAGTCTTTTTCATGACAGCCATGCATGAAATGTTTTAGTTTGACAGCATCTAAGCATTTCATCCCAAGCAGTGTAATGGCCATAGTGGCATTTTTATTGCATCATTTGATATAAGTTGAATTTTTCTTTTAACGTCGTTATTATTCTTGGTGTTCTTCTAGTTGAGTTAGTATTTGATAGACCTAAAATTTTTCCCGTAACCTCTTAAGTATTATAAGATGCCCTTCTTTAGTGCATAAACCTAGGGAATTCTTACCTAACTTGAACAGAAACAGCTCTTTAAGTGGCTCGTTTCAATCAATAACTCGTTAATTTTTAATTAAATTTCATCATCGTTGAGGCACTTTATTCGGTTTACTTTCGCTGAAATATTTTTTTTTGATACTTCGTGAACTTTCGTTTCCCAAATCTTGTTACTGCTCAGTGTCACAGATCAATCAAAACGTTCATTGTGTTTTTCTTGCGCGTGGCCATTCATCATTGAGCATTTCTTCCAATCATCGAACTTATGAGGTGTCGATTTGTCGTCGTATTTCACCATTATTTCCGCAACAGTACACCCCCGCGAGCAAGGCCATTTTCCGTCACACTGTTGGCGCCAAGTCATGACAAACCTCCCCTTTCACACGACCCCTGCACGAAATTTCAGCGATCTTACTCTCGGGCTCGGTCACCCCGCACACTACGCGGCCTTCCCTTTTGGGCAGTGACGTAATTTATGGAAGATCTCCTCGTCGCGGCCGGGACCGAGGGAAACCGTGTCTTCGGGGGGTTGTGGGAGGGAAGAAAGAAGGGGGAGGGGGGTGATTTAAAGCGTTCGCAGTCCATAGCAGCGGGCACCAAGACGGGCGGTGGGCGACGGGGAGAATGTGGCGAGGGCGCCTAGGGGTTAAAGGAGTCAGGGGGTGGGGGTCAGGACAAGAGGCTGGTCGAACGATGGAGCCACTGCAGCAGTCGCGGGAGGAGGGGGCGGGAAACGACGGAGAGAGTGCCGGGAAGGACTGCGGGGAATCGGCGGCGGGGGAGGAAACAAACCCGCATCGGTCCTTTATTTCCATGCGTACGCAAAGAGGAGGCGGGGGTGGAGCGATAAGGGGAGGGGATGCGGAGTGACGGGAATGGGGAGTAGTTTGGGTGTTTTGGGCAGGAGGGGTGGCCGCCGGACGGGAGGGCGTCTCTCTTTTTCGTCCGTCTTTTTTTTTCTCCCTCCCCTCCCACGTCCCCTCCTGTGGTATGAGGTCGCGACGTAAGGGCGCCATCTAGTCGCTTTTCTGCAGCAGCATCGAGAGGCGCAATAAAAAACAAAAGGGGAGAGGAAAGGGGGCGAAGTGGGGCGGGTGTAAGTAACGGGGAGGATGGATGGCGGAAAAGGATTATGGGAAGTAGGTGAAGCAAGTTTTCGGAAGCCGGGAAGATGGATAGATGAAGGACTTTGTCCCCCGGCGAAATCGGAAGGACTTGCGCAGTTGAAATCTGTGCTTTTCCGTTCTGAACTGTTTCTTGCGCTCATGCTCGATGTTCGATTCTTTGGTGAAAATGCTTTTAGTCTTTCGGAACTCTATTATCGGAAGTAAGTACTTAAATTTCGGAACACCCTCATTAACCTTCCACAAAAAGAGGTGGATGCTGGACTTGTGTCATCGAGGAAAGTTTTATTGACCACTTTAGAGAGCATTACCCTTAATCCTTCTAAATGTTCCGTACTTTTTTATCGTGATACCACAACTGTGGTTCTACTAGACTGCACACATCTGATTTAAGCAGAATTTAGCGACGAGGTACTTCCTTGATTAATGTTACCCGTAAGGGCATGATATAACTGAAGTGATTGATGCAAAAAGTAGAAAAAAGTAGCAAATATCCTTTGGAAGAGAACAGGAAATCGTGTAAAAAGTTTCAATCCGGTCGCTTATATCGTCACGCATTAGGCGGATTGAAACCGCAGTAACAGAAGCCAAGACGGCCAAGGAGATGAAAGAGCGAGGGTGCATGGAGGAATATCCTTTCTTTCCTTCCACCCTTTGGGAGGGAGGATAGTATGTAAAGAGAGGTCTGAGGATCACCAGAGGCTCTATTTATTTATTTTATGTAGGAATATTATGGACTCACGACCAGGAGTAATACTCTTTTGGCTTAGAAATAATATTCGTTATATGCCTCTGCATTGTTTACATTTTCATTTAGGAGGAAAATGAAATTGTGTGCATGACATGCAATAATATGTGATAAATTAAAGAGGTGAAAAGTATTTGAAATGGGTGGGAAAGCGCTGGAAAAAAACTTGAATTGCAATGTTTTTTGGCGTTTGTCGGTTTTCTGATATTTTATTTTTCTAATAGTTCAGTATAGATCAGTGGGTTTCAGCCTTTTCAGTTGCTAGCTTCCATTGAATTCTGAAAATGTGTTCTCTCAGCTCCTCGCAAAAAAAAATCGAATTTTTGTTCAGCATGGATATATCCTTTTCTGATAATTCCTTGTGGCCCTTGAAGGAAATTCTCGCTCCCCCATTGTTGGGTGGACTCCTGTATAAATACTATTATAAATGGATGTAAAATACTCCTAAATTAATCCCTGTAGCCGGATACTCATAATTAGTGCATTATTTTCTTTTATACCTCCGAAAATGTCATTGTCTTAATCCACTTATACTGCCTATTCACTTCTCCCATCTCCTCGCGTACGTAGTCTGTCATTCTTTCCTCCTCCTTCACGACCCTTCATACACCAAGGCTCCATATCACCTCCGTGTGCATTTACCTGCCCTCCAACCAGCTACAGTCCCTGCCATCTTCCACCATTCGTAAATGTATCCTTTTGTCTTTTCTATTCACTTTACCATCTCCATCCTTGATCTCTCCCTCATCTTGATTCGACAAAATATATGATGGAACACTTCATTTGCAGATTCCCCTCAACTCTTTCTTTGACGTCCTGCTAATTTTACGTACCTAATTGCCTGCCAATACCGGCCCCCACCTATTCTCAATAGTTTAAATTACCGCCACTATCGGTCGATTTTCCCTCTTTTCAAAACCAGAAATATATAATAAAAATACTAAGTACTACTATCTATATGTATTCTGTAATCCATTACTTTATATTCATTACTCTCCACGTAAATTCTGTCTCTAAGGCTTCTATACTATGGCTCTATTCCCATTATTTGTATGATACTTCATAACTATTGTACCAGAAGTCCCTGCTATCTTTCCATCTTACCAGCCTATCAATTCAATAATATCTTACCAATAATACTCCCATTATGCGTACTCATGTCCCTATCCCTTCCTGCGTTTCGGTTCCTGCTACTTCACCTTAAGTTTCGTCTCCAAGTTCTAAGTATCTTTTCCGTTTCTGACTTCTGAACTTCCTTCATAGTTCTTCTCCCTCTGCCTGCATCCCAAGTGTTAACGACCGTGGTGTTCCTACATCCTTGCTACGGAAGGTAAATTTCCCCGTGGGCGTTTCTCATAGCTCCCGGATCCATTCATCTATTGCGTGTATCCGTCGTAGTATCTAGTTAAAGAAGATCGGGTAGGTTTGCTTGCTAGAGTACTGGACTTCCCTCCCGAGGGCCCGGGTTCAAATGCCGGTTCTGGCTGAGATTTTTGATTTATATACAGGTATGTAGAGTGCTTTAAGCCCAGTACTTCGTCTGTTGGATGGGGCCTTAAATCATGAGTCCCTTGGTGTCCGTTGTAGAGTAGGCTAATGCCGACGCCGGGATTCTCTCCACTCCTCCTCATTTCTCATTACCTTTTCCATACATCCACCTATCCTAAATGGTGCAAATGACTTCTGTTGGTCGTATCCCCAAAAAACAGTACGTCCTGACAAAAATATACTAAGATATTCCTCCTTTTTCTGTGGTATCAGTGTTTTTCACGCGTCGCTATCAAAATTATGGGATCGGTCACAGAATTTGTAGCCACTTTACCGGGGAACTGAGGCCCCGTGGACTTCCTCTTCTCTAAATTTATTTATTGACCTGGAAATACAAATCTTGCGGGATTTCGCTTTGAAAATGAATATCTTTGGCTGTAATTGCGAAACGATATTTATGTTCACGACTAGAATGATATCAGTATGGAAGTTTAAAGTGTGTTGTTATATGCGATGCGTAATTAGCCTCTGTGGTGAAACTTATTGAAGCCTATTGTGGTGAAACCTATGCATTTTTCCTGCGGTTATTTCCCACCAATTTAACAATTTGAGAGTGACGCCCTGGGTCTGAGGAGTTTGACATGATATTTAATTAAGTTCAGCGCTAGTTGGTTGTGGGAGGCACGTTAGTAATCGTGTATCGCGAAATAGAGCATTACTTAATGGGTGGCAGTGAATATGAATCCGCTCGAGGTGTACTTTGCTGAATTACATCTACATATACGCGATATCCTGCAAACCACTGCGAGGGTGTGTGGCAGGGGGTGAAGATCACCAAGCATTCACTGTAAACGTGAAAATTTGCTACTATAGGGTCTCAGGAAACAAGATTGTTAGTATCTACGTAGTAATTAAGGCATTTGTTAATAAATGCATCATGCACTACAGACTACTCTAAAATATTTCCCCTTCCTATCCCTTTGGTATGCTTCCTATTCTGTTCTCTTATAGTACGGGGGAAAAAATGACATTTTCAATCTATCAGTATGACAATCTATCTCTCTAATCTTATTTATCTGGTAGAATATAGCATAGGATACTCAGTATTTTTAGGAGTATCAGTATTTTTGTGTTGACGCGTTCCATTTGAGTGTTGAAAGTGCCACTATTTTGAAAGATACTACTAAGATAATAGGTATGTATTGTCAATATGCTGTAACCGGCAGAATTATAACGTCAATAAACGTACCCCATTTCGTTATTGTAGTGTGTGAAATGTGGTCAATTCATTGGTTGAATGATATGGTCAGTACGGTCAAAATGGTTCGATGCAACCCCCATTGCGCCACGCTTTTCTGGCCTCAGTGGAAGCGGAGTAAACCCCTCGAGAAGCCTAAGGTCGCAGGTTCAAATCCCGCTCGAATGGGTTTTTCACCTCCCGGGGCATGGGTGTTCTTGGTACGTTACTTATACAATTTAATGCACATAACATAAATCCCATTCCTATTCCTATCTTATTTTTGACATTGATTCCAAATAATAACCTTTCAATTACAGGTCTATAGGGAAGTAGGAGGGCAGTTTTCTCGTATCACCGGTGGTTTCCAGAAAATACCATTTTGGTATTTTTGTCTTTTTTGCTAAAGGGTGTGTGTGCAGAGAGGTAGAGAGTGGTATTTTGTGTTAGGGAGTGTGTATATCGGATGTTGTCTGCAGTTTTTTAGGGGTATATGCCTCTAACATGGCCTTTAGCATGAATTCGGTTCGATGGTAAACGATGGATGGATAAAGCAGTTATATTATTGCGCCTTGTGGCGTATGCTAATTCAGGCATTAAGGGGATTACCTTTGCTTTTGATCCTTGCGGTTTCCATTGAAGTTTGATGCTGGGACAATAATATAGATTAGGTATAGCAGGACGCGTCATAAGAGGCTTAGGCTGTATATGGTTGCAAGCCGGCTTGCCCAACCTGAGCGCCAACTTGAATGCGTACAATATTCTCTCACAATAACTTGTGAGATCAAATCATTATTATGTAGATATTCCTGTTTGGAAATATGAAAATGAACCAGAAGGGAAGTCTAAAGATTCTTCTTAGCGATAGATACGGTTTAAAGCACCATTTCTATGATTTCTATTCGCAAGAATCAAGAATCGCTTTTTTAGGAAGCTACTCTAAATGAGTTGGTTTATTTTCATGAAGCGTGTGAATTTACTATGGCATCATTGAACATCTAGTTGTCTATCTCGATCTTCATTAAACTATTTTACATTTTTAAAGGTATGGGAAGATAAAACTATAGCTCCTGACTCAGTTCTTTTACCATGCAAGAGACGTATATACTCGGCTGAAATTTATTTTACCTCAGGAGATTATTCCGTGATTTACGAAATTGAGCTCACGCGTTCTAATTCTTCCCACGGTCATATCCGGATTCTTAGTTTGCCGTTCCGTCGCTCAATATTCGCACGAATGCTTTATTACACGAGGTATCCCTTTTATCCATATTCACGTATAGGCGTACAGACGCCTACAGACGACCGACATGCGCAAAACTTTGAACTTAATACCGAGCATCCTACCAATTTTTTTTGCCACGATTGGAACGGGATCATTTTTAATGTGAGCCTTTTTTTTATAGCCTCCGAGTCTGCCGCTTCGCAATAATGACAGGGCCAACCGGCCCAAGGCCTCCGAATCATCAAAGTTGCGCTTCAATTTATCGCGGGTAATTCGGAAAAAAATCCGGAAGAAAGTCCGCCTTCCCGACTTTGGTCGCGACGGGCATCAAAGGCTCGGGGCGCGGACGATATTGGGAACGAGAGTGGCACCAAGCCTTGAATTAAATAATAAACAGAGGTGGGGAGGGAGCGGAAGGGAATTGTTGCGGAAAGGCACGGCGAAGGGAGAGAGAGAGAGAGAGTGGGGATAGTTTGGGAGGAAAGCGGAGGAACGATTTTTTTTTGGCCCTGGGATAGATGAAGATCTAAGGAGATTGGGCGAAAGGGCAAGGGCTGCTGTGGATGTGAAAATGGGAGGGAGAGGAAAGAGGAGAATCCCTTGCTCGGTGCGGAACTAGAGGAGAAAGGAAGGACATCGGAGGAGAAAGGGAGATGGGATGGACAGGCCGAAAGGTCAAGGAAAGTGAGTCTCTGATAAATGGCGGCGTGGAGTGGAGGAACGTAATATAAGCTACGGCCCCTCGAACAATATCCCCCCTCCTCCTCCTTTTACGTCAGTGTACGTTGTTTGCTCCCTCCGGGCCCGGACTCAAGGGAAGTGGAGGACGGCAATGCGTCCGATTTCGGCGATCGCTGATTCCATTTGGATGGAAATTCGAGAGACCGCCGCAGAGAATGCGTAGAGGAATAGGGGAGGGAGAGTAGTAGGGAGGGGTGAGGGTTAAGATAGTGCCAAGCGAGGGTTAACAGTCCACTGGAATAAAGACGGCTCCTACGTATTTCTCAAAATGATTATGCTGTGTAAAAAAAATGCTTAGGGAGAATTCTCTGCCAAGCCGATATTTATATATGTTTTTCAATTTTTATTCACAGTATCCTGCTTTTCTTTTGCATCATGACTTGTTTTGCAGAGGAAATTTATTGATTTATATGTTTCGCGTAAGTGTAGCACTGCTGTAGTGGTGGCGTGGTAATTACAGTTTTGACTTTGATCGGGGATGTCCCCTGCGGCCGCATTAATTTCATCAGCAACGCGTTTCCTGGAAACCTAATGCCCTCGAGTACGAATCCAGGCATGGCTCTTTCATCTTTCTTAGAAGTAACAAAATGATCTATTTAGAAGATACCGGGCGAGGTTGCAAAGGTTGGTAATGCATCAGCGTGATTTAATCACACATCGCGGATTCGAATCCCGCCAAGAGCACTGATGGAGTATTTTTCTGGGGATTGTGCTTGGTAGTATAGTTAATAGATTCTAATCGCGAAGTTTGTTCGTGGTGGAAGAGCGTCATTATTGAAACAAATAAATACACTTATCTGACTTCCACAGTTTAATAACACATACGACCGGTTTCGGTTGTTAGTCCTGACCTGCGTAGTACTGTGTAGTACCTGACTACGTAACACTAATCGTATTAGTGTTACGAGACCTGATGATGGCCTAACAGCCGAAACCGGTCGTATGTGTTATTAAACTTTGAAAGTCACAAAAGTTTTTATTTGTTTCAATAGTATAGTTAATCTACATCTATATAATAACCCGCGAGCCGAAGCGTGGGCGTGTGGCAGCGCAGTTTTAGACGGAGCGATATAACCAGAATGATCCGTAGTGATAACCCTTTTATTGTTAAGATTTTGATAGAACTAGGATCGGAATGACTATCAGAACACAGGCTAAAATATAGGCTTAGCCTGTTAAGTAGATTCGAAGACGATTTGTATACAGGTGACGTTACATATATATGTTAAGAGCCCCTGCGAAGGATGCTAGGTTTGATCAGATTAACACGGTTAGATATCGTCTCAACGATGGATTTAAAATGTCATTTTTCCCGCATACCTTAAAAGAACACAGTAGGCTGCATAACAAAAGGACAGGTAGGTAAAATATTATTGAAGTAGTCTGTAGTGCATAGAGCTTTTTTTACGGCTGCTATTTTTCGCATGCTAGGGAAATGCATTTAGTATTTTTAGAGGGAATCTTTTTAGCTAATAATCACTTCGTTACTATGTCGGTACCAACCATGTAGTTGCACGTGCCTCGTTTATCTAACATGTATCCGTGTAATAGTATCATTGTCGCTCTTAGTTGCATGTTGGTACTGCATTTTTAGTAATCTTCACCCCCTGCCACACACCCTAATGGTGGCTTGCATAGTATTGTGTGGATTTATATGTAGTGGTTGGAATATTTAAAAGCCTATAATCCACCACAGTTTCGTAGCTGGTGTTACATTACCTTAGAGTACCCGAAAATGTAATTTTGCGGCTAGGAGTGTCCCAGTTTCCTCTCTGGATCTCCTCCCTTGGAGACTGACACAATCTGCGCCATTTTATGTGCACCAGACGTTCTTGGGGAAGCTTAAGGATAGTGGCTGACCTCCATACCTTGAGAGTTTGTGAGGCCGACGTTATGACTGAAGTTTGTGATGAAAGCTGAGTTTCTTAGGTTGTCTCCCTTTGCCATGATCAACAGATATTGGAAGACGTCGTCGACCCGTCAGCCTTCATGTTGCGTGCATTATTAGGTGATTAAGATTTTCTCCTCTTTCTCGTTAGTAATAAATTTACCAATAAATAAATTAAACTGGAGGGGTGGGCGGGGGCCTTCTCTTCTCTGTCTCTTAGACTTATTTAGATTTATTGTGCCTACCTACATTTAACCTGCCCTCGAACTCGCAGACAGGGGACGAGAGCACCGCGGTAGAAGTATGGAGGAGGGTTACCCATCCAATCACCGTCCGGGCCCAACGTTGCTTTACTTCGTTGATCTCACGGGAACCGGTGTGTCAATGAGGCTAGGCCCTTGCCCTAAATGTAAATATAGGTTTGATAATTATGATTGTCTTCTCTCACCTTATATTGAACATTAGAGAGTAATACTTAGGTATATGCTTGTTGCTGATTAACCCTCTGTCTTTTCATATTAATTAACATCTGTGAAATAAATGATGAATTAGTTAGTGGAAGGAAGACGAGGTTGAGGGGAACTAAGGATCCTCCTAGTATGTTAAAGTTAAATTATTGCATTTAATTCATATATATCTTGAATTTGTTGTCATAAATATGATATTTAATGGTTCTTTGCCATTTTTTGTTTTGGGGGTTTATTTACGCAAACAAATGAGCAACTATTTCACTATAGTCTATTTCACTTTCTTTTGTCCCCTTGCTTTCCATTTCCCTCTGGTGATTTTCAACGCACACGATAACCGGTCATGGCAGCAGAAGTAGGTATATTGCTTGTTTAGTTATTATTTGTTGATTTTCAAAGCTCTAAGGTATATTTTTTAGGTGATAGTAAATTTTGTTGGATTATAAATGCTATAGTTTATATAATTCATAAATTCTGATAGGGGGGAATGTGCTATATTTGAGCTGCCTTTTGTTTACCCCCGATCCTGCGCTGCGTAGGAAGTCTCATTGTTTAGTCATTAGCAGTCAACCAAAAGAAAAAGAAACATTTGGGACGTCAAATAATATTTCGCTGTTTACAGTAGTCTTTCGTGGTATCATATTTTTGACCAAGTGTATTTACAGGATTTTCTTTCAGGTGTATAGCTACCTTGTACTGAGTGGTCATTCGCAGGAATATTAGATCAGAAAATAGGTTACATAGTGGTGCCATTTTTCCCTACTGAATAGTGTTCGTAATGATGGTCGTGGCCCAGCTCTCTTTAGTAAACGACAAGGCTGGAACTTTGCGTGGGTATCCATTAGACGGAACCCGTGTGGTGGACATTCGGCAGCTTGCACTGCCTTAGATCTTTGCTCTGGCACGTGATACAAAGAGAACTGTGGACTTCAACCTCCTGCTTGCGTCAGGCTCAATTATACTCCTTCATCTAACTTCATGCTTTGCCTAGTTTTTCTTCTCTCGCCCTTGCTCCCCGTAATGGACTCAGTCACACCACCCGGCCCTCCCGTTAGTGCCACCTCTGCGGTTCACCGTTTATACTCCAGGTGGGGCGTTTCGAACTTTAAGCCGGGCAGGCTTTTTGGTGGAAGTTGAGGCACGGTCCACTAAAAGGAATCGTGGGCGCTAGTGTCCCCTGTGCTTTGAAAAGAGAATGGTGGAAGAGTGGCCCTGTTAGTTAGTGGTAGGCGGACGTAGAGAAGGCAAGGGTATGGTGAGGAGCAATTGCGCCGCTGCAGGAAAAAGTTGTGGAGTTGAGCAAAGTGAGTTTATTTTATTACGCAATGTCTAGAAAAATGTTATGCAATGTATGTATTAGATACTGGAAAACCGGACACCCAAATATCTTCTAAATATATAGATAATATATACAAGAGATTTGTAGACATTTTCAAGACATTAGTAGATATTTCGTAGACATTTTGTGTAATGTGGGTGATACTGGTATTTAGACAACTATTCACATTTTTTAATGCAATCGCCAGTAGTTCAATGGACTGATGAGCGATTTTATTAGAGTGTGTATGAACCCATTAGAGTTTAGACGTTTTAGTATGTCCTCAATTTTTAATATGTACTTCAATTACTGTCTGAGAAATTTTGAGTAAAATTAAAATTTGGTTCTTTTCATTTGCAGTAGCCTCATTCTGCTGGAGGTCTTTTGATGGTTCTTTCGTGGACGTTTGGAACAGCCTTCTCTCCATTTTCGCACGCGAAGCCACCTACAGTGTGCTGTCCTTGGGCGCTGTAAGGCGAGTGAACAGACCAGGAATGCACGAAGTCTGCGTACTTTGAGTTTTGGACTGGTGAGTTACATACAACTTTCTTCCAGGATTTGATAGGAAGCAGCCCTCGCCCTTTCCCATCCCCCATCCTCATCCCCCCCCCATTTCTACTTTGCAATAGAACTGCAGAGAACTTCTGGCCAACACGACTTGAGTTTGCGCGAGTGCGTCAAAAAAGCCGTAGCGGGGGCGCATTCATTACTGCAGGGCTAGCGGTGATTTTCCGTTGCCGGACTAGAGTAGGAAGCGAATTGTCTCCTTCGTTGCGATACGCGCACTTTCATAAGGCCCGGTAATCAAATCGGACGGCGCAGTTTTTATTCAGACCGGCTCACTTGAATTCTTCTCCGAGCCCCATATCCGCAGCAGCCTGGTTAAAATGTATGTACCCTTGTCCTCCATGGACGATAAGGTTTGGCCATACGAATGGGACTTTCCTGCGTCATGAAAGCACAGCAGCCTTCGATGAGAACGTCAGGTTGAACTTTGGATATGGGAAATTTTGTAGGAACAGATAATGATGGGAAAGATTTCGGAAGTTGAGCACTCATTTGACTTCTGCGGCCGCATGCATTATACTCTTTAGTGAATTATGACTATTGTCTTAAGTTTTATGTTTTTAGCGTTCATTTAACTTAATGGCGATCTTTAACGGAATGGAAAAGTAGTCGGGAACTTGGTCATTTTTTTCATTTATATGTACTAGCTCGGGAGTTTTTGCTTGATTTATCTGTGTTAGGCTTTCGTGAATAACAGTTATAGCAGTCTTCGTAAAAATCAGTGTGGCAACAATCCTAAGGCTCTATGTCCAGGACAGTGACTTTGTCTTTAGAAGTTGCTGATATTCAGAGACGGAGACCGACAAATGGATGAACACAGATTGCTACATTTTAGGATGAGTGGGTGATATTAAAGAGGCGGGATTTTTCATAGATCGGAGGAAGAGAAACCCGGTGTCGGCATTTGCCTACTCTTGACGAAAGGTGCCTATGGGATTATAGTTCAAATTCCCTATCCGACTGATGCGAGTACTCTAGCCGTTTTAGCCTTTTTAGTACCTACAGTATCTTTTGGATAGCTCATTTGAAAATTATAGTTCTCTGATTGTTAGGTAGAATCTTGACCGTTTAATGCCCGTGTCGCAAATAAACATCGAGTAGATTACTGTGAGAATAAATAATGATGCTCTACCCTTTTTGGCCATAAAAAACCCGATCTCCGTCCTGTGAGGTTTTCTAAGACTTTCAGATTAATAATCCATTATTCTCTTTCCTTACGTAACCGCCGGAGGATTTCTTATTTTCCTCCAGTTTTGTATTGATCAGTTTCCGATGAAATCAAGTTATTGAAATGAGTATCATGCACTTACTTTAGATAACTCTCGATGCAGACGTATTGTTTTCAAAGAAGCTAAATTATTTCTCGTCTTTTCTACTAATTAAGCGTTGAAGGTGAAATCTTTTGAGGTATTCAATCGAGAAGGCGAGATAAAATTTCAAAGAATGCTTTTTCACTCAAAATTAATTGTTTTTTCCCTCGAAAGCCTCGCCAGAAAATATTTCTTATTTTCTATGGCACAGAATTGATTATGATTTTCTTGGAGCAATCCGGAAGAACTAAACAGGTCCGCGCAAAGCACACGAGACCCTGGCCCCCCACCTTCTGGTGACTTTTGCCCGTGATATTGAAAGAAAAGAAGGATTATTAAAGACACAATAGCGAGCGTCAAAGGACGAAAGAAAAATTGGACGGAAGTAACGGCGCTGGAACGTCCCGGAAACTCAAAGAGGGTGAGGAAGAGAAAAGGGTGAAAAAAAACGGATCGGCCCCTTTTTATCCTTTATTAAAATTCCTTCGGTTGTAAAGATTTGGCGAGTTGAAAAAAATGACAGTCGCGGCGCAAATGAAGCCCCACCCACCACCTCCTCACTCCATGCCTATACTTCCTTCCAGCCGGAACCGTATAACCCCGACCTCCTTCGATCTTGGGCGAGAGAAATTAAGAATTCAATCGATGGTCGGGAAAAAATGTATCATTCAAGCGGGGAGGCGGGCAAGCCAGTCGTCCAGGGAAGAGGAAGAACGTCGGGTTACTCCTATGAAGAGGGAAAGAAAAGATTCCGTGGGGGAAAAAGAGAATGTTGGCGGAGGGGTACTGTGGGGGGGGGGGGGGGGGGGCAGGTACGATAAATAAAAATTACGAAACTAATCGAAAACTCGAGATTTAGACAGAGCGAGAAATGGAGTAGGAGGAGGGAAAAATCTCATTTCGGTGGCTGGCGGGGTCCCGAGGATTGAAATTGGAATAAAGTGGATGGGAGGCGTGGAATGGGGAGAGAGTTATATTTTTTTGCGAGAAGTTAATTTTTTTTGGCGGGGGAATGGGTTGTAAACGGAGTCGATGGTGGGGGAGTTGAGCGGAGTTGAGGAGTCAGGAGGCGAGGGAAGAGGTTGGGAAGGAGTCGCGGGAATAAGATGAATCGGGGCGGGCAATCTCGGGAGATTCCGATGGAGAGGGGGTGAGTGGGTGGGATGGGTATGCGCCGCAACACGGTTGATATATACCCCCTTGTGCCGGGGGACGGGCGGTGTCTCCCCGTCAAGTGGGGGCAAGGGAGGGAAGGGAGACTCCTCTCTTCTTTGCCGTAGAAAAAAATGGGCCAGAAGGATCGGGAATAATGCGGGTAATCACGGGGAGTGACACGGGAACCGTAAATATCGGCAGTAATTCGGAGATGACTATTGCTTCCCCTCGCTTACGGAAAATGGAGAAAGGAGGTAGAAATTTTCGCCTCCTGCAGGCTTAAAATGTTCCTCCACTCCCCCGCCCTGAAATCATTCGGCTCCTCTCCCCTTATCTGCGCACGTTATGAAGAGGTGCGAAATTAGCGAACTGATAAAGAGTGACACGTTCACGATTGAAGAGTTCCTATATTCTTTCTCTTATCTCTATCCATCCTAACTGTATCTCTAACCAGCCATGATCTATCGATTGATATAGCCTCAGTACCTAGTGACAACTTATCTTTAACATTTCCTCAACCGCAGGCCCCGCCAGAGTGGAATAAACGGTTATGCCCGTAACTTGCAAGTGACGCTCTATAACTCATCTCGTGGCTCAAAGATTATATTTTTCTCCGACTGAAAAAGTAAAACTTTTTCCCGTATCCCTCTCTTTTTTGGATGGATGGGAATGATTTATATATTCCAATGCCTACTGCTATGCTATAGCAGCCTTGAAGTCCATCAAGTATGAGTAGTTTTTGCCAGGGAAAACCTAAAATGACTGACTTAAAGAAGTTGAAAGCAATTTTGCTACTTATAAAAAAAAATTATTTAAAAAGCTTTTGTAAGCTGGAAGTATTTCGTATCTGCTGTGCGATTTTTAATTTATCTTCGTGAATAGTATAACCTCCATATTTACATCCTGCATTAAAAGCCACGATAAAGGTGTGTGGCTGGGGGTGATTATTCACCGTGTATACACTGCCTACCATGATGAATGATAATTAGAAGCTTTGATTACATCATAATTTTTGTAGAATTAAGAAAGGAGTAATCGTGCTGTCAGTTCAGTTAGCTAAAAGTATTTCTACAGACAATCAACCATGGTAGTTATGCCCCATACCTTTCGGACAGTAAATTTCATTAGATGTTAATGCCTCATGTGCTACGAACTCTAAGTGGACGAAGGGCTTGTGAGTCCCTGTGACCGTTACAGCTGTGGTTTGAGTTGTTCCATGGCTTCTAGTAGGTCCCATACGGTAAGAGGGAAAGACAACCAGAAGGTATCCCACGCAGTTCTGGTTCCTCATTGATGTGACTGAAATGGGGCGTGTAATTCCATTGTGGCGGCCATTATGGCCACTCCTTCAGGTTAAAAATACTAAGGGACAAGAGTAATCCTCTTTGAAGACAGACGGTAGGAATGTATTCAGGTACGTGACTCTGCGAATTAGTACAGCGTCTTTCCTAGTGGGGAAGGCAAGGTTTTTGTGGCCTTCTCAAACGGATTATGTGTACCGCAGAAGGACCAAGTGAAAAAGGAGGAGAAGTAGACCGCATTAGTTGGAAAATGCATGAACTATTTTGGAATATTACGAGAGAACTAAAGCTGCAAATCCAGTGTATCGATGTAGACAGAATTTTTCTCCTTTAAGAAAGCTCCTCATGTAAGGAAACCTAGAAAGTAAAACTTTGTCGAATTTAAAAATATCCCAGATAAACTTGATTAAGACTCGTGGCATAAGTGCCATAGGGAGAATATCGAAGCTTAAAATAGGCCTTACATGGCAAACTTTGGATTTATCTATAACAGAGAAAGTCAATCTATACTCGATACTCTAAAGCCAGTTGCATTTGGAAGTGTTACTTGGGAATGTCGCGCTGTTTTCCAGAAAATATTTATAGTAACGGCACTAGTATAATCTTTTCTAATGAAGATTTTTTGAGGCAAGGATTTTTTATAGCGTTACCCAAAATATTATGCCTATGATTTTGTAAATGGGCATGTTAACATTTGTGAACAACAGTGTTTTTTTCTCTGTCTAAACAGCTCTGTTGACTATCCGAGATGCGGGATTTTTTTAAACTGAAACAAACGACATTATTTTAAAATTTAAATACTAGCCATTTGGCGGATAGAAGTATACTCTCCTGTGGAATTTTTGCGTAGGTAATAGATCGTCCATATGGATATTCCTTATGCTCAACGTGAGAAAATCGAGTCCTATTACTTACATTTTAAGTAATATTCTAAGCTTTTCAAAATAGATGCGTCTTGTATTTCCAAAACTGAAGCCTGCGTATAAGCATGAGATAGGACATGACTTTACATCCATTTTTAACTACAGACAGTAAAGATTCTCATTATACTAGCTACGGTATTTAATCAGAATTCCTAAGTAAACCTCATCTTAAAAAGTACAAAAAAGAGCGAATGTGAAGTTTACATATATTGAGAATTTGAGCTAGGACACAATTATACTATATATCCTTTTCAGAAATGTTTGAAATTGGAATTTCTGAGACTGAGAAGAGTTTATTTCAGTGCTTTTTATCTTTTGGCTTTTACGAGAAGTAATGATAGTCATTTCTATTGACGAACAAACTGCGACCGGCAGTATTTTTTTATTCTTGCTTTTGAGTGGTGCATTAATCTCTTTTGAAGATTTTAATTGGTTCGAAAAACCTGCTCATTAGTTTAAAACAATGGAAATCGATATTTTATTTTGCCACGATAGATTAAACCACTAATGAAATTTCAATGCGAGACTTTGCCAATTTTTCAAGCTTCGTATTACCTGGCTGATTCGGGATAAATCTTTTGGATAATATCTCTAGTGCACTCTTTTAGTTTTTTTTTGTTTTAAAGTCTCTCTCTCTCATACTTCCGTGCTCTCTAGAGTGCAGTCAAATGCATTTGTCGATCAATTCCACTCTCCAGCAAACTTTTGAGTGGGCAGTCAAAAGTGAATTGCATGATGGAATCGTTGCCTTTCACTAGTGGGAAAAAATAAATTTGACGATTGAAGAATAATATTTTTGATGACATTTCTCCTTGTGTGCCACGTTTTCATTTTTTTGAGTGCTGGCAATCACTCTCTCGACCGAGCTCTGTGGAAGGTTCTTGGGATTGGAGAGCTTGGGAGTGAGCTTTTCTGTATTCACAGATTCCCTGTTCCAAAAACGGGCAATCGACCCCGCTCTTTTCCCTAACCACCCCCACACCACTCTTGCCTCGTCGACTCTCTCGAGCTCCTACCCACCCTTACCCTGGAATCTTGACTTTCCCCGGCTCCACCTAAAGGTCCTCACAATCCCTTTCCCTTGGTAGATATGAATAAGCTGTGGATGACTGCTACCCAATCCCCGCTCTCTCACCGTTTTATCCTCCACAACCCCGCTATCCCTTATTTCTCCACATTCCCTCCGCCACCCCCTATATCATCCCCTTTAATTTCCGCTCTTTCTTCATCCGAATCCTTTTTCTTCGCCCTCGTTCCATCCCCCCAGCGCACACCTTCGACTCCGTCCCCCCACCTCCACCCCAAACACCCTTGTACCAGTCTTTTCCTCTCTATCACGCCGGCTCCTTCCAATCAGCAATCCTTAATCTCATTATTTATTGGCCCCATCCTTTCTATTAGGGCGGCACTACCGAAACGAACTGGGACTTCGTTCCTGAATGCAAATCGTTCGTCAATCAATTCGGCGTGCCCTCATGCCTCGCTTGCTCGAGCGATTTTGGTTCCTCTCCCTTTTCCTCCCCCTCCCATCCCGCACCCTTTAAATCCCCTCATCTCCCGTCAAACCGTCTAACCCTGGCATTCCACCTATTGCTATTGTTCCCCTCCCTTCTCCACCATGTCCCTCAGCGTGGGAACCGCTCGTAAATCCTTATTTATTGCCTTTTAAACAATCTGGATAAGACTATTAGCTTGCCTTATTGGTACTTTTAGTGTGGTAATATGATTGATTGGAATCTTCTTCGTATTAAAAGCTTCTCGATGTGTGATGCGTGGAAACTCACTGTTCGGTATATTCGGGAGATGTGTGGCTTATTCCTCATGGGCTTAAGCCACTAGTATTTTGTTGTAATATCGGTTTCTTCGTCGTTAACTATGAAAGAGGTCAGAATGGCTCTCCCTTATCACGGCCACTATGTGCGTTGCAAAATATTTAGGGTCATAAACATAGATATCAGAATGTACTGAAGGAAGCATTGGCATGCGGACACATGAGTGACAATGAAGGCCGAATGGGGTTGCTTGGGAACGATTAGACCCAACCTAATCTGTACAAAATATTACATTTTATACGGCCTCTAATGGAGAGATTAAAACATAAGTAACGATGAAATAGTACCCAATGTTCATGGAACGGGTGTCTGTTAATCTATAAGCAATTTAAGGTAGGTTTAATGCATTTAATTACCCTAGGAGTTAATTTTATTACTAAAACTTTCTAATTTAACGTATTAAAAATACATATTTGGCTCTTGTCTACGTTTATTCGCTCTTTCCTCTGTGTCTTTGACCTATTTTTAATATGCATTCCAATATTAATTTAACTGCTCATCAAGTTTTACCTCCAACAAAAACAACTTCATTCATACAAACATCACAAGTAGCAAGCCCGTATACGCGTGACTACCAAGATGTCCACTGGCTTCTCAAATCAGCTGCGATTCATCCTCCGGTATATTTTAACCTCCTTGCTCTCAACTAGCTAATTTTTTGACGTAGCTCTGTGTGAATTCAAATGCTGCCTGTCTCTTTGCTCGTATCAGCTATTTCCTGAAATTAGATCTACTGAAAATCAGTAGTGAACCTCTCTTTTAAGTGCTTGAGGATTTTTGTTTTTAATTTATAATTATTCATGCTTGCTGTCGTTATATTTTGTTTTACCTTCTATCTATAGATGGCCCACATATACAGATTTTTGGTTGTTTTACTACAGTTATGTATCTCCCTTAGTATATTTTTCAATGACGTTATCTCATGTCGCTTTTAGTATCAATTATCTTTATTTGCGTCGAGACGCAAATGAGCCTATGATGAATTAATAACCATCGTAAATAATAATTACTGTTTAAATATTGAGTACACATATGAGGCGTAAATAAAGTTTTGTTATTTTTTTCTTGTTAGCACAGCCATATTTTGGATGCTAAATTTTTTACTCGCTGCATGAGAGATGCTTCTTGCTTCTCAAATGCCAGGCGCAAGGCTTGACGTAACTTTCCATGAGAAACGTTACACGGTGGAAGGACGAGCTCGCATTTCCGTAGAAGATTATTCAATACCCTTATTTAGATACTTTGACAACTTTACTTTTGATTAATGACTGCGATCTACTCCTATATGAGCTCTAATACTTCACTCCGTGCCTTAATCACCGATTGCACCCTTTCTCCCTACATCCCTCGTCACCACCCCCATTTCTGTAATTATCGTAGGGAGACGCTTGAGACTAAAGCCTATTGGACTGTCAGTAACTGACAAACGCCGCAGGGCATAGATAATATTTCATTTCACACTGTTTTCGGTGCTCATTAAATCCTCTTGTATCTCATTAAATTTGAATGCTATTCTAGATTCGTTATATCACTCTCATGCTAACATTTTCCTACTACCACCTCCAGTAGCAATTTATTCCATTTCGTATTCGACATTTGTTTTCGTCGTCCTTTTTCCCTTCTTATACTACCTCAATAATTGCTTCTACTTACCATCTTCTTCTTGGTAGCTTTATCATTATTCTCATCATTACCTGAAATATATATCTTCTCTCATTCTTATTCTTAGTATTCCCTGGATTCTTCATAGGTTTTTTTCTTTTTAATGAATTTAGGAGGCTCTCAACGAATCACTTAAACTTATAGTTCTAAATTAAGATTCTAATTATTTTCTTTTCGCTTTTAGTCTAATATTTTGCAATCAACTAGCTCCTCTTAAACTCGCTTCGCATTCAAGTTTGATCTCAGTTCATTAAATTATATTCCCATTTAGTCTAATTCTTTTTGTAATATTTTGTCGCTCTCTTCTCATCCGTAGTCCTTCCCTTTATTGCTATCCAATGGTTCCAATTATGGTATTCCTTATCTTTAAAAAGATTATTTTGAAGAATTCCGTTTAATCCCTTTCTTCCTTTTCGTTCGGGTACTCCAGACCTTTCGATCTCACCGTTTGCGCTTTCAAGGTCTTTTTCTTTATCTTTTTTCTCCATTACAGCATGCTCCCCTCACTGTTCTCTGTTACTAGATTTTTGAAGATTTTCTTTTTGTCGGTTCTCAATCTCGAAACTTACTCGTCCACCGCCTCCACGATAAGATTTTCAAAATGGAGCACATTCAGCGGAAGTCTTGAGCCATCAGTCTAGTAGAGTAACAGGAGCATTTAAAATAAAAAAACTAAGGCTTTAGTCGTTAAAGGCGTCCGTTATTCTGACAGTTGAATGGATGAGGTTAAGGCCAGGAACTGGGGAAAAATTTCCATCTGGAGAGCATGTCGCCGATGGCAGGTTTGGAAAATTTTTCATCCCTCCTAAGGTCATGCGTACAGGTGCGATGATTTGTGCTTTTCTCGGAAAACCTTTTTGACTCAAACCATGAAGTAATTCAGTGGTTTTAAAAAACCATCGATTCCCCCTCCCTCTCTCTCTCTCTCCCTCTTCGTTAGCTCCTTTCATTCTCTCGCTCTTGAAATCTCACCATTTTCGTGAAGACTTCATCTCTCTTCGAGGACATGCTTCTTTCCGTCAGGTTGGTGGGAAAAAAGAAGATGGGAAAGTTTTCTTCAAATGAGAAATCTTAATTCGGGTACTTTGGTACACATTCAAGGTGGCGTTGGAGTTTGTCGTGGGGAGTTATTTTTTGAAGGGGTCGAGGAGAGCCATGTCATATGGGAAACGACCTCTGCGTGGTGCGGGTGGCCCGAGGGGGTGGGTTGGGGGGAAGGGGAAACGATGTAATCGATTTTGAGGCCCGTCTCCCACACATGCCCGAGGAGGAACAAGATGGGTCCTCCCCTTCCACTATTCAATCGCCGGGAAAGTTTCATTATTTCCATAAACGAGCGCTCTGTGAAAGGCGAAATTTTCATCACAAATCACTTTCACTGACCCACGCTGTCACCTTTATTGCTCCGCCGAAATTTTAGGCAATCTTGTTTCGGTCACTCGCCCATCTTTCGACATCATTATATCCATCAACGGGAAATAAATTGCCCTGTATGTAGTTGAATGCAAAATGTGCATGCATTTTAGATAATCTCCCGATGTCTTTCCAGAAATATGTATCACATTGATAATCATCCATGGAAGGGCGTATATAATTTTTATCGGTAATGTTCATGCTATTAAAAATTATTATCTTACATATAAGTCGATGTTATTGACATCATTGTTACAGTACTAATTAACTGACTCAACAAGGAGAATTAGAATATCTGGACTTAATTCTGAGATGATAAATTCAATGCTGACTTGAATACGTTGCGCGAGAAGTCCAGGAAAGAAAACTGATTTCCACTCTGGCTATGCAAGAACAAATATTTTTATAATTTTGTATTGACTTTGAGAATACAATTTTGGTTTTTGTGCGTCAGTTGCTGGGTTATTTATAAATAACGCATGAGCGCAACCAATGAAGTTTTATTGAGTGTGATAAAAATGTCATGCTCGGTGTGGAATGTTCAGGAGGAGTGAATTTGCAGCAACATTATTGCATTCGATTCCTTTTGATTGAGCGAAGTGAGTACTTGAATTAACGTTTATTTGTTTACCTTCATAGTCGGGGGTAACTTTAAACTGGAAAGAATGTATATCCCGCCGGATAGTACGCTGCATCAACTTTTTCTCATAGAACAGGATATTTTCCGGCGTAAATAAAGTCTTTTTTTATTGTAACCGTCTCCAAATCAAGATCGTTCTTAGCTGCTAGCTTGGTAATTTTGAAGCGGAACAATTTTACGGCATTTTATTTCCCCACTCACTCATATGCCTCATATTCTATCGTATGGTGCAAAAGGTGCTGAGGTCTACTGGTAATCGATTGGTTATCAAGCCGATAATGGCTAATGCGCTTAATATTCTCTGCGGATTATAAATAGGTATTCTTTCTCGGTGTCTTTCCAAACGCCCAAAAATCATGGTGTATTGAAAACATATTGCCAGTTTTTCGGCAATGGTCTACGAGTAGCGATGACCTATGATGTGGTTAGTTCTAAAGTATTGAAAAAAAATATTTTATAGATCGAACTGAGGTCTCTAAGGGTTAGTTTCAGTTATATTTGAAGTCGCGGAATTTTTTATTTGAATTTATGGAAATGGAGTTGGCTGCTATTAACTGGAATCCTGCTCATATGATTCAATGTGCGTCGATTTTATAAAGCATGGGAGAGCCTTGGTAGAGGTATCGGGATTTATTGCAATTATTTACAAACTATCATGTTTGTAATACACGGGAAAAAATAGTTTGCCTGATACAACCGAACATGTTTCACAGGACACTTTTCGATTGAAATTATTACTATTTCAACGAAAATAACCATGTGATAGTAGATGTATATCCCGCTGGATAGTACGCTGCATCAACTTTTTCTCTTAGAACAGGATAATAAGTGAACTTTAAATATGTTTGATTAGTTTAGGTATAATTAGGTGTGATTAATCACGATGACTATTCTGTTCGATAAATTTAACCGTATCACCTTGATAATCGACTTGAAAACACGAATCATTTCAGGTAAAGTTGCTGAATCGTCTCGATAGTCGTAAGTTTGATAATCTTCACCAAGCTTTTGGTAAATTCCAAGACCCGATTTTGCGTTTGATTAAATTCATTTGACTCGTCGAGATTCTGTTGGATGGATTTTACTATCTTGCATGATAGTCACGCTGTTCACAGAAATTTGTCTATTGTTGCATTGTTCATAGAAACGGAGCCGTGCGCTTGGAAATACTGCTCTGCAGAACGGGTTAACAATATCAGTGGCTGTCCAATCGTAACCACCGAGAATCCATATAGCTGGAACAAGACTCTTTGCGAGAGCATGAAATTAAATTGGTATCGTATACATTATAATTGATATTCGGGCCAACATTTTTCTTATCCAATGAAAATTAGATGCCTCACCCAACCTCTTTTATGACTGTATGGTATTCGATGTATCAGATGCAAGCCTTGCGGTCCACTCTGTGAACCACGTGAATTTCCTGCATGTGTTGGGTGTTTGTTCGGTGAAAGTTGTGAACGATGGAAGAAGAGTTGCGAAGCCTGCTGAAGTCCTGGATTTCCTCGGACTTGGTGGAGTCTCTCTTAGGTTATTACTGTATGGTATCTTATATTATAATAAGTCTAACATTTAATTGCCTTTCACTGCTTCAAATGTGATAATATGTGAACATGAAATATGTTTGATTAGTATAGGTATAATTAGGTGTGATTAATCATGATGACTGTTCTGTTCGATAAATTTAACCGTATCACCATTCTTGACCATCAAATAGTTTGATAAAATAAACGTAAAAGGCTAAGTTTTGTACGATAAATTTAATCATGTTAATGAGGCAGCAATCCATGCAAAAACTTTATTACATACTCAAGTAATACAGACCTCTGATTATTTATGTAGCCAGCTCCATGGAGTTACAAAAAGAAAAAGGAATATCGCTTTTTCCAAACTAAAGAACAAGAAAAGAAATTGCTGTACAAACACAAACTACAGCACTCCTCTTCAATTTCTCATTACATAATTAATAAAAGTTACACATAATTTTCAATTAAACCTAATGAAGCAGAAAGCTCCATGAATTGTCTCTTTGGAAGGCTTTTCATTAGAATATATGCCTTTTGCAATTTAGATGGAATAAATTTACATCAGTAATTTCTTTCACATAAAGATCACGGATAAAATTGTACTTTGCTTCTACATGTTTTAATCTTTTATGTTGCCACTTGTTCAATGATGCAATACAGGATTGATTATCCTCAAACAAAGTTACAGCCTCATTAATTTCTACATCAAAGTCACTTAATAAATCCTTTAACCACACAAGCTCAGTTGAGGCGTGGCTGAGCGCAACTTATTCTGCTTCTGTTGAGGATAAAGCTACTCTCATTTGCTTTTTTGTATTCCAAGAGACAACCAAAAACTTCAAATAAGTAACCAGAAGTGTACTTCCGGTCCAAATCATTCGCCCAGTTTGAATCTGCACTGCCAACTAGAGGTTTGGCAGATTGCTTTGGAAAGTGAAGACAGAGATCAATAATACAATATAGCGTAGGACTCTTTTCAGACCCAACCACTGTTTCTCTGGTGCATTGCTTTGATAGCGACTATAAAAATTAACAGCAACATTTAGATCTGGACGGGTTGCAAGAGAAATATACATCAGGCATCCAACTGATTCTCGATAAGGCTTTGAGGTTATAATACACTCTCCTTTATTTACATCAACATCTGGATTAATTTCCATTGGAGTAGGTACCACTGGGATTAAAATTTTCCATTAATTAAGAATCCGAAGATTAAAGTTTTCAAGAGGTTTCTCAAGTACAATCTCTGGTCTAGAGTCATTCCATCCTCTGAACGATTAATGTTTATACGCAAGAAACATGTCAGAGGACCCATAGTTGATGTTTTGAATTTGGACATTAATTACTTCTTGAGTTGTTGTAGTTGAGAAACATCATTCCCTGCAATTATTATATCATCAACATATAACAAGAGATACACAGCCTTTGAATTTTTCTTAAATGTATAAAGACATCTGTCATATTCTGACTGGGTAAAGCCCAATTGTTTTACAAACTTGACAAAGCAAGCATTCCATTCCCTTGGAGATTAAGACACTTATTAAGTTTACAAACCATCTTATCATTGTCAGATTTAACAAACATTCCGGATGGAATTTGCATATAAATTTCTTCTGACAAATAACCATGAAGAAAGGCATTTTTATATCCATATGTTCAGCTACAAATTCGTAGGCATTGATCATTGCTAATTAAGTTCTTACAGTTGTAGGATGAGCTACTGGAGCATATGCTTCGGAATAATCAAAACCTTTTCTTTGTCTACATCCTCTTACCACTAGTCTGGATTTATGTCTAGTAACATCACCTGCTGTATTTTGCTTTGTTCTGAATACCCACTTACAACTAAGACCTATTTTTCTAGGTGGTAGATTTACCAAAGTCGTAGTATTATTCGCACTAAGTGTATCCTCATTTACAGAATCATACCGATAATTTCTATCATCTCTTAGGTCAATTTCATCGTATGTCTGAGGCACATCATTCAAAATTGATTCAAGCACATCTGCATTTAGTGCATATACAGAATAATCACTGATGATGATATAATCGTCATGCCATTTGGAATTTTGTTTTGTTCGCAAAGATCTGCACTGACCCTCGGGAAATATTCCTCCTCCTCCGCCATCGGAGTCCCATTTTACACCTACATTAAGCATGTCATCAGACTCATTCTCTACATTATTTTTAGGTTCACAATTATAGTACATGTCATTTATAAATCTACTTTCATCGAATATCACATCTCTACCAATTATAATTTTCTGCTCCTCCTGACTCCATAGTTTGTAACCATTTGCGCAATACCCTACCATAAAGCAATACCATACCATTGTTTTGTACGAGAATCAAACTTTCCTTTCACAATTTCCTTAGGGATTTTTTTAGATAGGCTAGACTTCTAAACACTCTTAATTTTTTACGAATTTGGTTTGTTTCCATACCATATTTCAGCAGAAACACTGTTTTGTAGAGTTACTGTAGGACTCCAATTTACTAAGTATGCAGCTGTTAGTATAGCCTCTCCCCATAAAATCTTTGGCAATTCTGAGGCTAATAACATGCGGCGGGCCTTTTCCACTTAAGCTCTATTCATTCTTTCAGCAACCCCATTCTGTTGAGGGGTGTAGCTTACTGTAAATTCAAATTGAAGTTCACGGTTCTCAAAATGATTTTGCATGCCTTGGAAAATATATTCTATTCCATTGTCGCACCGGAATCTGATAATTTTACTATTAAAATTGGCAGTAGCCATAGCCTCATATTTTAAAAAGAAACGAAACACTTCTGACTTGGACTGAAGAAGGTATACAACTGAAAAATGAGAGTAATCATCTATGAAAGTTAACACATATTTCTTTCCATCATATGAAACTGGATTTACTGGCCCTATAAGATCACTATGTATCAGTTGAAGGTGTTTAGTAGCTCTTACTCTTTGTTGATTATGAGGTAACTTGCTTTGTTTTCTTAACACACAAAATTTACATGGTTTACATTTCTGTGACATTTCTTTTGCCTTGAGTTCTATCCCATCTGCAAGCCTTGTAAGTTTGTCTAGCCCATTACTACATATGTGCCCCATATTCTATTGTGTCACATTTCCGCGCTGTTTATTGCTGCACAGGCACTATCACCCAATTTATTTATGACATCTACCTTGTACAACACCTCATTCCTATGAGCAACTGCACATTCCCTTTTCCCTTTCCAAATTGTAGCCTTGCCATTTCCTATAACAACGACAAACCCTTTCATTTCTAACTTTCTCACTGATAACAAGTTTATTTCTAGTTCTGACACGTACAGGATATCATTAACAGTGATGGAATTGACTCTGCCCCTTATCGAAGTATATATTTTAACTTGGCATATTTTGGTTGCAGACATTACTTGCCCCGGATTTTCTACTTTTATGGGTCTAGGCTTTTCAAGGTCCACCACATTTTCAAGAATAGCATCATTATCAGTCAAATGTAGTCAGAATCTAAATACCAACTAGAACCAGCAGAATTTATTTACTCACCGCACAAAAGGTTATTTCCGACTCTTTATCAGCTTCTGACTCTGACCCACCACTTTAGGAAGTTTCTTGCACTCCCATTTTTTATGGCCTAACTCACCACAGTTGTGGTGTCAGAAGGGGAAACTCCTTCCTCTCCCGAAAGCACGTCCATTTCCTCTCTTGAAATTCTGACGTTCACTCCCTCTAGGATGACTGGCAAACGCAGTGGGTTCTGAAGGCCTCCCTTTGGACGAGTTGTCTTGCTTCACCTCTTCATCCAGAAGACGACTCATCGTGAAGAACAGGGACAGATTTTATAGCGGCATCGTCTCCATCGCTGTCACTACCATTCGATACTCGTCAGGCATTGTCAGTATCAGGTCACAGACTACGTCGATTTCTTCCAACTTAGAGCCAGCCGCCTTCAACTCGCAGACCTTCCTGTCAAATTTCACAAAATGAGATTCCATTGTGTCTATTGCTGGATCAAACTTCATAGTCAGTAATTCTCTCGATACTCTCAACCGGCTTGCAACCGTCCGACGCTGAAACGTGCTCACCCATTCGTGCCAAGTGTCGTAGGCAGTTTCTTTTCCTTGTGCATACTCAAGATGGTTGTCGGATAAAAGCCGTACAATTTGACCTTTAGCCTTCTTATCTCGGAATTACCTCTTGGTGTTTGTTGAGTCGACTGCAGCTCTTTCTCCTACATTCGCTCTGGCACTAAAGACTTGCTGTATTAACCGTTCCTCAATGCAGTCAAGCAACTCTTTTTCGTCTAGCAAAGTTTCTACGCGAAACTGCCAACTGTCGTAATTTGTTCCGTCAAACGGCGGTATCTTTTCCTCTATCATTGTGAATTCCTTTTAGACACATTTCCGCGAAATTATTGAGTACAAACTGGGCCCATAACCTGTTAATGAGGCAGCAATCCATGCACAAACTTTATTGCATGCTCAAGTAATACAGACCGCTGATTACTTGTGTAGCCAGCTCATGGAGATATAAAAAGAAAAAGGATTATAGCTTTTTCCAAACAAAAGAACAACAAAAGAAATTGCTGTACAAACACAATACTACAATAAATCATACCCTCCAGAATACCGAACAAGTTTGGTAAAATTAACCGAGAAGGCTAGTTTTCTTGATATATTTTATCGTACTTTACATAATTTTCACCAATTTTTTTACCAAACAGTCTTGTTAGAAATAACTGTCAAATTCAATGTTCCATATGAACTAAACTTTTGGATAAAATTTATCAAAATATTATTAATTCAATAAAAATTTTTGTCAGTGTAGCAATGGTAGTTATGAATGGGTCGAGTTTTGGAATTCTGAAAAGTGGATATTTTTGGGCTTTTCGTACTGATAAACTAGAAATTTAAAGTACTGAAACGATAATGTTACGAGTTGCGGTGCGCAAGTTTGACGTCAGTGGCGAATCGCAACTTTGGCAGCCGCAAGTAGCAGACACAAGAACGTTCTCGAATCGTCGAGGCAGCGTGATCGTGGATACCACCGCATTTGGTGACTCCGATAGAACGCAATATAACGGAAGAGGAAGAAGTCCGCTGGAAATGTCATTTTCTCCCGCAAAAGTTGGGTACGCAGTCTCGTACCTGCCGCTGGCCGGCTGTCAAAGTCTCCGCCGAAGTGAAATTCGTTGCTGAAGACAAACTCGCCGCAGTTTTCAAAAAGGTTGTCAGAAATGTATTGGACGCCTCCTAAGTGTCATTACATCCCACAAATTTGTAAATTAAGAAAAATAATTAGCTAAGCAGTGATAAGTTAATTATATTCTATAGAGTAAATATGTCTCTAACAGGGGTGACAAATCCTTTTCGATTATCCTTCGGGCCGCGAGAATTCTTAAGAAGTCATTAATTATTTCCCCTAACGCTTCTTAAAGTATTACTTTAACGAAGATGCAGCCATGCATTTTGTCATTTAGTCTTATTGTTAGTTGCACGTATTTTCTTTCCAGTGTTCGCTACTCCTTTTCCTGCTAATATTCGTGTCAATCTGATAGGGAAGACGAGTTAAAGGCTTCTTGTGTAAATGTCGTGTATGACGTGAGTTCCCTGGCGTGATATATCTTTGTTCTTTGGCTTAGTGCTCAATGTTTGAGAAGAACGTCAATTAATCAAAGTTTTTTGCGATTTAATAGCAGATTGTTTGCAAAATAAAAAATGCACTGGCTGACGTTTTCATTCATCTATCTAGAAAATATCTGAGGCATACGATATGATACGTATAATAAAGTTATTGCTGATTTATTTCAGTTAAATTAAGCATGAATATTTTAAGGTTTGACATTAAATTATATATTCCACTGGTTAAAAGAATTTATCCACGTCGTTTCGTTGAATTACACCAGTTTAAAGCAATGCGAGGAAACTACATGTAAGTAAAATCTTTAAAACAATGGAAAATTACTGTTATAGTTGCTATATTTCTATGGAACAGTTCCACAATCTCAAACCTGAAACAGTATTCCAGAGTTTACTTTTTCTATTTTTACCTAATGCCATGATGTCTCAGGGCTGAGTCTAGGCGCATAGGTGGTTTAAAAAAACCTGTCATTTTGAGTATTGTGATTTGAACCATAGACTAGATCTTTAATGAAAATCACGGATGGATGTTAACTGAAAAATGAAGCGTTTTGGGAGACATAACTGTTTAAAAAATGACATAGATGTGATCACATTGAATTAGATTTCATCATCATCATGAAGGGTCAACAATCCTAGGATTGGTTTGACGCAGCCCTCCACTCGAGTCTTCTATCGGACAACATCTTTATTTTAACGTAGTTCCTCTCTTTCACGTCCTTTACGACCTGTTCTATATAACCCATACGAGGCCTGCCTTTTCCATTTTTCCCGTTCAGTTTTCCCTCCACGGTTGTCTTCATCAGGCCATCGTGTCTTAAGATATGGCCGATTAGGTTGTCCCGTCTTCTTTTCGTAGTTTTCAGCTGACCTCTCTTTTCTCCCACTCTTCTTAGGACTTCATTTGTCACTCGGTCGATCCATTTTATCTTCATCATTCTTCGGTAGAAACATATTTCGAATTAGGTTTATGGAGTCAATTAGGCTCAAGATATGTTTTTCGTAGAATTTTCATTTTCGTTTAGTTGAATCACCGGAGTTGTCCCCTCTTATACGAGTACTCCAAGCCCATGTACACCCTTCTAATGGCCACAAGCCACCGAAGACCCTAGAAAAATGTTAATAAATGCGGAACTGGCCATCGTTTGCCTCTGATCACACTAGTGCCCTCCCTACTACAGCGGGTCACTAATTGTGAATCCCTTAGCACATGCGCCTCATAGATTATGTTACTCAGAGGGCGCCAAAGCTATTAAGTCGCCCTAGTCGGTTGTTTCGGAAACTCAGTGCATCACGTTTATAAAATTTTCGCTGTAATCTTATCACGGACGCCATGCTGATCTAGACTTAATGGGGCACCTTTATGCTGGAGAACTCGCGTGGCCGCTGTTTTCAGCACGAGTTGGACGTGCCTTCTCACATCCTGAATTCATGAATGGAATTGCGGCATAGGAGGGAACTAAATACCTCTCTAATGACTTGGGAAGTGGAAATTGCCCGTAGTCGTCTTTTTACTTTGTTTTAAAGATATCCTTTTTGTGTAGTTTACGAAAAAATTAAATGTAACAAAAATTATGGCGAAATGAAAGGGTAGGCAATGATGTTGATTGAGGACATTAAAAGAAGGAAGAAGGAGTGGTTGGTGTGGGCGAGGGTGTTTTGAATGGTGTGATTGAGAGAAGAATGTTGGGTAAGCGGGAAGAGGGGGGAGGACAGGTAGTTTGGATAGATTAATGGCAGGAAGGAAGTATGAGGGGCTCAAGAGGGACGTCGTGTGAAATGTAGGGGTCGTGATGACATATTTTTCTTTCATGAAAACCTATCTAGGGGGTCGTGGAGACCTAGTGGATAGATTTGTGTGCTAAGGACCGGAGGGTCCCGGGTTAATGGGCACAGATTTGATAATATTTGCGCTCCCGAACTGCGGTGTTTTAGAGCTTGTTAATGATCAAGACGATTTTAAAATGTGGAGTAAAAACATTGACTGCAGTGGTATTACGCTCAATTTCAGAGTAAAATGTTTATATAGCTGCGATACCTTTATGGTTAATACGTTGCTACTTAAATATATCATTATTTATTATTAGTATTCTACTGGTGAAGGTAGGTTTAAATGGACATTTAATTCTTCCCACCCCCTAAATTTCACACGATGTTCCTCTTCAGCCCCTCATACCTCCTGCCACCCATCATCCCATCCAAGCTACCTGTTCTTTTCCTTCCTCTTCCCCGCTTACCCAACGCACTTCCCTCAATCACCTCCTTCAAAACACCATCCCCTTTTATTACCTTTTCCATCCACACCTTCTGCCTTCTCCTAATTTCATCTATCAAATTTCTTTCCTCTCCTATCGATTCTAGCACTTCATCGTTCGTCTTCCTTTCGATCCACTTTACTTTCTCCATCCTTCTCCACACCCACATCTCAAAAGCCCTAAATCTATTTTAATCTTCTTTTCGCCTAGCCCACGTTTCCGCCCGATATAGTGCAACGCTCCATATTAAACTTTTCACTAGTCTTTTCTTCACTTACTTACTCAACGCCCCTGTCATTAATTCACGCCTACGAGTAAAAGCTTCTTTTGCCAATGCAATTATCCTTCTCACTTCAATGCTGCTATACCCTTTTTCTTCCAACACACTACATAGATAGCTAAATTGCTCTACCTGCTCTTGCTTCTGACCTCCTACTTTTATCGTTATACTGGCCCTTTTGTTCCTGAAAATCGTATTACTTTCGTTTTATTCTGGTTTATCTTCATCCCGTATCTTTCGCACTGTTCCTGCAACGCATTCAGCATTTTTGCAAGCCACGCGCTGACTGGCTGACTAGCGCTTGGTCATCCGCAAACCTTACTCATTTTATCAATTTTCCCCCGACCGTTGCTCCAGTCTCCAGCTCTTCCCAAGCCTCTCTCACCATTTCCTCCGAGTATATGTTGAGAAGTACCGGCGATAACGGACAGCACTGCCTAATTCTCCTCCCTATTGTGGCCCATTCCGATTCTCCATCGGCTACTCTCACCTGCGCCTCCTGCGCCATGCATACATTCCGGATCAGTCTCCTGTCTCTCCAGTATACTCCTATCTTCCGCAATATTTCCATTAACTTGTCCCACCTGACTCTGTCGAACGCCTTTTAGAATTCAACAAAGCACGCGAATACATCCTGATTGTATTCTAGATTCCTTTCCACTACTATTCTCATCGCTGCAATCGCATCCCGAGTGGCCCTCCCCTTCCGAAATCCAAACTGATCCTCGCCTAAAAATTCGTTTGCTCACTTTTGCATTCTCCTTTTGATGGTTCTAAGCACTACCTTTGCCGCACGAGAAATCAAACTTATTGTTCTATAGTCTTTACATTCTTTTTTCACCCTCTCTTTCTGTTCATATATCAGCACGGTTTTTACAAAATTATCCGGCCAAGACCCCTCCTCGTATATTAATAATAATAATAATTATTATTTATTTGTCCAGCGACTTGTTTACATACAAATATAGGACACGTCAGGACTGTATAATTACATATACAGAGTGTCCCATTGATCGTGTGTCATTTTTGACCTGTAATATTAGACACTTCCTCTCAAGCCACATGGATGAAATTTGGTACCTGGCTAGAAAAAGGTTGTAAGTTTTGTTGAGTCTAAGCAAAATATTAAAAATACGACCTTTTGACCCCAAAAATATGGTCCAACCTAAAATCCAAATTTTTCCTTATGGGCTTTCAATGTTAAAATATTCGAAGTATAAAAAAGACAGAATTATTTGACGAAACGTTCAACTTATGGGTTTTTGGGCACGAAGAGCACGATAGAAGAACTTATCATTTTTTGTAACCCTTGTGACCTTGACTGTGACCTCTCAGGGGTCACGGTTGCAATTTTCTACCTCAAAAGTTCTTCCATCGTGTTCTTCGTGCCCAAAAACCCAGAACTTTTGAGGTAGAAAATTGCAACCGTGACCCCTGAGAGGTCACAGTCAAGGTCACAAGGGTTACAAAAAAATGATAAGTTCTTCTATCGTGCTCTTCGTGCCCAAAAACCCGTCTTTTTTATACTTCGAATATATTTTAACATTGAAAGCCCATAAGGCAAAATTTGGATTTTAGGTTGGACCATATTTTTGGGGTCAAAAGGTCATATTTTTAATATTTTGCTTATTGTTAGACTCAACAAAACTTACAACCTTTTTCTAACCAGGTACCAAATTTCATCCATGTGGCTTGAAAGTCATTCAAAAATTCACAAACACTATAATACATTTTGTCAAGTAGCAGAAGCTTAACCCTCTTCTTAAAAACAAAACCATTTCTAATGCTTTTTAGATTAACGGGCAAGGCGTTGAAAAGCCTGCAACCCATAGAATTTGGACCATGTAGGGCAGATGTTGTCCTCACAAAAGGCACATATAAATCTTTGGAATTTCTAGTATAATAATTGTGGATAGAGCTCTTCGTATTAAATTGGCTAATATTGTTATGTACTACATACAATAGCACATACAACTATTCTACGAACAACTTAATTAAATCTATTCCTTCCCCCTCTTCCTAGGTTTTGCAGAAGCTCAAATGGGATGTTATCTATCCCAACCGCTTTACCTGCCTTCATTTCTCGCAGTGCCTTCTCGATCTCACTATCCAGTATTCCGGGCCCCACGTCTTCCTGATCTACGTCCTTTTTCTCTTCTATGTCCAAGTTCCTAGGCCTATTTTCACTATCATACAGTTCCTCAACATATTCCTTCCAACGACGCTGGATCTCCTCTGGTTCTATTGCTAAATTCCCCTTGCTGTCTTTGATGCATGGGGCCGTTTTCCATTTCTTGATTCCATTCTAACATTCTAACCTTTGAGTACAGACTGCGTATTTCTCCTTCACTCTGGAGTCTCTGCATCTCCTCGCATTGCCGACTCCACCACTTTTCTCTTGTTATTTGGTTTCTCTCCTAAGCCTGTTGTTAATCTCCTTATAGCGTCTTTTGCCTAGCTCTGTATTTACATTTTTCAATTTCCTTCTTTCCTCGATCCTTACCATCATTTCTGCTGTTACACATGGTTTCTTGATCCTCCTAGCGTCTGCTGTTCCTATTTTCTTCTCAGCTGCTTCTTTTATGCCCGTCTTTATCATTTCCCACCCTTCATCTATTTTTCCTCTTCCCTTCTCTTCCCTTCTCTTCCCTCGTGCATCTATCCACAATGTCCTGATATTCCCTCCTCTTCCCTCCAATCAGTGCTCCTACATCTGCATCCCACTTTTTAATTTTCCATCCTACTTTCAACCTTTTTAGTCTCATCTCACATTTCATAACCTCCAAGTTATGGTTGGAGTCGGCATCTGCACCTGGGAAACTATGCAAATTCTTTACGCTGTTCCTAAATCTTTGCCTAATGATGATGTAGTCTAGTTGGTACCCTCCAGTATCCCCCGGCATTTTCCACGTGTATCTACGCCTAGGGTGGTGTTTAAACCACGTTTTTTTAATCACTAAGTTATTCCTCCTACAGAACTCCAATGCTTTCTCGCCCCGGTCATTTCTTACGCCCAGCCTATACTCCCCTACTTCACTTCCGTCCCTCCCTTCCCCTGCTACAGCGTTCCAATCTTCCATTAATCAACTATTAGGTTCTTCCTGTCCTTTACTTTCCCGATTAATTCTTCCAACTGGTCATGTACTTCGTCTACTTCCTCTTCTCTATGTCCCCCTGTCGGCATGTAAACCTGTACTACGACTACATTCGCCGGCTTCGCTTTCTTTCGATAGCTAGTATTCTATCGCTTACCTGTTCCACATTCAATACCCTTTTTCCTAATGTTGCATTCAATACAACTGCTGCTCCCCGCTGGCTCTCTTCCCCTCCAATGTATATAACCGTGTACTTGTCACTCCAGAAGTCCCCCTTGTCTCTCCATCTTACTTCGCTTAATCCCAACAAACCGATATATCCCCTCTCCATTCCACGCTTAATGTTTTCTAGTTTTCCTGCCCTTAACATCGTCCTAACGTTCCATGTCCCGATCCTTAGCATTGTTTCTCTCTTCTCTGGTTTCTTCTTCGCCGCCACTGCTGCTGTCGTTGCTGTTTCTTTCTTTTCGTGCAAGGATTTCGTGAGATTACGACCGCAGAGTCCTTGCTTAACCTGCTGCCGGCACGACACCCGTCCCACTAATTTGGTCCCGGGCCCCGTAGTTGTCAGGATTCAATTCTCTGTTGCTCAAGTTCATTGTGTTCTTGTAAGAGTTTAATTGAGGTGGTTTCCCGTTGCCTGCCTCAATGGTGTTTTTAACGTGACACAATCACTTGTTAGGCCGCCCCACTGGGGTCAGACGCCTTCTCACAGCCGCCTCACTGAGGAACAGACTCTGCGAGTACGATAAGTGGACTACCTTTCGTCAGGCTCCTACCTTTTGACCTATCTGGCATGGGTGATCCTACTAGGAGCAATATTAGTTGCTCCCGCCAGTGCAGCTCTATGTGTCACGGGATCACGTAAGCCCCAATTCCATCACGACAAGGCGTAGTCCTTGGAGAAGGGAATTATGTATAGTCAGATTGAAATAATGGTGGCTATTCTTTACCTGGGAAGTCAATGTCTTTGTGGTCCATGATTGGGTTATTTAAGGAGGAATAGGAAATAAAAATCCACTGCTAGAATCGTAGCGTAACAGTTCTATTTTTCCTAAAGAGTCCTTTGATATCCCCATCAACATAAGGGGCAGTGCATTTTCTCCTGCAGTAATGCGTTAATAGATACCACAAAGGAAAAATGCCTGGCATCGACGATTTCGAATCTGTAGAACAAGGCATGAAAATGTGTGCAAAATACCATATGAAAACGCCGATTTTCAAGATATTCAATTTGCATCTCTTACAATTAGCATTATTGCCGATTGCTCGATTGTGAGCCTTCTGTTGAAAAATTCAATTTTTTTCAATCAGTTTTATAAATGTGTCGCATCGAGTTTACATGTTTGAGCTTTTTATGCTTTGATACTGCTATTTTTCAAAATATGATGTTTTTGCTCAGTTATAATTATGTTTACGTTACTGAAATAATATATACCTACTGATGAATTACGTGTGCAATTTGTTGTAGAAATATTTTAGTCGCAAACTAGTTTATATTCTCTGTTTAAAAAAATTAATTGCTTGAGTGGACTCAATCACTGATATATTTATGTTTATTTCGTGAATAGGAAAATATGTGGGTGAAATGTGTTATTTCGATGAAATGTTTGTACAGCTCGGTGATTGTAGGTACTGTTTTTTTCCTATTCGATTAGTAGAAAACTGAAGGTAAACTCACATTCAAATCATTTCATTCAGGCGTGCGCCACAATAAACTAATATAAATAATTGTCTTGCCTGTATAAATATAATATGAATTAAAAATTCAGTCAATTTAATGTCCATGCTTTTTTCAAAGTTATTTTCGGCATGCACATTATTATTACTAGGAACTAATCATAAAGGTGAGTAATGGCAGTTTTATTGTATATTTTCCCGATATTGACTGTCCAAGTGGCCGTCGGGAACTAAGTTGGCAGAAACTATTGGTACAGTAATTAATTAAATTAGTGACGTATAATAGCTCCGGATTCAGTCGTTGGAAACACCATCATCATAAGTTGGCAATTCGAAGATTGGTTTGACGCAGTTCTCCGCCCGATTCGTCTATCGGCTGAACTCTCCGTATCAACATGATTCTTCTTTTGTACCTGCTTGTTCCGCATATCTCATGGAAGGCTTTCCCATTCCTCTCTTCCCATTCACTTTTCCTTCGGCAAATGTCTTCATGCTAGCCATGTTGTCCTTAGATATGGCCCATGAAATCTTTTCAAAGTTTTCTTTTCTTCCACTGTAATTGAGTACACGGTAATTTATTACAATGAATTGAACTCTTTCAGTGACGAATTATTATCTACACGAACCTAAGTCACATTCTCCTGCCATGAGCGCTGAACTCTAGCCGGGGAGACTGATGCTTCATCTTGTTACAACCATCCGCCAGAAAATATTCCAACCATAAGATCAGATTAAATTTTTTAAGCTTTCGCTATAGGATGAGAAAATTTCACCGTTGACATTGAAAAATTGGAGTGGAAGTGAAAGTTCCAATATCCTCAAACGCTTTTTCATGGAAAGCACTGCCATAAAGCGACGGAAGTAAATAAACGTGATGAGGAAACCATTTAGTAATGGTCTTTACGATTCGGAGTGTGTTGAAATATGTTACTTCATTGATTTAACAGGAAAATGTAAAAATAATTTTCCTATTGCTCTTTACTACTTTAACTATGCTATAAAGTTTATCGAAAAAAACTTCCTTGCGCTAACTTTTTCTGCTCTAAATGCCAATGAAAGTGGTTCAACAAAGTATTCCACTTGAAAAACCTACTATAAATTGAGATTTTGTGGTGATGTACATACATTTCGAGTACGTTCTCTAACGGCTCTAGTTGTATTCAATCGTCTTACATAATTCTTAATCATAGGAAAAGACGTCTCTGCCCTGGGTTGGATTAGAACCCGCCAAACCGGCCAACGCATTACCGATCTGGCCACCACGGCCTGTACTCTGGATTGTTTATTGCTGCTCAATATTGCAATCCAATCCTTCGTTTCATTTCGATCCACGTCGCAAGTAAATTATTAGTATTAAATGTTCCTAAATTACATTTGAGTTTCTATCCTGGGAACAACTTTTTTAATGATATTTTAACCGACATTTCAACATCACATCTGGTTTTAACGCTTTCTAAAATTATTACCACCAAAATTGATGTAATCGGGTGAGAAATGGAGAAGGGCAGATCAATATTTTTAAGGAGTTGCAAAGTTATTGCTCTCATTTAATGTTAAGCATAATTCAGTTTCCCGAGTTTCGATGCTGCTTTCAGCGCTACTCTTGGTAAAGCAACCAACAAATACTCTTAGGGCCAAAGTTCCGCCTAAACATACTGTATGATTCACTACGATTCTATTATAAGGCAATAATGAATGTTTTACTATTCTTGTATTCTTTAGCCATTGACATGAGTCATGGCAGATGGAAAGCCAGCAGTGGGGTTATTCCGTAACGAAGGCGCCCTATGCCATCTGAAAAAATATGCTATGGCATCAGCTACTCGAAATGGTATCGGTTGTTATTCCGTAACTAAGGCGCCCGATACTATCTGACAGGAGATGCTATTTTGGCATCAGCTACTCGAAATGGCATCAGTGGTTTTTCCGTAACTGTCGCCGGTGCCATTTTTCGATGCCATCCGTGTCACGGGCGCCAGAGTCCGTGAGATAATGGAATCGGCGAAAAATCATCAGAAAAATCTTCGCTACGCGGTCGTCTTTTGTCCATTCCTCGTATCTCCCGATATTAGTGTCGTATTGTTTACAAAGATAATGCGTGTTCAATAGGTTTATCAGCTTCTCCCATTGCTACCTTTAAGTACTTATTTTTTCCCAAGGAGCCCTCGAAGGCCCAATTAGTAATTTTTAATAAGAAGTTTAGTAATTTTCTTGTATTTTTCCTCCTCCCCTTCAACCGTTTTGTTGTTGTAAAACAGAATGAAGTTGTTGGCACAACATATCGAATTGTATACATTACCTTTCACTAAACATAAGTACCTATACGTGTATCATGTAATGAACTACTTAGTGCACTCCCCGATAAAAAGTTCCTTAAAAGTTCTTTAATAGAATTCCTTGGAATGTTTTATTATCCTTAAAGCATTGAAACAGTTTTTTTGTCGGATAAGCGTTCATTGGCAGTTGACTATACTGTTCTGCTCAGATTTATAAATGCACTCATTCCTAACACAATTCCGAATGGTATTCCTGCGGCTATTCACATAAGTTACATAATAAGAAGAGGATGTATAAATTAAACACTCGCTTGCATCATGTATTTATTATCAGTAATTAATTCTAAATTTACTTGACGAATGTTTACATATATTCTACATCCACTGGTGGTACTGTATATATTATTTAGAAATAAGTTCTTCAGCCATATTCTCCGTAGCTTATCTACAAAAAGGTCTCTGAAAGAAAAACGATCAGGAGACTTAAATATTGCACTGATAATATAGGTATCTTTCAATAAATTATTAAAATGGTTCATTTCAATTAATTTTCTGTAACTTCTGTCAATTATATTTCAACGGCCTACCGTCAGTAAGTGGCGCAAAATCATTAATATACATAAATATAAAAAGCACTTCAATGAAATTTCACAAATATAACCAGTAGGCTAACTTTCTAACTAGCTAAAATACTTAGTAAGCGAACATTTCATTTTTGATGATTTAATTTCACCTCTCGTATTAGTGAAATATCTTCCTGAAATGGATCATCACGGAGAAAGGGCCGTAATACGACGTTTTCTACTTAATATACTCCGTGGAGGTCCACACCAAAATTTTGTTATCCCCGGGTTGTTAAGAAAATTAATGTGTTGCGAATCGAAACCTACGTACAAAGTGCACCATATTATAATTTTACTTACCTCGAACAATCCATTTTCTCTGAAGACTATAATTATCTATAAGCAAAAGTCACCGACTCTACAGATGTTTTTCCAACGCTATGGCACTTACAGCTAAAGTAAACACAATCCCAGTGGTGGAAGTATAACGTTATTCCTTTGCTATCAACTCGTCAGCATGAGACATCATGGATACGGGCATAACTTCATTATCAACTATAAGACGCACGAATAGTCACCGATGCCATTTGCGGATGCTGCCGCTGGCGGATTTTACGGAATAACCTCCGATGCCATTTTTGGATGCCGTCTCGAGAATGGCATCGAGCGCCTTGAGAGTTGGGGAATAACCGCCCAGAAGTCCTTAGAGTTACCTAATTTTTCTTTTTAGCGACTAAGTAGTTCTTATTTCTTCGTATTGCGTTGAGTCATGTATGTACGTATTGCGATGATTCACTCACAGTGACCCACCATTGAGATGTTTTGTCGGGTACTTAATACGTTTACTGTTATTTTTTAACTCTCGCAGCTGCATAATAGGGTATTTGATTTTATATCATCTAGGGAAGGCATACTGTATGTTCGGGTACATTATTAAATCCCTCCTAAAGAGGTTCCTAACAAGGAACTATCGGACTACGATTATGTTGCCAGGGGTCACTTGACAGTTCAAATGGTCGTGATTTTAAGGAATTAACCAAGAGTTAACGTCTATTTATTTGTAGCTTCGGTAAACTAGGTCCGGGATGACAACCAAGCATGAGATTCTCGGGAATCCAACGGTAGAGTTAATCGGTGGCGTCCGGCAGCTGCAATAAGGTTGAAGATCCGAGTGGTTGCTGTTCGCTGGAAGTGAGTTGTGCTTCATGTTGCATGTAGAATGCCTGCGGATATCCCTTGTCACTCGGAGGCGGTTAAAGTGATGTGCGCCGTGAGGGTTGGCGACTTTCTACGGATCCGGTTAAGATATTTTTTTTATCACTCTCGGAGACCGGATTGATAGGAAGCTTTGTGGGAAAATAAGGGAAGAGTATGGGCAAGGAGGATATGATTTGCGTTGGTTTAAGGAAGGTGGACTAAAATGGAAGATGGGGTGAAGGGGGTTAGACGCGGGACGTGTCGTCGAGGCCGTGCTCTGACAGTTCCTGGTATACACCGCGCGTTTTTCCTCGTGTTTGCACGCTACCCAAGGGCATCCGTATTCGAGGCACGCAGCTCGTAGACGGAAGATGGCACGAACGCCCAAAACCAGGCGTGCGAGGAGAGCATCGTGTTTTCCGACGTCTTCGCACTTGAAACTCGGTTGGCGATGCCGAACTCGCTCACTCACGCACCTTCCATCTTCGTCGCTATGCTCCGGATGGAGGAAGATCCGCTGCACTCCGTGACCTGCCAGATCGGACCTTGATGGATTACCGGCTCTCCATCTCTCTCTCTCGGCATCCGTCGTCCCTCCCATTCGAATTTTGTAGCTCCGTCGTAAGGTCCCCTCTCATGACAACGACCGGAAACTCGGGTAATTAAACAATATCCACGGAGCATTTCATTTCGGCGTCATGTAGGCTGCAGGATTAAGGTGGTGTTGATGTGTTTCCGTATGAGTACTAGATAAATTGCCACGTTGCACGGGCAGTAATAAGGTTTGATGCCCACCATATGGCCCAGATCATTCCGCAACGTGAACTGCAAATAATGGTAATTCAATAAATGATAACGCATTCCCAAGGACGGGGGTTTTTTTTAAGCCTATTCGCTTTTCGCGTTCGCTGAAATTCCTGTCTTTCGGTTAATATTTTTTTTTGGGTCAACAGATACGTAATCGAAATGAAAAAATGTTTTGATGGTAGCGAAGACGACATTTGAATGTATAGTGACGCTGCACAGTGGGCTGAAATCGAAACAATTTGGCCAAAACCTCAGAATTCGACTTTTTTTATTTCGAGCCGGGAATGACCTATCCATGTTTTAGAATGTTCACGTTATTTAAAACTGAAGATCTTATTTAATTATCACTGTTTATTATATTTTTACAGCTTGTCAAAAATGAAGAAAAATGCGTGAAACTTGGAAGTTGCGATTTTACCAAAATAATTCCAAGTTTGTTCTATTTTTGATAGAATACAGTGCAAAATTGAATCTTTTCAAAGGCATTTTATATTAGTACCATCCTTTTAGAATATAATGAGCTATATTATTTGGCAAATCACCTAAATTTAAAGATTGTATATTTTATTTCATATTTTACATTTTTTCGCTAAATTTTTAGATAGTGCAGTGATAAAAGTACTTACCGCTCTTTGCCGATCCTGAGATATTTACACCAGCAGCTAGGTTGAAGTCTATTTTATTTGATCGAAAAGAAATATCTTGCCCCTACTTGCCCCCTTTCTTTTTTTCTTCGATAACGCAATACGAAGTGGAGTGGCTCCCGTGTACCCTTGGCGTGACGTACTAGGTAGGAAAACCGGGATATTTCCGTTACTGTTTGAGAACCCGGAATTTACCCAGCGTTCATGCACCTTTTGTTCCCTAGCCCTTCTTTCCATGGCCATTATGAGATAAACCCTGCCCAAACGTTTTAGCACATTGCTATAATCCCAGGAGCATAAGTCCATGCCGCGAGACACTCGGGTAGCAATAAACCTAACGGTACTCGGGCTCCCCATGAACCCTTTGCCTATGGCGGCTACTCCACTCACTCAGATTTGTTTTCGTTATAACACGTGCAAAGAACATCTGCTACAACTCTACCAATTGGGTTTTCCAAAAATTCTGCCTCTCTGCTATTGGTTCGAATTTTCCCGTAAATCTGTGGCTGAGTGCCGGATATCAGTCTCCCTTCAGCATTCGTTGTTGTGTGTCGAAGTGTCGAAGAACATTGAGAGAGTTATTCCCCAACTATGGATTTAAGGAAAGTGACCCGCCAAGATTTACATGATGTGGTGTTGGGGAGAAAAGGAGAGTCAATGGACCAGAAGAAGTCATCAGTTTTAGAGTTTTTATACAAAAAACTCAACTTGAAAGGAGACGAAACAATGAAATCTTTGCTTGCGGCTTTCATTCAAGAATTTTTTCATCAATATTTTCGGAAGTGGGATCAGTGTTCTAGAACAGACATTAGATTTCGGCAGAGACATAGTGAGTGGTTGAACCAGGAGATAAAACTTCCTCCCGCCGTGCTTGAATATCTCCCTAGTGCATCTGCCTCAGGTGAGTACTATAATTATGGGGAACAATTAGCCGAGGGGGGTGGCTAACTTAATATTTTATTCTTTGTTTTCCTTGGTTACTGTTCTTATTTTTTCTCAATTTACCCGCATTTTAGGCTTGTCTAAAACTACTCCAAGTGGAAGGCCAAAAACACATTTTGATAGCGCGAGTGATAGGTCCAAACGAAGGAAAGTAGTGCAGTTGAGAAGTACCACATCGCTTGAGGCGTTAAGTGCTGCAATTTCTATGAAACTACGCTCTGCTGGAGACAATGCTGCAGCAAAGATTGTTAAAGAAGTGACAACTACAACGCCAACAAGAGGAAAGCGAATGCTTTCCAAATGGAAGGCAAGAGTTGCACCACAAAGGGAGCTATCGGAAGAGGAAGCTGTTTCCCTTATTGTAACTGGGAATTTCACAAAGAATCAATACCTGCTCATTCGAGAAACAGCAAAAAGCCATGGCCATAATATTTATCCAAATTATGAGAGGGTTAGAGCAGCCAAAAGGGTAGCTTACCCTGGAGGAGTAACAATTGCAGAGGATAAGTGTGAAGTTGATTTACAGTCGCTGCTTAATCATACCGCCGCAAGGATTCTGTCTTCCGTCGCACTGTCTGGCAAGAACTGTTCCAGTAAGACATGTACATTAATATGCAAATGGGGTTTCGATGGAAGCTCTGGCCATTCTATTTATAAACAAATGTGGGAGAAATCGCATCTGAAAGATGACAGCCTATTGGCTACCTCTCTCGTACCACTTCAACTGTTGGACTCAGCATCAGGTAAACAAAAATTGGACATTTTCGACCGAATATTGAAAATAATATCTGTTACTAACATGCCCTCCTTTTTAAAACAGGTGAACCCATATGGTCAAATCCTCGCCCGTCATCCACTAGATTTTGCAGGCCTATAAGGATTCAGTGGATCCAGGAAACAAAAGAGATTTCATTAGCTGAAGAGAGGAACATAAAAGAACAAATAAAGAATCTTCAATGCATAAATATTGGCAACATTTTAATCAAATTCGAATTAGTACTCACTATGATTGACGGAAAGGTAAGTGCTTTCTATAGATTTTGATCTAGAAGATAGACACGAATCATGACCATGAATGACGGAAACACAGAAGGCGCTATTTCGCTAACCCAGAGCTGTCCGCGGAAATTTCTGGTAATTAATCAGTATAATAGTTCATAGAAATATTATGTCAGAGATTTGCCATCCACCCACTTTTTCCTTTAAAAAAATTCATACAAAGCTTGAGATCAAAAGGTATTTTCCTTAAAAAAGCGAGCCTTAGCTTTGGTATTATTTGCATGAGCTGAGGATATATTTTTGTAATTATTCAGTGATTCCATTACTTTTACCGTATAAAACCGTGAGTAGTCTATTAATATCACGTGTAAATTAAAGCATTCAATTAATACTCATTTTAACCAAATGCAGTAACTGGAGGTATTTCTTTATTTTTATATAGTGATTTCATGTTTCACCATGTAAAACTGTGAGTCATCTATCGCAATTATATCTGTTACAGGTATTGCTGAGGAACTCATTACCCGCTTCGCAATTATTTTGAGAGCTATTTCAAGTGGGCTCAAAATAAACGATGAGGTATTCTCAAAGTATTGCCGTGATACAGCTAAATTATATGTGAAATTATATCCGTGGTATTACATGCCACCAACTGTCCATAAAGTGCTCATTCATGGAGCAGACATCGTGAAGCACGCAATTCTCCCGATTGGTCAGCTCTCTGAAGAGGCCTTGGAGGCACGACATAAGGATATCAGAAGATATCGGGAACACCATACGAGGAAAATGTCTAGGCTGACCACGAATCATGACCTCTTTCATAGACTGCTCCTAACGTCAGATCCCCTTATTTCCTGTTCTGCGGGAGTCCCTCGTAAGGTGACCAGGAACATACCAGAGGAAGTAAAACATCTTCTCTTGCTTGAGCATAGGAGTGAAGGAGATGAAGAAATGTCTTACTCAGAAGATTTTGATTCCAATGAAGAAGGGGACTGAGAAGGCATTGGAGAGATCAGTAATATAAGCCTTTTAAGCTATTAAGTTTTCTCTTTTATTAGACCTCTTCGATTAATTTTATTATCTGTCAGAATTTCATGTTTGAAGACCTTGAAACACTTTCAAACACGTAACAAAATTATTTTCACCAGATTTTGAAAGTAAATGTTTCTATAAATCTAAAATATTTTTTCTTTCCACCATTATCACGAACCTAAAATTTTAGCGAGCCCCTGGATATATGCAACCTGCACATATAAATTTACATTTTTGCCTCTTATTGCCTTTGTTTTTGACATTATGCTCCAAATCTACCTAAATACGTTTCATAACGTCTAAAACATAAATAATCCTTAAAATATTGCCAACATTTGCAAATGGATAAGGTTGCAGAGGGTTTTGGCCAAAAATTTTCGATTTCAGCCCACTGTGCGCTGTAACACCATTACACTGGAGGTCGTTTTAATCTTTAAAATGACTTGACACCTTGAGTAGTTTATAATTTTGAACATCTTATTCGATCATAAAATACCGTGCTTTGCGTTTGCAAAAAAAAATCAAGGGTATGTTCATGTATCGATATCTCTTTCGGGGACAGTTTATTTTATTTTGCTTCTAATCCATTATTATTCGTACTTTAGGCTAATTATCTTTACCGAGAATTTGATATTCAATTAGATAAGGATTGTGGTTTCTGCACTTAAAGGTGGTTTCAGCACCCTCGCAGTCTTGCTCAACAGGGCACTGGCCTCAACGCGGTCCTTATTTTCAAGCAATGTTCTCACAAGTACGCGAATTCATTGTAAAATGAGATTGCTTATAAAAATTTTGGAAATAGTAGCTTGTGCCTCCGTCAGTTATCTCAGTGCATATTTGCTAAATAATTCATGTGTAATGTTCATTTATTTTCATCGTACGTCTCTCTGTCTCATGCATTTCATGTCAAAGACTCTAATCTGAAATAATGCCAGCACCGAGAATTCCATTTTTTAACTTAAATGCCTTCCCTAATTTTTAATGGTTGCTTGTAATCTTTATTTTAGCCATGTATATATCGTAGATAACTTGTGTTATTGATCTCAAGTATAATCCTTGGAAAACATTTGTAAATAATATAATTCCCGGCAATTTAACCTGAGAGAGATAAGTTGAGTTTTGCACTTAAGAATTGACTTTAATGTAGAAGAAGGCGCTGAGTTGAACATGGAATCTCGGGAGCTAATAAATTCCAATACAAGGTGATGGTTTGCAATGGATTAGGAGTATTTTTTATTTCGTAGGTTTATATTTTATTTCTTTACATAAGAACCTTCCGGTCACCTTTTAACTGAAAATGCAATTTTTCTTTATATTTCATGTGCAATACAGTTAAAGTATTATTGATTTTTTGATTGATTGGTTTATTAAATTCTTGTTAAGTTTAAGGATATTACTTCCAGTTGTTAGTTATTTAGACGCATGTGACCTAGTAACTGTGGGATCTTATTAGTCTTTCGAGTCCTTTGTCTCTCTCGTAGGCCCCTATGTCTTCTCCGACAGTTATTTCCTGTAGAAATAATTCCGAAGAACAGGTGGCCCTGTGTGAATGCTAATATCTCTTTGCTTAAAACAAGATTACAGAACAAGATAAACAGATTTCAATGTATTTTTCCTTATAATTGATCATATGAAGGTACATGCGGAGAATGGGATGCAAATGATTAAAGGGTCTAATATGATTCCAAGCTTGTGGATAGCTCGTCATAGCTTCTTTAAATTAAGCACCAGATATTTAAAGATTCCTTAGATCTCACACGTGCGTAAATATTTGTATCGGAATTTGTTAGCCAAACTATTGAACAGAATCATTTTTATAAGCTTTGCTCGCATTGTAAACTATATGAAATTAATATATGACTTATATATATATTTAAATATATTAAATATAATAATTTAATATTTAATTATTCTCTTCATTAAAATGCTTACCTTTTAGGTTGTGAAAGAACTTAGCACAATGGCAAATGATGATCAGAATCAGTAATAATTGCCAATATAGTCTATAAAATTTTACTCAGGTATTTCTGTAGTCTATTAACTGCGTTTTTCTTACACTGCTCTGATAGTAGGCTGCAATAAATCTTATCATGGCGATAGATATGAAATTTTGGAGAGCTTGAAAATTTTGAAAGCCTTAACCATATCTCGGAGTTTAGTGAAATAAGTGGTGATAAGTAGGGAATTCAACGGAAAGATCACATTACTGATGCTTAGGCACCTGCCTGGTCATTTCTAATCATCAATGTCCCATGTATCATTCAATCGTTGTAATTCTTTAATTATTGTAAAGTGTATTGCGGCTTTCGCTTGAGAAGAATATTCTTACCGGTTAAATGGCATTACTTACGCTGAATAGTAAAACTTCCCACCCTCAAGGAATATCCCTACCCATATCCCTCAGTATAAATAGATTCCGACTGCCAGGTACTGTTGTAGCACAAGATAGGATAGAAATATTATTTTCAACATTAGTAAAACATCATGTCTACTTTGAGAATGGGATATAAGAGCACTCTAGATTTTTGTCAAATTGAAGAGAATTTTACTCCGAACACTTTTTTACCTTGGTAAGTTGTTAACCGATATCTTTATGATTTTTTAAATGTAGCGCTTCTTTGCATACCTTGATCGCACGAGATAATTCCGGATAGTCTTAGCGGTGAGGCTTAGAAGGTTTCCTCAATCATGCCTCAGTCTTGATATCAGATTAGCGGTTTTAATCCCTAATTTATAGACTTCCTACTGGTTATACTCTCATCTCGGTCGGCTACAAATTTGAATCATAACAGCGTAAGTTGTGCGGATTCCTGTTTCGACTGCCAGACTTCCTCTCCCTTCCAAGTCAAGCGTTAGGATATATTCGCATCGTCACTACTTTTGCTGAGTACGCCTTGGATTTCGAATCAGTAATCCAAGGTTTAGCGCCTCTGTCGCAAGGCAAGGGGTTTTCCCTTGCTACAGCCTCTAAACGCTTGATGTGGGTCGCTGTGAGACAAGGAAAATTATCCACGAATAGGGCTGGCATTGGTAGCGCTGATTCATCAGGTTTACTCCCATGTGTACTACGTCCTTTTTATTCTGTTTCTCAATCGCTAAAAAGGCAGCTACACAATTTTTTTATTTTGGCGAAGAAAAGAAATTTTTACTGTAGTTGATAATGATATTAGAAGTCATATTTTAGATGCGCCAACTGCTAATGTTACGTTTCACCGTCTAATCAAACCTTAAGTCTTAGTGGATACCATCCACACCCAAGTTGGAATTAGAACCCGCGATATTTTGGTTTACAGATCGGCATGGTACCATCCTGGCTACCGTGGCCAACTTGTTAGCTGATGATTTATTATAATTCATAAAATTTATAAATAAATTCATCGCCTGATGTTTAATTTGTATCAAACGGTAGCGTAATACTCCAATTCCGTTAGGTCTTGAAAATTGTATTAATTTATTTATTTATAATTACATCCCTCCAGTTGGTTAGAGAAACTCGTATTTTCTACGGAGTGGAGTGGTAATTCGATAGGGTCATGCGTGCTGGAGGCACTAATTTGGGATTCCCTGTCAGGTGGGCAACCTGCCGTCTTGGGCCCCTATCAATGGAAAATTTCTCTCGACGCCACAGGGGAAAGGGATGCATGCATAAAGGAAGGGTGAATGAGAAAGGGGGGGGGATAAGAAAGGAAATCGACGAATGCAAATGAACGGATATGGAAATAATAAGAAGGGGGCGACTATAGTGGATGGGAAATGGGTGGGGGTTGACTGGGGGGTGAGTGTGGTGGAGGGGAGAGGTCGTATAGGAGCCGAGGAGAGAGGAAGGGGGTTGGATGGTTCATGAGTAAGGAGAGGATATTCGGGCAGGATGATGATCAACCTCCCATCCTGTCCCCTCCCTCCTTGGAACCCTTAAAGGAGCGGTACTCCCTCCATTCCAGCTTTCCCGCTGTAATCATCCATCTGGACAGATCGATTCAAAATCTCATTTTAGGCGCGCGAAATGGGTCTCGAAGTTAGATAAGGGGGAGAGGGGTGGGGAAAGTGGGAGGAGAGAGAGAGGTGGTATTCAGAGTGAGGGTATATAAAGAGGGTTGGGGGGGAGGGAAATGGGTCCTCAGACTGCCTCACCCCTTCCCGCACCTTCCCCATCCCATAGTTCTGCCCACACTTTCTAAAGACCCCGGCTATCCTTCTCAGGAATCCATTATTCCCATCACTAACTCGATGTTATCCTTCCGTGACCCCCCTTCTCAACCCCAGCCAAAATACCCTCTCAATTCCAAACTCTCCTCCCGTGTCCCCCCTGCACGTATAACCTCCTCATTCCCATCCTCCCGTTCCTCCTTACCTTTTAAACAAACCTCATCCCTCAAGAGCCAGGCTTCCATTCCACCCCCTTCCCGCTAAAACATCAGCACCTTCTTCGCGCGAGGTTGTGTATGCGTTTGTCTCCCCCTACCAAACCAGAAAGGATTTTCCTCTCTCCCTCCTGTACCTCCCCCCCCCCCAAACTCCCAGAAATTCCTTCTCCTCCTTCCCACCGCCCGCATTCTTCTCATCGCAAGGCTGGCTCTTCCCTCCTCCCCAACCCAAAACCCTTTCCTCCCTCTCCCGCGAGCGGGATGCTGGGAGGGTTGTTGGATCCGTCTCCTCCCTCCTTTCGCCTCTCCTCTGCTACCCTTCCCAGCCTCCTCTGCGCTCTCTCCCGGACTAGTGCTGAGAAACAAAGGCCGTCATTACAGTCGAGGCCTCCCTCATCCTCTCTCCACCATTCCCTCCCCTTCTCCTCACTCGCACCACCTCTTCAGAGACCTGGGGGAGGAAACAATGGTCCGAGACGAAGAGGACGCCGCTGCTCTCTGCATGGGAGGAGGTTAAGGAGCGAGTGTTCCCTTGCGAGTGTCTCTTCGTGGCGTTCTCGGAGGATGAGGAATAGAGACGACTATCGAAGGCAGATAATGTAGAAGCATCGTCGGGTGCAGTCTTTTATTTGACTTATTTTGGCATCGATGTTGCGCCGAAAATGTTCCCATTTACATCGTTAAAAATTATTGTTTCGCAAAAATCATTCGAATTTACGAACTGGAAATGAAAATTTCGAGCCAAACTAGCGAAAAAAAATGTACTTCTCGATGCGTTGGCACATGAAATTTCTGTGAACACGATTGTCAAGATTCGTGAGCTGTTGATATCCACCACGTAAAATTTAGTATTCATCAATATTATGCTGATAACTTCAGACTTGACTATGTGATACCATAATGGAAAATAAAAGAATGACACTTTGTAAGGTTCACTTTATATTTGAATAAGCAATACCCGGGTTTCATAACATAGTTACATCTTCAGGTGATATTTATGTTATATGTTATAAAACCCGGGTCATGCTTATTCAAATATAAAGTGAACCTTACAAAGTTTCATTCTTTTATTTTTCCATTAATATTATGTATCTTTACAATCACGTTATCAGTAAAAGTTAATAACTTCAATAACCTTCGAGTTTTTTTGCCTAATATTTCCCAGAATAATCACGTTTTTATTCATTCCCTGAGCTACTGATTATTTTATAAGGATTATTTGTTCCAATCAATGGTGTTACTTCGATGCTATTGCAGTGGCGACTTTCCATGGCTTTCTTTGAACGGCCATCCCTATGGATATGGATGCGGAACGATAAGCGTTGCAGAGTTAAGAAGGTAGAGAGAGGAATATGGCGAGGGTCTCCTGGGACGGGAGCTGGTGGTTAGAATCAGGGAAGCTAAGCCACTCTTTCTACCTCTCCCTCTCTCTGGTACTCTCACCCTCGTCTCGGACTGGAAAAATATCAGCCGCCTTTGTGTGCGCGTGTCCGGGTCCGTCTGTCTATGCGAGGGGTTTGTCCTTTGAAAAGGACAGCTTCCAGCTTCCGCGCCATTCGCTGCTCCAACGAGCACGCGTCCATTCAGCTTTTTCCCCACCATCGCCTTCCCATGGAAGCTTTTCGCGAGCTCCCGCGACGAGGGGCCTGATATCGCCGACGGAGGACGCACAAAAGAGAGTATTTCGAGGGAAGAACGAGAGCGAGCAAGCGTCATGGAGCAGGCTTTTGTTTTATTATTTTATTTTGGTGCCTCGGCGAGCACTGACGACGACGACGGAGGTCGTTACATTGGCGTTTAAGTTGCCGGTTCTCCGTGGCACTTGGGTGGGGATAAAAGTGTCCGATTTCTCATTTACGTTCCGCTGGAAATTCGGTCGAAGGTAGGCGACTCGATTCAGTATTTTTTGGTTTACTGGAAATGCCTTACTTTTCGTGATTTATTCTCTTTTTAGTGTTTTTTTGGTCAATAATAGCGTGGCAATCCCACGTCCATGCTAACGAAATTGATGAACCCACTACGGTGGAAATTGTTTTGCTCATATTAGCTATGTATGGGAGCAGTAGGAGTTTTTAATTATCTTCCATGAGTTGGGTACTTGGTATAGGTGATTACCATATTTATTAATGACAAAGGAATATTTTATAGTAGGTTTTTTTTGGAATGTCATTAATTTTTTCCCACCCGACATCGTATTTTTATACTAGAGAATTCATTTCATCCGAATACTTTAGTACTGCAAAAGTAGACGAATATTAGTTGAAGGAGGTGTAGTATAATACAATTTAGCTATGGTAATTTTTAGAAAGACGTTGTAAAATGCAGTTAGTGTTTCGAGTGTGAAAAGTCCCTTAATTGAAGAAATGCCGTATTCTACAGGAATCAAGTTTTGCTGAGAGTATGATGGATGTGTTAGCTTAGATGTGTGCGCTCATTTACGATCATCTAGAGTGACTAATGGGCTTGATACGCTATTATGTTAGCATTTAATCCCTGAATTGATCACTTTTATAGAGGAGCTTAAATTTTAATTTTTTTCTCTAGAGACATCTCGGTTATTTTGACTCCGAAAACTAAATGTGAGGAATTCCTATTTTGCGTGTAACGACTCTGGTAAGCCCAAGGAAATTGTCACGCTTAGCCCCCCCAATTTTCCATACGAATGGTACATTAATCTTGGCAGTTAAATCGTTATGGCTTTCATGAGAGCCATGTTGGCGTGATTCCCTAAGAATGCCGTAATATTCCTTTCTTTTCCTAGAGGGGTTGACATCATTTATTAAGTAAGGGGACTATTTCTCTAGCAAATTATTGTGTAACAAAGTTGTTCTTTTGACAAACGCCTATGAGGACATAGTGAGCTGTCTAGTGCACACTATTGCATAGCTGTAATTCAGTGTCTTATTAAAGATATTGGAAACACTGTGTAAAGGTAATTATATGGCTTATTTACTTGCAATAAGATCTATAGCCTATCCGCCCTGAAACACTAATGGTTCTTAAATCCTAGTTTTTTTTTCATTTTCCATTTCAAAGTCCCCACACCATCTTCTTTCGTATCAATCATTTTGATACTGAGTAACATTGATCGTGAAATATGCTTGTGATTCTTTTGGGTGTTCGTGATAGTTGCCACTGTGTTAATCCCTATCTTCTTCGCCCATGGAGGTAAGTGATGTATAGGGATGCTAACTCGTGTCGCTATTAAATTGGCTCGCCTTTGGGAAACGCTGTAATATACATGCACTGAAGTTTTAAGAACTGCGCAATTATAAACTTTTGATAATTGATTACTATTTGTTATAAATTCACAATAAGTAATTAGGTTATAATACGTACGCACACAATGTTGGTTGCTAAATGGTGAGATGAGGTATTACTTTGAGATATATTAAGTGCAAATTAAAGGTAAATTTGGCGACTCTGGAAGTTACACAAAGTGACATTTGGGATTTTATCACTGGTTAAAATTACAATTCTCATTTGAATTTTATATTCCTTACCAATAATTCCCAGTTGCGACCTATAAACGTTGTTTTGCAGAAAAATAATTTAAGAGATTGATAATTTGTTAAGTAAATTTAATTTTTCAGGCCCCAAAAATCCTTACGAGATAATTCATTTTATATTCTCAGATAGTAGACAATTATAGTTCTAAACTTTACAGTAGATGGCACTCCTACCATAAGAATAGGATTGAGGTATTCATATTCTTTGATTGCAATTTAAAATAACCTTTTAAAATCTACGTATGTTCAATGTAATTTCGTCAAGTGTATAACAATTTTGTTGCTAAATCTGAAGGCTTGTTAGGCCTGTCGAATAATTGCGTGGATTCGTGTTCCGGTTCCACTTTGATTCATTTTTCACTTAGCTATTCCCAGTAAAAAAATTTGAAGCAAAGGCAAGCAGTCATCATTCCTTTCATTTTTGGTGCTGGTATATTTTCCTATGTAGCGTTATTGATGAACAGTGAGACTCTTTTTTACATTCTATAATTAATCAATTTCTCATGCTAGCGTAAAACTTTTCAAAAATGGTTGAATATTTCACAATTTTTCCCTTAACCTAAGGAAAATTTTCTCGACCTTTCGTGGACTTGATATCATCCCTTGCGTGTTGGGCTTAACTTCCCCTTTACAGGTAAGTAGGGAATTCCAGCCGGGACAATCTTAATCTTCTGCTATTTCACGCTTGTTGGCGAAAATTTCCCGCCACACTACCCTTAAATGCATCCATCTAACAGCTAGAAGAATAAATAAAATGCTTGGTTGCCTAACCAATCTTAATCCGTTTATGCTTCTGCTTTATTTCCCTCTGCGTTCGCCTTGAAAGGGATCGAGCGATACGTTCTAGAGGCCATTAGGCCATTTCTTTTGATCTCGATTAGCCCCTAACGACTCAACCTCCTCTCCACCATTCCCCTCCATCTTCGACCTCCACACACACTTTCCCCTTCCGTTCCTTATTCGTGGCCACAAATAGTGTCATCGGGTTGCACTTCCCAGGACAAATTCGAGAAGAGGTAGTCAAGTTGGCTCGAGTACGCCGGATATGGTGGTCATTGTTTCTTTCTGGATTTCCAAGGGATGGGGAAGATTGGGGGGGTCTCAGGACTGCGTAGTGAGCGCCATTGTCACCGTATCTTCCTCAGGCGGCCGCGATTAGGAAATGTCGAGGAGATTGGTTTTGGAGGGGCTGTCTGATAGCGGCGTGTTGGAGTGGGAGGTCTGTGGCGGATTTGGGGAAAACGATAATGATCAATTCATCCATTTCTCCCCTCCTCTTTCTCTCCGTAGCCATCCATTTGTAAACGATAGCCAAAGCCGACCGTTTCAATCGATGACCCGTGAAAAGAATGAAGTTTCCTTGGAGTATTATTATTGACCACTTCGCTGAGTTTTTATTAATATTTATAACATTAATAATAATTTTTATTACTTCAGAAGAGAATTCGTACAATGTAATATCTTTGGTTATATCGGGGAGTAACTTCAGGTACCCATGAAGGTAGACCTGAATTATGGCTACCATCGTTTACAGAATGGGTTATGCACACACGTATAAAGGAAAAACTGCATTTTGAAATTACAGTACGTGTATCAAATAATATTACAGTTCTAAGAAAACATCCTCTGGACTTTCTTTAGTAAATAACCACGATCGTATATTTTTCAAAGTTGAGTTTTGGGTTTTTGAATTAAAAAATGATACGAGTAGGCCTCGGAGTTATTCCATATTTTGCCTGTGGAAGATCTTTTCCTATTTCTTTCCTCTATGATTTAGATTTTGAGTCTGTTCCGATAACCCTTAGAAGCAGGAAAATTTCATCGCATTAAATACTTCAAGAAATTATTTTTGCCTTCAACGGAAATGCTAATTTGGTGCACTGGATTGAATTAACTTCAAAAGTTTCTTTACGTCGTATGCACAAAAAACATCGTTTGAGTAACGTCAAGTTCGGCTTGGGTAAGGAAATACGTGCTTTAAGTATGGTGTAGGGAGAAGTATTGTAGAATAATGGCCTATGATTACCAATTCTTATGTAAAAGCGACGTAAAACTTTATAAATAACTAGAGGTCTTAAGGGGAGGAACCCTAGAGTACAAAATAGGGAAAAGGAAATTTCAGTGACTCTTTTTTGAGATCACTATAGCGATTCTTTTTGAAGAAATATGGTGAATCTCATTGAGTTTATGTAAGCTCCACCCCAAAAAAATAAAACGTAGCCTAGTCTTGAGTTAACAAGGGAGTTATATGCTTACTTTAGAAACTACCTATATTGGAATTTATTCCGAATTAAATAAAAAAAATAGAGTTTAACAATACTTACCTGACGATTAGTTTCTGTTTTGGAGATGGATACGCATGACACTAAATAATGAGCGAGGAATTTAAAAGAAAAAAATATATTCCGGGTGCGTTTGTTCTCTTTTCTGATTTTGGTATTGTACTCAAACCGTTCTTATAAAAAATTCGCTCGAGTTGGATTCTCAGAGTGGGAGAATTACGAAATTCCTACAGAAAATAAGGATAGAAAGTAGGACTCAGTAAAAGCTCCTCGGATATACCGCAGCAGATATAGTGGTAAAGATGTACCTATATATTCGGGATGGCGAAGTTTTTTTGGAGGTATGAGAAATCGCCTCGCAATTGTGGGAGAATTTTTGATCCTTGAAAAGAATTATAAATACGGGGCAAATACTGTAGCCAATGATTGATGACTCTTGAATTAAATGATGAATCTTCAATACGTATTTATAAAGAAGTGAGCTTGTTGTCTGTGAGACATTGTTTTAGAAGATAATAACATTATTGCCAACAGAGATATATAGTGTTAAGACTCCTATATCGATTTCGCTCAACTGCAGTTAGAATATGTCCACAATATGAATAGGCAACAAAGCATGAGAGTGGGTTTCTCTATGTTGTCCCAGTGGTTTGTTTGTAGTATTTATTTTTGAATTGAAAGTATACGTTGTCCATGCATAACTCCATAAGTGTGATGTCTTCCTTAATATTATCGGTAGAAACTTGTTTCATATGAAGCCAGTCTCTTTATGTTCTAGAAGGCTACCGGTATCGGGAGGAAGGGGAAAGTGTTGTTCTACGTCTAATGAGACCAAGGTTTCCGAAGTCCTGGATGAGGTTTTTGGTATTTTTGACACCGTATGTTTCTTCGGAGCCCACTAGTTTCTAGTCATTTGTCAGTCATTTGGGGAGTTGATAGGCAGAAGAGCTGCTAGCTGAAACGATGGGCACATTTAGTTGCCTGATTTGTGAATTTTCGGCAAGGACTATAATTTAGGAGTAATGTGTTTGGCGCTAATTGGTTAAAATTTTTCCTTTTTGTCAATGATTTTTGTTCAATGCTTAATGGTAGATTTGGTGTCACTGACTACTTTGTTTAGTGGATTTTTGTGTAAGTCCTTTTGTGTATGAACCAGTTTTGATATTTTCTGTGCTTTGAATGTAGTCCGGGTTGTCGAGTGTGACCGTCGTGCTACCGTTATCGGATTTGAGGTAATAACATAACTCTTCTTTTAATTGTGTGTAGTATGGTAATCTTGTCCCTTGGCTGTTAACTTTGGTTTCTTGCGTTTTGTGTTGTGTTCTAGTTGTTGCAGTCCGGTGTGTGTTAAGAACTTTTTTTTTTGTTTCGGTTCATGTGGGATTCTAGGTCTGTGATCAAGTATTCGACGGGGGATTTTCATATGGGAGGCAGTGTTCTAATCTCTTGCTTATTAAAATTAATTTTTGGAAGAAAGATTCAAGATGGTGTTCATTTTGCGATGAGGTCTAGTGGGTGTGGTTGTGTTGTGTATGGATTTCAATTTCCGATCAACGTTTCGAGTTTCTTTTGAAGTATGTATATTTACCGCGTCCATGTCGTACAACTTGCCGGAGAATGCCTTTTTTTCGAAAGCATTCAAATTAGTTCATTCAAATGACTTTCAAGTGTGTGTGAAGAAAAAATTCAATGTTCACGAACTAGCCGTGAAAACTTAAGTGGCGTTACTCGATGAAATTGCACAGTAACAGATATTTCTCAGAGAAAAAAAATCATTCACCTTGACCGAGATAAATTCTTGACTGAACCCTGACCATTCACCTTATAATATCCACAGGGGTAGAGGATGTCTTGGTAGCTCAATTGCTAGAGCACTTGACCGGAAATTAGGGGGTCCGGGTTCGAGTCCCGGTCAAGGCAAATGATTCTTTCTCTCTGGAATATCTACTATTGAATGTGCGATAGGTTAGTTTTTCTGTGTGAGCTCGCTTAGACTATTTTTGTTAATTTCCACATATAAGCAGTGTACCTTGGCTTTATGAATGCCTTTGGGGCCTTGAAGTTGTGTTTGAGTTCTTCAATATGGATAAACATTGGGAAGATTATGTTCTTTTTGTAGCGTTAAGGAAACGTATGTCATCGGTGAGAGTATTTACCTTAAGTCTCAATGTTTGTAATTCGTTTAGCTCGTTTGGCTGTGACAATGAAATATTATTAGTTGGTAACAAGGTTTAAGACTTATTTTATCTCCGAGATGAAATTACCTTTTAAGGTTTTTTGTTACTCGCGGAATGATATCGGTACCGTGTATCTTCCTGAAGTATTTTCGGACGGGCAAATTTAAAATCATATTGTTCCAAATTGCCTAGTATTTGAGTAAAGTAGGGAATTACAGGTGGCCTATAGAATAGAATAGGCCCCGACACCCTGAATGTGTGTCGTTAGAAGCCTCAGGATTTTGTGCAAGGTGAGATATTCCCCCACCCAATCAAAGAAGTACCCACGTTGAGTACAGACTGAGGGCATTGTATTTCAGCATGTTCATCTGCCCTTTTTTGGGAAGGTGAGCCTTGCGGCTATGCATGGCTCTGAGTCTCATCTTGTTTGCCAGTAGCATTTGATTTATAACTTAAATTGTGCCGTTTAATACCCAGTCAAAAGGTATGTACTTGGCTCTCTAGCACTTACTCTGTGAATGGCAGCAGCTACCGAAATGCGAAACCTACCGCCTCAGTTCTTGAAGGTTAGGTTCATATCATTCTCGTACGTAAATAGTCATTCTATGTGTCAATTGAGCATTTGTCATCATATTGTAAAAAGGTTTTAGTCTAGTCATCTCATCGGCTTAATTCCAAGAGATAAGTAATTTAACTTAAGTTATTCAGGCAATATTGTACCATTTTCGACGATTCAGATGTTGTACTCCAAGGTGCCGGGGCCTATTCTATTCTCTAGGCCACCTGTAATTCCGTACTTTACGCAAATACTAGGCAATTTGGAACAATGCGATTTTAGTTTTTACCGTCCGAAAAGACTTCAGGAAGATACTTGTATTTTTCGCCAAATCGAGTTAAGAATTTCGATATTGCTCAATGCCTTTTAAATCATAATTTCAGTAAAGATTCTCAAATCCTGTTTCCATTTGTAATGTTACCGGAAACAGCAACGTGCAGCAATTCTGATGGGACGGGATGACACTTGTTCAGATTACGGCCTTTTTAATGAGAAGAAATGTTTTCCTTTTCCATTTTCTGCTCGGCTTTTTGATAGCCATGATTATTTTGGTTCCTTGGTGCTTCATTGATGCTTTAAACCTTACGGGGTGAAAGTAAGGATTTTTGTTTCCACCTTGGTTTGTTTTCAGAATAGCATCATTGAAATCGCCAAAAACAATTCTTACCTCAGCATAAATTTATACTCTATGCAATGGAGAGTCATTACTTACAAAAATATAACGATTTTTCCCTATCCCCAGATATTAGAGATACCTAATAGAATGGTCTTAATTCTAATAGTCAAGTACAGCCGTTCGTATCTATTTTAGAGATGTTTCTCGTGGGTTAAAGAAGATAGTCTCCATTTATGCTGTACCTCTTTAACTCGTTCCTCTACTTCTTTCCCTAGATTCCGTTCTTCAGTATTCCTAGCTTGTGCTGATGAGGTTTTACATTTTCGTGACTATTTCGGAGCTGCGGAGTCCTTCAGCGTCATTTCTGGTTCTGGGATTTACTTCCTGATGGCTGAGAATGGTGAGTAATTCCTTAAATTTCACCATTAGCTTACAGTGATGGCAATTCGCCGGCCTCTCAAAAGTGGGCTTCGCTTACAAAAACTGCAATTCTTCGGTCTTATAATTTAATTTTTTTCTAGCAATGTTATAATATTGATATTATAACATATATTAATAATTATCGATAAATATTGATAAAATATTTATCAATACAATGTTTTGTAAAAAAATAAATTGGAATTTTGAGGTTGAGCATTGAGAAAAAAATGGTAAGTCAAAGGGTTAAAACCCTGAAGATAGCCTACTTATTTCCTTCAATCCTACGTATTGAAGTTGTGTTCGTAGTCTATTAATTTTTCAGACTGAGTGGTACTTAATTGATGCGATGTCACACTAACTTTGCTAGTACCGTCTTAAAAATCCCGAAAAGAAACTTGAACCGCATAAAAAAAAGGCCTCGGATACCTCTAATAAAAAGTAACGCCACAACTAACTCTACACTGAAGCTACTGAGGTAACTGCCATTTTTCTCACATTGTGGAGAGAAGGACAATTTTCCCTAGCCGAGTGAAACCTTTTTCCTTAAATCTTATACCTCTACTCCAAAACGTTATCCGAATAGGGTGCTTTACTTTCTAATAAACCCTTGTGTTACTTATCAAGATAGCAGGCATTACGGCCTCAAGCTGTGCTCTAAGCTGAAGAGTTGTTTCTTTGCATATGTTACATTAAACGGTGGAAAAACTGGTTTAATATTTTTCATGCAGTTTGAGTTTGTTGTGGCATCCTGACTTGCCTGTTTTATTTCTGCCAAATCAAACTGATACTCTGTAACTCTGTAATAAACGGCGATATAAAAATCTTGAAATGTGAAATATTGAAATGAAATCTTAATTGAATAACACATTTCTAAGACAAAATGGCCATTAACTTAAAGTTTATGGCTTTTTGAGTTTTTTGTTAATTTTTCAGAAATAAGAGCTCAAGAGTTTATGTTCATTTATTTTCTTAGTTTGGTGCTCCTCGCGTGATTAAAAGTGAAAAATTACAAACATAATGGCATAAAATACTACTCATTTTACGATTTAAAAGGCTTAGCAGTGGGCTTAGTGAGATAAAGATAATCAAATTTCTTTGGGGAATAAATTGTGCATATACATCTATATGACTACTTTCCAAATGCTAATACATTTTAGGTTTGGTCTTTTTTTAACCATTCATTTAAGCCTTCACCCCTAGATCGCTGGATTAAGCTCTAGGCTACCGGTTGGCTTTCTACTCAGGGGCAATTATTGATTGGCGTAATGAAGATTAACGAGTGGAAGGAAACTAAATAGAGTACCACTCCGAGACTAAGCTTTCTCCTCGAGCAAAACACAGACCAGCTTGCATCACGTCGGTCTTCTTGTTCCATTTGCGCCGGCAGTAAACCGTATTAAAGTTCTCGCGAAGGCATGCCACCAAAGACTTCGCTAGCTCAAAGACACGAGGCACTTTCATTTCCATAATAGGAAATTAAAACGTGTTTGGCGGCAATTGACAGTCGCGGCGCGCACGCATCCCCGCCCGTAGTTAACCCTATTTATTCAAGGACGGGAGAAAGCCGCCCTTAACACGGGTTCGAGCCGACAAAATAGGACGTTGTTCCCGCGCAAACCACGTTCTCGGGGGAAATTAAACTTTGCCTCCAAGGACAGCGAAGTCGCGTCGCTAGCAAAAAAAAGGGAAACAAGACCGGACACGGGATGCAATTGTTTCCTCGCAAACTACGTTTAAGGGGAAATTAGATGTATGACTCCCCCCTCCTAACCGCCCGCAACTTGCGTCGACCTCCGTACGGATATCATCAAACCGTGCATCCCTCGGTGAACGCATGACATAAAGTAGATGTAGCGGAACCGTGGGGGAGTGACTCAATAATAAAAAGCTCTTCTTACGCCTCCATCCTCATCTCCGTACCACCTTAGATGTGGCCTCCACATTATGCATTAAAAGTGGGGGGCGTGCGGCGTCCCCTTTTCTGACGAGGTGGAGAGAAGGAAAACAAGGACTCCTGTTCTTTTTTGGTCGTGAACACTTTTTGTGTGCCGCTCGGGGAAGTTTTTGGTGTAGAGTCAGCCTGCCCCGTTCTCTCTTGCGGCGCAACAAAAGGGAAACTAGCGTCTGCGGGGCGAGATGGGAGAGAAAAGTGGAAGATGTGGGGGAAAGGGTAAGACAAGAAAAGAATGGGGAGTGAAGGAGATGGCTATGAAGGATGGAGGAGGAAAGAGTACGATATTTCAGCTGGAGGAGAAATAAGGGGTGGAGAGAGGTGGGAAAAATGGCTAATGGGTTATCGATCCGTTCTGGAGACCGCATAAATTTCGTTTCCATTTTCTTCGCTGAGTCTTTTTCCTCTGTTTTTTTCCTTCAAAACAATAAGTTGCTCACAAGGTAGCTTGGTGGCCAAATCCACCTGTTTATCACAACTCCAGTAGGGTGATATTAAAAACTTCGAAGAGTACTGTCGGTAGAAAAAATGTTTTGCGTCGAATTTTATTGCCAAACTCATTTCCATATGGCGCATCAAGTTTCATACTCTGCTTCTGGGGGCAAACGTTTTGATGAATTGCTATAGTTTTTTAAGAACTTTCCCCATCTCGTTTGTGTGTCCCTGAACGGTAATGAGTCCGAAAGTTCTCCGCTTGACGAATATCTCAGAGCCGTATCGCACAACCTCAGGCTACAAGGTTGACAATTAAAAAATTGGATCATCAATAAGAAAGAATATCATTACTTTAAAAATTCTTATACCGTATATTAATTAATGAATATGCCATAAATTACTAAAACTTGATGAGTAGCATCATAGTTTAGTATTAGAATATGACTGTCGTAATGGGAATGTGTTCTTGCTTCTCTCTACCCTGTCTGTAGCTGCCCGAGTCTTGAGTTGGCATGTGCGAAGAATTTTCAGAAATCATTTAACTGCACACCAATTCAGTGAAAGGTATCGAATCGATTGCGACAGAAATTAGAGAAACTTGGTTAAAATCTATTGAATGCATTCAGGATATTTTTAAGCTTCTCATAATATTCAGTGCGAAATTTCAAGGCAAGTCTTTTTGCGTTCATTCTCCTCCTGGCTTTTTATTTGTACGTAAGCTTCTCCTTTTTCCCCATCATATTATTTTTCCTGCTCTATTGTTTTTACGCAAAAACACATTCCACCCTCTTCAGCTTTGAATACGTTCATATACCAGACAGGATAGATAAAATATTTGCCTTACTTATGTAGACTGAGGAGTCTATTTTCTATGTTGCTCAAATCCATTGAATATTCTTGGGAAGTCTCCATATTTGTTCCAAAAATAGAATTGGAGCTCAGAATGCTCGTGCAATCTTGAATCATAATGAAGCGATAATAAATAAGGCCAAGTGAGGAATACACACGAGTTTCCGATAAGAAATTATTAGTTATCTTAAGAGATTAAAAAGCAAATATTTAATGGCGACATCAGAATAATTGTTAAAACCATAGCGGAAGAATACCTACTAATGGTATTTTATTCCTTTTTTGGTATATTATTGGTATTGGTTTAATGATTTTTCAGGCATATACTCGGGTACTTTGCTTTGACGTGCTACGTGAGGAAACACGAAACTCATTATTTAGAAAAATATGGATGACTGCCGTAACGACCCCTAAGTGTTCGTAGCACTAACCTTATTCACAGACAACACACAGTTTGGAATAAACTTGGGGGATGAAATTCGAATGAAGACAAGAGCACTGGATCCTAATATCGGTGAGTTTGGTTTAAATCTCGCGGTCATTTTTCTACGATTCCCGAACACTACGGAATATCACGAGGGACTCGCACGTCAAATGAAGCCCTGCGAAATTTTAAGGGTAATTTGTGCACGTCTTTGCTTCCGTTCAATAAGGTTGTACAGAATGAGGAAATGAATGTGAAGAACGTTCTACAGGTAAAATTTTCTTTTTCCCTTTGCATGTGGAACGCTTAAGTTTTTCCTATTTTTTTCCCGCACAACGTAGAATTCAATGAAGTCTCGACCGCAAGGATCAACTTCAGGTTTATGCTTATTTCAACGCAGGGGTTCTATCTATTTTCATTGGAATAAAAACAACCTGCCAACTAAATTTACACATTTTCTCAAATTTCAGGATAATTAGACATTAGTTGCTGATCTTAGATTCGACGAATTTAAAAATGCATCACTATATCTGTCGTTATGAGGTTCACAAAGAGTTTCTGAATATTTGTATTCCTTTTATGCATAAGATATTAAAACAAACAATGGAATGACGCCACGCAGGATCAACAGCGGATATCGCGAGTCAGTGAGGTTACCCTATGCACTCAAATTCTCCTGTCAATTTCATATCCACGATTAAACGTGAGCTTTTAAAGCCGCATGCGTAAATTATCATTAAGGACCTCTCTGGGAGTATTGCGATGAGAATTACAGAATTTCCATTGACACCGTTTATGAAATACATTCTTCATTAATTGATTCTTTGACCCCCCCTAAATTAATGCTTTGGTCCAAATTTCCAATATAGTCGATGAAATAGTCATTTAGTGATTATGTTTCTCACCCATTTAATAGAAATGCAGGAATATATCTGTCGAGCTCAAACCTGTTGCGGGTTATAATTTCATTAATTTACTCACAAATCGAATTTAGGCAGATAACGGCCTTCTCTGCGTCACCATTTCATTCCAAGGAAAATCCATTACCACCGTTCTAATTTTAGCGGCATGTTATTGCACCATGCTAGCATATAGAGACATATTCTGCTTACCACTGTTATCTTATGTTTTTTTCTATAGATATTATTCTTCGTAAAAAATATCGAAAAGTAAGATTCTAGGCATGTAACTTGGTGAATGATATATTTTTCTAGAATACACCTATTATGAAGAGTGGCATTGCTTTCATTTCACGCTGCAAGCTCCTTAAGAACCATTCTTGGAATGAAGAGGAAACTTCTTTTCTTGAAATAAATGAAAAATAGGCTTTTTGAAAAGTAAATTTATTAAAATGGCATAAAAGAATTAATGGCATCAGCGGAAGAGATAGTAAATATTGAAAATCTTACCCCTTGGAAGAGATAATAAATATAGAAATTCCTACTCCTTGGATGCATTCCATAGGTTTATTTGAATGCAAAAACTTGGACAAATTTAGCTATAAATTATTTTTTTCCTACCGAAAATCCCCGCATGCCGGAAAGGAACCATTTACTTTCAGTTATAATTCAGGTTTTATCCGTGGAATCACTGAAAAAGAAGGCAATATAGTTTATAGTTATGTATTTTTGCGAATGGACGAGGAAAGCCATTTCACGTTGAATAATGGAGACTGCGTGTATGAAAAATGTAATTATCTCTGCTATTGAAACCTGGGTCTTCGCGAAAATAATAGAACATCTTTTATGGATTCCATTGCCAGTGGTGGTTTGCAGAATTTATTGAGGCTGGAAAACGAACATTTTCGTAACTGTTTAAAAAGATGTTATGCCACTTCCGCATATACGGAAATGGCATTACCAAATTCCGCAACTTTAATTTCATGAATTTTGCCCATTCGTCCTCGATAGCTAAAAAAAAGGGGTGACCTTGAATTTCGTCGGATAATATTCCGAGCCCACGCATCCGCCACACCAGCAGGCTTTCTTTTATCCCGATAGACGTTTATTTTACTCAAAACAATGACATAGGAAGAGGTTATATAACCTCTTATTTGAAATACTCTTAACTAATCTATTTCTGAAGTTCACTACATATGTTTAGAGAAATCTCTTCGAAAACTTCTAAATACCTAAAAACTAAAAACTACTATGCTATAAATTTTAGCAGTTTTGTCCACTACCTCTCAGCAGGGAGCAACCAGTATTGTTCGAATATGTAAAGAACTGTTGATGGTATAAATAGTGCTTAAGGGTGACTAATACTTGTGTGATACTGGGAATATCGCACAAAAAAATGAATGTAAGGTTGTAATTTATGAAAAATAGACCATTATGACAAAAATGGACGTCAGTATTGTCCTGCACGTACCTACTCTTTTTCACCGATTGATTCCAAGTATTCTATTCTCGTTTTCAAGAGTGTCAAGCATCTAGAAGAGGGGTTGGCAAACTTATGAGTCTAAATAGCCAAATCCTATTCATCATAAACGGTTAAAGTTACTCAAGAACCTTAACATATTTTTGTATATAAGGGAAATGTGAAAATATATTACTGTATCACTCCTGGGCGCCTATTATGGTTCTTTCGTCACTATCTGATATCGTACCATACCAGTGTTCCCAGATATCGTACGATACGTCGCTAGGTAATTATGGTTCCGCCATCGGTATCGCACGATACGGTTCGGCTATCTTTGGGAATATATCGTACGAAGTGACGTCATGTATGAATTGGATCGAAAACAATTAAAAAAGAAACACTACTGCAACAACAAGTGACTGTCGTAAAGAAAAATGCGTACGAAACTAGCCATTTGAAATTGAGCTCAAGAATGGTAATTTATTTTTCGTACTATTTCGTAATATTATTTTCAATGATAACAATACTAAACAATTTCTGTGATAAACTCTCAGGTTAATAACTGTTGATGTAACATTGATACAATTAATTAACTTATTGTTATGACAACTATAATTCTTCACAATTTAGTTTTCTGGGATATTTTGAAGGAGATTTTTGATACGGGGAAACGTAGTATTACCTGAATAGTTATGGCGAAATTGTCAAATCCTTTAATCATTTATTTTTATTTCATATTTGTTAATAATTATGTTTTTTTAACTATTTCCGTCGCAATAATAGGTAAAATAATATATCTAATAAGGTATCTAGAGGTGTGTGATGAAATCGGTAAGTGAAAATAAGTTTTATTTCACTGATGCGGTGTGGTTAAAATACTAAATTAAAGTGATTATGGGAAATCTACTGGTGATATAAGAACTCATATTCCTAATTGAAAGGAACAAAACTTTATTTTCCATACTCTTGCACTTTTCTTCAATTTCATAACAATTATATTTTTTTTACATTTTTCTTTATCATCATACTTATGTATCAAAATGAAGTAGTGTCTGTCCTTCTGTCTGCCAGTTCAATGTTACGCATCTCCTCAAAAACTAATTAACCGATTGAGCTGAAATTTTGTAGGATTCGAGCTTAACACCAGAAGGTGCTAAAGGCTATATAAAAAAGGCTCTAGGCCCAGGTTCGATTCCTGGGGCCATTTACGTATTTACATTGGTTTAAATTGACTTTTGCAATTTATGGTAGCGCAAGAGTTTTTTCTTTCGACCAGTAAAATAACTATATATTAATGGATTTTTTTCATTCTTTCTGTATATAGTGGAAAAATGTTTAACGTTTCTTATTCTCTTAACCGATATACACTTTGTACTTGAGGTTTCTGGGAAATGTGTAATTTACGTTGAAATTTACTGTTTTTTTCGACGATGGCCTGATGAAGGCAATCGTAAGGGGAAAGGTGAACGGGAAGAATGGAAAAGGCAGGTATCGTATGAGTAATATAAAACAGGTCGTGAAGGATGTTAGAGAGAGGAGTAACCTCATTATGAAGAGGTTGGCCGATAGAAGTATATTGGAGGGCTGCGTCAAACCAGTCCTAGGATTGTTGACCTATGATGATGGTTCCGATTCTGACTTGGAGCCAAAGCTAAATCCATAACACAAATTTGTTTACGCCCCTTCATGCGATATGTTTAAATTTCTTAATACAAATCGTATTTATTATATTTCTCCCCCCCGTCAAATATCAACGGGCACCTTCAGTTAGTGTCATCATAAATTTGTTTCAATATTTTTATCCCTATCACCGTACCCGAAATGTCCGAATATCACTGTCGTGAATTTTATGGCGGATCATTTGTCAGCGCAACTGAATTTGCATTTGACCGTTTGACAAAAATATATGGTAAGTAGGCAAACATAGACCAATGAACAATTAATTTTAGATGGCTGAAACATAAAAATATAGTGGGTGAGTAAAAACTACTTTTTATTCATTGTCAAGGATAAAAGGTATTACAAAGGCCCTTAAAATGTCACACATCTACTTAAACGAATGAACTCAGGGTAGCAGAAAATTTCTGCTATTTTGTATGGTCTTAGAAATCAGCACTGTTTGAAAATGAATTTTTAATACTTCACTGAAAATGAATTTTAATGCCATCCTATACCAATAGGTCAACTTGCACCCTTGTACCCTCATCGCTTAGTGTTGAAGAAATAAAATCATCACAATGAATTAAATGTACAATACCACATGATGACTTCACAACATAAAGAAAACTTACTTTTTGTTCTATGCCAAGCAAATCTCAACCCTTGATATTACTTCCATTAAAAATTGGTGCAAGTGCTAATTGAAAGTATGTATCAATCGTTTGCCCGGAAATTGATAAACATTATTTAATCAAATCACTTAATTGTACAAATTTTTCTCTCCCTAGCTTGAGCTGCACATTAGTGACAAATCCAAAATCTCTATGAATAGTATAAACATACCTGAAAATTATTCCATTGGAAATGTGAAGTGAGACTCGCGATACGGAGCCACAGCGAGATCAAAGTCGTCGATAGGATAACAGAGCTACCGGCTGATACTGCGAACTGTAATAGTATTTGTCGCTAAAATATCGGATGTCGTACGATACCAAGCTTACTGTCGTACGTTGAGGTATTGTGCGGTAGCTAACTGGAAAATTAATAGCATTTCAGATATCGTACGATAGGAATTTCGTTTCCAAGGCGTATCGTACGCTATCTCCGTACGACAGAGAACCGTAATTGGCAGCCTGATCTAGAGAATGGCGATGTGAACGTCTAAATTGATCGTTGGTGTAAGGAACAGCAGTAAGTGCTTTTTCACTTTTACAGTCATCACCAACTTCCACCAAGTAACGTCTAAATCTATTAATTTTATGCCTGTCGATTAACAGTTCATCTGGTTTTAATATAGTCCTGTAGCTTATTTAAATGCAAAAGGAACGGTGGGAAAAACTCAAAATGGGAGATTAAGTACGTCAGAGTGGTCCTTCCATCCGGTTTGTTTCTGAGAAATCCTAATGGAGAGAATCGCTCGAAGGAGAAATGAAACTCCACTATTTCTCCTACTAAGGGCTCATAAATTGATATGCACCACCGCTCTTCTTGGTTGTAAAAAAAGTGAGGACTTACTCTTGTTTGCGGTAGGAAATGATCAATTTATGAGCTGGAACACCGGTCGCCACGGCTCAGTTGCGGGAAGAGATGATGCATCCCACGTCGCAGCCACCGTAGCGTGCCCTTGCGGTCGTATTCCATTGGACACTCGTTCAAATGGGTTCTCATCTACATGCCTCAGTTTATTTTTTCCATCGCCTCTCCTGTTCCTATTTCAGTGCTCGCTTGAGTCTACAGGGCCTCTCCGTCTATGGCCGCCCTGCGTCTCCTTGAGTACTTTAAAAGATTGTATCGAATCCTATTCAAGGAAATGGGGTAGTTGCCCTCGATGCCCAGGTGCGAGTTCATTACTCTTTCATCTGAATTCTTATAACACACAAAATTCAGAGAGAAGTTAAAATTTTATAAATTGCCTTCGCGTTATCATGTGGAAATGAGAAAAAAGTTGACCAGTGTGTGACATGTGTAAAACTTATCATTAAATTCTGAATGACGTTCAAGAACCTTTCTTAATTTATCTCAAAATAAGGCATGCGTTCAAAGTATTTATCTAGGTATTTGTGTATTTATTCACGAGAATAAAGGGTGTCTAAATATTCATATCGAGTATAATGTTTTTAGTCCAGTAGAATGTGTTGGTAATAGCCAGTTATATCCCAGGTATTTTAAGTTATCACTGTAATTTTTATTAAATAATACCAAAGTAAACTTGGTTCAAGTAAACTAATTGAAAAATTGAAACAGTCTTTTGAACTTGACATGGTGAAATTTGGGATTGAACTAGCCGCGGAAATCCTTATCGGAGTTACCTGCTGATATGCACAATAGTAGAATTTCCATAAAAAATCATTCACTATGACCGGGACTGGAACCCGGAAATCCCTTATTTACACAGAGATCCACAAAGGAAAAGTGTACCTTGTTAGCTTCATTGATTGAAGAACCTAGTCAGTAGATCAGGAGGTTTCAAGACCCGATCAACGTGAATGATTTTTTCTCCGTGGAAATTCAGTTCTATTGATTCAGTGAGTTTTCTTTTCGATGAGCCTCGGTGCCCCCAAAACCGTGGAGGCTTTTTCAAAATCTTAATTTTAATCGTTTGGTGGCCACTGATTCTGGGTGACAAAACAAACTACATAGAGAATGACTTCGAAATTAATTAGAATATTTTTGGCCTAATTGACTTCGTAACTAATAGTGACTGAAATCATCAAGCCTTTGCTAAGGCATAGATAATCCTGATGCGGACCACGGCCTCATGGAAATCATGCTAAATGTGTTATTAGCCACAGCAGTTAGTCACCGCGTAGAATATAGAAGTATACTTGGGGTGGATATTGATTGTGTGATTATTCCTAGTTGTCAAATTAGATATGGGCAAGCTTCATCAATTTCCTTAAAACCTTTAATTCTTCAGTTGGGTACTCTTAAGAAAACTTGATTCTATCAAAATACTAGTATTTTCCTCCCAATTGTTTCGCACACGTAATAATCAATAGCCTGGCGTGGACTTGAGAATCTCATTACGTATCATTCATTAACTCCTTCACCTAACCATTTTCTCTTTTAACCATTACCTCTGTTATCCAAGCGCGTGCATGAAATTCATACTTCCTATCACCATAACCATTTTTCAAAGTTCAGTCTTTGGCGCTATTTGCCACCATCCAAATCATTTAAACAGCCGACTTATAATTTTTTTATCTGCACAAAGATATTAAAAAAAAATTTTCCGGGTAGAATATGGGAAGCGCAGAATGTGACGCTATTTTCTGATATCCAAATCATAGTGATAATTTGCGTTTTACTTTTGTCTGTACTCAGAGTCATTGTGAACATTTTATTACCGACAAAAACAGTATTTCGCGAACGCAGATCCTTTAATGACTTAATCCTTTCTCCCACTTTCCAGCACAGGCAATACAGAATAAGGAAAAAGAGCCGGTAGTGAATGGATGATGTGTTGGGTGATTGAACCCTGGGAAATAGCGGAGAAAATACGTTCAAATATAAACCCTGAACACGCGAGGGACGAGGGTTTGCGCCTAGCAAGAATCAGCTCGCGAATAGGAATATGAGGGGCTGGATGGGGTGAGGGAAATAGTCGGACGGTGGTCCGTGCGAGAGGGCGGCTGTCTGATAGGATATTGGAGGAGGGATGCGGGTTGGAAGGGGAAGAGTTCAAAGCCGCACCAGTCAAAGGGGTTGAAAGGGCGACGGAATATGAGGAGGCACGATATGATATTGCTCGGAAGAGAAAGAGTGAAAGGCGTTGCGTGTTGGCGAGGGGGAAAGTGTGAATGAGTTTGGGGCTTAGCGGGGATCGCTAGAGAAAGTGGCGCTGGGGGAATGGGGGGGGGGGGGGGGGGAATGAGAGCGAGGGAGAGAGGATATATTGGAAGAAGGAGGAAGGTCGTCGATGCTGTTGTTGCCAACATCTTTTTTCTGCAAATATTTGGGTTCTGCGTAATGAGGGGGGTGTCAAAGCGTTCTCGCGCAAAGAAGAAACATAAATGTCGAGAAATAATACTTCCTATCGCGATCAATTCAAACTTTGCCTCATGAACATTATTTTTAATTACGTTGGAAAAGATAGTACCGTTATTTGCGAGTGACAACGCTCTGGTTTGAGTACTTTAAACCCACCCTTTACTAGTTTGCCTGAGCATGAAAAGTAGACCTAGTGATTTTTGATAACTTTTGAGTGTGTTGCTCTCTCGCCGATTAGAATATGAATGAGAACTAGAATTCCTAATGAAGTGTAGAATAAGGAATTAACTGCACATTAGCACTGTAATAACTTCCAGACGCCGAAGCATAACTGTGTTCATTCTCTTTACTAAATTGTCACCGATGTTGTGTCTGTTTTCTCACATCCTATCTATATTTTTTATAAGGTATTCATTCATCTACATTTTCCTCTGCCAGTCGACGCAAGGTCGTGTGGCATTGTTTTTTACTATCGTTTATATTACCATTCCTTAATTAGGACAGTTGATTATTCTTGCAAGTGCTTGTGCCACCCTCTATTTGTCAAAGGAGTTTTTTTCGCTATATTTTGAAAACAAATTTCAATGTATTAGCCTACACGCACTCCTTGAGGAATGGCATGGCTAGAGATATGCGTAGAGTATTTTGATGGTCTGTAGTTAAACGAAATTCGATGCTAAATTCTATGATTCATTGTCCTGAATATGTCATCTTCTTTAAGAATTATTGTCATTGAGCGGTATGAGAATATCATTTTGCGCCTCTGGGAAAGTCTGGAGATATCCTTATAGATTTCCACTTTTCAGTAACTTTTTTAGTATCTGAAAACAACGGGTTTGAATGGGAAGGTTCATTTGAAAAAGTGGAAGGTTTGAAACATTAGAAATATAATTCTAGATAATTTTCATTCAGCCAGATTGTTGACCGATAAGCTAGAAAACATGGAAATAACTTAACTGCTTCTTATCGCTTGATGAACTTAATGTGCAAGAAGAAAACTCGGGAAAAATAACGCATGATCATATGAATACAGGTTTGTGAGCACAGATAACACCATGATATTTCGATTAATTCCCGAGTTTTTAGATTTAATGCTGTTTTCGATTAATAATGTATTGATATTCGGCTCCGGCCGAATTTCAGGGCCGTATTTACCATGAGAAGTACCCTGCGCCCGGGGGCCCCGCGAGCACTGTGGGCCTCGCGAGATAGAAAATGTAAATATAGTTGTAAGTAACCTGGCGCCTATTAGGAGAGTATTAATATTGATGGATATTTGTGCTCATATATTGTCTTGCAATTGCAAGGAAAGGTCGATGTCAAGCTGCCAGGTTGCAAGACTATAATATTGGGGGCCTCATTATAGATTCCGCTGGGGGCCTCAGGGGTCATAAATACGTCCCTGTCGAGGTTTGACTAAGGCAGCACGGTGTACTCCTCCAGTCGAGAATCATATCTAAGGCCCCTATCTGCCATCCACAATGCCTGGCTGAGACTTGCAATCGGAGCCTTTAGAACTGTTGAAATTCCATGGTATCAACTAAAGAAAAGTAATCTTAGACATTCATTTGCTTTGCAGTTATTCGTTTTTGGTTTTAGCTCTCACATGTTCTCGCTTTTGTTTTTATGCTGTATCCGGCAGTACTCAATAAAACGCCGATCTGGATAGTCATGTCATGTGTTCTCATTGCAAGTGCTCTATCCCGGCGAATCCATCAGTCAGAAATCTCATCTACCCAATAAGTTTATCACAAGAACTTCTCCCGTGCTAAGCATCTACTCTGTTGCTGAAGAACCACCTCTTGCGACACGTCGGCATATCCTGACGTGCAATTACGCTGCAAAAATTTTATCAATGTGAACACATCCATGTTTTAACACAGTTTTTAACCCCCGGTTTTTAAATTTATTTTATAGTAAGACATGGGCAACGAGACCTTTTAGTGTACTTTTTAGAGACCTTCTGTCGGAGTGTGATTTTGACCTTCAGGTGTACTTCTAGTCCTTTCTAGTCTAGTACTTTCAGGACCTACTATACAGGATACACCCTCAGGTGTATCCTGTAGAGTACCCTAAGTACACCACCATGGACTCTAGAACGGCCAGTTATAAATTACACTTAAAATATATTTACAAACGCATCACCTACAGCATCCGATTACCAGTGCCACTTTAAGGAAATTATGTCTCACTACCCAGGTTTCGTTCCCATCTATACGGACGGATCGAAAACCGAGTCTACCTGTGCGTGTGCTGTTGTCTCTTCCTATCATGGAACCGTGAAAATTAATCTTAACCCTTTGTGTAGCGTGTACACAGCCGAACTGTACGCCATCAAGTCAGCCCTCGATGGAATTCGCACCGTTAATAGTACCTTCATAATATGCACCGATTCGGTGAGCGCCCTTAAATCCATTTCAGCCCGCTACCCGTCTCATCCAATTGTCCACGATATCCAATCACTTCCTTAATAGAAAATGAAGCAGTGTGGCGTTTCTGTGGATTCCTGAACATGCTGGCATAGAAGGTAATGAAAAAGCTGGCAAATCCGCCAAATTAGCCCTAAAAGAATTTGATTCTCGGATTGTGATAATACCCGCCGACGACCTCAAATGTGTGCTACTAAACTTGGCCTGTGGAGAGTGGAACAAATCTTGGAGGACACTTCAAAATAATTAGCTGAGGGAAATAAAGCCTGTAGCGTCAGCTTGGTCAACATGTGTGAGAAAGATTCACATTGAAGAAGTACCTATCGCTCGGCTTAGAATAGGGCACTGTGCCCTGACCCTCTCCTTCCTTTTCACTGATGAGGAGCCCCCTCAACGCGATCACTGCAAAAAACCCCAGAGCATAAAACACATTCTTACAGAATGTGGGTTCTATTGGGAGAAGGGACAGAAGCTGAAAATTAGTGGCAATATTGCACGCATCTTGGGGGATGACCCGACTATTCTTGGACGCGTTATGACGTTCATCCGAGAAACACGTATCATAAATAGGTTGTAACCAAATCTAGTCAAACCTTTTTTAGTAATCTTTATTTATTTTTAAATTCAGGATTTTAAGTAACGATTGGACGTGGTGCAAATGACCAAAGCTGTCGGCGCACCCAAAAGAATACTACTACTACTACTCGGCTCCGGTATTTTAATAAATGTGGGTTTTTTTTAACACCTACCTTTTGGTATAAGTTTAGATGGTCAGAAATAATTTTCAATCGACTAGGTTCCAATGCAATCTCCATACACCTTTTCCTGATTCTCAGAAATTTCTTTAAAATATCCACTTATCTTTTTTTCTCTAAAATATTGTCACCATTTTTTGCCGCAGTCCTTTTTTCTTCCCTATCATAACTCCTCCTCTCATCCATATTCGTTGTTATCATAAACAAACCTCAGTTTTCGATTGCCAGTGTAATAGCTATGTGCATTTTCTTCTTCCTTAGGATGACCTATATCACCTACAGTTCATTTCCTCTAAATGAAGGTTTTAAATTGTTAACCTATAATCTCCAGATATAAGTGTTGATCATCATCTCTCTTGCGGGATTCCTATTAGTATTCCGAACTTCACGAAAATAGTTGAATTTGTATCGTTTTTGTTTTGCGTTCCACAAGTGTCATTTCCCTCTCTTCTTCGAAAGTTTGTTTTAATTTTTCAAACCTCGTTCAGGCTCGTTTTTCTGTTCCTCTATGCAGAATTTTAATGTTAACAACATTGATGAATTTCGATTGAACTAAGTACCCAAAGCTGATAAAAATCAGCCTTGAATACTAAGTGCTAATATTAGTATTTCTAATGAATCATTGATCTTGTTTCATCATATGAAATAATTCAACATCAAGCTTAATTATACCATAGTACTTATCGAGCTTTTCATTCACAAATTCTAATACTCACTTCGAGGAATGTCTTATTAAGACTGACTTGTAGTTTGTTGTTTACTTATAGTATGCACTGCAACCCTTGATGGAGGGAGAGTTCTTAGCTAAAGCGTCTCTGTAACATCCTTATGCAATACTTCTTATGGTGGGAATGTTTGACTTTCAGCATATTACCTTGGGTCATCTTTAACACACGCGCGTTGCAATAAAGTTCAGTCAGTCACACTGTCACAATAAATAGTACTTAAATGAATCGGTTGATTTGTAGAAATATACTCATGCCAAATTATTTAGTTTTAAAAGTCTTAGTTGTTGCTTATGATTAAACAATCAAAAATTGTTTAAGCCGTGACTGCATTGGGCAAACGTTCCACCAACATTGGATACATTTTGATCATTCATAGGGAATATATCAGTCCTAGAAGGAGAAAAGGAAATAATGGTGGGTTTCAGCTACCTTCCCTTAATAAAATAAAACAGGTTTTTCTGTAACTTTGTGGTATTCCATCACAAAATGTTTTAATTTTGTTAAATAACTTTTACAATCCGCAGGACAAATTGGTGCTATCACGACCCGGGTTTAAATGTGTTAATATCATCGTCAGGTGGTGAACATCCTGTTAGAACCAAAGAGCATTCCAGTGCTTTCAAAAACATTCATGACGAGAAGAGTAACTTTGCGAAACATCTTTTCAATCGTGACCACAAATGTGATTTTATTGTCACTCCACAAATTTCCTATCTTCTCATTTACACCACCAAACATTTACCCCCCCCCCACTTTTCCACTTATACCGATGCTTTTGAATATATATAAGGAGCTACATTTTCGATTTTCCTCTCCTTATCATGATGCGAACACAATGAAACCCGGGTCGTGGTAGTACCAATTTTTCCTGCGGTTTGTAAAATTTATTCAGCAAAATTAACAAAACCTCCCCTTTAACCGGAAAAAACAGCGAAGTTCTTTTAATAGCTGGTAATTTTTGCCATTCATCGTTACAGCTAGGGATTTTATTAACAATTCTTTAACGTCGCAGTCTCATTTGAAAATATTGTTGAACACGCAGCTTGTTACGCTTTTAGGCGCATGAGGTTAACGACCCTGGAAATGCATTAATCGTCCTCGGCGGATTCAGAAACGATTCTTTTATCTCTAAAAAATTCCATTTTTCCTTCCGACGTGCGTGATGGCTGTTTAGCGGGCGCTCAGTCTAGTGCAAAGACGAACCCTGCACGTGGACTCATTAGGAATGCACCTCGTCCATTTTTTCGCCTCCTATCCTGTGCTGCCGCGTTAATTTACATTAATCCATAAAATTTGCACGTGCGCGAGGAAGCTGATTGCGTGACCATTCAGGGATTCCGAAGGAAATCAGTGATATATTTATCATTCAGATAAATGTTCTATTCGTCACTGTCACTCTTGGAATATCCGTTACCTCGTGACCCCTTAACCGTATAAATCCGTCTCGGTATCTCCTTCGTTGATAAGGCTAAAGCATTGTCCAGTATATTTAAGTTCGCCTGTCATTCCTTTGATCGTTTTTCTCTCCCTAACGAAGCGTGGAGAGAGGAGCGATATTTACAATACTCCTCCTTTCGGTGACTCTAGGTTGGTGGGTCTGAGTGCGTCCTTTTGTGTCTCCCATGAGTATACTCCTTAATCCTAATCCACAACACAGTGATTATTCCAGTCCGAAAGGTTCTTGAAACCTACTAAGTATATGCTAAATATAATCTTTTTCAGGAGAGACATAAAACTGTTGGAAAGTGTTGAAATAGTATTTTTATATTAATTATATAAATATAACATATTTTATTTTATATTTTAACACTATTATATCACATTGTAGGTTTTATAGGTAGATGTGCCTTGACGAGATGAACATTTTGATACCAAAAACTCAATTTTGGCATTTTGGTCACATAGTAGGTTTCAAGAATCCGCCGATGATATGCAAATCTCCGAGGAATAGTAGTTACAGAAGACGGCTTACAGCTTGGTCATTTGCACCATTTAGGATAGGTGGGTAATTGGATATGGGTAGAAACTTTTCAGGTGGAAGTATGAAATGAAACCAGGCGTCAGCATTAGACTACTCTTAAAGAAAGTACCAAGAGGCCCACGGTTGGTCCTATTCGACGGACGGGGTACTGTAAATGCCGCCGTTCCCGTAATGCCGACCAAGGGTGTGATAACCTTGTAAATCAGCGTTTTAATGCAATAACCCCGGGCATGTCAAAAATAATTGCAGATCATCATTCCCACAGAATAGGAATCTTATCAGTAGCAGTATGACTAGTCCAAGCTCCAAGATTTATAGTCAATCTAATAATAAACCCTGTGCTTTAAAGAATCACGTACGTAGTTTAACTTATCTAACACAGTAATGATCATTCGCCAGAGCATTGTTTGATGGAAGAAAGCGTTAAGTAGTTGATCTTCCGAAAACGTTTACAACTGTAATTCCTCGCCTTATTCATTGATGCATTTCTTTGTATTGGTCGAGGGGCACTTGGTCAAATACTTGATAGACACTAGAGCCTACTGCTCCTTAATTACTGAGAGTCTTGTGGAAAGGATTTCATGAGAATTAGTTCATCCCTTTAATGCATTGAAAGAATTAAGGACGGTAGGTCTTTCTTTCTATTTTAATACACACGTGGTTATGAGATTTGAAACTCTGAGAAAATTATCTACTTCATTTTGCAGTTGCAGTATTTTATATTACTCCGATTTGACCATTGCGATTAATATCACTGTCATGAAAATCATTCAAAATTAAGTTACAGCGTCATTGGAAGAATCGATTCTTCGGCATCTGAACACAATGACCCTTAATTATATTCTGCGGACATATATTATCTAGACAATTGTCTCTGATTTGTGATCCCGATTTACCTACGAAATTGCACAGTGATACTAGTAGCCTATGCCGATGCTATTGGACTGTTATTCTCAAAAACACGTATTTAAATGGCGTCGTGGCATATTACAGTAGACGTACTAACTCGGAGGAGTTGCGTTATCACTCTTACGAACAAGAAACCTAGGCGGCCTTGAAGCTTTTGCAAACGTATTTTCCTGGAGTTGAAGTTCGTGATTGTAGTTACATAGTTTTAATGCAATTAAGGCCACTTCCCCCAAACGAAATTTGCTACCTTGAGTGGCTCACTGTTGGGTATATTTGCTGGATATCGATTTCAAAACTGATTACTGAAAGTATAGTAGGTATTGTTGGACACATAGGTATATTCATTAGGGAGGAGCACATCTATATATTTCGTTCAATATGCTAAGCATAGAGCTTAGGTAGAAACTGAGCAAACGTCAGAGAAACTTCAGCCTTGATGCCTGCGGAATGCGGAAACCAGCAAGTAAGCAAACTCGTAAGAACCGCCTTGCAGCCGAGAGAAGGCCAATGCAAATGTGTTCTGCAAAAGGGTATAACTACAGCTTATAAAATAGTAAAAATTCCTCAGAGAAAAAATATGACCGCAACCTCCTCCGAGCGTTCAATATTAATGAAGGGTGCATTACCAGGAATTATGCAGCCCATTTTGCTGCTGTTGGAGGCCGTTAAAATGATTCAAGTAAACGGATTACTTTGCGTGGAAACGCTTGCGGTTTAGAGCCCGGAGTAAATATTGGTTGCTCAAAATTTCCGCACTTCGGTGTGTCTGCTAACGGTGGAAGTATTCATAGCGTTTCATTTTGTTGTTTTTGCATATGATGAAGTTTAGCATGAACGATGCAGGTACACCCTGATGCGGTTTTCGGAACTTTTAATGGAGTAAATTGAAGCGAAGCTCAAGCCATGACGTAGAAATTTAGTACCTGCAAAATTAGAGGATCATCTTTACTGTTCTGGCTTCGATATTTTCCCTCGATCATCGTTCTGAGGATTTACACGCGTTGATTACACATTTTTAAAGTTCATCGAAGCGCAATACCGTAGTAGCTACAGGATTAAAATAGAAACTTGGAAACAAGGTCGGAGTTCGTAAGGGATGTGTTGGTACTTCACAGGCATGTGAGCATTTGGATTATAGGGCGTTTGGAAGTTGAAGGACAAGTAAAATGGATATAGGTGAGATGAAGGAGAGGTGGGTTAAAGAAGGTTTTCTTAATAAATGAAAGAAATTTCATAAAACCCTGAAGGCGATCATAACATTATTTACTGTTCGTTATTATGTGGCGCTGTTGCCCATAGAGGCGTTCTTGCTGATAGGTGGTCCCCGATTTAAATTTCGTGGAATGATCTCTTTGGATACTTAGAGAAAAACTCAAGCTCTGTACAATTATTCGTACCAAATTTTCCTGTGTTCTTGAGGCGTCATAGGGACATAATCTTCCCCGATGCATAAATTCCTCACTCGGCTGAGTAAAATACTTGTTAAACTTCATAATTACCAATCAAATAGGTTTTCAAATGCTACGCTGTGGTTTTTGAGCATTTATAGTAAATACAAGGCATATAATGACTGTGCGAGTTGACTCAGGGTGTGGTAAATTACATTAGAATCATTGAAATAATGGAAATTAAAGGTGCTCTAATAGATGATTTAGAGACGCGTTGGCCCTGTTTAATTTGGTGAATGAATACATATATTGTAACCTACCCTTTTGTGTGCAATACGCTATGCCAAGCAAAAACAATGTAGCCTATCATAAATATGTAACATAGGTTATTGGCGAACAAACACGGAAAAACATAGATATATGCCAAATTGTAAACAAATCAAATAAAGCAAACCAATGCATTGGATCTCACTATACATTGCGGACATACATCTCTGTCTCGGCGATCGTCCGGCCGCACATCAGAACACTCACCCGCGGGATTCCATGCAGCAGTCTCGTAGACAGCACACTACTCAAGCCAGCACACTCGCAATAGTACCCCAGGAAGACTGCTCCGGTGCATGATGGAGTCAGCGACAGTCGGAGAAAAGCTTCCACGGAAATTTACCTATGGCGTTGGGAGCGTCTTGTCAGTGGGAGTCAGTTGTTTTGCGATTCCAGTGTTTCAGTCCACGCACTCCACGCACTACACGGAGGAGTTTAGAATCGAAGACTACGTGACTGTCTGTAGGGAAAATTGTTATTCCATTTTTTTTATTCTTAAAAGAAACGAGTTTCCAGCTTGCGCCTTACATTTTAAAGGCTTGTTCCTTTATTTTTTGTGACAGCCGTTCAGTTGCTTTTAAGGCACTTCAAGTATTCGCACTCATTGTTGATGCCAGTTTCATGCCTTTCAATATGGGAAGGAGAGCGCATCTTTTGGCTAGATGGAAGATAGCTCATCATTTCAGTGTCTTTCATCGACCGTCTTCAATGACTGACTCTTCATTCCGCTCCACTAAAATCCACTAAAATTCGTTCTACCATTTAGACGGGACTGATAGCGTTGCGGCTGGATTTAGCACGCCAGCTAAATGTCAATGAGTGATTTATCATTAGCGTTTCTACTAATTGCCTTCTACTAATTTCGTCCATAAATTTCCATTTATGCCCTACCATCCTCAAACAAGGATTATGTGGAAAAATGGACTTTTAGTCTCAATCCCACCCCAACAAACGCGTTTATCTATCTATCCCTAGCATTTCCTCGTTCATTCTCCCTTCCTCAACTCACCTTCTCTTTTTCATCCACCTTCATTGTCCATGTTTCGGCGCCGTATGATACTACGCTGCGAATTATACTTTTCACCAGAATCTTCTTTACGTCCCCACACAGCATCTGTACCCAGGGCGGGATTTGAACCTGTGGCTATTGGGTTGACAGTCCGGCGGGCTACCGGTGTGGCGACCACGGCCGGCCAAAAATCTCACCTTGCATTTTTTGCTAACCTTTTTTTGGGCCACTAAATAGTGCCAGAACACCTATGAACTCCAAATTATCACATTGCCATTTCCACGTAACGAGGGTATAACTCTTCGAAACCTCTGGATTTGATCGATGTCTCACTTTATTTAACTAGTCCACTGCTAAGCGGTAAACATCTGGTTACCCTCCTTATCTATAATCGATTCGGAACTGGGTCTTGACCAAAAATTTCGGGCACCGATGAATTTCCCTTTTTAAATCCTTTCGATGGTAATTTACGGTGATAAGCGGTGGAAGCGGATATGACTATGGCCATGAAATGGTCCATAAAGTGGCGACACGTCATGGTCAGCTAGCCACATTCATTTTTGGCGAAATCCACCGATGAATTTCCCATCACTGACTTCTATTGCCTGTTTCGAGGAAGTAATCACCGCGGAGTTTCCTCTCACTTTTAACCAGCCGCTTAACTCCTCAATTTGCCTCTCTTCTGAAATAGATAGAGTGCACTTTAAATATCGTCATGCATGCGATAGTGACATCAGTGCTTTTTCATATCTTCCATTGGTGGATTTTTTGGCGTGCTTAATCAACGGATGTTAGCTTAATGGATGTTATCGTGTATGAACCTAATTAATGTGGAATCTTCTGTGACGGGCTGGTTTGCGTGCTCGTTGGATCCAGCTTGTGTAAGTTTAAAGTGAGGAACTTAACCATGTGTAAGCACAGAGCAAAGGAGACGCTTATTACACCTGTGATCCGTGCATACAAGTCACTTGGTCACATTCGACTTCCATTTATAGTAGCGAAACTGGTTTGTATATATTCAAACAGCTTAGATTTTTTCGCAGCGGCAGCACTCTTATATCGTTAAATCTGTGCCAATCACTACATGACAAGGTTTGGTACTGTGACGATTGAACTACCGGGCAGGCACGTTACCGATCTGGCCACCGAGGCCAGCTCTCTCCTCCAGTAGTCAATTATTACGCGTTTAGTTTTTAGCGTTTCACAAAATTGAAAAAGAAAACAGGGAATGGCTATTAGCCATTTTTAATTTTAATCAGCCTGCTAAATTAGAGAGCCACACTCTTCTTACCTACCCAAAATTATCGATGTAATTTGTAAAGTTCAAATTCAAGCCATATTGTTGACTCAGTTCTTCACTTGCATTTGATGCCCTCCAAATGCAAGAACAAATTATTAGCGACGCACAGTGGTCGGAAATCGAAAATACCTGGCCAAAAGTCAAAAAGTGATTTTTTCAAGCCAGGAAGCTGAAACTTTGCATAAATATTCTCAAAAGACCTGTGCATCCGATAATCCAACGCAATTTCCTTAGTACTCAACAGTTAACAATTTGCATGAGGTCAAAAATGCACAAATTTCGCAAAAACTGTCTACCCTCAATTTTCTCACGAAATCTTCAAAATCAAGCCCTTGCTGAACCTTTATGGGTGATTATTTGGAATAAAAGGTGATGCAATTAGATGAACCAACGTTTTGTCTTTGTTTTAATGTAGTCTACTTACATTTTTGTTATTATTTACCAAAGATATTAAACAAAATGGCGGACCCTCATTTTTGGTCAATTTTTTAATATATGTAGAGAAAAAGTAAATTGCATCGCCGAGCATCACGGAGTAACTTGTATGGGGAAACTTTACAGAGCTTGCATAGTACGAATCCGATGAGTTATGCTGCAACCGTTTGCGACGCCGAATTTGACATTAGTTTTTCGATCGCGCGGTCGAGTCTGGTCCAACCCGCCTGCAACGGGGCGGCGGGTGTGTGGAATGGATTGTAGCCGCATCCACTCCGCAATGGAAATTTTCGAGACACAACCATTGACAAGAGCCTCCATCTATTACATTTTGATGAATTCGCGGTAAAAATTACGCATTTTATTAAGTGGAGTAAGGTCTAGGAGATACGGAAAGACTGCTTTCTTCGGGTGCACCACGGATCAGGGAGGTGATGAACAAGAATTCATCCGATATCGATTCTCAATGCCATATCTGCTTAAACTGAGAATGGCATGAGCTCCCTCAAAGCCATATTTACAAATAAGTGCACAATTTATATTATGCTAGGTTATTGAATCTCTCAATATGCATTCCAAGTTATGCGATACTGAATGATCAAGTAGACTTTGAAGTTTAACTTCACATGATTCCTCTAAAATATTAACTTCACCTGGATAAGTAGCACTTTAACCATTGTAGTTTTTCGTAAATAGGATATAATTTATGGCATTGCAATTCTGCTACTTTTCGAAGAGCTATGTATATACTGGTAAAACTATGTACATACCTGAAGAGGTAACTTTAAAGGCCGCGAATGTTTGGTCTACAAGGCGTCACACGCTACTGCTCCCGACCATGACTCATGAAAAACTAAATACTGACTCCTCGAGAGTTCCATGGAAATAATTGGCAATATGACATCTTCCTCTGACTTAGCTATTGGCATCATGTCAGTTTTCTTCCACTTTGGAAGTGCTGTTCTCAACCTAATTGGCATGGTCTTGCTAATTTCTTTGAGGAGTTTGGAGGCTGCTTCGTCCTCCTCTTATTGTTAACTCATAGAGACCGTGAAAGAAAAAGTTGCCGCAGAATGAGACGATCTATGACTATCTATTTGCTTTCCCTTTGATCTTTTGCTGCTAGTTCGAAAACATTTCTCCGGGCGCCCAGAAGTGCCTAATAAGTTTTGCAATGCAAGCATAAATTTGATTTCAAATAATCATTCAAAGTATATCGTATTTCTTAATAATCTTAAATCCCTCGGATATACTTACAGGGTGGCGTTGAAGAACCTAGAAAATTTTGCATCAAATGATCGGAAAAACAGCATTTACCTTTTGCCATTCGCCTTAGCGCATCAAAAATCTCTCGTTATTCCGTAAGCTTCGCTCCCACCGCGACGCATATCCATTATGAAAGAACCTCTTAATGTAATCACTACAAACCTTTAAAACTTTATTAATGACTTCCAAATGCAACCTTTCGCTGATATAATTTAACAAGTACATTGTCTTCATACGAAATGACGCATTTTTCACTCCTATTAGTATTTTATACATTTGTAAACATGTGATTACCATAGAAGCATTTTTTCAATCATTAACACCATCAACCCCTAAAAGAAAGCCGAAACTATTAGCTTAAAGAGGATATAGGCGAGTACAATTTTATGCACATTCCAAAAGAAAAGAATATTCGAAAACGCGAATTGACATTATATTAAGGATTCTGCAATAATATTGATATTTTGCTATTCGAAGCGATTGAATGCATAAAATAACACCACAAACGTCATTACAAATGAACCATTTAAAGAATTGACATTAGAGTAATTATTTACATAAATGTTTTATTGCGAATCACATTTTTTCTATTTGTCTGTAATTATATTTTCCCTTTTCCCTTATTTTTTATTTTTCCTTGTCTCATTCTCCACTTGTTCCACTAGCATTTTACCGTTTTTAATTTGGTCATCATAAAGGAAATACTAACTATCGTTAGAGCTATGCTAATATACGCTTTCATGCAGATTGTACATATATTGATTTGGGGACGATTGAGCGTGAAATGTAATGCTTTAAGCATGAAATTCCTTATTAAGGCCAAAAACCCTGATAAAATCATTGCCCTGTGTTACATTCACTCCGTCACTAGAAATGAGAGGAGTATTAGAATGCACAGAGATACACGTGTAGCGTCTTTGGCCAGGTCGATAACGTCCTCATACTTAAGTCTCGATTCGAATTTCAACTTATCTGCTGGTGTAGATATTATCATAAGATTACTGATAGCTAGATGGTTTGATTTTGGAATTTCTTCCCCCCCGTTAGGAGTTATTTTAATTGCTACGTAATAACCAGAGAGGTGGCTGAAATTTAGTCAATAGTATGCTTATCTGGAAATTTTCCTTAAATATATTGTCTCATTCTAACTGCACCATCACATAATTGAAATAATAATTGTTTCGGAAAGAAACGAATGCGCAAACCATTAATAAAAATTATGCCACGGAGGCGATGTATATATGATAATATCAAATCATATACTCTATAAGCAGTCCTAATTCAGTACACAAACCTTGAAAAAGCGAGAAATCTTGAAGTGGTTAGCAAAGTATCCACACCACTAGGAGTTGTAGGGAGAATTTCGAGAGATCGAATACTGACACCAACACGAGTGAAATCCGAGCTGAAGTTTCAAAAAGTTTATGATTTACACCACTGCAAAAGTGAAATTGAACGCTCTAGTGCATTTTATTGGAGACTAGAATACGTTCTCCCAAAAATATCCGCAAAAACCAGCATAAAAAGCTCCTTGGTGCCATAAAACGACACTTCGCCTAACACCCAACCAGAGTGCAGGGGGCGGGGGAGTTGCAGCCATGCGACACCAGCTGTGGGTCAGTGGTCTCGAAGAGACAATAATCCTGTGTGGTACGCATGCTGTCTCCGTTAAAAGTGTATGTATTCGTCAGTAGGCGATGTCAAGATGGTAAGAGGAGAAACGCCCGTGGTGCACCCGAAGAAAGCAGTCTTTCCGTATCTCCTAGACCTTACTCCACTTAATAAAATGCGTAATTTTTACCGCGAATTCATCAAAATGTAATAGATGGAGGCTCTTGTCAATGGTTGTGTCTCGAAAATTTCCATTGCGGAGTGGATGCGGCTACAATCCATTCCACACACCCGCCGCCCCGTTGCAGGCGGGTTGGACCAGACTCGACCGCGCGATCGAAAAACTAATGTCAAATTCGGCGTCGCAAACGGTTGCAGCATAACTCATCGGATTCGTACTATGCAAGCTCTGTAAAGTTTCCCCATACAAGTTACTCCGTGATGCTCGGCGATGCAATTTACTTTTTCTCTACATATATTAAAAAATTGACCAAAAATGAGGGTCCGCCATTTTGTTTAATATCTTTGGTAAATAATAACAAAAATGTAAGTAGACTACATTAAAACAAAGACAAAACGTTGGTTCATCTAATTGCATCACCTTTTATTCCAAATAATCACCCATAAAGGTTCAGCAAGGGCTTGATTTTGAAGATTTCGTGAGAAAATTGAGGGTAGACAGTTTTTGCGAAATTTGTGCATTTTTGACCTCATGCAAATTGTTAACTGTTGAGTACTAAGGAAATTGCGTTGGATTATCGGATGCACAGGTCTTTTGAGAATATTTATGCAAAGTTTCAGCTTCCTGGCTTGAAAAAATCACTTTTTGACTTTTGGCCAGGTATTTTCGATTTCCGACCACTGTGCGACGTGGCGAAAGGTGCGTGACACGTTCCAGAGTCTACGAATATGTCTTCATACCTGTGTTGCATGAGGCTTTATCGCTTATGCATCGACCGAAACTTTCACTTCCCCCCAAGACATGAGGAATTGGTAGGGACCAGAAAAAATGGCATCTATATTTTGCAAAATTAGCATCTATTTTTTACGAAATTAAAGTTTATTTTCCTACAATTAGGATCCATTTTTTTATCATCGAATAACCTAGAATTAAATATCAATTTTTAATCTTTTGTGCACAATTTGAAAATTTATCATAACTTCAATCAATAAGTTTGTTTAAATCCATGCAATCCCTTTTATGACAAATTAATCTGAACTTACAATTTTTTCTGACATGAGAATATGGGTTAAAAACTGTCACAAAGTTTTTAGCTAATTTACTTTAGAAAAAAATTATTATTTAAAAAAATTATCACCTAGTTTACGGCTGATTTATTTTAGAATTCAATACGACTTCATACTAATATCTACTGATCATATCAAAGATTGTTTCCAGGTTCAAGTACCTACATAAAAAGGATGGGGAAGGGGAACTGTTTTAACCAACCTAACCAACCATATGGTTGGTTGGGTTTGGGTTGAACTCGAAATATTGGACGTTGTCAAGTCCATAATTCACAAACGTATGAATTTTGTAAGGCCTTTTTTCTTATGTTGAAGACATTCGTGGCGATATTTGACGATCTAGAACTTAAAAACCACTTCTCAAGTTGGCATTCCTTCATACCAAGATTTCTTGAAGTATTCTTTTTTTCGGTAGATGTCTGTACGGTCATTAATTACTGTTTTATAGTGCAAACAAAAGCACTCACTGTCCACATTATTAGTAGGTATATGTCTAGCATGTATCTGAATCTCATCGCCATTTCTCAAAATTGTATCATTCGTAGAGAACGGTAATCATATGTTGCCCTACATTAGTGCGAGATATCATCATGAGAATCCACAAATTTTTTTTTACGGGTAAATTGAATATATTCTCGTTGCTGAGGAGGCTATCAAGATTATTATCCCTATTCCCTTCCATCCCTATCCTTATACCTTTCCTCCCGGTCTGAAGCGCCTATTAGTTCGGAAACCCCGAATCTAAAACACCCATGAAATCCTCGGTGATTAGAATGTCTCGATTTTTTTCCCGCTTTGGTTCATCGTACTGGACGAGTTTCGCCGGCATTCCAGACGGCATCATCAGCTTCGAGGTATAGGAAATATATAGCACGAAGATATAGGAAATAGTATATAGGTATTGAAAGAAGACAAGAGGAACTTGATGGGACGCGATCTTCCGACCTGAGGATGGACGAAACTTTCGTCCAAGGGGATGAATGAATGCAGAAGAAACCCGAAAACCCTCGAGTCGTCTGAAAATTTTGTAGTTCGCACCTTTTTCCTAGCAAAATAAAATTTATGTTCCGGAATAATTAAGGATAACATAAACAACATGACAATATTGAGCTGCGTCGCTGGCCGACCAGCGCAAGCAGTTACCAACCACAAACATTTCTTAACAAAATAATTTTATTTATTCAATGCGATTTTCACGCGATAAAACAAGTTCCATTAAGTTTTGTTTTGTAGTAACCTGTAATAAAACTGTAGAAACAATTCTGGGCGATGGTCTGACGAATGATCCCCTGTTATCGTCCACCAGTTCAGTAAATGCATTTTTAACATTTCATAATGTGTGGTTAAAAATTCATTTTCATTCTTCACAATATGAACTTCTGTACAGTTTAAATATACTCCCCCAGGAGTTCCTAAACTATAAATTGCGTCCTACATACATTCATTCATAGTACGAAGCTTTTTCAGTAATATTTTGTAGGAAAGGGAAATATGGAAGAAAAATGATGTGCAAAAAAATCCTTTTCGCTCTTCCTTTTTTATTTTCCGTTTTCACCGACAAATAGCACTTGTGGTCTTTACATCGTCAACGTCTACGTAATACCTTGCGAGCCACGACGAGGGTGTGTGGCAGGGGGTGAAGATCACCAAACATGCATGATGCCGTAAAGATTCATGTGTCAGAAAAGTGAATCAAGACAACATGGTAGATCACTGATTCTATCATGTTTCGCGCGAAATGTTAGTGAAACGACGGACAGCTTGGTGTTGTGAAGCGGGAACTTACTGTAAAGTTAAGCTGATTACGGGAAAGACAAGGTGAGGTGAACGGTAAAATAATCCACCACCTGGAAATGTTTGTAGGTGGCGTATCAGAAGAAATTATTTGTCGGTAAGAAATAGTTGTTTACAATCACACATGCTCTATGACGATCGTAAACCTTCCCTAGTTTGTTGACGTCATTTGGTCCTCGATTTAGTATATTATATTGGTATATTTAATTCATTTACTTAAAAGAAATCACAGTGCAAATGACCGAATAGATGGCCGCAGCATGAGAAAGGGTACTCCTGGAAATGCATGCCATCAAAAAGCATTGAGCCAAAGAAAACCTTTTCAACGATGACACATGTCAAATGCATCTTTTATTCAATACTTAGGTCATCATTAAATATTAGTAATTATATGTTTGTCGTATTATTAACGACATTATAAAAATACTAATCTATTCAAGTAAATCTTGAGGCATTCCATAGTATACTACAAATTAAATTAATGTTTTTGGGATTCGGGTTGGTAGGTTGACTTGAATCTCGATCCCCCCATCCCGAGGACGGAGGTTTGATTCACCTTCGGGTGAGAATTATTAATGGTTCTTGAGATCGTTGTGGAGTTAGTGTAAGTGCACTTAGTGCTTCGTCGGTTGGAGTGTAAGATAGTGTACCTATCGGAGCCTTTCGTTAAGAGCAGGCTAATGTTGACTACGAGTGTCTCTCCACTATACCTCCACTCCATAAATTCCCACCTCTTCCCAAGAACCCGCCTATTGCTAATGACGCAATCGACCTTATCTGTCGGTCGGCTTCCATAAAGGCAATAAAAGACAAGTGAGCATAAATCTGATTATGATGATGAGAGATAGTGTGATATAATATGCAGTTCATACGAAGGAGGAAAATGGGATGGTGTGAGAGAGTTTTGTGTTGAGGCTGAAGATCGATCCAGGAACAGTGGGTCAGAGTGTTAGGGGGGCGCTACACTCTGGAGTATAGAGCTGGATTGTGTATGCCGCAATTAATTTGAGAATACCCTATCTCCACTCTTCCTCCACACCTTCCCTATCCATTCCGCCAGCCGCATTGCGCACCAACTTTCATCATCGCTTGAAGCGGGAATAGTCTCGTCGGTTTGGAGAAAGTGTACGCTTCACTTAAAGGCTCCGCGTCCTCTTACACTCCGAAGAGGATCCTTCTAAAAATTGCGTTCCTGCCACCCCCTTTTGCCCTCACCAACTCCTTTGCCTCGCCATATTGGATACTATATGGTGACGTCAGCGATGCTTTATTTCAAATTGCTCTAGTGCAATCTGTGCAATTTCTCTCTAGTGCAATTTCTAGTGCAGTCATTGTGGGAAAGTTGTCCAGCAGAAATGGTGGAACACGGATTACAACGTAACTTAAAATAATAATAGTAATAACAGGTAACCTCTTTTCAGTAACAAACATTGTTGACCCTTTCCTAAGTTGAGAAAACAATTAATGACAGGTCTTTGAACTGAAATACTATTTCATCTTTGGCATTAATCTAATATGGCTTAAAACATCCTAGTGCTGACACAATAGCCAATTTTACCTTTTTACTCTCCTGACTTTTTATTTCTTCTGAATAGATATAGAATTAGTCTTAAGTTGCTAGAGATTGGGGAGATTAGATCACACGTTTTGACACAAGACTAACAAGGGCTGGCTACGTATGTTAAAGCAAGATTGATTGCCTTATTTTTTGTAATGCGAAGAACAATAATTACTCCGGTAATCCTCATTGGTTTGGTTGAATGGGTTATAACTTTTCTGAAATAATATACCTTTTATTCGGTATTTACAGCAGATTTATTATAAACTGAAGAAATGTCGCAACGAATGAGGGGCTAGTATGGTAAAATGGTACCGTTCTTGCAGTGCAATAGTACTGTGATAGTATCGCATGCAAAATAATGCTGGAGTATACGTAGGCTCTTGAATATGGTTTGAAGAAGAATTTATGTCCATGAACTTCGATGAAGGAAGAAAAAAATGCGTATGGTGGAAGTATTAAAACTTAATAGACTCTTAAACCTAGTTGTGGCGAGGATACGGTAAAATATTGGAAGATGGGTGTCAGGATTTTCAAATTTGTAACCGTGAAATGACATAAGGGAAGGTAAAAGTAATGGAAAGATTTAGTTGGACAATGTAGGGTGTGTATAAATTCATTTGTCAGAAACGACTACACATTTGGGATCATTATTGGGACATTATTGGGATTAAATCATGTGTGGATCAGACAAGAACTTACCGTTATTGGTGGAAAACCTTATAAGATGAATTTGATCGTCTGAAGCGTATTTGAAGAAAACTCTTATGCTTCCTGGCGTATCATCTGCCTGAATGCTTCTCGAGTTTTCATCCATGTTAGGCTCTCCATAAACGCCGACGTTTCGATGACCTACTCGCTCATCGTCTTCATTGCCCTGAGTCGATCACGAAGCGTCGCGACGCTTCGGTGGAGACGGAGAGCTTAACCCGGATGAAATCCTGAGAGGAATTCACGCAGATAAAGTTTATTTAATAACTTTTTGCGTGCGTTTTTATGTTCGACAACTTTTGAACAGGAACCGTGTTGTTTTTATGAATCCAGCCTTCAATGTCATCGCTGTGTGGCCATGGTGACAAAAGTATCCAAAAATCTCTATACAATTGATCACCAATATTGCATTTGAATGTCTACAAAATTTCTAATATTTCCAAAACTTTCAAAATTAGCTTTAACCTGATATAATCAACAATACTTGATCCAAAATCATTAAATTGGTGATCGTCTATCATGAATATTTAACATTCATTGTTATTGAGGCTGAGTTAATAATTCATTCGTTTTTGATTAGCATGTTACCATCAGTAACTTCACAAATAGTATCAGAACTTTCCTGTAACTAAACTTCTGTGGATTGTAATTAATTATCCATCCGTAAATAAGTCGGTCATTATTTTATTATTGATGGTGAATCCCAGCCGCAGATGTTAGCTAATACGAGGTATGTTCAAAAACTTGAAGGACAGTTTCAATTCGGCGGCGACAATTTACTTCTTTGATATTTGCGTTGCTCATTTGAAAGCTACAACCCTGATAAGTAAAGTCATGCTGTGTTTCTGATAGCTATATTTTGGTTTGGAGCTACAGAAGTTATTATGGAAGTGGATTTTTAGTCCGCTGAGACTTGTCGACAATGAATAGTCTCACAAAACAACATTTCTATGTGATAGTCTCGTTTTAGACTTGCCAATCTGGCAATGTAAACATCTAAAATGTTGTTAATAACTTTCGAAGAAGATGTTGGGTAGGCGTTATGAGTGGTATTTAAGTTTAAAAAGGGAGAATATTTGCAGATGATTCACGAAAAGAAAGACATTCAAAATTAACTGATAATGATTATGTAGACCACTAGAGGTTTTTTGTGCGTTATAATTGACAATTAACAGCCAGAGAACTTGTGTGAAGGATATCTTCCATGGTTCGCGAGTTTACTTTGTAGAATTTCATGATAATACGAGAGTAAAATCGAGTACACTTAGTTCATCCTCACAATTTATTTGTTACAGCCCGACCGGTTACAACACAGTCGTGTCATTTTCAAGGGTCAAATACAGAGCTCTCTTGTGGCGGTTCCTATTTATATTGTATCCAGAGGAGATGGGGGAGGACTTAGAATGGTATATGGGTTGGGGGTTTTAGGAAGGGGAGAGGGGAAAGAATGACGAGAGTAAGGGGGCTTTGAAGTTCTGGTTGGGCAACATTCTCTTGGGGGAGGGACGGGAACCAGGTAGAGAGCAGAAGGATGTAATGGGACCACCTCGTTGAGTAACCTCTTACCATAATTTTTGGCATGTGCTAAGATTTCAAAGTTCTCAATAAAATCCAGCTTTGCGCCTTTGTCACGTACATGTAAAGAATTAACTTGATGAAAATGATGATGTTAAGAATCCGACACATGATGAAAATTTCATAAATGGCTAGCTAAAACAGGTTTGTTATTACACATAATCAAATATTTAATATGTTCTTTTGTTCTAACCCTAAAATCACGTCCCGTTTTTCCCACATAAAAACAACCACAGCCATTTGTATCACAGTATAACTTATACACACCACTTTTGTCTTCCGAGTTAATGTTGTCCTTAGAGTTAAAAAGGATACCACCAAGAGTTGAAGAATTATAAAAACGCTGGATGCAATATAAATAGGAATCGCCAAAAGAAAGCTCTGTATTTGACCCTTGAAAATGACACGACAGTGTTGAAACCGGTTGGGCTCTACCAAATAATTTGTGTGGATGAACTAAATGTATTCGATTTTACTCTCGTGTTTTGTGAAGGAGTTTAAAATCTGAGTTGAACCGAAATCAGAACTACAATCTGAAGTTTTGAAAGGTGTCCCTGAAAAAATCGGAAGGAAAACGCCTAAACTTTTGAGAGCCGTCCTCGTTTCTTCATCACTGCAGTGTGCCCATTTATTTAACCATCTAAACGCATGAGTTTGTGTTAATGAATCAACTTCCGTTTTCCTCAAGCCGTATTGCTCACCGGACTTGAGCCCCCTCCGTCGTCTTTTTCCTGTTTCCGTCTTAAATAAACGCGGGAAGGGATGTGATTTAAGACAATTCAAAAAACAGAATAAAATTCGACGACGGCGCTATTTTCCAACCCGGAAGCTGCGCTGTTTCCTGAAGTGAAAAAAGACGCCGAGAAAAGTAATGCGACGGAAAGATAAGTACTTTGAATGTTATCAAATGGAATGAACTTCAAATATTCTTAAGAATAAAAAAAATCAGTCTTGGTTATATTTAAACAGACCTCATACGAGGAAAATAGCTTTATTTGTTCGTCATTTCTCCGAACGTGGCGATTGATTATTTTCATTGTCTCTTGTACATTTATTTTATCTTGCTATAAATATGTGGAATAAAAAACTGTTGCTGCGAGACCCACTCCTTTCACAAATGGTACGGTTTTTAGGTGAGGATGTAACTCTTCTTAAAGCCTTAAAGCCATTACGGGTGCCAGAGAAAGCTGTACTGCAGGATGCGATATTTTGGAAGGATAATGGCATTATTTCCCAGGAGTATAGGTATGGGAGGTGGGGCTTTTAAACTCCCGAGAGGTGTTCAGTAGTTTTCTGCTGGCGTTCATAAATTCTTCGCCCCATTATCTGTAGAACATGCTTGATGATGATTACGGGAGAGGAAGAAAAAAAAATTGCATAGCTCCCAACATTCGTGTCTTTGGTACGTTTCAGATTGTCCTTAGCGACAATGCAGTGAAAAATTCTATCTATCTCTATCTGGCATTTACATGGTTTTCTTTGTCTCGGGCGGGAGAGAATGGAATTTATTTTTATGGTGATTTCGGAAAATAGTGCTCCTGAAGGGTTACCCTGTCTACTAAATGCCCCCGCGGCGGTTGGGGAGAGGGCATTAAGAGACCATTGATTGACTGGCGCCCTGCTCAGGGTATATTCGCTCCATTAAACCTCGCTCCCACGGGTCTCCCTCCCCCTCTTTCCTCCCTCGCGGAAGATGCATAGTAATGGCTGTTATTGTGACAGTTTCGCATTCCGAATCATCAAATGTTCGAGTTCAATTTGACTGATCGCCTCCGTTGGGGGTTGCGGGTTATTATTTTTTTTCTCCATGCCATCACAATGACCAACAAACCATACGCGTTCGGTTCGCGTTCGCGTTTATGTATGGGGTGCGTTCCTTGTTTAGCTGTGCGAGGGCAACAGTTAATTTGGTCGCACTCGAGTGCTTTCTCTTCAATTAGTGAATGTGACATCCACTTGTCTGTACGTGGCATATAAATTGACGACGTGATTGTGATTAACTGGCTAAGATTGCGAAGGGTACTGTAAATGTCATTGGTTTGTCCTTGGAAAATTTATAATGTTACGCAACAATTCTCCGCTTTTAGGGTAAGAATTTCGCTCGTGGGCCATTTGTTGTAGCCTTTTTTTTCTCCCATTGTGTTGTATTCACTTGTACCCATGAATATTTGGTACTACATAATGTCCTCTGCTAGCTATGCACGGTAAAAATTTCAGGAATCACGTAATTCAAGGCAGCGAACGCGCCTCTGCCAAAACTGCATCACATAAGCTACAGAATATCAGTTTTTCAGGCAGTAGCTTGAAGTTATGGGTGTTAAAGTGCTGCTGTAAAGAGTTTTTATATTTACCTTCACCGACGATAGCGTTCTAATCTATTAAAATAGTTAATATTTATTTTCCTCGTAAATGGTTAATTGCTGAACCATGATTATATCTTGGACATCTTCCACTCCACCTTCGTAGTCTGTCGTAGGCATATAAACCTGCACCACAACAGAATGGTATCTGCTGGCATTGCGTCGATTTTTACCAATACTATTCTTTCCCTGAATAACAGTAGGCTCTTTACACGCATTCCGGCACTCTTCCTGATATTCTTCCTGAGAACTATATTTACTCTAGCATTACCATTTAAAAATATTATGTGTATTATCCTTCAACTTCCACACCACAAGTCTCCTTCTTTGGGCTACTTCATTTCGCTGGTTAGGCCTGGGCCTGGACACATTCTCAGCATTCCCATCTTCAGGTTCACCTATCTTCCGTAGGTCTAAAGAGATCACGCGTTCTAGATTCTTACAATAAATTACTTATAAAATTGACTGATGTACTCACTCAGGTAGTCAGCACACGGAAATGTGAATAGAGGACTATTTTACCTCCGGAATATATTGCTCGAGAGGGTTCCATCACGGCGTAATAATGAAAATAAAACGAAAAAATTCAGAAGAGAAAAACCTTAAAACTGCCACTTAACGTACGGATGACATAAGGTTGACTAAATTTGATGCATTCAAGAGCGTTTGAACACCTCGTAAATACTTAACGTGTTCGTATGGTGGAAAAAACTGGATAGCAAGTTGGTTAATTAATTTTACGTCCCGTCATTTATTTTAACTCTTCTGGATTAGGCCAGTTATGGATCGGAGAGGAATTCAAGTAACAGAATGGGGGTGTGATTTAAAAAGGCATAGGGAAGATTAGAACGAGATCAGCAAATGCTCTGATGGGAAATATATTACTTCATTGAAATTCTAATGATTATAAAAGTGTATCAGTTGAACCTTAGAAACAATATCATCAGATGTATTTTAATTCTCACTTAAACTTTACTGAGTGTTATACATTGATGAACTCTTCTCGGGCTCTACACCGGGTGAGTGAATGTAATGTTGCCGACGTTTCGGGTAGCGACTCGTTACCCATCCTCAAGGCAAATGTCACGTAACTAGACCGTCCGTTGGTTTTATACGGACGCTGGCGGTGGGGGATTGGTCGAGCCCCGATTGTTGAGCTGGAGGACCGTTGACCGTTGAACTTTGGCCGTTGACCGTTGGCCTCGCTCTGTAAACCTGTATTCTCTTTAGGATTCTATTCCATGAGCTGCTGATGGTATAGCCCGAATCCCGATTTACGTTCCTCCTCTCCATTTTTATTTCTATCGCTTCCTTTGTCAAGCGATCCCAAAATTTGTCCGAGCGCCAGATAACCCTCGTATCGTCCCATTTAATGCGATGGTCTAGACTGAGGCTATGTTCAACTATCGCTGATTTCTCCGGCTGTCCGAGTCGAAAATGTCTTCGATGTTCCTTCAGTCGAGTGGAAATCGTTCGACCTGTCTCTCCCACATAGACTTCGCCACATTCACAAGGTATTTTATAGACCCCCGGAGTCATGAGGCCGACTGGGTCCTTCGCTCTCACGAGACGATCCCTTAAATTGGGCAATGGTCTGTGAATGGTGTCGATGTTAAACCTCTTCAAAACCCTCGAAATTTTTCCAGATATCGTAGAAACATATGGCAAAACGGCTCTGGCTGTCGGTTTGGTGTGTTCATTCTCTGTAACTGAAACCCTTGAAAAGTTAGAGGACCTCTTGAGAGCCAAGGAAATTTGCCGCTCACCATATCCATTCTGTCGGAAGGTTTTTCTGAGGTGGTCTAATTCCATAGGAAGATTTTCTTGGTCGGAAATAGCCTTTGCGCGATGTATTAGTGTGGAGAGGACCGCGCTGCGTTGAGAGGGGTGATGATGACTGAGGCCGTTCAGGTAGAGATCCGTATGCGTCGGTTTACGGTAAACGCTGTGTCCAAGTTTGCCATTTTCCTTCCGGTGGATAAGGACATCGAGAAAGGCTATCATATTGTTCTTCTCCGTTTCCATTGTAAATTGGATATTGGGATGCTGGTTGTTCATATGCTCCAAGAACGATGCAAGAGTGTCCGGTCCATGAGGCCATATGATGAACGTGTCATCCACGTATCTGTAAAAGCACTTGGGTCTTAACGGAGCAGTAGTAAGGGCTCTTTCCTCGAAATCCTGCATGTAAAAATTCGCAATGGCCGGTGACAAAGGGGATCCCATCGCAACTCCGTCGGCCATTTCATAGAATCCACCGTCATACTTGAAGAATGTGGACGTTAATGTATGGTGGAATAGCTTCAACGTTCCGCTGTCAAATTTTTCTTCCAGTAGCTTGAAGGTATCGGAGAGTGGAACACGGGTAAAAAGGGAAACAACGTCAAAACTAACCAAGATGTCTGTTGGTTCCACCCGAAGGTTAGTCAAAATACCCACGAATTCAGAAGAGTTCTTAATATGGTGTTCACAGACACCCACATAAGGTGACAAAATTCCTGTAAGGTATTTGGCTAGGCTGTAAGTAGGAGATCCGATGGCACTCACAATGGGTCGTAAAGGAACACCTTCCTTGTGTATTTTCGGAAGCCCGTAGAGTCTAGGAGGTGCTGGTGCCTGTGGGTAGATATTCTTAAACGTTTCTTCCCGGACGCCTGACTTTTTAATCAAAGAAACCGTCTTCCTCGCTATAGTCTCCGTGGGATCACAATTTAACTTCCGGTACGCTCGATCCTTAAGTATTTCACAGATCTTATGGTGGTAATCTGAAGATCTCAAAATGACAGTAGCGTTTCCCTTATCTGCGGGTAAAATTTTAATCGCCTTGTTGTCACGCAGGGCTCGAAGTGCGGACCTCTCTTCCCTTGAAATATTCGATTTTGGGACCACGGACTTCTTCAGAATCATGGAAACTTCGTCCCTTGCCTCCTCCGCCAAATCTCTTGGGAGCTTCCGAATCGCCTGTTCCACTCCACCAATAAATTCCACGTACGGAATGGATCTAGGTGTTGGCGTAAAATTCAGTCCCTTTGAAAGGACGGATAAGGTAGGTTGGTCAAACTTCTCACATGTCAGGTTGATCACTAACCGTTTGCGGTCCAAGGGAGCGACAGAAGATTTAGAAGAAGGGAGCCGTTCATACTTGCACTTCTGTCTTTCTGTTTCACTCCTCAAAAGGACTTCACCCATGGCTGAAGTAATGATGTCAATGTAATTCCAATCCAACGATGAGAGTAAGTTTGCAAGGCGAAGATGGAGGGATAGCAAACTCCTGGCGTTGACATCAAGCAATCTTCTTTTGTCAGTGTTATACAGCCATATGCAATCTTTAGCCTTCCTTAATTAATTGGGCCTGAATCAGTGTTCTGCCTTTCTGGTATCATTTTTAGTGACGGAGGATTAGTGTATCGCGCGCTTTTCTGTAAAAACTTTCGTAGCAGTGAATGTGCTGTAGTTTTTGATTTCCGGGATACTCCTACTACTCATGTTTGTCGTATGATGATTTTTTGAACTCATTGTGGAATACATCTTCAGATAAGTAAACAATGGCGTATCCGTTTGGGCTCTTTATTTTTTAACAAACACTGCTTACATTCAGCGAGCGATAGGGCGGTCTTACATTCTCCAACGCAAAACACCGTATCAATATTGAAAAAGCCTACGTGGTTGCGAGAGGAAAGTTCAACCTCTCTCAGCTAGATCGTGAGGACATTTAAATAAAAAGACAAATGTTGAACTTTATTCGGCGCGTGATGGAGTTCGCCAACCAGCAATCGGAAACGGTTGACTTTCGAAATGACGGCGCCAGCCTATAGAAATGTGTAGACACCTGATTCAAGACGCTCTTTACGAATACATGCAAACGAATACGGCTTGGTTAATTGAATTAAAGGTATATCCTTCAGTGATACGAAAAACAAGTATATAATTGGTGAGGTTTTAAGGTTTTCATACAAATTTTCATTTTGATAGTAAAAACCCCGTAATCTCTTTTCTTAAGCATACAAAAGTTTGATATTCATTCAGGGGACTTGGAATTTCCGCCGATTCCATTTTTTTGTATTTCCTATTATATTATCATCATCAGTCAACATTGCTAGGTTTGTTTGGTCACTACTCGATTATCCTATCAGCTAACCTCTTCATATTTGGGTAATTCTTCTCTTTCACATCCTTCACTACCTGCCATTCCTCTGCCATTCTTCCCGTTTCCTATAGTACTATGAGCTGATTCCAGTATTCTACAGAATACTCCACTAACCACTTTGAGTGTACAAGGCAGATTTTTAAAAAAGTGCAAGAAGTCACCGTTAATACGTGACGAAAATTTGGCTAAAAGCGCAGATATTGTAGTGATTATAGTTATGAATAGCACAAATGAATAATTGTGCCCGAATCTTAAATGGAACGCTGAATATATGATTAGAAAACCCTAGGCTTAGGGGAAGAAGGATAAGTGTAGTTTGGCTGCCGAAAAGGTTTGGTTTTAGAGGACGATCACGAAGTATTCATAGAAATAAAAATGAACGATTGGTAGCAGGAAGCTATGGTTGGGGAAGAATGAGGTTTTAAAGGGAACTTCTGCAGAGCGGATAAGAGAATGAAAAGGTAGCTTGGATTTGAAATCAGTGATTGGAGAAACGTATTAAACATGGGCAAATAATGTCAAGGCTGGGGATTTAAGATGGAGGAGAACATCATAGTGCATGGAAGGCATTTTTCAGATGAAATGCGGCGTTTATAAATGCTCATTTATACTTCGTTCCATATCTAAGATTGGATTGGAGTTGTGGGTAGAACTCTGTGCCCGGATGACGCGCTCTATTCCAAGGGCTTGAGTTCAAATCCCAGTATTTACAGATTTTACCTGAGCCTATCGATTTCTACTCAAGTGTCATGTGAGAGGATTTTTAGTTCCCTACTCTGCCCTTCGGTCGTGACGTATTAAACTGTGTGGAGCCATTGGTACTTTTCGTTAAAATCAGGATAACGCTGACTGAAAAATCCTGCCTGTACCCAAAAAAAATTGTAAAAGTATCGTAAAAAGTAATAATAACTTTAACTGTCCGCATTCTCCCCAGAATAGCAGTAACCATTGCTGATATATTACCAAAGATAGAATACTAATCGTAATTTTCTGAATATTTTAAAAGTTTTTAATCCGGATGTAATATACACTTCATTTATCTTGCCGTGCTACGTATGTAAGTACTTTTATCTTTACATTTCATCAGTCATTCTCCCCTTCAAAATGATTAAGAAAATTTAATTGCATATGCAGATATTCGGTAAACCTATATAAAAGTGGAGATCATTGCCTTTGACTATGTACAGTGAAGGACGTAAGGGTTTGGTCATGGAATGAATTTCCGAGATTCACGCTTGGTTTCTTAGCTCAGGATTTTGATGGTTAGTGGCTTCCGTGCGTGACTCTTGTTCCTCTCGAGACTCTCCAAGTGCATATAATTTCCATTAACGATGAGCACTCTTAGGGAAATTCCCACATGGATAAAGAGATCCTCGAATTACACGCCCACCACTCGAAAATGGCCCATTAGGTCGAAGTCCGGCTTAAGCATCTCGCTGGAGGCCAATAAACTCGCTGCTGGATCTCCTAATGCGAATCCAAATATTCTCGCCGCACCCAAGTATGGGAACGACCCAGAAGTTTTCTCTTCAAACTTGGGTTAGTAGCGCCCAAGGCACGGCAACATTTGCGTGTCCATGGTGACAAATCTCCCTTTCATAGTTACTGTCTTGGCACTAATTTTATGTTCCGTATTTTCGTTACTTTTGGGTGAAGACGATAAGTTCATAGATAAAACCTTCAGTTCTCTTATTGAAGATCATAGCCAACCTTCCCTCGAACCAAGTGTGGCAAACTTTTGAGGTGGGGCCTGCCCCTCACAACTATAGAAAAATTATTCGAGAACCGTGACGATATTTTACAATCAAGGGGATTCAAAGTTTAATGTCATCATCATCATCATTGGTCAACAATCCTAGGATTGGTTTGACGCAGCTTTCCACTCGATTCTTCTATCGGCCAACCTTTTCATTGTGACGTAATTTTTCTCTTTTACACTCTTCACAACCTGTTTCATGTATCTCATACGAGGCCTGCCTTTTCCAATCTTCCCGTTCACTTTTCCCTCGACGATAGTCTTCATCAGGCCATCGTGTCTCAAGATATGGCCGATTAAGTTTTCCCTTCTTCTTTTTAGAGTTGTCAGCAGGCTTCTCTTTTCTCCTACTCTTCTTAGCACTTCCTCGTTACTTACTCGGTCGATCCATTTAATCTTCAGCATACTTCTGTAGCACCACATTTCAAATGCTTCTACCCTTTTCTTCTCCGCTGCTGTCATCGTCCATGATTCACTGCCGTAAAGAAAAATACTCCAGATGTATGTTCTGATGAACTGTTTCCTTACTTCTATGCTTGTATTTCCTGCTGTAAGTAGGTTCTTTTTTTGAAAGAATGCCCTCTTTGCCTGGGCTATTCTACTCACTATTTCTTTCTTGCTTCGTACATCGTTGGTTACTCTGCTTCCCAGGTAACAGAACTCTTTCACCTCTTCCAGTTTCTGTTTTCCTAGTTTAACGTTGGTTTTGGCCTCTTCTTTCTTGCTGCACACCAATATCTTAGTCTTCTTCTTATTTATCTTCAGCTGATATCTGGCCATAGTCGTTTCCATGCTACAAGTTTAATGTAACAAGTGAAATTATTTATTATGTATTTATGAAAATAAGAAAAAAATACACAACGATTTCTCTCATTGGTTTTAACAGTATGCTCAATGATCTTGCATTTTCGGAGTAAGTGTTTGTATATCCGGTTTGTATGATAGGCACAATTTAACGTTGGTGTAAGTAAATGAAGAATCTATTATTCGTTTAACCCTGCGGATCTCCGCTTGGGCATGTGGCAGGGGAAGTTATTCCATTTTAAACTTGCCTTATCAACCTCCAGCCTTCATGGAAAACGGAAACCCTTTCCTGCTTCCGTCCATCTCAGCGTACCCAGTGTCAGTGCATCTCTCTCTCGAATACTCCTTCGCTTCTCATGACTCCTTGGCTGACTTTTTTGAATTTAACCAACCAGCTTCCTCTCGTACAAGTCATACGCAGTTATGTTACGTATTCATGTTTTCGTGAACCTTTCCTCCCGATTCTTTACGTGAAGACCCAGTCGTAGTTTTCATTTTCTCTAACTTTGTTTTTATGGCCAACGCCATTGATCTCCTAATGCCCCTATTGTGGAACTCATTTCTTCATCCAAAATAATCCCAGGACAAGAAAATTCTTTCAAATGTCTAACACTTCGCCTTAAAATGTATTCTAGTCATTCAACCTTTTGGCGGAAAAAGTTTATTTTTGGCGCATTTGCCTACTTTCCGTACTGTATTGAGATAGGATTTTTTAAAAATACGACGTTGTGACATATTCCAATCTTTAGAGTCTGGAAGCTCGTTTACGGCTTGATATGTCATACTTGTACCCCACTTGTACTATTTTTTTCATTCGTACCATACGAGCAGCGGGAAATATTAGGCACTCCATTCTGGTACCTTAATTCCCTTTGTTATAGCCCCACATTTTAGGTTAATTTACTCTCGAGTTATTTGGATTCGGAGAATATTATAATGTAAAATCATGATAATATTCTGCAAATCCGGTAGATTTGTGGAGTATCCCTACTTGCCCCTACTTGGCGTAACCAAGTTTCCAAACTTAAATAGTTTCTTAAATAGTTTAAACGTAATCTTCATATCATTGGCCTCGCTTCATCTCTTCTGAAACGTCTATTTTTTCTGCTCTCAAACTCGTGCACTTAACATTAGTCTCTTTATTCATCCTCACATCTCATTCTAATTTCTTTAACCAACCGTCATTCACTTCCTGCCATGCTTAGTACTTATTCATATTGGTTACATTGCATGTAAAATTTACATTCTGGGCTTCCAAGTAAAATCCTGTTTTATAAATCAGGACATTCATAAGCGTTACCCTTAAAATAAAGTAGTTCGCCAGTTGATGCTATTGACTTTGGTCAATATTTGTGATATAGGTGAAGTTTCTTCTCCTAGGCTGTTGACATGAAATGTGAGGATACTTGGTTTCTTGTATCGTAATAAATCCTATGAAAGAACGAGCAGATCCGTTCAGATTGGCAGGCCACAATTTCTTAGGTGACTTCTGCGATTTATAGCGTTAAATGATAAACTTCTTTCCCTACGGATCTCCGCTTGGGCATGTGGCAGAGGGAGTTCTTTCATTTTAAACTTGCCTTATCAACCTCCAGCCTTCATGGAAAACGGGAAACCCTTTCCTGCTTCCCTCCATCCTAGCGTACCAAGTGTCAGTGCATCTCTCTCTCTCTCTCGAATACTCCTTTGCTTCTCATGACCCCTTGGCTGACTCTTTTGAATTTCACCAACCAGCTTCCTCCATTACAAGTCATACGCAGTTATGTTACGTATTCCAGTTTTCGTGAACCTTTCCTCCCGAGTCTTTACGTGAAGACATTCTTTACAAATGTAGCGTACACAAACATGATGATTGCGAACAACTGAGTCACAGTCGGTCGGTATCATCATGTTTGTGTACGCTACATTTGTAAAGAATGTCTTCACGTAAAGACTCGGGAGGAAAGGTTCACGAAAACTGGAATACGTAACATAACTGCGTATGACTTGTAATGGAGGAAGCTGGTTGGTGAAATTCAAAAGAGTCAGCCAAGGGGTCATGAGAAGCAAAGGAGTATTCGAGAGAGAGAGAGAGATGCACTGACACTTGGTACGCTAGGATGGAGGGAAGCAGGAAAGGGTTTCCCGTTTTCCATGAACTTTTGAATGATGATACCGACCGACTGTGACTCAGTTGTTCGCAATCATCATGCCACACTTTTACTTTAATACAATTTTGTATTTCCCCATTTTCTGTTTGTCGGGCCGATATGACACAGTAATAACTTAATTTTCACTCAAAGGATGAATTACTGAAAAAAATAAGCACGAGCTCCGCATTTGTTCTCCCTTGTCCGTCTCCATCGATTTATCCTCTTCTTGAATTAATTCGCGCACAGGGAATTAATTCCCGTGTAGCGAACGAGTAACTAGCGTGCAGGGAGTGTGAACTTGTATGTAGAGCTGTGGAGGATGAGAAAACCAGAGACTTTTAGGAAAGTTTTAGGCAAAATCTCTTCTTCTTCTTCTTCCAAAGCACTACTTCTGACATTTGAATAGCGCCTGAAACACGGTGAATGGGAAATATATGCTCAACTTTACGACTCTAGAGGTAGTATTGCGTCTATTGGGGCCCTTAGAACGTGGCTGGTTAGGGAAGTAGGTTGCAAGAGTGATGGTAAAATAGTGGTGTGGTCGGATTCGAAGAATCTGATTGGAGCATGTTGGAACGATCAGAAGCTTATTTATCTATGCAACTTCAATTCTCAGTGACCGGAAATGTGAATGCTTTTATAGCCTGTTACAAATGGGGAAGAACTATTGGACGCTGTGTTCTTTACAAATGTAGCATACACCTGTGTATCGTCTTCAGTTTTTAAGACAGAATATAGGGCGTAAAGGAACCAGCGCAACAAGTTCACCGAGGAGACTCCATCCACCGTACCGTCATATAAGGTTTTCCTTGTGGACATATCTCTTATGGTGAAAATGGGAGCATGGTTAATTAAGTGAGGACTGTAGATGTAATAAGGGAGTCGGGATTCAATTCAGGACCAATGTTATAAAACTAATTGTGAAATTGAGCGTGATGCGTGATGAAAATATCTTTATTGCTTAGTGTTTCCTCCGATTAGGCACTTTTCATTATATGGTGTGGGTTAGGCTACCCGTTACTTCACCATTGGATTAACTTTGAATGAATGACCATGAACCTTCTAGAATTAATCAGTAGATTAATTTCGATAAAATTTTAAAATTTCTAAATTCTATTATGTAAAACACCTACAGGTGTACTAATCCTTTATGCTCATCTTTACATTATTTGAGAGAAGGCTAGACGGTTTATAATTAATTGCCTCGTTCTCTTCTTCGTTTCTATAAGTAACTTCATGCGCATAGTGTTTGCGTCAACACAAGAATTTATTGAACTGCGTACCTTATACGAGTGAGACACCTTGTACCTGCCAGCAGGATTCATCACTTTTTAAGGGTTTTCTATGCCACACCGGAACTAGACTTGCGGCTGCTCGATGCATATAGGTACAAGTTTAATTTTTCTTGTTCAATATTAAATTTTATACCCACCGTACGAAGCAGTTGATACAGCAAAAATTAATGCTTTATAAGTGTGGAAACGCAAGATTTCTTTTTACAATTTTACGCCATTATAGAGTGACGGCATCTGGGATGAGATTGAAGGACACTGGTCCGGGAATGCTTTTTCAAGTATTCTCAGTTCTTAAGTGCTCTGGTGTTCCCTTGGCTCCTTTTCGGGTACTCACGAAAGCCCGCTTGAATGGGTCCCACAAGAGAGGTGACGAGGACCCCTGCTCTTCTCGATCGTCCTCTTCATCCTTATGACCGTCCCACCTCATTAGGGAAGGAAAAGACCGCGGGCCGGAAGAGAACTTGGATGAGTTCGCGGACACATCGTCAGTGTTTGTGTGCCAAGGGGAACGTCTTTGGGGTGCCAGAGGATGGTTTTCTAAGTTGCCCGTGGGGAAGGAGGGGAGATAGGAGGTCCCAAGAATTCAATGCCTGGGATTTGTCGGAAGAGCGACCATTGCTGCTTTGAAGGACGATGAATGAAGCATTTCATGCGGGGCATCTTCACCTTGTAGGTCCAAGCTTAAGGACGCAGAGCATGATCCAAGTGAAAGAAAATAAATGAGCGACGTAGGACGAAACTAATCTGAAGGACACTCGAGGAGTATTTTGATTTAATCTTAGGAAATGAAAGAGCATAAATGTCTGGAGAAATTTGTCCATGAGATCAGCGGTTGATTATTGTTTTTACTAATGTGGTACCAGTGGACTACGTTAAAATGTATGATTTTTTCGAATCTTCATGTGAATTGCCATTTATTGACAAGTAGTTTATAATTTTTACGATTTAATGACTTCATCACATGGCATATTTTCTGTCAGGAAACTTGGCACTGAATGGAAAAAGAATGTTATGTGATAAATTTACAGAATTTTTCGAAACATTTAGATATTACTGCTCCTGAATATGCATTGAAGAGTTGTTCTTAAGTATGTAATCATGAATTTAGAGAGTAACGCTGGTCTTTCACGTGTTTATTTCTTATTGGTAATACCAGCATAGGCAAACTTGATAGGTTCTATTATTCTCAGAATAGACTTTCGAAAGTTTTCATGCTACGGCCTTAATTTTCGTAGTAGCTGTATACTTAAAGGCCTAATGACCTAAAACTCCGTACTCTTCATTTTACGTTGATGAGTTCAAATTCAAGGCACTTATGCAACCAACGTACTGATTTTATGTTTAATTTGTATTTTAATGTATTTATTTATAGATACATCCATTACTCTTTGTAGGCAATATTATCTCTGATACTTTTGATAGCTTGTATGCTGCTGTAATTATTTGTGCAACTTACGTTTATCAATGTCAGAGAGAATTTATTATGATATCTTGCGATTCCTTAAAATCCATTTTAATGACGATTAATTTCTTAAGAATATCAAACAGTTATTCAGAAATGGAGAATTTTCGAATAATGATTCATAATCACGATCTTGCACAAATTTTTCCCAGTCATTTCTGATTGTAAATTATAGCGCTGTTGCACGCTGTGTATCAAGTGGAATATTTTCATATTTAGAGCATGTGTTGGTAAGTAATTAAGATCATTTAAAGAATATTATTCTTGTAGTTTAGCTGGGATGATTAGGTAAATGAAGGGAAGAGAAAAGACGAAATTAAAAACACCATCATCATTAGTCATCAATCCTCAGATTCACATTAATTGCCATGAGGAAAAGTCACCTGGACCGGGAATCGAACCACGGACATTTGGCTTTCCGGGCCACTGCGCAGACCACTACGCTACCCAGGATCCTTAATTCTCATGGCAATTTTACCGAGGTTCACGGTACTAGATTTTGAGCCCTCGCGGTCCATCAAGGATGGCAACGCAAGGGAGAAAGGGTTTCAAAGAAGACATGACCAATGGTGAACCCCATCTAGCGCTAAAGCCGCGCTTGGCGGTAAATGTAGGATTTAAAAAAAAATTGGTAGATGGACCGCGAGGGCTCAAAATCTGGTACCTTGAACCTCGGTAAAAATTGCCATGAGAATTAAGGATCCTGGGTAGCGTAGTGGTCTGCGCAGTGGCCCAGAAAGCAAAAGGTCCGTGGTTCGATTCCCGGTCCGGGTAAATTTTTTCTCATGGCAATTAATGTGCATTTCACCGCCGTTCACGCGGAAGGAATAAAATATCCTACAAATACTCAGATAGGTTTAGCGCTGCCCTCCACTGAGATCTTCTATCGGCTAATCTCTTCATATTTACGTATTTCTTCTCTTTCACATCCTTCATCACTTGTTCCATATGTCTCGCACGAGGCCTTCCTTTGCCATTCTTCCCAGTTAAATACGAATGTGGATAAATTGTTACATCACATGTGTATCATTTACATCAATTGTTACATGTGGATAATATCTAATATCAAGCATTCCTACGACTTAATTCATCTTGATCTACATATAAATTGGTAGATCAGCTATTTTGCCGATAGAAGGTGAAGCTTTCGTTATCAAATAACAAGGAGTGTTGATAATAGTTTCGTTGCTATTCACATACCTGTTTCTTTTTTGCTCAGTAAATATTTATATTTATCGATTCTGAGCCTGGTCTTTGTGACTAGGTCGGTAGCGCGCCGGCCTTATTACCCAAAGGTGCGGGTTCTAACCCCGCCTCACACATTGGTGCCATGTTTGTATTAGGTAAAAAATTAGGCTGCACGGTGCGATTAACACTTGTTAGATGAGAAACTAAAAACCTAATGTAAAGATACTAATTCACTAGTACACGATTCAGAGTGGCCTCATAGGTAATTTTCAGCCACATCCTCCTGGCAAGCCAGTACCAGCCATCTTAGGTGAAACGCAAGTGATTCTCTGATTTCATCAAGTTTATTCCTGATTTTAGTTTTGGAATCCTGGGGGAAAATAATCGTTCAAGTACATTGCCTCGTCCGAACACTATCCTCGTACGGGCTGGAAGTTGGATGACAGGCTCTTCTTAAAAACGTTTCTTATGATCTCGGATGTTGAATGGGCAAGCTCAATCGAAACGGCGTAATTTATGCCTTCGCTTTGGCAAGAATTAGGTAAACTATTGGTATCGGTTATCGTACGTGATGGGATAATGAATAGTTTAAGGATAAAGATTGGGTGTGGGTTGGCGGAGCGGAGGAGTTATACTCTGTGCACGATTTTGGTCGAGTGGAGAGAAGGATGTTTTTTAACGAGGGAGTGGTGTGGGAGTAGTCGCAGGTGGAAGCTAAGTTATATTTCTCGGGGGAGAGATTCAAAGGAGGGGAAAGGTGCATGCTCTCCCCCTCCCCCTCGTAACTGTTCCGTCCCTAGACTCTCTTTTCTTCTCGCTCCATCCTCCTTTCTTTCTCTTCTTCATTTTACTTCGTACGCCTCGAGACTCACTCCCGTGCGACCTCTTGTATCCCCTAACGTGCCTCGGCTCTTGGAGTTATTTCGCCTCTCGTATGATGCTTCTCCTTTCCTGCCGTTTTCCTTCTCGTTCCCTGGTCTTCGTAAAACATGTGCCACGTCGAACAGACTTCATTAAACGGAGAGTTGGGAAGCTTGATGTCGAAGTGAAGGAAGGGTGCTATTTCATATTTTCTTTTCATCCCTGGAATGCTTAGTGAGCGTAAGGGACCTGTTTTAAAATATTCAGTTAATAGAGTTGATATATTACGGTAAAATTTTCCTCTGGAGTCTTTTGACAGTAATGATTTGTGTTTAAAATATGGCTATTACTAATTATGATTGGCGGCCCTCTGTTCAATCGTATTGTAAGTCACTACAGGGCGTTGAACGGGTGGAAGGAACCATTTGGGTAAATTCGCGACCAGTCATGATATCATTTCTCTATAACCCTTAAGGTGGCTGGTTCGGTAATCGTGAGTTGTTGAGAACTAGTGCTCATATAATTTCAATGGCACTACAAAAATTGCTTGGAGATGATTAAATTACACGACATTCTAACCGGATGCCTCAAATTCTCAAGTCATATTGAAACATTGCCCTTTTGAATTTAAATATTGACATGAAACATTACATAAAACTTGACTTGATTCGGTTTCTAGGCAACCTGAACGTTGTCACTCTGTGCATATCCTTTGACCTTGGAGATGTTGGTTTTAATGTATGGATTGAAAAAGTATGTAATTTTGTGCTATGGGTATTCGAATACTTTGTAGTGACGAAATAATAGTGATTACACGCTTAAACAATTATAACATTTGTTTAAACCATTTATTTAATCTCTCTTTTTTACTCGGCAACAACGCACATTCTGAAATTCGGCACTGCTGTTGTGTAGGCAATTGTTTCTGTGTTTCAGCGGTCGTAACGGTAGGTGTCGTATTCGTCTATTCTCAAGAACCATAGATTAGAGCACGAATATAACATTTTGTACAAGTTACCCTCCTTGGATTAAAGAAGCGAATTCTTCTTTCTTCTTTAATCAATGTCGAGAACTCTGTCAAGGGGACTACATTGTAATATTCGCGGACTTTGTGGTGTGATTTGTTGTGGTTTCTCGCGCGTTCGCTTTCCCTCGTCTGATTCCACGTTGTCAAATGCACCTCAAAACTTCGCGCGTGATATTTGAAAATTTAAGGAATATTTTATTTCTTTCGTATATACGGAGGAAATAAGTCGATAACACTAGTTGATTTTCTCAGAATAGAAATTGTTGGCTAATATCCACATCATTTCAGTTTTTGGAGAAAATCTGTATGGTAGAAACGTAAATAATACATAATTGACCCTTACGAAGTGGGGTGCGCCATAAGGCCCCATGTTGAAAAAACCTTAAATATCTCAAAAACTACACTGAAAACACCAAAAAATTTTCCCGTAGAATTTTAGAGCATAATTAAAGGATCAAATATTGCAATTATGAAGAAAATATATGCACCTGTAAATTTCGACCCAGCCACGAGTATTTAGATACTAAGTTTAAGGAGTATATAGATACTAAGGGCCATATTCAGAAGATCAACAATAGTGTCGCTACTACTGCTTACGTCCTTTAATCTCCTCTTGAGTAAAGTTGGTGTGAAGTTGGTATTACTTCTAAGTGCGACACTGTATACTGCTTCGAACCATATCTAGGAGAATCTGTATACCCTTTGTACTCTTAATAAAAATATTATGAGTTAGCAGTAGAAGTGAGACTTTAGTTGAGATTCTGTATATGGCCCATCTATTTTCAGAATCTCAACTCAGTTCTCAGCGTCACGCTGAGAAGTAAGTCCACCTTTGCAGATAGAATCGATACACCAGTTCGACTCGTAGGGATTTTAGGACGTAAGCAGTAGATGCGAGATTTTGTTGAGATTCTAAATATGGCCCTTAGTACATATACCTATACTCCTTCTGCCCCTATAACATTCTGAGTGTCGCACTTAAAATTTATCACTCTAGCCTCAGATTGCTTATTAGTTATGGAGGCAAAAAGGAGTCAATCATGATTAATTCCTGGATATATTTTTCCAATTGCCTGCTGTCTATATGCAGTCCATTTTGCCATGCGCATTTTAAGGAGATACATGGGCATTTAGCGATCTCTATTTATTATAGTTAACTAATAGCTTATGTGAGTTTCCTGAAGTGAAATGTTGTAGTTATTCTAAAACCTGTATGGAAATATCAATGGATCGTGATGTACTTTTGTTTGAGCCTTGTTCCACAATGGAATGGTAATTAATTACTTTTTTCTCTTTAAATAATTCTGAATTCCCAATAAACGATATATTTAGAGCCTGAGAGAAGAAAATGCAAACAACATCTCGAACTCGTGAATATGACAGATATTACCTTGACCTTAAGGTGTCTCCAAGTTTGAAATTTCATCTGAACGGAACCTATTTGTTCAAATTCTTTGATAAATTGAAGAATCTTGGTACTGATAATTATAGAGCTCCCTACGCTCGATTATTGCCCTCCTCGATGACGGCGGGGTAAAGTCCTTGCCTGCTATTCCTGGGGTCATGGTGTCGATTCCCGCCTGGATTGGATTTTCACCTCCCAAGGAGTAAAAATGGCTGTGTGTGTTCTGAATTTGTTATTGGCTACAGTGCTCGATATAGAAGGCCATATGTGCTGTTTTCAGGTCTATGATTTAATAGATAAATGTATTACTTTAATTTAGATATTGAATCTATTTGCAAAGAGATTTGACGAAAGAAAAACAAAAATTTTTAAGCTCATTACATATAACATGTGACCACCAATGCCGTAAGAAAAGGAAACTAGGGGAATGAGAACATTCTGGGAACAAGTCGCAAGCGGTGATTGCGGTTATTGCGGTGATTGCATTAGTAACAAAGAAAATCGCTATACTTTTTGGATTGTGATACAGTTGATGAACAAGTTAAAGCGTAGTTGTGGAATGAGGAATGGGTTTAAGTACGGAGAGTATAAGGTGAGCAAAGAATAAAGAACAGCGAAAGAGAGATTTGGGAGGAAATACAATGAGTAAGTGAAGAATTGAGGAGTAAATTAGCGTAGTGCAGTCAGGGGCTTCAATAGAGCTTGAGGAGCCCCAATAAATTATGGTTTGTGACACCTGAAAAATAGTCATTTGAGTTCTTCATTATAAAATCCATTATTATTTTAAAAGCTTATTTTATAGTTTATTTATTACGGTGGAGAAATAGGTGGAATAAATATTATTGTGATGTTTATTCCTGCTGAGACTTAAAGCCGTAGGCTGGAGCCTTGCTTCCTTGGGCCAAAGGGCGCCATGTACTACAGCTTACAAGCATAAATTGGCTTAGGAGTCCTATAAGAATTTTTTTCGGGTAGTGTCTAAAAATTAACTTGTAGCTTTCGAATTTCTTAGGAACTATGGCTAAGCACGCTAACTGTCATTGAGATCATTCATTATGATTGGAAAGGCCTCGGCAAGTACCGGTGACCCCCTTGATGGCATATTTCATGTTACAGTTTTAGCAAAACGTCTATTATAGATATCATCGAGAAATAGTGATTGAACAGGTTACGGTGATAACAATATACAAAAAATTCAAAGATTCCTGTTACATTCGTGAATTATTTCTGCATAAATTACTTCAATTAGTTCATCAGTTATTGAAATTTAAGGGATTCCCAGAATTTGAACACCTCAGCATGGCTTCGTGTTCGGCCGCGAGGAATTAGACTTAATGTATTATCATGTTCAAGGATTTTAAAAGCTATATTTTCTCTTTATCCTAGTATTTCAGGATAGCCTTTCACAGCGTCTTATGCCTCACGATGATGAATGAAGTACCCTAGTATTCCGTTTGGAAAGCGGAGAATTTTGTGTCTTAATAAAACCTGTTGGGAGTCACTTAACGTTGAATCACTTTAGAACGCTTGCTGTCCTGGGTACTTTCGGAAACGTTTCTGGTGGAGACACACTTTGATGGATTCAAGAATTGCGTTTCTATCGTGATGCTCGATTCTTAAAGACGCCTAGTTTCTAAGATTCCTTCGCCAGCAAAGGTGATCCGACGCATTCTGCATACTTTGCCTTCATTCCTTCTTCTGTTCAGTTGCTTTCTTCCCTAAACTATTATTCATCTAAATACTCGCCCGCATTCGAACGCTGAAAGTATCCTTTCTGCCTTTAGTACTCTCGAATTCCTTCTGTCCATGATTACGCGAATACTTATGCGTCTTTAAAATGTGAAGAAGGCCAGTCAGAAGGAAGAAAAGGAGGACGGTTTAATTTGTGAGGTAGTAGTCCGAGGCTTGGCTCCCCGTCACGCCGCGCCGTTCGCATGGCATTTTCTTTTCTCGTGGGTAGTTGCTTTTATTTTTACGACTTGCGTCGGCAGGAGTGTTCGGGGTGCCTTGGGAATCTAAGCTTGGGTCTTTTCATGACTGCGTGTGCCCCACCTTCCAAGTTTATCGCTTAGTCCTCCGGGAACTGTTCTTTGGAACTGAGTTATCATATTCTTGGGTGGATTACTTTTCTTGTTACGGTGCAATCCCCTGCCCTTGATTTGAGTTGCCCTCAATTGCTAATTATTATATCCGTACTCTTATTTTTTGCCACAAAAATATAAATACTTATTACTTTTTTACCGTTGTCACTACATTGAGGACAATTCCTGGACAATATTTTGACAGATTTATTTGAGTTAAAATATTTTTGTGAACTCCAACTTACTATGGTAGACTGGACCATGAACGTAAAATTAGGGAAATTGATTGCCGGACGGATACATTTAAATTCTTTCTTCCCTATATAGAACCGAAATAGTTGTGATCACATTAAATAATGTAACGTAAGTGTATCAATAGATAGACTAGGTAGTTGCATTCCGGTATAAGGACTTTTAACTCACCCAACTGACAATACGGTTATGCATGCCTAGTCTGCTCTTCAAGTCTTAAGTTGGTATACTTCGATTGAAATGTAGCTACTAATCCTCTTCATTCATGAAAGGCAGTCCATGTTTGGTGAAGATTCACCCCCTGCTACTAACCTTCATAGAGGCTCGCGGAGTATTATGTACATAAACGCTTTATTGGTGAAAATTTGCTGAAATGATTAGAATGGCCTTTAAAAACGACGTAAAATGCACTTAGATTCTGAGATTAGGTTATCGTGTGGTTATTATTAAAAATGTTTATTCCTATGTCATATACTCGAAAGGTAATCCGGAGCTTGACAAAGATTGGTACTTTTATTTCATCAATAACTATGTCAAAAACTGTTTCTGTTACACCCATTTTATGTGTTTCTCACTGTACGTATTAATTAAGAAGCCGCTGCGTATATGGTGTGCTATCAAATTTAGTCGTTTTCGGTATTTAGATGGTTTGAGTATACTTTATGGCGTTTGAATGTATTTGTTTATAGCATGTGAGTGTCTGGTTATTTATAGGGCTGTGAACTACTCCTTTGCGTATTTTATTGTACTTCCGCACTAATATTTCAGCGATCAAGAGTAATATATATGCAATGAGTTTTAATGTCAAGATAACAAGTATTCGTTTTTGGAAACAGAAGGGGACAAACGTAAGATGACAGGTAATTCGCTGATTTTTCTTTTCAAAATCCGGCTTTTGTAGAAACCATAAACCTCCTGCTAAGGTGATTCACCTTAAGAAGGATTTTAGATTGATTCCTAGGGACTCCATTTCTTTTTGATATTTTATATCCTTTGACCTTTTATCTTGCGAACCACAACGGCGGAAACTGCTAAGAAATGTTTGCGTTCTTGAGGGATAAGATGCTTCTTTATCGTTGCTGTCACAGGTAATGAATTTCTATCTCCGTTGGAACGGATCAGCATGAGGAACATATTTCCGGACCGTTCTTCTTGGTATTCCTCTACGATGGCTCTTTTATATTCCCTTCATGTCAACTTTGAATGAAAGGTTAGCATTTAGCATTTTTTAAACTCTGCCTGCGATTTGCATTCAATGACATTTTTCCGTAGTCGAAAATTTTAACTTGATGACAATATGCTATCGAAAAAGTTATCCTTTTTAAATCAAAACTGAACCATCGCCAGTTTCATTGAGTGTAAAAAGTTTTCCATTGAAAATCCGGAGTATTTTCGGTTACTCCCATGAATTATGAAATTCCGGCCAGAAAGTCCGGGATCGAATCCGGGTAAAGGATACGTACAGTTAAATCTAATATGAACCGCTTTCGTACTACTTTGACCGAAGTAAAGGTGTCTTAGCTTAAAGATCTTAAGTTATACAGTTCAAATGAAACTTTGCTGTTTAAGGACCTAAAAACCAATTCTACTACTATCGATAGCACCATTAATAACATCAATCATCCCGAGTTGAAAATAGGTGCACATTGTCACGAGTCTACCTTATTTATACAATTATGCGTGCAAGAGTAGTCGCTGTTATAGGTGTATTTATTTTCTAGGATAATATATTTCTGCCGTCATTGAAGCCTCTAAGCTAAATATCCTTCGATCCTGAAAATGAGTCTAAAATTTCTCCTTCAATACGCTTTAGACCTAGGGCTACACAATTTTTTAAATGTAAGTATCTTGACTGAAATGGTGTATTCTATGTCGTACTGAGTATACGAGGGAAAGAAGTTCGACGCTCATTTGCTTAATGGTCCGAATTTTATGGGCTTGTCGAAGACAAGATGCCCGTGCTCTTTAGGTGATGAACGTTTCTTCAAGTTTCGTCCCCAAATTGTACGGAATGCTACCGAAGAATGTTGTTGGAAAGCGAAAAGAACGGTCTCCAGAAATTCAGGTCACTCACCGCCGTAACTTTACTCTCGACTGTTTGTGTTTTTAAAAAATCATTCGCCGACAATGACGTAAAAATACAGCCTAACAAAAATTATCATAGGCAGTAACTATGTAGAATATTGACAATATATTGGTAAAATAATTTGGAAACTACCTCATATATGTAACGAACCCTGCAAAACAGTTTTAATGGTTGACCAGTAGTATATTGAGAACCTTTCCTCGAACACTGATCCATTAATCTTTTTACTACATTTTCTACTTTTCTCCATTCTTTATAATTTCCATTTTACAACAACAGTTTTGTTTTTAATCTGACTTTAGCATTTACTATAGCTTACGTTTACTCCACCCCTTTAGCATTTTCTATTCACCCAGTTCTCATAAAGTAGTTAAAACTTTTCAGTGTGGGTTCACGAGTTTTACCCTCTGAACGTCTTCTTCCCTACTTCTCTATCTAATAATTTCTTTCCCCAATTGCCCTCAAACCCCCTCCCTTAGGTTAACCCGCTGCCACTTACCCTTCCCTCGTCTGCCTCACTTCATTTCTACAATTTCTCCTCGCTCACCTTTTGGCCTATAACCTTGCCTCCAACCCCCCTTTTCCATACCAAGTCTAATGCCCTTCCCTCATACCTTCCCCTCACCCCCCTGGTGACCCCTTCTTTCCCCCTACGAACCTCTCCCTCAAGCAAACTCCCACGGTCACGGCCCCTGCTGTATCCTCCTCCGGCCCACCCCGACTCCTTTCCTCGGCCCATTAAATGAGTCTTAAAATTCTCCTCCCAGCTTGGCCTCTTATGTCGCCTTTTGCTTTCGGAGTGCCTTTTATAATCCCTCCTAGCCTCCTCCTCCGCTTCGTTTTTCCTGCTGGTGCCTTCCTTTCAACTCCTCCATTCAAAACCTCCATCCACCCTCTCACTGTGTTTTGTTCTTCTCCTCCCCCTCCCTCCCCCCCCCTTCCCCCCACCCCTTGCATGTTTCATTCGGCACACCTTATTTTTCACCCTTGCTTCCATTCTTCTTCCCTCTGCCTGCTCCAGCTCTTCCTTCCGTCCTGAGGAGCTTCTCGTGGTTTTCATGATTCGGGTTTAATATCCCATTTTATCCCATATTTCCCATTCCCTACCGTTCCGCGTGTACGCTCAAGGGTTTTCGCTCTCCTGTGGGAAGAGTTTTGACCTCAACTTTCCCAATTCATCCTCTCCCAGCCCCTGAGGAAATTATCCCGAAGTGGTATTGGCGTGGGTAAAATTTATGGATGTATGTATAGCTTTGACTAGGGACGTGCCCCGTTTATTTTTGAAAGAAAAATCGAATTGTGTTTCACGTTTTTATTTTGGGTTCAATCACATAAATGACCTGCAGTTTTGTTGCAATCAGCAATATCTTATAGGCAATCAAATGCGTGTAAAACGCATCTGTAAGTCAATTCTGTCCTCGAGGCAAATTCTAATTGAGATTTCTACGATCGCCCTATTGCTAGTATTTATTAAGGGGAGGTGACGGATAGCTTAGGCCATTAGTGCCATGTAAGATGGGCAGACAATAGGGAAGAGGAAGAAATTGAGGGTAAGGAGGAAGTATAGAGAGATACCGGCGTCGGTATTAGCCTCCTCTTAGCAAAAGGCACCATGAGGTCCACCGTTTAATGTTCCATCCGACAGAAGGAGCACTGAACTCGAAGTGTTCTCCACATAGTACTCAAGTCGAAACGGGTATACCCATCAAAATCTCTGTTACTGCCGAGATTAGAACCAGGGCACTCGTGAGGCTAGGCGTCATACCAACATGACCTCCAGGATCTCCTTATAAAAGCCGGTAGTGGTGCATACAATCAATTTAATTACAGCCATTCCTCGCCCAACGATAATAACTCGTTCTGTAATCACACTCGTTGGCCGCGACGTGATTTTGGCAAATATACGAGAAAAAGCGGAGTAATCCGATGTAGTCGTGAACATCAGTGAAAATTTCACTCTCCTTTGATTTAAAATGTGTTCCTGATGATGGTTCAGTCTTACTACACACCTCTGCGGTGGCTTGAAAAGTATTATGTAGAGGGATTGTGGAGAAAAATCGGGTGCTGCTTCTGACTGGAAGAGTCCACTCTTAAAACAGTGTGATCTTTTTGAAAGTGCCACCAAACATAAATAAGGTAGGGTAATAATGTTAGATCACCTTGTTTAGGCAACTCATCCCTAGACGTGTGACTGCTCACATACCTATTATTCGTTGTGGAATTTTTAACTCTTTACTCGCTCTTTCAGGAATAGTTATAATTCTTGAGCTCTTAAAAGCCCAAGAATTAGAAGTATTCCTGAAGGCGAAGGCGATAACTAAAATGAGTTTTTAGTTTTCGACTTTCTTTTAAAAATCATCTTTCTCTCATTGCATCAGGTTAAAATTGTTTCACTCTGCGAATGCCGTAATGGAATACTTTTGGATTCTCACTCACCCTGTTACATGTTGAATTTACCACACTTTACCTTCTCGTGAATATACTACACAGCTGAGAAGATTCCGTTTCCATTCACAATTTCTTCGTATTCCGAAGATTCAGACCATTATTGTTCTTTGAAGAGTGACCTCAAGAGATACAATTTGTTCCCTCAGGCTTCCTTGTCCTCTCGTCACCTACATTCCATTTACACCATTGATGCTTACTCTGCAACTCCTGAAATACCTTGCTCGCACACGTCTATGGGGATCCCAATTCCCTCCCTCCTCGTTGCTTTCTGCTGTGCTTGAACTGTTACCCTCCGATTCAGTCAACATTAGTTTCCCACGAGGCGCCAGCACGGGCATCTATTCTGGGCGTAGTGCTCGCTCGGTCTAATTGTGGACGAAAGTGGTGTCAATGTATTGCGCTTCAATTATTTCGCCCTTGTAGACTGATGTTTACGGTGCCCTTCAATCTGTTTCCCTCCATCTGCTACCATGGTTCTTCGATTGCAATGACCTTTTAGCCTTCTGTCTAAAGTAACATGAAACCAGCCGAAGAATTACTGCATGTGGTGTTTAGTTAAATCATAGTACATTTCCCTCCCCTTATTCATATTTTCAGCCTCAACAAAATGTACGGCATTTGCATAGTAAACTTGTCGGTCCCGCTAGGGTTTATCACAGAAACAGATTCAATTGATTGAACTATAGTTATGTTTTCTTGTTCTCCGCTCCTTTTTCTTTTGTGTTTTGTACTTTTAGGATACGTACAGTTAATGCTTTTGTTTGTGTTTCTTTTGATGTTCCTGAGCATTCATCACTTTCTTGTTTTTTAGCGTAAAAAAAACTGTTTGCACGCTCTACAATTTGTCTCTGCGCTAAATGAATAACTAATGTGTGCTATAATTGTAAATCGCATGTATAAATTTACTTACTCTAAGTATTCCTAAGTCTTTAATTCCTGAAATACGTACTGCACTTCACTCTTGTAATTTGTATTACGTTCGCCATATTTCACGTGGTTAATTATACTAAATATATAATTAATGGGTTTCCAACACTCTATCTCCACTCTTTGGTTATTATTCCTCCATTCCATTTTTTTATCGCTCAATGTTTATTGATTATGCGTGAGAGCAGTGGTGCATATATAGTGGAACTTTGGAAACGTTAGTAATTCACTGTCTAATATCTTCGTTATTAGACTGATCCATGTAAATGTCAACAGATTGAACGGTATCAAACATAGTTGGGAAATTTATAAAAAAAATTAACTAATTAAAGTTAAAGTTAATCTCTGCAAAAAGTAAATAGCTAGGGTTAAAAGTTACTTTGCTGAAAAAGTAACTGACTAGAATTAAAGTTAAAAAGTAAATTTTACGTTACAAGTTATTTTTTCAGTTACTTTGACAAATTGGATGCTGTGGTGTTGGAGGCCTTGATGGTTGCTAGCATTGGCAAACAAAGCAAATACTGGAAACTGACATCTGGGTTTTTTCTGCCCTTATCAATTTGTTTAAATGTTTGAAATACCGTGCCGTAACAGAGGTATTTTAAAAGTAAAAACTGATGTAATATTTAATTAATTAAATGGTAATAACTAAAGGAATGAAATGTATCCGCTCTTCGTAGGAGGTGAAGGTCCACTATTTCGAAAAAGGTTGAGTTCCGCTCTTAGCAGAAGGAAGCAGATTAGGGATTGGCCTCAAATGTCACAGTCACAACTCAAGTCAAGCTTTGCGCTCAAATTTGAACACGGCGACATTCACCGCAAATACTTGTAAAAAAATTAACTGAAGTTAGCTTTGTATCAGTTAATGCATACTTTTGACGATTAAAAGTTAACTCCTCTAAAAAGTAACGGTTAAGTTAAATAGTTAACTACATTTTTAACGATGGTTTTTAATCGTTAATGTTTTAAATCGTCAATCCCAACAATGATCTCATATACATCGCTTATCATTATAACCAGAGGAATTTTAGGAGATGTGAATGCTAAACTTCGCATCTTAAGAGCATTTCATTAATTAAATTAATTTCATGCAGAAAATTGTCATGATGAAATAATTCTTTTTGCTTAAACTAGCTAAAGAAATATTTGTTTCATTATTTTCAGTGGTTGGTATTATGCAAGATAGTATAATGTAATTTTTTTTCTGTTTTTATTCAACATCAGTTGGTTCATATAATGTACGGTAGTGGAACAAAGAAATTTTACGTGGGGAATCAGGAGGAAGGAGAGTAAGCGGAGGCAGAGAGTAAGGCTGATTGGACCGTAATAATAGAAGGATTTCTGGGTAAGAGGAATCTGGAGAAAACGTATAGCATGTCCAGGACAGACAATAAAATATATGAAGAGTTGAAGATGGGATAAATGCATAGAGAGTGGAGATTTATTCAGTGAAAGAGTCGTTGTATATCATGAGCCTTCTAACGCTGGTATGAAAATTGTGAAACTGGAGTATGGCTATGAACTGTTGTCATGAAAATCATAAATAATTTTTTTTGTAGATTCTCGCAGCTCATTGTATATCTTGCTATTCAGGCTTTTGGTTCTGCGAGTAATTATTCAACATTTTGCAACAGTTTCGCCGTGCTATGCTTCCGGCTTCGTCGCCTGGATGTCCTAGTTCAAACTAGGACATCCAGTAATGGTAGGTGCCTGTCTTTTTCTATTTCCATCTTGAACTGGATCGAAGAATTCTGATTGTTCAGATGTAATAGGAAATCCTCGAGTGTCTTTTTCCTATGTGGCCAAACGACAAATGTATCATCAACGTACCTTTACCAAATTGTTGGTTGATGGTCAAAGGCGTTGAACGCTACTTTTTTCAAATGCTTCCATGCATAGGTTGGCAATAACAGGAGAAAGAGGAGACCATATAGCACCGTCCCTTTGCTCATATATTTTTCATTTCCACATAAATATGAATTTTTAAACAAAATTCTGCCAATTTTGGGTAGTCACTCGGGAGACCTTGGTTTTTCAGTGTCTTCAATATATTGATGGAGTCACATATAGGCTTTTAGTGAAAAGTGAGTCGACGTCAAAACTCACTAATAAGTATTTGAATAATTTCGATGTAATGTACAGAATTTTTGGCATGAGAAGATGCTGAAGCAACAAATTCTTGAATTACTTTAACCACACGTTAGCCAGTTTATTAGTTGGAGAACTAATGGAACTTAAATTGGGTTGTAAATGGATGCCAGGCTTGTAAATCTTCGGAAATCCGTAGAATCGAGGTGGTTTCCATGCCGATGACCATAGAAATTTATTTTCTTCTTTTGGAACAGAAGAACCTTTAATGATATATATTGTTGCCTTTTCTTCCTTTGTTGTTGGATCTTTCTTAATCGTTTTTCAAGTTGGATCATCAATCAATTGTTTTATCTTATCATCATATTCTTCTCTCGAAAAAACTACTGTGACATTCCCTTTATCCGATGGTAATATTATTATATCCTCATTTTTGCGTAAGGAAATTAATGCTTGCCTCTCTTTTGTTATATTTGATTTTGGAGGTTTCGATCTCTTGAGGACATGAGCTACTTCATGTCCATACCAAAAATAAATTTTAATCGACGGGTATGAGAGGGAATTGAAAATTAGATAATTTTACTCGCTTTCTATGATCGATAAGTGAAAGAACTTTGTGAACTACACCGATTTCTATCAATTATTCCTTTCATTTTTACTATAGTGTCCTGCACTATCTTTCGCCCGCTCTTGTTTTCGCTATTATGTTTTGTATTTTATAACCATAATTTTGTACAGTTATACCTATATAATTTCCAATTAAATGTAAGAAGCATTCATTAATTCAGTAACCCTAATTACCTCTTTCAATCTAATTTGAAAAAATATTCCTTTTGGTTTGTTTACTAGAATTGATCCATGTTCGTGTCCTGTTTTATTTGTTAAAACGGTGGCCAACACTCAACTGTGTGATATATTTACTCCCACCATCGTAATTTGTCCATTAGGGCCTTCAAATGCTTAATTGTAACTTAATTTCAGGAAAGTGCTATTTTCTGGATAGTCATCATGTGTCGCTCGCATCAATGCTAATATTTGCGCAAATCAAAACTGCCCGTATCTCGAAGTTTGATGACTTCAGTTCCAATTCGCAAAGCATATTATTGCTCGGCGTCGCTGAAGTCGTTACATTAATATACTTTTCATTGGTGACGTCAAAGTAGAAGACAGGCATATCACAGTTACAATGACAAACGATGTCATTAATCACGAAAAAGCTCAGCGACAAAAATACGCCAAATTTCAGATGACAGCTTATCACTCGGATGTGTAAAATGATTTTCATCGTTCCTGACGTGATGCTTATTTTACATACATATATTTTTTTTACAACTTAAGTGATCGTGGCGAGAAGAATGTACCAATGTTTTCAAAGTTTGCAATGCCATGCGTCACTCTTGGGATTTTTCGTCACTCTTGGATGCTATTTCGGCAGAGTAGGTGGGGGGGACAGATTCCACCCTCCCTCATCCTCGTCACCAGCCCTGTGGATTCTGTGCGTTGTCATTGCCGCTTGTAAATTGAATAAAATGAAATTCAACCGAAAAGTTTGGTTCGTTTTTTCCCTCCTCTCATTCAGATTGGATTCATTTCTCGGTCACAGCGGATCGTATGCTCTACTTCCTTTTTGTTGGCTCATAGAATGCAGTGCGACTTATTCCACCTTTGCCCTCGAATCCATCTAGGTCCTCGTTGCTTCCGAGGCCGTGTTTGTTGTTTCGTTCCAGCGTCGCTTGCCTCAACTTTGACTCAGAAAGCATTTCCGCTAATTTGGGAATGGCCTATTCATTTCATCGCTTCGTTCGTATTGTTACCAATTACATTGGTTGCGGTGGTGTGTTTCGTTGTTATCGAATGGTATCTTTCTGGTATTTTGAATTGATGTTTGCTCCGCATTTATTTGTGGTTTGTGTGAATATAATCCACTACAGCTATGATTTCTTATTGCAGTATTTCTGTTACGACCGATGATGGGTGGCATTGAGGCAAGAAGGTGATAAATGGCATTTCTGTTTAATAATGGATTCACCATAGGGTCTGTGATGGCAATTAACTAAAAAATTACTAAGTATTAAATTTCTCAAGAGAAATTATAGCTTTCAGCGTGATGAGAAGTGATAAGAAGTAAGGTATGCGGTAGAAGAACAGAGGCCAAAACCAATGTCATGCTAGGGAATAAAAGTTGGGAATAGGGAATGTGTATATTTGCCCGGAACACTAAATATCTAACTATTGGCCAAGCAAGGACCTCGGTTAGAGAAGACGTTTAGTTTCTTACTTACGTTGTGCTTCGGAGAAAACCGGGTGTAGTCATGGTGCTAGCGGAAGAAAATAAGCCAAAGCAGGTATTTTTCAACAGAAAAAATCCTCAGGTGACAATTCATAGCAAATATGTACAGAAAGTTTTGAATTAAAAATGTGGAAATTAAGTTACCCCAGCATACATATTTACATGTGGAAAATTTTGTGGTTGAAGGAGAATATATATGAATTTTTGAACAGAAAATTTTAGAAATTCAAAATGACTTCGTCCCATAATGTTTGATAGGCCATCCTCAAAGAAGCTACAAGAAAATGTCTAACTGAACGCTTTTCATGATTGGTAGTGCAAAATAATTCTGTGCGTTAGCATTGTTTCGTAAGTAAGTATTTATATCAACATAATATGTACCCTGTTAATCACAATAAGGGTGTGTAGCAGGGAGTGAACCATCACTAGGCATGCATTATCAGAGAGAATTAGTTTACACTTACTACCATGTTGGCATGCAAAAAGTGCTACTCCGTGCATACATTACTTAACAATCAACTGAGAGACACAATGTTACCACCACGAGGAAAGTGTACGAAGTCTCTTCAGGAGCAATTTGCTGCGGAACAATTTTTAAGATACCTACTGATGAGGGAATCTGACATATATGTCATGAGGAGGGAATGACATCGAGAGAAAGAGCATAGAGAGACGGAGAGAGAATGACATAGTGAGTTGAACTTGAATGAGGACTATGGCATACTGTTCACTGTTTCAGGCATCACGTAGTGGAAGTGAGACATACTGGGAGTAGAAGTATGGGCACTATGGCGGGATAGGGGGGTGGGGGAGACGCAGAGGGGGTGGGGGAGGAGTAGAGGGGGTGGGGGAGGAGTAGAGGGGTGGGGGGAGTTCAGTGACCTCTTGGGGCAGGATGGCGTGCCCGGGGGAACCCATCGTCTTGGGGCATTATGGCGGAGTAGGGGGGTGGGGGAAGACGTAGAGGGGTATTTCAATTACTTGGGGTAGGACCATGGGAACCCAACCCAGCGTCTTGGGGCACTATGGCGGAGTAGGGGGCTAATGATATCTTGGGCAGGATCTTATGGAACCCAACTTAGCATGGAGGCCCTAATTGTTTCATAAGCAGTCCCTCGGCCCCGTGGAGGTGTCCCGCCGATTGACCAGAGTCTTCCGCCCCTCTCATTGCTTGATGGTTTGAGCTGTGGTCGAACCCAGGTCTCCCCTCCCTCCTTTTCCCGTTTTCCCGATCTTTAATTACGCAGTATCGCGGGATTTCTCGTATACACAGACGTGGATATACTTTGTAGGACATGATGGAGATGAGAAAGGATAATGCTGAAGATTAATTTTACACGTTTATTGTTAGAGGTAGAAATTGAGTACATACATACATGAAATTAAATAATCAGTGCATGGAGATGAAAATGGTAATAAGTAGAGTACATACATGAAAACAATTAACGTTGATTCGAATAAAAGTTAACATTGGAATGATTTGATTAGCAAATTGAGTACATACATGAAAATTTATTAACAATGATTCGACAACAAATTAACATTGGATCGACTGCATTAGTAAATCGAGTGCAACTTCACTGAATGATTGAATGAATAATGTTTGTTTCACGTACACATTTTTCATAATAATTTCAATGTCCTTAGTCACTGGGAAATTTCCTCAATCTTTAACGCGCACATATAAGAAATCGTTATTGAACACTGGAAATTCATATGAACACATTCCACACGTTCTTCATGTCTCTGCTTCTCTGGATGTTACTTCATCGAGAAAAAAATTTCTCCCGACACCAGTTCTTAGAATTGCTCGAATTTCTTCCGAAAGTGCTTGCAAGTTCAAGGAAGATGGTGAATTAACAATCTCGTTGAGATCAACACTGGTCGTGCGTGGAAACTGCGTGTATTCACCAATCTCACCTTCCTCTATCTCTTCATTACTAGCACAGTACAGAGAATCCGTATACATGTTTATAAGTTTTTTGACATGTGCAGACCATTCACTTCGTTCCTCCCACCGGATTCTAACGCACTCTGCATACTTCAACAATCCGTACCACGTCGTTTTAGCGAGGTACACACCTCCGTGATCGTTAGAAGAAGAAGAGGAAGAATTCTCAAGAACGATCGATTTGTTTCCGTAAACAGTTTTAAATTTTAACACACAGTTTCCAATGCTGATGGCATGCGGCACGGTATCTTTAAAGAAGTAATATTCAACATCACTTTTACACTTCAATAGCTCACAAAAATCGCCGTAATTCAGTTTAATGCTGGCACCACCAACTTTCCCTATGGTTATGAACGGGAAGCACGAGTTTCTCATGTCCACACCGATAGTCACTCGCTTGGTATCACTGTAATTCAAACGATAGGAACACTCGAGAAGTCCGAGATGTAGAAGCTCCTGATTCTGCGATGATTTCTTCTCCGGCTCCAGCTCTTCGTCGGGCGGCATATCAGGGCTGATGGATGGTTTATAAGATGGAGGACGAAACTTCTCGCTGCGGGGTGGACGTGGGGAGTAGGGACGCGGCAGACGACCATCACTCTTTGCGGGGCCTCTCCTGGTGGGTCTCCTGGGCGTGCGAAAAGACTCTCCGTTTTCAGCCATCGCTATGGAACCGGTGATGCTCGGTGAAAGGCGATTCGGTACTGTGTGGCACCTGCGGACTTCTGTCTATATACTCTCTCTCTCTGAGGGAGGGAAGGTCCATTGAGGGGCTGGAGGGGAAACAACATGGCGGTTATGCCAAACTGTCACGGAGTGGAATTATTGTAATGACGATATTTTAGCCCTGCCAACCTGTGCGATTATCGGCTGATTATTCATAAGACAAGTCTTACAATGTTTCCCAAATACTCTGTTGTACATATTAATTACGATTAAGTCGTTATTTCTGGTAGTTCCCGAATTAAAAATTCGAGTGAAATGCTGCATTGTTAAGCCATTGCATCGGTAAGCTAAGAACAAAGCTGAATAATTTCCACAAGTCACCGATGTCCACCCTTGGATTTTCTTTCTGTTATATTGCCACGACGAGCACTCCCTGTCAAGAAACGAAATGTGCTCTCTGATAAAGGGTTGTATCCCGTAGCTATCAAAATATTCACCCTTCCCGTTAGCATCTATGAAGATCCCTATCCAATGCGTCCCTCGTTTCCTTGCAGGATCGGTATTTACAATTAGCGCGCTGGGGTGGTGGCAATTTTCAGGTAAATTATCCGCAGCAAATACACCCCTGAAGAAAGTTCGGGTCTATTTACGACTCAGCAGGGCCCTCTCTAGTTGTTGGCTGTCCATCGGTTCCTAAGCAATTGTTTTCATAACACGAATCCCATCTTATTTCATGTCTCTTTATGTATAGCGGCTGGAAACTAATGGAGGCTCTAACCAGCGGGCAATAAGGATTCCAGCGATAATGTTCCTTTTCGGGACTGTCCCACGAATCCCACGATCCAAGGGCGAGACCGCATATGCAACAAACTGACACATCGCGTACCCCAGAATAGAAGAATCCGGCTTCTGCGAGGCGTTCAGTGTTCAGCTGAAATCTGTGCGTAGCGCCCACGTAAGATTTTTGGCGAAAAATAGTTGACATTAGTTTATCTTCCCCATTTTTCACGAACCAATTCAATAGATTGATGCAATTACTCGTCGCACATTCAAACTGTCTTTTCTGGTGGGAGTTAAGAGTGCATACATCTCGAGAGGATTTATATTTTATTTTCCTCAGAGAAGGGCATCCTATAATTTCCATATCGAGTACCACTCTATATTTTAACACCCTCTGAAGAAAATCGCACTTTTCTCGACCTTTTGAAAATACATGGGTGCACGAGGATAAATTTGAGTGGAGAACGTATTTGAGATCGCTGTATTCCAGGTCCCCATCATCCCACTCTAGTCCGTGATGATTTTCGCGAAGCCATCGATCTTGCCTCAGATCCGCCGCAGTTCTCTCCCACCCCGAATTGGGTGGTTTGAATAGCCACGTTTTAACATCCCGAGATCCTCTTATAGCGATGGCTAACTCCTTCACCACAAAGTCGCCACCCCGTTTAAAACACTGAATATCGACTACCGCGACCATAACATCAGTATAAGAGAGAGAGAGAGAGAGAGAGAATCAGCGTCCGAAGAAGAGGAAACGATGACTGTGTCAGAGATGATCGAGGCCCCTTATAAACGCCTCCTTTCACCACTTCCCCTCTTGACACCCCTCCGTGGTTCTAACTACTGTAATCCACGCCGACGTTTCGATGTCTATCAATTTCGAGAACGTTATTAAACTCTGCATAAACAAGGCAATTTATGGTTTCTAACAATGCATTTTTAAATCTAACTTCCAAGCGAAGACTCCCGTGTCTCTGTAGGCTCCAATGGCTCGAATTGGCCTCTAGGTCGGGTGTCAAATCGAATGCAGTGAGGAAAAATCCATCTTTATATTTATCTCGGGGGATACCGTTACCATCATCCAGGAAGTGAATGCCGGTGCCTGAGAATAAGGTATGATATGCCTGTAGGAAAAGCCCAGAGGCGGTGAAATCGGGCTGTATTGGCTTTGAGGGAATTTGAAGTCCATCCATATAAAGCGATAAGAAGTTTAAGTCGAAATTTTGAAAATTGTAAGGATTTTTCTTTATGTCCCCGTTGAATGCAGCGTTGGAGACGAATCCTACTATGACACGTTTAGGAAGTTGGCCCAAGTAAATGTTGTCGATGGTTTTACTCTGCACGTCACGAGAAATGGTAACAGTTTTTATGTCCACTCGCGTAATAGGATATTTTGCCGTAGCTTTCTCTAAAGCGCGGCTGTGAGCTATGAGCACTGAGGGACTTATTTTAACTTTCCTCACTAGCAGAGTCGCATCTACCAGTTTCACCGTCACGTTTTCATATTCCCTCGATGCCATTAAATTAAAACCGACCTTAGACCTGACTAGTTTCAATCGCATCTCAACTCCGTTTAATAGAAATTTTTCCTGGTTGAATAAGTCGCAATGAAGATGACCAATTAGTTCGACTTGTTGCCCATCATTCGTGAACTCGCGACGCTTGATGGCTCCTGAATTGTGATGTGTATCGTCCATCATTCCTGGAGTGTCATCATACCATAGACCGGACGTTAGATGAGAAGACTTTGCCGCGGGCCCATAGTTTAGGAGTGTTTCTATGTAGGCTCTATAAGGATATGTATGGCTAGGTGGCGTGACTAATTTCTGATTAAGAAATATGTCGACTTGGGAAAATAAGGAGTGTAACCAGAGGTTAACGGGTCCAACCACCGAGTTATCATCCCCTGCCTGCGCTCTTCGTTCAATCCTCGCTGTTACGCTAATTAACGTATGTGAAAGATCCACATACTCGTCACCGTGTCCTGGAATGACAAACTCCAGTGGAGCGTCGTCGTTCAAAGTGGAAACAGGCTTGTAGTGTATCCACTGACCATTCTCAATGCTCGTTTGCGTAGGTGGAAGCGAGAATAAATCCAGCTCGGTTTTTGCACACTCGCATGATTGTTGGTGCAAGAAAGACATGTTAGGAAAATATATCTTTTCCTACTATATTTTTCTTTCTTTTATAAGGTTGCTTCGACACACGTCTTTTCTTCTCCTTGACAACGCTCGTCTTACTCGACCGACGTATGGCTTTCAACTGAAGCTTTCGTTTTACAGTCCTGCTAGGATATCCCTCGCCCGACATTTTCTGTATTTTGTTTTCTGCTTTTCTCGCTAGATTCTCTCCAGCCTCTATGAGCCGCTTCCGTATCACTCTCTTAAGCGGCTGTCGCTCACCAGCCGACATGTCCCCCAGAACGTTTATACCGGCCTTGAGAGCCTCATGGCCTACAGCGCGGGCGCCGCTTTTAATAAGTGGGAGCACAGAACGAAACAGCCCACCCAGAAAGCTTCCAATACCATGGCCTTTTTGATAACTAACTCCGCGGTATACCGTACCTACACCGTTTCCTACTTGATTGAGGTAGTACCGTGTATAAGGATCGGAATAATTAACTGTCTTCACCATTATTTCCTCTTTCGCGAAAGTGTAGTACTATGACTGATGTCCCATAAAGAAATGGCATGGACTGTCCCGAGTGCGTCCTTAAATCTATCTCTACGGTCTCAAATTCTCTTTTCAACACTGGCAGATAAAAAGGCCTGATGAAAACGTGACTAATGTCGAGAGCGAATTTACTCTGTTCAGCCTCGGTACTCACTATGCGCAAAAGAGGTGCTACTGTGTCACCGATTATTTGTGGTTCCACAATGTCGCAATAAACGAACATTTGGGATGGGTAACCAATGTTGAGAGATGATTTTCGAGCGGATTTTTTCTGCTTTACTAAATCCTCACCAGGCTCAAATCCAAGTTGTAGAGAAAGAATTTCGGACATGGTAATACCGATTGTATTTCCCGCTTGAACAGAAACAGAAACACCGGCGTGTTCGTCGTACACGAATCTAACCAAGTTCTTCAGGGCAATACCCTCCAAGTCTTCATTTATGGCTTTCACCAGGTTGCAGGCGCCCAAGTAATGGCTTTGTGGTATTTTCCTGTAAAATACGCTCCCCTTTTCAAGATGGTAAACAGCGTATTCCCTCTGTTTGCCATAAACGTTGCATAGAGTCATTGGGAAGTGAATTTCCGCGAGGGCCACCTCCCACTGACCGTCCAGAGTGATATTTTTCGGCAAGAGACACGTAAATTTCGCTGTTGTATTATTACTGTGACTGGACATTGAGCTGTTACTAGGTAATGTTAGGTAAAATCCCCCATCCATCACGGTTTCCTAATGGATGAAGCCGGTATCCACGAATTAAACTTGACAGGATATCCTTTCCACTTGACAAGTACTTCTTTTCTGACTCCTTTTCCCCGCGTCTTGAGTATTTTATCGATCTTGAACGCCTTTGATGGAGACAAAATAACCCTCTGCAATTCTGACTCGTAAAATGTACCTTCAATAAGTTCATCATGTAAGTCTTTTAATTCGTAAACCACGGGGTCGCGAAGAATTACTTTTGAGATAATAAATATTTCCTCACTCCAATTGGACTTGTATCCTTTACCAAAAGATAATACTTCTCTGCTAATCCTTACTTCATCTCCAACTTTCAAACTATATTTCTGACTCCCTCTTCTTCCATCTCCGTACGTATTTTTCCAAACTTGGAGAATATTATTCTCGCAAACGTCTGACGGAGACATCTTAATTGTGCTGTGTACGGATTTATTATATGAATAAACAATTTTTTGTAGAACATCGACGTACCTATTTGTGGTATTCTTAGTGAAATATCGCCACATCCTAGTTTTAAGAGTTCTGTTAAAACGTTCAACTATAGCCGCTTTCGTATCGGGATTGTTTGAGTGGCAATAGCCAATAGAATTTTTCTTCAAAAATTCCTGAAAAGTTTTATTTATAAATTCTGATCCCTTATCGGTCATAAGCTTGATCGGTTTTCTTTTCGAGTTTTTCAAAATCTTTGAAAAGCTCTCCGTAACGGCCACGCCCGTTTTGGAACGCAGGGGTAAAGCCCAGGCAAATTTGCTGAATGTATCTATGACGGTAAGAATATACTTGTAACCATCGTTCTTCGTTCTCAAGTCTTTCATATCGCATAGGTCGGCCTGCCACAAATCGTCCATGTTATCAACAAGATACTTGTTTCGGCGAAACTTTCGTCTCACTGGTTTATGTAGAGTGTAGGTATCCTGTGTTTGGAGCCATTTAAGGATTTCATTTTTCGGTATGTTTCTAGGAACAGCCTTCCATAGTTTATCTACCCCCGAAAATGACGCAGGATGCTTTGGGTTGTAATATATTTTGGATAGGTTACTATGCAACGATCTTTTCATTTCTTGAAACGGTAAGGAGTCCAACGAAAATTAATTTTTTCCTTCGCGGGGCCTAGAGTTATAGGAGTACTTCTGGTATTCCTTCGTCTCGTCGGAGTTACACTTTCCTTGGCATGTATTCCAACTGAGGAACCGTACCGCCGAATGAGGTTGAAGCGCTGTTGATTGCCTATAAATTCACCAGGAACATTTATCTCAGAGAGGAAAGCCATGAATTGGTCGATTCCCAACGGATCGACGTTTTTTCTTGCTCTCATTGTATCGCCAATGAGATCCGTGATATTTGATCCCGGAACCACACCTCCTTTAATTGTCACGGTACCGTCTGGACTCCACGTTATCTTACCCGTTGATACTAATCGATTAATCAATAACTCTGCTTTTTTCTTATATTTCTGGGGGACGGCTGCGAGCACTTCAGAACGAAGAGGGATAGTAGTTTCCACCCCTTTTTTCGCATCGTCTTCGGCCTCGGCATTATCATCTGTATTTTCAATCAACGGGAGGTTTAATGGTTTTCTTATTTCCCCCGAAAAATGTAGGAAACGATGGAGACATTGTTTATATAGTTTCCACTTCTCGTTGTCAGTTATGGACGGCATATCTAAAATCCTTCTCATTTCGCGATCCAATTCGCTAAGTGTCTGAACGGAGCTGGTCATAGGAACAACGGTGCTCGACATTCGCTGGATAGTTTCTTGAGGCACGAGAACCATTTTCTTTGCGTGTTCCATTATCGGGCCAGGCTAGATAATACACCTCCTACGAGAGGTAGAAGCAAAGGTAAAATGAATCCTCCTGACTGAACGATTGCCTTTTTCTTCTTTTTCCAACAGCCTTTCCTCGAAGCCAAGTCGCGCAATACCCTTCTATGCCGAGATAATCTCCTTATATCCGCAGGGGAAACGGGGACGGCTTCCTTCAAAACGTTGTCGACAATTTCGCATATAACGCGTATGAGATCGGAATCCGCCGCCTTGAGAATCGCTACTCGCATGGAAGGCTTACAACTGGCGATGAGTCGCAGGATGTCGACGTGTTTGGCTACGCGCCGCGACATTCTGACTGTGCGAGTAATGCGTCATGCTTTCGTTTTATACACGCCAATAACCCCTCTTACTTTTTCGGTTGGTAAAAGTATTGGCTATCATCATCTGGAAAAATTTTTGTTCTGTATCGGTAGGAGTCTGGAGTTGCTTGTTTCAAATCGATGAACAAATAACCATGTGGTTCGTCCGTCGCATCATCATAAGCGTCTTGCAGAAATTTTATAGTTTTCGGGAAAATTTGTCTCGCCAAGCTTAAAATTTGACTCCTATCTCTCGGGTTTTTAAAGTAAACTATATAATGGGTATTTAGCGAAATATCTCTCACACCTCTACCCTGATGAAAAATATTTTGCGTCAGGTGTATTACGCTGATATTTCGGTGGTGGCTACCTCTAGAAAACAAGTCAACAATCGTACTAACGCAACTTTCGGTCATAAGATCGTCCAGTACAATTAGCATTGCCCGTGTCTTATAAGGAATATTTTTTAATTCAGGAAGTCCTTCATGAAAAGAGACGCCCATGCTTTTCAAGGAGTCATAATATGGTTGCCATTCTGAGTAACACCATAATATTTCTGCAAATGCAACATCGAACATTTCTTTCTGAAATTTTATCAAGCGGCTGGTGAAGACAGTCTTACCGCAAGAGGAAGGCCCTGCCACTAGGGCACCGAAGGGATGTTTCAGTCGAGAGTCCATTTTTCGATTGAGAATATTGAAAGGCGGAGCCTTGTTTTATCAACTATCGAAACGCGAGATACACATAAACACACACACACACACATTGGACCACTATTATCTGAAATCCCAAGCAGTGTAAGTATGATTCACAGCTTTGTACTAACTGCTTCTTTACAATTGACGTATTCTCTGGTTTTGGTACAAGGCGACCAGCCTTTGCACCTTGAACACTCGGACACACATTTATGTGCATGCAGCCGCGGGGGGGAATGTCATCGTCGTAAGAGTACCTTTACCTTTTCTTCCCGTCTTAGTGGCCGCTTCTCTTGTCGGTCCTCCATTGCGTGGTCATTTCCGAGCCGCATGTACATTTAAAATTACCAACTGGGGGTGAAAGGCATCGCATGTGGGGGAACTTGGTGGTATGATGAAGGAATGAAATGCAGAGTTCTCTCGATCAATTTATTAAGTGTTATCTTTAAATTTGTTACAAAAATTCATTTAGGCATTCACCATAACCGTGAACAATCCTCCGTAATAAATTGTTCTTGCACGCATCGCACTGGTCACAATAGCACGAGGGGGAGGTGCCAATATCGCCTAAATTTTCCGACACTGTCGAGATACTATTTGATATGGTCCGATACTTTTTTGACACCTCCCCCACTATGTGGAAGACACACTGGTGACACGGCACACAATTGCACTCACTTGGGGTAGGTGAGATGATTAGCTCCGCTGGTAGTAGCTGGAGACTGCTCTGACTCCCGGCGCTTGTATCGGACACCCCCGCTTCTTCTGGCACATCGGTTGTTATGCCGACAATAACCGTGTCTGCAGAGCTGTTGACCCCGTCTATGGAAGATGCCACCGTTTGATTCGGGGACCAGAAGCCCGATGGAAAATCCCGATCAGCGGTGATAGGGGTGGAGCTACGGAACTCCTCAGCCGGCGGTGACTCTCCATATTCCGAGTAGTCCGAATCCCATGAATACTGGTCGAGGGCCTGGATCTGAAATAAAGATTTCATTAAATTCACCATTACCAAATGTACGAAGTAATTGAGCATCAAATTGGAAAGAAATTACCCTCGCAAAATTATCACCGAATAATGAAATTGCAATTTGCCTACCTCGCGATCGATCTCCTCGGCGGTGTAATTCTGCTCCTTCGAGTTGTTCATAGTGATGTAGTTCAGCTGTGGAAAGAAACTCAGCCGTGAAGGAGCTTTTGATGAATGAACCTTTTCTTGACGTCCCAACAATCCGCGTGAAAAATCGCGAAGGAGACGAGCTCCCTCGGCCAATCAGCGTGCAGAAGAGGTTGGAAGAGAGAGAGAGGGGGAGAGAGAGCGTTCGTCCGTCCCTTTCCGATGTCTATCAGAACCTCGTTAGGAGGGTCTTAGCGGTCGCGCGAATGCCATTTGTCAATTTCTGCAACTTCTCTCATTTGCTGGTTTCGCTATAGTGTCGTAGATAGGAATGTGTGATCAGTCGACATAATCACGAGGAGAATTGGAAATGGTGGGAAAATTTTGTGTAGCAATTAGGAGAAACTATGGGTGTGTATTTTCAGCGTGATCCTCGAGGGATGACAGTGTAAATAAATTCAGCTAGGTCTCAGAGATCTTCCATTATACAGCATTGGAGTCTCTGACCTCGCAGTAAGGACCTCCGAGTGGGAGATTGCTATTGGAATTGCACGTGTGAGGGAGATAGAGAGAGAGAGATGGGAAAATTCCTTGATTATCTGTTATTACTTCCGTGCCTTTTAGGTGCTATGATTGATGCAATTAGTCTTAACGACGAAACGATCCAAAAACTATCGTGAGAATATATTTATACATATAGTTTAAATCGGGAGAGTCGTTCACCTCCCAATAACCGCTTAAAAGGCTATTTGACACATCGTTATTTCATAAAAGGGCCACTGCTTTGAGTTGTTACCTCATTTGGCTATTTACAATCGGCAGATAGTGGCTCTTACTTGTGCATCTACGACGACTTCGTAGCCATACTGCATTCCAGCGTCAATATTGTCACCAAAAACACTATCGGACTTGTCTGCGGAGTCATTCCTGAAGCTACCTCTAAATTTCGTGCATAATTATTCTCGAAAGTTAACGAACTTCACCTCTCGTCACTCTCTTTAGGAATTCCCTGATTCCAGCATCTGGGAGTTACCATACTATTTCAAACTCATCAAGATAATTCCATAAACTCTCACACCCACCATCATTAGTTAGCTTGCTAGTGTCATAAGCAGTATTACCCCATTACCCATTAGCAGGGCATTCTGCTAATCGATCGACACCAGAACAGTGGCTTTTCCAGATGTCATTATAATATGCTATGAGGGAATGAGGCGAACGTTGTACGAGAAATGCTCATAGATCATTCCTTATAGATAGGACAGCGGAACCACCCCCGACCTTCACACCCACCTCTCTCTCTCGCTCCCTCCCTCTCCGGGATCGGTAGAAAGACATTCTGGTGAAAGGCTCCAATAAAGCCCGGTCCAATAGCGGTAGACTTTCTCGGTCGGGGGAGGGGCGGTGGACGCGGGAATTTCTGCTGAGGACACTCCCGCGTTAAACTGGTGCTTGAGTGACAGGTGTATTTCCATCTAACTTGACCACGCACAACTAAGAGAGTAGTTTCCACATCATGACTGACAAGAGCACAGAGTTTATTAAATCAGAAGAGGAAGATAATTACCATGTAAGTATTCTATCACATCGCATTTGTTTTAATTACGTGCATATTTTATAACTTAATCAGGGATAATTATAAACCATGTATCATATTTTTAATTTATTAGGATGGCGTATACTACGGATTTAATGAATACACCAGTGACCATCATGACGAATTCAGGTGCTCCACCCCACTGGACAAAGAGTTTCCAGACTCTTTCTAGTCCCCCAAACACCCCGATATATTCTGCCAGAGCTCCAACATGGACGAGATCAATAGCAGTGCAGAAACGGTAATAGTAGGATCCGAGAGTAATGCACACCACACATTATTCAATTACTCCAACATCAGCACTGATAGTGAATCCAGTCTCCTAATTTCCATAGATCTCCCAACCAGTGACACCCAGTGCGAATGCTCAGAGTGTGATACGGGTGTCGACAGAATATTAAATAATATAATAGTGACATACCCCAGTGTGATACAAGACAATATTTAAATCACTGGATAAGAAAGGTGTACTTGTTCATATACGCAATTTCATGTATGTACTCAATTTGCTAATCAAATCATTCCAATGTTAACTTGTTTTCGAATCTACGTTAATTGTTTTCATGTATGTACTCTACTTATTACCATTTTCATCTCCATGCGCTGGTTATTTAAATACTAATATTGAAATCATTCTGAAAAATGTGTACGTGAAACAAACATTATTCATTCAATCATTCAGTGAAGTTGCACTCAATTTACTAATTCAGTCGATCCAATGTTAATTTGTTGTCGAATCAGTGTTAATAAATTTTCATGTATGTACTCAATTTGCTAATCAAATCATTCCAATGTTAACTTGTTTTCGAATCAACGTTAATTGTTTTCATGCATGTACTCTACTTATTACCATTTTCATCTCCATGCACTGATTATTTAATTTCATGTATGTATGTACTCAATTTCTACCTCTAACAATAAACGTGTAAAATTAATCTTCAGAATTATCCTTTCTCATCTCCATCATGTCCTACAAAGTATATCCACGTCTGTGTATACGAGAAATCCCGCGATACTGCGTAATTAAAGATCGGGAAAACGTGAAAAGGAGGGCGGGGAGAACTGGGTTCGACCACAGCTCAAACCATCAAGCAATGAGAGGGGCGGAAGACTCTGGTCAATCGGCGGGACACCTCCACTGGGCCGAGGGACTGCTTATGAAACAATTAGGGCCTCCATGCTAAGTTGGGTTCCATAAGATCCTGCCCAAGATATCATTAGCCCCCTACTCCGCCATAGCGCCCCAAGACGCTGGGTTGGGTTCCCAAGGTCCTACCCCAAGTAATTGAAATACCCCTCTACGTCTTCCCCCACCCCCCTACTCCGCCATAATGCCCCAAGACGATGGGTTCCCCCGGGCACGCCATCCTGCCCCAAGAGGTCACTGAACTCCCCCCACCCCTCTACTCCTCCCCCCACCCCCTCTACTCCTCCCCCACCCCCTCTACGCCTCCCCCACCCCCCTATCCCGCCATAGTGCCCATACTTCTACTACTGGGTGAGTAAAAAACTGTAGCACTTTCCACAATTATATTTTAAAAAATACACTACACGTGTTTCGTCTTACTAAGCCATCTTCAGGTGTACACTCACAAACTTTCCGTGACTGCCGTGCATTATATGTATATAGAACGGGAAGGGGATGGGGATAGGAAAAAGTGGATAGGAAGGGGGGGGAGGGAATGACTAGATGGTGAGTGAGTGGGGGGGTGGAGGCGGTGGCGAGGAGAGAATTATGGAAAAGATAGAATGGTGTAAAGCGCTCTAAGGAGTTTATCCTTGGAACGGGATTAGGGAAGTGGTAGGTTATTTGGAAAAAGAATAGCATGCAATGGGGAATGGATCCGGAAGAGTTGGTCATTCAACAACAGGTTATTATCGCTATGTTTAATTTCCCACTGCTCCCATGCGTCTAATCTTGGGTCTTTTCTTTCAATATGTAGAGTTTCTGGTTGAAAGAGGCCGTGATGCGATGTCTCCAGTAGGTGTTTGGCCAGCAATGACGATTTGTCTCCCTTATCAAAACACTTGGAGCCTAGTGGTAAAAATCCCTGCCCGTCTGTCCAACGTAATATTCATCTCAGCTGAGGCACTTGACTTTGTAGACGTCTGCATGGAATTTTGAATCAATGGCATCCTTACTTTTGCACAAAACGTTCGATAAAGTACACGGATTGTAGAAACATACTCAACAAATGGTAGCCTGCACCAAGTTCTTTTATCGGGTTCAAAAGCTGGGATACCGGTTGTTTCCGAAATGGCTGTTTTTGTGAGCTTTTTGCGTAGGAGTTTGGTTATAATATCTCAAGTGTACCCATTTGATGTTGCAATATGGCATATGATTTCCAGCTCTTTGTTAAATTCTGTGTTGGAGAGGGGTAGGCTCAATAACCTATAGATCGTCGTTTGGAATGCCGCAAGCTTGTGTGACATGGAATGGATAGAGTCTGCTGGGATTCATATGTAGCTGAAGGAGGGTTTTCTAAAGATGCCAAAACAATATTTCTTGTCCACTATTGAGATGTCAAAATCCAGGAAGCATAAATGTCCCTCTGCCTCTTTTTCATGGTCATGTTCATTCTAGTGTGTTGTGAGTTTAGCACTCTCAGGGAACAATCCAGGTGACGATCGCTCTCTGTCCAGCAGCACAGAATATCATCCACGTGCCTATACCAGTAGAATACATTATTTAAGAGTGGATTTGCAGATTTGAATAAATTGTTTTCGAAATTGTTCATGAAAGTTTCCGAAAACGGTGGAGAGAGGGGAGATCCCATGGCTAGACCCTCCACTTGTTTGTAGTATCTGCCGTTGAAGAGGAAGTGATTTTGGTTCGTACACATTTCTAAAAGCGATATTATTACCTCTGTTATGACTGGATTTCACCCGGAATCCTGTAGCAAGAATTTAGTTAAGTGTAAGGTTTCATTTACTGGAAAGAGGGGAATTGGTTTGTCACATCGAAAGAAACTAATTTTGAGTTCGCAGGTACCTCTAGGTTATTTAACTGTTCCACCCATTATTAGAAATTTGGAATGGCATACTGGGATGAAAAATTCGTGAAAGAGCGGAGGACGTCGTTGAGTGTTGAGGCCAGTTTATGGGTCGTGGCTCCTATATTTGAGACTACCGGTCTAATGGGTACACCCTCTGTATGTAATTTTGGCAGTCCGAACAGTCGGGGGGGGGGGAGGGGGGGGGGGGGGGGAAGGGGGAAGGATATTCATGGAGTGGAGTCTAATCTTTTCTCTCTCACCGAAAAGGCCAGAGTACAAGGACACTCCTGTCTTGACAGAAAGTTTGTGAGTGTACACCTGAAGAGGCCTAGTAAGCCGAAACACGTGTAGTGTAATTTGATAATTTAAAAAATATAATTGTGGAAAAGTGCTACAGTTTTTTACTCACCCACTATGGTATAAGCGATGGAGCGTATAAAATTCTTAACCAGTCCATTTGCATTCGTGCTGAGGTCACGTAAATCCACTTTTTTGGAATTACCATGCACCTGGACATCAGTTGCACTATTTACGTAGTAGAAAACCTGACATTATATATATTTTGGTGCTTTACTTCGCATGAAATGTAGGACTTTGACATTACTACACGGAACTATCATAACTGTACGTCCCCCTATTGTCTTTTAAAAATTGGACGTGCATAGTTTTTTCTCAGCATTTGTCCATCTCTACCAGAACAATACGAAGCCAAGTGGAGATGTTTCGATGATTAATTTTGGATATTGTATAAGTAGCTAATAAAACTTTGTAAACGCTCCTAAACACCTCAAAATATATTTGTTTGTCGTCAGCCGTATTGCCCGTAAATAACTACTTTGAATTATATTTTTCAGAAGCATTGTTAGTTATCAGAACTGGAGAAAAATAAATTATGATAATTTATGCAGACCCTTAAACTAAAGGGGAAAAAGCTGATGACAGTAGATACCTTGACCTAAAAAGAAGGCTTTCTAGCTTTGTTTACTGCAGTCAACAGCATGCTATCATATATAACCATAGAACGACGTGCAAACATACCCAATTTGGGAGGCGTCTCCCTCCAACCTTTTTTTTTGTTTAAATTTTTTGGCTTCGCAATTTGAGGTTTTGTTGATGATCAAAATTGTTAGCATTGTTAAATGGCTAAATTATTGAATTTTTAGCTCTAGTTTTCAAGTGTCAATATCGTGAGCAGGAAACTTCCGATGTTTTCTCATTTTCAGCGGAGACCAAGTGTGCCAAGTACTAACTAAGAAGTTACTCCTGCATATTAACAAATAACCTTAGTAAATTTCATTTCACTATTAAAAAACACTCGATATGAATAAAGCGACTAATTTTGAAATCGACCGAATCATATAAAGATAATTTATCATGTGAAAAAAAGTTAAGCACTTTACATTCATAAAATAAAGAAAGGTTTCATCAGAAGATATTTGGTGATCGGTTTGGTAATGGCTGGTGGTAGGTTGGATGATTTTTAGTCTTATATCGGATATATGGATAAGATTTTTAATCTTATATCGGTCCCTGCTTAGTGTACGTTTTGTTGGTAGCACTTCAAATGTAGTTCTTCGTCCATCAAATGGGACGTTAATCTGTGGGCTCCCTGTCGCCCTTCGTTAATATTAGGCTAATGCTGACGCCGGTTTTCTCTCCACCCTTCCTCCGTCCCCTCGAAAAATTCCAACCCTTCTTTCCTAATTAGTGCAAATGGCCAAAGCTCTTGGTTGCCTTTCTGGAATAACTACTACAACCTGCAGATAACTTTACTTTTCATTCACAGTTTAAATACCCTTTATCCACTTTTTCCATTTCGAATGATTATTTCATGGAACATTTACAAATACATTTTATCAATATTGGAGCTGCACGAATTGATTTTAAGTCCAAAGTTCATTAAGGCTAGAAGAGAAGAACTGTCTAAACAATAGGTTTAGACAGTTCTTCTCTTCTAGACAATCATCTTTCTCAGGCAACTCAATGCAAGCTTGCAAGCTGTGCACCAAGGTGTTCACTTTCCACCCTTAATTATGCAATTGTATAGCAGAGATTTTTCAGTTGTTAACCCGCCGTAGTGCTCCGTGGACAGATCTTCAAGATGTGTACTCCGTCCGTCGGATGGGATTTAAAACTATGAGCCCCTTGGCGCCTTTCACTAAGGGCAAGCTAATTCCCAAGCCGGGACGCTCTCCACCCTTCCTCCACTACCCAAACTATCCCTGTCTCTACACGATCACCCACCTACCTTAAATGGCGCAATTAGTTTTAGCTGTCAGTCGTATCCACCGAATGATTACTAGATATTACTGTTACTCACCAATAGGATAGGAACCGAAATTCATCGCAGTGACGTTAGTTATCTTCCTAAAGATGTTTTAGAGGGGCAAAAATAGATGTTGTTCCCCTCGCAGTTATTTCTGTTCCTGACAGTTGGTACAAATTTAATCTCTTTAAACTACAAATTTGGTGAAATTGTGAATACAAAAGGATTACACTTTGTAATGGTACACTATAAAGGTGTATTGTTACACATTTTTGCGCACAAAGATACGTGCTGACTGCTAGCGCTACTCACAGATTTAGTAGGTTTGCATTCGGTCCAAATTAGGAGAATTTAAATGAATACTTCAGTGGTGTTCAAATTGTGAATTTTTATTTTGTTTACGATTTTGTGCATATGAACCAACCTGGGACGTGAAGAGAAGACATGGAACGCTTTCGAAATCGTCATCGATTGAAATAGCTTGAGGTTTGAGATAGTTTAACATAAATCAGGGAATGAAATTCAAATCCCAATATAACGTAATGTCTCATTGGGTATCCATGGGTTGTTTATTAATGACATTGCAGTGATGCTAAAAAGTTTGTCCAAAAGAGATGCTGTAAACTGCGTTGCTCTTTTCGTGAAGATGTTGAAAGTTATTAAAAAAGATATCGCAGCTGATTCTTGAATCTGCATTGCATCCGGCAAAATCATACGGGATAAATTTTGTGCTACTCCCGGATTAAGTAGATGTGCATTCGGCAAAACTAAAAGTATTTAAATGACAGTTTCTGTGGGGTTCAAAAAGTGAATATTTTATAGATTTATACCGTATTCCGAAGTGGACCGCTTTCAAAATTGTTGTATTTTGAAGCACAAGAACGTGATAAGAAACTTACTTGAAGTCTAACCAAAAATAGGAGTAGTAAGATGAAAAAAATTGTAATTTAGTGATACTTCAAATGTCCCTTAAAAGGTGTGAACATGGGTAACCGAGAGACAAGTACCTGATTTCATCATCATCATCGGTCAACAATCCTAGGATTGGTTTGACGCAGCCCTCCACTCGATTCTTCTATCGGAAAACGTCTTCATAATGGCGTAATTCCTCTCTTTTACACCCTTCACAACTTGTTCCATGTATCTCATACGAGGCCTGCCTTTTCTATTCTTCTAAATCTGTACTAGGTTATAAGAGAAGAACTTAATCTAATTGGAATAAAAGACATTGATACGTAGACGTAGGACGTTCATTGAAGCCACTGTCATGAAGTTGGATAATTGAGACAAACATAACATATATAAAAGGCCAGAGAAACATTTTTCGCCGAAGATTTGAGTCCTAACATTCCCAAAAACCCGAATCTGGCCTCATTGTCAACAATAGAGAGACATTCGTATGCACCTCCCCTTCTAACCTCCTTTGTTTCATCTGGCCTGAAAGTAACTAAATAATATTCTTATTTTTTTTAAAGGCCCAGACATTAGTCCAGGTAGTAATTATATGCTTACATTGGTTTAAATTATATTCATGGTTCCGATACCGACTTGGAGCTAACTCCATAGTAAAAGTTTCTCCCCTAATTTCTTCCCTTCCGCACATATTTCGTCCCTTCATTAAAAATGTTAACATTTCTTAACACAATTTGTATTTATTATATTTCTTCCTCCCTCTCATTTGTATTTATTATATTTCTTCCTTCCTCTATTTGTAATTTTAACGGGCACCTTCAGCTAGTTTCCTATAATTGTCATACTGTTCTTTCTTAGCTTTACCACGTGCATAGAACACGTCAAACTTGAGTTGTAATTCCGAATGTCCGTGCCTGCCGAGTGTGGTAAACCCTGCTCAAAAGTCAGCTGCAGTGTGCCTCCAGTAGGTACCTTGTAATAGACCTATCTTCCCCATGAATTGTTACGAGAGTCAGCTTCAAGAATTCCTTTGATCGTGAAGTTGAAGGTTTCTCAAAACCACGCAATATGACTGAATGTAGGTACATTTTATGAAATGTTTCAACTATTGAAGCGAATAAATTTTCATGGTACGAATCACATTATTTATTATACTTCCTTTCTTGTGGTCCACATATGTAATATGTTCATAATAAACAATAATTAAAATGTCTAAAAGAAACTACAACACTACATGTTGAAAAATCAGTTATACCGTATATTGTTTACGGACAATGAAAAAGTGTATCAAGTCGGACCCGGGACTCTCAGGTGAATAGAAAATAGCCTACGCTATGCTGGTTGACGAGATTTAATGATTTGTTTTTTCATGTTCGTGCAACATATAGTTCTCGAGTTACGAGTTTGATTTATGGACCAAAATGAAAGAAGAGATTCGTATATGCTAAGTTTTGCAATCGATTTTATTTTATTGATCGACAAACTGAGTAGTTTTAACTTTTTTCCTAAAATTTATGTATTTTTTTCGGCTTTTTAAACTTTCGTTGCCTTGGGCATTTTTCATTGTCAGCCGGCCTTACAATACACAAATCTATAACGGGTACATTGAAAAGATTTTAACTCTCGCGACGCGTATTTTAATAACTTTTTAAAACAAAATTCGTTCTCCGCTTATACTTTGCAATCTTTTTTGATACTTATCACGCTTTTCACTAGCGACGTTATACACATAAACATCCTTCGGCCAAAGTCATTCAATATCAGAATTTCATAATTTTTCTTTACTTGCTTATTCCACGTATCTTAAAGACTATTCATAGGCGTTTTGCTAATTGCAATCACTATTTTGCTAGTTTGTTTATAATTGGTAAATAATATATTGTATATGCAATACTAAACTATTATTTATCGCACCTTTACAGATTTTAGAACTAGTTCTTTGACCCTTAATGACGTCAGGACCTGTTGGTGATTATACGGAATACGGATTACACCTGGCCTTAAATGCAAAGAAATTCCTTAGGTTGTCATCATCATCAAAGACGTGCATCTTGTCCGTGGGTAACCTACAGGCTACCTTTTAAGACGCAAATAGATCTCTGGTTCAGTACTCATTATTCCGGAAGTTTACATTATTGTGATGATATCACCACTTGACGGATTAAGGCCTCTGGAAGGGCAAGGGCCTAGCCACGTTGACACACCGCTCCCCGTGAGGTCACCGCTGTTAAGCAACGTTGTGCCCGGACAGAGGTTGGATGGGTGACCCTCCTCCATACCTCTACCGCGGTGCTCTTGTCCCCTGTCTGCAAGTGGCGGGCAGGTTAAATGTGGGTTGGAGCAATGGATCTAAAGAGGTGTAAATACCAGGGGGGGCTCCAGAAGGCCCCCGCCCACCCCTCCAATTTACATTTTTTAAGGCCTCTGGAATCTCATTGTACCAACATTTCACCAAAATGAGCTTAAATTATGAGGTCTCCACCCGCGGGAGAGGTAGGCCAAGTCAGTGCATCATCGGCTACTGATGTTTTATGTTGTTGCTTACTCCCACGGCAAAATGTGGAGCAATGCCCGAGAGGGACCGCGAGGAGCATTGATACTGAGAATGTCGGACAACGTGGTCAAACACTTTCGGTGGTCAAAGTTCTTCAGTTCCTTTGCATCCTGTTACCCAGCTGAGGAACGAAATTTTCCTCTATGGGGGCTACACGTCACATTGAAACGAAGTTGAAAAGCAAAACATTTTTGCATTCAGGTGATCACGGAGTATTTTTGAAATGCAAATTGACGTTCCGTTGTGCCGAAAAGTTTTGACTGGTGTTTACAGCTCCTGGAATAATGATACCTTCCGGTATATTTACAATACCTTGACCCAAACAGAGCATAACTATGGTTGCCCTGGTTGCAACTTTTCGGCTCAAAAGTATGTCATTTAGCATCACGGAAATGTTCCATGATCAACTTGACCTCTTTTGGTTTTCCTAGTTGCCTTTGTTTTAAATTGCTATTTCTGCGTAACTTAAAATTATCTGTGCTGCTTCATCTGTAATGGTATGCAGTAATTCATTCTATAATATAAAAAGATAATCCCAAGATTGTAACATTTTTGACCAACCATTGATTTTTTAGAGAGTAATAAGTTGCATAAAATTGAAACTTAGTAAATCATTACATATTCTCAACGATAAGTTGCTAGTCTTCGGTTAGATTTACAGTACTTTTTCTCAGCATTTTCTCATAAGAATGCAAGGTAAAATCTGTTTTCCAGATTACAGCATTATTTTCTTTTCGTATTGACATTATTTTTTCTTAACCTACAAAAACCGGACGGGAACCGTAAGAAATATAATGCCATAAATAATGTCATGAAATATTTTCTGTTTCAAATTACTAATGGTTTTATGAAACATAACGATATTTGATAACATGTTACTCTTTTGAAAGAAAAGAATAAAAGAAACGATAAAGCATTGTTGGCTTCATATTACTCGCGGGAATCTACTTCGCGTTGGTTGTTATTAGGTCAAGAGTTTACCAAATGTGTTCTTAAAGTTGGATCTAATCAGAAATCGAGGGGAAAATAGACCGATGGAGCCGAATGGAAATATTTTCAAATATTGGTACGGGAATAGGGAAGCAAGAAAAACAAGTGTTGGGCCGCTGTAGACGAAATTGGAGGCATTGCCCACCAATTAAATCTCTAGGATTGATTAAATGCATGTTTAACCTAACCAGTATCTCTTCGCTGCGAATAAAAAAAGTGTATTTTGTCAAAATATAACGTCGAAACTTTGATGAACATTTATGTATTTTCCAAAATACGTGAACTATACTCAGCAATTCGGAAACCAACTAAGTGTAGGGCTTAAGCAGGGGAATAAGGTTGAGATGAAAAAGTCGTTTAACTTCGCCTCTATTAGTTTCTTTGGCCTCAAGTTTAATTTCCTATCAACTCCCCTGTAACACACCGCTGCAGCGATGCGGATGGTAATACGTCGGCATAAATGAAAATTCATTAAACACTGATAATGAGTAGGAGCCGTGCTTCCAGGGTATATCGGGATATTTTGCTTTGGGTGACGTGGAACAATCATATCGTAGTTACATAGACTTATGATTAGCCGTAATTCATCATCCATCAATAATCCATGATAATACGCCCATTGCTACTGTCCGAAATTCGTGTTTTTTTCCATACACGCGCTTTTGTGGTCCTCACTAACTTTCTTATCGTCATCGTGTCCCTTGTAGTTTGACTCATTATTTCTTGACGCATTGAATTTCTCAGGATGAATTGTGTACTTGACTTTATTGGGGAAAAATATTGTTTATTGTATAGAGTTGTTTTTAAATTAGTAAAAAAATATACAAGGTCCGTTTATTCATCCGTTTATCACGATGTGAATCAATTTTAATATAACTAAATAGAACACGGCATAACCGCACGCTGAAGAGGATGTCACCTAGCATTGCTTACGTCTAGATTATTTATGGAGTACAAACTTCAGGTTTAACTTTTAATATGGGTGTGAAATTACCATGTGCTCGCAAGTGAAATGTATTTTTTACAAAGCACTGATAAGTGGCAAGTGATAAAAGGCATTTTCGTGGAAAATAAACGGCGAACTCACACCTATATGATATATGGTAAAATGCCACTTCCTCAGTAGACTTGAAAGTACTACCTCCGTATAAGTTCGTAATGATGTTGAAAGAAGCTGTCTGTGGCTTATTTAAATGAGAAATCGATTTCATGTGACCAATCTGGTGGCATTAACATTTTAAAAGCGAGAATGACATTTAGTAGCTCATCTCATCACATGAGTATTTTGTTATCAGCATGTTTTCTGATCTCCGCTATGACCATTCGGATTTTCATCAATCCTTAAGCTCTTCATCCTTGAATATGCTGATACTTTTTCAGATCAGCTCATTTAATGGCCTCGATATGAAGGCCGCAATATGAAAACCTTGACTTCACTAAATACACACGGGGGTAATGTGTATGCAGGGGAGAAAAGTGGAGGAAGGCGTCAAGACAAGGGCAAAAAGTGAATGGTTTGGATGAGAGAGCGGGGGAAGGACTGGAAGGTTCACTGTAAAAAGTTGATCTGATTTTCAGTGCGATCTGAATTTAAGCGCTGTCTGGTTGTAAGGCAGGAACACGGATTTAAGGTGCGGAAGAGGCAGGAACAGGAGTGGTTGGTACACGAGCAGTTAAGCAGGAAGCAGAGGAAGCAGGATTCTGGATGGTCTGATTTTCAGTCGTTCACCTGCCTTATTTTTAGACAAGATATTACTGCTGAAATTCAACATACCCTGTCTTAAAATTGTTGCATCTGAAATTCAGATCGCTTTTGTACCTTAAAATCAGATCTACTTTTTACAGTGTTGGAGGAAAAAAAAGCGTTTCGCCATGATTTTCGTATTTCTTCTCCGTGTGGGGGGATGGGAGGCGCGTCCAATATCCCATCGGGACTTCATCTCAGTCCGGTTGAGGGAGCTGAAATAACGATGTGGTTGAGATCGAAATGAGAAGGAGAAAGGCGGGAAAGCAGGCCATTGAGGGAGACGCGTGGAAAGCCTGGAAGTGGAGAAGATACAACGGCAAGGTTAGCACGAGGAGATCGGAATGACCTCCGCGAGTTGCTTCCTCCCAAGGACGAGTCCGGGAAATGGATAACATTTTCTCTTGTTGCGATTCAGGGGCGTTATTTACTAGACACAGGATAACCTTATCTAGCGATATATATGTATAATATGCACCAGTTGTGAGTTCTTCCGTGCATGTTTTTTTATTTATTCTCATTTCCTATCCTACGCATTCACCTAGGGAGTATTTTCACATTGAATGCTTGCATATGGTCGCCTCGACTGAGAGAGCTGTTTTCATACCCGTTACTCACTTATCATTTCCCTCTATAAAAATACTTACATATAGCTCTCCTCCAAATATTTAAACTTTTCAGTGGCATCGAATCGATGAAGATTTGACTTAGCCCTCGTTTTTAAAGGCAGGAATTCCAGTAATTTCTTTGACAAAGTAAGAAAGTTATTTCTTCCATCTCATTTATCCTAGTCTAAGAAGGAAGACGTAGGAAAGGAAGGGAGGAATAGTAGTTGATATGTCTTCGAAAATTTCATCAGAATACACTCCGGTACTTGTCGCCTGACAGAATTTAAAATAACATTTTTATATAAGTAAAATTACGACAATATTAACTGAAATCTGCAAATTTAAAATTTAAATGTCACTGTTCAAGTGATCGTTTCTCTTCGCCGTAGAGTAGTATTTCAATTAAGTTTTATGTGCTCCAACTGCTTAGGTTGTATCGCTCAATGTAACCTCAATTTAATCCCGAAGGCAAATACAACCTCAGTTCTCCATGTGGAATTCAAATCCATGACCTTTGGGTTGACATTTCGGAGCGATACTAACCATGCAACTACGATCGGTATTTTCTTTTCATGTTTATTTACTCGTTTACTATCCCCTTTATACGAGCTTGAGATCATCGTATCATGCTTGAGATTCCAATTAAATTTCTCAACCTCGGAGATTCTTATATGCTTTTAAGAAATTTTGAAACAGGAAACCTGACTAAGTATGTCAAGGAAGCTAGTTATATGAATGGGGTCGTTTACCGTATTTGTTTATTGCCGAATCTGATAAAGTTTGTAAAATAAAAAGACCATATTTTTCCGTTTTTTGATCCGTCAATTATTTCTCGAGTTATAAGCGGCGAAAAACTGATGTTTTTAACCCTTTCGGAAAAGTGGGCGTGGTGCAACCTCTGACGTGTATTCTCTTCGTCCAATCACAACTGAGTCCGCGAAGCTACTTCGACTTATCGCAATGGGGGGGACACAGCTGACTCTGCCAATAGGAGCAGTTGCGACTAACTGTGCGAGCAGACCTTCCGATAACCCCCCTCCACTCCCTTCCCTTCCCCTAAAAGCAGTCAAGAATGGGAGGAAAATGACGTCAATGATATCAAAGCAGCTTTTTCGGTGGGCGTCACTTTTTGCGAATTTTAATTTTTGATTTATGAGTGCTGATTGTGGTAAAAGATTAATTGTTTCACTAAAATTCTTTTTCCGTTTCCTTCTAACGATTTCGTGTACAAAATTGTGATTTCGGTACCGAGTAAAAATGACTGGCTATTTGAATCGAAAACATTACAAACATTTTTATATTCCAAGTTACCTTCCTCATACGTAATAAATAAGCCAAAAGCATATCAAAATTTAATCCATTCCCGCGGAAAAATAAAAAACATTTGTCTGTCCATCTAAGACTGAAGGGTCGGCAGCACAAGAGATCCTGTGAGTATAAGGGCCACAAATGGATAGATCTGCCACTTCTTTGGCTAATAAGCCTAAGGAAACTCCTTCTCGGAATGGCAAGGTATCTAGCCACTCTTACCGTTGACAAACCCAACACATTTTGCGCCTGCACTTGAACTCCGACAGGCATGGCGCACAATTGAATAAATAGGTGCATATCGGGTTGGGGTTGCCTTTCTTGCGCTGGTACTCCTCGTCCTTGGGCCGACGACATGATCGTAGGGAGTATTCAGTCAAATAAAACAAAGAACCTGAAATTTACATATGTATTTCAAGAGAGCGACCAGCAAATACAATATCAAACACATAAGAAATTTTATATCTAACAGAAACTTTTATAAAACTACTAGCATTTAAGGAATCAATTGAATCAGGGGGTAAACAGCCAATATAACAAATAGGTATACATTTCAATGATCCAGAATCGTCGAACATTTTATAAATATTTTTGTAATTTGAACCATCTAACCAATACTCTTTTCGTCTTAAGTATTTCCTACAACCAGGATAAATATTCAAACGAAGATTAAGTCTTTTAACATATCGAGATTTATCAACTTGATTATAGTCACTAACAGGAATTTCATCAGGTACTTTATTCTCAACATGATCTTTTGCCGAATAATCACGTGACATATACTTCGTGAAGACAGATTTTGCATCTTTTTCAGTAAGTTGAATAACAGCTTTTGGATCAGGTATGGGAACCTTCTTCCCACTTCCCACTTTCCACATATTCCTTACAATGAACATCACTGTTTTCACCGTAAAAATCAAACTCCTCTACGGAACAAGACAAATGTTTCATATAAACTTGAACTGAACGAATCATAAACTTAGAATAATTATCACACATAGCCTTTATATAATTAGATGGACCTATGAATAATTTTTGTCAGTCTAACCTACGCAACTCAGTCTGCCAAATATCCCCAATTAAATAAAAATTGTCTTGAATCATTTCATGACCAACATGCTTAACACGACAATTTTCTTTGCATTGCATTGCAAGCATTGGCAGTGATTTTGCCGAGGAAAATTTTCAAAAATAAGACAATCAAAAATCCAATTGAAAGAGGAAAGAAACAATCCCCATATAGAAGTCCTTATATTATATATATTCCTTATCTATTACGCAGTGATTTGTGTATCTATCTCCTTTATGGAAAAATATATGCTAGTATCTTGTCATCAAACAGGAAAAATCAGTTTTAACCAAAACGTATGCTTGGTATTTGAGGGTGTAGTATTTTTTTCCGCAGTCCGAATTACCGACGTCATCTAAGCCGTGAATTTGAACTGATAAATACAAAATATGTGTTTGAGAAAGAGGCTTGCACTCATAGTGAATGTAAACGTCCCCGTTTATCTCATTAGGCTTTGTTATGTTTGTAGCGGTAACGAAGTCCGGAGAAGTAGAAACCCTGATATGATACCTATTAGGTTTTAGTTAGCATTTTCATGTCATTCATTGCTTATATTTCAACTGACAACTTCAACTGTTTCAACAGCCAACGCTCTTATTTTACCCCACACTACGTGATTCTGATTATCATCATATGGAAAAAAGTGTGTTCAGAAGTTGGGTTGCACAATTATTGAATAAGAGAATGAATTATGTTCATTGTGGTCATTTAGAACATTCCGCAATACTAGGCCAATGCAGGGATAACATATTTGTTGCCTGTATCCGTTGAGTACGATGTTTGTTTCAGTCTACTTTAATATTTGAAAACAATTTATTAAAATCATTCCATATGTTTCCCATTGAACTTCCATCCTACCTGAAGGTGTGAAATGTACTTGCGGTCATGTTTCAGCGAGTCACCTCTCACGGATGAGCTTTCTTCCTTATTTTTTTTTGATAGAGCAGCATCTGCATGGGGGTGTCGGACGACGAATGGACAGTTAACGTGTATAGGAAAAATTGCTGCAATTCTAAAAAAAGGGTTCTTTCGAAAAAGCCCTGTTTCGAGCTAGTAGGCAAACACCTGATTATAGCTATTTTGATGATGATAACCGCATTTTTTTGAATGCATTTATCTCCGCAATGAACCGCGAATCGTCAAAGAGTGTGTAATATAAGTTTTGCTTCCGCCGTCCCCATTCCTCTTCGGTGTTAGCGATGCGCTAACAACACCGAAGGTCGACCTACCCTCGAAACGTCCTAAAAAGCATTGCTAACGAGTTTCGGACTTGTCTCCAAAATGCTCGTCGTGCGCATCAAGAACCAGCAACTCGGAACACCGGCTCCACGATCCGTGACGAGGCTGTCATCGCGGATATCTGTTTACGCCCGGGGCGCTCGATTCATCCCCCGGATATCGCTCTCGACAAAGGTGGCGGCGTTCCCTACCTTTCACATGCGCTGGTGCCTAGGTTTTGCCATTGTCCCGACCATTTAAGAGTCCCTTTCCAGTTTTCCGTGCGACGTCCGCTAAAAGTAATCTTCCCTGTTTGTGGTCTTGGTTGGGAGGTAAAATGTGTGGCGGCCCGGAAAAAAAACTTTTTTTTTTTCATTTTCAGTGATGATAAGTTTTCGTCGGCGAGTTGAGAGACTAATGAGAAAATAAGCCAGGGACTGCAGCTCTAATCTGTCATGTTTATGGTTAGAATTTTTCAGCTGTTCTTTAAAGTATGAGAAGAAAGTTTTCATTTCAAAACCGTGAGCAATAGAAAGCTAAAGATATTTTGAGCTTGATAATGAATATTGCTAGTAGATAATTTAAATTAAAAACTGATGATCTCTTGATTCTCTTACACTTTTTAGTTATATTCTTAAAATGACCATTTTGGCGACAGGAACTTGGAAAATTATTCAGGAACTTTGAAAATCTCAAAATTAGAGCAAAAATTACTGCATATACGTAATACCCTGCAAGCCATATTGCAAAGTTAATTACGAACATCATCATCATTGTTCATCAATCCTCTGATTGGTTTGACGCAGCTTTCCGCAGAGTTCTATCGACTAATCTGTTCATATTTACGTATTTCTTCCTTTTCACATCCTTCATCGCTTGTTCCATATATCTCGCTCGAGGCCTTCCTTTGCCATTCTTCCCATTTACTTGTCCTTCAACGATTATCTTCACCAGGCCATCGTGTCATAAGATATGGCCGATTAAGTTATCCCGTCTTCTTCTTCGAGTTTTCAGCAGACTTCTCTTTTCTCTCACTCTTCTTAAGACTTCTAATTAAGAATATAAATATTCTATTGTAAATTAACTTAGTCAATATGCAAAGGCCTCGTTATGAAACAAAACACCCATCATATATGATGTTATAAGTTCCCCATCCCTCATATTCCTATTCCTCCTATTCCGTACACCTTTTCTCCCGGTATGAAGCACCTATTAGTGCGGAAACAGACTTGAAAACACCCATGATGATGTTATAAGTGTATAGGTCCTTCTAATCTATACTTCTAACCGTTATGGAAATGTAAATGTCGCATCACCAGTCTACATTGGGATAAAGAGACTAGGATACTCATTATCATTCATATGCTGGATGTGAATTATTCTTCTCTACACTTAAACTCATCACTTATATTTCTGAAAGGGGGATTTTAGAAGATATACATTCATTTAATCAGCCATGGAAACTATATTTTTTTCCTTCCAAGCCATAAAATGAGAGCGGAATGCGTCATCCAACTCAGCGACGCTCAAATTTTATTCGAATGGTGATCGTATGCATAAACTGAGTGCGCAGTAATTTGGCCCTTTCTCTCCTTGGAGAGGAGGGAATCCGACTCTCGCACCATCGTTCTCTTCCTCACGTCTTCCCTTTTCCTATGTATTATCGTCCTTTACTTTTATGTGTTTACCATGTTTGAATCAACTATTTTATTTTAAATTTTTAGGCACAGACCTAGTTTTAATAACTTGGGAAAATTTGGCACTCAACACCAGCTCTAGATGTAGTAGTCTGGATTCCTCCGTACTCCCACATTCAAGCTGAGAATAATCATTTCTCAGCTTGTATCAGTCGGTGTGCTGGCCCTGGGTTATGAAATTTGTGGTGAATAAATTATTATAAATTATTGAATTAATTAAACTTCTCGACGCACAGCCCGATCAACTCCTTGGATAGTTCAGAGACTTTTTCACATATGCCGTTGTACTCCCTGTATATTTCCGCCATCTAATTGACGAGGACTCTAGTTCTCCTCGGAGAACTTACACAGAATCTTGCATCTTGTAAATTGCTCTCACAGCAAATGAATACACAGTACCAATTACACCTTTTCTGCGTTGTCGAACACGCCATTTTGAAACCAGAGAATTTCGTGATTATGGTGGAAGCTTAAATGTTAGCTAATTAATCACATTACTATCCTATGTTAATTCGTGACTACTCGACCTGAAGGCACCTGCTGAAACGCAAGCAAAACGATTGTCAGATGAATATTTCCTCTCGACGAGCCCATAAATAAATCCTGTCAAGTTTATTAACAGTTTTAAACTAAATTAAATTACATACAAATGAAAAAGCGCTGCCTAAACAGAAAGTAAGTAAAATTATATCGGGAATATATATATGCGCTCAGGAATTTGTGCTCTCCTCCCAATCAGTCTTTTACATTTCTCCAGGGAATGATAGACGACAATGGGAGTTCCAATTATATGAATCCTCCAGAGTAAATTTTGATGTTTAAACGTATAAAATAATCATCGTTTTCATTACATTTCTTAAGCCTTCATGAATATTTTAAATTTTTTATTAAATTCAGGATAGAGCATACCCCATATGATCGGTATCTCAAATAAAAAATAAAAGAGATTGAAATCACGATCCATCGACGGGATCAAAAATGCGTTGATAGTATATTTTATGCCTTAATCAATTACAATTGAGGGATGTTTTCAGTGGTATTATTCTCCTCACATTTAAGCTCCATCAAAAACATTTTAGTTGATGATTTCTGGGAAACGAAGCAAATTAAAGCTGATATTATACATACTACCAGTAAATTAGAAGTACATATTTAGTTTCTCAAGTGTTCCATTTGCGTCGAGCGCACTCGTTGCTTCGTGGTGATATTTACGTAGTCAAATTGCGTTTTTTGCCCATGCGACATTATTGACTCATACTATTATATTTTTTAAAGCTAGTTGTCGATAGAAAAATGTGTTATTCTGCATGTGAAACGTCACTTTAGTAGCAACAAATACAAGGGTGAAATATTTCTCTAGCTTTATCTAGTTGTATGACTTAGATACCTGTTATAAGGTCGGCTAAAGGTTATGATGAAAGAATTTCAATAATTTTTCAGCGAATCAAAGATTTTTTATGGTCCTATTGCACACATTTCAAAATAATTCACACAGGTCAAAGACACCTCTCTTGATTCCTGTTTTGCATTTATTCTCCCAGCATCACTATATTTTGTGTTTATACATCAACGACAAGGATCTGCTAGTTGCTAAGTCTAATGTAGAATTCTTGTTCAAGTAAGCGACCTTTGGGGCCAGTGAAATATTCAGCATAAGTTATCAGCCCATTAATCATTGAATTCATCGAAGAACTCGCGAAACGATTTTTTTAATCAAACATACAAATTATGTATTTTTAAATACAAAAATTCGGCTCCAATATTAATTTTCTCTTCTTTGTATCTTATGCCACTTTGGGAGATCTAGGGATGTAGCTCACTACCGAACAAAGGTTAAACTGTTTTCAGTTCGGTTTATATATTTTTAGATTTTTTCTTTTTTGAGGTGTTTCTAATTTACACCAGAAACGGTTGTATTTCGTTTAGCATCCGTGGCCAGAATAAGTGTTTCATAGTACCAACTTTAGCTGCTAAATTTTCTTGAAATTCATGGTTTTTCTCTCATGGGTACTCGCACTTCGTTTTTTATCTGTTCATTCTCATTCAGAGTAATTTTCTTTTCATTGCTAGGTGATTCATCTCAATTATTTAATTATCTTTTATTTCTCTTCACGAGCAAATATTTTATCGTCTTACAAGTTGGGATTAATTATGAAATACGTCTGCCAACTGAAATAGGAAGGGGGATCCAAACCTCCCGAGGACGCACACTCTCGAGTCAAAATGGAGCTTCATTGTTTGTTAAGGTATGCCTGTATATTGCCCACAATATGTCTATGGATTTGTGCTCCTGTGAACTATTCATTTGTGTTTCACCACCGTCATCATCTGTTGCCATCAATCGTAAGATTGATTTTATACCGCTCTTCCCTCTGCTATTTTACAGGCAACCTTATTTGCATTTGTATAATTTCTTTCTTTCACTTATTTCACATCTTGCTCCATGCATTGTAGTTTCTGATAATACTGATTTTACTTTATATTTTGAAGCTAAGCTAAATTTTTAGGTATTACACAATTAGAAAATTGTCAATGCGCCCAAAGCGTCATGAAAGCCTCTTTCCTCTTACGGAAAATAATACATATTTATCCTTTACAAGCATAGGCTATTACGGGAACTTTTTAATGCACTAGCAATTTAAAACAACGCTCTGTGTACGAAGATTCCTGAAGTATTAATTCAAGTTTTACGAACTATAATTAGGATAAAGTAAATATAAGGAATGCGAAATCCACTTGGGGGAAGGAAGCCTTGGTAGAGTAGCAGAAGTTCCAATTCAATTTTCATTCAATTGTTTTTCAAAAAATCTATAAAAAGAAGACGGGATCGGTCATATCTTTAGACAAGATGGCCTGATGAAGACAATCTTCGAAGGAAAAGTGAACGGGAAGAATGGAAAAGGCAGGTCTCGTATGAGTTATATAGAATAGGTCGTAAAGGACGTGAAAGAGAGCAACTACGTTAATATGAAGAGGTTGGCCGATAGAAGAATTGAATGGAGGGCTGCGTCAAACCAATCCTAGGATTGTTGACCCATGATAAGGTTTTTCAATTTTTTGCCTTGGTAGCTCAATTGGCTGAGTCACTGGCTGGAAATCAGGGGGTTGTGGGTTTGTGTCCCGATCAAAGTAGAATTTTTTGTATGTGGAAATTCTGTTCCCGAAATATTATTGGGATTGCTGTTATCGTTTGTTCTGGCAAGCTAAATTGAATGAAAAATTAGTATTCTGTTTTCTTGATCACTATTCATAATTCTATAATAAAATAAGAATCGTGCAAATTAACAAAGAAAACTGTTCTGGACTTTTTTCGCGGCTTGGTCTTTGACAATTCGATACTTAAATTATGATAATTCTTTGGAAGCATCTTCGTCTACAGTAGTGTTTTCTATTACATGAAGACTTTTTAGGATGGTTTGCTCTTATGCCTAAGATGGATTCATTTGCCATTTCACCTTATTTATCTTAGTATATCAGCACTTTCACTTGCTCTTTTCAGTTTAAGGCTATCATTTCCTTTGATTCCTTTCCGAATTCTGTATCTTTATCGAGATTCCTATCAGCATAACTGTTTGTCATCGCGTTCGTTAGACTGCTATCATCTTTTGTGCTGAATGTGTTCCGCTAATTGAAATTCATTGCCTCGCATGGAAATTCTTGTTTTCACCGTATTTCCTTCGTTTGTGATTTCCCCTCATTCCTCAAACACAATCTCTCTCCAACATCAATTGCTACCTCCTCACCCCCTCCATATCTTCTCATACTATACCGTTCAATCTCTTTCATCTGTCTCTTGCGCTGTCGCTTCTTTTTCTTTCTCTTTCCCCTCCCCCGTTCATTCACTCAATTTGTCACTTTCAGTTTCCCCCGATGGCTCAATCCTCCTTTTCCTCCCCTCCTTCGTCCCTTTTTCAACCATTCCTCGTCCTCGCCCCCCCCCCCTCATCCCCTCGGGACCAGCCCTCCCCTCCATCCCCATCACCCCGGCTTCTTTATTCCCCTCCCATTCGCTTCACTCAAGTCTTTGCGCCAAAACTTCCCATCCCTCATTACCTATCCCCTTCACGTTCGGCTTTGCCGCCCGTTTCCATTCGTCGCCGCGTGCGTGGGTCTGTGCTCATGTGCGGTTTCGAGGGGTAGGGCGTCTTTAGGTCTCAGGGTATAGAAGCGGTTTCCTGGAAGCCGAGGATGGCAATCGGAACGAAACGAAACAGCTTCGAACCGGAGAGCGAGGTTAAAGTAGAGAAGTCCGCAGTTCTTTGCGTCCTTGTTCATGCCTTGAGTCCAGGGTCGACTCGGCGGTCAGCAAGGTTTTGAGACGTAACGTACCTACTGCGTCGCTACGACAGTGCGTAAAACTTTTCGGTTTGCGACTTTGTTTTACCAATGAGAGATGGGAGTTTTTAGTAGTTGTATTTGTTTTGCCCTGCCGTCCTACCGCCTTCCTGTGCGGTATATTGCAAGCTATATTTTTTGTGTATCTAGAGGTTATTTATCTTCCAATTATCTGCACGCACAGTCTCCAAGTCTTTGTCATCAATGAGATCGCTAGCGCATGAGGAATGGAGATCTTGAGACGGAGGAGTTCGCCTAATAAATAAGCTGTATGCTGAATATATATGTTGCTCTGCGTGAGATATAATTGCTCTTGCTACCCCATTTTCAGAAATAATTTCCGTTCAATTTTTACTTGTGTAATTTTTTATCTCACTTATTTATTTTTTGTTATTTTATTCATTGCTGTCCATATGACACATAAGCGGAAGTTGGCGGGAGTGGAATTGGGGGAAATGGTATTTCTTACTATTACCAATCGTGAGGGAAGGATTGAATTTTGTGAGGGTAATGGTGTCTGCAATGAGAGGTGGGAGTGAACTCGGCGTCGGTCGAAGCCTACTCTTGTGAAAGGTGCCTGGTGAAAGATGAATTATCTACCACAACCGGGATTCATACCCGGGCCCTCAGGATGGGAAACCATTACTATTTTTCTCCACACCAATCCCAAATATAGAGATTCATGATGCGCAGTATTAGAGGGAAATAATTCTATTTACTCATATGGTCTCACTATCCGGTTCCGATAAGGAAACAGTCGAATGCTCAATCATCTTGAATTTTATTTCGATGGCCGTTGAAATAATAGAACCCATAGCTCTTTCAACGCCAACTTCGATTTCCGCCTCCCTCACGTCCTGGTCCGTTCTCTCTTTTTCAATTGTGTTTGATCCTTCCGGAGTTACGGAGGGAGGACGAGGAGAATGGGAACTGTCGCGATGCCTCCTTGCCGTTTATCACGCTTCCGCCTCTCGTCCCCTTCCAATTCCCCCTTTCCCCTCTTCCTATTCTCCTCCCACGCACTTCCACGCACACAAACATTTATCTTCCTCAGTATCCATCTGCATAAATATCCCTCTTTTTCCTTCGTCTTACTTTGCTCGCGTCGCAAAAAAAAAATTCATGGATAGACAGGCAGTGCCAGCAGACAAAACGCCTCCGAGGGTTTGGTCTCGAGTTACATTTCCTGTTATCCATTATAAGTTTTCAGGTTGTTCGATTGGGCCTGGCGTATTATTAGGAGTTCAGAGCGTGCGCGGGAGTCTCTTCACTTGTTTTGGCGTATATTTGCATAAAATTCTGGAACGGATTGCTGAGGAATCATTTTTATACGGAGAATAATAATTTCACGATTTAAATTATTGGCATTTGCAGTAGTAAATAACTAGGAGTTTATCCCGTTTAGAACCCTGCCTATCAAATAGGCACATGTCAAAACAATTCAGTTTATAGAACCGACTTTGTAAGGGGGAATGACGTAGGACGAGAAGTTTTCTTGGAAAAACTTAATGTGATTGTAGATTGGAGATGGATCACTGTGCTCGAATTTATGTTATTGTAGCGCATGAAAAAATAAAGTCATTGCATGCTCTCGCTCGTGTATTTTTGGGTGAAAAATGTATTCGGTGTGTTTGTCATTCCTAAGTTTTTGTTTCACTCCATACTTATTGCCCCAACGGTATCGTAGTCTCAGATTTTTAAATACCACAGTAAATGGTTTATTCTGTGGTAAATGGCCTTTCTTTGATGACCGCAACGCTCTAGCTTTAATAATAGTGCAACATACACGGCAATGTTTTCGGAGTGTTCGTTTTGTAGGTGGAACTTATGCATGAAGCCATTTGAACGTCTACCTGTGCCAGAAAAACATATCCCCCCCTTTTTGCAATCATGGTCATTTTGAATTTGCAATACCTTTAAACCTAATTTTAATGCAGTGGGTTGCGTTTGCGAGGGTAACGGCGCAAGCCTGCTGGCGGTAGTGTAGTCGTGGCGTTACAAATTGGTTTAACGCGACTTTAAATGCGGGATGGTCGTTGCCTTTCGCACCGCAGGCCCCTAGTAAGAGGGTGGTGTGTTTCCCACCGTGAAAATTTTGCGTATTTTTTTTAGATCTTTTTATCGCTTTTGGTGCATGCGACTTTTTGCTCCAGTGCTCCATTTTTGAGCATACGAGCGATTCCTGCGGAACGGCTCGTAATTTCGCCTCGTGTGGCCGGCTGCAAGCGTTCCTTCGTTCGCAGTGCAGCGCTCAGGAACCACTCGCGCGGATTTCCGTTGAACTTGCCGTGCATTAAGGACGAAAATATGACATGGTCGGCAATCATTTCGTCATTTGATGCACCAGACGCATTACTATATGGGTAAATAATTTTTTCGATGCCAAGTGGCTTCGTGAAATATTAAAGCATCGATTCAAGGGTATAACGATATTAGATTCTCGGATGTCGATATCCTCTCCCCACTAGTTATTGGGCCAGATTCTCCCTAATGACGACTGATATGTTGTAAGTGTGCTGGATATCATGATGAGAGGCTCGATCATCTTTCATAGCATTAGCAAGATTGATGGATATGTTGCCTCCTTGATAAAATTGTTAGCGCCAGCAAAGACGCAGTAGGTCATTACGGCAGTTTCCTTATGGCTCTTTGGTGGTTTTTATAGTACTTACATACTAGTCATTGGACTAGTTGGCGTTCCTCTGCAAAAGTTCATCTCTTCTCACCTATGCATTTGAAAACCCAATGATTTTATTCTCCATTTGAAAGTGGTGATTTCAATCTCTTCCATATGGCATATTTCATGCATTAGTGCAAACTGGTTCCAATTAAGCTTAATTAAGCCCACTTTTTAATCTCTGCGGTGATTTAAACACTTTTTTGAGCAATAATCTTGATGTCACTGATATAATTTTGGCAGAATCTACTGCATTTTTGGTATTCCTCGGAAATGAAAAGGACTGCAGAGTAACTATTTAGTAAATGATTAGGCCATGCAATGTTTCTTTCACGGTAGAAAGAGCACTATTTCTGGATATTGCAGCGGTGGTTACTCGGGGTTGATTGAGGCGAAAAAAGTACATATTTGAAAGCTCTTCTTTCTAAGCTTGGATTTATGTTATTCAGAATCTAAATGTTGAGCTGGTATAAATGGTATAAATTGAAGCGACAGTTGGATATGCGTCCACTGTCGTTTGACGAATGGGGCTAAAAAAATCGATCACACTTAAGATAAAATATGTTTTTGGTCTTATGCCAAATAAATTAAAATAAAAGGAAAAGTTCTTTCATCGAGAAAAACAAATGGAATTCAAAGTTATATAGGAAAATGAAGAAAGCTGTGCGCTGGACTTCGAGCTGTCAATAAAAAGTTATATTGTACTCAATAGAAAGGGGAATACGAGGAAAGCGGGAAAGAAAACGGCGGAGATATAAAACTGGAAGAAGGTACCCGAAATGCAGGGTTGATTATTCTTACTTTGTGAATATAATTAGTTCAAAACTTAGCTGATGAAACACGGTTGGGATTTACCCAATCGATTTATCCTGAGCCTATCAATAACTAGAAAGATATTAGGGATGATTAAAGGCTAAAGGGGAATTTGTCTCGCATACTTATTTACTTTTTTCATTATTATGGGTGAATAAATTTAAATACATTTACGTGAATATTACATTTAAACCCGAGCGGTCGGAAATGACCAGGCTACCTTATCAACAAATGAATGATAAAGACCTTGGGCAAATTTCTAAGTTGCACTCTCAAGTTTTTTCCCAATGTGTCTAAAATACAAATGATATATTTACAACTATGGATATCTGGGAATGATTCCGCGCTTAGATCTTTCAAAGAAAACTCGTCAACCATTTCTTTTACCTTCAAAGAAAGCTGTCTAGTGAGGAGTTCTGCCTCGGAACTTCGGCAAGCGTTTTCCTTATAGACATGTCCTGACATTAGGCTCGGCAAATCTCACATTTTTTATTTGTGTAGTGTTAAATAAATTTTTTATAAACAAAAAGTCCATATAGCTGTATTATTTCGAAACATGTTTTTTATCTGAAGTTCTTTTGAGCCTAACGCCAAGTAATTTCTAAGTAAATGGTCGTTTTCGACCCCTTGGGATAATGAGACTTGACCCTACTCACTCGCTTTGCGCAATCAACGGTGAAGTGTCAAATTGGTCAATCCTTTGTCCCGCAATCACTCAGAAATCTATTTTTAAAGTTAATTTTATCTAAATACTTGTTTTCGTATTTTGTATCATACCCGTAACTACGCTCTTTGTAATACCGTCGGGGAAAATTTATCACCAATGCTGAAATAATAGAGGACTATGAGCATTTAGTTGACGATGAGATTCCCGATTCCATTTATATATCGCCTCGAAAATAAAATTCGGTTGAGACATGAAGATTCTGAAGAGGAAGAGCAATTGATCCGGTAGATCAGATAGATGGAATAGGCGGAAGTGTCGTCAGGTGTACGTGATGATATAAATGAAATACTAGAGGAAAAATCGCTCATTTTATAAAGAGCCGTAACTTTTTGTGAATGGGTAAAGGGAGATAGCTGTGTTTTTAATTATTTACCATCTCGTGGAGAAAAATATCTTCATCTTCTTACAATGTGGGAAGATCCAAACCAATTGACTTTGTGAAATTATTTCTTACTAGTACTTCTTCTTAGGAATAGTTGAGTATTTCGCTAAACACACATCTTTACAGCCTTCTCAAAAAACACTAATCTTCATGTTACTTGTGATGACATGTATCTATGCTTTTATTAGGAGTTTAATTTTCTCGGGGTCGGTACAATTCATTCCCCAGCCGAGGAATGTATTGGAGAAATAGAGCTGACACTGTAAATGTACTTGCAAAGGACAGCATGTGACGGGATCAGTCTCATTGCAGTGAACTAGAAAGAAAGCAATACAGTTTTATTTCCCTCCATCCAATTTAGCGTAGAGCTTTTGTCAAAAGCAACACGATATTAATTGAAAGAGAAACGAAAAATTGAGATTACCGAGCCAAATTTCATTGAATGTGCAACAGATATATGGGTGGAGTGAATCAAATGGACAACCACGTTTCAGATTATCATAAAGTTATGCGTGGTAAAAAATGTTGCATGCCTATTTTATTTTGGACCATAGATACTTGCGTAAATAGTACATGGCTTCTCAGGAGATCATTTGGATGTAAGTGTACTAGAATTTTTACGCCAAGTTGATTCGCTGTGCAAACCTTATGGTACGAAGCAAAACGCCTGTGGCCCTGTAAACAAAAGTAGAGTAAGTCAGTCAATGTCAGATAGAGTTAAGCAGACATCTAGTAGTCACGCGCATCGCGAGAAAGAGCTGTGTTCATTGTGAAAACAAAACTGTAACACCATGTAAAGTTGAAATGTAGCTTTTCTTGACAAATCTGTCATTCCATTCATAATTAATAATGAATAATTGAAGCATGTATGTTAAAGCAGAAATGTTAAAGGTATAAGTGCGCGAAAATAGTTTTGAAAAGTTTCGTAATTATCTTCAGCGAAAACGCTATGGGGAAAAGGGGGAACTGAAATGCAATTTTACGACCCATTATCCAACGCTGTCGTTTTTGACCTCTAGAGAAAAACAACTTAAACAGATAAATTAAAAAATTAAGCATATTTTTCATTTGTATGAAATTTAAAAATATAATTAACATCCTAACCATCAAAAATAATTTTTAAATTCTTGGCTTCCAAGGTCTTAAATGTGGGCTTAAATAAGATATACCGCATTTGCGGGCCAAAAAACTCTGATACATCCTACTTTCAGCTTTGATATATTTATTAAGAGATAAAAACTAACACTAGTCAAAATAGTAGCGCTCTTCAACGGAAATATATTTAAAAGCTTAAAAAAATTGTTTCAGCTTTGCAAGATATGTTCAGGTATACTTATGTATGGATATAAAGCTGAAACATGGGTCGTGATGCATTAATTATATTTTTGTGGGCAGTTGATACTATTTGTTTTACTAGCACGGCTCCCTTTCAATATATGAAGAACAGTCCAAATGAATGCATCAATTTCAATGTGAAATTCGACTTTTGGGAAAGTAGGTAGTGCCGTTTTACTGAAAAAAATTGCCACTATATATGTACTCATCTTTGTCTGTATGTTCGCGTAAATATTTTTTATTTGCCTTGCAAAATATATCATAGTGATCTTGATTTATTTTTGCTTTATTTAAAAATATAAAGGCTAACTGAAGCAATTTGAGTCCAGTGAGTTCGTAGCTCAGCCCTTTTTCACCGAGAAAAGCTCAGACTTTATGATAGTATTATTTTTGATAAATGGAGTTCACCTGTTTAAAGGCCATTTTTGACCTGCAGTTTAATGCAACCTAGCAGCTGCCAAAGTCATCGAGGTAGACCTAGGCTGTAAGGTTGGCTGAGATTGATTTTAAAGAGTCTTGGGAATTTACTCGTCGTAAATCGACCTGGTTTTTGACAAATAGAGAGTAAAATGAGGCGGAATGAAGGCTAAATGGATTCCTCATCTTCCAGCCACCGATGTTCTCTTTCCTGTACATAGAAACAGCAGCTATCTTCCTTTCTCCCTGTATTCCCTTCCTAAAAGCAAAAGAGTCCTCTCCTTCCCTTTAACAAATCATCTTTTATTCTACCCTTTCGGCCTACTCCTTTCGCAGGCTTTTCTTCAGCCATTCTTTGACTCATCTCTTCTCAAATTTCTTCTCGTTACCTTCCTCACCCACCCACCTTACCCTCTTCCTACGGGTCTCTTTTCAGCCATCTCTCTCCAAAACCCTCCTCCCGCCCAATCTCCCTCCAGCCCCCCTCGTCCCACTCATTCCACTCCCCAAAGCACTTTCTCAGGCTTCTCGTATCTCAATTCCTAGTCCCCAGACTCGATATCTCTTTCCTAATCCTCCTTAGCCCGCCCCCCTTTCCGATGCATCCTCCGCCCGCTTTCTTCTCTCTCGTCGCCTAACTCCTTTAACTCGGCAGAGCTTGGGCTTCAGTGGAACTGATCACTGCTGTTTCGGAAAGCTTGTGGATTCAAGTATGATGGGAGTCATTTTGCCGCAGTTGAGCCTTTACTATGCTTCAATGGTGATAAATTGTCCGTCACATGTGTTTGCCGCAGTTGCGTGACGTTCTCAAGCAGTATAATAACATTATCCACAAAAAAAAAGATTGTGCCATACTGTTTCATGCAATTTTTCTAGCAACACGCAGTTTCTTATAGTTTCCTTCTGAGAAAAAGTAAATAATTTTGATGTGGTCCTTTGTTGTATGGAGTCTCCGATTTTTTTATACTTTGAGCGCTTATATTTTCTTTTCAACGGATGAAACCTATGGACAACTGGGTCTCTCTTTAATAAAATAATATTAGCCACAATTATCCACCTATGCCTAAATTACAAACCTTTGTTCACCGAAGTCTCTTTGGGCAATAAATCACAATAAATAATTGTAATTCCTGATCAGGAAGGTATTGGGAATGTTTTAAGTCGTAAGTGCAAGGTACTATAATTGAAATATGTATTGCTATCTGAATAAATCAAACGCAAATTTTTAATATTAAAACTTACAAAAGATATTCAACCAACCTCTAGATTGAATCATTGAGAAAGTAGAAAATAAATAAATCATTTAATGCAAAATTGAAGAAGTGCCTGAAAGTAGGCCAATGCATTTCATTCGTGCGTTTTAACTCCACTATTGTGGTTATTAAAAGGAGAATTTACATTTTATGCACGGCATATTCTCTAACGCTAGTTGGGAAAATGTTTGATAAAGGGTAACTTGATCCACGTTTTCTCACTCGAATGTAATTCGTGTGTGAAAGTGTTTCGAGAATCGTGCCCTTTTAGTTGTGCCCTAACCTGATCAAATTACTCTCAGGTCTGCATTATGAGCTTAAGCATGCAGTTGACTAACATCAATGTTCAAAATGGATGAGTCCGTAAAATAGATCATCTCACTCTATTATATTTGAATTATCCGAATCATTCAGCATCGCAGTATGCAGCATTTCCTAGTCATCGTCGTATGTAATTATTGAATAACACGATTAAAATTACGTCGCGACGTTGGCTGCAGTTCAGGAGTATCCTTATCCCAAGGCTGCATATGATGGTTAATATGAAAATCTGGGTTGTGAAGTAAATTTTTCAGGATAAAAAAATAAAAACTAATGCTACCCAGCCGAAAATTTTAATTGGTCTCATTTAAACAATTCGTTTAATTGTTTAGTTAGTGATATTAATCAAGAATTGTAAGGCTATTGCTAAGAATCTCTCCAGCCACTCAGAGGAAAATTGCTTGTTGTAACTAGGTGTGAAATTGATAGCTTACAATTAGTCTTGCAAAACTTATAATATTACCGGTAGAGAGAACTGACGAAAGAAAGCACATGAGGGCACATGAAATATTTAGCTTTGTAAGACGTACAACATTCATACCTATATATATCAAGTTATATTGCCCCATAAAAGCGGAATGTTTATCTGCCCATGCATGATATCACATAATATTATTGAAGCGGAAAATGTGGTTATCCGTTGGGTATACTAAGGGAAAGAAATTGGTGTGTTTGGGAAATATAAATTTGTGTACAAAGAAGCTAATTTGTCGTGTTACATAGCTAATTTTTCAATGGAGAAATGTAATTCTTATTTTTAACTTTGTCTTAATTGCGAGTTTACACGGATAACAGTGACTAGGAGTGATTCGGCATCGCTTCGAGAGTGGCAGCACTGCCAGTTACTCAGAGCTATAAGGTCATTCTGGTTGCTGGCCGTAAGAGCCTGGTCTCGAAGTCGGTTGATACATTAGGACCTGCGTTTATCAAACTTAACTGCTCTGGGTGACAGATGTAACAAACGGACCTTTTACAAATGTTGGAGACATTGGCACAGTTCATTATTAATTTTTTGCGTTCCTCCGTAGTTACAAAAATCCAGACAAGACAATTCGAGAATGAAACTGCCTTCACGCACGAATTAGTTTACAAGATGTACATAAGGTTCTGTTTCAATTGATGGAACTGTACCTACTTATAGAAGTAACAGGATACCGTTATTTTAATATTTTCTGAGGACGGGTAGTTTTCCCTAGAACTGCGGAGCACACCTTGGTAAGAGCTACCCAAAGTTATTTTTAGATTTGATACTTGCCGGGTGCCACATCTTATTGGGAAGCCAAACATGAGGTTCTAACTGGGCCTTCAAACCAGAATTAATGCATTTTAAAAACATGTGGCGTTGTAGGAGGTCTTGTCCAAAGTGATCACATTGGATTCCTACTGCGTGGTAAATATTTTGATTTTTCTTTTATTGCACCTGTTTCCCCTGCCACACACCCTTAAGACCGTTTTACACGATACTTGATCCAGTACAAGGTCTAGTATACTCGCTAGTATGCTAGCTTTCCAGTATCGTGTGAACAGAACAAGTATACTGGCTGGCAAGCATGCTAGCTAGTATACTCGCTGAGCTACTGGATTTCATACTTGATGCGGTACTAGATTTCTAGTAGGACCTAGTAGCCCAGTAGCCATCGACCAATCAAGTTACGTTACAGACACTGTACGAACTTCTCTTTTTTTCAATTAGTATGGAATCATATGGAATAACCGATTCATAGCAAGCACAAGGTCAATGACCGTGTGAAACCTTCCAGGACGGTTCCAATCATGCTAGATTCCGTCCTCAATATCAGGTAGCGGCTAGCACACTAGCTCTTGTGCTGGTTCAAGCATCGTGTGAAACGGGCTTTATGGTGGCTTGTAGGGTATTATGTAGATGAATTATATTTATACATATATTCCTGATCTGACAACTTTTCAACGCAAGTAGGTATTCCAATGAATGAGAACAGTTGTGCATTTCATCTTGAACTATTAATTGGCTTGCATCACTAACTTGTTTCTATCTCATATAGGTAGTTGTAACGTATTCGAAAATGAAACAGAGGTTTAGAATTTGGAATTTCATTACGTGATAGTCAAGTTTTTGTATGTTTTAAAAGCGATGATTGTGTATAATTGTAGGAAGACGGTGGAAACAGGAAGCAACTAAATGCTCACCAACCTCCACCTAATAGGAATCCCTCTCCAGCTTTCTTCGCCCTTCTTTCCTGCCTCGCCGCTACCTCACCCTTGCGACTCCATTCCCTATCTCTATTTCCTTGTGCTCACGATCTCGCCTCGGCCTGCACCATGCCCTTTATCCCTCCCCTTCTTAAGCCCTTTCCCATTCTCATCCACCCTCAGGTCATCCCTCTCTCCTCGCCATATTCCTGCAAACAGGCGAGCGGGCAGGGGAGCCCGCACACACCTTTCCCGGCAAGAACTTTGCGCTGGACCGTACAGAAGCGACCAACTCCCTTTCGTTCAACCCCCCGTGCACACCTCAGACCCCCACGCTACCCTAATCTCCTCACCTCTACGTTCCCCTACCCCTTCACAACCCTGCCCCTCCTTTCTACTGGCTTCTTCGAATCCACTTCACCCTCACCTCATCAATCTTTCTCCATCTCTTTCCCCCCTTTTATTTTTCCTCTGGAGATGGGAAGGGTGGGACCGGTGATCTCATTTTTTTCCCAGGCTTTCTGCCGCCGCTAAATTCTCACTCTAAATTCCATTTCCTTTAAACACCCTTAGTATCAATTTATATACTCTTCAATTCATTTCGGTCTGCCGTAAAGAGATCCGGGTTGCGCCTCTCGCCTGTGGGAGTGCGTGTGCATGTGACTGAAAGTGCGTGTGTCCCATTATTCCCCCTTCCGTGCCCCGATCTTCGTTTGAATGGCAATCTTTTTATGCTCCAGGTAGTAGCGAAGCCGGATGGTGGGTGTTGGATCCACTCTCACGAGGCATAGGGGAGGTTGGGCTGCCGGGAATGATGACGTTCCCCCGGGTTCAGGGCTATTTACGGCTCAAGTAATGGTTGAAAGTAAACGGCACTGAATAAAGATTAACCCTCGCACAAAATGCTCCTTTCTCTAAGCTCCTGGGCCGAGGGAAGATACTAACGCATCCCGCAGTTTGACGTTGGAGTGATGCAGGGAGATCTTAATTCATGATGTGTCTTTAAAGAGCTTTTTAATTTTTTCCGAAGAACAAGTTTCTATCAAAACCTGATCTTATGATTAAGAGACAAATTGGGAGTAAGAAATTTAAACATTTAAATTTAACTTTGGAGGGTGCTGTACTTTGTCGTGATGAATTCCGTTGACTTGTAATAGTTGGAATACTATAATGATCACCTATTTCTTTCTGATAGAAATAGTAAGAATATTTGTATAAATTTTATCATACTTGGTAAATTACTATCCTGAAGTGCACGTAGGATACCTATATGGATATTTTATCCATACTATCCAAGAACACAGACGAGGGCGATAATATTGTTGGAACATTATTTGAATGGATACTGCAATGATACGGAGTACTGTGTACTACTATATAAACCAAATAAAGGCCAATTTTCATTGAGAACCATTTGGATAAAACTTACCAAATAATTTTATCGGTATTTTTTAATTTTCTATATTTTGTATTTCCTTTAAGTGTTGAAAAATAATTCGAGGGGAACGTATTGTAATCATTCTAGGGGCAATACTCGCTCACATCATTTGGAGGCTTGCATTTTAAAATTGAATCTTTAGTAGTAATAATAAAACACAGTGGCCAATTGTCCGTTAAGAATGTTACGAATGCTTCATCCTATGCATCTTTCATGGCGCGCTCTTGGATCAATAAGTGATTCAGTGGGAGTATATCAACTCTCGTCTCCCTAAAGCTTGAGGCGAGTAGTACGATTTCCTCAAGCCCGTTCTTTTGACAAAGCGTCATATATCCTGAAAATTGTGTACACATAATGAATATTTAATGAAAGACAAACAAGTTCTCTGCTCAGTTTTCCTTCCCTCATTTACCTTGAACCATCTCGCAGAGCTGTGTCGCAATTTTGTGTAAATCCGTCAGCTGAAGTGATACATTCAGAGCTGGCCTTGAAAAGTTTTCCTTAATGATTTGTCGAGGGATGAGAAGTAATTAGTAGGGCAATGTGGTGAAGGGTCATCGAGTTGGGGAGATGAAACTTGTGTGAGTTACAGTGATTATTGCGAGATGTTTCCCTTGCCTAAAGTTTTATATTTAGGTAAGGAGGCTGTGTCATCTTGTTAGAATTCCTTCGCGTCTCCAGTAATGACGCAAGTATCAAACCTTCTCGCTTTCAGTGCGTACGTTCTACGGATTTTATCAATTAATGACAAAATACATGTCATATTCTTAAAAACTCGCCTTAATATATTGTTTTCATGTTGTTGATTCTTGAACAAACAATTGACTAATATTTTCTTTTAATAACGAATAAGATTCATCATTGTGAACGCTGTCAGTAGGGTCTTTAGAGTGTGTATGAACTCTAGGATGCGCAGTCTTGAGCTTCGTTTTGTCTCTGTTTGTTTTGTCATGTTGAATATTTTTTATGCTTATGGTACGTCTCTGCTATCTCCTTATACTTATGATGCAATCAATGCTTATTGAACCGAGTTTTCAAATCACTGTTAGCTTGTGGCTGCGCGTCGATCTGCCTTATAACATTTCCTTGAGCTATATAACCATGGGAAATTACCAATGCTTTTATTTTTAAAAGCAATTAAGAACAGGAGCCACCTGGATGCATCCCGTATCAAGAGTAGTGTCCTTTAACGTATAGTAGTTATTTTAGTTAAGAAAATTCTTAACAGCGAAACTATGTTGATTGATATCGGCATTGAGGCATCGAGTGGCGAAGTATGTTATAGTCGTGAATATTATTTTCTCCCTTAGTTTATAACTCTCCTTTGATGTGTGTAACACTGGCGAATATTTATCCCTTTTTGCTTCTCAATGGCTTAAAGATTCTATAGACATATACATTGTATATGCATTTCATTATGTAATTTCCGGAGAATGATTACTACTCTATTGAAGAACTATATTAACGAATTTGTATAAAATATACGGCATGTTAATGAGTTTTGAAATTTTTTTTGCGAACGTTTATTATATTTTTGGTCTTTAATAATCTTAACCCATTGGAAATGCAGTTTATAAGAGTTAGTTTTAATGGAAACTAAAAATGTATTTAGTGTACTGGTTGCTGGAAAATAATTTGGATCTGGTGAAAGGTGTTTGGGTTCCCCATCGGGTAAATTCTCCATGGCTGCTGATGTTTCGACGATGCCAACGTTCGTACAGGCTTAGTCGTCAAAACATGACGATGGGCGAATCGTGTACCAAAACCTCGGCAGCCATTGAGGATTTTAATCGGTAAATAACCCGAACAACAGCTTTCACCAATCGCATTCGCCGAGAAAGCATCAGAATTTTCTTCCTCTGTGGAAGAGCGATATTTCGTCGGAGAGATCCTCTTTTTTTTAGTAAAACCACAATTGAAAGCTCAGAATCCGTAAGTACCTAACTCGTAAAAATTATTGAATATTTATCGCGGGAAGACACATCCGGGAAATATTCGGCCGAGCCAAGAGAAAGTTGGCATTTTTTAAAAGTGTTCTGGGAAAATGTGACGATAAATAAAAAGAGCGGTATTACTTTTCATTAGTTGAGCCTCACCTGGAGTGTGCAGCCGATGTATGGCATCCGAATGAATTAGGTTTGATCAGGGAACTGGACAGTGTGCAGCGTAGTGCAGCTATGCTTGGTAAAAGGTGTAGCGATAGGATTAGCAGTGAATCAACACAAATTGAAGAATTAGGTTTGGAATCATTATCGAAGCGTCGGTGAATATCTACCAGTTAAATCTCTTGCAGAAATTTACTGAAGTCCTACGGATATTTTACTGAAGATATTAGATATTGTAACGGTCCCGGTCAGTTTCCCATCCTTTATTCTTTCGTTTGTCTGTTTTGGTCTTGACTCACCCTACCTTCATGCGTGAGACGAGCCACACTCCACGGTATCTAGTGTATCACCAGGCTGTGAGGGACCCCTTGTCAAATACGTGCGCTCAGTGGAAGTTGTGTGTGTATCGGCCTATTATATTGGCCACAAGGAAAAGGAGGCTCCCCTATTCCCCCATCCCCTTTTATTTTCGGGTGTGGGAAGACGATCGGTCCGGCCGGCGGCGGGTATAAAAGAGCCCGCTCGCGGACGAGTAAATCAGAAAGGAAATCAGTCGGTACTGGAGCAGGAGTCTATTACGGAGTGCATCGGGATGGTAAACTCTCTTACCTGAAAAGCGTGACGCTACTGGGTATTGAGCAGTCACATTTATGCAGTCGATTCATCGTGCCGGCCGAAACCAGTAGGTCACCCATCATCACTTGTTTACGGATTTCCACGACGGCGCACGTACGCGCGAATCGCCGCAGCAACCGTCTCTATGTTTCCAGGGACGCCGAAGACTCGAGGATTCCTCCGGACCCACGGACTGTACCCGCGTGTCCTGAGCTGCTTGACGACACGGGTGAACCGCTCATCAACCTCTTCTTCATCGAATCAATCACCTCATTCATCGCGTAAGTCATCGCCACATTGACCACGCCCCCTTTCCCTCTCCACAGTCGTTTGTTCGTTCATCAAGTCACGAGTGAGCGATTAGACGTTGAAGAACTTCTGAGAGCAACACTAGTTATTTTCGCGCTAACGAATCAGTGGTGTTATTAGGCCTCCAGTCCGCAAATCACACACCCTCGTTTGTTCTGGTTTACGAATGACGAGAGACGTGTCATGTTAGCATTATAAATCTAGCTTGATTAACTATTTCAAATGGTATTCGCATGGAATGGCATCGGAGATTAATCAATGGTCCACCAAAAATAAGAACTTGGCACCAAGGTGTCTGAAAAACGTGGTTTTTAATGTTAGTCCTACAAATGCTAGTTAAACCATAAAAAGTATTATTTGTTTGCAGTTGGTGTTCTTTTCGAACAAAATACTTCTAATTACTTAACCAAGAGATTATCAGCGCCATCACTCGCCGATGTACTTTTTGGTCCCCTCATGGTTTTGATCCCCAATCTCTGCTGAAAACGTGGTCCATCTTGGGTAAAAATTAATGAAAATTCTGAGGAGTATCTCAGGTCAACCGTAATCTCAAAGTTTTTCGTCGCCCTCTGCGCCATTCGAATGCCAGACGGGGCGGGGAGGGTCGATGCTCAAACCCTATTCATCGCTCATTTGCGGTGGACTTTGTATCTGTCAGTGGCCTTCAGTTCTCCCGTTCCAATGCCCCACCGTCTCCATCTCCCTTTTCGGCGACGTCAGAAACCTCAAAAGGTATTCGTTCCGGGATGCCTCTGCCCGAAGGTTGTTTATTTTACCCGGCACATAAGATACCTGGCCCGGGAGGAACGGTCTGGTCTCAATTTTACCCAAGCAGATCACCTTCCTCCTCCACAACTCCTTTCAACTCGCCTCCCCATCCACATTCCCAATTGGTCCCTCATCTACCTGCAGTCCGACCGCAACCACATCGCCAACTGGGGTACTAATTTGTTCTTCGACAAATTGGGTTTACCCTTAGTAATATGATCGTGTCGATTTAGTGTTTCTTCCACTCATCTAAATAAGGACAGTTCGTTAATGAATGTGTAATGCCGGATCGAGCATAGGGCAAAAGATTCGTCTGTCATTTTTCACTTCGTCAGAAAAGGTCATTTCAATTCAAAATATGAGTAATATTGCGGCTAGACTTTAATTACGAAATGGTGACGGTTTTCCGGGTTGCATCCTGCGTTGGTCCATATCCATCGACGACAGTTTCGCCAACGCACCAGCCAGCTTTTTCAGATTTGAAATTAATTATGAAATGAAATAGTATCAAATATGGTGGAGATACTTTAGCTCGGCTCTATTTAAATCTTACGCGGAACCAAGGTAGAGATTTCTGCTCTTCATCAGGGGTTTGATTTAACTCGCTAATTGCCGCTCTCCGTGAATATCCCGTTGTAAAATGCAATGTTTTTCTGGTTTCCCAATCTTTTTTTGGAAAACCTTAGGCGAAGCATTTTACGAAATTACACTTTTTTCAATTTTCGCAAATATTTTTGCGGATGAGTACCTACTGCTGAAAGCCCAGGTCCTGAAAAAAGATGACGTGACCCGCGAAAATCTCTCTAAACGCCATGATAAGATCTTTTCGCGCAACTGAACACGTTAACCCTGAATTTTAATTATTATAATTATGATTTTTTATACTTATACCATATGATATTTGAAAAGGAAAAATTATTTTCCTACTCGATGAGCATCCTAGAACACAATTTTCACCTAGTATTTTCCGAGCTACATGTTTTGCGTTCTGTGCTGGCTGTTCAGCCTCCAGCTAGTTAGCTTTCTTCTCCCCTCACCCCATTTTGGCGGCGTCTCACTCTCGGTGCAAACGAGCTCCACCAAACTCTCACGACTAGTCCCAGACATCATGACCGACTCCATTCCAACTCCATGCGAGATCGCGTGCAACGCCAGCGGATGAGTTTCACACGCATATATGCGTAGCTAGCTTGGAGAATTTCCGGGATCGATAGGGTTCTCAGAATATATATTCCATCGTGCAGGGAGGGAGTGCAACAGTGTGGGTGCTGAACCGAGGGTTATTATGGGAGGGTGAGGGAAATATGAGGCGTGGGATGGATTTTCGTAGCCGTAGATTAAAAGGAGAGTGAATGTATTCGATGCGTCTGTTAGAGAATGGTGAGGGTGGATGAAAAAGAAATTGGTAGCCAAGTGGTGGGATTTACTCTCGCCATTGGTGTCGGGATCCTCGGCCGCATCCTAGTCAAGCGCATTTGGAAAAGTCTAGTCGCGGATTCTACCTGGGTTTCGTCGCTCACTCGTGTCGTGCAAGACGCATTCACATTTGATATGAAACCTGCTGGTTATCCGCGGAAACCGATTCATGCAATGTGAGAACTTTATACCAGTGGCAGCAAATCCGTTTTGACCCAGATGGAACGGCATCCAATGGAAATCTGAGGTTTAACTCGAAGTTCGGGGCAATTTCGTGTATTTTGAGTTTAACATCTACAGCGGGAGTCGAGCAGGAATGGTGGTACCCATGTGATTTGGTTAATACCTGTGAATATGCATAAGCTATTAGTTTTCATGTGAACCTCTATTGCAAATTCAAAGATGGTTTCAACGCCTGACACTCACACGTCTCTGATAACGAACTTCAAGAGAGTTTATTTTGAAAGTCGTTTGATTTTCATTGTTCTTTGTGGAGCTTTTTGAAAATTCCCCCCTCGGATACAAATTTAATCACCATCCTATAAGCCTGAGTGGAAGGGAACTGAATGCCTACCACTTTTACGACTTCCAGCTTTTATGTACTTAGGGTGCAAGATTGTAATTCTCAGGTCAATGATTTTTATAATGTTCATTTAAGAATTAACTGCACTATTTTTACACTTTTACGAGTATTTCACTGACTTTTCTCTCACACGTATAAACTGCGAATTTTGGTAATGTCTTCTTAAACGTTGACACACAAAAGTTTGTAAATGTAGTAGGGTCATTCCTAAATAGGGTATACAGCGGTCCGCAACATATTGCCTTTTATTGCCTCCTATCAGCTGATCGTTCTGTCCTAACTGCATAACAGCGTAAGCATGAGGTCAAGCAATTTGCTAGTAGAACGATATATGGATACTATTCGCCATATAAATTGCAATGATCCTCGTTTTTGATGGCATTTTGGAGCATTGTATTTTCAAAGAATTCAACGATTTTGCAGTTTGCTTTCATCTTTTACGAATATTCTTAAGATATTTTATGCCATCAAAATAGCTGAGAACACTCAGTCCGAATTTTTTTACCAGCATCATTACCCTATTCTACGTGTGTCATAGCCTTGATTTTTTTCTTGAAACTGCATGCCAGCGTGAATGAAAAACGGTTAAAATTACCTGGTTAGAAACATTTCATAAATACCTGACCCTGGATGCTGGGCCTCCTGACTAGATTCACCAATAATGAAATGATATCGATTAATAATTAGCCCTGCCAATACTGAAATGCGAGGAAAATTATTTTTAAAATCAATGGGTTCTTTTGACCTGCAGCAGTGGTCTAGCTAACAAAGCATGTTCACTGAAAAATTTTGAAAATACTTTTGCATCAGGATTCTATTTTTGGTGCTCAATACTAGGAATAGAATTAAAAAGTCAAGGTAGATGTTTTAACAATCAGAACCCTTGTGTAATTACATTATATGGTGCTAGAAAGAGATGGGCAAATTACTGTTTTAGAGCAGCCAACACACAGGCTTTGATAGATATCACAGACCTAATGCCATTATTTTCATTTGAAATACTTCTAAGTGGGTTTGAGGGAGATTGTTTTTGTATCCTGGATTTTTCAATATACTATATTATTCATGCCATGAAATTCAAGGAAATGCATCTCAGGTTGTCCGACAACCTTAGGGTAATTAATGTTTGCGCCATCTCTGCCATGATGTAGGAGTATTAGCCAAGCCAAATACTTAAGTCAAATGCTCAAGAGGTAGCTTAGCAATGAAATACTTCAACGTTGAAAGATTTTTTATGGGCGAGTTTCTGCGTTCATCTGCGAAGAATATTCTGCCCTAAATCTTTTAGAATAGCAAATGTAAAAAAATAATTATTTTTCTTCCTGAGTTGTCAATCAAGGTCATGTCTTACAATTTCCTTTTCGAACAGGGGTTTTATGCTATCGCAACGTATTTTATTTGGAGTTGATGTACTTGTGCCTAGCTTATTCCCATACATATTGAAAAGTATAATTGAAAGGATGGTAATGATGTTTCCCAATTCTGAGTTAAAATATTATTTCCCTCCTTACTTAAAAAGGTGCTTGGATCAAAGATAATAATTATTTCTTGTATTATTGCAACATATTTTTATTTCAGTGCCTCATGAAGAGGAAAAGTATAGAATCATCTGGTATAGGAAAATATTTGTTACGAAATAGAGTTCACAACGAATAAAATTATTAGATGGCCGCATTATGTGGAGGTGAACATTGCTATTTTGCATGCAAAATATGCTTTCAGCCGGAAACAAGTTTTCCCATCTATAATAGAGAATTAATAATTTTAACATATCTATCTTCTATCTGTGCGTGTAGTGATTGGAATTCGTGCAGAATCGTTTATAGGCTCTGCCAGTTTGAATTTGCCTGAGAAAATATTGCATTAAATTTACGCAGTGTAAGTTTCCTCAATTTGTTCATTTACCTCTATATAAATATTTGTCCAGGGGTTTCGCATTTGCCAAATTAACTTTGCATCTAATGAATAATGGAAACCATTAGAATAGAAGTATTTGAAACTAATTTATTTGTGTTAGTAGGGTGAATTGGTTAATTTATTCACATCTAGGAGTGATGATCCCTGTCATTAATTTAAATTTGAGGAGTGGTGGTTTGGTGTCGATTAATCTACAGCAATAACAGAATAACAGACACTTTGCATCGTAGATAATGTGGTGTTGTGGCTACTGATGAAAAGTTGAATTTAGCACTCTGAAGTGAAAGTGTTGATAGCGTTCCATTAAGGCTACCATTTACATAGTCGGAAAATAAATATTTTTCTAGTTTTGTCATTAATGATAAACCAGCTCAAAATAATGCATTGAATGTGTTGGAGAAATTTTACCATTGGATGAAGAATCGCTGGTAATGGAATAATCATCCGGGAAAGTGTTGATACCTATCGTTATCATCATCATCAGTCAGCAATACTTTCTTTTGACGCAGCTCTCCAGTGAATACTTCTATCAGATAATCTTTCCATATTTAACTATTTCTTCTCTGTCACGGTCCTCATTTTTGTTCTATCTATATCTCAGACGAGATCTTGCTAGGCTGTTCTAACCGTCCACCTTTACTTCAACGTTCATCTTCATCGTGTCTCATGATGTAGCCGATTAAGTTTTCCCGTAGTCTTCTTAGAGTATTCAGAAGACCTCTCTTTTCTCCCATTCTTCTTAGGACTTCCTCGTTACTTACTCGGTCGATTGATTTAGTCTTCATCATTCTTCTGTAGCACCACTTTTCGAATGCTCCCTTTCTTTTCATCTCCGGGGCTGATACCTAATATTGTAAAAATTGTGTGGTTGACTCTGAAAGGGATGACTTTTGGATACAAGAATATTTCGTTACTCAAAGAGTGATCATGTGAAGGAAACTCCCATAAGCACACGTAAGAACATGAGAAGATTTAGCAAACATTATTTTATGATGAAAATGGAACCTAAAAGGCACACCGGAAATGCAGTTTGGTGGACTATTCCCGCATAATTATAAGATACCTTTGTCAAAAATTATTGCGGTGCAATATTTAGTAAATATGTAGCCTAGAGCAATAATTTTACGAAACATTTTACGATAGCTTTAAAAGAACCATATAATTTCCTTGTTACTTAGTTGGAGCCTTGTTCGAAGTATTTTTAGTTATAATGAAGGAAAGAGGAATATATGAGCTTGCTAGTGAGAGATAATTGAAATAGTGTTATAAAAGGGGAATTTTGAGAGGAAATTTGAAGAGATAAAATGCGAGCATAAGAGACGAGAGGCTAGTGGGAAAATAGATGATAGGATGATGAGCGATTTAAAAGGAGAAAGTTCGTTAATCGAGTCAATGGTTGAATAAAAAATGGGAAATTAGGAAGTAAAGTTGTTGAAAATGTGAGGGAGCCGAAGAAAGCATTAATGCAGGGGAAAAAGTGTGAATCGTAGAATTCTTTTAAACTCCGGGGATAAAACTGTTTCCAGGCGACATCCAAAGCCTGTCCTTTTTTGTCGGGGCTACCTGGAATCAGAATGCACGCATTGGAATTTTAAGGTTATAATCCTTACTATTGTGACCAACTTTCTTTGCTAAGTGTTGTTGAAACATGAAAGTGAATATAAATGTATATCGCAACGCTCATAATATAATTCTTTTTTGTTGGAATATGTATGGAAAAAGAGACCCTATTTGAAGACCCGAGCTCTCAGTTCTGTTGGCTAGTGGTTTCGCCTAACCCTACATGTGGAATACTTTGAATTCTCATACCGAGTAACAGGACTGCAATAGAAATATCCCTTCCCTATATCTTAAGAATCTTGATTCAAATCCCTTGTTTAACATAGAAATGTTAACGGAACAGACCTTGTGGACGGTTTCTATTTGGCTAGGAACATCCGTTATACGAAAGGAGAGATAATTAAAGAAATTGTGGAATTTGAGCCACCTTATATGCACCAGATATTTATTCACTCTCTTCATCCAACCATCGTTGGCATGATTAAAAGGCTTCACTTATCGCCTAGTATCAAAGAAATTATCGACGATGTCCTTTATTCACTAATTGAACTAGGTCATGTAGGATTCATTTTGGTCAGCAGTGGATACATTGGTTCGTTTTTCTCTTTCAAGGTATACCTATGGTAAGGAAAATTCTGTTCGGTACTGCTGAAGAGAGGGTTTGTCTCTTTCTTGACAGTTATGAGAGAGTGATCATTAGAGATTATAACTGAAGGGCTTCAATAAAAATGAGCCAGTATTAGTTAAATTGTTAGGTGGCCTTGAAGACTAAAATAATAAAGATAGTAATTGAAGTATAAAAATTGATTGCAGCGTGAAAATTAAGTAAAAAATATAAATTTATGGTTTTTACGGTATCTCCAGTTTTGGTACATGATTCTACGACAAGGTTTCACAACTCACCGTAGAAGAAAAATTATAATCTTAAAGTGTTGCTGAGGATTGCCGAACCTATGCTCCGATTTTTTATAAGGGCATCTTTATTTTTTTAGGGCAGTATTCCTTTTCTTCCTTGCATAACTACATTTGGCCGCATTATTTTCTTGTTGTATTAGTATTCTCTCGGAATGTCACCCAAAATAACTGTTTACTTAATCTTCCGTTTTTACATCCCAGCCTTCTCCTTTCTGTTACATTATTGAATATTCTTATCTTTTGCATTGAAGATAAACCCTACTAGTCACATCCTTTGCTTCATTGCTGGGCAGCAATCTAAATTTTATCCTTTCTTAAGCATACAACTCTTATCGTAATATCTTTATTCTGTAATCTATCCTATCGTAATACCTTTAATTCTGTAATGTATCCATGTAAAGCGCCAACTTATTTTCGATCGTCTTGATCAGTGATGTAACTAATTCGGTTACTACCTCATGAAGGAAGAGCACGCCTATTTAGCAGTGTAATGCGTTAAGTATTTTTCTAGAGCAATATTATGCTCAGAAATTAAAGTCTTGCTTCACTTAGCAACCAGGGGATCTACGTTCATAGACTTTGCTTGGAAGATAAATTGATTTGAAAACCATAAGTTCATCATTTGTTGATAAGGTGATTAGTATTGGGGTAATTTCAAGCTGGTATATTTTCTGTAGCATAAGTTTATTGCTAAGCAAATTTTGAAATGATTTTATTCCTTCTGATATCTAGGTTTCTCATATAATGTAGCTCAGTAAATCCGAATCGTATCCCAAGAACTTTTATGGATTAGGATTTTTATGTAGGTAACTTAATATTTTTCAAACACAGGTCACTGCTTTGTTTGGAACGATCTCCTCGGAGAATTGAGCACAATCAGTAAGGAAAACATTCTAAAAATACCGAAGTTTTTACCCTGTTCTTATTTATTCATTTGATCTGAACGCTTTCTGCTTCCTCTCGCATGCTCAAAAATAATCACTCAATTATTTTTTCGTCTTTCTCACTTTTCTTGCTTCGGTGGCCAACAGAATTAAAATATCTTTTAATACCCCCACTGTTTTCTCTGCCATTTTTGAATTTCACCGAAAAATTTCCTTCGTTCTCCCCACCATCACTCATCTTCTCACGTCCTAATACTACGGCTTACTCTACTGTCCTCTTAATGCCCACACTTTAAAAGCCTCAAACGGATGGTAATCCTCTTTCCTCGATCGCTACCGGGAATTACTAGATGAGAGCTTGGAAACCCTCTAAAGTCACAGAATTTCGTTGAGCGCGGAATAGACGTGGAATACACACATTTTTTTTAACCCTCCAATTTTTATTGAATTGAAAAAAAAATATTTGATTTTCCATTTTGATGTTGGTAAATCAAAGGCGTACTAGTACAATGGTTTTGGTTGTGGTTGAAATAGTTGCAATGAATCATGAAGCTAGATGCCAGGAATGAAGAATGGGATGACAGACAGATCATTAGGAGAGGGAAGGAAGATCTGGTGCTTTCCGGCGTATGAGCTGTACGAAATCTTCTCGGATGTTCCAGCGGGTCAAGGGTTCTATATTGGACGACATTACGATAGTCGAATCGACTCTTAGACTTGAGGAAGACACTCGAGTCGAGTATCTAAACTTCGGTCAATGTGGAAACTTTGACCCGCTGGAGCACCCGAGAACACTTAGTGCATTAGAAGAGGGAACTTTGGAATAATCGTGAAGAATGTAAATTGGGAATCATTCGTGAATGAAAGCACTCTTCTTGTTCAAAGTCATCAGTATGATTTATTCCAAAATTATACGTGTGGAAAGCAATTTTTTGTCAAACGACTGGCTGTGGTGCAAGCTCTTATTTCTGAATAAGGAATGAATTATTTCAATAACATCCTAATTTGAAATAGAAGAACATAAGAGTGAATCCAAAATTTCGAGGGGGTTTAGGCATTGGCAAATGTTGTTAGTCATTTTAAAAGAAGCTTGTAAAATTATTAGACTCCTGAAATTGGAATTCAGCCGAAATAAAGACCAATTTTGTGGTAAGACATAATTATTGATACGTTCATCCACATACTGAATGATTAGTTCAATGCTTTTGCATGCTGAGCGCTCTGATTTGAATATAATACGTATTTTCCATCGGATAATTCTCCTGGATAACGCAAAAAGTAAGAGCAGAAAAGAATGAAAATTCTTACACTGCTGAAGTCACTACGTCGTAATGTGGTCAAAAATCTGCCGATAAACATAAATAATTGCGTATCTGATAGTAATATATAGGCACTTTTACCGTGCGCTAGCGTTATCGTGATTTGTTGATTAAACTTATCTCAGAGAGAACGTGATATCCATTCTTCATTTTTCGTACAGAACATCAAATCAAATATTAAAATCAGTGGAGCGAATTTTATAGACGATTATTGTTAACCCTGCGCTACTCTCGGGGAAAGCGTTAACGATAAAGATTGCGATAACGCGAAAGTAAGATCCGTGATTCCACACCAGGAAACTTACTGCTGAAGTTACAAACAATTTTAATATTTTTGGTGCTGACTTGTGTGGAAATAATGAGTAATGATGCGTCAAAGTATGACCAGATTTGATAATAGCCCTGGATGACCGTATCTCTGTGCTCTGACAGCTCAGCTGACACAAGTTCAGGTAATTTTAGGGAAATTAGCTGCTATCATTTCTAATTTACGTTCTGGAAGCGTAATTCTTGTTTTCAGTATCATATTCGAGAGAGGTGTAAAGTACTTATGACGTTCCTTGCCAGCCTTCCGTCACCAATATTACGCCGCTTTAACTGTCGCTACGTAATATTTGAACAGGATTGTGGCGTGAGGTAAACAAGACTCACGCATGTAATTAGCTGTCTCTTCGCTAGTAAGTTGAATGGTGAAATCACTGCGTATTGCGTAAAATAAGCACCAGTATATTACCCAATGTTCTAGTATTTTAATGAAGTACCAAATTCACTCCTCCTTTTAATCGTATTTTTGAGGTATCGGTGAACCATCCTCAAATTATATAAATAACAAACTATTATGAATGTATGCATTGGATATATTATAAAAAATAATGCATCCAAAAAACCCACGCATAGCATAAAGTTTACACCCATATATCTAACTTAGTGATTGATTTAGCTGTTTTTGGAATTTTTACACATGTTTTCGCTCATTTTGGGCATTCATAAGTTAGAATTCACAGTATTTACAATCCTACCTATAAAACATTTGAGTCATTTACTTACAAAGATTATGGACAAGTGGAATTTCTTCAATTTATTTATCAGCTGCGAACATTCACAGTTTACGTGGTAGGTGCTGATTTTTTTATATAGGGTGCATATAATGGGAAATTTAATATTTGAAACTTTTATGAATTCATTTAGGATGTAAATTTCGATTATTAGTGTTTGTTGATATTAGAAGCTTCTCAATTCACATTTATGCTCATATATCAAGTGCGCCGTGTATTTTATGATTAACATGCTGTGTGTTTGTTGTTCCACCCTGTGTAGGGATAATAGCAATACATTATGCCCCACCGCACCTTCATATAACTCCGTATTATTTTGCAGTTCAATGTTATTTGCTACTTTGGGGGCGGGATGTATTTGAATTAAGGGTAGACATCGAAGAGGTGCTGGGGTGTTTTCTCCACTCCAGCCGCTTCGTTCACTCGATTGCATTTTGAATCCCGAGAGCTTGTTTTGCGTTATGAGGTGGGATCGGATTTCCGGAGTATTAACGTAACGCCTCGAAAGGGGACTCAAAATCTCGGGACATTTTGCTGAGCAGGAAAGCCCGTAAGCTAAATGGCATGGCTGGCTTGGGTTGCCGTATCGTAATATCATGTTTCTCATACACGTGTCACTTGCGTTCCGCTTACCTTGTTTTTTGATAGGTTTTTCTTTTCCTTTCAGGGTGTTCCCATCAGGAATATTATTCGCCTAATACCTGTTATAGTACGTTTAGATGGTATACAATACAAAATAAAACACCTGAAAGCCTGTCTTTTGTACCACATTGTTTTCATTTCTACACTCTGTCACTTCATTTCATTCAAACGGCACGTTCTCTTCCTCCATCTTCCCCGCCTAACCTACATCTTTCCCTCGACCACATACTTCGAGACACCCTCCGCCTTATGATTTTCTTCATCTCTTCGATCCGACCCCAAATATGTCTCCGGTAACTACCTTTCCTCTCCTGTCATAAGCAGCTCTTCCCTCAGCCTCATACCTTAAATGTCCAAGCCTCGACATCATATAAGGCCACGCTTCTTATCAGACGTTACAGAAGCCTTTCTTAGTACCCTTGATCACAAACTTCTTGTAGTAAGTTTTCTCTAGCTCATCTCTTTCGCTAAAGCAGTTCTTTAAGCATCGTGGTTTCTGTGCTCATTTTGCTACAAGGTTGTACCAATTACCTAACTTGTTTTATCTTCTCTAGTTTTTTATATTGTAGCGTTTAGGTACGTCTTTCTTTTGCATCTAGTGCCATTCGCATTCTACCATTGCTTCCAAAATTGACTAGTGCTTGATCATGCTCAAAACTCTCAAACATTTATCCCTTCTACACTTATTTGTGCTCAAATGTTTCTCACACTTTCGCATTCTACCATTGCTTCCAAAATTGACTAGTGCTTGATCATCCTCAAAACTCTCAAACATTTATCCCTTCTACACTTATTTGTGCTCAAATGTTTCTCACACTTTTTTCACCAAATTTTCGGAATATATCCCAGTATAAAGAGTGCTGAAGATATCGGGCAACCCCGGTCTTACTCCTCCGCCCTATAAAAATCCACTTGAAATACTCAACTCCAATTTAACCTCGGCAACCTGGGACATGCATACATTCTATTTTCTGTCTCTTCAAACGTTTCCTGTCTTTCAATGAGTTTTTATTTTATCCTCAAGTGAAGATAGGTCAAGGGAAGAAGCTGCCTGGCTAACGTATCCATGGTCCGGGGCTGGTTGAAAGTTTTGATAGTGGCCCAGCCATTTTTTTCATTGTGCCGCATAGGCATGATTATGTTTATGAGGAAGATGAACTTTTTAACATCCTATTTTCACTCTTATTGTAAAACCGCAATGAAAAGAGTTTGAGTCGCTCGCTCTTTGGAAATGGAAAGTCTCCCCGTTTATTCCCCATCCATTAACCCGGAATCGAGAGCCTAAAACTGCCCTTCAATCAGAGAAAGCGTCTTAAAATCAGATAAAAAGGACCGCTGCGGAGCCAAAATTTTGCGGTAGCAAAATTGCCAACCGTTTCGTTCGGAAATGTGTTCTGCTCAACAGCGCAGGATATAGCACTGAACATCGAGGATTGGAAGGAGAGAGGGAGGAAAAATAGACCGTTGGAAGAAGGGAAGCGGTCCTCATTTTGTTTCCGGCCTTTTGTGCTACGGAAAGAGAGAGAAAAACGAAGCCATCACTCCCGTCAGGGTTTCTACGAAGTTTTTATCGTTGCGAGCTCAAAAACAAGCGCTTTAAGAAAACAAAGCCCGCTAGCTTATGGTCTCTCCGTAAAATTTCGCATCAACGTGTGAGGTTCATTCGGCGAAAGAAACTGAGACACATCGCAGAGAGAATAAGTCAAGAGGGAAAGTAAAGAAATACGATCGACGGTCAAATAGTGGTGGCCGCGGAGGAAACGATCATTCTTCGGGGGGGAGGAGCAAGTCATGCGAAGTACCTCCGTGAGGCAGCAACAACCTTACGTGCATGAAGTGATTCCCTCGCGGTTGAGTCACTCTGCACGAGCCGACGAAAATCAAGGCCTCCTCTCTTGCTCTGACGAGCCAGTCAAGTTTGACCTGGGATATCAGCCAGAATTCTAGGTTTAGCGGGTTGTAAAAGGCGTTTATTTAGAGGGTAATAATTTATCGATGTGCAGAGGAGAGTTTTACAGCTCATTCACTTTGGTGTTTAACTATTTCTGTTTTATTGCATAGGAATAAAATGATCATATTCCACAGTTCTTGGTAAAATACGTTCACCTCTTTCACATTGTTTTTCCGTTTCTCATAAATTCATTCATTAGGTTTGGCATCCGGATATTTGGGGCGTTGTATGAAACTGAACATTGAAGTCCTGTGGCAACCTATTTCAGGGAAAATAAAAAGGGGGATCTTAATGATTGGCGAGTTCCGGTTGATTAACTCGTTGCAATACCATAGGAGGGTGACATGTAATTTACCTCTGATTTAGGCTTAATAGAAATTAAGATGTCACTATCAGCTGCCTTGTTACTTCTCCGTCATTTCACAGTGCTGCTGATAGCGTTATCACGTTCACGTTTTGGTTTTTCACGTTACTGCCATAGTTAAAGTTTCTGGAGTAGGAGGTATTATGAAAACTTGTTGGTAGAAATTCTAGACCATGAAAAAAACTTACTGAAATATTTGTGGCTCTCTTTTTTTCTAACTCTTTCTCAGGTTAAAGGAAATTAATTGAAACAGTTGTGAAGAATTTACTGTTTTTAATTCATTTCTGACTATATTTTTTCATTAAAATACAGGGTTTATTCATATTCTTTTTATTTTAGCTACTCTTTCCTTCTCAAGCAATTATCGATAAAGTTTGTAAATATATGTTTAGTCTATGATGGCACTACTTAGTTAGCAGGAGTAGAATTTCTCTTTGGAGTGGAATTTTTGCTGGGCCTGATTTTTTTCCTATTTACTTGCTTAAATGTTTACATAAATAGCTTCATACTAGATTGGTTACATAAGGATCTTAAAAATGTTAATTTCACCCTACGTGCATTTTTGGCCCGTTCACACAAAACGTATCGCCATATCAGTGGCTGGATGATACTGTATCATAGTGCAGATTTTGTGGAATTAAACCATTGGGTACCTATTCACTGACATCGATACACACAGGACCTATATTGTTTTCGGTTAGGAAACGTGAGTTATAATTTTCGATTTAATCTTGACTTTTATAGCCGTTGCTCCTGATAAAATTCCTTTTCGTAAGTTCCCTTCGATTGAAAAGGTCCTTTACTCTTTTATTCAATCTCTTTCCCTTTTCTTTACATATCATTCTCACCCCAGGTTGTAATAATGGTCCTGTTATCATGTCGTAATTACAAACATGATGCTGAATAATAGTCATTGCCCTCCTCTGTAAATAAAACTTCTTCCAACGTTGTAGGATGAGGCACGATAACTATGATAACAGTGATAACTATGCAAGGATTGCGAGCTAGCCACGAATACCTGAGCGGAGTCACCCGTTGAAATGCACAATAGATGAATGTTCGCAAGGAAAAATTCCACTAATGAGTGATAACATTCCACCTCTAGTTGATCTAGACAAGTAATTTTAAAAACTTTCCGATGAATACCTACCGATTGAGTTGATAGATTGAATTTATCTTTTATGTGAAACTCGCATACATTCACATAGCGAATTTTTAGGTAGCATTTAATTTACGTATCAGATTCTCATGGTCTTCCCTGCTGCTGTATACGACCTGCCAGCACTCAACTCGTCAGTTCTGAGTATTCAAGCCTTTTTAGTTGCAATATCTCTGCCCTTAGAGGAGTTTGAATACTTTTTATTTAAATACGAAACTAGCAGGCGAAACCAGGCTAGCAAGGGTGAGTTAATGTTTTCTCAATTATACAGTAGGCTTTTCCTAATTTAATTTTTAATCCAGTCGACTCTTGACTCATGAGCCTCGGCGTTTCCTCCCATTTCTCATCAGGAAGAATATAGAATTTGGAGGCGGCTGTACCAATATTTTGCCATGCATTTCAAATTTAAGCTTCCTTCAACTTTATTCTTTCGATGCGTTGCTCGTTTGAAGTGTACTTTCTTTTTCTACTCTTCAGTTCTTCATTTCTCTGTATTAATATTTTTTAAATGTTATCATAATTTCTTTCAAGAGCGAATGAATTTACCAAGTTCAAGTATTTTTTTGCGTAAACATTAGTCAATGAGTATGTTTTCCATTATTTCTTCACCAGTGTCTGATGATGGCACTTGAACAGTGAAAAAATATGCGTCCTGAGTAACATAACATCTATTTTGGATTCGTTTTAAACAATAGAATATAAGTCTTATTGCATTTTTCATTTGAGCACCCACATCCCATTCGGAATCAATGTTAGGTTGAATGGTACTTGCAGTATTCCGCTTCTTGATGCGAGGTTTACCGACATTTAGTTGGCGATTCTTTTTATTTTACTAGAAATGACGAAATTCTTGTGAAAGTTTCGTAAAAATTGAATTCATAAAGCATAGTTAATAATATGGATCCATCAATTATCCATTAGCGTGTATTCTTGCGTATAGTATTGTGTATGCAGTCTGATTCATTTAGCGTTTTGTGTATGGAAATAAAAACTAAAATTCTGGTCATTGACACCCTGTTCCAAGCGCAGCCAGGTTCTAAGCAGAGTTTTGCTTCACGTCTAGCTTTTTTCATCAGTAAGTTTGGTCCAAATATTTTCTGCATAATTTATGTGAAATTTATCATTGAATGTGGTCTCTATTGTACTCATTTTATCAACTTCTTATTTAACCTTAAACATAAATCAAAAGTTTTCTCTCTCTGCATGTGCAAGATTCTAAACCTTTGACTTCGTTGATACTGCCATAGGGGACATTTATTTCTGATTCTATGCTCCTAAGCTATGGTGAATGAGATCATCCTATTGGTTGCTTACGTCTATTTGGAGGTTTGCAATTTCCAGTTCTTCTTCTAGGAAAGAGGAAAATATTCGAAAATCCCCTTGATGTCTAGAGAAGCATCTCCTGAGTAGCTCCCATCGATGTTGACCCAAATGTCTACGAGACTCAAGGTTGCGATTGATGCACGGCTATTGGTCGGGGAAGAAAGATCGATGAATGTCTCCGCGCGCATCGCATCGTAAACCCCAAAAGCGCCTGACGTGCTGTGAATAAAATGTGACCCAATACATGTATATCAAAATAAAGTCGAGTCAGTCATCCGGTAAGGCAGTTAAACCAATGCGTTTGCAGAGTAGCCAACGTACTCGTGATAATACTCAACTTCAGTTCCGGTTTGATCTCCGAGAGACCTAATAAGTATCTCGAAGAATAATTATCACTTGACTAAACTTAGCATTTCCGTTAAAAGTGACTCCATTAATATGCGCTAGTGAGTGCTTCTTTCCTTTGGGAAAATGATTGCCATGTTATCAGAATGTCTAAGGCTCTCACTCCCTCTCTGATCGACCCGAAGTTGGGTATGGTTGGAGTTCACTCAATACTCAAGCCGAATATTTTGCAAAATTCACGCAGGGTAAGGAAAGCCAGTTCCTTTCCTTTTGGGCTTCTGCGATTATCCACAAAGTTGTGGTGCTCATAAAACCGTACCAACTGGATTTTAGGAGGAGATACCTTTGGAGGCCCAGGAGGGCTGAATTTCCGACTGGGACCTTCCCTCCTTCCCTAGCCCAACGTCTGAATTTGTGTTGGATACCAATAAACTACGCAAAATATTTTCTCAATAATTTGATATTTGAACACCTCTTTTGATGCATTCGTAGGTTTACGGTATTCTCTTCAGTTCTCAACCTCTCGAATGAAATAGCACTTGGCAATGCTGACACTGAAAGGACGACACCTTTTTAATAACTCTGTACAAACTTCAAGATTATCGAATTTTGTGTCTTAATTTCCTTTGATAATCTTAGCCGAGGAAGTGTGTTAAGCAAACAATTTTGTTTATTTATTTAGATTTCCTATTGTGGGCCAAGAACAGACAATAGATAATATATATCTGATTTTCTTCTCGTATGGTATTCGTAACTATTAGAAATATCAAAAAAAATAAAGTTGAATACCTACTTTTATAGCGATAATTGTAGATCCAGAAGAGGAATAAGGACGCTTTATTTAAAATAGGTGTTTAGGACACTAATAGAAAGAAGTATTGAATGGTGACGGGAAATATTTGTTTGCTAATTGACTTTGAAAGTGTGCTTTGCATGCTAGGCATAAAATAGATAATGAATGTAGTTAAGAGCTTGTGGATGAGAGATCACGTCTGGAAAATGAGGCTAGGTTGTTGATCATCGTTTGAACTTTTTTATGTAGGTGTACTTGGAGGAAATAGGGGCATGATTATCATCATGAGAGGTTGTTGGTTATTCTCTTACCTTCTCAATGTATACTCGGGGGAATTGCTAGTGAGGCATTGGGAATAATATAAGTGCGAACAGTTTAAATTACGTTAGAACAAAAATAGGTGAATTTATTAAGTTATTTAGTTTTCGGGTGATAAAGCTTTTGTTATTTAAACAGAATAAGAACTGCAGTCTGTGATTGGTAGCAAGAATGGTTTATGAAAAACATGGGATCGAGGTCAATCACAGACAGACGAGAGTGGTGAGATCTTCCTTAAGGAAATAGGCGAGAAGTTACTAATATGATTGGTGGGTATAGTCTAAAATGCACAGAATAATCTTTTCATCCAGAAATTATATTATATGAAAGTAAGCGTATCAGGAGAGACATCAGACCAAAACATTACGCTGGCTAAGTAGGGATTCTTGAAGCGGTGGGGGTCAAAAAAAGAATGCCATAGATTAAACAAGAAGAGAAAAATTAAGAGTTCTCATTTGGATGGTGGCAGTAAATTCTTAGAGCTTTAGGTGTGCAGAAAAATAGAGAAAGCTTGCTGTATGGTGAGCCAAAAGAATGTGTTTGGGTCAAACACTGTAGGAGAGGAGACGGAAATCTGATTAGTGTGGAGGCAGTACTGGTTTCTCATCACGAGAGAATGGATTTAAATCCCGGATAGGGCAAAGATTATTTGTCGGTGTACCGGTCCCTACTTGTTAATATGTGAAGAGCCCATCAAGTTCAGTACTCCCTTCGTAGAGAGGGACGTTCAAATGCGGACCCTTTGGTGCCTTTTGGTAAGAGTAGGCCGATGCCCATGCCTAATTTCATTTGACCTTGTCTCCATTCCTAAAAAAACATTCCCACCCATATCCAATTACCCTCTTATCCTAAGATGCGCAAATTACCTTGATTCTTAGTCTTCCCATGAATAACTAGCTAAGGAACTAGGAAAAGAGAAGGCAATTAAGAGGGCAGCAAATGTAGATGGAGGATATTTTGAGAGGTGCAGAATGTTGAAGGATATAGATAGTATATTTTTGAGGAAAGAAAGATGAAAAGAGAGGAAAACAGTATGTTTTCTGGGTAGTATGGAAGTAGGTAAATGTTATGAAGACACATAGAAGAGGATTAACTTGGAATGGTTAATTGGTTAGGACGAATATCGTATATGTTGGGGAACACCGAGCATAAGTTGTCCGTAAAGCTAACAATATTCGTAGAATACGCTATGACGTTGAATTATGTGGAATCTCATTCTATGCTTTACCGAAAATTTAAATTCCATGGTCCTTAGAACCAACGCCCTTTCAGCAACTTATGCGCTGTTCTGAACGACTGCATTCCTCTCATATTTTCCCCTCGAGTTGAGATCTCTTCTATTCAAGTCACGTTTCTCCGTGCTCAAAATTAATTTCTTTTGCATTCGCATTAATTTCGTCAGATACGAGATCTTCATAAATTTCCGTCCTGCCATTAAGCTACAGCCAAACGGAATCTGCACTTTAAAAATATCTTTGTATTTGAGAGCAGAAGGATTTCAGCAAGAAGCATTTCAGAAGGATTAAATTACTTTGAAGCTAAAATTTATATCTTATAGCTAACGATCGCGAAACGCATCCTATTGCTGATGAATATTTCCTATAATTTTACATGCCTCAGTCTCTTCCTCCTCGGTCATCCTGATTCACTCTCACGAACGTTGCACTCCATAACCGGTGGCATGCCCTCAGCAGGACCCATCTTTATTCATTCTCTGCCTCTCCTTTCTCTCTCCCTCCAATCCTCATATCTCCCACTCCGTTTCTCCGCCCCTATACCTGCCTCTCCTTCCCCCTGTCCCGAAGTATCCTCGTTTCCTTCTCGCTCCACTTGCTCCCAATCCTTCTCCATAGTCAACCCTCTTCCTTACTGCTTAACTGGCTCTCGTGCCTCTTTAAAAATTTACCCTTTCAATTGCTTCTCCAGCTACAACCCGAAATCCTGACGTCCTCGCTACCTTCTTCCCTTCTCCCTCCACATCCCTCTCGCTCCCTACGCTCGCCCCCTCCAACCTTTCGAGTTCCCATCTCCATCCTCTCCTTCCTATTCCCTCTGCTTTTTTCTCTCACACTTGGTCCTAACCTCTCACTACCTTCACTTTTTCCAACACTTCATCGTCCTTTTCACTCCCGGTTTAATTCATATCCCACTTTCTTCGCCTCACCTCCTCGTTCCTTGGGGTACACTTGGCATGGGATACATCCATTAACGTTTATTACGATCCATTTTCATGGATGCATTTAGTTTTTGTCCGGATAATTTACTATTTAGCTTCTAAGATTTTTGGCGAATTTTCCCTCGTTCGTCCCGTCTCATTTATTCGAGGCTCGGATTTTTTAAAAATTCCTTTCCCCACAGCTCCATCACGTAGGCGCGCGAAAGAGATGGAATTAACATTTAATGCCGTCCTCCACGATCTTGCCATGAGCTCCTATCTCCGCGAAAGGCAGGGCCCCTAGGCCCTTTATGTCTGCCTGCCCGACGTGGCGGTAGTAAAGTACGTTGAGGTTTTAATAATTTAAGGCATTATGGAGTTTTCCTTATGGATTTTTTTCCTCTCGAGCCTTCTTTCGCCTTTTTTTCGTCCCGGCCTCACGCGTGCTCCTACTACCAGTTACATACATCTAATGACGGATTTGTGAGTGCACATATGTTGCATCTTTGTACGACAACGATTCTCGCCTTTATGACTGGAAGTAGTAATTTTGGGTCTCGACAATGACGGCACGCCCTTCGATGAGTGGAGAGATTGTACTTACGGAAGTTGCCAGTAACTGTGATTTCCGCATTTACTGGTCGTAAATGCTTTAAAAGTCATTTATGTCCTTCGTGAGAGAAACCCGAAAGTGGGACAAAATCCGGATTTAACGACGGAACTGTAAAACAATTTCCGTAAAGTCCCAGGGTAGTCTCGGCAACATTCACATTAAAATGTAACGGAAATCTTCTCATCCTGGAAATATATGTCCTATTCTCATTACACTACTCGTCAAAATATCCGATTTCATCTTTTGAATATCTTTGTAATAAGTTTATAATTATCTTTTTTCACCGTTGGATCATTTTGATAGTCGTTGTAATGTTAACGTTACGTTAACTTAATATTCGATTCACAAATTTATATTCTCTTACTGATTTTTATTATTTATTACATTATACATTCCTAATGGCCTAAAATCAGCTTTGCTAAAGTACCTAGATGTTGGTATGCAGCCATTTAATTTGACATCGTTGATTTAAGCAGCATCTAGTTAATATTATGTGCCCCGAAATAATTCAAGTGTTCAATCCATTACCTACTGATTAATACCATATCAATTGATACTTGTCCAATATTCGCTTGAAAGATATTATATACTTATAGTCCTCGGAATACTAAGCTGCTTTTGAAGTTAAGTACGAAGGTGCTTAAGGGAAAAACGGCAGTTGGAGACCGATGTGCAATACTAATTTATTTTTCAATTTTTATTAATTCTTGCTCTTTCTAAATTATTTACTCTTTTAACGAAAGAGGTCTCGGCTATTTGTGGGGGAAGATTGGCGAATGAGAAACATAAGTTGAAAGAGGTACCTATAATATTTAATCCATATTCGGTGATTTACATGAAATGATAGTGGCTTTTGTGATTATATTTAAATCACCTTAAATTAACTCTCAACTTTTAGCTTAATTAACCATCGCGAATTTTTAGCGTATGATAACTCTCACTACTTACTTTTAGTATCATTCTGCGTATATCTCCTGCATTTTCTCCAGCATTGTCTTAAATTTATCCGTAGTCTGAAAAGTGCGATATCTTGCCCCTATTCTCCGAATGGAAAATGTTAAGATCCATGTTTTAAGAGTGATTAATTCTAATTACATCCAATCTTTAAATATTTGCTATTTTAATAATTCATTTTCTCATTTTTAGCATCAGTTTACACATACATTATGTTACCATCTTGTACATACATAATTAAATATTTGCTATTTTAATAATTCATTTTCTCATTTTTATGCATCAGTTTACAGCATACATTATGTTACCATCTTGTACATAAGCTCAGAATGAAATAATGAGACAATTATCCTTAGCATTGGCCCGGATGAATTAGAAATAAGAGCATATTGTGTCCAAGTTTTTATGATGCTTTTTTGTTCATTTTAGTTTTTTTTTACCTATTTCTAAGGTTTGGCAGTATAAGTTAAGACTGGAGTTTAGGTATACTGATGATTTATTCGTAACACGAACCGCAATGCTTCATTTCATTTAAGAATTGTAGACCTTATATTGATCATATCTTCTTCCCTGAATAACGCTGATTACAATGGAACCAGAAACTGTGTATAGCCACCAAAAAGACACGTTGCACAAAGTAGGTCCATACTGACATTATCTAGCAGCATTGAATTCCCCCACGCAATTGAACTAGAGAAATCAAATAAGTGCAGGGAACATTTTACGCGGCATTTAATAGGTTTGTGGCATGCTACTGTAGGAATGTTAATACATAATTAGTGTGATGTTTATTTTGCTGACATTATTAATTAATGCTTCTTCCTGTTCGCTGTTGCAAAATCTTTAAAGTTTTTAATCGCTGACTTCTCGCCACCTCAGTGCTTTGCCGTCGGTCGGGGTCACTCCCCTTCCCTGGTTGGCGTCTCGTGGCGTGGCCCGGCATCGAGGGAAAAAATTCGATTCCAGCTCACTCTCCTTTAAAACCTTTCCTTCCGTCCTCGGCTTCCCGACTCGCTGCTTCGATCTCCCTCACGGCTCTGCCTCCAGACCATCCCCTGCCACACTCCCCCTCCCCCACGGCAGCCCACTCTCCCTGCTCTTCCCAAACCTCGCTTCCACACTCGCTCTCATGGCCCCAAACGCCTCGCCAATCCTCAACATCTCCGGCGTGCCGAGCGGAATTATTTATGCAGCGAGGAGAAACCAAGTATCAAACAAGATCGCTGGCGTGGTCTCCCCTCCTCAGTTTCGCGAGTCAGAAACGGAGGAATCCTGCGCTCGGGTGTGGGTGTTGCGGGTAGGGCGTGGATCTCCCTCTCGGAGATGGTGGATCGGTGGGGGGGATTTTAGTAGGGGCACGTGGAAGGTGGTGTGGGAGAAGAGGTGGGGTGTGGAAGATTTCAGAGGAACTGGGATTGGGGCACATTAGATTCAAGGAGGGATTTTGGTCCTTTTAGAAGCTGGAAGAGAGGATGAGATGGAGAAAAATATGTTGCGAGATTATTTGCTTAATTTTGAAAATTCGAATAATTTCTAGCGCATGAATATCTTTTATGGATGGCTTTTAAGTAGAGACCTGGTTTCACGCTTAGTGATTGAAGAAGTTGATTTGCATGCTACCTCCCAGTATTGTATTTTCCACAGTTATTACGATTTAAGGCAGTATTCAAGGCATCCGTAATATGTTATTTCACGAGTATAGTTATAAAAATATAATGAACTGTTTCAGACCTCAGTGTAATTACTCTCCAACGTTGTGAAAAGTAACTCGGATACTTTCTAGCAATTATTTTATAATCCGACAGATAACTGGGTTTTGACATATTGTCAGAATTAATATGCAAAGTAGAATCCCGGTTCGTGCAAGAAAATATTCGTAGTTCAATTAAAAGAGAAGAAAGTTTCTTTTTACAAAGGTATAAATATGATTCTCCTTTACTTTTCGTCAGTTAAATTTCATATTGGACATTCTTAGATGCTCATTACCTTATGAGAAGATTGAGAGAATAGTCTCTGTCTGCCATTCTCCAGCCAGCCGGTCGTTTGCCGCCTACCTTCCAAAATGTATGTTTCTTGCTAAAAAGTCTCTCTTCCTGGACTTTTAAGCACTCGCATTTGATATGGCCTGTGTGATCACGCCTTCATAATTTCTTATCAAGGCCATTTAAATACAAACGTGAGTGAGTGAAGGCAAATTTTAATTAACCAATTTCAGAATTGAATCCGGTTATGCACCTCTCAGCTTGAAATATTGCATGCATTTGATCTTTCCGTTTGGGAACGGAGACCGTTTTAGTGACATCTAATGAAGACGCTTTAATGTTGCTTAAGCTTGTCTTACTGCTAGGGGTAATCTCGTTGACCGCCTAAACATTGAAAGGTCGCTATCAAATAAACATGTCTTCATGGGGGTCCTATGAAGTCATAGGCTAAGATGATGGAACTGTCAAATAGCGTGATGCTTAATGCAAGTCCTTATGACCCGTTCCGTTTCTTCCGTTAGTGATATTTGCCAGTTTTTATTCCATATACCGTTTAATAAAAAGATAATGATGAAAACTAGCAGATTTTACCTAGAAAATCCAATTGCATGATCCCGGTATTATTTTTGGTATCTCCCCTTGATACCAAATTATTTGTAGATATTAAACAAATCTACCTTGTCAAGGTGACGCAGAAGAAAAGGCTTTGAAGTAAAACCTTCTGTGTTGAACTATTTATCCGCAACCCTGGGATCCGCAGTCAATATTTTTCAGAAGGTGGAGGCTTTCGAGTGACCAAATAATGCCCCAACCGTTGGCTATTTACTTTTCTACTCACAAGGCTGCGCAATATTATTTTCACTCTATCTTTATCCAGAATCGTTATAAACCTTTCTAACAGTCGTCATTTGTCAAGAAATTTATTAAACCTGGCGTAACTAACACATTCGAGAAAAGTGTAAAAACTAGGTTTTTGGCAGATCCACGTTCAATAATCTCTTCAATAATTTCATCCGGTTTTTTCAAGAAGATAAATATTTGCGTTGAAATATATTGTAATTGTGGTCCTCGTTTGCCGTTTTAGGTCTGCCCACCTTTTTTAGCTTTTACCATTGTCAATTTTTAACTAACCTCGTAGGTGATTATAAATTAGCTAAAAGGCAATTCACGTCATTGAGTAAATTAAAACTTCCAATAGGTATTTTTTCGGCTTTCTTTACCGATTTGTGGGACTTAGTTCGATAAAAATGCGTTGCGATGTAACTTGGAGAATTGAGAGTCAAATGAAGGGATCTCGGTATCAACCAGTGTTGGCAATGCGAATGATTCATTCCCAGAAGGCTCGCGTAATATATTCTCTCGGCAACACCGGAAACGTAGAGGTTTTCGTAACGTGGCCCCGTATTTTTCCACGCGGGAAAACTGCACGCGTGCGCGCAAATCGTCTTGACACACAACGGGTTTAGGCCTCGCCTTATTGTTTCCTGACACTTCCATTCTGGAGTGGGCAATTCCGCTCCGCCGTCGTAATTTGCTGGCGCGCGCAATTTTTCCGAGTAATCGCATTTCTTTCGCTTCCCCCATTCTCGGTCGCTAGGTCCCCCACGCGTATCGCTCGTGGCGCCTTCCCCCCCTTCGCACTTGGCGTTCTTCATTACCTCACCCTCGTTGCGGCTTACGAAATAAAAAAATGTTTTTTCTCTCTCTCTCTCCCCCATCGCACCCTTTAACTTCCCTCTCGCTGCCATGCTGCGTCCCTCACCCCGGTCATTTTCAGACCCACTTTCAGAATAAACGCCTCCCCCCCACCGAGCGCCAGCCCTCGTCAACGACACCGCCTCCGAGGATTTATATTTTACTCTCCCGGTCCCCTTGGATGGCGTTCCCGAGGGGAGGAACCGAGTTACTCTCGTTCTCACCTGCGTCCTCACTTCGCCAGAAGCTTTTCTCCTCGCCCTCATTACTCCGTTCTCTGTTTTCCTAACGGAACCCTTCGCGGCGTCGGAGACTAAACTTTGGGGTTGCGACAAACTGGGTTCAGCTGTGAGCTCAATCTCAGTTTGCACCATGATTTTTCCCAGGCCGCGTGCGCGAAAGTTGACTCTTGCATTCTGCTTTTTTATTTCCTGAACGGAGTTACTGCAATTCATATTAATGTGTACTGAGAGGAGTTAATGTAATTCCTCCCATGTTGAACCGCATAGCATGTTATTCAACTGATTGTGTTCAAGGAAGAAGGATAATCTATCTAGTATCTTTTCGAACGGATGGGACTCACTAGTTGGATTCTGAGATTGTTCACTTAATAATTACACATTTTCCTTCATATTTCGTAGGCTTGTATTACAGTTATCGTTGAGACAATATCAAACGATGAGTGCAGTTACAGCAATTACTTTCTTTTAGTGCTGTTCTCTTGTATGAATACTTCAGGTAAACATTGTATTAATATCTCTCCGCGTATAACGCGGACTTCTCTCAATTTGCTTTCTTATTTGCCAAGCTTCTGCTGCTCATTTATATTCCTCCTGTTTATGAATTGCTTAGCTGTATAGTGTTTAATTCCCAGGCCGTTAAATATATACTCACTTTTAGCCTGTGTTTAATATAAATTGTTAATTGTCTACATAATACTGTTTTGCCTCACTCATATCAAGTGAAACCTATCTCATAAGTTCATCCATGAAGTATTTAAATATTACCAGTGATGTGGTAGTGGTCGAGAGCAATGCTTACGGCTCTTAGAGGAGCTTAAGTTTAGAAGAGAGATTTCAGATCTCCGTCAGTAATAGCTGTTGTGGAATTCGAAGTAAGCTATGGTCAGGGGGTGTCCCCGCTTTGGAGGTGACAAAGCAGTCTGGACTACTTTTAGAACGTGCGGCAAAATATCTAATAAGCTATAATGGAATATATATACATATACCCAAAATGTATCTTTACCTAAGGTTCCAAAGTATAGTCATCATCAATGGTCAACAATCCTAGGATTGGTTTGACGCAGCCCTCCACTCGATTCTTCTATCGGCCAACCTCTTCATACCAACGTAGTTCCTCTCTTTCACGTCCTTTACGACCTGCTCCATGTAACTCATACGAGGCCTGCCTCTTCTATTTTTCCCGTTCACTTTTCCCGAAGTATAGTAGTTGGGTAAATTCAACCCTCAAGTCTTCGCATTAAATAATGAGCCTATTAATTATTAAATAAATTGAAAAATCAGTGTATTTCATCAAAGCACTTATGCAGATAGTAATTGTAGATTTTAATCTTATTTAAGGCAAGCTTTTGTTCGGCTGTCTTTCACATAGTAATTAGAAAAATTTATATATAGAAAAACTACAAATGTTAGACATGATTTTACTCCTCAGTATTATTTACAACCTATCTATTCACTGTATTATTACTTCTTTCCTCAACTGCCATCGCCAGTAATAAAACTGTTTAATTTTTTCCCTATAGTTTTTTTATTCGGCAGCCTTAAAAATTTAAAGGACAAACTGACGAACTGTAATTTTCGCCTTGTGCTTCGAAAATAAGACCTCGTATGAGCAGGCTATATATAGTACCTACAGTTGGATTGTAGCCCCTGTCGCAAGAAGGGTTAGCTTTAAACCTTGTGCACAGCTTTTCGTCTTTTTTGGTAGCGTCATACAACTCTTGCTATCGTGACTCATCGAGCATGCATCCATTCTTATGTCTGCATTCTCCCTTAGGCCATGCTTTTAACCTTCACTTACTATAATTACGCCTCTCCACTCGATTGTTTCTCCATGTACGTTACAGAATCTATACTCATGTTTTATCTTTCTGTACATTCCCATCTCCATTTTTAGTCCTCAATTCTAGAAGGCCTCCAATGTATTAGTGAATTCAAATTTCCTTTTGGAAGGCTACACTGCCAAGTTCCACTTATTACTTGACTATTGTTTGCATCCTTATTTTGGGGTGCTCATATCAATTGCCTGCTATCAGTTAATAAGATTTTCCTAGAGCCTATCCCTACTTTAGATAGTATTTCTTGCACGCTCATTTCTTTAAGGCCCTTGTTTTTCTTCCTCTTGTAAGTCTTTTACCCCATCACCCATTCTTTTCCCGATTCATCCCTTTCCCTCTTGACGTTTTGTTCTCTTACAGCATGAATGTATGGTTATAGACTAGACCATTGTTTCCACATGACACAATAGCAAAACTCGTAGTTCCTTGATGCTTTTCGTCTAGCCCTTACCATTTTATTGCCCATTCATTCCTCTCTACTGACCTTTTATTTTCTGTACTTCACTTCTTTGGTGCGCCATTTGGGTTTAGATAGATTTTAAAGCAGAGCCCTTTGAATGCTACCACAATCAAATTTCGTAAGATGTGACTTGAAGTGAAGAAGCATATGCTGAATTGCTCCCCATTCTGTTTCATCACTAATGCGGATTTATTATTTATAAATGCATGTTTTCCTTCTTCTCCGAAGCATTCCAAATTTGGCGTGTCCTCGAATGGAAATGTAATGCAGCCTAACTCGGTCGGGCGATACATAGCGCGATGCTTTCGCGTCTCGAAAATATAAATCCATCCCTCCATGTTGCGAGTCGCAGCCGCGTCAGCCAGACAGCCCTCGTCGCTTCCTTTCATGGCGAGGCAAGAGACATGCTTCCGCCCCAAGTCGGAAAGAACCCCATTCCACCCCTCAGTCTCTCCCTCCCCCTCCCCGCACTATCCCCCCCTCCCTCTCTCTCTGTCTCTCCCGCCTCCCTCCCTCTGTCTCTCCCGCGCACGCAAATGCAAAACATGTCTCTCAACCCCCCATCCCAGTTTTACCTTCCATTCTTCATATTTAACAACATATTCTACCCCCGCTTCCCCCTCTCTCATCCCCGCCCACGCCGTCATTTCTTCTTCCCTCGGAGAGTCTACCCCCCCCTCGTCCCCGTCTTCCCGGCGCGGGTCTACTCGGTCCAACTATTCCGACTCCCCAACCTCTCCTTGCTCAGATCCTCCAGCCTTACGCTCCTTTTTAATTCCACCCACCCTCCATCCTATCCTTCCTCCCCCCCCCCCCCCCGCACCCTCTCCCTTTTCAAATCTTCCACATTCTTCCTAGTCCCTTCTTGAGTCATGCTTCGGAGGGAGGCATCCGTCCCCGTTCCCCGCATACGACGTAATTTCTGAATTTTCTCCGCTGCTCCCTCCCCTCCCTCGGTATTTGGCATTCACTCCTGCTAATTGAATCTTTTTATATTCATATATTAATTAAACGGAGGCGTACTTGTCCGTTGTGTGCACGGAGATGGCTGGTTGCCCCTTTCCGCTTCACCCACACTGCTGGGCCTTCTCTTCTCCACCCAATTACTGTGACGAGTCTCGGAATTCTTTGCTCTCCCTCCTAATATATCGGCGTAGTGGTAGCTGTGATTGACAAAAGCCGTGGTTGATCCGACTGGCGACGACTTGGGTAAAGTTTCCCTTCAGTTCTCTTAGCCCTTTCTGCGTTAGCCTCGAGGTGCTAGCATCAGCGGGAACTCAAGTCACCGGAGTGGCCACGTGATTTCTTGTTAGGAGGCAAAACAGCCATTGTTTTGTTGTGTGCGTAGTCATTAGCGTAGGTGATAGAAGTCGAGGCATTCTACTCCAGTTCTACTGAGGCATTCTGTCTCCAGTGATGTTCACCACTGCAGCGTAGTACCACTGAACTTGATTGGTGAATATTTAAAACTGTCATGTAGTTAAACGTGATGGAAGTTTGTGTGGGAGTTACACAACATTTTCATTTTAGCCAGCCAATTAGTAAATTATTATTATTATTATTATTATTTCACAACATTTTGTTAGCTTATTGTTGTTGCAAGTTGTTGAAAACATTGTGTTAGCTGCTATTCCATTGTACTTTTTTCACTTTGGATTACATTTTAGATGCTTATTCTATTTTCTAAACAACTGATCTTATTGTTTTCGCAAGAAAAGACATTTTAAATATATCCGTATGACGGTCTTTTCTTCTAATCTAGCTCTCAAAAATTAATTAAGGGCAATGCGTAAGTGTTCTCAGCATGTTTTTAACTTCATTCTCTTATAGATCAGGTTGTAATTTACTCATGAGATTCAGTCTAATCTTTTATCTACGCGTTGAGAGAGATTTCCATCCAAGTACTCCCTTTAACCTTATAACCAAAGCATGACATAAGTATGGAAAATTTAAGTTTTTACTCTTGAGTAGGGCGTAGAATTTCATGGTTTTGAATGTTGGCCCTTCAAGAAAGTGATTTGACGAATGTTAAAGGTTTTTGAGATTAGGAGCTGTATGGTGCTGAAGATGAGGACTCGGAAGAAGACAGCAAAGTAAATTGACGTCGTGTTGAGAAGTAATAGAAAGGTTAGGTATGCGAGACATGTACTCTTACTCACTAGTATTACCTTACTTTTACGTGTTCATGTGTCAATATTTATGGTAAAAATACTATTGGTTACTGTAGCACTGAAGCATTAAACATTAAATTTAGCAGCGTGCGTAGTAAGCAATGAACTAACGTAAATGTAGCTAAGCAGAACCTAATTATTATAACAAAACAATTTATTTCCGACTTTAAGACGCCCTTAGGATGAGAGGTGAAACTGTCGTAAAAAAACCAACAATCACGACGGAAGATGAAATAATCCGAGCTTCTAATTTGGCTAGAATGCACTCCCCGCTTGGCTTCCGACAGGTTCTGACCTGTTTCACCTTGCTCTCCCCGTTGATGATTGCCTAGACAATCGAAAAACTGGTTTCGGAGTCATCCCCCTTTTTTCCATCTTTAATTTGGCAATTGGATTTCCCAGTCTTCGGACATTTTCAATCACGACGGAAATTTCCAGAAATAATAAATGGCCAAAGCCTAATATTATTGTTACCAATTATGGATGAAATCTATTTGCATAGTATTTTTAGGCATCACATTTGAGGACCTAGCTTGTTGTAATGGCCTTCATGGTGAAAGGGAAGGAATCCTGAAGGTAAATTGCATGACGTTGAGGGAAAAAAGTAGAAACTCCAAACATCCTCGTTCTCTCGAGTGTATCATTCCCTAGGGAACCATAAACCCTCCCTTCCGCCCGCATTCACGGGTATATTATCCTAATGGTGTTTATGTCTCTTCCACACAGTATTCAGTAAGCTACCTCGCGGGCTCATGGCGCGTGACGACGCACAAATGTGTCGTGAGGAAAATGGATACCACGACGAGAGAGTGTGGGGACGGAAGACGTAATTAGTCACAGCGTTTACACTCGGTTAAGCCTCAGTTCATCACGTCTCATATGGACGATTCCCTTTGGATCGTTCTTTTTCGCATCCTTCTTTTTAGCTATTCTTATTCGATAAAAAATACCTAGTTATGCATCCATCGGCAGAGATATACTACATCTAAAGTCACGGGAACCGACACTAAATACTAAGACTGCATTAAGCCACTTTTTTAGTGGAAGGGTAAGCTACGAAATTTTGCATACCGTCTCCCGTGCTTATATTGCCTTTCATATTCCTATCGTGACGCAGCTCTTTGCAGGAATGGCAATTTCGATTGAATAAGTCAAGATAGGTAATGATTTATACGCTGTCGACATCCACATCAGTAGACGGGAATATCTCCGACGTTGCCTAAGTAACAGCGATCAAGAATAGCATTTTATTGGTTGGGAAACGGAACAACCACTTGGGAAAGAGAAATAGTCATAGGCACTGAACATATCATTTGAGACTTTTACAGAAGCATCAAGATTTCCGGAAACTATGCAAATCTGGAATCTCTTTCAACCAATGGATTACTACGAAGTTTCAGCGAGTGAAGTATGTCGACTAGTTTTTGCATTCATGCTAGGTATTTCCGTAACGCAATTACCCCGTGAGAAGAATGGTTCTACGTAGGAACTTGGCAGAAACTAATTCTTGCAGGTCGAACTATTAAAACCTATGGTGAGCTATTCCTACCCTTTTTCCAACACCCCTTCACGCCACTGTGCTCCAAAGTTACTTTGCAATTTTTCCCCCCAGAGGGAGCGGGAGTGGCTTCTACCTCAGGCACTACTCGCCATATTCCACTTCGCTAACCCCGCCTCGCAAACTGCTCCCAATTATTACACGTGCACGCACTACCCCCACCGCCTTTCTCTCTCGCCCTACCCTTTCAACCCTCCCATTTCCTCCCAATTCTTTCATCCCCCATTCGACGCCTAACCAACTTTTTTTTTACCTCCATCTCTCTCCCACCCTTCCTTGGGCGCTAATTCTTGGGATTCGCCTGCATCCTCTTTCTCCCTCCCTCTTCCTCCTATCTTCTCAGCTCGTCTCCATTAATTTTGATTATGGACCCATTATATCGCTCCCAACCATCCGTCCTCGGTGCGTTTACCACGAGTCAGACATCCCTTACGCTCTTGTTCATTATTATATCATTTTTTTCTCCCTCTCTCGCTTGCTCTACGCATTTCCGTCTCCCCCTGCTTTACTCCTCATTCCTCACCCCCCACTCTCTTTCTATTTCACCCACGCCAGGGGAGAAACCCGTCCCTTGGCTTCGTCACCGCACTCTCGAATGTGGATGGCGTGGAGTTCATTCCTGGAGATGGGCTGGGTTATTCTGATTTTCCTCCGCATTACTTCTATTTCCCCCTTTCTCATTCGGTAGGTATTCTCTTTTTACAGTATTGTGCATATTTATAATGCTTAAAATTGTGTTATTTGCCGTGTGTTTGAATAAGATATGTGTAATCATATCTGCAAATGAAGCGTCATATCGTGATTATTATTTTGGAGAAAATATCAATGCAATTCTGGTCTTGTCATAGATGCATGCAATCGTAGAAATGAAGGTTGAAATTGAAACACTGCAATGTCCACACACAGTTTTATTATCCACGACCATGGTTTCGTTGCAAGGCAACATCATCTGGTGAAACATTAAGTACAGAGAGCAGTATATATAGTCGGTATGGAAGGAGGGAGGGAAAGATGGGGGAAAGGGGAGGTCGGTGTGCAAGGGTTAGGGAGGATGAGTCAGGAGAGGGGGGAGGGTGGTGCTATGGCGAGTTGTGCCTGGTGGAGGGTTCAGCGTGGGTGGGTAATGAGAAGGCTTGGGCATTGAAAGGAAGATGAATTGGGCATTGAGGAAAGATCCTACGATGAAAGAAAGTGTTAAGCCTGAAACTATTAACTATGCATGCAATCATTCATAGAAGAAAATACTAGGAGAAGGTGTAGGGAAAGTTACATAAGGTAGTTTTATGGGTGTAACATCATCATCATCATTCATGTGTCAACAGTCCTAGGATTGGTTTGACGAAGCCCTCCGCTCGAATCTTCTATCGGCCAACCTCTTCATGTTGACGTAACCCCTCTCTTTCACATCCTTCACAACCTGTTCTCTATATCTCATGCGCGACCTTCCTTTGCAACCCACCCACTTGTCCTTCAACGATTGTCTTCATCAGGCCATCGTATCGTCCGATTAAGTTATCCCGTCTTCTTCTTATTTTCAGCAGGCTTCTCTTTTCTCCCACTCTTCTTAACACATCTTTGTTTGTCACTCGGTCTATCCATTTTATCTTCATCATTCTTCTGTAACACCACATTTCGAATGCTTCCATTCCTTTCTTCTCCGCAGCTGTCATCGTCCATGCCTCACTGCCGTAAAGAAACATGCTCCAGATGTATATTCTTATGAATTGTTTCCTTATTTCTACGATTTTGTTTCCAACTGTAAGTAGATTTTTCTTTTGATAGAATGCCCTCTTTTCCTGGGCTCTTCTACTGACTTTTTCTTTATTCCTCCGTTCATCGTTGGTTACTCGGTTACTTCTCAGATAAGAGAACTCTTTCATCTCTTCTAGTTTTTGTTTTCTTAGTTTAATTCTGGGGTGTAATATACATGAGAGATTAGATAGATAGTATGTGTGTAAAACTCATGAAGTATTCATGAAGAATTTAGGGAAACCGAGCCAGTTTCCCCAACTTAAGTTCATTGATTGACCTGAATTTGATTACGCCTCTTGAAAACATCTGTGAAGACCAGCAGGGTGGATGTACAAAATGTTTTTCTAATTTCGTTTCCATAGTTTTTAACTATCAATTTCGTTTCCTGTGTAAGTGATTTCGGCTCGTAGTATTGCTTTAGTTTTGCCTTCCATGGATTTTCACACAGTCGAAAAAAATGTTCTACTATGTCCTTTCTTGGACTCCTTTCTTTCTGATAGCCCAAAATTTGTGATTCGGTAACGCGATCATTGATAGTTTGTTTTATTTTTGATATAATTATGTTATTTTCACCAACATGCGACACTATGGGATTTCTCTATTTTAGTGTTTATGTTGGACCAGTTTTCTTCATTTTGAGAAACATTTCCGGTTCATAGAATAATAGCTTTGAATAATACGGAAGATCGATAACTTACAGTTAACAGCCTTGAGAAATGGTATTGGGGCTAGTAACCACTTTTACGCGATAAACGTTGGTATTTTGTGGCAAGAATGAGCGAGTGCCTTGCTTGAGTTTTCCACTCCGTAACAGAGGCCAACAACTACAGTCACAGTGTCCTTTATTTGCAACAAACATAGATGGGCTTACATCCCTTATTTGATTGTTGAAATAATTTCGCAATTTTTTTCAGTCCTGACTCCTTATTGTGAAACGGTTATATTATTGATTTACCCATGCAACGTGCTCGTACGTGGTTAATCATTTGCTTCATCTCAGCTGCTAAATCCTAAATTACGGCAAAAAGAGAATTCATCACTTTGACCCCCAAACCGAGGTTAGGTGACTAAAAGCGTTATTTTGTTGTTTTCTACAACATCCTAATTTATAGCCAATTATTCATGAATACCAATTTGTTACTCAAATTTGTATAGCATGTGATACATTTCCAATGATTTTCTCTTGTGCCAGCTGCATTCCTCTCGAAATTCTTTGAATTAAATAGAATAATTACTCTCACCTGTTCCATTTCATTTTAATTCCATGAATATCAAATATTACGTTGTGGATTTTCAACAAATTATCTTCTAACAGCTGTGAAAATGAGTGTATCAGATGCACACATGCTACGTAATTATTGAGTTGTAGCAAAATAATTCCATTTTGTATTATGCAGGGCTATACTAAATATTGTGTGCATTTATTACGTTTTGGATCATTAATTGGAAGTGTTTATTTGTTTATTTTGAGTGAGAGTGGCATTCAGAAATAACTATCTCATTGGGAGTTCGGGCATTGCTGAAAGTACTCGCCTTATAAGTTCAATGGTTTTTCTTAATGCTTTGTTTAATATTTTCAAAACATGCCTTTCGTCTGCATGTTTGATATTGCCACGAACTTTCAGAACGTTATGTATTTCACAGTACTAATATAAAATATTTCTGATTTAAATGGTATAAAAAAGGAGGAATAACCTAGGAATCTATTTTCTGTAATTTGCATAGTTGGAGTCACTTTGACTTTAATTCTTTCCGGCTTAATGTCACAAAATTCTTCTTATTGTGTATCCACTTCGTAAGGCTGGTCAGGATATATAGCCCGAATAGAAAATAGCGCCTCATACAGCCGTAAATAACCTTTTCTGTGTAACTACTCGGGGCTGAGCTCAAAGCCACCAACTTAGTCAACCGGTACACAGACTCCGAGGTATTAGAGAACTACTTGGGTATCTCTGGGCGGCGATGGCCCTAGATATCAAGTACATCAGCCAAGTGTGATAGAATTCTGAGGATTGAAGCGTGTAATGTAGGATTTTTTGTTGAATATTGAGAAATCTGAGGGTTAAAGTGAGAAGATTGGACCTCGTTGCATTCGAATCAATGATATGAGGTAGCGCAGAAAGAACATTTATGTAACTATAGCTAGAGCATAGACGCTGAGTTTTTGAAAGTTAACAACACCGAGAAAGAGTGCAAAAATACGTTTGAAGGGATCCGCAGGGCATGGAAAAAGGATAGTAATGGCAAGAAAGTGAGCGACTCCACGGATGCTATTGTGCAGGTTTTCATGCTAAAGGTGGACTGAGGAGGTGAAGAAGAGAAGGACATCTACGTTGGCGTAACTAAAATAATAAAACAGGTTTTAAGAGGAGAAATTATAATAATTCTTAGTAGATTGGAACGTCCATAGCTTGAAGTAGAAGAATGACTATTGGAATGCGTAACCTATCGCACCGTCGTACCGTCACAGCACACAATTAGTTGTGACCAACCAAAAAGCACAACCGAAGAAGTTACTGTTGTGCAATACCTGGAGACAAAAGGTGATACCAAATGGTCTGCGTTTTAGAGAAGTGAATTTTCACGCGTGGCATTTCAAGCCACAAGAAAGACAAAGAAATCTACCACCGTATACACACTGATAGTGAGAGTAACTTAGTTTTGATAAAATGCCGGATAAAATTTAAGTATATAAATTTTAGAGGCATTGGAGAACCCTGGCTCTCAAAGGGAACAGCGGAACATTTTGGGTAGGTATATGATTATGAACTCAGTGAAGAGAAATTGAAAAATGTGGAAGACTAAAGGAAGCCGCAAAGCTAGCTCTCGGTGAAAGGGAATGCCTCGAGAAGAAGCCCTAGAAAATAGAAAAAGTCATGGATGTGAAAGAGGAGAGAAGATCAAAGAGGAACTTGAAGACTGAATGAAGGAAAATCTGTATTACAGCCAAAGAATAACGAATGAAACGTACATGTTCTCATTATCCTACGAGACGTTGTATTGCGAGTAGCATGATGAATAATTCACTAGCCTTCATAAGTTGGTAGAAGGAAGATAAGAATGTGAAAGAGAAAGAATTAACCCGTCTATGTGTACAATTGTCGCCCTATTATATTGTGGTCAATAATGCTCTCCAGGAAAAACGAATGCTTGAATCTATTCTAAAGTCTTTTTTTTTCTCCTTGTTTAATTTTATCACTTATATCCAATCTGCTGACGTAGTGTGGGGATAGATTATCGTCTGCTGTGTTACCCTCAAACTCTGTCGATTGGAATTTTTCAAGCAGCTTTAATCTAGTGTCTAATCCGTCATTAAGGTTGCTTCATCTCTCTCGTTTTTTCTATTCTTAGCTTGTCATTGTTTTATCAAAATAATTTTCGCCTTCACGTTTGTCGTGGCTTGCTTTGATATACCCAAATTCAAAAATTTTCCGAGATGTAACGAATTTTTGAAAATAGTATTTAATGAGTATTTTTTACCAATTAGGAGTAGCAGGAAAATATATTTAATGGATCAATACGTAACGATCAGGTTTGTGATAGACAAGGTATATTATTTTCTTTATCGTCCTCATGATTTGACGTACTTTATACTTCACATTTTTTGATTCGCCTATGTTTTACCGTGGCGAGTAATCACACAGATGTAGCGAGGAGAAATGATTTAATATCTGGTTCTCATGTTTTGTGTGCCTCTTTCCGGGGCAGACATACCGAAAAATCGTAGTTGGTATTTGTTTACCAAGCGTAATGATTCTGATAAGATTGCTTATTAATTCCACACTGTGCTGCTTCTTTCGACCGTGTTACATCAATGCTCTGCTTTATGTCTTGTGACTTCATTTTCTTTGTAATTAGTGGTTTTTTTTATCTTTGGGCAGTTAATATGCGCAAGTACAGGGCCTTTGATGAGAGCGAAATAATGTGCAATGTAGTTTTAACCAGATAATACTGATCTCGAATTCTGGCGTAATGAGCGACAATATTTATGCAATTGTGTTGTAGGGTGGCATAATTTGACTTGGGCATGAGGGTAGCATAATTTTACTAGGGTATGCTACGCTCCCGATGATATGTGTTTTCTTAGATTTTTTTCGGTGGCGTTAAAAATGATCTACGTGCCATTTTTTATTAAGGCTAGGTGGGCTTGTATAAATATTAAATTATCATGGACGTAGTAAATTTTCATAGGTGAATTGGGTGATTTCCTCGCAAAAATATAATTTTTTCAAGAATGAAGATTAAAATAGCTCTTTACGCATGATAGATCAAAAAACATTTCTACTGAAGCATTCAAATAAACTTTCCCTTTAAATGCTCTTTCAGAATTCTTAATTTTCTTCAACTGCTGCTGATTTTTTCATTCATGTACTACTAACGTGATCGCAGAGGTCTGGCTATCATGACTTCTCTGCTCCTATTTCAAATTAGTTTCCATGCAGATTTTGTTGTAATTTTCGCCTAGTTTAATTATTTTCTTACCCGTCTTCTTATTGATGTGCCCACCTGTTTATAAGGAAAATTAGAGATAATTTTCGCTTCTCACTTGCTTTACCTCATCGCAGAATAGATGAAATCGGTGCCTTGCATTACTGTAGGTTCTCCTTCCTCAAAAGTGTTGTACACGAGATCGAGCGGAAGTTAACAACCCCTGCTTCTTCATGCTACGCTGCCGGTCCCTCGTGAGCGGCGGACCGGGGCTTTTAAAGGGGCGAAGGAGGTAAAGCAGCTAGGTGCCGAGTCTGGCACGCACAGTAGAGTGGGAGGGGAGGGGTGGGTGGGGGGTGGAAGGAGGAGAGAATTTTAGGAGGGTGAGAGTGAGCCAGCCCTCCCTCCCTCCCCTTGTTGAGGTGGAGAGGAAGACGGCAGGGAAACGAACGGGGTTGGCTGGCCACGGAGTGAGTGAGTGAGGGAGGCGGAGAGAAGTGATATTTGTCGGCTCACCGCATCAGCTTTCGCAAAACTTTCAGCAAGGAATTTCTCATCGGGCTCGAGACTTCATGCGATGGTTGTTGGGAGGGCGAAGGGAACAGCCGTACGGACAGAATGATATGAGGGGAATGCGGATTATGGTCGGAATACGAGAAAAGTATGTACGTCCGTCATATCGCTTGCCGGTTGTGATACAAGGCGATCCCTCAGACTTGTGTCCAGATTTTTATCCCATGAATAAAAACACCACAGGCCTGAACTTAATGTTGTATTTTATTTCTGCATATTTTTGGGTTTGTGGGTATAATCATGAATTTTAGGGTCATCCATTCCGTCTGAGCGCCCGCTGGAAAAAGTTTGCATTTTGGGCCATTATCATGACAACTGGCAAAGTACTTTGTTTTGTTAAACTAATGATTTTTTTCTGGGCATAGGGTAAGCAGAAGTCCTTGCTTATCTTTATTTTATTACCGTTTGTGTCTTGCAGTGGTTCCTTTCTAAATAACCTAGGATTTTACCAATTTTGAATTATTGTTATTTAGGCCGTAGTGCACCAGTGAAATTTCTCTTGGGGAACTACGGGTAGCATTTTATATTTAACTCACCCTCCGCAGGTTTCCAAAATTAATTCTGTTTCTATTTTCCTCAACCCACATATTCTTATTCGAAGGTATTTAAATGCAAAGAAATTATGGTTAATGGATAATGTATGTGGAATACGATCAAAATATCAATAGCTAGGCATTACTAACCTCTATATTAGATTCATTCATGATGAGCTTTCGTAAACTACATATTAATGTCTATAGATATCATCATTTATTTAAGAAATCATTTATCGTCATTTAGTGTTGTTTCTATTAAAAGCATTTTAAATGCTACTTTTTGTCGCATCCTAAAACGTTGCTTAATTCTAGGTATAATCTTCTCACAAATATAGCTGCCGACCTTGAGTAGAAATTTACCAACTTACCAGCTTGCATATATTGCGTTGGCATTTTTCAACGATATTTTGGGATTTTATCCATTGTCGTTGTTATGCCTATTATTTTATTGTGATTGACGCTCAGTCTTTGTGGCTGTAAGCTAATTCAATAAACTTTGACGTATCAATTAAAACATACAAAAGTGCTCTATGATAAATTTCAAGTTAAGAGAGGGTGGAAAGTAGATTAGTATTCCTTCAGTTTTGGATCTGATAGTGATCTATTACTGAAATAAAAAAATAATAAACAGAAATCTCCTTTTTCTTCGAATATGCAAATATTTTCTTCTATATGTAACATAAAAGGCAATAAAGCTACATGGTGCTAATTAGGCTTTTATCTGTTGAGAAACGATCGGAAAGGAAAGTTTTAATAGACCTCGAAACCAAACGTTGAAGATGAACCGAAATTACAAAGTATATTTTAATTCTTGGGCGGTTATATAATTATGTTTAATTATGAATTCACGATAAATTTCAATGCACATACGTTATTTTCAAGTGAAATACCACATTTTATTCAGTACAAGTATATATACTTAGTGCTGTGAAAGGAGGGGAGGTGTTGAAGGAAGGAATGAGGGATACAGATGACTCCCGTAGGATTACCCAAAGTGGCATGGAAGTATTGGCGTGTATGGCTCAAAGGCCATTAGAACCTTGGTGCGTAGGAGAGGGAAAGGAATTGGTGAAATGGGAGAAGCATTGCCAAAGGTATTTCTGTCCATTACATTAAAATTCTTATACTGATTTATTTTTAAGAATCACGGTAATGTTACCGGTAATGTTCCAAACTCAAAAATACCACTGAATTGAATTCCGTCAACCTATTGGAATATAAGACAAGTAGTGAACTTTCAGCAAACCAGGTACACATTTCAGTGATTCATAATCTATATGTAGATCTACTGACTATATGTATATCGTCTGACTACCCTGAATGTCACCTCGAGGGTGTGTGGCAGAGGGTGAGTTGTCACCAAACATGTAATTAAGTTTACTTATACAACCTGCATAAAGAGAGATTTGTATGATAATCATATGGGGCAAACTCTTCATATTCCACTTAGCACCCAGCATGCAAAGAAAAATGTTAGAAGTAGGTACTACAAACATGCAATACACATATTAGTATTTCACGCAGGCATGCTTCAATCCTAAAATATCTTTCAATGTTTCCCATTGTTTGATGTCGTCAAAGTTTCCCTTCACGCTGAAGGATCTCAGATTGAAATCAGATTGGATGTGTGCACTGTCCAAATTGATGTTACCCCCCCCCCCTCCCCCCTAATACGTCGATTTCCATTGCTCCAGCACTTCAGAATTTCTAAGACTCTGTGCATAAAATGTTTATTTAATAAACATAAGTGTATAGTTACATGTTATTTTCTTACAATATCGGTGAGGTAATCGCGGTTCAAATTATGATGAAAATGTTTGCCGAAAAATCTAGCCGGAATCTGTTATTTTTTGTTAGATTTTATAGTGTTTCTCCTCAGGATTCATGTGACTTACAGACGGTTGAATCTCTATTTGCACGTATGTGTATCCCCTTATAAGCGAGGCTGTTGAATTACGCACAGTTTACGCTGTCCTTTGATTTAAGAGGAAAAAAGCTCTCCGATTTCATGATGTCCCTGCTTTGCGTCGTGCACGAGACCGCATGGACGCCCAAGGCGTGTGGTCGCCGATGGGGTGTAGGTGCGTATTTACCCGAGTCGATAGCGTTTGCACACACGGCAGGCTCGAGTCCAATCAAACTCGGTCCCGTTCTTCTTTTGCCGCTCGCATGAAACAGGAAAGCGATAGAGCAGCAGCCCAAAGCGAATTTGACAGATGTAAGTAGACCCGACTTTTGCGAGTGTGGTAATCTGGGCTTTAGCAACACCACCTTAAAGTGAATATGTTCCGAAATGAATGAAGCCTTGGCAAATGGACTTAATAATGACGGCCGGGAAACTGTAGTTTATATCTTTGGATGCAAATCATCATGATGGACCAGTGTCGTATCACCCAAACGAATCCACTAATATCATGCATTCCTAATTCAAACGGCTATCCTTACCATGAACCAGAGTGAGTGAGTGGGTGGGTGGTTGGTCAATAGATTAATGCAGCTTGTGATGTCATGATGATCTTCCATATGAAATAATGACGGAACTGAAATAGGAACCCTTCTACGTGACCGTTCACCGTCGAGGTAGTCTCATTACCTTTGAGATAAACATCTGCCCCAGTACTAATTATTATGCAGGTAGATGGCGCAAAGGCTTTGCTCAGTTAAATTGAATGGCATGTTTCGTGTTCGGCCATAGGTATGGACTGTGATATCCTTCTTTTGTGATGGCTGACCGCAAACACCAACGTAAACAGTCCATTTAAGCCTTCGCACTTGCTAACCACACGGTGTGGAAAATGTATTAATTTTGCCTCTGTTGATTTTCCTTTGCGTATTTTGACAAATGCGCCATGCAGTCTTTCTGCAAGCGCTCCTATCCCTCAGAGAACCTAGCATAAATCTCTTATTATGCCTTCATTTTCTTCTCTATGCCTCTGATTCCCAGACTGGTATATCAGTGGTATTATTCAACATATGATAAATAAATTCCATGCCTCTTGGTGCCAATTACCCTAAAAATATTTTACTAAGAATAAAAAGTATTATACAAAACTTGATGAATTTAGGACGCCCTCGTTTAGAATCGCTTTTTAATATTTGGTGTCATTGGCGTAAATAGATGCTTGCAGAAAACCTAGTTATCAAGCTGAAAAGAATTAATTTCATTGTTAATTGTATGCAGAAAACGTGTCAGAGATTAAAATAGTGATCTATTCAAAATGTAAGATACCTCTGAGCAATTCCAGGAGTGCCTTTAAAAAGAAATATTTAACATGGTAATTATTTATTTTGAGCGTTTTCTGCAAAATATATTTCTCTCATCTGCCCACCAACGGGTACTGTTGCGTCGCTTTTGGAATATTGAATTTCTGGGCCCTTCCGAAGAAAGCAGTAATGAGCACGCGGAGAATAAAGAAGCATTGTACTATTACGGCTTCTGAAACGAGTTGTCTAACAACGTTTATGGACCCAAACTTTGGTAGACTGCATTGTGAGTTAGCAGGTATCCAGATTTCTCTATGAATGGAGAAAAATCTCGGCACTATACGATACTCACTGCCACGATATTCAAAAGTATTTGGATTTGCAAGGTATGTAAGCTTTTCCTGAGCTCTCTCAAATGAATTTATATTCAGATAACTAGTGTAAGAACGAATCGCATTAATTTGAACAGAAATTTACACGTCTGAGTCGGTTGTACCTGTAATTATTGAATTACCCTGAAGCATAGTAATCATATGAAGCAAGTTCTGCATTAGTACAGTTTTTCCATAATGCGGGAAATGAAAACAAGTCACGTGTAATGATTGAATGAAGAATATTTGAACGCATGCATCACTGTAACTGCATTGACACAATAACGAACGAATTGTATGTAAAATCCCAAATAATGACATGAGTCGAATCCCAACGTAATAGGGATGTGCTCGGCCAGGATGATGTCAACGGTGTGCATGAAATTCTTGGAAAAGGTGGGACGAAGAAGGCAGGGAGGAGTGTTCGGTGAAAAGAGTTAACCTATTTGGAAGGATTATGGGACCAAGTGCACGTACTGCATGGTTCTCTAAAATCATGCTTTAATTTACTCTGCACGCGAAGTATCTTGGAACTGGGCGCTGTGAACCGCATGGAAACGTCCACTCGGCCCAGCGAAGCAGCCATCTCGCAGTCTCCCCGCGCACCTCCCCGTCTCAAGTGGTTGCGACGAAAGAAAGGGGGTGGAAGGAGGGAGGTGGGCCGGTGTGGGGTGGCGTCGAACGGAAGGAGAAAGATCGAGGCGAGTTGAATGGAATGGAACGAGGCGGAAAAGAGGATTGTCTGCGAGAATGGAGCAGAAGAAGGCGCTTATAAAAGGCGGTTGGGGAGAGGGGGGGATGAGGAATTATCCCGTCGGGCGAACCTCGGAGGAGGAGGACACTCTGGTTAGCAGGAGGAGACTTGAAAGACACGAGTATGGGGAAAGACCTTTGAGTGGAGAGAGGGAGAGAGAGTGAGTGAGGGGAATGGAAAGAGGAATTCATGCTGGATTTCAGTTTTTTCTCTCCCTTAACATTTCTCGCATCGTCTGCGAGAGTGGAGTAGGAAGTAAGAGAGGAATGGAGAAAGGGAGAGAGAGAGAATGAGGGTGATGAAGAAAGAGAAAGGGACGAGGGCCGAATGGGGCGTGATGAAAGAGTGCGTAAGGGAGATGAATAGGTCTGCTGCAGATACGCCCCCTGCACTCCTCAACGCGTAAAGTCTCTCTGGAAGAGGGGGAGATTTTGAGAACGCGATGGAAGGGGGATCTGGCGGTGGAAGGGCGCGGAGAGCAGCCCTTGAATGCCGCTGCTGTAGGTTGGTTGGCGGGGCAGGTCGTGGTGCGGGCGGGGATTGTTGGAAGAAGATGGATTATGGGAGTCAGATGAAAGCTTTCCTCGGAAGTGGGGGGGGGTGGTTGTTAGGTCGAAGGGAATGCAAAGAGGACGGGGTGAAGGTGGGAGTGGGGGGAACAACCTTCGTGGGTGTCGGAGCGCGAGAGAGATTTTTGGCTACAAAACTCCGCGAGATGGGGGGGGAGGAGAGTTTAGCCTTTGAGTGGTGGTGGTATGCAATGTAGTGGGTACGGGGGTGTGTTGGGTGGCATAGTTACGAGGGGCTGCGGATACAAACGCGGCTAGTTGTGCGGTTGTTTTTTATGAGAGCGGGGAGTGAATGAGGGGGTCGAGTGAGAAAACTGGGAGCGGGAGAGGGTTGGGATGATTCTGATGGTGGGTAAGGCGGTCAAAGTAGTCAGCCCGGCGGGAGGAGTTGAAAATATTTTTGTTTTTAGCTTGCTCAAACTGCTGTTGCTGATCTCTAATGGACGAGACTACAACTACAGGTTATGAATTCATCCCCAATCTATTTTTTCCAGCTACGTAAACGAATGAAAACCTTTAGCACTTTAAGCAATACCAATTGTCGGCCTATTGGATTTTAAAGGATAGCCAAGTTTGTGGTCCCTTGGTGAATTGCTTATAGTGTGGTATATATTTTTCTCACTCACCTCTAAACGTCTGGTGTATAATGAGCTGCGAATTTTATTTCTCAGCTTTCATTTGGAAGAACATATCTGAATTTATCATTAAACCTTTTTTGGACTTGTTAGAACAAGTATAGCGCCCCTTGAAGTACTTCACTGGGGTAGAGACTCTTGTTTATCTACGGTTTTATTTCGGCTCCTCGGGTATTTATCCCTTCAAGTCGTCATACTTCATACCCCTCTTTATATTGTCGATGTGTATTTAATTATGGCAGTAAACACGTAATATAGTACTAATTTTAAGTCCAGAATTTTAAACCGTTTCATCATTTTATTATCTGGAAACGAATACGTTATGCAATTAGGATTGCATTACTTGCTATTAAAAAAATGAGAGAAATGGGTTTAGAAGATGCAGGGCACATGTGTAATGATAGAAAACGTAATTGTCAAGATGATTCTCACTAAACGGTGATCAGTGATCAAGTCACGCGGAATAAGATAGGGAGAAGGGGAAACTCCATGTATGCAGAGTCTTAGTAAATTTGTATGGCTGTTGCGAAATAACGATTGTGAAAAAGATCTTTTGCTGAATACACAAAATTTAAACCTTAATTGGTAGACTTACTCTTTTAATGATGCGATGAGTTACAAAAGGCTAACAAATTTGGTGAGGGATAAAGGAGTAGGGTCCTAAGGATTGAAAATTGTCCCTGTTAAAAGAAGCTTAAGTTAAAGGACCATCTTATTTTGTGTTGAAGTCAGGTTTGACCAACTCTTGTTTGCAATCAAGCTCCAATCCACGTCAAAGATGAGAGCTTTGAAATGCCTGTTTAATAGTGAACCTAAATTGGAAATGACGACGTGAAAGGCTGGTCCAATTAGTGAGATAAGTTGACCATTTAAAGCACACCTACCATCCGCAGGGGTGGCAGTAGGAAGCAGGTAGTTAGCGCTAAAGCCTTGTCAGATATTCGATTTTAGAATACGGGCGATGGTGTTTTGTGAAACGCGATTAATATACTGATGTGGTAACGTCCATAGCATCGTAATACCTCTTTTAAAATTAAACCGCTATCTCTTGGAACTATGTTCCTATGCGGCGAATCGCCACCAGTTTGTGCCTAAAAATTAAATAAATGTTTTGTATTCCTTTTCGGTAGAGAAATATTTTTCTTTCAACGCATTGGTGGCCATCGAGGTAATATTTCCATTTCCTCTATTATATTTTATATTTTGCAAGTTTTATGTCTCCATAGTGTAACGAAAAGTCTACCTCCCTTAGGCATTAATGGTTGCCAAAACTTTGGACATTTTTGTTTTATTAAGGGACTTTTTGTTAAAAAAATCGAACCATAGAGCTTCTTAAGAGATAATGAGTTCAAGGAAGTTATGCTTCTGATCTTTCTTGCTCAAGAAATAATGCGCCTGCAATAAAAACACATGCATAGGAGAGCTATTCAGATAAAATTTGCAGAAGCTTCAGTATTAATTAGCAAACCCTTTGTAGCGAGGCTAGAAAATTCGTTTCTTAGGCAGTGATGAAAAACTTCTGTTACGAAAAAGGAAACTGGAACTGCCACCCTTTTGAACTAAACATTTGGACCATCAAAGATATAGTATAGCTTATTAAAGGTACGAGTACGTGTATGCATTCATAGATGCCTAATTATTGCTTCATATTTCAGAAATTGAGTCATTAATTCCCTTTGATCATTATTTTTGTGATGCATAAGACGATAATTGTTTATTTTCCATGAAATTGTGGGGTGAAATTCTGTGGGTTTAAAGGCGAGAAATGGTGGAAAAGATTAGATGGGGAAAGCAGTTTATATCCCCAATTATGATAGGAAAGAGAGTTGTATTTTGTGATATATTAATCAACGCAATACCCTGCAAGACACCGCGAGGGTGTGTGGCAGGGGATGAAATTCACCTAACATGCATTATTCATTATTATTATTAGTATTCTAGCGGTGAAAGTAGGTTTAAATGGACATTTAATTACTCCAACTCTCTAAATTTCACACGATGTTCCTCTGCAGCCCCTCATACCTATTGCTACCAATCATTCCATCCAAGCTACCCATTCTCCTCCCTCTTCCCCGCTTACCCACCGCTCTTCCCTCGATCACCTCCTTCAAAACACCATCCCCTCTTATTACCTTTTCCCTCCACACCTTCTGTCTTTTCATTATTTCATCTATCAAATTTCTTTCCTCTCCTACCAATTATAGTACTTCATCGTTCGTCTTCTTTTCGACCAAATTTCTTTCTCCATCCTTCTCCTCACCCACATCTCAAAAGCCCTAAGTCTATTTCCATCTTCTTTTCGCAAATCCCACGTTTCCGCCCCATATAGTGCAACGCTCCATATTAAACTTTTCAGTAGTCTTTTCTTCACTTCCCTACTCAACGCCCCTGTCATTAGTTCACGCCTGCGAGTAAAAGGTTCTTTGGTCAATACAATTCTCCTTCTCACTGCAATGCTGCTATACCCTTTTTCTTCCAACACACTACATAGATAGCTAAATTTCTCTACCTGCTCTAGCTTCTGACCTCCTACTTTTATCGTTATACTGGCCCTTTCTGTTCCTGAAAATCGCATTACTTTCGTTTTATTCTGGTTTATCTTCATCCCTTATCTTTTTCACTGTCCCTGCAACGCATCCAGCATTTTTTACAACCCACGGGCTGACTGGCTGACTAGCGCTTGGTCATCCGCAAACCTCACTGATTTTATCAATTTCCCCCCGACCTTTACTCCATCCTCCAGCTCATCCCAAGCCTGTCTCACCATTTCCTCCGAGTATATGTTGAAAAGTACCGGCGATAACTATAGCATTTATAATCCAACAAAATTTACTATCACATAAAAAAATATACCTTAGAGCTTTGAAAATCAACAAATGATAAATAAACAAGCAATATACCTACTTCTACTGCCATGACCGGTTATCGTGTGCGTTGAAAATCACCAGAGGGAAATGGAAAGCAAGGGGACAAAAGAAAGTGAAATAGACTATGTTGCTCATTTGTTTGCGTAAATAAACCCCCAAAACAAAAAATGGCAAAGAACCATTAAATATCATATTTAGAACAACAAATTCAAGATATATATGAATTAAATGCAATAATTTAACTTTAACATACTAGGAGGATCCTTAGTTCCCCTCAACCTCGTCTTCCTTCCACGAACTAATTCATCATGTATTTCACAGATGTTAATTAATATGAAGAGACAGAGGGTTAATCAGCAACAAGCATATACCTAAGTATTACTCTCTAATGTTCAATATAAGGTGAGAGAAGACAATCATAATTATCAAATCTATATTTACTTTTAGGGCAAGGGCCTAGCCTCGTTGACACACCGGTTCCCGTGAGATCACCGAAGTTAAGCAACGTTGGGACCGGACAGAGGTTGGATGGGTGCCCCCCCCCCCCCATACCTCTACCGCGGTACTCTTGTCCCCTGTCTGCGAGTGGCGGGCAGGTAAAATGTGGGTTGGCACAATGGATCTAAAGAGGTCTAAGTGCCAGGGGGGCTCCAGAAGGCCCCTGCCCACCCCTCCAATTTACATTTTACCGGCGATAACAGACAGCCCTACCTAACTCCCCTCCCTATTGTGGCCCAATCCGATTCTCCGTCGGCTACTCTCACCTGCACCTTCTGCGCCATGTATAAATTCCGGATCAGTCTCCTGTCTCTCCAATCTACTATAGCCTATATTCCGCAATATTTCCATTAACTTGTCCCACCTTACTCATCGAACGCCTTTTTGAAATCAACAAAGCACGCGATTACATCCTGATAGCGTTCTAGATTCCTTCCACTAGTGTTCTCATCACTGAAATCTCATCCCGAGTGGCCCTCTCCTTCCGAAATCCAAACTGATCCTCGTCAAAAAATTTGTTTGCTCTCTTTTCCATTCTCCTATTGATGATTCTAAATACTACCTTTGTCGCATGAGAAATCAAACTTATCGTTCTATAGTGTTCACATTCTTTTTTCACCATCTTTTTCGGTATATATATCAGCACGGTTTTTACAAAATCATCCGGCCAATCTTCCTCCTCGTGTATTCTACGAACAAGTTAATTAAATCTATTCCTTCCCCCTCTTCCTAGGTTTTTCAGAAGCTCAAATGGGATGTTATCTATCCCAACCGCTTTACCTACCTTCATTTCTCGCAGTGCCTTCTCTATCTGACTATCCAGTATTCCGGGGCCCACGTCATCCTGATCTACGTCCTTTTCCTCTTCTATGTCCAATTTCCTAGGCATATTTTCACTACCATACAGTTCCTCAGCATATTCCCTACAACGACGCTGGATCTCCTCTTGTTCCATTGCTAAATTTCCCCGTCTGTCTTTGATGCACGGGATCATTTTCCATTTCTTGATTCCCGATAACATTCTAACGTTTGAGTACAGACTGCCTATTTCTCCTTCACTCTGGAGTCTCTCCATCTCCTCGCATTGCCGACTCCACCACTTTTCTCTTGTTCTTTGGTTTCTCTCCTAAGCCTGTTGTTAATCTCCTTATAACGTCTCTTGCCTAGCTCTGTATTTACATTTTTCCATTTCCTTCTTTCCTCGATCCTTTCCATCATTTCTGCTGTTACACATGGTTTCTTGATCCTCCTAGCGTCTGCTGTTCCTATTTTTTTCTCAGCTGCTTCTTTTATGCCCGTATTTATCATTTCCCACCCTTCATCTATTGTTTCTCTTCCCTCATGCATCTATCTATAATCTCCTGATATTCCCTCCTCTTCCCTCCAATCAGTGCTCCTACATCCCACTTTTTTATTTTTTTACCTACTTTCAACCTTCTCATCTCACTCACATCTTACTCTCTTATCTCACATTTCATCACCACCAAGTTATGGTGGGGTCGGCATCTGCACCTGGGAAACTATGCGAATTCTTTACGTTGCTCCTGAATCTTTTCCTAATCATGATGTAGTCTAGTTGCTACCCTCCAGTATCCCCCGGCATCTTCCATGTGTACCTTCGCCTAGGGTGGTGTTTAAACCACGTGTTTTTAATCACTAAATTATTCCTCCTACAGAACTCCAATGCTTTCTCGTCCCGGTCATTCCTTACACTCAGACCATACTCCCCTCTTCGTTTCCGTCCCTCCCTTCCCATATTACAGCGTTCCAATCTCCCATTAACTATTAGGTTCTTCCTGCCCTTTACTTTCCCGATAATTTCTTCCAACAGGTCATACACTTCGTCTAACACTTCATACACTTCCTCTTCCCTATGTCTCCCTGTCGGCATGTAAACCTGTACTACGACTACATTCGCCGGCTTCGCTTTGATTTCGATAGCTAGTATTCTATCGCTTACGTGTTCCACATTCAATACCCTTTTTGCTAATGTTTCATTCAATACAGCTACTACTCCTCGCTTCTCTCTTCCCCTCCACTGTATATATCTCTGTATTTTTCACTCCAGAAGACCCCCTAGTCTAACCATCTTACTTCGCTTAATCAGCAAAGCCCAGCAAATCGTTCTCTCCCCTCTCCATTCCACGCTTAATGTTTTCTAGTTTTCCTGCCCTTAACATCGTCCTAACGTTCCATGTTCCGATCCTTAGCATTTTTTCTCTCTTCTCTGGTTTCCTCTTCACCGCCGCTGCTGCTGTCTTTCTTTTCGTGCAAGGATTTCGTGAGATGACGACCGCAGAGTCTTTGCTTACCCTGCTGCCGTGCACCATACCCATCCCACTAATTTGGTCCCGGGCCCCATAGTTACCAGGATTCAATTCTCTATTGTTCAAGTCAATTGTGTTCTTGGAAGAGTTTAATTGAGGTGGTTTCCCGTTGCCTGCCTCAATTGTGTTTTTAACTTGACACCATCACTTAATGGGCTGCCCCATTGGGGTCAGACGCCTTTTCGCAGCTGCCTCACTGAGGAACAGACGCTGTGAGTACGGTACGTGGATTACCTTTCGTCAGGCTCCTTCCCTTCGAACTATCTGGCATGGGTGACCCTACCGGTAGCAATATTAGTTGCTCCCGCCAGTACATCTCTAGGGGTCACGAGAATACGCAAGCCCCAATCCCATCACAATAAGGCGTAGTCAATGGGGAAGAGTTTAACGATATAAATTAATGTTTATACACCAAGCAAAGGCTATTGTAAGCTTAATATGGGATCGAGGAATTTTTTTCTTGACATGTTTCAGTAGAATAAATGATAATAGTTTGCAAAATATCGTCGATAGTTATTTGGTACTGAATAATAATTATATGACATTTATCTATTTATTATTTTTTTACCTCTTTATCTTAATCAGGGCCGAAATATGCGTCTGCTTCGCTAACTATGGCTGAAATAATCGAATGCTTTTTCACAATGAAGAATTAATTCAATTCTTCTTTCTGATTACCTACACCTTGAGAATTTCATATTTTTTTTCTTTTCTCGGTAGTTGGCATTGGACGTGAAGCTGTGGATCAACAAAAACCCCAGCGGCAGACCAATGTTTCTTCTTGAGAATTCGGCCCAATGAAGTCCTGGGATTTTTCTGGTCGACGTCGTTGTAAATTTCCGGAGTACCCGCTTGGGCATCTTAGATAGCATCATTGCGTAATGGTGAGTACATTTTCTTGTACATTATCGTGGTAAAACTCTGTTGTGACTCGAGAGCTCCCAAATTAAGGTTGTACTGGACGAGGGACTATGTGATACTGGACCATGACTTTTTTTTAGATGTGATAGGCAATATAAAACTAGCCGAGTTTGATAATCATAAATATGGTAAAAATATCAATTGATCCCGTATTAATGTGCGTGTTACGCATTATGTCTTAATGGTAATGACCTTTTGGTATCTTAAAACTTAATTAGAGTATGACAGGCTCAAATAAGTATAGATTTTTTTGACTTTATCCCTCCTTGCACCTACAATGTGTCGAAATGACTTTACGATGATAAAAAATAATTATTTTAACTAAGGGAGTGATGATAAACATATATTCACGAGGTGTAGCTTCAATGATTATTTCAAATTAAATAATTGCGATACTTTTGGCATTAAATGGAGTCTCTCTTACATTTTCCTTCGCGTTAACCTATTTCAGGTTTCTAACCTGGTTTCTTTACTTTTATGTGTATTTTCTAACCTTTAACTCTTACCTTATTTTGCTTGGGCGTTGAAAATGAACACGATACTTGAAGCAGTAATTTGGGAGAAGCAACCGAGAGCTGAGACTATTCGTGCAGTTATGATCATGTGTGTAGTTTGGTATAGGCAGGTTTTTTTTAGGGAAACTCATGATATGGGAGGAGAAACCTGGCGTAGCCTATTTGTGAGAGGGAACATCGGGCCTTTTTTCAAATTGCTATTAATAGAAAAAAGAAACCATCTTGAATCGGGCTCCATGTCGTACTTTAGGGAAAACCTGGATGTTAATGAAAAGTGTTTGAAACTGCTTGAATTAGAACCTGCACCTGTGCTTACCCAAACTTAACACTGAGCTAACCCTAACCACCCAAACGAAAATATCCAGCGGAATATGTTGCTTGGAAGTCGGAGAGAAGTGAGAAGCATTAATTGGTGACTTGTATTTACAGAAAAGGGCATAGAATATTAATTAGTGGATATTATGACCTGGAAGAATGTTCCTCCTTTGTACGATTGTATGTTAAGAAAATTTGAGTGCACATTTTTTATCCACTATTTTCAAGTGAAAAATTTTCATTTACATTGCCTCCTCCTTCATGATTCTTCTCTGTTGATATTGTAGCTGATCAAACAGTCTGAAGATATTTTTCTTTGAAGGAAGAGGTTTGTGAAAGCCAATTAATTTGAAGAAAATTACACTCCACATCCTGAGGCTACAAACATATCTCGTACCTATCCTTCAAATTCTCCTTTTTATTGATAGTCATCTTGTTGATCGATATACCGGTATCTAAGGCCCGTATCGTAAAAGCTTCCTCTAGGCTGACCTCTACCTCTATGACGTCAGGAGCGGGCGAATTGGTATCCTAAATCCGACCTCTACATCAAAATCGTCACCTCTACCTCTAAATCCGACCTTATACTTAGAGGTTGGTTTGTAGTAACCTCAAAGCGTAGAGGACTGGGTAAAGATGACAGTGCGAGCGTGAAATGATGGCTGAATTGATGAATTTTTATGAAATGAACGACTTGGATGAGTTTCTTCATCACTTTGAGGATAATGTGGTATTTTTATATGTACCACGCATAAGACTTCACGACAGGGATAACCCTCTAGAATTTTATGCGGACGATGAAGTTTTCGCTAGGTATGGGTTCCATAAAGCGATAATAACAGACGTATCATTGCTTATGCTACGGCCAGAAAACGTGGACATGCGAGGCCTTCCTGTCCCGAGAATAATAAAGTTATTGCCTGTATTAAGGTTTTACGCCACTGGAAGTTTTCAAGTAAGTGGGATTTTATTGAAAACGACTTATGCAGCGGTTATGTAGAGCTCAATGCTAGTGAATACATTCCATGGTTATAGTTAACGTGCAATTAACGTTTGCACGTTAATTCTAATCATACATAGTTATATATCCAGTAACTTCGACAAAAAAGTTTGAAATATTTTATTGCCAATATAAAGCTAATAATTAGCAATGTTTCAACAGTGCAGTTTGGGATAGGGGTAAAGTACTCGCATCACAATAACAACATCTATGGTTCGAGACTCTCCGACATTAGTTTTTTTTTCATCGCAGTTTCGTTGTACGACTATCCCTGGTTTTACATATTTTTCATGTGTTTACCCGGGATGCATTTTAACTATTTTACGTGCTTCTTACGTAATTTGCTAAAATTACGTAATTAGTACGTAAAATAGTCAATTACGTTATTTACCTATATCACGTAATTAGTACGTGGCGGAAATACGTCCGCGCGCCTTGTCGTTTTTTGTGTACGAAATTAACGGAAGAGCATGAAGTGTGATCGTGATTTTTAATTTCCGTATCTTTGGCAACGCAGTCCCGACGTACGTACAACATTTGTTCTAATTTGTCTGGTGCCGTGATTTTCCAGCGCTGTGCTTTTTTGGAAAAACTAATCGCAAGAGAAAAAAAGAACTTTGAGAAAAAAGAAAAAAGAGACGTTGACATTGTGATGCGAGTACTTTACCCCTAACCCAAACTGCACTGTTTAAACATTGCCAATTATTAGCTTTATATTGGCAATAAAATATTTCAAACTCGTTTTTTGTCGAAGTTACTCATGGATATATAACCCTATATGTGGGGTGATTCGTAAATAACTAATCAAGGCACTACCTGCCTGGCAAATTTCGTCAAAATCCTAGACCCAAAACTCTGACACTCCCCTTGTTAAATAAATACCACACTGTAAAGATAACAACATTATAGCGATTCAAATGAAAAGTTACGTCTGGTTCATAGATTTGAAATGCATTCACAAGTACTCCTATACCTTCGCCTCTTGCTTTAGATTGTCTCCGGCGATTTTCATGGATTGGCGCAATCTACAATGTCCAGATTGATAAAGGTATGCGATTGTATTGTTATTCACATAAGTGAAAAAATTGATCCGTCGCGTTTTTACATTTACCGCTAATTTGGAACGCAGTATCCGGCAAGCTTTGGAATTTATTTACCTTTCAGAGTATTTAACACACATACAGATGAAGTCCTCGTCAGAGAGACAAAATTATTTGACTTTTGAAGGTGCACAGGTGATTTAATGAATAATTATGTGTAATATGCTACAACAGTACAAGGCACAGTACTTCTGCACAAACAGGCAACATACACACAATTTACTGTCAATGTATGTCATACACGATGGTACTGATGATTTGGGACATATGCTCTTCAGGTTATTAACACACAGCTAGCCAGGCAACTGCCAGAAATTGTGAGGATCCCACAGACAGCGAGACATTTTGCGTGACTTCGAGCGTCTATCTCCACTGCGCATTGCTTTACAGAATACGCTTCGAAAAAATCACCATAGAATACTACTAGAAGACTGTCAACTACGCAAGCAGAAACTTTCTCTTGAAAAATGCGTCACTTCCGCCGGCTCTAACCTCTCCTAGAAGCCGAGAGGGAGGAGACTTTTAACATACGAATAGATAGAGGGACCTCCTTCGCAAGCAAGGTCAGCCTCACAGTAGGCCAGCCTGTGGCTCTACGTAGAGGGGACTTTTACGATACGGGCCTTAGTTTCATTTTCTTCCATTTTTGGATATATCGGACTTTTATTTATTCAGAAGAATTTTCTTATCACTTTTAGGATGAATGTAAAGCTATTTTCCATCTAAGTATGCTTATGCATACATAGATGCATGCATATATGGTGGTTTAGGACAGAAAAAGTTAAATGATATGTCACTATAATCTTCTTTTACTGTCTTAGAAACTCTCCGACAGTATACGCCTTGCATTTTCTACCGCTGTGTCCTTTATCCTCTAATTTCATTTGGATATAGGTTTTTATTTTTATAAATTCGTTGTATAGTTATTATTACGTCATTGAAAATTCATGTAGACTAAAAGAACGGAATACTTTGGCAACCCAGCATGCAATTAATTTTTGACATGTTTACTTAATGAGATATTGATGAAATAGATTAAAACCACTAGGTGAAAACAACTGTAAATGGACGTCTTTTACTCTTAGTTTAATGTATGGCGTGTTTATATTTGAAATATGCTGCAGTGGACATGGATAGGGTATTGCAAATGAAGAAGGGATTTTAATCGTGGGGAGTTTTGTGATGTTTTTTCTCCCATGGAAAGCTGAAGATAATTTTTAGAAATACCGCGATTCAGATAATATATTCGTCCAAAATTATGGGCGCAATTTGCAATGTATCCTTTTAATCTGCATGTAAAGTGAAATTTGAATGAAGGCCAAATCAATTCCGGCTCGCCATAGAGGAGCTTAAACTGGAGTCAAGGAAGACCTTGTGACCCGCAAGGACTTATTGCAGTGGTTTGGCATCATTTCCACCTCCACAAATGAATGAACTACTCCCATGAATACCACTGGCCTGCCTCAGTGCCCCATCCCGTTTAACGTCTCCTGTTGCATAATCGCCGTCATGAAAAGCCTCCTGCACGAAGCCGGCCGGAATCCCTTCCACGGCGAAAGGCGGTCGTAACATTCCGCGTGTACTTTGCCCTTTCATGAAGTCTCGAATTAGGCGCACATCATTAGTTGAGTAATCGTAACATATCCGTACGGTAAATAAATTTTGCGTACATTCCCAGTTTTGCCGATCTTTTTTAACTCAATTTCGGTCTATGATAGTTTCATGCAAACTAAGTTCTGCGGTTATTGCCGTAAATTCAATTTTTTAAGAATATTTTCGGATTGTTAGCAGGTATGCCAAGATACCGTTTTATGTACAAAATTGGTTTTTGGGTTTTCACAGTGAATTCGTTAAAATTATCTCTATTTCAAATAATTAAACTGGCGGTAATTGTTGAGATGCTTCAGTTGTTCGAAAAATGTTTTTAATCTTTGGAAAGCGCGGTCAATATTGCATTCCTAATCGTAAAATTAAATTATTTATCAGGCATTTGAATCTTTCATCTAGGTGTATGATTTTCGGTGGACACAATATATAGTGACTATTTGCATGTAGTTCCTGCATAAACTTTTGATTACGTATTGCTTTATTATGGAAATATATAACCTACAATCTCGTGCTTATATTCTCATGGAAAAGCTTAACTTTCCAACCCAATGAATGTTATCAAATATGTCCAAAATATGCCCAAACTCTGTCAGTTTAAAGTTTCTAATATTTACTATGCTAATTCCAGTTTTTAACAGCTCTACCATTTTAAATGTGATTTGCTTTCGTCTGAAAATGCCATTTTTTGGTGGAAATCTATCAAAACTGTCATACTTATGGAAATAAAAGTTTATAAGTGAGAATCTTGTAATAGATTTTTTTTCCACCCAACGATTCGGTTAGTCCATGCGTCTAGAATTCCAAAAGGCATTGACCTGTTATCAGGTATCCCTGAACCAAGATGTTTGACGAACATCCATTCCCCGGGTGGAGAAAAACCCACCCAGACGGGACTCGAACCCGCGATACCAGGAGTAGTTGGCGAGGACTTTACCTGGCCGCCACTGGGACCGGCGTTAAATCTAAAGCTACATTTCTATGGCGCATAAAAGTTTTACCAGTTATAGTTTTTACAGGTGTACCGCAATGGTAGAATGGCAAGATTTGACTAGTGGACAGATTTTTCCTCTATGCCTTGGTGTATAAAAATAGTCAATCTTTTAAAGTATTTGCACTTCAGCTAAAATAGTTTGGATTATTTTTAGGGATGGGTCGGTTCCACTTTTTTTCGGTTCGGTTCGGTTCTTAACTTCGGTTCTCGGTTCCGGTTCTTAATTTACCACTAACTTTGCATTACTCAATGGTAAGATAAGGTAATCAATAATCATTTTCAGAGACTGACTTAGAATAATTCGCGACTTTGAAGAATCTAAGTACACTATTTCACCAGGTTTTAATGTGAAGCCTCCACTTTCGGAGTGTGAGCAGGTTACAAACTGGTTTTCGCGCGAATTATTTCGGTACCGATTATTTTTGGCCTCGGTTCCGGTTCCGGTTCTAAGCTCAAGAACCGGTGGAACCGAGAACCGAAGAACCGAACCGACCCATCCCTAATTATTTTTAACTTAATTTGACTTAATCAATAGTGAAAATATGTATTATGAAATTTTGGGGATGGAGTGTGGGACCTTGGTTGACTTAACTTGGAATGACTCGCCCGTAAGTTTATTTCATCCTTTCTCTAGCATACAAGCGCTCGCGTTTATCAAAAAGGGTAATAGTTGTGACAAAAATTTTCATTCGTGCATTCATTTATAGTGAATTGTAATGAGCAGTTACGGTGATTAAGAAGCAGAGTCCGGTTGGTGCAGCGGTTCGAGTACAGGTCTCTCACTCAAAGGGTCCGGATTCGAATCCCGTGTGTGGAAGACGTTTCAAATTTATAAAGCGGCCTCATATTGAGTACTTTGTGCCGAGGATTAGAGTTGGGACGCCGTGGTCTCCTGGTTTCGTTAGCAAATTTTGACGCCGGGTTTCTCTTCATCCATATCCTTGTACCATACTTGCCGGTCTGAAGCGTCTTTAAGTATGACTACAGACTTGAAAACGCATTTAAAATTGGAGTAGGTACATATTTATTTTCTGCTTTCGTATATAAATACTCGCACAACCTTTTTCTCACCCAACTTCAACTCTTTACCAGACAAGGCTAAATACGCGTATGAATCGAGATGTACATCGTAGTACGGTAAATAGGATAAAATACCGAGATTGATTGCATCTATTTTTATCATGCTTAAAATTTGTACACATCCCTTTTAAATGGAGACCAAAACTTAGGAAACGCATGTTGAAATTCCTGCATTCCTGCGTAAATAAAACTACATTTCTTATTAACAATCACTTTTTAGGCTAATTGTAATTGTAAATATCTCGGTTTTCATGTAGCTAATGACGAGATAAGGTCGAAACCCAATTAAATCAAGATAATTGAATCAAATATATTTACATTTAATCGCGGACTCTTAAGAATACCTTTTTAATACCCTTTTCAAATGTTCCCAAGTGCCAAAGGATGTTAAATATCAGAGTTTTATTAGTTTTTTGCGAATCCAGCCAACGCTTCAACAACAATAATTTACGTCACCCTCACTGCAGACGAAATTGCCGATCGCTCTACCTGCATAGATTTTAATGCCTTTCGTCCCAAGTAGCTGGCATTTCCGAACATTTGATTCGTACATTTATGACGGCTTTTACTGCAGTGCAAGCCATAATCACGATTCCTCCCGCCTCCCCTCTCCCTCGCTCCCAGTTTAATCATTCGAATTACACGATCCTCCCCTTACTCCTTCTTCTGTTTGGGACAGTGGAAACAGCAGCAACAACGGGAGTTTTCTATCGTGTTACCCATTAACCCGATCATTAATTCAGGACATTTTCCACCTCAACCGACGCGTGCAACATGCGACGGTCTGTCCTCCTCCACCGTCATTCTACCCTCTCTCTACAATCTCCGTGCACCCTCAGCCCACTCACCAACTCTGTCCCTCCCCCAGCCCCCCCCACAAACAACCCGACACCCCTCCAAGGTACCCCTTCCCCTGTTTCCACCCTCGCCGTCCTATAACACCCTCTCGGACTGGAGTTTTCCGGAGGGAGTCTTCCCACGATTAATTAACCTACAAGACAGCACCAGACAGGCTGTGGCCCAACCGAACTCTTGCCTCTCGGAAAACTTTTTAAGCGGAAACAACCATGCATTTCCATGAAGTGACTTCCATCCAACGGCCGGTGCTTGTTCTTGTTCCGAACTTGTATTCACCATGCCCAACCCCTCCCTCGCTAACAGACCAAAGCACCTCGATGAACGGTACTCCTTTTGAGGAGGATCTAAAAATCTGACATATCGTGGGTATAATATTAAGGGTAAGTTTTATTCATTTACAGAGTGAATTAACATTTCAGTAGTCCAGTTTTTTATCGCGAGCTTTGACATACCATGTGAGGCGATTTGGTATTAATAAAGTGAAGTGTATGGAGAATTCTAATTTGATTAAAACCCAACAATGTAGCTAGGACGGATGTCTTAGCTTTGCTTCTAGCTAACACTAACGACAAGCATTGTACCTACACTCTTAGTCATGCCAGTGGTGCATGCTAGGTAATCTCTTTTACATATCTAACACCCTCGCGGAGGCTCGCAGGCTATCGCGAGAATAGGTACATACAATCTGTGTAGCCGGGGTAAACTCACATGAGGTACTATTTTGGGGCAGCCTAGTCTTAATTCTGAGCGCGAAAGGGACGTAATTTCGAGGAATACATAACAAAAGTGGCCTCTCGGGAGAGTATTAAAACTGTCCAAGTAGAGACAGAATTCGCTTAACCACGTCCGCCTGTTTTCGAGTGGAATGTTACCCTCAGCCCGAGCCCATCTGCGATCGTAGGTCTTAAGTTTATTTGGAGTTTCACTCTCATTTCATTTCACTCTCATCGCCCAAAATTTCCATCCGTTTCCCTTGCCAACCGCATTAAACCTGTAGCACATATACAAACATGGATGACAGTAAGACTAACATCCATACGTGATTGTTTTACTTTATCTTTTTTGCATTATTTTATGTTTTATCAAAGACGTCCGTAGACATGTAAATGTATTTTAGTAGGGTTAAATACACGGACATTTTCGTCTCAATCTTGTCCCAGTAAAGAACAATTTTTTTTTATTCATTCATCAGTAATAAATCCGTTGAGATAGGTTTAGAGGGTCATTAAACTCTTACCCAAGCTCCTATCTCTCATTATATGTCAGTTCGGCATATCTCCCACCTACTTGGATATTCTATTCAAACTACCCTCTTTCCTCCCTTTGTGCATCAAAGTTTACTCAACATCTTCCCCTCTATCATGTCGTTTAACAAACACTGACCCCTTACAATCAGTTCTATGCAGCTTCTCAACCTTCTCTCAATTTCCTCAATCAGTTTCCTTTCCTTCCCGGAAAAAAGGACTACATAGTCTTAAATTTACTCAAAGTGAAGTCACTTTATATTATCTTTAACCCTCTGTCGTTTGTCTTCCTTTCCACCCACTTAGCCCTGTGCATCATTCTTCACGTTCACGTCTCAAAATCTCTAGTCTTTATTTCATCTTTCCTTAAGGACTATGCTCACGATGGCGATGCCACGTTCAATGTTAGACTTTTCAACGGTCTTTCTTAACATCTCTGCCGAAAAGCGTTTGGTGCTGAGCATAAGTGAGTCAAGCTACCGATACTGTTCTCCAATGTACTAAATGTTATACGAAATAGTGGATCAGACCACTTCCTCGACTCTAATTTACTCTTTTGAGGTGCATTCTAGTTAATTGGTAATGTATTTTCATTTAATGCACTGAATGCAAGCAGATGTGAAGCTTTTATTACTTTTAAAATTAAAATTTTTAAGTGTTAAAGTAATTTCAGAAGGTGCCCTTGAAAATGAATACCGTATTCACTCGTGTTTGCCGCGCTTTCGTGCAACCCGTTCACCCCCATTTTGAGCAAGTTTGAGGGGAAAATAAAGATTTCGTCAGAAAAATTAATTTTTTGCCTTTGAGCCCACCGCTTTTACTCACAATCTAAAAACACGTTATTTGATAAAAATTAAAGAAAAAGGAATAGTTTTGAAAAAGAAGAAATAGAATTTGGGGAAATTATGTGCTATGCAACCAATAGGAACAATAGAAGAAAAAAGGTTACAGAATTATAAAAAAAAACTGGAGGGTTCATGTAGCCCGGAACATCCTTTTCTTCACCAGGGTTTCGGGAAAAGAGGTGCGCGGCTTATTCAAGTAAATACGTTGGTAACTAATCCATTGATCGCGGAGGTACAATTTTGGACATGGGTTCCATTCCCAGCTTTTTTTTTTGTTCCCAAAGTTTTGCTCTACTCTATTGTGTGTTTGATGCAGCGGCCAATATCCAATATTTTGATGCACTGGAAACCATTCACTCATACTAACTCAAGGCTATTTGAGGGGTGAGAGCCATGGCTTGTGCATGTTTTGCTGTAGCGACCACTGAGAAATTTCACAAAAATGCTTTGTCGTGTTTTCGCAATGATCCTGATTCTTCTCGATGTTTTTCCATCAAAAATTTGACATATTTTTATCAGACAGTACTCTTTCAAATACATCCGGGCAGTTCTGCCACCAAACTAGTTGGTGTAATGTGGTTGGCGCGGGAAGAAATCTGACATTATGGGTGAGCTTTAATGGGGGGGGGGGGAATTATCTATCATAATCTCGTTCACAGGGGAAACTTAAAAAGAGGTCGACACTGATTCGATTCCTCAAAAAATTGCCCGAGGGACTACGGAAGGGGGTGGCGGCGAGGGAAAAGTTAGTGCGTGGATTAGATGGAGTGCCTGGGTGGAAGGAAGTTGAGGAAGAGAATGAAAAGAGTGAGAGAAAGGATTGGGTTTGTTGCGAGTTAATTACGGAGCGGAGAAAGAGGGGGAGGTATAAGGTTTGGAGAAGTTGGCGGGGAAGGTAATAATTGTTCCACTCTGGGAAAGTGAGCGCTCGGGGAAGGGAAGAAGAGCAAAATAGATTTAGGACGTGGTGGGTGAGGGGGAATGAGAGGGAGAGAGCTAAGGAGATAGGAGGGACAGCCGTAGGCGGGGCTTGATTGATTGATTACAGCCCTTATTAACTCGAGGTCAAGGCTCAATAAGGTGGCAGAAAATGTCAGGGGCAGGACGCTTATCTGCCGGGGAATTAAATTTTTTTGACAAAGGGGAAAAATTACGAGCTAATGAGGTGTAATTACGCCAATTAGTGCGACCGAGTTTTGTTACGAGAGTGATATAATCATCCATCCCGGGCCTCAACCCTGTGTCACTTCCCCCGTACCCCATTCATCCCCATCAACCCCGAAATCCGTACTCGTCTCAGCCTCTCTGGGCCTGAAAACATTCCCCTACCCTACAAGCGGGAAACTGAGATCGCTTGGGAAGTTATATGGCGCCGCTATCGGGAGATATACCAATCACGCTCGTGGCTGTCTCCGGCCAAATTCATGTCGAGGAACACCGAAATTTCACGTGATGGGGTTAAGTATGCACCTCGACAAGGCTACTGAGCCGGCGTTTGGATTTTGATAAAAGGAGCTTACCGTGGTAACTTGCCTCCAGATAATCAGGTGACCTCGGTGAAACTAAGATTAATGGCAAATCTTGCTGTGAACCTTTCAGTTATGCAACCTGGACAACGATATGTCGTCAAGCAAAAAATTATTCTGGAATTTTATTGGTAAATACACTACGTGAGTGCATATAATGTCAAGGTTTTGGTGTCGGACTCATCCGCCGAAACGTTGGCATTAAATGAACCCAAATGATGCATTTCTCGAGAAAATTTCATATAAATTATGCGCTAGGATAAAAAGAATACTAATTTTAAGTTAATGTTAGCACCGGTGCAGAATAGAAAATATATTTTAACCATATTCAAATAATATTATTATTTAGGGTGAAGAATAGCGCTGAATATTGATGCTGAGAGAGTGGGCTAAAACATGATCTGAAACAGCTATTTTTGTTATTATGGACGTAGTAGCAAAGATTTTGCTGGTGTCCTGCATAACAGGACATATGATCAGCTGAGAGACAGGATGTAAAGTGAAGTTTAATGAGGAGCGTAATTCGGAGCGTGACTTTATAAGGGTCGGTGACATGAACCTTCGAGAAGGATTACAAGAAAAGACTGGTATGCAGTTTTAGAAATGTTGGTGTAGAGGAGAATGGATAGGTACAATGAACGGGAAGGATTAGAAGGAAATATCGAACATGGTCCGGGATGAAAGGTAATGATTGGCAGAAATTTGGAGAATGAAGGGTAGGTGAATGAATATATCTGGTGTTTAGGGGAAATAGAATGCATAAAGGCCGTCATCGAAGATTAAATGTAGAGCAAGCAGAACGATGATGAAAAATAAAAAGTTCCATGGATAGTGTTAAGAGGGTTTGGAACAAGGATGTTAAAAAGTACTGTAGTACGAATTGGCAAGCAAAACTAGGAGTGATAATGAGGCCAGAATGAGGGGGCTTGGGAAGGATTAGGCCCACCTCCTCCGTACAAAACATTGCGTTTCATACGGCCTTTTACGGTGACTGCATGTGTATTAAAACATAAATAGCAATGTAAACGTACCCAAATTTCTTCGCAGTGGCGTGAGTTAATTTTCGTAAAGTTATACAAGGGTGGTATTATAGCATGTACTTCCTCTAGGGATTCATGTTTCTTTAATTATATTACTAAAACTCTTTCGAATTTAATGTATTTCAACTACAATTTGGCACATTTGTCACTTCCTATATTTATTTGAGGAGTTTTAAGATGTATACCCCTTGTTTATCTTAAAAATAAGTTTTACCGCGGTAAAAACAACTTCATTCGTAATATTATCGCAAAAAAAATCCCGTATATGCGTACATACGAACATGATTACTGGCTTCTCAAATCTGCTGCGATGCCTCAAGTACATTCTAACCTCCACTGGTTGGAGGTACGCCAATATGGAGAGGAGAGTAAGTTTCGAAAAGAGCAATTAGATAATTGAAATGCAGCAGAGAAAAATGGACACTTCATCAAAGCCAGCTCTAAACGGTAACTTTTGGTATACATCTACATAATACACTGCAAGCCACCATAAAGATGTGTGGTGGGAGGTGAATTCACGCCAAACATGCATAACGTATCATCATGTATTTGTCTAAACTTCGCAATTTAAAAAATATGATAAAACTAGCGAAGTAAGCACGTAAAAACATGCTGAATTAAGGTCCTTATACAAAAATAAATCTATCTATGCTATCCATTAATACCTTGTATTTATACTATTCGATATATTTACAACTATTCATGTCCGTGATTGTGCGAGGAAAGAAGGAATTTTTGAATCTGCCAGTTCGGCAATCAATTTCTCTAATTTTATCATCATGGTCGAGTCTATCATGTTAAGTTGGAGTTCGCAAAATATTTTTTGCGTCATCAGTGAAAATATTATCTTGAAATTTATTTAAGAGATTGTCTGAATTTCAGCCTACGGTGTGATAATGATTCCCATTTTAGTACATCTAAAAGACTGGTTATGCTCATATAGTTATCATACCGTTCCCTTAAAAATCTTGCCGATCTTCGCTGCACGCGTTCAGGATCAATGTTTAGGCATATTTTCCCATGTTGTGGCAGTGTTTTTCAATATCTAACAAGTAAAACTAGCTAATTTCACGCACATGATCATCACCAGTGCTCTTTTGATGAATCCCAGTATACGATTAACTTAACCCTTATTTCACGTAAATATGCACGCAATGCAATCATGTGACACCAGAGTAACAGATGTCTTAAAAAGTTAATTTCTCCTTCTTAATTCGTACGATCAACCGGAAGACGCAAACGAATTGTACAAAACGTTCTAGTCATATCCTGGGTGTCTTTGACTTAACTTGTAGTCTGATGGTTTGCATTTCTCGATTAATTTACATTATAACTCTTAGTAGAATTGTATTGTAGTCGACCTGGAGGGCTAGATATAAAAGACGTAGTGGAGATAAAAGCGTTATGTTATATTAGAAAGCGACGTACAGAAAGCCGTACATGAAATGAAACTGAGAGACAATTAGGATTAGACAACAGCGGCGTCGGAAGTGGGGGGAATTTGTCCCGGGCCATTGAGTAATGAGTAGTCTTCATTAATAAAAATTAAATTTCACTTGCTTCCAGCTTGCTTTTTCCCTTCTGACATATTCTAACACCTTCATATGCTCTTTTAGCGCAATTCTAGTTTCTACCCCTTCCTATCCGCAAAAAAATACGGGCCCTTTTCATAGGAGCCGGGCTTTTCTTAAGAGCCGGGCCCTTTCCAAGGTTGGCCCGTCCCAGCGAAAATAGTTCCGACGCCCCTGTTAGACAACATCCTTAGAATTGTACTTGCTTGGGCTTATCTGGAAGACAAAGATTGACATTGGCGGATTTGTAGGATATGGCAGTCTGGGTAGAGGACTTTGTGAAAATAGTGCTCATCTCTTTCCGTAAAAAGAGAAAACAAGTTAGCGATACTATAGAATGCTAAATTTAATCTCGCTGGTGGCGATAGCCGTTTTATAATGATGATAAGGGGGCTGGAGAAGCGGTCGATTAGATTTATAAAATGTGAATTTGGTAAGAAAGAAAAGGGAGAGTAATCCGTTATACAATAGATTTTATTAAAAGTGAAGTGGGAAGGCCTTTTCTGTGTAAACATGAGGTTTTGCTTGTTTCGTGGACTTCAGGGATGTGATTGATTGAATAATATGGAAAAGCTTGTCAACGGGCTCCGGAAGTTGAGCATTTTGGAGAGATAGAATCCGTATTGATAACCTATAAATGGTGCTGATGAATAGCAGAATAATTATAGTGTAACGGTATGGATAGCAGATGGAGCTCTGGATGTACAAGGTCACGGAGGGGTGTGTATTATATCCATCTATGCATATTATACCAGATAGGCTTTAAAATATACCAAAAAAGGGGACCAGAATGGACATTTGGGAACAATTGTTCATCCTTCCGGCCGTGCATATGAAAGAAAACATCACTAATGACCACGTTTTTCCCTTCCATTCCCCACTCCTTGTCCTCCCGCAGTTAATCCAAAACAAACCCTCCCAGCACCTGAAGTCCGTCACCCGTCCCACCTCCCCTTCCTCACCACAGACCAACGCTCAGCTCAAAATTCCCAAACCTTTCCTCACCCCTGCCTTCAACTCTCTCCCCCACCCTTCTAACCCAGGAATAGGACAATATTCACCCGCCACCCCCACCCTCCTTACGTGACTATATATTCTGGCATGTTTAACTTCTATGTTAGTCCTGATGATGCTACAGTGCAGTGAAACATGTTGACTCTTTCGAAATAAATTTTCATGTGGAATAGTTGCAAAGTATCATTAATTCATGTCCATACCAAAAAGTCCTTAAAACAGAATGGAAATTCAACTTATACTTGACATTTGGGAGGGAAGTTAGTGAAGGGTGCACAGTTGTTTTATTGCCCTTAAATATTTATGCAAAGGCATTTGTTAAAAACCCATTCAGAGAACATGAGGTAGACGTAAAATCGTGAAGAGAAGTTAAATTGGTTAGGTTTGACTACGACCAGGTGCTGCCAAAGCCAGACAGCGGAAGGGTTAAATCGCTGTTAGACGCCTGCATTATAGTTGGGATAAATATTTATCACAGTAATAATAAAACTAAGCGAGTAAGAGAGTGATGAAGGGCAAACTTGCTTTTAAAATTCTGAACCCACCAAAACACGTTACTTGGTAGCATTTTGTGTGACTGGAAATTTATTTTAAACTTGTATGGATCTTGAGAATAGTACTTACATGTAGTTTTAAACCGTGTGGACGAGGAAAGTAGAAGAGCAGTAGGAGAGGAGGAAAGTTGGGAGGACTAAAAAGGCAACAACTGTGTATGGAGGACGTCATGAATAGGGTAGTTTTTTACTGTCTCAATCAAAAGTTAATATCGCTCGAGAATGTATTTGAAACAGGTCGATTTAAAAATTACGTTAAGCACTTTTCTGATTAATCAAAAAGTCAACCTTTTCTATGACGCGAAAGCGCGACGGCAAACCATTGAAATCCCGTCAAATCGGCATGCGACGTCAAAAGTATAGATGGAGGATGGCTAGGCCTGGGATTACGGTCGGCTAGGAAGGAAAATAAACATGAATGGCTGCCGGGGACTATCTACATACGTATCATTATTCATGAAATACTTACGGTTATCGAAACATAAAATTTATTCAACTTGAGACACCCTTTCAGCGGTCCTCAACTTCAACACTCACTCCTCATGATTTACGTACAGTTAATATGTATTTGAGAATACGTAATTGCAGTACCCTGTGTAAATTTTATCTCTGGTTTTGGGAGTGGCCTTATCGTATTCATTTTTCTCTCTAATTTTTTAACTTTTGCTTTTAAAGTGAAAAAAACAATATTTTTTACTTAATAAAGAAAAGCAGTACCTACAATCATCTAAAGGGTTAACTTTCGCGACAGGTCGCGGTGCACTCGAATTCGGTCACTCACAATTTTAAGAATATAAATTGCGGAAATATGGATATGTGGATACTTAGCGAAACAAGATTTTTAACGCAAGAAGTAAACATTTTAATTTATAATTCATTCTATAAAAGCTAATATTTTCGCTTTTTATTTTTCTATTCTGGCATTCTTATTATCATGAACTGTTACGTGCAGAAGGGGATAAGAAAAGAATAAAATAATGTTTACAAGCCCAAAATATTTTATTTTGAAAAAGTAATTTACATCAGTATGTAATGGATCTGGCAGGTTGCTATCGAACATTTGTGTGAAGGAAAAGTAATCGACGCAGAAGAAATCCATTTCCATCCGGTTCCACGTGAAATAATTGACCTAGAAATAAGAATAAAATAGAATATTATAGCAAACGTAAATAGATCATCAGATTGGATCAGGTATAGGTGGAAAGGGTTGTGATAAAGGCAGAATGGAAGTAAGAAAGAAATAGTGGGAAGGTAGGGTTCGGAAATAGGAGAGAAGGGGACGGATACGGTGGAGGGACAAAAGGAGTGGAGGCAGAACGGGGTGTGAAAGGAATAGCGGGAGTCGGGATTAAAGGTAGTTATGAGTAGAGGGAGCAGGGGGAAATGGAGGCCAGGGTTAGAGATAGCATGGGGGATGGTAGGCAGAGGAAGTGTGGAGGGTAAAGGGGGTTGGGTTGTGGATGGGGTCAACGGAATAGGGAGTGGGGCGTTGACGGAGAGTAGATATAAGGATAATAGGAAGTTGGGAGTAGGGATATTAAGGCGTAGGGTGGGATGAGATAGTAGAGTCAGAGGAAGAACGGTTAGTAGATGGATTAGAGCTTGCGGGGTTGTGGGAGAAGTCATTAGGCCTAGTAGAGAGCATATGGTTGGGCGCAGCGTGGGAAGGGTATGGCAGTAATGAGTAGATATCTTATAAGTTAGGAGTAAATGGTGAAGGGAGAGAGAGAGAGCAGAGTAGGAAATTGTGGGCAAACGAGGCACAGGGAGTAGCGGGAGGAAAGGTGGCAGAGGGAGTAGAGGGGGAAGAAAGGAGAGGCAATACGGGGGAGATGGAGCAGGGAGCAGATGTAGCGGGCAGGGGAAATAGGCGATCGGTAGCAAGTAGGGGGGAGGTTCGTTAGCTGGATAATTTTTGTAGATGGAGGGAATTAAGAAAGTAACTCTTTTACACGCAATTCCGCAGTACCCTTCATATCCCTTGTGATTTAGTCCTTATTATTGATTCTATACATCCTGCCTCAAATTTTCGTACACTTACCATTGCTGCACCTCAAAACGTTCTCCTACACACTGTTCTTCTAAGTGTATTTGTGGCTGAATTGTTTGGAGAAATTCATTTTTTTATACTGGGCGTACTAATTAACTGGGTACTCACGATACTCTATGTACGATTGTTGATTGGTGCGTTGTGCTGGGCGGAGGAATGAGTTTTGAATAGAGAGTGATTGGGATGCGGGTTAGCTGTATTTTTTTTCCTCGACTCGTTTTTTTTTTTGCATTCATCCTCTGATTGTTTATCCAAATGGTAATTCTACGGTTCATTGGTGTAATTTAGATAAAGAGGGGGGAATAGGCTATTATATAATCACTGGCTTTTTTAATTTTATTTTTATATTAATTTTTCAATTTTACGTGGTATCCACCATTCTCCGAGTGATATAAAATTCTAAAATTGCTTCGTAGCAATGCTTTTCTCGGCATTATCGTTTAGTTTGTTTTCCAACGATGAGGGGAATTCTCTATGGACATTAAATTCCTACCTACCCTCCCATCACACCTATATTTCACATTGTTTCACTTCCGTACCTCATACTTACTACCTTCGATCAATGTTTTCAAACAACTCTCTCTTCTCCTCAGTCTGTTACGCTTACTCAACATTCAAACCTAAATCATGTCCTTAAAAACACCTTCAATTTCCTACTCCAGCAACACGTTCTGCCTTTAGTTACGTCTCAAAACCTCTTAAGTCTCATTTAATCTTTTTTCCTAATTGTCTATGTATCTGCGCCATTCCGTGCCACTCTGCATATAGAGATATTTTACCTATATTATCTTTTATAGACTACCTATATTATATCTTTCCCTATGTCACTATCCAGTATTCTTGGTCTCTTCTCTTCCTCATCTATGTCTGTTTTCTCTTCTATGACCAAGACTATCTTTATTAGGATACGGCACTTCCGCGCATAACTTACGCTAATTCCATCTCTTCTGCATCGCTCTTTCTGCGCAGTGTATCGCTTCATATTTCTTGATGCCGGATAACATTTTAAACTTTAAGTATAGTGCTCCTATTTGTCCTTTTCTCTGGTGCTTCTCTATTACTTTACATTGAGAACATTTTAGGAACGCAATGATAACTTTTCTATAAAGTTCAGTCTTTTTCCTGATTCCATTGTTTATTTCCTTATATCGTCTTCTACCTTACTTTGGTTCATATGTTTCCAGTAATTTCCTCGATTTGCAGATCATGTATTCTATCAATGAATGAATCTGAATCCACCTATCTTCTACAGTCTCTATTATTTTCTCTGCTGCTCTTTCTATCGCTGTCTTCATTAATCTTTCCGCAGCTGTTCCACCTTTTACACCCCTTCCATCAAGCACATGTGCAATAACTTCTGATATGCCCTCCTTCTTTAAACCTTTAAATTACCCTACTTTTAGGGAAAGGTGCCAAGGTACTTTCCGACGTCAATCAGATGGACAGAATACCAACCGAACTTAAAGCTTTTTCCTCATGTCTCTCAAGAAATTACTCAAGTATTTCACGGAAAAAGTAACAACAGCTAGAATATAAATATGCGCCGTTGGGATAGAAGTACACATCTCTTGTCACCACATCTACCCTACCAACCCCCAAATCCATTTAAATTTACGTGTTCACAGAATTCTTTCTTTAGTAACATCCTCGAAGTTAATTTCCTAACCCGTGCCCGGGTCAACATCCCTTTCGTGTCTAACCAACGTATATTTTCCATTAATTTACATACCCAAATTTCTAAACCCTTAGATTTAATCTTAAAGAATAAGATGGAGCGGATAGCTATTTTCACTTTCATGTCTGAACCCTCCCAGAAACGCAAAACGTTTATCATAATTATTCACAATCCATGAGGCTATTTTAAACAGATGAAAATCAAAGGTGATATTTATTAATATTACTGTAACATGAAATCTCAAGGAAAACCATGTACCTACTTGATGAACAACATTAGTGCTCCCTCATTTTTCACGCTAATGCACATCTCTCAGGCTTAAATATTGTCACGACATACAATGAAGAAACATTTTTTTCTATTACAATGATCTTTTATTCCAGTAACCAGTCCACCTATGGCAATCGTTTTCGATCGCCCTTTGCACAAGCATATTTACGAAATAAAAGCGGAAAGCAAATACCTATCCCAATCTAGTGAATGACCATGGTGGTCACTTCATCCCCACATTTACAGTTAAATTGTCCGCGGAACACTTTGGTTTCTTTAGCGGCACATGGGTTGAGAATCACTGAACTGCACTACCGTGTCTACTTTTTTTATGGCGTTAATTTATACATTAACGATTTTTGTTAATTACAACAATTAATTCACAATTAACATCTGCACCACATTTGCACGGATATATTTAGAAAATACCATCATTACGGGCTTACCAGATAGAATGCTGAAGAGGCATCACCGGCGAAAGAACCACGGTCCCAGATGGTTAGAAGTGAGTACGTGGCACTACCGTTCGGTAATTCCAAGAGCCGGTTACTGCAGCTGTTCCGATCCATTCGACGTGAATGGCACTCTCACAGGGCCACAGTTACACCAGAGATGGTAAGAAATGCAACTGGATATGATATAAACGCTAAGATATTATACGTAAAGCTGGGGTGTCTAGGAAGATACATCTTCAATCCTAACAGGAAACGCTAAGACCTTCACAGGCGCACACTCCTCAACTGATCCTTTTTGGTCAGCCAACTCCATGGTTTTTCCTCGACTTCATGTAGTTAGTAATGATTCATTCAACATGTACCATACCAAGTGAAATGAAATGCATATAATCAGCTCCGAGATAACCCCGATGAGAATGTTTCCCGTGCATTCACTTTCTGCATAAAAAGTTCGACTCCTATTAATGGTCAAATACTTTCCCGGTGAACGCCAACGGGAAAAAGCTCTCCGGAAATTCAACTTGTTCAACTTTGAAGTATATTCGATGTCATCTGTATTATTTAAATGAGATTAGCATTTTCCACCTTCAGTTTTCTTCTCCATCAATCACGGCTCTATCCTTCCTCAATAAAATCTCTAGGTATTCGTACTTTTTCGGTCAAACTTCTCTTTTTCTGTTCTCAATCGCATTAAATGGATTCCTATTCCCCAAGTACTCCTTATTCTTATGCTTTACATGCCTAAACCATATCAATGTTCTTTCCGGTACTTATCAACTAATAAGTCTCATCTTAAACGTTCCTCTGATATAATAATTCCCAACTATCCTGCAACCCACCTTAACAAACGTAGTCCTACTTCCTCTCTTGTACTTTTCTGATAGTTCGTTTCTCCCCTCCGTATGTCATTTCAGATCTTACTCATAAAAAGTGTTTTGCTTATAAAAGATATCCCATCGAGAATTTTGAAAATAATGATGGCAAAAGAAATTTTATAATTAAGGTATTCAATTATCGCATAGAAGGGAGAATAACATCAGGAATACGTCAAAACTTAAAGCATCCATCCCACCCATGTTAATTTCCTGGAAGTATCTAAATGAATAATTTAGTTACGTAGCGATGTTGGTAGGTTGACGTCTTCCCAATACCTCACCTCATTAAAAAAAACCGATATTAGTAATGAGGATACTCATACTGGACTTGGGAGAGAGCTAAAACCTGATTCAGTCTAGAGCTAATGCATAATATATAATTTTCCTTATGCCGCAAGGAAACCTGTAACACAGGCCAAATATTTAATGGAAGTAATAATTTCACCATATTATTCATCCGATGGACATTTACTGCAATCAGCAAAAGCATTACATTAGTGACACAGACTAGTAAGGGAATGTTAGCTGAAAAAAACCAGTCGTATTTTTTAATGCAAATTTATTTGAAGGGTTAAATTCACTACAAAAGTACGGGTTTTTAGTTAAATTTTTGTCTTTTTTAATAGGACATCGCCCCAGAAATACTTAACATAAATATATACACATCGAAATGGTAGCGTTCTGTGCACATTGTGGAGAGAGCGCTTGAACGGATACACTGAAAACTGTAAAAATTCCTTTCTCGTACATGCCATTTACGAGCACAATGGATAAATGAATAAGGAGGAACTAAGTGAATTACTTAAAAGAAGTAAGGTTTTTAAAAGATCCCTTGTTATCTTCAGCGGAAGCGCTTAATTTCTGTAGAGAAACAAAACCACTAAAATAACTAAATACGCAAAAGTACTCTCATAAATTAGTTTGCCAAGCCAACCAGCAACATTGAAAATATATAAGGCTATATATCAAATGTAATAATACTGACGTAACGCACATGCAATATAGTCGCACAAGTAGAAGACCTAGTACGACTACACTTGTCACTGAGATAAAAGAAATTATTCAACGAATGGTTTCAAAGTAGTAACATTTTCCACTCTTTTACACTTACTTTTTTAATTTTTGTGACCCTTACGTAACAGCTAACCGTATATCGTCAGTACGAAACCAATATAAAAGCAATTGCCAAACAAATTCCACTATTAACTTAATTCTGCATTCCAAAATGTGTTTTAGGAGTGTACGAGAAAGCAATCAAATGGAAAATAAGTCTTTTTTTAACCATCTATATCTTAAAGTATAGATGCATGCATGTGTTGCACAGGACAATTAATAAGGGGAACAATTAATCGGGCGCGACCTAACAAAAAGAATAATATCAAAGCGATATTTTAAACTCTGGTCGTGAATATTTCGATACCATGGTAGCATTTTATCAACAGTTAAAACACAGTGGACAGTATAATTTTCAATATTACCTTAATATGCTAACTTTTGTATTTTCCAGTAGGTATTGTACACAAAGAAAAAGGAACATTAGGAAAGAACATTGTAAAAATAGCGTTGACATCTCTTAATTACCCCTTTACGCGTTCCAAAATGCAGGAACACGTGAATTACCGTCGATCCTTCTCTATTATAGTTCAGTCACAGGTTTCCACACTGTTTCACACATTCATTATCCGCGAGGGACCATTTTCACGCAATTATATCGTGACTCGTGCTTTCACAAACTCGTGTTCAGATTCACGATTCACAACGTACCACAACCTTCACCCACTTGACCACAAGGAAAAACACAGACTTAGACACTATAAAAGCGCAATAAAGGGTGACTGCTCATACAAAAATCAAAAAATTGACACATCTGGAAAAACAGTTGTCGGATGCACCAAATACCTTGCAGCTTCCGAGGCAACACAGCGTTTTTTCATTACATGCTGTAGCTATAGTAACATATGGCCGACAAGAATATATCCGATGAATTAAAAAGCTTTTCCATCTTTTTAATAGTTGGGTAAGGGGGCCACGAGGATAATCACATAACTTATATCGCAATTGCGACTGAGAGCTCGACATATTATATAAATTCACACGGTTCTGATTCAACGATTTCACCGAAAAAATGTCCACGTCACTGCTTTTCCGGAGTCGTTCATAAAAACGGGGGCAGTTCAGACGAAAAAGTTCCTCACCATCACCCTGCAAATACGACTTCGGGTTGACGTTTTACAAGCAGTTGAGTGATTACGTCGGGTATTCTCCATTCCCCCACATATTACGTTGCGTAATCTTCATTTTCATTCAATTCGTGGCCCTCTTTGAAGGTTTAGAGGAAATGACGATGAACCCGAGTAGCGAACGATGCTCACTAGATGTCAGTGAGGGAAATTTAAGAATGCGTGACAGTGAGTAGACATTAGAGGTGGACGCTCATTTATTTCTCAAGCACCATTTCAAACAAAACTAAGGTATTGGAAGCCCCGAAGACAAAATCAACGTCGATTCACAGCTGAATAGAAGTCCATCAGTGAAGGATTCCGAAAGTTAACGGCGGGTGAAATTAAAATGGCACTCCGTGGATCACTGCATTTCGAGAAGCACGAATGTAGAAGTGATGATGAAATGACGATCTGTTAATTATAATTTTGGTCCTCGCCAACCACGATTTAACTTACATAAATTCAGCAGCCAACTTAGTATATATTAATATATATAATATATGTTCAAACTTCCTATATTCCCCTCTTCCAGCAGGATCTCCGTAAGTCAAAGCATATCAGGTGCCGAATGAGGATTAAAAGTCGCGATTCTATCAGTACTCTCACATTTTTAAGATTTAAAAAATTCTAAAAACACCTCACAGAGGCTGTTATTCTTTAAATATCTCTCCTAGGCAAGCATCCCATTTTAAATATAACACCCAAACATTTTCTCCAAGGCACTGAACGAACAAAAAACAAAGTCGTCGTAAAATGAAGTCCCTTTATATTATTTTAAAAAGGATAAACAGTAAGAGTTCTCTTAGTATTAAAAAAATCAACTTTCTCCCAGTCACATATTTACAATCGGATGAGGGCATTCCTCACGACACACAGGCGGGTGAACACGTCTGACAAATTGGCCGGGTGAGCGGGCCCTAGGACCGCTGCTCTGGCGAGCGGTTGCAGAGCGCAACCCGCCGAGCAGAGGCCAGCATTTTCCGGGCCCACGGCGTGTTTGGCGAGGGCGTACAAGGCCCTCGGTGTGGTCCCCAGAAACCTCGCCTGTGTGTGAGCTCCCTCTCATACTTCCGTCCCGTCCTCACCCTCGTCCTCATACAGAGGCTCGGAGCCAAAAGCGGAGTCCGAGCCGGAGTTCGAGCCCACGGCCAGGACACCCGGAACTACTACACCACTCACTGCCGGCACAACCTTCTTCTTCGGCTTGGGGGGAGGTTTCGGAGGAACCTTCGCACTTTTCTTCACGCCACCATTCGCCGTCGGCGGAGCGGACTCCTCAGCCGGCCTTGCTGACGTCTCCTCAAGGCCCCCTGGACCCCTGTTAGCAAGCCTCCTTAGGCTGGATCCCTCGGGCGACGACCGAGAGCTCCCGGAGGGAGATATCTGCTTCTTGCCAGACGAGGGAGAAGGCCCCAATTGCTGCGAGGGCCCAGGCTCCGTAAAACCCCTCGCCGACACCGTCGGGCTCGATCTGAGGGAAGCCCTTGTGGGTGCCGGAGATGGTACCGGCTCCATCTCCTCGATTGTCGTGTAATAGGCAGGCAGGGACTGGTTGAAGTGCACGACGGGTGTGGCGGGGGGAGCGGAAGCTGATGGAGAGGGCCTCAACGGTGGAGGCGTGGCCTCAACGGGACTCTTGTTCAGAGACAGCACCGAGCTCCCGTCCGCCGTGGTGCGGGGTCCCAAGTTGTCGTAGATGGGTTCCACCTTGATGAAGGGCTCTCCCGTGCGGCCGGAAGGTGCGGCCCACGACGGCACCCGCGGCCTCCTCGGGATGGTGACGTAGCCTTGCGGATGGTGCCGCGAGGGGACGGGCCCGGAGCCCGGGGGAGAGAAAGGAGACTGCGACCGGGAGTAGGGGAGGGTGCCGAAGGATGGGTGGTGGTGGGAGGGGCTGAGGGGCGAGTGTAAGGGCAGGGGCGGGAGTGTGGACGGTGGGGGCCGCTGTGCGGGGGGCTGGGAAGGTAGCGCCGAATGGTCGGGGGCGGTGGAGGCGGAGCTGCCGGCCGGAGAGTCCTGGGACGCCCGCGGCGGAAAGGCCAACAAGTCTGGGTACGGGCGGCCGTCGGAGCGTACCGACTCCGCATCCAGAGCGTCGTGGGACCTCGTGGCCGTAGTTTCGAGGGAGTCCATGGAGTGGTCGGGCAGATGGTCGTCGCTGTCATCACCGCGGCTGCCAAGGCTGGCTGCAGCAGGTCCTACCGGAGAGGGAAGAGATTGAGTATGCTTGGACTCTATGCATATTTTATTTCGTGAAGGTTTATTGGGCGCCCCATCGGGTTATTCAGTTCATGTTCGCCGGCGTTTCGATTCCCGACTCGGTCATCCGGTCATCGTCTTCAGGGCTTCTGAATAAGCTTCAGAAGCCCTGAAGACGATGACCGCATGACCGAGTCGGGAATCGAAACGTCGGCTGACATGGATGCAATAATCCCGTGGAGGACCAGAGACGGACCTCATGGTCCATCTCTATATCAAGTCATGACACGCGTATGTCTAATGTAGTCCGCCATATTGTCCCGGATTCGCAGCGGAAATTCGAAACTACCATGCAAACAAACGTAGGTAACTGGTGCAAATAACCAATACTTCCCTAGTGAGGTTTGTGAAGTTTTTACCCCGTGTAAACGATATAAGGACGTGGAGGCACCCAAAGGTTGTGGATTTTACTCCAAAACTCTTAGAAAACTTGTTTCGACCATTAGACCGCTATATTTACAAAGAACCACGATTTGAAAACAAATAAGAAAGACAGGGCAATGATTATTTTCTGGTATGTAAACTTCTCGAGAGAAAATTATAATCAATTCTCGAATCACACCCGAAAGCCATGACTTCGATCCCAAAAGTTCTAGGAGAACGATTTTACCACGCAAACATTCGCAGGTTATATTTAAAATTACGGACCACGATTTCAGTTTGCCCTTGCTGACATACTGAAAGTGTTTGTGTTTTCTGTCACAAGTTACCAAGGTTCCGAGAGTATGAATGTAACTACTACTGGGTTTTTAAATATTTCCATTTCCCTTGTTAATGATTCTTTACCATTAACATGAATGCAGCAGAAGACTTAATAAAAATGAGACAGTCATATGGAATTAACACATTCAATATTTATCCCGTCTAATTCATCATCATCATCATCATTGAATAATGATGTGGCAGATCCATCATTGATGGAACATTCAATTGGAACTTCATGAAAAGTCCTACTTTTAATAGAAGTAGTTTTGTACGGTAAGGAATGCAATTAAAGGAAATACCTAGGGATCAACATTTCAATCCAAACCTAGTAACATTGTTCTTTCTATAAACCTCATCTATTGACAAGCCTTTCACTTACTCCATTCAAAAATCAATACCTGCTCACGCAATTTCTTTCTCAATGCCACCTAACTTTATGAAGTGGTAGAAATCTTTCATACGATGTGGGTCTAATGTGGTACCAATACCAGTAGTCAAAGCTGCAATCAATTACATAGCATTCACTCTGGCTAAAATTTATCAACCAGTCCTTCTGCCATGGCATCTTTCCTCGAAAGCTTTGCATTCATACTTTTGGTGCCATCCCCGGTTACTTGTAATAGAAAACAGAAATTTTGTATATTTTCACATATTCACTGTTTTTCTAAGATTGGCAGTTACGTTGGGTAAAATCAATATGGCAACAAGGACATAACCATCAGATTCCATTAAAAATGGGTTGAGCTACTGCCGCACTGGCATGTCCTTAGACATTCAGGTGTGATGCGAGAACGGTTCCTCATATCGTTTACACAACACAAAGAAGTCATATTCCATCTCTCATAAATAATCGGAAAAATGTGGCGCCTAGTTTGCAAATATAACCTGCGCGTGTTTCAATGTTAAAATTGAGATTTCTAAAATTTTTGGAGTCGAACCCATAACCTTTTGGTGTAATTCTAATGTCACTCATCCTTGTATTGTTAAACGGCAAATTATGGTTCTTTGCAGCAATAACCTACATATGTTTGCATGGTAAGTTCGAATTCCCGCCGAAAACATCCGTTTGTTCCGTTGTTTGACCCCAATATCTAGATGTTTTTTCTCCATTTATTTTGTCCCCTAGTGAATTCTTGTTCCTTAGGTCTTTCGCTTCTCAGTACTCGAGCCCCCCCCATTCACCTTCATCCTCCCTGATTTCTTCTTCCGTTAAGTCAGCTTCCAGTGGTTTAGGTGCTTGATAGGGCTCTTCGATGTATTTGCTTTATCTCTTCCTTATGTCATTCTATTCTATAAGTATCTTTCCATTCTAGACTTTTATGTTTTGGGGGATCTTGTTTTCCTTGCTCCGAATTTATGAGCAATTTGGTTTATAAGCATTAAGATCACCAGGTTATGGTTACTCTGGTTATATCTGCTCCGGAGTAGCTCTTGCACTGCTTAACTTGGTTCTTATATCTCGTTCTGACAAGGATGTAGTCTATCTGGCATCGTCCTTGCATGTCTTCTTCGCCGATGGTACTAGAAGTGGATGTTTGCTATTACCATGTTCTTTTCTTTACAGAACTATACCAGCTTTTCTCCAGCGGCATTTCTTTTTCCCAAACCGAACTCACCCACGCTCACGCTATTTTTTCTCGTCCTTTATTTGCCCTATATATTTGTCCCTTGGTCTTCCTCGCGCGTCTTTCCTTTAATTTTCCCTTCTATTATATTTCTCACTAATTCATTGTGCCTCAAGGTATGTCCAATCCATCTGCTTATTCCTTGCCGTAGGGTTTTCCATATTGTCCTTTCTTCATCTGCTCTTCTGTACACCTCTTCGTTTCTCACTTTATGTGTCCATTTAATCTTCAACATTCGCCTCCAGCAACATGTTTTGAAGGCTTCAATTCTTCGTTGGTCTACTTTCCCGATGTTCCATGTCTCTGATCCATACAGTGCCACGCTCCAAACGAATGTTTTGATGATGTGTTTCCTTGTTTGCAGCCGTAGGTTCTTTGAGCACTGTAGTTGTCTTTTCTTCATAAACTCCTCCTTAGCTGGTGCTACTCTTTGCTTGATGTCCGTCGAGCTTCTTCCATCCCAAATTATAGTGCTGCTAATGTAGGTGAAGTTCTTCATTTGTTTCAATTTCACTCGAATTGTAATAATTGCCCTAAGCTTCTCTCTTCCTTACACTAGGATTTTAGTTTTCTTCTTGTTGATGCTCATATTACATTCTTGAAGTACTTGGTCCTTTGTGGTCGGAGATGCTTGCAAGTCCTCTCGACTTTCTGCTACAACTGCGATGTCATCAGCAAACCTTAGCATGTTTATTTCTTCGCCATTCACCTTTATGCCCTTCATACCAATTTCCTCTGCGGCTCTTATTGCTTCTTCCAGGTATATATTGAATAACGCAGGGGGGAAATTGCATCCTTGTCGGACTGCTTTATTTATTTTGGCTTCTATCTTCCTTCCATCTTTCATTCGCATTGTGGTGACCCGGATCTTGTAGAGGCCTTAGATTATTCTTCTATCCTTGTAGTCTATTCCAATTGCTTCCAGTATCTTGAACATCTTGTTCCATTCGGCGTTGTCAAAGGCCTTTTCCAAGTACGCGAATGCCACATACAACGGCTTAATAACATGTATCATTTTCTCGGCCAGTAACTTTCAGCTGAGTATTGCCTACCTTTCTCCTTGGTTTATCCTGAATCCGAATTTATTTTCGGAAAGATTTCCTTCCATCTTCCCTTCTATTCTTCTGTTAGTTATCCTAGTAAGTGTTTTCGATGTGTGTGACACCAGGCTCAATGTTCTGTGCTCTTCGCATTTCTATGCTCTTGGCTTCTTCGGGATTGCGATTATTTCACTATTCTGGAAGTCCTCTGGTTGTCCTCCACATAGATGTCACAGCCATCTTTGATTATTTCAAAGAGGGTATCTTTTGCTTTGACCCCGATTGCCTTGATGTTTTCTTCATTTATTTTGTCCCATCCTTGTACCTTGTTGTTAGGTCCTTAGCACTTTCACGGTCCTGTCAAATTCGCTTTTCAATATTTCGGGCCCCAATTATCTTCATTCTCTGTATTTCTTCTTGTGTCAAGTCAGCTTCCAGTGATTTGGGTGCTTGATAGAGCTCTTCGATGAATGGCTCTCATCTCTTCCCTATGTCCTCCTGTTCCGTGAGTATCTTCCCATTCGAGTCTCTTATACTTTGGGATCTTGTTTTCCTTTCTCCGAATTGTCTCTTCACCAGTTTATATAAGCTACTTCTGCGTTTCCTTTCATTATGTTGTTATTTATTTCTTCACAGCAATTTTCAATCCATTTTTCCTTGGCTTTCTTGCACACGCTATTTACTTGGTTTCTCAACGTCTAATATTGGGCCTCCTTAGTTACATTTGTTGGATTCTTTTATTTTCTTCTTTTCTCTATGAGGTCTCTTATTTGGGTCGTTATCCGTGGCCGTTTTGTTTCTATCTCTTGACTCACAAGTTGCTCTTATGCTACCTCTGTCATGATCTTTATTTCAATCCATCTTCCCGTAACGCTTATCTCCTTCACTTCTAGTTTAGCATCTATGGCTGAGGTGAACCTTTCTTTTACTTTTTTTATTTCCAGTGTTTTTGTGTTCCATCTTGGTTCTTCGTAATTACCTTCACCTTCTTATATCGCAGGCAGATGTCCATGATTACCAGGCTATGGTCACTATTTATATCTGCTCCGGAGTAGCTCTTGCACTGCTTAACATGGTTCTTATATCTCGTTCTGACAAGGATGAGGTCTATCTGATATCTTCCTCTGTCCCCCGGCATCTTCCATGCATATCTTCTTTGCCGATATAGCTCGACGAGGGTGTTTGCTATTACCATGTTTTTTTTTCTTTACAGAACTCTACCAGCCGTTCTCCCGTGGAATTTCTTTTTCCCAAACCGAACTCATCCACGTTCCTTCCTTCTTGGCCGTCACCGACCACTGCATTCCAATCTCCCATTACTATTAGGTTTGTCTTTCCTTTTACTGTGTCTAGGACTTCTTCCAGTTGCTCATACATTTCTTCTATTTCTTCTTCAGCGTGGCTCAACGTCTGTATGTACACCTGCACTATCACTGTGTCCGTATGTTCTCCTTCTAACTTGATCATCAGAACCCTTTCGTTATATTGCCAGTAGGACTTCAATCTTCTTGATCAGTCTTTCTTCAGTATGAATCCTACTTCCGCTATCTTCAGGTCATCTGAGTAAATCACCCTGTAATCGCCTTTCCAGAAGTCGTCGGCCCAGTCAACTTTATTTCGCTTACTCCCATGATGTCTACCCACATTCTGTACATCCCATCTTAACTTCTGCAACTTCCCACACACTCTTAGGCATCTATTAAGCCCGGTTCACACGATGCGTTTTTCCCGGATCGATTCCTTGCGTGGATTGCTTGATGGGTTCCGTGCGTGCTCGCTTGCTGGAAACGCTGACGGCTGCTGACTGCCCTGGCTTGCTTGATTTCGAGGTTCGGTCCGGTGCTATTTTCCTTGCGAGTTTTGCTGATGGCTATGACTGCCGGCCAATCATCGTTCAGCTTTGCATCACGTGATCAAAATAAAGGTTCTACCTAGTGCTGCTTTAGCATCTCATGGTCGATATTGTGTTTTAAAATGAGGGCAAATCTATGGACTAGGGATCAAGTTGTGGTGCTTATTGAAGCATATTGAGTCGAAACTTGTTCATATGCAGTTCGTAATCCGAACTATCACAATAAACATGTTCGTGCTGATGCTCTAAGAAGCGAAGCCAGCTTAGTGGCCACCTTCGTCGCCAGCTGAGTAGTACTCACGAAATCCAGAAGATAGCACTCAAGGAAAAACGCACCGTGTGAACCGGGAAATATATACCGATCGAATGACACTGATTAAGTACAAACTGATCTTGAAAAATGGCCACGAATAAGCCTTGACATAGCAGTTTTAAATTCAAATATATAAATTCCATGCATTTAGATATCTTTAATTATTGTATAAACAGGCTTAGAAACAGGCTTAAGGCCTCATTTTTCAACTACTTATATCCTATATAGAATAATTATTGACTAATAAACGTTTAATTAGCAAAATCGAGAACAAAATAGTTTATACGATAGCTAAAATGTTAATGACAATTAAAATAAATTACCTTCGGGGCCTCTCACAAGCGGTAGAGTCCCTGTAGTATCCAAGAGCGTCCGATTCAGCTCCGTGATCTCCATGTTGTTGCAAGAGGGCTGCGATTCATACCTCCTCGGTGGCTTCTGAACGGGGTTCACAACCGTCAGCAAACTCTTCTCCTGTTCAGTGTTGCCGTTGCCGACGATCTCGCCGTTCGGGGACAGAACATCATTCTTCTTGTTCCTCGCCATTCTCCGGTTGCTCTTCCACCTCCTCTGGCAGCAACAGCAGAAGAAGATCAAGGCCGCGAGCAGCAGTAGCAGGAGGCCGAGTATAACGCCTATGATGAGGGGAAGCGCATCCATCCCGATCGCACCGCCGAGGACTCCTCCACCATCACCGCCGGCTCCGGCACCGCCCACGATCACACTCACGTTCCTCTCGGACATGCCGGCCGGGTTCTTGGCCACGCACGTGTATTCTCCCCGGTCGCTGCTTCTCAAGTTCGTCAACGTCCAGTTGCTCCACCTGGTCAAGTGCCCGTTCCCATAGCTGTCCTCGATCGGAGCAGTGGTGTTCGCGACCACACGCCCATTCAGCACCCACAGGGTCTCCGGGGGTGGATCTCCCATGACCTTGCAACTCACCGTCACGTTGGAGCCTACAGAGCCAATGACCCTGGTGGTGACGGCGCCGACCTCCGGTTTGCAGGCGAATTCCCTCGAGCTGACATCAGTCCACATTTTCCCCGCCAGTCTCTCCGGCTCGTGGCACGAAGTGGGTAAGGCATACAGGTTCTTGTTGACGGCCCAGTCTCTCAGGGGCCTCAAGTGACAGTCGCACAACCATTTATTGTTGTGTAGAACGAGACTCTTCAGTTTCTTTAAGGACTCGACGGCGGCGAGTTTGAGGAAGTAGAGATTGTTGCCTTCCAGCTTGAGGTGCTGCAGGTTAGGAACGTTTACGAACGTCTTGTGCCCTATGTGCGTAATCTGACACCGGCTAGCATCTACAGTTTGCAAGAACGTCAAATTGTGGAAGAGACCGTCGTCAAGTTTCTTGATCGGATTGTCACCGATGAAGAGCAGTCTTAGTCGAATGTTGTCTCTAAATGTGCCCGGAAGAATTGTTTTTATTCGGTTCCCTGTGAGATCCAGCTCGATAAGGATCTCAAGGCCACTGAAGGCATCACGGTCAAGCCTTTCAATGTGACAGTTTCTGAGAAACACCTTATGAAGATTCACAAGACTGACGGTTCTAAATGCATTCGCCGGCAGGGCAACGAAGCGATTATCCGACAAGTCGAGGGATTGAACTTCCGCACTGAGGCCTTCTGGGACTGCCAGTAGTTGGGAATGGACACACTCGGCGGCCTTCCGGCCGGAAACCCATTTGCACTTGCAGGCGGCCGGGCATACAGTCCAATCGTCGTCTGCTGCCGTCGCCATTGGGATGGACCACAACAAGAAGACCGACGAGACTAGGACGAATAGGCATGCGGCCATTTTTGTTTCTTGACCACCGAATATAGCTGAGGAGCCGTGTCGGGAAGAGAAACAGCTGGGAGTCATTTTTTCGAAATTGTCGTCATTTTACCACTCCCAGAGTGGCGGAAGTGTTGCTGCTATTCAAACCCAGCGTAGTCTGGGGTCTACCTGAAAAAAGATAAAGAAAAAAGATTAAGTTTAACAAATTGAGCGCTCATATAAAATAACGGAAGCAATCAATTATCACAATCATTTTATAGCGATATCTAACTCTAATTATGAACGTCTAATATTGCGAAAACTTTTCGTAAAGATCTAATCATGAATTGTGAAATTAAATTTCCGTTTTAATAATTCACTAAACACTCGTGCATCACATCAGCTTCTATATATATGCATCTAAACGATTGATGGATCAGCATCAAATCATGCGCTAAGTTAACATAACACTCCTGTTGGTGTGAAATAGTGTACTCCGATTACGTTTAGGAGCAAGAGGAAAAAGAGTCAGTAATGGATCCAAAAATTGCCAAGCATGACCAAGAAATTTTTGCCAAGACCCTTTCCATTCCATCCATGTATTTATTTTCTGCGAATTGATCGACGTCATGACTGCGGCCCAAAGGAGTGGTGCTCAAACTGGATGCGGATTGGTAAAATAATAAGATGGCGAATAAGGCGACGGTAGATTGTTTTCCTTATCTCGGCGCCACACTCTCACAACCCCTTAGCGGCGAGTGTGGGAATAAGGACGAACATTTAGAAATGCGGTGGAGTGAGTGTAACTCGTCGCCGCCTCAGAGCGCTAAATGGAGAGATAGCGTTGCGAAGGTGGAAATAAAAAGATATGTGACCGTAAAGGGACACACCGGGAAAGCCATCAAGGCCCTGAGTAGGATTTTCAAGAAACAGCTGGCCGTGTTGCACAGACTATATTTTCGGATCTTCGGGCGAGACTGCGATGGACAAAATAAAACTTAGCGTATATACAGCAGTAAATAATGCTATGTGCCTAATTAATCGTGTTGGCCAGTGCCATCAGAATGGTGTTGCAGAATGATGTTTGTAGGCTATGACATGGCTTTCAGAGAAAATCCACGAGAAAATCCCGGTGGTGTACTCCCTAAATTGTGTCGTCAGAAAGGTGAAACGCAAAAACAATAAGCACCTGACTTAAATTCTTTTCCAGTAATGGAGAAACCAGAAATGCACATTATCAATGTTCCCTATCGTTTCTATAAACGATGAATGATTTCAGGTAATTCTAAACAAAACCGTAACATTTGTTAGCATTATTTTTACTAAGCCAAAATTAAACAGGTAATTCGTGAGGAGGTCAAAAGTAACTCAGTTGTTTCGTATCGGACCATTATTCTCCCATGGTAACATTAAATACGCCAGGATATCTATCACCTTACTGGCCTACATGGGTCCCTAAGATTTGAAGGAAAGTAAAGATAGTAATAAGAGAGCAACGATAACGGAAATCCAAAAATAAAAGACAGCATAAAAAAACCTTTACCTTTATGAGAGAAAATACCAAGGGTCGATGGTGTGTTGTCGGTATCGCGTCTCGTTTCTTTTAAGACCCACATAAAAAATTCTCGCGCTAACTGGGGTCAAAGAGATGTGTTTCGGTTAGACTCCATTTTTACTCGATATTTCTCCACGCGAGGAAGGTTTTTATTTTGCACGGAGTCGGCTATAAATCCTCCGCATTATCGCTGGTTCATCTCAGTTCCTCCACGGATTACACGGGAGTCGTGAAACTGAAGCTTGGACATAACTGAAAAAGGTGAGAGGAGCCGAGTTGCTTTTCAGAGAGGAACGAGAGGATTCCTCGTTCAAAAAAACGGCGACGAGCAAATCAAGGTCCACTACGTGGAAATGATATATATCCACAATGCCACCCTCAACACATCTGTGCAGCAAACGAGAGGAAATATTGCTCCAATTTGTGAATATCCGATTGCCATAGCTCGTGAGAATTATACTATAACCGATATAACACAAGTAATATCGGTTACATCGTTCGCTTCAAAACCTTTTACTTTTTCTATTATGGTAAAGAAAAGGGTAAACTAACGTAAAAACTTTAATTTTAAATTGGTAATTTTTATTTAAATTGAGTATATATAACTTATATTGAAGTACCTAAAAACAGGTTAACTAAAAATAGATGAACATTTCATCAATTTAAGATATTACTCGCTCATAAAAGTAGTTGAAATGTCATTCAAAATTCATGACATTCATCCATATCCTGCCATTGCATTGAAATAATAAATCAACAGCAGCTAAAAACGCAAATAATTTCTAAAACTGATAAATTACCATTATCAGGTATATATCGTCATACACGCGAAACGCATTGTCCATGACATTTTCGTACAATGATTATTCACTAGCATTATTTCTTCGACCAAAATTTCATACAATTTTCACTATAGGCATGGAGTTTACGAGAATTATACTTATTTTACAATTTTTAATTAAGCCAAGTGAACTTCGAGAAGTATGTACATACTACCTCCATTTTGTTTTCGATAGCACATTGACATCCATGAGACGATCAAACAACTCACATGCGTCACGCCAAATGAGAATTTCTGTTCGAATTTCGCTTACCACCATTCCCAGGGAAAAGAGCTCAAGACCGCGCTACCATTCCAAATTCATTTGAATTCCTCGCTTTTCACCCGGCAATTGTTTTCGGGGAGCCAATCCGGGAATGGGGAAGAATCAGGCAGCGGTTAATGCTAGACGCATGGCTTCTTCCGGCAGGAACACCAATGCATTCGAAAAAAAAACGAAGAGAGCAGGACAAATTGACGGGAAAAATTAAATTTCGGAAAACTTCGGAATGCAACGGAGTAGAGCGAGCCATAGCCCCAGATGTTAAAGCAAAAGAATTACTGCCAATCCACGACTCAGGACGTAAAAACTGCGGCCGCTACAGGCGAGCATGGAATCGGCCTGAGCCATGAGAAATTAACGGTTCCGCCGTAAACAAGTGCGTAATCTAATTCGCTTCCCCTCCCACATTAGCTGCGAGAGCCGAACTGGAAAAAAAGGAAAATAGATTTTATGGAGTTTTTTCTTCCTCCTTGACGACTTCCTCTTCCACTTTTTTATACTTTTTTCCTCCATTCCCGCCTATCCCACGCGTCCTTCCTAAAATATCGGCATGGAGGATTTCGGAAACGTTTTGGTTGGAAACTTAAAAAAAAATCCCTCCACGACTGGCCAATTTGCTTGTTGCCAAAATGGATTTGGCAAGCGATCAAAAACTTAAAAGCCTTCCTTCTCACTCTCGAAAACACACACACAATCAAAATTTTCTTTCCATTCTTACTTCTTACTCGTCCCATCCACAACCAAAACCTCTAGGGTATTTATTTCCTTCCTTATCATTCCTTTTTTCATGGATGTTGGTAATCATAAATTGTAATTCACCGCGAACAAGAAATTAATATTTCCAGTCTTCAGTATTACCTTTTAACAGTTCGAAGAACATGGAAGATGATCACATACTGCTGAAAATCATTGAATGAACTAATTAATTGAATGCCCCAAGGTCATTAACGATTTTTTGCTACCCTGGCATCTTTACACACAATATTATAAAAATGGTTAAAGGGAAGTCAGGAAGGTCTCCTTTCCACCCATTCACATGTATTATAGAACCTTTTATTTTTACTAGGGATGGGTCGGTTCGGTTCTCGGTTCCACCGGTTCTTGAGCTTAGAACCGGAACCGGAACCTAGGCCAAAAATAATCGGTACCGAAATAATTCGCGCGAAAACCAGTTTGTAACCTACTCACACTCCGAAAGTGGAGGCTTCACAACACAACCTGGTGAAATAGTGTACTTAGATGCTTCAAAGTCGCAAATTATTCTAATTCAGTCTCTGAAAATGATTATTGATTACCTTATCTTACCATAGAGCAATGCAAAGTAAGTGGTAAATTAAGAACCGGAACCGAGAATCGGAACCGAGAACCGAAGTTAAGAACCGAACCGGAACCGGAACCGAAAAAAAGTGGAACCGACCCATCCCTAATTTTTACGATCTAACTTCCAACCTCACTTCATTCCGCACCATGCGACGCGGGTCCTACACGACTACCATTCCTTTATTTTTCGAGTAGAGCCCTCAACATTTCATAGCCAAAGCAATGCACCTCAGCTTATTAAGTTTTTCCCGATGGCAAAAAAATATAATCATTACAACTGATCGGTTACATCTTGACTGTATTTCACTATGCCCAGCATTTTAGGAACTTCATCAGACCCAATCCGAGCCAGCAATTTTCCAAAGGGAAATATGTAGCTATATTGTCTAGGAATTACAACAACAACTCAAGGAAGAGGAGCATGATAAAAATCATGCTTCTCTTCCACAAAACTTCCCATTCACCACACTACTTAACCATTTTCAAGTCACAAGCTTAACTGGGTGTCTCCCTTATTGTAAGAGTACGTAACTCCCTTCAACTCCCACATTCAGCTATTAACAGCAAATGCACAATGTCCTCATTATCGTCACATGTCAACAAAACAACATAGCTAGAAGAAATGGTACCCCATAGTTTAGCATGAGTCGTACATTGGAGAAGAATGTACTCCAAGAAGGGAAGAATAATAGGCAGGGAAAGACGAAATCAGCCCAGTGACGCGAATACCCGACGCTATTGCGTACCTACTGCAAAAGGTAGGCAGTTTATTCATATCATTGGGCATTTTTACGGCACTGGATGGGCATTAACCAGAAATTTTCTCACATTTTTTCCTTTTTTCCCTCAAAATTATAATTGACCCCATTAGAGAATGCTTTCTAGAGTATAACCACTTACGTATTATTATTTACCAGGAAAATTAGTATTTACGGCAAAATTATCTATATGTTACGTATGTACTGATACGAATATATACCGGAGTTATTCCGCAATCAGCGCAAGGATGAAGAAAAATAGGCAATCTAGATGATATTCCACTCTTGACATTTTGAACCTATCAATCCAAATATCTATAACGTCTTAAATTAGTATTATTAGTCTCAGTAATTCAGGTTTATTTCCCATAGCCATATCACTGGACTATCGGGAATTACCCTACTCCCGTGACATCCATTTATCCACTCCTACTACACACATCCAGTCCTACACTGAAACTATTAAACCTTTACAGTCTCAAACGGACCAAGTTTCTCTCCCACTAATTTTGCTGCAGCTAACGCATCCTTGGTCAAAGGTCGGACCTCCAATTCCTCCCTTACCAATATAAGTACCATCTCTTTTTGATTATCAATCAAGCATACCAAAACATCAAGGGATTTTCGTAGAAGTTGATTATCTACACGCCAACACAAGGTTGTTTCGATTTTCACTGATTTTCTATCCACTTCAGACAGTCTGATCATGAACATAACACCATGTACATACATGAAGTTTTTTAAATATAAGTAAATATTTCTCGGCCATCAAGCTCGTTCATATTCTTTCTTTCCAAGTACTGCATTTTCATCTCTCTGTACACGTCCTATCCTTTTCAACCCTCCATTCTCTCTCGTTCACTTTAGTGCTTGCATGTTTTTAGGACAAACTACCATCAACAATAAAATACCAGCAAAAGAAAATCCCATCTACCAGAGACAGGCATAGGTAATGTACACATGAGCATGTACACATGTATTTCAGAGCATTTCGAGCTGTATTTACGTCACAAGCGTAGAACTTGAGGACTAAATACAAGTAGGTACCTGGAATCAATGAGCCTTAGACTCGAAAACGGTAGAATTCAAAAGCAGCGGTAAATTTCACCATCGTGAGAATTCCACAAAATAGGCTGCCATTATGAATCAGTTACGAAATTGAATGAAGTGCTATTTCAACATGTGTACCGATCGAAAACATTACATACAGACTCTGCGGGAGAGGAAAGGTTGGGGGAACCTGTGATATGCGTTATTGACAGGGAGAGGGGGCAATCAATGGAAAATTGACAGGAAGGCGGGGTAGCCATTAAAATTATCATGGGTTCCACCCTTCTGTTTCCAAGGGAACAAGATGCATTATGAATTAATTCATTCTTTGTTGAATAATTGTGACGATGAAAATAATCAGTTAATAAATAATCTTACAAAATAGTATATTATTAACTAAACTAAAATTGCAAACGAAAAACTTCTGTTTTATCATTTGCAAGCAAGAAAAGTTGTCGGCAGAATGCCATAATTTCAGGAATAGGGATATAAGAGAATATTATGGGACCTTATAGGTGGAAGGTGGAAAATTAGCGTTTAGTATGGATGCCCCTAGCCTTTGATTTACATGCAACAAACATTGTTATTCTCCGTTTCTACACAAAAATGTATGGAGCTTGCGAGCAACGGTTCCGGGGAAACACAACCACATGTTAAACAGACTAACGCAGTACTTTGCATGCTAAAAGAGTTTACATAAGTATTTATCCATTAGGTTTTCCCTTTTTCTATGCTAGAAGCCATGATACCTCAAATTTGAACAAAGATCTTCATGTAGTGAAACACCTAATCCTCTGAGAAAATACAAAAAAATTATCTTTAATTTTTGTAACTCATTTTCCAGGGGAAAAATACGAGGGTTTAGTAAAAGGAGCCATCAAAATCATCCCGTGAATTTACGACGGCTGGGCAGGATCCTTTCCAGTTCCGCTCGTCGGAGTCACATTCGAGAGATCATCGATCGAAACCACTTATCACCATTCCTCGCTTCTCCTCCCTTCACTTTCAGTTCCTTCGGCGCCTTTTCCACCCTCCCTCCTCCCAAACCCTCACGACCTCCGTCTTCCACCCCTCCCACTCGGCCTCTTATTCGATCCCAGTTGGCAGGAACGCCAAGTTGAACGCCACTGGAAGGGGGACTATCGAGAGGGGCTCTCCTCGCCTTGATTCCCAAATCGCCACCTCTCCGCCTCCCCCCCCCCTTTCCGGCCCTGGCATCGACGGAGGAAGAGAAGAGATACGCGAGCCGAGGCCCCTGCATGCGCCGCCCATACCAATGTAAAAAACTCCGATGTAATTAGCAATAAATCTCAATCAATGGAAAAGTTCCCTACCCCGGGATACATTTTTCCCCAACGCACATCCTTCCCCTAGGCTCTACCACCACCCGATCCCCCAAAACCTTCCTCAGCGTCCCCCTTCTCCGCCATCCATGGCCACTACGTGATCCCGTAACTTTATGGGGATAAAATTTGTGTTGGGGGGGGGAGGAAGTTTTCGGGGCGGAAAAAAGAGCATGGAAGCAGTTATAATGAAAAACCCTTTCGCTCCGAATTAATGCGGGGCGGGAGAGAGGGGGATCCGTTTTTTCTTTATTCCTTACAAGATCAACTCCCTTACCCCGAATCAGGGCGCCCCTTCCCATTTACCGATAGAAGTAAAGAAGAGAGTGCGGGAGGAAAAACTAAAAGGGAGATCGAATAGCTTAAGGGGCTAAAGTTCTTTTCTTCAACATGACTTTCGCCTTCAGCCACCACTTCGGCCAGCCTCGCGAAAAGAGCAAAATTTACTTACAGACGGTCGACAGTTGTTCCCCGTCGCGTCTAGGGCGGAACAAAGGAACGGAGGCAAAACGCCGGGCTAATCGCTCGAAGTAGTGCTTTAATTCGATCGATAAGGGTGCGGGATGCGTAGATGCTATCGCCAAATGCCTAGCCATCTTGAGACCACGGATCACTATCTTGAGACGAACAGATTCTTGAAGGACTCGCGGTTTTCGGCAGCCTAAATGGCTGCATGCCTCCTTAATCTGCACGCATAAACCCGTAACTCACGGCTCATTAGCGCACGACCTAATTATTCAATACTGACGATGAAGCTAATTAGAATGTTGTCACAATTAAATGCCAACAGTTTTTCTCACCATCACGACGTTCATGATATCACTTTGCTTCTTTCGGCAGAAAATGAGTTAATTATTACATGAAATTTTATTTCTAGTTTTTTCACCCTTCCTTATTCCAGGGCGAGAGGCAAATTGGTTTCCAATAGCAAATTATTTTCTGGTTCATGCATGATTTCCATTAGGGTTTAGCTCGAAAGAATACTCACTTTTTTCAATCAAATTCAATTAAATTCATGGCAATACCATAAAAAAATATTCTTGTAGTTCTTTTCACACTTGACAGCGTCAAAAATTGGACAATATCAGTATAAACTATTTTCCAGAAAAGGGCGTTTTCTTAAAGTTCTGTTTTTGAAAAATTGCATACTCGTACTATTTTAGCTTTGCAATACACAATTGTTTACCAAGCGTAATAAAATATAAATAATTACGTCAGTCTCATTTTTCAAACCAAAAACACTAATCGATTCGGGTGGGGGTTATGTCTGAAAAATGGTAATCATTGGAATGAGAATTTATTTCAACATCTACCACACAACTTTCGTATTAGATATATTTAACAGATAAAAAAATACTTCACGAACCGAAGTCCAAGATTTTAAATTTTAAATTAAGTAAACCAGACGGTGAAATTCCAAAAATAATTTCAAGCGAAAATATTCTCCTCGATTACTCAGTTTGCGTTAATCTACCAAAACAGATGGAGGCTAGTTCAATAATTTTTTTTCCTGGAGTTGAAGTGCACTCAGAAGTTAGAAGTCGAACTTGCAAATTAATAATTTAACAAAGAGGGAAATACTCTCCAATGAGAAAGATTTATTCCATCGCTTAGCCATGCTGCGCCAATCAGGAGCTGAGGTTCTCAGCAAATAACCTTGACCCAAAGAATGAAGATCAATATGAGATATGGAAGAATAGTTTAGTTGCCGAGAGAAACCCATAGGGAGCGGCTGACAAACAACAACAATGGAGCATAATTTGATCGATCATAACTCTTCTGGGTAATAATTCTCGTCATGAAAATCCAAGGCACCGTGTTATGCAGTCAGTTCCCCCAGCTAAGTCGACATGATGCACAACCGAGCGTTAAAATAATACGCTTTAGGGCCCTCCCCAACTTCCTCGAAGGTTTGTTCTCAATGAATAGGAGGCCTCGGCGAGTAAAGAAGGTTAAATTGCAATCCGTAAATCAAGCGAGTGAGATAAAGGGGGAAAACTTTGAGCTGCTTACTTCTTCCGGGAAATCGCCGAGAAAGAAAATGCTTCAACGCAGTCTTTGGAGGAGTAAGGTAAACAAATCTTTTAATAGTTCCTGCCTACAACATTATCCATCCATCAAACCCCTTATTATTCCCTTCCACTATGCCAACACAAGCTTTATCTTCAGGCACTGTGCGGTAACCAACACAACACGCGGACTCAATAGTACTTCAAAGCAGAGAAGGAGAATGATTGCGTAAAATACCGAAATATTTGAAAGGGTGCGGCAGAAATGGGGAATAAGAATATTGAGTGAAAGAAAGATCAACGGCAGACACGATAATCATACCATGATACGCAAGGTCGAGTGAAAATGAGGATGACTAAATTACTGAAGGTATTACCCAGAGTAAATTTTAATGCAGCAAGTATTGCTATTCTATGATAAATTTAGCAGAAAGGACAATCTAAGAAAACGAGTACACCAACCCAATCTTTCAAATTCACGCTACGGTGTATACACTGACCATAAGTAATAAGAAATGAGGTGGATAGTTGCTGTGAATATGTTGAGGCTCAGAGCTCAAAGGAATAGACGAGGAATAAATTCGTAAGAGGGATTTTGTATTTCATGCAAAAATATCTTCTGTCGATACTATTACTTCAGCTTATGCCCCTTAAAGGTCATAAGTCATAGGTCATCATTAAAGCCCTTGAGTATGCCATGCATTCCCTCACACGTGACGATAAAAGTCAAGTTTCCCATATTTAACGAGAACAAAAAAAATTCCTCAATACAGCATAAATTTTAATTTGAATTATCTATCTAATAGCCAAGGAATAATAACATTAATGAAAAGCTGGATTTATATATATTTTTTTTGCATTTCGGGCAAAAACCTGAAAAAATATTGCCAGTTCATAAATGAAATTCATAACAAATGGGACAAAAGAAGTTATGCTCTGCAAATAAATATACTTACTTTTAGAAGATTGATTATTCGTTGATATCGAAGCCTTCGAAATTGAAATCAATGCAATCCGTGAATACTCATTCCATTCTCATACTGAATACTCATTCCATCGAGTAGCGAAAATGCTTCTTGCTTGATCCCAAGAATCAGAGCAATGATGACGTGGAAATAAACGCAAAAAGTTTTCAATTACGGGCTCTCTAATTTTTTGTATGTGTTAAACGTAGTGCTCGGGAGAAAAATCATCGGATATGATGTGCTATTTCTTCAATTGTAAAAGGAGGAATATAGGAGGTTATTTCCCATTGTTTCTCCTGCAGTATTTACGAGGCACGCCGAGCGGGGTTCACGCACCGATTGCACACGCCCCGTTCTTTCGAATCCTGAGGGAGTAGAGACTAGCAACGCGGAAGCTACGCCCAGCCCGTCGAACTGCCCGCGAGCTAGATTTCCCGAGCGAACCACAGCCGGTCCGAGGAGGGTCTTATCCCCAACCCCCGCAAGTGTGAATTTCACACAACGCAGGGCTCATAAACAGGTGTGCTCTACCATCAAACATCAAACCACCCCTCCAGTTAGAAACTGCCGTCCGTTGGGCGAGGGCGGGTAGTTGGTCGAATGATAAGGATATGAATGCTTCGACGTGAGACAAACAAGGCGCTTTTCGTCGCTTTCCTGCATCCTTATCTCACGTGAGCGCTGGCGTTGCCAGTTGGATGGATAAAGGGCGTTGATGTGTGGCTGTTGGGTAAGGGGGACAGCGGCATCTGGCTTGGATTGGAAGGATGGTGAGGGGGAGGGAGGGCGGAGGGTGCAAGGAGATAGTGCACTTCCTGTTAAACGGACTGTGGACATACTAAAGAGAGTGGAAGAGATGAGCCTCGGATATTGTCGACTAGATAGGTCCCTGAGAGGTAGGAGAGACACGAGACGAATCGCCATGCTTCCAGGCCAAATAACCTTAATAAAAGCCTCAACCTAAGCCAAGCAAGACTTGGGACCGACTTCAAACGCAACAATAAGCTTTCCAGCGAGATAACCGTAGCCTACATGACGCACAAGTGGAGCGGTGAAGGCAGTGGTTTCATGTCTAATTCAATACAGAATGACAAAAAAGGAGCAACTTAAAAATTTTGTCTCATCGTCAGTTAAAGCAAATAGAAAGCGTAGACTATTCGTCATTGAAAAACCACTCCGAACACCTATACGAGAGCCATATATCCATTCTATAGGACCCACTACCATTGATTTTCCCCATATTCAACTCCCCCCGATTGACAAATTAAACGAATGGCCAGTCGCACAGAACCTAAAAACAAGTGCTGATAGCATTCCCCATCATTGACCCATCATGGGGTAGGCCAATACCGCTGCCATATTTTCGCTTCATTTAAAGACTGATGAATGTTTAAGATGCCACGACGCGGTAAGCGATGTAAAGCAAGGGGTAGCCAGGGGTAACCAAAACCTTAGCCAGTTACTTCATGTTCAAAATATGCTAAAAAATCGCTTTAAAAGACAGACTATTTCTCCAATTTTGTCAAATTATCGCTGTCCCAATCTGTAATATACCTAAGTATCTGATGTTAATCAGAATCGATTAACGGGAAGGCAATTAGCAAAGTGTCTCAGATGCGGTGAAAGATTATGCAAATGAAATTAATTATGAGGTGCTTTTCAGAGGTGGATATAACAGCAAGGAAACCTATTTCAAACATTACTATTCACAGAAAGCACTCAAACACACCTATGCAAATATGAAGGTGAAGGGACATTCAATCCAAAACAGTTAGGTAAACAGAAACAATATCTCATTGATGATTTACTATTTTGGCATTCTGGAATCCAATTACACAAATGACAAAACAATCGCGACTGTCGTATGAATTTTGCATTCACTCCCCCAACAAACATCCAAATTAGATTTTTAAAGTAAAGAAGCTCGCAACTTGTTTCCCCTGGAGCATGCTCAAATCTAATACAATCATTCTAGCTCTCGAAGTTTCAATTGAGTGGAATGAAGTCGCAGGAGCGAAGTAAATCGTTTATAGGCCGGATATCACTTTTTGAATTCCCTTTCCCTTGATGTTTCATTGCCGCTCAGATGTGCATTAGCACTTCTGTGGCGCTTTTATTAATTCCCGCACCCCCTTCCCCAGTATCTTCCTTCGCGAATATCAAAGGGAAAATGTATTCAGTTTCGGCGGCGGTGGGGAATAGGTCGCAACCTCAAGGGCAGCGTGGCGGAAGCACTTCCTCTTGCCACCGAAATTCACTTCGAATATTTGCGATTCATTTGTCCGGACTGGAGCAGAAAAAGCGGCCAAAAGAGACAAAAAAAATAAATCAAACATTGCCAAAGGGAAGACCTTTCGACACATTGCGCTTTTAAAAAATTTGAATAATTAAAGGCCGCTTGAAAGACATTCAAGTGATGACGTTTCAAACGATGACGAAGCGTATAAAGGTGCCTAATACATTTTAATCATCCGGCTCTTGAGTACCTAGGGTGAGTACGAAAATATGAGAACAAACTTGGGGGAAGCTGCTTTCTACCCGGTATCTTTTCCGTTTGTTCAGTCAAAAATTACGTCTAAATTAAGGCTACCGTGAAGATACATTAGTCGGTAATTAAAAGTAGAAAAAAAAATTTTTCTATGGTGTAGAATCCCAAACTCTCAGCAAATATTCATTTCCACCATTTCTATTTCCTGAAGAAATATGCAAATATTTGCTCTTTACAAAAAGTAGACATTTGAAACTTATTCACTAATCATATCATAAAAAACGCTGGTTCCGAGGAAACTTCTCGTTATTTACACTATGATAAATAGTTTTAATGCAAACTTATTAAAATCTGTAAGAGTCTGCATTAAAATAATTGGCTATAAAAATAATTTAATAATAACCAAAATAATTATGTACATAACAAACATACTTCTATAATGTTTAAATATAGATATTTACGGTGCCAACATTATTTAAACGAAGAAACAGGTTGAAAAACGAGTAATTGAAAGACCAACGTTGCATAACTTGGATACGCAAATAATCAGAACGCAATAACCATGACTAAGCACCCTTCAGGTACTTAGTCATGATGCTATTTGATGTATCCTAAACAAAGGAGAACGTAAACATTTTGGTGGTCCGGAGAGGAGCCAGGAGACATGCTTTTCTTTTCGTCTTGAAACTATTACATTAAAAATCACTGCACAAAATCTAAAAAAAAGAAGTAACAGACTCAACTATAGTAGTTAGTTTAGAATTACGGACCATATTTACCTGGTTACCGGACCTCAACAAGATTGCATTTGGCTTTGTTTATTTTCAATGACAAACATCGGGACTGGCACGTTTAAACGAAATCCCTCAACTCACGCAGCACGTCCTGGCATCGACATTCCGCCATGTTCCACTACAGCACAAGGACAACAGACCTGCAGAGGGTGACCGTGATACGGCACGCCCCCAGGGCACTGAGACACCCGATTCACGGAGCGGTTAATGGCAACAAGGTACTTGTTCGACATTACCGAACATCAACGCTCTATTGAAAACAACAATTCTGCGTCCGAGCCTCTCCCGCACGAGACAGGGCCGACATTTATGAATTATTTTTGTTGCTAAATCCAACTTTAACAGATTCTAGAATTTTGCTAGGTTTTTCTGATGTTCATAAAAAGTTGCTACAATTTTTATTTTTACCAATGTGACAATGAGGATTTTTTTTTCACATACAGAAGAGATGAATACATCTAAGCTTGGAGATAATTCTGTCAGCGTAAAGATATTTGCATCATTTGCCACAAATTACTTCCTTATAACTGCTCTTCTATTTGTAACAAACTTCTACCCATTGTCTTCTACCCATTAAGCCATCAATACGAGATAATTTTGCCACCCTCTAAAAATATATAACGAGTTTGAAAAGTAGTCCGTTTCTAAAAGTTACTACAAGTAGCTGAATTTAGCGAATAATCTCCACAAGTTGCTTACAATTAACCAAGGTTGCCAACCGTTACTAAACCGTTAATAGTAGCTAAACATATTAACAAAGTTGCTTAAGTGGCAACTCTAATTGTCGGGTGGACCGTAGAACGTGTATATTGAACGAAATGGTCACGAATGAGTTGAGTTAATACATTATTTAAGGCAGAAAGCCAAGCCAGGTGCAATTAAATATATGGAAGAAATACAAACAAAACTGCCGACATCCTCAGCAATGTCCTGCTGTTACGACGTGTTGGAGGGACCAACTCATTCCGATGGCTTGACTGAGCTGGATTAACGGTAACGAATTTATACCTATGTAATTTCAATTGGGCCATCATGCCAGATGGGTCAGACGGGTCTTTAAATGACGTTAGGACCTCCATCAAATAATAATGGCGTTGATGAGTAAAAATCACTGCTAAACATGATTTCATCTCAATATATTAGTCACGGTTAGCTATCAGGGAAACACATCTTGCTGCTTGGCTATAGTGGTCTTTCTCGTTGGTGGCCTTTAAACGCGAACCTTCGATCATTGGAAATGCTCTTTCCTTGTATACCATCCAAATTTATGGGAAATACTGCGATAGAGTGACGCAAGCCCAGAAAACTCATGGGAAGTTCCCTACTAGTGATTACCCGCAGATTTTCCTGACATTTCCAATAAAAAACCCTTCTTCTCCCAAACCGAGTTCGCGAACAGAGTGACTGATGGCTGAAATTCATTTCGGTTTGCCAGAAGGGTTTGACTATTCTCTCCTGTCGTGGTAACCAGGTCGGCAACGCTCTGACCTGTCAACTGGTCGGCAACCCAAAGGTCGCGGATTCGAATCCCACAACGCCATATAACCTCAGCCGCTGGAGCAGCTAAAACGCAATACCACTATTGATTACTCCTCACAAAATTAAGAATTCCATGAAGTGCCATATTGATAGCACAATACTACATCAGGCAGGTTGAATTACTATTACACATTGATGAAAACTTTTAGTTATTGAAATTTCCTTGTAACTTAAAACATAATTGCACTTAAAATAGCAATTTTATTACATTCTGGTTTTTCCAACCGGAAAAAAATGAATAGTCTAACTTGTGCAACCATAATCATGCCACGTTTCAAGCATGTGGAAATTTCCGCCAAGGCTTGTGGATAAATGATATAGATAAGTCTTTATCCATATTGGCTCCCTATATAACTTGCTATATGCCTGTCACTTTCATTTACGTTACTAAACGACTTCAACGGTTTCTGACATATCTCAAGCTAAAAAAGCAATAAGTAAACTGAGTATCTAGTCAAGTTTTACAAACTTTCTACGACATTGGCGGCAAATGTCAAAATACGGCCAATGGGACACGAATCTCTTGCTCGAGCTACGAGTTCCCCTTTGATACTAGTTCACCACTTCTTGTCCCTGCAGCTATTCCACGCAAAATACGGGTCGGGAGAGGAAATGTGGATAAGGGGGGTAGGTCGGCATACGTGCCGCGTTCAAAGGGGCGGGGAAGTTGGAAGCCCGAGACCGTCAGTCGGAGATGGGAGAAAGCGTGCGTTGGTAGCGGTGCGAGCGGCTGACCCTTTCCCCGATACACCAAAGGGCCGATTCATTATTCGCGAAGTGGGCTGGGATCACCCCCCTTCACCCACACTGGTTTTGCGGCCGATGCGAGCGGGGTGGGCCAAGGAGAGGGGCAGATATCCCAACCTCCCTCTCTCTCTCTCTCTCCATCACCCCCGCAGGCCCATGGGAGGTCAGAAAGCTTCCCGAAACGCAATCGATAGGTCGAAGGCCCGAAATCGACTCCTCCCTCTTCGCCTCCCTCGTGAGAGCGAGAGCATGCTTGCATTGCTTGCGAGATGGCACACGAAATACCCGAAACAGCGTGGAGAGGGAGAGAATAATGTTCCGCCCTTTCGGTGGAGTCATTGTAAAATCATTGATCCTCGACCTCGGGACTGGAAAGGAATGAACCAATTCGGTCGCTCGAGCAAAACGTGGACTGGGGAGGTTTTTTGCTACTCTCCGCCCCTGATCTCCCAACATCCTTTGCGCGTAGCTGCCCAATTCCCCCGAGCCCAACCCAGTTCACAGCAGCAGAGTGGTCCCTCCAAGGGGGACGGTGCTGATTACAAGCCCAGTGTTTCTCGAGGTGACCAGGGTCCGTGAAACACAGGGAGCTCGGCGGCTGTCTCGTGGGATGCTATCCGAATGACTTCTATTGGCTGGCTCTATATTTCCGCTTTCATAAGCACGAAAAAAATCCGAAAGGCAGAAGTGGCTGCCAATTCATAAATTCGTTTATGTACTGAGAAAAGAAGACCACTCGAGATAAGATCTACGAAGTGTATCCACAGGGTTGCAAACCTTTATAATAGTTGCAGAACTTATCTACAGAATAAATAGGAGGGAGAAATAGGTTGAAAAATCTCATTTCAATTCTATGAAAAAAAATGAGTGAAATGAATTTTCTTATCAGACACGCGCTTCGAGATAAGTCAGAAAGATACGAACAAGTAATATAGTTGTCAAAGAAAATGGTCATTAAATGTACTGCAGAATAAGACCAAGGATGAAGAACATGGAATAATTAATCAAGTGTGGAGACAATTGCGGCATTGACTTTCAAATTACAGGAAATAATTTTTCGCACAGAATGTAAATGATAATTGCCGTCCTTTCGGAATAGATATAAACGCACTGAACGGCCACTACTGAACCAGAAATTGAGGAAAATGTTTATCAGGGACTGCATTTGGTCCCCTAAATATTACATAACTGGAAGATAATGATCTTCTTGTCTTCGAGGTATTGAAACCAATTCTTACGAACACTAGTTCATTCCAATATAATTTAAAATAGGTGGCGAATAGACGAAAACTAAATCACAAATATTATTACCATTGAGAACGCCCTTAAACCATTTGGGGCACACACACCCATAGGCACACAATTCACATCCAAGTAGGCAAGTAGGCAGCCTTCAAAACTAACATTCTGCTTCAAAATATTTAAAATTAGTTACAACAATAAAAAGACCGTGAAAATGTGAAAAAAGACAGTTTTCCCGCATTCTACGGCAGGTAATTAAGAGTTTATTTCTGGAAAAAACTTAACACCATCGAATCCCTAAAGCATTGCTCACGAAATCTGATATTTTTTTCCTTGGATGCATACACAAGGGCAATCGCTAAACGTATTAAGCAATGGATGCGTTCCAGGAAAAGGTATTAATACTCAAGCGTGAATACGGTCATGATATGCCCTTATCCCCGTGGTCAATAACACGCCCTACTGATATGAGTATCGTTATCACCATGAAGTGACGCACGCCACGTAGTGTGTACTCGGGTATGTACCTTCCATATGTATTCTCGTCATATTTCCTAAAAAGAAAAAAAAAATTACGTTCCTCTTTAAGTTTAAAGATCCCAAACGCATTTTCCCCATTCTGATCATAAAACCTGTTCCACATAAGGAGAAGAAACATATACAAGTCACTGCAATATACATCTAATACTCTAACGTATATGTATGCAGTGTAAAAAGGTAAACATTTATTGTATCCGTCTCGTATAATGTAATTTCTTCATGAGTATGACTGTAACCATTAGTACGAACATATATGTAATGACTTCGTTGATTATTCACCTCCCAGTACACTAAAATTCACCACCTTAGGGGTGGATTTTAGTGTACTCGGTAAATATAAATGTACTAGCAACAAAATATTGATGCAACTGAGGCGTGTACCTTATTATCTTGTCTCTAATCCGAATGCAAACATCATTTTGTATCTTTAGCTACAATGGAAAGCTTTGCATCATAGCCACACACTACTAATCGAATAGGACTAGATCTCCGATCTACTCTATTTTAATAAACGCCACTATAGCTAGCCCTTCCCTAAATGCTTGATTTCCTTTAAATTCTATTTCAGGGTAGCTGGGTGGGTAATCAATCCAAAAGGCGGGGGATCGAACCCCACCTCGGGTGTCGCGCTTTTCTTGGAATTCATCTTAGGAATAAGTTAGATTTGGCGGTGCAATATGAACTCCGCAGTTGGAGCACCTAAAAACTCAATTATACAGTAGCTCATGATCTATAAATGAATTAATCTATGTAGGGAAAGAAAATGGTTCAGATTCGAGGACAAAGTACAGCTCAATGTCATGGAATGCATTCGCCAAGAAACTCGAGCGTGCCGCACAACACCAGTATCGGTCTCTTTCGCAGACAGACGCAGAAGCTTTCGGGTAACTAAGTAATGGATTCCAGGAACGGGCGGAACTTGTGTGAGCAGGACGGCCATTCCACCTGAAGTCACCCACCCGTGCCCATAAAACCCGACGGCGAAAAACAGCACGGAGACGATGAGGAAAAAGTCCGCTCGGGTGACATGGAGCGAAGCATTGGAAATGCAGCTCCGAGGGCGAAGAGTCGATGACACGAATCTGAAACAGCTCAAGCGGGGGGGAAAGGCGAATGGCATTGTGGTCGCGATCGGATGGGGTTCATTCATACTCGTACGGAAGCGGCAAAGGAGGAGAAGAGAGATATTGCGTGCATTGGAAAATCGAGAACCTGATGGCATGGGGGTGGAGGGAGCGAACGTTCAACATCTAAGTTGGTGAGGCCCACCACCTCTGATTTTCCGATAACCTACCCTCGAAATATTAATGGTTCTACACTCATCAGCCACGAAAATCATTACATCAGTAACAATGAGTAAATTAGGTACCTTTTAAAAAATAAAAATTATTTGAAAACTTCAAGTTTAACATTGACAAAACTAAGAGCATCGGGAGTTATCAGGGTATTCGAATATCATGTACGTTTATTGAAAGTAGATTAAAAACACCACTTTATTAACACAAAGCTATCGATTACATATCCAGCGCAGTAAATCAATTTTTAATGATTTGCATTGCCTGCTTTGATGGGACGGCGTTATAGGCCGCTTAGTGGCCTTAAAGATGCAACTAATTTCAATATAATAAGCAAAAAAAGAGAGCATGCATATTGAATAAACGATATTATAAAATAAAATCTAATCACATTTCTTAACGGTAATGGCTGTGCTCTCTTGGTGTTATCATTTTAATTTGATTACATTTGGACGACCTCTTCCTTACTGGAAAATCTTTTGTTTTACTATGTTTATGTCATCAACAGGGATTTCATAAAAGCAGTTTCACTCTCTTTGAAATGAATGGAAATCATAGGTTTGATTTAAGTAGCGCAATTTAAGTAACAGTATCTAGAGAACGGAAAAGTATGTAACGGTAGCGGTAAACGATGCATGTACATAAATTTTGAAAAATTTTGACCTTGGCATACTGCAGGATACGGACGCACATAATATCGGGAAAGTTTAATTCGGTAATGCAGATTTTTCAACACGGCTAAAATATTTTAGACATCTGGCACACAAAACAATAAAATTTTTCACAAACGCTGAAGCTAAAAAAAAATCAGAACACATTTCAAGCGAATTTGATAACCCTATAAATGTTCGCACAGATGAGCAAATCAATTTTTTCTATTATTAAGTTAGTGCTTCCATTGGTGGCAAAAAAAGGTGGATTATTATTGGGTTTTTGACCTCTCCACACCTCAAAACAATGGAAATAAAGTCCTCTTGAAAAGTGAGGGAAAAAATTTAAAATGTTTAAGAAATTTAAACCGCCCTTCACTCTGCTCCATAAGACTTGGGAACTCTCAGGCACTGAAGTGAAGGCTGCTGGAAAGGAAAGGCACGAGAATTAAGAGCAGAGAAGATAGTATGAGAGAGCAATAGAGGAAGAAAGAACAAAAGTGGGATGCATACCGGCCACAAAATATTTTCGAGAATTTGTTTCTCGAAACCATTTTACCTCTTCCTAAGCCAGAATTTTTTCCACATCTCTGGCGAGTCAATTTATACACAACGACTCCCGTTCTCCGACGATCCTCCCTCAAGCGGGCTCATTTTCCCCTTCCTACCGAGGGATTATGCTTCGAAATGGGACGTGGGTAATGAACGATAATCCTATTTATGCAAACGTCGTCCCTGAATGACATAATCCCTAGGCCACAGGGACGACTCCCGGCGACCTCTCGACTCACATCTTTTTTTTGCGTTTAAGCCGAGATTAACAAAACTCAGAAAAAAAAGAGGAAGGCGAAGGCTCACGCTTTTAACCCGGAACGTCAATTATGTTCTCTCCGAGACTAAATTCGCAGTCAGCGACACTCCGAAGCAGTGCTTCCGACGGCTGGGTCATTTAAACAGGGACAAAGGCTAAATAGGGTCGCCTCGCCATGCAACGACCCAAGAATCAGCGCTCCATGAGTTGACCATAATTAAGGTTTGCGACACTCAAGCCTGGCAATCGAAATTCGTAGAACCGCTAAGTAATTTGCTAATATTTCGACGAAAGAGCAATGAAGCATAGACGAGAGTTGATTGACAGAAAATGCTACCTGAGGACGTCGGCCTTAGCGAGAATATCGTGTCTCATTATGAACCTCCTTTCTTGCTGATGTCAGCATCAACACGGAACAAAATTACTAAGTATTCGCCCAAAAACGCCAGTAATCAAAGAAAGGGATTAAATTAATGCAGCGTATTCTGCATTTTATATTCACCCATTTCACCCATCCAACCTCCGTCCCGGCCCAACGTTGCTTAACTTCGATGATCTTACGGGGACCGGTGTGTCAATCTCTCTTATGGTACACGGGAAAAATTACATTTTAAATTATCGGTGCGACAATCCATCTCCCTAATCTTGTTAATCCGATTAAACGAAGCATAATACGCAGGGGTTCCTAATATCTAACGTCATCTGTGAAAAAATCGGTTTCGAATTTACTTAAAAGGTTTAACCTAAATTTTAACCTGGGTTCTGAATGTAATTCCCATCCTATAGTAGTTCTTCTATTAAACTAGAAATACTTATACAATTAACATAACGGTCTTTAATAAATGTAGCGGATCTCCTTTGCACAAGATCCTCAGACGGATCCCATATACTAGCGGCATATACAAAATGAGGTCTGACAAGTGTAAACTAGCTTTTTCCTCGTTCTCTCTCATAGCATTTGCCTAGAACCCTTTTTACAAATCCTAATCTAGGTTGGTTTAACCAGGTCTAACGTTGGTCCTGGCTTCATTATGACGCTAAAAATAATTGCTCATCATCACCATCGGTCAACAATCCTAGGATTGATTTGATGCAGCCCTCCACTCGATTCTTCTATCGGCCAACCTCTTCATATTGACTTATCTCCTCTCTTTCACATCCTTCACAACTTGCTGCATATACCTCATACGAGGCCTGCCTTTTCCATTCTTCCCGTTCAATTTTCCATCAAAAATTGTCTTCATCAGTGTCTTAAGATATGGCCGATTAAGTTTTTTCATCTCCTTTTTACAGTTTTCAGCTGACTTTTCTTTTCTCCCGCTCTTCATAAGGCTTCTTCGTTCGTAACTCGATATATCCACTTTATCTTCATCATTCTTCGGTAGCACCACATTTGAAATGCTTCCAGCCTAGACTTCTCTGCTGCTGTTATCGTCCATACTTTGCTGCCATATAGTAGCACGCTCCAGATGTACGTTCTAATGAAATATTTCCTCACTTCCACGCTTTTATTCGCAGCTGTAAGCAGAATATTCTTTTGGTAAAATGTCCTTTGCGCCTGGGCCATTCTACTGGCAATTTCTCTTTTACTTCGACCATCGCTGGTTACTCGGCTTCCCAGGTGACAGAACTCTTCCACCTCCTCAATATCTTTTCCTAGTTTAATATTGGTTCGGGCTTCTTTTCTCTTACTGTGTACAAATAACTTAGTTTTCTTTCAATTGACCTTCACGTGATATCTGGCCACTGTCCTTTCCATATTTCCTAGTGCCTTCTTGAATCTTCTTCTGTTTATGCCATGACTCCTAAGTGCCGCCGAATCGCAGCATGCTGATTTTCTACGGTGGATACCTCCCCCCTCCCCCCCAAAGGCTTCTTGAATGGCTTTATCGATGTAGATAGGTATTGAATTACACGGGAGACGGGTCTTGATTTGATTACAGCCACCTGGTTTATATCCAAACTGTGGATAACTCTTCGGCCATTGTATTAATGAATAAGTAGTCTATATACTAAGATGAGTTTGCATAATCGAATTCAAATTAATTTAGCATTTCCCAAAAACGATAATTATATAATGTTGTTTTGATGAATTATAACTGTAAACCACCAATTAAATCTGTAATTTTCCCTAAAAACGCAAAAACTGACAAGGAGATTATATTTTCCGACATATTTCAGTGTTATTAGGACGGCCGGGTAGCTTTGCCAAACTAATGGTCAAGAGTTTGAATCCCAACTCGGTTATGGATTTCGTGCTCTCTAAGTGTCTTTTCTTGTTAAAGTCGTGTTCTCTTGCAGTCAAACTTGGGGGTAAATTAGGTCAGATGGTGTGGATAAACCTTAACAATTGAGCATCTGAAAATCTAATTATGCTATGACTCATTGGCAGTATGTTTGGATAATTTTTTAAATCACTGCAACGCCACACGACACAATTGCGAAGATCAAATTAATTTTATACTGTAAATATTCCTTCTAAATTTTTCAAAATTAAGTTTAAAATTCATGTATACATCGCATTATTTTCTATTCGCATGTGATAACACGTTTCATAAAACGCGCCTGACCTACTACGCATCATAAACTGGTGGAAGAAAGGTATTTACGAAATAAAATTCTCATCCCTCACCATTTTCAAATGCTTTCGGAGAGGATGCAAAATGAGGGGACAGCTACGATAAAAAGATGTGATTTTCAACCGAAACTATTTGGACGCCTACCCACCCCTTTGAATTCCAACCGTGGGGCGAAAAATTTCCAATAGATGCCTCTACCGGGTTCATCCTCCACACGACGACTCTTTGGGTGGGATGGAAAGATTTATCGCTGAAACTCGCGTCAGTCGCGCATCGGTAGAACAGCGATTGATGATTGGCAGCCGAACAAATTCCCTGACTCATGTGTCAACGGGATGGAAAAAATGGGACGGGGGGGAGCAGCATGAAAGACTCATAGGAAGGAGTGGGATGCGGGGGGTAGCGTAGGGAAGGTTGCGGAGGAGAGGTTAGGGGGGTGATGGAAAGGAGTAGAAGGGGGAGAGGGGGTAGGAACGGAAGAGTACAAGCATGCAATTCCAACCCCAAGCCTTCCTCCACTCCCCAAAACCAAAGCGTGACGCAAAGAGCAGATTTTTATTTTCGCCGGAATAACGGTCCGTTCTCAAATTCGTAGAAATTAAATTTATCAAAATCGTTCCTCTCCCCAGCAATAGTTTTTCACGCTTCCCGTCCACGGGCACCATGGATTTGACGCGGGGGTGAAATGGAGAGAGAGTTTGATTTAGCCTCGGTTTATGTCACTTTGTTTTTTTATTTATTCATTTCGCCCGCCCCCTCCCTCCCTGGGCACAAACCGGAGATATTCCGAATTCGATGTGTGCCGGAGATGTGGCAGAATAGATAACGCACTCGGGCGATTTGAAGTGGGTGAAAAAAAACGAGGGTAAAGCGCAACGGGAAATTCGTACCCAAAAAGGGACTACTGCCTTCCTGTTTGATTCTGCCGCTCGGCGATGGCGAAAATGAGTAGGAAGTGCTCGAAAGCTGATTTATAAGAGCGGTTTAATGAATTGCACATTTCATTTGTTGCATCATTAAGTATCAAAAAAACCCCCAAGTTCAATATGACACCGAATCCACAACGTATTTATGATCCTATATTTTGTATCCTGTCTATAATATAAGACTCAGAGAGATATAGCTTAAATAGAATCACTTTAAAAACAACATTATGAGAAATGTACAATTTTCCTCTTGCTGTTCTAAGTAACTTCTACCGAAGCATTTTCCGATATGGTGAGTTTGTAAGACTTATTTAAGGCAATATTTCGACACGCACTTTATCTAACGCCATGGTAGGCAGCACCGTAGTCTTAATGAGAACTCTCTCCCTTATCTGCCACCTAAGCTCTGGATATGCGTCTTGAATTATTTAAAAATATCTATTTTACCTTGTCCTCAAGAGTCGCGAAAGGGTACAACCCTTATCTTTTTCGTATAATTGTTGGGGAGGGCACCTAACAATTTTAATTAAACAGGCATGATATAGAGGCCTCTGAAAAGGAGACCTTGAGATCCTGGACATCGATTGAAACTTTCAACGACGTTTCACTCACGATGAAAAACTGCAAAATACGACGACAAATTCAGCTGTTATGTTTGGCTGAGTGGAACCTTTATGCATCAGAGGTACACATGCTACCCGATGAATGAAAGCAATAAGCGTGCATTACAATGGCAACCGTATTATTCGTGAAAATATCAATTGTAGACATCAATTGAAACACACAAAACACAAGTACATTGATGAACCATAGTCGTTACTATTATTAGGCCCCAATTGAGGATTAGCAAAGATAGGCAAGATATAAGTTTTCTGTCGCAGAAACACGCAAGCCAGTATAGCCGCCAGACGGTAAATGCTCCACGTAACGACCTTTCCTCAGTGGGGGGACGGTACAGCACGCGTCTGCTGACTCCATTGAAATCATTGTCATGATAACAAACTGAGGGAGTTTACACAATACCACCCCATATTTTGAGTCCACGAAATACAGTCGTTATTATTACCGAGAAATTAATACTGGCATGATACCGAATACTGCGAGATACAGACTTGGACCGAAAGCGCGAGCAAAAGACGACTAAGCCTGATTAAAAGGACAATAAGGATTTGATCAAGTATTCAGCAAAAGTAAGGCAGCAGAGTCTTCGCGTCCTATATTGAGGAACATCGAACATGACGATTCATCATGAATGAAGACAAAGAGTTATTTAAGTTGTAACGAAAATGCAAGGCTGGATCGATGTTAATAAAAACATTTTTGTAGTATCATATAGGTACGGCGACAATGCCAATAGAGAAATAAACTTAAAGAATGAGAACAGCATTTTGAAGGAAGGCATTTTCGAGGAGGAAATAATAACAGGAATTTAGAGAAAGAAGTGAGGGTGAATAATGTATTTGGCAGGCGTATGACGCTTGAGCGTTAGAGGAAGTTGGACTCAAAGAAAAGACGGAGAGAATGTAATGAAGGTCATTAAAACTATAAGCAACATGGGAAAAACGAAATTGAAAAGACAGATGCACGAAGACGAGTTAGACCATGTAGGACTTTAAAGGAGATTATCAGCTGACATCCACATAAGCAGTAATGACAGAAAAAGTAATATTGAAGGCTATACTAAAAGAGAGAAATCTATGTAAAATGGGTGGAGGAAGAATTAGAATTGGAATTTTAGGATCAATAAGAGATGAAAATATTTGAAGCAGAGTGAAATAATGAAATAGTTACTTTAGGCAAATTTTTAAACGCTGTGACCTTTGTAGCCGGTCCAAACTTATTTAACCATTAAAAACCCATGTATAAATTTGACTCATTTCAATAATGAGGAAATTCAAGCATGGTGAAGCGAACTGTTTTTTTAATACTTGCCGGGACTGGATGGCTTAATTCTTATTTATTTAAAAAATACACTTCCAAGAGGCACCGGCGAGAGTAGTGACGCAAAACGATGAAATTTAATCAATCAACTCAATTTCTGATACACTTCTGTTTGAATTCCTCCAAAAAATCAAAGATTCATCCGATGAAAACTGCGATGAAACACACGGGGCATTAAAACCAGTGCTTTTTATGGAGGACACAGGTAGTAAACTCATGACCTGCGTTTCGACGTGCCTTGAAACTCAATCAGGCCCACCTCAACGCATCACGCAAAACGGAAGCGGCGGCGAATGAAAGAAAATTTGGCGACTTTTGATTTCCATTTTCCCCAGCTGACGCCATCAACATGACAAGAACCAATCAACGCGGAAACTCATTGAAAGTTAACGATTCCACGAAAAACTCGACAAATTAAATTCCCGATCCAAACGATCAATGTCACATCTCTCGTCTTTCCATTCCTCGCTACAATGAAATTAGGAGAACATGAAAACGTGCCGTCAACGAAAGAAATCTACCCACGACGTGAAACGATAGCATGAAAAACGCAGGCTGATCGCGAATTTACTGAATACGGGCAATTCATTTTGATCGCAAAAGCAAAGCGATGAAGTTAACATTCTCATCACATCCAAAATAAAATATGGACAACAAAAAAACAAGATCTTCATCACAAAACGTCAAATAATGCATATTTAAACATCTAGACGGACCGAAGCATAATTACTCTGGAATCATACGTATGGTCAATCTAGCATACTATGAGTATAAAGAGGATTCCAGTCTGTTTTTGTAGTACTATCTACTACGTTTAGACGACCAAATTTTCCCACTCGCAGTTTGTGACACCTGTTATTGGCTTCGAATATTTTACGGCACCAAAAACTCATGTGGTTTGTACGTCTACGTAAAAACCTGCAAAGCACCGTGAGGGTGTGTGGCATGGGGTGAAGATCACAAACATTCACTACTTACAAGCAGTTACCAGCTGAAATGCTGCTACTCTATATCTCGAGGTTCAAATGTAGTCCTGCACTAAACCTCAAAGGAAATTCACGGATGAACCCCAAAATGAAACACAGCTTCCCTATTTAACTGGGAATAAGAAGTGTTACTGAACAGATAAGACTCATGGACAAAGAACTATTTCACACAAACAACCGGAAATATAATTTTATAACCTGTAACCTCCCGGGAATTTGGCCTTGGACTGGAAATAGGGCAACGCACTTAAGAAAATGGAACACATCAGTCATAAAGATCGCCGATTTTTTATGCTTTTCAACAATTATCAAATTATGCTCCATCGCTGCTCTATTAAAAAAAACTATACTGAGTGTAGAGAAAATGCACGCCTTTGGCGAAGTTAGTATAAAAGATGCCGAGGAAGACTCTTTAAGTGTCACAAAAGACAACATCATTCATACGCTTATCATGATTACGGCTTCCTAATATGAACTAATAGAGGAAGGAGGAAAATAATTAGCTGCGTAAACTTACATTTAGTCAGCGATGCTGGAAATCGATCACATTTATCCAAGAGTTATTCCTGATACTTTCTCAGTACTGAAGTAATTCACGACGGTGCACAAAGAAGTGGTCCTGAAGATGGATCGAACTGAGTGAGAAGATGGTGGTAGGCAGGCATCTAGGCACATTCGTAGCCATCACATCTGCGCTGGGATGGAAATATTACTAGTAGTGTTAATTAAAGTCCCTTCATCGTGATGGCAATGATACTGTCTCCGGGTGAGAAATCGAAAGAAGGACGAAAGATGAACTAGCGCACTGAAAAGTCTTACGTAGTGTAACACTTCGCAAAAACAATCTAAATGAGGTGAGGCATCAACGAATGAGCTAGGAAAACTTAGATATGCAATAAATGGAGCAGACTGCTATTCCACGTCAATCCATGGCAAAATGATACGAAAACGCTGGGTGTCGAAAGGCACGACAACGGAAAAAAAACCGTTATCACAGTATATTACAATCAGCGGAACTTATCGCCGATTCTGATAATCACCAAAGCAACACTACATCTCTCTCTCAGTCTACGTGCGTGCTAATACATACACGCACGCACGTCTGCATATATACCCGGTAAAGTCTTTCTTACACACTCTAAATAACTCTGCTTATTTTCCTCATTCGACTAACTTCTGCCTCCACGTCTCACCAGAGAGCCCCCTTTCATTTAGCTTCTTTCTGCTCTCATCAGATTTCCTTCACATTCTTCTACCCCACTTCCGGGAAGCGCTTTTTAGCATCCATCTTTTTCCTCCAATTTCATTTCTTCGAAAATCTCATAAAGCCGTATCCAGTGATTCGCCTTTTACTTGCTTCAAGCTTGCATTACATTCACTTATATGTTACAACCCTTTCAAGGCTTATCTCTCCATTCAAAACTTACAAGAAAGAAGCCTTTAGCTTATTCCTTGTAAGTTTTGTTAGCACGAAAAAGTACTATTGAACTTTTTCATCGAATAAATTGGACCAGTATATCGCATCAATGTCGTCACTTTAGGTGTTCGAACGTATCATTCTGAATATGTACTGCGCCGGAATACTAGCACTAATCTTTAGTAGATACGACCTATATTCATTTTAGCTACATGGACTCAGAGAAGCATGAGGATTCATTAATACTGTAGTAATCGTGGTGGCAAATATCCTCACGTGCATAATTTGGTGAAAGCATGGAGAAACTTTAAGGACAGGACGAAGAAACCTTTAACAATAAAAAATGGAGTCCTCGAGCATGTGGCCAGCGTTCCATTCCTTTCGAAATACATATATTCCGCTCCTGCAAATATTTTTCAACATAGATATTTTTACATGTTCATTATTGGAACGAAACAAACGCTGCACACAAACCAAGGAAGCCTCACTCCTCCGAGAGCATACCTTGCCATTCACTTAAAGAGTAAGCTCACGGAATTAATATTCAAATAGCATTCCATCGTCCAAATGGGAAGAGTAAATGAGCAGCAACATAGCCGAGAGGAGCATCACCTTCATAATGGTAATCAGTAATTGAGACGGCGACGAGGGAAAGTGGGACGGGGGAGGCAGAACAGCGCAAGAAGCTTCGCAGAAGAAGGGGTTTTGCACGGGGAGGAGGAGAGACGCGCGTGACGACCTCAGGGTACGCCGGGTGAGACAGGGCGGGAGGGGGGGTCATCCAGCAAGGGTCAAGTGTCACAGTTCCCACCACCCCCGGGGGGGAGGGAAGGGGGGAACAAGCGCAGGTCGCATGGGACAGCCTCACGTGCCTCCTCGACATTCACGGGTCACGCGGGCGGCAAGGAAACGAGCCCGAGAGGTCGAGCCTCGACCTCGAAAGTCGGGGAGTGCCTGCTTCAGATTTTACGGATCCCTTGTCCGACACGAATTGTGTTTTATGCTAATCCTCACCCGGATCACATCGGCAAGGCCACTTAGTTGTGGGCTGCCCGCACATTATTAAGGTAAGAAAAAATAAGCCGTTAATTGATTGTTCCACTCTTGAAAAGGGGTAGCTGGACACGACATAAATCACGTTTGTAAATGTGGAGGTCAAGACCCTGCCATACTTTAACACCGACATAAAACAGAGAGAAATTATGGGCAATTTCAAGCATAACTTATTTTCTTACAACGCCAAAACATATGAAGGGAGGTAAATGAAAAATGCAATATTTAACTTGCAGGATGTGGTGGGTTACACGTTGGAAATTTCTGTTAGAAAGTTAAAACACCAATAGAAAAAATGGCTCTACTTTCATATTTATGAACACCTACCTACATTAAAAATGAAATTAAAATACAGTTGAGAGCATATTTTTCATTAAGGGCACCAAAACACTTGCAGTGCTATTTATATAACTACTTTTTATCTTACTGCATAGATTAACAGGCCTCATAAATATTATAAGCAATAAAAATATAAGCACTGACTCATACGTAAAAACGGGAGTCTGAATGCACGAGAATTTAGAAGCAGTTCAGCAGTGAATTGAAGGCAATTGTGTCTCTCTGTCAGTCGAGAGCATACAACCATTACTCGGGAATAATTTTCTTCTCCGGGAATCAGCTTGAATTCAAATGATCGATTAATTTCTCAGCATAAACCCTATTAATGCATAGATACCATTATTTTATCACTCCATCTCGCATCATCTATTATTAGTACGGATATTAAATCTCAGTGAGACAGAATACGAATTCTATTTCTCAGTCACCATTCAATTCGCCATATAAGAATTTCCTGGAAGTGACCATAATGAAGACACACGAGTCATATCTAACACCACTGAGTTCACTTCCAGGAACTGTGCTTAAAGAGAAGAAAGCTAACCTTCGCATGTTTCACAATTTATACTACGATCCAATAAGTGGTCACTAAAATTAATCCTCGTTCTCTTTTCCCTATTTGAATGATGAACTATAGAGATGGCCAGCGAGGATGGCTCTTACGAGTGAATTTAACCACGCAAATTTTACAATGCTTCTGCAGCAAATTTTTTTACTAATAGCAAATAATAGCCAAACAAATCTCCACGCTGTGCCCAAGTCGAATGAAAGCCGCCTACGAGAATGCATACAATCCTACTCACGAATGCCATGAAAACTGCCCAGGGCGTAAAATTTATTTGCACGAAAGCAGTGATGACAGCGTGTCCACTGCCGTCACATTGAATCACTCACAACCGCGTGAGCGACAGCCGCGCTTAACAACCGGTCAAATCGGAAGTGAAGGAGGCAGATCAACTCACTGGGAAATTTTCTTGCAAATGACAAACTGATGACAAAGCTACGCGTAATAGGCATGCCGCTTACGTCAATAGTCTCTGCCCACGGCGGAGTTCACCGAGTTGCGAGACAGCCAATTTCATTGCTGGTATCTCGATCCTACAGCTCACAACCAAAGGGATGAAATGTTAAGGAATATTAACAATTACATTTAGTGACAAATAAACTAGGACATTAGGAACTTACTTCCTCCTAAATGTTGCAAATGATGATTTGAGGCTTAACTTTGTGATAATCCATTATCATTGAATAAGAAAAACTTTGTAATTTTAACATATAAAATATGTGAAAATTACAGTCTTACATTACATGGATATATAATAAATATTGACTTCTTAAAGTAAAGACTTCTGTAAGTAAAAACTGTAGCCTGCCTTAGAGCAAGCGTTTTCACATAATGCTGCAGGCCGGCAACTTATTTTTTAGAGGCATACATTTTATCTTAACATACTATAAGAGTACAAGTCATCTCTTTTAAATTTATTAACAGTCTAATACCATTTCGGGTTAAAGGTGTCATTCTTCTGCCAAATGACATTTAGTCAATAGATAATACCCGGGGATGTGATATGAGCTTAAGAAAAATTACCCGAACATTAAAAAAAATTATTTTAATAGTAATACCATGCATGAAGCAAGGGATAAAGATGAAAGTTAAACGAAAAATATAATCACAGGTAACTAGCGCACGTGAAAACTATACCAACAAGTGGTGCATCGAAAACGTTCAACGTAAAACCTAACAACACCCATTTTATTGTACGACATGATGACATGAAAAATTACTTTCACTTCTTAATAAGGCCAACGCATTTGAATGCCACAAATTACGTAACAGAAGGTAGTGAATATAAAGTAATCAGAATGATAGCATGTTTTCGATCATGCTTCACTGGTGACGTGCCATAAAATAAAAGTTAATAACTAACCTCTAATTGCAATTTATGGAGGAATTATTTTAAAATATCCGTGAAGTGATTTTAAATGTCATATGTTTAGTTTTAATGACAACTAATTTTTAACATAATACCTCCTCCTCGACAGTGCCATAGCCCAGTGGGTAGGGCTTTGAGCGACAGAGTGGAGGTGCCGGGTTTAAACCCAAGAGAGGCCTCTTTGTATGTACGTCAAGGAAAACACAAGCGGAATGATTTATGGTTACGATATTTCTGGGAAACCACAGGTGCTGCAGGGAAAGCAACTGATTCCCCTATCCTGGAGTGTGAATTTCACAAGCCGGTCGGCTTTCTACTAAGAACCCTACTATTTAACCGACCAAAGTGACCCAAAAATCGATTATGGGGAATGATTAGGGGGATCCACCACAATTGCAGGTCCTCTACTTCCGAGATTTAATAGAGTACTGTCACGTTCGACGTCTTTGAGATGTTATCATTTTTAGTAACTATTAATTATTTTTCCAAATTTAATTTCCAGCAAATGTAGACTGGTCAAACACACTGAAGTATTGAGCACGTGTTAAAATTGTTAAAGTTTTATGAAGAGACAATTTCAACAAATAGGCAAATTCATCCGAATGGAACTGTACTGGCGCATTTCCAATAATTTAATGTTTTAATGCACATACTTAACGTACGTTTCCTCAACGAAGGTAGGTATACACGGTCGAATTCACCGTCCCGAGCTATGTAAAAAAAAAGCAAAATTTTTATGCACACACCGTTGAAATTCACTCTTCACCGAGCAGGGGACGGTCGAGGACGACAGGCCCACAACGGAGGAGAAGATCCGCGGGCGAATCACTTTTCGGGCCACGGCGGGCGAACGTTTAACTGATGCAATTTGGAAAGCGGAATCGATACCGCCGGAGGGCGAAAGGAGAGGGATGCAGATGCTGCGGGCAGATGCCGTGGGGATGGGGCGGGGATTTGGAACCAAAGGGTTGAAGGAGGCGGGGAAGGAGGGCACCACCCTTCGGCGAAGAGACGGGACCCCGCCCGAGAGGGATGGGGGGGCTTTCGGGAGACGAGGATGGAGGAACGCGTCACTGACCCCTTTCAGCCTTCGTCGTTTGCAGTCTTCCGCTCGACTGCGCGACTTGATTGGCCGCCCAAGACGTCAACCCAACTCTGCGTCGCAGAATGCTGAGACCAACAGACGATCCCTCACCGACCATCTTCCCCTCCTCAACCCCCAGCGGATCGTCTCGCAGTCCCACAGACCAACCCTTCCTTTCAATTCCAGCGAAACCGTTGGTTACGTCGCGATGCTCCACCTGAATGCAGTATCGCACTGCAACGCCAAAACTCCGAGCAATTCTGGCGACATTCGGTGCTGCGGTGTGCAGTTTGTACTTCCGGCTTTAAGACATGATATTCCAACATTGAAAGGCATTGTTCCGTTGGACTCCAGTAATTATTTCTCAACGTCGAACTTTTCCGAACACGCTTTATGTTTTGATCTAATTGATTTAGTAGGACAGGCCGGGCCTGTCGTGCTCGACCGTCCCCTGCTGGGTGAAGAGTGAATTTCAACGGTGTGTGCATAAAAATTTTGCTTTTTTTACATAGCTCGGCACGGTGAATTCGACCGTGTATACCTACCTTCGTTGAGGAAACGTACGTTAGGTATGTGCATTAAAACATTAAATTATTGGAAATGCGCCAATAAAGTTCCGTTCGGATGAATTTGCCTATTTGTTGAAATGGACTCTTCATAAAATTTTAACAATTTTAACACGTGCTCAATACTTCAGCGTGTTTGACCAGTCTACATATGCTGGAACTTAAATTTGGAAAAATAATTAATAGTTACTAAAAATGATAACCGTTCTTATGCAATATGCATCTCACATTTACCTTGCCTTTCCTCCTGCCTACTTAAACCATTATCTTCCATCACAGGAGTGAAACGCTTCGTACATTTCCACGGAGTTATTTGTAACCAAACATGATTTCGGCATGTTATGATATCACCCTGATGATGGCATAACGTGCCGTAACCATGGTCATTTACAAATAAATCCGTGAAAATTAATGAAGTGTTTCTCTCCTGAGAGAGTAGGTGAAATAAAATGCTTCCACCAAGTGAGCGCTAATTCTCTTACGTACATAGAACTGCCGCACGTTTTGCTTCGCATGACTTCCCTCGAATACTGAGTACCTCTCAAAGGAGTTCTAGGGGTGTGCGGTCCGGTTTCTCCTTTCAGCCTTTTTCTCTCCTTATATATCTATTGTCTCATATTTAATTCTCTACTATATTTTTAAAGCCTTCGGATAAGAAGCAGCATGATAAAAGCGAACAATTATCGGTCCGTTAGTACAAGAATTCGTTTTTTTCGCGAGCAGTACACGGCAGCAATGCAAACTAAGATTAATTATTTTAAAAAATACCAGTAAAACTTTGTTGGTATCTTCAGAATTGTTTTTCTCTGCTAAAAGCAATTTTCTCGGCTGTTTCACTCCCTGACTTTATGGCGGCGCGGAGAGTAACATACTAACGCATGTGAGGCTATTTTACTGCATGCATTACAAGAAAGCGATGACGTAAATATACATGATGATGTAGACTACCTACCGCGCGCGCCATGTCTACCTGTGTAGTAGGTAGACGCGGCAGTAGGAACTCAACATCGCTCACTCCAGACAAAAGACAAATATAGAGGATCCCTCTTTGACTGGGTACAGGAAGTGACCCTCAGGATGCAACTCCTTTCTCTCCCTTTTTACACATCCGCGAGTCCACTTGCTCGAGGCCTGACGAGAGTATTTTTGAGGCTTGTTTGGGTCCTGCCGGTGAGGGACACAGGCCGGGTGCGGCATTAATTCAACAGCAATTTGGGACACTGCTCGATTCATAAATTGTACCATATCGAGTTCACCCACTAATGCGATTCTAAGATCTATCACACAGCATATTTTTCGAAGAGCAAATCTATTTTGCAGATTTCATCACAGGGAATTTGAAAATGGAATAGATATAAACCGTTAAGTAATATCTACATATGTTTTGGATCCCGAGAGAGATTTTATCCCAATTCCTTAGAGTTCCATTATCATACAAAATTGACATACGGCCTCTTTTCCTTTCTTCACCGTGAAATTACAATAGCCCATCGCATTGGTAAGTGTCAATTTTCGCACGAAATGTGAGATTTCAACATTGCGTTCTGAATTCGAGTGGAAGATCAAGGGAGAGAAAGAGAAAACGTTTCCAGAAGATCAACGGAAGGTAGCAGTAGTAGAGGGGTGACAGATTACTTGAAGGTAAAATCCCAAAAGACATCCATAGTCTTCGATAATTTGAACAATATACAAGCCCTATAATCCTCAGGTCAACTACATATAAGTACTGTAATTTTTCAATTGGCTTTCATGTCATTGCTAGTTGGTGATCTTCACCCCCTACTACTCACCCTCGCGTTGGCTCGCAGGGTATTACGTAGACGTAGACCCTCTAAAATTCTTTCACAAAGGGCAAAAGAAAAATAAACATATTGGATATATGTACTAATTTCTTTCAATCAATTCTTCCGTCAAGGGATGCCTATGAACTCGGTAGTGTTCCTCTCTAGCCTTCTTCAAAACTTTCAGCCCGGTGATTGTCTTGCACTAATTAACCCCAAAATTGTTTTACCCTTTTCCGCTGCATTAAAAATGCCTTACAAATGCCATCAAAGAGTTAACTAGGCCCTTCACCATAAATTATTAAAATCAACATTAACAAATCTCAGCCCTCATATTTAGCATTACGCTCCCCGATTCGACGGGGTATTGTCTACTCCAAATGCCGTTCTCTCCTGGAAATTTCACCAGATTCAAACATAACCGATACGGCAAATTAATTGGAAAACCGAATTCCACAAATATCCACCAGCACAGCTGCTGAAATTCCCTGGAATCAAATATGTACACACTTATCGAGCGTTGTATCTGATGTGCCACTGAAACCTTCTCCACCGATAAAAAAAGCAATCAATTTTTCATCCAACCTAACATCGAATTTGAGTCACTAAATAAATATTCAATATGAATTCACGTTAGCAAGCATTCACATTTGTGTCGTCTGAAATAAAATACTACGGATGAAATTCCACATAAGAGAACAGAGGCGGTATTAACTGCCACTTTTGCTGCGAGGATTTCGAAATTTCATATTCTCAAAAAGTTAAACGTATCAGTAACTATGAATTTCACGGAAGCTAGCCACTGTGCGCGAGGAATTCATAAACTACACACCTTAACAGCAACTTATATTCATCCTTATCCTGACTGAACTCACTCTGACCTGAACCAAACCCTTGGAAGGAATTCACATTATTACTTCAGCCAAAGAGAATGTCTTGCAGGAAAACTCATGAATTGCATCCAAGATAAACGAGAACCTCAAATACTGCATTGAAATCATTTCCAGATGGAAACATTATCATTCGGGGAGGGAGAGAGATTAAAAAAAAAGGTAAGCAAAAACTTCTTAATGCAAAGCAGAATAGAGCTGAATCATATCGGTAATGATTTCTACACGATTACCCACTTAAAAGTCTTAATCATCTCTCGTATATTAATACACAACAAAGAATAGAAAAATGCCAATATTTTATCTTTGCGCAGTCAATTATTAGACAGCTACACGTGGCATGATTGTCTTTAACTGTGTCGCGAAACTATTTTCTAATTACACCTCGAAATCCTCACGGAAAATACATCTCTCAGCGTGTCCCGCGATGAAACACGCTTTTAAACAATAACGCGATACACACGATAAAACGGCCATTACGAACTAATTCAAAGAGAATCGCATCCATCAGGGCGGAATGATTTATTCCGAGGGAGGAGAAATAAATTCATCGCGGCACATTGGGGTTCGCGGATTCAGGACTCTTTCATTTAATATGACGACAGTAACACAATAACGCAGAGGAGGTAACGAACGGCACCGGAGTTCAGGAAAATAATAAATACGCACCCTCATTCCCACTCGAGGAAAAAAATACGTAGGACGTTCATCTTCATAATTTTTCGATATATTCAACACAGAATGAAAAAATAAATAAACTATATTCCCCCAGAAACATAATTGGCGGTGTTAAAAACCTTTCCTGAGACTTGGGGGCAGCGGAGCGACGGTTACTGCCTCCCCCGCGTAGGAGACCGCTAAAAACCACATGCCAGGAGGGCAATATTTTCACCGCCAACGAGCAGTGGACGAGGATAAAAAAAGTTACGGAGGTGTAGAAAAAAATAGCATAGGAAAGACGTGAAGGGACGGGGATGGCTTAAGTAGAGAATCAGAGCGAACGAGACAAAGGAATTAGAGAAGGAACTGGCGGGACACGAGTGGACACAATGCGAGAGGCTTCGAGGGCACGTCGGGGACGGCGGAGGATTGAGATAAAATCCGGGGAGAGCGGAGGTGGTATCTGAGGGAAAGAGTGGAGTGACGGACGGAAAGGGAATATTGAATGGGAAAGTCACGAGAGGAGACGTAAAAGGAGACGTTGACGGTACAATAGGCAAAAGAATAATCGAAAACAGAGGTAAATATATCACAGCACGAAATTCCCTCATTAGCACGTCTCGACACCTTAAGGTGCGTATCGAATCCTGATTAAAGGCAGGTTTAGTAAAAATCATTGATATCTTTTCCAATATATCGCGAATTTCCAGGGATTGAAATATTTAGGGATATTTCTTGATGCCAATATTCGGAACATTTACTCCTAGACAAAGACGCAATTTACTACCTACCTCACACTTTATTCTCTCCATAATATAATTACGGAAATTAGATTGCGTCTAACTATCTCCTTCATTCGCCAAGCCAGGTAGTAAGGGCCGCTTGTTTCTTGAAGTACGTGGTACCATGATATGCCGACAGATTATAGGATGTTGAGTAAACGGGATAGAGGGAGGAGCACCGGAAGTTTGGACAGATTAGTGTTAGGTGAGAAATATGCCGAGAAGCAGCTTAAAACTTGATATGAAAAATATGAGTAGAATTAAAACTTTTGAGACCAGAGAATCCAATCTTCACCTGTAGAAAAATAATGATAAAAATAATAAGTCTTCTGCCATAAATCTTCCACAACTACTTTTCTTCCTCGATCACATTTTACACTTCATCGTTTCTCTATTTCTTTTACACCTCATTCTCATCTCCTATTACAAGCTCTCCAAGTATTCCTCCTGATATCAAGCTTTGGAACTAAAAGTAGCCTCCTTCGAAACGAAACATCATTTACTTTCTTAAGATTTCCTTGGTATTTTTAACAGTTTGTTTCAAAAACAAAATTACTTACTCTCGTTGAACTGCGTTAATCTTCGAATAAAACACCAATAAAACATGATACATATATGCACAGAAGCATCCTATAAAATCTCTCCTTACATCTTTAAAATTTGACGATCGACAAAACCTTATTGAAGTTTGGCACTTAGAATACGATCATATCCCAATGGATAGGAATGATCACAGTGAAAAAAATTGCAGCATCAATAGAAAAAGTCGTTTACAATGCACAAGTCGCACCATCAACTCGCCCAAACGATTCTGCAGAAAACACCTATCACACGTATCACTATTATTACCTGATTGTAAGGACACGTTCGCACCAAATTGAGTAAAAAAGTACGAATATGGATTGAACATTCAAAAATAATTAATAGTAGCCATATGAGGACAAGCCAGAATAAAAATGGAAAACGTTGTCGACTCTGTTATTCACTTGGGCAGCAATTTTTGGAGCATAAAAACGAGTTATTAAAGAGGAGGGAACAGAAAAATGGCTCGTCATAAGAGGGGGAGTCACAGAACAGAGAAATAAAGAGGGCGGAAATGTGGACAGCACAGAATAAAACGATATTGAGATAAAAAGATTATCTCAAGTATCTTTTGAGTAGCCTTCATATGTCGGACAAAAAACGTTGCGGGCATTTCCATCCCCATAGTAGCAACGCCTGGTATTTTATTCGCTACAAATACACCATGGCTGTTCATTATGATGTCAATTTTTTTACGACAGGTGATGGCGGAACAACCGGGATAATAAATGACCAGGAGTTTCCCATCCACTGGGGGTCGATATATTCTTCGCTAAGGTTTGCAGATATGTGAATGGTTTAGGCAAACAGTCTGTTCTTTTCAATTGTTAATAAAGAGAAGCTTAGCATATGAAAGACACTACTGATATATCTTAAGTGCACTCATGAAAACAAAAGAATAATGAATAATGATTAAAAGGCAATAAACACTGATAACGAGATGAGGAAGCTACCATAGAACCATAAATAACACACCAGTTGATGGGAAACTTATCAAATCAGTTACTCCAAAAAAATAAATTGATAGAACTGGAAAAATCACTACCCTGCATGACCTCCATGAGAAACCTTGATTACACTAATAATGTAACACAAGTTCTCATACGGTTTAAATGTTTGACTAATTTTAACGGGAATCGAAATTAATCTTTGCAAAAACTCCTGCGCTTCTCATATCAACACTATTGCAACGGGCATGGAACATACATACATGCCTACAGATAACATTCCAATACTCTCAACCAATAGGATTACCCGCAATTGAAAAATTCTTATTCGGTGATTAAACGTATCTCGGTATCTGAATTCACTAACCAGAACAGAAAATGCCACGTTGACATGGAAAAATTTAAATTTACACAGACCATCTGAGGCGGCGACAAAAACAGTCTAAAAAAATTGAAAAGGTAACATATAATTGGCCGACGCCAAAAAGAGCGCTTTCCTTCACCCACCCTGCCGCAGCGTTCTAATTACTGAATGAATCCGATGAAATAGGAAGTTTGTTTCCGCGCAGCGAACACACATGCTATCTGAGCTCTACCTATTTAATGAGGGCACCCCCTTCATATTCGACCCCCAAGCCAGCCGATCGCTCGCCGCGAAGGCTGCAGCAACACCTTCAGGGGCGCGAAACTAGCGCCCTCCCGCCCACCCGCCTTATTTGACTTTCCCTCGGATACCGATCGATATCCAGAGTGCATCACGGCAGCTCATGAGACCCCGTGTACTAGTCCCACCCTCGTAACTTTCGGAAGAGGACGGATCGCTGGGATGAAGAAATATGTTTTCCCTGTACGGGGTTCAGGGTGATGGAAAGAAAAGGTCGTGCTCTAGTTTAAGCCACGAAGCGACGTGTCGACTGAAAAGCGCAAAAGAGTCGATCGATGCAAAGGCATAAGATTGGATTCCATGCGTCAACCCAATACTTCCTATTTCGCACCTTCAATTTATTCCGTCCAATTCAAGTAACAGAGGTAGTATCAGGTTCTCAGGTATTCCAACTACTTAGATTACATCGCATTGACTAACACAGCAATACCAATACTAGATCAGACATTAGGGAGGTTGGCTCGCGACTGTTTGAGTCAAGTTGTCAAAGGAATCTTATTAATTCAAGTACGAGTATATGCCGGCTAAGTGATCCTTACTTCATAAAGAAAATTACCTAAGCTATTGAAAGTCATAAATATCACAAGAAATACGATGGAAAGTCGAAGGATTTATTTTTTATAATAATTTTAATCAGCTCGACGATGGAGTCAATTCAGCATTTACGTTACAGAAATAAATTCATGTACTCAATGAATTTACTAAAGTATAACACCAAAATATCACTATCAAACGTCATGTTATAATAATTTTATGAAATATTCTTTAATATCTCATTAATAATGATATTATTCATACGCCATACATTTTGGCTAGAGCGACCGCAGCGCCACTTGAAATCAACTAACGCATTTCGTCTGCTATAAGCGCATACATTGGTGGATTTAGCGAAAAATACGGCGGGTTGATGCCATTTTTTCGTGTCATTTTATTCCTTGTGACAATTCGCATAAAAAATCAGTTTTTTGCAAAAGTGACATGTCACTATGGTATTTTTAAACGTTATATTCCCATGTGATGGCCATTCTAACCGTTAATCGTATGTAATTTCAAATGCAATTTGTGCAAAAAGGAGTATGAGTTGGCATCATTATATTTACGTTATTAGATAGAGGAACTTCAGTTCTATAAGTGCTGAAAATATATAAAAATGACATAACTTTCACTTTTTGGATCAACCGCCTTAATACACCAAGCTCAAACTAATGACGCAAACAATATCCATATCAGAGAAGGGATTAAAAATCGTAAGTTTTCAGTTGCCAGGCGAGCGCTTAAACGGCAACACGATATACTGTCACCTTTTGTCAAGTTGCTCACAGAAGCTTTTCAGACTTGTATTTCAATCAGTAGTTCTCCAGCAATCATTTTTTCTAGCATACAAAATGACTCCTCTGAGATTAGATTACTGGACTTAACGGAAATAAAAGCTTCGTCCTCGGATTTTACTGCACTTAATTGAGACAGAAAAGGAATAACGCCCTACACAAACCGCGATATAAAACTGAATAACTGATTTCAAAATAATGATTAAGAGTTGAAATGCAAGTACAACTAAGTAAATGAAGTTACACTGTGGACGGTGGTCCTAACGTTTCATTTTTAGCATTGAACATCCATCACTTTTTCAAGCGCGCACACTGCAATAACATAGTACTCACGCAACAGATCAATCTGTGCTTTAAAGTATTGAAGATTGGCGTATCGTTGAAATTAATTGGTTCACGCTTTTCACCCCATATCCACGGAGTTAAGACGCCGAAGGATGGCCATTCAAAAATTGCGCATCAACAATATCAACATATTACATATTATAAAATGTCTCTCACTGATTCGCATGAGCGCTGTCAAGAATTGCAATGCATTAATAGAGGGGTGGGAGAGCTTGCACGAAGCACTTGCGGGAGGGATGAGACACTATGCTGGAACGAGGGAGGGAAGGAGAGCGGCTGTTTTGTGAAGGGGGGGCGGGAGGAGGTGGAGGGAGATTTGTTCTTTCTTTTCCATTAGCAACGAAGACCCAGGGAGGAAATTAAATCAGAACGGAAGAGAGCGAGAGGGAGCGGCGCGAGGTCAAAATGGGAGCAAGAGGAGGAGGGTGAGGAAAAGGATGGATGAGGAGGAACGAAAAAGGGGGGGGGCGTGGTGCGAGCTTGTTTTCGGAGTCATCAAAGGCAGCAGGGAGGAAAGCGAGAGGTGATAAGGTCGTCCCCGCTTTCACGCGCCCCATACCACCTACCCCTCTTCCCTCCGGCACCCCCACGGCTGGCGGTGAACCGTGGGGTGGCGCCTACCCCTCTGAGCGGGCGGGGGGATTATTTCAGAGAGGGAGGTGGGACGAGACTGAGCTGAGTGCGAGGAAGACTTCGCTCTTGGCTACTACTTTCTCCTTGGGGGCCCACCGATTTATGCCCCGACTACTATCTCGAACGACCAACGTCATAACAGCACCGCCCAATCGAACGTGAGAATTACGAAGTTTGGATTCTTTTGTGTTTACAAATCCAAGTGACAACGAGAACCCATTCACCAAAAGCGAAGTGTTGATATCGAAAGAATATTCATCACTTCAATATCAGCATGCGAGCAGTCAACAATAATTTTTAGGTGAATAAGGTGAACGATGAATAATTAGCACAATGAATTTTCATTTTCTCGATGTGGGAGGCCAAAATTCAGCCTCGCACCTGAATTTTGAACATATCGTTCTTATGTCCATATCAAGAATTGATAATTGGAATACCTGCACTTAAAATTGCAATGATAAGCACCCTGAAAGCATTGGAATTGATTTTTCATTGCTCTTTTGTCATTTCGTTCAAATCAACTTCGGCAATAATAAATTAGACAGATGCTGACTGTAGCAGAAGCAAGCTCCGACGACTACACAGTAATTTTTCGCAATGTTAATCAGAAACAGGATAGTGATGCGAGCAATTTATTCTGCACTGTAACCGAAGTGTGTTGCCCAGGAATCGCACTATCGTAAGAAACGGCTCATTGTTTGTATAACAACTAATTAGCCACCTAGGTAATATGTGTGCCATTCCCCTCCTACCGGAGATCACAATTCTGCATAGCAGGAGAGTAAGGTTATTCCTCGTTAACTAATTTAACTTCCTTCATTAAATAATGCATAGTTACGAAGATATGAGATTAACCACAGAAATAAAAATTTGGTGGCAGAAGCCGTAAAATAATTGAGTTAATGATGATAAGCCACTACATTGCAATTAATTCCGCAAGTAGTATGGGGAATGGTACAGCTATATTGATTTATCTTTATACTATTATGTGATAATTCATAATTACGTAATAACCTGCTGCGTGAACGAACCCTAAATTTATGAAGAAAATAAGAATGCATTCAACTGCGGCTCTTAAACATTAAGTCTCTCTTTGCGCTCATGCACTAATTGCTATTTAAACGTCAAACGGAAATATACCATCATATCATTCGGCGTATAATAATTACGTCCTTCCACCGATGTAACTTTTTAACGAGAGGAATAAGGTGCAAGTGAAATCAGATTGATCAGACAAGCCATGGAATAGTGATTTCGGACGCGAACGAAAGGGAGGGGTGAAACACACCTGAGAATGACGCAGTGCGCAGAAACGTTCGCAGCTCATATGCATTTTCATTGGGTAAGAAATTACCTCCTCCTCTCCCTGGCGTGAAAGGTGAGACGGTAATGCATTCCGCAGCAAGGTAAGCAAAACTTTAAATTGAATTAAAAAGCTTTTGGAACAAATAACTCTCTAACAATAGTTCTAGGGTACATTTATCCACGAAAATAACCGAGTAATCAAAGCAGTCGCCCACATAAAAGCACGATTTTTTTCAATTAATATCGTGGGTAAATCTGGAGTGCTCATTCTCCAAAAACGATTTCCGCAGCAAAACCAAATTTCAACAGTCATGTGTTAACGTCAAAATGCAAAAGAAAAAAGTACAATATAGCAGAAATATTATTTTTCTTTTGCATACACGTGTAAATATCCCGGAAGATCGCCGGATATCGTTACATGCCGCGGACAATGACATGGACGATGGTATTAAAAAGAAGCGGACAGGATAAAAATTATGTAGACGGCTTCAGAACAAAAATAAATGGGGACTGCTGCACAAAAGCATTTAACCGAAAACATTTCGATTGGAGAACTCGGTAAAAATAAAGTGAGAGATTGAATATGAAGATAAAATGACGATGCACCAAAACATGAACCCATAGAAAGACGCGTTCACAACACTGCAGCGAGTAAAAATTGGCCGTAAATTGTAAGGAGTAGAATATTGAGAATGCAACGTCACATATCAATATATTTCGCCAATTCTGCGATTACTGACCTAGCGCCTATGTTCTCCCGTTCATCACAGAAAATTTCTAATCACGCGCTCGTCACACACAAGTCCTGACCATGGTCCGAGAGAATCTATTCGTATGCGAAGAAAAAACACTTCACCCACGTCAATACGATGCACAAGTAAATAACGTTTTGCAACATTTCCCGCTGCGCGGTTTTTATTTTCCCAAGAACACGGCCGTTGCAACATGGGCATACGACGCGGAACAAATACCGCAGCGGTTGCGAAACTGTGTCGGCGGGAAAAATAAACATTTCGATGGGGAGGTTGGGGGCGTGTTTGCTGCATCATTTTCCACGTTTCGGCTACTCGTCGAATTTCCACCGCACGGAATCCCTCAAGTGTCTCCCCGCAGCAACTTTTTTCTCCCCCGCAAACGCATGCGAAGGAACGGACTAGCTTTTTTTCCATTGCCCGTGCGCAACTCATAATACTCTCCAGCGTGAACAAGGAGCTCCTCGCTAGGAACGAGAGGACTAAATAAAAATCGGAACTATTTTTTCATGAACCTGCCAAACTCGTGTTCATTTTCGTCCCCTTTGTTCGACATTTACTGCTGGAGGTCACTCCAACTCATTCGAGAAAATGGAAAGTAAGCAAAAACGAATTGAAGTAGTTGGAGTCGTTCTGACGCAGGGAAACCGAAGGCTGATCTCATCTGCACCATTAACCATTTGTAAGGACTTGTGTACGGTCTGAACATTTTGGAAATAAAGGAAGGGTGGAGAGAAACTAGGCGTCGGCATTGGCCTATTTCTCAGTGCGAAGCGACTTTAAGGTCCATGATTTTGAAGTCTCTACTGCTGGACAAAGCACTGACCATAGAATTCCCACCACTCAGAATATGAGTATTTTGCGGACAAAGCAAATTCCAATAAGGCCTCATTTGTTGAATATAAAACTGCAGCGACAGGGACTAGCCCGAAACCTCGAACTTGGAAGCTGGAACAAACCTCGTCAATACGGCATCAAAGCGCTACCCTATTTCTCAGTGCGAAGCGACTTTAAGGTCCATGATTTTGAAGTCTCTACTGGTGGACAAAGCACTGACCATAGAATTCCCACCACTCAGAATATGAGTATTTTGCGGACAAAACAGATTCCACTAAGGCCTCATTTGTTGAATATAAAACTGCAGCGGCAGGGACTAGCCCGAAACCTCGACCTTGGAAGCTGGAACAAACCTCGTCAATACGGCATCAAAGCGCTACAACATCTTACAGGTCTTCTCCAATCTCCACGATTTCGAGCGCCGAAATTATTGTTGAAAATAATAAAAGGCGCACTACGGTGACATCAGTGGAGGAAGGGTAAATGTATTTTCGAGCAGCCACGAGAGGATTCGACTCTCATGGTGTGACCAGCGGTGGAAGTTCACATGCGACAGCGAGCGAGGACGCAGCTTCGAAAACAAAATTGAAGCCCGGACAGTCTCACTTCTCCGCTTTATTTTTTTGCTCCCCCCTCTCCCAGGAAGAGGAATATCACATACGCGATCACGGTCATCTCGCGGGCATCGTCGTTTATATCACTACCACCAATGCGCTCGCTCGGAGAATAAATTTACTCGCGCGAGGTGAAGCGGAGATGACGGACGATGGCGCCACTTGACCCAGAAGCCGAGGGAGCGAGCGGGTCGGGAAAGGAAGCGTCGACTCGTTTCGGGGTGGGGAAGGTAGAGAGAGAAAACAGCGACCCTCCTTTCTCCTCCCTAACACCACCTATCGTGCGTTGCTTGCTATGTTGCTTGCTATTCTCATACGAGGGTTGGCCCAATTTCGCGAAATGAACACCTTCAACCGCGTGAATTATTGCATGTAAGTTGAGATTCACGGGATAGTGGTCGCGTTGGAGTAGTGGTTTGGGTAATGGCATCTCACCCAGAAGGTCCGGGCTCGAATCCCGGAAGTGGAAGATAGTTTCTGTTGATAAAACGGCCCCTAATTGAGTGCTAGGTGCTGAGAATTCGAATATAGTACTACTTCCGTCGGATGGGGCGTTAAACCTTGTACGTTTGGCGCCTTTCGGTAAGAAGAGGCTAATATCGACGCCGGGTTTCTTTCCATCTTCCATTTCCATCTTTTTAACGTCTCTCCTGGTCCTGGTAAAGCGCCTGTAAGTGCGGGTACAGACTTTGAACATATTGATTAAGTCTGAGAATATTCAGTAAAGAATTCATATTAATAACAGCAGTATATTCTACACCCATAACAAGTTCCAGCACAACCTACTGTAGATACTTGGCCGACTAAACGACGGCAGTGCAGTAGTCCACGCGACCTCTTCCCTCGATTCGTTTCATAGGAATTTCAGTGCAGCGGAGACTGCACGTAGGTCATTAGGCAAGCGACGCTAGCAGGTGGCAGCGTAATACAACTTCTCCAGCACTCGAGATAAAGCTGAGATTCTATGGGGACCACTTGAGGTGCGCGTGGTAATCGTGACGTCGTCTCGTTAACAGCGAGAGAAATGACGTCACCGAGACCGAAAGAAATTCAGCGCTGCCTAGCACCTATTACTCTTCGCAGCCTTCCCAAGGAAACTTTCATCAAGTGGCTCATGAAAACGAGAGATACTCCAGGAACATCGTCAAAAGGACGGGAAGAACGGGATTTGTCCAGGGACTGAATCCACATCAACGGTTTTGTCAAAATTTCGCCTGTTCCGAGTTTATACCAAAATGGAGCTCACAGAGCCCATTCGACCGTAAAAATTCATAGAATTACTGAGGATAGTTTCTGAAGTCATCTGGAGTCATACTAAGTCAACTGTAATACCATGCCTACTACACTTTTCAAAAGCTATTTCAGACCACGGTGCGCTGTGAAGAGGAAAGGTAGTGAAGCTTGTTTTCTTGGCTGGTCGGTACCCGGATATACATCGCAATCCAAAGTGATTGGAATCCAGCCACAAACACGAAGGTATTATTCCGTGAAAACCAGGATAAAGAAGTGTTACGTTAGATCACTTGTTTCCAGGTAATGCATCATCAAACATGGCACTTGCTTTCTTAATGGAATACCTTATTTTATTAATTTTACAAAGATGGATCTTAAACTATTCCTACATTTTTGAAGTAGCACCAATGTGGATATTTTAAATTACAGTCATAATAATATAACGTATAACCTGGAATCAGTGGGAAAATGCCTAGCCAATTAATTTTTCACGCGGTTCGAGGATCCAAAACTAATCCATCTTTGCATTGAATTAGTATTGTGCTCATTAATTGCATGCATGAAGTGCATGTGTGGTGATTATCCACCCCCTGTGATAGACCCTCGAGGTGGCTTGCCGCGTAATCCGTGTATGGTAATGAACTACAGCTAGAGCCTTTTGGGTGGAAATTATCAGCAACGTTTCCAATCCTTTTCGCGCCCCCCTTAAAATAAGATAACTATCCAGTTCTAGGGGAAATATGACAATAAATATAAAGGAACTTCTGTATATATCATCCTTCAGAAATTATTTTAATTGATAGCATTACAGTTCAAGCATTCTGTTTACATGGCATAAGTATTATAAGCACTCCCGTTCGAACTAGTGCGACAATGAATCCAAGGCAAGAGCCGAAGAAAAACTAATATACCGATTCACAGTGGCATATGTCGCGAGAAGTCAAGGTGAAGGAGCATTTAGCCATAACAAAATAACTTTTTTTCACAGCCTTCCGCATATTATGTCAACTTCATGACATTCCACGCATTTAAAGGGACAGGGAAAATTCATTCCATGAACACAAAGGCAGACGTCTGTCTTCATGCAGCGCCCTCCAAAGGTCGGTAATCCAGATCTTTTTGAGATGGAAAATTTCCGTCAACTTTTCCTCTTTCCTACTTTTTTAAGAGAGCGCAGAAAAGAAATTTTTCTGTCCGTTTACCTGTCAATCCTTCGCAAAATATATGAAAAGGTAGAAATTCCACAGCCGCAAAAGTCCTCGAAAGGTTTTTTATACCGAGATAAGTAATGACTTATTCCACGAGTGGGATGATGCCCTGGGCGGGGAGTGGAGAGGACGGTAACGTCCTATCCCGCCCAGGTAAAATAAAACTCAAGTCCAAGTCCACGAATAACCAATTGAATCGGAATTTTAGTCATGAAATTGTTCCATTCTAACTAGGTTTTTTTAAGTCATCCAACTTAGACACAGTTATTTTAAAACTGTCTAGTCAAAACGTTACAGTCTCTCTCCATGGCGTAAAAAAACAAATAACAACAAACCGGGAACAAAAACATGGAATGTGGAAAGAGGGTTTGCAATTTCAACGGAAGCGCGTTTCCCAATAATTGTAATATTCCACCAGGGGTTCTTATGGCGGGAGCGATTTGCACGCAATCATGCCGGGAAGGCTGGGGGAGGTGAAAGAGCGAGAATACCTGGAGATTTAACAGAAGAAAAAAAAATACCCGACCATCTTCCTCCAAAGGTGGCCCCGGCGTCCGCATTACTTGAAAGAAACGGAATCGGGAGATTTATGCGGGAGGAGACGAACGAGGCGTTTCCATTCCACGCGGCGAAGAAGGGGAAAAATCTCTAATTCTGGAAACGGAATATTGCGTCCTCGCTATCTTTCCCCCACTCCTTCCCACAGTTACGCTGCACGGCCGCAAAATGGCGTCGATCTACCGCCAGGGAAGAATGAAACCTTCGCGCAGCGTTTCGCCCCTGGCCGGCCGAGCAGACGTTTGAATTCTTATTTATTAACGCTTCCGCGGCCGCTCAGGGTCTCTTTTTTTCAGGTATCAAATATGAAACCATGCCCCGCTGTCAAGGGGGAAAGTAGGGAAATAAATAGCCCAGTGCCCGCCCAGATCCCAGTGCGATGGCGAAGCAATAAAAATGATTTATTCGTGAATGATATTAAGAATGCAAAAGGGATATGGAGTCATTAACTCACTACAGGATCCAACACCGGCTACAAAAATAATTCAGCGGCGAAATAATGCATAGAAAACGTGAACATAATTCCATTAATTTACGCCTGAAAAATCTTTTCCGGAAAAGGCAGGGTGGGAAAGATGATAAAAATATAATAGATTGTAACAAAATGGTGCTCCTCTTTGTAAGGAATCAAAACTCGGAAACATGAAGAAAGGTTTTCACCACGCAGTCCAAGAAATCGCCAAAATTGTATACAGCATTTCCGAAGCAAGAAGATAAGGTTTTCATTTTACTTTAATTGAGTACCTAGTACTTTTCTCATATAATACTCCATATGATAGGTAATAGATGATGCTCTAAATGTAGGTCTTAAGTTATGTTCATATGATAACCAAAAATAGATCCACGACATGTTGAATCACGCTGCTGAAAAAGGCTCAATGTCGATGAGGATGGCTTTTTCAAGGATAGTTTTAGCGTAGCCTATGACTGACTTCATGACTATATCACTTTCTTCTCCCTGGCCTGATAACTATACCAAATCTTTTCACTAGCGATAGTATGACTGTAATTAAGGCATTTAAAAACGAAAAAAGAGTAACACTACGATAGCTTCAATAAAATAAATCAAATCAACATAAAAATATATCAAATAAAAACGAATTAAGGCATTTAAAAACGAAAAACGAGTAATACTACGATAGCTTCCGTGACATAAATGTGCAAGGATTAGGGTTCAATGTTGTGAATTACACTACCGCAATAGATACAGATATTGCTTAATATTCCAACAAATTCCAGGAGATTATCACCTACTATATCATTTCACCGCTTTAAAACGCATAGTTATGATCAAATAATTCCCTTCAGTCCACGAATACGTATACTTCAAACATAAGAATGCCTTTTCTAGAAGGTTACATCATAAAAGCAAGGAATTCGACAGTAAAAAAAGAGAATGCTCGCTTCATTCGACTTTTTTGGAACGTAAAAAAAGTAATCACTAAGCAAAGATCCAATATTTACGAAAATAACTTCTGTACAAGCCATAAAATAGATCTAAATTAAGATTACACATTTTTGACATTATCCAGATAACTCGAAGGTATTTCCGAATAAAACATTTTAAAAAAATAAGACTTGATCTTCTTAAATTTCTATGCATGCTCCTGAAGGCTTAAGTTTATTTCAACGAAAAATTCTCGTTTCCATGCAAATGAGACATCTGAAAAAAGAAAGGATTCAAGTAAAATTCTTTAGCCGACGAGGTAGAATCTTTTACTGCCAAATTTTCCGCGGCATAAACACCTTTTACAATTACCAAGGATCCGAAGAATTTTTTTGAGGGAAAAATTCAATTCCGAAGGGCCTTAAAAGTAAATTCCTCCCTTTTTCTCTCGGTTTCCGAAGAATTCCTTTATACTGGGAATTCTCTTCCTTGGGAAACGCCAGGGGGAGCACAAGCATCGGCTCTACCTTTGCTCGTGCCTCTTCAAATCATTAGAAGCTCTGGAGAGAAAGAGAAAGAAAGGGGGGAGGGTGTAGAGGAAAGCCGAGGAGAGCCCGAAGAGAAGCCTCTCCCATCAAGTGGCAGACTGTGTTTTATGAAAGCATTACGGAATTCATGAGCCGCGCACCTCAGCAGTCCGGGAGCGGGAGAAGAACAGGAAAAAAAGACATTGAGAGCGACATCGACAATTTCTACACACCACCCGACCATTAACGGGAGCATAAAAAAAGTCGTCCTGAAGCGTGCTCAGCCCGTAAAAATTCCTCCCCTTAAGACGACAGGTCTAGAACTTTTAGTCTCTGGCGGTCCAGCGAAGCTACTACACCTTCGTGGGCACTGGTGGAACGGATGGGGTCCTCCCAAATTCTGCATATGCCTTCCCAACGGTATGACACCAAAAGGAATAATTGCATGGGTCAATTGTGGAACTGTGGATGCTTTCGAGATTCCCACACGAGGAACGAGCAAAATATATCCATACCTACATCAAAACTTATATTGAATGAGAAGCAGTAACTTTGTAATTCCACATGTATTTATTGCAAACGACCTAGGTTTCGACGTAGCACGTCATCATCAGGCACGTCATCACCTGATGATGACGTGCTACATCGAAACCTAGGTCGTTTGCAATAAATACATGTGGAATTACAAAGTTACTGCTTCTCATTCAATATGCTAAGCAAATTCCATAAAGTCACGCCTGAAACAACGGAATACATCAAAACTGTTTGGGTGAATAACCATAAACCGACACCAGATAACACCAACGAGAGTAATAAGTAAATTTACATAAAACAAATTACAATTTTTAGAATGTTTACTTTTTATTTCATAGATGTTATTTTGGTGGCAACAATACACTCCTAATTTATAGCTATGCCTCATCATATGAGCTTCTCTTTTTGGCCTAATTTTCATGAATAATAGCGTATCAGCTTTTATAATTATCCAATTTATATTATCAAAACATTACGTACAGACCCTAAGTGCTATTAATGGTTATTTGGGGGAGTCTCTGGAGAAGATCTCTGGGGTCTGGCATCTGGGTAAAGATAGAAGTTTTCAGGGAACAGAGCAAGGGTGAAGAGATAACCGGCGTCGGCATTAATGCCTGCTCTTGACGAAAGGCGCCAAGGAAACCACGACTTAACTTCCCTTCCAACGGACTGAGTACTGGACTCGAAGTGCTCTCCCACAAGGCACTCCAGTCGGCACCGGTACACCGATGAAAAATCCACCTTGGCCGGGATTGAACCTGGACCTTCGGGATGGGATTCCTCTATTTACCACACCAAAACCCTTTCCCGTCCAAAATGCTCTAGATGCGATGTCAATGAAAAAATGTAGCAGTGTTTAATTTAAACGTAAAACAATTTATCAATTGATTAAGCAGAACTATCATACTTCATTTCCTCTATTTTAAATTGGTTGAATAAGCCATCCGAAGAACAAAATTTTCATGGCACCTCCGAGGGACTCGGATTTTTATAGCAGACGGACTAGAAGTTTTCATACTGTCTTTAAACCAATAAGTTTGTAGCCACCAGTTTTCTGTCTCATTTAAAAAATAAAGTATCATACATCTGTACCTTAGGACATGATTACGCCAGTATTTTGCACACGGAGGAAGACAACTTATGTACCTTCGCTTCAAATCATTTTATATGGCTATACTTGAAAAATGATAAAAAATTATACTGAATAAAGTTAAACGAACACACCATTTTTCACAATAACTGTTCAAACTCTCAAGACATAAATACAAAACGGTCTACTTCCTGGATTACGTGGGCACTCGAAAGAAAAATACACAAGCAGCAATCGGAAAAATGCGCTCAGGTATTCAAATACCCGAGAAAGGAGCCCTTAGTCACATTTGAATTGGTGACCTGAACTTTATAGACTTGAAAGACTTACGAAACTTTCGAGAGAGGGTTTTTTGGCGCTAATCTCATTTATACACTCAGCGAACGAAAACAATCGATCGAGAATTCGCAATAAAAGGTTGATAAAAAAAACTTCCGAAACTTCCTAAGAGTCACACTTAGCATTCACGGCTGCCAAGTCAAACTTCGAAAAAATAAAGGTCTGCAAAGAACTTACATAATGAGAACACGAACGTCGAATCTGGGGCCGAAATGGAAAATGTGATTCCTGCCGTTATCCTTAAATTCTAACGTTTAATTACCGGACTCGCACTCGCCCCAAAAAAATGCAACCGAGTGAAAATATTCTGGGTAAAAAGTTGAAAACATTCTTTCCCGACTTTTCCCTTCCCTCTCCTTCGCTCTCGAAGACAAGCCCGAATTCGGAAGCAGCACCAACTGCTCGCCCGAAAAAAAAACACCAGAGAGATAAGGAAAAGGGAACGGATGGGCGCGGAGAGGAGCCCACTCGCCGGCATTACATATTCAAGTCTGTGCATCCGCCGAAGTGGCACTTGGCGGGCTGGCTCGTAAAAGACGCGAAAACGCGATTTCTCCCTTTCCCCTGCGAACCGACGGACGGAACCCTTGACCCCCCCCCAACACCCCTTGAGCTAACTCCGCGCACCGCTCACCAACTCCCACCCATGCCCACAGGGTCCCACAGGACTTGGCTTCAGACGGGGTGTGTCGGCCTGTAAAATAGACTATCCAACGAACGTTGGAGTGAGGACCTGGGTGAGGAGACGGGGGAAGGGAGGAGCGATCGACGGTGACAAACGGACGTGCAGGGATAAGGAAGGGCTCTCGAACGAAGCAAATTCCTTCGCCCCAGCTCCGTAAAAGAAAGCATGGTATGGTCGGAAAAAAATCCAAAGCTTCCTCCTATTCCACGTGGCATGAATGATTCAATCAATCCTACGATCTACTGGAATGGCACACCAAATTACAGGGAGTTCTTTTACGCTAGATAAATATACCTATTCAGAATGTTATCTGTAAGCACTAAAAGTAAAATAGGCTCATCAACTCGGTCATACAAGAAATAATTAATTACCACCTTAAACTGTTCATTTTCGCTGAAAGCGCTCCAACATCCTCCGGCGAAGCATTAGAGGGTTTTTTCCTAAAATAATGTGACTAATATTAAGCGTGCTAATCTAAACGCATTAACTGATAACACTCATACATTGTGACCGATATTCTGCATGATTACAATCTGGATGTGCAAACACTCTACCCCATGTAAATTTTCTCTAAATTAAAGTGGATGCAATCCGTGATTGTAGACTTGAATGAGCCGCTCTATCCTTAAATGAGATAACGATTTCGCCACCTGACTCTTTACTCACTGAGTGCATGGTGACACAATAAGCACCACGCGAATTCGACAATAATTCTAGGAATACGATCTGATTTATTTACTGAGTTACGCAGAAATTTCCAAATTATCACTTTTTTTGCTCTCTAACGTCGCTAACTACTGACATTACTATCAGGTTCTCTCCTCCTACACCTGATGCAGAGCGGTAGGATCCAACGTGGATCGCATATGCCACGCCTCTATGTGATTTTTATGCCAAAGAAAGTTAAGCACCAATGCTACCAAGTTAAGAGAACCGTCAAAATCTCCACTGAGAACACTGATCCCGTTTGTGTCCTCCCTGCAGCATGTTTTTGCATCATTTTTTGACAATTTTATGAAAAGTTCAAGTTTCTTCAAGTGCTTTGATAAATAATTTCGATAGAGGTTTATTGATGCAATTTTATTGCATGATCATATAATTGTGTTGTTCACTCTGCATCCAATTACGTTTATTCTACATAAACTGGTCGGCATACGACGTGCCATCGCTTCAATTAAGGCCGTTCATCGTGCCATCTATAACATTTTATTCACACGATTTAATAGCCAAAAAGTAGTCCCTTTTTACGGGTTTTTTAATCTTTATTCTTTATTTTATATTATACTTTTATTCTTTTTCTTCCCCACTGACGAAACATCTTCCTCACCACCAACCTTTTTTCATCACCTTCCCTGTCCCATTCTATATTTAGCATCACTTTTTCTCTTGATTACACACCAAGACTGACAAAAAGCTGATCACAAGACTGGAAAAATGAACCACAATACACTACGAGTAAGCCTAGTAAATGGTTTAAGCTCTGTAGTTTATGACCTAACATGCGTAAGTGGGACACCGACGGCAAATTATTCGCGGTGGGTACGTTACGTCATCGCCATAAATTGATTTAATTCATGAAAAATAACCGAAAGACAAAACCATCGTAAAGGCAAATAAAACCCCCAATATTTAAATTCGACTACGATACAAATAATTTGCACGTTACTACCGTATATCAGCATAATAAGTTAGACGTCGAATATAGCTACCGATTTATGAGAGTCATAAATTGCTGATGAGTGGCAATTTGGCTTACTACGTAATAGCCCGCATGTAATAATTAACTGGGAGATTCCGAAAATAAAACTATTACACATAATAACTGTACCCCAATCCAATTTAAAAACGATTGCGAACCTTTACCAGAAATACGGATTCAAAATAAAATACCTATGTGCGATACTTGAAAACAAACCACCACACACGCAGAGGTGAATTTATGATATTATCACCTTAAGGTTGGAGCTGTGTGCAAAAGAAGAACGCTCACGGCTCCAGTTCCACCCATTATGACGGTTCCTTCTGCATCGCTTGTCGTCTAATTAACCTTAAAGGCGTTGCAAGGGGCTTGGAACATGAAGTAGGCACCCTTAAACTCATTCCATCCCTAAGGAAACAACAACAGAAATCCTCCAACTTCAGCACGCCCTAAGACGATATCATCCATGGGCCTCCTCCTCCTGAGGAAACCAATTCTTGGCCCTTAGCGACGTCTTTCCCCTCTCTGCCCGAAGAAACCCACTCACCCAACTCACCCTCTTTCATCGCTCGACCCCCCAAGTAAATACGCACCCGTGTATCAAAACTAACGCGCAACGCCATCACAAACGCATTAGTAAATTCTCCCATTTACAGAGACCCAGGCCGCAAGCCATCTCCATTATTTATTCTCCGGAAAAAGTAAATGAACTTGTGCCCAAGCAAAGGGTAAGGGAAAGACTTTGAATGCTCCCGGCTAACTACGCAAATTAATAGCGGACTCACACCACGAAGGCAAGAAAGCAAGCATGAGCACCAAAGGTGCAGTTCCTTGGAGAACAGAGGGTTGGATGCGAAAGAGAAGGAGGTATTGTACGAGAGGAAACTACAGTAATAAAACTTATGAGATATTAAGAGAATGAAGGAATGAGAGAATGTAATTATCGCAGCTAAAGCATCGATAATACCTCAATAACATTCCCCTTTGGAGTAGACAGCATCAATATGGGTCGATAACCATAAGATTAGTTTTTGTCGCGCTTCACTTCATTCCCTTATCAGCTAACGCCTACATATTTGCGTAATTCTTCTCTTTTACACCCTTAACATTTGGCTCCATCATGCGAGTCATCCCTTTTCCGTTCTCCCCCGTTCTCCCATTTGTCCGGCCAAAATTGTCTTCATCATGCTATTATGTTTCAGAGTAAAGAGCAGGAGCTAAATATATCAAGAAGCACATATCTTCAATTCGAAAAATATACAAAATATCGGTAAGTGAGGAAATGAATGATGCTGGAGAGGTATATTAAACAGCCTTATGGTAGAGGACTACATCATTTTTATTAGCAGATATGGCTTACCAGGTGTGTATTTTCTAATAACATTCCACCGATCAGAATTAAGGGCAAAAAATATCTGAAATGAGTTGATCCTCCCTTCATGTGCCTGCTTTACCATAAATTATCAAAGAAATAATGCTCAATATAAAATGTTAAAAAAGAAAGGTTATGAAGCGATTTTACACTTCGAAATCATTTTTAACTAAATGTGTTGAATCACGCCTAGTTTATCTGGCGAGAGGACGGAAAAAAAAAATAATTTTTAATTCCTTTAGCGCGTCATATTTCTCTAGCCCCTGCTAAATGTATCATTTATCTTAATGCTCAACCCTAAAAGAGAGGAGAGGCTTGATTAATCAGGTCTCACTCAGAAGCTAGCGTGACTTGAAGAAAGTGTATGTACAAGTCACGACAAATGAAAAAAATAAGATTTGATAATACAATGTGATTATGTGGTATGAGAAGAACTGGCGAGATCTTGCATGAAATTACACGTCAGAAATACTCCGCTTCACGGCGACACTAATCCGCAACCCTAAGGCAGGCACTGTCGCAAGGGAGCGTATTCTATAAGGTTAATCAAGCGGAAGAGAAAAAGGTTCAAATGATGAATAAAGTACCTTTATTCACGAAGAAAATTCGAAAAGGGAATAGTAGGGAAGGAAGCAGAATATAAGAGACGCTACGAGAACTAAGAGAAAAGGACAAAGGGAGTGAAAAATAAGGAAAACAAAAATGCACCAATTACGCCAAGCCAAGAGATGCACCACCTGCATCACTTAATTTCCTGTGAGGACATTAATAAAGTATCGTTATCAGCACCTGTCAAAATTACACCTAGGTACAAATTCAACCAGAAAATATATACCTAATGCGTATTAGTTAACAAATATCGCAAGATATTTCGAGTAAGTACCATATTTTCAAAACGTTTCATTTGCTCAGGGAAATAGAGACACTTGATCTTTGCAATAAAACGGTATTAAAATGACCTGTATACTAGCTACCACTGCTAGAATCCAAAGTACTGCATACATTTTCTTATATTTCAGCGCAGTTACTTTTTCCTATTCTCAAAGTGCATACGAATTCAGCATTCGAAAGGGTCATAACTCTCTAATTTTCATTCAACTTACAATTTAATTCACACTCTGGGATAGTCAACTGCAGAATAAATACAATATGTACTGCATTTGACTGTACTGCATGTTCAGAAAAGCTCAAATTCAGTACATCTAGAGAAAAGGAAATTCGAGGTCGCTTGGTCACATTTAAGTAGCGATGTATCTCGTTATACGTTTCGCAGCCGCAGGCATTTACAGAGCGCTGTAAAAAAAACGCATAATTTCTGCATTGCCGCAGAATATTCCTGCGAAATAAAAGTACGGTAGATATTTTTCGATTCAAGTAGGATGCAGTAGAGTTTCGCATGTCCATATATTATTTACTAACTAAAGGAGATATAGTAAATAACAAATGAAGATTAATATCCACAAAGCCGTAACCATAAGGGGGGAATATGAATAAAAAATGGGGGGGAGAGGGGGAAAGAAGGAGTATGTACAAAGTAAGGGAGCTCTCAATCACACGTACAAAATAAAGCATACGGAGAAACTTGAGTGGCAGTAAATGACACATTTGCACACTCACTCACATGCTACGAACAACCGTCACTAAAAATTTGTGGATATTTGTGGCTTTGTAGATATTAATCTTCATTTGTTATTTATTACAGCTGTAGATACGTTCTTGTCAGAGATATACACATGAGCATATCATTACATTGAGAGAATATGAAAATTTTAAACGTACAAGGGCTTGATATGTGAACCGCAAAGGCGGGCCCTAGGCCACCAGTGAACCCTTAGTGACATAACAGAAAGTAATTCTTAATTCCACTTCTTGCGACACTCGTTCCAGCATATCACGATCTATAGCAGCGACTACATGCTCGATCCTTTTCTCGTATTATCTTTCTATAGCCGCTATTACCCGATGCTCCTTATAAAAAAAGCAAACATTGATCATCACTTAATCCACGGATGTGCTACCATTAACCTACGCTACTACAGTGATTATACAAAGCCACTTCAAATCTCCAAAACTATTATGAATCACTCTTTGGACGTTGCGATACATTTTGCCGGCACGAAATGAAGAAATTATCATCCCGGGCGTACTTTCCCCCAGCGGGGAGGCTGAGGTAAGAGAAAAGTGGAAGACAGGAAGGGGGTGAGGGAAGCAGTGACCAAGGACGCTGACCTCTCGAAAGGCAATGAGGATGTAGAATGCGTAATACGCACAGAGAGGTTGGAGGAAGAGATTTCCCGAAGAAAGACACAATTCCTGCAGACGAAGAGACCACCAAACATCTCCACACCCACCCCGCCCAAACCCTCTCTCGCTCAACCTAGAACTGTCAGCTCTCTCTACGGTTAGGCCCCCACTAAAGTGAGAAGAGAACTCTTCCACCTCCCCCCCTTCCCTCCTTTGGTCCACCCAGCCTCCGACTGCGAGGCATTCCACTGCAAACAATCTCCTCCTTCCTGCTCCCTTCCCGCTCCGCAGACCGCAAAGGCGGGCCCTAGGCCACCAACGCTTTCTCTCTCCGCATCCTCTCCCCAAGGAGTTATTTCGTCTTCCTACCCGCTTTGTAAGTCTGGAAAGTGGAAAGGGAAGCCGGGCTAAAGGGGGCCGGCCAAGGAGGAGGCCCAAGTCCGAGTAAAGGCACCGAGGATGCTGCCACGGGTACCATGTTCCCATGAATCTCTTCTCTCCTCGCCTCCTCTCCAAGGACCCTCTTCTCCAAGGGCCGGCAGTCCACCTCCCTCCAAGACCCACGAGCTCCCCCCCTCCCCCACTATCTTCCTCACCCTTTCCAACCCTTCCCCGCGGGCACTCTCACGACCGCTGCCCACCACCATCACCTTCCAGCCCATCGGCCTCCCCCGAGCGTTTCGAACCCACGGCCAATACCCACTAATGAATCTTCCCACTCCCTTTCATTGTTCCTCCTTTCGTTCTCGTCCCTCTCCTTCCTCCGACCCTTCCCGCCACTCCCACAATTTCCATATTACAACCGATCATTACCATACAGTATTCCCTCGGAAACGTACCTATGCCGGGCTATTTAGTCCTTTCCACCATATAGTCTCCTCCCGTAGCTCTTTTATGATTCCCTTGCGTACCTCTCGCTTCCTCGCATGCTCTCTCCATCTCCTTTTACCCACCCTCCTCGCACCGCCAATGCCCTCCCCCTCCCTGCTCCTTTGTAAGCGTCAGCAGAGGGTAAACACTCGTCATTATGAGGGCCTGGGTGAAGTGAAGGTCAACGGAGAGCACGTGAGGCGTGGGTGAAAGAGGGGGGTGAGGGTTAATACATCGCTTACAAATTGATGTTTGCCCGCTCTCTCCGCGTTTTCTTTCCTCTAATTTCCTATGCGATAAACCAATCTCGCCGCCGGGGGAATCAGATCTCCCAGGCGCGCTGCGCAAATACATCGTCTGCCCTCCCTCGCGCTATTTCTCGCGTGGCTCTCATTTCGTGTGCTCAACTGGAACCTAAATTTATGGTGGGCGAGAGGATATTTTCCCCTCCATCAACAAGGCCAGCCGTCGGCGGGCAAAGGCTCACCTGAGAAATAAAGCTCGTGCCTGGATGCGAAACAAGCACCTCGTATGAAAAGTTAACCTGTCTTCTCAAGTACCACTGCAATACAGATCATCCATTCACGACGTGCTCGTAACGTTTGTGGCAAGAAGTTTGAACGACACGTTTCGCGATCATCGAATCACAACGCTCTCATTTTGTTTTTCTCTTTGTATTTAATAATCATAGGAATTGGAAATCCCGGGCAAGAGCCTTTCTGGACACCCCCATCGATTTTCTGCGATTCGATTTTCTGATTGCCAGAAAACCTCGATTCGATATTCTGCTTGTCAGAACTTCGTAGGAAATCGCAGGTGGCCCAGGGAAAGGAACTGGCCTCCCTACCCTGAATGTGTGAATTTCACACGCCATTGGCTCAGTACGGTGCGAGCTCTACTCTCACTTATCAAAAACAACCTGCGGGTTGAATCACTGAGTGAGGAATTGGCGTCAAATACGTATAAGGCTCTTCCTGAGGCAATTATATGAAATTATCCATTATTAAGATTATTATCCACAAATTGTTATGATTCCCTAGGTGTCTCTTAATTATTTACATTAGAGGTTAACTACATCCTAAGTCCCCATTGAATAGGAGTACCGTTGACTCAAATAGGAAAAGAGTATAAACCATACCATACCATAAGAGATAACCATATTCCTTGAGACTAGTACAGTCCTCCAATTAGTAAGACGGTAAAGAACGTGAAAACTAAGGTAAAGGTACAAGAGGCCATTTAACCAGGCCAGGTTAACTTCTGACTCCCAGCAGATTTTCAGAAAGACAAAAAGTATCCGACTCCGCTGATCATCACGTTTCAGCTACCACTATTTAGCGTGATTCCCGAACCAAACATCCTCTATACGACTTTTAGGAAGCCCTGTAAATATATAATACGCAAAAGGACCCGAAAAATAAATTGTAATACCTCCTTCCTACAAAAAATATAAAATGGGCAGTAAAATAATCCACGAGCCATCCATAAATATGCTGTTTCACAAAATAAATTCAAATCTCTTTCCCAGATACAAAATAATACAAAATAATTTCCAGTGATGATTAAATCTCTGTTCCACACGAATATCAATTGATTTCCACCAAATTAAGTTACTCTAAAGAAACGTTAAGATTTCATATCTTAGTATAATGTCCATGCAAGTTTAAAATTTTTAACCATACCTATGTGTTTACTTTAAATCAAAGAGAATAATATGCCAAGAAAAGCGTATTAAAATACGTCACCTTTCCGCAATGGCTTGTATTTCTAATAGCAGATATGCACCACCTACCTGAAAAAGAAATGAAAAATTATATTAAATCTTAGATAATAAATACCTGGGAATTATTATTTGTAATTTAAACCATATTGTTAATTAAAATCATGAAGTATGATAAACATCACTTATTTTTTCCTCGACAAGGGCACAACGTTGACCTTTAGGTCAAACTTTTAATGCAATTTAGCTCTCGGAAAATGACAATTCCCCTCCTTTAACAAAAAACGAGTGCAACTACTTGAGCTACGTCGCAGTGATGCCAGTACTGATGGGAATGAAACGCAAACCCATTCCTTATTCTGCAGTCGTCAAGAGCACACCGGTGAACCAATCAAAGCTCCACACTTCAGTAAACCGGACTGATTGGAACGGCACTCCATTGGAAAAGGCCATATCCTTCGTGTGCAGAAGAACGTGATTTGCCAATCCGCTATCGAGGAGAGCGAGCGACATTTTAAATTTTAAAGCATTAAATCACGGAGATATCCCGAGGGGCATGATTTCCTCGCTCCACTTATTCCGCCCACGTTTGACTCCCTCGGGAAAGAACTCCAGGGTGACGGGGAATCATAATCGCAGACCAAAGCCGGAAAAGAAGCAAGCGCCAATCCTGCTTGCCCGACGGAACTTGCGGACGTCGAGAGAAGAATTTCTGCGCGGGGGACAGCTGCAAAGAGACGCAAATGGACGTCTCCATGGAGACTGCACGCCTCCTCCTGCCCTTCACTTATTTTTGCCATCTTTCTTTCGGAGCAAAATGAATTATGCCGGCGAGTTCTCAACGGGAACAGTCCAAGAGACCGCATTTCACGGTCTTCCGAAAGGTCACAGCTATAGCGTACGAGTGCCTTTTTTGAATATGTATGGTGACTTTTTGCAGTTCTATACGAATCGGAAAATTTCTGGCGTTTGGGAGGAAGCACAAAGAGCATGCTGATCATAAAATAAGACTTAATTTGGGAATGTACCTATACAAGAATTATATTCTTCAACGGGACCGCAGGATTCAAATTAATGAAAAAAGTATATGATAGTTGACAACCTATTAAAAATGGCGCAGATAAAAAAGAACACATCGCAAATTTTCAAGTAACGGTATAGATACATGTAGCAGTTCTTTTATACGCGGTAACAGCTTCCATTTGAGCAGGTAGAACTGTGCCTACCGCTCCAACAAAAACGATTAACGGAACATGTTCACACTAAGGAATAATGGGCAATGGGCATCGGCTGGCGAGTGCTGATTACGAGTGAGTTCGATTGCATACGGAGTTGCTCAGAAGAAACTAATTGGTGACGCGAGTTACTAACCAGTCAATAATGTACGAGTCACCTCCTGTGTGGTGTAAAGGGATGTCTTACATTGTCGACGCTACCGGTTAGCGACCCGTCACCTAACGATCACCTACCAGTTCGTGATCAGTAGTCAGTGACTTGACCGCAGAGCCACCTGCGCTACCAGTACAAAACCCTTCCAGAGGCAGTTGATCATTTTGCAGTCCTATTACTATGAAATGCTCTACAAAAGCCAGCAGGTCCTAAAGCACTCCTTTATCATTCAATAAAGTGAATTAAACCATCAGCTGACGATACCGCTCTTTTGCCGGCATAAAAATTCAACAGACTTTATTCCTGCCTATGTATGGGTGTATAAGGAAAGGCTTTACTACCCTTCTACTGATTTAGCTTCATGTATTTATGTGCGAGTCAGTTCAGGAACTAGTAACTTTCTGATTAGTGATTCAAGTTTCTAACCAGTTTAGTTTCTTTTGAGAGCCGAATAAGACTATAAAAACCCAAGACATCTTCGAAGTGCGGCTCCATGTGACCGCATAACCACAGCTATGCTCCAACGGAAACAACGAAACCACGATGAGATTTAAGGTACACCCACGTCACCTAGCGAAGGAAAGTAAATTTAACGACTAAAAGAAAACTCTACGAGGAGAGGGGGGATGTCTCAAGGACACGATAAGGATGAACCTTAGCAAGGGGAGGGGGGGGGGGGGGGGAGGAAATCTGTCCAGAGAAAGAGTTCAGAGATAACCCGAGAGAATAACATTCCTATCTGGAAGAGAAGCGATGATCAGGAGAGGAGGGAGAGAAGGAAAAGAGGCGGCGCGTGTAAGACGGAGGGCGATAGAGACAAAGGGATGCTGGGAGAGGAAGATGGCGAGAGAGGAGGAGATAGAAGACAAAAGCGGAGACTAAGATTGGAGCTGAGGAGATAACGAGAGATAAGAGTGAGAATGAGCTAACCACTTCTTCCCATGGAGCAAGTGAGAGTGTGTGGCAAGAGAAAGGAGGAGCGATAGAGGAAGAGGCCAAAGGTTAGTAAGGACAGGAAATAAATCATGGGTCTGCGGATGAACCATGATTCAGCGAGGCGATGAAGGAAAACCGAAGAGAACATTTTGTTTCGACGCGTATGATCGCTAAGGACTAAAAGAGAAACCTTTTAAGAAAATTAAACTATTATCTAGACTAGTTCTCTATAACGATCTCCTATTTAATCGGCACTCTCCGACGTGATATCAAATCGGATCACGGTAGATATATACTGATGCCATTCTGCTATATAATTAGGCATGTCAAGGAATGAGGAAGCGAATGATCATAGCCTTCAACAAGCTACCAAAAGCGAGTTTACAAATTTTTTTTCCATTTCCGTCCTAAGCATCAATAATAAAGGATTGCTTTAAGATTTTTTACGGCATGGGATATCCTGTGGTTAACTGCGTAGAGGGCTTGGGAATAGATGATAAGGCCAATGACTGTAGGTAACTGATATATTTATCAGATTTTGGACTTTTTATAGGAAGTTAACTGACTCACCTTGCTTGTCATCGACGAAAATTGAAAATTTTCTTCTTACACAACTGCGTCACCGCCAATTACACAAGGAATGCCTTTCACTACGGCATTTCACTGGTGGAGATTCAATGTGGCTTTATAACGTCAGTGGAGCTGACAACATATAATGAGACCACTGAGGTTATACCTCAATGAATGAGACACTGTGAAAGCGGTATTTTGAATATTCCAGTATATATTGTCCTTTACAGAGATTAATCACATCACGATATATTCAAATGAGGTATCTAATTGAATTTTGAGCTGACATCAGGGCATATTGCATCAACTTGAAACGTTGTCTTCATCTGTACCTAACTAATATTTCGTGAACGAGAAGTACGGGTTAGCAGGAGTTTCTTACTTCCTACCTTTCATGAACTCATACAGACAAAAAAATATTCTCGCTATCGAGATATGTCACGGTCAAACTAACCAACATATGCTGTTTAGCATATGAGTCATACATGAATCAGAGACGTATGTTTCGTAATTTTTGTCGCCGCTCCAGAAATACTGATTAAGCGCTGTGTACCCGTGGTCTTTTCATTTCATGCATCAACCTTTTTCTGCAAATCGTCATTGACAAACAAACATTTCTGAGAATTCACGTCAACCAAACTGGAGATGCAGTTTAAAATTACAATATAACATATTCAAAACCTTTACTGAATAATAATTCGATAAATTACAACAAATATGCCATGCACAGATAACAGAATAGCGGAACGGAAGCTGCTCACCCACTTAACGAACAGGGTTCCCGAAGGCTTTAATTGCCTGCGAGAGCCAAAGGAACTTGCACTCCGGTGGAGAGTAAAATTATATGTATAATAGGATTACCTTTAATCCCTTCTGGCAATTAATAAAGTGAGCGAAGGGAGCAGTGAAGCACACAAAGGGGGAAGAGGATTTGGAAGAGGGAGACAGCGTCATGTTGGCGACGAGACGGTGACGAGGTGCACAACTCGGGGTGTGTCTTCAAAGATGGATTATTTCTTCCAGGACAAATTATGTAGTTCTCAATAAAAGTGGCCACTACGGGTCATGCTTACTTTCAAATAGCATTGCTTTCTTAGGATACCATTCCTCTCAATCGCCCTTATCATAAAAAATTTCTGCACCCACCTTCTTCATTTGCAATCATCTCTTCACAGTGACTTTGTGAGAGGACCATAAAACGCCGCGTCACATTTAGTAATCCTTCTCATTTATCTCCAATCAAAATTCATAAATTTAACCCATTATTTATCTGTTTTTTTACTATTAGGTTGAATTGAACACAATATTTGGAGCCGATTTGTACTGCCACAAAGATATTATTTCCCTCTAAAAAAATAAGTAAATCTTATAAGGCAACTTATGTAGATAAAATCAATATCACTGATTTAAATAGAGGAAATGAGTGGCTAATTGAGAATCGACCATCCTCACTGTTCCTCCTCTAGAACTAGTATACAAAGCGTAAATACGCAGAGAGTAAGTTTCAAAAGAGTCATTTAGTAGGAAGTGTGTGTGCCAAAGATTCTTGTCGGCATGAGGCGTCAATGCCACTCCTATCATAATAGAAGCAAACCAGGAGAAAAAAAAACAAATCACGACCAACCACCACCAATTAGTTCCACTTAAGACGAAAAAACATTCGTCCGGGCAGGAAGCGTAATCTGCTTTTAAACGATTTCGGTTGAAGGAGCCGTTATCGCGGTGACTCACTCTCAAGAACATTCTCCAGTCTTTGGTGGCGCACGGCTACCACCAAGAATGACCCCTCGTAATGGCGTGCGAGAGGAGAGAGAATGAGAAGGGTGGAGGGCGAATGGGAACGTGGACAGAAAGGGAAAGGATGTCGGGTCCATCGAATCCAGATGTGGAGGGGAGTGATGAGATGGGAAGAGGGGGAAGATAGAACAATCTTCGAATGGGGGAGAGACGCAGAGGGGAGAGTGAAACAGATAATGGGGGATAGGATGTGGTCCGAGGGATTCGCAAGGTGGGCGAGTTTTTAGGAAGGCTGCACACACTCGTCCCTTGAGGTCCAGGATTCATTTCGCTCTCTCGCAGTAACTTAGCAGAACCTCAGGAACGATGTTGTCACGAAGTACACCGATACTTACGCAACCATTTTAAATGACTTGTACAAGCCCATCCAATTCTTTACACACAAAAGAGGATGAAAAGCGAAAGTTATTTTGCCTATCCATCGTAAACATTGCAGGCGATATCGCATTATTTCAATTCCTGGCGGTGAATAGGAAAAGTACACAGAACAGGCGCCTATTGGTTGCATGGATATCCATAATTCAAATGATCCACCGAAAGTAAGGATGATGGTCGCTGGTCCAATTCCTTTTAGTTTTCACACCAACTGACATTCATTGCGATCGCTTCGTTGCGGTAATTTCATTGCGATCGTTTTGTCTCATCTTCGACACTTAATTTTAGTGTTGCGGAATAAATTAAAATCTAATAGTGTGCATAACAACATTTTGATCTGTGCAGCATTTGAAACTAGCGGGCATCACCATAGTTCCACGTATTCTACCTCACCGCTTTAACAAATAGCGATAAAGGCCACATCGATAATTCGACCATACACGTCAAGCGTCTTATGTTTTAGGCATTCAATCCGAGGAGTCGGTTGATTCATCATCAACGGCTTCTAAAATTGTATCCGCGCTACAGGACCTCAAACCGGAAGGAAAGGTACCCGGATGGAAGTAAACAGGTAAAGAGGAAAGGTAAAGAGAAAGGCGAAGAAAACCCGGCGTCGACATTTTGCTCTTAATGAAAGTCGCTAAGGGGACTATGAACAACGTCCCATCCGACGGAATGAGTTCTGAACTAGAAAATTCATCAAAAAGCATTCGAGTATGGGCCAGTTTCCCAGCGAAAACTGGAACCATTGAAACCATATTTTCCTTACGGGATTCAAGCCAAGGTCTTCGGGGTGGGAGGCAAGTACTCTAAGCACTACTCAAACCCTCTCCCTATCACCAACACGGTTGATTCAGTTCCGAACAGACGATATTGAGCAGTTATGCCATCCAAACGCGATTCGGTTCGGCAACGAGGACAGCCTCAGGTTATCTCTCGTAATTTATAACTTCGAACAATAAACAACAAAAATACTTCTCCGAGAACATTGCTAGCCGGTGAGAAAATGTTTGAAGCACTCATTGAGATAACACAATTTACTACTCGTTTTAGAGAACATTGATCCACTTAGTGTCAAGTTATGAAATTAAAATTGGAGACTTTTATGATAGTTTACCTACCTTTCATAAGAGATCGAAGTAAACAGGCAATATGTACCAATTAATATCCATTTCACTGGGTAATATCGTAATTAAGAAAGACTAGTGTAATAAAAGTTTCGTTCTCCGCATGGAAGGTACTCAATTTCAAAAACACCAGGCATATAAATGCCAACGGGCAATCTAGTACACCTGTAAATAGCCTTTAACTGTTTGAACTTTTACCTAGAGCTCCCCTTCAAGTTTCTGCAAATACTGCATACTTATCACAGTGAATTGGTAACACATTTACTCAAAGTATAACCGATTCAGAAAGTTTTCATTACTTTGGTAACAAGCAACCTATAGTAGAGGTATGCACTTCTGGGAGTGTTTCTGTCCCCAGCCAAATACCCTGAAGTACCCTTAATGACGCATCATTATAACTTTAGATTATAGGTACATTGTCACCGAACCGCTGATAAGTGTAAACGCTGGGGTAAAGGAACACGATCTTATATATCCAAACCTCCACCCTCCTTGGACGGATTGTGAGCAAATGTGGATAAGAACCTAGGGGAGACCTTTTGGGGGAGAATGGGCGTGGGAGAGAACGGGAACCCTCAGCTGCAGACATAGACTCGATTGTCAGTTTTGGAATTGCTGGTTCTCATGGCATGGGATTAGGAAGAGTTGAGAAGAAGGTCGAGGATGTGTTGGCGTTGGGAATGAGCAAGCGATGGTTGCCAATGGGAAAAAAATGGGGAGTCGGCGAGCACGGTTTTACCTCCCAATCCAGACTAAACAAATAAACTTTCCTCCCTTCAATAATATCTGCTTGACCCAAAACCTTAATTAAATCACGCGTCATTCATTAAAATATTCCATTCAGCCACTCTTTCATCCTGTTACAAAGTAATCCATAAAAATTCCTTCCAAAATAAACCCAAACCTCATCCAAATTTCCACTGCAACTTCCCAACCGCGACCAGAAAGGGTATTAGGCCCGGTAAGGCGAAATAGATCTACTCACCGAAGTACCGAAGTTTCCAACACAGTAAGGAGGAAGTGAGCGAGTCAAAGGGGATAGCGTATGTAGTGTGCCGGCTGGAAATAGGAAATGGCTAAACATATTAGAAATGGAGGAAAACCATGCCATGAGGTGGGAGTCAAAAATACGAATGATCATTTTTTAGTGATGACACCATGAGAAACCCTTACGAGAATGGTTTCACCGCCAGAAGAGGAGAAAACGTCGAACATCGACAAGGAAGTTTTAGAAGGAGCGACTGCCATGACGTTACCTAAACTGTTCTTTAGTTCGGATACCGCTATACTTCAGAAGATAATAAGTATATTCTTGGTGTACAGCACACAGCATTAAAATACATCACGATATTAGGGCTGCATAAATTTATAAACGCGAAGTTAATTTTTAAGAATTGAATGGCAATCGGTTGGATAACTAAAATCAACAATTCAACGAAAATCGATACCGTATTTCGATTAATTAACAGACAGATTTAAGTATAGGAAATGGTTTTAGGCGTAACATGGAACGAAACTGGTAGCGTTTAAATTATGAATATCCATATTGAAAATATCCCTAGGTAAAAATACACACTTTTAATCACCGACCCAGCTTTCAGCAACTCAGTGTTATTTTCAACTAAGTTCACCTAGTGATCTTTTCAATAAGGACAGATCTAAGGACTCAGGACCTTGTGTTTCACCGGCGGCTCCTTTGCGAAACATGGGAACTCGACTTTCCTAAAATCTTGGTGGGAAAATGGCAAAAGGTAACAGAACACACACGTACGAGTCGTTCAAAACAAGGATTCTTCGGGCAAAAACCTCAGCCCCCCCTCCATCGACTACGAGAAACTCAAAAGGGCACGAGATTGAGGATGACAGTGTGAGTGGGGGAGGGAGGGTGGTTAAGTCCTTTCCACGTGGGAGGATCCAGAGCTGGGAGAAGGGCGCTTCCGAATGAGAAATAAATAAGGCTATTAAAAAAGGCGGGCGCACATGGATTAGATTAGATCGTTATCGAAGCAAGCCGACCAACAATCTGGGCGGATGGCTGGAATTCTATCCCCGAAGCTTATTTAAGATGGGGTGGCAGCCGAGCGGAAAAATGGACGGAGCCATAGGGTGGGATGAGTGGACTCGTTCTGAGGTTCCCCATTATCCTGTGCAATCCGAACGGGACGGAGAAAATTGACGCCATTGTTGATTTTGATTCGGTTCGTCCGTCCCCGGGTTAAGGTGGTCGGCTGGTGTTTTCACAGAGACGAGGGGTGCATCGGAAATCAGAGCCCGGAGATTCGACGCGAGATATCAATCGTTTCACGCACGTCAGTCAATATCACGATGCTTCGTCTCCTTCGGGCATAAAGGTGCTTACGTACATCGTTCCCACGCTAAGACCAAGTTATGACCTTATCAGTAAAAATTGCGCTATCAAATAAAAATTAAGTCACTGGCACTTTTTGCTACAATTAATCGAATATAATGACTAAAAGTGTTGACTTGTACACGGAAAAGGGGCAGGAAAGGAATATTACGTTTTACGGAAAAAACTGCTAAGATACTATTCAACCAAAATTATCTAACCGGTTTACATTTTATTCAGAGATATCTTACATCAGACCAGTAATTCCCAACTACGGAGGTAGCTTCCCTGCCACACACCGTCGCGGTACTCGCAGGGTATTACGTCGATGTAGCTTTATTATCGTGTCCGGCTAAGGTAACCAACGGCAGCGGGGTATGCGAACGGAATATTGCTCTAGCAAGTCTAGCGCTCTCATCAAATCGCAGTATTTGCTTTTGAGAGCCGAATAGGGCTCACAGTACAATGCTATTTTCAACTAACAAAACTAATAGAACGGTAAAATTAAATAAATAGTTTCAGGCATTAATTTGTGGAATATATTACACTTACACAGAAAAACTTGAAATAGCCTTGTACACTCCGTGTATTACTACTACCGACCAAAGTTTCAACGGATCACCGTCATTTCTCACTGCAGTACTTTTCAAGTTTTTCGTTCTTTTCCAACAGTAAATAATCCTAGATCAATGGCATTACTTTTCAAAAATCCCTCTGTATGTTGAAAATCAAATACCACTTCTCATGATATGGAAAAATTCAACCATGGTGCTTCTATTTATTAACAAATATTCCAATTAATTCCACTTCTAAGTCAGCTTTAATAAAAATTAGATGTTTGTTTGTCGTTCTATTACTTCAAACGTCATGAGAGATTATTGCAAAAGCTACTTCACCACATTTTGGTTCCGAGAAATTACCTACTTACGTAGGTTACAACAGCATATAAATTTTTTAATCGTAATCACGATAAGTACGAGACAAATTATTCGAATTTAACGTTGAGAGTAACTGGGATGACAGAACTTGAGTCAAAGCTCGACATTAAGCAAAACCTATTACATCATATGCGACTACATTTTCAAATTAGGAGCTACTTGCTCTGATTAAGAAGGTCCAAATAAGTAGATTCACGTGAGAAAGAATAATTACCTTATATAGATAGTTTGAAGGGGTGACAGTGACCAACAAACCGCGTAACCCAGCAAATATGGTCATTGGCGGCGGAGGCATAAATGGTATTACATTGCGATAGCCAGCGCTCCTTTGTACTGATGTCGCGTAAAGGGATCGCCAAAATGGAAGAAATGTTTAACAGAAAGCTTATTTGAACAAGCTCTGACGGTGGAGCGATTTCGGCTCCCATTCCAAGGAAGGGAGAGAGATGCCCTTAACAGGCGTGACTCACCGAGGGACTCGCCTTGGGACAAGACAGAGATCGTCCCATATAAGACTAAAAAGGGCGACAAGAAAGGCGTAGACACCAATGAAGTAATGCCCACCACGGGAAATGTTTGATTATATTACAATTACAACATACACATAAACATATACGTGAAATAATTGATCAAGCTAATCGTAAACTGGGTTTCATTAAAAGAGTATTGGGTAAATGTGACGATCATGTACGAGAAATCAGCTACTTTTCCCTTGTTAGACCTCATTTGGAATATGCTGCCAGTGTAGGGATCCCTACGAAAACGGTCTAAGTAATGAACTTGAACGTGTATAGCGAAGATCGGCAAGATTTGTAAAGGGACGATACGATAACTATATTAGCGTAACCAGTCTATTAAATGAATTGAAATGGGAATCATTGTCAGATCGCAGGTTGAAATTTAGACTTAATCTCTTAAACAAATTCCAAGGCAATATTTTCAGTGATGATGTTAAAAATATTTTACGAACCCTAACTTACTATGGCAGACTGGACCATAATCATAAAATTAGAGAAATTGATTGCCGAACTGACCGATTCAAAATTTCCTTTTTCCCTCGCACAATTAGAGATACGAATAACGGTAAATATGTCCTATCGGAGAGTAGCAATGAATAGCATTGGTAGCTGCATGTTGGTATGAGTACTTAAAGCTAACCCTACTAACAGAATGTTTTTGCATGTTTTCTTTGCAATTTCTATCTTTTTTAAATAGTGTAGTTCTGACTATTATATTAATACTATTCCTTTTTTATGCATGATATGTAGTGCATGTTTGGTGAGCAATCACCCCCTGCCACACACCCTTGTGGTGGCTTGCAGGGTATTATGTAGATGTAGATACATGTAGATATTTCCTCTCCGACATCATTCTCTTTGAATATTTGGCTTCTATATCCTCGCTTTTCGTCCCGATCTCGAAAGTTATTTGGAAGCGTCCTTTGGAAGAAAAAGTCTAAAGAAGTTTAACGTTTCCCAAAAAAAGTAATGATAAGAATGCAATCCTTCATATTGCTATACTCTCGCGATAAATAATTCCTTAGGAGACATTAGGAGCATAATAAATCAGAGACAGAGAAAAACGGAACAGAGACTTAAGATTTTTTTTTGCATCCGGACTATTCTGTTGGTCCATATACCCCTGGGATCCCAATAGGCCTTTGCCTGTCATCAGGTATCCCAGGGAGGAAACAACAGAGATAGGCAAACATCCATGCCCTGTGAGGAGAAAAAACCCACCCAGGCGGGACTCGAACCCACGACCCCAGGATCAGCAGGCGAGGACTCTCCACCGGGCCGGCGAGGTGAAGTCCTCGCCCGCAAAAAAAAAATTGAAACTTAAATTCAAACAAAACGACAGTATTCTCTCAATCATTATCCACAAAAGCATAAAGTAACATTTCTGCGTCAACTCTTTAAGCGTGAACATCAGCAAAAGTGTCACAGATGAAACAGTTTCATTCTGGTGCGAAATATGAATTGTAAGCTATCCACTAATAACGGATACGCATGAGCCAGAAAAAAATCGTTCAATTTCCCTTCTAACCTAGCCGGAAATATGCTATACTACATTAGAAAAGATCACTCCTTTGAAAGCATTAGAGGAAATTATTATAAATCATTACACTCAACAAGAAACAAAATTGCAATGACATTAAAATTAATTCAAATCGAAATTTGCATTGTTAGATTAATGATTCCTTGGGATGATTGAAAGAAGAAAAGAATAATAAATCAAACATGAGTATCGGTGACGTTGAAGATTGGGAAAGAGCGTCAGCTAAACATATAGCATGCTTTTAATAAATTTAATGTCAGCAGCATCATCGGCGTCCAAATCGCAATTGCACAACAAACGAAGAGGAATCGAAATGAGGTAAAACATGGAGTTTTACAACAAATTATAATAATGCCGATCTGTCATAATGTTCCACGCTACCAACTTCTCATCGGCTTTTAACCATTCAGACTGAAAATCGAAGCCTAAACCCATCGCTAATAACCGACAATACTCGCAAAACGGTCCTTGTCCACTCCCACGCATCAATTACAAAGAGCAGACAAATTCAATTTGGACCAAGCGATGAAAGTGAGCGATGAAGGGAAAGAGGTTACTATTAGCTCGCAAACCATGCGAGCAAGCAGTTACGTCACAAAAAGGAATAGCATTTTTACGAAGGATAATAAGAATTTAAGAGACTTCGAAATACTCGTCCCTTGGAAAGTACTGGATACAAACGACTGCAAGTAGCACGCACTGTGCACAAATTAGTATCGGATCCCATAATGTTGTCATTTTACCCAAGAGTCCGGTGTTGTACGGCTCGGCCGTTTTAATTTTCACTCCAAAGGCGAAATAATCTGTTCACGGCGATGTCGCGCGCACGGAAAGGTCAATATAAAAAGGCCCTTCGTGCTCCGTCAAATTTTAGAGGGCGACATGAGATGAATGGTGAAAGGAAAAGGGAGGTTGGTGCGTGGTCACTGCGGATGTGGTGTGCACAACTTTCCAGTAAAACATTCGGGAGCATCATGAAAGCGGCGGGAATTGAATAAATTCATCAGAATGAATACCTACTTCGTGAATAATTAATAATGAACTAAGTTTTCCCATTTAGAATATGGAAAAATAACACGGTCTCTTAACTGCTCGCGAAATGAAAATTTCCTGCGACAGAATTTCTGAGCGAGCGTGACAAGAATGTGATAATTACGGAGCCGACATCGGACGGCCGAATGTATAGAGCTTCCTTTCTGAACAAAAGGTACAAGAAAATTAAGATGAATACAAGAAGGCATATTTGCGTTCTCCTTGCGCACATTGCTTCTCATGAAAACTCGTGGAATAAAACCTTTGAGGGATGATCTTTAGCAAGCGAAACCCATAAAAACGTAAAATGATTATATGCGACTTTCAGAGTATACCCCTTGCTGATGTGAAGTAGAATTTCTCTCACTTGAACACGAGAATTTAGACGTGTTATAAATTATTAGAGAAATGTTTTGAAAACCTAGTAAAAAAGTAGCAGTGCCCAGATATTCATGGGTTTAACAAAAGGAAAAACTCAATTCATAGTCGCATAGGTTCTCAAAATGAAAGTGAACCAAAATTATAAAGAACGCACCCATTATATTCCATGCATACTAGGTATTTCCATAGTTTAGCAAGGGAGTGTAAGTAAATAAATTAAACTACCCTCTATCACCTTCGTAGCGCACCGCAGTATCATTCATCACGTAATCATGACCGGTCACGGTGGTAGATGCGTCGTAAGTAAAAATGCAAAATTATTTATAGACGAGACTTAATTCAGTTATCCTTATGAATTTCATATATGGCCAATGACCTCGTGCTTCTTCCCCGTCCTCCATAAACTGATTCACTGATCTAACGATTCCTCTTACTTCCTTTCCGTTTCCCACTAATGTCTGCAGGAAGCCCTAATGCTTATAAATAAGTCCGATGCGATCGTGACCTCACGGTATTCCGTGATTTCATTCAGTCACAAATTATTCCCGGCACATATACGTCACTAGTTTGATGGGCTCATATCACCTTCAGCTTCCCCCCTAATGTTTCTAAGGCATCAGGGGGTATAATTTTTTGTATACATCTACATAATACCCTGCAAGCCAACATAAAGGTGTGTGGCAGGGGGTGAATTCTTACCAAACATGCAATACAAGTCATGCATAAAATAGAATTAGTATTAATATATGTCTAAAATACACTATTAAAAAAAATAAAAATAGCAAAGCATACAAAACCATGCTGTTAGTTGGGTTACCTTCAAGTCCTTATGCCAACATGCAACTAACTATGCTATGGATTGATTCACTCGTATCGGACATATTTACCGCTATTCATATCCTTAATTGTACGAGGAGAAAAGGATATTTTGAATCTGTCAGTTCGGCAATCAATTTATATAATTTTGTAATCATGGTCCAGTCTACCATAGCAAGTTGGGGTTCGCAAAATATTTTTAACGCCATCACTGAAAATATTACCTTGGAATTTATTTAAGAGATTAAGCCTAAATTTCAACCTGCAATCTGACAATGATTACCATTTTAATTCATTTAATAGACTGTTTACGCTAGTATAGTTATCGTATCGTCCCTTTACAAATCTTGCCGATCTTCGCTGCACACGTTCAAGTTCGTCAGTTAGAGTATAATTGAAGTAAACGAACTATTGCAAAAGTATTCATGCTTTGGGAAAACTTTACAACGATTCTCTGGTCACGTGAAATAAATGTGGGAATATGTCACGTCCCCCAAATGATATTTACAGCACAACGTCGTCTTATTTTCGTAGTCATTCTTGTTTTGTACTGGCTCTTTCAGGCGACGTTCAAATTGAAAACCTATCCCAGAAGCAAGAAAAATGTGAGATCCAAAGCATGATAATGCATATCAGGCATATGGAACATGAGTGAGATGAGAATCAACAGCCACGTGTACGCTGGCATGATAGATAAATTAACCTTTCCTAGATTCGTGAGTCAACGCCTTCAAAGTCAATGACTGGTCACGGTGATAGATCTGTCAAAAGTAAAAATACAAAATTATTTGTAGGCGAGACTTAATTCAGCTTTCCGTATGAATTTCATATCTGTCCAATGACCTCGTGCTTCCTCCCTGTCCTCCATAAACTGATTCACTAATATAGCGTTTCCTCTTACTTCCTTTCCGTTTCCTGCTAATGTCTGGAGGAAGCCCTAGTGCCTATTAATATGTCTGATGCGATCGTAACCACACAGTATCCCGTGATTTCATTCAGTTAAAAGCTATTCTCGGCACATAAACGTCACTTGCTTAATGCGCTCATATCACCTTCAGCTTCCCCCCTAATGTTTCGCAGGCATGAGGGGGTTTAATTTTGTATTAGAACAGAAGTAAACTAAGTATTGTAAAAGTATTCATCCTTTGGGAAAACTTCAAAACGACTCTCTGGTCACATGAAATAAATGTGGGAATACGTCACGTCCCCCAAATGTTTTTTACAGCACAATGTCGTCTTCTTTTCGTAATTATTCTTGCTGTGTGCTGGCTCTTTCAGGCGACGTTCAAATTTAAACGTATCCCAGAAACAATAAAAATGTGAGACACAAAGTATGATAATGAATATTAGGCATATGGCACATGAGTGAGATGAGAATCAACAGCCACGTGCACGCTGGCATGATAGTGAAATTAACCTTTCCGAGATTCGTGAGTCAACGCCTTCAAAGTTCCCCCACAGAAAAATTGGCGCACATTCCACTATAAATAGTAAGAAATGTGAGGCAAGTCCAATGATGAGAAGAGAGACCGGCATAGTACCATTCCGAAGCCACTATTTAAAATACATAGATTCTCTTCGTTACACCCGTTAAATTATAGGGGATCACTATTTTAAAAAATAATACACGATAGGTGCTAGCTCCTTCACACGTAAGCAAGTTAAATTCGGTGCCATGCAACATTTCAATGGCCAAACACAACATCTGAAATGAAAAGCATTAATGGCTTTATGGCGCTTTTTTCAAACGATTATTAATTCATAAGTGAATTCAGAATCGTTTCCATCGATTGACACGAGAATTCTACATCATTACGCATGCACGACGTGATTGACAAACGGATTAAGTACAGCTCAACGTATTCAATTCTCGAGGCACTTGCGGGCCTCAATATCTAAAGCGTCTGCAGCTGAAAGCAGCCAGTATCTGGCAGTACAAAATATTCTAGATTTTTTCTGTTTTTACACTGCGGCGGGAAATGGATAATAAACGAAGGACTGCATACTTCCGGTCACCCTCTGGCGGTGATTTATAAATAGAAGGCAGGAAGGTAAAATATCTTAAATCCTTTACGACTTTTATTTCGTTAGCACGCCATTAAACTCGCTCCTAAATACCGCCAATAAACACCAATCGGCCGAATCAACGAAAGAATGAATCACAAAATCACACCTCATTCGAACTCGCTACTCCCCAAAGTTGTTATTGGATTATTAAGGTCATATTGGTTTCCGTCCGAGTTGATTAACCAATGTGAAGAAGATTTGATACTTCTTTCAATATTCAGAAAACAGAGGAGTAATATATTATGACACATCCGTCACATTTTAGGTGAGAGAAGGTTTTTAGTAATGCCTTTCACAGGCATTCATTTAACCCTGGAGACCGAAATGAAGGCGATTAGCAAGCTTAGATATTAAATTACAATTGAGATTCTTGGATAAATAGCAATGCCTAAAGGTCGAATATCGCTTCAGAAATTCTCGCGTTCCAAGATTAGACTGCACAGAGACAGAGGACAAAACGGCTTCTGAGATGAAAATAAGGGGCAAGAAATATTCTGCGTCCCTTTACGGCAAAAAAAATACATTTAAACCACTTCATTCATCTGAGGCAGAATATTTTTATCCCTTCGCTAGCACATATTTTCGATAAGTAATAGGCAGGCAACATTATCAAACCGTACATACTACCAAAAGATGACGTGGAATGGCACCGCGATTCCTGAAAGGCTGGTAACCACCAGTAGGAAAAAAAGGTTTAAATGGATAATTTACTCATCAATGAAGTGATTATTAGAATAAATTATTATCTACAGTAAGTGAGCTAAGCATGCCATATAAAAGAATTCGGCCAACTGGGAAAATAAAACAAATTTGAATAAAATGACTCAACGATGCATTTTGCTAGTCACTCACCTGAATTAAAGCGAGTAACTGACTGCGTGGCTCCTTTTCCCAGATAGTGATATCAACATGATTGGCTAAGGGTCCTGAATTAGGTTTAAAGTAACATACTGTGATTTAAATGCAAATTAACCTCGGCTATAGCAGCTTTCACACCTGCCTCCAATCGACGGAATGACTCTGAGCAATCTAAAGCGTACCTAAAGGATATCACGTCGTTAGCTCGTCTTTCTTGCTAATTGGGCAATTTATCATTTAATGGCTTCACTCTAGGAAAAAATACAGGACGAAAACCGCCGACGGACGGAGACTGGCTAATTGCAAAGACTGACTGACGTGCCCGGGGGGAAGAAGGACGCGAAGAAGGGTCGGCGATTTGGCGACGGCGGGGGAGGTGGTCGTCGTCCGGACCGGACAAGCGAGCAGGACGACATAGGATTAACTCTCCCGCTCCCCCACGAACGCAACACGGCCAATCAATCCATCACGGGTTGTGCAACAACGCCATGCTCGAACGTCGCACTTGCATGCATTCAACGGACGGACTGTCCCTCCTCCCCATCCCCCTCCACTTCCTTCAGCATCCCACACCCGCACTCTCGCGACTGCCCGTGTTCTGGCCAAGAGCGACAGTTTGGCGCCCGACAGAATCGAGAGGAGGGAGAGAGGGGGAGGCTCATACGGGGGGGGGAGGGGGGGGGAAGGGAGGCAGGGAACTGAGGCAGATGGAGGGTAATGAGGGTGACCCCGCCGGAGGGAGTAGAGGAAGAGGAGGAGATAGGATACGAGGTGGGAAGGGAGGGGGAGGGAGGATGAAATGAGGTGGGAGGAGAGAGAGAGAGAGAGAGTCACAGAAAGGTCCGTCGGGAGGAGGTCAAGAGACGCGCCCCAAGGCAAAGAGAAAGGAAGGGAAGCTGATGTGTGGGGAGGGGTTGCGACGAGGGCGACCTCGACACACGAGGGATCCTCTCTCTCTCTCGACTCTCGCAGATCGACGGAATGGATAATCGCCTTCATTCGGACGACACTGATCACGAGCGGAATCAGAGGGATGCGCACGCTACTCGGCGTGCTCGCTCACGGCAGGTAACGCCAAGGATTGCATATGCACTTAGTGCTGATTGACGCGTTGCGTATTCCAGCCTCGAGTCAAAGTGCGCGGCCCAGAGTCGAATTTCGACGCCGACATGCTTTTGTACAAGATTTGTAAAGGGACGGAACGATAACCTTACTAGCGTAACCAGTCTATTAAATGAATTAAATTGGGAATCATAGTCAGATCGCAGGTTGAAATTTAGGCTTAATCACATAAACAAATTCCAAGACCATATTTTCAGTGATGATGTTAAAAATATTTTGCAAACCTCAACTTACTACGGTAGACTGGACCATAATCACAGAATTAGAGAAATTGATTGCCGAACTGACAGATTTAAAATGTCCTTTTTTCCTCGTACAATTAGGGATATGAATAACGGTAAATATATCCAATACGAGTGTAGGAATGGATAACATTGGTAGCTGCATGTTGGTATGAGCACTTAAAGCTAATCCAATTAACAGCATGTTTTTGCATGTTTGCTTTGCTATTTTTATCTTTTTTTTAATAGTGAAGTTAGGAACAGTATATCAATACTAATCCTTTTTTATGCATGATATGTAGTGCATGTTTGGTAGGAATTCACCCCCTGCCACACACCTTTATGGTGGCTTGCAGGGTATTAATATGTAGATGGAGACGCTTCCTGAACTACTAGAATTCCCATCCGCAAGAGAATCGGTTTCATTCGGTGGCTTTAGTACTGACTTCCTATGTCGAGGGCTCGGATTCCAATCCCGGAATTGGCAGATATTTTACATTGATATTAGAAACCCCCTTAGTGCTGTGAGGAGGGCATTTCATTACTGCGACCTTCGGATGGGACGTTAAATCGTGTTTTCCATGGCGCCTGTCGTTAAAAGTAGGCTTACGTCGACGCCAGGTTTCACACCATCCTAACTTCTTTCCTAGTCAAATTAGTACCCATATCTAATTAACCACATATTCTAAACGTATTATTAAGTATTATGTAAACCTGCATGTTGGATGAAAAGTGGAATTTGTAGTGGGTCCCGCATGATATTCAATCTCTCATTATGTGGCATCTGTAAACATATAATATGTGCAAATATCTGTAGCTGTTGGTCGCCTCACACGAATAACTACTATGTACTACCGACGCTGGTAAACTTCCTACTCCATGTGGAATTTGAAATAATAGAACCATATATGGATTCAAACCACTGAAGTTAACCACACTTTACCATTGGCAATTAAAAAAAAAATACTTTTCCCAATAGCATAGTTTTTTCAAACGAAATAGCAATACTGCAAGGAATGACCATTTGTCATAGCTCTTTATTTCAGCCTGCAAATTAAGCTATGGCCAAAGTCGGTTTAACTCTGGCTTCCCAAAGGTTTTTCATCCACAACCATCATAGTGATACGGTTTGACTCCGTAACTAACAAGTATCAACGACTCCATTACATTATAGTGCCATTTGCTGATAAAATAGGAATCATTCTTTTTCTGAACGGATGCTAGACTCGTAAGCCACAAGTACGATCCAACCTGCACTTCCATTAGAAATCGTCCCTGGTTGCCTGTCATTCCAAAGTTGATGCGTATGCAGCAGATTCGGAAGGTGGAACTCCGTAGGCATCTTAAAATTGAGGTCTCAAAGGATGGGTTCGGATCTCGGGGAACGAGTGTTGAGTTTTAAGCTAAGTCTTTGGGTTATAGTAGGGAGCTATATAGCCTCATTTGCAAAAGGGCTTAGTAAACCATTAGAACTCCAAGAAAAAAAATAGCATTTTTAATTCAACTTTCAACAATTCACCATCCATACGTACAGTATTTACGTACGTTACTTCGAGAGATTTACTCCAACAGAGTGGCGCTGCGTTGATTCTACATCGAGTTCCCCTAGGAAGACTTTCCTCAGCAATGCTCGTGGTTTCTCACTAGTCCCTGCCCACGTTTCCCGAAGCCCTGCCGCCCCAAAGGTACCCCCCCGTCTCCGGTCCAAAATGGCGCAAATAACCACAGCAGCGTCCTCCCAAAGCAACTGATGCTCACGGAGTCTCCCGAGATAGATTTAATTGTGGTATTTGTCCGCAATCTCTTGCGGCGGAGTGTCGCCCTCGTTCGCTATCTGCAGACCAGGGGTTCGAATGCCCCGGGTGGATTCTAACAATGCACTGTTCTAATTCTAACGCTCGCTCCGAATAGTACTGCAGTGCATTTCCTCCGCAGTCGGACGGATCTTGCGAGCACATTTGTCCCCGGCGTCCGAGACTCGCTTCAGAGTTCTACATTCTAGCTCGGAGCCGCGAACGCAGTCAGAGAGAGCTCTCGGAAAGGCGAGCTGAAGCGAAATTCTCCTCCATGAGCTCCATGCGAAAGCATCCTCTAAAATGTGCCTCATAAAATGAGCAAAATATTACTTCAAATCCCGTTTCCCATCCAAAACACGCCGTTTTCATGAAAAATATTTCAAGGCTGCGTAGCTAAAGTAGCATTCGATCCCATACTTTCATTCACGTAACTATTGAGTTCCGTACTTCTCGCCTAGAGTACTCATTTACCTCAATGATTCCTCATACGGTTACTCTTTATGCTCATGGCCCTCATTGGAAGACTCTTCATGCAAAGATTTCTCAATTCCAAGCGTTAAAATATGTGCACCCGTTGGTCCTAAGCAATAAATATTCACCACGTCGGCGATCTACTGATAGGAGGGCATCATGAATTGACTTTAATAGCACTTTCTTTTTTAGCTTCAGTTGTGTTTCAAAAAGTATTAATATATTGTAGCCTTATGCAAACAAGGTTTCGTTCTTCAGCTTTGTGTACGCAACCCCTTTTATTCCATGTATTGAACCTATTCCTGGTAAACTAAGCTATTTGATCACATTCAAAACGAATTCATTATCATTTCACTACCAAATTCACAATTTCACAACTTATATGCATCAAAATAACATAGCCATGGACCCTCCCCTCTACCATCTATTCGAATTCTTAACTGCAACTTTTGCCCATTCATAATAAAGCCAAAGCATTATTTATTCTCTCTTCTTTAGAACCCCTCCAAATAAACTACTTATTCAAAATTGTCTATTACTATGCGCTTTAAAGTGACTCTTGTATTTAAAATCGTGGAATATTACGGTTTACCTCATATATCAACCCCCTTTTCCTCAGCATTAATGAATTATTGCTAAAGAGAATTATGACCCTTTATTTTTAGGTTAGGGATAATGGCTTCAACAGATATTTACAAGCATCAAGAAACATCAGCAGAAACGTAAGAAGAGTCCATGCCGGATGTATGACAGCTACCAGTGCGTTGCAGAGGCATTACCCGCAGCGGGCACGAGGGCCTGAAATGTCCCTGACACTTCTACATCCACACAATACACTGAAAGCCACTGCAAAGGGTGTGTGGCAGGATGGCAGGCATGGTGAACCATCACGTCTTGCACTAGAGTCGCGGATCAAAACTTTTACTACACTACGGCTTCTACAGTTAAATTTTAATTCTATGTTGAACAGAAGTCATCTGAGAATAGTGTGTTTATATATATGCAATGCTGCTTCTAAATATTAGCAATGATCTTTTGGATCGGACATGGTGCACAGACAAATACTCGGCAAACCATAATTTTATTTTTTCAACATAACGTCACTTACGTCAAATTTAACGAAGCCCCACGTTATTTAATACCTTGTTATATTGCATATGTAATTAACTCTTACTTTGCATCATTACTTTACATTAATAACCAATCCCTTTAATACTATGCAGATAGTAACCATCTAGCTGCATGTGACCTTATTATCTTGTATGTCTCCATGTAGTAGTCTGGTTGCATGTCAATAGTGCATGTTTGGTGACATTCACCCCCTGCCCCACTCCCTCGTGGTGGCTCGAATGGTATTACGTAGATGTAGATGCAGATTACCAGTCCAGATAATTGTAGCGTTAACTGAAATAGCCCATCTCTTGTCGAAATATTTACCTCAGGAAATTTCCCTGACAAATTTCATTTTATTTTGGGCACACAGTAAGCGATTTATACAGGTGACTAAATGAGAATTAATAGTAGAACAAAATGAAACGTTAAAATAGAACCACGAGGCCATCCCGAACCAAGTAGGAGACAGGTATTATGACAAAGGGGATACTGGAACATCATAATCCGTCACTCTCCGTCCCTGCACGAGCGCATCGAGTCAAAATCCGCGGAAAGCTTATCACGCCTCCGTATCTACCAGATTCATCGATCTGAAACATGCGACGGATCAATCAATAACGTCAAAGATTTAATCTGCTGTTACCAGGGCACACACCTTGCAAATCGGAGTTGACACACGATTCTCGAGAATCGTTTCTAAACATTCAATCGTGGCTCAACCGAGATTTTCATCATTTTATACTCCTATAGTAAGGGCGATACTAGCCGTAGAAAAGTCGAGACTGGAAGAATCCGAGATACGGTTTCACAGAATGTTTATTTCGATAAAATGGATCACCCGAGTAACAAACGAAGAAATCCCGAAAATAATAGAAGAAACGGCAAGTCTTATTAAAACTTTACTAAGCAGACGGGACATCCTAATCAGCCATTTCTTGAGACATGACATTCAGATGACAGTTTTTGAGGGAAAAGTGAACTGGAGGAATGGGAAAGGAAGACCTTGTATGAAATGTACGGGACATTTTGCGAAGAATGCGAAAGGAAACACTTCTCTAAATATGAAGAGGTTACCTATAGCTGCATTGAGTTGGGGGAAGGATCGAACCATTCTTGGGATCGATCACTGGTGATGATGATGAAAGTGCTCTAGTAATCGTGAAATGAAGTTCACTATCTGCTATGTGTACCTGCGACATGATAGATAAATACGCACAAGCGACATTGATACTCCCGACAAGGATTGCAACACGCAAAAATCCACCGTATAATTTGCACAGTTGGTAATGCCCACGTATTTTTAAGATTCGCAGATAAACTGAGAGACATGATGAATAAGACTAATTGGTTTTGAATGCAAAAACAAAGTAAAGAACTTTTTGTGTCTTCACTTCGCAAGCTGAAAATAATATTTCGTATAATGCACCTACTAATATGCACGGTGGTTTAAGAGCCGCCAATATCTACGGCGCCGAGTGCCAAACTAAAATTATTATTTGCAATAATTTTCTCAGAAAATAAAATGATAATTAAAGTTTAAAAAGTATAGATTTGCAATGAAACGCAAAACATGAAAACATAAATGTCAACGAGGATCAGAGTATAATAATACATCAATAAACATGCGACAGCGACTAACATAAGTCAATTTCATCACGAGCATAGCTGTACGTGGCTAAGGGAATTCCCACCATGGAGATTGCGATTAATATCTGGATAATTAAGAACATACTCTTGGATTTCTAACAAAAAATACTCTCGCAAAGGTCAAGCACACTATCAAATGTTTAATACCCTGCACCACAAGAACCAATGGAACATACTTAAGAAATTTAGCAGAGTCCATTATCCTGTTAAATGTTCGTCCATTGGCCAGAGGTTAGAAGCACATTCAAGGAGTGCTCTTTATGGATTTCTATCCAGTGGGGAGCGGCAGAGAGAAGCCTGACTTAGGCAGAGCCAGTGCGACGCAATATCATTTCCACTGCCTAGAATTGAAAGCAGAGAACCGTGGCTTTCAATTACCGCAGCGCAGGTGACACCGAGTTGCGCCAGCTCCATTGCTCGGCAGAGAATTCGCTTTTAGTCCACGGAAGCGGAACGATGTCATGATTTGCGGAAGGCATTCTTTCACAAATAGAAGAAAAAAACAGGCAGAAGCATTTCTTGAAAACTAGAACGTATTAATAAAACATGGACTAATGTGTTCACTGGGCACAATTTGAAGTGACAACTTACCTTACCAAACTTTGGAACTCGGAATGGAATTTATAATCAGCACTCAAAAATTACGCTTATAAAATAGTCCCTCCTATTCCTTTAGACAACTCATAATTGGCCATGATGGAAATACTGAACGCAAGTTTCCGTTGCCTACCATTAGGTGTTTTTAATTGGGCACTATCACTTCAAAGTCCTAATCACTGTAGTTCACCGTGTTTTTACTGCTGCCTCACTAAGAAGGTGATGTGAGGACTACCTTTTACCCGGCATCTAATGCTACGATGTTATAATTATCGAGTCGAAGTGTATAGCAAACGATCGTCCAAGCAAGGCCTTAAACTACTGAAGCGATAGCATGGAACAAAAAATAATGGAAAAAATGTCACAAGCAGTATTTCACAAACTTATTGCTGAAAACTTGGGTTTTCTAGTCGCCCCAAAGACCAAGATCCCCACCGAGGAGGATGATAGAACATAGTAAAAGTTATCAGTAGGTATCTTAAAACTGGAAGAGTTTTCTCCAAGAATCCAACACTGCTATCATCGTAACTTTTTACGACAGTGCTTTCAACATGTCATAAAAAAGGTATCGTCAGCGAGGAGATTTAGAACATACAGCGAGATATATCTATCTATTAACTCAAACAACATTACATCCTCAAAAAAAATAACTCCGCTTCTTAGAACTACGTCCCTCGATGAATCAACTTCCTGGCTGACATGCAATCATAAATGACACCTTATCATTGGGAATGTTTCAGCAAACAACGAAGTAACGCCCCATTATCTCTTTTGGCATGTGAATGACACGAATAACAAAGCTAAAACGAAAGAAGAAGAAACACCAGGGAACTGTGTGTTGGCAGCATAAAATTAAAACAATTTTACAGTGGGTGAAACCAAAGTTGCTTCCTCCTAAAACTTTCAGGGATCCCTGATTTGCCCTCAATTCCGTAAATAAGAACAAAAAATATCCCATTCGAAAACATTAAGGGGAAATGGGGTCGTATCGAAAAAGGAAAGCACGCCGAAATCGCAGAAGTCATAAAAATTGCGAAGTCAATTCCATTCACTGAATATGGAAATAATTTCATTGGATTTTCACAATTTGATAAAGAAATAAGAATATAGTTCCGACGTAGCATTAAATTATCAATGACGCGCGGGAAAGGACCACCATCGTCGAAATGATGAAATAATTTAGTCACTAAAACAGAGCGCTCCTACGACAACCGATTTTCTTTCATTAGAAGGTGCATTATGGGTATACAGGAACCAAAATGCAAAATGCTTCAGTATTAGTTCATGGCAGGCAAGCTGTTTGGCAGTACATTTATTCCCATCGTTCTACACAACAATTCACATAATTCGAGATTCAGCATTCAATATTCTCTCCCGAAATTACATTATTCAAAAGTTCCGATTTGCTAGCCCCGAAAACATGAATAAATTGTCTCATCATCCGCAATAAAAGGTTCCGAGAATAGTGGCGAAGAAATTGCAAATAATAGAATTCCTCAAGAAAGCGCTCGAAAATTCGTGAATAGATGGAATCTCTACACTAAATTAACACCTAAACTCCCAGCGACAAAAACTGGGAGATGATAATGCCTTTAGATTTCCTTTAATTTTAATGATTCCAACATGATACATAGATAATTCTGTTGCAATTGCGTAGCTATTTTATCATCACGCAATTCATCATCATGCAATAATAGTCGGCTGGTATCGGAAAACATTTTTGCAAATCCTCGACCTACTAGTATTGAATATTAAATGGAATCGCCCGTCAGCCCGTCACCCAATATTAAGTAACTTTTCTTGCCATGCTCTGGTTTCGGGTTTCATGTTTTTCTCAGTAGTTGAAAGTAAATCATTTTTTTCCGTAGAGTCAAAACATTACTGAAGAAGAGAAGTTCTGATTTCCCAAGTTTTCTGTTAGTAAAAGTAACTCTGTGTGGGCGATGACTCACTGAAGAAAAGGTTCTCAATTAAGCCCACATCAATGGAAACGAAACGCAGTAAAGGGATTTATACAAATAAATATATGTAGATAAATGTCTTTATAACTAGTAATCACTTCATTACTATGTAGATTATAACGATATAGCATGTACGCAGTACATGGTTGGTGATCTTCATCCGTTGCCACACACCCTGGCGGGGGCTCGCAAGGCAATACGTAGCTGTACACGAAACCAATATTCCCTAGCCAAAGCGATGCCACTCCGCCATCAATATCAATCATTGAGACAACAGGACAAAAAGATGGAGATATAACGATGATAGAAGTAGGAGGATTAATACGAAGGACCAGAGAGCTATTATGAGGTAGTTAATCAAGCTGACATTTAAGTGCCGATACACAAAATCATCAGGAAAATCCCCACACAACTTCAAATAATGTTCCCAGAAGCTCTCGACTACATAGAGTTGCAAGAGAGGCCGTGCATTTCAATATTTACACATGTATACGTGCATTAATTACGGCTTTGTGTCTGCAGTACCCAGTATTTATGCTGATAAACTTATCTGTTGATAAAATACTCGCAGGCTAAAATTAAATTTTCGGACCTTGTCAAATGGCGTAAATTTGACTATGATATCATCCTAGAGGTGGGAAAATATAGCGTAGAAAATTATAACTTGAAAGCACAGGGGACGATGTTAAACGAAAAAATTCCATAATAAGAATACGATTGAATAAGACCTAAACGTGTCTGGTTCAAGCTGACGGCTGCGTCATCTTCAGTCCATGACATCGCCTGTCGGTCATCGACGCTCATTCCAACTCCGGACGGGACTAGGCACCCCCGTCACACATAAGGAAGTCGTCGGAATCTTGGGGAGAAACGACAGCCACGGAATGAGATCTGGGGAGGAGTAGGAGCTGGCGAAAACAAGCCGAGCCAGAATATATGCGCGCTAGCAATGGGGAACGGAGGAGGGAATGAAGTAAGAGAGAGATGGAAAAAGCACCTTTTCGGGACACATCCCCGGGAGAAACGAGTCCGCGTCTGTCTCTGGCACTCGCACATATCGAAGGGATCGTCGAATGAATTTCGATTTCCGCGCCCCTCCTTCTCTCCACAAACATCCACCACCCTCCCTCCACCCGTTCCAATTCCTCCTTAGTAAGCCTCGACCCCAACCAACTACCACATCTCTTCCCTCTTTGAGGGACCACTTCCTCGTCCATAATTCGTAATTTTTTTACCCAAAAACTCGAACGAAACGAGAACTTCAAACGAAAAAAATGACTATGATCTGGAGCTGTTCTTAATATATGCCGTGTTTGAATTCATCCAAGCATTAAAAATTACTGTGCGCTATTAGCCATCGAAATCTCCAAAATTCATCGTTAAAAAAATCGGTGCAATGGATAAGGCAAGGACGATAAAAGGTTTCTTTCGTAAAACGAATAGTGATCATTTTCGTGCTCATCTTTTGCCGTCTACATTACGTTTACTAAATCGCCATATTCTGGAAAAATCACTTTGAATTTTAAGGACATGCACCGCAATAATTTCGATGAAGGCACAACGATAAGCAAGAATAATTTATAGAGAAAGTCAAAATGTAGCACCGAGCTCGGGCACATGCTTTGCTCCATTCATCAACACACTGCCCTACAAGCCACCAAAAGGGTGGGTCAGGGGAGTATAAATAAAGGAATACATTCTAAAATAGATCCCAAACACCTTCAAAACCATTCTTTTCACCGAAGAAACCATTTGGTACTGTGAGGTTAGCGGCAAAATCCATCGCTAAATTCAGGTACCACTGCAGACTGTTGTTGCTATTACCATATGTAATTAATCGGGGATCCAATCCACACCACGTATATTTGACCCCAACACTTCTTCCAACAGTACCGTATAGGAGGGTGTCTAGGACACACACCCCCGGGTGTATAGTTAATTCATCGACCATTCATTCGAAACCCCTCTCCGGATGCTCGCATTTTTTTCGTTCGAACGAGGTCAAACCGCCCCCAGGAATCCTCTCGGGGCGCCTCGCACCCGCTCGGCAACACCACCTACCCCACCCTCCCCACCTCGCCGCGCCGAGAGCCAAACAAGCCCGCACCACGGACGGACGGACGCACGGCAGAAACCATACAAGCGAGCACACGCGCAAACACACGCGGGACCAGCACGACCGCATCATCCTCGCCCCAAGTCATACGGCGCCACCTACACGGCCGAGGGAGGGGGTTGGGGAGGGAGTATATTTCGCTCGTCAAGGGGATACAGAAGATGCTATCCAACCGACCGCCGACAAGAGACCTGCGTGAGGTTGATGGAAAGATAGGGGAGGTGGAATGAGGAAATGGAGGAGGTGGCAGGGGAGGTGGAGAAGGGAAGGTGGTTGAAGGGTGGGCATCAATACGAGGATGAGAGAGAAGGGAAGGAGATGAGGAGGAGAGAGAGAGAGATTGGAACGTGAGGAATCTCCGCAGCATACATACATACACATATATACATGCGCGATGTATCCATCCCATCCCTCGGAACCTCCCCTCTATCCCACTCTCAACCCTCACCCCGTTCCGCCCCTTTCTTAGAAGACTGGAGGAGATCTTCCTTGTCAGCTCATTTTAAGATCTCCACGGGAGATACGGCGCCTGAATGGAGCATTGTAAGTGGAAGGGGGCAAGGAGCCGAGGCCAGGGTGCAGGCGAGGGGAACTGGGAGGGGGACGTTCGTTGCCGAGTAGGGAGAATGCGAGAGGGTTGCTCCTGAGAAAAAACTAAACAAATGAAGGGCTGATATTTTTTTTCTTCCACGCGAAGAAGCTTGGGAGTAAAGGAGGTGGAGAAAGAAAGAGAAAAAGAGAGAGAAAAGACGTTCGCCTGCACCATTGGCGCGCGTGTGCGTAGTTGGTTGATTTACGAGTCCAGTCATGGCGCAAAGTCCGGTCTTTGAATCAGTAGCGCGTGGCAAAGGATGGAAAAAGAGGCAATGTTTCCAACATGTAATTGGTGAACAGAGCGTATCAAACGGCTGGTAACAAACACATAGGGAGTATCCGCTCGGATTTGCATATTTTTTCAAATACTGAAATTCGGAATGGTTCGTAAAAAAAATGCAACCTTATCAATTTTTAAAAATATTCTTCAATGAAACTAGAAGGAAAAACAAGATTTTTGGAGATGTACGATAGGTATTTTTGTCGAGTCTAAATATATTCGGTCTGTTAAATCAACCTAATTCCTTCGTTGACCTCGTGCACAAAAATGGAAAAGGATACTTCAAAAAAACATCCTTGTTAGAGAAATGGACAGCATACAGAAGCATTTAGAACAAGTATCTATAATTCAAACTTAAAGGGAAGATCGAAGGATTTTTCGTATAGAAATGGGAATTTTACTCGAGGTAGCCTATATTCTAAGGTATAAAACGAACACATAGAGAGGTTCCAAGAAAGAGCCCATTCCGTAGCCTTAATGTTCACAGAAGGAAACAGCCAAACACTCTCTCTCTCTCTCTCTCTCCACCCTACCTCTGCCTTCATAGAATCTCTATCATTTAAAGCTACATTGTACATGCCGTGGAATAAACAGCGTTTTATGTCCCGCATTCGTGAAAAATAAAGTAATTTTCATGTCCAGCTAGGAGTACCATCAATATAAATTTAATTTTATTACTTTTCCGCAAAAACTTAGTGAAATAAAATATTTAATTGCAAATTAATTGCATGAGAACCATTATGTCTACGGCTGTTGATACATTATAAATACAGACCATATAATATAAATTGGTTACTCTATAATCAACATTTTAGTATAAAATAATATAAAGTCTTCTCATATCAAGTGAATACAGTCATTCTCAAATGAAATCCAAGTATCCAGTACTCAAGCAAATCTTCAGACTCGACAGCGCCTACTATAGCAGCCAGTAATAATGAAGTGTAAAGTTCCATAGATATTCTGTTTTCCCAGGGCTATTTTGAAAACTTTCCAAACCAAGTGTTTTCAACAATGAATGAATAGATCATCGGAAGATGGTCATAATTAGGTTGATATTGGTCGCAACCTACGAAGGTTGGTGAGCTCTTTCCAAAGAATATCTGAATTCTCCGTCAATATTCATATCAATTTCATAGATAATTCCCACAATGTTCCAAAATACAGCAGATACGATACAGACTTGTAGGTTCTCCGCGGATAGTACACAATTCTTGCGTTTTAGATTGTGACATTACCGTATGCAGTCGTCGCTGCCATTCCAAACTCATTTCGAGGGAACAATAATATTTCACTAGTTATCGATCGTACTGCATTCACCTCCGGAAAATAGTGAGCGGGGAACTCGAATAAAATAGAGATTTTTACTGCTAGGTCCTAGGAATTAAGGTAGGGCGACCCGCCGTGGGAGACTGCGAAATTTCGTACGCCGTGCTCTGCCTCGCTCAATTCCACGTCACCACCACTGACCACGTCTGAGCCGGCAAGGCGAGATAGGTAATAGCGTAGGTGGATGAGAAGAGAGGATCATACCACACACGCCTCCTCTTCGACGGAGGCGGAGAAGGCGAGAGAAAACAGGGAGATGGGGAGATAAGAGATCCACCGCAAACAAGTCAGCCTCCCACTGCCCCGAAACTTCACCTCATTCCAACCAGTATCCCTTGCGAGGTTCAATCCATCCCCCTCCACATCTCGAAGCCCCTCTCCATCTAAGCAACTCCCAGAGCCACGGCCCAATCCATTGTTTGCTCTGGCTAGGGATGGAGAAAGAGAGTGAGAGAGAGAGACCCTTCCGGTCGGTCGTGAGATACCGGCGAGGGACTGGGACAACGAATAGGGAACGGGTGCTTTTAAAGGTCCGGTGAGGCGCTCATGAAGGACGGTAGGATACCAAGGATAAGCAAAATACCCCGGGCCGAAAATTTTGTCACATCCCTCCCAACAAACTTCGTTTCAGCTTCCGTCACCTGAAGCTAGTGCCACGGCGGCCACGGACACAAATACATTTAAATCTGTCGAGAGAAACGACTTACTACCCACTCGGTTACATGGTGACATGGACCAATATGTGGCACATCGTGTATTCTGAGTATAGGAGAGAAAGAGAAGTAAAAATAAGCTGCATACAGGAGGAAAGCACCATAGAAATGGTCCTTCTCATTCTCACGTGGTAAAACATAAACATCAATATTAATCGGACTTTGATATACGATCCTTTTTACAGTTAAATTATACGTATTTATCATTGACAATGTACCCAACAAAGGTAACAATCCAAAGTTATCAGACCCATTATGTCTATAATAGGGCTCTATTTTATATATTTCCTTCAAAATTTAACTATTTAATTCCGCATATGACGCATTTTCTATGCACGCATGGCACTTACCTTCTTCCCTGGCAATCCCTTCTTTTATAATAGGCCCCTGCGACCCACCTTTAATGTGGCTTGCAGGGCTTTATGTAGATGTATTTCTTTCAGTATTTACAGCTTCGAACACTTTTCTTGCAATCCAATACCCCGCAAGGAGCCCAAAAATTAAAAAAGGGAAACCTTAAAAGGTGTGTGGTTTGAAATGCTAACGAAACGGGACATCACATAATCACGGGGGTGAGCAAACATTCTTGAAATGAATGACAGATGACGACGCGGTTTCTCCGATTCGAAACTTGTTTGAGACGTTTATTTTTGGCTTCGCTGTGACCACGGAGTAAGCGAGGAGGTTGAAATGTGAAAATATGTGGTAATTATGGATAAAAAACCTGTTTTTATAAACTGTCACAGTTGTGACAAGACTAATGATTAAGTACTGGACTCGGTTAGAGAGGAGACAGAGTGAGCTGCTAGAAAATTTAAGGACACGAAGTGATGATGAAGAAGAGGTGGATGAGCCAAGTAACGTAAGGAAATCGTTTATTGAGGACCTTTACAGTGGGTATAATGTGAGGGAAGGAGGAGAAGAAGCTTTATGCAACTAACTAAAGAGATACGTCATATGTGCAACTAAAGAGGTATATTTTGAAGGAAAATAAATAAAAAATATAAAATTCATAAAGGTGGAAAGTGCGTAGAAGTTATCCATGAAAACCCACTCTTGAAGTAGAACAAGAGCACGTAAATTCCGACGCTGAGAATGACACCACCACCAATGCGATTTTCCTCTTACTAAAACTTTAACTACTCTATGACCACGACTTTCAATGTAGCTATATCATCAGACGCTGATCTATGAGTTGAGTCTCTCTACATCATTATCACTTAGCCCGATGATAATGAAGCAGTTACATCGAAACTATAGACGCAGAGTATTAACACTTTTATCAAGAGGAGAATTACTATGCTCTTCCTACTATAATTAAGGCATTCCACAACTTCACGCCTGACACTCTGCTTTCCTGCCTTCAGTTCCATTCTAATATTCTCTAATCGATATGAAACGCAAATTTATTTGCGGAACAGACTAACTTCACTGATAACCTATTGCTCTCACTTCCGAACAAGGGCATCGGCATCATTCGCAGTAAGAGTAAGAAAAATCCGTAATGAGAACAATCGCATGTAGAATAAACGATGCTGATGCGCTTCTCCTAAACGCACATAGCGATTTACATCCTAACCACATAATCACTCGGTTTTCGGGGAATTCTCGCCAGTTTACCGGAGTTTCCCCACTTCCAAAATCCCTCGAGTGTTCCTTGATTGCCCGGTTCTTTAGTCACCCTGAATGAAGAGCATATCAACTGACGACTACGCCTCTCTCCAAATTTAGCACACCGATTTTAGCCTCATAGCCATTTTGCTCTCTCTCTCTCTCTCTCTCTCTCTCTCTCTCTCCGTACACATCCTCACCCAATTTCCACCAATGGCGTCGTCCCGAATGCATGAGAGCAAACTCGAGCTCTCCTGAGGGAGTATGAGGCGACAAGACAAAGAGATGGATAGGGAGGAGGATTGGGATGGAAAGGATGGGGGGGGGGATATAATACAGCGAGCAGGGAAGGGGAGTGATGCTAGAGTGGAGTTCGACGATGTCCCCCGATGATATGCGGGCAAGAGCGAGGAAGTGGGGGGGTCAACCACCTCCTTCTCGTGGTCTCGTGACCCTTTCTCCTTTCCTCCTCCCTCCTCTCACTCCCCCCCACTATCCCCCCACCCCCAATGTCCCTCAGTTCACCCAACCCCATCTCGAAACCCTTTGGAAGCCTTTTAAGGCGGACTGTGAACCGGCTGGGGAGTCACCACAATCGATCGGCTGTTTTGGGGATGGTGTTGACAGGCGGGGATTGTGGGACCATCGCTGCGGCCATAGTGATATTGGTGACGGGAAATTCGGAAAACCTTTTGTCCACGCATCAAATGCCTTCTTTCGGTCATCCTCAACATTCTGTACCCGAGATCTGCTCTACAAATTCAACGCCGTTCCACATCTTTCAAATAAAAATGTAAAAAGGAAAACTAGCGGAAGTGTAACTTATCCAATTATTAAGGCAGTATACTGGACGAATGTCGTGGTGGGTGAGACATATTTTAGGGAAGACGCAATAATAAAGAGGAATACTAGAAAATATACCGATACCTATAGGGACTATGGATAAAGAGGGATAACGTTTGGCACATTTTTCTATTGCAATGACTCGACATTGAAAAGGGGCACTTTTTTAATCAGAAATCCCTCCGAGAGCTCAGAGAAACATGATGGACGTAATGAGGAATAAACGGAGAGGATTACGACTAAGTCCACTTTCCCCTACTAAATAATTTTAACATGATGCTCTTGAAATAAAACGCTCTTAACTAAGAGCTTATAATAATTTACAAAGCGCCTGAGACTATTGAGAAACTCAAAAGCAATTCGAAATATTCTAGTAAATATTATGTCTACTATTTTCCTCTGGGTGGTGAAGTTATGCCTCATAGAAAAAAAAACAAATTATTGAAATCACTAGGTCAAAGGCCTCACGACATCCTCTCTCCATCATTAATATGAGTTCGGGTATACATAATTTAAACAATACACAACACCCGTGGAAAAATACACCCTGTAAAATGGGACGTGCAAGGATGTGGCAATGAAGGAATACAATTTTATTGAAGGTTTATGGATTGGTTTGATTTAATGAAAGTATCTTTCCAATTATTGTTGCTAGTGTATGTTTTGGAAAATCGATCGATATTATTTGGACAATGTCATCGCCGTAATGAAGGAGAGGGGGATGCAAACGAGTGACATTATAGGTGAAGCACAGTTTGTACAAAGACACGTGCTGACTGACTGACCATTACCCTTCGGAGTAGTCTAGTCTCTCACTCTACCTCCACCATTGTCATTCAAAGCCCTTTTCTTTTTTGTTCCTAGACCCACGTCACCATTTCCCGTCCACCCCCTACCTTCCAATACGAGCCCTTCCCATTACTTTCCATTTACCCCTGAACCAACGTCCCAACGACAGAGACTCCCCATTTAACGGGCTGACTCACGGTCGAGACGGAAGGAGAGGAGTATATGAGGGGGAGACATAGACGGTTGCAAAATCGCCACGAGAGTGCAGCAGGAGGAGAGAGAGGATGCACACACGACGTGCGCGGAGATTAAGATACCCACGGGTCCGCCCGGGATGCTGCGTGCAGTGGGGGTAAATGCTGAATATAAATGAGTCGTAATTGTCCGCCATGATTTATTACATGTCGGCCGCGGGGTATTCCTCGCCCCGGACGAGAGGTGCACGTGAAGCAAGGACGTCGTCGTCCCACTACTGATAGACGGCCCATTCATTAAGCCCCCCGGAGCAGCAATTCCAGAGGAGACGCTACCTCAACAGAAAAGGGAGGTGGAAGTGCCCGTAACTCCACGAGGTAACGAGCCGCACGTACAGTGTACACACACTGAGGGCCCGCCTAGAGAAGACACTCGCAGCTCGCCTTGACAGTCACTACCAGAACTTTAGATCCAATTGAACCACTAAATAAACATTTCAAACATCCGATGCCCGAAATCGCTATTGAGTCTCGCGGTATAGAGAATCAACTAAAAAACATAAACACCAATAAATCCCCCAGTCCTGACCAAATTCCGGCACGCGTTTATAAAACACTAGCATCAGAAATATCACCTTACTTAGAAATAATATTTCGTAAATCGTTATCTGAGCATGTGGTTCCCAAGGACTGGAAAATGGCTAATATTACACCTTTATTCAAATCCGGCGATAGAGAAAACCCTAGCAACTACAGACCTAGCTCACTAACATCGATATCGTGTAAGATAATGGAACATATAATACTTAGTTCGATTATGGGACACTTGGATAGAGAAAATTTATTATTTAATAACCAACACGGTTTCCGAAAATCTAAGTCATGCGAAACGCAATTGGCACTCTTTGTTCACGACTTATTGGTTCCGGGAGAAAATAATGCTCAGGTTGATGCGATATTCCTCGATTTCAAAAAAGCATTTGCTAGAGTACCTCATGACAGATTGCTCTTAAAGTTAGAAAGTTACGGTATAGATAAACACGTAGTATGCTGGATTAATCAATTCTTAGTTGGCCGCGAACAGCGAGTTACTATAGACGGTATCATGTCCAATATAGTTAGTGTCACATCAGGTGTTCCCCAGGGAAGTGTGATAGGCCCAATTTTATTTCTTTTATATATCAATGACCCCGGCAGTGCTGTAGTAAATAGTATAATTCGGCTTTTCGCAGATGATTCAGTAGTGTATAGAGAAATTAGTAGACCGGGAGACAAGGCATCGTTAGAAAAGGACCTCGTAGCAATTCAGGCGTGGTGCGATGAATGGAAACTAGAACTGAACATATAAAAGTGCGTGACAGTAAATTTTTGGAAAAGGAAAAACTCGATAGAAAGAAACTATATGATTCAAGGTACGGAATTAGCAAACGTGGAATCAGTTAAGTACTTAGGGGTAACACTTACTCAGGATCTATCATGGGGGAAACATATCAGGGGAATATGCAGCCAAGCAAATAGAGAGTTGGGGTTTATTAAAAGAATATTAGGGAAAAGTGAGGTGAGGGTGAAGGAACGTTGCTATTTTTCAATTGTTAGACCACACTTAGAATATGCTGCGAGTACATGGGACCCTTATGAAGCAGGATTAATTTACGAATTAGATCGAGTACAAAGATGAGCTGCGAGATATGTAAAAGGGTGTTACGATAGGGAAAGCAGTGTGTCTGGTATGTTAGTCGAACTGGGATGGGAATCGCTGTCACAACGCAGGCTGAATTATAGACTTAATCTTATGGGTAAATTTAAGGAAGGACATTTCATTAATGACGTTAATCATATATTGCTGGCTCCGACTTATTATGGTAGGCTCGATAATTCTAATAAAATTAAGGAGATAGATTGCAGGATGGACAGGTTTAAAATGTAATTTTTTCCGCGTACGATTCGAGATCAGAACGTTAGACATCGCGTAAATCGGTAATAATTATAGAGGTAATATTCAGAGCAGGTCGATAGTATTTTTTTCTTTTTATTACCTGCATGTTCAAATCAACGTGTGACTCGCATGCAATGTTTTTTTTACATGCATGAGTATCTATGAAATTGGTGTCGGGTTTCAAGGCATGCATGGTATTCGTGGGTGTGTCCTGCATGATTGGGATTAGGTAGTTTTCTTCTTTCATTGCATTCTTTCTTATTTGCTGAATTAGAGCCCAAAGGAAGAAGGTCATCCAGGTTCGTCAGTTGTCGGAAGGCTGATAGGAGTGGGACCTGACACTATTCGCTACTCCACATAGTTATAACACCATCATAGATACCTTATCAAAATTGGAAGACCTTCGAAATGCTTCATTCATGTTGATAGAATTATTCTCGATGCCCTGCAAAAAATAAATGTAAAAGGTGTCCAAATTGATTTCACAGATAGTGTAACTTTGGCGTTACTCTACATACATAACCTTGTAATTGAGCGAACATATAAAATTCATTTCACACAAGGTATTTAAGACTTCATATCAATTAATACACGTTAGGCACCTTATTCCCGTTTTCCTTCGTCAAAAATTAGTAGATACTCTTGTCTTCCCCCACATGGACTACTGCTGCGTTGTATACTCCCACCTAACAAAAGAACTGAATCTAAAACTTCAGAGGATTCAGAACTCTTGTATGTAAGCATTCATAAGTATGCAACATAAGTATGAGGTGTGTTTTCATTGCTGTTTATTTTCTAGTTTTCGCTTTTCTATGGAAATTAACCCAAACACATTATTATTTTTGTCTCACCTATGTATTCATTGATATGATATTATTCCTTATAATAAAAGATTTGACTCTAAGTTAAGTACACCATGTTCCTAAGGGACACTTTGGCCCCAATTAATAAATCTCATTTCATTGTTATCCTTGCTTTTATTTTAGGCATTCCTCCGTCACAGGTCTCTTTGCAGGCAACATCATTGCCCTCTAAAGCTGACCTATCTTTCACTACCTCCCTTCATGCCTCCCAAAATAACTACCCCAGATATTTCTTTCTTTCTTGTTCATTTCAATTATCATCTTACAACATAGGCTTTAAAATAACATTTCCCCTTCTAAGATAAATTTATTCCAAACTGGGTCAAAACACTGGTCTTGCTCTTCACAATGCATAAAAAATCCAACTTGACATTTCAGATATTTTTAGCTTCAACGCTTGTAAATAACATGTTCTCCAATAAGGGAATGGGAAAAAATAATATGAGCTCCATTTAAAATCCCTTGTATCCCCTGCCACACACCCTCGCGGTGGCTAGCAGGGTATCGTGTAGATGTAGATGTAAAATCATCTGAGCAGAAATAATTTAGGAAATGAGGCTAATGGTTGCTGAAATTATAATAAAAATATTGACATGAAATCCCATAAAACACTATAATATATTTAAGGCATTGCTGGAGGAAGCTGACATGTCTATTACGTATTTGTTATGGAATGGCCACCAACTCAGAAAAAGGAAGTGGTGTTGAGATTGATTCCGTACGTGACGTATTATAATGAACTGTAACGTTAAAAAAAGGTCATGGTGAAAAAGCACACTGGATATTGAATGAGGAGCTAGCAAAAGGTAAGTGAGCAAAGAAAATTTGACAGCAGCGAAGATACTATTCAAATCAACTGAGTCAATTATTTATACTAATGAAAGGATTTATTTTCTTCTGGCAATGTGCCGGCGAGGACAATAGAATGAACTCATTCCAGCACTGTATCCACAAATTTAAAACTATATCAATTAAAGCAATCGGCCGCATCATGAGACATGATGGCCTATTTAAGACATTCGTTAAAGAAAAATGAATGGAAAAGGAAGGCCTCACATGACAAATCTGTATAGCACAAGTTGTCAAGGATGTGAAAGAGAAAAATTACATCAATGCAAAGGGGCTAGCCGATAGGAGTATGAAGTAGAGATTTATGTCAAACAATCTTAGGATTGTTGACCTATGATGATGATAATCAGTTGAACAACAGTACTCTATTTTTTCTAGGGTAAGTATCTCCAAAAATTACATTTGCCTACATATAAAAGCAAAGGTAAGAAATTTCATTCTTTTCATCACTTTTAGAATAAGACAAAATAGGACACTGAGCCCCAAGTCCCTATCTGTTGGCAGTAATTGTAAGAGCATTACATTCATATTCGTTGTAAAAGAAGATTTGTAATATGAGACAGATTCCGACATATGTCCCAGTGTCCTCGAAAGTTTATTTTCGGTTATATTTCCCAAGCAATTCAAAACATGACTTTTGGCAACATTGAACTTCTCTCTTAGTTCCCATGTTCTCAAAACGGATAACTGATGACGGATTAACTGACGACATTCACTAATATTATTATGGGGTAAAAAAAATACTAACGACAATCCACATAAGCTACATCGTTCTGAGCAATACACTAACTGGCATTGTGACACACCGACAACGTCGCAGCAATGGAAACTCTCGTCTTCACATTCACCGACAAGAGTCAACAGTCTTTAGAGTGGACTGAAAATAAGGCGACGCATCCGAAGGAAAACAAGTCATATCGACCCAACTACAGGTGCTTAAAGCCCTCGTTCTATCAAACGTACGTTTATTTCCGAGGCCTACTTTGTTGGATGGCGACAGCTCATAAGTTACGGACGCGCTGCCCGCAAATCCCACGGTCATCAAGGTGAAAGCTAATGAAGACGGATCGATTTCAAACGGCATATTTCACGCAAACACACGAAGGTCAGTCGGAGCAAAAAGATACGTCGACATGATTACTGAGGTCATGAGAAAGCGCGAAATCCAGGCTGAACGCTATATTTCAACACCGTGGATGACGTTATTGCGAAATTGAACTGAAATGACTAGGAGCAAGTTCCATGAGGCTCATAGTCACTGCTCGCATGCACTTTGATACCTTAGTTTCCACTAGACTCGTGAGTAAACTGGCTAAATATTAACGCAGTAGAATGGCTATCCGAAACTAACCAAATTAAAATACAACTACCTACTCGTCATAGCTAGCTCGAACCTTTAGGCAAAATCACGATGGTGGTAAGAAGTACGTACAACAGATATTATGAACGCCCTCGTATTGAATTATATTTATCAGAAAAATATGAGAAATATAGAGAGGGCCATACCAATGGATTAAAATGTCATTTTAATAAAATAGGACATTACAGGCACAGCAAAGAAAGATGTTGGTGAAATACTGTTCGAGTGGTCTGTAATGCGTGAAAAAGGTTTAAACGTTACTTACTTATGTATGCTTGAAAAATATAAATTAATATCATTAAGTAAATTCCTAACTAATCAATAACTATTACATTGAAATGTATATACCAACCATTTATTTGAATGCGTCTCGTGAATGCATATCTCAAATTTTACATAAATTAAAAGGATTGTACCTCTTTAATGCATTGAAGTAGATCATGCACGGTGACATTTCGCCACCTGCCACACACCCTCGAGTTGGGTCTTTGGGTACTATATATACATGTAGTTGGATTTGAAGAAAACGGTGGAGCCAATCGAGTGCAATAATAATTTCAGAATGCTACAAAATGATAACGAAACATTTCATGTAACGGAAATTAACACCAGTTGACTCGTATAACTATTGAAAACGGTAATGATGCAAGTGAATACATAAGATTCAAAAACTATTTACTTACTTATTTTTGTCTTATTTTAATCTGCGAATTTCAGGACTCATAAGGCCAATCAACAGATTGGACGATACAAACTACCAACCCCCGGAAAGTGAAATTCCTCCCTGGGCGGGATTCGAACCCGCGACCCTGAGGAACGACAGGCGAGAGATTTACCCCACCGGGGCCGGCAAACCACCGAATAATGATACCAATTCATACATATTTCAACACTGATTTACGCAATAAGCTCTACATTTAGTCTTTTCGGGTCCTATGAAGCTGCAACGCTAACAATAATTACAATCTGGAATTAAATGCAACGTAAGTTGGTAAAATCAAAATTATTTTCAACTCGCTTTTTCATCATTCCCAAGCCAAGCATATCTTGGCTGCGATGTTTTGGTCACCTCGCTATTTTCCTAATTGTCAGTGTTCTTTTTTAATTTGAAGACTATTGACATTGATTTATTGGACTAACACCCTCCTCATACGCCCTCAAAAGACCCCAAGTGAGAATATTACGTATTTACCCCAATTTTAGCCTCTTGCTCGGAACCACTCGTCTGATAAGTAAAACCTTCACATTTCCGTTAATTCTCATCATACACGCTATTTGCACGTTACTATTCTATCTAACAAACTTCCATGTAGTAGTAGGTATCATTGTAGTTACGGGTTAGCAGTGCGTACTTGGTGATCTTTACCCCCTTCAGGAGGTCAGGAGGACACAAACAACCTCGCAGTGGCTCGCAGGGCCTTACGCAGATGTAGATCCTCTCTACCAACGATTTTTTCTGACCTCCTCGAAATTCTCTCAGCCCCATCCTAACTCCGTATTCCTCTCGGATTATGTGCCCGCGAGGTAATAAAAACTCTTCGAGAACCAGCCCTCTTCCTAGTCAACGAGGGGAGGAAGAATCGAAGCTGCAACACGGGGATTGTGACCTTGAGGGAGACAACCGTTGCGTGAGGCCGGGAGCAGCGAGAACTCAATCGCGCACGGAGCCCAGCGTCACGAATGGCAATTCTGTGAAGGCGAGGAGGAGGACCATGGCACAACAACACCCAACAACTCAGCACGAACAAGGGAGGGGCAAGTCGAGCTCCCGAATGCGAACGTTATGCGGAGAGGATGGAATGGGAGTGGAAGAAGGGAAAATGAGAGGTGAGAGGAGAGGAAAGAAAGGGTTCACGGGCGTCTTGGTGGAAAAATGGAGGAACAAAAGAGGTGCGTGGAGGTCGAGGCATTAGGACGGGGAAGGGGGAGGAGAAGGAACGCGCGACAAGACGCCAGGGCACTGCTAACGATGCAGACGAAATAGAGAGAAGATGAAGGCGAGTCCGAAATGACATGGGGAACACATAAATATGTAGATGCGTGTATTATATAGCTATATAAAAACCCAATATACATATATTTAGATGGAGGAGCGCTGATAAGATTTTGTGTTTACGTGGGAAAAAAATGGCTCACTCCAAAGGGGGCACGGAGGAAGGGTGAGAGAATGGGAGAGGGTGGGGGGAGTAAAAAGAGAATGCCGGAAGAAGAAATCGATACACAGGTTGGGAAAAAAAAAAGATTCTCCACTCCCGTAAGGTAGGAGGCGGTGGTTAAGGTTGCGAGAGAGAGTTCAAGAGAGAGGCTTGGAGGGGTAAAGAGATAGAGGAAAGGGGTGAGAGTTAGCGAAGGGAGGGGGGAGAAATATTACCAGCACAGTATTTAGGAAAAGCAGCACTGCGGAGTGCAGGGAAAACTTCAGCAGCAACGCCTGCTTAATTTCTCTCGCATTCCATTTCGCATAAGTTAGAGACTTGCCTTAAATATGCCTCAAGCATTTCGAACTCCCAGGAAAGGATTTAATTACTGAATTGAATGAAATAAACACATAGAGCCGTATTTCGCGAGACTGCAATATAACGCAATTAAATACGGCAATTGGAAAACTAGTCACCCGAAAAGCTTTAGTCACGAAAACTACACGCAATAAGATATTGAAATAAAAATTAGATGTAATATCAAGGAGCTAACACGAAAGGAATAATTCAAACACCATGCTATAGTATGTCTATAAAATCAGGATAACGAGAGATTGACATTAAAACACTGAATGTTGAAGTTCTCCTTGCTTTTCAACTCATTTTGTTAACATACATCACATGATAATCAGGCATAGCTCTTCTATTTAACAACAAGGGAATAATATATATTTGCCATCCAAAATACGCTGAGGTCGAAACCCAGACTCAAATGAAGGCAGGCAAAGTTTTGTAAAAGCGAAGCAAATGATACAAATCTACACTAAGCATAACCCGAAGAAACGGGGCCGTCAGTGTAGATGCGAAAATGTCTCGTCTTTTTCCAGAAAGCTGCCTGAAAAGGCGTGGGGAAACCAGCTGGCAAGGCTAGGTGTAGGGAACGTACAATTCTAAATTTTCTGTTGGTTCAACGTAAAACAATTTGATATTTCAGTGCCGTCACCGAAGAATTCGTCAAGAAATATTTGCAATTTGCACATTTCCTGGGGATACCAACTGATGCGCAACTCCAACGCCGTGGAAAATTTGCATTAAATTTCAATGATCATCCATTAAATCTGATGCTTTATTAAAGTAAAATCAAATGCAACAGCTGAGTCCACCAATTCTGGCGATGGTTAGCCAAATGCGCCAAGTGCATGCTTGGTGATCTTCACCCCCTGCCACACACCCTCGCGGTGGTTTGCAGGGTATCGTGTAGATGTAGATGAAGGAATTCGATCCTTAACATTGCATCTCCCTCCCTACTACGAAATTAATGAATGGTCATCACTTTCAGTAATGTCCCAAGAGGTGATGGGCACTCAAAACATGATGGCACTCTTTCCGAGACATAGTATAAGAAGGTATCTAGACGGAACAAGACAAATGGAACAAGACAAATGACACAAAAAATCAAGCAGTTTCCAGAACTGTAAGTTGCAAAGTCCATCACAATTGATTATACTTGGTTACCAGGAATTCAAGGCCAAGTATTCCATTAAATAAAGCATTTTCACATTCAAGGGGGTAAAGAGATCTTTTTTTTTCAAATATTCGTGAGAAATAAATCGTATATTACTTAATGAAAATTAGATAACGAAATGCTAGGTACATTTTAAATAGATAATCATCTCAATATTGGCTGTAATAAATGAAACTATGGAAAGGCTTCTCTCAAAGATATCGTTTATACATGAGGTACACCATAAATACCAACGAAAAACCTTTCATCGCACACAAGCGGTTGATTAATGCTATAAGCGATACCCCGACGGTGGTCAAAGCTACCGACTCATATTTCCCATTTTTATCTCAAGTCATCTACATTGAGCTCTGAAAACAGAAGGGAGCGCGATACGGCTCCAAGAGCTCACACCGTTTGTCCAACGCAGCTGATGGATGGCGTAAAAATCTATTTCTACCATCATCAGCCCCGGCAAAGGGTTCTGTGTCATTTAATGAATCTAAGCGCGAGAAATGATACGCCGACCGTGTTTCAAATATTTGAAGCGCAGACCGTAACCCGCACGTTACCATGGTCTGATAATTAAAGGACAACTCGACTTGCTTTAACAAATTCACCAAAAAGATTACGCGAGAAAAAAATTAATGCTCAAGAGAAGGCGAGCTCACACAAATTAGTGAAGTATGACAATGCACACATTTGAAACACGCAATGCGTAACGACCCACTTCTGAAGAACCGGAAACGCACTGGACAAAAAGGATGCGGGCCCAGGTTTAATTACTACGATTCATATCCTTAAGCTACCACGTAGAAAGGGTATTGAGCAAAGCACACCCAGGGCGAGCGATAAAATTGGCAGCTATCGACCGCGGGTCGAAGGGGTTTTGGTTGAGGTGGAGTGGTAGAAGGCCAAAAAGCTCGTTGAAAACAAAAAAAGAGTGAAATGAAAGGGGAAGGAGGATGGCGGAGAAGGAAAAGAAAAGAAAGAAAGAATGGGAGGTCGAAAGGGAAGAGGGGAGGGGGGGGGGTGGGAGGCCCAACGGTTAATAATTCAGAAAAGAAGCGGACCGTAGGATATGAGATTTGAAATCCGGATGTATAGGCGTGGTGGGCTCGGGGAGGTGGGGGGAATGAGACGATGGGGTGGGGAGAGCGTGCGGACTGGGGTTCTTATGAAAAGAGGCAATCCCGGCAGGTAGAAAACTCACCTCAATCGGATCCGATGAATAAGTGAAAGGTTTTGTGGAAGCTCACTATTTCTCCTCACTTGGACTCTGATAAAGGAGCCTTAGGCCTTGGGTCACACTAGACCGGTCCGAATCGGCCACGCAAAGCAATGGATGTAATTTTCAGGCGGAAATGACGAGCGCGGCAAACAAATTCCTCGTCAGCTTCATATTGTAGCCATAGAGGATCATTTCATCCGTAACATTTCAGGAACCAATTCAGACGAAGAATTCATTAAATCAGGTATCAATCCATGGTCGAAAAAAATGCAATCCTCGTTTATTGCCTTCCCCTCTAGGCAGCAGCGACTGCTCCAACAAGATACACACGTTGATAATATTTCTGGGGATTGACAGGGAAACTATCGTCCATTTGACGACGAGCGATGATGAAGAGAGAGAACGAGAGGGGATCGGGTTCGTGTGGTGGCTAGAGTACTGGCCTCCCATCCCGAGGGCCCGGGTTCGATTCCCGGCAGTGGCGGATTTTTCAGTGGAAAACCGGTCCCCACTTGAGTGCCTAGTGGAGGGCATTTCAAGTACAGTACTCCGTCCGTCGGATGGGACGTTAAGCCGTGGTCCCCTTGGCGCCTTTCGTTAAGAGTAGGCTAATGCCGACGCCGGGTTTCTCTCCACCCTTCCTCCGTTCCCTAAAAAAAACTCCCACAATTACCCACCTATCCTATATGGCGCAAATGACCTCAGCTGTCGGTCGCCTCCCCTAAATAACCAACCAACCAACCAACCGAGAGAACGAGAGAGCGATGATGAAGATGAGCATTCGCTAAAATGTGAGACAACAGATGTGATGTAGGGACGCGCGTCGAAATGTGGAGGCGTGCATTCATAAGAGCTATACAAATCCAGAGGAAGCCCCGCCAGAGAGGTCAAAGCAAACCTGCCTCAGGCGGTGATTCCGAGGCGGCTATCACCTGTCGTTTCCATCTAAAATGTGACCACGCCCATTCAACTACATCGACGGGTACTGAGCGGAGTTATTACTTGCCGATTTCGGACCAAAACCAACGAAATTCCCATTATAAAGACCGCAAAGGCGTGAGAGAATTATACGGGTGTGGCGGAAAGTTTTCTAGTGTAGAGGTTTCCTATGAAAAATGTCAAAATGTTTGGGTAGTAAATCATTCAGATCTTAATTATAGTTCTTGCCTCGTGTACAACCTTTCGTGTATTAAAACGCGTCATTTCAAATTCAAGAACAAAAAGATCGAAACGGAACTTGTTTCCGCGTATTCAATGAATGTCTCCACTTTCTCCCCTCACACTTCCCGCGAAAGGTAAAATTTGAAAAAACAGAAAAATATTAACGCTAAACCAATAAAAAATATTAATAGGAAAATGTGATGGTCAACTGACATTCCGGTTTCAATATAAAACAACAGCCTATCAATCAATTGTTCTGATAGCTAACGACAAAAGGGTGTAATTAATTTCTTGAATCAAGAATACGCTTAGCCATTAGATACAGTGGAACCGGATGATTTAACCATCGTGAATATCTTATGTATGTAAATTATGACGTAAGGTGCAACACGGTGCAATCTGACCTTACATATTCCTCATCTGTGTTTGCATGAAATACTAATATATATGTAATGCATATTTGTAGTACTTCTCAAATGTTTCTTGGTTATGTTGGATGAAAAGTAGAATTCGTAGTACGTGTACCGCTTGGCATTAATAGAAATCTCTCTTTAGGTGGGTAGTATAAGTAACCTTTAGCGCATGTACTTAGTACACGTTTGGTGACAATCACTCCCTGCCAATCACCATAGAGGTAACCTGCAGGGTAATCAGTAGATATATTCTAAGATAAAAACAACAGATACCAAAGACGGGATTCGAACTCGTGACTCAGGAGCGGAGAAACTGGAATTCCCCTGGCCTGAGTACTGCGGCAGCCATTTCACGGCCTTCCCCGTTTTATCACGATTATCTGACGAGCCGATACAGGCTAGGGTGGTTATTTTTTTCCTTCTAGTTCCAAAGCTCGCAGCGGATACGAGGGTACCCGAGTGGGAGGAACACACCAAGGGAACAGCGGCAAAGGGGTTACTTTGACTGATGAGGTAGTGTTGCGCGAGGAGGAGGCGGGGAGTTTCCGGCAGGAGGAAAATTTTTGAATGGCGGAGGCGGAGCCCAAAGAGAAAGAGTCACCTGGAACCTCCCACGTCACCCCAACAACAAATGGGGCATTCTTACGTTACACGCCTCCAGCGATAAGAGAACACGCAGGAAACCAAAGAACGCCTCGAGATATTTTTGACTGCCTTGAAAATGACCGAAAGAAAAAAACATTCCTATAACTTGTCCCCCCTGCCACACACCCTCACGGTAGCTTGCAGGATATCGTGTAGATGTAGATGCCCTGTCGCGGCCTCGAATTCGTACCAAAGAGTTCGTTTTCTTATAACGGTCAATCATTAATAGGGAGAAGACATGTAGGTATGGAGGGATTTTGTGACAGAGGATCCTTTCTTTCTCACTGGTATCATGAACATTAGTACAGTGTGGAAGTAGAATTAGTTTTTAAGTGGTCCAATTGCTAATGTTATATCGCACTATCTAAACTTAATACTAATAGTAATCCTAAGACAACCATATCATCCGTGACCGAGGCGAAATTTGAACCCGCGAGCAAGTACGTAGCCAACCGAACTTTGAGTATTAGGTCTACATTTTTACAAGTTAATGAGTGCTCTAAAAGTTCTACTTTAAGAGAGAAATTAAATAACTCAAACTCGATTTCTAGGATGATTCAATACTCTTACGCCTGGCCACTAGAGAATAGAAAAGTAGATTTCCAGGCAATATTTACTTTTAGAAGTTAAATTTTATAATATATGAATGCAATAGCAATAAGTATAACAGCATCACTTGCTACACACAAAGACGTGGAGAAATGCAACCACCCAGGTTCAAATTCTTTCAAAAGCAAACTACACACAATCACCTGATATGAACAGCTCTATGTGAGATGGAATGTTCACTAAACGTACACTAATACGAGAATTGTATTTAATTTTCAACACGAGAACCATACCAGAAGAGGAGACGAAAGTAATTACTACACCCAAATATGCAACAATTTCAACGTTAGAGAAAACTTCAACTCTTCACACCTTTTGCTTACGAATATATGGCTACTACATTGGTGGAAACTGTTGGAAAGAAAGGGAAAAATGCTTTGTAAGCGAAAACAACGGCGGTGGAAAGCGTGAAATAGTTTTCCCTCGCCCGAAAGAAACCCTGCCATTTAAAAGACAATGGGACACTTACAACGAAGAGAATCTGCAAAGCGGAAATGAAACTCGACAAAGAGTCTGAAACTATCGAGGCGAAATTTCCAACGGCACGCCAGCGAGACTGAAAAACTCATTTGGAGTGCGGGAATATAGATACGAATAAGACTTTACAGGCGAGAAATTGAGATCGTGCGATACCTTTCACCGCTCAGGCCATCATCGTCTGAGAGTAAACACGAATAACAATAAACGCCCAAAATATTCTGGGAGGAAATCGTTTGATACGGCACTCGCGTTGGAGGAACCTACGCCTTCCAGGATTGAAAATACCACCAGGAATAGTAAATCTATTATCCCGATTTTCAATTATGATCAAATTCCCAGAAACAGAAAATGAAAGCCCATTTGTCCTCAATCACGAGGTTTAATTTTGTTCAAAAGAATACTGAAGGACATCACATTTTCGGGGCATGCGTGCGCAAAGTTTAAAGTGTCATTTGGTATTGTTCCTTTTGCAGATCACTTGGTGAGGAAAATAATACGCAAATCTTTTCACACTGATGCTTCCCCGCGTATAACTTCAATTTTTCCTTCTCCTAACCTAAGACATTTTTAGGCTAAGTTAAGACTTCACTGTAAATGCTATGACATCAAAATATTATCCGAGAAAAAATTGTTACCAACTTGCGACACTTATATAAATATTAAGATGGCCATCATTCTGATTTGATACTGCATAGAACTACAATACTAAGCTTGGGACCTATTTAAAATGAATGCAAAATTACCTTCATGCGTACGAAACAAAACATTGCCTAAAATATTTATAACAACGGCAGTGCTGGAAATAGGGTAACCACGCCAAGCGACACGCATCAAGGACGGACAGAAAATTGGGCGAATAATGCGACCCGGGGAGGCATTAAATCTGCAGGGACTCGGCGAAAACCGAAGGGAAGCTGAAGGGGGAGGAGAGGGGCGGGGTTGAACTATTTGGCTTGAGCGAACGCGCACGCGTGTAAGGTGCACGGCCTCTAGCCACTCCGTCGGGAGAATTGAATGGAGCGGCAAGGGCGAAATAGGTCGGGGTCACACCCCTAACGCGTCCCTACCAACCTAACCTCCCCACCTTCAAACTTTCCCCGACCCACGCTGCACTCCCCTACGGCCGTCCCCCACCCTCCCCCCAACAACCCTTCGACCTCACGCACAGCCTCTCCAACCCGAGCAAGGCCAATCGACCACGCCAGCCGCCTGCCCTCCGGCGATGACGTAAGCGGAACGGTGGGGTGGTGCGCGAACGTAGTTTCAACACTTGGGACCAATGGCTCCCGACCGAATAGCTACGGCGTAGGGTTTTAATTGCCAGACTACAGCTTGCACTCGCCTCTCCTCCCCCTCATCCTAAATCCCTCCAACCTCTCTCACTCACGTCTAACTGCGACGATATCCAACTTAATCTCACCGTCCGTGACTCCGCGGATGGGACTACTAGCTCCCAAGATGCGCACCCAACATTTCTTGCTCCCGGAAATCGTGTGGGCAGTAACCGACACGACCCCTGAGGCAAGCCGGGGCGAATTACATTCCCTCGCGCGCAATTTTCCGACGGAGCTGGGTCAAAAACATCGTTTTCGTCTTTGTCTGCATCCAACGACGAACCAAATCGCACAAAAGACCGCAAGAACACCGATTCCGTTAGATAATAAACGCGACACGAGCAGTGAAAAAATATTTGGAAAAAGAATCCATAATAGGTTACTGCATCCAATAAATACGGAGGTTTCTGCTGCAATAGCTAAGACGATTTTAGCAAACAGGATTCAGACTAACGTGGACTAAATGCAACAACAAGTCTTTTTTTGACAGGGCCCGTGAATTTTAAGGAAGATTGAAAATGACACCAAACATAGATACAAATTCATTTAAACCATATCCTTTAATAACACTGCATAAGACTCATACATCAATTAAAGGGGTTGAACATTGGACTCCAATTTTTTCTTGCATGGCCCGTATTCTTAAATAAGAATCAGTAACTTCGGGCAGTTGACGAATATATCTTTGACAAGCCCTCTAACGCTCGACTCACATTCACACCTCTACAAAACCGTAGTAAATGACAATAGTCATGCTAACGATGTATATATTCCTGTTAATAGTAACACATTACTGGTCTAAATCTCATCTTACGACGTGACTAAATATACATTGTTGAACCAATTGCCACACAACTTATGTAGGTATAGGAATAAAGTAAGCGGGGAACACTAAAAAAAATAGCAGGATGTAGACTTTATTTTAGTTGCTCCAACAGCTAAGGTTGATTCACACTGCTTAAACTGAAATAATTTACGATGAGCACGACTTGCATGCCTGACGCGGAATTCGATCCCACGACCATTGGATTCTTAGGCCGGCACAAAGAAGAAGCATAATCTTCGAGGACGAACAAATCTCAGCCAAGGGTCAGGTAACCGAGCAACATGGAAGGAAGAAATGGGTAGACCAACCTCTACATTCCACCTCCACGAAATAACTATTGTGAACCTCATGATCAAGCAATCATCCCATCTCTCCGCTCCAACAAGAAAGGAATTGAAGACCTAACAACGAGCGCACGAAACCGGGAGGATTTTCCGAGAGCGAGAATTCCCTACGCATTCCCGATCGCGTTATTTTCCACGAAAAGTGGCGGGTATATCCGAGCCTCACGTGTTTTGATCGAAGTGCCATTATTTCCACACACAGAGGAAGCCATTTCGCAACGGTAAAATCAAAAACGCACAAACTACGTCCAAGGGTGAAGAGGGTGAAATAAACGGCGTGGGAGGAATATTTCAATGTCGTGCGCAGTCATGCACATGAAAAGGAGAGATTTCACGCATACCAGACTCCTGCGAATATGTGCCCTCTTCCCAGAAAGGCTAAAGCGCGAATGACGACGAGAAGTTATGGGGAATGAGGATAATTAGTGAAGCTCTTCATTCCAGCCACTCGGGTGCCTCGATAGGAATTAACCGAGGTCCTATTGGCAGGTAAAGAACAACGCGTAAAAACCCACCAACGACACCAAATAATTAAGCTACCACCTGCATTTACATGATACCAAGCAAGCCACCACGAGGATGTGCGGCAGGGGGTGAATATCACCAAGCATGCACTACCGACATTCAAACTGTTCTCTTATAGTACGGGGGAAAAATGCCATTTTGAATCTATAAGTACGACAATCTATCTCTCTAATCTTATTTATCTGGTCGAATCTAGCATAATACACAGGTGTTTTTAATATGTGCCTAACATCTTCAGTTAAGCTATCCGATTGAAATTTCTCTAATAGATTTAATCTGTACTTTAACCTACGCTCTGGTAATGATTCCCACCCTGATTTTTGTATTAATTCTGAAACGCTACTCAACCTATCGTAACACACCTTTTAAGGAACCTAGCGGCTCTACGCCGCAAACTGCCTAGTTCTCTGATCAATCCTAATTCATTTGTATCCCATACACTGGCTGCATACTCAAGGTAAGTAGTGAAAAGTAACATCGCTCTTTTGTCTCCTCATCACATTTCTCAAGTACTCCTCTTATAAATCCTAGCTTCCTCTTCGCTCGGACGCATATTTCCCTAATGTGTCTTCCCCACGATAAATCTTTAGTGATTGTTACACCTAAATACCTTATGGTTTCAACGCTTTCGATCTTCGTGTTACTAATTTTATAGGATCGCTCTATCGAATTATTCCTCCTTCGAAAATTGATAGCTACACACTTTTTAAGGTTAAGTTCTAACTGCCATTTGTCGCACCACTCTTGAATTGCATCTAAATCCTTGCTAAGCGATTTCCTGTCTTCTTCTTTTGATATATCCCTATACACTACCGCATCTTCTGCAAAAAGTCTAAGCTTACTACTAACTACGGTACCCAAATCGTTTATGCATAAAAGAAATAGAAGCGGACCTATTACGCTACCTGGGGAACTCCCGATGTGACTTTGATTGTGTCCAACATGTTACCATTTATGACAATCCTCTGCTCCCGCCCACTTAAGAATTCTTTTACCCAATATACAACGTCTCTATTTATGTCAAAACTTTCTAATTTCAAGATTAATTTATCATGAGGAACTTTATCGAATGCCTTTTTAAAATCTAAAAATATCGCATTAACTTCAAAACTGTTCTCGCCGTGGACAAAAATATCATGAACGAATAAAGCTAATTGTGTCTCGCAAGATCTACCTTTCCGGAACTCATGTTGGCTGTTTATGAGCAATCCCTGACTATCCAAATGCCCCATGATCGAACTGACTACAATGTACTCAAATACCTTACAAGATATTTACGTGAGTGAAATGGGTCTGTAGTTACTAGGTTCTTCCCTATCACCGCTTTTAAAAATAGGTGTAATGTTAGCTACTTTCCAATCTATGCACACTTTCATTTTCTCTCACACCGGGAGAGTCACAACAATAGAAGAAACCGCGCATGATTGATTATTACTTCATAATTCAATGTTCTACCAGAGTCATTATGTAGAGAGTCACACGCTTGTTTGGGCGGAAGAAACTACCACTATACCACTAAAGGAGCGATTATTCAGTCTCTCTGTTCAACCTCATAGGGTGTTTGGTTCAAAACACGTCACGTCGGTACTAAATCGATTATTAATTTTTTTCAAACAAAACTAAGGACTTTATTGCTTCTAAAAATAATTTTTTCCTTTAAAACTAGGCAACTACAATGAACATAAATGAACATTCGTAAAAAAAAGTGATCCTAAATATCCCAGCATAAAACCCAAGGCGTTTTATTTCCCGAGCATTACTCAAATCGGCCCCCAAACGTTTGGAAGCATAAGCCATTACACGGAAGGAATTCAGCAGTAACTCAGTGAAACACTACAAATTCCATCAGTAGGACTGTTATAGGACACCACGACCGAAATTAATTTCCGCCATGAAGCAGCAAGGAGAAAAGCCTAGAAAATAAAGCTTCGGAGCCTAAAAATGGCGCAAAATGAAATCCTATGAAATGTCATTCGTCAGCGTGTGGACTGAAGGCCTCCCAGACGAATCGAACCCTATTCAATAGAAATGAGCACTGCAGTGCAGTTGCTTGGGAAATCCAATGCTGCCTGGCTCGACACGCAGTCACGAGAGGCATTTAATGGAGTTTTCCCGTTCACTGCCACACAACCACACCACAACGGTCACTAGGATTGATTAATTACCGCACACGGGTGCTCACTGGAGCAGCCAGGGCGGGGATCAGGAGCTGAATTTGGTTAGCTAGGCAGATGGGTCCCTAAAGGGTAAGAGGTGACTAATAAAGAAAACCTTTATGTCAAAAATATCGGATAACTGATAAATTTTCTTCTTTCGTGAGGGAAACTGGCAAAAGGAATTACATTTCATTCAAGGACAAAAAACATCGAAATTTGTGTCCTTGTGTCTCAACAGCGTAACGGATGTGAACCATTGAAATAAAAATACAAATGAAGAGTCTCCTTTAGAATAAATTGGTATATTTTATTCCTTAACATCTGAAACAAGACGTTATTTATTGCTCCTTATGGCCATTCAATCCAGCAAAATTTAATTTAGTTAAAACCGTAATTGTCTTGGAGAAACTGAAATCATCCGTATCTTCTTGTGACTGCATAATCAAAATTTGTCATCTTTTTTCTGAGAATTATATTATTGAATATCCGAACACTCTGACTGATGAACCAAAAACAAATCAGCTTTTAAATTAATAACATACAAAATGGAAACATTCTTAAATTACACTTATTTAAAATTTAAAAATGTAAGAATATATCATAGCTTTTTCATCATTTTTAGCTCCTAGTTCGCATTCCTTAATTCGTATGACGGGTGTAAACGAAGAAAACATAGCGTGGGGTCAAGATATTTGATTTCGACATGGTCGATAATGGTCAAGATATTAGATTTCGATATTGGTTTCGACAATGGTCGTATTCGATTTCGACATTATAAATATATAAATATTTAGAGCATCTATTCCGCAGGACCTTAAAACCAACAAATCTTAATACAAGTTTATGATGCTAAATAATACATGCCCTCAGGAAAACAGCACCGATTAAACAAGGCCGTTGCTTACTTCACCTCGAGAAAATGGCTTGCGAGTTAGTGAAGCGGTGCAGAAGAGAGTTCATTCTATTAATATGGGACAAATTATAAATTAACCGCAATCACAGAAAGGGCACAAATGATAGCGATTCTTCTGTAGGCAAGGGCACTAGGTCATCTGACGAAATGGGTCAAAATAGCACCCTTCCTTGATTACAAATGTTGCGGCTGAATAAAATTTTCTCCATACAATCCAAGGGAAATCTGCAAAACGATTCTCAACCAGGACGAAGTTGCAGGAACAAACAAAAATAAACTACTTAAAAGAAAACGTTCACACGCGCAGGCCTCGCAGCCCATATGCCCATTTAAAAATATTCCCATTTGGCGCCACCGGATCAAAATTAAGACTGGAGTCGTAACGGCCAAAGAGAGAGGCATTCACTAGAAAAGAAAAAGAACGCATTCGCGAACGACTGAATGAAGGCCCTGACGAGCAGTAGCGAGAGCGGAAAAGGAGGGTGGAAGGAATTAAAGGGAAAACCTTGCGGAGTAAAGGACAGGACGCACTCTTTTGTCTGAACATGAGGCGGCAAATACCGGAATTAGAAAGGGAGGTTGGGCCTATTCAGGGCGAACATTTAAAACAACGCTCCTACCGAAACACGAGGAAGATGGGGGAAAAGGGGGATGGGCGCGGTGGATAGGGCATTAAAAACTGAATTTAAGCGGGTTTTGCTCGAGTTCTTTGATCGTTTGCAGCAAACTGCATGTTCAAGGCATTACCTACCATCCACATACTAGGGCGTGTATTGAGGGAGTATCATTAGTCGTTACTCTCGAGAGGCATCGCCCAATTATAAACCTGTATTCTCTGCAGCAAATGGCACTATGCTTTCCCCACACGAGCCATCAACTTATTCATTGAGATCTGATAATATAGTCATATTTTTGAGAAACAAAGAGCAATTTATCCTCTGAGATGAAGTTATAGAATCAAATCTGAAAACGGGAAATGAGTGGATTAAAATTGGAAGTCACATAATGAACAACAATTCCATGATTGATTTTCACTTCAATTAGTGCAATGAAATTCATTACGCAGCACCGACCTAAACATCTGAAAAATAATGCTATCAGATGAAATCTGGGTTCGAACTCTTTCAGCTCTTCTAGAATAAGCGATAAAAATGAAGTGGCCAAGAACGGCCGAACTGGTGAAATTGAAAGGATATTAAAAGCCAGGATATGGATTGAGTTTATTAATTAATTCATAGAATCGATTAACTGATTATTTGCAGGCGCTAAAGCCGTGAGATGTCGGAAGAATTAGAATATGGGAACCTGGGAGGGAGGAATTTCTAAATTTCTAAGGGAGGGGGGGGGGGGGGGGAAGGTCGGGTCCAGGAGGAAGGGTAAAGTGAGCAGAGAGTGGAGAATGAATATTATTCATTAAGTCGGATCGGGAATGAATTGACGGGTCAGGAAGGAGGGGTGAGAGGGAATTTAAAAACGAAGAAGAAGATAAATTGGAGGGCTTTAGAGGTGAAAAGAAGAGTGAAGGTTAAAAAAATATGAGGAAGAGATTGAAAAGCGTATTGAAGCCGAGAGAGGATATGGGGGAAATAAAAAAAATTCTTTGGATAATGTAATGAAACAGATACATTTCGTGAGATGCGTAGAGTACGAAGACAAAACTTTTACGCCAGAAACAGACGTAAAAATTCAACCCCACAAATGGAACCAAAATTTTAGAGGCAGTCAAACGCATAAAAGCCCAAGTAGATGTGTAAAAAATAACTTGGGAATAAAAATTGACAAAGAAAGAGAGGGGAATATGCCTCGAAGGGAATGCTGGAAACATTATTGAGCAGCATCTCATTTTAACCGCGAGATAGGAAGTAAGATTAAATGAAAAGTGTTAATCGGAGAAAGGAGTTGGCTGATATCCAGCGATTTATGAAGTTTCTATTCAAACAACGTAGATAGAAGTTTACAAGCTGGGCTCGAGAAATCTTAAATTGCAACGCCCTAGGTTAACAACATGATCCTATAGACTAACGGAGTGTGAAAGCTTAAGTCACTGAAATACATATTACTCCGAGGTTTCCTTACATTTAGAGAACAACTATGCTAAAACGATACAATACGTAGTCGAGTTCATTTGTGCGAAGTGACTTTGACGGATGACGTCCATATGAAAAGGAGCTGATTTTTGAATGCATAGTTCTGCACTAGAGCTAAATCCTTACTAAAATTTCTATTAACACGCGATAAACCTCGTAACATAAGTATAAAAGATGGATAAGAAGTAATTTCGACGCACAGCTAAACATTATTGAAAAGATGATCGAACTAACTGATCGTCACCTAATACGCTGTGGTTCAAATCTCCTCCAAATTTATTTGATGATGGATTGAGGGAAGTACTGTTAGCTTCAAGCGTCAAGGTTGTAACTCAATAATTAAAAGAGAACGGCATATACCAAATGAGAACTGAGTGAATATTCTCAAGTTCTATGTACACATAGGGTATGATTTAACACACTTTTCACACAGTCATTTTTTCACAGAAATGATCGAGGAGAACTTTTTTATAGTAAAAAGCTAGCATTTATAGTAAAAGTTAGAAGTTAAAAGTTAGTAAAATTTATAGTAAAAGCATAGTTTTTATAGTAAAAGCATAGTTTTGATAGTAAAAGCTAGCATTTATCACAGAAATAGATATTTTCATTTAAATATTATTAGCCATGTATCTTCTGGCACGCAGGGTTTAAAGATGAACTTTTCACGGAATGAAACAAGCACCTTCACATGTAACTGAGGGTATAATGCCGCATAAGACGATTTTTTTCTAGGAATCTGTTGCCAACACCCGCGGAAAACACAGCCTCCACTACTTTTTGATTTGGGACTACTACTCCACTACTTTTTGATACTTTACATCCTTGTCGATCCCTCCTCTCAAAAAAAAAACAATATTTAAGAACAAGAGCATATCCGTATGATCAGTATTGTGCACCCGAAGATAATGCATAGCAATGAAGCCCAGGCCATGTCAAATTATGCTTCATTTTGAAAAAGAGAGCGAGGAAATTCCATCGTCGGGATTGGCTCGGTTATTTCGCCACATCGAGGGCAATGAAAGTCGCAAGAATGAAAATAAAGGCCCGACAGAATGATGAGAAGGCTAGTAAAAGAAGGATACAAGAGGAGAAGACGCCTGGATTGGGCTTAAGGGCAAGTGGAACAGCACAAAGATACACACAGGAAGTAAAACAATCAAATGGAATGGAGAGCTACAGTCCCTGCAAGAGAGAGATATATACATTTGTGGATATGAGACGTTTCATGGCACGGAACAAGTTGGAATCGGAGCGTAAGGAAAGGGAATGGGGGGCTGGCAGTAAAACGCGGAAGGAGAAGATCCAGGCAGTAAAATGACAAACAACGAAGGTGGGAGGAGGATAGTGGAGAGAGGGAGAAAAGCGAAGAGATGGCTGACGAGAGGGGAGGGCTCGCGCTGGCAAAACAGAAAACAGGGGGAGCGAGGAGAGGGGGGGAGGAAGTACACAACAGGGAGGATTTATTCGGATGAGGTGGGAGCGGAGGGGAGAGGACGGGAGGGAAAAAACGCCGGCCATGGCCACACATTTTTTCACACCCCTCAGCTTCCCCACCGGCTCACGTACCCAAGGCAGCAGAGAGACCCTTTCATTTTGCATACGCGGGAGTGTGGGACATGGTCGGAGGCGAGAGTGGAGCGGCAGGCAAACTCGGCACTGGAGCGACGAAAGGGAAAGGGGCTCGGGGCGACACCATGGGGAGAGCGGGGTCACCATGTCAGAGAGGAGGGGGCGGGGCTTGCATGTAAAAATGAAAAGGACTCGACGGCGAAGGTGCTCCTATGTATAGAGAAAAAAAGTCCGCAGGCGCAGCAGCGGCATTCCGCCGGCGGGCCTGCAGGAAGTTCAGCTGGGTGGTTGTGGGGGGTGAGTGTCGGCTGGAAATAAGGGTCGCGCGCCGACGACGGGGCGGCCGGCCGCCGCAAGGGATGGGGAGATGTTTACGGCGAGGACGGCCGAAGATGGGACGGGAATAGTCGGGGACAGGGTCAGAGGCCAAGGGGAAAAGACACGTAGAGCATGGCGGCGAGCGCGTTTGCAAATGAGGAAAAGGTGCGAAAATTCAGGGGGGAGAGAGGGAAATACGTAATCGGATGCGACCGCTTGGGAAAGGTTTATTTTTGAGCTGGATAAACTAACGGCGAATATGTTGATTTTAATAATTGCTTTGAACTTAAGCTGATTATACAAAAGAAGAAAATTAGATGAGTTTAGTTCGTTGTCTTTTTTTTTGTCAGGGAAGACGACCAACAGCTGAGAGGTCATACTCGCTATTGAGGCTAGCCGGTAGATTTCTATGAAATATTATTTTTGGGACCGGGAGAAGGTTGGAGATAAACCAAGCCGTCATTAGTCTGCTGATAATATAACGTGCCGAAAGGACCACAGTCCTTAGGTCCTATGTGACGGTCTGCACGGAAGAACTGCACTTCGTCCAGTACTGGAGTATAGACCTGATTACCATAATATACTCTATCGCTGAATGTACTCGAAGATTTGAGTACGAGTACTAAATACCAGGACTCGAGCTCACGTTTGAGGCAAATAACTTGATGTTGAGACATTCCAAAAACCACGTCTGAATAACGTAAAATTCTTTTAATGTGTTTTTAGGGTGGAAAACGTTACTTCTTCTTAACGTAAACCAACAGATCTGCCTTCATGACGTTCAAAATTTGAGACACTTTTCGCGAGTGAACATGGAAGAAGTCCACACGACTAAAGACGACTGTCTGGAGAATCGTCTCGCAGCAAAGGGAGGAAGAATCACGTCACCACCCGAAAAAAAACAATAGCGCTTGGCAATACAACGATTGCAACAAACCGTGACTACAACCACTTCCGGAAATGGTCAGTCAACAGCCGTAAACGGCATTCCGTATTCCTTGATGGTGGTAGATGACCACTAGGGCGGATCGGAAAAATCGATTTTTCGCGGAGAAACTTGGCCCTCTGGAAAAAGTTGTCAAAGTGACTCAAAATGAGGCCAGAAAAATTTGGGGCCTCTAGGTCAACCCTAGACCCTCGCGCCGTGGCCATTTATGGGGATGGGGGCTGAAATTGGAAAAAGTCATGTTTTTAAATCGGTTCCCCATGGAATTTGCCGAGTTTCGGCCCTTTAGGGCAAAAATTTCGTCCATTTGTACGTATCTGCAGCCGTTAAGCCACAAATTGTCTATTTTGAGTGCGCGGCCTCGCGTAATATGCACCGCCCACGCAGCGTCGCGGCGCTACGCTCCGACGGCCGCTCGAGCGTCTCCTGTCGGCTCGTGCCTCCTGCCCGGTCGCCGCGAACGCAGCAAAACTCATCACGGATGCGTCTTCCGTAGTTGATCTCATTAATATTAGATAATTAAACAATTTCCAGGTAATAACAATTACGGAAGAACTGTATGAAAGAAATATAACAAACCGTCATCATTCAGGGAGTTAAGAAACACTCCTCGATTTTTAGCCAACTTTTACTATTAATTTTCAGTATGGAGAAAGAATGCAAAAATAATTAAAGTAGTTACCAGAGCTCACCACGTTAGGTACCTGCACTATGAACTCCCCCGCCCACACACCTGCTCATAGAATAGAGGAACGCATTTCCTTTATCAGATTATATGCTATCGAAAAAATAAGAAAGTGATCATTTTTTAGTACCAGTCGGTTTATCTGTGTGCAAGTATTCGTCTTTAAACTTTATTTTCATTGAACACTAAAGATCATTATCGATTTTTTTTATTTTTGAAGTCCAGCAGATAAATGTAAAACTTACTCTATCACAGCATAAACTGAGACTAGGTTTTGAAGGTTGGCATTTTGGTTCTGCTTTCTAGTATTTTCTGTATTTCTTATTGTCTGTCGTTGCTGCGGATGCTATTGAAGCTTGGGTTACCCCTTTTACAAATATTTCAAAAGTTTTTGTGTGACAAGGACAATTGCGTTTCACAGTTGAGCATTACTCAAATAATTATCGACTTTCTTCAGTCGTGAGATGCTATAGAACACGAGTCGGTGTTCTCGTCCCATTTTATCAGCAGCTTGTAGTCTTCTACATCAAATTTAAAATATGTTAATTCAAAAGTTCAGGATTTTTGTCGCACGCGTATTTCTTCATGCCTCTTAAGATTACTTTCCACGCATCTCTTCACACTTCCTCTCCATTGTCAGCAATCATTGGGAGGAGTGAATTTTCTGAGTGCCCGAAAAAACTGTTTCTCTGAATAACAGGATCAATGACTCTTTTAAATCTACTGGTAGATATCTTGATCAATTTAAAAATTTCCATAAATTTACAGCACCAGCGTGTATACAATGGTTTATTTAACTGAAAATCAGACAGGTGCGTATACTTTTTGTATGACACTAGATTTTATAAATTAGCGCATGAATTTTAGTGGTCACTTATAGCCTCAGTTGTCGGCTGGCCCTAGTGAGCTAACGAGAATGAGCCACATGTTTTGGAGTTCATCTGACCAAATTTTCCGAGCGAAATCCTTTGGCCACAGCATTATAAATTTCCCGAAGATACTGCTGGTCACTACTCAGCAATCTCAAGTCTTCTTCGTGGGACAATTTTGTTTGAACTGGCTCGAATCGTATGATATCAAGAGTGTGGCAGTCTTGAAGGGTGGAGACAATAGGTCTTGCTAACAAATTTGGACCCTTAGTTTGCCCGTCTAATGTTTCTGCCAACTGCCGCAGTGCTAAGTCAATCAAGTGAAATTGGCAAATAGACCACTGTAAGGGACGTCGGAGTTTTGCTTCCAGAAAACGGATGACGCTTCCTTCCTGACATGTATTCACTTTGGTGCCATCGCATTCAATCACTTTTAAATTTGAAAGTTCAATATTTTCTTTCGCAAAAAAACAAGAAAATGTAGATATGATGTTTCTTGCAAATCCTCCTGTGGGGGAGACAAAACCGAAAAATTGGGAGCCAGGCTCCAACTAACACGACATGTCCCTCCCTAACCTTAGATGGGTAAGTCCTCTTGCCTATTTTCTGCAGTTTAATTGTTTCATCCTCTCTGCCGTCAAAATACAGACCTTCAATTGTATTTTTTTATTTATCTGTCTTTGCTTTTACTGAATCTAGCATCTTCTTTTTCTGTCTTCGTAAGTAATGCCGGTCCACCTTTCACGTGTCTTCCGGAGTTTTGAGCTTTGCGTCGGATACAGTTGCGCTGATGATCATTGCTGCTGCTCTGAGGGACAAGTCACCAAAACTAGCACATACCTCCGCCACAGTTGGCAATTGAAGACGCTTTGCCCCGAAGGAGGTCCAGGTTGATTTTCATTCCTAATCGTATGAGGAACGTTGAGGTCCAAATCGGTAGGTTCCTCGTCGGTTGAGTTTTCTCGAGATGTGGCGGAAAAAAATTCTTGATGCTCACTTTTTACCTCTTCAAGATTGAAAGATTTTGAGTCGACGCTCTCCGACGATCCTCTTCTGAGGTTTTTCTTTAATCGTCGAGTTACTGAGGCATCCAATTCACCGGATACCATCTTTCGTTTTGTCCATTGCTCCCTCAAAAATGCCACTTCATTAGGGAGAACTTTATCCTCTTTCTAAATTTACACTCGTTAATTCTTTAGCACTGACACGCACAAATATCACATAGTTTCTGGGATTCATTTTAAAATATATTAATTTGTTATCGATTTGGCACCTTTCGTAGGCTTGCTTGCATTTTTTCTTAAGCCGTAGTACGTCGTATGGTACCGTATAATCATTTTAATCACACCATGTTTCGGAATGATTGGAATAGAGGTGCGTCTCCAAAGTTCGGACACTTGTTTCGCTACCAGACTACTTGATAAACCGTAGGCTCCCTTCCTGCGCTTTCGTATCAATACGTCGCGAACATAAAAAATATATTTTATCACTTCTTTAAAAGTTAGTACCGTCAATTCGTTTATGTCGACGGGACAGGAAAAAAGGTTATAGTGTCTAGGGTTATATTACTTTCATACAGTTCTTCCGTAATTGTTATTACCTGGAAATTGTTTAATTATCTAATATTAATGAGATCAACTACGGAAGACGCATCCGTGATGAGTTTTGCTGCGTTCGCGGCGACCGGGCAGGAGGCACGAGCCGACAGGAGACGCTCGAGCGGCCGTCGGAGCGTAGCGCCGCGACGCTGCGTGGGCGGTGCATATTACGCGAGGCCGCGCACTCAAAATAGACAATTTGTGGCTTAACGGCTGCAGATACGTACAAATGGACGAAATTTTTGCCCTAAAGGGCCGAAACTCGGCAAATTCCATGGGGAACCGATTTAAAAACATGACTTTTTCCAATTTCAGCCCCCATCCCCATAAATGGCCACGGCGCGAGGGTCTAGGGTTGACCTAGAGGCCCCAAATTTTTCTGGCCTCATTTTGAGTCACTTTGACAACTTTTTCCAGAGGGCCAAGTTTCTCCGCGAAAAATCGATTTTTCCGATCCGCCCTAATGACCACCTCGTCCTGCTAGTATCCTTGAGACCCATTTTCTAATTCACTGCAATGTAATATCTGCTACACCAAAAACTCTAGTAAAGTAAAATAATGATATTCAAATATTAAATATTGTTCAACTATTGAATGTACAAACATCATTAGGAGAAGTATTAATATTACTACAAATAGCAGTGTATGACGGATACACCACTTTTATTTAGATCCCTGGAGTTTCACCGATTGAGCATATTTTTCTATGGACACGAGGGACCTTCAAGATACTACCTTACACACTTATATCCCTTCATTTTTTCAGTTCCTGATATATCCTACTCACATACGGTTCATTTAAAATTCAAAAATATATCTTAATACTTTCCTCCCGTTTACCTATACCTACTGTTATTTATCTTCATGCCGGGGAAGGAAAACCCCAAGGGATAAGTACATACATGGGCCAAACAACAAGGGATTTGAGCGTGTAGAAGCACTGAGATGTAACGGAGCTCGCGAATCACTGGGAAGAATGAAGGGATGCAGTGAAATCTCACGATTAAAAAAACTAATAAAAAGGAAACATGTTTGCAGAAATAGAGGTTTGCTGAATTTAACAAACTCACAGTTAATTCATATCTTCGATGGTTACAGAATCCAAGAGCAAAGCTCCGCCACCTCGACAAGGACCTATCGTGAAATCGAGCTCTGAATTCAGTGGCAAACGCTATGCCGAAGACGAACTCTGGGAGCACATCTGCGTTGTATTATCACACAAGGTCGTATGTTGCCGACAGAACCATTGTGAAAATTATTGCATGATTACCAAATCAAAGAATTTCTAACGAAATACTCATAGTTGTTTAACTCACACACAACGCATTGTTTTAAATGAAATTAGCAAAATAACTCATTATAACAAAGCAATTATTCATTCAATTTCTTCATATTTGTAATGCAACAGAAACCAATCTGATTAGACTACATCGTTAACATCTTCACATAAACCAATGTGTCTTCTACAGAGACCATGATTTCACTGAAAGATTCCAAGCAAGAAGGAACACAATTCCTTCGCACATCTGTACGCTCAAGAATTAAACAAAGATTTATTCCCATAAAATATATTGTCGTTACCTCCACCCACTTGACATCAAAACTATACAATAAGACTGCTGGAAAAAAACCACAAAACCCGAATATAGGTCCGTGTAACATGAATTAACCCACGATATTTTCGACAGAAATTATTGCCGAAGTAATCAAAGGAGGAATGAATTCTTCAATCTGCACATTCCTTCTGTTTCATCCCAGACTTAATTAGAGGAAAATGTACGTCCTGAGCAGAAGACCTGCTCGCCTTCAATCACAGCATTCATTGCTACCACTCTAGCGAAAAGTATCGCCGGCGGGCAGGCAATCTTTCCAAATTTTATCCCTCATTCGTTCCGCCTTCAAACCTTGCTGATTGGCTCCATCCACTCTCCTCTATTAGCTCGGTCTCATTACGTTTCCTTTCCGCGAAGAGCACCCCGCCGGCGGTACATCCAAGAGACATCACCCGGGTAGCCCTTCCCGGTCCTCGCTATAATCATGCCTTCGAGCCGAACACCCCGTACCCACCAAGTACTATTAGCACTTCAGAGGGAAAGTTTAGCCTTACGTAGAAACCCTCACTTCTTACGCAGAACAATGGTTGGAACCCAGGACCGCTGTCTCGTAAGAATGAAGGGTTCGCCCATTAATCCCCCACTGCTAATGAAATGAATCGCGTGGTTATAGCTATATTATCCGCATTCCCTCTTCATTCATCCCACCATGTTTTGAGCAGCGCAAAATTGGAGTAAGAGCTCAATTTGTCTTCGTGGCACGCGAAAAACGAAACTTCAGGTTTTATCCGCGCAAAAAATTGCCCTTTCACCGAATTCGTGAGTGATTCACGTGAAACGTTAATTTCCTGATGGGAAGAGAGAACCTTTAAAATCACGCCATGGCATTATGGCATTTCCCAAAAAATCACCACAACCTAACAAAATTAATGGAAGAGGCAAAGAGGCTTTTATCAAAGGCACTCAACAGTTGAAAGTACGCATTATGCATCCAACAATTTTTCATTGTATATTTGGGAGATAGAGATATTGCCAGGAGCCATAATGCTCAACTACAGCTATTTAAGTCTTTCTACAAAGAGGAAATCACCTTGGCTAATATGCATGAATGAATTTGTCTTTGTAGGTCAATTTTTTAATCAATATTCTCAACTACAAACAAAAAATTGGCAGCTATAAATATCAATTACATGAATTCCACTAACTTTTGCCACTAAATATTATTCTGGACAGTCACGAGAGAAGTTCCAGGCGTAATGCATCGATAGGACCTGACAAATGCTGTTTCCTCTCATACTATTTTCCTCCATCAAGTCTCACTCACGTGAGTTTCTTCCTTAAAAATCTCCCAACGGATGAGTATTTACACTTCCAAAAGTTCTATTCGTTTCCCAGATCCCCGCAGAATGCGACTCAACCTAATGATCCTGCCTAACAGACCTTCATCTCTGGGAACTGGCAAAAAAATACAAGAGACAAAAATGAAAATATAAGAGAGGATTCATTCGTAATTTCAGTAATGACGATCCCGCAAGTTCCTCATCGAGGAGATACCATACGCTCCGAAAACGAACTCTCGTGCGTGTCCCATAGTTCACGGAACCATCGTCCCCTGGCTCCCCATGGAGGAAGAAACTCGCCTGCGCGCACGACCGCTTAAACGCAGACGGGGAACGAATGACGGGGAAGAGGAGGGACATGAGAATTGCCCACAAAAGAGGACTCTTTAATAAAGCCGTGCCCGAAGGTAAATGAGTCGGGATTAACTCCGAAAAAGAATGACGGGAACATCGGGAAGATTCGAGGACGGAGAAGAGAGGTCAGCAGGAGGAGAAAGAGAGGAAGAGGACGGGAATGTAATTACAGAGAGGGAAGGAATGGATAGGGATGAGTGATGAGCAATGAGGAGTCATCAGGAAAATGAGAGCTGGAAGGGATGCGGAGCAGTGGGAGGGAGGAAGTTGGACTCGAAGGGATGGGTGAGGTGGTCGCGGAGGACTGTGAGCGAAACGTTGAGGGGAAAAACGTTGAGGGGCGTACGGTCGACGGACGAACCGTCGAGAGGGAGAGGGGGTAAGGGCATTAGGAAACGGACCGATTTGGACGATAAATGTAATCTTGGTGGAATTCGGGGACGTCCGAGTGATGAAGTGTGATCGCGAGGGGGGCGAAAAGGGGCGGAGGAGGGCACGAGAGGAGCAAATGCAAGCACGCGCGTGTCCACGCACGCACCAAGTCACGAGAAGCGTGCAACGGTGGGGATTGGGAAACTCTGTGGCCGTGAGACAACGCAGAGTACTAATTATCCGCTAAGTTCCGAACCAACGCTCTTCCTTCGTCGGCACGATGGCCCTGCGGAAAGCTACGCACGAAGTTGGAAAGTAAAACTGGAAGGCTGGGAAGGTTTGGTCGTATAATTATCGCAAGAGTCGGTCTACTACGCTACGCCACACGAGATACAGTGGAGAGTATTTTTGGGAGAACATCAAAACCATTTTAAAATGAATGAGCTAGAGAAGTGCCTCGTTGACGAACGACTGCCTGCGCGCGAGGCTCTTGGGAGTGCAAACAGGGAGATGGCGAACGAGGAAAACAAAGAAACAGGTTTTGAGAATTGCTTTTACATATTTTTACCGATGGACATAACCAACATTAAAACAAATATGAGGGCATTTTATCATGAAAGGCCTGTTCCAAAAAAGAGCACATCGTACCATCCAAGTCTAACGGTACGATAACAAATTTAGGCTCGAGGTAACATTGAAATTTAGCATTGATTTTCAGCCTACAAAACTTTTGTGAGATTATAATCGCTTTTCATACGTATGCAAAAGTGAAAAGCCATAACATTCCATTGACTTCGCATTCATGCATAGCTGTATACTATGTTTTCGCAAATGTGGAATTCTGACCTACCTACAGAATAAATTATCCATTTGCAACAATAGAGAGATAGGTTTCTACAGTTAGATTTTTACACCTACTTACCACTCACCAGCTTCATAAAATCTGATTAATTTAATAATTTCCGAGGCACGATAGCACTGCATTAGGTACCTATTCTTTCAGCGCCAACAAGTCATACACTCCAAAACACTGACAATTATATTATTCTTCGTGATCTACCCGGGGTTGCTTAGATGGATATTAAACTCTTACTCCGACCCAGACCTTTCAAATGGTGTTCTGCATGTGTATTGCCTCTAACTATTCTATCAAAACTACCCATTTTTTCTCTCCCTATAGCTCACTTAGCTATATATCACATTGTTCACTCAAGCACGGCCTTCTAAAAATCCTCACCCCATATTACCTGTTCGATCCAACGTCTCTAACTTCAAATTTCCTCCATATTTTCACATATTATATACTGAGGGTGTTTCTATTTTAGGTAGCGTCTCTGGCACAAGCTTATTTTCATTTTTTCCTGAAAATAATTATCACTTGGCTCTCGCGTCGCGACGCGTTAAAACCTTTGAATACGGTAGGCACTGTAGTTACTTAAAACATACCTCAGTTGTTTTTACACCCACCCACCATTACACCCGGCTTACACATGAAGAAGAAATATGAAATATTTTTTTGCACATGTTATCTCATCAAGAGTTTTTACCTTACTTTAACTGGCAAACGCCCTTCGTAAAATATTTTCTCGGGCGTTTCCGACCGTAAACATGGCTTTTGGAAACAAACTATTTAGAATGTGAGCGTTGATCAGTTCTTAAATCACATCAGCTACATTCCACTCACGGCGAAACTTGCACGATTACAAAAGATAGAATGGGATTGGTTATTAAACATTTTACTGGGGTGTTCACTGATTGAACTACGCCGAACTACGCCAAAGTACGGAAAACGTTTACGCTTGAAACTCTATAGAAATAATATAGCACAAAAATGGAACGCTGATGGACAAGGACACAGGGATGGACAGTGCGACTCTGTATCACTACGTAACCTAGATGTGAGAGATGCAATTTACCACGTTTTTCCCCGGAATAAATTCCGTTCCACCGAATCGAGCTGAAGTAATTAAAACACAAATGAGTCCGAAAATCCAAGACTTTAAAGTGAAGGTTTTAAAATCACTAACGAGAGCGGAATTCAAAACAATCGTATCTACAAATCCATTCACAACCGTAGCTAAAATTTATAGCTGTTTATTGAGATGAAATTATGTCCGATTGTTGTAACAGGATCGTTGGATGCACATGATTTTTGCTTTGTCGAAAATTAAATTTCCCGTGGAGCCAATACAAACGATCAAAGAACAACGACAGCGCAATTTAGGCCACCGGAGGAGCGTAGAAAGCGTTTACAAAACAATGACAAAATTTCAATCAATTGAGATCCAAATGAGACTCATTTCGTTACGAGCTTTAACCGCATTCGATCAACTCATAGAAACTGCTCTGCGACGAAAATGTCGGACGAGAAGAAATAATGATTTTAATTAGCGTCTGATGATTATTATTTATGCTTATTTTAGTCTCGCAACTCATTTCAGCAACAATACTGAACAAATGTTTTCATACTTCAAGGCTCATCCCCAAATTTACTGAGAGAAAAAGCTTAAATCTTTTATTAAGTTATGAAAACGATCAACGCCTGTAGTAGTAGTCTCATACAGAAAATTATTTCAGCAGCATAATTTGTTTCGTTTATGTGTTGATATAAAAACGAGAGCATTACTTCAGATAACTAAGAAATATTTAATGAGCTCAGTGAGGAAAATAAATGATAAGTGACAACATCGAAAATAAGTTTTTCAGGTGTCGTAAATATGGTGTACGCATCATTAAAAAATCCTGATTAGTTCGAGTATGATCATAGTACATGCCTGAAACAAATTTATCTCATCAAATGTCCAAAGACAATAAAATATGCCTTGGAAGGATTAATGAGCAGGAACCTCAACTCATTTTTTATCGTCACTATCGAAAAAAATGTCAGGAAAGAGTAACGATTGATGATCGCGATACTGACGACATTAAAAATTCAATAATGAGTCAAATAAATGCGCAACTGAACTTAACTAGCAACTTGGAGTCAAAGAAAAAATATATAACTGATATTACTGAAATTGAAGGATGCTGAGGTGAAATCGCGTACCACATTCAACACCGTGATGGACAGTGCAATGGCCGCACAAGAATATCAATCTGAACGTTCCTGCAACACAATCTACTGTGTCGTTGCAGAAGAATGAAAATTCTGCTATAGAGAACAGAACCGTATCGCAGAAATAATTGCCCTCGTTTTCTCTCCCTGACCCCGAGGCGCTCGGGATCGGGAAAGCATATGCTTCTAATAGACCAGTCAAGGTTTTACGGTATAGAGCAACCCTCGGATCGGTCACATTAAAGAAATGCTCGTTTGTGAAGACATCGCTGCGGTCCAATTTTTTTCTAACGTTTTCTTAGCAGGAACAACCTGACACGCGAAAGAGAATCAAACAATTCTGAATAGGAAGCGCCATTTAATCATGATATTAATTACAAGAAGGTATCGGGGAACGAATTATAAAACACTCTCAGAGTAGAGTTATATTCACTCTTTTCGGAGATATTATCTTCCCTTGATGGAAAAAGTCATTTTTTTTTCAAACAAACGGCAAAAGTTCTTATTTATTTGCTGGATCAAGCAAATATGACTGGCACAATTAACAACATGGTTTTTATAATTTATCTCAACGTGGTTTGGATTCAGAAGCAATTTAACTAGATATCGGAGTAAAATGCTATGGAAGGTCAATTCTCCCTAGGAATAATGCCATGGATGCTCTCCGAAACATTTCACCGGATTTAACTTAGAATTTCCATTATAAAAGGATTGTAATATATATATATGATTAGAATGTATCCGAGAAAAATTGCAAAAAATAATTTTATAATATTGTACTCTTCTTAAATTGTTGCTATAAACGCTTACATAAATTAAACAAACGGCTCAATCGCCCTAACTATTTAAAATGCTACATTCTTTGGCTGTGCAAATTTTCGTTCAAACATGAAGTAAATTTAATGAATTATAATATATTTATCGATAGCTGACTTTCTAAAAAAAATAATATAAAAATAGTAATTTTGGGGGTGAAAATTGAGAATAAAATAGTAAGTCTATGGGTTAAAACGAGAGATGTAAAAAGACGGGAATACAGAGACACGGAGAGCTAAGGATGCGGAGAATGAAAAAGTTAACATCTACATAATACACTACAAGCTACCATAAAGGTGTGTGGCCGGGGATGCAGCATAAGGATGCATACAAAATGATTCACACAAACCACAACCATAGCTTACCATTGGTTCTCGGAGTCGCAAAGGGAATGCGACGAAAAAAATAGAAGAAATGAGAGGGAAGAAGAATAAACGAGTGGATTTAAAATGTGGCGCTCCTTTAATTTGTTACCATCACATGCCGCCCGCGGACGGGTCGCTACATCCATTTACATCGACATCAATTTTCTTTCATTTTTATTTCCGAGATCCACTCATAAAATACGTCACTTTGTGTGACGAATGAATCCCATTTATTTGACAATACCTACGTTCCAGCAACTTGAAAAGTGATCCAGCTTAATATTACGTTCTACAATGGCTGTCCATACATAACACGATAAAATGTCACTTCTCGCTCATTCTGAGAATTTTAAAAATTATTAGGCAAAAGCAACAAAACAATAATACTTTATCTCCCTCGAAGAATACGACGAACATTGCCTCTTAAGACCGCTTAGTAAAATATTTCAGAACTCCATTGAAAAAAATCAACCAGTAAAGTACTTTAAAAAGACTAACGGGATAGTATCAAGTTAGGGTAGGTATTTTACGTCTTGCAATGAAGACTTAAGATAATGATAGACTGGACCATAATCATAAAATTAGAGAAATAGATTGCCGAACTGACAGATTCAAAATGTCCTTTTTTCCTCGTACTATTAGGGATATGAATAACGGTAAATATATCCAGTACGAGTGTAGCAATGGATAACATTGGTAGCTGCATGTTGGTATAAGGACTTATAACTAATCCAACTAACGGCATGTTTTTGCATGTATGTTTTGCTATTTTTATCTTTTTTTTAAATAGCGTAGTTTTGAACAGTACCTACAAAAGTACTGATCCTTTTTTTATGCATGATATGTATTGCATGTTTGGTGAGAGTTCACCCCCTGCCACACACCTTTATGGTGGCTTGCAGGGTATTATGTAGATGTAGATGTAAGGCTGCAATGGTTCAAATCGGTCGTTATGAGAGAGAGCTAATATGACATCGCACTTATCTCAATGAGATTATCGGAATGGCTAACGTAAACAGATGGTGCTAAAATATATACATATCTAAAATGAAAAATATTATACGAACTATCATTTCTATAGATTACTCACAGTTTCCAGTACTACGACGGAGACATGCCCTACCTCAGATCACAGTAACTGAATGTGCATGGCAAACAAACTGCCATCTGAAGGCGATAAACCGCAATAGTTGTGAAAAAGGAGTTCTAAGCACTATGAAAAAAGAATCAACTTCTGCACGATGGATATTTCTAAGAAAACAGTTTCCAATTTTTCCGGTGTGAAAATTTTCCGTTGCAATAAACTCGGCAGGAATGAATTTTAGCAATGGTTCGACTTTTCTATTCGAAGGATTTTTTAAGATTCTAATCACTGACGGAACATAGAATAGTATCAGACGGAACGTTAACAAGTTCTTCAACTCTAATGTTAGATGGTGAGCGTTGATTTCGGGCACACGGCTCATGCCAGTTGATTTGGCACTCATCTTATATTGAAATAAATATACTTGGATTAAACAAAAAAGCGCATACAGGATCCACTCCTTTGCAACAGGAACCCGTATATAAGTAAAAATGATATTTAGAGCACATTGGCCAATAATTTGGAACAAAATGTCAATCAAAGACTCAAATACCTCTTATAGTCATATTATACTAAGGAGGACTTCGATAATCACTGTCTAGGATGAAGTCTAAATGTCACGATACTGGAATTCTGGATCTGGTTCCTCTGGAGTCTGCATCATGGATCACAATATCGAGCGGAAAACCGAAGAAATTTATGAGATATTAATCACGAGATAAATTTGCCCTCGGTCTCAGAAGCCGCCGAGGAGGAAGACGCAAGCTAGAGAAAGGCAGGAATGAGACGGTGCAAATGGAGCGAAAGACGGTAACTTGGAGGAGAAAGGATCTCCGACTCAAAAGCACCTTACCCTACATTCCCTATTCATTGTAACCACAAAATTCAGAATCCTCCGCACACGCCTAATGATACCTCTCTCGATAACCGGAGAAGAAAATTAAACCGCGAACTTGATCTCCTTTTATCTCAGGCATTCCCGGGATGGATCCTTAGCATTAATGGCCAGGAATCCCTCCACCGAACGGCAGAGGCAAAGGGGAAGAGACGTATTACTCGCAGGGAACGGTATGCGTTCACGGAAATGAACACACTCGATCTTCCTGATGTGGAAGTCGACGGATGAAGGGGATCCGATGTGGTTTCTGGACTATGCTATCCGCTTTTCCATCTCTTTCTCTCCTTGCTCCCAGTTAGATGCGTAAGAACCACTCGCATACGTAAAGCATTCATCTAGTCGAGAAAATTATCGTCAGCTTTTCGTCGCGATGTTAATGTGAAGTAAATAAAAGCATTACGTTTATTTTGAAAGATTGTTGGTCAACAACCTGGGCCTTATATACGTGCACCAGTTTCCTTCCGGATTCGTGTATAAAAACATTGATGACAGCAAAGGCGCAGTAATTCGGTGAGCAACTGGCAGGTACAATATTTCACCCCTATCACGGATGATTTTTTCATGGAGGAAGAAAGTCGCCAGAGTACTTCTAGGAAAAGTCGAGAGACGTTGTGCTGGTCTTGGGACTTTGTGACGCGCCAGCCATCATTCAGGGCGGGCACACAACATTTTCGACCTGTGCATCAAAATACCCGCATCTGACCACAGTCCATCAATCTATCATACAAAGTAATGAGATTCAAATGCCTACCAAGAAAGTGTCTCGAGAAAATTGCCTTAGCAAGGGTGAAAAATAAGTCTACAGATCCAATGCCGCAGGGGAGCCCATGGTCAAAGGCCCCGGGGGCCTTGGATTAGAGTATAATAAAAAACGGGTTAATGTATGCTCTGTATGAGTTTCTAACATGGTTAGGAGGAGTAGTTATTTGTATCACGCACAAGGGTACTATATGCAAATCTCACATGGAACGAACCTAATACGTACTCCATGGGCGTATAAAACCCTCGTTAAATTCCCAGGGTCCATCTCAGGCATCGCACTCAAGGGCTTTGCTCAAGAGTCAATACATGGGAGATCCAATTGGAAGGAGATGAATCCAACAGACATATCATTCGTCCATAATTTGTGCCGCAGCTCGAAACTAAGTTTGAATAGACTATTTAAGAACTGGACTACTACTTGGCTACGCTACGGCATACGTTCCTCGCCAGAGCAGGTGTATACTCAGGAACTTCCGCTCTAGTACCTTATAATTGACAAGACTATGATACAGATGGTGAGTTCCGACTGCATTGCACCCAACTATCGAAACGACCGTCCCGGTCCTGCCGCGTAACAGAAGCCAGCAGACCAAGACCAGCGACGACGCCTAAATTTCGGGAAGTAAAAGCGAGGAGAGAGAACAATGACGGCTGCTGCTTCTCCTCCCGCCCACTCGACGGACTGCGGCGTATTATGCAGATATATTCGTCGACGTCGTCCACGAGTAGGGAGGGAGTGCGGGCTGGTTTTCCGGGGACGGAAGGGGCCCGGTGGACGTCGGCGGATGCAGCAGCGCTTTCGAGCGAACCGTTCGTTCCTCGAGTCCAGCAGAGCGAGGAGAACGAAGGAACGGCATACGCAGGGCGGGAGGAAGGCAGGCGCAGTTCTCGTCAGAGAGCCTCACTCACTCACTACCTCCACCCACTACAAAGACCCCCCCCCCATTACTCTCTCCCCGTGAATCAGCCGCCCATCCACGCAACGACCAACACGGCGGGGCAGGAACGCGCAAGACAAGCCGGATCAGCGGTTCCGTTTTCAGTCAAGAGGACACGCCGACGCACGCACATACGCCACGCGCCGTTTACGCGACGAAACTGTTTCGGGGTTGAGGGGGCGGGTGGGGGTCATCGGGGTGGGCACATAGTAGGGATGGCACGTAATGGCTTGGAAGTCCTCCCGCAGTCGTCGGCGGCCGAGCAAAACAGTGTCCTCGCCTCTCCCCTTCACGGACGCACACGCAAGACGCGGACACGCTATCAGAAATATCGGGGCATCATCGGAGAAATTACACGGGGTCGATGAGGCAACCGAGCACATCCGAATGAAAACAGACGCCGCACAGTAGTCGGAAATCGGAAATTCTTGGACAAAATTACAAAATAGCTTTTTTGAGATATAGACTTGAAACTTCACACAAATACTCAAAAAATATTGCTGATTAAGGAATAGTGAATCATTTCTCATGATTCTCATCCGTTGGTCAGATACAAGGGATCAAACATGACCAATTTTCCAAAAACACTAGACCCCGGACGCGCGGTCGGAAAATCATACATATTTTTCGGCGTCGCAAACTTATTTTAAATTTCTCTTCAGTTTCGTGTTTATGAGTCTTCAAAGAGTGCTCTGATATAAGTTACATGACAGGTCTCTCCCTAAAACGCTAGATATGCTCTACTTTATCTAAAAAAATTGTCTTAAAACAGCGTCCACCATTTTATAATGAAATAGCACTAAATGCTTCATAAAATATTTGAAGCTTATGTACTGTAAAGGCAAAGGATTGTGTTAATAGATCGTGCTATTTTTTATTTAATCAAGATTCTCCCACAACGTCACCTTCAACTTAACTTGGAAGATATTCGGAGAAAAATGAGTTTTGGAAATTTGGTCATGTTTGATCTCTTTTATCTGACTAACGGATGAGAGTCATGACAAAGAATTCACTATTACTTAATCAGCAATATTTTCTGAGCATTTGTGTGAAGTTTCAAGTCTATATCTAAAAAAAAAAGCTATTTTGTAATTTTGTCGAACAGTTTTCGATTTCCGACCACTGTGCGCCGGTCGAAAGGCCTAACTGGAAGATGGCGACTGGGAAAGTCGAGAAAGACGAGTGAGGGGACGAAGACAAAGAGGGAATGTTACGCCACGCCGGTTTCCACGTTGAGCAACGTTCTCCAAACGAGGCGCCGAAAGGCAAAAATATCATTCCGAACCCCCGAGGCGAATTGGCATAGAGGGATGGTTACCATGCTGAAGACCCTTGTTTTGGAAACTCGTCGAGAAGGCCGGCACGCATACCAGGAAATCCCGATTCGTTCGACATGCGAGAAGCAATTTATATGCATAAAAACTTAATATTTGTGTTAAGAGATTCGTGAAAATCGACTACAGATGGAAAGCCATTTATACTGCAGACAATTTAACCCCCACCTATTTCAGAGAAAATTGACTGGCTCCGTTATGTAATGGTAAGCACGCCAAACTGAATAGTTTGGAGGTCAGTGGTTCATTCCAGGCTGAGTCAATTTTTTTTCTGCTGTGATCTGGCTCGATTCAATCTTCACCACCTTCTTTGTATTCGTGGTTTTATGAGTTACATACACATTTTCCTTATTCTATCTGTGGTATATTACAATTATAATAAAATATTCATGCTTGAATATACTCTCCTTATTGCAGGATGTTAATCCATCGCTTCTCAAGCGAAAAAAATTCGTAGCGAGTAAGCTTCCAGACAGGATATTCTACCTGCCAGAAAGCTTCATTTAATTATCTAAGAAATTCGTCAAAATAATGGGGAAATGATAATCAAAAGACCATTTCTTTCAGATTCATGCCGAATAAACGTCCAATTAAAGAATGCAGAAAACAGCAGCGCCAGTGTAAAAGATAAAAATTCATTTAAGGCACTTTTCATTAATTCACAAGCACATGAAGCTTGAAAGTGAGTTAAAATATCTAATAATTCTTAGTTAGAACTTTTCAAGCTGGTCCAAAATGCAACTGCCAGATATTAAAGCGCATAAAATTTACAACCCAATGGAATGATAAAATCAGCAGCAAAATTAGTTTCAAAATTTCTATACTAAATAACGAATAACACAAACCTACCTTGTGGTTAACAGAAGTCACTATTATCTCTTCAGACGTTAGCACAAAAATCCACATTTTCCTATGGCAGTCACTACGTGACCTGTAAAGAAAAAATTGACAGATTTGAATAAAATTAAAAGTACACAACACCGTTACACATGCGTTGCTTAACAACTGAGATAACAATACGTTTAAATCAGAAAGTAATAGAGAATACAAACATTTTAGCAACTCGCAAACTAGCAAATATTCGTATCAATACGCTTCAATATTGGATGTTAATGGGATATAACATATGTATGGTGGCAAACGTAACAACAAACGGAATAATGAAAAGTGACGTGGCCTTTCATGATGTGCTTACTTTCGCGTAAATGTACTCTCATATTGGAATAAATAATATGCCCAAACAAATGATGTCCTATCATTTCCGAGTAACATTTTACGTCATAAATGCCGCAGTGAAATTTCCACCATATGCAAACACAATTATATCCTAACACGGCATCCGAATTTAGGTGACGGCTTATAGGCTTAGGTGATTTCATGATAACATAATAATCTGTACACATTAAACTGGTCCGGGCAACTAGACAAATGACTTTTTTGGACCATTCCATTCATTATGCAGTGACATGTACATAATATAAGCTTCCAAAGTACCTCAATGGCCACACCTCCACTTATAGTAGGGTACTAGAGGCGGTAAATGTATATTGAGTCGTCATAAGTCACCCAATGATTTACATCATTCAAATCTCCCCAAAACATTGGAAAACAAATCGTCCGACATTACATGAAAAATTTACAGGATTGACACAAAACTTAAAAATATAATTAGATGAGAATTCAATATGTATATGCACAAACTATTAACTAAATAAGGTAAGAAAGGAAGGAGCCGCAAAACGCTTTGAAATTGTTCACGCAGAGAATATCATCTCCCTCATTAGCTTAGGAGGGATAAAATATGAAAGAGAACCTCCACACGAAAAGTATTTAAGGTAGGCTCATAATCAAAATTCACTCATACTTGGAGCGAGGAGAGTTAGCCGTTTGAATTTATTGTCGTCCGCGGGCGCGCTTGACACCATTTGGTGACTACGTACTACATTGTTATCCAGAACTTAAGTTTTCACCGAATTCTCCTATCGCACACAGTGTCTGGAACATCAACGGAAAGAACCATCATTTTCAGAGACCAGGCGGCCAACGTTTTGGGGCACTAGACTGTTTATCTTCGCCTGCGGCATCCGACGTGGACGGGGCAACACTTGATTTATTATACCACTCCGTGCACGAAAAATCTAGTTATCCCTCACTCTCCCTATTTAAGGGGCACAGGGCTGAAAAAATAAGAATTTTAGCATTCATGCCATCCCTCTTCGAATAATGCGCTTGACAGGAAATGAGGAGCACTAATACCCTCATTTTTTACGGTTTTCAACCTCTATGCATGAATACTAGGGGAGCTAAAAACTCTTTCATGCCCAATCATTCATGTATCAGAGAAAAATTAGAGGTAAATTTGAGATAAATGCAAGTTTCAAGAGCTGATGAATTCTTTTAGAACGGCGATGGAACTCCTCCAACTGACGGCCTTCTAAATCAATTCAAATCTACACCTACGTATCAACTTTTGTGCCATCGCAACGGTTAAATAGCAGAGATTACACTCCAAGCACGTATTTTACTTGGCGAGTTTGAAGACCAAATGACAAAGCGCTCAGCTGAAAAAATACTTATCACTGGCGATGTGAGAGTTAGTTAGGAGCAATTAATTCAATTTGAAAACATGAAACGCATGAAATCACAGCTCAGAGAACAAGAGGGAAGAATGAATAGACATCACTGAATATTCGTGAGCAGAAATGGATTATATACAAATGGGTGTCAAATTTAACTTTCCTCCTTCCGATGTACATGCACACGGAAAACCGCATTCACACATTGAATTTTATTAAAAAGAGAAGCATTGGAAAGCTATCATTTTACAAACCTTTCATCATGTGCAGGCACGTAGCCGTGGGGGGGGGGGGGGCTTCTGGTGTTTCAGCCGCCCCCCGTTGTTTATTCCAGTAATTTTGTTGTTCTGATATTAACTGGGCATAATAATCCGGATTAGAGTGAGTATAATTCAACTGTTAACTGTCTTGAAACGTGATCACTAATTTTATGCATGTGTGTGGTTAATAATTGTTCTTTTGAATATGATATGTATGAATGCGTTGAACTTCTGTTCTGCCGCCGGTAAATTTAACTGCTTCATAGCAAGGTAAGCAGTGAACTTACCAGTGAGAAAAGATAAGAATGGGCACAGTGAAAGTAAATACCAAGCACTGAAAATTAAGGGAAGAGATTTGTAACATGTCGGCACCGAACGGGAAAGGCTGATTTGTTTCAAGTTACGCTGCACTAGACTTACCTCCCCTCCCCCCCCCCGAAGCAAAGTTCTAGCTATGTGCCTGATCATGTGGAATTCATGAATGAGCCATGCTTGCAAAAGAAATGCGTTAAATACCTCCGATGATAAAAATGTGGATAAGATATTCAGCTGAGCCCGTTAATTTATTCCTCCAAAATAATTAGGGTAAAAAAGTAAATAGTCACGCACAACCTTCCTCTACTCGTAAAAACTCCCCTGCAAACTACCGATGGTGTCAATGCAGTGGGAAAATAAAATCGGATTATAAACATAAAGGTATCCTTAACATACACTTAATCGCGCATTACCTAAGTGTGCCATAAGAACATAACCACGACGTAAATAATGCAAGAAAAACAGTTGTATGTAATAGGAATTGAAACTATCTTTCACTACGCTGATAATGGTATTCTATTTTTAATCCTCTAGCTGCTAGGGTTACGTCACATCGTCTAACCTCACTTAGAACTGACAATGAGTCCACCTACGATGAAGGAAACACCCAAGGTGGGATTCAAAGCCCATGCCATAGCTTTGTCGATCTGAGTACCGCAGCTAGCACTTTCTTTACTGCCATAATTGACATCTCACACTAGCTGGGGTACCTTATCCACCGTAACCTAAGTTCAGTCGGTTGGATGTGAAAGCTAAACTCGATACATTGATTACATCTCAATGACACCCTAACCCAATTCGCACGTGTCACTGATACCTATGGCACGGATAATCCCGCAACCACCCTCCCATCACGCAAGAAAACTCGGTACGATACCAAATAACGACGCCACAGAGAGCGACAGTACAAAGAACGAATGAAGAGCGAGAGGCGTGGGAGGCAGGAATGCGCGAATCCAGCAGTCCACCCAAGAAAAAGGCGGGGGCGGTGGCCATTGAGTTCCGGTTATCATTAGCCTCACGCCCAGGCGCCGTCTATTTACGCCGGCGGCCGTAGCCGAAGACGCTGGAAGATAATAAAAACACCCCCACTTCCCTACTCTCCCTCACCAACTCTCCCCCACCCCTTAGTCTACCTTCCTAGAAGGGGGAGGGAAAAACAAACGCGACGCAACATGCGCGCCTTCAAAGGACCAAGGGGAGGAGGGCAGAAGGAACACAAGAGGAGCCGTTTGAGGAACCCGTGGGGAGGAAGAGGCAGGAATGGCGCGAGAAGGCGCGAGGCAGTAGGAGGAGATGAGATTGACTTGGTTTACAAACAAACTCTCTCGGTAATGCTAAAAGCTAATCCCTTCAAGGATCTCTAAGGAAGGAGAGGATTGGGGTAATGTTTGAGGTTTGGGAGTCACAAATAGGAGAAATGGAACGTAGAGAAGGGGGGAGAAAGTGTGAATGGGGGGAGGGGGAAGGAGGAGAACCAGCTCAAGCCTTCCAGCGGGGTAACTTCCTTCAACTCTTCCCGTCAGCTTCCCCTCGCTAGCTCCCGGGAATCTAGCTGAATGACGAAAGAGCGACTCTACATGACACTATTTCCGCTACCCTGTGGAGGCGGTTCGAAAGGCGGTGATCCTCCCCCCAATCCCACTCGGACGCTGAGGCATTAGGCATCAAGCACGAGTCAACACGCGAATTCTCGGTAAGGAGGCGTGGCGGAACGAAAACATTAATTCCCTTTCCCCTATCCCACCTAAACACCGCGGACAAACGAGGAAGAGGTAAGGATCGGGGCTAGGTAGACACGGAGAGAGAGGATTGGGAGGCGGGAGGGATGAGAGTGCTTGGGTGGCTCGTCCGGGGGACTTGGAGAAGACCGACAATTTGTCCTTATGGGAGGCGGAAGAGGGAGAGAATGAGGTTCGAGCAAACCCTTGCCTCCTCATGTTCTTCTTCCATAATCCGGTCAGGTTAGCGTCAAAGGACGCTAATGGCAGCCTACCACAAATAGGGTAGTTTCCTTCATCAAAGTGAAGAGAATTCATTAATTGCGATTCGTGCCCGGCCATAAATGTATTCATTTTACGCAAAACGTTTGGATAGAGAAATTCCAGTTTACTAGAGAATTAAATTGTAATTTTAAGTTCATTTGAGAAGGCTCAAAAATGACGGGATGCGCTCCCTTCTTGCTGACCTAACAGTTTACGTTGCGAGGCATAGGAAATATTAGTCTCCTAAACTTGCCATTGTATTTTAGAGCCTCTCAATATGTCGTGAATATGCATTAATAATAGCCTATGAGAACTATCAATGTCCGAAAAGTCTCCTCCAATAAATATTGCATCGATAGTCGTTTTAAAGGCTCAAGGACATCCTGTTCGTGGAGTCCTCTGCTACTGCGAAACATGGCGTAAAGTTCGCGCGACGATGGGCCAACTTCACGGCTTGCGTAGCAAAATTAATGCAAACAGTTTTTAAATGAATCAAGTGAATAAATAAATTTACATGAATAAAAGTTAATTATATTAAATTAACTGAATAATTATGCCTCCTACACAAGCTTTAAGTCTGCTTGGAAGCGTCCGCACCACCACCTAGTGGCATGTAGAGGAAGGAGTGTAATGCACCACGTAGAACTTACCGGCATGCCAATAGTTTGCCGTCGCGTATCCGAGACCGGGAGATATATAGAACACGATGGAGGCTAAAAAGATGCGAGTTTATACAAAAGAGGATAAGCACGATAGTGGGGAGGAGGGGGGGAGGAATGAAGTTAGATCAAGGTGATGACGGATTGTAAGTCGCTGGGGGAAACTCAAGTGTACGCCAGGCGTACGCCCGCCGGGGGCGAGGCAGTGTACGCCAATAGAATGAGCAATGGGATGGCCATTGATACACTAATAATCCTGGATAATTGAAGGAGAGGGAGGATATTTGCATTTTGAAGCATAAATAAAAGGTAGGAAATGGGCTGATCAGAATATTAATAATGCTGTGAAGGCGGTTTGGAAAATGCAGAAAAGGAATATGCTTTAAAATCTTCCGGAGAACGACAGCAGTAGATAAAGCACAATAACTATGACACTCAATAATCAAAATATATTATTTGCCTCTGAAAGAGCATGCTCAATAAAAAAAAGATTGAGAAACGGAATTAGGTAAGCTTAAGGTCCATAATACGTGGAAGCTAAGGCTGCCTGTGACTGCTTGTTACAAAGGAGGTCTAAATTATCAGGAAAGAAATTTTAACTAGTAATCTACCATGATAAGGTAGGTTGGCATGGAAACCTTCCAAATAATCCCATTCAACAAGATCTGCATACCTTCCGCATGATGTACTTCTTTCGCTCCGAATACATCAAATTATTCACAAAATCAAATTATTCCCATTCATTCTCCCCGCTTACTTAACCGCCTTCCACCTACACGTTCTTCGAAAAATTCCCGTCCTTTATTACCCAATCCATTCACTCTGTCTCCTCAAATTTCTCAAAACAACTTCTATTCCTTCCCTATCATACATACAACTTCCACGTTTTTCCTCCTTTCCACACACCTTACCTTTTCCAATCTGTTCCAAACCTTTTTCCTAAATTTTAGTTTAATTTCTACAAAGTACATACATGTACTACACGTACATGTACAAAGTAACTTAAATTAAGTAATTATTTCAAGAAAATTCATATGAATTTACCCAAAACAATTAAACAATATTTTCCGCAATCCCTGCTAATGATTTCAGCTCCAAAAAGAAAGCCAATCTTTTGGCGGAAGATTGATTGGTTACATTATGTTAAGGACCACTTTGGGAGCAAGGAAAAACCCATTCGGCGAATGATTACAAATTATTACCGCACGAAGAGGATAAAATACGTGGTGAAAAAATAGCTGATGCAGTTTGCCCCTTAATTTCCTAAGCTACTAAATTGACGAAAAATTAAAATAGCAGCGATCAGAAAAACTAATGCGCTTACACGATCCAAAATGAAAATCATTGTCCCTGATGTTAGAAAATACCTATACGTGGAAAGGTACCTAACTGTTGAGCGTAGGTTTTCGCAGCGTGGAGAATTTCCTGATAATGATCTGAACCTGGTATTTCAGTTATATCACCCTGATGATGCGGCCTGCAATGGACGCGAAAACTCGGACGACAAAGCTCCAAATGCGGCCGCTCCCGAAAGAGACAGCTGGAAAAGTAGCTAATTTTTAGAACGCAAACATGACATAAAAGAACCTTCTACAGGTATTAATCACAATGCATTATGAGAATATTGCTAACAGCTCCTAAAAATCTGTACCTACACAAAATCAGAAGTTTTGCAAATCACTATGAACACGAGATGTCTTTACCGCACTGAAAGATTTCGAAATATCTGCCCTTTGACAATACTCCAAAAAGATACTAACCTAGTTGATTCAGCTATTCAAATCATTTTCTTAGCCAACATTTAGAAGACTAAACAGTTATAAAAAGGTCACTTGGATGGCGCCATCGAAAGAAACTCCGGCCTTAACCATAACGTTCTACGGAAACAGTTGAACGCCCAAATAAACCTGTATTCTGTACTTCGCCCTTAAGACGCCTTAAGGTGATTAATAGGCAAGAAATACCATGGCGCCCTACGATTTTAAATACAAGTTAAAGTACGAAGTTAAATACAAATAGCTGTTGGATATGGCCACGACGCTTCCTAGGAAAGCAATAAACCTCACGCTCAAGTAACGAAGGATCGAACGTTGAAAAATAGGTTGACTGTAGGAAATGAGACATGAATTCTGATAAAGACGGAAAAAAGCTTGGAGATACCAATAATGATTCTTAGGTTATCTCCACAGACCAACTTGAGGAACCGATAAGGAAAACCTCAATATGGGCTTGTCACTCTCTCCACTGGGACAGATAATCGGCGCCAGCCGCAGGAGCCAAATCGGTGAAGAACTGGCCTGACAACCAAAAGTTTGGGAGTTCGAATACCGCTCAGGACATGTATGTGGTCATTGTTCTATGATTAAGCTCTTAGGTTAGACGGTAAGATACAACCTTCACCATGGATAACCCCAAAACCTAAAAAACTGTGTACTACATTTACCAAAAGTATAATCTCGACGCAATGTATCTTTACGCCACGCAATTATCCAGTACGAGTGTAGCAATGGATAACATTGGTGGCTGCATGTTGGTATAAGGACTCAAACTAACCCAACAAACAGCATATTTTTGCAGGTATGCTTTGCTATTTTTATCTTTTTTTAAATAGCGCAGTTTTGAACAGACCTATACAAGTACTAATCCTTTTTTGTGCATGATATGTAGTGCATGTTTGGTGAGAGTTCACCCTCTGCCACACACCTTTATGGTAGCTTGCAGGGTATTATGTAGATGTAGATGTATCTGTTACGAAAGGGACATTTTCTAATGCACAAAGGAGTATCACTTGCACGAGCACAAGCATAGTTCTATCTGAAAAACCTACATGCAAAACGCGGAGGTGAAAGCATAAATAGCTAAGAAACGAAATGACTATTTCATTCGAAAGCAACGCAGTGGCGAAAGCCTCGTCAGCAGAAAGTTGGGGTGAATCATGCGTCGAAGCAGAGGGGGCGAAGAAAGATAAGGGAAGTTGTCAGGGGTGGTGGGCGACTGGCCCGGGGCTAAGGAGAAGGGGGGGCCGGCAGCAGACAACGATGACGGCGTGCTTGACCGTCTAAGCGATGACCTCTCCCCGCTCTCCTGGAAGGCCATTAGAGTGATGAAGGAAGGTTGCCGAGAAGCACTCAGATCCCCGGCAATATTCAACGGAGGGCGAAGGCAAATAAATATGTATCCGACATTTATGGGAACGCGACGGGGAGCTTTTGAGTCCTAATTTGTAACTGAACGACAAAATCGACGAGAAGACACATAAATAACTACCCATCACCAACCTACCGCATTGATGACGTTTCCATTGATTCCTGCGAGTTGAGAACCACCAACTTCTCACCACAACGCACAAGCATGTAGGTTTAAATTACACGAAGAGGTACAAAGAAGAAGAAAAGCTGTAAGGAATCTTCGCATGTTATCTGTGAATGACGACATGGACTATTAGGTAGTCCAGAGCGAAGAAGATTCAGTAATATTAGAGGCGAAATGAAATATAGGGTATTCATTTGGACTACATTCTAAGTGATACCCTGCGAGAGACAGCGAGTGTGTGCGGCAGAGGGTGTAATGTTTGATAGAAAAATAGAATCGAAAATAGTCGCAGCTGCTTCACTGAACTGTAAAAATTATTAAACTTCGAGTGAGTCCCAAACTAAACACATGTTCAGTGGGCTGAAAATAAATCACCAAAACAATTGGATGAGGTATCAGATAAATCGATATTTCGATCACCTACACAGATATCGTTAGTGGAGCAGCTTAACGATTAGGAATTCAAGAATAATCCAGCATAATCTTGTTATTATAAATGATCATCGCAGATGTACCTATCGAGGCAACCCTAAGCAGCAGGAGACCGAAACATTTGGTGGTGAATATCTCCAGTTCACCAGTAATGTATTTTGAGTTCCGAAGGAGGAGAGCTCTTGCGTGGTAAAGGCGGCGCAATAAGCGATTGATCTTTGCTCACAGCGATGCCGACTATTATATCGTGACTAACCTCCAGAGAGAGTGAGAGGAGCCTTGATGCCAAACTTCCTCACACAATCATCCATTGCTACATCACTCGCGACCCAGAGGCAGCAACTTCTTTCCCCGACACATCCTGGTATCGCTGGGCTAAGCTTAGCAATGCTGAGGTGCGAACGTTTCTGCGAAAGACCGAAAGGAATGTGGTTGGCCGTCAACACCCCGCGGAGCCGATGATTTAACTGCGGGGGAGCTGAAGCGTTCTGGGTCCAAAGGTACGTTTCATCGGGCGCTCACCGCTCTCGCCCATCCGGAAACCTCGGAAGCGAGAAAAAGTAAAAGCCAGCTGACACGCTGATTCGATTCGTTGCGAGCGAGCAGCGTGACGCGGAACGGCGATGCCCTAAGGCCGGCTGAATGTAGCAGACCGGCTAGGGCGAAAGGAAGGGGAAAATATATGTTGATTACGTACACAATTCTACGATCACCTCTAAACAACTGACATGCTAGATAGGAGTGATTGCCCTTAAAATAGCAAAAAAGCAACTAATAATGAATGAACCTAAGATACCACGGATTTGATCTACATCTACATAATACCCTGCAAGCCACCATAAAGGTATGTGGCAGGGCCGGTGAACTCTCACCAAACATGCACTACATATCATGCATTTAAAAGGATTAGTATATATATACTGTTCTAAACTACACTATTTAAAAAAAAGACAAAAATAGCAAAGCATACATGCAAAAACATGCTGTTAGTTGGGTTAGCTTTAAGTCGTGATACCAATAATGCAGCTACCAATGCTATCCATTGCTACACTCGTACTGGATATATTTGCCGTCATTCATATCCCTAATTGTACGATTAATACATCTGGGCAGAAGTTTTGTAGTTCCATGTATATCTACATGGGCAATTCATTTTATAACGTGTTCAGTATCCCATAAATATGGGCATGTTGTGTAAACGGTGACATTTGTTGCCTGTCAAACATGATATTAGTACTTAACTATAATTCAGTGATATTACAAACATTATTGCATATGCATAGCAGATGTTTGCATATCATTCACTCCCAGCCACAAACCCTAGAGGAGTCTTGCAGGGTATCCGTAGTCAGTTGATGTAGCTATATGCAAAATAACTGAGAGATAGGAGACATCGTGCGCTACCCATAAGTGATTGATAAAAATTCGACAGAGTAGTGTACCTACATAAGATCGTGCTTCAAAATTTATTCCAAGATTTCATAGGAGTCAGCGTCATCTTTATTAACCCCGATTTATCTTAACATCTTTATTACCTCCTAAATGACGCATCAGTGTTTTCAATAAGTACAATGGACTTGATGTATGAAGGCCAAACGTTAATACAAAATAGTTAGGAGCATTATTGAATCCTCTTCGAACAAGCAGTTAGGAAGGTCATCCCATCTCAAGGCTAATGGAAATGCACTGTGTGCGCGCTCTCACGATTATGCTTCATGACCGCTCACCGTGTGCGTGGAATTCCTTTCATAAGGAAATGGAACAAAATGCTTGTTCATAATGTGCCAATCTTAAAGGGCTACGGAGGAAGGTTAACACTTTGCTGAGGGCATATCAAGGACGCTGTGACCTTCAGAAGCAAGAATAACAAAAAAATCTCCATTCCCTGGAGCATCAAAATTGGGCTTCCTGTTCTCAACGATCGCGACCTCGACTGAGATTAGGACTCCAACACACTGGAAGAAAAGACACGAAGAAATACGGAAGATGAATGTTATAAGAATGCCAGAGATGAGAAAACAACTACACACACAGTATCACAAAAAAGGTCAATTTGCAAACAGACCTTTCGTTTCTCCAGTGGTCCAGCTAAATTCAACAGCAGCACAAAGGAATTTATAGGTATGCTAATATCTCGACACTGGCAGATCCAAATGATTTACAAAACAATCACAGTACGCCGTTTCCCTTCGGTGGGTGGCGAAGCTTCAAACGAAATCGTCGGCGATTTTCGCTCAACTGACCAGCGTTTAAATAATGAATTCTCACCAAACATGCACTGCATATCATGCATTAAAAAAGGATTAGTATTTTATACTGTTCTAAACTACACTATTTAAAAAAAAAGATAAAAATAGCAAAGCAAACATGCAAAAACATGCTGTTAGTTAGGTTAGCTTCAAGTCCTTATACAAACATGCAGCTACCAATGTTATCCATAGCTACACTCGTACTGGATATATTTACCGTTATTCATATACCTAATTGTACGAGGATAAAGGGACATTTTGAATCTGTCAGTTCGGCAATCAATTTTTCTGATTTTGTGATTATGGTCCAGTCTACCATAGTAAGTTGGGGTTCGCAAAATATTTTTAACATCATCACTGAAAATATGGTCTTGGAATTTGTTTAAGAGATTGTCTTAATTTCAACCTGCGATCTGACAATGATTCCCAATTTAATTCATTTAATAGACTGGTTACGCTAGTAAGGTTATCATACCGTCCCTTTACAAATCTTGCCGATCTTCGCCGCACACGTTCAAGTTCATTATTTAGAGCGGTTTCGTAGGGATCCCATACACTGGCAGCATATTCCAAATGAGGTCTTACTAGAGAAAAGTAGCTGATTTCACGTGCATGATCGTCACAATTACCCAGTGCTCTTTGGATGAATCCCAGTTTACGATTCGCTTGACCCATTATTCCACGTATGTGTTTACCCCACGAAAGATCGTGTGTCAGTCTTATTCCAAGATATTTAATAGATTCCACGTTTGTTAATTCATTATTGCTTATTTTTGAAGTTCTAGGAGGAGAGCTATTCTTTTTCCAAAAATTCATTACGAGACATTTTTTAAAGTTTAATTCTAACTGCCATGTATCACACCAATTTTCAATTGCTTGTAGGTCATTTAAAAATTATTTATCGTTTGTGAATAGAATTTCCCTGTACACTACTCCGTCATCCACAAATAGACGAAGCTTACTTTTTTCCACCTTATTGATATCATTTATGTACAAAAGGAACAGAAGTGGATCTATCACACTACCTTGTGGGACACGCGAAGTGACTTAATTGCCAGTGAGGTAACAACGTCCAAAACAACCCTTTGCACCCGATCATGCAGAAAATCATTAATTCATGATATATTGTTACTGTCTTACCCATATGATTTTTATTTAAGGATTAGTTTGCTATGAGACACCTAGTAAAAAGCTTTCTTGAAGTCGAGAAATATAGCATCCATTGGAATATTATTTTTATAGTATTCTTCAACTCTCTTCCGGCTCTTTCACGACAGCTATATCATCAGAATGATTAGGTATCATTGTTAACACAAAGAAAGAAAACAAAGAAAGACTTGACAATGAAACATTAACCGGTACCTAAATATTAGGCCGAATATGATGACGGTATCAAGAAAAAAAGCATTATTACCTTACCGGATAAAAGATTTTTTTTAACATTGGCGGATACGGGAAACAGATGTCTATCCGTTAAATTGCCAGACCACGCTAGAAAATAAGCGTTTATTCTGTTAGACGAATTCATTAAATCACACGCGCGAATTTAAATTCAAACGCCAAAAACAGGGGCTTTTATTAGCATCACCATTTATTTCTCCTTTAATCGTGATGAACGGTTAATTTCGATGATCACTCTCATCGGCCACTCTGAACGAAACTCCTATAAAAGTAACATTCCTGTCCTAAAAAAGGACGCCAGACGCCGAAACTCGTCTTGCAGGGTCAAATGATTAGGCCCAAGTACGGGGGGGAAAAATACCGTCGGCGAGACAAGTCATCTTAAGAAGGTTGATGACCTACCAGAGGCCCGATAAACGGTGGGAACCTAAGGCCCCTTCAAATTGGCGATTGAACAGTCTCGCAAACTTTCGGCTATGCGCTTAGAACGCAAATTATGGAACAGGAAACAACTACGCAGATCCCCGATAGCCATCACTAAGATTCTATGCCAAACAACGTTGACAATTTACGCCATACAAGGCATCCAAGCCGTTTGAATGTACAACGGAAATTATAAGCAATGAACACAACTAAATAAAAGCGTACTTCTATTAAATCATTAAATCACCTATTTTTTTAAGGATATCTCTAATGTTCCACATGACATAACAAATTGGCCCTCACTTAACCGCATACCTGATTCAGTGCAATTGATGTAAGTGGCAAGGCTGAAAAACCACATGCGGGATATATATTTAGCTTTATAAAAGAAGGTACTAAAAATGCTGATTAAACATTCCAAGTTCCTTTAAGTCTATTGTATTACTAGAAACTATATGTTGAAAGGGATTATCGAGGATAAGAATAACCATCGATTTTGCGTCTCATGTTGACCAAGGTTACGATAGATTACCGAAATTTTTGGGTTTCGGGACAACGGGTGGTGAGATTCTGCTACCAAGAAAGACGCAACGATTTCTAAAGTAAGGTACCTACCACTTACGAAGGATTTAACAGTAAAATGGAGCTTAAAAATTATTAACATTGAGGCTATTACAGAAATACGCACATGTTTCCCATAACTTTCGCTAACATTCATTACATCTACATCTATATCTACACGATACCCTGCAAGCCACCGCTGGGGTGTGTGGCAGGGGGTGAAGGTCACCAAGCACGCACTACTAACATGCAAGCAAGCAACTAAAGGGTCTCATGCAACTAGATTGTTAGTATCTATAGTATTTGAGGGGTTAATACATGCATCATGCACTACAGAATACTCTAAAATATTTCCCCTACCTATCCCTTTCCTATGCTGCCTATTCTGTTCTCTTCTTCATTAAGGCCCTAGTAAAGCAAATATGAACAGCATTCAATAATATCTCTCGCAAATTAATTTCATTCAGACTCTAGTGATCTTATTTAATTACGTAGATATTCGTTTTACCAATTTAGTTTCTTATGGGTAAGTTACCCTTGCAGATTAATTTCATAAAAGAAAACATGAGTAACAGAACCATTAGCTGCATTTCATGGAAATAATATATTGCAATAATGTTCCTTAAGAGATCAGCTCTCTTAGCCGTTAGGCGAATTACGACACACTACTGAGGCCAAGTATTATTTATTTAGGGAAAATAGCACGGCATCACCTTCAAGTGCAATAGTTCTAGCTTAACTGTGACGGATAGCTAAACTAAGTCGTCTTGTGGTCTTCTTTGACTCCAGGAAACTAATTACTCTTTGAGTCACGGCTACGGAATACTACTTCTCAGTGGGTGAAGTTCTCACAAGGGCTGGATTTCCGGACAACACTACTCTACAATTAAACGCTCCATTTACTGCAAGATCTCAACAAGCTTACGGGGAGAGAAGGGAAAAAGCATTAATGAGCACCACAACCCTGACCGTTACCGTACGTAACGGTCCGCACTGACCTTAGTAAAGGGGCTGGGAGAGGGAGACCTTATCAGCATATATCATGCCCGATCGGAATGATAATGTAGCTTCTCGAGTCACGGCGACTGTTGAGGAAATGGATTTGACCCCGTTACTGAAGGAAAAGGATGCTTTCAAAGGGGCAGGTATTAGAATTAAAGAATAGAAAACTTCTTTGAGGTGTTCCAACGGACAAAGAAATTTATAAGAAGAAATAGAGCATCTTAAACCACAAACCCACATTTTCTTTACCTAGGAAGCAGCCTTAAATATAGGAGATAGTGTATGTTGGGACATTGGTTTTAAATTCTTTTTAATAAAAAAATATGAAGGCAAAAGGCTGCACTTATTTTTTTTCTGTACATTACATGGATGATTTCGGTACTTAATTAAACTTCGAGCTTTAAGATTAAGCTTTAAATAAGCTTAACTTGAGGTATTTCAACTTCTAAGATTATATCATGTTACAGTAACTAAGTGAACGTTTTGCTTTTTGTTTTTAATCTCAGCATAAGCTAACATATGGGTGAATAAAGCCACTTATTGTGAGTCATATTTGACTTGGTACCTATCTCTCATGTTGGAACTGACCAAATTAAAACATTTTCAATTGCAACGAACTTCCACGACAGGAATCACTCCAAAATAGGTTTACGCGCGCAAATACCTAGGCTTTCATTCCAAAAATTCCTGCGCACCTTAAAACAGACAATTGAACCTGAAAGTAGGTCAAAACGAGCTAATAAACGGCAGTCCACGAAATAATTAAGATAATTATCGCGCCAATCATGGTTTAAGAAAGAAACACGGAGCATTGAAATGGAGTATTTTCCTACACTTACATCTACATAATACCCTGCAAGCCACCACAAGGGTGTGTGGCAGGGGGTGATTGCTCACCAAGCATGCACTACATATCATGCATAAAAAAGGAATAGTATTAATATAGTAGTCAGAACTACACTATTTAAAAAAGATAGAAATTGCAAAGAAAACATGCAAAAACATTCTGTTAGTAGGGTTAGCTTTAAGTACTCATACCAACATGCAGCTACCAATGCTATTCATTGCTACTCTCTGATAGGACATATTTACCGTTATTCGTATCTCTAATTGTGCGAGGGAAAAAGGACATTTTGAATCGGTCAGTTCGGCAATCAATTTCTCTAACTTTATGATTATGGTCCAGTCTGCCATAGTAAGTTGGGGTACGTAAAATATTTTTAACATCATCACTGAAAATATTGCCTTGGAATTTGTGGAACAGATTAAGTCTAAATTTCAACCTGCGATCTGACAATGATTCCCATTTCAATTCATTTAATAGACTGGTTACGCTAATATAATTATCGTATCGTCCCTTTACAAATCTTGCCGATCTTCGCTGCACACGTTCAAGTTCATTACTTAGACCGATTCGTAGGGATCCCATATACTGGCAGCATATTCCAAATGAGGTCTAACAAGGGAAAAGTAGCTGATTTCTCGTACATGATCGTAAAATAATTCCTTTAAGGGGAATTGAACCTGAGTCCATTGATATCTATTATACGGAATTGGGTGGTACACCATATCCCCTCGGCCATGGGGACATCCAAACTTACTGAGATTTGCTACCAATGCGACGTATTCCGTACACAGTAAATTCTTTAACCAAATATAAATGCACACTATCACAAAGATGGCTTCGATATAATTTCTAAAATAAACTCTCTGAATTTATCTTGCGTGTCTAGAATCTGTAGAAAGCTGACGTTAATACAGCCTATTGCAGCACACAGGTACCATGAGAACTGTTAAGAAATACTGCGTAATGAACATTGAGGTCAGACCTAGGATATAATATTCAGCGATCATTTCCTGCATTTTTCTGTTCCAAACACGTCTCACTGAGACAAGAGAAGCTTTATATAATGCGCACGTAATGAGTACTCGAAGTCATCTCCCGACACGGCCGCGGATGGAAGCATAACGTAGGTATCAGGTTCGGCACCGCCACAACGCGGCTGAAGAAAGGGACAGGAAGTATTAATATTCCGCGCGCGGTAGTATCTAGTGTGTGCGTATACTCACTGGTCAGCGGTCCCTTCTGTGAGTACGTCGATGAGGTGGCGTGATCACGATTACGACACCATGCGACACCGATTCCCACAAATGCGAGCGGGTTACGATCGGGGCAAAGGCAAGAAAGAGAAAAAAAAAAGAGATAATCGCCACGCGACGAGCTCATTACTCATGCAAGTGCATTAGAAGCAATTATATAACCGGGAATCGCGTGTAACGTAATTGACTTTGTGAGCCGAGTCTCCAATTACATATTACACACTTCGCAAAAGGGAGTCCTTTATGCCATGTCGTCAAAGAAAATGACAGCGTATGACATGCGAGCAAAGAAGTGAATGCAAACGCTGCCGGCTCACAAGGCGGTGTTTTCGAGTGACATTAAAACCCTTCGTTAGTCAAAGATTTGGGAAAATGTAGAAACGAAAAGGTAACTGGGATCAGCAACATCAACATGCCCAATCGGAACAGCCGAGTACCTACTTATTAGTGAAAATTTGAAACGAAATGAAGGTCAGTCGAAGTTTTCGAGCGAACAATTGGAAATAACAGAAGTGACGTGCTTTTCATTCTTCTCAGAACAGTAGGTATTCCATAAAGGACGACAATTTAACTTCTAACCCGCATCACGACAGCCAATGACTAAGCACAAGTCTATTTTGTAACGATCGTTGAGTAGGAGCAGATTCGCTTTTACGAACTACGACAAACGTTTAGTTCATCAAGTTCCTGGAAGCGGACAAACAAATTACACCCGCCCTTTCATGAGAAACTGTTATTAACTACCATGCATTAGAACTCAACGTGAAAGGAAAAGTGAAATATCGACGAAAATAGATCAACAATGGCGTGGCAATGAAAAATCACAAACAATGGGTGTCACGTAGCATCCGTAACTTTCCGAGAACGAGTATATAAAAACAAACATTTCAAAGTCATCAAGAAGCATGATTGGTGGTAATTGCCCCACATCCTAAAGGTGGCTCGCAGGGTTATCACAACATTCATGGTAACGAATAAAATAAGACTTTTAGTCAATTCCACACTTTTTTAATAACAGACCTACGTTTCGACAAATTTTTGTCATTCTCAAGGTTTTGTCGAAAAAATTTGTCGAAACCTAGGTCGGTTATTAAAAAAGTGTGGAATTGCCTAAAAGTCTTATTTTATTCATTACCATGAATACATCTACATCTACATGATACCCTGCAAACCACCGCGAGGGTGTGTGGCAGGGGGTGAAGATCACCAAGCATGCAAGCAAGCAACTAAAGGGTCTCATGCAACTAGATTGTTAGTATCTATAGTATTTGAGGGGTTAATACATGCATCATGCACTACACAATACTCTAAAATATTTCCTCTACCTATCCCTTTCCTATGCTGCCTATTCTGTTCTCTTATAGTACGGGGGAAAAATGCCATTTTGAATCTATCTGTACGACAATCTATCTCTCTAATCTTATTTATCTGGTCGAATCTAGCATAATACGCTGGTGTTTTTAATATGTGCCTAACATCTTCAGTAAAGCTATCCGATTGAAATTTCTCTAATAGATTTAATCTGGACTTTAACCTACGCTCTGATAATGATTCCCACCCTAATTCTTGTATTAATTCTGATACACTACTCAACCTATCATAACACCTTTTGACGAACCTAGCTGCTCTACGCTGCACACTGTCTAGTTCTCTCATCAAACCTAATTCATTAGGATCCCATACACTGGCTGCATACTCAAGGTGGGGCCTAACTAATACCGTAAAATTCCTCAAAGTGACGCCTTTAGTGTTATCTGTTGTCACAAAATGCTGTTTTAGATGAGGTCCTAACGAAACACAAACGGTTTCATCATAGGAAGATAATCATCATCAAGAAAAGATCAAATTAATGATGATATCTGGTACAGCTAAGATTTGATCACTAATATCAAGTGATGAGAACATGGTTATAGGACACAAAAAGTGGTGGCTATGTAATATTTAGAATGAAAACCCATTTCACTGGATAGGAAGCAAAGATTGACAATATCACATAGTAGGAGATGCCCAAATAAAAACTATTTTTCAATCTCTCACTTCAGGCCGATAAATCGATTCTGAGTATGAAATAACAATTGATGTATTATTAGGGTAACAAGATCGGAGAAGTATTCTAGGAAGCGATGACCAATAGCATATTAATTACTATTCTAAAGAAGAGAAACTTATTTTCTCATGTCACAAAACAAGAAACGAAATCATTTCTAATCTCACGAGCCAATAATCAATGGACGCGTGCTACAGGGCGTTCATTTGTCACGAGAAGAAAACGAAACAACTATCAAGCTAACAGCCATGGGGCGAAACAATCGTGAGCACGGATACCAATAGTTTTGGTCAAACACATTCATTACATTAAGCGATTTATAAGCATACCATCAAACTAGCTGCTTAAATAAACGCGGGAATTTCATTATAGGTATGAGTGCAAACAGCCATACGAAGTAGGATATTTACAAAATAGCAATAACTTTCTTAAAGCTGAACACTGAGAAGTTGTAAAGGGAGAATATAACAAGTTAGCAGAGAGGCGAGAAGATGAAGCAGAGTGCCGCAAATTAAAACTAAATGAAAAAACGAGTTGGCGCAAAGGAAAAACCAAATGAAAAGGAAAACTGCGTTGCGCCTAGCGTTGGAAGCACACAGATACACGGCAAATAATATCACCTAACCATTTTCACTTTTGAAAAAACATAGCTAGCCCAATGTGACATCAAACCCTGCCACGTACCTCAGATAGCCAGTGTAAAAACTAGCTTGAATATTGAGTACACAGTTGACCTAGTTTCAGTATATCCGAAGCTGTTTCTATCATAACTAACTGTACATCTTCTATCTAAAAGTGTGTTTAACCAGTTTGTGCATAACGGATTACGTGAAATCGATCGTGTAAACCATTTGTGAGATAGATTTCCTTCGAGATCTATATTATTTTATTTGCTAGCTATTGAAATGTGACTCAATTTTAATGGTTTGTTTCGGAGATCTTTACCCCCTGCCACACACCCTACCGGTGGCTCATAGGGTATTACGTAGATGTAGATGTAAATTCAGGAGGAAATTATAGCGGGGAAGCATTTCATCTAGTATAATAGGACCAGTAGATATAGAAGTACCATTCCACCAAATGAAGAATCAACTGACAGCTGGAAATGCATGCTCGTAAAAATGGACACTCACTGAATTTATAACTGGCATATGCTTCATCTTTGCATTGAAGATTGGACAATAACAGGAGCAGAAAATTCAAGACTGGAAGCATTTCGTAAGCGGTGTTACACAAGAATGGAGAAGATTAACGGGTAGAATTCCAAGGAAGTAGGGTGAAAAGAGGAGTATGATTAAAACTCGAGAAACAAGACGTGACGATCTTATCAGACATCTCGAGATATGACGATCTCAAGAAGACAGGCGTCGAATGAAACCTAAGTGGGAAGAATAGGAAGACGCACGAGTTCAAAGAAGCAAGCATTGAACGACGGAAGTGTGTTACTACGAAAATTCATTAGGAATTTAGCACGCACTGGTTAAAACCGGATTTAAGATTTTAAGACTATCGTAATGATGATTACAGTTCTATCCAAGTTGCACCACATTTTAGTTTCCTATGCATATAACATTGATTTTGACTCGATATAATCCCTATTTCGAAATGGATTTCCTTTAAGCGCCGTTCTTGAAATTCACTTAAAGTGAGTGTAGCGAGTAACATCGCGAATCTTGTGAGCCTTGATTTGGAATATATATCTACATAATACCCTGCAAGCCACCATAAAGGTGTGCGGCAGGGGGTGAGTTCTCACCAAACATGCACTACATATCATGCATAAAGTAGGATTAGCATTAATATATAAGTCTAAACTTCATTATTTAAAAAGTTAATAATATCATAGCAAGCATGAAAAAACATGCTGTTAGTTAGGTTAGCTTCAAGTCCTTATACCAATATGCAGCTACCCATGTTATCCATTGCTAAACTCGTACTGGATATAATTACCGTTATTCCTATCCCTAATTGTACGAGGAAAAAAGGACATTTTGAATCTGTCAGTTCGGCAATATATTTATCTAATTTTGTGATTATGGTCCAGTCTAACATAGTAAGTTGGGGTTCGCAAAATATTTTTAACATCATCACTGAAAATATGGTCTTGGAATTTGTTTAAGAGATTAAGTCTAAATTTCAACCTGCGATCTGACAATGATTCCCAATGTAATTCATTTAATAGACTGGTTACGCTAGTAAGGTTATCGTACCGTCCCTTTACAAATCTTGCCGATCTTCGCCGCACACGTTCAAGTTCATTATTTAGACCGATTTCGTAGGGATCCCATATACTGACAGCATATTCCAAATGAGGTCTAACAAAGTAGTACTAGACAAAACAAAAGTAGCTGATTTCTCGTACATGATCGTCACATTTACCCAATACTCTTTTCATGAAACCTTTACGATTAGCTTGACCCATTATTTCACGTATATGTTTACCCCAGGAAAGATCATGTATCAGTCTTATTCCAAGATATTTAATGGATTCCACGTTTGTTATTTCATTATTACTTATTTTGTATGTGCTAGGAGGAGAACTATTCTTTTTCCAAAAATTCATTACGACACATTATTTAAAATTTAATTCTAACTGCCATGTATCACACCAATTTTCAATTGCTTGTAGGTCAATATTTAAATATTCTTTATCATTTGGGCATAGAGTTTCCGTGTACACTACTGCGTCATCGGCAACGAGACAATGCTTACTTTTTACCACCTTATGGTATACCCTTAAAAAAGATTGACGTAAGTAAATTGGGTCGGTAGTTACTAGGTTCTTCCCTATCACCGCTTTTAAAAATACGTGTAATTGTCTACTACAAAGGTGTGCTACTTTCCAATCCTTGGGTACTGTGTGGTTCTTTAGTGTTTTATTGAATATTATTTCTATAAACATAAGTTGTATTAGATCAAACGTTTAGTAAGATCAGCCTTTATAATCTCTCAGCACTTGCCTACGTAGGTATTTACTCACTACATCTACATAATACCCCACAAGCCACTATGAAGGTGTGTGGCAGGGAAGGCACTAGCGTGATTCCTTATAAATGCAGACAAATATAATCACAAAATTATCATGCATATACAGTAAATAAACATCAGCTACAAGACGGGCATTATTGGGATATTCAGAGAGAGAAAGTTCACGCCGGGTTAATGCCACTCGACTAATTCACATCTCACGAGTTGAAGGATATCACGAACAGATTTATTTCTTCTCTCGCTCAATGTTGTCGGTATGGACACCAAAGACTAAATCGACAAACTGCGACAGATCTATAATCGGAAAGAAATATTCAGGACTTCATTTTTCGCACTCCCAGTCCACGACCTAAAGGCACATATAACTTAATACTTCCTGCACATTACATTTCCAAACAGTTCCCTGAGTTTCGCCAACTTGACCTTACTTTCACGACTAATGACGTAGGTACCAATTCCTGCCACAAGCCGTTACCGTGGCTCGCAGGATAAAAACGCAAATGAGGACGATGCCATAGAATTGTCTCGCAAATTACTCGATTAAGTTCATTAGATCCGTATTTTGTCAATTAACGAGCTATACAACACAGCGCAGGTCGCACTGGAGAACCTTCAGGAATACATCAATGATGTGCACGAAAGTAGATTTTTTTCCGCTGAATAGACGGAATTGAACGCAAATTCCGGTCAATTATTTTCGATTACTTTGATGCAGGGCTCATGAATAGAATGCCTACCGGGAATTGGAACTGGCGTACGGACCCCCATTCAGCGATCCTAATCCACCGCTTGTCTTCGTGGTCGTCGCACTGAAGACAAGCTTGATGAATAGTGACAATTCTGAGGGGCGTGCACGCAGGAGCGTCCTCCCTATCCAGACTTCCTCGGTTTAAATCGCCCTCCCAGAGAGAGAGAGAGTGAGGAGGGGGAAAATAGAAGGTGGGGATTGGAAAGGAGAAAGGGTGGAGAAAGAGGAAGCGAGAGATTCGAAGGAAGGGGTTTTAAGAAAAAATGCGGGGCTGGAGGAGACGAAGGAGGAAACATGGAGTGAGCCCGATTGCGACAGCCCTTGGGAAAGAGGGGGAGAAACTCCACAAGTGTTCGCGAGCACGTTGGGATTGGTTAGGGCCCAGGGTGAGCGGCGGGCGGCGGAAGAATTCCGCCAGGTAAACAAGTTGACGCATGATCGCGAAAAGTCATGATTCAAGACCAAAGAAAATCCCTGCATCAAATCCAAACGTAAGACACATGAACTATACAATTCCAGTTGCCACCCTTACCTGAAGAAAAAATAATTACTAACTCAACCATTATTCCCAGACATGCCAAACGAAGGGGGTATAATCTCCCCATTAATTCCCTAACTTTCCACAGCCAAAGATTTTCTGAAACTTAAATTTTACTTGGGCAAGACGGTGTGGAGAGGTGACGAGATACCGAAATGTGGCACCAAGAGTCGCCAAGAGACAGTCCGGCGGCATAAGTTAAAAGTGAGAATTCACCCCCTACCACACACCTTTGAGGGTATTATGTAGATGTAGATGACACTGGGTTAGATGGGAAATCAGATATCCAGAACTGTGTACTGAACCCATCGTTATTGATGGAATATAAATGATATTCCCCCTTAAATAGCTAAGGTAGAGTGTTATAACCCAGAATTCGAAGCGAGTAAAATAGGATTGTCAAGAGAGAGAGACGTCCAAGAACGCTCCCGTTTAACTTATAAGCCCAGATATTGGAAGTTACGTCTCAAAATCGTGATTAAATCATGGTACAAAATGATACCTCAACGGTAGCTTGAAGCTAAGGTAATAATATAAAAACCACACAAAAAACAAGGTGGACTCACCTCAGAAAAAGCGAGGCGAAGAACAGGAGGCCTAACTCGACGCCCAAAAACCACTTTCACTCCCTCACATACACTCAACTGGAGAAAGCAAGCATCCCGGGGATCACCACTAACAACACTTCGTCACAACCACTCCACTGGTAATCGATCACTGACGTACACTGGTACCTACGCGAACTGGTACAACCGCTAACAACAGCGGACACTCTTGAAATGCCTCGGGACGATTCGGATCCAGAACTTCGTGAAGCACCACACTCAAAAGGGCGCGACGATACACAGCACAGGCGCCGGAGTCATAGAAAAAGAACAACACGGCCTCCGAACAACGACGTTCCCCCGCCAAAACGAAAACAACAACAGAGTGACGTCGTAACGCGCATGTTCGACCAGAGAGAACAATCGAACTGCTACAGGAAATGACCGCTATTGCGATAAGACTCCTGCCACCGCGACTGGGAAAACTGCGAGCGACGCACCGAGCCGGATCTCGAAGCGCAGAACGGAGCGATTTGCCGGGAGGGAAGCGGCTGGGAGAACTCAGCCGACCAGTTCCAGCGACGCCAAGTCTCCCCGACGGACTGACCTCGCCGGTCCACTCAATCCAGCAAAGCAGTCACTCTTCTTCCTCCTCCCGCGCGCCCGTTCCCTCCCTCCCCCCTGCTCTCCATTCCCCTCCATCGCCATCATTCCACCCACCTCTTACCGGCCCAGGCACACACATCCGCACTTCTTCCTCTACCCCACCTCCGCTCTCGAATATCCCTCGGGTTGCGTACTGCCTAGCGAGTGAGGTGGGGAGAGAGAAGAGCGAGGCGAGGGGAGGACAGAGCAAGCTAGCACATGGAAGGCTACTCAGTGCCTGCTCACCCCCCGTAGGTTCCGTTCGTTTTGGAGACCAATGGGGAACACGCACAAACCACCCGAGAGATCGGAGCACACAAGAGGAGGACGGACGTGTAGGAGGGCGGCCACATGCAGGCGACGTCACTTCCGTGGGAGGGAAAGGGACGAGGGGGGGGGAGTGGGTGGGCGTCTGGGGGAGGGGGAGTGAGGGAGGAATGTCTGACTGAGCGTTCGTTCGGCAGGACTGGGCTTTTTGTGGGAAAAGAGGGGAGGGGGGCGTGGCGGCAGAGCTACAAGTGAGTCATTTTTTCTCTCTCTCTTCCTCTCGCACACCTCTCCAGTTCTCGGGTCCGCTGAGCTGGCCCCCGTCGTGCCATCGCGGTGACGCGGTAAAGGGACGTTGCTAGGCACCGCGCGACGATTGCAGTCGCGATCCCGAAGGAGTCACGTACGAGCCGCACCCGCGGCGATAAGAACTGATAAAGCGGGTGGCGGGGACTGAAACTTGACTCGTTGCGTGCGAGGGAGTGAGGGCGAAGCTCCGGCCGCGGCCACCTGCGACAGCGCACGTCGCCGTCCCGACGCACTCATCAAAGATCTCTCATTCCTGCCCCGGAGGAACGACACCTGGAACTGCTTCCGTGCGCCCACCGGCGTCGAATGAGTGCGCTCTTCGAAGGACGTAGTGGTTCCCAGCGCGCAAGAATAGCGGAGACGTTATTTTCGCACGCACCCTCTATTTGAGGCGACGTACCTTCGGACTTTTCAAGCATATTTTTTTTCGAATTCTGGCCCGTGTGCCTGCATTTAAGGACTTTAATCCGGTAACGCCTAGAAAAAATGTTGAAGCCCACGCACAAATTATGGAAACTAAGAGTTTTAGTCTCATCATATGTTTAAAAAATGTTTTTGTAGCGGTCACATGAGGGCTTACGCAGGGTTCTCCTTTATGTATTTGATTTTTTAACTCATTCATACACATTATTTCTTCTAAAAATATAAAAGAATACTTTTCTTTCGTAAACTCCGTTATATTTTATCCTAAAAATAATCAAGTTTTTTAATCAGCACCTTCTTTTGTAATGCAACATAGTACTTTCATACACATGGGATATTAATTATTCAAGTCATGTGTTAGAGTGCAAAAAGATTTTTAATTTGTTGAATAATCACGTTAAAAATTTTACCAAATTTAAATTTTGTCTCAAAATGAAGGCAGAAATGGGCTTGTATTGCATTACGTAAACCCTACTATAGTTCCAGATGGGCTTTTGTACGGAAAAATGCTTCTTCGTCATTAAACTCATTCTTCGAGTGACAGGAGTTGCGGGGACCTATCTGACATGAATTACCGTGGGCATTTGATGTTATGCAGCAACGTTTCCGTGACGTAAACGGACGATTTCCGCCGGATACCTCCTCCAAAAATGTCTGGGGCATTAATTTCACGGCGTCCATCAAATTTGACCGAAATCAGCGCTACAGGACGACCGCTTATTCGTGGATGAGCGTCATTGGACACTTTTGCTCTCCGCCGATGGTCACAACGGATAAGAGATATTCCTATGCTAAAATGGTTTCTTCCTGCATTTGAGCTTCTTTCAGAAGCAAACTTGCAGTCTTGAGCTCACATATTTTAGTTCCAGGTAGTAATTAAAGGACTCTATAGATTTAAGTACGTTTAAAAACTACCAACTCTTATCCCCTTATTATTCCCAATAGAGGCGTGAAAATTTGGACGAATTGACAGTAAAACCTGTAATCAAGTTACAAACAACAGAATGACTCCATAATAATACATGCCCGGAGTTAACTTTGTGATCAAATTTGTGATGGATCGTATGGATGCACGAAGCTGTATCTAATATTAAGCCCTTGACCAGCACAACATATCTGAAAATTATTAGAGCATATGCGTTTTTCAATAAATTCTCAAAAAAATACTATTCACTCCACCTACAACGCAAATTAGAATGACTAATATTTGTTGAATGTATGTTTTAATACTGATATTGTAGAGCACCCTTACATTTTTAGAGGGCGTGCTCTCAAAACTTTTGACATTATGCCTTCCTGCCATTAATATTATTTTTTAGCACATACTGCAATCAGATAGACTTAAAAAAATGAAACCCCGGTGAAGACTGTAATCACTCATCGGCACGAATACACATACAACTGATTACTATAATACATATTTCGATACATTTAAAGGCGAGAAACAATAAATTAGCTTCCAAGAACCATTAGGCGACCATTTGTCATGGGGCACCTAGATAGCCAGAATTTATTTTCCAATGTTCGGCAAGGCTTCCGGGAGAGTTGTTCTCTTTTCCCACGATATTTTAGTTTCTGGCGAAAATAATATTTCAGTGGATGCAATATTTCTCGATTAGGTACAAGAAATCTTTTGACAAGGTGTCTCATAGCAAACTAATTTTGAAATTAAAATCTTATGGGTTAGAGAGTAACATTATATCATGGATAAATGATTTCCTACATGATAGGGTGCAGAGGGTTGTCGGGAATAAGACTGACATATGATCTTTCCTGGGGTAAACACATACGTGAAATAATGGGTCAAGCGAATCGTAAACTGGGATTCGTCAAAAGAGTATTGGGTAAATGTGACGAGAAATCAGCTACTTATCCTTTGTTAGACGTCGTTTGGAATATGCTGACAGTATATGGGATCCTTACGAAACCGGTCTAAATAATGAAAGTGAACGTGTGCAGCAAACATCGGCAAGATTTGTAAAGGGACGGTACGATAGCCTTATTAGCGTAACCAGTCTATTAAATGAATTATATTGGGAATCATTGTCAGATCGCAGGTTGAAATTTAGACGTAATCTCTTAAATAAATTCCAAGATAATATTTTCAGTGATGACGTTAAAAATATTTTGCGAACCCCAACTCACTATGGTAGACTGCACCATGATTACAAAATTAGAGAAATTGATTGTCGGACTGAAGGATTCAAAATGTCCTTTTTTCCTCGTACAATTAGGGATATGAATATATCCAATACGAGTGAATCAATGTATAAGTTACATGTTGGTATAAGGACTTGAAGGTAACCCAACTAACAGCATGTTTTGGCATGCTTACTTTGCTATTTTTATCTTTTTAAAAAAGTGAAGTTTAGACCGATATATTAATACTAATCCTATTTTATGTGTGATATGTAGTGCATCTTTAGTGAGCATTCACCCCCTGCCACACGCCTTTATGGTGGCTTGCAGAATATTATGTGATGTAGATTATTAGAAGTAAAACATCGCCGGGACCTACCCATCTCAAACAACCTTCCATCTGAGTTTAAAGAAAGGCGGGCAGAGAGCTTCTACGCCACTGGGAACAACTATGCGCTGAAACGTCTCAATTCAAAAATAATAAACAAGTTTAGAATAATACACATCTTTTCCTTCTTTTTTAGGGAGCCATTATATAATATTATGCCAAGTAGGGCATTTAGCTCGTTGGGTCCACTTGATTTTATCACTTAAGGTTGTTCCTTTACGAAGAGACTGTGTGGGAAAGCTTCTTCACGATGTAATCGTGATAAACTGTGATTAAATAGCATCTCTTAAAGTCGTTTATTGGTATCGGGTAGATGTGTGGTAAGAATACTGGCCCGTCTTCCCGAGGGCCCGGGTTCGAATTCCGGCATATTCAGATTTTACATAGTATGCTGGTTTCCATTCGAGTGCCCTGCGGAGAGCATTTCGTGTCCAGTAGGTACTCGGCCCGTCGGATGGGACGTTAAGCGGTGGACCACTTGGCGCCTGTCACTAAGAGGTGGCGAAAGCCGTCAGGTTTCTCTCCAGCCTTCCTCTCTTTCCTAAAAATCCTATCTCCGGCCAATTATCCACCTTTGCTCCATTGTGCAAATCACAACGCTTTCCAGGATTCCTGAAACCTAAATTAATTTTTAGAGGAATCTTTAGGAGCAAGGACTCAATAGTCTTTATCCATCAACGATGGCACACATAACATGGAATTGTGAAATAAGGAAGCCACTGTACACATGATAGATCCTATGAAATATCGCAAAGGGCAATAAGCCACTACTGTAAGATCTTACAGTATCTACTATTACATTGTTGTTTTATTCAAATGCATAACTCAAAGGAAATACGTCTGAGTGGATGCTAAAGTTTTAAAAACTGCAACATAAGCTGTCCGACATCAAAAAAGGACAACTTTGGGATCTTTATTGATATAAAAACAATTAAAGACATACAAGCACCTAGAAAATACCAAATGCGGAGTACCCCAATAGTAGAATGTTCATGAGCTCCAAAGACCGTGAGTTGCTCAGCTACCGGATATATCTAACACAAGCGTGAAATAATTGGTCAAGCTAATCATAAACTATAAAACACTTATCCAAATTTCCCTTGCATTATGGCATATAGTAGATATTGCTACTCGTGGGTCTGTACTGTGACTACGTACACGCAACGGACTACGTATTTGGGCCATCGATCCAAATGTGAAGCGAGAATTAACGTCGACTAGATTACTTAGTAAGATTGAAAGTGGACGGTAGATATTATTAAGATAACTGGCTAAAAAGCTTCGTGACAGACTCGGAGCTAGAAATAGAAACAAGGCTTGCCGTGAGCCAAGCGGCGGGCCTCGGAGACAGGACGTGGTTTGCTTTCGCTTTCATTAACACGGGACCATCCCTTTTGGACGAGTAGGGAGGACCTTTCTTACCCGTTATATGGGATTCGAGTGAAGTATGCGAAAGGAATTCCTCCACCCGTGGATTCCTCGGCACCGGATTTCCGCGATATCAAAATTTTCGTAAAATATGAGGTAGGAAAAATGTCGTGAGCCGAATATTTTTGCGAAAATACCCTCCGGAACTTGGATGATCCACAGTGTTAGAAACCTGCATGCCAAATATGCAATAACAAAAACTCCAGTGTTAATTTCCGAGGAGTATTTCTATTTTATTTCGCCTCCTGCTGGTTAAGAAAATCAAACCTTATAAGTAACAAGAAATTGAGTTCGAATAAAAATTATTCATCTTCGAATTCAGGCGAATAGCTAATTCAATACATTTAATAAAATAAAACTTTTACAAAAATACCAAAAAAATTTTACCAGGTCACCTGATTATGACGATAATTCGGTCGAAACCCGGGTCGTGAAAGTGTATATAAATTTATGTGGTATTTTTGTAAAAGTTTGTTTTTATTTAATTTTTTGACTTTGTGTTCATCATCATCAAGGGTCAATAATCCTAGGATTGGTTTGATGCAGCCCTCCACTCGATTCTTCTATCGGCCAACCTCTTCATATTAACGTAGTTCCTCTTTTTCACGTCCTTTACGACCTGTTGTATGTAACTCATACGAGGCCTGACTATGTGTTAGACTGAGCAATTTCTCATATGCGCAAAAACAAAATAAATATAAATCATTATGTGAATAGGTATCCAAGTTATGGTGACGTAATAATGTATATACGTGATATGTTGATTGAGTTCTTGTATCGTGAACGTGACTCTACGAATTCTTAAGAAAATAAAATAATAAGAAAACCACAAATTACAAAACTACGGAATACCAATAGGTTACAGAAGATATAGTTTTATTTATTGAGTAGCTAATTCTTCAAGAACTCATCTACAAGAACGGATATAAGTATTTTTTTCCACTTTTATTTATGGATTAGTCTAATATGGTTAACTCTTGAATGTCCGGTATTATTTCATTTGTACGCTGAAGTCTCAAAGATACTCATCTACAAAAACCAATTCAATGGTTAGTTTTAACTTAGCTGGTTAGCTATTAAGGGGAGGGGATCGAAAGCTAAGGACATTGGTTTAATTTAGGAAAGGTGAGTAGCTGGGTTATGATAGGAGCATTTCACGTGAAGGAAGGGTGGAGAGAAACCCGGTGACGGTTTAGCCTACCCTTTATGACAGGCGCCAAGAGGACCTCGGCATAACGTCTCATCCGACGGATGGAGCATTGAACCTTAAATACCCTCCACTAGGCACTTAAGTATGGATTGGTTTGCCACTCAATAATCCGCCACTGTTGGGAATCGAACCTGGTCCCTCGGGATGGGAGCTCAGCACTATAGCTGCCACACCAACCCGAGGTTTGGCGTTGTTGCCAGAGGGCTAGAACCCTTCCCTGGGTTTTAACTTTTACGATACAATTCCAACATGAAATATGTGCCCACAAGAATCACTATATTAGATTAAATCGTCATGCCTTTTATCTCAAGAAAATAGGGGATATTGAACTTTAACGAGCAAGCTGGGGAGGACAATATATGAATAGGTCATAATTGGAAAGAAAGAGATTTTATCCCATAAATGGACTGCTAATAGCCCCTTAAAAATGATAACCAAATACACGTTGACAGAAAGATATTTCCTTCTGCGTATCGTGATGCTCTCTGCTGAGAAACTTTCTCCTAGAAGATTCCTTACAGGCCAATAATGAGGTGTTGTTGTAAAGAGGAGAGATTTAACTTGAAGGAAACTATCAGCTCAAGGAAAAGTTAATTTGAAGGAAGAATGGGTTCCTCGAAGGCTATCCCCTAGAGGGATGCGATAACATAATGAGCAGAATGTAAAAATTCAGAGAAATAGGCGCCTATGTAGTCGTATCCATGAATACATGGAGTCAAGAAAATGAGTCTGCTTGATGTGGGATAGGCAAAAAAATCACGTATTCATATATGCCTCCGATGCAATTAGTGAGACTATGACGCACAGATCTATAAACCTTCCAGCGAAGGAATTTAATTTGCTGACTAGGTTATGGACATGAAGTCTACAGTCAAAAATTAATATAGCATCACATCAATAATGAATGATGTTGCCAGAATCAAGATAGGCAAACATTGAATCAAGCATAAGTAAATTATTCGACTAAAGACTTATATTTCGGTTTCACTCATAGCCATTTCCTTCTCTCTGCATACGAAATGCTTATAAAAAGTGCCTGCAAAGCAGGCAGCAGGTCTGCTAGTGAACAATTAAACGAGTAGAGATGGAAGGCCAGTAGTTAAATGAGCATAATTGACTACTATGTACAAAAAAATTAGTTGTTGACGAACGCACAATGTGGAATTTATCTATACAAATAATAATGCTGGAAAATGGCGTAGTCACTTGCAAATGATTCAAATGCGTTGCTTGCTTGAAAATAAAGGAAATGCTTTAAAACCAAACGAAGACATAATGAATAGCGTGGAAAATTATAAAGTATTAATATATCAGTAGGTATATAGAAATAATTCGGTGGCGCCACACAACTTCATAAAAGACTTATGCAGTACCTTATACTGAGAGTGTGCAAAAAATATTACCATTATGTCCATGTTATACCAGAATGTCCACGTTTGGCTTGATTGTCGTCAGTACCCGAAAAAAGCAATACGACAGCTTTTCCCAACATTAAAATCATTTCGCGCTGAGGATATGAGTTCCACCTCAGCTCAAAAACTCTCATCCACGATTACACAATTGGCACCAAGTTTGTCGCGATTACAACAGAACCGCGCGCGCAAATCTGCAATTATGCCTAGCGCAAAAGTTTGTGCTCGTGACCTTCGGACGGCTTATGGACTGAATTCCTTTGCGACTTGTCACGTCTCGCACAACATTCAGCCATGCAGAAAATTGCAAACACACAGAGAAACCAAATGACGCGCACGACATTTATGAGAGAAATCTTTTCCAAACGCACTTTTCCGACCACGCGTATTGAATTATGCTACATCACAACCGGATATATCGGTGTAATGTAGATAGAAGAGTCTGTAGTACTGAAATATGAACTAAAACTACTTATTTACGTTAAGTGCACCGTTTCATGCCTAATGGGGTTATAAATTAATTCATGACAATTAATAAACTTTGACCAATTGACAAACCTTATGCTCCTTCGAAGATTCTGATCCTTTAGTGTACATGACTGGCGGATGCATAACTAGACCGTATATCTATTTCTGGTATACTGTAGCTATTAGCTGCATGCTTGGTATTTATGTATTCCCTGCCAGACCCTCCGAGATGGCTCGGACGTTATTCCCTAGACATAGGTGCTCTAATGAGAAAAGCTGCGAAATTATGAAAAACCAATTGAGAAGAGTTGACCTAATTATATGCAAAAACTCCTTGCATTAAGTTCGCTTCATTCATTCATAATAGACGATGAAACAAAATCAATCTATTGATTAACGACATTCAGAAGCTGGGATTACAACGAGAACTAGAACTTCACATTTCCTGAGTGTCAAGTAACACAGTGGTCCTTTCCCATATTGAATGGCTATTGCGCGGAATTAGATTATCCTGTACGAGTGCATATGCAGATGAGTGTAAAGAATAAACTTATATTCACTTATGATCAAATAAAATATTACATCCGTTATTGACAATTCCTCTATCTTAAATAGCTGATGATTGAATCTTATAGAAAATAATAGTAACGGAAATTCCCAAATCTCTTAAATAAGTTCCAAGACAATATTTTCAGAAATGATGTTAAAAATATTTTGCGAACCCCATCTTACTATGGCAGACTGGACCATAATCATAAAATTTGAGAAATTGATTGCCGAACTGACAGAATTAAAATGTCCTTTTTTCCTCGTACAATTAGGGATATGAATAACGGTAAATATATCCAATCGGAGAGTAGCAATGGATAGAATTGGTAGCTGCATGTTGGTATGAGTAAGTACTTAAAGCTAACCCTACTAACAGAATGTTTTTGCATGTTTGCTTTGCAATTGCTATCTTTTTTTTAAATAGTGAAGTTCTGACTAGTATATTAATACTATTCCTTTTTTATGTATGATGTGTAGTGCATGTTTGGTGAGAAATCACCCCCTGCCACACACCTTGTGGTGTCTTGCAGGGTGTTATGTAGATTTAGATGTAGAAATCCTCTTCCCATACCAACTACGCAACTAAAACCAGCGCGAATCCCTTAAAAACACCCTCCACCACTGGGACAGTGACGTAATCGCAATGAAACATTTCAAATTGATTCGTGCATCAGGGGGAATTTAGCGAGCGTAGCTATAATCCCAAAGCGGGCGTTTTTTCCACTGATGTTGGCCTGGCTCAGTCTTTGCAAGTAGATATAATCTGGGCACGTGTCCAGGCCTTAAGTCGGCGATGCTTCTTCATAGGCGTAGTGAGTGGTCGGAAAACGGCGGCCCATTTCTAAGGTCCAAGTTTTCACCCGATGCTCAGCGACTCCGACCACGAGCATAAATGCATCCCTTTATACTTAGGTGGAGGGGGGAAGGAGGTCCGAAGGCGTTCTCGATGAAGTCAGCGGAATGTGCCAACATCCCGCCTGCCCGCATGAAACGCTCGCTTGGAGAATTAGCGAGTGCTATGGGATCGCACGCTTCGGAGAAATGACGTAGCAAAGTGCATTCGGTCCGATACAAGTACACGAGAAAAAAAAATGCCGAAGGCTGAACTACCCCGTCGGTAGACTCAGCCAAGTTTTCGTCCGGCTCACTCGTCATTAAGTTTGAGTCGAAGCAAGCGATGTTTGCTTCACCGAGGAAGAAATGACCATCGCTCAGCACAACAGAATCGTCGGGCGATATCGTTACGTTAGCAACCTGGTGCTGAAAATCACACGGGTGGATAGGAGAGACATTCCCTTAATTTGCTCTTTGATTTACACATTTCCGATAGAACAACGGATCAGTTAGCGGGATTGTCAATGGAATGCTGCTTAGAGGGTTCCGATAGTAATCATGTTGCTTGGTTATTCCAAACAGAAAGCATAAATTAAATTTCTCGCCTTCTTCGCGGTTATAAGAGGCAATAACATACACCGTCATTAGTGTTTCCAACTCTCGGCATCGTACTCATAACTTGGGATGAAAAATTATTATTTGGACATACTCAAAGTGCTCCTTCTACAGCATAATATACGGAGGCTATGAGCCTTTTTCAGAATCTCAACGACAGTCACACTTCTACTGCATTAGTCATAAAATATCATTTACGAGTTCAAAAGAATAGGTACGCAAATTCTCCTCAATTTGGTTCGAAGCGGTGTAAAGATGCTTCGCAGCGTTACACCGAGAAGCTAGTAGAGATTTTACGAAGTAAGCATTAGAAGGAAGACTGTAATTGAGGTTTGACATGGCCCTATTAGTCCCAAGCTTATATATTGCTGCTGTATGTAAAAGTATAGCATTCAAAAAATTTCACCTATTGGAATGGAGTTTTTGATAATTGTCTCACTTTATAGCAGGAAGGAAGCACAAAGGAAGACTGTAATTGAGATTTTGACATGGCCCTATTAGTCCCAAACTTATATATTGCTACTGTATGTAAAAGTAATGCATTCAAACAATTTCACCTGTTGGAATGGAGTTTTCAATAATTGTCTCACTTTATAGCCCCATTCTACCGTTAACTCGTTAATTTACAATAATGGTAAACGATGATCCAACAGAAACTTAAACCAAAATCCACCTTTTCCCCAGGTCGGTCACTACTGCCATTTCTTGCAAGGTGCTGAATAAGAATATATGTAGTATCAAAGACGTCTATAATTTTCATTGGAATTCTAGTGCGGTGGAGGCAGAGCAAATTATAAAATCAAGGGAAAAATTAGTTTAGACAATCATGTTCAGACTAATAAAAAATTTTTATGATGATTTTTAGAGATTATTCTCTACTTGCAAGTCGCACGGACATGGATAAAGGCAGCAGAAAAGCTAAATTTGTAACCAAAATTGTAGTTAAACAAAAGCGATTCTAAGTTATTCGTCAAAATTAATTCGCGTAATTCTCCATAAATATTTCAGTTAACTCAACAATTTTACTCATCCAGCGTTCCATACATCGCTGCTATTGATCAATGGGGTAAAGATAAAATTGAGCTTAAATAAGTGGATATTACTCATATTTAATTCTCTTCGTTAGACCTAATAATTTTTCGAGTTCATCAATTCTTGAAATTTCAGTTACATTCGAGTATCGAAAAACTATAGGTGACTGGATTCTACTCAGTCTTAGAAATCCAAAACGTAAGCCCAATTAATTGACAGAAACTCTGAGAATGGCACGTGAGATCATTATTTTTCCGCGAATCATTCAAAGAATGGCAACGGGAAATACGTGAAGCCCCATTCGCTGACGGTCTACTCATAAATCACGCGGCGGCAACCAAGCTTCGAGGCTACTAGAATTCACCATCCAGCGTGCCCGTCCTAGCTCCGAGCTCGACCTTCGATTCGCCAATGGATATTGGCGCACGATGAAAAGGCCAATCGCGTGCGAACGAATTCCCCGGCGACTCATTCTTCGCAGCGCGCTAACGATTCGCTAATATTGGGCGCTCGAAGAATAAGCCCGGCGCCGTCTCGCCTCGACTATAATGCACGCAAATAGTTCCATTTGGACGAGGGAGGAAGGGTGAAAGGGGGGGAGTGAGAGGGAAGAGCGTAATTGCCTCAGCTTCAACTTCCAAAACGAAAAAAAGGTGCGAGGGAGGTGATGGTGCTAAAAAGCGCAGTAGTAGATAGGGCGACGGGAAAAAGCTCGGAAGTTTACTCGTTCGAGGTCGCTTTGTTCCTTATGGTGCAATAGACTTCTCCCCCACACAGTTCACAACTGCCGTCACCCCCCACCCCCAAGAATTCATCATTTTACTACCTCCTCTGTGGCTGAGTTATATTTTCATATTTCGCGATCTACTACTGGCTGTAAAAATACATCGATGGAGCAATCCTTTCGCCTTGCAACGATGATCATTCGGAGAGCCAATTGAATTTGAAAATGTAGGACGAATTGATCAATGCCAATAGTACCTTGCAAAAATTGTGAGTGGGGTAAAGGTACTGGCTTCCCACCTTTAGGGCACGGTGTCGAACCCCGGATGATAGCAACTGATATGCTCTCTTGGATGCTTTTGAGATAGCTACATACATAGCCTCTTGGAGGGCATTTTCGATTCAGTACTCCGTCTGTCGAATTATTGATCCATTGGCTTAAGAGCAGGCTAATGCCAACTCCCGGTTTCTCTCTAATTCAGCCTTTAATCTCTTTCACTGATATCCTAACACATCTTACCACACATTCTCGAGGTCATTTGCAGGGTAAAAACTAAGTGCACATGAATATAATAACATTCCTTCTCAATGATTACTAATGGTTGTTACAACAGTAATCATTTTATTACATAGACGATTCAGCAAGAATACGATAAAAAAATACTTCTCTTCATTGCCTGAATCTTACATATCAATTGCAGAAGCCAGAGTATTTCAACATAGTGATGTTTATCTGGCATACTAAGTCCATAGAAAATATGATTGGGAGAGAAAAAAGATCGGTTAGATATATGGCGCGTAAAAAACATCAACGCCAACGTAAAAATCATACATCGCTCATTTTGGACAAAAAAACGCATTAATTCCTTCAAAATCCATTATGAGAGCAGCAATACCGTTTAGGAGAAATCAACAAGGTCAAGAACAACTATCTATTTCATCAGATACAGCAGCAATCACACACAGTGCGCAATATCATGAGATAATCAACTTGGCTTGATTAATCATTCGTCCCTAAATATCGGAAATATTTTGAAAGGCGATCGTATTGTTCTGCTTTCACTTTTTCAAGTCTTATTATTCTCCCAAGGGCATATTTTTGCCAACGTGAGAATTAAGTATCCAATAGGATGTAATGACTTCAAAAACACAGGAAACGCTACTAAGCTCTTTATCATGTTTCTGCTTACCCTAAATAACGGAAGCTCCCCTCAACACGTATTCCTGAACTGGAAAATTCACATTGGGGGAATGCGAATGGTAGGAATTTTACTGTCCAGCTATGTTTGAGGATAAAAACAATGCACTAACATAGAATTTTCCAAACTTTTCTTACATACAGGTTTGAAATATGCACGCGCAACTTCGGGCCTGGATTTGTGTATGATGAACAACTTTCAATTCACGGAAGCGAAGCCTCCTAATTAATTTTTTTACCGGTCAAGTTCCATTTCGAACGAGTAGTTGCCTTCCTCACGCAAGACTCAACGACATGCCATGCGCAGAATTGTTCCCAGCTTTGAAACATCACCACCAATCGCTAATAGCTTTGCGCCAGCAATTTCATTGATGTGTGTAAATCGTTCTTTAGGTCTCTTTACATTATCATGATTAAAAATTTCAAAGAAACACTACAAAACAAATTTGAATTTTAGCGACAGCGAATGTGATCCTTTAATTATCATAAACGGGCTGAATCCATCATGCTCTTTGATCATCACGAGGCGAAGTAATGTAAAAGAAATTAATTGGAAAACGCACTTTGCAATCTAAATCTACATAATATCCTGCAATCCACCGCAAGGGCGTTTGGTAAGGGGTGAACCATCACCATTTATGCATTTTAAATCAATAAAGAGGGAGAGAAAATATATCCACTGTATTTTATTCATTTCATTCATCCACGGAGGAATGATTCGATAGAGCGATCCTATAGAATTAATAACACGAAGATCGAAAACGTTGAAACCGTAAGATATTTAGGTGTAACAATCACTAAAGATTTATCGTGGGGAAGACACATAAGGGAAATATGCGGCCGAGCGAAGAGAAAGCTAGGATTTATGAAAGGAGTACTTGGGAAATGTGATGAGAAGACAAAAGAGCGATGCTACTTTTCACTAGTTAGGCCCCACCTTGAGTATGCAGCCAGTGTATGGGATTCTAATGAATTAGGTTTGATGAGAGAACTAGACAGTGTGCAGCGTAGAGCAGCTAGGTTCGTCAAAAGGTGTTACGATAGGTTGAGTAGTGTATCAGAATTAATACAAGAATTAGGGTGGGAATCATTATCAGAGCGTAGATTAAAGTTCAGATTTAATCTATTGCAGAAATTTCAATCGGATAGCTTCACTGAAGATGTTAGGCACATATTGAAAACACCAGCGTATTATGCTAGATTCGACCAGATAAATAAGATTAGAGAGATAGATTGTCGTACAGATAGATTCAAAATGGCATTTTTCCCCCGTACTATAAGAGAACAGAATAGGCAGCATAGGAAAGGGATAGGTAGGGGAAATATTTTAGAGTATTCTGTAGTGCATGATGCATGTATTAACCCCTCAAATACTATAGATACTAACAATCTAGTTGCATGAGACCCTTTAGTTGCTTGCTTGCATGCTAGTAGTGAATGCTTGGTGACCTTCACCCCCTGCCACACACCCTCGCGGTGGCTTGCAGGGTATCGTGTCGATGTAGATGTAGATGTATTTTGCATGCACAACCTATTAATAAATATTTGCCAAAATGGGAGTACTTTAATCCCAAGAATAATCCTACACCTCTATTTAGGAAATGAGCAATGAGCACTTGGTTATTAGTGGTTATAAAGAATTCCTCTAACGCATCAATGGAGAATTAAAGTTTTTGTTGCAATCCCGTAAAAGCCGTTGTGAAACTTGACTCACAAATATATAGAAAAAACGGCAGGTATAAAACTCTGACACTTGTGGCCTGGGTTTTCTTGCAGGCATAAACCATTATTTATTTAGCTGGTTCAACAGTTTTCTAGTGTTACTGTAATATCTGAACACAGAAACCATCTAAAAGATTAAGTAATACAAAACATGGGCCTTGAGCAAGGAAGGATAAATTCATTGAAGCAAGACTGACCAAGGGATTTAATTATTTCATCACCTCGTTTACAACACGCTTGAATCACAATTGAAAATTTTACTTCAGCAACTCGTACGAAGCAACTCAATTATGAATACAAGACTTAAGATTTCATAAGGTGAACAAAGGAATATTTGTAATACACCGTGTCGTAAAAATCGTGTTCACAATCATTGAATCACAATGCTCGCTGAAGCGAGGCTACGGTACAACATTTGCTGGAGCGTCCAATATGTCATGACTAATTGAGTAGGACATATTACCATTAGTTCGATATAGCATTAAGCTCAATTATATCAACATATTTTAATTGAAGGACGTAACTTAACTTTTGATTATCTTATTTTTATAATTGGTGTGATACCAACTCAAATTTTCATCTTAGAGTATATAACCAGGGTATGGGATCCGAATGAATTAGGCTTGATCAGAGAACTAGACAGTGTTCAACGTAGAGCAACTAGGTTCGTTAAAAGGTGTTACGACAGGTTAAGTAGTGTATCAGAATTAATACAAGAATTAGGATGGGTATCATTATCAGAGCTTAGGTTAAAGTACAGATTAATTACTTAATAAATTATTTTATGTAATTAAAAATTACACAAATTTAAATCGGATAGCTTTACTGAAGATGTTAGGCATATATTAAAAACACCAGCGTATTATGCTAGATTCGACCAGATAAATAAAATTAGAGAGATAGATTGTCGTACTGATAGATTCAAAATGTCATTTTCCCCGTATTATAAGAGAACCTATCTATCCCTTTGCTATGCTGCCAATTGTGTTCTCTTATAGTACGGGGGAAAAATGACATTTTGAATATATCAGTACGACAATCTATCTCTCTAATCTTATTTATCTAGTCGAATCTAGCATAAAACGCTGGTGTTTTTAATATATGCCTAACATCTTCAGTTAAACTATCAAATTGAAATTTCTTTAATAGATTCAATTCCCCTTTTTACCCCTGCCCCACACCCTCGAGGTGGCTTGCAGGGTATGTCGTAGATAATCTGTACGTTAGCCTACGCTCTGATAATGATTCCCACCCTAATTCTTGTATTGATTCTGATACACTACTCAACCTATCGTAACACCTTTTCATTAACGAATCTAGCTGCTCTACGCTGAACACTGTCTAGTTCTCTGATCAAACCTAATTCATTAGGATCCCATACACTGGCTACATACTCAAGGTGGGGCCTAACTAGTGAAAAGTAACATCGCTCTCTTTTAATTCTCATCAAATGTCCCAAGTATTCTTTCTATAAAACCTAGCTTTCTCTTCGCTCGGCCGCATATTTCCCGGATGTGTCTTCCCCACGATAAATCTTAATTGATTGTTACACCTAAGTACCTTATGGTTTCAACGTTATCGATATTAGTGCTACTAATTGTATAGGATCGCTCTATCCAATTATTTCTCCTCCGAAAATTATTACCTAGACACTTTGTAAGGTTAAGTTTTAACTGTGGATGTAGATGTAGATGTAAATGTAGATGAAAATTGATTGATTGATTGATATAGTAATGAATATTTTCATTACGATGTGTTTAACTGAAGAAGACAAACTCCAGGTAACAGTGCAATTGATGACCCAATTAAAGAAGTAACCCAAGGAAAACCTTTCAGAGTATAATTGATCACTATTAAGGTAAGGTAATTGGCTAAAGAAATATTCTCATATTCTTTCCGGATATCAAAATTATCGGTCTAATTTCCTTTTGCTGAGAACAAAAGTGAATTGCGAAGCTTTAACAAACTGTTGTCAGAAGTGAGACAATTAGCTGCCATTGACTCATAAAAACGACTACTGCATATAAATACATTGAATAGCATTTTAGACTCATGTTTAAGGAGCTTCGGCGTCTAGTTAAAACCGGATCGGTGATACCGAACTGGCGGACTTTTCAAACCATCCCGTTCTGCATTTTCATCAATGGTTCAAAATTCCTCAACTACCGATTACTTTCAACTAACACTGGTAGTAATATAGATGGATTGTATGACCTTAAACAACAATAATGATCCCCACTTCAACTTCTAAAGCTCAGTGCTCTCCCGTTTCAGGCATTAATTTAGCGAAGAATTGAATTTATTTTTCAACGTTGGTCTGCAATTCTTACCAATTACCAAGATCATTCCCGTGTAAAATGCTTTATTAAGTCCAAAGAGTGTCAGCATTTCCAGAATGTGGTAGTGACTTATCTGTTCCACTCGTGTATAAGGACGAAAATTCTAGAGGGTTAATATGCAGAAAATCCCTACCTGACGAAGAATCGTATTTTGCTCCACACATAACTACCGCTGGGAACGATGCGGTTAGAGATAAAGACATGCGATGAATTATAAAACATTTTCCGTGAAGCATACATGCGCAAGTCATTCAATTATCCTTATCCTTATATTCCTCAAGATTTAAAGACAAGGATCCTTTCGTGATGCTCTCAAAAAGATAAGAGCGTGCTAGAGAGGGAGAGATGAAACGAAAGATAGAGCACCAGATATTATAGCCCACACGGACCACGCAATACGCCCTCTGGCGGCAGGAGTGACCAGCAGATAGCAGGGGAGTGGCAAAGGCATGCATAGCTAAGGTGGGAAAAATGAGGAAGCTGAAAAGTGCTTGCTAAATAAATGGATTTGGAACTCCTTCTGAGTTCTGCTGGGTACCGCGTTCTGTAGCCCGAAATGCTCGATTTTAAACACTGCCGGGAGATAGAAATTATGTTCATGATTCCAGATCTACATCTACATGTTACCACAGAAGCCACCGAATGGGTGAGTAGCTAGGGGTGAACCATATCCAGTCATGCATTACAATCATAAAGTGAAATCCCTCGTTTGTGATTGCATAATGCAAGTAAATTGCATGTAAAAACAACCAATAATCTCTTTCCTATTATATAGATACTAAACATCTAGCTGCTTGTGGCTCTATTACCCAGCAAGTCTCCATTAAATATCCTAGTTTAATATCAATAGTACATGTTTGGTGATCTTCACCCCCTTCCACACACCCTCGTGATGGCTCGCAGGGTATTACGTAGATGTAGATGTAGGTGAACGCTTGTGCGAATGTCTGAATGACTGCGCGGAAAATATAACCTATTCTAATTCCATTCAGACAAACATACAATTTCGTTCAGTTTCATACATTCGTTTGTACAATAAAATGTACCGTGTAAAGCGGCCTTAACGGACGTCAAATTCCTGCAATATAATTTCCACGCATCCTATTCCTTGCTTTGCAGACATCGCACACCAATCGTGCTGGTCGAGGTTTGCCCGGGGCAGACGACGAAGGAAAAGGAAACGGGAGGCGGTTGTGACTGCGCAACAAACGGCGAAACTTTCGAAGGTCGAGTGGGAGTTGACCAGAGGGAAAACAGGTGGATGGCAAGCGAGGGTGAGGTGTGGAAACAGTGCAGCATAGGGGATAATGGGGGATGGACTGAGAGGAGGGCGTGTAGGTCGACGGACCGCGCGACGGGCTGCTTCTCTCTCAATTACGGGGGAAGCACAAAACACAGGCCTTCTCCTTCCGTTCCCTCTCGCACAGTAGCCTTCAGTCCATCTTGGTCAACGCCTCGACCTAAGTGGAAGAGAACGAGAGGAGGAGAGGAAGTCTGGGAAGGAAAATATAGTTGGAATAGTAGGGAGGAGTGGACGTAAAATAAGGTCAGGGCAAGAGCGGGCGTGGAACACTGGGGAGGGGGCTGTGGGGGGTGGGGTTAAGAGAAGGGGGGACCCGCACGCATGATTTTGACCCCAATTGTTGCAATGCTCCCCACAGCGCTTCACTCCGCCTCCATTAATTCAACCCTTCTCAATTCCCATTCCCCACCCCATTCACTCCGACAGGGGGAGCCTGGGCTCTGTGAGCATCTCCTCGACCCCCGTCCCACCCCCAACTGGTGGGGCCACTCCCCCGCGGTCGCGCATCTAATGCGACCACCACCTCGCCACCGACGTTAACTGCATTACTGGCCGCGACGCTAGGGGGCAAGTCCGGAGGTGGGTAAACCGCGGAAACTATTAGGGCCACGGTACGACCGGCAAGATGAACGGCCCGGGAAATTCGGACGTCTTCCCAATTTAAGAACAAAACCCTTGCGGAACTTACTTGATGGAACTCTCACGAGCCTCGCTAATCGCATGGTAATTCGCTCTTAATGACGGGACGATTATCGGTCGGTGGTTGCCCGATTCAGAACTGGGTTGGCATCTGGCAGGAAGGTCCTGGGTTTAAATCCAGTAGATGTACTAAAATAGCTCATCGGAAACAGATGAGTGATGGTCGGGGAACCGGGTCTTCCTCATAAGCCGCTGGCAGAGCTGGTTTACGCGCATGCTCTCTACACTTCAGACATGAATTATGTACTCATCTATCTGTTAACTACGAGCCACACTCAGTGCTGATCCGTTACTTCCAACCATCAAAGGACGACTGAGAGGCGATCACAAAACTTGTTGCTGTTGTGTAGTATTCATGTAGTCACATCAATGCTATACAAATTACATCAGTTCTGTTAACAAGGCTAGCCTCAACTTCAATTCACGAGCTAAGTCCAGCATTTTGGATAGTCGGCAAAAGTATGAGGCGGGTAGGTTTAAATATCAAATTAATTGAGCCAACCTCACCACGGTAAAAGTATTTCTACCTCATGGGAAGCGCGAAACCTACTAAAGGAACATCGATACGCAGCAGTGAGCGATATGAAAATTGCAATTTAGCATGTAAAATGAAAAACAACAGTCGAACATATTTTGCCAATCACTTTTCACTTCCAATATACCTACTTTATTCCATATTTTAACTACAATCTTCATTGGTAAAATGGGTTAGTTTGTTCAGAAGAAATAGTAAGTCCAGGAATAACTCAGAGAATTCAAATCAGAACAGGGAGTTTCAATTAAAACCCACTTCATTTGGCCAAAATACACTAGCAATTAATAGCCGTTCAAAGTATCTGCACGGTACCAATCTTTCAACGACTACTGGAAGTATTTCGAGAACCTCACAGCGCGGGAGGGCATCGTTTTTGAGTACTTGAGGCACGTTTCTCAGCTGCGAATCATCGACTTATGAAAATTTAGATAACAACTTCATTGATGTATTTACCGAACGAAGTGTATATTAATGATTTGTGTTGAGGTATTTTCGTTTGTTACAGCCTTAAAAGTTACTTTACAGGGTTTTGTTCTCTTCATGGATGTATTTCCAATCTAAGTTCATCTTAGCGCTATATTTTGCAGACCATAACCTCTGTTAGCCGACCATAACACCGCTTCAACAGTTAAAACAAACGGATGAGGAATTTGAAAAATGAACAATAAGGAGAAAAATAATAAGAGGCGGATAAAAAGTTAATAAACAAATCAAAAATAGCGAAATATGCTATTCGAGCGTAACAAAAACATTTTCAGTCGTGGGATGAAAATGCCAAGGGTTAAATTACGAATTCCTCGCAGAAAAAAATTCTGCAGCAAAGGAGGGACACGGAGGAGGGGAAGGGCAATGTATCAAGGAAGGGGAGGATTGATGGGTCAGCTCCCCTTCCTTAGACAGGGCGGCAGCCCCAACGGACTTCCTATCCGCTCCCGCGCGCCCACACGGGAAAAATAGTCCGTAATCACCATCCCGCTCCCTCGGGAAATTCGCTGATTCCCCGGGGGCGTGTGTCACCGGAGTTACAGGGGGGGTTGGGCGCGCCGTGCGTACGGCGCAGCTGCGTTCGGGATCCCCAACTAAACGCACGGTGAAAGAAGCTATAACGGTGCACGCGAGGATATAAAATATGCCCCGAAATGCTCCAGCATGGTAGCGTGGTATGGTAATATCCCCATGGCCACGAAGTTTTATTTTAGGACGCTCTAAAAATTCAAGCGGCCGGATTCCCTTGCAGCACATAACCGCAGGAGTCGCAATGAGCGTGGCTAACTGCATCCACGGCATGTCCCGCAAGCAGGCGCATGGTTGAGTGGTAGTGGGTATTTGGACGCCATCCTTTAATCATACACTCGCGTGTAAATGTGAAACGATATCGTGTGTAATGTTATACAACAGCCAATTTCATTTCGAACATTTTTGTAGCCCTAAAGCTTCATAAGAGAAGCTACAGAGAAAATACCGTATAATTTGCAGGCAGTCGATTCGGTTTCTCAAAATAGCGATAGGAATCCGAGTGATCAAAATCCCAGATTGACTGTCGTAATAGTCACTACTATCACATTCAATTACGATTCATCACGGTCAAGGGTAGTAGTCAGGCATCAGGGTCAGTATTCATCTACAACGTTTTTTAACTGTAGGCTAAGTCTAGCTACACGTAAAACTGGCTCAATATGTTACACGATGGTAAAAAACTAAGAACATTTACAAAAATTTCTATTCTATGGCGTCTAAGCAAAGTTTCTATTCTTAATTGTGTAACTTGTTTATCCGAAGACTAAACCTCCAAGCCTTTGTTGGTAACGAATCTATGCATATCGAAAATTGGTAAAAATTCTAATGAAAAAAGTAGCAAAAATGCAATTGGCCACGGGCCATTGTTATTTTTATCGTATATAATGTTGAATTTTAGGTCTTATTTGCGCATTTTGGAATTGTATTTTAAGGATAATAACCTAAAATACCCTACTTATTGATTTTTTTTAAGTTTTGTAACAGAATTGATGCAATATCACTTCTATTCACAGGACTATATAAAAAAGAATAAAGCCATCCCCTACCCGAGTTATCACGAATGCCGGTCTCACACATCCGAGCTTCATGATTGACTTTCATGAAATTCAGGCCAAGTGTGCCAGGCAACGCTTATTAGCATCCTTCGCAGCCAAAATCCGGGCCACGAAGGGGAAAAATTTTTACACGGGGATATAATGAACTATTTCCGCCCACTGCACTAAAATAGCTGGTTACCGCGTGCTGATTACCGCTGTTAACGCCCAACCCGCCGGAATTAAAGAAAAAAAAAGTAGCCACCCGTCTTCACAGCGCTTCCACAGCTTTAATCCATTTCCTCATTGAGTGGGAGAATGGAGGACAAAGCGAGGAGGAGGATGATAGAAAGTCGCACCAATTAGTCGAAATGGTTGTGTGGTGGGAGACATGAGAACTCGACTGCGAGAGAGGGAGAGAGAGCTCTGGTGTGAAATCCGAGAAGAAACGTCGAGATGAAGAACGGGGTGGATTGATGCCCGGGAACTGGAGGGGAGGGGGGAAGGGCGTAGGAGATGGAGAGGGGTGAAACACAAAGGAATGATGGTGGGCGTCAACCAGGCCAGCTTCAAATCCTTCCCACCACTCCCTACCACCACCTCACCCATATCGCTTGCGCGCTTGCATCTGACATAATCTGCTCCACGTTCATGATGAGTTGATTATTAATCTCTCGCAAGGATGGAGAATTAAGAAAATTGCTGGTCACAAATGGGGAAGTTACGGCTTCCAACAATGCCTAACGTTAAATTCTAAAGAAAACTTTTGGGTTCAGTGTTCAGTTCAGTTTGGGTTCAGTTGAAAGTGGATAATGAACGGGATAAATTATTGATTCAGTAACACCATGAGGTGAAATATGCCTGACTGAAAATAGTACAAGGCTAAAAAAATTAGAGCCTACACGTCTTCGTAATCAAAGACTCAGAAAACCTCCATTTTAGGAAGAGCTGATGGTAGTTTTCACCTTAAAGGCAAATTTAGTGTGGAGTGTAGTAAACATAACGAGATACGTTCATTGATATTGAGTACCTACTCATTCTTTTCACTTTTTAATCAAATTCTTTTTTAGGTGAGTAAAAAACTTTAGCACTTTTCCACAATACATTTAAAATTATAAAATTACATAGCACATGTTACGGATTACTAAGCCATCATCAGGTGGTGTACACCTGATGATGGCTTGTAGTGAGTGTAGGTACACCTGATGACGGCTTAGCAATCCGAAACACGTGCTATGTAATTTTATAATTATATATATTTTGTGGAAAAGTACTAAAGTTCTTTACTCACCTAATTTGTCTCACTTCCACTACGTGAGGTCTGAAACAGTGAACAGATTCCTTTTTCTTGGAGAGAATCAGGAGCTAAAGAACGCTTCGGTTTTTAAAACACTATGGTACAACAAAACGAGGCCTGAGATCGAGGTCAAGTCTCCTGAATTATATCCAAACCAAAAGTGAAAGTTTTAGTTCTAGCTTTTCAACTAAATTGGATTATTTGACCAGTTAATGCCGGTTGACAAAGAACGACGCTGTTTATTTACAGTAAAAAAACCCCATTCCAATAATATGAAATTCTACATCAATGATCATGGGAAATAGTGTCGCATTAAAGAAAATAAAAAATTAAAATAGGTACTGTTATTGGAATATAACTACATTTACAAAAATTGAACTGTAATATATTTTTAGGGCAACCAGTTGGAAAAGTATGACGCTGAATACGAAATAGATAGGATTGAATTAAATACATCGGGCGTTCCCCAGGGAAGCGTGTTAGGCCCATATTTATTTCTTCTCTACGTAAATGACTTGAATACAGTAGTTAAGAAGAGCAAGCTCCGTCTTTTTGCCGATGACGCAGTAGTGCAGCAATCATATTTTCAGTGATGACGTTAAAAATATTTGGCGAACCCCAACTTACTATGGTAAACTGGACCATGATTACAAAATTATAGAAATTGATTGCCGAACTGATAGATTCAAAATGTCCTTTTTTCCTCGTACAATTAGTGATATGAATAGCGGTAAATATGTCCAATAAGAGTGAATCAATGTATAGCATAGGTAGTTGCATGTAGGAATAAGGACTCGAAGGTAACCCAACTAACAGCATGTTTTTGCATGCTTACTTTACTATGTTTATCTTTTTAAAATAGTGAAGTGTAGACTAGTATATTAATACTAATCCTTTTTTATGCATGATATGTAGCGCAAGTTTGGTGAGATTTCACCCCCTGCCACACACCTTTATGGTGGCTTGCAAGAAATTATTTATATTTTATTTATTACAATTTAATTAAGGTTTAAATGGCTAAGCGGGCATGCATAAACGTGCTGCCAGTTGGGTTTCCTATTAGCCTTTATGGACATTCCACGCAACATGCAACCATGCGATTACCTAGGCATCCATAAAGTTGTGTCTATATTATTGAGTATCTTGACCGCTATTCAGATCCCAAAATGTGTAAGGGGAAAAAAGGAATCTTAAATCTGTCGCAAAATGCGACGAGACGCATCACGGGCGGATATGGGAGCATAATTATTACATTTCTTGATCCGAAAAAAATTAACAATGGTCAAGAATATATTCAATAGCAAGATAAGAATCAACACACACGAAATCGACCAAAACGTCTTATAAAAAATCACCCCAGCGGTGATTCGAACCCCGATCTCCCGCGTGACAGGCGTGGATACTGACCACTATACTACTGAGGATTGGCCGAAAATTGCGTTCCTAACTGCTATGTAACCATGTGAGTAGGAATACCTTAAAACATGGTTCTACGACTTCAAAGTGAAAACGCGATTTTAAAAACCAATCTCGAATTACTGGCAGGATTGCAACGGCGTCCGAAGTGAAGGACAGGGGGAGCCGAAAACCCTCCCCCCCCCCCCCCACCCGCAGAATTTGCCCTGGGCCCTTGAGAAATGAGTAGTCTTCATTAATAAAAATTAAATTTCCCTTGTTTACAGTTTGCTTTTTCCCTTCTGTCGCATATTCAACCACATTTATATTCTATTTTAGCGGAATTATAGTCTTTACCCTCTCCTATCAGCAAATAAATGCGGACCCTTTTCATAGGAGCCGGGCCATTTTTTTAAGAGCCCGGTAAAGAGTCTTTTCTTTTCAAGGTTGGCCCCTCCCTGCGAAAAAAGTTCCGACGCCCATGCAGGATTGTAACGTAGATTTTAAAAGTAAATTTCTGCCATTCATCAACCATATATTCTCCTTCCTTTTTTCCTCGAACATTTAGGGACGTGAATAAGGGGTCAATATATGCGATAGTATAAGTACAATTGCATCAATGATAGCATATGTAGCACATGTTTGTATATGAACTTAAAGTGAAGCCAACGAACATATTGGTTTGGCATGCTTGATTTGCTATTTTTATCCTTTTTAAATTATGAAGTTTACTCTAGTATATTATCCTAATCCTTTTTTAGGCATGATATGTTGTTCATGTATGGTGAGAATTCACCCCCTGCCTCAAACCTTTATGGTGGCTTGCAGGGTATTATGTAGATGTAGATTTAGAATACGTCTCTTGTACATGGGATCCGTACGAGGAAGGTATGATAAAGGAATTAGAGCGTGTGTAAAGGAGACCGGCTAGATTTGCTTAAGGCCGTTATGATAATTGTATAAGTGTTGCGAGATTGATAAAATAACTAGGATGGGAATAACTATCAGAACGCAGGTTAAAATTTAGGTTAAACCTTTTAAGTAAATTCGAAACCGATTTGTTTACAGATAACGTTAGATATATATTAAGAACCATTGCGTATTTTGCTAGGTTTGATCACCTTAACAAGATTATAGAGATTGTCGCACCGATTGATTTAAAATGTCATTTTTCCCGCGTACCATAAGAGAGCACAATAGGCAAATTAGCAAAGCTAGGTGAAATATAGAAAGAATAGTCTGTAGTGCATGATAAATGTATTAACAACCAAGAATCCCTTCATTATTACGTAGATACTAACCATCTAGCTGTATGTGAGACTATTATCTAGCATGTCTCCGTTTAACCTAGTTGAATGTCAATAGTGCATATCTGGTGATCTTCACCCCCTGCCACACAGCCTCATGGTGGCTCGCAGAGTATTGCGTAGATGTAGATGTAGATACAGAAACAATTTGCAGGTCCGCATTAATGAAACTTGGAAGAATTAGACAGATGTTGGGAAATGCGAAAGTTAAGGAGAGATGTTACTTCGCATTAGTTAGGCCCACATATGGAATCTGCCTCCAATGTTTGGGACCCGGAATTAATTTATTAACCCGGGAAACGGATTAATAAATGAATTAGATACAATTCAGAGAAGATCACCTATATATGAGAACAATTTATAGACAATGGGATGCGAGAACCTTCAATCACGAGGACAGGAAGCGAGACTGTGACTTTTACAGAAGACGGACGAGTTCCCCACAGACACCGAGTCAATTATAAGAACCCCACAGTATATTGGTAGATGAGACCACAGGAATAAGATAAGAGAAATACACTGCACCACAGACAATATCAAATATTCATTATTTCCCCAAACACAGCAACTTCAAAACTTGACACACCATGATGCCTTCATAGAATAGAGTATCCTTAACATGATAATGAAATCACAAAGATAAGATTGATTTAAACAGTTTCTTTGCATGCTGAATGAAATGTAAGACTGGTAATATATGCCCCGCCTGATAATCGGTGAACTCTTTCATTAGGCGCGTAGTATAAGTAAAATTCATTGCATGTACGTAGTGCATGTATGGTGATAACTCAAATCATGCACCAAACCCACGAGGAGGCTTGCACGGTATTCAGTAGATATAGATATTGAATTGATAGACGTGTGCATTCGATCAATTCGTTAGTAACGGAACAAATAATCGATGCACTGCATTATCATTAGTCAAATTAGAAGAGAAGAAACAGTACCACAAGAGACAGGGATAACCAACTATACATAATGAACATCAAAATGATAAAGAAGGGAACTGCCTATTTCAGAGTCTGGGATTCTCTGAGAGCAAGCTGATGGACACACATGGCACTCGCCGTTTCCTGGATTCACCTATAATTTCCTTCGACGAGTGGTCCCAAATAACGAAGAACACATAGGATAACGAGCTGACCTGCTTCTGGCATTTCCTGAATTTTCCTCCGCACTTCGGGCCAACAAAAGGAAATCCTTCCGCCATGCACGGCAGTGACATCGGGAGCTGACGATCAGACGGGCCACGGCGCCGGGAAAAGGGCTCACCCGTCCGATCACCGTACCCATCAAACTTCCTATCATGAATACTTCTCCCGTGCAAGCGAATTATTAGCCTCGCACATCAGGCGGCAAAATCTCATCGCTCCCGAGGGTGGGGGGGATGCCGAATAATCTATTTTCGCCGGCATCCACGGCGTTTTCCACCGGATCGGAAAGCATTGCCCACCACTCTCCGGATCTCGTGCAACGGGGTGCGTTGCGCGGTCTGGCAATCTCATTCCCCGGCCCCCAGAGTGGGGAAGGGGGGGGAGGGGGGAGAGGAACGAATGAATAAAAAAAAAGAGCCTTGCATGGCGCATCGGATTGGTCGCTTCGTCATGTGAGCACGCCGCGCGCAAAAAAAAGGGATTCCGCAAAAGCAAAACGTATCTCTTCCCAAAATGTTACTCCCACAACAGCGCCGTGTCATTATTTTAAAATCAGCCCGTCATATTGCCCCTGCGTTTACGCCGAGAGGAAAAAGACAACTTGAGAAGATTGCAACGCGGCACTAAACAGATTGTAATTAGAGTTTTAGTCGAAAAATATTGACGGTCACACCGAAGAACGTAATTCAATATGGCTTGGTAATTCCTACGATGGACATGTGCTATCCTGCGATATTTGTTTTTAGCCATCGTACCGAGGTTCGCTCCGGAATCGCATGGTATCCTTATAGATTTTATGCACATTTTCTGTCTATGGGTGTTTTCAAGTCTGTTTCCGCACTAATAGGCGCTTCAGACCGGGAGGTAAGGTATAAGGATAGGAATGGAAGGGATGGGTATAGGATTTCTGTGGTAATTTATATGAAAGGCTGGTCTCACTCCAGCAACATTGTTGAACGTAGCAACTAATTCACTTCTCTCGGAAGGACATATTGAATGTAAAATAAGCTCAACTTTTTTACTATTCATAGTAACGAATAAAATAAAACCTTCAGTCAATTACACGCGACTTAAAAAAAAACAACCTAGATTTATACAATTGTTGTCATCCTTGATAATGGCGACAATTGTCAAAACCTAGGTCGGTTTTTTTAAGTTGTGTGGAATTGACAAAAGGTTTTATTTTATGCGTTACTATGAATATTACGAAATTCCACAAAGTGACGCCTTCAGTCCTATCTGATATACAACTTTACGAAATCTTAGAAGCTCAAAAATAAGAAATTATTTTGATTAATTCTTACAAAAGATATTAATTACCACTCAGAGGCAACTACGTCACTTGAAGATCAAGTTCCCAGTTAATACACGGCAACCTAAGTCAGATCATGAAGTTCATGAACTTGAAAGCTATTATATTTGGATCGGATAACAAATAATCGAAGAGGCAAGGAATAACTCTCTTCATTTTGACGTTTGAGTGTAAGTTTACGATTCCACGAATGCATGTTTCGGAAGCTCAATTTAACGTTTTACCTGTCGTCGATCACATGGAAGCTTGAAGTTGTCCATAGGCAATTTTCGCTGAGAATATATTTAACATCCGATCCAAAACATTAAACGCTCAGCATTCGAACGCTCTTAGCCACTCTTGGATTAAATAGGGCGGCGAGAGTAAAAAAAACAATACGCCAGCGCACTTAGCAGCGCACGGGAGTGCATTAGCAATCATTCAACGAACATTGTCCGAGTAGCAATTGAGCTCCCACTAAATAGGTAGGTAGCTGCAATATATTAGATCTCCACCCCACAAAATTCTTGTAATAACGTTTAACGTTTCTCCAGTGCAAATAACCGCGACTCGTTCAATCCCGTGCTAGATCGGATCGTCTAAAAAAACCACAGGGCCAACACAACCACCGCAATGGAAGATAAATAAGCCTTGTTTATTGCCTGAGGGAAAATCAGGTCACGCCGTCCTCATTATTTCCATCCGCCTTTTTTTTCATTTAAAAAAATCCCTTTTTTCCAATTCCGATTCTTCCTCTCTCCTCCCGAAACCCCGACTCAACCTTCCTACCACTCGCATCCATGCAAACCCAGTGGAGCTCGCCTTTCACCCTTCCACTCCCTTCCCAAAACCACCCCTTCATCTCCCTGGGGCCCTCCGAAAGCCGCCGAAACCAATTTACACGCACAATCTCACGAGTCATATATATTCCATTAATCCAAGGGACCCTATAATGCATCCCTGCGGTTTTAGAGCCGTGCGCCTCCATTCCCCACCCCCGTAAAGGTTTGCCGGCGAGCGTCGAGAAACAAGAAATATATATGCAATGACGGGGGGAGATTAAATAAAATCGCTTCCGCCAGTTGGTGGTATTCCACCTCCCCCCCTCTTCCAAACATATCAGTGCTGTTCAACTAACTGAACGTCGGGAGAATGGGTAATGTAGTGAGGGTAGGCTAACTCTGAATGAGGCTAACGATTGGCGTCACAGTTGTGCGCAGGTGATTGAAAATATGAGCAACTTTTTTCGCGTCAGATTTCTGCTGAGGAGAGCGGAGGGAGGCTTGTGAATGTTGCAAAAACATGGAGAACAATCACGGCGTTTATTCAGACTTATAGCGGAGGTAGTAATTACAGCGAGTGCCGCGAGTAAAAAATGTCCCCACTAAGTTCTACACTCTGCTTTCACGGCCAATATAAGGGAAAGATTGCAATAAATTTAACAATTTTCGTTCGGAGTACCATCGACGTTTATGACGAATAATTTTTAAAAGGGCTCGGATGAGGAATGCTTGTATTTCAGTTTCTCCCGAAGATGACGTGCGAATATTTTACAGCAATTTAGAAAATCGATTTGGAAAAAGTCTATGACTCGGTTATCGAGGCAAATGGGAATTTTCACAAAACAAAAATTACGATCAAAACAACTTTTTTAAATTAAAAAAAGAGACATTCGAGGGTCAATACGGAAGGGAGAGATTATGTCTTTTTGGTTCCTTCACCTAGTTAATTTTTAATTTTGAGTTTTTAGTTCATGGCAGAACCAGGAATTTTCATAAAATCACGTCAAATGTAACGCAGTGGAACGCAAGCACAGTGAACTCCAATTAATTCCTTTCATTATGTGAACCAGAGATATATCTGCAATGATAATCTTTTATGCTATAGTTTCCAATGAAGAAATTAAATTTCAGATCCAAATAATGGGAATACCATGATCATTGCATGAGAGGTCATCAATAATTAGAATTAGGCATGCATATCTTACCGTTGTAATAAGCATAATGCTCTCTTCCTTCCGTAAAATCCTGAAAGGAAAGAAAAAAATAAGTATCAATATAATTCATTTATCATTTCATTCAAAACTGAATAAAAGTTGAATTTAGCCTATCACGTGAAAATGAAGTATTTCAAAGCAACATACAGGCATTTTAAGCAGAAGACTTAAAGGTTTTAAGAAAACTATCTTTAAATAATCATTCATCTATTAAATAAAGAAATAAATACGGTCGTATTAGTAGTACCTTACAAACGAAATTCGTTTTTAGGTGCTCAAACGGTTCAGATTATTTAGCACTCTCAATAATGACGTAGTATCAACCCTCTTGCTAATCGTCGCAAATAACACTTTGACCATTCACATTTTTACTCATACAATTTTTCATCGTGTAAAGGGTGACAAATTCATCACGTTGACCATAAAAATATAAGATATTATGATAAATTCTAATTTTAAATAAGGAAATCGGGCAAAAAACGCAATAAAAATACAAAGGACTGTATTCTCAAATTATACGTCCGCTCAAGGTATTGACACCATATTCCGTCATTTTAAGGCCTAGAAAAATGCCACCTCTATTGGAAGATGGAATTTACAGCGTCGATAAAAAATTTTTCAGCGAAAAACAACAATTGCAGGGTTGATTATGTCATTCCTTTAAAATTTAAAGGTAAACACAAGCTGCACTTAAATTATCTCTTGGCAAAAATTTAACCACCGTAACTACGCGGATGTTTTTCCTTCCGGGGTACAGCTGTCCTCCACTTAGAATTTCCGTGGCTCTCTAGAAATGCAATGAAGAAATAGGTCGATTAACTACCGCTGGAATGAAAAGAATAAACACGAAGAAAAACCTCTCCCGACCACTTTGCAAACAGAGAGCTGAGGCGTTGTTAAATTACCACAATCGCAAGAGAGCAGACAAGAGCAAACATTTACTCGGGAAAAAGAAAAAAATTGAAAGGAAAAAATTACAAGTTTTTTCCATATCATTATAACACGACGGCCTCTGATTCCTATGAACACATTATTTGTTCTCAAAAAGAGGGTGGTAAGACAATAACCGAGTGTTTTAGAAAATGTTTGGGTGGCCGGGAATAATAGAATGAAATTTTAGCAAGGAAGAAGACGATAGTGGGATAAAAGCGAGGGTGGGGAAGGTTAGGAGTCTCACGTACCGAGAGCGATGAAGTTGAAGGAGCTGGACGCGGAGAGGAGTACGCCGGCCCAATTTAGCCAAGACGGTCCGCATTTAAGAGGGCGATAAAACGAATGCTGACGGAGTAAATAAATGAAAAAAAAGGAAAGGGACGAGGACATTTGAGAGACAAGGCTCAGGCGGATGTGTGTTGTCGAGAGGGTGGAGGAGACCAGACAAAGTGAGAGAGAAAGAGGGAAATCGCATCACGACCCAGAAATCTTCCTCTGGGGGGATGAAACCAGAAACCACAAGAATTGGAGAACAAATGTTTCCCGGCTGGACCTCTTGGAAATTCTTCCTGCTCCCCACGCGAGAGTAGAAGAGGAAAACAAGGATGGGTGGAGCAGTGGGAACAAAGTACGTGGAGTGAGGAGGGGTCTTAAAGGCCTGGGATTGGATAGGGTGGAGAGAGAGAGAGAGTATGAGGGGCCGCGAAGGTTGCCAGTGGAGGTGGAAGGGATTTTATTTTATGATCGCCATTTAGGGAGCCAATAGTAGGGGCCGTAAGGGAGAGAGAGAGTAAGGCGGAGAACGCGGAGGCAGGGCCGGCTGGAGTGGGTACTAGTGCGGGTTGGCCCACGCACTCACGTACTCACGCACACCACGTGTGGACGTGGCCGCGAATTCTGATTCTAATGCACAATGGGAATGAGAGGAAGGAGGGCGAATCAGAGGATAAAGATGGAGAGGACTTAACGGGGTGAGAGAAACCTTGAAACTACGGCCAGCAGTCCATGAACAGGCACCTCTAGTTTTCGCTGAATTCAACCCACATGACTCCCAAGCATGGATATACCTCGAGATCTTCCTGAAAATTGGAACTGGAAATTAAATCTCCCTGAGATTTCCGAGATTATAAGGGTACGTTTGTCAGAATTTATCGTAGTTTTCGCACCACAACACATGCCAGACGATCCCATTTTTCTCCTCCTTGATGTGCTTTTATTACTAGGTATACTCAGGTCGGGATCTACTCTCGCACGAGACGATATGAGATGGAGTTTAAATAGGCAGTTAGGTTTTTCTGAATCTATCTCTCCTTAAATGCCCCACTTTAAGTGAATTTTCACTTATTGGATTCTTGAGATTTCATCGTTTTTCTAACTTTTGGATTCATTTGCATTTTAATTATTTACCGGTTATAATTCGGGTGAGTTAATTGAAAAATAAAGTAAAGAATAAAAAATAAGAGTAAAGGTTAAAAGCTAAAGTTGTATGTGGTAGATTAATTGCAGCCATAGAAAATATCAGCAGCGGAATATCGGTTCATATGCAAAAATATGAATGGCTGTCGAAAGAAAAACTGATGTGAAGACTGAATTAGGTGAGTTCGACAAAACGTAAAGCCCACAACGTGACAAAAAAATAACGCCGAAGGATTTAATGTGAGAGTTTATGGAAAAAAAAATATTTCCTTACTATTCACCGAGAAACATTTCTCAAAAGAGAGTAGGATTAGTAAATATATATGTAGAGAAATAATATGGGTAAACAAATTCTTCAATGCATGAAAAAAGGAAGCTGTCCATTAAAACATAACGGCTCTATATATTGACCAAAAACCCATGTTTCAAAAACAACATTTTCTAGAAATTAGAAGGCATTACTAAATTGACGCATTTTGATTACATGAGTTCTGATTGTAGAAAATAACAAAAAAAGTCGCGGAAATACATATATCTGTGGGAAAGAAGCCTTAAACACACTTAAAATTTATACAAGTAACGTTAAGAGCTCTCTTTTGAATTTTCCGCTGATCCTTTATTCGCCCCATTCAACACGAACCAATGGCTGTAAGCGATCCTTTGGATAAATGAGTACGTAAATTTTGCATTCTACCATCCTGTACTAGTTCCCAATGTTGATAAATTATTACTTATTCCATTTCCCCTTCATTCAATGGATCAAATATCCTTCAAAACCAGTTATTTCCCCACCAATATGAAATCAAAGTGAGTTTCCTGCGTGTAACGGGCTCTGAGAATACGGCACCTTTCGCTGTTTTTGTTGCTGTTAGCTTATCAACTTCCATCTTATGTGCTCTGCAAAACTGGAACTAATAGTTTCCAGCAAATTAACGTCATGTGTACCAAAGATAACGGTTTTCTATGCATTGTAAAAAAAATTGTTTTTATTCTTGTTACTGGCCAAAATATATTGAATATACCATCGCAGATAGCATCGTAATAAACATATAATACTAAATTAATTTCGGGAGAATGAATATCCAGGTCAGGGGGACCATTTTCGCCAGCATTTTTTGGAGAGCTAGACACAATTAAATATGCATGCATAAAAAATATTTTTGGCTCACATATTAAATTCTTTATATTTATATATGTGTTTTTGTATCGAGTTTGAGTTAATAGCTTACATAGTATGTATAGCGCAAGACAAGTTTTCTAAAAGAGCTATTCGTTGATGTTGCCAGGCTAGTGTCACAAGAAATTACGCTCGACGTCAACAGTCTATTGGTCAGTACTATTAATGACGCCGAGAAAGGTCTGAAAAGCTGTCGTGTTTGCTTGCGAGAATCCTTTGAAGAAGAGTTTCCAATTCCCCAAAGGGACCTCTTCTACCTAGGGGCACGCGCTTCTCCGAGCGATGGTCTCCGGATGTCCTAATGAACAAGTTCACGTAAGGGACCTTCTGAAACGTTTACCTAAAAAATCGCAGGACACCTGGAAGCAATTAACTTAAAACGTAACGAGGTAGTGATACCTCAGTGTCTGCTCTAGCACTTGCAAGGAGGGCCTTCATGAAAAAGCTACTGCAGGTAATTCCAATTACGACACAGTAGTCTTTAACTGCTTGCGGGATGTATTAATGGCTTCACTCTTTTCGGCAGATAACTAGTGAAAATAAATGGAAAACTAGGGAAGCATTAAAATTCTCTGACCTCACGGAATTCAAACGTTAAGGTGGCAAGGACCATCTACATCTACACGATACCCTGGAAGCCACCGCAAGGGTGTGTGGCAGGGGGCAGACCAAGGTTGTTGACGTAACATTCAATTTTAAAACCCTTAAAAACTCTCGTTTAAGTCACTATTAGAGCCCGAGTAATATGTATTTTTATTTTTTTTAGAAATTGAGGGAAAACATAAACGCATATTTTGCAATTAAGGAGAAGATAGAGTTAAAGAAGGCACAAAAAATAATGCAATATAGTTGAAATACAAGGATAACGAAGTATAAACGAACTAATAGAGGTAAAATAAAGCCCTTTAGATCATTTTTCGTGCTTTTCAGCATATTTACGAGCCATTAACGTTGACATTAATCCTGGTAGGAGGATTTTCTCAAGGAAGAAAGAGCTCAATAACGACTTCTAGGAAAAAAGAGAGACGCATCCAATTGGGCAATACAACTAAGCCCCTCGATCGAAGGCACTCGGTATCAGCCAGTCATTATGAGAGTATATTCCACTTTTATGTCACAGTATCCTGAAATAAGCTCATAAAATTGGCGCAAATATTTAGGAAACCAATAAAAAGTAAAAATAGGAAAAAATTATACCCATGTACAAATAAATAATCAGATAAATTCCAATACTACTGATATTCAGTGGTCCTATTTAAATCGTGGAACCCCAAATCGCACTGAGAAAATATCAAATATACATATCCATTTTCGTTGGTCATACAGGTGCCGAACTCTTCCAAATTCAAGTGCATAACGTGTAAGCGTAAGGACAGCTTTCATCCCAAGAAGTGCTTTGCATAATTTAAATTGACAATATAGACTACTTGGGCATTTTTTTTAGTCAGCTGTATAATAAATATCCCGCCTTACGCGCCAAATATGTCTTTCGACATTTTATTTTTAATGTACTTGGGATAAGTTTTAATTATTTTTATTTAACAGAGTTTTTGGCAGAAAAATGTTGTTCAAAGGTAATTTAACACTAACAATACTGATGAAGATCATTCATAATGTGTGTACATGCATTCCAATAAGTAACTTCTACCTTAAATGAAACATACGAATCTTTTGTAGTCAAAGCATCCATTTTACCTCTTAGTGCCCAGCGCATGGTTGGTCATACATTTGGGCGATAATGGGTTAAACTGAGATATCGAGATAGAGCTAAAGAGTGGATCGTTGTGGACCGGATCTTTTCATTTACTAATGTTAATAAATTTTTATGATAACTCCAACTATCATTCTCATCGACAATACTCCGTAAAAACACAAAAATCGATCAAAATTCCAATCTGTATCTTGCCTTAAAAAGTGTGTAGCTCTTAATTTTTGGAGGAGGAATAAATCGATAGAGCGATCCTATAAAATTAGAAACAGTAAGAAAGCTAGGTTTAATAGGGAGAATACTTGGGAAATTTGATGAGAATACAAAAGAGCGATGTTACTTTTCACTAGTTAGGCCCCACCTTGAGTATGCAGCAAGTGTATGGGATCCGAAGGAATTAGGTTTGATCAGAGAACTAGACACTGTGCAGCGTAGAGCAGCTAGGTTCTTTAAAAGGTGTTACGATAGGTTGAGTAGTGTTTCAGAATTAATAAAAAAATTAGGGAGGAAATCATTATCAGAGCGTAGGTTAAAGTGCCGATTAAATCTGTTAGAGAAATTTCAATCGGATAGCTTAACTGAAGATGTTAGGCATATCTAAAAAAAACAGCGTATTATGCTAGATTCGACCAGATAAATAAGATTAGAGAGATAGATTGTCGCACTGATAGATTCGAAATGTCATTTTTCCCCCGTACTATAAGAGAACAGAATAGGCAGCATAGCAAAGGGATAGATAGGGGAAATATTTTAGAGTAGTCTGTAGCGCATGATGCATGTATTAATACCTTAAATACTATATATACTAACAATCTAGTTGCATGAGACCCTAAAGTTGCTTGTTTGCATGTCAATAGTTCATGCTTGGTTATCTTCACCTCCTGCCACACAGTCTTGTGTGCTTGATTGGCTTACAGGGTATCGCGTAGATGTAGATGAGATCTGTATCATAGGGCGTCACACTATAATTTTCTTTCTTCAATATTTTTGTCATAATTATATGATGTAACTCAGTCAAGTGCTGAACTCGTAGCGTTGTTTTGCTAGGTGAGGTTAGATCCCATCCCGTACTTATACTTTAAAAAAAATTTACTAATTTAGAGTAGGGGAACCTGGACCACCTGCAATTTTACCACGGAGTTCCGAGAAATCGAATCGCGAGGATTTAAGCAGGGGTGGACAAATAGGATTCACCCGGCTTAGAACCTTGGACTCTCCAGCGCTCTACCCAATAGGTCACCACAACCCCCATATATATGATAATTTAGTGATAATTTTGATAAGTGATAATCACAATTTGTCAGTGCCTCATGAAGACATTAACCTTATATTGCAGCCATATTTCGTGGCAAATAAGGTTGGACAAGAATGCATTCATTCTCTTCCTCTCTTGCCCTTTTAACCGGAAGTCCCTTGCACGCCTTAAATGTATAGCAGGGTGTGACGAGGGACCTTCCATTTCACTGTGATGTCAAAAGTACGTTAGTCAACCCCTCGTCGTAAAGTATTTTTTTTGGGAGGATTGTAGCGGGTTTTAGAGAAGGGGTTAGGGAGGCGACGTGGGAGGAAGGAAAGAAGTGAAGTGAACATAGTGCGGAGATGACGGAATGTTGGGGATGGGAACAGTGGTCAGAATTCGTGAGCCCACCCGCCATCACGGGGCATTAGCGCTGTCCCCAATTAATGCCTCGTCCCATCTTCTCCCACTCCCCCTACGCTCCACACCCGCTCCTCAATGACAAGGCCGCCGGCCACAGAGTTGAGGTCCGCCATAAGCGCCCCTCCCTATTCCCCATGGCATGCCCTCGAGTCCACTCCCTCTTCCTTGCGTAACCTAATCACCCTAAATTCAAGACCCTCTCTTTATTCTTGAGCCTATGTTGGATAAAGAGTCATCTGCGAAGAGGAATGGGCTGATGTGAATAGTCCTCTGCCGGATACGAGAGGGAAGGACGAGTGAAACCTTTCATGTTGAGCGTAGTGATGTGTTTGAAGGAAGAGTCTGTTCTTATATTTGGGTGTCCCGTTAGCGACCGTTATTTTCTGAAGAATAGAAGAAAAATAAGAGCCGTTTCATGATGGTAAATACTAAATATTAATGGGGAAAATAATGGTGGGTTGGAGCTTCACATATGATTCGTAGAAATGGATATATGACCTAATGGGACTGTAGAATATTTTAGTGATTGGTTTGTGGTTAGGCAAGTCCAGAACAGTAAAAGTTTGGTATTAACATTAGCACATTAAGTGTGTATAAAAATTCTTAGATGAAGGCGTATTACCTTAGAGGAGGGAAATCTACGGATTCAAGATCTGGAGGCACCAGATCTTGACTCTGTAGTGTACAGACTTCCAACGTATGATATTCTTAGAAAAGGGACAACCTTAACAGGGTAACATTGCTTCATGAAGAGAAAACTTATCACCTCATGGATTAGCAAGTTCTAGAAATTTTCCCTAGAGAGATTGTCCCTAACGTTAGAAGTAGAATTGTCACTTAAGCTGAGAAATCTCTAAATCTGCCCAAATCTTTTTCGTGGCATGTAAAAAGAAACAAGGGCGTTGTGCATATCAGCATGGATTCTATTTTATACTCCAGTAAGACTTGGGGCTGTGCTCAGGGAGCAACAAAATATCTAAATATTTAAAAACATCTTCAGAGTTGGAGCGCACGTATTAAGCCTTCTCCATGACGTCTTAGTTTCTTGGCATATTTCTGTTATAATTTCTTCACAAAAATTAACCAAAAATACCAACAGGTCCATAGTTTTCTTACACCACTCTTCAATATAGTGGGCTGTAACGTCTTTCTGAGAAAATATCAACAACCTTGCTTTGTCTAAATTTTTCTCTCTCTACATTCTAACTTTTCTTTTGCGAACATCTGAATTTTCCTTTTTGTTGAGCGTTTAATGCCTCTTTCCGCAGAATTTGATGGAGTATAAAATGCATCATTTTCATCGGAGTCATCGGTGGTTCCTTGAGCTACATCTAGGGAGTCCCGCTCCCGTAGATTACATTTATTTTTTATTGTTCTCACTTCTATGGCTTGTCGAAGACCTTTTTCAAAGATCTCTTATAGTCTCCTAATTACGTTCACACACACACTTCCTGCGTCATCTGGTCACTGTTAACTGCCGCAAGATCAGTGCACATAACCAACCCCAGCTCATCTGCTGATTCGATGCATGTTGAGAGGCATTCGTTCTCCTCGAAGGCTCGAAAGGTTCCAAATTGCCTATCCGTCCATTTCTGGGTTGAAACTAAAAAAAGGTAGTTTTGACCTCTAAATGCCTATCGTATGATATTTCTTACGTCAATAAAAATTCATACACTGAATCAACAAGTTACCCAATACAACGAAAGAAACAAACTATTTATCATACTCAAAACCTTATGAACTCAGTGACAGTAAAAAAAAGCTGATAGCAATAAAAATTATAAAAACAATTCGGATAAACTTACCTCCGTTCCCTAATTTCTGTCCAAAATTATGTACTACCTCCCGAGATGATTGGGAGAGAAAATAGCTATCTATGGGAAACAAAGTTTCTCTTGCCTAATGCGCCAAACACTCTGAATCTCAAAATTTTTCGACCGACCAAATTTTTCTTTGCTTAACAATCGGAAAGGGAAAATATTACAACATAGTTTGGCGTATGATATATCATACGCTGGGCAGTAGTAGGTTAAGCTATACTTGAGGACGGAATTTTCTCCTTAATTTTCGGACGGAATTTTCTCCTAGATTTTCCAAATCATTGCGCTGTGGCGAAGGGTGATCTCCAATTGGTAACGTAGGCATTCTCAAAACTTCCCCAGTGGGAGGATTTCCCACCTTCCTGTCATCATGTTTCACGTAGTTTTTCTCTGGACCGCTGATGCCCTGCCAGCGTCACACGACGCACTAATCCCATTCCCCCGCCCTTTCGCCGGCCCCTTTTGCTAAGGGGTTACCCACTCGCAGCTTTTCAATGCCGCTGTCTCTTCCTGCGGCCTGTCATTCAACCCCCACGACGCCCATCCGATCCTTAGCTCTCTTTCTCTCTCTTTATTTCTCCACAGCAATTGCCTGCCCTCGCGCTCCATTAGCAACACAAAACACGTATCCCTTGAAAGATAAAATTGTGGCACGGTCGAAAAATATACAATTACGGCTTCAATTACATTTGCACACTATGCAATCTACAGGCATAAACCAATCTTATCGATAGCTCATAAAATTATTTTATCGCTTCCCAGAATAGTTTTCTTACATTTCGTCTATTTGTACTTTAATTCACTATAATCCATAGGGGAAAAATAGTGATTCTCGATTGACAAGAGACAACTCTAACGAGAAGAGGGGAGAGTTCAACCCAATCGATGTGTACTCAACAAAAAAAATCCACGTTGAAAAATTTTCCCATCCACCACGTAAATCCACATCCTCACACTGTTCAGAAAAAATATGGAGAGCACGGGATAAAAATATTCCGCGAAAATGCGAGAAATATTTGCACACACAAACCTCCAAACCCTACTATATCGTGCAGGAACAGGGTAAATATTTTTACTTCTCCCCAGATAGTAGGTGATATGTAGATATTTGTAGAACGAACTTCCCATTTGTCGTGTGAGCGAGCAACGTCTCGATTTCCAAACGGGAAGGAATATCACGCGCACCGGGAAGAAGACGCTGTTGAAAATTGGCCGGCAAATGTTTACCCGGAAAATAATGAATTCTAGATAAAATACCTCAGCCTTCGGAAACGCCATGCTGCAGAACAACGACGCCGCAAGAGGTACAGGCATTCTATTCTGCTCATATCGCATACGTTGAGGCCAAAGACCCGTTTCAGCCGGCGGATATTCTTCCTCGGAGAAAGGAATACATGAAGGGACAGATAAAACCCACGCCTCTGCATTCCCACCCACTCGAGTCTCGGATTAATAGTTTCCAGCGCGGATGCATCCAGCCTCTCCCTTGCCCCTAACCGACCGTGCAGCTTCCACAGGAGAGGAGTCCTACCTGCCCCGGTTCGCAATGAGCGCCGTTTCATATAATGCCAAGCTGGAAGAGGTTGCGGGAGTCCATTATTTTGACAAACGCCCAGGCGCATTTTTCCAGCATTTGTACGCCAACGGTTGGGAGATGGAGGAGAGAAAAAGAGAAAAAAAAAAGAAAAACAGGAAGCGCAAGGCTGTCCCATTGCGGCGGCGGTGGGAAAAAATAACTCCCGCGTAATTTCGCCGGCAGGTCTTTGTGCGACACCAAACGGCGACAAGGTTTTCGCTCGCAACGGATCGCGGAATTTTCACGTTGCCATTTATTATTCTTTTTCATGACGACCGAGCGTGGTTTTTGGCGTCCGCAAGGGGGCGGCGGTGTAAAGGCGGCGGCCGAGCCGCGTTTTTCTAGGCTGACGGTGAGGATTACCCGGGGAATGTGGGGGCGCGGCAATTTTGGTGCCGATCCCCCGCGCGACGACTTGCCGCGTTAATTTTAACGACTCCCTCGCATTGCAAAGGGATATGACGATACGGCCGCACTGAAACAGGGTGCTCTGACTGCGGGGGCCACGATGTCCGAGAGCACCTTCTGAAGCCGTGTGACGCCGTTGGGCGGGGGACATAGCGTCCCGGGAGTGGTAGGGGGGAGTGCGGACAACGTGGCGGGCGAAAAATCCATCGGAACCCCAAATAATTGTGGCTCCAGTAGGACGAGGATACGGCCAGAGCTACTCACGTTAAGTGAAGATGGTATTTGACCCGATAATTATCAATAAAATCTCGAAAAGACATACATGCACTAATTGCTCGTCTAATTCTGTCAAGCAAGGAAAATTAATGGCCCAGTTATATTAATTGCATTATTATGTAGCAAAAAAAAATTAATGGCCCATTAATTGTATTAACATTGATAAATCTGGAAAATATATTGCAGCGATCATAAGGGAGGCATACGACAATACGGTTATATGCTTCTACTGCTTACTCCCTATAATCTTTACTTCTAGTCACATTGATGCGCAGATTAACCATGCGATGTTTGTAATACTTCTAAGCGCCACGTAATATACCGCATAGAATCATATCGAGGAAAATCTGTGCACCATTTTGAACTCTTAATAGATATTTATGACATGAGCAGTAGAAGTGAGACTTTATAGTCTGTGCGGCCTTAGTAGTGACGCCATAAAAAGTGATGACGATACATAGGTTTTTCGCCAATGAGAGAAGCTAAAAATCACAAATGTTAACAAATTTTTCGCCAAATTGCAAGGAACAGAACAATTGACACTTGATATAGCGAAATATCCCTCGGGTATTTCGAGATGTTTGACTAAGAATTCTGGGAAGTGTAATGAATTGTTAATGGTGTACAGAACAATATTTTACTTCCAACAGTAATTATTTATATGATTGTCACACATCTTTAAGGAATTAGTGCAAAGTACTCAACTACACCACAGACCTCGGTAGCGGGTTACTGAACCCCAGCCCAATAGTCATAATATGTTTCAGCCGCCGGCCTAGATACACAGGTGGCAACGATCCGGCCTTACAATCGAAGGGTCTAAGGAGAAAATCTCTCCAATGACTTGCATGCTGTAGTTGACAAATTTTTAAGATTGAACATTAGTAGATGGGGATGATAAGTAGACGGTGCGATATAATATAGGCATAAGAGTTTCTTAAAACCTAATTCTACCGCCTGATTCTTCAGCAAAAAGATATAAAACAAGGAATAAAAAGTCTTAAACTTTTAACGGGTCGTGGTGGCCTAGTGGGTAGAGTGAGCTACTGACCGGAGGGTCCCGGGTTCAATCCTGGGCAAGAGCCTTCTGGACACCCCCACCCTTGACTTTGGAGAGATTCGCGAGAGAATTCTCGCGATTCGATTTTCTGTGTCAGAACTTCGTAGGAAATCGCAGGTGATCCAGGGAAAGGAACTGGCCCCCCTACCCTGAATGTGAGAATTTCACGCGCCAGTGGCTTTGTACGGGGTGAGCTTTACCATCACCTATCAAATACCAACCTTCGCGTTGAACACATCTTGCCGACCATCGATTTTATTTTAACCAACCTTAGGGTTGAACACAATAAACTTTTTAGTCATTACTCTGCGCAAGAGAGAGGGGCAAGAAGCGAGAGCATGAGAGATAGCGAGAAGAGTACTTATGGTTCACCTCCGTTACTTTCGATTGCACTAGCACATACACTAATACCTTGATACTATTTTAAGTACGCATCTCAAGTTGTGAACATAATTGGGAAGTGGGTTTAACATTTAAAGTAATTATCAGCCCTTGAGATACGACAACAAATCTTGTTCAAAATCAAGTAATTGACTCCTAAGAGGATAGCGTTCGTTAGGTCCAAACGGTTTTTACCCATCTGTTTTATTACGGCTACGACAGCAGTAAGCCCTTAAGGGGAAGAAAAAGCGCCCAACCTTTCTCTTGTGGAATGAAATACGGGGAAATTTAATTTGCCGGTTCATGGAATTTCGGTGGCATCCTCATTGAAATAATATGGTCTCACGAACGGCGGATGGCAATGAAAACAACGGCTATTTGACCCTGACTAATGAAGCCTTAGTTTGTCTTCCTGTGGCCTGAAAGGCCAACAGCAATTAAAGGGGCATTCCAAAGAGAGAAATGTTGAAAAATAGTCTACCTACCTGTGGGAATAGAAGTTAAAATAGCTTAGGAGTAAAAATGAACATAGCGAATATGAATAAACCTTGCATTTTAAGGACAAAGAATTTGCAATAAAGCCAGTACAATTTCATTTGAAGACATTTAGAAGTTTCATTTGAGTTCAGCCGCATTCTGAGCACTAGGTAGTAAGATGTACATAAAAGCCGATTCTACATTACAATAATGTGGTTTTGTGGCTCATGAGCACAATAGCTAAAAATTTTAATGGAAATGAATTATGAGTAAATTGTAAAATTTTAAATTTTTTTCGGAATTTGGGCATCAATAATATAACTGTAGTATACTATAATGAGCAACTTAAGGCAATATTATAAGGAATTATGTCTACCTGCCTCATTTAGTATTAATTACATGCATAATACCAATTTGGCTGGTAAGCGACTCTATGATACGATGTCTTTCACGACCTGCTCAGCAATGCAATCACCAAGCTGAAAGTTTGTGTTAACAGAGATAACATATATAGCAACTGAAGAAAATATTTGCGTTGCTTATCTGAGAACAGGGCCTACGTATGAATGCTATGCTTTACAAACAATCTCCTTCCCTTCGGGTAATCTCCTTGTTTACGCAGTGATAGGAACCAAGATCGTCGTCTTCTCGTCTCGATATTGGAGCAGACATGTGCCACGGCTGGAATGGATTCTTTCATGACGTTTATGATACTCCCAAAGAATCCATGATAAACTTTCCGGTCATGCCCAGCAAACTAACTGGTGAACAAATAATCCCGAGAAAAAAACCACGAACTACAACTTCCTAAATTTTGGTAGCGTATGTTCCCCTGGGAGGATATTTATTTACCCGTAATGAACACGCGATAGCGTCACAGCAATTCAGGTTAAGAGAAAAAATTCAAATTTTGAACCTCAACTTTGTGGAAGAGCATAATAATAATCAGGAAAACAACTTTTTTGACTTTCACTCTCAAATTACTACCGGTTTCGGCTGTTATGCGATCTTCGGATACAAACTACTGTCTCTGAAGATGGCATAACAGTCAAAACCTTGGTAGTGCCTAGTGAATAAAAGGTAGAAGTTAAGAAGTTATTTTTTACAATTAAGATAAAGGCTAATAAATTGACGGGAAAATATTGTAAACGCAAAGATGGCAATCAACAATGCTAGATACTAAAGACAGCAAAGTTACTCAAAAAGAAACGTTTTCAATAAGACATAGCCAAACACTTCACCCAAAGGTAATGTAAGCCCTGTAGACACCGAATGAAGGATGATTATTCTCACTTGGTTAATCATGTACATAACCGTATTAAAGCAGCGTTTAGACGCTGTTTAGTAATATAATGACACTCCTCTTGATTTCACGCTCTGACGCATTCACCGCAATTACTTTTCCTTGAAATCAGAAGTTATTCAAAACTCTATTCAAGGTGTAAAGTTTTGTACTTGCTGTATCTTCTTCCTTTATCTCTCTCTCCGTCTCTCTCTCTTTCAAACATTCTATTAATCCAGCTTGTAATTGAGTCCAAGATAGGAAGTACTATGCAAACCTGTCAAATTCTTTGCAGCCCCTAGACTTTTCTTAGAGTACGTACTGACTGCAGAATAGCTTAATATTCAATTAGGCAAGAAATGCCTGGGATGAAATTACAAAATTGCATCACAGGAGAGAGCTTTTGGTAACTGTCTCACAAATTGAACATCCTAGGAGCGAGTAACGACAACTCCTTCGCAGAACAACATGATAAAGTGCTCCGACAACGTTGGAATAGCGCAGAGCGCTCTCTCGATTTACTGGGTCAACCTCAGATTTCACGTGTCGAGGTTAGCCCTCACGATTCACCGCCATTGCAGTCATGAGACACGTGATTCAACAGCTCACGAGTAAGAGCAGTTATGCACGTTAAGATACTTGTCAGGGAAGCAGATTGGTACATCTCACGCAAATGGCGTATGGTTACAGGCCATTACATAATTAAGCCTCCGTGATTCAGGAAGTACATTGACGGAGAAACGGTTGGGTTGACCTAGTCTCCTCCACTCGCGATTGCTTCCCAGTAAAGATCTAGATGTTGGTGAAATATTATACATTGACTCTATATTACATTAGTTAAATATAAATAAAGAATGGAGAATACATACTCTCCATTTCTATTTATTATGCAACTAACCTTTCAAGCTATAACATAGCATACGTTTCGCCTTATTGGAAAATAAAAATTGCTATCATACGAGTACTTTTATTATTGGATATTCAGTAATTGGCATAAAGGTAAGAACTAAATTTAATGAGGTTAAAAAGTGTGCTCGTTACACTAGATATGATCGAAACGCCCCAACCTACCCACAGCAGAAAAATTTAAATGTACGAAAAAACACTAGGTTGGTTTTATTTCAGTGAAAACAAAATCCCAATGCCATAAGGGGTCGGGAGGTGGCATGGAAGGACGCGGCGAAATCGACAAACCTCTCACGTCTGGGCGGGATTCTTCCTCCATCCAAGATTCAAACTCCCAAAAACCCAATTATGCGAACAAAGAAGCTCAAAATCCCCTTCTTCACCCCCGACCCCGGTACACCCACCCCATAAATAAAATTATCCCCCCGAACCGACGATGATTTAATCTTCCCACTCCCACAAGCCGAGCAACCCACTCACCCTCCCTTTTGAGACGTAATGACACGCCGCCGTCAGTCGCCAACACGAGTAGCGCCTCGAGTTCGTTTTCGGCGTACATCCGAATACCCCTGCCCCCCACCAAAACTACACCTCAAATCGCCCTTCACCTACATCCCGCGCAGCCGCATACAGAAGATTTCGGCAAAGGAAAACTCAAGTCCCCACCTCGTCCTCTCCTTCCATTTTGCTGGTACTTATCATCACTCATCTGCTACGCGGGGAAGGAGGAAAGGGAGTGAGAGTATCAACCTCCTTTGCCTGACCCCCTCCCAGAGAGGAAAGCAGTATCGCTTCCTCCCACACCCCCAAGCACCCTTTAAAGATTGAGACCTAAGGTGGTGGGATCGGAGGATGAGGCGGCGGGGTGAGGGGAAGGACCCTTTGAAATCCAACGCCTCCGGTCCTACAACCCCTTAAAGGCGGAAAGGGGGCGGTGGGCGGGAGGGAAATAAATTGGAAGTCACCTGGAGTAGGCCGGCTACTCTTCCCAGGCCCTTAACATCCTCCTCTCCTCTCCCCCCTCCCTTATCTCCTCTTTCTCATTTTCTTTCTGCCTTTCCGCTTTCATCCTTACGACCCCATTTCCCTGCCGCTCCGACTCCTCTATCTTCTACTATCTCTTTCCCCGGTCTCCTCCCATATCCACGGCTTCATTCCTCCTTTTCTCAGTTGACTCGGAATTCTACCAGATCGGTCTCACGCGATTCGTGAGCGGAGGTGTTCGTCGCGGCCCTCAACCAAGCACGCGTTGTAACATATTGCATTAATCGAGCGAACACACATTAACTTGGTTATATGCTTTTGCTGGGTGTTCTTTAAAACCGATGTAGTTCCTTTATTTTCGCACGGATACTTCCTTTTTCAATTCTCTGCTACATCACTGCTTGATAAAAGATCCAGGGTGGCATTAGGTGTACCTCAAGAGCACTACAGGTTCAAAAATACATGTTCAACTTAACACTGAGTGGACGAATGAACAAGAAAATTGTCGAGAAATGTAAAAGCAATAAGCAGGAAAGAGATATCCCAAAGTTTACCCAAAAAATATTAACGCTTAATGAGACGTCGAACTGAGGACTGAACTAGGTTACTTCTATAAGGTTTTGAAACAGTATTATTTAGATACTAATGAAAACATTTTATCGACTTCAAAGCAGTGGCTTCAGATGCAAAATAAGGCTAGCCAAGTTAAACGAATTCACAGGGTTGCCATTTTTAATCGAGCTGTTGTTTTCGAATGTCAATTCGGTGCTCTCATAGGTGACAATTATTCTCAATATTCTCATTTTTGCTTCAATTAGATGCTCTGTGCTATCTCTCTACTCAAGGAATTTTATTCTGTCAATGGTACTCCACTTGTATCCAATGTTTTGCTCTATGAGCAAAACCTGCCTTCTTCCGACTTTGGAATCGACAGGGATGGTACAAAGAATTGAAGATCCCAAGTTCGCCTCCTTAAAATTCGTTTGTCCGCCGGTCTTTCTTTCCTTATTTTTCCCATTCAAATGGCAAGGGGGGTATTAAACTAGTAGAGGGACATACACATTCACAGTTGAGTCAAAAAGTACCATCCAGAGGCCGAATGGATTCGGAGGAATAGAACACAAAGGGAGATAAGAAAGAGAAATCGCCAGACCTGTGAGATGAAAAGGTCGTTTTTCTTGTGACAATAACGAGATAAGAACTGAAAGGAGAAAAATATCTTCCACTTTCTTACCTGTATTCCGAATCATATAATTCCTAGAGCACCGTTCGTAGAAATTTACGGTGTATTCGTGGTGAAAATTTATCGTAGTGCTCACAATTTCACTCGCCGTCTCATATGCTTTTACAAATTTGAATCTCTCACATCTAGCTCCAAGGCTATTCAAAGTCCGAAATATTAGTTTCGCAGATCGGCAAAAAGTATAGAAAAACATATTTATTCAGGAATTGATTATCACATAGATCCCCACTATGAATTGAAATAAGATGATACGTGACGAAATGTCTTCCATTTGTCAACGCTTAGTTCATTCAATAAGATTGCCTTTCACATATTTGAAATTCGTTTATAACTTTCACAATTGTAATTTTCATGCAAAACTAAGCTGAAAAAAATCTATGAAAATATTATAGAAATGTCATAACATATGCATTTAATTGCAGTAAATTTCGTCTAATAATATTTTCATCTATTTAGCCAGGAATAAGACAAACTAAGATGAATGAAAACGATGAAATAACGTAGATATTTTTCGACAATCTCACATTTTTGTTGCTCATAATTGTATCCACGACTTTAAAATAAGAGTAGGTACTGAAAGAGAGAACGTACTCGTTTTCTCTGAGTTTGTGGACAAAAAGGAACGTAGCACCATCTAAGTTGCCCACCGGTCATGCATGTAACCTGCCGGACAAGAGCCACTAAGGACCAAATAGTCTCAACCCTTCATATAGGACTTTACTTTCCAATACGTCACCAGTAAGTTATCATTATTGGTGATCTATCTGTTCAGAAAGGTTTAGATGGACGGATAAATGTTACCCTGCCCCTTATCGTTCTTATACTGTCCCTAGTAAGCTCAAAACCTCATAACTCTAACCAAACTACCCATTCTATTCCTCCATCTACCCCGCTTGCATAACACCCAACCCTTTATCACGTCCTTCAACTAAATCGCCCATTACCTCCTCTATCCATTCTCTCGGCGTTGTCCTAATCTTCAATCAACTTCCTTTTCTCCCCAACATTCTCCAGCACTTCCTCTATCGTCTCCAGCACTTCCTCTACCTCTATCTTCCTATAACCTTACTTCATTAGTCTTTCTCCAAATCCACGTCTCAAATGTCTCGTAAAAAGACCATAGAAAACTTGATTGTTGTTGTTGCTGCTAGGAAAGACGATAGATCGCTAAGGTCATAAGCGCCATCCAGGATAGGTGGAGGGTTGAATGTGGGTAGTCATTTTACAGGGAACGGAGGAAGGGTGTGGAAAAACCCGGCGTCAGAATTAGCCCACTCTTAACGAAAGGCTCCAAGGGGTCTACGGTTTAACGCCCCATCCGAGAGACTGACTGCTGAACTTCAACTGTTCTATACACAGCACTCGAGTAGGAACAGGTGTGCAAATGAAAAGCCTACCACAACAAAGACTCGAACCCGGTCCGTCGTGATGAGAGGACAATGCTCACCACACCACCGCTCCGCCACCAAACCAACCCTATCACCTACATATAACGTACAGGAAATTCTCAACCCCGCATTGAAATTACATTTTCGGATGATAGAAATTATGTGCAAGTTAAGTTATTGGGCTATCGACATCATCATCATCGGTCAACAATCCTAGGATTGGTTTGACGCAGCTTTCCACTCGATTCTTCTATTGGCCAACCTCTTCATATTGACGTAGCTCCTCTCTTTTACATCCTTCACAACTTGCTCCATATACCTCATACAAGGCCTGCCTTTTCCATTCTTCCCGTTCACTTTTCCCTCGACGATTGTCTCCATCAGGCCATCGTATTAAGTTGTCCCGTTATCGACATCGAAATCACTCAAAAATAAAATAAAGTGTGTTATATTACACACGATTAATATTATTTAGACTGCTGGGTTTATTTCATTTTTGAGCTACATTTTCGGAAACGTGTTAAAATTTGTGACAAAAGCTCTCGTCCTATGCGGTACCTACGACTGAATTCCATAACACCGGCCACAACAGCAGGAGAATCCGCATCTCTTGCCGCGCCTGAACACCACGAGGTACGCGGGAGAAATCCGTGGCACGGCCGCGGATTTTTCCTCCACTCTGATTGCCTGTTCTCCTACGGCCGTACAAATCCATGCTCCCAGTCCTGGCCTCCAACCCCTGCATCCTTTGCAAACCCTCGGTTCTCCGGATATACCCCATTCTTGTCTCGCCTCGACCATCTGTCACGTGGCCATCGGCTCCTCAGCATTCACTCGGCGCGCAAGACCTCCTACACCATTTCTTCCACCTCAATCCATCTCTCCCTGAACTCCATCCAAATTCCCACACAAACACTTCTCCCCTAATCCCCAAACCGTTGCCAAAAAGATTAACTCCACCGCGGACGAGTAAGGGAGGAAGAGGAGGCAAAGGGGAAGATGCAGACGATTCTTATTCTGAGGGATAGATGGAGAGACAAAAGCAGTGAAAATAGTTTACAACAATACGACCAATGAATTGAATACCACTAACTCTGATTGTGAGTATGCTGGTTTAGACCAACAAGAATCAACCACGGGAAATTCATAGAAAATGTACAAAACTAAGATCAGGTGGTAATTAAGACTCAAACCAACGAAATAAATCATGGTTTATTGCAATTGAACAAGCGGTTGATTGGACCAATAAACGTAGCTACTCTAAACTTGTTTCCTAATCCCATTCCCATAGTTTTTCGCACACTTATTAATATACTTTATTGATCTTACACGAGTCTCCTGGATCTGACCGGTGTCACTGATAACCAAGTAAAATATTACTATTTCGTGGATTGCGTTGCTCACTCAGGCACCCAAACGCACTTAAATCGTAACCGTGCTAGAGATAGGGCAGTTCGGAATATGCAATGGAAATACGAGAGGGAATACCCTACCAAAAACTATCCTAATCGCTAGGAACTCATTAATTAAACAATGTTTAATCCAGCTCCTAAAACCTAATGGTGGCGTATATGCTTAACCTTCGCTATTAACTGTCTTGCTTATCACCTTCAATAACATCCAAATTTTTCAACCCCTCTTGACATTTCTTTATTCAATATTTTCTCTCATCTCCAACCTTCCCACTCCAGCCTCTTCAACAACCCCGGACCTTTATTTAAGGCCTCTTCGTTTACCTTTCTCTCTAGCCAACTTGTTAAGTCTCCACTTGACGAGTTCCACTGCTATCACTTTCCTCTTGATTCAGATACTCTCTCCCTCACTCACTCTACTCCTCCTTCAGATCACGCTTAATTGCAACAAATATTCTCCGTACCCATCCCTTTCGCTTTCTCCTCACGCCATGGACCCACTGGCCTTCGCCATCCCCCCAGCCCTTTTCTCTTCGCGGTGAGAGTCCGGCTTAATCCCGGCCGAGGCGCTTGTAGGCGGTGTCGTAAACGAGGGGTTAATGTCCGTGGCAAAGCCGCGGCCTCGCGGGAAAGGGGAGGGGAAGGGAGGAAAGGAGGGATAAGGGTGGATATAGGTGTGTGGAGAGACTGCATGGCAGGGGAAAGGAGGGGTGAGGAGGGAGAGTGAGATAACTATGGAAGGGGTGGGAGTTGGGAATGATTAGAGTACACGGTGGAATGGGGTGAGGTGGGGAGGGAAAGTGTGGGAGGGAGGATAAAGGTGGGCGTGGCTACGATGCAGCGGCCCGAAGACCGCAGGATCAGACCTTGAGTTTTTTTCCCACGAACGCCACACGAGGGAGGCACACCGTTTAAACAGAATTAACCCAAACCATGATGACGCTAAAAATTATGACCGCATGCATCCTGGATGGGTTTAAAATTTACCTGTTTACGCAAAGGATTAAAAGCAATATAGAAATCAATAACTGCATGCATTTAAACCTTCAAAGGTTGATCTGTCTATTTTTAGCCTTCGATCATGTTTACGACATTCGCTTTTTCTCTTATAATTTTCCATGGCTCTGTTGCTTTGTCCTCTAAAATGACACAACCTGCGGGGGAATTGTTATCCTCGACTTTCTGGTATAAAAGAAATAATGACTTGGCAAAATGCCTTCTCCTTTGTGAGGTCAACGTTCATATTTGAATCATTTTTCATTTTCAACATAAGACGAGAGTTTATCATAGATAAATAGAGCAGGAAAGAAATTAACCTCTGCATGAATGGCAACCTAGGGTGATGGTTTCATTTCGAAGAGGCAATTAGATGAAACGCATGTATTATAAAGCCTATTGATAGATTTTAAAGTTAATTACCCAAGTGCCTGCTAATATTAGATGCGAGATTTCTTGGTAAAACTAAAAAATGGGGAAGATAATATCTAGAAAAAATTAATTCTCATCTGATGGTATTAGATAAGAAACTAATAACTAAGTAATTTCGCTCCGGTAATCGTAGCGATGAGGATATGATGTTTACGAGGCATAAGTAGGTATTGTTGGTTGGGCTACAGTACATAGGGAATGGATGTGGAGACTAAAGTAAAAAAATCTCCCACCTTCGCATTAGGAGAGGCTTGGAGATGCAAATTATGGGAAAAGAAGATTAAGACATTGTTTCGCAGCAATGAAAACAATTGTATCAGTCCAAATAACAAAAGAAATTTTCTCTCAACGATGAAATTATCATTGCATTTAGCACGTCTATCTGTACGTCGATATACATATGTCACCATGCAAATGAAATATTCAAATAGCAGCGGCATTGACAGACATATACCAATTTGTGGGGATTTTATTTCCCCAGCATAATAAACTACACTCATAATACAATAATTTTCTCAGACAAGAAAGATTCTTGGAGGTCAAAAAACAAAGATGTCAGACAAAGAAACGAAAATAATAAAAGCGTGCGACAAGTTCGGGTAGGTTTATATGGACATAAAACCACGTTTCCCGTACACCGCAATAATTCTCCCCAATGCCTCGTACTTCCTACTTCCCTTCATAAATCTTCATCATCAAAAGAGCTCTTTGTGTGTACGATATTTTTCCCTCTTCTGTGGTTGCTTAGCGTTCTCCCTTTCAACATGACCTTCAAAATTTTGCTGCTCCTTATCATCGTCCACTTACGCAATCTTTAATTTATTAAACAAAGACAAATATTCCATCAAAAGAGAACGTATTAGCCGAGAGGATAAATAAATAATACTATCATAGGAGTAAAGGTTTCTTAACTGCAGTTTCCACGCAGGTGTCTACATGTTGGAACCTTTAATCCTAGCATGACTGACTTCCACAAAGTTTGCCTGAGACTAAGTCGTACATGGTACAATGGTTAAATGATAACGGATGCTTGATATATATTTACTTTACATGGGTTTCATGTCTGCACGGCATACAACGATAATTAGGATGCAGACATTCGATCCTCACGAAGTAATCAGTCTTTATGACTCCGTTTCATAGAGCTGGTGAGCAATAAAAATAATTGTCCGACTTAAGCAACAAAAAAGTCCATTTTAAATAATTTTCCTCTCGGGTGCAATTCTCACAAACATTTTTAAATCATCAACCCTGAAAATGTATGCTGAAATCTGATTCGGTGCATGAAGCTTGTTTACTCGGACTTAACCTCAACAAAATCGGAGTAAGTACACATGTTAGCCTCTTCTGAAGACTCTCCAATAACATCTTCAACCATAATCTATTTATCAAATGATTAGTACGAGTAAGAGAAACTGACTTTTGACGCTAGAAAATTATATTACTCCACATAGGAACGCCAAATACTACATCATTTATAAAATTCAATTCCACCGAAGCAGCGTGGGGATTTTGAGGGTGTTTGTTTTAAACAGCGGTCTGAAATTACTAGGGGGTGGGGGGGGGGGAGAGGGGCAGAAGTAATTACCACTCCCATGCTTCCCTGAGGCCCATGGGGCATACATCCAGCTAGCGAGAGTCCCGGATTCATTTTAGCGAGAGGCGACGAACGGGAATAAGACGGGAAACTCGGGAGAGAGAGAATTGGGGGGCACGTGGTAGGCAGGGGCAATGCTCCTGGAGCCCTCGTTTACTCCGAGCATGAGGGCAGGAAGGGCAAGTAGAGAGGATGGCAGCCTTGGGTTATAAGGGGAATGGGGGAGAGAGACGTGAGCAGGAGGTCGAGGAGAGTGTGGGGCTCAAGAGTCCGTGCGAACTGAAGACGGATGGAGGGTTTTTGAGGGGTGAGGGTATATATAATTTGGGCACTGCGTGAGAAGAGGTGGAATTGGGAGAGAAGGCGAGGAAAGGGAATTATGGTACGGGGAAGATGGGAAGTGAGGGAGAAGGAATTAAATTATCTCGAGACGGCTGCCCATGTCTCCGCCGAGGTAATTCCTTTATGTTGCCTGGATTCTGATCCGCGTGTTCATCCTCAAGAAGTGAGGGATTGGTCGGGTGAGAATGAGTGGGGAGGGACGAAGGTAAGAGGAGACAATGCAGGGGGGACGTGCGCTAAAAGTTGTTTTCCTTACACGTGTTCAGGACGATATTCTGTTTCGCTAGCCCAACCTCAAACCCCCCCCCTCACCGTCCACGGGGTTCGCCGCTTTCGATGAAGAGGTTTCGATTCAAACAGCTTTGTTTACATAGCGCTTGTGCCGCGAGAAAAATTTACTCCCCGCCAATGTAAATGCGAAGCGGAATCTCGATCTCAAGCAGGAGACCACGCACGCAACGAGGAAGTCGTATAGAACCGCGTTAAATCAGACCGCGTACTAAAAACACAGCCGAGAAAGCGCAGGGTGACCATAAACAAACCTGATCGTCGGTGCAATAAGACACTGATCCGAAAACCTGGGAAAATACAAATATATAGCCCCAAAGTGCGAATAATTGATGAGGTGTGCCGCTTCCGCTCAATGAAACTTTACGGCCCCACGATATTTTCTCGTTAAAAATATCCTGTAAAAGGGAGAAGTGCCAATAAAACTTCCAATTTCCTTGGGAGCTGCCGAGGTTGAGTTGGATCTTTAAACAAGACTTTCAAGAGGATGTATTCACAAGACGGTGAAATAGGGACTAGAAAAATACTTTGGGCACATAATAGTCTCATAAAAGACCATTCGTTTAAATATATCTTCTTCGCGCTTCTCATGGCAAAAATTACAGCCACATATGAAAAATGTGATTACTATGCATGGATATCTTTATAACTGATTTCACTCTTCATTACAAGAAAATATTACATTGATTTTTTTTGGCTAACTTTGTCTTCAAGATCCGAGCATATTTGATCCAAAGCGAATATGATGCCCTTAAACTTAAAACAAAATAAAAATAAATAATATTAATGCATTTCTTCGTCTTTCAACGATTGTAACTGTATTTCTATCAAAAGTCTGAATAACTATTTATTTCAGCATAAGGCAGAGGAAAAAGCGTTGGATATTAACACTATTTCCGAGAAAATAAACGGAATTAAATTCGCTGATGTTGCTGATACTCTACAATGAATCACCTTAGGTTACGGTGTCTAGCAGCGGTAGCGGCTGTTATATTTCACTTGAGTAAAGAAAAAAATTACTAGTTCTAGAATAAAGGCGGGGAGTAGGAAGTGAGTATAAATTGTACTAACTTTAAGCATGGGATAGTAGGGGGATGTTGACGATGAACTACCAGTAGAAAAGTAATATTAAGATTAAGAAATAATAGAAGATAAAATGGATCGACCGAGCGACAAACGAAGAAGTCCTAAGAAGAGTGGGAGAAAAGAGATGTCTACTGAAAACCTTAAAAAGAAGACGGGACAACTTAATCAGCTTATATCGGCTCAATCTCATAATCCATATATTAAGACACGGTGGCCTAATGAAGACAATCGTGGACGGAAAAGTAAACGGGAAGAATGGAAAAGGCAGGCCTCGTATGATATATATGGAGCAAGTTGTGAAGGATGTAAAGGAGAGGAATCACGTCAATATAAAGAGGTTGGCTGATAGAAGAATTGAGTGGAGGGCTACGTCAAACCAATCCTAGGATTGCCGACCGATGAGAAATAAAGAAATAATGATGAGAATGGGGTTGTTTCCCGAAATGCGGAAAAGAGAAAAGAGCGTGAAAATAAACACTATCAAAGAGAGAAGACAGAACGGTGATGGGGAACACTGATGAAATATGAAAAAGTGTGGACGTAAATGCTCGACATAAATGCCTTTCATTAATATGTCGATAAAAACAACGGAGAAAAAATACAACTCTGAACTAAAGGTCCATAGCGCTATGAGAGGTGAATTCATAATGAACTCACGAGGGTGGCAATGAAGTATTTCCAGGTGCCAGAAAAATCTGTAAACAATATTAGAAGACCAGGAATAATATTTCTGTATTCATCTTCGAAATTAAAAGGATCGAGGAAACTTTCCTCCTCACGTTAGGGTGATTCGTTGGTATGCATGGGAATTAATTCGACCTTGGTATTTTACACAATACAATTTTTTGTACATTTTCTTGTCAATTTCTTGTACAAACACTTGTATAAACTGAACAAAATTTCATGTTTGCCTGAATGGAATAAGAACAGGTTCTATTTTCCGTTCACTCATTCAGACATTCGAACAAGCGTTTACACAATATGCCGCTTTACACGGTACAATTTCCTCATACCAGCGTTTGTACAAGAAATTGTTAAAAAATTGTACCGTGTAAAGCGGCCTTTACAATGATAGATTTCTCTATCTTTTGTAATGGTGGAATAATACTTCGCGAAAAATCACGATTTTCAATGCACAAAGTGCCTGAGATTTGGTGATGAAAGACACTATTTACACGATAGTTTCAGTACATAGGAAAGGCCCTTGATAACGGAGAAGTATACCAAATCAAGGGTTGATAGGGACATGGCATATGGCCATGAAACGATTTGCGCGTAAAATTACTTTCATACAGCTCCTCTGCAGATAGACGAAGGGAAAACAGAGGGGATAATAGACAGAAGATGATGAATGTGCCACAAAAAAACCTTTAAGTGAGTATCAGTGAGTACTAGTAATACTAAAGGAAATATTCCACTACACCTAGCTGGAAAACACTAAGCCTCACTTGACTTGTCCGTACTTCAAGTACGCGGTACACTCCAGCCAACAGGTGCTCCGCGGAGTTCATGCGGTGAAGGCCTTGCTATGACCCGCTGTCGTTGATATTCCGGGAAAGAAAATTCATCAACTGTCTCGATCCGAGATTTGCAGCCTCGTTCCCGGACCGGCCGTAACCATAAATAAACGGCGGACGCATCAGCGGCGCCGGCGGCGTCGACCGCGCGGTACGATCGGGGAATATTAAAGGAGAAGCCATCGGCATTCTTCATTCCGCCGCCACCGCCGACTGGAGGAAATTTGTATTTCGCCGGCAGATTGCGAGGCTTCGCTGCCCCGCAGCCGAGCGGCGATGCTGCTCGCTGGGGAATGGTAAAAGGGGAGCGAAGATGCTCTCCTCGCCCGCTCTCCATCATTCATGAAAAACTCACCGCCCGTGGTGGTGAGGTGGACGACGATCCCCCAAGCGAAAAGGAGATGGATCAAAAGGAAACGAAAGATGTTCTTTCTGTACCGCCATTCGAGGCAAATCATCATAGGTATTCTGCCGAATATAGGGAGACCCTTGGGACTGTCCCTGAAAGTGATTGCACAACGTCGAAGCATCTCAAGCATTTCCTTCGTCCGAGACTCCATTCTCCCGATATTTCCTTCATGTTTCCATGCATCCTCCATAAATCTTCAAGACGCCCCAAAACGCCGGTTCTTCTTCTCCCTATATCGTGTTTACCAAACATACTGACTTCTATCACTGCCCCCATCCTCCCATCAACTAGCAAATACGACCTCCCATCAACTTTTGTCCCTTTTTTCAGTTTCCAAGGCAATTCCGATTCCTTCTTCACCACATATAACAAATCTTTTGTAGTCCGACTGTGCATACATTTAACTTCCACAATTTTTCTCCGAACCCACATTACAAAACCCATATATAGGGCACGATACCGGAGGCAAGGATCAATACAACTTATCCACAATGCGATTCTATCCCGTGGTGGTTGCCATAATTCCACCATGGTACTATCATGGTGGTTGCCCAGAGCAGCTGTCCAGTTGGAACTTTTAGCCCAAGTATTTTTCTCCGGCGCAAATATAGGACAGAGCCCTTTGGGTAGGCATGCAAAATGGGACAGTAAAAAGGCAAACAGAGTAAGTTATTCGGTAAGGCTGAGGGTAGCAAATTACATTGCTACCACCGGAGAGAGACTGTGGTCAAATTTTGAAGTGATTCTTAGCATTGGGACTGTGGGTTAATCTATCACGCAAATAATACTAAAGATACGACATGCCAATGGCTAACAACACTTAAATGCAGCTAATAAAACTCCGTTATTATCCCTCTCAAATTATGCATTCATTGGCAATAATGAGCCTGAGGTGCTACTGATACTCAGGATGTATAACCAAATCCGTAAATCAGCACTCTCAAAGGAAACCATTGAGCAATCGATGAAATCATGCCCAAGAATTCCTGAATTGCGTTGAATAAAGCAGAGGACAAAAAAGAAGAGTGCGCTACACGTTGTGAAAAGTTTTATTACAGCAGATTTAATTCAAAGTCATTCTTCAACAGCGTTTTGGGTGTAGTTATACAACATATATACGTTAGGTGATAATTGTCTCAGCAAATGAAACATTAATCAACAGGAAAAAAGTAGGGCCGCAAACTTGAGCAAGGTTGTTGAGAAATGGTTTGTAAGTAGTTTGGTACTATATACTATAGCGTTATATAGTTCATAGAACATATGAAAAATTTATGAAATTATATTAAAATGTGCCTTTTAGGAGAAAAAGACAATGTGATGACATTAAAGAAAACAAACGGGAATGTAGAATAAATGGTGAGGAACAGAGAAAAGTGCTGCAGGTAATTAGGAGAATATAGTGGAATATACAATGCCGTCATAAACTTCCGAAGGTCATTAGAGAAGTATGAATTTTCCAAAGGGAGATAACGGGGATTTTATACAGCACGAAAAGAGGTAGAACTAATGCTTATTTGAAAAGAGAAATAGTGGAATAAAGGGGTGATTCAAGAAATGTGAGAAGTAAAGACATGCACTGAAAGTACCTAACGAATCAAAACTTAACCTACGGTTGACCAAAAAATAATAATCTTTACAACAATCAAAACAGAAATCAATGGCAAAATATGTATGCAACACCTATCATAAGGTTAGGTTCTCACTCAAAAACAACAACAGTACAGATTGTGAAGTTTTTATGACTAAAAGTCATGAAAATGGTGCAGGATTTATAGCACGCCACCAAATAGTGAATATACTGAAGTGTTCTCGTTCAAAACCACTAAATTGCTGCTTCACAAGAGGATCGCCCATGTGAATAATACAGCAAAGGAATAAGAATGTTATCCAACTCTAATCGGAGCCACTTTCGAAGGGATTGAGTATAAGATTGCTAAAGCTCTGATAAGATTTATTCCATTTATTTGGCATCTGATGCATTTAATCGCGAAGGGGAGGCCCTTGCTGTAACCATGACAAGGAAGCGGACACGCTTCATCCCCAGCAATTTCCATTTGCACGCACCGTTCCCCCTTCTCCAACTTCCTCTACGTAATCCTCTTCCCCCTTCAAGCCGAGAGGAGTTGTCCCTCAAGTGGAAACGATTCCTTCGCAAATTGGAACGCCAATAAACCACCGCCGGCCCATTTCCCATTCCCCGATTTCCTTCCAAACTCTACTCCCACTCCTTCCGTCGCCTGCGGATCCTCCGACCTCTCTCTCTCTCTGACTCCTCCTCCCCTTCCCCCCGGCTTTCCTCACTCACAACCGTGTAACCCTTAAACCCCCACTCTTCCCCCTCACTCCTCAAGCCCTCAAACTTCACCCCTCCCTCACGCTAACTCCTTTCTCGTTCACCCCATTCCGCCTCAAAGGCACACGAAAAAGCACAAAAGAGGTCCAATTGTTCCCCGATTGGAGGCCCGGCAGCTAGTCTCCCTTCTCTTTCTCTCTTTCTTTCCCCTCGTGGGGAATCCGGTAAGACACACTCCCGGCCCTTCTTCCCCAGTCTTTGGAAAACCGTCCCGCCACCTGTGATGGAGCACTGTCCTCTTTTTCTCGCTCTCCTTTTGCTTGTCCTCCCACCTCTCCTTTTCCACAAACCAGGGACAGTTGACGGGGCGAGAGAAAAAAGACTGGCGTTCTCTTTGTCCAACCTTTTGTGACCATTCCGCGAGGTGTTCTGAGAAGGGGATGTGTTTGAAGCGTGTGAGTCAATTGACCTTCCGACGGGCAAGATCCGGGATGGGATCGGTCACCTCCAGCGAGAGGAATGGCGGCTATCTTCACGGTGATGCCTGGATCTTCCATCTCAGAGACAAAGCTGGAACATTCCCTCAGGAACGGATTTTGCGGCCACTTTGGAGATCTTCGGCGTGAATCAGGGTTTTGGGCCCATGAATGCGCTCCGTGGTTGTACGAGCTGTAAGCTGCGTTGGTTTTCAAGTGAAGAAAACAGAAAATTTAAGTCTGAAAGTTATTCTTCGAAGTTCACATGCTAAATCGGTCTCAGCAAAAAAATACTTAATTCGAAAACAGTGAGATATTTCTTTTACTGGCACTAAACTACGTTTAATGCATAGTGTGTATCTTATGGGACGAAAAATTGATGAAATCAGAAATAATGTTTGACATCAAAGGTAAAAAATATGCATTTCAGAAGCTTGAACTAGGTAACAGTTGAGAATAATTTATTCATAATTATGTAGAAGTTAATATTATATTTGTGTTTCTTTCAAAAGAGCTCATAATTGCAATATGTTTAGATTTCAGCATAAAATGCCTGTTTAGAATGGCTTCGAAGAATACTCATGTCAGTGCAACACGTGTTCCAGTTCAGTTCAGTCCTGTTCGGGTAGCTTAACTTCTCCACATTTTCTGCTCAAGTCCCAAAGAGTTATACAGCCAACTTAGTTTGGAAAACCTCATAACTTTTGTTATCGTTCAACAAATCATTTCTATATATCTCTTACCCTAGTACTATAAGCCATCTGGTAGTACATACGGACCATCAATGACTAGTTCATTAAGAGTGATCCGCACAGTGAAATTACTATACCCGTCCTCATTTCAAACTCAATTTATGTCTAGTGTGTGTAATAGTGTGAACTTATCATACTATAGCCTAAATTTGTAATTTTTCTAAACCATGAGAACAATTCAAAATATATGATCCCTCCGCTCTATTTCAAATACCAGGCATAATTTATCCTTTTCTACCAAAAGAACGAAATAAAAAGATGTTGCTCGAGAAAAGGCTTACAGGAAAGATGCATATTTAGCATATAGCTATTTGAAGGATAAATTTCATAAATTATATAATAGTATTTATTCGAGTTATGCCACGAAGAATTCTTATTAAAAGCAAAACATTGCACGACAGAAGGAGTTTAAGAGATAATAGGCGATAAATGTTTGAATGACAAGGACATACAATCAAAGAGTATTTTAAAAATATAAAGAATTAGTTAAAACTGAAAAGTTTTGAAACTTGTGTCACGGAATATTTACATACCACAGGCAGTTCGGTGCAATAGATAATTGATAAAAAAATTCCGCATTGAATTTTAAACTCATTAACCAATTCTTGATATATATCGTATCAGTTATTAAATCTAGGAATAGAGACATAAATTACAAGTAATCAGAAAAAGATATAGGGCATTATTACTGCTTCTAACGCTAACTCAGGATTATGAGAGGTAAGAATGGAAGAATTACAAAACATACCGTGTTCCACAGTCACTAACACCGAGCTTTTAAGGAGGCGTTAAACTTTTATTAGGCCTTTAAGACTGAATTACAGTCACTTAAGCTTAAAATGCGTTGTGAGGTCATCCATCTGTTTTTATCAATATTTGACGTCGAAAAGGCCGTGACTTCGGGCAGATTATATGCAAAGCGAGGGATGAGGATTACAAGCAATGACGATGATGGATAGTATTAAAGATAAAGCAATGGCATAGCCGAGACATCGTCTTTATGGTGAAGTGCGTTGCATGATGGTGACATGAAAAAGCGCTGTTCGTGCATCAAAACACCGCATGCATCACGCTAATGTTTGCGGCCAAAGGATGATCGAGGTTCTCGGAAAATCTTCTGTATTTGAAAGGGCACACGTGGGAGATCTGCGTGACTCAAAGCAGCTCTCAGAAAAAATTGTTTGTTCTTTACGCAGAAGCTCTTATCTTAAACCCGAGAACCATGTTCTGAACATACACAACGGAAACGGAAACAGGCGCGCAAGAAATCACACAGAGGGAATGAACAACGATAGAGATTAGAGTCAAGAATACCACGAAGAATCTTAAAACTGAAAACAATGACTTTTCATGCCATTAGTATGAAACATTCAAGGCTATAATCTGATTTCCAGGGAAGAAATGGATTATTGCAGTTGAATATTGGATTCAATCGCTTATTTGCAAATATTTTATTCCAATCATTCTATTTAATGGCAAATTTGATCTACTGCTCTAAAATTCATAAATATCTCAATGGTTCCAGATGGTCAGTTTTACCACAAAATACATTTAAAATCACGCATTAAACAGAAATATTTCGTAAATAATCGTAACACATTCATAATACTTAGCTCCTATTTTGATTGTACAATGTGTGTCACTAATGCTTCCAACACCATTCCAAAACGACAGAGAATTTTACTGAACACGCTCCGGCAACAGAATAAAATAATTGAAAAATATCGCATTAATAGTCACATAGATGAATAATTCACTACGATAATTTAGAGTAGGAAACTTTAATTCTTAAAAAAATAACGAGTAATTACTGTACCTGACTGAACACTATGGAATAGGAGTCAAGGCCCGAATTTTACATTCAATTTCACCCGCCATAGCAGAGCAAAAGCGCCTGAGGCTTTCACTGCCCAATTTCGCCGACAGAGAATAACACGAAAGTGACTACTGTGGCAATGAATATAAACATTCACGGCATTTAAACTTAATTGAAATACAAAATTTCTTGCGATGAACGGATTCGGTAATCCTCAGCCGTGATTTCCGCCTATAAGCGACTCACAATCATGCACGCAACTAAAACAACTCCAGGAAAAAATCGAAAAACTGATTTGGGAGCTTTCCTGAGGGGGGGGAGGGTAAACCTCCTCGCTTCCGACTCACACCGCAGGAAACAATGGAAAATTAACCTCGGGATGGAAAAAATACGTGGACCACTCGAAAGATGTGGGGGGATAAAGTGAAAGGATGGAAAGGCACAATCAATTTTCATTCTCGTCCGTCAGGGACGGTAAAAAGTGCTCCATTTCTCTCCCCTGCGCATCTCGGAGATGGGAAAGCGGGGGTGGCGGCAAGAAGGCAGACGCGAAGAAGAGAGGGAGAGAGCGCAAGAGAGGGAAGGAGTGAAAGAAAACCTTCGGAGATGCCAGTGGGGGTAGGGGGTGGGGAGCAGACCTTGACTGATGACCCCGGGTGGAAAAAATAGTTGGTCCCAACGGGCAGAGAGAGGGAAGCAGAGAGTGAGGCAGGAATTCCCTGTGAAAGTGGCTGCGGCAAAAGGGTTGGGTTGGCGTGGCCGTGCTTCGGTGCGATTTAGTGGCAAGAGGGTGGAAGCGCAACGTCATCAGTCGAATGCGAGATAAGTGAGGATTTGTGAGGAGCGGAAGAAGGAAGGTTCTTGCCAGGCTCACTCATCGTGGGGATCTCGGGGATGGCAGAGTGTTAGAACGAGTTCCTTGGAAGAGATCACACTGAAGAGGAGCGGCAAGAAAGGTAAAATTTTTAAGTATAACATGCCCAACAGCTAGGCTTTTCATAGGGAAAGCCTTCATTGTATCAGCTAAAAGGTCATAGCATATTCTGATAAGATCACGAATACGAGGAGCGGCAAGAAAGGTAAAATTTTTAAGTATAACATGCCCAACAGCTAGGCTTTTCATAGGGAAAGCCTTCACTGTCTCAGCTACAACAAGGTCATAGCATATTCTGATAAGATCACGAATATTTTAAAAAATACGCAAAGTGATATTTTCTTAAAATAATACTATTCATCATCTAAGTAACCGTTTTAGGTTAAAAAATTCTTGTCTTGAAGACATAAATCGAATTTCGTGAAAATTTTATAAGATAATGAAGTCCTTATTACCAGTAATAAATGAAGTTAGATTTCTTAACATATAGCACCAAGTCTCTATGGGAGATCTGCTCCCATCTGCGCTAACATGTGCTATACACTAAGCTAGAAGACATGAAATATGGTTTTGCGTATCTGAAAACGTTATCAGAGGTAAATAACGTAAAAGTCGACGTTGAAATGAAGAAAAGAAAAAACGAATTCTCCTATTAATTGAACTATTTTCTACTACGAATAGCTATGGCTAAGTATGAAAAATAATACCACTCGCTTCTTAATTGAATACCTGTTTCAACTTAATTTTCTGACCAGGAAGTACTACTCTTACCTTTGCCTCATTCCTTCTTTTTATGGAAATATTCACAAATTAGTATCATCACATAAAAAAATTGCAGGAAGAGAAATTATTACAGAAACCCATGGCAGAGGCATTGGCATCCAAATCTTCCTGGCTAGAAAAAGTCAAATCTTCCATTTTAGTTTCACCATGAAAGGCCCGGCGAAGCACAAAACCAATTAAACTGAGGAAATGATGCACTCATGATTTCAACATGCATTACGATATTTCCACAAAACGCTAGCCATCTCAGCAACAAGTGGATTATTCTCAAGCAGTTACTGGATTCATTAAAGCCTTGCTATCTTACGATAAACTTCCCAAATCCGTGTACGCAGGAAATACTTGGCCCGTATTATTGTCACCATCATCACCATTATCTCAACGTTAAGATTACGAGTGCACAGTAAATGAAGATGAAAATAGGGTGTGAAATTACAATTTTAACAGTGAAATGGTTTGGTAAGGAAGAGTTTGCGTAAATTCTCTCCTCAACACGGTTTACCGCTTCAAATCAATGATTAATTAAGGTTATTTGTAAATATAAACAGAAATAAAGAAAGGCTGCTGGCAGTTAATATCAACAATAAAACAATCTTAGCCGTTGAATTTGTATCGACGAGCAAAGTAATAATCGATAATGTGATATACGAACCAAGCAAAAATCTGAATAGCTCAATTCAGCCGTCACAAAAAATTGGCAAGTAAAAATTTCCTACTTGACATTACGACCCAAATCTCGGAATTCGATTAAGATATGATGATGTACGTGGTCACATTAGCAGAATTATTATTTCTAAAACGAAGAGGAAAGTAAGGAATCTAAAGGGTTAATAATCATTTCGCAATTACGATTCTTTAGAAAGTTACACACTCACATAGGTTCCCAATAAAGCGGAATACTGGTGGTTTCAGAATAGCATGAGGTCAGAAAAAAAATAGATTAACGCATAGGATAGTTCGGAAGAAAAGAAAAAGGAAGGAGGTGAACGATGAAAATGGTATGTAAGAAGAAAGTGAAGAGTAAAGAGATTGTCATTAAATTAGATGGAGTTGACTGAGGACTCAGAAAGATGAGTAAGTGGATGGGAGAGGTAATAGGAGATAGTACTGTATAGAAATACTGCGCAATAAGAAAGAGTATGGTAATGGGGTAATCATAGTAATTATTTAAAGGATGAAAACAGACTACAAGAGTACTAAAACTAACATAAGAAACGTGGAAGCCAGGTTCGTAACGCGCAGGCCTGGTAATCAAATGATCGCGGGTTCGAATCCCGCCCAGGACATGGACGATCATTAAGAATTTACGTTAGACGGTGCGAAGTAACCTTAGCTGTTTGAGCACCTAAAAAGCCAAGGCTACCACGAATAGATTATAAGTATGAGAAATCCAAGAGGCAGTTTACTCAACCAAGATACGTGATTTCGAAAATCGACACGACACTCGATGGAAGGGGGAAAGTGACATCAATTCTCTGGTCCCTCGGGCTCAAGGGGTAGCTAGCGCGACAGCCATTCAGCCGGGAAGGACTGGGGAGGAATCCGAGGCGGAGATATCATGTGATGGCGGGTCTTACACACTCCTCTAGCGCTGCCAGGACAGCAGTGAAGCGTGATGGTGGCTGTCTTGACCTTAGAAAGATGGGAGGCAATTTCAAGGTCGTAAAAAAAATAATATCCAGTGCGAGGGATGTCAAAGGGCAGAGAAAGTTTGAGACTTCGAGGGCGCGCGTTGCTCAACAGATAGAAAAAATGAGTGAATACAAACAACTCGAGCGAAGTGGCGAACGGAAGTGGGAGATGAGCCTTCGTTGGCATGGCTGCAACTGGGCAGCGTCGATATAAATGCTCTTTATATTATGCTATAATCACCAAGAAACACTTCACTTACATGAGTGAATAAGTAAAGACTTCAGTGGAAATTTTACACGCTTTAATTTCATAAAATCCGAAACACGTTTAAAATCATGTCAGTATTCTATTTCTTGAAATTGTAATTAACAGAGACATATATGCAACTGTACATTAATTGTAACATATATGGGATACGATGATATTTCCACATTGTGTAAGAACACAATTTGAGTTTAGCTGTATAGCCGTTTGCACTTTATTTTATTGATTTTCATGTAACTGCCGAAAAACACCATATCAAAGGAATGGCAGCCCCAACATACGAACTTTCCTACAGGCGTGCCAAATTTCACTCTCCTTTCTGTTTATTTTATTATTTTTGTGCCTCTTTGGAGTAAAATAAATGTTTATTATTATCTTTGGAAGATGCTATTCAGCTCCTTACATAACAAACGCTCACATTTCTTAAGTTACAGTTTCTGAGAAAAGAGCAGAAAGCAGGAAGAAGAGAAAAGAGAAAACCGGCAACCAGTGGTTGCCGGTTACGAGAGGCTGCCGAATACTTGCCGAAAACAATTTTATCACTCACCACGGAAAAAATTTAAATCTTCCTTCACGTCATCTAAGATTGTTATCCCTTACCTCTTTCTTGCTCATAGTTCTTAAATTCTTCCTTCAAGCATCGGCTTAAAATACTCAATAGTCCCAACATCCAATTTTCTGCCTTAAGCAAATTTCTGGGATTCTTTTGCTTTCTTTTTACATTCTTTCCACATTGGTTATTCTAGCCTTTCTCTTGGCCACATCCCTTCTACTTAACTGGAATACGTCAGACGTTTTTGTTTCCTGGGTAACAGCTAACGGCTACCGGCTGAAAAAAGTCAAGGCCTCGTGAGAAATTCTGCAGGGGAGAGACGCTACTAGTGACGAATTTGGTGCTAGATGATACATAGTACTTACTTGGGGAAACAAAAGTTTTGAAATATTCCGTCGATTCAATAATCTTTTAATTATTCTTGTCTACCTCTATGTTAGTACTGTTTTCTAGATCCATCATTTGAAATAATTTTAATTTTTCATTACACAGTATTTTATCACTGTGAACATTCTATGTGGTTCATTGTGACCAATTGTCACAATGAACCATATACTTTAAATTATTACTATCATACTTTGCATTCACGTCCAACACTAATGTGTATAATGTGTAATAACAAAGGCAAATAAGTCCCTTGGAAGAACTAGGGGATAAAATTGCATTATAAGGCGAATTGCTGAATGATTATATCCATTCTCTCCTTTGTTTTAAGCAGCTGATGCATATTATTGGATTAGAGTCACGAGCGAAAATTGAGAAAAGGGAAAAGCCAACATTACAACACGATATGCACACACGACAACACCGGGTTTATAAGGATTCACTGATAATATATGGGTGCTTTTCGAAGAGGGTCATTGGCCATCTCTTTCTCATAATCCCTCCCACGCACTCCCAGTCAATCAGTCATACATTTTCCCGTTCCCACTGAAACATCGGAGAGCAGTGAGAGCAATGACACTTCTCTATTGTCAAGCTCTTGACTCAGAGCATGCTGCCAGGGAAAGGGATCATACCGAGTAAGGTGTGACTTCCAAATTAAATACAGTTCACTATATCGACGAGATTTGTAAAATGACGTTACGAGACTTATAACAGTCACTTATTGCAGTCAAAATGTTCATATTATATTTTGGATGGGTTTAACCGCCAGCCCAGACGTTAAAATAGATGCTAAAAACCTTTAGAGGTAAATTTTAAGGAGTTTTATTTCTACGGTTATCACTATTCAACGCGGTGCTTTATCATTATTACGGTGGGCTAACTGAATCATGATTGTAAGAATAATGAGAAAGGTAGAGAAAATATTTTACTATTACGCATTCCAGCAAGTCCAAGCTTCAAAATAATTAGCATCGATAATACCAATTGGATGATATATTAGCTATGAGGCCGATTTTGGATCCATCTTCGGGAATTGTTTATTTACTATATGTTAGTTAGGCCTCACTCACTAGTTAGGCCCCACCTTGAATATGTAGCCAGTGTATGGGATCCGGATGAATTAGGTTTGATCAGAGAGCTAGACAGTGTTCAGCGTAGAGCAGCTAGGTTTGGTAAACGGCGTTACGATAGGTTTAGTAGTGTATCAAACTTAAGAAACAAGAAAATAAATACAAGAATTAGGTTGGGAATCATATCAGACCGTAGGTTAAAGTACGGATTAAGTATATAGCAGAAATTTAAAACGGATAGCTTTCCTGAAGACGTTAGATACATGTATTTTAAAAAAAGAGCGTATTATGCTAGAATCGACCAGATTAATAAGATTATAAGAGATAGATTGTAGTGGTGATAGATTCAGAATGTCATTTTTCCCATGTCATGTCGTAGGTACTATAAGAGAACACAATAAGCAGCAAAGCAAATGGATAGGCAGGTAAAATATTGTAGGATGTAATGCAAGATGCATGTATTAACAACTAATCCCTTTATTACTATGTAGATACTAACCATCTAGCTGCATGTGACCCTATTATCTAGCATGATTCCATGTAGTAGCCTAGGTGCATGCCAATAGTGCATGCTTGGTGATCTTCACCCCCTGCCACACCCTCGCGGTAGCTTGCAGCGTATTGCGTAGATGTAGATATGTTAACTAGAACACACATGTAAAGAATAGTTCTGTGCACAAATTTTAAACTGTAGCGTATAGTAGAACTATTACATTGCATTCCTAGAGTTGAGTCGAAGGTTATATTCTGATTTTAGGCGGAATAGTGTCTTAACAAGTGCTGAGATCAATAAAGTTGTCTTCTGTGCAAATAATCTTTAGGGTACAGAATAGATTTTCTTCAGGGCAAAATAAACACCAACAGTTATGATCGCTGCATAGGAGGAAGCCGCTGACCTAGGGACGAGCAAGGTAAGATGCTGTCAGAATTTGACTTTTTCACAATGAAAGATGGGCTGTACTATTTAAAGGAACGTTGATCATAACCATGGAAAATAAAAAATTGCATTAAATATTCTCAACCGACTAGGAAAAAGAGAAATTCAAGAGCCGTGCATAATCAAGGGGTACACCACCTCATTTATGAAACTCTACAAGACGACGAAAAAGTATCGCAATATTATTTGCAAATTTAATTCACATACATTGGATACCCGATGACTAAATGGTGGCAAGATAGACATTTTACGGTGACATAGATGGCGAGAATTACAATCTCATGACAAAGGAGCAACATTGTGCAAGTTTCACAGCAAATCAAGTGGTAGGTAGTCCAGGGTTTTAGGATATCCAGCGGCTGAGGTTATAAGGCACCTAAGATCTAAATCCCAGGGCAAACACAACATCCATGCTCCCGACTAGATTCGATCCTATGACCTTCAGGTTACTAGGCTTGTGTGTTATCAACATGTCTATCACGGCCGGCCAACAGGAACAAAATAGAAGAGAATTCTGCGAGGGAAATTTCGTGCGAACACATTCCAGAATATTTTCCACTTTCACGACCAATCGAATTGCCCTTTCAGGACCAATGAAAAATGGAAATGTAGACAGAACAAAATAAACTACCAGAGCTAAATACTTCCTACATTCTGCTACTTCCATATTTCTTCAATTCCCACAGCTCCCTATTTAGTTTCTGTTGGATGTCAGACTCGGGCATGAATTGATTTTTCACTCAGTACCACTCGGTCAGAGGGAGACTCCAATTTGTCACCCTATCCCCGTCTGTATTATCGACTTTCCCCTCAATCCTCCCTCCGCCGCACATGTATTCCATCCAAAGGTCATTCCTTCCCTGAACGCGATGGTGGTAGATCGGTGCAGTGCGGACAACGCGGAGGCACAAAGTTCAAGAGGACACCACATTTCCTAGTTTGGACATCTCGCACGGAAACAAGAAGGAGGCGAAGGAGGCACTTGAGTCTCGGGTGACGTCGGGAGAATGGTAGCGGATAAGGGGGAATCTGAGGAGATGCCGAACGTTGGGAAATATAGCATCGCCGGAAAGCCTGATTCAAACAAGGAACACTTTCCCTCACCCGCCTATGCTTACGCAGGTGACTGACTTGGGTTGCATTCCATTTCACGCACCCATCGAATTCGTGCGCTTCTATACGAATCTGAGCGCTCCAAACGCAACGCCGAAAAGCTAGTGCAGTTAATTCAATGACGTAGTGAATGGTTGTTTACCTTGAATACAAGTACATACTGGGTGCTTTTTATTTAGGCACGGCGATAGCCTACTATCGAGCACAGGAGCCGTCGATCGCCAGGATGCAAATGAAATGAAACACACATGGCACTGGCTTTTCGCTCATGCACAGTTAGTTCAGGGAATTGGAGGGTAAATAAGAAAGTAGTAACGAAGGGAATCGTCCGGTAAAGTTCGAGTCAGCCATACAATTTACCAATTTTGCTCGGTAAAAGGTACTGTGATTGATTTTAGTAATTTTTTACGCATGTTAGTGGAATGGCATAGCGGTATTTTTGGAGTTGTGATTGATAAATGCCGTAGAATACCTTTCCTGTATCTGCGAGTTTACAAAAAATATTGATCTGGGATCGTAACAGATACGCCAAATAAATATTCATTTGTTGATACATTGTTTGACGTGACGTCATATTACGCCAATATCTCTTCATCTGTTCGGCTCTCCTCAGAGCAGAGAGCCACCGGCAGACGACGACAGACGGCGATCCAGCTAAATCGAAAGCACCGCGGCATGGTGATCGCCGTCTATCACCGTAAATCGAACGCACCCATTACAGCTATGGACGCCTTGAAGGGAACAATAGCAACATTAATATTGATTATGAGTTTATGTGTGGTGAGGGAGTCTCCAAAAAAGATTTATTTTTCGCTATATTTATTTACAGCCATTAACAAATAAGTAACTAAAAGCCTCTGCTATCTGAAGTTTCCGCATGCACAAAAGGCGTTCTGTTTCACTTTAGCGCACAAACCGCCTCGAAAGTGAACCAGAACGGCAGTTGAACTGGTGGAGCATCGTTGTGTGAAACGGAACGCTGCCTTCGTCAATCAGCAAGCAAGATATTCCAAATTAAAACCAGTAATTCTGAAAAATGAATATAAAAAAGGCATAGGACCAAAAAGTATACAAGGTCGAATATGATATCCAAGTAGGGAAGACGCGTATTTTTCAATGTATCACTGCAATAAAGAAGCATACCCCAGATGCAAGTTATAATTAAGTGTTTCCTTACTCATTAGCTTGTATTTCAGTACTCAATATATACACCAAAATGAATCTCTATCCAAGACATGAGTCTATTTTATAGTCGTGAGGAGTTCATTTCTGCAAGGGAGGAAACATACAGCGTCCTCAATACTATCTCCGGATTAATTTAATACGGCTGGCTAAAAATATTATGTACCTACTTCCCCATTAGACAGCATTTGAATAAACTAACCTTTAAAGAGAAAGAGCTCCAAAAGTGTTTAAAAAACTCTAATATGTAGTACCAACAAATGAACGTAATTAAAATGCATAGATGAATAAAACATACATATGGAACATATATGTATGTTAATATGTACCTACTTGGAGGCTTTAAAATCATTATGTGCACACTTAATGTTTTATTTATTTTGGATTTAAATTATAATACTGAAGAAATCCATTGGAAGAGACCCACTAATTACGCGTCCACAGGAAGCCGAAAATTTAGCAGAAACGAGATCGATGCGAGAGCCAGCCCTGCGCGGAGAGGAAGAAGGGTTGAATTATACATAGAAGGTCTGAAGAGAGAGAGATATTGGAGTGGAATCATGGGGGAGGGAGAGGTGAGGGTGTCTTGGAGCGCACATGATACTTGCCACTCACACCAGCGCTTGAGTGGCAAAATGTGTTCCTGCGGCTTTAAAGAAAAGCTCGTAATATTTCATGCAAGGCAGCGAAGGACGCGGGAGGGCGATGGGTTAGTTAACGAATCTCGCCACCTCTTCAAGCGGTTACTGGAGCGAGCCACACGGGCTTCTGCTCAGGGGAATTAATGGGATCAGATTTGAGCCCTAAAAGCAGCGAGGAGGTGAGATTTCCTAAAAATCAGAATTCTCCACGAGATTGAAAAATAAATCACCAGTCTCGAGGGACATGGATGGAAAGTACTACCCTAATCCTACGTCTTTGCGAGCCATTCAATAGACTGCACTTTGCTTAGGACGATCGATAATTTTCGTCTGTTGTTACCCTGAAGGGATGGTGCGACATCGAGTATTCTTTGTGAAGTGTCAGGGATAGGAACTAAGTCCTTAGCATTATATTATGTCCATGTACAGAGTAATGGTCATATATCCATAACTGATAAAAAAAGTGATGAAATAATGAAAAAAATGCCTACATTTATATTTGGGCAATATTAATGAAAACTAATAATTATTGCATTTTAAATTAGTACAATAATTGATTTTTACACAGTGTAAGGGGATTGAGTACTCATGTACTCAATATTTTCTAGACCACTAAAATGTCGCTATTAAAGATTTTGGAAGGTTTATATTACTGTTTTTCATAATGGATTCACACGAAAATCCAACACTTGGGAAATATGAATACTGTCCAAATCCTTTGAAATTTTGGACGGAAAAACATCATTTATAGGGCGTATCCCCTGGATTCAAAGTTTTCTCTGCTGCGGCAGAAACTTTAGGAAAGCACTTTGCATTTATCTTTACTTAAAAGGTTAGGCCATAGAACTTACTGCTGCTTGAAACTCAATACTTGAGAATATGTTGAGTTCTTTCATGCATAATGAACTTGAGGTTCTTCGGTAATTACAATATTTGTTCGTTTTTAATGTTTTTTTTCAAGTTGTTGATGAAAATAGTTAAAAGTCAGTTTATAAATTCAGTACCATAACGAAAGATTTGCGAAAATTTACAGGTTCTTGATTTTGACGATTCCCGGTATATAGGAAAAAGATATTGTCATGGTTAAATTAGTCACACGGAGGGGAGAAAAATTGCTTGTGATGGTTGAATGAAAGTACCTACTGATGACTATCTATTTTCTCTGACCTTTAAGCGTAGCACATTGCATATATTTCATAGGTCAAAACTCGACATTTATTGCCTGAAATATTAGTGCAATCCATTTTCTAGACGGTTTTTGAAACTACAAAACGTGGAATCGGTTCTGCAATAAATTTACACGAAACAGCGGTCCATTAGTATACTATATATCAGATATGTCCATGATAAACTAATTACGCAGTATGCCACAAAAAGTTGAGTGTGAATTTCCGCAGCCACATTTGGCAGCTTTACATTCTATCTCTAAATATTGTAGCAACTGAACTCAAACGTTTGTACCGACAAAAGATGAACACTTTCGAACATTACAGTATTCGTTTTGTGATTAATTTGTAATGTCAGTTTTTAGTTTGCTTTCTTGCTAATTTTCATGGTTAATTCTATGAGGCGTCACTTTATGCAAATGAGATACATGCATTATGATCAATTAAAAGGACCAATTACTATTTTCTCAGTGTTTTTTCAAAAGACCGACCAACTTTTCGATGCGGAGTGTCATTGCCAACATGACCTTGACACTGTGAGTATAATAATCGGCCCTTTTCATTCATTATTATGCATAATTTTGATGGCATAATAAGTGGGTGAGGGTGTTTTGAAGGACGAGATTGAGAGATGAAATTTCACGGAGGGAGGAGAGGAATGGGTACTAAGGAGAGGAATGGGTACTAAGGAGAGGAATGGGTACTAAGGACAGAATAATGGAAGGAAGTATGCGTGCAAAACTAAACGTGTACATAAAGATATGAGTAAAAGTTTTATATCATCTAGACATATACCTGAAACCGGTAAATAACTAATGTGTAATAGTGAATTTCTAAAAAAAAATTTCTTGAAGATACCAGAGACCGAAATTTGGAAGCAATTAACCTAAAACAATCCTTCGGTGAAAAATGAATCGTTTCAAATTTTCAGAGAACACACCCTCGATTGGAATGCCTTCATCTCCAACTCCAAGCCTGTATCTCGGCGCTTGAGGGAGACACCTCAGCTGCCCCAGGTCGCCGCGTCCTTCTTGTGGCGGGTCTGACGTCAATATGCATGGAGATGCCTGCCGCCTTAGCTAAAGCATAGGCGTCAAGAACAATAAATCATATCCACTTCACTTATGAGATAAGTGACAGAATTGGGGAGTGACTGGGGAGGGCATGGAAGGAAAAGGGAGGAGAGAGAGGATGGAGAGGAGGATTGGGATGGAGTTGGGCTGGGCGGAATAGGGAATCGAGCGGGCGGAATAGGGACCGGCCCCCGAGGCGAAAGGGACAGGGAAAGTTACGCGAGTGGTGCAGGATATCGACGCGCGGGAACGCTGCGGGGAAGGTGTGACACTAGTGATGGGGGCGGGGGAGATGGAGGAGGTGGGGGAAAGTGGTGGGTGGATGGGAGGAGCCAGCTTCTATTTTTTTTTATTCCATGCGTTTCGCGGATCGTCGTCGAGATGACGCTGCAATCGATCTGAGTCGCCAGCGATGGCTCCCCGCGCGATGAATGTCCAAACATTAACCGGGACGGTAAAACCGCACCTCCGTGCTCGCAGCCCGAGTGGAATGGCTTGAATTGCCCATCGGCTCTATCCGCGTCGACCGGGCGGACAAGAGCGAGTTAGCGCGCGCTGGGCCGTGCAGAGGTGCGCGCTCATAACGCCCGCGGACGATGATGGCCCAACCGGGTCTCGTTTCCCAAAGATACACAAGTCGATCGGCGGAGTGTTCCGAAACGATCGCATGCGTGAAACCGCTTTCGCGTGAACCACGTCGATCTAAATTTGCGCAAGAACAAAGGAGAACACGATCAAGGTTTTTACAAAAAATGCATCGTGCAAAGTCCAACATTTTGACTAGAATGGCCCCTGATTTTCTCATCACCCCCCAACATAGAACGACGACTTATGAAAAATCTTTCTCTGTGGTCGGAGCACGATTATGGGACAGTGTTCCAAAGAATGTGAAGGATTCTATCTCTTTGTCTGTTTTTAAGCAAAGATTTTTTCGCTACATACAAACCCTCGAAAGTGTATAACTTCTGTTGTTATTTCTTCTCTCTTATATTCTCATGTTATTTTCACTATAATGTATCCGCCCATCCCCATATTTTCCCCATATCAATTTTGTTATTTGTCTGTTATGAGCTCTATTGTATTGTATAGCTCAATTATGTTCTTAATGGACCAGTCCAAGAACAGTAAATAAATATTATTATTATTATTATTATCGTTTAGCCATTTTTATTTTTGAAACATCAGGATAATTCCACATTTCTGTGATCGAGGACGTAGAAGCACCTTTCACTTTTGGTGAACCAACAATAATAGTCCTGGATTTGTATCGATCATATAAATAATCATTATAGTCTCTACATTTTAGTTGAGAAGACTTGCTTGTGAGAATCCCACTTCGGTGTCTCGTTTCTCATAGGTTTTGGGTGAAACTAACTTAGACGGTGGAACACTTTAAAACCTATTTTTAAACCCTTAAAATACTTTTAGATTCTCACCTGTTACCATTTCAACGTACATATAGATACTGAACCACAATAAATGAATTCCCCCCAAAGTCGCAGCTGATCGTAGGCTTTCGCAGCGTGGATGAAGCCCAGTTGTCTCTTTGTAACAGGCACTGCCTGTTACGCTGCAGCTACCGAAAGATACAAGTGGGCATCCTCCCAAAGTCCTTCGGAAATTCTTTCAAGCTATTAGCTACGGAGTCGATATTAATAGGATATCATAAGTAGTTTACGACCTGGCTGGCACAGGCAGCAAAAACTGAGTGTTCCAGACCTAAGACTACAGCTAAGATTGAGAAACTGCGTACTTTCTGAATGACCGTAAAAGGTGAAGAAATAGGTACTCATTCGCGGAAACGTTTGAGATCACGAAATCGGAGTGCCAGGCTCTCGTCAAAACTTATTTAAATCCCAATCGACCGTGAGCGCACAACAGATAAGCGTGAGAAGGATATAATTTTAGAGTAAGCATGAAAAAAGGAATCATGGAAATCACACCGAAAAAAAGATTTCTTTAAATCGAGAGGCGCCCTCTTGATTTAAGAGTAGATCTCACTTGAATAGGTGCCCAGAATATTTTCTTAATTTAAGAGGGGATCCCAGTAGAGTGGTAGCCGCATGAAAAATATTCTTAAATTAAGAATATTATCTTAACATCGAATAGCGTCCTGTATTCTTAAATTAAGAATACTCTCTTGGGAGATAAGTGTAATTTATGCATATATTAAGAAAAATTTCTTGCTATTTTAAGAATTTTAACCTCTTTAACTAAGAATATCGAGGCACGGTAATATAAGCACTGCAATTTTTAATTGGGTAAAATGCGTTTATTTTATAAAAACAATACAATTTCAGCACAAATTTGAAATTGCCACGGCACAATAATGTCTATGTTTAAAGGTAATATATACCTTCCCATCATCATCAGCTCTAGGGAATGCCAGAAAATAGGTACCGTGATGACACAAGAAGCAATAGTTCAGTTGCCTTTATTTCAAAGCATTGTAAATGAGCATTGAAACCAATAGTATTCATTGCAGTTACAACGAAGAGGCATACTCACTTTTAAAACGCTCATTTTCAACAAGTTCCAACAAGTTATTCTCCTTCCAAAAGTTCCTAAAAGTCATCCTTCTTCAGAGAGTCTTCCTCTTCCGCGTCCAATTCCATGACGATGGCTGGATACTGGCGATAAATGAAGCACGGTCAATAATCTTGAATAATATCGCAGGTCGAGCGTCTGAACAAGAAAGATGATGATGAATGGAAACCCGTGGCTCGCGGACTGTGAAGTCTGCCTTTCGCTCCATGACTGTGAACAGTGGGCGCTAGGAAGCGCCCAAAAATGTGTTGAAGAATGGAAATCACCTTGATAATGCTCCATTTCCACAACTAGTGTAGGAACGAGCATAGCTACGCGCTGAAAAGGGGGCCCTTGGTGGCCAACCTAACGACGTTGCATGTTGCCTTGAGCCGTGAAGTTTGAAGATCGCAAACGTTTGCCAAGTTTTAAACTTCTAGTTGAAATTGGACTGCTAGATAAATCCGCCGATGATTCGGGTAATTATGTCGCTATGTCACAATTCTTATTTGGCGCCCAATTGAAGAGAACCACGTGAGAAGGTTTACTTTATCTATGCAGTTTTGTTGGTACCTCTGCCGACGTAGCCCGTTACTCCCCTAATCCCCTTCTCGCTACCCTTTCCTTCCCCTTCTTTCCCCATTCCCTCGAGCATTTAAGTCCCTTAGTAACCATAGCGATTACAAAAATATTCTAACATTGAGAATATTTTCTTAAACTCTGTAAGTTTCAGGCCGTGACTGCTAGATGGCATTAGTTCCGACTCACTCAAGTAAGAAAATCCTAAATCTAGAATCTCGTCTTAGATGTCAGCTGTAAGAATATTTTCCTCTGAATTTAAGAATATTTTTTTTTTCAGTGCACTAACGCAAGGACGTTAATGAGGCTCCATTGATGACACAAATTCGAATAGACACTATTTTTCTTGCAAATAATACCAATATTGTCAAAGCTAGGATGATTACCAACAGATTACGGAAATTGATATCGAGTAAGAAACAATATTGGGTAAAAATATGGCTACCTCTACGAGCAAAAAAAATCTGATTAGCGGCAACATGAGCATTTAATTTGAAATGAATCGTGATTACGCATGTTAACTTATAATCCTGATTGATGTCATTGACTAATTTTCACCTGAAACTTTTCAGTTTTGGATAAGATTTAAAAGATATTTCATCATCCGCCCTTTTATAGTCCTCAAATGCCTGGTACAGGAAAATTACGAAAGAACACAGGCTATCATAAAATTACTGTAGAATTCGCAATAAAAAGGGCCATATAATCAAATACACAATGGATGAAGTTATTTCAAAAATGAGAAACAGACGTACATATTCATCCGGGTATTGCGAAATTTTTCGCTATTATCACCCCAATAAGCATGGCATTCATAGGACCTGAATTCCAGGAGGTTGATTTTCCAAGCAGTACATTGAAAAATATTTTCGATTTGTAAGTAACGACACAGCTAAAAATAACAAAATATATTTCTCTCTTCAAGTATATTTACTCTTTTCTCCTACAGATTGCCACCCTCTCCTATCACCATCGTTAAATCGGGCCGTTTGGACGGTATTATTTAGATATAATGTACCACCACTGGCCCAAGGTCCATCGGGCTGTTTGGGGGGAATCGTTTAGGTATACCACACAGAGCCCAATCAAATGAAAATGTCCCTTTGCATAACAAATGAATCTATGTTGAATAACTCGGATAGTAACAAGAAGTGTAATCATAAGCAGAACATGAGTCATAAATCGTTGAAGCCGTCACAACGAAAATTACAAGGTAGAAACCAGGCCGAAAATTACAAGGCATATTTTCTCAATTTGGCACCTACAATTTTATTCGAATTTCATACAACACTCAAGGCGAGATAACACCATACAAAACGTAGCACTATGTTCAGAACCTGAGCACCCATGCTTCATAAAATATTGAGAGAAAAAGAATTAGACTGGTAGGGGCGGATTCGTGATAACGGCGTATGTGACCTGTTATTTTTTTATGAAATCATGGATAATTTATCGGTTGATCAAAAAATTCCAGGTGAAGACAGCTTTTCACGTTGGGTGTGTGTCTTCACGAAAGGACAAGGTAAGAACTTAACTCATCAACCCCAAGGAGTTCACTCTTCCATGCACATCACTTAATTAAAGACATATGCTTGTCATAGCATTAACAACAGCAGCTTTTATAAAAGTATGTACTACTTAAAGATCCCCTACTAATTCAAATCTTAATCTTAGAATAGCCTAATTATTCTAGTACCGCATCGAGAGACACCAAAACTTCTCTGCATTTGAATACTAGGACATATTTTCTTAGGGGTCAATACTTCCAAAAATTATCATTGTACACGATGACTATAACATAAATAACTTCCGGCTCGTTATAACAAGCGAGAAGTTTTTCCTATATTTTGCTCTTTGTCTCCAAACGGTCTTTTAAGGAATTATTAAATGGAGGAAAATTATAATGCAAGAATTTTCGTTCTCTCAAAAAATATAGAATCGCTAAACATTGCTTCGAAGAGAAAATAAATGCTCGTTTCCTATTTATAAACCCATGAATCTGAAATAAATGGTTCAGTTAAGGCCTCATGTTGTGTGGGACATTCCACCACAAAGATTTCTGCAATTGATTCGATCTAACTCGACACGTCGTAATCCACGTATGACCAATACCATTAAGAGCAACTATTACCAAATCATAAGATTCAAAATATTCTTAGGAATGAATGCACAAAGAAAGCTCAGTCAATCGGTGTCCTGAAAGTATAGAAATATAGGCACCATCTGGGATTGATGCACAAATATTTTAAACGAAAGAGGTGCGGTTGTTTTAACGGCGGTTATAGGTTTCAAATACAGAGCTTAACCCAAGGTTATGGTTAATTAGGGTAGATCTAAGTAAAGCCTGAGCACAACAGTGAGGGGGATTCATATATCAGGAAACCGGGGCATGATCCATCCCTTACGCTGATTATTGTCTTTCAGAAAGATTCACCAGAAAAATCCCGAGTTTGGCTTTTGCTAGAAGTCTCCAAAGAGGCCGCTCTCGGCTTTTAATCAGGAACCTCCGGTCAATAACCTAACATCCTATCCATATGGCTATCACACTGCGTGAGGGGAACGAAATATCAAAGGCGACAGCATCATGTGCAGGCGAGAAAAGAGATTCCCGTCCTCCTGATCCCGTCACTCTTACGATCTCTAGCACGCGAAGGAAGGCTTCACGCCCCAGAGAAATAAATCTTAGGAGTCACGTACGGAAACCACGTGAATCCGGGGAAAAGTTTTGAACCCTTACCGGTACTGGTGGGATAGTGGAGAGGGATACGGCGACGGAAGCGTCCCCTTATACGGTAGTGGTAGAAAAATAAAAGAGAAAAAAAACGAGGAAAATCGATAAGCACCGTTCCGACCTCGAAAAAAAAAGAAGAAAGAAAGCAATAAGGAGACAATCACGCGCCTTCGTCGCTAATAAATGCAGATTGCCCAAGAGGGTGGGCTGGGTGGTGAGGTTGGCGGAGGGGAGGAGGAAGAGGAGGTTTTCCAGAGGTAAAAGCCAGAACGAGCGGGAAAGAGAAAGGGGTGGAGAAACGGGAAATATTTTCGTCGGGAATAATCCCGGTAGGGCGGAGCGAGAGGAGAAGAGAGGGATGGTAAGAGGAAGCTGCAGATTGAAAGCGGGGGTGAAAGTGGGGGGGGGGGGGGGGGGGGTGGGGGGGGGGGGGGGGTAGGCTAAAAAGGGGGTTCAGGTGCGCGAGCGGAGGGTAATGAGCGCCGCTGATCTTGAGGGTGGCGGGGGAGCGAACTGAAGGGAGGGCGGGTTGGAAGTAGTGGAGAGAGAGAGGGAGAGGAGGGTTGGAGGATGGCTGAAAATCACATCCAATCTTCTGCGGGGGGGGAGGGTAGGTGGGTAGGTGGCGATGCTTTGGCACAAACGGATGAACCACTCGGGAGGTTCGTTGCGAATTTAGCGATCCCGCCGCTAGCGTTAAGCGATCCGGAGAACGATCGGGAATGGCATCACTCGCCGGGACCCTGGAGGCTTTCGCGACAAGCGTTCTCCTTTTAGCGGCGTGACTTCGCCGCCCGCGGGGGGCTTTTCGCATCCCTAATCTCGACTTCATTTGCGCCGTGAAATAACAATATCAGCGCGTGTTTCTCACCTCGGGAATTGAATCGAGTGCTGGTTTCCGTGATATACGGGTGCGATCCACATTGCTATCGCGAGCAATAAGGCACGGCGCTTTGCGGCATTGAAATGAGAATAGGAATAAGTTATTCAATCGTCTTGGGCGTGGCTGGTAGCAATTTCCAGGATGAAATTGGCGGTGAGAAAACTTAATAACTTTCTCCGAATTTTACCAGTGCTGTAAAAGTTGAACCTCCATTCCGTTCGACATTAATTCCAACAGAGTGCAGCTCTCCATTCTGGAAATACACCCCCGCACAATTCCTTTCCCACTTAACAAGAAATCTTTCCTTTCCCCTGGGGAATTAAAATACCGTTGTTTTCTTCTTAAGCCCTTGGGCATGGGTTTGAAACAGAAAATTTAATTGGATAAGAGGCCTTAAATAAATGAGTTTACTTTACATTTTTTTCATTATATACCTTCCTCAATGGGAGATACACGATTTTAAACGGGATGAGTAGCGGAAGATGTGAGGAGGAATACCATTAAAAATGCAACGGTTTCCTAGATGAAAAGTGCAGGGGTGCTATGATGGAGGATAAGCCTATGACAGCCTAAGGTTAGAAATAGACGATATGCATATTTTTCCGATCGATGGATAGACTTATGCTGCTGATGAATTTTAAGAAAAGACTTACTAACAAATTAACTGTTGTATTTTACTCTAAATATCGCTAAAAGGCATCAGTGCCAGGTTAAGATTAATTAAACAGGAGACGATTTATGCCTCAATTTCATTTTTCTTACCACGGATCTGAGAGAAACGTTAACAGAAAAACACTTTGTTTAAAGTGAAAGATAATTTAGATTTGAAAAATATTCTGCGGGTAACACATGCTAAATGTAACAATGAATGAAAGTGACATGAAAGAATAATTATCGCGGAAAATGTGAAAGTAATTCAATTCTTCTTATTTAATCCTCTTAGCTTTGTCAGCAAAAGTTTACAATAGGAGTAATGTATGTCATTCACACTAACACAACAAATATGTTACCAAGTACCCTACAATATTACAAATGTATGGACCCTCACTTATATTTTCATAATCAACCACACACTCATTCTACTTAACCTTTTCCTAGTGAGGTTCAGATTATATCCATGAACGGGTGGCAGGCTTGAAGAGGATATATGACCACGCAGACTCAAGTTTATCTCTTCAAGGAATTGGGGAAACAGCAATTCCGTTGGAAATGCCATAGCTACGACAGGAGAACAATTCCTATGTGAAAAGTGATTTGTTTTAGGCCCAGTAAGCATTTATACGTACATCACCAGCAGCGGGCATACTGCATCCGAGGCAGCTTCACTAAAGATCCTTGGGGGAAAGTGAAGGTGGAACGGAGTGAAAGAGGCTTAAAGAGGAAGGAACGGAGGGATCAGACGACTGACTCTTCATGGAATACATCCAAGTAGGAAAAATTAACTTCCCTTCAGAAGACTTATTCTCACAGCAGCAAGTAAACAAGGAATCATACAATTTTTAGTCGAAACCACAGCTTCTAATGAAGAGGGAGATCGTGAAGAATATTCCCTGCTGGTGACAATGAGATCGCTTGAAGTACTTAATACTAACCAAAATGCTGACTTAATAGGTAGTTACTTCGGTAGATTCAAAAGAAGGTCAATTTATATTTTGAGTGTCTGATACCAACATTCAATGAAGTATGCCAATACTACTTTTGTCTCCAAACCGAGGAAAATCAAGCAGTCGATAAAGGCGGATATCGAATACGTCATAGATATATTGACTAATTCTGGATATCCGCAAATGTGTCGATGTTAGTCTTTGACTTCTCTATGGCACGTTTGAAGGTTTCGGATTTCTAAGACATTAATTGCCAAAGGTTGTCGATATTTAAAGAATTGAGTGCACTATTCATTTTGCTAAGAAAACATGAACCCACGTCACTGGTAATAAGTTACCGTGTCTCATTCTGATATAATACATGTTAATCGGCACTTATAGATAAAGAGTATTGTTTTACGGCTTAGGGGCACAATAATCGCAGATGTGTATTTCTGAGAGATGCTCTGTAATAATTGAATGGCGTGAAGCCACATATTGCATGGAAAACTTCCAACATGCCCGAAAGATTGTCCAGAAAATAGACCAGTTCCTCTTCCACACACTCATCCATGAAGTTTACACGGTTTGAAATACTTCAACTTGTGCATTTTATTACATACAGAAAATTATGAAAAGTTTGCTCTCTCTACTATCATACGAATGCTGAAAACCATTCCATCCAATGAGTTAGAAATCACGATGCTGGCAGGTAACATAGTTGAACAAGGCTATGAATACTGAAAAAATTATTTTTACTGAAATCGTTCACGTCCTGGAGTATCTGTCATTGAGAAAATGGAATTTGGCCAAATTAAGTGCGTTTGAAAAAAACCTTATCCGCAATGTTTATCCTCAGGCTAAATAGAGACATCACATTTTATGAAATGGACGTCAGTGCGGCTCCAATTTTAAGGCCCTAATCAAACAAACGATGGGGTCACAGCAATTCGTTGCCTTATCAATATGAAGCATTTTTCAAGGAGTGAACTAAATTTATCCTACAAGTAACAGAGGGTCGGTTTCTAAACTGCAACAAAAATTATCTCAGATTCGCAGCATGATCCTACTTTCGTCAATAATGAAATATTTGAGGCGGAAATGAAATTTAACGCACAGTTATTATTAATAAACGTCGGATAATTGAAGTTTAAGAAGTGAACGTTTTATCATAATATCTTAGAAAATTCGTCACACCCACCATTATATGTAGTCTGAAATGCTTCATAGTTTCTGTTTTCAAAAACCAATAAACTACACTGTTGTTTGAAAAACAGTTAATATCATGTGCACTTAATGTTCATTCAAACTAAAATGTTTTACCAAAAGATTTAACTTATTTAGTAATTATTTTGGTTAGTTTATTTTACAAAAATATTTATTCAAATCGATATACGACGTCAACAAATGCCCTATGCAACACTGATACAATATGAGAATGACAAGTAATCAAACAAAACAGCACCAAATGGCTTCTTAGTTATTTTAATTAGTACGGTCAATATTTAAGTCACGAGCAAAGCAACTTCAAAATTATCTCCTGGAGGAAAATACTTTAGGAGGTGAATGAGCGAATGCACGAATGAAACACGGTTGTTAGTTTTTCTTCATAGTGACTTATCTCGTTAAGTTTTCTAGCCGCAAGGCATTTTCTACCTACTGCGTGCGGAAGGCACAACAAAACGAAACGTTTCCTATTAATACCTTTTGCTTACTTAACGCTGGTAATTGAAATTCTCCGAGGAAAAAGCTGTTTCCGCATCACTTTAACAGTTACTAAAGAGAATGAGAAGTTTAGAAAAATTTTTATCTCATTTGCCCATCTTATTTACAGCATCTCCGATGAATTTGTTTCCGTGAAAATAATTCCGTCAAGATGAGCACTTGAATCGTTGAAAACATGGCGTTTCACTGGGGATGGGAAACCACCCTAATTAGAGCAAAGAATGTTTATCAAACTGACCACGTACTATTTAGAATAAACGGTATCTCCCTCATGTAGGAGTATGCTTTTGGCAAGTACAGCATTACCGCCACCAGCCTGGAATAGTTTATCTTATTAAAAACTGAGTATTTAGAAAAGAAATTCGGAAACAGGGAACAAGAAAACGCAGTTATTTTCGTGGTAGGTACATTGCTAAAATATGAACAGCGATTCAAGACATTATTTCGAGTAATTTTTACCACACGTAGAAACTGAGAATCCGAGTCTAAGAAGGAAAAGAGCCAAACATAAACTCGTGTAGAGAGCCACTGAGTTGCCCATTTCAGAAATGGAGGAAGTAGCTGGCATGAGGTAAGACACTATATCCTGGCATGAGGTAAGACACTATATCCTGGCATGAGGTAAGACACTATATCCTTGATTCTTCCAAATGCTAGAAATAGATTTAGAGAATTTTAAAAATTATCCAGCGGTGATCGGCCGAAATTCTAGGGACCATTACGCCGAATGTAAACATAGCTTGTTGACAGAAGTGGAAGTCGTTCCACTTGCAGAAGGGAAAAAGGTTTTTTCCAGATAGATGTTTTACAAATCTTTATGGAGCGATCGATGAGTCTCTTAGTCGTGGAATTTTCAAGTGATTCCGGCAGTAAGGGAGATATATGATAAGGGAGATAATGCTCAACTCCTAAGGCCGTCAAAACTCGGGGATAAAAAGGCTTAACCAATTAGATACTTCAGAATTACATTAGAATAATCAAGCTTGGATTCTTATGAATGTAGGATTATATCGAAGCTTTGAAACGAATAATTCTTTATAAACTTCAAGTAATTGAAAGACAAGAGAAGCAATAAATTACAGCCAGTTTTAAAAGCTAAGTGCAGACTACATTGGAAAATAAGGATGCTGTTGGTTGACCGCAAGTTAACAATGACTGCATAATCATCAGGGGATAACAAAAACTGATTAATTTTACCAAGGACAGTGTAGAGATAAACAAGAAAATAAATAAAAATAACCTCTCTTCGCCACAATAGAGGAAAGAAAGTAACAAAAGCAAAGGAGCCCGCGGCTTTTGCGGGCAGAACCACGCAGCCTCAGTGTTGCACGCAGAAAGGCTGGAACGAAGCACACCAAAAAGAGAATCGGTGGAGACGAAGGGAAGAAATGAATATGAAAATGCGCTGATGAAGGGGAAGGACGAGATACGCGACGGAATGAGACGGAGAAATAGGAGGAAGAGCCGGAGATATCTCAAGGGGGAATGAAAAGACGCAGGGAGGGAAGGAGGAAAGGAATGGATGGAGGGATGTGTGGTTTGCGCTAGGGGGTAACGAGGCCGAGGGGGCGGGTAAGGGCGTCCCGGGGGTCGGGGGGAGGTAAGAAAACCGAGGAGGGAGGAACGTGTGATGAAAGCGAATTGGCTCATCAGGGAGGTCGGACGGACAGGAGGGGACGAGACGAGCGCACGTACCGAGGAGTTGGTCGGGTCTGTGAGGACGGGGACGAGGGATATTTGGCGAAACAATGGGGGGGAGCATGGGAGGGAGGGAAGAAAGGGAAGCATTATGGCCCGGCCTAGGGGTCAGTTTGAGGGGCGCAGCATGGGGAGGGGGAAGAGGAACCGGCGCCGCGAAATTTACCCTGCATTCAATGAAACGTTTACGTGGTCAGCCGCATATTAAGATCTCGGATGAACTCAAGGCGGGCGTCTCGACCTTGCCGTTTCGCCTCGGCTCCTTGAGGATCGGACAAATCTGCCTGGCATGCAGTGAGCCATCACGCAAGCACGGGCCGACGAAAATGTCCACCGTTGGAGAGAGATTTAACTTGCCTTCATTCGCGAAGAAGAGAGCAAATCTTAGAAATAATATCCAATTTGGTTTTAAAAAATCAGTTAATGATCATACCTTCTTCAATAAACTATGTAACCACATCTGGACGAATCCTAAAATTTATTTCTGCTGAATAACAACGTGAATTTACTGTTCATTAATTAATTACTGATTATGTTTTATGCTGTGATGATTTGTTACTGAATGCATGTTATATGTTATTTGCAATGAGTTTAAAAACATTTTAAGAAAGGGGAGGTATTTAAATATTGCAAATGATATGTGGACAGATGTAGATGTTTACTATTGCTAACTATATGCTTAAAATCCAAAAGTTGCGAAACTTTTGGCTCAGGTAACAAGGTAAAAACGTTGTCTCTGGTATAAATTTTCCATTTCACTGCTTTTGTATTTTTGACAATTACAATATTTTAAAATATAAAGTAAAATGATTACAGTATAAGGTGCTGTAACCTGATATGAGTTCATCTTATTAAATAGACTTCTTTGCCGACGCTCTGCAGTGGCATTAAACGCATCTCCAGGGCGAATTTACTCTTTTGAAATGGATAATCGAAGAAAATACAGCAGAAAAGATATCCACATGGAAAAAATTAGTATCCTGTGTGTTGTCTTGAGACGAAATCGATGATAATTCGTCAACGAATTTCCATTGGCTGTAATGCCAGTGATAGGGAAACAAAGCAATAGAAATTAATAATACCGGGCAATTTTCTTATCAATTTCCCTGATTGAGTTCCCATTGGACATAATATGATTTCGAAGACCGAAATTACTAGGCAGCTTAACACAAGAGTTTGAAATTTTTAGATATATTTAATATAAGTTAATATGTACCTAATATATAAAGAAAAAGCCTTCGGCGTAACGGGGCCTTGACCCAACGGATTGAAACTGTCACCACCCACTTGTGTTAGGGAATGCCGATGGAAAAAGAAACTATTACATCATAACTAATACTTATCAAACCTAACCATGAAATCAGAGTACAATTATTTTCGTTCTGCAAAAGACAATAGACACAATATTCATAACGATGATACCAACACAGTCTCTTCTAGTTCATCCAGAAATTATTTGAAACCCATCCCTTTTACCTTAACGAAACTGCTTTCTGAATACGATACATTGGCCATATATGTCATATAAATTCAGCAACAATTAATCCATGTGACGGTGTATACGACTATTGTCAATCGATGTAGGAGAAATCTGGGCCATTAAATAATCAATATTGGCATGAAATACCTATCAAAAATATTTGAAAACAATTTAAATCTATCGCCATGACCACCCCATATGCAAAACGGGCGATTTGCAGGCTAAAAATACGAAAGTACATCTAATACGAAGGACATTTTCTTTGATGACTCCTCTAATGGTGACTTTCTCAACGCCTTGGCGGGAAATAGATGACAGCACGAAAGATCGGAATCGGAAGGGGGCTCAGGAAAAATTTTTTCTCCATTTTACCAACAGATTGAACACACACCCCCGAAAATCTCCTTTATCCGCCCGGCACACACGGCGATCCGATTAGCAAGTGTTGGCGACGCTTTTTATTTTTCGAATCTTTTTGTGATGCCGAAAACAGCCGTGGTGATAACGCGATCGATGGGACGTCCCGTTGGGAGGAGGTGGGAGAGATGGGTGGGAGAGATCACGTCAACTTTCCACCGCTTCCCCATGACGCAGCCGGGGGCCAATGGGAGGAGGGAGGAGAATATACAGCACTGCAGGCGGAGTGCACGGACCTACACACAAAATCAATTTACAACCCGACGCAGGAAGAAAAAAAATAGACGAGCACTTCAACTTTTTATCGTCCCCGCTCCCGCAAAACGAGTACGCCTAATGAAAAACTTTAATCAACGTTCGATGGATGATAACGCAATCCGAGGAAACAAACCACCGTGGGAAACATATCATTTGCTTATTAAAGCGGCTTGAATAAACATTCGGAGGTGTCTCCACCTCCACTCACGGGATTACACAAATTAGCTAACCCGCAAAAGTCCCTCTATCCACTCCCTCCCTCAGCACTCCACACCCCCTGCCATCAACGCCTCAAACCCTACCTCTCTCTATCTCTCATCCCCTTTCCCAACCATACCACCCCTTGGAACCATCTCCACGCCGGCGTCATATCGGACCTCTTCCTTTTTTTGATGGCGTCCTGCTCGCCTGAGCCCAAACCGCGAAAACAAGGGCTCGCCTCCCTCCGTGGTGGAATGGCGTCGTGTTGCGGGCAAAATTATTCATTACCTCCAGCTCGCGCCCGACGTACCAAGGCCCAATCAACGGCACGGGCGCGATAAAAAAATGGATTCTGGGTAGGGTGGTGGAGGGGGGGTTGGAAAAGGGAAAAAAAAACCCGCTTGCACATACGCCCGGAAGGGCACTCACGCAAGCGTAGAGGAGCGCATAAAACCGACCGCCACAAACACGTTCGTCCGCCGACGCCGCTAAAAGGGCCCGAGCGCATTTCGCAGATGAACTCGCGTGCCACGAATTTCGGCACGGACCGCGATGTGCCGCTTCCAGCACCTCCTTCCCCGGCCCGACCATCCATGACGCACGGCACTCACGGGCACGCAGGGAGACCACGGAACCGAGGGAAAAATTATCGAACGGGGTTATCAAGGGGTATTGGGCGATTGGGTGTCAGACTGTTCAGGGTCCGCGCAGGTAGCGAAGAATTTGTTCTGCGGTTGAATTGACTGTCAAGTTCCGACCATGAGGTTTACGATACATAAAATTGCAGCCATGTGGCCATTATGTTACGGTAACGACTGCGTTGGTGCTTCACATTTCGTCATATACTCCTTTTCTACGCGGAGAACGTGTCATGCAAATTAGGGATGCAGCACTCATCTTCCTTCAGCTTCATAAATCTTTCCCATTCCACCGCCAAAATATAAAGGGAGGCTGCTGTGGATCCCGTATCCCTGAGGAACGTGTCACTGAAACAAGGCAATATTTAGAGACTTTTCTCCTCAAGAGATGCTAAAAATGATGGATCATATCAATATCTCTACACTCTACTTCCTCCCACATAAATACACGATATTTTAGCAATGCTTGTACTTCACAGTACTCTAAAAATTCAGTAAATAGGAGACTATTAAGTGTCAAGAGACTGAATTATAAATATTTCCCCAAACGGAACAAAATCCTTTAAACACCATGGCTTTTACGATGCATTATTTTCACCTGATGGTGATGTAGTAGATCGAAACCGGTCGATTTAAAGTTTTTTTTTGTGGAAAACTGCCGATCTTGTTTATTATGTTGTTCCATTACATCACGCCTGAAACGACTCTATTTATACGACGCATGGGGTTTTGGTGGAAGGTTTCTTCAAAGCCCACCGATAAATGAATGCCAACCATTCTAACCCCACGCATTCTACGGGATCTCTGGAGATAGGATGCTACAATGCTGTAGTAATCAGAGAAACCGGGCCAAAGAAAGTAAAATTTTAAAATCACTTTAATCATCAAGAAAAAAATTGCTTTTACCGAGCACATCCCCTCTTCCTTCCAGCTGAAGCTGCCTGTCTACTAGGAAATTGATCCACTAAATTTCATTAACAGAGATGCTAGGATTATAACTGACAAGCGTAACTCATGCGTCCGTTAGATGTTGCGCCCGGAACGGCAGCTGAAGCAATGAGGCCTCTTCAATTTTCGGTGGCCGTTGGATAGACATAAAAGACTACACGTTAAAATTTGTAAAAAGGGACGGACAGAGGAAAAAGTAGAGGGTTATAATAACTGAGAATGAAATCTCGGAGACGATGGGTGAGAGCCCGAAAAGGTTGAATTTAAGGGTAACGAGGAAAATAAATCAACCCCCATCACTAATACCCTGACAACGTACGCCACCTCTCATTCACCAGAATGCCCACGTGTGACCGCAGGAGGGTTTGAGGGAAGAGACAGAGAGAGGCAGGGTCCCGACGTCCAGGGGGTACATCAAAGGACTGTTTTAATTTCTTCCGCGCGCGATAAGCGACGGAATGTGCGGTCGGCGAAATTATAGACGATTAGAATTCCGAATTCCTCGCCTCGGTCATCGGATGCGAATTGAAATGGTAGTTTTGAGTGCCCGCATTTGTACGAGTGGCGTACAGAGAGACTCCCTTTCCCACGGTCCACCCGCAAACACGCAACACGTCACGCGGTCCTGCGTACCCTGTCTCCCTCGTTAGGGTTTTATTTCTGCCCTTTTTCATTCCGCGAGCGCGGAATTTCGACCGGTCGGTGCCTAGCGACTCTTGCGGTCGAGCGGGCTGTTTGTTAGGGCGAGGATGATGCTCTCTCTTTTATTTGCAATCAAAGTGACTCGCGGCATTTACAGACCGCGAGTCTTGAAAGACAGAAAAGAAAGTCTTGAAAGAAAATTTATACACAAGATTAAACTTAAATATTGTAGCAGCTAACGAGAAAGAAAAAAAGTGAACAATATATGAAAACGAGATGATAGGTGAGATTAAGTAATTGGAAAGTTATAATTGTTTCATTAGGATGTAATTGTTGGTGATCAAATAAGTATATCCTCTGCAGATAAGATATTCTACCGAGCAACCCCATCAATCTAAGTACGTAATAAATTAATCCGCGAGCTATACTTTCTGTCACTTATCTTTGTCTTGCCTCTGAATACTTCAGTGACCATAACTGCCTGAAATTTAGTACTGATCGAGATAGCGTAATATTCTCTGAAAGCCATAAAAACAAAAATATATAAAAATAGATCATTTAAATTATCACTTTCCTAATATGGGTTAGTAGAAGAAACATTTCTCTAAAATGTCTCCTCTAACTAAAGGGTAATCACCTCTTTGAAATCTGATAAATAGCCCCAGATATTTTTCATACAGAACATATAAAAAGTATGAGGCAAAGAATTGAATGGGATTCACATACTGAAGGTGTATAGTATAAGAAATATTCAAATTTGAATTTTATATATGTTCACCAGTAACTAGAGTGACAGTGTATACATTCAGTCAATTTATGCCCATGTGGAGGACTAAGAATCACGGTTGAAGTTCAGTGTTGAAACGGCACGTACGCAAAAATTGACATGAGAGGACAAAATATGAGAAAACTAACAAGAAAGTAAGAGGAGTAATATCACAGCCATTGCACTCTAGAGCAACTTATATTCCTTACTATCATTGACGAAATGATACTAATCCTTAGTATCATTATCGTGTACACACCATGACATTATTTAGTTGCCTAAAAAAAAATGCTGCGACCCTTTGCATAAAATCGATCGTAACTCAATGAAATCCCGTGCTTGCGTTTTTATTCCAGTTCCCCAGGAAAACACATCACATCACTCCTGAGGTTCCTGCTTCGCGTGTAAGCTTTCAATAAAAATATTTTTGCCGAAAACCCTTCACTTACCTACCTCCAGGTGGTCGGAAGAATGTTCCTTACGTCGGAAGTTATTCTTACAGATGTTAGTCACGATATCACATAAGTTAAACCGAGGCACCCTTCTGTTTATGAACCTCTAGAATTAGCGTGCTTAAAAGTGCTCACGGGAAATGCTTGGTGAGATATTGGCAAACGGTCTGAAACTAAAGGGCAAGCTCCGAATATCACCGTCCTCTCGAAAATCCATCGCATCGTTTTAGCATTCAGGCCATTGTCGAGGTCGTTTACAAAGCGAATGTATGGGTATAAATACTCAATCACGCAGCCCATAATAAACCTTTGTACTGTACAAATTTGCACAAGAGAAGCGAGGGAACATTCTCCACTGCTGTTTATATTTCCTAAAGAGCATGTCGGTAGGTAATTCAGCACATAGTTGGTAGGGGAATTTCTTACTGAGCAACGAGACTAAATTTCCCAAAAGGCAATGCAGTTCATACGCGTGCGAAAATTCTGCAGACTCTTGTTAAATCCCACTGCAAATAACATATGCTCTTTTTTCGTCTGCTAAGTGAGGTGGAGGTGATGACCATGCTTCATTTCCACTGAACGCAGTCACGAGCATAAAAAAATACGAAAGAATTCCAATTTCTTAAATCATTAGGTTTATAAATTTTAATATCTTGCATTTGAAATTAGATTTCAGTTTTCCAAAAATTGATAACATATCTTTAGTAACTCTAATTTGATTAATATGCAAAAATTAAAAAAATTGACAGGCATCATAATGTTGCGAGATGAAATTTTCAAAATTTTGATTCCCTTGCATGTAGAATGATACTCAATACGTGAAATAACATGGTATTTAATAATCATTGAGGAATCACACGGGAGATTGAGTTATTGTAGTGTCTTGATTAGCTGGTGGTAGACATTTTTCACAGGAATTCAGGCACTTGGAGAATATTTCAAGTTTCGCACCCCGTAGGTCATCAAACAGATAACCTCTTGGTACCATTCGCAGCAAGTATGCTGTCGCCAGGTTCAATCCACCCTTCCTCCTCGTCCATAAAAATTCCTTCCTCAACCCACCTATCTTTACTATGGCGCAAATTAGCTAATCTCTCTGCTGCCTCACCTGAATACTGAACTAACTACATGCCACATACGCTTTTAGACATGGAGAAGGAAAATATCCTAATACAGAAAGTATGCATTAGAAACTTTTCATTTGAGGGCTGCGACTAAATGACTCCAGAGCAATGTTTTCCAGCCTTCCATCCTCAGCGGGGAAGGACCACCTCGCCACAGAGCTGTAACGTTTCTGAGGTGGCTTTCGTGGTGAAAACATTTTCAAAAAATTTGGTTCCAACCCAAGGGTGGAATAAAATTCGTTATACTTCCCATTCAGAAAAAGTTGGGCATCTCTGTTTCCGAGAATTGCATTGTTTAGAGCTCCTACATCTGAAGTCGTTCCCTCAGATTCTCGAGCAGTGAGCCGCAAAGTTTTGAGAACTTCTGAAGTATCGTTTAAGGATTTTAAGGGATATTACTGCACAAAGTTTTACGTTTTCTTCTACGTTTAAGGCATGAGAATAAAAATGGTGCTATTGCCGCAGTCTATTTTCATAGTTTCATTTTAATTTTGCTGGCTTTCGGAGAATATTAAGTTATCTCGAGCAGGCGAAGTTTAGTGCCTGTTGCCTGCCAAGTATCCAGCGCCCTCAACAACAGCCGCGTCTCCTGAATCAACTATTAAAATAGGAAATACCTGTAGCATAAATAGATTTCTTACTTTATAGGGATAAGAAATTGGCTACGATCTCATAATAATTAACTCAGCTCATCATTTATCAACCTTAAGGCCTTATTTTACTGAGGTGGAGTGAGTGGTATACCAGAACAAACTAAAAGTTTACACATTAACTGTGAAATTTAGGGTAAAGCAGGTATGGAAGATAGAGAAGACTGCAGAACTTTCCCAAATTCTGTGTTGTGATACTGAAATGAATGAAAACCCTATATAAATATCTACCTCGAAGTTTAAGCTTTACAAGTCGACACAGCTGCTTTTTTAAAAATTCAAACTGAGGAAAAAGCTCACAAAGGAACGCTCTAAACGGCCCAGCCAAATAGCATTATACAATGATAAAATAATGCACATGCAAAAGGTCCAAATTGTTCAAGATAATCAATTAGAGCAGCTGACAATGAAGTGAGCTTGCTGGCTGTAAGACATTTTTGGAAGACAATTGCACCAATGCCAAAAGGTAAGATGAGAATGAAAATAAGGTTCAGGTGAAGGCAATAAATGTTTTACTATCACATAATAGGGTAATTTATTACTTTTTCAAGTAGCAGGGCCATTTATGTTTTCCATTATTTTTAGATATCTCTCAACCCATTCACGGTCATTACAAAGGCAGATATAATTATTACTATCAACTTTTCCAAAAGATTATGTGAGTTAGAGAAAATAAATGCAGATCAGAATACAAAATACTTGATTTTGTTCTAAAATATAGAGAAGAAATAATGATAATCATGTGTAATTTCGCAAATAATTGTCCCTTTATCGAAATATATAAATACAACTTAAATAGTTTATAGTAAACTAAAGTAAACTTAGAGTTAAACATTTTACCAGTTAAAAGTTATTACAGTATATATCACTGAAAATTATTACAGTGATAAATACAAAAAGGAAAGAGTGTACTACGAAAACGCTGAACTTAGAAAAATTAATAAATAATGAAATTCCAAGTCATTATACACATAAGGGCAGTCGGCAACTAAGTGTTTATGTTCCAAAAGTATTTAATAAAATGAGTGATGACTTAAAAAATATGGAATCTATAAGTGAAGTCAAGAGAAAGACCAGGAAATGGTTGCTGAGCACATAATAAATGTTGTTAGAGATAAGTACTAATAAATTCTTTACTCTAATCCACTAATAAAGTATAAATAGCACCTGCTGATAAGCCAAAAGTGGCTTAGCAGGACCATAACGGTAACTTAATTTGAAAGCAAAAAGTGTGCACTTAAGTTATGTAATTAGCTATCCTGAAAATGGCAATTGGTTTTTTATTTAAATGTTTAATTTATTGTTTTACTTTGTAAATAATGCTTTCCTATACAATTATGTAAAAGTTCATACGAGTCATTATGTATTGCTCTGTTGCTTTCAGGGGTTTTGTACGCAAAGCATTGAAATAAACCTGAAATTCTGTTAATAAAAAAAACTAAGGTACTTTCTAATGGTTTATTTTATCTCTGTATCACTGGATATTTATGGATGAAATCTATATATACCACTTGTTTTCTGTATCGGTCTTGTGTATTCATATACCTCTCGTTTACCTTCTGTTAGAAAAAGACTACGAGGACATTGCAAGGGGAACGTGAACAACAGCCTCGAAAATAGAGTCTAAATAAAAGTTCGACAAAATTCACTCAGCGAACCTTAAACTCAAGACGGTTATCCTGACTCTCTCACAATAGCGCCCAACCTCCCCAACGGATCTGCAAAACAGTTGATGAAATAGCTGACTGCCGGAAAAAAAGGATAGGCGAATCAGTACGTGTGGGGCCCTCTTCGGATATCAAGGAGATAAAGTGGGAAATCTCTGAGACAACCCTCGTGAACTGTATAGAGAAAAGAGACTGACGACTTGAAGCGCTTATATCTGGGGAAATCCCACTAGTTGGCTAAACAAAATGGGGGGAGGGAAAAAGACAAGGATGGAGGATTAGGGTGGGAAGAGGATGAGTCAGTAAGTAGGAAGTGTTCGAAGATATATATTGAAAAATACGCACGGTAAGAAAATGAAGGGAGAGTGTCCACAAGAAAACGGGGATTACAACGAGGGATAAGAGGAAATAAGGTTAGAATAATAATATGAAATACGGGAAATATGAAACATGGGATGAGAGAACACTAAATGGATGATGACTGGTAGAGGACAGACTAAAAAGGAGGGGAAACTGAAGGTATGTACACTATCCAAGAGAAAGGACATCGGGGTGAGGGAAGCAGCGGTGCTACACAGACATGAGCATACGTGAATGTATTCGGTATAGGAAGCAAAATAGTTAGGTATCAGCACACTAGAAGGAAAGCGAATACACTATTCCCATCTTCCAACTAGATCCCCGTTCCGTGAGTCTGGGGGCTCGGGGAGATGAGAGTAAGGAACTGTTTGGGGAGAGATGAAGAGAAGAGAGAGAAGGATGAGCCTAAGTAACTAAAGAAGGTGACACAGAGAAGGAGACGTAGTCAGACAAATGCGTCCTTCCCTTTATCGATGGCTTCTTTCTTTCTTATGTCGCTCATTCCTTTGGCCTTCTTTTACACTCGTCCCTTGAGTGATCGTAGAGCAATTATAAGTAATGCTGCTTTTTAAGTGCCTCGCTTCACTCAATTTTCTCTTTCTCAAAGTTATTTATTTTACGATCCATGTAATAGATAACTTGTGTTCAGCCCGAAGGTTGGTTTTTGATAGGTGAGTGTAGAGCTCACCCCGTACTAAGCCATTGGCGAGTGAAATTCACACATTCAGGGTAAGGGGGGCAGGTCCTTTCCCTGGGCCACCTGCGATTTCCCACAAAGTTCTGACACACAGAAAATCGAATCGCAAGGTTCTTAGGTGGGGGTGTCCAGAAAGGCTTCTGCCCGGGATGTGAACCCGGGACCATCCGGTCGGTAGCCAGGCATGTAGCCAGAAATTTGCTTGGGGGAGGGGGTTAACTTGAAACATATCAGCCTTGCCCATTCGGTGCCGACATGTTACAAATCTCTTTTCTTAATTTTCTGTGCTTGGTATTTATTTTCACAGTGCCAATACTTATCTCTTCTCACTGGTAAAGTTAAGCTAAAATAAGAACAACAAAATTATTGGGGAAAAAAATCAGGCCGGTGACTGAACCACCCCCCCCGACCTCCTGGCTACGTGCAGTAACTCAGCGCTCTACCCACTAGTCCACCTCGATCCACAATATTGATATAATGTCCTTGATTAGGTAGGTATTTAGAAAACCTTCCAACAATGGGCACTCTGAAAGGAAATGAGTATCGTAAGTGGTAAAAAATGGGCAGGCATGCATGATTTAGACAAATGAGGTGTATATTTTGCAGCAGGTCTTGTCATCATCGCTATATACACAGATGGTCCTCTCTAAAAAGTACTTAAGTTTGCCCTGGAAAGATACCAACGTGATTTTTATTTAGCGATATTACAACTCTGTGGCTAAAGAGTGATTATTTATAGAGTAGGAACTGAATATGTATGGTTGAGTACCTACACTGCCTGAAATGCTTTCAACCGTGACTCATAATACTCATCCGTGTTTAAGGGAACTTCAATTATGATTAATGCGTTATATCAAATTAACATTTGAAGAACTGCAAAACCTCGAGAGGAATATACGCTAACTTGTCATTTCCAAACAGGCTGTATCAAGTGCCTATTTTATAAGATCAAGGGATCACTTACACAACTAGCTAATGGTGTAGGGTGGCTAGAATGTTTAATGAAACTTTATAAAAGTGAATCAAAACGAATGAAGCATGCACAACGTCAATATACACCATTAGGTACGCGAAGTGCAAAGAAGCTATACAGAATCATGTATTCACATCCATTTGAGATTGAACAATTCAGGCAAGGTTTTGACTTTTTCATATATAATCTCCAAAATAATGCCATTTCGCTAGGTTAGATTTCCCCTTCATGTTTGCTAACATCCCATGAATTCAGAGAGGGTCTCTGTTTTATTGGAGGAAATTCTGTCTCAAACATGTAAAAGCGCATTTGTTAAGTCCTACATCAATCTCAAATGCGGTTTGGTATACGGGAAATTAGCTCCAGACTCTGAAATCAAAGAACTCTTAAAGAGTGGTCGGTACTGGAATACTGCTTTTGGGCTACTAACCAAGTTTCGTTAGACGCCTGATTTTTTTTATCCTTAAAGGGTTATCTGGCCACGGTCTTGCGTGAAACAGAGCCCTTCAATATCTCTCTCGAAAACAGCTTCACTTTCCCCGTACGAAGCCCCCACCGCGCTCACAGCCGCAACTCCTGGGATACCCAGCAGACGGACAGATGTTTTTTCTCCAGAGAGGCGCGCGGTGGGAAATGCAGAGACAGAGAGAGAATGGAAAAGAGATAAGTCAAGGGATGCAAGAAGTCGGAGTTGAGTTGAGGCTGCGGTGAGATAGCGATGAGGAGCTGCAAGAGAGAGTAGGTGGCGTGGGAGGATAGGGAAAGAGGGAGTTGGATAACGGAGCGGTGAGTCCAAGAGGCAGCAAGAAGAGAGCGAGGCTTCCCGAGATAGCAGAAGCTGGAGTTTGGTCTCGCCGTCTCAGCTTCTGTTGCGAAGGGAGACCAAGCTGACGCCATGCATACTACTATGGAGAAGGGGAAGGGGGATGCATTTAGCGGCGCAAGAGCCATCATCCATCGACCAACTCCCTCACTATCTCTCTCTCTTTCTCACTCTTAGAGACGCGATATTGTGTAAGCTACTGCGCATTATTAGTGAGGGAAAATGGTAGGGGAATATATGTGGGGGAGGGGGGCTAAAAAGAGAGGAATAAAGGGGACTAAAAAGCTCTTCCGTACTCGAGATTTATATGGGGTTGAAGGCAAGTGTGGAGGCCTCTTTTAATTTCAGCTCGAAACGACCGAGAGGGGAGAGATGAGGGAAAGTCGACGAAGCCGGGTCCCCGCCATCCTTCATATTTCACGGCATCTTTATTGTTTCGCTGCCTCGGTGGGCCTTCCTATTCAACCAGGCCAGTTGTGAGGAAAACTCGTATTTCTCTCTACCTTCCCGCAGCTATTCTTGACGGAGTACATCGGCAGTCTAACGAGTACGCAATAGTAATTATTTTCCACATCACACTCGCTTGAGAAACTCTAGTCCTGCTCTTTATTTTACTCTTGAGTCCGTTAATCGATTTTCCAAGAAACTTATGAGGAAAATGTGAAGCCAAAAATAAGTTTGGGTGCACTATAAATCGCTCAGTTTCGGCATCGGAGAACGTTCAATGAATTATCCCTCTTACTGGTTCATCAACCAAGGCAAGACCCTCACTTTCTTAATTCAAACGGGTTATTGTTGCACTCAGTTGTCGTCTTGGCTACATTACTGCATCCCTTAATGTAAGCTCCAGTATTCCTGATTCATTATAAATACTATACCACGTTTATGAGTCTCTCAGATATCCTGGAATTTCATTACCTGACCTACTAACTCACTATCTCATTATTTGGGCTTTTTAAACACATGGTGATTCCGATTTCACACATACTCTGAACCAAGTCGCGTGAAATCATTTCTTTTTTTGCCGCGCGAATTAAAATTGAGCTGTACTCTATGGGGCATTCAAAGATTTATGGCCATTTGAGTTCCGCGCTCTGTTTTGTTCCCACTTTTCTATGCACCATATGCTTAACATTCCTTTTGTTACTGGGAAGTGTTGATACATATATCGATGAATAAGGCTATGGACTCGTCACGAATGGTTCTTAATCAAGCGGGTAAGCATTAAAATGGGTTTTTGACTCACTGTGCGAATGTGTTCTAATATACGGTATATATATATAATATGGGTTCTATACGAGACAATATATCTCAGTTCTCTCACCTGCAGTGCTTGATTATGGGGAGATTATATTCTCCCCGGGTTTGCGAGAAAAAAGATTGAAAATCCTTTAAAAAAATTAAGACCAATTTTATGATTTTGTTTTTAAATTCATTCCTCCATTTTCTGCCTACAGTGAAAATATAATTTACAAATTGAATTTCCTGCGTTAGTGACTCCAGATTGTTAATAATCAAATCGGTAAAATGCAAATATATGGGTTTTTAAATTTACGGAATATGCAGTAGTGCTTAGAAGACAAATAATTAATAATAACAAATTTACGGAATATGAACACAAATAAACCTGCCAGTTTACGTAACGATCCTACGAAATCACTTGATCGCTAAAGGCTGGGACAAAATCAACGTTAACGGATTAATTAAGGACTATTCAGTCCCATTCAGAAGGAGGAGCAAGTAGGCAATACGAGAAGAGCATGAAAAAATCCCTATTTCGCTCTCAGCATCGTCGCAAAGTAATAAATAAAAGGTTAGAGAACAGAGTTAAATATGAAAGGGAAAATCAGTGATGAGAAAGTAATTAATAAAGATTGGAGATACGTGTCTGCTACGATAAAGGTAACTTACATGCGGAAGATATGGTGAATAAACAATTGAATGATCCTGAAGTAGGACTGAAAACAGGCGGAGAAATTAGCAATTCACTTTCGATTGCTGGTAACCAAGTGATAGACAGCCAATTTCCTGAAGAACTACGGTTATAGCTCACCGTGTAACATTATCATTATTGCATATCCATTGGAATTACCAGCTGAAAAAAATAATAAGATATCCTATCATTTGGAGAACTGGGATAAATATAACATGTATGAATAAGAATGTATTATGTACAGTAAGTGAAGCTAAGCATGTATTAGGCAGTGGTATAAAGACAATGGGTTCATTTGGAATGGCATAAGAAAAGAATGTAAACAGCAAATGAGCGTGATCAAATGTGGCGAAGTGGACGTCAAAACTCTGAATAAAGACATTCAAAATATTTTTACATGAAGGACGGTATTTCGCGGTCGCGTAACAAGGTCCTTGAGGTAGGACAATAAGCACAGAAAAGAGGGTATTGATATTAGATTTGGATGAGGAAAGAATGTTCATTTACAGAATCGCGAACCAGCAGCAATATTCCCAAGTAGAGTCATTCGGTGGTGAGCAAACAGGAATAGGAAAAATAATTTCTTCGGCCCAGATGTGTTTGCTTCGGAGAATGTAAGCAGGAAAGATGAACTGCATCATATTAGCTGAGGAGGATGAAGAAAGATGTAAGAAGAAGTACATCGGAAGCAGATTGAAGGCAGACTTCTGAGGACTGGGATAGAAGATAAAAATTGGGCACGATGGGGAGAAGACGGGAGATAATAATAAAGTGATAAAGCATGAGGGAAAAAATATGTGAAATAGTTAAAAGTTTGAAATGGAATGCCTCAATCCCAGCGACGCTAGAGCATGGGATCTGCCCATCATACCCGCCACACCTGGGAAAACTCTCCTGATTACACCCGAAAATGAATTAAAAAGGAGGTTGATCAATTCGCTAATAAAATTTAAAGCACGATAACTCTTAGGTAATAGGAATGGATATAATATACCGACGGGATCCAGATTCATTAGGGGCAGATTAGGAAGAAAATGCCTTAGAACCTACCATTAATGTTAGAGCGATTATGACAAAGAGCAATGATTGAGCAGTACAGTGCAGTAGCCTCAAGCTGGATTGGGGAAAGGGCAATAACCCTCGGTGACGTTCATGTGGATATTAGGCTAAGACTGGGTGCCTATGAGACTCATCATTTATCAAATAGTGTATACAAAGTAGCAAATTACCCCGAGGAGAGATCTAAAAGAGTGCAACGGGGACATGATACCTTAAACGAAGGAAAAAAGAAGCAATAAGGTATAGATACAAAGAGCTTCCCGATTTGGTAGTGTTCAGCAATTTCATTTTGAGAGTGTGAGTGTAGAAAAATATTCTTAGTGCAATTTTTTCACATCTACTATCTCCACTGTTTAAGATGTCAGACCTGGTCACTTGGAGGGCGGCTAGAAATAAAACCCCAAAACCATACATTAAATCACGTGTTCGATATCTTGGCACTTAAAGCTGAGAATGACAGAGTCATGTCGTCACATGAGATTATCAGATCAGAGTTCAAGCAATGGATTTAATAGCAGCTTCCAGCGTTAGTCTTTCAAGAATATCAACCTCCACATAATACTTGCCGCAATGGAGACAACGAAAGTTAAAATTTAATTGAACGAAAGTTTTGCCAGTTCACAGCTAATGATAAAAGCGGAGTAATATATTGCACTAAAGAACTCCTATAGCATGTTAAAGTATGAGTTAATTGTTTAATTTACATTAACTACACGTTAACTAATTAGGATTTACTACACGAACAGTTTGAGTACACAAAATACTGTTGGGAGCTCCGCGGTGGAACTCTCTTTTGCACCATAAATTTGGCTGCGCTCACTCCAGCCAATGTCAGCATTCAAAATCTTGTACGTTTACAATACCTGTCTGCCTACTGTTTTATTTATAGCCTTGAGATGTCTGACCGCACCACCTTAACCTTTCCCTAAAATCCCTCTCCCGGTTCCCCATCTCCATTCCTCTCTCCCTTTCAAGTTTGTGGCAGGAGGAAGACGCCGACATTTCCTTGAGGCCACATAAAATTCTAAAACTTTATCTCGCTTCGCAGTATATTGGCTCGAAATTCATAAAAGCATTAATAAGTCCGTGAACCTAATTCCCCCACGAGAGACCCACGAAACTTCTTCCCATTCCGCGACACACTGGGCCTAAACTAGGCAATAAATCATTCATTGTCACGGCTTACCGCTCTTAGGATACAATCCTTCAGCTCTCTCATACAGCGCCTCCGTGCAATTTCCATTCTTTATTGGTAGAAGCAGCCCGTAAGGATAGTTTCAAACACCGATGCCACTACGCTACCTCCCGTGAAAAAGAGGTCATCAACCATCATTGCGGGCTAACCATCTTTCCTTCCCAGCGAGGTTCAAGGGAAAAGCTTGACAAAGTTTTCCAGGAAAGCCAAGCAGGATATTTTTAACTACTGAACAATGCAAAGTATAAGGATAATTTTAATCCCTTTTAAAACACTTTGCACCTGATATTTTTCACTAGAAATTTTACTGACAGTTGTTTAATTTTTGGATGGCAACAATGAAGACAAATATTTCATTGCAATGGAAACAATCATTCATCCAATCTCATTATTCATTGCATGCGTATGTTAATTTCACAAGAATAGCGTTTGTGGTCAAAGAATGAGAGAGAACGACGAGAACATGGAAACTGGGGTCTATTTCGGGCCAAAAACACCATTCGAGGGACAAATTGAAAAAGGGGATTAAAATAAAACGTAAATCATGACAAGAACAAAGATTAATGATGAGTCCAGCGAAATGACCGTAAGGAAAATTTGACCCGTGGCTGCAATTTCACATGCTCGCCAAGTTCATTAATAAATGATTCAGATTTGTTGAGGGCATTATTTTTCAGTTAATAATCACAGCCATCTGATTAAAACATTCATGAAATTCCAAATAAAATACTGATACCAAATTAAGCCTCGAGTGTAAATTTGTGATCCCCTTTAAAATTTCCAAGATATAACCCAACGTATATTTCTTATCCACGGAATTATATAGATGTTTAACCAATCCAGATAACCAACCGCATGTATAAGAATGTACTTTTGACAATATGCAGAGTGAAAAATGTATATTGGGCTTTTATAGCCTTCCCGGGCACGGCTGAAAAGGATACGCAATGGCCCAAATTCGTGCAGAGGAATTCATCCCTATGCCTGGTGAAATATCCAGCAAGTCTCCCTCCACATCCATGGAGTTGTGAGTTCATCGCTGGCGCAGCATGATCGAAAATTCCTTTCGCGGATTTCTACTCCGGAAGGAACGTTCTCTTCTTCCCTAAGGCGCGGTCTCAGAGCTCTCTCCAAATCCAATCTTAGACTAGCACACCCACAAGTGTACATGGATTTGGCATCTCTCCGAAAAATCATTTCCATAATTCCTGCAGCGTTCGAGGAATATTTCTAGCGATCGTCTATGGATATGGGTACACGTCATCGTTCGCTCGTCTGAATGATCTTCCAGTAATACCATTCCGTTTTAGATCCACAGTTGCAAAAAATTTTGTATGCTTGATACATTTTATCCTAGTTTCTTTCCTTAGAGATCGATAGTGCGATAGCGCTACATACATTTATGAACTGATTATAGCAGTAATTAGTAGGCAGAAAACAATTTATTAACCAGAGCTCGTTTGATATGCCACGCACGAAATTATAACAGCAAATATGCAAAGGTAGTGTAACGCGAAGACGGATCCATTAACACGGGGTAGAATAAAAATGCAAAAGTGTACAGAACCAATGTAGGTACAAATTAATGGAGACAATATATAAAGACATGATTTATGCATTAAGCATACATTTTCCCGAATAAATTAAATAAAACGACGGTAATAATGACTAAAATTGATTACACGAATTTCTGTACAGAGGGAAAATCATATTTCCCGATATACTGTGACGACATTACCTTATGCAAGCAAATCTGGCAATGGAGCTAAAATTTGCAGTATGTAATGCAAAGAGTGTGATAATTGGCCCTGAGAAGAAAAAAATCACGAATGCTAAAATAAATAGCGTTTCAATCATAATTTGTCTTTCACGTTACCAAAATATCGACCTGACACAGAGAGTTTGGAAGCTATAACTCTCAGATTTTAGTGAATACTCCATTTCATGCATCGATAAAAAGATCCAAATTTTAGGTTAGTCACACTGCAATCAGTAGCGTATCCGTTTGATTGAAAAAAATCCATTTTTGAGTTACCAAGATGTTTAGAGCCCCTAGATCTGCGATGCGTTTGAGAAAATATATGTATTCCTATACAAATAATCGTATACGCAAAACTAATAAGTCACTAATACACAATTTAAAAAAAAAAACTCACATGTGAGTGTCCTTTTTTTTTCGTGTCTATGTTTTTATTTATTGTGTACTAGTGACTTATTCCTCGTTCGTCGAGTGCCTACACATTAGCTCCAATGAGCGTTTATTGACTGCGTTTTACATACATAATAGTAAATACCTTTACTAGAAGAGAATGGTCCAATTGGTACGTCTAATGGTCTAATCACGTACGTACACCAACGTACCTGGAAAAGAGGAAATAATCAGTGTTAATAAAAATATATTTTTAGATACATGCTATTTAAAAGAATTCTAGAACAAAAATATATTACATATTTGTTTGCAGTCTACACACATTTATGAACTGATTATAGCAGTAATTAGTAGGCAGAAAACAATTTATTAACCAGAGCTCGTTTGATATGCCACGCAAGGAATTATAACAGAAAATATGCGAAGGTAGTGCTACGCGAAGACGGATCCATTAACACGCGGAACAGCATTAGTCATGACGTGAGCAATATGCACTGTAAAAAGTTGATCTGATTTTCAGTGCGATCTGAATTTAAGCGCTGTCTGGTTGTAAGGCAGGAACACGGATTTAAGGTACGGAAGAGGCAGGAACATGGATGGTTGGTACAGGAGCAGTTAGGCAGGAAGCAGAGGGAGCAGGATTCTGGATGGTTTGATTTTCAGTCGTTCACCTGCCTTATTTTTAGACAAGATATTACTGCTGAAATTCAACATACCCTGTCTTAAAATTGTTGCATCTGAAATTCAGGTCGCTTTTGTACCTTAAAATCAGATCTACTTTTTACAGTGTGAGAACGATCCCTCAGATGAAGGAAAATTCACGTGTAAGGGAAGCTAAAATACTACGGTGCCCATACAAAGGTTGGGTGCCACCTTAACTCGTCAAACGTATCCCAACGCAGTTACGCGCAATTAAAACATTAACTTAATATTTAACCTTAATGTTGCATTTTGGCCTCCCTAGGTAGATAGTTTTCTGGATTATGTTATAGATGAATCTTGCTGTCTGAGAACTAAAGAAATTGGCAAACTATAAACGCAAAGTTGATTGATCGAAATAAACCGAGTTATTTACTTATCAAAGGCCAAAATGCCACGATAAAGTAATTAAGGGATTGCATAGTAGCAGATAAGAGCTAGAGGTTAACAAAAATGATGCGTGAAAATAGTTAATGCTAACAATAATGCCGAAAATGAAATAAAAAAGCATAAGTGAAAATTAATGAATAACATATATGAATCCACCAATTATTACTACCTCATAAGTTACATTACTATTTCAAATATTACTGGGTTCAGACTAGATGTAGAAAAATAAAAAGTATACATATGGGAGACTAAGGGCTAAGAATCCAAAGAGCAAGTCGTTTTCAGAGGTTAAAGGCGTTTTCCAGCACGGAGTAAGCTCATACTTCACCAGAGTTTTCAGAGTACTCACAGAAAATAATTGCATAAAAATTCAACTAGAAAAGCTTCGTGAATGTTTTCTAGATAAATATTTAATATTAATTTTAGAGTTTGATTCGTGCAACAACCCTAGGTTTCCATTTTTTAGTAACTGAAGAAATTGATAACGGTATCACCAAGGTATTTCAAAATCGACACAAGCTTGGTTTTTAATATCGATTCAGCACGAAATTCAGATGTATCACCAGTAAAAATGAGTCGAGTACTAAGAATGAAGGAAAGAAACAAATAAATACCGGCACATCAATTGATAATCTCAGGCAGAGTTTATAATCGACCACGGTACTAGAAAATCGAAAAACTGAAATTTTGTTGCTGGGTCTGAGAGAAACGGAACTTGCTCTGCAGCAACTCTAGGAAGCTAAATTAAAATTCTTGAAGAATATAAGGGCACTTTATATTCAAAACATCAATATAAAGCATTCTTTAATCTCTTATTACTGTCACACAGACACAGACCTTGCAATTGATTTACTCAATGAACAAGTTTCAGACAAAAAACGTCATAGGTCCCTTTCATTGTGTACTCAAAAACATTTAATCAAATATTCAGAAGGGACGAGGCCATTAAAATTCCGAAGTAGTGTTTACGGCATTACCTACTAATATGAAAATTATAATCAATATAAAGCATTACTCATATGCTTCAAATTATTCTAAGAGCTAACAGTTAATATAATAACTTATTAGTTAAAAACGTATCGCTATGCAAGTTATTTTGATGCTCAGTCTGCGTCATATTACGAACATTCAAACGATATAAAGATACCGATTGAAACATAAAGAAATGCATAAATGGAAATGGTTGCATATATATGAAAAACAATCAACAGTATTATCGCATACCTTTACACGACCGGCAACGGAGTAGTGCTCATGAGATTCGGTTCGGTGCCGTGATTTGTATGTTGACGTTTTATCACGAAAGCCTGTTAGACTAGATTCTAAACTTCCAATTCGATGCATTTCTTATAAATGAAGTTTTCTGAACTGATATTTCGCACACTAATCGCGGCTTGTTTGAAACTGTCCTACCCATCAAGCATGACTATCGAGGTTTATCTCCTGCTATTAAAGAGAAAACGTAAACCTCTGATTGTGAACTGTATGGCCAATACACAGATCCACGCACTGAATCACCGTTAAACAAGCCAAATCTTGAGACGAAAGTATGACCCGAGGAACGAATGATTTATGGCTTAGCAAATTTCAAGAGCCTATACCAATTGCTTTCGCACGTTGGGAGCGAAGTGTGAGGATCATCATATAGACCGACGACCAACAGAAGCATCCCCAAGCCAGGAACAGGTAGACTGTCTCCTTACCACTTCCACGGTAAATTTGGACACAAAAGGACTGGATACGAACGATTTATAGCATTTAATAACAATAAAATGGCACTTCCACTTCCCCAGCCCCCTCCACTGTTTTTTTTGGCAAGCCCATGAAACGAAATCCCTTAGCTCATACCCTTGTCTTCCTTCCTCCGGTCCACAATGCCTTACAGATTTTTTTTCCAAATTTCCACTCCCGCCTCAGATTCCCTTTCTTCGAGAAAACCATTCATCTAAGCATCTATGAGGAGAATAAGTGGACAGAGAAAGGAACGATAAAATTATATCTTACACTACCAAACATATATATAAAAGACGTCCTATCGAGGTGAGTTGATAGAAAGAAGAAGGATATAAAATATGGCAGCAGAAAGGAGAGAGGAGAAAACGTTTTATCATCTAACCAAAAGATGTTTCCATTGGAGGTAAAATTTTTCCCGACCAAATTAATTATTCTTTTCCATTTGTAAGAGTGCTCGACCACGGAAAGAAATGCGGGGTAGGTAGAGCCGCAACGTTAGTTTTACGACGAGAGGATTTCAACCTTCAAATTCCGAGGTTGCAGGGTTTCGAGAGAAAGGTGACGAATGGACGACCCAGTCTCTCCTGTGGCGAAGAAGAAGAGGGCGGAAACGGACGCATGGACATGGCAGAAGGGTGGGAAATAGAGGGGTCCCTGAAAAATACTTCTCAGAGTGCTGGTGAGGTATTGAGGATGATTTTACAGAGGGAGTAAAACGAGCTTGAACTCGTTTGGACCCCAAGGTTAGTGAAGAAGGATGTAATATCATTCACTACGAGAGTTCTACCAGTTGAGGTATGCCTTAATGGACATAAAACTCTTAACCCCGGCTCCAATTTTCTATATCTATATCTACGACATACCCTGAAAGCCACCTCGAGGGTGTGTGGAGTTTCATACAATGTCCCTCGATAGTTTCTCATGCCTCCTATCTTCCATCATTATGTCCAAACTTCCGGTTATCTTCCTCGTTCTAAATCAATTACCAAACATTATTTCTTCCATCGCGTCCTTCAAAACATCCTTTCCCTTCGAAATCTGCTCAATACTATCCTCTTCATTTTTTTCTTCACACCCACATCTCAAAAGCCTTACCTTTTTCGTTAATTTCGATGTTTCCGCAACATGCAATTTCTTATTAGACTTTTTACAAGTCTTTTCTTTACGTCCCTAGCCAACAACCCTATCTTAATTCCCTGCTGGGAGGAGGGTTCGATGAGAAAGGAAATTCCTCGGGTACATTACAAAGAAGGGGAAAGTGACCTTTTGATTGATGGCACCTACTTTACGTGCAGAGAATATACTAGAATCAGTAGCAGCAACAACGAATTTTTAAATGTGTACTATTCACACAATTGAATGGCATGAGATCGCAAATGAAGCAAATTGTAAAACGTTGTAATAATACCGGGATACAGCTATTGGTTGGCTTCAATATCACAAGTGGTGGGTCCGCGAAAGCAGTGGGGTTGGAGAGAAGTCCATTTTGGGATCCAAGACCTTGGCATGAAGCCCGTAGTAATGCGTGAATATATTTTAATCCATTGGTCGTTGAACCTTTATTCACACCTTACGCTTGGTTACGGAATCTTTAGGCACACTAAAGGGCAGGATGGCAATAAATCGTCCAACTACCCAGCCCAGAATATTGATTTTCATAACTCTTGTGGAGGATTCCTCAGTGAGTGTTCGTCTAGAAATAGAGTTTCACTTCGATATTCCAGCCATTTGAAGGCCGATGTTAACATATGTTAGATTGTAGAGCCGGTATTTAACAGGGAGTAGGTACTAGATATAAAGTCATACATTGACTTTTTCAAACAATTTTTTCACTGTGATAATATGCTAAAACTCATTGAAAGAGAGAAATTAAGTCCGTTAGTATGGGAAAGAATCAAAGATGTTTTGAAAAGTTCCTGAATATGACAACCACGATTAACATAAATATGGTACATCTCTTACTGCGAAAATAGCATTTACGGATTTTAGCAGAATAATAAGGCAAAAATTGGGCTTAGAGTTCGTTTCTACATCATATTTGAGAGTATTCATCATTTTCCAAATAAATTCCACAGAGGATATTCATAAGCCTCGTATTGAAGGCATATTCCAAAAGTGCTCATTTGCTGGTACTTTTCCTACTATGCTGGTATTTTTTTACTGTGAAAATAGCTTTTACTATTTTTAGCAGAATAAGAGACCAAAAATCTGGTTCAGATTTTGTGTCTGTATCATATTTGAGAGGATTTGCGGTTTCCAAATAACTACCACAAGGGATATTCATAAGCCTCGTACTGAAGGCATTTTCCAAAAGTTTTTATTTTAAGAATGAAAAATATAGTCACGGTCCAGTTCTAAAGTACCTCAGCTGACAGCATTCACATCTTCAATTATTATCCCTTTTAGGAATTTGTCCCTAGAAGTAAGATCGAATATATTTCGGCATTATCAGTTAAACCGAAGTTACCGGTAGTCGTTCGCTGATCAAGTATCACAGAATATTTTTGGAGTTGAGTCCCAAAAGAAGGATTGACCATAAATGTTGTAACAACATCCACACGTGATAGAAAATAAAAGAGTATTTTATCAAGTTTATAGAATCTATGCATCCACCTTGAGTTCATGAGTAAAAATCAATACCGAGTTTGGAATAAAACTTAAAAATCTAGGATTACGAAAATATCTGTAGCAAAAATTAAGCAAGGATAGTAAGGATAAAACAACCTGCAGCACTCATGTTTAATAATATGTAAGTGAAAAATGTAGGCAGCCAAAATGAGCTATAACTAATTACGACGAATAAAGATGCAAATATTTACACTGTCCTGAGCATTCGTTTTGCATGCTTAGTTTTGGACAGTTACATGCATGCAAGAGTGCCGATCATATAAGAACCCATGATATCTGGTTGTTCATGATATACAACACCTCAAAATGACATCAAATGAAAGAGTCGATGACTGCATGATTTAAAAAAAGACGAGGAAATTCTATCTGAACGGCAAAAAAGATGATTTTGTCGTGTAAAAGAAGAATTTGGAATTCTTGTGATTGATACGTTTATGGCATGTGCCAAAATGAACGCATTCCATAAAAATAACTTTTTGGTTTAATATCATGAGAATAGGCATTCAATAGTGTCGTGTTCAAGTATGAGCTTATTAAATTATGTCATGCTTACTGCAATTAATAGCTTTAGACTTCTGGACAGCACTAAATATATTCTACACCATTAAATGTGTTTGATCCACAGCTAAATAGACAGGTTTAATCCACACACGTCTGGATTATTAACATATGTAATAGAATAATGCTGATATGATTAAATACAGGGTGTATTTGAAGTTTAAATTCTACACCACATGAACTGTGCCTTATATCATTCACAGAGACACCTTCCTTGAGGAGGAAAAAAGCGGAAGAGCAACCTAAATGAGTCACAAAATCATAAACTGGAAAAAAATAAAGTGGAAATCTTCCTAAAACCGACAGTGGGAATCAGGGTAGTCACTCCTCGAAAAATAAGCGCTAGTCGTATATTTCAATTTAAAATAGGTATCCCGTTCCCGATTCCAGTACGGGATACCTAGTATAACGATAATATTGTAGCGTGCGAAATAGATGTTGAAAAACACCTATACAGAATCTGCGGAAGCTACCTCTTTCACCTTAACACCACTAGGTTACAAATAGTAGAGCCAGGTACCATCGAAGAATATGGTAGGTTGTCATTAAACAGAAGTTAAGTAAATACACATTGGGGAAGGAAACAATGAGAAAAGGTTTATTCACTGAAGTATTACCGATGCGCTTAATTTAAATGTATTGCAGAGAAAAATTCCCTTTGACTACTACTATTAAGTTGAATACGTGGTTTTTGACGAAGCTTCTAGTTTTTAGAAAATATGTATAAAGTGCTGATTTCTAGGCTTAAAAATCAATCGACATTGTGTATTGATAAACAAGTCAGGAAATGAACATGAAGGGAAATAAATCACACCCTATTGTTTTCTTCACGGAAAATGATCAGAAATTCCCATTCGTTGAGCGAAATTAAATGAGAAAGTCAGTAACTCATTTTTTATTATCCTAAGGTCACCAATTATCAAATAAATGAGTTTAAGTCAGAGTAGGAACTTGGGCGACATCTAGCACAGGGTTGTTTACATCAGAAGTACAAGCTTCAGAATTATAAAACTGTGATATATGCCACACTAACCAACGACATGTTAAAACGCCAAGTGAGGATTCAAAATTAATAAGTCGAGAAAGAGTATAAATTATAAAGAGTAAAGAGTATAAAGAGTCGAGAAAGATAACAACGTAAGGATAATATCAAAGAGCTTTTTAGAAATTATACAGATACGCAGATTTTAGGGATTAGGAGGCAAAAGGGAGGAAACAAAGAAAAATATATTTCCAGAGGAAGTTAAATCGGAAAATTTTACATCGATCACACCAAATTCGGCTCACCAAAGCTTGAGTGGCGTCCGAAATTTTGCTTTGGAGGGAGGAATAACAGGATTTAAATTTAATTTGATGAATGACAGTGATGCATGGAATTAATTTTATTTGCCTTATTAAATTATTTACTACATATTTCAGCCAAGAGAATGAATGTGCATGAAATTGAAACGAATGAGTTTTTCGAGGTGCTAAAAATAAAAATGAATGCGCCAATATAATCCAATGTAGGGAAAAATGATAACGATAACATTTCGCGCCTCCATTATGGCCATGCTGGAAAAATAAAATAAAAAGGCGAACTCATGAGTAATTAAGAGCTATAAAACAGTTTATATGCGTCATAAAACCAAAACATTAACCTTTTCACGAAACAGTATTGATGAAACGGAACCAACAGTAAACAACACCGGCATATAAACTAATACCTCATTCTCGACTTGAAGGGTAACTAATCCAAGGACAAATCATTTGTAAATCGGGTTACCCCTTGGATTACAAGTGTAAAATCTATTTATCACTTTAAGCTAAATATAGATATCATTTCTGCATCCAATTCTCTACGGGAGAAAATGAAGGATATTTGGGGATCGTGTTTGGAGTGGAGTATAGTATTGGCTTCCTATCACTAGGGCCTGGATTGGAACCCGGTAGTGGATTTTTCATTAGTACGAGCCCTACACGAATGCTTTGTGAAGGGTACTTCGAGTGCAATGCTGTATCCGTTGTATGGGACATTGAACCGCGGACCCTTTGGTGACTTTCGTTATGAACCGGCAAATGCCGAGGTTCTATGCGTCCGATGAATTTCCTGAAACATCCTACCCCTACCCAATTACCCACCTACATTAAATGGCGCAAATTACTCAGTTGCTGGTCACCTACTCCAATTGAAAATACAACATCAAGGAGAGTTAAAAGAGTATACCGTTAAAGGCCTCTTTTCTGCCCGTCTACGAAGCTATCAGCATTTAAAACTAATCGGATAAACATGTCCGAAATATCGAATTTACCGACGTCGACATCAGCCATCATCACCAACCTCCTCCTCCTCAACCCTCTTTATTGGACGGGGGACATCCATCGTTTACGTATCGGGAGCACCCAGTCGTTCGCAGGGGAGAGGAGGGATGAGAGAGTGGGGAGACGATGGGTTTAAAAGAGTTCGTGTTGGGGAAGCGGGGTGGAAGCAATAAAGAGAGGGGGAGTGGAGGGGAAAGGTTAAACGGACGATTGGTACGGGAGGGAAGGGTGGGAAATAGGGATGCTGCAGTGGACCCGATCTCAACTCTCCGCGGGGGACACCAAAAGTGCCTCACCACCACCAGAGTACATTTTTCCCCATACCCTCACTGCTAAACGATGACCGAACACAATCGGAGAATCGATTTTCCACTTATCAATCGGAGACTTGTGCTCAGGCCGAGAGGCGAATTCTCCGCGCAGTGCGTAAAATCCCATTCCACGGCGGAAATCGAGCGGATGGTCCCGAGTCTTCCCTACTTCGCACCCAACAACCGAGGTCCCGTCCAACCCACGGCCCCCTCCCAACACTGAAATCCTCCTTGATCCCCCAACATCCCGCGACGTTATACTCACCCGCCCCGACGAGACGAAACATTTGCGCTCCGCGGATAAAATGCGTAGGAGGGAAACGATTCCGAGTTGCAACCATTCTACCCCTTATCACTTTTCCCTACCTTCCCAACGGGCGCTACCGCCAACCTACATAAGGGTCACGTTGGCGCTCGCGGGCAGGCAACGGCTGAAGAAAAATCCATCCCTTGCGGCACCGTCATTATATTTCTCCCGCTCCGGGAATATGCTCGGCTCATTTTTTTTAATTGAACGGGCGTCTCATTACGGGAGTCCACAGAACCGTGACGAGTCGATAGGTATATTTCCATCGGCCACGGATACCGTGGCGCGCGCGCCAGCGGTAAATAGACATATTTTCGACGGCTTTGATGAATTAGCCCGGGGAATTGTGAGTGATGTACGTGACTTTTCGTCCAGCTAATTTTGCCCATAATTCACATGTTATATTCAGCCATACGCTGCGGAATATTTTTGATAATTACCTTGGAATCATAACAAGCTTCAAGAGATGAAATGAGCGAGACGGAGTGACTAGCGCGACTTCCAAGCGCAAGGATATAGAGTCAAGCCATGTCTTCACCAACGATACTCACGGGAGAATGAAGCAGAGGTATATAAATTCGGCTCACATGAGAAGAATTTTCCTATTACATCCGGCAATACTTTAGACTGAAGATCACAAGGTCCTTAGAATCCTTAGAATCCAAGAACATACTACTGTCATTCATTTTCTCTAAATGAATATGTAACGAGATACATATCTTTCTCAATTTTGGCAATTTATAATTAATTCCTTTATTTTAATATTCATTAAATGTTCCCATTGTAAAATATAGATGCAATATCGTTACGGAAAACCGACGAAAAAGAGTAATTACTAATTACCTGTCAACAGCCTTAAAAACAACGTAAATAATGAGTATTGTCAATGATATTTAGGTCTATTAAGAATCAAAGATTTTAGTGAGATATCTTTAATCACTGACCAGTCAAGGACAAACAATAATACTTGAACTGAATTTAAAAACTTTTATACTTACTTCAGGCCGGTGAAATTCATTGCAATACCTACAAAATCATCAGCATAACGCAACACAGTTCAGTCGAGGACATTTCTAAATATAAAGACTTTGATATCTTGGAAAGTAAAGGACATTTGCACTGCCACCACAGTGAAGAAAAGAACATTGCTAGAAAGAAGTGAAAATCCGTAAGAGCCGATGAAGAAACTGGGTATGCAGAAAAGGGATGGAGTGCTGTTGAATTGCTCATAAACGCCATTACTCTCTAACGCGGAGGAATCAGGGAGGGATACCTTAGAGAAGTTTGATTTAGGTTTCATAGATGAGAGTATATTAAACAAGATGAGTGAAGAACCAATTACCAGTTATCAACACTTCCTTTGGGTTGAAATCATTATTAAATGCACCGCAGAGGAGCTAAATTGTGAGGGTAAGATATATAGAGAGTGGGAAAGAGTACTTTCTTTTTTGGTTGATCTGTAATTGGGATTCTTATAACTGAACATAAATGTAAAGAGATATATCAAAGAGAACGTATATGTCAAATGGCTTCGGGACTTGGAATCTAGTGATTAAGGTAGAGAATATATATCGGGAGGGTTTTAAGATGAGAGTGCTAGGTTGGAAGAAGAAGTTAGGATGAAGAAAAAAATGAAAGATGGGAGTGATTATGAATGGCATGGAATGGTGGGAAGATAGGAAGACGATAAAAGCATTCTGGATGTATTTAAGAGGACAGAATTATGCTTCATAGATGGAGAAATTATAGGGCAGACCCGTAGAACAAAAGATACGAAGTGGAGTACGAGTATTTCCTTAATCATTCCCCAACTGATAGAATTATTATCATTAGCGATTTAGGAGGTTTTCAATGAACACTTAATTATTGTCACGACCTCTATTTTTTATATAGTACTATTTTTTACACAATTCTTTAGATCCGCACACTTCCTGTCGCTTATGATCTTATCCAAACTGTTTATTCTTCCTTTACATCCACCCTCTTTCCAGCATCCTCCAGAATTAAATTTTAAAGCCACATATTCGTGAAAAGACAAAATAGCAAAAAGAAGAAAATCAATTGATACTTCCACTTGTTTACTCACAAGAAACGACCGGGTTCAGGTACATACATCCAAGGTTTGTCCGAATAGTTCACCTGAAGATGCCGTAACGGCCAAAACCGGTCATTTTCCGTGATTAAGGGAGAGGAAGTCACTAATTAATTCCATAATCATTAACTATCTTTCTCTCCATCGAATCCTTCAAAACAGCACTACAACTTATTTCAACTATTCCCTTTAGCTTCTACGCATTTTCTCAACCAGCCTTTCTTTCGCTACCATCTCTAGCCCTTTCTCGTTCATCTTCCTTACCATCTTCCACCCCGCCCCCTTCCACTCTTCATAATTCTCCGTTTTCACACACAAAAAACCCTCCCTCATATGATTCAAAACACCCTCATATTTTTTTTACTATTCCCTTCAAACTCTCTACTACCGCCTAATATAATAGGTACCGTATTTTCAGCATAACAGACTTTCTCATTCTCCTACAGTTAAATAAAAAAGAAAAGCGTGTAGTAGAGTAACTAGAGCAACCGCGAAGGCGGTCGTGGTAAGCGCATCACGGGCTTAACAATTGCTCAATAACAACAAGATCACAACGGTTACCGGCGCTCCGATGTACGCAGCGGCGCTCGCAATAAGCGCGCTCTCTCGTCCGAATAGAGATGGGGAAATTCACGGAACTCGGCTCAAAGTTTACCAAAGGCGCATCCGGCTAAAACTCCCGAAAATACGCCTTGATTGATTGCAAATGAGTAAGCGTGGAGATGGGCGCTGAGATCCAGGCTCGCAGGGATCGGAAATAACGTTCTGCCCATCAGGATTCCCCGGCATATCTAGATAAGTCCCCACGCGACAGCATTTGCCATAAATCTTAATTTGACCAGATTCAACAGTGCACTCCCCTTAATTTCATGAGGAACATCCTCCGGTAAGGTTTTCGTTGAAGACGGCAAAAGATATCCAAAGAATAATTGAGAACCCGTGGTTAGCTGAAGACGACAAAAGAGATGAAAGACATCAAGAGTCTGTCAATTAATGCAAATTTATGAGGGATATTAAGTCAATTCCATTTCGATACAGATTTATGAAATGCCACAAAAAAATCAAAACCGACTCAATTCAGGAAAGCTCAAAGGACCAACTCCTCCCGATTGAATATTTTGATTTTCTTCTTTCATTTCCTCGTCTCCTGCACTTAAGTTATCTAGATAATGAGCCACATAGCACTTTTCACGATTGCCACCCTTTGTTTCTTCGCTTATCTGATGCGAAATATTTACACCGCCATGTATGAGAGCCAAACTTACTGTAAATCACTCCAGAGGCGTCGAAAGTGGGGGGGGGGGGGGGGGAAGGGGGCCATTCGCCCCCCCCCCCCCAAATTTACCCCGGGCCCTTGAGAAATGAGTCTTCATTAATAAAAATTAAATTTCAATTGTTTCCAGCTTGTCTTTTCCCTTCTGAAACATATTCTACCTCCTTTATATGCACTTTTAGCGGAATTCTAGTCTCTACCCCCTCCTATCCGCAAAAAAATGGGGGTCCTTTTCATTGGAGCCGGGCCCTTTTCAAGTTTGGCCCCTACCAGCGAAAATAGTTCCGACGCCCCTGAATCACTCTCTTAAAACTATGCTCCCACTTAAAGAAGTCTTTCAGTAAATCTAGGTCAGGTGATCGTTTTGTCCCACCGGAGCTGTTGTGATCGTTTTGTCCTACCAGAGCTGTTGTGATCGTTTTGTCCCTCCAGAGCTGTTACCAACTGTTGATGAAAGTGAAACTATTGAGAAAATTAATGATAGAGTTTTGTGTAACAACCCAGTTGAAAATGTAATCATGAATACGGTTGAAAATCCTTGTAAAAAGGAGTTGACTCCAAGGACTCAACCCAACTGTGGTACAGTCAATCCCACGGTCACTACGTACGGCAGAATTGTAAAGAAATCTGTAAGATTTTAATGTACATTTTGTATCAATTTCACCTGTAAAATTCTGGTGTTCATATTGTATCAATCTCAAAGGGTAGGTGTTTCATGTTTCATGAGTCTGACTAGCAACCTACTGTTTGTTTATATGAGAGAAGTTTATGGATGTGTTAAATAAGATAGTTATCAAGCTGGATTAAAGAGTGCAATTCTGACACTGAATAAAGTATTTAATTTTAGATTACTCAAGATGAATCCATCCACATTAAGACAAAAAGAATGGCAAAACAGCCAACCTCCTCTTTGCCAACCTATATTTCTTCGCTTATCTGATGCGAAATATTTACACCGCCATGTATGAAAGCCACATTCATTGTCAGTCACTCTCTTCAAACTATGTTCCTACCCTATTCTTCTAATCAATTAGATTACAAAGAGAATAGAATTGTGCATGAAATCATTACCATAAGCAACTTTAGACGTAAACGCTAGAAGGATAAGGAGTGAAGAGGACAACCTCAATGGTTCGCGACCCGTATTACCGATACTCAACCAATGCAGAATGCAGGTGGGTTTCAGATGCACCAGAAACACACTAAAAACATTGCAAATTATCCATGACAGTTTTCATCCAGAATATTTCTTTACTCACAATCTTCTTCACAAGACTACCCATTAAGTCTCTTCTCCAGCTATCAATGGCTCATTAAATTACCTCGTTATACGTAGCAAAACTCAATATTTCCTCTAGCCGTTTGTCCTGGCTTTTGCGAATTTCTTCGAAGAATTTTATTTCTTCCTCCACTCTCGTTAGTGTATCATTCTTATATTCTCTTTTTAATTAACGCCCAAAGTTTTCTTCACCAGGAGCATCAAGATATCACCAGGAGCATCAAGTAATCTTAGGCTTTTACATACCTCGTATATCTATCTTAAGATTTATGTCTTTTCTACAAGCATTCATATTTTTCCCATTTTGCAAGTTCATCCCCCTAGGCAAACGTATCTTGAAATATAATTTGACGTCTTCATGAGACTATTCGTGAAATACCTCACCTCCAAAGCATGTTAAGGCGTGGGTATCTTAACTCCTTTTATTGAGAATATCACATATTTATAAATAACCGAGATCTTATTTACTCCCAAATTTAACATCGTGCTCCTCCACCACCTTCATTTACACATATTGTGATTATCATTTAAAAAGTGCAGATAATTATGGCAAAGGAAAATAAAACACATCTACGTAAATAATCAGAAAAATACTTAAAAATTAAATCAGTTAGTTTTCCAGTCAGTGCCAGGCAGGCTATAGTGACAAATAAATTAATGTCTTAAGACCGCTTTACACATTAAAATTTTTGTACAAACGCTTGTATAAGGAAATTGTACCGCGTAAAGCGCCAAATTGTGTGAGAGCTCGTGCGAATGTCTGATTGACTGTTTGGAAAATAGAACCTATTCTATTTCCATTCAGACAAGCACAAAATTTCGTTCAGTTTATACAAGAAATTGTATAAACTGAATTTATACAATGAAAAATACAGTTTGTACAAGAAATTGTACAAAGCTTTTGTCGTGTAAAGCGGCCTTTAACCATAAGATATTCCTTTCCTCCTCTTTACAAGGGAAATAAACTAGATGCGCTGGATGAGACTCACTGACGGCCAGAAATACCTTCTTTTGCAGGCAGAATATTGGCATGAAAAGAGATAATAAATCCCGATAGATTCACAAATGCCGGATCATTTTATGAAATAGTCTACTGGCGACAAAAACGAAATATTTGCGACCACATCCACGTTTCATAGGAAGATTATTGTAATCAAATATGTTTGTTAAATGCACACATATAAAAATGCGAATTGATTATTTCAATGGATACTTATTTGCGTCACAGCTAAATGCGATGCGTCATATATTCACCATTCTTTGCTGTCAGATCTAAATACCTTAATGTTATGGAAGCAGTGAACTTTTTACTGTAAATGCTGCCAAGTTAATATTATTTAAGCCTTTCTCCGTCAATGAAGTCAAATACCTATCATAAACAAACCACATTCGAGAAAGCCAAATGAAGCCATTCGCTAATCTTAAGATTTACTGGATGTGGGCTTGTAATTAAAATCGGTCCACTGTGTAGCTGATGCTTCAATCGATTCTCGAAAGGACATACGCCCTTTCACTTTTCGTAGCAAAAACCCATAACCTTTTTTAATTTTATCATCGCACAACATCTGACTTTGCTATAGGGACTGAATTTTTATTCACCGCATACCACATTGGAGTTCACGCATCAATAAATAGAAGACGAGCTAGAAATTCAGGCAAATAGAGATGAGAAATCAGTCCCTTGCTAAGTGATACCATAAAGTACGTTTTTGCTCCTAATCGAAACAAGGAATTTAAAAATTCTGTCATAACTTCAATCCTTCCTACCTTTACCATTCTACATTTCACGTTCTCCGGTAATCACTAGCATTTCCGATGCAGTGAAAAGAAAATTAATAAATGAAATCAAAATGAATTCTACAGGATAAGAGTTTACAGGAGTTAATGCGAAACCTTTCATTGCATGGGGAATGCTCGAACAATGAGCACATCTTAAGTCACTCAATGTGCGGTAGAGAACGGAATTTCGTCCGAATAAATGGAGGTATGTAGCATAATAAAAGAAAATTGTTACCTTTTATCATTTTGTATTTGTACGTAGCCTATACGAAGATATTTGAAGCTATATTACTAATTATCACTGCTGAAGGTGGTAATCCCCATAATTTAATGAACACACATTTCAACATTTAAAGTTGATGTTGAAACATCAATAGATTCTCATGAAAACATCAATGAGAGTGAGTTTTCGTGACTACGCATAATATTGTATGGGGTTTAACCAAGAGGATTGTAATCAGATTCCTTTACAAAGAAGACACTAAACTTGTAGTTAGGTAGTCACTATATAGAGGCTTCTGGTTATAATGTACTGGAGGCGGCATTTTACAGCTTAATTGAGAAGCAAGATTGGCCTTCTTTATATACATACATGCATTGGGGCAAACGGGCTTGCTACTCGCGATACTCATGGATAAAGTGGTTTTTGCATAGGTACTGTAAAGTTGTAATTAGGGAGATGAATAAGAGAATGCATTTCTAAAATTCGTCTAATAAACTGGTAATAGGACAAACGACCGCCAAAATACGCAGTGTCAATAGGTTATTATCGAACCAGTTTTAAGGATTAGCATTAACTCTCAGCGGAATATAATATATTCATACCTCCGCTTAATACCCTTACGAAGATTAAATGACGTGTACTGCGATGGAAATTAAGTACTTGTATTATTTCATTGTTTTTTATGTTTTAATACACATGTCTCCATGAGAGGAATAGAAAACGCAGTATTTTGTGCCGAAGAGGTGGGGCTTATTCCTTCCCAAGCACCCTCATTCTGACTTCATTACCACTTGTAAGGTAACATGCGTATGCCACTTCCAGGTAACCTCCTTGGGCTCAATACCTAAAGTGATGAAAACTTATCTAAATTATATTACGTCTCTTTAGCGGCAATTAAAAAGCTATATCAACGGCAATAATTTCCAAATCTAAGGAAAGTTCCAGACATGTTGCGAAGATAAACGCACTTGGTGGCGACTTTTAACTAAGATCAAAACAGGGTGCTTATAAATAGAGCAGAAATGATGTACACAAAAGAAAGGAAATACGGTCATCGGACGTATAACCTCGAACAGGGACCCACAAACCTTCACCACCTCTGTCACTTCATCTAAGGAACGGGGATTATAATTTTTAAAAGCCTTGCAGGACTATTTGAATGACTAAAAATTTAAGAATCATCACATTTCATGCAACACGACGAAACCGCTCAGCAGCAACACAATTTTCTGACAAGGAAGAACTCATTCTCTTTGCGATTCCAATGTCATCTGCGCAAAAGAAGATGGGCAGTGGAAAATGCACGATACACGATGACGATTCTTTCGCTCGCAAGGTCACTGTCGTCTGACTCGCTCTCCTGCCCAGAGCTATTCCCATTCCCGATCCACCTCTCGTCCTCGTCTGCTCTGCGGAGCGAGCCATACGGGAACTCGCGGATGGGAGGGAGGGACGAAATTGAAGTTTGACGCCACCCGCATTGGCGTGAGACGCCATCTGACGACGATCTCGCAAAAATAGCGGAACTAATGCCTTCGCTCACAGCAGGACGGAACACACTGCCCGCTACTCTCTTTCTCTCTCTCTTTTCAAACCAGCAACCGTTATCCTCGTACCCTGCACAGAGGCAATTTCTTTTTGAGCAGAAACTTTGCAAAGAACTCCGAATGAAACCGAGGGGAGGGAAAACATATATCTCTCCAACGCTGAGACTTTTGTTTTAATCCTACCACCAAAAAACCCGAGTCCAAACTGAAAAAAACTGCCGCCTAGAAACCCTTATGGACTTCTCCTACCCATTGTTTCCTCTCACCATGGAAACCTTACGACCTCCCAGAGGTTCTCGAAATAACTGCCCGGAATTCCGTCTCCCTTTATAACGGAGGAATTGTTTTTACGCCGGTCGACTGCGACCCACCACGTTTGGACAAATCTCCACCCTTTTTCTTTCAACGATACTTCCTCACTCCGCTTGCCGCTCCTTATTTGGTTGGATCTGACCTTATTATGGATGGATCCTCGCCTATAAAACGTAGGAGGAGAAGCTTTGAGAATTTACCCGAGAGGAAAAAGAGTCCCCCCCCAACCTGGAAATATTTGACCGAGGACACTGAAAAGCATAGGCCACTGTACTGTCGATGAGGGAGTTAAAAATATCTACACAAAAGTCAATTACGATAAAACCTGCCTTATTCCGATGCATGCATCATCGTCGCGTCGACAGCGCGAAGAGCCCAGCAAACGACAGCGTCAACAGCCCATGCATACATTCCTAATCCATTTACGAAACGTTTTCATTCGTCGGCGCATGAATCATTCATGGCGAGAGCAAAAGTTGTATATGAATAAAAGAACATCCGTGGCATGCTAAAAATGTTTATTTGTAACACTGTCACAAAAGAATATTCATTTTCAGGATATTACATGCAAAAGAGGTCGGAGAAGAAATAAACGAGGCCTGTAATTATCAAACCTAATGACACGGAACCAAAACTTTAGTGAAAAAATGCGTCCACTCTACATGTTCGAATTTTTCGCACTTACTAAATGTTTCGACAGAAATAAATATTTGGTTCCAAGACTATGCATGCTTGTAGGAAAAAAATATGCAGGTATTCAACAACCTGTTTCCTTTATTTAAACTGAAAAGTTTTCACAGGAGAAACGAGGAGACTATTTCCATTATATTCATAAAATGAGTCCTAAACATAGTTATAAAACAATCGATAATTTATATTAATCATCTTTTGGGGAAGAGGCAGTGTTCTGTATGCAAACGGATTGCATTTTATTTAAAGACATCCCAAGGATTCCCTATCAGATTACATTTAGGTTGTTACAGATTAGAGCACCTTGCATTAAGATCATCAATGCAAGAAGCTATCTGGTTACCATTCTATGCTGGATTGTGGTTTTTGCGCTGATTCGGGCAAGACTATTCCAGAGGAGGCTGAGAATTTATTAAGTGTATTTATTGAGAGCAGTCATCAATGGGTAGAATACATGTTTATTTGATATTTATGGTGAAAAACATCAATTGAGAGTTCTACACTCTGGAAAGAAAACAAATCTCTGTGAAGTGTTCGACTCCTCGGCATAGGTGGAGAGCGTAGATTTAAAATTTACATCCCTATACGTCCATTTCAGACATCAAAGTAAATGTAACAAATATATCGTCCACAGAAAAGTTAACAGGTCGCGGATACCTTCTTAAAACTTCTTCAGAAGCACCTTCAATACGTATTCTTAAATAATCGGCTTCATAAGAATCCGAAACTATTGTTGAATACTGAAAATTTACTCACTTATCACTTTTCCATCTGACGATTGGAGATACATTATCCTGAATAAATCCTATCACGCCAATACAAGTAATCTTGGTTTTCCTCCATTTGTTACCAGAGAATCACTTGCCAGGAAATAAATCAGTGTCCATCGAATTTCTGGCGAAAAAAGCGAGATACTCTGGAAAATGGTAAATACAACGTTATTAATCTCGAATATTACGCTGAAAAAGTATATAACAGAGAGAAAAGATACCGCCTATCATACAATTTTTTTGCACTCGGTTGGGAGAGCACGTACTGGAGCAATTTTCTTGTTGCCTGCAATCAACGCCGCCACTGCTATCTCTCCAAGTCTCCCCCTTCCGGACTCGCCACTAAATTGCAGAAATTTTGATGACACTAACAAGACGGGGGTCACGTATATTGTTTTTCAACTCGACACCGCGGCAGCCGAGATAAAAGGAATAACGCGAGGAGAGGAAACGGAACGCAACTTGCCAAGGAGGGCACGGCACCTCTCTCCACGCGGGGACCCCACGACTGGCTTTCAAAGTGAGCCGCGAAATTAAATACCTTTCGGCACAGGGGAAGCATTTCTGGCGAGCTGTGGGGAAGCACAGGGCGTCCGAGGAGATTGTCGTCGAGTGGGGACGACGACAAGGATGGGAGGAGTGGAACTATCTTACATGCACCGCATATATGCACGATGGTGTTCGCTCACGCGTCTTCTGAAAGTAACGTGACTCCAGAGACCGAGTGGCCAACACTGCGTTTTTTTTCTCCTAGTTATCTAAGAAGGATTTCCGTCCTAATATTTAACATTCAGCACCAAGAAGTCTAGAAAAAACCTCAATACAAATTACATGCAAATATGATGCCTTTAAGCCGGATGATTCGTGTAAAAAAATATCAGAAAAAGCTAAAGAAACAATGTCAAACAGAAGTTTTTTCTTGGGTCAGTGTGTCTTTTCCGCTCAAGTAGGATAATACAATAAATGCAACAATGGAAGAACTTAGATAACAGGCACAGTCAAAAAAAAGGAAATTTATGACAAAAACTGCAAGAAAAAAATTTGTTGCCCAATTCATTATAATTTTTATCCTTGTATTGTGTACAAAATGCAATTCCATACCGATTTCATAACGCAGAAAACAGTTTCAAGATTTCCGTCTCCAGCAAGGTAGGTCAACACCCCTGAGTTGTCTTTGGCGCTTTGACCTTAACTCCCTTGAGTGTCTTCTCTCGAGAGCTCTACACTCAAGAGCGCTGAGTTCAAGGCACTCCACAACAATGGAAAGGTGTAGCCTTCCCGTCGACGCTTCTAGAAATCGACCGTCCTTTAAAAAAAACTGAAATGGAACTTGAAATTAATTTACCAAATGTTTCACGGAGGTTAGCAAACCAACTAACGACTAGACAAACGATAACACTGGTAATATAAAGACGTTTCACCGACAGCTAGGGAAAAGTATTGATATATAAAACGGTGAAAGGAATCAAATCTGAGATGGATTCATCTGCCATAAAAAAACATACTTAATTTTCTTCCGTTACTTTAGTCATTGGGTCTTATGTGTAGCATGAAATATCAATAATTAAAAGATTGAATTATCTACGGGACATAACTATAAATGACACATTTTGACGTGCAAATATTGATAAATCTTTAGAAAGAGCAGTCCCCAAGTTAATATTTTTCACCGAAACACCGTTTTTTTCTAATTCTTTTCATAATTCCAAATAAGGTCTTCTGGTTTCCTAGGTAATTTCATTTTATCTTACTTTTCATTTAGCTGCTCATTTCGCTTCTTTTGAATTCCTTCCGCCAAATCACCCACCCTCCTTACGAAACTCACACCTAAAAAGAGAAATATATGCTCCTATTCTTACCCTAAGACGCAGAATCTTTGAAAATCTATGCATAATAGAGAAGTTTCATATATTTTACCCTATTTATTCTAATGCCTATTTTTCTCCAGCAAAAGAAACAGATGTATCACCATTGCCAGACGACAAACCCCTTATCTCGACCAAGAGAGCCTTGCGAAACGTCCCTTTTGACGACCGTGAGAGATTGGATCTGGGATGGAGAGAGCGAGGGATCAGATAAATGGGGTGTGGTCGGACCGGAGAGGGGGAGAGGTCATATGGGCTGGAACGTACTCCATTTTATGGTCAGGATGACGCCCACTGGATGAGCAGCGGAGTAGATTAGTTGAATAAGACGCGCGAGGGGTAGGAATTGACGAGCGGATCTCCCAAATGAAGGGCTCTAGATCGTTTGGGCAGGCATCGGTCATGACTTAACATACGCCAACACTTATTCCCATTTCTATAGTCCATTACACTCGAGAGAACCTTACTCTCTTCAGACATCTCGCCACTATCACGAACCACCATATTCAAAATGTTGCTGGGAATCCTCAAATATAATATGCTAGCAGAAACTCGCTGAGTCCTTCTCCGAGCTCCATGTCACCTGCACGCCTTTACACAATTCTTTAACCAAGAAAACTGTGTACGACAAATTGAGATACTTTTTTTACAACTACGCTGGCATGGCCGCCATAAAAAAGGAGACACTTTAATATTAAATCTGTTGGGATGGCACCGAACACCAGTTACGTACATGTTACCAGTTGCGTAGTGTAGCCGTGTCTAGAGTGACGTCATTACCTAAAGTTACTATTTGCCTCTTTTCTCGTCATCCCTGAGGAGTATCAATTTCCTAAGGAAATGGCGTAAAACGTACCGCCTGTGTTATGGAACGGATAAACGAGGAGCACCCAGAAAACCTGGACCTTCAAATACTATCAAGGTGTACCTCGGTAGGAGCGATGTCTTCAAATAAGGTCGGTAGGCATGCAATATAACCTACATGCAAAAGCAATAGATTTTGCTTTTAAGTGCCCCTAATGTATAAGTTATATCGCACCGTCTAACCCTTAATTTAAGACTAACCTGAAACCTAGCACAACACCCATGCCTGTGAATCGATCCTGAGGCCTATGGCTTCTCAGGCCGGCACGTAACTAACCAGGCTACCGCGGTCGGCCAGCAAGTAAAGGTTTTCTTCTAGTGTAGTGCTTATTATTAGAGAAATTATTAATTGCTATTATAGTAGCTAATAGCAGTTATTATAGCTATAAGCACGGTTACTCATCTCAATACGTCTTCAATGAATTTGTGTATTAGACGGATTCGCCAAGAATGCCTGAACTTATATCCATCTAGGCTACAATACAGCCATTCAACATGGTTCACCTATCACAGGATTTACTACAGTGAAAAAACTTAATTACGCGGTTAATTAAAGAGGTTACGTCCAAAGTATACGCTCAACTTATTCCTCTCTTAGCTTTAAATCTGTGACAGTTTTAGGAGTCTAAATAATTATTCGAAAAGCAGAATATTTCTCGGAAAAATTTAACTGCACTCCGATATAAAAGATTTTTTACGGTTCATGTAGGGAATAAGCTCCCAACCTAAGGTAGTGACCCCAATTAGAGGCCGCGAGTATCAGTTGAATGGAAAAGGCACCGCGGCAAAAACCTGTCTGTGTCGTTTACTTCTCTATTGATGACAAGCCGATCGCTCCTGAATGATCCAACTCGGAAACATACATTTTTTAACCTTTAATTTCCAGATCCATATGGCCAGATAAAGTTTTGCGCCGGTTTCTATGAACCAGTATGAGAAAATATGGAGAACTAATAGCTCAGAAACGGTTGTCAAGCTTGTATGTGAATATTTCGCTCGGAAAAAACTATATCGCACATATGCAAGGGACTATCAAAATCATCATTCTGTGAATTTGGTCAAAATGGCTTTTCCCTCAACCCTTCTAAAGTATATATTTTACACAAATTAAAATCCGAAATGCACTTTTTAACTCATCTATTCACAAACACGATCTTAATTAATACGATCTAATCCTTTTCATTTGCTCTCTTTTTCAAGTTCCTTTAATATCATCACTCTTCTCAATCACAGTATCTTACTGTTTCAAATAATATTAGTCTTTTCTTTATCTAACATTAAATAAACATTATATTTTACTGCACAATCTTTGATTTTGAAACTCATCTCTACAAACACAATGATAAATAAAATCTTTCCACACCGTGATTTGTGATCTTAGCTTTCCATTTCTAGAAAATATAACATTCGTAGCATTCGTAAAAAGTAAAATTTATCATTCGAGGAATTATTAACAATCAGTACCAAGAGTGCTTCAATGCGTAAATTTATGTGAGCACATTGAAAAATAAGGAAAGACAGATTTCCACTTTATACGCTAGAAATGTCATTAATATCAAATATATGAATAATAGGTAAACGGCCACAATTATAGCAACGAACTCAACATACAAGGAATCAGTAATGAAGAAAATGAAATGGCCGACATCGGATTGACTTTTTTTGGAAAAGTGCGAAACAACTAACTAAAGATTTTTAACATTGTGGATGAAGCACAAAACGTGAGAATGCATGAGAGAACCGATAGATAATGAAATGAAAAGGAAGGTAGGGGTCATCTTCTTAAACTTACTCGAACCGATTTCATTTCAATCAATCATTAAAACAATCGTTAGCTCGGAAACAAATGTTTTTTCCAAATTCTTCTTAAAGTTTTTCTCTGGAAAACAAAGACCAGTATAAATTAAAAAAGAAACCCGGAAGTATTCATTTGAACGCAATACATCACGCAAATACACTTACAAGTCACAATGACGCCATGCAATATTTGTGAAAATTATAATAATTAAGCAGATTCATGAGGCATGGACAATGATAGCAGTGGAAGAGAAAAGAGTAGTCGCATTCGAAATGTGGTGCTACAGAAGAATGATGTAGATTAAATGGATCGACCGAGTAAGTAACGAGGAAGTCCTCAGAAGAGTGGGAGAAAAGAGAAGTCTTCTGAATATCCTAAGAAGAAGACGGGGACAACTTAATCGGCCACATCATGAGACATGATGGCCTAATGAAGACAATCGGTGAGGGACAGATGGATGGGAAGAATGGCAAAGGAAGGCCTCGTGCGGGATATATAGAATAAGTGATGAAGGATGTGAAAGAACAGAAATACGTAAATACCTCAGAACTCAGTGGAGAGCTGTGTCAAACCAAGCTGAGAATTGATGACTAATGCTAGATGGCTGATTGATGAAGCGGATTCGGGGAGAACAGCCTATGAATTTATTTGGCAATTCAAAAAACTTCCTAGTGCATCATGTACACATTTTTTGCGATTGTGAATTCCTCTCTTTCAAGACTAGCTGTGAGAACATTTCAGAGAGGGCAAATAATACCCACGGTCATTCGTTCGTTTACGGCAACGAAACAAATATTTTCCCCAACGAACCTACTATGAGAATTTTTTAAAGTGTAAAAAATAAAGTTACAACTCAATTAGCCTCGGATATAAATGCTGTCCTCAATACTCGGGCATTCATTTCCATTGCACGCATACACAGCCACTTCATCGTAATGAACTGAAATATAGGTCATGCTATGTACGTCTATCTTTACTTCCTCTTTAGTCTTTCAATTTTCTCTTTAGTTAGCATATTTTTCAAGAAATTTCGATCAGTATTTATTTTTTCACACCAAAACCAAGTAATCAACGTATAATCAAAATCAGTTCGAGCAGAAAATATTTTTTAAATTGGGTGGTGAAATTTTGGTTATCCTATCACGTGTAATATCCAACCTATTAATAATACTACAGGAAATTTATATTTTTGTTACTAGGTCATCACAAGTTTTAATGCCTGTGACGGTAAGAAGCACAAACAAAATATTTAAAATAAAAAACGGGATGACAACATGATGAAATTGTAGTCCTTCATATAATCTCATCCTTTCCCTATATATAATGCATTCATTTCATTTAAAGCTTAACCACACTTCAACCATTCCAAAAGAGAAAAGTGCACCAAAATCCAAAAATACGAAGTTACACTAAAGGTTAAATAGTGGAGTATTCCATTTCAGTCGCTAAGGTAAACTCACTCTTTCTGGTGGCCAGAAAAATATATATTGCATGACCAACCACTTGATCACAATTGGAATCTCAAAAATCAGTAATTTATGACTAAAAAAGGCGGCTAATTTCTTTTATTAATAAAGGTGCTTATTACCTCCAATACAGGAATGTTAGGACAAGAGATGACAACACTAGCGCGCAGACGAAATGTCTGAATTAATGAATATTTAATTCACAAGAGAATGATGAACACTTCCTATTTTCCTCAATAAAATAACTTTCGGAAGTTAATTATATATTTCGTGGATGATGATTTCATGATGCAATACCATATCGTATCCAGTTAACTATACGTAGAATGATTATAGTATAAATCTCTACATTAGGAATTGACACTGCAAATCAGTTCCCATTTTTTAAAACAATAATGGCGTTATACATTACAACTTTAGAAGTGTAGTAATGGAATAAAAATTAATTCTTAGCCGTAATACAAAGCATGACTTACATTTTAAAACTTGAAATACCATAAATATAGTTCAGTAGAATAAATAAAATAGTACCTATATTTAAATCCTCAAAAAATGCCTTAACGGGACAGTATGAGGAAAGAGAAGCGTTGAATCTAATCGTACAATTTAATCAAGTATAAAGTGCCTCATCACTAAAAATGTACTGATTACCACATCAGAATAGAACGCCTCTAGGTATATACTTCACGCAAAAACCTCCGAATACTTTCCACGCTTAAAGTGAAACGGATTATAAATCGTATTGATATTAATGACATTAGGAGATTTTTTAACATGGTCGGGAAAAGAAATCAACTTCTTTTACTAATTCAGAGACTCAAAACAATCTGCTCCTAAGTTCAAGTTACATGACATAATAATATCATGAAATTATCCGGAGAAAAATTGAATGATGATTCCGCCAACAATAGAGAATTTTTATCACGAACAAGGAAGCCGTCCTAGCCTTTACCGTGAGACCGATAACGATGTTACATGAGACCCCGAGTATTTTTATTTGACTATTTCTGTCCTTAGCCGATACTACATTAACCTCAGTCTGCGGAGCTACAGAACCAATCAATGACAGCATGGCGTATCTTAACCCTATTACACTCGACTGAAAACCACGTGGATATTGCAAATAGAAAATTTCGAAATAAATCAGTGGACAGTGGATACAAAAGAAGTCTTGCAAACTAAAATTTCGCATCGTCAGCTTTCATTTATAGGAATTACAGAGGAGATTTCCAGAAATTTGGAAACACGAGAATTCATATTCAACGACATAGATATTGTCAACACTTAAATAAAATTACCAACACTAGAGTTTTTAAACGTTTGATGTTCCTGCTTATAATTTTATATGCCACCAAACTAAAGATTTCGTGCAGTCCCAATTCTATGGAGATGTTATTTTAAACGGAACATTTAAAGATCGTTTTAAAAAAATCACTACTACTACTTGTTACTTAGGATGTTTTTGTAGAAACAAGCAAAGAGTATTTGCAATTCTAAAATACTTAAATGCAGCTTTAAAGTGTAGAAGATAAGATCCCCATCTCATGAGATCCCCAACCCCTTATTTATCTGTCTTCCTTCCATAGACAAACACTTCTCTACCCATTACACTTAAATCATAGATATAAAACCTTTGGCTGTTACATTTTGTTCCGAGTAGAGAAACCCTAAGTTATGAGGGTCAGCGTGAGGATACATAAGGGACTCGAGTTATGGATCATCACTCCAACTCCGATCGATCAATGGATCCATGAATCATGGAAGTGGATTTGATATAAAAACTAATTATGAAACATTTACCTTATTAACGCTTACTATCCTCAAAAATTAAAACATAAAAGGCAACAAATACAAGTATATCCAATTTGATGTCATAAATAATGGTCAAAAGTGCGAGATTTCGTAATTTTAAAAGATGGAAAAAGCATTAAACTTTTAGAAATATAATTTTCAGACATTTAATAAAACACTGCCACGCAATATTTCTAAAAAAAGAATTTGTTACTGAATCCATTTATGACAAATTACTAGTCACTTCATTAATAAAAGTAGCATGCGCATTCACACCAACACAATATATTTAACACCCAACCCTTAACAGTGTTAAATGTAAAAGTGTAGGAGGTTTGACACTATTAACTCAATACAGAGAAAATTGAACAGGATGAAATTACTGTGGTTCCTATGTACCGAAACTTATAGTTGAAACACACTTGACGGTGGGCGTATCAAATATTGACTTGAAGGTGTTTTTTTTTCCCACGAATGTTCATTTCCATACGCTTAATCGTGCAACTTCATTCATTATTCCTCCCGTGATTTCCCATGGAATGCGTAACTAGAGTTCGGAATATTTTCCCGCTTCAATAGAAATTCAAATGGGGTAATTTAGTACTTATAAGCCTCCACCTTCCCTCTGCCAGGAGAGAGAGATAAAGGAATTGGGTATGGGCTGTGACAAGGCACAAAGATGTGCCCGCACAGTACGACGGGTCTTTACGCTTGCTAATGGCATTGACCTACTTCGAGGGATATGATCACAGACGGGAGGCACGGATATCGCCTTGCCCCTGAGTTTTCCCACGGACTCTCCACTCTTCCGTCCAGTGAAAACCTGCCTTCGACTGTGAACAATCAAGGCACGCGAGCGAGCTGGGACGAAATCACTACATGCTCATACAAATGGAGTCCACTCTAATATTGCTACCAAAATAAAATAAATTCACGAAGTGATGTTAAAATCGACTATTTACTAAATTTTCTGAAGAGAAAATAATGTCACACAAGGGGTTGGTACTACTACTGCATGGTCTCAGAAATTGAAACTCTGCGTTCTCTTTGCAAATTACCGGGTTTAATCATAATTCTGAGTCATTAAAAAGTTTTGTTCAGTTCCACGAAGGTACGATAAATGAATCAGCTAATTTCTAGTTACTAATTCGATCAAATAGTTTTCAACATAATATTTTCCCAATTATTAATGCATTTTGATGAAAACAATCCCATTTTTCAATGCCAAACATTGACCAAGGATCACTGATAAAATAGTGTACGTAGTCCAAAGAGAGACTTGGATATATAATTTATCGACAAATATCTAAGAGAAAATCGAAATTATTAATGCAGGATATTTAATACAAGATATTTTGCCAGGATTCTCGGATAACTTATAAACATAAACCAATGATAATATGCCAATAACAAAATAAAATTTATTTCAACTCATCTTAAAAAAAAAGTGACCGTAAAAAAGAATCGGCGAAAGAAATAATCGGAATAAAGTATTCGATAATAATCGGAATTTATTCCGTGAAACACAATATTGAATGCCGGAGTGTGAAAAGCATTGTTCTATGATTTGCAGATTAAAAGTAGCTAAGAATACAAACCAAAGAAATTTATGTCCTGCTTATGAACGCTGCACACTTCCTAATTCCCTGTCAATTCAACTAGGTTGTTTAATGTTCTACCGCGATCCCTTTATGTGAGCTCCATTATTGTGATTATGGATATCGGTGAATCAGATTGAGCTGTGTTCTCTTTTGCCTACTTCATTTTTGCTCTGAGACCAACTGATACCTACATCTCAAATTTTCATGACCGCCACGTATGTTCCATTCATTTCCACTGAATATTTCATGACTACCAAGAAAAATGAACGATTTCCTATGCCCAATGGCAATGAAACGTGAAAATGGGAATCATACGTTACAATTAGACGGATGGTGTTATTTCTCTAGTGAGAAGTGGAAAACCAGACCTGGAATGAAAAATGCTTGTTTTTTCTCCCGGGGAAAATATGGGCTCCAGAACTGCATATGCGAAAGAATAATGTTATATTTTTTATCAATGTTCAAGTGTTCCATCTCTTTTTAATACTGCGTCAAGCGGCTACAGTTTTTATAATGAAGCCGTTTGGGTAACCAGGTATAAAGAGTTATTACTTCTATTCCTATTCAGTGAAGCTTCAAATAATGATGATTAATTCAACTCTACACTTGTAGTAAAATGTTCAATACAGGAAAGATAAGAACTCTTTTGACGATTATTTTCAATGCTGCCCAGAGTTCTTCGTTAAAGAATTAACGTCCACGTTAACACTTTCAGTTCACACATTATTCTTTACACTCTCCTTGAGAACAAATATTCACGAAGAAGAATGGAGGTCAAATATTAGATTCATTAAAATAATGAATGATCCCAATGAAATTTTTGAGTAACACGTTAATGGAAATTAAATTAGCCCTATGGAATCCAGTTCCCTCACCTATTTTAACTTGCTATCCACTTTTATAAGCATGAGCTTCCTCATTTGATTTCTGGCACTCTGGCATTTGTAGCTGATGCAGCTATACGGTCAAGCGCGGACCAATGGCAAATAAAACAGAAAGGTAAAATATAAAGAGCGTGGTGGGGAGGTAGACTAAGGGGAAAATTAGGCTGCGTGGGACACCTAGACGACTTCGAATGGTGATATGGCAAAAAAAAGCTGGTATTCCCAAAAAATAAATCCTACTACACGCGTGTGCATAATTTCCTTCTGCCTGCCATCCCCCACTCAGACCGACTTAAGCCGAGGAGCAACGAGAGAAAAGAAAGGAAGTGGAGTTGGAGAGAGAGGTGGGAGAATTCGAAATTAAAACAAGAAGGCGGAGAATACATTGTACCGAAAATGAGGTGATTATTGGTACCTCAATGGTATGAATTACGCAATTCAAATTTCAACATTGTATCAAATGATGTCAAAGAGAATCCAAATCGCATACTATCAGGCACGTTATGACGAATGAGGATTGAGGCTAGATGAGAAAGAATTGCGAAGAAGGATGCATAATTTAAAGATCAGCTCCCTTAAATGACGTGTCTGGAGGCACATTCGACAAATTGATTCCTCATTTTTCAACTTCTCGGAAGAATCCTTGTTTGTTTCACTGGGAACTTTTTTTATCGGTCAGTCGCTCACTTATTCTCATTCGTCCAAACTTCCAAAGTCGTCATTTTTCAAATACTTTTACTGTTGTTTTTGCCAACATCGTATTATACATGATGCCTAAAATAAAAATGCCTAATGTTCTTATTCCCTAAGGTTTTATCACTGCATCACCGCGACATAATACGAATATTACGTGTAGCAAACCATGCTCCGTTACAAGGCCCGGCAGCATATATTAATCCGTGCCCGGCAGTAATTGGGGAAAGAGAGAGAGAGATGGAGGGAGAAGCAAATACGAGTCCTCGTCACGGCGACGCGCGGGCGATGGGCCGAGAAAGGGCGGGGGTTGCAGAGGGGTGGAACGCTGAAAAGACGCAATGCTCGCTCAACAGCCTGAAACCTACAAAGCAATTTAGCGGAGCCACCCCTCAAGGCCGGACTGCAGGAACAAAAGGAGAAAGGCAGATACGGAAAAAAAGAATGGAGAAGGAGCGCTGGATTACCACCGCGCACCAAATGGGAAACAAAGGGGGAGGGACTCGAGTAATTGAAAATAATATACGGGAAGCTAACGAAGCACGCGCTAATACGTAAATATAAAAATCTTGCGGGGCAAGAGCATGACGAACAAATACAAATAAATAAATAACTATGCTATACGCACACTCCAATAAAGAGAGCGACCCCACGGAACGGCCAGTGAGCATGGAACTCGTAACAATGATGGGGATAAAAGCGTATGGAAAAAATATTATAAAAACAAAATGGTTGACGGTATAAAACATACATTTATACAGGCACATGCGCACACATACTACGAAGATGTAAAGAACTTCACGGCCTTAGCAATAATGTCAGACAGACTGTGTCATCGGGGTAGGGGGAGTCATCAAATGATAGAGGACAGCGGAAAATAGTGGGGAAAGAGTTTGGGTCCCTGCACTGTGTTCATTCCTTTCGTGTGGAAAAAACTATCATAAGGAACGCCCAAAAAATAGGGTAAGAAATAACTGGACGATTTCATACCTGGGAGGTGTGTTTGAAACAGTCGAGATTATTTCGAATAGGTAACCAAGGAGTCACGTGATATAAACAAGAATGGCTCGCAATTTTGATGTGTTAAAACCACTGATTACAACCTCATTCATTGTTTACACTTGTGCTTTATCACATTTGCGGGATTTATAGTCGAGAGAGATGAGAAAAACTCAAGTGAAAACAATTTTTGACAATGTACCGAACGATTCAGAGAAATAAAATTTTCAAACCATTCGTGTTTATACCACGTGATCCATGGTTACCTATTCGAGATAATTCCGAATGATTCAAACACAACCCCTCTGGGGAGGTGAGGGAGGAAGCTAAAAAAAGGTATGTCTACGCTTTCCACCTGAAGAAAACATTGGGCTGCAAGGAGCTGACGAAAGGAAAGGAGACGAAGGTGGCGCGAGAATCGAGAACAAAAGACAAGTTGAAGGAGTGCGAGAGGAAGAGGGGGTGGAAGAGAGGGATCGAAGCGGGGGAGGGTAGATAAAAACCCTTTCGCCGACCCCTCCTCCGTTTAAGGCGTTCAACGGACCACTCGAAGCAATCTTTGGACGAACAGTCTTCAACGTCAAAAAACGCGCTTTCCCGTAATAAAAAAGGAATTCTCCGCAGCTTCCCCATTCTGTCGGAAGAGAGGAAGAAGTGCGTAAGAGGAGAGGAAAAAAGGGATCTCTCTCCACCCTGTAAATCCTTCCTATCCCTACGCCTCTTTATATCCCCTATCTCCCCTCCAGCCCCGAGGGCTTGGCTGGCGAGGGGAGCGACAGGAGGCGGCGGGGGAGGACGTAAGAGGATGTGGAGGCAAGAGCTCGGAAGCGGGAGAGTGGCGAGAAATCCTTTGGCGGCGGTTTCGAGGGCCTTTTTTTTTATAAGAGCACATGGGGCAAGCTGGAAGTAAGGCGGTCTGGGCAGGAGTTTGCGCGGGGAGGGGGTTTAGGAAACTGGTGAGTCGACGTATGAGGAATATAAGCCCCTGTTCGTCCCCCATTCTTTACCGCCGTTCGCGGAAGGCAAACACCCCTTCAAAAACCACCCGCGCCATTTTCTCTCCCCTGAGTTCTTTTGCCCGCCCATTCGTGTTGGCTTCCGGTTGCTTGCCCGCGAAAAGGACAGAGGGGACGAATAGAGACTTCCTGGCAGGCACGCATTCGGTTCGCGGTGCATCTGACGCGTTATATCGGCGCACCCACGCCACGAGGAGTGGTTCCAACTCTCGGAGTCCAGCTTCCTCATAATGGACGCCGTCAATCCGGCTTTTGGTTCGCACGTCGGGGTCGCATTGTTCGCACCACTTAAGCGGGCTCGGGAATGTATAAATTATGTGAGACCACCATTGGTCCTTATGTGGGTCTCCCGGACCCCATAATCCGCCCTCCATTCCGATAGTGACGTACCCGAAAGGAGATAAATTTCCTACCTTAGGGCATTCATTTCACGAACCGGCATAGTACGCGATTTTTCAGCATCAGGTTACCACGTTAATTCACGAAGAAGCGAAAAATACGGATTCACTACGGTAAGAGGGGAATACCAAAGAAACGATAAGTCGCGATAAAATAAATCCATAACGTAGCGATGTTGAATATATGCATAGGTACATATACACATGTATTAATTTCACCGCCGGCCCCGGTGGCGGCGAGGAAAAGTACTCGCCTGCCAATCCAAGGGGTTGCGGGTTCGAGTCCCGCCTGGGTGGGTTTTAATTCCACCCAGGGCATGAATTTTTGTCAAGCACTGTTGTTTAAGCCCCTAGGAAACCTGATGACAGTTCAATGCCTATAGGGATCCTATGGTTATATGGACCATGGACAATAGTCCGGATGCCAAAAAATATATATTCAGTGCTTTGATGTCCTCACAGAAGCACTTCTTGACATAACTCTGTAATGATCTAAACTAGTAAATCATCATCATAAAGGAATTCATATAATCCTTACAATTACGAAGAAACGTACTGTCAAATAATAATCCTATAATTCCGCTGGAATACAATTTAAGGATTGAGACACTCTGCCATCTGCTCTAGATGGAATTTGAGACACCCCTACCCGATTTTCAATGCCTACGCGAAAATCATGGTAGAAGAGGTGAGGATATGGACCCCCTACCCCATACTGTTTTTTTAGTCGTACTACGACAATCCTATATTATTGTTTTCTAATTGTACACTTTTTCTCCCTTATGACAAGTGAAAAAATACTCTCCTTAGTTATTTACACTAGCAATTATATGAATTAATTAAAAAATTATAACGATCTTGTGATTAGCTGGTGAGATCACTATTGACCTCTATTTTTCCCAACATATAAAATTTTACTGTTGAAATAATACAAAATAATATTTAATAATCATCAGCATTATCAGTCAACAACCCAGAGATCGGTTTGATATAGTTCTTCATTCGATTCTCCTATCGGCTAATCTCTTCACACTTACATATATATTCTCTTTGTCATTTTTCACCACTTGCTGTATGGTATATCTCATACGACGTCTTCCTTTGCCGTTCTTTCCGTTCACTTGTCCTTCGACGAGTATCTTCATCAGGTCATCATTTTCCATGATATGGCCCAATGAGTGGTCTCGCATTCTTCTTAGGGTTTTCCGAAGACTTTTCTTTTCCTCTACCCTTGTGAGAACTTCCTCGTTACTAACTCGTTCGATCCATTTAATCTTCATCATTTTTCTGTAAGACCACATTTTGAATGCTTCTACTGTTGAACTTCCATGGTGCTGTCACCGTTCATTTCTCACGGCCATAAAGAAACATGCTTCAGACGTACTTTTAGTCATACAATTATATAATTCCTGGCGTATTTCCCAAAATCGCATTTGTACAGGTGACACTGAGACCCGGCACATCCACTGTGTGCCCAAATCTTGTACACTTGGCGCATTACCCACAGGTTCTTCCTCTCCTGGTAGGTGAAATGAAGATGAGAATATTATTTTGATTTCGACAACCTCCAGATCAAGCTGTCCAAGGCAATTTGAATGCTCCATTGCAAGTAGAATTGCATTTTTAATGCTTCGTTGAAAATGGGACCAAAATACCTCGGCCTCCTAGTTACACGCTTAAAAAGAGGAATTGAATTCATCGCACTTACCTAGGAATTGCCTAGCTGCTTGCCCTTAGCTGCAATTCAGAAACGAACACACATTAACGATAAGACATGTTTTTAAGAACAACAATTTTTTTTAAGAACATTTGGTACCTGATACCTGAGTACATTGATTGAAAAGACTTTGCACGGAAAAACGAATTTCGGTGGGGGAAATACAAGGAGCCTAAGCTGGGTCAAAGCAAACGACAAGTTTCAAATTAAACAGCCTCACATTAGACATCGAGTAGTAACACCATCCAATAACTCATCAACATTACTCACGGGTATTCGAAGTTCAGTTTGGGCAATTAATTGTACACGTTTGTCTGCATAGAGAGATGATTTCCCAGAGTCCCGAGGTCAAATCACAAGGCAGCAAATAATGCCGGACCGGCGGGTTTGGTAACCACAAAGGGAAGGATAGGCGCAAATATTTTCACTAGGCATGGAATTCACCACATATTGGCATTCCCCTCTTCTCCCCTTACCCTACGGTGCATCTCTCGTAGGGTTGTGCGAGAGGGGGGAGTGGAACAGAACGGATGAGCGAACGTTGAAGGGACACACGCAGGGCGCGTCGATCACTGCGAGTGATTTCGCTGGAAGTGGCAGAGGGGTTGAAGGGTGAGATGGGAGAGACCGCACCGAAATATTCCGCGATCAATTGTGAATGAATGCGGAAGGGGCTGTCGGGATACCGTGCGCGGCGCGCACTGGTGAATTTTTCACGCTCCCTCGCGCAGGGCCGCCCCTGAGCAAACACACTCGCCCCTGGTCGTATGGTGCGGGCAACGCACGCGATGGGCCCGCGGCTGAAACACGGAATGAGGACAACTTAAAGGGGCACCCAAGAGATGGAAGTGGTTTGCCACCTAACCATGGTGCCTTTCTGCGAGGATTGGGTTATTGTGGCGTTCCGCCCTCTCAACTGGTTCGCATCCCGGCAGTGTCAGAAACTTTTCATTGGTATACGGGTGCACTCTACATTGATGTTTCGAGGGCGATTCGAGTTCAGTACAGCGTCCCTCGGATGGCACCGAGGAACCCTTGCAAACTTTCGTTAAGAGTTTCCAAATGACGACGCCATATTTCTCTTCATCCTTCATCCGTTCCCAGAAAAGTACTCACCCCCAATCAATTACCTACCTAACATAAACGGCGCAAACGACCTTATATCTGTCGCTCGCCTTCCTCCAATAAATATTTCTTTTCCAAATACAACGGGCGGGGACCGGCGAGAACCACTTTTGCGGGAAAGACTAGAGGGTGAGAATGAAAACAAGTGGAATCCATACGAAATCGAATGAGCGAACGTATGGAAAAAAATAAGCAGGATGGTAATCAGTGATATCAACTCACACCAATAAGAAGTTACAATGGGTTCGTTTACCCTATTTTGTCAATTTCCGAATCTGATAGGGTTTGTAAAATAAAAACTCTTATTTTTCCGTCCTTAGATCCGTCAATTAGTTCTCGAGTTATAAGAAAACTGGGGTTTTTAACCGTTTTGGAAAAGTGAATGCCTCTGGTTAGAAGATACATTTTTTCTACTCTGCCTCACTGGCTTCTAAACTCTTTCCATCCAAAAAAATCAATTAAAATCATTTCAATCAAAAAAATGTTTTTCACTAAAATTCATTAATTCATTATTCGTTTCCATTTAACAATTTGGTGTAAAATGTAGCTATTTCTGTTCCGAGTAAACGCCCCCATTTTGATGAGATACAAAGGAAGAAAAGAAATTATTTGGGAATGAAGTACAACATGAATGTGACACCTGAAAGAGGCGAATTAATGTATAGGCAGAGCTCCTAAGAAAGCAGTGTTTTGGATAAAATTGATGAGTTAGGGATAATAATAAATTAGAAGACCAGAAAATTAACTTAATTTGATTTATAACGAAATTCAAGTAACCTACAAATGTATTACGACAATGAAGTTACAACATAGCAATTTAGAAATATAAACAATGACATTCGTAAAGGAGATAGGGCAACAAACTTACAGTAACACTAAAAGTAAAGGAGAAAAACCAAAATCAGACTGAAATTGACGTTTCCTTAAACAAAAGTGTTTAATATCTAAATCTATCACATTTAAAAAGCCATGTTTCCATTCTTTGGAATGGTAAAGAGAACTACAGTAAGAAGTCAGAATGGACCCAATTGTTGTAACAAAAGTCAAATAAAGTGTTGGAACTATACGGACTTTGTGTTTTTGATGGACATATAATATTAAAGCTCATAATACAATTGCCTTAATGCAGGAAAGATACAAAGTAATTGTCATCCATCATCATTTGCATGAGTTTTCATTAATTTGCTGTTATCATTTGATTTACAATAATGCTAATAAAAGGGCTTCACCACTTAATGTATTTAATTAAAATCATTACTGCCATAGATGTTTATTTTAAAAGTACGAAGGAATCTGCTAGAGGGACAGCCGAGAACGAGACACCAAGGTTGCTTTAGCTGTTGAATTTACGGATTATATTTTAGAGTTAATTACGTATACTTTCGTCATCTCAGCCATTTTGGGAAAAGGTAAAAGACACCGGCCACTCCAGTCATCCTGTCACGGAAAAAGGGGACTAAGGGAAAAAGAAATGAGAATAAAACTCCGAATCAGACCCAGCGGTGCAAAAACAGTGGAGCGTCTGTATATTACCCTCGTGGAACTCCATCGAGGATTAGGGAGAGAGTGGAGAGAAAAAGAGGATTGTTTTTCCTACGACACCTGAGGTCCTTTTCCCCGGAGCGGACGGCCGTCATTTTCGGAAAATGAGGAAGGAAAGAGGAGTAGGGGAGGCAGGCGGTGGGGGAGAGGGAGTACGAGGGGTCTCGAAGATTGGGAACAGGGATGATGAGGAAGAAAAGCGGAATGTTCTAATGTACGACGTTCCGAGGCACGCAGTGGGGTTAACATCCAAAGGTTTCATCGCATTCGGAGTGAAATACAGTGGAGTTGGTATTCTCTCACGTGACCCGTTTTTCATGTAAGGACGTATCCATTACAGTTTTATTTTCCGACTATCTTGAACAGAGGACTATCTTGAATGCTTTTTTCACTGCAGCATTTAGTTGAAGGTGTGCGTTGAAAATCAATGGGAGAAAGGCCTCATATGGCATAACACAAAGTATGATAAAGCCTCCAGATTTGACTGTCGGACTACAAGACAAATATTTCTCTGGTACTTACATAGCGTAGGTACATTTGAGTTTCCAGTGAACATATTAGCGAGCAACCTCATACAAAATTGAGAAATGGGTTGAAGCGGGCAAGTGGAAGGAATGAAAAAATCACAACACGAGAACAGCTTGCTTGCTTGTTTGGATGTCGGTAGTGCATGCTTGGCGATCTTCACCCCCTGCCACACACCTTCGCTGTGGCTTGCAGGGTATCGTATAGATGTAGATGAACATATGGACGTGAAATTGAAAAAATCGCCATAAACAAGATATACGAAATAGATCTAAAGGCAGGCATGAAAAATGATAGAGAGACTCATTTTGATTTTGAAAGAAACAGACAACAGTCTTTATTTATAATCAAGAAGGAAAATTAACTAAACCATGTCGAGTACAATTAAAACTGCATTCCACAAATTCGAATTAGATACTGTGCCCATTAAAAGTTATATCGATAGAATATTGTGTCACAGTATTGCAGCCAGCCACGACTGTTGTATCTTATAAGCGAATTATAGTAGAGACTACTTTGCATACAACACCCATATTATTGACATTTATTTCTATATTTGTTAAAAACAAAGGAATAATTGGCAAATGAATAGATCATGTGTGAAAGCACAATCTCTCAAGATGCTACGGCGAGTCTTGTGCAATGGATCCGGTGGAAGCCTGAGTTCATAGTCGGTCCTAGGTTTCTAAGGATATAGGGAAAGTTAGTCAGAAAACCAACGTGATATTGCTCTGCTCTACCTAAGAATCTAAAGGTAAACCTCTTCATCTGACGGCCAAAGTGATGAAAACGGAGTGCTATCCACACAGAACTAAAATAGAAATATTCGGGGTGTCTGGACAAAAGGACCGCGGCATTTTCTGTGAAATACAGGCGCACCACTTCCGCAATAACATTTTTACAGAATTAAAGTAAAACATTTGTATCGGATAGTAATCCCTCTTCACCAAGACTAAAATATTTATGAGAAAAGGTACTAGGACATGTAACTTCTCCAAATAACACCACGGAAGCGTATTGAAGACGGATGGTTCTCCATTCAATACCTACACATTCAAGATATTTCCATCGAAATCCAATTCCCGTGATTCCCGAAGCAAGCTACCGGAAGTCAATATTTCTTTTGTTGGTGCTTCGCGCTCGCCGCCTGTATTTCTCATCATCTGCAAATTCTGATGACAGTCAGTACATCGCAATCGGCATACCGACATAATAGAGTATCTATTCAAGTACTTGACATGATAATGCACCATGAAAGGAATACGAGAGGGGATATTTTCTTTATAATATCCCGCTTTCACCGGAATTCCCCCGTATTTTCCGTAATTTCCGTTGGTACAATTATGCACGTATTATTCCAGCATCTTAGAAAATCGTGTAATTTGACTGAACTCCTCCGAACTACCAGGATTTTAACATAGAAAATTATCATGGAAGTCCAGTATACTAACCAGAATGCTGTCAATCACCCGTTGTCAAAACACAAATAAAGACATGTGAACGGGCGATTAAGAATGAGAAACGTTCCCTGTGACAGTTGATTATGCGAGCTTGTCCCGTTTTTTCTACATCTGAGGATCAACTTAGCAGGAGGAAAACGATTGAGTCTCACGCAAAGGACCGATCTAACCTCGCCTGAGGTAGACGGGAGTTGGGTTTATAAGGAACGCTGAAAAAAGCTGGAGCTGCACGTAGATAGGAGACGGAAAAAAATTTAATGGTGCAGGACGAAAGGAGAGAAAAGGATTCCATTCCATAGACCCCGTTGCATTTATTGGCTCTCGAAGCATTACGTCCCATCCACGAAAGGGATCTTGAGTGGAAGGAAACCTCGCTTCCCTTATTGGGCTCGGGTTGAGGAATGGGGTCACAAAATCTGATACGCGGATTACTCTCGACGAAAAAAAAATAGGACGAAGCGGGATCTATCTGCATTTCTCTCCCACACGGAGCAATATTCAGGAATACTTGGCATAATGCACACACGCGTAAATAGCGTGTTGTAAGCTACGGAAATGTACTACAAACGGTGGGTCGGAAATGTACGAAATAGCTGCGAATATTTCATGCGTGATCCCATGCCTGTGCATCAGGTAAGCTCAATAAATCCGATAAGGGCACAGGAACGGCGTTGTCATGATTCACGTACTCGTTTGGTAGACAGTGCACCCTTCCTTCCTTCCGCCGTGGTTGGAAAGAGGAATCTGTATAACCGATTCCCTTTTACGCCCTTCGAGGATCAGATATTACCAGGGCCCACCGGTTCCAAGTGCTATTAAATTTGAATTTTCCCTCCTGTCACGGAAACCGTCGCCGTCTAATAACGGATGCTGGTAGCAGAAAATACTGCGGCGGAGAGGAAGAGAGAGGAAATGATTGAGTATAAATAATTTAGCTGACAGCACCTCGAAACGTGGTTCTCCAATTCCGCTCATTTAAAGAGGTCTACAGAAACGATAAGCGGACGGGCCTCTCGGGAAACTGACCCCATCCGAATTATTTTTTTCTGACAGCTTTGCTGTAATCTCCGCTCGTTTCGAATACAGAGGGTACACAAGGGTCCTTTTCACGTATGGTGATAGTTGGTATGTCCATTTCCTCTTCACAGCTCCTTAATCTCACCGGGTAATCTAGCTAGTATTAGATATAATTTTGGGAGACAAAAATATCATCGGGTTTCCTCATTGTTATGCATGACTCTTGAAAAACTGTTCAAATACCACCCTTTTCAAACTCAATAAATCTCATAGTCACTTCAGAAAAGTTATGGTTTTAAAGTGGCGATCTTGTTTAAAAAAATAATTTGCTCCTTTCCACTTAAACGACAGAAATCCATTATATATTCTAATTCATTATATTTGTGGGTTACAACTCTCACGGAGAAATATATATTATTTCAAAGTTTTAACTCTTAGTATTTACGTGCAAATTTCAAAAGCTTTTTTTTCTAAGCGGACATAGATAAGCAAAAAAATAAAAAAAAGGCCACGTCATCAATTACACCACGTGGCACGTGTCACATCAATGAAGTTAAGACTATTTTAGTCGATTTTAATTGACACTGAGAACAAAAAATGCTGTCTTTTGAGAAGGCAAGTTTCAGCTTTTATGTCAAAAATCATCCTGCTAAGCTCCACAAAATTTTGAGCACACGTGCCAGCATCACCTCCAGGGGAAGGGTCTCGGCCTTTGCCAAGCTCTCTGTCCCTCTCTCATGCCTCAAATTTTAAGTTATTCCACTCAAGCAGCGGAAAGAGGAGCAAGGAAAAATAGCGAACCGATGCCCGGGGAACACACTTCGAATGAACGCTACGGAATTCAGTGAAACAAGCGTCATGAGCTGAAGGCGCATCGCGATCGTCGTGCGCGCCTCTTTCCACCTTTCTTTCCTTTCTTTCTACCTCACTCTTTCCATGCGAGCTCGCTCGGCTGGACGAATGACTCTCGGCAGTTGGTGTCTGTGGGATCTCAATGAGCATTAGTATTAGGTAGCGGAAGTAGGTCAGAGGTAACTGCGGAGTTAAGTCACGTGAAAGAGTAACGAAACATCACATCCAGTGGCTTAACAGGGCGCAATGGTCGGCGTAATTCTGGCCTATTGAGCAGTATCAACGATGACTGTCAACGGGAGGATGAATCTCAACCCTAAAATATTATCTCCATTGGCTAAATGGAGCATGAACAGCTCCAATTCAGCCATTTGGAAGAAATTCATTTATGATTACCATAGCGGACCGAGATATGATCATAGTGACATTTTTTTGATGACCGTGAAATACTACGGAAACTACAAAATAGGTGGGCTCAGTAAATTTAAAAATACTACATTTGTATCGACATGTAATTGGAAACAATGACTAATTCGGCAGTATTAATGTGTATCTCTTTAATTATTGACGTAGTACTTAAAACCAATGAAAAAAAACTAGTTATATTGGCGTTAAATTTTATGCTCTATGTGAATTAACTGGGTCAGATGAATAATATTTCGCATCAACTACAAAATAGAAGAAAGACAGTTGCAATAAAAAAATTAATTAAGTTCGAATTTAAAATATTTCACTGAATTAATTAAAAAATAGAGATTAATATGTGCATTAAAATAAGTTTTTCTAGCCAAGGTTTCTGTAAAATGTAAGGATTATAAATTGGTTTGCGGCAATACTAGGAAATAGGGAACACATCCTATGCATTCAGATGCCAAAACTAAATGGTGACAACGATACCCCGTCCTCCAGGCGCCGAGGTAAACAACGGACTCTCGGAAAGAATATATTCAACCGAAAGGGAAACCTTTCTTAAGGAGGATGACCTAGTTGCAAAAAAAGTGAATACAACCGAAGTGGAACGGAAGGCAATACGTCTCCCGTCGGATAGCGAATGAGAGAACTTGGAACACGAATGGATTATGAAAACTGGGAGAGGTTGAACGGAGAGGAAGGGTAGCTGAGAGAAACTTAGGAAAGGGTTGACCATTAAGATAGGACGTGGGACTGGAAGGGAAAACAAGAGAAAGCGGGAGGGAGAGAGTGGTGTCCAGAAAATAAAAAAGGTGAGGGAGGAAAAGGACGCCCTCGCTCGGCGAATGGCGGAAAGGAACGCGGATGAAAAAAAGATGACGGACAGAAAGCGAGAGGTACGAAAGGGGGCGGGTGTGACGCTTCCCCCAGCTCCTCCGACCCCGCACCCGAAACCCTCGTGGCGCCACCAGAGAGAAGTTGTCCTTCCATTACATATCCGAATGGGCAAAGGCACTCACTCCTGTCTTCCTTTTTTTCACCAACGCTCTTCCCACCATGCGTCTCGGCGGACCCCTTTGCGCAGCTAGTCGCTCACTCTCCGTCCGTCGGAAAAGGACGGGACTGGGCGCTGGGAGTCAGGGTGTGACACCCGTCATAATTAAATACCCAGGCAAACTGCCAAGGCATAACTCGCGAAAAGAGATCGGGGGAGGGGTGGTATGTGGACCCTGTATGGACTGAGGGACAGGACGAGAGGGCAAAAGGTCGTTGAAGAGGATGAGGACGGTGGAAATGGGTGGAGACCGATTCTATGGATCTCCCGGGCGACTCCACCGCACCTCTCCGGATTTGCATGTCCGAATCTGCAAGGACTGAATACATTCCCTTGTTTAGGGCCCTTCTCTGAGCGTAGGGGTGTAGGAGAAGAGTCCTTCCGAACCCGTTCCCCTTTCCGCCACCCTACAAGCCCAGGACAAGGGGGATGGAGGTAGACCTTTAAAAAAATACATACTTACGTAAAAAAGTAAATGAAAAAAAAAACGGGCTGGATGGGTGTCGGTGGGTTGGGCTTGGACGTCGGCCTCTCCTATGCTTATTTATTTATCGCATTAGTTTTTATCATTTCGCCCTTCGTCCTTTTTAAATGGCGCTCGAGAGACGAATAAAGCCTCGCGCGTCCGGTGCCTAAGTGGATTAGAATGCGCATTTAATTTCCTTCACTACCTCTTCCGTTCTCCCGCACCTCCTGCACATTTCACAGGATGCGGGATATAGAGGGGGATGGGGGACAGTTAAAGGGATCTTCTTCCCACGGTACCGTATCCCAATTGCGAATGTGGAAATATTTCTCGTTTCGAAAGAGATGGGGGAAAGATGCCCACACGAACGATGGGAAAGGGCTCGTGCACAATTCAAGCGAGTCGAAAAATCCCTGCAATTATGGAAGAGGTTCGCTAGGGAGAGTAAATAAAAATTAGTTTCCTGTGGATGCAATAATAAAAAGAAAACTGTTTTATTTCACGAAGTAAACGCGACCGAGGAGGCTTCAACAGTGATGCCCAAAAATAAACGTGCATCTAAGAAACTTGCTCAGGCATAGGAAGGGAGATATTAACTTTAAAATGCCATTGGGAAAAACTCTAGCTTATGGAGAACTTCCGGAGCGAATGAATGAAAAAAGTAAATATTCAAATGGAAACGCAACCTCGAAGTATAATCTGCTTACACACGGCGTATTTGGAAAGAAGTGAAAAACAAATGATCAGGCGAAAGAACACATTGAAAGCTTGTCTTGAAAGTCTTGGGTAGACATATGGAAATCTCAACTCCTTCATTAAGATGATGATACCCCCAACGAGTAAACAATCTTCTTGCTCCAAAAAGTCTCCTCATATTTACAAAAGGAAGCCATGGAATCATTTTGACAAGGCATGATTGAAAATTGCGATGCGATGATCGAAATGCATTTTGATGCAGATATTTACGGTGAGGTTCAGCTGTTTTTTTTCAATCAGAACTCTCGTATTCTTAGGCAAAACAAATAAGTATATAACAACAAAACCTCGAGGTTAAAAGGAGCACACATCGGAGTGACTTAAAAGCGGAGAGACTAATGGTATTGAAAAAACAAACGGAACTAAGCTTTGAAAAATACTCTCGAGGTTTTTCCTTCCCGCAGCACTGCAAGGTCCTGAGCAGCAGTGCGTAATGAAATATGGCTTAAAGGTTCCTTTTGAGCGGACGGTCTTGAATACGTGAAACTGGACCTCTAAGAAACTTAAGATGGTCCCCTCTCATTGTAAGCTTTAAAATGTGGTGCGTTTCTGGCTGGAACATAAAGTTTCCCCAAAAAATATTCAGTGATAACAGGATTAGGAGGGAGTAAGGCAAATAAGTCTCGATGAAAACTTGCGGCAGTGACTATTACAGAGCAGTGACCTAATTAGGAGTCTTTTGTGGAGATACTAAAGCCGATTCCAGAGAAAAAAAAAAACTCAGTGCATGAAGACTTTCGAGTCTTTGCAAATTAACTAAAGCGATTTTTGAGATGAGACGTTACTGAGGGGGGAAGAAATTGCTTTCCTGATTAGTAATTCAGCGATAAAATAAAATTAAACACAACCGCTTTCCAATTACAAATGAGTCTACTTTTATATGTACTCCAAGGTTAACGCGAATCTTGAGTTCCCATTTTTAACTGGACAAAAACAGTACGGTTTTCACCAAGGCCTAGTATATATGTACAAGTAAATTGAAGACGAAATTTGAAAAAGTAGCGATTGAATATGAAGATTTCCTATCAAAGCAAATTTTTACGCCGGATTATGAGCCGAAACAGATAAGAAACTTAATAACTCACCATTATGTAATGACATAAGAACATGGTAAAAAACTATTAACGAAATAGACCATTTGTTGCATAATAGGCGTTCCTGAAGAATATTTACAATGTAATAATAATTTGAAATGTTTCCAGAAGAATATTTTCAAATTACATATTGTCTTGCGTTGAAAAATGACAGTTTTCCAGGCCTTCAAAACTTAAAAATTGAACAATGGAATAATTATTCATGTTGAAACATATAATTTTTTAGGGTTTTCTTGATTTAATTAAGATTTTTATCCTACGTTATAATCCTTTGATCATCTTCTTCCTAGAGTTTTGAGATTACAACATAAATAGGGTATATTGTGAAGGACGTAAGAAATATTATTAAAAAACTGAACCTAACATTCTGTTGCTTACAAACAAGTACAGAAAGATTAGTATAATATACAAACGTTTCCTCAGCTTTTAGGAGCAATGAAAACAACAGAGTAGATATCTAAACCTTAGTCATACCTCGTAAGAGCAGAGACACCAAAATACAACAGGGATGCCTGTTTACGTCATTTCACCGTGACAGTTACAAAAGCAACTAATGGAGAGCATGAACTTAAATACTCTATGATGTAATGATGAAAAAATGAGTTGGTAATTTTTAAAAATATGCTCAGGCCTAAGTTCATAGACAACCGCTGAAGATATCCTGAGAAAAAAGTCTCTCTGTACCGGGATTCACCTCAAGGACCTGTGAACTGCAGGAAACATGCACAAATCATTATGCTCTTAGTTTCAATCAGCCATATAAATTCTTAGCTTCTAAATGGCGGCTCCTTTGAACCCCAAATCAACGTAATAAATACTATTCTTCATGAAAATGAATGACATATGAGAACTAGTATCAGGTAGTTCCTTGAAAAACTGCCTTTTGGATTCACGAATAAAATGAAAGCGTAGTTGTCTGCGCATTGACCCGAAAACTTAAGCCCCTACGTGCAATTCCCATTTCAAGAATTTTTCCCTCTGGCAAATTTGAGAAACTGACCGAAATCTTTAACGTTCCACGAATCGATGGCTGAAACTTAAATCTGAAACTTGGAACCTGTAATGGCATCTGCCATCAGCATTTAGTGAAACATCAGTTAATAGGCAACAATTTATCGCATGGATTTTTATAAATCAATCTGCTAATATTATTTGCCCGAATACGTTTAAAAAATATGCTGCATCCTTTCCTATATGGTAGGGTACAGCATTTTGACATGATTAACTTCTTTACCTTCATAAATATCGTACTTTTCATCGTCGCATGCAAATGGACTATTCCACTCCAACATTTTCCCCAGAAATCAAATATTCCCCCAAAACCATGCCATGTATGGTGTATATGGTGGTGTATATGTTTAATTTGTATTGTTTTTCTAAGGTGGCATTGCCACAGAAAATATATAAAATGTATTATTATTATTATGTAAAACAATCTCGCTTCTTAATATCTATTCCGTCCATTCCCTCTGTGTCCTCCAAAATTCTTAGATCAGCATACTCTCCTACCCTAACTAACCAGTACTTCCTCGTTTATCTTCCATTCCGGTAATCTTAACGTTAGAATTCGCCTCCATACCCATATATCTAAAGCTACCAGTCCATATTAATCAACTTCATTCAAGCCTGCTGAAAATGCTTTTGAAAGATACTAATTGTAAGGTAAGAACTATAAATTTCTCTTCAAGGCAACAATGAGACCTTGGGGTAATCAACTAACAAGAACACGTTTTGTATCAATAAGCCAGTAATGTGTAGTGAGTACAGAAACTATAAGTCAGTTTCTCTATATACGGTGACCCCAAATAATGCACATAAAACTATACCATACCTCTATTTTATTACAAGTGTGGAATACGTAATCTAAATTTAACTGCAACTACGTATTACTTAAAACAATAAAAAATCTCGAAAGGCATTTAATATATTCCTAGGTGGTCTTATTAATAAGTTTATTACAGGTTTACAAAATATTAGCTTAAATGATGCATTAGTTTAAAAGAATATGTACAATTAAATCATTATCAAATTCATTGATTATCAATTCATTATTTTCATGGAATTCACCCTTTCAATCCAAATATTCCTTAATGTAACGGAATGCTCAAACCACTATAGTTCTGCGTTAAAACCAGTAGACCAACAACAAACAGAGATTTGCAGGAATGGAGCTTTCCAACGACAGTGTAATATTTAAAAACAAAGGTCATAATGTAGCCTTAGAACAAAATCGAGACTACATTTCAGAAAGCGGATGAAAACCTTGTGCATATACGTACATCCACCTATGAAGTGCATTCCACAAATAAAAGGTCATGTGTGTCATGCCAGCTCGAAAGGGAATGGATCTATTTTAGAATTCCTCAACCACAGATTCAACTTTCTCTCATCTAAACCACGTCCCTCACTACTTTCACCCCCCCCCCTTACTATGCCCCCTTGTTCAATCCCATTTTCCCGCCTTCCGGCAAAAGCTTTACTCCCTATGCCTGCCTCCACTCGCCCGTGCCACTCACCACTACTCCGCCCTTTCAATTGGAAACTCCATCTCATTAAATTTTACGAGTCAACAATGTCGAGGTTGGAAACTTTTGACTCGATTTACCTCCATATTTGGGAAGAGCGCCATTATCTGGTTCTTCCTCACTCCCATCTTTTCATCCGCCCGAGCTCTGTTGAAACCCTAGCTCGCACTTTCAAGCAGAGTCTCAGCCCACCCTCTCCGCCGCCCCCAACCCCGTAGGCATCGTCCCGCTTTCCACGGTCTCCCTCCACATCAGTTTATTTATCCTTTTCCCCTATAGTTTCTCTCTCTTCATTCTGATTCTTGCGCATCCCCACTTCCCATCTCCGCGGTTAAAAATACCGGCCTTTTTCTTCGGCCCCCGCAGCCTTACCACCCCACATCGCGCCCCTCACCCACCATTATTGCCAGCAAAGTACCACTACCGTCATCCTCTCGACTTAAAAAAAACTTCCTTCCACATAAGCTCTTTCCTCATTTCTCCCCCTTTTCGATATTCTCACGCCGTCTTTTCCTACCACAACGCCAACCTCCCCTTCCCAGCCTCCCCGGCACCACATTTTCACCAAATCTCCCTATTCATCGCCAGTATACCCTCTCCCGCTCCAATTTCCATCCCCCCTTAACCCCCATTCCACCTCTCTTCCTCCGACTCCCCTTTCATTGCCTGTCGAGTCCTTCCACTCCTTCATCCAATCCTTCCTTTATTCCCTTTAAGTCTCCCCAGCCGACACGCAAAAAATCGTAATCTTTCCCGATATCCGCCCCGAAATTTCCATACTTTTTCATTTCGAAAATCCGTCATTTCCTCCCTCCTCGCCCATCCAGCCTCCCAACCAGAAAGCCCCAAACCTTATATCTCCATGGGAGTTACGCCCATTTACACATTTTTTCAAGCAAGCCTTTGCAGTGTACCTTTCCGGCTGTTTAAGTCCTTTCTACACCCCTATTCTCAATCAGTATCGCCTCATTCCGAAATGAGGCTCAGGCATACATATTGTTTTTTTCTTTCTGGAAGGATCCCAAACTTTTTCACACGATACCCATTGTGGTGTTAATTATACAGTTCATTTTAATTATATTCACAAGCAAATCAGTTACAGAAACAATGGTACCATGTAATTTGGTCTAAAACATGAAATATGTGCATGAGCAAATCTGTCACCAAGGGGTTATTATTCTAAAACTCCACATTTGAACGGGAAATTCCTTATTCCAAAAGTGGTTCTTACCTTATCTTATAAAGAATAAAATCAATGATTATTGCCAATCTTACCACCTATCAAATTTTATACGGTTTCAAAGGTAATATATTTACAGATTATTCATCATTTAATACATACATTTTTTAAGAATCTACATAAAATCATCAATGATAATGATTGCCACACAATTGAAATTTATTTTAACGAAACTTCAAGTCTCTTTCTCTACAAGTCACTACTCCTTCTCATCCAAAAACACCGCCGCCGTTCCCATTAAAATTTTAACTCTGCTTACTATTCCAATTGTTACGTCTCTCATATTAGCCCCATTCTAAGGCCCTCCACTCTCCACTTAACCCATTAACTTTCTTTTTGCATCATTTCGGTGGACCATCTTATTATCACATATAATCCTTATTCCCACATCTCATCTTAAAACCTATCTTCCTAATAAAAGAAATGATATCTTCCTTCCTATTGTTTCTTCCTTCAGCTCCCAATCTTCACCTCTTCTTTTACCGTTCCATTTCTACTTCCTGTCCTTCGCAATCGTGTCGGTTCTTTTCACACACCCACTTTTCACTTCCTCTCCCTTAATTTGCTCATGCAGCCTCCCACGCGAACCGATAAAACAAACCTGAAACTTTTCTTCTCCCTCTATCTCTCCTCGTTTTCAACAACAAGACTTCATCTTCTCACACCACGTGGCGCCAAAATCTCTTATCCGCAAAACTCATCTCATATCAGTGCTTCCTACTTCTGGCCATCTCCCACCCTTCCATGCCCTCCAAAATGATCTCCTTCTCTTCTCCTTTATGCTCTCACAATTCATCCAACCTCCCGAAATTTGCCCCTAATTCGTACTCGCTCCCTCGCTCACTTCATTCCTTCCACAACATAGAACTCCGACACTCGTCGCTTCGTCATTCGCAACTTGTAATCTGCCATCTCGGTGTAGCGAAGGAGAGGAAGAGAGGATAAAATTTTCCTCACTTGGAAGTCTTTTCGTGTTCGCTAACTCCTCGAATACTAATATTTCCACACATTAAAGATGAAAATATTTTTCACCGTCCGGGTGGTCTATTGGTAAAGCAGTTGAAGGGGCTTATAAAGAACTATGTCCATGATGCGTGATATCCACACATTACGATGTAGTGCTACTTAACTTCCCTATTCAACAATAGATTTCCACCGAACTAGTTCCTAAAAAATCTCATCACATGACTAGATTTAGAAGTGTCCAAAGAAGTCCTATCTAGGATCCTTGAACGCTTATTCACTGGTAAAGTAAAATAAAACTGAGAATCATCCTCCACTACGAAATTACGTTATAATGGTTAGAGATAATTGCAACTGACTGCATCATCAGTACCTGCAAGTGATTTTATCAATAATTATGATAAGCGGAAATGCGTAGTTTTCAAACTAAAGAGAATTTTTTCCATCTACTAATGCCTGGCACTGAGAATTACAATGTTTTCACTTAGAACTATACCAATAAAACGGTTAAGTTTTTCCATAGAAAGTATGTACTCGTATGCCGTACAGAAAGTCAATAAAAATATGTCCGTTGTGCCACGCATGCATGGCCGACACCGAGCGAAGGATGGCTGAATACTTTGAAATGCCGCACCGTGGTGTGTACACGCGTCTCCACAACAGAGATAATGACACCATCTACGTTTCCTCTCTCCCTTCGCCGCTACTTCCATCTCTGAAACTCTGATCAGGATTACTAACGCCGGTTTGAACATAATCTGGCGTGAAGGAGGGACTTCATATGAGCTTTCCAACCTCACCCCAACCTCGTCCGAGTCTTCTCCTCCGCCACCTCATCAAACCCATCTTCCTCAAACCACTTCCCAACACGGCCCCGGCTGTGCAGTCAGCCGCTTTAACCTCTCCTCTTCCCACCTTCCGTACCCAATCCCCGAAGCCCGGAAACTCCCTAAAACCACCACCATCGTCACCCAACCATCCCTTGAGCACGTACATCGCACGCAATCCCGAAGCCAAACAAGTCGCATCTCGCACTCTCGACTCCGGAGTGTTTGCCTTTTATCACGGAGCTCTCTCTATACATCTATCTTCGCCCTCCTCACCGCCCTTCACTTGTTTTCCTTCCATTCACTTTCTCACGTCGATGCTTCTTTTGCACCTCCCCCCTTTGTCGTTCCATTTCATCCCCACCCTCTACTGCCCTTCCTATCTACGATTTACTCCTTTCATCCAAGGGATCTTTACATGCTTGATCTTCCTCTGCTCCTCATACTCTTACGTTCCCCAAATTTTGTCTTTCAGCTCACATGTTTTCCACGTTAATTTGATCCAAAGCTCATCAGAGTAATCTCAAGGGTTGTTTCTTCAGTAAACCAATGAAGACAGATTCATAGGCGGGTGTTAATGAAATTGTACTACCAATTTAAAATAGACTGGAGAGTTAACTTCGAATGTCACCGCTGGTATATGAACTATTTTAATTAAATACATTACAACCAATCTATAAACGGCTATTTTAGTAAAATGAAACAAATTTATAGATGCAATTGATACGTATGGTGCATACAGTGCAAAATATTAAATTAGAGATTTCAGCATTTTTTCATCGAGCAATGTTTAAGGAAATGTTGCTTTAAATGCGCTTGACCTCAATTCCTTTGCAGACCGTCCAAAATTATATGAAGTTGGGAAGCGAGAAGAAAAGAATACTTTATTCAATGCCGCACATAGTATTAGATTGAGTTATGCATACATGTCAACATTGATTATTCTCTCACGGAATCAGGCACATGCACTAGAAAATAATTTATTCTCTATTTCATTGAAATTGATTTCGATGAAGGATAAAACTTTCTTTCTAGTCAAATACAAACGATATTGGGCGAATACAAAATTATGCCATATCCATATTCTGACTACTTCACATGCTCTATCTCCATTTTTACTCCAAAATGTTCTCTATCTCACACACATAACTTGAGAAGCGATTTTCACATCTCTTATCTCTTTTTCACATATCTTTTGCCATACTTTGAGTAATCACAGATGAAATTTTCGAATTTTCTCTGTGCTTTGAATGATACATCTTCCTTCCCACACGCTAACTGTTCACTCGTGAGCTATGCAGATTGCTGCCTATGCTATTTTTATTGCTCTTATATTCTAGTATCCCGAAATAAGGAAAGAGAAGAAGTAAGAATTCATTAAGAGATAAAATAATAATGAATTCGATGGTCCCAAAGCATAATTAAAACAGAGAAGATTAGAATTTGCTATTACGCAAGTTAGCTAAAAAAATACAAACAAGTTTAATTTAAAATGCCTTATCTTGTGATGGAATGATTTTTCTAGTTATTTATTTTTCACCTTAATATAAGGTGTTTTAAATATGAGAAAGTGAGATGAAAAATTATACGAACCTTCTTCATATCTCTAATGGATATGAATGATACGTCATGCATTAAGTAGACTACAGATACATTAAACAACTTGCATAGTAATAATCAGAACTTCCTATATCTACGAATGTCATACAAAGAGCACTGATATAAAAAATCCTACACTTTCCTTTTAACACAGTATTCATCAAATTTCGAAAAATTGAACCTCAATTTCGAAAAATTGAACTCAAAAGAGACATCAAGTTTACCGTTACACTCACGAACATAAATTAGTTATCAAGTTTTAAATTTACCTGTAATACAATGTCATTGACACATTCATTGCCACAAAACTTCGATTCAGCATAATTTTTTTCTCTTGTTTCACTCAATACGTTCACTAAGCCAACCGTTTCCTCTCCCTTCGACCAATTTCTCTCGACTTTCACCCTCTTAGCATCCCGCATAAGGAAAACACCCACTTAAGTTATTTGAGAATAAGCTATACGATAGCGGAGACGTTTTCCGGATTCCACTGCCGTCCTAAGCATCTTCTCTTCTACTTAAGCCTCTTCAAGTTCTTTTCATTCTACGGCAGCACTCTCGGACCCATTCTTCCCCACATCCTACTCAGTCCCCCTTCCCCGTGACAACACACAATCCTTCTGCAAAACGGAGTACATGGTTTAGTAAATAGTGCTCTTTTACAACCCAGTTCTTTCTTCATTCCTGGCTTCTCTGCTAGCAAAATCGAGGAGTTCCAGGAAAATATTATTTCTTTTCAACCTCGAAATTCAAACAACCACTCAGACAGATTTATACGCGAATAAAGTATCTTGCTCTTGTTAGCTTCTGATAGGATGTCGCGCAACAAAATTCAATCTTACATATGACAAGCTAGAATTAAAACATATGATTCAAAAATTAAAACTGCGTAGCTTTGGATTTCTCACCCTAGTATTTCATTCAAAAAGTTGTTTAAAGAGTTATTTACGATTACGACGAATGGCACTAGCTCCAAATCATCTTAAGTTCGCCTTCTTTTCGTTTTCTAACATAAGGTTTGATTCAGATATTTTCCGATACGTCGATGTAGATGTTTGTCTCAGATACTTCCCAATGCAAAAAGCAGTAATTAAATACCAATACTTCCAGAAAGAATAGCTTCCCCCACCTATCTCAGCCGGTGAAGATATTTTCTCCTCTTCAGCTCCTTGATATATCTCTATGAATTTTCCAGTACTTGAACGAATGCTGTCTAGTGGGTAATCAGAGGTCGGAAGCAAATAAATTTGGGGTATTTTGTTAAGGAGCCAAAATGGAAGCTTAAAATTATCAAACTAAAGGAAAAGTCTACTGAAATAATTCTAAGCCAAAAATACAGCCGGGAAGCAGTATAAGGCATTGTGGGTTGCATAAAACGTAGGATGACCCAACCATTGAAGCATGGGGGTATTGTTGGCTGCGTGTATCGCAGGATATTCTGAATTCTTTCATTGATGTGCCAAGAACGTTCACAGCAATATTGACGACATCGTTTCGAAAGAGTATTTATAAACCATTTTTATGTCATACATTCAGTGATAGTTATCATAATTGCTATTACTTTGGAAACCACATTAATCGAAAATTTCCATGATTATGACTCAGATAATTAATATGGCAAATTTAGACGTATGTATTAAGAAGTTATAAATTACCCACTATGATAAAAATACTCACAATTTAAATGAAACCGGACAACACTTCCAAAAATATACAACATGTTGATAATCTAAGTTTTACTTTTCTTAGAGTAGGTATGCCTCTGGTTGGTGAGTGTTAAGGGCCGTATGCAGAGACGAAACTGTCACTTTCCCTACTCGCCATAGGGTGGCAGCTGAAGGTAGAGTTATCGGTGGAACTGTCCCTACTATTTGTATTCTTAAACGTCCCTACAACGTAACCCACCCGACCCGGTTGCCCGCGCACCCGACACTTTACGAAGTAGGGATTTCGCATAGATCGCTAACATTTTCATACCTACGTCATGCTTCGGTGACGTTTCGCGTGACGTTTTAGTGACCACAATGCATTGCGCTGATTGCGACGAGAAGACGAGAACGAGGACACGAGGTACAACATGGCGGAAGAAAGTGCGAAGTGGATAATGAGGCTGAACAATGAGGAGACGAAGTTATTGGTTAGCCTCATCGTCCAAAGGAAAAACATATTGGAGAGCAAGAAGACCGATGCTGTGTCCAATGCATATCCTCCCTATGTATTCATAAGGCTCCTCCATCGCATACCTCGCAAAAGCTCGAAAGTCTTCCATAGTAGAAGTTACGGTACCGTGCGGCATTTGTTTACATAACAACTGCAGGCGCAACATTTATCGGACGTTCCGTATGTTTCATTATAACAGGCATATCTAATGAAATAAATAAACATTGCCAGGCTGAAAAAACCTAATGGTAAGCACATTTGAAGCACTTACCTCGACAGGCGCCTAGAAACATTTGCCAAAATCCAGAGGCGATGTACGCATTCCGCCATATTTGGCTCGGAAAACCATCCCTTTACAGTTGTAGGGTACCCCAGACCACCCTATCGGGAGGGAACGGTTTACGAAAGCTTATTTGCAGGGAGAGTTGACCCGACAACCGTATAGTAACGACTAAGAATACGGTGTCGGATCGGTCCACCCTACTTCTGACGTCACATCGGTACGGTTAGCCCTACAGGGACGTCTCTGCATACGGCCTTATTAGTGTTATAAATATAGCTGAAAAAAAGAATACTAGTCTCACTCTGAAATTAACATGCATCAACTACTCACTACTTCTCTACTGCTCACAGCTGACGTTTTCTTTATCTAAAACATCAGCTTGCAGATATTCAACAGTCGCTGGTCCAAAACGGTCTCCGAGTAGCCTGAAGACTCGAACAGCATCGTCATTTTCTGCCATCCCAGAATCCCCTTAGGGTGTAAGGCACAAATCCATCTCACGTAGCCGTTTCCATTCATCCACGGCGACACGCAATCAGCCTGCGAAACCAAATTGGCAGTTGCCTTCGTCGCTACACTTCCTTCTCTCTCCGAAATTGGGTCGAGGGCTACAGTATTCCCCAGCCGGTCGCATTCATCGCACCATCCATAAATTACAATTATGACCTCTTCCCCGCAAAATTCTCCTCCCCTCCCACTATGCGACGCTCTGGGCGTACGACGCTACACTACTCACTACGTTCCCCTATGTCCCCTCGATCCCTCTCTTCATCTCACGCAAGTAGGGCCGTGGTGATCGCCGAGAGTTGGATCGTAATCGCCCTCTTGTTCAGTAGCATGCGACTCGCGGACTTACAAACACGATGCGCAGATACCACGCACGGCTCCGTAGTGAAGGCACCGAGCCAGGGAAGCAGGTTGAGGAGATTTCCGTCGCCGTTATACGCTGTCCATCAACGGCCGCGGCCGGCCTGCATTATCTCATCACTATCGACCCAATTACGAAGCCAGATTTAATTAATACCCCGCATCCGCTAACTGACAGACGATAGCTTTAGCCCGATACCTTGGCTTGAGGAAAGGTTGATTTGGACCAGCGCACGCATATTGGCCGCAAATTTACAGTTTGCATCGTAGGTGAGAAGCATTAAGCTATATTCTACTCCTCCACGTAGAAAGATTTGTAATCAAGGTATTGTCGATGAATTGGAAAGCAAAATAACACCCTCTCAAATGATCGATGAGCTTGAAGAGAAAGAGGTAAGAATATCTGTTTAAATCAATGCAAAAGATCTAAAATTGAAAGGCGGTGGATGAAAATTGAAAGATCCACTGCGGTGGAAGCAAAATTATCGTCCTGCTGAATAACTTCCAGGAAACGACTCTTAAACAAATTGACGTCTTAAAATTTGATAGCAAAAAATTATGTGGTCGAAAAATGGCTTTAAATTAGGAGTAGAATTTCCATCTTTGAGGGTTCGTATTGTAATTCACAACAGTGTGCGTGGTGTCTATGTCCGTAGTACAACTTCAAACTTATAGCAATGTGCATACTAGAAATGCAAAGATTTACCTGCAAGACTTTCCCTTTTTCTAATTTCTCACCTCATGCATTGCAGAGTAAAATAAGTAAAAAACAGATGTACAATACTTATTTGATAATAAAAATTAAAATTATGAAAACATTTTTCCATTTTTACATAACTTCAACATTTCATTAACCTAAACGGATTTGATATCTCGATTTAACATCAATAAACAATATTAACGTTATTGTAAAGATTCCATTACCTACCCTAGCTTTTTCTGAAAAGGGTAAGATTATCACCTAATTATAAAACGCAATCACGGCGAGACTCATCACGAAGGATAAAGTCATGTAAGGCAATAATGGTACGATGCTTTGTGACCGCGACAAAGATGACGTTGGCTTTTCGAATACGATCGCTAGGTCATTCTAAAAAAAATCGAAAACTCATTTGGTGGATTAGGGGCGTGTACGAATTGTTACTGTTCTGCCTCTACCAAAAGAAAGGGTCTCGTTTAGCCAGGAACAGTTTAGCCAGTGAACTTGAATTCGCCAACGTCCACCGAGGACCTCATGCCTCTTAATGTAGGTACTTTTACTTGATGCTCTTAGTGACAATGTGTCACGTCATCGTAAAAGACGCCCCAGTGAATACTCAGAGTAAATTATAGGCAAATGTTGACTGTGTTGGGCGTTTTAATATAGGTATCTTCATGAATGTGGAGATGGTTTATAATTTATATTTGCTATCAGAATTGATTTTTCAACCTTCAGAATTGATTTCCAGAAGGAAATAAGGAAAATTCTCATTACAAAGATATAAATCAATGGTTATCTAAAGGCAGTTGCATAGGAATCCACATAATGCAAGATAAAATCCATCAAAAACCTATAATATTCGACTATCAGCCAATTATTCTAATCCCAGAATTAACAGAAAAACGAAAATATTAAAAAGTTAAATCTGTACCATCAATAGAATACGATAGCTCCCAGCCATCGAATAGAAATACCGAAAAACATATTAAATAATAGTAGACGGTTCCCAAATATGACCAAATCACCGATAGTTGAATAACATTATTCAGTATATAGAGGAGAGATCATGAGGAAAGTTCATATAAATGCAAAGAAGGAAAGACAAAGAGTGGATAGAAAAATGATGGGAACGATGATGTGTAGTTGAGAAAGACCAATAACATAAAGGTTATTAACATATTGGAAAAACACAAGGAAATCAGAGAAGACTGATACTGTCCAAAACCACCAAAAAAACCAAGAGAAGCGCGGTAGCATTATTAAATGGTAACCGGCCAGGATGGAACGACAATCATTTTAGGGATGAAGGGAAAAAATGTAGAAGTATAAATAATTTGTTGAGGAAAGGTTATGAAAAAATTAATTTAAGGTCACCTAGGAGGTAGGTAGTAATTGTCGGTATATCATTCCTATGGAAGTAATAAGTAATTCCGAAATAAGTCACAGAATAGACGCATTCTTCATAAAATCAGAGAGCACCAGAGCAAAACTAAATGTTAATAAATATCCATGTCTATATTAACGTGAGTTTATCCAAAAGAGATAAAAATCCATCCCAGAAAGATTAAGAAAATATATACCTTATGAATGAAAATAATCTCATCTTAAATCGATATGCTCTAATAATCTACATTATCTGAACCTTGCGACACGCTTAATAAACCCAAGGAATAAGCATTCAGAACTCTAGGAAAAGAAACGAAAATAAATTTTTGGTAACGCAGGTGCTCCATGTGATGCATTTTACGTGCCAGAGTGTTATTCATCACATAAAGAATGTCGTTATTTCTTTAATGTGACAGCAACGCTTTGGGGTATATAAAACAACACATTACACATAAGTATATTTTGCATAAATTTCGCTGCTTTTTTGCACCTACTTAGGATTTTATTCAGTACTGGGTGCATTTAAAAAATTACCAATCAGCGAGGCCAGAAACACTCTGCGGTAGTGTAATGGAGAGTCGCATAGAAACGTAGAGTGGTAAAAAAAATGATCCGTGGAAGTCTCGCCTTCCTAAAACTAAGGCGTAACAACTCGATAAAAGTAAGGCATATGCTGCAATGAAGCTGCCTCCAGGTTTGCCATCACCGCGAGTAGTATCTCCCAAGACGGGGAGTGGATATTAGATCAGGATACTTACTCGAGAGTTGATGGCAGCGCTGGCAGTCATAATGGCAACAGAGTGGATATGGGATCTCGAGCGGGGAAGGAGGGACAGTGAAAAAAAATGGCGTTATCTAATGACATCACGGAGCGGCGCCCTCCCACGCCATCACCGGCAGAACTTAAAGCAACTGAAAGTTCAGTTACCATGGAATGGGCTGGGAGATGAGTGGCTGGAGTGGTTTCATGGGAAATGGGATTGGCGGAGGGGTGTACACTGGCGAAGCAGGGGGGAGAGAGACAGAGAGGAGGGTATAAAGGGGGTTGAATACGTATTGAGGTCCGGAGAAGACAGGAGGAGATCCAAGCACCAGATGGGAACAGGGCAAAGGCAAAGTCATGGCGGCGGTAACGGATGAGGAAATGGAGAGAAATGGATAGGCCAACTGGTGGGAGGAGAGAGAGATATCGAGGAGAGGAAAAGGAAGCGTCTCAATGTCGGATATGGACTCGTGGGTCAGATCCGGTTGAGCCGTGGTGAGTTTGCGACTCCAGGGGCCACGGGAACGGGGAGCGGGATCGGGAAAGTGCATTAGCGCCCCGAAAGAGACGCGGCGGGGAGGCAGGACGCCTTGGGGACGACATGGGCGAGCAGAGAAGATGGTCGGAGGCGGTTGGAGTCCAGCGGAGTGGGAGGGACAAAAAGGGCATGGAGAGGAAGGAAAATAGTGCCAGTGAAAATAAAAATACGTGCTCTTGATGCGGAGGGAGGGGGGACAGTATTTGCTGCCTCGAGGAGAGGAGAATGCGGTTTCAAGGAGGTAATTGGAAAACAATGTTAGCACTCGGTAAATGGAAGGTGGAGCATTTGGTAACCTGCGGGGAGAGAGGAAGAGAAGGGAGGAAACGACCTCAAGACTTGAAAAAGGCACTTAAAAATGAGTCCCGCTGAACGAATTTACTCTTACGAACTCAGGGATTCATTAAGATACATGACGGTCGATGAAACGACGGCGCATCTGAAAATAACTCATATTTTCTATTTTTCCTCAAATGATGCCCTCCGTCTTCGAAACGGAGGGAAATGGAAAGAATAATCACAGCATCGTAGGGAAAACAGGGTCATCATTTTCTTGCTTCATGGTTATAGTAAATTGCGGGGTTAATGGCGTGGAAACATCGAAATGGCACAGAACTTTGCTGCTTTCTACGCGAAATTTCACGCGTAATGCGAAAGAAATTTGAGGAAAATTTCTTAGAATGCCACGATATATTCCTGTTGGAGACACAATGTCACCAAGAAGTCACATGTTTTAGGAAATATGCGGAAAACTTCTCATTATTAGAATTTTCTCAAACTTTTGGTAAAGTACCCTGGAAATCTTTATGAAACTGACCTGAATGACGCTATTTTTAACACTTTATAGCATATATTTCAGCATTTTTAGAACAGTTGTATCTCTTCAACTCACAGTCTACAAATTAAAACAGGTGTCGTACATATATATTCGATGGAAGAATTTTATAATATCGTCACAAAACTCTCTCTCCTTCTCCGTAATCATAATTTTGTAAAATCATATAAAATTCACCATGACTGCCTGGCAGCTTTCCTTCTTCTTGCATTTTGAGTGAAGCCTGCTAAGAAATACCCCATATGCATCCCGCTAAGCCTGACCATCTATAACGTTTGTATTTTCCAATTACCAATTATCCAAACCTATTTTGCATTACACTTATTAGGTAAATTATGAAAACTATAACATTTTTCGCCATTTTAATGAAATGAGCTAACAAGATCCTTTCCACCATTACTATGGACGACACTCCATGAATGAAGTCTTTCAGTAGGAAATTTGATACACATTTTTACATTTTTATTCATTTTGTTTAAGTAGGTACTCCTATAACTTTTAATTTCTCAAATAGTTAACTTTGAATTTTTGAATGCCAGTTTTTTAAGATTTTAACTTACATTATCTCGTTTATGTCGTTGCTAAAGAGGTTGCTAAAGTAAAAAAATAGAAATTCAGATACAAATTTTTGATAAAACCTCACCTAATCCACCTTAATACTTTATATACGAAGTCAAGAGTGACGATGGCATCATAAGGCATTCAGAGAAATCGAAACGATGTATGCAGATACATGTATATACCTATGGTCCTAGCTGCTTAATTTGTTGCCCAAATCTTGTTTTTGTGCTTCCATAAATGCAATATTTAATAAAATGTGGATCATTATATTTAACTAGAGGAAGTGTAGGAGATATCTTAATTTAATTTCGTAATATAATTTTGTTAGTTATGCTCGCAATGTTGGTATTGTTTCTTTTGGTTGATTTTTTGTGTGTTGATTGTTGCGTTTACTAGCGAAACTTAAGTTTTGGATGGTAGCCTTACGATAGGTTGAAATGTTCCTTCAAGGCTACCTAAAATAATATTTGCTCATAGATTGTAAATCAATCATTGTAGCATCATTTTTTTGAGTAATGAATATCATTATTGTATAAACGTTATTTGACCATCCAAAGTATTTAGTACGCTAAAAATACACAAGTGATGTAACCTAGAATTCTTCTCAATCCTTTTCCATTTTTGGTGCAATAAAATTGATACTTCCTAGAATTCATTAATTACCTTTTATCGACAATATGTAATCAGCTATTAAAAAAAACCATCTATAAAACATCTTTTTTCTCATTAAATCACCCAGACCTGAGTAAATAACACGAAAATAGGCGCATCTGCCAGGACGAAGATTGTTGGTGAGAATTGGCCTCAAATTGCGGGAATCGCATCATGTCTCCTGCACTTCAGACTCCCCTGCTGTGAACCGTCAAATTTCATCCCTTTCCGGCGCCCTTTGGTAGCGAGGGGGCGGCGTGACCGGAGGCAGAGATGAAAGCCCGCCGTCATTAGAGGCACGCCAACCGTCAGGACAATGGTCTCCACTATTTATTCGCGGTGGAAATGACCCTTAAAAGCCTGTAGGAAGGAACGGTGGCCACGAAAGACAAATGACGGCTCCACTGTGTGATTTTTTAGGCATGAAAGCTTATTGACTCGCTCAAGGGGAGAGGGAAGATGAGAGAGTAGGGCTGACGAGGGTAAAGGAAGAGGAGTGGTTTAAAGCTAATGATATACTCGGCATAAAGGAGTACTCGAAAGTAGAATATATTGTGTGAGAACTATAGAGGAAGTCTGACTGCTAAGGGAAGAATCAGGGAAAGGCCAATATTTCTGAAATGGTTGTAGGGTTCACATAGTTGTAAATGCAAATATAAATCTTTAAATCAAGTGAGAGTGATAAACTAACATGAAACACCGCAAACCAACCGTTTAATGTGGAACGTGTGGAATTCTTATGCTTTATTTCGATTATAAATAGTTGTAAAAACTGTTTCCTGACTCCTAAAGAAAATTAGGATTTCGAGAAAATAAATTTTCCCCTCTATTGGAATTCTGAATGGTGATCGGGAAATGTAATTCATCGCACTAAGCAACTGACAGTATTTTCTATAGTCGGAAAATTTGATGAAGGACTTGATTCATATATTATGCATTATAAGAAAGAATGTGTGAATGATAAGAAATACAAATAATGGAAGGTACCCCCTTGAGTAAAACAAATTGTGTATTTTTCCTAGCATACCCAATCTAGGACGCCACCTAATATCCTAGCTAGGTTGAACCTAATGATCGCTTTGGTAAGACAGATCAGAGGCAACCAAATATTAAGGAGAAGGTCATGTGAAATTCATATATCATAGCCAGCTCCATTCACAGTGCCGCCTGTGTTCTTTCCAGATATATATGGTTGCCAGTAAATGACACAAACTGGGTTTGGTTGGACATGTGCGGAAGCTTCTCCCAGATTTCAAACTTAGACCTCTAGTAAGGTGTCCAACTACAACCACTTGGCTACATCGCTGTAAATTTAAGAAAACTTCCTAATCTAAGAGACATTTTGGATAGGCGGGGAACTGCAGAGAGAACGGGAGTCTCTAGTCATTGGCACAGAGATCCAATATGAGTTGACAGTTGATGCAAAAGACCAACCGGTCACATGGGAATTTATTCTTGAGAGGAGAGAGCTACTGGCTGCATAAGGATGAAAGTGTGTGGTGATTGAATGAATGGTGACAGGCTCGGTCAGACTGAGGGCGACCCCATGGAAATACAAATCAAGCTTCCCAACTTGGGGAGAGCAATGGAGGGAGATGGAGAAACGGCGCGAAAGGTTTTTTTTTCTGCACAGTATCGGGTAGGATAAACGCACGCTCTCTTCGGGTGGGAAAATGGAGAGCAATGAACGTCACGCTCGACAGCATCGCTATCTTCATTCGAAACCCGACATTCATGTGACGTACCCACGGTGAGTAAATCGCGGTAGTGCGATTCATTTACCTACCACCAGGGATAAGGATCGAAGAAGAATAACAAGGTACTTCCTCATTTTCGTAGAAAAGATTATTTTTTCAGCGAAGGCCCTCGAGAACAGCTCTCTTATCATAAGAATTAATAATGGCTCTGAAAGACGCATCATGGAATTTGTTTTCAAATTTGCGCTTCGTGTGAAAAAATAGATAGCAACCTGTTCTCAGGGATTCAGACTGAATTACTAGCGAAATATTCCATATGCGTGTAAGGTAAAACTGCATTATTTTTTTCCATAACAAAACGTGTAATATACTACAATATGCTACGAGAGGATGGGCCCAGCTCATAATATATCCTTAATAGTTACGCGAGTAATTCGATTGTCACTTACTCAGTGATTCAACACGAAGGCTGGTCTTTGATAGGTGAGGGTAGAACTCACCCCATACTAAGCCAACGGCGTGTTAAATTCACACATTCAGGGTAGGGATGCCAGTTCCTTTCCTTGGAATACCTGCGATTTCCTATGAAGTTCTGACAGGCAGAAAATCGAAAATCTAATGGCCAGGATTTTAGATCGGGGTGTCTCTTGCCCGGGATTTTGACTCAGAATGTCTCCAGCCCGGGATTTGAACTCGACACCCTCCGGTCAGTAGCTCAGTGCTATACCTACTGGGCCACCACGACCCCAAAAATTCGATTGTAAAGGCTGAAATAATATCCAAGGCAGAAGGATATCTACCATTGACTCTCTTGATAAATATTATCACCAAAGTATTTCTTCCACTTAATTGTAACTTTATAGGGTTTTAAGACGCTTTTGCATAATCAGTATCTTCCTTCCTTATAGCTATTTTAGCAGTAAGGAGAATCAAATGAATTGCTTATCATGTTAGGAAACTTTTTTGGAGTATTTTGTTCAAAGTACACAATTGTGACACTCGAACCATTACGTTTCTGTGAGACCGCTGTAGCTTGTTTTCTTAAGAATAATTTCATATAGTAGAAAATGATCAGTAACCCTTCGTTTTTTACCATATAATTTTTATTCAAATCTATGATGGTTTAACGGTAAAAAGGAGGCCTGTGAGAATAGCACAGGAATTTTAGTAATGCTTATTACAAGCCAAACGTTATCCCTGTGAAGTAATATTAATGTATAATTAAATAAAATATCTTAATTCAGAATCGGTGCAAACAGTTACAGTTGACCCACAAAGACAAATATTTTCAGCAGAATAACATATTGGGGAGACTAAACAACCGATTTGTTTAGAACTGATGCTTAATTTATTACAAAAATAGCCTTTAATGCAAATAGAACACTGATATAATAAAGTTGAGTACATAAGCTAAGATCTTTAAGGATTAGACAAATTTTATTTCCAAAATGCGATGAATATTTTCCATCATAGATATCAAGAATACAATTATATATGCAATGTTTTTCACTGAATGGAACTTTTTGGGATTCAAGTATAACGATACGAGATTCATGAAAACCATCCATGCGCTCGAGTGCTGCCTGTTCGGTTATTTCCTACTTTTTCCTGCACAAGGACGTCACATAGCCATTAGAAAAGTTGAGGAATAATGGCTTTACCGAGTTGGCACTTTGGAATAATACAGTCGAGTTGTCAGAGATCGATTTAGGGTTGCTTAGACAAAAAGATAGTTTAGTAGTAGTTAAAAAGTAATAGGGAAACCAATTAATGGTTATGAATAGGAAGGGCTTACAGAGAAGTTGGGCATGGAATATGAGTACCATTGCAGCTACCCTTAGGGGGGAACTTGTGGGTTACGGAGGAGAAAGTTAATTTGAAAATTGATTACTAACAAAATGTGGTATAATTTAAAAATACGAACACGAGTGGTACGGAAGATAGACTCGGAAGAAAATATGTACACAAAACTACTACATTCTATATGACTATGGACTAGTCATAACTTTTATTACTGCATTGTAGCATTTTTCGTTGTGCGTGGGAATGCTATTAAACACAACCATTAAAAGTGAGAATCGGTAAGAAAACACACGGAAAGAGAATAAAAATAAGGAATGAACGATACGTATTACATATTTCAAACGACATTAAAGCTGCATCGAATAAAAAAAACAATCTGCGGCTCCGAAAAAAATGTATTCAAGTGAGTGAGGATGAATATTTAACCAGAGAAATAAGTACTTACTTGGGGGAAAAATATACTTAGGACAGTCTTTTGGCTCTGGACCGAATCAGAGAGGGAGAGAGGAGGGAAAAAATGCGGGTGGCTCTGGAAGTGGGAGCATACATTGCGGCTGCTAGGGTATGTTAGAGGATGGGGTGAGGGCGAGAGAGGAAGTTAGGTCGGGAAAGAAACGGTATGGAGGTCATAAAATGGACTCCGCCCCATACTACAACGACCCCTCTCATGCCTCCACGGAATGATGGAGTCGCCACGAAAGATTTTACGAGGGAAGGAGAGAGAGAGACACATGAGAGGAAAATGGAGGAACTCACAACACGATAAGGCTCGTTGGACAATGTGCGGGGGGGGAAACCGAAGGGGGATGGAAAAGCGTTGGAAGAGTAGGAGGAGTGGGATTAAGCCAAGACCTAGAGGGACGGCAGAACGAGTTAAGAAGAGACGACGAATAGGGTGAACAGAAGAGAGGGAGAGAGATGTACCGTGCGGAGGAGACGGATATGGAAAAACAGGAAAGGACACACAGGGTTTATCGGGTTGGGAGAAGATGATGAACAGCGGTCGGTTTGGCAGCCATTCAGTCGGTGGCTCACTAGGGCGTGGTTTCTCCTCCAGGAAAGGCGGATACCAGAATGCATGCGTGCGTGTGTGCGAGCGTGCGCTTCCCGTGTGCGTGCGTGCGCGAGACGACGTTGTTGTCTGTGGAGCGGTGGTGGGCGTTTCCTTGTCCCGCCGCCCCTATTTCGTTGGGCGTGTGTTCGCAACCGTGTTACCTTCATAATCTAAAAGGATGAGGCAGGAGATGAGGCGAGAGAGTGAAAGGGAGAGAGAAGAGGATGAGGAGAGAGAACCACAAATGGTGGATGAATGAGAAAGGGACAAACTGATGGGTGACGGGCTTACGTACGTCCCCTGAGGCTACCCGTGATATGCTCATTATTTCATGCATCGTATCTCCCGATACAACAGGAATTTCCAACTAAAGATTCGATCCTTCAGCATATTGATGCCAATCCCGACATAGAGAAGTAATGGGCGCAATACCTCGCTTATTGTCACTTGTTGTAAACACCTTGAGGTTCATAAAGCTATTTCTCAGTCTACTTGGTGTGAAATGACGGATGTAACTTTCGCGTTTTCGTAATCTGTATCGTTAACGCTTTCCCCTTGAGTAGCGCAGGGTTAACAATTACCGTGTATAAAATTCGCTCCACGGATTGTGATAAGCAATTTGAAGTGCTACTCGAAAAATGAAGAATGGAGATCACGTTCTCTCAGATATAAGTTGAATAAAAAAATAACGATAACGCTAGCACACGCCTGATGAAGATCCATGATCGAGGCCCTGTGTGAAACTCTTAGCATTCAAAGCAATTATTAACCTTGACCGAGATTTGAACCCTGATTCCCCGAATTTGCGCTAGGTGCTTACGCCAGCTACATATCATCCGTACTCGTACGCCTTGCGCCACCGCTCATGAAATTAAAGCCATAAATGAAAACCATATTTGGAATTTATATGGTAAGTACTAATAGGTAATTTCTTACAGGAAGGCGAAACTTTACACTTCTGGTTTATTTAGTAATGTTTAAAATGTTAACTGATCGGCATAGATTGTAATAATTCATAGCATTTTTCAAGAGTAGTTATTAGTATTTATTTCATGAGAATCTTTAAAATGTGCATTTAAAAACGAATTTTTCTGAATTTCAAGATTGTGGCTGCTTAGAATTTATTGTTTTGAACGAGGATGATACATGTATATGTTATGTAGTATGTGTTGTTCTATAATCGCATAATTATTGAGCTTTACTGACTCCTAAAAATTTGGAATTAAATTAGAACTATGGGGTTCAATTATCAAAATTTTCGACGGAAAATAATGGAATAAACTCCGAAATGAGAAAAAACAAAAATACAAAAAATACTTATTAAAGGAACATGACTGCTTTCGCATTTCACATTGTAAGTAGATATTACAATTTGATTTTGGAAAATTTGAATGAAGCTTATTTTAATCTACCCAACCTTAGCTTCTTGAAATGCTTATGATTTCGCCAGACGGGACGGTAATGTAGGTATTATAAAATTGGCTTAATTTACATGTTTTTATCATTATTTTCAGTATGGTGTCACTGAAGGTAGAAGTATTAATAAGATGCCGCCAACCCAGAAATTTATTAATTGACCCTTACAACGACAGCCTCAGACCGCCTAGAGGAATGACAACGCGGTGTTGTTATGGCGCGGACATCACATTCGACTTATCGCAATATCGCACTCGCCCTGATCTGGCAGGGAAGAGAAATGGGCGGAACTCGTTTGGCTGGGGCGTGGAAGGGAAGGTGAACGTGGGTTGACGACAGGGGGAGGAGGCGGCATAGGATTGACATAGATAGCGGCGATAGTCAAGGCTGCAGACCGGGACAGCCACTGCCAGAAGTGGTGGGAAAGGAGAATAAGAGAAAAGGAAAAGGCTTCCAACCTGACGTTCTGGACTGCGTCACGATGGAAGTCTCCGCTCACCCCTTTCGGAATTATCGCTCACCCACCTGTCAGGAAAGAAAGAGAGTACGAAATTAGAGGCAGGATGAGGAGACGCTTTCACGTTGAAAAGTCGTGATAAGAGATGAGAGCTCTGATAGCATAAAACAACTTGGTGGTACGACATGAGAAAAACACGAAGCGGAAACTAAAAAAAAGTGCACTACTCGAATTAGACTCAGGTAAGCAAATACATTTTCCAAGGTCAAGATTTAAAATTGCTAATTCAACGCATTTGCAGTCATCTTTAGTTTTCGTTGAAATACTCAAGTAGATCTTATCATATATAAACGTTTTACTTCTTATCACAAGCAGAAAAGACATTTAAATTAAACATGATTAGCAGTTAAAATAGAGACTATTAGTAACATGAAAGATTTATTCAATCAACAATAAAACTGTTCATTTGACGCTAAGCTTAAATGGGGGCCATTGAAGCTAAGTTTAAATGTTGGCCTGAAATATAATTTAAATACCCAAGTTTATCAATGGATAGCATAGGTTGTTGCGTGTCGACATAAGGACTTTAAGCTAACCCAACTAACCGCATGTTTCTGCAAGATTGCTTTGCTCTTTGAATAATTTATAAAATATTATGTTACGATTAGAATAGAGCTACTAATATTTTTTAAGTACCTATGATATATGATGCGTGTTCGGTGTGATTTCACCCCCTGCCACATATCATTATGCTGGCTGGCAGGGCATAAAATAAATGTAGATATAATGTAGAGTAGGTAACAAGGAAGTTATAAAGTATATCAGTAACGCGCCCCAGGCAGGTTCATTAGTAGAGCCACATAGACCTTTAACAAAGAATGTCTCGTTCTTATGCCAATAATAAGGTAACTTCTGCACCATGTTCGACATGTAGTTAACATTCACTTAATCGTGCTCAAATGGCAATGATTTTTTTCTCTCACATCCCCACTCACAAATTTAAATAAAATTAAACCTTGCAACCTTGCATCGAACTTGATTATAACAGTTTCATACACGTTTCATTGGTCAAATAGTTGTCGAATAATTAATTTGACTAGGAAAACATCCGGATCAATCATTAAAAGCTAATTGGTGTAGCATATATTATTTTTAATTAAATTGAATAGCCTTTAACACACGTAACTTCATAAAATATTAAAAACTCCAATCACTATTACTCCAATTTTATTGTTTCTAATAGCTTATTATTATGGATCATACGCAAAAACAATCGACTTTCTTTGTGCCGAGTTCATCATACCGATGCGCGATGATTGATAATATCTCTGTATAATAGTTTATTTAATATCACTCTCCGAAAAAATGATATTACCCTGTCTACACCTATATCTAATATCTACACCTTGTAACAAATCTATAAGAAAACGATATAAGCAATGGAAGTGAAAAATTCTGTTTAGTTTGCCAGTGATGGCTACAGTAGTTATCAATTTAAAACCGAGTGCACTAATGAATTGAGTATTTATTGTATTTGTAAATTTATTTTATTTGTAAATTATTACAAAAATAGAAATAAAAGCAAGCCCTGAGCTAAGTGAAGGGTGGCTGTACTAATAAACAAGGTAAATAAAAAATAAAACTAATGAACAATGACAGCCATGAGGAAAAATTGATTGACAGGAATTAGTTTTCAATTATGGTTTTGAAGCCACACGTGGCGGTGGAGAATGATAGTTCTTAAATATGCCGCAGGGGCGCATAATATTAGTTGGAACGACATAAAATGAATTAGGTACTATTTTGGTATTCTTTAGGCGAAGGGAAAGATGTATCGACGTGATAAGCGGAAGGAGAATTCATTTAGGTTTTCATTTTACAGGCAAGCGTATAAAATAAATTGCAAAAGGAGAAAAAATGAAAAAGTATAGGGAAATAGTGTCATTAAATTGATTGTGATAGCAGATTGTAAGAAGAAATGAGGCCGGGTACAGTGTTGTGGAAATATATTATTTCGTTCCGAGCGGAATAATTTTTTTCCAAACCGTCAAACTTTTATCGGGAAACTATCAGGATACGAATGCATTGGACTACTGAATCAAACACATCATTCTCTTAAAATGACTGGCGGATGGGTCATAAAAGTAGAGATGCCTCGAGAGGTGGATTTAAAATTCACGAAGAAACAGAAATTTAAATTATATTCCAAGGGACATTTCTGATGATAGACAACGTAGCTCCCAGTAAACAGAAGCTCACAACCTACGGCACGCATCTAAAAATTCAGGCATAAATTAATTCACTTTCACCAGTTTAATCTATTGTGGAATGAGAGAAATAGATTAGATACAAGATAGTCTTATAAGAACGTAAAGATCTGCCTTACATTGCCAACGCTCAATCAAGAGCAAAGTGCTCCTCCACCATTTTAGTTATCAATATTTAATTGAAAAATATTTCATGGGTGAGTACATGGCATATCGGGTTTGTGCGCACCAAAAATATTTTAAAATTAAATAACTATCTATTTCAGATGAAAGGTTGGAGAAAAGTCTACGTAGTTACATACATTTACGGTTATGTGCGTGACTGAGAGTTGTATGGTTAATTGCTAAATCCAAGATCCAGACTATATTTTTGATCCCTCCATGTTCCTTGAACTCCAGAACGAATTACCAACTTGGGAGTGATTGGGTGTATTTTTATTGCACTGCCTCCAGCTTATTTAAGGTCATTACGCGGCGATTTAAAAATATGGGCCGAGCCACTTCTTATACTACATGCGGAAAAATAACAACCCAAATGGAGGATAAGAATGACGGCTGATCTTGGTTTTCCAAATTTGCGTTTCTATCAGCGTCATATCAGATTTATTTATATTACCAGCATAATTTTAATTTTCAGTGCTTACGTGGTCACAAAAGTGGATATATCTGGATAAAATTTAAACAATCTATATATATAAAAATGAATGTATGTGTGTGTGTTTATTATTATTATTATTATTATTATTATTATTTATTTGTTACTTTTGTAACATCCACCTCCGAGTCTCCGGCTAGCATCAGGTTTCGTTGCCGTCATAATTGCCGGGGACTCGAGAGGGGTCGTGCCTAGGGGTAGCCACGTCCGCCACCGGTGGATAGGTGGCTACCCGGCATTAGGGTCATGCGCACGAAGCAGGCGGAGAGACCCGAGAAGGACAGCCTTCTGCATTGCACTTGCAAGTGCATCCGCTCGCGCCCTGCACGCTGGGATGCACTTGAGATTTTCGACCAGTGAGCTCTTGACACCACCAAGCACGCCCACGATGAGGACTACCAGTTTTACAGAGTAGCCCGCGTACATTTGCCGGAGTTCGCACAGCAGATCTTGATATTTAGTCCTTTTTTCAATCTCCTTCGCTGCCATGTTCATTTCGGCCGGTGCCGATAACTCGATCACGAACATGGCATGAGAGAGATTGTCGAGGAGAACGATATCAGGCTTCGTCGCCTCCAATTGCCTGGAGGTGGAGAAGGAATAATTCCACCAGATCTTACACTTATCGTTCTCCACGACGGACTCGATGTCTCCAGGGACGTAAGGCAGCATCGGATTCGCGTCTATGCCGTAATGGTGTCTTAGATGGTAATACAACACCCGCAGAGCTGAGTTGTGCCGGTTTATATATGCGTTCTTCGCATAGAAGCTGCAGCCGGAGAGTAGATGACCTAATGTCTCCGGCTGCCTTCGGCACGCTCTGCATCTCGTGTCCGTCACGTTTGCCCCAAAGATGAGGCGACGGTACACGAGGGTGTTGATGACACCATCCTGGCACGCAAGCACGAATCCCTCGGTCTCGGACTTCAGACCTGCGGAGCGCAGGAAGGCGAACGTGAGCTCCTTCGATAGCCCATGCGTTTCCAAGTTTCGATAGAAACTTCCATGCATGGGCTTCTCGGTATGCTTGCGGAGCAGGATCTTTTGCTCCGCATTCTTTATTTCGAGCTTTAACACGTCCGCCTCCAGCGACAAGATTGATTTTTCGCACGCTTCTCCGCTGGAAGTAAGGTCCAAGTCCAAACCGAGGCCATCTGCTGCCCTTTTCGCCGCCTGGAATAGGAACGCCCCTTTGCCGACACTCTCGTGTTTCTTCACGAGCAGCATAAGGGGGTCCGTGCTGTGGAACACGCGGCAAGCCGTATTCAGGACTACTCTGTCATGAAGGCACTCCAGGCTTATCAGCCCTCTACCACCTAGCCTTCTCGGGAGATACAATCTGGCGACGGAAGACTTCGGATGAAGACTGCGGTATATGGTCATCATTTTCCTCGTTCCCCTGTCGAGGTTTTGCAGCTCGTTGACATTCCATTTGATGCAACCGAAGGTGTAGAGCAGTGTTGGAACCGCGAAGGTGTTGGTCGCAAGAACTTTGTTCTTGCCTGACAGGTCAGAGCTCCAGATTCGCCTGAGAGTCTGCCTGTATTTCGCTGCAAGCCTTTCCTTCACTGCTCTCACCTCCTGCAACCGGCGCTGGGGGACGCCAAGATATTCATACGCTTCGTCTTCATCAAGAAGACGAATAGCGTTTCCGTCAACGAGCTGCACGTCTTCCTGGTCTTCCGAAATCTTTCCTTTCGCCAGATGGATGGTCGCGCACTTGTCCAATCCGAATTCCATCCCTATATCCTCACTGTATCTGCGTACGGTGTCCAACGCCAGGCGCAGGTCTTTCGCGCTTGAAGCATAAAGCTTCAGGTCATCCATATAGAAAAGATGGGTGACCTTATGCTCCCTTTTTGACGGGACACCGCACATATATCCCCTACCTCGTCTCAACTGAACGGACAGTGGGAGGAGAGATAAACAGAACAGGAGGGGACTGAGGCTATCGCCTTGAAAAACGCCACGGTGGTATGTTACCAAATCCGTGTAGACGGTCTTCTTGCCAGATGGTATGGCGAACCGCGTCTTCCATAGTGGTAACAGGCGTTCGATGCAGGACACAACCTCTGGGTGGACTTTCATGTACCTCAGCATGGCTATAATCAGCTCATGAGAGGTGGTATCAAAAGCCTTCTTGTAGTCCACCCAGCCCATTGACAGGTTACGCTTGTATTGACAAGCGTCCTGGCTCACGCACCTATCAATGAGCAGGTTGTCCTTGCATCCCGCGATGCCTTTCTTGGAGCCCCTCTGCTCGTACACTTCCTCCCATACCGGTTGGACGTGGCGGAGGATAAGGTCGTTCAAGATGGAAGTGAACGCCTTGTATACAGTGTTGAGACAGGTTATAGGGCGGTAATTCTTCGGATCGGACAAGTCTCCCTTTTTCGGTATTAGGACCGTTCGCCCCTCAGTCAGCCAGGACGGAATTGGCTCCGTTCCTGACAGGAAGGATGTGAAGATTCTGGCCAGGTGTTTGTGCGTGGAAGAGAGCTTTTTCCACCAGAAGTTATTCACTGCGTCCATTCCTGGAGCAGTGAAGTTCTTCTTGCCAGAGAAGGCCTTCTTCACATCACTTTCCGTGACTGAGATGGGACGATCCATATCGTCTAGGTGGCGGTCACAAAACTCTTTAAAGTGGGCAATAGCTGGAGTACCTTCGTTGAATGGCTTCCTAGTCTCGTAGATGTCCTTCCAGAAACGTTCCACCTCCGGGACAGATGGTGGTGTTTGGACAACAGGTGGAGGGGGTCGGAAGAGGCGGGACGGCTGAAAGGAGAAGGTGGAGTTCTCCTTCCTGGCCTTGGTCCTTTTGACCAACTTCTTCCTCGCCGTTGTAAGTGCCCGCACTCTATCCACCTCGTGCTGCTTAAGGATAAGCAGTACTCTTTTGTTCAGTGTGTGGTGGTCTCTCCGGATTGCACGCGCAATGCGCTTGACCTTCGGCGTAAAGGCCCGACCGGAGGAAAGGTAATCCATCACACACTGAAATCTCGACACCTGTTGTCTTGCCAGCGTGATTTTGGCATTAAGCTGTTTAAGCCTGTTTGCTGCTTTAGTCTCCCAAGTGGCAGGCACTCGGGGAGATGCCAACAGTGTGGCGGCAGCATATACCACGCAGTCTATTTCCCAGAGGCTACTCGTTTCGGTCAGGATCATATCTACGATGCCATTCAACTGGGACAGCTGTTTGTCCCGCAGAGAAATTTTATGATGAATATTTCTCTGCCTGGTAGTCGTCTCATCGTAGCTTATCGTGTTTTCCAACCGCTGAAGCAGATCAGAATCGGCCTTCGGTTCGTCTCCCTTCGCCGAAAGTTCGGCGGGAGCACCGGCAGTAGGAGGTACATCTGCCTTGGTAGGAGATGGAGCCTTGGCCGGTGGTGTGCTACTCTGATCTTGCGGTTGGGGTGTCGTTTTCTTGCGCAGGTGATTGGCGTAGTCGCGCAGATTCTGCTGCGACAGATGGTTATGTTCAGGATGCATCTCACACCACAAAGAGTGCATCCTCGCCATGTATCCCCTGCGGCTTGGCTCACTGGCAGCATGGCAAGCGAGAAGGTCTCCCCTCAGGGTCTCCGTCCACTCCATGCGAGCTCCCTTTTTTGATGGCATAGGTTTGCCACACCCAACTTTGCTAGGGCCCTCATCCGAGAAGGGCCGGTTGTGGGTGGCGTCACTGGATTTCTTAGGAACCCAATATTTCCGCGAGTGGGGAGGTTAACCCCACAAGCAGACGGCCACCATTAGCCGGCCGAAGCCGTTACCGGGGACGCCACGAGGAGGCTGGTGGTCCGTTTTTGACCCCTTATTATTATTATTATTATTATTATTATTATTATTAAGGGTGCGGTTAGCGCTTTGGTTTTTCTCTCTTCGTCACCTCATTTATTTATCATCATCATCATTTTTTTTTTCTTTCATACCTCATTTTAGAGATATTCATTTTTTTTTTCAAAAAATAAAGACTGCAATGGACACGCCATTGCCCACACCCTTTTCATTTTTTCCACTCTATCTTTTCTCCATGCCCATTGAAACTCCAAAGCAGGGAAACGGGCTACGGCGTTGAGAGGACCGGCAAGAAGGGGCTGGTTACCACAACCTCCCAGTCCCTCACCCCCCCGCCAAAACGCCCGCTCCCCACCTAAAGAGTGGGCATCGCGTGTTCTCACGTATCAGTTATCCATGAGTCGGTCTTCTGCTGCGGTAGTGTCCCAGCCTCCGTGTTGGCTGAACTCTGTGATTTCTTCCGATAGGCCGCTAGATAGTTCCTCTTCGGTGGCTCCTACCAGGGGCCCGAGCCTCAAAACTCCGTCCTCCATTTGGCATATAGTTTTTTCTACGCACCACATAGAGTGGAAGCGATTTAAATTGTTTTGCCCACGGTGGTAAACGTATTCCCGAATTATTCTTCTTTTTAAACTGTTTTGAAACGATAGATGAACATTTGGCTTTGCAATTTTTCCTTTGCATAACAACGTAAAATCCTTGTATATAGTTGCCTTTGCCAATGTTATTAGATAATTGGCCATCATGGTCGATTTTTCTGTCGGCGTTTTAGTGTTTATTCCGCGGTATACGTCTATTCTTTTCACTGAACTACGGTTCAACAGTCTTTTTATTGTTAAAGCCACGGCCCTCCACAACTCCTGCACCTGCGGGCAGGCTAGGATTATGTGGTCCGACGTACCCTCGCACTCTTCACATAAGGGGCAGATGCTCTCCCTCAACAGCCCGACCCGTTGCAAGAAGACTGCGTCTGCGAGGCGGTCCAGAGCGAGTCTCCAGGCGATCTCCCCATCCCTGCCGAATGTTGGTTTTTGGAAATATGTACTCCAATTTATGCATTCCTCGTCAATTGACCCTTTTACTGGCCACGCTCGATTGTGTGCCTTCTGGTGTAGTTCGCCGTAGATATTTCGTTTGTTTATCGGCAGCATCAACGCCTTTTTCCTAATATCGCTGTAATAGCAAGCGTCGGTTATTTCAAATGGGGGCGGCCACGGGTCCGGATATCGTACATTTTCTCCCGCTATTACTGGAGATAATAGTTCCCACGCCTCCTTCACCTCGCTGTGGAACCGGAAGGTGTTTGCGCCAATGTGGTGGTGAGCGAGTATCTTCCACGGGTCCGTATGGGGCTGGGATAAGAGCCTCTGACAGTATCTGAGGCGGAACGATGAGATTTTCTCCTTCAGGCTGACCAATCCTAGGCCTCCCATGGAGACAGGGGCGCATATGATGTCCTTCGCCACCCAATGCCTCTGTTGGCCCCACACGAAGTCCTCCAGAACGGCCTGCAGTCTTCGCAGTGAGACGGGGGGGATGGATACCGCCTGCAGGCAGTGCCAAATCCTTGGTGCCAAGAATTGATTGGCCACCTTTATGCGCCCGATGATGGACAAGGATGCGGCTCTTCTGTTCCATATCTCCGTACCCTTACGGAGACTCTCAGTGGCGTTGCAGAGAGCCGTTGCTTCCGTCAATTTCTCGTCCCTTCCCAGCCAAACGCCGAGGAATTTTTGTCCGTCCGTAGTCCATCGAAATCGTCCGTCCACGGGAATGTTGGTAATGCCCCCGCACCAGAGGCCGTGGCTCTTTGCCTCATTTATTTTCGCGCCCGACACCGCGGAGAAATCCTCGATCGCCCGGCATAGCTTTCGGATGTCCTCGACAGATTTTACAAAGACGGTGACGTCGTCGGCGTATGCAGAAATGCAAAGGGTACGTTCTGGAGTTCCGGGGAGGGTTATGCCCGGTAGGTTGGCTCTGACTCGGCGGATGAAGTCTTCCAAAGCCAGGACGTATAGTTGTCCTGACATGGGACATCCCTGCCTGATTCCCCTGGTGATGCGAATGGGTGCGATGAGGTGGTCCCCCCTCCTAACTACAGCCAACGCCCTATTATAGAAGGTGGCGATCCTTCTGCAAAAAGCCCCGCCGAAACCAAGGGAAGATAACGATCTTTGCAGGTGCCGATGATCGACTCGGTCGAAGGCTTTCTCCTGATCCAGCGCTAGCAGACCCATGCTCTCCCCACTATTATTCGCCCTGAGGATAACATCCCGTATTGTGGATATATTGTCGTGGATGGATCTTCCCGGGACGCTGTAGCCCTGCTCAGGGCTAACGATGTCCGGTAGGACGGACGAGAGCCGGACGGATGTCGCCTTTGCCAATATTTTGTAGTCGGTATTAGTGAGAGAGATTGGCCTCCAGTTCTTGATCTCTTGCCGGTCCCCTCCCTTGTGGATCAAGGCGACGACCGACGTCCTTGTTGTCCTAGGTAATATTCCTCTCTCGAAAGATGACGCCGCCATTTCACAAAAGGGGGCGCGAAGGTGCCGCCAGAATGCCGTGTAAAATTCCGGCGGTAGGCCATCGATCCCAGGTGCTTTCTTGCCCCTGAGCGCGCGGAGCGCCGCTTCGTAATCCTCCGCCGTTAGGTCCTTCTCGCAGGAGTGCCGCTGCTCCCCCGACAGGATAGGGCCTTCGGGGAAGTTAGTTTTCTGCGCTGTGGCGATTTGCTCTGGACCCTCGCCTTCCGCGGGGTCGTAAATGGCGAGGAAGTGGGCTCGGACGGCTCTGTCGACTTCCTTCTCCTCCTCTATCACCCTCCCGTCCACCCTCAAGGAGGTGATGTGGTGATGAAATAGCGGCCGGGCAAACTTTGCGAGTGCGGCGCTGGAGGGGGAGTCATTCTCCAACAAATTCTCCCATCCGGCCCTGATGACGATCTCCTCGCTCTCCCTCCTGTACCACCGGCGGACATCCTCGGCCGTTTTCGTGGTGTCCTCCGTGCCTTCGCCCAAGGCGGCGATCGCGGCCATCTCCAGCTGCTTCAACTCCTTGAAGCGGGCTGATCTGGTTATTTTTTGGAATGAAAGTGTGGTCGCTTTCATGGCCTCCTTGAGGTCATCCCATCTGCGTAAGGGGTCATCAGATACGGCACTTTCGTTGATTTTTTCAAGGACTGCCTCGATCATCGTCCTATACTCTCCGCATTCTAACAGTCGCACGGGAAACCTCCAATAGGGACCGCATGGACGAGTTCGTCCGCGGTGCTTCAATACCAGCACTAGTGCCGAGTGGTCGGAAAAGGAGGGGTTAACGGAAATGCCAGCGACACTTGATAGTGTGTCCCCACCAACGTAAAAACGATCCAGTCGGGATGCTATATCGGGCGAATGTACGGAGTGAAATGTAAACCCCGCCTCCGCGCCTTTCATTTCCCGCCAGACGTCGTACAGGTGTTTCTCGTCCACCATGGATTGAAGCAAAGATGCCACTTTTGGGTTTCTCTCTCTACCGGACCTGCGATCTATTCTTGGCGAGAGGGTGCAGTTAAAGTCTCCCGCCCAGATAACCTCCTCCGTCAAGTCGCCTCTCTCTGCGCTACGGATTTCCGTCAAAGTTCTGGTCGCGTCGGCAGGGTTGTTCGGAACGTAGAAATTCACGATGCGGTATTTCGTGCCGGAGATATTCTCTTTGAGGTCGATGGATTGGGCGTAGCCAGCGGACAGTATCCGATGCCGCGTAATGTTCAATCCGGATGCGCGACTGACGGCCAACATTGTTCCAGACCCATAGGTGGAAGGCGGGTTAAAGAGTACGGTGTAATACTTTTCCATAGAGCTGTGTGGTGCGTCATCGATGTTAGTCTCCTGCAAGAGGGCCACATCCGGGTGCCACCTCCTTAGAAAGGTCTCAAGTTGGCACCACTTCTGTCCACTTCGCGCCGACCGTACATTCAGCGAAAGAAGGGTGATGTTCGCTCCCTCCATACTAGGGTGTAGTTTATTAATTGTGAGCAGACGCTGCTGCCGCCGCTACGGCAGCGGGGGTCCCGTCCTTTTCCAGCTGGGACTCCTTTTGGAGGGCTCTAATGAGCCTCTTCACCCTCATGTCCAGAGCGACATCCACCGTGAGTCGCCTTTCATCAATCAGCTTGAGGGCGTTTGTCATGACGGTAATGTCTTGGCAAAATCTCTTAGCTATGTCCGCCGGGTGTGCCTGGCCTTTCACTTCCCGGAGGAATTTGGTAACGGTGGCCGGGGCAGGGGTGAACCCACTTTGTCTCTCACATGCCTCCTCGAGGGATCTGAGGATGTCCTCCTCCGGCAGCTTTTCAGCCGCTTTCCTCATCTTCTTCTCCTTCCGAGTGTCCCCCCCCGCTTGTCCCGAGCTGGTCCTCTGCGGGCTTCCATTAGGTGATGGCTGTCGCTTAGGTTTTCCCGTCCTCCTCTCCGCGGTGTCGCTGAAATCATCCGCAGTCGTGTTTCCCCGCCCCTTGGGAATAGCGTCCTTGGTAGGCGCCACCCCGTCCACGGCATGGCTCTGCGCCTCGCCGAGAGATGTTATGGGTTCGGGGAGGGGGGTAATCGCATCCGCGATGGAGGATTCTGCAGGTATGAGGGTGGGGAGGGGGGTGGGTTGAGGGGAGGTACTGGGCTGTGGGGGTGGGATTAGAGGAGGTATGTCGTCCTGATCGGGCGCGGGGCCTTCTTTACGAACTTCGTTGTCTGGATTGTCTCCCGCCGAGACTTCCTCTGTTGGTTGGTTGGCCGGTTGGGTTGCTGGCCCACTCCTGGCACCACCGCGGCACGAGTGGGTGGGGTGATCCCCGTCGCACTTCAGGCATTTGAGTTCCCCCAGACTGAAATATATTCGGTGCCTGACAGGGCCGAAATCTAAGAGAAGGGAGTCCGGGATGATTCCATCCCTCTTCACGATGTAACATTGTCTCCTCCACGAGAGAATGTGAGTGAGGTCCTGCCTGCGTATTCCTATGGGGATGGGCGTGATCGGGGAGACGACTCTCCCGAGCTGGCTGAGTAGTTCCGAGAGCTCGGATTCCGGAAACTCGGGAGGGATGTTTGATATGACCAGTCTCTCCACTGGCTGCGACATCCGGCTTGCGGTGACGAAAATCTCGTTGAGCACGACTCCGCCATGCTCGCCCATAAAATTATCTATGACGTCCTTGCTTTTAAAATATATACATACTCGCCCGTTGGAAAGGCGCGTCGCGTGGGTGATGTTGTTTCCCCCGACGATGTCCGCCGTGGCAATCACGTAATCCGCGAGTGCTGTGTTTGGCAACGAGTGGAAAATGACTCCAAGATGCCTCGTCGGGCCGGTGGTCAGGGGGGTGATTTTCTTGACTCTCACGGCAATTACGTCCACCCCTCCCTCATCATCCCTGCCGTTCGTCGGAGGTCCTTCCTTCCTTCCCCCTCCCGTTATCTTAGCGAAGGACATAGCGGCCGTAGTACTGGTGTGGGGACCGCTCAGGGAGGGTGGGGGGGAGAGGTCACGCGAACTAATCGGGTATCCCCCGCGGCGGAATGTCCCTGAGCTGCGAAACTCACGGCTTTCAGTTCGAGGCCACCTGGGTCGCGACCTCTCGCGGCCTGACTGTGTGCGAGGAGGTGGGGGTGCCAACACCGTCGGTTGGGCGGGTGGAGGGGGGGACTGGTCACGGGAGGTCGATGCTTCCCCGATCCCCCTGGCTGACGTAGCGGTGATGTTAAACTGCCCTCCCGTCCTGCTCAAGAGACTCGACTCATTGCTGTCTCCGGAATTTAATGCGTAATTAGTATTAATGTTACGCGCGGGACGCCTTATTGGGGAGGAAGGCGGTGTGGGAGACGGCTTGCGCTGATCACAATCGTTTTCCCGGTTATTTGGTAGAGAAATACGGGCTACGGACAAATCCAACACCTCCGGGAGGGATTGGCTATCGTTAATCAAACTATGATAATGTGGGGCCACGCTGGTGACTGCTGTTGGTGCTGCATGCGTGGGCAGGACTCCAGCCGCGGTGCTCGCGACCTGGTGTTCCATGGTGACTGCAGTTGTGGTGGTGGTGGTGGTGGTGCTGGTGGACGCCGACATGCCTTCGGCAAGGCTAGCCGCGCCGGGCGGCGGTTGATTTTCCCCGACTCCGAGAGGCCGGGGCGAGTGAAATTTGCTCGTCAGCACACGAAACGAACAGAAAAACCGTTAATTAACGGTAAAAACAACGCGTTGGTGACAAAACTAGCACTCAACACGCTAGGTAGTGCACTATTAGTTCACGAGACGTGAGAAACACTGCACAAAACACAAGAAATACTTCGAAATCGCGATTTCGACGGGAGCGCGGAGCGAACACGTCCTCTCACCTCGAAGTCTGAAGTGTGTGTGTGTGTGTGTGTGTGTCCTTTATGCATTGCTACACCATTCATCGGATCGCCATGAAACTTTGGGAAGTTGTTGAGTACATTTCTGAAAAGAGGACTACGAAATCGATATTTCAATATCGATACTTTATCGATATAATATCGCAAAAGTATCGATAAATCGATACATAATTGATACAAAATTGAGGTGAAATTATTTAGTTTTTTAAAAGGAATGTATCGTTGCAATATCGATACTGTATCGAATGTATATAATGTGTTTGTCCTTTATGCATTACTATTCATCGGATCGCCATGAAACTTTGGAAAGTTATTGAGTACGCTCCGCGAAGGTTTCTACAAAATCGATAATTCAATGTCGATACTGTATCGATATAATATCGATAAAATATGGATACATCGATACATTGTTGATACAAAATTGAGGTGAAATTATTTAGGTGTTTTTTATCAAAGTTTTATAAAGTATCATTACAATATCGATACTGTATCGATACAATATTGATAACTTCATGCATTACCACAACATTCATCCAATTTCCATGAAGCTTTGGTTAGTTGTTTTGTTCGCTCCATGAAGGTTTGTACAATATCGAGAATACAATATCGACACTGGAGACGGGATGTGCATCCCATTGAACTTGCAATTCATTGAAACACTCACGTTCAACATATTCAAATCATCCGGCATGGGACAAATATTTCAGAAATGCCAACTTATTGCTTGGGATGAATGCACAATGGTGCACAAAGCATCGCTCGAGGCTCTGGATCGATCATTGCAAGATTTCCGTTGAATCCTGAGACCATTTGAGAACGCATTAATATTGCTTGCACGACATTTCAGGCAAACATTACCTGTAATTCCTCGATTGACACTAGCGGATGAAATAAATGCTTGCCTGAAATATTCTACTTTGTGACGACATGTAAAGACGTTAAAATTATATACAAATATGCGTGTCCAGCTGCAAAACAATCGATCAGCTGAGATATATTGTATACCCATAAGAATTGTGAAATTAAACATACTATAAACGTGTGCTTTCCATTTAACCAGATTGAGCCACAGCAACGCGTGGCCGGGTCAGCTTGTTTAGAATAAATATAACATGATTTTTTCTGTATTCCAAAGAAATCTAAATTACGTCTAGGAAGCTTAGCGAAATTCAGTTACTTCCAAATGTTTTTTATTATTCGATTTTAAATGCATTACTGATTTTACCTGAATTAATAAATTAGCACACGATGATTTATTCATCATTAACTAGCATTAGTTATCATCAAAGTATTTGAATATACCTCAACCCCAGTAAGTTTCATCTACTCTGAAGGAAGTTTTCGCTATCTACATTCCCGTATTGTTTTCACAGGTGAGGTTCTCATTCAAATTAAAATTGTAAAAATGAGTTATAAGGTAAACTTCACAGCTAGTGCGATCACGTTCTTGTTGTACAATTAGGTAACGATGTCGTACTTTCGGAAGCAAGAAAAAAAGTTTATTCCAGAATGGGAACAAAGCCTTCTCAATAATAAAGCATCTAACTAGAAGCACGTTCTCAAGTGATAAGAAGTCACTGGATGTAGTTTCCTCTTTAACCAAGCCCAATTATCATTCCCGTGACTGAAAATTAAGCTCCGCCTACACCTATCCCAACTCATCACAGCGTACGTCATTAGCATTTGTTAAACATTTCCTAATCTCACGAGTGGGCGCGGGAGGTCGGAAAGGGCTTTACGATCTCGACCTTCGTTTTTCCACTTCCAGCTTGCATCCAGCGCGCTCTCGGCACCCAAAAAACCAGCCGTCGGTCCACAGCGTATTCGAAGCACGCGCCGCGTACGCGGTGAGGTGAAAAAAGGGAATCCAGAGGCGAATAAATGATCCACGGCAGCGGATTTCCCATGCGCATTACGACGACGACGCGAAATAAATTGGAAATGCGGCGGAGCAGGAAATTACGGGCTGACGGGCGGTGCACAAACATATTACTCCGCGGAGAAATAGTAAATAAAGCACGTAACCGACTTAGAGGGAAAACGATTGCATGCATAGACAAACACGAGATTCGGGAGGTAGTAACCGCCCATGCGTCGGTCCTTAAGATGTCCTGTTCTAAGAAAAAAATTCTCTTACCAGCCCTCCAGTACCTTATTCATTTATTTAGCACTCTTTCCGTGTGTTGAGGAATACAAGACGGTGTATCTATAAAAAAACTTTGAATGGACAAAAGATGATTTTATTCTTACGATGATGATTCTCTTTATCTTTAGGATTGTAATAGTAGACTTATCGCTCAGATTATTTATCTCCCTCCATCTCATAACAAATTACGGATTTCAAAAAATTTCGGCCTACAACTACGTAAACCACCACCTCCGTCAATTTTCCCCTTGATCCCCATTCCCTATTTTTTCTCCCTCTGTGCTCATCAGCTCCCATACGATATGAGAAGAAACTAAACAGGAAACAGTTATGGAAACTTTCTCAACACACTACTGTTGCCGTACGATTTTAGGAAGGTTCTATTTTGAAGACCTGTTAAAGAGCGGACTCCCTTCTCCAAAAAAAAAAAGAAATAGAAAAACCGACGAGAGAAGAAATTCCCACGAATGCCGCGAGGAAGTAAATGAAAGAGGAAGAGAAGTGTGGAAAACAAAAGAAGAAAAAGCAGTGAGAAAAGGAGGGAAGCAAAGGAATGAAAGGACGAGGAAGAAGTTGCGAAAGAAGAAATGGGAGAGAGGGGCGGGGTGGGAATTCCTTTGGGAGGCGAGGGTCGTGCCTCAAATCTTTCTCACTGTTTCGCTCCCAGTGTTGCCGAGTTTTATGGCCCCACGCGAAGTCTATTCGGGACTATGGACGAGCGAAAATAGGCCCTAACGAAATCAGGCATCCCAGAGGGTCGTTTATCTACTTGTTCCACTCACACCCCAAACTCCGACATCCCCGCTCGTTCCCACAGTTCTTCTCTCACTGCCATACCCTCAACTCCTGGGAAAGGGAGGTAGGTGGTGGGCGGAGGAACTTTATTTACAAATCGGAGTTTTGTGCATACAGAGGAGGCGTTTCCCGCCACCTGGAGGCAATTTGTACATCGCGGTGCCGGGCTTGTGGGCGGAGACTCGACGGTGGTAATCACGCCTCGGGGTATCTGCTCGAGGAGTGAACTTTGACGTTCATTTGCACCGGGACGCAGCCGATTTGTTTTGCGTGGCGGGATGGGAACATTTGCAGCCACGAAGAAAATAGCCCAGTGTTCAAGAAATATCGGCATGGCGTTGATTGGAGGATTTCCTGAAGCATGGAAGGGATCGGATTACATGTCTCGTTTTCCGTTGCACTAACAAACAGGAAGAAATCAGAAAATAAATGTCAGACCGCACCATCCGCACCATTAAAGGGTTCTAGGCAAATGCAATGAGAGAGTACGAGAAAGAAAGTATTTTACACTTTTCAGGCCTCATTTAGGATATGCCGCTAGCATATGGGACCCGTACGAGGAAGGAATGATAAAAGAACTAGAGCATGTGCAAAGGAGATCCGCTAGATTTGTTAAAGACCGTTATGATAATTATGATTACATGTGTTACGAGTTTAATAAAAGAACTAGGATGGGAATTACTATCAGAACGCAGGTTAAAATTTAGGTCAAACCTTCTGAGTAAATTCGAAACCTATTTGCTCAAGATGATGTTAGATATATATTAAGAACCCCTGTGTATTATGCTAGGTTTGATCAGATTAACAAGTTTAGAGAGATATATTGTCGTACTGATACATTTAAGATGTCATTTTTCCCGCGCACCATTAGAGAGAACAATAGGCAGCGTAGCAAAGGGATAGGTACGTGAAATATAGTAAGAGTAGTCTGTAGTGAATGATTCATGTTATAACTACCAATTAACCCTTTCTTATTTCGTAGATATTAACCATATAGCTGCATGTGACCCTATTATGTAGCATGTCTCCATTAAAATCCTAGCTGCATGTCAATAGTGTATGTTTGGTGATCTTCACCCCCCGCCACACACCCTCGTAGTGACTCGCAGGGTATTATTTAGATGTAGATCCGTGACAACAGATCACGGGTGATGAGAGGCGAGTCTAATGATCTCCTAACATAGGTGACCTCTATTCAGGTAGGCTATAAAATATATGCAATTAAGAGTTTTGATCTGCTAATTCAATTCCGAGAGATGTAAATACCGCTAGGCGTTGGATCATTTTATCACATTACCATTTCCATTTACCTAATTGTCCAATAGCAGAATTTTCACAGAGAAAAATCATTCAACGTTACCTGGACTCGAACCCGTAACCTCAATTTCCCACCAGACTTTTACACAGTAACACAACACTGAACATTTTAAATTAATTCATTAGTTGTGAAATGATTAAGAATTTAGCTAATCGATTAAAAATTCAGCAGCCAAATTCACGAAGACTTTTTGAATAATTTTATTTTAAAAACTAGGATAGAGGCCATTTTGGAACGTGGAGAAATTTAAAGTAAAAGACTAACGATGGAATGCTAGAAAAAGAAAAGAGGAAATAAATATGGCTTGCCAAAACTTATTTGCTACAGAGAACTCACAAACAAATGAGATATGGGTAATAAAGTAAAAGATAGGATAAAGAAAAGGATATTTGAGGGGACAGGTACTAATCTTATAAGATTAGTACCTGTCATAGGCAACGCCCGATAATCTTTTATGGGCAGAAAGTAAATGATTTGTCATTCAAAGTAAAATATTTCTCAAGACTGGCGGAGGAAGAATGAGGATAAGTATGAAAAATAAATCAGGTTTTGTCTCTCAGGTGTAAGAATAATGATGGGTATTCACAAATACTGAATTGCAAGTCCGGAAAGACACCGCTGCCATCTCTGGTGATATTGGCATGGAGACAAATGCGTCCCCAAATAATTGATTATGAGTCTATGAATAAGAATTAAATTTGAGTGTAACTAAAAAAATTGGTTATGAAAATATAACAGTAAACCCTTGCCCAAACAGCAGGACCATTGCTTCAGATTTAGGCAGTGTGTGCTGCTCGTTGGTGAGAACTGCAGTTGAGTCTACAAGGAGTCTACAGTTATATTAGAGTACTCAATACCCGACTTATTTCAGATAAACACAGCAATCATATTATACATTTTGCCATCACCGATATCCTTATTACAAAATTGGCCTAGAATGGAGTGAAAAGAGCATGGTTTCCAAAGAAACATTTTTCTCTGGTGAAAAGTAATAACTTCCTTCATATTTTGGACTCCATATTGGTGCTCCTAATCCTGCAGTAGTGGCCAAAAAAGGAATAATTCAATCCCGAAATCTTAATCACCGACCGAAGAAAGGCCGAGAAGGTTAAATCTCCTTCTTTCGGGTTTCGCGAGAGAATGAGATGGAGACAAGAAAGTCATAAAAATACACATATCCGGGCGAGATAGTCACTTTAAGGCCGCTCGCACAGCAAGGGTGAGCATATTCCCGGAAGCACGCGCCTTGCATCACCACTAAGGTGTACTAAGGCGGAGCATCCCTTATGGAGTCCTTTTATACGACCGCCCTTCGACTGTATCGCGGGTCATATCCTCACTCGATATAACTTCTTGGGAGGTCGAGGTATTCGCTTGCGCGAGCACATACGGTCGCACAGCGATTCACGACCGGTAGGACGACGGCGAATGTGACTTTCCGTGAGGCTCCTCCGTAATGCACGGGGAATCCGGCCGTGGTGATACACCTACGGCGGCAATAATGATTGTTCCGCTCCACCGAGGGCGGGGAGTGGGAAGGAGGGGGACGGGAACGGCAAGATAGCCTAGTGAGAGGCTGGCGGGAGTGTACGGTGGAAGGGATGGGGGAAGCGGGTGTGTGAGCAGGCGGAGACGCAGGAAAAACCGGGGAGGAAACCTAGGCACGTGCCCGCAATCTAAAGGAATCGTCCTTTGAAGGAAAAATATCGAAAGAAGATAGATATGGAAGGTATTCGAATGCAATATGTTTGATATATAAAGGACGAGAGGAAAATCCCAATATGCGCTGCGGGGAGCGGCATCTTGTTTTCTTTTCTTTCTCGGAGGAAAATTATTGACGACGTTCAAACACTGTGTAAGTCTCTAGGCGTCTGTAAAGTTTCGTGGAAACACAACACACGGTGGATGATGGAGTGCGAGGATGATTTAGGGGAAGGAAAAGGAAGGAATGTGGAATGGGTGGAAGACATTTCCAACCGCTTCGGTGGAAGAAGGTGATAGGCAACCCAGTGTATTTTTACGTAATCGAGGCAAAACACCCCGGCGTTCATTTGAAAAAAATGAATATTTCCCTATACTGTCAGGGTCCACAGAATAAAAAAGTACCATATGTATAATGGACACAAAGTTAGAAATTCCTCTACAAGAATCATAATGAATGAAATATTTAAAAACACATCTATGGTATAAATAAAACCAATTAAATTATACTATTAACAACCAAAATCAATCGCAAAATAATAAAATATCTATAGAAAGTCTATTTACCTCTGAGTATCCAGTCATTTACTTCGCATCGAGACAAGGAAGAAAATTGTATTTCAAAAGTTTTAAAACTTATCACTTCATAAACTTCCATCCTCCGATGACGTGGATGTAATTTTCCTCTTAGAGAGAAAATATATGAAGCGGAAACGGGAAGGAAAGTATCAAGAAAGTTAAATTTAGCTTTTTGAAGAGAGAAGAGAAAAAGAAGATGGGCGGAAGAGGTTTAGATTCAAAGAATAAAGATTCAAAACTAATTACTGGTAATCTGGTAAGTTTAAGAAACTCTTTGAAGAAATAGTGTAAAAAGCACGGAAAATATTTGGAATATGGCAACGGTAAGTGAAATTGCGTATTAATAATGAGAGAAGTTCTTAATTACCAACTTAAGGAGATTGAAAGTATATTCAGTGATCAAAAACGGAAAAAATCATATTAAATAGTTGAAAAAATATATTAGACACACTCATGATTCACACGAAACTGAGAATATGAATTTACCTAATGGAGAAATGTACGAGACTAAATGTAATTTTGCAATATAAATGGATAGTGAAATGTATTTTTTTAGAGGAAAATACATTGCTGATGGCAATATTTCTGAATGATCTACAACAGATTCCCTTCGTCTTATTAGTCAATAACAGCGAATGACTAATTACAAGCAACGTTTTCTTCATTTTTGTAGCCCATAGAAATTATATCAAAAAATAGTGTCACAAATCGAGCATAACCGCATGAAATAAAAACTGGAAACCATATTTTAACCAACCTTAATCTCGTAAATTTTTTCTCATAGAATGAAGACAGTGACAGCAAACCATCCTGAATATCGCGCACAGAGTAGAAATCACTCGTGTACACTCCTGTTTTTCCTTTATCCACGATAAAACAGTAACAGTTCAGGCGTAGAAATTTGTGACAAAAAAGCAAATTCTTTTCCCAATGCTCAGCGACTAAATGAACTCTTTAAGTTCAGTTAACTGAATAAGGCCTCTATAGTCTGCCTACTTCCTGACAATATGCATTTACCGCAAGGACGTATTTTTCAGCATATAACTTCCTATATGGTATTTAAGAGAGAACTAAAATGCAAAACGCCAAATTTGAACAGAAAACTTGGGAATTTAAAATTAAAAAATGAAATGCAATCCCATGGACGCGCTGAAGGAAAAGCCTGGTGGGGAAGTGGGCTCACCCTCACAGATAATTTATCACTAGAGCCTTAAACGTGTTGACCTTTTGATCCTAGACCATTCGTTCTACCTGAAAGTGATAGAATGCATAAATTCAGTGTCATATTGGACTTCCCATTCCCAAAGGGCGAGGACCTTCCACACGGAAGCGAGGAAATGCAATTTCGTTTCCTGCTACGAGAGAGACGATTCGTTAAGCCAGGATCAAATCGGGGCCGTATCGCCACGAACAGATTTATCAGCTGAAATGAAATAAAAGGCAACCGGGCGAGGTACGTGAGAAATAATCCCTGGCAAATGCTGGACGCCAACAGGAACGAAGGCCGGATCGCGTGGAGTCGAGGCACTAAGGCAAGAGCGATGAACTAACATGCTCTCCTAATAACGGCACCTCCTGCGGAGTAATATTTGGGTAAATCAAGGCCCAGCCTCAGCGGTGGATACACATTAGGCTTAAGCACGCAACAATGCCTCCGATTGATTGAGGACCTATGAATCCCTCATGGGGTAGTAAATCTCTTAAATGCACTCATACGCTGATCCTTCCATTCTATATCAAACAGGGGATATGACTCATATGATAATAAGAAAAACATATACATATATAGACATACATACACATACTCCTATAAATGCTGCTAAAATTGATCAGAGAGCTAAGGGTTTAAAGTATTACACACAAAAACCAGAAAAACTGTGGTAAAAGTGACTGAAACATTCATAAATATTATGTTTTGGTGGCTTCAAAAATAACGACATTAAGGAGAGGTTAATGAGGAAGTACCTACAAGAATTATTGCTATTATGGCAACAGAATAATTGACAACAAATGAAAAGAAGGCGGAAGCAAGATTATTAATAAAGATTTCGCTTAATGAGAATGAAATGACTTTTAAAATGTAGCGTAAAAACTCCTACCAATTTTGAAATGCTTAAAACAATTGTGCGCCGTATAACAGTACGTGCATTTCTCAGCTGCTGGCCAGGGATTCTCCAGAGGACTGAACGCTCAAACTAAGAGTTTACCTCAATGTATCTATATATCCAAATTTGGAGTATTTTCTTGGTGCCACATACTTCATGGCAACCATTGAAAACTTGTGAAAGAAACTCGACTCCTTGTGTGCCGTCCATGTATTACAGGATGCTTAGGGACTTAAATGCTCTATCGATAAGGAGAAAGGATACACTCTTCCGCTGCGTTTGAAGAACGATACATTATTAGCTCACTCTTTTTTAATCAGCAATAATGTTAAATGAGATAATTGTTTAAAAATAATTCTATCGAGAAACAAAAACCGCATTCATAAAGAACGTCTGTTTAAAGAGTTCATAAGCAAAAAAAGTGCTCGTAAAAGTGTTAAAAAAGGGTTTGTCAGTTGCGTTTCGTAGAAGTGGAGGTTCTAAGATGATGTCACTGAACTTTGAAGGAAGAAAGAAAGGGTGAAAATTCAGAATCACCTGATAAACAGGTAACCCCGGGGTGTTATATTGCCTCCCCACACATCAATCACACTTTAGAAACTGAGGCTAAAAGAAAATTCTCTCGTGATAGATCACAAGGAGTGCTACAATAAAACTATGCTAAAGAAAAATTAATTTCATCACGGCAATCATGGATGAAGACACATAAAAATTAGTTTTTAATTGAAGTCGTTTTCGAAATTCAGGACTCAACTATTTTTGACTCTGGAAAAAATTAAAGCGTATTAATTTTGTTCACACGAGAAAATAATCCATCGTATGGTTAATTTAGAAACAGGCTGTTGTACATACCCATTTATATGGCATATGGAATCATTATGAAACTTAATGTGGAGTAAAATATGCAAATTACAGAGCTACGTCACTCGTAAACTGTTGAAAACAAAAGCGAAATTTGTTAAGGTTTCATTGCACTTTATAGTATAACTTACGCTACTTCGAATCACCTAGTTACATAATTATTACCTCCAGGCGTCGTTATTCTATAACTGGTTACAGAATGGTATATATACTGGTTAAATAATTCTAAGATTGTTTTGACGAAACCCTACACTCAATTCTTCTATCGACCAACCTCTTCAATTTAACGTGATTATGAAAACGTGGTATCTAAAATTATTAATTTTAGATACCACGATACATTAAGCTAAAAATTGTTTTTTTAAATGTTTTTACTCCTTCCAAACCGTTAAATAATCACATCGCAAAAAAATTAGCAAAAATATTTTTAGAAAAGATGGTTATCATTTAGTGACGACGGCACATGATATATATCACTCCGTGTGCTCCCCACGAATTGCGGCTTCACGGATAGAAAGGGATTCTTCCATGACAATATTCTCACACCATCCAGATAAGTGACCGCTTTATATCCGAAGGTAGTCCCTTACTCCTTTTCTGATTTTTTTTGGCCATTTCTTTCCGTTCACGAGCCTATCGGATTTTCCCCGCAAAAGAAGGGTTTATGCGACGCCACGGCAGAGTCCATTACGCGGGTCCTGAGAAAAGAAAGAAAAAATCTTGAGAGCTCACTGCACTCCAAAAAACTGCACGCCTGCACTGATTTAAGAGCGCTCGACTGGACAGGAAGTGCCCGGATCAACCCCTTCATCATCATAACTCCCTTTCAACAGCTCCCCAACCCCCTCTTGAGTAACTACGCCGCCTACCCGCCGCCTTTCCTCAGAACCCCAATTATCCTCCATCCTCTTCTGTCCCATTTACTCTCATCTCACCACCCGGTCCTCACCACCACCATTTTCCTCCATGCAAGTTCGTCACGTGATCGAAATGCCTTTCTCCCTCCTCCTCCAGGGGAACGACTTCATTTATTCTCCCTTGCTCCCTTCTTTTCCCGCTCTCCCACTGTATCTTTCGCGGTAATTGGGTTAAGCCACGCACTTAAGGAGGGGAGGAATCTCCTTGCCAAACGCAGGTACTTATTTCGCAGGAATGAATCCTCTCTCAGTCCTCAAATCGGGAGATAACGTATTCTCGGAGCGCGAGGCTCTAAATTCAAGAATGCGTGAAATGAAAATTTATTTTCTGCTTGCGTGGCCAAAGTCAAGTTTCCGTCGACGCCGGAGACGAGGACGTAGGGAGACATGGATTGGATGGCGCTGGAGATGAAGATAGGAAGCAGTGGTGACAAAGGAAGTGGCAATATCTAAAAATGCAGAGGTTGGCGAGAGTCCAACCACTACCTCGTTATTTTCCATTCCTAATAGTTGAATTGTTTTTCTATAAAATTATGTTCGGAGTAAAAAATTTATCGAAGTATATAATTCCTTGCCTATGTACGCCGCTCTTCATCTTCCTAACTGTAAAAATTACATCAGCTCTTGGCAGGCACGTAGCCAGACATTTTCTTCCGGGGAGGACTAAGTCTTAACTTGAAGTCGTAACTTGATACAAATCAGCCTTGCCCTTTCGGTGCCGACATGTTACAAATCTCTTCCCATAATTTTCAGTGCTTGGTATTTACTTTTACAGTGCCTACACTCATCTCTTCTCACTGATATAGTTCAATGCTAAAATCTGAACAACAGAATTATTGGGACAAAATTTCGGTGGGCCGAAGTACCAGAAAACCCCCTGGCAACGTGCCTGGCTCTCGGCAGTTGACGCCTAACATATAAAAAAGAAAATATGATATCAGTATTTAAAGTTTAAACGAATTATTGTCAATCATTTTAGCATACAGAGTAAGCCAAGTTAAGCATGATTGTCTCTTACGTTGTTGTATTGAATAAATATTTCAATTTATCAAATGTTTACCTAAATTTTGCTATAAAAAGTATAGAAAATTAATAAATTGGTAAATATAAAATAACCCTTTTACCGATAGAGCTTGGGATACTGATGGTGGTCATCACCATTTAGGGCCACGGTACTCAAAGTCGTCAATTTCCACTGGCGCGGAGCGCGTCTAATGTGAGGCATCCGTGACGTTCGTCGGAAGGGAGACGACTTTGTAATAACTATGATGGGAGAAGTTTGAAGAGAGTAATCCGCCGAATGTCTGACTCTGAAACCTTAGTAGGATCGTGGGTCCGAATGCTAATGTCGAAGGCGGAGAAAATGATGTGGAATAGGACGAGCCAGGCCACATACTAAACCCCCAATCCTCCCATCGCCCCCGCATTGAAAATAATTTGACGACGAACGTGTCTGCGGTGCTACAAGCAGCTCACTCCACGACCAATGGCACCTTACTTCTTCTCACCATGGAAAATGCTCGTTCTGAGGCGTGAGATTGACTCGTCCTTGAACTTCTTCTCTCTGATCTCTCTATTACGTAGTATAAACATGGAACAGTCCACCTGGACTAAATATGAAGTAACAAAAAAGAAATTCTGCTAATAAACTTTAACTGTCGCGGTTTCACAAAAAGAGGTATTTGAATCCCAACTGGATAATTATCAATATTTTAATAATACTGATGGCTATGTACTTATTTTTTCACCCTTATCTATTTTTCTCCAACCTATACTAAGGCAACCAATTTCATATTATTTACGGACAAAAAGTTTGATAAAAAAGTAATATTTACAGCCGATAGGAATTAGCCCGGATACTAGGTATTGCATGAAGAACTCCGAAGCAAGACCATACATGAGTGTTTCGCATCTCATAAATTTCATTTTTGCTATTCTCGAATTCCCCTATGGAGGTTGCAATATTGGCACCATATGCATATTTATATTAGCATTGTTTTGTTGGAGTTCCACAATTGGTTCACATCATGGCAGTTCTTATTCAAAAAGAGAGAAAATTAAAGGATCTTTACATCTCAGATTTGCCGTTCAAAATTATACATTTAGGGAATCAACGTTAAATGAAATAAGTTACCTCTCTGAATTACGTTAGGATGGATTATGAAATGAAGCGGCAACAAAAGAACAACACATTACATCTAGCGCATACGAATGACAGCCCGCGGCTCCGATCGTTTTACTAGATGCCCACTGTTAAGGAAATTGATATACTGCGATTTTACCGGTAGAGTGAAATTTTAAGCAGAAAATTCTATAGGGCACAAGATGATGCTCCGAATATGTTTGATCAATGCATTATCAAAACTTCATTACCTGAATACTTGAATCGTATTATATTCATTATTCTACTTCTCACCACTTCTGTAATTGAACAAGCATGCTCCACTCGCGTAAATATCTACCGAGATTAAAAATCTGCGATCGCATGTATATTGTAGGCAGCCCGATCAAAAAATTACCATATACGAGCATTGACTGTCATAATTTTTTAGGACAATTGAGTTCAGACTGTATTAAATTTACGAAAGAATTGCTTAGTTTACGCGTAAATAAATTTTTTACGCTGAACTTATCGATGGAAAAAAATTCATACAAGCATTAGGAGAAATAAAAATATACCGTCATTTCACAACATAAACGACCGTCATATTCTTATGAACCACCATACTGGGAAATAAACATTCTCGGCTTCGACACTTCCCATTGCGCGAGGAAGTACTTCAATTTTACCCCGACATAGGCAAACGTTATTCAACGAACTATCGATAAAGTGGATTTTACACCTACCACCGCTCCTGCCCTATAAAACGAAAGGCTCACAAATGATTACGGCCGCTTCAACATTCATTGAGCCCATATAAAAGGCACCTCATGAAATGGAAACGGGAACATGAGTGTCCTCGTTGATTTTTTGGCTCGCACTCCTCCCGGATAAATCCCCAGGCGTCGAGGAGGCTGACGCAAAAAGGGTGCTCAGGAGTGATATTGGTTTGGGTGGTTGTGCGTGGATGGTGAAGAGTGAAAGGAAGAGAAGAGGGGTGCAAAGAAGAAGGAAAGCATGGAGTGATTTGGGGGAGGGAAAACAGATCCGTGCCTGCCGTGGGGGGAGAGCATGAGAAGGTGAAGAGAAGAGCAAGGGTGCGTGCGACCTACTACGCCCTTAACGTCCCCCCGGCTAACCTCTCCCGAGACTCCCTCCATGCAGGACCCCTCACTCGCACCTGTTGAATACAACCCCCGTGAATACAAACACAGACGCGGAGCACCAGAATCCTGTTCCTCGCACAACCGCCGTGAAAAGCCGCGGTGGGGTGGGAAGGGGGCGGCCGGAGAGGGGGTTTGATAGGGGGAGGCTGGGGAAAAGTCTCCCGGAGGTGGAAATTTTGACTTCGGAACCTCCCTCGTCGGAGGAGGCTTGCGGGACTGGGATAAAGGAGAGAGAGAGAGGGGGGGAGGGACGAAGGGAGTGATATCAGGCTGGAGCGATAACAGGACGAGGGACAAGGAAGGGGTGCAGAAAAACGCTCCTGTCGAGGTCCGAGGGAGTGACGCGACATGGTAACGATCCGACAGCCAAAGGGCACTACTCGCTGGAGAAGAAGGAAATATGGGGTGGAGAAAAGGTTACCAAACACACCCCGGCACCAGGGATGAGATAAAAATTCAAAATTTGTCACCGGCCACATGATGCTGACGTGTTAAATGTTCAAAATTTGCGTACCTGCGAAACGTTTAAAAAAATATAAGACTGCTTTACAATTCACCTAAATAGTTTCAATCGCCCTTTTGCTGTTGAAGATTTAGGGTACAAATATTCCCTAGCTACGACAAAGAATGTCCATATTAACTTTCGGATGCACGTTATAGCAATTTTGGAGATAAGTAACATCCATAATATCAAATGAACATGCGTCCAATCCAATTTTAACCTAAACTGCACCAGTATTTATTTCCTTGCCAAACATTTCTACCAATCATGCCAAAAACTATAGTAAAGAAACACGAACATCCAAATCCTCAATACTGAAATAGCGTTCAGTTTATTTCACGTAGTGCTGTGCTAAAATGAGAAGTGTGCCTACGTCATCTTAATTTACAAGGCTAATACATTTGCGATGATGAATAACAATAACGGCCTAACATGACTCCACAATTTTATGGCACTAAGAATAATTATTATTGTATAGTCTATCTTCAAACCCAGCAGGTATACATAATTTCTTCTGTGAACAGCCACTGTTAAGAACAATTTCATCACTAAACTTTGAGTGGGATATTTCCAGAATCTATATTTGCATGTGATCTTTTAAAACGCAATTTGAAGGCATGAATTTTCTCTTTCTTACTTGTTACCCCTAAGGTTGTTGGTGTTTTTTCAATGCTCACCACAATTCCATTCCATTATTTCTTATTGGTGTTATAAACAAGTTAACCGATCATCGTGAAGAAATCGTTAAATATATATGCTTCCTTAATGATTATGGACCATTGAATATACTATGACATTTAAAGCCAGCGGATTACCAGAAGCATCTTGTGAATAACGTCACTAAATACTAAGAAAAAAAAGAAAATGAAGGTTGATATCAACAACAAGAAGGGGAGAAAAAAAAGATGTGATTTTCCATGTGAAAAGAGCAGGGATGAAAAAATTAGGAAGGCCAAAAAAATAAAAATATGGAACAATATACAGATATAAAAGAGTCTCAGGAATCGTCGGGAGCAAAGGAGGTAAAAGCGATAACGACGGCTGAAGTTAAGAACATTAAAAGCGAGAAGGGAAGCTCCGTCCCCATGAAACTTAAGAGCAAGACGCGAAAGTTATAAGGGTGGCGAGAAATAAATACAAAAAGGGACGAGGCCGGAAAGGAAGTCCGGGAGGGAGAGAGGATGTTGGCTAAGTGGAAGGGAATACGCGGAAAGGAGAAAAGTAGGAGGGGCCGGAAAAAGAGATGGAATAAAAATCAAGTCTTTGTTCTGGAAGGGATGGGGTTAGAGAAGGGCGGAGAGGGGGCGATTGGAGGGGAGGAGTGAAAAAGATGCCGGAGTAGTGAGCGTAGGACGCGGATGCGGAGGCGGGTGGGTGGGGGAGATAGAGCAGGATTGATGGTCCAAAGGGGAAGGGAAGGATGGGCAGAGGGGAAGAAACGAGGAGACGGGGTGAGGGCGCTGGGCGGAGAGGATTTGGGGGAGGATCCCAGAGTAAGAGAAAACAGAGGGTGTTGTTCCGTGGAGAAGACAGATTTTTTAAGAGGCTGGGGGGAGGAGGGAGAGAAAGAGAGAGGGGTGAGAAAGAAGTAAGGGTGGGAGAAGAAAAGAAGAATACCTAGAGTGAGGTGAAGGCCGAGAGCTAAGGTTTTCTTTTCTGGAGGGTTAAAAGATGCTGTGAGGTGGGAGAGGGGATCCCAAGGCGGCTTATCCGCGGCCCTCGTCGTTTGAGAGGTAAAAAGAGGAGGAGGCCATAGTCGTGCGGAGGAGGGAAGAAGCATTTTAGGTTGGTGAAGGAGAGTTTCCTTTCCTTTCCTCATAATACTTTTTCCCGCCCCGCTACGAGGTATGGAGAAAGCGATGGAGTTAAGACGGCCGGCGCCGGAGGGTACGGGTCCGGGGCAGAGTTGTGGGAGAGTGGGAAAAATGGCACGGTGAGACAGAATGTCTACGCGAGGGGGAACGGACAAGGAGGATGAGAAGAAAAAGGTCGAAAAGAGAGGGAAGCGAAGAAGGAATTTCCTGGAGGAGGGCGATTTCTTGGCACGTGAGTTGAGTCTTATATCAACCAACGGTGTCATCTTTCCCTCCCATTTCCCCGGTCCACGCCCATCCTCCCACAAAACCTCCCTACCCCACGGCCCTCGTTCTATTTACCCTTCTTTCCCTCATACTACCTCTCAATCTTTCTTATCCCCTTTAAAAACTCTTCTTCTCTTCTCATCTCCCCCCATACGTGGATTAGTCTCCCGATTTTTTCCCGATTGCCAGAGAGAAAACGCTCTTCCCGCGTCACCCTCACGTTTATTTCTAAATCGAAGTAATCCACAATACAATTACGACTCTTCTTTTGGAATTTTTTCCATTATCTGTCCCCGTTCTTTCCGGAAACCTTTCCTCCCTCCCTCGTTCTCATTCGACCGGCCAAGTGATGTCGGTAGCAGCGGTGTGATGAACGCAACACGGCGCGAATAAATTAACCCCGGAGGGGCTAATTGTTGACCTCGGCGAAAGAACTCAGCAGCAAAACTCTGATGTCCAAAGTTGTCGCTACGGCTATAAGATGCTGGACAGTATAGCCTTAAATTCGGAGTACACGGACGTGATATGTTTCGCAGATACTCCTTAAGAGGGGTACAAATGGCATTCCGATATCGGCTACAGATTAAAAGGTCTGATCCATCTTGGGATGGGGACGACAAGGTCACGATGGGTTGCAACCCGAGGACGAGCACGACAGCGAAAACAGGAGAGCCTTTCCATCGGAAATTCATTAACATAATTGCGTCCTGATTTCCCGGGAATTGGAACAGTGAACTCCTTTTGGATTTGAACACGGAAAATTGCATGAAGAATTTTGAATTAATAAGCAAAGGGAAAAATTTATAACATGGTATAAAGTATTTAGCAGATTTTTTCAATAACTAGATGGATGGAGAGAGGAATAAGATTAGCCATTTGCTGAAATAAAAATATTTGAAATATTATCACAATCATGATCCTTGAGTGATTCAAGCACGTATTAAAATGCCGGTTGATCTACCATTGTTTGGCTTATTATCGTCCTAAAATGTCACCATGACATATACGGCCGAAATTGACATTAATGTGACTAAAGGAAATAGGTCAGATTATTCATCCAGTAACATTGAGCAAAAAGAAATAATAATTAGACGAGGTAGGGTCTCTAAAGAACAATCTTAGACGAGGTAGGGTGTCTAAAGAACAATCTATTAATGGCTGGAATTAAAAGCTTGGGAAAAACTTAAGAAACGCTTCATTAGATCGTTCATCTATAAAAAAAATGGTCCTCTACGGCTGGAAACATGAAGAGGAACATTGGAAGACCTCGAATAGAGTAAGTAGTAATGAAAATTATAAGGTTCTTCTACTTTTATTAATAGGTTAATCTATAGAAAAATAAAGTAGAGAGTAGTGTCAAACCAATTTTTGGACTAATGTAATGACTTTACCACAATAACAAGGCGTAGTTTGTGACATTGGTAAATAGTACATTGTGACAGTGACAATGAGTGCTTTTGCTCCTTATGCCTTCAAAGTGCTAACCAATTAACTAGAGGAAGCACTGTAAGCACCTCTTAACGCGGAAGGTGGATACATTTAATTAACCCAGAGTTCAAGATCAACAGCAGCGTAATGCAGCAGGGCAAGTACACAGAAACAGCAAGTACAAGAGGACAGAGATTCCACTTGAATCTACCGATCTTTTTAAGCGTGGTCACGGTTAACCTAATATCCCCAGTCATTGAAGCTTACTAACCACGTTGATGGCCCCGTACCTTCCTTCTTATCGTCGCATTATCCTTGCACGAGTTTAATCCCTTCCGAGTCTCTTGACCGTCATAATTGCCACAAGCTCTCTTCCAACCATCTCTCCCCAAATTTCCCTCCCCTCCTAGTTGACTTCACGCTCGTCTTTTGACTTCGTCTCCTCCCATTACAATAGTGCCTGAACCCTGTATCAATCCTACCCTCCCCTTTCACCATATTTCTTCTCTCTAAGGGGTATGAACATAAAAGTGCAGAGGTGAATAAATATGGAGGAGGCGTTAGCATAGAGAACACGACTTGAAAAAGAATAATTTCCACGCCAGCGGAAAAGCAAAAATGTAGCACGTTTAAAGATTCAATTTTTTCCAATGACAGATTTATGGGAAAGGAAATCTCAAGAGAGTTATTAGAAGTCATTGGCTAAAAGAATTAAATTGAAGTACCAAGTCAACGGTTAAATTTAACAGGAAATTATTGCGCTGTTTAAAGAATACTCGAAACCTTGAAATGCATGTTCAGGCTTGAAGACCTGTACACTATTTAGAAAACCACATAAACTGCCAAGTGACTCACAATTTACTCAGTCAGGCGAAAGAAGATTATTTAGCCAGCACACGTATTTTAAGCTACGCATTCAAAGCAGTTGGTAGCCTTAGAGCAGGCTATATGGGAACAACTGATGGAACAGTTAATGTAAGAAACTATATTTCCTTGGGATGTACGATAAGCATTGAAGCAGCTTCATAGGCTGGGCCTGAAGTAAATATAAAATAGAATAATAATAATAGAGATAGCCTATTTCCTAAGAATTTCAAGCTTGTGCACAACTTTGAGTTCTTGTAATAAGCATAACTCAGACACTGAAGAATTTTAAATATTATCGATCCCCATCCTTACTCCATTACATCACCAAGTTCTTTCAGCAGTTAGATATTCTTTCCGTATCTCTGCCTCATTCCTCGATACCATTGGGCGAGGTAACCGTTAGAAGTGAAGGGCGTCGTATGGATTTTACATTCGAGCAAATGTGATTTGTAAGTCGAACCATAGGGGGCAGGCTCCGCACTAAAGATTTACTCCGCCATGGAAGGAAAAAAACGCACCCTGGTTCTTTCCTTCCTCTCCACAGAGAAACACTTTGGGAAAATAAATCTCCACCAGTTCTCTCCGCTCCCCTTCCTATTACAACCTCCACACTCCCTTCCATTACTTCCCATCCCTCCCTCTACACATCTCTTGCTCGACCATCAACCCCCGCCCCCCGCTTCCATTCCCCACATTCAACCCCCATTCGGGGCGAGACCATACCTCTTACCCTTTCTCCTAACATTACTTCTCCCCAGGCCATTCACTTTAGGCTGATCATGCTGACCTTCCCTTTCCTCATTCCTCAGAATCTACCTCCAATCCTGGTCATAATAAGTCCTGGCTTAATCGATAGCAACTGAGACTTGGTGATAGTTAGGGATCTAAAGGAACAGTTGAGATAGATGGTAGTCGTAAAGGAATCACCTTCACGGTACCTCAAAGAAGATCTCCAATTCGAATATGAAATGCGATAAGATTAGTTTTCGACCGTTCAAGAAAAGAAAATGGCAAAGAAAAAATAATTCTAAAACATAAGCTAACAGACGGAACTTATTAACTGAACAAAGAGAAAACGTATTCCAAAGAGAAAGCAGTAAAATTTTTAAGTACACATATCCGTACCCCCCAGAACATTGTGAAGCAGCGATTCCCGTAGATAAGCTGCCGACTTTTACCCACGAAAGGTAATATCCCTCATGTGCTTGCATACGAGCATACATCAGCGGTATTACATCGCTATGGTTACGCGTGCAAAGCTTACATTTCCTAATAAGAACCTTGTCGTCATTTACACCCTTAAGTAAGAAGTATTTTCATTCCAAGTTCTATAAGTTTTCGATGGTAGCTGAAAGTTACTTAGAAAGAAAGTAATTAATTTTTAAAATATAGATAGGTTATATCAATACGAAATAGCATTTGACATGCAACGCATGACTTTTTGGGGACGGTGTTTGTGGTTAATCGTAGTTCTCATGTTTGGAAGGGAGGCATCACGGACCCTAGACCTGGATTCTTCCATTCTTGCGGCAGTCCACTGGACGCATCAAGGTACTCCGCATATCTTTTTTCTCCTCCCTCACAATCCTCTCCCTCCAGGATTCTTCCCACCGATACCCACTCGAGCTCCACCCGGTGGATGGGTAGTATAGGAGGAAGAGCGTGGTGCCCGGAGACGTGATTGAGTTCAGAAAGAGGAAGGGAAAGAGAGATTTGGACGGAAAACGGAAGAAGAGAATGACGTGAGTCAAAGAAAAAAGACGGGAAGAGAAGAGGAAAAGGAAGGGGGAAGACGTGAGCGAGAACGGATAAAAAGAATTACAAAGAAGGCCACAGGGAAGAAATCCGTCTTAAGGATGGCCCTCAAACTCGTATCTTCTTTTCTCTTCTCCTTTAGAATCGGTCCAACGCATTTCCACACTCAGCGTAGTGAGGTAAAATATCAATCCAGTAGGTACTTCACTTGAAAGAGAAACAACGGATTTTTTTCTGTCCGCTTCTATCTAAATTTTTTCAAAGCCAAATACCAATGGGCATTCAACAGAAACAAATCCCACGTCTCATGATATACATGACATGCATTGGCTGATAATTTAGTAACATCCATCAAATGTCGAGATATCATTATTGAATTGGTTTAATAAGATGGCAGGTGTGTTTTGTAAGTAATGACAGAATTTCAGCAGCCTTCGAATAAAACAAAAATGAGTTATAAATCTATTACTCTAATTTATTTTAGGTTAAATTACATTATTTTCACTCTCATCATCTCTCGTCATCTATTTTACAGGCATTTAAAGCATGTTCTTGAAATGGATTACGCATATTTATTGAGTAAGACACACTTGTACTTAAAGCTCCACATTTCTTTGAAACTGAATCTGTTAGAAAGTATAGCTGAAAGTTTTTTTCACGAAGCTGTTAGTTTTTTTAAGAAAGAATGTAAAATTCGCAAAACGCATTCGCAACAAACAGAGTAAAATATCAATAGCAAATAAAATTTTACATGTGAAATCAACTAATGAGAACAATTTAAACTGAGGTTTTTTCATTTCAAATGCAACGGAAAGCTGGAATATAAATCAGATAAAGTATATTTCTAGTCATCATATATAAAATACCATCACATTTATGAACCAGAATTTAATAAGTTAATCATTTACTTTGTATGTGATTAAAATTACACTTATAAAGCACATTACCATTAATATTATGCACAAGGTACATACTCCCTCAGCAATACTAGAAAGTGAAAATCCATCTCCATATCCACAATTTAATATGCATTACTTTTTAGCAATAAAACGCCCGGGTTTCAGCACCCTCTCGAACGCCCGATGAGCATAAAATGGCACACGATTAAACTGCCTTGTGTTCATCACATAATGTTTGCTTTGGGTATCGTAACGAATTTTAATTTATATTATTAAATCTACTTTCAATTTAAAAAATTCGAACCTTTTTTAATAAAAAATAATTTTGGAAACTAGAATTGTGTATCTAGAACTTCTACGTGTATCTAGAAAATTTTCAAACAAAAAGGTAGCATTTAAACAGATAGAAGTAAGTATATATGTCAATGTCTAACGTTAGCAAAGAGTATATGTTATTGATTTTATGTTTATGTGTAATGGAGTAAGCTGTTAATCTTTTCCGCTAATACAACACACGTGCGATGCATATTTTACATTGTACTCAAACCAGTTCACTGAATTTTTCCCGTAAATACTGACTTGGTCTAACTGATTTAGAGCTTTTTGGTGTATAAAAACGGTGCGTTTTACTTTCAGCTGCGGAATCCTGTTTTTATGTTCACCTTAGCACAAAGCATTACTCTACATCTTCTACAGCGTTTAGCATTTCATAACATTTCTGCTAAAGGAAATGAATTCATTTGAATATCATCGTAATTTTATAGCGAAGAATAACAAGATAAGAAAAGCAAAATTTTACTTTCGGCACAACTACTTCAAATGGTTTCATACTGGGCGTTAATGTATTAGATAATACTTGCTATGTCACCTAGTACGCATCTCAAGCAAAAATAAAGAGGTGATTACCGCAGCCTTTGCTCATCATGATTAAATCACGTAATTAATGTTCCTTTGCTCGTCATAATTTTGCTGGAAAATTATTTGATATTGATTAAAGATCTTCAGTGAAACATTAAATTCCTCTCTCATCACCAGAAAGCAACTTACTTGCGTCAAGAGAAAGAATGATCCCAAGACTATGTGACAAGAAAAGAGAAAAATGAAGGACATGAAGGGAGCAATCAATCCTCTTCTTTAATTCACTCGCTTGAAAATGCTCTGAGAGGGAGTTGGGGATACGTAAACCGAGCTTGGTTTGGAAACACGTGCTTCACTTCTTTTCTTCACCTTCCCTTTATCTTCCTCATGGATTCGCAACCCTGACATTCCCTTTATCCACTCCACCGCCCTTATCCCAATCATCCTCTTATCCATCCGCCTATCCCTCCTCTTTCATCTGGGGGTATTCGATTCCACCCTAACCCACCTTCGTGTTTCTACCCCACACTCATCCCTTTCCCGATCGTCAATCCGGATGTAAGAGAGAAGTGGGCTCGATATAAAAAAAGGCGAAAGCGACATGGAGCTGTGGGAGAAGAGAGAGGAGAAGGTGAGGGAATACAGATAGAGAGTGGTGCGGAAAGGGATGTGCCAAAAAAAAACATCGCAGGTCGCGCCTCCTTTCTTATATTTTCTTACACGAATGGCTCGAGTGAACGTGAGGGCGCGAGGTCGCTTCTAGAGGGAAAGACAGAGACGGAGAAAGTGTTCGACTCGGTGGAGGATGGTGTTCGTGGGGGAGAAGACATTCTAGAACAATGTGCCAAAAAAACGGGATCTCTTCTCTCCTTTCTTTGGCTTTCCTTGCATGCCAGGGATTCCTTCATTTTTTTGCTCCAACCCTCCGCGTTTTTATACACAGACATGGAGTTTGCCGAGAGAGGTCCAGAGGGGACACCCCAAGAAGCACGTTTTGGGCGTAATTGATATGTATTACACGCGCTGAACGGAGAGAATGACAATAAATACACGGTCTGTGGACCCATGTCGTATGAGGTTCCTCAATTCCTGAGGAAGTATCAATGGTTTTCCGTACGGGTGAAAAAATGTATACACACGCGGTGGCTTCAGTCAATCATACTGCGTTATAAGAAAAAGATAATGCACATGCGCGTCTATATAAATAGTAGAGAGACCAAAACTACGTCAGACATGTAAAACATGATAAGGTTCCTGTTCGAGGATTAAAATATAACTTTTGCCTTCCTGCAGATGAAATGACAACTCATGATTAGAATCAAGCAAAATGCAATTCTCATGTAGACTAATCTTCCATGAATACCTATTTGCATGTTAACTCCGTATGTATTCCGTCCGATGTTAAGAACATCAGTGAGCATAGTATTAATAAAACAAAAGTCGCTTACAGCTCTGCAGTCAGCAAATATTTACACGGAATAGAAGCATTAAATAGAGCAAAATAGGGTAACTGGAATGGCGAAATCTATGATGCATAGAAATTGTGTAACCTGAGCAATGATATTGTGGCTCAGGAGCACCACTTAAAGCTTTTAAGTTAGGCGATCATTCAATAGGTCATTTCACCCCAATATGTATATAGAATTATTACCGATTTTTAATCAACCAAAAATGTTTTAAGACGTTGATCTTGAGTAGTGGATGAAGCAGTGTGCATTCGACACAACTAAACCTAAATTCTCTCTTAGTGAAAGTTGCGATGCGCTAAGCCAGAGGCAGAGAAACTCATTTCTACGTTCCTTAAACCGGAAGCAGTGAGATCTAGGATTATCACTAGCTATTATTAGGATATTAGGATAACATTAGAACATTATTAGGATACAATATTAGGACTAGCGTTTTACTGAACTTGACATTTTGCCAGTCATTTTTGTCACGCGACTGGGTATCACCCTGGTGTGGATTAATAGTAGTGGTAGCTCAAAGTTACGCGAAGGGGCAAGATATTAAATGCTGTATTGCTAGTTTTGGATTTCCGAAGATAAAAAAATATAGCTGAATCACAATGCACATGCACATTTAGGCCATTCTTTGAAGACGACGGAAAATTGGTCACCTATGGATGGCTCTACGATATCATCCACAAGCAGTGTGGGAGGAAAAAGCATGAAAAATGAATGACAGGAATAAACATCCATATGCACCGCAGATAATTTAAATGGAGGCATGAAAATCACTGAAAAAATTTTCCCGGCGTGGACAAATCCTCCCATGCGTTTAGCACCAAAATTTTAAAATCGATGATCGGCGAGTTTACTTCGTGGAATTTAGACATATTAAAGATAAAATAATTGGTTGATTCCAAATTTATTTTGCAAAGTCAAAAATTATTTTGATTCCTGAAGATGACCCGTAAATGTCGAAACCTGTAGAATCGAAATAAATTGTGGAATCGACCAAGTATTTCATCTTTACTATGCCTAAATTCCATTTATCATGTCTAAAATCTTTACTAATACTGCCAAAATTTTATTTGAAGGAAACTAAAAAATCACTTGAGCAATGAGGGATTGCATGAGAACTGATTACACTACAACTTTAAAAATAACGAAAAATACTGTCTTCTAAATAACATTTAACAAATTTTAAAAAATCAGATTTAAGAATAGGTTATAGCTATGACGATGGATATACGCATTATAATTTTTAATTCTACTACAATAATGAATTAAATGATTTTTAAGTCCAGGTAAACCTATTTTAATTACCACTCCATAATAAATGTATTTCTTTAATCGCTTATTATGGATATGGGAACCAAAATGTGAATTTACGTGTTATGATCTTTCACTCCCTCCATAAGAATTACGCACATACTGTGAAGAGAAATTGGTATGGGTTAAATAAATTGTAAACATGTTTGTCCTTCAAGCCAGGGAGAGATTAATAATGAACTTTTAAGTATCCAAATATACTCACGAAACGGGGGATTCTATGTGATCATCTTGGCAATAATGTATACGCAGTTGTGTGATGAGGTAATTAGCGTATAAGTTGCTCAAAAATATACATAGGAAAGAATAAAAATATTAAAGGAGTAAAATAGTTGCTAATACGACAATTAGCTCTTTATAATGGCTGACTGCAAATCTTCACACTAAATAGCCGATAGACCAATTAAAAGCTTATAATTTCCTCATAGATTTCACCTATAAGATCTCAGATCATTCACTAAGAAAACTGGTTACGATCAAATACATTGAAAGATATAGGTACGGTACATTAAAATCGTGTTTTCAATTCGTCTGAACCAACTAAAGTCAATTCTTTTGCAAAGAATTCGTCAAACGAAGAGCAACATAATGTGATAAATAGATTTTGAGCAAAGTGCAAACAAAATAGGAAATTATATCCACTGACCTAAATAGGGGCACAAAGCGTTAAGTTGATGTTAAGAAATTGTGATGCTTACTTAAAATCTAATTCAAGGCTTACATAAAAATGGTACTTATAAGGGAATCATTACTAAGAAAAGATATTGATCAATGAGCAAAATTTCATATCCTAGTAAGGATGGAAATGATTTGAATTACCACAAAACATTTAAGTAAGTTAATATCTCGAGAAATGATAAATTACCCAAACAAAGAACAAATGACGTGATTATCACCTCGGCGAGAGATTCGGTAGCATTTTAGTTAACTTTGGATGACGAGTCTTTCTCAGCCTTGCAGGAAGTTTGAGACACACTTCAGATTATGGTAATAAGGGTGAGTATTGCAGAAACCTCGTAAGGTAAGGGAACTCTTAAGAATTCAAAATCTTACTGAAATACGTCACGTAGAAACAAAAGTTCGGACTGAACCTCAAAACACGCTTGCATGACTTTGAAGTTTGACTCAATTCTGCCGAAGAAAACTCTGCACACCCATTTATGGTAATATTTTGCCACAAAAATAAGCAGAAATTTATTCGTGACTCACAAACCAAAAGGGTAAAAGCATTCGACGGAGGAGGGCGAAGACAGTCCGTGAGGTGAATGGGGTGGTCTCTCAATGGACGTCAAACAGCGAGTTGGAGAAATGTCGCCGGAATTTATGAGTAGATTCGGAGTCTCTTCGGGAATTGCGAGAATAAGAGATAGAGAGTTAGTTATAAGAGACGTAGGTACTGACGGAGTGGGGTTCACTGACTGACTAGCATGCTGGGTAGATGGGGACGGATAAATGATATTCCATTCCACTTGAATTAAATTCACCAACATATTCCCGAAAGCACGTAAAATCTGAAACATTTATCGCAAGTGAAAGACTTTCAACCAAAGCAAAACCGTAGTTTTCTATTTTTCTCGATAATTTTAAGAAGATGTGCACGCTAGGAATAACCCAGGTAATATAAGAGGGAAAACGAGAATGCTGTTCTCCATGAGAAAACGTGGCAATAAGGGGTAAAGAGAGACATAATACATATAAAAACCAAATGTTAAAAATAATATTTCATAGGAAGCAGATACTTGCTTTAGTAAGATGCGGAAAAACACAGGCATTGGTCGCAGTGTATTCATATAGCAAGCTTCACGCTTCTGCTCAGTCACCTAAGCAATATCCATTTATGAAACAACTTCTCCAAATGCCCATATCCCATGCATGCGAACACCAAATCGAACGAGAGGAGAGAATTGGGTTCGACGGCAACTGCGGTTATTCATTGGCGTAACATGAACTCTAGTGCAGTGATAAACAAACGGCGATACGGAAGAACAATCTCTTAATGCGGGGCCTCGGAACTAAAGAGCATTTGAGAACGCGAGAAATCGAGCGAAAGAGAGTAACAAGAGGGGGAGGAGGAGTCGCGTTCACAGGGGTGTAGCCTAGAGAGGTTAAAAAATCTACCGCAGCGAAAAATGTTTGCCGCTCCGTTTGGGAAGAGGGAACGCAAGAGACCACGATGAAGTGAAAGGCACGCGGGCGAGGATCTCGTAAAGGGAGCCAGGGAAAAGTTGGGACGAGAGAGAAAGAAAATGGGAAGCGTTTTCGGAAAGTTGGGAGGGGAACGCGCTCAGGGCTGAATGCCCGAGCGATTGCCCGAATCATTCGCGAGGAGCGGAGGAGACATAAAGAGGCTTGGCGCGTGGGCGAGAGTGAAGCAAGGAAGAAAAAATAAAACGCTTCAAATGGGGAGAAAGATTCTCGGAACACGCTCGGTATTAGACCGAACGCTGAATATGCCGCGAGCATTATGGGATCCGACTCGGCAAACATCGGTTCATGAAGAAGAGAACCGAGTAGAAAGGCAGCCTGTGGCGAGATATACTTCAGATGAAAAGCCCAAAGTGCCATGTGATCATCACAAAGTACACGGGCCTCGGGGAGAGAAAAGGAACAATGATGTTTAAAAAACGTAACTGCTAAGAACGGAGAGGCTTTCCGTCCCACAGAAAGCGAGTAACCCTGCACTAGCAAGTATGCACTTTTGGAACGAGAGTAACAAAATACCTACGAGAGATCAACTTCCGGTGCGGGAAATCTAAACCTTCGTTTCTTCATAGAACAATTTATGATCACAGCATTAGCAAGAGGAAATAAAATACGCTTTCCAGACTAGGCTGATACTTCCGTTGACCAATGACCTCTTTTGTTCCCGACACGGCGCCATTGACGGATTACCTACGGCCCCTAGAGAGGAACCACTGAAGTTTGCCACACACATGCTCCTCAAGGCATATGAAACCGTGACCTTTGCATGAGCAGGCAATGTTCATACAACTATTACGGGGGAAGAAAAATATAGTCTCTATGAAAACGCGTTTCTTTCATGGAGGATAGTCTCACTTGATTACACAGATCAAGTGAGGAACGAAAAAAGTTTAATGTGCATGTGAGCTGGTCATAAAAATTGCTTCACCCGATTACCATATACGATAGATAAAGGCACGAGACGTTTGGAAGATACTAGAAGTAAGTGGAGAAATATGAATGCTTTTTGACAACGAGTCAAAATCACGGAGCGGCATTTTCCAGTCACATAGGTATACATTTCGTCCATTTTAACCGACGTAGTTAAAATGTTTTTAAAAACGCATAATTTGAAATGTTTTCTCAGCTGAATGTAGAATTTTCTGATTAGCTTTGATTTGGGATACTTTATGATACAATTATCAATGCCAAAAGTTTTATTATAACCTGGCAACCTAAATACAATTTAATATTTTTCTCACTATTTGCTAATCATCTGGTGATTAAGATTTTTAAGAACAATGCAACATTTCTCTCAGTAAAAGTTTCCCACTTCCTATAAATGAATAAATAAAGCCACTGTCTATCAGCAGTACCCGAACGAGTGAGCACGGCGGTTTTTCCAGGGGAGATAGGCGAGGGAGGAGTTGTGGGAGGGGGCGTAGAGAGGCTCACGAAATGTACGGAACCCAGGAAATCTTCCTCGTTTATCACGAGCTGCAACGACAAGGAGGGTAAGGGCGGGAAGTCCTATAGACAGAACAATGATTCGTGCTGTATTCTTCCACCAAAGAGCGGTGATTTATTCCGTATAATATTGTCGCCCTCATAACACCGCCCGACGACTAAATTATTTCCTTCTTTGGAATAAAAACGTGCATTATCGAAAACTATTGCCGGCAGAGTTCGGTAAAGGCAGGCATGTGAAAAGAAAAAGAAAATACAAAGGAAAATTTGAAGGGAAAGGTTTAGGCTACAAAAACAAACTAAACATAGAGATTATATTTAATTTATGGACATTTTTGTAGAGATTTCCCAGTCATAAACATAGCTTACTACTAACGGTACCTGAGTCCAAAATATACTAGTAAAAAGTTTATGCCTATCACATGAGTTAATCATGAGTATCTTCTATACAAATAACGAATTCAGTCCAGAATTTTTAATTCCTGATCTCACCATGCAATAAAGCACAAAGAAAATTGCTCAGTATTACCATTTTGAAAGACTACGTAATTTCCTGCATCAAATAATCGTCACTCCACAAAACTGTTATTTTTTTCTTGAAACGACCATTGAAAGAGCAATTATTTATTAAAATTTATTAAAGGAAATTAAGTTTTTTACAACATCCATGAACTTCTGCATGTTATTTGATATTCTATAAGGCATTCTTTGAAGATAAGTCTTAATTCCTAAAAGAGAAGAGCCCTCAAGGTAGGCACCAAGTAAAACAAAAAGTTCTTTCATCTCTTCTGCAGCTGAAAATTCCAAGCAAGAAAATTCCTCCAGAAGAATTTTCTGGAGTTTCAAACGAGGCGGTACAAAGGTAGGAAATGAGGTAAATGACGAGTTTCAACAAAAATCAGATTCACCACTAAAATCACAACATTCCCTGGATTTTACTTTATTTAGTTCCCCCTGCTACACACCTTTATGGTAACTTGCAGGGTATTATATATATATTTGCAAATTATTCGGTGCTACCGTTCACTGTCAAATATGTATGCCATTCTACGACTGTTCATGTATGTACATAGGACTGTTGGGTACTATGTATAATGCTCACTGTGCATAAAATATTGTAAAAATTTTCTACCTTCCATTATAATTTATTTTAATGTTCAACCGAGTGATTTAAAGATCACATCAAGGAAACTTATGCAGAACTTGAAGTTCCAATTTTGACAATGATTACCACGTTATCGATTAAATATTGAATCAAGTGATTCATTCCTATTTCTATCTTTGAATTCCACCAGAAGAGGAAAAAAAGAATGCTCACATTTTCATTACACAAGTTAAATAGCGTCACTTCAATGTATCTGAGTATATTACTGCACCTATTTGAGGCTAAAGCGTATCGTGTTGCTTCAACAATTATTTCATAGCTGTTTTATCGCAATACGATTGACAATATTATTCGGTTATACATATGCATAATTATCTCAATTACTGCACACAATAAGTTTATAAAATATTTTATCTTATACAATCTTTTATCTTTAGGTGCCATATACTCTCGAGGAGGCTTGAATGGTAGATACGAGATATAACACCAAGTAACTGCATCATAAGAATGCTTGTTATCTATTAGCATCCAACGCGTGTACTTCCAGACGAAAGTTGAGTGCTGATTTTTTTAAAAATGCCAAGAGCTCTTAATACCTCGTCAGCTAATTATATTGATCTATATTGTTTATCAGTACGCAAGTCTCAAATTTAACTTCGATCTCAATTAACACTATTGGCAGCTCTGGTTACTCCTGTGAATGGGAATAAAATTCGGCTACAGGTACTATAATAAGCCAAGCAAAATTTCACTACCGTTGTAAGGGTCAGCTAAGAATAAATTAGTTCCTTGAAGGAAATATCTCAGTAAATCTAGAGCCTGAACGTTTGACACGCAGTATTATCACTAGCAAAATGAAGTTCATTGCCACATGATGTTACCTACAGATAGACTATGGCCACCCAGATTACAAAAGAAATAAATTTTAAGTTGATACTGCCAATAAACAATAGACCATTCATAATAAATAAATTAGGTAATTATTGATGCAAAATTATTTTTTTTAACAGCTAATAAATTTCCTCAGAATGGAGCAGAGGCTATGTATTATAACATAACAAATCAACCATTATCGTCAACCATTATTAATAAAGAAATAGAAAAATTAACTATCGATTCCGCAGTCGGTTTTTAAAATTAAATGCTATTTAAATAATAAGAAAGAAAACAGAACTTACCCACCACCGGAGTACAGCGGCGGGGAATTCAACTAACCTGAAATGAAATTAAAATATATGGTAACTACAATCGTTAAGTAATTTAAACTTTTAAATTGAACACACATTTTACCATTATCAACCGAAAGCGATTTCACAATTCATTATTTAGAAGGCTGAAGAGGTAACAATGTCAAAATTTAAATTTAATCTCAATTTTAACAATTAAGAATATGTTAATATTCAAAAATTTAGAAACAGTTCATATTTTCCTTCCTTTTAACGGAGTACTAGACAACCTCAATGATGCGACGCTTTATGAAACTCTTACTACTAAAGGTTAAACACGGTTAATAAGTTAAAGAACCTGGGTATATCAAGGAAGGCTATCTATAAAATAACAGAGAAAGTGTATGGCATTAAAATCAATAGTTCTGCCATGAGACTTATTGAGACAAAATAATCCCCAGATAATATTGGATACCAAAATGTGACAGTTTTGAAGAAGAAAAGTGGGTTCAAATTACATAACCAAATAACAAGAGAACAGATGAGGGATGGAGCGTAAAAAAGGTGGGGAACCACCAAAAGCCTGGTTTTCGTCGAGGTGGGTAGGCCGGAGAGATCACTAAAAACCTTTCCCATCCCGGCTGCAACAATCAGCCATCCGCCTACCCCTCTCGAACGAGGCTCGTATATCTTCCCTCTAAGGTGTGCTTTCCCGTACGTCAAGCTTCAAAACTCTTTCCGAGTTTGTTTGATGAAGTGTCAGGGTGTTTAGGGCTATTGAGAACGGGGAGGACGGAGGATCGATAAAGAGTAATTCAAAACCCTTTATTCGAGATCGGTAAAAGTAAGACATAATTAGAACGTGGATGGAAAGGGAAAGAATGAAGAAAGTAAGACGAGATCAAAACACTAAAGTGATTCATGAACAAATGGTCATACATGCGCTTTTAGTAATACGATCATCTTAACGTGGTATGAAAACAAACTCGCTAAACTCGTTGGTTGATTAATTGTTGGTTGGTTGGACAATCCGCTTCATTCCTGGTCAAAGGAATAAAAAATTTCCATTCCTAAGACAAAGGGAAAATGAAAAATGTTATGGAGGAATGAAATGGTGATTGTAAAATTCAAATTCCAAAGGATCAATCGGAGTGCCAATATCAATAAGACCAATTAAAGTCATTTAAATCCTCAAATTTCACATGACGTAAAGAGCAATACTAATGGTGATTACGACATACCACATTTCAGGTTGTTTAGCTTAGAAACAATGGATACGTTTTCTAGAGAAGAAATAAATTAACCGAAATTGTGACTAGTTTTTATTTACATTCATAGACACAATTCGGAAAACCAATATATGTTAATTTCCAACCAACAGCCTGCCTCCTACCTAAAAAACTACACGAATTGCCGATGGATATCAGCCCATTATGCTTCATTAATGGTAATTTATTGATGAAGAATAATGTAAGAGGAATTATAGACATATAGTAGGCTGAAACAAAAATAAATATTAAGAGTTTTCCCAAAATGGTTAATTCTCTTATTAACGGTAGTAAATTTTCTTTTCCTCAGCCCTTTGCATCGTGGGATATTCGTCAAATAATGTCAATCTGGTTACAGAAAGAGATTATAGTTTATAGTATGTATAAAGAAACAGTGCTCAAAATAATACCACGCTGAATAACATTAAAAGAAGAACTTTATTCTCAGATAAAACACTGTCGGAGATCAAGAGGGACCGCAAGTTTTGGCTCAACCACAGTAATGAATGGAAATGACACGGAAACTTGAAAAAGATGGAGAAAATCTTCAAAGTGAAAATGGTGTTTGCCAAACTTGATATAAATTGAAACATCAAATGCTCTTACAGCCTCCAATTAATTATATCTTAATATATTACGCTCCACTTTGTCTTCATTTCCATCAAAGGAAAGGTTGCCACGGAAATGGAAAATAACGAAGCGGAAACATCCCATCAGTGAAAAGCGAAAGGCATTTCCATTCTAGAGGAAATGGAGGAATCATTGATTTCGTTTCGACCTACTGAAATCAATCGTTGTTCATCCAATTATTGCGTTAATTATTTCATTATAATACTTTAAACTTCACATTTACTGTGATAAGGGTAAAAGCAATAGTAATGAAATTCAAAATCTGTTCCCGTAATTACCCAAATTTGACTGAGGAAAGACAATTACATCCCGCAAGAGAAGTCATCAATTTTGATTACAAGTTTCCATATCATGCCCATAGTAGGTATTTAGCACAGAAATGATTTAATTAAGACTTTTCTTGAGATTTTGATCATACATGCTCTTTCAAAACGATTCATGTTTATATCTCAAACATACGGTGCATTCTGTGACAATTGCAACCTCTGAATTACCTCTAGAATATAGGCGCAGAAAAAATGATGCGGGTTCAAAGAGCAATATTAGATTAATTAAGAAGTTATATTTAGCACAAAGTAACATCACAACCAAGTGTTACGTATTCAGCATATTCCAACGTACTGACGTCATTTTCAGTAGCTGGAGAGATTACGCTTCATGAATGAATGTGAAAATCATGATCGAATACCCTAATCATTCTTATGACGTGAATGATGGATAGGCATACCGTCTTTTTCCAAAGAGTGACTCGATACTAATAGCACTCACTAATTTTATATTCCTGAAAAAGCAAGGAAGGTAATTTCAATTCTCCACCGACATAAGCATAATATTTTGTAGGTTGGTACATCAAGGGTCAAAGGACGAACGAAACTCCTCTCGAACCGGTGAGCAAATATAGGGCCTCGGAGCGAATTAAAGGGATGGAAATGTAAGAAGTGGAGGGTAGAACAGAAAGGAGAAGGCGGAGAAGAGATAGAGAGGAGGAAGAGCACAGCTTTGGCACCCGTTGTCTTTCCGCATTCCTTCCCCATCCTGTCCTCCTTGCGGGGCGCACCCAACTCCCATGTGTCCTCACCAGCAGCCCCTTGTCATTTCGCGTCCTTCCAAAGGCAAAGGTCTTTTATCCAAACAACTCCTCGCCCTCCACTCCGCCGACCCTCCTCCTAAAGATCCCCTCCTTCTCTCTCCAGCCTAAATTCTCTCCTCCCTCCAACCTCCTTCGACCCGCCCTATTCGGCGACACCCTCCCCCACCATCCCTTTGGCTGCCCCCATTTTCCGACCCTATCATTCCACCTATGCTTCGAACCAACACCTCCCTCCCGCCCTCTTTACTGGATAAAAAAACGAACATACCCTTTCCCTCATCCACCACCTTGTAAAAGACCCCGCGGGAATCCCTTTTCCACGCCCAAACCCCATTGGCCCTCCACTGTTCTCCCTTTCACCCCCTTCATTCGCCTTTAAGCTCCACGTGAGCCAAGAGAGTATATGAGAGGGTGAAAGGTGCAGAAGTTAAGGATACAGCTGCCAGAATTTCCACCGGGTCAGTCACTAGAGTCTGGTGCCATTGATTCTCAAGTTGGCTGGATATTCGTCAACGAGTTCTAGTTTGCGTCACAAGGTCATTTATACCCTAATTAACTATCGCAAACGAGAATATCTAAAAACAAACATTCCGTAGCTCTAGACGAGAATTGTCACCGGCACAAAGATGAATAAAACGACTCATGATAACATAAAGAGGTTTATTGAAAGGAGAGTTAAATGAAGAGCTACGTCAAACCAATCCTAGGATTAATGACGATGATAAACGCAAGGAGGGAAAATTATATAGCATATCAAATTCTAAACTTACGCAGAATTTACAGATAATCTATGATACCAGAGTGACATATTTTAATTCTCATATGATTTCGCAGAGGCTCCAATGAAAATTATTAAGAAAATACAGGGTGATATATTGAGATAAATCAAAGAAAAACTAGAATTTGTCCTTTTTTATACATTAAATCTTAAAAAATGATGCCAATAGGTCATCAGTGAAAAGAAATTAAGCTGTAGACTTGAACAAAGGCATCAACCTTGCACACACAATGTTCCAATGAGTACAAAAATTGACCATTTCATCGTCAGGCGTTTTAACAACCAGTAATTAATCTTTTTAATTACCCTTCTAGGCTTCTTCTGCCAAAGTAAAATTGGATCATGGGAAAGGGTTAGTTGCTGTGCTCTACCATAAAACTTAGTGGACTGGAAAGGATCAGATCGGGGCTGTGGCGGCTTGAGAGCTATTATCACGCCACGTACCAGGAACCGATTTTAGTTAGAACAGAGAGCTGCCCTACTCTGCCGCCTCCTTGAGGTTGATGGAGAGAGCACTTCAAAAGCAGGACACAGCACTCCAGAAGGCTCCATTTAATTTTGGATCCCTAGGCTTCCGCCGATGGGGTTCTTCGTCTTTAAAAGGTATCAATATATATCTTCATTTAACATTTGGATTTCATTCTCCTTATCGGCATTTAGAACATCATTTGTTCCCACAATGAACAAATAAATTTTTCGCTATGGATTTCGTATTCTTCAAAAAAAAAGGTCCAAATGGCTTTCACAAGTTTGACGAAAAATAGAAAGCAGAACATTATTACAATTCCTCATTCCAGTATAGAGTGACACAGAAATTGCAAAGACTCAAAGCAAATTAATTCAAATTTTAATACGCAATTTATTAGCAGTGAACACATTAATTCACTAATGAACTGAAAATTTCCTCAGCAGTCACCTAACTATGTCAACCATTTTCTGCTTCCAATACATATCGCCGAATGAGTTGTGTACTTTCAAATTGCATTGGTCTACGAGAATAAAGGCACAACGTAAAGAAATTTTTGAGCAAAGTTCGGGGAGAGGGGAACCACAGCGTTCCACTCATTCAAACTAAATATGGTGGCGATCGTGCTATTTACACGGGTCTCGTGAAAGATTCCTGGAGCCGTGTGTGGTTAAATTACGAATGTACCACAGAGGATCTTTTCGTGGCGTGGTGAGCAGGCATAGACCCACTCATTTGGCCACATCTCTTCCTCCCACGAGGCAGCCTGGCGCCCTCGCAATAGAGCTCCCACCACTGCAACACTCTCATCCACTTCCCACCCTTTTCACCACAGTGACTCACCCTCGCGGGAACGCTATCCCTCACACCCGCCGACAACCCCCCATTCCCTGCACGCTCGAGTGATGCAGGGAGAGGAGCTGGCAAGGAAGGAGGGAAAGAAAGGAGGGACCGAGAAGAGAGAGGAAATGGAGGACAGGGAGAGATTTCAGAAAGATGAAGGCGAAAAACGGTGCTCGCAGCGAAGTGCAGCTCGAGGGCTATTTGTCTTGCCTATTATTTTAACTATTTCGTGCGCCCTACGTACGAGAAAGCGCCAACAGATCAGGACGTCAAAAGACCCTCAGAAAACAGGCGGGAAAGGGCTAAAAGTGGACAAAGGGTGGAGAAAAAGGAAAGGGAAACGGAGGGAAAGGAGGCGCGCGGGATAAAGTTGGGCGAGCAGAGGAACGGGGCCTTTTTCTCACTGCTAAATAAATCCACACCCGAGGCGACATCGTACTTTTTTTCCTCCACGGTCACAAGAGTCGGTTCATAAAGGCAGAGACATTGAAAGAGCCACCATTATATGCGAGAAGTTGCGACGAGTAGGGTATTAAAGTTGGCGCTCTGCACAACTGCTCGGAAACTAGGTAGTTACGCTTTGAAGCGAAATGCTACAGGCGCATTTGCGGTGATATATCGCGCCACCGACATTGAAAAACGCTGACCTAGAACACAATTCTCAACCTGCCACCAGGTCACATGAGCCTGCTCTTTTATGCTACCGGGTCACGCTTTTTAACACTCCATCTCAGGAGTGGATCATTAAGCCTGAGGTTACATCCGACGACGCACGAGTTGAGATTGAATATTCCACTCACTGCCGGAAAAAAGCAATGCAATCCGCAGGAGACGAAGACAAACATATATATCCAACGTCCACGGACTGGATTCCAACCCTTTTCTGACTGAGGCGTTTCATTTTGCGACTTGGCAACATTTCTAAAATTTCAGAGGAGACCTTTGCCAAAATCGGGATAATTTATCCAGGACAAATATTCTGTTTGTTTATATGTTGGAGGCATCTGTCGAGTCAAATTAAAAGTAAGAGAAGCAAGGGATAAATTCAACGGTTTTCAGATGGTGGCCCAACATTAATTAATCAATGCAATAACGTTTTTTTTTCCTGGAGACGGGAAAAAATCAAAATTATGACATCCTAAATTAGGAAAAATTGTTATAAGACAATATGCGCACTAGCATGCAGAAAATATACATATGTTCAATAGATATAAATCCTTTTTGGTTTAATACGAGTAATTAATATAACTATTTCGAAAAACAAATCGCAGCCTTTGCAAAGTAAAAATCCATTTACCTTAGAAAAATAAAATGCTAACTCGTACCATGCAGCGGGAACGCAATGAGCAAAAGCATTTATGACTGCACTTTTTAGCATATTTATCAAACAAGCTCATCTAATTTTAGAAAAGATGCCTCATTGCTCAGGACGACATGTTGGGGTTGAAAGTTCACTATTAATAAAATATGATCACTATATTACGAAGAGTGTCAGGGTGACCGGTGCATCTCGATATATTTTTTTCCCTGAGTTTTCCAGGTTTTCCAGGTAAATAGTTGGATTTTCCAGGGTCTGATTCCACTTGGCCAAAACTTTTGATTGAAATCCGTCAGCTCAATTAGCGTATGTGTCATGCAAGAGGCAGATAAACAATAAAGACCAAAAACGAGAAAAAAGTCAATGTATTTTAACTTCCATATTCCGCGAATGAATAATCAAAGAAAATGAGAAAATATTTTTCCCAATTTCAGTGCAGACGATCAATTCTCTCGAATGAATCAACAACCATAAAATCCACGTGACTCGTTCGGTAAGAAGAACTTGCATGCGATTGGGCTAGGTATGACTGCCCATTGAGTGGCAAAACAGGCCGGAAGGATGGCAAGGGTGCTCTCTGCCCTAGAGTTAATTGGCCGACATGCAATTTCCAGGGTTTTTCAGAAAAATACAAAATTTCCCTGAGTTTTCCAGGACAACATTGCCCTGAGATTTCCCGGTTTTCCCGTTTTTCCAGGCCCCCTATTCTCGATGTTCCCGTGACTTAGGTTACCATGCGTTCAGCGAAACCGAGGTTGCGTTTGCCGCGTATTCCCATTTCGCGTGATCACCCAAGTGATAAGCTTCGGGGACTCTCCGCTGTTCATGACGACATACCAAATACGTCATCAATTTAGGCCAATCCGGCAATGGCAAGGAGGGGGGAGAGAACAGATGAGCAATGAAATGTAGTATGCGTCGTTTTGTTTACTGGAGTTTACAGTGGTTTACAGTAAGCCATCATCCATAATATTAGTTAAAGAATTTGCAAATGTTTTTATTTTCAAAATACGAATATATTAAATTTCATCATTATGAGTTGTTGAATAATAATCTAATCAATCGTCTACTGATAAGGTAGGGTGAATATATCTAGTAATAGTTCTTATCTTATGCCGAAGGACAAAGCCAACTGTCGAAAAGTTGTGATCAACCCAAAGAAGACCGTGTCGCAAACACAAATAATTCTTTTCCTACCCACGCCGATATACTTCTTGTTAATAGAAAGCAATACATATTAAATAGCCATATAAGATGTTCATTGTACCTACTAATGACGAGAATTACGTTAATTGAACGTCATGTGAAGCAATAAGCAAAGCAAGTATTAGTCAATAGCGGTTAACATATTGAAAGAACTTGTCGAATGATGTGCTAATGCAGGAATATTTCTAGGATTCCAACTTTTTGTTAACTCTTGGAAATGTAGAAGACAGGTCAACCTAGTATTCAACATTGCAGAAAAAGAGATTAATGAAAACTCGATGCAAATAAATTCATGTCATGGATTTTCCTTGTCAAGTTACTATGCAAGTGATGACACTATACTTCAGCATTTTGAACATATGAATGTGCATAGAATATGCCTAAGATGAAGTAAATGATTAATCACACTTAAACCATTAGGTATAGAATTGTTTTCACTTCATTACAAATTTAATGTTTTTAGAATATTTTGTCAATTATTTTGTTCATATAGAAAACAAATAGGCTTTGACAATGATGTTATAAGCAGTAACTTACACAGAAATATTTATCTTAAGGAAATGCATTGCTCTAGTAGCAATAAACTATAAATTTTTACTTCAAGAAGTTAGGTTACATAAAATTTCAAAACCTTGCATGCTTTGGACCCAAATAGTTAAAAGGCCTACATTAACTGAAATCAGAAATGCATGAATATGAAGTCAACATTAGGCATAAATCTTCCTAGAGTGTCCAAATTGTATATGTTTGCACCTACCTACTGAATGGAAATTCAAGTTGGGAGTGCTCTGTGTATCAACAGAGTATAAATGTTCACTAATATGCACTAGATCATGGGTATGTGCTTGTTTCTTAGGAACAATTCTCACAGATGGTGCATTCTTTGCATACATGTTAGCCCAACCATTAATGCCAAGCCATTCTATTGTGACAATAATGTTGTTTTCTTCACACTGGAGTGATTAAATTGTCTAAGATAAAGAGAACTAAGAGGGTGGGTTAAGAAGGACAAAGCTTAAAAATAAATGAGGGTATGATGCTTGGTGAAGGAGTTGATACAACGACGTGTGATGTTGGAGTACAAGAAACCAAATTTTAATTCCATTTGGAAGAGCTCTGGTGCCTTAATAGAACATTACCTACTGCAAATACTGCCAACTGAGTTAGGGTAAATTCCGACAGAACACCCATACTGATATCATAACAAGTACTGGCATATATCACAGGTTAACCATTAATTTCAAGCCACTGTATCACAAGACTAATTGCATTTTCAATATTCTGGAAAATGGTATGCTTTGGAGGAGGGCTAGGAGGTGATCAATCAATCCATGAAAATGATTTTATAAGATGGATGGGTGAAAATCCTCAGGAAAAATATAAGTTCCAGGAATTTTGCTACATGCAGATTGTCATGGATTGAAAATAATTTGCCCAGGAAGATGAAAAAGTGGCTGATGCTCTTAGTGTGGATTACTTAGTGGAGTAAACATTCAAACATATCTCATGTAGAGTAACATGGATAAGAATGTGATGTTATTACATCACAAAATATAGATACATGCCAAATGCTCAGACTAGTCTGCTGCTTGAGTTCATTAAAATTTGGGGCCTTACTATGATTTTGCCAAGGATAATTTTGCATTTCCACTACATGAAATAAATAATGTTATTTTTTTAAATCTCTAACTTTTAATTTGCATTTTAGCTCTGTCAATGGAATGCAAAACTATGATGGTATCACACATCACTGTGCATGTATTGTAATGAACAGATATATGAAATTCTGACAGCAAATAATATCCAGCAGGAGAAATAAATATATGTCATGGAGCACCAGAAAATTTCTGATATAAATGCCAGCTAAAGCAATGTGTTTCCCTCTTCAATGATGCAATATTTCATTGCAAGAAATTTTTACACTCTCTCCTACATCTACTTATACATACTGAAAATCAGGCATTATCTAGGATTTGATACATTACCTTTAGGGATTGATGAAGCATAATATCAACCATTACAATTAGAAATTCCGACCCATGTGAGTATATACCTATACACTACATTGAAATTACAACTAACAAAATTGAGTGCCTTACCTGTAGTTCACAAATATTTACCAACCAATTAATTAGGGAAATTTTGAGTGAGAAGAGCGAAGTAAGACGAAAGAAACTCCTATTCATGATAATATGGGTTGTAGGCTAGAGTGTGCAAATAGCTCTATGGAAAATAAATGTTTGCTAACTGCAATAAATTATATATTTTCATTTTGTGTCATTATTCACTTATGAAACATTCCACACACTGACTGAGGCAAAATTAGATATAGTTAGCTAACATGCCCTACCTAATTTGAAAAGAAAAATTCCCCAGGTTTTGACACTTAACAAGCCACACTAGTTACTTGCCACGAAAATATATGTTGAACCATCATACGTCTTAATTTGATTATGATTCCGATAGTATTTTAAATTAAAAAAGAAGACATTGAGCGTACAACTTCACAAAAATCCTGCACCTTACGACATATACCGATGGTAGGTTTGATTTTTGATACAAGTAACATAAAAACTAGTACTTTCAAGGACAATTATGAAGCAAACGCATTATTTCCAGCAAAGTAACACACAGTTGTGAAACAAGCACGTATGAAAACGCTATTTCCTTCATCTATCCATTAATATCCTAGGTGAGAATGATTTATACCTTTTACAAGGTAATCTGCCACCTAACACTCAAAAGAGCTTTTGGAAAACATTTATTAGCACGGAAGTACACGATGTAAGCAAAGCATAGTAACATGAAGTACTCACACACTTATTCATATAAGCACAAAGGAGACAAAACATCAAATATGAATTATTCTTTAGTACTCACTATCAGCTCCACATATGCTATGATTCACCAAAAGCCTAACTTCTTTCTATCCTAACTAAAATGTAAACATAACCACCCATGCCGAAGTGAGATGAACCGCGACTTGAATTTAAGTTGTGTGATACAATGTGTCACAAAATGGCAAGAGCAATGTGTTACAAAATAGGAACAAGGCCATTTGAGAAACATATATCATTACGAAGTACACAATGTAAACAGCAAAACAAGAAGTCATCACACTACGATCATTCTGATACGTATCTAGTACAAGCACAAATACGTCAAAAATTTAACAAGAATTGTTTTTTAGAGCACGCCATTATACCACTTATGTTATAAATCACCCAAAATTGTCTTTTACTCATCATACTCGAAGTTTTACACCTCTACCAAACTGAAATGAACTGTATCACGCAACTGATTTGGGTGATAGATCTTGCGATAGCTAACCTAGGCTGTAACCGGCCAATAGCAGAACCGGCATAAGAATGTGCTCTCCGATTGGCGGAGCCTAACCTGTGAGCGGGAGTTTAACACGGATTGCGATGCGTTAAGAAAGAGAATTCAACGTCTCACTTTTTGCGAGAATCAGGCGACTCGCCTACGGGGCAGGTTACGAGAACCAGAATAGGGCCCCAGGTCGCCGGATACCCTGAATATAGATAAATCCCAGAGACAAAATTTAATCATCATTCAAAAGTATTTTTCGTCAGATCTTTCGATTGGAAAAAATACACTTAATCATATGTTGATGGTATGTCGTCTATTTAATGGATTTGGCCGTAGTGTAGTTAAGAAGTGATAACCGTGCAAAGACAGAACAAATTGCTGTAGAAATATCGGCTTCTGTTATTTTTTATAGTTAAATGCATGCGCTTTTCGCAACAGCATTTCCTCAACAGTGAAGTTGGGTATCGCAATTATGGGATCCGCAAGGTCTTCCACGATAGCATATCATACAAATCCGATCATAGTCCAGCAAAAACTGCTCTGGCAGCAAGAGCAACGCCGAAAACTAATACTAACTAAACTTAAACTAACATATTAGTCCGGTGCAAAAAATATTGATTTTTATTAGCTTGTGACGAGAAAAGCAGCTTATATTGTATTTTAAAACTGCATTTGAGACGAGACAACATTCTAACAAGGATCATTTCTCTGCCAACTTAAATTTCTACTTCAACATGCCAAGAGATCATCATTGCAATCATTGCAATAGGCATTCTTCTTCAGTATCACGCATCTCAAATGTTAAATCGGATGTTTTAAACTCCACAGCACATAACTACTTTCCAATATTAGTATTTCTACATATAAGGTGAGCACTTCAAGTTAAAAATACAATATTTATAAAATTAACAGTAAGTATTCTGCCATTTTTTTAACCTTTTACTGAAATCAGCTTTGGCCGTAGGGGTTACAAATAAAATATTCCTCATCGAGTATGAAATTCCCGAGCCTAGAGGGATATCGTATTTTTCCATTTGGAAAAACAATACTATGAAACCTTGTAAGATTTTTTTCCATTTTACATATGTAATACAGTAATAGTTCTACAGCGCTCATTCTATTGACGAAAATGATTCGGAGAGCAATAAAAGGACAGGGTGTCACCAAAGACATGTCAGCAAAATGAAGAAAATTAAGTCAGAGGGCTCTCTCGAGGAAGGAATTCTCGTCCCTTTGAAGTCCGCATTTGTAGAGGATGATGCGTATGGAATTCAAGGCAGCTGGATAATGGTACCCAAGCACCATGTGGAGACAACCGGTACGGCAATGGTCATTATCATAGTTTAGATTAAGATCATTTTTGGACAGGGCAGGTAAGATTTTATCTGTAGCAAAGGAAGAGAATCTAGACACTTGGATTCAATTTTTTCACAAAACCGTTCAAACGCACATCCATTTGATAGAAAACTACTCATTAATAACCCTCCCTTAGTCAACCATGGTGGTAAGTAACACAACACCCCTATGAACCACGCAGTACTAATAGCATCGTTTTTTCAGGTGTTTGAAAGGTTAATGATACATTGAACCGTAAAATCTAAGATTTTATTCCTGGCACAAGCGCGTCTTTCCTCTTGGTGGGATTCGAACCAGCATCCATCGTTACCATGTCAGCGTGTTAATAACGTGGCTACCACGGCAGGCCAAAGCTACGTACTACAAAGACGAGTACCCCTTTTCTTGGCACAGAACCAAAGTGTTCAGTCACCGAAACGAGCCGATCGACTACAGGAGCATGGCTATGCGGATGACTCAGATGTCTTATGCACACGTTCCAAACTAGAAAGGCAGAAGTTCCCACGTCATGAGCGAGCAAATATTTCCCGTTACGGAGTAACGAGTCTCATAAGTAAGAGATGAGCTTCGTCACGAGAACAGCGATAGGACGGAACCGTGGCGAAGGCAGAGAAAAGTAGCAGTGCGGAGTAAGGTCGCCGGGGGAAGGGCAAGAAAGGGAAAGAGGGGATCGATAGGAAGGGCACGAGACGGGGAGGACGCGCAACTGTTGGGGGGGGGGGGGTGAACGGGAGAGGGCAGGGGGTGTTTAGCGGGCCGTGACGCAATGTGTGCGGGTGGGCGTGCGAGGAGAACATGAAAAAATAAAGGAGCAGACGACGATGTGTAGGGGAGAAGATGAGGGAGTTTATGTATATACCAGCCGCAGCATCAACACCTTGGATTTCACACATACACCCCAATTTCGCGCACACTTAGCCAAACAGACGCCCCCTCTGCTAGTAACGGTGAAAAGAAAGAAGATAACGTTAGTAAGAAAACAGCATAGTGCCTGTATTATAACGATTAAGGTCATGTTTGGATGCACTCGAAATAATTTTGCAATCCATTGTTTCACCTAGGAAAAACTAAAGTGGTATGTTTCATTCTGAGGGCCACTATGCGACAGATATAGGTACTTTCATGCATTTCAAATGCTAATATATTGCTGTAAAAATTACTGCCCACCATTGCTGATGGTATTTCCGTAGAACTGGTTTATTAGCTCAGTCACTGGCAAAAGAAGACCATGGAGGTATCATACCTGAGACCATCTCTTTAAATACCACTTGCAAATCAATCTTTTTTCCACCCTGCTTTCTTGGTATAACTGTGCTTATACTCGAACTCGAACGAAATTAAATAATTACAGTATTCTTTGCTTAACTACAATCGCTCCTTAAACATTTACATTAAGATATCTCGCAGTCTATTATTACTTCGATCAATCACCACCTCATTCTGATGTCGTTCACCTCCTGCCAGCTAGCATTTCATAGTTTGCCTTTTAATCTACTCATCTCATTCCGTAGATCATTCTCCATTAGTACCGCTCGAACATTACCGTTTCCCATTTCCTGTTCTATAAGAGAAACAGATAGAAACAGCTCAAAAAGTATAGGTAGCGTTTTATTTTTGGAGAGTAGGTAAACAGGCGTAAGACATTTCTAAGAGAGGGAGGACATGGGGAGTGGTGGCGTTAACAGAAGACGGAGAATCGGAGGGTGGGTATGGGACAGGCAGAGAGGAGGCGCACAAGGACATGGATTATGGGGCGGCGAGGGGTGGCGTGGGTGTGAGGGGGCGGGAGAAGGGTGGTTTAGCGCGGTCGAATGAGGATTAAAAGGTTCGAAGTGAACAAAGGAGCGGAGAGGAGGAAGTTAAGAGGGCGCGTGCGGAGGGAAAGAGGAAGGAAATTTGAGGCTCCAAGGAGGGAAGAAACGGGGAGAGAGAGTGTAGCGTCGATGGGTGGGGGGAAGTACGAAAAGGGGAGGCAAGGCGGATAAGGTCTTCCCCGGGAACCTGTGGTGGCGAAGAAGAAAAGGGAGGAAGCGCGAGGGGAGGTTTCAGGATACCGGGAATAAGTCATCATCACCGTCGCATTGTTCTTGGACGAACCCTTGCCCTCTTCTATCTCAAAGCAGGGTCGGCGGAGGGTGAGGGGGACCCCGCGAGGGAGCTGAAACCTCGGTTTAAAGGGAAATCCTGAACCCTGCCGGGGGTTAAAAACTGAAGAAAATTCACGCGTGCTCAACACTCTTTACAGTCTCTATCTCTCTGCTGATCCATTTTGCATGCGATGTGCCGTGAATATTTAAACCCACCACACTACCTCCTATCCGCCTCGTTCCCGCTAAACCCTCTCCTCCACGTTGAGGCTAAGGTTAAAAAAATTTTTTACGACGCAGTTGCGCCCGAAGACATAGCCGATTGAAGTGCAGGGTACCCTTATGATGTTTTTGGCCAGCATGCCAAGGAGACGAGAGGAAATAATTGACATTGAGGGTGAAGGAAAGAGAGAATCTGCAAAATGCAAGCACATCAGCCAACAAGTCATGAGGTTAGACATTTGTGGTCAACACTCTCTCTCTCTTCCGATATACCTCTCTGTCAGCAGAAAACACTTGCTTTGACACCTAGTACCACTGATAAACCACATCAAGAACCTGTCGTTATAATAGGTCTTAACAAAATAGCTACACAGCGTTTAATTAATTCATCGCCAATTCCAAAGTTTCAATCATTATTTACGTCATCATGCATTAAAAATCCATTTTGTTCCCTCGTTTTAGCATCAATTAGATATAAAATTTAATTAGGGTTTAGACCTCGGAACATAAGAAAAAAATGTCACGATATCAAATGGAATTGTTGTTAAGGTATATATTGAATTCATTTTAATAGGAACAGCGTTGTAGAAAGCGTTGAAAATATCAATGACTGGAGGTCAAAACGTAAACAGAACAACGGGAGAGAATAGAAGGCTGTGGTTGAGCACTGATAGCCTCGTATGCGTTTGAAATGTTTTTCAGACAAAACTAGTGGGAAAAGTCGTATGCTGCAATGATATTTCAAAGCATATAGTCAAATTTTTGAAAATTAATAGCAAACTTACTACAAATGGATAATTGATATTTATTATTTATGCCTTACACCAGTACGTTACCAATGAGTAATTGTGTAGGGAATTCCTCCAAAAACTGCTACATTCAAGGTGTACAATTCGTACACCATCACCAGCTTGCTATCCATTGGGAAAGCTAAATTAAGTGAAGAAAATAGCAAAACAGTGGCTCAAATACGCTTTGGAATAGAGACTTAAGAATGCTAGAATAGAATAAAGGAATAAGGAAGATGAAAGGTTTGGAATGAGGTGGGAAAAAAAGAAAGTTAAAACGGAGCTACTACTGACAGTGAGCGCAAAAAATGGAAAAATTAAATACTTTTAAAAATGCAACGGAACGAAAGGTGAGAATTGCCCATTCAGGCACCATGGCAAGGAATGTTTGCTAAGACTATTGTCTTAGTCGAGCGAAATTACCTCCAGACATTTATGTCGCCCCTATAATAACTGACTACACAAAGTAGCACCCACAGCAATAGATGGTGCGGTTGAATTACGTAGTTTAATTAGCCTAATAACGAATAATTTTTACAAAAAGACTTGATACATATGGAATAATCAAATTTTTAGGTCAAAGAGTAAGTCAAATTCAATCAATCTTTCCGCCAATACGACTATGTCAAGGCATCTGCCTGAGACTATCCCTATCTTTCTTTCCAAAGGCTAAAAATAGATTTTCACACCCTTTGAAATCTCTTTTCCTCGTATTTTCTCTTATCCTCCTTCTTATATTATTGAAACAAAGAATCATTTTTTTAGTTAAATGCTACGTCCTGCGTTTTGCGATGAACATTGGTATGGGTACTATAGGTGATCCAGGGACTCTAATGTATTTATTACGATTTTTGACCTACGAAAGTAATGAAAACAAATATACACTTGGTATATCATTTTATAGTAAATATAAACAACTCAAAAATGAGGTGGATTTATAAGAAGAGGAATATTTACCAGCAGAGGAAGATGTATAGAAGTTGGATGGGATTTAGATATAAAAATAGGGATGACGAAAAAAAGCGGTACGACTTTGACACGCTTGCAAAAAATAGGCAAATAGGCAAAAATTAGTCGGGAACAAGGGAAAATAAGAGAAAATAGTCAGAGTCAGATAGCGAGTGAAGGAAAAGTTACTGATTGGACTGTACTTTATTTCCTTCAAACGATTACTTTGCGCAGCGCTCAGGGACTGATGAAGATAAATGTGGATGAACTAATCGTGGTCGTATACACACAGGTCCCTTGCGACTTAATAATACGAGTTGGAAAGAGTCTCAAGGGAGAGGGAAGGAGAAGATCAAGAAAAGGAAATGGCCAGGGAGTCAACATGAGCTTAGAACAAGAAAGAAATGGGCATTGGGGGGGTTTCTACTGGCGCCCATGTGGGGCAAACACAAATGTTGGAGGGGGCACCACGGTGGATAAAAACGAACAGAAGAGGAACGAAGGAATGCATAAAAGAAGGCTAGTCAACGGATATAGATCCCTATCACACGAAAATAGTTATTAAAACACATATATCCTTAAATATTAAACTTAAAAGACATATATCACATCTACATCTACACGATACGCAGCAAGCCACCGCTAGGGTGTGTGGCAGGGGGTGAATATCACCAAGCATGCACTACCGACATGAAAACAAGCAACTATAGGGTCTCATGCAACTAGATTGTTAGTATCTATAGTATTTAAGGGGTTAATACATGCATCATGCACTACAGAATACTCTAAAATATTTCCCCTGCCTATCCCTTTGCTATGCTGCCTATTCTGTTCTCTTATAGTACGAGGGAAAAATGCCATTTTGAATCTATCGGTACGACAATCTATCTCTCTAATCTTATTTATCTGGTGGAATCTAGCATGATACGCTGTGTTTTTAACATGTGCCTAACATCTTCGGCAAAGATAACCGATTGAAATTTCTCTAATATTTAATCTCTACCTTAACCCACGCTCTGATTTTGCGACTCCCACCCTAATTTTTGTATTAATTCTAAAATACTACTCAACCTATCGTAACACGTTTTAACGAACCTAGCTTCTGTACACTGCACACTGTCTAGTTCTCTGATCCAACCTAATTCATTCGGATCCCATAAGCGTCCTGAGCGTCTTCTCTCTCTGAGAATCATTTACAAGAGCCTACTAATTTATGCAATAAAAGAAACTCTAACTGGTATATGGTCAAAATAAAATACGAATATATTAGTTATAAAATTTAATTTTTATTGAACTTCCCGCGGAAAGATTCGTGATATTTGCTCTCTCAATCAATAAATTGAGGGATTAAATTCTAATCAAAAGAATAACACATAATGGCAACCACATAAGATTCTGAGAAAGGTTAATTATTCCCTTTTGCACTTAAAATTCTCAATCTTTTATGATTAATTACGAACAAGTTATAACTGCAAAATGATGGAAAACCCCATATTAAAGTTATTCGAACGAAGCCAAAATTTCGTTCTTTATGTTCAAAACATTTGCAGAAGGTACAAATTATGGACGGTAACTGTAGAAGAAATGCTGGGATACGGGCACACTAAAATAATAATACGGAATGTGCCAGACTATGGTTACACAATTCAATTTTACTCCGAAATCCAAATAATATAAAACGTAAAATGCAATTTAACACTGAAGTATACCTCGACACGTCAATGGTTGGAAGGGAAATAATGATATACTTTAATAGCTTTCTGAGGAAAGTGACTGTCCGCATGCTGAGAAAACAAACGAGGGATTAAAGCGTCTAAGATTATAAGAATATAAGGGAGGATAAAATGAGGAAATCAAGCATTCGCCACCGAAATATCACGACGGGGACACTGCTGCGGTCGAGTGGAAATTGAGTGGGGAAATTCCACGGAGCCTTGAGGACCAATATAGCGTCTAGTATAAGCAGTAGAGAGAGTGTTACCCCCGCAGAAGGCAAATGAATTTCATCCAATCGTCCAACAAAAGGAAAAGAGAAATCAGTGGCGTCGGGGGGAGGAAAGATAAGGTGGAAATGAATTCGTGGCTGTATCCCTGAGATTTTACTCGAATTTTTTGCAATGCAGAAACTCCGTTTATTTTTGAAGCATCAACAAAACAGGAGATCCATAAAACCACTTCCTTAAACGATTTCAAGGTAATCGTATAAATATTAGTAATTTTCATGTAACAAATGAAAGTTTATTTTTTCATTCGCGTAAGTGTGAAGTTTATTTCTCCCTCTAGATGGTGCAGATGTAGCGGCAACGAACTACTACGGGAAATCTAGCAATTAAATAGGTTGTTGACGATTGAGTTGGGTGTATTTGTTCGCACCTAACTCCTAATGTAGTGAATAAAGTGCAACAATAATGATAAGCTGGGCGACTAATCACGTGGAATTTCGTTCGTAAAGGAAGAGGTCCCTATCTCGTTACCTTGGCCCATAGTCGCTCGTCCGTTGAGAACATTTTGGGCTAAGTATGCGGGACTAGGATCTCCACTTTTATGTTTAGACTATGGATTAAAAACGTATTTTAAAGTGGTGGTAATTTATCGCATCCCTCACGTCCAATTAATTGCTACTTAACAAATCTTGACGTTATGAGATATATTGACGGTATTACCGCTACTGAATGGTATATTTTCACTGAAATAATGCATCGACGACTACACCGTGTAAAGATGTCAAGCAAGCGTCCTCGCAATTTTCTACGTCACGGATTTTCGCAAACGACTGCTCAAACGGAAGCAACATCAACTTGTGCAGTTTCAATGGCCGTGTAAAACGGCCTTTAGAACTGTGCTTAGAGAGATTTATGCGACACTGAGCAGCGTAGCGTTATTTGTTCCGATCACCTATGAAAACCTAATCTTGAATATAATGCTCGATTAAAGGCGTACTGCGTCTCTCCCTAAGTGGTGCACACAAAATGCAAAAGGAATTGCACGTAAAACCCCGCGGAGGAGCGACGCCATCAAGGAGCCATGCTGCGACAGGCACTCATGGGGAAGGGCGGGGAGGCGAGCGTCGTAAAGGAACCTGTAGATGGTTTTCGCGAAGACCACAGTTAAGTTAAGAGTTCCACCGAATTATGAAGAAAATATCATTTTGTGAAAAATTTAAGTCGCCATTTTTTGGCCCTTCTATCGATTGGCAATAATATAATGTGGTCTTTCCATCATATATTTGAAGGCCAATCGAAAGTCAGCATTTTCATACTTGGTTATATATGGCAGACCATGGCAGTTGTAGTAAAATTCACTGATTAATGTAAAGAGGTATGTCATTTTGATGAAAAACTACTATACGAAGCGCAATTTTGTGTAGATTATAAAAAGAATTGTAAAAATGTATTGGCCTTACCTCACGTGTTTAATTGATATCAATAAATTTTTGCTGGAAGAAAAGCAGAAAACCCTTAATTACATGAAAGTGGCGCCACAGTAAGTTGTTAGCATTGGCAACGTTACTTATGAAGGAACATGCTTACTCAATTTATGAGTATGCCTATCCAGGGTCCTTCTTATCTGTAATTTACGTAACTCGTTGCTTATTGACCTGGTGTTATTAATACCAATTCTTCCAAATAGTAGCACCACCATTGTTGCCAAATATTTTTCCAATAATATTATTATTAACAAAATTCAGAACAAAGAGTAGTATTTACAAGGGAATAGTTTAAATCTAAATAAAAAAATATTTAACCCATGTTAAAATACATAATAGCGGTAATGAGCATGTATTCTCACTGTGGGAAATTAAACGAGGTAATAACACGTCAGTCATGTTCTGAAGTCAAAAAGAGCTTGTAAAACTGGAATGCTGCTACAACGTGCTATATAACTCATGCAATTATTGTGTATGCGTTATCAGACTGTAGATGAATTCCCATTTTGGTATTTTTCTGAATCGGCATTCATTCATAAAATAAAATAGCTCTTTCAAGGGATTTTGACGTTTGGAGTCATAGGGGAACCTCCTTAAGAGTCGGCAAAAAAAAAGTGTGTGGTGCAAGGCAAGGTCACTCCGGAAGAAGGAGGGTGAAGGCTTAATGGAGCAAACGAGCGGAAAGATTTAAAGAATGAAGCACTTCGGATGGATGCGTTCGGTTCAGGGCACGGAACCAATACTGCCAGTGCATAGGTCACCTTGAAAGGGGGCGAAGTGAGCCGAGGAGAAAAAATAAAGGAGAGGGGAAAGGCAGCTATGGGATTTGCGAGCGCGTGGAGCGGACGGGAAACGAGGAAAACTACGTCGCGGCACTGAGGAGGCCAACATAAAAGGTTAGTGGACGTTAGGAAGGGAAGAGCGGGGGAGAAATTCACTGGAATGGATGGGGTGGGAGGTGCACGCCTATAAATAGAAGTCTGAAAAAGGACGGACCTTTGAGAGGAACGGAAAGGGTGGGAGAGAAATGGAGGAAGAAATGGGGCGAGTGGGAAGGGGACTCAGACACGGCTTCCAATGAAGAGACATCCGATACAAAGTAGTACGAAAACACCGACTCGAGACGGAACTGGCTCCAGCGCCCACGGAACAAGTCAATAGCTCAACCCTTATTTCCTGAGGTGTTTTACATCGCACTAATGCTGGGAAATGTGCAAGCTGACCTTGAATTCTGTACCACACAAATTATATCTAACCACAGCCACAGATCCATCACATTCAATTTGCAAGGAAAAAGCCGATCTATCTTCGATATCGACATTACGCACATCAGATGGATCTTCAGTCGTTCTAGACATAACTATTAAATTTGAAGGCTGGCTCATATCGATCTATCGATGGTTTATTCACTCATGCAACTACAGATCCACCAAAATGTCTAAGCTAGAAAATCTGCAAAAGATGATTTATCCATTTTATCTGTCGAGGAATAATCAATCATAGCACAAACCATAATTGTGTGAGTTAATCCGTTATATCTGAAAATAAATCTCATGCTTGGATAGAAGTACAAGTATAACTCGCATTTCTCGGTTATCCCAACAACTAAGTAGTGCGAGTCAACGTAACACTCAGTGCATGTATTGTGCTTTCTTTCAAGGTCATGCTTTTGATGAAATAGTGAATGAAGACGTGTTAACCATGCGATTCACGAGGAAAAAAAGACCTTAATAAATTTAAGGTAATAAAAAACTATCCTTAACATGAGCAGCGTTGTGCCCCGAGGGTAGAGCATTGGGATGCTGGCTTGAGGTCCTGCCTTCGAGCCCACAAGAGGTCATAGATGATCATAACACACACAATTTAACCTATCCGTGACATTTGCTGGAAATACAAGTGCCGCCCAGGGAAAGGAATTGTACCCTGCACCGACTGCATGATATTCACGGGCCGATGGGCTTTAGTCCTTAATGAGTTCTGTCCTCACCGGCAATATCGACCTTCGGTTGAACACTGAGGTTGGTGGATCCTTAACATGACCATGACAATAAAGAAAATCCTTAAAAGCTCCCTTTCTATATTAGGATTACGTAATCTCAATTTTTAATGGAAGCAAGGGAAAAACAATTAAAAACATTTTAATGTGTGGAATATAAAGAGTGAAAGAAGGTATTAATGAAAAATCAACGAATACTAGGATGAAAAATTGCCATTGATAAAACAGTACATTAACGTAAAAACTTTTCTCTCAGCCGATTGTAATTGTAATTGGACGCAAAGTAGCGTTAAGGTATTACTGATTTTTCAATCGTAAGCACCTAGGAATAAAGCTTTCACGCTTTCCGGCATTAATTTAATAGCTCAGAGAAGAAGGAATTTAGGGCCGTGAGAAATGGTCCCGAGTAGAAAATATAGCTCCTGATCACGTGACGGAATAATATGGGAATTGATGGCGCTTCTAATGATTGGGAAGCTTGAAATTTGTGGCCATAAGAAGACAGGCCACCAATAAGCGATGAGATCTAAAGAACCGTTACGTTCGCACGAATGTGCCATGAATAACTTCTCCCTCTTCCACAATGGATTATAAAAGTATTTCATTCCATGTAACGCGGCCAGAGGAAATAAGTTGCTCCGTTAGCCGTATATCCAACATGCGACAGAAAAGGCATCGACGTGCGAAAAAAATGACAAAAGGTACCAAAACTCGAGGTGCTCAACCTGCGTAAAAATAAAATACATAATCGCTGAATCACGATCGACGAGCATAACAACTTAAATACGACGCCGGTGCTCAGTCACTTCAGGCTTAAATTAGTAACTTAAAAGATAACCAAACACGGAAAATGGAACCCAAAGACTAAAATTCGTCTATACGCTAGTGTCTTCAAAATTATTATTCAATTTTAAATAATGGGTATTTTTTTAACTACGCTGATGCGAAATCACGAAAGAGATATTCAATGAAATTTTGCTCATATGGGCCAACGTGGACTATGATGATAAGTCGATGAAGAGTCACGTTCCGTCAGAATAATATTTAACGGTTCCCTTTCCAACATATTCAATATGAGTTTGGATATCATAACCACAATCTTGAACTTAGACACTGTGACTCTCTAAATATTTCATGCAGCCCATGCGTGACCAAATAATTATTGCACTTGTTCAAAAGTTATGTTTTTAGGACTTCAATTCATGGTGTCGTAAGTACGGGTACATCTATATTATCTTTTAATTAGATCTGTTTTTACATTATGCTCTTCTCTTGCTTTAGTGAAAAGCATACTTCTTATCTTTATATTGATCTTAACTTGCTACCTTTTAACACAAGTCTCCTTTCATTTTTATGCCACGATGATTCATCTTCTCACTCCTTTTGACAATTTGACCTCTTCCTTCAAAATTTCTCCACCCCCTCAACTACGTCTCTATCACATAAACCTAACGTCTGGCAAAACCATAATGTACTACCTTAACATAGAACACATTTTTTGAAATTATGGCCGGTACTTAACTATAGTGCGCAATGGTGTTTTCTTCGCCGCGAACGAGCACAATCTTTTGAAACTAGTCCTCATTCTAGGGATACTTTATGATTCTCATTTGATCATATGACTCCACAAAAAAGGTAGTCCTATCGCCTCAGTAGTGAATTATAGATGAAGAAACGAGACTTTCTCTCACCTAAGTAGTACAAAGAAATTTTATTTTACTCCATTTGAATAATAACTCAAATAAGAGCGTGATTCTCAGAATAGAAAGAAAAAAATCACCCGTAATTTCAAAGCTATCTTTTTATATTTACTTTTAAATTTGAAAGATTGATTCTTTCAATAGAAACCAATAATATTTTTGGACCAAGAGGGTCCTCTTTTGGTGGTAAATACTTGAGAAAGCTGAGAGCATTACCAAATTAATTATTTACCGATTCCAATCCACGCCAGATAGATAGATAGAGAGACTATTAGTGGAGAATGTCCAGCCTAAGGAACGGTAAAAAAGAAATATAAAAGCTGTTAGAAAGAAAACAAGTATGGCATACAATGTGCGTAAGAAAACCCTGTGTACTCTGCACAAGTGGAATTAAAGAAAGGCGACAGTATGATAATGCAATGGCGAGCGTAGTAGATCACAGAAGAAATGAGAGACGAAGTCTGTTCCTTAAATTCTCTCTGAAAACCCCCAACTTGCCTCATCCACGCATATATTCTCTTCTACAGTCACCTACCTCACATCAAAGAGGAAGGAAAGCGGATGGAGAGGCAGCGAGAACACATTTCGACGTTACCAAAAATGAAATAACGACAGAATCGAGGTTCAGAGCAAGATTTCTACTGGCGCGCTTGTGGGGTAAACATAAATGTTGGACGGGAGATTGGGAGGAGGGTGTACGAAAGGGCGAGGCAAAAAAAACTGTTTCGAAACGCGACGAGTGTTGCGAAAAAAGGAAGAGGTAGTTAAGTACATTGAAGCGGGCTCGGAGACCAAATGTTCGTGCCAATACGGGAGGGAGGTGGAGGTCGTCTCGTCCCTATTGCCGCATGAGATTCTAATACCTTAGTCCAGCGACGGTGAGGAAAAGGCGGGCAAGAGATGAGCTAGGTAACAATCAGCGAAACGGCTTCTCTCCGTCCCTTTTGTAGTACTCGGCGCCTAACCACAAGGAGTATCTATCTTGTATACTTTAGCACAGCGTTGGCAGCACATTGCGTTGTGGCAAGGACTCACGAATGAAACAATCATATCGAGTCCACGGTATGTTTTAACATGCCCTTTCAGTGCCCACCTTTGCTTTAATGTCTTAAATGTGTAAACGAACAACCTCATTTCAGAAGCAGTTCATGAAAGCATTCAGTACATCCCGTAACAACAATCATCTACCCGCTGTTAAAGCTAGTGTTTACAATTAAACGGACATTTGAGGCTAAATATCAAGCGTTCTGAGCATTGGACAAGGACATATACAGCAAATGCTGTATGTTTAAGTCCGATTACAGCGGTTTTGTATTTTAATACACGTAAAAATTGTCATCCCCAAATGTAGGAGGGTATAAATTGTAGCTGAACTCGTACGAACCGTTGAGGTGAACTTTAGTCTTAATTTTCTAAGTCTAAATCTAAAAAAAACTAAAGGAATTAAAAAAAAATAAAACTTTAATTGACACATTGAGAAATGCATTTCTTCACCGCAGTCAGGGGGGTTTTTTCCGCTGAGATAATAATGGTGAAGTGTACTAACAAAGGTACATTGTTTGTTTGGTTTTAAATTTTTGCATAGAATAACTTTGGTTTTGATGATAATTAGTATTTTAATCCTTACGTTCTAAAGACTAAATTGATCTGAAGCAATCCTATAGTTACCAAGTGCTTATTATTATACACGGTGATTGCCAGTGATTTAACTCTTTTGCAGTATTTTCCATATGGTCTTCATCTAAGAAGTATCACTTACTAGTAATTCCAAATATAAGCATTTTATTTTGGGTTAGTTTTAGCTTACATAATTATTACATGCCTTGTACGTACTATAAACATGTCGTTTTTTCTAGTTTGATAAGTGTATTATTACTTTTCTCATCTAGTCTTTACATTTAATTATTTGAAATCCATGTTTTCCTATAGGTTATGGAGGCTCTATACTTTCTTGAACCCTTAATACGATGTCTCACATCCTTGATCGATAATGTAACGCAATAATCATCTTGCTTTTGCACTAAAAATAATTCCTTAGGCAAATCAACACTACTCGCTCGATAGGCGCGGAGCGGGGAGACCAAAAACGAGACAGCTTTCCACTAAATGGAAAAGCGACAAGACCTGCGCATGCATGTTGTTTGTAGGAAGGGAAGAGATCAACCAGCGGAAGAGTGCGGTGTAACCAACGTCCTCACGGTTTGTGTTTGGCGCTCGGCGACGGCGCGGAACCCACTTTACCGGCTTATGTGACGCATGGCAAAGGAAGGACTTGAACGCTTAGCACAGAGTTCGAAGCGAGAAAGCCTTGACGAGATGCAAGAACGATCAAAAGGACATGGAGAGAAGGAGAGAGAGAGAGAGCTAAGCCAAAGAGGAGGAAGTCGAGCGCAAAGGCTCCGAAGGAAGACGGAAATGAGGGATAAGAGGATGTGCGGCGCGGGGGAAATGGAACGCTTTAGCCTCGAAGACGACGGATTGCGAGGCGGAATCCTCGTCATTCCGCTCGTCGCAACCGTTTCGACACGAGATAACGAGCGGCTCAACAAAATGAGATTACCCACTTGCCTAATAAAAAGCACCCGTCCGCGGATTCCCGCATCTCTTAGAAAAAGACTGAGAAATCCCTACACCCTTGTCTGGAGATTGCAAACTGATGCCAAGCGCGGAAATTCGTTTGTGTTTTTGGCTGTGATGCCTCACCTCCGCAGAACTGAGAGCCGTCGATTACATCAAGGTGAAAATATTCAATTTCCCCGTCGACGTGCGCAAATGCAAACTGCTTGAGGGAAACAATTCTAATGTCACGAGGATTCTTACTATCCTGTTTTCTTTAAATAAACAACGCGCATTCACCCCACGTGTGAGAGCAATGTTTCCCAAAATGTGGTAATGAAACGCAGTGGGTACTTAAAAAAATGACAATGTTCTTTCTCAGATTCACGATGAAACATTTCTGCAAATCACCAGCAAGGGGTTAAAAATGTCTATTCAAGCCAAGATTTTTCTGTTGCTGAGGAAAAAAAGACATAATTTCCAATTTTATTGAGTGATAATTTCTCCAGCAATCGTATTCTCCCTATAATCTTGGCGAGTGTAATAAAAAGGTTCTAGTAATAAAACTGGTCTTAATCCAGCATTAATTTCAATTGCAGGTATCGGTAAACTTTCTTTCCTCTTCTAATGTTAGGATAATTAGGCTGTTAAAAATAGGATTTAAAATGCTACTCTGGCGTCAACGAGAATGAAGAAGTTACTATTCAACTAGGCACATTAAAATCTAAAGTGCATTCATCCACTAATGTCAATTCCAGATTGTTAATACCCGACGGCCGAATGCAGATGGAGAGTGTTTTTAAAGGAGCACTCAAGAGCCAAGCAAAAAAAAAAATTCCGGACAGCCTGAGAGCTTGGAAGCAATGGCAATTTAAACCTCGTCTCCCATACGCTACCCCATCTGCTCTAGAATTTGAAATGGATATGGAGAAAAACCTAGGTGTTCAAGAAAAAAAAACTGTCCAACTCGAACAATTACCAAGCTTTTTTATGGGACATAGAAATAACGTTTATGCACGTACGAGAAACGGTCGTGAAAGAAATCCAAGGTAATGCAAGAGCTTTGGAAGGGTAGGAAAAAATACTCCTTAAGCTTAGGTTGGAGCGAGGAACTGTGAAACAAAAAAATGTGAGGCAGAGGCGTGGGAGTGAGGGAGGTATTTATACAAACGACTATTGAAATGCCAAGTGAGAGAACGGGATGGGACATTACACGGGATGAAGTGATTAAATGTGTCACTTCTCCTGATACATAGTGAGAAGGTACGGATAAAACGTGGAGTGCGGAATGTGGGATGAAAAAGAGAGGGAAGAAGGATGAATGCAGCAGAAAATTATGAGAAAATATAAAAATGGAGTAAGGGAAGGGCGGACAATGGAAGGAAAAAAAGGTGAACGAAATGAACAAAGAGCCACAACTGCACGAAGCCCAATTCTAAGCATCACATGGGGATTCAAATGAACCAAATTTCTGCCACATCGACGCCGAGCAGCCATGATTCACCTCACACAGATACTTCACACTTCAATGGTAGGTTGTTGTAAGTAATGTATTCGCGATACATTAAAACATTATGTACACCTCCTCCATACTAGAAACCATGTACAAATCGAGCATACTGAGATAATCAATAAGTCAAAATCGTTCAACACCATGAATATCTCTGCATTGCTGATATCAGAAATAAAATACCCCACGCACTGCTCTTCATTTCTGTTCCATTTTTGGTATTATTTCATTTAGTTTTGACACAATAAATATTCTTGTTTATTAAAAATGGCTATGTCAACAGCATACTGAACATGTAACGCCAAGTACAGGCAATATGGCAATAAGGAAGGACACTTGTCAAGGAAATATCAAATATATCTACAAAACAATAAATAAATCCAGAGAAAATTAAACCCAATCCAATCATACTAATAGGTAGTATATAAAAATGAATTGTGTCTGTCTGTCAGCTTTATGTTACGCATATCCTCAAAAACTACAGAACCGATTGAGCTGAAATTTTGTAGGATTCTTGCGTATACACTAAAATGTGATATAGGCCATATAAAAAAATGTTCCTAGCCCGGGTTCGATTCCTGGCGCCAATTATGTATTTACAATGGTTTAAATGGACTTTTTCAATTCATGGCAGCGCAAGAGGTTTTTCTTTCACTCAGTAAAATAACTTAATGTAAATCGATTTCTTTCATTCTTTCTGTATTTAATGGGCAAATGTTTAAATTATTTTATTCTCCTAACCGATTTACTCTTTGATGTCCAGATTTCTGGGCATTGTGTAATTTATTTTGAAATTTACTGTTTATTTCGGTGCTCTTCCGAGCGTTGGCCAAGGCCATTGCCATTGTCATCTCTGAAATGAAAAGATCGTTGATGCTTAAACAGCTCGTCATACGGAATGCCGAAATCGGCATTGTACTTTTCGCGAGGATATAGGAAGGTAATGAAAGCATTTTAGGCTATTCGTGAATCAAGGTCAGCCATATTTTTCTGCTCAAAGATACGTACTGACTGCTAGCGCTACTCACAGATTCAGAAGGTTTGCATTCAGCCCAAATTAGAAGTATTTAAATGAATGCTTCAGCGGTGTTCAAATTGTGATTTTTTTATTTCTTCACGGGTTTGTGCATATGAACCAACCTGGGACGTGAATAGAAGACATGGAACGCTTTCGAAATGGTCATCGAGCGAAATAACTTGAGATTTGAGATAGTTTAACATAAACCAGGGAGTGAAATTCAAATCCCAATGCATCGTAATGTCTCATTACGTATCCGTGGGTTGTTTATCAATGCCATTGCAATGATTCTAAAAAGTTCGTCCAAAAGAATTTCGTAAACTACGTTGCTCTTTTCGTCAAGATATTGGACTTTATTAAAAAAGATATCAGCTGATTCTTGAATCTACATCGGCTATTTCATCCAACAAGATCATACGGGATAACTTTTAAGCTACTCCCAGATTAAGTAGGTGTGCATTCGGTAAAACTAAAAGTATAAGGACATTTTCTGTGGGTTGAATGAAAATGTCCGAAGTTTTTTTACTTGGCCAACTTATATGTCGGGGAGTTGACGGTCGAAACTATTGGTCGCATTTTGTTTCCTGGTTTATGAATTTTAGGTAACGCATAAAGTTTAGGGATTCAAGCCAAATTAGACGCTCGCATTATTTCATTTTCTGTGGGGTTCAAACAGTGAATATTTTATAGATTTATATCGTATTCGGAAGTGGAACGCTTTCAAAATTGTTCTATTTTGAGACAAAAGAACGTAATAAGAAACTTAAATGAAGTCTAACCAAAAATATTAGTAGCACGATTAAAAAAATTGCTATTTAGTGAAACATCAAATATCCCGTAAAAGGTGTGAACATAGGTAACCGAGCGACAAGTACCTGATTTCATCATTCATCATCGGTCAAAAATCGTATGATTGGTTTGAGGCAGCTCTCCACCCTATTATTCTATTGGCAAACACTTCATAATGGCATAACTCCTCTCTTGGACATACTTCACAACTTGTCCCATGTATCTCATACGAGGCCTGCCTTTTCCATTCTTCTAAACCTGTACTAGGTTATGAGAAAAGAATTTAATTGAATTGGAATAAAAGGCAATGATACGTATCCGTAGGAAGTTCATTGACGACACTGTAATGAAGTTGGAGAATTGAGACCAAGATAACATACGTATGTGAAAGGCCAGAGAAAATTTTTTTGCCGAAAATTTGAGTCCTTACATTCACAAAAACCCGAATCTGGCCTCATTGTCAGCAATAGAGAGACATTCGTATGCACCTCCCCTTCTAACCTCCTTTGTTTCATCTGGCCTAAAGTAACTAAATAATATTCTTATTTTTGTATAGGCCCAGGCATTAGTCCAGGCAGTAATTATATGTTTACATTGGTTTAAATTATATTCATGGTTCCGATACCAACTTGGAGCTAACTCCATAGCAAGAGTTTCTTCCCTAATTTCTTCTCTTCCGCACATATTTCGCCCCTTCATGATAAATGTTAAAATTTCTTAACACAATTTGTATTTATTATTTCTCCCTCCCGTTGAATTTCTTGGAAAGGCTATCTCATTGTTTTCTCAAAACACCTTAAATTCTTAAGAGATATTTATTTTCTCCTGATAATTTGCGCCAGAAGTTTCGTGCTTAAGTGTTTATATTATTTATTTTAAATGCATGTACATTCATGCGATCATTTTTCTTCTTAAATTCTCATGACGACAAGCAGGGCAAACCATTTTCGACCACAGCGCTCACCACTAACCATGACTCATCTTCGATAAATATATTTACATTCCCAAATTTCTCAATTAAGCACCGAAGGAATAGGTACTAAATCAACATACGATTTTCCGGACTCAAGAGCCACCCGCGAATCTATCTGAGAAGGGTATTGAATTATAAATTGTTGTAAAATTAGCGTATAAACGGGGTAGCTTTTTGCACGCCTGCATGATAGTAAGTGTCTGATTGATCGTGCATAGGGACCTGGTGATGGTTCATCCCCTGCCATAGACCCTTGCGGTGGCTTGCAGGGTATTTTATAGATGTAGATAAATTAAACATTTCATCGGTATTTGTTACTGCAAATGTAATGTTCCTCAAAATATTTTGCATGGAATGAAAACGTTCGGCAGAGTGTGGTTACTACAACGATAAAACTACGACAAACAAAAATTAGAGTACTTTTAGGGCGGGTAGATCACCATACGTTTTCAATTTAACGATCCCCATCAGTGGATTGACTATTAATCACAACGTTACTTCAGCACCCATACATAACCCTGTGAAAGAACTGAGAAGGGGAGTTTTTGGTTGCGTAAAAAACTGGGAGGAAGGAAAAAAAAACTTGGAAGAAAACTAATAAATGCTAATGCATAGTGTCAATCTCTGGTTTTACCACGTTTCTGAGAAAAAATCTTCAAATCCTTCTGTCCGACATTCAATTTCTCTCACTTTATCACTTCTATCTGGCCACCTGATTTGACGGAATATAGAAATTTATATCATTCAATTAAACTTGAGCCATTCGAACTTTTTATGTCAACAAAAACCTTACAAAGAAACTTTAAAGTCACCTGAGGCTTTCATATTCAAATCAATTCTATCACCGAGTGACATTTTCAGTGGAACATTTATTTGATTTATTTTATTTAGCAAAGTCCGTTTCCCAAGTCAAAAGTAAACAAAGCATTTTTAAATTAGAGCTGAATATTCGAAAGTTATTATCTCTACTTGATACTTTTCATGATCGACAGTGTTGATGTTTATTATTGGAGATTATATCTGACGGGCGATGTCAATATTGAGCTGTGTCCAAGTTTTGTTACAGTATTTTAATTGATAATGGGTCACTACATTAAAGTAAACTGCAGCTCATTTATTGGCGCTTTGTTCATTCTCTAAATTCATTGTTACGAAGGCCAGCATTTTCGTTTTTCTTCGACAACGAGAAAAGTCGTCATAACCACCACCATTTCGAGTACCTACTAGTTTACTGATACATTTGATACATCTACACGGTAAATGTTACTCTTGAAGGCATGATGAAGAACTCATAATATATGTAACTCTCGTAACATGTCACAATATTTAATTATTTATGACATGTAACTCACTGTATATGATCAGATAATTGCGAAACCGAGAAATAAGTTACCGTAAGAAATACGTGCATTGAATATTTTTTCAGAAGAATATAAGTGATTCAATTCATTTAAATACAAGAATTACACAGGTGAACGAACGGTACGCTAAAATATGTTAGCCACACTATCCTAAAAGCCAAAACTCAGCAATATTTGTGCATTTAAAAAATAGGGCTGAAATATGTGACGATTCAAAAAAATGTAGAATGAAGCAAAGAGTGCTGTAAATTAATATGGGCTCATAACCAAAAAAATGAAATGCCCCTATCTAAACGCGGAATTTTATGTCCACTGCAAAAATTTAAGATGCTATTCTAGAATGCTATTCTAAGAATGCTATTCTCTCAAAAAAGCCTATCTTCTCTAATGTAGGTCACCTCAACCCCGATTCCAGTCGCAATAAGAATTCGTAACCCTCAAGGAGTTCCTACATTTTTTCAGTTAGAAATTCCATTCTAACTCAAGCTTCACCTAACGCTCAATATTGATAGTCGAAAAGTAGTGTATGTACATTTTTGTGTATGACCGTTGTGTATGTACATTTTTGGGTTCTTCTCCGAAAGAGTTAAGGGTGAGGGAATTGCAAACGAAGTAGATGGCTATTGCAATTCAAATTCCAATCACAGCAGCATCGTTTGCGATGCGATATTTGTGAGAAAAAATCGAACATAAGAATCATTTAGAAGTTATGACAATTCCGCGAAATATCTCGCCAATTCTATCGTACATCGTCAATTAACACGCAAAGGATGTAGAAAGCGCAAGGTTACTCTCGGTTCCAAGTCGTACCTTGGTACAGATGGCCACAGAGAGTTTATCCAAAAGTTTAAAAATAAATGAAGACTTGAAATAAAAAAGGCTCTAAGTGCCATTATAGTAATTTTGAGGTTTTGTGTAAAATGGGACCTACATGCCAAGCCCAATAATGTATAAAAGGCTCAAAATGCCACGAATGAAAATGTTGCACCAATTGCAATGAAAAATGGAATGCGGTTAAACAGCAGCTGCTGTTAAAAACTACCTCGTAAACTAAAAACTCAATATTCTTAAATTCATGATCTTAGCACTTTAGAGCCTTTTTTAATTCAAGTATTAAATTATTGGTGTCAGAGTTTCACTTCATTCTGTCTAATATGCAATGGGTAGCTCACGTTTCTTAAGTATCAGCCGATGATTATTGCCATATAAGAAGAAAATTCTGGATATTTTTCATCCCCTCGCCAAACACTCTTGATATTTTAAATTATTATTATTATTATTTCCAATGTACTACTGGCCAAGACAGGCAGATAATATTATTCTCATACAAACCAATGTTTCTTAAAATGTCATTGTTTAGTTCCGCATTCTTTCTACTTCTCACTATTCAATCTTAAGTGCATTTCTTCTCCTTCCTCGGCTACACTTACTCATTGTCTTCCTATCTTATGTCACGTTATTAAAAAAATAAAGGTTGCATCTTTTCGGAAAGAATCCAGTCAATTATCTCAATCTCCTCCCACCAATCCATGTACCCTCACATTCGTCATTCCTCAACTTAATATTTAATTTTTCCCCCTTCCCCCTCCAAAGTCCAGACCGCAAAATTCTGCCAATATGCAAACATTAAGTTTCCCGGACCTTCTCATTTCCCTACGTGAAGACGTTCTCGTAGCACAAATATTTAATCATTCTAGCCACAAATTTTTATTTTCGTCTGACTTTGAACCATCTCGATTGAAGGAAAAAAGCAATGATGCTAAAATCATCGCGGGTCTGTTTTCCGTTGATACGGTGTTCTCTGTGAGAACGCAAACTAAAATCAACATTTATCTTTCCAAGTTACGCATCTTGCATGGTTTCTAATAGTAGAATGGAATATTTAAAATTACTTCCCTATTGAATCCGAAGGCGTAGAAAGTTTGCTTGTTTAACTAGGCCTTAGACCTTCATTAGGACCATCAGTTTGTAAAATTTACTCAGTAAAATCGATAATTACTTGAAACCATTTCCAACTTATCCTCCACATTTATGCAGCAGTGGTACTGTATAATAAATATCATGGTTTCCGAACCATTACAGCCCTTAATATATTGTGTTCTCATTTTAGACAAGCACGAACAGCTCATGTTATTCGTATCTCCCCGCATTAAGAAGGTAATAACTCTAATAAAATCGACAGAGAACATACGGCTCCGAAGTAATATTAACTTAGTTAACCCAGCATAGAATATACTCAAAACGCTGGCGAGGACAGTCTGAACAGTTCAAATAACAGCAATTATTCTGGGAAGGAAACCAAGAGTTTAGGTCATTTTTCCTTTAACTACTAGTGAGTAATTGTTTGAGGGTAGGTACTTTAAGGGAATACAGGAAGGGTAGAGAGATACCCGGCGCCGGCACAGGCCTACTGTTACCGAAAAGCGCCAAACAGTTAAATGTCCCATCCGACTGATGGAGCGCCTAACTGGAGGTGTTCTCTCCACAAAGCACCCAAGAGTGGGGATAATTTTCCTGATAAAAAATCTCAAACACCCAATTCAATCTAGGGCCCTCGAAATGGGAATTCATTCTTCCAGCCATCATACCAATCCGATCTCTCCCGGAATCCAAATTATTCCACCATTCAACAATTATTTTTAAGTAAGAAAACGACAAGTGACGAATTTTTACTTTGTTGAATTTAGTCTAAACATAAAAACTGTAATTAAAATAAGTTTTCGAAAGCCCACAAAATATAAATATATACAGCTTTGCCCATAAATAAATAAGTATAGTTCAGGTAACATCCTTTCTGTATTAATTCAATTTTTATACGGGGTTCCTTCCGTAAACTACGAGGAATGGTCACCATATTTCATGGTAAAAATAATATCAAATTATAATAAAACCATTTCCTTCAATATGAGGAGCTTTATTCGTATCGCCACGTACTATAGCGTATCATCATCATCATCAGTCGATAATTCTTAGATCGGTTTGACACAGCTCTCCAATCCATTATCCCATCAGCTAACCTCTTCATATTTAATACACTGAATGGTTGAGGCCTTTACATTGTAGAAATCCATTCTAATGAAGGTAAATTAAAAGACTTTGCTTCCTACAAGTTCACTTTTTATTGTCGACTAGTTTCGATACACTGTACCATCTTCAGGACTTCATATTTACATAATTCTCCTATTTCAAATCTTTCATTACTTGCTCTATGTATCAGATATGGCCAACTTAGTTGTCACGTCTTATTTCCAAATTTTTCTGCAGGCTTCTCTTTTCTCCCACTCTTCGTAAGACTTCTTTGTTTGTCAATCGGTCGATCCACCTTACCTTTACCTCTGATTTCCAGATGTTTCTCAAGCTACACCAAACCTGAGTAGATCCCTAGCTAATAGAAAATTAAGTAACTATCGATGAAAATATTTGAAACTCCACTACGAATGCATTTACATCCGAATAGGAGGCAACAGTTTTCTCAAATAAAAACATCACTAAATCTCATAACGTGGTAGTACACTATTATAAACCAGCTGTTTCGAGAAATACGGGAAAAAAACGATACTTTTTCCAAAGTTGTCCATGCTGTAGGCCCAACACAGAAATTCAAGATAGTCTTAAACATGAATGCAACTGAATTCTTAACATTCCTCCCACACTCATCGACTAAATCCGGAATCTTGTCTCGGAGTTACGGTAAGCAGGTGGTCAGCCACACTTAATGTGGCAGAATTTTTCCACGTTGGCCAGTGTTAACTACTGTCCACGTTACGGCATTTTACGAGCGAAACGGATAACACGGGCCGGAAGCTGGGAGTGCGAGAACAAGGCATTAAACTCCGCCACAAACAAAACGGGAGTCTATACCTACGAAGCAGCATTCACACACGCACTATCCCAGTCCTCTACGACCGTTTTCCCCGAGACAAGCGCACAGGATCGTTCGTTCTCGGGACTCGTGCTTGAGCGCTGCGTCGAGTGTGCGGAGAACGGAAGTAAAGCAAGTTTTATTTCCTTCCCCTTTATCCTTCTTTCTTCCCCACTTAACATTTCCTGCGCGGCGGCTTGGGTGCTACGTAGGAGAAAAAGAGAGACAGGGAGAGAGAAGGAAAGAGACGGGAGGAGAGAGATAGAGCAGTAAAATAAAATGAGCATGGGAAGAAAAAAATAACGTTGGGTGGAGAGCAAATGCCACACTCTAACACACCCACAACTGGGGAGCAGTATGTTCGACGCAGATAAGACCCTTGGGGGACAGAGGATGGGGGCGTTATAGCTAGAGGTGGCATGGGTAAGGGGGTGAAGCAAGGGAGTAAAGAGCTTCCGGGTCAAATACCTGTGAGAGTGCATGATGTACGGTCGAGAGACGGTAGGTGGGGAGGAGACGATTCGGGGGAGGGTGTGTAGCGAGCGACTCCACTCACACCAAACAGACGACGCCTAACTCATACGTACCTATCGCCGGCGGGGTAATACGAGTAATGGGACTTAAAACTCGATTTGAGGCGACGCGGAAAAAAAAATAAATCCGGTATGGTGGATCGTCTGCGCAAAATGAAGAGAAATAAGCGGGGAGTGCGAAGTGACGAAGGAGATCCAGCGGGATGAGCTCGGATGTGTCAAGATTTCAACGTGACCAGGGACGACCAAGTATTAAAAAGGAGTACGTGGGAAAATTGGAAACGAACCAAATTCCTCGCATCCTCTATCTGGACTTGCAGTTCTGCGTCCTGAATGAGCGCGGCGTCTATCAGTTTCAATGAAAAGGTGGGAGATTTATCGCTCCACACCAGGCGTGGATCACCATTCCCCTACCCGACAATTTAGTAAACGTTACATAAAATACTGAGACACGGAAGGAGAGGCATACAGAAAAAAAGAAGGTAGCATGAAGAGCAAATAAATAGGTTACGCATGGGTGACCGTGCCTATGTCTAGCACATTTTGCGCTCTTTATCTGAAATTGACCTGGAAGTAAAAATTCAATACGAAAAAGAAATTGATGGACATTTTTCAGAAAAGGGTCAAATTCAGGATTAAATATTCAATTATTCGTGTGAAAAATGTTACTACGTCAAAAACATGCCATATGATAATAAATAAATAAAAGGGTATTAACACGGTGTAATGGATTGAGAGAGTAGGTCTTAAGCAAAAATTCGAATTTCCTCTATTTAAATATCATGGCTTGTATAATGGGCAGATATAAAATTATACAATTAGATGCAACTTGCCCATCTGTTCAAAGTAAAATTGTGAAAGACGACTTATTTCATTCAAAGCCAGTACCACTGAAGATTAGATTACTCTTAAAAGCAAAATGCAACCATAAATTTCGGCAAGTAATACAAGCTTTCAACAATATAAATTGAGCGTCCCTTTGACCTACTTTTATAATCCTATAGGGAAGAAAGGTCGAGGATTATAAGCTCGAAAAATATGGGTATGACAAAATGTAAATGCTCACAATCTGCTGAAACGTACGATGCAGGGGCCGTAGAGGGATATCCCTCCGGCACAGGGGTCACAAACAAGGAGAAATATCAAATCAAAGGGGCATTATACAGAACCACGTATTTCATAAGATGAAATGGCAATTTCCTCAGACAGCAGCGGTACGTTCGTATTCTTCGCATGACCTTCCTCATATTTGTAGGGGCGTAACGCTCTTAGGGGTTGTGTTGTACACTGCAGGGTCATCCCCTGTGCCTCCTCCTGCTCTGGGCCGATAAATCGACGTCCTTTTCGGAGGAGAGCAAAGGGAAAAAAGTTATCTCCTGCGAAAATTCCTGGTTCGTGCAGCCCTTCCGCGAAAAGGGAACAGCGAGGGAGGGGTCAGGGGGAAGGGTGGGTGAGGGGAGAGGGTAGCCGTTGGGTGCTTGGGGGCGGCTGTGTGGGGACAAGTGATAACTCGCCTGCTTCCCGTGGAAGAAGGGGGTGGGTGGGGAATGGTAGAGGGGAAAAAGACAACACGAGACTCGAGAGGGAATAATCAAGGCCCGGAAGCGACGAGGGGGTTCAAGCGAGTGAGTGACTTCAAGGCAGGCTAGCGGCAAGTGCATGGGAGCAAGAGTAAAATCCATTTTCCTAAAAAACAAAACAGCACCGTACTTCACCTGTGCCTCGTTTCCAGCTTAGCATTGGAAGGGCAGCGAAGAGAGGACAGGGGAATTTTTTCTTCTAAATGTGGCACGGTAATTATTTTCATTCGAATTCGCTCAAAATGAAAACTAGTGTGAGTAATACCATTACAGATGCATGGATAATTGGGCCGCAACAAGGGATGAAATAGGTTTTAGGAGGCGTTTGCTCACAAAAAATGACTAAAGAAGTATTTTTATCCCAGATAAAGTCAAGCAACCCGTAATTTCATTCCCACAAAATGCCGCGTAGCGAATTTTTCGGCAGCCACTCTTTCTTTTCACTATAATTGCATACAATTAGGTACAAAAACTCATGACTGAGCACTAACCAGTTATTCTGAAGTTAGAGGGGAAAGATGGCTGCATCAAATATGAAATTCGAGTCATAATTAAGTGCAGAAGTAAATCATTGTAATGCCTGATATCATTTCTATAAATTTGTATTACCGGTGTCGCATATAACCTTATTACTCTTCACTTCATGTAACACTGGTGAACTATTATTGTTCAGGACACTTTAAAACACGTAGATCTCCGAAGAATGACAATTGGATAAAGACTAAAAGTTTTAATCAAATTACATAATTGTCCCGTGGAAATGAAATACATTTTCACCTATTCATAACTACTAGTACTACCGGTACAGAGGTGTGAACAAATGAATGTAACAAGAAGCATAAAATTACTAAAATTAAAGAAAGATGAACACAATCCAACATGCTTACGATACGGTTTTCAATAACCTAATAGAAAATAAAGGTCTAAATGCCTTTATGTAATCAATGAGCTCTGCGCATTATTCGTCGACAAAATGAAAGGTCAACATTATAACTACCATTGACATCATAAAACAATGAGCAAACACCACAAATGAACCAAAACATGGACCAGACCTTTCCGATGAACATGACTTCTATCCAGCACGAGAAATAATATCGAACAAAGAAAAGAGATAATCAATAAAACCTATAAAGTTAAACTATAAAGCACGCACCAGACTTATTTCCACATTTTCCTGACTTCTACTTTCTATTCTGAACCTACTCTATGAATGCAATGGTGTAAGAAGTCTGCTGCATTTATGATTTCCTTGACGAAATATCATCAGATTATTTTCAAATGGCAACATAAATGCCTATACAGGAGATCCAGCATTTCGTCTCATTAGGGATTCCGTATTAACGGGATGTTAAGCGGAACGGCGGAAAAGGAATCGATTTCAGTACACGCTTTACGTATTCAGATTATAAATAAACAATTTTCATATGTCTCCTCTGATACCATTAGAGAATTTTATTGAAGGGTAATGGCTTCGAAGGGTGTTAAAAGAATGAGGAACCGAATCAATTCTCAACAGTTAAAACACTCACCCAGATACAGTTTTACCTACAGTCAAGTTAAATTCAATGAACGATTCACACACTGCATTCAAGAATTATAGCTGCTATGGCTCTTTTGTGTACAATGCTTTTAAGTTCGCAGAAAATAAAATTGAAGTTTCAGAGAGCCACTTCCGTGAACGAGAGCAAATTTCCCGTCATTCACCACTCGAAGGTTTATTATGCAAAAAAGAGTTGCTTAAAACTTTAGTTAATTCTCACTAAGCTCTCCCTTTTCATGATTTTGTCGCTAAAATGCCACTTCTCCATAAATATCCAGAAGCAATCGTTGCTAACCAATTTATCAGCCACCGAATAATATTTTACATTTCAAAGGCACGCCAAAATTGCTCAGTGTTCAGCTCTTAGTAATCCAAGCAAGAAATCCATTCTGCGGATTAACGGTTCAACCAGTCAAATCAATACCTCAATAGGCGACTTCAAACGGATTTTATTCAAGCATTAAAGAAAACAGTGAATGTTTTTCACTCACAACTGAATTTTTTTCTGGCTTGATCCATCGCTTTTATCCATGTATGTACACACACACATGCATTCTGGATCATTTTACTTGAGTCACAACATTTTCTCAGGATTTTATTTTAAGGCAGAAAATATACTACATTCTTATGGAAATATACATAGAATTAGGGTGACAAGAGTATTTTTGTGAATATATTTGCTATCTCTCCTCTCACATACTTAATTAGCTCGATAGAAACATCATCAATGAAATTAAAGACCACGTAACTGCAAGTTCGATATTGCTTCTTAGTACCGCATCTATCTGTTTCTACACCCGAACAAGTAATTTTCCTTCTGAGCCTGGTTTCGCATTAAATACGCGTATAATTACTCTCCCAATGTTTTAGCCGTGTTCATCTTCTTGGAAGTTCCCCGAGTTCATTACCAATACCATTGCAAGTAAAAACCAAACTATGCCACAAGTTCAAGGGAATCGAGCCACCGCTATTGCAGTGTGAAAGCGCGCAGGTTGTACTGTCATTAAGAACTTTTAATCACAAAGCAATCTCAATGAGAATCGGAAAGAGGTACGTACTCCAACTGTACTACTCTACGTGACTACTGCACACGGAGCTTCTATCTCCATCCACTATCCCTTCTCTCACCCCGATTTAAAACACGACTTCTTTCCCTTTCCCCTCTGGTACAGTTGCGTGCCTGGAGCGATCATTTACTCCTTTCTTTACGGCTTTGACCTCTTCACGAATCATTTTAATTCTTTTCTTCTTCAGTCCACGCCTTTCTTCCCTCCCGCTCTTCACGCCTTAGACTCATGCAATGACCCTTCACCTCGACCATTCGCTTCAAAGCCTTATCGATCCGAACCCCGTTTCTGAAATATAAGGGCACGCACAGTCCCGCTAACATATTTTTTTCCTCCCGCCTCCTCCTTCCCCTCCCAACACTCGAGCTAAAGGACGGAGGCGTGTCCCATGCAGGAGATACACGTCGTAGACAATGTCCTCCTCCTCTCCCTACGAGTTTCGCGTCGACGTCTCCGAAGGGCATCGTTAGGGAGATTCTCTCCTTCCTCCTCGAGTTCCTCTTCAGCGTCTCACTTGCCTGCCACCTGACTACGCAGCGCTCACACCCTAAGGCTTCCCTCGCTCTCCAGCACACCCACACACACATTCTTCTCATCGACTCCTTATTTACTCATGTTTCCTTAGTCTTCCCCTCGCGCACAAGTCAAATTGGAAATGATAAAATAATGTACGCGACCGTTAAAGAGGGAAACAGGACGGGAGTTGAGGTTATTGAGGTGATAATTTCTCAACCCTTTTGCCGGAATTAAAAACGTAAAACTTATAAGTTGGAGGAAGTGTTTCCATAAACCATTCTCAGAGGAGGTTAGGGTTCAGTGATTTAGAGAAAAACATGGCGCTGACATTAAAGGAAATGGATCGCTCTTGACGACCAAACATAGCGAAGAAAGAGACCTCTGAGACTTCTTTCTCGATCGCCCTTTCCCTTATAAGGCGTAATGACCACGGCTTTCAACTTATCGTGAAATAAAAGCATCTTGGTAGTTTTCCTTGTCTTAGGCAATAAAGCCAGCAGCCAGCAGGCAACCGGGGAAAAAATAGCATGTTCAATTCCAATGTATGATGTTATAATATAAAAAACTACAATGTATTGTAGAAAATTGTGCCATGTTTTGACCCGTAGTTGTCACGCTTTAACGCATGCTCTTACAATTAACTATTCACAACGACAAGGTTAATTGAATTCGCTGCTGTAGACAATATTCGAGTATAATTTGAGTAACTGATATAGAATTGACCGTTAAGGACGCGGGCTCCCTCTCATCGCTTACGAGATGATAGTATGATATTTTATTCGAATACAGGATATTGAATTGGAGCCTTCAGAAAATATAACTGAAACTGTGCTGTGAACCGTTATCATAAATGAAACGTTTACTACCTGACGTGAAAATATATTCACTATATTGCAGTGTAATTGCTATGTTAGTTATTTTTTTATTTTTTAATATTTTATGTTTAATATATATTGTACATATATTATATATAAAATATTTAAAATATAATATATTATTATTTACATATAATAATATATTTACATATAATAATATATTCACTACATTGCTGTGTAATTTCTATGTAAGTTATTTTTTTATTTTTAAATATTTTACGATGATATTCCCAGAAGTAACTCTGCCTATAACTTTGAGCCGATGAGAAAATATTATCAATTTTCGAAAGAAATACAAGAAAAGTGACACTCGCCACTAGGAATCCCCGGCCAAAAAACACCTTTGCGCCCAAGTAGAGCTTCATGCTTACATTTCTAACGGCCTTTTTCTGCTCTCTCCTCTATAATTAACTCTCTCCTTTTTCCATTTCTTTTCTTCCTCAACGGCCTTCCGCCTCTTCAAGGCCCTTTTACACTTTTCCTGGGCCAACTTCCTGCGATACTCTTTCTTTCCAAACCCTTTATTCACCGCATATCGATTCCGAATTATCTCGTTAAATATTCCTATTTTCCTATCTACATCCGCAAGTTCTAGTTCTTTTAATTCATCCTTAAAACCCGAATAACCTCTATCAAGTGTATTTTCTGGGAAAGCATCAGAACCTTCTTAAAAACACTTTTCCCTCAGAAGGAACAATTGGTATAGGTCATAAATATGCCTGAAAAGAAGTAGAGTACATCCTCAAACTAAGCAAATAGGTACTTGAGTTTGTCTCCTCTCCACATCATAGGAATGAGACATTAGGTCTCACGGGAAGTGTATGTAACCTCGGCCGTTGGGCACCTAAAACCGAAATCTTATTTAATCCATGCTCGCTAGACTGTACGCTTTCCACTCAATCCAGCTCTACTCCACATAATCCGGTTAGACGTCCTACCTGTCCCAGCATCGATCCCACTTTGACCCATCCTTCCCCCATCCCCTCCTGCCCTCTCGGTCCCGTACAAAATTTCCCCGGCCCAACTCCCCCAAGCCCTTGAGGAACCACAGGCGAGCTACAACTATCTCTCACGCTTTATCGATCACCAAAACCCCCGCTATCCAATGATTCCCATTCTCGATTACTAAGACATAAAAACGGGGAAACAAAACATCCACGCTTTGTGTACCCCCCAGTCTCTACCGCGCCTGATTCCACTGCCTCAATCCTCCCGTCTCTAACTCCTTTAGCTCTCCTAAATGAATTTCAAAGCCTTTTCTTCAGGGTGAAACGCGACACTTCTATCCTCGAATCCCGACTGCCTCGTTGCCACACCCTACAAACTACACACCCACGCTTATTGCATTACCTATATTTTTGTGGGAAGGTTAAAAAAACTTTCCTTCTTCTGCACGCGCATATGTGATTCAATACTTCCTCAACACTCAATCCCCCTCAGTCTCAACTCTTCCCTTCCATACTTCCCAGCCACAGTATTTCCAGCCAATCCCCCTGCATCGCCAGAAATATCCCACTTTGGAGAGAGAAGTTCGTGCCGATTACCATAAATCCCTTCGAGAAAATAGAGTAAAAGCATACGGCAAGGATATTAACTTTTATGTTCACATTGACTCATGTTGGAGCGACTGAGCTTGATTTGCACATGATTACCTAGGCATATCTTGTGAATGCTCAATCCTGCAAAATAGGTAAAAGGAAACGTCCTATTCCGACCGACTGAACTGAGAGCAAAGGGAATGACAAATTAACTTCATCCAGGTGGCTTAGTGGGCAGAAACTACAGGGTACGAGGCACGACGGTCATTTTTTAGATTACTCCGGAGGTGTCTATCTACTTCTATCTTATTAGTTACTCTCATAAGCTTTCTATTTCATAAGGAGTCTTCCAGGAAATTACGTCAGCATTTCAGACAACGACAATGGTAAATATTGGTTTATGGCTTGGGGAAATAAATAGCGTGATCCATCGCAATGCCACATCCGAGAACCTCTTATTCGTTCAGTGTGATAAGATATGCAATGACCAGTTTTTTTCCTCTTCGCACTCATGAGCTCAATGCCTTCATACCGCCTGTGTCATTTTTTCCAGTCAATAAGGTTGGAGCACGGAAGCCGTAAGACTGTTTCCCAGCTCATTTAGCATCGTTAGAAGAGAGAAAATCGGATATCCGTAGAGGATTTCCCGGGGGAATTAAGGGTGGAAGGGAGTGTACAGTGTACAGGGCGAGAAACCGTAGCAGTGGAAAAAAATGGCGATAATCTCGTGGAATCATTCAAATGTGGTCAAGGCCAAAGGCGTAACGGAGGGTCGTAAACGGCATCTTTAAGCTCGAGAAACAACGATGAAACGCCCATTGAAACACATCACGTTACTTTCCTTAAAAATTGCTTACGTGCTTCCCAGCAGCAGCATGAGAATATCAAAACTGAGGTAATGGATAAACTTTCTTATTTAGGCACTAAAAACTAATTTATAAGTAATAATCACCTAAATAAATATATACTTGAGCACCAGCCTTGTAACTTCCTAATCCACAACATGCATAACTTAATCACAGTTAATTTTGGTCAGTGACTCAGCAACCTTGCAAAGTATTAACATCGCACATTATGTTAATATACAAGATAATGCAAGATCCCATGACTAGATCAGCTACAATGTAAAAAGAGGTTATTGCATAGCAGTGTACCTAGATAAGCTTCCACAAAAATATTGGGTTAACTTTCATAATGCGTCTGTATTCTACTATCCTTAAAACTAATTTGAGTCTTGCAAAATGAGCTCATAAAATTTAATCGTAAAAATTATAAAGAAACTAAATGGGCTGAAGAGCCAAAATTATACATATTTGCTCTCCAGTTTCGATTGTTTTCATAAAAATTAATTATATATTATTATAACTTACCTTATATCACCATGATGTACTCTGTACTTGACTAACATGAGGCTCACCTAAGAGAAGAAGAAAACATAGTTGAATTCAGAGGTATTAAAGTTCAGCCATATTAAAGTTATAAAAACGTAAGTACAAATTTTATTAAGGAAGTATCAGTCCCTTTTACAAACAAAAACTCATTTGCCTTATGTTCATATCAGCATAATGCATAAAATAACAAAAGATCAGAGTACGTAAAGTTTATTTTGATATTTAATAAAATATACCATGCAGGAAACTAAGTTTATCACTTAAAGGACATTTAACAGAAATTCAGAAAGTTTACACCCACGAACTTAAATAAAAAAATGAGGGTATTTTTACTCAAGTTCCTGCGATATATGAAAAAATAACAACAATATCTGTATCGATTTTTCCACAGTACTTCAGTCCAGAGAGCTGAGGAAAGGCAAGAGAGGATGAACCACGCAACCACCACGTTCTGAGAAATCGGATGCATTATTTTCGTGCACAAGAACTATGAATACTCATGAACTCATGATGGCTTGTAGTTTTTGAGAGATCAGATAATCATTATTATTGACACCCAAGAGCTGAATGGGTAGTGTGGCTGCGATATCGGGCTCTAGCTCAGGAGTCATTCATTTGTCGCTCACGAGTTTAAAAAATACACACGTCATCACACTACCGTTTATTTCCAAGGAGCGGTGACCACAATGATGAAGAAATGTGTTCTGGTAGGATAAATAATAATATTGCCCTTGGGACAATAGGTTATCAGTCGTCATTGCCGACTTATTTAGGCCCTAAAAATGTTTCTAAAGCGATATGATAATCAGTTCCCCTGCGAGAACTAGCCATTAGGAGTACGGCTGAAAATAAATACATCTATCGTTTCTTTGTCGACTACATCAGGTGTAATAAAATTCAAAAGATAATTCCTGGCAGGAAATATTGAAAACCTGGCTATATCAGGACTAAGACAATTTTTCCAACGAGCATCACCTCCTTCACAATATCATCACCAAAAAATGAATTTTACAAACGGAAACCATAGCCAATCGCATTGCAATCGGAAACCATCGCAGACGTTGATATGTCACTTTACACTGAGAAAGCTGACATTCCAAGCAGGCACGTTTCACATAGGCCAGAACATTTATTTGTTGACTAAATTTTTAGAGTACTTAAATTATTATTTGTACACTAGCACCACTATTCATAGGTAGGTACATCATAAAATTACGCATAACGAAGTTACTCCAAGTTACTGTTTCATGAAATGTTTATTGAAAACGTAAACATTAAAATAAATTTTACTTATCGTTAGCAAATGTGTAGAAAACAAATTACGACGGAACAGAAATTTCAGGTAGGCTTAAAGTAAAATTGGAGCAGACTATTCCCATTGACATTTACTGGTAAAGCTGGTAAAATAATTTTAAAATATTTTTTTCGCAGTATACTTTCTTCAAGTAAATATCTAACATGGTTTTCCATTCCCAAGTTTTAGCCATATTTTTCAAAAGGAACCCCAAGACCAGTAGTTGATATTGCTCACAATGCATGATATATACAGTACCTATACTAACGCTCGAAAAAAAAAACAAAAAAGCGATCACCACGACCTTTTAAACACTCAAAAGGAACATAAATTCCTCCTTAGAGCTGCGTCATAAACAGCTCAGCTAACCGAAAAGTGACAACACCCGACATGAAACAGTTCAGCAGCTTTCAATAACAACTCACATCTGCTCACAATTTCCGAGGCCCCGTTAAAGCCACAGAAGAGCGACAAATTTTATGATTTCCGCAGGGATCATTGGAGGAGTTGTTAAGGCATCTGGCACATGCCTCAGAAAAGTGACGAATGGCGAAAGAGCGATAAGAGGCGGGGAGTTGTTTTAAAAAATTGATCCAAGTGAAATTTCAACCGGACTTGGGACGGCGTTTATCTCAAACGACCGCTTCTCACGGTCCTAAGTGTGTAATGACCGAATGTTTATTTTTGACTCGACATGTCCCGGAACGGCAGTGATTGATACTGAGGGCGAAAATTACACTTCGATCGACCGCGCAGCCCTAGCGAGAGAACCAAGGCGGCATAGGTTCCTAAAGGAATGCTTCTCGGCGAGCGGATTCAAGGGGATGAGAATGGCGGGGGAGTTGCCTTTTCAAAAAAGTTGTTCCCCGAGGAAAACAATTTGTCGTGCTCAAAGTGCCCGGAAAAAAAACTGCCTTTTTCAGAAATCAAGAACCCGAAATATGCACCTCGGAAACGGAATGACACGATATATGTGTTCGTGTTTGGATTGGATTTGGACGACGAGGGCGAACGTAAATCGCTTACACAAAGCCTCTGTAGGAAGTTTTCGTGGGAGTGGGTGCAAGGGTGGCAAGGGATATGGCGAAGAAGTGTGGATATGATGACGACGAAGAGAAGTGAACATTCCCACGAGGAAATGGAAATGTGCCACAAACGAGGCGAATAATCTGCCGTAAATTTTCCACGGACTGGCTCAAATCCCGAGTTTGAGTGCGAAACCACGAACAACGCCACACGCAACTCCAACGCAGAAGAGGATTTTGACGGATGTAAAAATGCTCTTTTTTCTTTTCAGACTGATAAAACATTTGAATAACCATTTCAACAAATTTTCGGGTTCCCTAACTTTTTCTAAGAAAGCACTTCGGATGAAGACCCGATGAGATAGCGAAATAGAGCGAAACCATCATTTTAAATGCGTGTATAAACTTCAATCTGCAATACTGGACTCGATCAATCAATTCTCACGGAGTGGTGCCTTTAATGAATACATTATCTCGGATGATTGAATGAGACGCAAAGTGGTTTATATGATCCCACTTAAACACACCGGCGTAACTCTAACATTATAGGTACAATATGAATTTCAAATTCATGAGAAATCGACGGGTGGGGGGGTCGAACTCTGCGTCGAACAAGTCATCCAGGCTAAAAGCAATCGAGTCTACCGATAAAAAAATAAGTGTCTCTTCTTAGATTTTACATGACACTCCGATAAAAAAGCCATAAACATTCGTTTTCTGAAAGATACAGCACCATATCTTAAGTAACTGCTAATAAACAAGTAACTTTAATCTCAACACTATTTATGTTCAACATTTTACCACATGTCTGCCGTTAATAATTCTGTGTTTATCTTTGAAAGTTGCATTAGAATTTTTATGAAAATAAAATAAAAGTGTCTTTCTACACGCACCATATTACTAGTGAACGTTTTAGTTGAGTAGGTGAAATATTGCAAGCGTTTATGACAAAATTAGTTCAAGACTAAGTAATTTCTATATGAACTTACATTTTTCTGAAGTCGCAATATCCTTAAAAAATTAAGACGGTTCCATAAAATTATCAGTTCTAAAATATAATCAGCTGATCTTGCTCTTTCCAATTTTTGACACACTGGTTGATTTCCCGTGAGCATCAAGTCCAAACTCAGTGAAGAGAACAATAAGATTCAGTGCGGCTTTTGAGGCCAGTGAAGCGATGCTTGCTACACAACAGGAAACAAAGCCCTATGCCTTCTAACATGGCAACGCCGCCGCCCCTCACCTCTCTACCACCAGCAACCCCCAAAGTCTGCGGACTTTATTTATTCTCGCGGCGAGCGCGTTGGGGTCTATCGACTCGAAAGCTAAACAACACGGAGCGGGAATCGAGGGACTTGTCAGGAAACAAGGGCCGGTAGAAGCAAGGACCCCATAGGAAGAAAAAGGACGGAAAAGGGGTGAGAAAGGGGTCTAAGCCCTTGGCGTCCCCCATTCCATCCCCCTGGACTATCCAATAGAGCAACCGCAAAAGGAGTTGACGTCCGTTGGAGAGAAAGAGAGAGGAGAGAGAGAGAGAGAGGTGGATGAATGAGGACAAGAGGGGAAAGTGACCTGGGAATAGGAAGGGAGGGGGCTTGGGGATTCACGGACAGATGGGGAGAGGACAAGCACACGAAAATGCCGAAAAGGTCGCGTGGGAGAGGAATAGAGGGAGCAACGGCAGGTAAGCAAACCGTCGTTTTCGGTGCTCTTCTGTGTTGGGGAAATAATGAGCGAAAGAAAAAAATGAAAAAAGGAGAAAGTCGAAAGAAAAGGAGGACAAGTGAGAATGTGAAGAGAGAGAGAGATGGAGAAAAGTTGAACGAATGTGGAGTCAAGCGATGTTTCCAGCCTCAGCCGTCTTTCACGCTCCCCACGCGATTTTACGCGGAGCTGGAATCGATAAAAGGAAGGAGTTAAACAGATATAGAGGCAGGGACAATGATGGCAGGAGAGGAAAGAAGGAGGTCACGTAGCCCGTGAAATTAAGGTCGGGGATGGTGGAAGGGGGTGAGGAGGCACTGGGGAGATGTGAGAAGGGTCTCGCATGATCGATTCCCGGAAGGTACAGGAGATGTATGAGTTCCTGCCACTCTCCACTCCATGCAACCCATCCTCCTATTCCGTACGTGTAGGGTACTTTTATTTTAGTAACGGTCCCAAAACAATTCGTAGAGTCCAGTGTAACATCACTTCCGGCATCCTACAAAATAGGGGAGAAAATAATTTTTCCCCCTATTCCGATAGCAATTTCTATTCCACGCCGTCTCTTGTTTTTGGATGATGATTTGCTTCTAGGTCTGATGTTTTATCCGTTCTTGCCATTCTGTATTTCATATAACTTTCCAATCCTAATTAAGCGGCAACATTGTAACAATGTGGACACATACTGCGTTGCGTGCGAGTAACATGGCGTAGGATACCCTCAACACGATTTTATTGCATGTTCTATTAGAAAAATTTCACCAACGTTATGTAGTGGTAGGCATATTTTGCTATACCACAACAAAAAACAATATTTTTCGAGGAGATTGTATTTTACAGAATATAATATACAGAACAATATTTTTACTTGACTATGTTTGGCTTGACGTTGTGAAACATCTATCCATTATAATTTTTCATTGCTTTTTGAGTCCTCTTTGCTGAACATCTTTTCTCCATGTAAGGAAAAGGAAGTACCATCTGCTTGGGAAAAAAATTACCTAATTTGTATATAACGAAGTGAAGAAAAATATTGTCATCTAATGAATTACACTCGGAAAAGGTTAAAATTTCCCATTCTCCTTCCAACGTTAATTAGCCGAATATTGTAAACACATTGATAATTAGCATGCAGCTATGCTTGAAAAAAATACTAGAAAAAATTAATTCCACTGCATATATTTTACTCCATGTTGTTTCAAGAAAAAGCAGAAGGGAAAATTTGGGATGATTTCAAAATATCCCTCTACCCTTCTGCGCAAGGAACAGTTCCCTTTGTAACCTAAGGCCATTGACATCTCCGTCCTATTTAATCATCATTCCGATCTTTATAAATAAATATCTTTCCCCTTTCAGCTGACCATTTCGAGCGCGATTCTAATCTAGCCACTGAAGCTAAACGGATATTCGTGCATTGGGTCACTATCATCATGTAGTAACAAGAACACTTTGTTTTTGGACGACAAAAACGTTCTTTACGAAAAAGAGCCTATCTAACATAAAACAGGGAATAAAATCGAGACTGATACCGTATTCCAAATTTCTTACACCGAAAATGACTCATTGAAGTAAACTACAAAATTAAGGCTCACGAAGTGTTGCAAGGCTGAGATAGCCGTCGTCCCTTTGCGAATAAGTCATTCATTTTACTATGAGGGTGGCCATTTGCTTAATTATACTCCGTCAAAATCAAGACATGATTATTTTTGAATCTACAACAATGATACTCGACCGTTGCGCACAGTACTAATTCAAATAACCCCGTTAATTCCATGAATAAAACCATCCGATACATGTGCACACAATTCCTCAGGATTCTAATTGGCACAGTTTTATTTTGGAATATCCTGCTTAATATAACGATTTCAATAATGCTTTGCGCAGGCATTTACTTCTCGATAAATCACCTCATTTCAAAGTGTCAGCACATCCCTGAGCCTGTCCATCAGCGCCAATCCCATGACAAGTTCACGCACTCTAAAAATACATTAGACTTCAGCAGTATGAAAAGCAAAACAGAAGGCATAGATAGAGATCTAACGGGGGCGGTGCGATCTTGTAATTTCCAACGGCAAAAAAAAACATGTGGAAGGGATATGTTATATCAACGCACGAGCTTTGTACGGACTCCGAAAAGCATTTCTTTAGTTGCGACCCGGCGATTTCGACATATACCTCATTTTCCTAATGTATACCCCCCTATGCAAAAAATATTTTTAAGGTCAGTCACAACTTAGTCGAATGACCCTAAGATTACGCCAAAATTTCACGGGCACCTCAGGATTGAATGTAGACCCTAACTTCCGTTAAATCATCACGTGATTACTGGTTCTGTAGTTACAGGCGTGATCAAGAACAGTTCTTATTGGTAATACGAAGTAATAAGTTTCTCTCGTTTTTAGTAAGTATTTTTAAACGTTTTCTAAGTAAACCGCCAACACTTCTGATGGCTGCTCAAGACTTCGTACAATAAGAAGTTTTCATCCTTTCGTTATAACAAGCGTTATCATTTCCCCTTTACACCAATTTCATAAACGTATCAAGGTTCTGAATTCATGAACTGTGAACGGTTTCATGTACGCTGATGTTATTTATGTCCAGATGATAAAAGTGTCGTCAATACCTCAGCCATATCTTCGGTTTGTTCTCCGCGGTTTCCAGCGATGTCGTGTCTGTACTATGCATAGTACGTTCATTATCTTTTACCATGTACGTTACATTCTTTCAAATAATCTAGAACGAATAACTTGGGAAATTCAACTCACAATTAAATGATGAGATTAAGGATGATGGTAGCTCCTCTTCTATACCATTGAGGTCAAACTATTAGATATGGTGCCGGAGCGTATCTTTCATGCACAGATGAATCTTACACGAATCATTTCCATACATTGAAGAATCAAAAGCGTAATTTTCAACTGATTTAGATACAATGTATGAATCCATTCCTATATCATGAAAGCCACAACCATTGGCTACAATCCCTAATTATTTCCCTAATTGCCAAAATGTTTTTTTTTCAAAAATTCATAAAACTGTGATACACTGAATCCTGAAAATTCATTTATTTCATTTAAAGCTACGTAAATTAAACAATTCTCTTTGATTTATTTGTCGGCACTATTTTTGTCTCGGGGTATGAGTTCTCAGGGAGGAATAACGCAAGTGGCACCAAGATATGGGTGAGGAACATCAAGACATTCAACAGTAACCTCTGTGTAGTGCATTCAGGTCGTTTTACACGTACGGAATTTTCATGGTTTAATGATTCCAGGGTGGGCCAGTAAAAGCAAAAGGTGACTCGGTTACCCTCGTCTCTTAAAGATAAACTTACTGCCTCTCCATATTCCAAACCTAGCGCCGCTCCTCCTACTCAAATCCTATCCCACCCTTTTCATCCACTCACCGTGCCTTGATATTCCGCACGATCCCCTTCTCCCTTTGCTCACCCTAGTCTCCTTCTCACTTCCCATTCCGCCATCCGTTCCATCCCTCACTCCCCAAAAACCATCCGCAATCCGCGTCCCATCCCAGCCTCCTCTGCGCGTCCGAATTAATTAACGAGATCGGCAAAGGATCCTCCATGTCGAATTCTACTCCGCTCCCTCATTTATCTCCCCTCTGTTTACTCCGCTCTCCCCCTCCCTACCCGTACTCCAACCCCCCTCTCTCCACCTTCCGGACGGCCATCCCATCACCATCCTCCACTCCTTTACCCCCCCACGCCCCTCGCCTCTTCCACAGCCGGCCGTACGGCCCTTCCCCTCGCGCCTCCACCCGTACCAGAGGTGAGGCTGAAAAACAGCATCCCGGAGCAAGATGTATCCGTCTGTCGGTTCGCGAGGTAGGCGGAATAAACGAGGAGGAGAGGAGGTGGGAAAGGAAATAGGGATAGGAAGAGAGAATGACCTGGAGAGATGGTCACCAGAGAGGGGTCTCATGGTTGGGCCGAATGCGAGCTTTGGGAGGCATTCAATGTGAAAGCTGGGAGCTACTTCCGAGAGTGTGAGCTAAGGATTTTTCTCTCTTCAATGTTTTTACCCTGGACATCGATGCAATTGAATCCGGGCAGGTAGGTAATATAAGAATATCACAGAGATCACACTAACTGAATTTATTTCGGTACTCCACGTTTTCCCATGTTTTTTTAAATGGATTGCGACTGCAAACATATTCAAACTCGAGAGAATGAATCATCTACTATAATAGGAGTAGCTTATTTTTCCCAGCTTTTTTTCCGAAAAATGCATAGCATACTCGTGCTTCCATAACATTAAGCATTTATTCATGAAGGTCTTGTTTTCCGATTCATGGTACACACCAAAGTATATGAACAAAAACTCCGAAAATATTCTTTCTGGCGATAGTAACAGTTGAGATACAAAGGGAGGCGCCTGAACGGATCTCCACATGTATCAGAACTTTTTCCTTGGGAAAAAGTTCTGATACTTGGGAATAATATCCTCTTATTATGCCTTGAGTTCAAAACAATCACATTACACGAGCTAGGGTTACACTATGCTAGGAAGCACGTTCTGCTTAGCAAACATCTTTCAGATATTTGCTTCCAACAGCCACTGAGAAACACAATGTAAATCATACCCTCTTGCCAGTTAACAAATTTCCGGAGCAATTCTATCAGAAAATAATTGAATGGATTCCAATAGTTTGATAGCCCAAAGCTATAACTCCTTCCCAAAAGATTAGCTAGTTTAACCGAAACGAGAAAAGAGAATTACATAATTGAAATTAAATAAGAATTTTTCCAGCATTTGTACATACGTCTCTAATGTATCGGGAAGGTGAGTTTTTGTGGATGATAATTCGAAAAGAAATTTTAATTCGCTACTATCGTTCAATCTAAAAACCCACGTCCATCTTAGTTTTAAGGACGACTGAAACTAACTTCCTTCAGCACGGGAAGAACCTTAAAATCGATAGCACTGGAGCGGAAGGAAGGAGTCAAATTAGCATAATGGAAATAAATAAGCGGAAAAAAGATTACGAACGTATTCACGATTTCCTTCCAGAGTGAAATTTTGTCAAAATTGCCCCAGAGGGAGTCAAAAAAAAAGGATAAGCCCACACAATAGGAAAACCCCGAGACGGTTCTCCCCTCGAAATGCGAATGGAAAACCACAAAAAATATCATATATAATTCAGTGACGTGCCTACAGGTCATCAAGGACCGGCCAAATCTCTCTTCAGGCGGCAGAAAATTGTCTCTGCCCGACCTTTCCTACAGGGGTGGTGCTCGCTGTGAGTCGCATGGAATATATCGAGGACATGCGGCTTCGTGAAAGACCGTTATTTGCTATTTTAAAAGTTTTTTTAAATAGTAATTTGCTAACAAAACACTCGCGATCGTTGTATTGAATTTTCAATATTTTTCAGTTCCACAACCATTAATAGATAAGCTCGTCCGGCTTGTTTCACGAGGGAATACACCACTGATTCCTTAGGTGGATAATTAATAATTATAAGCGTTCCCGGATATTTTCCGCGATGTATCCAGCCGAAAAAGGAGATGGATATCTTCCCTAGCTATTTATCTCCTCCCTAAATCTCCAGGGCGGATGCGTGGCGAGCCGCGCACGGATTCACAAGCCTTCCGTGAGCCCGACGAAAGCACTCGGAACATGACCGACCAAGACGTAAGCGGATTGAAAGCCGACCAAAAATACGTGCACGAGGTATAACTTCCCATCGAGCTCTCGGGGCCGAATGAATACGTCACGGACGGCCGCAGGTCGATCGATCTCGCGGATTGCGAGATTCTGCAGCAGTAGTGTGCCCATTCGACCCAAACCGAACTCCTCTTTCCTCGCCCCATTTTCCCCCGTCACCGCCCAACCTCTCGTAAATCCGGAGATTTCGGCCCTCTCCGCTACCCAGTTCCGAGGTTGATCGAATCCTAAAACAGAGCGTGCCCCGGGGGTAGATGCCGTGACCCCTGCATCGCTGACTCTCCAAACCACGAGGAAAAACAACGAAACCGCGAAGACCGTTCCGCTCCGCTTCCCCTACGATGGTGCTTGCAAACGGGACCGACTGACACGCGTTTCCACCACTTCTTGCTGCATCTTTCAAACTGTGGCATTGGAAGTCTCACTAGGATGTTGTCAACCATGCAGATTATACCGCACCTAATCAGAACTTGCACAAACCAAACATAACTCACTATTTTTAAAGCAATGTATTTTTATGAAATACCAGGTAGAATCTTACCTAGCGGCGCCAAGGCGTCACAGGTTAAATACTACATATAAATAGAGATGAAGTAATGACATTGGGAGAATGAAGTGCTCTTTTAAATATCACCCAAATAAGGACCGCAATACCTATAGATTTTTTCTAATATTTGCCAAATTCAAAACTGGATTGTTGGAATTGTAGGTCAGCACTCTACCAAGAGGTAGTCATATTTATTTGGGGGCGAACGAGAGTTATGATCATTTGCACCAGTTAAAATAGGCTAATAACTAGATATGGATAGAAACATATCAATGAACGGATGAATGGAGAGAAAAGCTTAGATGGAACTACTCTTCACGCAAGGCGCCAAGGTGTCAACGGTTTAACGTCCCATCCTGCGGACGGAGTACTGAACGTGAGAATCTTTCCACATAGGACCCAAATGAGAGCCAATAAAATAATTCATTACCTGCCGAGATTTGAACCTGGGTTCTTGGCCACCTCACCGAGTCCTTCCAATCCGATCCCTCAAATATTAATATATTTTATGAAATTAACCCGACTGTCTCTTTATTAACAATCACTTTATAATTTTCCACACCGTTTGCCTCGTTGGGATACGCCACTAATTAATAGAGTTGGTACTCAATGAACATACATCATCTAAGGTTTCGCCCGACGATGGTATGTTCGGTGTCTTTAAATAGCTCGAAGACATCGTGCGTTAATTATTACTCGAGATTTTATCATCCGGGGAGGTAGAACAAAGTGGACAACTCGGGGCGAATTTGGGCCGGAACAAGCGGATGGATCGGCGATCTTTGGGGACGGGAGAAGTAAAAACACGAAATTAAAATATCGGTTATCAGACTCACCCGGCCAACTGACTTTGGATAAAGCGGAAAAGCACGAAAGGGAAGCAAAGGGACTTGTGTGGACAGGCGGGAGTCGAGACCGAATGGAGTCGCCGAGAAGGGGCGAAATGGAAATACGATTCCTGTAAGGGTCAGGGGATGAGGTAGCAAGGCCAATAACGGCAGCCGAAAGACTATCGATTAAGCCACACCATAGGGTGAAGAAGGACACCTTAATTTGCATCGTTATTTTGGCACGGAGTTGGATGCGAAGCCAAATACGAAGTCAGCCACGATGCTTAGGCCACCTCCCATCTTTTGCGCCTAAGAAGATTCACGTCTAATGAGCTCCTATTTAAGCTCTCCTCAAAATAGGAAGAAATGTGATGCAAATAGGCCCTATACTTTCAATGGTTATCATGAAAAATATACTTTCAATTTAGTCGTAGTTTTTTCGGGAAGGCAGCGACTAACAGCTGAGTTCATTTGCGCCAAGAAGGACAGGTGGGTGTCAGGAACCTGGTAGATATTATATGGAATGGAAAAAGAGTGGAAGTAAATGAAGCGTTGGCACCAAACAGCAGTTGGCGAATGATGCAATTGGACCACGATTTAAAGTCTCATCCACTTAACGGAAACGTGGACTAATGAGGTCACAGCAGCCTAGTAGCGGCCGGTGTCTCACTGTAAATATCTTCATCGCAGCCGGGGCCCAAGCCCGTGCCCTCGGACACCTTCTCTCAACACTTCTACCGCTCCTGACCAACTCCAATCCCCTTGTTGCAATTTAACCTTTGATATTTTAAAAGAAGCCAGGAGTTTTAGACAAATCCGCGTGTCCATGGTAGTGCTATATCTGCACATGTAAAAGAAACAATTAATTGGATGGAATGATTTCTTCATACAAATAAGGTAATTCTGACGAGAAAGTAAAAGCAAAATACCTCTTCTGACCTTCATAACTTTTCTAAATATAATTTTAGCGTTTCCTATACGATCTCCAAAACTTGCTCATTGTAAACTATAGATATCTGAGCAGAATCATTGCTAGTTGTCTGCTGCAGTCAGGGTCATAAACTCTCATCGGCCTCACATTGCTATTAGAATGTGAGGCCGATAGCCTAGAGCCTAACCTAACTATAAGCTAGATATTTGCATGTTGCAAGTAAACTTGTATCATTGTAGGAAGAATTTTGCTAGAAAAAAATCTGTTACTCAGTTCAGCAATTCAACTTTTGAGCACGTCGAAAGATTGCAATTTTAAATACGGATGAGTGAAGGCTAGAACATCAAAGCTAGTTCATCCGCGTCTTTCTTATGCAAACCTCAAGCTTTGGCTACTTATTGACCATTGCTCTCTTCACCACTATTCACTTCACTATTAAGACCCCATAAAAGACAGGAAAGTAGACACAAATTTAATGCACTATCACTTAAAAAAGGTTGTCCGCATAGAACAACGTAATACTATCACAGAGGAAGATAGAGAAGCTAAGCGACATGCCGCGATGATATCGAATGATAAATTACCTTCCCAATTGACGTGAAGATCCTCTTCAGAGCGAGAAAGCAGGGGAGCATACATGCATGCAAAATTTGCAATCATGAATTTGAAGACGATGTAGGCGTATTAATCACGAGAAGAATCAGCAGTGAGAAATAAAGAGACAATTGGGACTATTTAAAACATGGATTTTTTTCATTTTTCTTCATTTTCTTGCATTTATTTTCATTGGATGAAGGCCAATGATCCGTTTGTTAAAATAAAGGTAATCGACCGTGAAACATCTGAATCGTCACAAGAGTACACACGAAATTACATTGAAATTCGGAAATGTGTTGAAATGCCTTTCGTCACAATTTTTTTTTATCCGAACTATTCAATTGGTCCATATACCCCTAAGAGCCCGATAGGTATTGGCCTGTCATCAGGTTTCCCAGGGGCTGAACCAACAGAGCTTGACAAACATTCATGCCCTGGGGGAGAAAAACCCACCCAGGCGGGACTCGGATTTGACCTCGCCGCCAACTGGGCCGGCCGGCAAATGGATTGTATTTTCCACTCATACCTAATTTACGTATAATATAACTAAACTAACATTTCGGTAAGTTATGTATTGATTACTGTGAATAGCTTACGTTACAGAGATATTCTGGTGGGTAGGATAAATGTGAAATCTCAGAAGAGAATCTTCATGAATCTTTTTTAAGCCACCCATGTCTTTAAGTTCACCTCATATCTATTCTACATTTCATGCAGAACGAAAAATGGTAATAGGTTTTAGATAAAAATGTTGAGTCCTTTAAACGTCATTTTTATGCAGTATGTACCGACCTACGCAACTTAATGTGCATGTAAACAGAATAATTCGCGTATCACTAAGTGTTTAAATCTAATAAGGTAATTACTTGACTGTATTGCTCAATTATGCATCACACGCATGATATAAAGTGGATGCGTGAAATTAAGTTTACTTTGAGGAGACAGTAACAAGATATTATACTGATGTAGACGTTTGTTTGCTAAGAATTTAAAACTTATCTCTCCTCCGTTGAAGCTATTTGTTATAATGCCTCCTTAGCCAATCTTGCAATCCTGAGCAACCGACTGAGCAATATGCTCAGTCGGTTGAATTCTAGCGTCAGTTAGACAGTAAAGAAAACATCAAGTCCTGATAGTGTGCAAAAGTGGAGAAAATCCATTAAATCTAACACAAAATGCTGACTGTGCTTTATAGCCCAAGTATCAGATGCGCATCACCAGCAATTAAAAGTTTTTGCAACATATCCGGTAGATGTCATAATAACAGAGCTCACTAACTAGTATTTAACTAGTACGATAACTGTTTAAAGTACAAAAAACATACTCTTGTCATCTGTTTCCATGAAGGGCATAAGAAAAATTTACTTATCAACGTGGAGTAAAAAAGAAAGGTGAGTTATTTTCCATCAGGATACAACTGCCTCAGGATAAGATTAGCACTAAATAATTTATAAAAACCTCTAGAGAAACTTCAGGGGAAACGTCCTAAAACTAGGCTATTGATTCGTTATGCTGTTATATATTTTTAATCGACACAGGGCTACCTAAATTAAAAAAAAATGAAGACAGATAAACAGAAGCTCAATGGTCGATGACAAAGTGGAACAACCTGTACCTAACTGAGAAGCTGAGAATCGGAAACAATACTAATATTCTTCCAGTATTCTCATCTGTGACAATGACGAGTGCAAAATTTAATGAACTAGGTTAAAATATGACCAAATAAATAAGCATTCGCATGACAAACAGTCAATACATACATCGGCGCGCTCTTGCCACTAGGCTCCCAGGGAACGCATCTAATTACCCTTCAAGGATTTTTCAGTACCTCCATTTTCTCATTCAAATCCCTTGGCGTCTAAGGCCTCACATACGCGAAACAAAGAAGTCAATTTTACTCTGCTCCAAGGATTCTATACACCTTGCCACACGTGAAAGATTAATCTACAAACGTAGTGGTGTCTTTTCGGAATGGAAAATAAAAAAATACTAAGAAACGCACCGGTTTTTTTGCATGCCTTCCAGTTTATCTCGTGGGTGCTGGATTGACTTATAATGCTTGCGTAAACAGAACTGAGTTTCTTCAAGATAATCATTATGGAAATGAAATTTATTTCCATAATGAGCTAGAACATAATCCAGCAGGTTAATAGGTGGTTGAATTGCTTCCTCAAAATTCTTTAAAATTCATTCCCTTTTATAAAAAAAAATTTTGATTCATTCATTTATAATGGGAAATATCAGATGATTCTCTTTGTTTATAATTTTTCATTGGAAAATTCAATTTTTGCAATAATTCTCAGTTTTAAGGAGGGACTATCAAAGAAATATCTAACTTAAAAAAATAATGGAATTTTCAATCCTTTTTCGAGCCTTGCTAAGGTAACTCTTGTCGTCGACTACAATTCAATATCCGCTGTTTAGATTTCATTGAGTCAAAACAAAAGCAAAAATATTTTCAGCAAGCGCATATTCCGATAGTAATTTTATCACGCTGATTGGCAATGGATAGATATGTGTATACATATAGCTTTAAGGGAATGAAAACCACTTGAGCTTCACTGGGCGAATGCCAAACCGTCATCGGAACTTTCCGCCACTCCACTCTCGCTGCCCTCAGAGGGCACGTACGAAGGAAGGGCAGCAATGGAAAATGCAGGGAAATAAAATTAGATGAAACAAAAGGAAGAGAAACGTGCTGAACCGGCGAATGTTATCTTCAAGATGAAAAAGAAGAGGGGGAGGGATCTCCTTGCATTACGGAAACAATCTAATTATCTATCGCCTTTCCCGAGTGAAAGGACAATTAAAGGCAGCAGGAAGAAGAATCTGGGTTTTCAGAAACTTCGCAAACAGGCATTTGGGTTTCTACAGCTGACGATTAAGTGGTTGTTTGGAAAGAAGAGGAACTACGAGAACTGGTTCCGGCACAGAGTGCGGCAGAAATGTGACATGTATATTTGCGTTCTTAACCAGGTGACTCGAAGATGTTGATCGGACCTCATTTAGAACCTAAGTTTCCTGTTTTATAAAATCCAAGTCATGTTTGCATTATGTTTTGGAGATAAGCTTAAGAGATAGCGAAGGAATGACCAAGAAAGTTTGGCCGATTAGGATAGTGGCATTTGGAGATCATAAAGGTTAAGCTACGAATTCATTCTATTGTAGTCACTAAGAAGGAAATGGCAATAGCAAAAATAAAGTGATATTTACATATAGAATGAAAGTGTTATAAACGGCCTTATAGTATAATAGAAAAATTCGTAAATCCCATTATCTTCTGAAAGTGTGAATATTCCGCTATCAAAACTATTTACCGACATAACATACTTAAGATGCATTGACTTCCAGAAAAAAGAGCATTCATATTCTATAGAGGCCATAGATGAAGTATTGGTGAGTAGTTCAGAAATAAAGCCAATACAAAAGTTATCTCCACTTGAAAAAATCCGCATGGGAAACTTCTAAAACATGGCGCTTTGAAATTTCTAAATGCTATATCACTAAGAAGCTGGCTTGGGAGCAGTTTAATCTGAAAGTACATAAATCTGTAGATTTTCTTGCAAACTGACACATTTGATTGCAGAAGGGGATGTTGGGTCGTAAAACGAATAATACCTGAGGGAAAAAAAGAAAGTGGAAGATGTGCTGCTAATAGAATCATTGAATTTTAGAGACGATAATATTCTAACTCAGATGAAACTTTAATGGTTTAAATGTAGATACGGGCTTATTTATGCTTACAAAATCGTAGAACCGCTTACTTCAACTCACTGAATACTACAAATTTCATTCGTCTCCAAGCGGTAACCGAAGGGTTTTAATGAGAAAACTTAACTTCGTTATTAAAATAACTAAATGTTGCTCACTGCACAAAATATCCAATTTAAAGCATTCACTTTGAAACGTAATTTTTTATTACTAACGCATCTTAACCACCTTGAAGCGTGCCTTAGGTTGGAAATGAAAGATCAGAATCGAGGCAAGCAATAAGGATGGAAAGAAAATATGATAGTCTTGCTAGTCAGCATAAAATTGACGACAAAAATGCACACATTCCAACGACCGCGCAGGATTACTCACGCGATGAGCACAAAGCTGGAGAACCAGAAAATCATGCTTCACAACATGATCCATAAAAAACGCTGAAACAATGCCGGTACCTATTTAATTTGATCATAAGTTATTCCGTTATCCCGCTATTCAGTTCATTCACTTAACGTCCCAACCTCTGACTAAAATGTAATTTGCTGAGGTTGGTGTCACATGACTGTAGTTCATCTATCACAACCAATATGTTTTTCTATGCACAAATGTTTCATATATAAGTACGATTAAAAATTGCTTAAGAGCATTAAATAAAATTTCTTTCATAGTTAAAATTAAATACAAGTTGAGAACTCTTATTGCCTCGGCAGCTCAGATGACATATTTGTGGAGTATACGATTTAAAAAAGAAAACAGAATCTTTTGCTTTTCAATTCTTGCTGTGCCTGAAAGAAGTTTATTCAGCAAGAAATGCCATTTTAGAACCTATAACAAACCATTTTCCTGAGATATTCGCATGTATACAGGGTGCACTAAATAGGAAATTATTCAAGTACGAGAAACCATAGAATCATTGGAGAAGAGGCAGGAATATTAAAAAATTACCAAATATATTAAATTTACTCGGAGTAATAACATAGATAACGACATGAAACATAGTCGTAGAAAAGTATTAAATTATTAAAAGTATTAATATATTAAAGTATAAAATAAGCTTGACTTTGGCGCATGAGTAAAAGATTCCGAAAATAAGAACGCACTACGGAAACTGAAATGGAAAGGCGGTGGGAATCTCTTCTCCAAAGATATGGAACGGAGAAATAAGAGATTTAAATGAGCTACTTGCGGTATTTTTCCCGAAAGACTTAATTGTTATGTAAATGTTTAATTGTTTTGGCGGCTAATCCGACCTAGATTCTATCTTTGACGTTCACGGATATTAAATTGTGATTGTATTCATTAGCCATGCAGCAATAGTTTTACGCCAAACAACTATCACAGGGAAATTAATTAAGCCAGGAATGCGGTTGAGCAAATGCCAGACAAAATACTTATACCGTATTATCCTATAAAGCTACACCCTTTGTGGTAGAGAAGACAGAATGATGCAATAAAAAAGAGTTGGAAGTGGAAAACTTGCCCCATCCAGAAATTGTAACATGTCACATGAAACATGCACAATAATATTGAAAAGTTCTCCCGAGCAGCTAGATTAAATTAAGGAGAGAGAAAGAACATCCTGGAAAGTAAAAACGTTGAACAGAAAAATGAAAGGAGTAAGAATAGTAGTAAGTTATGCAGGAGAGGAAAAAAACAATGAGTGGGGTTGGAGAGGAAGTAAGAGAGGGAGGATATATGGAGTACTGTCGGGCACGATTTCAAGTGACCGTGAGACGTGACCCCGCACAAAATTTCGTCGCACCCGACAGTTAAATTCACGCTTTATTGTAAGCACAGGCACGCACGCGGCGACAATAACGCTGGCGGACACGGAGGGAAACGGACGTGGGGCGTGCCGCTGCTAGCAGGGAGGGTCATGGGAGCCGTGACCGTGGAGAAATTGGTGTGCTATTGGCAGGGTTGATGGCGAAGGAAACTGCGGATCGGTCGAAGAAACTGGACAATGGAAGCGGTCTGCAAGTTATCTGGTCAGCTAATACCAAGGAATGAGCATCCTGTCAGGAACCACCACCGACTTTTTCAGCAGTGAATAAGAAGCGTTTCGTAGTAGTAGGCTTACGAGACTCCCTTACACCCTTACGAGACTCGAGGCAAAATTTAGGATTCTCCATTTGCGCGAAAAGGGGCTTAATATGATTAGATTTTGAAAATACAAGGATAAATAGAATGGGCTTCGATTGTTCATGGAACTTTCTTAACAGATTATAACTTTTTAATATACAACGATGTTTGCACTTAAATTTTCCCAGGAACCGCGCTCAAATATAGACTTTTGTAAGTCATTTTTTCGTTCGACAATGAACTTGATATTGGCTGAAAAGAGAATTTTGCCGAGGTTTTCTGGAAAGTATTTGCAATTAATGTTTTTTGGATATTCTTATTGTATTGTATTAGCAGAATGTGAATCCTCCGGTGTGTGAAGACTAAGGTAAAAAAACAATTCCTTATTTCAACAGAATATATGAAGACGGTAGGTTTTTCGTATCCCTCTGATCGTGATTGAAAGGAAATATTGAAATTGATGACTGACAGAACCAGGAAAGGAAAATATCTTGAGGCAGTGACGCAAAAAAATGATTGATATATGGCAAAGTGATATTGATACATAATATTTTTCATAAAAAGTCTTTATCTGCAATTAAAATTAATTCAAAAATTCTTTATGGGTCACAAAGTAGCTAAAGAAATTTTTTCTTACTTTTGGCGCCATTCACACGAATTCGAACATGAAACATGTATTTAACTGTACATATTCTCTGATTCACTGTATATATTCTCAACTAATTTTAACAATATTCAAATCCGAAAAAAATATCAGTGAGGAGAATATATTTCTGTAAGGGAACCAGAAATAACTCACGGGTAATATGCAGCGCATTACTTTCAAGTTAACCCACACAAAGTGCATAAATTGCAGTAGTGCAACCTAGAACTGAAGGATGCATTCGCTAAACTTCATTCCTCCTGAAGAAATAGTTTCACATTGCGCCATAAAAAACCGCTACCAAGATGTATGCGGGGGATAAATTGGAATTGGGATGAGAGAGGACTGAAGTTATTTGAAATCTGTGAGACCATTAACACCCATTAGTGAAAACCAATTATCCGAAAAGCAAGGACGTGTTTTTTGGAGAAAACTTTCCTCTGGTCCTCTTTTTTCACGGATGGAGTGAAAAGTCTAAACTTACACCATCCCGGAGGGATTGAGACCGTTTGGAATCTTTCCAAATTTTGAATGCTGGCAAGGTTTATTCCGGCTAACAGGTGTGTATGTGTGTGTGTTTGTGCATGCACACGGCCAGAGGAGGGACTTCAGCTGAGGAAAATGGCGAGTGCAGAATGCGGTAATGGTGTAGGAGTCAGCCAATCTATTAGTCTAATGGCTTGGATTTACCAGGATTAAGCCCTTTCTTTCTCAAAATCTCGAATTTGTCGTTGCAACGGAATTCATCAAGCATTAAAATTGTTCCATAAATTCTTGAAAGACTATTTGGAATCCTTGATGACTCATTTTTTCGATTACCGACGCGTTGGATATTTTATTCCGTCATCATCCTCGTTAGAATTAATTTTGCATATGCTAGCAGGCAGATATACGCATGCTGTATTCAAGAACGCTTCAGAGTTGATATCCTGCGGTCCTCATCCCATTTTAAACATTGTCATTCAGTTGCTAGATAGATAAATTTGTATTTTTGGGGTGCTTCGATGGCAGTGGTCGTTTCGAACCTCCTACATACCCTTTAAAACAAGTTATTAGAATCTTGAGTAGGTATCTTAATGTTTGCCGAATTTTTATACCTAAGATAGTACTTAGCTTTATAATAATGTCATCAAGTCAATTTCATTCAAAAATTTACATAAATTATTCATCCTTCCTAAACAGTTACCTAAAATATCAGGCAGTTCTCCTCGTATGTTACAGATTTCTCACGTTACCGATATTTGTTACACTCCGTCAGGAGGTGCTTTACGCTCAGAGTACGGTCGCAACCGTCGAAGAACGGGGGATTATTTTCCTCTGTAAAAAGGAAAGAGTGAGTCAGGGTACAGTGCCATATCCTCAAGCGTGCGATTGAGACCTCCTACTTGGGGTGGGCTCTGACGGAGGTTGGCCACGCTTGTACGTCGGCCTTAATGGAACTGAGTTTATTACTGCTAGTAGTGCGCCATTGTTCACACCACTGGCCCAAGGCTGTGATTATCAGGGATTGGTAGTTGCTGCTGCTGTTATTAGAAGACGTGACCGAAAGCAAAGGTAATTTGCACAATGAACGAATAGAATGGTGGGTATTTGAGAAAAGGAGGTGATTTTATGGTGAGAAGGAAGGTTTGAGAGATATTCGGCGTCGACATTAGATTGCTCTTAAGAAAGGTGCCAAGGGGACCACGGTCCCATTGAACACGAAGTGCTCTCCACACAGCACAATAAAGGACCGGTCATCATCATCGGTCAACAATCCTAGGATTGGTTTCACGCAGCCCTATACTCGATTCTTCTATCGGCCAAACTCCTTATATTGACGTAGTTCCTCTCCTTTAAAACATTCTTCACAACTTGTTCCATATACCCAATACCAGGCCTGCCTTTTCCATTCTTCCCGTTCACTTATCCCTCGACGATTGTCTTCATCAATCAGCTCACTTTCAACTTCTATTTAGAAGTTTAAAGCTTTCAAATGTTCAATGTATATGTATTTACAACTCAGTTATGTTTGTAAAAAAATATTTTTCTTACTTTGAGACAAAACACTAACTTCCTCTCCAATGAAACGAAGCAACGTAATGATAAGCAACATGGGAAGTCAGCTAACTTGGATATGGCAACAAAAGGACCAAGAACGATGTGCCAATGTTGTAATAATTAACCAAGTTTCCCTAAAGATGAAGAAACATTTCCTGTATTTTTAAAACTACTTACTAATGTGAAAAGTGCTTTTACAGTGTGTAGTACTTATGCCCTCATTATTAATGTGAGCTTTTAAGACTATGAACTTTTTTGTCGTGGTCTATGCACTTCCCATACTCAATGTTTACAGTTTCTCTTGGACTCAATGAATAATATAATAACGGGATGGAATACATCGTTGCATGAAGATTTTTTCCATTCTCACTCCGAATATATGATCGGAATGAAATGTCTAAAAAACCACATTACTTTCAGTCGCTATTCACGACTGAGCCAAAATGGCCGGGTAAAATGGTATGTCCGGTTAGTGGAAATAATGTATTAGCTGATATCGATATGCGACTCTTACTATTTTACTCCGGTGTGTGAAACTCCTTCGTGCAGCCTTTGCAAAAAATATTAACTCACCACTACAGAGAAGAGTTGAAATTGATGTCACAAAACTATTTTGCTATGAACGCTGATAAAACCTACGCAAATGACTGTCAGTAAACACGATCAATATAAATGATTTATTAGCAAAAAAACAAACTTAGATAAGTTTATATTTACTCCTATGTGTCAAAATGACTAAGTGACGCAGACATATTCAAACTAGCATAAAATATTGGAAATGTCCCAGGGGAAAAAGGAAAGACGAAATGAGAACTTATTTTAATATTGACATGCGGCATATGAGTGAATGAAATGTACATGTGCGAGATATTTCAATAAAACAATTGGCCTAGTATGGCGTTTATTACGTCCGAATCCCTACGGACATCACAACGGTAGACGAACAGCAGATATCATGTCGCAGAAAATACATGACTCAATCATCATTAGCGGGATGTACAAGAGCATTCCCACGCATTAATGGGACAATTAATATCCTCGCGTATTTCTAATGACAAGCTTGAAATAGCACAATTTATAAAACAACCACGGATTCGCTCGGTGAATTGATTCCACTGACTTCAAAAGCGGGAGCAATAAACTCTCAAACCATCCGATGGAATGTATCAATTGAAGCAGAATTAAACAATGCAAAATCGATAAAGTATGCGGGGAGGGAACAAAGTGGATGTCAGGCGTCCCACCATTCATTTTATTTCCAATTTATAATTATTGCAACAACTAATTGATTTTTTCTAAATGCCCGCGGACGCATGAAATTACATAAATATCCTCCGGCCATTATCACGCAACGATTATCGCGGGATTAAGTCTAGCCCGAGAGTTCAGAATAAACATCAGATGAAACAATTACAAAAATCGTTATTCAAAAAAACGAAATTGGAGTTCAAAATGGCAAATGGAATGCAAGTTTAAATATAAAAAGTACGAGACCAGGCAATTAAATGACCACGGAATTATTATTGAACAAACAGAGCCGACGAACGACCCGTCCACGACAGTTATAAAAAGCAACATTCGAAGCCATTTGCATTTGAACGGACGACGGTGAATGTTATCGACTCAACCCGGACGCTTTTCCCGTGGTTTTTTTTAAATAAGCAAAAAAAAAACACGATATAAATAAGGGAAACGAGTGAAAAAATGAGAGGGGCGGAGGGGAACCCGCGTGCGGTCGGAAATTTGAATTCCTTTCTCCTCTCCGCTAGGAGCAATTAAAACGCCCTACATTTACAAATGCCCTCAACTCGGCATTAATTAAACGGGATGTGTATAGGTACGTGCACTGATCCCGTTTTCAGCGACACAATCTGGATTTAATCAGCTCCGTTCAAGCCAATGTACCTCCGCCCCTGCCCATAGCCCCTCAATGGCAGCTTCCCCCATACCGTGGCAAACCAGCATTCCTCTCCTTCCCAAAAACCTTTTCCCCGTTGATCTCCCCCCCCACCTCTCTCTCCCTACTCCACAACCCTCGCACTCGTCATCAACCTGGTGTCTCTCGTTATCCGTGCCAATCCCCAACCTCGCCGTCTGCGAGTACTCCTGCGTGGTTGGGTCCAAATGAAATCCGCGCGTCTTTTCTCCGTGTGGTGAAACGGTCGAGGGTTCAATGCTCGTTGCGACCTATTCCGGCCATCCTCCGGGCCTCCATTGCCCCATTACTTACATTTCACCACAGGAAAACAAACGGAGCAGCGGCCTACGTAAAATAAACTCGCGCGGCTGGCGGTGGAATCATGACCTTTTCCACTCAGGGAAGGCGACATCGGACGGACCGCAGTAATTCGGCAAATTTTTTTTTTATATTTCTCTCCCCCGCGAAATTTACGTTCACCCTGCCGCTGAAATGCAAATTTTGGGCTCTAGGGATGGCAGTGAGTGGCACGAATATGTTTTTCAACGTCCTTTAATCTTTCTATTGCCACAAAGAAGAAAACATTTACCAAGAGGTATATTCAATACAACCTAATGAGAGCGCATAATAAGGGGGCAAGTTTTTTCACGGATTTCAATCACCACTGTTCCAGCAGGTTCCCAAAGTTTTCCCTAGCTTTTTAATTTTGATTCCTAGCAATTAATAGCTCCTTCAACGACGATAAATGTTTTAGGTCACGGTTATTCTTCCATAGGAAGTCAATAGAAGCGCATTCCTCTCTTCAAATTATAAGGCCGATTTTATTCATGAGATGGGTGTATAAACCCTTCAAAGGCTACTCAAATTAGAAAAGAGTCTTGCAGCTAAAATTTAATCACAAGTTTTAAAACTTTACGTAATATTCATCTGTTATCTTTCCGTATCAACTTTAAACTAAAATAATTTCATCTACTATTTCTATCACTGCGAACTAATATAAATTACTCATAAAAAACGATAGTAGCCACAGCAATCCTAATCTGCTTCTGACATAAGTGCTAAAGAGTTATAATAACGATATTAAATCACCAATCTTAATTGTTATTCTATATGTATTAGCCTAATATAATTAATGATAGCCATCTAGAGTTGCTTCACTACAGTTCAATCCCTGGGTCAATTAATGCATTGATTATAGTGAAATGTTTCATCTAAAGTTTCCCCCATCTTTTATCTAACGTTTTCTTATAGTCAAAAACAGCTTCTCTATTGCTACATTACATTGGGTGTCTAGAAAAAGTGATGTTAAAATACGTGCATCTAAAATAAAAAATTAAAAAAATTGCTTTCGGTAAAGTAATTGCATTACCGGAGCAACTTCGATGATGAAGGCAATGAGTGACCCATAGATCTGAGAGTATATTGCATTAGTTTGTACCACACACAGGAAAATGCTCCAAAACACAAATCGATTAATTATCCGAGCGTAAATTTTTGAACCTGACCACCGGTAATAGTCAGTTAACTTCATAATTTTCCCAGAATTTCCAGGGAAGAATTAAATCCAATCCTCAGATTTCCGCTGGATCCAATCAGTTTGATTTCGTTCTTAATTTAATTTGCTCGTTATCTTCAACGTGCGTATTGAGTGTGTGTGCATTCCAAAAGGGAGAACACTGATGATATTGCTTAAATCAATACTGCCATAGCATATCCACGAGAGGAGAAATAAATATTTAAAACTTGAGAACTCGAAGAAAAAACAGGGACAATCCTTAAAATATTTCACAAATAGTTTGGCATTCAGACTAGTGTGCAATGGTATATACTCCATGTAGTAGAGGATAAAATATAATTCTCATAATGAAGCATAAACATGCATGATTAAATGCATACACATATATGTATAAAACACATTACATTCCTTTCAAGCCTCCCTGTAGCCCTGTAGTTTTGGAATGCACCAACAATTTATCTACCATGCACAAAAATTCCCTAAAAGCCAGCTAAACTTTTCGAGAAATAAGCTTGTTGAACGGCAATAGAGGAAGACACCAAAAATATTTCTTCTAATTTGAAGCAAGAAGTATTTGAAAATAAAATGTTTTCTAATTAAAAAAACAGTTACAAACGTAACTCAAAACTCAAAATTTTAATCGAGTAGGAAAAACTGCAGGAGCCAATTATTAAAGTAATGGCGTCATGCGTGAAAAATAAATTCCCGAGTTTGAATTGGTAAAATAACACTAAGGACCGCAAAGCTGAGATACCTGCTCGTCAAAAGTAACAGTACTTAGGGAAACTGGAACGCAACGCTAGAAAATATTAAAGGTATCTAAATGAAAATAACACAAAACAAACTAAAATATTCTAAAACACAAATCTAAGGAGAATATCGAAACAAACACCAATTAAAATCCGCCGTTTAAAATAAAGCAAGTTGACAAAAATTCCGAGGCGTTGAAAAATCTCGCGCCCAGAAATAAATACGTGCTAGCAACGAACGAGAAATATCTTTGTGGCAGCAACACGTTAAATAAATGAGTTTCACGAAAAAAATGAAGACTGGAATAAAAGTAGTGAAAAAATAAACGAGTAGTTCTTTCACCTGAGGGTGTGTCGGAGTACGAGGGGTTGTAACTTCCGTGCGCCTGGCTCTGCAGCCTTCGCCTTCCGCGTTGGAGTATCTCCATTTCTGGAATTCCGCATCGACATAAACAGAACCTCCCCCACTCTCCCACACACCGCCAAACCACTCCGAGAATACACACGGGCATAGACAAGAAATACATGCATCACATGACCTCCGCGGGTCAAAGTAGGGGTTAGAGGGGAAGTGAATGGAGAGCACGATGCCATTGGCGAACCTTGCTCCGGTGGTCAAGAAAGGGGCGGAGGAGTTGTTGTGGAGGGGCAGGAGGGCGAAATGTGTGCCCTCACCGACAGCCTTGTGTGTGCATGTCGTAGTTGTTCTCGGTGACCAAAGGGGGCCGAAATGGTGAGGGGGGTGTTGGTGAAATGAAGGGAAGTTTGGAGAGGCCAAGAGGGAGGGGTAGGGCATAGAGGTGAAGGTCGCGCGGGGAGAAAGAGATGTGAGAGCCTGGCTAACATGTGTGCCACGATGGGCGAAACACATCCGAGGAGCATTCACCTCCCTTCTCCTCTCCGCATCTCTTCCCCATGCCACCGTTTTGAATCTTTCAAACTCCGTCCACTCCACACTTTATGCATCCCTCCCGTGCACCCAATAGATATCCTCCCCTTCCTCCTCCCAAACCCGTTCCATCCTCAAGCCTCCCGAAACTCTTCCTCCACGGCAATTTTTCGTCGATTTTCCCTTTCCAACTCCCTACTCGTTCACCTCCCCTCCGCCATACTTTAAATACAAGCCTGTATCTCCAGCACCGAGCGTTTAACCCTCCGCATTCATTGGAGTAAAGGCTAAGTGCCCCTCTTCCTTTTGTTCCTTTTGCACTTCCATTGGTTTTCACCAACTTTGCTCAGGCGTGCACTAAAACATGCGCATTTGCAAAGTATGTCCTTATTCTTGATATTTGGCATGGCATCGCTGATAGCGAAAATAGGCATGATAGGCAACAAATAGGGAAAGAAAGCGAGAACTTCGACCTGATGTATCCCAGTTTGACAGGGGTAAAATAATGTAGACGCGGAAACCTAGAGGAAAGTTACGACACTTTAAAAAAATAAATCACCTAATACGCTTCCCTATCTTATTTAAAAATCTGTGGACATTTGTACATGATTTATCCACTAATTTTCTGTTAAAAATAAATTTTTAACTATAAATGAAGTGCTGATTCGCTCATCACTTTAACGTTGAATGACTTATCTGGGAAAACTAGCAAAATTCTTTTCTATTGTTGATTATCTGCATCTAAGGAAGAACATCGAGCCAATAAAATATACCAGTGGCCAAAATATACCACATAGCACAGCTCTGCAATGGAACAATCAATGATGGAGGCTTTTTCCATTTTTAATCCATTTCAATAAGAATACGTAAGATTGAAACGGGCAGATCAGATTCAATAGCTATCAAATGATTTTATCTTCAAAGAGTATCCAAAATAGTACCAAGGAAGTGACAGCTCAACGGCTTATAAGTCAAAGTTTCCAATTTTCTTTTCATTCCATGAGGAGTGATACCCATTGGGGAAAGACTTTTGCTGCCAACTCGAAGTGTTAAGAATATTTAAAGTCAGGATGATTGCTTAGATTCCTGGTACTACGATTAGGCACATAACATTATGTGAACAATATACTCATTATAACGAGCAAGTGCATCCAAAGAATATTAAACTGTAGTGCCTCCTAGTAGTAAGCATTTTCAAAATTTGCATAGTTAGTTAAAGTTATAGAAACATCATCATATCTTTTATAAAGAACAAGGTACAAAACGTTCGAGGGTAACTACTTTTCAAGACGATATGCATTACTATCAAAAATTTACATGATGACATGCACAAAGGTAGAACATTTAAAGCAGAACGGTAGTTATCCTCTCCACAAAAGATGCTTCATTCATTCTCTCTCGTGATTGAGGCATTCAAAGTTTTAATTGCAGAAACTGTTGTGGCCTCTGATTTTAGAAATGTTGTCCAACAAAGAGGCGAGTTTTAGGTTTACATGTTTACAGCAGAAAATGACGTGCATAGCAATGAAAAATAACATGGAATTAAATCATATCCCATACTCATGAATTACAGTTAGTATTTCATACACCAGTTTTCCGTTCTTTCCATCCGTTGGATCGTGCACGAGCTGGGATTTTCATTAAAGATGAAAAGTAAGCAACTACAGGTATTGATCTAAATGACTTCGTAACACTCATTTTGATTTAACACACTTTACCGATATTCACCTAGAACTCAGAACAGAGGGTACAAAGGGAGATTCAGAAAAGTGTATAATGTTAAGTGTATTAATTGTAAGTGTTAAATGTTAAAAGTAAGTGATTTAATTTTATTGAAACATAAAAGTGTTGAATGAGGCTGTTTTGAAGGAAGCATATTGAATATTAAGACGATTTTGAGAAGATAAGTGGCGAAGGATTAGAGCTTAGAAGAATAGACGAGAGATTTATTGTAAAATTTGAATAGGAGCAAGAGATTCATAGCCAATTAATTATTTTAGAACATTCAACACCTTTATAACTCTATATCTGACACGACCAGGAATTTTTTATTTCCCTGAAAAAAATGGCAATTATCTCCATACTATAGCCGTAATTGCGATAACGCTGTCAGTAATTACGATCTCGCGGCAATAATTGATTTTACTATAATTGAAAGCGAGGGGATTTAATGGACCTGGATTTATAGTGCTTCGTTATACTACTAATGATCGAATAAAACACGCTATTAGAGGCTAAAACTAAGCGCATTATCTCTTTTTCTCTTCTTCTTGCGGAAACACTGATCTCATTTCCCTTCAACCGCTCTAAAATTCATTAAAAACGTACAGCTTACCGTCAGCTTACCTCTCATTTTCTGCTACACCTATTCTGTCTCCGATATTTCACAACATATAATTTTAAATGCATGCATTATTCGTTTTATTTCACATAATTCATTCTCTATAAACTGCCTCCTATTTTGAAGGATAATATTCTTACTTTCCTCACTTAAGTTTTAACTAGCAAGTTACTCCTACATCCACAAAAATATTTGTCTTTTGCAGGAGTAAAAGTTTTGAAGGGCCACTGGGGAGAAAAAATATTGTCCCAACAATGTAGTATTTTTATCATTGTATCAGTCTTAAGATATACAATCCCTTTCAATCAGCTCCAAAAGCAGCATTTTATCTCTCTTCCCAGCCATTGTCCGTGATTCTCCTCCAAATTCATTCGACAAAAATACTCATCCAATTCTTCTTCTTCCTTCCTCCCCAGATCTGCTTCGTCCCTAATCTCCCATTCCCTCCCCGACGCGATGCATATTCAAATGTATCCCTCCGACCCCTGTTCCTTCCCTCTCTCTCTAACCGCTCCACACCTCCACGTTGAGTCCCTGCCTCACTCCTTCTCACCCTGCATGGCTCACTCCGGAAATGAGGTCAGAGGTGAAACCGCAGCGGAGTTGCAAATTGCTCGAGGGGGCAATTAATGCCCTGCTATTAGTTCAGCCCGACCCCTTACACGGGGAAAGACGCCATCTTTTAATCTCTAAGGAATGGCTTATTTTTTTAAACCGGGGATGAGCTGTGAGGCAGGGTTGAGAAAGAGAGGAATAAAAACATAGATTCAATGGGATAAGATCTTACGTGGATGAAGAATTAGAGGAGGGTAATGTTTTCTTTCCATATGAAAGAAAATATCCGCAGCCACTTAAGGATAAGTGCAGAAATCCGCAATAAGGAGTTATTTATTCCCGAACGTGCCCAAACAGTAACTTCTCTAAAAAATTTTTGCGAGGATTATAATACACCCCCATTTATTCCTCCCCACTTTTAGTTTATCCTCCATAATGCTGAAAATAAAGTCCAAGGAAATGCTTAATTGCAACGAGTGTTAGATAAATTCTGCCAATAACCCGAGGTAGATATGTAAAGAATCTCTTTCACCGGAACTCCGGTATGGAGTTCGAGCAAATCGGAGCGCATAATCTTTGCGATCGGCTTAGTTACGTACACAATAGTATACCAATGATGATTCTCCACCGAATCATTTCCTATGGCCATTAAAAGGCATCGATAATGCCGTGGGAGGCCTTTATTCACATCGGTCTACGCTCCTACTCCAATTTCATTCCTCTCTTTTTTGCGATTCCGGAACGGGATTTCCGGAATCTTTGGAATACCGGATCTCGAAATTGTGATCACGGAAAAAAATCGGTAACAGTAATAATGGAACCTTACATTTCCGTTATTTTCGTCATCCGCGTGTAGGTTATAAACAAACAATAGTAATTGGTCCAATTGCTGTTCCTTAATATTTGCCTAGAAAGAATAGAAACCTTCAAGACCCGGTGCTGGAGAAGGATGCTGAAGATCAAATGGACGGATAGGGTGAGAAACGAGGAGGTATAGAGAAGAATTGGAGAAGAAAGAGCACTGTGGAGCAGCACCCTATGCGGAAAATCCCTATAAGGAAAACACGGTGGGTTGGCCATGTCATGAGACACAACAATTACGTGGGAAGCATAACGGAGGGAAAAATTGAAGGGTAAGTCCCAAGAGGAAGACCAAGAGACAAGTAGGTACTTGGGGCAAGTCAAGAAGAATACGGGGAAGAAGAAACATAGGGAAATGAAGGAACTGGCATATGATAGGGAGAAATGGAGGGCTGCAGTATATCAATCTTAAGATTATAATACTATGTATGTAATATTTGCCTCTGAAGTGCTTCTGATTCATTAATGTGTATCTTACTCTTGAAACTACAAAATATTGAACGTTTAATTTCAATTTAAGTGAGTTTTTGAATAAAGAGTTGAATTCACAACTAATAGCACAATAAACTAATTTTGAAAAATATTCCGCTTGTCATCGTAAAGTACATAGTACAATATGTGTATGAATATGAGGTGGATACTGAATACGATTCATGCCAGTAAAAAAAATTATTTGATTTGCCCAGAAAAAATTGATTTAAATACCAGACACTATACCTAGAATGATCGAAGCCTGGATGACTAACTCTTATTCTGCACATTTGGTATATTTGATGTATAAATGAATAATCTCGCGGCTGAGCTTAAAGCCACCGAGTGCGTCCACTGGGTTGCGGATGGTGGGTCGACCTCTAGATATAGAGGTTAGCTGCGAGATAAGCGAGTTTACTCGTCGAATAAGCAGTCGTGGACAAAAAGCGACGGCATTCCGAGGGCGTATTGGTCTATTCTTGGGTAAGGTAGGCCTTAAATAATACAGAACCTGTGAAGATGCCGTGACTTGGCGATGGAGGCCGCCAACAATTACGCTTCCCATCACCCGGAGGAGAGGGCAGCAGCTCTTCTTCACATGAGTGAAGGTGGAGACCACAGTGGTCGGTACAGCGACACCCATTTCACTACAGGCGTGGTAACATTTACTTTAACGGCTGTAGTACTGCGATGTGGAAGGCAAGGGGAAACCACCACATTATTATCCCGAGGAGTCGCAGCTACTCCACTCTTTCCTTTATTATCAAGACGTGATGGCACCCTCTCGAGTAAAATATTCCGGAGGTAAAATAGTCCCCCATTCGGATCTCCGGGCGGGGACTACCCGAGAGAGTACATCAGTCAAGTGTGATACTCATTTTAGGGTAGGAACGTGGAACGTGCGATCACTTCGGACCTGTGGAAGACTGGAGAACTTGAAGGTGGAAATGCGGAGAATGGACCTCGATGTATTGGGAATCAGTGAAATGAGATGGCCCGAAGAAGGAGACTTTTGGAGTGGAAGTTATAGAATTATTCACACCGGATCACTGAATGGTAACGCTGGAGTAGGCATAATGCTCAGGAAGAGTGCGGGACTGCGTGTGAAGAGCTTCCTGCAATACAGTGAAAGGATTGTAATGGTTAAAATTGAAACTAAGCCTACAGATACCATTGTGGTGCAAGTTTACATGCCTACGTCGGACTACGAAGAAGAAGAAGTGGAAGACGTCTACGAAGATATCACTGAAGTAATAAAACAGGTAAGAGGAGAAGAAAACCTAATTATTTTAGGAGACTGGAACGCTGTCGTCGGCGAAGGACAAGATGGAAGAATAACTGGAAAATATGGATTGGGAAACCGAAACGAAAGAGGAGAAAGACTGCTGGAGTTCTGCGCACAACATAAGTTAGTGGTTACTAACACATTGTTTAAAAATCACAACCGAAGAAAATACACATGGAAGATGCCAGGAGACAGAGGAAGATTTCAAATAGACTACATTTTAGTGAAGCAGAGGTTCAGGAATCAGGTGAAGGACTGCAAAAGCTACCCGGGTGCAGACATCGACAGCGACCATAATTTAGTGATGATGAAATGCCATCTAAAATTCAAGAGATTGAAGAAAACAGTAAAGAACATTTGGCAAGTAGAAAAACTAAAGGAGACTCAAAATCAGCTGGAATTTCAAAAAGCAGTAGAAAACAACATAGGAGAGGACCTGACTGAGAAACCAGTAGAAGAGCGTTGGGAAAACATTAAATGTGGACTACAAAAAGCCGCAAAAGAAGTTCTTGGAAGAAGAAAAGTTGTTAAGAAGAAACCATGGATCACGGAAGAAGTCTTAGTGCTGATTGAAGAAAGAAGAAAGTACAAGAATGTGAAAACTGAAGAAGGGCAGCTTTGCTACAAAAGAATAAGGAACGAAGTAAGTCGCAAAGCCAGGAAAGCTAGAGAAATGTGGATGAACAATCTGTGCGAAGATGTACAAAACAACCTTACCATTGGAAAGGTGGAAGCTGCCTATAGGATAGTGAGGAACCACTTCAAGGAACGGAGCGCAAGATGCAATGCTATAAGGGACAAGAATGGAGAACTTTTGATTGAAAATGAAGACAAAGTGAAGAGATGGAAAGAATATCTCGAAGAGTTATACAACGGGAACGACCTCAGCACGAAAGTGATTGAAGAGGAAAGCGAAGTCGAGAAGGATGATATGGGAGCATCAGTACTGAGATCGGAATTTGACGCAGCAGTAAGGGACCTTCGGATGAATAAGGCTTCTGGAATTGATGATATACCCGCAGAACTGATAAGGAATTCGGGAGAGAGGACATTGGCCCAACTTTATAATGTCATCTGCGACATGTACTCAACAGGAGAAATACCCAGGGACTTCGAGAAAAACATCATAATTCCTATTCCCAAAAAGAAGAGAGCAGAGAAATGCGAAAATTTTAGGACTATAAGCCTGACGACACATGCATCGAAGATATTGACAAGGATCATCTACAGAAGAATAGAACGAATAGCAGAGGAGTTCCTGGATGAAGATCAATTCGGATTCAGGAAAAGTAAGGGTACAAGAGAAGCAATATTGGCCCTTAGGCTGCTTATAGAGAAGAGAATGGAGAAGAACAAACCGACCTTCATTGCATTTGTGGATTTAGAGAAGGCTTTCGACAACGTGGACTGGAATTCAATGCTTGATATTCTGAAAGGAATTGGAGTTTCCTACAATGATCGAAGAATTATCCACAGTTTGTATAAAAACCAAGTAGCTGTGATTAAATCTGGACCCAGCTGTGAAGAAGCAAGAATAAGGAAAGGAGTGAGACAAGGCTGTGCACTGTCTCCCGTAATTTTTAATGTTTACATTGAGAGAGCCATCAATGAAGTCAAGGAGAAGTGTTCTGGAGTGAACATCCACGGAGAAACAATCAGCATGCTACGATTCGCTGATGACATAGCTCTCATAGCAGAGACAGAGAAGGAGCTGAATAAGATGCTAACAACCATGGAAAGGACAATGACCAGACATCAGCTGAAGATCAATAAGAAGAAAACTAAGATATTGGTGTGCAGCAAAAGAGAAGAGGCCAAAACCAACGTTAAATTAGGAAAACAGAAACTGGAAGAGGTGAAAGAGTTCTGTTACCTGGGAAGCAGAGTAACCAACGATGGACGAAGCAAGAAAGAAATAGTGAGTAGAATAGCCCAGGCAAAGAGGGCATTCTATCAAAAAAAGAATCTACTAACAGCTGGAAATACAAGCTTGGAAGTAAGGAAGCAATTCATTAAAACGTATATCTGGAGCATGTTCCTTTATGGCAGTGAATCATGGACGATGACAGCAGCGGAGAAGAAAAGGGTGGAAGCATTCGAAATATGGTGCTATCGACGAATGATGAAGATAAAATGGATCGACCGAGTGACAAATGAAGAAGTCCTAAGAAGAGTGGGAGAAAAGAGAAGTCTACTGAAAACTATAAAACAAAGACGGGACAACCTAATCGGCCATATCTTAAGACACGATGGCCTGATGAAGACAATCGTCGAGGGAAAGGTGAACGGGAAAAATGGAAGAGGCAGGCCTCGTATGAGTTACATGGAGCAGGTCGTAAAGGACGTGAAAGAGAGGAACTACGTTGGTATGAAGAGGTTGGCCGATAGAAGAATCGAGTGGAGGGCTGCGTCAAACCAATCCTAGGATTGTTGACCCTTGATGATGATGATGAAATGAATAATGTAAATACCATGTTTCACCCAAATATTTATCATAAAGTGTGGTTAACATTTTTAAAATAGCTGTGGCAAACTTAGTTTCCAGAAAGGATTCTGCAGAATACAGTTATGCCCCAAGGAAGCATTTATGCTGAATATGTTTAATTATTGAGCATGGGCCAGTGACTTATTGAAAGTAGAAGAGGAAAGCTTAATGCAGACACTTAGCTCTCTTTATAAGCTCTAACCTGAAGTGATTTCAATCCAAAAATTAAAAGATAGTTCTTTCAACAACCAATTATTAATTTCAAGGGTGTTTTTCGCGAGCAATGAACCATACTGGTCTCCATAACTCATAAACTAGAGAGAAATCGTACTGCAAAATATTGCGATCCTGGGATCCATTGCTAAGGCAGCACGGTAAGACTTTCCCCCACTTTATACGTGGCTGGAAGGAGTCGCAAGGCGAAGCCTATTTGTCGCGGTGAAGAAAAACCTTAGACTCGCCAACGGAGAGGGGCAAAAGACGCAAGAAAGCGTACGTGGGGACTGAGAAATAGCCTCGAGAGAATGAAACGAGCGCGGCGAAGGATAAATAATATTCAACCCACCTTCTTCTTAATGCGGGTATCTTCAGGAAAAGCCAGAGCGGAGATAATGCGGAGCACAAACAAATAGTGCGGTCGTAAACGGGCGAATGAATTGCAAAAAAAATACTCGGGAGCTAGCAGCGAGGGCGTAAGGGATCACAAAGTAGAGAGGAATGGAATTAGGGTAGGAGCAGGGACCGAAGTGAAGAAAGGCCTCCCACTACATCCTCGGGGATAAAGAGATATGGCTGCGGAACGGCAATAAACCGTCGCCCTTCTGAACTTGGCCCGCCGCGATATTGGGGATTTCGCAGCGAAAGATAAAGTGTTAGGCAAAGGTGGGATGGGCCACAGTGAAATTTGCTAATAATAATCCCATGTTTTACTTTTCATTGAGCGGGATAGAATGCTTCAGGCCAAGTCGCGCGCAGTCGACTTCAGTCGGAGATATAAAAATCGCTTCCTTAACGATGGAACTTTTATGTTCACCGGCTTTATTTCACGGAAACCAAACAGTAAATTCAAAAGCACTTTTTAATGTAGCCGGTACAACTTCATTATGAATTTTTGTTGGTCTTCTGACGCGGAATGCACGTCGTTTCTTCGATAAAAGTAGCATAAAAATGTAGCTCACAATTCCAGTTTGTAATTCAGCCTTAAAATGAAAAGCCTGAATTTACGAGATACAAGGTTGCTAACATTTCGGATGAATGGCCAAAAGATACAGAAGCATCGGCCGTGAATATATGTCAGATATAGAAGACCATGAATATTGCCATGAATTTTTAAAAATAAGCCTTTGTTTTGATTAAAAAACGCATGAAATCACTTTTGGTGCCGTCTGAAACAATGAAAGAAAGAATTTTACGTTGGCGTATCCCATCATTCTTCATTCCAAAATTAAGATGAATATAAAGTAACGCTTTTCTATCTATGGCTCGCCAACCTCGAAAACCGTAGCAAAAAGGGTGAATTTGGCTTCGCCATAGTTGAAGTCAAATTTCTTCTTTCGATACGTTAACAGATGACAAACCAATAACTCGACAAAGATGGCAGCATTAAAATCCCGACGAAAGATAGCACCAGAAAAAGAACTCAATTTTCGCTGTCATATTCACTCTGTATTCTTTGGGAACGTCAATATTTCCTAGGCACAGGACATAAAAGTAGAGAATTGTGGAGGGAAAATGCACTAACATTTATTTCCCTTCCTGATAAATGTTGACCCTAGAATCTCATAGAAAAGGGAAAAAGATTTATTAATGCAGCGGCTGCCGAAGGTAGTTTTTCAGTTCGTGTGTAACTCCTGATGGATGGATGGACGGATGAAAGCTAAACTAAATTCAAGTGGAGACACGGCAATCCTTAGACAATCGCAAAGTGAGTCTCATTGACTGTAATGGAGAGATATCACGAATGGAGTTGATATTATTCCTTCTCTCATAAGAATACTGAGTAACCAGAGGGATAATGAAAAGGGCTGTAATCTTCATTATCACCTATAAATTATAATTGAGCTGGGGTGTGAAGTACGTCACAATATCCCCCTAGTCAACGCTACCACCAGAATACAAGGGTCAAATCAGTAACCAAGTCCCAAACAGTTACTGAAATAAAGCTTCTATTCATTAGAAATTAATTTACAGGCAAACGAATTCTCGTACTTTGGAAAATATTTACGAAAAATATGCCAATTTTGGAAAATGCGAAAAGTATGTAAAGCATCATATCTTGATTATACCTTAAAAATAACAACTGACTCCAAGATAATTCTAACAAATATATTTTTACTCCTATCACAAAAATGACACATTAAAGACGGAAAACAGGAAAATTAAACGAATATTACACCTACTGCATGTAAGATTAGATCAATGGGACTAACATTACTTTCATTGGCCGACTTTGCTGACCCTAGCAATACGAAAATTCGATAGAATTACGTTCCAGAATCACCTCCTCTCAGTCTACTCTTGGCTCGACTGCAGTTCTTCAGGCTTTCTGTGAAGTAATTACGTAAGAGGGAATAGCCACAATTCTGAGGGAGGAGATTGGTTCTTGCACGCCGAGCTAGCTCGGCGAGCCAAAACGCTTGACATTCTTGCAAAGGGCAACCATTACGCGCCGTGATTGGCTGCAACCAGCACTGCGGCTAACGCGTCCATGTTCACGAGACTTGAGACTTCAGTGAGGAGAGCGTAAAATGAGGGAGAGGAGAGATTCAAGGGCAAGGAATCATTCCATGAACTGGTGTCTAAAGTGGCACCACAATTCCGAGTAGCATAAAAGCGCACGAGCTCAGAGGGGATAAAAAAGATAAAGCGGCAAGACTAGGTTTTACTCCGTGAGGCATGATTTTTTCCTCTCTATCTCTGAATACTCAACCTTATCCTCAATCTCTTCTGACAGCATTGGTACTATTTCCTGCCCCCATTTGATATGAGCATTACTTCTGGGCTCAATATAATGTCAAGGGCTGACGAGTAGCTTTGAAAACTAAGCATATTCCATTTCTTCCGCCTCCAAGAAACAGTCATAAAATGAGATCTGCCCTTCTTTTAAATGCACGTCACTAAATTCCACGTGGTTAAACACACAAAAATAAGAGGAGAAAATATACCGAGAATATAATGGAATCTAAGGAATGTCTTACTCAAATGCACAAAAACAGAATCACAACCATTTTCGTTTCAATTTTCTCTCCATTGCAGGCAAACTGTGACACACATATTTCATAACTAAAAAGTCTGTCACTGTTACGCATTAACAAAATATTTTAATATCCATTATTTTCATGGGTTCTTATAGTTTCAATTATTTTGAATGAGCCTCTTCGTGGTGCTATGGTTTTCGAGGAGTAACAAAAAAACTTACCGCGTTGTAGTCTTAATTCTAAATTCTAAGTTAGTAATATAAAACTTCACATTAGTACACTGTACAAAAGAAGAACCATTCAACTACCTATGTTGATATGATAAAATTCATCGGATGGATATACCGTTTTTTCCGTAAAAGATTATAGAATTACATTCAAACATAACTCGGGTCAATAAAGGAAATTTCAACTTGAACACCCACTAATCTAACACGGGTTGAAAAAAATCATTTTCGCTGAGCCATGATATGTAAATTCAACTAGATATTTTTGTCGTTTTCACGCAAGTTCGTATACAAATGTCTCAAATTTACAACCCTCTGCGTTTCCTATTGTGTATTTCTCCACATCGGCCCGGTGAATAAAAAGTCATCTTTGATCAGCTATTACATAAAAAATGCTGTATTCGTGAGAAAATCCAGCCTTCCTAGTACAAATTCACACATTTTGTGAAACACTTTACATCTCACAACGCGTGTATAAAGGTCACACAAAACACTGATATTATCGGTTCTCCTGCCTTTTGAAACCCTATAGACCCACCAAGACGAGACTACGACGTTTATGAGCGTGCTCGGGCAGCCCTTGGCCGGACTGAACTATCCCATGACCCATAGGAGACGAATCTAGTCCACCCACACGTGACCACATACTTCGCGTACTCCCGTCACGAGGTCTTCACCTCAATCTCGACAATCTTTTTTTCCCGAGGCAGCTTCATTTCTTTTAAGGATAGGAGTCGTAAAGAGAGCTTTCAGGGTGAAAAGGGCACCTCGAACGCTGAAGCGACGGCGGTCTTTGGCGGGGCAACACTCCTTTGCAGTGGAGACGAGGGTGGGCAAAACCGGAGGGTCGAGAGGATGTTCAGCGAGGTCGTTTGGATAGTGGATGAGAGTGCAGACGCGCGTAAGGATGGAAGGGACAGAGGCTTAAAACTCGCGTCACGAAACGGTTCGATGAGGGACATCGAGTGGAGAGGAGGGGATCAAGGGTAAAACAACGGCCGATGAAGAGCGAGAGAGATGAGATGGTCCCAAGTCCCTGTTCCTCCCTGTACCCTGGTGATGGGGATCGCAAGATGGAGCGAGACCCTTGCGGAGCGTGCCTCCTCGTGATATCGAGGGGCAGGCGTTTCGCAAACGCCGTTCGGTCTCGGGGTGGCCGGCCGCTTCCCCACTCCCACGTCAAGCACCTGCCATAAGGAAGGTTCGAACCAAAAGGGAAATGCGATCATAGCCTCTCCCCATCTCTCTCCATAGGCACCCTCGTGTGCTCCGATGAGACTCGCAATGGGAGAACGTACTATGCGAGAGCGATTTATTCAGTCGTCACACTGTGCGAATTCTGCCCAGATACTACTCCACAACGATACACAAAAAATCCTCAGCACTATTTTTTTTTAATTTTCATGCGGGTTCCTGGAAATAAATCGATTTAGGATATTTGAAAACAAGCGTGGGAAAATGAAACCCTTTCTAGGAGTACACAATAATTTTCGAATTGAAGCTGGCACAACTTTCTCTGATTTTGGCTAATATAATCTAAAATCGCTTTAAACTTGCAGTTGGTGAAATGCCTTTAATTAAACAAACAAATTCGTTCTCGAGTGACAAAATAATGTGCCATACCTGGCTTTAATTATTATTATGGATAGAATTATAGTATAATGGTTATTTGAAAATTGGAACATCATGAAATCACAGTAGGTAATTATGATAAAAATAAATTTCGGCTCGAGATGAAATATTAGATACATGATTTCATACGACATTTCTCATACCTATTTTATCAACTTTTGAATTGACTTGTATTTAAAAATCATAATGACAAATGTTAACAATATTATATGAAAACTGCAAAGAATATTGAACATCTAATGAAACGAACGACGGAAGCAGACACAAATATTATGGTAGTATTGGTATTTATTTGGGGGAGGGAAAAGAATTTTGGGATCATTTGTACAGTTTAGAGGAAAGAGGAAGTTTCGATGGGATCAGAGTCAGTGCGGAGTGTAACCTGTCGTCAGAATTAATCTACTCTTAACGAAAGGCTCCATGGTTTAACGTCCCATTCGACAGACGGCGTGCTGCATTCGAAGGGAAATCCACATATTACATCACCGGTATTTGATGCTGTCTTGATATGTCCCTTCGATCCCGGGCCTTCGAGATGGAAGGACAGTCCTCTAGCCACCACACAAGCTCGATCCTCATAGATGCTGGCACAACTTTATCAGATTTTAGCTAATATAATCTAAAATTGCTTTAAACTTGCAGTAGGTAAAATGCCTTTAATTAACCAAACAAATTCGTTCTAGAGTGATAAAATAATGTGCCATATCTGGAATTGCTGCTGCAAACCATTATAACAAGATTAAAAAACACTACAAAAAATTCAAATTCTATAACAAATATTATAATTCTGATTTTATCAAGATTTAGGGAGCTCTACACGCCATAGAGTAATATTACCACTGTTCCACTTAAACTTTAAAAACGTGCAGGCATTTAGTCGTCAGTGGCGGTCAATAACTTCGAGCTCGAAAAAGTGGCTTATAAGCTTAAATGTAAATAAGTGTTTATGCCAAAAAGAAAACTTTTGAATATCAATATTCAATAAATTAACCTCCTTTAGATAGTAAAAGAATAAGATATTTCAATATCGCAACAATAAGCTTTGTAGACAAAAACTAAAAGAACAGAAAAAATAACTTTTTCAGTTTAAGAATACAAAATATCCGTAAAAAGATTATTTTTAAGTATTAGGATTGTAGTCTAATAATCGATATATAGAGATAGGTAACATGCTGATACACTTGTTGGGCAATGGACACAAAACGTACAATCAGGTAGTTTTCATGATAAATTTATGCATGAATGGAGTGCTAACAGCAATCCTACCTTTGATTGCAGGGGCTCCTGGCTGAAAGGCGACGGGATGGGTAATCCTCTTGCTATATCCTCAAAACACCTGTAAAAACCGATAACACTATCAATATGAACATTTAAATAACTAACAAGTCAGCATGGAAAATTATTTGGCCTATTGCGATAATTTCTAATACCTATCACTTTTAATATAATTTTAAGTAGCAAAAGAAAATCACGAATATTTGATATTGTCTTCTTAGTCTCGTATAAACTTTGAGGAAGTTAATGAAAACATTTAGAAAGTACTCCCATACCTTGAATACTCTTCACATATTCTAATTATTAGTTCAAATGCCCAGCTAAATATTTTCGGAAGTGTACCGACTATCACATTTTTCGTAACAAAATGTACGACATAATTTCCAAAAATACATTCTCTACACCTGAATGTCTTTAACAACACAGCCTCATAGATTTGAAAGCAAGGATAATTTCTTCACCTTCATACATCATTAAAATTTAGTTCTTTGCGTAGTTTGGTGACATGTTGCTTTTGTTGTTTTGATAACAGGTGACCATAAATTAATTATACAGAAGGGATGAATTCAAGTTTTCGCGCACAAAGCATCTGCAAATAATTATTTGCGACTTTAATCCTCTAATCCAACACATTTAAGAATTTCCGACGCATATTTTATCAAGGCAAAGCCATGACCATAAATATCTGTCTCGATTAATTTTCTTCATTATAGTTCTCTTCAATTTTCTTTGAGCCATATATTTTTTCCTATTAATTAGGTGTCTACTTCATGAAAAATTTTGCCAACCAGAATCTACGCACAATAGTAGAAAAAGTAAGCCTAAAATATGGAGAACTCTCAAGAACACAATACTTAGCCATGCTTGAGTCCAGCAACACATATTGGAATAATATGTTTTGAAAAAGAAATAGAGGAAGAGAACTAGAAAAATAGCCATCTGTTCGCCAACATAAATGTTCTGGAAATTCAATTACAGAAAACGGTGGCTACTACTTTGCAAAGCAATGAAAATGCAAATGCAATTAAACACATTAAAGGTGAATGAGTCACTCTTCAGATACATGGTTTGGTATGGCCTGCATAAGCAATGCTCGCTGAGTAACGAATAAATGACTTAAAAGAGCAAAAAATACACTGCATACGCGATTACAAATTCGAGACAGCTCCTATTTTCCCACTTAACACACCAAACTATTCCTCGATTCTCATTGTATACAATAACACTTAGATAAGCATGAATTCTACAGGATTTAAACTCATTCAAATCGCTAATTATACATGAATTCGAGATTTCAAAAGAAAAGTTTCTCCTCACTAAGTACTACAGGTAAAATAATATTAATATCAGATTTAGTGAAGACACAAGTCGGGGAATCATTCCAAAAATATGTGGGATGTGACTTAAAATGATGATAGTAATGGCATGCATAAATAAATGTGATTTTCTGTGCTAATTCTTAACACTAAACTTAGATAAATTTTAGGCAACACCGACCATAATAAGTAAGTTTATATTAATCTATATACATATGGAATATTGCTTGAAACCGATTATTAACAATATAAAGCATAACTTATGAATAAAAATATGGCCTCATAATAAAAAATATAATTGGTTTATAACCCAGCAGTAAAGGAAAAAGGAGTATTTATGATATATCTGTGTACTATTGGGCCACCTGAGTCAATTTAATTTTCCAATCACGGCCTAAAACCAATTTCATTCTCTATATAGGGATTTTATCATCATATTATAGATGCATCTTATTTAAAAGCATCAAATCTCTTTCTCCACCCTTGCGTATGAACTACAGCTGGGCTATCATTTGCTGACCTACTCATACTGAACTCCATTGAAGGGGGAATTCGCCATAAGTGCATGAAATGTTTAAAACCGAATCTAACAAAAGAGTGTACTGAAAAATAATCAAAAGGAGTTGCGTCCACATCATTAGACGAAGATGTTTAGCACATGAAAATAAGCAAGAGCAAAAATTCAACAAAAGATGTTTGTAGCCGAAATTTTACCAATCCTGCCACTTTTGAACTAAAATTTTAACGGATCCTACTAGACTTTTCAATGCCTGATTACGAGTCATTAGAATGAAATGACTCTTCAAAAAAGGATTTCTGGCTCCTGAGATTTGATTAAACGCACATACATACACTCATTTGATTAAATGCACATATCAAGGAAATCTCGAAATGACTAAATGCAATAAAATGGATGGGAATTTCCATTTATTCCCCTCAGAGGGAAAAAGAAGGTTTTTTTGAAAGAAAAAATTAATCCAACACGTAAATACATACCTAAGTGAGATGAAGGAAATAGAGAGAGAGAGAGAGAGGTCAATACCCGGGAACACGCGAAGCCGCCAACTAGGGTCGGGATAAAATAACAAGCGAGCGTGTGGCATGGGGTGGGGATAAAAGAGCTTTTTTTGATTGTGATGAACGGGAACGAGGCTGGAAAGGAAACTTGGGAAGGAAGTGAATGTGGGAGAAGGGGAGCGTCGAAGGAAGGAAACGCGTGGAAGGGCATAAAGTATGGGGATTGAACGAAACGAGAGAGGTAGGTGGGGTGAGCGACTGTGAGGGGGAGAGGTTTTCACGAAGAGAACGGGTGGAGGGCGGGAGATTTTCGGGCCGCGGCGTGTATATTCATGGTAGAAAGAGGGAGGTGATAGGGTACAGGTAAGGAAGGCGTTCGCGGCGTCCCTTGGGGTTTCTAAATCTCAAACACAAACCTTCTCGAGATTCAAAAATATTGGGGAATATATGTTTGCATTAGAGGCAACAAAATATCAATACCTCCCACTATCGTTCATCTCATCGACAATTATTTATAGCACTCAACATTGTTTTATAAACTAATGTAGAAGTACCTAAATCCTGACATGTTTGGTGGAGTTGGAGTTCACCAAATTATGACTAAGCCCAACGGAGAGTGTAATTAACAAATCACATTTCACATATATAGCGGGGCAGTTTCCTATTCCACCTGCAGTTTCCAGAAATATATAGTATCCAATTGTTAACACATTTAAACATTTGAGTTTGACTGACCGTGACTTTTGCTCTCTCCCGGATTTGAAGCCACGACCTTCATCATGGGTGTTTTCAAGTCTTGTTTCCGCACTAATAGGAACTTCAGACCGGGAGGTAAGGCATAGTGAGGAGGAAAATCTTCAAATTCCTCTAGAAAGATGTTATAACTTGGAAGACCTCTTTTTCTTAGATACATAATAGGTAGTGTAAATACATCATCAATGGAAAGACACTGTTGATGATTAAAGGCGAAAGCAACGCTATTCCTCCCAAATTCCAACCATAAATTAACCCGACCTCTTTGCTGACGACGATAAAAGAGTTTTTACGGCGTCCCGTTCTCAAAGCGGATTCTTTTAAGGGAACTAGTTGAATCAGTCAAAACATCGACACCAGAGATCCACCGGAGGGTGTTGATTCGAGAGGCAATCACTTAAACCGTAAGGGTAACTCTGTTTGATGATCACTGACGAAAGGTGAAGGGAAGGGTGTGGATTGGAGTTTCCTTTTACCACCCGATCTTAATTTTCCCGGAAACAAAATATAAGGTAGCCAGAGATAAGGTATTTTCACCTCCGTTGGAACTGTGTTACTAATTCATTTAATTAGGGTTAATGAAATAATCGCCATAGTGTATCAAGAGTCTGCCACTCGGATTTATCCTGCGAGTTACATCACTTTAAATTGAATGAGCAATAAAGTCCAAAAAAAACAAATTGCAAAATCTTGGAAAGGATTACTTTAGCATGTGTTCGCCACATGAACTGGTTTATATTTTATAATGCAATGGAAATGAATTCATCAAAACGAGCATTCTTAATTTTCCTGTAGATAAGACAGAAAAGACATGAGAAACACAAGGTAGAAATTTTCTTTACAACGGAAAAAAAGGTGAGGAAAGCTGCAATCGGTTTGGGGAGGAGACGCACAAAAGTAAAATTTGCGAATTAGTTTTTCATCCATTTGCAAAGTAAGGAATAAATCGAGACGAACTTATGAAACGTGAGGAATGAGATTAATAAGAGAAATTACGGAGGTTATACAGCAAAAAATGAGGGTATACTAAAAACAAAAATAAAAACGAAGAGAAGAGATCGAAATCATTAAGCATTGCATTCTTTTCATTCAGTATACAATTATTTTCTTGAAGAAAGATTACTAGATAATTTATAATTTCGCGTTACCCAGAGCACAAGATACTATAAGTACAACTGTAACGGTAATTTCACAGTACTCATGAGTTAAAAGCAAGGCTAGGCGAGAATTACCGGGTTGGTCGTATGAAATACCTATTCTACCTTTCGAACTTGAAGCAAGACTACCTCGACCTTTATCTACCTGGCTTGCAAGGCTGTCAATACTTTTGACGACCTCAAAGGTTTTAACTACGGTCATAGAGCATGAGAGATATATCTTACACCAAGACCTTGAAGTATCTAACACCGAAATGGCCCCAAAAGAAACTCTCTGAAGATTTTACAGTCCCAGACCCTACAAAACTCTTAAGAAGTATCGTAAAGAAACGTATAGCACACCACGCTCGCGCAACTTAGACGTGGAAAAGGCCATCACGAACCTTGTAGCCTTTCGGCCGTGAATGTCGGCTTTCATGTAAGTTAAGACAGCTATGGAATTATGAGCCATTCGCAAATTCTCTCAGTAAACGTAATCACATCGTGCCCACAGTTATTTTCGTCGTTAACTTCTGATTTATTCGATACATTTGCGATCAATGAATTATAATTTTATGCAAAGCAATATAAAACTCAAATGCTTTAAGTTAGATTACAGCTGACTTAGTCATTCTATTTTATACAAATAAATATTCTATCGAATAAAAGCGCACCTTATTCACGTCACCGTCAACAGCAACCTTTATCTTTAAATGCCCTTAAATGTTGACTATTCCAATGGTAAGTTAACGCATTCGCTGGTTTATTAGTGGTTTAGGCATGGGTAGTTGATCGATTACTACCCAAGATTGACAGGATGCCACTATAAGGTTCAAGGTCCCAGTTCAAACTGACCGTGGAGCCGTAATATGATCACCAATATTTAATTCCAACCCACCTTCCATTTAAATTATTCGATAAGTGTGATGGAGGGCTCAAAGGAAAAATTTACGATTACGCCAATGCACTGAAATAACTCTTGAAGGGGGATGGAGAATGCCCTTGGAATGGACATATTTGGGGTCAAAGCGAAATTTACCGACTGATGATGGCGTTGGATACGAAGTGATTACGGAGATGAGAATCAGAAGAGAGGAACTGGAAATAGAGGTTTTAGACCTATAACTGTGTCACAGAGTGTCACTGTGATATCACTCCTACCAGTAGTATTGCCGTAGCTTACTGAAAGAGATGGATATGAAGTGGTAAAGATAGAGAAAGAGAAGTAGGAAGTGAGAGGGAAACTGAGATATGGGGATGAATGGCAGATTTAATCACCTCTCCCCCTATCCCGTGGAAACCGGTTGAAGGTGAGTTTGAAGGACTCGAGTACTCTCCAGTTGCCGTCACTCGTTGCTCCGACGGCGTTAACAAACGGGACGAGGCGTCTGCAACGGGATAGGCAGGTAACCAACCAACCCGCCCACACGAACACGCACACCCACTCAATCCACTCGCAAACGTACGCACGAGTGGCGGGTAGTAACTCACACACGATGCGCGAGAGAAAAGCAATCGAGGTCACGCGGGAGATGACACTTGCGTCACCATATGCAGGGAGATGCTGATTAAGTCGTGTCGTCGGTGGTACACGACGGCGGCCGGGATGGGGGGGTAGCAAAGGAAGGGGGGGGGAGGGTTTGAAGTAGATTGAGAGGGAGAGAGGTCGAGAGTACTTGGAGAGGGGATATTCCGAGCGGAGATGAGTGTGCTCCATTGATTGCCGATAGGGAGGGAGGCGTCTGATTTCAACCGGAGCGCACGACAACGATGTATGACAGGGAGTCAAAAACAGTCCGTCTTGCGTCGAATAAATATGAAGCGCGGCGATACTTTACACGGAACTGAATGTGAATTCAATTACGAGGATGGTTCTTCATCAAGTTCGGTTCCCTGTCAACTGAAGGTCCTCACCTCAACCTCCTCAAACTACAACGCGAGATTTAAAGGTTTCCTTTCTGATCGCGTATTAGAATACAATAGACTTACAACGGGATGTTTTGTGACGGCGCAGGAAGCTGCATCCAACAGATACTTCTATTAGGTAGTAGGTTTCTTCAACAGGTGCTCGCAGATGCTTGAAGTCTGAAGTTATAATTATAATTTAAACGGCTCACATGTGGATCCTGGTCGGTAGCGTGTCGGACGGACAACTAGAACGATTCTTTGAAATGATCAGGCTTAGTATTAAGTTATGCTAGGCAATTTGATATAATAGTTAGTATCAGTTGATAACAGATAACAGTAGCTGCACCTAAAAACTAATTTCATAATTAAAGAACGGACCATGGAAACTATTGTTTCAACTTCTTCCGCGATGTCTTATTATCTGCTCCATCTCAAGGTCTTAAAATACCTATATCACACTCTGCATCTCTCTCCTACAAAGCTTAAAACTTAAAACACTACTTTCTATTTTCTCATACCATATCATCCATATTATGGAATGACAGCACGCTAGATTTCAGATTAACGTCTTCAGAGATGACCTTTCCTTCATTCCTTAATAACCAACTTTGTGTTCTCCAATTAGTACCTATAATTTTTACGCCGTGATAACACTCCAACTGAAATCATTAGTGTGCAATATATCACAAAAATTTCATATTATGTAGGATTACATTAATCAACCATTTCACCTAGTATTAGATAATGATGTATTAGGTATATCATCTCACAAGACTACTCTCAGCAATACCACGATAACTGCTTGCAGAACTAAATATCTTAATAATCGCTGGTGATATAGTAGCACTTTCTAATACAATTTACCATTATCACTTATCACTCGATACCAAGACTTCCTGAGAGCAAGATGAAGTTCATAAAATTGAGTTTTTAATTCGTTGGCCTCGACGGGGAGAGAACGTCCTGGATAATAAACGAAAGATTAACGACTGAGGAAGTTATTACCTGTACGATACCCGCCGTTAAAAGTTACGGAGCGGAAGGAAGGAAGAGATCAGTAGAAGATGCGATCGACGAACTACTTACAAACTTCACCGTGAGTTCCTTCATGCACTTCACTTCCTAGTTCCTTCATTCACTTTGGATTCCATGCTTCTCCGTGAGATGGATTGGAGTTTTGATGTGTTTCCCAGCACCTAGGTTACACGCACATCCACGGGAATAACCGCAATTTACGCTTTCTGCAAAGCCCATTTCCATTCGGGGCAATTTGAAATTCATGACATGATTGCCTACGATAATAACTCAACTCTCCAGTTCATTTGCTACAAGAGAACATAACAGTGCTTTGAGGTCATCAGTTTCCGCCCATTCATCCGTGAATGGACGTTTGAACACGCTTCATGAGACGACAACAATTAGAGAAGAGGACGGAATCTGATTGGCTAATGAGGAGTTTTAAAGAATGATCGCAATGGAATAGAAATAACTAGCGCAATGTAAAACGAATCAACTTGAAGCAAACTGATTTTATCTGAAATAATAACGCTTGGGCTGATCATAGAATTGAAAAATGAAGGCTTCGCATGAATATACAGAGCAAGTAGTTTATGATGTGAAATGAAGAGGTAGCCCGTTAGGAGAATCGAGTGGAGAGCTGTGTCAGAACTTCCGATTTCAGATAATGGTGATGAGGTCTATCGTACGGAAATTTTGATTAACTACTGACGAAAATGGGACGAAGGTATTACTCCATTTTTTTTAACTGCCTTCGGTTCGAGTAAATTCATACCCTTGATTTCAATCCTCCGGGGATTAAAACTAGAGCCTCAAGTCATATTAATATCATGGAGGATTAGATTAAGTTTCATACAAGAAAGTGAGTTTTAACCCAAAGAAATTGAAAGAGCTAAGGAAATTACTTTTAAGTCAATGCGACGCCATACTTATTACTAAGAATTTTCTATTGTATAATAACATTCAGCAAATGCCAATGAAGGAAAACCAACCTCAGCTCATTTTTAATATTTCAGCTTTTTAGGAATACATTTCTGCCATGGGTAAAACATTTTTTGCCATTAAACAGACAGAAGGTATGACATTATCGATATAGTTTAAGGTGATTTCATGATTGACCGACCGTTTAAATTACCTCAGATTATTAAGTACGGTGCGTGACAAAGTGAAAGGTGATTTTTATGGAAGTAAGGTGTAGAACCTATCAAACATGATGTAGATCGCAGTACATTTATACACATTCAATCAAGTATGCAATGGTTGAAAATTTACTGAGTGAAATAAATGGAAGTTTAAGTAAAAATTCACGAACAAAACATCTGAAAACGATAAAACACCGAGGTTTTGGTGGAAAAATAAAATTAATTAACGATAAGAGACGCTAACTCCGTTCACCTCCTCTGACGCTTAGTTATGCTCGAGCAGGAAAAACCTGCGAGATACTGTTTAATTAGGACACTATACCAAGCTCGGTCTTCCTTTCTTTCTTCGGCCTCTTCCCGGGACGCGATTCGCTCTGTTCCAACGTCGTGAGCACAGGATGACGGGAGAGAGATTGGGAAGAGCCGTGCTACTTCAGAACAAGAGGCCGGACAGAGATGCACTCACCGCATGCGGGCTCTTATTCTTTCAGGTTTGGGAGAGGGAAGAGGAAATTAGAGGAACTCGTCGTTCACGGGACGCATAGGAAAACGGTAGGATCTGAGTGTGACGACGGGATAAGGAGGGGAGAGAGGGAGAAGAGAGAAAAAGTCGCCCCGTCCTGCATGCAATCCACTGGACTACTGGGGTAACGGGACGGCCTCAGTATGGGGTCAAGGACTTTCAGGTTAAAATACCTTTTACGTTCTGAGCTCTTGCGGTCCTTCTAATCTCGTGGGAAGCCTAGCCGAAGAACGAGGGTCAGCCTGGTTAATAAAAAAATAAAGCAAGTCCTCCACTCGTACCATTCCTCTTATCGCCTTCCAGCTCCGTCCACCGCGCCTCCTTTCATTCCGATTTCTCGAGGCACGTACCCTGATACGTCCACGTAAAGCGGACCAAACCCCTTCATATCAGCGACTTCCCGTCTTTCTCCCGACAATCCCCTCCCTAGGGCGGAAAAACTCCTTCTTCCCCCTACCCCCTCCACTTCTACCCGAGAGAAGAAAGAAATTTTTTAATTAAATCTTGGAAAAATACGCGTAACTAGTTGCGAAACTTCCTACCCCCCTCCCCTTTTAACCTCCCCCACTCTATCCGACGCTGAAGCTAATGAATACCAAATGGGATCACATTCCACGGCTCCCTTTTTATTTTCCTCCCATCCACTTGTTCTCCCGAGACCCTTGAGATGAAGAAACGAACAAACGATCCGGGTTATTTTTTTTTGGCGAGTTCCTACGCGTAAGTGTGGCGAGGAGGCGCCGCGGCGTGCGCGCCGTGTTCTCACATGCACAACGCACACCCTATTCCCTACCCCTTTTCCCCTCCCCCAGGCCCCCAAGTCAGGAATTAGAACGAGCTCTCGATTTCTTTTTCATCCCCGCTCGCACACTCATGCGAGCGGGCATGCATCTTTTTTACTGCGCCATCCCGTCGTCCTTTCCCCCTCTCCCCTTTCAGCCGCCCCATGAGTAGCAATGAAAAATGACGAGAATCGACGACGAAGAGTCCGTCGAATTCTTTTTTTCTCCTATATGTGCGACTCCACGAGCCGAAATTTATGCATTCCGCCCTCAACGCATTACGAATAAGAATTCTCCGGGAATAAAGCTGGTCCCGGCACAGACCCGAAAATCCCGCTTCAAAAATATTGATTCCAACGGAAAAATATAACAATTCGAGTCCTCGGATCAAAAAGACGACGGTGGGAAAGGAGGAAGAAGAAATGGGATGGGAATGAATAAGTAGGAAAAAATGAAACAAACCGCTACGTCCAGGATTCCGGCTTCAAGACTAACCCATATATATTTTTTATGTAGGTCGAATCTATTTTTTGGGGGGAAGAAACTAAAAAAAAAACTTTTTGAGAAACGGGAGAGAAGAGTCCCACACAAAGGAGGTGTGGTTCACGTAAGTGTCAGTACGAGTGGGCAGAAAATACACATAGAGGCATACGTGCATACACACCTGTCTGTGGATTACGAACGGGGGGATGAGCACCCCTGCATGATGAAGGGTGGAACTTGGAATCCACTTCATCTGACGTTCGAGTCTTCCCGTAGGCTACGAGACGGGAAGAAAAGATGGATTCGGATTCAAACGGCCGACGTCTGGGCAAAATGATGAAGGGAGGGAAATGAAGGGGACAGGAAGGAAAGCGACGCTTTAGGAGGAAAGGACGCGAGAAAAGGGATCACTGAGGGCATATGAAGAAGGGGATGAAAAGAAGGGTACGCCTGAGTACAAAGAACTAGATTTAACGCCAAATAGTTTGGTAAAAAAAAAGATAACTTTCGCGGAGAAATCCGAGAGGCAAGAAGTAGAGGGAGACGAGAGAACTGGGGAGGAAAGAAGAGAACAAAGAAGAAAATGGAATCAGAAAAGAGAGAGGAAGGAGTCATTGAGACAGGAGAAAATTTGGCCGCGGGGTAAAGTGTTGGGAGCAGGTAAATTACGTGAGATAACAAGGGAGATGACGCTGGGGGGGGGGTTGGGTTGACGATTGGGGGTTGAGAGAAAGAGAGCTGTTTTACTAAAGTAAGGGATAGGGAGGGGTAAGAATGTGGGGAGGTAGGAGGTAGAAGTGGATGGTAGAAGTGTTTGGCTCCGAAGATTGAAAGAAGTAAAAAAGTAAAGGGTTACCGTGAGGGTTTGGAAAGAGGAATGGTTTGAGCGGTAAGAAGAGGGATAAAGGGAATTGAATGGGTGTTGTGAGGATGGATATTAGGAATGCCGTACGAGATATAGAGAGTGAGTAATAAGAGGATCAGTGATTGTGTCTTTGTATATAGGATTATATAGCGGAGATAAGACTCGAAAATGGAGAGAGAGGAGTAGATTCCATTTCTCAAAGTGAGGGCAGGGCACACGTTTTCATTACGGTCACCTTGGACTAACATGGGGTGACTCACAGAGGGCAGGTGCTTCAGAAAGAAGTTGCAGGTAAGTTTGGATGGAAGCAGTCGGATCTAATCCCAATGACTGAAGAATCATGTTTAATTTTGAGGCGCGGAATTGAAGAAGATTAGGTATTCACAATTTTTCCGAGAAATCCAAAGGACTGTATGCGATAAGCAGGTCGGGTCGGAGGCCGTTCCTACCTTGGTTAACCGTTAAATATTTACTACTCATGTGGCGTCAATCGTCTCTTAAGCTAAAGATCTTTCTTTAGATCGAGCAGACAGAATGGCAGCATAAGTTACTGGAAAATGAATCCACAGAACGGGTAGTACACTGACGGTAAATTAAAATTCTGTGGTGCAAATGAAACACCTAATAAAACGTTGAATCACCACACAAGGGAATAGAACCAGTAAGAGATATCACTATGATTTGGAAGAAATAAAAATATTGACTGGATAAATGGAAATGCTCAGTGTTAACGTAATTTAAACAAATAATTTTTAGTTATAGTTTTAAACAATAGTTTCCAATCGACCTAACAGGAAGGTATGAAACTATTTTGTTAAAATTCCAGTAAAAGCAACTACATAATTGTATAAGTACTACTATATATTGTTGACGCCATAAGCAACGTAGGTTTCAAATCACTGGCACTTCCGGGAGTATGTAATTTAGTAAAGTGCTGCCCACTGGGTTTGTTGGTGCAAAATATAACAATTCAAGAGTGTTATCTTAATTCCAAAACTAGGATAAATAATTTAAACTGAAAAAGAATGCAATGCAGGTAGATCCGTAATTTTAGAAATATGATTTTAAAAATTCAAACGCAATTGCCAATGCTTCTCAAGCACTAATTACTCATAGAAATTCGGAAGAAAAATCAAGGGTTATCAAGGGTTACCTAGTAAAAGCTAATAACTTATAAGGGCTACTACTTTCTTATTCTTATTCAAGGGATTTAACTTACTTTAAAGGCAAGCTGATAAATTTCACCGATACTTTTTCTATATAAATCATGGAACAGATCCGTAATACTTTCATTTACATTATTATTTCTGCGTAACTTCCAAATTAGCATTATAATCACGTCAGGAAAAAATTACCACCAAGATATATAAATGATGCTAAAATATATGGAGATGATAGCGCTTAAAAGCCTGTTCTTTTCTCGGCATGAACTAAAAGGTGACAAATACAAGGGTACAATAAATTAACCATATTTCTAACTGACGTGATATACACCAAACAAAGTGAGGATTTTCAATTTTAACATTAACGAAGAATGACCACGTAAAACATTTCTGAAATAGCACAGTTACTAAATGTGGATTCAATACTGCATCAAGCATTTTATAAAGATTTTAAATGGGTAAAGCATTGACCATTATTTGGCGTGTTTATTTTCATGTAAAAATACGCCTACATATGAAAAAATCGTTTTGGTCTGCTACAAAAAACTGAAAATTAGAAAATTAGTTAAAAATAATCTGCTAACAATGCGTGGCATTTTAATGGACAGAAAACGTCATAAAAAACCTCATTTAAAATAATAGCATCACAGCACTCTTTAAAAAATTAAAGGATTCAATCAATGAATAGAGGCATGTGCATAAGTAGAATTTTTGGGCATCAAGCATGGTAAAAATTAAATGAGTTAGTATAACTCCACTTTTAGCATAATCTTCATTTAACGTTTTCAACGGCATTTTCTACTCTTCAAGGTCCTTTAAAAAGACACTCACTGAAATCAAGTGGTAAAAATTGAATTAAAATGGGAGTTGTACTAAGTCTTTTAATGCTTACCATTTTTTGCCAATGAAATCAAATGTCGGCAGAATCCAAGAGGGTATGACGGAGAGAGAATCGCCAGCAAGGCAAACATTTTGAGAACAATGTCGAAATACATCCTCCCCTCCCATCCCATGCATTCCTTTGAATTCTCCAGGAGGAAGACGCAGGTAACGTTCACGTTCCCATGACTTCAAGGAGGTCTTTAGGGTGGCATTAATTAAAAATACGAAAAGCCAAGAAATGGGGGAAGTAGGGAAGGAAAAGTAATTTGGATTGGAACGAAGAGAGCAAAGAACGCAACGAAAAAAAGCAGAAACATTTACAAAGGACAAGAAAGGATCGAAAGAGAGGGACTTTGGATTAATAAAACAGAAAAACGGCACGCATAACACCACTAAGCTTGGAGCTACCGCAAAGGAGAGTACCCTTTCCCATTTCTCACCCCTAGCATTCGCTCCCACACACCGTCCCCCAAAATCCCTTCTTTCCGAAACTGGTGCTTCCCCCCAACGTCATCATACGCGTCCTACGGACTCACCCCTTGGAAAATTCCCTTCTATTCCTCCCAGACTCCACCGCCGAATTTCACCCCTCGTCTACATACCACCGTCACCGCGACCACGGACGCTTCATCCCTATTCTGCAGCCACTCTTAAACCCCCGACGCCTGGCGGTGGGCTGGCACGATCCGAACTCCCCTCCCCCCTACTCCCCCGTCTCCCAATCCTACGCAACCTGCCAACCCCTTTTCTACAGCCACCGCGAAATCAATCGCTCCGTGCAAATCCACCACCAAACCCCCACCTCTCATCAACCTCTCTCATCCTCTTCGCTGCCCTTTAAGTCCGAATAATATAAATCAAGACTCCTCCCCTTTCATAACTCGCACGTGTCACCAAGACGGGCTCCCCGCGGGTAAAAAATCTATTAAGTTTTCCGCTCGAATAAGTTCCAGCCCCAGCTCCTTTTTGAGGACCTCTGCTTTAGGAGTTCATTAACTTAGCGAAGCAAACACACAAATGCAATTTTTATTAATTATCACTCATAATATACATAGAATTTGTCTCCTTATCAACTCCAAATCATTAAACTTCAACATTAAGTTTTAAGAATAACAAACCATCAGATGAGCGTCTATGAGTTCTAAGTGCAATAGAAAAAATTGAAACCACCACCAATCAAAAATAATAATATTATGAGCGCATAAAGATGCTATGAGTTCATTGGAAATCCCACGGTCAGAGTTTTCTAATTAAGTAAAGTATCCACACTACCACATAACTGACAATAAGACTCACAGAATATACGATGTACCATGGCAACACTTTGCATTCAGGTGTGGACATTAGTGACAATAACTGACTTCCATTTATCTAATAAATTACAGCAATTTCAGTTGAATAGGATTTGTGATTATTTGACTAAACAACACTATGACGTACACAGAGGTACGTGAATGGAGGAAGGTATGCACGGTAACGTTATAATAGAATAAAGTAAAAATTTAATGGAATCCATTTAATCAGGGCAAAACGCTGGAAGTCTTTTCCCTAAAAAAAATCCTAATTCGACAATTCCTGCATAATACAGGGGGTCTTTGACGATATAGGTCAGTTTGATTGAGGCTCACCAACTTTTTTCTAATTGGAGCCAACTAAGATTCTTTACCTGGCAGCAAAATATGAAAAACTGTTTAAGAAAGATATACGTTCCAATTAATCGAACGTCACACTCTTGCATTTCAATTACCAGGTAATGTCACGAATTTTAATTTTCATAGCCTTATGATTCAAGCATGGCACACGAAACTACATTATATTATTTAATAACAGGTAATTATTAATAAGGCTAGCAAGCAATTTATTTGCGTCCAAGGATTCCTGTTTTCAGTCCTGCTCCCGGAACGGCGAAATTAAGGCTGTTCTATACCAAACCAATATCTCTTGAGTAACCGCCACGGGGGTTAGTTCCGAGAGCCGCCGCTTCAGTTTCAGTGGGATGGGTAACTTTACTGGGAGGAGGGGGTCATCTTTGAGGGGTGTTTGGGGAGTGGCTTATTTATTCAGTCACCAATGAGTGACCACCGGTCGAGATGTTCCTTATCGCTTATTGCGTCACACGTCGTCACTCGATCCCTTGGAGGAAGGCCGAGGGAATCTTTGTTTACGAGTGATTCATTTGTCTTCCTCATCTTAGCTACCCGCTTATCTTTGCTACTCACCTAACACGAACGTAACTTGTCTATAAGTGGGATTTGATTTAGTCCACTCTCGCTACCAGGTAAAATACCCGGGGCTATTTATTTTCAGTACAGAAGTAAAATGCTTCTCGTGACTTTGACCTAATTCCTTTATTGCAAGATTTTTCCAATACGAGTGTAACTCCGTCTAAAGTTTGTCCAGAAATTAAACGGGATCGAGAAAAAACTAAAACACAACGTCATTGTAAGTGCGAACTGGAGCAAAACTTTTTATGGACTACGGTAGATTATATTTATTCGATAGATGAAAAGTCCAAAGAGAGAATCTTAAAAAAGAAAATTGAGCATCAGTAATTCAATGAAATAAAACTGACTGACTGATGGCTCGTCACCCTAGGGTGACTTTATTTCATAGTATGCCAAAAACTGGCTTATTATATGTGTCATTTTAATCCCGGAACCGACTAGGATCTTTAATTATTCATTAAAATATCATTCGGTCTATGGAAACTGTCTATTGGATTGTTTTTATTTAAGGCTGCACATTCCATAGCTGCGTTTTCACTGTTTTCTATCGTTTTGTAGTATTTCGTACTTTGATTTGTTATTATTTTTTCTAGTGGGTCAATTGTAGCTTTTTCGTATATTTTGTCATTTGCGGTCCATTATTTAATTCCATGCATGTTTCTTAGCATCCTTCGGTCCATCGCCTTAATATTGTCTATCTTGTTTCTGTAGAGTTTGCTTCCTTAGCTATTTCTCTCCACCTCTTACAGCAATTTCGCGGCAAGTGATTGGTGCAATCTATTTTAATGACAGGGAGATCAACGCCGTAGGGAGGAAGTTCGGCCAATTTCTTGGTAGCACTGCTGTCGCCATCCCCTACGAATTAAATGGAAATTTTATCGTATTTGCGTGAAGAAAGATAAAACTAATTACACAACACCCATTTATAAGATTCATGACAAGCACATCATATTATATCGCCTATAAGCCGGTGGTACTTCAAATTGTGCATCTCTACTCTTGTTTTAAATCCCTCGACAATTATGTCGGCTTCCATTTCCGTCGAGGACTTGTTCCAATTCTTGAAGCACATATGCTGTTTGGCCTGTGTTTTCATAGTTCTGCATTTCGCACATATACTGCAGTATTTGCAGCTAAATGGTGCATTATTTCCCAGAGCTAACAGAGAAGTGAAACGGTGTCTTATATCAAATATTTTTCTTCTAGAAGGCTCATAAGCTGTCTCCTTCCTTTGTCTCTTCAGTGGTATCACTTTAAGTCAAGCAGGAATTTACGTTTGTAAATTGGCCTTTCAAAAGTTATTGAACCGCAGTGCCCTAAGGACATTTCAGAGGGATGAAATGTCTCCGATATTTTTTTGAAATATACGAGAAAAACTAAACTGCAGTTCTACGAAAATGTTGATTATATTCGTAAGATTCGGATTTTTTTCCAATTCGGACGTAAACGTAAAATACGCTTTCATTTAGCATTACTTACATAAACAAGATTGGTGATTGAAGGAGTCAACCCCCGATACTTTTATCCAATATGTGTTGGAAGCAATTTTTTCCGATCCTAAATAGTACAATAGTTTGCACGAGTAATCCAGTTACTGTATATCCATTCTAATGCATTAAAAAGGAAATATTAAATTTCAGGGTAAATGGTTACTCGGTCGGACCAGGTGACCATTATTCTGCGTTTTACTGTCAGCTTATTGAACACAAGCTCCCCATTTTAGCTATTTTACCTCAATTCACTTTTCTCAATTTACTTTCGAGAACAGGGCCTGGGGCCTCGAATTTCCCAGGCGATACGGAGGGGGACCCGAAACTTTTTCCAAGAAATTTTAACGTTCTGATTTTAACTAGGCATGATAATCCGGATTAAACTGCTTATATTTCATGTGCTAAGTGAAAAGTAACATCGCTGTTTTGTCTTCTCGTCACATTTCCGAAGTACTCTTTTTATAAATCCTAGCTTTCTCTTCGCTCGGCCGCATATTTCCCGGATGTGTCTTCTCCACGATAAATCTTTATTGATTGTTTCACCTAAATACCTTATGGTTTCAACGCTTTCGACCTTCGTGTTATTAATTTTATAGGATCGCTCTATAGAATTATTCCTCCTCCAATCTTGAATTATAACTAAATCCTTGCTTCCTGTCTTCTTCTGATATACCCCTGCGCACTACAGTATCGTCTGCACAAAGTCTAAGCGTAAAACTAACTACGCTACCCTGGGGAACTCCCGATGTGACTTTGATTGTGTCTGACATGATACCATCTATGACAACCCTCTGCTCTCGCCCACTTAAGAATTCTTTTATCCAACACACAACGTCATTATTTAAACCAAAACTCTCTAATTTCAAGATTAATTTATCATGTGGAACTTTATCGAATGCATTTTTAAAATCTTAAATCTATCGCATGAACTTCAGTACTGTTTTCGCCGTTGACTAAAATATCGTGTACAAATAAAGCTTATTGTGTCTCGCAGGATCTACCTTTCCGGAACCCACGTTGTCTGTTTATGAGCTATCCCTGATATCCAAATGCCCCATGATTGTACTGACTACAATGTGCTCAAATACCTTGCAAGAGATTAACGTGAGTGAAATGGGTCTGTAGTTACTAGGTTCTTTCCTATCACCGCTTTCAAAAATAGGTGTAATGTTAGCTACTTTCCAATCCTTGCGTACAGTGCGGTTCTTTAGTGTTTTATTGAATAATATTTATAGATAGGAGGCTATTTCAGAAGCTAATGTTTTATATACCCGGGAAGGAATTTGATCGGGACCTGGTGATTTGTTTTTACTAATGTTTTTTAACTGCTGCTCTATTCCGCGACCTGAAATTTTTAATTCGGGCATTTGCTCACTGAATGTTTTCGGCGGAGGTTCCACTGCGATGTGTGACGATGAGTTGAATACGCTTTGGAAGAAGGCTTTTAAAGTATTGGCATTTTCTAAACCCTCAGGTGACTCTAATTCCTTTATCACTTTTAAGTGTGTGTACCTACTGTGGACCTATTTCCCTGAAGGTCTCTCTCTCACATATGACCAAAACACTTTAGGATTGCTATCTAAATATTCTCCTAACATCTTGCTCTTGAAATGTGATAACGCTTGCCGACATGATTTCCTTGCTAATGATCTCGATTTTTTATAGTTTTGAACTAACTCATTTTTTTCCTATACCGATAGACCCTGTCCTTCATTTTTCATCCCAGCGTGGCATACCCTTCGTCGCTTTAGTGATTTCCTAACCTCCACGTCATACCACCTATGCTCTGTATTATCAATTTACTTGGTATATATTTATTAACTGCTTTACGGGTGACCTCAAGAATTTCTCTCCCCGAATCCTCCTATATCTAATCCTTTGCTTTGTTCGCTAAATACATTAAACGATTCCCTTAGTTCCTCTTTCATACCGTCGTTAATTAACCTTGTCAAATAAGTATACCCTCCTCCTTGGTTTATAATGTTTTTCAACGCCTACATTAAATATCGCATGCACTATTTTATGATCACTAATTCCTGTCTGTAGCTACATTTAGAACTTATTCGGGTTTATTTGTTGCGAATAAGTCTAGTATGTTGTCTCCCCTGGTCTGTTCTTTTACTAGTTGTTTTAAAGTTTCGTCGTACCGATGGACTGAAAAGCAGCCGATGTAACACCCATTTTTAAAAGTGGTGATAGGGAGCAGCCATCTAACTACAGACCTATATCCCTCACATCCATTTCATGCAAGGTCCTGGAACATAATTATTAGTTCAGTCATGGGACAACTATATAGCCAGAATTTATTGTCCGATGTTCAGCATGGGTTCCGGAAGAGCAAATCATGTGAAACTCAACTTGCTCTCTTTTCTCACAGTATTTTAGTTTCTGGCGAAAATTATATTCCAGTGGATGCTATATTTCTCGATTTCAAAAAAGCTTTCGAGAAGGTGTCTCATAGCAAACTAATGTTGAAATTAAAATATTATGGCATAGACAGTAACATTAAATCATGGATAAATGATTTCCTGCATGATCGGGTGCAAAGGGTTGTTTTGGACGGTGTTACCTTACCGGCAATTAAAGTCACTTCGGGTGTCTCATCAGGTAGTGTGATAGGTCCACTCCTGTTCCTCCTGTACATAAATGATATCAATAAGGTTGTCATAAGTAAGCTTCGTCTATTTGCCGATGGCACTGTAGTGTACAGGCAAATTCTATGCCCAAACGATAAAGAATATTTAAATGATGACCTACAAGCAATTGAAGATTGGTGTGATACATGGCACTTAGAATTAAAATTTAATAATTGTCTCTTGATGAATTTTTGGAAAATGAATAGCTCTCCTCTTAGCACTTGGATTGAAGAAGATCGTAGCAGATTGAAATTTAGACATAATCTCTTAAACAAATTCCAAGACCATATTTTCAGTGATGATGTTAAAATTATTTTGTGAACCCCAACTTACTGTGGTAGACTGGACCATAATCACGAAATTAGAGAAAATGATTGCCAAACTGACAGATTCAAAATGCCCTTTTTTCTACGTACATTGAGGGATATGAATAATGGTAAATATATCCAGTACGAGTGTAGCAATGGATAACATTGGTACCTGCATGTTGGTATAAGGACTTATAGCTAACCCAACTAACGGCATGTTTTTGCATGTATGCTTCGCTATTTTTATCTTTTTTTAAATAGCGTAGTTTTGAACAGTACCTATACGAGTACTATTCCTTTCTTTATGCATGATATGTAGTGCATGTTTGGTGAGAATTCACCACTTACCACACACCTTTATGTTGGCTTGCAGAGTATTATGTAGAAGTAGATGTAAAAAATGTGACGTAAAGGTGTTCAACAGTGATTCGCAGAGTTACTTATCCTTACCTCCTGTTATGAAACTACACGTATTCCAGTCTATCGAAGGGAGATTGAAGTCTCCGCCTACTATTATTCCTCTGTATTTGTTCCGAGAAATCAATGTTCCTATCTCTGACTCTAGTTCCATTATAGAATTGTTGTCTGCATCCGGTGGCCTGTAATATGCACCTACATATATCTTTTTTTTGCGTCACTACTTTTAATTTTAACGGAACACCAAATACTTACTACATTTCGCTCTGAAATAAGTTTTCTTCTACTAACATACGGGTCCTTCACAGCTATAAATAATACTCCTCCGTTTCTGCTTACTCTATCCTTTCTGTATACGGTAAAACACTTAGGGAAAACTTCATATCTGATATGTCCTTCGAAAGCCATCTTTCTGTGCGTACGATCATATCAGCATCAGTACTTTTTATGAGGTGGTGAAATTCGGCTACTTTATTTCTTAAACTACGACAATTCACTACTATCACTGAAATTATTTCTCCCAATCTATTTCTCTCCTGGTGCTCTTTTTCAGCTAGTATTTTCCCCGATAATTATTTTAGCGACCCACTATTTAATCTACCAATCTGATATGTATGTATCTGTAGTAATCTGATATATATGCATGATTTGAACTTCTGTTCTGGGGCCGGTTAAATTAACTGCTTCATGACAGGATAAACAGTGAGCTTAACCAGAGAAAACAGATAGGAATGGGCACTGTGAAAGCAAATACCGAGCACTGAAAATGAAGGAAGACATTTTTTTCATGTCGGTACCGACGGGCAAGGCTGAATTGAAGTTAGGCCAAACGTGCCCCCCGAAGCAAATTTCTGGCTACGTGCCTGCCTGCTACTGAAAAAAATATCCCTTGCTGAGCTCGCTCGGTCTGAGGGCTCTGGCTTTCGACAAGGGGCCGGAGGGAGGCGAAGTGGCTCGGACGTGGCCTTGGAATGGTTCGAGAGAGAGAGAGAGAGAGAGAGATAAGGAGCCAGGAGGTGGAGGGTGACGTTAGCGGGAGTGGGGGGGACTTAGAGCAGCGCCACGGAACGAAAGATTTTTAGCACGTAAAATAGTGAAAACATGGTTCGGAAAATAATAAATAGCAACTTTAGTATGCACCTAAGGTCTTTGAGTTTGATATAATAGTAGAAGAGAAGGATGAATCCCAGCGGAGAGTGGAACACATGTTTCCATTACGATTTCAATGTCAAAGGAGAAAAGGCTGAAATCGGGCTATTTTTACGATTTTCAGTGCCTGAAGCTCTTTAATGAGTACTGCTAATGAACATATTGTTCCATAAACCGCACACATTGATCCTTAATCTAACGATCAATGAAAACCGATCAGCTCTGCGACTTATATTAAACTCGTTATCTTCGATTTCGCAAGGGTCTGCAGAGCCGGTTTCTGCAGTGGTATAGAACACCCTTAATCCATCAAACTTTCCGAGATAAATATCATTCATACGAGTTCCTTTCGCCTGAAGGAAATGTATTCCGTTGTGGAGAGAGAATTTGTTTCCATAGTCACCAATTCACTTGGGAGTGGATACCGAGCTGTTATAAGAAAGTAGAAATACAATTGAGAAACTCAGGCTTAGATAAAACGGATTTCACTTCATTTTGAATCCTTCACATGGTATACACCATATGTCATCCAAAAGGCTGGTCGCCTAGATGTGTGGATACATAATTACACGAAATATTTTGTACTTAAAGAATATGATTTTCGCGTTTATATTTTACCTATTAGCATAAAATTGAAGGGGTACAGTTTATTATTGCCTGATATACAAGTTTGCACCACCGAAGAATATTTTTGGGCATAAAATTTAAGGAAAATATTCTACAATACTCGTACATAATACAGCTACCTACGCAAATACTAAGATGTGGGCATTATATGTGGAATTTGTTATTATATTCTCAAAATGAGGAGGTTTTATTATATTTAAAATAATCGCAATCGTAATTCTAGACATAAAATCCATGCCTGAGATGCTGGGGTCTTCGAAACTCGGGTTATCAGGGTGTTTCGTCACCAACCTGACATCCACATAAATCCCTTGGGAGAACTCGTTCTCACCAGTGACAAATTTGCCCTTCTTGGATATGATAATAAAAAAACCTACGTATGATAAAAAAGTTTCCCGCTGTTATATGGCTACCAAATATTTGTACGTAGTTAGATAGTATTCTGCTATTGCATATGCGTGGGAAATTGCTACCCCGAGAGGGCATGTGTGGTGAAAATAAAACATTGAATGATATCTATAAATTATAAAAGTAATAAAATTTAATACGACTTCTACAAATTACTGACGTCGTTTGGAGACATCCAGTTGATACTTCCGTAGCGTTTTGTAAAGCTTCCATCCCATGATCATATCGCTAAAAACTAGTGAAATCTCAAATCGCATTCTACTCAGAGGTTCCCACACACGGTGAAAAGATTTAATTGATATAATTAAAAATTCAATAAGTCGAAGCTTAGGGAGAAATACGGAAGTTTTAGAAAAACTATTTCCACATTAGGGGTTGACAATAATTTCCATTTTTAGTACTTCTGGAGGATGATTATGATAAAATAAAACATATTAATTTCACGTGCGGAGAAAAACAGAAGTAATGTTTCTCAAACCAACAATTTTTTTCACGGATACACCTTTACGTATTGTAGATAATACTTTCTCAACTACACCCTACTCACAATTTCACTCACATGCAGGCATGAATGGCTAATAATAAAACAAAACTACATTAAATGATATAAAATATAATATGTACGCTTTATGAGTGTTTGATATCTCTCGATTACTACGCGTAAACAAAGACAAAATCTAGGGCAAACACTGTCTAAACTGCAACAAAAGTTTTAGCAGCTTGACAGTCTAAACTTGCAATCAAGGCTTTCATCGTTACTTGATCGTGTTTCGAGTAACGAAATGAGTTGTGGGTGCAAGAGCTCATTTAGTGTATAAATAATTTCAACGAACCTATATGCGCTTATATCAGAGATTCCATTGATGAATTTCATTGCAGTATGTTGGTATATAGTATGGTTGTATAGTGTTTGATTGAATAAAACAATTATCGCATCAATAAATTTTGGTTGCGATTGGATGATGAATACGACCAGAGAAGAGAAAATAAGGATGCGGAATAGCTTCATATAACAGGTATTTTGGACAGTGCGAAAATGGAAACACGGGTGAGAAGGGCAAGGAAGGATATAGGGACATTAAATTTCATATTTTCCAGCTCATTTACAGGGTTACAAATTTTTAAAAGCCTCAGGTGACCATAAATAATAACCATACATTACATAAGAATTAACAGATCTTATCACGAAAAAGAGAAGAAAATCAAAGATGTGTTCCCTTCTTTGTCGTGTATGGAAAGACGATATGAATTTTCACGCAATAACCTGTCTTCTATGAAGACAACATGTATCACCTATGGCCCTGACTCGAGATTCCCATTGGAGGGGATCCTTGAAACTATGCCACGAAAGGAGAAGGTAGGTCTTACTTTCACTGAGCAACTGAACTGAGCCGTATTCCCAGTGGATATGCCTTTCCCCTTCACCCCACCTTGAAACCCCGTATTTTCCACCATTCCACCGTAACGCATCCCTCACCTCTCCTCCCGTCAAACCACCTGCAACTCACTTCTCCTTCTTCCCTTCCCTCGAATCCTCGTCTCTTCTAACCTTCCGTCCCACGCGGGAGAGAATGTAAACACATCCATCCTCATCTTGCGAGTGCCGCCTTCACCCTGGAACTCAACGTCTTACTATCCCCCACCCTCCAGCTCACCCAACTCCCCATACTCAACTCTCTCTCTCTCAACCACCCACGAGGATTTGGCTTTTACCCCCTCCCTCTCCAACCCCCTATCCCACATGTCCTTCCCCATCCTCGCGAGAGCGAGACGGCGGCGAGAGGAATGCCTTCAAAGAGCGATTTTGAGAGGGAGAGGTAGCGTTGAGGAGGGGTTGAGGGGTTAGAGAGTGCGTTGCGGGTGTGACTGAGGTTGCGAGTGATACTTCCTCGAGTGTGTGGCGGGTAGGGAATGGCGCGGTAGTGGAAAGAGAGAGTGGGTGAGAGAGGGGATCATAAGGAGGTCCTCAGCGAGTGAGATGGTGGAGCGGAGAAATAAAGGAAGCGGAATGGATGGGTGTATGAACGCAGCAGCTGCGTCATGCCTGCGTGAGCGTGTGCGCGCACAAATAAATGTATACGCGCGTGGATTTGATAGGTGCAAGGGGGAGGAGGGAGGGACATGGGGTGGAGATTATTCCTCGAAACCTTCCCACGCCCCTCCCCCATGGGAAGCCACCCCCTATCATCCATCCATCCACTCCCACGCTTCCCCTTCCTCCTTTCCCCACCCCTCCACATCGTAACTCCTCGTCCGTCCCATCTCGACACCGCCCCATCACGTGAACTCCCATCCCCCCATATCATCCACCACCTCCCTCCCAATGCCCTATTCATTCTCGCCTCAAGCCACCCACCCCTGAACACAAACACATTCACAACCTATTCCCATCCATACTCTGCCACCAGGTTCACATTGCGGTCGGCAGAGAAACAGGAGCTGTGGAAGGACGGAAGAAAATAAGAAATGAAGAGAGAGTGAGAAAAGGGGTTGGGATGAGGTCGGAGGAGGGAGGCAAATAATTAGAGGGGGTTGGAAGGGAATCAGGTAAAAGAGGGAAAGGGATGTAAAAGGGTGGAAAATGAGGACTGGAAAGGGATAGAAAGAATAATGGAGAGAGGTTTAATGAAAAGAACGTAAGTTCGTAAAAGGGAAAATATCAAATCGCGGGTTACGATGTAAGGATGAGAAGAGAAAGAGGGGGAAAAATGGAAGAGGCCGAAGGTTACTTGAATACGTAGAATGACAGAGAGAGAGGGAAAGTTTAAGAGAGAGAAATCGGAATAGGATAGAAGGACAAGGATGGGAGAAAGGGTGAAGTGGAGAATAATTTACGAGGAAAGATGGATGGAGAGTATGAGAAGAGAGAATGAGGGAACAGATGGATGGAGAGGGGATAGGAGGCAGGCGGGGATGGAGGAGAAGGAAGGAGGTGAAGAGAGTTTGAGAGGGAGGTAGGGGGATCGATGGAGGTAGAAGGGATTGGGAAGGGGGGGAGGGAAGGTGAGAGAGAGAGAGAGAGAGAGAAGTGACGAACGGACGGGAGGGAGGCGAGGCAAGAGAGCATAACCCCCGCGGCGTCGACGCAATGCCTGCGGTATCAATCTAGCCTTCCCCATTCGTCACGCGGAATCGGTCGCAGTCGCTTCAAGCCGAACATCGTGGTGGTTCATGGGCTCAGGCTTGGTCAGGGACGCCATAAACCCCCTTTAAATGAGGAGCCGAAGGAAAAAAAAATAGACGGAGAAAATCAGGTATTTTCTCATTCCCTTCCATCTCCATCCTGATCTTGCTGGGCGTGAGAACCGGGACGGAAATTACTTGAGATTTATTCAAAGTATATTCGTAACAAGTTAATAGAGGGAGAGTGATTTAAAATACAAAGAATATTAAAATATAACTCTGACCTAAGGTCAAACCGTCATCAATTATTCATACAGTTCTCGCCTGAGGCTGGCTCATTACGGATCGGAAAATATAATTGGCACGCGATATTCTCGTCGCATTATACCAAATCGATTTTTCATCTAGGTTATTCAGCCGAAACGAAATTCGTAAAAAAAACACAGGAAATGGCATGGAAATAACAGTGACGCTCTCCTGCATTTTATCGTAAAAGGTTACGAAAAGGCCATAAATACGCATTTCACATCTTTACGAAAAGGCACACGTGTTTTCTGAAAAAATAAGGAAAAGAATATAAGGGTTTCCGTTTAAAACTGTACTGTATCAGTAAAACCATTTTTGTAGAGCTACTTTTGCCTAGTGTTCAGCCATCGGTCCATAACTTGGGCCCAGGAACGCATCCTATTTATTGTCTACAACGGAGACTACAATGATGCTTGGAAGGGGATGGATATTTTCACACATAATTTTTCACACATAATTTTCACACACAATGTTTTGTAAGGATATCTATATTTGCGGAAACTGAGAGTCGGAAGGAGAAATGGATGCGATTAAATATCGAACACGGCGCTAGATGAAGAGTAATGAGAAAGGGACAACAAACGAAAAGTTGGATATCTTCCGTGAAGTAATTATACTGTAGTAAAGTGGATGAATAATAGGACCTGGGCCTAGCTTAATTTTTGGTGGGACTGCATGGGATAAAATAAAGAAAAGACAACTGTTATTTATGCATAATTTTGCGAGAAAAATGACTTATTAATAACAAAAATATGGTAAAGACAACTACAGCTTGTATACGGTAAGTAACAGACGGCACAGAAGAGATAAATAATGTTAAATAAAAGTGATAATGAGAGTTGTAAAGAGTAAAATCAATCATACAGTTTCTCTGCTGCAGATGTATGTTTCAAAGAGAACTTCAGAATTATAAATAACGATGCGCCAATTTCAACTGAATAAATAAGGAGAGGGATATCATATATCACAATTAGCACGTGAACAGAAAATTGACGAGTTATGTGCATAATGATACACTGCGAGCGGATGCGGAAATATTGGAAGAGAGAGTAACTGAAGAGAATAAATATAAATAAAAAGAGTTTCAGGGAAGAAAGATAAGGTTTAGACGCAAAACAGAGTCATCAATGAATATCATGAGCCCAAAATGCACAGTAGCAAAAAGCGTGTAGCTATCAATTTTTGGAGGAGGAATAATGCAATAGAGCGATCCTATAAAATTAGTAACACGAAGATCGAGAACGTTGAAACCCTAAGGTATTTAGTTGTAGCAATCACTACAGATTTATCGTGGGGATGACACATCCGGGAAATATGCGGCCGAGCGAAGAGAAAGCTAGGTTTTATAAAAAGAGTACTTGGGAAATGTGATGAGAAGACAAAAGAGCGATGTTACTTTTCACTAGTTAGGCCCCACCTTGAGTATGCAGCCAGTTTATTGGATCCGAATGAATTAGGTTTAATCAGAGTGCGTGACAGTGTGCAGCGTAGAGCAGCTAGGTTCGTTAAAACGTGTTACGATAGGTTGAGTAGTGTTTCAGAATTAATACAAAAAATAGGGTGGGAGTCGGAAAGTCGGAGCGTAGGTTAAGATAGAGATTAAAACTATCAGAGAAATTTCAATCGGATAGCTTTACCGAAGATGTTAGGCACATATTAAAAACACCAACGTATTATGCTAGATTCGACCAGATAAACAAGATTAGAGAGATAGATTGTCGCACTGATAGATTCAAACTGGTATTGTTCCCCCGTAGTATAAGAGAACAGAATAGGCAGCATAGCAAAGGGATAGGCAGGTGAAATATTTTAGAGTAGTCTGTAGTGCATGATGCATGTATTAATTCCTTAAATACTAAAGATACTTACAATCTAGTTGCATGAGACCCTATAGTGGTTGGTTTGCATGTCGGTAGTGCATGCTTGGTGATCTTCACCCCCTACCACACACCCTCGCGGTGGCTTGCAGGGTATCGTGTAGATGTAGATGTAGATAGTGAGTGCTAGGAGGAGAGTTATATTTTTTTCCAAAAATTGATTAATACACATTTTAAAAAAAATTAATTCATACTGCCATTTATCACACTAGTTTTTATTTGATTCTCAGTCAATACCGAAAGGATTTTTATCGCTTGGACTAAACAGTTCCCTGTGCGTCATGGGCAAACCGATGAAGCTTACTTTTTACCACGTTATTGATATCATTTATGTGGAGACTGAACACCGTCCAAAATATCCCTTTACACGTGATCATGTAGAAAATCTCTAAACCATGATATAATATCACTTTCTTATCTACAAGATTTTAATTTCACAAGTAATGCTATGAGATATCATGCCAAAAGCTTTCTTAAAATTGATAAATATAGCATCCACTGGAATAATATTTTCGCCAGAAGCCATAATATCTCGAAAAAAGAGTGCAAATGGTGTTACACAAGTTCTACTCTTCCGAAAGCCTTGCTGATCATCGGTTAGTAAATGTGGCTATCTAGGTGTCACATGACTTAAGTGAAAATGGTATGTTTCAGGATCTAGAATGAAATGGATATGAGGGATATAGGTCGGTAATTAGATGGCTACTCCTTATCGACACTTTCAGATTAGGACATTACATTGCCAGTTTTCCAATCCTTTGGTACGACGTGTTCGGCAAGGGATTAATTAAACATTATTTCCAGGCAGGGAGATATTTCGGAAAGTAACTCTCTGTATGCGCGGAAGGGAATCTGATCAGGGTCAGGGGCCGTATTCTGTAACTTGGGTGATACCCATCACCGGTGATGGGCAACACCAAAATACTTCACCCGCTCTTATCGTTTCCGAATCTGTAACTGAATGGTGAAGTTTCTTCACCCGGGAAATGTGAGTGCTGTGAAAAACTGCGCGGTCTAGTAATTGCAATATAAGATTAGCCAATAAAGAGAGCCAGGTGAATGAAATCACGTCATGGCTGGCAATTAATGCGCAAATTAAATGCTTGTTGTCACGAACAATCATGTTTATGCTTGTAAAGATGGTTTCTCGAATGATGATATGATTGATAATATATAATAAGATATTCTAACAACCTAGCCAAGTGATTATAACAGTTGGATTAATATTACGAAATGGATCATAGATTACCTCTATTTTACTAAATAATAGAAGCAAACTACTCAGCTGGCTATGACAGTCATTTATGTAAGCAACATACAGAGTTCTTCGCCTTTATTTATTACTTTCTCGGCCCGGTTTTTATTTAGGAATGTGTTGCATAGGGATAATGCCGTTTATAGTTCATTTATGTAGCCGGATAAATCGTTACTTCCTATTAATTTGTCTCGGTAATGCTGAAAATGTGCCTGGCACACTTGAGAAAAATGAAACACATTAAACTCTTTACAAACTACAATAGTATAATCGATCAGGTAAAAAATCTTTAGTTTGTAGCAATGTAGCAACTTCTGGACGAAGAGGAATTATTTAAAAAAACAGCAAAGGCTCTCTTGGAGTCTGATGATATTTTTCATGCAATATTTTTTTTCAGCACGTGAACTTATTCCGACGTTCCTAAATTATTAAATACTTACCAAAACTTCATTAGCCAGGTAAGTAGATCTCTGCTATAAAATGATCTTTTCAGAAGAACCTCGAGTCCAAATTAGCTTGAGTAGGGGTCTCCAATGTTTGAACAAATCTTCATGAATATTTTAAAATTCAACATTAGATCGTGGGCGCCCAGTTACACTATATTTTACCCCTTAAGGCGTGATTCATTTAATCTATCAGTTCATGAGATAATGTGTCATCCTTTGGCAATTTCCAACATTTTTACCATCTTTATTAATTCCAGCTTGCTCAAAACGTTTTCCTTTGCCTTCAGATCTATTCATTTTCCCATTCGTTTCCAATCCTTCTTCGCATACCATTTCATTTCATTGCCTTTTCATCATTTCCTCTTTCCTTTCCTTACACGCAAAATTCCTTCATACTAAAATTCAGACCAAATCTTTCCAACGTTCTTTCCAACCCCCTTTTCCCCCTCCGAACTAATGACGACGAATTTCTCCATACGGAGAAATACACAAATACCAAGACTCAGAGAGAGCAAGGCCATTCTGGGAGTATATTGAAGGGTAATGAAAAGGCTGGGGATCGGCGGGTAGAAAGTTAGAGATGGGCAAAGGAATACCTATCGTAAAGGGGAAATATAGCGTTCCAGATGTAGTACGCGTTCAAAGGGAGAGTTAGACTTGCAGCACTATGATGAGGAAGCGGAAGAAAGTTTAAACATAGAATTGGACAGAATGATTGAAAAGAAAAAAGATCCATGACTATCGTTGAATCATTCTCGTACATTGCGTACCTATAAGAGTTAAACAAGATAACCTGTGGAAACTAAACAGTTTGAGCACATAGCAAACATTATTTGAGGAATATTTGAGCAGTATTTTCGTTAGTCAAACACTAATAAATAGTTAATAACGAAAGGAAGTATTAAGTATTATTTCAGACTGAACTCTTAAAATTTTGCGTCTGAAAAAGTTTAGATATTTTAAAAGAGCCTACGGTCTCTCTAAGGCATGAGAATCATGAAATTTGCATTTACAATGTAAAGTCCAGCGAAGAAAAATCATAAGACATTCACAAAGAATGCATTTAAAATCCAATAATATCAGGTGCTTTACACAGCAACATTTTAGGCAGATTTAGAGATCGCATAAATGATCAAGTAGGTACATATTAGTAGTCTACATTGCCCACGACTGGATGAGATTAAAGTAGCAACGGATATCCTTCAGGGAGGTATGCTTGTATCACTTTTACATTGTTTTTGATCAATGTTAAATATTTCATCGTTATTAGGTAGCTACGTCTTTTTACATAGGAGTGTGCAGATAAATTAGTAATGATGATGATATGTGAGTGTAACAATGGATCAAAAAGTTATTCTTTAGTGGTGCATTAACTGCAGCTAGAATTCAGATTGTATACATGCGCGGTATACATAATGAACTCTAAATACCAGAATTTTTCCTCTTATATACTTACGGCAGCACTAAAAAATCAAATATAGAATCACAAAAACAATTCGGTATCACTATCACAAATTATATAAAAAGCAGTAAGGTATCCGGGGTATAACTGGCCTAGTAAACCAGAGATGAAGTTTCCTTAATAGAAGTTCCTGATAATACAGCGATGAGCAAGGGTACGGTGCTTTCCCCATCATGTATCATTTAGAGAAGCTCCTTCACTCGCAATTCCTACAAGGTAGGTTTGAATATGAAGTTGATGCAATGACAGAGAACATCGGTAATATACGTACAAGGCCATCATAATAATTGTTTCTATTCCGGACGAAGAACCGGTGGAGGAATCACTGTCATACTGCAAGCTAAAGTTTAGGATTACATCCTCAAAATAAAATTAACTTTGAATAGTCACACAATGGAATCATAAATAATTTGAGAATTCCAAATTGTTGCAGTCGATGTGAAACAATAGGAATGTTGAAAAGATACAATAGGAGATACTGCATACAAATAGATTCTAAGCACCTTTTTCAAGCAAGTAATAAAAGAATATAATAGGCGCCATAAGGACTGCAGAAGCAATCATAATTCAAGTAGTCTAAAACAATTTATTTTTCAGCGTAATAACACATCTATTCAAAATTTTCCTACTTGTTCACGTTTGGTAGTGAATCTCACACAACCACATACCCTCAAGATGTTTGCACGGTGATCTGGAGATGTAGGTGAGCTCAGCGTATATAACTGTTCTGTGCAATGTTCTTTCTTGGAAGCTATGAACATGTCTCACTCTTAATTCAAAATAGGTAAAAAGAAAACTAAGAAAAGGGACTTAGCGCAGCCACGAAATTGTGTCTGAGATTGGCACTCACATTTCCGACGCCCGCTTGTGGGCATTTAAAGGGGTCGGTAGAGGATGTGTTTCCATACATAATATTTATCTACTGACAGTAATTCTAACATTTTAATCCTCTATGAAAATAGCTTGATTGTGGAAATTAACTGGGCTAGCAAAATCTCGTACTGCTGAATATTAAAAGAAATAATTCTTAATCATTAAATTCTTAAAAAAGCATAATTCTTGAAAGATAACAGCATCAGAACTCCCTAAAAAAAATACTACCGCAAAAAAAATTCCACCTAAAATGTCCCCATATAAACCCTAAGAATGCTATTTTTCCTCATCGAAACCACTAAGATGCCGATGGGAGGAAAATGAAACCGAAGTGGATCTAGGGAGGTATTTCCTCTGGGGATTTGGGTGAAAAATAATGATGAAATAAACCAAACTGTACAGTTGCGAAAGAAATGGGAGTGCGGGGAAAAATCCGGCCAACGTGGGCTCCCAGACAGTGTTAGCCCAAGATGTCACGACCACTGGAGAATAGCTAAAGGAGGAGAGACGGAAACGGCAGAAGACGTTAGGCATGAAATGAGGAAAAGAGGCGCTGGCATTTTCGAGGCGGGATGGGAAAGGGAATACGGGCAGGAGATATGACTTAGAGAAATAACGGACGGTTGGAGGCAGTAAATAAAGGATCGGGATGGAAGAAGGAAAAAAAATTGCGGGCGAGAAAGGAGTGAGATGGGAAACGGGGAGAAGTTGGAAAGGCAGGAGCGCTGGGACGGAGTGTACATATAAAGCAATAAAGATTGAGTACAAGAGAGACGTAGGGAGTAGGAAAGAAGGTAGTTTGAGAGGAGGAAGAGCAAGAGAGAGACAGAGAGAGACATGAGGAGGGAAAGAAAATAAATGTGAACCGGAAAGACGAAATCGGAGAGCGGTAAAATAAGATCAAACCGTGAGATAAGGAGAATAAGGGGCGGGTATTAGGACAGCTATGGGGTCGAGGGGAAGGAAATAGGGTGGAGGGTACAAGTGGAGAGGGTTAACGCTCGAGTCAAAGGAAATAGTTACGAAAAAGTGGGGTACGATATCAAAGCTCGGGAGCTGTTGAAATATATTAGGGATTTGCAAGTTAACGCTTGAAACTAATTAAGGGCAAACTTAAGAAAAAAAAGAGAGCATTCAACCCGACCGTAAAATGCCAATCAGTGAAGGGACTAAAGCGCATGGTCTTCAAGTTAAAAAATACACTGGGATTGCGGAAATAATGTAACACCATCCAACAGCTCCGCCAGGTTAACTGCGGAATTCAATCTTTAAATATGAAATTATTAGATTTCAGGCCGTTTTAGAGTCGTGGTAACAGTAATCAGTTTTGCGCGTTAATAAAATTATACAATTAAGTGTACGTTACCGACAGCACAATCAATATGCGACCTATGGGTGATTCAGAAATAAAATTAATATAAACGCCCATAATAAAGCTTGGAGCATGTCATCGCTGAGGGCATCTAATAGTATCAATCGGTGCTAGTGGTTACACCAGGCAGTCAGCACCGGAAACTTATGGCCAATGGGTTACCAAGTCGCCAGTACACAGCGCCAATAAATTTACTCGACGTCCAGCGTAAAATGTTCACACAGAACAAGAGTGAAGGATCTTGCCACGGAACACATCAGACAGCAGCACGGGACGCATCATGCAAAGAGATCCGAAAATGATTAATGTGAGACCAATACCCTCACGCGAACACGTCACAGATATAACAGCTGCGTAAAAAAGAGAGCGGCACTTAGGCCTGGATAACGAGATATCGCGATGAATTCCGCTACCTTCCATCCACTTCAGGGAAAACTATCACATTCATTCACAATCAATCATATTTGTACGAATCACTCCCCAAAGGAGAGTGGATACCTCTTCTGTCACACTTCCTCAGGTGGAGAGGTAGTATGCACAGGTGGTTCAGATGATGTGTACTAATGACTTCCGTGATATATTTTTACTACATTTGGCTCCAAGGATGCTAAATTACAAACACAGTCCTTAAAAATTTTCAATTTTTTAAATTCCACACCAATCTCTAAAGCATTCCATCTTCTCCGGGAAATTTTTACCGTCACTACTCCTGTATTTATGTGAAACTTGAAACATAAAAAATGAATTCCGAATTTGCGGGACATTGAAATTTCTCATTAACACAATTTAATCGTGCTGAAATATGTGGCAGAATTCCACAGCGTAAGAGAATAACTGTAGAAAAATCTGGTTAAGGCCAATTTTAGGTATTTCTTCAGGGAGCAGACTTTTTGGTCGTTTCAATTTTTTCACACCATTCCATTTGAAGAACATATCACGAAACAAAGGCACCAACGAATAAACTACAGATGGCGTGTCTGAGTTGATGACGCAATAGGTAGGCTCCGATACGGAAGACGATATCGCGGAATGGCGTATACACGTCACGCAAAATATCAGCACCGTCACGTCAAGTGTAACACGAACTATATTACCTGGCGTAACTTCAACAACACGCATGCGGTATATGCAGTCACGCCACGTCCTCCAAAATAAAAAAGAGGATGCCTATTTGGAGTCCATTAGGATGCCTGCAACGCAGGTGCCGAGATTTCAAAACAATTGACATGATAAAGTAAATTCCAACTCGCGCCTCGCTGAGCGGCTTTAATATTACGTTGATATATTTACATCAAATTGAGTGAGACATGAAAACAGGTTATTTATTATTTGTCCTCCAACGCGATGCAGTTTTCAGTAATCCGATTATCTGATACAAAAATTATATTCCGAGCAATACTGAAAGAATAAAGCAATACGGAGTCCACCATATAAATGCTTTCGTGAATCCTTAAATTAAATTGATAGACACATTGCATGGTGGAGGAACAAGAGTTTGGAATCGAGTCAAGGATAGATAAAGCATTGAATTTGCCTACGAGGAAAAAAAATGAAATCTGACCATTTAAATGAAGCAATGGACCGGAGAAAAGACTGATTGCAAAAAAAGGTAAAAAATAAAAGGATCAAATAAAAACGTAATGAAGTTTACCACTCCGTGAGAAGTGCGTGAAGAACAGCATACGGACCGAATAAAAAAAAGATGACACAAAATGGAAATGGGAAGGAAAATCGAGAAGAGAAGAAGGGAGGAATCGGGGGGAGGGTGAGAGGGCGGGTCAAAAAGAGGTCAGAGAGGGTGAGCGCAGGAGTTCAGAAATGGGCAGGGGGGAGATGGGAAGATTACGAGGGTCAGAAAATGGAAGCGAATGGATGAGATAAAGTTTTAAGGGTAGGTGTCGCGGAGAGGGAAGAAGGTTCGAGGGGAGCTATGGACAGGAAGAATCGGAAGGAACGGGCTCCGGGGAGTGGGGAGAAAGGAAGGAACGAGGTTCTTCCACCAGTGAATGCGAGAGATAGAGAGAGAGGAGGAGAAAGAGGGAGAAAGAGAGAGATAACAGAGAAGGTGGGAAGATCGGGGGCGGGAACAGTGCGAGGGAATTTTCACTTGCGCATGGAGGCCATATCGAAGGGATCGATAGAAAGGGAAAGCCCGTAATTCCCTCTCCCCCCCCCTCCACCGGCACGCACCCCCACCGCCACAGTCCCACCTCCCCATTTGACGGGCAATGGTCAAAAGGGGTGAGAACGCATTCCAAACCTGGGTGGTAGGGAGGTGGGGAGGACTCCGGCCATTTTATAGCCTTTTATTGGAGGAGAGGTTATAAAGCGTTTCGCGCTTTGGAATTCCGGGCAGGAATTCAGAATGATAAAAGTGTATCTGGCAATATAATCTAGGGGATCTGGAGGAGTGAAGGGGAGAGGCTCTTTTCCTCGGCAACCTTATTCAGGAGATGAGGAGAGGACCTTCCTCTCGCATTTCTGCCAAAATAAGTCGCGCTTTGGCTAAATGCTCAGGAGAGGCGCAGCGTTTTATTTTCCCAATATCAGTAAGACGGTATCACTTTAGCGTCAAGTGAAATATGTCACTGTATCATTCCGCAGAAACAACCGGAGAAGAAGAAAGTATTGCACGCACTCGAAACGAAAAACCCCCATATTTTCTCACAGTAGTGGAGCCTTTTGAAGATGTTGTGAAGGAGGCATTTACGTATTTTCCAACGCAAGATTCAAGTGTTGTGGAGGGTAAAAATGACGCTCTTCAGCAACATCTTATCACTTATTTAGTACCGCACTTGCTGCAACGCAATCACACGACTAAGGTTTTTCAAAAACGGAGATGGACAAATCGACGTCTGCTACTTAGGTTATTTCTTGATATTACTTTCATCCATTATGGCGCTTGTAAGTCAAATGCTGAAGCACCCAGAAAGCATGTATAAGTAAGGAAAGCAACCACCAAAGTAAATACCAGACTATAAGCTATGATGATTAGCGGAAGAATATTATGTATCTCCGAAAAAATATAACTTACTCCAAAACAGAAATGGCACCCTGTAAGAACCATTAAAAGTGAACACTTAATTTTGTTATCAATTATATTGGTGCAAAATAAGCTGGTCACGATCTAATACCTAAATATAGCTTCTCTATAAATATAAGATCCATTTCCCAAAAAACGTATCAGATTTCCCAATCTCCAATTTCCTCGGCATTCATACCCCGCCAACTATTTCAGGCTAAGTTATAAATGCGAGTAAGCGAGAAATGCACAATGCGAGGACTTTACACAAGAAAAATCGTAAAAATTTCCTTCTCACCGGTCAAATATCCCCACTCTGTCATTTTATATTTGAATTAGCCAGTATCAAAAATAGAGGAAAAAATTTAATGGGTTTAACTTCGTTATCGAGGTGTGATGAACCGACTACAGGTTCAAATCCCACTACCATCTGAAGCCTTACCCCCGGATTTCTTTCCTACACCTACTCGCATTAAAACGAGGATTTTCCGGATTCCGGGCACACAGCCAATTAGGAACCTGGGATCGTCGGCACGCCGACCTTTCTCGTCCAATCACGCGTGAAATCCTTTTCGAAGGAAGGAAAAAATCGGGATTTAATTGAAAAAAAGAGGAGGTACACAGGAACGCTGAAATGGAGAGGGCCGGACGAGAAACAGAATCATGCGGTTGAAGAGATCAGAGAGGATGAGGAAGGCAGTAATAGCGAGAGAAAGTCACGAGAGCAAAAGGGTCAGAGAGTCATGGAGTGACAGCAGAAGAGAGAGGGAGAAAGTGAGACTCCCCCAGGTTGGCGGAGGTGTATAATTCTTGGTTCGGGAGAATTAGGCTGTGGCATTTACCTTATTACTCGCACGTCCTCTATCACGCGGGAGGGGATAAATCCAGAAACGTCAAGCCGTTTGCAGGCTCAAACTCCCTCGACCCTTGCACGGTGGTGGATCTATCGCCCGATACAGTAACACCAACCCCTTCTGCAATCCCCTCCCCTAATTCCCTCCTTCGCACGCAGCACTCGGATAGCCCACACACATACACCCTCCTTCGGTCCTCTCCAGCTAAAATTCAAACCCAACCCCTTTGGTCGGTGCCTAGAGAGAGAGAGAAAACGAAGGAAGGAGACAGAGAGAGACAAAACAGTCCTCACAACAGTCATTACAGGCACGCATCCATTTGTCAATTGAGAGAGACTGCTAACTAAATCACTGTCAAACCTGAAGGGGTGGGTTTTGCCCGCTTCGCCGGGTCCCTGGAGAGGAACGTACTCGCACTGGGGAGAGACAGAGGGTTGGAGGGAGGGGGGACGTGGGACGGAGAAGAGGGAGTTAGATGGGCCCATGGACGCCCTTGAGGAATGAATAGAGGGTGAGAAATTGGCGGAGAGAGGGCTCCCTGCGCGGGCGGGTGAATTGGGTCGGTGGAAGGGTGTGACGGGAAGATCGGGAGGGAGAGAGCTCAGCTATGACAAACATAACGGGTGGGAGGTGGGGATTCAAACCCTCCCCCTAGAGAGAAATGAAACGCGTAGGGCTCACACTATGGTTCCGCGGGGGGTGGGGAAAGAAGCGACGGAGGCACAAGGGGTTGCCTCTCAGTAGTTTAGGGCGAAAACGCTGCCGCAAGGCTAGGGGGGTGACGGGGGTGTAGTGGGGGGAGGGGGGGATCTCGATGATGAGGCAGTGCGGGGAGGGGTAACTGTCAAGCTTTTGAATATCACGCAACGACCCGCTAAGTGATTCGGATGGGTTTGAGGATGGGGTGGGAACGAGTTGATATATTTGGTTTCCATATTAAATTTTCACTTTATGCGGGATTTATTGGATCGGATGAACGAGCGCGTTTGTGGGGTGTGCGGGAGATGGGAAGGCAGTAGAAGGGACGAGACGGACAGAAGGCGGTTTGTTTATCATTCCCTATTCTCCATACTCCCTTTCCAAAGCGATGAGACATTATTGGAAAGGACGAAATTGAAAAAGATGAAAAAGTTCGCTCTTCATTTTTTCACGCGGGCGCGTTGGACAGGGTTGCGTCGGGGACTGTTTCAAGAGAGTGGAGACTGGATAAATAGATGCGCAGGGGAAATAAAAAGGCACCGACAGAGAAGCGACGGGGCAGTGAAGACGGGTTAAGGGGAAGAACCCGTGGATATATGTGAACTCGAGAATCGAAAAGTGATTTAACTGAATGAGTTCCCCCAGAATTAGATTAAGGAGAAACCGCGTCAATTAGAAAATGTAACGGATACGGATTTAACATAACAGGTTTAACATGAGACGGGTAAGATCATCGGGTTCAAAAAGGACAATGCTCTCTAAGATTCACGCTTATATAAATGTCATTTAAAGCCCGTGCCACGTAATAAGTGATGCTCTGATATTGCTTCGCCTAGGAGTACAGGCAGAGAATAAAGTAATACTGTTATGTACAGGTAGTAGATTCAGTAGGACACAAGTCTCAGGTAAAACTTTGTGGAAGTTATTCATAGTAGGAGATCAGAATCAGGTGCCACCTGATGATGTAGCCTTTGCTACGAAACCATGGTCGTGCCAAATAAACGAGTATATGGAAACAGCAGTGATGATACCTTTTCTCCTACTAACCTCTGTAGGAAGGAACAATGAAGTGAAATGAATAATGACTATAAAAGAGTTTTTTCAGGGGGGGGGGGGGGTAAATGTGGCCAAATAGAAAATTTTCCAAATCCTAAGTGAATGTTAAATGAGTAATCAATGGAATTTACCAACTGAATTTTCTTCATTTTATTCATAAATGAGTTCGTTGTACCGACAATTCGTTGAGGTTCGTTGTTCATAATATTGAAACTTAAAAAAACAAACACCACCTTATTCCCATTTGAACGGATTATCGGAATAACGGAATTGAGCGGATAAAATTTGGAAGCTTCGAATCTTTATGAGTTATTCATTACATGAAATACGAGGAAATCGAAGGGAACACCTTCAACAGATATTAGAGTCGGATTTAGTACGATATTAGCCGCTCCTATATGAGGAAAGATTGTTTCAAAGTAAACAATTCGAGTGATAAAAAATGCACGCGGTTCAGGCTATTTTTGACTAAATTGCAAATAACTTTTTATCCAACGCATCCTGAATGTCTAGAAATTTTTGGTAATGTTTTTGAAAACACATTAATGACAAAGAAACATAATTTGTTGGTTACACCGGCGACTTAATGACAGGTGTGATTTAATTTACGGTTTTGAAATTGAAAGCAATAGTAATCTGCAGCAGCATTTCGTTACTAAATTCGTTTTTTTCAACTTTAAACCTACCTCGCACATATTTATTAAACATTCAATATCACTAAAGTATGTATTTTGCTTTATACCAGCTTGCATGCTTAGGTATTATGAAGGCACATGACTGATATAAGCTCAGTAGGCAGAGAACGCGACTCCACAGATTTGAACATTTGAAGGGTAATATTTTTAATTTTCTATCTCAATTCTTAACCATCAGTGTTGTACAAATAAGACTGGCTTTCGATTCGAGTAAAATATGAAATGCCCTGAACTGAGTCAGAGAATCGATTTAAAACTGATGGATGCCACTGTTTCTGCATATTTTTAGTCCATGCGGCCACTCAGACGGCACGCAATCGCGCACCCAGATACATAGTGACCTACATTTTCTCAATTTTAAAGCATTTGTAACTCCAAAAGCATTTGTAACGTAGATTTAGACCATGGGATAGAATATCCTGGTAAATTCTAACCAATGCACTGCCTTTCCATGACGTATTTTTATATCAGTAGCAGGATAACATTTTGATGCGATCGAGGAGTTTAATTCCTTCCTTAAACGTAATACAAGTAACACCAGCACACACGGTATTTACCACGAATTCGCAATAACACAATATCCGCATGCATTAATGCATTCGGCACGTTCTACTTCAAAAAGTGCAACGCTCAGAGCCCGTCCAAGTGGGATAACCTGAGAGAATTCCTAAAATATTCCAAATATCTTCCCGAGAATTGTTTTGATTGTATCGTCCAGGCATGAAATGCTCTCGGGCAGCTTCTCCTTTTTTATCGCCGTGTATCCTAGCATGAATTGACGGTGGGAAGGCAATGATTCAATACACCAATTTATATCCACAAATAACTGCTATGATATACGAGGTAATACAACACTACTGATCCAGAGATAAAATATTTGCTTTGTAGAAGGTACTGGGTTCCAAAAAAAAAGAACACAATAATATTATTCGCTTGCTCAAATCCTAGCCCTCAATTTTGCGTTTGGGAGCGGGGTGAGACCTACTCCAAAAACAACAATACTCTGTTAATTGGCTGCTGCCGTGGTTGCTTTCCTAAAATTCTCCTAACAGCTTCCCTGTTTGGACGGCATGTGCTGCCCATCAATAAATCGAATAATATAGAGCAGCTCTACTTTTTCGCTGATCCTATCGCGTGGCAATGACTGACGGAGGCGAGCCGAAATTTGAATGAACTGGCATACATCCACAAAATAATGTTTCGATATTTTGATAAGAACATACTACTGCAACCTGGATAAAATATTACGACTGCAGTCGTAGTCCCGCATTCTCGAGAAAAAAACACGGCATATAATAGAATGATATTTAATCCAAATTTTACCCTGTATGATGCACCTGGGATTCGGTAAACAGTAGCTGCAGTATCTAGCTAGTAATTTAAATTGATGAATCGATATTAATACTTTATAGGTATGTGCCTTCATTCATCAAATTACTTATCTTACTTACACAAAAAGAAAATATTAAAAGTTTCCGAGCCCAATATATAAACACGGGTACACTGTACAAATCTAAACAAATATTTTTACAAGGGTTCAGGTTATTTACTCTGCGGATGAGTGTAAGCTAAAAATATAACAATAAAACTGCCAGTAGGTAACAATACGGTTTGTAGTGTGAAACAATCAAATGAATTACGTGTTTTACCCCCACGACTGGGTGATACTTTTCCAATTGATTTGGCAATTATACGTTTCTTTTCCCAATTTGCTACGAACGCGACTCTGTAATAATTAACTTTTCCATTCGTTTAGATTTAGTGCCTGTAGAGCACCGAAAATTACTGAAAGCGGTCATCGGTATTTTACAGCCTTACACTATTCAATCCACATCCGCCCGATATTTAAATTCATACAGGAGCTTGTGTTTAGGCACGTAGTCTGCGCGTGTCATGGACAGTGCAATGGATAGAATTATGATCCGCTGAGCAATAGGCTACAATACACTAAGCATTCAACAGAGTCGGAAGTCCACAAAGAAGGGGACGTCCAATTTCGAGCCGAGTCGCAAGCATTTTAAGCACTCATGATACATTCCACGGACGAATATTCACGCATAGTTGTTATTCTATATCGTATATAGGATATATAGGATGCAAGAAAATGACAGTAATTCGTACAAAGAAACCTCAGCGAATCGATAGAAAAACACAATGAAACGAACTGGCCCTCTGTCACCCAATATTATGGCATATTATATCACACACAAATTTCTGCTTATTCGTATAGCAAAACACTCATTTGTTTACTGTTTCACGGTGCCTACATTTTACTCATCTTCTTCCCAAGCGTTTCACGCTAGGAAAGTAATGATCAGCTGCTGAATTTTTTAAGTATAGCTACGCATTTTGAGCGTGTGTTTTCCGGAAGTTCCGTGGCATCGAGGTTTTAAAAGTTAAATAAATGTAATGCATTAGAAGCCTGTCATGGAGTTATGACCGTTACTTCAGTTCCATTATTTATAGGAATACGAAGAAGCACGGTTTCAGAGATAAAAACGAAACTAGAGAAGCCTTACAAGCATATGACTCTAATAAAAATATTTTTGCCGTGGTTGAATATACTATAGGAGGCTTTGCGTGCAGAATTTCGTAGTTTTCTTGAATTCCTATAGGGGAACTCTTTTAAGGCAGTACACCCTTACGACCTCCATCATTACTGCCAAGAAACATTTACGGAACATCACTAGAATGACAGGAAACGCCATGAATGGTTCATATGAAAGCATATTATAAAACATAGATACGAATAATAAAAATTTTCAAATAAGATTTGCAAAAAAATAAGAGGAAAAACATATATTCAATGCTATTGAATACAACTTTTCACAAACAACCTGAACTTCCAAAGTGCGGTACCATAATTTAATCATAGGTTAGATTCCAGTCTATGGCAAAAAATGCATTTTTTTGAAGTTAATGAGAGATCTTATCAAGTTCAATTATTCTAAAGAAAACCAAGGGTGGCATTATAAAATATTGTGTGCGCATGATATGCCGTTAACGGTATAACAATGCCGGCAAAAAAAGATTAAAAGAAAGATGTGTCAATTACAGGTTGAAGAGTGGAAACAGGGAATAAGGAAAATGAACACTAAAGTGGCAAGAGCCACAAAATCAGGAGCCGTTACTAGAAAAAAAAATGTTACAGACTTATAATAGACTACGCACCTACCATGCAAAAATCCAATGAAAAAAGCAATTTGCATCAATTTCACTAACACGAAGGAAAAAAAGTTAAGTTCAGCGAAATTAAGAGATACTTTTCCCCTTTAGTGATCTAAAAAAACAAAAAATAACGTATAAAAAGAAGAGGATTCGCGTTACAGTACATCTACATCTACATAAGACCCTGCAAGCCACCACGAGGGTGTGTGGCAGGGGGTGATTTCTCACCAAACATGCACTACATATCATGCATTAAAAAGGAATAGTATTAATATAGTAGTCAGAACAACACTATTCAAAGAAAAGATACAAATTGATAAGCAAACATGCAAAAACATTCTGTTAGTAGGGTTAGCTTTAAGTACTCATACCAACATGCAGCTACCAATGCTATTCATTGCTACTCTCCGATAGGACATATTTACCGTTATTCGTATCTCTAATTGTTCGAGGGAAAAAGGACATTTTGAATCTATCAGTTCGGCAATCAATTTCTCTAATTTTATGAATATGGTCCAGTCTGCCATAGTAAGTTGGGGTTCGTAAAATATTTTTAACTTCATCACTGAAAATAATGCCTTGGAATTTGTTTAAGATATTAAGTCTAAATTTCAACCTGCCCAACAGTATTTCCCAACAGTAGGCACCGTTGGGAAAAACTAACAAAACAAGAGCACGGGTCATAGGTTAAGAAAGTGATGTTAAATGAATAAAGCAACACTGTTTCGGAGGTTTGGCCCCAGGCCGAGGGATAGAGAAAAGAAAGTTGATTGCAGTTCGCAAGCACCCAAGCCCGCCCACTGGGAAACTGCTTTTGTCCGGGACGGTTACGAACGGATATGGACGGGAGGAGGCAGTGTAGCATGATTCAAGGGGGGAGTTTGGGTGGATAAAGTTGAAGGGTGAAAAGGGTTGAGAGGTCTAATGGAACGGAAGGGATAAGCGGCAAACATTAAGGCGGGCACCAAAGGAGAGGAGGGAGAAAAGGGGTCTGAGTTGGGGTTGTTGCGTACAGGCAAGAATACGTCAGGGGGCGCGCAAACGGAGAGGAGAAAACATATTGGCATACACGCCCATGTCGGGGGTTTGGGGAAGGAGAGGGCCCGGAGGGGGAAGGAGAGGGTGCGAGGGGAGTTGAAAGTGAAGGTTGAAGGGAGGAAGAGAAAAGAGGAGGGACGAAGGGGGTTTCAGGGATAGACAGAGGAGGGGGGAGGAAAGACCGGACAAAACCAAAAGTGGGGCTCGTATGCTACGGGCGGAATGCAAAATGTAATTACCGAAGAGGGAAGGTAAAGCCGCATTAATTTTAAGCAGGATGGGGTCCTGTCGCTGAGCAAATATGAAGAATGGCCCCTTGGGGGCATTGGGGAGGGGAATGGTGAGTGGCGCGCGCCTGGGCCAGCGTGTGAGCGTATGGAAGAGACAGAGAGAAAAAGAGAAGGGTTGGGGGTTGAATTGACGTTGCGCGGAAACGTCTAAAAAAAAAAAATTAGGTGCGACAAAGAGGGACAGAAAACATGAGAGGAGGGTCAAGTGATGGTGATGCGAAGACCACCAATGAAATTTACAGAAAAAATATTACGACGAAAAAGAAAAACAAGGAATAAAGATAATGACTTTGAGCATTCATTTAGAACGAATAATAATTAAGATCTCCCACTCCTTGTACATTTTTTACTAGCTTGTAACGTCCCGCGCGCCACTTAAATGGTTATGGGGGCAATAGTAACAAATACTCGGGAGGCGCGCATGCTATAAGCACGGGTGACGACGTCATTTCCATCGACACGCACGTGAATGTCCATGCATTATGGAGGACGCGTGAACGGCTCCGAATTAAGCGGGCAGCAGTTAATAGTTTGCGTTCAGAATTCGGGAGCCGAAGTGCCTTCACGTGAGAGTTTTCGCATTTTGATCGAGTGGCGAACGCGAGGAGAAGTGGTAGCTAGCAGAAGTGCGCCACCAGGAAAAACGAAATATATGATCACCGTTGAAAAGTTACGTGATGTTCCTCTACGGTGAGGCGATGTTAAATATTTCAGCACTCGCGAGCCCGCTTTAAATTTTACACGCAGTTCACTCGACTCTTAAGAAATGGGATACGGCATGCATTTGAATGCAAAGGCCCACCACAAACTGAACTGACTATGAATAAATAATGTAGAAAAGGATTCTTTCCAACACCGAATCACCTACCACCATAAAAAGCAAAGAAGGATCCTAAATACGATTCATGACGCCATCACTTAAGAGTAATACTATGCAAAGCATGTACAATCCTCTGGTATCTCTAGTTGGTACATATTGACAGCCATTTTTCACCAGCACCCTACAGAGTATTGGTTAAGTAGGATATTGAGAACCAAGAACAAAAATTCAATAATCACCCTAAGATGATTTCAGCTGAGAATTCTTTATCATTTCAATCAACAGTAAATGGTTGGTAAAAAAAAACGAAAACATCTTTCAGTACATGAAATTTCACGATTTGCTAGTTTTATAGGCCTTTTATTCTAAAAATTAGATGGAAAAAATCGTTATAAAACTAACAATGATATACTGAGCGTTTGATGAAATAAATCTATCCGGAGGTGGCATATTAATTCCGAATAAATATGTTGAATGATATATAAATATATTTAGATAAATATCTTTCTAACCAGTGATAACTTCATTATTATGTAGGTACTAACCATCTAGTTTCACGTGACCCTAATATCTCCATAGAATTGTAGCTTTTCGCTGCTTATTAGTAGTGCATGCTTGGTGATATTCACCCACTGCCATACCCCCTCGCAGTAGCTCGCAGGGTATTGCGTAGATGTATTTACCTACAAGCTTCTAATGTTGAAAATTCAGTTTTATTCCGAATGAATACAATTACGTTCAATAATAGTCTACCACTTCATCAAAGAGCGTTCGATGAACCAATAATGTACACCTTGTCTCTATTAAGCCAAATCCACCAGAGAAATGGAGGATTCTATCATGCTATCACACTAGTCTCGTTGTAGAAGCGTCACTCGCTCTTTGGACGAGGGCGAGGAATTAATGAAAATTTAAAGTGCATCATTTTTTTCTTTTGTCTCAGAAGCGATGGAAGTGAGTTCGCGAGCTTTTCGTAATGCAAAAGGGGAAAATTATCGACATCCAGTATTTATGCGACGCGAAATCTCATTTGCCAGGTGCCCAGGAAGTGGAGCGCACACAATTTTCTGCGGTTATTAAAGCATTAAACGCGTTAGCGCAATGGAAACGTCTAGAGCGCTCGGTGACACTGTTGACTCCATCTCCGTGGGGACTGAATGGTACGGAGACCCGAGTGCCATGCCATAATGAGAGAAGTTGGCAAGGCCCTCTCGCGAAAGCGGAGTCGGGGAATGATGACATAAGGAGCGGAAGGTAAGAGGAGATGTGGGAAGGGGGCAGGAAGTGAGAGAGGCATTTCTCCAGGTGGAACGAGTGCGATATGCAGATGGGGGAGGGAGGAAGACAGGCTTAGTGGGCGGCTGGGGGTGGAGGACTTTGGGTACGAAGACTAGCGAACGTGAGGAACTCAACGATAGTAAAAAGATCCAGCTTTTCCACCTTTCATTTTATTTTTAGGTCGTCGACCTTCGATTCTAGCGATCAATGCGAGGATGAGAGACGACATAATTGGAGGAAAGTTAAAGTCATCATACACAGATATAACCAGGAAGCGTGGCTCTCTCCTCCATCCAAAGGAACGCTGACATTTTCCTCAATCATACCAGTCGTCACTCTGATCATTGTGGACTTTCATTCGATGCTCAGATTAAGTGATGACTTGATTTCAATAAAAAAGCATCCAACATCATGGGCCATTAAATGATTTGTGTGTGGAAGTGTGGAATTACAAAGTTAATTTCATTTAAAGATACTCTACACAAGAAGGCTTGCTAGAGATATTTAAGAGTTCATTGTAGTAGGGCTAATAAATGTCTCATGCCTAACAGAGTAAGAAAAATATAAGATTGCATACAATTAGGAAATGGCTAAATGAAAAAAATGGAGAAATTTTAAAATGGGAGGAACGATTTATATTTCTAAAGTATCAGTATATTTAAATGGAGAGTTCATTAAAATATAAATATGGAACTCTAGTACAGAAGTAAATGATCATTTAAAGTGCCGGGAATTAGTATTGATATAACGCAGAACATGGTTCTCCATAAACACATAGAAGTGTTACAGATTTAGGACAGGGTATTGCATAGAAAAAAGTAGGATTGAGACGCCAGGTATAATGATGACGAGCTAAAAAGATTATTGCACAGAAGAAAAGGACACGCAGATGAAAGTCACTCTTTAAAACGCGGGAACCAGAAAAATTACGATGCAATATTTGCTGCTATACAGGAAATAGTCCACCTTTAATCTAAGTCGGAATATTTTCCACTCTTAACGTCTTTCCCTTGTGGACAGCTGAGTTTTGGTTTACCATAAAAACCCACTAAAACTGAAAACCGAATCATGAAAATAAGTCGAACAACGCGAATTTAATGACATCCTGACGTGAGAGAGGACGCAGTTTTGTCTGCTGATGAGCGGTAAATCTTTCACAATGTCCGGTAGCTTCCAAAAAAAACAACGCTATTACAAGTATATTTTGTTCTAACCGAATCTTTGGACTGTAAAATGTGATGCTTGGGATTGAGAACAAAGGATGGTAAATGTTCTTAAAGAAGCCACACGATAGATTATACGCAGATGCGTGAAAAAATAAGTTGGTATAATTACTTCATTCTCTCTAATATCAAATTCTATCCCATACATTCATCAGAGACTCCATTTAGAAGCCAATGCAAGCAAACAGGTCGTGCGGTGAAGATTCGGAATTGAGTCTCTGAAAACCGAGCAACAGTAATGTGTGCCGGCCTGCAGTATATTCCCCGCTTGATCGGGGGGTGACCGGCCATTAGCGGCAAATTGCGTGGCCATAGAACCCATCCCCGTTTATAACGCTGCAAATCACGTTCAGTCCTTCCCTTCCACCAAACATGCTTTATTCCTGAGCACCCTTCGGCAAGCCTCGGACTCTCCATAACTCTACCAACCACCCTTCCCGGATGCTAAGAATTTTTTCCGAAATTCCTCTCCTCCACCACTCCAACTCAAACATCGGGGCCTATCTTCCTGGCATTGCTCACCGACTTACTCCACTGAGTATCTCAAAACCAGCCACTCAGACACAACTATCTTCAACAAAGCCTAACTTTCTACATTGGTCCAAGTTTCTGTGCGCAGCCTAGACCCCCTTCAACTCACTATCGAGTGCAAATATTCCTACAGGGATTCAGGCACATTTAAAACAAATAATGGTAAAGAATCGACTTCATGGATTCAAAAACCCAACTTCACATCCTTTCGGCCACATGAACAAATCAATGTGCCGTGGTGTCACGCGATTCGCAACTAACAGAAGAACTGAATCCTAAAAAAGTCAAGAGTTTTGACAATAATACGTTACCACAGAAATGACATTTATGAGGGGAACAAATTGGAGGAATATCTCAACAAATCGGACTAATTCGAAGATATAAGTATTAAGGTGCATTAACTTGCGAGAATCCAAGCTCTCGATTTTTTCCTCTACAGGGTAAATTATATTATTCATCACACCATTTTTATATCGTTTGATATTACTTATAACCTCAAAGGGGTATGAGATTTCTTTTAGTGGACAGGATACATCAGACAGGATACAACAGGAAATATAAGAAGAAAATTAAAAGTTGCTAAATTAGGCATAAAAGCTCTCTTTCCCAAATAAGGCGAAAGTGGCCTAGGATAGATTTTGCGTGTTAATGCCCGAAGATTCCTTCGCCTCAAACATCAAATATTGCTTACAATGCAAAGAAAAAATACAAATAGGCCCAGCAAAGGCATGTCCACTCTTCGAAATACTAGTCTCTGAAGGAAATACGCAAATAAAGGCCGATAAAATGATTGGACAGTTTTTCAGGTTTGATGCCGTTGGGGAAGAGTAGGTAAGTGATTTGGGAACCTGGAAAAAAGGAAGGTGAACATGTGATTCGATGACAACTGCGATGGGAGCAAACTCATTCAATTCACGTATTTCAATCACAGCGAAGGCGCTCAAGTGAGCCACGAGTCGGGGAGGTGGTATAGGGAAAAAAAAGCGAGAGAAACGAAATGGCTTAATCCCTACCGGGATGGGACGTAAAAAAAATCCCACAATGCCACGCACGCACACAGGCGCGAATATTTCAAAAGGCCGCCTCTTGTCTCTGGATCGCCCCTCCCCCCCCCTCCCCCCTCTCCCTTTTGCACTGAAATGCACACGCCCTCACACCAAAAGCGCCGTCCGCCTCCCCCCGTCCTTCCTTCCTCGACGTACTCCCAACCCTCGCCCAATCCCAGAGCCAAAACCCATCGCAGGCTGACCCAATCCTCATCCTCTTTTCGCGCCAATTAACACCAGAGTTACGGCAAATGGCGAGCGGATAGTCTGGTTGTCGGTTTTTTTTTCAAAGTGGCGAGAGGGTGGAGCGGAGTGAGTGAGGGTAGCGGGATCGAATCAATCCCAAAGCACACTCATTTGTGGCGATAAATCGAAGCGAATAAACACGGTGCCACCGCCCTTCCTCCACCCCCGCAACATCCGTTTCGCTCACTTTCCCCGTGACTGGAAAGGGGGCGCAAATGACGTTTTCCAAGAGCGCGTGTGAGGTGGGGAGAAGTTGAAAGAGGACCCGGCATGGTGGCAGGGAAAGGGATTATGGGAAATGTGAGGGTGGTTAGAGGGAATAGGAAAGCGACGGCGGAGAGGAGAGAGGGGCGCTTGGGGACTCAACTCTCCGAAAAAGTGACAAAAACAACAGAGCCGTCCCAAAGGTTTGCCAATAAAAAGTGACGTCGCACCACTAAAAAAGGGACTGAGTATTGCACATACCCTTGGACTGCGCATGCAATACTTTTTAATTCAGTGTGTACCAAATTCTGATGGAAATGAAGTGAAGCGCATCCATATTTATGGCCATCACTAGTTCTCAGTAACTTTTAACGCGTTGAGAGCTCATCTATAATTACGAAATCTAATCAAAATTTAAACCATCTAAAGGACGACTATCATTCCGTCGATGACACTGAAGTTCATCTTCGCTTAATCGGTTACCTTTTGAATTGACATTGACCCAACTATTCATGGGAAGGGGAATGTTTGAACCTAGCGGACATGAACGGGAGTTCACATGACACATCCCCGCTCAATCACGCAAACTAATATGAATTGCATGGTTCCATCCTCTTTGAGAACGAATCAAGATATTATCGCCAAGCTGTAAGTTATGACCATGTGAATAGTACACTGAAATATACCGCAAGGTTTTGAACGGGACTGCACGGATGTAAATGAAGTTATTTATAAATATGAAAGTGAAAAAAATTGAATTTTACTTACTTCAATTGGATTTACAAGAATGCCTCAACCACCAAGTTGATTTGCACCTCACCTACATCGATTAGTTCTAGGAATGAGTTGAACATTTACAGAACCAAGCGGTTTGCGGAAATTTAGAGATGAAACAAATTCGAAGGTATATTATGCATATACCATTAAAATTTATGCAGTCAGTCTGTCTGAGTGGTGCATTTATTTATTCACACACCGTATTACATTTAAGAAAGACATTAATTGTGACTTCAACGAAGAAGCTGTGCCTCTCTCCCAATAGAAACCATAAGGAATGAAATGCTAAATTGAAAATACAAAAATACAAACAGGATGCTTACTTCGAAAAATAAATTGATATTTTCGAGGAATTAATGATATTACTTGCACTAACAACAAGGAATTGGATTAAAAGTAGAGCGTATAGAATTTTGGGGAATGTCTATATCGCAGCTAGGAAGTCATGATGAGCGAATTCGGGAAATGGGAGGGAGACAAAAGAGAAAATTGCAAGTTTTCGCATCGATAACAGCGCTGGAATGGGGAAAGGGCTTGTGCAAAGGCGTGACATCATTTCATTGTGGTGCAAATTAATTTTGAGCCTACTGGCAACAATGCTATACGTAAATGTCGTGACTGCTGAATTCTGCTGAAGTTTACAGAGACTATAGGCCAATTTGGCTGATTTTTCAAGCGGCAAAGGCTACACAAACAGAGGCAGAGAAAACACACACTTGTTTCAAAGGCGATATCCATTAAATTTTAGGGAGTGTGTCACGTAAAAGCCTTGCGTTAAGAAGAACGCTGTTAGAGAAATCCTCAGGAATACGTAATCTAAGTGTACAGTTTAGCACGGTTGCTTTGATAAGAGCCTTGAGAGGGTGGAGTGGGTAAAGTTAAGGAATGCATTCTTGAAAGCAGGATTAGACTTGTTGGGTGGCGTACCTACTCAAAAACTTTAGTATGCCCCAGAGACCTCAGGCAAGAATAACCGAAGGATTATCTCTAAAGGCATCAAAAGAGAGCGTAGAAGATAAAGTTGCCTGCTCTCGTGCATACTTTAAATACATGCTCGTAGAAATTGGTGAGAAAGGTCTTGAGCAGATTAGCTCTACAAAACAGCAGAGCTGATTAAATCTGCGAGATTTAGAGATGAAAAAGTTCCAGTGAGCCAAAGCACTGCTGTTATCATTAGATTCATTGCAGTTCCAGTGAAAATGGTACGAACTTTATCAAGGGGGAACAATCATAAAAAAGACACCAAAGAGACTTGTAGGCACAAAAAAATCAGAAATGCAAGTAAGAAGATGATCAAATAGGTGCAAAAATGTTTTTTGGAAGAAGAAGTATGTTGTTTGGGGAGTGTACCAAATACACCTTTTCCCACAAGAGTGAAAGATATTGTCTCCGAGATAAAAGAGAAGGGATGGAAATCGGAATGGGGATTTCATTGTGGTGCAAATCGCACTGCATCGGTGACACTATCACAAAACTGCCAAGACATATCATTGGATTGATAAAGAGTTGCTGTAGGCCGCGAATATTTTCCGCGCGATTTTTCCATCATTTCCGCAACGGCAACCTCTCCCGAAGCGATATGTTTGCTTGCAGAGAGAAGAGACTTGCTGTAAGAATAAAATTAACAACTTAAAGTACAACTCAAATTAAGGGGAACACATAATGAATGGGCTAGAAATCGTATCCTCGTGAAGAGAGCATAAGTTAGGAGGAAAGGTTTTGAGATTTAAGTGCTAAGAAGACTACAAAAAGAGCAGCAGAGGAAAAAAGAGACGAGCGTGGGAGGACTTACGTTGACAATGAAATAAAGAGCAGCGTGACGGCATAAGAACGGGTAGAGTATGGCGAGTACCAAGATATAGTAAGGAATCGTAGCACCCCACAAGGTAGAGACAAGTATCACTAAAGCTAATGCCCCTACAGCTCATTCATATCACTAGTATGTGCATTACCACGCTTAATCGAATGAAATATTTTCACATTTCATGCACCATAACGATGAAAACAGTCATCCAACTCCCATTCTTTTTTTTCGTAGGAAAGTTATGAAGTGGTGACGACTATGCAGCATCAATCAACTGGGATAAGACAACTTACTCGTTTCAATTATCTAAAATTTATTATGACGTTCTCGGATCTCCACATTATCCAGATTTACACAAATTTGCACGAATTGCACTCACTCTCCAAGTTTGCAGAGAATGCACTAAAGCTGCACCAAGACTCAACTGAAAAACCATGCGTGCAGTTGCTCGAAAACCGAGTGTCACATGGCCGTACTGGAGCAATGTTTCGGAGACTAAGAGAGAGAGAGAGGGGGGAGGGGGACGAGAGGTAGAGCATAAAGACTGGATGTAGGAGGACAGTACAAGAAAAAGAGGATGAAGGGACTGAGAGAGAGAGAAATTGATATGGAAATGAAAAAGACGAGAAAGCGAGTGGAACGCGTGTTGGATGTGAAATGAATGTTCGGCATGGTTCATCCATCCGGGGGACTTGATCACCAACCGAACCACTCGTGTGCACCCGGTCTGGTTTGCGAATCCCCATCCCACTTCGCGATTAAAGTGGAATTCTGGCGGTGGGAGTCATGTAACGAGGGCGAACGAGTGAGAGAAGCATCGTGGGGAGGGAGAAACAAAGAAGAGACCCAGGGAGATAGGGATGATAGGTGTTGTGACTTGGATGGCTTTGAATTGCTCAGCCGAAAACACCAAACGTCCACTCCACACCCGGCCCAACCATCTTCCCTTCCTTTGTTTCCATTCTTTCCCCGTCCACTCTTTTTGGCCTCTTTCCTATCCTTTCCTGTCCTCCCTTCAAATTCCTCCAGTTTTAATTCCGTCCTCTCGCCAAATTTCTCTCGAGCTTTTAATTTATTTTAACGATCAACCTATTCCAGCTAAAATTCACTCAAGGATACCGCCATTAGTTTACCCCCTTCGATAATAATTTTAGGCAAAAAGGATATTTTAGCATTTCAAATTTCTGTGGATATATATATCATTTCATTGATACGCCAGAATTCCAGCCTACAAAATTGTGCATAAATGTAATTATATTATCCTCCTGGAAAATTGTCACGTGAAATGAAAAACATTATCAAAAATAATTTGCATTCGGTTGGAGATTAGGGAGTAGAATAAACACTCTCAATTTTAGGTGTGTATTTTCACCTACTTCCTCTCCACGTTATCCATTCTTATTCATAAAAATGATTAAATGGAAAGCGAAATAAACATTACAAATGTATTCCATGTGAGCAATGATGATAAGCCGTATTCAAACAGATCAGTCTATGTTTCATTAACTTGTTCACAGTATTCGGCAGTGCGAACGCGAGGGAGAGTGATCGGGAAATTCACTCCATTAGCAGTCAATAAAAATCAGCTCAACTGTCAACCGTTATTTCATACCGTGTCTCTCCCCCACACGGTTCACGCATGCGATACATATGCTTAAACGTCAGGCTATTTGCATATCTACCCAGTCCTTGAATCATTACCCCTTTGTCCCTTCACCAATTTCCGCACCAGCCCACACATGTCAAGGCGAATCCTATGTTACCACAACGATTTCTGGTTTTCTCCCTGCATTTTAGGTACCCATCACGGAACCCGCACAGGGCAGAGCAGTGAGAGTTGAATGCCCTTTCCCCCTCATTTCCTTCTCCCCTCTTCCCGACACCGTGGGTTTTTCGAAACAGATATTTTATGGGTAGGGATTCAAGCTCGCAAGGCAGGGTGTACGAAAAATTATCACCAGTAGACCAAAGGAGTTTAGATAAATGGGAAGTATGAGCACATGACACCATGTCCACCGTCAGAGGGTCACCTCCTGTTCGGTGTAGTGCGATTCGAATTTTTAGGTAAAGGGTCGCTTAGGTTTGGATTGAAATGAAGAGGTTACGGGTCAAATGTTGTGGCTGAAGGGATGGATGAGAGCGTAGCGTCGCATGTGTACCTATAGGAATTGGTCGGAGAACCACCGCAACGGTCGCCGATCGCTCGTTCTAGCAGATGGCTGGTTGGATCGCGCCGGGGACTGAAAACAAAACGGGCGTACTCGCTCATTCCGTAGCGGCAGCCGAAGCGGTAAGCGGTGTTCTGGGAAGAGACGGAATTCGCACAGTGCCGATGGAATGCGGAGCAGACACATGCCGATGCTCGCAAAACCTTAATATTCCAATATGTACCTCGGCCGAGTCATGTATTTCAGGATGTGGACTTATTCGACAATTGCGAGGCAATGAATAATGCGCGGGAAAACATACCGCTCTCAAACAAAAAATTTTTCACCAACTGTTGGCCATCTACTTGGCCGGTATAAATAAATACGCTTATTCAGCTTTTAAAATGCTGTTAACGCTCCAATTTAAAATTCAACTTTTTATTGACGCCATCTTTTTTATCGAAGAACATGTGCTATAAATCGACAAGCTACAAAAATATAAAATTCAATTAAACTAGGTAAAATTGTTTTAGCTAGTCGTCCTCTTCTATTTTTACCTCAAATTTTCCAGTTGCTATTGATGTGAATAAGTATTTGCTAACTTTTGACGTAACCTTTTAACATCTACACGTAGGTAGATATTTCTTTTCTGTAAGATACATGGTCATTGCAAGGCTAAGTGAAGCATCACCAAAGAATCTCTACCATTTAGTCTGTATGCAAGACCAATATTTACCTAATAAAATGAATTCTTAAAGGGTTAGAAAACTATGTGAGATCGATAAGTGAGGCCAAAAATTAATATTACATGGCACATACTATGAAAAGAGAACGTTCCACCTGAAGAAGAATCGATGAACAGATGTACACAAAAGTTGGGATATAAGGAAACACTTTATTACATATGAATTTTGCTCCTTGACGGCAGAAAGGGTTGGATATTTAAGGGAGAAGAAAGACATGATTTAAAATTCGGTGTAATAGGGGAATAGTCAAGACCAAATGGAGAGACCTATTTCAAAACAAAGAGGTTGCGATGAAATCCTCAAAATAATGCAGAACGACCATAGCTGACCAATGTTGAGTAAAGATTACATAGTGAGCACTATTTTCAAAGCAAATGTGACTGAAATAATCGCAAAATAAATCTTGGATAGTACTCGATAGCAACATGGCGCAAGAAGCGACAATTTTTCCCTTCTCGAAGAATAATGACGAGTCTCGAGAGTTTGAATCAATAGTACATTAAACTGTGATGCACTAAAAATAACTCCTGAAATATGCGTCACGTTAGGTTGAATTTAATAACTTAGTAATCAACGGAGTAAATAAACGTTTTAAGTGCACATGTGTTAACGGCTTACAACAACTTTAATTATAACCGTTCCACACCCACAGCATGTCATTGAAAATTAAATAGAACTGATGGGACATATGCAAATAAATCTCATTTAAATCACTGTCCAACACAAAGTTACATTAACCTCGGTGAATACGCATCGTAAATCCAAATATAACATCATAAATGCGAGGAGGGACTCAATTCACTGAAAATGTAATCCTCCGATCAGTTTGAGTAGGTACTTCCTCAAGTCTCTTGATATTGATAGCTGAATATTTACTTTAGTGTACTTCATTATCTGCTTTGTATTGGCATCAAACGACAGCTATTCTCACAGAGTAAACTTTTCTTCAGTAAGAAGTAATTTTATTACAGCTTCATCCAGCTAGATTCTTCATGTAATAACTTTAAAATTGAATTGAAAGCCATTAAATGCATAGCACTCAAGATTATTACACTCTTTAAAATGTATTAGAATTATCCCAAGACTCCCCTTTGTTAACGAGAGTAGGTATATAGGTATTTGTTCTTATCCGGAAATTAATAACTTCGTACATATATGGGTTTAAAGAAGTGTTTCCCACATTACAAAAATGCAGGAACCATTGGGAAAAATGAAGACAGAAATATAGTTTACAAAGATATTTGGTAAGGTGAGACAGCGTGAAAGCGATGTCATAATGTCTTAACGTGAGAAACACCGCAACATACTTCGAGATAAGCTCTACCTTCGCCTACCGTCCTCCCAACAGAGAAACCTATTCGTGGAAGCGCTATTAAAATTTCTGAACACGACACAAACAACCCGAACATGCATTCCAGAGCGGCCACGGTCAAGGGTAGACGTTAGCCCAGCCAGGTAAGGTGAGGGCGGCACATTACAATTCCGGGCCTCTCGCCCATTCAAGGCTGCTAACCATTCCTTCGTAATCCACTCCTCCTGTCTATCTCCGTCGCCTGCTCCCAGGCAAACCCCATTCCTCTATTTCACTGAGCTCAGTAGCCAATCCCAGGAATGTCACCAGCAGGAAAAAACTAAAACCCACCGTCCATTTGATCTCATTAAGTCAAGTATATTTCCCGAATGACAATTCTTTATCAAATGGCAACATTGCTATTAAAGGCATCGAGTAGGACTAAATGATGTATTCAACTTTTCGACAGAGAAGTTTTGAGGAATCTATACTTAAATACAGATAACACCGTAAAATAAAGGAGACCGAATTAGTATAAATATGCTACATTGTGAGGGAAAATATTCCACTAACCAAACAGATGTGGAATTTTATACTAGTCTCTCCCAAAAGGTAACAAAGAATCATTCTCTTCAAACTCAGTGTCGTTGAAAATAAACGTAGTAAATAAATTACACTGATTTTTTTAGACCACCGCTGAAGACAGATTATGCAAATAACACATTTACAGGGTATGCCAGTAGAGAATGAATATAACCATAAACAATGGCGTTTATTTAATTTCTAAAGGGAAGTTGCACCACAAAAAAAAATCCTGAAGATGGAAATTTATGACATAGGTGCTTAGTAGAGATTGGTGAAGACTGCATGCTACGAGTATTTCCAAAAACTCAAGACACCACTCCGGAAGTAAGACGCAAGCTTTTGAAGAAAAATTTGACGGGTAAGCAAATAAGCTTGAGGAGGAAGGTAAATACGAAGTCAGGCTAAATTGAGAAAGGGAAAACCTCGGCAAGAAACCGAATAAAGCAGTAAATCAGGGAACAGCGAAAAATGACAAGGTGCTAAGAAAGGCGATTCAAGGGGAGAAAATTAAGTAAGATGGGAAGAAAAACTTAATCAGATTTAGTACGTCGTGCGGTAAAAAATAAGGTGTTTAGAGGAAGGAGTGATGTGAGAGGAGAGACTAAAAGGTTGTGTTGTGTGGCGATCTCTACAGTTTCGCAAGTCTTTCTGCTTCTTTTTCACAAACTATCCGTAATCTACTCCTCATTGACAACTCTTCAGAATATTACATATTTGAAGTAACCACATCCCTAAAAAGTTTTGATCAATCGATGATTGTCTTTGCGATGATGAACTAATTAAAACCACTTGAAATAAGTATTCTCACAACACGTTTAGAAGTAATGTAACTCGCCTTAACATATTAATAACTTTATCTAGGAATTAAACACAAGAGACATCAAAACACTCCCAAAGCAGCAATCGGTCGACGAGTGATAAGCTTTTATTCTACCAGAAATAAGTGTCAAAACGCTTCGAAACAGTCTCTTATATAATGTGATAAATGCTACGACATAAAATTCATTGAGTAGGCCGCCGGAGGAAGTAATTCTCGAATCCCTGAAGATGGCTTAGAAGAAGCCGCGGAACGTTTGCCGGACTTACAGGGAATTGACCCCGAACTGATTCTCGTCGTTCATCTGGGACTCCTCTCCAAGAATAGAAATAAGCGAACCGACTCCGCAACCTGAATGCAGCCCCACTCTCCCTTTAACGTTGCCTCCCCGCCGCAAGCTAGCAAACATCCTATCCACGCACTAAACGTGTACACGCCTCTCTCTCTCTCCGACCCTCCCGATGCCTCAAAACCCTTCCCCAGCACCTCTCATCACCATCCTCCGACCAGCCTTCCATCTACGCACGTTACCCATCCCGAAAACGCCTCGAGGGGCAAAACACAAGGGGCAAACGCCGTCTCCCACCCCTCCCCACTCCCATCTCCATCCCTCCCTCTCCCTCCAAACCCGCCATTCAACCCTTTTTAAGCATCATCAACACGCCCGGACCACCGCCGTGCCGGCACGCCTCGTCACGTGCCTCAGATGAGCAAGATAACATTCGGTTGTTGACACAAATGCCTCGCTCGTGCCCTGGCTTACAGAAGCAGGATTGTGCGTGCGTCGCCGGTGAGTGTGTGGTTGTGTGAGTGTGTACGGGAGAGACTGAGTGGCTCCCGACGGGAGCGTGTTCGGAATGGCGGGCGGGTTGGCGCAAGGGAGACATGGAGGAGGGGAGAGGTTTTTACCTCCGCCACCGGTGGCAGGTGCCATACACCGACGACCTGAGACGCCGTGACGAGCCGAGGTCGTCCGCCGGCGGAGCCAGACAATGAGGAGGCCGCCAGGGGACATTGTGCTTTACGCCACAACAGGCGCCGGGAGCTATGTCAGGCCAACAGCCCTAAATGGAACGACAATACTAAGCGCACCTCACGGGAAGATAAAGGAGATCACGTTTTTCCTCCGGTCTTTGAGTGAGACTGAGGGCGTGGCTACACATCTTCGCCCGCACTGACTCCCGTTACTCTGGATAAAGCATCCGATGCGACGGTGGGTGCATCGGTCAAATAAAAAGATGCATTGAAACCTTAAGATCAATAGGTACATTAGTGGAAGAGGTAGGGGACACCTAAACTTAAACGTGAAATCGTAGATCCTCAGATTAAAGCATAGGATTGCGTTGTGTTGGATACTGTGGCATGAACTTAGCAGTTGGATGTCTTTAAAACCTTATTTTAACACTACAACTGTTGTTCTTCCCCGCCTCCTCACTTATCGAGCATTCTCAACCCTGCATAACATAGGTACCTTAAAAAACCCTCGCCCATGATCACACATTCTATCCACTCCTTCTGTTGACTCTTAATTTTCTCGAACAACTTCCTCACCTAACATGCAACCACTCAACTGCATTCCTTCTCACTCACAAGGCTTTCTCCATCCGTCCCCACACCCACATCTTAAAGCCAGCATCCAATTGAACCGATTTTATTGGCATAGTAAACAATCTAAAAAGGACTTCTGGTGAGATAAAAATAATGGCGTGAATGCACAAACTGGCATTTAAGTGAGACTGGATCAAAAGATGACACACTAAATTGCGGTAAATGTGAGTAAACAACAACAAAACATTTGTTTTTCAACCCGTATTGTTTATGCATACGATTTGTAGAGAGAATGACGTTGCATTGCTTTGATTAGATATAAACTATCAATTGCAATTTACAAAAATAAAAACTTTTTGACCTTCTTTCCTAATGCCTTCATGGGTGGTTGTATTTTCTGACAACAGATAAGATCAGTTACCCAGCAGTTACTTATTTGCCCAGAGGATTCGAGTTTGAATCCCTACAGTGTCCGTTATTTTTCATTGGCAAACCGACCCCTACTTGAGTGCCACGTGGAGAGCACTTTCAAGCTCAGTACTCCGTCTGTCGGGTGGGATATTAAGCAGTGGTCCCCTTGGCGCTCTTCTTTAAGGATGAGGTTATTGCCGACGCCAGGTTTCCCTCCGCCCTTACATTTCCATCATTGTACCTTTCCTCTCGGTCAGAAGAACCTTCAATGTGGACTTGAACAGCAGATGGCGTAATACTTCTTATCAGTCTTTAAATGTTAGAACGGCAGGACTATTGAACATTTTGGTGCAGACACTCAATTCCTACGTAACGTATTCCATACATCAGTAAGGTTCGGCGATTTAAAATTTCAGAAGAGTAACAAATTACGATTTCCAATATGGGTAAAATCTGAGCCTTATTGCATCATAAAAGAGCTTTTTTCTGCGTTGTTTCCATGGCGTGCATGATGTGAAATTGGAAAAATAAACTTAATAAATCAACCTAGTATTAAATGCCCATATTAATAACAACTTAGCTTGAGCTGAATGGCCCATAATAACAAGAAATTTATTGACTTTTGTCCCTTAATTACAATACCTATCGCTTAACATTTTATCGCCCCTTTTATCCAACAACGTCGTTGTGAAGACACGCACGTAATGAATATCACGTCAACGAGATGAGACATCATTTCCTTCACCCATATCTATGGAGTAGGGCTAAAAAGAAAGCGGAAACTTCATTTACTGCGCATGCAAATTAAAATGGACCCGGCGCACGCCATTACGTGAGAGCTCGGCAGGACCCTTATTTATTGAGAAAAGTGTTTGATAAGAAAAGACCTAGTGCCTGAGGATATTTCGTCCGGCTGGTCCAAAAAATACATTTTATCGTCGAATTATCAAGGAGAGAATTCCAGATGGGATTCAAGATAGTACAGAAAGGAAAAAAAAAGAACTATAGGGCTGGAAATGCGATTCGTCACGAGCATTGGAAACTTGAGTATCGTTTTAATTCTTCACTTTAATTACGAGAACTTGTTCCAAAAAAATCCGTTTTTTTCTGCCTCCTCTCATTTCCAAAAATAAAGCAATTACGAAACAGAATTTATATTTAAAAATGCCGCAATTCCTGGACACAATGGCCCGTAAAAGATCGATCCACGTCGCCATGCAATTGAAGGTAGACCGGACATCTGGTGGGATGTTCCGCAGGCAAGGGGACTTGTAACACTGCCAAAGATTTTTCCACTGCGGTCGACGATTTTATTTGGAGAGCCACGTAATCTATTAATCAATTGCTTTCGTGGGTAATCCAAATTCCCTCAAACAAAACGGCACCATGAATAACAGCAAGTTAAATGCGGAGTTAGCAGAAACAAGAAAATGGAAGCACTTAATAAAATATCAGGGCCATTAGCCATTCAAATTAGGGGTCAATTGGAATGGACAATCATAGAATTGTGAATAAAATAATAAACCTTAGAATTGTAGCACTGAAATGATAGTGAAATTTTCAAGTCACATATTGAGACAAATAAGTAAGAAAATCAAATATATTTTCTAGTAATGCTAAAGTTATTAAGTTTTCTACTTACCAGTAAATATTTCTTTTTGGAAAACCGATAAGATGGTAATGCAATCACTCACCTGTAATTACAGAAAAATGTAAATAAATTTTTGATAGAAAATATATCAGAAAGTAATTTTAACTATAAATAATGGTGTATTGCAAGACCAAGGAAAAGATTAAATTGGAAGTTAAGACTACTTAGGTAGTAATAATGAATGTGTATCTCAAGTATGTTTCCTGGAATCAGCAGCCCTTTTTTCTTTCGCTCTGAAATTTCTTAGTGAAATTCAAGGTCAAATTGTCAGCGAAGGTAAGATGATGCAAATAATATCAATGATACTTAAAACCAAACCCTTGACGCAGAAGTAAACAGCCATTGACTTATGATAAAAGGAAACCCTTCACTCGTCCTCAACCAAGCTATTCACCTGACTCTCAAGGTATGCACAATCTTTTCCATCGACGATTCGGAACGTGCGCCACATCGACCGGAAAGTGTGAGAGGGCGCCATCTGGTGACCCACCAGAGAAATATAGTCGAACACCAAAACTCCCTCCCGTTCCCAGGGCTCTCCCCTCCCTCCCCCTTGGCAGCGAGGTCGTGACGACCCCAGGAGACGAAGCGGAACAAGCCCACCATTCCAATTCCTCACCCATCGCGAATGCCAGAGGTAGGACGAACAGGATGGGAAACACTGTAGAGATGAAACCACGGGAGTGGGAACACTTCAAATGATGAGAATATACATTAAAGGGAAAACTATTCCATTTGTCTCATTTATGGCCTTTTTTTAAAGCCTGCATATCGCTACCGATGCTAAAAATATATACAAAGCACAGCCTCTTTGTACAAAGAATTTTTGGAGAAAGAATAGTTATCCTCCTAACACTAACTATATAAAGAATCATAAATTAACAAAATTTAAATCCGTTAAATATCTTGGAATAAGACTGGAACATGACCTTTCTTGGGGTAAACATATACGTAAAATAATTTATCAAGTTAATCACACACTGGGATTCATCAAGAGAATACTCGGCAAACGTGTCGATCATGTTCGAGAAATTAGCTCCTTTTCCCTAGCTAGACCTCATTCGTAAAACAACCAACTCTCTCCGCTAAGAGCACCACGCAATATGCATTTCCACATTACTTTTATCGCACTGCCACCATTCTCCTCCACGGCGCTAAAGAGACGGACATGGCCTCGACTCTAAGGAAAAGAGAAGATAAAGCTACGCGATCATAACAACAGCTAGGAAATTGATGCAAGAATGACGAATCGATTGAGAGGGGAAGAGGGCATAGGAGGAGAAGCAAGATTAATAGAAGGCAATTTGCTTGAGCGTAGTGGTCCCCCTCCACAAGAAATGAGATTGAAGAACGCAAAATTGAATTGCTGGCAAGTAGGCAGAGTGACTTGGATGGACAATTCAGCGATGGACAAAAGGAAGGTAGAAGGAAATTTCTAGCGATTGTAGGCAAAAGGAGGAGCACGTGGGTGGGGGCACTCAAAGGGCCTGAATGTGAGAGATGCATATTTTTCTTCTGACCAATCGTTGTTTTTTTTTCTTCCAAAGAGATAAGAAGAGGGGTTTTGAGAAGAAAATTTTTAAGGTCAACGTAACTGCTGAATACGTTAAAAAAAAGCCACTTTTTTCGTTCAAACTTTAAATTAATCAAAATACAACAGTATAATTTTAAAAACTATGTGCGCAGCAATCAATTTAGAATGAAAAGGGAGAAAATATGATATAAGTACAGTTATTGTAGCTATTTTTGTAACTTCATAAACAACCTTCAAATTCGAGTACACATAATATTTAGGTCAACTATTTGGATAGTGTGCTATGCTACTGACCGGAAGATCCCGAGTTCAAATCCCGGACAGAAGCCTCCAAGACAAAATAATATTCTTAAAATACTCGCGATTCAATATTCTGTACGGAAAATTTTAGTTTCTGGAAACCGCAGCTGGCCCTGGGAAAGGAACTGGTCTCCCCTACCCTGAATGAGTGAATTTCACACGCCAATGGCTCAGCTCGGGTTAGTTCTACTTCCATTTATCAAAAATTAACATTGCGGTTGAACACTTATTTTTATCACCAACAAGATAAACAATGGAAGCGTAGACTCGTGGAATTGAAGTGGAGGATAATTTATAAGGGGAGAGTGCATTGAAGGCATTTATTTCAACCAATTTTTGCCTAGGAATAAAATTAAATGCTGCACTTACCCACAAACAAACATTTTCAAACGTGATTGTTCCTAAAAAGCAGTATCAAGCAATCAAGAAAACTATTTGCATTAGAAACAACAAATATGACCGCAAAAAATAACAGGAAATCTTTTCCAGCTTGTACGAGAGTATACTCACTTTGATGAAATTTTGAATGTTTATCAATTTTCTTTTCCAATTTATAGTAACATAATGGTACTCAAACATGAACATAGACTACTACTTAGAGAATTACTAATTAAATACTACTACACGAGATCTTTTTGTGATAAGTAAGGGACAGACTAGGAAATATAAAATGTAAAAAAGTCAGACTGAATAAAATATAACTTGTTGACTGAGAGTATATAATTGATTCCGGTACCAATGCCAAGGAGGGAACAGAGATCACAAGAGCAAATGCTACAAATGAATAAATTATCTGATTCATGAAATTTAACATTGAAATAATTATTTCTACTAGTAGCTCACATTTTGTATAATCCTTTTATGCCTACAAAAAACTAAATTTCTTATTTCAAACATCTAGTTGGCATAATTTATTGCATCAGTAATTATTTTCTTCGGAAAAAAATTACGATTAAATAAAAATTACTATGTACTTAATGAAGACGTTACTAACGCACTGATCAACTTTACATAAATATATAGTAAAGAACTCCGATAGTGTTTAATAAATTGTTATAAAACATAATGTTTAAGAGGCAAAAAGTAGCAATTAAGAGAAATCTAGATACTTACTATTAACATTATTTATTTTTAAACTACTTCAGTTGAGTTGGAATAATCTTCTTCCGACAAGAAATTGCACTGAAATTAATGCTGAAATAGGGTGGACATCCTACGCTTCATTTAACTTTCCCTAGTTTCGTACGACGCATTGGATTACCGAACTTTACGAAATCAAAACCAGACTCCTCTCATTACTCACAGTATAAATGATTTATAGCAACAATGATTACAGAAGCCTAGTGAATAACACTCATGGAAAGTTTGGAGGATGTAAGTGGGATTAACCCACTGATCGATAAATCGAACCCTCGTTTCGCATCACTCCGACGGGATGATTAATATATCGCAAGGAAAGACAGGCTGGAAACAAATGCGCACAAACATTTCAAAATCATTCGAGAGATTTGAAAGGACACCGTTGATTCAAAAGCAAAAGGTAAAATACAGCAGCGAAAATGTCTTCGGTGACGAAACGTCACGGGTGCAGATTGGGGCGAACGCTGCCAAAGCCCATCCGGACAACTCTAACACAAGGCCATGATTATTGCAAACAAAAATTACAATCCACGACTGTTTCTGTTTAACATGGAACAAATGCATAATAGAACGTAATCACAGCAGGATCGAAAGGGAGGGATGGCTAATGAAACGAATGGCTAATGAAATACGTCGCCCGGGATAGGAGCCGAATGGACTAGAGTAGGTACAAAAAAGACACGAAATCAAGTCGGGAGGACAAAAAGGACTGGCGGCTGCAGTTGGTCAAAATGTCTAGACAATGAGCTCGGGAAAATGAGGAGGGCATAGAGACTGTTTAGGAGATGGGAGGGAGAAGGGATAGGGGCAGAGAGGGGGCGAAGAAGGGGGATTGTGGCTTCGCTGTGAGGGCGGTCACAGGCGACAAGGTGGTGCAAAAAAATAACACCGAGGCACTAATAAATAAAGCGGAGAATAGGAACAAATCCCATTATTCGGAAATGGCTGGCTTTTTCTCTCTCCGGTTCCTAGCATGCCCTTCTCCATCCTCCACAATTTAAGTGATTTTTATTTACTTTCGTGCCTTGATTTTACGCCCCACTTACGCCCACAGCAAAGCTCAGAGGCGTAGGATTCTGCCGGTCCAAAACGATACGTCAGGCACAAGTATGGAGTGGTGGAGGTACTCCAGCCCGAAATCAATCCGCATAGTGAGATAGATTCGCATAGATGTGTTATTTTAGTAAGATATTATTATAAAGATACCAAGCCCTTTCTAAAACGTGTTTTAGTGTTGATATTTGTTATTCCATTGTTCAAAGGCACTTATTGAATGAACTTCAATTCAACCACTGTTGCAATTATGAATTACGTAAACATCTACCTGCTGCGTCACTACTCCTCCAACCTTTTGCAGAGCAGTTCAGTTATTACCATCATTTCATGCAAAATTTAATTCTGATCCTTCCTCTTTCTTGCAAATAGAATATTTTCCCTCCAAACACTGCATTCAGCTATTAAAGGGTGAGCTTTTTACCTTTTCATTCTGATTCACACCCTTCTCTCAAAGGCATTCAATTATTTATACGTTCCTTACTTAAGCTTCCTCAACAAAAATACAGTTTCAAACAATAATTTTCATTAATAATGTTATACATCACTGTAATGACCTTATAGTGACCTAAATTTCGACAAAATATAACCGGCATTTTTTTATTTTCCATCCCCACAGACCAGACCACCACAGATATGAGACCAGACTTCCAGACTATCCGGTTACATGAGCAATTTTACCTGCGTCATTTAACAACCCCTACGATTATTTGTAATTGATATTGTATGGTTGACTTGAATTTAATTTTTATTTATAATTTAACTCGTTCTCTTTCAAACATTTCAGTTCTCACATTAACAGCCAAGTAAAACATTTATTACTGCCATAATAACGCGAATGAGCGAAGTACCTTGAGGGAATCCAGTGCAACACACTAAATTAAAAAATAAGAAGATTATCATTAAATGCCGATAATAACAATAAGTTGATGAATATAATGCATAACATATTTCTATTCTTACAGATTAAGGCGCAGTCGGCAAAATGCATGTGAATTTAATCAACAAAATCATAGTCAAAAAATAAAAAAGTTGGCAAAATTAATCAACACGCCAAATGCTATGGAAATTCTGCATGATATTAAGATGTATTTGTCAACAATACGAGTGAATGATTGCGCTCATTTCCTCCATTGTTTAAGTTATTCTTACTGTGAATAATCTTCTTTCCAGCAAACAAGTAGGTATACGAAGCGTAAAGAAAACAGGGAAACAGAAGAGGTTAAACGCTTCGACCGCAAAACTGCCGAAGGAAAACAAGAAAGCCAACTCAGGCTCGGCATTCCGTCATTCAATAAAACGTCGTTTGGCTTGCTAATCTGCCCCTTGCATAAATCAGCTCGCCCGGAAAACTGGTGGCGTTAATAATTTAAGCTTGGTCTCGGACGGGGGTTCATTCCTTGTGTGTGTGGGCAATAAAGACACCCACACCTCACTACGAGGTCGCACCGAGCTGAAGCCAAAAGAAAGGGGGGGAGGGGGCAAGCAGTACGATCGAATAGAGGAGTAGAGAAAGGAAAGATATGACAGGACACAAAGAAGGCTCTGGCGTTGGAAAAACAACTGCAACGCCGGGAGTTAACGGGTTGGAAGGGGGTGAAGTTCCACTCCCGAGGGGACGCGGTACTGCCACGGCGGGGCCGTTTAGGAAAGAAAGAGGAATTATAATGAAAATGGGGAAAACGAGGAAACGAGGTACCCGAGGACATTTTCAGCTCTCCCCTCCCTTGTTTATAAGAATTAAAACCGGAGTTTTCTTAATGAGAAAAAGTTTTTTGATTTGTGCGGAAGATAAAAGCACCCGCGGGAAGGAGAAAGCCTCACGAGAAAGCGTGCATAGCAGAGATGGAGATGAAGATGCAGCTGGAGGAGCTAAGAGATGAACGTCACCATTTTTCTGCAGGAAATTACATCTGCATAGTACTCCGCTTGATGGTGCTGGGGACTAATGCTGGTACAATTCTACTAGCCACGACATTAAGAGAGAGGAAGATATCAATAAGGTATATATTTCACTTTTCTGGAATATTCCAAACGTAAAACTAAACGCATGCATCTTTGAAGCAGAGTAATAGCGTAAAAATTGTATTGATGCATATACTCTAGAAAAGGTGCTATTTTTCAGAAGGACATTCGATGCATTGTTTTTCGTACATTCTCCATGCATAGAACTTTCGTATGACTTTAATTATTTTTATAACGGTTTTAACTAAGTGTTATGGACTATCTGCAACCATTAATACTATTAAATTTAGTATGAAAAAAGCAATAAATATCCTTATAAACTGTCTTCTTAAAGATTTTAACGCATACGTGAAAATACTAAGCATGTAAATACGACGAGGTCAGCGGATAGAAGAATCGACCGGAGAGCTGCATCAAACCAATCAGGATTTATGACGATGAAGTAAATGACCATTATATGAGGATTTCAAGTGTTTCCCCGCACAACAGGCGCTTCAGATCTGGAGGGAAGGTTCAAGGAGGAGAATATAAGGGTAAAGAAGATGGAGATAGACCCGGCCGTGTAGGCAAACGTCAGCTCTTCACGAAAGGTACTAAGGGGTCTGCAGCCGTCACATCCCACGGCCGAAGTACTGAACTCGAATACTCTCTATAAAGCTCTCGAGCTGTATTGCCAGTGAAAAATATCTACCACAGCCGGGATTCAAACGTGGGACCTCGGAATGAGAGGCCATTACTCTCGGCAGCACACCAAACCGATCCCCTTTAAATAGGACGGACGGATTATCGAACTCCCATGCACTCCATCAAAGGACTGAAGGCGGGCTTACCAAAGGGAAAATATCCAACGCAGCCAGGATATAAATGCGGGCCCTCGGAATAAGAGGCCAATACTCTTACAACCCACTAACTCGACAACCCCTTCAGGAATATTTTTTATTAATGAGAGAATTTAGAAGTAGAATACGCCGTATTCCTTAGCGGAGACACGAGCAAAGGCAAAGAAACCAGTTATGCCCTCGATAGAGGGCATAGGGCATATATTATGGCCTCTATCGAGAGGACGCTCAAGACCATGAATTGCACCCTTCGGACACCTGCGTAGCCGCCCCTGCGACCCCCACCACTGAATGAAGTGTGAATATCGGAGCTTGCACAATAGTGGCCATGGTCAGGGGGAGAAATGGTGTTTGGCGTAATGATTATTAACAAAACTGGCAGCAGACATGTCAAGCTTTAACTTCCCACCCACCTCCTCTCCTTCCCCCCACTCGCCACCTCGTCTCCGCACACACCTCACGTCTCCTTTTATTTAAATTTCTCCGTCGCCCGGCCACCGCCAACCCCGCATCACCCATGGACGCCTCCCGATCTCAAGCCTCCTTCACACCACGGTGTTGTTGGTCTCCGTGCCTTTTGATAGGAGCCCACCGAAAAATAAGGGGCGCTGGCTGCCGGAGGAACACGTACCGGGATGTGGGGCAGAAATGAGGAATGGAAATTGGCGAGGTGAAACAGTCGGAAACAGCGAGGAGTGGAACAAAAAAGAAAGGGCCGAAGAGGGAAAGGAAGCATGGGAACGTGGAATAAGCACACCAAACGGATTTTTATGGGAAACACTGAGACCGCGAAGAGTTTTCCTTTTTTGCATTTAGAGCGCAAACAATAGAGAACTGAAAGCAGGGGTGAAATAAGCAGAGATATAAGAAGGTACTTTAATATTAGATAGAATGCCTGGAGTAGAATGGCAATTCTATGGAATACTTAAGAGAAACTCTTTAAGAGTATCTCTAATTCTTTAAGAATTAACAAAAAACTCCACAAGGAAAAAAGTTATTAGTTCACAATGCCCTCAGTTGGAGCATTTTTAAGTTGGAGCCTCAAATAAAAAATCCATGTATGCTCTATCATAAGAACTAATGTAAATAAAAGGTGTATTAAGGAAGCTTGTTACGGAATCCAGTCAGATTTAATGATGATTATTTGTAAATCCTTTTTCCTTTGGAGTGATTTGAGACTAAATGGTCTCATCTTCCACATAACACGTTTTAAGTCAATATCACCATCCAGTCACATCGATACGTCATTACAGAAAGGTACAATTAAAGTGTGTAATAATTCTAATGGATAATAATTAAATTGTTCTGCTTGCAAAAAGTTTTAACATCATCACAAGTCAAATATTTTAAGATTAGTTTGACCCGGTTTGACGGAATCCAGTCAGATTTAATTATGATTATTTAATAAATCCTTTTCATTTGGGATGATCTGAGACTAAATGGTATCATCTTCCACATAACACCTTCTGATTTAGGTATAATTTAAGGTAATATATGCTTAAGTCAATATCATCACTCAGTCACAAAAAATACTTACCAATTACAAATACACTATATTCCCCTATCGGCTAATCTCTTCACATGAAAACAATTTCTCCCCTTCAAATCCTTCTCTACTTTTTCCATATATCTCCGGCGAGTCCTTCCTTTACAACCCTAATACACAACATTAGTATCATATATACTGTTCGTTTTCACGACAGTGTCAATATTCATGAACATGCTACATTCTTTGCGGTGCATAGCGACCACTTTCTCCTTGAAGGAAGTTATCTACGAAACAGTTTAAATCTTCGAATAAAAATCTCTAATTGTTCATCCAGTTAGGTTTTCACTCAAGCTTTAAATAGAGGAACGCTTTTAAATTTAATGAAACATACAACATGATACATGTTCAAGATACTTTTATGGATTATGAAATAGAAAAAAACCCACGCTTACGTACTCATTTCCTTAAGTTTCTGTAAAATATTTCCCTGTAATAGTGTACAAAACATGTAAAATTCATTATCCCCATGGATTTCTCAGGTCTCAAAGATATGAAACCCTCATTAAATCCTCATTTCCTCTAACTTCAGAGAGTTTTTTATTGCCACTCTGGCGAAGCCCAGACCATGGATTAAAACTACTGTATTCAGTTCCAGATCCATAACGTGAGGCAGCACGTGCGATTGTAATTAGGGGAGTGAATGAAACGCGATGCTTGATATCTCAAGTGCAGATGAGATCTTGGTGCCCACGAAGGTCGTTCATATGGCGGTAAAAAGAAAAGACGTCGTAACTGGATACAAGAAATGAGTTTAGGATCAAAAGCGTCCCAGAGACGGACGGGAAACAGGAGCGGTGGCAGAATATATATATAGAGAGAGAGAGGGACGGGGGAGAGAGTAAGGGTTAAGTGGGTGCGAGGAGCGAGAAAGAGGGTCACCGGGATCCATTGTGCACGAAACTTGTTTGATGGCGCGTTTGAGCTGGATGCGGGCGCCACGAGCCGCGCAAGAAGAATTCGATGGATGGACATCAAAGGGTGGAGGTGTAATAGGGGGGAGACGAAAAGGGGGAGGGAGAAAGAGAGGGAATACAGCAGGGAAGAGGAGGAGGGAGGATGTAATGAGGGAGGGTATGGGCTCGGCCGGGATACCGGGTACGGGAGGAGGGACGGGACATGAAAACTGAGAATGAGGAAAAGTGGACTGGGATTCATGAATGCCAAAACGTCAATCTACGTGGATGGAAATCCAAAATCCACATCACTAGGCTGTAACGATTCTCGTAATTAGATTCGTTATATAATACCGCCCAAATTGGTCAAAACTGCTTCCGACAAAGTGGCCAAATAATGAGCATAATTTATACGAAATAATCAAAGGTTAGGCCATTCAATTTCACTAAAACGCTGAATTTTCGCTCAGAGAGGGCATTACGACGGTTTCATTACACACAAAGGAAACTCGTAGTTAACTCAAACAATGAGAAGGTAAACCTAAAACATGAAAAAATATTTTAGGGTTTTTTTTTAATTTTCAAGCCTAGCGACCGTGGTGAAAAGATGTAAAAGTAACGCTGACAGAAAGGAGAGAGGAAACGGTGACCTTTTAATCCATTTCACAAATAGAAATAAATAGTTTTACATAATTATTCTCAGTCAAGAAATAATCTGACAGTTATCTAATATAATTTTAAAGTTGAATTTAATAGTCATCTAGAAGACGCGTTGCAAAATATTTTGGGGGCACTGAGAGTCATATTAACATTAAAGTGATTGTTGTGTTGTCTAAAATGAATTAGCAGACGTCCTACAAAATATTTTGAAGGGTATCAACAGCACTACAAATACAATGTATCGGAGGTTGAAAATCCATTATTTGCTGCCACAATAGGAAATTAATTCCACATAATGAGAGCTTAATTTACTATATTTATATTCTTTTATGAAAAATACCGGCAAAAGAATTTAACTCTTATTCCTCTGAGTAAAATCTTAAGATTCTGTTGTCAATAAAATTAAGTCCCTATATTCTATGATTTTTACTATCGCCCCGTGTTTTTGTTCTCAACGTGCTATTAAAGGTATTCTTAAGGGTAAGACAAAAAATTATATCCAAATAATATCACCGTGTGTTTCCGGGCATGAAATTGATCTGTAACTTTTCCGAAACCATTTCATCGTGTAGAAAAATGGAAAAATTTTCTGTCAGAGCGAAACATTTTTATTATTGCCTTTTGCCCATGAAGAATTGCCCTCGACACCTACGCCAGAAATTGTATTTTTCCCGGAGCAAAATGGCACATTTTCTCTCACAACTTCCACAGTACTAACTGAAGAGAGCATTCATTTTCTTCAACTCGCGCATTTCACATAGACAGGGATAGAAAAATATGGCTCAGTGGCGTTTAAAAAAATGACCATTCCTTCAATGTTTATTTTTATTCGGAGTCAACGCAATATCTCTTGTTCATTCAGGGCAAGACAATTGAGTCTATTAATCACGTCTGAGTAGCAGCGATCTTTTATTTCACGCTCTCGTCCAGAAACAGTCCCCTTTACGACTTCGCTCAAATTGGGTTCTCAGCCTCGTAAACACTTCGCCATAAAACACTGAATAAAAATAAAGTCTTCCCGTGGCCAATGAATTAGTTTCCAATTATTCAAGAATGCCTTTAAGAAAAACATTTGATTTACCTATATTTAAAAAAAATGTGAACTGTGACAAACGCGTCAAAAATTAGAAATATATTCATTTTTCTTGCAATAAACACAGTTATATAGTCATTAAATATTCATTTCCATGGCTGTTAAAATTAATTTACAATCTACGTAGATAAAGTGTCAAAAATTAATACTTTAAGTAACTAAAAATGTATTAGTACCCAAACTGCTGGAAATTTGACCAGAAAGTTTAGGAGCAAACAAAGTCAGATTCTGCCCTCACAATGCTTATTTAAGCGTATTTACTACTCAGGGAAAAAATATTATGGTTTTTCAATACACACACATATATATATATTTATTTATTTACGTCTATTTTGGTCAAATTTCCAGCAGTTTGGGTACCAATACATTTTTAGTTACTTAAAGTATTATACATTTTAATTACATGTTAAATACATTTAATTTCATTTAGCCCAAATTCAATCGCAGCTCTCAAGGTTATTGCTATGAATTATTTTCGCCTCGATGAATTACTTTATAACGAGCCTATAAGGCCTTTCAAATATTTGCAACTTCCTTTAAGTTAAGAAAATGCCCTCCCGTGATTCGTCTAGTCTCTCGTTAATTCACCCGTCATGTGATGAACGCCCTAAGACATCTTCATGGAACATATTTCCTGCAATTTAATTCCTCCATGCATGCGATGCATTTTACCTCAAAGTTTCTTAGCTAGTCTCGGAAATGAAATCTATTTCTTTTTAATGGGATGGTCTTCAGTAGAGGTCACTGTCATGAGAGACCATTTTTATTGAAAAAATTTCCTCCCCTAACTCCCCATGCCATATGAGTTACTGGGTTTTCGACGCACGATAATACACTAATGGATTATTTTGAATCCATAGGAATCGCCCATTACGAACACACTTAGCGGATGTTTCATCCTGAAAACAAGCGCACTTAAGGACAGGTCGCCCTAGAATAAATCACCGATTTTGATTTAGCATTTCCACACTATTGTTGTGAGAAAATATCTCTATCAACTCGCCATTAGATATTCTCCTGTCCTGATCTATTTGTATTAAGAAATCATTGAAGCATCAGCTCCAGCGTAGTTAGGAAAATAATAGAAAATCGATTGTTATCAGCGTCTTCGAGAAAACGAGAAAAAATTATAATAAGAATTAAAATATATTTCTTCCTTGTGGAAATTCAGCTAATATTCATAAATAAAATATTTTCTTGTGATGATAATCGACAATGTATTAAATGTTTTTGTGATTGAGCGAGTATCTAAACCTTCCAGAAAACCTTCTGGATATTTATCAGAAGAAGTGTTTTATTCACCAATAATTTGCATTAAGCCATGAAAATAATTCTAGGGTCAAATGTTCATATTTTCTGCTGAATATATTGTTGATTAATTCTTTTTTGGAGTCTGATGTAATAGATAAAGACGGTATCAGCATACCTATCTTTCGTTGAATCATTTTACCCATAGCTACTAGTATGATAAATTAACTAATTTATTAAGTCGAATTCAAAGACGGGTGTGTACTTTTATTTGCCATATTAGCTTCTCGGAAAAATATTATTCTCTATCATGATTTCAGAAAAGATAAACTGATGCTATGAATGCTCTTGTGACCCCCATTGAAGCCCTTTGCTCTTAATGTTATTACATTCATCGTACAAGGCTGAATCCGATCTGAATGATGATCACAGGCAAATCTCCAATATCCTTCCAGGTGAATCCCTCCCGACGAAGTGAGGACGCGCAATTGACAAGTTAAAATTAAAATTAAATTAAATTAAACTTTTCTTTATTTAATCTGCGAATTTAGGACTATGAAGTCCTCTCTTCAAATTAATAGTTTGGACCTCACAAACATATCGATGCTCTGGACAGTGAAAATCCTCCCCTGGTGGGATTGGAACCCGTGATCCCTGGATCGGCAGGAGAGGGATTAAGTGAATGCCTCAGGGGCCGGCAGGCGAAAAGTTAATGAACGTTTACGTATAATTGTGGTAGTGTCGGACCCACCGAAAGAAGCAAATTTTTACTTTAAAGAACTTGAAATTCTAAGTAATTTTTCATTCAGCTAGTAACGATCAATTAAAAAGATAATTCACACTACCATTTTTTTAATTTTTATTAATTACAGAATTTTTAAACCAAATACATTCAAGGACTTGCTAAAAGTACTGTGCTAAGGAGAATAGAAATGCTTGTATTACACAGAAAAAACTTACTTTTAAAACAATCGTAGGCAGTTAAAAGGCCGTTTATTTATAGTTATTCATTGCATTTTTGCCATTTTGGCCATAAATTCTTTGACTAATTTTATCTAGTTCTCAATTTGATTCTTATATCAGTATAACTTGACTCATAAGATTTTTTAGGAAAATAAATTCCTGGTATCCTTAAAATACCTCATAATGACAAGATGACTTTGAATAAATAAGAGGAGTGGTTGCCTTGCTACCTTTGCGATTTTTCTCGGTGCTGTAGGTCGTCGATTAGTCGTGGTGCTTCAATTTGATGCCAGATAATCTCTTTTTAGAAACTCCCTCGGTCCACCCCCTTCCTAGGCCCTTAGTATCGGTTCCATTTTTTTTTGGAAACTGCTCAGAAAAAAATTACTCTGCTGTCACGGAGCCGCACTAAATCTTCTAATGGGATTTCTCCTTTTTATTCTCTTTTCGCCATTTGTCTCGTCACACTTGTGATCGTGAGCTCGGTTCGCCTGGAGATTTGATGAAAACACGCGCACAGCTTACGCTGGATTCTTCGGTGAATAACCTCCGGAGCCATGTGTTTCATCTCCCTTCCGTCTGCCACCACATTGGATGTATTTACCTCGGATCGCACGGAGTTGTCCCATCAGTCTCAGGTACACACAAGGACTGGTGGCCTATTGTTAGTTTGTTGTCGGATAAAAGTAATGTGGGTAGACGAAACGACACGGCTGTCATAGACTTTGGATGCGGGAAAAGAATAAGCCGCATATTTTACTTATATTTTCAATTACGAATAAGGTTCACCAATGGAAATACCGCAGTAGGAGTATGACATAATGTCTTGCAGTTCAAGGAGTGATGATTGTAAAAATCTTTACGATGTGTAAGCGTTCTTACGAGAGACTTCTCCCTTTGGAGAGTTTAACCTGTGTGTGTTAAAGTAGCCCTTCTAGCATTTTACTGTGGTTCAAAAATGAAATTTTTGGGAAGCGGGAAATTCATTAAATAAAAGAAAATAAGTGAATAGTACGCAAATAGTAAATAGTTACAGCAATTAACTAGTTTAGATGTGGGGAAGTGGTGGTCCAGGGGTGGAGTAGACAGCTCTACTCGAAAGAGCTACGCGTTCAATATCATAGGGTGGTGGTCTCATCCAGCTTTTGAAAATATACAAATTTAAGGAAATTATTTGATTTTCAAGAAAAGAAAGTCGATTTCCGTCAGCTGCAGTGTCAAAACACATTAATTAATTTTTCAGACGTAGCAGTGTCACCAAACGGCACTGACGACGAACAATAAAGCAAAAATTATTTCTTGATGCCGTGCGCTAAATTTTCCTGGAAATAAATGCAGATATTTTATGCAATATATTGTATTCATGACGGTGCAGGTTCCCATAAACGTCTTTAAATCTCTTCAGACAATTAATGCACTGAACTTCTCTTTCCTAGCGACAGTACTCTCTTCCCTTTAATATTAACTTCCCACTCTCCAATTTCCATTCAGTAGATTATTGGTTTTCCTCCTTCATCATACTCAACATTCTTCATTCTGTGATTAAATTCAGTACCTCTCCTATTGTTTTCAATTAGTTGCTCCCTTTCTACATCCTCTTACTTCTTCTATTAAATAATTTGTTTTTCTCTCAAAACATGAGTAGCACTATTTTTGTCTCAGTTTATCTCTATTATCCCTTCTTCTTTCATGGACTTGAGTAATTTGTTTATGTGGATATCTTTCAATGTTTATTGCTCGTCATTTGGGGTAAAAGTTTTAATAGATGAGAAGACAAATAGATGATTATTTTACTGTTGCTATTCTTAAAGTAATTGCTATTGCTTAATAAAATAGTGTGAACTGAACTCCAAGGGCTTTAATAATATAAATTTTGCAGAATCACCCCATTACCTGACCACAAGTCGGTACTCTAAAACATCGTAATGAAATTGAATACCTCAGTGAAGAAATTACGAAATTCATTTTTCTTTATATCCCTGTTGATCACTTTTTTATCATGTTGTGCGTAGTCGAAGGCCCTTTTTCTTCTCTTTCCCTCCGATTGTGTTCTTCAAATCGATAAATCGCATGCGGGCAGAGCAGTAGTCATTGTCACGCTAGGGATCGCTTTCTCCTGCTTGCATGGTGATTTGCATTGTATCCCGCCCACAAGCATTTTAAAATCCTCTAAAAGGTGTAATGATTCACAAATCATCACATGTCACTGGAACATTGAGTCAAATGACCAATGGTATTGGCCATCGTATGATGCCTTCATATGAGGTGGATTCTCCCGCGTGATGAAAGCTATTCACTAAGTGACTAAGTGTAACTTTCGGCTAGATATGTTTCAGAGGGAAAAATTATAACAACCATAATAACATATAAAAATAACAATATTATTCCTAATTTTCACCACTTTATATATTATTAGTTGAAGATTAAGGTCTTTAAAATGTGGAATTCGAATGTGAATGTTCAATGCGAAAGAACAATGAGCACAAGCGAAGGCAATCGATGAACTTCCGCCGTTAGAGGAGGATAGAAAATGTGTTAAGGGAATTTCGAGGAGGAAAGTTGGTATTTGGAATAAGTAAAGGCAATGCAAATCTGAAGGTTCGAGGGGAGAGGGAAGAACGGAACGATATGCAACCATGGGGACCATGGGTGAAAGAGATTGAAGTTTTAGTATGAGTTGAAATCGAAAGTACACTATACTGAAAAGAGAAATGATTCAAGGCAATATTTGCAGAAGAAAAGTAGACAAAGAGTGCTCCATCATAAGCTGTACTAATCGGTAGTAATAAGTCAATTACTCTAATTTACGAGGATGAATTATTCCCACAGTGAGGTTATCACTATTGTGCTCAAAATATTAAATGATAAATTAATTTACAATTATAATGATTAAGCTGTTCCCACAGTTAGTCAAGTTCCCACATTAGTCGAGGGATAACAAGTGGTTGATATATGGTGTTAAGGAATTAAATTGACGAAAGCTGTGAAAGAAACTGGCGTCATTATGTAAATTACAGGTACCTGTAATCATAATTGATCGGAATGGTAGATAAGATTTTATCGCATCATACCTGTAAACACGTCTCTGTTTTATGAGTGAGAGAAAAATATTATAAATGCCAATATTAGTGTCCAAACGTGCGTTAGAATATGAATTTAATTCTGGAATAACTTCGTCTTACCTTTTTAAATTAAAAAAATAAAAATTGCTACCATTTTGATCAAGCTAGAATTCGATATCTGATTATGCTCTTGTCACCGGAATTGAGGTGTTTCCATGCTCTAATATTCTTTATCGGGATAAAAGAATCACCTTTTTGAGTACTAGAGAGCTGTGGATCGGAGGTATAGTCAAGTTTTTAGGTAGTAATGCTCTCCGCCTCTCAGATCTCCAATTAAATTAACAGTGCAAATCTCTAATCAAGAAAATGCCCGTACCATTATCTATTCTCCCTCTTGGTCAGGATGTAAATTTGGAGATTATTTGGGAGAATCTTGGTTACACGCTAGTGCATTATATGAGATATCGGTAAAGAGTTTTGGAATGAATATCGATACAGTGAAAGCATTTATCACCACGCTGGCGCCAGGCGTTTATGCAAATTTCCCAACTTAGAAGCGACTAAATACTTCATTATTTTTAGTAAGAAATCTTCGGAATAAATCGTGAACGATTTTATTCCTCAATGAGCAATAAAGTACTCGTATACGTAGGTGATAAATGTGAGCGGTCTATAGGGCATCTAAAAAAAGTACTTAAATCTTTGGACACATGCTGACTGGACGCTATCAAGCCAATTTGGGAAATTAGATGTAATACATTCTCTAATTTGACTTACTTACCACGAAAAGCAGTATTCTTCCTTAGATTATAATTATTTCTTTGCATGTGACTGGTGTATGGGTGATTAACAGGTACCTTTATTCAGTAATATTGTCTACGATAGCGTGCATGTAAACACGTTTGGTGATGGTTGACCCCCTGCCATACACTTTCAAGGGTCCTAGCAGAGTATTCGAGTAGATGCAGATGCATGAGAGCATTCTTATAATAAATAACTCTTTTGGAGTATGAATAAAGGCGGTTATGCTTCAATAACAAATATGGTGGATGTTACAAACATCCTTTTGCATTCGAATACCTACTTCAATTTCCCCGGCATCGGCAAAAGTGCTCAGCCACATTATCCTATGCATTTCCACAAAATTGAAGCACAATGGTTCCAGAACTCGAGATGGAAGTTAATCGTGCGTTAATCCATCGCTCCATTCAATGGCTCTTACCGGCTAAAATCGTAGAAAGTTAATCTCATCTCCCAATGAAACCATTAATGAGACACAATCATTACTGTTCTCAGGTTCTGTTCCGAAAAATGCAATGTTGAAGCTTTGCATGGGACAGATAACCCTTTTATTCTGCAGGAAATGAGTGAAGAGCTATTGACATCTAAATTACGAAGGAAAGGATTGTCCTTCCTTCACGGCACCCACAAAAAGGGGGTCAAGAGCGTCCGTGAAGTGCTTATGGCGTGACAAGAAGCGAGGAAATATGGGTCGCATAAGGTGTGACGTCATACTGAAAGCGCTCGTTGTTTGATCATGAAACGAAAGATATAATGAAAGATTAGTTTGAAGGATAGACTCAGGTCCAGTCTACTAAGTCACTTTGTCAATGTGCAGCTAGCCGTATAAGACGTAAGTGGACATTTTAAGTACAGGAGACAATACTCCCATTGTGTATTTTTAAACTGGAGAAAATCATCGAGTAAAAACTCAGAAATCAATGGTGAAATATTAACTTAAAATTTGACACACCGTGAATTGTTCTTTGCAATTTTACATAGTGGCCAGTAATCAAGGGGTGTAGTGTGGTGGGATATATCTATTAGAGACAAGAATATTTAAAAATACATTAAAAGCGTTGTGAAAGACGATGTATAGTGCGGATCACCTATAGCATTAATTTATAAATTAATTCGCAATAATATGCCCTGATGAAGATGGAACTAGTCCTCATAATTGCAGCCAAAACAGAGCTTACCCATTGAAAATCCATAGAGGACTTCAGAGAATTTACAATATATATTTTGGAAATTGGAAATATTATCTGAGGTAAAATGATGCTAAAACGTTTTACAATAATTTCAATGCAACACTAAAGCATCTGTCTACATATATCCTTATCAATCTCTCAAGGATTAACTTCTCCCAGTAAAATGCCTGTCATTGTGTAAATAATAGATCTATTTCACTTTGAAGTTAATGCATTTATTGAATCGCCGTGGAGAGATTGGGCGAAAAGCCACAGCAAGTTTCTGATCTTTTTGGTATGAGTAAATCCGCTTAGGGAGAATTAAAATTGCTTTGCTGGCAATGTTCAAGCCTACATCTCTTCCAAACTTTCTCCTCGGGTACAAGCAAGGCTACTGGGAACAGAGCATGTTGGTAACTACCATCTCACCTACTACATCACCAACCGTAGGATTTGTATGATGAATGAATCAAGAAGTCCACAGCATCAAGAGAAGTAAAGTAATAGTAAACCCGATGGTTCGCGGATTTTTAGCAACCAAATTAGGGTCTACCAGACAACTCACAGGAGAATCCAGTACCCAGGGTGATAAGTTGAACGCTTCAACAGCTGGACCCCCAAACTTCCCGATACTGATTTGTGGCTAGACACTACACTGACACGCCGCTCAGGGGTCTATAAGGGGATATTTTGCAGAGCCAAAATCGCAAATGACAACCGAAGCGGAGAAAAAAAGTACATGAGCTGGGGGATTAAAACTCCAAGGGAGGGATGTCCTTTCAACTCCCACGCCCTCAAAGGGCAAGCGTATTCGTTCGTGGGCTCCCACGCACGAGAGTTGGCGATCCAAAGGATAACGGCTCATTGGACGGTGACGGGAACGGGTCGTAGCACCAACGAGGGTCCTTGTCAAACTGCTACACGAATGGGGGAAAAATTTAGAGAAGGAAAGAGAGAATGGTTCATTTACTATTGTGAATTTACATTCATTTTTCGTCATTTAGGCACACTACAGTCAATCAATCCAATTTTATAGACATATATATTTCTTCCACCCATCCAGCTAGCAGAACTTTTTCTTTCATCCCCACAATACGATGTAAGCCAATGAAATCAAGTTAGAAACGATTTGAACGAACTTTTGTTCCATATATTTCCCAAGAAGGAGCTAAGAAGCAAGGATAGGACACTTACTTTCAAATAGAAAAAGGAATAATAATGCCACCGGTAGCATATTATATACACTTGCATCTAGACGTCACTCAGCGAACCGCCACCGGATGCATGCAGATGGAGGTGAGGCAGGGGATGGCATTTCACCAGCCTAAACTAGAAGCGCATTGTTTAAAAAAATATATATTTTTGATTAATGGAATTTGGAATGGGGGCCTTAAATACTGACTTTTCGCCCTTGCTGATCTCATGGGCATTCCACAATACCTGCCTCGCAAGTCTGCCCTAATAATCTCCGTCGCTCGCTTCAATTTCCACCGAACATTTCCTTGTCCATTTTCATACATCGAGCCTCATCTAAACTCGTCTCCCCACTTGCACGGGCAATTCTTCGAAATGAAGAGACTGACGTGGTTTAACGTAGACGACGCGTGAACGAACTTGCGTCCAAATCTGCGGGCGAACGAATCCACTCGCTTCTGCTGGCGAGTTTTTGTATCCGAACCCCTTCCTTCCTGCCGCGGTAATGACGATGAAATGATGAGCGCGGCTGGGTGACCTGAGGCGTGCAGACGTGTAGGCGAAGTAGGAATAAAAACAAAAACCGCCCCCACAAAAAAGCCATCGACACGGAAGAAAGCGCACGCAGGAAAATTTTATTCTAAAAACGGAAAAGTAAATAAAATCACATCTTTCACTCAACTGCCATCCCTGATTTCCTCTCTTTATGGTCACTCTCTTAGGCAGACGGGCGGGAGGATTGACTTGGCGGGGGTGCTGACCGCAAAAGAGTGGTTGAAAGTGGTGGAGAGAAGTAGAATAATGGAAAGGTAGGGTTGGGGAAATGGCTAGGTCAGAAACCCTTCCCCTTTAATATGAACCGCAGAGCGTTTCAAACACGCCAAATTTAGTTTTCCACGGCTGTTTTCTCGAGCCTTCCCCACTAAGATGACTTTAGGAAAGCAGTAAGAGGAGGTCATTTTAGGTTGGGCCAACTTGATTGAATCTTACCTCAAATCCAATGTAAGTCATGAATCCCGATCGTGAAAGTATCGGTAAATTTTATTCGTGCTTTTCATTACACATAAAATAAGCTATACAGTGTGTGAAACTGTATTAAAATGAATCATTTGACCGATCACAAATTTTCTTTGGTCTTCATGATATCCAGCTTCATTTCCTACTCCATGCCCGTGATTTAAACTGATAAAATGCTACACTCGAAATGTTTCACTCCCCTCAACTGTAATCCATAATGTATACTTTGAATATGTGTAGCAGTAGTTATTTGAAGGAGGCGAACGACAATGGGGGCGTTCACTCGGAACCGAAATCGGAATTTTGTACACGAAATCGTTAGATGGAAACGAAAAACGAATTTTAGTGAAAAAATTAATCTTCTAACCACAACCATTCACTCATAAATCAAAAATTAAAATAAGCAAAAGGTGACACCCACCGAAAATGCTGCTGTGATAACATTGACGTCATTTTCCTCCCGTCCTTGACTGCTTTCAGGGGAGGGGGAAGGGAGTGGAGTGGGGTTCTCGGAAGGTCTGCTCGCACAGATGCTGTCGAAATCGCTCCCATTGGCCGAGTCAGCTGTGTCCCCCCCTTTGCGATAAGGCGAAGTAGCTTCGCGGGCTCAGTTGTGATTGGACGAAGTAGATATACGTCAGAGGTTGCACCACACCCACTTTTCCGAAAGGGTTAAAAACATCAGTTTTTCGCCGCTTATAACTCGGGAAATAATTGTCGGATCAGAAAACGAAAAAATACGGGTCCTTTTATTTTACAAACTCTATCAGATTCGGCAATAAAAAAAATATGGTAAACGACCCCATTGAGATCATTTACGTCACTCAGGCTATGTGGGTAAGAAAGAAATGTTTCAGGGAACAAAGGCTGAGTAGAGAGAAATCTGAGAGAGATGGCACATTCCATGGAAGACTTAAAAGTCATCTTAAATCTTACCTTCTGTACGGATTGGTATCATTTTCTCCAAATTTCACGCAAACAGTTACACTGAGTTCGGATCTTATTTACTTGTATCGTAAAAACTTCGACTGCGTTAGTATCCTAAAAAAGTGATAGGTACATAGATTTTGTACGTACGTGTTTGGGTTTCACGTCGGAGGTTGAGACGATATTCTTCATTCGTCCGTATCCATCTAAAACAAAAACAGCTGAGCAAACCGACCTACCAAACCCATCTTCTTCTTCTTGCGTCTCTTATCTTTCTTTCTCCAGATGTCTTCTTCGTCTACTTAAGCCTCCTTCCCTGTCACCATCCTTCATCCAGGCTTTCCAATTCTACCCACCGGCAGTCACTTTCTCTCAACCCCCAATGTCTTTTCACGTGATTTGTTATTCAGTTAACGGGAACGTCTTCACCTTTCTTCGGCTCAAAATTGTACTTTTACATCACCCCGCACCGCAAACGACGGCGAACATGAGACTGCTAGGGACTTAAAGAGGGTTTTAGAAAGGGTAAGAAACATATACAGCCCACATGAAAAGTGCTCATCACTCCGCAGAGTCAAAACTTCATATAAAGATTCGTATTGAAGATGAGAAGAAAGAAAAGTTCTGGAATCACCATATGACCATCGAAAAACCCGTCACGAGCTCTGAGTTACAGTGCTTCGTCATTTACCTTGGCCATCAGCCTAGGTGCGAGTAGTGAGGTTCTATGATGACGCTCCAGTTTTAAGCTATGACCACCTTTCTTCTCAGAATTGATAAATTATTCGTGTGTGAAAGAATAGGGTATAAATTTAGCCTTATTGGGCAACTATGAAACTGGGTCCTTTTTCGTTCTTTAGAGAAAAACGTATGCCACATTTCATGAACTTTTCCTGATTTACACGGCGCTAAACAATCTTAACGATGGATTTGGTGTATCAGGTGTGTCATCACAACCCAGCACTTGCCTTGATCTAAATTCAGTTTACCTTCCTTGACTAAGATAGAGCATATCTTGAAACCTTAGAAAATGACTGTGAATAAGTGCAACCTAAGTTGATGAATAAATGACCAGGGAGTAGGTACGTAATATAAGAAAATTGGTTGAAAAATGAGATGAGAGCCTGCAAAAATGAGAAAATGACGAATGGTTTCCTGTATGAACTGAAGAAGCTAGAGAAACGGGAAGCTATGTACATAAAAGTAAAAGAGGACAGAACCCAGAAAGAGACGAATGGAGATTAAAGAGAGAGGAAACTGTCGTGGCGTGGATGAAAAGATATATTTATACAAGCGGAGAGAGGATTTCTGGAGCAGCGTATAAATACACCTTTGTGGGAATTCTTACCGCCAACATTGGAGGTAGATGGAAAAATATAGTGGCAGAGTAAGCTGTTGGAACGGAAGTAGAAGATCCTTGAATGTTTAGCATTAGAGAAAGAGGGGTTGTCAGTGAAAAAGCAGAAAAGGAATACCTGAAAAATGATAGAGGGAAATAAATAACAGAAAATATGTGTAACCAGCACTGAATTCCCTCAGTCGGGCATTACTCGTAATATTCTTGAGATGGCCTCCACAGATATTCATTTTTTTACGTTTGATGTTCCTTTCTTCAAATGACCTGCCAAGTGTGGAGATAATTGAATTCACGGATACCTTTTATCGTACCGCAAAAAGCAAGAGAGTAGCTTGTGTCATTAAAGTGTAGATTCTAACTTGTTTTCCACACAAAGATGTACAAAAGAACAATGCACGTGGAAAGGTGGAAGCTGACTACAGATTAGTGGGGCTCCTCTTCAAGGAACAGAGTGCAAGATGCAATGCCATAAGGGGCAAGAACGGAGAACGTGTGACTGAAAATGAAGAAAAAGGAAAGAGATCGAAGAATATATGAAAGAGTTATACGACTGAAACAATCTCAGCACGACAGTGTCGAAAGGGTAGTGAAGTAGGAAAGGATGATATGGGAACATCAATATTATGATCGGAATTTGACGCCGCAATAGGGAACTTCAGATGAATAACGCTTCTGGAATTATCGATAATCCCACAGAACAAATTAAAAATGCAGGAGAGAAGACATTAACCCATCTGTACAATACCATCTGCGAAATGTACCTACTCAACAGGAGAATTACACATGGAATTCTAGAAAAACATCATCTTTTCTACTCCCGAAAAGAAGAGAGCGGAGAAATGTGAAAATTTTAAGACTATAAGCCTGACGACACATCATTCTAACATATTGACAAGGAGATCATCTGCAGAATAATGCAACGAAAACCTGAAGAGTTCCTGGATGAAGATAAATTAGGATTCAAAAAAAGTAAGGGTACAAGAGAAACAACATTGGCCCTAAACACACTCATAGAGAAGAGAATGGAGAAGAAAAAGCCAACTTTCATTGGATTTGTAGATTTTGATTTTTGCCTTTTGGTTTTTGACGAGGTGGATAGGAATTCAATGCCTGGAATTCTGAAAGGAAGCGGAATGTTCTGTAATAACCGAAGAATTACCCTGAGTCTCTATAAAAACCAAGTAGCTGTGATGAAATCCGGACCCAGCTGTGAAGAAGCGAGAACATGGAAAAGATTGAGACAAGACTGTGCACTCTGTACTTCCGTAGTTTTTAAAGCTTACATCGACGGAGCCATCAATGAGAACAAAGAGAAGTCTTTAGGGGTGAATATCCACGAGAAAATATTAGCTTGCTGCGATTCAGTGATGACATAGCACTCATAGCAGAGACAGAGAGGGATATGAATGAGATTCTAATAATCGTGGAAAAGACAATGGCCAGATATCAGCTGAAGATTAGTAAGAAGAAGATAGTGAGCAGCATGAAAAAAGAGGCCAAAACCAAGGTTAAACCAGGAAAACTAAATCTTGAATAGGTGAAAGAGTTCTGCAGCCTGGAAAGCCGAGTGACCAACGGTGAACAAAGCAAGAAAATAATAGTAAGTGGAATAGCCCAGGCAAATACGGCATTCAGTAAAAAAAAGAATCTACTTACAGCTGGAAATGCAAGCGTAGAAATAAGGAAACAATTCATTACAACGTACACCTGGAGCATGTTTCTTTATGGCAGTGAGAAATGGACGATGATAGCGGTGGAAAAGAAAAGGATGGAAGCATTCTAAATGTGGTTCTGCAGAAGAATGATGAAGATTTTATGGATCGACCAAGTCACAAACGAAGAAGTCCTAAGAAGAGTGGGAGAAAAGAGAAGTCTGCTGAATACCCTAAGAAGACGACGGGACAACTTAATCGGTTACATCATGAGACTACGATGGACTGATGAAGACAATTGTTGAAGGACAAGTGGATGGGAAGAATAGCAAAGGAAGGCCTCGAATGAGATATATGGAACAAGTGACGAAGGATGTGAAAGAGAAGAAATACCTAAATATTAACAGATAAGCTAATAAAAGAATTCAGTAGAAAAGAGTGACTAATGATGATGAACTCATTTTCATTGAGGTTTCAAATGAATAACAGCGACAAATATGCACGAAACCAATAGCTCATAAATAATAATAAAGTTCAAATTATTCTCACAAACCGTTAAAGTAAAAAAAATTAAATTAAACAAATACTGGAATACAGTGCTTCAACACACTAAACATTATTCATTCTATTTATAAACCTTATATAAAAGAGAAATTTTCCGCTAAAAACGGTAATACATTAATTAACTCTAAAATCAAACGCATGCGTTTAGAAGAAATAACTGCAATGCGATTGGTCTTTCATTAGAAATGGCGATAATCATTCTTCGTTTGACATTTAGCCATTTTCGGTTGAATTTCAATGCAATCTCGAAATAGATGTGTGTGCAATTCAGATATTTAATCTTTTGATATTATGACATTAAGCCATAAAGGAGCACGAGCATCAGTAACAATGATGTTATCGTGTTCAAATTAACTCCTATCACAAAGCGAAAGTTAATTTTGAAATATGATTGACGAGAGTTATTGAGAATCCCACAAAAATTGAGTTGATCAAATTTTTCTATGCAGGATAAGCATTCAGAATTTATAAATAATAAATTATAAAAATGCTATATAAAAACGTAAGTAATTTCTTTTTGATGATCACACCATAAAACGGTGAAATATACCCGGTAATGGGAGAAGAAATAAACTGATATTTTACTCAGAACTCATTGATTCTTATCACAGTATCACGAAACGGACCTTTGAGCGGAGCAAGGACCTTGTTGCTGGAAATTGAAAAGAAAAAAATCTTGAGAGAAAATATACGCTGATGGGTAGAAATATCATCTTGGTTGGCGCAAGAAAATGGCTGGCCGAGGCCCTTCCAACACATTTCTCAACACCTCCTCTCTCGAAAGATCCCGTCTCCACGGCCTTCATCTAGAGCGAAATGGACATTTTCAAGAAACAAATCTGCAGGGCTGAGATCGAAGTGGCGCCATGATACGCGAGGGAAATGTGCACGGTCGGGAGAACACATTCCATGAGAGAGGGTTCACTAGCATTTCTTCGGAGACGGAGGAGCAAGGACACGAAGCGTCGGGTAAAGAAAGAAACAACTTAGGGATCGGGATGGAGCAAAAAACGGAAAAGAGGAGTGTTCTCTCCGTCTAACGGTCGACGGTAATTTGGGAATACCGAGAGTGCTGTCGTGTAAGTAATGCTGATTTGAAAATGAAAGGAAGAAGATAAGCGAACAGTCTGATAACATTCAACACTTTGAATGAAGGTAATAACCAAAATTATTATCCTAGTACATGCTAAATTATTCAAGCCTGAACCTTATATAGAATATTTGAAAGGACGTCTACTACGGGACATAATGATACAGTTTACATAGCAAGTATTTAAAGTTTATTTTTGTAAAATTCTATCAAGTATGCGAACATCGAAATCCATTCCTCTCTCACCATAGCATTTGAATGGCCCATAGGCTATTACCACTGTTTCCCCAACTTAAATTTGAATGTTGATCTCCCTTGGGGGCTTCCTTTAAATTTATAACGATAAATACTTATATCGAAACGTGGAAGATGTATCTATGCTGACTTCAAACCACAGAGATAATTTATGATAAGGTCGTTGCTCTTATGCAAGTAATAGGGAAATGCGCGTTGATTTATTGAAGTTTTTTTGAGCTTTATTCAAACACTTATCGCAAACCATGTACACTCATTGGCCGAGCAGAATTTCAACAACAATAATACCCCAAATAGAAACATTTTAAAATTCTTCATTCTCTTTTCATATATGTACAAGGATATCGAGAATGTCCCAAGAAAGTATACTGCCGGCTGCATTTATTAGGGGCAAGGCTGAGGAAGCAAAATATCGAATGAAAGCAAAAAAAGAGAAAAATGTACGTGCCAAAAGCCAATGGTGAAGGCGCGATAAGCGATGGAGCCGAGAGAGAAAGTTTATGAGCGGGTGGGGCGGATGGAAGCGGAAAAGAGCGGAGGAAAGTGAAGTGGAAAGGAGAAAATAGACGACGTGGAATGGGAGAGATAGGGCTCGTGGTGGGAAGGGGGAGGGGAGGGAAGAGGGGGAGGGGAGTTTTCTGAGCGACGCCGGAAAGTGCCGCTCATCCATGCTGGTTACTCCTCGTCGCCAGATTGCCGGGAGCGGGAGGCGCGGCGCGGTATCCCACCGCGCCCGCCGGAAATGTGCCTCTCGCATTCACCCACCCGACACACCCCCGTTCATCCACTCCCCGGTAACCCCATGAAATCTCAATGAAAACTAACCAAATCCCTCGACACAACCAAGCCTTAGATGGGAGGTACTGCGCGAGATCGTTTCACTCGGAGGAGACCGGGAAAGGAGCAGAAAACAAACGATCCGGAATACGGAAAGGTATATACGAGTGTATACGTTCCGGCTTTGGCTACGATGAGATATGGACTTGGAAACTTGGTCCTGTGGTTTCCACAGTGGGTCAAGTTGATCAAGCCAAATAGTCAGGGGCCATGGAGCTACAGTTTCACAGCAAATCACGGAATAGCATTGGGGATCTGACAAGGGAGGATTTTTCCCTTACACACCCACTCTCTACTTCCGGTATATCTACTGGCTATCCTGCAAGCCAACTCGAGGGTGTGTGTGTATGGCATGTGGCGAGTTGTCACCAAACATGCACTGCACTCATATAAAGTAAGATTTACTTATACCTCTAACTTAAAAAGAGATTTCTATGTATATCATACATGACACGCTCTTCACACACAACACAGTATTCAATTTTCATCCAACGTAACAAAATCACAGTTGAGAAGAACTACAAACATGCGTTCTACACGTAAGTATTTCACGCAGATATGCTTAAATTCTAAAATTTCCGCCATCTTAATGTAGTCTCTATTTCGTTCATCAACTTGTATTAATCTAATGTAATTTAAAATTTATTTTAATAAGGCATCATGGTGTAAGAGTTCTTGATATTGTAATGCTCACGACTTGTTTGAGGAAAGAACGAACATGTGAGTCTGTTGTGAAGTGTATGCATAATTTTTAGCAATAGAAAATCTGACATTTTAAGGTTTTGGGCTTACTACTAGTTTTTGCACCAATGAATGTAAATGAACTATAGAACACTGAATGTTAACTGAATGTGACAGATAATTTCCTGGGTGAATGAGGGAATCGATAGTCATTGTTACGATAACAGTATGTATCCCACTAAGTCTTCAGCCACCTGACGCTAGTAAGAAGCATACATGGCCCGAGTAATAGTGAGATACCCCTGGTGGCGACAGCTATCAAATGCTAAATATCCTCTAACTCTTGTGAGATAAGTACCACAAAATTTAAAAATACCTTTTATCACTTTGATTGTAACAACAGAGGAAATGAATAAAACGCAGTTAGTGATAAACCTACCATAAATAACAATATTGGACGCTCTAATATAGCTAATTACGCCAGTGTGTGTTTTCAAGAGTAATTATATAGATCACTAAATTAAAAGTCTTACATACCTAATTCATGAACAAATAATATTCTGAATGAATGTAAACTTTTTATCTACTGCTGAAAGAATTGCGGTGAACGCCCAATTTCACAAAAATAAGATAAATATTTTTCAAGTGAAAGTTATGATATCTTCTAAGAAGAAGAAGTCTTCTCGGAAACTCTGCTAACCAGAATTTAACACGAATATTCATAACATTTCCATTAGCAGATAAGACAGAGCAACAGAAATATAATAGGGAAAGGGACGATAACTTCCATTTAATCGATACAAGGAGCAGACTACCCACTCAAAACGAACAGCTTCATCTGACCTTTGCACTTGAAATTCAACACGCCCAACGTAAGACCCCGAATATAGTATTATTAATGTCTTAATCCTTTATCAGCCTGCCAACACGCCAAAATACCTGCGACGCTATTCACCGCTAAGATTGATGAAAAATAGATGCATGTATTTATGTAAAGTAGGATTACTGTATCTTAATACATGCAACGAGAATATTGCGTGCCATTAACTTCACATGCAGCTTACGATAGCAGGATGTTATGAAATAGCATCTTAATTCCTGTCACTTTTTCAACATGATTCATGGGTGGCCCTATACTCTGCGAACAAGGTATTACGCTAAAAATAAGGAAAAATGACAAAATATAAAGAAACTGCATGCAAGTATAAAAAATTTAATTTCACCTACGTAAATAATACTATGGGCGCAAGATATCAACGGTGACAAGAGTACAAACAAAGCTAAGAGACTATAATTTTAACTACGAATCAACTCCATCTAGAATGTCTTTAGAGGATAGCTGGTATCCAAAAAATACGTGTGCATTACAACCTTATTTACATTATCAAGAGATTAAGAGTTGAGCGGCATTTTCGCTGAAGAGGTTAGGAGGTGGAGGGAAAATATTTCGCGCAAAAGTCCAACAGCGGTGTGGGAAAGGAGGGACAACAGCAAGGGAGGGCACAGACGAGGGTGAACAAATGCGCAAAGGGGGAGACGCGACCCCCTCCCCTTCCCGGCCGGATGCTTGCTTCGGTCAGCTCCCCCGCAGTCGTGGCGACAAGGAGGAGAGGATGAAGGCGTGGGTGGGTCATGCGGACGCCCCGCGATAAAATTGGCTCGGAGTTATTTCCGGAGGGAGAGATTGCATTCGAGTCGGAGCCAACAGAAGCGAGAAGGAGGGGGAGGCGGAGTGGACGAGAGGATGAGATGGAGGTGGCGAGAATTGGAGTGGATAGGTCTCGAAAATGTGAGGAGGGGACGAAGAGGGGCAATTACAAGAAAAAGGGATGCGCCAGTGACGCAGAGACTACGAGAGACGGAGAGAGGGGCGTCCTTCGGCCAGAGTTCCGTTATTTCCGAGACTGTTTTGGCTCGCACAATATTTCGCACAAGAACGGAACGTCCTTTTAGTTTCACTATGACTAGTTTCGGTTGCGGGATGTAGCTCGAAAGGAGGGAAAAATTTAACTGAAAATTGGTAGTGAAGTAAAGAGTATTGAAAGAGATTCTTTAAGCTGGAGGGTAGAATTAAGGTAGGTACCCCTAAGAACTTTTCTGAGATTCACGAGGAAAAATTTGGAGTGCGATAAAGTGCTGATTTGAGGAAGGAAGTAGACAAGTTTCTAGCTTTGCCTATGGAAAAAGGATGATTGACGCAATGAAGTTTCGATAAGCATTGGTGAAAGAATGTAAAATATGACTTGGGTGGTTGCTTGCTTCGCTAGTTTACATTTTTCTATAGAGTTGATAGAAAAAATTAATAAAGGCATAGTGTGATTGGTATAACTTCCTAATTCACTATGCAAGAAAAACACTAAAATTAACAGCTAAAAAACGGTGTAGAGTCTGATAATAAGCCTTGGATTTCAAAGCAATTAACGTGAACTTCAATAGAGATACTAAGAAAATTGATTGGCCGCATTAGCAATGATATGAGGCAACAGAGTAGAAGTACAACACCAAATATATAACAGGATTAACGAATGTTGAAATGCAAAGCGAACTTTACAGTCCGCTCATAAAATTCGAAAGCTCGGCATTCTAGTAGTTAGAATGTAGGATTAATGAGTAGAGGTTCTGGATACAGATGCCGAAAAGGTCTGTTCACGTCTAGCAAAACCGAAGCGAGAAGTTTTTTGGGTACCGGATATTTATGTTTGATACCTATGATTTTCTACGAAATTACATTAAGCTCTCGGCATATTGATGGTAGAGTCAAAGAAATAAGAGTGACATGATATTTAGTAGCTGAAATTGTGTATTCAACTATGGAGACAATATTAGAAATTTTATCACGAGTAAATTAGGAGGCAATAATTGGTGTAATTAGAGATTTAATCACGAATAACGTAGTTGGGATTAATTGGATAAATATACATTTAATTGCGATTAGAATTGAAAAGGTAAATGTATAAAGAGCTTTCTTTATTAGTGACCTTAAGAATGACGAAAAAATCTCAATGTGAATTTCAATGTAATAGAGCATCAATGAGCAGTATTATAATTAAACAGCAAAGAACTTTTAGCACAATGAGAACAATTTTGTATCCCATCTTAACTTTCCTGGAAGGGAAGCCAATGGGAAAGCTTTCAAAAAAAAGAAATGACCATAAAACTGCACCATTTCCAATCGCACTACACAAGATAAACTTTTATACATTTCGTTTATACATAAAAAATGCCATAATTGGGGGCAAGATTTCAATTACACACGCCTATTTCATACATACTTTATAAATACGCCTTCTAGAACAAGGCTTTCTGGAAAATTGAACCCTGGTGTCTACTAATTTAGTGGTGCACATAATAACGCCGCAAGAAAAACTACATGTCTGTGAATCACGATTCATTCGAATGTTAAGGTCATATTAAATTAGAGTATGCTTGCATTCTGGTAATAAATATGCTTGGTTTCATTAAACCAATCATTGAATTCACTCAAGCAATCAACGGAAGATTTTTCTCTAGTATAGTCTTCTCCTCGAATAATTATCTAAGGTTTATAATAAAATCAATGAGGATCGAATCAAACCATTGAATCAGCTACTGAGGAAAGCCGCAAACATCTTTACATCTCCAACGAATGTGCATTAAATGCTACTAGAATGGTCACGTAGGAGAAATAGAGAATAGCACGTGCCATACTTTGATTTACTTGATAAGTTGAAATCGAACAAGGTCAAGGCTGGAAAAATAATAACCTTCATTGGCGCATTGAAAAACGCTTAAGAAAGTTTATGCCGTTTAATGATATACAACAGTGAACGAGGAATTATTTTCAATATACAATAAATCCGAGTAACACCCTTTACGTCCATCAATAATATTTAAGGACAAATCTCATATAATCTTAGAAAAAATTCAATGGCAAAAACTCGTACTTCGATGTTTGGCATTTTAGCGCGGCAAGCTATTAGACATGGAAGTATAATTTAAAATTCAAGGTTTGCGAACTAAAAACTTAACGGAGTTACTAGTTGATTGTCACAATTGAAAAATTTCCACAAAGAAAAAATTATTCACCCCGACACAAATTTGAATCCGGGGCCCCATGATTTACCGGCCAGTTACTTCTCGGCCTTGGTAACGGGTTAAAGCACCTGGCCGGAAAATCAGGAAGTTCCAGGTTCGAGTTCCAGTCAAGGTGAATTATTGTTTTTCTGTGGAAATTCTACTGTTTATCATTTAAAATGCTTATCAATACTGAACGATACTGAATACCTACCAACGGCAAACATCAGAGCCATTTAAGTCGGCGTGAGCCGAAAAAGTGTCTGTATTTTCTTTGTTCTCACAGTCGGCATTTCACCCTCTGAATCGAAAATAAAATTTAATTGTAAAAACAGACTTTCAAACCGCGAAAGTGGTCTCTCTGTTGACCAACAAAAGATCAATCGGCCAAAAGCGAAACAGTGCGGCAGGTGAACTGAATCACGAAAAGAGAAAGAAACCATGTTGGGCTGTGTACAACAGGGCTGTATCGGAAACGGCAGTCATTTTGTCGGAATAAAATTTTGCTCTCGCTGAGATTAAAAAAAAAAAAGAAATTACACGAGAAAAGTGAACAATGGGAGAGGAAGAAGTTGAAATGAAGAAGATAAATAAACAACAATAAAAGCGTGTCAGGAAAAGTAGGGTAGGGAAACAATAGAACGGGGAGATGGGGAAAATACGAACAACGGATACCTGGACACGTGACACGACTTCGTGTCCGCGGGAAGACAGAGGACATAGAGGTTAGGGAAAGAAGAGGGCGTGAAAGGTGCGAGGGAGAGAGAGATATGAGAATAAAGGGGATGGGGAACAACCAGACGGCATGGTTCACGAAACGAGATGTGTTTCAAGAGGCGAAAAAAAGGGAAAACGAGGGAGAGGAGGGGAAGTTTTTGGAGGAGGAGGTAGGGAGAAAAATGAACTGCGGTGGTTAACTCACCCTTCCTTCCAGACCTCACACCCACCCGATTCTCGTTCCCCTACCCAGACAGAACCTCTGATGTCTTCCCTCCTGGTTCCACTTAGTTTTGCCTCCACCTTCCGTCCAAAAGTGGGAAATTGGGAAGATTTTCACACGGCTTCACACAAAAAAAATCGATCCGTTTTTTTCCACTCCCGATTCCTACCTCCGTCCCTTTCTTCTACCTCCCCATGCCTCTCTTTTTTCACGTCCCCTAAAGCAAGCAACGGCCTCCTTCCTCCTGCTTTTTTCCTTTCCCTTGTCCATCCTCACAGACTTTGCATTCCTTTCTGCCTTACCACACCTCGTGGGAAAGGAAAAGAATGAATGGTAGAAGAGTCAAATCATATCAACCTCTCTGTCTACCTAACTCTCCCTTCCTCTTTCTGCGAGTTCAGACGATGAAATTAACAACGTCATTCATCGGTGAACAAGCCTTTAAGAGTCAACTCTAGTCTAATAATTTCACGAAGACCGTTACATTTTCATGCAATCACAACACAAATATCTGCCTCAGCCAAGTCACAAGAATCTCATTTTGCTACATGTTTTCATAACTGTGAGTTTCAGTTCTCATCTCAGTACTTTCATTTCATTGCTTAGATTGCTCCATACTTTTCTTATCTAAAAAATAATATTTTTCAAATCTTAATTACAGAGCAAAGTTTCGCAGTATTTCATTATTCTTTAATATGCCCTTGAGCCTTCAGAAATTAATTCCAGATTAAATACGAATGCAAAATAATTAAAATTTCATACCCAAGAAAATGAAACATTATTTTAAACCTCTTTGAATAATGAAAATACGTAGGCTATTTTATTATTCCATTGCATTAAGATCTTTTCGGCTACATATAGCGAAAAGTCAACTGTGGAGATCAGGGATTCAGAAATTTCAGCTTCACGATGAGATACATCTATAGCCTCAAATGACCAAACCATTTTAAACCAATCGATCAGTTATCATATTTTTATGACTAAAATAGATATTGACTATGCATGGAACCAACCATTATATACTCCTATGATATATTTCAAATGTAGGGCAAAAATCAATGGCAAAATTTACGAACGCTTGACTCTGGCACAAGTAAAATTTTTTCCTTGTTCATCTTTATAATTACCCCACGTACCCATCACTCAATATATTCAAGTTTCTGAGCGCAACTTATGCCTTAGTATTAATGTCTGAATTAAGCTTTAAACGCACACCTAAACACCGTACGAACACGGAAAACAAGGCTTTCATAAGGCAGATGCGAAGAAATACACAGGCACATACATTTCACGATAACGAGTTTAATGAATGCACAAAAGAATTATTAAAGACCGCCGAATTTTTTGCACTCACTAAACATAACTACAACTACTACGGACTTATTTTCACTCCTTTATGCACTATTAAGACAAGAAAGTGTTCATCTCTATCCAGTATATTAGTTATTTATTCACACAATTCATGGATTTCAATTGTGACGGTGAACTCATTAACCAATCAAGATATTCTTTATTAACGCCATCTCAAAACCAAAAAAATGTAGATTTTTAAAGTGACTCCATTAATGGAAAACCTATTTGTTGAGAGCAAAACGGCAGTCTGGAAATTAACCGGTCCACGCACTTCAGGGAAGTAGTTCTTCCATCATTTTTATCCCCTTCCTCACGTTTTATTTCTGCAATCTCCTCCTCGCCCTCACCCAAAGAGGAGGCACGTGCGCTATCCTACAACGTTTCCCCGGCCAAACTTACCCTTAACCCTCTTCCTCTCATTTCACGGGTAATGCCTCAATGGTATTGAGCGAGAGGAGGGAGCGGGGGCGTTGAGTAGAAAGGGAAGGCGATGGAGTGGCAAGGTGGGCGGTGAAGGTAGGGGACGTCCTTCCCCCACCTCACTCTGGGCGATAAGCGTGCCACGGGAGAAAACCAGCGTTAATCAAAGAACGGAACTCATCGAAAGGACCTAAGATAGGAAGAGACGGAACGCCGTCCGACATTGAGCCATAAAGATATAGACGAAAGGCTAAAAAAAAAGAAATGGAGAGAGGGAGTTTTGCGGCGAAAGTGAGACAGTGGAGATGGGGCACGGGGTTAAAGGGATCAAAGTGTGGAGTAGGGAAATTCGGAAAAAAACGGCACCAACGATGCATACCCTTAGATGTCACATTTCTTCACGGTTATGCGTCAAGATTTTATGAAGGCACACTGGTTTGCACCCATAACAGTTGAGCACGTAGTCGGTCGAGCGTAACAACCAGCTCACAGGTCAATTTCCCGCTAGAATATGGGGCGATTCTGCAAAGTCAAAATGAATTCGGCTGATATGGAGAGCTATGGCTCACCGGGGAGGACAATCCGAAGAATTGAACTGATTAATCACTGGCTAGAATTACATTCGTTCTCACCTTGTAATCAGCGCGAAAAAGTTCATCGCGTCGTCTGCCACAATCAAAGTTACTGAAGCCATCCACCTCGATCGCAGTGCCTGATCGCCAGGAAATGTGCAGACTTTGATTATGAACAAAGTGATCCGAAAAATGATCTGATTCCGCCACCGTGGCCATGGACGACCGTCAGCCACCAAGGGAGCATGGGTTGTACTACAAACTACGACGTTTATTCCATAGATAGGTACAGTCGCGAGAGTTTTTGAGAGAACGAAGCATATGAAATAAATATTCAAGAAAACACGATTCGAGGAATTTAAGAAAAGTTCACAACCAACAAAGTTTTGCTATATTTCATATGGTCATTTGGTTAGTTTTCCGAAATTACTTCAACGTTGTCGGCCAACTACCAAGGGAAACACGGATTCAAAATTCATACATTATCCACGAAAGCAAACCGCTGAGGCGTTGAAACAAGAAGAGAAAAGAAAATAGATCAAGGCTTGTGAAGTTAAAAGATTTTCAAAATTGTCAATTTGTGAGAAATGTTACTTTTGGGCATCTTCTGAACTAACGGAAGCTGTGATCACTCTTTACTTCCCAACAAATAAATGCCAATGGTTTCAATAAAATTTATATGGTCAATCCTCTTTTTCCTTGAGGACCACCAGGTACCGCTCCCCAAAGCTAAAGAAAATAAATATTAAGAGAAAATGTATAACACTGAGGCTCATAGGCTCATTTAAGTGCCTAATATATTATACGACAAAAGCTTAATAAGAAATTACGCCACAGAAACATCTTAACATTTACTATGCATCCATTGGGCGTAGGCAGGAAATAAGGATATGATTCCAGTTGTATCACCACGTAAATATTCGTTCCGGGAACAAAAAAAAGTAAAAACTGTAGCAAAAACAACATTTTGTTTTTAATGAGGACATATTAAAGGAAGGAAAGTTATTAAAACATTCCCACAAAATTATAGTGGAGAAACAAATTTTCTTCCAATGGCAACTAATCTTTCTGCGCTGGTAAGATAAAATACTTAAAAATACTCCAGGAGGTTTTTGAGGAGAGTTAACAGCATATGTTCGGTAAAAGAAACGCTGAATAGACGTAAACTAATGAGATGAGATGTCTGAATTCAAGACACAGGAAAATTGGTCTAAGAGTCATGACAATGCAATAAGACTAATAGGAATTTCACCTCCAATTTATTACAGAGAGAGTAACGATGTGAAGGAAATAAAACATGAAAATAATATAAAATACAAGATTTGAAAGAGTTAACGAAGGTAAGGGACTAAGGATCTTAAGAGGAGATGAAAAGTCTGATTAAAAACATAGAAAAGATGGGAAAGACAATATCCAACCTTTGAAAGGGCGACATCGGCTATGGATGAAAAAAGAAGATACTAGTACTAACTTACTATTTAGTCTATTTGAAAGAATAAATGAAAATAGGAACAATGGACAAAATAAGTGGACGGAATGGACGGATTGAAATCGCCGTTAAGTCCTCAACTAGCTATAAATGCGCAGAAAATACAACTATACGAAGACTTTGGAAGATATGAGTACCATAAAAGACAAGCAAATGAGCGAAGAAGAAAAGCCACAAAAACAATAGATTTTTCATAAGATGATACATAATATAACGTACACCAATTTCGATAACCTCAGGTTAAAATGATGGCGTACAAGATTGAACTTGAACGAAGTTCAAATCTCAAAAATTTTAATGCAAGGTTGCCTACACAATCATGCGCTAACTATGCCATAGTTGCTTTATGCATCCAATTCATTTAATGCATTTAAAACTCCATTTTTTTTCAACTTTCTTACTTCTGACTGCGGTATCCTGGTCGGAAACATGTCGGTAACATCTACTTGGAAACTCAAATGTCGCGGGTTAGAATTTCACCTAGGACACATAAGACTAAGGGAAGGGGTTAGACGATGCAATATAGCCTTAGCGCTGTAGTACTTAAATACTTGAGTCAACTACTACCATTCTCCTCCTCTCACTTGGCTCGTCTTTGCTGAGCCCTTTCAACTAAATTCATCCCCGCTGATATTTTTGGATTCCTTCACTGCATAATGCTACACCACTGACTCTGTATGATACATCCTGCCATCTATGAGGCATACATTCTCAGAGTCAATAAATTAAAATTATTTGAATAGCGGAATGAATGCATCTGCAGGTGACTTCACCTCACTGAACTTCGATGGTCAAAAACTTCAGCGTGTTGGAGACCGCATTTTTAAAAGTTGCGATTTATGATGTGCGAAAGAATTGGCACATAAACACCGTAATTTAGCCACAAAAATATCAAATGAGTACCGAATAAATTCTCTTCGGTCAAACATATTTTCCTACGGACTCAACGTTTTGTGATAAGTTCCCGTTGGTAAAAAAAATACAAAAATTTACCCTTCCGGGGGAGATTCGACGGGAGCGACGAAAACAGGAATAATAAATACTCACTCCCTCCCATTTCCGCCCTCCGAAACGGTGTGGGAATATATATTTTTAAAAATGGAGCGAACGACTCACGAGGGAGGTAGATTCAAGGATTACACGTTAAAAAAAACAATGCGCCAAATAATATACGGGCCAAAATAAAAGTGCGAAGAACCCTCGAGGGCATTGAAAAATTCAAAAATGCGTTTTCGCAAGTTAAGCGAGGGAACGAGAAGGGAAGGGGAGATGAGGACGAGCGATCCGTTCCGAGCGGTACTCAAAAAGCGACGTGGGCGCCAAAGAGAGGGGCACGGGACAGAATGTAGAGATACGACTTCATGACGCATGCATTGCGTCTCAAAAATAGTAAAAAAGAATAATAATAAGTGAGCCGAGAGAGCGAGAAAAAAATGTAGCAAGAGAGAAAATCCAAAGCCTTCGGTCCCGTGTATCAATTATTCAGCTGCCTGCGCCGTTGAGGGCTTGCCGCAGGATTAATACCGCACTGGGAACGATTCGACAGGCGGGCTCCGTGTGCGACGGGAAACAATTGAGCGGGCGATTTAATACGTAGCGTATTCACAATCAGCATACGCGCTCATTGACCCAAAAGTCCGAGAAAGAGTGATAATGTGAAAGAAAGGAGGAGAGAATGGCGAACAGCGGGAAATAGAGAAGAGGGACCAAGAATGGGGAACTCGGAGGGTGGACGGACGGTGAATATGGGGGAGAATGGGTGAGAGTATGGATTGACCCTCACAGGGGAGATGAGTCGTAGGGAATGCGAAATGGAATCTCCTCTCTTCGCCTGCAACGCTGTGACTTGAGGTCTTCATAGGCTTCAACCAGCACACCTTTTCCACATTTCCGAAAAGAAATGAGAAAAAATTCCCGTGCATTCGTCCCAGGCATGAGACCTGAGATGACGAAGAGAAGCTATGTGAAAATGATGAATCCTTTTGAAGGCTAAAATGCATTCGTTATTCAAGTTTCATTTTTTTATTAATCACGCCATCTCTGCCTAACGCGAGCTTTAGGGGGAGGGAGGGAAAAAATTGAAGGCTGAAGCATTTCACTATGCACGCTGGAATATCCTTTTCATCTCAAAACAGATGGCACTAACCCGCGCAAATAGTTCTTTAAAAACAACAGCCAGATTTTTTCAAGTATAACAATTTTAACCGTTCTATAGTGGCCTAAAATTTCTCGGAAAATAAACAGGGTCTGAAATTTTCATTAACCGAGAGAAATTACTCCACAACACGTTGCGTTAATGCATACAGAATGTTTCATACGATAATGAAAGACGTATATTTCACTGCTTCTCAAAAAATGGCCACTCGTACGCGAACTGCTTCTATTTATTTCATTGAAACTTAAGGAAATATGAAAGCGTCGGGTAAATATCTCGTGTACATGATCTAATGAATACGAATTAATGGAGTTAATTTTAGCAAAAATATTCCACAGTGAAAAAATTAAGGATTCATATCCTCTTTATGGATAAACTGATAAATTTATCATCCACCCTTTCACCTATGCCTCGTAAATAGGTTAACACTACATATATTTTTCATTTAATGAATGGCATACGAATACACCAGACAAAAAAATATTCCAGAAGCTCGAGGTGTCATTCAACTTTGTTACCTTTATTCTCGGACTTCCTACGTAAGTATTTTTGAAATTAAGTGGCAGCTGAAACCTTACCAATAATAGTAATAAACTAGGCGTCGATAAATTTCGTTAGCTGTATTCTCAGAAAATCTACACGAATGAGCAGCTGAAATATTACCAATAACATTGTATTCGAAATATATGGCATCTACATCCTCCAGGTATCTCATTCATTCCAAAGTAGGTTTCAAAAAGCTAAAATCCACTAATTTGGGTTGGCAGATGGTGTAATTCCGGTTTCTTCATACAACCTTTGACTTATTTATTGATCTGTCAATGTACGTTCTTCCCAGAATTTTAGGAATGGTTGAAACGATTTGATATTTCCGTTAGACCCACTAACACTTCCAGATAAAGTGAAAATATTAGAAATTCGTCATTTATCTAACTATGAAGCCAATATTTCGATGGGAGAAAATCATAAAATGGAAGGCTACCATTCGTAAAAAAAACTTTACATGAAGAAAACGGGGTGACCTGATCACTAGGTTTATTAAACGAAGTCTACAACGAAGGGTGAGGCTTCATTTAATTCTTCCCTTGTTAAAAGTACTTCCCAGGAACTGCAATTGACATGCTGACTGTCTTTAGTATATTACCGCAATACAACAAAAAGAGAAAACTAAAGGATTCACTATAAATAACATTTTCCCAGTTTTACGCATCATCATATTTATGGTAGTTTATTAGGACTTTCAGAAAGTTTACGCAGATTTAAATGGTGTCCCAGCGCACTGGGCAAGAAAAATGTTGTTTTCTCTCACCTCTCTCTGAGGCTTTGACAAAAATGACAGGAATAATAATTTGATGCATGTGATACTTTAAAACGCGATTAAAAAGAGTTTTAAGAAAGCAATAGAAAAAAGTATTTCTGAGATTAAAACTTGATAATAGAATGTCAAGAACTTAATTGATGGGATTTTCAAGGCATGTGGATACATATTTGCATTCCCCAAGATTTAAGGAATATTTGTATCGTGCTAATCAGTAAAAAAATGAGGTTATGATTTTCCCATTTTACCTATGCCATCAGGTATTAATATCGACCAAAACACTTACTAATAACAATGCCTTTTGTAACCATTGTAGTATGCCTGTAATTTAGTGTCACATATTGCCAGCTCTTTCACTGTAACAAATGACAAAAAGAATATGCCAAAAAAGAGAAATCATGTCCTGCAAAGCGTTCTTCACATCTGATTAAAATATTTTAATTTATCTCAATTTCAATACTTTCCAACAATTTAAACGTCAAGTTCACGTAATACATGCTTTTAACTGCCGTTGAAGTTTACTATTGAGGCTTGAAGCAATCGCGGACCGGGCATTATGAATTCATCTCATTTAACTGCGTTTGCTTTGTTCAGTAAGGAAAACATCGGAAACAATATAACATGATCGCTAACGCCACAACACTAGGTTAGACATTATTGATGATATCTATCGATTAACCTTGCTTTGAAATTGATGTTAGAATTAGTGATAAGTCACTTTGATTTTATTTATGATTGACTTCACCATTAGCTTAAACTTTCACATCCCAACAGTAATGACGTGAATATCCAAATATCCCGGCATTATTAAATGCCGTAAATAGAACAGGTCAACCCTGCTATGTCAAAATTACAATAATGTTCGGCCATCTTAATGTCCAGGATTGGTTTGGTTCTCTTTTCAACGGTCAAAATCCCTAATCCACAAAATCTCACATGCCGCATCCCATACCGGCTATTTTCAAGTTGCTCTTTCTTTAACCTAATACAATTCACGATAACTCTATGTAAAAGTACACAAAGGACTTTAACAACGTGCAATCTGGTGTCATATAGTAAGATAAAAGTGGGCATATACGTATTGAACGACGTTATTTGTTATTTTCCATACAAAAATTGATGCATTTAATACGACCATATTCGATAATTAACATAGCTTTCATAAACAAATTTAATGATTAAGTAAAGCAAAAATACTGGTGACAATAAACATATTAACATCTACGTGGTAGAGACACCATTAAAATTTGTCTACTTTTGTGCACCGATAATATATTTTCAAAAATCAGTAGGATAGTATCAAAAAACACCAGTCTATGGAAGGTGTAGATTAATATAAAAACAATACTTATACATCTGCCCAAAGTAAATTAATGCATCTGGGTACTTCAAAAAAACAAATTGAATAATTATCCACAATTTAAGGCATTATGTCCCAAGGCAATAGTTTAGAAAAAAATTAAAACTATTGCTATTGTGGTTTTTCATGCGACAAATGCAAAATTTGTCATTTATTATCGAAGTGAAGCAATGCATTGGAAAAAAGCGAGTTTAAATGAAATTCAGCAGACATAAAAAGCTATGATCATTTAAAAGAGCGAAAATAATATTAATGGATTTTTTAATCCATTAAGCCTGAACGTAATCACTCGAAAATTTAATCAACGATATTACTAATCGATGCGTCAACGCTCCTCCCCGTGAAATAAAAATGGAACGCGTTATAATTTTATGTGCGATTCAAATTCACCAACTACGTGCTTGCAGATATTCATAAAAACGAAGGAGAAATCACCAGGGGTAAAATTTCACAAAATGAAATGGCGGACACATGAGACGCTTCACACCGAGGAGCATTATCACGCGTAACATTACAGCCATAAATACAAAAATAAAAAAAGGATAAAAGCACCATTAAACTGGCTAAACAGCTACCATTAAGTCACAAAAATATGTCTGACAGGAAAAATTTTTCTCTCAAGTAATTGGCTCATAATTTATGCCGTTATTTGATCCATTAATCCATTAGTTGCTTCTCTATTGACACAAATGTTTCCGGTGAAAATAGAACACGACGTCCTGTGGTCCTCGCGTACCAATTACAATGCCTTATGAAAACTGTAGAGCACAAATTTAGGCCTGTAAAAATGACAAGAATAATAACTTGATACATGTGATACTTTAAGACGCGATTAAAAAGAGTTTTAAGAAAGGAATAGAAAAAGAGTATTTCTGAAATTGACAATAGAATATCAAGAACTTAATTCATGGGATTTTCATGGCAAAAGGATAAATGTTTGCATTGCACAACATTTTAATGGGTGTTTTCGATAGAAACGACCTTAAAAGAGTTCTTAACATTTTGTAAAGCTTAAAATGGCCAAGAAAAATAAGGTCCCTTTACAACAGATTTATATGTATATGCGCCAAGTCAAAATTACTACGCTCAGATCCATTATCAAATGAGAGACGAAATAGAGAGACTGATTTCTTATTGTGCACAAATTATTTTCAATCCATGAATCCAACTGCAAAATCTGTAATTCGAACAATATTATGAAAAGGTATGCTATAGTAGTATCAGTTATCTTCACCTAAATTAATCTGCTTTGAATAGTTGTATTTTATTCTTCTTGTATAACAGCAATACTAAAAAATATGTAAATGGCTTACAACAGCATTTCATTTTTTAATCATGATACTTAAGACGGTAGTAGAGATGATACTGATTCTTGTGAGAAAGCCACCCGGATCCCAAATACCGGAGATGATAGCAACCAACACCATAATGAGGCTTTCGGCATTATGTTTGATTCCAATTATTTGGCCTTTGCGAAACTCAACCATTCTCTAACTCGACCTAATGCCAAGTATCTCGAAATTAATCATGATGCTTTAGACAGTAGTAGAGATGATACTGATTCTTGTGAGAAAGCCACCCGGATCCCAAATACCGGAGATGATAGCAACCAACACCATAATGAGGCTTTCGGCATTATGTTTGATTCCAATTATTTGGCCTTTACGAAACTCAACCATTCTCTAACTCGACCTAATGCCAAGTATCTCGAAATTAATCATGATACTTAAGACGGTAGTAGAGATGATACTGATTCTTGTGAGAAAGCCACCCGGATCCCAAATACCGGAGATGATAGCAACCAACACCATAATGAGGCTTTCGGCATTATGTTTGATTCCAATTATTTGGCCTTTACGAAACTCAACCATTCTCTAACTCGACCTAATGCCAAGTATCTCGAAATTAATCATGATGCTTTAGACAGTAATAGACATGATACTGATTCTTGTGAGAAAGCCACCCGGATCCCAAAACCCGGAGATGAAGGCAAACAACACCATAATGAGGCATTCGACATTATGCTTGATTCCAATTCTTTGGCCCTTACGAAACTCAGCCATTCTCTACCTCGATCTAATGCCAAGTATCTCGAAATACCCCAGGGGTATGCCAAAATATATTGACTATAATATATTGAAAATATATATAACTGGATTGACCGAACTAGTTTTAATATGAGAATGGGAAAAATAAAAATTAACAGATGAGCCAATTTTACAAGTCTCATTTTTAGTCTACTGCCCTATTGTTATTAGATAATTAAGGATAGAAGTATCTTAAAAAAATAGCTCCTTCATAACTTTTTTTCATTCCATGTGTAAATAGGTGCAAGCATTCATATAAAATGTCACTTGTACATCTAATATTAATTAGGGTTTGTTTTTCTTCAAACAACTGTGTTCATTTATAATAAAGGATATTTATAATAAAGGATATACGTTAATTAAGGCTTGGTACTCTCTTCTCTATTAGGCATGTAATTGGCGATGGCATTAGGAAAATTTACTAACAAAGTGATGATGTCAGTTACGTCACACAAAAAATATCCTTCATCTTTCAGTCCTAAACACTGAGTTCAGCTATTAGAAATCACATTGCAAATATATCAACGAAACAAGGTAAATTCTTACTTTCCCTTTTACCCTAAACCTAAAATACCTTTGGAAGGGAGAGTGAAGGAGGATGGTCAACCCACTCCACAATCCGCTCAGTACCGAGGAGAGCGGGGAATATTCAAACGTTGAGATACAAGGAGGCGGCGATCCTAGACGTTTTCCCTGAGGCCCTGTCATGAATAATAGAGCAAAAAGAAAAGAAATGGCACGTTCCTACCTCCGCACCACAAGGCGCCAGCAAAAAGCACGTCTTGCTGGCCCCGCATGAAAACGGCGACTCTTTTTTGTGGATTCTTCTGGGACTAAAAAAAGTGGAGGTGGGAGGACGGAAGGAAGTCTCCGTCCTTCTTCTCTCTAGTCGCCCGTTTCCGCGTAAGGAAAAGTGGTGCACAAATTTAGTGGAGCCAAGGGTGAGGATGGACTTTCACGGAGAGAATGTGCGAGGAAGGATTTTTCTCCCAAAAACAAAATAATGGGCTATGAGGATGGCTTTCCGTTTCTCTTCCCTCCCCCCGCGCGCAACCCCATTGCACGAATTCTCTCGAAGATGGGAGGTGGAGGCCAGACTCTATTTACCCGCCACCCTCCTTCCAACGCGACGCCGCGGTTTCTGGAAGTTTCGCTGCAACCGAGGCGCCTCCGGGAAGTCCTATTTCCCACTCATTCCTCCCCCTCCTCCCTTCGCGAAACTCCAAGTTAACTTTCCTCGATCCCATAAGCGTCACAGTGTTCCTCCACCGTTTATTGACACCGTTCCCATTGCAACGCACGCGGCCAGGGCCTTCGTCTTCCCCAAACTTGAATTGGCTCCGAGACAGAAATCGGAAATGCGAAGGCGCTCAAGAATTCCAAGACTCGTGAACGTCGTCCGGCCGGAAAACACTGCCGTTTACCGGAGTGGATCATCTACGTGCTGCAACAACGGAAATTCCACGACGAAATCTGACGCAGAGTAGTAGTAGAAGTAATCATGTAATTGAAACTGTAATCTACTTCGGCACCACGAGCCTATAGGAGAATGAAACAAGTTTTCAGGCCAAACTATGGAAATACATATGGAAATACTTCGTTTCTCCCCTTCTATAAGCGACAGCATTGAAAATCTGCCAGTAATTACTGGAATTCTCAATTATGAAATCAAATGAGAATAATTTTATTTCCACAAATAAGAAAAAATATACAAAAAACGATAATTTATCCCTCATTTTGACAGAATTTTCAAGGCTAAATTTGTCGCCAACGTATTCAAGCTTGAGGAAGATTACATCTGGACATTAAACTTGTGCTTTTGGATAGATTGAATAGGCGTAGGTAATAAATGCATTTTAATTATCTTTTAACCTATCGTTTTTGCCAAATATTAGCTGTGGAAAAAATGACTACTACTCTAATCCATTATTACCAGGACCTCTCCACATAGAAACTGACCACATTTATGGATTAGGATCACTTTTGCGTAATTTAAAAGACCCTCGAAATATGTGTACGACGATATCTTTGCACTCGTTTGTACATGCTCCATGATCGTTTGTGTACTGCGTAAAACTCCCAAAACATTTACCCAGAGTGGGTACGCGGGTGGATCAAGACCTACCAACCTACCAACACTAGGATTCTGTGACGGAATGAAAACAATTGACTCACATTAAAGGGGAGAAGATTACGTCCCAAAATGAAGGAAAATCAATAAAATTGATAACTAGAAATTCCAGTGCTAAGACAAGTTTGACATTAAGCAAGAATGTAAATCCTTTCCCCTAGAGTTTCATAGAATTTAGAGAGGATACTAAAAAGATAATTAGAAAGGATCGTAGCAAGTATTTCAGGTAGCATGCGATGGCTTAGTCCTACAGTTGTGGCTCCCTATTTTTTGTACCTTTTAGATCAAATGGAATGGAATGTAATGGAAGATCAAATAGGGAAGATAAAATATGCACCTGGCTATCTTGCTATGCTAAGATTGACAAAACAATTTGAAAACTTGAAGGTAATCTTATTGAATCATAATAGAAACACAATTAGATTATCTAATCCAGAGAGTTTCTTGATCGATTCCACACTTTATGTGGATTATTAAAACAAATATGTAACAGTTTCACTGATACCTATATTCATATGGAAAGCAATTAATTTAGATACCAAAACATAGGTTGAAGAAAAATTAAGAATTAATTATTAAGAATTAAAAATTAATTAAGAAAGCATAATGCATTACCATAGAATTCCCACAATGAGAATTATTTGTTTAAGGAAAAGAAAATACTATCGGCTACTTCGAGCAAACTTCAAATTAAATACATTTATGATCTATGCAACAAGTTTTGAAAGATGTATAAGAGAAAAATAAATTTAATATGAAGAGGATGACCGATAGGAGAATAGAGGAAAAAAACTCCATCAAATCAATCCTAGCATTGTTGACCGATAATGATGAAATAAATTTATGAACTGATTTCTACGGCTACTTCGTGTCGAAAGCTACATTTTCCGTTCAAAAGCGAAAAGGAAATAGATTTGGCTTAAACAAATCACTTCACTTTTCTGTTGCATCATGCCAACATTCTAGAGCGAAAAATATGTCAAAAAACCCTTCGAAAAGACCCACCTTATACCTTTCAGAGCACCATAATTACCTTATTTTCTTTAACGGTCACCAACGAAAGAGTTTACGGAATCAAAAAACAAAGTTCAAGGCAAAGCCGAAGCCGACCCAGATTTTCAACTTGTAGGAAAGAGTGGATGCAAAAGTCGTGTGTGCGTAGAATAAAACGGCGGGAATGATGAAACCAATAAAAGAAATGAGTAAAAATGGTATTTCTTTGTGAGAAAATATAAGGAAAACTAGACCTCTACCTTAGACGAAAATGCAACTGTTGTTGTTCAGAGACTTTTTTCATTTCGTTTACGACGGCGCTGCGTTTTCCATGTTATTTGTGGTGCAACGGCACCAATGCACGAGTGTGACTCCAACTGGCAACCATACTCTTAAGTAAACAAACTAAGGGAACAAATACGATTGGTTAGATAAAAACCCGACCGATCACGAAACTTGCTTAGCATGAATCGTAAACTTTTGAACCTCATGAAGCTGAAGAAGCACCCATATGGAAGATCAAATTGGGAAGAGGAAATAAGCACCTGGCTACCTTGCTATGCTTTGATCGACAAAATACATTGAAAACTTCTGGTCTAATGAATCCTCCAGAGAGATCGCCAAAAATGTAATAAAAGTCAGCTGCATCATTTATTTGCTGGCACAATAGCAAATATTTCGTTTTGAGCGAACGAGTGCATTTTTCATAACCATTATTTCGTTTGGTAAAGAAGCATTATGATCTTGATTTATTACCTATATTTGTTAAATACGGAAGAGAACGCAACATTCGCACGCACGTAGAATTAATCTCGAAATGTGTATTCCAAACCCCGGGGCGAAAATAAAATTGTCCCAGGGATTTCACTGCTGAAGCCAACTGGGGTTCACTCCAAACTCGTAGTCGATCAAGGAGAATGCAATTATTCACTCAGATAACCATGTCGGATAAATAAATTAGAATATTTCATTTATCAAAGCGTTTGCATACGCAAAATCGTTTGTCACGTTTTACGTGTCAATAAGAGAACTGCAATAGAAATTAGAATCACGTGAAACAGATGCAATTTGTTGAAGATGATAACAATAAAAAAATGGGAATAGCACGGGAAGGTATCACAAGAGCGAAAATTTTTTCGCTACTTCTTTTAATGAAAATGGGAAAAAGCAATCTTTTTGAATAGGTTTTCTTATTTATACCACATGAATGTTATTTTACTATTGAAGACTGGGAGCACACAAAATATTAATAACAGAACATATAATTTTCTGTTCAAGTCATTTATAACGCACGTAAACATCACTCATACATGTATAAAGTTCTACTACGATATGCTAGGAGAAGATCAAGGCAAGTTGTTAGCGAGCTGAGAGGATATAAGTGCAACATAAACACTCACGATTGTGTGTTTATAGCCTACTTCCCAGATATATACTCAGGATTTACTCCGATGAAGCGAGCAAAATTTTTCATCAAAACTTGAACATTGGTTCCGTTTGTTTCCCATATGAAATTTTGATGACACTGCAAAACCGAGCTAGAACTAGGAGAATAAAAGGGGTCACTAGTGGATGTTGAGGGTGTATTTACGGCACGGATAAATAATTAAGACACTGCACGGCACCGTTGTGGAAGTATAAATTGAAGCAGCGCCTCAATGTCTATTGAATTATATTTTTAGAATTAAAATGACAAATGCGTAGAATATTCAGCTTCTTTCGAAAAGGATTTCCAACAAAACGGCATGCAAAATAATTTTCACAGATTTACAGCCTATTTTGTCACAGTAGACATCGAAATAAATATTGCAATTCGGATCGTTTCTTTTTTAGTGGTTATCACATACAGCCATTGGAGATGAAAAAAGGAGAAATATTCAAGTAAAAAATCACTAACTTAAATGGATACAGCAGGATTTAAGAATAAAAATAATTTTCACGTGGGATGGTGAACAAGACGCTTTCAAATATGGCGGAAAACGATTGGGTAGGGACAGGTGGGAGACGGGGAACGAAATAATGGGGCGAAAAAATGATGCCATGTTATGATCTGAGCAAAGGAAGAAAGAAGGAAATGAAGGCAGAGGAAGAATATGTTTTAAAAATCACATTAAATAGGCGAGTCTCCGGAGTGGAAAAAATGCCATAGGAGGAAAAAATATTTGCTTTGACCCCATTTCTGCACAGACAAAAGAAGATTCTCGCCCCCGCACGCAGATTCGACGACAACAGAATAGAAAATACTCATTTTTTCGCTCTCAGGATATTATGTCATGATTAGCGCCTGTGTTATCACATTTTCATGCACCAAGTGCAAGGAAGTCTGAATAAGACATCGGTTTAAGATACTAGGCCATTAGGCAAGCGTCTTCCCACCTTGGCCACGGAGTTTTCTGAGTTTTTCTCATATTAATGCACCTGTGAAGACAAAATATATGTACCGAGAATTACACCATTAGATATAACATAGTGGACACATTCTGAGTTTGGCGTAAACGAAAACAAAATAACTATCTAGCAACACAATACCTGACTCGAAACACAATAACTAGCTCGATGAGGTGAACGTGGTTTATGATTTTTTTCCAGCACCCCTGTGGCCCAAGTCTAGAATCTTTCGTTACGCAGTAACGAATGAAATTTGTCGCTACGATAACGTTATTCGTTTCGAGTTATCCGTTTATCCACAAGTGCGAGTCTCGTAAACATTCGTTGCTAACGAATGATTTTCATCGATTGTTTTCCTTCGTTTACACAACGAGCAACAATGAGCATTCGTTTACAGATCAACGAAGGAAATATTTATTATTTTCGCTGGTTTTGATTTACAAATGTGGCAACCTTAAGGCATTTACTGAACTTTTTGAAGAGAAAAGGCGACTGTACAGGAGATAAAGATTTTTATGAGACCGACATAGTTCGTATGAGCTTCTCGAAGATCACATTACTCAGATATTTCATCTTAATCAAGATACCACTATGAGTTTTGCGGAAGAGCTAAATGCCCTACATAAAATCTACTAGGTGATCATCAATTACAGTTGAAATTAGGAAACTATAATTTGGCTTTGAAAATATCCATGGCAGTTTTAATTACATTTACGTGCAATATATTTGATAAGTCTCCGGAAAGATACCCAGCCAGCACACGGTATCATGTTTTCGTCATATGCTCGTAAACTTAAGGTGCGTGTGCATACTAAATCAGAATCTCCTTGTAGTATTTCATGTTTACGCAAATTCTAGGTAAGCATTTTATGAAAACGAACATAAATGTACATGCTTCATGCTTATGTAAGCATCTCGTAAACTGACTTTAATACGCACATGTAAACTCTTTACGTGGTTCTTATGAGTGTGGGCCGATAATAAAAGTAAATGTACAGAATTATGTCACAGATTATACTCTGCGCGTATGATCAATGAAAACATTTCGCCTATGAAGTCCACGTGGAGCTACATGAAGTATTTTCAAGTACCTTTTTCGTTAAATGTGGAGTACATGCTTCAAGTGGATCAACGATATGAGATAGTATTTAATATATTTATACTCCACAATCCACCCTTCAGATCCGTTGCAGTAAGTAATCTCTGAATATCATTAATTAATAATCATTCACAGATAGTTAATCGGTGCTCACTCGTAATCAAAACCATTGGTGATCAGAAATTAATTATTAGTCTTCAAAGATTTTTCTGTGGGGGTGTTGTCACTCCAGCACAATTAAAGATGAATTCACGCGTTCGACAATTTAGGAAAGTAAATTCTATCGTAAATTATCACTACAGTCCCTTCGATAGCCTTTACTTATAGCCATGTAATGAAATATACTTATAATCCACTATTAAAACTATACTTCACATTCATGAACCGGTTCAAGTTCATGCATGAACCGAGTCATAATAATTAACCATCTGACAACATCTTCTTCAAAGTAGCGTTTGGCCAGATGATAGCGGGCCGGAGAACGGAGAGGGCGTCGCGGTTTCGGTTCCTGGAGCCCCCATTTGAAGCAAATGGAATTTTTTTTTAGCTTTTTTACTAGTGTAAAGTTTTTAGGGTGGCCGAGATTTTTAAGAGTTGCATCTTAGAAGTTTACGTAAACAACTTGTGATCAAGTAAACGGTTTACGACGCTGATTTGTGCTGGCTGGGTAGTGGACTCGATATTGCTACAAAATGGCGAGCCCTATAGAACTTGTTATAATTAATATTTACAGCAGTTAAAGTCTATGAGAATTAAGGAAAAGTATATATTTTTTTCCCGATTATAGGGTTTTACGGTACTGGTTTTTTTGCCGTGGAAGGTATGAGAGACCAGTGGGTTTGAATTTATTTCTTAGTATAAGCCAGAAGAGTGTGAAATCCATCATTCGGGAAATTACTAAGGCTGCAAATAACTATATTCTTCATAAATGGAGTGAATTTCCGATGAACAGTCACAAACAAAGAATAATTAAAGCACGGTAAACAAATCATCTCGTTGAGATACCTACCAGCTTTTATAAGTATTGGATTACATGTTTATTGTTAGCATTTCCAGTTTGCATGAATGCATAGGTTTTTTAAGGTAAAGAATTTTACAACTTGGCGCGATAGATTTCACCCTTCTTAACTTATTGTTAATCAAATTAAAAATCACGAAATAAATAAAACAATCCCAAAAGTATTTTCATTTACGTAGTCATTTGTTTTAGATTTGGTTACCGTCACGTATTTCATTCGAGAACAAGCGAGATGAACGAAACGATGATTTCACGGTGTTTTGTTTACGAATAATTTAAAGACTCGCTCCATGATTCGTTGAGATTGAACTTCGTTACAAGGTTAACGAAGATTTCGTCGGTAACAAAAACGTCAATATTTATTCGGTGATAACGAACAATTCGAGACTCGGGCCACTGGTGTGGCAAGGTGTTTATCATATACCTAGGTTTAGTACAGACGTGTTCCAAATATCAAAAATCGGGATTAATGATATTTGTTTTAATGTAAATCTGCCTGCGTATTTAATATTTTAAGTAAATGTTTAAAATACCAAAATCAAGCCTGAACTACTGCAATATAGCGATCAAAATTGATTGTTGCATGATAATTAGCATTGCACTCCCGAACGGGAAATAATAAATTAAGATGCTATTATTTAAACAGTCATCAACACTCATTTGCATTTATGTTACTCAGCATAAGAAAATCACTCGTTGTATTCAGAATTTATTTTTATTTTTAAAATTTTCATGAACTTTAACCACCAAAATGTTGAGATGTTCTAAATCTGATAGAAAAAGCTGAAATATTGCCTAATGATATGATTTTTAACTTTATTTTATTTCTTGATAATATTCCACTACTAGCCATCATAACTCCTCTCGCATGATTTCATTTGCAAAATAATTATTCCCCCTAATACGATGACATTCATATTCATCAGCATACTGTCTAAGAGATTGACTTTAATCTGAAGAGAAAAAAATATCCGCTTATTGCCGCATAACATTAAGGTAATTTTAAAACCAAACCAAAGACTAAAAATGGAAAAATTAATTTACTGTGCCTCTGTGCCGAAGAGTTCACTCTTCACAGTACATTAACCGGAACTCAGGGTTATCAGGGGAATAGTTTAACTGGCTAGAGAAGGATTCATAAGGGAACAATTATGAATGAATCTTATATCTTATCATTATGCATGAGTAAATATGACAGATGTGCTGAAAGACATTTAAAATAGATTACAGGCTTTTCAGATATGGGTGGGAAAAGGATTGGGTAGAAGAAGGGGTTTACCATAGGATGATGGCGCAAATTTATAATTGTGGAATATTGAAGAGAATGATACGAGGTATATATGCGAGATATGTTAAGCACCGGAGGGGACGGAAAAGACGTGGGACATTGAAAGATTTGAAGGCAGATGGAAGATAGTCAGATTTACAAGATAAACTAATGTGGACTATTTATGAAGGAAAATGTAAATTACCAGTAACGGCGGGGTGAGCGAGGAGTTTAACGTACCTAACAACAAATCGTGGACTAATATCTTGTTTTTTTATGATTAAAAAAATGACACCAACTTAGCGATGCATTATATTAGACACATTGCAAAGAAAAATGGGTCGATCAAGAAAAGAATCTCAAGTTCATATCTTAGATATGATACCTTGCAACCAAAAAGGAGAAAAAGAAGAGATATCGGCCACAGTGATATTTGAGTCCAATAATTTCCACGGAATACATTTTTCAAAAGGCTACATTTATTACATCAGTTACGTGGATAAATTTAGCCTGATATTGTCATTTCGGGAATCTCTGCTACGAAATTACCTTAAATTAATATAAACAGCAGATGTCTCACCATTTTTAACTTCGTTGGGGAGGCATCAAGTTTTTAACGGAGCTCATTTGAACTCGAAGAAGCAGAAGAAAAACGCTCAGGCGTTACTTCGTGGAATGGAAACATGATGAAAATAAAAATGACTCGGTATATTCCACACCTTTTATTGCAACAACCGATCGCGGTTTCGACGAGATAGAGCGTCATTATCAAGGCAACAATATAGCGAACAACAAGTGCCGAAGGAATTGGCTTAAATAAACTTTTCATCTCATTTGAACTTCCTACTCCCACTCATTGACAGCACTGGCAATTTAAATCCTAACGCTGTTGAAGCGTTCCACATGTACTTGAAATTTTCTAGATACTCGGATTTTTATGTATTCATTGCAATTATGTTACAAGTACGATTCAAGAAAATTGGAAAACCACGAAAGCTGTACAAAAAATCAAAACGACCATTCTCAATCATGGGCTAAACTGAAGAACTCACACGTAAAAGACTTTTGCAATCTAAAAATGAAATGCATTCAGCAATTTAGAATTCTAAATGTTTCTACAAACCGACCACTCCATATTGGAAAGAATTAAATTAATCAATTTAATCCTATGGAATAAAAGACGGATGATGATGATGATATACAACTACTGCACTGTAAAGGAATTGGCACCAGTTGCCTAACACATAATATTTTGAAAATTAAATAAAATGCTTACCATAAGGCAATTTCTGCACCACTATTCAGCTTGGTAAGCAACGGTTTAAGTCCAGTTTTTTTCACCAGGCGCGCAAGTAACTAGGAAATCCACTGAAAAGAAAGAAAAGAAAACCTAATGATATTTTCCTATTTTGCACATCTTTGAAAATCACTAGTTATACAAAAAAATCGGTGTATTTCTCATCAAAAACGAAGTATTTGAGAAATAATTTTTTTAATGAGGATGAGAAACGGATAATAAAAAATGGGCAAGGCAATAGAGTCAAGTGAATTACACATTGTACGATACATAATCTTTAAAATGCTAATAAAGACCCAAATAATGAGACTTGAAATTCTCATAAAAACCTACATTTGCACCTTGATATCGCAATAAAATAAAAAACGTTACCTTTACTCCGAAATCTTAACAGAGGTACTAAAGGGATTAAGATCATTTTCTGAAATAGGGAGGGAGCGGAAATTCTACGAGAATTTCTCATTAGCCACTGGGCTATTCCAATGGTATGCATATATTTTTAAAGATAAATTGAGTGGCGTGCTATCCCAACTCAATATTATGCATCAAAAGGTATCAATAACTATCCTTTTATCTACATAGATTTATATCTAATAGCGATTTTCTAATAACAAATAGAATAATGAAAAGCAGCGATACAGTATGGGTTTCTTCTTATACGTAGTCCATTTAATGTTGGAAATGGGAAATATTTAGTTTATAAATATATAATAACTTTACGATTGGTACAGCAGATTCACTTGAATACATAGTTATCTGCCGCTAGAGTTGGTTCTGACATAGTGCTATTACTATTCTTTGAATTCCATTTATCTAGTAGGTCCATGCCCAAGCTATTTCTCTCTTCAAGCCCGCACATTTTCTATCCCTCCTCTACAATACATAATAATGGATCCCCCCCCTACATACTATCATAAAATATGCAGGAGAGGAACAATTTGGTTTCGGGAAAGGGAAAGGAACAAGATACGCCATTGGTCTGTTAAGAATGATTGGTGAAACGTATATGGAGAGAGAGGAAAAGGAATGACACTTCGTTTTATCTATCTGGAAATGGCTTCTGATCGGGTTAATTGGGATAACATTTAGGAAATTATAAATGTGGGGGCTAACCCGACATTCTGAGATCTGGCGAGCTGCACCAGGCCTTAGACAGTCCAAACTACACATTGAAGAGCCTAGGCCTGGGCTTGCCAAAGGACTCCTGTCACTAAACAGGGGTCAACTACGAACGGTAGTGGGACTCCTCACGGGGCACTACCAGGTGATGAGGCACCTGCACTTCCTGGGAATCGTAGATTTCCCCAGATGTAGGTGGTGCGAAGAAGAGGATGAAACCACATCCCACATGTTATGCGAGTGCCCTGCGGTGATGAGGACTCGAAACAGGTACCTGGGTTCCCCATTTTTGGAATCCAGGGAGGTAAGGGAAATCCCCATCGGGGACTTGTTGGCCTTTAGCAGGGCGATCGGCCTTTATGGGTGACTTCTTCAAAAGGGTGGTTAGCACAATGGATCAATGGGTCTAAGTGCCTCAGGGCCTCCGTTGAGAGGAACTCCACCACTATTACAATCTATCTATCTAGGAAATTATAAAAAAGAAGGGGTTGGCATGCAAAGAGAGAAAACTTATAAGATAATTGTATATGAAGGAAAAAGATGCTTTCAAAATAAATGAGGATATAACAGAATGGGTGAATCTTGGTTGAAGAGTAAGGCAGGGATGCTGTCTGTCAGCAATCTTGCTCAATACATATGCTCAGGACATTATCCATAAATTATTTGATGGGAGGGAGGAAGGTAAGAAGATTTAAAGATGAAATAGTATTTTAGTAGAAGACATGCAAACACCTCAAAGGTTGCTAAAGGCTTTGAAAGAAGGGATGAAGATAAATTTAGGAAAGATGAAGGTGTTGCCCGTAAACCGCGAAAATTATAAGAGTGTGAAAATAAATTAAGGCATAATATAAAAGGTAAAAAGCTACAGGTATCTATGAACTATTGTAACAGACAATTGGAGAGGTATTGCAGAAATAAAAGGAAGGATAGCAATTCCAAAAGAGGTCAAAAGAGCCAAAAGAAAAACTTGTGCAGTAAAAGCCTGGATCTGGAGTTGAGAAAAAGGCTAGCGAAGTGTTACAAAACGAGCGTTTTCATGTATGGATCTGAAGCATATACATTAGGGAAGAGGAAAAGAAATAAAATAGGCTTTTAAAACGTGGTCGTGGAGAAAGATGTAAAAAGTACATGGGTGGATAAATTGAGAAATGAAGTCTTAAATAAAGTAAAGGAAGAAGATCGCTCATAAAGTAAAAGAAAAAGGAAAGGTAACTACGAGGGTCATTCGGAAAGTAAGGCAATTTATTGTAAAAAAAAACGATCACAGTTTTTTTTCAAAAAACTTTTTCTATTTAATTCCTTACATCTTTCTCTATTTTTCTACATAGTTTCCATTTCTGTTTAACATTTGACATAGCGTTCAACAAGCTTTTTAATGCCATATCCATAGAAGTCTTCAACCTGAGAAAATAACCAGTCTTTAACTTCTTTTAGGATCAATATTATATGGAAGGTGATCAAGTTTTAGAGAACATTGTCAAAGGATACCAGACGTGGGTTTCTCACGTGACCCCAGAGTCTAAATGCCACTCAATGGACTGACATCACCAGTCAAAGTCAAGGCCAAGCACACTATCTCAACGTGCAGGGTTAAGGCAAACGTGTATTGGCATAGACATGGAGTCTTGTTAGTCGAGCTTATGCAGCAAGGGACAACAATAATGCAGCCGCTTACAGCGCTACCCTGACTAAACTTCGACGTGCAATAGAGAATAAGCGACGTGGCCTTCTGACGTCTGGAGTTTTGTTGCTGCATGGCAATGCAAGACCACATTCTGCCATTCAAACCAAAATCTGATCAGATCTTTTGAATGGGAACAGTTTGACCACACAGCGTAGAGTCCAGACTTGGTGCCGAGCGATTTTCACTTGTTCCGCTACCTAAAGGAGTTGCTTGGCGGAAAGCGCTCCACCACAGATGACGAGGTGAGAAAAGCAGTTAAAGACTGGTTAACTTCACAGGAGGCAGACTTCAATAACTTCGGCATACATAAGCTTGTAGTAAGTCATGACAAATGTTTAAACAAAAATGGAAACTATGTAGAAAAATGGAGAAAGATGTAAGGAATTAAATAAAAAGCTTTTGGAAAAAATCTGTGGCGTTTATTTTTTATAGAAATCGGATCTTAGATTCCGAATAACCCCCGTAGTTGGGTCATTTAATTAGACGGAGAAACGTACTGAGAGTAGCATTAGGTTTAGTTGAAGGAGAGAAAAAGAAAGGAAGAAGAATTAATCATGATGGATGAGGTGAAGATCAGCAACTACAATGTGACTAGAGAGAAGGTTCGGGACAGAAGAGGATGAAGACAGCAGTGGAGTAAGGGACCTGTGAGCAGGCTGAAAATTAGATGATGATGATTTTACAATACTATAAATAACGATTGCCTGTCTGCATTTTCAAACCATAGCTAGTAACTAAATCAAATTCAATAGCCGGAAATAAGATAAAGCTAATTCCCTTGTTAGAGGTATTGACCATCGTAAAGTTTATTAAACAAGTACGTGTATGCCTGAAATCTACGGTTTATCATTGCAGTAACAGTTCTTGAGATAAAGGGTTTGAGCGTTGAAAATATGCGAAATCGAAACAGCCATGGAGTTCGATGGTCCAGGCGGACGGGATAGTAGCATTGGGTGACCGGCTGTAAGTGACAGTGAGAGATAGCCCATGATCGATTGAATAATGGAAAACCATGAATCTTAAAAAAACCGATTTTGGGAAGGGTATTTGTATGGGACAAAAGAGGGCATGTGGGTTATTTTTTGTCCCTACTATGCTTTTTCGGAAATTCGGAATGATAACGTACAGGCCTCTGCTTCGCTATTAAGCCTCTATTCGCTACTGTGATTAGCCTAAAGAATATTTTTTTCACTGCTCTCAAGTTTTTTTCCTAAATTAATCATAATTATACGTGATACATGCTGATGAAGAAGAATTTATCACTGGAAGTATTTAAAATGGGAGTATTAAAATAAAGATTTTGTTAAAAAATAAAAATAATATACTAATTTATTTTCGGAGAAGAAAGTTTAGGTATATTGATTTTGAACTTTTATAACAAAATGATGCCATGGTTGTAAAAAATAATTATGGGTTACTTATATAATTCGAAAAATATTAATAAATTCTAATGGGGATAAACTCCGAACTTTTCATGAGTTGCCTTGATGGTGGAAGCATTGTTTTGAATAATTAGAAAAATTCAAGCACTCGAGAACCAGTAAATACATCCAATGACGTTTATAAGAGACGTAAACTCATGACAAGCTCCACAACGGAACGTTACGAATTGTTTCTAAGCCATTAGAATCCGAATAAAAATCTCAAAGTGATCTAAAAACTTGCTAAAATTTAGTGTCATCAAATATCAAATTGATTTCTATCAATACAATCCTTTATCTTTCCATTACGTACATGAATTATGAAGGGAATGCGTATAATTAGGAAAAACTCATTAAAAATATGCACGCCCACCCGGAATAATTTTGAACAACATTTCTTCGTCGTCTAACAAAAATACGGAGATATTGTACGATAAACGCTTCACTTAGAAACCCTCACCAGGAAAACCAGGCGAGTCATTTATTTCATTTTTCACTGTGGAACTGAAAACGTATGAAAATGCATTGTGTACACCTTGCTAAAGTGCTCCTAAATTCCAGGATAAAATCTGAGAAATTACAGGGAAGGCTCAAACATTAAATGGACAAAACGTGACGCGTCTTCCGGAACAGACTGCGATGCATACCAAGAGGTACACGGCAAGCAGACAACACATGGAATAAATAATAAAAGAATCAAACTGGCTCCATATCCATCAGCTAAAAAAATACTGGCCCAAAAGTATCCTCTGTGCCTCTCCCTTCCACTGGCTCTAAATGGAGTTTCATTCGCATAAAATAGAAGAATGCACACGGCGTTAAAAGAACTCTTTCAACGGGGCACTCGCACGTGCATGGCCGCTACTCTTGTGCACAGGTGTAAGTGCTAGGACGGAGGGAAAAAAAATGCAGGAATGGAATTTTCAGCCGTCAAGAATATGAATAAAAAACGCTGTTATTACTTCCTTCACTCACGATGCGTATGGGGAAGAATACTTTTTTCAGGATAAGTAAGCGGGATAGTAAATGCAGTCTCTCTTGCGTAGACTATTCCAAAATGGAGAAGAATTATTTTCATGCGAGATAGCTAAATACAATTTCTGTTATGTAAACCCTTCATAAACAAATTGTATAGATTTGTGATGAAAAATAATCTCAAGTAAAGAAAAAATTCCAAGGAGAGAACATCTCCTAGACACCGGCTAGAAGAGGTGACACACTTTTGCCAATAGGTAGCACATTGGGTGAAGGTTGGAGAGTTAATATTGCTGTTGAGGGATGAAATACTTAAGATAGATCTGGGGTATGGGCTCTGGGGATATATGACAAGAATTGATTGGAAGCTATAGAAATATAGGGTGTGGAGAAGCATGGAGGAAGACCGATGAACGGAAAGGTGAACGAATCAAAAGGTGCTGAACATGGTTGGGGAGGAGATAAGAATGAAGATAAATTAGGGGAGGGAATAGTACGTGAATGAAACAGATACTTTGAAAGAGTGGAGGGCTGATGGTCGTCCTTGGAAGTAGAATGCTGTACAAACGAGGACGAAGAGTAAAGAATTAAAGCTATTGAGAATTGCAGAAGGAAGTTAGAAAATTAAATGATAAGAGGAGAGATTCTAAGAGACTCAATTAGAGTAATAATTAAGAAAAGAGTAGATTTCAATTTTCTCCATGGGCAAATAGAAAAAAATGAATACGCATTTGGAATCTCTTAAAAAGAACAAAAATCAAAGAAGAGGGCAACATAAGAACATCGTTTGTGGGACCATTTCTATGTTTGTGTATTTAGAGGCATAGGTTTCGGTAGACAATTACGAAAACTAAATAGCATGTATTCCAACATATGTTGTTTACTATACATTTCCCTCCACGAATATCTAAGCCTTTGGTGTGCTAAAACAGACACGTGTAAATGAATTCAATCCTTTCACGCGTGACTTTGTGGAAGTCCATTATGAATAATGACAATAACAAACTATGTTTTAATCCACGGAGTTTTTTACTGGTACCACTAGTTTCAACGCCAGGTTTCAACGCAATGTCATCATCAGGTCCACGAGTACCTGAGCACCTAACTTGAGGACGGAGTCATCATCGGATAACGGATGATGACGCCGAGGCGTTGAAACTAGAAGTACCAGAAAAAAAACTCTGTGGATTAAAACATAGTTTGTTACTGTCATTACTCACATGTGTAAATGGTGCATAACTCAAATTATTACTAACTGCTCAATACTGTAGATAATTGTAAAAATTAAACTTTGTAACTGATATGAAAAAGACGTAAAACAGGAGCGCTTTAAATGTATTAAAACTCAAGTATAGTCTACTAAAGGCCATTTAGCGGAAAAAAATGTAATTTTGTTTCGAACAAGGTATATCTGTTAACATTAAATGAAAGCCATTTTTATCACAATTTTCTATTAATTCATGAAATACATAATTTTTCTTTCCTGCGCATATACAAAAGTGATGTCCGTCACGAGTGCTATTTATTACTCATAAGAGTTCATTTTATTACTATGAAGAGTTCTTGTAGGTATTTTCGCAAAAAAATTAATAGTCATTAAGAATGTTTTCCATTTTTTTAGCAAATATGTAGAGGCTTCATGTCAATCAGCTCTAGGAACAAATATAATTTTATAATTTTCCCTACTTTCTCGTCCCTTCTCAATAATTAAAATAATATGGCAAAACATGGAAGCTAGTCTAAATTCTATGAATCACAGATCATATAATTATAAAAGCTAACAAAATTTACATTGCTGATATAAAAAAGAATTTTGCACTGATTATAAAATCGATTAACAAATTTTTGCTCTTTTCAAATATTGTGACCAGCGGTAAACCGATAAATGGATAAAAACAATTAAAAGGGCTTTGTAAAGAGTGATATTTTATCCAGTAAGCCTGAATAAATGATTAGTTTGAGGGAATTACCGCCTTTACAGAAAAAATAGAATATCTTCGGCATGAAATTAGTTTTACAATTCTATGACCAATCGTTCCTGTTCCAGCACATTTTTGTGTCCATATTTTTTTCCAATATTCAAAGTTCTCTAAAATAGCAACAAAATCCACTGGAAAGGCCTTAGCTTGGAATAAAACACTGAAACAATGAACGCTAGATATACGGCGTTACCTCAGCTGGGATAAATAGAAGCTATTCCTTACAAAAACACTTTCGATTCCTCTTGCTATCAAAGTTCTACTAAGATTCGCAATTTATTTTTATGTTGATACACGTAATAAGTGACTTTCATTGAACATATTGTCCGATCACTATGCTAATATAGGAACCAGCCACAAGACTTGCGGTCTAGAATTTCATACATTTTTCGCAGTGAAACGGGAGTGTACGGGGAGTTTGGGGAAAAGATAAATATCCTCCAAGGTCGTGATAATCATCCCCTTCAGAGAAGAGCACAGCGGACCTGTTTTGCTTTAGTACTTGAATTTCACCAATCTAGTTTTATTAATTGTTGAATTTGAATTTTAAATTTTATAGCAGTCCGTTCAATGGGTTATAATAATGTAAGCCATTAGTTAAAATAAATGAAATCCTAAATAAAAAATGTACCATAAAAATAGATGCAGAAAAATTAAATCTCTCTAGCACAGTTTTACAAGATCCATGGTCGCGGGGAATCCTCTTATCACCAGTTTTTTCAGGTGATTTTGGCATCGCAAATCAGTTTCGAGTCTAGAGTTTTCACACATGCACCTAAGTGAAAAAAATCCTTTCCCAACATTAGAAAATGGAACTCTTCTATATGCTCGATTTCCATTGCCTCACCAATACGAACCCTCCCAACCTACGGAATCATCAATCACTCGCCATTCCTTTACGATACGTACCCTATGTATGTGCCTACCCAAGTCTCACGCTGAAGCCAGAGGTCGGTAGACTCAGGCGTGAATACATATATCCAACCCCAGTCCCTCACGACCGACCCACCCTCGACCTTCAATAATCCATCTCCTATCCCAAACGAACGCACCCCCGTCTCTCCGTTTCCACATTTGATATTTCCGATGCTTCATTTTTCCCTCCCTCATTTTCGTCTCATCCCAACGAACACGAATCTTTCACTGACCTGCGGAATTTCATTTCAGAGCATTTTATCTTTGCAAGAGCAGGGATAAGGCAGTCGTGGGAGAGCTTCTTTGTTTCTAGGATTCCATTTAACATGAATTTTGAAAGTGAAAGACGCTGCGTGGTCACAATACAAGGGAAAGTACGGATTCTCAGTGAGCGTTATTTCATTCGAATCAGCTCCACCGTGATTTATTCTGGTTCCTTAACTGGTTCCCCATTCCGCAGCAAACACCACCCCCCCGTTGTTCGGGCTCAGTCAACTTCATAAAGCGTCACCTTCCCAAGCAGTTCGCGCATACTCATCGAAGCGAGAGGCATTGTTTTCCCCTAGAGGAATTTCAAGCAAGTCATTTCTAAAGTGACACGAAAAAGATGATTAAATATTTGCCAATTGTTTCATGTTGGTCCGATGCTTTGGACAAAAGTCAAAGGCAGCGCCAAATTCATACCCTTTACTGATACACATTCCCGGGGAATAAAATACAGTTCCAAGTTACGAGACTGAAAGTTTAAGAGGCCGTCCACTTAAAAATAAAATTAACTCGGCTCACTTATGAATTATTATTTAAGATCACCATCTTTTTTATTAGAAAGTTTAAGAGATGAATATACAGTTTCACAAAAAGCACTTCCGTTACTTTGCTCATATTATACCTTGCATAGGATAATGCTGTTAGTCGAATTTAAATTTTCTTCATCTTAGGCACTTTTTAAAACGTAAAATTGTGCATAAATGGCTGAAAATTCACTTACATTACAATCTTGATTACCATTTACGTACTATTTCCTACCAACATGAAGCACCATACACTATTGGATACATAATACTTGATTAATTATAATATTAAATATGTGAATTTATAATACTAGGTATGAGAGAAAGAGTCGTCTGATCAATACACATACGCAATCATCAATATGAATGTTCATTTTTATAAACTATATACTCCCATTAAATTCACCAGATACTTTGGTGAGATCATTCTTACTACGTTCCGTTAAATAATTTTCGATTTTGTTTTACATCGAACTAGGGTTACCTTATCTTTACACAATCCTCAGAAAAGGATATTATTTCTAACATGTAGAATTTAACATGACGGCACCTAATCGGAAAATTAGATTAGAGGTGAATGCAATAAAATTAAAAGTTTCTGCGTCGATACATGGATCCCTATAGTAAAAGCAGACGAAATGAAAAAAAACAAAATACATACATAAATGTATTTAAAAATTAAATGAGATTTGGTTACATAAACTGTTTGCTCATCTCCTATACAATTTCTAACTGTAGATTGGCTTTATCTTTCAAGAATGTTTAGCAAAATATGACTTTTTTGACGCATCATAATCAAATAACCCAAGGTAGAAAGAAATATTTTACTGTACCCACTTAACTTTCTCCTTTGAAAACCAAAACGGGTATCGCTAAGGGCTTTCGATTGAATGGAACAGCCCTCCGTAATTCCATACTTTATATGATTCTACGCCTCCTGCACAGTAATTTTGCATTTGCCTGAACACAAATATAGAACGCCAATCTGAAACGATATGCGATTAACCAGAAGGTTCATAAGCAGGGATTCACTTCCAAAGAGAGGGATATGAATGCAGCATTTTGCATTGCAAAGTACTTATTGTAGTGATGAGTGGCTTTCATACAAGAAGACTTGGCGCACCATATGAAGTAGTAGGATAAAGAGTTAAAATAACTTATGGTGGAGTCATGACGTGAAGTGTCGAGAAACGGGAAATGCGACATTAAATCAATGTACGTGGGACTGAGCCAAAGGGAATTCACATTTCTCAGGGGATAAAAATTAATGGCACGTTATTTTTTTGCACATTAGTTACTCTTGTACGAAAAATTTTCTTCTATCAAGTCGAAAAGTTATTGCAGCACTTCTTCCACGCATAAAACATGATGTCACATAAGTGGAGAAGAGACTCGGTTCCCGGAAGGTCGAGTTTAGACAGGAAAAAATGTTGAACGGTACGTTACATATAAAAGTATGTGGTACTCTGAAAATCCTTCGGCCCCTTTTCTCTGTTCGCCTATGGACTTTGTTAACTCTAGGAGCCTCCAGACGCCTGTCTTGATAACATCGCCGAAGGCGCATACTTATATGAAACCGTACCGGTGAGCAAAGCTCACCGCAGGTTCGGTGACAATTATCATTGGCTCAAGTGAATACAGTATCGTGTGTGCAATTGCTTGTGTTAAGAGGAAACTTATGGACTAAAACATGATTTTTAATATAATGGAGTTTAAACAAACATTAAGATATTTTGAGCAGACATTTTACAGCTGAAAATAGAACTAACTTAGTCAAAATTCCGATTGGTGCAATCAATCATCTGACTAGCCAAAACAATAGCAAGCGGGGACAAGTTAAAAATTTCGATAAACTTCGCGTAGTTCGTAACCAAAAGGTCACACTGTAACAAAGCGTACCACTCGATGGTCACTAAAATACCTCATTTTTACGTATTTTTACGCCATTCAACCAAATACGGATGCGTGCGATTGTTTTCCACAACTTGTGGTAAAACGGAATGCAAAATGCTAGACATTCATTCCTCCCATACCTTAACCCCTGCCTTTTACGAAGCCTGGATCCGTAAATGGTACACTGAAACAATGCGATGGGAAAGAATAAAAGGGTGAACAGTGACAAAGGCTTACGATTCACCACACCATATTCTTTACCACCAACGTTGACCTTAACCTGAGGTGCACACCGACTGGTCATCATGTGCTTCGATCGAGCCGCTGTTACGGGAATTTAGATACTTCAGGAGGGATCACATGCTCCGCGAGGCCATGGGTTGTCAACGGGGTATGTTGGATGAGGGCGATTTGCCTTGGGCGATGGATGGGAGGAATATGCATGGATATGGGGTTGGTTGAGGGGCAGGGAGGGTAGAAGGTAAGGGGGGATGTAGGGACGACTAATTTCTGAGCAAGGTGACAGGATAGGGCGTACTTCAGCCGGAGGGGAGCAGGAGGGATGCGGCGGTATGTGAGAGGAGCGGTAATGCGTATGTTATACACGCAGCAATGGAGGGCTCATGTTGTGTCGCACGAACAGGATATGTTACACGAGCAAGATGAGCTATGGATACGTGTCTGTAGGTATTACTTGGCACGATATTCTGCTTCTTTCAAATTTAATCTTTCAACATTTTTCTCATTTTACCCTCGAACAATAAAAGTGGCTACCAGAGTTAAGCAGAGGTGATGGAATCACTAATTGAAAATTCTTTTTGCAGATCCTGATACCCTTATCTTTCGAAATTGCTAGACAGCGTCTCAGCAGCCTAGCTCTATGATCACCTTAAGAAGCATAAAAATTAAGCAGATCACTCACGCACTGTTCCTTACTTTATAGCGTATGTTCCCCATTATCACCATTCTGATTTTTTAAATAGACGAGCAAAAATTATTGAACAATTGGTCTTAGACTATAACATTTGGAGTAGGCATTTACAATCTCACTGTAATTTCTTACAGCCAGATGATGCAATCGCGATATTTCAATGCTTAGTCTTGATCCAGATTAAACTCTAAATATCTACATTAAAATCCAGTAAATAACTGGAAATGTTATTTAACCTGAACGGCTCTTTTTAGTCTCCATTTCATCAAAAATAGAAATAAGCAGAGGAAATACCAAGATAGTAATTGCAGCTTTAAGCATGTTATTGCAAGAGTGCACATTTATACTAGAATGTTACTAAAAGTCAAAACCAAATAAAGTGGACTCCGGCAGGTTCATAATAAAAACCTATGTATCTTCTTTAGATAGGGCAAAGTTACGCAAAGGCACTTAAATAGCAGTGCTCTTTGACATACTTTTGTAAAATAAATAAATATATGGCAGGTTTTGATTCTCTAATGTTTACATATAGCATAGACTTCATATTTATTTGGGAAGACGATGAAATAGTAAAAGCTGCAATTCAGAAAAACTGGCATTGAGTTATTATTTTAGGCCAGAGGCACATTCGTAAATTAAAAAATCGACTTCTCACCTAAAGAGGACATGAATAAGTCAATCACGGCTTAAATCATTCAGTTGGACATCTACCAATAACGACGCCCAGTCCTTAGTTATTTGCAATCTACGAATGACACTGAATAATGCCTTATCACGAAGTGCGACATCCCAGCTAATTTTGCGCACTGTAAACAGGTACGAAATTTCAAGGAATATAAGATTACATAAACCTGGTTCAGGATTACTCTACAGTTTACTTCAAATTTTTGTGGATTGTTGTTTTCACAGTTAACAAAATTAGTAAATTATTCGGTGGACGCTTATTTTCCCTGTGCTTTAAAGCCCCAGCTATTAGATGTCCACTTGCATTTAAATGGGGAATGTAAATCAATAAATTCTTGTTTTACTCGACAAATAGCAGTATATAGTATGAATATCAATGCATAAGCCTATGCCATACACGATAAGAGTCACAATGGAGTAGGATAAAGTATTATATTCACACAAAAACAAGAGATTTTGGCGATTCATACTGAAAAGTATGATTCATACTGACTTTTGCTTGGCAAATGGCTTCATACTCTGAATCACTGCACCTATCGTTGTATTGAGACCAACAACTTATGATTAGGTCTACATAACATCTACATCTACATAATACCCTGCAAGCCACCACAACGGTGTGTGGCAGGGGGTGATTTCTCACCAAACATGCACTACATATCATGCATAAAAAAGGAATAGTATTAATATATTAGTCAGAACTACACTATTTAAAAAAGATAGAAATTGCAAAGCAAACATGCAAAAACGTTCTGTTAGTAGGGTTAGCTTTATGTACTCATACCAACATGCAGCTACCAATGGTATTCATTGCTACTCTCCGATAGGACATATTTACCGTTATTCGTATCCCTAAGCTAGGTCAAGCTATTTTAACAGTTTACTTGAATCTGCCACCCATACTTTTTATTTAAAGCATGTAGCTTTTTAATAATTGATTAGATAGTTTATACGTACATCTACATCTACATCTACATCTACATAATACCCTGAAAGCCACCACAAGGGTGTGTGGCAGGGGGTGATTGCTCACCAAACATGCACTACATATCATGCATAAAAAAGGAATAGTATTAATATAGTAGTCAGAACTACACTATTTAAAAAAGATAGAAATTGCAAAGCAAGCATGCAAAAATATTCTGTTAGTAGGGTTAGCTTTAAGTACTCATACCAACATGCAGCTACCAATGCTATTCATTGCTACTCTCCGATAGGACATATTTACCGTTATTCGTATCTCTTATTGTGCGAGGGAAAAAGGACATTTTGAATCGGTCAGTTCGGCAATCAATTTCTCTAACTTTATGATTATGGTCCAGTCTGCCATAGTAAGTTGGGGTTCGTAAAATATTTTTAACATCATCACTGAAAATATTGCCTTGGAATTTGTGGAAGAGATTAAGTCTAAATTTCAACCTGCGATCTGACAATGATTCCCATTTCAATTCATTTAATAGACTGGTTACGCTAATATAATTATCGTATCGTCCCTTTACAAATCTTGCCGATCTTCGCTGAACACGTTCAAGTTCATTACTTAGATGTAGACGTAGTGTTCAATTGGTCGACTAACACAATAATTGCCTACCTATGCATTGAACGGTACAACTGTACTATATTGCATCATTGTATCATGTTCATCGACGTCAGGCAATAGGGAAACCTTGGATGGAACATGCGAATTCGCGCCGTGATGACTTCAGAAAAACGAATCCTCTTTGCGTGGGATGGTTGGTTTCCTCGCGAAAGACGAGAGGGGGCGAGCAAACGTGCATCCTTCCCGTACGGCTGGGCACTCCCATCTCCGAACGCAACTCGGAAGGAGATTCCCCATTCCCCAGCGTCGTGAGACAGATGGAGAGAGAGAAGGGGGAGGGGGGACAAGGTAGGGAATGCCATTCTCTTGGACATATATGGGGGCAATCCAACCTCTCGTGGAACCCAAGTACGTATGTAAGTCCGCTCCGTAGGCATGCACGCATCGCTGAAGTGGGGAGAATTGATGAAGGAGAGAGGTTGGCGGTGGATGAGGACGGCTTGCGGGGACGGGCAAGAGAGAGGCGAATGGGGTTGGATGGTAGAATATGGAGAGGGAGAGAGAGGCGAAGGGATGCATGCTACGTACAACATACGAACTCCTCGCATCATCGCACCGCTGTTCCAAAGCGCTCAAGGCCGTTAACCTCTCCCGACGGACTTTTGTCTGAGGAACGCGGCGCGTCGAGGAGGAAGGCATCTCGGGAAACTGGTTCTTCGGCGTTGCCCCGAGGCGATGCAACAGAAGGTGGAGGGAGGAGCAAGATGGCGGAGGAAAAGACGCTCCGCGAGGCGGTGGGAGAGGAGGTTTATGTTGCGGCCACGAGCAAGATGCCGGTGGAGTGAGCCGGCGTTGGATCGCGTGAACCATGGAGTCAGGCAAAGCTATTTAAAACCTCTCACGAAGAAGTTCATAATTGATTCCATACAGGAGAGGGGTCTCATCAAGTCAAAAACTACTAATATTAATCAACCACGTAAAACATAAAGCAGCGAAGTATGGCGGTAATTGTGAAATATTAAAATACTTATTTATCAGAAATGAACATCGAAGTATTTGTTTAGCACCTAGTAGGACACCAAATCTATGTAATTATCATTACCTAATGAGAATATCAAAATAACTATAAATGAAATATTAACTTTGTTTCCTTCCACAGATGTATGCCTTTTAATTGCCTATATTTAATTGCTAAATTTAATGCCTATGATTTAAACAAAGTTAATATTTCATTTACGAAATTCAACTTCCACCTAGTTGAGCCTCATACTATGGAACGTATCAAAATAACTATTCTTCACATTTAGAGGAGTCACTGCTGTACAGACTGTAACTTAATGTATAACGAGATATTATAACACATGTATTTATGATTAGCAAACTTATGATTTTCCATAATAAAACTGCTAACTTTATGAGAGGAAACATTAGAATGTACCCAAAACTGATACTGCCTACAGCATAAGAAAGGAGTCAGGAGCAGTGTGGAGAAGCTTCAGCATCACAAAATCCGAAATAAATATAATAACTATTCAAGGGGAAAATACAGATTAGTTTTCGGTATTGTATCATTCTCAGATTAGACATAATATTATCATTGATTGATAGCTTGGATTATAATATTCTAATCGAAAACTGCAACTATACTAAAAATCATGAAAATTATGTACATTTAATAGAATCAGCTTTAATTTGAATACATTACGTAAGATAAGTAGTTTTCAGTTCATAATCTCAGAGACAAGATATAGTAGAAACAATCGGAGAATTATGAAAAACTTGCTATTATTTTAATCCGAGAATTGTATCATAAAGCACATTACTGTACAATGGTTTCAATGCTAAATTTCGTTTTTTATGCGTGAATTTGCCTGACAATTTAAAACTCCAAAATTAAATTCTAACTTTTCCCTGATAGCGCTTGGGAATCGATTAGAATAAATAGTCAGTCAAGAATAAATTTTATCACGGGACTATAGGAAAAACACAAATATTATTGCAATTCAAAGTGCCAATAGGCCAAAACACCTCAAAAAAGGTATGGTGGTGTTTTATCCATTCTTTCCTGCAAACTCTATTTATATTGTCTCATAATATCATCGTGTCATATAATTCAGCCTGACATAACTAAGGACCGTAATGAGTGAGAGAGGCTAGGATCCCTCCATCCATTATACAATGCTAACATGCAATGATAACGGAATCTCACTGATTACAGAATCCTGCGAAATATGAACTCTCTACGATGAAACCTGTTGCCTGGAGGAGCAGAGATGATGATATAACGGAGTCATTCCCGTGAAAACCTCAGAAATCCGTGTCTACTGCTGCCTAAGGGTTTCCTTATAGGACCTGCGAAAACTATACCTAAATAAGTTTTCTCTCTTCCACATTTTTATCACTACTCACTTATAAAGCTAAGTCGGCCTTCGTTATGAATTTCAAAAAACAAATGATAATTGGAATGCACCAGCTACAGCAATAGTATAATTTTCGAGATAGTCATGACCGTCATGACCATTGAAAAGAGGACAGAAAGAAAAAAGGAAACATCTACATCTACATCTACATAATACCCTGCAAGCCACCAAAAGGGTGTGTGGCAGGGGGTGATTGCTCACCAAACATGCACTACATATCATGCATAAAAAAGGAATAGTATTAATATAGTAGTCAGAACTACACTATTTAAAAAAGATAGAAATTGCAAAGCAAGCATGCAAAAACATTCTGTTAGTAGGGTTAGCTTTAAGTACTCATACCAACATGCAGCTACCAATGCTATTCATTGCTACTCTCCGATAGGACATATTTACCGTTATTCGTATCTCTTATTGTGCGAGGGAAAAAGGACATTCTGAATCGGTCAGTTCGGCAATCAATTTCTCTAACTTTATGATTATGGTCCAGTCTGCCTAGTAAGTTGGGGTTCGTAAAATATTTTTAACATCATCACTGAAAATATTGCCTTGGAATTTGTGGAAGAGATTAAGTCTAAATTTTAACCTGCGATCTGACAATGATTCCCATTTCAATTCATTTAATAGACTGGTTACGCTAATATAATTATCGTATCGTCCCTTTACAAATCTTGCCGATCTTCGCTGAACACGTTCAAGTTCATTACTTAGACCGATTAAACTATTATCTAAGATGAAAAATGAACCATAAAAGATGATTGGGGAAGGAAATTCATAAAAATACGAAGAAATAAGTGACGAAGATGGGTTATCCGGAAATGACGCTATTAACAATGTGCACTTGTGAATTTAATCGAAATGAATACGACGACGCCAAGGCATTGACTCGGGACAATCACTGGAGTCGTTGGCTCCCTCGATCATACCTACTCTCTTGTGCTGGCACCCCTTCCCACACACTCAAATCCGCCTCTTCAGCAAACGCAACCGCGCCGGTCCGCCAGTGTTTTGCTCACGTAGCTGCGAGAGGTAAAATGGGAAGGGGAGGGGGTGAAGGAGAGAGAGCACACGAAGAGGCTGAGGGAAGGAGAGAGGAAAGCGGGCTTCAAGGGATAATAATGCTTCGGCGGTGAGGTGGCGATGCGGAGTGCGTCTCTGGCTGAGAGGGGGGAGAGAAAGAGAGAGACCGCAGGTGTGCGTGGGAGAGGGGGGGGGGTTGAAGGGGAATAGACTTGGCGATAATGATGAGATGCAGGGGGAGGGGAAGTTCAAGATGTAGAGGACGTGGGTGAGAAGCAAAGACAGAGAGAGAGAGAGGAACGCGATCAACGCCGGCAACCCAACTACATATGAAACTAGCAATGCACACGTTTCAGCAAGTACCCAAAAACTTTTCAACATGAATAAATGTTTGGCTACTTCTGCAGCGTTGAATATTTAAGACCGATATATTTGGAATGAACGCGATTATTCAGGATAGCTGAAGGAATCTCTATGAGAGAAACAGTTACCACTTTTCCAATGACGTGTTGATTTCGCTACCAGTCATGTTTTTCAAAACTCACTCAATGATCACCAAACTGAAATAAGGCCTTTGAAGGTTTATTCTAACAGATAAACTGCAACACTCTTAGAATCTGACGCGCAATTAATGGCAAGTTATGAGTTTTATAATACTATGCACAAAATTTTAAATATTAGGTAATGAATTTTTATCGAATGTTAAATTACAAAGTGTATAGGTGATTATGACAAAACCAAAGCATTCATACAATCAGATACTCCTCATAATTATGCAATTAAAGTTGTCACGGAAAACATACCATGGAACTCTTTTTGACGATAGGGTTTTGGTTCTACGACCCGCCAGGAAATATTCACCGCAGCATTTTACAAATAGTCATTGCGTGCCTTTGCTGTTTTTCCAGCTCTAAGAACCAGAAACTGAAAAATGGGTCCTCTCGCAGGTTTGATAGGATTTATTTCCAACATTCAATGTGTTCTGCGTGATTATTCAAAGTAAATGCCATGCTCAAACTGAAAGCTTTTCATGTCGGGATATACTTACCCTATAGAGAATAAAAGAGAATATCCTAGTATTTATGGATAGAATATCCTAGTAAATATTTATTTTTTACTGAAAGCAATAACGGCAATATTCTTTGGGTAGGAATATGCTTTACCTTGTATCCTCGGTTTCCATAAGATACGTACAAGAGAAAAGAGCTCGAAAGCTCATTTCATGATTGATGTGGTGAACTTAAACATCACATCAAAATATGAAGAATATTTTTTTAGTTTGGAATACCACTAATAATTTAGCGTATTTCATATTAAGAGCTCTAATTATTTTAGAAAAAAATGATAGCACTACGACACCGACTGGAATGATTGGGCAGCTTACACAACCAGCACAGATAAATAAAACATCTGAGAGATACCTGCACTGGAATGATAAATATGTGTTAAAAGCTATATATAATCTATTGAACAACACAGGTTTGATGGAAAGTGTGGTGACGCTATCATTGAATGCAGTGTAGGTTTCTAGGCCATGAATTATGAATGCAATGAGTAGTCGAAGTCACGCATGCTGGCCGGAGGAGCCGGAGAAAACATAGAGCAAACAAAGATAGTTACAGAAGAAGGAAATCAAAAAAATTACAGTTCTACTAATTGAAGCCGAAAAACGTAACGCTATAGAAGATTTTGGAGACAAATGGAAAGCTGGTTAATAGAAAATTTTTTACACGAATTGATAGGATAAAAGGTGAATTTTGGGAAGCTGTGCGTAAATGCACTTCCCCTTCAGAATGAATGGAGTGAGATTAAATTAGATTGTTATGGCATACCAACCACGTCTTTTAAAAGAAAATCTATTGATTCCCAAAACTAGGGAAATAAGACAGTTTATGAGCCTAGTGATGGAAGTGTACAAAATTCATGAAAACAGAGCAAATTGCTGGTGAAAGTGTTTAGGAAGAGAAATATTTTAATTTGAATTCTACTTTGCTTTAATGTTAGCAAACAGAGACAGTAACAATATACTAATTGCCTTCCAAAGGAAGGAAATTAGATAAAAAAAACCTCAGTTACATTTATGACAGATCTTCATTCCAATATGAGATGTAGTATAATGGAATTTAGAAGTTACGTTTCAACTTTGCCATTTATTTGTCTTATGTTCCATGTCCCTGCTTGAGAGCTGTGGAGGGAATTTTAAGGTAATTAACTCGTCTAGCGGATGGCACATTACAATTTGAGCCCTATCTGCATATTACACTATGAAGACAAATTACAAAGCGGGATTTCACGCCGTCCTCATGTTAACAGCATAACCTATCCGATTCCCATTGATCTTCTGCATACGCAAACCACCTCAGTTTTCTGCTGCCTACTCTTCATTATTCCCTTGATTATCACTTACATAGCTACAATTAAACATTTTCAACACTAAATCTGAAGTCTATAGCCCGAGAGGGGGCTAGAAATTATAAAGACATAATAAAATGCAATAACAATGAAAAATAATTATTATAAGACTATTTTTATCCTAACAATAAGTAAAATATCTTAATGAAACTTTATCTGACACCGGCACGATATATCACAAGAGCTCGGAGCAAATATATACAAACTAATTTTAACAACTAGTAAAATATGGTTTTGATTTCAGGTGAGGAGATGAGGACTATTTCTCCCCTCGTGAAATTCGCTAAATAAAGAGCCGAAATTAATTTCATACGACTTAAATTGCCATAACAAAGAGAATCAAAATGTAAAAAAATGTGATCTTAAAAAAATCTAGTAGTCATTGCAGCTATCATATGAGGCATCAACCTGGCATCCTCATTTCAATTTTAACAAATTACTAGGCCAGAACACCATGCTGGTGCGGGCAGGGTCTGACGTCTACACACTTCAATCCGAAGCAATTGAGCTCGCGAACTCGCGGAATTATTGCCGAACTGACAGATTCAAAATGTCCTTTTTTCCTCGTACTATTAGGGATATGAATAACGGTAAATATATCCAGTACGAGTGTAGCAATGGATAACATTGGTAGCTGCATGTTGGAATAAGGACTTATAGCTAACCCAACTAACAGCATGTTTTTGCATGTGTGCTTTGCTATTTTTATCTCTTTTTAAATAGCGTAGTTTTGAACAGTACCTATACAAGTACTAATCCTTTTTTATGCATGATATGTAGTGCATGTTTGGTGAGAGTTCACACCCTGCCACACGCCTTTATGGTGGCTTGCAGGGTTGATGTAGATGTAGATATAGATGAATTAACTTTACGAATATTTCATTTTTCCGTAGAATTTGGGCGGGAAGTCATGCGCACAATCACACCGGTTTACTCCGCGGAAGATCTCGGCCAAAAATTCACCCGCGAAATAAACTCCGAAATTAATGTGCTCACCGCACCAAGGGGGATTCGTCCGCCCGGCCGGCGCGCAAATTTCCCGGATTTAGCACGCAGGAGCACACGCGGGAGTAATGACGCTAACGAGGGGAAAGGCCCCAGCACACAAAACTGCGGCTCTCTTTCCCCCCACCCTCTCATACGCCATTCCCACGCCCACCCACGCTCCCGTGTTCCATTGCGGCACTCGACTTCAGAAAATCCGCCTTCCCTAACGTCTTCCGTCCGCGGGCGAATAAGGAGCGAGGGGTCTTTAAAAGGGCCAAATTTCGAAATCCATAAATTGAGCACCACGTGTTCCGTCTATCCATTGCCTCCTCAGACAGATGCCGCGTCTAATTAGGAATTCTGCTCGCTAACGCCTCGCGACAAACTCTTCGCTCAACCGACCTCGGTTAGAATTCTGCGCACCCTTATGCCGGTAGATCTGCAGTTTATCCAATAAAATTGGCTAATCTAAAGGGAAATGCGGACAATTCCGAGAGGGGGTAGGCCGGTTGTTTGAAGAGCAATTCGACTAAAATACAAAGTACATTGTTCGAAGTTCTCAATGAAATTAAGACCGATATCTAAAAGTTACCTGGGGGAGTGGTTAAAAAATAGGCATAAAAACTAGTATTATCCGCAAGTGTTTGGCCCATTATCGACTCCAGCAACGAGAGAAAAGTATATTTAGCGGCACATAATTATTTCATAATTGGTCCCAAGAATAGTTTGGTGTGATTATTTCAACTCAATCATATTACATATTTCCATTACTACCATCCTCATAATCAGATATTCACATCTTAAGACTAAATCATAATACTTGGTACAACATACGCCCATAGCACTTATATTGCTCACCTCACGCTAGTTGAATGAACGGCTAAAACGTAACCATTCTCTACAGCAATGGGGATTCAGAAAAGAAATTACAATCAATTATCTTCGGAGAGTTTGATGTACTAAAATAAAGACAGTGTATTTAATTCTTATGCCACTCCGTTGGGGAAGAGCCAATACTTTAGAGGTAAATTACATGAAATGGTTAGGGGGAATATTTTTACACTAACAAATATTAATCCATATAGGGTGCTATAATACTTTACCCCAAAGGTTTATGAGGCAGTGAAAGTTGCGGAAAAGAGAATTTATAGTATAAGAAAAACTTGTTACCTCTATTTATCTATGAAAATCCAAATAAGTAGTTTAGGAAGAAAGGAAGAAATTTTGAGGAACTCTTCTACACATGACCCAAGAACCACAAGTGACCCATTAAACTGACTTGGTCCTTTATATCTGATGGTGACACAATCTTCATTGTACTAAGCACCGGATGACCTCTACCCTCACCAAATGGAAGAATTTTCTACGTAGGCAACTTCAGAAATTATTTGGCACCTGATCTCCCCGCTATGATAATACGCAGCTTTCTGAGAAATGCCCTTACGGCACTGGCATAAAAAAGACTGCGGCTTTCTGAGAAGCCCACAATGATAATTAAATGGGTATATTTTTGCAGCGATTATTTTCCCATCATCACGACTTGATGGCGGCGCTCCAGGATTAAATACCATCGTGCTTTCTTGGACGCACGCGAGGAATCTCCTCTACTTTCCCCCACCCCGGTAAAGCATCGCATTTGGAGCTGGAAGAGAGGGTATGACGCGAGGTGTAGAAAAATACCTCTTCGTCGGATTCAGGCCTTTCATTCCGCGCAAGATGATATGCGTGAGAGAGGTTTCATCGCACGAAAAAAACAGCATCGAAAAAAACAGATGCCCATGACTTTTTTTCCTTTTGCCTTCTCATTTTTTCCATTTTTCACCATGTCCGCTGCGTGATGAGTGGCCAAGGGTCATAATTTGTGACTGAGACGAGTTTCCCCTCCCCCCCGCCCCCCAACCCAACCCTCACGTTTCGCGTGGTTCGCGTCGGTGGGAACAGAGAAAGAGAAACGGGAGAGAGGGAGGAGGAGAAAAGAGTGGACAGCGGCCGAGAAGGGGTAAGGTAGCAGGGTCATCGTCACGCGGGGTGGCCCCGAGGTGAAAAGGGAGTCGTGAGGGGGCGTTGCCAGGATTAAAGGCGCTAGCCGGCCGGCAAACACTGAAAAAGAGTCGACGGCAGTAGCGGGAAAACGCACGCACGACACACAAACACTCCCCTCGCCCCGCGAGCATGCACAACGACGCGCGCTTGCCTGGAAAGGAAAAGTGAGAAAATTACCCCGGCAGGGTCGGTGTTCGTGGAGGGAGGCGGGGGTAGAGGACAGGGAGGAGGAGAAAGGTCACCTGAAAGGGGTTTTTGGTCACGGGGCGCACGCAACCCCCGTAGCGTAGACTAATGCGCTCCCTCGAGAGTCGGAAATAATAAATACTATGCACACACGTCGGCCACCTTCGCTGTGGACAGGCACGAAACTGGTGCTCCATCCCCTCTTCCTTTCAGCCATCTCTTTTTATTTAAATGACCAAGGCAACAATAAAAATTTTCTTTTCGCGTCAGAGAGCGAAGGACTGCAGATGTGACGGCAGCAGTAAGTTTCCCTTCCAGTTAACAACGTATCTCCTCCGTTGAAAAAATAGTCCTGCTTTCTTCGGGTTTACCTCCGACCATACCTGACTTTGCCGGACACGCAAACACCAAGACCGGAAGCACCCGTGAGCGAAAAGCTGTCGGATAACCAGTTCCAGACCTTGTGTGTCATGCCCACATCATATTTCCTTGGGATAGAGTCTATATGAACCATCAAACGCAGCCAATTTTTCCTGAATGTATGTCACACAGTGCTCTCACTCTATGTTATTCTCCACCACAAGTGATTTCGCGCTGCGATAAGAGATCTAAGTACTGACATTGTAGGGTGGAATGTCTCAGGAGTGTACATATTCGTAAGCACTGAGGAAAGCACCAATTCTTCATAACTCGCTTGTCATCACCGCACATGATGTTTTAGGGCATTACAATTGATAACATAAGATATTTTTGTTATTATGTCTATTCATCTTGCCAGCGTCATAACACCAGGAATCACTCTTGATCAAGTGAATTACCACTGCTCTATGAACAGGTCATGAGCACAAGAATTTGTGCAAATTAACAGTCGTGATCATCCTTGGTGATTCCCAATCACAAATTGAAGTGACTTTTTCATGAAAAAACAAGACATGATAAACAACAAGATATGGCACTTATTCCACAGGTTTTATTAATGGTACAACGCGTTTCAGCGGTTAATCCATCATCAGGTACCTGAGGTACCTGGTACCTGAGGTACCTGATGATGGCTTAACCGTTGAAACGCGTTGTACCATTAATAAAACCTGTGGAATAAGTGCCATATCTTGTTGTTTATCATGATACCATTCCACTACGTCTCGCCGGACACAGTTACGTTCAAAAAACAATACCTATGCTAAATCGAATGTAATTACTTATTCCAAGAAACACTGACATAGGTATCATGGAATATGTTGCCACATGTTAATAAACCATTCGCACTCATGCAAAAAAATTATATAAGCTACCATAACATTGGTCATAATAATTTTCAAATGGGATAATGAAATTCACACCATAAGCGATTTTAGAGTCCCGGACAGTATAGCTACAGCGCATAAATGAATAGTTTAAATAAAGTAAAATAATCCATTTGGGGCTCCACGCCTACAGTACCAAATGCCTAGGGCCGTATTCAGGATCTGAACTACAGTCTAACTACTAATGCTTACTGCATAGTCTCTACTACGAGTCGAATTGGTGTGCAGATTCTACTTGAAGGTTGTATTACTCCTGATATCGGCGCTGAGAAGTACCTATACACCACTTCGAACCATATCCAGATGAATTTGTATCTATTTTTGGATATTTTATGACGTATTCAGTATAAGTTGGGACTGTGGTTTAGAGTCTGAATATGGCCAAATTATTAAGTGTGTAAATATACACATGTAATTCAAGGAAAGTACCAATTCGGTAGAGAAGGATCTGTTTCATCGATTTGGTGTCCCACTCCTTCTACTTTGATAGCTGATCGACGATTGCGGGAAAATTTGCTCGGCGAAAGAATCGCGTCGGATAAAGCCACTGGGTCCTCGCTAGCGACACGCATTCCAGCGAAGGAAAGATATCCGATTAGCCTTTGATATGCATGCAAGAACGACTCAGGATGCATAAAAGGGGTCCACAGTGACTCCAACAATGGCACTGGATGATGATCCTCTGTCGCCGTCGCGTCGTGGACGTGGGGCGAAGCGGGTGACACGGGGGAAGCGATTTGCAGTTTCCATCAGGCGAAGGAGAGAGACAGAGTCCTGGGCTCTGAGAGGGGGAGGAGGGGATGACGACGACGTACTGCGGATTTGTGGCGCCGAGAGAGGGACACTCTAATATAATACAGGCGAACTGGGGGAAAAATGCGCTCCTGGCAGAAAGGCGCACCGAAATAATGAAAAAAGCAGGGAGTAGAAAAACTTCCCTCGCAGCGCGCGCGCAGGAGAAGAAAGCGTCACCGAGGTGGCAAATATCCCCCTCGTGAATAATTTTGACCCATTTTGACCCCGGGTCTGGACAATTAGTTCACGTCCCGCTGCATGAGAGCCCCCAACGGAGAGAGAGACTGAGAAGGAGACGGAGGAGCGTGCGGAAAAGGAAAAGAAAAATAGGTTTTTTTCAGCGCCAAACCGCCACCTCCTTACGCTAACCCGCCCCCTTTCCCAACTCCCATTCTCCCTCGACTCCATCCATTCTTCAACTCGCGGCAATTCTTCCCCGTTCTCCTCCACTCCTGGGGTCATTCCGACCAGGGGCATTCATTTCCATTTCCCTCTCCAACTTCTTCCTCCAATCCCAGGGCGCCTCGTCCTTCCCGTTGCATTCCTCCTCCCCCTTGGCCGCTCGCCGACACCCGGCCATCTCCCTTTCGTGCCTACTGCGTTGCGTCCGTGTCAACCGCGTCCGAATTCTCAAAGTCAGATCGTACGCCCTCTTTCTCCCACCATTCCGCCTGGCCTCTCGTGTTGTTGTGCCAGTCTACCGTTGCCCTAAAAGAGGAAGTGAGGCCCGCCCACCCTGTGGTGCAAGTATTTATTTTTTCATCAAGCAGCCAATGGACGGTCTGGTAGTGGAGGCAATAAACCATGCTCTGATTTTTTTACGTCCTGTTCTTCCTCTTCGCTACGCTGCACCATGTGCTTTACAGAATTATATTACAATGATTTCTTTCGAAATAAATGACTTTAATTATCACCATTTGAACTCCCTCGAGCAAACAAACTATATTTGTTTGCATAATTCCTCCTACTATATATTTCGCTACGAACGAGAATTTTGCCGAATCATCAAACTAATAAACTTGCTTATTAGGCAAATATTTTCTCACGCCTACGGCCGCGCCCCACTTCCATATAATGGAGAGGCTTTTTCGCATTCGGATCTAATAATTAAAACTAAATTATCGCTACAAATCTTTACAATATTCTAATAAAAGTGTGTATGGTGATTGATATGGAGTTTCTATACCATTTGAATTCGTACCACAAGAAATAATCATTGTGAAGGAATATGATATATATTAATCCAGGAAATAAATAGCGTACAAAAAAGATAAATGCCGGTAAAAAATTTATACTTCCATTTTTTTAATTTTTCACATTTAAATTAGAGCGAAATGTTTCAATCATTTTTCAAATGTGTCACCTATTAAACAAACTTTTGAATAAGTTTTAATATAAAATAAAAAAATCCTGCAATATATGGACAAATCATGAAAATAATGTTTTGGCTGAAAAAGTCACTAAAGACGATGAGATTTGTTCCCCATTTCGTACTTTTAACAAAACTAATGGTGCATAATAACTTCTTTGTTACCAATAAATAGTACATCACTTTCAATAGCCAATAGCAAATTTTTTTATTCACAGATTCTAATGGGTGGCGGGGAGGATTAAATGGAAACTATTAGGTTGAATAATAATTCAGGGCAATATACAGTCCAGCAGACAAAATAGCTCTGATGGTTGGTAAATTTGGATAGAGAAAGTGAATTATGAGTACAGAACTGTGGTGGAAACCGCGGATTCATATCATATTTTGTAAAATTCAATTGCAGCCATAGATAAAAGAACGACTGGAAGACAACAGCTTAAGCAAATTGAATTTTTATGACTTATACAGGATAAGTGGGATGTGTATAATGGACATGTAAACCTACAATAATCGGTAATAATACCACAATACAATAATCAACCTGCATTAAACCTTGATTTTTTGCCATTCCTTGGATTTTGTGGACATAATAATTAGCGTTACAAGTAAGCGCATAAAATTGGTTGCACAAATTCTGGATGATACGAATGCTGTGCAATGATCAAAAGGTCCATTCAACCCAAACGTGAATCTGATTCCTAAGGACAGAAATCACCAACAAGAGTAGTTATAATAAGCCTTTTAAAAATTCAACCCACAAAACAAGGAGACAAGTTCCTATCCCAGTAAGCACGAAAATGATTTGAGATGAAGGGATGAAGAAAGTGGAAGAATGAGGAAATTGAGCTAGGCAGAGAGAAAGTTAAATTTACGGGCAATTTATCACGCTGTGGTATCCCAGAAATATTTGGTACTTACCCATAAGGATAATTTTATTCCGTCGACACTGCCTTGAAATAATATGCTTAGCTACTGTGGGAGAGGACAACAGTTGGTCAAAATATTTGAAAAAGAGATTTTCCATGATGCCGTTGAAGGGGGTTCATTGACCCTGATTGGATAGGCGCAAAATATTAACGAGATAAGTCTCAGAATATAAAAAATCTTCGTAAGGATACGCAGTGAAATATAGGAGCTACAAGAGAATCTAAAGGAAATAATACAAGTAATCGGTTTTAAAAACGATGACTCAGTCGTTAATAATGATAAATTACCGAACACAACTGAAGAAAGGAAAAAATTAACGGGAATTTCAAAAGTGACAAAGGAAAAAATAGTTGCTGGAGAGATAAAAAATCCACGAAACACGAAAATGATTTGAGATGAAGGGACGAAGAAAGTTGAAGAATGAGGAAATTGAGCTAGGCAGAGAGAAAGTTAAATTTACGGGAAATTCATCACGCTGAAGAAGGTGAGTGCAGAAAAAAATTAGCTGAAGTGAAGAAACACTGCAGAGGCTCAGATACAAATTCGTTTTTACGGATAAACTGTTATTGGGTTGCAAGACGAATGCTACTACAGGAAACTATCAAATCGAACCCGACTTCAGCGTGTGTGGTAGGAATACTGTGATTGACTCAGCGATAACGGATCAACTCAGTTTGAAGTGGAATACGACGTTTGTATGGAAGACCTCGGTTCAATAAAACCTGAGTATAGCGAGGCGGAGAAGGTATCACGTGAAAAGCAGTGGAAATATGGGAATAGTTAATTTTCCGTTTCTGCGACTGAAGATCTTATAAAGCGGAAGACAGAAAAAAATAAGGACTTGTTCTTAGGGAAGGAATTTGGCTGGAGATTCCGCGATTATCGTTCAATTACCACGTATATTTAGATGAGGATCTCAGCAGATTAAAGAGAGAAAAGATGATTGAAACATCACATACACACACTAGTAGTAGCTTGCGGGAATAATAGAATGATTAAAAATTTGCCCACGTGCTCATTCGAAGCTGGTACAGAAGTCCTGAGTTTTACGAATACCGAATATGCTGGAATAGAGCGGGAGTTTAGACGAGGGAGCCATTTATCACCAGTAGGTACTTTATAATCAACATTCCAATGAAACAGTGAAAGAAATATGGGGGATCCAATTTGAATTTTTAAAACAAACGAGAAAAAACCCTCCATGATGCAAAGTTTAGCACATAAATAAGATTTAACAACGAATTTTGTCTGAAAAGTACCGCATCACGATACTAAATATATATTAGGTGGCTAACTAATCCCTGCCAATACTCATACCAAACCCTCCACCCTAAATCTCTGCTAACCTATTCCCTTTGCATTCATTTTCGCTGCGAACTTAAGCACTCCTGCATGTTCACCGCTTCTTCAAATGCTCCAAAAAAATTCCATCCTTTTTATATCCTTTGCCTATTCCTAATCCTGTGTTTTCCCCAATTCCCGCCTTCAGCCAGAGGACAGAGAGAACCTCTTGACTCCTTTTTCCTTCTCCTCTACCAATTTTTTCTCCCTCTATCTCTCTCACCCTTATTCACTCTCGGAAATGAAACGGGAGAGGGAAATGCCAATTCTGCCTTCCTCTCTCTCTCTCTTTGCGGAGCACGGGAACGAAAGCGGGCGAGGCCTACGTTTCAACGAGGGAATACTCCCAGTGCCCTCTCGCGCTGAGGCCGCTAGGGAGAGGGAGAGAGAGAAAGAGAGGTCGGCGACAATGAAGACAGAAGGAGAAAAAGGCAAGAAAGGAAGAAAGAGTCAGAAAGAGAGAGAGCTAGACCTGCGGCATGGCGGTGAGGTTTTCCCAGCGAAAGCATAAAAACCGTAAGAATGCACACTTCCCCGCCCAAAGAGAAAGAGAAGAAAATGCGTTCTAACGCCGTTTCTTTTTTTTCTTCGTTTCCACGTGATCTCTGCAATGGAAAAACTCCGGCGCAAGAGGGAGCAAGCTTACACTGAGGGAGTAGGAATGCGGTTATTTCCCCTCTCTATCCTACTCCTCCTTACCCTCCCAAAAAAAGGCGTCGTTCGTGCTCCATTCAACCACTTTCCGATTTCCTCAACGAACCCTCCGTCACCACATCCCGCCGATCATCCCGCTGCTATCCACAGCCGCGTCGGGAGACCAGAAAAGCCAGATCAACCCTCTGGGCGCGGGAGCGACGCCTTTGGGAGCAAGGTAGCTTAAAAAAGTGGACTGTCTCGGAGGAATACGTATTGAGACATCAGATGGGAGAGCTGGCGAAAATTTCGGAGGGATGAAAAAAAATTACAGCATCGTCATCGATCCTGGAAATCAATGGGAAAGAAATCTACCATTTCTAATCAAGGAACTCCGGTGTTTCACTTAAGAAAATGAGTGCGACACTTTGGAGATTTCATCGAACGGGAAAGGTATTATTGCAGCGGGATTTGAGAGCCACCGGGGAGAAGAAACCATCAGGATTTAGTCGCGGGAATTCCACTTCGACCTTTTACCAATTAATGTGAAATATATCACCAGGAAATCTCCATATGCTGCAAGATTGAGTCTGAAGATGATACGGACTTGGAGAGCATAGCAATACAGAAAACGACTACAGCCTCAAAACGGATACAGAGAGGTTTCATCTCCTAGATTTACAACCTTAAATACACGGAAAAACTAGCCAAAGAGGCAGACCTCTATCACATTGGTGGATCAAATATAAATTCAATTTTACGCTGAATGAAAATTCTACTAACTAACACTTCGACGCTCTGTACCATTGTTTGGTTCTGTTCCAGAATCCATACTCCGATTCCAGAAGACCTTTGAATTCCGCTACATGTCGCCTCATACCTCCTTATGCTTACAAGAAATAACACTTGAGATGAGCAAAATGAGATGATGAACGCAACGTTTAGAAATGGTGGACATGCAATAATTACACAGCAAACTAAAAGGTACCGTTAGGCACCCATTTTCACATCCTTCCTACATATATTACATGCTTGCAAGTACTTTCACGAAATACCCTAATTTTTTCGTTCCCCTCATTTCATTTAATCTCTTTACTGTTTGCTTTTTTATCGCGTGAGAACTCCAGAAAAAAATAGCGATCTGCATTTACAAATAGTTTTGAATGATAGAGATGGGGAACACGCGAGCACCACACCGTGGAATTCAGAAACTAATTTAAAAGCGATAAATAAGGGGAAAAGAAAATCAACGAAATACAGAAGAGCCAAGCAATACTACCGATAGAATTCTTACAGAATGATTAGTAGACGAATATCATCTAGGAAAACAAATATAGCGTGTCGAATGACATCTTCTTGTTAGCTGGTATTCTGAGAGATATGAACGTGAAATCAAAAAGCAAACGAGATTTAAGCCACATCGTATAATGTATAGTGAAATTGGCAATGCTAACAGAATCATTCCGAAATACTGTTTAGACTGTTTACCAAAGGGTATGGTACCTAATCTTTTATATAAATATTTATATACATACACACACATATATGTATATGAAACACTGAAAATTGAAATTGTTAAAAAGTGTTTTAGCTACGTTCAGCTTGGACTCAGGCAATGCATCACCCTCTACACCGTGCTCTCGAGGTTTCCGGAGGGAGACTGTTAATGAACACGAATGAAAAATTCTTTGACTTTAAATCTAAAAAAAAGATTGTTAAAAATTTGTATCACACTGAAAGAAATGGTTTTTAATGAATGAAAATATTTTTAAATAAAATTTTCGAGTTCTTTTGAATATCTAAAGCTGTGATTGATGAATATGCGTTAAATTCCACAAATTCGGAGCCAGGAGAACTTATGTAACCACATCGATAACTGGGAAGCTCGGAAGACGACGGAACGAGCTTATCCATCTGTGGACGAATAGATTTGACGGTTAATAAAACGGCACGAGGGCAGAGTGGCAAGAGTTTCGGATCCGATAATCCTAGTCTACTGGGCGAGTACCTTTATGCATCCACTACGAGGGAGCCTAGAAATACCCCCGATCCAATTCTCCCTCTCTCCCCTTCACCCGTTCACCCTGTGCCACACTCTCTACCGAGAGAGTTCAACAGTGACCGCCGTACCTGAGAGGGAGTAGCTGGCTCCCTTAACTCCCATGGCAAGAATTCCATTTACATTCCAGCCCGGGCCTTGGCGTATCTCCTCACAGAGACACCCACTCGGCCTATCTGCCGACAAATGCCCTGCGTTTTCTCTATCTCTCCCTCCGAATGCGTCCTCTCCCATTCCTCCACCTCTCTCCTCCCTTTCCGAGCTACCTGCACTACGCACGGGATCCTCTCACTCATCCACACGATTCCCTCATTCCCCATTCACCTCCTCTCCATTCTCCTCCTCCACCAACAAAACCCTTCCAATAACACAGATCCCACCACACACATGCACATGCCACCATCCACCTTACGATTCCTTTCTCTTCCCTTTAAAGCTGACCCATTCCCCTCGCGAAGTGGGCACTGTGGACTGAATGGACAGTAGGGCTGTCGTTCTCCTCCCCGGACAACTGATGGTCGCTCAAAAAAGGACGCCGGACACTTGAAGCACTTCTACTACGCACCCATCCCTCTTTCAATATTTTCCCTTAAGCTCCTTGAATCCCTCTTTTCATTTCAATCCATCCCCTGCCGCAATTGAATTAAGATCCTGATACTTGAAAACCTCATCACTTTAAAAATTAAACAGTTCTACTACATGTTCAGGATTCATGTTAATGGAATGGTAGCCCGATGAGTCAGCATATTACTGTGCAATCAACGCGCCAAAGTAAATATACAAGCCAAATTGTTGCCCAATTTATATCCATTTTCATATCAATAGAACTAATAATACCCACTTCCATTCTGCCACTTCTGTTTCTCTGTCTTGAAAAAATGAGAAACTCTGTCACTGTGTGAGGATCAGTTTGAGCACTTACTCCACCTCTATATCACCGTTAAAAGTATTCTTCCAAAGAGAGAGGAATATCCTCCTCTAAGCCAATGTAATGACAACAGGCTCTCTGTACTCAATGTTCTCGTGACTTAGGTTACCAAGAGGTCAGCGTAACCGAGGTTGCGTTTACCGCGTATTCTCATTTCGCGTGATCACGCAAGTGATAAGCATCGGGATCTCACCTAAACCATGACAAAAAAACAATGACGTCATCAATTTCGACCAATCCGGCAATGGCAGGAGGGGGAAGAGAACAAATAAGTATTTAAATGTGGTATGCGTCATTTTGTTTACAGATATCCCTTCTAACAACTCATCCATAATGTTATTTTAATGAATTTGCATCTGCGTATTTATTTGTGTAATATGATAGCTTAAATTGCATAACTCTTGAGTTCTTGAATAATAATCTAACCAATCGCCTACAGAAGAGGTACGGTGAATATATCATCGGAGTTTTAGTGTGTATTAACTGATCTTGTGTTACAACGGCGGAGAAGTATTGATCAACAACCTATAGAATACCGTGCCGCACAAAGAAATACTTCTATTCTCACCAACGCCGATACATTTGTTGTTAACAGAAAGCAATAGATATTGCATAGCCGTAAAAAATGTTCACTATACTAATGACGAGGAATAAGTTCATTGAACCGCATTATTCAATGGCGGTTATTACATTAAAAGAATTCGTCAACTACTGTGCTATTATAGGATTATTCTTTTAATTCCAACTAACTTCTTTTTAACTTTTGAAAATTTAGGAGACAGGAAAAAGAAGTTTTCAACATTGCAGAATAAGAGATTAAATATTACCCGATGCAAAGAAAAAAATGCCAGGGGTATTCAGTGCCAGTTATTGTGTCAAAATACTATGTAAGTGATGACCCTATATTTCAGCATTATGAAAATTTGAATGCACCTTAGATATGCCTAAGAAGAAAAAATGATTAATCACACTACCATGGTACCTATAGAATTGTTTTCATTTTATTACAAATGTATAGAGCAAGAATAGAATTAAAAAATGATGCCGAACGTAGTAACGAATTATGTTCAAGAATAGATACAGGCACCTGAACAATGGGGGCGTTTACTCGGAACCGAAATCGCAATTTTGTACACGAAATCGTTAGATGGAAACGAAAAACGAATTTTAGTGAAAAAATTAATCTTCTAACCACAACCATTCACTCATAAATCAAAAATTAAAATAAGCAAAAGGTGACGCCCACCGAAAATGCTGCTGTGATAACATTGACGTCATTTTCCTCCCGTCCTTGACTGCTTTCAGGGGAGGGGGAAGGGAGTGGAGGGGGGTTCTCGGAAGGTCTGCTCGCGCAGATGCTGTCGAAATCGCTCCCATTGGCCGAGTCAGCTGTGTCCCCCCCTTTGCGATAAGGCGAAGTAGCTTCGCGGGCTCAGTTGTGATTGGACGAAGGCGATATACGTCAGAGGTTGCACCACACCCACTTTTCCGAAAGGGTTAAAAACATCAGTTTTTCGCCGCTTATAACTCGGGAAATAATTGTCGTATCAGAAAACGGAAAAATACGGGTCCTTTTATTTTACAAACTCTATCAGATTCGGCAATAAAAAAACATGGTAAACGACCCCATTGCAATTTATATAAACTAAATTCTACTAGACCTCCATTTTGCTAAACTAATAACAAAACCCATTACCTTGATATCCTCCGTCAAAAAGGTACATACACATTCTGGGGGTGCTGAACAACACTGGACGTTAGAGACAATTTCCAAATGAGCTGACCTATTGAAAGCGGGATGTCGTACGATAAGACGCAAGATCCTGCTCATACTAACTGATTAGTATTTTAGCGTGATGTTGAATTTGGAACGTCGTGCCATCATAGAGTGAGAGAGATGGAAAGAGAGAGGTTGCGTAAAGAGGAGGATGCTGCCAAGCTCACTTCCTCAATCCGTCACCAACCCACCTCAACCCGCACTTCCCGTTCGAACGCACACATACATACTCGTGCAATCTCCCACTCGGCTCTCTGCCGACCCGCCTATCTCCCATGCGAGTGGACCCAAGGGACAAGGAGAGAAAGAGAAGAGGCGTGTGTGAAGGGCTAGAGAGTTGCAGGGAGGTGAGCTGGGGAGATTTCCACGGGCAGCCACGAGGAATCCTTTGCCTCTCTCCACCCATCCTCCTGCTCACTCCACTCTAGACTTAGTTCCCGAAAAGAAATAAAAAAAAGTCCAAACTTTCCCTCGGTTCTCCTTTTTCCTTTCTTAACATCCCTCATCCCTCTCCTTCGCCCCTCTCGCACGACTCCCCTCCCCCCTTCCCGTACTCCCGGAATCCCTTATCTTCCCCACCTCTCCGCTAACTCTCCATGCCCCCTACCCCTTTCCTCGTTCCTTCTGCGAACAAAGTGAATCAAAGGCCGACCCAAGGAAAGAGGGAGAGGGAAAGAGGTTGACAGTTGACGGAGAGATAGGCGCACGTTCGCCGGAACGGACGCGGGTACATTCCCATAGGATTGGCCCTCCCCTTTCCTTCCCCTGACCGAAGAGTGAAAAAAAACTCTTTCAGTTTCACCCTCCTCCGTGAACGGCCCGTCATCCTCACCCTACTACCTCACCTTCATTCCATGGACCCATCTTACCTTCCTAAGTTCAAGTCGTCTACGGCTGCCCCCAAACCCTTCTAAGCCATCTCGCTTCCCGTTTCGACACACATACAACCTGTCGATGGGAAAGTCAGATTTCAGAGATCACCTCGTTCGACCCCCTCAACTTCCCTATTTTCCCACGACGAGAGAATATTCTTTTCCCAGCAATTTCATGAATGAATATATCGTCCGGTGCAAAGTTATTCGAAACACGCAGGCAGATTCTATGAAAGAGGGAACCGCTACGAGATGTTCAATTGATAGAGCTTGTATCAAATAAAAACAATTTTGTGACGTCCACAGTTTAATAAGAATTACGACCGGCCACGGCTCTCAGGCCATCACCATAATACCCGAAACCGATCGTAAGTCTTATTAAATTGCGAAAGTCACACAAGTGCTTTTATTTGTTTTAATGATGACCCTCTTTCACAACAAGCAAGCTTCGCGATTAGAATCTATGAAGAAGTCTGTATTTTCCTTTTGTGCATTCTCTACGAACATGAAAACGTAAAATATTTCATAAAAGGAAGGAAAACAACAATCCAAAATTATGAGTAATATGCAACCTATCTTGAACACTTCGATATCTGGTCTCGTTAAATCATAAATCATTTTATTTGAGAATAAATTAGAACTGAAAATATAATTGATGAGGGGGTACAATGTCCATATTCCCATGGACAGGATGGTTTTCAAAGATCAGCTGTCTACGCGAAATATGTGTCACTCTTCCAAGTAAAGATTTCACTTGATGCTTGGATTGTGAATGGTAGACTCATATTGAGTTTGATAATACTAACGAGAAATTTCAAGATTAACTACTGTTTTAAATATATACAGCATATAGTTCAAAGACGTAACTGTGGGAAGGATAATTTATTGACAAAATCCCCGTAACTAATCACAATACATAGTGTGATAAAAAAATAACGGGAATAACTTCTCATTTTTTTTCTTCCATTTCAATGGCGTACTGCATTATGAGTTTCTGCCTTATGTTCACACTGTCAACAAGGAATACTACCTGGACGTTATGCGCCGTTCGCGTGAAGCAATCCGGCAAAAACGCCAAGAATTGTGGCAAAACAACTCGTGGAAATTGCGCCACGATAATGCTTCCACTAGCACCTCAGAGCTTGTTCGTGATTTTTTGGTAAAAAAAAACAAACCGTTATTTTACCTCAGCCACCGTATTCGCTGGACAGGGCACCCTGTGACTTTTTTCTATTCCCGAGGCTGAAGAGAATCATGAAAGGACGACGTTTTGACACCTTTGATAAGTTAAAAACAGAACCGCTGAAGGCTGAACTCTATACCGAAAGTGAGATCCATCAGTACTAACAAGTTTGGAAAAAACGCTGGCACAAGTGTATCTGAGGGGGATTACTTTGAAGGGGACAAAATTGATGCAGCTTGATAAATAAATATTCTTTAAGAAAAACTAAAATTCCAGTTATTTTTTTATCACACCACGTATATGCTTTTATGTTTTATTTGCACTCATTCCTAACTAGCAAAAACAATTTCATATTCATAAAACCACGTCTAAGAGAATCAAGAGAAAAGTGATCAGATAAATTTCAAAATACTTCATAAAGTACAAGCAAAAAAATGTCCTTTTCACTCCACCATGTATGCACTTATTAAGGCATTTCGTACGCTACGAATTTGGGTTAGCAAAAGGCTCTTACGCGTTAAAACGACAGTAACGTGGATGAGCGTTGATCAATAATATATCATCCCAATGTTGGACGATTTTGTTTACCTCCATGAATATTTCTTGGAAAATTTTTCGTCTGCCAATGTGCCTTGCGTAAAATAATAGCTTTATTATTTCAAGTGAGTTTAAATCTCAGTGAAATTATATAAACATTTTCATAGAAATCGGGTGAGAGAAGCCGTAAAAAAATGCAGGCATCATAAGTTAAATAAAAAAAAGGAAGGGGCCCGATCATCCATACCTACAGTGTAATCATTAGGTCACGTGTGGGAGTGTGCCAAAGAGTGAATACACAACAGAAATGCACTACTTAGATGCATCAATGGATACATTGATGCACCTAACTAGTGCACTACCTACATTATTTAATTTCAAAGCTAGAGGTTACATAATGAAGGGAAGTTGAAGCTGAATTAAAAAGTATTGATTAGCAAAAAAGGAAACACAGATTTAGCACAATATTATTTCTTGACTGATATCTTAAGATCATTTGTCCACGGCAATCAACAAATCCATTACTCTATGCACCCCAATGCTTCCTCCTTTTCAAGTGATACACATTTTCTGAAATTTATCTGCGAGAGGCCCATTGATATAGAACACATAAAACGAAGAAATTGTCTCTCACAATTTTGCCTTTAGAAGTTTTGCTATTTTTTATCATTCTATCATCATACCACTGAATCCGTCGTTACACTATAGCGTTACCAATAATGCGTGGATAATTTACGCAGATCAAGAGGGTCGAGCAGCGCAATAGCTTCATGTTAGAAGGCAAATCATAAACTGGGGATTCTCATTGGAATTTATGATAGAAACGTGGTTAAATTAATGCCTTTCAATATTTTATGGGGAAGCTTAATATGCTTCGTGACATAAACATCCTAACGAAAATCTCGAACTCTATGAAAAGTTTCATTCCACAAAAAGCCGACCGAAATCATGCCTGAATTTTACGGACTACACAGAAAATGCATTTCAATGGATGTACGGTAACAGGATAACTGGTATCCACGATTACAGGAATCTACATCAAAGGGAAGCACGAGTCTTGCATACCTGCACCTCATGGATAGGATGGGTGCGATATTTGCTTCGAGCTCGAAAAATTCCTTCATAAGCCTCTAAATCGCAAATTCTAATTGCCCATTCACCCCAGAACACAAGGCAGTCACTGGTAGAGAAAGCATTTACTTGAATGCATCCATGTCAGTGATCATTACTTGTCAAAATAAAATAAAACTGTACCCGTGGCTCAGTTTCTTTCTTTCCTGTTCATTCGCTTAATCATTGAATTTACGAATTATCTCATATTTAGTCTAATATATATGCGTCGACAATTTATTGCGTTAAGAATTGTTATTTCTAGTTCAAACCATCACCATGCAATAGTGCATGTTAGTGATGCTACGGTGAATTATAATATTTACCTTTCATTAGCTACAAAAATAAAGTGTAACAAGTAGAGGCTAAAAATATATAGCAGTAATTTTTTTAGTTAGTAGGCTGCAAGACTTCAAAATAGCCATAATTGAATACTTATTTTGCATCCACATTCGACGTCGTTTTCCTCAATAATTCAATCGCACACATTTAAGTTCTCATTTCTGTTTAATTTGCGCTACGCTGTATCAAATGCAGACACAATTAATTGAATTATAAAAGGATTTTTAACGTTTACTTAAAAAATATATATAAATATTGGTTTGATAAATTGTTATTACAGTCGGAGTCAAATCTTCGTTTAGCAATACGTGAGACTGTAAAAGTACTCCCGGATGAAAAATTTGGGAAATGATCTCCACAAAAAAAATCTAATCATATTAGATACAAATAACTTCGATAAACCAGTTCACTACCATTTCAATCGCATGAAATTTCCGGTAAACCTTTAGACAATCCTTAAATAAAATGTGCGCCAGACTACGAACTGTACGTTAGTGAATGCTGAGCATGCAAACGACACTGGGCAAGGCCAACTCAACAACTTCAAGTGAAATATTGTGCACAGTTCCCACCAGTTCGCTGAGTAATTAATACGGAACCGTACTTGTACCTACGTCACACCACGGCAGATGCCGTCGATGCCATATGACGGCACAGTCAGGAATGAGGCAGCCAGATGCTTCATGGCTTCGGTGCAACACCATCCACTTCCGCTATTGTTTTCCTAGCAAATGATTTCAAGGCAAAATTAAATAGTACTAGCATATAGCGCAGCTAATTACTTGAACAACGCTGAGAAATACGTTCCAGTAGCCGTATTATATTAAGATGAGTCAATATTAAAGCTATTTGCCAACACCCAATGTGTTTTGTCGTTTTTCATTCAGGTTTTCTTCTTCCTTCTGAGGAAAGGTCTTCGGGTACCTTCATACGTCATTTAAGAATAGAAATATAATAGTTTCTTATTAAAAAGTGTAAATTGCCACGAAATTTACTGAATTCCTTAGTCATGTATTATAATCCTTTTTATAAGAAAGACAATCTATACTTCTACTTGCAATAACATTACTTTCGTTTTTGCTATTTGATAAAGTTGTGTATGCAAGTATATCAAGTAGTGGGTAAACTTTGTGATGCTCGGGTTTGGAACTGCCGTCTCAAAAGTTTGCCCATCCCTAACTCCCTAACTAAGAGAACGAATAAAGAGGATTTATTTGACGCCGGACGTTAGAGAACATGTTAGTATTACGATGTTAAAGACAAGTAATTGGATAAGCAAGGGAAATAAGCGAGTACTTAGCTAAAGTAACATATCATATAATATTGTATCCTAAATATTTTCTTTACAAATAAAACAAAAATATTCTACGGTGCCACTCCGGAAGAGGTCACTTCATAAGAAAATAATATCAAATCCAAAATTTTGCTACTCATTCCAAATTTCTTTTTTTCCGCTCACTTTATTTTTGAACGTGAGCCGTTCTATTCCACCACCCACTCCTCATGACTCCACTGCACTTCAGGCGATATTTTTGCGAGCAAACAAGACAGAGGAAGCTCATGAGAGAGTCAAGAAAGTCAAGTGCAAACAATACAAGCACGAGGGGAAAAATAGGTGCATACACATTTTTCATAAGATTAGAATATTCTCGCATTCAAGGGCTCCGTGTCACATTCCTTCCTTTGCCCGCGGTGTAAAATATAAATTAGCACGAGTCACGAAGTCAGTCTCATTTACGCCGCATTTTTCTTCGTTTACCACGACCGCCGACACCCCCTCCCCAACACACAACGGACTGCCTTCCCCCCCCTCTGGCGCTTCAAGAGTTCCAAGCTCCTTCCAGCATTCTCCTTCCCGACCCTTGGAAATCTTTTCTCCTCCCCTTTCGTTCCTCTCGCCTCTCGATCCCTTACATGCCCTCCCACTCTTAACTCCCATCTTTGACATCCTTTCCCCATCGTACCCCACAGATCTCTCAAGGCGACGTCAAGACGTGACTACTACGAGACGCACAACCCCGAGATCTTCCTTTACCCTGCCACCCTTCGCCCTCCTCCCCCCCCCCACCCGCCCAAACCTGAACCTCCCTTTGTTCCTCACGTCCCACCCCCCACCCACCCTTGTTATGCGGCAAAGTTCATGAGCACTTCGCGAGTGGGAAAGGTTTGGGAGCGAGGGAGGAGGAGGGCGCACTTTGCTTGACAGACTCGAGACAAATCCAGAGACAGGAAGACAGCATTCTTGGCGAACACTTCTTTTTTAACTTTATTATTACTTTTTTATATATATCTTCCTCTCCTTACCCACCCCCTCTCGAACTCTGTGACTTCACCCCGACCCCTCTCCTTTTCTTATTTCCCGCCACACTCACGACCTGCCGACCCCACCATCTACACCCCCCGACGTCGGCTCTTAGGATTCACTCAAGGAGGTCCTCCTTCCTTGTCCCGAAAAATTTTTGATGGGCTATTATTTCCCAATCTCGGCTCTCGCCTCGGTTCAGAGCGGCCCTTTTCCCCTCCGCACATCCAGCCTCTTCTCCTCCTCCTGCTTCCTCTCTCTCCATAAAACACACCTCCTACTTCACGTCGTAGCTTTGGTAGATCTCGGCCCACTGAAGCAGGGAACGCCGGGAGTAGGAGAGGGGGAAAGATGAAAGTAGGACCCATCTCCCTTCGAAGGAGGTAAGGGAGTGAGAGAGAAGAGTTGCAGAGAGGACTGTTCGCCGCCTCCTTTCCGATTCTCGCCGCAGCCACCTCCCTCAACGTCTCCCCCCTATTCGCCCTTATACCCACTCCTGCGTTAAAAGACGACTTCTTTCATCCCCCTCTCTGAAAATCCCCTCCCCATTCCCTCATCGAAATAATTCCATCCCACTCTCCCTCTCTCTCACACTCCCTCTCCTTTTCTCCGTCACATACCTTTACCCTTTCCTCACGAAGAGAAGAAAACTGAAAAAGGAAGGATATTTTTAGGACTCGAGAAATAAAAGCACGAAATGATAATCACGAAGAGAAGGCTTGAAAATTTCGGCAAACTGCTCGTTACTCGAAGAGAAAAGACCTCTCTGCCTCCCTCCATCACTGCCACCCTCTCCCTATTCTTTTTCCCTTCCTTCCTTCAGCCGCCAACTTTCCCTTCACTCTCCTGTTCGGCTCCGCGAAATTATTGGTGGATACATCCGGCAAGGCAAGAGGCTGAATGAAGCACGTAAAGAAAATAAGGTCGGCCCTTTTTAATTTTTCCCTTCTACTGAAACGAATCCGAAATTTAAATCGCAAAAGGGTGATGGAATCGCATTATCACGCTTGCTCTGGCATTTACGGCTTCATTACGCTTTCGACGGAGTAGTTAAAAAAATGAAAAAAAGACATTGGACGGGCGATGAGCGCTATAAGGAAGGAGAATAAAGAGACTCAAAAGTAAGGGACGTCTTTGATCTCTCATTACCGAGCGGGGAAGGAAGATTAACTTTACAAAACCTTGAAATAATAAGGGCATACAGTTGAAATGCCTAGAATGGCACAATATCAATAAGGGCTGCACATTTTTCGTAGATTAGAATACCATAACTGAACGGAAAAAAGTGAAAATTGGTGGGAAGGATGTGTTTAATAACGCGTTAATTCGCTTGATCAAAACTATAAATACGGTTACAGCAAAACAACAATCCATGGACGCAAGCCGATAGAACGATTACATAATCAAGGTCTCTATGTATATCCAAATGGTTGGGCTAATTTTAGAGCTGCCAACTGCCTTCTATTTTTGGCAAATGGCAGGATAACTTCAACAGGCTCCTTACAAACCATCCAAAAGACTTTTAACTTGCATTTTTGTGCCATAGTGTTATGGCCCTCGTTAAGAATAGGAGAAATGTAAGGGTCAGAAGACAATACTAAAGCACAAATTTAAAACAAATCAAAGATATATGGTAACTGTACCTGGGACTAAGTAACTCTGCACTACGTGCATTCCAAGCAATTGTAAGGCAGACATGTATGTCAAATTCTAATGATATGTATATTTTATCAGCTATATAATACCTGTTGCACTTGAACAATAGAGGTGAAATAAACTGAACAGACAACAAACCCCTATCTTCAACAAAATTTCCCTAACTTCGCAGCCACAAAAGAGAGAGGGTATATATGTACAGTAACGAGATACATATAGGCAGAAATTTTCATATGTATATCTTTCACTGCTAATGTAATAGTATTTAAGTATTAGGAAAACTGCTGAAAATATGAAAGGTCAGCAATGAAATAAACGAAAATTTGCATAGAAATTAAAATGGAAACATGCATTTGAAGATAGGCACGAATCTAGAAATAAATGATTTTTCTTCTACGAAATATGGGTTATTTTTAAATACATTTAATGTGACAGCGGCACGAGGTACAAAATTCATGTGCATAGAAACATCAACTCATTTCTCATTTAAAAACTCCTAAGTAAATGCACATATGAATATTTAAATACAGCAATGTCACCATATTATGTATTCAGTATACTTAGATGGCACGTAAAGTGTTTTGATCTACACGTGTTATACTAGTTTGTATGATAATCCATGTTTACCTGTGAAAGAGTCGGTAACCCCAAAGCAGGAAGCTTTATTTCCTAAGGGATACCTCGATTATTCGATATATTCCTCGATTAAATGAATTACTATTAATGTACACTCAATGCATTTATATGAGGAATAAAATTATTATTATTATTTCCACAATTAAGACGCTTGGAACGCATTACAAAAATGAATGTTAGGCACCTTAAATCTTAAGACAAGCAGACACCGAGCTGATTTCTCTGGATTTACTTCGTTCCTGGAGATAAAACGGAGGATTAAGGCATTGAAAACGCTGATTAAAGCTCCCCTTTACGAGCGATAACACATCCCTCACTAAAAGCTGGGGGAGGGGGGGGGGATGTTATCGAAGAACACTCCGATGATACGCAAATTTCATCATATTTCGTCTAAAAACAGTGCGCAGCACGCGGGAGAGGTTGGATGAGCCTGAGTAGGGAGAAGGGACGGAAAACGTAGTTTGGGAGGGGTAGTAAATATGCATATCCAAACAACGTCATAATCCCTAGGTGGCATGAATTCATAACGTCGATTATCGATCCTAATCAGAACGAGGCGAGAGAGGGAAGAGCGGTGAAGTGAGGTAAGGGTGGAAAAGGATGACGGCAGAGTTGGGAGGAGGCTGGAGGAAGTTTTGGGGTGAGAAGGATAGGCGAGAAAGGCTCAGGTTATACATTATCTGTCACCCAAGACCCTCCTCCCCCCCTCCTCCTCTCCGCTTTCGAGGGAAGGCTCCTGTTGAGGTACTCGCGTGAACAGGCGCAAGCGGCTTCCGTAAGGACCTGGTAAGGCGATCGGAGGAGCACGGAAATGGGGGAGGGCAGGGGGAAAGAGAGAGAGAGATATCTCCGTCGGAATTTTCGGGTGCGAAGGTAAAAATTTCACACAAAGCCGATTTATCCATCGTTCCGCTTTTCACCTCTGGGGCGATAAAGCACGGCGCATGGAAAGTGAGGGGTTGGGGGATTAAAGAAGACACTCAAGAGTAAGTGGGGAGTGGGGGAAAAGGGTGAGCAAAAGGGAGAGGGAGGTCGGATGCGAGGGAAGGGTGGTCTCTTCGTGAGAGGAGGGGAAGAACATGAAAAAAGTAGGAGATAGAGACAGGTAGTTTTTGGGAAGGCTGAGTGGTGGACACCGAAACCTAGGGGTGATCGAAGAGGTTCTGAAGAAATTTCACCATGTTTTTCGAACTCGAAGGGGAGAAAAAAGCAATCGTAATCGTCAGGAATCAGGGAAGGGGCGCAAATTTTACCACCATAATTTATTCAATGAGAAAACCAAAATCCATCGACTTTCCTCGTCTTTTTACTATCGAGGAAGAAACAAATAAAAATTATTCAGCAATGCATGGAAGAAATGAAGTGACCACCGACTGCACCAGCAAAACTTTTCGAGCAAATAGCAATTGGTAATCTGTACGATGAAACTTTTATGAATACATAAAACTTCACATACACCTCCTGCCAAATGAATGCAGCTGGTATCCAATGAGTAAAGGCAACCTAAAAAATGATAGGTGAAGGTGCAGGGGCTGTAAACAATAATTATTAAATGAAGAACACAGAAAGAAGCGTTATGATCGACTGAACCATTTCTGACGTAATTAGTGGCGTCCAGAATTTAATATGGAGAATAGATACTTAAAAAGATAAAGAAATGTTGCTCTTCCCGCTCAGAAGTGATAAAACAGTTAATCCCTACACGAAATAATATAAGCCCCGTTTAAAACAAAGGGAGGACATCAGGGCACTCTCCAAATGATATGAGAGTCCTGTTCGTTTTTATTCACTTAATTGTCCGCGCATATTAAAACCAGCCCGGTCTAATGCGCGAGGACACAGAAGGTTCCCAGGCGCACAAACGCATTACGCTGTGGAAGGTCTGGCTATGAGTTTCATCAAATGGCGAAAAAAGTGCAGCAAGGCAGAATAGGTGGCGGTTTTAGGAATGGAGAGCATGAGAGCGATAAACAAATTTCTCTCGACGCGCCGAGGGCTGAGGTTGCCGTGGAAACGGTTGGCGGCAGGAGGCGAGGAAAGGGAACCCGGCAGCAACGGATATCCCTGATGATATACACATATAATATACGTTCACAAATTTTCCTTTCCCCGGATCCATTAAACACTGACAACGACCTCTTTTTTTATTTTCAAAACCAGCCAGCTTGCTCCCGAAAAACCACCGCTTACTCCGCGGCAACCCCCTATTCTGCACTACTTTATCTGCTCTTGAGGGGCAAGGAGAGAGAGAGAGAGATAGGGCTGTGCAGGAGGGGTGGAGGAAGATAGAGGTAAAGGATTCGGAAAGAGGCACGGGAGATTGCGAGTGGGCAAAGAGACAAAAGCGGCCGGCAGTTGGACGACGCGGATAGCGCAGTAAATATGAATAAAAACGGGGCGGAAAAAAATGCCGCTGACTGAGAACCCCGGCATGGTAGTTTCCCCTTGATTAAAGGAGCGCGCGAAGCGGTGAGGGAACGAAAAAGTGTGAATGTGCGGAATTGGTGGGCGTGAGAGGGGGGGAAGAGGGGCCAACACCTGACTATGGAGGGGGATTTTCCCAGGTTGAAAAAAGAAATCCCCGTTCAGTTAACAAAAAGATACTGAACCCAGTACCGCGATTGCAGCCTTTTCGCCAGCAAAAAGAGAAAAGGAAACTCCCTTCCAAAAAGAAACAATTACAAATCTGGGGAAAGGCAGAAAGAAGGACACCGATAAAAAGAAGAATCTTAGAAGAAAGAAAATTAAGACGGTCAAAGGGTTTCTGCCGCGTAACGCCCATTCACAATGCTAACTGTCCGCGTCAGTAAATAAGAGGAGAGTAGAAAGTTACTAGAGGGAACCTTAAGTGACTATATTTTCAACCGCCATTTAGAGAGCCAACGTTGACGCTATTCATTACCGTACGTAAGACACACGAAGACAAGAAGTGAACAGATAGAGATCATTCCTAATTTCAAAGAAATGCTTCAGCGTAGCTAAGGGCGTTTCATCATTTACAGAATGACGACAGATGACTTCCAACAGATTCCAAAGAATTTGTTGGAAGTCATCTGCCCCCAATTATTTTTCTTGCTATAGATTTTCGAACGTTTTGTGTTATAATAGGCATAACATGAATTATAGAGAAAAGGCAACTATATAACAGAATCGGAATAAAGTACATTTTTTTGGGAAGAATTAATCTCATCACTTCAAACCTCTCAACAGCTATCCAGTAGAGAACCAAAGGGGGGAGGGCGGCCACCCCGGGAGCCGTAAAGGGGGGGGGGGCGCCAAAATTGAAAAACATCTTGTTTTAGTTTAAGAAAAAATAATTTTTTTCTACGGGGTCGGCTACCATCTAGTTAGCCCCGGGCGCCAAGGTACGCCAAGGTAGCCTTGTTACGCTCCTGTAGCTATCTACTGTTTTTTGCGACCGAAGTCTATTAACAAAGCGAAAATAAAACAGCAATGGTAAAAAAAGGAATTCCAATTTGATTTTATTGCCGTCAGTTAATTTCTCTGAATTTATGCGAAGGCAATAATCCTAACTTAAATTGCACTTTCTCCTTCCTCTTCTTACACCAAACCCTCTACATTCCCTTCAGACAGATCTCGAATGTTTCTAGTACACATTCATCTTTATCAGTGCCGACCAAATTTCTGAACCTGGTAACTCCACTCCCCATTAAAGCGTTTAACTAATCATTTTTTTAATGTCACAACTAACAGACGTATAAATATCCACGCACACCATATCTACCATACATCCAACTATCCACCATCCCTCGTTAATATCCACCACTTCAGGAATACTTCCTTCGCCAGCATAATTCTTCGCATGATATTCAGCAACTAAATTCAATTTTTTATCAATAATACTTCAAAAATAGTAAACCGTTCCATCGTATAATGCCCGTCGACCTTAAGATATAATTTAACATATTTCACATTTGCTGGGTTCGAATACTTTTAGGAAACATTAGCTTCACCACGAGTTCTCGATTTCTGCCTACCTTCTTGCTAAACAGCTCACAACAATTCACACATCACGATTTACGTGCCATGTCGTCCTCCCATTTTTAGGCAACATATAACCCCTAAAATGGCGAGGATGGAAGGATGTTCAGAAGTTTTCCCACGCAATAAGAACTGTTGCCGTCCTTGAATGACTTAACGTACCTGGGCGAAAAGTCATTCTACCTGCGCTCTGCAGCAGGGTGAGAGCACCAAAACTTAAAATTCAAAGTTTATAGAATATTTCTTTTTAGGAGTACGGAACTAATATAGAAAGTCATCTAAGCCCTTATAACAGGTGGACAACGGCAGGCTTGTAACATAATATATGGCAAAACTCTGAAGGGCGGAGAGAAACCCATTGTTAGCAATAACCTACGTACCTATAATGAGAGTCAACAAGGGATCCATGGATTAACAGCCCTAACGAGGGACTGCCGTTGATCCAATCTCCAAACGGCCCTTAAGCTAGGGGCCATCATACCTCTGCAAAATTCTGGGTTCGAACCAAGCCATCAGGGATCAAGCATTGCAGTTGCTACATCCACTTATTCACGAATTTAACTTATTTCATTACATGCATACCATACAATCCATTAAATATTACAATTAAAATATTCTACTACAATATCAATTTAAGCTGAAAGAAAACAGTATTTCGCTTGTACTTTTAATAAACAGGCTGAGAAATTAACATTACCAAAGCAACGTGATGATAAACTTGAAACAGCTACCACATGAGGTCATGACATTATTCCCTACTACTCATAAATGCCCAAAACTTTTGCTGTATAAATAACTTTTGCTCTTTACTAAGATGCCTTCCACATGCGATCATCATGTACGCAGCGCCGCAAAATTTTACAGCATGAATAAACTAAGATTTCCATTGATATAATAAAAGAGGATTTGAGGCTGATGATGGAAGCAGCGCGGCGTCACGTGGTTAGAGCGTCCTCCTTCGGAGAGACGGAGAACAGCGAAGACAGTACGTGAGAACGAGCTTTAAAAAAAGGGACAAAGGTGGAGTGTCGTCCTTTAGCGATAAGGCCACTGCACCTGTCACAGAGCCCATAACTAGGCATCAGGTGTTTAGGAGCTAAAGGGAAATTAGGACGATTTGCCGCCCATACGTTTCCCGGAAACCCGCTCGCCACCCTGTGTCATTCCGTCCCCTTTATATCCTCATTTCCTCTCCTTCCTCCCCGATAGAGTGGGTAAAGCCCGTAGGACTTTGCGACGCCGTCCGCACGCTCGATAGGGCGAGCGACTGCAAAACGGGAGAGAGGTGAAGGAGAGGATGTGAGCACAACTGGATTCATGCAACTGAGGATGAAGCCTTTTGGAACATCTGGGGAGGGATAATGAATCGGTAAAATGATGCCCGTCAGAAATGGATGGCCCGAACTCGAGGTGAAGCGATAAATAGCACTTTCAAACGAACGCAGAATGCAACGAACGGGTAGAGAACCATTCACGTACGATGGATGAATGAAACAAGGGGTATGATTCGAAGGATTTTGAGTGCTTTTTGCCCGCAAAAACACAGAAGAACTCGAAAGAGTGGCTCTCCCGCCCGTGATACTTGGACCGAAGCACATACGCAACTCTGAGCAGAAACTCAAACGATGTGAAGGGCATTTGCAAAAGGAAACTGTGATCAATTATGCGTGATCGATAACTGTGGAGAAACGGGTTGCGCTCGTCATTAACGATCCAAGAGTTCGTTTATGATAGGTTGGTTATTGTTGAAGCACCAAGAGGCCCAACAAATAAAAATATTCTGCAATTTCAAAGAGAGATAGAATTGTGAGGCAAAGCACACTGTGCAGCTCTTACAAAGTATTTATAAGCCATGTTCACATCTTCATTAATGACGATATTTGAACCCAGTCCGAGGATTTTATAGGACCACTGCAAATATATAAAACTCCAAAAAAGGTCATATACATACCATATGTAAGCCAAGTACTCAGAAATGTACTTTAAATGACACGAGCTCATAGTAGATTCAGAGCAGCATGAATTAGGATTCCATTGCTACCACTTCTTTTTCAAAAGAAATACAGCACATTTTCGAGGGAAAGATCAAATGAAATTGATGTTTTTAGTTATTTCGGTACTTTTGGCCAAAGGAAGCCCAAAAGAAGGGCATCCCAGCAGAAATGATTACAGATAAGATTGATATAAGGAAGGTACATATCTGATATCATATTTCGCTATAACAGTGCCCTAAATGTAAATGAGATTCCGAAAATCAATCATTCTGCAATTGACAACATAATAAGTTTAAAAAATGATCTAAACTATAAGATATTATCTAATAGGTTCAGAAAAGGGGAACGAGAAAAAAATTTATGGGAAATAACTGACGCAGATTGTCCGAGAGATAATTAAGTGGGGAAATGGGAAAGGGGGCCTCTGATGAAATATCCATCAAATGGTTACGGGCAACAAAGAGAGGAATAATGTTGATATAAACAGAAAAGGCGAAATAGTAGGTAGTGTAGAGTTCGGCGAATATTGGTGTTAAAGCAATCTTACGAGTTGAAAATTGCAAAAGGTGCTCATGAAAAGAGAAATTTGACAAATATATTAAATCCCCCAGGAATAGAATTTATGAATACGACACCATAATTTCAATATCATTAGCAAAAGGGATGCAGCGATAAGCGGGATAAATGAATCTCAGGGAGAATAAACAGAAAATGACATTAATTGCCGGAAAATATGACACTTTTTATGATAAAAAAAGAAACCATTGTCAGGGGCAAGGAAAATAATATGAAGTATATATACTAAGGAGTAGGGGAAGCTTAAATCTGGAAAAAGATAAACCACTTGAGTAGATGAGAAGAAGAAAGAAGAAATACCTTTGACGGTATCAAGTAAGTTGTAAATTACAAAAAGCAAAAAAATGTCAAGGACGTCAGTCAAAGTGTGTGTCAAGAGGTGTCTTTAGTAGGTAAAAAAAATGCCAGATACCAACTAAATGAATGCATTTGATATAACATAATTTGAACCAAAGCGAGTCAATGAAAATAAATGGATCCTAAACAAGTTTGGCCGACGATACAATGCATTCACCAGAAATATTGCCATACAAATTAGATTATAGTTTAAAATTTAATGTTTAATATCGCCGGGAACAAAATTTGAAGCACCTGACCTTATAAAGGTACTGCAAAATAAACAATTGTGCCATCAATAATTGAAAAAATAATAAAATAAATGGAGAAAAGCTCTACATACCTACATAATCCGGAGTATTTTCTCGTTGAAAGAGCGTTTATCTATCCTTAGACGTCTATTCCAACGGACTTTCTCTCCTGAAAGAAATAATTTAAGCATTAATTTAGTGTTGAATAGCTGTGCAATCATTAAAAAAATTTAATAATTTACAAAAATCCTTTATAATTTAATGGACTACTACGCTGAAATTTTCCAATGAGTAAATTAAAGGCAGTAGACGTTTTATCCCCAGTACAGAAACAATATAATAAAAAAACAGAATTTCCCGCCAATGGTATGTTAGTTGTAATGAAAGCCATTATACTCGTATCTTTTACCCACAAAAAAACTCCGTTCCGGTCCTATAAGAGGATTCTCGAAACTGCTTCAATAGTATCGTTACTTTTTGATTTATTAATGTACTTTCCAATATTCATCAATAAATTTTCTGTTCACTCAGAATTCTCATGCTAGTTTAAGTAACTCAAAATAATCTAAAGGTACTCGATATTCTTGAGAGTTAGTGCATAAAAATGTAATAGCAGCATCCAAACGCCAATACATTACGTCGAATACAAGGTACAAGAAAAATCCATGGAATGCCCATCCCAAAAATGCCCATTGAATGCGCTTGAAAATGTGCGCTGAAAAAATGGTATTAGAAACGAGAATTTGGGAGGCATAAGCGGTTGAGAATGTTACGTGTACTCTTCCATTTACTGGCTATTTCGTACTTTGGTACGTGACCAAATTTACATTTTATCTTGAAACACACATTCATCTGGAATACCTATGCGTTCACCAGGATTCTGGTATTTTGGTTCTGCTAAAATTATGGTATCGTTCTTTTACCCACATTTTAAAAATATTCCCTTCAAATTTTCTCTCTTCAAGATCTCAGACCCATTGAATGCGCCAACGTCAACCTCCATCCAAAAAATCTATATATCTACCTTACATTATTCAGCAAGACAACCTCCAGTCTTCACTACACTCTCATCTCAAAAGCCTAATCTGCATTCATCCTTTTGCTGTAAAAACCAAGCCTTGCCAATTAAGGGTCCGTACAAGTTTTCACTAACCGGCCGTTTATGTGCCTACTTTTCCTACTTTAAATGGAATGAGTCACCTGGTCTTATTTATGCCAGACCAAGAAGAACGCGATAATTGCATAATAGTGCATCAAAATATAATACATCTTGAATGAAAAATGGATTACTTAAACTGCTAAAAGTCTCCACAACTCGAAAATGAACGTGAAACTCGTACATCGAAAGACGAACATGAAAACTTAGAGGTCTCTTTGAGCAAACGACTAGTTTAACGCCTTTAATAAGGAATACGTAGGCCAAGTACGATAATGAACATTGTATACAGAGAAAAAAGTATATAGAGCGGTATATTAAGTAAATATAAAAGCGTTTCATTATTTACTTTAAGATAGGTAAATTGCAAATATATTGATGCTTAGACTCTTCGATTCCAATTCCATTTATCTATGATCTATCAACTGCACAACGGCATTCCTCACCCAGACTTCTATGCAACTGCTTGGACATCTAACCAAATTACCGTTGTTATTCCACTCTGAATTCTAGAGGTTGTGGATGACAGAGAGGGTAGCGTTTAAGGCCATAAGACTAATAAAAATTATACGTAAATTAATTTTATGTGAGGTATGGAGCAAGTTTTGAAGGACGTGAAAGAGAGGAGTTACCTCAGTACGAAGAGATTGGTCGATAGAAGAATCGAGTGGAGGGTGCGTCGAACCAATCCTAGGATTGTTGACCAACAGTGATGATGGAATCAAATTTCACTATGCTAGCAAAATAATATTTCATTTAATTATTCCCCTACTCCTCCATAGAGAAAAATACAGAAAAAAGAGAACATTTAGCCTTAAAACCCGCAAGTTACCAAGGAACGAGTGGCGCTCACGAAATCTCCTTGGATGGACAGAAAATCTGTAACAGGAGGCTGCAAAATGTTGCACATGAAGACCCACCAGCCACTATACGAGATCTGACGTGCGTAATCTCAACTCAATCATGCCCGAGTGTAAACCCTCCCCGGGTTCTCACTCAAAACCTTTGATCAACGTGCCCATCCAGTTTTTTGCCCGGCTGTTTCTGCCTGGTTACGTCAGTTTCGGAAAATCAATGCGGTTAATATCCTTGGATTTAAATCGTCAACTCGTAAAAAAAATCACCATTTTTATCAACCTACAACGACGGGAAATGAATAAGCTAAAGAGATTTCCAGAAAAATCTCAGGACAATTTCTCTTAATAGTGATAGGTGACTATTTTCAAGCCAGAAAAGCCGTGCTGAACTTTATAGAGACTGGAGCTGGCAGATAAACGTGAAGTTACAAATATGTGACTGGCACATTCCATTCTTTCTGACCTAAAAGTAATCCCTACGCCCATGCAACAAACGATTAACTGATGCTAATGGAGAAATCCTTTAATCCAATATAAATTTACAAAATTACATTGTCGGGAGGATTAGGCTCTCGTTGATGAGATACTTGTGCGCGATTATGCTGTCAGATGATTTAAGTTATTGTCCCCTTGGGAGAAATAAAATGAAAAAGGCTTTGATTCAATTTATATAATAACCTGCCCATAGGGTATCTACATACAGAAAGAATGCACTCCAATTATAATGCATACAACAATGTAATTAAGTTAAAACTTATGTGGCACATTCTCGCCAACGGTTTCAAATAACGTCATCATCATCTAACGTGTATATATTTGATAGAACTTATTTTATAATGCTAATGATTTACAACAGAAAAAACTATTTTAATTCTACAAATAAAATATATTAACTTCACACCCAGCCATTTTAAGTAGCAAGAACTCCACCCTAAAAAAATTAGAAAACCATTCTCTGAAAGCGGGTAGGTAACGAATTCCTCATCTTATGCTTCAGCAATTAGGACCTGTTAAATACTCTCAACAACACACACATACAAACGCGTGTCGTGATGGATTAAAGTGATATTTTTTGAAAATAGATCACTAATAAAATCTCCAGATTAGATATTTCCTTGATAAAGTTTCACAGATTGGGAATTTTTAACGGACTCAAAAAAACAAAAATGCCTTTAGATGTAAACCACGATCACATGAATAGATGTATGAAATACAGAAAATTAAAATTCAACTAAGATTTCACAGTTCACGCTGAAAGCGGAAACTTCATCATTTATTCATTAAAGGAATTGAAATGATATGATTTACTAGCGTAAGTAAATGCCTCTCTGACCTACTGAAGATTTGCAAAGGATTTCGTTAGCAAATGAAAGGGAGATTCGGAGTGAAGCATGATTTAATTCCCTGATTATGAAGAAACAAGTTTTTCTTTAGATAACTAAAGCACTCAAATTAACGGACCCGGCGGTCGCACTCATCCATAATGAGACAATAAACTGCCGCTAAGCAATTACTCTGACGATATTGAAATTGTGAAATTAAGCATTAAACCCCTTCACGCAAACCACTCAATTATTCGGTAAAGGATATGGAACTATATAATTCATCACTCCTGCAGCTTAATTAAGGGAGACCAGTAAACTAGACAAATTGATTTCGGACAACTGGGGGGTCGATAACATTCAGGACCGTTCATTGCTGAGACAGTTCCACCGGATTTCCCCCAAAAAAACAGTAGCAGTCAAAAGGGGTATTTTATTGGAGGGAGAAATTGGATTATGAAACGGCTACCAATACCGAATCGGTAGATAAACAACCCGAGAAAGATTTTTCTCCCCTCTGCTCGCCGAGATGGGGAAACAAAATGAATCTCACGAACGGCGCCACACGCGGACTGAATTCCATGAAATTCCTTCCCCTCCTTTGCGCGTCCAAATTCCCAGATCACGGGCTAACGCGCCTTCACGTATTTCCTTGCCCGTCTTTCTCTCAGGAGGAAACCCCTTCGGCGACGGCGCGGAAAATGAAAACGGAAGGAGGATGAGAGAGGAGGAGGCCGAAAAACTTTGGCCATCACTCGTGGGCGAAGGAGTTTGGGGAGGGATGGAGGTTGTTCGGCGACTCCTCGGACCAGTGTTAATAAAAAAAAACTCCCCAATTCTTCCTTCCTCCTTCCCTTCCGCTTTCTTCCTCCCTTGCCAAGTATCACGTTCTCTCCTAATTCAATCCTCAACCATCGTTTTCCACCGTATCTCTTCCGAGGAGCTGAGTCGTAGAGTCGTGTGAGTCCCAGGTGTATCATTTCAGGGTCGCTGAAGGAAATGACGATGCCATTATGAACTGGCGAGCAAATTTCCATAATCCCTAACTCCATAAGAGCTCCTAATTACATTCATCAGGGGAGAAATTCATTAATTCTCAATAAAACTCTATTTTTCCTGGATTACGAGGGAGGAAGGAAAGTTTTGGCAGAAATAACTTGCTGAAGTGACCGCTGGGCAATTCCTTTCCCTCACTCCAATTCTCCCATGGTTACAAACTTAGTTTCGAGCTGCACAACTATACCTAGTGATATTATTCACAAATTCCATTCCTCCTGCATCCCTTTAAGGAGTTCCCTACTTCCTGTCTAACTCACTCAAAGGCAGTTCGTTTTACAGCTGTTTAAAAAGCATTCTTATAGTCTTTTCTTTTAGAGACAATTTCAAACATTACCCACGCCGAGACCTTTCTCAAACCATCACTACAGTATATATTTCTTTCTTCTGCTTCTGTAAACAATTGTACCCAAACATCCAATTAAGTAAGGCTCAGAAGTAAATATTTCGCATAAATGAATCCAAATTTTATTGACACAGCGTTTAAATAGGGCTATATAAAACAATGCTTGGTGCGTATTTGGTTTCGAATAACATCTAATTAATGAAATTGGAAATGCGTTCCTAAATAATGTGTTTTAATTGCTACCAATAAATCAACCGACATGGAAACACAATAGTGAAGGGGGCGCATTTCATTAACGTAATGCTGACAGGTCATTCATTTTTCAAATCCGAAACTTCACTCAGGCACACATCAGAAACTTTGCACTGATGTGACTTATTATATTAGATGCAACTTTATGCAATTTGCTATACATCTTATAATGAAAGGAATAACTTTATGACTCCACAATATTATTATTATTATTTTCATATTTTTACCTGCGTTTCGACGTGGGAAGTCATAAGACCTAAGAAGACACGTCATTTTCTGAACACGTTATAAATTCATGAGCAACAGTGCTAAAGTCTCCCTCACATCGATCTATTGTATGCAGGCACCCTTGCGGTCACTCCCGACAGAACTCGATTTTCTTGAACCTCTCCTTCTCGCCCCCCTTGGAACCACACCCACCGCCTTCACGACCGTTTCCATCTGTTGCCGCGACTCCTTTGCATCTTCGCTCGCCAACATCCTCCGCCCTCAAAACTGCTGCAACAGCGGATGCCAAACTCTTCTGAATGCCTCCCTTCCTGCGACCTCTCCCCGCCCACAAAATCCAATCTTCACGCTCACTTGTTTCCCCACCCACCCATTCCACTCCCTCCGCAGCCAAAACTACGCGAGGCCATTACTCACGTCCATCCTGCTTCCATCATCCTTCGGCTTCCCAATTCCTCCCTCCCCGCCTGCCCCTCTTTAAAAACCCTGCATCTCGACCTCCAACCTGGCAACGCCGCACCACCTCCGGCTCCATCGCCGTCGAAGCGGAGGCGGCCCTTGTGTGAAAGTGATGGCTAGTCGGAAGGACTTCGGAGGGAATGAGGTTCGGTAAAGACAGGGTCCAGAGGAGGGGATCTAAGGGAAAACGAAGGGAGAGAGAGAGTGCGGCGCCCACTCAGATAGATCACATGCATCGCACAAGTAAACCAACACGCATCCGTCCCACAGTCCATCGCGTGGGAGTCCCTTGGTGGTAACTCGGCCTTCCACACACAACCTTTACCTTCCCATCCACCCCCTAAAAACTCCATCGCTAAAACTCCCACCTCCCCCCCACCAAGCTCAGAATATACCCGCCCCGTCCGTCCTCCTCGCCTGCTCAGTTTCCTGGCCATATAAGGTCGTTGAGGTGAGCCCTCGAGAGTCGAGTCCGCTGCACACGGCGCGGGGGAGGGAAGCGCGGGAGATCACAACAGCGGGGAGAGTGGTGGGTGGCGGTGACTGAAACCGAGGGGCGACAGAGGTGGACTCAAAAAAGAGGGGGGAGGGGTCACAAAAAGGCAAGGGTCCTTTGAATAGCTCGGAATAGCGGGTGGAGTCGGACAGTCGCTTTTTTATCCATTCGTTAAGCAGAAGAAAGGCTGGGGCACATGGTACACGGGACACCGGTAGGAGAAAGGTGAAAAGATGACCTTAACTAATCTGCTCCGACGTGTGTGACACGCTGTTGCCCACGCAGAGCAAACTTGAGCATTTGGAGGGACGTCATGTTTTCACCCGTACATGATCACAAGGGCGCTAACGTCAAGTGGCACACCAATGCATGACTGAAGCAAAGAGCTTGTGAAAGCCGCCATCTCACGACCTAACCCCACTTTCGTACTTTTTTTAGTGACTCTTCCCGAGGCGCGGCTAAAGGAAATGGATGCTTGTGCCTGTTTGCACACAAACAAATGCATGCAGATATTTACATTTTAATTTTAAGTCATGAGCTTGCAGGACCCCAAAAATCGTACTGATAAGAAAAAAAATTCATATTTACAGATAATGACATGAATATTGTATGAATATACAGATCGAACGGTACCAGCACACCATGCTGTTGTTTGATATTTCCGTATTTTCAATTCCTCTTCGACTCCATTTATAAACCAAACTATAAGTCGAGTGGTTGAAGATGCATTCCATAATTTAGAGTACATATAACTTCTTGATTATCAAAAATGTCAAGATATGGCACATGCGATAAAGGATACGAAAAAGATCGGAAGAAATTAATGGGATCCGATAATAGGGTCCAAATTGTGCCCATGAAAATGCCCAAAAGGTACCCATAGGTGTATCAAAATCATCTAAACAAAATTTAGCAGCTGAGACGAGCCATAATCTAAAACACCGAGGACAGGATACCAGAATGGGTTCAGCACAGGCAATCAATGCTTTCTTCATTGTCTCCCAAGTGAGTTAGCGATTTGGACTTTGAATTGGTTTAAAGTTCGAATACAGTCACTAGTATTATTGCACAATGAGTTGGAAATAAGAATGAACGAATCAAGATTCTCGGGAGCAGATAGTCAACATGAGATGAATGATGCGTATCCTAGAGTACTATAGTGTGGTAGCTAATGAAATATCGTACTAGGGGACAGAGTAACTAACAATAATAATACTTGTATTGAACCATTTTTTTCAAAACTAAAATTTAGGAAACCCCTGGAACTAAGTACTCATTGCACTCCGACGAACTCTGTATGCGCTTTTAGGCAGTTGATTTGACCTTGAAATTTTCTCTTGGTAAATAGAATTCGCAAAGCCCAACGCTCCCTCCCAAATCTAATGGGGTATCAATTTATTATATAACACTGAATTTTCACTTTTTCACCTCCCCAATAACGCTCCATATTATTCTCTACGATCCTACCGTAGATTACGCAACGTAACGCCGCAAATGAACATTCCCTCTTTTATTAATTATAAAACAGACTTTCTTCAATAACACTTTATTTGCGTCTCAATTGCATTATTTATTCCCTAGTTGTATTAATGTAATGTTAATGTATTACCATTTTATTTTGAACAAAGAATGCATTTAGAATGATATTTTTCCAAACGTAAAACAGGCACGACGTCAATATTATGAACCTATCGTGAAAGTAACATTATCAACAAGTAGCATTTTCTGCTAAAACTAAGCATCCCAGTGCATTCATTGTTTTGTGCCCACTGCACGAATTTGTGAATAACTCGTTATTCACGAATATAGCACAGTAATCGACGACGAATGCCAAATATTTTCAACAATCTTGGCAAAAAAATACTTTTCGGAAAACATGTGGAAGAGGTTCTTGTTAGAAAAAACCTAGCAAGGTTCTCAGATGCTATACGATTCTGCCACTTCTGATGAGATGCTGAAGAAAACAATGCTAATAATATATGCAGATGGATTATGAATAATGGCTAGAATTAATTAAAATCCACCGCTATTCTAACCAGAGAGAGTTTACTTTTGCCCTTAAAAAATATTTGCGATGAGCGGGAGTTGAAGATGGGAGTCCTTGAGTGAAGACGCCAGAAGAGAGATTTGTAAGGAGTGAAGTGGGGCGTAGCTAAGCCTCTGGCTCGGCGAAAGAGAGCGAACGGACCCCGGGGGCTTTTGAGATGCGAGTGTGGAGAAAAATGGAGTGAATACGCTGAATCAAGGAGAGGAAAAAAGAAGTTTCCGAGGGAAATTCAAAGAAGGCATAAAAATATTATACTGTTGATCGTCAGCGGGTTGTTAAAGGCTGTGAAAGGGAGAATGCTGGTAAAGTGGGCAAGAGAAAAAGAACAGGCATTTGAGATGATGTGAAGGAGAGAGGAAAAAATACAAGGGATGAAGTTTGGAATAGGGTTTCAGTAAGTTTTTCTGGAGTCATAGCAGATAAAGTGGAGGGTCTATTCCACTGATAGCCTGTACTTATCACACAGCTTGTTTCTCGTGGACACTCGAGTCCTCCCAGCAAAATTCTTAGCTATGACCTATATTTCTGTAATAATTCAAATTCAGGGAACGGAGCAAAAAAAGCTACAAGGTATCTAGAAGGTAGATTCTCGTTCCACCATTAGTAGCACATTCAATATATGGCATGAACGTTAGTAATTGCAAAGAAAAGATAATTAAAGTCGAAGGGAAAGAGATATTGAGGAAGAAATTCCAATAAAAGTGACTAATGGAGATAACCTTCGAAGAGAGGTCTTGTGCTCGGATAAGATTCGGACCTTATCCCATCCCCATCCCTTCCATACCTATCCTTATGCCTTTCCTCCCGGTCTGAAGCGCCTATTAGTGCGGAAACAGACTTGAAAACACCCATGATGATGTGCAAGTATAGTATATATGGTCACATCACCTCCTTTGCTTTCCATGATCTCTGCATGCTCCTGATGAGGATCCTCTATGAGGATAATTCCTAAAAAGCTCGAGAGACAGACAGAGCTGCTTTGGTGACTGAATATTGCAATAAGACCAGCGAAATTCGAATGCAATTAACAGGATACCGTATCTACAGGAATAACAATGCAGGATGGAGGAAATGAGGACTATATTCCTGTTAATTTTTCCATGGTTTCATATAAGATCATGAGATTTATGAGTACTAGTAGCCCAATCCAATGGATCGGCAACTGCAGGCTCACAACCTGAAATTAGCATACGCAATTATCATTGGCACCCAATCACATCACCTTCAACGTGATACGCTAATATATTCCCATTACTATACTGCATATACATCATTGTTCCAGTGGCATCAAAGTTATTCCTTTTGAAAATTATTTTGATTTTAAATAACAACGCAACATGCAAATGGGGAGGTTATGAAAGAAATAAACTACGTCCTCTTTCCCAATAATTTGTTTTTACAATAAAAAAGAATTAAGTATATGCTAACACCAAATAAAGCTTCAAACAAATGATGACAATGTTTGATGGAATTCCAAATGACATTGATTGATCTATCGGAAAAAATGATTTTTGAGGTCAACCTAGGCTATGACGTACAGGACATAAGGTGAGAAATAATGGTAAATAATAATTACCAAACATAACTACGAAAAGATATCACATATGAGAAAAGTTAAGACACCTAGTTAAGAAAAACTATTATAGGTAGCCGCTGATAAAAACACAAAATGTAATAAAGTGACAAAATAGCGGGTAATAAACCCACTTTGAATTCATTGATGGAGTAAAATTATACCAATGTATTTTGTTACCAATTAATCCTTTTCATTAGTCGCATTGTATATTAAATGTACTTGGAGCAGTAAATTACAGCAATTGGAGTAAATAACCGTTGATAAGAAAAAATACGAAGAGGGCGTATACTAATTATTCTAACAGGAAAAAGCAAGGAGAGATATTTCTAGAGTGGTGTGTTAGGGATAAAACATGAATTACCATAATATCTCTCATGGTTGAACATGGATGATGAGATTAATTATTTAGATAGAACAGATATTTAGATATTAATTAGATAGATTAGATATTTAGATATTATTTAGATAGATTAGATATTTAGATATTATTTAGATGGATTAGATATTTAGATATTATTTAGATAGATTAGATATATAGATACAGATTAATTTATTAGAAGAAATTCCTGAATACTCAATAAACACTTCATTACTGTATTGACACCAAACATTTAGATTCCCATATACCGTGAATGCATATTTAATTGTTTACAACTAGTAGTGCCATTACAGTATCTCTTTGTTATATGTAATAAGTGCACGTAGAGTAATCCTTCACCACCTGGCACAGACCCTGTTGATGGATGTTAGATAGAAATATCGGGTGGAGTGATGGGTCAAACGATCTTAGGACTGTTGATTGAAAACAGATAATCACACGAGCTCATCATCATTTGTAAATCCAACTGGGTCGGAAATGGCTTTCACTTCATTGCTGCATTTGAAAACTCTTGGGAGACGCTTATTTAATTCTATACATATTCTACTGACTAAAGAACATATGATGCTTTCTAGACTTCAATCATCCACTAGAAATATTTTGGTCTTTTTTAAAGATATTGTATGCTGAACCAATCGATAAGAGTAACTAAAAGTCAATGAGTAAATCTGCATCAAGATACACCACTAATCCCCTGGAAAAAAGTTCATGCCCGCGCCTCCATCACTTAAGCGTATCATTTCGTGCCATCACCTGCAATCGGAGTGCGATAAAGTTATTTGAAGTAGTATTAGAAAAAGTAGAGGTCTTATCGCATGAGGAGAAATGCTTCCACGTCCTTGTTTTGCTTAGCTTGAGGTAGATACATTGAGACAACAAAACGCCTAATCTAGCAGCTTGCTTTACCTCTCTTCGTGGTCTTCCGACTCTTGAGTCATAAAATGTTAATCATTTAATAATTCATTTAATGTATTTATGGTAATGAATTCTGAACAGTTATTTACATTTATCTCACTTTATAGGGCAACTAGTGAGAATTTAAATGGCGATAAACAAGCTCCAGGCATAGGTATTCGTATCAAAATGCAAACCCACCCCGAACACTCGAGATTTGATTCCTTCCCGGGGTTAGACTATTTTTATTTCTTTACACTGATTTACATGTACGTGGCTCATGATGCGATATATTTTCAGGCTCAAAAATGAACCTCATTGTTAAAACTAATATTGCAATCAAGGAATAGGAACTAGGTTCCTATTCCTTGATTGCAATAGTAGAACGGGTTCCTAATGAATCATGCTCAGCGGAATTTAGGCTTAAGGTAAACATTTCCATAAATAGCAGTCATTTTAATGAAGCTCTCTTATGGAGGTACTGTACTACAAAGAGTAAAGTGCATTTTGAATTATTACTTTCCGAAAATAAATACTTAGGCCGTACTACAAATCGCATCATTAAAACATTATTTTACCTGTAACTACCTGCTAGTGTTTTGAGATATCGGTATTGATGATTTAAACATTTATGGCCCTAATCAATAACTTGAGACCTTGTTTAGTTTCGGATTTTTTTGATGACTGTGATAACAATAAAATTTCGAGGAATCCTCCAAATGTATTTTATTCCTGATAAAATTAACGAATGCAATTTGCATACGCAACTATGAGAAAGGTCTCTTTAACTCAAGAAAAGTAAAAACTATTTCACTGACAAATACGTCACTTGATACGAAGAAGGGACAATCATAGAAGTAAAGGTTGTTTTTCTTAACCCCATCCCTTTTTCTTGAATCTGGTCATATATATCCAACATTTTAATGCTCCATTTCCACCTAAACATACACAAAATCCCTTGCAAAACGGTGAAATATCACTTCGACATAATGCGTAAGGAATAATTTCAATCAAAATCATGCAAAATAAAAATTTTAGTATACGGCAGCAAAACGACCCATGAAGTTATAAGATTCTGCTAAGCCAGGAATTTTACACGAGCAACTCAGTTATTTATTTTAAGGTATTGTGCTAAATAAAAAAAAAAGAAAACTCTAAATGGACAATGGCGAATTAAGGTGACAATATCTAATTTACGTTCATATAAACACACGAGGAATATCAAGAAACTTCCAAAAACCAGCCGAATTATTACCTATAACTTCCATTGTCGCAAAGAAAGAAGAGACCAAAAAAATTCTGAAGGTTGCGTGATTTAAAAGATTCCTACGTTGCAGGCAGCCACATGTACTAGCTTACTTACATCATTTCGCATTTTACTCATTCAAACAGTGTTTCAAGGCCTCGGTATTCTCAGAAGGCAAAAACGTTCTTCGAAACGGCTGTTTCACACTGCTCTTCCGTCAGGTCTATTGAGAACGCATGTTGTAATTCAAAGTGACAATAAAGCTTTCATGCATGAAGCCCTGACCCTTCTTCCGACCGTTCGATTTCTGAGCAATGGAAGAGAATGCTCGGTGATGTGTGGAACAAAAGTATATTTTTAGATACCAAAGGTACTGCTGGGAACGGGAACTATCACACCATATCAAATTAAGAAAACTAAAACCACCAGAACCTATGAAGTTTGTGTCAAATTGGAATTTTTTGACCGATGCCAAATATGTATATTTCAACAACTGAGTTATTGAAGAGTTGAAATAGTATTACTTAAGGTACAGGCTATGTTTCAAGGGGTAGGTTAACCTTTTATCATTTGTGTTCTACTGGCTATGGTAGATTTTGATTTTGGCATAAAACCACTGACCTCGATCGCTATCTTTCATATGATGTCCTTCTTCCAACGTCTCAGATATTATATTGCCCAGGCTAACAATTCTTCTCCCATTCCGACCCTTTTGTCTCAACATAAATTCCTTTACTCAATAAAATAATTTCATTCATTCTTTATCAGTATGAAAGTTATTATTTACGAATTATTCATCACAAAGAAATCCCAAAAATGATATTATCCACGTCCTATCTATTTTCCAAGATATGTTGTTTAACTCATATGTTTCAACTTAATATAATGAAAAATGGCTGTTTATAGGAGTTTCGGGCCTTAGAGGCTACCTCAGAAAGGTTCAGGGAACAGAATGGTTCATCAGACACCTTATCCTTCCTAGTATCTGAGTGGCATAGTTAAATCTAGGACAAAAAGTCATTGGTTCCACTATTTCACCTTTTGTGCAATTTCATTGAGTTATCCATTCCCCCATTAGAGGGTTGATTTTAAAGGGGAGAGATCAATCAATTTCAATTTATAGAATAATCGTAAAATAATACTCCATACGCTAAAAGAAGTAAAAATGAATAGCTGAGATATGGCTACGGCATGATCGAAAATGGGACACCAAACATTACACATGCGAGCGGATGATTTTGGCATAACAGACCAATCTTAATACAAATAAGATCCATGCTGCGTTTTTTTATGATTTAGTCAATATGACTCATGATCAGTTAAAAGCAAGGGGATCGAAATATTTTCTGGGCTCGATTTTTGGGACAACCAAATTTGGGATGTGGGAATCGTAAAAAGTTCCAGAGAGCTAAGCATGTACAAATGCACTCCGGCAACTGGTCAAATACATTGCGTTTAGCATAAAACAAGAGTCAACGCAAAATAACTTGCAATTAGGAGAACAATTTTTAATACGCCAATGGGTCAGAGGCGAGTGTTCATTCCGCACCTAACTCTGACCGGGGTTTTAATTATTTCCCGACTCGGTATCAAATAAACAATGTGACCTAAATAGCAGCAATCTTTCAACTCCTCCGCGCCAATGATCCTTGAAAAACTTGTTTTATCATTCCGCGTCTTCCTGTTTAGCCTGGGGTGCAATTTGCAACTATCGCTGAAGTCATAACCCCAATGGTGGAGATTATTCATCGCAAAAACCAATTGAGAAGTATTATTCCGTATTGGCTCCATTTCTTTCACGATTCATATGAATATCAATATCAATCAATAAGGATCAATAATGTTTATTTTACTTTTAGGATATTTTTCTAAAATTTGGCAAAAGCTGCAATGGACATTTACCGTCATTTAAACTAATTTTTAGTTTATTGAGGGGTTAGCAGTGAAAGGATGGACGATGCGGCACATATGCTCGAAAACAAATCGCCAGTAGAGAGGTGCTGAGACGCTTTGAAAATTTAATAACCTTTGAGTTTGATGTTTAAAAAAACCTACAGGTCCTCTTGAAATTTGAAGTCCCTAAGATGACCTATTTCAATACATTTTATATTTGAATAAATTCCATAGCTGAATTGTTAATAACTCAATATTGGCCTATTTTCGGTACAAAAAGCAGCTTTAGGATTCTCGGAACATATTTACACCCAATACCCTATTGGTCGCTTTCATGACAATATTTTAATGAACACTCGAAACAGACTAAACTTGATTCATATTTACTTCACAAACAGAAATAAATCTACTGATCAAGAGCTCAAAGTTCTATGCTAACTAGCCATTATTAAACAAAAATTTAATATTATTTTCAGCAAAAATTCTTCATAAAGTCAGTTTATTTTTATGCATCCGATATGCTATTATAATAATAGAAAAAACCTATAAAATTGGTCAGAGGATCAGATCGCTCATTTCATCTACTTGAGTGAGTGGACGACATCACCGTCCACCCAAACGACACTAGCTTAGGTGCAATCGATGAGACGCTGTAATTTGTCCTCAGCTTTGGTGTAATAGGCCCGATGAAACCAATCCTCGAGTGCTCATGGGGCCCAATAGTCATAATGGTCGACCCATTCCCGGATGATGTTCCCCGTTCTTCCGCCGGGGATTCAATTACTCGGAGACATTTGACAACCCCTATTCTCCGTCGCCCTCTAGGCGACGAGGACCGCGCATGCGCATGACCGTGTAAAGTCTTTTTTTTCGCAATTCAGCAATGAGGACGTTATCTGCATGACCCTGAAGCTAACCTTTAAAGAATCATAAGAGAAAGAACGAGAGAGAGAGATGTATAAGAAAGGGGGTCGCAAGGGGAAGTGGGAGGAAGGAAGATCCCGGACGAGAACGGCTGAAGGCGGGGTGATGAGGGAAGAAAGGCGACTTGGGAGGAGGGGAGAGTCCTGAGCGGGGGTGGGTGGGATCGTGAGGGCAGTAAAAAATACAAAAAGTGAGGGGGTCGCGGACCCGGGGGGACTTAACGGATAGATAGGGAGGGAGGGGGAGTGTTGCGTCCTCCTCATCCTCTCTGCCTTTGACTGAAAGATCCTTCGCCTCCGCTCCTCCCCCCTTTCCCTTGCTTCCCCGCCCTCTGGGCCCATGCATAATTAAGGAGGCCGTAATGAGTGCTGCTTCCCGTCGACTGTTTCCCGTGCTCGCGGGATGTGGGCGCGGGGGGGGGGGGCGGAGGAGGAGGAGGTGGCAGGGTCGCAGAGGAGAGGGCGCGGGGGAAGCGGATTTCAGACAGGGGCGGAGGAAGAGTTTGGAAGGCATGGGTCAGGGGGAAAAGTTGTGGGAGTTGGTGTACACAGCACTGGATGTCGGAGGGACAATTTAGGAGGAGGCGGAGCCCATCGCGACCCGCGCGCGAAGAATATTTTTTTATTTCGAGGAGGGACGGAGCTGAGGTGGGAGGATTCCTGACGGGGTGAACGTTTGCCTCGAGAGAGGTTGGTAGAAGGCAGGGGACGACGAGGTGGAGTTTGCGTGTAATCGGCCGAGGAGGCTGTCATCTACGGAAGTGAGAGATAGGTTCATCAGCGAATAGATTTCAGTAACAGCCACCATTTTTTTTCGGCAAATTTGAAGCCAAACTGCGTCTCTGACAAGAAGAAGATACTTGAAATACGCTCTCAAGAATTAGGAATTCTTGAAAATGCACTGCGACAAAATTGATAAAATTTATATTTTTCCTTCACCCTAACGTCACGTCCGACGATACGCGAGGCTTTTTGAACACTTGCCAAGCACGAGGAAGATCGATTTCTTAAGAGCCATGCTGTACCAGGTCAATTCCAGGAAAAAAAAGACTGGCGTATTTTCAGTCTGCCTGGGGATCAATACTTATTAGAATTAATTTCCATGCTGATTTCTAATGGCAGCCCAATTTCTCGCATAAAATTGTGGGGGAATGATTGAAAGACTAATTTTAAAAGCATAATCACCAATATATTCGTTAGCATCATACGTTAATAAATTCTAAATAAAAGAGTTTAATTCTCACATAAAGTGGGCCGGAGAGTACTCCTACTCTCCCTAACGAAATCCCTGAATAAACCCTAATGAATCTTTGTAAAACACAAAGATTCAAGTGAAGGAAGAATATATAAAAAATTGAAACAATATGTAGAAATAAGGTAAAAATCTTAGCGTCAAATATTTATAACCTTGAGCTTAGATGATACACCTCTCATTACGGATGGAAGGATGGTTTAAAAAAGACATTCAAAATTACCCTTCGAATCAATAGCGAAACAAGAAAACTAGAGACCTTATAGTTAACAACAACGATGGTGAGTAACCACATGATCATTAATGATTTAGGCATTTACATCCTCTGCACTCCTAGCAACGTAATTGACAACTACTTTCATATATCCGTAGATCCTAGGTTTTTCATTACCTAGGGAAAATGTTTTAATCCATCCTTTAAAATTTATTTAAATTTTCAATAAAAATACTTAGACAAAAGAAAGATACAAGTATGAAAAAATAGGCCATGGTACACTAAACATCGATCGGTAGACAATAAAATAAATAAAGGAAATTGTCTCAATTAGTGCATTAAGATAAAAGAACAAACATGACCTTAGAAACTCAAGGGGAATTAAGAAAGATATTCCGCCTTCGCAACCTGTAAGTTTTAGCTTTCAAGAAGATACTCATTCAGAATATAGCATGGCACCTCAAACCGTATAGAAAATACACTTGCGGCTTTGAGCAAGACCTATGATTGTACACATTGGGTAAATTATGGACAGAAGAAAACATTTTCATTCACAGAACACAAAACATAACTCCTTCCCTCCCCTTTATCAACTATTTCCTCAGGCTCCCTCAAAGTTTTTCATGTCGCTGCACATCATGAAATTCCTGTTTAGACTATTATTTCCTCTTCTTCAATTCATCCCATCATTTTCTTTTCCATCCAACCCAATACCAGAATTTTCCTTGTCACTATCTAGTCCACGACTCATTTATACGATTCACGGCATTGCTGAGCATCTTACTTAGATAAAAAGTGGGAGATACACTAAGTGGTAAAGCTTATCGAAGTCAATAAATATCTCTCGTTTACACCTCTTTTGAGATTCACTGCTCGATGTAGCCCCATACAAATTTTACCCAACATATTTCCTTCCCTTACTTATCCTCACTAATACGCCAAATTTCTCTCCAATCACAGCCATAAGGTGTGACATTTACCATCCTTCACATTTATGCCCTTCTATTTTGACGTTTCAAATTGCATTCCAACTACGGAAGAATCACGCATTACCGTTTTATTTTGATTTATCCTTAATCCAAATCTCAATCGTTTGCCTTGTTACTCAATCTATAGGTACTTTGGCCCATCAGAATATACAAATTGAAGCTCAATCATTCGATAAACTACTAAGAAAAGCCCCGTTTACATTTACTTCTACCCTCATCAAATACCAATTGCTAAATATCATTTTCCCAGTACAGATGAACGTTATATGATTTCGAGCAGGATAATTACTTACAGCTGCTCCTCTGGATTTCGGTAAATGCCAAAATTCTTCATCATCAAATGCTACAGCAGAGACATCAGTTATAAGTTTCGGAAATTCTATTTATCTATTCCGTTCTGCGAGATACTATACTTTCATCTCCACATCGAAAGACTTTTCAACTAGTGATTAAGTCTAAGGTAAATAACTTTTTCCAGATACATTAATCTTACGAACCATTTCATAACAGCCAGGTATCATTTGGTCCCTCATCCCAGATAAAAAACAAGTTGTAAAATGTAGCATCGTTAAAATTTCGAGCACACATACATGCATTAAAATAACCACCCAAATCGATGAAACAACTTCGGCCGTCACATTGTGGAATTTTTCCATGATTGAAAATTACAAAGTTGATTCTTATTTTTAACCACCCGAGTTCGATAACTGCAAATAATTTTAGTAAGTTAAACATATAATTCCGTTTTGTGAAATTGGAGTTACTCTTCTAAGATCTTTAGTATATTGGATCCTGTATATAGTTCTAAAGAACACTGCCACCTTTAAAAAAATTGAAGATTTCATATTTTTACACAAATTAATGCGTAGAATATTGTATTTAATATTACAGAAACACCCAGAGGCTTAATATCATTACAAATATTAAGTGATGTCCTGCAATGATATGGAATAGTTATATTATAGGATAATTGCATATTATAAAAGCATGAAATAGAAAATTTCGAGAATAAATTATCGTCAATATCTTTTGAAATAATTGTCGGACGTATTTCCCATCGCTCACTGCGATTTCTATGGACATTTTTTCATGTACCCTGCAATTCACTCAAAATCCTCATGTAAAATGGGATTCATTGATGCATAGGTAGGTTTTTCTTTCGTGGATAAACTGATACATATTCTTTCGCATAGATTTGCAGTACTTCCCCGAATAGACTTTTTTTCGCGAGGATGCGGAAGAGAACACACAAAGACAATGGTTGTCAACGATCAAACGTATTCTCCGTCGGTTTCCACACTTCTATGTCTCCGATTGCCCATGCGTTTACTCCTGTTGCAAACGTGGACTTCAAACGCGGTCGCCTTTTGTCACGCGAGATAAGAGAGCTCTCATGACTTCAGTTCTGGCTCACACTACCCGAGTAAAACAATATTCTCCAACCTTTGCGCTGCGAGTCGCCTAGCGGAAGGCTTGATGAGAGAATAGCGACGTGCTCGACTCATTCGGTAACCCTCGCCGTGCTGCGACGAGAGCACATTCTGAAGGCGAGAGTATGAGGAAACTAAAGGAGCCACACGCAGTGTTTTCCCCAGTCCCTCCGTTCTCCGTGAGAGGCTCGAAGAGCACGGCTCCCATCCATCGCGCTGAAAATCCCTCGCTCCATCGATAAGCACCGGACATGAAAATAAAAGAGATGGTATAAAATGCACGCTGTGTGTGGACCGTGATAAGGTATGAGATGGTACCGTTGGCGGGCGCGTGGAATATTTGATGCCTGAATTAAAAATTTAATTTTCCGGACGGGAAACACAAAAAGTGTCCGAATTTGTTGTTCGGATTTCGTAGCTGGATGGGCACACATGTAGCCTCTCAACGGGGTGCAATGCGCGGAGCAGGGAAAGTGTACGGGAAAATCGTGACCATGTAGCTTAGTGGAAGATGGATTCAGATGGGTGATGGTCATGCGTCGAGTGTGGGATGTGTTCGCAGATGCGTGGACGCTACAATCCGCAGCGCAGGCACCTGCTCAGTATTCCAAATAAAAAAAAGCAACTCATCATGAAGGCTTTTCCAATGAATTTAATCTTCGCATCACTGCTCACAAATGTGAGCGACCCAACATACACCTATATATGATTTAAAACGACGATATGGAATAATGAAATCGCCAAGGGCAACGGGTTTTTAATCTTTCAGAACGATAACTCCGTGATCAATGAAATTCCCCTTTAGCTTCCAGGGATTTTTCGCTCAATCCACAAAAAAGAGGATTTAACTTACTACATTTGTTCCACTTCATTTATTCCACCAAAAGAACCTTATTTGGTATCTCTACCTTCACGGTGAAATTCAATAACGTCTGTGTTTCGTTCTTTTTAATCTCAACTTCATGTCTGCCATGTCCTCAACACAAGTGCGTGCAACAGATCGCGTGGCACTGCTGCTTTGCCATTGCTCTTCGTGACTAAAGTGGTTTGCATTCGCTGGAGGAAAAACCTAAATATAAGTCCATACATTAATTCACTAATAAAAATATAAATATCGATCGAAAACATCTCTTTAGTATGCGCAACAAAAATCGAATATAATCGATTGTGACTGGAATGTATATAAAAATACTTTTTAAATCTCAACTACAAGACCACCTATGTATTTACATTAGGAAACGACAATAACTCGGTAATTTAAAGCCGAACGTGACTCTGGAAGAGAAAGGGGAAAATGCTTCGGAAGAAAAGACGTACGAATGAATATAGGAAAAGGCGGAAGAATGAATAGAGGTTGAACATAGTTGGGGAGGAGAGTAGAATGCTGGCAGAAATCGGGAGATGGCAGAGTAATTACCAAACAAAGCAGGCACTTGGGGTCAAAGAAATGCTGAAGGTCACTTTTGGAGGTAGAATACCTACTGGGTAAGCGAAGGTGAGGAAGATATATGCAAGGTCTAATGGATAATATGAAAGTGACGGGAAATATGCCGATTTGAAGAAAGAAATAGGGTAGCTATGGAGCAAAATGTCAATTAAACCAAGTACATGAGGGACACTCCATCTAAACCTATCAAAGCGGGTGGAAAACTATTAATACGGAAATAAATCAATTCAAATTAATACGGAAATAAATGAATTCAAATTCGCAGAGGCTCCTGAGTAAACGTTTATCACCCAAGCTCCCAATACAGAGCAGTTGCAATTTTCGAGCTATCTTGGAATATCCACTTCCCGGAACCTAGCTTTACAACAGCAACAACTTTATGAGTAATAGCCAATAGTTTCACCATGGGGGGGTTCAAGGTCGGAACGAGAGCAACCATTGGGCGGTCAAGGTACCGGGGGCGAGGCACCGTCTTTCGCTGCCTCCTGTCTCTGTTTATGCCGCTGCTCCGCGCCTTTTTTTTTTGTCCTCATTGTTATCCTTGGCCGACCCTCCCCCCTCGTCAGCCTAAACGCATCCCCTCGGGCCGTCACGTAATCCGATCGGAGAGCAAAGAGAGCACGCATGCTTCCTCAAAGACGCTTGATCAAAGCCCTGGCACGTTGCGAGAGGAACGGTGCGACACTCCTCAACTCAGTCCATTTATCCTGCACGCTTAGGATCACTTCCAGAGGCATATGTTACAAGTGAGAGTAATAAGGCATTCGCCCAATTCCTCACGCCCTAAAAAAGTTGTTCAAATAATGGAGATCACCATTAGGTATTTTTAAATGTTAAAATGTTATTTTCCGTGCAACAAATAACCATTCGTAACAGGTAATTTCATAAAAATTCGGGAGAAATATGCATTCCGTTGTTCAAGTACAGTGAGTGATCCTAGGTAGGTAGATGAATTTTCAGTTTTAGCGGCTTGAATTAAAAAAAAGGAACAAATAGAGCTTTGTAATCACGCCTATTTTATTCATATTTTTATGCTTGATTCACTGAAGTAAATTATTCCTTCTAAATTTGGGAAATAACCTCAGCTATAGGAACACCTAAAAACACAAGAGAACTATTACAAGCATTAGCCTAAATGATATGAACAGCACTTTTGAATCAATATCATTGTGTCCTTACATCGAAAAAAGTAGTAACAGTTTAACACATTTCGCATTAAAATAAGTTAATGTAAATGACATTCTCGGGAATGAATTGTGCCTACATTTAAGGAAAAATAGATATAGAAACCAAATTGAGTCAATTGGTTATGCTCTGCGAATATATGATTATAAGTATTGTGATTGTGTAACGGTTGGCCTTTATCTTTTAAACATTAATTGGGCTGGTATTCTTTGCTCTGAAGATGTTAATACTGCCACTGAGATATTATCTTTAATTCTCTATGAAGCAATTAACATGTTTACTCCACATGTAAAAATTAAGAGCAGAAGTTACCCATAATGGTCTTCCCATGAATTAATACAGTGCATTCATAAAAAGAAGAACCTACACAACATTTATAAAGCCACAGTGCAGCAGGAATGAGACATTCTTGAAATAAGCTTGCTCAAGGATATATAGATAACTTATTTTTATGGCCATAATTTACTTTTAACCGCATTTCTAAAACTTTGTATTAATTTATTTCTCATTATAAAGTAGAAAATTTTGCAAGAAAGCCACGGCAAAGTACCTACAAATTGGACTAAATCTGGCGTAAATTTCTTTTTTCCGTAGAATGTTCTACTCCCCCGGTCACGGTAATCAGTCTTCCTTTAACTATCTCCCAATGAGCTCAACGCTATTCTACCTCGTCGTGAACTCATCCCTCGCTTCACCTCGCAGATACGAGACGTGCTTTGCGCCAAGGGGATTACCGCCCTTGGAAAACACGGATTCGTGTGAACGTGAGAATCGAACCTTTTTCCTACGGGAAATCCAAGAAACGACGGTCGTGGAGAAGTAGCCGGGTGCAACGGACGAATACCTTTCAGGAGACCTTTGTGCTCTTACCATTCGACAGGGTTGGTGCGGCGCACATTGGTTTCACAAGCACGGCTCGGGACGATCCACTCCTCACCGTGCAAATGCAGCAGAGAACGAAAAAGGCAGGGGCGCAAGTTTGCTCTCTCTCGTTATATCCCTGGCTGAACCAAGCTTTATGCATTACCACCGACGCAAATGTTCCAGGGTGCGACACGAGTATATGACTATATACGCGAAATACTAACATATGTACTACACATCAAATTACCGTGGTCATGAAGGCCTGCCTGAATTAATGGGTATCGAATACTCACATATCATGAGTTCATATACAGATGGGGCATATATTCATTCTTTGCGATCCTCAAGTAGTAAATCAAAAGGAAAAATATATACCTATATAATCCATGTACATGATTAAGTTGGTTACGAAGACATCCCATACATCCTCCAATATACGTATATGCGTCAACTTGGATGCTAAAAATATCAAAAACTGATAAATTTTAATGTATGAGAGGTAACTAGGAGAAGAAAGAGTAGGTGAAGTAACTATGGATGATAATATGCTGAAGGCTGTTAGCAAAGGGTAAGAACAAGGAAGGAAAAGGAAATGGTTTATTGATAAGATGAAGAGGGGTAGGAAATACGCCGATCTGAGAGAAATACCACAAGGAATCAGTCGAGATATGAATGACAAGCAAATAATAATGCACTATGTCCAATACAAGAATATCAAACACGTAATTAATACACCTAACGGAATAACACAACAACTTTGAACGTCCTAGGAAAAGCATAAAATAAAACTGCGCCAAAACATTGTTTCATACGCATGTTAAGGAGTCTCCTAAGCATGCGAATTGTCATTCACACCTTAAATTGCAGCTAATTAGGTTTTCTTCATAACTGAATGAAATTAATTGCACTTAATTTATACTTTAAATAGACATACTACTCCACGATTCACAACAAAGATGTATGACGGGGTTCGTAATTCCAACTAATGGATATTTTCTCGATATATAATAATAATCTACCAACAGACACACTGCTCTCGTTTTGATGATCGGATCATAAGGTCAGAACCCAAGTTACGAGTCACTTAGGACTCACTCTTCATGAATAACTTTTATACAAATTGAATGGTTTTATAAGTGCCATAATCAAAAGCTTTGATACGTTAAAAATATTTTTTTTATGAAGGCGTTAGATGATAGTATTCAGTATATTAGCAGAAGTGTAACAAATAATCGTAATGTTAGCATCATTTATTCTGCCAAAGGATCTTTGGCTGAAATGAAGCAATTGGCAGCCCAGAAAATGCAGCATAGAGATTCGTCAAGAGAGCAAAAAATCCTTTATTAGCATCATTTTGTGCACAACTTCTTACAGTAATAATGGCATACTCTCAGTTGAGAACGGAAATAAAATTTAACTGGACCTAAAATTGTTCATGGAGATGAAAAAGGAAAAAATTTTCAGTCGATAACTTTACAACCTAGCGTCATTTTTAACTCACGCTAGAATGAATATGTGCATCGTATATTTCTGAGGAGGACAAAATAAAGTCATTATCTAGTATTAGAAGGTGCGGATAAGATTTATGAATCAGCCTTAGGAATAATGAACGCTAAGTAGCGAAACATGCGACAACGAGGAAGTGCAAACTCATGATTTGGAAGACTACTAATAGCGCAGTTTATCGGCGGCCTGCGACACCCCTCAGTACGCTTATGTGCCCGGCGGGAAGCGGTTATCGTAGCTCAACGCGCAATGCATTCGTAAGGGGCTTTTAACGGGAACAAATTATTTATCTAAGCAAACTCAACAGAGATAAGGGCAATGCCCATTTTTTCCCTCCCATTCGTGTGCGGAGGCCATTTCATAGTCCGCGCACATAAATTGGCCGACAGTGGCGCCTCTGCCGGGAGAGTTCAATCTTGTCGCCGTGGAAAAACGACTACGTCACGCTTCGGCCACACCGCCATGCGCGAGGTTCATTTGAAAACGTTAACTCCTCCGCGGCATCGGAAAATGCGAACGTGCATAATTCAAGAAGTCGCATCCCACGGATTCTTTAACCTCGTCCGGAAGGAAAGCTCGTGAAATATAAAGGTTTAATCATCACGCTGAATGAGCGATGGTGCGGGGGTCATTGCGAAGTCATCGCTGGGTGAAACTTTTCAGGTGGCTTTGCAGAAAAGGGGGGAGGGGAAAGGAGTTGGGAGGCGAGATTTCGCCAACTCCCCAATCGTGCATTTTTCAATAGTTTTGGTTTAAAAAAATAGCGGCAACCAATCAAAACATCAGACGCCGCCGACGTTTTTTTATCGCTAAGGGGTGAGGAGGCGGAGGGTAGGAAACTGGCCGCGAATTAATATTTTGTTTCGATACCCGCTGTGGAATAAAAGAACAGAGGCGGGCGAAATAAAACCGCCAGAGGCAAGATCTGAATCGAACGTGTGGCGTACAGATATGTCCCCGCCCATCTGCCCTTTGAACATAATATCCGTACACACACGAACGTAGATATGGCTATATATAGGTATATTGCCATTTTATATTCGAATCAGGCATTTCGTTCGCTCGAGGATGGAAATAAAATACCCTATAAATTCTCCCAGATGCAAATTCGATTGGTTTCATTCCCCTCCCCGTTCACCTCGTTGGGTGAGAGACCCTTTTCTCTCATCTTACCCTCCCCCCTCCTCGTTTCCATGTCGAGGCTTAACTGCGGCATTAAGGGTTCGACACGCCGCGTTCCCAGAACACAATAAGGACACCCTGTGCGCGTGACCGATTCGGAGAGGAAAAAAAAGAATAAACTTAAGGGTTGGTGTGGTGGGTTGAGAGGAAAAAGAAATGGAGGAAAAAAATACAACTTTCGACCTCTCGTCTCAAACCACTCACGCACATCAATCTGCCGAACGCGGAATTGAAGGCAGGGGAATAGCCCCGTGGGATTCTGAAAAGACAAGTGCAGTCCTCCAGCGGGTGCGCCATTTCGTTCCTTGGCAGGCCGGGGGGGATGGGCCGCTGGAAGATGGTGGAGAAGACAGATGAAAGCCGTTAAGGCGCAATGACCGTCCACGTCTCTGCCTCGAACCCCTTCTCTAGATCCTCGCCCTTCGAGCTGATTTCTCAAGCTTTCCAAAGGTTTCCTTCGCCACCGGAAGAGACATTATGAGAGAAGGGGATCGGGGGGCTCGTATCCCTTTAAATCATTGTCTCCCTTTCATTGGAGGGATCGGTTCGGGAGAAAATTTGCGATTGGATTTCAACCTATCACGAACCTGAGAACCTTTCATCTCCGGAGAGTGTAAACAGCACGCTCCAACTTCGAGGAAATGGACGACGGCTTTGGTAGGAGAAGAAGAACAGAGAAGAAAGAGAGAGAGACACATCCTAGTTTTTTTAAGTGGATAAATTATATTCTACTCAAACGCAGGTTTCTGCGGAGTTGTTCTATTTCCTTCCCAATAGATTCTTGCTAAAAGTACTTTTCTTGCCCTGTCATTTAGCTCAAAACTTAATTTCTCCACAGGAGCCACATCCTCAGCATTGTAAAAAAAAAGTTGAGTATATTATTCGATCTGTTTTGCATCATGGCGGTTTTGAAGCGTAATTTTTAGCGTAAATCAACAGTTTCACCGGGATTCCATTTTTGCGTCTTCACGTCAGAATAAGAAATCATGGTTTACGCTGATTTTATGTATGCTGCTTTCTATCGTAGTTCCGCTGTTATTGTTTATTTTCACAACATTCTCTTCTTCAAATATGATATTTGAGTAGAGTGATCCTGGGCAATTGATTAAATTCGTAGAGGCTAAAATAATAGAACAAAAAGCTAGAGCTTTTCAGAAAATACAACGGCCTTAGGTGAAGAGGTTAACGATCCTCTCTGAAGAAGGAATGTATCACACGCATTTACCCGAGAACTACGCAACCTCCTCCATTGTAGGTAGCCGACCTTCAGCTTGAAGACTGGTTTTCCCTTGCCCTTTAAGCACTCAGCTACCGGATCGCGCAAATTCCGTTCCAGCTCAGATGTCCTTCATGCGACATTATCACTTCCCCTCCTTTCTAAGCAAATGCAAAGTGACAAGAGCAGCAGCTTTGGACGTAGATAGGAGCACGGTACACCTATAGGGCAGCAAAACAGAAGAGTAACTATCTCAACCTATTGCTCAGGGACACTCGAAATTTACGATGTGAAATTATTCTTTCATCAGGACGTTGGATTACCGAGAAAAATATTAATATTTACAGACAATATACTGAATGACATTGAGAGTTCTACGACACAGTGGAAAATCTGCACCATTACACACGAGGGAAAAAGAATATTATACCAAAAAAGCAGTGTATGGGATCCCTACGAAATCGGTCTAAGTAATGAACTTGAACGTGTGCGGCGAAGATCGGCAAGATTTGTAAAGGGACGATACGATAATTATGTTAGCGTAACCAGTCTATTAAATGAATTGAAATGGGAATCATTGTCAGATCGCAGGTTGAAATTTAGACTTAATCTCTTAAACAAATTCCAAGGAAATATTTTCAGTGATGAAGTTAAAAATATTTTACGAACCCCAACTTACTATGGCAGACTGGACCATATTCATAAAATTAGAGAAATTGATTGCCGAACTGATAGATTCAAAATGTCCTTTTTCCCTCGATCAATTAGAGATACGAATAACGGTAAATACCTATCAGAGAGTAGCAATGAATGGCATTGGTAGCTGCATGTTGGTATGAGTACTTAAAGCTAACCCGACTAACAGAATGTTTTTGCATGTTTGCTTATCAACTTGTATCTTTTCTTTGAATAGTGTTGTTCTGACTACTATATTAATACTATTCCTTTTTAATGCATGATATGTAGTGCATGTTTGGTGAGAAATCACCAAACATGCACTGCCCTGCCACACACCCTCGTGGTGGCTTGCAGGGTATTGTGTAGATGTAGATGTAGATCATCTATAGTATATCAATCAAAAATTTCTTCTAGTGCATCCTGCATTCTACCCAATCGCATAATAGCTACGTATTTTACTTACATATGATACTTCTGCCCAACATTTCCCTTGGGTAGTGGCAAGAACTTGTCCCTAGACCTTCATCGTAGGCATATTCTCTCGATTTTCCTCACCAGTTACAACCATATAACCATTATGGATGGAAGAGGGGACTTTTAGTCTCAATCTTGCCCCAATAAAGACGCTTATTCAATCTATCTATAACTGTGGTGTGATAAAGAATTTTTCCCGGGGATCTTCCATGTACACAACTCTACGCGGCACTAGAGTTATTCTCTAACGAAACTCAATTATAATTATCGAGCAATATAAGATAAATGCAACCTTAGGGCATCTAAGATCTAAGGTAAATGCAACCAAGGCAAAAGTCACACCTTTGCACATTTAAAAAAAAGTTGCATCTAAAGCCGCATTAAATTGTTCTCAGCAGAAGGACTTCCCAAACAAAAGTCATGCGGCTTTACCGTGCGTCCTCAAGAGCTCTCGACGCCCTCAAACCAACTCTCGTCTCCCACCAGCGCTCCGACTCCTCAGCAGTCGTGAACACATTGATTTATTTGATTAGGTAAGAGCCATGTCAAACTCAGCACGACAGCGCGCGATAATGATTTGAATTCGAGGACTGTAAGGCGCTGACGGGGCACGAGGGACGAAAATAAAGAGAAATCACGTGATGACCTGATATTGGCACCAGGGCCCTCGAGAATGGATTGTGGACACAAGGTCAAGAAATAATGATAATAATTCTCCCAAGGAGGTAAGGGAGGAGGAGAATAAAACAAAGAAAACTTAAACCCCTAAATTGAAAGATTGTGGACAACAATTAAGATGCTTCATCTGTAATTTTAAGGGATAGTAAAAATTAACACGGACATTACTGTGATCCATCAACAACTCTTCCGTTCTTTTCAGTTTTCCGTTGCTCCTTAATCTAAAGTAAGGCTTTCCAAACTATGTTCCGTGGAACACTGATATTCCTGGATAGTTGGCTCCGCGAAAAATTGGAATTATTTTATATCTCCAACGGCTGCTAGAGATTCAAACATCGTAGGCGGATAAACGCTCTGAGATGTCTATAAACTTGAGTAATCACTGTACGAAAATTATAGTAATTACTTAACAATAAATAAACAATTGATGACTTTTCTCATTCTTTTAAATTTATTGATCAGTGTTATTATCTACCTTGCAAAATAAACAGGTGTTCCGTTAAAGTTTCAAGATTTAAAAATTGCCCTATCGCAGAAAACGTTTGGGAAACCCTGTCCAAAATAACGAACACTCAAAGGGGAAGAGTGTTTCAGTTTGGGAATGTAATAAGTTTTATACTCTTATATACGTAAATTTCAGTTGAGTAACATATAAGATTGCTGAAATGCCTCAATTGAAAGAGCAGTCAATGAAGTTGTCCAAAAAGTGGGTGAATATTAAATCAATGCTAAAGATTAAGCATTTCAATTCATTTGGTGCTGATGCAATCATTTACCTCGAGCAGTCATACGATAGTTCTTACCTAAGTATGATTTCTCAAACCGTGACGAAAATTTCCGAGTCGGGCTTTCATTTAATTTTGCCAGGATTTTAAAATGTGCACTTCAATGTCAACGCTTTCTTGCAAAGTCCTCCATAAATTACTGGAATGATCATCTCACATGGTCTCTCTTTTCCATTTCCTTTTGGATTATTCGGAAAAATATACGTATAGCTCGTTGGATTGGGGTCTATCGTTGCATGTGCAACAAACCTGAGTTCCATTTTAAAAATTGAAAGAATAATTATCACAGCATTCTCATTGAGAATAGGATAACTCATACTTGAAAAATACTGGCCCTTGGACAATAGCCTTCTAAATATACCTATTCGAGGATTTTTACTGATTCCCGTGATATATTCCTGTCTTTATTATCGCAACAAAACTAAATATCAATTCAGTAACTTCTTTGACAATCAGTATTTGCACCATTGAAACAGTTTTCCGCAGGACATAATATGAAAGTAAATATTACCATTAACTGAAAAGTACCTATATGTATCTCACCATGGAATTGGCATTAGGTTGTAAACGTTGATATACGATGTGCCAGTATATTGTCGATTCAAGAAATATCGAAAAATCTGCTTATTTGCTACGTTATATTAGATATTAGGTAATTCGGTTTATATTGTGACAGAGGTTTCGGAGTAGTTTATTCTATATTTTACGAAATCTAAGAGACTTGGCGTGCACAGTAAATATGGGTGAAGTACATTCATTCCCCAAGAGGATAGATTTAATTAAAATTTAGAATAAAAAGAATTAATCTGTTTTCGCCCAAACTGTATTTGATGAGACATGGAATTTTGTCTTATTCCATTCACATCTTACAGGTAGCACACAATTAACCAATTCACTTTTACCGAGTGCAGTATACAATATTTGCTATCGAGTTAGAACCTCAGGCAAGACAACCGACACACGTTATCACAGGGGCTTAGATTATCTCCTTTGCAAGGACTCCATGTTTAATCTTTGATTCAATTCACACTATTTGAAAAACATTTTTCATCGCAAATCCAAATCTAAACTTTTAACCTAATTTCTAATTCTTAAAGTGATAACTTAGACCAACCATCACATTTGAAAACAACTATGCCTTTGAAAAGATAGAAGGGACAATAAATAAGCTCTTCTTATTGTGGACCTAGTAAGATACGGTTATAGGAAGAAACAGCAAGATTGTGGCTCGAATAAGATAAGTAATTGAAAATTTCCGAGCGGAAATTATATCTTAGGAAGGATAGCTGGAGTCTGCTTGCCACAATTTCCCTCCAATATCGATTAATGGCAAGTTTAACGCAGATAACGAATCAACCACACGTATTCCCATTGAATCAACTCCAATAAAGATTGAGTGTGCAAAACATTTACAACCAGAGGAAATCACTTTTTTGCAAGAGAGGTGCTTCAGTTTTCATCAAACTGGCAATACTTCAATCAGGAGAGACAGTGGGATCATAAATCGAATAGAGAACTTATAATACGCAACCATCTCCGTAAGTCTCGATGATTAATTATACAAGCAAGTAAAAGGTTATAACTCAGCGTGCAATTTCACGAAGCAGCTAAAGTTCAACCGATTAGTAACTGATCCACTTAAATGAACATGCATGAAGTGTGACTAGAGACTAACCAATAAAGTTAACTGTGGACGAACATACAAATTTCTGTTCTCGAGTGTTAACTTAGTGAGTTTGTTTAATTTGGAAGGAGAGGATAACGATCATGATCGTTTGATGTGATCGAATAATGGTACGAATTCAGCATCTATCAAGCTTGTAAACCTTTGATACCAACCACAAGCTTATTCGACAGGGATTCAACAGTGCAAATTATTTGTTTTTGTCTCATCCAAACATTGTATTTCACGTTATTCGTCACAATAGTAACTAACAATTTAAAATATTTTCCCTCAATCTATTACATTTAAGCATAACATGAACTGGTCCTAAATCACAAACAAATATCTCTACCTTCGTTAACATAAATAATTTTCGAATACGAGAAAAAAACGATCCTATGAGCTTCCGTTGGAAAAAAATAAGTTTTTACAGTCACAGTATACCCTTCAAGCCACCGCAGAGGAAAGTGAGAATGGAAGGCCCATCACGTGCATTTTTCATCAAATCATACACAAAATTCCTTTTTCTCTTTTCCTAGGCCTAATTCCCTCGTTATTGGAGCTGGTAAACATTTCGCCATTTAGTTAGCCGAGGTGGACAAATTAATACTTAAAATTTTACATTCCCATAAATTCATATTTGACTGCTATCTGCGACTGCGTCAACTCTTTCCAAGAGCCTCACGCAACGATTCCGCTCGTCTTCATACTCTAGCGTATGGCTTCAGAACTCAGATATTCACCATGCCCCCACATTACCCGCAACTGATAGAGATGCTATGCTAAAGAGACGTGAATTTACAAGTGACCAAGGCAATGGTTAGCCTATACGTCTTATCATTAGAGTTAGTCGAGAGATGTACCTTGGGTGAGGCTGGGAACGAAATGGTTTAGTTAAGCGCGATAGCAGAGAACTCGTAAAAACATGTACCGAATTAGGCTGTAACTATAAAGAATGGTAAACCTGACTTCCTATTAGTATATTTTCAACGAGCATACATCTCACCAGGAACCTAGGGAAATTGATTGCCGAACCGACATATTTAAAATACTCCTTCCCTCGTACAATTAGAGATATGATTAGCTGTGAATATGTTCAATAGTGATTATTTATATATTAATTACACCAATAATGGTGTAATAATATCATGCATCTTTAATAATGCATTAGCATACTCCAAAGTGTAACAAGATTTGCTATTTTAACCCCTTACAATGTCATAAAAATGACAAAAATGCAATTCTTTAACAAGTTCTTAACGATGGTTGTTTAAATTTCCTGTCTCTTGGGAGGCGAAATGTTCCATAATGAAGGATAATATATTAACAGAAGTTCGTTCTTGACATATTTTTGCACTCAAACCTGCTTAAAAAAAAGACCTTAAAGCTGAAAAGGAACCACTTGGATGTGCCCATAAGATTCGTTCACTCCAGGGCGTCGCAACACAAAAACTACTCATCTCATGAGATGACATGAGGTTATCTCTGGGAAATATCCTAATGGACGAAGATAACAGAGAGAAAGATGCCTCAGGTGAATGAATCGCAAGGGAGTGGGCGAGATAAAAGAGGTTATCTCAAAACGATGTAAAGTACCTAATGGCTGACAAGTTATAATGGAAACGGAAAATTTGTAATCTTCTTCTTATGGCATTTTCCCTTATGGCATTTTATGGGGTCAAGAATCCCTTTGATCCACTCGGGTGAAAATAACTCTATACCTTCCACGGTGGACAGGCTAATGACATATCCAAAATGCAACCACAATTTTTAACCTCAACTAATGAAAACTAAAATTCATTCAATAATAACTCAGTAATAAAATAATTATGAAGGAGACAGTCGGTAGACGTGTCGCCATAAAAATAAACGTCTGTGGAAATCAATGGTGTCATGAATATTTTGGCCGACGAGGTCCCTCCTGATCACCTGGTAATCTGTAAATCATGTACTCGAATGCCGTCTCGTAGTAGCAGAATAAGTTTTTAATGTTGACCTAATGCAAAGTACATCTACCGCCTAATCTGACACATTCATAAGCCCAATTCTAAGACAAACACAACACTCATGTCCAATCGGAACTTTAACCCGCTAACCTCGGGTTAAAGTTCCGCTAGGCATGTGTACTGTGAACCCGACAATGGCAGCAGGCATGAATTCTATCCCCTTCAAATTGGATCCTAAGCTCTTACTCGTCACACAATGAATTTATGTAGTTTTATCAAAGAAACAAAGAAAACAAATTTGAAAGTGATATACAACACCTGAATTCGATTTTGCAATATTAAATTCAACAAAAAAATAAGTCTACTTATCTGTTTACAAAATATATGACAACGGGCGTCTCTCATCGAGCCAATTTGTTAGCTTCGCGTAAAGCATTTGCTATATGCAAATCATTTGTGCAAGGTTGAAAGTATCATTACAATTACTCCATAATAAATAACATTTGTATATACTGACAGATTTCGGTTACAAATATCCAGACCACAAACACATTAGGGAATATTTTTTTCAAACATCATTCATCCAGGGTGTAGTCTGAAATTTGGTTTGACAGATGAGTGTAGAACTCACCCCGTACTAAGGTATTGGCGCATAACTTTCAAACATTCAGAGTAGGGGGAGGAAGGGTGGAAGGCGCTTCTTTCCCTGAAAACCTGCGTTTTCCAATGGCAATCCGAAAACCGTATGGTGACAATTTTAGGTGTCCAGATATGTTTCACCTGGATTTGTACCCGGTACCCTCCGTTGTGTAGCTCAGCGCTCATACCCACTGGGACATCATGTTCCCCTTGTCACATATGAGGGCAAAATTTATTCTCTATGCATTTGTATACACACTTAGGTATGTAAGTATATACTGCAAGCATTTTGGTCAATACGTATAATGGGGAAAGACAGTACCATACTACTCGCTATGTTCTGTTTCCTTATTACTACTCTGAAGCCGTGGAAGAATGGAATATATTTTACTACAGAGGTGGTAACGAAGAGGTTCACATTTCAGCGGTACCCGTGGCATCCGACCTCAATTTCTTGATACAAAAAACACCTCTGAGCATCTCGCCACTCAGCTCTCCCCCAGGAGAGGAGACAAGAGGTGAAATGTGTACGTCTCGCGGACAGAACAGGGCAGGGGAGACGGGGGAGGAAACGGACATGAGAGCCGGTGATACGCTTTTTGTGCGAGGGCTTATGATGGAGGGTCATACTGAGCTAAGAGGAGGGAGAGGGAAGATCTAGGGGGAGTGTGAGGAGGATATAAGTTTTAATGGCTGGGGAGGGACACAGAGGGAAGTAGCACGAGGGGGTGGGATTCCGGGGGAGGAGGGGAGACGGAAAGAAAAGAAAATAAGCGGGTTGTGGGGAGAGCGGGAGGCGGGAAGTGTTTGTACGAGGAGGGAGACTGGAATTGGTGGGACAGTGGGAGAGTCGCCACGTGTCAGCATCAGCCACCAGCGGCTCTAGGGAGAAAAAGAAAGGGTAGATACGGAAAGAATGCGGACTCAGGATGCAAAGGGGAGGGGTTTGAGAGGAGGGGAGGGAGAGAGTGGGTGGCGGAGGAGGGAGACGAGAGGAAACACTGGGGCTTCTCTTTTTTCTTCCTCTCCTTTATCTCCGAGATGGGGAACGCTAGGGAAGGACATGCACACGTCATGGAGGGGCAATTTACCGGAATATCAGATAGACCGCGCTGCACATCCGCACTGGTAAACGGGTGGGGTGGGACAAGGGAATAGAATGGCTTGGGAGGACGGACTCACCGCAGGAGCGTGTAAGGAGATGTCGGGGAAGTCGTTCCGAAGCCAAGAGAGAGAGAGAAAGAGAGAATGGGTGGATTGGATAAGCCGTAAGCGAGGGTTGAAAAATTATGTACCTTCTTCCGCCGAATATAAAGAGAAAGTGACTGTGACCCGGCCATGACATTAATTTTTGTCAACAGTAATTATCCACTCAAATTCTTAACTATCATTTCCAGCCGAGTGGTAACGCTAGGGAAAATGTTTTCTAGCACTGTCTGCCCTTCAGATGTGCCCAAATATTATCTGGATCGTTTTCAGGACATAGAAAACACCTTTACGCCATCGTACAAAGCCAATACTTGTCATCGGATCCAAATACACTATCGCGTAATTACCACGGATATATTTATGATGATAAACCAACTAATGAGTGAAACTGACGGCAAAGCATATTTCCCAATGGCAACATTTGAACGTGTATGTCGTTAATCTTGGAAAATCATCCCCAAGGGAACTTCAAAATATGGGTGACCAACAACTCTATTAGCAGAATATTCTGAATAACTCACATTTCCACACGCTTATGTAATCTGTACGCATATTGGTGAGTTGTGAATACAGAATGCGTGGATTACTGCACAATTATGAAATTATTTTAACTCATTCTAATAGTTTAGCAAACATGACAAGAAAATCGGTCCATTTTATGTTTGAATGATGGAATAAAAACACCAATGTAACCGCTTGCAACGTGGACATGTAATACATGAATAGTATGTCGCGACAACTGGCATATGCCTTTGAAATTACAGCAATGAGATTAAAGGAAAGAGGGACTGAAAGGGTAGTTGAGTCGTGGGGCACGGTGAAAGCGGATACAGAGATTGGATGGGCGTATGAGCTTTAACACAAAGAACTTCCTATGGCTTTCCGAGCGAGCATGAATAGACCCGACGAAGCAGCAGATGTCGCTTGTTTAGTTGCCTCGACTCGGCATAATCTGAATGATTTCCACTAAGCTTCCGTCCAAATCCGTTGTACGTTTGTGTGTGGAAGCTTTTGTGTGCAGGGCCAATCGGGATTTTATGATGCGAACTCTATTTGATGAGGACGGAGGAAAGACGATGTTGTTTGCAATAATGTTTAAGTAACCCATGTTTCGGCCTAACGCGAGAAAAATCAGAAATGACTGACGTTGTTTACTTTTCTAATAAAGGACATGAAATACACCATGTAGATTTGAAACACTCACTGGAAATGAATCTTCTCTATGCCAACTCACGGATATTGCTATCGTTATCGTTGATTCTTATGCCAAGGCCAGGGAAAACACCGATCTCATAGCAGTACTCACTTTTTTTATATTCTTTTTCCTGAACTATAATTTTTTTCGTTCTATAAGCCTTTAAAACTGGGGAAAATTAATGAGTAAAGATTTATTGGTTCAAGCTCACGCTTAATTTCTCAAATTTAATCTAATAAAGCAAAGATAATGCAATTTTCCACAAGTAACTGTAACTGGAACTGTGGAACAAGTTACTTGTGGAAAATTGCATTATCTTTCCTTTAATATGGAACGTTTCCACCACATCTCGCCTGAATCGATATTGTTTACTAATAAAGCACTTTCTTTTTCGTTTAAAATTTTCTTTTCTTGCAATTATGGTAGGTGATTTTGATTATTTCACAAAAATATTTGCCAAAAAATGCTGTTCTTTATTTTGTTGAGCTGAAATAACTGCCTCTATATGGTAACCCATCTTCTTTGAGATTATTCTTTAAATTTAGAGTTTATTTACTCCACATTCAAAATAGTAGGCAGCTCAGGGAGATAAGAGCATAATTACGCTTTTAATGTTTCATAATGTGTAGACAACGAATAAAAATCAATACCCCTAACGTGAGGCTTGTTCACCTAAGGGGAATTTTTTACTAAGGAATTTTATAAACATTTCTTAGCGATTCCTTGCTCACTTCTTCACCTATTCTGTTTTTTCATGTTCCTCTTTCACGACAGCAGTGTTCTTCAGAAGCTTTCATAGAGAAGAAAATGGCCTTTTTACTTCTCCTCCACGTTGATGGGAGTTCAGCCTTTTACTAATAAGAAGCATACTGTGCATGTGTTGCGGATAGAATGGCCAAAAAAGTGGGAAACCATTGGTCTAAATTCATAGGCTGAAATTAACATCTGAGTGATGATTGAATGACCTCTAATCGATGCAAAAAATGCACCAACAATTAAATACACCAAAAAGGAGGCAGTAAAATTAGTAATACTCCACATTAATAAGCAGAAAAAGCATTTCACCAAAAGATTCACGGCCTACTCCAAAGATTTTGTTCGACAAAATAGGTCTTGAGGCGTAAGAACTGAATCCCTAACCGGTGAAAGCTCGGCATCTCCCCTAAAGAGAGAAACCCTGACACGAAATCCGGTTCCCAACCACATTCTCCAATGTTTGCCCTCCCACCCGGAATCCACCCCTCGATGAATGCACCGCGTGGCGCGTAGCAGCGGCGGTGGCGTCCACCAAGGGGCGGTGACCGGGGCGTGCCCACCGAAGAAAACCTTCAAAGACGGATCGCATTAAAACTTAAAAACGTATATAATGCGCCACAAATCAAACAAAGGTGGAGGAGAGTTAAATGTCTGCCTACAACGTGAGTAAAAAAGAGAGGGGAGACTTTGACTGAACTGAAAGGAACGAAGGTATTTGGGGGATAGTATAGTGGGGGAAGAATCTTCAAGGGGTTTGGAGGACGAAAGGGGAAGTCTGGTGGTAAGGCAGAAGGATAAACACAAGGAAGAGGGACGCGATGGGAAGAAGTATGGAGGTAAAAAAAATAAGAGGCAAAGGGGCCTTTAAGAGGAGGAATGGAGCGAACTGAGGGGAGGGCGGAAGGAATGAGAGAATTGATAAAAACGCCGAGACGGAAAGGATAATGGAAAAAAACAAGTTGGGGGAGGAAAACGGTGGAAGAGGCACAGAAGAAGAATGGAATTGAACGCAGGGGAGCGAGAGACGAGCAGGAGAACACGGGGTTCGGGACCGGGTCTTGCTGGGTTGGGGAGGAGGGGGCTGGAGAAGTGTTTCGAGGGTAGACAGCGGGGGCACGAGGCGGACCGAAGAGGGTTGCGGTGCGCGATGGGGGCTTCCCCGCCGCCACCGCCGGTGCACGCGCGACGGCCGTTCCGATTGGTTCCGGCCGACCGACCGGAGGAGACGGGTGCAGGGTGAGCAGTGGGTTGGCTCTATCGGTGGAGTGGGAATCGGAGGTAGAAGTATAGGGAGAGAGAGAGAGAGAACTAGCTGGCTGTTGGAGATATGGCCACCAAGACACGGCTTGGTCACGCATGGAAGAGGGGGAAAATAAGATATCGGGATGGGGGAGCGAAGATGGGTAAGGGGTTGAGAGTTCAGGCGGTGGACGGCATAGGGGATGGGGAGAAAAAAGGAGAAAAATAAGAATGAAAAAGGAAAAAATAAGCCAAGAAGATGGGGGAGAACGGAAGCAAAGAGAGTGAAGCCCTGGCTGTTACACGAGTTAACCGGACCATGACGGATATAGCACGTATAAATTTTACGAATAATGTGAAAAACTCGAGGGAAGAACAAAGAGATTTAACAACACTCACGAGAGAAAACATGAATTCTCATAAGCCTTGAAATGTTTGCCTTAAAAAAGTTGAATTATAAAGATAAATATCCACTTATTGAGATAGAAATTTTCGGGAGCCGGACAGGAACATTCGCGAAGGCTTAACGTTCCATTATGAGAATGTCAACCGATGTAGCAGATTTCCGAATTTCGAGAATCATTCCAATTCTGCTAAGGATAACATTAAGAGGGTAGATATATTTAATGAATACGCAAGTATATTATATTTACTATAACTATATGGGAGTGCTGCATTTAAACACTTTTAAAATTAACAAAATTAATAATGAAAAACCATCAATAATTTCCAATCTGTTAGAGATATCACTGAAATGGTAATTCAAAGAAGGTACTTTAGCTTTTATTACTCTAGATACTTCTCTTAAACTAATGTGAACACGAAGTTTTCACCCAATCAGTGGATTTCAAAGCTTGGTTACAATTTATTCATCAAGAACTACATTTCAAACTTTTTCATTTCATAATGTTCAATTTAAGACATGCTCATGATAGTTAACACGGAAAGAAAAATATTGGTCTCTTTTGAGACCAAAACCACTTTTATAGCTACCATTTGCAAATGGCAATTGACAATTACCTGACCATTTCTCTGTCGGTTGAATGGGAATATCCTATCACTTACTAAGTTTGACAACTGGGAAATAACAACCGCAGAGTTTTGTCACGTAGAGAATGAAAAAATCAAAGAACCTCTTGATAATGGAGAGGAGAAATGAATTAAAATACGCTAGTTTCAAGAGAACTTAATGGAAAAGCTTCATTAAATATTAATGCGCCACAGTGATATAGGAGCATCATGTGAAGCACATGATAAACAAGCTATGACTACGGACAACTGTTGCAAATGCGGCGGTACTCTAATAGACAACAACGGGAAATATCCAACCACAGCAAGAGAGATAATAGAAAAATATGTTGTTTAAACAGTGACAACAGAAAAGTTTACATTTAGCCTAAACTGCAATTTTATCACTTTTTTCTGAAACTTTACCGCAATATTAAGAAAAAGTATCCTTAACGCAGTATCGCTACTATATAAACTTGAGAAGAGAAATATTATTTTATGATCTCAAATAGGCTTCAATCTGACTGGCTGTCTTCAAATCCACGCTGACCGCCATTTATCCATACTTCGTTAAATTAAATTAATACGGACTAATATGTTACTTTTAAGGCAAAGAAGGGATAGATTTACGAACTTTGAGAAGAAAACAGAAGTTAATTGATGGAAAGAAATAAGTTCGTTCCTTTACGCCATTGGTAACCAAATAAATGTAATATACCATCTAGATATATTACATATCAGTACCAAATTATACGAAAGGTTCTCTGCAAGAGACTAAAAAGTCTCTATCGTTTATTAAAAAATTTAAAGATTTCGGACAAAAATTTACGCCCGAGCTAATTTACTCTCGATTATTTAGTGTTTGAAGATAAAACGGAAAGATTTAAAGAAAGCATGCTCCAAGATCACAGGATAATATGCTCACAAAATTCTTTCAGAGTCGTTGACCCATTTTACAGGCGTTAAATATCTATCACTTTTTCTCGGTGAGGTGAAATACTATAACCATAAAAGCAAAATTCCACATCCATCATTCCGATACACCAATATAGAAGGCATCATTTTCAATGTATTTCCATCTTACGTCCGGCCGAACGGCTCAACGACTATTGACAACCGGAGAGACTCCCGCACCGATCGTGAGCCTCGCATCAAAAATACATGGAATCACGGCTTTCATTCGAAGGAGGCGACGGAAACCGTTGAGTCGCTTTCACACGCGTGAGACAAATTGCAGCAGAAAGGCGGGAATCGGAGGAGACGAGAGGGAGTACGTGGAAGGGGCGAGTGAATGATAGCGGCGACTTTTTTTTGGGTTCGGACGACAATAGAAACGGCGGCGCGGCGGCGGCTCTGAGAGGGAAAATGAGGCGAAGCGGAAGGATAGGGTACGTGATCATGGGTTGGGAGGCGCCGACAGAACGGGCAAAGGGAGACTGTTGCGTCGCATGCATGCATCAAAGCGCTATGCACACTGAATACTACGCAAATTGAAATCTTTGGCAACTAAATAAAGCGTATCCTGGGCCACACACTAAATACAATCGTCATATAGGTTCTAGGACTTACCGGTAGGCTAGATTTTTACCTTCTGATTTTTCTACCTCGATCAGAGACTAGCGCCGTCAGAATATAATAGACATCAGAATTTCCTCAGATGAAAAAAAAATCATTCGTCTCTGGCGGGACACGAACCATGAGTATACCGATTTCCAGTCAGGTGCTTTAATCACTTAACAGGTCATGATGAATTATTTTTTTTTCATGGTGGAAATTTTGCTCTTGTGCTTTTACAGCAGGAACCTCCGTTAGGGTTCATCTACATCTACGCAATACCCTGCAAGCCACTGCGAGGGTGTGTGACAGGAGGGTGAAGATCACCAAGCGTGCACTATGGACATACCTGTACACTACCGCATCGTCTGAAATAAAAAGGACAAAATATTCAATGAAAACGGACGGAAAATACGGGAATCTAAGAAAATGCGTAAACCTCTGAACAGTACTTATTCGTCATAGTTCTATGACTTTAGAATTAATAGACCCTTAATAAGATGGATTATAATAACTCCTAATAAACCCCACTAAAACTCGTTTCCTAGTTTTTACTTTGCTATGAAAGATATCAAGGTGTTATCGATTCGGCATTCACATTAATTAAACTACCATTAATAATTTTATTACATTTATGGCCTCACATTATCTAAATTCCCATCAATTTTATGCACAATTTTCAATCCCATATTCCACACTTAAAATTCTTTGGTATAAATCATCACAAAACGCAGTGTTTGCACGACTTTCCCCATGAAATTTGTTGCTTGTTTTTCAGCCATCACTATGCGATAAAAATGGAAATGGCACACAACTTGTTCTGTAGTTAATTAGAATTACGTGGTGCGATTCAAAAGTGGGGGCACAGCCAAACGCAGATGCTAATACCAAACAATATAAAACATTGTACAGCACTATTTCATTCTGGATCCTCATGCATATCCTGCAAATTACGAAAAGGTTTAATAAAGGAAGTCATCAAAGATATATGAAAAGGAGTGTTACTTTGAAGAGGAAATGAAAGTGTTATTTGTGGTCAGCAACGCGTACTATCAGAGGAAACAATGACTTATTGAATAGATGAATGACTGCTAACGAACGAGGAAGAATGATTTTATTATGATGCCCTTATTTTGTTAAATCATCCACCGCAACATAAACACCGACTAATTGCAGCCTCTTATTCTTCCTTAACTGCGCTAATTCTGTAATGTCTACGGAGCACTTCCCCAATTTGTCTTTGTCCGGCGAAAGAAACAGCGAATCCCTCAATCTATACATCGAGGTTTTACCTTATGGTTAGAGTATTTATTTAAAAAGATAACGCTATATGCGATTGTACACTTACACAGATAAACAGAATACGCGGTAAACTTATACGGTCTTATGGAATTCCAGCTATAATAGATATCGTAAATTCGTAAATATGAAGGGATTAGCCTATAAAAGAACTCAGTGAAGAGCTGCGTCAAACAAAACTGATGATTGATGACTAATGATGATGAATAGACAATTCTTCTTTTAGTTGAATGTTTGCTGTTCGCCTCGTGTGTGTCGGGGGAGGGGGTGCATTTCGATTCACACGGGTCGAGAGGGTGAGAGCGTCGTGTTGCTAGAGTTTAGATGAAGATAGACAATTCTTCTTTTAGAGACTTTTAATGGGTTTATCCTATTTTTTTTACCTTGAGTCACTTATATTTGCCCAATGTTTCTCTCGAGCCTAATTTTTCTAATTTTAATGTTTTCCCTCAGAAGTCACACGATTCACTCTCAACCATCCACACTTGAGGAATTTACTTTATGCGCCCGGGACTTTGACTACGCTGGCACTCCTTTTCTTTTCCTCCGCCTCCCGGTATTACCCTTGATTAATCCTAGCTACCCTCAACGAACGCCCACTCAAGCGCACTGAATCTCACTCCCTGTGCATCCAACAAAGAGAATGAATGAGTACCAAAGCGGCATATTGAAAAAATCGGCGTAAAACATTCATATCGTCACATCCACCCACCCTACTCCCCATGTCTCACTGGAACTTCCCTCTTTTCCCCCGTGGAGACACGCCTCCATTACTAACTCACCGTTTGTATCCTCAGTGTTCCCCGTAAAATTCCTTCCCCCACGGATATGTGTACCCCAGCCCCTCCCACCGTCACAAAAACAACTTCCCCTCACCCTCCAGTCCCTTTTGTCTCCCTCTGCCCCCTTCCACGGCCACCCCAATCCCGAAACTCAAAGTTTTTTTCGCCATTTTTTATGGACAGGCGTTGGTTTCTGCGGGAGCCGACGAGGGTTGGTTTTTGGGGGGAAGGGAAAGAAAGAGGCTGAGAGTGGAGTGAAGATAGTGAACGTAAGGGAGAACTGGTGAGGAAGACATGTGGCTTGTAAGAGGCGGAAAGTTTAGCGGATAAAAATAAAGAGGGACGACAGAAAGAAAGGCGTTAACGGGTGAGAGAGCGAAAGAAAGGCAAGCAGATAAAGAAAAAAATATAAAGATGATGTGAAGTTCAGAAAGGGATGGGAAAGGGGATTGGCGGGAAATGATTTAGAGATGAAAAGTCAAGGGGAAAACGATATGGAGAATACGAAAAAAAACTGACAGCAGTGAGACTGGTCACAAACGTCCGCCGAGCGATTCTAGATTTAATATATTCTAAACCCCAAAATGCTACATTTACGTAGATGTAACGACTTAACACACAGCAAGGAATTAAGTTTAGCATTGAATAATGCAACTGATAAATTTCATCATAAAAGCTTTTTTTAACCGTACATTTGGCTAGCACCAATATAGGTGCTTTCAGTTGATAAACACTTGATTTCAGTTGGAAACGCGAAAATTTAAGTGTTTAAAAGCAACAAAGGAATAAAAATGTGGAAATAAAAAATCACAATGTGGAAATAAATTAATAAAAATATGAATGGAGCTTATGGAAGATCAAGCGCTAATGTGAAATGATGCGAAAGAGATAGCTTCAATGATCTAATTGTAAGCTTAGAGTTGTTTATGCATAAATAATTTTCACGAATGGAGCTAAATAGAGCATGCCCTCAATGCGCACAGGAAAAGAAAACGTTTTAGAGCACGAAGAGTTCAAAATATAATTTGCGTCTACGATTCATCCAATTCAATGGATTGGCATGCTTAATTGCCTCTTAAAATGCGATATCCAAGGTTTTAAAACTACAGATACGTTAGAAACTAAGAGTGGAACTATTAGCATTCGAAAAGAACAAAGATAATTCTTTCGAAAGACATTTAGACCTGGCCAAGTCTTGTTAAAAGTCTTGTTCTTCTTATCTCATTATTAGAATGAAGAGAAGGGATAGGTACACAGTATAAAAATCATTCTATTTGCGACCCGAACGCCGTCAACTTAGGGAATGAAAAAAATCCCCAGTCAACATTTCGCTTTAAGACAAAAAGCAAACGGAGATTAAGAAGACCATAAAAGCATTATGCGACGGTGGCATGACGTGGAAGAAGGGAGAACTGTGTAGGGGGACAAGAGAGACAAGCCAAGCTGAAGGAAAGCGCCAGGCAAGCGAAGAGGACGAGACAAGCGTGAAGCGTACAAGGAGAGGGGGTCGGAGACGGAAGTGTGCGTCCTGGGTAGGAGGGGTGGGGGGTAGCGACGAACGTCAAAACAGCGGTAGCGCACTGCAATCCAGCGTATTGGAAAGAGATGGGGAGGGTGCATTTAGGAGATCCCAAAAGATAATAATAAAAGGGGCGTAAACTCAAGAGGGAGGGGGAGAGAGAAAGAGAGGGTGGAGAAACTGAAGGGATAGAAATTAAGGGGTTTTAAAAGGGGTTGGCGGTGGAGCGTTGTGGGAGAGGGGGCATGAGTCCCCCGAGGGTATCGGGGGTTAGGGGGGGAAAAAAACAAGCCCCGCAACAGGGTTTGCGAATCGAAGGGATGAGAGAACAAACTGAGAGAGCCAAGAGGAGGAGAGGGCTAACTCCCTCCGGACGAGGAGCGCAGGCAGTGCGGAGGAAATAAAGAACGAGCAGGCTCCATCCGAGGGGGTGGGAGTGGATGGTGAAGAAGGGGGAGGGGCTCGTAATGAGGCCTCGGGGGATAGAGACGCGGGTCGAGTCCACTTCTCCCGATCGTTAGCAGTCGTCGAACAGAATAGGTTTGCGCGCAAGTGGGCGAGCGTGGGTGGGTGGGTGTGAGTGGAATTAACTCCTCGCGCGCCTTCGCGGCCGTGGGAGTCACGAGAGGCCTCGTGTGTGCCGGGGGAGGGGGTGCATTTCGATTCACACGGGTCGAGAGGGTGAGAGCGTCGTCGTCACCTAGGGAACGGGGAGCAGAGGGGTCCGTCGGCGCTGCAGTTGTCAGGGCGATTGTCGCCTCCAGACTGCGTGCACATTTAGCAAGGAAAGACGCCTCTCCGGGAGGGGTGGAAAACAAAGATACCATATGTTATATTCATGCTCATAAAGCAACCTAAACAGACCCATGACTGTTTGCGAATACTTTGCGGAGAATGATCCAAGGCACATATGTTCCCTGCCAATTTTGCAACGCAAAACACTTGTTTCGGCAAAGTTACTCTATTTTTGAAATGATACAAGTATCTACTTTCAACAGTAGTACCGCCCTCCTCAGCGTATACTGCCAAATTCCTATGATCCGTCAAAACGTACTCCAGTGAGTTTAAAAAAGGTTAACCTAAGCTGACAGCATTACTTTCGGTCAGTCTCATATCTAAAATTATCAAAGGCCACTGGCAGAGCCTTTGGCACCGCATTATTTCTCAATATTGCGAGAAACGTTCGGTTTTCTTAGGAATTACTCCAACTCCATTTCATATCCACTCTCTTTTGCGCTATTTCCTAGCCTTTCTCTTTTTTATCTTTTTTGTTACTTTCTATTCAAGACTCCAAAGTATATAGCATGCAAACTACTGTTAATGTTTACGGCCCTGTGAATTTTTTAAAAATTATCTCTTCTACTATTCATTCCAACCGAATGGACCAGGATAGGAACTGCGCAAGAAGCATGACTTTTGAATTTACGTAAAAGAGGCAAGAAACAATTTAACAGGAAATCAGTCCATATTAAAACCTCTGATGGATTGGATACTTATTATTATTATGGGTATAAGTTATTCTGGATACCTAATAGCAAGGAAAGCAGGTCAAATTCAACCCATAGTCATTGATGGGTAGGAACACTGTATAGCATGTAAATTTTAACTATCATCAAATTAAAATTTTTACACCGTTTCCGGTGGATTTTAAGTTTCAATCACTGAGTAGTGGTAAATAGAGCAAAAATTAGGCAATAACACTTCTTATCATCGGCTTTCGTTAGTAAAAAGTTGGACACCCCTCTTTTCAAGGAATATTTTTACCAAATAACTCCCTTTAACTTAACATATTCAGGCTAAAGACAGGAAAAATCATCAATCCCAGCCGTAAACAGAACAATGTCAATCTCCAAATAATTCTTGATATTATTGAGTGTCACAAGGTAAAGTTTGACACATATTCTATGAATAAAAACAGAAGGTTTAATCATGAAAGGGCCAGAATCATTCAGCTATTTATATCAAGCTGATTACGCACTGTTACCAAGTATGGAATATTAAAGCGATCAAATTTTTATAGTGCCAAATCCAATAACAAATATGCTCTTCTGTTTTATCCTGTAAGTGCATGAATCAAAGCCAAGTTTATAGGGAAACAAAATATTCATCACATTCACTGCAAAACACAAGCAGGTATTATAGATGCCATCCGTTAGCCATTTAAATGTGTACTATAGGAGATCAAACCGCTATATCAAGCATGACATACGGGCTCTGATATCTCTATGAGTAGTAAAACGCTGGCTATTCGCCTTTGAGGACCGGGATTGGAACTTAAAATCCAGAGTCCAAAATGTAGAGAATTAATCTCATTCAGTTACCTTCGTTCAGTTAGAAAAATACTACATTTTTTCCCCATCTCTAACTCAATTCTTTTATGTAGATACATGCTCGAGAGATGTGGGATTATTGCGCCACACCAAGCCCTCTTCGGAATCGACTACAAAATTTGCCTCGGGATAAAAAGCGCACGCCCTGGCTGCGGAAAAATATAATCCCATCTATCCTGCCCTTATGCTTTCGAGTACCGTGCAAATATCGTAAGTCATGGACTCCAATAACCAGCAGAGGTTGACAAAATGACGGAAAAGAAAACGAATGTGCAATAAAATGCGAAAAAGAAAGGGGTCGCTTCAACCGACTCATCGTATTCCATAACAAGTTTATGAACTATAAACAAGGTTATCAAATTCGAAATCGCTTAAAACGTTCTGTCGCCTTAACAAAAGGCGAATGGGGAGGACGTCGAGGGATGCTCCAATAGTTGCTTTTTTCCATTTTACTATTCAATGGGGGCTGACGGACTCAATAGGGTTGACGGACGTGTATGGGGAGGGGAAGGGTTCGGTGAGGATGGATATTGAAAAAGAAGCGGAGAGGATCAGGGGTGGAGACGGCTGGAAAGGAATGGGAATGTTCCATGACAGAGGTGGTTGGACAGATGTGATAGGATGGTGGAAAAGGGAAGAGGAGGCGAGCAGGGGTATGTTGGGGGTTGGAGAGAAATGATGCGGAACCACGAGGTTGGTATAGAAGGGGCGAGGGGGTTGCATGGCAGGGAGGATAAAGCCGTTACTTCCCCTCGCCGACCAGAATGGGGTGAGGGAACCAGCACAGCATAAGGGGCAGGAGGGAGGGAGAGGATCTCAAGATCGGGTCGGGAGGTGTGGAGAGGGACAGGGGAACTGATGCTTCGGGGTTGCTGGGGGAGTGCAGGAATGCGTCCTTCTCGACACTGCTGGTATTGCTCGCCCAGATGGCGACCTTATATAGGGGGGGGGGGGTGGTCATGGGATGGGCGTGGTAGAACATGGAAGGGGTAGAAATGTGCGTGCGTAAGGGAGGATGGGGGAGAGTGGAACTCACGCAGACACGCCTTGGTATAGGGAACTCACGAGGATCGGGGTGCACGAAGTAGGGCAGGGGAGACGACGCTTGTTTCGAAGGGATTCGGAGAATGTCTAGCGGTGTGGCGGCGGTTATCGGTTGCGGAAAGGGGGTGGGGATGTCCTTTGCACTGTGCCCCTGAGGGAGGAGGACCTCAGGCGCCAACCGGCTGGTTAGGGACTCTCCGAAAGGGAGGCTTGTTAGGGCTAAGGTGAAGTGCTCCGAACTGATGTCGCCTCGCGAGGGAGGATGACTTAACCGAGGCACCGCCAAAGCGTTAATTTGCGGGCCTCGGGCGTGTCCCGACCTAGGACGGGAAGGGGTAACCATCTCCCCTCTCCCTCGTCGGCTCGCTTAAGGGAGACCGCAAGAGACGCGTACGCACGTGTGTTCCGACGTTGCGGATGAGACGCTTAATAGATTCCCCTCTCACGCAATTGAACGCCCTTGTCTCGAGAACCTCTGGTCGTTAAGCACTCCCGATCAAAGCGACTCCCCTGTGGAGAACACCGCTTCGATTGTTGGATGAGGACGCTCGAAGATCAGGAAACGGAGTCCTCATCAGCTTACATTAATCCATGGCTTAGTTTATACTTTTGGTTTTGAAGAAACATCTGCGCATGTTTATTCTTCAAAGGAGAAAGAGGGTGAATTTTGGCAGATTCAAAAAAGAGACTGAAGACATAATTAAATGGATGGAATGCACGTTATACACAAAATAAGTTAATTAATAAAAGGTATTAATATAAAATTTCAATAAAATTTCATCAGATGTAATCATGAAATTTTATAAATTTCAAGATTACATCTAATTTAAAAGTAACAATCCACAAAACATGTATTCCATGGATCATAAATTATGATCCTGTTCTGAATGATAATCCTGAAACTGGTACGTACCACGCCCCCGAAAACCTATTATTGCCTTTAGCCGTAATACTGCCTAGTTTAACTTGAAATAATATAAGAATATAAATAAAAATGACCTAGCTATTCAGTGTAGCGCCGTTCCAATTATGAACTTCTTAACAAGATTCAGAATACATTCGTTCTTTTTTGTCTTCTACTTCTGGGACATAAAGCTATATAAATCATCATGAATAAAAATTAAATGACTGCCAACGGCTTCTCACGTCTTACTCAAGTAGACCGCATTAAATAAACCCCGACCACATATTTAAATCGTTTGACAGTTGGTAGGCTATTAAAGTCTTCAGCCGTGCTGCTTCATCTCCATAAATATGTCTCTAGGAAAGGATTGAAGACGGCCGGATAGATTTTAAAAGCCATTGGCTAATTAAGAGCCTCTCGGCTAAGGGCGTAAAAAATTCATTTGAAACTATACGATTTAATTTAAGAGCCACCATTAGTAAAATGTTCACCATTTGGGGTTTTATACGCAGTGAAGACAAAGACGTAAGATAATAGCGCAGATGAAGAAGAATAAGGGCATCAAAGTAGTAAATGGATGTCACCACTCATGCGGGTCCCGATGAAAGATGGTCTAAGCGGGCAAGCGCACCACTGAGGTTGCCATGCAATTCATGTGGAATTGTAAGCTATTGGTCCACAGCAGAAAAAATTAGTTTGTAACAATTGTGTACTTATTCAATTTCAGAAAATACACGTGAGCCAAAATCCTGTGGTTCCGACATCTAAATCTAAAATGAAAGATCAAAGTCCGAGACGGAAATATTGGATGAGTATCATTAATAAAAGATTGAGCACAGCATCTTCCAGTTGCCTCTGTTGTGAGCTGCCGCATGTGGAGCTTTGTGTTCTCAAGATAAGGAAGATAAAGCTCTACATCCAGCGGCTCCAGAAATAGACAATTGGAAGCAATCCGAACTGCATTAATCTACACTCAATATTGAGTACAGCCATTGGAAAATACATAAAATCGTTCCCTTTAAAAGTTAAACGAATGCTAATATTCTTTTCTGACACTATTTTAACAATAAAGCGGTTAATGCTCTAAAAGCACCAGCTCTTTCAGTAACAGTCCTGGTCACAGATGCTACGAAAGTAACGCGGCCCATAAACGCGTTTTTTATGAGTTTGAATCTCTCGTCGGGCATATATGTAGGGTTTACCGTTTATTTCAGAGCTAATACTAAACAATACGGTACAAAATTGAAAACTTGATAACCAAACACCAGTACCAAGAAAAGCAATTTTACCTAGCACCATAAAACTACCTTTCATCGTATCTAGGTACTACAGAGCGGATCCTACATTCTTCCTTCCATTGGAAATTCTTTAGAATTTTTCGTAACATACTAAACATATACCTAAACAGCAAAATGATGGTCTTCGATACGGAAATGCTTTAATTGTATAAAATCTATTTGATTGTGTGAAGACTTAGATGCGCCACTTCTAATACTTCAACTTTTGTCGTGGGACTCGCCCTTCTAAATAAAATAATACATACAAATTAAAAAAATGTGCATCCGATATTTCCTTTTGATAGCTTCTAGATCTAAATGTGTTGATCTCTTACGTCATAACACTAGAGCAGCAAAAAATATCCACCTAGGATCTATGTGAATGAGCAATCGCTTACAGGTAACGTATATGAGTGTAACACCTCAACAATTAGCACTGAATCATGTCAACATGCACAACCCAATTAACAGGGGTACACCGCCATTTAAGTCTCTACACTCTTGTTGTAGTAGTAACCTTGGACTTTTAGGTACTCCTACGGATAAAGTTATTTTGCACCATTTAACCTATGATCTATTTCCTGGGAAAAACACAACATCCACGCCTTGGGCGTGATTCAAACCCACGACCTTAGCGTTATTAGTCACTAGTTGCTACTTTCATCCACATTCATACCCATAAGTATTGGTTAAAAATGAAGTCTCTTTAATTTGATCATGACCTTGATTTTATTCTATCCACGTCGTTTAGCAGTTTTTACTACAAACGCTATCTATTAAGCTGATGGGTCTGCCGTTTGAATTCCAAGATAAAATATAAAAACAATAAAAAATTAGTTTTAAAATTATAAATCAAGTAGGACAGCAGGATGGGGATACCTCTCTCGAAAATGTACCGTCTAGAGAAATTAATATTAAAAGCAATTCACCGAATTGCGAAATTTAAACCAATCCTCTTCCCAAAAGTTAATAGATTTAGCATGGAAGTACTGACGGATTAAGAGACGCAGGCCGCAATATTCCAACCACACCACGATAAATGTAAAAAAGAGCAATGCTCTTGCAGGTTAATCCCAAGGAAGTAACCGATCTCATCCTCTGCAACGCCTTATTCACCCTTCTCAACCCTGATCGATTCAAATACCATCCTCTTCTGAGATTTAGGGTCCCGCCCGCGGAATCCACCTCGAGTTTGTGTTTAATATTTTGAGGGGCTCTCTAAAGCTCGGGGAGTGTTCGGCAGTGGTTGATCCCACGAACGATTCCTTCGCGGAATCCCGACCCTGGCGAGAGGCTCCAAGCGGTACAGAGGAATCCACGGCATTTCACGTGAATTTTCACTCGGCTGACGCTGCACACAACGTGTCCATGGGGAAGAACGTGAGGTGGAAGTCTTGCACTCCATACCCTTCCCACCTTTCGCCCAACCCGTGGCGGTCTGCACTAGGAAACACATCGACGGAGCGGGAAGGAAGGATGAAGGAAGTGTCGGAATAAAAAAAAACGGGGCCATCATAAAACCCTTCCCATCCCACACTGCCAGTCCCTCCCGTCTAACTCAACCCTCCTCACGCTAGGCCAGCTGTCTCCCGCCATCGAAGCCCAACCAAAAAACGGCCCACCCCCTTCTTCCCGAGCCTCGGTTACCTTCGGCGACGGAGGGGGTGTGGAGGGATTTATCTGGGTCAGGAGAAACCTTGGGTAGCGCGGTGAGGTGGCGCGGTGCATAGTGGGACAGGGCACGAGCCCCGCAGATTTATAGGAAAACCCGAGGACCTGAATTTATCCCTCGTAACGAGTTCCGCTAATAAGTGCCCGCCAAGTTAAGGCCAGATTTCGCGAACGGCTGTGAATACCAAGCGAAATCTTCGTAGGGCTGTTTGTAATGAAAACATCAGGAGCGATCAATAGACGAACTTTCTCCCGCTCATGGACACGGGCTTCGAACCAATGTACCATTTAACTGTTTTACGTCATTCCAAGTAGTGCGAGCAAGGTGTAGTGTTATATGAGGGATAGAACGCACCATGTTTGAAGCACGAGTCACGTGATAGGAGTCGAGGGGGAGAAATATTTCCCTGAGCGAGAAAGAACCCATTAGCGTAAATATGAAGAGGAAGAAGTTTACTAGTGGCCATAAAGCTCTTCCGGATGCGTAGACTTCAACAGTTATGTAGACGTGATGACGATAACTGCGTCAAGTGGTTCAAGAATTTATATTTAAAATCACCTTTTAGCGGTTGCACTCCTTTTCCCGTAACTTTCGGGAAATTTTGCATCGGTAACCAATTCTGGCTTCAGTATCGAAGCCTCCAATAATATATAACTATACAGGGGGAAATACTTTTGACATATCGTTAGTTATGTAATATAAATATTATAACTGTCTATCATGGCCACATTCATTAGTAAAGTTACTAATAGGCTAATGATACTAATACTCATAATAAAATAGGCTATATAAGTAGACAAATAAACTTATTCACAGTTACTACAGAAATCGTCGCAAGATAAATATAAACAGAAATTTCTTTTCAAGGCACATTTTTCGCCCTGGATAAATCATAGAAAAGCTTTATGGCACCATCTCAAGGTTAGAAGAGTGACGTGTAATTATTATCCATTGCAAAAAAACTTATGCAAATGTATTTTAGAATTAAACTAAACGCAAAAAAAATATGCACTGATACAGTTTACGATGCATCTTGAATAAGCACTAGCATTTAAAATGTTACGCGTGGTAACTAAATAGCAAATCCCTTGACGTGAATATTTTCTCTTCCGAATAACCTATGTAGGTACGCGAATGTCTCGTTGTAACCTACGATGACAACTTCAGCGCGGATGCTCAAATACACCCAGCGCCATTGCCTGCGCGATTTAGCAGACTTCCTTTTGCCGGAAATTGAACACGACCACCCGAGAGTCGGTCGATGGGGGAATCAGGTTTGGAGCGTAGGAATTTGATCCACGGAATAGAGAAGGAGCATTATTGCATTGGGCTACATGATTGATAGGTACTAACCATCTGGTTGCACGTGACACACCCAATATGTTTCCATTTAACCATCTAGTGACACTAGTCATCAGGTTTTACGGGACCTAGCTTATATCCATGTGGATGTATCATTGTAGCTCTTAGTTGCAGGGTATTAGGTAGATGTAGATGTGTTTGTAGTAGTAGCATTTTAGCCCTTAGTTTCATGTAATTACTCCAATTTTCTTGATCAGGGTGGCTACTGATAAACAATTCTCAAATTCCCTGACTTTTCCCTGATTTTTCCCTAACGGCTTTACCAATTTCCCTGACCGGTCGCCAAAAGGTCTCCTATTATCGGAATATTTTATTTCTGCAGAAATTTTCCTCAAAACTCAGAAAATGTTAAAAGCTGAAATCAATACATGAAAAGCTTTATGAATGAAAATATATATTGAACCTCCGCCCTAATGAAAAATATATTTAACCTTCACAAGTTAAGCCCTCACACAAATTGTACACAGTTTTAATACATTTTTCGCGGCCATGTATCTACGGCCGTGAGTCGTATTTCCGTGGCCTTGTATGTTTCCTTCGGGAAAATTACAAATTGACAATGTCTAATTCTTCAAGGAAGAGGTGGCATGTCGTGGTAGTTCTGGGAAGTTGAAGATTACTGAAAAGGCATCAAAGGGAGAGTTAATGGCCAATTTACTGGCGGACTCCGGCACTGTGCGAAAAATACAAACCAAAGCCAAGTTCTTGGACTGGATCAAAATCGGATGGCACGAGTGACTTTTAGAAGCAAATAACAATTTTGTTAACGTGGTATTAACCCCCATATTGTCAGAGGGAACCAAAAACGTAAAAATATTTGTATAAACAAAGAAAACGTAATCGCACCACTGCGAGCAAAAACAGGAGGCAAAAAGCAACGGCAGCGTCATATTTAGGAATATCATATTTGAGGTGGTTTTTGACCTGACTAAATTGCTTCGAGAGGGAGCTAAGGGGGCCATTCAATAATCACGTCGAGTGTGAAAGGTGGAGAGGGGAGGAGAACTCTTCTTATGGTCTCGCGAAGGGGGGTATGGGAATCGAAAATGACCTTATATAAGATTTTGTTTACATGTGTGATCGTACTTGTATTACCGTTTTTATAATCATCGTATCATATTTTTAGAACTGCAAGCACGTATTTACTACAAGCTAACGTGCTCCAACTACCTACCTCTTGACCTGAGTCTCGGAAGTTAAAAAAAAACGCTAGGTAAAATCTTCCGAACAACATAGCCTCGGATTCCTTGTGATGAGCAGAATACACGGTGATCATGAATTTTAACACTACTAGGCAAATATCGCATTAAGGATAGATAAAGGGATACATTGTACAACTGATTCACAACTAAATAACTAAGATTCACAACTGAATGTTCAACGAATTGACGGGGCATTCTATGCACTTCGGCGACGGACATTAGCTTTAGTTGGTGAAATGTTTTGGTGAAATAAAGGGTGGTAAACGTAATGGTAGAAAAACAACGAGAATTTCCTATCCCAGTTTCTCCCTGACTGTTACGAGAATTCCCTGACTATTCCCTGACTTTTCCAGATTTCCAAAATTCCCTGACAATTCCAGGTTTTCCCGGTTTTCCCCGACGATCGCCACCCTGTTGATAGTCCCCTGCCACACACCCTCTCGGGGACTCGCATGGGGTATTACGTAAATGTAGATTGATATGTGCGATTCGTCTCGAATCAACAGAAATTAAGGTTTGAGTAATCTAAAAATTAAAAGAGATGCAAACAGGCAATAACGGACACTCTCAATTTCAATATATAATTTCAAAATCCGAAATTCCAAACTTTTCATGACCTCCGGATCCCATTGTTCCTTGCCCCTCATTTTCTCACTCTATTCGTTACCTCAGACATATTTTCCGAATTTTATATGACGGCCATATTCCCAAAATATTTGAGACAACTACATACCTGCACGTACAAGTCTTTCAATTTTTTCTAACTCTTTCATCCTTGCAGTAATTTCCTTGTTTCCGAAGTTAAAAAAAAGGCACTGAACCTACCTAAAGAAATTATTCTACCTACGTTCTCAATTGTGACTGCCTTTCTTCATCCAAAAATAAGAAATGATTGAGAGGATAAAATCACTAAGTCTAAAAATTTCGATCGACCGCGAGATGTACGAGATCGCAGATCAGTCGTAACCCCTTGGGCAAGGTCAAACTATTTCAGAAAGTTGAAGGTCGACCATTGATCATTCGATTCCAACTTCTTTCTCATTTTTTGTTTAATATTTCGCCTGAATGGTACGATAGTAAAAATTAATGCCTTTTCCTCTTCAGCCCATTATCGTTTATGAGTAGGACAAACAATCAATGAGCATAAAGGAAATCACTGGTTTGAACGTTTTTATATACTATAGCCGTTAATCCTAATTCACCTATTCTGGCTTTCTTTACAAAATAAATACAAACATCATCATGACATTGGTACCTATAAAATATTGCTAGAACATAAAGTTTCACTAATGGAAATAACGAAAGAAAGCGTTCAATTAAAGAAGTGACACAATGACGCTTCTAAGAGGCCTTATTTACGCAAAAATTTCACAGAAGCTTAAAACTTAAATATATAAACCTTGGGTACATAATCCATTTCAAATAAAAGAGTATCAAACATTAACTTGCGTAGACGGTACGTGGGTGGCACTCCGGTTTTAAAAGGAGGAACAATGAGTAAAAAGTCGTGGAAGGTAGGTGACAGGCGGGTGATACATGATTGCAGCAACAAAATGATGCGCAAGTTATGAAAAGACAACGATTGCTGCCAAGAAAAGAGTAAGCATTGTAATAAGTCAGTAATTACACTTGCGACATTTCTATATATTTTCCCTTCATTATCCACTCAAACATTTGCACGCATGGCTGTGAGTTTTGAATTGGCAGCATATAGCAAGGACACGGGAGGAAAAATGAAAGAAATCGGGGATTCAAAGTTTAATTACAGAATATGGATCCCGAATTTAACTTCCAGGGACAAGTTTTGGATGATGCCGATGGATCAATAAAAAAAATAGGTCGTCATGTTGATTGGGAATAAGGGTAAACAATTATAAAGTAATTCATATCAAAATTAATTTTTCAAATTAAGGCATCGATAACTTGATTGGGTAGTTTTAACTGCAAACAAGGTAAAATCCAAGGTATGTGCAGTTAAGGAAATTGCAAACAAGTAATTTTTGTTGATGGAGTTTGAAGAGTTACATAGAGGTAAAATCAGCGCTCTAAAACCCTATTTAAGACAGCAATTTCATTCTCTAGCAGAATTATAGAGCAAACCGAGGTGATTTTGTGAAAGGAAATTGGATAGAAAAAATCTCAATTCCGAGTCCAGCAAATATCTCCCTTTTGCGACAAAATTCCGGCTTTGACGAGATGGATTAATAATTTATGCCAACGAAAAGACGATTATAGAGTCTGCATGATAGTTATGAACCATTTACCACGACCTGGCAAATCAACGACCTCCGAGAAAACTGATCCGCAAGAAAATTACTCTTGCGACCTAGGAAACATGGGCATGCAAATTATTATTTCCTTCGTTTTTAAATTAAGAATCGAAAATTCTCCACCACTATTGTGTCACGCACGTCAAAAATGCTTCCAATGTTTCCCCAAACCCCACGTTTGTGTGTATTGCCCTATCAGCTGTCTCGCATCACTGGCGGTTACATTCGTGCTTATAAATGGCGTCTTTATAGGTTGTCACAATGGAAGTTGTCACGAACTGAAGCGTCAATTGGAGCAAACAATGAATTTGGCGATATTTAGATCGTCATTTTCTCTTTGGAATGAGTTCGTGCACCCAATATTTACATGAGACTATATAAAAATAACATTCAGGTTTCTAAGAGCGGCGATTGATTTTCGAGATGGATAATTTGGGACGAGTTTAAATAATGTGCAAGATATGGACTCTGCGATAAATTGGGTCACTAACTTAGTATGCTTGTTGCCGTTATTGAACGGATTGCAATAATTACAGCTAAAAATATTCCAGATATTTTAAGAAGAGGTACGTAAATGGATTGGTTTTCATGCGGCCTACTCACGTAATATGTAATCTGTGAATTTAGAAAAGTCAACGGTTAACTGCTAATAATACCAAGAGAAGAGCAAGCTAATTAAACCATGGGGGCAACAAATGTTATAATTCGCATTTACTTTCTTCGATTGACACCATAGATCTACGCTATTAGTCTGCAAATCTATGAATAAAACCTTATCTAACAGACTCACCAACATAGCGATTTTCTTGGTAGACGATAGCATATTATGATAAAATGACCTCCATTTCATGAGGAGTTTATGAAATTTCCAAAACTTTTTATAATAATATTATATTAAGAAGATTATATCCATTTACTCAACTTAAAAGGGCGGGCTCTTCAATAACAAAAATATTGATTTTACAACTTCGAGGGATTTAATTAAATTTAATTGGTACATTTAGCTCCAACTTGTTGTAATCATGAACAGACGGCGGCAGTCGTAATTGCATGCACTCTATTGACAGCATCAATAAATAATGAAACACACCACAACGTTCTCATCCATCGATACATCAAATAAAATATATATAATCCTAATTCACCAAATTAAATTATTATCATTTTCATTTTCATTGTGCTTGGAATAAATGCAAACAAGTGAAAGAAGGATTCATGAAGCGGTATTAACTTCCGTTGCAAAACAAATGGCAATGGACATATCCCCAATAAAATTAAAAAAAGCCTTCTCTTTGTCACTTGAAAATTACGGGGAACTAGGAGTATTGGAAACTGTAAATTATGATATCCCCCCTCAAAACAATATAACAGTCATCTGTAAATTTCGGAAACACCGCAAGTCTCTGGTCTTGAAAAGAGTATTGAAAAATATTTTCGAAGTACGGAGTGCACCAAGAACATGATACTATTTTCTTACGCATGCGAATAAATGAGGTTGAATAGAGACTGATTGCCCCGAAGCTAGAGATGCATACCCAAAGTTAAAAAATATCGGCTTCCTTGAATCGTTTGGCTCAATGCTCGTGGGATCTCCTTGTCTTCATGATGGCAGACACGTCACCAACACACCACAGATCTTGCTTCAGTGATGCTTGAAAGCACACCTGAAGCAAGCAAGCACCTTAATAGGTCCGATAAACACGGCACAAAGTCGGCACACTGAATGTTTCATTCAATTTCAGCCAAGAAGAAACATACACAAAACGGAAGCAGATTGGGCATGGTGAAGCTGAGTGGGAGTAAGCCGGTGGGGTGGGCTGATCCACCCTCTTTCTCTCTCTCTCTCTTGAGATGTTTTTCCAAATATTCCATGGCCACGGGCGACAACGATGCTCTGGAGAATTTTTGAAGATTTTGGAAGCGGGGAAGTGGGCGGGAGGGGGAGTGGTGTACTCCCGCACAGGGAAGATGAAAGCCGACGGCGAGGCCAACCATCTAAAAATGCTCTCTCAACGCTTTAATTACGAGAAAGTTTCGCGAAGTCGCGAACCTAGATTGTTTTTATTTTGCTCAGCGGAGAGAAGGCTCTCCTTGGCTCCAAAGATTCGATATCCCTTGTTTAATCATAAGTTTCGCCAAGCCCTCCCTAGTTTTAGATCTCCTCCTCCAAAATCCTCTCCCACAACCCATTTCCTGCCCCGTCTTACTAACGGGCCTGGAAAGAGGGTGGTTTTATCTGCCACACAGCGGAATCTTTTTACTCTCCCAACGAGGGAGAGGGAAACGGAGCATTTCACTCAGCAATTCGCGGGAACTTTCTTTCCGAGCGTCCGCTAGACTTCACTTTCAAGTGAACTCGGCTAGCTGAAGTGTAATTGCCTGTAAAATCCTCCTGGGGGCATCATTGAAACATTCTACTTCCGGAAAGGCGAAAAGCTTGAGAATATGTAAGGAATCTGGAAGAAAATCACGGAAAAATAATCATTTGGCACAAACTCCCAGCAATTCCAAAGGTAAAACACTACTTCCAACCGATTCAAATAGATGGTACTAATAGTCAGTTACCTCTGGCACACTTGATGTTACCTGGCACACACAATGAAAAATAAAACACAGCTGCAGATCATAAAACCCTGCAGTATCAAATTAGAGAGTTGACAGAAATAAATCAATGATGTTGAAAGTTAATTCAAGTTTTATAGCCTCGTTTTAGGGTGGCGCTCAACTTAATCACGATGGCAGATACTGGAGAAGCAGAAAATTGGAAACCAATTCGCTACCCTTAAAAAAGGAAATTAACTCATCCGACGCAGAGCCTCACGGTCTCGTTCCGAGCCTTCAAAATAAAAATATCGGGCTAAAATTTTGGAATAGACCTTTAGAATTCAAAGCCTTACATGAAACATGCGACATTCGATTATTAGTATTCGTCATCCATCGCTTTTCAACTCTAATGTTAATTAAGTGCAGCGCTGCATTCTCTTGAATCCATTGCTGGCTCAGGCTCATTATTACTATTCTGCCCATTAAAGTAGCTTTGGGTGCATATAAAATGCTTATGGCGAACTCTTTTCTTTTATATGATGTCCTTATATAGGTATGCACACTTCCTAACTTTCATAATTCTGTCCAAACATACAGTTATTCTCCTCCCTACCACTTTTTCTCTAACGTGCCTCCCAAATACTCTAAAATCTTATTACGCGTATTCAATCTTTATCTTCTCCAAATGTCTGCTATCTTCTCTTTTACCAATCAAACTCTCAAGATCCCCGGTATTTCCTAGTTCGTCGTCCTTTCTATTAACCTAACTTTCTCCATCCTTCACACTCACAAATCAAAAGCCGACATCTTATAACACACTATTTCCTCACCATATACAAGCCAGTGCCACAGTGGTTTTAGTACCACGCTCCATATTAGACTTTTCACCAGTCTCTTTTTTAAGTCTCCACTCAACTGTCCATAAAATCCTGGTAATTATTCTTTTCAAAACCCTCTTTGTTCGGCCCATGTTTTCATCCCTTGGCTTAAGTTCCTTTACACTTTCCCTAAGTTATGACCTACATATATTCAGTACGTCTCTATTCTGCTACGCTCCAAGGCCTTCTCCTCATGAGAGCAAAACTTTTTCCAAGAAAATGTTCTCGCCGCGCTGATAACAGAACATGATATTCCTGAGAATGTCCAGCAGAAAATGAGGAAAGTGTGCATACCAAAGGTTACAGGCAGCTAAAATTGATGACAATCGTTGGCCAAACTCGCTAAGTGAAGTTCGCGAGGTACGCATTCTAAAGGCAAGGTAGGCAACATAGAACATAATTTACAATTGTGGCCGAGATTTCTTTTCTGGGAGCCGTTGGTTTACAACGACATGACAGAATAACTCCGCTATTGGTTCAATACGTATTTTTTCCTCAGAAGAAGGCCCGCAGATAGAGGAATGGAAAACGTATACAATAAAGTTTAATACCGCAACCCATTACGTAAAAATGAGAACAATTAACAGATTTCTAAAATTTTAATACACGCTTCCACTGATCAAACATTTTGTGGTCAATATTTAAATTATTTCGTGTACCTATTAGGCTTCAAAAATATTAATGAAATCAAGCACACAAAAACATTAATAAGTTATCCTAACATACACATGAGAAGAAAACAGAATGCTAATAAAGGACATAAATAATTCTTTACCATATTTACATTATATATTTAAATAGTGACGTACTTTCAAAGCCGCACGAGATCAATGCATGGATGTATTAACGTCAATGTTACACGTCATTAAAAATTTTTCTGACTTTTATATTAATACATTTCATAATATTGCAGTACAATGCTTTATGAAACACTGCCCAAATGTTGATACGCGCATAAACAGTAACGGTATTATATTATTCGGCATGCATTTAGTACCCCTTCCTAAAAATGCTTTATGAAACACTGTCAACAATTTGATACGCGCATAATCTGTAACAGTATTATATTATTCGGTATGCATTCAGTAACCCTTCCTGAAAAATGTGACACTATTTATTGAACAGGCTAAAAGTAATGCCAACGAACTCAAAATTAAGTAAAAAAACTGAGCTATAACCTGCTGTGGACAACTGAGATAAGCGTAGTGAGAAGAATACGATAAAAATAGTGAGGTATGTGAAAATGATATAGGTAAAATAAGTAATTTACTGCCTAACTACCACCAGCGCCAATTTTACGCAAAGAAATATTCTATTTTTTCACATTTATACAAAATTTCAGTAAGGCATCCAGCTTCATGTGCCAATGGCTGAGATGGTGAAAAATGTTTTTTTTTCAAAGATTAGGATAATCTTCCAGGGAAAAATTTTCTCATTAATAATTAAATTCATTATTTGTTCCACCACAGAGCTAGACTCCTTGGCAACTTTGTGCGTTACGTGAAACCTTAACTGAAAAGAACAATGATTCGATTTGACTGTTTTCTATAAGTTAGCGTAAAACAAATTGGGCAATAACGATTTATTGATGTATTTTGAACTACAACAATAGGTAGCAGACGAGTTAACTTGGTGGAATTTAGAGATCATATAAATAAAATAAAACTTTGTTGTATTCTACACAACTATTATCAAGTACCACTCTGCCAGTTTTGATCTCTTCGGGTCGTTAACAACCTGGTAGGGCATAAAATTACCTACCTAATAACTGAGCGGTATTAAATAGTTATTTTGGGGAATACAACAGTTTTATTTTATTTACATAATGTCTTATGGACAAGGATTACATAACGTGATAAATTTATTTAACTGTTTAAGGAATTTTTGGCTAAGATCAGACAACTTACTGTTACATCAAAACCGTTAAGTGAAAAATGAAGGGTCGAAAATGATCAAAGAGTCTTGATTGAAGGCACTGAAGAAGCATGGGAATATTGGAATAGTATATTGTTTCAGATCATGGATAATAAGGGAAATTTTTCCTTCCTCTGAGCTATATATTTTCGCCATTACTGGCCATCCAAAGCGAATAAAGGGAATTATATAAAAAAACAATTATATTCCGTGAATTTGACGCACCACAATGCAGTTTAAGTCTCAATAGCAATTTAAAGGAATGAGTACCAGTTATCATTGGCTTCTAGTAGGGACACAACCATATACACCACATAACTTTTCAAATTCCCCTTTCAAGATCATAGAGAGATCCAAAAGCAATGGCAGAGACAACTAGATAGTCGCAGGAACCAATTCATGGCGCAGATGGTATCTCTACATTCGTCCATTCGACAGGGTTAATTTTCTGCTCCCTTGAGCGCTCCTGCAGTTCAATTTATACCGGTCATGCATGAACGCTTGCGAGGGAATGTTAAAACGAAGCGAGAATTCTGCAGATACTAGGAACTTGAACGAATACGGACTATGTTATTTTAAATTTACAGAATAGAGATTTTTGGCGGTGTAAATTCCTACCATATACACAATATAGTGCAAGCGTGCATATTGTGCATTGCTATTTACATCGCATTACTAATATGCAAATACTTAAAATATATCAATTCATTGTAGAAAATGCCGATTAGTACATGCATCAATATTCAGGGCGAATGCAAAAGATTACGCTATATCACCACCTGCCTCTTCACCGAACAGAGTCTAGTACAAACACCATATGAAAAACATTGCGGTTGCTCCGCAGGCCACTTCGATGGGTGTAGAGTTTCTCAGTTTTAAAGTCAGTCGAGTATATACCGAAATACACCAATGAAATGAATTATACGAGTAAAATGGCACATATATTTTACGACGCCATAATAAATAATTGTTGATACAAAGTTAGTGATCAATTACGATCCGTAAAAAATAAATTATCGGTTGACAGTCTATGTTTCATCTTCTCATTTTTTCTTTTCGTACTTGTCACCCCATCGGCTGTTTTATTGTTTTAATTATTTAATATTTAAATTTAATATTCATCTACACTTTCGCAATACCTTGTCAGCAAACTCTTAGAGTTCGTGTCAAAAATGAATATCTACACCAGAAGCGCACTACCGTCACACACTTAAACATGTCGCTAGTAATTATACTAACGTTCTCACCGTAAATTAAATAAATTCAACGATATCTAATCAGATTGACATGCATAAAGACAATTTTTCAATTTCTGAACGATGATACAAATTCAATATTTCATTGTATCATCGTTCAGGACAGACAATGCACTAGTTTTACAAAACATACTTGTTACTTCATCCCATACGTGGGAGGAAATCTCGACAGCAATTAAAGTCATATTTTATATGTACATACATAAAGGTAAAATTACACTTGGATTTAACATGCATATCACAGACTAAGATGTTTTCACACCCACAGAGTCGCCTAATTTATAAAAAGTAGATATAAAAACAGAACGCATCTCTTCCGATACCGTGTTTAGAAGTTAGCCATAATTGTGAAACAAAATGAATTTTTCCCCTGACATAACAAATAAAATTCGTAACTTTCCCATAAAAGTATTCCAAAACCTAAAACAAATTACCAATACTATGGCATATTAAGGGTAAATATTTCCTTATTCCAAGCTTGTCGGTGGGCACTTATTATCCGACAGGTTCCAAACTTTCCAGTTTTTAACTACGCATTGTTCAATTACTATCATAGAGACAACCAGAGCTGCAAAGGAGGGATAACACATAGGCTTGAACAAAAGAAGATTGATGCACGACACAGCATGCGTCTAAAACTTGGATGCAATTCACCTCGGCAACACCATTTTTTCAAAGTACTGTCACGTCCATTCACGCTACTTGGCACTGTCACGGTCAATCATCGTCAAGGTTAAGATCCCTCGTGCGTTTCTTGGAGTGCGACCTCCTGAATGAATACCTGCTACATCTTCGGCGCTTAACAGCAGCGTAAACAGTGCTCCGGGAGAATTAGTTTGCTAAGTACATGTGTCAACTGCTTGGATTAAATTGCACCGTCGGTAAAAAAAAACCACGACTTTTGAATTGCTAGGCCAAAGCTTTAACCGCCTAGACATTAATTTGGTGGAGGTGAAAATGCAGATTACTGTATTATCAATCCTTACACGCAATCACCAACTTACTTTGTCAAGACGAGTGTCCGTGAGCGGAAATAGATAATCTCGTCCCTCCTTCGTAACTTCTTATGCCTCGTTTCAAGTCAGAGGTAGCGAGTGTCTCTAAAGGTGGAGCACTTTAAAAAAAAGGAACCCATGGCTTTTAAACTGAAGTTATGTTATACAAATAGAATACTGGCAAGCCTCCTACAAGGAAAAAGCCTGAAAAACTACGTCTCCTGTTTGGGTGACTGAAGATTATCCCCCAAATAAAGCAAAAACATTGATGCCAGAAAATAGTTCTAAATCCACAATATAGAAACAGAACTATCTTTTATATTTTAGTCATTCAACTCTATGCTAATTGCATTTCAGTTCCACCTTTCCCTTCCATTCCCATCTTTAGAGGTACCTTTCCTCCCGGTCTGTATTAGTGCGAAACAGACTTGAAAACACCCATGTAATTGCATTTCATTGAAATAGCAATTGCTGATACTTCTAGTTGAGAGAGCACTCATAAGCTATAAAGGATGCCGGAGCTTTTGAGAACTAACTCAAATCATCTCGCGAATCCTGAGGACTTGAGACCATCTCACATTTAGCATCTGCGTCAAAATGAGGAAAATTGTGGGTAAAATAGCTTAAGAGTAATGAGCCTGACATTAATCGTCAAACAGCGAAATCATCGAGCTTTTCATTTTCACAGCAGCTTAAATAATCTTAGAAGGTAATATAAATTCAAAGGAAAGACTAAGTACCTCTTCTTGTACATCCACTAAGGGAAAATGAGAGTGAAATATTGTTTCATACGGTGGATAGCTTCAATAACGGCTCCTCTTTCTCATTCACTATACATTCATGCATTCGAGGAACGCGGTTAGAATCCATATTGAATATTTTTCCCTTGATTCGGAATGCCTAAAATTAAAGTAGAAGCCAACTGAGACTGACTAGTTTCTTTACATCTTGTGATAGCTAAAGCTAGCTGTCCCTTAAAAATTGTATTTATTATTATAAATTATATCTAAAACATCTATTCAATTCCAATAAATTGTCAATGGACTTTAAGAGCCACATCCTAAGATAAATGATATAGTCACTAGGGTAGCCAAAGCGGAATATGCACAAGGGCCCCACAGTACTCTATCACTGGTTTCCCAAGCATTCAGCCACAAGCAGAAGGCAACTCGGAGACATTACTTGCCTACACCATGATTAGTTTAGAGTATAAATATAACTGGAACTGGCGAATACGCATTCAGATGTTTAATTATCTATGGGAAAATTTGAAAAATATTCTATTTGAATAGAGGTTTTCGAATAAACATTCAAGTTTATAATCGGCCGTATTTTTTACATGAATTATCTAACCGATCACACCTAAATTTTCGTCTTAACTTTTTTAAGCACCCTTAACAAGAACAGATATATTCTGCCAAATGCATGACCTAAACCAGCTCCAAAGAGGAAAGAGAGCCGAGTTAGAAAGTCAGAGAAGAAAGGTTACCAACCGAAATACAAAACACAACAGATATACAGATAAATTTCTTCTTCATTGCTATTAAAGCAATATACAGATTGGGCAAATAGCATTATGAAACCCAGGGAAAACCAAGAACAGGATTGAAAAAAGATTTGAAACACTAATGAAAGTTCATCAATGTATAGTCACGAGTAATTATGCGTGAAAATATGAAGAGAATAATTGTAATTATCATAAAAATAACCGAAAAAGGAATCATACCCATCCTTTTCCTAGTAAATGATCCTTTCTTACACGAAATATCCCTAAAATGTTTACCTGTATTACATTCCTTAATTGTGAAAAATAACATTGATGCGTATGAAATATGTAACCTGAAAGTTTCATCGTGCGACTGATGGCGGACCGAAATGTCCTCACAAGCACGATCGTCCATCTCAGGAGTCCACCCCAGCAATCACAAGTGGCAAAACTCGAATCGTGAAAAGTAAATAGTTGTTTCCCAGCGGGATTCGGACCACCTCGTTTCATGCAGGATTTACACCGACAAAAAATAAAACTATCAATACAGCGAGTCGCCAGGTCAGAGAACGTACGATATCCTGCCCAAAGACGTAGCCGAACCTCTTTCCGAGAAATGCGGAACACAGGGACACTGATGCCAGGCACAGGTAAGGAAGGGCACGGGAAGCGCAGAACGGACGGATGATCGGCCGCCGCCGCCTTCGGCCACCTGCCCAGCTCTCGAGGCAGCAGCCGCGGCGGCTGCATTCGCATCCCCGCTGGGTAGGGGCAGATGCGGAGCGATGGGGACGGCCATGAAAAAGGAGACGGGAACTGCTGCATAGACACGGATGGGTCGCAAAGGATGGAGTTCTCGGCTCGAAGGAGAAACCTTGGCCGGCGTCTTCCCTCACCTTCGATATAACAGCCATTATCATAAACGTAACCAAAAAAAACAAATTTTACCCATCATCTCTTTTCAGGCCGCTTTACACGATACAATTTTTTGTTCAATTTCTTGTACACACGCTTGCATAAACTGAACGAAATTTCATGTTTGTCTGAATGGAATTATAACAGGTTCCATTTCCCGTTCAGTCATTCAGACAATCGCACAAGCTTTCGTACAATTTGCTGCTTTACACGGCACAATTTCCTCATACAAGAGTTTGTACAAGAAATTGTACAGAAAATTGTATCGTGTAAAGCGGCCTTAACAAAAGAATCTTCCTTACCCAAAATATCCTCAAAATTCCCTATATCACATTCCCTAGAAAAGTAATCCTTTCCTCAAATAAACCCTTAATCAAAATCCTTAATAAAATGACCTTTCAAAAGCACCCAAAGCAAAACAACATTCCATAAACAACAATTATTTTCCTTGCAACCTACCAACCTCGACCAAAAAGGGCGAAAGAGTCCGGTATGGCGAAACAGGATTACTACCAGACTACGGACTTCGGACCCATCCAGGGCGAGCTGAGAATCAACACCGAGCCTGTACCTCCTGCTCCCTCCCGCCCACATTCCTCATCTTCCGATAAAAAATGAGAGCACCCACTCCCCTCGCTAAGCCACTTGAGTTAACTCGCTGGCAGTGAGGGCGGAGGAAATGGTGTGACTCAAATGGAGACGGGGGAGAGGGAGAACGGCTTGGGATGAGGTAAAACAAAAGTTTAACACAACAAATACCCTCTCCCGCTCACACACTTCACTGAGACGCCCATATCTGAAGCGGGTGAAACGGGGGCCCGCGTAGAGAGAGCACGGCTGGGGGGAGCCACGCAAGTGTTTGAATTGGCTCCGCCCGAAAACCGATGGGTTCCGTTCGAACGAGGCTTTAAGTGAGCGGGAGGGAATGGGAAAGGGTTCCGCCCGGGAAGCGAAGGGGGAGTTTGTGGGCGCGAAACATCGCTGGAGTGGGCAAACGAATTGGAGCGGCTTTTGAGAGAGGGGGTAAAGAGCATCAAGAGTGGCGAGAGGAGGAGGGGGGTAATTATTCCCTGGAGGTACAGGATAGGGCGGGCGGTGCCGCGGCGGCACAAAGGGTGAATCCACTCGTTCGGTTTGTCGCTTTCTGCGACCAGGGAGTGAGAGAAGCGGCGGCAATTTGTTACGCATGGACACCGGGGGCAACCCTTTTGTCCAAGAAGGACCATTCGGGTAAACATCAGCGAGAGAGATGATCTAGTTACCGAGCCTTCCGGAAGATGGGAGATTAACGCGCGCCGTCGTCTCCCCGCATTTCCTCTCCTCACAAGGGGCCGGCGCGGCAGAGTATTTAAGAAGGATGCAGCTGGGAGTTTCAAGCTGTAGCCTTTTTATTCTTTTTGTCGGTTTTCAAGAAAATGGGCGACCAAATGTGGAGCTGAACACAATCGGACCTCTTTACTGCACTTACATCAACGGGTAGCGGCGTCATCGAGTTGTCTGGTAGTTCCTCAAAACCTGCACGAGAAACTTATGGCAACCATTTTCGGCACCCAATTATTTATCAGAGCTAGTGAACAGCCAAATCAAATCTTTCCTCTTCTCATTTTTTCACCTACCACCAACTGTGCTAACATTTTTTGTTTTATTTGTGATGTGAAAAATCCACAAAAAAACGTTTGTTGTGGGAAAAGATGCAATGCACAGAAAAGGACTATTTTGAATGTTCGCGGGGCCCCTACACAAGTATTATCTTCCCGCTTAGGCCTTGAATCAGTCAAATCTATGGCGGCAATGGTAATAAAAATGTCATAAAACTTTAACATAATGGCCTTTAATGATCCCAGTATTTGGTTCATGATGATAAATATTTAATGAATAATAGCTGAGTCAATGAGATTGAAAGGCAAAACGAAGAACAGAATATTTTTCCTGAAGGGAAACGGGCGATGGTTTTCGCAATGGAGTCTTATTGCAATTTGGTTAAACTATTACAGCATAACTTCTTGTTTTATGCGACTAAAGGTTTCAGGCGTAACTATGTGGAACTTCCACCTATCGTAAATAATAAAAAAAATCACTGTGTACAATCCACAAGAGAAATTTATTGAGTACGGTTGCATTGCATAATAACATCATCAGGTTGGTGTCCAGTAAATATAATTTCATATCAACACCTGATGATGTTATTACGTAACGAAACCCGGGACGTACTCCATAAACTTCTCTCGTAGACGTTACAAAGTAAATGTTTTTATCATTTTTTGATTTATATTGTATTTCTATTCTTTTTTCGTTCTTAATTTTAAGACATTCCAAGAGCACATCATGGCGAGTAAACTTTTTAATCTTTTCTCCAGACGAGGAGAAACATGCTACACGGCCCACAGAGAGGTAATATTACAGCAAAAAGGAACCGCAAACTATTTCTTTATGCACGTGCACAGTTATCAAAATACAATGCTAAAACCTCTTTTGTTCACAGAAACAGTTATTACGCTGAGTGTCGTAAAAGAAAACCTCAACACAAACGCCGTTTTGTAGAATAAATAACTTACGATGCGTATACTAGAGCATCTAACAGGTACAGGATATAGGTACCTACTGAATGGCGTTTCCGGTCAGAACATATTTTCTTGGGATTGAACATAATATTGACCCTTAACCCAGTTAAACATTCTATAATCATTCCAGAAAAATTACAAGATATAAACACAAACCGTAATCCATCGATTAACATTGAATTGTTCCGAAGAGGAATATATTCAATGAAGAGTGTCATCTCCCATATTTACCCATGATCATTGAGCGAAAATTATTAAGATTCCATCGAAGAAATATCACATAAATATGGCTAAACAAGTATGTGCTCTCTCATGATTTATGCAGGTATGTTTAAAATCCTTCATGATTTATTATCAATGCTTGTGATATGGTGCAATATAATATTTACTGAACTCCAAATTCTCGAACGCCAATGTTTTCCTATGAGCTTTATGACTAAAGCATGGGTTAAAGTAAATAATTCATGTTACTTCTTTTCCGGTAGAATTTCATATTAAGAGGAATAGAGAGTGAAAATTCCCATTTTTCATGACCAACGAATGACCGAAAATGAGAAAGGAATTTGGGCATCGCAAATGCGGATAAGATCGGAAACGACGATGGAAATTAAATTAAAACCACCAGAGGGCTGAAGTATCGGCTGTGGGGTTAACCGAGTTTCCTTACCACTATAAAAATAATGCTCGTTTTATCCCTTTATCTCAAAAGGGACGGTCGATATTAGTAATGGGGTTAACCACACACGAACCAAACTCTTTATCGGGGGGATCTGGAGCAGCCGCCCGTCACAAATATAGATTCGGGCAATTAAAGATGATTTGTTTTTCCCTAACCCCCGACTAAAAAAATGCTAACGGGAGAGTGTTAGCGCGGTGGAAGGTTCAAATGGAATGAAAATAAAAATGAGAAAAGAATTAACACCGATGCCGCATTGGAGGTTGCCTTCAACGTCGAGGGAAATTCGTTGCTTCCCCTTTTGCTGAAGGAGCAGCGCTTGGGACGGTGGTGAGCTAAGAATCGAGAGAAGCGGAGAAGGCCAACTCAGTTCGCACTATGGAAAAGGTGACATGGCATGCCCATGATCCCTTCTTTTTATTTATTCAATAATAACGATAGAAATAAGAAACAAGAGATTGAATTCCCTAGTATTTAGTTACACCGAGATCAAAAATGACATCAAAATATAACCGAACTTTGACGACAGAAAAACTATTAAATTTATCCATATGGTAGTCCCTCCGTGGTTGAAAAGCGCAAACCTCTCTCGGAATAACTTGTGTTGCCGCTTATATTATGATAAGATAGTAACTGATTAGCGGCGATATAATCATGCATTATAATATTGGAGGCTGGATATATTAATCATGAAAGAATGGAGAATTTGCGAGTCAAAAGATGGCACGGGCAGACTTTCTTGTTTTGCGAGCTTGGTCGTAAACATAGCTTAGTGCCAGAAATTAAAGCCGTAGGTCATAAGACAAAGGAAAACCTTCCTATCGATCATCATTCTCAGCAAATCAATGATTCCGTCACTAATCTCACGCAAAGCTATGCACTTAAAGACATAAACTAGGAGAAAGAAGGACCTCTGTGGCGGCGGTTCTCTCGGTAATTATTCAGCAACAGGGCGTAATATGCTGAGAACACGAAACACCTTGCAACTAAAAACTTTTACTTTTCTGACCATTATCAGCAATTTTCCTATCTCGGCAAAGATAAAAAAAAGTCGCTTCCCACAACAAGCAGTCGTGACATGTTCTGTGACCTCTGCGGTTGGTGGAACGGTAAGGTATTACCTTAACGAGTTCATGAGGCGAGGAATCAAAACGTGTTTACCCGTCAAATGGAAATCAATAGATTGGACAGTTGAGTGTGCGTGTGTGTGTAGGGCTCGTACGTGACTATGAGGGAGAAGGGATGAACCGAAAAGGTATTTCGGCACGCGCATATACCATCGTGAATCAACGGATTCAATACACACAAAGGAATGATGGAGATGAAATCGCCATATTGTGGAAAATGTGGAAATAGCCCATGGCGAGGGGGGGCTATGCGTCAAAATCCTACTGCATCCTTTAAATGCTTCGCCCTTCGCCGAGCCGCAACATCGTCGTGACACAGAATGCCGCAGAAAGTTAAACTTCCGAATCCCGAGTTCGTCGGGCATATCGTACACAATTCCGTTGCGCAGCAATATATTTTCAGTCACTATAAAATTGAATAACACAGCACCTTCTGCCACTTAATTCCTAAATTATTCAATTAAATTAAACACCATTAACGCTACACTCCAATCTTCAAATTAATCCTTTTTTCCGAACATTAAATATCGTTGATTATGGAATGATTGATCGAGGCTCTCTGAACACTCATGTTAATCCGTGATATACACATGCTATGTTTTTATCACCCTCCAAATTTAATTTCCCGTCTTCTTATTCCCACCACTAACTTCCAAAAGTCACGCTCGCATTTTCATATCTTACATGCACACACTTCAAAAGCCTCGAACCATAGTTCTCTCACGTAAGCTAATGCGCAGCTAACTCGATAACTCTTCGGTTTCGCGAGACGCATCATCGACAGCTAACAGCAGACGAGACACTGATAAGAAGAAAGATTTTTCACGAGTTGATGTACTCACGCTCAGCGGACCGTGGGAATTCCGGCGGCTAGCAGCGGTTTCCTCGTCTCCAGCTCCTTCGCGTCGAAGAGCGGGAAAAATATCCCTCCTCGGAATCGTACCTTCCCGTATTGACGTCAAAAAGAGCGGTGTAAAATTGACGTCATCAAGTCGTCTCCTCGAGGAAACCTTTTTTCATTACTGAAGAGAGAGCTTGCACGGAGCAACAGTCTCCTCTTTCATCACTTGAAGTTCGAAAAAACTCTCCCGGCACTGCTGTGAAAGGAATGAACGAACTTCAAGAAGAAGTTTCCACGATCAACTCTCGCCTCTTTCCGAAAACCCCGCGACAACGGTCGGTAAGTCACGAATAATCACGCTCCCTCACGGCGAATTATCCGTTCACGACCGATCTGGGGAGACCAGAATGGCGCACTTACACTTTTTTTTTGCTGGCACACAGAGTTCTGGCAACACACGGAAAAAGGGATAGGTCGCGAAACCACGGGGGAAAACAAAAAAACACTTTGAGAGGGTGAAATCAGAGCGTGAAAACTCTTCCTCGGCGAAGCAACTGAATTGGGTAACACAGGCGGAAATAAAAAGAACTCACTGAAACTCAAAAATACTCTCACGGGCGTCACTCGATCCCGGGGATCTCACTCGGGGTTGTAGGTAAACCAAGGTGGGAAGTGAGGGACGAAGTCAGAAGGATGGAAGCACGAAGTGTTCAACTCTATGGCCGTTCGTTCCACACCCTCTGCTCCAAAGGTCGGCTCGAAAAAGCACGGGAACAGAGAGCGCACACTGGCGGCGAGTCGAAAGCTTCCAGTCTTTCCTCAGGCGAAAGCACGGGGGAAGAACACCAGGCTGCACTTGCCAGGGAAGAATAAGAAGCTTGAAGTAGGAGGTGAAACTGGGTGCGAAAGAAGGGTCTTATGGGGGTGTGAAGACGTGGGCACACAATGGAAAAGTTCACCTCAAAAGAGAGTACCGCCGTCAAACTCCGTTCACAAAACGGCGGGAGGGCAGAAAAACATACCCTTCACGAAACCAAGTCGCTTCCCGACGCGGAATACTCTCGGTGTTGAACCCCCCCGCAACCTCCGAATCCAGAATAGGAGGACGTTTCTCACGGGAATCTAATCGTGTGTGAGAGGGGGGATTCGAACCTACGAAGAAGCGCGATACACACGCTTGTTCGAAACTTCCTCGGGAACCAATGCCGTCGGCCGCCGTGACATGTCAGTCGCTAGATCCAAGAGTCAGGCGAGGCGCGGCGCTGGCAGCGGAGGGCCTCCACTCGCACGCACGGACTACGACGTCGCTCCCGTCGGTCGGTCGGCTTCGGCGCGTCGCGGCGCGAAGAGTGTGCCCGAGAAGAGGGGAGACCCCTGGCGGTGGCAGTCAGCAACAAGCGGCAGGCGGCAAGGACCGGCTCAAAATGCGCTCCGGTTCTGGGGAGGGAACGCTGCGCGGCGGGAAGAGGGGAAGTTAAAGGGGGGTGCCGGAGGGGGGAGAGGCGGGAGGGTATTTTAGACGAGGGCGGAGGGGTTCGGGGCGGCTGCGAGTTGAAGAGAGGGGGAATCTGTATGGGAACCCAAGGGGGTGGAGGGGAAGGCACAGGCGATGGTTTTTACAGGCAGGGAGGGGGTAAGGTCGAAAGAAAGCGCGGGACTGACGGGTTTCGTCTCACCACCCCACAACAACCATTCTGCTTCTCATTCTCCCCTACCTCCCTCCGATATAAGTTTACCCTTCCACTCATCTCTTCCCCCCAACCTCTCCTACTTTACTCCTATTCTTCGTTCTTACACGCGGCCTTTTACTCATGACGTCGAAGGGGGGGAGGTCGGCCGAGGAGGGAAGATGGGAAAGGAAAGGGTACTCTATCCCCCTTGTTTCCCTCCCGCTGCTTCACAATGACCGCGTAGGAGGAAGACAGTGGAAGGAGCGGAATTTTGTAGTCTGCAGTAAAGGCGGAAGGCCCCGCGGTGATGAGCAGGCACAAACTGAATCGGTAGAGTACCTACCTCACTACTGTTCCTCCTAGCAGACTGGTTGGTGATCGGCCATGAAGGTAATCTCAGGAGGAGACTCAAACCTAGACCCCCCACTTCCGATGTAATGCCCGCCCTAAAAAAAACGGCGAGGCTGAATACGACCGGGCGTGATTGGACGATTGAAGCGGGGTCGGAGTCGCCGATCCCGAGGAAGGAGGATAGTGGGAGACGCGAGGGAGGGGGGAGAGACAATCGCGAAGGCAGGAAAGCGAAAGGACAATGACCGATAGAGACAGGCAAATAAACAAATGAAGACAGCGTGAGCGAAAACAATGGGAGGGGAGGGCAGATAGTGACATTTCAAGGAGAGTCGAGGCAGGCGAAGTGAGAGAGAATAAGGAAATTTCAATTCTTCAAGTTCAAAACGCTGGGCGTTTTCGAAGCATGTGTCGCGCGCGCTTAAGAAGGAAGTTTGACGCACATTTGAAATAGTAGAATGCTGATAATAATATTGTAGCGCCACCACGAGAACGTGGGGAAGAGGATGTCACGCCAGTTTCGTGGAACCTGACTTCCCTTGAGCAAGACGTATCGAATGTGTATTCAGGGGAGACCATTCAGCAAAACCTAAAAGGTCTTTCCAACCCTCAGAGGAAATTTAAAGTAGGTACTTCAACTGCAAATCCATGAACCAAGAAACGATGGGTAAAGAAATGATGCGTTCCGTAATACTGTACAGTATATAAAATTGAAAATGTGGAAATATATTAGTGTACGCCATAATACACACGGAGCAAAGACAGCAAAGTATAATCGGAGGAAATGGTGTATCCGAACCGTATCCGGACTAAATCTTTGAATGTGGGTTCTTAAACAATAAAAGGAGCACAATTGATAACGAGGTTCGTTAATGTTTTCACTGGTATTACGTCATTCGTATATTTAAAAGAGAAAAAATGTAACATTTGCAGTAAAATACAAAATTTTAGCTGGCCACCGCTAGTGAAAAATAAAATTCAAAGTTCATTTAGACACCTGAACTCACAGATTTGTGATCAGGTACTCTGAGCATTCACTATATTTCTATCTGTATATTTCGTTCGTTGGCATTGAATTACTATTTCTGATCATAAAGTCTGTCCGTATTCCTATTTTAAACATAAACGTGTGCAGGTATGACATTACTTTATTTACAAATGATGCTGTTAATTCATCGCACGTAAAATTCTGACCATTGCCTTCTTACTTACTTGACTTACAATTTTACACTCAAATATATCCATCGATAACTTGATCATTACATTGCAATCCTTCGCAGTTTGGGTATTTTCAAACGCTGAAAACTATAAACGAAGTGAAACATCGCACTACCTTTGTCACCAGGCATGTTTTGAACAAGTTTCAATCCAAAATATATACCGTGTAATTTATTTACGCCTTCGTAGCACCGATTTAAGAAATTCAACCGTAATGGTATTAGTTGTAAAACTTAATTTTCAGGAAGTGCTTCCGGATACTTCTCCGTTATTCTTGGGCTGGGTCACCCGCATCCATAAGTTGACAACTTTTCAGCGCTGTTCAAAATTTAAGAAGATTGAGAACCGTCAAGATAAGAAATGTTTGATGGAATCGAAGTCTCTCCAGAGTTTTTAAGAGAGCTTTGACGTTGCGTGGACTTTCAAAGACGTTACGTTATTTCAAATAAAAATGTTCCACATACAATTAGATGTTCAACTTATAAAGATAAGATAAAAAAATACGACCAGCTCTGAGTTGGACGCCATGTATGGATATGAAAACAGGAAAAAGGAATCAAAGAAGATATAGGATGTCCTTGGAAGATGGACTTCAATGTTACAGTTGTACCTATGTGGGAGGGACCGAGTAAACATTCTCCTGTCTACTGTCTCCCTGTTATGTCTCTATCACCTGAGTTGAGCATATTAATTGGATTACACGGATGTATTCTGATTAGGATATTCTCATCAGCAACAGATCGAGCCTTCCTACGAGGGAGTCGGTGTATTGTCTCCCTCCACGTCACCCCCAGCCCCCAAAATATGGGTGTGTGAAACGCACAACTAACCTTTCACACTAAAGTCGGTTTGATTAGCGATGGGGGGAAATATCAAGTAGGTACAGAACATAACTGCCAGTGAACTTCAAGCATTTAGCACGCAATTACGGTGAAGTTCGACGTCTTTCCCTGATTCGCCTGTTCTTTCGCAAATACCCCTTATGGTATAGCATGCGTCTTATGGTCCTCCAATATATGAAGCTCAGTTAACCACACGCTTTATTTTTCACTAGTTAGGCCCCACCCAGAATATGCAGCCAGTGTATGGGATCTGAATGAATTAGGTTTGATCAGAGAAATAGTGTGTATCGTAGAGCCATAGGCTAGTAAAAAGGTGCTAACTGGTGTTGTTGAAAGGTGATAGGTTTAGCAGTTCATCAAAATTAATAGAGACATTGCAGACTGTAGACTTATCTAATAATCTACGGACAAATCAGACCGTAGCTTAAAATACTGATTAAATCTCCTGCAAAATTTACAATGGTTAGGTTTTCTGAAGATGCTACATGTATATTGAAAACCCTGCGTATTATGCTAAAGCGTTTTGGTCATACGTGAGAGAGCTTCAGGGAAATAGGTCCACAGAGCACACACTTAAAAGCGATAAAGGAATTAGAGTCACCAGCAGTTTAGAAAATGCCAATTCTTTAAACACCTTCCAAAGCGTATTTAACTCATCGTCAGAGACACAATCGATCCACCGCCGAACACTTTCAGTGAACAAATGCCCGAAATAAAAATTTCATGTCGTGGAATAGAGTACCAGTTAAAATCATTTGTAAAAACAAATCACCACTTCCCGATCGAATTCCTTCGAGAGTACATACAACATTAGCTTCTGAAATAGCCCCCTATCTTGAAATATTATTCAATAAAACTTAAAGAACCACACAGTACTCAAGGATTGGAAAGTAGCTAACATTACACATTTTTGAGAGCGGTGATAGGGAAGAACCTAAAAACTACATACCCATTTCACTCACGTCAATCTCTTGTAAGGTATTTGAGCACATTGTAGTCAGTTCAATCATTAGGCATTTGGATAGTCAGGGATTAATCATAAATAGCCAACAGCAGGTTCGAAAAGGAAGGTCTTGCAAGATACAATTAGCTTAATCCGTACACGATTTTTTAGTATACGGCGAAAACAGTACTGAAGTAGATACGATGCTTTTAGATTTTAAAAAGGCATTCGATTAAGTTCCTCAAAATAAATTAATCTTGAAATTAGATAGTTTTGATATAAATAAAGATGTTGTATGCTGGGTAAAAGAATTCTTAACTGGGCAAGAGCAGAGAGTTGTTATAGATGATATCATGTCGGACACAATCGAAGTCACAGCGGGAGTTCCCCAGAGTAGCGTAATAGGTCCGCTTTTATTTATTTTATACATTAACGATTTGGCTACCGTAGTTAATAGTAAGGTTACACTATTTGCAGACGATGCGGTATTGTACAGGGGTATATCAGAAGAAGACAGGGAATCGCTTAGCAAGGATTTATATGCAATTCAAGAGTGGTTCGACAAATGGCAGTTAAAACTCAACCTTAAAAAGTGTGCAGCTATTAATTTTTGTAAGTGGAAAAATTCGTTCGAGCGTTCCTATAAAATTAGTAATACGAAGATCAAGAGCGTTGAATCCAAAAGGTATTTAGGTGTAACAATCACTAAAGATTTATCGTGGCGAAGACACATCCGGGAAATATGCGCCCGAGCGAAGAGAAAGCTAGGATTTATAAAAAGAGTACTCGGGAAATGTGATGAGAAGACAAAAGAGCGATGCTACTTTTCACTAGTTAGGCCCCACCTTGAGTATGGAGCCAGTGTATGGGATCCGAATGAATTAGGTTTGTTCAGAGAACTAGACAGTGTGCAGCGTAGAGCAGCTAGGTTTGATAAAAGGTGTTACGATAGGTTTAGTATAGTGTTTCAGAATTCATGCAAGAATTAGGGAGAGAATCATTATCAGAGCGTAGGTTAAAGTACAGTTTAAATCTATTACAGAAATTTAAATCGGGTAGCATTACTGAAGATGTTAGGCATAATTAAATATACCAGCGTATTATGCTAGATTCGACCAGATAAATAACATTAGAGAGATAGATTGTCGTACTGATAGATAGATTAAAAATGGCATTTTTCCCCCGTACTATAAGAGAACAGAATAGGCAGCATAGCAAAGGGATAGGTAGGGGAAATATTTTAGAGTAGTCTGTAGTGCATGATGCATGTATTAATCCCTTTATTACTAGGTAGATACAAGCCATCTAGCTGCATGAGACCTTATTAAGTAGCAAGTTTCCACTTAGTAGCTTGTATGCATGCCAATAGTGCATGCTTGGTAAACTTCACCCTCTGCCACACACCCTCGCGTTGACTTTCAGGGTGTTGCGCAGATGTAGATTTTACCCGTTAAATAAGATTATAAAGTTAGATTTTCGTACCAATAGATAAAGAAATTATTTTTCCACGCACCATACGAGACCATACCTAATAGGCAGCATCGCATAGGGATAAGCAGGTGAAATATTGTTAGAGTAGACTGTAATACATGATAATGTTTTAATATTACCAATCCATATTTCCATGTAGTAGTAGCACAGATACTTAGTTGTATGCCGTTAGAGCATGTTTGATAAACTTCACCCCCTGCCACACACCCGATCGGTGGCTCGCAAGGTATTGGCAGATATAGATTCCTTGCTTGCCCTTGTAAAAAAATCATTTATGTACGTGGTGGGCCTCGTAGTTGTTAGGCCGGCATGTTACCAATCTACTGAGCCATGCACATAACATGGGGATTTCTGGGATTGCTAAAGCACTCCGAATTCGCGAATAGGTACACATTACGTGAAGGATATCTCCTGAGTGAAATGCCAAGACTCGTGAAAATTAATTATAGAGCAAATATAATGCAAACAGTTACTCATACGTTTGAAATAGAGGCAACAGATGATACATGTATGGAGAAAAAGAAATCCACCTATCGATCGGTGCTACATATTCTTACCTGTTGCAACACTCCACGGCCTAATACTATTGCTGTTCACATAAGAGGATTTATGTACATACGATCCTTTATGATCATCATCATTGGTCAACAATCCTAGGATTGGTTTGACGCAGCTTTCCACTCGATTCTTCTATCGGCCAACCTTTTCATTGTGACGTAATTATTCTCTTTTACATCCTTCCTTAACGTGTTCCATGTATCTCTAACGAGGCCTGCCTTTTCCATTCTTCCCGTTCACTTTTCCCTCAACGATAGTCTTCATCAGGCCATCGTTTCTGATGATATGGCCGAATAAAGTCTCCCTTCTTCTTTTTAGAGTTGTCAGCAGACTTATCATTTCTCTCACTCTTCTTGGGACTTCCTCTTTACTTACTCGGTCGATGCATTTAATGTTCATCATTCTTCTATAGCTCTGAAGAGAGAGAATGCACGAAACTTAACTTGCGATATCCTAAACTACAAGTATACAACAATGGAGGAAGTAAGGCATGGAGATAGCTCATTTAAGAATTTCAAATCTTCATTTTCTACCTCCAACTTCACTTCATGATAAGTGCTATATTCTCCGTTTTTAGTTTGAAAACCAAACGTAGGTATTACACGGACGACAGCCCAACTGGAGTGAAATTCATGAACTACCGCACTCGCCAGAGTTCGGAGGGGTTATAAAGCGGGAGTTTGGCAGACAAGAGCATCTTAATTGACTTAAAGACTTAAACACTGAATTTGCCTTCAGAGATATGTGGCTCCGTGCGGTTTCCTCCCGGCATGAGTATATATCTCGCGCCGACGAGCCGCTACTGCTTATTACGTAATCGTTGCCCATCCGAGCGTGTGCCACGGCTCATAATGCTCCAATTCCTGAGCAAACACATACATCATCAACGAGCTGTCTCAGGCCGAGGCGAGGGCCTCTTTAAACGTGCGTGTTAATGCTCTCGGGAATCAGGCTATGATTAAAACAAGGTCCGCATATAAATCAAGTTCTTCGGGAGAAGTTCATTTGGATATTAAACCAGATACACCTGAAATACTGTGAATGAAGCCGGCCGTCATAACTATGCATTGCTATTGAAACATTTAGTTGCTCATTCATACCGAATCACTTATCAAAAACCATCATTGTCTTACTTAGGTATGAATTTGTAATTGTTCATCATTATTTCATTTGTGATTTCAAGTCTCGCCGTTTCATTCCGGGGGAAAGGTTCAAGAATAGAAGTGGAAGGGTAAAGAAGGAGGGTGGAAAGAAACCCGGCGTCGGCTTCAGGCTGCTCTTAACGAAAGGTCCAAGGGGACCGCGGCGAAACTACCCATCCAATGGACAAAGCACTGAACTTGAGTGCTCTCCGAAAAACAATCCAGGAGGAGCCGTCTGGTCGATTAAAAATGTCTCTCGCTCCGGAATTCGAACCTGGGCCTTCGGGGGAGGGGGGAGGACAGTATTCTAATCGCTACAACAATCTGACTCCCTTTACATCATTTATAAATAATAGCAGGTATATAAGGAGAAAGAAGCCTGTACTCTATACAGTGGAAACCGAAAAGGAAAGTTAGACGATGCAATGGATTCTCTTGATATTTTTACGACCAGGAAACCAGAAGAAGAAGTTTTCACTTATCCAACAGAACGATACTCCGACAAAAAGAAAAAAAAATCCTGAATCTCCATTCCCCCCATTTCATGGGACAAACTGTGAACAAGTAGCTCTTCGCTTTTCGCAGAGAGTGGGCTAATGCCGATGCCTGGTTTCTTTCCACTCCAGTAATCGATCTCTGGTCCAATATCCGGAATTTCATGGAATTTTCTTACATGACTCGAGATTCTAGCGATATCAGACATCAAAAGTTACATCTTCGCTATTATCTCCGTAACGCAATGAAAGGGTATCTGGAAAAAAATGAACAAAACTCCTCAAGGTGAGGGGGCGTAATTTACCTAATTTTATCATTGGAAAATTGATTTATCCTCAATTAAATTGACAATAAAATCCCCATCACTAGTCATAAATTATGAGATTGTATTCTCGTAGATCTCGATTCCTCTTTTTGACTGACCTCTTAATTTCAGTGTTTTACTTTTGTTTTACATTTTTACTTCTTGCTCCATGCACATCATACAAAGTTCACATTTCCCTTTATTCTCATTAAAATTACTTCGACGACTGTCTCCACGGAACATATCTCAAGTTGTGTGCTATAAGTTCCCATTGCCTTTACTAAATTCTCATCCTCCTTTGACTATTTTGAGTTCTTCGGTCTATCCGTTTCATCTTCATATTTCTTTTGCAACAATGCATCGCATATTCTTTCCTTCTCTTCTTTTTTGCCACTAATATTACCCATGCTTCACGACAAATATGAATACCCTTCCATCCCTCCAATAATTTTTTCCATAGCTAAATAATGATTTTTTTCGCTATTCTCAATTTTCCCGCTCTTATTTCAGGCACTATAATCTCAATTTTGTATCTTTAAACCTTCTTATAATACCTCAATAGTATCCATTCAAGATAATGAGGGTCACTCTTATGTTAGATTCCCCTGTCCTTTCCATGGCGGCCGCGGCGTTGACGAAATATAATGTGCTCATTTTTGCCTTAGGGCAATCAAACCTTTTCTCCTGATTCTTCAATTGCCTTTTCCATGAAACCATTAAAAATCAAGGGTGGTCGGTACTTATCCTTGCCACACTCATAACTATATTCTTGCTCCTTTTATGCAGAGGTGCTGCAGGGTTTGGATGTAATCGCATTCACCTGGTTTCCATGAAAACTTCAGCTTAGGTAGGTACTCTTCTGTCCAAATAGGGCCCTCTTTTATTTCTTATTTTAAAGCATAGCATACCAGTCCACGTCATCAAAATCCATCTCAAAATCCAGGGAAGCAATTTTTGTTAGCTTGTTTATCATTATTTTTCCTAGGTACTGTGAACAAACCTAGATCCCTCAAATCTTGTTTCGATGATATATTTTGACTTTTTTCATGCAATGATATATTAATTCTCTCACCCTTATGTTCTGTGTTTCTGATGACCCTATTATCGAACTTTCGTATATCTGTAATAGAAGAACGTACAGACATATCTATACTTTCACTATATCAAGAAGAGGTAGCTTTGAAGTGTACAGTCAGATCGTCAGAGTTAAAAACAATATTGTCTAACGAATAAGGTGGAACACACTTGACACGTCCGTTTTTCACCACCATGTCTACCTTAGCGAAATCCCAAGAGGTCTTTCGTAAGATCATTTTTATAAAGATAAATCTCAATTAGCGCATCATAAGGCGACAAAGGTTAGATGCTGGAGAATGGGCTCAAACAAGATCTCTCTCTGGTATCAGGTGCCTCAGAAATCATTTTCGATGTGTCTTTGTTGCTACAGTGAAAATGATGACGGCAATTTTACAAGGGTCAACACCAATGACAACTTGCAGAAAAGCACAAAAGATGAAATAACTTGTCACGTCCATAACCATAGGAATAACTCGGTTATGAATATCCCATATTAAAGCTTATCGTATCCATCGATCATGGATAGGATATGTGCCTGAACCTTTCAGACACCACAGAGTGACAATTATCTTTCTCGCGTGCGATGACTCGACGCTATATCCTAGCATCCATGCGTTTGACAACTTAGAAATATAACATCCAATCAAATAGAATGACGCTATATTTTTTCTCAGAGCCAACAAAACCAGGAATGCGGCGGCATGATTTTTATTCCCGTCAGAAACAGTACTCAGCGTTTCCCACAGTGATTAGCTGTTCCTGAAATCTCTTCTCAGAAAAGAGTAAATTGTGAAATAAGCAAGTCAGGATGACAACCTGTTAACATGAATGTAAAGACTTATTCTGTAAGGAAGTTTGATAATCCAAAATATGCTATCCATGAAGTTGAAGTGCTTAAGACGTTAACTCAGTTATATCTCCAGAAATTCACCCAGATATTTTATAAAATGGCTTATTTTTTTTCTTCTTGTTGCCTCAGTTTCTAGGTATAATGCCTGTTATGATATTCTTTAACATATCTTGCGCGGATGTCCTTGAGGTGTTCTGTCTCTCACTTAATATTACTATTTTTGTTTTGGCATTCTTTCCTCAACCCTCAGCCTCGGGGAACATAATGACTTAATATTTTTTACAGTTAACATTTAGTCCTTTCTTGGTGAAATGGAGTTAAAGATATCAAGAAAATGTAAGACTGTAATGATCCAAATAATCGGCAATTATTTATTTGCCACCGTGAGGCTGGTCCTCAAACGAAACGCTTTTTCAGCACATAATTTTCCAATAGAGTAACCAGTGATGGACGAAGTAAAGGAGAAATTTCCAGTAGAATTTTCCAAGCAAAAAGGGCATTTTACCAGAAGAAGATTCTGCTTACAGCTGCAAATGCAACAGTGGAAGTGAGGGAACATTTCATGAGAGCATACATCTTGAGCATTCTACTATAATCATCATTAGTTATCAACCTCAGATTGGTTTAACGCAGCTCCTTACTGAGTTCTTTTAACCGCTAATCTCTTCATACTTACATATTTCTTCTCTCTCACATCCTTCATCACTTGTTCCATATCTCACTCGAGGCCTTCCTTTGCCATTCTTCCCATCCATTTGTCCTTCAACGATTGTCTTCATCGGGCCATCGTGTCTTAAGATATGGCCGATTAAGTTACCCCGTCTTATTCTTAGAGTTTTCAGTAGGCCTCTCTTTTCTCCCACTCTTCTTAAGACTTCTTCATTTGTCACTCGGTCGATCCAGTTTTTCTTCATCATTCTTCTGTAGCACCACATTTCGAATGCTTCCACCCTTTTCTCCGCAGCTGTCATCGTCCATGCCTTACTGACGTAAAGAAACATGCTCCAGATGTACGTCACAGTGAATTGTTTCCTTACATCTACGTTTGTGTTTCCAGACGCAAGTAAGTTCTTCTTTTGATAGAAAGCCCTTTTTGCCTGAGCTATTCTACTGACTATTTATTTCTTGCTTCGTCCATCGTTGGTTACTCTCCTTTCCAGGTAGCCGAACTCTTTCACCTTTTCCAGTTTTTGCTTACCTAGTTTAAGGTTGCTTTTGGCCTCTTCTCTTTTGCTGAACACCAATATCTTAGTCTTCTTCTTATTGACCTTCAGATGATATCAGGCCATAGTCTTTTCCTTGGTTATTTATCTTTTTTAGATCCTTCTCTGTCTCTGCTACGAGTGCTATGCCATCAGCAAATCGCACATGCTATTTTTTTCTCCGTGGATGTGCAATCGAGAAGACTTCTCTTTGATGGCTCTCTCGATGCAAACATTGAAAATTATGGGATATAGTGCACAGCATTGTCTCACTCCTTATCTTGTTCTTGCTTCTTCACAGCTGGGTCCAGATTTAATCACAGATACTTGGTTTTTATACAAACTGTGTATAATTCTTCGATCATTGTAGGATCCAATTCTTTTCAGAATATCAAGCATTAAATTCCAATCCACGTTGTCAAAAGCCTTCTCTAAAGTCACAAATGCAATGAATGTCGGTTTGTTCTTCTCCAATCTCTTCTCTATGAGCAGCCTAAGGGCCAGTATTGCTTCACATGTACCCTTACTTTTCCTCAATCCAAATTGATCTTCATCCAGAAACTCCTCAGCTTTTCGTTCTATTCTTCTGTAGATGATCCTTATCAATATCTTCGATGCATGTGTTGTAAGGCTTATAGTCCTAAAATTTTCGCATTTCTCAGCTCTCTTCTTCTTGGGAATAGGAGTGATGATGCTTTTCTTGAAGTCCATTGGTATTTCTCCTGTTGAGTACATGTCACAGATGGTTTTGTAAAGATGATTTGTCTTATCTGCTGAATTTTTATTAGTTCTGCAGGAACATCATCAATCCCAGAAGCCTTGCGAAGGTCCCTTACTGCTGCGTCAAATTCCGATCTTAATATTGATGCTCCCATATCATCCTCTTCGACTTCGCTTTCCTTTTCGATCACTGATTTCTATTTCGATCGAGATGGTTTCCGTTGCACAACTCTTCCAGATATTCTTTCCATCATTCACTTTGTATTCATTTTCAATCAAAAGTTCTCCATTCTTGTCCCTTATGGCATTGCATCTTGCACTCCGTTCTATTAAGTGGTTCCTCACTATCCTCTAGGCAGCTTCCACCTTTCCAAGTGCAAGGTTGTTTTGTACTTCTTAGGTTCTTTATCCACATGTCTCTAGCTTTCCTGGCTTTCCGAATTATTTCGTTCCTTATTGTTTTGTAAAATGTTCCCCTTCTTCCGTTTTTACATTCGTGTACTCTCTTCTTTCTTCAATCAGGTCTAAGACTTCTTCCGTGATCCATGGCTACTTCTAGTCAACTTTTATTCTTCCAAGTGCTTCCCTTGCGGCTTCCTGTAGTCCACATTTAATGTTTTTCCAACGCTCTTCCACTGATTTCGCAGTCAGGTCTTCTCCTATGATGTTTCCCACCGCTTTTTGAAATGCCTGCTGATGTATAGCCTCCTTCAGTTTTTCTACTTGCCCTGTGTTCTTCACTCTTTTCATCAATTTGTTGAATTTTAGATGGCATTTCATCATCACCAAATTATGGTCAGTGTTGTTGTCTGCCTCAGGGTAGCTTTTGCAGTCCCTCGCCTGGTTCCTAAATCTCTGTTTCACTAAAATGTAGTGTGTCTGAAATCTTCTTCTGTCTCCTGGCATTTGTACGTTCTTCGGTTGTGGTTCATAAACAATGTGTTGGCAACCACCAGGTTATGCTGTATGCAGAACTCCAGAATTCTTTCTCCTCTTTCATTTCGTTTTCCCAATCCACATTTCCCAGTTATTCTCCCATCATGACCTTCACCGACGACCGCGTTCCAATCTCCTAAAATAATTAGGTTTTCCTCTCCTCTTACATGTTTAATAACTTCCGTGATATCGTTGTAGACGCCTTCCACTTCTTCATCTTCTTCATCTTCATCTTTCACTGATTCCTAATAGGTCGAAGTCCATTCTTCTCATTTCCACCTTTAGGTTTTCCAGTTTTCCGCAAGCCCGTAGCGATCTCACGTTCCATGTATGTACCTACCCTAAAATTTTATCCCACTTGACTGATGTACCCACCCGGAGATCCGAATGGGGGACTATTTTACCACCGGAATATTTTACTCGAGAGGGTTCCATGACGTCTTGATTGAAAGAAAAAGTGGAACTCCTCGAGATAATAATGAGGTGGTTTCCTCTTGCCTTCCACATCGCAGTACTACAGCCGTTAAAGTAAATGCTACCACGCCTGTAGTGAAATGAGTGTCACTGTACCGACCACTGTGGTCTCCACCTTCACTCATATGAATAAGGGCTGCTGCCCTCTCCTCCGGGTGATGAGAAGCATAATTGTTGGCGGCCTCCCGTCGCCAAGTCACGGCATCTTCACAGGTTCTGTATTATTTAGAGGCCTATATTACCCAGGGATAGACCAATACCCCCTCGGAATGCCGTCGCTTTTTGTCCATGACTGTTTATTGGACGAGTAAACTCGCTAATCTCGCAGCTAACCTCTGTATCGAGAGGTCGACCCATCATCCGCAACCCAGTGGCTTTAAGCTTAGCAGCAAGCATTCTACTATATGGCTGCGAATCATTGACAAAAACAGCAGCAGAGAAGTACAGGCTGGAAGCATTTGAAATGTAGTGCTACCAAAGAACGATGACGATAAAATGGATCGATCGAGTGACAAACGAAGACGTCTCAAGAAGAGTGGAAGAAACGAGATGTCTACTGAAAACCTTAAAAATAAGATGGGACAATGGCTTGATGAAGACAATCGTTGAGGACAAAGTAAACGGGATCAATGTAAAAGGCAGGCCTCGTATGAGATGAGTTGTGAAGGATATAAAAGAGAGGAGGTACGTCAATATGAAGAGTTTGGCCGAGAGAAAAATGGTGGAAAAGTGGAGGGCTGCGTCAAACCAATCCTAGGATTGATGACCGATGATAGTATTTTCCAATGATGCAATAATGGATCCACAGTTAAATGTTCTGACAACGATAGTTACTAATGACCAAACTACATCTTTGTTAACCGCCATTCGATTTTTATAAATTAAATAATATTTTATGCTATAAAATACGTTATGAATATGTTTTCGACGGAATATCCTTCGCCTAAATTAACTTTTACCCTACCCTTACCCTCTTACTTCTAGTAAGGTAAGGTACCTATTATTTCTAATCTCATACCCTAAGGACCTCTTCGCATATTTGCATATTAACTGTGTTCTTAACTCGATGTCGCTGCTGTGCAAACGCAAAATAAATAGATCCAGAGTTAACGAAAAGCATTGGTTAACAATGTGAGTAGGTAAAAGAAAAAAAACAGCCACTTTCCAAAGTCAAAGGCGTGCGAATGTTAAAAGCAAAATAAAATGTCTAGTTCCCAAGCATTTCACACTTGAAAACAAAGACTCTGCAACTCAAATTACTGTGGATGCTGTTTGAATGCGTTAATGGTACAAATTAAATGCCCATCCCTAAGTTATTTTGTTCTGAAATACGTGACGGCACAAAAATTACAAGAGGTAGGAAGGAGCATTCCCAACGCTCCAACGTGTTTGGCTACCCTCACCCTATTATATCCAATGGGATTAGCGCCGTTACTAACTGGATGCGGGAAAGGAAAGAGTGAACGTTACGCCGCGTACATGGGTACATGGAGATGCATTGGTATCCACAAGCGCGCGAGCCTATCCAACAACGTGTACGCTTCCCTTTTCTTCCGCGAGGACGAAAAACGCTCCTTTTTCCCCCTTGAACGAACGAATGAAAAACTATCATTCCGCGGATAAACCCATTCATTAGGGGAGAGGGGGGTTCTGCCGCGCGCCGAACAAAGCGCTACGCCGAGCCGCCTTCATCTCTCTTTCCCTCACTCCTTTCCTTTCTCTTCCCGAGCCGCCGATTTTAATCCACGAGATGGCGCACGAGGACCGAGAATGAGTCAACGCACACAAGCCACCCTCGGGGTCCTATCCCCTCTTGCCATCTTACTTGCTCACTCTCTCCTCCCGACCACACAACCGCCCCTCCCTCATGGTACGGTAAAGGGGGCCGAAGAATGGAAGTGGGGATGGGATGAAAGAGAAGGGAGAGGGGAAAAATAAGAAAATATAGAGTAAAAAACACTCACGAGAGAGAGAGGAGTCAAGGGCATTGAGGGCAAGTACAGCGGAAGGTTGGATGGGGGATGGGGAATAAGGAGGGGAGGGTCGCGGAGGCGAATTAACGGATAGCGAGGGCCTTTTATTCAGTTGGTGGTCGGTGTTGAGGAGTAAACCACGTCCTGAGCTAGTGCGCAGGTCTCTCTAGCAGCCCGTATGGAATTGAAGTGACTCGGTACTAAAAAACCTAAACTGACGTGCACTTCTTCCTGTCCCTAAGGAAAAAGGGATGAAAAATTATATGCGATGGGAAGAAAGAAGAGAGAGAGAGACGGAATTAAATTAAAACAAACGACGAGTGGCGTTGCGTAAGCGGGATGCGTTCTTTGATCCCCAATTCAACGGGGACGATAACTGCTGTGCCAAAATATTTTCGTATCACCCTCCCACCCGTTACGTTTCGCGGACATTTACGTCAAATTATTTTCCCTCCTTCCTTATTTTGTTTCCTTTGGAGACGGAGAGAACCGAGTATCGCAGTGCAAGGGAAAGTTTCCGGCTTAAAAACGTTTTGAAATGTCTCCTCTCGAGGGAGAGAGAGAAGGAGAGGGGGGAGAAGAAAGTTTTGGCGACGTCATATCTCCCTCATCATTAATCGCCACCCCTAAAGTTTTCTACTCGCCGTCCAAAAATTTTCAGGAGCGGTTTGCGGAAAAGTTTGTTTACCGCTCAACTTTAACCATTTTAATGTTGTGATATTCTACCGCGGTATGCCTAAATAACCAATTAAATTTGCTGAAGCATGCGGTGGACGAGGTAGTTATCGATTGATGAAGTAACATCGGCTTGTGATGCCAGCCATAAAGTGAAAAATATTGTGAATAAAATTTGGTGTATCATACAAATTTAAACGCATTCATGCGATAATGTCCAAAATTATACAGAGATTAATCCAGTTCCCCTTTTTTCCTTAACAGACACATTCAAACCGCTGTGCCAATTTAAATCCTAAAAAGTGCAATAAATGGATAATAATATTTTGGGAATCGCTCGTCAAATTTATTAGTAATATGTAAAAATTCCATGGCAAATAAGCTATGAAGTGATGTAAAACGAAATATTTCCCAAAACAGAAAAAAAACCGTCTGCGGCTAGTGAGAGAAAAGTATTCCCCCGCATGAAAATATGATATGCTGACATATTTTTATATGATAGAAGCAAAAAACTGGTTAAATTTTAAACCCTGGAATGCCAAGTAGAGAATTAAGAGAAAGGATACCTTTCATTCTTTAACGTTAAGCCTTTACATGTACCATGTATCAATATGTTGCTGATGTGTACACACACATATCACTCCATAAAGCATGATTATAATTTAGAGAACGTGAAAAGTGCCTGTGATAAATAAAAGAAACAATTTCACGATCTTCTTGGTATTAGTATCTAATTCTGTAAATCCGATTTTGCATTTAAATAACAGTTCACAAAAATTATTATTTATGTAAGGGAAATTTTCCATTCAGGGATTCCAATCTACATCCTCGTAAGAGCCTTCATTCTTTTACTATTCATTGTCAGAGTAGGAATCCAAAGCTCTAAACATTTTACAAGCTGAAAAATAACTTTGACAGAGACGGGTCTAGGATTTCAATATCTACGAAGTTTGAAGGGCCTGGTTCGATTCTTTCTCACGCACTTGTGCTCGCACAAGCTCCTCTTGCACGACATCTCGGACTGTTATCCGAGCAATCTCCCATAGCTCGGACGGCAGTTTTGCTGGGGTTGCAGTCAACATATTCAAATCAAAAGAAGGACTAGACCTAAAAGACACCTACTGCAAAGCCGGGGAAACTATTGTCCAAGCAACATAGATACGTGGGAACATACGCGGGAGATATTTCGGAAGAAATTCGTATCGTACAACTCACCGGAAACACCTGTACAAATAATTTTTAACTTGGTTTTCATGTCCATCCTCCATGTGTTTCTGCAAGCAACGACTGTCAGGCCTTTATTAGACAGAACAGTCCCATTGAAAAATGCAAAATTTATTTGTCCTCAATTGGACCCTTGTTTTGTGAAGTGACTACTTCAGGAGAAGACTGATTTTCCTTATTTTTTAAGTTTCTTCTGTTAACCCCTGTTTTGATCTCATTGATCTTCAAAATATTAGGTATTTCAGCAAATTAGAAATTGGTGTAGTTATCTTTATTTAACATTCAGTAAGAGCCAAATATTAGTTGTAATTAAAATGAAACTAAGTTTTTATTGTAGATTCAGGACATTCTCTACATCTTTGAACGCTAAAAATATATTAAAAGATCTATTAATAAAGGTTCACGATAGAGCCATGTATGGATCATAACCGTGCAAAATACGTCGTTACAAGTCTATTTAATGGACGGTGAGTTCGTTATCGTTCCCTATGATCAAGTTATCTGTATAACACGTAAGGAAATACTACCGTTTACGGATATATCTGTGTCCATTGGTCTTTAAGCTGACTAGAATTGAAGAAATGCTGAAATAATCGCCAAAAATTCTTCCCGTCTTCAATGACTTTTCTTTTGAAGCAGCATTTTGTACTAGAGAGTGAACCCAGTCATTTTACATGTATTCATTACATGCCTTTATAAGTAACCTAATTAGCCGCTGATATGCACAAGAACTAGATCTTAGTTCAGTTGGTTTAATTTTTGTCTGCGGAAATGTTGGCAAAATTATTTGTAATTTTCGTTAATATATTTTTATATAATGTTCACGACAGGAAAGAAGCATTTTCCAAAATAGTTTCTATAAATGTTTTATGACTATGTAACGTTTTAATGGAAAGACATTTGAAGAGAAGCCATTATTTACGTCGATATATAGTATAAGGGGGGTCGTGGTGGCATAGTGGGTAGAGCACTGAGCTACTGACTGGAGGGTCCCTGGTTCAAATCCCGGGCAAGAGCCTTTCTGGACACCCCCATCTCAAATCCGCGATTCGATTTTCTGCGTGTGAGAAATTCGAAGGTCAGTCATCAGTTAATATAGGTCAAATCGTCGGTCACCCAGGGAAAGGAACTGGCTTCCCTACCCTGAATGTGTGAATTTTATACGCCGTTGTCTTAGTACGGGGTGAGCTCAGACATGAAGTCAAAACAAATCATTGAAATTACTTTGTAAGAATCTATAAAAACAGTATCAATTAACCCAGCGTGTAGTTGTTCATTACGAAGTTCTATTTAACATGGAAATTTGTGGTCGTGGTCATTTGTCACCAATCCATGAACCACTTAGCCCATTTTTAATCTACACAGTTCTTATTTTGACAATGATTATATCATGACCTAGTTTTCGTGCAATAAAAAATTACACGCGTCCGTCTTGGTGGAAAATACATACTTGTCAAAAGTTATGACTTTTGCCAGAATCTCAATTGGAATGAAATCATAGGGTATACAAAATCCACATTTAAGTTCCATCTGAATTATTTTGCCAAGGGAAACAATAGGTTAGCTACAACAGCCACAACTATACGCGTATAGGCCGTTTTACAAGACAATTCCCTAATGAAAATCGAACCAAATAAAGCATATTCAAAATCGGTTACCGTAAATGGCTCAATCGATAAGTAGTAAGGAATCGAATCCAATTTTTAATTACTGAAAAGAGATATAAGTATGATACTTTCATCAAGGTCTTCAAGGAAATATCGGTGGCGTAGCTTGATTCGATGAAACGGTGCGTTATCGTGCAAGTCACTGCATACCAATACTGTAGCCGTTTCTTCGTCTCATCTGAAGAAGGATAATTCCACTATTACTCCGGAATGATTACAGTAGGAGCGCAAAAACAAGCCTCTATAAAAAAAACGTATAAAGAATGCAAAAAAATTAGCTTCTGCGTATGCGCCGGTCAGAAATTAAATAAGATAGTCGGATGGATCGTATCAAAGGGTTCTTCCGAGACTTACAGCATTCGATTTTGAGAACATAGAATTGAGTTCGATTTTCAATTCCGAAATATGTGTCGTCTTACACGGCCTTTTAAGACCACGTAAGTGATATTGATGCCCAAATATGGAAGCTTTTGCTAAAAAAAGTTTTATTTTACGGGATTTAAACTTGGAGGAGTGAAGGAGAGACTAATGAAGGATCAGAATTTTAGCGTGCTCCATCCGTCGTTCTAATTATATAAATAACATATTCAGAGAAGAGCAGAGAGCAATGAGAAATACTTAAAAGCAAAGGGAAAGCTTTAATAAAAGTCCTTCACCTTTATTTATTTTCTTTGGCGTGTTGAACAACCGTCTAAAATTATTCGATGGCAGAACAGTCGGAGATCAACATATACGAAAGTAATATTAGACAACCCGATACCCAATGTAGGCGTAAGAATCAAATTTGATGCGGAAAACCGATACTCTTGGGCCGCTGCGATTTTTATAGATGGCTGAGTAAAGGTCGATATTTTTTTGACACCATTCCACGTTCAACTGATGAATCAGTAAGCAAGACTGCCTCCTGTCACGCCAAACACAGAAGTTCCGCGGAAAATCAGCGTTAAAAATATAATTTTTCAAAGCTTGTGACATAAAGATAAAACTTCGGGATCCAAGGGATAATATTGAAAAATTAAGCACCTGACATATTAATCGCGATTTTCAATCGAATTGTCTTCATTAAATATAAAAATATGCTCCGACCTAAGTCCACAGTAAACTGTGAGCCAGGGAAATATGTGCAATGTTGACGTAATCTTTAATTGCACAAGGCTACAGAAAAGTAATTTTTAACGGATTAAGATCATAATGTAATTTTAAATTTATCAAAGTATGGCGTCATTAGTTACACAAAAATCCAAAATCGCTGTATTTCAAGGCATGCAATTTCGTAAATAATTTACAATAAAATATTAGTTTCCCATAAGTTATCGGGAAAACTATGTTGAGCCATGGTCTTCATCATTAATCTTTACTGTTACACTACCCCGCGAGTACAAGCACCTATATCTGCTTCTTCGGATTTAATTAAATTTTCATCGCAGGAGGATATTAAATCCCACAACTGCATTGCAAATTCATTACTTGATTGATCATAGTGCATGGTATGTAAAAGCGCTAAGTCCATTTATTCAGAGAATTTAGGGATCAATAACACTTTTCCACTTTAATTCCTCTTTCTGAAGCTCTAATACTTTCACTATCAACCTGTTGGAACTCACTAGAAAAAGATCACATAATGCATTATTCCATTTTAGTGTCCTTATGGAAGGTAGCAGCCGATGGAGAAGACGATAAGACGGAGAATAGATAGCTCTGTCGATTGTAAGATTAATTAATACCATTGAAGTTCTTTACGAATTTTAACATTTGTGGAAAAGAGCCATTACATTTCTCTTCAGTTACGACAACTGGAATAACTGGCTATGCGTGAAAAATGAAGCGAGGTCACAGTGTAAGATGATTGGATTAGATTTGGCGCAGAAGTTACCTCGGTGGACGTCAACGATGCTGAAATTTCAAAATGAAATATCTCAGTAAACCTGTGAGGTGTGTACGTTCAGTAATGGTATCTAAATAAATTCATGTTTGATGAGTGTAACACTAATGTCATCTTCGAAGACAATTTAGCTCTTGAAAAAACCTCTGACACAAATATTGCAAAACAAATTGACAAAGAAACAATGTTTGCCGGAATTGAACTCGTATAAGCCCCTATCTTCACCAAAAACCATTTTATCGAAAGTTCTTTATTGTATTCTCTTCCCTGCCTGATATCCCGTTTACTTCTTATCTTCCATATTTTCTTTCACATGGTTTGGTTGTTTATTTCGATTATTTTTGTCAAGCTAGTGTAAGGAATGACAGATCTACATCTAAATACATCTTCACTTTTAATCTTCAACCAGCCGCAAGGACGTTTAGCTGGGCGAGCTGGATCAACATCCACGAAGATAACATTTAGCTGAAAAAACATTGCTAATTAATAATTATGCTGTACAACGTGTTTAACATTTATGCTGCTCTTTGTTTGTGTTGTAGTTGTGCAACGTGCGTGGAAAAACGGATTATCGAATTGATTGGTCCGACAGTTATCTCTTTTAATATGTCGCTTTTGCTGTCCTACTGATGTAGCGTAGGGGGAAAAAGTGTCTGCAGTAGCAGATTAAAATTCATTCTATTTAAATTTTTTTAAATAACTAACCTAAACTTCATATTTATCCGTTGTGTCAAAATATACACGTGAAAGCATAAGTGAAAATCAAATATAAGGACATTGAGGAGGAGAAGACAGAATTTTTTCTGTCCATGGAGAAAAATATTCAATATTAGGTACATAGTGTCAGGAGGGTAGTAAAAAAATTTAAATTCATTTCTTTCATTTTTGAGCTTACTCAGCATTTTATTCTGACGGGGAATTAAAGTACACTTAATGCCTAAACATAAAGTCTACATTTAGACGAAAAATATAATTTCTCTTCTCTCCTATTGAGCTTACTCAACATTTTCTTTCAACGGAGAGTAATTTAGACTTTATGAATAAAAATGGAGTCTACGTTAAATTGCGTTGGTACGAGGCCATTACGTTTAAAGTGAGATATTATATTTCTTGAAACTAAGGGTGTGTTAAATAATACTGAAATTTTCAAATTAATTACATTCTGCCGGAAATATATTGTATTTTGAGATTTCTCGCTGTTACTATGCAATACAAATATGAATAACTAAAGTAAGCATTGGCTAAAATATAAATGTATACTGTAATATTTCAACTTTGATATCAATATCTTATTGCAGCAAGCCCGAAAAATTCTGTCAAGTAAGGAAATTATTACAGATTCATTGCCACTCTTGAGATTTCATCTACCATTTCCTACTCTGTAATATCGGTACCTACCCCATCTCCTATAGCCAAACTGAGATTTAAAAAAATACAGAGTTGAGTAAAAGTCTGTTACGTATACACTATATACTATGCTATAGACTATTATATAGAATATAATAGTATAGAAAACAGACTATATAGTAAACGGAATAGATAATTAGTTCCAAACGGGACAGGAGAGAACTTGTTCGAAGTTAAAGCAAGAACTGTACAAAATAATTTGTTACGCTCGAACCATCGGTCATTTTGTTCAAGCCTACGATGAACAACATGCATTATAAATATGGTTACGTGGTTAAAATGCACACCCCCAGCCCATTTTACTTTCAGTATTAGAATAACAACACTTCTAACGCATATATTTGTTTTCTCCTTGGGATATAATATGCATTAGTGTTATTCATAGTTGGGAAAGTTAAAAAAAAATGTAAACGATTAAAGGTAAAGTTAATCTCTCTAAAAAGTAACTAGTTAAAGTTAATAGTTACTTTCCTAAAAAAGTAACTGATTAAAGTTAAGGTTAAAAAAAGTAACTTTTACGCTAAAAGTCACTTTTTCAGTTACTTTGGCAAATTGGCTGCTGCGGTAATGAGGTCTCGATGGATTTTCAGACAAAAAAAGCAAGCTTTGAAAGCTGTTATTGTGGTTTCTTCCATCGGTATCCATTAGTTTAAACATTTTTGAATTGGGGATTTACGTTGCAATTCCATTTACTGTCCAGAGTGTACTTGGTCAGGTTTTCTAGTGTCTGCTGAAAGATTTCGGCGATTTTTCTGAGTTGGGGCTCCGATTAGGGGATATTTAAGTTGTCGTGAATGTAAGACTTTCTGATGGGCCATGGTGCGTCTGTAATTTGCCGTCAAAGATTGTTTTGAGGGGTAGAAAATTCTTTAAGTTTAGTTTTTGATATTGGTCCCCACATTGCGAATTGAAGTATCCCACAATTGTAAAATCGCCTTGGAATCGGCTTAGAGTTACAGTAGATGCTTTTTTGTATGGATGAATTCGTCAGGGCCTATCCACTGCATTCTTTCATAACTACCTTTGCATTCTTAGATACCGTTTTATTTTCCTCCAATTTGTCTGCTGGACAACCTTGGCGCCCAAATTCGGAATGGTCGAAATTTGCCAAAAATTAACGAAAAATTTTACTGAAGTAGGTTTTGTATCAGTTAATGCATAATTTCAACGATTAAAAGTTAAAAGTTACCTCTTCTATAGAGTAACGATTAAATTATAAAGTTAACCCCATTTTTAACGATTAATTTTAATCGTAATTTTTTTTAAATCGTTAATCCCAACTATGGTATTAGTACAATATCCATGACTATTTTATGCCCTGAAACACATTGAGAACTTCGCATTGTTTTGCGATAATTTATCACCTTGAAAAACTCATTTTCCTTAGTTTCCGTGATTTGAGTATAATTATGTCGGATGCTGAAATCAGGAGATATTTTTCTATCCCTAAAAAAGTACACATTTAATGCAATGTTGTTAATTTAAACAGCATAACTGATATTAACCGAAAAATAGTTGTAACTTATAATCATTTTTATTTTGAATGTATTTCAGTGGAGGTCTTAAGCTATTGCATTTCTTTCATTATGAAAAATCTATTTAAAAAATGGGCACGGGAAATAGCTATTGAGATTTTTCCTATGCTCTTATGAGATCAATAAGAGAAAGCAATTAAAAACGATGTCCAGTCAGAATTACATTTTTTCATTTTTTTAGAAGAATCTCGGAAACATTTCACGGAAACAAGCGGATCTTCACATTACGCCTCATCCCATGAAATTACAGCTCTTTACCAGCCTATTTTTGCGGAAACTTGGCGGTTGACTCGGTAATGTTTCAGGTCGACCCTTCCGCCCTGCGGTTTCCCTCCTCCGTATCTCTCCCGCTTTCCCTCTCATCTCCCCTTCATACCCTTACCCAAGAAGGAATGCTGTGCAGCGGCTCTCCCTCATACATTACCCGCACCCCATCCCAGTCCTTAGGACCGCGGCAATTTTCACCCCCCAGCATCCTCTCACGATCCGACCCCACCTCATCTTCCCATCATCCGCAAATTACCTCAAACCTGCCCTCCCCTTACCACAGCGGCGTTTCTACCTCAGATTCTCCCCTCTTGAAACGGACACATACTTGGAAAATTGCGTTGCACTATAGACCAATTGCCATTAAATTGTAATGAGGGTAGTAAACAAATAGAGGGGTGGGTGAACGTTCCTGAATACTTAAAAGGCAGCTCGTCTCGTGCAATTGCAAGTGATAGTGGAAAGAATGCAACCTATGAGACGCTCATTTTACGTCTCAAAAACTGTTTCGACAGTGGAAACGTAGGACCCCTAGAAACATAGGTGATATATGAGAATACCTCGCTAAAAAGGTGAAGAAACTGTGAGCGGGGTGTAAAGGAGAATTATAGGACATTGAAAGGGAAACAGGAAAGCCGAGAGACCTGATCGATCGGATACGTGTGCAGAAATAAGAAAGAGAAGGGAAATACGCTGGGTGAGAACAAAATCTGAGAGACTCAGCTACGTGGTAGGTGATCAGTACCCCTGGTTTGGATCTAGGGTCTCTGGGTCAAAATTTACAGCTCAAATGCGATAGAATTGGTTAAGTCACACAAGCTATTAGGAAAGAATGATAGACGGCCAGCTTTATGATGATTGGAATACCCAGGAAAGCTCACCTTCGAGTTTAAGGCCAACGGATTCACAACATGCATACTGGGCAGGTTTTATAGGACCATTCCTAAGAAACTCGGACTGAAACAATATGAGCGTGCCAGGCCGTGGAGGCAACTGCACCACTTCACACCCTCAAATAATCGATGGCAAAGCATCTATCTCGTGCTGTACCTATTCTTTAAATAAATGAATATAAATGGCTCTAAATTCTTGGTATTTCGATCAGGTAAATGTAATGCCCATCGTTTAAAACTTTTTTAGCTTAGCTTTTAACTTAAAGCTATTTTTCCGTCGTTAAAATACATCTTTATAAAATAAACTGGATAGAGCGAGTGACAAATCAAGAGGTCTCAAGAAAAGTGAAAGAAGAAAGGAAACAGCGGAGAAAATTAAAAATGAGACGGGACTAACATATGGTCATTTACTGTGACATAAGAGATTGGTAAAGCTAATTTTGGAAGAAAATATAGAAGGTAATAAGTGTAGGCAAAGACGTAGATTGGTGTATTAGAGAATAGAGAGCAGATAATGGAAGAAATGGGGTGAGGCTGGTTTTTGGAAATGAAGAGAGAGTCAGAGAGAGAGAGAGAGAGGTGGAGAACTGTCGCCCATATTCCGATGGATTGGCAACTGGTGTATTTGAAGAGATATCTGCCTCAGAGTCATTCCACCGGCTCAGATCCAGATTCGTATTCGTAGGGTGGGTTCATTCAATTTGCCAGTAAAGCGGTTTAATAACAATATAAATACCTTCCCGAAACACAGAAAATAGCTGTAGCGGCTCTACATAATACAGGTAATTAAATAAAGATATTAGTAGGAGCAATGTGAGGTCCATTTAGTTTCCAGTTCAAAGAGTAACGCTATTAGCTCACCAAATTATGTAGCTATATTGTATATGCACCAAATTATTTATGCATATTATGTAAGTGGATTAAGATATATGAAAAAAATTTGATAGGCCTAATAGAAATGATGAAGTCAATGATTCTCCCATAGGCCAGATAAGTACCTTCATGTACACCAACTTGGACTGAAGCTTAAGGATTAATACCGGTTAAGTTTAACACGAGATGATACGTGTGCGTCATCAAAACTATGCATTTTGAAAATATTACTAAGTTATAATAGACTAGATCAACAATTAAAACCAAATAGTACTCGTTAGTAGTAAAAAATAATCCGTATTGAAGTTAGGAATACAGCAGTGTTTCCGCTATAGGGATACTGGATTTTGATAAAATATTTTTTTAATAAACATAAATAATGGGTTAATACCTAGTTTACGAAAGCTGTGCCTTTACTTCCCTTCATTTCTCCACTAAGCTAAAATTATGATAATGCTCTCCAGCAGCCACCATAACCATGCATAGGTTCGCAGATTACTCTCAAAGCCTTTATCCTCCATCGGGGATAAAAATTACTCTTCCGAGGAAAACAACTAAATACATTAATTTTTCACTTAATATGAGTCTATGGTGCACGTATATCGTCACTGAATTTAAAAACACGCCACGTCTGCTAAGGGCAAACACACATAAAAGATGATATGGGGTGAATTGAGTTAACCACGTATTACCGCTGAGGGTAGAAGTTAATGTTATTTTCATCATGTAATCAATTCAATATGAGAATTATGCAGAAAATCTGTCATTTAAAGACTCGCACTACTAACGCAATTAATCACTACACTTTAACCTTAGTTTAACGCTATTTAAACGAACAACATGCACTTAAATTCACCATCTCAAATTTTAAGGAATATAACAGAGAAAATTATTTTAGAGGCAAAACCAGTACCTACCTCGAACACGGAAATAAGAGGAAAAGAGGGCTGGCTCTCATTAGACGCTTTGAAAAAGCTCTATGGCCTTATGAGGTGCAAGCGACGGAAACTCCTGGTGTACTCTAAGCAAAAATAAGTGGTCAAAATTGTATATAAAATACTGGTATTAATTTCCTCTAGTAAAAATGCTGATTTGAATAAAGTTTCTCCTCTCGAGTCATTATAGTAATAAGCGGTATAATTTCTTGACAGAAAAGCTTTAACCCTTAATTCTCGACAGAGCCTCCTCAGAGCTCTTAACTTTCTAAGACTTCCCAACCGGAGATTTTTAAAATTATATAACCCTTACATAGGCAATGAGGCGTTAAATGTATTACTCTACCCGTTAATTTACGTTTATGAGGACATGAAATAATTCTAAATGTTTCTCTGCAGCAGAGTTTAGCAACTTCAGACATACTATTCCCCTTTACCTCAACATACATTCTGCCTGCCAGAATATCTTCCTATGGTCCTATCTTTCTCATCCTCTCTCGTGTCAGATCTTCCCCTCTATCGAGTAATACACAACGCTGTCTTTGTTATATCTTCCATACATTCTGTCATTCCCCTAGTCGTTACACGATTACTTTAATTAGCGGGTTTGAAATTAAATGACTTATATTTGCCAATATTTTTATTCCTAAGTGATAATCTTCAAATATTTTTTTATTTTTAACACAAATTAATATTTTACTGGGAGGCCGCTACGCATGGCCAATTTTTCTGGTAACTTTTCACGCGTATAAGATATCATTTGCGCAATACACATTTCTTTACCTCTGTTGCCTCTTATTAAAAATCCCATAGGAACCATTTTTGCTTTATAGTCATAACCGTAGATTGTCTTGGAGAAAACGTGGGAAAATTTAGACGAAGTATGGTATTTGACAATGAATATTCACCTTACAAAGGAGGATCATTACGGGAACTTTATGTAACAGCAGAATTTCTGAGAAATACCCACTCTGGCATTTATACTTTAGATTAGCTTATTTTGCAGTGGTTTATTACAAGGGTCTATAAACTCTAAGCAACATTGTATGGTCTCTTATAATTATTAATGATGAATTAATAATTATAAGAGAGTAAGCGAAACGGGAGTAAGCGAAGCTCGTATCGAGTGGCAATCGTCGACTATGTTTACGAGCTTTCTTCGATTTTGAATCGAGTCTAGCGGTGACTAGTTTCTTTGTGTTATTTGTCGTGAAAAGACAAAATTTTTTCCGGAATTCCATTTGTTAAAGCTGATTTCCTTCTACCGTAAAATTCGCGGCGAAAACTACCAACAGACTCGTATCTTCACCCTCTGTTATTTTCGAAAAACATCACGTTATGTTTAGTTTAATAGACCTACAGTGTTTTAGGTGCGTATATTTTGTAAACGTTGCACCAACTACGAATGCAATAAAATTTTCTAATTTTTGTCAATACTTCGTCCGAAACGTAATGAATTCGTGTTTAATCGTTTTATGGCCGCATTTTCGTGCAATGCCGCCTTATGTCAATAAAGCGATTTCCCTGGACCCCTACCCATAGGATAGAGTTTACATTTTGTATAGTTCGTCTTTTTTAGGCTATTCGAGCTGATATTTCCCTTTTGCTATTTACTTTCCTGTCAATGATCGCTCTCAGATTTTTTTTACATATGCTCTAAGCTTATAGCAATTCCATCTATCATAATATAGTGACGATGAGCATTAACTTCTGCCACTAATCACTTACTTTTTCCAGTTTATGCTAAATAATATTTTTAGACACTCATTTATTAACAATCAACCTGAATAGTTTGGATAAGCAATGTTAAAGAGCTCCTTGCTCTCTAATGGCTAATGATAATACATCGAAAATAAAAGATAAGTGTTAAGGCAGTCAGTTCACTTCTATCTCATACGTTTTCCCAATAATTTGCGAGAGTCATCACAACACACCACTAGCATTTTTAGCTGAGTGTGCAAATACACATAGCTCAAATGACTGTACTATGATTAGATTCACGAATTCATTACTGAGCGGAACATCGTATTCTTTGCTATCAACCTCCATCCACCATAATTGCCGTATGACTTTTTTTCCAATTGGATTAAAATTTTGGTTACACCCTAGGATGGGGTAAATATTCAACGTCGGAGAGGAAACGAGCGCAGCAATCCATCAGTGTACACACTCGCCCCCCCCCCCCCCCCTCCCTGGGTGAGGGATGGGACCAAAATGGAGACAATGTGGAAAACGCCCACACTCTACGACCCGTATTAATAAGAGTGACATCGGTCGCTCGACGATACCAGCGTCCAACATCTTCGCGTATCTTCCCCCTCCGGGAAACCTACCACCCCCATCAGGCACAACGTCGCCATTCCATCCCTCTGGAGGAAAAAATAACCCATCATCCCCCGAGCTTTCCCCACAGCATCTCCGCCCCACCTCCAATAACCAGACCCCTAACCAACGCTCATCATCACACTGGGGGGTTGGATCGGTGGGGAGAGGGATGGAAAAAGAAGGGAAGTCACCCCCTCACGTGGAGACGATCACCTGCCCACCGCCGGCGTTGCCAAGTCTAAATCCACACGCAGACGCGGGCAAGTAAATAACCCATCTCTTTTCATCCCCCTACTTTCTTCGCCATCCTCCTCCCTCGCCCCATTCCTCTCGAACCTGCCTCGTCTCCAAACATGAGGATCCTCCCCCTCCTGCACCTCTCGTGAGTGGGTGGGCGCGACGGAACACCAGGGGCGTTTTTCATCATCCCGCGAGCAACGTGGAATTGTCTGGAAAGGCGCACTCTTTATACGAGGAGGATCCGGCGGCTTTTCGGGAGGCTTGGAGGGGTGGAGAACAAGGGGGCGGGGTGGCTTCCGCGGGCGTTAGGCGTTGTAGGAGGGACGAGGCTCACCGGAGGTAAGGGGGAGTTGAGCACAAAAATACGCCTCCTTAGCGAAGATGATGAATCCGTGGGGTGGGCGAGAGAGGGAGGGAGGGAGAGAGGAGGCTTCACGTGCTCCGCGTCGTCTGGGTGTCATCCACCCACTCCGCCTTGACGTTTGCATCTCCGGCTCCCCGGGCCTCTTCCGCCCGCCCCGTGGGGGAATGGTAGAAATTAACCAAGGACTCAGTTCACCGGGACGAGTGGTGAAAGGATTCCCTTCTAATAAACAAGCGGATTGATTCGGAAACTCCTGCACGCTAATGATAAATCCCTACGTTGACGACGCGTCGTCTGCAAGAAACCGAACGCTCGGATTGATTAAGGAGAGATGATTGGATGTAATTGCCTGAGAGGTACAGAGGAAGGAGAGTTATCATTATCCATCCCTTTATAATTAATATCCAAGAGGATTCTTTTTGTTGATAATACCTATTTCGGAGAAAGTTTAATTCCCCCTAGCAAATTGTAAGTAATTTACATTCGGCAAGAGAAAAACAATAGGTACTATTTAGAAGTAATAGAAGGGGAGAACGAGTTATATGAGCTGCGCTAGGACGTAATCAATAAAATTTTTATATAAGAAGAAAGTGTGAAGATGAAAATTGTGTATCTATAACTTTGATTATGTAGTTATATGTTACAGTAATTTGTGATGTTCATGGTTTTTAGGTTGGAAACTTTATTGAAATCAAGGAGACGAAGGAAAATGTTTTAGCAATTCAAATTCTCACATCAAATGTTAATATAATAATGGATACTCATGTTTATTATCTATGTATAATGAAATGATACCGAAAAACCGGGAATTTTTCAAGAAATGTTTAGCATTTCCTCGTATTAATATAAGAGATAACTTAGAATAAGTAGCAACATCATAAGTAGTACCCAACCATAGTGATAGTTGATTGTTGACATAGTTGACTGATAATGGTGATGAAATTACATTCAATCTGATTTTTTCAATTTTTCCATTTCCCTTCTATTTTCTTCCTGTAACATTTATTTCTGTATAAATTACTCCATGGCCTTTCCGGAAAAGCAAAATACATCCTTCAAATGTTTTTTTATATTTAAGATACACAATCTAATAAGGGTAAGTTTTTTTTTGTTATTTATGCATTTGACAATAAATAAAATTCATTTTTTTCCACATTTTCTTCGTGCTTACGTAAAAGTAAAAAGGATATCTTCACGGGTTTCAATCAAATCTCGACCCGGTCCATATGAAAGCAAACAAACATCCTTTCCTTTGATTTACATGACTTCTCTTAGATTTTATTATTTCCTGCATTTCAGTACTTCAGCGGTTATTGCGGTTCACTGGTGTTCAATACATTGCCTATTATTTCCGAACTACTTCAGGGAACTCTACATTTTTTTCATGGTGGAGAGTGTATCCATATCATCCATAAATTTGATCGATTTCCAATGCTGTTGCCGCTACGCACATTTCTCCGCTAGAAAGGACAAGGCTCTAGAAAGACCTCAAGAAATCTTGAACAGCATATGCACGCAGATTATTCCCACAATAAATGTCTTTCATGTCTTCTACAGCTTCGCTTTGCTTATTACCGTCCTCTTATACAATGGCGATACTAATGCTCCAACTGATTAGCTATCAAGTTAATTTGTGATAGAAAAAAATTTATTTTGTTTATTCTAAGTCCATAAGTCTAACTTTATTCAATTTTACGTGAATTAAAACACTGTTGATGGAGAAATACATAGAAAAATTAGTAAACTATAATTTTGTATCCAATGCAATCGTATTCATTTCAATTGATAAAAATATTTGATAATACAACCACTGTAGACTGTTGTGCATCAGGAGGTGAATTAGTAACAAAAATATTAATTACTTCACTAATTAAAATTGAAATAATTGAAAATATTTACACCACAAATAAAATATTTTAGCAACAGTTCAGTTAAAATTATGACTTTACTGAACAGTATAGAAAACCGATTTCAGCGACAAAAATTTTTAAAACGCTAAGACTCTCAAATCGTTCTTTTTATTCATGAGAAGAGAATATTGACTTCAAATTAATAAAAGCTCATTCTCATTTACAAATTAAAAGAGTAGGAGTCTATTTAGTTTAGGACGAAGTTAAAAAGGATGCAATGTGAAAAATAAGATGAAAGATCAAACATTATAGTTTTCACAGAAAAACTGAGAAAATTTGTTAATTGAAGAGGTAAAACTTTGGAGATACAAAAGAGCATTAAGCAAAAGAAGTAAATCTGTAATATACCTAACAGCAGATATGCACGCTATTTAAACATTTCTGAGCGGCGAGTTTGCAGAACTTGGACGTATGGCTGTAAATACTAAGAACACCCCGAATTTTGGGATGATAAATCAACAGTAAAAATTTGAACTGATAAAGGAAGAAGTTTAAGCAGATTGTTTTGGAATTTCTCGAGGCGACTACGCTATAAGGTTCTCCGGAAACGTAATAGAGCCAGATACTTTTTTTTTACAACTTGCTTTTGCCTGGTTGATGCGTATGATTACGTTTTAGCCACATGAACTACAAACTACCATCAAGATCTTGCATGCGTATTTATCTTTTGCGCGTTGAGTCATTGAAATAAGGTCCATTTCACAAAGAGCAAGCTTATTACCTACTCTGTGTTCGTTATACGGAAATTATATTTAAGGTCGTAGACACAAATATAATGTCCAAATGAAGTTTACGTTTCAAAACCTTTATTTGAGGCTTGGGATACTACTTATTTATTTAATAAATGAGTAAATACTTATTTAAAAATTAATTATGAACTGAAATCATTTTTTTCGAGTCACTGTAAATTTCAGCGACCGTATACCCCAAATAACTAAATGACAAAATCAGTCAACAAAATATTTCCACTCCCCATTCCGCCCATTAAAATACGCAAATCATTTTCAACTCCACCTCGCATTGAATTTTCTCACTTTGAAGTGACGATTTCAAAGGTGACAAATTACGAAAGCTTAACAAGGCATCATCCCCTAAGTGAATCTTAAGTACATGCACCTCTCTCTCTCTATCTGTAATTGGATTGCAACCAGCGCGTGGGTGACTAAAAGGAATTAATGAATTTTCCAGCGATGAGTGTACTTTGAATTCAAAAATTAAATTCCCCCATCCGAGGGAAGAGATCAGAAGGAAAGGGGGAACTGTGTCTGGAAGAGAGCAAAAATCGAGGCATTCCGGTTAAGGTCTCATAGCAGTTAGGATGTGTATGAGAAAGAATTGAAGCGGTAGAACGAAGATTTAAGACGAGAGAGATAGGGTGAAATTCAGGAGAGGAACGAAAAGAGAGAGAGAGTGGTAGGGGAGGAGATATGAGTGGAGTGAAAAAAAGAAGTAGGTAGGAGTTCCTGGCCGCTACAGGAACGACGTTTTCCAAGGTATGTTTTATATTATGGCCATTCTAAGTAACTTATTTTTCACTTCTTTCTCCGCACAACTTTTCTCACTCAACTTGCCTCCACCGAGGGCGGCAGGTAGAGGCGGGTGGTAGAGTATGGGTGTTAGATGTGAACCTCAGGGATAGGGGAGGGGGGATGGGACGTAGGGGAGGACAGAAAGTGGAACGTGTTTTATGATCTGCAGGGGAGTGGGAAGGGAGAGAGAGATAACTTAGTCAAAAAGGAAGTGGAGGACGGGAAGGAAAAGAAGGGGCATAAGAAAGCGAAGGAAGGGAGGGAAAGGAGAAAAGTGAAAGATTGGGTAAAATAAATAGGGGGCGGGCTCGGGGGAAGCGGTGAAGAAGGGAGGGGAATCTAGCTTTGATTTACAACGCCTTTCGCAAAGGAGGATGGGGCGGAGAAGAAAAAAATGGTGACTGATGGTCGGGGGTACAGAGCGGGGAAATGAAGAAAGGGGAATACGGGAGACGAAGCGAGACAAGTGAGGCAACGAGCTAAATGTTAGCCCTCGAGGAATTCAGATCATTAAGGAACACATATTGGCTTGGACACCAACATTAGAAGCATTTAGAAAATATAGGAGCAAGTAGTCCAGCAATCATCCAAAAATAATTCAAATACGGCGATTAATGTTAAGTACACGAATAATTAAGATGTTGATAGCACTTAGGAGATAAGATATGATTTAGGCATTAGTCACTCATTTATTCCACGTCTTCAGTGAGTTTTATCATGAAGCATATAACGGGAGAAATATACGTATATAAATTGAAAACTAAAGTAAGCTACCGTTTTCTATCTAATAGCATAACAGTCCTACAAGGTCACGCCAAGTACAATTAAGATTGATGCAATGGTGGGTGGCGTTACTTTGTGGAACTCCTTCATGGTGATCACAAGGGAAAAAAATACTTTGCTGGTCCACAGGATATGATTTATTGCGACCGGTTTCGATACAGCGTATCATCATCTGGCAAATTTTACAGGATAGTACATGGCATTTATACACTTGAAGCGGGCGAAAAGGCGGGGGTGGGGGGAGAAAAGGGTGGCGGGATCCGGAAGGGAATCAGGGGTCGGGGGGGAGGGGGGGGGGGGAGAAAGGAAAGGGAAGGTTAGTTTGAGGAAGTATGAACCGCTGATGGATCTTCACTGCATGAGGTAAATGAGGGTGGGTGGTGGTGTGCGGCAGGAATGAGCTGAAGGGACACATTAAGGAGAGGTGAGTGGTGTCTGTGATGGTTTCGCGGAAAACACATTAAACAGGGGTGAGTGGTGAGAATACAATTGCTCATTAACTAGCAATTAACTGAAAATAACGGCCCAAGGCTTGACGCACTCGAGCAGTTGGAAATTTTTGTGGGCCAAACCTTACCCGACGTCACACTAGTTAATGAGCAATTGTATTCTCACCACTCACCCCTGTTTAATGTGTTTTCCGCGAAACCATCACAGACACCACTCACCTCTCCTTAATGTGTCCCTTCAGCTCATTCCTGCCGCACACCACCACCCACCCTCATTTACCTCATGCAGTGAAGATCCATCAGCGGTTCATACTTCCTCAAACTAACCTTCCCTTTCCTTTCTCCCCCCCCCCCCTCCCCCCCGACCCCTGATTCCCTTCCGGATCCCGCCACCCTTTTCTCCCCCCACCCCCGCCTTTTCGCCCGCTTCAAGTGTATAAATGCCATGTACTATCCTGTAAAATTTGCCAGATGATGATACGCTGTATCGAAACCGGTCGCAATAAATCATATCCTGTGGACCAGCAAAGTATTTTTTTCCCTTGTGATCACAATTAAGATTAACAAGGTATTTAAAAATTCACCAATTTTTCAGGAGTATAGATCGTATATGCACTTTCTTGCGTATATTTACACGAAAATCCAACATAAAAAACATTGTAAATAGCAGAGGCAAAAGGAATAGTAAACATTAAGTTTCACGAAAGGAAAGAAGCTGTTATTGCAGGAATACGGAGAGAAAAGTTGGTGCAGAGTGAGAGAAAGGTGGACATAGAGGATTATAAATGGAAAGTAGTTATCAATTGGGAGCAATTGGAGAAATAAAACTAATTGTTCTTGCGATAAATTTTATAGCGATCTCCAGTTGAGATACAGGGAGCCATATATTAGGTATGACGTAACAGGGTATTGACGTTTCGGAAACAGGTGTATATCATGCTTTTACAAATATATATTTAAGAGTCACCGATAAATTACACATGACAAAGGTATTTATGTCAACTTAAAATATTAAAGAAGACAGTATGCAACCAACTTATAAAATAAATGTCAAGGTTGGTTCAGGAAATTTAGAGGAGAAGATAAAAAAGAATGAATTAAGTAATGACAGACGATGGAATACTAAAGAGTGTCGTAACGTGGGGGATGCTTTGTGAACAGATGAATTGGAGAATAAGAAAACCATCCGAAAGAAAACCATAGGAAAGTGAGACAACATTGGAAGAAATGTATGCTATCACCGGTAATGATAGGTTTTCTAAGGTCTACAAATTAGATACGAAGGTAAAAATTATGCTATGAAGAATAGTTCAACATAATTTTGACATTTAACGGTAAAATAGAAATTCCATAAATAATCCTGAATATAATTAGAATTTTAAATCGATGGTTGTCACTAAAAAGAACGTATTAGAAAAACCTTTTTCCTTAAACGAGGATAATAGCAGAACCTTTGACGAGCCATAATCCCTCTTGGAATGGAATAAAAACCGATACAGAGCAGGAGCAAAAGAAGGTGAAGAGGTATAATAAATGGACACTGAGACGGTCTTAGAGAGAATTTATCAAAATCAATAGGATTTGGCTAATGAGAATGAAAAATATGGCGGGAAATGAATAAAATGATAATTTATCGGAAGAAAGGAAAACTTCGAAATACCTATTATGCGAAGAGTGGTCCAGAGGAAAAGCTTGATCGACTTATAAATCCCCTAATTATAAAAGTCAAGTCAACGGGAAAGATTCCTTCAGTGTCTATTTAATAAAAGGAACTAAGAGGCTCTCATCTCAAGAAAACAATGGCAAGCTATCAAACGGAAATAAAATGTGCTTCCTTTCAAATTACTGAGGGGCAAGGCCACAAGGCGGTTCTTTGTGGAAAAAGATGAAGAGAAAAAAACGATGGCTTAGGAGTAGGACACAGGGACAAGTATGCAAATGTGACACTCAGTAGACGTGATATGTTTGATGGATTTGAGCATAAGTATGTATTTGCATGGGATGACGAAACTAATCAATTGCATAATGGATGGCTGAGAGGGAAGAAGTAATGCGATGGAGTGGTGAGATGTTGAGGGAGAGAGTTACGCTTTTGTAAAACAGACAAAAAACTTTAGAGTTCGTATCCTATGCGAAGGCTTTATACATCATAGTGAGAATTGAGCCTTATCATACATGATTTTCTGAGGTAGCTCGTCATGCACGTTTCCTTATGTCACAAAAGCATTTGGAAAAGGCATTTTCGCAACGAAAACATTTGACATTAATGTGGAGCAGCGTACCTTTTGCCTAAAAAACCATTGGGTAGAAGGCACAGATGACAGCTTCATGGATCGCGTACAAATTTTTAAAAAGAGGAATGGCAGTTATCTGACATCTGTTATCTGAATCTTTTGTGAAGCTAGGATCGCAGTCGTAGAGTGAGATGAAGACCAAATAAATAATACTTTATGTATTCCGTACTATACATATCGATTTGAACAAAATTTCCAGATGTAGCTCTCGTGAAAACGCGAAAGAATTACGCTAACCCTTTCTCTAAGGAAGAGAATTCAGAAGGAAAAGCTTAACTGCTAGAGCCACAATCTTAGGGCAAGAAATTGGTTAAAAAAACTCCATTGAAACAGCAAATACGCGCAAAACCCCTCCCTCCCCATCCTTTTCTGCATAAATGACTTGGAAGGGTGGATGGACCAATGGAGGGAGAAGAAGGTTTGGGGCGCTGCGGGAGGAGGGATGAGTATTAGGGGAAAGGGAAGAGAAGGAAGGGGTTGGTTCACAGGGGAGGAAAACAAAATAAGACGAGAGGCCGTGGGAAAACAAAAGAATGAAAAATCCGGATTCTGTGGTCCATGCGTGTGTCGTTCGGTTTGCGTATGCAAATGGAATATCGGGCGGGAGGAACAGAAGGAAAAAGGAGGAGTTATCGGAAACCTCCCTGGCTGAACCGGTCAGCCTAACCTCTCTCTTCATTTAGGACCCTCCTACTTCATTCTGCTTGTAATATCCCTCCACCTCCCCTCTCCATCAATGAAATGAGAAAACGTTATTTGGAGATATAGCATAGGTATATCCATGACACGTCAGAGAAATACCTATGGATGATGCGAATAAATAATGTATTTTTCTTCTAAAATAATGGTCACCACTCTTTTATAAATAATTAACTATTTTCGATAAAGTATCGTACATCAGTACCACTGTACTAATTAAGGTGACATGAAAATCACTTAACTATTATAAAACATACTACCTTGCAATTTAAAATATTAATTTTCTCCTTTCCTGGTTCATCTCAGTTTGAGTATTCTCTATTTCTTATACGTCTACATTCTTTGAAATAATCAGCTCTTTCTTTCAACTATGGGAATGACATCCCTTCAGTCGTTGGCTTTAGCGCTGTTCCTACTGTTGTGTGGCGACTCATTCATTCACCAGTTCTTTCCTCACTTAATCATCCACCAGCAGAGTTCTAAATTCCCCATTTTTCCTGATTACTCTGTCTTCGTTTAGTTCTTTCGGCAACTTAATTGCATCTCCACTACCGCTGCTCTAATTACATGAATATTTTTTATTTAATTTCTGCAGTTGCGAGCAACGACATAAATCCGTTCGCGAAATTAATGTGTAAATATTGAATGGAATAATTTTCAAATTTTCACTGGGATATCTCTCAAAATATAGTCAAATCAAACGTAATACAACTACACAGCATTATTAAATGAAATGTTTATTCTTCCTCGGAATGGAAAAGGGGAAGCAGAGAGCGCGATTCGGGCTCTATCTATCTACTTCTACCAGCTCCTGGATCAGTTTCATTTTCATAGGTACACTCTCAATAAACACTCATAACCAAACTTACCTCAATTAGTTCAATAATATTGCTGTGAACAGTTCGACATATGATATTACAACAGAATGATGAAGGTAAAGTGGATGGAACATGTGACATAATAATAAGCCCTAAGAATATTGGGAGAAAAGAGAAATCTGCTAAAAACCTTGGAAAAAAAAACCTTAAAGAGGCATATTGCGAGACATGCTGGTTTGGCGAAGACAATCGTCGAGGGGAAAGTGGAGAGGAATAAGAGCAATTCCTCGCATAACGTACATTAAACGTGTAGTGCAGGATGTAAAAAGAATAACTATATAAGCATAAAGATGTTTGCTGATAGAGGAATTGATTGGAGAGCAGCGTACAGCCAATCTTACGATTGATAGTGATGATCATGTATTTAAGTGATAGTATAGTGCCTGATGCAGTTCTTCAAATTTCTGACATTTGAGAAGTGATAGAAGAAATATGACCGTCAATTGTTCAACTTTTTAGGGATAGACGTCATTACCAGAATTCATCATCATCAGTGGTCTACAATCCTAGGATTGGTTTGACGCAGCTTTCCACTCGATTCTTCTATCGGCCAACCTTTTCATTGTGACGTAATTATTCTCTTTTACATCCTTCACAACCTGTTCCATGTATCTAATACGAGGCCTGCCTTTTCCAATCTTCACGTTCACTTTCCCTTCGACAATAGTCTTCATCAGGCCATCCTGTACTAAGATATGGCCGATTAAGTTGTCCCTTCTTCTTTGTCGTTTTCAGCAGACTTCTCTTTTTTCCTACTGTTCTTAGCACTTCCTCGTTACTTACTCGGTCGATCAATTTAATCTTCAGCATTCCCCTGTAGCTCCACATTTCGAATGCTGCCACCCTTTTCTTCTCCGCTGCTGTCATCGTCCATTACTCACTGCCGTAAAGAAACATGCTCCAGATGTATGTTCTGATGAACTGTTTCCTTACTTCTACGCTTGTATTTCATGATGTAAGTAGATTCTTCTTTTGATAGGATGCCCTCTTTGCCTGGGCTATTCTACTAACTATTACTTTCTTGCTTCGTCCATCGTTGGTTACTCGGCTTCCTAGGCAACAGAACTCTTTCACCTCTTCACGTTTTTGTTTTCCTAGTTTGACATTGGTTTAGAGCTACTCTTTCTTGCTGTAGGTACAACAACCATCTTAGTCTTCTTCTTATTAACCTTCAGCTGATATCTGGCCATTGTCCTTTCCATGGTTACAAGAGTCTTGTTCAGATCCTTCTCTGTCTCCGCTAAGACTGCTATGACATAAGCAAATCGCATCATGATTATTTTTTCTCCATGGATTGTCACTCCAGAAGACATCTCTTTGATTTCATTGATGGCTCTCTCGATGTAAACATTAAAAATTACGGGAGACAGTGCACAGCCTAGCCTCACTCCTTTCTTTACTCCAGAATTAAAATATTAATTTATACGTTTTCGATTTGACGACTTTCCTATCTATTCTAATACAACAACTTCGAGCTAAGTGAGAAAAACGTGACCATTTTTTTAAGGACTGATATTTACAGTACATATCTTAATTGGCTGTAAAACTAGGAAGCAGAGGGCTGTGCGACAGGAGAAAAAGGGTTCCACTGGCTTTATACCTATTCCTATGCCTGCCAATTTATTTTAGAAAAAAAACATGGTAATATTTTGCGTAGAACAACGTGTTTTAACAACAGTAGCATAATTTGATCACGTCATAGTTTAGTAAAGCTTCTCGTACTGCCAGACAAGCCTGTGAAAGATCAATAATTTTTTATTTCATAAATATATAACGACAAATTCCACCAAGTCGAGCTTCATAGGGTGAAATTTATATTTGCCTGCTATTCATGGACTACTCCTTGACGTGGTGGGATTGGGGCTTGCGCGTTCACGTGAACCCTAGAGCTGGAATGGCGGGAGCAACTAATATTGCTACTGGTAGGGTCACCTATGCCAGATAGGTCGAAGGGTAGGAGCCTGACGAAAGGTAGTACATGTGCCGTACTCGCAGCGTCTGCTCCTCTGTGAGGCGGCTGTGAGAAGGCGTCTGACCCCAGTGGGGTGGCCTATCAAGTGATGGTGTCACGTTAAAAACAGTATTGAGGCAGGCAACGGAAAACCACCTCAATTAAACTCTCCCAAGAACACAATGGAGAATTGAATCCTGGCAACTATAGGGCCCAGGACCAAATGAGTGGGACGGGTGTCGTGCCCGGCAGCAGGGTAAGCAAGCAGGGTAAGCGTTCGTCATCTCACGAAATCCTTGCACGAAAAGAAAGCAGCAACGGCATCAGCAGTGGCGATGAAGAAGAAACCAGAGAAGAGAGAAACAATGCTAAGGATCGGGACATAGAACGTTAGGATGATGTTAAGGGCAGGAAAACTAGAAAACATAAAGCGTGAAATGGAGAGGGGAGAGATTGATTTGTTGGGCGAAGTAAGCGAAGTGAGACCAGCGGGACTTCTGGAGTGAAAAGTAAAGGGTTATATAGAGTGGCGGGGAGTAGCAGTTGCATTAAATGTAACATTAGGAAAAAGGGTAGTGAATATGGAACAGGTAAGCGATAGAATACTGGCTATCGAAATCAAAGCGAAGCCGGCAAATGTAGTCGTAGTTAAGGTTTACATGCCGACAGGGGGACCTAGAGAAGAGGAAGTAGACGAAGCACATGACCAGTTGGAAGAATTAATCGGGAAAGTAAAGGGCCGGAAGAACCTAATAGTTGATAAATGGAAGATGGGAACGCTATAGTAGGGGAAGGGAGGGACGGAAGTGAAGTAGGGGAGTATGGGCTGGGTGTAAGAAATGAACGGGGCGAGAAAGCAGTAGAGTTCTGTAGGAGGAATAATTTATTGATTACAAACACGTGGTTTAAACACCAACCTAGGCGTAGGTGCTCATAGAAATTGCCGGGGAATACAGGAAGATACCAACTAGAGTACATCATGATTAGGCTAAGATTCAGAAACAGCGTAAATAATTCGCATAGTTTCCCAGGTGCAGATACTGACTCCGACCATAACTTGGTAGTGATGAAATGTGAGATGAGACTAAAAAGTTTGAAAGTACGAATGAGAATAAAAAAGTGGGATGTAGGAGCACTGATTGGAGGGAAGAGGAGGGAATATAAGGACATTGTTTATAGATGAATGAGGGAAGAGGAACAATAGACGAAGGGTGGGAAATGATAACGACAGGCATAAAAGAAGCAGCTGTGGAGACAATAGGAACAGTAGACACTAGGAGGATCATGAAACTATGGGTAACAGCAGAAATGATGGAAAGGATCGAGGAAAGAAGGAAATGGAAAAATGTAAATACAGAGCTAGGCAAAAGGCGTTATAAGGAGATTAGCAACAGACTTAGGAGAGAAAAAAAAGAGCAAGAGAAAAGTGGTGGAGTCTGAATTCGAGGAGATGGAGAGACTCCAGATAGAAGGAGAAAACCGTGCTGATACCCATACCGAAAAATAGGGTGACAAAAGAATGTGAAGACAATAGAACGATAAGTTTGATTTCTCATGCGGCAAAGGTAGTGCTTAGAATCATCAAAAGGAGAATGGAAAAGAGAGCAAATGAATTTCTAGGCGAGGATCATTTTGGATTTCGGAAGGGGTGGATCGCCGGTACTTTTCAACATCTACTCTGAGAAAATGGTGAGAGAGGCTTGGGATGAGCTGGAGGCTGGAGTAAAGGTCGGGGGGAAATTGATGAAATGAGTTAGGTTTGCGGATGACCATGCGCTAGTCAGCCAGTCAGCCTGTGGCTTGCAAAAAATGCTGGATGCGTTGCAGGGAGAGTGCGAAATATATGAATGAAGATAAACCAGAATAAAACGAAAGTGATGCAATGTTCAAGACCAGTAAGGGTCAGTATAACGATAAAAGTAGGATGTCAGAAGCTAGAGCAGGTAGAGCAATTTAGCTATATATGTAGTGTGTTGGAAGAAAAACAGTAAAGCAGAATTGAAGTGAGAAGGAGAATTACATTGGCAAATGAAACTTTTACTCCTAGGTGTGAACTAATGACAGGAACGATGAGTAGGGAAGTGAAGAAAAGACTAGTGACAAGTTTAATATGGAGCGTTGCACTATATGGAGCGGAAACGTAGGATTTGCAAAAATAAGTAGAAATTGACATTTTTGAGATGTGGGTTTTCAGAAGGATGGAGAGAGTAAACTGGGTCGAAAGGAAGACGAACGATGAAGTACTAGAATTGGTAGAAGAGGAAAGAAATTTGATAGATAAAATTAGGAAAAGGCAGAAGGTGTGGATGGAAAAGGTAATAAAAGGGGATGGTCTTTTGAAGGGGGTGAATGAGGGAAGAGCGTAGGGACGAGGGAGGAGAAGAACGGGTAGCTTGCATGGAATGATGGGTGGCAAGAGGTATGAGGGGCTGAAGAGGGACAACGTGTGAAATTTAGGGGGTGGGAGGAATTAAATGTCCATTTAAACCTACCTTCACCGGTAGAACACTAATAATAATAAAAATATACTTGTAGATTAAAGGGCTACCATCTTGAGGGTATGGCGTTGGGACGCCTGGGTGGACTACGTGAAGGAGGAACAGAGAGAGATTGAGGGAGTTCGTATAGGAGGGAAGCGCTGCAGCTCTGACGGAAGGGTCTGGTTGAGCGAGAGGCGACGGAAACGTGAATGCATCGGTACAAAAAAAACTTTTACGAGGCAGGATGGAGAGCGGGCAGGGGAGAAAAGTGCTTCAAAGTATGACCGGAGATAATGTGTGGGGGAGGAGAAAAACAGAAAGAGAGAGAGAGGGAACCGGAGCCTCCCCCTCCTGTCCTCGATCGGAAACGAACACAATACTCTCGGGCGCTCCCACACACACAGGAGCACGACGGCTACGCAGACGGGCTTGGACTCCAGAGAGAGGGAGGATAGTGATTATGTACCGCGCGTCGAAGGAGGCGCCCGCAACCGAGGCTCAACCTAAATTCCGATTCCGATGGAGAAAAATGGAGGCAAAACAAAAGGGAATGGAAAAAAACCGCGGGGGATGACAAAAAACATCGGGGATCGGGAATCACTCACGTTGAAGGTGGTGTTGTACAGTGGTGTTGGTGTTTTTGTGCGCTCGGACGATTTTCCTTCCTTGCAATATTTGTTGTCACGGAAGTTTATTCCTTTTGTCCGGGCATCGGTCGTATCGGATCTTTTTTTCCGTCAAAGGAAAATTGTCCCCGGGGACGAGGACGTAGTAGAGATAAAACACCATGCTCGTGTAGATGACGTGAATGGACGAGACGTGCACACTTGTGTTTTTATCTCGTGGTCGCCGAAAACAAAATGAACGCAAACATTTCCCTATGCAAAAACCCTTTAAGCAAAGTGATGATATCCATATATAGTGGATCCATTTCCACTGAAAACATTCAAAGTTCTCCGATTCGCGTTCCAAACGTCGTTTACATAATGAAGTTCAAACATGCCGATATATGAAATAGGTCAGATCGGATTTTCACCTCGTCTGTGCATCGCAAAGAGCATAAAATAAATATGCGTTTCCAGAAATCAAACAGTCTTCTAATCACCCACTACTCCAAGAAATCAAATAATCTATTTGTTTGCAGGATTTAACCTTCGAAACATATGCTTGATCGGTGACATCCACATTAAATGGTTAACAAAGTCAAGGGGTAGATGAGAATGAATAAACCGAAAGAGTGAACCAACAACTGAAGAAAAAGAAGGAGATAGTAATACAAAAAATAATTTCTATGCTATGCAGCTATTCTATTCAGGGTCCATCAATTTCAAGTCTAACGTTTAAATAAGAACATCTTGGCAAAATACGGCAAAAATTATTTCTTTGGGATAGAAATTTAGATTTGGGATAGAGATATTTCCTTTGGGGCCTAATATTCAGTTTGAAAATATCAACACCTCCAATTGTATTGACAATTTTCCCTAAACAGCGGTTTGTAGAGTAAAAAATGTGTTGCGTAAGTGCTTAAGATAAGGTCTATATACATTTTAATGCAACTGCTAATGTTTTTATATCTTGAGCGAACAGAATCCTTTTCTAATGAACTTCTTCCACTCGTTATATTAATTTAATTACATTAATTAGAACACGCCAATGCCAGACAATGATCACTCCGTCAGGCAATGGAAATATTTTTGTTAGCAAGAAAACACAAATAAAGATTTTGTAATTAGTATACCACTGGATTTTGCCTAAGCTATTTTCCTTTTATAGTTTCAGTACAGATTTTTAGCCAACGAGAAACCATCCTTGCGAAAACCCTGGTGCCCTTCCTTTCCCCCTTCTTCGGGACAACTTTGTCCTCTGAAATTTCGTAAATATTGTTTTTGCGCTCAATTAATTCCGATTTATCTCTGTTTATTGTTCTCCCGTACAATTAAAATTTTATTTGCCTCATTTCAAGTATGCCAGTTGAATCGCTTGGATATTTTTCTAATTTAAGGAAGTTGGCTCGCGACTGCTTGAGTCAAGTTCTTATAAATTTAAGTACAAGTATATGCCTGCTAAGTGATGTTTACTACACAAATACAATTACCTAAGCTATCGAAAGTCATAAGTATCACAAAAAATACGATGGAAAGTCGAAGGATTTATTTTTTATGATAATTTCAATCAGCTCGACGATGGAGTCAATTCAGCATTTACGTTACAGAAATAAATTTACTAATGTATAAACCAGAATATTACTAAAAAACGTTATGCTATAATATTTCTTGAAATATTCTTTAATATCTCTTTAGTAATCTTATTATTCATACGCCTACCATTTTGGCTACAGCGAATGCAGAGCCACTTGAAGTCAACTAACGTATTTCGTCTGCTATAAGCGCAGAAATTGGTGGATTTAGGGGAAAATACGGTAGGTTGATGCCTTTTTTTTCGTGTCATTTTATTTCTTGTAAAATTACGCATAAATATCAGTTTTTTGCAAAAATGACATGTCAATATGGTATTTTTAAACTTTATACTCCCATGTAAACATGGGAGTACATGGGAGACAACTTTATACTCCCTGGGGTAAACATAAACGTGAAATAATGGGTCAAGCTAATCGTAAACTGGGTTTCATCAAAAGACTATTGGGTAAATGTGACGATCATGTACGAGAAATCAGCTACTTTTCCCTTGTTAGACCTCATTTGGAATATGCTGCCAGTGTATGGGATCCCTACGAAATCGGTCTAAGTAATGAACTTGAACGTGTGCAGCGAAGATCGGCAAGATTTGTAAAGGGACGATACGATAATTATGTTAGCGTAACCAGTCTATTAAATGAATTGAAATGGGAATCATTGTCAGATCGCAGGTTGAAATTTAGACTTAATCTCTTAAACAAATTCCAAGGCAATATTTTCAGTGATGAAGATAAAAATATTTTACGAACCCCAACTTACTATGGCAGACTGGACCATATTCATAAAATTAGAGAAATTGATTGCCGAACTGATAGATTCAAAATGTCCTTTTTCCCTCGAACAATTAGAGATACGAATAACGGTAAATATGTCCTATCAGAGAGTAGCAATAAATAGCATTGGTAGCGGCATGTTGGTACGAGTACTTAAAGCTAACCCTACTAACAGAATGTTTTTGCATGTTTGCTTAGCAATTTGTAACTTTTTTTTTTAAATAGTGTTGTTCTGACTACTATATTAATACTATTCCTTTTTAATGCATGATATGTAGTGCATGTTTGGTGAGCAATCACCCCCTGCCACACACCCTTGTGGTGGCTTGCAGGGTATTATGTAGATGTAGATGTAATGGCCATTCTCGCCGTTAATCGTATGCAATTTCAAATGCAATTTGTGCTAAAAGGAGTATGGGTTGGTATAATTATCTTTACTTTATTAGATAGAGTAACTTTAGTTCCTTAAGTGCTGAAAATATAAAAAAATGACATGATTTTCACTTTTCGGAACAACCTCCTTAAGCTACGGAAAAGGAATAGATACTATAGGCTTGCAACTATGTCTTGAGGTGAATATACTGTACTCAATTTAAAGGGCCCTGAAAAAATTAAAATGCACAAAAATTTGAGGATATCACCTTCGTCACAAATAATTAGTCAAGAGGGACAATCACTGAGGAAATTAAAATAATCAAACATTCACTGGTACATACATTACCCTGACAGTACAAGAGAATAAAACTTAGAATACATGTCCCCTACTACGAGTCGTCTATCACATGTAATTATTTGTGTTGTATGGAAATATATGTGACTGTTTAGTATAGAAGAACCCGGCGAAAATTTTTATTCAGATCTACGGTTGATGTGATCACTGATTAAGTACTCCGAATTCAAATGTTCCTCCGACAGAGCTAGCCTTCTAAAAAATATGATAATTCATAGTGCAATCGAATATTTATTTGTGAGTAACAGCGGAGTACTACATTTCTCGCATGTGATATGTGAAGAAATAAATGTTTTTACTGCATAACCATTTTGCACATCCTAGCTCTGCTGTAGTTATAAAACTACGACGAATGCTGAAAAGATGAATGCCAGGGAATCCTGAGTAATTATCACGTGTTAATTTTTTTAAATTAAGACAATGAAAGAAAGCTAAAACAATAATCAATGCATTATGTTCAGATTAACATCACCATATTTCCAATACCGTTCAGATTTTTTTGACGTGCAATAGACAGACAGCAATAATAACAATAATGGTTGTATTTTATCTGCAAATTTAGGACTATGAAGTTTTCTTTGCACAATCTGTTGCACAATCATCCCTTCCCTGGGTAGTGAAACTTCTCCACGGAAGGAATTTGAACCCGCGACCCTTTGATCAACAGGTAAAGGATACACCTCCCCACCACTGAGGCCGTCAAAGAAATTAACTAATGTAACTTCCGCCCAATATTCTTGTCCATGTAAATGTGCTTTTCTCTATTTTTTTCTGATAATGCTTTCAAGTTCATTCCAGGTATATGTGATGAAAACAGTCTATACTGCTTAGTCTAAACTCTGACGAATTATTTATAATTTATAAACTGTTCGACACATTAAAAAGTAAAATAAATTTTTACGAATACAAAGAGTACCGAAAAATAGAATTGTAATCACATGTGTTGTATTCATGTCGAGCTTCTGAAACAGGATGTTACGAAAGAGAACCGAATATACAGGCATTGCCCGATCATACTCGGAAATTGAAATCCAATCACTCAATGGATGATCATCAATAATACTCAGAAGGTGTACTATTTCAAATGTTTCCTGGAATGCAAGTGAATAACCGCTTGCTAATTGGGACTCATCAGTGTGCAAATTTAAGGGAGGAATTTTGGAAGGAAAAGATATTTTATCAATTTATGCATATAGTAGCCAAAGGACTGATATCGTAAAAAGACCCAGAGTTCACGAGGTGCTGGAGGTGGAGTCATTTATAATTTTCAGTTGCATTGCGTAATTTTTATAATACTTTTTATACAATAACAATTATGTAAAAAGTATTATAAAAATACGACAAGAGGCAATAATAGAATTTTTTACCAGTTCTTACATTCCCTCCGTAAGTACCCACCCATGAGCACAATATGCAGTGTAATGACTCAAATGATGAAAAGTAGGACATTTAAATTAACCAATTTTTTGGTAGAGAATCAAGATTTTTACATTTGGCAATTTTGTAAGGCCCGCAATGTGAAATCAACTCTCACCAAGCACTAAGTGTCATAAATGGAATTTCAACCGAAATACATGGCATAAAACGAGAGAATTGTAGGAATTCTACTACTGCAGAATATTTTTGTGTGCGAAGTAACTCACAAAAACATGTTACACTTGCACATTTTCCACGACACAATATGATGAATGAAAATGAACGGAATCATAAAAGGTACTACGGTTAGAGAGAAGTTAAAGTCGGATTTATGCATTGCACGCCGGTATCGTAATTTTGTACCCAGTTTGATTCCGAACAGAATATTTACTTGCGGAATTGCCTGAGCTAATAAATACGCCATCTACCTCACAAAAAACGATTGAAATAGACGCCATTATCTATTTCTAAAAGCCTAAGGAAATGCCCACATTGTTGGGGCAACAAAATTTCCTAGAAATTATTGCTCACAATATCTATTTTCCTGTTAAGTTTATATGTGAAAAAGCCCTATCCTTGATCTGATCCCTAAAAAATGTATTTTTTAAGAGACGGAAGAATTTTTCCTTGTGAAGGGACCGTGGTATAGCACAGCTCACCCACGAAGAGGAAGATGTGGCGGCTCCAAACCTTTCTTCTTTCCCCTCACGAAGCCTCCCGCTGCACAACCTCCACTCCACCCAACCCAAACTCTCCGCTCAATAAGCTCCCACTCCCTTTACGCGAGAAGCGGCCGCTGTGGAAGCGGCAACACCGCAGGCAGAGAACTGAATGGCCGATGGGAGAGAGAAAACCGCCCGCCCTTTAGCCACCCACCAGACCAACAGACCCTCCTGCCCCAGCCCCTTAAAACCCAACCCAAAGGCCCACCGCTGCGCCCCCCCTCCCCTTGTACATATAATATTCTGCGCCAAGAAAGCGGCGGACTTACACGCACCCGAGGACTGACCCCATCTTACTCCCCTTCGCTCAGACTCGCAAAACCATTCTGCCTTGCACCTATCCCCCTCCTCATCCGCCTCAAGCAGCCTGGCCAAGAGAGGAAGGCGGGGCACCCCCTCATATACCCCTGGGCACCTCCCTCCCTTACCCTGACACATCAATCCGAAAAGGCTCTCTTCCGGGCAATATACTGTAGGGAGCATCGTGCTCGAAAACTTGGTTGGTGCTTATCCCACTCATCTCTACCTCCTAGCTGAAGCAGTCATGCATGGGGTGGAAAGTAGGTGGGGTGGCGCCAAGTAGGGATTTGACACAGGGTTGACCAGAGGGTGAGACGAAGTTGCGCTTGAAGAGGACAGGAAGGATGAATAGAGTAGGCATCCTTGAGATGGTGGATCCCCCTTCTAGGGTGGGGATTGGGGGTTGTCGAGAGGGAGGGTGCCTGCCAGTTCGGGGGCTAACCGCCTGGAGGGACAACAGGAGTGTGCTTTGCCTGAGGCAAGCATTGTCGGAAACTCACGAGGCTACTGCGGCCGTCGCCCTGAACTTAATTTCAGAGGATGTTCAAATATTTATTCGCACCGCGAAGGGAATTGGTGGTGATGATGGATAGGGATTGTGGGGGTGCCTGAACTTCTCTTAGGCAGGGAATGGGGGTGAAGGAAGACTCTTGGGGAGAGAGCTGTTGCGCTGGTCCATTTGATTCTTAATCCCGAGACTTTAAAAGGAAACTTTGGCTGGGGCGCGCTAAGGACGGAAATGACGTCAATATTTGGAGAGGCCAAACCATAACGGCGCATGAAAGTGACCGATTCTGTACCGGCAAGTTCATTCCCTCCAACAGAGCTAAAGGATTCCGCTTTTATTAGTATGATGGTTATAAACGCCACGCTTATCTCAGGCCCCTACTTTCATCTTCAGTGAGACCTGAAGGCCTACCTCTAATGGGTGGCGGTGGTGCCTTCCCGTCATCCACCTTGTCCTTGGCGAAACGACTTTGGATATTAAACGTTAGTTACCAGAGGCAGAACGCATTCGGAAGGACGTGATAAGATACTGTTTAAAGATGGTAACTTACTTTCTCAAAAGTGAAAAAAATATTAATTGTGACGAAAAATTTATCCAAAATTTGCCAATAGATAGTCTCATACACGCCGATTTTAAAGTTCTTAATTACCTCAATGTGCTACTACCTATTTCGTAAAATTGAAGTAGTAATGTTGTACCTCTTAATGATATAGGGAGGGTTCCTCTCTAAACATAACCCCGCATTAGTTTCATGAACACTCGTTTTGATCGCAGGTGTGAGTAGTGATCAAAGCAAAATAATAAGTACTTATTATGGAAATTGATTAAAAGTTGATTAAATTAATTTTGATGAATTAAAATTGATGAAATGCCAACTGATCAAATCAGCCCTGATGTGACATGCCCATGGCGTGGAAGATAGTGCCACAGACCTGTCTAGAATTATTATTTCAATCACAAATTTGCTAGAAGATAGTTACGCAAAAACTGCATAATTTCCTTAAACAGACAATTGGCGGTATATAGATAAGGTGATCTTAGTGGTGGATAATCTTAGTCAATATAATATTTTACCAGTTCCACAAGCAGCGTGTGGCGAACCGGTATTTAATAGAATATGTAAAAATTCAGTTCACAGAAGAACAATAACCGACTGGGACGTTAACTGAGAGCGGTCAATTGAGCAGTGATTTCTGCCCTCTTTTCAAATTTATGAAGTTTATCCGTGGGAAACAGAAGGCGAAGTGCTAAAAGCTTAGTTTGGAAAGGACAACAAGGATTAATGAGTTTTTATCGCATTACCATGGATGCAGGTTGTTTCATTCCCTTTCGGGACTACCCCACTTTAAACGAAATGTTTAATGAGCAATTTGGGGACACTATTGGAGGTATTAACTGCCATTTTCATGGTGGGCCACAAAATTACTTCTACACATTATCACGAAATCATCCCGAATGTAGGTCAGATACCTACTTTCCTCTCCATGTGCATCCATTAATGAAGCTATTCGGGGCTGGCTGGATATTTTTCATTTTTGACGCGGACTCCGCTAATAGAGGTAAATCGAATCAAAATTACTACGCCTGTGGACTGCAATTAATCCACTCAAATAGGAAGGAAAACTCTAAAAATCAAGGTGGTCATGGATTAAAAGAGGCAATTGTTTCATAATGAAATCGTTCGCCCTCTGAAATCATTCGAAAATACATAAATAACCGACACAAGAACGGAAATAATGTCAAATAAAATTTAACATCTCATTGGACTCGAACCAGTGCTCAAAATATGGGGTTTTGACGTACACTCACATGCAAAGGATGACTAAATCATGCTCCTTTCGTGGCAATATCAAAAATTAATGATAATTTAATTTATTCTGCACATTAGATCACAGAGGAATCTCTTGCGATGTCATTCGAATGAGTTAAATTAGAAAAAAAGGGATTTCCCAAGGATTTTTTTCTGTGGATCAATATCCCATTGATCAATATCATTGGAATCAATCATGAATCGCATAACAGCAATTTAGGTCCGTAATGGTTCTGCATTACATTCGGGAAAATCCTTGCTATATGGAAAGTGGAAGTGTAATTTCATCATTGGAGGTAATATCAATCTATATTTATTTTGATTACCCCGTATTGTCATATTTAGAAGCGATAACATCTCTCTAATCAAGAGGCTCAAGATTCGGTTGAACGTGAAATTATTGTGTGCACTACGCAATGGGTCATCAGGATGTGCACGTTATGTTTATCAAGTGGGCATCGACCTTGGTCATCAATCCTGCGATAGGTCAGACCTAACTATCCATTTCATCTCTCTTTTGGATTACCCCATATTCACACAAAGTTTCTTTTTTGTATCCTCCACTACTCGCTCCTTATCTCAGTACCGAATATTTTCCCGTATCTTTCTCCTGCAATAAAAATGTAAGCAAATTTTGTACCAAATAAAATGTATCTTGCATAACACCAAGCGGAAATGAGTGATTCAAAAGTGAAGGGGTGCACCCCAGAAAAAAATTATAGACTAAAAAATAAATGGCAACTCTCAACCTTATCTATAAAACTACGAGATTTTAAGGAGAGTTTGTATCTACTGGGTGTTTACTCATTAAGGTTGAAAAAACATTATCACTCGATTATTACAATGCCTACGAAAAATATAACGCCAATTATTAATTATTAATTAATATTTTGTTACTTTCAAACATGCTCGATATTATATCTGATAATAATAAGATTAAGAAAGCTATAGCTTGCGTAATAAAATATTTTATTGCAGCCTCATTCTCATATGGAAATATGGAAAGACAAGACATATGGAAATGAAAAAGTATTTTTTATCCCTTCTTTGATTTCTAACATATGACTAAAGAATTAGTAACTAGGAATACAGCTTATGCGGATACCTCGGTGATCATAGAAAATCGAATGTGAACAAAGAAGCCCACAGTACTGATCCAGTTGTGTTGGTCTCTCCGTTTGATCTGAGTAGATTTCAAGTTCATTTCACGCAAGTAAATGGACTACGATTCTTGAAAAAGTATTGAATTGAAACGTAAACGCAACGGATATCATTCAGTGGGTATTATCTTGCAGTTATTATTGCATAAGGTTATATTTCTTGAGATTAGCGAATTTCATGGACTCTCAATATCATGGAATCTTAATCTCATTTACACTGTGTATTTCTCCATCATCAGATTGTGCAATGGCTATCATTGTTTAAAATCGTGCGGATTCGCAGAGGAAGGGAAAGTAACTCACTCAATGCTATAATATTCACTCAATCCAGTGATGAAATCACCGTAGTTCGTACTTGATACCTATTTCCCTCCTGTAAACCTCATCATACCGTAGAGTTAGGTGGCGTTGGATATTTGGGAAACTTTTGACAAAGAGGAAACACAATTGCTCGGGAACACAGACGGGAGAAGTGTATACATACGGACGGAGTTTACATACGCCCGACCCATTCGAATATGGAGTGACCAGGGCTCGGAAGGTGAGCGCGTGGGTGGTGGCATGTTGGTCCGACAGGGAGGCCAGGAAGAGAGGGAAGCCGAGAAAGGTAAGACGGGATTAGCCGAGGAGGGAAAGCGCGGAAGAATGGGTGGCAGCCGGTAAGAGGCGAGCTGAGGGCTGTGAAAAGACAGGTGAAGTTGAGAGGTTGGACGAGAGAAGAGAAGGGCAAATGTGGAAGGCACGGAAAAATAACAAAGAGAACGGTAGGGAGCATTGTGAGGGAACATTTTGGGCGGACTGAACAACTGAGTCTCCTTACCTACAATCCACCTATTCATACTGCTGAGTGCGTGGAGCACAGAAAAATTACCACTACGGACTCGACCTTACATTTTGGAAGGCATTCTGGAGTGCTACGATTTAACCGGGCAATTTTACGTGCATGCACCTGTACCGCTGATCAGATTCTGCAATTGCATGTGCTTTATGCCTTAAAAATCCAGATCATGTGAAAAGTGCCGGCCGCAGTGGCTTTGTCGCAAATCATGCGGCCTGACAACCTAATAGTCGCGGATTCGAATACCGCCTTGAGCATTAATGTCGACTTTCAATATAATCTCAGAAGCGGAGCTCTTTAAAACCGTTTAAGCACTCTGTTGCCCTTTATCTACTTATACATGACGAGGGAACGATATCACTTACCTAGAAATGGATTTCGGTGTCAAAACTGTTGCTTAAATTCTTCCGTGTAATTATTGCAGGACTAGTGCATCGGAACATAGTTCCCTACTACTAGACTATCTCACCAATCTATTGTTCCAATGGCAAGTACATGAGTCTTAATTTTAAGCATTAATTAGTTCGTCCTAGCGAGTAAAATAGAAAACAAAAGAGCTTTTTTCAAGGAAATAATTACCCTCTCAGACAAATTTTTAAGAGAGCCTTCCTGCATTTCAATGAAATTCCACAAAACAATGGCCGCTCGTATTGAGTTCCATAGGGCTTTTCAAGAATTCCCGTGCATTTCACTGCATAAGATCCTTCTGCCGGGCCCCAGAGAATGAAGTACAGCTTGAAAAACTTAAGAATACTTTTACATTCGTGAACTCACATCTGCCTTAAGGATCGTTCACAGTCATCAGTACAGAAGGATAATAAAAATGGCATGAAAGAAAGGTCTTAAGCTAATTTTTTAGCTATAATTTTAATGCACAAAGTTTAAAATATATTGACAGGCCTAAGCGAAGTAAAATATATTCGCGCAAAGAAAAAAGTAGGAACGGGAATCGTTTAAGGGTGCTAAATATGTATCAGAACACGCTTTATTTCTGGTTTACATTAGGATATTATTCTCGCCCCACTTACAATTTAGTTTCATCTAAAAGACTTCGAATATTTGTGGACTGCTTTCCAGTCTACAAAGTATGCTTTACTACTCAGGAACTTATGATTTGAAATTTACTTCGGGCAATGCAGCTGAAATTTTTGACGATAATTAGGAATCACAGATGAAAGAAGCGTTAAAAAGGTCATTTTTTATTGTTTAAATATTCATTAAAGTTATCCATGTTTAGTAAATAAAAATTAGCAATAAGATGCATGAGACGAAATAAAATACGTATTTCAACGACAGAAGATCATCCAGCACGAACGTTCCACTTTTTAACATTTATAAAAATTATGAAAAAATCTGCGTCAGGAGAAAGGCGTGGTGATGTGGACAAACAATTCCCTAGGACGAAAATAAGATGAGGGGGGGATCAGCCTTGTGGGAAAAATGGGGAGACAGAGGGAGACGCCTTAGAAAAACAGGAGGGTAAGACGCGCCCACGATGTGGAGGAGAGTGATAAACCAGCCCAAGGAAGGCCGCATTGATGGATGCATGCGTGAAGATGGGGAAGAGGATGAAGCGAAAGAGGGGTATTGAGGGATGTGGAGGTAAAAATAGGGGTGAGCAGGGTGGTAGGTTTGGGGAAAAAAAGAGACGGGCCTCAAAGAAAAAAAATGAAGACGCCAGGAGGTCGAAGTTGGAGAAGAAGGAAATGTGGCACTTGGTGAGGGAGAGAAGAAGAGAAGGAAAGGGAGGTGAATAGAGACATATAAGGAAGGTAATATGAGGAGGAGGAGGAGGGAAAGTTTTGTGCTGCGGAAAGGGCTTTTTCCCGAATTCGAGTCACCCTGGAGGCCAGCCGCAAAGGCCAGGGTGCGAGGGAAATATCCATCACTTCAGAAAGGAGCGTGGAACGGGTGAGTTTGGAGGGAAGTCGGGAGGGGGAGACCGCGAGGCTGCCTCAAGAGAAGGGGCCGGAGAGTAACTCCCTCTCCATTTCGTTTCCCACGAAAAACTAAAACCGGCCGGTGCAGCGTCCCTGAACGCCTCCTACCGTAGCGCGAAGCAACCAACACCAGATCCGTCTTACTCTTCGTGTTCTTGTGTGTAGGGCTTCAAAGCAGTGCGATGCTGGAATTTGAGCACAGCATGCTCCGTGCCATGCTCATGAAAATGCTTGGGAGTGCACGATTCCAACACTATGCCACTAATATCGGTGGAATGGAACATTATAATAAAGTACATAAGAACTTTTTTAGTTCTCCTGAAGGCTTCGACGGAGTCTTGGAAGATAATTTATTTTCGGGTTTGGTTTCCCCGTCAATCCATTTTTCTGGGAAATATTTCGCCCACGTTCCAGCTGGCTTTCTCAGGATCTCAGAATTCTTCAGACTTAGAGACTTCAGACAGAAGTGCTAACTTCAGCGGTCCCGTGGAAACGAGCTGAAACACGGGCGAAATTTTGTCCTTTAAAAGGAATGGACGTGGAAGAAGTCCCGAAATAAGATATCAAGATAAACATCTTCAAGATCTTTTTAAACTTCCAAAATATTTCTTAAACATCGCCTTCATGTATAACATTGTGAGGACTAGAGACTGATAGTCTTCCAGATATAAAAATGCAGGCGATTGTAGTATAAAATTTCACAACGTTGAGGGAAAAATGTACCAAGCGCATGGGAAGAATCAAAGGTGCCGAAGAATATTAAATGAGGAAAAAAAGGGTATTCTAGGAGATTAATATAGAAAACGATGCCAACAGCGTTGGCAGAAGGGGGCGTGCATGTGAAGAGGAAAGAGAGTTAAATATTTCAGGGGGAGCTGAAAGAAAATTTTACTGCATTAAAGGGCAAAAGTATCTCGAACAGATATGAAGCAATTGCGGAACGCAATAGGTTTCGGCAATAAAAAATCCTGCGCTTGGATGCATCTTTCGAATGTTGTCCATTCTAAGCTTATATCAGCAGGTAAGCAACAGTAATTACCTAATCAGACATTACAAAACAAGGAGACAGTCTATGCAGTTGGATCATCAGGAAACAGGATTCCAAGACCACAACATAATCATTTGAAATGAAGTCCTCTCAGAACTCTCCTCAGCAGTTAGCTACCACCGTTATTCTGGAATTGGAAGATCCCGAAAACTTGATCCGCGTTGAATCCGACACAAATCGATTCATTCTTCAACTCAGGATGTAATCGCAGGGCGATATCGGTGAGCGTCGCAGCCGTGGAATCTTTATGTCTCAGTAACGTATCCTTTCACAATGAAGCTATGAATCCCGAAACTCACCCGCAACGCTTGCCCTCCACTCGCCGCATCCCCTACCGTTATAACTCGGTTACACCTACCCCGCACTCACGCAACCAAGATGAAACCCGAGTCCCACGGTGCGTGTGCCGGTGCATGGGTGAGAGTTTTCTGAGGGGGGAAAGAGAGAGAGAAAGGAAATGTCTGGAAGAGTGCGAGTTGTGTGGAGGGGGAGGGGGCTTTCATGAGATGTCCTGGGTGGCTGGGCGGGAGTAGGGGAAAGAGAGAAGGTATTTTATCACCCTCCGGTCACTTTGTCAGTTTTATGTGGTCCGCGTGGGGCTGTTTCGTGTCATTCGGCAGGGAGGGGGAGGGGAGGCGACCGTGAGTGAGTGAGTGAGTGGTTGAGCTGCCACGGGGTCTCCGGCCGAAATCTGGTGAGCTTGGGTGGGCTGGCTGCCTTCCCCAGGACACAGGGCCGGGCACTTGTGCGTTGAGTGTTCCGGTGGATGGGGTTGGTGTGGGGATGTTTTATTCCCACCCTGCTCCACTCTCGCCCGCCATGCACGGTGCATTCAAATCTTCAAACCTCCATCACCTGGGGGGCGGCGTGTCGCACTGAGGATGGGAAAGCAGGGGAGACAGTTCGTGGTAGAACTCGGGCAATTATTGGTTTCACTATTGAAAACCTGATGGAAGAGTGCTTTTCCGGAAAATTGAATTAAATTTTGTATTTCGGATAATGGATTTCTTTCCGAATGCTCACCCTTCGTGAGCGCGAGCGCGTTTTCCTGGAATTATTTGAGCACTGCTCAACCAGGCGCAAGCCTACGGGTGTTTCCATTTCCCGCCTGCCTAAGCAAAAATACTCTTTATTGGGCTATCAATGGCACACTAATGACGTGAAGTTGCTCGTCGTTATAATTATACCTTCGAAAACGGGTGTTCACAAGTTCGAATCCAATTACAACTAGCTATTATAATGAGGGTGTTTTATATATTTTTCAGGATTTTTATCGAAATCAATACCTCTCGACGGTTACTCTCCGTGAAAAACTGTGAATATGATAACATAAGCATATTTTGGTCTCGCATACTCGTGGGGTCTCCATTGTGCTTTACCATTTACGCGGAAAATTTGAAACGATAGAACTTCGTGCTATCCTCCAACGACGCGGGGTTCAAACTATTCACCAGCTTCCATATCTATAACAATAATTGCTGAATGTTGTTCCTTGTCCGCTCACCCATCAGTCTGTGCGTGCGTGCCCCTCACTATATCACGGAAACGGTTTGTCTTAGATAGATGCCGTAAACAGGATTGTGTTTCTGGAACCATGAAAGGTCCGAAATTACTATTATATATTGAGTAGAGGTCCAGGTTTGATTTCTGGTGGCAACAATGCTTTTCATTTGTTTAAATTAGGTTTTGAAAATTAAGAGAGTCTTTGACTTCTGATTTGTTTTCGCAAGTCCGCAAGTCTTTTCCTTTCGCCCAGGAAAATATTTACTTAACGTTTAATCAATATTTTTAATTATATCTTCATTTTAACGGAGAAAGCTTTCAACTTTCTTATTTTTGCAATCGTTTTACGTTTTTCAGACATGTTTTCGCTAAACTATGTGATTTACGTCAAAATTTACTTAATTTTGTTTTTTTCCGAACCCTGCTACGGCCATGCAATTTATCACCGAATGAAAACGTCGATGAAGCTTTCATATACATCCTATAGAGATGCCGTATACGAGTATTGGAAATGATAGAAAGCACTGGAGGTAGCATCTTAGCTGATTCATGAAGCAAGGAGAGTCATATTATTCGGCACGTACAATCGGGCTTACTACTCGCGCTGTTCAAGGATCAAGTGGTTTTTGCGCATGGTAAAACTAAGAGTAGTTAGGTGAATCTTGTAATGTTCTAAAAACAGGAAATCAGAGAGTAACGTAAAAACATTCACCAAAAATTATGTTAAGTTAAAAAATGAATTGTAATTAAAAAATGCAACAAAGCAGAAGTCAAAAGTGTGCGAATACACAAAATGCATGCATGCCAGCTGTTAGAAATACAATCAACTCCAAACAAAATAAAATGCGTTAAAATCCTTATATATTGTATATATAGGAGTTTTATGACGCTACTGCAATGAATTTCAGGCGTAAGGGGATATGCAAACTCTATAAGAGGTCGTAGAATACGAAGCGTTTCGTGCCGAGGAGGTGAAATCTTTCAAAACCCGTAGGCTATTATGTATATGCCCCCACCTATGCCTTCTAACTTTAGAAATCTGAAAGCTATAAGTTCTTTTGGCAACTATTTTTCATCCATCACTTTGAACGTGGGTAAAAATATTCTCCGAGGTTATTTTAATGTAAATGGTAGATGCATATTCCAAACGAGAGACTACTTTTCAGGTCACTCAAATAAAATGCCTGTCTTCCCATCAAGAATATTTCGTTGCTATCTTTAGGGTATGTATCGTTTCGATCGCTATGTTCAATTTAATATTGGTTCGTCGGCAGGATTTTATTCGCAAAACTGGAATGAGTGGTTATATTTCACTCGAAAGATAAGATGTAGTAACGGCTCTTTTAAAATACCAGTGAGTGCTAAAAAAATAAGAATTTTATACTTATTTATCAGGTGTATCTATATGAAATTTGATGAGCATCTGAAATAACAACAGTAACTGTGTAAATCCACAATTTATTGAAATACTACCAGTCCTAAGAAATAACCCTGCCTGTCGGATGTCATCAGTTATGATGATGAAGAACAATTAAGATATAGTCCAAAATCCCGTGATAATTAGTTGACGAAAATTATGAAAAAGGTAAAAATTATAAGTTTTATGATTCTTCACAGAAAGTAGACGTCAACTTGTATGGATATGGATACCATGCATTTAATACATTGCGCATAGATTTTGAAATTAGAGAAGAGAATATTCATTTCAACGAAATTGTTTCCAAGCCTCGTTTACATAATGCTCTGCTATGGTCGCATGTGCTTTGGGTTCACATCTCTTGATCATTAACATATCGATCACTCTTTTTATTTGTCCGAATGCTTGGATATATGCCAAACACTGAATGCGTTCGTAATCTATGACAGATATGCTATTGTTCTGGATATTAAAAATCTATCAGAAAATTTTGTTGACACCGCGGTTCGGCTTGTTGAGAATGGATAGTAGGAAGTTCTTTCTGGAAATAAAGCGACTTTTGCATTAAAACCATTAAATCGGAACTATCGCGGTGAGACTATTAAACCTAACATGTCGTAGGGCTAGTAGTAGTACATTTAAATTATCTTTCCAGTTGTTGCATTATTAACGAATTTGAACGAGTTAGCATGTGAAGCAAGCAACCCTTTTCTTGTTAGTTATAACATCCATATTTGCCTGAATGAAATCCAAGATTAAGGGAGAAATATAAGCGCAGGAAATGCGAAAGTGAAACCATAAATCACCGAATTTCAATCTTTACAACAGATATCGACCTTAACTCTTTGCCCTCCCTCATCGACCACACATTTCCTGCTAAAAACTGGGCCCTTGGGAGGTATGAAGGTGATTTTATTTTGATCTCCTTGTAGGGCAATTGAGATATACAAAAATGGAATTATTACAGGATAGAAAAGCCCGAAAGAAAAAGCGATTCAACTTATTGCTAGGACACACATATGAAGGAGATTACAATCGATATTAAACGCCTCTTCATATGCCACTCTCACTTTAAATTGACCCTCCAGTGCATGGCTCTACACTGGCTAATTTTGCACCTCATATCACTCAATACATTCTACCTCGAGTCATTCCCTCTGCTTTGACAATCTACTTCTTTACAACTCCTTTGTCTATACAAGTCCTCCGGACTCCTTTCATAAATCTCCTCGTTTGTTGCCTTACGTGTTAGCGGCCCAAGATTAAGACCATTACCATTCCAAATTTAGGAACGCGAGTGAGGATATTCAGAAGGCCGAGAGTAAAAACATACCTAATCATTTTATATTTCAGTATATATATCTTAATCTTCATGCTGCGTGATGGGTTAGCGAGAATGAAGTTAGTCAACTCCTGGAGTATGTACTTGAATTAAGGTCATGTCTCTGGGATTGATACGGTAATTCTCAATAGGCTGAGTTTCTAGGAGCCAGAAATTTCCGCATAAGAGCAACTGACGTACGCAATTGACCCCAATAAACTGCTCTTTTTCCAAATTACCTTGTAATTTACGTTCAGTTATACTAAGGGCCAGTTAAATTATCTCTTTGATTGTTAAATATTAAAATAAGAAAAACGTGACTGACACAGGTGTATTATCTTCTTTTTTTAATTTTATCTTCACGATACGTCCCGCCGTAAGCAGGTGAGAGAAGGGGAAGTATCAAGTGAGAAAGTTCACTGAGTAGAGAAGGTTTTACACGTAAGTGGTGCTTTTGGATTGAATCCCTCCAACACCGCATGGAGAGAAACCCGGCATCGGAATAAACCTACCCTCGACGAAAGATTCCAATACTACCACGACTTAATGCCTAGACAAAGCACTGCAGTAGAAGCTGATTTAGGTAAATCTCCCCCATTGCCGGGATTGGAAACCCGTTCCTCTGGGTGAGACGCCATTATTCTAACCACTACCTCAACCGAACCCTAAGATAGAAAGAGGGAATGGGTGATACTGAAGAAGATACTATCTTTATCACCCATAGTAGTCTTGAAGATAATTTTGAAGAAGGACATAGAGAGAGATTACCACTGCTATATATTGAGATAATTTTGAAAAAGCCCCACCACGCTGAGTAAATCATGTGATATGAGGTGGGGCAAAGGCAGGAAAAGGAATATAAATGCAATAAAATTCATGAGCTCGCAGAAAATAACTTCTCTTCGGGTGCTGACGTCTATTTTTCGATCGAAAAAGAACGAGATGCTGACGCCTGAGTCATACACAATCAGAGATAAAGGCATCGCAGGGTAATCCGTGCAGGGGGTTCATGACTTATTCAAGGTATTCTCTCCGTCTCTGTTTCATTTCCCTTTCTTGCTATGATGAAGATGAAGCTAAGAGATAGAGAGATTACACATATGAGACACACTCAGTTTTGTACTAGACTTAGGTTTTACGGTTAAAGAGAGAACGGAGAACAAAAGGATTAAGGGAAAATCAAATTTTCCCTTATTTAAAATTGGATGAGCATACTTCTTACCTTACCAGCCTTAAGACTCAAAACAGACCTATGCATTATGTTGGATCAAAAAAATTAAATTTTTCGAGTACTGAATAGTAATAGGCCTCAAAAGTTGCGAATTTGCGTGTTTAAAAACAGAAAAATATTGATAAATAATCAGATGCTGGATCATCAGTTCGCGCAAACACCAAATGTTACTGTTACCCTTAAAATATACGGGTTACCTTTTCTGGCTTTTAATACCAAATACCACTCACCCCATCTGGAGTCCTCGCATCATGGATAAAATTTTGGAAATTATGTGAACATTTTGGATTTTTATCTTTTTACAAATAAACACGGCATTTCACTACACCTAACAAATGAGACAACCATTGTGTGTTATTTATGTTTGCAATCCTAAAACACAATTTAGGTTTCCTATTACAGCTATTTTTTCTGTTCTGTGATCTACAACAGAATGCTAATAAACTGGAAGCAATTCGCTGAGAGGGCACGGTATCAAACAAACACAGGATGAAATAATGGTGTTATCGCAACATAGAGGTTAGAACTTAACACCCAATGCAGTGGTTCAACTGCTTACTTCCTTGAGAGACTCGGGGGTCTATTTGAATACATTGTCGGAGAGACACAGGGACCAGCAACATTCTCTGAGAATTGTGGCAAACAACTGCTTGATTTTGAAAAATTACACGTTATAAATTCCGAAGAAATTGAATCGGATTAGATCACAGGAAATAAAACATTTTGTAAAGACAACCAGTACCTACTGGATACCAGAGTATACTCTGGTTTCTGGATATTACTATAGAACATGGAACTCTCAGTAGATACAATCCCGATGATTGTTATGTGCAAACCGAGTCTTGTGGTTGTTCATTTACCACACAAGTCTGAAAAACGAACTCAAGATACTTGTAAACTACACAATGAAGCCACATCCTCCTCTCTGGATTGACATCAAGAGATATTAGTGAATGAAATCTTGCTCTATTTATATAAATTTTGTTTGGCTTGATACAAATCGCTGAAATCTAGATTGGCTGTTTTTATGGCAAGTTTCACCCATGTTTCTGATTGCACAAACTCGATAAGGGGTAAAATTGCTGTCTTAAAATAATCCTTTGTTTGAGAGAAACGCGTTCTTATGTACTCTAAAGAACATGCTGTTGGAGATGATAGTAGATAAGAGACAACAGATTTGATGGGTTAGATTTATAGGAGGGTACTAAAGATAAGAATTAAAATCTGAAGGAGACGTGCTTATATACCTAGATACTTTTAAGACTCCCTCTTTAAATTTTGCATTCACGGACTACAGTGAGCTGATAGGACAAAATGTATGATATCGCCCACTAAAATGACGGAAAGCTTGAAATAGAGACTATTTCGTCAATTCAGTTGATTCAGCTTGATTTCTTAAATTTTTCTCGCCCAAGGTTTTGAAAGATGCAACGAACTTGTCACATAGTTTCCGTCAAAGTGTGAGAGCAAGAAAACAGAGATGCTACAGTAGAAAACCTTTGCCCTCAAAATCCATGATGACGAAATTAGATAAAAATCTTGAATTTAAGACAATCCTCTTGAAAAGAAACCAATATAATTTAACGAACCCTAATATTTGGGTAATGTGTGGGTAGACCTCGAATTGCAGCCAGCTCATAGTGAGTTTTGGGTCATGTCATGAAAAATGTTACGTCGCAAAATGACCATGCCGTCGACGCACCCTACAAACTAATACTACCAATGAAAAATGTGAAATGGGCGAAGAGCTACAAATGCTACAAGTTATTCCTATTCCTAGCATAGTATGTACAAAATAATTTAAGTGAACGAATAGTCAACGAAGATTGCCTTTTACAATTTAGAATACCACAATGAGTCTCTTTGTAAAAACATGAAAAAACAAAATTTTCACAAAATTTCCATAATTGTATCCCTAATTTGTTAAATCAAAATAAGGGGCATGGTTTTAAAATATAATTTTGCTTTAAGTAGGCAGCTCACGAGAACTACTATTAAAATCCAAAAAGCATTATCTGTATATCTTTAGGATTACCTACAGTGAAATTTTGTGTTTTTGTCATTTTTTCCTAATACCCATTAGGCCGAATTGGAAATCTGGCATAAGATTTTTTTAAATATTTTTTTCCGCTGATAAGCATGTAAGTACGCAAATTTTGAGCCCACCTAGAATTCGATACTCTAAAAATCGATTTTTTCGACCCATCCTACCATGAATTACATTCGAACTATATTCGAAAATTAAATCGAATACATATACATGTTGGGAACGTGGCTGACTCAAATTAATACAGTATATTATAAATTGCATGATTAAGCTCGTAGGTCGACTAACATAAACTTAAACTTAAAAATGGGTAAAAAATGTTCGGTGAGTTTAAAATCAATGATTGCCGAGTTTATTCAGTGGAATTTGTGCATGAGGCCACAAGTATACACTTCGTTATATATGCATTATTGCGCAAAATGAGAATCAGCAGGTTCTCAGAGATTTGAAATGGAATATGATAGGCAAACGGAGACTAGTAAAGATATCCAATTCAATCTAATGGAGTGAAGGTTTGCAAAGGGTAGCCAATTCATAGTTTGTCCAGCCGTGCCCGCGAAGCGATGCACCCACGCTTGTTCAACTTCATGGACGAAACATTGAATCACACAGTGGCTAGCGATGATATTCTAGGGCGCTCCATTCTTGACCCTAACCTTGCTCTCCTTAGCTCTGCCAGAGACGTTTACATAGCGACAAATGGGGAACACGGAGGGGATCGTTCAATGCTCTCCACGTCCTCAGAAGAATGTTTCTTCGGCTCCAGTTTCCGCCCTCAGACCCCCCAACTCCCCTTATCTCCCAGCATGACAAAAGGGTCCCTGTGCCACTTGGCCGTAATCGTAGGGCCCTTCGAAGGGAAGAGGGCGATTGATTACCGTCGGCTCCCCATCGCATAAATGGGGGGTCATCGAAGCGTAACGGCACAGCACTCACAATAAGAGGTCCCAGGGATCGGGACCTTTTACAATAAAACGCAAGCTTTATACCAGACCTCGCGCTCTGGCTCCCGGGTTTAGTCCTAATGAGGATATTGCGTGGCCAAATTGGATGGACCACCGACATTTTCATTACGACCTCCCACAAAAGGCAATGTAGCGGAAAAATAATACGATATTACCCGAATTTATCAGAATTTCGCCAAAAAATTGACGTTCGATATCTTTCACGAGGGAAATGGCAGATATTTTGGTAGGTGCCACTGCATTTTGAGTACTGATGTGGGCAGTAGAATTTTCGTCTCCAGGAAGAACATGCCCGGTGGTTCATGATTGCACGGCGCTGCTTGTATACCAGAAAAAAATAACAAGAATCTTCATCTAAACTTTCTGTTGCAATCAAACTTCTGATAACAAAGATATTCCTCACCCCAAAGCACAAAAAAAATCAGCATTTAGTTAAGGGCAACAAATGTCCATTCAAAAAGGATATATCCTCTTGATTGTCCCTCAATAAATTAAATCAGAATATTTGTTTAAAAAACCGGCATCAAGGGTGGAATATTTTCAATGGCACGAGTTAGGGTGGATAGTTTAATTAAGGTTAGGGAATTTTAGAGCTACGGTTAAAGCTCCTACAGCCGCATTATTCCTAAGAAAACTCTTTTCGGCCAAATCCCTCCCTAAAAGGTTTCAGCATCATTGTCACGAGAAATTCTTGAAATAGCCCAATTTGATTTTAATCACGGTACCTAATACCGCACACAATATTCCGTGACTGAATTCTGCGCCAAAAGATGGATGCCAATTATTTCTAATTTCTTTACCTCAAAAGGAATCTGCCATTACTGAAACCCTCAAGATAAAAGGAGGAAGCAAGTGTCACTTACAAAATAAGTTCACCTAAACTCTGGGAATCCCACCGAGGCATATTAATTTACTTCTTATATAAAAGACGTTTTAGACGAGATAAAAGATGAAAAAATGTTTGTTGAGTGAAGGAAGAGATCTCCTACGTCATAGCTTGGGAAATTCATAGATATGCTAGGTAGAAGGCTTTCGCGTCACGAGGGTCTTAAGCCGTCAACATCAGTTTTACGTTTTGAGGCTTATGACTTACTGAGTGCATATCGCGTGAACGGGACTCACATTAGACTACGAAGATGTGTTATTAATCCTATCCACTCTCAATAACCGGGAAGAACTACACAGCCGCCGAAGCTTTCCTGTACATTGTAGGCTATATAATCAGAAAAGAATCGACTACATTTTCGGATATTAATTACGTAGTTCCTCCTTCTATTCAAATCCAGATCTTGGCCTTTTATCTCTTTATCTACCTACTGTCGTATGAAAAAGTGATACAAGGTGGAATCTGACCTTTGCCGGGAAGTTTTTTCACTTTATTTTTGGAAATATCCAGAAAATCGACTTAGGATCCAATACTTCATACCTGCTGGAGTTTCAGTTTTCTTGGAACCGAAATTGCGTCGCTTATTGATCGATGGGGGGGTTTCTCAATATTACAAGCACTATTATCATAAATCTTACGCTTGGCTAGGTGCAACTCTCGACTCTTCAATCAGGCAACACTTCACATTTCAAAGTTTTTTTTTCTTTTACAACCTTTTCTACATGCTCCATGTATGCCATACGAGGCCTTTCTTTGCCATTCCTCGTCTTCGTCCCTGCTTGAGATCGCTTAAAATAATTTGACGGATACTTCAACAACGCGTAGACTGGGCAACCCAATGTTCAAGGGTTTGTTTCCCGTTTTGGGCAAAGAAGTTCTGTTTGTCTAAGTATTAAGACAAGCATTAAGTTAGGTTAGATTGTGCGATAAATCGTGAGCAGTGGGAGGACATGAAACGCGTTTTCTAAAAATTATTTCCATAAATGTGTAATTTTCCCTAAACTTATGAGCCTGCAGGCTCAACGATGGCCGATATTTTTATGCTTCCGTGCACCGTGGCTCTAAAGCTTCTCTTGGAAGGGTCAAGCCGAACGTTCAATGAGGTAGTTTTGGCCGTTTCACTGAACGACCTCTCAGGGACTGCTCTGGTCATGAGGTATGGCAATCAAGGAATGCATTCTAATTTTTTTACGAATAATAATGCTACCTTCAATTGCAGAATTTGGGCGATAATTTACAATTTTATCAAAATATGACGTATCAATTTACAATGATACTCGCAGTAAATATTTCGACTTCAACAAGCAATGAATATAAACATACAAAGATTATGTTCACCATGGTCTTACACTTTACTGGAAATTATATTCTAAATAATATGCATTTATTCACAGAGATAGCTAGAATAAAATAAAATTATTAATAATTGACTCCTTATAGGAGCAGAAAGAATGTGAATAAAATTATGGTTTTTACTCGAATGTAATTATCACAGTAATAAGTTCTACAGATTTTTAGGCCTGTCCTGTATAAAATCACAGTGGTGACTTAAAAAAATGACATCATTTCATCTCTAAGTATTTGGTACCGTATAATATGAGATGTAACTCTTAGTATGCAAAGGAACTGTTCTCCAAAGATAAGATAATCAGAGTAGTTCTAATTCGAGACCACGTATAGCAAGAATTAATATGGATTGATACGCAAGAAGTTTTCAAAATGAGCATTATCCATTCTTATTCCTAGTAAAGTAGCCTTTTGATTGTGAACTAGCTTTAATTAACTACGTGAAAATCAGGTTTCCAAACTGACTTACGGCAAGATTAATTGCCAAATGGAATGACATGGACATTCCCAGTTTTGATTTTTCACCTGGACGATTCATGTAGTGAGTGGCATCGGAAGTATTGAAATGAGATGTTTGAGGCAAATTACCAGCGTCAAAATACTTTCATATCCCAACACTCGTCCTCGATTTTCCATTGACATATTTTTACCTATTTGTGCGATAAGTGGAGAGCACTTCGAGTTCATCAGTATGTTTTTGACGAACATAGTGTAGATAGGACGTTAAACTGACGATCCCTACTAGTAGGTGACTTTCTCTAAGAGAAATCTAAATCGCCCGCGCCGGTTTCCTCTCAACCCTCCCTCCATTAAGGTAATACACATATCCAATCAACCACCTCCCCTAAATGGAGGAAAAATACTCAACAGTCCCTCCCCTTAGTAACTATATTGGAACTTAGGTACGATCCAATTAGCGCTTGTGAAAAGATAAGGAGGAACAAACATAAGTGAAGATCATTGCGACATTGCGAAATACTAGGATGCCGTCTCGTCAGAATCATTCAACTTATTTGGAAGAAAGGATAAGAGAGGCCTAGGAGGAGCTGATTGGTAGTACATATCTGGATGAGAATTCGATAATACCTGAGCTGAAAAAATGCCAGTTTTTTTAAAATAAAAAAGTGATATTAAGTCAGTTGGCTAGGATATCATAGCCATTGTACGACGTATTCAGGTTATAAAACAATTGATATTAGATAAAGATTTATCAAAAAATTAAAAAGGAAAATGAACAGGATACACCAAGAAGAAGTCTGAGGTGGAAAGAATTCAAGAGCACAATAAGAAAGGGAAATCAATTCAATATTACAGGGAAAGAGACGCTAAGAAATGAGACAAGGCAAAAGCAAGGAGTGGCAGTTATGATCCTGTATATGCATCTTTCCAAAGTTGGGCATAATATATAGGCATTTGAAGGGGATAGCATATGCAAAAGTGACGTTTGTCATTAGCTGAAAATGGGACCCGCAATTTTGAGCAAATACGTCAGGTTTAATGATGAGTTTGGCATGAAGGGGGGCGTCACATGATTCTGAGACGTAGAGGAGGTAGGGTTATTCAGTTGATTGACTGAGTAGAAACATTGAGATTCAATTGATTAAAGATGAGGAATGCATTGAAAAAGGTTATGAAAACCGATATATTAAACTTAATGAAAAGAGGTATAAAGTATTGTTAGTTGGATAAATAAATATTCAAGGGAATGGGAAGTATAAGAAGGCTATACATGTTTACAGAAACTTTCTCTCAAGTAAGTGCAATTTACAGCTAATGCCGCAACTAATAATCAAAGATAACAAAGATTATCCTTTATATGTATCAGAAAAATGAGGCAATAGGATCAAGAAAAGGCAGCACTACATTTTGAATTGCCTGAAGCTAGGTATTCATTCTTTTTCCAGTTTGAAAAACTGCTTATGATTCTCTGACTACAATTGCTAATGTTCAGCAACCCTTGAATCCATTTCAGTTACGCTAAAGAATACACCTCGAAAGGATTCCTTCCCTGGCACTAGCAGGCTTAATCAGCAAGCACAAACAGACACAAATTACACCTACACCGAGCTTAAGACATCCCCGAGAATAGACTATCCCCTCACAACGAAACTCATTTTATTTCCCAATAAACATTTTTCGTCGGAGCCGCCTGCTTGGCGCTGCGCTCGCGCTGCCTCTGACAGTTGAAGTATTAATCGCGGCGCTCCCCCACATTTTTTCACTCGCCCATTGTCATCGGGATTTGGGCGAAGGGAACGAGTGGAGGGAACCAAGGAATAAAATAGCACTCCAAAAATCTCTTCACAATACACGTTTCAGTGGGCCGCGCGCGGCTTGGAAGACTTGTTCTGCAGTTCTGACTTCCAAGGACGACGAACAATCACACACACTCATCTCACCCCCGCCTCCAAATTCCCCCTCGGGGACTCTCCGCCCACCCACCACCCCATTCACCACTCCCTCCCCTTCCTTAGAGTCTTCCTCCTCCTTAGAGACATCCCCTCGTGCCGACACCGCAGGCCTCGCCTCCGAAAAAATTCTTCATCCTACCTCCCGGTCTCCCTTCTGCTTCCTTACAAGCCTTCGCCTCGGGGTTCTCGGGCTCGTCTACTCCTGCAACCCTCCCAACCCCATCTCCTCCGCCCAGCTTCCTTAGTTCCGCAGCCCCTCACCCTCGGCTTCCTCCGGCTTCACTCTTACTTACTTCGGGGCCTTCCTTCTTTCCATATCTGCCTATCCCTTCTCCAGCTCCCCGCTTCTCCCTTCTCCTCCCGTCGGTCCCTCCTCCTCACCTGAGAATGTGACGAGCTTCTCCGTCCGCGTCTTTCCCTTGCCTCCTCCTTCGACCACCTCCGGGGCCTGCACCCGAAGCAATCCCCTCGAGGATATATCACTGCTACGCCTACCTGCGTCCCCCCCCTCCCCCCCCCCCCCCACCAACTCCCCTGTCTTTTATCCGACATTCGTCGCGGATCTTGCCTCCACCTCCATTATACACCCACTCTAGCGAACACTCACACACACAATTCCTCATGCACACTATTGCCTGATATCTCCACTTCTGCACCTCCTGTCTTGCTCTTCACCCCGTACAACATCCCCCTCTCCCTCTCTATTTGCTCATCCGCCTTAAGAATGGATATCAATCTCCGTGAAATCTCAGATTATTATCTCCGTGGATCACACTTTCCTGCATAATAGAGATCAGAATGTCTTTTGGAGCAAATGATATCATTAGTTTATACCTTGCCAACAATACATTTTATCATTAATTATTGGTCAAATTGGATCAAGATGCAAAAGATGAGAGAAAGTTTGGGAATTTGAAATAAGTATATTGCTCAGGAATACGCAGATATTGCACGTTTTTGTGATTTTTACAGCCACCAAGTATGAATAGCTGTATGAAATTGACGAATCACGTTTGTACGCTGTAAAATTAACAAATTAACTTATAGAAATGAGAGTATAATGAAAGCTATTCCTAGATTCGGGAGTTATAGGGGAGTAATTGATACATTCACAGCCGTTTGAGATAACGCCAGGTCCATATCTTCTTCAAATGAAGCATCTGGCGTCAATAATTCATGAAGATTGGTAATTTTCCACAAAAAATTCTTTAAACCGACCGGTTTCAATGTAAAATATCATCATCAGGTCAAAGTCTTTTTACATTGGATCCGGTCGTTTAAAAGAATTTTTGGTGGAAAATTGCCAGTCTTCTTTAATTATGTAATTCCACCGCATCACGCCTGAAACGATTCTCTTAAATCTGGAGTCATAATTATATGGGAAGGGAGAGTGATACACTCATTCGACGTTTCTTAGACAGTACTTCATTTCATCTTCAGATCGATATTATGTATCAAACACTAGAATGCAAATATTCCACATAAAAAAATCATCCACATAAGGGTAAGGGTTTAACCCTGGTACCTTATTAATGGGCCCAATCCATTACATGGTTAATCAACCGGTAAATACCTAGTATAGAGGACCAAGAAGATACGGAATCGAAGGACCAAGGTACGAGTGTTCCTGTCTAGATGGACATTTTCTCTCAATGGAGTTTACACACCAGTTTGCATTTTTCAGGTAAAACCTTTAAAATTTATTGCAGAATAATTACGGCTCCTTAAATGCGCCATGAATACGGTGTTTATTGATAACTTTGCTGGTGTGTGCGCAAATACAACTTACAACTTAGATGATGTGACCATTTGTCAACAGTCAATTCCATAGTAATTTACAGAGATATATCTAACACATTAATTGACTTAGTTGCTGAAGACATTGGGACATGAATATTTTATGTTCAACATCTGGTATTTTCGGGTATTTTTTCCTGAAAGGACTTCTACAGTGGTGTGCAACAGCTTCAACACCTTAAAGGTTCATAGTATTCTGTTTATCAACTTCTATTCCCGTATGATGCGCCATATAAAAGGTCGACCAAAAGGTGGCAGGGATTACTGACCACATTAAAGGATCAATACGACAAATAGTTGAATAATTTATGGCAGGTGAAAACAAATGGGATGAGTTGCCCTAGAAGTGAGACTGTACAAGTAATTGCTGTAAGTGGGCATGAATTATTGCAGGTGGTACAATTATCTCCTCTGGGTATTTCTCTGAACGTAGTCAGGAGAACATACTGTAAATATTTTGGCGAGACTGCGCTGGCGCATTTAAAGAGTGAATTCCTGAAGGAATACTATTAAAAGTTAATTTACTAAGAGGTATTTTGTGGCGTGACTTAGAATATAAGCCTTATGCAAAGCGTATGTGTCTAATGGGGTGGATTTTGAGAAAAAAATACCTCATTTTCACGAGGTGAAGAGAAAATAAATTTATAGGGCACAATGGGGAGGAATAGATTTTTGTGGCGAATGTAGTGATATGATATGATAATGATATGATAATATTTATTACTCCAGCAAGTTATAAATAATAGAAAAAATAATACAATAAGAATTTTGGAGCTTTGAATGTGAATGAGATGGATTGCATGCAAAAGGGAAGTCGACGGATTCAATGTAACTGGTCATCAGCTTCATAAGGTTAACTGAAGCTTGAGATAAAATTGGCGCTAACAATAATATTTTAGAATACTGCTGAGAACAGAAATTCCATGCCAAAACATTAAGAACACCTACAGGCAAATCAAAGGAGTGTTGGTATCATTGATAGAAAAAATAAAACACAAAAAGGAGACCCGAGAATATTCTGAAACTATCATTGTTCAGACTAGTTGCCTACATGTGGAATCATCATAGTCCTATGCTGTACAGAGAATTATGAGCAGGAAAAATTGTAAGAAAACCATGGTGAACACATTTAGAGAGTGTGAAAAGGTGTAAATGAAAATAATTTAGTTACCATGAAAGGTTTAGCTGTAAGACGGTTGTAATGGAGAATTGACTCAACCCATTCTTAGGATTGAAGTCCAGTGATAATGAGAAACTTTAGCCGAAATCCTTGACTCATATGACGAATGAAGCTAATAGATACAAAATATGGCACAAAAATATTTAAGCGTGGGAAAATCATACGAAGATGTCTTTAGGGGAAAACTACTGATCAAGTCTCAGAGACCATCAAAATAACAAAAAAAATACAGAGATTATAATTTCTCCAATAGCAATGATAATATTACCGTAACTTCAAAAAAAAGGAAAACAAGATTTTAATCGGATACAAGGAAACAAAGAGGAATTGAAAAATAACACTGTGCAAAAGGCGATAATCATGGGAAGTAGGATGAAGGAATGGACAGAAATGGGTTAGTTATGAGGATTGGCAGTGCCAGAAAAGTATGGTAAGCTGAAAATTTGTATAGTTCACGAAATTCCAATAAAAAGGTGCTATTATACATAATTGTGAAGAGTCAAAATGTTTCATATGGAACCGCTGAGCATCACAGCTAATAACCGTCAGCGTAGGTGAAGACTCAAGAACACTGGGCTCGACGTGCTATTGAAAAGGATATATGTATTTCCATTCTCACCACGCCCTATGATTAAGAGGTTTCCCCTCTCGGCACTAATATTCACTTCACCCTGTCACTGTCAACACCAAAATTCCCTTCATCAACGGCAATTGTTATATTAACCGTGAGTAACGCGACCTTTCTTTATTGCCCTAAGTTTCGAGGAAACTAATTTCATTTCAGTTGCCCCAGAAATTGAACGCGTACGTATATTCCTCTCCGTCATTTCTTTTATTTGCCTCCGTCGTTCCACATAGGCGGGAAAGTAATCTTCCCGTTGAGCAACAACGCCCATAGGGATTCATCTCCGCACTGGGAGGCACGGGAAGAGAAACTCGGTTAATCATTGCGGGGAATAGGAAGGTTCACCTTTCCGAGTCTACTTTTTTGCAGAAATATCTCAACTCTGGGCCCACAGTCATCACTCAACGTTGCGCTAGATGGAGCTCTGTGTTCTCCTACTTAACACATAAACGGGAAATTTAATTTCACTCTGTCGCTCAATTTTCGATGAAACCTTCGTCCTTCGTCATGGAGTGAAGCTATGATCCTCATGAAACGTCTCTAGGCTAGATAACGCCACTGCTTTTTTGTGCTGATATGCTTCGAATTGTATGTTATAAGGTGAATCAGCGTTCATTGGCGCCTGCGTTGATATAACACTAGGGTATAATGATTAATAATAATTTTTTATTATATCTTACGCTTACTTAACTTAAGATTCAACATTCCATAATGCAAATACGTTATAGTATGACTTTTAATAATTGCTTCCGGCAATCTCAATAAATACCTAATGAAGTTGATTGGAAATAGAAGGTTGGGTGCTTTGCAAATTAAAATAAAGCCCTTATGTCTTCCTGCTTACTTGATTGTGAGTAATTCCATACATTTTAAGAAATGAAAGTTCTGTTTCCTATAGGAAACTGAGTTTCATATATAGTTTAATTAAGGAAGTTAAAAATGAGTTGAAAACTACGGAAAGGAATCTTGGGGAGTCAATAGAGAAATTATAGGTATTAAATGCTTGAAGAAAGTTTTAAAATCATTGAGGCTCAAAATAAAATACTGGATGCGTGCCACGAACAAATAACTTCGCTTAAGAGTGAACATTGCACGTTAAAGAAGCAGTGCTCTGAGATCATTAATCGTTCTAATGACGTAGAACGTCTTCCACAAAATAGTGTGGAAATCCATGGTGTCCCCTTTCGTCAAAACGAAAACCTTCCTTCATTGCTGTGTAAAATTGATGGGGAATTGGGAGTGGATAAAAGTGGAAGTTGCATTGACAACTGTTATCGCTCGAAACCTAAGTCTGATGGAGCCACTGGAGGAATTCACGCGAGGTTTATCAGACAAATCACCAAGGAAGCCCTCCTAGCGAAGCGACGAGTGAAGCGGAACTTCGCAACACGTCATTTGAACCTGGACCCTCCCCCGGCGACCAATGAGAACATCTATTTCAACGAGGCCCTTTGTCAAGGATGCTGGAAGGTACTCAATGCTGCCCGCGAGGTAAAGAAAACAAAGAACTACGCTTATCTATGGATTCGCGGGGGCAAAATATTTATGAGAAAAGCAGAAAAAGAACCTGTATATGTTTTAAATTGTATGGATGATTTGAGAAAGCTGTAACTATACTTCATCTAAATACTGTTTAAAATGAAGACAAATTCACAGTCCTTGTTGTTACTGCATCAAAATATTCGCAGCTTACGCAGCAACTTTGAAATTTTTCTACTTAATTTGAATCCGTGGATACCTAGCTAAAGAACTGAATACCTTTTTGACTCCGTTACTAACACGTATCTTTAATTTGAGCATTTCTACTGGCGAGTTTCCTTTGGATTTGAAGAAATCTGTAGTCATTCCCGTCTTTAAAAAAGGTATCAGAAAAAATATGGAGAATTATAGACCTATCTACTTGCTCCCAGTGTTTTCCAAAATTCTAGAAAAATTGGTTAAAAAAAGGTTGCTAAAATTCTTGGACTAAATTAGCTTCTTTAGCAGTAGACAATTTGGGCTTAGAAGTGGAATGAGTGCTGAAGATGCAATAATACCTGTAAGCCATGTGCAGAGTGTTTATAGTGTTGTTAATCTCAACAAGCGCACAGCGAGTTTGTTTGCAGACATTAAAAAGGCGTTTGATTCATTTGAACCGAAATATTTTGTTTAAAAAACTATATACGTTCGGAATTCGGGGAAAACCCTGGGTTTGTTTTAGAATTATTTAAATGCACGCAGTCAATGTGTACGTGTGAAAAATTAATGTAGCGAGTTTAAAATTATAAAACAGGTGTCCCGCAAAGTTCTGTGCTTGGTCCTATACTATTTTTACTTTACATTAAATGATTTATGTAATTATAAATTTAATGAATATCTAACTGCATTTGCTGATGACATAGCCTTAAGCTATGATGATACTTCATGGAATAATGTAAAAATAAAATTAGATGAAGAATTAAGATTGTTAAGTAAGTGGTTTGTTTACAATAGGTTATGTTTGAGTGAGAAAAAAATATTTAACATATGATTAATGTAATAGTTTATGTACATATATAAGTTAAATAGGGAATTAGTATATCACATTGCAGATTGTACTGATGCTAACTGTAAAAATTGTGTTGTTATTGAACGTGTAAAACACTTCAAGTACCTTGGGGTTCATTTGGACTATCGCTAAAGTGGGATGACCAAAAATACGGTGTAGCTTCGGTTCTGAGACAATGACTGATAACTTTATATTACTTACGTAATAAATGTTCAATACACTTTCTAAGATATATTTTGCACTTGGGAACTCAATATTAAGCTATGGAATCGTTTTTTGGGGAAGTGCATATAAATGCGCGATCAAACCTACTGTGATCCTCCAGAAAATAATAATAAGAACAATTACTTTTAAAAATCGATTTTATCACTCTCTTTCACTTTTTTGCGACCTTAATATTCTGCCTTTACGCTATTTATTTGTGTATAAAGTTTAAAAAAAAATTTAGATGCGGAGTGGTAATTTTCTTGGCATATTGGCAAGACAATACAAGTGGAATTTGCGTATTCAATCTAATGTTTTGCCCCCGAGGCCATATATTACAACATTTCAAAGAAGTTTGGTTTTTTTAGGACCAAAGAAATTTAATCTACTACTACAGCAAGTAAAAATGGAAAAAAGGATATATTTTTTTAAGACAAGTCAAAACATTGCTCCTTAAGTTGGATTATATTGAAATAATTTTCAATAGTTCCCATGAAATTGATTTTTTTGCCAAAAATAATGTAAATAGTGATTTTGTTAATATAGCACTGATTGCAACTTGTACACATATTCTTTGTTCTTTTCAATTTTTTGCACGGTAATTTTGGTTACCCCCGCACAGGTCTTTGGGGTAACCTAAAAAACATCCTTAAATTGTATAATATGTGGTGTAAAAAAGGGTGATATGAAAAAACAAAACTCTAAAAAAAGGAAGTAATAAATTATAAATTAAAAACGTTATTATAATTGACATGTAATAGGAAATAAATGTAAAAATACTTTCATTGAAGTTTTACCCACATTTCTGAGTTTCAGCATTAGTAAAATAAGACGATCATGAACTCTAAAATAGGCTCATCCTTACCAGAGTTCCTGAGAGAGAATCATCACCAAATATAATTTAGGCATGCATTTGAAATGACGCTATCGAAATATGAGAGGGGTGTTGTATGATCTTGAACTCCTTTAAAGGCGTATGATGAAATCAACTGCATCGCAACGGTTCGCTATTTTTGTATGCGGCGATTGGGAGCAGTGTAGTGAGTCTAACTTTCTCCTTCGCGGTTGCACCCATTAACTCATTTATCTCAGCGCTCCTGCGAATGGAGGTACTCTTCGTAGACTGTTTACGAGACAGGAAAGAAATCGAACGCGGATCCAATCTAGGGAAGTCTCCGAGAATCGCAAGAAAAAACTGCAGGCCCGGAGCCGCACTCGCTGTATCAAGTTTTCGTGACGCCGTACAAAAATAAAGAACGCATAAAAAATGGATGTGGTGGAATCCGCACGCGAATGAAGGCAGTTGATATAAAATGTAACCCCGAGTGCGCGCGTGACCGAGAACTCAAAAGGAAGCCAAGAAAATTCTGAAAGTCAGGGGTTCATTTAATTCAAGGTCGCCTCGACCGCATTAAATATGTATCAAACACAGTTTCTGAATAGAGATTAGAAGATATTTAAGCAATACTGTAAAGTGGAAAAATAATTTTTTTGCTTTTTTACGCATACCACCATCCACATCTTATCGCATGCAGCAACATTTTTTGTCGGATTATCAACCTTGTTCGACGGCAGCATTAATTAGGCTGAAATATTACCTAAGAGGGACCGATAAGGTTTTACAACATTTTCATGCATATTTTGTCAATGCAAACTTTATTTATGGACGTGGTTTTGCGATAGCATCTATAGCACAGTTATGCCATGATAACATTTTAATTTTAATATAATCAATTTGTTAAGCCAGGAAACATTTTATGTACCTTTGGATTAATTGAATTTATGTGATCACCGTTAAGATTCAATTCTCCACCTCTTTACGCTAGAATAATTTTTCAATCATCATATTCATCTTTGGAAAAAGAGGTCTGTTGAAATAATGCGACCAATGTTTACTTTCTTTCTATGGCCTGTTTCCGCTAGAATAGTCATCCGGCCAACCTCTTAATAAAACACTGCTGTTATATCCATGTCATGGATGGTACTAGCATATGCCAACTATAACTCTATAATCTGGTTTATAATTTCAGGTAAGTAAACTTTGTCCAAATATTTATCACACGAGTAAAGAAGAACTCAAATATTTGGCGAGAAGAATGAATTTTTCATCTATCACCATCCATTGCCATCAAATTCAATTCAATCAAAAGTATTAAAACTTTCTTTTTATATTGTATACAACGCTATTGAACTTAAACCATTTCCTAAATGTTGCAGAACAACGTAACACAAACCTTAAACCTGAAGCCCAAAACACAGAGGGAAACCGTAAACTGACAGAGATGCCAGATCGATACCTCCTGGTCTAACAACCAAGGGTAGGGTAAAATCCCTTCTCTCAAGGCTTATGCTAAAGATAGTTGGAGGGATATCAAACAAAAAATTTGGAGATTTCGAAAAAAATCCAATCGATAACCGAAATATTGATATCTAAAACACATCCACAATGGATTAATACTTATCATCAAAAGTTAACCAACGCGATAGACAAATTACGAACTCTGATCACATGTAAATGTTTTACAGGTTAGATAGCCCACGATTAAGTCACTTCAAATGGGTATACCCTTATAACATTGCCATAAGCTGTATGTACTACTACATCGTCACAAGGTAAAGTAAAGTAAAGAGAAATGTCGATTTCGTGCACCTGGAACTTAATAGTTACCTTATTTTTCTTAACTTATTTTTCGGAATAAAGAAGAAAAAAAATCTACTTTTTACTGCCCATGGATTCGATTTTATTATCGACGCGTTTCAACGCCTCGGCATCATCCTCAGAATAAACTTATCCTGCACAAGGATACAAAGCTCAAGGCTGACTTTCTTCTTTTTTCAGGTATGCTGTACCACTACATCTCGCCTGATACTTTTGAATTTATTTTCCGGAGTCCCAATATAAAAGATGTAGTGGAACTATTAAAAACATTTAAGTAATACCAAAGAGTGATGCTACCTGTACTTTATTACACTACATACCTTCATTTTACCTTTAATACATCTCTTAGCTCGCAAAAATTTTAGCAATAGACAATTGATGCCTCTATTAATCTAAAATAAACATATGATCTCACATTATCATTATTGAAATTCTGCTATGACCCTAGATTTAACGGACTACGCATTTTCTTTGGAATCTCAAATATTTTATCTCTCCCCGAACCATTTTTTCCCACATAATTTCCCACAAAAGCTCAGATAGCTTTAAAGTTAAAATATCTTTACGTTTAGAATCTGGAGTATGGGAAGTTCATCCACCCAAGAACAAAAATATGTGCTGTATTTCTAAATGATCTGAGAGGAAGCTTCTCGTTGGCTTGTGTGGAAATTGCACTTCCACGCAATCCAGAACGCTCTGCACACGTTCTACAAATCCCTTTGTATCTGCGTCCCAATATAAACTCCTATTTACGATCGTTGCATGACACGAGGAGCATAACGTGTCAATAAGAACTCTATGCTACGAATGGGAGCGAATGGCACTAATAACTCCCCATACCCAAGTGATAGCGGCTAATTAGAAAAATATAAAGAGGCTCTCGACTAGCAAACAAGCATGCAACCATCTGACCCTACTACTAACCAGGGAATATAAAACATAAGAGTTATGCTGATTACACTCACCATGCTCGGTGCAATCTCGTGGCGTTCACTTGATTACTGATTGGTACGTTGAACTTTTCTTCACTCTCCAGAATGCACGAGTTGCGAGTTACATCTTTCCACTCCCAATGCTGAAACTCCTGTAGTGGCGAAAAGGAAACAAATATCATTCAAATTATCACCAAGACGTAGCATTTTTAAAATCAAGCCAATTAAAACAAGATATCACCAAGTGTACGAAACCAAGGTCGTAATAATAAACATTTAGAGTGGACCATTACAAAGTGTAATATTTTTTTATTCTCAATTTCATCATGGAGGGGTTCCACATAGTAAGGCCTGAAGTCATTGCCAACACACTCAACGCGGATGCCTTGAATTCAAGGCATGCCTCGTTACCCTGGGAGGTTGATGCCTTGATGTCAAGGCATGGGGTCCCATTATGTTCGTAGCTAAGTAAAAAATTATTATTATATTGCATACATTTTATGTTTAAAGCATTTATAATAATGTATTTATTCATATAAAAGAAAAAAAAATATTTCGGACATGAATACTTTTTCATGAAATAGGCCAGCATTGAGTGTGTTAAAAGAATAGTTTATCAGTCATGTATGTAAACTCTTTATTTAACTTGGAGATATTTTCTTATCTGCATTCAGTTTCAATATACTTTTCCGCGAATAGCTACATAACTGAATCATTCATCATTAGATTTGACCCATTTATCCATTAAAGCTTCCTCTAGCTGAAAATGTCCATGTAAAATGAACGGTAACGGTCAACTATTAAGATTAGATTTATTAGATAATTTAAGTTTTTGTAAACTCTAGAATAACATATTTTCATGGAATAAATAATTATTCAGTTCTCTATTCCGCTTCGGCTTTCCTCTTTGCCGCGCTAAAAACATCATCACGAGCTACTCATCATTTTTACCTTTCCTTCCCGTCACTTTCTTTTGGAATCCGAAGCATTTCAATAGGTATTCCCTACATCGAATTTCTCTTCATCCGTTCAATTTCAATCATCAGCTTCCATTCAAAAAGTACCAATTCGCGGCCACAATGTGACCCAAAACGGTAATGAACACTTATTTGCGTTAAACAATTGTTTCAACGATTAGTATTTACGCCTCTAGATGAATGACTCCGTAACGTTCATCAGCCCGGGTATATTCCATCGTTAAAAGTTCCCATAGACCACCTGAGGGAGATAATAGTATTTTCTTTGGAGGGATAAACGTTCAAAAAGAAAGTGAAAAGAAAGTATATAAGTAACCCTAGATGAATGATTTACTCGCGAGAGAAAAACAATTCAGAAATCCACCTTGTCATTCAGCGACTCCTAAACAACCCTCCCATCTTTCGCATTTTATCCCGCCACCTCAGGTACCACATATACATTAACATATGTACGCGTGCGTAGATAATGTAAGCCTATGTATTAGGCATGCGTAGGTGCAACAGAGACTGGTGGAGGGGGCAGAGGAGGATGGGTAAGAGAGTGAACGAGTGGTAACCCCTCAACCCCGTCGAGAGGTCGGATGGAGGGGAGTGGGATGGATCTCAGGAAATGTAAAGGCGCCTGTTTTGGAGAACGGAGCCATGCTCCCCACCGCATCCACAGACACCTCCACCCCTCCCAAGAGGACAACAGCGTCGCGGCATGGTGACGAGAGGCGGAGGTGGAGAGGAGGCGGTTCCTGAAAGAAAGATCTGGGAAGAGGGAGTGACGTACGATCGCTCGGGGGCATCAGCGAGTTGAATGTGAGGAATATGCCAGGGAGCTGAAATTATAAGTCGAGAGAAAGAGAGATGAGCATGATGGAAAGGAGAGGACTGGCATGCATGATAACCATTGTTTTGTGTCCCATTCTGGAGACTGATTGCAAGCCTTCTCTATTCCCTTTTTATTTTTCTTGCATGATCAAATCAATCTTTTTTATTCCTCTTTTTGATTAGCATTATTCGCAATTCGCTAATCGTGGCGGAAAGAGATTTAGCATTCCATGAAACCACCTTGATAATTTCATCCTTATTTCTGTCGATGTATATAGAGCATTTTTTCTGCAGGATAAGTACTCAGCGGTCATCAGAAATTGAAGTTAAAACTGTAATCGTCTTCAGCCTCATTCTCCTACACGTCTACTGTTCGAAGACGCTCCATTGTGCACACTTATACAAAATATTTTTATACGAGAGATAATTTGTTTCACGCACTAAACGGGCTTTCTTTCGTTAGGCCTCGACCGAAAAGCTTGAAGGCCTAGATGTCACTACTTCATGTTTGGCCGATAACTCTGTTGATTTTTAATCCCTAATTCTAATGAAGGTTTGACTGGATAAAGAAAAGAGTCCATTAATCCACTGCTTTGTCATTCAGTGGATTCCAAACAACAAGCAAGATACCTTCTTTTGCGATCTGACCCGTAACCTCAGGTCCCACATACCTATGCAATAACATGTATAAATGTGACACAACATTCAATTGTGCGATCCTGCAGTTTGCTTACTAAAAGAAACCCCTTTTTCCTCCCCCGTCATCAGAGCAAAAGATTAATAAATAGTTATGTATAACAGAGGTGATCACGTGCATGTGACTATTGTTAATTACAAGGAAATTGGAAAATTCACCTCAGAAAGTGTACAGTACAGTTGCGAAATATTGACTTTTCGTTAGAAATAACTGAAGGATATAAGGTCTCTCTGTTAATGACTCACTACCGAGAAATATTTTCCACGTCATTAGGTAGCAAGATTAACACGACATAATAGTAAAAGGGGAAACAACGAGGTGCGTCGAATATTTGAAATAAAGCAGACATGACTAGACCATTTTGTCTTCAGTAAAGTTACAGAAATAAATATCATCCAAAAATTCAGATATATGAGAGAGAGAGGCTGAGAAGCTACCGGAGGTAATCCTGGTAAGTTTGAAAGGGTATGAAGCATAAACGGAGGCTAAATATTTCCCACTTCACTTCATCGTAACAATTTTGATTCCAAAAGGAGACTCATACCTCGGATCAACCTCTCAGGCAATTTGTTTAATAATTTTCGGCGGGAAAAATCAATCTTCTAACGATGTTGTATCCTTTTCATCTGCCCATCGAACAGCCTGTCTAGGTGACGCAGCAAAACTGATTCAGGAGCACTCTGACGTGAAATCGCCAGACTTAGACTGTGGCTGAAAGGCTCAGCGTTTGATGGATGAGAAACCATAATATTTATCGTGAAAAAATGTTTTTTCCGAACTCATGAGTCGCTTTATGCAACGGAGAGTGAGAAATTGGCTCAGAGTTTATCGGCTACACTTTTCAAGTAATAAATTTAATGTGAGATTAGCATGACCTTTAACTTCGTAAATTGCTCGGAAACACGGACTAATAGCAAATATAATTGATGAATTCATGAATGAAATTTCTATGGTAGTTCATTTATCTGGCACCGTTGAAAAATCATCTGCCTCCCTATAAACAATAATAAATATAAGGTGTTTTTGCCATTGCCTCCATGCCGTATTTTTTATGTTTCCTCCATTGATTGAAGGTACATGTTGGAGGATCCTTTAACGATTAGATAATGCCAAAGTCTCCAAGACAATATTTGTGTAGTATTCACACATTTTTCAGTAAAGATTTGCTCAAGCCGAAAGTTGGTTGGCCACAGTAATACTCACCAAACATTATGCCCAAAAGTGAGTAGTTATACGAATATAAACCATACGTTAACATACAGATACAAATACAATACGATACGATATATACTTACGAATTTACTCTCAGTTAATTTAAACTGCGTAAATAAGCTTAAACTATAAATACTATGTTTTTTAATCTTAAGGTTTCGATATAGACCTTGAGACTTAAATAGCACCAATAAACAAGTATTGTATCATGCATTCATCAAAAATGTTAAAATTTCTCAAAATATTGAGTAAATGAGATGTCTCCTGTTGAATATCAACGGTCACCTCAGCTCGTGTTATAATAAAACTCAACGCATTTTTCCAAGCCGGCTGTGGTAACCAGGTAACGTGCTGGCCTGGCAACCCAAAAGTTGCAGTTTCAAATCCCGCCCCACTGATGCATTCTGTGTTAGTCCTAGGAATATGATCTTAGGTATGAAAGTGCCTTGTAAGCTTAGCCTTTGGAATACCTAAAAACAATTCTACTACTATGTTTTTGAAAATGAATATCATCGCCAAATTTCAAACCGTAAGCAAAGAGATGATTCAGGTTGAATGAATGCACACGTTTATCTTTTAAATGCCAATCGTTGTTTTTGACTAGTATTCTTAGATGGTATTCTTTAGGGGTTAGATGGCAGAAGGGACTGTTTTGTCTTAATCTCGCCCCAATAAAGACCTTTTATTATTATTATTATCATTATTATTAGATAATAGATGTTCCATCGGCTGAGGTTTAATCACATCTTCTAACCTAAGATCATAAATTCAAGGAAAAGAAGGTAACACATTTTTTTATTTTTTCCACTACCATGCACATGACTTCAGCTTTACTCAAAAAAACTGGCAAGGACGTATAAATAGCACTCTCCTATTACCCCAAGCAAAAAAGGGATGTAAAATAGATATCCAAACAACATGGCGCAAACGACACTTCCACCTACCAACACCACTCCGTAACTTACCTCGGCATCCCAAGCGTAAAAATCCTCCTTTTTAGGTTCCAGAAATGCATCAAATAAAATGTTACAGACCGAGTAAGTAACGAGGAAACCCTAAGAGGAGTGGAAGAAAAGAAATTATGCTGACAACTCTAAAAAGAAGAGGGGACAATTTAATTGGCCATATCACTGTCCATAATGATCACACGATGACCTGATGAAGACAATCATCGAGGGAAAAGTGAGCGGGAAGATTGGAAAAGGCAGTCCTCGTATGAGATACATGGATCAAGTTGTGAGGGATGTAAAAGAGAAGAATTACGTCACAATGAAAAGGTTGGCCGATAGAAGAATCGAGTGGAAAGCTGCGTCAAACGAATCATAGGATTGTTGACCAATGATGATGATGATGATGGTGAAAACGTTACACCGGCGATAACTCTTTCATGAAACAAACAAACGCAATCACACCACACGATTAAAATAACACATGAGCCACTGCGAAAACGGCCGATTCATTCGATCAGCTGCTGCCAAACACATAACTGAAACAGGATACCGATTCACTTCACAATACCGCGCTTTGTTAATATCTACCTTCACTAAAACAAATTGACGCATGTGAAAGCCTATACACACCAAAGAATTATCATGCACAGTCAATCAGGGATAATTTACGGTAATACCTTTGACACGATAGCTGAAATTCAACCCACGAATACGAGCAATTATCGCATAACGCTGACCATTGAGGTATCTCATACCTCAATGACGCTGACACACGGTGACTCATCAGCACTCCCCAGCCACACACCTCCAAATTTCTCCCGCCAAAAATGAAAAATGTAATACGTAGCATTGTCTCTAAAGATCGGACACTGCTTTTTTCAATTCATGTCTCATGGTAATTAATAAACCTGGAAAGAGCCCCTTATCATTACCTACATCTGCTTTACACCCAGTGAGGGTGAATAAAAGAGTGTGAAAGATCATGCAATACTTACACGCAACTAAGAGTTATAATGGTACCAATTCATAAAAATATATTAAATATACATTAAAGAGTCACATTCTACAAACTGGTAATTATATACAGAAATGAAGTTATTACTGATTAGGCAAGCTCTTCCTAAAATATATAAATCATTATTTACCTCGCATTAATGAGTTAGTAATGCTTAAACATGTTTTATGCACTGTAGACTACTTTATTCCTCTTTTGAACCTCTATCAAGGCCGAGCAAATCATGCTTAACTAACTTCAAGGAGTTCTTATTGATTAATTTTTCATGGCAGGTATTAACGACGATTTTACTTTCAAACTTGACCTGGAATTCCCAACCCAGGAGCTTCATTGGTAAATTTACGCTCTGGGCTACCGCGCACATCGTCCTTGAGCAAGCTTATTTCTATCACTACAGCTGTCTATTTTTCCATTCTTTCTACCGCGATGTGACTCACTCTCCGCTGTGTTGATGTCACTTGGAGAGGGGGTTGCGCTGACCTCTTTCCATCTTTCTAAACCCTTCTACCTACTGCTCCATATCCCTCGTCCTCACTAGTCCCAGCCATCTCATCTCCACACCCTCTCCTCATCTCGATTCTTCCGCACCCCAGACCAACTCTAACCCCCACCCATCTCCACCTCTCGCACTCAACTGTCCCTTCGGTACACTGCAGCTGGGAGGTCGCCTGCGTTGTGAACACATCCGTCCCTCTCTTCACCGTTCCCCCCTTATTTTTATCTGCCGCTTTTTTAGACCGTGACGTGGACTGCGGCGTGTTATTAGCACCACCTCTCTCACTCTCCGTTTCCTTATCGCCCTCTCTCTCTCTCCTTCTCTCCATCCAACTCTCTTCTTCTCTATATTATTTGCCACCCCAGACACATCCCTGCTTATTTATTCATCTTCTGAATAAACAGCCAGGTCATCTTTTTCGTTTTGGCCTCGAAAGTTTCCAGGAACAGCGGAAACTGAAGGGTGTTATAATGTGTCGCAAGTATCGTCCCACGTCCGGGTTGTGTTGAGAAAAATAACCACATGTTCAAGGACTCACATTCACGGTCTCCAACTAAAACTACAAATTAAAATTTGGGATGGTGGAGGGGCAAGGGTAGAAAGTGAGCAGTTAACGACTGTTAGGAAAGGGGAATACCATTAATAATTTACCTTAAATGTGACTGAAGGTTCCTTATTGTCTTGCAAATCTCTACAGGCCACCGCGTTTTAGGGATTGATTGATGAAAAGCAATAGAAAATTATTTGTGATTTCTATGTTTGACATTTAAAGGGAGAATAAAGAGCTTTAATATTAAGCGCGACTTTATATGTTACCAAAATTGCACTCCCAAATATGTAGACTTCATCTCTTGGATGACGAACGAAAATATGTTAAGTGTGAGAGGTCAACAAACGTATGAGGAACTGCGCTGGTGCTATTTTATTACTTTACACAAACTAATTTTTGATTGTCGTATATAGCTAAAATTTCACGTATCTCAGTAACTGCATGTCCACTTTTTCCTTCGTGGTGGTTATGTTGTGCCTCTCTTATGTACGAAGAAGTATTTTCTGTATGTATACATGTTGGTAATTGGAAACTTATTCTCTCTCATTGATTATGCAGCCTGATGATGGCTCACCTCCTTCCATGCACGCTTGTGGTGGCTTACAGGGTATGTACATCGAAGTAGGGGGGGGCTGTATTTGTATGTACCACCTGCTGTTTTCTAAAACAAAACTCACTTAGTTTTATGTCCAAAAGGACACGTTAGAGCCAAACCTAACCCCCTTGAATCGTTCGAGATTAATTCCAGTACGTAACTAGGGACTCACTCATATGTTTTAACATTGGATTCGGGATTATTCCGTTCCGGAATTAATCTCGAACGATTCAAGCACACACCCCCTGGACTCGAACTTAGAACGTGCTGTTAGGAGGTTACCTTGGTAATGGAATTTCATTCCGAAACCTGGGTCGGTTCGAAAACTGAAGTGTCCTCATTGACAATTTTGCCTTCATGTATCATGAATACCGATGTTAGAAGCTCTACCCTCCGGGATGGATACTACGGTCGTCCTTAGGAACGGCATTGAGCCTTAAAGGTCAAATTATTCCTTACAGTCATCCTTGAATATGAGATACGTGGAATCAAGTCGATGAGCGAGGTGAGAGGGGTGAGAAAGTACGGAGAAAAAGAGGGAAAGAGTCCAAGAGAACGTTTAGCAACGATATCGCATTTCGCTTGCGGCTGTGGGTGTATTCCTTTTACACAACCTAGCATACCTTGCATCCCCGAGGGCTCTTCACTTGTTACTATCGCGCTGACAAGTGGGATACGATGTCGTATCACCTCCCCTCAACCTCCTCGCAGCCCCCTTCAGCCACCCATCACCCGCAGACTCTCCACACGCGCGGCGCTTGTAAGTCGCGACCCAAATGCAGAAGCTCCACGCACACGTCGTCATCCCAGAGTGTGCCCGCCGCGCCGCGACGCCCATGTGGGACACAAGCGGCATCCGCCTCCTTCATACTCACTAGGCTTATTATTTGAATGGATAGAATGGATTGAAAGACCTCGAGTAATGACGTGGGATTATCCCTTACCGAGCGCTTAAACGCTGACTCTGAAAGAATTGTTTGAAAACGGGAGAAGGGAATCGGCTCTTGAGTTATAACGGCTGCTTTGGAAAACAACAGATTTCAAAAGTGGAATGCATAATACTTGAAACTGGTGTCCATCTTTCTTTCATTGGAACATCACGTCAATGTTAAATGAGCGTCCATGATCGATATCGATGTTAAATAAATATTTTTAATTACGAAGATATCGATATTTGAAAAGTGGATGATTTGCCACATTCATTCGCAGGGAATTGAAATTTTTTTATAGGCTTCTAAATTCCCAAATCAATATTGCCATTGAAAGGAGGACATACTTATGGTTTTAAAATATAAGTCTAAAGACAGTTTCCTCCATTTGAAAAGAACAGCATGTATTCACGTGTAATGTATGTGCCCTATTGAATTGATGATTAGGAGTATTAATATTTATAGCCATACTTGGATTAGCGCAAAAAACCTAACAGTATGGCAAGTACCTACCTAAACGCCGATGTGAATATTTAGAAGTAATAAATGTTGTCAAGTTAAATCATGCCTTCTCACTAAGCTGCAACCGTCGGTAAACATTAATTCATTATCACATTAATTTACTTTAATTCTTTCTACTAGACGTTTATAATGTAGTGCAGATCCTCAGTCCGATGCAGGGCAGTCACAATTCTTTGAAACAGCATTGAAAATTAATCATCCAAAGTACTTTTTCTATCGAAATACCATATGAGAAGCAAGTCATTTCGAGAGTAAATATATGACACTGGATTTAAACCGCGGATTAGATCTTAAAGTTTTTCAAAATTGATAGAATTCAGGAACCTAATAATGAATCAAGAACAACAAGAGTACTGGTCCAGTACAAACTGCCAAAATAATATAAAACGTGCTTCGCGAGGCAAAAAATTACAATCAAAAAGCATAACGTATATGGCAAAATAGTTCGGTCACTTGTATGAATAGAGCGCCGCAGCATACGCGGAGGATACACGTGACATTCCCGCCCTCTTATCACGAAGGAGAGCGCTTTTCCTGCTTCCAATTGGCGCGGCGTAGTGGATCGAGAATAGCGAGCTGACTTGTGCCCGTCAGTTTGGCTCGTCGGCATGAATTTGCAGAACGAAGAGAGAGAGTGAGAGAGATAGAGGATGGATGACAGGAGATCAGCTTTGAGAGCTTATGCGGGATGGAGCACGGCGTTTCTATGACAATATAACATGGCAACCCTCCCCGGCCTTGGGTTATGCCGCTGGGATCGAGTGGAATAAGTACACAACAGCAACGTAGTAATATGTTTCCTCAAAGGAAATTGAATTCCAGAATTTAATAGCAAATTTAATAATTCCCAGCCCGTTGCATGGTGACGTGTCTGGTACGCCTGATGCACGCCTACGTCAACTAAATATGTACCCCGATATGCACCACACGAGTGATGTAACACAGTGGCATTTCACGAAATTTCATGCGGTTACACCTAACACTTCAGTTATGGGTAAATATTACTGCAAAATTACTTTTCCGAAGTGTATTCCGATCGACGCCATCTCGCGAGCTTCTTCCCACACTGCTCAACCGTAAATTAACTAATTCCAAAGGTCTAATCTTTTTGTCCTAGATTAGAATATGAATTGCTTAAAATGATAAGCGACTTAAATAAGTCGCAAGTAAAAAGTTAAAGTAGCAAGTATGATATGAAAATTGATACCTCCGCACCACTTAGACCCAATTTAATAATACCAGTTTATCGTTACCCAAGAGTTTATGTGGACGTGAAGCTAATGCCGTAAATATTGACAGTTTAAATTTCGCATGCTAATTCAGAGTGTACATTCAGATAAGCTAACAGTGATTGAATGCAATGCTTTTATACCACTGCGTATCATGGTATATGATATTGCTAGTTTTATCAGGAAGTATTATTCATTAAATGTGACTTAATGATGATAATCCTTAATAATTATACAAAAAATCGAAACAAAATCAGTCCAAAATAGTTAACTATTCATACATATTATTTCTTTGAATGTTTCATCCGATGACAGGGAAACAGAAGAGTGTAAGAGAGCAAAGCATAATAATAGATAATCATGTGTAAAGTCCAAATTGAATGAGTTTACATTGAAATAAATAAATGCATGCCATGAGAAATGCTGTCAGATAGATAACTGGGGAGTAAAAAGATATCTTAGGTAATGATACGAGGTAGAAGGGGCCAAGAGAATTGTTAAACGAGCAAAACAAACCTTGAAGATGTTAAAGAATATTTCCATCTGGCGGGCCTACTAAAAAGCAATGAAGTAAATAGCTATTAGAATAAACCAGGCACAGAGAGCATACTACCGGAAGAAGAGTTTACTTTGGCTGAAAGAACAAGCTTCGGTGTAAGCAAACGCTTTATTATAACTTGTTTCTAGAGCACGTTTCATGCCGTTGTAGATAGTAGACTCTAACTAGCGCAGGAATATCCAGAGCGTTCTATTCAAATTAAGTGATTACAGAACAATGATGGAGATAAAATAGATGGAACGATTAACAAACGAAGGAGAACTAAGGAGAGAAAGGGAAAAAAAATTCAGATAAAAGCTTGAAATGGAAGCCTTTAAAAGTGGACCATGTCTTGAAACAAGATGGCCTAGTGAAGACTGTCATCAAAAGGTAAGTAAACAGGAAAAATGGCATGGGAAGGTATCACTCGAAATACATACAGCAAATAGCGAAGGATGAAAAAGAAACGACTTATGCTAATATGAAGAATATTAGTTGATGGGAGAACTGAGTGAAGAGCAGAGACAAATCAATCTGGGGTTGATTACTAATGATGACATTTAATTTCATAGGAATAATTATGTGCTCGTAAATATGCCGCAATGTATATGAGGTCATCTCATCACTCTCTTTCAAAGATCATCGCTGCTCAGGTTCAGGTGTCACATCTCAATGACGTCTCGGGGAGCGACTATATTGGCTAAATATATGACAGACTGTGCAGATTTTACTTAGTGATGCTACCTTGATACATTTGTCTAAAATCGTCAAATCGAGCAACTTATAACCGTCACTATACATAAACATTGAAATCAAATCAAGGTGACCATAAGCAGGTAACTAAAATTACGGTATATTCTTACGTGAAGACTTGACAGTATATAATCAATGTACCTATGGTGTTATGAAGAAATTGATATTTGTCAGTAAAAATCAATAGAAAATAAAAATCAATCCTTGTTTTTGTCATTTAATGCTTATATCCATAATATGTTCAATCGAATAACAACAGGAGATATTACATCCGTATTCATAATTATAGCTCTGGAAATCTGTGGTGATAATATTCGCACCAAATGGACCACTAGACGTTTCGTACTCGCATTAAATTATTTGACATCTGTAAAAGAAACCGCTGGTGGAACAAAAACGGAAACCACGGCAAGACTCCAACTAATACACTGATGCATTCGGTTTCCCAACAATTATCATGTCTACATTAAAACGGGTAGGATGCTGGTGTTGTTTGGGAAGTGAAAACATTTATGCACCCACTTTCGTCTTTGGCCCTTTCATGCAGATTTATGAGCAGAAAATGACAATGAATGGATGCCACCGCTGTAGGTATTTTTTTTCGCGAGCGCTGAGTGTAATATGATCGTCACTATTAATTAACGCCATTCGGGTCGCTGGTGCGAGAATTTCGAAATCGCCATGGCAGAGTGACTCAAACCCGGGCGTGAATATGTTGCGACCCCAGCGGGATGTAGGTATGTATAACGGAGCCCCCAGGCTTCCACTCCTATCTCTCCCCCCACCGCATACGCCAGATTCGGTACTACAGAGCATTTTTGACCGGGGAAAAACTGAATTCCGCGATAATTTGGTCCTTTTTTTGGAGATGCGCGATATCTGATGCAGATTTTTCTTTATTTTTGAATTCCGCCACCCGTCATACTCCCGGCATCCACAACTCTTTTCCCAACTGTTTTTTTTTTTAATTCACAATTTGAAACTGCATTTACATTTGGGAAAAAAATTCCCTCAGGAAGGTCTGATCGGCAATTCCAACATAGAGAGGACATTCATTACTTGCCGGAAGATCAAACCATCGAGCAACTCACAACGCAAAAATAAAATGAACATCAAGCTTAGTTTATGCGATAGCAAAAATGAATATTCACTTCAAAAAGAAAAGCTTATGATTCGAAAAAAAATGCATCGAAATAAGTGCGAAACATTGTTTTCAGGACAAAATCGGTCAAAAATATGTGGCTATACGAGTGTCAAATAATGCGTTATATCAGGGATATTATATCCGATTTTATTTTTCCTCTACAGTAGTAGCTCCGAACTCACACAATGCTCCTCTACGGAGCATTGTGTGAGTTCGGAGCCTACATTTAAAGGTAGAAAAGGATATCCCTCGTCCAGTATAGGTTACCAGTGCTAAAAGTTGCATTTTTGCAAACTAGCAGTAAAAAATCTGGGAAACATTTTTTCGAAAAAAACAAAAATGTTCCGGACACCCATTTGTTTCAATAATAGACCAGCAGTTGACAGGCCGTTAGAGCATACCACATAAGTCTATTTTTGTGTACAGTAAAATAATAGCAGTTTGTATGAGAAAATTTCTCTAGTGCCCGGGAAATAATTTTTGATGTCTACCCGCAAGCACTCGCATGGGAACTCACACCACTTCGGCAGTGTCAGCAAAATTCGTATTATTTTACTTCAGGTGTGCGTCAAGCAAAATGTAGATACACAGACGAAGTTTACTCATCGACAGCTAGCTAATAAGAGAATGAAAATACTTGGAAGTGTAGTTAATGATTAAAATAAGAAGTTAGCGCGCAGGAAAAAATTAGGCAGCAAATAATAGTAAGGCAAGAAAAGGTACCTGGTAATACTAAAAAAATGGGGCAGGAAAGTAACGTTGAGTAGAAGTAGTAAAAAGGAAGAAACATAAAAAAGGGCGGTAAATATATTAAGCAGGTGAGAATCATTAGTTAAATAAGAGATAAATTTAATTAAAATTATATGATGACTAACACATACATGCCATCCAGTACCCACAGATAGAAATGATGACAGTGAAAGTGAAAGACAGAAAAAAATGGACCACGTACACTATTTTCAAAGACCTCTATTGAAAATCCCCTTGAATGATAGATTGGAAGACATTGGGGAATAGAACATAATATCGTATGTGAGGGAAGGAAGACGTTAGGCAGTTTTATTGGGACTAGGAACGTCAGTAGCATGAAAACTCATGAGTTAAGGGGAACAGGTTCCGTTGACGCAAGGCAGATGCATTTTAATTAGTTGTATTCAAATCCTCGTCTGTTAGAGTTATCCGGTATTCTTTTCTCGTATTCTATCCACCCAAGCATTCTGTAACCGTTGCAGAACGTAGGCATGGTAGAACAGATGATCAGTAGCGTATTAATCTTAGTCGTTATACTGTCCCGTGCAACGATCAAGGAAGGTAGAATATAAAAGAAAGCAACAAGAATTTCTACGATGCAACAGTGACGAAAAAATTGTCGGAAATGAGTCTATCATCGGTCAACAATCCTAGGATTGGTTTGACACAGCCCTCCACTTTATTCCTGTATTGACCAGCCTCTTCACATTGACGTAGCTCCTCTCTTTTACATCCTTCACAACTTGCTCCATATACCTCATACGAGGCCTGCCTTTTCCATTGTTCCCGTTCATTTTTCCCTCGATGATGGTCTTCAACAGGTCATCGTGTCTTAAGATGTGGCCTATTAAGTTTTCCCGTCTTCTTTTTAATGTTTTCAGTAGACATCTCTTCTCTCCCACTCTTCTCAACACTTCTTCGTTTGTCACTCTATCAATCCATTTTATCTAGATCATTCTTCGGTAGCACCATCTTTCGAATGCCTCCAACCTTTTCTTCTCCGCTGCTGTCATCGTCCATGCCCCACCGCCGCGCCGTAAAGGAAAACGCTCCAGATATACTTTTTGATGAATTGCTTCCTTACTTCCAAGCTTGTATTTCCAGCTGTTAGTAGATTCATCTTTTGATAGAATGCCCTCTTTTCCTGGGCTATTCTATTAACTATTTCTTTCTTGCTTCGTCCATCGTTGGTTACTCGGCTTCCCAGGTAACAGAACTCTTTCACCTCTTCCAGTATCTGTTTTCCTAGTTTAACGTTGGTCCTGGCTTCCTTTCTTCTACTGCATACCAATACCTTAGTTTTCTTTTTATTGATCTTCAAATGATATCTGGTCATTGTTCTTTCCATATTTCCTAGTGTCTTCTTTAAATCTCCTTCTGTTTCTGCCAAGACTGCTATGTCATCGGCATATCGTAGCATGCTGATATTCTCCCCGCGGGTATTCACTCCCGGAGATTTTTCTTTGATTTCTTGGATGGCTTTCTCGATGTAGACATTGAATAATACGGAAGACACTGCTCAGCCTTGTCTCACTCCTTTCTTGATGCTTGCTTCTGCACTGCTGGGTCCTGATTTGATTATGGCCACCTGGATTTTATACAAGCTGTGGATAACTCTTTGGTCATTGTATGATACTCCAATTTCTTTTAGAACCTTTAGCATCATGTTCCTATCCAAGTAGTCAAATTCCTTCTCCAAATCACAAATTCAACGAACGCAGGTAGATTCTTCTCTATTCTCTTCTCTATAAGTAGCCTGAGGATCAAAATCGCTTCTCTTGTGCCCTTGTTTCTTCTGAACTCGAATTGTTCCTCATCCAGGAACTCCTTAGCTTTTCGCTCTATTCTTCTCTAGATGATTCTCGTCAATATCTTTGAGGCAAGTGTCGTCAGGCTCATGGCCCTAAAATGTTCACTGTTCTCAGCCCTCTTATTTTTGGCAATGATGTTCTTCTCCGTGGATCCGTGTCCGTGGGTATCTCTCCTGTAGAGTACATATCGCATATGGTTTTGTACAGCTGAGTAATTGTCTTCTCTCCGGCGTTTTTTATTAGTTCGGCAGTAATATCATCTATCTCCAAAGCCTTATTTATTCTCATATCCCTTACAGCTGCGTCAAATTCTGATCTTAAGATTGGGGCTCCGAAATCATCCTTATCACCTTCATTTACCTCTTCGATTACTTTCGCTTTAAGATAGTTTCCATTGTACAACTCTTTCAAGTATTCCTTACGTCTCTTCACTTTCTCCTTATGTTCAATTAAGAGTTCTCCATTCTTGTCCCTGATGCTGTTACATCTTGCAGCCCGTTCCTTGAAGTGATTTCTCGCCATCCTGTAGGCAACTTCCACATTTCCTTTTGCCAGGTTGCTTTGTACAAATTCGCATAGATCCTTTGTACAAATTCGCATAGATCCACATTCCCCTTGCTTTTCTCGCTTTACGGTTTATTTCATTCCATTTGTAGCGAAGTTGCCCTTCTTCAGTTTCCACATTTTTATATTTTCTTCTCTCTTCAAAATATTCCAAGACTTCTTATATAATCCATGGCTTTTTCTTGACATATTTTCTTCTCTCCAGAACTTCTTTTGCTGTTTCTTGTAGCTCGGTGACTTTAAGCTCAGCTTCGAGGAAATGAGTCCAACTATGGAAAAAACGTACGCTGAAAGCGCTATTAACTACATTATTTTCTCGAGGAAATTCAAAATCAGACCGATGCTTTGAATAATCTAACGAGAATAATTACACACTGTGCAATGCATTTACAATTCAAAGTTATGACGAACTGGCCGTGAAAACTTAGGAGGCGTTACCCGCTGAAATTACACAATAGCATATATTCCACAGAGAAAATAATCATTCGTCTTGACCGGGACTCGAAACCGGGCCCCTTGACTTCCGGCCAGGTGCTCCACCAGTTGAGAATTTACATTGTCATAGGCTATATATTTCAATGCTAAATGGTAATAAGGAAAGGAAACTAGAAAGAACGAGAAGGGAAATAGGTTAATCAAACAGTGGGACATTTGAAATAAGTAGTGTTAAATGCTCAGAGGATTGAAGAGGATTGGGGAGAGATGATGGGAATAGTGATGGACGGAGATGAAAGGACCTTAATTAAGATTCAGGGGGAAAATACGGAGTAAGTGAAATGAAAAAGCAAGATAACTAATAATGCGAGAATACTTGTTGTACTGCTCATTAGCAAGAATGGCAGTTAGCAACTATTCAATTATTTGAGTGAAAAATTTTACTGGATTTTTATGGCGATTAACATAAATCTCATGAGGATTACAAAGCTTTTAACTTCACTCGAGGAAATGTTTTGTCAAGAACTATAAATTGGTCTTACAGCTGATAACTTGAGGCTTAACTATGTGATACCTTTCCATAGTGGAAAATAAAAGAATGAAACTTTTTAGGTTCACTTTATACTTAAATGGACACGACCCGGGTTTCATAACGTAGTTACATCTTCAGGTTACTTACCTTATGAAACCCGGGTCGTGCCTATTTAAATATAAAGTGAACCTGACAAAGTTTCATTCTTTTATTTTCCAATAATGGTCTTGGTAATGAAGTGGATCCTTTCCTAGGGAAATCAGTAAATCTTTAGGAATTATTAACGCCTAGGCCAAGGAAAAAAAACTACGTGATTGGCATACCTTAGTGAGTATTTTAGTCGGAAAATGTGTCACAGAAGTTGGTATGGATAAAGGCTCTTATGTATCAACAGAGAATGCAAGCTGTTATGATAAATTGACGTCTCATTGCTAAAATCATTCCCCACCAACAATAAAACCTACTTTTTGCAAGGAATGTGCGTCTCCAAGACCCATTACGACAAAGGTCTCGGTCCTTGGTATGATCTATAATGCCAGATAAGTCAAATACTACGTTGCATGGTAGATCGTTCCAAGAAAGGTTAGCCGGGCAACAGACTCCAAAAAGGCGGCTATCGTAGAGATGATGTCACACTAAAAAAATAGAATCAAGAAAGGCAACGGAATGCCACTTAAAAATTAATGCTATCAACATACTGTCTGATTAGTACAGATATGTGTCATATCAAATATAGGCTAGCCACCATGGTGAAAAGCTCAGTGGCGCAGAGTACAAAGCCTACACGGCAGTCTTCTCAATACGCTCTTACGCGGCATCTTAGACAAGAAAGAGGAAAGAAGTGATCCACAGCTGTGAGGAATCTGGATTATGAGAACCAATAAAGAACGAAACATGAAATGGAGTAAGATAACATACCTACTATATAGTTATATAAGAGGGAGATCAGTTGAGGAATAACAGTGGTTATTAGTGTATAATACGAGTGAACAGAACAAGAATTAACTATCCAGGGCAATTAAGGGAAGCTATTGTTGATATTGAAGCAAAAAGAAGAAGAAATGAATTAAAACTTGAGGGGTTTGCTGAGAAATATTAGTAGCTGATAAGAGATAAACGTATTTGCTCGGGATTTTGAGGCAGAATTGAGAATGATGAAGAAACCGAAATTTCTGAACACCTTAATTATTAGATTATTAAGATTTCACCATCACTATTCCCATCATCTCTCCTCACTGTTTTGATTAAAATTTTTTATAAGTGGAGGTCCATAATCCAATATATACGCATGCTCTTGTAATCAATATTAGGGCAATTTCCCAACGCATGCTAGCAAATTTGTGTTTTAAGCTGATGAACTCAAAGCAACGCAGTTACCGGGAGAATATTGTATGAATGTTTGCAAGGCATCTGCCGTTAATCAAGCCTCTAAACCCTCCTGACCACGCGAACGGAAGTAGGAGCCTGGTCATGAAATGGAAGAGGAAAAAGGATGGCAAGACAGAGAGAAGAGGGAGAAATATGTACATTAGGATCCTCAACGGGACTTCTTGGCACCTACGCGTATCGAGCACCATGAATACGTTAAGGCCCACCTAAGTATCCTTCTGTTCGGATAACAAAGGAAGCCGTTGAGCCGAAATAATTTGAGCAATTAATCGAGTGCTGAGACAATATCCCTTTCCAGCTCTTAGATTTCAGTCGGCTTGAGAAATGAACAGACGACTATTATTACTGGGCCGAGGATTACCGCTTTGATTTTCCGCCTAATTATTTTCTTTATAACGAATCTCCTAAAAATTATTTCCCGACATCGCGGCGTCTCTGGTCATCACATTCCGCAATTTCAGTCATCAGAATCAACTTCTGCTATAATTCAACATGCTGCCTATTTTTCATCACATCATTTTATGCAATAATTCACGAAATTTCACTCTGTCTAGAAACATTCCTAACAAAAACGCAGATGGAGCGGTATTAGAAAAAGATATGAAGCAAAGATGGAAAATTATGAATTTAAAAGAACATGACGAGAATGCAAAGAAAAGAGACAAATGAATTTGGATTGGGCATTAAAACAGAATTTGATTCAGGATGATATCAAAATCTTGCATACGATGGTAATGCAGCAGATTTTTTGAAATCTTTACAAATAAGAATATAATGGAATACATATGCACATTCATCAACAGAAAAGCGTAAAAGAGGCGACAAGGATCGATCCTTACAATACTTTATTAGGTAATTGAGAGATTAGACTAACGGTGATAAAAATGATTCTAGATGCAATAATTTTTACATGTAATCTAACCATGCAATGCATATATCTCATATGAATACTAATCACACTTTACTTGATAGGTGGCATCGCTCGTAATAATTTAATTAATAAAAAACTAATATTAAAAAAATCCAACTAATATCTATGAAATCTCTCTAATATTTCTCAGGAATCCTGAAACTTTTCATTATCATAATTTGAATACTTCTTTAGGCTAATCCATTGATTTTCGTTTTGTTTATGATTGTAAATAAGTAATGAAACTATTATACAAGCGATTTTACCCATTCTATTAGCCGCGAATATTTTTTACCAGAAATTTCAACCATTCAACCATCAACCTGATGCGTACAATTCTCATCGTAAAAAACTACCAAAAAAATTATGGCCGATCAAAAACCTACAATTTTATGGAACGCGCATCTATTACACCGGACCTTACCAGCAGCACACTTTATATCTGATATTAATTCGGAAGTACAAGAGTCTGGCAAGCCTGTTTTTTAATAAGTCATATATTTAAAAACGGGAGCCTCGAAAATAATTTGCGGCGTAAAAGTGGCCTAATAATAGTTGGAACAATATTTTTGATAAATGTGTAAAATGTTGGTAGGTATCATTTTCATCTACAGAGTTACATGAAAATTGTAAAATGTAAACGGGGTTAATTTAATTATAACTATTCAGACCCTAATTAACCGATATTATTCGGTGGGTAGTTTAAATAAACAGCATCTATTATCAATTAGAATGAATTTTTGAAAATGCGATTGTTTTACGTTTGACCGCGAATAAAATTTGACTGTATAAGATCCCCATTAATCTGGTTATAAATGTATCTGGTTTAATTCACCTGCTTAGAATAATTACGTTACATTACTTCATAAATTGTAGCTCAGATACAGTACGCTCTCAATGTCCTCAGGCTATATTCAAGGCTAACTTTGATAGCTGGAGGGTTTGGATCTAATATGTGTAGGAAAATGTTATTACTTTATGATTACCAATTGATACTATAGATATTTCAATTGATAATAAGAAGAAATTCATGAAAAGATACTTTTCGTGTAAATATCAAGAAATCATCATCATTATGCCACATTATATTCTGTCATGCAAGAAAATAACATCCCTGCTAGGCTTGACTCCGTTCATTAGACTGTGGGTATATAAGATTAAGAACTGCTATATAACCAGCTAATTAAGCATGTATGCCAAAGAGCCTTTTACTGAATTAATGGGCGTGTGATAGCGCTGAGTAAGGAAATTAATGATGGTGCCGAGGGGAAAATGAATTAAATCAATACCGCCATCGGTTGAGAGAGCGAGGTCAGGTAAATAGGGCAGTCAAGAGATGAGAAGAGGTTTGGAATTAAAATCGCTGCCATGACTGCCGTTGTTGCGAATTGAAGAGCGAAATATGCACGGCTGAAATTAAACTATTCGCTTCGAGAAAATGTACCATGAAATATTTGAGTCTTCCGTTTATTTCCCATGCACGCTGCATGGTAAAAGCAGACTATTCCCAAATGACTGCTTCATTTAATTTTGCGTTTTGAAAACTGCCGTTGTAAAAGCGACCGTTCAATGAGAGGAGGAGAATAACATGAAAGTTGGGATAAGGAAAGGAAGGGAAAAAGTATTCCTTTGCAAGAAATATATGACTATTTAAAGAATAATCATGACATAAAATATGTCAAAAAATTCTTTGTAAACGAAAATATATTCCGTAGAATAGTATACATTGTACATGACAAGGAATGTTGGAAAAATTTGCGCTTGGACAAATGAAAGCAAATATTTTTATAGCTCTCTGAATAGTGCAGCACATACAAATAACACTCAGACAAATATTATTCGCCGAACTGCATCGATACTCATACCTCCCATGCAATATCAGCCGTGGTAGAGATTCTGCATAGGGATTGCGGTTCCTACATCAGCGTTCAGAACCTACAATTTAAGCTTTCCTAGTACACTGGTACGTACCCGCTACATTAGTACACCGAATGGGAAATGTAAAAGTCATTTTCTCTAACCTCTTCCACCGCTTCATAATATCCTGCCAATTCTCAACTATTCACGAAATATTAGCGGTGCTAATGGCTTTCATTGTCGGTCACATCCCCGAATAAGAACTAAAAATATTCAAGAAAGCTCTAAAAATATCCCAATTTCCTTTTTTCTCATGGAAAGAGCATTATAGATGACAAAAAATTAAATACAAATGGGCATAGCAGTCACCTTTTAATAATTAAAAACAAATTGTTCCGATGGCTAATTGGGATATTCTTGCCAAAAATAAAAGAAAATGTGAAATCTCATTTTATCATAACCACTTAAGGCATATCAATCGAACCGTAAGAAATAGCCCATTAAAAGTTGCTATTTTGATTTTTATACCCGGCTTCAGTTACCATATGTACTCACAAAAAGGCATATTCAACAGGAATATTTCCATGCTGCAACGAGTGTTGGATGTTGATATTTGTATTCGTTATTGCTCATAGTGACAGATGATATTTATGATTAGAGAGATAGATTGTCGTACCAATAGATTCAAAATGGTATTTTTCCCCCGTACTATAAGAGAACATAATAGGTAGCATAGCACAGACATAGGTAGGGGAAATATTTTAGAGAAGTCTGTAGTGCATGATGCATGTATTAATCCCTAAAATACTATAGATACTAACAATCAAGTTGCATGAGACAATATAGTTGCTAGTTTGCATGTTAGTAGTGCTTACTTGGTGATCTTCACCCCCTGCCACACACCCTCGCGGTGGCTTGCAGGGTATCGTGTAGGTGTAGATGATCTCATAATATTACAGAGAATTTTAACGTACCTGTTAAAGTATATTTATTGCTTGACTATCGTTGTAGATACCATTTTCTGTACCTGACGGATAAGCATTGATCAGATGAGCATGTTATGAAGACCTAGTCATCCCTAACGATCGTGTTTTCGTGTAACAAGTTGACTTAATGACACTACCAACATGCGTTCATCGAAAAGTACGTGTATTTTTCGCTCAGTAATTTAGGTAAGGCATTGGTTGTCAGATTGACAAAGGTAACAGGTTTCAATGAAATGAATTATAAACATTTACTACTTAGCACTTGATGATAAAAAGACACGTTTGATCCTAGAAAATCACATCAATTGTACCCGCATTAATTTATGTTATGAAGAAAATTCGAAGAAAATTTAAATGAGAATGAAAATATCGTCGTATGTGGACCGTAGGTGCATTGCGCATGCATATTATGCTCGAGTACAGCCAGTACACCAATATTAAAGAACTCGGTCCACCCGTTTTATAAATTTTTATCACTGCAACGTGAGTACTGTGTAATGTGAGAAGGAGGACATAAAGAATAAATGAAATAGTACCATGCAAGGAGATACCAATGCACCATAAAAAACGGTTTGGTATTAGGTATATTAATTTTCGATTTGTAACAAAACTTGGGATTAAACTTGATACAAAATAGAAATACTATGCAGACAGCTAGCTTTTTTATGCCTAAGCTATAGTAAGCAAAGCAGAAAAAGAATTGCAAGCGCTGTCACACGCATTCCAAAAAGCAGAGTGGTTTCAGTTGAATTAATGGAAAGGAAACTGAAATCACGAGATATTCGAGAAAAAAGAAGCATGGCAAATTTCCTGTAGTAGGAGACCATCGGCTGGAACAGATGACTCGAAGCCTAGCAGTAATGACAATCGTTATCGGAGACTTTTTTTAGATAAGTAGCTGCTTGCTAATAGAATATCGTAGAACTTCTCTAGAGGGATTAACACTGATATTGAGATACAAAGAAATGAGTGAAGAACTTAATATGAGCACTGGATTTACATGATTCTGAGGCATGTACACCAGGGGAGACACGGTGAAAAAAAGTGAAAGCCTTATAATTCGGGCGTGGATAAAGATGAAGAAAGCGCGTAGAACGTAAAGGTTGACGAATGAATATGCGATGAGCAAGTTTGGGAAGGAAAGAAGATTCCTGTCAGAAATTAGAAGGCAGAGTAGGCGGATGAAAAGGTGCCTATGGAATGCTGAAGATCGTTATCGTAGGTAGAAATCGGAGTAGGCGAGAAATAAGAGACGTAATAAATGTGGTATGCAGAGGAGTAAGGAATTCGTTGAGGCAAATTGGATAATAGAGGAGATTTCAGACAAATTAAGTTCAAAGAAGAGTAGAGTCACTCCATTAAAACCTACCCTGACCTGTACAAGACCACCGATCAATCAATTAGATAGATTATAGAGAAAAGTAGCTTTCATTGGGTGATTTAGAATGATGAATACAAAGTCCAAAGAACTCTTCACAGTTTGATTCAGATAAATGAGTAAGCAGGTTTTTATTATTAGATTATTAAATAGTCTTCTATCGTAAGACGCTTTCTATAAATTATGCATAATGTAAATTAGATTATGTAAACGAAGAGTTTTTAAACAGGAATTGATGAATAATTATAATTATATGAGAAAAATTCCATAGATAATTCGTTACGCGAGTAGTCATGCTATAGTTGAGTTTACACATTTAATGCAAATTTATTTAAATGAAGGCCATGAATGAACATAGAGGTTTTCCCGCTATCCTCAGATGCTTTGGTCTCCGCATCCGTGCTTGTTTATGCCTTTTAGCGGTTAGATTGGATTATAAGATGGAATTATCCTTTCACCAGCACCCTTGGAAAACTAACATTGTGAAACTATCCGACCGGGCAGCTTCTCTTCCCCATGTTAAATTATTATAGCAGTGCCTACAATTTAAATAACCTTTAATAACCTTTTACTCTCGTTTTTCCTTTCATGGCGCAGACCTAAATTTGAGACTTTTCTACCTAAGGAAAATTATATTCCCTAAATTTAATGAGGTCTTCATTCAACGTGGATGTATATTCATGATATTAACTTTGGGAAATAAATGTTTTACTACACAGACACAGCTCATTGATCCATGCCATTCAATTTCCCTAATTTAAGCGACAACGAAATGAGGAAACAGAGAAAATAGTGTTTCATGCAAGATGCACCTCAAGCATATCTCGTGACAAGAGCGATGGAATTTGCGTTTTAATCCGAAAGCAAGGGAAACAAAAATGTCCTCTAATGCACTCTTTGTCAACACCAAGCAACGAACCCAGAAGCTCGGGCGTATCTTTGAAGGCACCGAAATGTTAGATTGCATTGCGTTGCCTGTAATCGCTTCTTTGAGTGCTCTTCACCATTGGTCGTTGAAGTGATGTCTGCTTCGAGGGGATTGTGTCAGTTACAACTGACACGGCGCCACTCCACCTACCCGCGTTTTACAAGAACTCAATTTGAAATTCAGTGCATACCAGTGAGTACACCCTTCAAGTTTCATCGGACTCCGGCGTCGTAGAACTAATTTTTGAGTGCTCCCGCAAAGTCCCACCGCTCTTAAGGAGCGAGGATGGATGGGGAGATGGAAGAGAGTTTGGTGAAAAGGACGGGTTTGGGACGAACAGGAAACTGGGGGTTACGGTGGGAGGGAGTGTTACGGCGACAGCGCGTTCTTGGATGAAGGCATGAGAGAGAGAGGGTGAGACTTAGATGGAGACGTCCTTGTTTTCCCTCGCTGGAATAAGTCAATACTCGGGCGTGTAGGTGTGGGAAGAGTAAGACTGAAAGAAACGTAAGGAGTGATGGCAGTCAGGTGTCAGGGACGAACCATCGCGCACCGAGGATAGGGGTAAGAGGGCAATGTCCCAAGCCTTCTGGGGAATTTATTTTTTTAGAGGTCAGAGAGGAGGAGAAAGGTTGGGTGGACGAGAAAGAAAATGCAGGGGCAGATGGATATGTTCGGTGGAAAAGCAGCAGGTGAAAAGGCAAGAGAAAAACAGGGGAGGGGAATGAAAAGGGAGGGACGGGAAAAGGAGGTGGATTGAAGTGAGGCAGAAAGAATATAAGAGACAGAGAGAGAGAGAGAAGTGAAAGGGATAAACTAGGGGGAAAGGTTTAAAGGGGAAGGGGAAGAGGTAGATAGAGGGGTGAGAGAGCGTAGTTTTTTGACCGAAAGAGTGAGGGGAGGATGTAGGGAAAAGGAGTCATGTTACGTTGAAAGGAGCGCAGGTGCCTTACTTTTCGAATTAAAAAAAACGTAAAAAAAATGAAGTTCTCCCTTCGCCGGCAAAGATGAAATGTGGGGCAGCATAGTCCTTATCCGATATGTTATGATGTCGCATTTCTCTCTCCCTGCCTACCCACCGCACCCGATTCCCTTGCCTCCCAACCTTTTTCCCCGCATCGCCGCCTTTTCTATGCCCGCCTCCCCCACTTCCTCCTCACTTTTCCGCACCGGCGTACTTTTTTCCACATCCTTGCTCACCCCTCCTCCTCCTCTCCAGGACGGGAAAGGACAGAATAACACCACCTACCGCGACCCTGCATCTTCTACACTCGTCCCCTCTCCCACCTCGCCCTCCCTACTTCAGCCGTATGCCTTATTTTTTTTTGACGTGAGGAAGGGGTCGAAAAAATGAATTCCCAGAGACGTATTCCATATTGATTTTTGCATACAGGCGGGGAAATTTTAAAGCGGAGTGCTACTCCTCCTCCTACTCTTCCCCATCCCCAACATCTTCGCCGAGAAGGGAATGAAGTAAGATGATGAGTGGATGAGACGCGAACCCATAAAAGCATCGTCGTTTTGTCTCCCTCCCCCTTACTCCTCCAGAAATCGGGAGCCACGCAAATCCTACCATTCTCGTGCGTAATTAACATCGTTAACGGTGAGCGAACTCAGTTTTCCAGCTAGGCTCGAGGGTTCTCCGTCTTCGCGTGTTTACGAGCGTATTTCCTAGCTCCGTCATCACGAAGCTCGACCCCTTCCTTCGTGATTTTCAACTGGGCGAGACATTGGCAACGCAAGAGCCTTAGGGAATGACTTGCGCACCAAAAATATTTCGAGACGCGTTCCTTAAAAGAAATCTAGGGAGGAATGGGACGTTTCTCAGCAAAAATTATCGGTTTAGTATTGAATTGAACTATAGAGGAAAAATTCTTGCACCGAACAAAATCAAGAAGAAAGTTATGTATTGCAGCGAGGAAAATGTCATCAATCGGTAGAAGAAAGCAGGTTCCTCATCATGTATTAATGATTTTCATCAATATTGGCAATTATATATTTAGAAAAAATGTCGATTTATTAACTTCTATGAGGATAAATGGATCTTAGATTGCAGCCGCGTTGCACTGTGGAGGAGCAAGAGAAGTTAAAATGTCGCAGAAAAAAACGCAAAAACAGTTACAAGGGTAACAAAAAGCAAGGGTAAGATAAAAGTAGGCTCAAAGACTGAATAGTGAAAGACGCATTTCACACGCACAAACAACCATGGATGGGAGGAAATTAATACTAATCAATAACTTGATACGACTGCGTTCCAGAATATTATATCACAATAGGGATAAATGTGAGGTGGGAAACATAAATTAAAAAACAACTGATATAATCCTTTTAGAGCTACTTCATAATTTTGGGGTGAAGGAGGAAGCAGAAATGTTTTGACCTATTCAAAGACTTCACGAGGAAGGAGTACGACAAATAAACTCATAAAAGCAGCCATAATTCACATCCACAGGAAGATGAAACTAGCGCAAAATCTCGCTGGGAAAATGTCTATCACATGGTATTGCTAATCCAAATATTCCTAATCACATGGTATTGCCAATCCAAAGCATGCTAATGAAGAATTGAAAGGGAGGCATGGGCTAAAACATTGTGCAATTCAGGATAAATGTGAATTTGATAGTAATGGCGTGAAACAAGACTGTAAGATAATCAATAGGGCTATCAGACTTGGAAACAAAATCCTCACGGTAGGTATATATATTATTTCTGTAGAAATACTTCAAGGTTAACCAAAATTAGGAGGAACGAAGGATGTGACTAATTTTAAGGTTTATAAAAACAATATTAAGACGTCAAGAACTCTCATAGCATAAGAATCGAGCTCACTATCAAGAAGCGGAAAGCGGAGGCATATCACGACTACAGGTCTCTGTATTTATTTTTTCACGCTCAAATCGCAAAGCTAAGACTACCTACTACTCCTCATTACGATTAATTCCATGGAGGAAGTAATGAAGGATTTATGACGTGGATCTTTTTTGATGATAAATGAAAATATTAGGGATGAATGATTGAAGGGTGCAGTTGAAAACAGGTGTATGACAAATGACGATTTCGTTCGAAGGGTTTATTTGAATGGAGTTGAGATGGGGAGCTAGGAGAAGCATTTTTGATCCTCACTCCGGAATAATAGAATGTAAATATTTCGGAAGGCTACGGAACAGCTAGCTAATCCTCTCACGCAACCACTGACGTCTTTATTGTAAACATCGTGGGTCGGAGAAAAGGGCGAATAAATGCTTACGTAAAGAGGCTTTAATTAGGAAGAATATCGACATGCCTTTGTTGTGCGCCGGAATTTGGTGATAGAGAGAGATCAGAAATAGCACCAAAGGTTATTACTTTCCCATACTCCTGCCCTCATTGGGATTTTCATCTTTTACGGAGCCTGGATGTCCGGGAGACAAATGCCTATTTGCGTCCTAAGAGACGGAAAGTTTCCCCTTCGTTCGGCCCAATATATACTGGAATTTAGCCAGCACTGGGGAGTACGGCGCAGGAGATCGTTTCGGGAGTTCATCCCCGAATGTCGGGTCGGTCGACAGGAATCCGTCATCGGAAGCCGTTATTGCTTCCTTGGTAAGATCTAAGCTACGCTCCCGAAGTTCCCTCTATCTCTCGGCTCTTCCCGTGTAAGGGTTCATTATACACATTCCCCCCCTTCTTTGCATCACATCGTTAATTGTTATGATATAAAATTTGAGAAACTCAGTACGGTCTACTTATTCTGACCATTCCGACGCTAAGGGCAAGAACCCATTTTGTTGGCGTGTCGCCGCGCCTAGCAACCTCGAAGGAGGAACGCTCGGGTGCGGGTCGGATACAGCTTAACACCTTTGCTTTACTGAGAAATTTTTAAGATACTTAATAGACAGCTCAGGTAGGAATATCAGATGAAGAATTTGGGTGGCTAAAGGTAAAGAATGGATGAAATCAGGGTTTCTCGTCAATGTAAATCTCGTAAGCATATTTTCGAATGGTGTGAGGCATTAGCAGTTTAATGGGATGTTATAAAGGAGGGGGAAAGCTATTAAACTGTTTCAAAAGCAAATGATAACGAGCAATTTGCCTAGTCAGCCATAGTGTGAGCTGTATTTTACAACCGGTGCAATTCTGTAAAATATCATCATAAAAAACTGAAAGCATTATATCATTCAAGAAGGAAGGAAGATAGATAGGCATTAAAATAATTGGACGTGTGCTACGCCGAATAAATCAATGTTGCTTATTTGGTGTAATAGGGACCGCCCCTTTGGGGAACTCATCGATAATGAGGTGAACAAGCTTGCTCCAATCAAAGAACTCAAGAGCTGCACCATCTAGGGTATGAAGTGATGTTACTGTTAGTGAGATACGATTATGTATGCGCTAATAATATTAATGAATTGGGATGACCATGGTTCCAGAAATGTTACATCGTAATAAGGATAAATGTGAGGAGGAAATGTAAATTCATACACAGCCGAAATTATCCTTACAGAGATTAAGGGGTAAAGGGGGCAGTAGCAATTATTGGAACTTTTCGAGGACTTTACGAGGAAGCATTAAGGAAAATATAATCATAAAATTAGCAATAACTCACATCCGGAGGGAGATGAAAGCACAAATATTTAAGGGTAACAGAAAAGATTTAATTTTCCGTCGGGCAAAGTAGCCATTACATTAATAAATAGATACTCAAGAAATAAAGCATGGGCTAACATAAGCGACAATCAGTCGGAATTCAGAAGAAAAGAGGGAGTGTTATGTCACATTTGAGATAGGACAACGAGGATGCTGACACGGGGGAACTTAAAAAATAACTCGGATATAATAATCATATTAACAATTAATGTTCCACCACATAAAAGTTCCGTTCATTATTGTGTAATTGGTTATATGCTAAATAACTACCTAGGATATAACAAAAAAACTGTTCCGCTAAATTTCGCTTTGTCATTCTCCTAACTCCTCGAAATGCTGCTAGCGATAGTGAAAACAAAGATTTCCGCGCTTGTAGCAAAAAAAAAAAAAAGAACTGGTTGTTGAAGGAGAGCTTTTCAAAGGGTATTTGGATGCGGGTGAGGAGAAAAAAAATATGGTAGGGTTGTGATAATACCGCTGAGCAAAAATAATTTCAAATCACATTATCGCATTCCAAGATGTAAGATTAACATAGCATAAGTGTCGCTGTTACGTGGTTACGATAGAATTATGTTAGTCTAGTCCTTGTCTAGTATGGCTGTGTAAAACATTATTGTATTTTAACGAAGATCAATATAAAACTTAATGACATGCATTTCCGAGGGGTTTCGGCACAGAAATTTATTGATGGGAGGGATGGACTCAATATCTTAGTTGATATCCCCATTACCCGATAATTATTAGGCAACAGTTATCGGCTTGACCTGTAGGAAGTTTTGCAAGAAAAGGAACAGGGGTGGCCAAATTATTCTGCAGTACAGAGAAACCCAAGCTATGTTCTTAAAAATAATTCATGTTTGACTTTCAGTGTTCTATACTGGTTTCTTACGATAACTTCTAGTGGGAAGAGCGAAATGGTAATAGGGCTATCTCGAACATATTTTTAACAGAATCGCCAGACACATTTGAGGAATATGGTCAAAAGGTTGGTAGGGAATATGGTCAAAAAAATCGCTATCCTATATTGCAAAATCACTGCCCATAATAGTGCTACGATGGCATTTCCCTTAACCCTCTCTAACTACCACTGATTTTCACTCCCTCATAAGTTTTCACCGACCGTGCTCCATAGTCCCTTTGTAGGACGGAACCCTGATCCTCTTTTCGAGAAGAGAATAGCACTTTCCACTCGTGGGAAAGCTTTCCACCAGCGTAACATCCCTTCTCACAACAACTGTGGGGAGTGACGTCGGTGGGACTAAAAGTAGTAGTCCCTACTCCTGTCCACCTCTCACTCAATTGCCCCAATCTCAACGGGACTGTGATAGAGAAACAGCAAAGAAACGCAAATGATTCTCGCTCGTGTATTTTCCTGTCCGGCCAAAGTCTCACACCCTCCTACCGTCCTTTTCGTCCGTCAGTATCTGGCTAAGCTCTCCCCGTTCATATCTGTCACTCTTATCCTACATAAAATTGGAAATTCGTTTCTTTTTTCCTTCCTGCTTACAGCTTACAGCAAAGTTACAAGTTACAGCAAATTTATTACTATGAGCTTTTGATAATATTTCAACATTAATATTGTTTATCAATCTCTTTACAGACCTACTCATTGTTAGTCTCTCCAACCATCTCCTCGCCCCTATCATATATTTCTTACTTCCTGTTACCTGACTATTGTGTTGGCCCTCATTTTTCCTCTAAACTGGCCATACTAACCTTTGACACTCCTAATATTTTCTATCATAATTTATTTGTTTCCCTTTCATTATCTCCACTGAATCCGCTTGCTATGGAATAAAAACATCAGGTTTAAACTTAGAGCATTGTGACACAGATTTTCTGAATATAGCATTTCAGCTAAAAACTGGAAACTAATCATTTAGTTTAATGAAATTAAGTTGCCGTTTTTGAGAGTCACTGCATAGCATGGTTGTTATAGCATGCAATACTTGAGTTGTAATTTGGCTACTTTTTCCTACGATGAAACCAAACTTTGACATTTGACGTACCAGTAAAAATTAGACTTTTACCTTGCATATCTACATCTCATGACTTTCCTGATTTTGCCATGACCAGCGAGGTGATGTCTGTTTTCATTGTGTTGTTTTATATGGTGTCAACTATCCTTAAGAAACCAAACGTTAACTTCGTGAGTGAACAGCGTGAAACGCATACTACAGTAAGTTTAAACAGAGAAGCAATTGGAGTAAATTGTATGCATTTTGATTGAAATTCACGAGAATATTGATTCACTAATATTGCAACTGTGCATCTTTAAAAAATTAGCAATGCTAATTTTTGAGTTAGTATTGACCCAAGGGAACCATGACAATGATATACTGTGGAGACAAGCAGCAAGAGGGTTGAGCTACTCATACATGCTAGTAAATTTTCGGTTAACAACCACTGCTTTCTTAATATCGCCAACCTCGATAAAATAATAGTACTACTGGTGACTGTAAACTGTAGTGACTACTGGTTAATCCATATTGACAATGCTATCTTACTTAAAAGTGTATAATCCCACTTATTAGAGAGTTATTTCAGAAATTTATGTCGGGAGTACATTCCATGCTTGTTTGCTGATACAACCAAATGAAGTAGTACTTTTGCATAGATTGTTAATATTCAGCGGTTGATAAGCTATATGCAACCATTCCCATGAAGACGATGGCATAGATAACCTCCCACTTGCATTTTGGTCCACAAAATCCAAAGCGGAAATGACGAAACTAATCTATACTAAGCATAACTTACACGCACGCGCGTCTTCATTGATTCATGATTTCAAAATATTCAAACACTAACGACTCAATTTCATAACTATCATAAAACCTGACTTGTATTATTAGCAGGCTTATGACCCTTACGTGGTATTCAAGCTCATGATCTCAACTCACCATACTCGGCAACAATTTTTGACGGCCAGTTGCTATAAGTTTTTCGAGGGTCGGTGATCACAGAATTCAGTGTTCTCTTGACTTTCAATACGCTCCAAATATACATGAAAATGTTCCCATTAACTTCCATCCCTCTTCAATCACCAACGTCTACAATTATTTAACACAATACTCATATCAACGTCTTAGGGTCTATTTCTTCGTGAATTTATTTTAACAAAATTGCAATAATCTGTAAGTATCATTTAAGCCGTAATTATTCTTTTATTGTTTATCTAATTAGATTTCTTCTCATTGATTCCCCTCTTACTGAGAATGATTGCTTTGAAAACGTAATTACTTTCCCTTTGTCTAAGATATCCGTTCTAAACGTTACATGGATGCGAATTGCTGGAAGCAAGAATTACATGGATGGGTAACTGGTCCAACCTGGGCCTTCAGAATGTGATAATTAACCTAGCCAATGTAATTAAATAGAATCATCTTGCTTATCCTATCCTGAGTATGAGCTCCATTACTATTTCTGATAGTGATCCAGGGTCGCATCAAGACTGTTGGAAAACTATTCCTGGAAACTGGAAAGCTATGTACTTCTAATCAGCTAATGAAACATAGTAGGAGCTTCTCGCCAAGTTTAACTCCTCCTTCATTTATTCCTTCTTCAGATTCATGTCATGCCTGTTTCACTAACTTTTTTGTCCATTTTATTCGTTCATAAGTTAAATTATTACAACACAGCTTTTCCTTTAAACTGTACACAAATGCGTCTCTGCTAGCCCCCACGCCTTATAAAAATTATCACGAGTTTTGATAGACAGGATTAGAGTTCATAAAATATTTCAGTAGTCACATTAGGTTTCTAGAAGATCTAACAGCTTAGGTTATATCTAATAGCGTAACTTGGTACATTTTCAATCCTAAGATAAACTCGACATTTATGCTATAAGGTATAATTCGAAATGGGTACCAGAGAGGGTACCATCACCCTTTAGCGGTTCAAATATGATATCATTCTCTCTCCAATTGACGAAGGTTTAACTTTCAATCATTGAAATACGTTTTTAAGCTATTTCACTTAGGTTCTTATCTAACTCAGTCTAGCGATTTAACGTAGGTTATGGCGCCATGTCTACCCAATCTCAATCCTAATACTGATGCTATGAGAAACACAATACCTATGAAAATTTGGGATTCGATTCCGCGAGCCTGTTATCGGGCCGGCGAACTACCAACTTGGGGTGCCGAAAGTTCAATGTTTGCTATTTATATCTTCTTGATGGACACTGACTGATTTATAAACTGAAAATGTTACCCCCAATGTATACTGATTTTCGCCTCGATTTACTGATGTGATAAGTTAGTACAGTGCTCACCTGATTCTAAAAATTTAACTGTACCTACCTCCAGCGATACCTAAGAAGTTCCGATGTCGTAGAAATTTACGAAGCTAGTGTAAGCAAGTACATAAATATGACAAGTGTGCATCATTATCGAGTTATTTACTGAAACCTACACATTTAATTACGGTAAAAACATGGGAGGAGACAAAAAGCTCGGCGTTAGAATGAGTAAAACATTTCTCGACAGCAAATTGGGAACCGTTAGATCATAGTTTTATATCAGTACCAAAAACGCGATCTAGTTTACTTCCTAGTAAACCTGATTTTCTCACCGAGAAGAGCTCAACTGATTTGATACACTACTAGCAACTAAAACGAAATTTGGAGCAGTACCAAGACGCCTTGACATAGAAGGTCCGCTCTTCCAGAAAGAAAGAGGGTTTGTTTTACTTATTATTTCTCTGGCGCTATTATTCTATTATTAAAGTAACTTTTCAAATATGATTTCAGGCGAAGAAAGACTCATTTACTTCCTCGTGAGACCCCACTTTAAATACCATTCCAGAACGTGCCTTTTCCTTGAAATGCGTGTGGTCCCTTGGTCACCAGCTTAAATGGTGAAAAAGAAGAAGATACCGAACGGGAACGGAAAAAAACGCAAGAAAACGTTCTGGCGTTGGACTCCACAAATTTCACACCCTCTCCAACGTCTCCTTGAGGCAATAACTTGAATCGACGAGCAGACAAGAGTTAATGAAACGACTCCTTCGTGGTGAGGCGAGGGAAGGCGAACGGCTGGAGTGCTCCTTTATGGGGAAGAGACGAATAGCGCCGTCACTCCCTCATCCCCGTCTTTCATTTCCCCTTGACCCCTTGACGCCTTGATTCCAAGCCCTCCAAGACCCTTTCTACGCTCCCTCGGACAACCCATTACCCCACTCCCTCCCCGTCTTCCAGCATCTTTCGAGGACCGCGAAGACTGAGGTCTGTATAAGCACACCGCTCTCGCTTTCATCCCGGGGTCCAACTAATGGCTGAAGCGTTTCGGACTGCCGAGAGGGAAAAAGGAAGGAAATTCCCTCACACCCAGTGGTCTCTCCAAAAATTGAGCCTTGAATTCTATGCCGAGAGAAAAAATATGACATAAAAGTCATCTAAAATTTGAAGTAATACTAAAGGGTAAATGCCTTCGAATTTGTTATTTCTTTGGAAAAATTCGTTACAAACGAAACCTGTTGAAATGTTTCATCGAAAATTAAATTTAGAAAATATAATATTAAGTATGGTAGCTACAAATTACGTGAACCCATGCAATATGCGGCACTTGAATTGCGGCAAAACTTAGCAGACGTATAGTACTGACTTCACTTGGGCACATTGGCATCAGTAACATTTTTATTAGATATCAATAGAAGGAATGATTAACGTTTAGGGGGGGAAATTCATTCAAAGAATGAAATAACTTAAAAGGCTAATCAGCAACTCAAAATGAGCTGAAAACTTAGCAAATGTATACTAACATTACTTATATCAAATACGAGAGGTTGCACTATAACCTTCGTTCCACAAGGCCCTTTCGTCCCTGACTCAGCTGGTCTGATCTAAACACTCCCTCTCCCTTTCTCACATTCTACAGGGGACTAAGGCGTAAGAGGACACTAGCACAACATTCACTTTCACCCCGGAACCAAACTAATGACTGAAACATTTCGGTTACGGTGAGGAGAGAGATGCAAGAGCGAGAGGGAAGTTGAGAGGTGGCGCGGGAACCCTTTAAAAACTCCCCAACCGCTCTCCTCCTCGTCCACTCAGCACTCGTCCATCATCCGTAACGCGTATATGCCAACCCCCAACCAAATGTGGGGGAGTGCGGTAGGGGGTGAAAGAGGAAGGGACGTCGGAGACCATCGGGGGGAAAACAATTTTCCGTCACGGACATCGATGCTATTAAAGAGACTCGCTAACACGGACGGGTTTCATTTCGAAGTTTAATGGGCCGCAGTCTTTTTACGGCGCCGCGCGCTTCAACCCTTGGGAAGGGGGAATGCGTGTCTAAAGGGTCGAGGAGGGCTATATCACGGCTCTTGGGATGACTCTCCTCCCCTCCCGCCCTCTCTCTTACTCCCCACTGTCTCCCCACTCTCTTTTCTTACGCGACTGAGTGAGAGAGAGGGGGTGACATTGTTTTAGAGGAAATTTTGACAGCGTGGGTGGTGACGGAGCGGCTGGGACAGCGATATGGAAGTCACGAGAGAGTTTATTGTGGAGCCAGCCTTGGAAACAAGGAGGGTGTAGAATAAAAATGTGTTATTATAAAAATGTGTGGCTTTGAAGTGGGTGGAGGACACAAGCCATTAAAAAAAAACTCGGTGTCGGTGTCAAGGGAGGTATGAAGTATGAGAATCATAAAGCGGATTGTAAATACGTAAATGGATTTAGATAAACGGGCGCCAAGTCTTGATGGACGCTCCACGGTGGTCGCAAGCCTCGTGGACAGGCAGAACAACTGCCCTCCATCGTGTCTTATCCCGCAAGACTAGAAGGTAAAACAAACAAGGCAGCATTTAATATAGATTTTTATGTTCGAGCTTTTTTGTGCGGCTCTCCAAATTTTATCGCGCTTTTCAGCGTTTTATGATGCTGAACAATATAAAACGCTTATGATGTAGCAAGAATGGCTTTTGTAATTTCGAAGTTGATTAAAAAATTATAGAAAATGGTAACCACCCTGATAATTAAACGGACGTCATCAGTGGCCGAAATTAATAGTGAGAAATACTGGGATTATTGAATGCTTTAACAACTCCAAGAAAAATTCTTAATTTAAAGAATGAAATTTAAGAGGCAAATAATTCAAAATTTCACTGAGTATTGTCGCATCTGAGCAATAACGTCTTAAAGCGTATATAATATCTGTGAATAGAAACAGTTGTCAGATTTTCTCTACGGAACAACTTCATAGTTAAACCTGGACAAACGCCAATTTGCAATTTTGCTAATATTAAACTTCTTGTGTCTTCATTAAATGAAAAGTGTCGCTTTACGCGGTAGATAATAAAAAGAGGTTGAAACCACAAAATTAACCAGTCATTTTTTTATTTTGTGAAAGTATTTTTTTCCTTCAATTTAATTATGCTTGACTAAGAACGTGAAAATGATTACTGAATGGTCAATGAAAAATGTCAATCGATGGAAAATGAATAAACATCTTACGTATTCCTTTAACCGAAAATTAATGGTTATAGGGAACGGGGTGTTTTAGTGTCTAGATTTCTGGCCTTCCATCCTGATGGTCCGGTTTTGAACTCCGGTGGTCGACTAATTTTCATTGGTGTACAGTATCTACCTAAATGCCGTGAGGAGAGCCCTTCGGCAACAGCTTTCATTAGGGTGGAAAGTGAAGCCGTGGACTCCATGGTGCCTTTGCAAAGAGTTGCCTCATGTCGACGCCGGTTTCTCTCCATCTTTCCTCGGTTTCCTAAACATTTCTACCTCTATGCAGTCACCGACCTATACTAAATTGCACACCTGAAGATGACTGTGTAGTCGAAACCTAGGTCTTGCTAGTAAATGTATGTGATTTTACGAAGTTAAGCTTTTTATTTCAATATCAAATGATTAGATCGGAATCGAAGAAGACTGAATTTCATGTTATACAACGGATGAATTGACGTTAAGATTCTAAGAGACAGTGAACTGGTCTCAGTTACCCTTGATGGAGCTATCCGCTCATGTGCTCAAATGTACATGACTTACAGAGAAAAGAAAACACTCTTGACCGGGAGTCAAGTCCGTATTTGTCAATGCCACTAGCATTAGTAATCATAAATCAGTATTTAGTGTTGGCGGACGGATGGTCTGTGCTAACGAGCGCATCTGTTTTATTTCATTGGACGCATAAACTGCTCATAGAAATTAAAGTTTTTAGAAGCCAACGGAGAATAAAGACACCTCGGTTATTAACGTTCTAGAGACTCATGTGGAGAGTGTTCTGTTTCTATTAAGCTTCGTTCAAGTAAGAATACAGTTGAAATGAAAAAGATTCATAAATTCATATCAGCAAATTCTAGTTGAGTATCAATACGCAGAAAAAATGATCGTTTATGCTGGTATGCTAAATTCAAGTTGATATCTAGAATAGTAAAGCTAAAGTTTTTATTCTTTTATTGTAGTGGTTACGCTGTCCACTGAAACCACGATTTTAGAAAATAGGTCTGGCAACTCTGCTGCTGTGACTGCTCCCTGAGGATGTAGTTTCTCGGTTGGCGGCTAGAGGTGCTAGTAGTCATTCAGGACAACGAATTCAAGAGAATAGATTCACGGCTAACCCTCAAATGACGTTTTCGGATGCCATACTTTGGTTATCTCGCATAAATTGCAACCATAGGCGGATACTTTCCTTATAATGCGAATGCAGGAGCTTTAAATACTGAACGGAATCATATGACGTCGCTCTAAAAGTTAACATTTATACGTCCGACTAGCAAAATATTTACATAATTTCGCTTAAACTCTACTTCCACTTCCTTCAATTGTGCATGCAATATTTAAGAAATCGTGATGTTTACTCTTTTTAAGCTTTCTTTTCCGTATTTTATCCTAGGCCGTAGAGGTTGTAATCCTAAAAATTACCACCAGCGTGGAATGCACTATCGGGAGTCTCACGACGTTTAATCCTGAACCACTATCAATAAATAACTGGAAAACAGGTTTTATGTTCACATTTCAAATTCTACATTTCATATTTCAAAGAGTTGAGAGGACTTTCATTGGTGTTTTGAAGTTTGCTTCCGCACTAATAGGGGCTCAGACCGGGTGGAAACGTACAAGGATAGGAATGGAAGGGATGGCGGACGTCTCTAACAACCTTACCTTAATTATAAAACAAAGACTTCATGCATTTGATCTTTGATTACCTACTATGATACCGATGCAATAGCTTCAGCTCTACTAAGAAATGAATCTTGAGTTTCATTTCTCTCACGCATTCCATTCGAAATCAAACCTGAAAAATTCTGAGGATAATGATAAACATTTTGCAGTGCCAATTTATAGAAAAATGTTTATAGTTGACAATGCTTGTGTCTTAAGATTAAAGGTCACGTTCTGCGGTGGATATAATTTATTCAAGCTTATATAAACTTGTTTAATAATGAGAAATTACTGACAGGGTCGATATATGGACATTACACTAGTAACACTAGGATTTGGTTTAAACTCCCGGAAAACAAAAGGTTTAAAAGTTTGCATGCAGGTAGGTATTTGTAGCCTAGTTCTCCACAACTTTATCAGATATTCAAATGTTCATCTGTTTACCGGTGACTCTACTTGTCAACAATATACCCTTTCTCCTGCCACATACCTATATGGTGACTGGCAGGGTGTTGTATACCGACGATTTGGTCGTTGAACTGGCCATTTTATCATTCTTGAGAATGAACCAGTGATTTAATTGCACCAATCATATGAAAAAACATTGCTAAATATCTTCCGTTGTACCGAATGCTACTTTTTTGCTGGATTTATATGGTTTCGTAGGTGGCTGTCATCTGTTTATAAGATACGTCCTCTTTGAGCCTTGGCCCTTAGAGTCAATTGATCTCCCGATACCCCAAGTCACGCTTTATCCGAAGGAGAATTGATTTATTGAAATGTATCCGTGCCAATTCGTACCATCATAATATTCGTCACTGCCGCACTGCTTAAAATAATTTCGTGTCTTTCTACGCATAATGGTTCAATAACCAGAGGCTTTTGAATGATGTGGAGAGATTCCTGCGCGGTATCTCTCTTTCTATTTTGACGTTAAGTTATTAACCATCATATAATTCCTTGTTGCTTCATTTTTTGTTGCTATTACGTTTTCCTACTTTGTCTCCACTCAGAAGAGGGTATACATTTCAAATAGTGCTAATAACGTTTCGCGCCTTGCCTCTTCATCATACTTCATGCCCTTTTCATCTGCACTGATGCCATATAGATTTGTAGTGAATATAGCAACAAAAATGATGGAGTATAGAGTACGAAAATATAGAGTAGCACCGGTGAAATAATTGTGTGAAAGTGTTTCATTGCAATAATGATCTTCATCGATAAAGTTCAGTGGGACATATATGCCTTTCAATATTGGAGGTAAATTCGCCTCGCAGATGAAGCACTTTGTTCGCGAATGATGTCATGTTATTGATTTACGATTCCATACTAACATTTTAACCTTATATAAGTTTTTTGCATACGCTCTAACCACAGAAACGAGTTTTGTCAAAATGTTATTTAGGCAGCATTTCATCTTGGAATACTGAGTATGTCATCCTTTCCCTTAATTAGCAGCAACAAAACCTAAACGGTGCCATTTTTTAATTTCGATTTCAGCATATCGGGAAATGAAATTCATATTTTATCTATAAAAATATGTATGGCAGGTGTATACAAGTGGAAAGGAGGAATATGACTGAGAGTGCCAATGGAATGTTTGACCCTCCAGTGCACGCAATGAAAATGAATTAAAATCTATACAAAGCCGGCGAGAAAACACGGACAATTATCCATCCCGGTTTTCTGGCGTCATTTAAAGGGGACAGAATGATGCATTGATGGTTGTTCCGCCAACAGACTGAACCGTGTTGGTCGTCTTGTATTTACGACTTCAATCGATGTTCAGTGCATTGTAGGGCCCATTACGCAACAAGATGTTAGGCACAAGTTATGGCGTTTAAGCTGGTATCATTTACTACCTATAGTAATGGAGGGACCTTTGACCAGTTATTGAGGAAATCAAATGAAAAAGTCATGAAGGACTGGGAGAATAAAAATGACAGACAAACAACCGAGTCAATACTTCCTAAGTATTACTGGTACACAAAATGACAACAATAAAAGAGTTAGAAAAATAGGAAATTCTGGAACCAAGTTCAAGGATCTCTTTGCATTATTTTATTGTCAAGGTGCAATATGCGTTGAAGCGTTTGCATTGATTAAGCTTTGATAGAGGATATCTTTCTCTAGAGTAGTGGTTTCCAGAACTTTTCAGCCACGGACCCCTTTTCGAAAGTTTCTTGTGGAACCCTAGGAGATGTTTGTTCCTATCTGTTTATATGTTACATGAGGCACATCACACATAGTAAGTACATGCACAAGAGTATGAACGACAAAGCCTATATTAATAAAAGAAACAATTTTAAAAATGACTGGGGTTACCGAGAATCTCTCGCGGAGCTCCAAGTGCTGAGCACAGTTTAGAAAGTGCTGCTCAAGAGAAATCTTCGCATTGGATTTCTGGAAGGAAGCTGTGGATAATAGAGCTGTGAAGACGCTTTCGGTAAGAGTTTATTTTTCCCCGCAATGCAATTCGATTCCCAATAGCGAATCACCCTTCACTCTGCCTCACCATCTGTTTTTGTGGTTCCTAATGACGACGCCCACTCCGTGGAACCAGTTGTGACTTCAAGTCAATGAGGTAAAAACGAGAAGGAAATTTTCACCTCTCTGTAACTCAGCATCCACAAGCATCCACATCTCATCATTATCTTGATTCCTACTCATTTCGGTCCCTCACTGCGGAGCAGTTGGAACTATCAAGCAATGTTACTTTCCATTAAGCAGACGAGAACCAAAATATCTCTTCAGTTATGTCAAACAGAGGGACTTGATACCTTACCGAAGTGGATCGAGTATGAAGTAACTGCAGTTTTTGTATTAGAACCTATGGTCACTGTTCTATGCATAACATATTTTGAGAAGTATTTTTTTCAAATTTCGATTAGTTGTGAAATAAAAGGGAACGGTAAAAGGGAATGCACTGAATCATTTGTCATTATAATGTAATTAAAACTGCAGTAATTAGGTTAAAAGTGTTCGAATGGTTCTCAATCCTTAATGATGCTTATTCATGAAAGATGCAAAGCATAATAAACCCCTTGGAATGGAAAAATGTATTACATAGCTACTGTAACAATAAAGAAACCCGTACGCTAAATTTACCCATAAGTTATACGTAGGGACACCGAAAAATGGTAAATAAAAATCATCAAAAGCGGTGTTTAAAATGACAAATGCGGTAAATAAAATCGTTTTAAAAAGGTGGAAGCTGTGTTTAATGTTGGGAAAAAGGAGTCCTAAAGGAAGGGTTTTTTTTAAATACTATTAATAAAGACTTCATACCAATGTGAACAAACAGTTAATAGTACATACATTTGAGATCCAATACAGAAGTTATGGCTACCCTACGCAACATAAAAAACACAGTAGGCAAAATTAAGTCGAAGGCAAATCAATGAGATAATGGTTATAACAATAACAGAGTGGAGTAGTGGACTGTAGGTAATGAAGTTCGATTCTTACGCTGTTTAAAATTTTTCTTTCAACCATCGAATAAAAAACTTTATCATCCTTCATTTCCAACCTTTGTGTGTGGATACTGACTTTTTTGTACTTCTATCGCTTCAACTAGATTGACAAATGCGTCACTCAACAATACACTGCAAAGTTAACGTAATGATTCCACGATTTAATTCTGTAATATAAATTTTTTCCAATCATTTCCTTTCGCCTAATTTAATTATTTTTGAAATTATAATTTGGCATGAAATGTCTGATAATTTACTTTTTTTAACAGCCTACTAGCATTACCCTAGGAATACAGCAAGGGTGTATTCTTAGGTAGTGTTAAGGATCGAACTCGTGACTGGCAGTACACTAGCCCTCATTTTTAACAACTACGCTCTCCTGGGTTCACGGGAATATGGCGAATGTAGGCGACCCGCATGACATTCGAGTTAATTTTTTTCTCGCACATCCGGAGAAAAAGGTCAAGACGAGTATTTTTTCCTCGTTTGTGGCACGGAAAAAATCTTCTTCTCATTTCGTGACCCGAGTTACTTAACCTCTCCTTGTTGGTATCTACCATACGTACATACCATTCGCGGGGCGCATCGATCACGAGGCCGCGAGATGTTAAAATCTCCGATCCGGATCTGAATATTTACTGTCTCTGGATATGATTTCAGTAGCGAATGAAATGAAAGACCCGTGGTTCTTTGGATCCGACCCGACCATCCTTAATTTATTCATGAGTGGTTCATTTGTAAATCTAATTTAAACAACAAAGTCTAATAAAGTGAGTATTCAGATTAAATGGTTTGAAATTGAATATGATAGCATTTTCGATGCAGTGACTGAAAGAAAAAATTAAACTGCGATTGGGATCGAACTTCGCACAGTACACTAGCTCTCGTTCATGGCTCTCGTTGTACGCCTGATCCCGGCGAATGTAGGCTACCCGCATGGCATCCTGCGTATTTTTTTTTCCCCGCGATACCGGGGTAATGGGGGAAAAAAGTCAAATATCTTTATTTTGCTCCTAGTTGCACGGGAACGTTTTCATCTAATTACGTGACCTTAGTTACACATCCTCTTCTTGTTAATATCTACCGCACCTACATTCCATTCACGGGGCACTTCGATCGCTAAACCGCGAAAATTTAAAATCTACGATCCGGATCCGATTTTACTCCGTGTCTTTGGATCCGAATCCGCAACCGAGAAAAATGAAAGATCCGATCCGGCCATCACTAAAGAAAATATTTCATGCTACAAAAATTCGGCATTTGCAAAATATCTCAAATTTCGTTAAAAATCGCGTTTCAAAGAAGACACGGTTAATTTCGCGATTAAACCCTAAAGTCGCTTATTTCGTGAATCCTGTCGCAAAAAACGTTTCGCGAAAATGTCATGTCCCTAGTTATACGAAACAGTTTCAATCGCTACAGAGTACTCTGCAATGGATGAACAGGAATGTAATCAACGTGGCATCAAAGGTCAAGCTTGGAATCATTTTTGAAAGTATCTCTGATGTCAAAATCAAATTTCTGGATCTTTAAATTTCTCTTAGGTGCTCTAATTATTTATTCACAACTCGATGGGACATTCCAGTTGCATACAGTTTCAAATAAGTTACCTACTTTTTCCAATACTCGTTTCCATATGTTGATCTCTCTAACTTTTTGCTTTTTTTTTAAGCAATGAATTCATAGTTCTCTTATAGTGATGAATTAAATCCAGGGAATATACAATATCCATGTCACAGGGAATATACAATATCCATGTCACAGGGAATATACAATGAGCCAGAAGAATGGTACCTCAGAAAAAGTAGGTTCCCCAGTGAAGCGGAATTTAAATTATGACCACATTTAACGGTCTCTCAAATGATGGCGTAGCATCACACTTCTAAGAAAAAATGGGATTCATCAGAATTTGTGCGTTCCCAACAATAAATATTAAATAAATATCATGGTGAAACTTGGAAACTACGAATCTCAACTGCAAGCTCCAAGTCATTCAATGCTAGTGGAAGAAACTTTTAATCGGCAGGACTACCCGATTAAAAATAAAAGATGAAGTTAAATAAAAGAGGTCTGTGAATAGGATTAGCAGCCGTTTAGTATCCCTTATTAACTACGAAGTAATAGATAAAATTCAAGGATAAGGATTAAAAAATATTGAAAATTCCTGGATTATCAAATAATGATTGCCAAGATTCAGGTATTAAATAAAACATTTATATTAGAAATATACTAGTCCATCATCTAAATTCAACAATTTTCTTAGAGTAGGCTATGACAGAAAATCTCAGCAAAGACAATTATATACAAATAATTTAATACCACTACAAGGGGAAATTTTAGTTACCTATAGAATCTAAATCTGACAAGATTATGTATTACATGACCGTCGGGATATTAGTACCTACATGAAGCAACAATTACTTCAAAATAAAGAAAGGCAAATTAACAGTCGCAATTTATAACACTTGAACAAAAGTACTAAATGATGTAGAGAGTAGAAGTTTTTTTTTAGAAGTCAAAGTTTTTGTGAAATAGTTCGACGCTTTTCTGAATGATTTACAAAAGAAAATGTTGTAAAGGTAATATAATTTCATTCCACTCGAAAAACAAAATGCTTATCCATACTGGCACATATATCCTTAACTGTAGGTAACCTGCCCAAATAATAATTCATAATAAAGGAGATTACGGTGGCAGTGATATGAAGTGGAGGCAATGAGATAAGTGCCCAATGTGTATTCTAATAGCAGCGCACAAATTATAAAAATTATTAACAGTTAGAAGTCGAGTCATTTTGGCAACGAGAAAAATGACGATAACACCTGCCGATCGTGCCGCAGAAAAGTGCAGCAATATGTATTTTTTTCATGAAATGTGATTTACTGTTCGGGGGAAGGAGTAATACATCTCTAATATGCAAGTATCTTAGCGCCGCCTTGACTATGCAGTTGCTTTCTATTCACTTTCATTAACGTCCATCACTACCCCAAATCCCTAAACTATTTTTACTATTCACCAACGTCGGACGCGGTAGCCAGGTCAATAACGCCATTTCCAAGATGTAATAATTCAATCGTGATGGTAGAATAAAATAAATAAAAAGCGAATAAAGATAGAATACAAAAAAGATAGAATAAAATAAATAGAATAAAAAGTGTGTTGCTATTAATATTTGGAGGTGGAAAAATTCGATAGAGCCATCCTATAAAATTAGTAACACGAAGATCGAGAGCGTTGAAACCATTAGGTATTGAGGTGTAACAATCACTAAAGATTTACCGAGGGGAAGACACATCCGAGAAATATGCGGCCGAGTGAAGAGAAAGCTAGGATTTATAAAAAGAGTGCTTGGGAAATGTGATGAGATGACAAAAGAGCGATGTTACTTTTCACTAGTTAGGACCCACCTCGAGTATGTAGCCAGTGTATGGGATCCGAATGAATTAGGTTTGATCAGAGAACTAGACAATGTGCAGCGTAGAGCAGCTAGGTTCGTTAAAAGGTGTTACGATAGGTTGAGTAGTGTATCAGAATTAATACAAGAGTTAGGGTGGGAATCATTATCAGAGCGTAAGTTAAAGCACAGATTAAATCTAATACAGAAATTTCAATAGGATAGTTTTACTGAAGATGTTAGGCATATATTAAAAACACCAGCGTATTATGCTAGATTCTACCAGATAAATAAGATTAGAGAGATATATTGTCGTACTGATAGGTTTAAACTGTCGTTTTTCCCCCGTACTATAAGAGAACAGAATAGGCAGCATAGCAAAGGGATAGGTAAGGAAATATTTTAGAGTAGTCTGTAGTGCATGAAGCATGTATTAATCCATTAAATACTATAGATACTAACAATCTAGTAGCATGATACCCTATAGTTGCTTGCTTGCATGCCGATAGGGTATGCTTGGTGATCTACACTCCCTGCCACACACCCTCGCGATGGCTTGCAGAGTATCGTGTAGATATAGATGTAGAATGAATAACTCCATCATACTTTCCCTCTTTTATCCAGCTTATCTTTTTGCTTTTCTTTAGCTCTGCGTCTTTTCTTTACAGCTGCATCTCCTGCCATTCTTTTCAATAGAGTGCGCGTGGTGCATTGGCTTGCTCCGGTTTACAACCACCCGGCGCCACCTTACTCGCTGCGCCTGCTTATCGATCATGGAAAGAGACTGCTCAAGATCGGGTGAGCAGAGAGGGTGAAGCAATCTCTGGAGGGCCAATGAGATAAATGATATCCCATAAAACACCATTTCAACGCAGCAAATAATTTACTCGGAAAGGATTCGTCGTAAATTTGTCCGCCCATTGGAGAAGAAGGAAAAGGGAGGGTAGGCGATAAAGCAAAGGAGCAAAAATCGGAGGAAACAAGGAAGGGGTGAGCTCTAAGAAGGATAGGTTTAAGAAGAAGAGAGTAGGAGGAAGAAAATACATGTTAACGAGGGTCAAGCAGGATACGCCTGAAAAATGAGGCAATATTTGGTGTGAGAGAAAAGGTATAAGATAGATTATATCTTCGCAAACATCCTGCTACACACAAAAAATTTAAAAAATCGGATGCAAAGGTTTTGAGGGGAAAGCCAAAATATAATCTGCACGTAAGAGAGTGGACCCATCTGGAGGATATTTCACGGAGTAGTAGGTATCTATTATTTTCCTCTCCCCTGAGTAATAGGCGCGGAGGATTGTGGGAAGATATATCTCGGTCCATGTGTACAATCTAGGAGTGGTGGGCCTTTTCCATTTTTCCCACTCAGAAGAGAAAATATTACAGCTGGTTAAGCTTTGTGCACGTACCATTGGTAGTCAAATAGTGCATCATTCTATAGGAAATATTTTGCCACGCCCAAGAAACTGCTTAGTCATTTTCCCTAAAAAATTATCATATCCAAGCTATTTCCTGAGTGCGTAAACCTCCAGCCTGAAATGGATAATTCATTTCATGAACAATTTTAGGAGCGTGAAGTTTTAGGATTTACTGGCTTACTAAGACTAGGTACTGAAATTTGATAGTTCGGAAAATGTAGAAACATTGATATTTTAATTAATGATTGTCTGCGACTGGAATTTGTGAAACAACTTGAAAAGAAAACGTTAGTATTCTATAGGATTACAAATTAAGAGTATGAAACATTTATTTCTCTGCATTGTCTTCAGGTACTGGTTCTATAGTTATAAAAATTGAAATACGTTTTATGTTGGGATGAGCATAAGTTGTGTAAACATTTCACATTCCAAGCATTGCATCCCAAAACTTTAATTAAAATATTCTGGTATGGTCGCCGTCGCACTGCTAAAAATGCTAAAGATACCGGCATCGTTATGTAAATATTTCTCGCAAAAAATGTACCTACGTGTCTAACATTTCTCCCTTCTTGGCTTGTCCCCCGAGATTCTACAACGTACCATCATTGACATGCGCGTCATTTTTTGCCTCCCATCCTCGTGAAGGACCCTTGGCCTCGAGAAAATAAAGAGTGGGAAGGAGAGAACGGAACTCGGAAGAGAGAGAGAGAGAGAGAGAGGCAGAGGCTGCGGAGAGGAGGGACGATGGGCGACAAAACTGAAGCGCTTACTGCAATGGCATGAGCGACTCACGCACGAGGGACGGCTGGGGGGGAGGAAGAGGTGGAGTAGGATTGCGCACGGCCCCAGGGTGGAGGAAGGGGTTTATGGCGTCCACTCCCGATTACTACTCCCAGGCTCTTCCGTACGGACCATCTAGCTGCCTAGAGCGAGAGGGAGAGAGATATTTATGTATACAGGGAGGGAGGATGCGTTTCCAAGAGAGATGCGCAGGGCAATAATAATGGAAAAAAACGGGAAAAGTATTGAATCGCCGCAGCTATTCCAGCTCTCTGGGATTTTATCCTCACGACGAAATGGGTCGATGGGGGGGGAGTGGTGTGTGAGGGAGGAATGTGGGAGAGGGAGAAAGTGGTGTGCGGACAGTTGAGAGAGGGGTGGGGGTGTGAGTGAAAAAGAGATTTCGGAGAAGAGAGAGAGAGGTCTAAGAGGGTGGGAAAGAGACCATGGAGAATATTAGCTGCGCGCCAAATTCATGAAGGTCAAGAGTGGGGCAGTTGGGGGAGGGTGGATGCGGGTGGAGAGGGAGCAGAAGGGTTTGGGGACGGAAATGTATTCCTGTGTAAACACACACTCAATTAAGCGGTGGGCATGCCGAGGGCCGGAGTATTTATACATGTGGCGGGAGTAATAAAATTCGCGAAATGTGCAAAAAAAAATCCCGGAATGTGACAACGGAGCATTAACAGTAAAAGAGGTAATGAGAGTGCTTGGGTTTCGTGCAGTGTTGTCGTAGCTGTAAACATGATTTCGCGAGGGCCGCGGTTCCCCCGAGTGCCTTCCCCGAGACTGCGATGGGCGGACATTACAAGTAAAGGACTTGGCCAAGATTTCTGTTCCACCACTGCCGGAGACGTCGGTTAACGGAGGAGGTTCAGAGACCCTAGATTGGTTAACATTTGCGGTAGCATTTTCGGCGAATAAATTTTTCAGATATTGGTTACATGCTGCATTACAATAGTTGCTGCGCTGAACAGATTTGCTCCGTGAAATTCCGCAAAAGCTGTCCGCAAATGCTGTGTGTGCACGCGCTGCCAAAGCGTGTAAAAACGAGCGTTCTTTATTTTTATTTATACTGGTACCAGGAAGAAGCAGCACTTCATACATTGTCACAATAAGGAATAAGCACTAATTCAAGGATGCATTTGACGTAAAAGATGAAAAAAAAGGACAAAACGCAAACCCTTCTACTAGGCGTCATGTTTTCAAGAAAAATCATGCACCTAAAATATATATTTCCCAAATAGTGAAGGACTCGAACTATAAGATCATGAAACACTGCTAGATGGTGAATAGGTTTTTAAATAGATCTTACGCAGCAATACTATTCCACGTCTTCCCGATAAATTTTTGAAAAAAAGATCCGGCGTTTTCCCGGCGAATAATATGCGTAAGGGTCTCTTGAGTCTCAACCGGGTCAGGTTTCCCATGTCCAACGTTTCGATGAACCACTTGGTCATCTTCCAAAGGGAGTTTGAATCCAGGCTCAGCACCCTCAAGCGAAGATGGACGATTAATTCGCTGAAGCGTCGGCTATGAAAGACCTTACCCGGTGGAGAACCTGAGAGACCTTCAACCATGTAAATCATTGTTTGACAAATCCATTGGATGAATATGAATCGACTATATCAGTGTTCTCTTTCTTTATCGTACGAAATTTTAGTGAATATTCCAGCATGAAGGTTTCTGTTGACAACCATTTCCACCCTCTATCTCCCGTTATCACCCAACCCATAAAGGACCCAGCCAAAAGATATATCGAAACATAGCCCGGAGTCTCCACATAATAAGCTCAAGATAATGTCGCCAAGCAAAAACTTGTGGTCATGATGGAAATCAAACTTGACGCGCAGTTCATACCGTTATTTTAATGCAATTTTTCGGCAAACCCAATACGTGACTGAGTGACTTCATTGAGTACCATGTTCACTATGACATCTTTTAAGCTACGTATTCGTCTGAGCTTGGAGTAAGTGATGCCAATTTCACGCAGTAGATAGCTAAAAGTACGGGAAATGTTGAAATTTATTCAAAATAAAATAAGCAAAAAATATTTTCAGCACACGCAATTCTTAAGCCATTTCAATATGGTTAGTTAAAGATGTTCATATTTCCTTCATACGAAGCTTAGGAGTATTTGAGTACAATTCATCTTGGAAATGCATTCATGTAGTTTACCCCGAACCCCCGCCTTCACACATGAAACGTTTTGCTATCATCCCTTACGAAGGGGATTCGGGGACAAGTATTTATTTGAAGAGTTTTTAGTACTTTAATTTGAATGAGATCAGGTACATTATTTTTCCCTTGGACGCCAGAAATATTAGAAATGGTAACCTTTAATTCTTAACGTAAATCAAGGCACATAGCCATTAATTTTCGAAGCATTACCACTTATAGAAGATATCGTCAGCAATAAATTCCACAGCAATATGAAATACGCATTTGTCAGTGTCTAAACAACACATTCAGATAAAAAAGGTTTAAAAACACAATATCCACCCGGAAAACACTATGCTTCGAATTGTTGGTTGGAAGAAATGTTCTCGTTGTACTGAGTGAATCCAAAATACGGAAAAAATTTCTGATCACTTCGCCTCCACCTTTGAGGTGATTCCTCCAATTAGACAGAAATTTTAGTTCTTTCTTGAATCATGAAAATTCAGTTCAGCGGCACAGGGAAGAATTTAAATCAATCACTGATATTATATTAAAAATTACTGAAATGCATCACAATACCTATAAGGCAGTTTTCATCAGCCAACTATCAATGTACTTGATTACATCGAGTACATTGATAGTTGGGTAGTTCTTTCAGGCCAAAACATGTTTTTATGCCTAACGAATCGGTTTCTTTTCGGACAAAAGAATGTGCATTTCTCATGCCAAAGAAAATACATCTACCTAAAGTATTGCCAAAATAGTTTTTTTACTATAATACTATCGGAGGGAAAAAGTGTACAAGCTAATTAAAATCCCAATTGACTAAGCCGAAGGATATATACGACAGGCAATCGCCCCATCATTACACTTGAGCATGTTAAGAAACTAGAAGAACTAGAAGAACTAAATTCCACCAAGTATCGCCTGCCTCCATTGATATTATTCCATCATTACACTTTTACCTGAAGACGCCAACTGCTATGCCAGTACCAGTTAATGTCCGAGCAATATAAAGCTACTCGGAGGATCACTGCGGAATTATTCACAAGGTCATAATTGAATGTGTGACTAGCAAAAGACCCCAAGTTCAGGGAAAAAAATTAAAGACATGCAGCTGCGTGTCTAAGTTGTTTAAATTCGGAAGCAGAAATATCCTGATTAAGGGCTAAAAATGTCATGGGTTTGGAAATGGGAGAATAAGAGAGGGTAGAGGAACTATAATATGGATATTGGACACCACAAAGCTTTGTCTGGACCGAGTCGAAAGCGGTGCATTGGTTTTTATGTGGGATATAAAGTAGAGCATGCGTTTTATCCATCGAAGAAGTGCGAGCCGTGCGAGCTAATATATTTTCTCCAAGTAAAAAGTAAAAAAAAATCAACTTAATTGTGAATTTTTATAACTCAGTCACGCATAACTAAGGGCAATAAATGTTCAACCTCACTGAATTTTGCTTCTCCGCGCAAAAAATTCACTGACTATTTATCTAAGGGTAAACATTTTCTAGACTCTTGAGTTTAAATTTTTCAAAATATTTAAATCATTAGTAGAGTAGTTATAAGGTGTTAAATGGTTATGATACTTGAAGATTAAAAAAAACTATAAAAAGGTAATAGTTGAATAACTCATCCCAAGTCTCAAATTCCCTTTTATCACTTCCCAAATTTTCTTTTTTCGTTTTCTTTCTTTGCAGGCCATAACTGACACGGAGCATTTTCGAGAGTTATCTACCCTGCTTTAGTACTTCCGTGAACACATCCTCGCTCACCTAAACGTACAGGTAGGCAGATATAAACGTAATTTTCCTCAATTTGACTGTGGAAACCGGATACAAGAATATTCATTTCTGTTGCAATAATTTTAAAATCATGCAATAATTTTACGCGTTGTACTGGTTGCTTGATTTCTGATTAATTCCTGAGTTTTCGAAATAATTAATATTCTATCATGAGAATGCAAACAACGAATAGTTGTGTTTACGCTGTTTCCGTATCAAATCGTAACAATGCACATGTTAATTAATGCTCTCAACGGAATTTATTAAGCCTCAAAAACTAATCTTTAATCATTCTAGTACAAATTTCATTAGTACGAAAGACTAACTGTAACCAAGCAAATACAATCAAAATTTAATTAATGAGAATGAGTCAGTCACCATATTTGGAGCAGAAATTATATTTTGTAAATTACAGGTGCAATAAGTTGCTTAACTTCATTCCGAAACGTTTGAATCAGGACAAATTACCAAACCCAGGGAAGGTAATATTTTTTTAAATGTGAAACGTTTAACTGTGTTGTCAACCTATAGGCTTTAGGTAGCGTTATCATTTATGTGTGTGCAAATTGGTTCCAAATTATTTCATGACGACAAGAAAATTAATTCTCAGATAATAATTTTTCCCTTTACTCGGCTAAGAATAAAGTATCGATGAGGTGATAAAGTTACCAAGGCATTATATCCGTCAAAGTATTTTTCTCTTCTTAGAAAATGCAAGACCAGGCAATATTTGTCATTGAAAACATCTATTTCTGCAGGAAAGAATACCCTAAATAACTAATCGCGGAGAAATAGTTTGTTTCCAATACTTTTCATAGCCTTCCAGAAAGATCCTCATTATGCTGCAAAATATCTTTATGAAAATATCGATTACATCAAGCCAGGAGATTAATGAAATATGCTTGCTTATTTTCATACTTCTCCCTAAAGAACATACACTCATCTTCCCCGGTCGGGATTCGTATTATGCAAATATACATACACACATTACACATACACACATGCATACACAGTTATAGATACATACAAATATACACAATTTTACTGGTAAGCGTGAAGTTTCACAAGCCTCATTTCATATTAAATTTTCCCTACATATTTGTTTTGCAAGTGAAGAGATATTTCTCAATGCGTCTTATGATAACCGCAGTTTTTCCCTTCCTTGAAAGTAAACATTAGAGGTACATGGTATAGCAAGACATTTACATTCCGTTTACGGCTCTTTTAAATCTAGGCAGCATCGCCACTTCTTAGAACCACGAGTTACTCTTGATAAAGCATACGACGCTGACAGATCTCTGTGTGCATAGATAATGTGAGTACAACACTTTTGCGTGGAAAAGGTCGATTCTAGGGACAGCGAAATGGTATCATAGTTGCTCGCCTTAAGGGTACCAGGCAATTGAGAAATGGTGTGCGCTCGAAGGAAGGATGAGAGAGAAAGAGTAGAAAGGCAGGTGAGCGTGGGGGTGGAGCATCCGATGTAGAGGACGATGGGGTAAAAGGGTCTGCTCTAGGGGCACTGGGGGCCCTAAAGGGGTGTGTTTCCCTTCCTCTGCGATAAGATAACCTGGCTTAGTGTCGGCGGCGGGCGAGTGTGGGCGGACTTGATTTATCCCGCATTCGTATAAAGCAAAGCGGCTCTAGGGGGGGAGAGGAGGGTAGAACGAGGAGGGGAGAGTAGGGAGGTTGAGAGGTTCCTCCTCTCTACGTTCCCGTCGGAAAAGCGGCCTCGAGTTGTAACAGCACCCGGATGCCCAGTGCAGAATAACGACCACGAGATAAAAAAATATCGGCGACAGAATTAAAAGGCTTTTGTAAAAGTTGTATTTAGTTTAGAACCGAAGTGTGTGTGTGCCTAAATTCGAGAGTTGTAGTCAACTACCACTGCTGCCATTTATTCATATTACTCATTTTCGGCAATGCGGTCGTTTACCATATTTTTATTGCCAAATCTGATAGAGTTAGTAAATAAACACACCCGCATTTTTCCGTTTTTAGAGCCACCATTTATTTCTCGAGTTATAAGTGGCGAAAAACTAATGTTTTTAACCCTTTCGGAACAGTGGGCGTGGTGCAACCTCTGACGTATATCGACTTCGTCCAATCACAACTTAGCCCGCGAAGCTATTTCGCCTTATCGCAATGGGGACGGCACAGCTGACTCTGCCAATAGGAGCGATTACGACAGCATCTGTGCAAGCAGACCCCCTCAACTCCCTTCCCTTCCACGAAAAGCAGTCTAAGACGGGACAAAAATTACGTCAATGTTATCACAGCAGCTTTTTCGGTGGGCGTCACCTTTTGCTTATTTTAATTTGTGCTATCGTTAGTGGAAGCAAATACCTATACCCTAATGTGGTGATAGGAAACGTAAAGCTGAATTATCATTGGAGCAGTTCATGCTTACAGTAATCATAGTTGTAATGGTGCAAGGTCCAGAGTATATAAATAATTTAACTCGAAGGTTTCCTCAACAATAACAATTTACTGTAATTAGTTCATCAAGCTATTTTTATGTGACAATTGGTTGAAATTTTTTAGAACATTTAGATACTTTATCGATAGAAATTATTTAAAGTCAACGAAAAAATAAGTTTTAGGTGTACTTAAAGTTTTCATTCATCTATGCTAAAGAATTTACCTTCCTTGAATGTGGTAATATTTAAACTTTTCACTCACGTCCAGGTTAAACCCCACATCGATTTCACCGATAACAGTGAGCAGTTTTAAAGACGTTTCATCAATCTGCCCTCGTCACGGCACTGCTCCTCTGTTGGCTTACATCATTTAATGAATTTAAAAACTTAAGCTAGCAGTTATAGAAACAAGCCAGGTGAATGAAAAGAAAATATTTTAATCACTGTCAGCGGAGCGTAGAAAATTCCCTGTCTTGTTGGACAGGCATATTTGTGACACATCTCACCTAGATCAATTCATTCATTTAACAAAAAGATAATACATTGCATTTGTACAGCAGGAAATGAAATCCATTGACTTAACTGGATGCCTTCTTTAAATTATTTTCTCATGAGTAAGCTAATGGCTTTTGGAACATATCTGATACAATCTTCCGGAGATACGTATGAATGACAGTTGCTGACAGGGAAAAATAATTGCTTCCCATGGCACTTGACAGCCATATTTCCTCATCCCTACCATTCGTAATTAGAGTAATTTAAGAGACGATCTCGGATATAAAGTGACTTTGACAGTCAAGTTCTCCCACGTTCGAAATTAATAAATGAATGCTTGGAGGTCGAGGGAAGTGAAAATCTGGATTTTTTTTCCAACGGATACGCACCATCATCCAACATGTCACGTGCCTCCCAACCAAGCGAGATAGGTTTATAGGAATGCCTTCACTTTCTTTTTGCCCCTAATGCACATTAACTGTCGGCCGTTGGAAAGGTTTTCACCATCTACATGGCAGCGGCCCTTCTTCATTGCCCATATCTCCATACATTGCCGCCCTCTTCATACCTTTCCCTGGCATATCATCAAAACTTGGTCTGCTGGGATGAAGTCCCATAAATTTAAATCGCCGTTGTTGCAGGCTAGAAGATTATTAAAGATGATGTGTGCGATGGCAGATATGTTCATAAGTACATAATTCCACTTACATCGTTCACACCTTTCAAGCAGCGGTTATCTTTCTATCCCCAGATTAAATCATCAGGATAGACGGAAACGACTTAATGAGAATCACGTGCTCACTAATAGCAACATAACAAGGTTAAAAGCTATAGCGCATATAATATTTGAATTTAATCCCTTTTTCCCTGACACATTCGTCACTTGTTGTGGTGGCTCTTTTTTACTTGCCACACGCCATTCCGGCGTCACGTAGAGTTAAATGTAAATGACAGTATTTTCCTATCAACTTAAACAAAATGATAGAACCGGCATCTGCTTATTTATGGTAATATCTGTCGTTAGCACATTTCATAACCCTTAAAACTCCATAGAAACCTTTAGCTTAATAGTCACGCAGTCATGTTATTTTCCGCAAACACAAAATTGAGCACAAACTTTCATATATTCATATCCATTTACATCATATTTGTCTTGAAAAATTTGTGAACGCATGCATAAGTCGTTGACAATCAATGAATTGCATCAACTCGGAACCTAAATATGGGACTCTAAAATTCGCCCCTTTTAGGAAAGCAAACCCATTGTTTTCCCTTGCATATGTATGATAAGCTACATTGCACGAATCCACGTTTGTTTTCCATTTTATAAATGACCGTATATTTTCATGAAGAGGGCATGTTTGGTGAGCGTAGCTTTGATTTTCGTCATTTTTTAGATTTGCAGGACTAAAAAAAGTTAAATGCTAACTGAAATCAGAGCTTGCAATGGTGGTGAGACTATTGTTATGACAGCAATTATTACGAGAGGCCACTTGGCTATCCATAGGGTACTTCTAGCATGATCAGAATTAGTTTTTATAACGACTCCTGTTACATTATTCCTTTGTTTTCTTGGTATCATAATCCACACGGTTATTATTGCAAACTCCGGCCATTCTTCTCACGAAATTATAGGCAGGTATTTCACGAGCAGCCACCATGAGTTCGATCACCTGTGGCGCCGGATATATTCAACATCCGTTCAACCTGGTTTTTACGGCAATGGCGTGTCTCCATGCTTCATGGAAATGAAGTCCACCGTAAGCAGGGAACGGTGGAAAACCTCTTGTTGAAATCACAATAAGGACTACAACTGATAATATAAATTCTCTTATGGTAATCGGGAAATGACAGCAGCAATGACTTTTTCAAGGGTTAAAGTCCTGTGCCAGAGATGCTTATTTTCTTCCCTACGGCATTTCTCGCCAGCATTGTAAAGGGGAAATGAGAGAGAGGTTGAAGTTAGCAGATATCCATTAAAACAGGCAAATATATTTTGATATCCACGCCTTGATTTTTAAGATCACTAGAGGAGTGAACCCAGAAGAAAAGAAATGCTATTTCTGAGGAAATGATAGTCACCAGAGATTCTTTCAGTCTACCAATGCAATCAAAGACCAATCAATCACTTTCTTCAACTTCTATTCCTTAGAAATGTTTCTGTTACAATTAAACTCTAAGGGCCGGTTTATCAATGTCTGGGTATATCCCCAGGTAGCAACCCGGAAGATAGCGCTAACCGCTGGGTAACTCGTGCGTACCGTTTATCCAATCCACTCGCAACTGCCGGGTAGCTACAAGGACAGACCTGGCAACGTAGTTTTGAGAGGCTGATTGCGGGCCAGAAGCGACCGCGAATTTCAAAGTCTATGCTGCGATTGGCTAAGGCTATAATAAAAAAAACAAGATAACATCGATATTCTGTTCCAGCTTATGTTGTGGAATTCGTGAGACCAGTTGATCGGAAGGTAAAATTTTACTCCTTCTGTTTCGTTTCACCGTTATTGTTTTCCAGCGATGGACAAAAAATTAAAAAATCGTGGAAATAACTTCATTAGTAGTGAAACACAGTTGCTGCTGGAGGTAGCTCTAAAATACAAGAGCATTTTAGAGAATAAAACCACGAATGCTGCAACATGGAGGGAGAAAAACGTGGGATCGTATTTCCAGGGAATACTATGCTTCCACCACCGGGCAAGGACACGTTATTTATTTCTAATCATTTAATGTTAATGGAACGGTAATAGCTGATGCAATTCGCACGTTTTTTTTCTTGCAATAAAATGCTATTCAATATTTTTTAATGTCTCGAGACGCCAAAAGTTGAAGGGGAAAATACGAAGCGATAAAGAAGAATATACGGAAAGATGCGGCTCATGAGAAGAAGGCACTCTTTCCGGCGGGTGGAGGGCCTCCTATAACGACCAAGCCAGTCTTACTCATAAACGGATAACCATTTCATAGTATCAGAAAGTTTTAAAGAAGGTTGGCACCTCTCCTTTGATATATTTGTGAGCGAACTCATGTTCCTATTGCGAGTTAAAGTAAGGTATGAATACACCTGAAGATATTCTCTGACCTGGTGCCTGAAGTATCACATGGGTACAATCTATTGCATCCAAAATCCTGGGGAATCTCGCAATCTCATAAAATTGCAGCTGGCCCTCCTTATCTCATCCTCCCCCGTTGGCATTTTCAAAAAATGGCTGGCAATTGCACAGGTCACTCTTTTGATAATGAGGCAAGCAGAGGGTTTACTGACACCAATAAAGTCCCCTGCGGCGATCAGCATTGTTCCAGTGGCATAGAATCGCAACGTCAGTAGGATTTGATCCATGGCCGACACAGAATTATTTCTAAAGAAATATAAGCAGCGATATTTTAAGTAATTACTTCCGATTATAATCGGAAAGATTTTAACTTGCGTTAATATCAAATGTACTTTACTACAGTCGGTCAGAGACACATTCAATGGCAAAACAAACAACGCAGTAAGAATATACCTATTTGTTGGATGACATATCTCCGGCTCTATAATGTCATGAATGTCTTGCACAGTCCTTTTGCTGAGGCGAAATCTCGATTTAAATTCCACTTCGTCCCACAAATGGAAGAGCTTGACTCTATCTCTCACCAAATATGGCCTTCTCTCGATGTTGAAGAACTCAACCTCGTTATCACTATCATCGTCCAGTATTTGCTGTAAAACGTAATTATTTTCCATCCTGCTGACAGCGACATTAACAGGTGGAATAGGTTTTGCTACTTCAATATTAGGTCCTGAGGATGAGAAAAGTGCTTCAAGGTTTTTCACCGTCTATCGGGCATGAGAGTAACCAATCCAGAAGTTGACCCGGCTAAACATTTTACACTTTCCCGCAATATTCTCGCGGCATCCATAACCTGCCCTAACCGCGGCAGCCCGACACCCTGAAGTGCCACGGCACCGTGGCTGGGAACCACTGGCCTTGATTTACGATTCAATTTTTCAGAGCACCTGCTGGGACTTATTCACCGGCAGGGTATGGTTTGCGAATTAGTAATATTATTACCATAGAAATATAGGAATGGAGTATACGTTTTGTGGAGATAATGTTTACTGACATCCTGTCCCTTTTACTAAATAAAAATTGGCCCTAGATAACTAATGCATTTAAATTATTTGTAAAAGTGTCACAAAATTGATGCTTTGGGAGTTACCTTGTAGCCTCTGTGTAAAGATTCCCAAGTAGATATTTAAGCTAAAATCACATATTGCTTGTAACAACAAGATTTTGGGAAAAATGGAATAAGAAGGAAATTTATTGATGAAAACAGTCATCAATTTATCAGTTAATCAATTTCATAGTAAATCAAGGTAGACCAAGTGCCGAACTAGACAATGGTTATTTTAAGAACGATAGGGGATAGTTCAACGAGAGCTATAAGAACGATAGGTTGACGCCGATGAGACATTAAAAATCGTAGTTATTATTACCTTCATGAGTAAAAGATGTGTGAAATATCATGGCCAAGGAAAAATGTAAATAAATAGCTTTTCTTCCAACCACCTTTGAAAGATTATGACCCGATGAAGAGCACTATGCGTACTGTACTGTAATTCACTCACCATTCGATGAGAGCCATAATGAACCGAGCATACTCAAGTCAATTGAAGACATCAACAGCAGTACGGATATAATGTTCCAGTAGCTCTATTGGAAAATCACTGCAAAAACGTTCATTTACTATAGTTTTAACTTTAGATTTTAGAACTTTTCTTTCAGTAAACGAATGTAAATCACGAATAATTTAATACATCTCGATTTATATGTAAAAAGCGTTCAGTACTTGAAAAAGTTGAAAATATTCAAAATATACACATTTTGAATAAATATTTCAATCAATGTATTTGTTTAAAACAAGTTTATCAATTAAAAAATTAAAATTAATTGACATCTTAGATTAGAACTTTTGGTAACAGATATTTAATAATTTGCTCCATTCAGACTTTAATTAGTTTTCCCAAACAATTACTTGGTTGTAAGGGAAATCAGTTGAGCATTTCAAACAGCGTTGATGTGCCTATAAAAAGTCAGTTTACTTGATTAGGCACAGTCACGACTCAAATATAAGATTAAAGGAAAACATGGAACCACCAGCGGCATCCACTGAAAACTCACGGGTCATTCTAACCGTGGCCTTATAACAAACACAGAGTCTATCCTGCCGTTAGAGAAAATAAAAGCCAAGAAAAAGAGACAACGCGAACCGAAACAAGGAGACATTTCGTGAATGGAGTGCAGAGTTTTCGTGGGATAAGACCCTCTTTCGGAGTCCTTCTCACTCTCTCCCTCTCACACACACTCATGGGCTCACTGCAGCTAGGCGGACCCTTTGGCGTCATCTATCTCTCCAGCTTGAGTTTATCAGTGCACATCGGAACTCGCTAAGTCTGCGTCGGGCCTAATGGCGGTGTGAATTTGTGTGGGGTTGAAAGAGGTAGTGTTTAGGGGAAGGGGATTGTGGGGTGCAAAGACGCCCGCTGGAACATTAGCGGCGGTATATTCGGAGCACGGGAAGGTGAACTCGTGCGATGTATGGGAAGGGATGAGGGGAGGGTCACGGAGGGATGACCGACGAAAGGATTTTGCAGACGCTCCTCCTTGAACACCCCTGGCGGCTTACACCTAATTTCATTCCGTCTGAGAGGGTATTGGATACGCTCTTCTCAGAAAATTGATGTCAGGGTTCCGATTAGAATATCTGAACTCTTTCTCGGCATAATGGAAAATAAATATTACCGATTGGCTAAAATAAAGGTAACATAATAAGACATTACATTATTATTCCGCAGAAGTTTTGCTTCACATAAGGTTTTAGAAAAATTGAAAAAATTTTAGCCAATTAATTAGATTATTGAAATTAAAATTATGACCGGAAGGAAATCAAAACAGATATAATCACCCAGCATTATAAGTAGAAACAGAACAAGATAGGAAGTTGATTAAGTTCAATGATTATGTTGTTTAATAAGAAACGACAACTGCTGCTGAATGGTAATTAGAGGAAAAGTAGCAAAGAAAAACGAGCCTCTTCCAAGAGAAGAATGCTATTGATGAAAACTCTCTTAGAAAACAATTCGCGAAGCTATTTATTTGGAGTATAATGCCGCTGTAGGTATATCTGTGGAAGCTGGACTCCTGTTTGAAGACATCAAGAGAAAAAATAAAATAAATAAATCAAAAAAGGTGACTGAAACCTGAGAATCTTCTTAGATCCCACAACTATCATGCAAACATTTTTGAAAGTAATGAAAATCACTGAGAAAGGTGATAGTAGATATTGGTCCTACCGTAGGTCAAAGGATATCAGAACAATGATGATGTGGAGAGGACTGAGAGGACTATGGAAAGAGAAAATTATGGTATAACGAAGAGGCATTACTTTTAGAAGAAGATGACTATATGATTTCAAATCTGAAATTATTCAAGGATCGAATAACTTTACTTTTTTCTCCTGATATCTGTAGGGTGGGAGAAAATATACAGAATCACAGAGAAGCTGAGTTCAAACTTTTTCGCACATTATTAACCAGCATAGCATAAGTACTGACAAATAAAGGCAAAGGCACATTTACGACATAAACATCACATAAAACTATGATCCATTGAATGCATAGGCTTTTCAGGAAATGAAGCGAGATTCTATAGTCTCCTTTGGGATAGAATTACAGTTCATAGCAATTGAACATTTTTAGTTTTTGACTAATAAAACCTATATATAGATGATGAAGGATGAAAATTTGTATAAATTTTTATGATATTCTTTAAAATAAATAATATTGCCATTATATTTTATGTTAGAGATGTTTAAAGGGATTATAATGTGAAATAATATAACTGCAGTGAAAGTGCTAATGTCACGGAACACACGCAATGACCAAAAAGTTGGATAAAATTCTTCACGCAATTTGACATGGACAGGAGGACAAAGCGATTTTGAAATATATTGTTGTTCTATTGCATATTAACGCATAGTTTCAAAAATCGTTTTTATGAGCAGATAAAAAAGGTCAATTCAATCTATGCCTGAGGGTATAAACTGTTTTCCGCCACAATCATTGCACTCAAAGTGATTTTCACGGTAAATACATTGCAATTTTTTTATACAGCATGAATAGGTGAAGAAAAGTCATTTTTGCAAACAAGAAGTACCAATTTTTACCTAGCCAATATTGAGGTTTTCACTTTCTTACGTTGGAATTTTAAAAGTGAAATCAACGTCCTGACGTGACCACAACCCCGTTAGTATTTTACTTTTTCCGAGAGTTTTCCTAAAAACTCCAACCGAGTAATTATTTTCACTACCAAGTGGTAGTGTTTCCGCAAAACCCTCTCAAATCTTACCACATCGAGGGTATTTATGTTTTATCATAATTTCCAATTTTGGCTGCTCAAAAGAAAACACCTCATTTAATACACACACATTTAAACACCGCATACTTTCTTGGCTTTGTAAGAATTTTCAACCATCTGGCTTGTATCCGTATGCAAGTATCTATGTAACGTGGCGCTGCACTACGGTACATAGAAGATAGCGGAGCCATTTATTTATGAAGCGCACGTAAATGCTGTGTCACGTGGCCCACTAATGTGCAATATTTATGATTTATTTGGCACGAGAGGGCAAAAAACGGTGAGTGCCAAGCGCACCGAGCCGCGAACGAAGCTAGAACTCTTGTACCGTGCCCGCGGTGTCCTCCCTCCCCCCCAAGGCCTGTTTCCCGGCCACTCTAACCAAACATTTCCCCATCCAGCAATCTATCTCCCTTGCCATTATATCCACATTTATGTTATGGAGTAACCGTGGGGATGAGTAAATTAAAAGTGCGTCGCACCATGAACGCAATTGTTGCAAAAACATATATTGTATCAATAACTTAATTAAAACAATTTCCTAGGGTAAAGCGACAAAGAAACGAGGTCAAAAAATTTCGAGATCGAACCATCAATAAGAGAAGTTATAAAAAAATACGTATCTATAAAATAACCTACCCCGTTAATTACGCTAGAGGTTTTATGCTAATTCTGGTTTGTGAGTGTTTTCAAATATTTTCTTAAAAGCAAATACCTATGCATTTAATATTCTATAACCTATACATAGAGGTTCATATAAAGGTTCTCGGTAAAACTGCTTTCATGGCGGATAAATAAATTTCATTTAAATGCATTAAGGTACTCAAATATACCAACATAAAATTTTTCTTTGCTCCGCGGGGATAAGAGGTGGGAGGGATAATATTTTCTCGGGAAAAACGAGAGGAGAGAGAGGAAGGCGAGCATGATAGATTTTTATTTCATCCGTCAGCGTTTTTCATTGGATAGGTAGTTTCTCCGGCCACTCGCCGCTATTCCGCGGGAATAGGCCCTTCCACCCACCTGACGCCGCCGTATCTAAATGAGGCCTCCTCATGTCTCTCCACGCACACGTGTAAATGCGTGGGCGAGGCATGATATCGCCGCACCCCGTCGCATCGCCCTTCCGCTCGACCGCACCGTTTCTGGGGCCACCCCGTGTCCCGCTGTACTGTAGTGGGGAGGAGGCCGGAGTTTTGCTGTCCCCTCATTTTCCCCTCTTCCCCCAGCCGTTGCCCTGTCCACGCCAGGGCGACGATGGTTTTGGCTATCGCTTCAACTCGGACGGTGAAAGGAAAAGAATATTACTTTCGCCATCTACCCTCCTGGTATCGGAAGCACCCTTTACGCTCCCATACACTCTCTCCCAACTCTCCTTTTTTTTTAAAGGGAGGCGAACCTAACCTTCTTCTATCGTCCTCGACCTTCTTCTGGTGTTTTTAAAGGATGACTCTCCAGAAATATATTTATTGAGAACATCTTTACAGTCATAGTTGACGTATTGTAAATAATAGCACTGATCTTACAGAAAATGAATGTTACTACGCCATACGATTTACATCTACATAATACCCTGCAAGCCACTGCAAGGGTGTAAAACAGAGGGTGAACTATTACCAGGCATGCATTATCAATCGAATAGAATTTACTTCCTTCCTCATATCTAGCATCTAATTTGAAGAATGATATTTGTAGTTCACCAGGTTCTAGATAGTAGATATATGTAAAATGATGTTATTATGTTTGGCCGTTAATATCTCCTGACGCAAGAGAATAAGCTGTTTTTATTCCTTCAATTCCATATTTGCCATTCATACGCAGCTTCTCCCTATCTAAATATTAGTACCCAGAGTCAAGCCCGACCTCACTTATGATTAAACTTCATATTAATTATGCTCTCACGTTCACTGCGATGCGGACGAAGCAAATATGGATACAAATATCGCCTGCAGTTTGGCAAGGCAAAGTGAGATGTGGTTCTCCTATGGTAGGTTAAACGGATTTAGAGTGAGATACCGACAGACATGGGGAGAAGTGGGAGGAAATTGGGTCTTTGACGGTCCCGCGAAGCAAATTCGGTACTTCCGGAGGAAAACGGCGCGCGGAAGTCTTAGCGGGGCGTATTTAATTCTCTGTCAATGCAGTCAAAGGATCTTATACGCGGCCAACAAATCCTTCCGCTCTATCAAACGTTCTCCGCATGGCAAAGCCAGGAATTTCTCGAAACTGCAGAGGGAAAATTCAAGGAATTTAAAGGTTTCCATTCGCTCAAGCGTCGATAGTGTAGGTACGTGGCATTCCAACCTAACGACAGAAAGCTAGGATCATCACGATTAAGGCTAATTGTTTTGAACTCAGAAAGCATTGATTGGAAGTTAGAGAATCTTTTAATTGAGGTAAATATCAATTAATTCATTCCAGCGGGGAAAATTCTTTGAATTTTTCCTTTTAGCTAATATTCAATATTTTCAAATATTAAATACATATTGGCTATGCTCTTCTCAAAAAAATTGAAGCATTTGACTAAATAACAGATGGGATTGCTAACGCAAAGATCATATAAAATCAGTTTTCTGATATAAATTTATCGCATTCTGGTTGTACATACGTTACCATGTATAGCTGGGGATCAAGTGAGTCAACATATCCATACATATTTAACACGCACAAGCAATAACACCGGAGTAATTGAAAAAATTCCCCCTTCTAAATCATAGGAGATTTATCGACAAATTAAATGACACTCCTGCCTGCAACACGAATAAGCATTCCATTTTTTCAAATAAAAGGGTGAATCAGCACTAGAATCATTCATGTGTGAATAGCGGAATAAGTTCAAACGATTTGCTCGTAAAATTCAAAAATTCTTAGTCAGTGGTTGCATTTAGGCTTAAGACTGCATATAAGAAATGTAACTGCGGTAGCTAAGGGGGTTTTTATAAAATGGAAGAAATTATCAACAGGAACTATATGAAAACGTAACGGAAAGAGAGATAAAGGCTTTGATATGCAAGGTAGGTTTGCATGCTAGCACATCCTGGTCTTTGAAGAATAAGAAAAGCCGTTGCATGAAAAGTTATAAAATGCCAGTTTGGAAGATTTAGAGGGTATTCTGTGCAGAGACAAAGACAATTACGGATAGCATTAAATTTCATTAACATTAAATGTAGCATTAAGCGGCTTTATTTTAAGAGACGTGGAAACGGAATGTAATTAGAGGAATCGTATAAAATGGAAAACAGATGAGAAAAGTTGGATAAGAAAATTGAAATGATATAGCAATGGAATAGAAACAGGTAAACCTCTGGAAAGAAATATCGGTGCTTTCACGGCGTTTCTGCTGCGTGAAGTTATCTCGGGTCCTCCACCGGGTTATTTCGTCCATGTCCACCGACGTTACGATTTCGAAGGAATTTCATTCGGAAGCACTGAAGACGATGACCGAGTCGGGAATCGAAACGTTATCGTCAAATCGTCGAATTATCGTTAAATCAAAACCGGTTTATTCCGTCCATGTCCGCCGACGTTTTGATTCCCGACTCCGTCATCCGGTCTCGGTCCGAATGAAGGAGTTTCATTCGGAAGCCCTGAAGACGATGGCCGAGTCCGGAATCGAAACGTCGTCGGACATGGACGCAATAACCCAGTGGAGGACCCGAGAAACCTTCACGAAAACCTGAGGAAGATTAATTTTCCTGTTATTTCCCCAGTGATCAAAAGTATATCTTTTCCCGCCGGTGATTATCTCAGCATAGGTTTTTGTTAACTGAAGTAGCAAAGAAATTCACAGTTACTAGGTATATTGAAGATTTCCGATTTATTGATGCCACTACCACAACGTCACTCAAGAGAACCATTTTCTTTGGAATCATTAAATAAACCTTCACCGGAACATTTGCGCGCGCACACACCTACCCGCTAGAATCATTGGAAAAATTCCGCATCATCAATCATTCTAACAGCGAATGGTTTCGACGGACTGGTAATTAAAGCAGTTGAATCACCTGTAATGGAGCAGTCATGAATAAAATCCACGGAAAAATACTCTAATTGAAACCTCATTCCTTGTTGCTTGTGAAAAATTACGTCATCAATAACAATTCTGGCTGGAGAGACCAGAATCCATAAAGTACAGGGGAAGAATTGGGTTATACATCTCTTTCATATCGCCATGCTTAGCGTGTATGAGGAATTCATGTATGTATGTACCTACCATGTAGAAAACTTCATGAACCAGAAAACTGTCTTATTTCAAGTTTTTTCACTGAGGATATGATTATTTCCTATGAGAATATACCGCCTTAACTAAATCCGAACATCTGTCAGTTGCTTTTGTGGATAATTTCATCAAGATATCCCACAGTATCAGTCACAGATGGCTTCCACTTATTTAGAAAGGGGTCTCGTAACTACTAACTTCTGGCCAATAACTCAATGTAAAAATAAGCTAAGCTTCACTTCCGAAACACGGTAAGATGTTCCAGTGAAACATGGCCTCCCAGCAAAGTTGAGTCAGGTGAGCTGATGGCTGGGTGGATGTTGGCGAGGCAAGAAGGTGTAGTAGTTATCTACAGGGGCGTCATTTAGCGGCGGGGCAGGGGACAGATGGGGAGATGGCACGCAGCATGGGAGACTTCCGTCTCCCTCTGCCCACGGTTATATGATTACCCTGACCATAATCAAGGGGGTTGTTGGGGCGCGTGGCAGACGGAGAGGTTCGAAGGGTACCGGTGGAAAAACTTTGTAACGCTGGAAATAGGAGGAGGGCTCATCATTTGAATGAGTGGCAGTCAGGACCGGGAAGGTAAGGGTAGACGGTGGAGTGTGAGAGAGGGAGAAAGCAATGCGGTAGGGCATTGGGGAAAGGCATGGTCTGATCCCTACTCTCTATATAAGCATTGGTTGGAAGAGGGTGAGTCATCGTACTTGCTCGGTGGTTTACTTTTCGTTTCTATCGCAAAGTATTGTTTTTGCGCGATTCGGGAATATGAGAAGTCCCTCTCTGAATTTTTACTCAATAATACTGAAGGGAATTCTCAATACTTTCCAAATAAAAACTTAACTGTCCCTGCTGCTGCTAAAGGCTGCTATAAAAATTCAGTGATTAATTTTAGCTTAGAAAAAACAAAATTGCTTGAGTCGAAAATGGTCAATCTGTGTACCTAAACAATAATAATATTTTATGCAAGTTTACTATCCCATTATATATTATATAACATAGAATGCGTCGTACAGTAAATACTCAAGCTATAGTGGTGCCTGTAAAAACTGATAAATGCTGGAAAAATGAATAATCTAAGTGAAAATAAAAGACGATTCTCCCTGCTCACCGCACGCAGGTAACAGAAAACAAGTTTTATCCCTCCGGAACAGTTACTGGAAAGGCTATTTATAGCTTTTACACATAACATCTAGCGAACTGTCAGACATATTCCGTGATCACAATACACGATTGGATAGGCCACACAGCATGAAGGGGTACGGAAAACGCGGTTACCAAAGGCGGCATCCGCCCGTCGTCCGCGCAAACAGATTTTTCCCGTCAATGACGCTTTCTCTCTTTCCGCTCTCCCGTTTCCGAGGGACCGGGAGGGCTTAGGGACGACTCCGCACCAAATCCCCACTCCTCCCACCCACCTGAAAAGTGAATGGCACCTCCGGAAACCGGAAGTGGACTTAGGGGGCCTTCGCTACAGATGTTCATCCATTTTCGAAGGGGAATCGGAGCTCCGATGGCACTCCTTTTCCCCCGTCACCAACCCATCCCGTACACCAGGCCATCTCTCAAATGCCTCACGTAACTGGCGACACAGCAAAATTTTTCGAAAAGGACGATTACGGCATTCAAGAACGCTGCAGTAAAATGTACGCACTGAATAAATTTTTTTATTCACTAAGAAAAACTACTGCCTATGCTACGGTGGTAAGTATAACGTCATTGTTTTGACGGAATTAAACAAAAAAATTAGAAGATTTGTGATAGATATTTACTTAATTACTCTGCAACGTCGTTTACAGATTCAAGCCAATGATACAAGGCCGCAAACCGGCGAAGGCGACAGTTATTCATGGTTGAAAAAATAAAACAAATACTATATTCAAAATGGATTCAAATAATACCCCATGGTTTCAGCACGTAAGTGGCACTTCCATTAGGTAGCTCTTCATAATAGCACTTATAAATTTAAATTTTCATTGGCCGTTTTTCACAAACTGTGAAAATAACACCAGGTATGTTTATGTTCATGATCATTAACGATTATCGTTAACGAACGCATAAAAATTAGATTGTTCATGCTAGTCGTGTTAACGGCTTAAATATATGCATACCAGCAGCTATCGGCTCTTGACATTTTAACTTAGTATAAGATTAGAGTAAAAGTGATTTTAAAGGGTCAAACAACCATGAGAGCCAACAATGCGATCATTTAATTCCTCTGGGCTCATAATTAAGGAAAAATTTCTTCAGAATGAAGCTTGCAAAATGGAAGGAATATATTGCAGCGATGTAAATGTACAAAGTCGTGAGTTCAAGTAAGAACAAATGTCTATGTTTTCAAGGAGGGGATAAATAACCCAATGAGAGGGTTATAGGGTTAATAGGCCATAATGGTCTCCGAGTAAGAAACCAGTTTTTGTATGCTTAGGTACTGTAGTTTGTGATAACAGCAGTTTTACCACAGAGCAGGCGTTAGTATCATAAATATTACAGAAAATTGTACATGATTCAGGTCCTGTTGGGATTTGTAGCAATGCTTTTAGTGATATCCGGGCTGGGATAATTCCAAAGTATTTAACGCGTGTAATGGAAGTAATTAAACGAATGGATATGAGTCCAATTATAACCCGAGGATTGTATAATGATTTTAATGAGAATTTACGCACTCGCAAATTGGTTTCATTATCAAATCAAATGTTTATTCGTAAATATTGTGTCAATAAATGCGTGAACAATGTAATCAGAGAGTAGAGTAGATGAGCATAAAATTAAATGTACTACAACCAAATAATTACGAATAAGTATAGACTTTTATGACAACTTGAATGAGTTAGAAAAAAATGACATTAAATTGATCAAATATACGACATGCAAAAGACTGAAAATTTCAGGTAATTAGCTTGTCCGTATAATTTAGACCAGTTTGTTATCCGAACCAATACCTATACCATGCAGGCAATCGTGGTAAAGAATGTATATGATCAGAACGACATTTGGGCCTCTAATGGAAACGTCATTCCTCCACTGATCTGCCAGGATCAAGTTGCTGAAGATGAAATCCAGAAAGATAGGGATTATGCGTCTTATGAACTATTTCTTTTTGCTGGAGGAAGAGAGGGCAGCAAAGCTACTTTCAGTCACTTGCACTCAGTATTTGCTGTTTAGTTGTCGTAAATTATCCGTTACGGGGCTTTGCAATTTTCAAAAGAGCACCTAAAATGCCTCAATTGAGTACCCTATAGTCAATTGTGTGCTTGCTCCTTTACTTTTTTGTGATTGTGATCCTAGGAAACCGAAATGTGATATAAGCATAAGTGGTCACTCATACGGATCAGCGACCGTTTTTTCATAAATTATTTCATCAACGGGAACAACAATAACGCAGCATGAATTAATAATATCCTTTATTTACATTGCACCTCAGTATTATTTAATATCCAGCGCAACCCGATAGTAATGAATATAGTAATTGATATTACCCGGCAAAGGCAGGTGAAGACCCATTTTGATTGAAGGCCTCGATCACGGATCTTCATAAGCAGCGCGCTTGCGTTATCGTTACTTTTTGATTTAACTTATGTCAGAGAGAACGTGATCTCCATTCTTCATTTTTCGCACAGCATTTCAAATCGCTTATCACAATCAGTGGAGCCAATTTTATAGACGGTTATTGTTAACCTTTCGCTACTTTATGGGTAAGCGTTATCGATACAGATTGCGATGACGCGAAAGATGCATCCGTATTCCACACCAGATGCTTATAGTGGTTTCCGAACTTTTTAAAACTTCCTCCCAGGCCGAGTCATTTTGTTTAATATTAGAACATAGATTCATTTTCGCGGCTAAAATATCAAATGGGAATATAACTTTGAGCGTCATCGTTCAGTGTCCTGAAAAATTTAATGGGGAACGGGGCACTTTCAAGTTACAAGACATATCACGTCTTGCAAACCAGAGCACATTTTAAATGTTGATAATAAAAAAGGAGCCAACGCTCTCTGCGCGGTTCCGGGAATTCTTTCGCCTAGGTTGACTAAATGAAAACATATAGGCTTAAGAGATTAATGACAACATAGAGGTAATAATTAAGCCTACCTACGCACAAGAGTTCCCGGAGTCCTGCAGAGAGCATCAAACCAACGCCGCGGAAACTTCCGAAGTAAATTACTTAGTGCAAGTGCATTACATGTACTATTAGTGCTCATGCACCCCGTACAGGAAAAAAAGACTTTCAGCGCAGATTCTGCTAGGATAAATGCTGGATGGGTTATGAAGCTATGGATTGAACTTGTCTCTCATTTTATCTATGGAGAATCTTTACTTCTTATTTCACATAGACACAATTTCCACATTCTAAGCATCAGAGTCATCAAAAATTAAGAAGCCTAAGAAGTTGTGATGTTCCCGTCTCAATCCCATAGAACCCAACAAATACAATTTTTGACGCAATATTTCCCAAGATGTTGAATATTAACAACAAATGAGGTATAGAAATAAATACGGGAGAAAAACAGGGCTAAACCTTTCCATTAAGCTTTTTACATCGCTCATCTGATTGGATTTGGCATAGGTTTAATGTACCTAAGTGTGCATTAAATATGGCAAAGAATACATAATTTTAGCGTAGTATCATCTGAAGTCACCACTTCTCGAAAACTTTATCTACATGCCACCCCGCATGGCATCGAAAATACACGTGGAAGTCAATAATAATCACCCATGATGAAAATAGTGGCAAAAGCCGGAATCACACGACCATTTCCACGCATGTATTCAATTATCAGTACGGTTTTTTAATCATGGCACTCAGAAGAAGGTAAAATATAATATCCCAATCATCGCTCATTGTCATTCATGCGATCATTTTTATGCCTCTCTTGCTATTACTCCACTTCCGATAAAATATTTACATCATAGATCCATAGGTAAAACGTGCCAGCAATATGGCTATTTCCATCTGCCCGTTTCATCATCATAGGCCAACAGCCCTAGGATTGTTTTAACGCAGCCCTCCACTCGATTCTTCAATCGGCCAACCTCTGCATATTAACGTAGTTCATCTCTTTCACGTCCTTCACTACCTAACTCATACGAGGCCTGTCTTTTCCATTCTTCCCGTTCACCTTTCCCTCGACGATTGTTTCATAAAACCATCGTGTCTTAAGACATGGCCGATTATGTTGTCCCGTCTTCTTTTTATAGTTTTCAGCAGACTTCTCTTTCCTCCCACTCTTCTTAAGACTTCTTCATTTGTCACTCGGTCGATCCATTTTATCTTCATCATTCTTCGATAGCATCATATTTCGAATGCTTCCACCCTTTTCTTCTCCACTGTATCATTGTCCATGCCTCACTGCCGTAAAGAAACATGCTCCTGATATACGTTGTAATGAATTGCTTTCTTACTTCTAAGCTTGTATTTCCAGCTGTAAGTAGATTCTTCTTTGGAGAGAATGCGCTCTTTGCCTGGGCTATTCTACTGACTATTTCTTTCTTGCTTCGTCCATCGTTGGCTACTCGGCTTCCAAGGTAACAGAACTCTTTCACCTCTTCCAGTTTCTGTTTTCCTAGCATAACTTTGGTTTTGGTCTCTTTTTTCTTGCTGCAAACCAATATCTTAGTCTTCTTCTTATTGATCTTCAGCAGATGTCTGGCCATTGTCCTTTCCATCGTTGTTAACATCTTTTTCAGATCCTTCTCTGTCTCCGCTAAGAGAGCTATGTCATCGGTGAATCGTAGCATACTGATTGTTTCTCCGTGGAAGTTCACTCCAGAACACTTCTCCTTGATTTCATTGATGGCTCTCTCGATGTAAACTTTAAAAATTACGGGAGACAGTGCACAGTCTTGTCTCTCTCCTTTCCTTATTCTTGCTTCTTCACAGTTGAGTCCAGATTTTATCACCGCTACTTGGCTTTTATACAAACTGTTGTTAATTCTTCGGTCATTGTATGACACTCCAATTCCTTTCAGAATTCCAAAATTGGTTTTCGGTAGATAACCAAAATTTGGTAAATAGGGCCCTGAAAATTGAGTAGTATTATTTTATGCCTGAATGGTAGTAAGTATTATCTATGATTGAAGATGTATAATAATCGGTGATAATATAATCTTCAGCATTCCTCTGTAGCTCCACATTTCGAATGCTTCTATCCTTTTCTTCTACGCTGCTGTCATCGTCCATACCTCACTGCCGTGAAGAAACATGCTCCAGATATACGTTTTAATGAATTGCTTCCTTACTTCTACAATTGTATTTCCAGCTGTATGTAGATTCTTCTTTTGATAGAATGCCGTCTTTGCCTGGACTAATCTACTGACTATTTCTTACTTGCTTCGTCCATCGTTGGTTATTCTGATTCCCAGGTAACAGAACTCTTTCACCTCTTCCAGTTTCTGTTTTCCTAGTATAAAGTTGGTTTTGGCCTCCTCTCTCTTGCTGCACACCAATATCTTAGTCGTCTTCTTATTGATATTCAGCTATTGTCTGGCCATTGTCCTTTCCATGGTTGTTAGCATCTTATTCAGATCCTTCTCTGTCTCTGCTATGAGAGCTATGTCATCAGCGAATCATATAATGCTGATTGTTTCTCCGTGGATGTTCACTCCAGAAAATGTTTCCTTGATTTCACTGATGGCTCTCTCGATGAAAACATTAAAATTTACGGGAGACAGTGCACAGCGTTGTCTCACTCCTTTCCTTATTTTTGTCTCTTCACAACTGGGTCCAGATGTTATCACAGCTACTTGGTTTATATACAAACTTCTTATTCTTCGGTCATTGTACGACACTGCAATTCCTTTCAGAATTTCAAGCATGAACTCCAATCAACGTTGTCAAAAGCCTTTTCTAAATCCACAAATGCAACGTATGCTGGTTTGTTCTTCTCCATTCTCTTCTCAATTAGCAGCCTTAGTGCCAATATTGCTTCTCTTGTACCCTTACTTTTCTTGAATCCGAGTTGATCTTCATCCAAGAACTCCTCTGCTTTTCGTTCTATTCTTCTATACATGATGTAGAAATTAATTTTCTGATTATTTAAAGATGATTAGGCTTACGAAATTCTATGGAAACAACGCCAGGTTACATTAATATCATATAATTTTACTCCTCTCCCATACGGCCTAATATTGGAATGGAATATTCGCGCATGTGACGCGTGAGAGGTTATTGCGAGATAGATGGTTTGAATATCGAATTATAACGTGCCAATCGAAGATACGTGAGCATATTCGGAGGACGTATGACAAATCTTTCAATTAATGACAGCGCACTAAAAAGCTAAGGCAGGTTCATTATCAGGGAGAACGAAATCTGAAATTTTATCAGGAAATTGTTAGTCCTACAATTTCGGAACAATGCGAAAAAACGTTGTTAGTGACAAAGGATACTTATTATGATATTAAGGCATTTTGCTGCAGTATTTGCTGAATTGAATAGGATTTTCCCATCCATTAGGAGCTGAGATAGATTACGCGACGCAAGAAAGGATTATCATGCCGGTAACTTAATAGGGTTTTGGTAATATTGTTATGTGATGTTAAATTTTCGAACCAGTACCAGCAGGACTCGTTTCCCGAATTCAAATCTGATACACCACAGTGAAAATCAATTCACACTAAATTCATTAGTAAATGATTTTTGCTGGACGATTCCTAGTTCCACCCTAGCATGTAATGAAAGGCACTCATAGAGAAGATTCATTTCCTCTTTTCGCTCTCGAAGTGGGTGGAAGGATGCTGTCAAATAAAAAGATGAATAATCAACCCTTACTGCACGAGTACCTTAATGCACATTGTAGGTTTTTCCAGTTCGATATATTCCATATGCTAACTGGGAAGGTAATGGCTCATCCACCCCGAACTTCATCCATGAAAAAAATAGGTATTGGAGGGTAAGGGATGGACGAATCACCGATTCTCTTTATCATTAGGATACAGCAGGAGGCCTGGATTTAGATGTAGTAGATGCAGTCACATCTTCCCGGCTTTAGGTTGCGCTCGATACCTTTGTGTTCTAGATTCCGTCTCTCTTCTTCTTCATCCATCTCAAATTCTTCCCGTGGTCCCACCCTCTCCTCTCTCGCCCGCTAAGTAATATTCCGATATCCGACGCGTCCTCGTTCCCATGCCTTCCTCGCATAACCCCCATCTGTCGGAAGGATGATGCCTCCTCCCTGTCTGCCTCCCCACCCGTGCCCACACGACGAGGAGAAAATTCTAAAAACTGGGCCATACATTTTCCGGGCTCTTGACTTTAACCAAAAACCTCAAGAAAAAGGAAAAAAATCATCTGAGTTTTTTTTCTTCCTTTCTGCACCTTCTTCCCTCTGATTTTGAAATTCGCCTGGAAAAAGAAATGCATCATCAATTTTTTTCTGAGGACAATATGCAGAGTCCAAGAGCTTTACTGCTTCTACGAGGTCATCAAAAGGTGATTTTTTTGGAGGAAAAGATCGTTGCTGTCAAAGAAATACATTTTTCTATTATCGTATATTTTTTTACGTCAGGTGTGAGTGGGGAGAAGAAATCTTAATAACAATGCCATCAAAATGATGGCATAATCCTCCTTAAAATTTGACAGAGAATAATTCCTTATGTTTTAGGCATGACAGGATAAATCGGTCTTCATCATATTATTCATGGATCATAGGGGGTGCCTAACTGGCAATTTTGGGAACTCTTAACGTGATTAGCGTTATTGATTGAACATGATTGAATAGATATACGGCCAAATAATATCGATATTGCATCGATAAATATGGATTCAAAAGAATTCAACAATATTTAATCTTGTTATGATTCATGTTATCCATTGAAAGTGAAAGGTAATTAGGCAAGCACGTGGGGTTGTCTTAGAGTTACAAATAGTTTTCGACTAGGTTCCTCACAACATCTAATGTTCAGTTGCAAATATTCCACAGAGAAAACAATTAATCGCCTTGGCCGGGACTCGCACTTGGACCTCCTGATTTCCGGCCATGTGCTCCACCAGCTGAACTACCGAGATATCCTCTTTCTCCGTGGAAATTATAGAGGCTTTAAAGGTACAAGATGTTGCCGGACTACTGGACACAAAATGTCACAAAGCAGCCGAATCCGTGCGCATGGTCCCACCGCCCACTACCATGCCATTGCGCAATTTCAGCGGATAAAGCCGTTAAAGTTTTCGCGACTACTTTTCGAGCTTTCAATCTAGTTTTCAAACTACAGTTCACAGAATTAATTACATTTTAAATGGATGAACAGCAACCTCTCCGAAGAAAAGCCAGCGTTGGATGGAAGAAAATCCGATATTGTGAGGATTACTTCAGTTGTTTCACAAGGTATTATTGTCAGTCCCGTATTAGTCACGAGTTCGACCAAATTATTGATGATATATGAGATGAGAATGAAGCTGCCTGTTTAGTAAAAAACCAAAAATAATGCGTCCCTGGAGTATTGAAACATAATGGTTACAAATCTTTGGACAATAAGGGTTTTTACGCCGGATTATAGATACTTACTTAATAAATTCAAAGTATTATACTGAGGCTGCTCACTGATTTATTTCTACTTTCATAGTCCATCAACAGGACAGCAAAAGGAAAAAAAAGAAATTCATAAAGCCACCGAAAAATTGTGAACAGCATGTTTTCGGGCTGCATCTGTATTGATTGTTATTCCACAATTGTTTCACAAGCTCTTCTGTAGGCGTTTTCAGGTGAAGGACTGATGTGGAAAACAAACGCAGGCGGACGCTAACCGAAGGGTACTGTTGGTTCTAAACTCGGATGAGAAGAAGGTTGGCATTCTATACATTTTAACACAGGTAATCTCTTCTTTTTTTTCCTTGCAATCCCGATGTAACACCCTGGTTCCAAGTTCCCTTATTGTTCCCTAGCAACTTATAAGAAGAATGGGTGGCGTTATAACGCCATTCATTCTTCTTATAAGAAGCAATATTCAAACCTATCTATAATTCTGCAGCAATTTTGGAAGTCGGTGAATGAATCCCTCAAATCAAGTTGCTATACATTGAAAAGATCTCTTTTCAGTATAAAAATATATTTTCACGCATAGTCTTATTATTTCTTACGATACATTTAGCGGCAACCAATCTTAAAATATGCAATCCATCTAGCACTTTAATGTTAAAAATTCAGCAAATCTTATAATGTGTTCGCATTCAGGACTCAGTAAAATCTTTTAAATTCACTTGCATGGCGAAGTCAGATAAAGTATAAGACAAAAAGATTTTAGATGCAATAAGGACAGCGATACACATTATTGCATTTACGCCGCAATCGTGGAAACTTCTTTAAAAACTATCTGTTGTGTGTACAATAATAGCATAATGTGCATATGCATATTTCTATCTATCTTCCTTATGCATATGCAAGATAAGGAAGATAGATAGAAATTTAGGATAGACGTAATCAATTTTTTGAGATGGTTTTAACGAATTAAGTTTAGAGCAGTTTAAGCCGCATACAATTGGTAGATTTAACCATTACCTTAGCACCAAATTTATAACCGAGGATATTACGGAGAGAATTCATTCAAGAATTTTTGGCCCCTATTTAATTACAAGCCAAAAGCGACAACCGTGTGGTATAAAACAACTATTTACAAACTGGAGCATGCGCAAAACGTGATACCATTTCCCCGGACTTCCACGACTGGGATCGCACACGGTGGAGCAAAAATTCATTTCCTTGCCAGGGATTCTGTTTCTTTCTCTTTTACTTCACCCTAAGGAACCGCATAACCCTCAACCTCCGGAGCCAAGAAGTCTGTGCGCGCCTTAATTTCGTACTCCCCCCGCGAGGCAGTTATAAAGGTTATAATAGGGAGGTGGGGGAGGGATTGGAGGAAGACGTCTGGAGCTGTAATAGTCGGCGCCTTTAAATAGAAATGCAAATCTCGGCAAACGAACCTATTCGGAAGTCCGTTCTTCCAAATCCTCGCAGTCTTTTGTAGAAATAGTACCGGGGAAGAATGACATCTAATGGTGGAGACGCAGAATACGGATTTTATCGTCTCAATTTAGCTTCGAAAAGTGAGACGAGATTCGCCATTTTTCTTGGCCTCAATGAATAGCAGAAATCAGCATCAGCCGAACACTCTACGGGATTTGTTGTTTAATTGAAAGATTTTGGTTTCCTTAGTGATGAGGAGCGCATACCTATTATTCTCAGGGTTAGTTCTTTTTTCAAGTTTTGTATCCCCTGTGCCTGGCTTATTATGTTTGGATGGGAGGAATCCATTTCCTGAGCTTTAGCCATCCTACCATCTACTTGTAGCAGCTGCTTTTGCATGCATTTAGGAGCATCTGGAAAAAAGAATTCACATTGCTCACACTTGAATTAGATTACTGTGTCGAGAATGGGGAAACAAAATGAAAGAATATCACAAAAAGAATAGAAGTTTTGAAACACTATCGTGGGGGATTGCTTCTCCCGGTGTCCTTTTATAAACCATTATTTCGAAGATCGTTTATTTTTTCGTAGAATTAATGTATTGCTTCCAATTACTATTCCCGGTACTAATTTCCATTAGGATAATGAGTATCTAAGAGTAGATATATGCTATAGCACAAATTTAATTAAAATTTAATAAAAGTAGGCAATTTTCATAATTGATCCAGGGATCTAATTACTATATAGTGAACTAGTTGCTTCGCGCCATAAGATATAAAATTGGAGCATTCATTTATCACAGTGGTATTTCATAAAACATTGATCTGTTTTATTCCTTTGTACTCCAATTATCATCAAGTTCATTTTCAGTGTTTCCCTTTAAAAATAATATTTTGAGTATTTACATGAAAGCCAACAGTCCACGACACGATTACTAACGAATTTGTTACCAAATACCAATTGAGAAAATGAATTGAATTGAGAAAAGAAATTGAATTGCAGGGAAACTGTGGATAACTAGTCAAAATCAACCAAAGTTAAACGAAATAATGCGGGACGATACAACTATCGAATGATCAGATATGAATGTTAAACAATATATTAGTATTGACTAACTGGATGCGAAAGCAGGATGTAAACCAGAGATTCTCAGGTTAAGGTGATTTACCATTCAACCGGTAATTCTGGCATAGAAACAAATGAAAATATATCAAAACAACCGAACTTATCACGAATTATATGAATTCTCACGCATCCAAACTCTCATGAAATCCCTTAAGCTATTTTTAATTATGAATAATAAGACACATTCATTTTTTAGGTATAATACACTTATGAATTTTTTAAAATTTTATCGCAACCAATGTACTATCATAGTATAAAAAATGCAGGGACACTGAGATGCGCCCCGAAGCGCCCTGTGGAGCAGTTGAGTTCTTGCAGGGTATTATGTAGATGTAGATATGTAGTGCATGTTTGGTGAGAAATCACCCCCTGCCACACACCCTTGTGGTGGCTTGCAGGGTATTATGTAGATGTAGATGTAGATGAGATATAAGTATCATGTGAGTTACGAAATTGTTTAAATTCATAAGAAATGGGCAAAAGAGTAAAACGATTAGGTATCAGATGCTAGTACAATTAACACTCAATCTGATTTCTACGACGAAGTACCCCGATATTCACGTCTCATACAAACGCAGGCATGGTTGAGGAAGAGAGTTTCATCATTGCCATCACGGAGAAAATAAAACACATTTCTACTGCATTTATAGTATTGCATTTACTCTTTGTAATAAGTATTCGGAGGGTGCTTTACCTTATGCATTAAGCATTGAGAGATACTTTTTCCAACCAATGCTGTAATTAGGTATTGATAGTATTATTTTTAGAAAACTAAGAGATTCATTACTAAGCCAAAAGTCCAACTTAAAAAAGGGGATAAGAAACTTTACAAAAACATGCCTGGGTGCTAATTAAAAACCGGATTCTGGCAAAGATCCTGCTTGAATGCCTGTACGGAATACGGCTTATGATATCGTTGTGCTCTGACGCTTTCTTCAAGGTTGACTTATCATAAAAAAATAATTCAGTACTTAATGCGTGATCCGCCAATAAAAAAAAACATTTTCACTCCATTCTCTTGCATAGAAAAATAAGTACAGCAGAGGGGCCTGAAAGGAGAGAACCCTTGTTTCCATGTTAAACTCAGTACGCGATATTTTTGGGACATTTTTTCATAATTCCTCAAATGGAAAGATCATCCTTTGGAGAAAATGAAAATATGGAGATTCCGCTGAGCGGAGAAAAGTTTCCATCCTCCACGCTCACCATCACGTTTCTCTTTTTTTCTCACAAAAAATCCCTAGTCTTCCCTCGCTCCGCCTCCCCTTCCTTTTAGTCTTCGCATCCTTACGTCACTGAAGGACGACGTGGCACCTTTCAGCGCCTCGGGAAGGAGAGCAAGAAGACACCCATTCCATATCCACCTCGGCTTCGCGTCTATGCCTCCGCCCGCGGCATTGAGTACACGGGCCGAGGGTAAAAGTGGGAGGGGCGAGCGAGTCTTGTCTTCCCCGCTACACCGCTCTCGACCCCCGGGGGCGCTGCCTGTCTCGAGGGGAGTGAAGGGCCGCCCTAGCCGCGAGGTACCCTCTTCCCCTCCCTTCGCTCCCTCATTTCCTTCCCTCCCGGCAAGGGTGTCAAGACGCCAGGACCAAACAGCAACCCCCGGTGCCTTATTGTCCCCTCTCCTCCAACCACCCCGTCCCCCCCCCCTCTCGCTCCCATCCAACTTCTTATTCTATTTCCTTCCTGAATCTCGGAGTACTGCTCTCTCCTTCACCCTCCCCGCGACTCACCCCGCCTCCCATCACACCGTAGGAAAAAAAACCCTTCGGGCTCAGTATCCCTTCCTTTTTATGATACGCTAAAATATATGCAAAAAAGAATGGCACTTTCATTTTATTTTTCCCCGCCACTACACTCTTCAAGGCCTTCTCACTCACAGCATCCACGTTTCTCCATTGCCCTACGTGAAAATTGTCGGCGCGGCGAGAGGTATAATAAATGAAGATCGTTGGCGCGTACGTTTAACACTCGGGGGCTATGGCTCTGGTTGTGCCTCCGGGAAACATCTTTGCGGAGTTAAACGGAATCACTGGGGTTCCTCAAGCGCTCGCTCTCAGCACCGGACGAGGGGAGATGGAGAGGGAGAAAAGAATTACGTTTCATTGTTCCAACCCTTCGTTGTGCCCCTGGGAACATTGCGGGGGAGGTACGCCATAGACTGCAGTGGCCGACGGAAGGGTATTTTTCACCTCAGGACCACGGCGGGTTGCGCGACATTATGATTTAAGGTTCAAGGTTAGAACTAGAGACGACATTTCCACATTCATCTGGCTTGAACTTTACAGGAAATCACCATCTCAAATTATTTTAACGAGAGTAATATTCTGTTAATTTTAATTTATTCGGGCAGGAATCAACAGAAAAAAATACCCACTTCGATCATTAATTGGTGATGATAACTTGTTGAAAGAATGCAGAAAAGAAACATATATTTTTGATGCCAAAATTAAAAAAAAAATTTATTGACAAGAGTTTCTCTAGCCACAAATAGAATTAGTTTAATTCCTCGTTTTCTGGAGATCATCTTCATTAGGCACCTATGTATTTTTTTTCAAAACAGGGCAGGTGTCGCAGTACTAAATGCTTTTGTCTTATAATGTCGAATTTTCCAACTTAGTATCAGGGAATAATATGATCTGACAGGCTCCTAAAATGGTCAAACGGTAACGATCAAATCATTATATTCGCATGAAATCCTGATTTATGCAACGCTTGGACCAACCCACGATGGCGATATCGGTAACATGTTGGCCTGGTAAACCAAATACCGCGGGATTAAATCCAGCCTATAGAAAATGTATGCTGCCCTTTCCCTAGTGTGAAGATCTTAGGTAAGATGGTGAGAAGCAACCTACATAAAACCCAAGGCTACGACTAATAATGTAAAAATTTTAATGAAGTATGGGATGAATTCAACACAACAATTTTACGAAACCGATTCTCACATAAGAAGTTCGCTATTCATTGTGTGGATTATGAGGAATATTCTGCTGTGTAATATGGATAAAAAGATGATCACTTCACTTGGTAGGTGATAGGTTTCCTTACATCTTTAAAGTCACCAAAATTAAAAAGTATCCTCCTTTTCTCTCAAGCAATATTATTCTCAAGGTAAATGAAACATTGAGATCTATAAAAGTTAATATACTTAATTCATTTTGCAGTAAAGATTATAATGAAGTGTGAGTATCCTCCAAATTATTCCTCTCGTAAGTTTCTAATAGATGAAATAATTAAACAAGGTGTAGATCATCTTCCAGAAATTTCAAAGTAGTAGAAGTGAAATTTTTAACATGTACAATAACAATAAGGTGCAAGTGATATTTTAATTAGTAGAAAAATTGCACCTTATGCTTTGCAAATATAATGACTAGGAATATTAAGTGATTCTTACGTTTGAATGGAATTATTGTAGATATTCAGCATTAAGTGAAGCGGGAGATATCTGTGCACTGAGCTTATGGCCCAACGAACGCAGATTCATGCTTTGTTGTATCACTTTGCTTGATTCGAAAATCGACGGATTTAGTATTGCTTGGAGCGCTCTCCCATATTGGTGACATACCTGCTGATTACAAAAATTTAACTGCTTTGATCTAAACCGTTAAGACTGGATAAAACGGTTGAAGGTATAGGTAACAATTCAATACTTGGAGGTCAACAGATGCGTTAAAAAGTGCTATGAACAACCTGTGGGTCTGATTGCCATTTATGGAACCCATTCCCGACTCTTGGCTCGCCCGTTTCTCACCACAGCGAGATGAAATTTCTCCTCTTACGGACAGACTTATAAGATGCATCTTGTGAGGGAGTAAAAAGGATGATGAGAAACCCTCCGCTCTCCGGATAGGTATGTACCACAAAGAAGCCACCCATTGTGAAGAAAGCATCACTCCCTCCTCAGTTCCACCTCCTTCCTCACCCCATACCAAGCACATGCAAGATCCCAACGGCCACAGAGGGCAGGAACAATAGCTCTCATCACCCCTTCCCCCCTGTCCATGTGCCCCCTTGTATGACCGAAACCGGTATTCAGCATGCCCGCATTCTTTGCATATGTGGCAACGTCGCGCGGTCGTTGGATTGAGTATTGTTGTGGGGTCGTGGGAGGGAGAGAGATCTGATCCCTTCCTCCCCCTCCTACCATTTCTTCGGCTGTAAAGGAACAGGGGAGTCTGAGGAGGGGCGCGGGGAGTTCTCTCTTCCGTCTCCAGGTCCACGTTGACACGCCCACGTTCACTCGTTTCCCAATCTCGCTTCCCCTTCCCCATAAAACGTTCATCCAATCTCTCTCGTCACTTCCTCTTTTCCTCCAGACTAATTCACTTCCCAGACGCACATGAAGGGTTTCTTCCGCTCCATTCTTCCTCCACACGTCTTCACAAAACTGCTCGAACCTACGGATGAGTTTTTTGCTACCCTTGGGCCTGGACACCCGCAAACCTTCCGTGTTTTCCTGTGAATGGCCATCATGAAATAAAAAGTGTCATTCATCAGGATGGCAAGTAGCCACCCTCGAGCTGTCACCAAGAAAATACAGGTAATTTCTGGCCTCGAAAGATCTAAATGAAGGAATTTCTCGGAACAAATATTATTTTCCCCTTTGCGGACATCTCTGGAGAGCCGTGGGAATCTGGGATACCAAGGTTATTTTAGTACCTCCTTGCTTATCATCCGAGCCAACACGTCATTAGGCACGTGAGAGACTGGCAACATTTCAGGCGGTTTTCTTTCCGTTAAATATAGCGTAGTTGTTATTTTACTAAACTCTACCGTTGGATTGCGAATTTAAGGTCTACTGCTCAACATTTTTATCAACTAATTATCAAACGAATAATTCGGATATCAATATAGGGTAAACTAGTGGCTACCACAAGCGGCTATATCGTATCTTGACGACTAAGCGGAAGGGTTTACGTTCAAATAGGAGTGAGGTGATTTTAAAGTAACCCATACAAATCCCACAATAACTAAAGTTCATTACGATACGTAAGTTGTGTACCTACCGACGGGGGTAGGTTTTGATAGAGTAACTTCGTTAACATCCTTCATCACTGATTATTTTATGGCAGATGGAATGTAGGGTAAACGCCCCTAAGTATCAGTATTGCCCGTCAAATATTACTTCTCCTGCTTTGTTAGTGATCTTCTTTCCTCCATAAATACGTTCAACACATCTTTCCTATCCATCCTTTCCTAGAGTCTACTTCTCAGATCTTTGTAAATCCACACTATTCATTAAACCTTTATTTAATGTAATTTTTACATCCCTGCTAAAGAATTGTATGGATTATTTTTCATTTCAGACATAATGAGTGTGGCACCACAGTTGATGTTAGGACAGAAACTGCCTCCCATACCCTGATACCTGGCATTCGAATACAAGTTTCATAGTGAAAGGAGTACTCTCCTTTAGTCAATATAAACGAACTTTAAGTTAAAATCAAATTCAGAACACAAATACATAAAGGTTTTATAGGGTAAATAATGAGATACGGATGTATATATTGTAGTCTATAGTATCTATAGTATATATAGCATATATAGCATCTATAGTAGAGGAAAATTTGAGCTCAAACTTCTTCATCATCGCAAGTCATGCCTCTTGACAATAAAGGGGTGTAGGTGTAGGTTAGTTGAGCTAACTATAAGAGGGAACCCACTATAACTATTGCCTCTGGAATACAGCCAAATAAATCTCACCGCAATCTGCCATTTATTTTGAAAGCAAACTCAAGTACACGTGGAGAAAATATCGGGAAAAGAGGTAAACATTCTCAGTAGAAAAATTTTACAAGTCGCTCAGACTCTCCAAATGATAATGGAGGCATCATTTCGTACGACTGTGAGAAGAAAATTCATTCAGGAGCAGAGAGAGATATTTTAGTATGAAAAACGCTCTGGCATATTTGGGGCAACACAAAAACTTTACCGTACGCGTACATGCGGTTATTTTTCCCTCCTATGTGTTTTGATACATGGTAAGAACCAAGGAGAGCAGAATGTATTGGAGGAGGCAATGCAGCTGATTTGAGAAGCCATCGGCCATCATCGTGGAATCAATATAAGGCGCTTGCAACTCGATTACGTCGTAAGTATGAAATTGTTTTGCATGCAGTCAAACTTTAAGCAGAGAGATAAATGATGGAACACATTTTTATAATTCGTCAAAGAAACAGAGGAAAGTGCACAGAAACGCAAGTTAGCGCCAAAAATCTAGTTTAAATAGGTTAACCTCTAAACAGTTTTAGAAATAAAATTATCTCCCAGGATATTAAAATGCATCAATACCCTCCTAATGTTACGTTTGGAAGACTAAATTATGCTGCTGCGATTGCATTTGGGTAGAATTTTATTGTCGTTTAGGTTTTAAAACACATGCAGTCTCCTTAGATTCATTAGAGGCCGAATGGAACGCAATGTTTTTTATGGAGTAGGTTGTTGTGGGGCTACCCTTCCCAAGCACCACCATTCTGGCTTCATTGTTACCCATAGGTCCAATGACTCCTAAAGTACATCATAAACTCCCTGATATACACTAAGAATAAGACAGGATCTGATCCACAATATGCTACACATTTTCAAAGTGGCTTCCACAGAGCACGGTAAATGTGCGTATACATGTTTAATCTTCTTAGTTACCCGTGATTCTTACGTTACGCCCGTGTATAAGCAGTCATAATATACCATTGACACAAGAGATTAATATTGACTCTCTATTTGTAACTCTCTAATTGTATCATATGAAGCTCGTCCTTATCTCTGCATTCTCCCCAACTCTCACAATTTCAATCAACCTGCCGGTTTCCGTATCTTCTCTTCCCAAATCACTTAAAATTTACTCCTTAATCACGTTCTTCAAAACCACTCTCTCCCTTATCATCAGTTCAATTCCTTCACTACAATTCGTTTCTTGAATCAGATTCTCTTATATCACTCTTTTCACTTTCTGTTTGGCTAAATTTCTTCCCGTCTCAAGGAAAAAAATATAACAGCTCCTTTGAGTCCACTTTATTCGCGTCCTCTAATTTGCCGCATTAGCGTCAATGACAACGCCAAATACATGGTAAGCCACAGGTTACTGGTTTGACACCTGCATTGGATAGGGAATGTAATGCCTAACTTTATATTGGAAGTACGTGTAGCGATTTAACCTTGTGTGGCTGGTGCACAAGAAAACTCTAATAATCTGTCACTGATACCAGTTTGGGTTTGATCTTTCTAATATTAAATATTTATGTTTTGAGAGAAAGCCTTCATTGCGAGTTTCCAGGAAACATTCATAGATGAAGTGCATTTGAATATACGCGAAGAGAAAGGGGTGATTGTAATTAATATTAAAAATTATCGTTCCCAAATTTATTATTACCATATCTTAAGAATAAAATTGAAAGTCATTTAAACTTGTTAAGTGATGCACAAGTAAAATAAGAAAAAAAGAGTAAGATTGCTGGCAAAAACTTAATTGCATGAAGGGGCAATTGGGATGGTAGTACTTAATTCTTTATTTAAATATCCAGGTAGGGTATGATAAGCCAGGTACGTTATCATAAAAAATGCTCATTTAAATGATAGAATAGAAGAATCTTTTCTCCGAAGGCAATGTGGTTGATAAAGTTCTCCTACTTTTTTTTGGATTTGATCGCATATTATTTTGCAACTTTTATGAAGTATCAATTATAACTTTAAATTTTTTGTCCGGAATTAATTGTTTAGTTTGTCATTAAAATGTACCTATATCCATTTCGGCTATAATACATCTTCAACCAACTCAGTTCCTCCTTTCTCTCTTAAGTTTTCTCTACCTCAATATCAGCCATTGCCCGCAACATCCTTACAACAATTTTCCCTCACCACACCCTTCCCGTCCTCAATTCCTTTCCTGTTCCCACACCAGCCGGCCCTTCACCTCTATAAGGTCCAAACTTCCTTTCTCGCTCACTCCATTCAATCCCCCATTAATCTTTCTTTCGCCTCATATATGGGTGTAAAAAAAAGAGACGCCTGCAGCGGAGCGGATCCATTGGAGGGGTATGAGAAGGACTATGGAAAGCGAAAAAGAATGATGGCCATAAGAAGGAGGAATCCAGAAATGGGGTGATTCGTAGAAGACGCATGTACCTACTTTTATAGCTATTCTATTCCCCTCCCTCCCTTCACCGCTCATTTTGTTCAACCTATTCTGTGGATTTCCCCCACATTTTTATTCCCCTGTACTACTCCCATCATCTTTTATTCCGTTCGCGGGGAGCCCTTTCATTTCTCCCTCCCCTCATCTTATGTCCCCTTCTAGGGTTTGTAAGCCACCCTCCTTTCTGGTCCCTTTCACAAAAATTTACCGGCTTTTTTCGGGCCCAATCACGTGATGTCCAATCTTCTAATCCCTTCCAATCTCCATATCATACTCCTCCAGTCATCGCGCCCTTTTCCCAAAATATATTGGAAGCGTACGATCTGGCAGTCAAGCAAGAAATTTGGATCATGCACATGTATGTTTTATGCTGCCAATTTCAGTAATGAGTCAAGGTATTTGTTCATCTATACCTTACTATTTACGTGAATTTATGCGTGCTAATAGAAATAATCACCTATTTTAAAGAAGAAACACAAAGAAGTAAATGGGATTGGCTTGATCTGGTCGTAGTTCTGACTTCCATGCCAAAGACGCGGGTTTTAATCTTGACTGTGGGAGAATTTTTATTGGCGTAACAATCCCTGCATTGGTGCATTTTAAATTCAATACTCCATCTGTTGAATGGGATACAAAACATTGTACCCCTTGGAGCCTATGGGAGTTCGCCAAATTCGCACGCGCTTTTTCGACCCTTCCCACAATCACTTGATTTAAACTTGCTCTCTAATACCCACCAAGCCCGTACGGCGCTAATGACCTAAGTTGTTGGTCACCAACTCCCAATCACAACTGTAGTAAACAAGAAATTAGGGAATCTGTGTTTCCCAGCCTAGCAACAAGTATACTTGAGCTCAAATCTATGAATTGCATCATAATGTCATCAGTCTTGTTATATTCCTGAAAGTCACGTTGAAAAAAACACATTCATAAGCAATTAAAATAAAAGGTCAATTCTGGACATAGTCATGTTCGGGGATGCAAATACCCACCCAATATTCCTGTAAAATTTTAAGCTTGAATGGTAAACGTCAAAAACAAGGATGTACCAACACACGTTCTTAAAGAATGCTGAAATGGGTTTGATACATGTATCTGGAAGACTTGAGGCCATGCGATGTGACGAGAGATGCAATGAACTATGCATAAAATGCAATGGGGTTAACTTCTTAGAATTTTTTAACGATCCTTACCGCTCTCTCACTGATAAAATTTTAGCTAACTCTCTTGAGGGTTTCTGAGAACTGACTAGATATGGATCTATTATTCCCAGCCTTCTAACATCCTACTCCACTGAAAAATTTTCCCTAACTGTCGCTCATTAGAATTACATCCCTCTTCAACAAGTGGCTCTCTGAGCTATCTATTTCCCATTCTATTGATTTTTTTATACATTTTCCCAATTTTTATGCATTTCATTTATACACCACATTTCATCCGATTACCATGAGAGATCTAGAACCATGCTTGAGATATTTTCTCTATGCAAATTTGAAAAGTTTACGGACCCATTTTCATGCATATGCTTGTGCGTATGTTTTCACATTTAAAATTATTATTCACCCTATCATAACACAAAAGTCTGCCACAGCAAAGAAATTAAAATTTTATAGTAAACCGAAAGGCAAAAGAAACATTCTCAGTAAACCCCCACAGCAAGTAATACACTGTTCCACTTTAGCCTTAATAGGCATTTATATATTAATTTTTAGATGCATTCACCACCCAGATTATGATTTTCAACAACTCTAACACTAATTTGAATAATTTTTTAGGAATCTACAACCACGCCCTGAAGAATTTCCTCTATCTGTCGTTCCATTTTTTCAATCTTCCTCTTTCCCCAGTCTCCTCTGCCTCCACACATTAAAGCACACTCCGAAAAACCATTGTTCTTGATGACTTGATCCTTCCACATGAGAGCGATGTGAATAATAAGAGTTATTTTTTTAGGCCACTCATGTCGGATAGGACCTAGGTAGGTGCCAGACAACAGGTAGTCCGGACATAGCTGACCCAGATAGTCAGTGACGTACCGAAAACATTTTATGACTACCATGGGATGACCGTTTTAGGTGGTTAAGTCACGTTGAAAAGACTTCAGGAGAGACAGCAGGAAACTACGCCAATCATTTTACAGTATCTATTCCGAATTTCTTGTTACGTGAACGAATATTTAAGCATGGAGAGTTAACATAAACTCGGAAACTTCTAAGTCATATCCTTTGTACAGTAAAACTTACTCTAAATGCGAATAACAGCTACAAAAAGGCTTGTGAAGGACACATCATACAAAAAAGCTACACAAGACTTGGCTGAATTGAAATGTGATGTGGTGTAACCGAAACAGTAATTAAAGTTCTAATGGAATGAGGTAAATATTATTTGACAATGAAGAATTTCTCACAAGGAAGGAATGTAAAACAAACATCAAGAAAATAATGTATCAAAGTAACAGACAATGTAATCGGACACATTTACGGCATATTGTTTAGATTATGAAGATAATATTAACTCAACAAAGCTGTCATTTAAAGAAATTTGAATGAGGAGAAGTACATGCATTGGAGGATTACAGTGATTAAAATGGAGGATGTGGTAAGAATTGTGTTTAAAAAAATCAGTGTTAAACCCGAAGTTTGGTTTATGATAGGTGAGGGTAGAGCTCACTCCGTACTAAGCCATTGGTGCATAAAATTCACACATATTCAGGGTCAGGGGCACAATTCCTTTCCCTGAGCCATGACTTCCTACGAAGTTCTGAAACAGAATATCAGTGCTCTACCCACTTGACAACCATGACCCAAATACATATTTTGTTAGAGACTTAAAATTCAAACTTGAAGACATGAAGATTAGTTAGAGGGCTTTGCAGAATCATTCTTGGGATTGAATAACAGTGATGAAAATGAAAACCTTTCCCACCGATGAATGTCTTTTCCCATACATATTTTATTTTATGGCGTGATTCTAATCTCGCGTGATACTTTCGTTCTGTAATTCACATATCATACAATCAACTCGACGCTATCGTTACATATTGATCTGGATATGAAAATAACTCAAGTAAATCTGGTATGAGCAGGATACAGGCCCATCTCCACAGAGCCCTTTTAATTGTATAGAAAACGGTTACGCTTTTATTTTGCAGAAGGCTCTTGAATTGAGGGAGATAGAATATACTGACAAACGATCTATCAGAGATAATAGTATTTTAGAAATTTATCAATATGAATATTCCAATAATAAGAGTAGATCAAGCAAAGAAAAATGGATTCGAAATACCTGAACGAATTCAAATGGAGACTGAAAGTATGGATGCTGAATGCGAAGTATGGCGCATTTATGGCATGCTCGGATGCAATGGCATGCTTGAGGCAGTGATAGGGACGAAAATTTACCACCTGTGAGGAAGAGAATGAAAGCGATTTCAATGTCAGGATTTTTATGATATAAAGACAGTAATAACAGTTTCTATATTAGGTGAATGTACTCCAAGAAAGAAAAAATACGTTGGTGTTGTTACTAAGGCAGTGATATCATTCAGTTATACAATTGAAGTTATACAGTTGCATGTGCAATAAATAATCCAAGATATTTAAGAGCTACGCTTAGAATAACCGCAAAAGAGATTCGTTGGGCTTAACTTCTACTTATCTTTATTTCCAACTGCCTTTACCCCACTGATCCAGTTCAACTAACCCAAAGCATGCTCATTTCGGTTTCCTTATCAATAAGAACACTTCCTTTTTTTCTATCGTTCTATCAAGTTTACTCATTAATAATTTGGTCGATTGGAAATCACTAACTCAAAAGTCATAAAGGACCGGAAATATGCGTAGTCCTGCAGGTCTTACAATTGAAGCCGTCAGACCATTCACTTGTGAGTGGCATCACCTGTAGCAATTGTATTACTCCCAAGACATGAGGAACATTCTCTCGGATTACTAGTTTGCTTCGAATCTTGCCTGATTATTCGTTTCCAGCACCAAGGGTAAGAATCCGTATTAAACCAAATCCGTTCGTAGCCTCTCATCCCCTCTTTGTGATGGGTAACACTGCAATCAGTAAACCTGGACCTTTAAAAATTACTTGCTAATAGATCATATATGCATGAATGAATGTGGCTGTATCTTAATGAAATACGATTCACACCTAGTGGAAAATAGTGAGATGAGAATAAGCAAAAAGGTTTCTCCATTTTCTATATCGTCAATTTTTCAAATGGATATTACAGACCACTAATAAATACTGAAATCTAATTATTTTATTTTTCCAGTTAAGAGCCTGCGGAGAACGTGAAAAAATTAAAAATCAGGTGAGAGATTAGACAACAATTGCTTGGACGATGTTGGGCATTAAGAGTATAATCCAGGAGCCCGAAGAATTCATATTAAAGATAGGGATTATCGTAAAGCCACCCGCCGTATAATGTATGTAATAATAATAATAGCACAATCTCAATAGGAAATTTTTTCAAGATTAGTGACATTTGTCTGAGGGGAAGTACATTCAATTTGCTATGCAATTATCAATTTTAACGAGACAAATCGGAAATACTGATAAATGTTGATGAATTTCAATTCCTGGATTTCGCAACAGTGTCATGCGTATTCAAGCGATAATCGATGCAAATTGAAATGCCAATAAGTAGTCTCTCCAGGAAAAATCGTTTTTTTTTACATACTCTACCCTTGAATGAAACGTTTTTAACGAAGATAACAGATGTGCCTTTGATTGTATAACGCCAGTTTCATCACTCAAAATTGAAGTTATGGAATAAAGAACGTCCTATTTGAAATGCAAATTTAGAATCAAATTCCGATCTAAAACATTGTACATTGATTTTTAAAATGTATACAAGTCAGTGACCTCATAAGCATATATTAGATTCAACATATCCCCACAACAAAGACTGGGACTGGGAAAATCCCACCTCCTTCTAGTGCATCACATACTCGCATCAGATCTTAGTACACAATCGGTGATCTTTGCTTTACTATAACACAAACCATAGGATCTAAGAGGGTGATAAGAACACTCAAATCCTTAAATAGCACAGCTTTTTAAGGGAATGCCTACGAGTTTGTTTTCGACGCGACAGTTGGATTCTTGGGGCATCGGACGTGGGCGGGAAGGCAGACAAATGCGCATCGACAACGAAATTCCTCCCCTATCCTCGTCCCCAGTGAGTAGTACACACGCAGGCCTCTCACTCCCTCGTGATCCACCCTCCTCCCTCAGCGTTCTATTCGTGCGGGACTGCCGTTGTTGGAACCACCGCCCCAGGCGGTGCAGTCACCACCGATTAAGGAAAACGTCGTAATCTCTTTCATGGGGAGAGAGTGGCTGGGGAACGATAATGCGTCTTCATTTTCGGGAAAGATGATGGGAATGCGGAGATGGGAAAAGCGGGCGAGTGGGTAAGAGATGGACTGATAGACCCAAAGGAAGAGGAGTGGGAGAGAGATTTGGTTCCTCTGGAGACGAGATTATTCGCCTTGGAAATTGGAGAGTGGCAGAATAGAAATTCAAAGAGATAGAGAACATGTTTGGGCATCAAATCGGTGTGGACCGCGGTGGAAATATTCTCAAGAAGTCATAACGCATATGTAAAACTTCTGCGGATGTACACAGATATATAAGTTACCGTGAAAACTAAGAATGAATAAACAACAGGAATCAAAAACAAATAATCAAAGTGGAAGTTAAAAATGAATGCAAAGAAAGAAATAATTCTGCTATTAAAATCGAGAGGATAAATGGAAAATTGAGGAAATGAAATAGTACGTACACATACACTATTGAGGCAACTAAATGAGCCACTCTTGAGAGTGGTTCTGCCGACCATGGAAATGAATCAAATGTGCCTTTGTGCGTATGAAGTTGGTTGATATTAAAAACCAGTGAAAAGAACCGTAATACCAATTCATGAATCAAAGAATATTGATTAGGATGAAAGAAAATAATTTTTCTCAGCCAAAGAGGCACATTGTGCCCAAAAGTGCATAAAACTTTCAGACAAATTATATTTTTTATAGGATTTTCTCACAGAATCCCTTTAAACCCTCCCATTTTTTTCTTCCTATTCCATTTTTAATTTTCTTGCCTCAAATTTCTATTCTTCAGAATTTCGTGCGGTGCCTATCACAGTTGGTTTTATCACTTAAATCCTTAGTGGATCCCAAGTTGTAAGCGTTATATTATAGCAACTTATGCGGACGCGCCAAAGTTACATGTAGGTGTGTGCTTATCAATGCTACCAGAGTGTTTTTCAGAGGAGAGCATTCAGAAAATACTTGACATGGATACGAAACGTGGATTGTCGGATTATTGGATGCAAACAATCTCACAGCTCTCTAGATTTTGAACATTTATGAAGTAATGATATTACATAACATGGGGTGATATATATGAAGGAAATGTATAGGTAAAAGGAAGTGCAGGAAAAATGTTGGGATGGGAGAAAATTGATTTAAGAAACAAGGGGATGGTGACAATATGAATTAATGGAACGGACAATAAGGGATGAAAGTGATTTGAAAGTTGTCGTTGAGAATGTTAGACGAATGGGGGTGAGAGAGGAAGAGAAAAATAATTTGAATGAGATGACGGGAAGAAGACTAAAATACATAGCTAACGAAATAAATGATATAAAAGATGGGTTGATCCTTCTAATAAGGAATCATGTGATTCTCAATCTTAAACTTAAACGCTAGATCACTTACTATATAAATAAGAGTAAAAAACATTGGAATTGAAGCCTGCTTATGGACTTTATACTGCCCAACACGGCAGAGCTTAGCCTCCAAACGGCTGGGCAAACGAAGCTACGAAAATTGTTGATGAAGTTTGGCTCTAAAGTTGGCGAATAGAAGAATAATGTCCATGAAGTAATTTTAGTTATAAGATTTGATTTTAATGAAAGATAATGATCTCACTACTAATTTTAATACTTCTCGAGAGAAAGTTTTTTTTAAAGACAACTGTCATAGAGGTATGAAAAACATTATTCTGCAAATGGAACGATGGAGATGAGACGGATAATTTTCAGTCATCAATGCAATAAACCAAGTAGCATTCTGAGGAAATATTTAGTTTTATAAGAGAAATCCAGCATTTATATTTCACAAAATATCAGAGCCATAACTACCTTAGAAAATATTGTAAGAAAAACTTATTTAACAATATGATAAGAAAATGTATGGCTAGACATTTAGATTTAGAAACGACATCCAAGAGTTACATGAATGAAGTTACTTAAGAACCACACAGGAATCTATGTCGAGTTGGCGGGACAAAGAGTCATTACAAGTTACCGCAATGAGAGGAAAGAGCCTTTATGAACGTATATTTGCGTTTTACAATTATGGGGTGCCTAAAAGTTTAAAAGGCACACGACATGTGATTGGATGAAAGATAAAAATAAAAGCGCGGTAGCCGGCATTGGAAAGGAAAACTTGAAAAAAGTGATAATGAATTGATAGCAAATGACAGAAACGTAATATTAAAAAAATGAAGAAAAATAATATTTACAGTACCTTGAGGATGAGGATGGTAATGGTAGGTAAAGTTTGTCTTTTTTCGGAATGTACGAGGAGAACGTTTTGATGAGGGTGGAATATGCTGATTATATTTTAAAGAAATCCAAACTTATGAAAAAATATTTATTTCACGCAAAAATTGCAGTTTTTCCAGTCACTAAAACAATATCCATGATATTCATTTGAGAACGTAGGATGAGGGGATCGAGGGAAGAGACATATACGCTTCTGGATAGAATAAGGGAAAATATTATACGTTTAGGATAAGCTCAGAGTAGTCCATATTATCATTATATGCCAGTAGATCTACTGTTGTGTCCCGAAAACTCGGTGCACGAAAAGATCGATGATAGAGCGCAACCTCGAGTGGCAAAGGTAGGCTCCCGTGGGTGCTGGGCACTAAAGGAGATTGAAACTCCAAGCGGTAAGCAGAGTACAAAAGACTTTATTATCTACTCCCAGTTATCTCCCGGGCGTCTCGGGTATAGCCTCCGACTGCCCTGTCTACAGATTTCCCGCGAGTGAGCGGATTACCAAACCTTATATATTAATCAGAGAGGCTCTTTTTCTCTGGACGACCAAGGAGGTGGGGGTGATGCTTCCATTTAAGGGGGTTTAGAGGGTGACATTCTTATTAGTCCATCCCGCAGAGGATGAGCTAAGCTTTTACGCGTCTCAATGTTATTTTGGACTAGAATAACCGATATCCCAAATGGAAAAGAACTTCGGATATATCGCCCACGCCTCCTTCAGCTTTTATGATCCCAATGACTCCAACACTGTCACCAAGGACAATTATGGGACGCGGCTGCGTCGCACGAGTCCGGGGTATGAGGGAGAGCGCGTGCAGACTCTCGTAGAGGAGGTCCTACCCGTAATGGACATGACACTACAATATATACCTAACATTAAATCTCTCAGACAGATAAAAAAGAGACGATAAGCATAACTTAGCATAACAATTCTTCCATAACGCTCACAATGAGTGTACAGGGAGTGCCACAGGAGTGTACACAATGAGAGAAATAGGATCAAATTTCCTTACTCCACCAAGTAAAGCTGTTAATCACGATATAAATATTTTTACTAGTCATAAAGACGACAGATCATTTCTTAGTCAATACCTTCCCTCACTACCCCCGTTTTATCCGTCTTTATCTCAATTCCTAACCTAAAAAATGTTTGCAACGATGGTGGTTATCGCGATTGCGGTTTCCGGGCAAAAATCGCAGGCCTTCTTGCATCTTTTGTAGCGATCTATATATACTGCGGTTATTCACGAAAATGGAAGAAAAACTGATATGCATGGAGCCCGGAGGGAGGCTTACACAGAGAAAATAAACGTCTTTGCTACGATCACGTTGACGCAAGTTGTCGAGCGGCGCTCGAATTTCTAAATAAAAAAACTCGAAAAAAAAACTCGAATCGAATTCTACCGCTCAGTGACCGGAATACTTAGCCACTGAGCTTTTTCGACGGAGGGAAACCGATCCCGGATGCATGTATGCAGGTATATGAATACAGAAATACATGTACACACAGTCCCGTGGGCGAAAGAAGTTTGTCTTCCCACGCAGTGTGAACCGGGTCATTTGGATGGGGTGGCAGATACGAGATGCCAGTGGCACGTGTAGACGGAGCGGGACTCGCTGGCGGGGACCTTTCTTTGTACGTGGGGAGAAAGAAAAAGAGGGGGAGAGTGAGAGAGAGAGGTGTGGGAAGGAAAACGAGAGGAGACATCCAAAGAGGAAGACGAATAACAGCGTGGAGGAAGGGGCGGAATGGGAGTGGGGTGGATGAGATTAGGAGGAGCAAAGACGGAATAATATAAGAGATTGTCCATGGGAGTGAGACGCGATGAAGATGTGGAGGAAGGGGTGACGGGTCTTCAGAGGTAGCTGTTGAAAGAGTTATTGACGGGGGGGACGGTTGATGAGAACGAAGCATAGACTGCGTACCAGGGAGAAAAGAGGGGATGCTGCAATGGATTGGGGGGGACTGAGGAACAATAAGAATAATGGCATATCCGGCGGAATGAGTGAGCTTCTTCTCTTTTGTCTCCTTTGAGTGAGGGATGCCTATACGCATCAGGCGACTTGGTGGTTTGGCCGCCCTGATTGGGGGATTAGATTCTTTCTTCTCCCGCTCGAGGAGTTTTTCTCTCTGCGTCCGCCGGGGCCAAATTGGGAGTGGGGAGGAGGGCTTCCTGCGCGGGAGATGAAAGGACCCCCAACGAGCGCCCCGATGCGTGAGGATTTCCACTCGCGGGAACCGACGTGGGTGTCGTAGGGAGAGACGCGTCGGCGCGCTCACCGGAGTGTGTTCGCACGCAATCCCCCCTTCCAAATCCACTCCGCGGAGCGAAAACGGAGAAATTATTTCCCGTCGTGACTTAAAAACGCACTCAATAACGATTCCTCCTTCGCTGTAGGGGGAAGGCGGTGAATAGAAAATGTTTTCAGACGCTCTTTTCAGTCACGTCCTGAAACACCAAAGGGAAGTTTTGATAAGGAGAGGAGCACTTTCCACTCACATCTATCTTTCCTCCAGCATATGAATACATCTTTCTGTTTCTCACGAATGTCAATGACGTGTCAATTTTATATGACTCCATAATAAGCTAATGAACGCGTTTCTAAATCAACTGTCTCAAAAAAAATTTTTTTTTGAGAATGTGTACTCATGATCGATTAAACATAATAAAAAGTATATTCTAAATTTATATTTAATCACAAATCCATTTTAAAATAACATACAACGGTGTAGTACTCAATCGCTTATAGATGATACTTGAATAACTATTTGAATCTTACAGAGTTTGCGTTTTTAGTTAAACATGAATTTTCGCCATGTAGAGCCTGAAATCATTGAACTTAAAATGACTTCAACTTATCCTAAAATGCTCACAATATCAACTATGAATTGATAATTGCAATTGGAACAGATAAAATTAGTAGGAAATGCAAGAATTAATAAAAAATCCCATTTTTATCCTACACAAAATAGGAAAGATAAATTTAATTTTTATTTCTGCAGGCACAGATTCATTAGCTTAGGTTTAGGTCTGAGAGCTTAACTACTTACTAATCTAAAAAAGTGCCCGTTGATCTTAAACTTTTCATTGGTGACAGATCCTAATAGCGGCAATGCGCTTTTGACCGACCCGACGTAATGCTCAATAGTTACGTCCTCGAAATATAATAATTGAACTGACGATTGGTAATAATTCACTATGCAATACTTGTGTCAACTTTTAATATGGAAATACATGCCTAATTCAACGTGTTTTTGTTTTTAAAGGGTCAACATATCCAATCACCCTTCTTATGGTATTCCAAAGATGTAGTGAAGGAAACAAAGCACGATTTTGTGTTTAACAACGACAACTATTACCTAAATATCATATGGCATAGCATACAGAGGATATCGATAACAGAGTTTAATTGCAGCATTTTAATAGACTTATTTCAAAGTAAATACGTTTGTTAACCTTTATTATTTCCACTTGTGTGTCACGGCTACTGGAAAAACATGTTCAGCGAAAATACACCATTTAGCGTATTATTGTAGCTGTTATGGAGGCCTTTTCAGTGTTATTCAGTAACAATTTTATTTACCTCGACAGTTACGCAAGTTCTCGTGTATTTCGGCATTATTTCCCAAGTTTCTATTTTGTGTTGAATATCATTTTATTTATATTACAATTACCAATTTAAGGTAAATTTTATAGAATTATCTTTTTTCATCCGTACAAGAGAATAGCGGAGCCTGATTGCCAATCATTTTGTTAATTGCATTGATAATTCACTAAACTGTCGCTAGTAACGGCTGACAATTGAAACATTAAGGTTAAAGAGCACAGGCAGTAATTAATTATTTTTATGATTATTTGTGTTTTTCCAGTTAAGGTAGGTTCAAGCGAACATAAAATCCTTCCTAAAAACCATATTTTTCATATGGTTTCCGTAGAAATGAATATCTATTATATTTGCGACCACAATTATGACTACCCCTAGTGAAAAACAAATCACAATTACTAGCCGCGTAAGGGCTATATATACCAGATCCAGAGTATTTTGCTCATTTGAGGAAACAAATACAGCATCCATCATACACACTCATGGCAATCATTTCAGCTGTCACCTTTTAAACAAATAAAGTCTTCAACACTCTCCAACACTGAATGGGATAACATTTCTTGCTTCATGTAGGGCGGTGACATTTAATGCATTGCCTTATTAAGTTATCCATTACATAAGTGAGCACTAATGAAATATCAATTACCAGGAACCGACCACTAAAAATTGAATGTGACGCAATATTGTGCCCAGAAAATTGTGAAATTAAATAGTTTTTTGATGGGGTTAAAGCAGATTAGGATGAATCAAACTAAGATCAGATACGGTGCAATGGAGTACTGCGAGGAATCTAAGTTTACGACTGAAATAGAAGATTCCATATCAGTCAATGAGGCTCACCGAGAAAAATGCCTCGAAAGTAAAAACAAAAGGGATCGGGTTGTTGTGGTGGCTAGAGTACTGGCCTCCCATCCCGAAGGCCCGGGTTCGATTCCCGGCAGTGGCGAATTTTCAGTGGAAATCCAGTCCCCACTTGAGTGCCTAGTGGAGGGCATTTCAAGTTCAGTACTCCGTCCGTCGGATGGGACGTTAAGCCGTTAAGCCATTAGCCTACTCTTAGCTTTCGCTAAGAGTAGGCTAATGGCTTAACGGCTTAACGTCCCATCCGACGGACGGAACTTTCGCTAAGAGTAGGCTAATGCCTACGCCGGGTTTCTCTCCACCCATCCTCCATTACCTGAAATGTTCCTTTCATTACTCAATTACTCACCTATCCTAAATGGCGCAAATGAATTCAGCTGTCAGTCGCCTCCTCTGAATAACCAACCAACTAAAAACAAAATCCCTCATTCAATTTAGGCGAGAATTTTCAAAGCTTTTAGAGGGCCGTTATCAATTTAGGTTATGGTATAGGAAAGTAAAGCCTTTCTCAAAGAAGGCAGTAAGTAGTCTTTGCGTTGTATTTTGTAAAACTGTTCCATTTCCATACAAGGGACGTAAAAAAATTAGGATCGTAAGATGAGTTTAAATAGATTTATTCCTTGAAGGATATAATTTAAACAATTGCCTAACTTATGTCTAAGCCGTTTACAGTATAAAACATTTTAATTAACATTTAATGATGAGCAGTCTTTGAAAAAACGATTAAAACACGAAATTAGTTAACGAATCGCTCGTAAGAGTACGCTTCAGTTCAATCCATTCCCAAACACGATACGAAAAAAAAACTTTTCAACCGCCAAGGTTCTTCTTCCAGTGGGAACACTTAACATAATTTATTTTTATTCAGTTTTACTTTACTTGTTGGTTTTGAAAGCTATCCAAGCTCTAGTTACCCTCAGCTATCGGGTCAATATCAAACCCCCGGGGCGAAGTATAAGCGAAGACGCATCATGCGATCTAAAGTTTCTCGTGGGCAAACGGCGGTCGTACTGCTTCACCTGGCGGCTCACGTCCGCCCAAGGCACTTGCGGCTGCTTGCATGGAGAAGTTCAAAGAATCTACCACATCCGGAGTATGAAAACCGCGCACATTGGAGATGAAAATAGGTCGTTATCTCCAAGCCCCCTTTCATTGGCACCCAGGTGTTTGGGGTCAAGAAATATTGCCGGGTTTCCGGCTAGGAAATATAAAATCGTCTCCCCATCCCTAGGAAGGATGGGCATTCTTCGTTTTGTACAGCAGTGCTAATCCATCGAACGTGCTGGAGAGAGATAGACAAAGAGAGAGACGGAGATGAAGAGAAAAAGAGAGAGAGGGATGTTCCGGCGCAGACTTAGGAAGAGACTTACCTTAACGAGCGCGGAGCCGCCGCGGCCTAGTGTGCATGTAACGCGAGGAACGGATGTGGCTAATGCGAAGATACCTCCCTAGCTCCCACCCCGCGCACCCTGAAGTTCTCCAGCGGAACGGCCTACACTAAGTGCAGCACTAAAAACAAAACTTTACTTCGTTCGGAACAAAATAATTGATTTCCGTTGCGAAGAGAAATCAACAAGGAATCCAAAGCTCTGATTTAGCTCCGGCTTGGGGCCCGAAAAAATAAACAATGCAAACTACCCTGAACGTGTGCTGTCGTGTTAATTTTTCACCAAAATCAGACTTGGTGCAGCAGCTAGATTTCTGTTGGATTCCACTGGATTAACGTCTGCGAATCGTCGTATACATTACCTACCCTTTCCGCCTTCCCGTCAATCGAATTATTCGTTAAGCAGAAGAGCCAAGCATTAAAACCACAACCAAATGAAAAATTATAGCGTGTTCTCCAGATTTTATTTTATGTTTTAGAAAAAGGAAGAACTTTTAGTGGGCATATTCGTTTCTACAGGTGAATGGAAGTGCATGATCGTAGAGTAGAAGAGGTGAGTAGAATTGAATTTGATCTTATGTAAACTATTGAAATTCATCTGAGGGTCCAAATCTGTTTTAAAAGTGAATTGCCTCCAAGGGAAGGAAGGTGAGGTTTAAGGCTGTGATTGGAAGAAAAAAGGGAAAGGGTAAGAAAAACCTGACTTTATCTTAACCGTGGGGGTCTAATGCCTTTCTCCTTATCCGTCAGAACTTGGAATGCCCTCCACTTGGCATTCAATTAGGGATAACGTAGAATTCTAACTGGATTCAAGACCGAGCCCTGATAAATTAGAAAGATACCTAGCCTGCCACAAAGAGTTCTTTATGCTTCCCTCACTAATTTAGAACGCCATAGTTTAGCTCTAGTAACAGAAAACAGTTCGCATAGGACAATAAGTCGGCCAAAAGAACGATTGAATTTGCCAGAAAACAAATTTACCCTGACCTGCTGATGAAAGGGGTTTGCATGACTTTGGCATTCACTAATAAAAAAAACTGGGAAGTTGTTGAATGTTGTAGCAACGCTAGAAACCTCTCCTGGGCGTAGAAAAAATCCAACTTATCGCTCGCAAATAAATAGAATTTCCTGCGACTGGCAACTCAAAACTCCAGAATTAGGTTCTGAGTATTTCTCAAAAAGGATATAAAAATTGCGAGGGTTTCGGTAAGTCTCGGGTAAATTTAAGATAAAGGATATACTAAAACTATGAATCTGAGAATATATCTTGTGATTGACAAGACATGAAATTACCTGAGTGGCCATTATCAATGACGTTTTCTTTCCAATAATGAGACAGGGTATGTCGATTCCTGCTCACCAGCTTGAAACCAGAACTTTAAAAATACCAGAGGCATTGAAAAAGCATTCTTTCCTTCCTGATTGATAATTATTTGGTATCGATTTTCGCCTCGCGGTTTATCACATGCATTCAAGATAAAGCTCTTAAAATATTATGATGGATGAAAAAAACTTGACATTCAAAAACAAACGTGGTCGGTAGAATCAGTGGTTAAATAAAGTTATTTTTGACAATTCGGTAGCAAACTGTACTTAGCTCAAGGTAATAAAAATTGAATTTAAAGGTCAAATTAAAAATGACTCGGTACCGTCGCCTAAAATATTCAGGTTGTTCTTCGGACACTATGAATTATTTTAGCAACCTTAAATCAATACTACGAGAAAGAAAATTCGAATATGTACTAAGATAAGGAAACCAAAATAGTAGCACAAACGAATACGACTGAACTAATGCGAAGTCTTTCAAGATATGTTCTAGAATGCTGATTCATGATTGACTGCTGCAAGGGATGTCACAATAATTTGTATGACATATATATTTTAAACTTATAAATATATATTTTCAGATGCACAAAACCATCTGCGACATGTACTCTACAGGAGAGATACCCACGGACATTGAGAAGAACACCATCATCCCCATAGCCAAAAAGAAGAGGGCTGAGAACTGTGAACATTTTAGGACCATAAGCCTGACGACACATGGCTCGAAGATATTGACGATAATCATCTATAGAAGAACAGAACGAAAAGCTGAGGAGTTCTTGGATGAAGATCAATTCGGATTCAGAAAAAGTAAGGGTAAAAGAGAGCTTATTGCTTATAGAGAAGAGAATAGAGAAGAATCTACCGACGTTTGTTGCATTTGTAGATTTGGAAAAGGCATTTGACAACATGGATTGGAACATGATGCTAAAGTTTCTGAAAGAAATTGGAGTATCATTCAATGAGCGAAGAGTTATAACCAGCTTGCGTAAACACCAGGTGGCCATTATCAAATTAAGACCAGCAGTACAGAAGCAAGCAAAAATAGAGGTGTGAGGCAAGGGTGTGCACTGTCTCCCGTATTATTCAATGTCTACATCGAGAAAGCCAGCCAAGAAGTCAAAGAAAAGTCTACGGAAGCGAATATCCGCGTGGGGAAAATCAGCATGCTACGATTCGCTGATGACATAACATTCATGGCAGAAATAGAAGGAGATTTAAAGAAGGCACTAGGAAATACGGAAAGAACAATGACCAGATATAATCTGATGACCAATAAAAAGAAAACTAAGGTATTGGTATGCAGTAGGAGAAAGGAATCCAGGACCAATGTTTAACTAGGAAAACTAAAAATCGAGGAGGCGGAAGAGTTCTGCTGCCTGGGAAGCCGAGTAACCAGCGATGGACGAAGTAAATGACAAATTGCCAGTAGAATCGCCCAAGCGAAAAGGGCATTTTACCAAAAGAACGTTCTGCTTACAGCTGAAAATACAAGCGTGGAAGTGAGGAAACATTTCATTAGAACATACATCTGGAGCATTCTACTGTATGGCAGCGAAGCATGGGCAATAAGAGCAGCAGAGAAGTTCAGGCTGGAAAAATTTGAAATGTGGTGCTAACGAAGAATGATGAAGATAAAATGGATCGAGCGAGTGATAAGCGAAGAAGTCTTACGAAGAGTGGAAGAAAAGAGATGCATAAAACCTTAAAAAGAAGACGGGACAACTTAATAGGATGATGGCCTGATGAACACAATCGTCAAGGGAAAAGTGAACGGGAAGAATGGAAAATGTAGGCCTCATATGAGGTATATGGAACAAGTTGTGAAGAATGTATAAGAGAGGAATTAAGGCAATATGAATAGGTTGGCCGACAGAAGAATCGACTGGAGAGCTGCGTCAAACCAATCCTAGGATTGTTAACCGATGATGATGAAATATATTTTGCGTATTTTCTGCATGCATATACAAATAGTTTGGAAAGAGCAGCTGAAATAAAAAATCCCCTAACACAGGCTGGTTATTCTAATTCTCACAGTTCATGTAAATGAATAAACATTTAAAATATTCGATATACCTATAAAAACAAACAGTTTTCGCTGACTATTCCATTGAATTCATAGTCTTTTACAATGAAGGCAAAATTATTATTGAATTATGATTGTGCATTTCTCAAAAAAATCCTTGAAAAAATACATTGTAGCTGTAATTTTAGGAAGCGACCATCTACTGAGGTTTCTGCCGATTATGGTGAGTTAATAGCCCTAGAAATAATATTAAGAAAATGGAGAATGAACGGGAGGAATTAAAACCTGTCTTCTTGATCAGTCAATCCCCATCAGACGATACTTGTATGTATTTGTTTAACGTATAATATGAGATGTTAAGTCAGAAGTTGCCGCGAGCAGCACGGCACTTATGTAAAAGTAACACTATTAAGCATTTTGACAGGAAATCGAAGCCGGGCCATAAGTATCCAGTGTTCCTTCCCTTAGTAATTAACTGATCTTCCACACCAAAGTGTATCTCATAGTGCATACTGAAAACTATTTAGTACGATAATGTCATTTTTCCATTTAATTCGTGGAACGATACGTCTCAGCGTATCAGACATTACATCATTACATTCTTACTTCCATTAATATTGTATTGGCCGTAAAAATGAATATTAATTTCCAAAAAACATGTATCCTACTCTTGAGGTTGAAAATATTCCGCACTCAGTCCTCGGAAGCTAAATTCAAACTGAATTTCATTCCTCACTAACCCTCTTTGTTGAGCGTAAATCATGTTCTCCATGAAGACACGCAGAGTTACCACTCACGAACTTTGCACTTAGCTTTAGTGGATTCTTTACTGCAGTTCAGATATTTTTACGCACAACTCGTAGGTATCTGGGAACCGTACACTACACGTTTACCTACTCACGGCAATATGTGCACTTCATTTTAGTGCTCCTTCACGACCTATATATAACACTTATCATCTCTTGTGCCCTCATTTAAATTCTTAATCACCGAAGAGATGCTATAGAATTATTTAAGATGATATTGAGCCATTGCAGAAAATACCACTATGGCAAGCAATGAATTATCACAATGGCTGGCGATGAATTATCACTACGACAACAACTTAAAAGTTACAATCACAATAACTGATAAACATTTAATCAAGTGTTTTTAATGTCCGTAATTGTACGTGAGTGTATATGTAAACATATTCAAATACTTTCTCTGCAGCTGATTTTGGGTCTTCCTCTGTTATTTCTGCACTGTGGATTCCATGTTGCTATTTTTTTTAAATCTTTTACTTGGCGTAATAAGTACGGGTCGGTACCATAGTGGTTGCTTTGTTATAATGCCATCGACTATTGTATGTAACACACGAAGTTAGTACGTAAGACATATTTCTTTTTCCGTCACTCGCAATCCTTTATCATCCTACAGCAAACGAGTATAAGCTACAAATACAGGATATTACGGCAATTTATTCCATTTCAATTCTGGAGTTACCTCCATCCGTGTATCAGGATCCAAACAAAGCTACCCAGAGAGAATTATGAAAATGTAGTATTTGAAACCAATCAGGTCTGATGCTATTGAGAATTTAACTTAGGAATCATTTAAAAAATGTCACTTTCCTAGCTGGTTAATACACAAAATCTCCATAGAAATTTCGTTGACGTCATGAATTAATCCATACATATTTATTGCACATAACCAGTGATTTTTTTAGCAAAACCGAAGCCAACCTTAAACATAATAATTTATTACCCAGCGGGTAGAAGCCAAATGGACTGAGCTTCGGGATTCAGAAGGTTTACAGTTGAATACTGATAGAGGGCGTTGGACATGTTTAGATAAAACCAAGCTCAGCTAATTTCTGGGTACCAGAATTTTCTGGGACACCGCCGAGGGAAAAGGTATAGGTATTTGTCCCTGTACAATGATGTGTGTATTCCACAAGCTGATGAAATTTATTTGCACCAAGCAGATGTATTTCGGCCTGTACACCATACTTTTTAAATTTATAACGTACTGCATACATGCAAAAAATATTCTTGAAGAAGAAAATAATTTATTGTAAACGAAAGATAAAAAACCTCGTTCCACTTATATGTTCATAAAAACTATGCAAACACAAAATAACGCCCCAGATTATATTCTTTCGGGAGGCGATATTTAAGCGTGTCCTCCCTCGTGTCCAAAGCTTTATCAGTTTAACAACTCCGATCAAACGTCAGTGATACGACCTTTCCCAGACACATACTAGGTCTTTATCCTCAAGCTATCATCGTCACGCCACTACTACAAGGTGAGAAACAAGAAAATTAACTAGGCGACATATCTGGAACAAAAAGGGGTAATGGAAGCGTGACGTTGAATATGGTAAATGGAACTTAAAATTCTTCTTCCTTGTAATGGGCCTCACGGCAGTAAAGACATTCCGATGATAATCTTTCTGGGAAAATATCTCGAGCCTACATTCACTGACCGCGGTTTTAATGCATGATTTTATAATAGGACAAAAGTGGAACTTACAAGCAGGTGGCAGTGGAGGGGAGCATATTTATTGGAAGTCTGCTGGTAGCAACTTGATACGTGATGTGATCGGGTACCGGCCAGAATTTTGAACACAGGCCGGTATTTCATATATGAATAAGTAATGGTATAACAGTGCACATACACAAATGCTCCATGACTCAGCAATAAAATTTCAAGGTGTTTCCACCAAAATGAATCCGCCAACTATTGAACGGAAATATCCTTCCGGAAGTAAAAGAATATATATATTTATCAGTGTACGGGGAAAAAGAATCGAACCATTTTATTCCATCCTTTCAAAAACTTTCAAGCGCTTCCTAGAACCGTTCGTGTATTCCGATCGTTCTTCGTGGAATGGTATGGATAAAACGGCTCATTTTTCACGTTAATTCGAGAAGAATTTGAAATTTTGGGTCCCTTATTACTTTGAGTATGAATGTGGCATATATGAAAAGTAAATCTCACATGACATGCTTACTTATTATCTTATTACTTGATCCATACATATATTCTACCTCTTTCTAGCCATTGCCGGTAAGTTATTAATATTTCATGTATCATACTTAGCACATTTCTGCTGTGCTGAGTATGACGTATGGTTTTGTACAAATATTTTTTCACCTTTTTCAAATCTTCTAAAATCGCAAAGCTTCATCGTACGACGCGTCGTACGATGAAGCGTCGCGACGTCTTCTATAGAGCTCTCTTCCTCCCTGGTATGGAATTTCTTTTACTATTTTCCTTTGAATAACCAACGACTTCCGTACTTTACTCTTTCCGCTTTCTACTCCTATTGAATTTTCAGCTGGCATCTGTTTGTCTTGAATGGTACCAGCCAAAAGGGATTAAAAATCAACTGTAGGACCAAGAAAATGCTACAGCAGTAGAATTTTTCCTCGTTGAATTTAACTTGGATTGTCTTCTTAATATCAGATGAGAGTCCTAATTCATTAAGTATACACCGCTTTCAAGTATCTGATCAATAAAGCGATCCTGTTACTCGTGACAACGAACGAGAAATTTGAACATTTTAAAAGAAAAATAGTTTTCATTCCTTCAGGATTAAACTAACAGAATATAATAGACTCAAGGATATATACGCATATCATATAAATAGCTTCTTTCCCAATTCCTACCTCGGTAGCCTCTATCATAATACTCATTAAGAATATTTTTTCCATGCGATTCATCTAATAATTATATGTTTTGTTCATTTCAAGTGATAGCACAGTGATGACCCTTTCTCAACTAAATCAGAGAAAATAGTTTAATTTTACGCATCATTTAATCCAATAACTAAATGGCGCTATGACTGAGAACGTTAAATACATATTCAATTACTCATTAAGATTATGATTTATACAATAAAATGTTTTCCTATTAAAATATGAAAAACTGCAAGCGATCTTAAAAATATCCCGGCATTCTCTTTTTTCGAGTAGATAGGTCTTCCAATGCGAATGCTTGAGAAGGATTACGAAGTTTTCATTTCAGACCTCGTCTTTTGCAAATGTAAGGGAATTGCATATTTCCTTCTCCAGTAAGTATTTCGGGGCAGTCAACCTAAGGTAAGTGATTTGTGTCATTTAGGAGAGGTGAATAACAGGGCATGGGTTTAAGTATTTCAAGTTACAGAGAGATGGTGAGGCGAAACTCATTCTCAGTATAAGCCTGCTCTTTACGAAAGATGCCATGGGGTCCTCAGTTTAACGTCCTACCCGGCGGATGGAGTATTGTACTCGAAGGGCGCCCCTCATAGCACTCAAGTTGGTACCGATATGCCAATGAGAAATCTGAAAACACCCGGATTTAAACCTGGGTCCTCAGAATTAAAGGCCATTACTCATGTCATTGCACCAATACTATTCCCTTTTTATCTCGATCGCAGACTAACTTATAAGACGAATATTCTCCCGTTGGATGTAAATGATGTGCTACCCATGAAAAATTGGTGCCTAGATTTTTCCACAAAAATGTTTTGAAACAATTCTCCAGTTATATTTTTTGCATTTAATATGCTTTTGATATATTTCACCTTCACCCGCGATTGCTTTTTCACCAAAGGCAATTAATCCTTGAAATAACTGGCAATCGTACCTGGGAATGGATTGGAAGATGGAACAGCCATTCTGCACACAAAGCGCATATGTACGTGTCCGGAGACTATGGACTTAATTTTTCAAGGACTAGGTATATATTTTTAACAAACTACACTATCCTGGCGCATTGTGCAGCGTCACTTTGAGTCATTGCAAGGAAGGGAGTTCTCGTTCAATTATTTATTTTGCACTTTCTGTTTAACAAAAGATTTACATAAAATGACCACTCAATTTTGTTACGAATTATCAACCAATCTGTTTCGCACCCATATAGTCAGGCATCAGGCTCCGGCATTTATTCATGTTTTGTTTTGAACCGGTCATGAATATTGGCAGAATTTCAATAATACGAGGCATGTTTTTTAAGTGAGTACCGTTTTGATACACAAAAAAAACTAGTTAACTTTTTTTAACACATTTATTTTTACATGAAAGCCCACACTTTTATCTACTTTTCTATATTTTTTCCACTAATATTACGTCATTTTTGGTATGGAACAACTAGCAATTGTATTCCCTCGTCATAGAAGCTTGCCGCCTGATTAGATAGACACTGCAGCACGGCCGTTTGGAAACTGTCGTCGTCATCGTGATGATGACTCCCCCGAGACAATCTGGCTTAAGAAATCGTCACCTTCAGCATGATAACGCTCAATAACAGTTAAGGAGCTGCTTAAATGTTTGTTTTTGTGCGCCTCGGTCAGCATTTTCGGTACCCATCGTATCCATTTCGGTACCCATCAGGGTCACCCACTCCGTTCCTCATAATGAACGCTCGCACGACCACCTTTGAAAGATTTTACCCATTTCCGTACCATGCCATCACTCATAATGTTTTGTCCGTAAACTTCACAAATTTGACGGTAAATTTCTGCTGCTTTCACACCTTTGGCACTATGAAAACGAATAACTGATCACATTTCACAGTCGGCGGGATTCTCAATCGGTGGTGGCATTTTAAACACGCACAAAGAGACATAAAGACAATCGATTGTTGCCGTAATGGCATTTGTAGCTTGCCAACATATGTAAATACATAGTGCGCATGCGCGGGGCACCAACCGAAACTCAGCCGCGGTGGAATTTGAAAACGGTATTTACTTAAAAAACATGCCTCGTATTAGTAGCAATCATGACTCACTCGATGTATTCTTTAAAAATCTAAATTTATGTTTTTTGAGTCAATCTGTTTTCTGAATAACACGGATCAATATTATTACTTTTTTAAAGAACACCAAAAATAATTGGAAACCAAAAACAGGATTGAATCAATGAGAATGAAAAATGTCACCAGATGGTTCCATTATACATTTTTATCTCCCAGGACGAAACCCTAATATGCTTATAAAATAAAAAGAGAGATCTGGAAAGTTAAAAATATCACCAATTTGCCTTGTAAAATAAAGAGGATACGCTGTTTCAGAAAGTGGGACAAGTGGACGGGAAGAATTGTAAAAGATGGCCTCGTGCGAGATACATGGAACAATTGATGAAGGAAGTGAAAGAGAAGGAATGCGTAAATATGAAGATATTAGCCGATAGAAGAACACAGTGGAGAGCTGCGTGAAACCAATCCGAGGATTGATGACCAATGATGATGATACTGTTTCAAATTGAAGATATTCATGGAGTTGGAAAATATGTAAAAAATACATGAATTAAGGATTCAAGAATTAAAGGTTGACGACTTTCCTGCCTTTAAATGCATTCATGATGTACAATTAACCTGCATTCACGCAGCTGTAAAGCGATCAAATAATCAACTGAAATAAATTCCCTCATTTAAGACTGGATTCCTACAAATTTTTAATATATCTAGCTGAGATTCGAATAAGCAACTGTACATTTCCATATTACATTCTAACGTCTCTTATTAACTTATTTTACCTAAAAGAGTGATGAATATTCTAATTCCGAATTTAAACTCAAGTACTCCGAAAAATATTTATAATTTTTATTCTTCTATAACAATGGTAAACAAACAAAAAATTTTCTGTTCTAGACATGTTGTTGGGCGATCCTAAAGATATTTTAGTGCTAATTCCGAATCTGGGTTCAGATTTTTTCTATCACGATTAGTTTTCTTAGGACAACCGGATTAAATTAAAACCGGACCCCCGGAAACCGGGGGTTCAAGGGGGTTTCAGCAAATAAATTGTGAATTAAAAAAATGTGAAAAAATGGGTAATTAGGATTTTCTCACAAATTTAGCATCTGGCAAGTCTCTTTTCAGTGTTCAACAGTAATATGCTGGCATGTTGCTGAACTTTCCTTGGTACCGTTTCTCCATGCGTAAAATATCCTGGTGGAAATGCTCACCGTGTTCATCACTAACGGCACCAAGGTTTGGTGGAAAAAAGTCCAGGTGTGAGTCGAGGAAGTGAATTTTTAAAGACATATTGCAGCCCATTTTTTGGTACGATTTAATTAGATTAGCCACCAGATCGCGATAAGTTTCAGCCATGATACTTCCTAGAAAATGTTCAACTTCATTTTTGAATGCGTTCCACGCGCTTTTTTCCGTTAAACTCAATTGGTTTTGAAATTCCGAATCCTTCAGCACTTCCCTAATCTGAGGCCCAATAAAAATTCCTTCTTTGATCTTTGTCTCACTGATTTTAGGGAATTTTTGTTTAAAATAAGTAAAACCAGCACCATTCTTGTTCATGGCTTTCAAAAATTTTTTAAAAAGTCCTAATTTAATATGTAGAGGTGGCAAAAGAACATTTTTCGGAGGAGAGTTAAACTAACTTTAACTAACGGCTCGACCAAAGGCTGAAAAAGGACACTTTTGGATCCAGGAACGAGTGCTTTACGTTCTGGCCAATCTTTTTTCAAGTAATGATTTTTCTGTCTCTGCTATCCCACTCGTAGATGAAGCAACAATATTTCGTGTAGCCAAACTCTAAGCCTAGTAAAATTATAATTACTTTTAAGTCACCATAAATTTTCCTCTTATATTTTTCGTAGTGAATTTTTTTATAAAAGTAACTGCATATTCTCATAAGATTCTTTCATGTCAGTTCCATGAGCTAAGTTCGAGGGGAGTTCATTTCAATTGTGTATGAGAACAGCCTTTAAACTCACCTTGGACGAATCAATGGACAAACGCCAATGATCTGTGTTGTATTCAAAATTAAGAGTATCCGTAACAGAGAGAACATCATTGCAAAAAATAAGATTTTCTTGAGAAAAAAATTATTTAAATTCTTCATGGCGAGATCGATACATATAAATTTTCGTATTTGGATCCAGCAATTTCCAATCCTTTAATCGCAATCCTAAGATTTCACTCTGCTTTTTGGACAAATTTAAATCGCGCACTAGATCTTTTAAATCCTCTTGCGTTATAAAATGGGGTCCATCAGATGTACTCGGTCCGAAATTTGGGTACTTCGATTTTTCGAATCCATTCTCACATTCTTGATTACTTTCTGAATCTTCGCTAAGATTAACATTTTCCGGTGGTTCCGGCACTGGTAAATTTTTGGAGCAAGGGACCGGTCGTATCTATGATTCCAGGTTGTTTGGATATTTTACTGTGTGTTTTGACTTCGGTGTAATTCCTTTAATTTTTGTTAAAAAAATAACAGTCTGAAAAATGATCCTTAGGACCCCGTACCATGAATGAGTAAATTTTACACTCCAATGGCCTAGCACCAGGTGACCTCCACCCTCACTAATCAAAACCAATATTCGGGTTGGACACTATTTTTTTAAATGTAAAACCTAACATATCACTTAACTGCATTTCACTTAACATTTGTTGCTTCCATTTTTATCCTGTTTCTCAACCCATTCTCTTCTTAAACTCCATCCACGTATAAAGGAATCGGGCCGAGGGAATATACTGAGTAACGGAGTGCGCATCGAGGGGTAGCCGATTAAAAGGAATTACGCCCATACAACGCCTCATTCTGCCTTTGAAGGATACCACTATTACCTTTTGAAGTTTTTTACCATAGCATCATTAATAAGTACAGGCAATAAGTCTTTCAAATCTTGTAAAATATCTATTGGCCTTTTTTTGAATGAATATATACGTAGACGATAATATCAACTCATGGATAGAGCTTTAAAATAACTCTATTGAACGAGAGCAGGATAGGAACAATTACATCGAGTTGATGGCATTTTTGCTTTTATAAAAAGCACTTAATTAAATCTTTTAAAGTCCTTGCTATCTCACATAGATCTGCATATTCCAAATACGTACATAATATTACACAATCGATCAAAAAATTTGCCAAATATTTGTTGCCATAGAGTCAATACATTACTTTTATTTCACCAAATCGACGGATCTAGGGTAGGATAATTTAATTTGTGGCACAACTAGCTGTTAGTCCACTCCCTACAGCTTGGATACAACTGATTGGAGAGACAGGTTTTGGAGATTGGTAAATTCATTATTTAAGATGTCACAATGAAAGTACAGCCCTTCACTCTTAAGCAATTATGCAGCACGAGGCGCATACAAACACAGTGAATAATTAAGTGGCTGGTAGGAGAAATGTAGTTAATTAGGCCGAGACCAATGATAACTAGCACTGAAATGGAGTAAAAACATAAAAAAGTCATTACTAAATAAGTATCAGAAGTACTGACAACTAAACAATGAAGCGATTATCAACGCCACAAATTTTAAATAGACGACCGAGTTTATGTGAATCTCATTGAATCAAGTAAAATCGTCATTTAATAAACAATACTAAATTTATGCTCGAAATTTAATTTATTTGGATGCCACGACAAAGGAATTTAAACGAAGACTCAATATAGAAGAAACACCGAGAAATTCCAATCACAATTTACACTTATTGGTGTAACACCATTGACTTGCTACGCATTCCTTTTCTGAATTATCAGAATAAAAAGTATAAAAATAAATAAAAAATGTAGACACTAATCACAAAATATTCTCAATAAAAGAAATCACGTGAATGGTTATGTGAATGGGGGGAAATGAAATTAAAACAGGTAAGCTCCTTCAAAATATTAAGACTTGGAGAACGAAAAACGAAAAAATATACTATCGCTGTTAGCTGTGTATGGTTGAGTTGAAATAAAAAGGTTGAATAAAGTTTTCCTCCTTTGAACAGGCCACAATATTTAAAATAATTATTTTCGGCTTTTTAAAAATGTTCTGTTAAAAACGCTAATCGGATGCATAATCCATAATAGTTCTGTGTACAAAAAGATGTTAAAAAATACAACCAATGAATACTATGAGTGAGCTTAGCAGATTCACACAGCACGGGAGGCTTCACGTTATGGAAGTGTGGCACAGGAATGAAATAAAAATAACTGCAATTTCCTTTTTAACGTGTGTTAAAACTGTGCTGTACGTAACTCGGCCGTACCGTATCCGATATACAAATGCGTGATTATGTTATTTTCAGCCTAAGGGCGTGCAATAGAGTTTTAATTAATTATGCCTAGGGAAGTGCTATCATTTTATTTTACTACCATGAGGTAGTTACATTAAGTTTTGTACTTTTTCTTAAAAAAATTTTAGTTAACTCGCTCATTAAACACCACACTTTAAGAGGGTGAAAAAGAAAAATGTGCAAATCTATCGAGGTTAAAACCCATGAACTGGAAGACCATGAAATTAAAAATGTATAAGCTCACAGTCCTCATTGCAAATGAAATAACCATTGAAATCGCTTGAAATGCTAATTGCTCAAGCCAGGATACCGGTTTGATTAAAAAATTGCCAGAAATGGTAATAATTCGAAATTTCCTAAAAAATCGATCTGAAATCTTTCCTAATACAGCAAGAACAATACTCTGGTTCATATTTAAACAAATAAATCATGGCTCATTTCGCAAATTAAAACTCATGCACCATGTGTTACCGATTGGGTGCTTACTTTTAAAGCGTCCCTTAGAACAAAATCTTCCACGGGATGAAAATTTGTACGATTTTTAAAGAAAATATCGATTTATTTTTCTCCAGTTAATGAGAAATATTTTACTTATTTATCCATATTTGATCTAATACTATACATGAAACAAATGATATACTGTAGTATAATACACGAAACGAGAAAAATACGGTATACAGCTAGAAGAAGAATATTCTTGCAGTTGTAATTATACGGTTGGAATTAAGGAAACACTGCACTATGCATATGGACCACGCTTCTTTATGTTGTGAGGCATGGAGGATAACAGCCGCAGAAAGGTCAAAACTGAACGAATTCAAACTAGTTTGTTGTGTTAGAACGAGGAAGATAAAATGGATAGAGTGGGTAACAAACGAAGCAGTCTTACAAAGGGTGGAAGAAAAGGCAAGTCTCCGAAAAATCGACGAAGACGGGGCAGTATCTTGTGACGATAGGTAATATGAAGACAGCTGTTAAGGGAAAAGTGAGCGGGAAGAATGACGATGGAAGGCCTTGCGTGAAATTGAAATAATGAAGGATCTAAAAGGGAGAGACAGTATGCAAAAATGAAGAGGTTAGCCAATACAAAAAAGGACTGGAGAGAAATTCCTCAACTGAAAACAAAATTGATTACTTATCTTTTAAATTTACGTAACACAATGTTTACTAATTACCTTGACAACAAACTAGCGCTTCAAATTGCATAAAAGCCTAAACTCATGGTAGACGCCAAAGATAATTTAATATTAGTTACGCAATACTCAAAACATTTTTTTTCATCTCAAAGAAACCGACTTCTCCACTAAATATAAAAAATACATGCTAATTTAAAATGGCAGAGATCGAAAACCGGGGATTTAAATACTCTTTATCGGCGCAAAGTAGTCGGAGTTTATATTGGTATTTTATCTCGAATAAGTTCAACCTCAGGGTATGCAAATATATTCCATTAACAACTTAATATTATTTCAGAATTAATAGTTGGGTCTTTGTGTGCGTGTGCGTGAAACGGCAAGACGATTTCAGATGATTGGTGAAAAATTGACCTCGAAATCGAGCTCAAATATCAACTCCATGATACTCAAACAACTAGGAACATTCGTGTTGAATCATAGAAGTTTGATGACGACGACACACCTACAAGCAATTTCTTTTTGCTTTTGGTTCTCATCCATTGCAAAACAATTTTACTGGAAATAAGATACCCAGGCAAAAGTCACATTTGGATCAAATTACTCCGCAATTCATGTTTACGTCTGTGAGAAACACGAAACCTTTCCCCAAGTTGGAGAATACTGCCGACTGGAATGAAGAGAGCCCGGCAAAGGTAGGGATATTTTCATACAAACGACGCCGTGATTTGGTTAAACAACTGATGAATATTTACGGCCTCGTTGCCCCGAAGGATGAATATCGCCTCCACCTCCTCCTTCAGACCCTTCCTCTTTCCCCAACTCCAATCCCACACCCTGCGAGCCCTAAAAGGTCCAACGGTTTCGACCCTTCTCAAGCCACTCTCGGACCCTCCCATGAGGTTCGAGAGTCGTCATTCTTCTCCCCTCCGCTTAAGCCTTTCCATCCTGGCGCCGTGTGTACTCAAAGGACGCTTATCTTCAAAGAAGTCGATCCGGGGAACCTGCACGCACCATTCCCTGACTGGAGAAAGACGTTTCCCATTACAAACCGCAGTCCTTGCACGCCACGAGGCGAACAGAATGCGAGAGAGAGAGAGAGGCTCCACGTGGGAGGATCTGGTGGAAAATACAAGACCGACAGATCTCCCGAGGGCTGAAGGATTCCTCCTTCTAACATCCGCTCCGACTCAAGGCCCCTCCTCCACTTAAAACCCTTAACGCTACGTTTTTTGTGCGTTCACAAGTGTGTGAGTATTTGAGATGGAACAGAGACGGGAGTAATTGACCGTGGTTCCCATGCTTACTGGGGTGAAACTAATGAAGTATGGCCTTTCGTAGTCAATCCTGAGGATTGCGTAGTGCCGCGTGCTTTCGTGCTATGCGCGAGTGGTTTATTGTGGGGATGAAGTAATTAGATATAACTGATAATTACTTAAGCCTTCCACTGAGATTCATATATTTATTAAAAATATATGAGGTACCTGAGGCTCAGGTACCTAATATGTTTGTAATAAATATATTATTATCATCGGAAGGCTCAATTAATTCTCAGTTTTATCCAATCCACCATGGCCTTCCACAAAGTCACAGCCTCAGCAACCCACGGGGTGATGTAACATTGACCTCCCTTTCTCTCTCGGTGGGCGACTGATACATAATTGAATGATGAAATAATTAGTTGCGTTTCAAAGTACAACCGAGCACTTACGGTATTTTAAAACGCCTGGGAAAGGATAAAAGTATACATTCCCCATATTTGGTCATATCTATATGCTCGAGCTTTTTATGCGCCCTCTTTTTTTATGACAGGGCCGGTGTCGCACTGGGACACGTAAACATGGCCAGGCCAGTGTCGCTGGGAGGGTACGACTCAAGGTACGCCAAACATGCGTGCATCCTCTCGATTTTACGACGCTTGGATGCGGGAAAAAGGTCCCGAATGACTGTGGGGTATGATAAACAGATCGAGGAAAAAGGTATTGGAGTGAAAAGCGCCGGGTCCGACGCAAAGAATCATCCTACGGTATTCATTTCCGCGTAAGTACCTATCCCATGAAGCTTAATTATTAACGTTTTGAGTGATGTGGGACATGTGCAGCATTACGCTACCCTCTTATTTAAGCGCACTTTTGACCAATGTATTACTGTTGAATCGTGAGAAGTGTCCATATATTCGGCAGACAAATTAGGTGAAATAGTCATATGCAAAACGATTCACAATGGGTTTCATTTATATTTATTCGATTTGGAGGAAAGAGATAATTGCGTAATCAATTATTCCGAAACGGTGTGTTTCCACATACAATTAACAATGTACGGTCAACTGGGAATGGAGTTTGTAGAAGTAGAAATAAATTTTAAGTTACTCTAACTGGTAAGATTAAAAAACTAAGCCTAATTCAGAGACAGGCATAACAAACATGCACTTCGAACCTGAAAAATTTGGGTGGCAGTCTGGGTGGATTGCTCACTTGGTAAGTGATGCGGCGTGGGGAAGGTTTATTTTAACTGTTTCAGATTCAACTTACGTTTAAATAATGACGCTAGTCATAAAATATTTGTGGATAAGACAGTGCACTATGAGGCTATCGTTATAAACAATGGTCGGCCGGGTCCAGCCGAGAAAGCCTAGTTACGAGTCGGCCTGGCAATAGGGTGGCCCAAAAAATTCTTTCTTTTGAAAATCGAAAGTGCTGATGCATTTTCGGGCGCAATTTTAAGAAAAAATCACTTCACAAAAGATTCAGTTCCATCGCACAATATTTGACTCTGCCGAATCGCGTTTAAAAATTTCATGCTCGGATGTAGACACATTTGCCTACCTTACAGGGGCGATTATACTATTTTCCGAGATTCTACGGCAGAAATAGACGTTATCCGAAAGAAAAATAATCTGTGGCGATAAAAGTCTTTATTTTGAATGAGTTTCTTAGTTTTAAATGGGATGGCTAAGGTTTACTTTAACTTTACATTTTCCTTAACCATTTTTCTTTCGTGCTTATCGTGAGTTTTTTCTTCAAAAATCTTGATCTTGATAATTGACACGCCCCTTTTGGCAGTGTCGTTGACAGCATTAATGTGTTTGATGATCTTGAAACCTTTCAGGCCCCTTTCATCTTGTAGCCATTCTTCAGGGTCCTTTGACAAAAAGCTTTGGTCAATGCCCGTAATGTCGAAGAATAGTTGAGAACTACTGGACACAATGTCATTCAGTTCCAGGTCCTTAATACAACGATTGGGAGGAAGTTTCGCCCGTGGGCTGCAAACATCCAGCCCTTCCTTTCCAAAAGAATTAACCATCGCCCTCTCATCAGCTTAGGAAGCATTGCGGTCAAACAAAGATAAGCACACTAGGGTTTCTGATAAGTAGCACAAATGGTTGTAGAATTTGTTGAAAGCTGCTAGGTAGTGTTTGTCTTTGTGGCTGGCCAGGGTTTTCAGAAACTCGAGATCACGCGCTGGTGCACTAGATGCAACCGGACATGTGTACCAGGACTTAATATACATGGAAGCAACAAAGCTACATATCTGACACATGTTGTCACTCTCTTTGGTTGAAAGGCCCAATTGTTTTCCAAACATCCATATCTTGAATGAATAGATCGTCTTTGCCATCCACCGCGACTTGCTGACGGAGCCAGGCTTCTTAATTTTATAAGTAGTGGTTCCCAGAATTGAACCACCCAAGCAAGCAATAACCAGTTCTAAAATTTCCCTACAGTCGTCATGTGGTGGAAAAACCTGGAAAAGGATTCAATTAATGAATCAAACACTGCAGCGAGGACAAGTTCATGTATATGATGCCTGAAAGCAAGCTCCAGCAGCCCTTTCCCAAATTTTTCAAACACAGGCTCCATTTACTCGTCCACTATTTACGTTTGTGGTTTCGAAGACAAGGCCAATGACTCCTTCCTGAAGATCCCAACTAGTCAACAGCTCAACCACTACAGTAGCTTCCTGAATACTAGTGCCCTATTTCAACTCCGGAACGCCAAGAAGCTGCTCAACCCCTTCTCCAGATACCAAAACAAGCAGTCGATCAGTATTAGCTTCTGCATCTAAAAGATGGAATTAATATCCAATACATGGTCAAAAATGCCGACAGACTATGCAAGAGAGCCTTCAAGAATAAGATAAATGAAAAATAAATTATGATAAATGCCTTCACTGCTGGGCAGTAGCTTTCCATCCCAATCGACGATTAACGGAACGTCCGGATCAAGCTCTAGTTTCATAAGTAGGGGAATTTCTTCTCTATATTCTGGCTTTTTTCTTTGCAGTTGTGAACGGGAAGCAACTAATTGTACCTCTTGTTCCTCGAATCCCAACGATTTCCCAGTGGCCCGATATGCTGCTTTTATCAACCGTGTCTCAGCGTGTGTCTGGCGATGCCTTTGGAATTAGCGGTACCAGGCGTGGAGTGCAGCCTTGTGAAGAAACTTAAGAACTTCTCGTAGTGTTGGTAGTTTCCCATTCGTCATCAGGTTTTCATCAAAGCAGCCACCAACGAGCCACACATTCGTTTTTCCCCGTAAAATACGCACATTACTCTTCTTAGCCATTTAACCCTCCCTACCTACCTGGGGTCTTTTTTGACCCCAGCTCACAGAAAAAGTTGAATAACTCATTAATTTTTACAGCTTTATGAATCATATTTTAGGAATTCTCCGATAAAACACTTTTGTATCGACTCCATTTTTCATTTTTAAAATATTTCTGACAATAAGCCTTTAAAAAAATAATATCTTGCTTGGGGTCAAGTTTGACCCCAGGTAGGGTATGTGGAACTAAATTATACCCGATCGTATTTTAGTACAAGGAGATGAATTTACATTTTCCTTTAGAAATAATTGAATAAATAATAGCTTTTGTCATGACTTTGTCATGAAAGGAAAGAATATTAGCATTTTATGTGATAAAATGAGCAATGCACTGAGTGTTAAAATTATTAGAAGAGAAGAAATTGTTGAGCTATGGATGTATTTCCCTCGCATGTGACACCAAGATAGATATTCCGGTAATATACACAGTCGTATCAACGTTACAACTTAGTGAATCAAATAGAGGCTTAGCTATTGAATTGCAAAATCTATTAAATGTCAGCAGTTTCCAAATGGGTGAACTTAGAGACGAACGCATAATAACTCGATCACATTCACCTCACCCCATCACATAACAGAAACTGAATACTGCTAAGTGATTGCTAGCGTACTATGATTTCAACTTGCTCTGCAGCTTCTAATCCAACTATTATCTGCGGACAGCGGATTCGTCGTCAACAGTGTGTTTTCTTTGTAATCAGCAACAGTCAACGTTTTTTGACTTCGTAATTTTTGTCCTCTGTAACGAGCTTAGCTGATATAGAGAGAATTAGTAACTTGTGGTTGCTCCTGCGACGATTTTTGAAGCCATCATTGCTCTCCTACTTCTAATCTAATTGTTATCTTCGCAGAGCTCGTCTACAGAGACATCAATGCTGTGCTTTCTTTGTAATCAGCAATAAGTCAGAAATAACAGTCAGTGTTTTCTCCACTTGTATTTTGACTTTGTAGTATTCGGCCTCTGATACGAGCTAGGCTTTTACGCTGAGAATCGTCACTCGTGGTCACTCCTCCGACGACTGTAGAAGTCACATCTTTCCTCGCTCAAGCGTACATCCCGCACTGGGGATCCCGATGGGGAATTATTGGCGGTCATACAAGAACAATAACTGATTATGGCAGCCTTTAGAGTCAAATTTGCTCCTGGATACAGCGAGAACGAAGCCGTTAACGATTTATTAGAATCGAAAGATTTACGATGAAGAAAACATTCAAAATGAGTTTGATGGAAGTAAAGCAGAGGCAGGCAACAGGGAGGTGAAAATAAGGGACCAGGAGAAGGACGAGCTTCATGAGGAAATCCTAGGCGTCTGTATCAAAGAAGACGATCCACAGGGAGTGAGGAAGGAGAAATAAAATGGGATGCTATAGAACCAAAGTCGACTGGAAAAAATATTATCGAGGAATATCATCAGGTAGGACGCCGGTTTTTATGGTCTGCTAAACATAAGGCATTTGAAATTTGTTGCCCTGAAAAGAATAAACGGGAAGTGATTTTGTAATACAACTCTGCAAAATTCGGTGTACATTCTGTAGATCAAATTATTCTGTAAAAACAGGGACTAGAAAATGGCCATTGGCTATTTTTTTTGTTATCGTAGATCTTGCAGGTATAAATGCATACCACATGTATTCGAGAAAATACCCCTCTTTGCCGCAGAAAAAAAATTCTAGGCTGCGATTCCTTTTAGAATCAGCAACAGAAATGTTAGCACCTGAAATTCATCGCTGAGTAGGAAAAACCGGATGCCAAAAAAATAGATTTCGGACTGCGATCGAAATTGCTGGGATTGGCGGTATTCTGCTAGTAAATGACGTTCCATTTGCCCTCGTAAGAGAGACAAACAACCAATGATCTTTCTAATGCTTGCAACAGATACGTGTAAGGTGATCATGTTCAACAAAGAAGCGTCTGCAATGTGACATTAGTGAGTGTGTAGATGGAGATTTCAGATTAAAAATTTGGCACAATTCTTTTGAGTCATGAAATTTTGTAATTGGTCATCACGTGTTGGCACTATGCTGCAAATGTTTAAATATTTTAAACATTATATTGTACTCAGATATTTAAACTATGTACTTAAATACGTATTTAGGTAAATTTAATCCTCATTATTCAAGACTATACTATGAGTGCCATCTAAAAAATTATAATATTTTTTTCTAAATTATGCAATGCATATTATACTGTGGTATTTTTCTGTTAATTTATCTGAAATGTATTTAACTAAAATACGAATGAATATGAGTCATTGGAATAATATTATCACTTAAAATAATTAAAATTCACGATGGGGTCAAAAAAGACCCCAAGTAGGGAGGACGTGATTTTTTTAGTAACAGGTAGCGAAGGTTAAACGTAAAATCACACTACCTTGTAGAAAAATAATCCACAAACACCTAGCTGTCTGACTCAAAAAACTGCGTTTCCTTATTCATCACCGCTGTCGCCACTTGCCTTCCACTCTAGTCACCCGTACCGGGAGATCCGCGCAACAATACAGTCGTTATCTTGAACTTTTGTAGCCGTCTTGCGTCCTTTCAGGACAATGACACAATCTCGCATTATTTTAGGACATGATGCCATCTTGTCCTACTAATGCAAGGACGGCGTTTACTTAGTCGCCATATGATAGCACTACCGCTGTGAACGTTAATTCTAGATTTCCATCCTGTTTTAATGAATATAAGTGAAATATATCATGTGGTAGAAGGGTTTTCGTCCCAACATGTGGAATCTATCTGCATACGATATATCTACTATTTGTCTTGGTTTACACATACAATCTTAAAATGACGCAAACTGAATTCCCTGTGGGGTAGGCAATCTGACCTACATAAAAACTGGAAATTTTTAAACGCGATTCAGCATGGTCAAATAATTTGCGATGAAACGAATTTTTTGTGAGGTGTTTTGTTTCATGAAATTGCATCCGATAATGCATCCGCACTTCCAACTTTCTAAAAATATTTTTTGACCACCCTAGCCTGGCAACCGGGGTCTAATTACAGTCTCACCAAGCAAATGGATGTTGCGTTTGTCTTAGGATCAAACTTAGTATTAAGATTAGGCCAGTCGAGCTAACAATCGGCTGGTTCATATAACGCAAATAGGGATTGTTATTACTTAACTGTTTTTCTCAGTTTAATATTTTCTAAGCACGGTCATAAAAGCTGCCTCACAAATTAGCAGCAGGCCTAATTTTTTGGAGACAATGAAATGCGTTTAACGCAAAAAAAGCGTAGTGGCTTTTGATGGTAGTAGCTTGGAATTTACTGTTTGCACGGATATTTACCCGAAATGAAATTTACGAGAAAATCATTTTAAGATTTCGGTATACCCTCATCTATAGAGACACTGGCACATAAACTCTTCATTTAATATTCTATGAATTTATAAAAGGTGGTTTGGCGTACCAAGTGCTATCCACAGGCATGGCGATTAAATGAATCTTTAATAACACTCACCATTCAGAGAAGTTTTTTTTCCGATACAATGAAGGTGGATGTAGTGGTCAATATTTTATCATTTCTCCTCCATGGAACATTAGGAAAATCAGGCTTCAACCCCAGTAATATAAATACCTGACCCCAAAACGTCAAAGGCAATGAAATTACTTTGGTCTTTACGAAACTCTACCACAAGTCCGCATTATTTTTCCATATATATCCAAAATTTTCGTGAGAACTAGAAATTGTTATTCGACTACGTCGAGTTAATCAATTCGTGCATCTTTTTATTCAAATAAATTCCTTACCATACTTTTATATCCCTACCATTGCGTTTATTGCATTTTTTTCTAGATATTTTGGAATGTTCCAGATCAAGGATTCTTATCCCAAAAGGAAAAAAATATAATATGGAACTACAGTCCGCTTAATTTTCCATGGGCATAGTAGTTTCTCCAGTAAAGAATTGAGAATGAAGCAAAGAAATATTATAAAGTGGTTAATAAGGTCAAGAAAGTGTGTGACTGAATACGAACGGTGACAGATATCAAAACAGCGCAATCACATAATATATTTTCAAGATTGCAATTCCACTGGGGAAGTCTGATATTCTTCCGCAAAATTAATGGAAAAATTGTGTACTAAATGAAGTTATAGGCGTTTATCTGGGAGTTTCAATGTTCCTCAGATGGCAGAAAAATGGAGTGGGAAAAGATAGGATAGCGGATTCAAGGTGAGGAGAAGAAAGATAAAGAGGAGGGAACAAAGTTGCACCTTAATGTGGGCGTTGTGGGAGTTATATGCGAAAAACAATGCTGCGAATTTTGGCTGAAGACGAAGACAGTGGGAAGCTCAGAAAGTAAATCAACTTTGCTGACAATCAAGCGCTAGTAATTAGGTCATACCGCAACTATGCCGATAACGTGACTATGGGGCGTAATGTCTGGAGCAATGATGGTTGTAATTCCAGTGTATGAACTCGTAGGATATGAGAATGGCTAAGCATTAAGATGATTGTAAATAGGCGGGAATTACCCATGACCCTAGCAGAAATGGCACAACACTTACGATTTAGATATTTTATTCACTTACACTTCTGTGCTAAATATCTGATGGATTATTGGAACAGTGTAAGCTTCTAATTTAAGATAATTTTCCTTGAAAACACTTAGTTAATACGGTTTCATTGACTTGTAATATTTTACTTGAAATCATACGCTTACGCGTCAGAATTTTTTTCATTTCCATAGTTGCGTTCTCTGAATGTTCTCTGAATACGAAATATACTAGCAAGGAGTAGACTTCGATGGGGTAGTTTCCATTTCTGTTTTAGATATAGTTAACTCATTATCTTCAATTAAATAATACAGCTGTTCCATTACAGGCAGGGCTGCCAGCTAGTAGATTCCAAAATAAAGTGAGAAAAGTGAGTTATTCTCAAAGAAAAATGAGTAAAAAGTGGGTAAATAGTGACAAGCTGTCCTTAGGTGCATATTTCGTGCACATGGACGGACAGCCATGGAACCCCCTAATACACCTTGGGCAACTCTCTCCTCTTAAATATCCTTTTTATTAAGAGCATCCTTTAATTTTTGATCGGCTATGCCAGTTAATTTGTCAGCTATTTGGTGTTTGCTTTCCTCAGCTGCTTTTGTAGCCCTCAGTTCTTCCTCCAGATAATCTAAGTTCTTCAAATACCATCTCTAATTTGTTTTTTTTCCTCTTTCTTGCATCATTCATTTTCTTCTAAATCCTTTCTGATCAATTAATCTTTCAGCTGTTCGCATTTGGCTTCTGTTTGAACATGGTAGTTGCCATGCGCGGTCTGAACCGCTTTTAAAAGATCCGTGGTGATGGGCATGCATTCTGGTTTGCCTCCATAGTACCTTAAGCCATCTTTTACATTCAGTTGAGCATACCTAGTTCGCTCCTCCATGGCAGAACGCTCTGCTGGAAGTTGACTTCTTGAAAATGAAAAACGCCGTTCAACATCTGCACTTCCATGAGCTTACACGGGTGGCCTTAACAACTTTGGTTACGAGTGGATATTTGGGTAGATTACAGACGTTCTTCAAGTCAAATACTTGGCTCCAATTATTGTCAATTCTCATACTATAATCGAACGGAGGTAGATTTTTCCATCCGTAAAACTTTACATTTATCTCAAAGCGCGACATCTTCGATACCAAGATCAAGCTGTACCATTATGTACACCACTATAATGCTGCATTAACTTCTGCTTTCTTTTATTTTCTAAGGCTGGAGGCATTCTAGATATTTGGCATCTGATGCCTTCAAAAGAATGGATTTTTCTAACATTGCATGCCACGGTCTGATAATGTTTGCGAGCATTAGCGCAGAACACCAGAATATCTCTGTCACTGTGTCTGCTCTTGTGCAAAAGACTGTTCAAACAGTCTTTTCAGTTTTTGATTAACTCATCTTTACAATATCTACTTAGTGATAGAATGAAAATATTTGACACTTCAACATACAAAACATTGATCATTGACCGTTCCACTTAAAATTTTTTTGAAAACCGCTCAAACAGTTCCGCACTGAACACTAATAACGCAATTTGTGTGGGGAATGTCCGAATTAGCAGTGCACTTGCTTTTGCTTGTTATTACTTAGATTTTAAGATCTTCTCAGAGATTTTGCCAATTGATAACACTTTTAAAAATTAGTGGGCAAGTGCTGGTCACTGTTCCAATGGTCTCTTGGATGCTGACCCCAACGTGACCTACCTTAAAGACACATGCTTCAAAAACCCAAGTTCAGGAAATTTCTTCTTCTCCTGAGATTGTTCATAGACCGTAAATCAGCTCGGATAGTCTAGAAAATCATGGACCAAAATAATGTCTGATACCTCAGAGCCAAATTGACTAAGACCGACTTGAAAGGAAGAGTTAGGGATATGTAGATTACAAAAGCCTATGTTTAAAATACCTTGGCCGTGCTCTTCTTTCAGTCGCTCGTTGAATATTCTAAACACAGCCTTGTTCACACTAGGCCCATCACTAGAAAGGACGAGACATTTCTTTACTGGGAAAAGAGCCTGGTATATGGCTGAAAGGATTAGTTTAAGAAATCTCTGCATTAGCTTTGCTAAAAAATGTCTCCAGATGATGAAACACAGCTTGCTGTTTTTTCTCTGAAAAGAATTTGACTGGAATTTAAAACTCCATCGCATATTTTTCATTTGTCGTTTCATTGTAAAAATTCGTAAAACTAGCAGCGACCTAGATTGAATCTTCTAGGTTTGAATCGCGAAAATAGGGGCCTAAAGCATCTGTGCCACCCTTTAAGCATTGGCCTGCAATCTGCAACACTGGAACAGTGGGGAAGACTGTATTCACGACTGCTAACAAGCTTGCCACGGAGTCCGTGGACGTAGTTGGTAGTAAGAGAGCCCTTTGGTGAGAACCATTTCATATGGATTTAGCTTGACTACGATGTAACTCTTGGGCTTTGCCGTTTTGACATGTTGGTCATGACACTTCGGCACCATCATGTGTCCTAGAGGGAGACGTAAAAGTATGTTTCAAATACTATTTAACTGACTAGAATGATAATAGACCACATCACAGATGCAGAAAGAAAATAATCCCGGGACGCATCAGTACTTTGCGACAGCGTGGCTAGTACAAGATAGTATTGACACATCGATAGTGCGAAAGAGTATTGACAACGGCCGGCTTTCCTCGAGCCGAACCCCTTGTTTGCTTTCCGCACAGTAGTAGCAGCAGGCAAGAACAAGTCAAGACGCGAGACATGGCGCGACAAGTCGAAGAAAACTTTGTTTGACTACACGTGACTTCATAATAATTAACAGAATGCAAACATGATGCAGAGGACATACCGGGGAACGTAGTCGGCAAGTCGACGGAATAATAAAGATAAGTGCAATCGTAAGAAGAGCAGAGCCGAAATCTGTGTATGAACCAATGAGTTCATAAATCGAGCTAACCTATGTACAAAACTGTGATAAGATACATATGTCTTACATTGTGTGTTTGAAGTAGGCAGGCCATCACATCGCACAGTGAAAACAAACCCCACCAGCAAGGGCCTTTATCTTGCTGTCCAAAAGCACTTGTGCATGCTTAAAATATCACTTAGCTGAGTCTAACACATTTCTCACATGCAATTTTAACGTCCAAAACAGAAAAAAGTTGACAATAAAACAATGACCAAATACTAACGTAGAAGGTGCGAAGACACAATCCGCCTGCCGGCAGATACGCATACCCCGTGCACTCCAGTCATTACAAACTACAGTAAACTCCCGATTATTTGTATGCACGTTATACGTGCTGCGGATTATCTGTGCATCGCCAATCTATTTAGTGGATCAGCTGTTGTCTCAAAGGTAAGTAAACTTTTGTTATTTTCCTCAAATCGTGACTTTCATTACGGCCTTACCGACAGGTCGGATGTCCTATCCTAGGCTTCGTGCCACCACCCGAGGCTTGCTTGCGATATTTTTTTAAGGAGTTAATTTATTTTGGCAACGCACCGTAGGCAAATGAATCCGAAAAGAATAAAATAGCAGATTATCAGCGTTTTGCGATTGTCCGTGCACCCTTTACCAGTCATTAGCACAGAAAATTGGGAATTTACTGTACTAGTCCCTGGGCTGCTGCAGCGCACTTGTGTAACTGCGGAGGCCAATAAAACCTCACTTGGCACTAAATATGCATGTATTCTGAAAGTATTTGATTCTGCTGTCGTCACTAATTGCTAGAAAACTCGAATGGCATATTTTGCGAGTTTAAGACAAATAAAAAATCTCAAAAAGTGAGAATAGTGAGCGTTTTTCAAATAAAGTGAGGAATAGTGAGTGTTTTGAATAAAAGTGAGAAAAGTGAGTCCACTGGCAGCCCTGATTACATGGCTATATCATGGAAAAGAAAAACTTTACAGCAGGATTGAATTCGCAATAAACTGCTACAAGAGCTAAAGGCAATTTTCCAGCCATTAATTCAGAGTGAGTAGCATTGCCTAGGGTGAGGAGTTCGTACTTGTAAATACCTACACTTTCATCAATTCAATGGAACATTCAAAAGTAACTGATATTTTAACTATGACTCTAGCCAATAAATAATAGGTTTTCCAACACGATTTCAATAGGCGAAATCCTAAATGACAAATTGAAATAATAAAATTTAATTAATTTTCCAGTTAACTTCAAGAAGTGCTCATGAAAGTGGGAAACGTGCCAGCCTGGCAACACGCACAACCTTGATATCGACTCTCGCCTTGGGAATGGATAGTTCAATGATATAGTCATTGAGCCAAACCATGTAGAAGAGACACACTGATGAAGGATATTAATGCACCCATGTGGGTTCCTGATCATAATGTTTTAGAAATCCAGAAATTGAAAATACTAGGCAATATTGTCTAATAGGGTTTGGTAGCATACTATTTGATCGGAATTTAGGCAGTTGCCCCGATAGATTTATGGAGTAAAGGATTATTTTCATGATCCAAAACGTTTTCAGTCTCGGCGATTCAAACTACGAAATTGTAACAAGCGAGTAAAAACTGAAGAGTGAAAATGTACTGAACTGAACTGAAAGTTTTACCACTAAAATAGCTAACTTGGGATTCACGCTGAATTTTTAAACACCATATTATTCATATAATGTAGATAACAAATAAAGATTTTACAACTGTATAAAAGTTTGGGTGACACATTCCTTTCTTCACTTACCAGTAATGGCCTGATTAACGCAGTCCTTTAAAATCTCACTACATATAAGGAAAATGCGTTATGTATACCCGTGACCTGAATATTATTACCACCACAGTAGGATATTTACAATAGGAAAATTACATGAAGATGTTTATAAAGGGTCAGATCCATTACAATCAGAATATATATACTAATAAACAGGAATATACCCGCCATTTAAGTGGTTTCACATGCGTATTTCAACTAGGCATATGGCTCCAATTTTATCTAAGGGCTTAGATGGAACACTTAACTGAAAAAAATTTATAAAAGACCTAATTTAAAAGAAATTAAAGACATACAAAACCAGCATCAAAACTCCGGATACCATCATAAAATTCGATATGTGTTACCATAAAATAATATGAGAGTCGACTCGTCGAGAGTCGAATATCGTTCAAGCAGAAATACTTTAAAAACGGGAAAGCCATTGACTATTATAACTAATGACAGAGAAAATATGAAAAATAGGTGAGGTAATGGAAATAACCGAGGGTACAAACTGACACGAGGAAAATGGACCGAAGAGACGCTAAATAAGATGTCATAGAGGGGAATCGGAGGAAAGGAAACTCCTCTCAGGGTGCGGTGAGAGCGTGTTAGGGGTGGATACCGAAGTGGAAGAGAAGGGAGCGGAGGTTGTGTCACTATCCGCTTTGAAAGGATGACGGAAGGAAGAGGGGAACAGGCTTTAGCGGGGGTATAAGACGAGAAAGGAAGTGGCTGGGAGCGTATGTGTGTGTGCGTTGGGAACAGGATGGGCGAGTATTCAATCTTATATGGTGGAGATCAAAGGCAGGGCTGCCAAGGGAGTAGACCCACCTTGGCCGGGTGGCGGTGAAATAGGGAGGCCAGAGGGATAGGAACGGGTGCGGGCTAGGAGGAAGTATAGAGGGGATGGCGAAGGGATTGGAGGAGGTGATACGGCGAGGCAGAAGGGGTTTTTTGTCAAAAGGTCCGAGGAATCCGACTACTTGCTACTTTAAGTAGTCTAAAGTTTTGGATCGTCGCTCCCGGAGAAGTAAGACGTATCGACTGAAATGCGGTGTTTCCACCGGCAGGAGGCAGGCGTTCGTCTTTAGTGTTCCCCTCTCTCTCTCCTCCTTCCTGACCCTTCACCCGCTCCTCGCCTGCCCCTCCATCCCTCTCCAGCACGCTTCCCTACCTTCCTCCCACACCCGCTAACCTCACCTAACTCGAATGTGTGCGGGGAAGGTAGGACGGTTTTAGGTAATCAAACGGAGTGCTTGCGAAACGAATCGCCTGATTGGCTGCAATACGCAAGGAGTACAGACAAGTTGGACTGTGCGAAGGAGACGTCGGATGGTTGACCTTGAATATTCAGCTCGTTATTTCGCTCCCTTCATCCACTGTCTCGTAAAAGGAGTGGATTGACAGAGGTTAAGTCCGTCCTAATTTAGTAAACTCTGGGCATTTTTATTAGGATTCAAGTACTCGTGGAAAATTTAATCTGAAAGTGTATGGCCATGATGTCGAAAAGCAAAAGCAATTTCAAAGTAATGAATCATTGATGAATATAATGCCAAAATAATCAAAAATTAACTACCAATTAGAAACAACTCTTTAGATGAATTCAAATTAGTTATATAATTTTGCAGATAACTGCTAATCCCTTTCTGCCTTACACTTAGTGCTACAAATCCTTAGGTTGGCTAGCAGACGCTCAAAGTCAATTCTCCTAAAAAGTGTTAATGGTTCAAAATTGCGTACATTGATAGGTATTCCATTTACCGTATTAACTTTTCCCAGTATAAAGAGTGCAATGTTCCTTGCCATGATGACACACGCAAAGTTATCACTTTCTTCTCTTTTTGTGTTCTACGCTTTGAGATTTACCTACAGCTACACTTAGCAGTATTTCCTTATGCTTATATCCTTTCACTACATGTCTATCACTTTAATATAAACACACTCTTCCATTGCAAGCAATGAAATATTCCATCGTTACAATGTCATGCGAGTGATAGATTAAATAAGTGGTCCCTTGGTTCTTTAGGAGCTGAAATATCCGATGCTCAGAAACCAACGCCCTCTTAATAAATGCCATAAAAGTTTTATTTCTCGGTATTCTAGTTTCAGGACACTACTCCACACTATTGCTTTGCCCCACAAACCATGATCTACTACCTACCTTATTCCAACTTTTGATCGATTTTCACTAATAGTGATGCACATAAAGTTAATTCAATCATAATACATCATAATGCAAAATTGTAATCAACTATTATTGCACAATTGATTGATACTCTGTTGTAAAAGTTACAGCAATAACATCAATGCCTCACCAAAGTGAACAGGAAAATATGAACTTATAGTAAGAGTAAAGAACTTATGGCGGATATTTCATAAAACTAATTGGATTTTCTTAGAGTAGGCTTTGTTGTAGGCGTCTTATACATTGATTATTGTAAGTCTTTGATATGAATAATTACTCAATAATGTAAGCTAAAATGTCCTAATGGTGGATTGCATTATGCGCCATCCTCGAAAATAATTTATATAAATTGAACCGATAGCATAGAAATCAAAGAATGAAATGGACACTAATTTATAAAATGAATAACATATAAGTACACGGTCCTATTAATGTTTGACCTCACGTACCTTATGCATGAATGGCTGTAACGAAGATGATGAACTACCAAGATGTCTAGAACTTGATGTGTGGCTTTCGACGAGCAGTTGAATTTTGCCAGCGGTGTGAAGACGTGCTCCTGCAAAGCGGAAACAATGGTGTAAAAATATTTCTAAGATTTGTTTTATTCATGGGTCACAATACCATTAAAAATAATAAAACAATAGCTTGATAAATTTAAACTATCCATTTGTTAAGTATACGAGAAATTAGATTTAAACGTAAGTGGGAAGGTAGATTGAGGGTAAATCCGAATTATTTGTCCGAAATCCACGACGGAATGGTTAATGATGGGATGAAAAGAAAGAACCCTTTAATAAATATGCACACAAAGATACGCAATAACGCATATAATTTTGAAGGGCAAAGAAAATCGCAAGGAAGTGAAATATTGCATAAATACCAGAAAACAGATTAAATTCCACTCAGATACGCATTAAGCTCATTAGATTCAATACAATAATTAGGTTCTGTATAAAAAGCGTTACTTATATAGCATTAACGTATATTAACGGATTTGTATCTCACTATCAAGGAAATTAGATCTTTACGGCTATCGAAAAGTTAACAAAGTGCAAAAATATTACCTATACTAACATTACATTGCAACTGTAGATAAAACCAATTATAAAGACAGCATGGAATTATTATTTGAGAAACAATGACGTATTTTTTTGTTCAGTAAATTATAATGATAAAGGTGAAGAAACAAAGAGATTTCAAAAGAATAACCCAGCACTTATTCGTTGCTCCAAATATTGCTCCCAGTATAAAGTTTTCTCTCCTGCTAACGCAACTTCAATTTACTATATTCAATCCACATTGGATATGAGGAGAGGTGCTTGATTATGATGAATGATTTTCCTTAGGGCAATAAATCTTCATTGAAGTATATTGAAGCCTGAATGCTCATGCTTATTAAACGTTTTCCACAGACATTTCCCTCCACCCTTCTTCCCTTTTCCTCCTCTCACTAACCCACCTGATATATATATAATTCCCTTCACAGACAACGAAGTCATCATTTCCCTCTGAATAAGTGATGAGCAGGGGTCACGAAACGTCGGGGAGAAACCTGATAAACACGTGGCAGCCGAATAGTATAGTGACAGTACATCTGAGAACTCTGATTAGCAGGAAAATTAAGGGTTTAAAATTAGAGCTTCAACAAACTTCCGTTAAGAGAGGATTCCATACGAATTTAAAAATATTTTCACGCATAATAGATTTGTAAATATCTATTGACATTTCATGCTATCCCGGAGAAGTATTGTAAGTCGTGAAACACAAATAAAATTTACGCGCACGTTCTCATAAATATGTTTCAAAAAGTGTCCTGTACCGGCAAGAACGATGTATATTACGTTAGCCAAATCTGTCACCTCAATCCACAATCCAGAATTTGAGAAACCAACATTGGAGTCCCACTCTTCGTGAACGAAAAAGCTCACCATAACAAGTGGTGGAAATGAGTAGCGCGGTTTAGTACAGCCTGGAGAGAGAGGTGTTTCGCAGGTATGTATGAAGATGGTGGAAGTCGGAGGTTTCGTCCAAATCAAAAGCAGGGATGGAGGGCTGGGTGGGCGAAGGCGGAATAAAGAGAAAGGGTTTCGAGGATCATGAAAAGTCTCGGAAGTGGGTAATGGAGGAACAAAAGTTTGTTTCGCGGAAATGACAAAAGGAGGGAAGCGAGGCTCGCAGAAGGAGGATTTTGAGCAGAGGCTGGGGGATTGTATGAGGGGTGGAATCAGAAAGTTGTAGGGGAAGAGAGGGGGAATTTAAGATGGAGAAAACGCGCCAGGACTCACTCAAACTCCGCGGGTCATAATTTCCCTTCCTTTGGAAAAAAAGCGGAGATTGTTTCCATATCCCAACCCTCCTTCCATCCTCTCCCCCAATCACCCACCGCCTTTGAATACCCCTCGTTCATCTGTTCCGAGTCCAAGTGCTCACCTTCAAGGCCCCTTTCTCATACCATCACCTCAAATGTTTGGCTACAATTATGAAGCGAAAGGGGGAAAAGTTGCCTAGCCTTCTCTCAGATTAATTATCGGTGTTTAAACTCCTCCACAAAGAGATTCGATATTTTTGAGCCTGCTCAAGAGTGGAAGGGGGAAGGAAGAAAGGATGGAAGTGAAGGGTAAAAAGGTTAGGGCAGCATTCCTTTTGTTTCGGATTTCTCAGTCCCACGCAAAACTGAAGAAAATCAAATCCCAAAGTTGAGTGAAATCCTGGAAGTTGAGCAAAAACTAGTTTCCTTCGCCCAACAGCAAAGGGCAAATACTGAGGATGGTTTCCCGCCGGCGGTGTCTTTGGCGTTCTCTTCCTCCGCGAAGATTTTCTCCCACTTCCACCTCTCGACTCGCTGGGGAAATCAAACAACCCCTCCAACTTAGGCGCATCGAAGGAGGTTGTGATCCGGCATAGGAATGTGATCCCTCTAAACAATTGCATCGTCATTACCGTACCCCGCTGGGATACTCCTAGATACGAGGGGAGCAAATCCTATTCTCATTTTCATACAACCACAATCCGTTCACTGCGCGTCCCAAATAGACATAACCCCTCGTAATGAGCAGGCATATGAGAGATGAGATGCCTTTTTTCCGGTGGAGGGGGGGAGGAGACACTGAGTTCACTCACTCAATGTGATCATGGGGGAAACCGCTAGCCTGGCATTCCCGAGATTTGCCCCGCCATCTTATAAAGGTCTCGCGAAATTACGACCCACTGAGACTTTAATGCAAAAATCTTTTGCTTTTTATTCAAACGAATTAAAGCTTGTACCCTCACTCCGCAGGGAGCCAAAATTTTCCTTCAAGCATATCATGTATTAGTTTTTGTCAAAGCTAACGACATTGACTGTCAATAATTACTGCCCAGAAATTTTCCGCCAGTTTTGAATTAAGCTGCAAACGAATCTTCGGAGTAATAGGTTGACATTCACCTGTTTTGTTAGTCAAAAGAGAAAGTACCGCCCATAAATTTTTCTGTCAATGTAAAATTGAGAACTGGGCTAAAAACGAGACAGTTAAACCTCGTCTCTTTATGGAGGCCACACCGGGTACTCGAATGGTCGAAAATCGGATTAGAGAAATTGATCAGAGAATATATGTATATATAGTTTACATATATAAATACATTCGCTGAACTCATAATCTGCACTATTGGTACAAAAGATTCAGTGAATCCCTTGTAACTTTTGAGCGACAGTGACTCAAAAAACTATTTCATTGAAAGAGCTAAGATCAATCAAATGTTTATGCTTCATTTTAAATACTAAACATCCGTTTCACGTTTAAATCGGTATATTATCGCTATTCCACCAATAAAATGCGGAACGCACTTACCAGGAAAATGGCAAAAAGTGAATAAACCTGAAAAAAATGAACAACGAATGGAATAAAATATATATATTTCTCAGAGTGCATGCCGGGTATTTTTCGCTCCTTTACTACCCATCTAAAACATATTTAAGTAGATGCTGAAGAGATTCTCTTTCTGATGGCCAATGTTTTATGTATAACGGGAATTCAAAAGAGCATATCAAGGATTCTCCTATACAAATAATCCTAATTAAATGACGCATTTTTCAAGAAGGTCACTTGCACTCCTGGTAAAGTATAAATTAGGTTTGCGATGATGTTGAGGGAAGGGATTAAGGATGAAATAAAGCTCTTCTCCTAATTGTATTCTATGTTTTCACACCAATTTCCTCTCAAATATTCTCCTTAGACTCCCTCCTAAAATATCCCTCAATTTTGCACTCGTTCGCTCATTCAACGTAAGCAGACATCCAGTAACCAGATTTTAAAGCATTTTAGAGTTTATGATTAAAAAATACTAATGCACTCAATACTCTGAGGAGCTTAATCTGTATTAGTTTTCATTTCTAAAAAATACAGGACAGTGTTATCGTTCGTTTAATATGGTGCAGACAAAGTACATGCTATAAATGTTACTCCCTAAGCAGAAACTATTATCCTATTCAGAGATGTTGGTATCCCCTCCTCTTGGTCTACACCTTTAATATGGCTGGATCGGGGCATATGTTTCTCAGTGATCTTTAGAGCTGCTCTGGCTGGAGTAATGAAAGTTCCTCCTGGTAGGACTAACTATGTCCGATAGGTGGAAGTTTGGGAGCATACCTGGGAGATCTGTACGTCCCTGAGGCGGCTGTGAGAATTGGAAGGCCTTTAAAAAGCACTATCGAGCACCGGGGAAACGTGCCCAGATCTCAATCCGAGGGTGCGAAACCTGGTAACGTAAAGAATTTTTCATTTTTGCTACAGTATATTTATGGATTAACCGTAAAATTCAGCAGCCTCTCCAGAAGGCAGTGGCAGCGAAAATCCAGGGTATCGGTCCGGTACCAACTGCTATAGTATCGGTTGAAAGAAAGCGACCGGAGTACTGCGAAGTAGAAGGCAACGGCGAACCACCCTAATAGGAAAAGATGCAGAATTATATTTACATGTATGACACTCTTCCTGGTAAATATTATGGAGGTAAAATAATCTTCACTCCGAAGAGTGTCAGTCAAAGTTACAAAGATCAGACAGGGATGCTGTAACCAGCTCTTCAACATGTACATGGAGGAAGCAATTATATAAGCAGGTGAAAAGTGGATTAAAAGAATCAAAGAGGATGGAGAAGAAGTTAGCATGCTCTGCTAGCAGATGATATCACTATTATAGCAGGGAACGACAAAGATTTACATACTTCAGTACACAAGATTAAAGAAGTGATTCAGGAATGTAACATAAAAACCAATAAGAAGAAACTAAATTAAAAAAGTAAAATAATACTAGCACGGGGCAGAGAGAAAAAGCTATTCAACGTCTACCTCAAAAGAGAGAGATTAGAGTAATCTACCTTCATCTACCTTGGCGGATTTGTTACATGCAAGGAAGAAGCACAACGGACATCAAGTGTATATAGTCACAGCTAAAAAGGAATTCATAGTGAAGACTATGCTCAAAGAAAATAAGATTGGAGACAAGAATAAAGTAGGATGTCAAAACATTCATGTGGGCTGTAACGCTCTGAGTATCAGTCTGAGTCAGGTCCAGTGAGAATTGATCCAAATGATAACCACTGATCAGGAAGTAATAGAAGCCTTCAATACATGGTGTTGGAAGTGGATACTGAAGACAAAATGGACATACAAAGTGAGAAACGAGGATGTATATAGATGAGCATAAGATGAAAAGATGTATGGATCCATCGAAGAATAACACGGTGGTTTGAGCACACATGCATAGTGATTAGGCTCGTCTAAAACTTAATCGGGGAAAATCGAAGCAATAATGCCAAGATAAAGACCAAGAAGAAAAATACTTGGGGCAAGTCAAGAATGATAGGTATGTAGAAGAAGAACTACCAAGACGGAAATGAATTGGTTAGGGATCGTAGGACATGAAGGGCTGCAGTAAGCCCTCGATGATTAAAGCTAGGTTTGAAATACTAATCGCCAGAGGTTATCGCACTATTACAATGACACCATAACTTTCACTAAACATTCTCACTATGCCATAAAAATCAATAATAATACCCATAAAAAGATACACCTACCTTCATATTTTTTAAATTTCTGACGGGCAATGAAAATTTCATGAATAATTTCCGATATTGATATTCTAGCAATTATGAGGTATATTCATTGTTGTCATTCAGTTATCATCGCATTTTGTTGGTTTAAAAAATAGATGCGTTTCCCTCGCCATTTAACACTGATGATTTAGAGTAATTAAAAACTTCTATAAAGGAATCATGTTTTACTTAGCTTCCTATTCTTCGGTAATTGCTATTATCATCTCATCTTTGAGCTACACTTTAAGTTAGTAGCATCGAGAAATGAAAAAAATTACTTTTACATAGCACATGGGAAGGTATGCGGTGCTCACGTCTTAACCTCTAATTATATATCTATTTCATATCAAGGCTCAAAGGGTTCTCACAGATAGTCGGAAGAAGAACTTTCTGTAACTGAGTTATGAAGAGAATTGTGTTCACGATTGAAGGAACCTCCTGTATTTTCATATAATTCTGAACTTGTATTCAAAGCTCGAATTCACCGTTTCCATTCGCTTAGAGCTCCAATGGCATGCCTCGAAAAACCCTCGCCAATAGTCACTCTTTTTCCCTGGAGAGTCTTGAACTATTCTTTCCTATTTTATCTCCTTTGAATCGATAAGTCGGGACGTCTCGGATGGGAACTCTGAAAAAATTCTTTTCCTATTTCTCTGGAGTACCCCTTACTCTATCCGGAAAAAATGGAGAGCTGAAGCCGCAGTATTTCCTTTACTAAGTGAATCCTATTCCAAGGGTTATATTCATTAGCAGAGCGAAGGACGTTATTAAAATTAATGCCATTCAGGTTGAAATCTTGTTATATAGAGTCCTTTTGTGATATCCTTTTTGCAGAAAGTACACTCCTCTAATTTGAATTAAAACGGAAAATATAAATATATTCATGTGAAGGTGTATTGTTATTTCAAGTTATAATAATAATGCCGAAATATTCCTCGTCAGTTCCAGAGAAGTAGTATCTCATTTTTCCACAGAAAGTAAAAGTTAACTAGGATTGGAAACCTAACTTCTAATTAGAAAATCGTTCCAATATTATATTTAGCTGCATTCATCAAACTGGTAAATTAAAATTGAAAAATAAAAAAATTAAAATTCATCATATATTTAGCAATAATTATGCACCATAATTATGATATAAAATTAGGTATATCTGCTGACACATTAACTCTGGCAATAGATTACCTTTATTAATTCAGAAGGAATGATAGATTAACTATTAACATTACGTTAAGCATTTTAGTTTGGACCTCATTAAAGTGAAGCCTAATTACACTCAAGACACTGTTTCAGCGTTTTTCTATATTGGGGTAAGTGTATGAAGTCAAAAAATTGAAAATAAGGTATCTGATTTTTATTGGCATATATTCAGGGTTAAACTGGGACGAAAATAATTTAATCTCTGTTATTCGAACATATCTCATAAATCCTTTTGACAAGTATCGAAGCAAACTATTGATGTAATTTTTTCACTGGGACAGTAGGGAAAAATAATCCTAAAATTTATTGCCCGTCTACAGTGAAAAGGGGTATCGAATTCCACCACGTTCACTGTTTCCGAGCGGTAGAATTCGTTCACTGCAAAATCAATTGTGGGTATTATACGCTTGGCGGCTTATCGGCGGAAGTTTAAAGTTACACTGCTTCCAAATTACAATGAATCCACGCGAGCATATCGGAGAGCTTGAATAATGCTGCCTAATCTTGAGAACAAACGTTTTTGACAAAAATACACTTGAAAGTCATGACCATTTCGGTACTTAAAAACGCTTTCTTTGAGTTTATCATACTTTTGAACTACGCGGATATTGAATGTATGTGCGGAGTCTGCTCGTTTTTTAATTATTTTTTTCCACTTCTCATATATTAGCAGCCATTATACTGTAAACGGCAAAGCTAGGAGGAAATTAATTCCGGTAGTTAAAGAATTCAATTATTCTTTGATTTGAAATCTTGGTATAGATTGTAATACACCTCACCATAGCTTAAGAATGTACATAAACTGTAACAAACTAGCTGAAGGCAGTAAGGGAACTCATAATGTCCTGGGGGGTTGTGCTTGAAACCGTCGAGATTGTCTCGAATAGGTAACTAAGGAATGACTTGGTAAAAACACGAATGGTTCGCAAATTTGGTGCGTTAAAACCTCATTTATTGTTTGCACTTGTGTTTTATCTCATCTGGGAGCTCTATAGCCGAGACAGATGAGAAAAATGCAAGTGAACACAATAACACATTACACAATTACACATTTGAACACATATTGTAACGAGCGATGTAGGCACACTGAATTTGCAAACCATTCGTGTTTGTACCACGTGACCCCTTGGTTACCTATTCGAGATAATCCCGACAGTTTCAAACACAACCCCCCTGGTGAAGGAAGTAAAGGAAGGGCTACACGAGTTACTTCACTCTAAAGATCCTTCACTTCAAGCCCATAGGCAAGAATCTCGACATTATAGAGGAGCTGGAGATTACTAAAAATTCAACCCGTGGTCATATTGTGAATGACGTCATGTTTTCGAGAGCTTCTCTCATCCTCAACATCGCCCTACTACCTTAAATCCTCTTTGACCTCTCCTTCAATCCTCACATTTCACTTAAGTCCTCCCTTCCACTATCCTTGCCCCCTCCTTCACATCACCAAGAGTATATAAGGATTGAAATGTTCTGTACATTCACCCGATGATGTCCTCTTGTGGATGAAACCGTTCGTGTTCTTCTATTAAATCGTGGAATACACTAAGTTTTTAATTTAATTGAAGATGAATTTCCACAACGCTGGATCTAAAACTATAGAATTTAGAACATTCTCATTTTTATAAGAGAGGATATCGGAGTAGACCAGTGAATAAAGAGTTGGGAAGCCAGTTTGAAAAAGCTGGTTATAATTTAGAGGGATAGGACTATGGACACGTCCAGCTAAATCCATTATGTGAATTTTTCTGGGAAATTGCAGGCGGAACAAAGAAAGGACCTGGCCATTCTACCTTAGCATATAGATTTAACACGCTGTTGGGCCCAATACTCAGTGACTGTAACCAAACAAACTATACTTCAGGTTGATTACAGAGCAATCTTTTTGCAAAAGCAATAGAATCGGCATTTTTGCGCATGGAATTTGTTTTATCTCCTAATACCTCTAATCAGTGGCGGATCTATGGGGGGGGGGCAAAGGGGGCTAGAGCCCCCCCCCCCCCCCATTGGGTCGAAACATACACTAGATAAAATCGAAATTTTTGGAGGTTACCACTTTGTACAAAAGTATTTAGTTATATTTTTCTAAGTATTTAGTTATATTTTATAAGTATTTAGTTATATTAGTTATATTTAGTTACAATGGAGAAAGCTCTACATTTCAAACAGTCTATGGAAGCTGCTCCTGGAATTTCAAAAAACATGATGGTCTAATGATCGATAGAAAAAAAAAGCCGACATACCTAGTTGAGAAAAATCGAAAACGATTAAAACCCATAGTAAAAACAATACTATTTCGTGCCCAGAACAACCTCCCCATTAGAGGCCATCGAGATGACGCCAATTTGAGCAGTGAAGAAGACTAAGATATGGCTCTTCAAGGATAACAGGAGGTTTTCAAGTCTATTGTCATTTAGAATAGATGCAGGCGACGAAGACTTAAAATGGCATCTTTCGTCATGCAAACGCAACAACACACTTATTAGCAAAAACCATCCAAAATGATGTGATAGAATTCATTGGTGATTTTTTACGTTAGAAAATAGTTGAAGATGTAAAAAATGCCAAATATTTCTCCATAATATCTGACGAGACTATCGATGTTAGTAGGAAAGAGCAACTTACATTCTGTGTACGATACATTGGTATGAACTCATCCATAGTAAAGGAAGAATTTATTGGCTTCATTGAGCTCAAATCAACAAGCTTGGCTATAAAATCAACGATAGACGAAGAGATGTCAAAACTTGGCTTGTCATATGTGGTCAAGGGTACGACGGAGGATCAAATATGGCGGGACATTTACACGGCGTGCATGCCCTAATATCGCAGCAACAGCCACTCGCAATTTACACTAATTGCTTCAGTCACTTCCTGACTCTTGTTTGTCATAAACATTTAACAATAAAAACTAATGAACTTATCTAATCATAAGTGATTTGACTATATTTGTGTACCTTATCATTAAGTCATACTTTAAAAACTAGATAAAGCAATATCATAAGTTTTTATCATTAATAATACCGGCATTTCAATCTAGGCCCAAAATGACCACCATAAACCTTTTACTGATAGAACGACCTTCTACATGTGCATAGTAGTGTCTTTTTTCATCAAAGAATTAGCCTATAACCACCGCTTTTGAGTCTTGAAAATCCCTAATTTCCAAAATCCCTGAACCCCCCTTCGGCTGGGGGGAATTTCCCAGACCCCCGGTTTGCCCCCCCCTTGGTCCAAACCTAGATCCGCCACTGCCTCTAACTCAGAGGAATATGTAGAAGATGTGAAAAAAAACTGCAATAGGTATTACCTATATCGGATGAAGACGCTAATTAAACAGACTCGCCTCATTTCCCAAATCATTTCCGAATACTTAAAAGGACATATCATGTATAACTAAAGAAATTTTTCTGCCAAAATGTAGGCTGCGTTTATGCTTCTTTAGGAGGAAAAGGCCGATAGGAAGCGATAAAATTACCGAGGGGGTATGAATTGGCGGTAGGCCCATGCGCCTATAATTTTCAAAAACTAATAAAATGCCGACGGCAGGAAAGACGATAAACGTCTTTATTCGGGTAATATGGGTACAGAATGGTCAGCCTTATAGCGTAATCCCCAGCCATAAAAATGTGATACGGGAGATGCCTGTAGGCCTTTAACAGTGTGATCAGCCCAAGAGCGAAAATAAGGATAAAGTGCATCGAATACTATTACGACAGTTATCAGACTTCGGGCAACTTTTAAGGAAAGATAACTCTTTTATGGGCTACCTATTTTATTAATATCGCATGACATTACTTTTAATACATAACAACTACGAAAATTGCAGCAGCTTCATTCCGCAGCTATATTACACCAAGCATTAAATATAATCGATTAAAAGTCAACGAAGCACTTTATTTTGTTCATTGCACAACGTTATTTAAGAAACATAGATCATAAAATAGATCATAGATCATAAACAATACCGAATATCAATCTTTTTAAACCCCTCAATCAACGCAATCTAAGTACAGCACAGGACAGAACTCATACAATTGCATAAGAAGGCTATTGCAATAGTGCAGCAGAATCCGACCTACAATTCAAAGGAACTCTTTTGGGTGTTCAGTGTATTATATCCGATGAAATTGAATCCTAGTCTCTTTAACACAATATATTTAAACAAATTCAACGCTAAGAAAACCATTATCATATGTTAGCTGTGATGAAATCCCCTTTAGTAATACTACATTTTATGTTATCATAAAATCATGAAATTTATATAAATTTCTGTTTTTTTTTAATGATTTAAATTTTGACGCTCCTGAGTGGCGTCAGTCACCCGTAAGAACGGTCACTCGGTTTCCTATTTTTGATATGTTACGATGCATTCTTTGCGAAATCCCGAAGAATTCTATTACAGCCTTCTCTATCGCTTTTTCTTTTTAATAATATTGTTTGTGGACTATAATTGGCGTAATTTTCTGAGCTAAAGAATGAAATAACGATGGGCTTGAAAACCTAAGTATTACAGAGCATTTTAATCATATTTTCAAAAAGAATCTGAACCGTCAAGGAGTTCTTTCTCGTCCTACAATTTAAATATTATGTAAATAATTGAAACTTAATGCAATGGTAAGAAAATATTTATAGCAAGGAACAATAATATTATCCTTGTAATTTTAAATTATCAGTTTTATGCTATGCGATCGGTAGAAATTTATATATTTCGACGGGATGGTAGCTTAATTACCCCTGAACTAAAATATAAATTTAAAAAAATTCAATATTTCTCTTCATTTACGATGTCTCATTTTTAGGGGGATTTGTCTTTCCTCGTATGCACACAATATGTGTCTGCGTCCTTCATGAAGCCTCAATTTGCTTACTTCCAGCACCATGCCCCATCCAAATTCGGCATTTTCCTTCAAGTGTGTTTTGTGTGAAAAGCTTCCTAGACAGGTTAAGATTACACTCAATAACACGGACAATGGAGCAGAATTGAAGGAAATATAAACTATCAGGTAGTATAAAAATGTTATGGGGATGTGGGAATCAAACAGATGTAATTTAATATTTAAGAAGTCTTCGCGGGTCTTCCACCGGGATAAGGTTTCAATAGAAGCCGACGTAGAAGTGTGACACGCAGGGAGAAAAAACAAAATCCATTGCAAGAGCCTGCTTCCTTATATGGCCAGTCTCCGGAAAAATATCGAGAATACTCGCCAGGCACAAGATTGAGATGATCCACATACCACCCTAAAAAAATCAAGGATTTCATCGTCCGAGTTAAAGACCCAATTGGCCTAAAGACACCAGACGTCTACCTACTATCTTGTGAATGCGGTGTAGTGTACATCGGGGAAAAGGAAGGACTATCGAGACGAAGATAAAGGAGCACCAAAGCCACCTTCGTCTGGCTTAAATGGAAAAATCCGCCATTGCCGATCACAGCATCACCATAGCCGTGCCATAAATTTCCATGAGACAAAGGTGCTCGCCCGCTCCCAGGGGTACTGGACTCGGATTATTAAGGAGGCTATTGAAATCCGACTAAAACGAAGGAATATCAATCGAGAACTTGGCTTTTCCCTTAGTGGCTTTTGGATACCGTTGTTAAAACGGCTGGCGGATTCAAAATCCGACGGCCGGCTATTATCAATACGATAGGATATATACGGTGTGGTAACTGTATTAGCGTAACCAGTCTATTAAATAAACTAAAATGTCAGACCGTAGGTTGAAATTTAGACTTAATCTCTTAGATAAATTCGAAGATAATATTTTCACTGATGACGTTAAAATATTTTGTGAACTCCAACTTACTACGGTAGACTGGACCATAAACATAAAAGTATTGATTGATTATCGAACTGCCCTTCTTTCCTCGTACAATTAGGGTTATGGATAGCTGTAAATATATCCAACATTATAATTAAAAGTGTAACAATGGATAGCATAGGTAGTTGCATGTTGATGCAGGGGCTTTAAGCAAACCAAGTAGCACCATATTTTTGAATTTTCTTTGCAATTTTCTTTTCATCCTTGTTTAAGTTGTAGAGTTTCATAGCAAATCTGAGCTGGAGAATTCATTTCTAATAGTGTTTTTTGAGCTAAATTAGCTATTGTGCCAACATTGGAGTCTATTTTTCCTTTCTTCTCTTTCCAAAGAAACCAGTGTTCCTCTTTTATATTTATCCGTAACCCAAACATTATCAGACCACCTATCAGTAAAAGGCGCAAATGACCCCTCATCTCGGCGTTTTCCTCGAATAATAACTTCACCTTGTGAGGTAGAGGGACTTGGGAGGCAAGGGAAGTTGAGGTTCCGGTAGGGAAGAAAGATGCTCGGGAAGATGGAAAGGAGTTAATTGGGGAAGAGGTTTAGGGAGAAAGTTGTGGAGGGGAACGCGAAGACGGAGCATGGAGAGGGAATAATGTGGTGTTGGAAGAAGAAGGGTTGAAAGTCTCAGGAAAGTAGCGTATAGGGAGGCGGGGAACTGGGAAGTGAAACGATGTGGGACGAATAACAAAACGGCTGAATCGCTCGTAAGTTACTGCAAAAAGTGAGAGCGGCAGGAAGCGATTCTCGAGGAGAGGGAGATGGGAGGGAAGAAATGGGGTGGGTCGGCGGAGGTGCGAGGAAAGGGGAGGCGGTCAGGAAGTGGGCGTGGGGTGGAAATCGCGGGTCTCGGTGATGGGTTGGGGAGGGGAAAAGAGAAAGAGAGAAAGAAAGGGGGGCAGAATGAAGGCGATAGAAAGAATGACTCAGGGCGCTGAAGGTCACGTGGGCAAACGATGTAGCACTAAATACGGTAGGGGAGGGAAGAAATTCGGTCAGATTCATTCTATGAAAACAGAAAAAGTAGATTGGGAACCCACTAAGAGGCAAAAGGTGCGCCTTGAAGACCAAGATCATGTGGAGAAGGCCGTGTAAAAAGGAGAAGCTGGTATAAAATAGGTTTGCTGCACAAAATGATATTGCAGGTATATAAGGATTTCAAAATAAAGGTTATCTTAGATCCATGCAGTTTAAAGAGACTTAAATCGCAAAAAAAATAGCTTAGCAATGTGCGAGTTATGCGGGTAAATGTCTTAGAGCCTGTGATTGTCATTAAACCATCATACCTATGCAATGTTTGGGCACAATAGGCTGGGGAGAAATCAGAAACACTACAGAAATACATATATGATCAAAAAAGAATAGCCATAGTATCGAAGCTGGTGCTCTCTCGAGAACGGCTTCCTTTCTCTCGATTTAATGGCCGTAAGGAATCAGATCTGATAAGGTTTACGGTGTCGGGAGAGGAGGAAAAGGTTAGCTCAGCCGGTGGCGAGTGAAGTGTGTTTGTGTGGTGGGGGAAAAGGGTTATGTGCTTGCGAGGGGGATGATGAAGAGGGGAGAGGAGAAGAGAGAGGAAGGAAGAGGGGGTCGGAGGGGAAAAATACAGCCGAGGTGAGACGGTGGTGTGGTAAAGGGAAGGTTTCCGATGACGTCGCGGCGTGACCTTATCGCAGTCCCGCTTTATCGCCTTAAGACCTTCTCAAAATCCCCTCGTACCCTGACCCGTCCCCTCCCTGAATCTTCCAGCACGCACTGTTGTTCCATTTCTCGGAGCCATTTGGGATCTTGCGGATCTGCCGAAACTGGCCTTTCTTCCCTCCCGTCCCGACTTTAACTCTCCCTCCCTCCTCAAAATCTCTGAGCAGAAAGAATAATCCGGATGGCCTTAACGTCGAGCATAATCCTTTTGGTAATGTTTTCTCCAGCTTTCACGACCTTACACCAGAATCGGGGATTCTTTTCAAACTGTTTCCAAATTCCACTACTCATGCGCCCTTATCTTTCAGAGTAATGGAAGGTCTAGTTTGAAATTGCTTAATTAGCAGTCCTAAATAATTAATTTTTTATTTCATGTCCACGTATTTCAATTGAGAACTTCGAAAGAGGGAATCCATACGTTTTTGAGGCTTTCAATTATTATAAATTATACTGCATCTATCCCAATGTTTAGTTTGAATCCATGATGTAACATAAAATTTAGGATTACAGTTTTTGCTTAATAATGCTTATACTGTAGAAAAGTTGATTACCTATAAGACCAGGAATTACACACCATCTAAACTGGATTAAGTCATTTAAAACGGATGAATCAGTCGTAAGTATGTCTGTAAACATGTCTTAACCCTATTTCGTTAATAATTCTAAGAATTCTGATTGTTAGAATCCGCCGCGATAAGAATAAAGACTTCCTGATATATCCTAGAAAAGGTGACTCTATTTCCCATTTATACCTAGATATGTTTAGATTTACTGTGTGGGTTAGAGCAGTCATGATGATGTGAAAATGGTGAGCGTTTTAGATGTAAGAGTGCAAGAAAACAAGACTTTTCATACTCATGAGCTCGAGAAGGAACTATTTCCCTGTCTCAGCCGCTGTAAGCGAAAAGATTCCAGCTTTTTTTCGAAAACCTTCGGTATATTGCGATGTTTATTGCTTAATGTGAGTAAGGCTCTTAACTCACTGTAGTGATTTCGTTTTTCTTTTCTTTTGTTATGAAAGTAATGAATTCATATAGTACATTTAGACTCTCGCGCATCCTGACTAGTATGAGCCTCACGGTTATATTCAGTGCTATGCATTCCAACTCTCATAAGGTTAAAAGGGGTCTTACGTAAAATATCGCATCCAATTAAAATTCATATCTTTTAAAGAGGAGCATAAATTAAATTTGTCAAGAATATCAAACTTAAATACTCACAGCAAATTAATAAGTTGCACAAACATAGTAAATTTACCACACATATATGACATTAATTAACATGAATACGCCACACGTGAAATTATTAATACTTGATCATAAATAAGGCACTAAAAAGTACGTGAAAATCGTATTTGAATGGTTCTTAGTATGTGTTGCATAGAGGATTTTACAAATTCTATGGCAGAGAATATAACCATACTTATTTTTCACATGCTTGCCAAGGGTTATAAACAAAGCAAGTATTAGAAAACACTTTTCACTGATAGAAAAAAATAATATCTGTTGACTTCAAAAAGTTCCATGCATATAGATTATGCAATTATTACATTTCATTAAAATTAATTTCAGCTCTATACCAATAAAAGTCGCAAGGAAATTTTAAAAGCATTATAAAGAATACATTTTGAAAGACGTTTAATAACTGTTACTCATGCAACGCTGACTCAAACTAAGTTATCTGGAGTTTGTATCTAGGAAAACAGAATTTCGTCCAATACTAACTTATTTACTTGCTAAAAAGTTCTGGGTACCATAAATTCTTGGGAATTTTAGCTGAAGCAGCACTATTAGCAACATATCTATTACTAGGCACTATTAGCAAATTATACTCGCATTACGATTTATGATCAGTGTAAAAACTTAATCTTGATGTTCCACTACTGGCACAATTGAGACAAGGCGAAATAAAATTCAAATCCAATCAATATACTAGTTAGTTTTCTTAGCTTATAACTCTATTGGTCACATAATTCCTATGAGTCTGATGGTAACCTGATATAATTAAAAATCATATAAAATACGCCTTGAGATACCGGCAGATATCTACCGTTAGAAACCTATTACCTGGGTGGAGAAATGAGAAAAACATGACTAAATATTTACCAAAATATTTTTAGATTTAGATAGAATAATTCAGGAAAGAAATTGCCGAAATGCTAACATGAGGAATTCTCCAAGAAATAGTATAACATATAACGACTCCTAGAACGTTGTGAGAAGCATAGCACAGAGAAGGGTTTTAACAGTGGTGATGTCGTAAAGCCCAGTTTCAACATGATTAGTGGATAGATGCAAATCAGAGTCATACACCGATTTATTTTATTCCACTCCCCTAAAGATGGAAAAGCATCGGCAATAATGCAAAAAATCTCATTTTCAGGGAGCAACTGACGTCAGACTTTTAAACCTAAGTCGTTCCTTCGCGAGCGTCAAGCACGCCATTCCACCCTAGAATTGTTGATGACAATTTGAAGGCAAAAAGGTAAATTACCTAGCACAGATTTCAGAAGAAAAAGAAAAAACTTGACCTAAATAAGTAGTGGGACGGAAGTTTTCCATTTCTTACACGAGCTCTAGTGTGCCTTAAAAGAATTTCAAATTCAAAGGTACGCAGAGGTTCATGCTGTTATTTTTGAACATCTACATTGGTGGAAGAAGAATCTTAGCTTAGCAGATGAGAAGATAAGGATTTTGTTTATTTACAATAAATACCTCAAATCACAAAGTGCAAAATTACTATCAGCCCGATGAATATTATAATGCGGAGAGCATCAGTTTTTTTAAATCTTATCCTTTGGCCATGAAAACATGAATCTCATGTTGGCATATGGTGTTGGAAATCTTTCATAACAACTCCCATTTGGGTCTTTTTTTGCACTCCCAGCACAAAAGCGCAAAAGAGCACAATTTTTCTTTTCCTGGCATGAAATTACGAAGATAGGAGTATATAATGGAAAAACGCAGGCTGTTTGGATTGTTTATCGTGCATTCCTAAAATCATCCTTACCCATTTTTCACATTTATTCATTTTAAAATTTAGGTTAAGTGTTAAGCGTAGTATATTTAGTAAAATAACGGTTTTAAGTCTTCCGGGAGCAATGAAAACGTAGATTAATCGGTAATATATTAGTATATAATAATCGGTAAATATTTCACAAGATATTGCGTCTGGGCTATAACGGCCAACCCAAGAATTTTAAAACAATCAGTTGAGCATTACTTGGCATTGTTAAACCGGGGCTAAATTAAATACATATATTACTGAGTAGTTTACTTTTGATGTCTAGTGGAGAAGATTTCAGAAATGGAGAAATGAAGTAATGTATCAGAAGTTATACCATAAGCATCTGAATGTTAGTCAAAGAGGGCGGAGATATTTTGAATAATATTATGATGTAGAGGCAGAGATTATCACGCGATATCGCAAGCTTTCTTCTCTCCGGACAATAACGCACAGTAATCAGCCAAGAAGTCAAATAAAAGTCTCCGGGAGTGAATATCCACGGGGAGAAAATCAGCATGCTACGATTCGCCGATGACATGGCTGTAATGGCAGAAACAGATGGAGATTTAAAGAAGACACTAGGAAATATGGAAAGAACAATGACCAAATATCATCTGAATATCAATAAAAAGGAAACTAAGGCATCGGTATGCAGTAGGAGAAAGGAATCCAGGACCAATCTAAAGAATTCTTCGATATGGCAGCGAAGCATGGACAATAACAGCAGCAGAGAAGTCCAGGCTAGAAGCATTTAAAATGTGGTGCTACCGAAGAATGATGAAGATAAAATGGATCGAGCGAGTGGCAAGCGAAGAAGTCTTAAGAGTGGGAGAGAAGAGATGCATATTAAAAACCTTAAAAAGAAGACGGGACAACTCAATAGGCCACATCTTAAGACATGATGGCCTGATGAAGACAATCGACAAGGTAAAAGTGAACGGGAAGAATGGAAAAGGCAGGCCTCGTATGAGGTGTATGGAGAAAGTTATGAAGGGTGTAAAAGAGTAGAAATACATTAATATGAAGAGGTTGGCCGATAGGAGAATCGAGTGGAGAGCTGCGTCACACCAATCCTAGGATTGTTTACCAATGATGATGAATAAGCTTTTGTTTAAGCCGATGATCAATATTGATGCTCACATCTGCTAAGTGATAAGGTGTCCTACACGTGTTAAGTTCATAAATGTAGAAATTATATTTGGAAAAAAACAGCCGTACCTAATAAATATGTTGTAAAAATAGAAAACTAACAAAAAAGAGGGTGAGTGTTAGCCAATAGAATAATAAGTAATTCTTTGCAATAAGAGAATGAGCATAGATTGATCGGTTTTCAGAAACGGATAAAGGAATGTTATTTTGTTTTTAAAATACAACATTATATTATGAATTGAGCATATTAGATGATAAACATCTTAATGATCAAATTTTTCTTTCAGAAGCCAAAGTTGATAAAATAGGTCTTTTGTTTTTAAAATACAACATTATATTATGTGTTGAGCATATTAGATGAGGAAAATCTTTATGGTCAATTTTTTTCTAGCAGAAGCCAAAGTTGATGAAACAGACGTTGAGAAGTTATATATTAGTTACCTGTTTAAAAATGTGTCTAATTTTATTTAAGTGCCTCCTGTATTTTAGGTGAACATTATTCAAGAGAAGTAAAACCAATTGAACGACTGCGAACTGGCCGCGACCACCTTAACGGCGTTAGCCGCTGAAATTGCACAATAGACCGGGATCCCGGTCAAACCGAAAGATTGTTTTCTCTGTGAAATTCTTCCTATTGTTCAAGAAAAGTATTTACATTTTACTGAAGCTAATGAAGACGTTATCTTGAGTCATAAAGCTCACATATTGAATGAAAATATCTAAGTTCTTGTTTGAACCGTATTAAGTAAGGACGATGAAAATATCGTAGTCCTACCTCCGTACTAAAACCGATGATTGTAATCAAGGATATATGTTATCCTGCGATTTTCAAGGTCTGAGTTAGGGTGTGCGACAGATGAAAGGTAAATGAGGAGGAAAAATACGTCGGCAGTGATGTGGTAGGTTGATGTTCTGGCTTAATGTTGAAATCAATATGAGGAAAATCAATTTTTTGTAGATTAAGGTTAACGGTTATACCCAGTTTCTGGGTCTAGACTCCCACAGACTATACATCCTGTTGGCAATAATATATGACTTATTTCCAACAGGAAATAAGAAAGATAACAGAATTTTTTTCAAGGATAGCTAAATATTTAAAAAAAAAAAACGAATTTAAATGTGTCTAAAACAACAACAGACTGAAGCCCAGGTAAAGTAGCATGTGAAGTAGGTAAAGAAAAGAGACAAAGCGATTAACTACTATGGAATTCTATGCCGATTTAATCCAATTGAAATTTAATAAAGTTTCTGGCTCGGTAAATTAAACAATAGGAATTCAAAAGTAAAGAGGTTTCATTCATTGTACTCTGTAATCATTTTCAATAAATCATTTACAGAGGTCCAAGTGCTAATGAGAACGATCATTGGCCCGATCGTCTACCAGTAAAAAATAGCAGTCAAAGATTAGTGGATTTGGAAATAAATAACCATACCAGATCTCTCATAACTATAGCAGATTGTCTCTATTTCTATAGGAAAAAAATTGCCTTGCCGGTAGTCAAACCCGGAACCCACTGAAATCCAGCTATGCCAACTAGAGTTCCTCAGACGAAATTGTAGACTTTGTAGCCCATTAGAAAACGGATAACTGTTTACCTAAGGACGTAAGCTTTTTTTATTCTCCTATGGTAGTAAATTCAGTATTTTTTGTATTGTGTGTTGTTGAAACCAATAACAATTACTTTACTAATGTCTCCAATGCATTATAACAAGGCTACAATACAATGTATACATATTTGGTGCTCAAAAGAAAAACAGGTGGAACAGGTTTATATTGCCATAACATTAGATGAAAACGAGTTTTCAAATAGGGATATTAGATTTAAAACTACTCTGAACAAGAAAGCGTTTACGAGGATTGTTTTAAAGAGGGAAACCTAGAGAGCACGTTAGTTTAAGGAAGCTAGATTGAAGAATCAACATGGATTTTGAATGGCAAATAGTATTAATGGAAAATATTAGGGTCAATCAGACGTAAGTGAACTTAGTAATGAAAGACGATTGCATCATCAAAAGAGGTCACATATTGGGAGAGGTTTGTGACGCAATTGTACGGGCAGCTGAAATGGTAAACGGCTGAAGCGTGAAAAGCTTTATTTTAATGGAGGTATGGAACGCGATGTTTCACGAGCATGGAGTCTGATTAAGGTAGGGAAGGAGATTGAAAAGGAGAAGTCTTGAGAAAAGGATGAGCGTGAAGGACAGTAGAAGAGGTTTCGGCGATAAAAACAGATTTGTAACGATAAGCTCGTTATTGCCTCTAAATGTAGGATCATAGCTGAATGCATGATATTCTACCCACCGCCGTATCTGCATGGGATTTGGTATTGCAACGTGATGTAGCGTAAAGCCGATGCCTGCCCTTACTTATGAAACAGACCGGGTTTTCATATTCAGCTAGGTACAACCTGTGAAAATTATCGGCCAAGAGAACCTGCCGCGAATACAGCAACGTTCAATGGAGCTGGAATATTTTTCATCGGGTATTTTCACATTTTTGAAAAGAGCTTTACTAACGTGTGAAACAGCTGGGCTCGTCTTCGATTACTCGTTTACAGTATTCGTGGTAGCAACGTGTGAGTCTTTCGTAACCTCAGATGCAGCAGTGCCTTTATGGGAGTACCACAAGCAGGTAAACCGGAGAGTACAGCCATTTCGGTCGCCGAGTCGAGGGTTCAATGCATCCGCGTCGACCGAATATTGGCAAAGAACGTCAAGATCCATAAGAAAAGCATATGCGAGGGAATGTGTGAGCTATAAGGTATCGCTCTGCCCCTTCAACTATAATGCGCATGCCGAAATGTTAGAGAGAGGATTATTTTTTCACCACGGCACACGACTACTAGATACGATACTCCCTTAAAAATCTCGCGACGAACGTGTAGGCGCTCGTATACTTACTGAGCATGTAGCTGCTATAATGTAGACCTTATCTACTAGCCATCAAGAACTAGAGGCGATTTTGGATCTATATGAACGAGAGTGTTAGCAGCTTCAACATGCTTAATACTTAAAATAATGCAAATGTGAGATACTGCATCGATAGTTAACACATTGGAATCTATGCTAAGCTATTATGGTAAAAACACTACTGCTTTGTTGAGGTATTTAAACCAAGTAAAAATGCTAACTTTACCACACATGACTATTTATACTATATTACAACCTCATTTTTCAACTGAAATCATAGAATGCAATGTTCCATTCATTTTCTTTTGCAACAAATATTGCAAAGATAATGCAACAATAAATATACTAGTTTTTTATTTGAATTCATGTCGATGCATACTTTCCACCATTTCATCGGCTTATTTTTAAATCTACGAGTACCTGATGTCTCAATATTTTGCATAAAATTTGGCCTTTGTGGAAGATTTTAATGATACAAATTCGACCGGAAGGGTTAAAAAATGCGATTTTATCTATCAGCTAGCCATGTGATTTTTTTCCTTTGTAGGCAATAAGAAATAGGCTATATTTTGAGCTTAGCATGTTCCATAGAATTTAGTATCTCTAATTTTATGCTAAACGGCTAGATTTCAAGTACCATTTTTAAGAATATCCACTTATATAGTTTAAGTGGTGACTGTCGTATTGAATCAAACATTGACAAATGATGATTGGCTTCGTAATATGCCAATAATCGATAGAAATAATAAATTAATAACGAAATTTATACGAATACCATTCCACGCGTCAGCTGTCGTTGGAAAACTAGTTCATGTAATATATACTACAAATATATATTTCATTCGTAGGAATGTGAAAATAACCAAAAAAACAAAATACCCTGGCACAAATTGTTTATCCAATACTAGCTGAATATGCCCGTTGTAATTCCACGGGAGGGAGAAATATAATAAATTGTGTTAAGAAATGCTAACATTTTTCATGAAGGGGCGAAATGAAGGAAATGAATGTGCGGAAGGAAAGAAATTAGGGGAGAAACGTTTGCTTTAGACTTATCTCCGAGTTGGTAACTGGAGCATGAATATAATTTAGACCAATGTAAAGATATAATTACTGCCTGGGTCTTTACAAAAATAAGAATATTATTAGGTAACTTTCAGGCCAGATGAGGTCAAAGTAGGTTAGAAGAGGAGGTGCATACGAATGTCTCTCTATTGTTGACAATGAGGCCAGGTTCGGGTTTTTGTGAATGTTAGGACTCAAATCTTCGGCAAAAAATTATTCTCTGGCCTTTCATACATGCTATGTTTTTTTAAATTCTCCAACTTCATTACAGTAGCGTCAATGAACTTCCTACGGATACTTATCAATGCCTTTTATTGCAATTAGATTAAATTCTTGTCTTAAAACCTAGTACAGATTTAGAAGAATGGAAAAGGCAGGCCTCGTATGAGATACATGGAACAAGTTGAGAAGGATATAAAAGAGAGGAATTACGCCAATATGAAGAGGTTTGCCCATAGAGAATAGAGTGGGGAGCTACTTGAAACCAATCATAGGATGGCTGACCGATGATGATGACGAAATCAAGTACTTGTCGCTCGGTTACCTATGTTCACACCTTTTACGGGATATTTGATGCATCACTAAATTACAATTTTTTTTCATCTTGCTACTCTTATTTGTGGTTAGACTTCATGTAAGTTTCTTATCACGTTCTTGTGTATTAAAATACAACAATTTTCAAAGTCCATTTCCGAATACCGTATAAACCTATAAAATATTCACTTTTTGAACCCCACATTCACTGACATTTAAATACTTTTAGTTTTACCGAATGCATGCCTACTTAATCTGGGAGTAGCACAAAAGTTATCCCGTATGATTTTGCCGGATGAAATGGCCGTTGTAGATTCAAGAATCAGCTCCGATATCTTTTTTTAATAATTTTCAATTACTTCACTAATAGAGCAACGCAGTTTACGGCATCTCTTTTGGATGGACTTTTTAGCATCATTGCAATGGCATTAATAAACAACCCACGGGTACGTAATGAGACATAACGTTATATTGGGATTTAAATTTAATTCCCTGGTTTATATTAAACCATCTCAAATCTCAAGCTATGCGATTTCGAAAGCGTCTTCCAACGTGTTTTATGTCTTCTATTCACGTCCCAGGTTGGTTAGTATGCACAAACCCGTAAAGAAATAAAAAGAAACATTCACAATTTGAACACCGCTGAAGCATTCATTTAAATACTCCTAATTTAGACCGAATGCCAACCTTCTATATCTGTGAGTAACGCTAGTATTCAAAACGTATCTTTGTGCGGAGGAATATGGCTGACCTTGATTCACGAATAGCCTACATGCCTTCAGTACCTTCCTATATCCTCGCGAAAAGCACGATTCTGTTTGCGGAATTCCGCTATGACGAACTCTTTAAGCATCAAAGATGTTTTAATTTCTGAGACAACAGTGGCAATGGCCTTAGCAACGCTCGGAAAATGACCGAAAAAACAGTAACTTTCAGCATGAATTACATAATGCCAAGAAACCTGGAGAACAGAGAATAAATCGGTTAAAAAATAAGAAAGTTTAAACATTTTCCCATTAAATGCAGAAAGAATGAAAGAAATCGATTAACATTTATTTATTTTCCTGCGTGAAAGAAAAAACTCTTGCGCTACCATAAATTAAAAAAGTCCATTTAAACCAATGTAAATACATAATTGGCACCAGGAATCGTACCCGGGCACTGAGCCTTTTTTTATATAGCCAATAGCACCTTCTAGTGTATAAGCTATAATCTTACAAAATTTAAGCTCAATCAGTTCAGTAGTTTTTGAGGAGATTCGTAACATAAAGCTGGCAGACAGACAGACACCACTTCATTTTTACATATTAGTATGATTTAGGTGGATCTACAACCTATTTCACGTAAGTGTAGGAAATTGAAGGGTGTGAAATGGAGAGGACTGGTCGAGGGTAAAAGAGAAAAGTGATAGTGTGGGAGAAAAGGGTCACATGTAAGTAGGGAATAGGTGCAGTATAGGAAAGGAAAAGGAATCCTGTGTGTTTCCCAGGCTAGATTGGTAAAAAGGTTGAAATAGCCAAATGAAAACTTAAGGCTCTAAGGTGGGTGATACTGATGAGGTGGCCGTGGCACAGGAAAGTCTAAAGAGGAGAGGGAGGCGAGTATTCCCACTCTGAGGCAAAAGCCAAATTTGGTCTAATGCGAAGAGGCGTGAAATGTAAAAGGAAGAGAAAAACCTTGAGAGGAAAGATTACTATAGGAGGAGCGTTGGCCACTCAGGCGAATACTGAGGGGAGTTTTGGAGAAGCTGACATAGAAAGCAGGACATTACTGGCAGAAAAGAAGATTGTTAATATATTTAGAGGTGCAGGAAACGGAGGAAATAAGGGAATAGGAAATGAATTGCTTGAAACGATGCTCTGTGATGAGGATGGGACAAGTTTTACATCTCTTGAGACTGTAGAGGGCTTTAGAAGGAGCATGCGATGTGTTCAGAGGTTTGACGGTTTTAATAGTAGGTATCAGAAGTTTGGAGGCATTCAAATATGAGTGATAAGCCTTTATTTAAAATATTGTTGGTGGAAATATTTTTAGAGAGGAGAGGGAAAAAGTCTTTGAGGATATGTTTGAAAACTTAATCTTAAGAGTATATTGTGAAGAGAGAGAGAGAGAGAGAGAAAGAGAGAGTATGTTTTTGCTATTGCAAAGCAAGGTTTTGAGATAGTAGAGTTTCTTGAAGTATTTTTTGACAAGGAGGGGAACTACGTTCTCCGGAAAAAGAATTAGTATAGCTTAGACAGAAATCTATTGAGGGAGTGCGGGTGACTGCAAATACGGTGGCTTCAAATACAAAGATTAAGGGAAAAACATTCAGGAGTGACACGAATTGCTATTTCAATTGAGGTGCACTTGTTTGCAAGTTTCATATGCACAGAGGTAATATTTGTCATCATTAAGAGAGATTTCGATATCGAGAAAAGTAATATGCGAGGAAGAGAGATGGAGATGTATGAAGCTGAGTTGTTCCAAAAAAGTGCTTAAGTAATTTAAGGAATCAATGCCGAGGGGTCAAAGAAAAAAGACAGGTATCATCTATTCACCTGGACCAGAGAAAGGGTTCGAGGGGGTAAACAGAAAACATGATATTTTTAAGGAGAGCGAGGTGGAATAATTTTGTACGGGGAGAAGCAAATCTACTTCCCATGGCACACCTCTTCGTTCGAGGCTAATTTTGGAGTTTCAAATAAATAGACACCAGCAACAAAGAGTTGTGGAAAGGGAAGGAAGGGATGGCAGGTAAATTGGATACTAGAGAGAGATAGAGATGTATCAACTGATACAAAGCGAAGGTTTGCAGCTTTAACACTGACTCATTATCAGTTAACTACCAGTTTTTTTGCATTGCAGAATTTAGATTGGGAAATATAGTTTACTAGTTTTTTTTAGGATAGATAGTTTACATCAGTATCAAGCTTCAATTCATTGACCTACTTCATACAATATCATGAATATTATGCCAAGAGAGCCAAGCGATGAACAGTATAAAGCACTCAACTGTATTTACATTTCACGATGAAAAACTTGGGTGAATTTTACATGGACATAATAGCTAATATAGAACGGTCAAGTAGGACTCATTTTCTTACCCCATAGCCACTCTTTTGAAACCAAAGCATTTCCATTATGTGTATAAATACAGGTCCCATCTCACTTTCTCAATTTTTAATGCCGCTGTCCAGCGGGTTATTAATATGAACGTGAACATTTTCCCGCGTGTTTTCATAAACGCACTAATCGCTTTGGAGGTGAGCAGGAGACAAGGACAAAAGTGCTGAAATATACGGCCTCTACCGTATAAATGTTTGACGATCGCGCTGCGCGTGGGCTTCGCTCTTGGAGAGAGGACTTGAAGGTTTTGCAGAAAAGGTTCTGGACTCGGGGCTGCAAGGGCGAGGAGTGATCATGCCAGAGGCAGTAAGGCTTTAGGTGGAGCTGGGGAGTTAGCGGATGATGCGCGAAAGATGTCGAGAATGTTGGTCCAACCTATTGGGAACACTCTCATGGGGGATAGGTAGATCTGTTTCCGTACGCTCATCCGAGAACACATTTCTTTAAAACCTGAAAGGCTCAGGGACGTATTTTTGTGAAAAGGACGTCATATTCATTTGAGAGGATAAAAAAAGTGTAAATCGACGCGTTGGTATTGCTTGATAAACTTTTTTCTTAGTTCATACCCCCTTAATCAACTCGCTGTATTGCAATATAGGACGAGAATTTTCGAGGCATTTCGAACAGATAAGGAGTTTCATGAAGACAGCCTTGATAGCGTCCTCACCTGTATTTTTCATTAAGTAATAATTTATTTTCCTATGTTCATATTTAAACTTGGATAGAATGATGAGAGGCAGGAGGTATGAGGGGCTGAAGAGGGACATCGTGTGAAATTTAGGGGGTGGGAAGAATTAAATGTCCATTTAGACCTACATTCACCTGTAGAAAACTAATAACAATGTTTATAACAGGGGACATTAAAATAGAGGGCATACGGACTGCCAATTAGCTACTATACTTAGTGCAGGTATCCGACACTTCTCATTTACAGGGAAAATATAAAAAAGATGACTATATTTTATGAAGCATGTAAGTAGCTTAGGGGTTAATTTTTGCAATATACATCAAATTTTCGCAGTGCACATCAAAGAATTGCAAAATTTCCACTAAAACCTTACCAGAGTTACCAGCTGAAAATGCATAATAGCAGGATTTCCACAGAGGAAAAATGATCCACCAGGTGTTCTGTAGAAATTTTGCTGATATGCGCATTCGGTATACCTTGATTTCAATGAAATGAAGCTGATCAGTCTCGCAATACAATCACGAATCGGTAAAAACTGTTGTGAGGAGTTACCAATTAGTACTCGAGGAAAAGGTATGCTTTGGAATTTCATTCTTCTGGGGAAACAATTAAACCGATTTGAAAAAATTGACGATCCTTCTCTTTATCTTACGATATTTCATGAAATTAGTATCCAACCAACTTTATGATATTCGTACCAGGGGGCTTGTACTGTCTTTGCTCCAGCAAACTGGAGCCGATAAAATTATCAACACCCTTGGCCTTTTTAATTTACTTTGTGCTGCTATTATCCAGGTCATTCAACCCCTTGAATTGAGGATTGTACCCGAAAAAGAAAGGAACTCACGACCACCGCTACAGCCGACTTAGTACAATTAATCTTCAACCGCTGGCGCTAATGGATGGAGATCGTGTGGACTACTGTTGGACATGTTGGAGTTACATGGAGATCGTGTGAGCTACTGAGTAAAGAAGTGAGCATTAAACTGACATATGCATTTACTAGCCGTAACCAAAGCAATCGCCAACAGCGATGTCGATCTCGTTATAGGCTCGTTTGAAAGCATGTCGAGCGACTATCGCTCCAGCAATGGAGATTAGAGGAAGGTCTGACGATTAGGGTTAGATCGGGATTTCCCCAGGATGGGGAAATAAATGGGCCGAGTGGAAGGGGATTAATGTTAGGGTAAAAACGGAGTGAATTGAGTGGGAGAAACTAATGTAAAGAAGATTTTTATTCTTGCTATCGTGAACTGGGCGTAGTTAAAACGGCTATCCCAACATTAGGGTTAACAAATGGCTTGAAAGGGTTAGTGTAAGATAAGAGAAGGTATTGAAGTACCAAGGGAATACATGATAACCTTCAGCAGGTGATGGCGTGCATGGATAAAATGGTGTAAGGTCCCGAGTCGGTTTTTGGCTGAGGGAGACCTGAACGTTAATTGTGGGAAAGGGGTTCAAGATGGGAGCAGCGAGGGTCGTGGGGGCAATTAAGTTAGGAATTCATTGCTTCGGCAGCGTCGTCACTGACTAAGCCGAAGAAAAGGGTAACCGTTCAGAAGACGTAAAGTAATGGCTCACTCAATGGGGGGAAAGAGGCCCAGGGTAGGGGAAAACCAAGTGGGAGAGCCCTGGGGTGGGTACTGCGAAAATATAAACCTTGCAAGAATTTACTCGTGCACCTAGGTACGTGTTTCATTCCCCTTCATCTTGCCAAGTTAGATGAAAGGAAAAGGAATGACAGGTAAGGCGAAAGTGTAATGCCTATATCGCCCTAGTGAAAGTAGAAAAGTTTATGCCAATACTGAAATATTTTACGAATGGTTTTCGATGAATAGAGGACCTGAAGTAAAACAGAACGAGCAGACTAAAATGAGAGTTGATTACCATGGAGATTTACTTTTGAAATTGATTCTAACAGATATTGGATAGGCAACTGGGAAATGCAAAAAAATAATAACACTCAAAGAAACTTTCTCTGTAAAAAACAAAATAAAATGGAACCTATCGATGCCTTAAATATTTTTAGTGCTGACTGCAAACACCTACCCACATATTTATCCAAATCTTCATTTTCTAATTATAATTTGCTCCTGCCACATTTATAATTCGCTTCATGAAACCTTTTTACGCTGCTACTGATGACTAATAAAAACGTCTTACATGCGGCTTGTTTTTGTATCATAATTAGTGTTAAGGCAAAGAAATGACAACGATCCATATTTGAAAATAAAAATAGTAAAATACCAGTAAAATGCGCTTTCTCTCTGCCATGTGGATTTAGATAGATATAAAATTATATACATTTTATCATAACATAGGTTCAATCACTTAAACCCGAAGCCAGAGGGCCCTGAAACATCTCGTTCCCTCTCTTTATGCCTTTTTAAATTTTCTCCTGACATTTTGGGCCTTCTATAGTAATATTGTCAAGTTCTTATCCCATTCACTTAATGTGCCTGCATTGTACTTTTCCTTCACAATTTCCTATATTCCCCATCCCTAGATTTCTACTATTTCCCCTCTTTCATTATATTTTTGAAATTGATATACGTCGTGGCATTAAAAATCTTGCGTCAATTTTGCGTTTTCCTCGTATTCCGGTCTCGTGCAATATGAGTATAATAATATCCATAAATCATTACATTATCTTTTCACGACAGCCATTTTAAAAGAAACTCCCTAAATTCTCTTCTAGTAGAATACTTTTTAACGCAGTTTTTATCATAATAAAATAGGATATAGGTAAATTTTTGCTTTAGATACTGCGCAAGAATTAAATAAGCACAAAACAAACCATCATGAAATTTTAACCACAAATTATTAAAAAGGACAATCATATGCGCCCGAAATAAGGGAGGTTTTCTCATCCAGTTATATTCTCATTGAAACGTTGCTAGTGAGGTGTAATTAACTTCTATCTAAGTCTATCAACAATACCAAGTATAAAATTTTACCTGAGCCAAAGTGGATATCATTCAAGGAGTACCATAATTTAGATGAAACTTCCCAGGGTAGATGCAGCGTTTGAATAAAAAAACGTGAATATAGTGTGATAGTGTGAATGTGATAAAAAATTCATCTAATCACTTTTTACATGCATCATAAACGCCTTTATGTTACCCATATTTTTCAATTACTTTATACGCTATAATGTATTAATTTCTTAGGTATCACTAATCCATAAGCTATTTACTGATTCAATGCAATGTATTAAAAAATATAAATTCGAGGTAGTAAATAAAACTGCGGCAAAGAAAAATGAACATTTCAGCCCTTCATTCATTCGAGAGTAGAATGATTTCATTTGAAAACTTGCTCATAAATATTTTAAATTTTTTGCTTGCATTTTCCTTTCGAATATTTATTAATTAGGTAATCATAAATGCAGAAAGTAACTTAAATTAGTAAGGCAATGCATTTTTCTTTAAAGGGTTAAGATGGGTATTTTAAACTTCTTAACGACCCGTGTGTCAGCATACACTTATATTTTGTCTTCAACTCACACTATTCTATCATCACTACTAGTCATCCCCTCTCAGTCGTGGTTACCCATAATTTTCCACCATATTGCGTCATTCAAAACAGCCTTCGACCCTCACTATCTACTCCGTCCACCCAATCTGTCTTCTTTTCATTTCTCATTTCACCTTATCTCACCTCCTCTATCGTTTACAGCATCTCCTAATTCGTCTTTCTTTCCTCCTATCTTACCATTTCCAACCAGATTCTCTTAAGCTTCCAACCTATTCTCGTCCGATTTCCGCAAAATCCAATTCCTGATGCTGTACATTACTTTTCTTGACACCTGAAATATTAGCATACCTCCATTCATTAGGATTAAGTAAGAACAATATTGATCCAAGGTCACTTGATTTCCCTAATATTTTATGCATAATTTAGGGACCTCCTTCAACTGTCTTAGACTCGAACGGGAATACGTTCGTCAATATGGACAACGTGAAATGGATTAAGAAATATATGAATTAGTTTCGGTCGAGTGCCTCAAAAACTATTTCCCTTCCCTAGAGTGGTAAAATTGCAATTAACGGTGGCTCAATTAAACGCATGTCAATTATTTTACGCTTTAGTGTTCTAGCAGAGAAACAATCGAATAAAATAATCGAGTAACATAATCGAATTTGAGCGAGCGTATTTTTTACCAGCGTCCAGTACACTTCAGGCAAGTGATGTAAAATGACAAAAGCAAAAGGGGGCACTATACTACGGCATTATTCTACTTAACAGAATCCATTAATCTTCTCATTCGATAATATGGGGGGATATGGAAAGAAAGTCACAGAGCACAAAATAATAAACCTTTTGCCGGAGAAAATTGAGAGGACGAAGGGCAAATAGTCGTAAAATTGTCAGATCACCGAACAAATGAGATCCATTCTGAGAGATGTTTGTGGGAGTGTGTATGGGTGAGCCGATACATATGTTAACCAAAGATTAAGGTCCCATAAACTGCTGTAAAGGAAATCCTTTTATTGAATGATTGGCCCCAAAGGGTGCCATTCGCAACCGGCTGGGGGGTTTATTCGTCCCATTGAGCTCAAGAAATGACCAGGGAAAGTTAGGTGGAATATGTCTTTCATCCGAGTAATGGTACCAATTTATGAAATCCCTGCTTTCATCCTGGAGTTTCTCGTCGTCAAACGAACCACGATTATGGGAACTCCATTGCGGAAGAAGGTCATGGCAAAAACAATAATGGAAAATATGGATTGGGAAAAGTGACCGAAAGATGAGAGATGATACTGAAATTCTACATACACGTCAATAGTGGCAACAATTATGGTAATGACCCAATCCGAATACGGCACAAGAGTAAATTGACAAAGACGAGAGAATATGATAATATTTTAATACATACATTCAGAAACTTAGCAAGTGGTAGCGAAAGCTGTACAGATAATAACAGTGATTCTTCGCCAGAGATGATGAAAAACCGTATGACAATACTGTAATTAAAAAGATCTCTAAAGAGATCAACACGTGATATCGAAATAAAAGTCTCCATAGTTTTCCATCCTCAGGTGCAAATCGTGGACACAAGCCCAGCTCTTTTCACTGGACTACCAGAATCGAATGTTTTATATAATTTTTACCATTTACTTCACATTCCATCCCAATCATTTATCTGTCGTTCCCTCCTAATATATTTTTCTTATTTTTATATTTCTCTAACTTGATTTTTTCATATTTGTGCATAGTTACAATGCCTTTGGTCAAAAACCTCATAAAGGTACACTGAAATACATGCCCAAAATACACCTGATCGGAATAACGCTTTAAGAACTGATACTCCAAAAGTAAAGTAACGCCATTTAGTTTAATTTTCATGAAAATTCGAATAAAAATTCTTCGCCTAGTTCATTAAATCAATTCACCAGTCACACTGAATGTGTGAAAGATGATCATGCCAAGAGATGGAGCAGAAAAGGATCCTGCGGCACAGCGAAAGGGAAACAAATGATACAGAATGAGATTCACCCCGAAAAATATTCACTTTCCTCTTAAAATCATCCCAATAGCATCAGACATCCTGGATGGGTAAGGAGATAAAATGGAGAGGGAACCAGCAGAAAAAACGAGACACCAAGAGAGGGTTAAAGGGGGAAGGGGAAGAAGCGAGAGAGGCATGGTAACAACTAAGGCACTCTCCGTCGGAAGCATTATGGACCTCTTCCTTCAAGAAAAACTAATTAAAAAGCCATTGCAAAAATGCGGCAGCTCGTTTAAATGATAATCTCCTCTGTAAAAATGAAAACACCCACGGTGACGCGACAGGGCCGGCAGGGGTGGGAGAGGAGGACCGGGGAACTGCGAAGAGTAAGCGATGCGGAAATCAGGATGGCGGGGGAAAGGATGAGCAGGGAGAAGAGTTTGTTTGGTACGAGGGGTGATCTTGGGGTTGAAGGCAGAAGAGGGAGGACACAGGAGGGGCAGCGAAACGTCAAAACATGAACGGATGCCCTGCTCGAAATGCTTCAAATGAATAAGTAAAAATAGTGGGAGAAAAATATTTTTAAAAAAAGCCTGCCCAGTGTACTGCGAAAGGATTTTATATATTCTCCAACGTCATGAGATGGGCTGGAAGGTCCGGATGATGTGAGAGGTGGGACAGAGACTGAGAGGCAGGGGAAGGCAGGAGAGGGTTGGGTAGAGAAGTATGGAGTTTTTGGGTTAGGCGAATTTCGGACTGCTCGTGAGGAGTAATGAAGGCTCTCAGGGTGGCGGAGCTGGATGGTGGCCAAGCTAACGAGGAGACGGATAAACCTTTGCCACCACGACATCTGTCGAGAACTGCCTCCCAATTGGGACGACGGGTAAAAATGAGAGGAGACGAGAGAAGAGGGGCGGGATAATCGGAACCGAGGTCGAGAAAAGCCGTGAACAGCGGGGATGGAAGGGTAACGGCTGGAGGTTAAGGGGTTGATTTCGTGGAGGGGGTGAAGGAAAACTGGAAGAAAAGGCAGGCTGTAAAGGGGTTGGGGAGGTCAAACCGAAATGAGGAAAATGGAGAGGAAGATGGATGGAGGGAGATTAGCGGCCAGGGAGGGGGAAATGATGATGGCAAGGCGAAAGGGAGGGGCAAAATGGGTTTTTAAGAAAGACACCTTTCTTTTTTGTTCCTTTTTTCTCTTAGGCGAACGGGGAAGAGCGAGGAGGAGAGAAACGTACTGAAATAATAAAGAGGATGCTGGGAAATTAGTTGGAGATAATTAAGGCAGCATTGTAACTAACATTACGAAGAGTTGAACGTGTTGAGGAAGAGATAATTGAAATGAGTGTTTTGGGACGAAGATTAAGTGTTTAGAAATATGTGTCTGAAAAATAAATAATATACAGATTTGCTTATTTACACTGGATAGATAAAAATATGACTGAGGAACTCATTAAAATCACCATGAGTTTGAAAGGATAAAAGCGCGAAAGGTGGTTAGCATCCCTTGTCAGCATAAATTCCCTGATTTGGTTCCTTTGAAAATAACTTTATGATGATGGAAATATTTTGACCAACGGCAGCAAAGCTGTTTCTATGAAAAAAGGCTATCTATCATTTGCAATATTTTGAGCAACTTACTGAACATTTGATAGTATTTTCTGACCTAAACCTTGTCTTCTATCGGGACTTACCAAATCCTTTAATGAAAATTATATAGTTTACCCTAAAGATAAAAAGAGTATGCGTGGAGAGAAAATATCTAGTAGTTATTTTGGCATCATGTTTGATATTATGTGAATTGTTTTCGGCCATCTAAAGTGGTGAACCAAAAAAAATGTGAATGAAAAAGTGTCATAAAAACACATTAACAAGTTAAAGAAGTTGAACCTCCCCGAAGCACTTCATGCACGGTCTAAATGTTTAACATTCAGTCCTTTGCGGAAATGCATTCGGATGACCAATTTTAGGCAGCAATAATTGACCATTAGCACAGGTTTTTCTTTGGTGCAGTAGTAGTATTTAGTAATACGAGGTAGGTGACAGACGTAAGGAATTTGAATTTTTTAGTATAGGTGAGTTATTAGTTATAGTTAAAGAGTTTTTCAGGGAACGTGAAAAAAGGTGGAGAGGACTCTGGCGCCGGAATTAGTCCTTCTCAATGAAATACGCCGATAAATCCATTATTTAACGTCCTATCCGACGGACGATGTACTGCACTTGAAGTATTCTCTACGCAGCACTCAAATAGGGACCGGTGTACTAATAAAAAAAACTACTACCGCTGGGATTCAAATCAAAGCCCTTGGGAAGCCAGTGTTCTAGTACCACTCCAATCCCATTCTGTTTTCTTTTGTATGCAAACATTTAGTATGTACAATTTGTGAGTACTCAGAGGTTAATTGGGTTGAGGGAAACGCGGATTCTAGAAAATGGATTATTACCACTCCACTTCTTTCTTCTTCGAACAACTATTCACGGAACCAGACGTGATACAAGCCAGATGGAATAAATTCTATTGAAAAAATTGACGATAGAGATAATAGATTAGCCGGCATTCTTAAATGTAGAAACGGAAGTTGATACAAAGGATATTGTGGACTTAAGAATTGCGAGACAAATACAGTTCGAATTCCAGGAAACGCTGCTGAGAATGACTTCAGGAGCCTAAATTCTTCCTAAGAAATAAATTACTTACAGAAAGAACAAGAGAGAAAAAGTTTTCGGTTTATATTTTATATGTTTAAAGGAGTTTGGGTTGAGGTCTTGAAAATGAGTAAAAGGGTTTTGATCCCAAAAGATTAAATGAGAAGTCTCCAAATACTTTGAAACTATAAGCTTAAATTTTCTCACGATACTGATAGTAAAAGAAGGCAATCGACTTCTTAGGAGAAAATATATTTGTTTTACAAAAGTTAACTTGGATTACGTTACTTACAACATTAGGTTGGAGTTATATGGAATGCTCTATAGATTAAAATTGCTAAATTTTGCTTGGTCATTTGAATTCAAGGAAGAATTTAATGAGATATAGGTATACGAATATAGTAGTTAGCGTTGTTCGACCGAAGTTAGAAGTAAACCGAGGGAATAAGTGGCTCATTAGATAATAATGAATGGCTTAGGTAGCACTTGTAGTAAATTTTCCCTCGTGGAAAATCAAGCTTGGTTTAAGAGTGTAGAGCTAGTTCGTGGATAACTATTTGTATTAGTTAGCACTTTAAGAGTATGGGGATAGAAGACATTTAAAAATTGGACATGGGTGAAGTAGGCTCTGAACGTATGATGAGAGAACGTAATACTTGAATTAATAATTACTTAAAATTGTCGTACTTAATTTTTCACAAGTGTTCTGAGCATAAGAGAAGCTTGAAATGGACTTCTTGCAGTGATAAAGGTAGGAGGAAAGTCTATGGAGCATGTAAGATTTAGTGTTTACTAGGTGCTTGCATACATTCCGCCAGCTGTGGAATTGCGTACAATGCAATAAAACTTGCAAATTCCGATGGAAGATCATATTCTTTAGCATTTGAGGCTTAACTTAGCCCCGTGGTCAATGTGAATGGCACCACTTATGAATTATTTTCAAAAGACAGTTTCAAACAAATGTTTGTTTTGAAATAAGGGCGTTGTGAACGTGATAATGGCTTCATAAAGCCCACAGAGTTTGCAGCACGGTGATGAGCTGGAATTTGATGCATGGACACCGTTAGCTGCTCTGTTGATGCATCCCATAGTACGTTCTATGACACGACTCACTCGGCATTCCTCCTTTATTTGACTCGCTACCTAATTTTTGTAAATATCTTTGAATAATCAACGGATAAAGTTAGGTGGATGAAGGACCCATTAAAATAGATCACACTCTCCAAAAGATGAAAAGGATAAAATCCTTGCTAACTAACTGTGTAGACAAGCAAGAGGTTGAAATTGGCGGAAAACCAAGATTATTTGCAAATATAGTTTATATTGTAGAATATATATATTCGATAACCCTTTCTAGAATTCATAAACAAATTGAAAATTTCTACGATGATATACAGTTCCCTCAATAAATAAGGACGAGCAGCCAGGTGGAGAACGAGATAAATGCATACAGAAAATGAAAAGAAATAAAATGGAAAAGGCAGGCTAAAGGCACTGAGCTCAAAGGAGTATAGACTGTCAAAGGCAAAGAGGAAGAAAGAGATAGATATGATTTAGGTTGGCCGTTTAAACATCAACAAGCACAAAAGAGATCACGATGCATCTCCTATTTCAACGTAAAGGCTTGGCGAATTTTAAAGATCGCGCAATAGCGATTCTTTCCGCATGGCATTTGTTCGTGACACCAAAGCAGACCTTTAGATCCATTGTTCTACAAAATTCAGCATCATAAGCAGATATACGCCGTTGGGGATTAGTTCAACAGTGAAGCGTCTCTCGTTTGCGAGCAGATCGTTGCAGCTAGCTACATTAGGAACACACAAGCCGAGAAATCCCAAGGTCCCACCTCTATCAAGTAGTTTGTGAGGCTTTCGGCATTAGCATACGTTAGGTGTGCGCAAATAAGATTGGCAGTTGTAGTACCTGGGGTAAAATCATAAAAATACCGTTCCACGCAGCGATGGTGATACAAGAACTCTGCCTCAGTAGGTACGTAAGGATCCTTGGAATTAAAAATTTTGCATTTTTAGTATCAAAAGCAAGAGATTTTTAACCGTAATTTTCAATAAAAAATAGGCAATGAGGCATATGAAAATATTCAAATTTTCATATGCCTCACCAGTAGAACATTGTCGTGGCCAATAAATGATTCTACGAAGAAGGATTAGTTTTCAAGTGTCCTCAAATTTACTCCCCAAGTACTATTATCAGCATTGGAAAAAAATCAATGTTGGGAGGATTGGAGGTCAAGAGTACTGGATTTCCAGCCTTAGGCCCTTAAGGTTGTCTTCCCTTCATTTATTGAAATCGCTAATATCATGTTGTGTGGAGACTGTTCCACGCTCGGTACTTCGTTCACCCGATGGCACTGCGAAGCACTGGACCCCTTGGATTCTCAGCTAAGTCAAGTAGGTTTCTGAAAAAGGATCTGATGCTTTCCCGGCGTATGCTGGTAGTGAAGGCTGCTCGGGTACCGACCGGATACCTTTCCTCGACATCCTGATCCACCGCCGGAAAGATGGTAGACTTGGACACAGCGTCTACCGAAAACCGACGCACACCGACCTTTACCTGAATGGACGCAGTCATCATCCTCCCTCCCAAAGAAGATCGGTTTTGTCCACGCTATTCCACCGAGCGAGGGCCATATCCGACTCGGAAAGCCGAGTGCAGGAGATTAATCATCTCAAAAAAACCTTCCGCCGGAATGGCTACAACAAGGAGGAGATATCTTGGGCCCTTAAAAGGGCCTTCAGCGTTCGAGAAGACGCCCGGGAGGATAAAGAACGCCAGGACCCGGTGGCAAGGGCCGGAATACCATACGTGTCTACGGTTTCCGGCAAAATCTCCAGAATTTTGAAAAGACATGGAATCGAATCCTTCTTCCGGCCATGTACCAAGCTGAGGGACCAATTAGTTAGAGCGAAGGATCCCTGTGGCCTCGCGACTCCCGGAATATACCAGATTCCCTGTGAATGCGGAGATATTTACTTGGGGGAAACTGGTAGGACAATTGCCACGAGAATAAAAGAGCATAAAAGGCATTTCAGGCTATGTCAACCTGAAAAATCTGCGGTGGCCGAACATAGCATCCACAAAAACCATGCTATCCATTGGGACGAGGTGAAGATCATCTCTCGAGAAAAGAAATACTGGGAAAGGATTACGAAGGAGGCCATAGAGATCCGGCTTGCGGACAATAGCATGAATAGAGACGGTGGCTACTCCCTTAGCAACACCTGGCGACCTGTCCTACGAAGCATCCGATTGGCTAAACCCAAGGACCAATCAGAGGGAACTTGAGGCCCCGACTCCGCTATATAAGGCGGCCACTTTTCGAGCCACGACATTCAGCCCTGATGATGGAGTACGACTCGTACCCCGAAACGTCGGCAGCCATGGAGGAGATTACCCGGTGGAGCACCCGAGCAGCCTTCACTACAAGTAGGTTTCTCTTCATCTTCCCTCCTCACCCTCCCATATCAAATTCTTAGACCGAATGTCAGGTCTAGGTGCTTATAGGTTCAGAAATAAGTGGAAATCACTGGTGAGGTGTTATCTTCAATGGTTCATGCAAGTTTTTCTGAAATCTTCAACAATTCTGAAAGGTTTTTAGATATTTCAACATAAAGGCACCAACTTGATTTTTCTTTACGCTTTGGTAATGCCCTGTGAACACCCGTAAGGGTTGTGACAGGAAAGAATGCTACCAAATGTGAACTAATAACAATCATCTAAGATCTACGATTCTGCTGCTTCATGAAAAAAGTTAGATATATAGTCACGAGAAACTAGATGCTTTTTCTATCTAATCTTCTTTATATGATCAAATCTATCGTAATACGCAGGGGTTCTTGATATAAATCTAACGTCATCTGTAAGCATATCGGCTTCAAATTTACTAAAAAGTTTTAGCCTAAATTTTAACCTGCGTTCTTATAGTAAGTCCCGGGCCAGTTATCCTATTGAACTCGTAACACTAATGCAATTTTCAGAACGGCCTTCAATAAATATTGCTGATCTACTTAGCATACACTATAATTCTTTTAGCATACCTTCCTCGATTGAAACCAATATACTAGCGGCGTTTCTCTTAATGAGACCTGAAAAACTACCTTACTATACTGTATCTTAGAAACAGTAGCAAAGTCATTTGTCGGAAGTAATTGCCAACGGTACGATCATTTTCGCTGTTAAGATTTGGTGGGTAATAAGTCAGAGGTTGGATATATCCAGGGAAAGAAGTTGGTATGATCTTTTTGAGATTCCTAAGCGGTCCACTATTTGCTATCCTCTCAGACAGACGGAGCACTAATCTTGAGGTGCCCTCCGCAATTGCTCTCTAGTAAGTACCGGTGTTCCATGGAACTTCGCCTCCGGAATTCAAACCTGTGCCCTCCGAATGGAAGTTTAGTGCCCTATCCACCATTATATGGCGTTGAATTCCATCCCATCCATCGGATCTCGTCCATAAGGTAACGCTTTCAAAGAAAAAATTCACGTTAACACTTAAGGCAAGAGTGTACAGAAAACTTTGCGATAACTTCAATTCAGTTTTAGGGACAGTAATATATTACATATAATAGGGACAGTAACATTATATATAATATATAAAACAAGAAGTGGTATTGTAGATTTTGAAACGGATATTTGAATGCAGTGTTTATTTTACTATTTAACATTTTTATGTTTTAACACTAATAACTCACAGATTCCCTATGACATATGAGTTCATTTACAGTTTTTTTCATTTACAGAAATGACTAAATAAACTAAAAAGATACTTCGTATTTACTAACAATTTAGTGTCATTTAAGGCCAACATTTCACATATGTTGCTGGAGATGGTAGCATTGTAACCCTTAATTTCGTGTAAGTAGTGTATGAGCGGAGTAGTATTTATTCAAACGTCCATGGTAGTAACTGATCTCTCTGATTCATAATGCGTGCCTGGTGATGATTCAACTCCTTCACACACCTTTACGGTGTCTTGCAGGGCATTATTTAGATATTCCCCCTGAATGTGTCGTGCACAATTGGCGACGCGTTCTCTCTCATTTGCCGAATGTTGATTATTTGCGTTTAACTTTAAATGAGGCTTTTATACTTCAGAGGAATAACACCTTCCCACTACCTCTGATAGCACAGAATGATACTCAGTTTTTATTTTTGGAGTAAGAATTTTCATTAGAGGAATAATAAGAATTTTAAAAAATGTCATATATGCGGCTTCGAAAAGACATAGAATCTACATGATTTTTTTCATCCTACTCTTTTTTCCACTTAAATTTTGCAGAAATGTAGTGAGCAGTGCTAAGTAGTAAACGTCTTTATACTTTGGGCACAATTTTGAAATATTAAACCGAGGTTATACAAAAACTTGGCAAAAAGTTCGTTAGAGAAATCCACAAAGGGAAGTGCTCTGCCTGATTATATTGGAAGATAATTATTTTTCAAAACTTGAATACCCGAACAATGTTTCCCATCCACGTTTTTAGTGTCCCCATAGCAGCCACAACTGGCATACGGGGGTGACCTGGAGTCACACTATCGTGGCACTTATATACTTTTGGTCAGAAAAGGCATTTAATGGGATCATTTATTTTCTACAGCACTTATAATTTACGCATTTTACCGCCTTCTTTACATTTATCATTTTGCGTATTCCTTAGCATTTTAATGCACCAAGTGCAATAGCATGGAACCTTCGATTATAAATTTATAATCAGTTGGAAACCTTTCGAAATTAACTAGCCTTATATATTACTCATTCCAGGAGAGTAGAATTCATCCGTATATACTCTTATAGTCGATGCCGCTACATTCATCTCACATTTAACGAGAACACGAAAGCAACAACCTTTCCTGCAACAGGATAATACGAGAGATTTCTCAAACATGAAAAGGTTGCTAGCTTGGCTACTTGCAGATAGTTGTAAGATCTTTAAGAAAATTAGGGCGATCAATTATTTTCACATGTAATTATTTATCCCTTTAAAAAATAAAGAAAGACTTACTTCGTTCAATCGCTATGAGGCAGAAAATTTTTTTTTTTCCTTTTCATATCGTCATAAACACAAGATATTAATCGTTATTGCACCATTCAGCAATTTAATGACCTCTTTATTCCTCACCAAAAAGTTAGGTATCAAAATCTATCATACTAATATAGAAATTGCAGCAAGCAAATTTTGAATAACATCCAAGCAAACGTGAACCAATACACTGCACTTAAATATTGATTTGAAATTAGCAAAAGGTTGTGACACAGAGTAAATACTTATGAGAAATATCTTTATGATCAACAAAGTTTTGAAATATTGAATTTTGTAGATATACGTGAGAATGTATGAATTATTAAAATGCCTATTTACATATATTTTATTTTCTTAATTTTATCTCCACTAACTAAAATATTATCTAAAATTATAAAACAGAAATGTGTCTTACTTTACTAGTTACTATACGTAACTTCTTCCTCCGAGTCTCCGGCTAGCATCAGGATTCGTTGCCGTCTTAATTGCCGGAGACTCGAGAGGGGTTGCGCCTAAAGGTAGCCACGTTCGCCACCGTCGGATAGGTGGCTACCCAGCATTAGGGTCATGCAAACGAAGCAGACGGAGGGACCCGAGAAGGACAGCCTTTTGCATTGCATTTGCAAGTTCATCCGCTCGCGCCCTGCACGCTGGGATGCACTTGAGATTTTCGACCTGTGAGCTCTTGACACCACCAAGCACGCCCACGATGAGGACTACCAGTTTCACATAGGACCCGCGTACATTTGCCGGAGTTGGCACCGCAGATCTTGATATTTAATTTTTTTTTCTATCTCCTTCCCTGCCATGTTCGTTTCGGCCGGTGCCGAAAACTCGATCACGAGCTGCTGCGAGGAACAACCTGCTCATTGATAGATGAGTGAACCAGGACGCTTGTCAATACAAGCGTAACCTGTCAATGGGCTGGGTGGACTATAATAAGGCTTTTGATACCACCTCTCATGAGCTGATTATAGCCATGCTGAGGTATATGAAAGTCCACCCAGAGGTTGTGTCCTGCATCGAACACCTGTTATCACTGTGGAAGACGCGCTTCGCCATACCATCTGGCAAGAAGACCGTATACACTAGGTGGCAGTCACAAACTCTTTAAAGGGTGCCTTCGTGGTCTCGTAGATGTCCTTCCAGAAACGTTCCACCTCCGGGAGAGTTAGTGGCGTTTGGACAACAGGTGGAGGGGGTCGGAAAAGAAGGGACGGCTGAATGTAGAAGGTGGAGTACTCTTTCCTGGTGTTGATCCTCTAGACCAAGTTCTTCCTCGCCGTTTAAGTGCCTGAACTCTATCCACCTCGTGCTGCTAATGATAAGCAGTACTCTTTTGTTCAGTGTGTGATGTGCCCTCCGGATCGCACGAGTAATTCGCTTGGCCCTCCTCGTAAATGCCCGACCGGAGGAAAGATAATCGATCACACACTGAAATCTCGACACTTGTAGTTTTGCCAACGTGATTTTGGCATGAAGCTGTTTAAGCCTATTTGCTGCTTTAGTCTCCCAAGTGGCAGACACTCTGGGAGAGGCCTACAGTGTGGCGGCAGCATATACCACGCAGTCTATTTCCCAGAGGCTGGTCGTTTCCGTCAGGATCATATCTACGATGCCATTCAACTGGAAAGCTGTTGGTCCCGCAGAGAAATTTTATGATGAATATTTCTCTGCCTGGTAGTCGTCTCATTGTAGTTTATCGTGCTGTTCAACCCCTTGAGTAGATCAGAATCGGCCTTCGGCTCGTCTCCCTTCACCGAAAGATCGGCGGAAGTACCGGCAGTAGGAGGAGGTACATCTGCCGTTGTAGGAGATAGAGCCTTGGCCGGTGGTGTACTACTCTGACCTTGCGGTTGGGATGTCATTTTCTTGTGCAGGTGATTGGCGTAGTCGCGCAGATTCTGCTGCGGCAGATGGTTATATTCAGGATGGATCTCACACCACAAAGAGTGAATCCTCGCCATGTATCCCCTGCAACTATTAGCCGGCCACTATTAGCCAGCCGAAGCCGTTTCCAGAGCCGCCACGAGGAGGCCGGTGGTCCGTTTTTGACCCCTTTGTCTTACTATTATTAAGAACTTTTTTTATTATGAGTTGTAGGAAGCCTTTGTCTTACTATTATTAAGGACTTTTTATTATGAGTTGTAGGAAGCGTGTGATTTATTTCTTGATTCTTTAGGAATAAGGTAAATTGAACGATCCCACTCATGCCTTAGAGGAAAAAACTCAAGAAATACCACTTTTTTGAAAAAGAAGTTTCAAACTTCATCAACGACGCTGGTTTTCAAGAAACCTAGGGCGTACGGAAATAAATGAAAACAAAGTATTTGCATCGAGGAGGGTGCACGCTTGCGGGAGGAAACTCAACGAGCAACTCATGCGAGACGAGCACATAATACAAACGGCTCAAAGAACCTTTGACATAAGACGGTCGGTGCGAGGAAGGCATCGGAGAGAGGGGGGAAGGTAGGGAAGAGGAAGGGTAAGAACTCCTACTTCTGAAAAAATGGTTCTCGATGAATAATGTAACGGCCGGAGTAAATGTATATATAAGCAAGTTGAAAGGTTTTCTTTGGCTCATAAAAAAGAGGTCATATTTGCATGCGACATGTGGGTCAAAATTTAAGTAACTATGGCTCAGAGGCCGCGACGGGAGAGAACGAGGGTTAGGGGAGGGGAAGGTGGTTTCTCGCGAAGCATAGTAATATGTTCGGCATGAAAAAAGAGAGGAAAGTCGCACATAGCTTTAGATGGCGCGGAAACGAATTCGAGGTGAGGTTTGGAGAAGGGAGGAAGAGAGAGAAAATATATAAGTGCATCGGGATGGGGAGTGATGTAAGGGAACACGAGAGGTGGGATGAGGAAGGAGAGAGGGTGGGGTATGGTGGGGGAGATCAGATCCGTACGTTCCCATGCGAACCATTCAGGACGAATAGATGGATTACCCAGATGGCGTTATATCTGCATCCCCCCCTCCACTTACCGACTATCCTCTCTCACCCCCCCAGCCCGTTTCTCCAACTCATGTCCTCCCACCACCTCCGAACCTTTTAAAACCCGCCGCGGCACCACGACCCCATGTACCTAACCCCCTCTCTCTCCCACCCCCTCCACCTCCTTCACACACGGAAAACTTCCTTCTCACCCACCACCTCCCCCCTCCCTTCCTCAATGCCTTCCTTTCCCTCGTCCGCCATCTTGTCTCCGGGGACGCCATTTTACGAGCGACGGAATAACTCTCTATCCGCAGCGGAGCCGTGCGACCAATCCGCTTTTCCCTTTTCCTCTTCCTTCCACGTCTTGCTCTCTTTCTCTCTCCTTTTCTCCCCCCCCCCCCCTTTGCACTGAAATTTTACCACGTTCCGCCGCCGACGGGGACAAGGCGTGGCTCAAAGAGGACAGCATTCCGAAGATAGGGGACCCGATGAACTTTCTCCTCTCTCTTCAATTCTGGGGAGAGACTAGTGCACGCACCAGCGTTCTCAGCGGAATCGAGGATATTCATCAACAAATTAAATGCAAACGTCTTAGGCCTATGAATAATAATCATAAGGAACCTTTCTTCTGGATATGCGAATTTCTCGAAATTATTTTAGAATTCCTAATCGCTGCTAAATTGGCCTTCAACTTTATCCTGCGTGTGGGGTCTTTCATCATTACCTATAAAGAAAACACATGGGGCTACACAGAAACAACTTTTACTGAAACGGCACCCAGTCATCGTATTGCGTAGGCATATCAATTCAGAAAAATAACATTAGTTACACCAGTGAGAGGATTACTACCGTATCATCAGGCCAGAATGGATTACTACCGTATATTTTCACAAAATACAATGAACCGATGGATAATGTATCGTCTTACTTTATAAATATGCATTTACTGCACAAGATGCCAGTCTCCAACACTATTTCAAAATTGGCACGGATATTTATGCTGGGAATTAAATAAATTCAAAGAACTCGTCAATGACACTCAATGTATCTAGCCAATTTGGTAACACGGTATTCCATTATCAGAGGTAAAGAACAGATATATTTCCCAACTCTCGAAGTAAATACCATCAGATTACTTTGAAAATGGAAGAAAATATTTCTATAAATAATATGTTCACGTTAATAAGGTCATTACACCTAACAAAATAACCAGTTAAGAAAATCCCGATCAGGATTTTTATGATAACAGAACATAGAGATACGGTAATGAAAGGGGCAAAAAGTAAATAGGTAATAATGAAACTAGCTTCCTGATCATGTAGCCAAAATGTTTCAGTTTATCTCAGATAAGGTTGGTTACTTTGGCATTCTTTTTCTAGCAGAAAGGAATTGTAATGAAGTAAAATTCGTAAATTGAAAAAATTTAAATGAGTCTGGTTCAGCATAACCATATTCATTTATATTGGTAAAATTCTTTGTTTTATTAAATGTATGTTAAATAAATCTGTTGCCACCTGGTAAGAAAATCTACCAAATTTTCGCATGACGCATTCAACAAATAGTTTTAGCGATGAATTGATAAATTCTACGTGATATTTCAAAATTTATCTCTCAAATTTTATGAAATATATTTCTAAATTATTCTGCAACACTTAACATATAGATGCAAAAGAGGAACAAGTATGCGTATTCGGGCATCATTGTTTCTACCTTCTAAGTAAAGTAAGTCTTCGATATTTCTACGTAAATTCTTGAGGAGGCAGATAAGGAGTCCATACCTCAAAGAGTACTGGAAATAATAAAAGAAATACACAGCTAGATGTTTCAAAAAGAGAAGAAATGACCGAGAGGAATCTTTTTAATAATAATAACTTATTTGCTACTAAAATAAATCAATGCAAAATACAATTTTCAAAGCCTATACTCGTAAAATAACATTACGAATTTATACTTCAAGGTAATATCAGTCATTATTAAGTAGTTATCAGCAGCTTCCATTATGTGCTTGCCTACTATTGTATAGTTTAAGTAAAAGATTTTAAGGAAATAAATTAGTACTGAAAAAATAAAAAACTCTTTGATCGGAAAAAAGGGACAAGCTCAAATATTTCGTTGGATCATTAATAATAGACCCAATAGTGAATGAATGGGGAATGTGAGAGAGCATATACTGGGCACAACAGAAAAAATCGTGGAAAAATTGGGAAGCTCGGAATATAGAAATGCAGGAAAGATATCGATTAATTTGCCTATAATCAGCTATTTGGTTTATAGAAAATGCAGTCTTAAAAATTTCACAAAGGACTTGCCAACCACTGAATTGATTCGCAAAAGAAGCAACGGGGAAGGCGACTGATATGAATGTGTGGATGTATTCCCTTAGCATCAAGGTTCATTTAAATTGAAGAAGTGAATATTATACTCTCCGTTTTTCTTTCATCAAAAATACCAGATTGATCTCAGGTATGCAGAGAAAGCGAGCACATCACTAATATAAAATCAACTTGTTTTCAACATATGTAAAATTCAACGCATAACGGTTGTTGATAGGAAACAAGTATATTTTAAAAATTCAAATTATATACGCTCCGGTTACGTCATCACACGTCATTACCCACATTATGATAAGTTGCACAATGCGAATTAGGGTAAAGAGATATTTATATGAAAATGACTGCCCATTAAAAAAAAATAAAACTGCCCCCATAACACATGCAACGAATAGAGATCGGATGCTTCTCTTGGGAAATGCATGCCTTTGAAATATAAGTGTTTCTGAATTTTGAAAGCAAGGTGAAATATGAATTAATTTGTGTAATGTTCTTACTATAAAAGTGGCACCTATATTTAAAAAATAAAGAAAGGCATGTATACATAAAGCAGTAAAAGATATCGACGCGTACAGGTAAGAAAGTATCAGATGGAAAATAAAATTGGCGTCTTGGAAATTAAAATTAAATTCACTTTCATAGGAGTCAGTCATTGGTGTGAGTTTGCACGTTCGCCACCCGGTTATATTTGACATTAGAGAGACACGCATAAATGTGATTTAACTGTCAAACATTGCCTCGTGTAAGCCAAGGTATGCTTATTTGCTCAGCCGGAGATAATAAAATGTATAAAGATGCTTATTTGTCAAATATATTTGAACAGAAGGTAATAAATTTATTTAATTTCAATTATTTCAGAGTTATGTAATTAGAACTGAAATATGTCTCGCGTATTTGCCGGAACCCATCCTTTTTGACCCCATTAGCGGCATACCTTCAATTTGGATTCAATGGAATTTTATGGAATATTTGTAGTACAGGGGTAATGAAATCATTTACGCCCCGACGCATTGAAATACAGATTATCCCTCTCAATTATAGTTCTGATGATTAAGAACCCATATCTCACATTTAAATGGAGTGTCCCTAAAATTAATAAAATTCATAAAATTTTAAGAATGAGATGAGCAAATTAGCTCAGTATTAAATCTGGAAAAAATGACATTGGGTGTTGGCACCCGCTAATTGATATTGAAAAAGTGATACACCTGTAATGATTAATGGCAATTAAAATAAAAAGATTATAGTGCTGGAAAAGTGTGAAAAAAATATGTTTTAAAAAACCTCATAGACATGTGCACGGATATTTTATGCTCAAATACATACTCACGTTGACTCAAACATCAATAAAAGGTGGCGAAACAACTACGTTCCTATGAATCTAAATGAAATACTCAATAATATTTCGCCTAGGATTTTTTTCCATCCTAATGGGGATAGAATTAAACCCATCCTTCTTCCAAGAACTTAGTTTAAAAATAATGGAAGGAAATTAATTTTTCCTGCACTGCGACAGCCTAAAACTCTTGTTGTAGACCCTGGGAAGTGTCCCAGCCGAAAGCGGAGCGAGGAGTCAGCGGTGGGGGCCTGGCAGGAGCGAGGAGCCACTTTCGTCGTGCACAAAAGCCGCAAAAGGAGAAGATTGCCAGAAGCAAGTTCCCAACTTCTATCTTATATCCGCAGTCTCTTCCCTTCCGCCCCGAGTCGCATAACTTTAAAGCACATCCCGAGTTTGCAATCCGGGCCATCGTTTAAGCCGCTTCAGTTTTACCCGCTCCTCGACGTCAACGTATTTCGCCAGTGATATATGCGACGCGTATGATGTGCATACCATATCGCTCGATATTAATTTTGGTCAGCGGGCCGGCGGGCGTGCGGAGCGGTGGACGGTAGGGAAAGAGCGATGGAGAGAAAGAGAGATGGAGAGAAAGAGAGATGGAGAGAATGAGAGGGAGTGAGAGAGGAGTGGGAGAATACTTGGTTCGCGCCGTGCGGGAGACGGGACAATGTACGTGGGGCGATGTCGTTAATATACATAAATCTGCACGTCCCAAGCCGAACCCTCTTCCCCTGAATAACTGACGTAAACATTCGCGGCCATTTAAGGATGGATTGGCTGGATGGAAATTCGCACATTGGACGTGCCATGCGCGGCACGTCTTCATACGCTTCACCGCTGCGATGGAAGCCTTTTCTAAATGCATTTATTCGGTTATCTCACGTGCTACGGTATCGGCGGCGAAGTACCCGTGTGGGTTAATAACTCCATTTTTGTACCTGCCCAGCCAATGTAATTATGAAGCTTTGGCGAATTTAGCCCCAATTGATGGAGGGAATACTATTCGCCGTGCACTGCAATCGTTCAATATAAGCATAACTAATATTATTACCTCATTGATTACGGGATCCTCGAGCTGAAAATCTACGTCATTGGTTGAGCAATCTTGTAGATGATAGTCCTGCCCAGGGGAATATTCATCCGCCTAGAATGCATACGTCAGTGCTAGTCCGTTCAACGTTAAAGCTTGACGTTTATTTAAATCCCCAGATTTGCTGGAAATAAAATATTTGAATAAAGACTAATTCAATGATGGCACTGTAGTATTCACACATCTATGGGCTAAAAATAAAATTAAACACCTACATGCATAGTCACTGTTTCTTACAGCACCGGTTAATTATTTAAAAAAGGAGTTATAATTAATATGAAGAAGATTTTAGCATAGTATATTGGATAAAAGCTAAGAAAAAGTGTGTCGCCAGACACACTATATAGCTGCTCCATTGGAAATAGGTTGAGTCGTATCCGAAGCCCGATTAAATGATAATAGCTCATGCTATTAAAGTTTCAAAATGTTTAGCGTTCCGCCGTGACTTGAAAGAGATACGAGTGATGTAACGTAACATATTCTACAAGTGATGGTAATTTTACAATCACTCCGATTCAAACGCAAAAATGAAGTGGAGAAATATTATTAAATTTTTTAGAACAATCGAAAAAAACGGAAGGAAACTATTAATTTTTTTCTAATGAAAATAGCACAAGTGATATTTCCCAAAAGAACCGCAGGAAAAACCAAAATAGTTTTTTCGCCTTCCAAAATTTCTCCTCATGGATGAAGTGAACTGTTGAACTACCAAAGCAAGTCCGTTAATTAACCGAAACAGTACATCACTGATATTTCCAGTACTTCTTGTCCAAGAAAACATTCATTATTACGTTTCCACTTCTTATTTTTCCCTACACTATTCATTAAATTAAAAATGCTCTTTGATTATTTTAGTAGTAATTGCATACCTAAAATAATATTTGCAAATTTGAACCCTGATCACTTTTCTGAATGCCTCAACAATGCTGGTCACTTCATGCCATAGCAAATACCAGGTGTCTTTTGAATGGTCGAGACGTTATCTTGAATCTAACAACCGTTTGTTAGGCCGTAGGCTATCCGGATTTCCTTGTTTTGTGCTAACGTAATTTAAAACCTGATTACAAGTATTACTCGGGAAAACAAGAGTTTGAATAAATATTTTTTAAAATTAGGCGATGTAAGCGACCAGCCTCCATAATAAATGTGTCCCAATAATAATTTAAAAGGCAAGTTAATTTTTTCTTGTCCCAAGTTTTCCCCTGACGCTTGATAAGAGGCTAGAGAAATTTTCATTCAGATTATTCGCCTGAAAATAATAAATTTTATACCAAATATGATTTTCCATTAACCTAGTTATTCTCAGGGTTTCTTGGATCAAGATTATCCAATAGAAAGCTAATTGAATGGTTCACAATATTAACTGCGCGAACACCATCCATTCGTCCACCTGAGATCTGTTCAATAGGGAGGAAAAACGAAACTGCTTTTCGAACGATATTCACTGGAACGGGAATCGTCCATTGAATAGTGATGGAATACCAGGCATATATTCCCCGTGTTCAATCGATTCAGTGAAAATATAGGCTCCGCAAGGGATTACGATATCTAAGCCAGAACGACTCTTCAACGAAATGAAAATTGCGAGGTCGAGAAAATGCCTTCTATGAGATGCGCATAGGAATGATTCTACCTGCCCATTCCTGTGGGCCTTATCTATCTCTTTCTTCCTTTTCAAGTGCACTTTTTTCACGTTTTCCATTAATTCGAGCGACTCCGGCGAACATTAATTCCGCAGAGAAAGGATGGATAGGGGTTTTGGGAGTCCGAGAGGAGCCAGATCAGGGGCTGAGAAGTCTTTAAATGAAAAGGCGGGTCCCCCCAACGATGCCGAGGGGCAAGCAGGAATCCTCAAAGAAGGAAGTCGTCCCAGCCTTACTCTAGAAGGATGGGCTAGGTCCTTTAGAGAGTAATACCGACGTCCTGCCCTGAGAAATGGAACTCTAGCCCGTCCAAGTGCGGAGATGATGAAAGGGGGTCAGGAAGTAGCGAAGCGTCGGCTGCAGCAACGTGCTCTGTGTTGAGGGAGAACGGCGCACAACCCGGAGGGTTGGCGGCTGTGAGAAATAAAATTTCCACAAGAGAGAATAACCTATGCAAAATATTTTATAAGTTACCCCACAGTGGCCGCGGTAGCTAATCATCTGAAAATTACCGCAAACTTTTATTGTCGTGAGTAACATCCTTCTTAAATTCTGAGGAACATGGTCATCGTTTAAAACAGCGAGTAAGATGATTAAAAGCCATATTTAATCAAGCTCGACCCATAGACACCTCTGGTAGAGAAGAGCAAAATTTATTTAGACTTCAAGATCTATTTATGTGATCATTTCCGACGTAAATTATTCCGTAAATATGCGTAAAACCTTTCTCCCTTTCGTTTTTTTCTAAGTTCGCAAGATATGCGACCTTAATTAAATCAATCCAGCAATTTTTTTCTAACTCACCTACTTTTTTTCTTCATCTTTGTGATTAATCAGAATTGAAGAACAAAGTGTATCAAAATTGAATTTATGGATTGATTACATAGACCTAAAATTGAACTCTTTACTAATGACTTCTAAAAGTAATTCATCCAACTTTATATTGATACAGTTTGCAATCAAAGGCATGAAACTCCTCATGATCCTTTTATAATATATCTAAGGCATCCTTACTATTTACCAAGTAAACCATTCCTTCCCATTTTTCCGCAGTCGGAGGCATTTCCTTTTTTATGTTTTCGATTCATTTCCCACTGTCTCACCCCATTAGCATCATTCAATATACTATCACGTGACCCAAGATAACCCTAGCTTTACTTCATGGCAAAAACACACATTACCGTAATCTCCGTGCTTCTTTTAGTCACGTTTATTCGAGGGGGAGATTTTCAGTTTTGTATTGAAGGTGTTTTTAATGCCAAAATGTGTTCAATTAATTTACTGAGGATCTAACGCCAATATTTATTGCTTACAAAACTTCCTGATCCTGAGAAATAACATGAAAAAAAAAGTTTGATTTTAGGGATTATTATTATTATTATATGCATAAGACCCGAGGGATTATATTAAGATTATTTAGGTTTTCAATATGAAGCATAACATTAGTTTCATCCTCAATATAACAGCACTAATTGAATACATAATAAAATACTATATTAAGTTCTGTGTATGTTGAATCATTAATATATTCGTTTGTATCAGAAACTAACTGCATTAATTCTCAGCGCAAAAACACTTTTTTATGCTCACTCCAGCGTTTAAAATATTGTTTCCTAAATTTGGCAGATTCTTTGCTCCTAAATGAATGTAAAATGATTTTCATTTCCGTAGAAAATATAACATTATAGATTGATGTAATAGGGCAGGCAGCCATCAGTGGTACATTTTCTCCTTAAATAAATATGCGCTCTAAAACTGGGCCAATTTTCATAGCAGTTAGACTATTGAAGACATTTATGACGCTAAAGAAACCGACTAAGGTCTCACCAATACCCAATTGAGCTGTCTTCAACATATATGCTTGACTAAGAAGGTGACAGAAAATGTCACACATAAAAACCTTACTTATTTGAAATAGTTACATTCGAAAAAGATGGCTTAATTTTTTTATCGATATCAATTACTAGGTAAATAAAACAGCTAGGGAAGTTCTAAGCTTTGCACACGATCTAATGCAAGATCTTTGATCCATTATCCACATTCGTTCTTTTCGAAAGGTGTGAAACACCATCATGCTTAACGAAATAAAGAAATAGGGAGACGGGAAAGATCCATTTAAATAGTTTTTCACATTAGAAGTACTTGAATTGTTTTAACCATTCGGTGCTGTGTAGATATAACTGATATATGTTGGGGTTTTTCATATATCTAAACCCTTGAATCATTATCAAAGTATTCGCAGAACGATAAGGGCAAAGGTTTTAGATGCATAAAATGAGCAAATGTTTGGTCTGCTTACCTTCGTACTTATGAATCAAAATCGCACGTACCTTCTTTACGTGCGATTTTGATTCATAAGATAATTTACAACAAAAGTTTCAAAATGACATTAGTGCTTTAGAAAGAGAATCTTATTGTCACTGATCCTATGGACCATTTAAGTTTGCTCACTGTAAAGATGTAATCAGAAAAAAATTCGCGCTCCCCGGAAAGGCACATCACATTGATATAAAATGCTGTGATGCCAAAGGATTCACACAGATTCTGTAGAAGCTCACAGCAATAAACACTTATTTTCTTACAATAAATGTTTGGAATATCTTTTTAACCCTTGTATTCCACACGAGGCAAGACGTAGCACATTTAACGCGATTCAAATTGGACATGTCACGAATACCTGATAAAGCGGGACACTAAGAAAGACAAAGTTAAACGAGAGGATAAAATAGAAAATGATAATTTTTTCTAGTATTGAGAAGTGAAAGAGATCAGAGCAGGTCTCTTAAGTCCCATCAAGTCCCCACGTCCCAAAAAATCACCTGCCTATAGGTAAAAATAAAACATACTGTTGAGGTTGAGTAATCCACAGTACCAGAAATTCCCACCCAAGTGCACACAACCTCTCCCTCCCGACTCTCACATCTTCCTGAGGGTAGAAACATATGGAATAAATCAAAAGAGGAATGGATGGTGGGGGTGTGGGGTAGGGGGGGGAAACCGGTCGTGCAAGAGAAGTGCAGTTCCCTTGGGAGAACGGATGCATGTGTGATAGTGTGAGGAAGAGGGACATGGAGGAGGCATTGTAGGTTAAAAGGAACCATTGCCTGGAATTCGCATTTGGATCACGACAAATGCAGACGTTGGCAATGGCCCCGGAATTGCATTGACTCGAGCGAGCACACCCTACCTGCGTCTTCCCGTGACATTCCTAAAATAATATGCACGGTGGCGGCGGCAGCGAAGGGGAACGTATTGCAGATTGGGGAGGAGGGTTTCGAGGCCGGGAGTGAGGAGGGGTGGGATACGGATGAGGGAGTGTGAGGGCGAGTGAGGAGGGAAGAAGGACTTGGTCTACTTAGCGTACATCACAGAGCCTGAATACGGAATGAGATTCCGACGGCGGAGTGCAGTTTGAGGCGTAGAATGCTCCAAAGGGTCCTCGGCATAAGGGAAGACACTGAGGTAGGAGAGGTGGGAATAATAAGGAAATTAAGCACGGAAACGGCTTTGTTAGATTAGAATTTCAATTCAATACGATTTCCCACCACTTAGGTCATTAATTTCCGTGATCCAGTCCGGAGTATCCTCAAAAACATAAGCAGAAATGTAAAAAAAACTGAAGAAAATTCCAGAGAGTGCGAATGATTTATGAAGAGTTTTACATTTCGCTTAAGGCATGATGTTTGCAGTAATACTGAGGAGGGGCATATAGGCCTTACATAAAGGCACTACGTTAGAACAATTAATGTTTGTTTCTCATGTTCTAAATGCAACCCAAATTTTAGTTATGTTATTTAACGGAAAATGTATAAAACTAATTGATCCAAGTTTTTATAAAAAATTTGCTGCTAGCTTAGCTAACTAAAACAGTGGGGAGTAGTACATCGTTTGTCTCTATCCTAAATAACTATAGTATACTTGATGCTAATTAATATGGTGAAAATAAAACATATCGCAGAAAAAATCATTAGCAACTGACTTAAACTTATAATTTCATATCTTTTCGACAAATTCAAGCGTGAATTTCAAATTATAATGATACTTTGAGGTGAAAGGCAGTTCTGCATCAAAGAATGGAAATATTTTGCTCGAAAGCTAGTGATATGTCAAAAAAATCTTTTTGCCAATTAATGCAATTTTCTTCATCAAACATTAGTAAAAGAGAATATAAAACAGAAAAATCACTAATTAGCATTCAATATGCAGCTAATTTGATCGAAATTACATAAAAAAGTAGTCTGGTACAAATTATAAGTTGTTAAACGAATCGAGAAAATCACAATTTAAAAAAGTCAAGGTGAACTTTCAGAATGAAGACGCTAATTCTTAAGTTTTCCAGTGTTGAAAATTTATTTACAAGGAAAAAAAATGTATTTAACGATTCAAAAAGTTCTACAACGCTTTGCGTAGCGATTTTGAACTGCAAATACGTAATTTGTGATCGACGGAGATAATTTTGCTTTCAAACAACATCTGTTATGCGTATTCCGATTCGTGGTATTCACATATTTTCAACACAAATCAACCATCCAGAATTCTAATCAGATTAATATTTCCATGCGCGAAAGGCTCCCAAGAACTTAATAGTTTTTGTTGAAATTTCAGTCATGGCGGAAATCAATGTCCTCTTTGGCCAAATTAATTACCTCTGTTAAATCTTTCATTAAACCAGGACGCATCATATGGAAATTAATATTCTGCTGATATCGTCATAATCTTATTCGATAGAATGCAACCAAAGATAGAGGATGTACTTCCCACAGAATAGGACTCTGATTAATTCTCAACTTGTTTGAGTTGTCACTGTTGAAAGCTAGATAGAATGATAATCTTCACATGAAAACAATGATAAGTTCCGTGAGTGCCTTTCGGTACTCTTATTGGTGACATCTGAACTATAATATTTTAAAATATCTTTTATTGCGAAATTTCAAGGGCCGCGATAAACCTTCCAACTGGTGAACACCTCATTGGATCTGATCCCGTTCATGGAAGATGTCTCCTAAAGAACTGAATTCAATCCGATCATCTTAGCCATAAGGCACCAAAAAATCCGATGAGGCAACAGCGATACATAGTTTACGTAGGTTACCTCCTTGAAGGATAGTGGGACGGAGGAAAAGAAAGCATCTTGGCTTCTCCTCGCATAACTTAAGCAAGAGTCCCATGTGTGCGAATAGCTTCTCCTTGATGTCGCATTAAAGCGAGACATATTTACGCGAGAGCGAGATCGCCTGGTCTCGTGGCACGGCAGAGGGAGGCACTTTAGCGAATGCGGAGATGGCCAGGTGACGGCGTGCCATCGCTTCGTCCCTCCTGCTAGGATGAGGGGTATTTGCCCCATCTCCTGGGATTAGGGAAGTGTGTGACAGAGGAGACAGCGTCCGCCAGGGAGATGCGGGGGTCGAGCGTGGTGGTGCGGTGACGAGAACGAAGGGCAGTGTTGACTCTGATGAAATGCACATCCGCACAGAAAGTAGAAGATGCTTCAGGGCCGGTGAGGATGCTCGAAACATAAAGACAAATTGTAGGGAGAAAGTGAACTCAACAGAAAAGGATATGAAACCGTTCGTGAGGACAAGATGAGAGAGCCAGCTAGGAGATGGTATTAGGAGAGATGATTGCGACATAGAAAATTAAAGTTTGTGGCAAAATATAATTATAAACATTTCTCCCACAAAATTTAAAACTGTAATATAAAAGGGGCCTCAAAAAGTTCCGGGGGCACTTAAGTACTATTTCGAGTATTTTTCAAGATGAATATTTAATTGTATATTTCATTTACGGAAATTTTGAAAACTAGGTATAAGCTTTACGACTTGCATACGCTCCTCGTTCAAGCAAAAATATTAAAATATGACAAATACAGTGCTATTGCTGCATTGAATACACTTTTGATGTTAAATGTATTATCGCATAGGGACGAAAAGAGTAAAGATATTCGCGTTAGAACGGAAAAGCACAATTGAGCCTGAAAAAATCTTATTCGTCATAAGAAAGCCCTTATAAGTCACTTCTCGTCAAAGTAACTGAATAAAACCCTTCCTTTTGACGGAAGGCGAGGGTTTATATGGGAGAGTTGAGGTTACATTGCTATTGCTGGAGGAGTAGATAGCAAAAACGCTCATGCTTCTTTGTACCTTTTCTGTGCCATACATAGCATGGCATAATCATGGATTACAGGAATATGGGAGCTGATTCAAGAGTTCCTTTTATCTGAAAACAATGCGTCATTGTTAAAAATTTATATCATTCCATACTACCGACGCAATCCATCAAATTTCGTCCCCATTTCCCAACCCCGTTTCCGCTGGTGCTTGAACTCTCCCTCTCTCTGTCACACACCGTTGGGCAACTTGCTGGGTATGCATGCACATGTGACGGTAGGTGGATTCGGACAGGTGGAGATGCACGCGGGAATGGGAGTTGTTTTCGACGGGGTGAGCGGAGGATATGTGAGCGGCGGAGCGAAGTGGTGCAGTCGTGGTGCCGCGGAGGAGCGGTGAGGCGGGATGTGCCTCGCGAAGGGTGGGTCGGTTGTTATATGCAGAGGGTGAGGCGCTGCAAGGGGGAGGTTGGGTGCTCTCTGGGACCGCCGACGACGACGCCACGTGAGCGAGCGACAAACTGCACGCGAGTGACGGCTAAGTGGGGGAGTCGTGCACGGAGATGACAGTTTTACGAGCGTCCCAGGGAGGAGGCGAGGTGATGGGTTAGGGTAAGGGGTTTCGCGGGAATGGGCGTATCAGGTGCAAGCACTTGATCTCCGTGTTAGGAGATGGGACGGCTGGAGTGAGAGGTTTGTGGGAGGGAGAGAGCGAATGTGGCGCTAGCGGTGGTAGGAGGAGATATCACGCCAGCGATTTAATTTCCGACACTCACGAGTTCGACGAGGTTGCAACGTGAAATGCTTGCATTTATAGAGATCAGGGAAAACTCGGCAAATTGCACAACCTGCTGAAAGTAAGATGATGAAATTAATCACATGATGCGAATGGGCATACACATATGAGCTATCAAAAAGAAGGCTCTCCAGGCAACAATGACGCACAATGATTTCGCCATTAAGTACTGATGCCAAGATTGATTTTATAGCCTTGCTGCATCATTGAAATAAAATCTACGACGCGATCACTTTACCTCTTGATATATGCTCCCACATTTAAGACCTTGAAAACTAAGAACTGCATGCGAATTGATTTCTATTAAAGAGGGCAATTTTTTCAAGTGCGCAATACACAAAGTGGCTAATGGGCAACCGAATTATCTCTCGCTACATGCTCGTGGTGCAAACGTCAAAAAATATTCAACTACGCCTAACTCTGAGGCGTGGGGCCACTTAATGGCAACTCCGTCATAAACATTTAGCTACGAAAAGTCAGCACCTTAAAATCCATTTCAATTCACACTGTCCGTTCATCATTACGGAACAAATATTTACATTGTTCAAATACTTTCTGCGCATAAGAAATGTAACTAGCAGACCTGCGGCCTGCTTTGCAGGCAGTCCCTGTCTGATGTGCTCTTGAGGTGAACTTTGTGTTCTAGTGTCAAATGAGCTTTTAGAAAGTGTTTGGAAACTACTGATGACACATTACCAATAGGTGGCAATAGTACTTGTGCTTCAGGCAGGCAGTTACTGCTTCACTACTCAAAGTATTCTTTGCATTTTTTTTACACTTTTGTGCACCAACTTTTCATAAGCATTTAGTATGCAGAGAGAAGGAAATGGCTACTTTATAAATAGGGAAATGTGTCCCACTCTAATTATCCTATATGTTCTTGTACTTTTTTTACACCATATTTTCATCATATGTTGCCTCCCACTCTCAAAAACCAAGGTTTTTGCATTTTTCCCCACACTACAAACTGCTAATAATCCAAAAATACTACCAAATCAAACAGACAGAGAGTCCACACTCAACGCACCAAACCTCACCCTTTTAGCTCAAAACTTGGAAGAGAACAAAACAAAACGGATACAGAATAACTGACTGACTGACTGACACGCTACAAAATTACACCCAAATTACACCCAAACCGATGCAAAGGTGACTGTGATATTTGTCTGGGATCGTCTGGGTGGTTAAAAAATAGGATTGGTCCTTTTAGCCTTTTCAAATATTTTAGGTGGGTATGTAAGTGAATGTCTTTTTTAAAATTGATGAAAAATGGAATGTTCTAGGTTTTAATACAGTCGATCGAATGGTTTTGACGTAATGTTTAATAAATATTATACCTACCCAAACCAATGTAAAGGTTGGCGTAATATATTTCGTAAATCGTCTCAGTAGTTTTATTTTAGAATTGGTTTTTTTGACCTTTTGGAAATATTTTAGGTGAAACATCTGCTTGTCAACAGAGTAAATTATAGGTTGAAACGCAAACACTACAAAATATTTGGGGATCTGAACAAGGTATTGGGCGACAATTTCAAACGTATCGATTGCGCTCTAAAATTTCTTTATGAAGTGAATATACCTACTACCCAAAATTTAAGACGCATTGCAATCTGCACAACTGCTCTAAATGCCACTTTTTCCATACGACCAATACAGCGTTGAGCCTATTGTGTCCACTCATAGTTTACACTATTTATAATTAATCTACATGCTTACCAATTATTGTGTTTTTAACACTTGTTTTTAATACGGTTCATTAAATGTGCGAAATGACTATCTTTTAGGTGGAGATATAAATGAATGTTTTATTTTAAATTGATGAAAAACGGAATTGTTTGGGTGTAGGACAGCCATTGATAATTTTAAAATGGTGGGTGTATTTTCGAACTTTAGCAACGAACATTAATACATAATAAACGTTTTATAACGTTCTTTCAACTATTATAAAAGTAGGTACTTCAAAACGCCTAGCTTTGACATTCACATTTCATACACAAATTCGGGGCCGGTAGGCAAAAATTGTTCTATTTCAATATCTGCACATGGAAAACGTCAATTAATATTTCCATAGTTACAAAATTGATTGATGAAACTAATTTCACTTTCTTCAAATTCTTCAATCCTATTTTTGTCCCTTTACCAAAAGCGTAATGCGTGTAGAGGCGCCACCATTGTTCAGCCGAGGGGTAGGCTCAGCAAGCCTCGGGACCCCAGCTTAAGTAATACACTTTGTTTTTGTTTGGATTAAACAGCTCGTGTGAGTTCCGCGTTCCCGTTTTCAATAGTTTTTTTCCCGTTGCTATTAAAGACTTGGATAAATAAGATTCTCAATCCAATGGAAGGAAACGGGGAAAAAGTTCCTGAAAGTGCCGAAGGTATTAGAAAGTGATAATATACCAGTAGAATTATCTTATTCTCTCAATAATCATATATGCCAATCATGTTGAGTGTTTACAATGTCATTTGTAAACTTCGGCACCAGATGGCGAAGCGTCGATTTAAGTGCTTCGTGCACAAAGGAAGGTGACTCAACGTTCAGGCTGAGCCAAATACGCTGAGCGCAGGCGGACGTGTTGAAGAGGCAATAGGGAAAACACCATTTTCCTCTTGCATTTGTTATGCACCACACACTGCTAAAAATTCTACTCTGCTACCAAATCATAGAGACAGAGAATCCACACTCAAAGCACCAAACCTCAAAAATTAAGAGAGAACGAAACAAAACGGATATAGAATGACGGACTGACTGACTGATACGCTACAATTAATATATATAGATAATCTATCATCGATGATACATTGGAGAAAATATTCTCTTGACGGTTGACAAAACTCAAAATTAAATATGATATTTTACGAAATATCACCTTGAGCGCACAATATGGTGAACAAATTACACGAAAAAATGACTGTTCCTTAGAATATACAGAGTGTATGGGAGCTTAAACAAAGTAAATTAGAGAGAAAATATTTAATAGATTATTCCTCATTATTAAAGTTAATATTAAGTCCGAGTCTATTGCAAGAAAGAAATTGCGATTCTGAAAAAAAATCAATATCCAGGGGAGAAATGATTCTGTAATTTTACCAAAAATCTATTGCTATGAACGTCATTGAATATAAAGTATACTGCCACCCTGATCTCTCGAAATGAAACGATGCATTTACAACAATATCCCGCCTCCATTGCGTAATACATTGGATGAGAAAACGAAGCGGTCTCCGATGGAATGAAAAGAGGAAGACTTAAGGGAAAAGGCAAGGGTTTGCAGGGAAAAGGGGACAGAAAAGGAGAGAGTGAGAGAGAATTGGAGATGGAAAGAAAGGAGGAGGGGTATGTAGGAGGACCATAAAAAAATAATGACTCAGAAATCATATCATGTATTTCCGGCAAAACCCTTTACAATCCTCCTTCCATCTATCTGCTTCTTCTTTCTCAGCGCGTAACCCGGCAGCATCGGGGTGACTCGGCTTCCCCAAATGTTCGGGTTTTCTCCCTCTCCCGAAAGTTCTGCTCATCCCCTCTCTCTCTCTTCCTCGGATCACTTCACCCACAACCACTATCCTCTCCGCTTTCACCTCCCCTTCCAATCTAATATTTCCCTCCACGAAAACCCCCTACCCCAAATCCCATCTTCTTCTCTACCTCACACCATTCCCTCACTCCAACCCAAACCCCTTCCCTCACATCCTGCTTATTTCCTCTCCCGTCAAACCTCCATCACGCAGAAGGCCTTCCAGAGGTCCCGCTACCACTCACTCAAAAAGTCCCACCCCTCCAAACCTCCACTCCCTTCCCCACCCATATTTTACCATTTCATGATGCCTTCTCCCAAACTCCTCCTCGTTCCTTCCAGCCAACTATCTCGATATTCTCCCTCATCACGATCCCTTCCCTTCGCCCTATTTATGCCCTTCTCAAGGATATTTTTCCCCTTCCAGCCCTATGCATAAATTCCCACATTCGACCTCACCGATGCAGCGACTCCAAACAGCTAATACGGAGCTTACACGATGAAATAAAACCGTCCCACTATCTACTCAGTATCCTTTGCCTGCCTACTCCCCACCCAAAGTAAATCGGGAAGTTTAAAAAATGCATCTAATTACACCTGTAAATTCGTTGACCATGTCCTCTTTGTCAAGAGTAAATGAATGTCCCGCGAATAATTAGTCTCCCTGTTCATGAAATCCCTGTAAAAAAGAAAACCACTGAGATGAATTAAAAGTACCGTTTATTCCGTCTAATAGAGCGCACGTGCATATGAGAAGCCCTCCGCTTTTGGCTACGCATTTGAGAAAAGAACTTTCCTTCTCTTACCACTTAAATGGAACACAATAGATGTAGGGAAAATTTTCCCATTTTTGGGAAAAAGCTGCGTATTATTAGCTGGAAATCAGTAAATGCGACTTTACTAAGAAAAAAAGGAAATGGTATAGCTTTTTTAGGCCAGAATTCTATTTACCATAACAATCTGTTCCTCCGAAGTCATTTCAGTAATTTATGACACATTCGTCTTCCTAATATCTATATGTATGCGCCAGAAAATATGTTCTTATAGTATGAGAACACTAAATATATTTCAAAATTGTTTTGATATATATAACAGGTACCTATTTCGATGTTTACTAATTCCCACGTTTGATCTACTTCCCATAGTAGTACTGCATTCATTTCTGGAAACTTGGATTTTTGAACTTCGAACAAAGTAATGTACAAATGGATTAATTTTAATATAATATTAGTACAAGACAACGATTTTAAGATAATAACGTCTATTATAGAAGATTTTAAGCCAATCAACAGAAATATTTAACTAACAACGCAGCGTGTTTTCATTGAAATTAAGTCTACTCTTTTGTAAAAATCGTGAATACCTCGCTGTAAAGTTACATAATAACATGTGTTATCGTATTTGGTTTTACGTCCATCAATAGCTATGGTATTATCGTACCGTATAACCGTCAGATTTTAATCCTATGACAAACACAACATCAATGCATTGGGTTGGATTCGAATCCGCTACCTTTTGGTCGCAAGGCCAGCGCACGACTACCGATCTGGCTTCCATGGTCAGACCATACTCAAGAGCCCTTGACGTAAATAATATGCGACGGAAGAAAAACAGAATAGAACCACCCAAGCCTATCATAAGCATCTCAAAATTTGGCACAGAATTATTACTCACCAAAATTCAATGGCTATATTCTAAAGATAAACCGCTGATATTGGCTTGAAAAAACTCATATACGGAATATAAGAAGAGAAAACAAGAGAATTGAGGAATCAATTCTCCTATATATAATAGAAGTTGGATTTTGGAGTCATAGGAAATGCCAGAGAAGAATACGTGAGATATGCAACTTGCTAAGGAAATAGGAACGAAATAATAGGAGATGAATTCTTTTTTCTACATTAGCTTAATTCTTCAAGGCCAAGGTTTTGTCACTGAACAACATCATCAAGTGGCACCGAAGTCAAACAAATCAACTCCCATCCTTTCGCTATGCATCTTTTCCACCAAGTTATGCCGAATATCATTGAATTCTAAAGTGGATTCTTTCAAGAAAATGCAGCGTAAAGAGATAAATCAATGCGAAAAATAATATGTCGTTGCAGCTGATAAGAAGAAAACAAGCTTTATAAGCGCAAGCATTAAAGCCGTGGAAGTGGTGAACTATCCCTAGTTGATGAAGAATTACAGCTCGGAGGGGATTGAAGACAGGAAAGACAGAAGGGGGCAGTATGGAGAACAGAGCAAATGTGGAACTAGCCGAAAGAAGGAGAATGAGAGGGGAATGGGAAAACAGCAGATAGAGGGGCCCTGGAGTTACGAGGAGTCTGGAAGGGGTTAAGGAGGGAAGGAGCCTTTGAAGAGGAGATTGATAAGGAAATATTTGAAGATAAGAGGTCGAGAAAGGAGAGAGGGACGAGTGCGGGGAGTGGGAGGGCGGGGAAAATAAAGCTACAGAGAGTAGTAAGAAGCAGGCAGAAATGGTCGACGTGATTAAGGAATGCTACATGGGGGTCTAAGGGGAGGGCGGGAATGGGGTTGAGGGTGAGCTAAGGTGAGTGGGGGAGACGGAGAGATCGGAATCTGGAGAAGGCCTCTGACGGAAAAAAAATGCGGAGGAAGATATCAAAAATTTCATAACCTCCAGGAAATATCTCTTTCAGCTCGGATGAGATGGTGACTTGGCGGTTTCATTCGTCTGGGAAAGCCACTAGACTTGGAAGGTAGAATTTATAATCCAGACCACAAGTAATTTACGGTTAAGCACTCAAAATTCGCAAACAATTTGATATTCTCCTCTGGAGAGAGAGCGATTAGTTAGGTTAATAAACATACTCCGTATATTATGTAATATTTACATATATATATATATCTGTATATTTTGTTTTATGAATCTCGTAAAGAAAAATAGAGCTAACGGAAATACGACAGACTAGAAAGGTGGCTTCCTTTGCGACGTAATGCAAATACCGAATTATCTTATTTTGTGGCAAAAGTATGCACTAAATAATTACTTTGTATAACTCCTGATGTAATTAGCTGTAATTTAATCATTTTAGAGATTTATGATTTAACGCTCATAGCAGTTCCATGGTTACAGTCCGAGTTGAGTTTAAAAACTGAGTGTTTGAAAAAAATACAAACAAGGAAATCATACATTATCTTAGAAAGAAAACTTCTTCGCGTTGGAATTCATAATCATCTAAGATTATGAGAGAGTTAACTTGTGAGAACCAGTTGAGTCAAATTCTAAACAGGGATTGTGTGTGTAGTCCTTTTCACCATAGAATATTTTCGACAACCTTACTCAATTTTATGCAAATATTTCGGCATGCAAATAGTCGATTGTGTAAGCGATCCAACAGGAAATACTCGGAGAATCCCAGATTAACTCAAGGGGAACCAGATTTATGACGTTTCTTACCAGAACTAAAACAAAAAAAGCGCACTTCACCAAGGTTGATAACCAGCGCCACAACGACTGAACCAAAGGAAGGACAAACCTGATCCGATGACCTGAACGCGCGGGGATCAGCCATTTGCACAATCGGCCTTCTTCCTCAATGTTTTCCGCACGGCACTCATGACACCTGAAAAGCGCTCCTTTTCCTCAGTCAAAAGTAATGCACGTGCGGGGCCATCAAACACGCTACGGATAAAACGAGAGGAACATCGCCGCGGTTGCAAAGGGCTAGCTAGCTTCCGGGAGGAATTGAAATGTTGAAGGGTGCGCTAGAGACGAGGATGGGTGAAAGGCCCTAAGGCCACAGAGAACGAAATTTCGACCCACGGACCCACGTCCACCTCGCTGGGGACCAGGAAAGGTGGAATTCAATGTGAGTGAGTGTGGGTGGGTGGAGAGAGTATGAATGAGAGAGAGAGAGAGGTGGATGCTGGGACAGTCCACGTGGGTCCAGAATGGGGGGCGCGGCAAGAGGAGACGAGAGAGGAAATTGCGAGGGCGCAACGAAGGAGAATGGTGAGCCGGGAGGCAAAAGTGCGCCTGCGAATGACGGCGCCTCGGAATACAAGATGGAGGGAGAGGATGAACGAGCGGTGGATAGACCTCAGAGTTCATGAATCACCACATCGGCATGTCCCGCTGACGTGTGTCTCCCAGTTATCCTTCTCTTCGCGCTAATTTAAAATGTCTATGGGTGGAACGCGATTGACCAAATAAGAATCGACAGCGTGATACGAATCGAACGAGAAATTCCAACTTCAATAAACCATTCCCACTGAGATCAGCTTACTCCGATAAAATTTCAAAGTTGTCAGAAAATCATCGTAAGGATCATTTTGACAGGTAAATAAACCAGCAAAACCTCTACGCTCGTCTCGTTATAAAAATAATCTAAGAAGACAAAATGGTCATAAAATTCTTCAGGAATGGAGGAATCCTCAGACTCTGTGTTTGCTACAACATGGATAATGTCCTAGATACTAATTCAAACGTCCAGTGGTACAAATTATTTATAATTAATATTACGGCAGCATCTTGCTAGATAACCATTAAAGTATTTTATTTACATATTTAGAAAATTTTCTTAAGCTCCCTTTCTACTTTTTGAGATATCACTTTTTTATGGAGGATACCCTTAGTATATTTAATGTACATTGCTAGTAAAACTTCTTAAGCTCCCTACATACTTTTCAGATATCGTTTTTTATTGCGGGTAACCTACGTAGGTTTATTAAACTCTATCGCAAAAGCGTGAAATTAACATAAACAATCACTTGCAAGTCATTTTTCTCCACCATATAACTTTCAAAAATTTAGCAAAAATAAGTTGGTAGAAGCTATGTCTGCATCATTTCAGAAGGATTCCGCTTCTAAAAAATGCAGGTATTACGAATGAAAGGGGATCTATATCGGGTAACTTTCATGAAGGGAAAGGTGAGTCCTGGGACTGCCGGCGGCGTTTCATGGCGGTCCCTGCTTGCGCACTCCTGACACTCGAAGCGAGTGCAAATTTTCCCCTGCTCTAAGTGCTCTAAGTGAGTCAATATGGCTAGCGTATATAGGACATGAAATGATCTTCTAGCGAAATAGTTTCATTTGGCAATTTGGGACACGCGCTTGGTTGATTACAGAAAGGTGAGAAATAGAAAAAAAATGAACGCTTAAATTATTTTTTTTACTTATTTCCAGAAACGTCATTTTATATCCACAAAAAAGAGCGAAAAGCCAGCTCATCTCACTTCAATCGATAACAGACTTTGGCATGTAAAATTGAAATAAAAAAATTGGTCTTTGCGTCACTGAATGTCGCGACCTTTCCGATATAGAGATTTAACTTCTATATTTATCCTTCTTTTCTAGTGGCTCAAAAATTAAAGACAAATACTTCCTTCACGTCTTGTTAACTGGTAATTACTTAGCTTGTAGAAACAGAGTATTTTATATACATGAACCAGAGCAAGCATATTCTTTATCCAGTGTAATACCATGCTATAACGCATGTACGCATGAATGTAAAACACATTTTATTTTTTAATGTTACGATATTTTTACATTAAGTCAATCACAAAGTTATATATGACAGTTATAATTATCTCGGCATTGACCAAAACATCGAGAGGGATCTTATGGTGAATTTCATTTTTAAAAGGCTTAAGATGTTGTTCAAACAATTTTAAACGCATTTATAAATATGGTCAGTGTATTTAAATTTACGAAAACATTGTGAGCCTCATAGTTCAGCCTTGGGTAAATATTTCACAAGATAAAATTATTATATACAATTTTTCTCCTCAGTTCAGTCTGTTCCAACATAACGGTTGAATCACTTTTACGTAAATTTTGCGAATTCTACCTGCAGAAACTCATGAAATATCTGAAAGGTAATGACGGCAAAGTGCTCACAATATATCTTAAATATTTGTTAAAACTGTACGTATTACAGTTACTGACTGCTGCTGCTATTACTGTTACAGTAAGCTGGCATCTAATGCCTGAAAAGAACTATATTATTGTTTAAAACTAAATTGAATGATTGAATATCATATCAACTAATAGTACAGCGAAATAACCTACGGGGAAATAAAGATTAGTACATCCACGAACTGCAACGCTTTAAAAAATCTTCTAACTCTTTCACAAAGCTGTGCTATTCGATTAATAAAAGCAGGAGCATAAAAAACGAAAGGTGTTAAGAGACGAAACCATATTAGATGATTTACGATGCTGACACAGTGACCAATATTATCAGTTAGTTTTGGTTTCGGGATGCATAGTTATTTAAATGCCATCCGATTCGTGAAATGAAAACACCAAGATAGGTATAATCGTGGATTGATGGCACTCCAACGTAATACTGTTCAATTCATTTGTCTGTGGTCATCATGGCAATCGTCAGTGTTAAAAATTTAGTCCTATGAGGGAGCACTTGCAAGGAGACAAAATAATCCCTAAAGATAACTATCAGAAACGGCCGAATTAACCCTTGGCACCACAGATTCTGTTAATATTTAGCAAAAAAATTTGTGGAATACTTCATGAGAAGCTTAAAAATTATAAAAAATTACCAATCAGCAGATTCTGAATGTTTGTTTAACGTTATTGTTTTCTGTATTATTAAAAAATTCAGAACACCAAAATTCAGTATCACGTTCAATTTAAATGCTTTAAAAATTAATATGAAGCAGATTTCTTCAAGTCTCTGATAATTCCGTTAGTTCACCACTGTAATCTGTTATGACTACTTTACACAGCACAATAAGATACATTTATAATTATTTGGCGGTGTTAAGGTATAGGATGTTGCACTAAAATGTTCACTAAAATATTTTTTAACTCGCTATGCATATAAGCGCTAATATTCCGTAAAATGAAATAGGTGGATAATTAATTGTATACTAAAAGTTTTACAGTAAAATTAAAATCAAACATCATCGCAGAGACTTATTAAATTGTCGGATATGAAAGTGAAGCCAAAAATTAATATAAATATTCGCTCTTTATTTTCAAAAATCTCAATTAGGATCATCACATCCAAGAAAAAGACCACTGTTAAATACCAATTAGGTCTGACACTTAGTAGTTAGGAAAAGGAATTTAGAGTATTTTAGCGGCTAAAGCATAACTACCCATAAATCCAATCAAAAGCAAATTTATTCCTTTACATCGGTGTTCAAGGCAAATTGAGTTATCAGTTCCCCTTCATCAATAAGAAAAACCGCTAATTTTTTCGGAAAAAGCTAATAAACGAGAAAATTCCAATATTTCAATGTAATCAATTTTGATATTCTTGCGAAAGGATACCGAGAAAAATTCATATCGGGGAAATTATCATCATTTTTCCTCTCGTCATCCAAGGTTTCCATCATCCAAAGCGTTTCAGAGTGGGACGATATGCACCTAGAAAGACGTCCCATTATATAGGCTGGCTGCTTCTGTCTTGAATGAATTACGACATGTGCAGCAGAGAGATTGAGAGGGGCCGAGACCCCGCTGAGCTAGATAAAGGTAGAGATCGAGAGGAGGCCATAAAGGCGGCAGGAGAGAGGGTAGCGTGACTAGGGGGAGCTTAGAGAAGGAGAGAGTGGGTCAGGGTGGTGAGGGTAGGGGGACGGGGGAAACGGAGGGGTTCGCAGCAGATATGGCTCTAGAGTGGCATTGGTCACGTGTGGGAGGGGGGGAAGGAAGGACGGTGAGACGAGACAGTTGGCCCGGTTATTTGGTCGAGTAATACATGAGGGGGAGTGGGCGACTGCGTTCGGGGTTGGGAAGGTTTTCGGAGACGGATGTATGGGAGGAGGCGGGCTAGAGAGAGAGTGATGGGGTGGGATGGGGATGAAATGGAAAGATGAGGCAAGGCATGATGGGATGAAAGGGGGTATCAGAGTTTGGGGAAGAGGTAGGTGGATTCTAGTGGGGAGGGAGGGAAGGGTCTTAGCGACGGTGAGTAGGTAGAATTCGGAGAGGCGGTTATTTTTCAAACCAAGTTTCTTCCGATTCTTATTTCCGCCTCGATGTCCGGCGATCCCTTTCCCCTTAAAGCCTTCACGGGAGCGCGTTCCGACCTCCTCCATTGCTCTATTGAATGAAGGCTAGGCTTCCATATTCCCAAAAGAAGACGATTAGGAGAGTTCTATAACTTATTGTTAGTCATAAAGTGATCGTTTGCGCAGGTGCTCGGTATTTATCACCGAGAATAAAATGTCGAGAAGTGAAAGTTGGTCTACAATGGAAGTTTATATGGGGAATTTTTATATTTATGAATTATCATCATAGATGGTTATCAATCTTAGAAATAGATCAAAGAATTCCAGAAACATTTAGGAGAGAAAGAATCCTTATCGACCTCATCAAGGAAAAATATCTTGCATCATATTTCTCTCTTCGTTTACCTACTCGAGCAATCATTTTGTAACGCTTCCGTTCGTGCCTTCGAGAGTAAAGAGTTCATTTTTATAATTAAGAACCTTAATTAAAATATGACCTGGAAAAATCATATAATAATGACAATGACCAAATATTCGTGTCCAACAGCAGAAACGGTTAAATTAACATACTTTCATGATAAACATAGTTTTTAAACCACCACAGACATGATATAGGTAACCATGTGATATAGAAGAAAATACAGGCAGGTATCATTTATTTAACATAAATGATATGCATAGGTTTAGAATTAGTATAAACATAAAAGACGATTGGCTAGTTGCGTTGCGTATTAATAAACGCTCATGAGTTATGATTGTGGTGCATGATTCCTAGTAGAAAGAGAGGTCTGGAAATAGAATCCAGTAGCAATACCTGAAGTTTACTCCCTGTTTAAATTTCATGACAAGAACTAATTAATAACAATTTGAAAGTGGATAAATGAAGGACGGAATACAAAAAAGTGGTAATGGCAAAATAAGAGGAATTAAAAATATCAGCAGGAAAAACAATAGGTGTTGGCAAAATGAAAAACCCAAAGTGGTCATTAAATTCTGGAAAATGAATAAAAAAGTAGACGAGAAGAAAACGGGATTAATTAGCTTGCCAGGAGAGGAATTTGTACATATATACATATAGAGATAGTATATGCAGATTGCGATAAAAACAAAATGATCGTTGGTATAATTGTATAAAACAAATTTTCATTAGATAGGAATAGCCTAAGTCCAGGATTACTAGACGACGAGATCAAAAAGGTACTCAGGAAAATAAAGTTATAAAACCAATAGTAGTTGTCCAAACTCTCGTAGTCATGCTGGGGATACGAAGCAAGAAATGTAAAACAGATACCTTTAAGGATTTTTAGAGTGGCTAACGAATAAGGAGTTTTTCGTGGAGTAGGAGGAGGTATTCATCCCGGAGAAGAAAAATTCAAACGTTGCTAAATTCTAGAGTCTTAATTGTGGTTTTTTATTCATCAAAGTACTTATTTGGAATGATTAAATTACATTTCTCGACAATTTTCTAGGAAATGGAGATGCATCTTATAAAGATTATGACTAGAAAATACAGGAAAGTCTACAATGAACTCAATACAATTATGATATTGGGAAGAAAGAAGGTTAGATATGTCCAATTTATGGACTGCCAAATGATACTTTACATCTGCTAGGGAGATTGTTAGTATCGTAGCATAATTATAGTGAGAGATTGAAGATCAATGAAAATATTACGAAACTAACGATATTTTTTACCAAAGTAAAGCCGTACTATTCCTTAAAATAGGTAAAATATGTTGTAATTGTAAAAATTTATACTTAAATTATGCAAAAACCTTTACTTTGTTAAGGAACATAAACGCATGAATACTATGCAGTTAATGACGCGAAACAATAGAAACGAAGTTACCTACGTTACGGTATTCTGCAGGCTATGTAAGTAAAGTTAGAACGAAGAAAAATGCAGAGATCTAATCCAAGTAAATCTCAAATGGGCGAATTATAAAATATACAAGTAATTATTTCACTATATTTAAAAGTTTAATTAATGGTTTTGACGCAATAAAACAAACAAAAAGATAAAATGAATTAGGAATATATAATTCATAAAAATCACTCATCTTAAACTGTAGTCGGCGGGAAGACATTAATGATTTGGGAAGGGATAAAATCCTAGTAATATCATAATTACGAACACTTAAATACGTTTCTCACATAAATTTGAAAAATTTAGAGTGTTGATGTGGACCGATACTTTTTTTTTTATATTTAAGCTCTGGTGACTAATGTGGGCGAGAAAATAAAATGCTGACAATTTATTTTTCTCAATCATGACCTTTAGAAAAAAATCAGTCATGAGAATGTCAAGTTGTCACTTTAATTAAAATAAATTAATATAAAGATGCAAGGGACCTGTTTTTAATGGTAGCCATTCAGCTTAAAGACACTCAAAATTTTGTGCCCTCAAAGAGTGAATTTAACTTGTAGGGGCTCGGAAATACGAAAGCTCCTGGAGTGTTTGCCATCTATCTACGCACAAATCTGGGTGTTTTGATTAACCCTTGAAGGTAGGGAGAGAGAGAAAGGGGATAAAGAAGGAGGAAGAAAAACCACTCAGAACTGGGTCTCCCTCTAATTGTAAAACATACGCTTATAATGAGTATGTATGCATACATTAGGAGCAGTGGTCTTGCACATCCTCTTCAACTCTCCCTCTTTATCCATACTCTAGCCCTCGGTCTTAATGCATAAAAGTTTACTCCTCCCTCTGAAGCACTGTTAAGAGTTTTCAGCAAATATTTGGCTAAGACTGACCGAGGCGATGCCTGGGGAACATGCGGAGAGGGACCCTTTTGATCCTTATTATGTGCCAATTAGAGGTTGAGCAATGATACAAAGTAAATAAGATATCTCCTGAAAACGAGCCCTTTCACTTTCCTTACCACTACCAGAGACGCTAAAGAGATTGAGTAATGAAGGAAGCTTTCTGCGGACGATTTTGCCACGAGGAAAGGGTACTTTTGGTGTTTTGCGTCATCCCGCGTGGGTGTATCTGGATTATGGTGTTTGTTCACAGATAAAAAGTATTGAGATTATTTTTAAAATAGTTAACACTGACACATGAATGAATTACAAATGTAATGTTGTTGATAAGTTAACCCGAAGGTAAATGGAAATTAATCATTAAAGTTAAATATTTAAACGTCCTCAAAATTGCCAAAAAAAATGCAACCTATGACTCCTACATTTTCCTCGTAGGTAGGCAGCTAGCATAAAATGTCTTATGTAGGTATACAGGAATAAATTCGCTCTCGAAGATAGCTAATAATGCACTTGAAATCAGAAGCGTTCATTAATTTAAAAGCTTTCAGTTATTCGAAGTCTAAAATCTACTTTTGGGCTGAACGGTATTTCTTAAAACATATAAAATTATGAAATATATTAAAATCCAGAATATACGTACCTTGATAGAATATTTCAAACGTTAATGCGATACTGAATGTAATTATTTCAGAGTGATAAATATTTTCTTCGGGTTTTGTGAATATGTAATGTATGAACATAATTAAAAAAATATTATATGATCAATGTTAGACTTGGGAAACATAGGCAAGAAGAGATGAGGTGATATAGCACTATTTGTAAAGACAACTAGCGATGGGCCAAGAAAGAATGAAGCAAACAGTAGCTCCATCAAACAGAACATTCTACCGCCTTGTGTAGGAAATAAAAGTGAGGAGTAAACAAAACAATTAATTAGAACATATACTTGAATCGCGCTTCATTATGGCAGAGAAGCATGGAAGACAACAGAAGCAGAAAAGTCAATGCTGGAAGCAATCAAAATGTGGCGATACATTAGCATTATGAGGATTAAATGGATCATTGGAGTGAATATCGAAGACGTTCTAAGAAGAATGGGAGAAACAAGACGTCCTCTGAAAACTTTTATCAGATCCTTACCAGAACCTTAATCGGCCATTTCATGACATAATGGCCTAGGGAAGAAAGTATTTGTGGGAAAAATGAGTAAAAAACATGAGAAAGAAAATCTCTGAATTTTGAGCCATTTGTCAGCATATGAATGAGAATAATTACATGGGTATGAAGAGACGGACCGGAAAATAGTTAGAGCTGCGTCAAACCAAAGACAATATTGTTGATTTATAATGATAATGAAGATAATATTTTAATTATTTAGATTTGGAGAATGCATTTGACAACGTGGATCGGAATATGATGCTAAAGGTTCTGAAAGAAATTGGAGTATCATACAACGACCGAAGAGTTATCCACAGCTTGTATAAAAACCAGGTGGCCATAATCAAATCAGGACCCAGCAGTACAGAAACAAGAATAAAGAAAGGAGTGAGGCAAGGATGTGCACAGTCTCACGTATTATTCAATGTCTACACCGAGAAAGCCATCAAAGAAAAGTCTCCGGGAGTGAATGTTCAAGGGGAGAAAATCAGCAAGCTGCAATTCGCCGATGACATGGCAGTCACGGCAGAAACAGAAGGAGATTTAAAGAAGACACTAGGAAATATGGAAAGAACAATGACCAGATATCATGTGAAGATCAATAAGAAGAAAAATAAGGTATTGGTATGCAGTAGGAGAAAGGAAGCCAGGACCAATATTAAACTAGGAAAACAAAACATTTATAAGGTGGAAGAGTGCTGCTACATGGGAAGCCGAGTAACCAGCGATGGACGAAGTAAAAGAGAAATTGCCAGTAGAATTGCCCAAGCAAAAAGGGCATTTTACCAGAAGAATATTCTAATTACAGCTGCAAATAAAGGCGTGGAAGTGAGGAAACATGTCATTAGAACATACATCTGGAGCTTTCTACTACATGGCAGCGAAATGGACAAAAACAGCAGCAGAGAAGTCCAGGCTGGAAGCATTTTAAATGTGGTGCTACCGAAGAATGATGAAGATAAAATTTATCGATCGAGTGACAAACGAAGAAGTCTTAAGAAGAGTGAGAGAGAAGAGATGTCCACTGAAATCATTACGGGACAACTTAATGGGCCACATCTTGAGACACGATAGCCTGATGAAGACAATCGTCGAGGGAAAAGTGAACGGGAAGAATGGAACGGCTGGTGAACGGCTGGCCTCGAATGAGGTATATCGAGCAAGTTTTGAAAGATATAGAAGAGAGGAGCTACGTCAATATGAAGTGGTTGGCCGATAGAAGAATCGAGCGGAATTTTTGGAGGCAACCAACAGCTTAGGTCATTTGCGACATTTAGATATTTGTAGACGTGGATTAGGGTAATGTAAGGATGGGTGACTTATTAGAGAATTTTGAAAGGTAAAAGAAGAATGCCATAATCCAGCAAGGGAATTAGCCTACTTTTAGCGAAAGATGGTAAGGAATTCACATTAATCTCTCATCCGACGTACGGAGAACTGAACTGGATATGCTTTCAACACAGAACACTAGAAAGATGGGTACACAATATCAAAAGTCTTTGACACCGCCAAGAATAAAATCTATGCCCTCAGTATGGGAAAGAATTGCACTGTCAACTGTATTAACCCGTGTACCAAAGCACAAACATAGCCGGATGGTGTATAACAAAATGCGAAACAATGGAAAAGAGATTAAATTGAACTTACATTAATGTTCTCAATAAAGCCTGCGTTATTCTTTTTTAAATAAATAAGATATCGATTCTTTCAAAGTATGATAACCAATAGGGAGAGAGAGAATTAGTAAATCTCTTGACATAACCAGTTTTGATTTTGTGAATGCTAATGAATGTTCATGTAAAAAGAGTGAGAAAATATCATGTAGAAGTAGAACTAAAATTAGAATCATTATCAGACCGCGGGTTAAAATATAGACTTAATCTATTAAGTAAATTCCAAAACATTATTTTTACCGGTGATAATAAAAATATTTTGCAAACTACAACTAAATACTGTAGGCTGGACCATGAATATAAAATAAGAGGAACTGATTGCCATATATACAATATACACAACATTCTCGCATGCTTGCTTTACTCTTCATACATATTTTAAGTTGTAGCTTTAAATTTTCGCTTTTAATTATATTTCGGATAAAAAATAGCTATTAATACTCTTTAAACATGAGAAGTAATGCATGTTTAATGTTGACTCAATCCCTGTCACATCCTTAGTGGTAGCATGCAAGGTACTATGTCGATTTAGATGATGTTGTCTAATGAATACAGGATTAGTCTGTACGGTGTGATATATATTTAGCAGCTGGAGTGCCTATTATTAAAGTTCCCTTCAACCACCGATTTTTAAAGGAGTAGCAGAAGCATATGGAAAAAAATATTCAATATAAGGAATACGTCATTATTATGCTCAATTTCATTTGGGTATCTTAATAATGACTGGCGCGTTAATGACTGTTAGTCGCCTGGGAAGGAATTATGAGGAACTAACAGATATTACACGAATAATAAAGATAGATAACTGCGTGTTCCGTTAAAAACTGCTCTTATTTTTCTTACAAAACTGAAACCTGATTGATTCGTGAGTCCAATAATGATCTGCAAATAGTGAGAGTAGTATCTCCATGAAGAGTACTTTATCTCCCAACGCAAGCAATGCAATGCCGTACATAATGGCGATCAACATAAAAACATCGACTGAAGTCACGATACTAAATAATAAAGAGTCTTAGGAAAACAACAATACGCCTTAGGAAATAACGAAGAATATGAGCATGATAGTTATAAAAATATAGGATATAAAAATGTTTTCTGTCACCAACTTCCCATCCTGAAGTATAGGATGAAACAATTGGAGTTAAATGTATTATTGTTATAGATTGACTAACAGTTTAAGGTCCTCAATATCATTTGGTCCCTAAAATGATCTCCCATGTCAAAGATTCAAATAAATAGGAATGCCTACATGAGGCAAATATTTTTCTTCGTTAAATTACTGCACTAAACACTAACAGAGGTTTGCGGCCATTTGAGCGTAATCTATTTCAACACATCAGACAGATTAACAAGACTTTATCATATGGCATAAATTACGGCATTCAGACTTTTATTTACAAACTAAGCATAATTTTATTTATTTATGTATAGCTGCGTTCCAACAAAAAAGATTACTTTATTTTGACTAACGCGTAAGAAGAGAAATAAATGTTTTCGAAAGCATGTACCACATCATCGCTAAGGGATTTTTCAAGGGGTGGGTGAACTGAGACGAAATGGAGAGATTGGAAGACTGTGAGCAGTATAAGCGGGCCAGTCGTCCGTTGCAGCCGACGATTTGGAAGCGAACACACTGCCCGAGTTTGCCTATCAGGTGCGCCCGTTCCCATGGTGGCGTTCCCTTCCCAATTTCCAAAACCCCCCTGTCTCCCAACCAAAAATATCAGCCAGCCCCCACCTCCCTCTTCGAAAATCCTTCGCGTAGGAAGAATCCGAATTTCCATCACCCTCTGGCTCATTTTCCTTGCGACCCCCCACAAAAGTAGTATCCCGCATTGCATACCTGCAGCGCGAAGAGGCCTATCAATAAGGGAACCGAGTAAACCACCTTTTCGCATGGAGGCTTGACAGGCGCTTTGGTCTCTCCGTAGTTTTTCTTTTTTATCACACCGGAAATTGCATCTTAGCGTGGTCACGAACAGAGAAGATAGTACGCCACACACACATACGATGGACGTGATAAATTGGTGAGTGCCTGTTCATTTCGAGAGCGGAACTGAACTGAGCCCATTTAAAAAGGCGAGATTCTGAGCCGTAAAAAGAAGAGTATCATTTCGGCTTGGATCGCACTTCAATATTTGAACAGGAAAATAATATTGCAAGTGATCAGCTGTATTTGCTCAATACAGCAATGATAAAGAAGAATAAATCACGTTCAGAACACTAATGGAGACGCACAAGTAAAAGTTATTCACCGGAAACCTTTCGAGATGCAAAACATTTACAACAGTCAGAATCGATAAAAAAATCACAACATAGGATATTGCACTTAACAATAACCAAAATTTTAAAAAAACCGCACGACGCTCCAGGTCATTCACTATAAATTACTCATTTTCAATCTTGTGAAACAAATGGCAGAGTGTTTTACGAAGATATATTATCTAATTGGCTCATAAAGAAATAAATATTTAGGAACAAGAAACCAATGTTTAATTTCCTCATGACAATTAAATGCACTGTTTCCTTAAGCACTGTTGTTTTTTTTAATCTCATAGTAATGAAAATGCTTTCTACTGAGTTTTTACCACCAAAAATGATCCAGTATTACTTGAAAGGGAACGATAAGTGAGGAGTTGTGTTTTAAACGCAAAAGGCAAAGAAGGATACATTATTTTGCTAACTGGTATCATAGACTAATACACTGGCAAAGTCAGTCAGAAGTAGCAATTAAGTTGATGAAAAATTATTTCCCTCCGTTGATATCTAACTTCTGTCATTTGGGAAAGTTATGTTTAAAAACACCTAAAAATTAGTAAATTGGTATGGCATATTTTCGTATTTCAGTCCCTCTGAGTTCTCTCAACGATAAAAACGCTGCGACTGTGGTTGGGAGCGTAAAACTGCTATGAGTTTTCCCGCGGAATTCCAGGTTCTCTTGACCCATAGCTGTCTTTCAAGCACATTTCAGGCACACATGGACGGACGCACACACATCTACAAATATAGATACGCACTGGAGAATTCTGCGTCCAGGAATATGTGTGGAATTCAGTGGGATTTACGAGGAGAGAGAAAAAGGACGACAAAAAGAAGTGGGATGAGAGGGGAAGAGAAGGAGATGAACGACGGGAGGAGAAAATGGTAGGAGGGTGAGACAGAATAAGGTAAAGGGGTGAGGTGGAAGGAAAGGATGGGAGTCTGACGCAAAGGAGTGGAATACGCGGGAATCAGAGGGAGGAGGAGTTAGGGAGCAAGTTTGGACCTTTCATATCCGTTTTCCGGACCCCCTCGCACAAAGCCCACCTCCTCCTCCTCCCAACGCATAGTTTTGCAGACAGACTCTTCCCTCGCTCTTGCCTGACCGCGTAAAACGCGATATTCCAAACGGGCACGGATAGTTGGATACGAATCCATTTGCGAAAGGGTATTCATTTCATGAGTAACTTTATATCACACATTATATCTTACACACAACGTTATAATGCTATGAAGAATGAGTTACGCTCACTCACATTTGATGCGAAGACGACGATGTGGTTCTGCAAAGTTCTGTCGTGTTAATATGAAAACTTTTGGAAATCCTTTAGCAAACAATAGTTACTTTCGATTTTTATGACCCTTAGGAAAGTTTATTAATATACTTACCATAAAAATATCTTCAAAAAAGGAATCAGAGATTTTCGGTACCAGAGTCCCCTTCCCGAGGGCCTAGGTTCAAATCCAGGCAGTGGTTGAGATTTTTCATCGGTATGCCGGTCCCATATTAGTGCAATTTGGAGAGTACTTCGAGTTAAGCTCACCGCCTGTCGGATAGAACAATAAGAGGGAAGCTATTAACCATATTACAAACATGTAAAAAGAATATCCATAATTCTAGAAGAATAGCAATTCTATGCTCAAGGAATAACGGGGATTCAACAATCCACCTCAACAGGGGCTCGAGCCCGAAGTCCCCTGATTTCCGGGCAGGTACTCTGCCAATTGAATACCGAGGCTTCCTTCTTCCCTGTGGAACTTTGGAGACCTTAAAGGACAAGGTGTTACTGCCTGCCGTACAAACAATATCACAGAAAAGCAGAGTCCTGGACACAGCGCCACTGTCCACGAGGTCAAGGCTGTCAAAGTTTTTGTAGTAAAAGTTGTGCTGTTGTTAATTTAACGCCTAGTTTCAAATCATTAATATGCGGAAAAAATATGTAAATCTATGGCTACATTTTTGTAAATTAATCATTGCTGTCAACATGCATATTTCAAAATATAACTGATAACTTTAGGCTTTACTATGTGAAACCGTTCCATTATGGAAAATAAAAGAATAAAACTTTGATAGGTTCACCTATATATTTCAATAGGCACGGCCTGGGTTTCATAACATTATTAACCTGAAGATGTACAATTTTATGAAACCCGGGTCGTGCCTATTGGTACATAAGTAACTTATAAATATATAAGTGAACCTAACAATGTTTTATCTTTTATTTTCCATACATATTTCAAATCAATCAAGATTTGACGAAAATTAGAAAGAGATAAAAAATGTAAATTATGGATGTGAATTATTGATGCAGAAAGGGGAGTCTTATGAAAACATCTAAAAATGACAGTTTAACTTTATTAGACATATCTTGAGACATGATGAAGACAGTCGGGGAAAAAGTGAGCGAGAGAAATGGTAAAGGAAAACCGCGTTTATAGTACAGGTAACTAGGGATATAAAAGCTAAGAACGATATCAATATGAAGGGGTTAGCCGATTGAAGAGTTGAGAATAGAGTCATATCAATGGTGGTGGTAGCACAAGGCGTGTTAATAACAATAAGAATTTTATTTGTCTAGAGATCATATTAGAGTGGGTACACAATTCATTGATATAGCACACGTCAATAATTTAAATGTTACAATAGTGATGGCTGCAATATGGGGAAGATAGGTTGGCAATTCTATTCACACAAAGTGACGATTTACAGGGTTATAGGCCTTCTATTTTCACTCTTCGTTTCATCAGTCTACCAAATTTTTCATAAAGACATGGCAGAGTTTTAGCATTGCATTCCTACGAATGAAAGATTAAATATGCTAAGTAATCCATAGCAAAAAAAATACCTATGTCACAATGCATAACGCCACTTAGTGACATAATTTATAGTAATTAGAAAGTGAATACCGATCATTTGTTCGGACGTTTTTTTCCGGAGATTTTCATAAAATTCAAAATAGAGCGTACTGAGGTTTTTATATGCAATCCATCAGCCTTGATAGGAGTTATGGAAAATTTTGATGAGTAAACTGAGAAATACATAATAAGAGAAAGTAAGAGCTTTCATAGAAAGTGGCTCTTGAATCGATCGTTGGACGTAAAGAATGGCTTTTCCATTTACGTTACCTTACTCAAGTAGTCGTAAAATATTGACTAAATAACCTATTGGCATTACTACAGTTTTTCATGTATTCAAGTCAATAAAAACTATGGCCTTGGCAAACAAAGTTTTAGTAGTTGAAAAAATAATAAAAACTGTACGGTTCACAGGGCTGGAGTTTGAAGCAAGAAATGTATAGTAGTTTTCAAAATTAAAAGTATTTCTAGAAGAGGTCCACGGTTCGAAGTACTTTTTACTAAAAGTTTATTCTATCAAGTAGACACTGTTTTATTTCTAATAATTTACAGACGTTTAGAGAAGGTGGAAGACTTTTCACGAAAAGATCAGTTTGGCTTCAGAAAGAGATCACTTCAAGATGCAACTGCATTGATTAGGATGAAGTACTAAAGAACGTAATCAGGATGTGTTTGTTAGTCTTATAGGCCTCAAGGAATTATTTGACTAATAATTTGTGTCGTTTTTTACTTTATACGAATACTATCTATAAATTAATAATTTGATGACTTAATTGACACATACATACGACTTAAACAGAACAACGTATATAGTAGCTAGAGAATCCAATTGGGAATACGGGCCTGGAGAAATATAAGGTTCACCAATGTGAAACGACACTCTTTGACATATGTGTTCATTGCAAACAAATAGTACGCGAGAGATGTAGGTAGATGAAGGCAAGAATAAAAGTAAACGATAACAAGAAGTCAGCGGCTTTAGTAAATTGTCGGCGATAAATGCATTCACTGAAGGATCACTACGTAAGAACAGGTATAAGCCTAACGAGATGGCCGTCTCCTAGATATAGGAGTTAAAATTGTATGTAATGTTTTCGCGGCGTTCAGATGAACAATGTAGTTTTTTCGAGTGTCCAACGGAAAGAATCAGTCATGAATTCAGATCCAGTTGCTCTTGCCTTTGTTCCCTTTAATTGACAGAACTACAATGAGGATAATTCGTGCTCTCACATAAGACAACATCCAAACTAGATTTGGATGTGATAATGCCTTGTTTTCTGATTAGAGCGAGGAATTCCCACCCACATGGAATCCACGAGGGTGAGTACAAGGTCCTATGCAGCTGTAGAAAGTCCTATGTTTGTGAAACTTAGGGGAGAGCTGAAAATGTCTAAGCAGTGACAGGTCACAATGTGAATTTCACTTATCCGAAAATCTTAGTCAGAGAAAAGCTGCATTTCCCCTGAATCATCAAATAAACAGAGAAACACCCAAAAGACCCAATTACATGAATAGGGAGGACCACCACTCCCTTTCTAATGCTTGGAAACGGTTATTCCTAACTACATACACCAACAGCCAATCAGAGAGCAGCAGCCGCACTGCAACCTCTGTGGCCACTTACAAATGGCGACATTTGAATTTATCCCCCCCACAGCCTGACCAACGCCACCTAGATACTGGCCGGAGCGCTTGGGAGTGACGTCATGAGCAGGAGGCATTTCAGCCTTATGTACGACGGCGCAAGATTTTACGGATCAATCAGCTCTTTTCAAAGCGTATCCAAAAGACTGAAACTGAATTCATGATGTAATTTAAGCAATAATTAATATCGCTTGTATTAAACACAGTGAAGCTGATTACGAAAACGTAAAAAAGATTGACATAGGCATGGTGACCGACATATTTCATACTCTAATTGCCACTGAAACACTCATATGAGGATAATTTTGCCAAATTCCTGTTCTTTGATAGTTATGACCGAAGGGTACTTGAATTCTACCCTCTAAAATAATTCTTAAGAAGAGTAGCTCCAAGTTACACCTCAATACGCATTGATTGCCAGTCATTTTCATTTGAAGTTCTGCAACCCAAATAAATAAAGGAGACCCTGCAAACACCTTTAAATCTACCCTCGACCACATCTTATCACTCAGTCAACTACTCTAGTCGGTAAATACAGGTTAAACAAACTACACATTGCTTATAAAATGAATTCACCTACCCGAGAGTTCTCTGTAATTTTGTAGTCCTCCCTGGGAATTGAAGAAAGCCATTTCCTCTTTAAGTTCTTCTCTAAGGGAAACTTGAAAAGATGCTCTTTTGGAACAAAGCACTGATTAACCACTAAATTCACTAACCAAGCACTAAAGAATGGTTAACGAAGTAAACGATGAAGACAAAAAAAAACTCAATCACAACACCACTCAACACCGGCACAAAATCTCGATAACGTTCAACTGCTCACTACGTGGTCTCACAAAAGCCAGCTCTGAAATGCGCATGAATCACTTTTTACACTTTTTAAACCGTATAAAAGCACGAAACAGAGTAAATAATTGTATTTTTCGACAACTGAAAGTAAAATTTACTTACATAGACTATAAAAATTGTTTTATTTATGTAGGAAAATTCGCTGATTTTTCAGTGAAAATTTACATTTCAAGCTTGTTCTGCTAAAATGCGTAATGCTACACAACATTCCTTATTCATACACAATCTTGGATACAGAATGTTTTCACCAGGGTAGCTTTCACCGACCCTTTAGTCAGCTTCATCATATAAAAATATAGCAAATAATTTAATTTTTACTAGTATTACCGAAAAGCAATACAAGCGTGAAACATGAAAATTGTTGTCGGTAAAAGATATATGCTCAATTAAGTCAGGAACTTCATTTAGTTCTAAGCAAGAAGCACAGCATAATAAAAACTCTACTGAGGTTTTCTCCATTCATAATGTTCTCTGCAGCCATTTAACCACGAATACAATGTGAATGACAAAGGTGGTAAGAAACTAAAAGAAATTTAGCTGTGAAGCTTACCTCAAGGTGAAGAATGCTGAGAAAATACTAATGTAAACATGAAGTAAACAAATTAAGTTATACTAAACCCCAACGGCTTTGAGGAAACTGAATGGAATTTAACTTGCAACCTAGTACACCAAGGTAAAGAATGATACAGGTATGCTAATTACCTGTCTAATTTTGTTTTCCGCCGTGCACTTCACCGTCTTAGGATCCCAAAACCACAATGATATATGTAAAATATTAGTATGGGACAAAAAAAGGCCAATAAACGCTTCTACACACGATTAAAACAGCACGTTACACACTCCCAACCATGGGCATAAAAATATAAAAATAACAGTCCTATAAATAAGCCAGAAAACAATTGAGCAACAACAGCCTTGCCTAGGCCTCCTGGCCGTGACTTCAGTGGACTTTCGGCCTCCTGCGTTCCGGCCTGTATCAAGGTGGCGTTGGCCTGGCCTGAGGATAAATGCAGAAAAATAATCGAGCATCGCCATCAATATGACGCCAACTCGAAAGACCAAAATTAAACGAATAATTTGAAGAAACTAAAAGATGCGTTTACTAATTTTTTTAATATGGTGTGAACGACTGCATATAATTATAATTTTGGAGGTGGAGTAAATTTTTTTAAGCCGTGGGTTGGAAGAAGAATTTGAAAGGTACCTACTATTTACGGAAATGAAGACTTGTAACGAACTATTAACGTTTCTTGGGCAAGAGTTCTCGCGGCTGAGCTTTAAGCCACCGAGGGCGTCCACCGGGTTGCGGATGGTGGGTCGACCTCTAGATATAGAGGTTAGCTGCGAGATAAGCGAGTTTACTCGTCGAATAAGCAGTCGTGGACAAAAAGCGACGGCATTCTGAGGGGGTATTAGTCTATCCCTGGGTAAGATAGGCCTCTAAATGATACAGAACCTGTGAACATGCCGTTACTTGGCGACGGGAGGCCGCCAATAATTACGCTTCATATCACCCGGAGGAGAGGGCAGCAGCTCTTCTTCACGTGAGTGAAGGTGGAGACCACAGTGGTCGGTACAGCGACACTCATTTCACTACAGGCGTGGTAACATTTACTTTAACGGCTGTAGTACTGCGATGTGGAAGGCAAGGGGAAACCACCACATTATTATCCCGAGGAGTCGCAGCTACTCCACTCTTTTCTTTCTTATCAAGACGTGATGGAACCCTCTCGAGTAAATTATTCCGGAGGTAAAATAGTCCCCCATTCGGATCTCCGGGCGGGGACTACCCGAGAGAGTACATTAGTCAAATGTGATTCACTTTTCAGGGTAGGAACATGGAACGTGATCGCTTCGGACCTGTGGAATACTGGAGAACCTGAAGGTAGAAATGCGAAGAATAGACCTCAACGTATTAGAAATCAGCGAAATGGAGTGGCCCGAAGAAGGAGACTTTTGGAGTGGAAGCTACAGGATCATTAAATGGTAATGCTGGAGTAGGGATCATACTCAGAAAGAGCGCGGGAATGCGTGTGAAGAGCTTCCTGCAGTACAATGATAGGATAATAATGGTGAAGATCGAGACCAAACCTGTAGATACAGTGGTGGTGCAGATTTACATGCCTACGACGGACTATGAATATGAAGAAGTGGAATATGTCTACGAAGATATCACGGAAGTTATAAAACAGGTAAGAGGAGAAGAAAACCTAATTCTTTTAGGAGACTGGAACGCTGTCGTCGGCGAAGTTCAACATGGAAGAATAACTGGAAAATACGGATTGGGAAACCAATACGAAAGAGGAGAAAGGCTGCTGGAGTTCTGCACTCAACATAAGTTAGTGGTTGCCAACACATTGTTTAAAAATCACAACCAAAGAAGATACACATGGAAAATGCCAGGATACAGAAGAAGATGCCAAATAGAATACATTTTGGTGAAGCAAAGATTTAGAAACCAAGTGAAGGACTGCAAAAGCTACCCTGGGGCAGACATCAACAGTGACCATAATTTAGTGATGATGAATTGCCATCTAAAATTTAAGAAATTGAAGAAAACAAAGAAGAATATATGGCAAGTAGAAAAACTAAAGGAGGCTCAACATCAGCTGGCATTTCAAAAAGCAATGGGAAACAACATGGGAGAGACCCTGAATGAGAAATCAGTGGAAGAGCGTTGGAAAAACATTAAATGTGGACTACAGGAAGCCGCAAAGGAAGTTCTTGGAAGAATAAAAGTTGCCAAGAAGAAGCCATGGATCACGGAGGAAGTCTTAAAATTGATTGAAGAAAGAAGAAAGTACAAGAATGCGAAAACTGAAGAAGGGCAGCTTTACTACAAAAGAATAAGGAACGAAATAAGTCGCAAAGCAAGGAAAGCTACAGAGATGTGGTTGAAAAATCTATGCGAAGATGTACAGAGCAACCTTGCACTTGGAAAGGTGGAAGCGGCCTACAGCATAGTGAGGAACCACTTCAAAGAACGGAGCGCAAGATGCAATGCCATAAGGGACAAGAATGGAGAAAATTTTGATTGAAAACGATGACAAAGTGAACAGATGGAAAGAATATCTGGAAGAGATATACAGCGGAAAAAATCTCAGCACAAAAGCTATTGAAGAGGAAAGAGAAGTGGAAAAATATGATATGGGGGCATCAATATTAAGATCGGAATTCGACGCTGCAGTAAGGGACCTTCGGATGAATAAGGCTTCAGGTATTGATGATGTCCCTGCAGAACTAATTAAAAATGCAGGAGAGAAGACATTAATTTATCTCTACAAAACCATCTGCGACATGTATTCAACAGGAGAAATTCCAAGGGATCTCGAGAAAAACATCATCATTACTATTCCCAAGAAGAAGAGAGCGGAGAAATGCGAAAATTTTAGGACTATAAGCGTGACGACACATGCATCGAAGATACTGACCAGGATCATCTACAGAAGAATAGAACGAAAAGCAGAGGAGTTCCTGGATGAAGGTCAATTCGGATTCAGGAAAAGTAAGGATTCAAGGGAAGCAATATTGGCCCTTAGGCTACTCATAGAGAAGAGAATGGAGAAGAACAAACCAACGTAAATTGCATTTGTGGATTTAGAGAAGGCTTTTGACAACGTGGATTGGGATTAAATGCTTGGAATTCTGAAGGGAATTGGAGTGTCCTACAATGACCGAAGAATTATACACAGTCTGTACAAAAACCAAGTTGCTGTGATTAAATCTGGACCCAGCTGTGAAGAGGCATGAATAACGAAAGGAGTGAGACAAGGCTGCGCACTGTCTCCCGTAATTTTTAATGTTTACATCGAGAGAGTCATAAATGAAGTCAAGGAGAAGTGTTCTGGAGTGAACATCCACGGAGAAACAATCAGTATGCTACGAAGAAGAAGACTAAGATATTGGTGTGCAGCAAGAAAGAAGAGGCGAAAACCAATGTCAAACTAGGAAAACAAAAACTTAAAGAGGTTAAAGAGTTCTGTTATCTAGGAAGCCGAGTATCCAACGATGGACGAAGCAAGAAAGAAATAGTGAGTAGAATAGCCCAGGCAAAGAGGGCATTCTATCAAAAGAAGAATCTACTTACAGCAGGAAATACAAGCATAGAAGTAAGGAAACAGTTCATCAGAACATACATCTGGAGCATGTTTCTTTACGGCAGTGAATCATGGACGATGACAGCAGCGGAGAAGAAAAGGATAGAAGCATTTGAAATGTGGTGCTACAGAAGAATGCTGAAGATTAAATGGATCGACCGAGTAAATAACGAGGAAGTGCTAAGAAGAGTAGGAGAAAAGAGAAGTCTGCTGGCAACTCTAAAAAGAAGTAGGGAAAACTTAATGGGCCACATCTTGAGACACGATAGCCTGATGAAGACTATCGTCGAGGGAAAAGTGAAAGGGAAGATTGGAAAAGGCAGGCCTCGTATGAGATGCATGGAACAGGTTGTGAAAGATATAAAAGAGAAGAATTACGTCACAATGAAAAGGTTGGCCGATAGAAGAATCGAGTGGAAATCTGCGTCTAACCAATCCTAGGATTGTTGACCTATGATGATGATGATGGGCAAGAGTTGAGCATGGTGGAGTAACAGGATGGACCATGTAATGAAGGCGGTGGTGTATTGAAGGCTGCATTATAGAGATAAACATGCTGGAGAATTGAGTAAGAGATAGGATGTGAACAATCATTATGGAGTGCATGAAAGGTTATAGGACGTCCTCCGAACACTGAAGAAAAATAGCTGGGATAAGGAAATGTACATGTGTTGAATAAGAGTAGAAGTGGTCTATCAAAACGTATTATGACCGATATAAATCACCGCATGGATTATATTCTTTACTAATTCAACGTCTCGAAATAAAATACATCACTCGCCACTCATTTACTTCTCAAGTAATTCAAGTGTTGCAATTTTATTTTCATTAGCGTATTCCTGTATTTATGATACCTGATTTAGCAATATAAAATGCAGGATGAATACAACTGAATACACTTTATATTCTTATGATTTGTCTTGAGTCTGTATTTCTTATATGAGACAAAAGACTTCCATTTATAAGAGAATATGGAATCCTAAAAAATAAAACTATACCATACTTCAATTTTAAATGTGACTAACAGTTCAATGAAAATATTAACTGAACATTTATATAATGACGGCATATTACGGCAGTAATATATTGCATATATTACTGCCGTAAATATATTCACAAACTGCCAAATTTATCAATGGCACAAATCGTTAAGAAGACCAGCTTTTTATCACATTTTAAAGCAATAATGATCTTATTTATATCAATATACATGATATTACTGAACAAATCAGGGATTGTTTGAAATTCTGCAAACAGAACGGCATTGATATATGTAGAAAGATCAGTTTAATGTAGCTTAATAAAGACGCAGTGCAGGAAAGGAAATAATATTCTAAATGCACATATTTTACAAGTACAAAATCCGCTGCAATATCCTAGAAAATCATCACTTGCAACCTTCCAAACCGGGAACAAAAGCCACAACTTCATCTTGCCCAACGGAAAAGTCCTTTACGCTACTTCCGGTTGGTAGCGTCAGTGATCACGTTTCAGTGTACGTCAATTTCCTACGAACTTCAGTATGGCACGTATTATGTTGTTTATCAACTCCAATTCCTGTTACATAGTGAATTATTACCACTTCTGACCATTCGGGTGGAATTTTTGTAATCCCTACAAACATCAACCCGCGGCTCATCGTCCTGCATGGAGGAAAAAATAGGATGGGACGAAGTGGAATTGGGAACTGAGGAGCTGGATGGGGTGATAGGGTAGGGTTGCCTATAGTGTGCGGTCAGCGACTATGAACAAACGGAAAATCATGGGGCGAATTGATGTAGAGAGAACTGAAGGTGAACTAAAACAGAGAGAGGCCAAGGCAGGATATGTCACGCACGTATGTGCATGCGTGTTAAAATGAGTTCCGAGTACGAGAAATAGGGCAGAATTCGTAGAGAAAAATGGGATAATGAAACATGGAAAAGATTCACATGATAAAAATTTGAGGAAGTCAAATTGAAGAGAGGAGGAAAACAAGTTTAGATTATACAAAGTATTATCATAATGGAAAGAATATGACTCAGAGTAAATGGTACAGTTTTGAGACTCAATGATGGAAGAAAATTTAAATAATCTATTGGAAAAAAATAACAATAGATGGATTGTATGAGAGAGATCCTATTACATTCGACAGTCACTTGTAAAAATGGTCAGAGCCACTCCACAAGTCACCGTCACTTATATTAACAGGACAACTATATGTTCCCACAACATTTCTAGCGAGAATCCGATTACTTCATTTTAATTCTTAATTGTCTCACACTGGCTTTGCCAAGTGACAATTAATTGCTAGGATTATTTGCTGGCTCAGCTAATCATATTTTGATCACCGGCGACTCTAACCTCTTCATTAGCACTTTTCGGCATTTAAAACCTACATAAAACTAATTCTCACCTGAAGTGAATGTTAAGAGCGATAACATTAAGCAAATTTAGATAGAACAATCCCGTAAAAAATATGGTGAATGTGATAGAATAATTCATTTCTAGTGTTCATATTTGTACAACAGTGACGGTAATAACGAGTAACCATTATTTCTCGGCCTTAAACTACCAACTTAAACTTCCCATTGAATTCCTTCCTTGAATTGTATGGGGTATACACTAAGGTGACCAGATTTCTGATCTGCTAAACCGGGACAAACTCACTTCTCCTGAAGCATAGGCAAATTTACATGTGTGTAATTATGCATGTTTCTTTGGTCAAGTGAAGCGTTAGAAAAGTGGTCACTCTGAGTCCTACACAACTCGCTTTTCCAGCACCCGAATTGGTGCAACTTCCTGCTGCTACATATGTACGGGTTAAGTATATTATAAATATAGGAATGTCTACTTATTAAGCATTTTTAATTCATAATAACAATAAAAGAAATCAAATATTAAGGAAAAAGATTTTTAATTCATTTTAATGCTCATAAAATTATATTTTATTATACTTTTCAAATAGATTTTTATTCACAAAAATTACTTTATTTTTTAATATTTTTCAGATGTAAGAACTTTTTTAAGCAAAATTTTATTCTTCAGGACTCTATCAAAAATGACTTACAACTTTCATCTTTAGAATTTACTCTATATTTCATTATTACTTCTATTGCATCTACTTAAGTTTCCACTTCACATTCCATCCAAAAAAGTATTAACTGTTTTATAGAATGTCTCAGACACCGATTCACCTTCAAGTGATTCAGCCATCTATGACACCTTTGTCCCAACAGACTTGGCTTCTTGTTTTTCTACCAACTGGTTTCTCAAATCGGTCAGGATAACAGATATTTCCATTAAAGATATATTCTTATTTTCAATTCTAAGAACAGTGTCATTAAATAGTTTAAATTGAATCACTAAAGAGTGTAGCCATAATTCGTATTGCATAAAGTATTTCACCATTACTGGAACCAATTTTAAATCATGATGGTTTAAAGTATCTGCGGATAACGACATAAAGTTACATTCATTCAGATCAGCTTTAACTTCCTCTTCCATAAATGGATCAAGTACATTTAAAAATATTGCGTCAGCTTTTGTACGGGCACAGCTAAATCCTTTTTCATACATGGCTTTAATAAGTTGAGATGCACAGTCCATAGACCTGAAGCTGTGGCCATGCATTACTGGGTGATAGAAAAATGTAGCTTCTTTTGCCACTAAAACAAAATCAGATACTCTCATTTCCTTCCTTTTAAAAAAAGGCAGATGTGTTTGGCTTGAACTTGCTATATTCAGAGCTCTTTCATGCTTTTTTGATGATATGTGATCAGTAAAAATCAGTACGACCACCATGGGCAACTGAAAAGTTTGTTTTACAAACTGTACATCACACTTCATGTTCATCTTCAGGTTTTACTTTTTTAATAAATTCCAACTCTTTCTGTAAATTATCATTGAATTTACATTTCCTACAAGGTGCCATGATATTATAGGGGTATTTTCCTCTTATTTAAAATCTAAATAAAGAAAAAGACCATACTTTTCCTGTGGACGTTTCACACCATGAAATCAGACCCAAAGTAATAGAACATGTTATTTACACAATGAAGTACAATGCAATGTTTCATTGTATACGAGATGATGTTCAAAAAACCCTCTTAGTTGAGAAAGTCATAATGCATACTGCAGTTTAAAGGAAATAATTTCAACTTCATTTTAATTAGTTGTTAAAAATATCTTACCTCGTGGAACCAATTAAAATTATATACGTCTTCATATCCTAGATGAGCAAGTTAAACATCCTGGAATACTGCAGAATAAACAGAACAAAAATAAAATGGCAAATTAAAATGAATAAAAATGAAATCTTATAAATAGTTACAGAACAGGTACTGACATTTCAGTGCACTGCTGAAGTACGTGATTCTTTACTGCTCCAACGCAATTTGCCAGCACGAAACAATTCCAAATCGCCTTCTTTCACAAATAATTTCTTCATGAGTACAGTTCCACCACACTATAAATTACCACTCCAATCAGCATTCATCGAGAAGGAGCGAATGAGAATCTTTTACAAGTTATTCCCCCACACACGCAGTTCCGCCACTCGTCAAGTAAGCGGTTCTCGACGGGAGCCATATGGCCTCCAAGACCACTGGATTACATTAAAAACAGTGCAGCTGATAAAGTATCTTTTTTACAGTAACAATGACAACAACAAAGGTTAAAAAAACACTGCGTTAAATAACATACCAAAATCACGCACTTTAGGCCAAAGACCGGTACAAATTAGTATTTTTGTTTAGTCTTTCGGGACACCGGGACAAGCACCCGAACATCGGTACTGTCCCGGCCAAACCGGTACGTATGGTCACCTTAAATATATTCCTTGCTTTAAAAAATCTGCATCACAATGGGGTCGTTTACCATATTATTTTTATTGCCGAATCTGATCGAGTTTGTAAAATAAAAAGACCCGTATTTTTCCGTTTTAGACCCGTCACTTAGTTCTCGAGTTATAAGCGGCGAAAAACTTATGTTTTTAACCCTTTCGGAAAAGGGTTAAAAACATCAGTTCGATGTTCGATTCAGGTGTGCATGCGACCTCTTACGTCATCCACTTCGTCCAATCACAACTGAACCCGCGAAGCTACTCCACCTAATCTCAATGGGGGACACACAGCTGACTCTGCCAACGGAAGCGGTTGCGACAGGATTTGTGCGACCAGACCTTCCGACTCCACTCCCTTCTCTGAAAGCAGTCAAGGACGGGAGTTGGATGGCGTAAATGGTCTCAAAGCAGCTTCTTCGATGGGCGTCCCCTTTTGATTATTTAAATTTTTGATTAATGCGTGAATATCTCTGATTAGACGATTAATTATTACACTAAAATTCATTTTTCGTTTCCATCTAACGATTTAGGTTCCGATTAAAAGTCCCCATTATCACCGCGAAAGCGACAGTTGATCACGAGTAACATTAATCTCTCTTCTCAGCACGAAGTCATCGCACAATGCAAACCAGGATTCAAATATCGATCGAGAAATGGAATACAGTCTGTAGAAACGTTTTAGGGTTTCGGCGTTCATGATACCCTTACTTGGTGGCCATAGCTTTCCCGAGAACTAATCAGGAAGGGTGTATATCTCTTATGCCATCGACTAAAATGCGATGGGCGGAAACGCGGACGAATGAAGAGTTGCTGAACAAGGCTTTGGAGAAAAGTTGATTGCTGGCAAAAGCTGGAAGGCTGAGTGGATGCATGGATAATATGTCAAGTTGAGTAGCAGAACGCCATCAAAATCTACCCAAACCGGTAGAGGACGAACAATCATTCAATCAAAACATAATTTGGCTCACGTATGGAAATAAGCTGCCAGTTGACGTTGATGACACTACGTATTACTGAAATCGACATACTCATTATAAGCCTTGAAATAAAATAATAACCAGTTGATCAGGTACAATAATAATCAGTACAGGTACTGAAGAACCACTCGTCCACCTAGAATATTCCAATTTTAAGTACCTACATAATTTAAAATTAAATAAATTATGACAAACACCAACACGTTTCATAGCCGTTAACACTAGTATGGGTTAGAGTAGTGTTTAGAGTACTGGCTTCTCACCACGCCCGGGTTCAAATCTCGGAAGCGCAAGATATTTTCCATAGGTAATACGGCCCCTACTTGAGTGCTTTGTGGACAACATTCAAGTGTGTACAGTACTCCGTCCGTTGAATGGGACGTTAGGCCGTGGGTCCCTTTGGCGCCTTGTCGTTAAGAGTAGGATAATGACGACGCCGGGTTTCTCTCCACCCTCCTCTTTTCCCATATTAGTACCTACCTTTCCTCCCGATCTGAAGCGCCAATTAGTGCGGAAAGAGACGGATATGATGATTCATTATCTCCCCAACATTTTTCCGAACTTAAAAATGTAACAAGTTTAGAAAAAATATCCTCGTATAGTAGCAACCTTGTTTAATTTACGAAATTAAATTTACAGAAAAATCTGGCGAAGGATCAAAATGTCAGGGATCTTACAAATTGAGGGAGCGTTAAAATAATCGAGGCTAATCTCGAACATAAAAACATCTTCACGGAACCTGATACACGCAGCATGACGTCCGCAAAGGAAGGGCGTTCTAACGTAGGATTTGTTATCTCACTAACGTTCAACTTCCATTTGTTTGGCACTGCTTAAATTTGTCTCGTCGTCTTAGGTTGAGATGGAAATATCACAAGTCGTGCGGTCTGCGACCCATGATAAGCGTTCATGAACCACACACAAAAACATTAGTTATCGAAACTAATTAGATATCACAATAAAATCATTACTTTCATGGGTGCACCTATAGTATCAAAATTGAAAAAGAAAATGATTATAATGGATTTACCTGCATTTATAAATACACTAGTTACAATTCTGAAGCATTCATGGCGCACATATAAGCTTGCCCTACGTGTTAAACCGTGTGTATAACCTGTATCTAATCGACCTGTCGAACTACTTTCGACGACGGCTATCCAGCGTTTCTTCGCTAACAACAGCCTGATGGGAGGCCTTATGTATACAGCTGCTGGCTTGCATTAATTCGTTAGTGATAATTAATTTTACAACATATGGACACCGGTATTTCGCACAATGAAAACATTTCCCCAATTACCATTCTGTGGCTAAAAATAAGCATGACCATTATGACTATGCATATTCTTTCAACTACAGGAGAGATAAACAAGAGTTTCCTCAATAATGTGCCCGTGAATGTGCCAATCGCCAAAAAATGTTTTCGTCGCTGCCAATACCCAAAAATGCTACTGTTCATTAAGTCCATACAATGGTGATCGAATTCTAGCAACTGATCAAGGCGTTAACTGTGATAAGCAGTTCCTGATAATCAGTTCTCAATAATTATTTTTATAATTAATTTTTAGCATTATAAAATTTACAAAAATAATATAAAACTCATATCCTGGTGAAATAGCTACATGGAAGCCAAAAACCCCATATTCCCTTCCCGTTCTCCTGCCGTTCCCTAGCTTGTTGTGTATTCTTTCTAAAAAGCGGGACTTTCTTAAAACCCCGCGGGACGCGGGATAACTTGTTAAAAATCGGGACTGTCCCGCTAAAAGCGGGACGTCTGGTCACCTTAGTATACACGGCTTTCGCAAAAGGTGTATATTTCATCAAGTCAACCAGGTGCTAAGATGTCACATCGACATCGATGTAACAGACTACTCGATGTTTTTTTGCCGATACATCGAAAACATCGAGTGGTAAGACAATCGATGGAACATCGACTCGATGTTTTCAAAACACTCAACATCGCAGCGATGTTTTAGGAAACGAGCGGTATAATAAATGTTTTTGGTTGACTAATAATTCATTTTTCTGATTATCATAAGCCTTTTAGGAATACGAGCGAACCTTCCCTAATTACGCCATCTAACGTTCGCGTGCAGGGAAACAAGTTAAGGTATAAAATCGTTCATGTTTTCATCCCAGTGTTGCCTTCCAAGAACATGATCCGCCATGCCTACATCAGTACCTTCTGAGAGGATTGTATCAGCTCTCAACTTGGTGGTACAAGATAACAGGAGTAGGTTGGGGTCGCTGCATATTAAGCAAAGAGTGTTCCTTACCGATACTGGGAGGTTTAAACGTTTTAAACCCACTGTTTTTCAATTTGATTTTTTATACTACCAAGCTTATAATATATTTAGGGAACAGATACACCCACTTTATTTTGTTATTTATTTTTTATTCTATTATGTTTATTTATCTTTATTTCATTATAACACAGTGAACTGATGCATAATACATAATAAATAATACCTCTATGATAATACCTAACCTCGGATATGAAGGCATAAAAACTCGATACATCGAAACATCGATGTTTTTTGTCGATGAATAATGAGTGAGTGGTGAGTACTTTTATAAACATCGAAACATTCACCACTCGATGTTTTTTAGCCGATGTGGCATCCCTAGTTCCCATTGAATTCCTTCCTTGAATTGTATGGGGCAGACAAGGCTTTCGCAAAAGGTGTATATTCCATTAAGGTGCTTAACTTTTTTCTTGTAGTGCTTGTAGTAAATCGTAATAATCTATACGAAATAGTGCAGTTGCTCTACTCTATCCAGATATAAATGTTTCAATATTCATAGTGTTAATCAAGGTAGCTATTATTTCTGATCTGTTTATTGATAACTTTATTAAATTACTATATTGCTAGATGCGAGTAGTATTCTTCTTTCACCGTGGAAAGTGGTGAAAAAGGGATTTGGAAGAAAGGGATGGGAAAATCAATGTAATCAATTAAACCTGGCTCTATTCTTTCACGAAATAGAGAAATATAGAGAGAACAAAATTTCCCCTTCGTTAGAATGGTGCGTTCATACACATCAGTGGGTGGTGCCACCTATCGGGAATGATGGGAGGTGCTTTGTTTTTTTTTTGTATTGTCGCTACTGCTGCCTAGCGATACTGTGTAAATAAAAAATTAATAAAGTTGTTGTTTCTTCATAATACGCAACCTATAAAAGGAGTAAGTTTGTATTCCACATTCACCACGGCTAACAGAAAAGGGATTCGGAAAACCAATGTAAAATATTAAACCTGGCTCCATTCTCTCACGAAATAGAGAAATATAGAGAGAACAAAATTTCCCCTTCGTCATCTTTCACTTCCTACACCATTGAAGTTAGTAATAATTTCACACTCCTAGTCCTTGAAAGTATACAATAGGAAAAACATTTAGATATATAAGGATACAAAATTAAGAATTGGATCACATATAGAATTTAAAAGAATAATAGATTCTAGATTACGCTTATGGGATTATTACTATCCTGAAATAGATTTTAAACGTAGGCAAAGGGAAAGAAAAATCAATTCATTATTTTATATTTTTCCGACAAAGAATATCAATTCACAACTATGTTCGCTGAAAGGGATCGACTGACCATAAGAATTCCTGATTATGTACAGTGTACACACTGGGTTTTAGGGTACACATTTCAGAACGTTCCAGAGATCATAAAAAGAGTTTTTCACACAAGCGTAATTCGAACTTCTCTGAAGTAAGCCACTGGAAAGCAGCAGATGTTTTATGGCTTCCATTCCCCATCACCCTCTGCACAGTGATCTTTAAAGAGTTACTCAATTTGGGCGTAACACGAAAGGGATACGCTACGACGACGGTTGCTTTCGGGTAGACCGAGCTCTCAAAATGGACGAGGCTAAGGGAGACCCTCTGTCGTCTTTTCGGAGGGACGCCTACTCTCATTACAGACATGATGAATCTTTCCCCGACCTCCGTCACTGGATGGATGGAAGAAGAGCTCAATGAATCATCACCTCCCCAGTCCCGTCTCCTGAAATCTCACGGATACCCATCAAAGTTCTTTGGCTTTCCTTTTGCCTTCTAAAACCTCATAATTCATTCCTCGGCCAGCATTTTCGGAACCAACAAAAAGTTGAAAAGTAATTCAGCGATTAAATATTTACTCAACGGTAATGCATTTTCGATCATTAAAAAATGCACAGAATAAAAATAACTATAAAGCATCATATTTTTTTAAGGGTGGGGTAGTATTTCAAAGAAATTATTCCCGAACCATGTGAGAAAATTTTCAATCACATCCAGGCAGCAAAAACAAGAATTATATCATGCAAGACAGCAAAAATGTATGGATTACTCAATTTAAATTGAACAAATTTTTCAAAAATATGTTGCTTCACTATCTCAGATTTCACAAAATTGGTGCAAAGATATTGCCAACTGTGGTGAACAGATATCCATTCCCTGATTTGGTAGGAAATATGTCTCCCCTGAAGCAATGAAAGGCATGCGTTGCGTGGACGCCGGGAAAACTTTGATTTACACTATTTTTTTACATGCTACAGCATGAATACGTACGAGTGTAACAGTGAGAAACACTGGACCGTTGTTTTTTCTTTCTTGGTGTAATTATAGGCTAAAATTGAGGAAAAAATAATTTTTGGAAGTTATATTAACAGGGACACAATAAATTATTGCAGCAGAAAGTTCATTTAAAAGTACTCTAGTACCAAGTAAACTTTATAATTTTTCTAATGACCTCGTTTGCATGTGTATATCACATAAAACTATCGTGCTTGGGCGTGTAGAAAAAGAGTTTAACCCGCGGTAGCACGCGCTTTTCTTGTAACGCGGTAGCACGCGGGGCGGGGAAAAGACCGACGGGTTGTACAAGGCTAAATAGACACTAATAAGTACTACAAAGAACATTTATTTGGCAATTTCGGTTGAAAAAATATTTAACAAAGGAATGATATTCATTTTTAAGCCATGAACATGGAGAACATAAGAGAATATTTTCTGATTACAAGACAAACATTACTATTTACAGCTCACAATCAATCATCATCTCCGCAGGCATTTTGGTAACATGATGTGCAGTTGAATACACAGTGTTCACGGCAAATGGGCTTTTTACAGGTATTGCATGCTGTCTTTGTTTTTCTATTTTTTTAGAAGGGCAGTAAGCACATCGGCCATCAGCATGGCGGCTCACGTTATCGCCTCTCTCAGGTATACCCAATATTTCCCGCAACCGGAGTCGCAGAGATAATTGGATATTTTGCTGTTTCTCCCTTTTCAGCATGTTATCTCTGGTCAAAAGTTTAACAAGATTATTCAAATACTCCTTACGACTAACAGATTTACCTGAGTTTTCCCTGTAAATAACAATGCTATTGATCGCGCCAATGTTCAACAAGGTAAAAAAAAGTGTCAGCGGCCATCGGCATGATATGCGAGAGACACTATAAATGGACTGTAAACGATCTGAAACGTCCACACCACCTTTTGTGGAGTTGTAATACATTACAATTTCAGGTTTATTCGTTTGAGGATCCAAAATGTCATCTCGATGCATTGTTGATAAGAGCAATACAACTTTGTTAGCTTTAGGTTTGTATGACACTAGCGTCACTTCTTTTTGAAAACCAAAAATACTGTTTCCGACTACTCTATCTTTCGACTTAGCGATAAAACTAGGTGGAATCTCACCCTTATTTTTTCTTATCGTTCCTACTGTTGTTAGACCATTTTTTAGAAGATCAAGTGCTAACGGGTAGGACATGAACCAGTTATCGATGGTGACATTTCTTCCAGTGTTATAAATGTACTGAACCAGTCTTTTTACCTCTGAGTCTGGCTTGTAATCAATTTTATCTGGGCCCTGATTTTGTCTTCCAACGTACACTTCCATATTACCGGTGTAAAATGTTTTTGCATCACAACAGGCAAATATTTTGATCCCATACTTAGACGGCTTGTAAACACGGAAACTGCATCTACCCCGGAATTGTGGAAGCATCTCATCAACTGTAACTGCTTCACTCATACTGTAATTATTCCGGCAATTACTGACAAAAGTTTCGAAAATGTCCCTAATTGGGGAAAATTTGTCTTTTTTCTTCGATTCGTTTCTTTCGTTGATGTTATCCAATCTCATCATTCTTAGCAAACATTTGAACCTATTTACACCCATTACAAGCCTAAAATATTCAGTTCCTGTTCCATCTGCTCTCCTCAGATCAAAAATATTTTTATGGTTCGACTTTTGCACCCCAGCTAAATACAGTAATCCCAAAAGGGCCTTCAGTTCAATGAGGTCCGTTTCCCTTGCATCTCTATGACGCAGAAAACTACCCTGCACACTTCGAATTTTTGTGTTTGTGAAGGATACAATATCTGATAATATATCATCTGAAAAAAAATCTTGCCAAGAATCCAAAATATCCGATACATTTCGAGCATTACCCAGAGGTCCAGGTAGACGTTTCAGCAAATTGCATCTCTCAATTCTGGATCTTTTTGATGGCTTCACAGCAGACCACTCTGTCACTCCGTTTTTTCCCACGAAGGAAGAAGCTCTTGTTCCGGGTAATTGCTCATCTTCGCTTTCCTCAGAAAATGATTCGTGGTCCGAACGGTAAATAGTGTTGTCACATTCCTCATCGTCACTCTCACTCACATCTGCATATTCCCCTTCACTTTCACTGTCAAGCATTTTCAGTATGTTATGTCTTTCAGGCTCACTCATGGTCGGTAAGTGTATGCTCGACTTTTTGATTCCTTATTGAAAAAAAGAGAGCTACTTATGGCAAATTTATGAACATATTTCAATAGAAATGAAACTAGAGTTGTGACATTCACCAGCTCTACGAATGTAAATTTACAATAACTTACAGTTGTAACTACTTTCGGAAGGTGCACTGGTACAGGTCGTTGAATACAAGGCAGCGATCACCAAATGGAACTAGCGTATACTTCCCTCACGAGTTCTTTTCAGACTGAATTGGAGAGGAAATATGTACCCTAGCGTCGAAACCAATGGTTCTACTCACCCATACCTAAGTCGTTCTCTCCTAGGACAATGTAACGGGCAAAAAAATGTAGCGAAATAGGAATGTAAACTGCGACATTGATCAAGTCAAGTCTCAAAAACTCCGCAAGCAGACATTGTAACGCGAGAGCACGCGCCGGCGGGGATTTGACCATTACGAAATAAAATGTGATACAAAGATTTTTATTCGTATATACGGACTGCAACTTGAAAAGTGCTCAGAAATAGTAGATTAGAAGAAGTGTCGAACAGACGAGGTCGCAGTGTGCTGAGTAGGAATTTTTTTTTCGATCGGGCGGGGAATCCCCGCCCACGCGTGCCATCGCGGGTTAAAAAGACGTTTTGAAGTTGTGCACACAATACATGCCTGTCTGTTTCAGGGGCGACATTTTTCCTGTGGAAACAGATAATGGATTTTGGTTCACGAAAGTTGGCACTATCTATGTACCAACTTTAATTGGTAAATGTGATGATGAAGAAACCCCCATTTGCTGATTTAAGCACGATTAATCTGCATGTTGTGGGATGAAAATCAATTCTTCTACGTGGAAATTTTCAAGAATTTATTAAGAAAGTATTTTCCAAATATTCCAGCAAGAGAATTGCCTGCTAGCGACATAAAAGATTTATATCAAGGGTTCACCCCTTAAGCACATTATCTTAAGCACATTACTAGAGGTTCATTTGCAAAAAAAGAAATAGTTTTTTGTTTGCTAGATATTGTCCGGGTATATGCTAACATATGTTCAAAAACTAAGAAAAATGGTACTAATAGTACTGGGTGACAAGTTATTTTCATGTACTACAAGACGTGTTGCAGTCGTCCTTTAAAGGTACCATTAGGTTGCATTAGAAGATTTAATTGCCATCTACAGAAATTTTACCTAGTAGGTAACTGATTCCACTCATTCAGTCTTTACGTCGCATATGCTAAATCCATGATTTTCACTAAAATACATGCATAAAATTAATTATATGCAATCCTTAGTCCAGCTCTGTACGGTCGATGTGAAATCGAGCGTAATGTGAAGGAGCCTCTAATACTCAGGAAGGCTGATGGCAGAGATGAGGATATAGTTAGCTTTTGAAGATAGATATTGATAGAAATAAGAATTGAAGAGATTTTTAAAAAGACGAAATAAAGTAGTTCAGGTGAATTGCGACATTAAAAGTAGACTAGGATAATCTAACAGGTACGGGATTTATTTTCACGGTTTTTTTAAGTATCAGTCGTTTAAAAAGGGATATCTTAAACGTTACGGATAGGTATATCAAAGGACTAAACAGGACAATTAATGAAGGAGATGCAGAGGAAACATAAAGTTCTGTTGGGGAGTGATGGTACATAATGTCAGATATATTGTCTCCCCTGAAGCAGTGAAAGGCATACATTGCGTGGACGCCAGGAAATTTTTGATTTACACTATTTTCTTAGATGCTACAGCATGAGTACGTATGAGTGTAACAGTGAGAAACTCTGGCCCATTTTTTCTTTCTTGGTGTAATTATAGGCTAAAATTGTGGAAAAAATAATTTTTTGAAGTTATATATTCAGTGACACAATAATTAATTATTGCAGCGGAAAGATCACATAAAAGTACTCTAGTACCAAGTAAACTTTATAATTTTTCGTTAAACGTTCAACGTTAAAAATATTTTGCGTTCCCCAACTTACTACAGTGGACTGGACCATGATTACAAAATTAGAGAAATTGATTGCCGAACTGACAGATTCAAAATGTCCTTTTTCCTCGTACAATTAGGGATATGAATAGCGGTAAATATGTACAATACGTGTGAATCCATCCATAGCATAGGTAGTTGCATGTTGGTATAAGGACTTGAAGGTAACCCAACTAACAGCATGTTTTTGCATGCTTACTTTGCTCTTTTTATCTTTTTAAATAGTGACATTTAGCCTAATATATTAATATTAATCCTATTTCATACATGATATGTAGTGCATGTTTGATGAGAATTCACCCCCTGCCACACACCTTTATGGTAGCTTGCTGGGTATTATGTGGACGTAGATGTAATAGGGGATCACGGATAAGAAGAAGCTAGAAAAGACACATGCACTTCATGTTAAATATTACGATTGTACCAGAATTGACTAGCCATTGAACTACGTACACCATTGGAACTGACATTAGGAAATAGGTCTCATACTATCCAACTCCTTTAAAGAAAGAGCACGGAAGATGTCAAACGTGCTAGTGTGGTCGCAAGAATGACGGTTTTTGTACCAAGGACCCTGATTCAAATCCTGACTTGGAGGAGATCTTTCTTCAATGGTGTACCGGTCCCCACTTTAGTGTTGGGTCAAAAGCACTTCGAGTTCAGTGCTCCGTCAATCGGAAATGGTGTTAAACTGAGGACGTTGTAGTGCTTTTCGTTCAAGGCACGCTAATATCAATGATTTCTCTTCATTATTCCTCCTTCCTCTGAATAACTCTTTCTCCCATCTCATTACCAACCTCTGCTGGACGGTACAAATGACGTCATCTGTATATTTCTTCCCCTTAATAAACAAATATCAGCAAAAAATATTTGTTCCGTTTTTTTTTTAATGATACAGTGTACTTCATTGAAAATTTCGAAAAAAGAAATGAGCGGCGTTAGGCAAATTAGATGTCTTTATAACAGAAAAAAAAACACGAGACAAATATTCCGTTATCTTAATTACCAACGCGTTTTGGCATTTTTGGCTATAATCAAAGTGCTCAAACCTCCTTGGCTCATCTTACTTCCTCGTCTCACTCCTTCCTCCCTTGCCAACAGCTCCATCATCCCTTCTATTACCCAGGATTCGTCCTTATCGGCCTCCTCCACTGCCATGCACTCTGAGGCGATCCGTTATGTGTCACATTATGAACGTGAAGGGAGATAATCTACTTCCTCACTCTCTGTTTAGAGCAAAGGGTCGAAAAGGAATCACTTGGGTGGTGAAATAAAATTGCGCTATCGACTTTTTTCTTCTCATACATCAATCATTCAAAAATATTTGTCACTCGATACGAACTTTTTATGCCTGTGTCTGTGATTTTAACTTCCATAAAATAATTACAAAAAATGTAACTTCATTGCTATCTTTCAAATCACGTGCCATGAAAGTGAAAAGGAAGAGATAAATTTAAGTGTGCATGAAGGAATTCGCAAGAAAGTATTAAAACGCGGTTTCCAACATCATTATATGCCAATAATATAAAAGACATTTTACCTCCCAGTAAGATCACGTAAATGTGTATTTTCCCCGCTAAATTAGTAAATTCGATTACGTGAAGAAGATTTCCATCTTTTCCATTCAAGAGTAATGAAAATCAAACTACCTCGAACCAAAAGTCCTGTTTCATAAAGATTTTAACAGTTGACTGAAATTGGAGTAAGGGAGTAAGAGGCGAGAGATTTTCAGAATATTTAAATACGATAAGTAGCAAAACAGTACCTACTTTGCTTCATACTTGTGAGGATTGAATATTTTAAAATTGATGGAGCTAGAGAAAGGTTAATGAGCTATGAAAAAGTAAAAATGGTTGATGAACAAGAAAATTTAAGAATTCATAGCAGCACCTTCATTTTTAACGGAAACGAATGAATGACCACTACAGTCTAAGAAGACCTGATCGGAAAATGAATAGCATTTTTAAGAAACATAACATCAAGCCTTTCAATCGTACTAATCTATATACACAAGAGACTGTTAGAACATCGCACTTTAAACTTAAGAACATGATTTTTCAATAAATTTCACTTTAAATAAAAGATTAAAGTGCATCTTCAGTGCTTTTATCAGCATAAGTATTACATTATGTGTTATGACTGTACCTATGCCTAACTTTTTCTTTTTTTACCTCTCGGAACATTCAACTTCATTGAATTATTTCACTTTAGCAGAAACAGTAAGCGGTGGGAAAATTGTTTCAGATTGCGTCAAAAATGTCTGCATATTTCTCAAACTAAAAATTGTTAGCATTTGAGATAAATTCTATGCAATTTTCTTCTTAATAGCTGATAAATAACGAAGCCATGATATTGAAATTACATTGGAGGAAAAATCTGGTTTTAAATCTCATACATACAGGAAAAAATGTCATTTTATTCAGTACACGCATGATGACATTCCTACGATTTTTTCATTTCGGTTACTTCCGGAAGGCTTCAAACATTTTCAACTAAGTTTTTTATGTAAAATAAAATATCAAACCCTTGCTATATCTGGGGTTAGTTGAATATGAGTTTTGAGAAAAAAGAATAGAAAATAGAAAACACAGCGCTATATCTAATTCACAATAGCTTATAAATGTATGCATATAATAAAGTATATAAAAAAGATAGAAATTTTGAAAATGACACTTACGCCGGATTGATAAGTGTAATTTCAATTAGTTTTCAGCAATTAGCGTTCATGACACTGGAGGGTGGCGTTATGGGCCACAGTTTAGCGTCCCATTTCAGGAAGGAGTTCTGAATTAGGAATATCTTCCACAAGGTCTTCAAATGGGGAATGATATGAAACGGTTGTTCGAATTCATACCAAGAATAACCTAATATTGTATACATGGCTAGAAATTGTGATATCTATAAAATCAAATATTTATTTTGATGCGGCTAAAAAGTACAATTGTGATTAAAAGCACTAAATTCATGCTTAAAGTTAATTTCAATCCTATAAGAGTTCTTGCCGTGTAAAAACAGAATAGTGAAACAAGTAAGGTGCTGTAGCGACTTCTTAACGAACTTAGGGAGAATAATATGAGATGACTTTGACAGCACATCCAGCAACGGACGTACCGTTAACGCAACTGAATAATTATAGCTTCAACTTCGTGGGATAACCGGTGACGCAAATGGCTGTGATGCCAGGTTATCGTGTTTTGGAGTAATTAACGGAAAACCAATTCCATAAAGGGATGAATTTGAAGGAGGAGGGAGGGAGGGAGGGAGAGAGGAAAAAAGGACGGCCAGGATTTAATTTAAAAGAAAAGAATGCCTCGCGCACAAAGGGAAGCGGGGAAGCGAGGGACGCCGGGCGAATGGGGCGAACAGCTGTAATTGGTTCCCCGGGGGAAAAATAAGAAAAATCAAGCGCACAAGTTTACAAGAGAATTAAAAATTAAAAGGACAAGGAAACGTACGACAGTAATACTCCACGCGTGAAATATATGCCAGCCTTCTTGCATAAAATTGAAATAGTACGACCCGGAAAAACGCATGCAAATTTCAGAGTACCCTGCAATATTAGTCAAAAATAAATTTTCATGCTAAAAACTAACTCTCTGAGCCCTTTCATTAACACACAAGAGGCACTGATGGGGCATATGAGAAAAGAGAAAGGTCATACTTTAAAGTTGCCATAATGCAAGAACTTAAATATGTGAGTACTGCATTAATTAATGGTCAGGTATTTGTTATCAATTAACATTAGTAATTGTATCTGTGTTCCTGGATAATAGGTCATTCACGCGGTTCTGGTAAGAGATGATTTACCCATATGATTAAAAATATAGCGCAAATTACCTTCGTTGGAGCCGGTATTGTGGTATTCCCTAAGCGTGTATTTGTAGACATGTCAGCTTAAGTTATGAGAACGCTAGATGATAATGAGAGTAGCAAAAAATAGGCTGTAAAAAGTTTAAAATTCGACGAAGAAGTAGATCTATTTATAAATAAGACTCCCCGTACCAATAATGAATGCTGCGGCAAAATTAATTCCAGAAAACTGGAGAGAAGATATTATTGTAACCAGGAAAAACTGCCAAAAATATGTGGCCAAGTGAGAAGATTATTCCTTCATGAGCATTTGACCTCGTGGAAAGAAGAGGGAGGAAAATATTATGTTCATAGCATTGACAAAAGAAATTTCGAAAATAAATAAAATCCTACAGAGAACGATGGTCTTCCGGGATTTCCTCCGCGTTGGTCCATAATTCCTGTGACGACAGTTTCGCCGGCGTTGCAACCGGCTTCTTCAGGTCAGTGAAGTAAATATGCAGAAATTTTACCGTCTCATATACTCATCCGTTGGGGATAGGTCCGTCGTGATTGGTTGTTGAATTGGGTTCCGTGGTTGGCTATTGTGAGAGAAACAGGCCCTGAGTTCCAACAGGATGGCTCCCAAAATTTTCCTCAGATATGTTGATGATACTTTTGTCATCTGGCAGCATGGAGAAAGAAAACTGAAGAAATTCCTTAACTACCTGAACAACCAAAATGATTCCATTAAGTTTACAATGGAGATGGAAGAGAACAAACGATTGCCATTCCTGGACGTCCTAGTGGAAAAGAATAACGACGAAAAGCTGGGCCATTCGGTATTCAGAAAAAAAGACGCACACTGACCGGTACCTGCATGCATCGTCACACCACCATCCACAACAAAAGGCCTCTGTAATCAGATCATTGTTTAACTGGGCCTTTACCATCTGCGATGGTTCCTCACTAGACAACGAGATGAAACATGTTTGGAGAACGATGGAGAATAATGGCTACCAACGAGCCGTAATCCTGAAGGAAGAGAAAAGATTAGACAAGGTCCACAAAAGAACCGACGATCAGCCATCGGAGGAAAGGGCTAAACCCGCTGCTTTCGCCCTAATCCCATTTGTCGCGGGAACCACTGAGAGAATCTCGCGGGCTCTCAGTAACACAATATTGTGACGAGATCTAATTGCGTTTCTAAAGCATCAAACATGCTAGTGAGAGTAAAAGACAAGATAAAAAGAGAATATAAGAGTGGTGTATATCAAGTGAAATGCAGCTGTGGGAGCAGCTACATAAGACAGACGTCCAGATAATTGAAATTCCGCCTACAGGAACACCATAGGTCAACAAGAAATAGGCAGCTGAGACTCTCTGCCATAGCAGAGCACACATGGTCGGGGCCCCAACCACAACATCGATTTCGAAGACACAAAGATCATCACCCAAGAGAAACGATATTTTCCACGGATAACACGAGAGGCCATCGAGATAAGGAAAGAGGAAGACAACTTCAATTGGGAGGACAGCTACTCACTATCAAACACCTAGAAGCGGGTTTTACGAGAAAACAATCAACAGTCAATCACAGACGCCGATGCAACGGCCAATCATGGGAGACCACAACAGATATTCACGGACCCCAAATCAACAACCAAATGCGATGGACCTATCCCCAACTGATGAGTATATAAGACGGAAAAAATTCTGCATATTTACTTCACTGACCTGAAGAAACCGACTGCAACGCCAGCGAAACTGTCGTCCCAGGAATTATGGACCAACGCGGAGGATATCTCAGAAGACCAGCATTTTCAAGCGAGACAACCCGCAGAAGCCTACACAAGGATTCCTAAAGATAACTATGAAATTGTATAGCCATGAGGTTGAACATAGGGAAAGCATGGTCGAAAATGGATCTATGTTTCCCTTAGGATGCCTAAAGGCCAAAGATAAAAAAGGAGGACAAATAAAACTCAATGTAATTGTGAATTGAAGAAAAGTTCGTTATCATCGATTGGAAAAAAATATCCGTATTCTGAAAGAAATTCGGGTTTGGCACAGAGACAGATGTATATTTTGCAGACTCCACATATTCGCGGGGTTTGACAAATTCAATTGGGGCGTGACAAATCCAATTAATAATAGTGTACGTTAAAATTTGAAAGAATATGTAACACACACTGTAGATGCTAAAATTAGGAAAGGAGTGTGTTCAGTACTAATTCTCCTAGTCCAAACAAAGGAGTTAACCAATACAAATAGCTGAATCAAGAAGGAAATATTTAAGTGGTGACAGTGTAAGAGGGCTGTGGTATGGGAATACAAACTGTAATAGATAGTAAATTTGGAGAATACCCCTTTGAAGGATTGAGGTATAACTTTCTTGGGCAAGATTTTTAAGTTGAACACGGTCATAGAGTTACTAAGACCCCTCAGAAAAAGTACGTCAAATACCTGCAATAGCACCACAAATTATTATGACATGTGACTATGCTTAGAATATTTATCTGTTAACGCTATCAGATACCCTGCCAATTTCGCACAGGATGATAGCATCCCGATATTCTGCTCTATAAATTCCGTGTCTCTTGCCACCTGCCATATTTTAAGAGCAAATGGAACCTATCCCCCCCCCCCCCCCCCCCCCCCCGCGCAAATGTCAATCTGATATACAGTATGTGCCATACCTAATAAGCAATATTGGCACGTCAGACTATTACTCAGCTTATTTAGAGTCTGCCAAATAATGAAGATGGTTAATTAGAGTGAAGCACAATTGCTGTGGACAACCATAAGTTTGATATTTTATTACTGTAGAAGGTTTATTCGTTTCTGAGATAAATTCAAGGAAAAAAAATATTCTCCTTATTATGCTAAGCTACGTATGTTTGACGGTAATGGCATGAAAGAATAATAAATATGAGAAAAAATATTTAAAGTTTTACCATTTCTGGAGTACTGTAGTGCAGCATTGCTTCCTCAAATTTCTAAATTTCCGTTTCTGCAAAGAAAAATAAAACATGAAAATTAACGAATAATAAGATAAGGCAAAAATGTTTAGTGCGAAATAACCAACTGGCAATAATATAATATATGGCACTGTAATCTAGAAAAACTAAGAAAATAAAATATAAGCTCCACTTCTGTAGTCATTGCCGATTATAATATTGTAAAATTATGGAAACAAGGCTCTATATATGTTTGGGTGGCTAAATTTCATTCTGAATTCATGACTCACGATTTTTTTATCAAGAGAACCAAAGCTTTAAACGCCGTGATCCGCAGGAAAACGAAGTATTTCAGCGATCAATGTTTGCAGCAGTCATGAACTGTGATTGTATAATGCAGATTACGATGCATGCCAGGCATAGAAAACGTACCTTAATGAAGGAAAAAAGTAAAATCGATTTCTAATGACAAAGATGTGATTTATTTGGAGAAGTCTCCGCCAGTTCATGTTCCATTATGCAGACATCAAACTCTATTTTGAACTTAATTCCTCTACCTTTATTCATTACACTATTTCTTTCTTCATATCGATGCATTTCCTACCCTTCTTCATGCTGTCACGAAACTCCTCTTTTTCCCATTTCTCATCGGTCCTCCAGCATAAGAATTTCATTTAACTTTATGTTAATAATATGTTTGCGCTAAGCAAGAACAAAATGTATGAAATATATTCGTAAATCATTAAAATAATTTTTCTTGAAATAGATTTTAACTTTTAAACACTCTCAATAATAACATCCATAAATGTATCCAATTAGTCATTGGCAACTAAACCAAAAAATATCAACGATTAATTGATGATGCCAGAATTTGGTACCTGCCCTAGGTTCAGTAAGATTCACTTGCGAAAGGCCATTTTTTGAAATTTTACACCACATTCTCAGCACATGACATGTACTGTTTAGATACAAATACAAGGTGTTGTTATGAAGTCTTTTATCACCGGTTTGTTATTTAACATTGCACTAATAAAACTATGAAACCCGTTTGACAAAAGCTTAAGTCATCTTTAATGGCACAAATTCGGTATTATCATGGTCCATCAATTTTGTAGCGCTCCTAAATGCAATGAAATACTTTCACGGAGAGGAGATTAACCAGATATTTATTATCTCAATTGATTATGTGCAGAAAAATTTGACCAAAGGAATCTGATTTTGTATACTTAGACGGAGATGACAGAAAAGCTGCAAAAGCGCCACTCTTTCTTTTTCTAGCATTAATGACAGAGAGAAAGAAAGTAACTGGGAACATGACTTAGTAAAAATAATTTAATTGTGAAAAAATCCTAACAAATTAAGATATTCCTAGATAAAACTGAACTTTTCTTACTCTTGTCGAAAAAGCTGTGGTGATTTCTTGTAATAACGAGATAATAATTGTACTCTAGAAACCTGAAAATCTATTTTGGGAATAAAAAATCGACGGTCAACAGTAATTCCGTTTAACCGTAAAGGTTGAAATTTCACCCAATTAGGACATCCATGACACACGCATCTTGGGCCAAGAAAAAAAAAATTGTAATTCCCATAGATAAATTTACTAAACGACCAGGCTTTCTCTTCGACATCATTAGGTACGTCTACACGACATTGGGACTTTTATACTCATTGTCAGAGTTAGCAAGACGAATGAGCACATAGAGTACATACATTAAGTAAATATATAAGCCAACATATTTAGTTAAAATTAACCTGATGTCGACTATTCGAAATGTGGTCGTTTAATGAATGCATTTGTAAGCGTTACAGTGTTTTTACTTAATTTTGGAAACTTTGGTGTACAACTCGCATTAGAAAATGATAAAAATTAATAAATATTGAAGGCGAAGGAGATTTTTAGCAAACCGTGCATGACAAAAAACGACATTTTTGGCAGACGTTTCACTTCACAATGAACGTTTGAAGGATTGAACCTATAAATCTATTTTTTAAATATACAATCAATGGGAATTTCTAGCAATGCAATCCTTTGAAAGAATTCAAACGAGTTAAGTCATGAAAATCCATTGCAATACACGATTGCATAAAATAGTTCTGTGTTTTGAGTATATAGCAGCTGACTACATTGATTACAGCTATCAATATGTAAGTTATTCACCATTATGTTCTACATTGGATAAGAATAATTTTCATAGGGTTTCTATTATGGAACTAGTATGTAAGGTTTATTTGAGAGGCCCGAGTAATTGAAGTTGAATGTGATATTTGTTGGAGAAGAGGTGGCGAATAAACGTGCATATTATGCCATACGTCTCTTATTCTATTGGAGTAGTTTCTAATTTCCCGCAAATGAACATCATATGTTGCAATGAAGATAGTGTTTTGGGGTTAAAATGGTAATCATTAGCTCCATAAGGTCAAAAAGATCTCTTAAAAAAATATAATTACCTTGTGAATTCACTGTCAAATAAATTAGAGCATTAAAAATCTCCAAAATTCAACAGATCACCATGACAAACTAAATGCAGAATACAATTCATGTTAAGTCTGAGAAAGTGGACAAATACTCCAAAATTATTACAATAAATAAGAACATCTTTTGCCAAGTTCGCAAAGATTCGGCTTTGCAGTGAAAACCTGAAAAACAAATAGTTTATATTTTCCACATGGATAACAAAATTAATTGACAGCATAACAAATATTTCTAAAATGCACTAAATTCTGGCCAAACTTGAAACTATTTTGAAACTCAGTTTATCATTTGATTAACAGTGCTCAATTATTATCCGAAAAAATCACACATGGGTTTTCAAATTAAGTATTGTCAATAGTTTTACGTTATCAAGATAACAAATCAAATGGGTTTAAATGGCAATAATTTTTTTTTCACGTGAAAGGTATTGACTTGATTTTACTATGACCCGTGAATAAAGGCTGATTTTACGACGGTTATACGGAGATTTTTTTATAGCCTAGAGTCAATAGAAAGCAAAGATCTATTGGACTTGTGGGATAAATATGGCCCAATGCATGGTTCAACGTTCGCGGGAACAAAGGTAAGACAAAAGGACTAAGTGCTAGTAGGCATGGCAGTTTTTATTCTGCACGTGCGTGCTTGCGAGAGTGCAGCGTCAAAGGGATGCATTTCAAACGCACGCACAAAAGGAAGACCGTGACTTTTCCACCCAATGCGGTCTGGGCGTTTCATCACTCAACCGATGGCAGACGCTTTTTAGGCACCGCTTTAATCAGCGTAACTCTCTCATCAACTCTCTTGCTCTTCCTTTTTCCAATTCATCTCGTGAAGTACATGTGAGAATAAATGATAGTTTTTCTGAACCCAGTTTCAACTCCTCCATCTTCTCCTAGGGTTTTATTCCTCAGTACCAATCAGCGGACTTACGCCCAAAAGGCGGAAGAAGAGGCCTTAGTTTCTTGTCATCCACGCCGTAAACAACGCCGAGATTATTCTTCTGCCCACAACGGAGTCAGGTGCCCTTTTAAGGTCTCAGTACTTGTTTATTAAACGAAATTTTACAATAACACTTGGTTTTAATAGCCAACGATTTTAAGTAGTGTGCTATTATTCATGCATAGAAGCCAGTCAACTGGTATACCGTATAGCTATGAAATTATTTTCATGTAATTCTTGCGCTTTTGAAATGATATAATTTTTTCATATGGGCACCAACACGTTTAATTTGCAGTACAATAGAATTCAGTTAATTCACTTTCTAATTATTTTAAATACGCATCATACGCGCCAAAACTAAAATAAAATGAAGCTTCCTCATGAGCGAGAAGTTTGGATCCTGTTGACCCTGTAAATGTTCACCCTGTAGTTAGAACTTGCCAATAACAAGTACCACGGAATGTAGAATTCACATATCAGCGTATCTTTTCCTTTGTACCCTCTAAGGGTCTAAGTAAGATTTAATAATGTGTAAATCACCTAGCTTGGGTGTATCAATACATGTCCAAAGGCCAACCAAGAGCTTACCTTCGTTCCGTAGCCCAACGCTCCACTCACTGAACTACCTACCCATGTAGCAAGTCTACAAATTATTTCAAAACGATTTATAGGGAATTATTATTATTAACCATTACTTCATTCATAATTAATGACTTTTCTCTCCTTGAAATTCATCGAGCACGAAGGGAAAGATAAATACGCCGAAAAAAAGGTATTATATAAATAAGTTGAGATTCATGAAAAATATCCTTAGAATCTGCAAGCGCCAAACACGTTACTTACGCGGGTTGCCTATACACAATTGGTCGGATTGGCGGAATTGCGTTTCTAGTTAAGCTCGAAGTCCATGTCCACCTAACTTGTTAAGATCGTGCTAATGACTAATAAACTTACGTATTACTTATTCTCTTTTGCTGATTTCTTTCTTCTTAGGTTTTAACGCATCCTACAATGGTCAGCTAGGCGTTCCCTTCTTTAATTTTCTTTATGTCTCTGTCCAGAGTCTTCCCTTTTTTCCATCCCTCTTCCTCAGATCTTCTGCCGATCTCATCTTCGATCTTTTCTCCTCATACTTCCCACCACCTCCAACTTCTCAATTTCCCTTCCCAGATGCCTTCCATTCCTTTGCTGGACATGTCGAATACATCTAAGTCTTCTCTCTTTAATCTTCTTACCATACGGCACCACCTTGACCGCCTGATGTAATTATTTCTTGTTCTATTCTTACTTTCGACCCCATATAGCAACCGAAGCACCCTTATTTTTACTACTTCTAGCTTTCTTCCCTGGATTTCCATTGGCTAGGTCTTAGAGAGTAGAGAATAGTTTAGCACAGTAGATCATAGTAGGTAGAGCTTAGAAGACCCTAAAGCAGAAGTATATATCTCCCCTTCCTTCTTAAAACTCACCGTCCTATCACGCGCTATTTCATTCATATTCCTCCAATCCAAACAACCATTTACTTTTACATTGAATTTCATTCTCCAATGCTCTATCTTCTTATTCCTTTACCCTTGTATTTCTTTCATCCATCTATATCCGTTTTCTAATAATATACTTATATTCTAAGACAAAATAAATACCACAAGTGGGATTATAATCGGGACCTTTACGCGTAGTACCGAAGCGTCACCAACCTGACTTTCGCGGTCAGAATATTAGGTAGGTTTTGGGAGGAAATCATTTTGACTCGTAGATTGACTAGTAGTTAGCCAGGAGTTCGTTGGCTCCATGTACTAATAATAGCCGCTTGCTAACAAATTAAAAAACATTCAAAAAAAGGTAAACAGCCCATGAAGAAAAAATGTACCAGTCCCATGCTAACAGAGACAAATGTGGGGCAATCAGCATGAATATTTCTGTAATTAATTATTTCCAGTTAGAGACAAATGGTGATTCATTGTAAATAAAGGCAGTTTTATATAGCATTATGCTGTTGAAAAGTACCCTGATAATCAATAAACACAGCTAAAATTTAGCTACTTTCTTGAAATTTTTGTCATCAAGCGCGATAAAAACGATGCACAACGCACGTGTCTTAATAATAATTTCCTGTAAAAGCTTTTAGAGCCAAAGATATCTTTCGAGTGATCCATATGTATTCCCTAACCTTTCCAGACAATTTCAGTTTCCTGTTTGCCAGCAATCGTGGACCTGAATTGCTAAGAATATCATGCAAATTATCTCTGCACCATGTCCACCGCCATCCCACTTGAACTACACACCTCACGCTCAACCTATAACCCCGTCTAGAATACACACTCGAGGCCCCTTTACGCTTAAGCCCCTTCCGGGTGATATCTCGCCGTGCGCAAGCGGGCGCAATAAGTACCAAATAATAAATACTCCTCGCTCGTGTGATGGCTGGCCGGCACGGTTGGAAGCGGTGTGGCTCAGGCTCCTTCACTTTTTTTATCGCGGAGTTTGCCTCGATTCGGCTAGCGTGAGCGGAACTAGACTTGGCGGTGGGAACGTGTTTGCGAAGCACAGAGTTTCGGAGGTAGTCCCGTAAACAAGAGCAGGCTGGAAATATGAGCACACTGAAGTCGCGTTAAGCATGGAACAAGCAAACGGCTTGTTGATTTCACAAACTACCTACCATGAGCCTACAATGTTTCATGACCACCTTTGACCTTGGTAATTCTTTTAAAAAATTGCTCAAGATCGACTTTCGGAATTCAAGAGCTATTGTATCTCATGTTAAGGATTTTAAATGTATTTTTACTCCACATACATGCTAGTGTAGACAGGAACGTTACAACATATTTTATTATTTCTCTAAACAATCAACATTTTATGTAATCTTCCTCCCGTGGAGTCAAGACCTTGTTGTGACTAGGAACGTAATTGGCCTTGGCATGAAGCCTTGTAATAATACTACTGAACGCATTTTACTAAACATAACTTCTCCAACAACTTTTTCATGCTTCAACTGGCTTATATTCTATCTAAGAAATTAATGTATATGTGATATTGGGTGAAAACGTGAAACTTAGAGAAATCGGTAATTTTCTTTGGGTAGAAACACTGATACGATCTGGGTTCTGATGACATACACTCGGGAGGAGATACTCTTCAATAATTCCTACAAATATTCACCGCTATTTAGAATAAAGAGTTAAAATATTCCATGATGTTTTGTGCTTAATTGTATTCTCAAATTCATGAATACACAAGTATCATTGTCATGAGCCAACGTTAACCCACAATATCCATCTTATTTCATTCGCCTTATATGCGATATTGACACAACATACTAAAGTTATAAAAATATGACCGAACATTAACAGCCGAATTCAATATAAAATTCGTCGCTTAAATAAAAACTATCATTATTGCCTTATCTTTTTTAGCATTATAAATGTTCTATCTGCTACTACAGATGAGATGAACCCTGGACAGAGTTCCTCCTCTTCTGGTACCTCGGTTTAATTTTTTTATACATAGAATCATTTCGATTGTTAACACAACCAAAACATGGAGTTTTTCCGCAAATGGATACAAAATAGCCTAACATTTATTAAAGTTTCACTGAAAAATACTGCAGTGTTTTAGATGGGATGAAAATTAGTAAAGTGCTTCAGCTATTTCGAATGCTATAGCAAAAAAGAATTTTGATAAAGGGGTTTTAGAAAATTAACTACAAAATAAACTAGTTATGGGCATGGTATGTTAATATGTGAAGAAGTATGATTTCGAAACTGATTGTTTTTTGACTCAAGAGACTCTTTGATGCTTTCATTTATTCCCTTAGAGCCTACTCTCCTAATTTTTTAACCAGGAGGGCCAGGAGTCGGAGTTCAGAGAAACTATTTCCTCAGACTAAATAACAATAAAAAAAAATCAAATGACATGTTTTTAGAACTTCAACTATATTCACCGAGGCCAGCGTTAACTCTAAGTATCTATCTTATTTGATTCGCCTTATATTCGCAATATATGATTCGATATTGACACAAAATACTAAAGTAATAAAAATATGATCAAACATTAACAGCCGAATCCAATATAAAATTCATCGCTTAAATAAAAAATATCATTATTGCCTTAATATTTTTTAGAATTATAAAAGTTCTGCTATAAATATAAATAAATAATCTGCTACTAAAGATGAGATGAACCCTCTCCATCTCTCTTCCTCCATATATTCCTTAATTTCCTCGCGATCAGTAAAGCAGAGTCACTCAAGTAAGTGCAATTACTATCTCCACGCTCTTACTCGCAAGATGAAGTAGCTTGAAGGACAACGCTCTATCCCAAATGGAAGTGGAACGAGGAGGGCATAGGGTGGCCTTGAGTTTCTCCTCTTCTGCTGGTAAAAGTGCATGCGAATCGGATAAATCTTGCGGGATAGCTTTGATAGTTGATACGGCGTCAACAAAAATTATGGTACTCTGATATCACCTTCGTGAATGGCATACCAAAATAAATTAACATCCATGACGGAGCAACATGATTTTACACACTCAATATGTGGCGAGGGGGGCTATCCTGGTTCCTAGAATACTAGCCTCCAGTCTGAATGGACAGAGTTTCAAACAAAGGTGGAGATTTTCTGTGTGTCGGTCCCTGCGTGTGCAAGTTCTGCACGGAAAGCATTATAACTTATAATTTATAAGGTATTAAAATTAGATATAAAGTAATTATCCGTTGGATGACGGATTAAACCTTTGATCCAATACCGTATTTTGCTAAGAACAGTCTAATATCGATTAAAACCAGTCTATTACTCTTCCTCCACTACCTAAAATGCTCTACTTTTTCCTAAATCAAATTAACCAATTGAAAATAGTGCACATTAATTTTCGGTCTCCCAAATCCTAAGTGATTTCTACTACAAGAAATCACTTAGGATTCTCCCTCCCACCGTCAATGTATTTCTACAAAAAATACATTGACGGTGGGAGGGAGAAAACGCAATGCTCAGTGTTCCGAACGAGAGTAATCCTCCTTAAAGCGGCATCTCTAACTTCTGAGATGAGGTTGTCAGCGTACAAAAAAACCCAGAAGGGAAAATGTTCGAAGAATACATACTTCATGCATCGCTCTAATTCTGCGTCTGCTCTGCACGGAATTGCAGACTTAAAAGCGAGGACCGTTACAGTCAGCGCTTGGCCAGCGGGGAGGCACAATTATGAACGGAGAATTGATGGCCGCAAAGGATACGTAGCGAGGAATATACGTAAAACCCTACTTAAAGATACCGTCTTATTAGCCGAAAATGTTTTACAGATGAGGTAAATAATGGTGAATGGAGTGCGAATGGAAAGAAGCAGTTGGATGAAAAAGCTTGGGAAACGTGAAATGAGATTTAATTTAGAAGATATTAGTGCATGAAAGCAAAGGAAAATAACTAATAAAAATGGAACATTCAGCAGACCCTCATTTTTAACATTTTTGTTACAAACCTGCCCAGAAGAATTTAATGCACACTCCAGAAATGAGGCAAACATGTGAAGGGATTCTCCATGAACGTGGTATCTTGCTCTTCATTAGTGCGTTCATAAAAATATACCACGACATTATGATCCTGTTTATGCGGTGCTATGTACAGTAATACGGAGTTGAAATAACTTATGTTACTATGGAAACTATCGTGAACTGAATTCCGTAGCAGAGAGTGTTAATATTTCATGAAATATGCTCCAGTAAAAAAGCACAATGCCACATAAAAGTTAAAGGTTAGTGGAGGAAAAGACGGGGAGAAAGGTTTGTTAATGATTCCAGGGGTAAGCACAATAAAAGAAGAAATAAACAAGACACCAACGCGTTATGACGCCACACAATAAAACGTCGCTATCTCAAAGGATCTAAGAGAAACCCCAGCAAGAGAACAGCTTCAAAGGTAAGAAACCGATTTCTTTTACAGCACGATGTCGGGGTGAGAGGAGAGAGTAAGGCTGGAGAATTTCGGATTAGTGCCCTTTCATTTCAGTAGTGGTTAGCAAGTTGTTATCGGGATCTTGATTACAAGGCTGAGGCGAGCGGCCCTCCCCTGCGCGGCCCTCGAACGGACGGCGTTCGGGAAGGGAAGAGCGTATGAGGTGACGGAAGGGGGTGGAAATGCTGTTAGTTTCGAATAGGCCTTTGAAGGGGCAAAATCAGGCGGTGGATGAGACGAAGGCTTTGAAAAACATTTGGAAAAAATTAATGAGACTTAAGCAAATAACGGAAGATTTACACTCCCTACCACACACCTTTATGGTGGCTTGCAGGGTATTATGCAGATGTGGGAGTATTAGGAAGATACCCTGTCTAAAAATATCTTCCGAATAGTCCAAGGAATCATTAAGAACAATACAAAACACTCAGTACCTTCCGTACAACCTGTCCGAGTAGTTTTACTGGTACTTTAGAGAAAACAGACTTTCTCTGCATGTAAAACCGAATTTTAACGCTAGCACATAAAACATATATATCATACATATATATCGGAATTCATATCTGGTGAAAGATTATGATTTCCCTCTTAAAGTTACCTGATTTTTTTAAAACGATAGCAAACTTAAAATGATTGTTATTTTTTCAATTTGCTGCACTTTCCATTTAAAAAAACAGAAATTATGCCATATAAAAGCATAGATGTGCAAACTTTATCATAGCCTACCATGTTTTAATGTTAGTGATGGGAATTTAATGAATGGGAAATTACCAAAAGTGCTTTATAGCTAAATCCTTCAGGAATAGAAACTACGCCTAGTCCCATCCTCGGGATGGGCAGTGATGGAATGATAGCCAGGTTCAACCAATCATCTCCTCCCCCCTACTTCAAAAACCACTTCCCGGATAGGGAACAGTGGGCTCGAGGAAAGGGGAAAGAACTTCATTCTGGGGCCGAGGAATGGTATACGGATGGCTCTATGAAAGAAGGAAGAGCGGGAGCAGGGGTCTACAACTGTAGCACACCAAGGAAGCTCTCAATCCCTTTGGGAAAATATGATACGGTGTTCCAGGCAGAGGTATATGCACTTCCAACCTGCGCTGCGTGGGATGTTTAACAGACCGATACACATATGCACGGATAGTCAGGCAGCTTTAAAGGTGCTGACATCACCATGGTGCAAATCACAGTTGCTGCAGGAGTGTCGTTAGGCACTCAATGATATAGACAGATGCGGCAAGGAACTTTTCTGGGTGCCTGCTCATGCAGGCATATCAGGAAATGAGATAGATGATGAGCTGGCAAGGGCCGGTTCCAGCCGAAATCCGATTAGACCAGAGCCAATCATACATATTGCTACGTCAATAGGGATAGCATAAATTAGAATGTGGGGCTTAGCCCGGCTTTCTGAGATCTGGCGAACTACACTAAGTCTTAGACAGGGCAAACTACACATAGGAGAACCTAGTCCTGGGCTTGCCAAAAGACTCCTGTCACTAAACAGGGGTCAATTACGAACGATAGTAGGACTCCTCACGGGGCACTACCAGGTGATGAGGCACCTGCACCTCCTGGGAATTGTAGATTCACCTAGATGCAGGTGGTGCGAAGAAGGGGATGAAACTACATCCCACATATTATGCGAGTGCCCTGCTGTGATGAGGACTCGATATAGGTACCTGGGGTCTCCATTTTTGGAACCTAGGGAGGAAAGGGAAATCCCCATAGGGGACCTATTGGCCTTTAGCAAGGCGATCGGCCTTTATGGGTGAGGGTGGTTGGCACACTGGTCCAATAGGTCTAAGTGCCTCAGAGCCTCCTTGGAGGAACTCCACCGCAAAACAATCTAATATAATCTAATATAACTACGCCTATCCATAGAGCTAACTTAATCGGGCTGCACTGGCATTTGCCTTAAATGACTAACCCAGGATATGAGCCTAAATAACATGTCCTTCCAGTAACGGCAAACTATGGGTCGTAATAATTTAAATCATTCCGATTCATAAAATGTCTACGAATTTCCCCTCAATCTAACCTTAAATTTTAAAACTCTGCAGCGAATCATACTGCCTTTTAGAAATCATTATCACGTATTTCTTTATCGTCATAATTTATACCAAATTAACATGAAATAAGAATTACTTTCAAGCAAGTTTATACGAGAAGTATTTTAGGAAACTAAGGCAATTTATATGATTTAAATGACCGAAATAATCGTATAGGAGGATTTTTTCGGTCTATTTAGTTGTATCCACGCAATTTACGTATGCTAATTTTTTACTGATATTAAAAGGGAAAATGGTCCACAGGCATTAAGCTATTAAATTATTTATTTTCTGTTTCAAAAGAGCAAAAAAGACCTGGCATGTAGAACACCCGGATATATGTTATTAGTAGGCGAAACTGCTCCAACTAGTATCACATTGCTCGTAATCCTGGGCATAGTATTTTTATTTCCTCAAAATTGTCCCTTTACGTAAGAGAGATTCCACTGACAAGAAAAGAATACATATTAATCTTTGCATCATTCTGTGAAATGCTGAACAAGCATTTCAATTAGTTTCTTTAAGTAATTCTTCAAGTAATTAATAATAACGGAGTATGATGAAGAAAAGAGTATGCAATGAAAATGTATATGATTTTTTAGCACTTTACTTAATAATTTCTTAGGAATAAAAAAACCTGCAATCATACTTCAAGGGTTTCGTGCACAATTTACAAGCGCCGCAAGATAAACGAAATTAGTCGGACAAGTCACACGGGAAGCGAGGAATACAAGCATGTGCGTGGCTGCTGAAAACTAATTTTCCAAGCTCTCCAAGCTGGGAGGTATCCAGCCCATCCTCTTGGAAATGAGTCTGCATCCACCCTTGCGCACGCACTTGAACTTTACGTCTTGAAGATTGCGCCATAATGGCCGTCAGCCTCCTCCCCGACGATATTTATCTGGAGCAAGGGATCGGCATAGAGAAGCCGAGCCGGATTTACATGGAGAGAGTTGCGAATTTGGGCGCTGTAAATGGCTAAGTTCCGAAGAAGGAAGATACCCTTCCCCTCGTTCCACCTCACACTCTATCTCAAGGAACTCCGTTTCCCATACAGATCCTCCCCCTTCCCCCTCCGCCCCGCCCCACTTTCCTACACCCCTTTAGGTCGCCGGCAGTTGCGGGAGGCCCTGGGGTTCATTACGGAATGAGCTGCTAAATGGTAATATTATGGCTGCTTGCCTTAAGAAATGAAATCCACTTCCGGCTATACGGTTTCTAAATTACCACTTTAACTTGAGAATTGCTGCATTTTTTTAGCTGCGTAGAGCTAATTTCTAATACTGAGTCTAGTAATTACCCTCGAGGCCAATACATTCTTTGGCGTCACTTCCCGCTAAGTTGTTGAATTTTGCAGAATCCCGACCCCTGTGAAGTGATTATGATAACGCTACATAACAATAGATAGAAACTTGAAAGCCAAAAGAGGTGACATAATATCCCGCCCAGTATCCTTTACTGATAAACGTGGCGAAAATTCATTTTCAAAATTGAAATGCCACATTTACAAACTGATTCAGAAAGTTCAACAATGAGGTTCCTGAAAATAATACTTAGCGAAGATGTAAATAACGCTCGCAAATTAAGTAATAATTATAACCGAAATACTTCCACCTAAAATCCGTAAATACCACAGATTTTTTCATCAGAAGTATTAAAACGTTCCATTTTATTGCTTTGGTAAGAACAGGAGAATTAACTGAAAAGCTTTTTTTGGAATATATGTTTTATATAAGAGCTCATTCTTTTATACTTAGTCAACAAACAATAAAAGAAACTAGCGGTATATTTTATATGTTGATTAAGAAATTTCGTAGAAGTAGATTATTTAAAAAAATTGTTGTCACTAATTAAAGTGATTCACAGAGAAATTAGGAAATATCATTATCTAGATTGCAATAAAAACATTACGCATGATCATGTAGATGCATCAAATTTAGTGAAGAAAATCTTTAGTTAATTGCATACATATATGGCACCACCTTTATGCCTGAGAAACATGGATAGTAAAATCCTTAGAAAAGTTAACACATTCGGTAACGTTGAAGAAACAGAATTTAATGAACGAATTCTCAAAATAATAGGATAAAAAAATATGTTAGATGAAAATTGAAAAAAAAACAGGTGGACCATTTTACTGGGTCATATATTGAAATATAAATGTCTTAGGAAGGCAGTTGCCGAGGAAAAAATAAACAGAAGCAGAGTAAGATAACAGATGATATATCTACATGTAAACATCTCTCAATGATTGAAAACCGCAACCTCGGAGCCGATTCCAATAGAGTAGGAATTATTCCTGTGGTGAAAGTGCGTAATTTCTTAAGTAAATATTTTCCTGACAAGTGCAAAAATGTTTCAATACAAGCATATGTATGCTTGGTTAATATGCAAACAGAATATAATCTGGGTATGTATTTTGATTCTAGGAATCAAACATGACAGTAATACTGATTACTGATTACTAGCGCTAGATGATTTACACTCAAGAGTACGATACTTATTCTTTGCATATTAATAAATTCTATAAGGCACTCCTACAGATACATGATTTCTAATTATACGTAGCTTTAGGGAAATAACCATAAGTATTTACCCGGGACGGGTCCTAAGTTGCGTCAGAAGTTTTTCTATTTATCCCCCGATTATCTTTCAACTGAAAATACTACAGCCGATAAACTGCCGTCAGGCGTGAACTCGCTCGTTCACTTACAGGCGTGAAGAACCAGTAGCACTTATATCAGGTTAAAGTAAAATATTCCTTGGGTGGTCTGGCAAAAAAAATAGCGCATTGAGGGAATTTATTTTAATATTCCTGAAAAAAGCAGGTGACTAGCGTCGTAATAGAAACTATAACAGTTCTCCATCTGACCACATCTTTCCCACTTTTCCCTATTTTAGTCCGCACATCCTTTCTCTCGCATTATCTCCCCAGAAAGCAGGCGGCGCAAGCCTCCACCGTTGTTTATTTTTCCGCTCGCAATTTGAGGATGATGGATGTTGTTCGTCCCTGAGGTTTCAGGGAGGCGGGGGTCCACATACATCCTCTCCCTCTCTCTGGGAGAGTAAGAGAGAGAGGTGAGGGAGATGGATAGAGAGGAGGATAGAGGACCGAGGCTATCCATCAGAGTCCAGGGCCGGAGGAGGGGAGAGAGAGAATAGCAGGGACACTTCGCCCGCAGCTCGTCACCTCTTCTCGTGGGGCCGAAACGAGGGTCGGGGTGGACGCGGACTAAAGCAAGGTCTCCCGGCATAAACGTCCCTCCACCCTGGCCTTGTAAAATGCAGTTTCCCTAAGAAAGGCGAGGGGAACAAATTAAGGGGTTATGCGAGGGGGAGATGGCATGAGAGGCGGAAGAGTGTTAGACGGATAGATAGGTCTGTAAAGGATGGAATGAGACCCCTTTCAACCCCAGGTCATCGTCATACCACCGCCCCCTGCCGCCCTGAAAAAAGTGTCCTGCGGAAGGGAGGTCATTTTTCTTCGGAATTGGCCTCATGGCATGCGTCGCGACTCATGGTGTTCCTCGACCCCGACCCTGAATGCAGAAGAGGTAGAGGGAGGGTGGTCGACGAGTGCCACCGCGGATTCGTAATTTCATAATACCTGTGTTCCTTTTTTTCTCCAGAAAAAAAGGCTTCCCGCCAAGCGCACCAGGGTAATTACGATGGAAAAAACGTGTAAGGCACAAAAGGATGAGGGAACAGGGGATTGAAGGGAAGAAAGACGTACGCAGAAGGATGATGGCCAGGAATGAGGGGTAGGTTGGAATACTTCCTTTATTTATAACTGCTTCCAAAATTATACGCTCCTGGCCACTATAATACACATCGTTGATTTATTATTCCGGAACATAAAGTAATGCAAAAGATACCAGAAGAGTGCGCCACTATGGCATCTACCGTACCTTATATTCATTGTGAATAGAATTTCATATCGTACTTGGAATCTGCAATGGTCACCGAGATATATTATTTCCCCAAGTTTCCCACCCTTGCACCCGTGGGGAGGGTTTTAATGACTTTCAATGTAAAAGTTGAAAGCGATTTTTTTGCCTGAAAATATTTCCTTTATATTACAGCATCATTATAAAAACTGATGTTTGGTACAGTTGGTGCAAATGATCTACTGCAAGCAAAACAGCAGGTGATGTACAGTCGGAACATCTAAAATCTAAGCTCAGTGCTACAGCTATAAAATATGGTATCTAGATCTAGAAATAGAAGCAAAAGGATAATCACGAAGAATCTCTGCCCAATTTTCTGGAGACGCATTCATAGCATATCTTCGTTTAACGTGTCAGGGAAGAAAAATGCACTGCAGAAAATGTACTTTGAAGATTCTATACGGGAAGCAAACTTCTAATGAGAGCTAACTTAATGAAACTGGGTAGAAGTGTTAGGGTCTTCTTTTTACATCTGATTCTAATTTTCTACTTTCAAGGGTAAATGTAATCGAAATACAACGCCAAAATATGACGCTGAGTGTTTGTTAAGGGGTAATGAGCTCACACGGACTTAGATTTACTAAGGAAATCACCCTGTCTGAAAGAGAGCAAACTTACGAGTTACAGTTAGCAATGGTTATACTATACAAATTTTTGTACGAATTCCGGTTGATGTGATAATTTTTCCGTGTAGTAATCGTGTTATATTCCGATTATCAATGGATAATTCCGTTTAGATATTCACTGCTAATTCACAATCCTTGAACCCATGTAATAAATAAGTAAAAACCATTGCCCAAAATTACTACTGCCCCACAATTACTAATTAGATACCTAATTAAAGAGTTCTGGTAAATGCAATATTGGCCCATTTCTGATCTCAACTTGTACAAATTTTTCAGTAAGTTATTAGTTCAATTATTTCGGGAATACACATGAATAAAGTACAATAATCTTATAAGATATGTATTAACTTCATTTATTTTTAAGTTAGTAGTCTCAGGTCTGAATTTGGCAACATAGATGGAATACAACTGGGACAGTCAATAGAGCTACGTAGAACGTACAATCGGAAATTGTAACAGCCACAAATGGAAATGCGAATTGTTTCTGATTGCCTGATTTCCCATTTTTAGTAAAACAGAGCTAAAATTTGAGTAAATCCATTAAATAGCGTTTTTGGTTTTCAATAGGTTCAATATCCAAATCCTTTTCAAAACTAGACAAATAAAAAAAATTGGAGATGCATTAAAACAATAATTAAACAAAAAGTTAAAAAACGATCGTCTACACCAAAGTCATGTATCACTTTTTTCAATGAAGGAAGCCTCCAAAATGTTTGAATTAACTATTTATCTATCTGTTTAATATTTAATCAAATTTGAACCCATAAGAGGAAACATTATCGTTAATAAACTTATAAAAATATTGTAATAACTTCAATAGGATAACTACACTATCGTTAATAAACAAATAAAAATATTGTCATAACTTCCATAGAATAATTACACAAGCTAATTAATTTGAGGAAGGCGTTCTCATATAGTGGAATATTTCCACACCAGCTAACAGTATGAAGGAATCATTTACATCAGTTTTTTCTGACGCTGGTTAATAGTCTCTTATAAGTATGCATTCATAATTTCACCATTGATCAGTCATTACTGTCCTTTTGAAGTACCAAAATATGCTCTGATAAATTTTGAGAGCAGTAAGAACTAAATTTCGTGATTATATTTTAAATGGTTTTGCTTAAGCAACCTGCTGAAAATGGGGTTATTAATAAATTAACAAAAAATAATTAGAGGATTGGATTGTTAGAAATGAGAGGAATGAGATGTTTCTTGTGTTAACAGAGTTTTGTGAATAATAAGGTTGAGAGTTGAATTTTATTATATTATTAATTTCTTCTTTTATACGCCTACTGTATACCTCAAACTTTGGTGGAAATTTTTCGAAATTACCTGGTGCCTAAGAATATCGGTCTAAATAATGAACTGGAACGTGTGCAGCGAAGATCGGCAATTTTTGTAAAGGGACGGTACGATAACCTTATTAGCGTAATTATTCTAGTCTATTAAATGTATTAAATTTGGAATCATTGTCAGGTCGCAGGTTGAAATTTAGACTTAATCTCTTAAATAAATTCCAAGACCATATATTCAGTGATGATGTTAAAAATATTTTGCGAACCCCAATTTACTATGGTAGACTGGACCATGATCACAAAATTAGAGAAATTGATTGCCGAACTGACAGATTCAGAATGTCCTTTTTCCTCGTACTATTAGGGATATGAATAACGGTTAATGTATCCAGTACGAGTGTAGCAATAGATAACATTGGTAACTGCATGTTGGTATAAGGACTTAAAGCTAACCCAACTAACAGCATGTTTGCTTTGCAATTTCTATCTTTTTTGATAGTGATGTTCTGATTATTATGTTAATACTAATCCTTGTTTATGCATGATATGTAGTGCAATTTTGGTGAGAGTTAACCCCCTGCCACACACCTTTATGGTGGCTTGCAGGGTATTATGTAGATGTAGATGAACATAAAAATAGCCAAAGTGCCCCCCCACTCTACCATCAAGACACTAAGTAGGACAGACTGTTGAAGATATTTATTTTTCGACATAGAATGTTTGACATGACTGATGAATTCCCCCATACTCCCATCATCATCGTAATATTTCCCTTCCTCATTGAAGAAGCGGCACGAAGCAGTTGTGAGTCTGTACGGAAAAGACAATAACTGTAGCCAAGTACAAAAAAGGATCATTAGAAAGGACACTAGGGTATCTAAAATTATACAATTTTGACACAGAATTTAAAAATTCATTTATCAATAATTTTGTGACTTTGAACTATATTGTATTAAACTCACCTAAATTATTTAAAAGGCAGAAGCGTTTTAGTAGTGTGCAGTAGGAACAGGAAAGAAAGGGAGTTGCAAAGAAGAATGAAAGATGAGACAGGGCAAAAAAACTTTTTGACCACACAAGAACGGGTCAGTCCGGGGATACCTAAGAGGAGTGGATGAGAGTAAACAGGCAAGAGGGATACTGATCAAAATTTTGCTCCCCGCATTCGCGAGCGAACGATGCGGACGTAAGGACGCTCTAATAAAGCGCTAGCAATTCACCCAGATTAGCTCATTATCGTACTATTTAGCGCGTCTTTGAAACGTGAGCTCACCGATATTCAAACGAGTGTCTCTCGTGGTCTATTTGCCATAAGCTGCATGTTTTTTGCTCTGTGCTTTCCACGTATGACGGCCATTATCGACGATGCAGTTCCTCCCGCTCCTGCGGAGAGCCAATCAGTCTCTGGCATCGCATCGGCTTTCCGATTGTTCCTCACCGTACTCGTGCCCGCATTATCCGCAATAATCAACGTTCCCCATTGGATTTGCATGTTTTCGCTCCGTCTCAACTCCATTATATCGCTCCTGAGGTTTTATTTTCGCATTAATATTCGATTCGCGAATTAATCCACTCTGGTGTCATTGCGCCGACGGGGGAAGGGATATTTTGGGGATGTAACTAGCATTGCTTGAATCATCACTTTCAAGGGAACATACGCGTCATGGAACTGAATCACGCGATTGAATCCTGTGAGTGGGATTCTCTGTTACTGTTATACGCTTGAATCCAGAGCCACGTATTTTTCAAACCAACATTCAATGTGAACTGCTCAATACATATCGTACTAATGGAATTATATTAATGAGTAGATGTTTTGAGGCCAGAACAATAAAAAATGGCTCACTATTCATTGAGGAAGCATTGAGTACCCCGCAAGGCTTTACAAGGAATACTGATGACAGCGTGTTGTGCGTAAGAAGAATAAAGAGATCAAAAAGACAAAATATGGTTAGTGCAATTCATCAACGCTCTATTACTAAAATTCACAAATTTGTCCAAATGGTCTGTAATAAAGAAAATGTGTGCTTTGGATATATCCAAAAAGTAACAGCATAATTTTTTTATAAAATTCCCAATTGATATAGTTCCTCAAATAAACGAAAAGCAAAGGTAAATTTAGAATTAAAACCCCTGTTTCATTTAGATGCACTAATTTCCGTCATATCTTATCAAATCCATGTATTTGTATTCAATTAATTCCATTACATTACAAATTACCTCATCGTTTTGAAATTAAATTCCAGGCTCAATTCAAATCATAGGTGTGTTAATTATAGATGCAACAATTTTGCAAAATAAATTAACTCAATCAATGTTCATTAATTGCATCAATTTGGATTAGGAAATCAACTACACATTCTTATCAGCCACCCGTGGTAGCTAGGCCCATGACGAACCGGCCTGATAATCCCCGGACTCGAGTATCTTATCGGGTCTGGGTGCTGTTTGTTAAGAATCAGGAAAATACGTTAGACGGAGCAACGGTGCAACGTTAGAGGGTTTCAGGCCCTTGGTTCCTAAAACTCAAGTCTAGAGATGAAAGCCAATGAAAGTTTGATTTTCATATATTATAAAAACGAAAAAATAGAATCAACGCGAAGGTTTTCGGGTCACTGGTAGCTTTAAGACTTGTCTGAGTCTGAACGACGCGATATGTATTTCTATTGAAGATTATCCGCACCTCACTTTACTTCATGCCTTCATGCAGACAACCTCCCATAGCTTCCGACCTTGTTACAATTCCCTACTTGGACAGAGAATTTCATACACTCGATTTAGTTACCACTTGTAAAGTTAAACGCTAGTGTTTCGACATCGTAAACTATTCGATTATGTTTATAAAAGCTCTCCTTCGAGCTCATGAACATTTTCCCGCCGACGTCTTATTAGAATGGGTTAGGGTGAAAACATGAATTCTGAAATCATGCGTTTGGTGTTCTTTCCAGCATAATGCGAACACTTTCACACTATATTGCTCGAAGTGCGAAAATGAAGATAAAAAGAGAGAATGAGCGTTTTTTAATGCAGAAATCGAAATTATAAAACTTCTTGACACTTCAGTTATTTCGGCGCATCAAAAAAACACTCCAATAGGAGCTAAATGAACAGCAAATGTTTAGTAATCTAACATTTCATTTGAATTAATATTCCTGCCTTGTTAAACTGGTAATTTATAATTTCAATTATATGAGCAGTCTTTAACAGTTACATGGCGGCTACATAGGAAACCCAGTGTTTTAACGAAAACACCATCGGGGGACCATTTACTCTAACACCAATTGCAGCAAAGATAAAAAGGGAGCTTGTTTAGCGATAATTAGTGATGAACCGCAAAATAAAGCGCAAAGCCCCAGGAAAGGGAGGGAATTTGCATTAACAGGAAAAATTCGCTCTCAAAGTTTTGGTCAGGTCCCATGGCATCGCGGAATCTGCAGGGAGATAAAAAGAAATTAGTTCTTTTACCTCCGCCATTCCATTTTGAATGCCAGACTAATTAAATCCCATCTCCAAATTAATCCAGAATACAGAAAATTATCCCAAAGTCACACTCTAAAACCTTTTTGCCAGATTTTGTGCGTCTCCTATCGCCTACTTCGTTCCACAATATTCAAGAGTAGCGAAGGCACAAGATTTATGCATGGGAGAGAGAAAAGTTATTTTCAGACCATATCAGAGAGGCAATAGAAATATATTGACGATCTCTTTGATTGCAAATATCAATAGTTCATTCCTTCTTCTCAATACTTAAATCGACTAACCATGTATCGAAAGAATGAGGTTCGACCAGATTCAGCTATTTTAAAAATTCCATTAGATGCCCATCTTTATCCCATGCAAAATAACTGGGAGCTAGCAAAGGACAGACGAACAGTTTGAATAGTTAAGTGGCAAGTTTTTTTTATGATTTAGATGAGTGAGGTGTCAAGTAACTCCTGTTTATTTAGGAAAAGCATACAAGAAAATGCTTAAGTGATTCTTGAATAAGAGATTCCCATAAGTTAATTTCACCGCCTCGATAGTTATTTGTGATTTGCTCACTACATTAGCACAGTCTTGACGGCACTTTTTGTGGTTGTCATTCATAGGTATGGAGGCATTCAGCTACTAACTACTCGGCTATTCAACTACTAATACATTTTCAGTGGCACTAAGGTATTCATACAGAAGAGCACATGCTACCATCTTTACATGTGCAGATGAGAAAATTGCAAGTAAAGTAATTGAGAGTTGACTGGGGATTTAAAAAAGAGCCGCTTCTTTTTCTTTCTTCACATAATCCACCGAAGTCTTTCGAAATATATTTTTCAAAATTAGCATAAGCGAAGTTAATCATATAACTTTAACATAAAAACGGTGCACACGAAAGTTTGAAAGGTGAATATCATGGAGATTAAATTATATAGAAGTAATCAATATTATAAATATATGCACAAAATTCATGTATAGTGGCATTTCAGATAAATTAATTCATTATTTTTTCTAGTAATACCAGTTAGTTCGCTAAATAATTCCAAAAAGGCCTGTTTGAGGCAAACTAGCATTCTACTTCCTTGACATAAGTACCTCAAATGCTACATAGGTATTAAAGCATCCATTCAAAATTTTAAATGCAGTAAATAAAACTCTGTACAAACTATTTTGGCAAATGGTTGGAGGTAATTTCAATGAAAGCTCAGCTATTACCAACGAAACAGCTGGAAGGAAGCACGTGTACCGTAAGTTTTTAATTAAAAATTTCTATTTCCAGAAATTAAGGTGAAAGTTTCATTAGTTCCAAATTATTTTTTCAATTTATGTTATCTCACACAAAAAAATATTATGCATGAAGTAGTCAAGCTGAGATGCCAGGTTTTAACCATCAACTACTTTCTTCAAAAAATTATGATAAACGAAATTAAAGGAGAGCAGCGCCCGGTGCCATACTAGCACGACCACAAAGAGGTGTTGTTTTTCAAGAATAAATTCAAAATGATAAAATTAAGATGGAACTGACTGTTTACCAAGATTATAGCTCGAGAGAAGGAAAACAAAAGAGAAACACGGAAAGGAAAGGTTTTAAAACTGGGCTTCAGAGTCAGGAATAACAAAAAGCAAAGAAAATGGAATGAAAAAAAGAATCTATCGAGGTACTCTTCTCCGATTTTTTTTTTCTTTTGGGAGAGTAAAATATTGGAAACCCCGTGCGAGTGATAAAGAGCGAAGGTGCCAGAAACAAAGAGGGCACTGATGGCGAGGAAGAGGAAAGAATGCCGATGGTGTGCCGAGTGGAGATGGGTGGGTGGATGAAAGTTTAAGAAAATGCCTCCGGTGAGAGAGAGGAAAAGAAGCAAGAAGTCGGCAGCAGGGACGACGGAGTAAAGAGTGAACCCATTCCAAGGAAAAAGAGCTGCCTTGGGGAAGAACTAAAAGAATCAGAGGATGAGATGAAAACAGGTGAGTTGGCAAAGGGAGGTCCTAAAATTTACCGAAAACACTTGTCCACTACAGAGCAAAATGAAGTTTTAAATTTATAGACATTCATTGAAAGTGCGTACTAAACGTATGGGATTCGTAACTGTCATTCCAAGTAATTTAATGCTCTTAAGTAATTTCGCATGGCTTAAAGCGTTAATTCAGCGGTAACACACAATTAACGCTTTTCCTGAGGTGACACAACAAATCGATAACTAATTATTAATCACTTAAATATTTTTGACATTCTATTGATACTTTTAGTTACGTCTATTGTGCAATTGTATATTGGAGGGGTGGGCGGGGGCCTTCTGGAGCCCCCCTGGCACTTAGACCTCTTTAGAACCTGGTGTGTCAACTTGGCTAGGCCCTTGCCCATTGTTGTGCGATTATTCCATTCATATTATTTACACTAATTTTGATTAAAAAGTACTTTCTATTTCACAAGCCCAATTGTGGAATTTGATACTAATTCATTCCTACCTCAGAGTCCCAATAACAGCGATTATCTGGACAGAATGGATACGCGACGAAGGAAACTAGGGTATTGGTCACGTTTACGAATTGGAGGGCTTGACTGAACAGTAACGATAGGTCATTAACACTAGTTATCAATAGTAACATTTTTTTATGTATCCTACAGCTCGCTTCTTCCATTAGATGTTTATTTACATGTTTATATAATATACTTTATTTCATTCATAATTATTTTTTTCCAGATTATATTTCTGTTTCCTTCAGTTATCCTCTTTTGTTTCTATCCCTGTCATTTCCTTGATAATCAAATACATGAGACCATCATATCTCGTGATATGTCCTGAATAAACAGCCTATTATTGGCACTCAGATCCGGTAGATGTATTTGGTTGCCAAGAGATTTGAAATTTTTATATTCCTAAAAACTATTCGTTTAGCCACATTTTAAATGCATCTATTATCGACTACGGGGGTTACTACTTATGAATCGATAAGATAAGGAATACAAGAATTATCTGATTAAAAATATCAAGTGGGAAATAGAATTTCAACGGAGAAATTATATAGCAGCAAAAGTGAACAGAAGATAAATGTTGAGAGAGCATGATCTTTGTTCCATTTGTGACTGCATAGAAATGGGTAAAATATTAGATCTAACACCCTGGTATAAAAAGAAAGAATCATTATTTTTCAGGATTCCAAAGTAGCTTACAATCAGACAGAAATTGACTCATAATCATAATCACCAGTCAGTAAGATTGGTCTGACGCAGCTCTTCACTCATTTCATCCAACAACAGATGTCTTAAAATTGCATTTAATATTATATATTAAAGCCTCTTCTCAATGGCAAGTGATATGCACACTTTACAACACTGGAATTTGCTAAACCAAGGTACGTCAAAATTCTACGGTAAACGTTGTTCGTAGGAATTTCTTGTGTGTGGTTGTTAGTAAAAGAATAGCGATGAAAAAACAATACAGAATTATTTGGATATGCGTAATAAAAGCATAGACACCTGGGGAAAGAGCAGCTGTGCATTAGTTGATAGGAATCAAATATATATAAATATAGTACATCGCCATATTACTCCCTCGACTGAGGATATTATATATCCCTGCAATAAAAATCTGACTTAAAACAGCTTAACGTTTAACAGCTGTGCCTGAAGCAGAAGCCTGGGCACAAATCATAAGAAAATCTAAGCAGAAGGGAGGTTTTTACAAATAGGTACCAAATTACCATTTCATGCTACTAACAACCTGCACCAGGGTCCTTGTTGGAAGGTATATTTTTAATGAGGCTAGGTTAGAATCATAGAATTACCGGCAAAGAAATTACAACCTCAGTCCTCCAACTCAGACTCATGAGTACTTCGCCACAGGGGGTGGGTGGGGGGGGGGCGAATATGAAGGTCGCAGACGAGGGGCGTTAGGAGAGAAGGAAGAGGAAAATGGGTGGCATGAATAAATGGCGTGAAATGACGGGAAAGGGGGTAGTTGGTGAGTAAAGCGAAAGAAGGGGAGGGAGAAGATCGGAACGGGTGCGGATATGTTCAGGGGTGGATCAGCACGATGGTAGGAGGACCAGAGATATGGGGTGTTGCACATGAGGCGATGGAGTGTGAAATATTTGGAGGAAGTCCGCGTTGCGTTATCGCGTGGAGGTAGCGGAGGGGGATGGAAACGGAGGGAAGAAGAGAGGGAAAGCAAAAGATGAGAGGGGGAAGGAAATAGAGGGGAGGTGACGCTCACGGTTAGAGGAGTTGGAAGAGGGGGGAGATCCGGTCGGAGACGGGGGCGTCGTGTATCGAGGGTTGCTGAAGGGGATGAGGGGCGTGAGGGGGAGAGGGAATTTATATTGACTCCCCGGCATGAACCCCTCGAATCGCATGGGAGAAGAGTCTGGAGACTGGATTTCCCGAAAAAGGTCGGCAGATTCGGAAATGAATGAGATGAGAGATGGCCGATGAAAGTTCAATGAGAACGGGAAATTATTATATACGTGACCGAGAACGAATGAGTCCGAATGCGAAGTAAAATCTAGCACAAAGAGGATTAGAATACTGCTAGAGTCCTACTAGTACACATGTAGGTACGAATTATACACATAAATGAACCAAATATCTCCAACTGCATTGGCCGAATAGAATCTGATCGACAATTTGCATATATAATGCGTATTCAATTAATGGACCTCAATGGGCACACAAGCCTAAAATGTCTCTCTATCCTTGCAAAAATTATTGTGATTATTACTATCATACATTATATATGAATTAAAATATTCAGAGAGCATTATTAATAACTCAGGTTTGACTTAATCGAAAATATAACGTTCATAGTACGGAAAAAGATAGTTATTCACAAAATAAGCGATTGGTAGCGAGATGGCATAATCGTGATACAATTACACCATGTCACATAGTCACATTCACAAAGTCGGTAACTTTATAATATGCATGAACTTTCACAGAATATAAAATCGCTAAGAGAAATGAATAATACATAAATATCATCTTGGCAGCAAAAACTGACTGATTTAGTTCGAGGCTAGCGATACAGGAACTAAATCAGAGTCGAACTTAATGGCTTGGAAAATTGTGCCAAACACGAAATGACACTGGTGAAGTGAAGAATCCTAAACAATAGGTATATAACAGTTTCGTTTAGCAAGAAATTTCAGTAATATCTTGTTACTTGTGAGAAATAAGATATGGGAACTCTATTACAAAAATATTAAGGCCCACTGGTAACGAATCTTTTAATTGAAGTTCTGAGCCCATTGAAATAATGACTAATCAGCCCATTGAACATTAAACTAGTCACCGGTTTTATCTTTCTGCTGAGACAAGATAAACAGAGTTTTGAGCTCCGCTACTTTTGCTGCTTTTCCTCAGCCGTCGAATTTAAAGTGAAATAAGAACCGTTCTGTTTAAAGCATGGCATCCATGTCTAAATAATAGCATCCAAAAAGCGCGATGGTATCCAAAGAGTATAAGAATAATACAGGAATAGGCACCCATAATCACTGAATTCCAAATAGAACCATTCACCAAATCCAAATGGAAAGGAGATAGGCTACTGAAAATGTAGCAATTAAATACAAAAATGGTTGCTCAATCTTGACTGCACCATAAAATGACAACCTATTTCCATTGCCACTAAATATTAATGACGATATATCAGGGGAATAAAATTTATATTTCTGAAATAAGCAAAAACCATTCATTACTGGAGCTGCAAGTAAATTTTTCAAGCGAAAAATTATCACTTTTAGTAATGAAATGAATGGAGTGATAATTTCAAACCGTTAAGCATTGCAAAAACATTTTTATCCGAAATGCAAGTATTGTAAAGAGGTGAAAACATACATCCTCACCAATCATTATGTTTTCCATGTTAATTTATGTAGTTAATTATAATGTCTCTTAATTTTTTATTTTCCTTTTTAATCTATTTTCTAATATTTTCAAACCTAGGATATCACATTCGTGCAATAAACCTATTCTTGGGTTGTATTTCAACTCTTAAGTCCAAAAGATAAGGTGGAAACTTACACAAGGACTATGAATATGTATAAAATGCCACATTTTTACCCTTGAATCTGGGTAATAAATATTCCTAATCTCTATACACCTTATTATGACCTCATAGCAGGGTGCAGGGTGGACTAGTTCTAAAAAAACAAATATTCTCTTTTTAGTTTTCTTAACCCTCAAAATCCCATAGGATATAATTGTGATCACCAATTGATTTTTGCACGTATTAGTCTTTTTCTAAAACAATTCTTGATTATAATAGCATCAAGACTTCTCACACCATAATGCCTTCATAATTTACCTTAACATAAAAATGAAATTAGATGAATGCGGATTAATGAGGGAATTGGAGATGATATTCAGGATGTGAAGTTTTCAGGATTTAAGCATATAAGTCTTGAGCATTTAAACTCTTGAGTATAGCTAGTGCCTGTTATGCATGTTTGTAGTACTTCCGAAATGCCTCTTTGTATGATGGATAAAAAGTAGTATTTGTAGCATGTGGTTAGCGAGAAATTCATAAAAATTTCTCTTTACCAAGGAATTATAGGTAAAATTTAGTCCACGTTTTTTGCATATTTGGTAACCACTCACCCACTGTCACACACTCTCATGGTGGCTTGAAAGGTAGTAGTCAGTTGATATAGATACAGCTAATACTCGAGATTCTCATTTTTAACCTTCATATCTCATCGCAGAAAGAGTTGTCTGCTAACGCCCACTACGCTGAGTCCCGTTGATTTGCAAAGTTCATTGCTGAGAATTATTAATTATACCATAATCTGAATGATGACTACGAAATCAATCACTTCCATAAATTTTTACTCTTATGGAGAATTAATCATGAATCGAGATATTTCTATTATTGATTAATTTCGTGTAACGTCGAGCCTGCATTCATCGTGCAGGTGACGCATCGCGGTAGGTCGAATGCCTTTCCATCAATGGAGGAAACATTTTTGATTGGCATGGGGTTCCTCGGACCCAAGGAAGTCCCACGGGACTGAATCGGGATGAGCTTGAATTCCTCATGAGAATATACCACCGTCGCTTGGTAATGAAGCCGCGAATCTCCGTTAGCCAGTGAATATATTGGTCAGGGATCTTGGGGCTTGGGGTCAGGCACCGTGAGAGAGAAAACGCTTGCCTCTTACTGAGTGTGATTGGATCATCCTTATCATCGATAGTGACGCTGTCGCTGACAAAAGATTCATCAGAACAGGTAGCATACCCTTGCCGCAAGGTTAATGTGCACGCCCCATTTACCTCTCTGCCTCAAATCCTCCGATTATTGTCATGTTTTTATTTTTAGGCCTCTTAGGGAATTACAGCCGTTTATCTCTAAAACATCTCTCGTAGATGTATATGGTAGCCGAATCAGTTTTTAAAATTACTTTCCGAGTATCCAAACTCCAAGTATAACTCCACCCTCCACCGATACGATCCCCTCCCTGTTTTGGAATATGTATTTTTATAATATCCTTTGTGACGAAATGATACGAGGAAATCGATCGACGCTGCCTTACCTTAGGTAAAAAATACAGTATTACAGTTATCTACGCATATATAATATTCTCCACAAACAAATGGCTCTAATATGGCCTGCTTCGGGTTAGCAGAAACGTGTCACATTTCTAACGGAATTTTTCATTACTTAAATATAATTAGATTTTGAGTTTATGGAGATGGAAATGTTAAATATGGTTGATGTATTATACGTGCATTTGATTAATATTAAAAATTAGATCGTCTCATATGTGTGTTTTTCCTCCACGGCGTGCGTTAATTCAAAGCTAGCACTAACAAACTCCAAACCTAACAACGTGTATATGAATGAAAAATTATATAAAAAAGTAGTCGTTTATAGCTTTCTATAATTTGCAGGCATTTTATAACGAACTTTTACAGCTATTTGAGATTTTTCAATTTTGATATTCAAGACTTAAGAGCTCACACAATTAACATTAATTTTATCAAGATTTATTTCGCCAAAACAATAGTGGAAATATTACAGCATTGCTTTTTATTTCCCAAATCAACTTTTAAATTGTATAGCCAGTGATCAACAACATTAACTTCAGAAGTAAAATTTCTCCATTTTGTCTGTATTTGTCTGTATTTCTCCGTTTCCTTTATTTTGTCTGCATTTTTTCTCCGTTTTTTCGCAAGTGACATTTGAAATACATTAGTAAGGAAACTCACATATTGAATGAGAGAACAGGATATGAGCTTCAAGGTGGCCATCCGGGCGCTTCAGTTCCCCTTCACATCAAAATTCAAGCGACCAAAAGAGTCATGAGTTCAAGGCTCAGGGTAATTCCCCATTCAACGGCCAAAGTGCTACTCCCGCTTGCATGCAACGCCATCTCCAAGGAGCAAAAGGCATCAGGAAGGCTTGGGGGCCAGTACCCTCTAATGCAATTAACCCTAGTATGTGTCAAACTGATTGCTTCAAAACAGATTGATGCTGAACCAATCTGCGAGGCTCTTGATTGGTGAACGAAAAAATTAAAGGCTTTAATCTACCATTATTACTGATATCAATAATTTTGGAATAACGTTTATCCATTTAATTAAAGAAACGGAAGGTCAATTGCACCCATACATTGTATTCAAAAACTACATCATGGTATATAGAATTCTATGACAAAGATACTTATTTCATTATTAAAAAAATAAATATTTCGATACAATAGTGGGGTGTATGAATTTCGTATACAAGATTTTCACATTCTTTGAATCTGTGCAAAAAAGACTAGTAAATGAGTTGATACTGAGAAAAAAGTAATAGCATTCACCCAAATTTACGAATCACTTACATTTTTTAAATTAAGTTACATAACTACTTATGTCCTTATCAAACACTACAAAATTGCATTTTCAAGAATATAACATGCCCCTTTGCTACGCCTGTGAAAATCTACACTCTTGTATATAACTTGTCTCCATGAAGTAGCAGCATTGTAGCTCCTTGATGCATGTAGGTACGTAGTATCTATGTACTAGATGCTAGTAAGTATGTAGGCTCGTAGTGCATGCTTCGGGATCTTCACACCTGCCACACACCCTCGCAGTGGCTTGCAGTGTATTGTGTGGATGTAGATGCACAAAGAGTTATTCAGAATTGATTATGAATAGGACTTCAATACTGCAAAGTGTAAGGTATTCTGCAGATTTTGTGAAAATACGATCCTACTCCGCTACCGTAATCGCATGTTATTAATTTAAGCCAATTTATGTTTAAAATTTGGTTTAGTTTACTTTTCATACTTCTGCTGGGAATCGCTAAATAGGTTTAGACATGGATAAAGAAACTAATTAAAGAAAATTGTACTTATAGCAGGAATTTCATGAATAAGAATAATGTATCTACGGTTGTTTACCCTGTCCTAAATTTTTCACAACCTGTTGTATTCTTATCTCCATTTAGATAACGTAAAATTGTTGTTCTAATCACTTTTCGTGAGTTACATAAATTATCAATTTATTTACAGCCATTTAAGTCCGTTGACTTATTTGATACAAACACTCTGCAGTAAAATACATAATAAATACATAAAAAACTATTTCTTTATAGAAAAACCTTTCACAGTATCGGTTTATCCACGCCTATATAACGCACTTGTCAAAAAAAAGTTTTGAATGAATGAGGTATGATGAGGAGCACTATAGGTTCATGACGGCCGTGGAAGATGTAATTTACTTCGCGACATTTTTTCTAAATGAAAAAAGAAGCTTATTTCTTTCAAGAAATATTGGCGGGTAGAAATATTTTACATAGAAAAAAATCATTCCCCTTGACCGATACTCGAACCTGGAACTCCATGAAATATTTTCTGCAATATCACCACGGATTATATTAAAGAAAAAAACCTGTATGTTATGCCTCCGTAAACCCAAAATGCCGCAAGGACACGCAGATATCTTGACCATACCCTAACAGGGCTAAAGGAACTAAAACCTGAATATTGTGCTAACCAAATAAAGTACAGTAAAACTTTAAGCATCAAACACAAAATATACTGCCTAAATATGAGAAAATGCGCTTTTGCACTTTTTCTTTAAACGTCCTCTGCGAATAATTTTTTATGCGGAACTCATAATTGCCTTCTAAACAAACTATTTTTATTAACGACAAAACATGAACATTATTATCTTGGAGAAGAATATTTACAGAACATACAAATGATGTGGTGTAGAATTTGATACCATCCATTTGGAAATGCAAAATAATAGTTAGGATTAAATTGTTTAATATTTTCTAAAATTAAATAAAAACCTAGTTTCTTGCATAAGAGTTGGTGAAAATGATATCATGTCTTAATTCACAATCCTGATTAATGAACAAAAAAGTTTTAGTAAGAGGTGGAGCGCTAAACAATCCACGCAGCGCTTCGCTATATGCGTAATGGTCTTCTTAGTCTTTGGTAGTACGAGTAATGGCTGCTGGTTGGATTGACACCAAGTCCTAGTGCTGGTCGCATTACTGAGCATTCTCTGCTTAGCAATGCGACCGCAATATCTCAACTTAACAGAAACACCACAAGTAATATCTACGAATTCAACAGCAATTATATGTTTATTATATTAACAGCAATTATTATATATTCATTTTCTTATATTTAAAAAGTGTAAAGGCGTTCCACTAACATACACTATAATATATTCCAATTTATTTCACAAATTGTTAACCACAGAAAAAACATCTTTGGAATGCATGAAAATCAAACTTTTAAATTACAGTATAATAAGCTCTCTGGTAAAATATTTTCTCGGCAAGTGGTAATTCAGGGGGGTATAGACAAGCAACTCACCCCGGAATAACAAGAAAGTAAATAGTTTGGAGGAGCAGAGGGAGAAAATACATGGCGAGTAATGAGAAATCACGCTACGCGCCGAAACAGGACGCTCACTACTACTGTCGCCCGCATTAAGCCTTAAGAAAAATTTGTCTTTCATTCGCAGGGATGACGTGGAGGAAAGGGAATGGAAAAATTTAACTCGCGAATGCAGGCAAAAAAAATACTCGCGGGCTTAATGAAGCGTAAGCAAATGTTTTCCGCACGACGGCCGCAAGGAACCCGATCCCATTACGAAGTGCAAGAGTTCAGGGCCTTGACAATTGGGGCCACTGTGCTTGAGGTGCTCGCTCTCTCGTTGAAGCGTTCCTCTTTTTCCCTCCAACCCTCCCTTGTTACACACACACGCCCTAAGGATTTCCCTCTCCTGCCTCCAGCAGGTATACGAGTAGTCATTCTTTCCTCGGAAATTCACTCAAGATCTCACCCTCGACCTACATTCCCATCCCTCTCTTCGAACACGACCTTCCTTTCCCTATCCACGTCCTACCTCCCCATTCCCGATTTTCTCCTAGCCCTGAGAATCCTCTACCCTCCCTCACCCACTCCCTTCCACTTCAATCCCTCCGCTCCCCCATCCTCCTTCAAGCTCCACCTGCTTCCACCCCATCTTTCCCTCGGGGAACAAAAACATTTACGCCACAGTGCTGCCAATGCATCGATTTATTTCCCGCCCAACAATCCTTAAAATGCTGTCCAGAATATCTACGGCTTTGCTACAACAGTTTAAAATTATTATGATGTTAAATGATCTGTTGAAAGAATTTGAAGAATCCATTTTGAGAAATTTAACTGGCTACAGCTTCCTTTAAGAACTCAGAGGGACTTTGGTATAGTTTAAATGTGTAGAAAATCAAAATACCAATTCAAAAAGTGAAGTTTTCTGAAGAATATAAATGCTTCATTACCTTGTTTTTAATTTTCGTAATTTTTTCAAATACCTGCTGTCACGTGTCAAATAAGAAAGCCGTAAAAAGCACATCAGGCATTCCCAAAGCCCCTTAGTTTAAAAGCGATGGATGCTCTTATACACCAATAGTATAAGGTATACAATTTTGCTAAGATTAGAAACGTACGAACTCTTATTTCCAAATGCAAGATAAAAAGGCAGAGAAATGTTACCCGTTCTATTTTTTACTTCATGGATTCTATGAGAAGCTGTTTATATTCTCGTTTGATTTTGTGAATTGCATAAAACATATCTAATGTATTTTCTGTTTTTCATTAAAAAGTATTCAATTATAAGCACTTGTTGTAACCATGAACTCCCGCTTTTGCTTCAAATTCCTTCAAGTCCATTTTCCATTCACGAATAGTTTTCTTATTTCCCTGCCTTAATATCTTCGATATTTATTTGTTTTCCTGTCACAATCCTCACAAATTGATTTTGTGGTAGCTTTCTTTAAAACTTCATAAACGTTTCTGTAAATATTTCTGAAATGTTATCTTTCTATCTACAGACATTTAACATGCATTTTGGTGCCATAATTTTCCCATACTATGTTTTTCACTGCTGAGCGTGATTATTAATGCATAGGCTGTCTGCTGAGAAATTCAATGCAACAAAAAGCCATAGAGAATTGGGAGATTCACGGTAATCTGGAAGTTTAACGGGTATTTATTTTTACTTTTTACAGTTTATTTTTAAGTCTAGTCTATGCATAAAATTGACACTTTTTCTAAAAGAATCTCCTTTCTCACGGAAAAAGAAAATCCCATGATTTTGAGGAAATATACTCAACTTTGCTATAAACAATTAAGTCGGTTTGATATTTAATGCCTGCAAAATTTTTTAGCTCACTAAGGACTCAATTTCTCTTTTTCCATTCTTTGTCAATAGCTTCAAAGAGAAACGGGGTGAAGAGACAAAAACCGTGAAACTTGAGGAGAAAAACGAGAATAAACGGCATCGAAGGTGAGAAGGCCATAGATCCTAAAAGAAGGCTGCAAGGGATTCGAAAGTAATACACCCGGTGTGGCTATCTCGGGAACGAAAGGACATCCTTAAAAAGAATGGAAGGGAACCTCTTTTGTTTCCTTTTTATCCTCCAGCTATACCAGTTTTCACGGACAATGTGTGAAAGGTGAAGAAGATCTGTTGGTGCTGCCAGCTAGCGTTATTAAAGTTATAAGAAATAACCATCCGATGAGGAGTCATTTATAAGATCATGAATACAGGAGCTCAAATTGTTGATCGTAAGTTAAAATAAGAGTTAAAATATGTCCAATACCAGTTCATAACTGGGAACTTTAAATTTAATTATTAATGAATGAATAAAATACTACCACTGTTCTTTCATATTTCAATCAATTGTTCAGTGGTTATTTGTTGGTAAGTGTTTTATTTCTGAAATGTTATTTTTATATATTCCTTAAGTTAAGAATTAATTTTTAAGTTTCTTCACCTACAACTGATATCATCTTGTACTATTCTCCGCTTAGAAAGCTTATAATCTACATAGACTGTTGTAACAATACACAAATTGCCAACGTTTTAAGGTATTAGCAACAATGAATCAATCAGTGTGTCTAAATTTAAAGCTTCTTCTAATAAATGGCAAAAAATATCAAAATAGCAAATAAAGATAAATGAAAACAACTAATTTATGCATTGTCAAATATTTTAACTCGGGGCGTGTTATATTATGAATAATTAAGTCAGTTCTTAAGTCAGTAGCTAATATTATAAATAATTAAGTCAGTATCCCAGTTCTCTCAGAACTGGAATACTTAAGGACTAAAACTACGGATGCATGTTCAGTATCTCTTGCTCATTTTGTATCACAGTGAACTTGCATTGAAATTATTTCTAAAAAAAATACTCAGTTTCTTAACATCTCAGCTAAAAAAAACCATATAGTGGCAGCGTCCTTGCGTAAAAATTTGAGACCAAACTGAAATTTGTATTTCGTACTTCAATTACAGGCCATAAAATTTAAAAGAAATGGAATGTTTAATATTTCACGTGTTTGTCGTTTTTTCTACTCACCCTTTTGATCGAGTTGAAAAAAGTCTATTTTTTTCAATTCTTTTTTATAAGAAAAATTAAAAGGATAAGTTGCATAGAATTAGATAACTTTAAACTACACGTCAGGTATCTCTGCTAAAGACAATTTTTTTTAAGTAATACAATAATGAAAAATAACATATACTTACATCTACTCTCTAAGAGGAATAAAAAAGTTGATTTGTTTCCTATTGTAAAAAGATGCATTTCTTTAGCATCAAATATCACCTAATACGCTTCATTACAAAATAAATTTAATCCGAATTAATTTTTAAGTTTCTTCACCGGAAGTAATATTTCCTAAGAGAATATTTGATATAGCAACCTTTTTATATCATTTTACTGATGAACATTGGAAAGTACGATTATAATAACGTTTTATAACTGTTTTGCAATCGTTCACATTACCTTTCTTAAAAAAAAAGTCGACTCAAGCTTTTCCTTATGCACATATCAGCGAGTTATCATGGAACTGATGGTATCAGATCGCCGATGTGGAAATAGTAATTCTGTTCACAACCAAAAGAGTATAACAGCCGTTCTCAGCGAGAAATACACACATACAAATAGGGAAGACAAAATAATTTTCTTCATTCTAATTGCATCTTTAGGGTAGATAAACGGCAAGGAAGATATTGTTTTCTACCCAAGCATACACTTTGATGAATGACCAAAAACATGATTTCATGTTGTTCCACAAAAAAGTTTAAATTCATAGGACGCTATAAAATTATGCTAAAGACATTATAATTTGACCCTATGAAATGTTTCTAACCTCTTGCGAAAACTCCATACCATGCATCTACTCATTAGGAACAAATCCCTCTGTGCCCTTGAAATATTACTCGTTTTCCACCAAAATTTCTCTTCGCATTACCAAATCGTTATCCACCCAGCCGCTTGTCAATTATACGTCCCTTTCCATATTTTCGCTTCATCTTTCGAGGCAACTCACCATCCATCCGTCGTCTCATTCTTCTTCGTGGTCCATTTCCTCCGGCGAGTTCGCCGTCTATCGGAATTCAGGCATCGAAAAGCCATTCAAAAAACATCCCCGAGCTTATCCGGAGAGACCGTGGATCTAAAATATTCATTGGACGCCGAATGACTTTTTTGTTTCCACGCGGACATTTCTTGCTCTCTCAGGATAACACTCACAATCAGTTTGGCGCGACGCGCCGCATTTAGTCCTAATGTATTTATGGATGAGCGACTGGGAAAAGCAAAGGATCTGGAAGTGGGTATGTCGCTTAGTCGTAATTCTTGAACGCAATTGGCAACTGAGGCAATATGTTTGTTAAATATTTTAAACAACTAAGGAATTTTGTAACGATTAACTGCGGAATGCCTGGAAATTTTCTGCGTTATGAGTACACGTGAAAGCATTTATAATCACTTTACGCCAATTCGGAGAAGAACGATTTAAGTAATGCAAAAAAAATTTGCCCAAATATTTCGTTTGCATACTCATCGCATGTTGTTCGATTATCTGATCAATCGTTTACGATTCCAAAATCAGTTTTATGGATAGAAAAAGGCCTATAAAATTATAAATTTACCTACCTTCTTTTTTGTCTTTACGGAACCTTACCAGACATATTAGAGATGACTAATGTTTCCGAGAAATGTACTAAGAAAATTAGCCGCCAAACTATGAGAGCCTTAGACTATGACGTTATTGAGTGCCCCACAATAATGTGACCATGAATGTGACCTTGGTTTTAACCTCGTATGAGACATATGGGACAGGTTGTGAAGGATGTAAAAGAGAGAATTTCCGTCAATATAAAGAGGTTGGCCGATAGAATAATAGAGTGGGGGGCTGAGTCAAAGCAATCCTAGGATTTTTTACCGTGGATGATGAGGTCACATGAGATTAAATAAATGATAGTAAAATAAGCGAGTTGAAGTGAACATAGAAAGCGTTATAACACAGCCAAGCGCTGCCGAGGCAGAAGGCTACCATAGTATTATGGTCCAGAGGTTTATATTAACTAATTGTTTCCTGTTATTCATTTCCATCAATGTAATGTTTCAAAAATATATAGGTAATTCTGATGTATCTATTTATGGTCATTCTCTTATCGAGGATAGGTATGAATGAATAACCTTTCATGTAGATGGGTTTGGTGTAGTGGCTTGAGTACTGCCTTCCCAACCCGATGGCCTAGGATGGAATCTCAGCAGTGATGGATTTTTCAATTCTAAACCGGTCCTCACTTGAGTTCTGTGTAGAGCGAGTTTCGAGGACAGTGTTCCGTCCGTCGGATGGGACATTAAACCGAGTACCCCTTGGCGCCTTTCGTTAAGAGCAGGCAGCTGTCGCTCAACCCTTCCTCCATTCCCAGAAAAATTAATTCTCTCGTCTAATGACCCATTTATTCTAAATGGCACTGATAATTGTCCATCTCCATCCCCCAATTATCTCCTAATACAATCTCTGAACTATAATTGCTGACAACCTCATCCCTCCACTCAACCACCCAAATTTTTTATAGACCTATAAAGATACCCACTCTTTTTCTTCCTCTTCCCCTGTTTTCTAGGAATTTAAATTCTAAAACAATCGCGATCTTTATTATTCTATTCTAGTCTATTCCCGATTCTTATTATTCTAGGCTGTTTTTTGGTTTAGTTTGTTATTATTGTCTTTCTCCATGATGCAAAAGAATGAAATAATGTCACATTGCATAGTCTTCACACAAAAAAATCTTATTGCCTCAAATCTCATTTCATAAAGCGTTAACTAAGGTTGTAAAAATGAGGAAAAGAATAAGGAAGGGGAAAGCAACCTCAAAACTGCATGTTTACGCCTCCAATGCTTAAGAGCCAATATTTTTCCTAAGTTTGATGCTCCTACTAAAAAAAATCGACGGTGAAATGGCGTAACAGTGGTAGCAGGGAATATGATGCTACGATAATATAAGAGGCGAAGGATATGAGAGATAATGTAACTGAAGGAAGATCCGAAGGGAAAAGATAAGATAAGATGGGAATCCACGCCTACCCAGCTAAATAGAGAAAACTCATTTCATTTTTTTCCAATACAAATTAAATGATTTTTATACAGATCATAAATAAAACAAGAGAATTCGTCTTCGGGAAGGAAATCCGCAAATTTATACTTCACTCCACGTAACGCTTTTCTGTCAATTCCGGCTAAAAAAGTACGTGCTCAAAAAACTAGGGCAATCAAGCGAAGCGAATGGAGTTGAACGGATTGTGTTTTCCAACAGTGTCAGCAGTGACCTCCATTGACGGGAGAGGGAACGGAAATTCAATGGTGCAGTTCACTGTCATACGATACGGTGATCTAATAGAGTGATCTCTCCAATCCCCAGGCGATCATTCACTTTGGACGTAATGCGCGGAATATTCTTCAATTTATTCCGATCAAGCTCTTAAAAAAATAACTCTCCCGATGATCCAATAAAAAATATTCTATTGGATTGACATAAAGTATATTTTATATTCTTGGGACAGGAGAGTTCTTTCCTGCTTTGAAATTAGGGATAAGAGCAGGACTGATCAGTATAGAATCACCATTGCCTAGTACAGAACACATTTATGTAGAAATTAACCCGTGCATTTCTCGTTTCTAGGTTATCGTCCTCTTACCAAGAATAGCTTATCCATCTTTCCCATCATTTAAACAACTTGTCTATTTTCATTCCACAAAGTGGTATTTCATGATATATTCACATACGGAAATATTAAATATTAAATCATACATTAAAATATTAGGGATAAGTTAGGATTCTAAAAAATTCCAGATTAGATAAATTAAGAGTTACTGAAAAAAACCACACCATTGATCGATAAGACGTAACTATCGTCTCGCTTCATGTAATCTATAGCGATTTAGGCTTCCAGCTTTGAGACAGTACACTAAATTCAGAAACTACATCGATTTATAAAAAATGTTCAATAACATAAATTCTATTGCCTGTTAATTGAAACGCGCATATTTGTAAAATAATTCACTCATATTCTACAATAATTTATTGTTTAGAAGATTGCATCATAGTACTATCCGTATCAGAGCTTATTTACATCTGAATGAAAACGATGAGAAATATTATAAGGTCTTATCAACAATCAACCAGCAAAGAAAAACTGTGGATCATGCATATAAAGGTGGAATTCCAAAACTAATCTATGAAATGGCTTATGAGTCATACAAACACTTTTTTGTAGACCTATTTGAAGTAATTGTACTAGCTAAATATTCCTAGGAAAAATTTCACCTTATTATGCAAACGTCTTCTGCCCAATGTTCCACGGGTTTTCCTTTCGATACTCCTTGCGCCCTTTGCTTCATCGTATACAATCAAGCTATTTGTTCTATTCTATGGGCATTATGGTTTAGTATATAAAATGATACATTAGAATCTTTATATGGGAAGTGAATTTATTTTTACATTCCACGGATTACCAAAGGTGCTAATGCCATATTATATGAAATAAGTTAGAAAAAAACGTTATTATTTTCCGCTAAATCCAAGAGTTTCTCTTGTGGTACTAGACGGGGAACCCGCAATAACTCTCTGCGGCAACTCTGGAAATGGCCGAGAGGGCACGATATGCATGGAACGAAGAGATATGGAAGGAACCATGCCAATAAGGCATTTAAGTATTCACAAGTGAAATTAACAATTAAACAAATTTCAAAGTCTATTTCAATTATAAATCATTTCAATGAGAAAAATTAAGGCTTAAATAATATTTCAACACCACACTCACCTAGAAGTTTAAGAACTGTGAGTTCAAGGTTAAAATATAAAATGTATTAGCTATGAAACACACCGTGCTGAACATTCTGTTCTTTCTTGTCAACTAGGTCACACACGGAGTACATGATGAGAGTCTAAGATAGAGAGAAGATCATGGCAAATAAGACAGATTGGAAAAGATTGGACTTACTTCCATGAATAATGGTTCCATAAAAAGAAACATGTTTATGTAATTACCTAGCCAAAGAAGTTCCACTGCAACGTGAATAAGCAAAACTTTTCGATTTGACTCGCTTCTTATACGTCTGTTGACATTAAGACCAAGGGAATCTTGTATATGAGGAACTCAATAATAAATAGATCATAATTCATACTAAATTCCTATAATTTGGTAGAGAACTAGGAGAGTAAAAATGTTAAAATACACAAACGTGATATTCTTAACGATTTAAGTAGTCCTTAAAGAAAACCAAATCTAGTGATGGAGAAAAAACAACACGAGAAAAGAAAGTCAGTAGGCCAGACCGACATAGCATTTTCGTCCAACTCCAAGCGAGTTTTAAATTTCTACATAATGGAACATAATTATTTGATTATGATACCATAGTGCTATCGACAAGTTTAAGGCTGGATTGCATAAGATTTGCAATTGCAGGATCCCATACTTAACCTCATTGCTCTTCGTTTTCGTATCAATATTAATATTAAGGTCTTAGTTCTCTCTCCAGTCAAGACAAATACTAGGCTTCAAACGACTTCGTGGCCGGTAAAGTTTACCTTAAAAATTTAAAGACACATCATTATTTTAATTCGTCATTCAGAAAGTCACATGAATAATTCTCATTCTTGTCCAATCATTTTTTCTTTTAGGTAGCAACATAAATTATTAGTCATGGACTCTACTTCTTCTCAAACCATTTACTTTAGTTGTAGGCTAGTATTTTATCGTACACACTAAACCTCACGGTAATAGTTACACAGCTATATATAAATAAATAATAAATTTGATCTTCGATACAAATTTTGTCACACCAGATAGTAACTGACCTTTCGATATTATGGAGGCTTGACACAGCTATGGATTGATTATAGAGATTGACTATGAAGTGACAGTGGTATTACATAAAAAAGTTTAGTTTATTACATTCGCCTTTTATTAATTTTCCCTCATCATTCTCCACAACTAACCAAACAACCTAATTTACCTCCATTTGAGAAAGTCAGTTTGCATTACATAAGTCGGTAGAAGGAATGCTACCGTGACAGTATGACGAAATAATGATTACCCAGAAAACAACTGCTGTTGACGGATTGAAAACAGAATGCAGCGTTCAATATAGTTTTTTTAGGTATATCGTTTGGTGGACACACATTCAAAACTCACTGACCAGGTACCGTTTTCGGGTGAACTTAATCCTTCTTTCAGGGAACAAATCCGTAATCCTACATTTGCCTGACTCGCTGCAGGAGAGTAAACACCAAGACCGCTGAATCCGTGAAAGAATTCACACGTGGCACGCCCAAAGCAAGATATGTCGGTATCGATCAATTTTTCGAGGCCTTTTTATCCACGGAGCAACCACATGTCAATCAAAGGTCAAGGTCGGGGAGTTATTAATCCAAATTGAGGAATGTATCCGACTTCACGAATCTGGTAATCATCCCTACCCTTCTCAATTAATGACGTAAATAAGTCTTTTCTTCCGTCGTGCTGTAGTGTTAATTTCAAGGAGCAGAGATCCATGACGCTCGATGCACCGCAGTCTATGAAGGCATATACAACCTCCCCTTAGAATACCCTTCTTATTGCAATACGTTTGCGGACTAATTTGTCTCTAAAATTCCTTATCTCAAGGATATTTTTCATGGTCAATAAATCTTGCCATAATTTTCAGGAAACCATTATTAAGTAGTAATACAGGGCCATGTAAGGCAAAAATAAAGATTATTCTTTCGCCAAAGGAAGAGATTTCTAGTTGAATTCCTTTTATTGACGGATACTATTTGGAATCGATTAGACATGACTTCTTTTTCTCTTTTGGGGATCAAATGTTTTTGTATGAGAGAAATGTAGCATATATCGATGCCGTTAGTGGCCAATTCAAGAAATTTAAGTGTCAGAATATGTCTAATTTCTGGAGACAATAAATCAGATATTAAGGAATAAGCAATTTACATTATAAATTTAAAAGATAAAGGCATGCAACATGAATGTAGAGACAATAAAGAAAAAGACGTTGCATAGTCAATATTACGTGCCGTTTTACAAGGGATGATATTACCGAATATGATTTCTACCGTTAATAAATTGGAAGTTCAGTTTTCAAAAAAAATGATCTGGTATAACACTACATGTTTGTAACTGAAAAAATGAAATTTTAGCTAAATAAAATTAACTCGCAACATTGGGTTACATAGAAAAGAGAAAGGTTATTGTCTGATGCCACTGAGTTACTAATTTAAATTTCAGGTAATAGTTTAGTAAGTTTAGATGCTTTATGTTGTGATGGAAATTTTCTCAGAAAAACTGTAACTATTCAATCCCACACTATGGAAGCTGAGTAGTTTCTTTTTACTCTCAGCCTATTCATATCATGGTAAGACTTGCCAACATGCTCCTTCACAATAGAAAAAAGTGCACAAAAATAACTCTGCTGCGGCTATCAATTCACATCCTTTAAGCAGTGACCAGTTAAATTCCTGTGGCTAACAATGAACCCTCTAATTTTGGAAAATACTTTAATTCCATCGAAAATAATTGAAAATAGCCCTATGCTTCCGGCGTTGAATCTTATAGCAATTATATCACATAGGGTATTCATAAATAGGAAATAATAAAATACATTCATTGCACAAAAATATAGGTACGATCGCCACAGGAAAGCAGCTCTGAAGAGATGGTGGTAGGAACAAAGTCGGAAAGTGAAAGGTTTAAGGGATTATGAGCTATTAGAAAAGGAAAATAAACAACTAAGGAAAAAAAATGTAAAGTAAAACTTAAAAGTACTCTAATAAAGCAGGAGTTCTATTGTAAGACAAATGTACCTAAAACTGATTACAAAAATGTACGAGTAAATAGCCTCTTAATAAGAGCATGGGACAGATCGTAGCTAAAGCATAGAAGAATAAATTTTCAATGCCATCATGAAAAGCCATGTTAAATGTAGCTAGCGAGAGATGGAAGGGAGGGAGCCAGGAAAAAGATGCCGAAGCAAGAATGAGGGAAAAAGTTGAATGCGGAATTCTAAATTCGTAAGGAAAACGCAATTGAGTACCCAATGCGAAAAAACGTTAAGTGAAGGACGTGATAAGGAAAAGTGAGAAAAGAGATGGAGAAATGGGTGAGGGTTGGAGAGAAAGGCAAAAGCAAATAAACGCCGTCGTGCTATTTTAGAATTCAAGGAGACGTTCACCATCGCAGATCGCCTATCTGGAAGCAATTACTGAATGAGAATGAGAATTAATGGATGAGAAGAGGGTTGAGAGTAGGAGGGAAGGACGCATGGTAATAAGAGGGGAAGGCGGCTAAACTGAAAAATAGCAGGGGTAAGGGTGGAAAGGAGTAGTGGAGGATTCGGGAAAATGCCGTATTGAAATGGTGAGTGGGACGTGGCGTGGTTTGAGATGTGAAATGGCCATGGGGAAGGGAGGCGTGCGCTCGGAAATTAATCGGCACGGCGCGTGCCAGGAAGAATTCGGAGGGATGTCGTGGAAAGAAGAGTCCGACGCGGCCGAGGCGGTGGCAAGTAATTACGGAAATGGTATTTTTCCAGTCACCGCGAAACAAGGCATGCAATTACTTTCAGCCGAGCGATCGAAAACCCCTATCTCCGTGAAGCAAAAACGAGGGAATTGAGTTTGAGAAAGACTTAACCCTTCTCGAGCGAGTGCATGCTAGCATCTTTGCCCGCTATGCATACCCCTGAATGCTATCACCATGGAGCTTTTTCTAAAAATCATACTGCATAGGAACTGCAAAGGGTGCGATACTTAGAATCTCCACATTGCAAATTATATTTAATACATTATTCAAATTGCCTTGATAATCGAAATTTGATACTTGGATCCTTGAGGACCATACAGGTCTAAACTTCACTTCAAATCATATTACTGATGTCAACGAATTTGAAATCATTAAATATACACAGTGGAAGGGGAATCGTCCTCTTCGCAAAGAGAAGAAAAAAAATGTAAAATTCTGATAGGCATAATAAAATATAAATTTAAATAGCATCATTTAAAAAACAAAATAAGTATTACAACTTTTAATCTTCGCTTGCAGTTTTATAAGGCATACAGCTTAAAAACTGAACGCATAAAAATAACAAACAAGTCGTGAATTGTAAATTGTATGAAAATCTAAATTACCAAAGCAAAAAAAATTTAAAGATTAATTAAAGCAGAAGATGGAGAGGACTGTAGTGTTTGATGTAGCAGTGGAATGACGCGGAGATAAACAGATTTTCCCACACATGGCATTTTTTACACAATGGTACATACAAGGAAATCGGCAGGAAAAGAATCTAAATAATACATTTGTTAGCGTTTGTATGTGTGTGTGTGTATGTATGCATGTATTGATTATCATGTCGATTGAGCAGCTAATCATTTCACTCGACCGGAGGTAGAAGGGATGCCAATTTAACGTCAATGCACAGACAAATTCGCCCTCTCTGATGCCTTGGAAGACATTTTGAAATTCAAATCGAAAATCGAACATCGACGGCAGGGAGCGAGCGAACGAGAGAGGCCCCTCCCTACCTTTTGCAGTCACCCCTTGACAGCCACCCCTCACCCAAGTTCCCTTTCATCCCGTCCTTTTACCATCCGCGCACCCACAGTCCCTTCCCCTTACTTCACTATGCTCCCTACCCGTCATCCACTTTAGGAACGCCTCTTCTCTCCCAAGTCAGGCAGATCCCCAAATGACCACTACCACTGTTTTTCGGTTCCTTCCGATGGCTACATCTCATTATCCTCCTTCTCCCACGTATTTCCAGGCATGCCTTCCCTTCCCTAAGTAGCAACAGATGGACACATCCACACCAGAAAAACTCTTAACTAAATTCGCGTCTTCGCTCGATGTGCCGCGATCGAAATTGCCGCACACGTTCCCAATTGCTTTCCAGGAATTAAAATGTATATTAAGTTTTGCTGCGTTTCCACCATCCCTTCACACCTACCCTTCGAGCCTTATCGGAGACCACGAAACCACCTTAGCCAATTGATTACTTCGCCGATTATATCAAACACTTCTAGCAAATGATAGGTACTCCCGAAATTGCCTGAACAAAGCACAAAAAAAACAGATATTGCAGTAAATTTCATAGGTGAATAAACTTTGGAAGGTGAATGGTATGACTTTTATTGGTATTTCTTGATTTATAGTTAACATTTGCTTTTTACTCCCAACATGTATGCGTGTTACGATCTGAACCAGATCTATTTAAAACACACATTCCTGAGTGTGAGATAATGCATACATTTTTTCATTCAAGCATTCAGAAGTTATAGTCACAAGTACCAGACGAAAAATTTCATGCATCTTCTTTTCCCATTACTTCAATTGTCTTTCAGTTTCTTCTCCATGTTACACTAATTTTAACTTTAAGTACAGCAAAACCAGTGTCCACAACTTCTCGAAATCTTCCCATCAAAATAAATTTGAATACGCTCTCAATTCCAGCTGGTCAAGCCTTTCTTGCTCAGTTTTGAAGTAGTTAAGATTAAGCAAAAGAATGAATGGGGAAGTGGATAAACAAAATCAAATGGCTATGTGTGGTTGTAGCTTACGCTTAAAACCTGCAAAACCACATAAACAAAAGATATCAAATAATTTTGATTTAATGGTGCTGACAAGAGATCAAAAAAGCCATTTCGGCACAAAATCTTATGGTAGACAACACATAATCATTACATATGTTGGAAAAATTGGAACTTAGTGTTATGAAGGTATCCATTAGAAATTTAATTGTACCCAGACAATAGAATCAAGTCTAGGAAATATGGAAAAAATATAAAAATGAAAAATTAAAAAAAAAAATAGGATTGCAATCTGAGAATTTGCTGGCAAAAAAACATGCAGACAAAAAAGTAAAAGTCACGCAACGTACAAAAACGATGCGAACACGAGAGACATAATAAGAATTACTGAGATGTTAGCAAAGGAAAAAATATTTAAAATGGGCAGTAATTCGAAGATTATTTCCGCAAACAAATAATGAAAGAAGACCAAAGTTGGATTAATAAGGGACTTTATCTCATATGACGATGAAATAACAAATAAAGAAATAGATCTCCAATGAAAACTGGAAAACGTTTCGTCATCAATGTGCTGCAAATTCCTCTCCTTTCTTGTTCGTTTATCCCCCTCAAAGATTTATTCTACGAATTTCATGCCATTCAAACAATGGCAAGAATCGCTGGTAAACTCAAGCCAAGTTTTTCGGAGACTTAATTGCTTCATCCCTTTTGTGACTGCCCCATTCATTTAGAGAAACGCTCTCCATCGTAATTGACCGGTCAAAACTTTTGGGCAAAAAAAAAGGAGTCACTCGCAGAAAGGCAAACAACAGTCGTGTTTTTTTTCCTTACGATTTATTTTTGTTCTCCGAGTCACCTCCATTATAAAAGTCTTAAAACTTGTTTTCTTTCATAATCACCTTCGTTTGGAAAAATGGCGTATCTTCCCAAAACATTCCACGCTGTCCAATGCACAAGGCTTCACTTACTACGGTAGTGAATGTAAGAACGAGATTTCTGCTAAAAGGGCATACACAAGATGCCTTCTGTATTGTTAGAAAAAATATCAGGTTAGGTGAATAAAAATCACAAATATTTTTGAAAAAGAAAATGTAAAGCCAAGAATTGCGCAAACTTAATCCTCAATTAGGATGGCATAACTATTCACATCAATAACCACGATAAAACTTCCCTTAAGAAATTAAGCAATAAGCAAGAAAATTTAACTTTCCTAGTGTTATTTCTGCTTGAATTAGAACCATCAGATTATTTGTTCTATTAGTATTTCGTAAATGTAAACAGTATTTCCTCCCTTATGAACAGCACTCGCAGCAATTCAGACATGCACCATAAATTTGTAGGTTAAATCTTAAGCTCCACTAGCAGTATGATACTGATAGATTGTAAACAGAATTAGAGAGAGATATTAAGGCTATGCAGTCTAAGTTGTGTGCTGCTTCTCACTGACACAATGAGTTAACTTATATATAGTTTACAGAAAACCTTGCTTGGCCTAAGAATCCTAAATGATAGCAGAATGTAGCGATCTTCAAACATTCATTCGATCTTGGAAGCCAGGACGGTAACAAGCTGGGCATGAATGTGGAACATTTTTTAGAATTAAGAGTATATGTCAGGTGCTGCAAAATATAAAATTATCTTTATGAACATCCATTATATTTTACTCCAAATACGTCAATAATACTGCCTGAAATGGCCAAGGGCTTCAATCTACGGAGCAGCATGCGGATTAATAAAGAGAGTGGATGTGACATGGATGCGGAGTGACTTGAAATGGAGGAGAAGTGGAAAACTGCATAGAACGAGAACACTACGGTTACACGAAGGGGGAAGCAGCGAAGAACGAGAGAGTGAGGGAAGGACGTTCGGAGAAGACCTTATACACAGGCCAAAGCAGAGATCCTGTATGATTCAGTTGCCGCAAGGAGTGAGGATAGCTCTACTTAGCGGGCCTACCGTTCGACTCCCATTCGCCCCCCCCCCTATTAAAATGAATAGATCGTTACTACGCAAGTGACTACGGAGGAGACCTTTTTACAAACGGGAGATAAGGAGGAGGTGAGGAAGGGTAAACAAATAAATAAGAGATATGCGAGCACCACGGCGTTAGTCTAAATTATTAACCCTCGACAAAGTAGATGCACTCTTCCACGCTCTTGCTCTTCCCCGCCGTCGGAGCGGGGTCACCCGCACCCAGCCCTGGCAAAGTGACGACTCCCCCATCACTCCCAACCAGCCGCCCCTTCTCAAAGTCCGTCCCTGTGGAAATGGGAGCGATGCCGGTGGGTGCACTCGACTCGACACAAACGGTCTAGCAAAACATTCGATTCCCGAGTCCATCCCTCCCTACCTCACCAATCCCTCTCCCTCCTCATCTCCCCCCCTTCCCCTCCCCCCCACCAGTGCTACTCGTAAATAATTGAACACAGGGAGAGGAAGGCTCGGCCAGCGTCGACGGCTAACGGCAGACTCGGGGATTCGAAAGACGCCGCGCACTGGCGGAGAGCACATAGGCGGATCACTTGAGTTCGGGAAGCGAGGATTGTCGGTGCATAATTCAAGCAAGGATGGGGAACGAGCAGCCGTATTTACATCAGTTCAAACGAAGACATGTTAAGTTGATCGTAGAGAAAAATTAATCAAATCGAAAAGTTACCAAGATGCCTAAATTTTTGACGGAGTCTGGAGGTATGCTGTTTTTCAGCTTCAAAAAGACATGCATTAATGAAAATATATATTGTTCCAACTTCATTTAAGAAGTTCCAAGCTCATAGATTGTTGATTAAAAGGTAGCTAATATCGTCCTCCTAGTGGATTGGTAATCGATGATTTCCGGAGCAAAGCATAGAGTGAAATGATACTTGTAATGCATAAAATTTGTTGAAACCATTGAATAATCTGTAGCATGCTGAAAGAATCCACATTAAAAGCATTTTCTTCACTTTAAAGGATAATAGTCACGAAAAGAAAAATAGACTGGAGTATCTCGAACACAACCAGCTCCCTGTAGCAAAAAAAGTAAATTTTCCCCTTTGTTGGAAATATTGACCTGTCACCATGGCGAGAGTCCCAGTGACCTAAATTTGCTTCGATAAGATGAATCATGTGTGCTGTTATTACTGGGATGTGCTGTCATGATATAGCACATTAAATTGTATCAAAAAATGCTAGTTCACCCATTGATAACCAAAGTAGAGTTATAGGAAAACGCGATCAAATTCTGCTAAAACTGGTACCACTTTCATCTTAGTTGGGCCGTTCATTAGGATGAAGAATACTCCAGGATCCATGTGTCTTCATTATAAAATGTGCTACTGAGACATTCATTATAAAAGTTATGGCTCAACGCTAATCTCAATATTGTTTCAGTCATAGAGAGAAATGAGAAAAAGTTTTGCGTCAGTAAGGAAGATTTCAACCTTCGAAAATATTTCACAACATATGGAGTTACCCCTTAATCTCTGAGCTTAATTACATTTACGTAACTAGGGTAAGGTAAGGCGAATATGAAAACGCCAATAGTTTCATTTCATCGAAATCTCAGAAAACTTAATCAGGGTGTGAATTTATCACGGGGAGAGGAATGTGAAACGATGTTAGTGAAACGCCACGCATCGAATGGGATTAGTTATTTCCGAAAAAGGGCGTCACGGGGGATTTCAGCCAACTGAAAGGGAGTGAGGCATAGGGCTGTATAAACAGGGAAAAAATCTAACAGACACTCGCACAGGGTGGTGCAGGGAGAAAGAAAGAGGAGAGAGAAGTGAGAGGAACGGAGTCATTTGGAAGACGTGTCATAAGAGATGTATTTATGTACGGCGAGGATTAAAAACAGTGACGCAGAACCACTTTGGGAGCATCACGGGAGCGAAAAGCAAGCTCCATTGGAGGGCGGGCCGATAGGGACGGAGAGCGATATCGATTAAGGCCACTAGAGGTCAAAGGGGCTGCTACGGCCGCGGGTCTTTGCTGTGTGAAGCACGGGAGAGAAAAAGAGGACAAATGTGTTTGGGGGGAAACGGGCACACGGGAAAGGAAGGGCTGAAGACGCTCGAGGGAGCAAAAGACCAAAGAGCGGGAAGGTTTGGTGAAGTGGAGAAATGAGTAGCAAAGTGCAAACGTTGGGAAATTTTGCAATTCCAGATTATTAAGGTAGTAGATGAGGATGGTGGAAGAAAGTGATGTGAATGATGTGATGATTGTCTAAACACGGCATTACTTGAACGTAACTATGAAAATTAAGTTCAACGAAAAGACTTTCGATGAGGCAATGAACATCTCAAAATGCCAATGCCCACGTAAAGACACAAGGTACTTCAAAAATTGTTCTTTTAGCAGCTACATTACCAGCTATCTGTTCATTGCTACGAGTATCATGATGTGAAAAAGATGCGACAGCAAAAAACGAATTCCGAATTATAAAAAACTGTTCACTTCATCAGCTTCTCTTGAATCTTTATGTTGTAGATGAGTGCAATGATTTTAAAAGTGAATGTTGTCCTTTCCCTCATGTTTAACGCAACATAAGGGAATGCGCCTCCAAAGAAAGGAGGTCTTTAAATACTTTAGCTTTCTCCCATCTCATTTACGCAAACATCAAAGACCACGGAATGAACTGTTCGGTATGTTGACTAAAATGCATGAAAGTTGAACGCTTCCATTAGAAGGACATAAATACCAACTAAAATTGACATTGACATTGACAATGAAAGCCTACAATTTTACTTTAAAATTAACACTAATTTTGATGGTGAAATCTTCAGGGACGATGCATCCATCGAGGAAACTCCCGTGATACTATTTATGTCAGTGTGTGGCCATTGCCAACTAGAGAAAAATGTCTGATTTAGATTGTTGCATTTCTTGGAGGGCATTACGACTATACACATGTGTAGATCACTTTTTAAGCCCTACTTCCTTATACGTCCTGTCTGCTAATGAGAATTTCTGGAGGTTTCTGGGCTATTTATATTTTACCCATCACTGCGAAAATCTGATAGGACTAGACACTATTATTTCCTGCAAAGTGGGTCACACCAACAAAAACTATTCAGATGGAAGCCATAAATTTGAGGATCGAGTTGGCCTGTTGACCATGAATTTGGGCTCTCCTCCCAGGGATCATCATCTTCAACGGTCAACAATCCTAGGATTGGTTTGACGCAGCCCTCCACTCGATTCTTCTATCGGCCAACCTCTTCATATTGACGTACCTCCTCTCTTTCACGTCCTTCATAACTTACTCCATATATCTCATAGGAGGCCTGCCTTCACCATTCTTCCCGTGTACTTTTCCCTCGACGATTGTCTTCATCAGATTGTCTTCATCAGGCCATCATGTCTTAAGATGTAGCCTATTAAGTTGTTCCGTCTTCTTTTTAAGGTTTTCAGTAGACATCTCTTCTCTCCCACTCTTCTTAAGACTTCTTCGTTTTTCAATAGATCGATCCATTTTATCTTCATCATTCTTCGGTAGCACCACATTTCAAATGCTTCCAGCCTGGACTTCTCCGCTGATGTTATTGTCCATGATTCGCTGCCATATAGTAGAATGCTCCAGATGTATGTTCAAAAGAAACGTTTCCTTGCTTCCACGCTTGTATTTGCAACTGTAAGCAGAATATTCTTCTGGTAAAATGCCCTTTTTTCTTGCGCAATTCTACTGGCAATTTCTCTTCTACTTCGTCCATCGCTGGTTACTCGGCTTCCTAGGTAACAGAATTCTTCCACCTCTTCGACTTTATGTTTTTCTAGTTTAACATTGGCGCTGGCTTCCTTTCCCATACTGCATACCAATCCTAGGGATCCTGGTCAAAACCAGCAACGGCAGAGACATTGCACTGATATACTGGTCTTCCCTTGAGTGCTATGAAGAGAGCACTTATAGTTTGGTATTTCATCCACCGGACCGGACGTTAAACTGTTTTCCCCTTGGTGTATTTAGTCAGGGGTAGGCTAATGCCGACGCTGGTTTTCTCGAGAGCATTCCTCTACTCCCTCAAATAACTACCCAGTACACACCCATCCTAAATTCGGCTCGGAAAACTCGGCTTTAAAGACACGTTTTGCCCTTCTTGAGGTTCAGTTAAATCAAGTGGAGCAAGATTCACTGAGGAATTTTATAGACATTCATGGTATTCCTTGTAAAAAAAAAGGCGAAATAGTTGAAGCGCTAGTTTTCCATACAGGACTTGCTCTTGGAGTCAAACTGGAGGCTCATGATATTGATGAATGCTATCGGCTTAAAACTAGATCATTGACGACCTCCAATGTTTAGCCGTCTATTATAAGGTCCGTTTAACGAGCAGTAAATTGGCCAGAGAGCTTCTGGAGGCTCGCCGAGTCAAAAGAGACCTCACCACTAAGGATCTAGATCTCAGTTATGATGCCGCCCAAACTGTTTTTGTAAACGAGTGCCTTAGTACTACTAATCGTAAAATCTTTGCCTTGGCGAGGGAATACAAAAAAGCAAGTAAACTTAAGTACCTGTGGATTCAGGATGGGAAGATGTTTGCAAGGGAGAAGGATGGGGCAGAAAGACTAATAATCCGTAGTGAGGTGTACTTGCAGTTCCTGAAATGACAGCGGTCAAATTGTGCACGTGAGCACAGTTTGGCCTGTAATCCTGTGCCCTCCAATGTCACCCGTAATAACTCCCGGCCTAATAATATGTCTTATGTATTAAACCTGTGCCATGTTAATGCTCAATCTATTCCATCGCATATCGATAAATTTCGTGACTATTTTTCAAACAAGGATTATCATGTGATCAGTGTCTCTGAATCGTGGTTGACGAGTTACATAACTAATGATGTGGTACGGCTTCAAGGATATCAACTCGCTCGTCACGATCGTGTCGGTAGAGTTGGAGGTGGTGTGTGTGTATCACGGACTTAGAATAGTCAGGACTGGACACTTCTCGCTATCCTAGTCGCCGCTATTGTCGCCGAGAAGAAGCTGTCCGAGTAGATGGCAGCACTGTAGCTCGCCCTAAAATACTTTGTCGTTGCATGGTGAGGACACATATGCTTTCTGTGTTTTTTATAATATTGTCAGAATCAGCTTTGTAGTACTCATTTTATTTAAAGTACTCACGGAATTATTTCGCGAAGATTGTATATAAGGGCCATCGTTGTATTGAACCAGGACCTTCGGGTTAAGATAGTAACCCGGAGATGGTCCAATTTTTTTGTGCCCAAGAAACTGGTAATTTTGAGAAAATGGGCAAATGCCATTCTTAGGAGAGATTTTGCTACCAATCCTGAGCAAAGGGTCCGCCAGAAACATTTTTCGCCGGAAGAAATCACATGGAAGGAGCTGCTAAACGACCGTAATGGAAAAGTGATACATATAGATCTACATAATACCCTGCACAAACGTGCTTTTAGTTGTAATACCTTAAATTTCTCATTCCAAAATGCAACTACCTATGGTATCAGTACTTGTATTTATAAAATTGGAAATAATGTTTACACCTATTCATATCTCAAATTGTACAAAGAAATAAGGACATTTAGAATCTGACAGTTCGGCAATCAATCTCTCTAATTTTATGACAATGGTCCAGTCTACCATAGTAAGTTGGAGTTCGCAAAATATTTTTAACGTAATCAGTGAAAATTATGTCTTGGAATTTATTAAAGTCTATAATTCATCCTACGGTCCCAATTAAAATAACTTCCATTTTAATTCATTTCACAGACTGGTTACGCTAATATAGTTATCGTACCGTCCCTATACAAATCTTGCCGATCTTCGCCGTACACGTTCCAGTTCGTTATTTAAAGCCCTTTTCATAAGGATTTTATATATTGGCGGCGTATTCCTAATGATTTCTAACAAGGGATACCTGTGGTTCGTACCATTAGTGTTGTTTTATAGCAGTTGGTAAGCTAAAAATCGATCAGTCTTGTTCTTGTTCTTGTTAGGACGTAATTAGTTACTGGTATTAAAATTATTCAATGCTTAATATTTAAAACTTTAGCTCGGATTACATTAAATGCTTGAAAATCGTATAACCTATTTTGTTTAATCGCATGTGATCCTAACCAATGCATGACATATAACTTCACCACAGTCGCATAAACAACTATACCTTTTGTTGAAAATTGTGTGCATCAGCCTTCGTTAACAAGGCTTTTCTGGATTGATAAGAGTTTGTGGCTTAACTATGCCATTTACGGCATTAGCTTTCACTTTTTAACTTGAAAGGGATTCATGTCTTATATGATACTCAAGAGAACATCCATATTAAATTGGGGAAAAAATATTATGATGCAATTGGATTGCACGTGGTGCTAATGACCTTAGTCGTCGACGCACCCGTAATCCCAAACCTACTAGAGAACAGCGGGGAATTGGAAATTGTCAGAAAATTTGATCAAGCAATTGCTTGTGTGGGATTTGCTAAATAGGGTAAAAATGGAGAGAGAAGTAATAAATTCCACTTTCTGATTGAAGAGGCTGTTTTGTTGACAATGTGCGCCGGAGAGAAGAAGGCTTGGATCAGGAAAATGCATACATACAACAAATGTGGTCCCAAAAAGCGGTTTCGTTTTTATGAAGGGTGCTTTTGATCAGCTACTAATGGGAAAGTACAGTCTTAAAAAGCTGTTACAAGGGCACTTTGCTGAAGAAGAAGTGGACAATCACAACAATGACAATCTAGAAAGAAAAGCTTCATAAATGTTAACATTAAATTGCAACTTCACGGGAGAGTTCCATTACTGGGCAGCTGCGAATTTGCGAAATACCTGTCAAATTGAAGATAACCCTTCTGCAAATAGTCGGGTCTGCTAAGGCAAACGACTGAATATTGATGCGATAATACATATAGAAACAAATTATGCCCATGATGCTTCGTTTTTTCAATTGATTGAAAAAATCTTGATTATAAGGAAGGATCATATTTGATACGGTTTGATATAAATTGTAGAAATGGTCATACGTGAAAATGTTAGCGCAAAATTCAGAGACCATAACTTATAAGTGACAATAGATTTTGGGGAAGATGGGGCTGGGCTTAGTTTACAACTATGAAAACATTGTCACTGGCCGTTGGAATACTTTATCAACATTTTTTCGTTTTTGTATTCCGTGTGTTTTTCACTTCAACTTTATCGCTGCTTAATCGACTGAAGGCCTAGCAGACGATACATGTTAAGACTGTTGAGGAGAAATTCGGACGTCGTCACTTAGTTTTCCACGCATTCCTGTCACAGAACAGATATAGAAAATTGTATCCACAAAATGCTTCAGAGCTTGATTCTATATTTTAAAGCGAAAACATCCATTGAAAACCTCTTCCATCTATCTCACCCATATAAACTACTAAGGGAGCAAGGGCGAGCGTTAGTGCTGCCACCTACGCAGTGAAACCCTCGCAGGGCGACAGTAACGGCGACACTGGTTTGCATGGCTGGGATAGGGGAGTTGCACTGGGCTGGTGTGTATACATAAAGGAGAAACTTAACTTTAAAATCATAGAAATTTCAAATACTGCTCATTATAAGCCTGAATATATTTTCATTGAAATAACTGCCCCAGAAGGTAAACTTTTGCTTTGTGTCTTAAATAGACCACCCGAAATTAGTTATGCGATGAAAGAATTTGAAGACGCTATTTCAAAATACCTCTATACCTATGTTATATTATGTGGTGATATTAATGTTGATATGTTGAAACACACATATGAGAGTATGTACTTAAAGAATTCTCTGTATAGTTACAATCTCCACCTTATGCCACTAGAGCCAACATGCAACCTGCCTGGAAGTAACACATTGCTGGATCTAGTTATTGTTGATATGTCTAAGATTGTTGATTTTGGTCAGTGCTCTGTAAACTTTCTGTCCGATCATGATTTAGGGTATCTTAAATACAGGTTTAAATTTCCTAAGTGTAAGCCCCCACTGATCAGTTTCCGTGATTTCAGCCAATTCGATCTCTCGAGGTTTGAAGACAACTGGTATGCCTTACCATGGCAAATGTTTTTTACAACCCATAATATTGAGGAAAAAATCACGCGGTTTAATTTTTTGTTACTAGTCTGTTAGAACGTTATAATCTGTAGAATGTTATTGCAATTGCATTGAGGAAACAGTTTCATTGCTTAATAAGGATATTCACGCTATATGTGCATGGGCATCGGCCAACGACTTAAAACTTAACTCTCAAAAAACGAAACCAATAATAATAGGAAGTCCTTCATTTATAAACTCTCTTAATTTTGATTGCCTCCCTTAAGTAACTCTTGATGGAGTACAATTTGATTATGTTGATGAAGTGAACGATCTCGGTGTTGTTATAAATAGAACTTTGACTTGGAACTCACATTTCATAGTATTTCTAATAAAGTTTTGAAAAGTCTTTATCAGCTGAACCAATTCAGACACCTAGTACCTTTTCCGTTACGCCAAAAGCTGGTAACCACTTTAGTTTTACCACATATGAATTAGTGCTCGCTGGTATTCACAAATATTTCAAAAGAAAAAATTGCCATACTACAAAGATTACAGAATTTTGTGAGTGTCTCTTTTGCGTGTTTCTATGTTTTCGTCGTCTGTTTTATTTTGTATTTATTATGACTGCGTAGTGCGCTTTTCTGGCGATTATATATATATATATATATATATATATATATATGGTATCTCACGCGATGAACACGTCCGCATTATGGGATGTTAAATTGGCTAAAAATTGAAGAAAGACGTATGCTGCAAATGGGTGTATTTATTTTTAAATTATAAATGTAAAGATTGCATTGTATTTATATGATCAATATGTATATAATAAGGACAAAAAAAGCAAATGACTAGAAATAATACGAACTTATTAATACCATGCCATACAAAAACTACATATAATAAATCATTTTATATAACATCGTGTAAATTGTTTAATTCTCTTCCACAGAATATAAATTCGTTGACATCTGTGTATGCATTCAAGAGAGCTCTGAAACAGTATTTATGTTCTAAATATTAGTATATAAAACGTAACATTAACTGATCTCTTTGTAATATTTGTTACATATTTGAAAATTATGTAATATTAGTGACTGTTTATACTAGGGGTGGGTCGGTTCGGATCTTCGGTTCTCGGTTCCACCGGTTCTTGAGCTTAGAACCGGAACCGGAAACGAGGCCAAAAATAATCGGTACCGAAATAATTGGCGAGAAAACCAATTTGAAACCTACTCACAGTCGGAAAGTGGAGGCTTCACATTAAAACCTGGTGAAATAGTGTACTTAAATGCTTCAAAGTCGCGAATTATTCTAATTCAGTCGTTAAAATGACTATACACAAAAATATATTGAAGTATTCTTTTTCAAGCAGTATGTCTCTGAAAATGACTATTGATTACCTTATCTTACCATTGAGCAATGCAAAGTAAGTGGTAAATTAAGAACCGGAACCGAGAATCGGAACCGAGAACCGAAGTTAAGAACCGAACCGAAAAAAAGTGGACCGACCCATCCCTAGTTTATACAAAGACTGTTTATACATTGTAAGTGTTATGTCTTTAATCTTTTTACGCAATTTTTCCAGAGATATTACCTATCTCTAATATTATGTCTCCTGCATGTTATTATGTAGCTATTACCATACCTACGTTGTTTTTGTAGATCTAATCAGCAGCTTAAAATATAAATAAATGTAACTGTCATGTACTTGTGCTCCATGGAATTATATAGTCACAAAGTAAATAAACTTATCTTATCTTATCTTAAATGGCCCAAATGAGGCTTAGCTGTCGGTCACCTCCCCAAACTTACTTCAAATGCCGCCTAACGTAGACAGCCTTTAAACTAAAATTTTGGTCGAACTTGGTACGCACACGTTCCTATATTTACCTTCAAAATCTTAAGGTGGCTGGAGGTACAAAATAGGGAAAGGGAGGGTAAATATTTCTTGCGAGTTTTATATACAAATTTTCCAATGTCAAAAATCGATATTGTCTGTTGGAAATGTTTGATAAAAAAACCTATGACTTGATTCAATCCATCTCGACTAAACCCAAATGTTTTTAATACCCGTCACTACACCACCACTTTTAAAAACTTACACCAAAACACCTCAATAACATTTTTGGAACTTCTTTCCAACGCGTTTTAAACAATGTACGTCCGTTAACTCTTTCAAAACAAAATTGTATGAATATATGGTGCTACAACAGAACATTATGTGAGATATCTTCACGTGCACCTAGATATTACTCTCCAGCATTAAAAGTATGTACAAATTTGTAAGTTTGTTTGAATTAATTAATAAATTTACAAATTAGTAATGTTATTTTTCAATATTAATTTGAAATTTTGTTGAATTTATGCATGATTTGATTCATGTATGTAAAATAATATCAAATTATTATTTACCCATAGTGAAATATATATAATTTCTGGTAGTTATGCATATTTTTTAAATTGATTGACGTTGTATTGTATGCCATTTAGTCTTTTATTTCTTATTTTTTATTGTGTACCTGCTTAAAATGAAACCAAAGCTCCGAGTAAATCCTTCCCTCAAATCCACTTACTCTTATAGTGCGTGCCTTAGGCAATAAATCTTGTATTTATGTATACTTTGTATCCACACTTATACAAATTTTAACTCCTATTGTACCCAGCAGGATCTCAATGGTTCGTGTGAGTGAGTGACTCCACACCATAATTCCAATATTAACGACAGTATATCCACCATATTGTTGACGTTGACTCTATCACTTTCACTGCTAAAATACTAGTTTCCAAAGGAACAATACGACTTAATATTCGTTACACCATTTAGTCTCAAACTGATATTATACCTGACAGAATCTCTTCAAATAATTAAAAAATTATCTGTTTACCATAAAAACAGATAGCATATCTAAAAACAATTACCCTCATGCTTTCAAGGGAGAAAACACTAAGATTATAAAAAATCTAATAGAAAAAAAATTTTAAATGCCTCTCGGGCTGCGGAAAAAAATTGAGAGAGAGCCTAGGACCGAAAAGAATATCCCACCCGCTTTCTGGAGAAAAGGCTCGAAATTGTTTACGTCCAGCTGAAATGTCGAAATCCAGAGACTCCGAGCCAGAATCTGGAGATCGCCTTGTTGAAATGCCAGTGACGTTGCGGACGGGCGCCCTCCAAGGAGTTCATCAAAAAAAGGGAGGTAAAATAGAAACAGTAAAAAAAACGAGTGAGGAAGAAACAATAAAAGTAAGAATAAGGGAGAACAGAGGTAGATATGGACGAGAAGCCATGCGAGGACCGACAGCTGGAGGGAAAATGGAGAGAAATGAGTGACGGGAACGGGGCTTTAGTACAAGGGGAATAACGTAAGAAGCAAAAGCAAAGCAAAAGAATGTCTGCAAGGTCTTGGAGAAGAAAATGTGACAGGAAGGGATGAGGTGAGTGCAATATAACTTAAAATGACAAGAGACGAGGAAAATGCGCCCTAAAATTGGATAAATAAATGAGTAAGATGCGTAAAAAGAAATAAAATGCAGCAAATGAGCAAGGGATTTAAAATTATGAGATAATTATGAATTAAAGAATAATTGAGAAAGCGTAATACCACAGAAAATAATAAGGTTATAAATTGTGATAAGAGTGCTTGAGTGAAATATAATATGGTGTACCAGGAAGAGTTTTTCTGTTGAGAACATAGAATCAGAAGTGAATATCACGCCTACAGGTCATAAGCCGCCAAACAATGGATTGCGCAAGAAGAAATCTATATTTATGCGTAGGAAATTATACATGTCAATTGTGTTAGAATAAGGAGTAACCAAAAATTATTAGCATATCGATAGGATTAAAAAAATAACTGCTCAAACCGAATGTTGGTTATTTGATAGAGCTCAACCCGTACTAAGCCACCGGTGAGTGACAGTCACACATGCAGGGCAGGGGGGCCGATTCCTTTCCCAGGGCCATCTGCAATTTCCTACAAAGTTCTGAGATACAGAAAATAGAATCGCGAGGATTTTTAATATGGGGCCTCCAGAAAGCTTCAGCCCAGGATTAGATCTCGGTATCCTCCGGTCTGTAGCCCAGCATGCTACCCGCTAGGCCACTACGACTTACACAAATCACAAAACGTAGTAAATCAAGTTATATCGTTCATTATTATCTCAAAATAATTTTGAGTGGCTCACATTTGGTGGAATGAAACTCCATAAAAGCTATCGACAAGTGAAATAAGAAACATAGTTAGTGCCTTAAACATCTAAATCTAAAATATTGGCTTCCTTAGAATATTATATTGTTCTTAAGCTTACATTGCTTCTGTTTTTCGATTATATTTGGAAATTGGCAAGGATTTTAGATTCTGAGCCGATTTGGTTTTTTTCGCTTCTTTATTGTCGAAAATTATTCCAACAATCAAATAACTCCCACTTTCCATTATTATTCCCATTACTATTAGAACTATCTAAAAATTTAAAAAAGAAGGAAAAAAAGACCAGTAAAGAATTAGGAAAAGTAGAAACAGAATACAATCTCTTTTCTCTCTTGTCCCTAATAACTAGGGTTGGATAAAACGGCAACGAATGTCCTAGTATCAATCGTTAACAGCTACAGTAACTAATTTAGCGACTACTAATTGTAGCGGAGTCATGGATTAAGTTTTAATTTTTAAGTAATGATGGGCTAGTAGAAGTTATCATCATAAATATCAAACCTGCCACGGTGCTACTCTGGCAAACTGAAAGAGTTACTTCAGGGATCTTTCTTCATTTAGCCAGTGTTACACTGCTGACATAAACATATACAAATCAAATATCAAGTTATCCTATGGTGGATATACATATAAGGCTGCTGCGCAGATATGTTGCACCTTGAGAATGACAACAATTGTCCAACCCTAGGTCGGTTTATTAAAAGTTGTGTGGAATTGACTAAAGGTTTTATTTTATTCGTTACCGTGAAGTTATCGGATGTTTTTTAAAAATTGCCAAGATCATGCATATATTATGTGTTAGATTAATGGCCGATTTTGACTCTCAAAAATGTTGCCCACACATGGAATAGACTACTACCCTTAGTGGTAAGGAACTTAGAAAGTGATCGACACACTGTCGTCGCCCGCAGACCAGACCAATCCTGATGCGCAACAGCATGCCGTAATGAGCAGTGAATGTGTACCAATTATGTTAATTAAATTAACTGCTACACTATTCTTGCGCTCTTATCTCTAACTAGTGTTGAATTTAACTGCGTCACGGCACTTGCGCTCTCATCTCCTGCCATAATTATCCTGCCTATCCCTCTCCGCCTGCTCCTGCTAAAATCAACTGCTTCTTTCATGCACTCTTGTCTCTTGCTAACCATTAACAGGAGTGTGCTCAGTAGCAGGGCCAAGTAAAATAGCAGTTACAGCTTACATAGGGGGATAAGGAGAGGAGACAAACACAGTGTAGCGGACAGTAGAAGACGTGGCAACTACTTCTGCCTGGCGTCAGCAGTTGCTATACGCTATGAATGATAGCAGCTGAAAGAAGCAGAGTGCAAATTATCAACCCATCCCTACCAATAACTTAAATAATGAAAATTTCCAAAGTACCCTTCATCGAAATGAATGGTAAATTTAAAAGCATTCAATAGAATGCAATATTTCACGTAATGTATAAAAATGGAGTGTTGTCTAATGAAAATGGTTGATAGAGCGTTTATAGTGGAAAAGTGACAGACATTAAGTGAAATCTCCGCACAGGGTATAGAAGAGAGCAAAAAGGATTGTGGGGGATGATTATCTACCGATGAATAATCGAGAAATCAAAGAAAGAATTTAGAATGGAGGCTTCAGAAATGAGCATGCATGTAGAAAAATATTACTAAATTTTATAGTAGAAATAATTTTTTAAGGCGGAGCAGGAGTGTAATCTAATAACACAGGAAGAAGTAGGAGGATTGAGTGGGGATATTGTGGGGTAAGAATAAAAATAGAAAAGTTTTCGTGTATGGAAAAAGAGAGTACAAATCTTACACAATTAGAGAAAACTATCATAAATTGAGGTGTTTCGTTCCCTGTCAACTACAGTAGCCACCCATGAGTGTGAAATGCCCAAAATTACACAATTTTAGTTTATGGATTAGAAAGTTTAGTAACATGAACAATAATGCGGTAAATCTGAATGCATTTCAAAGAAGAATGTGAATGTTGTCAAAGAAGAATGATCAACGAAAGGGTTTTGAGAAGAAGCTGAAAACAAGTTATAGTTCATGAACGCTATGAAAAAATACCTAAGATGCATAACTAAATAGTAGAATTATCGTCCGGAATGACTCACATTAAAACAATCGAGTGAAATCACTTGATCGAATTGAGTCTTTCCCTTTTAGCGTGCAGTTGGACTTACCTACTGGAACGCTGATGTACCGACATGGCCGTCCCCTCATATGTGATTGCGATTTTCGTTTCTATGACAAGTAAATTCTAAAATGTGATCGCAATCATATTTTATAATCACAGTTATTGTAACGGAACAGTCACATTTAAGGCGGTGACAATAAAGTCACAGTTAAGGCCATCCCTAGTTGAGAGGGGTGGTGCACTGTCCCACATAGAAGGCCGGGCAGAAATTGCATTGGAGGAGGTATATGATGTTGGTGGAAGCATCGTACATTCAATCCTGGCCTTTCAAATGCACGGAGAACCCAAATAAAAGCCATCTCACGAGTCCTGACCTCTATTTTGCTAGCATGGTCCGGTAGGGATTCGAGTATTGAGAGGGAAAAGCACTTACCGAAAGGGAGGCTGTGGGAATTAGTGTGTGTAGGGATTGGAAATGATGAAAATGTGGCGGATTTTGTGGAAAATCGATGATTATTCATACGGATTGCCAAGGGTATAGTGCATTTGCCAACGTAAAATGCGTGACAAGAATTACATGTCAGAAGGTACACAATATTTTTGGACCGGCAAGTAGCTTGGGAGGAGGGGAAAGAAGTGATGAGGGGGTCTGGAGATGTAGGTGCGGACCGCATTAAAGGACAGGTTTTTACATCTGGGACGATTGCAGGGAGAAGGCCGTGGGGGAGGAGAATCAGAAGTGCGATAGAGAGGGTTCGTGGACTTGAGAATATTTTTTAAGTTCGGTGGCCGTCTGTAGGAAATGGAGGGGCAACGAGGCAGGAGAGAAGAAGTGACGTCACTGTTTTTCAGAATGGGAAAGAGGTCCTTAAGAAAGGTTTTGAGCTTATGGGAACCGGGGAAGAAAGTGATGCAGAGATTCAGTCCAGTGTCTGGAGATGGAGGTCTGTCTTTTGGAATGTATTTGAAAGAGTGGGGGATGATTTTCTTGTGGAGGAGCTTTTCAGGATATCCGCGTTTGATATACATACATAACACACACAAGCACACACTTTCTAAACTAAATTCCGTTTCCCTCCCTCCCAATCAACCCATCATCATGGCCACCATAGACGTCACTTCGCTCTACACATCCATACCGCATTCAGAGGGTCTTGCTGCTCTCCGCCATTACCTCTCCCAACATCCCACACCACAAACGCCTAGAACTGAATTTCTTCTCGATCTCTCCCGTTTCATCCTCACACAAAATACCTTTTCTTTTGACAATAAACACTCTCCAGGAGACTGGCTGCGCCATGGAAAGTAGGTTTAGTCCTTCTTACGCCAACCTTTTTCTAGGCCTCTTTGAAGATAAATTATTATCTGACTACTTTCTCAAACCCCTCCTGTGATTTAGATATATTGACAATAGTTTCCTCCTTTGGACCCACGACACCAACTCCCTTAACACTTTCGTAGGTAAAAATAGCAACTCATGAAAAATTTTCAAATTGAAATGCAGCTGAAAACCCCTCCAAACTTCGCAAGGTTGATTTCGCAGGTTAAAATTAAAAACTACTATTATTTGTGGTTATTTTGATTAATATTTTCATTTTACTCTTAATTTTGAGCATATAAATTTCAGGAAATGCGAAATTTTTCTCTTCAGGGTACTAAAATGGAGGTAGATAAGTCGTTCAGTTCACACAACAGCTTTATCTAGCATAGAAAAAATATATTCAACCATGAGGTCAGGCTAAAATGATGGGCACGATCCCCACTTCACCGTTTAGCGTTGATCCCACAAATGCCTCAGCAAGATAAAGGGGCACTGTGCACAATAAATAAGACCTTGCGCGAGAAGATGCCAAAGTTACTCAACTTTAAATCAACATCAAGAGTTTCCATTTTCTCCCACGTCACTGGAGCGGAGAAGCTGCGCTTTTTCTCATTAAAGCCACCCACTAAACTCAATCCAACCTTAGTTGAAATTTTTCTTAAACTCATGTAAATTTTGATGCGCATCTCTCTACTTCAAAATCAAGTACTCGCTTGGGTACGTTACAAAACTTTGTCTAATATAAGAAGAAAGAAAAGGTAATAAAAACGAAACAAGCATCGAGAGACATTTCCGTCACCATGCCATAAAAACGCTTCTCGAGATAAATAAGGAGACGCTCATCATATTGGAACCTTTTTGTCACCTCCGGTCTAGTAAGTCTGAGGCTTTTAAATTGGGAAAAGGTGTTTTGGTTTACGGCCACGTTAGGTGGTGCTTGAGCCTTTACGAGCACAGGTAGACGATTCTGCAAGAAATTTCGTCGATAGGCCCTTTGCCATATTCAACTCTTTCAAACTTGGTCCCGTTAACTTTGACAGTGAAATCGAATACAAAAATGCCTTTCAAACTCCTTGCTTAAGGAGATAATACATTCAGATGCCTTTTATTGGAAGAAAAAATCGATTAAATATGCTAAAATCAATATCTAGTCAGATTTTGGAAATAGATCCCAGCAGAATAAAGCTCATCTCTTTACGTTAAGATAACTTTTTAATATACAAAAAACTTCTTCTGTCCAAAAATATAACCACCAAACTATCCTTAGTTGTTTTATGCTTTACGTTGCATATGTAAATTCAAGATAAATGAAATATCAGCCTTCGGTTTAAAATTAATTATATAGCTCGTTTTTTACTCCACCTTTGGTCACGCTTAATAACGATGATCAACCACAAAATCCTCGTCAATTTCACCAGCATCAAAAATTATTTCATAAAGTCGTTTACGCGCTATTAATGCCTCTGCATAATCATCTCGGATAAAAATATTTTACCCGACGTAAATCACAAGTAAAAATATTTACTGATGCAAAGCCCCATTACCGAGAATATACTACAGGTGAAACAGGAAAGTCACCTTAACTCGGTAAATTCCAAAACCAATGGAGTGGAAACAAATATCTTCGTAAGTGAAACTGGCCCTTAATTGTTCTTTCTTTCAAATATACCATTTGCATCAATCTCTGAAACATCTTGCCAGAGACAGAGTGTTTTGTGGAGAACCTTCGACAACCAGTACTCCGTCCGTCGGATGGGACATTAAGTCGTGGTCCCTTTGACGCGTTTATTGATATCAGTCTAACGCCGATGCCGGGTTTCTCTCCACCCTTACCCTTTTAACACCATCCTTGTATCTTTTCTCCCAGTCTAAATCACCCATTAAAGCGAGTACAGATTTGAAAAACCACAGATTACGATAGAGGATTAGGCGGCGCCAACGGTACGCTAAACAACATAAATAGGAAGTATGATATAACTTACGGTTTATCGCTCACTGAGGCATCGTTCACTGAGACGTTTCTGCCATTGGTATCCTTCCACAGTAGTCTCTTCCCCACCTGAAAGTTAATGGCTGATTAAAAACTGCACTTGAATGAACAGATTCCTACGAATACATTTTGAGAAGTTTTCTTTTAAAATACATTCTTTTCGCCAGGATTCAGATGAAATTATCTTATAATCATCATCTTATATTGATAATGGTTTAAAATATATTTATTTACATTTATTATACAAAATATGCACATTTATCATAAAAAAGATTACAATAAATACTTTTCAGTTCAACCTATGATGAAAGATAGCACACGATTTGGGCATTCAAATCTTTGCCAATATTTATGTTGAGAGTGAGGTTGAGATAGGAAAAATGAAAGGAGGCATGAAACATTATAGCTCATTGAATGGTACCTATTATAGTTACATGAGAAACGTATATTGGAACAGTAATTATGACTAAAATATATATTGTACATATGATGCATCTTTCAACTATTTTACCTAAATAAAAATGAAATTTACGATATAATGAGCTCATTTTTCGTAGATTTTTATCATCTCACATATTTTCAGCTTCAAATACGCTCTAAAAATATAGTTTTTAATCATGAAATTTTCAAATGAGTATACTGCGAGCCTGAGTAGTTTGCGGTCTTGTTGGTAACACTAGTTAAGGGCACTGTTATGTTTCACTAATGAAAACTATTAAACAGATGAATGTATTTTTATTTACCCCACGCCGGTTTCGATTCTAAACCTCCTTTCGCTTCTTCCCAGTTCAATTCGGGCAATAGAACGCGGGAGGGTTGTGGGTACGAGTGTGGACTGCGTATCGAATGCAAGGGGGAGGGGATGAACGAATTACAACAACCATCATCCCCATTTCCAATTCGGCTCACGCATGATGCACCCGACCCCTTAGACGCACAGACCACCGGCGAGGAGAGGGGGAGAGGTTGTTCGGGGCGATATGACGCGTGTCAGGAGTGCACGCCGAGAGAATGCAAGGGGATGAAGGGAAATGAATGAGGGGCGGGAGAGGGCAAAGGCGATTGCAGGATTCGGATTCTGAGGGGGGAAGAGAGAAAGAATTGCCGGAAGAAGGGACGAGAAAATTGCACGGCGAGGGAAGAATCCCTAAGGAGATATATCCCTGGCACCCTTCAAATTCCCAAATCTGGCCATCTAAACTGGCGGTGCCCTTCCAGATATGTTTTGCGTCCCCTGGCGTTTTTGCACTACACTCTTGACTCATTCCGTTCCTGATAATATTAGACAACACGTATAACCTAACGGCAACCACTTACACATCCTAACAAGTGATACAGCATTTAAAACAACTGTTTGCCACTAAGCCCTGAATTCTATAATATAATCAGTGGCGAGGCGTGATGATTCTGACTAGTCGTCGAAGAAGCAAAGGGTAGGTCAGCCAATGCGCGACATGGTTTCTGAAAAACACAGATACCAATGACATGATTTTGTGAGTGCCTGTTAAAATATGGTGTATTTTAGAAAACCTACATTTCTTATTGTTTGCATTTTATAAATATATTATATATCTAGTAGTAGAAGAATTTGCTTAAAAGTAAACAATTGTAAGAACATTGTTTATCCAGGCATCGCAAATTTTTCATCAAATACCGGCATCAATAAAACGATTTATAAATATGTCGACACCTAAGAAAAATGTTTCTTTTTCGTATGAAAATCCCGAAACAGAGTCCAACGTTAGCGTTTTTGCAACTATATTCCTCTTGCTTCTGTAAACCACTAAACAAACTCGACAGTTGTTAAATGGAGCGAAAAAAAATAATGTGTTCGTAATACGGTGTGACATTCAATACAGTACTGTTCAATTAAGTTATTTCCGCGGAAATCCGCGGAAACAACTTAATTGAACGGTATTGGTTATCCTTTCATTTCTCTCCCTAAAATGTTCATTGCATACAAATATCCAGTTAGACTTATGGAAAATTGAATAAAAATCTTTAATATTGCTAAATACAGAGAGGGAATCCCAGATTTCACTCACACTTGTATCTTTGAATTAAATTTGTTTATAAATTGGTAAATGATAACCATGGTCTCCATGGTTTACAGGAATTTATAAATTATCTATGTACGCCGAAAAATACCTTTTGCATGTTACTTTGCTACGACAAATCGACGGATTTTCCTGTTGTCAATAGAAATAATTAATCGTGAATGGCGATCATTATAAGCCATGCACGGCCTAAAAACACCTTTCTTCATATTAAACACACTTCATAGCCCTTTATTGTACACCCTCAGGGGCCGTAAAGAAGCGCGAAGGCGTAACTGAGAAAAGACAGGAAGATTGGGCATAGAGCGGATCACGCTGTGTCCAATGAGGGGGTAAGGGCAGGTTTGGCAGTGCCGAACGTGACCGACAGAATCCGAACGAACGACGGATTCGCCGCTTGCGGAGATGACTTGGCTAGCTTTAAGCGAATCCAGATATTACCGCACGCCTCGCCACTGAATATTATATTTCATGTATGCTAGATATAATGATTTACTATTCAGGTGTAGACGTAGAAGTAAGAAAACAATTCATCAGGACGTACATCTGGAGAATGTTTCTTTACGGCAGTGAGGCATGGACGATGACAGCAGCGGAGAAGAAAAGGGTGGAAGCATTCGAAATGTGGTGCTACGGAAGAATGGTGAAGATTAAATGAATAAACCGAGTGACAAACGAAGAAGTATTAGAAAGAGTGGGAGAAAAGAGAAGCCTGCTGAAAACTCTAAGAAGAAGACGGGATAACTTAATCGGCCATATCTTAAGACACGATGGTCTATTGAAGAAAATCGTTGAAGGATTCGTGGATGGAAAGAATGGCAAAAGAAGGCCTCGAGTGAGATATATGTAACAAGTGATGAAGGATGTGAAAGAGAAGAATTATGTAAATATGAAGAGATTAGCCGATAGAAGAACTCAGTGGAGAGCTGCGTCAAAAAAATCTGAGGATTGATGACTAATGATGATGAGCAGAGCAGGACCACAAATCCATCTTTCGAATTGATTTAATGAAATACTCACTACATTCTAGTGTCTATTATAAAGGCACCACATAATAGACAAATAAATAAACCCATTACAATGCACTATGCTTCCAGTCACGATGTTGTTTAATTCCTTCATTGAGAAGATATTGTACCGAGATATATTCCTTAAAAACCATCAACTCAAAAAGTAACTTCCAGTTGTCGATGCGAATCCGAAATAGTTTGGAGCGAGTGCGTAAAAACACCGTGTGTAGCTTAGAACACTTTTTCGGAAAATTATTCATGATTTAATGTAAATCCATGACGATTAATACACTAAAATAGCAAATCCGAATCAAATTTACTATAGTCACGTAGCCAACCACGTTTCGAACTTGTTTCAAAAACTTTTATGATTTCCCCATGTTCCGACACGTCCAAAATTCACCGCATGAAATAAAAATGCGTGTCACCTACGCTAAAAAGGGCCATTTATCCTCCTTCCACGCTCGAAAACAGCTGCACGAAAAGGGCTGCAGCAAACTGCACGTCAACAGTTACTAACTCATACGAACGTCACATACATCCTCTTACTCAAGCCATGGTCCGTACTCCGACTCTCCAAAGTGGGCAACTCTATCCCACCTTATCGGCAACATGCTCCTCTCTCCCTCTCTCAGTGCTTGCAGCGAGGTTTCTTCTCTCAACGTGCAGCTGGAACGTATAGCCTCGTATGTTCGCGGTTTCGGCGCAGAATGGACTGAATACTTTCACACTGTACCTACTTCTTGTGTGTGTTCCGTAGAGCTCGCGCCCCGGTTGGATTGTTTTAATGGCTTTAGTTCGCCATCAGCTCGGGTCGCGAATGACTGCATGATATACTCGGTGACCCGACGGACCAGCAGTCAGGGAGACCACGAGGATTAAAAATCACTGATTTCGAGACGGTTAGGAATATTTCCCTCTCTTCATTGCTCATGATGGAATCGACCGGGTTTGCATAGTTCTTTTTTTGATTTGCTACCGAAAATGCTTGTAGTGTAAGAGGAAATATCATGACAAACGGTAGTGACAAATGTAAACTGTTCCTGCTTCGGGGTGAATGGAGAGCATATGTCATAAATATGACAACTGAGAAAGACTTAAAAAAGGTACGTCTTGACCCCACATCATGGTAATTTTTCCCAAATACTGAGGTTAACTTTCCACTCAAATATCATTCTAGTCTAATTATACGGTCCCTTAACGTTCCCGCGGTATTTTTTCCAGTGAAGTGCATACCGGTAAAGCTAAGTTAAGCGGGTTAAAATCGCGACCCGGGCATGGAAATATTTTCAGAATTTGTTCAAGATTGTTTCACAAGTAATTTGGTAACATTGTGTGATATAACCTGAGCAGTTGGATCACATTAAATCTAATACTAATGACAATAAACGTTTCGAAAGAAAGTGTCATGGCCATTCCCATTTAAGAATATGGAAGTGTTTTTTTGCCTGAAATTGGGATACGAATAAAATTAAATTCAACTGTAAAAGAAACTGATCGAAATCTGCAAATTTTCTAAGTAAAGGAACAGTTTTTTGCGGCATAATCTAAGGAAAATAAGTCTTGAAAATCAGTAACAGTAATTGGGACAACTATGGGGTTCCAAATCCGTTTCGTCCACCTCTCGAATACCGACGGCTCACGGAGATCCACGTGAAATACTAAGCTACAGAGGGCATTTGAAGCCATGGCTACATACCGTGGTAAGAAAATTCGGTGGATTCAAGACCTAAAACGCATGCGCTGGGTACAAACGCCGCTGCCCGAAATGCGAAAGAGAACAAGGTTCTGGCTTCTGCACGGGTGAGCAAACGAAGTTAGCGCGGTGTCGGTGAGATTTCGCGGAAAGAAACCAAGGGTAGAGCCTGTACCGTAAGCTGTGTTGGAAACCCAGCACACGCCCTTCAATAATTTCCTGTTTGTGATATAAATAGGACACAGCGGTGGCGCGCGCGGAGCGTGATTCGAATGTATCTTACAAGCGAGTCGAACGTTAATACACTCCCCTTGTTGAATTCCACTCCCTGAGTCCCGGCCCCATCCCTACCCCTCGCTTTCCGGAAAATCTTAAAAACGCGATGGAATCCCCTGAAAATATCCCTGTCTATTTCCCCAACTTTTGTATCCCTTGCTCTAAACAAAACGAAGCGCAATTTTATGGTCACCGATGTGACAGTTTTGATTTAGGGAGATTTCTTCACGCTTTTTCTCATGATCCATTAGAATTATTCGGTGAAAATATTCATTGCGGACAATAGCAACGTTTACGATCTAATCTCTCAATGGCATTAGTTTATTAAATATTATTTTCTAGGTGGAAGTTAGACGTGGGTTAAATGAAGAAGGGACAAAGGAAGGCAACATTCCCTTCAGTCCTGCATTGATCATTTAACTAAAAATGAAATTATATTGCTTCATTGATTTCGGCATGTTTAAATTACATGACATCCTTGAAAGACCATCGATTGAGCCTTGACTGATGAGTGATAGAGAAAAATAATAAACGGAATTATATTCACTGCCTACTTCATTGTACACTAATTAGTGACGAACGTAAGAGCAATTTGTAATTACATAAATGTCATGACAATCATAAATTGCCTTTCGCTTTCATTGAATACGTATTAAAATAAATCAGCAAAATGTGATCGCCCACATCAAAGTTAAATTACAATGCTGTCAAAAATATCTGCTACTAGATACGATAGAATTTTAAGTATTTTATCCGAAAATAGATGTAGATTTGATGCACCAATAGATATCTTCATTTACTTTTTTTATTATTTCAAGCTCTAACTAAAGTTATTATTCTCGTTTTACTCGTTCAATAGACATAATATGTAATTTATATAAGCTGTTGTAGATTATAAATACTTAAATAAGTAATAGATACACAATAATCTTTAGCATAATGTGAAATATTTATAATAATGAATTGCCAACGCTACACAAGGGCTATTTTTATATTTTTTAAAGGTAGGGTCTCAGGTAAACATTTTTACGCATAAATATTTCGTAATTATTCGCCAAAAGGATGTGAAGAACTATAGCGAGATAGTAACAATTTTAGAAAATAATTTCAATAAGTGACCCGGTAAATCAAATGAAAATACTTCTTTGTAAATAATTAAGAAAATATTGCACATAGAAAATAGTGATCACAAGTTATCCCTTGATTTAAATAACTGAATGTCACCCGCTGGTGTTCTCAGAGGCAACTAAATTATATTTTTCCACAATTCATAACCCCCTACTGGTACTCATAGCGCTGCTCCAAACCCCCTACTGCAGCGTGCTCGAAAACATTTCTCAGAATTTCGCATTCTTCTTTGGTATGATTTATAAACGCGTTCCGAGGGAGAATTTGGAGACGGACTTTGCGGGAATTGAAAGGAGAGAAACGGAGAGGGAAGGAAGAAACAGGGATATAAGAACGAGTTGGGTGTGAGTAGATGGATGCCTTTTCTGCAGGCGACGCGCGATGAGGTCTTCGGGAAGGTTGAGGGGGGATAGCGGAGAAGAGAATATGGGAGGTCGTGGACTGGGAGAATCGTCATGTGTTGAGGGAAAGGCGGGGGACAGCCTCATCTTCGACAGAGTGGGAAGAAGGGCGGGTGCAATAGGTGCGGCCGACCAGTTCCATTCTTCAATATAACGGGGGGATCGCGGAGAGCGGAATCGCTCGCCAAGCAAAGGACGCCCAACGGGATGTTGTGAGGGGGGGAGCAGAGCAGAGAAGGTAGGACGTTGGTCTCCTCTCGCCAGAATATTCGCTGACCACCCATGGCCATGCGGTGTGCTGGGTCCCTGTCGTGGGATATTGAATAAAAAAATGGAATGCCCTCTGGGTCTCTTCTCCAGGATCTATAGTGTAGAGGTTGGGGGAGTCTTGAATTTCGTGAGGTGCGGGAATGGTATTGGGAAAAATGCATCGAGCCGTGTTATTCTCAATACCAGTCGCATCCCTTGAAGTGAAGTGCAATAAGGGACCGAACTCGGTTTGTTCCCCGTGGTAAAGGATCAAACACTTCTCCTTGAAGGAAGCATCAGGTGAAGTGCATGTGAGCGCAATTAGCCGTGTTATCACGCTGGGGTCACAGAGTATGGTTGAGAAACAAAGTGAATTGATTGCTTTTCATGTTTCATAATTGAAAATACTGTTTAAATCACTCCAGAAATAATTTTTAATTGTCTTCACTTACGGTGCCAAACTCTCCGTGGAAGATCTCATCAACCCAAAGAAGGCATTATATAATTAATATTTCATCCAGCAAGAAAAACATTTCTCCGGTTTTGGTCTTAAAAGAATATTCTGACTTATGAACATCCAAATAAGCGACATATTTAGTCTGACTTTTGTTTATGACTTAACAACTCTCGTTTAAATGATTAAGCTCCGCGTAATACCATTCAGCTCTAAAAGTTTTTTGGTGGCTTTATAACGGGAAGAATGTTTCATAATCCCTCAATACTGCTGTGCTGTTGAAAAACTTCACATTGACTGTTTTCAGGACTTAAACGACATTGACATACAATTTAAGTAGCAACAGCTAGTTCTCTGTATTATATTTTCAAGTAATATATGTATTGTATAAAATAATTGGTCTCCTCAACAAACGTTTTTTCCCGAAGGTAAGAGCCGCTAATTATTTCAAAATTATTGCTGTAGAAAATAAAAAGACCTTTAAAATTTATAAAAATACCTTTCCTTCAAACATTGGCAATAATGAATTATTATAAGCTAATGGCTTGAAAAAAATTTTTAAGGCTTCTTAATTTGAATAATTTCATATTAACATAATTTCAATTTTAAGAGGAAGCTACCTCCATAAAAACTCCTCCATCACCTATTATTTCCATGTTTGAGGAAAAATAACGAGATTATATTCTTCTCCTAAATGAATATAAACATCCGACAAAATATCCCTTTGCTAGGCTGCCTATTGCGCTCTCTTATAGTGCGCGGGAAAAATGAAATAGTAAATCTATAGGTACGACAATCTATCTCTCTAATTTTGTTAGTGGTTAGTGATGATTAAGGTATGCATTTCAACGATGAACTGGTAAAAAAGTACCACTTCTTCGTCAGTAACAAAATACTGTTAGCTTTTCGAGCAAATGAAAAATGACAAACACAGAGCAAGGAAGACGATTAAATGTAATTTTGCAGTTATTGCGTAGTTTATGTGACACATTGGATTTTTTGTATGGAAACCGTAGTTCTGGAGTTGTATTCCGAGAAACGACTTTGGATGCGCTCGGTTACACATTTTTTTCTGGGTATCAGACTTCCAAAGGCAGAGAATACGTTTCAAGCATTATGCCCCCAAACATAATGCGTGAAATTCGCATGCCCTTGGGTTTTGAATATGGTTAACTCTCATTAGTAACACCGATCTTCAGGTGGAAGGTAGTGGTGGTTTTACTCTTCAACTTGCCAGAAACTTAAAAATAGTAATTCACAGAAAAATATATATTGATAAAAAGGCAACAGTGACACTAATTAGTCCTATCCCTATTACATACTAGTTCAATTACATTATCAGCGTATTATTATGGGGTGGAATGCTCTATATCTCTCACTTATGATGACGTCACCTCCTAACGGTAAGGTTGAACTGGTTGTTAATCGTGATCCAATATCTGCTTAGGAAGCATTAAATATTTCAAATTATAAACGTGATCAGCAAATGAAAGTGAATGTGCTAAAGTATAAAATGCATTTCACCCCGAGGGAAAAGTAAGATATTTATAAAGGGATGGATGTATCTTGGGACCCTGATGCATGAATACGGGTGATCATGAAGGCACGATCCTGCAACTTTAGCGAGGCCCTAGGGATTCAGAGAACGAGACTAGTATGGAAGGATTGTGAGTGGTGGAGAGTGAGTCGTGTATCCTGCCTAAGCAAGAGGTATGAACGGCTCGAAAGAAGGGCTATCATCCATCGCATACAAAAGCGCTACCACACTGGCGAGAGACCCCCTATCTTCCAACCTTCCAAATCCAATCTCACATTAGGCAGCGGAGTGGCACTGTTGTTATCCCCTCTGATTGCCATCGCTCCCTCCCTCCGCGCATCTCCTAGGACGGTTCGTACAAAGAGGGGAGAGGGAAGGGGAGTAGAGGGCCGAGAGGTCAGAGGTGGCCAGGACCCTGATCCATCTACCCTTCTTTCCCACACACAAATGCACGAACTCCGAACAACACGTTTCACCTCCACGCTGCGGGCACTTTCCTTTTATTTTTAATTATCTTTTTCCTGCCTAACCTCACGCTCACGTTTCCGGTCCGAACTCGGTACCCTTTTTCCTCTTCTCACTTCTTTACCCTCCCTTCCGTCCGATAATTTCACCTCCCTCTTCATCCCAGTTTTCTTTCCTTTCTATCCACACATGCGATGACACCACTTTCCCTTACGCTACGACCTCTTTCTCTTGGCGGGGGGAGAGAGAGAGAGAGGAAAAAAAAGACGATCAAAATTTCATAACCTCCCCTTGCCCTAACTCAGAGCGTCGGGAAACCATTTAGAGTGGTATGAGGGGTTTCCCTCCACCCAGGAAAATCGCTAATGAGTGCATTTCATGTGTTCAAGCTGTTACAAAAGCGAGAGTTCCGGAACCCTTTGGGAATTAATTTTCTTTTAATGCCAAATAAAATGGATGAGTCGCACACCGAAGCACAGTAAGGTAACAGGGCGCCAAAGGTAGAATTCTGAGTTTCTCCCCCGCCACTACAGCTAAGTTAAGCGGCCGAAGGGAATGTTCATAGACAGTGTTCATCAATTACAGGTAAATCTACGAAAAGCCGTACGGAGCCCAGAAATATCGATAATTGGATCACCAATTTATCCGAAGTTAATGATTTCAACTGAATTCAAGGGATTCAACTAATGGGATTTTGCCATTGCTAGGATTTACCTCGCGTTCATTTTGTCATAAACTGATAAATACAGAGCGTATACTTCCTATTGTATTCAATGCCTATATCTCATTGCCCACCATTGGCCATTTGTTTACAATTAGAGCTTTTAATCAGTCCTTTATTCGGGACTTCGCAGCCTATGTGAAAATACATCATGTGGTGTTGAGAACTTTAGAATTCATAGATCACAATGTAGGGCGGAACTTCCTCACCGTTAAACTTTCCTAATTCGTATGCTATTATGAGCTTCTACTTGAAGCTGACCCAATTCGGACTCTATTTAATTGCGATTTTCTCATAACTATCCTCTTCAAATGATGCAACGCTAAAAATACTTGGTAGAGTAACTACCAGACTCAGAAGAAAAAAAATTATGACCGTGAAAATTACCCATATAAGGTTCATTGTATTTTATATCAAGGGCATCAAAAATGTACTAATATAGTGATAGAAGATGATGATAAATGCACAATAAAATATTTTTGTTCTGAATCAGGTAAAATACTTTTAACTGATTTACTTTTGTGTAAAAATAATAGTTTATTATAGATAAGTCAAAATTACGTCCTCGATACGGGTTAAAGAATCGTCTGTGATATGAATAGCACCTTTTTGAAGTAAGTCTCCTGCATTCTGAGATTTCCTTATCCTACATCATTGTCGTACTTGGATCTAGTACGTATTTGTACTTAGTAGGGAGTACTCAAATTAAAAAAAGTATTTGAAGATGTGAATGAACTCGATTTAATCAATGATCCCAAGCATTTGTGTGGACGCTCTTCTTCTTCTTTTCCCTTTTCTTTCATGGCATACACTATTTCCCTGGCCATTTTCCAATTTCATTCCCCCGACCCCTTACTGTTAGATTCTTTACTTTGATCAGACCGTATCCGTACCACTCAAAAAACCGACATTTGGACACCAAACTCAACCTGCCAATTCTCCTCTCCTGAAGGAAAAGATCACTCGCCGTAATCCGCAAGGCATTAGTATTTCTCCTCATCTCCTAGAGTTCCACCTCTTACTTAATGTCTTCCTCTCCATTCTCCTGTAACCATGACCTCCTCCGCTTTCACTGACCCTCTCGTCTTCTACTCCGCTCAGGAGTTCCCTCACCCTTTCCATCCTCGCGTTTCAAACCCTCACCACTCACCTTGTACCCGCAAAAGAAAAAAAAATAACTCTCTCGGACCCGACGGTGATACTTCAACCTACGCTCGGCAGACGACTAGGGAGTGGTGGAAGGGCGGGAGGATATGAGGGAGGGGGGGTGAGCTACGCCTTGTTCATTATGTGACAAGGGACGCATGCGGAGTCGGGCCAAGGGTGGGTGGAAGTCTAACCCCCAAAATCTCCCGACCCCGCCCCCGCACAAGACCCTAACACGCACCGGGAGTAGGACGTTCTTGAGGCTCCCCAGATGGAAAGAGTTCTGTAGGTGGAACGCTCCGGTTCGGAGTTTTCGGGACTGTGAAGGGAGGGGATGAATGTCGAAAGGAGAATGAGGAGCCAGGGGAGGGGATTGGGAGATTTCGCGCGAGTGGATTGGTGAGTGGGGGGAGGATGAAATTCTGCTCTCTTGGACGCCATCTGCATTGAGCAGAGGGTTTCGAAGGAAAGTTGTTCGTGGGGGGGAGAAAGACGTGAGCCGAGTGTGGTTTCTGCCAGGGTGTGCGTGAGTGTATCCGCAGGTGGAAGAGGAGGAAATAAATGGGCAGAAAAAAGAACTTGATCGATCCCTTCTCCTTTTCAACCACACTTTGGCGCTTCTGACGAGGGGGTGGGAGCGAGAAAGAGAGTTTCACCCCCATTCCCTCACTAACCCCCAAGAACGCATCCCCTTCCCCGTGTGGTTCGTGGTCTGCGGCCAGCTAGGGCGTGGGAGGGTGGGAAAGGATTGAAATTGAGAGTGGACAGGGTGAATTGGAAGAAGGGCCGAAGTCGCCAACGTCCGACACGCAACTTGCCTAAGCGGGCCTTCTGAATTGCATCCTGTCTAGAAACATTATCGCCCTCGTTCGCTGCCGGACCCTGAGCAGGAGAGACAAGGGACAACGGATATTCAAACAGCATGAAACATGATCTCTTGTAGTCCAGAGCACCGCTCAAAATAAACCTTATTTCAAGTTAAATCACATTTAAAATGAATTCTATATGATTTACGCATAAAAGTGGGCGGATAAAAATTCTTAGAAAAACAACGTGAAAAAGTCACAAAAACCAATTCCAAAGGAATTTTTTAAATATGCTTAAAGGCACTAATTACTTATGCATAGACGCTGAAGTTATTCAATCAATTCTTCATGCAATGATTTCTGAAGTCATAATTTTCTGTGCTCTTTGGAAATAATCAGGCGAGATTAAGTAAAAATGTAATATGAGCAAGAATACGGAGTTTTTGTCTATTTTCTACAACTTTGGGTTGAATCCCTCTCCCAACTCTCCAAAATCAACTGGGTGTGGTTGCCTATATTATCCTCTAACCACGGTAAAGGTTCAAAAGCGCGAAAAAAACAAGAAATTCGATGAAATCAACGGAAATTGGATGTATTAATTGGATTGCTGGGTTTTGAGAATATGGATGGCTTCCTGTCACCCTAAAATATTTTACTTGTACAGCATCGTATAAAAATTTTACCACTTCTCGTTTGATTATTTATAAAGAGCACAGATAATTTTGACTTTAAAAAGCAGTCTAAGCCGCTTAACGCAATATAACTGACATAGAGGCAATTAATAGTGCTGCATATTACTTGTACTGTAAGGATACTAGCATGGTAAGAAAGAATATAAGAAAACTGAAATCTAGAACGTATTCAAAGCGGCTTCCTCTTTTCGAGAGTATGATATAGGTTTATGCCCCCATCGGCCATGGACTAATCGTAAGTTACATGCTACTTTGGTAATAACGAATCCATTTTTCACACATTAAAGAACTAGGGGTAACATAACACTCACTATGATACTCAAGATATGACATCATATATTGCATATAACAAGGAGCGTGGTAGCCTAATGGGTAGAGCGCTTGGCTACTGATCGAATAGTACCGGGTTCAGATCCGGGTGAAGCCTTTGGACGCCCCCGAACGAAAAATCCTCGGAGTGCGAGGTGGCTTTGGGAAAGGAACTGGCCCCCCTACCCTGAATGTGTGAAATTCACACGCCTGTGGCTTACCCCGGGGTGAGCTTTACCCTCACCTATCAAAACCAACCTTCGGGTTGATTCAATGAGTGAGAGTTGATTCACCGAGTTCACAATATAACGCGTGCAATGAGTTTACGAAATCTGTTGTCATGTGGCTATCACATCAAAAAAATAGCTTACGCGTTGGACCACCAATAAATCCGTTTTTCACAACGTGTTGTATGAATAGAACTAAAGAAAATGGTGGTGCCTATATAACGGTGGATCTAACAATAAGTTATCTAGGTTATCTAGGCACTGACAAGATAACGGTGGAAGCTTGGCTGAAAAATAGTTTTATGTATAACTTTTAAATAAGTGTTTATATTATGACGCAATGAAGATATCTGCAAAATGTAATGATTGAATTTTTATTTCTCGTGGGAAAATATTTTATGGACGTATCTAATATTTATTATAATTTCTTACAGTGAGCAAAAATCGGGCTTGTTACATGAGACTGATTGACTCTGTGCATATCTATTTCGATATTTCGAATAACGAAGGCTTCTAAGTCTCAATATGGCTCACTTAACCCTGATTGCAGCAATGACCCAAAATATTGTGATATTAGGTAATAAAATAAAAATTGGCAACCAAAATATTAATACAACATAAAGACGCCCGGGGTGAGGGATAATTTTGTTTTACAACTAGCCTGCCGGAAGTAACATGAACACCTTGAAACGATTTTTTAAATGTATGCAACATACATGGGGTACAGGAAAAGGGAGATCAAGCCAATTACAGAATGAAAAAGTAATAGAATAGCAAAATGTCTGGCAAGAAAGGTTTGTCTGCGGGATATTTGCTACATGAAAGCATTGTGCACCCCAGAAGTGCACCTACTAACAAAATGAATGAACATAAAGATCAAAGAATGTGGATTGAAAAACATTGCTTCTCCATACTTCTGACGAAAATAAAACCTAGTCAAATGTCATGCGAGGTAATAAAACCAGCAAAGAACACGAGACGGCATTGGAGTGTGATTTAAGGAGATGAAAGGATTTCTATTCAACCATCAAAATTCACGGAATGAGATAATACGCTTCAAGTTTAGAGGCATTATCCTCCGCTGAGGAGAAATCCGAATTTATGATAACTGATAATCCATTCTCTGGGATTATTTCGAAGAATATTTTTTTTCAACACCCATTAATTGGATCTCCCTCAAACTAACTCATTGGATCAAAAAGTTTCAAGAAAGGTCCAGGTAAAACGTGCTCATAAAAATCAGGGGAAAATGCTATGATGCAATAGTAGCACCTTAACTGGTTGCTAATAACAGACTGATTTTTGTTTCAAAAAACAATATTCATTGTGTGAGAGGACGAATGTTATTCTTCGCATGCTCATTTTAACCCACTGAGATAAAAATTAATCGAATCCAATGGCACTGAAAAAATAGCCGTGGAACAAAATGCGTACTCAGCAATAGTTAGTGCTTCACGTAAATATACAAGGTAAACCTTTCCTTATGCGATTGCTCAGGGGTAAATCATAATTTTGACATTTAAAACAACAGAGTGGAACATTGCACCTATGTTTTACTGCGAAGAAACGTACTTGAATTTAACTTTCGTCTAACACTGTGAAGGCTGAGATATGAAGGTCTAAAGTAGACGGTCCATAACCAAAGCATGATCATCTCTACAAATTATCTTAGAGGTAATACCTATTACATATTGTATTAAAAAAAGCGCTAAAGGCATATTTCTGCGTAAAATAGCAGAAAATGAAACAATTAGCCTAATTTCAGATAAGAGATCGAAGTGTGCACAGAAGCACTCTCGGAATGTGATACTCACTTGACTTCCCCCAAGGGTATAAATGAAGGAGGGAAGCCTTTTGTATCCAACGTAGCATAAGTGAAGAAATGCAGGTGTCGTTCATTACTCGTATGAAATATCGAGGAACCGTCAATGAAGGAATATTATAATAGGTGAAAGATATGTAATTCGATGATTAAACAGAGGCAAAGAGAAATTGAGAGAGGCCAATCAAATATGCAAGAATTATATGTATAACTAATATGAATCTATATAATAAGATTATTAAGGGCCTAAAGTGAGCTATCATATATAAAAATTCGCCAATATCTGCAACAAAAGTATGCAATAGATAAAATTCAACCGACACAGTCCATAGTTTCTCCTAGTTTCTAAAAGAAACACGGAGAAAAGAGAGATTTTAGCAAAATAAAACGGAGCTTAATAAGATATATATCTGGAGAGGATTGCCGACAGAGCTATAACAAATAAAATATAGTGTGTGGATTACAATCCACGTGAGTTAGATATTTGGATATATCCAGTCAAACCAAAGTTGTGTTATTTTCTGAAACAGATTAGTGCAGCAAAAGGCAGTAAATTGCATTAACCTATAAATACTTTCAAACAATGTTGATTTTTAATTACAAGACAATAATGCTAGCTATAGGAACACATGTTTGATTAAATGAATTTGTCTGTATACTTGAACGATATCCACTATCTCACACAATCAAAACGTTTAATTTGCAGTCTGCCATCGTACCATGCAGAAAGAGGTTTTGTGTAGACCGGAAGCCAATGAGATAGTGAAAAGAAGAGAATATAAGGAGAGATTGCAGAGATAAATGGACGTGCAGATGATGGAAAATTTTCTTCTGGGAATTATTTTATAAATTGCATTTAGGTGGCTGGAATACAATAAGACAAAAAGATGCAACATGAAATAAGGAATGCTATGATATAAATCGATATTAGAATTGTAACAAATGAAAAGGAAAACAAATTAACACTACACACTTTAGAATGTGCTATCAATAAGTGCGGAGTCAAGAAACGATAAAAGACGATTACAAGCATATTTTCTTATTATTTTAAAATGGGTTAAAATCCTGTATGGAATTTAAAACACTCGTGTATCATATATTTATTATAAGCTTTCTACCGATGATGGTAGGTCAATGTAAAGATTTAATTCTTCCACCCCCTACCCCCACACGATTTTCAGCCCCTCATACATCCTGCATCCCATCATTCTACAACTATTAAACTCTCCCAAGAGCACAATGGGCTTGAACACCCATGAATAACGTACCGCGAATAAGGGAAACATGAACTCAGTATATGAATAAACGATTTTGAAAGAAATATACCCCACTCCACTTTGTCCCGGTTACAGTCCTGTGATCGAGAAAAATCGTGCGAGAAAATAGTTGTCGTTTTTGTTTTATTTACAACAAATTGCGTTGTATGTATCCTTTCTCTTAGTTTCGTGCCCCGGGGACCCGCAGGCGTGTCATTAATTGAAAGGGCGCATAAATATCCAGAACTTCTCTGTGTAATCATAACGTGACTTAATTTTTTCCAGTAGCCTGCCTATAAATTGGCATTTCATTAATCAGAGATTAAATTTTTCAATATGTTTTGATACCCAAGGGGAGAAAAAAAGAACTGTAATTCCAAGTTTTTCACCGCTCCAAAACTCCAATAATTCTCACTCAGCTATTTCCAGGTGTAATTACGTACCACAAAAAATAGGCCTAAAAGTTATAATGAACCCAGATTCATCATTTTTAAGGAAAACTCTTAGCCCACACATTAGTTATTAATTACAATTTAATAAATAGTATTTTTCAAATAATTCTAAAGCATGAATTAAAAATATTTTAATAATCTAAAAATATTATTTCTTTATAATCAAAGCTAATAATCATATAATATAATTGAAATATTTATTATATGAGCACTATCGTTCGTTCCGAAGGGTAATTTTATTCTTAATGACATTTTATTCCCGTAAAATGCCAATCACCACCCTGTTCATACAGTTTTGAATTTGTCCTTTTGATTTCTCCCCGAATTTAAATATTTGTTAGCCAAATAGTGAAGCATGTAAAATAAAAGACTAGTGTGATTTAAAAGGGAATGACCAAAACAAAATAGAAAGAAGAGTGGAATGCAGCGTTAAACCAATGTTGATTAGGATTATTAACAATTCAACATGATAGTTAGCAAGGCGCGGTAGCAATGGTAACATGAGGTAGGTAGGTAGGTTAGAGTTTTTATGGGTGCGTCGACGACTAAGGTCATTTGCACCACATGTTAGCATGAGCTAGCACACCAAGGTCGTCATATAGGTTGCTATCTTTGGTGGCTAAGTGCTATGCATCTGCAAATCTGTGATTCATTTTTAGCCAAAACAACTTTCAAGTGATTAGTCTGTAGTGATTACGTTAGTGATTTATCTGCAGGGATAAACAAAATTCCTTAAAATTTGAAATACGTCACTTGTCATTAAGATATCCATCATTTACATCAACGATATAACTGAAAAGATTTCATGGAACACATGATTGTTTGCTGATGATTCTCTTCTCTATCGAAGAATAAGTGAAATTAGTTTAAGGGTAGTACAAAACTGATCTGAATTCTTACAATTATTGGTGTCAAGTCTGGGAGCTGGAACTAACGCTAAAAATATGCATCGTAATACACTTCTGGCAGTGAAAGTTTAAATAACCTTAAAATTATAATGTTGACGGAGTATAAAAAAGTGAGGCAAGTGAGGTTGAATATGAGGGCATCAATCTTACTTGAAATCTATCATTCGGAAATCATATCGGATAGTGTTGCGTACATCACTGAAGAGACTGGGATTTATCAAACGAACTGAAAGAAAGTGCTCAAGTAAAAATTAAGAGAAAGATAATGATTTTCACATGTAAGACGTCACCTGGAGGATGCATCAACCATTTGGGATCCAATGAGTAACGATCACGGACTTAGAATAATTGTAACGATTTAACTATGGAACTAAACAAGATGCTAAGGAAACCAGGGCGTTGTGTAAAAAAACTACGATGGAAGTATGGAAAGTGCCGCTTGGCTAATAGAATAGCTTGGTTGGGAAAAACTAGAATCTAGAGGACTGTTCGTAATCATAAAGTTACTCGAAAAATTTAAATTTCCTAAATTATAATCTGACTCTGCGTACATATTTCTACTCCCACACTATATCAGTAGGACAGACAGAAGGAATAAATTAAAGAGAGATTAACAAGAGAATTTGTTTTTCCCACGCACAACATACAACGATAATGCAAACAAAGAATAACTATTTCATACAAATTACATGCTACGCAACATTATTAATTAATGACGTTTTTTTAAATAAACTCATTTTCATGGCTGGTGACCAACCACCCCCTGCCACTCGCCCCCTGCAACTCGTTTTCCTTCCTTTCAACCAACTCGTCCGTCCTTTCCCACACCTGCATTGCAAATTAGCCAGCATCTTCTCATCCTTTCCTCAATACCCTCGTTTGGTCAACATACAGTGACATACTTCTGTATCGGACTCTTAAACAGTCTCTTTGTCCCTACTCATACGCTCTTTTACTGAACCTCTTCATTTATTAACAACCTGCATCGCTGAAGTCATTTTCCTTTGAACCTCCGTGAAGCGCTATGCAACTATGCGCCCAAGCATTTCGCCTGCAGTAGGGATAGGCATTTTTATAGCTGTAGGGTAGTAATTCACCAGGTTGGGTAATAGTTTTGAGAAATTTAAAATTTTTACTATATTTAATTAACTCCGATTGCTAAATAGCACCATGCAGTCCCCTGCATTGGTGTGCGGAAAGGGTTTTTTTCCATGCCAGATATGTGTACGGACGAACAGTGAATGCTATCGTCATTAACTGCACTACCTATTCGTTTTGAATAATGACAAAAGAAACTATGTTTTAATCCACAGCATTTTTTTATCTGGTACAACTAGTTTCAACGTGTCACGGCGTCATCATCAGGTACCGTTTTCCTTCCTACCTGATGATGATGCCGTGACGCGTTGAAACCAGCCGTACCAGATTAAAAAACGCTGTGGATTAAAACATAGTTTCTTTTGTCATTATTCATAATGGACTTCCACAAGGTTACACCTGAAAGGATTGAATTCACCTATTCATTTCATTACCGCGATTTTATACATATTTCGATTTCGTGTCATAATATGTCATACTATGTTTATATTTTTTTAATATCTAGTAATGAGCAGGCTAAACATTTCTTTTGGCTGAACAAGATATTCTTCTGTGTAGTAGGGTACAACATCAGATTTTAGGGAACGTCTATATCTGCATTTTTTCCTGTAAGCCGCAGGCGAAGGAAGGAAAACGAGTTGCCGTAAATGGAAAGGGAAGAGCAGAAGTTAAACTAGTGAGTGAATGCAAAACTTGCATAATAAGGAATGCTGTTTTTAAGGACAGAAAGAAGGCAGAAAATGTCAATCGCGTTAGTGTGGTAAATCAAGCGTCGCTGGCAATCAAATACTCGCATATTCTAACCCCGTTTCCATGGGCACGACTGTTATTTGTACATTTAAGTTTCATAAGCTTCATATTAACTTTGATGGTACGATATAACCTAAAAAGTAGAGAATATTTAAGCTTATATCATAGTAAAAGAATAGCAAACATGACTTCGCAGTAGCAAGAAAAGGATAAATAAGGAGCAGAATATGACGTTTCAAAGTAGCAAATTTAAGAAACAATTCTTGGCTAACCCATTCGTAACTTCATTCACATTCACATACGTGAGCATTCCAAGAATTTTAACACAACAAATTCAAATAAACGCAGATAAATAAAAATCATAAATGCCACTGCTCGGTAATTACATAAAATATTGGCCTCGGTATTAGAGAGGCAAATGCTATCAGGTAAATCATTCCTAAAGGTTTGATTGAAATAACTGAATACAACTCTGGCTTATGGAGGGAGTAGAGTTGGTTTTGAATTAGCACTTACATGTTTGATGCTTGCATGTTGCATCCACCACATGAGTAGCCCAGCAATTCATTTAAAGGTAAAGAAATTGAAGAACATCTAGAGCACACGTATCACACAAGCTGAAGTAGTTGAGCTCCCAGGATGTTTTATGACGGGAATTGAAGACTTCAGGGGTACAGGTTCTTCAATGAAGATGAATAAACATGCTAGAGAAGAAAAAATTTTAGTTGATTAAGAATGCAGCACGAGGAAATCACCAAGTACTAATTCTTTATTATGCATGATATGTAGTGCATGTTTGGTGAGAGTTCACCCCCTGCCACACACCTTTATGGTGGCTTGCAGGGTATTATGTAGATGTAGATGTAGAAGCGCAACACCTGCACTAACATTTACCGAATGTGCTATTAGGTTTATGCGAGGCACTATAGATAAATGGGATGGAACGCAATGGGAGACGGCAGCTTCGTTCAGGAAAATGGCTCCAGAGCGGCGAGATATCAGACCCAGAACGTCAGAAATGAAGGACGGAGGTGGGCGTAGAGGAACGAAGGAGAAGGAAGCGGGACGTTCATGAAAGATTCAGACAACGCCAACGTTGGATTCCCAGTTTGTCCGCTGACCGTAAGTGGAACTTTTTGACTTGAGTGCAGGCCGATATCACAGGGAGCATGAGGGGAGGGCGCGTTTGCGTATGCGTTTACGAAACCACCAGCGATAAGTGCAGAGGAGACTGACTTTTCAAAAAAGTAAAAGCTAACCCGGTGCCCACTCTCGAACGAGGACAAAAAAGTGACGTGTGTATCCGCTCATAATTGTTTTACGGCGCAAACAAGCAAAGACCCATTATACAGCGACGAATAATAGTAGTGTTGAGAGAAGTCACCAGTAAAGTTCTACAAACCTAGTAAAATAATTCAAACTGAGATATTTTAAGGACATGAATATTTATTTTTCAGATATTGTGAGAGCCACGTTAATTTTCCTGTGTGACTTATTGGGGTTTATTAATCCAAATACAACTGCTATTGAAATCGCTAGAGGAATTTTATGGCAGCACCCACCACGATAAGTAATTTGGCCGCTATTATGATTTTTTTACAACTAGTAACAAGTACACACAGAGCATTATATATTGACCGAAATAATAAAAGAATATTTTCGGGAAGCATGGCCTAAGAGCTCCATTACTTGGGAGCTTCAAATCCATTTGGTGTCAGAAGATTTATGACTTAACGCTCAAAGCTATTTCATAAAGTGAAACATTAAAAAAGAGCATTCGAGCAGTTACTATCAGAGGAGCTCTGGTCATAATTCAAGAGACAATATTATTTAGGAGAATTAGGCATATGCACATTGCATATATTATTTGTGCAGCTGACAGTTCTCGTGCATGTAAATAAAAAAAAAAGATTTTATCCATTTGATATGGGCAATTTGTTTTAAAATATATCGCCAAAAATTGACAACTGCGCATGTGACTTTTAAAAATTTTTCTTCCAGTTCGAGAAATAGAATAACAATGGAAATATGAATGTCCATTGGTTTCCCTTGTAATATTTAGGTTCTTGAGAAGAACCGTAACTATTATATTTGACGGTTAAATCCCTTCTACTCCTCACGAAGGGCGGCATTCGTTCATTATGTAAAACTGATTTTCCACAACTTCAACCCCCGTCCCTTCCCCATGATAAGATTCTCCGTAAGATTCTCTGCGACTCACCTTCCTGTTTATTACGTAAAGTCATTGGATGCTGAAGCACACATACCTAAACACTTATATATTACTCACAATCATTATTATTATTTACTCACTAATAACTATAAATGCCATCATTTTCATAAGCCAAAAATTATAATATTTGTTTGACGCCGCTCACCACATATTTTCCTAACAACTAACTTCTCCATATGTATGTCAATATTCTCTATCGCACCCTTCACCACTTGCTCCATAAAACGAGGCCCACATTTGCATTGCTTTCTTGTCATCATTTAAGTATTTCATTAATATTATTTTAAATTTAATTTATTGTGCATCTTTCTCCTATAATAATATAAGGTTGGACCCCTCCCAATTTCTGTTGATAGCACGTAGCAGCAGTAGACTCCCCTAAGTTGCAATGCAATAAATGGACGAGATGAGGACTGTATTACGTTGCATTAACTAAAGAGGTAATACAATCCTCCTCCTGCAGAGTTCCTAACCCACAGTAGGCATCCCCTCCACCCATTATTACTGCTACTCTTTTATATTCATTCCGATGAAAGGAAGAGGGAGACGTAAGATGAAATTAATATATGAGTACATGTAGAAGGATGATAAAGTCCTGAGAAACCGCGACCGGTAAGCGTCTTCAATTGCAATGTCTTGCTTGGACACTGCTGTCCATACTCGCTGAAGGTGCGGCAATTTTATACCTAAGAGGAGTAAAACAGGAGTCGGCAAAGAGAATTTCGAATTGTCATTCATAATGAATTGTGACATGATAAATTGAAATATGATACCGAAATATGTGTGCGAATTTTGGACTATCGATCGATATTAACCATTTAACTGTAAACAAAATTTTCAGAGGACCAGGCAGACCATCAAGGATATAATGCAACTATCAGGATCCAACGTAAGCCTGGAAAAAGAATATAACAACAATCTTTGCTATTGAAACACTTTACTTGTTCTCTAATTTCCCAGATGTAAGCAAGTACTAATCGGCAACATGAATGAAAAATCCTCAATATCCTCAGTATAATAATCCTCATATGTTTTAAAAGTAAAGTAAAACCTGCATAATAATACAAGAATCTGATGTTGTTGATGGATCCACTTGGATGAATCACAAATTCAATTATGCTAATGAGAGTCACGTGCAGAAATATAGTCATCAAACTATCCCAGACGCAGCCTTGTTCTTTTTACTAACAAAAAAATCCATTTATGAGAGACCTGATAGGTAATCATTTAATTTCATTGATATCACACTATAACTTGTGGTTGTTTGGTTGTAATTTGTGGTTTTCTTATTATTTTATTTTTTTAAGAATTCGTACAGTCTCGTTCACGATACAAGAACTCAATGAACACAAACATATATACATTATTACGTCACCATAACTTGGATACCTATCCACATAATGATTCATATTTCTTTTGTTTTTGCTCATATGAGAAATTGCTCAGTCTAACAGGTTTTAATTTTATTTCATAGATAGCACAGCACTTCTGCTTTAAATATACTGAGAAATTCGAGAATAAGACTTCGCTATGATTCATTTATGAAGCTTTTCGTATACGTATCATTACTCCCTGTTTATCTCCCGAATAACATCCTACCCCATTGAAATGAAGTTCGCCAGTTCATTCAAACAATCGAAGCAGAGATCTTTGGAACAAAAACTATTCATCAAAGAGAAGACGAGGGAAGAGTATGTCGGGTCCTGACGCACTGAATCAGGTGGGCCCACATCTTAACAGCCCCTAACGCCCGATCACGCAAGTATCAGACCCCCGCCTCTCTTGCACAGCATGACGACGGGGCGGTAGGAGAACCGGGAAAGAAATAAAAGAAAGGGGTGGAAGGCTGTATCTTGTGAATTCATAACGGCCCCTCGACGTCGGGGCACCATTCGCGTAGGTATCGGCAAAAAAATATAAAAAAATAAGACAGCAGAAGAAAAAAAGGTAAAAGTATACGGTACCAATCGCCTGCAGTGAATTAGGTCCTTTCGCTGAATATTTCAAGGCCTGTATAAGCCCCATAGTAGCCCAGAGCATTGCTCCTACGCCGCACGTAACAATAGATGTTCTGGTGCCAAACAGACCAATTGTTGTTGCTGCCCCGGCGACACAATTTCCTCCACAACCACACCACCTCCACAACCACATCACCTCCACCACCACAAATCGGAAGTTGAAATAATGCCAGAACATTGCGGAGTCACGTGGAGTTCCGAAGTTAAATCGACGACAGGATTGATATCACCAAAAAAAATAGATATGAAGGTTGAAAGAACATACGAGATACATACGGAGCTCTCTTCCCTTAAAATAACCGAGTGTTTGTCCAAGCATTATGAATTGTGTTACAATAAAATTTCCTGTAGTATCATAGTATTTTCCTTGTCAAATTTGGTCAAGAATGAACGGAGTGAATTTCGGAATATTTCGTGGAGGAAAATTGGAATAATATCCCCCAGGATGAAAGCCAAATTGGAAAAAATCTGAAATAGAGACTACGAATCTATATACATTTAAACAAATATTTGAACGTCATACATGCAATGATTATACTGAGGTCATAGTTATATACATATCACATTATATAGGTCATATTATGTCCCGCAAGTTCGTGTTATTTAGTAGCATCCTCATCTATAAGATGGTATAAATGTCGTTAGTTGACTGGTGAGGACCTATGTTTTTCCAAAAGTTTTACACCTTAATGTTATTTAAGCAAATAAAGAACCCCCTAATTCTTGTTTCCTTACAGTTTTGCGACGCTATCTATTATGTAAGTTTCTTTCCTGCCAATCGTAAACGAATATCATCGGTTGGACTTGAGTGGCGATGAAATATTTTTCATGTAGTGTTGTAGATGGTGAGCAATTTTGATTCGAATATTTTTCTGGAGCCAGCCGATTTAGCGTCGCAACCGACGTGAATGTCTCTTCCTTCACTTTAAGCTATCTCTGTCGTTTCCTGCGGAGAGATCCACCCTTGCTAGATCATACCGCGTTCTAGTTTCCACGTGCGTCGAAAACACTACCCACTCCCCCGACTCTTATCCAATAGCTCTTCACCGCGGATCTGAACTCCTTTAAGGGTGGGCCAGCCCGATAATGTATTCAGGTGCCTTCGCCAGACGAGAACTTCCACCCACCCATTTCGCACGAAGTCTTTTCGACGACCCGCAATTTCATGCACCGCGAAGAAATCCTCTCGCTCGTGTTATGGTGGGATGGCGAAACGGAGGAAAAATCCCAGAGTGGTTAGAGGGCGTGTGTTATGGGGCGGCGGTTATTTGGAAGGGGTAGGAGGAGGGTAAGGAGGTGGCAGGGAAGAGGTCGATAGAGCGGTGAGGGACGGGACTAGTTGAGCTGTCAACGGAACCAGGAAAAGAAAGATCCAGAATGTGATAGGGAGATGGCTTCCCACTACCTTTTTTTTATTCACCATCTGACGACATAAGTTGGCAAAATTGGAGGAAAACGTCTTTTTTATTCCTTCTTCCTTTATTTATTTGCCTTCCCTCTCCCACAACGTAACAGTCGAAAATCAGGTTGTGAACGACCTGGCAGACGAAATTGAGATTGGGGAAGGGCGGGGAGGAAAAGTTAGGGTGAAGGAAGGATCTCCGAACTTTCGGTAGATGGCAGTGAGGGGAAGATGGATTGGAGGGTCGATTTGCGTATGTGTGGGTGGGACTGCGGACCGTCTCCTCACTCACTCGTTTTATTTGCGCTGTCTCTTCCTCTTCCTTGTACCAAGCAAAAAACAGTCTTCATCACTCCAATTCCTCTCTCTTTCTCTCTAAATATCCTAGCCTCTTCGTCTACCACATTCTTCCCATTGGATGGGGTTCTTATTGAGAGGAAGGGGAAAAAAAGCAATTCAAAATGAAAGCTGTACATGGAGCGGAAAACAGTGCGGTAAAGGAAATCAATCCATGAGCGTACCCTTTTTTTGCCTCTCCATCCGGTTTCCTCTCTCCACACATGAAGAAGTTGAATTGAAATGTGGCAAAGAGGAAGGAATATTACACCCGAATCTGACATCACTGGTGTGCTGGAGACTAAAATACCAAAACCCAACTCACCGAGAATGGGAGACAACGGGAGTTAAAATTCGTAAGTTTTTTTGATCGAAATCTGTCGAAAAAAATCCAAAATGTCAAGAGTGGCTGAGGTTTAATAAATATTTTCAAATAGATGCATCTTCAATTTACGCAAGTCTCCCTGAATCTCCAGAAGAGGAATGACCATTGGTTAATAAGTTAGGACCGGAAATGTATTTCAGTTTACGCGTTCGGATATATAATTATTGTGTTATTTTTAATTACAGCCTATTTTTATTTAAGTGTTTAAAATGAGCCTACATACAAGTGGAGTAATGGGATTTAGGAGTGAATCCGTGTAAAAATCAAAACAATTATTCAATCATAGGGCTGAAATAAAGTCATTTGATAATTTCGCAAGACATTGAAACGTACCGTAAGAAAAACTATATGTATATTTGTGAAAATCATAAATACAAGGAATTTTGTTTGTTGATTCTATATAAAATAAGTGAGGAAATAATTATATACGACGGAAAATGCGCCCATTTTCTATATAAAGAAAATTATAGGATTTATTCTCCTTAAATGGAACTTATGAAGGGTTTGATGGTGTTGTTACGAACTCTCAGTCAATGAAACAGTAGGGATATTAAGATAAAAGTTAAATAGATAAGACTAGGACCTCTCAAAATTCTTGTGACTTTTCAACGCAATTAAGACACGATGATGGGTGGTAGGTACTTATATAAGGCCAGCGACTGCTACCCAGAAAATATGGCGAAATCGGAAACGAATGAATTTACAAGGTAATGACAAACAATATTCTACATACATGCAAAAAAAGGCAAAGGAAATCGTTCAACCCCCAACGGCACTGCCACTGATGTGCTAAGCTTAGGTGGGTATCTCGGTTATTTGACTTAGAAAACCATAAAAAACTCAACATTCGTGGCGTATCCTATATGTATCGTGAGCATTGGAACAAGCCATTAAACTGTACAGATAGTGCAATTTTCATAATGACTTTCGCTCTGTGCCATCATGTAAAAATTCCTTACAGTATTTCCATATGAGGCCAAATACATATAATTACCACTAGCATAATAGTATCGCTAATCTCACAAAAACATACTAAAATGTATTGATTTGTCGGAAAAAACAGTTCTGTCATAAATAATTACTGCATCTTAGAAAGTGAGTTATTTAATGTACAAACGTTTTATTAAGTGAAACCAAGATGCATCAAGACCACATTCGCAACACAATTACAGATCACATGTCCTAGAAGGAACAGGTACGGGAAACATGAGGATAATCTATCTGTCGTTTATGAGACGTAGAAAGGTTTATGGATGAATAAGATAAGAAATTGGTGATTTTCTCTATACTTTTCCCTCCTCAGGGAATAATGAGTTCCTTCGTCCTTTTCCTTTGACCGACCTGATTGAAATACGCCAGAAGAATTCTACACAGGGCAATAAAATGAAAAAAAAAATATGCAATGACGAACGGAAATTTAACAAAACATGTTTTTATCTCTTTATCTATATTTGTATCTGCCCATCAAGCATGCTAGAGAAATTCGTAGGAGGATCCCCTACTGAGGATCTATATCAAAGCATAGAATATATCTTAGATGGGATCTTATTGAAATGAGTATATAAAAATATATTGATTAACACGTCAATCTCGTTAGTTCAGGAAAACAAGATCTCTAGGACTGAGCACCGTACAAAAAGATTATTAATGTCCTTCTAACAAAGAAGGAATTGGTGTAGGACTTCCTACTTAAAAATATCACCAACGTGACACCAGAAATTTAAAGAGCACTTTAAGGGATCAAACATCAAGTTGGGAGTGATTTTTATAAATGTGATTTTTAGATTGATTTTTCTTTGATCTATCACATCCACCCCCCTCAACGGATAAGAAAAACTGGGGTACATTTAAAAAAAGAAGAAGAATAGGAGAGGATTATTGGGAAGAAAAACACGAGTCATTGCACGGGTAAAACTTTAGTTCTGCATGAACACTTAAGCTGATAACATTTTCTGAGGATGTTAACAAAGTCCACAAAAATGCCACTAGATCCCTGCGCGCCTTGAATTCGAGTTATTTCCTCAATATTTTAACTAACGGGAGTGTTTTCTCATCTTCTGACACTCTACGCTCATTTAAATTTAAGGATAATAAATACATAGGAAGCGAAATATAATGAATGCGTGCTACTGTGACGGAACTTCCGGAAGTCATCCCCGGAGGAAGAATGGGGGACAGAAGTCCGGATGAAGTAATGCAAAGAGGAAACTCAGCGAAAGAATAAATGAAATCGCAATTAAAGTTGCCATCTTTAATCTTTCTTTCATCATCGAGAAAGTTTTCGCGGAAAACATAAATAATTGAGACCTTTGATTCACTGCGTCCCCTACTACCCAATTCTCCTCCTCCGTTCTCCGACGCAAATTTTCAACATCATCTATAAGGGTTCCACGTCATCGTTCCACTGTTTCTCGAACGCATGCCCGGAGTCGGCACCACAGTTCATTTCTCGAGGAAAAAACTGAGGAAACGCAATTATTTAAGTTTTCTCGTTAAGCGCCAGGAGAATTTTTCTCGTTCTCTTGAACTTGGGAGTAATGAAGTCGCAGAATGCGGTCCTGCCGCGGGTAAAATTAGAATTTTTTTTCACGATTTCGACAGAAAATAAACTCAACTTCCTTTTTCTTTGAAGAATTGTTTCAGCATAGCACTAATGAGTAGAGGGCACATTGGTTGACTGCAAGAGAGATTAGTTTTTTTAAAGGATGCCACACGTGAAATGTTTCAGCAAAAGAAATGAAAATAATTTCAGAATTGACCCACTGAGGATATTATCATACATACTGTCGAGACAAAATAAAAACGTTGATGCGCTTTCAGTGACAAATGCCATGGTGTCCACGTTAATTTCAGAAGTTTAAAAAATTAATAAAATCAGATCATACTGAAGAAGAAATGTTTACACAATTTTTAACAAATGAATAAGGCATAAGAATACTTCCACTTGTTGAAAAAAGGAGCATTGAGGGTTGTTAGGTACAAATGAGGGGGCATAAACCCGGAAAACAGCCGATGAACAATTTATACGGTGATATACTTTCAAAATCCGGAAATGAAACAAAAATGCATTTGAAAACTCATTTGTCAAATATAAATTTATTTTATCTTACACGGATTAAAATAAAAAAATCATTTTTTATATTTTTACGTTGATTTCAAGTAATGCGATATTGATGCTTACCAATAAAATTATTTTTCTCCTTCCTTACATGCTATTCCAAAGAAAATTCTGAAAATGTTTCCAATATTTCCGTACCGACATCAAAATCCGTGTCACTACAATATTTTAACAAATCGGTTTTCTTGCTGGCGTGCATAATATTAATAAGGGTAGAGAATATTTTCTGCGTTTCCTTAGTCTTCATTATTTCAACACCAAGGGGAAACCCAACAGGAAGCTTTCCTTAACTACTCAGACTTCATGTTAGTAGAACGTCCGAATGGCCGTACAAGTTATAGCATTATTTTACGACTCATTCCTTCACTTTTCGATATTTGAACGTGAACCTCAAATAATTACAAGATTACTGTCTCATTATTCATCCTTGTGTCACATAGCTATATGCAATATATCTAATGCATATAATTTATGGACAACCTCGTTTAAAAAATTTACCTTCATTAGGTGATTCCGCAATGGATATCAAGATTAAATTTTTGCCTTGTACCTACATAAGTTTTCATTCCTTCCCTAAACCCATGCTGCAATTTCCGAAACAAACAAGCTCACATACACGATAATCCTTATCTACCATTCTTATCACTTCCTCTATCATCAATTTATCCTTCATATAGTGAAATTCTTATGGAAATATACCACTCCCATTAAATCAAGTTTTACTACTATGCGACTCGGTATGTGTCTGGATCATACCTAACAGCATAAATAAACTACAGGTACGATAAAAGACTTAACAATGCGACGCTAACCAGCCACTGTAAGTTTAATTAATTGTACTAAAAAATTAGATTTAATGCCCTAATGCATATTTAATGATTTGTAAGAATTACTAGCGATCGATCACAAGAGAAAAAACGTTGTTAAATAAATAAAATCCTTACTCACTGACGTCACGATGGAATTTTCGAGTTCGATGCCAGGGATGGCCTATGAACATGCCCATCCAAACCCTAGCTATGTCAATATGTTGTAGGTATATTATGAGTACAACAATTTTCTGAAAAGCCATTGCATTGCCACCAATGAATTGGTAGCAAAGGGAAAGGCAAAATCCACACCAACCTGATGTGTGATTTTTGCAATCTGGTGGGCTACGTAATATTTTATGGTACAATCCCATGGTCTTTCACTTCCCTTTAACCTGCTAAAATTCTATGAATTGTTGCAAAATAATTTGAAGTAAAATCATAACCTCAAATTTACTGAAGCAGGTAACTTGCTAAAGGGGCTATCAATACGTTACATAACGCTGACTTTCTCTTACTTTTCTCATCTCTATTCTTCCCTATAACGCTCCGTAACTTTCTTCAAGAACCTCAATAAATTATGCAAGTTTTATAGTGCTTACCAATTTTGTGAAAGATAAAATAGACGTTCTCTAAAACTCCTTATTTATTTATTAATACTGAAATATATTCACTTGTTATTTTGTGTTTTACCAATATATTTTTTTAAACAATGCATGGATTTAAAATATGTCTCTATTCCAACGCAACGGAAGGCTTTAACCCTGCTTTCTGACGATAGTAGATCGTCCCAGTTAGACCAAACCCTCCCCTTTAGCCTAGAGTAATTTACGGACGATTCTAAAACTGTAGCACACGCGAAACACTCAGGCATTTGTCGCCTGGTGGACAACGACAAGAAAATTAAGTGCGGAATTTTCGTGAGAAGAAAGTAAAAAAAAATCGGCTTTCTCGTTCCCTGCAACAAATACAATCGAAAACGAAATTCATATATCTTGCACTCAAGAGCAATATATTTCCCCAACGGCATCAGGGAGAAATGGAAAGAAACAGGGGAGTTGAGTCCTTTCGTTGGCAGCAGCCTGTGTTGCCACCGCGCCGGATATTTTCCACGCACTGAGCGAGAGCCAAATCCAGATTGAATGCGTTCGTTCAAAATCCAGACATTCCGGAGATAAGCCGCTCCCTCGGTGGAAGATTTATGCCAGCATCAAAACCTTAAATTCATCACGCCACTCGCACTGTAATCTCCCCTCTTTCGGCCGTCCACTACCCTTTTCGCCGCGCGCGGAATATAAAAAAAATACCGATTTGGATCCAACCAACTCCCTTCTGAGTGGAAGGGTCATTTGTGTCCGCGAGGGGAATGCGGAGCGGGTGCGTTTAAAGGGTTCCGAAATTATTGGTGCGGAGAGAGTCATCGCGGCACGAAAGGAAACGCAGCGGCGTCGTGAGAAGGACATGAGATGAGCGATTACCCACAGTCCCGCGGACTTACTACACAGACATTTGCGCATCTTCCTAAACGTTAATGTTTCAAGTGAACTTCGTGTCATGATACAGCGAAGCAAAGCGACGTCGCCCCAATAACCAAAACTTCGCAATATGCTTTCAGCCCCGTGTTCTTCCCCATTCGCCACAGGAGCCATCCATCTTTTTTTACCCTCATACCATCTAACTCCTGAGAACCCACTCCCTCTTCAACAACACCCTCACTCTCCCCACCCCCTGAAAGAGTAGATAGGGGCGCGGAGCCCTGGTGTGGGCGACCAGAAGAGCAGCAACAGCAGCGGTGGCCCACCCCAGAACAAGTTTAACAGCTGCGCTTGGCAGCGTTTATTTTTCATAATGGCCCCGGCGCCGGGGGAAGTCTCCTTCCTCCGCGGATGGAAGCCATTTAATTCTATCTCTCTCCCCCTCTCCCAAACCCCTCAAACCTCTCAAAATCCCAACCCAGGTCCACCCTTCCTCTGTGGCACCCCTCTCTGCCAATGGGCGGAAAGCTTTTTTTTGTTTGTGAACGGGTTGAACCGAAAATGATCCATCGCAGCGATCGGTCGCCGGTCCTGGACGAGGCGAGATTTCAACGAAGTGGAAAAACACATTTACAATTTTGCGGATAGGCATTTCACCGAGGGAAATTTAATGTAGCGTAAGTTATTTCGAGGGAAAATATGCCCGACAACGGCATTATTTTTCCCGTCGTTTTGTGAGAGGCATTCTGCACAAGTGTTCTCTTCTGAGTTGTAACATATAAATAAGACATTTTGGTTGGCAGGAATGCAGCAGCCTTGAAAAAAATGCTGAGCAGAAGTGAAACTCATCTATGTTTTCAAGTCTATACCCGCACTTGTAGGCGCTTCAGATCGGGAGGAAGGGTATAAGGATGGAAATAGGGGGGAAAGTGAATGTGTTGGGCGTCGCCATAAGCGTATTCTTAAAGAAAAGTGACACTAGAACGCCATTTATGGCATTTCAGTTTTTCAAACTGTGGTAGAAAGTTGTTTATGGTCCTAGAATCTCTAGTTTTGGTGACTTTTCATCAATAATGTAGGTAATACAATTTACACATTTACTCTTCTTTCCCCTTTTTGATTAGATATGTTTTTGATTTTTGTTATTTTATTATGATATAGAATTTTAAAGTACAGTATTTCATGATAGGTAATAGTGTACAATATATATTTATATATACGTCTAGCCCTTCCTATAATGCTCATAGGCACTTTGTGGAAGAGACTTATTGGATCTTCTGGAGGCTTCAAATGTTCGAAAGAACTTTGAAACACAAGCAACCATTTGCAGAAAATGAGGCGAGTTGGATTTTAGCGAAAAAAATCAAAATATTTTACTGAAGAAATTAGATACAGATGTCTCACGTAAGGCAATTGATATGCTTGGTACCGTGGGAGCTAAGGGGAGGTCGCTTATTTACAGCGGTAGAACAACTGGAGCATACAGTTTTTCAAGAATATTATGGGTCCCCATAGATTCACAAAGACACTATTATACTTGTAATTTGTTATTAGAGCCATACGGTCCAAGATACTTAGGGATGACAAGTATGTTCTTATGTTGAAATTAAGGAATGGATTTATTTCTAATGGAAAAATGTGAAATGTCCGGGGCACGTTTTTACCCGTTGGCAATCATTTTTCCTTCAAAATGCTGGTTTTGGCTCACGAAATTAATGTTATTTATGTCGAAAATGTATAAAAACAAAAACAATCAAAAATTAAATTGTCCCACAGGTATGTTGCGTTATGCTACAGTTCTCAATTGTAACAATATGACTCTTACTTTTCATGAAGAGAAGAAGCATAAGAATGCACTAATTTTAATCGTTTTGCATCCTAATGTTGAAATAGGCAGTGATGGAATTAAAAAGTGTCAAACTTTAGGAACATACAATAGAACTAAGTATGGAGTCGACGTTTCTAAATTAAAAGACTAGGAAGTAATCCGTGAAATCTGGCTCCAGAAGCTTTACACATCTCATAGATGGTAGGCCTTTGCGGAATTAATGCCTGGATTATGTATAAAGAATCTCATAATATATCTTACAAAAAAGGCGCAAGAGATAATATATAGAAAATCGCTGGAGAGCTCGCATCCAGTCACTGATTCAACAGATGTAGCAATGACTTGCACTATGATGAAAAGGCATCTCAAAAACTAGGTCTCACAATTGAGTGTAAAGGGCTCCGTAGTTAAATTCCTAAAAACTTCAAATCATCAGAGGAAAGTCAGTTTTTACGTGCAAAATTCAGTGAACCAGTATGCATAAAATGTATAGAATTGCATCATGCGTGTGTTGTATTAGCGGAAAAGACTTCCAGCTTCCTGTATTGAATATAAACTTAAAAGTAATAAAATATATTCTTTGTTAACATTCAACATTTTTATATATTTGCTTAAAAAGGCTACTCATTTGTTTCAAATTTCTTCACAGGAAATAAAATGTCTTCACAGACCATAACGTTCTGTCTATGCGCCATTTAGGTTTTCTTTTAAACTCCAAACTAAAAAAGAAATAAAAAGTATATAAAATAGCTTGTATTCAAATGCTTGGAATAGTGATCCGATGCTCTCCACAAGGCACTCAAGTAGGGGCAGGTTCATCAAAACAAGTATGGCATTGTCACTGTTTCCATTGCTGGAATTTGAACCCGGGCCTCCTGGGCGAAAGACGTTCTAACCATTGCACCAACCAGACCCTTTAGGTAAATATGGAGTTCCTGCCCTGTCTACATATTATTTGCTAATTTTACATCCATAAAAGATGTAATAATGAATAATATTAGTTGTCGCATTACATAATCTAATAGTTGTAATGAAGTGATAACTAGGCGTATTGGTTGAATATATATTCAGGCTTGATGCTGTGGAAGGAACACCTATTCAATCAAACTACAGTCGCGTATGTCCACAACATTTTAATGCACGAAGCGTTTCAACTTTCTACTAATTTGGAGAGGAAGGGACCAGAAAGAGGGGTGAGTTATGGCAGAGCGTGAGCAGAGAGATTTAGTTGTTGGTTATTAATTTTATGTTGACCCCGGGCTTGAGCTGATCTCCCATATACCTTCCTTTTACGTACAAATTCACGAAAGGTGCAAAGGGGTGGTTCGTATGAGAGAGGTAGGGCTGGCGATGTGTTCTGGTGAGTGAATAGCGAGGACAAAGGAGTAAGCGGTCAATGAAGAAATAGAAGGCGCGGCGCAATATCCCGCAAAAGGAAAGAGAGAGGGGTAAGAAGAAGAGAAAGAATAAAGTAAGGATGGGTCGATTCCGATTTCCGATTCTCGATTCCCCTTAAAGAAATCAACAATAGAAGAATCACAGCCTTCAAAGTCGGTTCTGAAATAAACTGCCAGGGCTGGAATAATCTAATGCCTAATCTCCATGATTTTAAATTTCCCGGGTGTCACAACAAGATTGCGCACCTGCTTTCTGCAGAAAACTTCAATTGCTAATCACTTTATTTTTTTTGAGCATAGGAGTACGATAAATAAAACCACGCCTAATTCAGTTGCGTGTACTTAGCTAATGCTCCGTTAACGGAGCCAACTAGCGCCGCTAGTGGCCGCTTTTGACGCAACTGTTAGGAGTCACTACGTAAGGAATAATGAAAACGTTGCAAAGAACATGTGATTATACAAATATGCAGGGAAAAATTTTTAATCATAGGAGGGTATTTTCCCTATTTTAAGAATGATATTAATATTCACTCTTCAGTTGAATCCTCGAATGCCTCGAATTTCACAACGAATCAAATTCTCCTATGCCGTGTCCTAATTCATTGAGGAATTAGAAATCTCCATTAGTCATCAAAAGCACCAAAAACCCACGGTGGCGACGACTGCAGCAACAAACTGCCTAACCTCAGCAAACAAAAACCCTTGCTTTCCTTCCATTTTTGACTTTACCGTGGTCATAATCGATTGCATGCCAGAAATGGTATTAAGGAGCAGCGATGTAGCCGTAATTTAGGAATTCATGGTGATCAAAAGTTATCAAAAACAAAAAAATAGATTTACATGACTACTGTTACAAGGCTTGAGCATCAGGGGAGGTGAAAAAAATAACATGGGATGTTTAATATTAAGTCACTGCGCTTAAAGGAATGTCTGTCCTCTCCAGTAACAACGTTTATCCTGAATTTCGGTCCCGTAATTTTCACGAATGGGTGATAAAGCTGGCATATCATCAATTCAAATTTGGAGATATGAATCTAATGACGAACGGATGAAGACATGCTCCACCCGTTCCTGTCTCTCTTTGCTATCTGGAGGTTTTGGCAGATTATAACGTGACTCTCGACTATTTAGCGCCGAATGGACTGAGGTATTTTGTGTGTCTGTACGAGCACAAAAATAACATCATTGAGCAATGAATGCTGTTGTTGTAAGAGAGCAATCGTTTAGGAGGACTAAATAATGCAACAAGAAAATGACCTTTGTCAATAAAGAGGATCGAATGGGGACTATGACAGCAGATGTCGCGGCTGAAATAGGACGAATTTACCAACTTAGTCTACATAATAGTCTTCACAAAATACGTCCTCAACTCCTTGGGTAGGTGGGTACTCACCGACATTATTGCTTTGCATTTTGTGAGACATCTTTATCAGAATCGTGGCATCAGCACCTCTCCTGACACTCCATGAAGGGGAGGTCCTGCGGTACGCATCGCACACAGATGGGCACTTTGGCGGCCCAGGAAAAAAAACCTTCCCATGTATCTAGGATAGCTCAACGATTCATGATGGCTATTGAGGAACGATTCGTAAATTGGCCATTGTTTAGTGACCGTTCGTGAAACCATAGCAAATCAGCATACTACCCTCTACGGTGTATTCTCGGTTGCTGGTAGGCACGATCGGGATGTGCTGCACAATAAAAAAAATCTATTTTACTTTTGGTGCCCCAAACGGTCACAAACGTTCTCAATGGATCCAAACTATGGATACTTTGTAGAATTTGTGTTATAGGTAACCTCTTGTAGCTAGATGTAGCTTTCAATTATTTTCCTGCATGAAAACAAATAATTTACTAAGAATAGGCTAATTATTCTATAACTCTGATCCACCATTTTGTTCTATATCTATGATAAATATTACAGTTATATTACTTGCACGTAATTAAATTCAAATAACTATTCTACACATGGGATTGCTTTTTCCCCAAAGTCTTATCTTTCAAGATTCAACATCAGCTTGATTTTTATAGATTTTCATGGAAATTTGAAGGAGGCTAATTTTTTCAAAAATTTGGTAATTTCGACGATATGTGCATTGTTAATGCGTGATACCTAGGGAAATGACATGTGAAGCTAATGCACCAATTAATGGGGAACCATCATACGAAGTTTCAAACTCCGAGCTGAAAAAAAAACTTTTTGACATTTAGCCTTTTTTTTCGATTTCAGCCCACTTCACGGCAGAACTTATGCTTTCTTCATAAATGCTGTCAACAGTTAGAATGTTGCCCTCATTCTCATCCGTATTTTTAGAGATGTGATTCGTTCAATTACTCTTTTCGGGTGGTAAAATTTAAAGGTAAATGAGATTGATGCATTTATGCATTGAAAGGAAATCACTGGTTGAGACACCGTGTCGATTTAATGCACTGTGCATTGATTTCATTTTTATCTGGTGGTTTTTTAGAAGTTAAAAGCAAAATTACAATTTAGATAACTATTATTTGCTTTATATTTCTAAAAAAAGTCTGTTTTCATGAATATCCATATTGTCACCTGCATTTTTTCTGTAATGTTTAGAAAAAATTATAAAAACAAAGTTTTAGTCGCTTTTGTTTCCTTCTAAATTAGAAAAAAACAAAACTTATAATCTACTTCATTATTTTTTGCTTCTAAATATGTCACACATTTTCTGGTCCAAAAATGGTGCTGTAAATATATATCTAGCTACAGTACCATTTTCGAATCGAAAATAGAGAATTGATAGCATAGGAATCCGGATTGGAATCGAAAAATACTGGAATCGACTAATCCTTAGAAGAAATAGAGGGGAGGTGAACCATTAAGGAGTACAAACAAATAGGGGTAGGGTTGTATTCTTGGGGATGATAAGAAGTAGAGAGTACACGAACAGACATTTTTGAACAACTAGACATTGTATATTTTAAGGATAATGCTCCGTCAAAAGAGCAGCATTTTATTTACTACAAGCTGACCCGGCCACGCGTTGCTGTGGCTCAATCTGGTTAAATGGAAAGCGCACGTTAATAGTATGTTTAATTTCACAATTCTTATGGGTATACAATATATCTCAGCTGATCGATTGTTTTGCAGCTGGACACGCATATTTGTATATAATTTTAACGTCTTTACATGTCGTCACAAAGTAGAATATTTCAGGCAAGCATTTATTTCATCCGCTAGTGTCAATCGAGGAATTACAGGTAATGTTTGCCTGAAATGTCGTGGAGGCAATATTAATGCGTTCTCCAATGGTCTCAGGATTCAACGGAAATCTTGCAATGATCGATCCAGAGCCTCGAGCGATGCTTTGTGTACCATTGTGCATTCATCCCAAGCAATAAGTTGGCATTTCTGAAATATTTGTCCCATGCCGGATGATTTGAATATGTTGCACGTGAGTGTTTCAATGAATTGCAAGTTCAATGGGATGCACATCCCGTCTCCAGTGTAATATTGTATTCTCGATATTGTACAAACCTTCATGGAGTGAACAAAACAACTAACCAAAGCTTCATGGAAATTGGATGAATGTTGTGGTAATGCATGAAGTTATCAATATTGTATCGATACAGTATCGATATTGTAATGATACTTTATAGAACTTTGATAAAAAACACCTAAATAATTTCACCTCAATTTTGTATCAACAATGTATCGATGTATCCATATTTTATCGATATCATATCGATACAGTATCGACATTGAATTACCGATTTTGTAGAAACCTTCGCGGAGCGTACTCAATAACTTTCCAAAGTTTCATGGCGATCCGATGAATAGTAATGCATAAAGGACAAACACATTATATACATTCGATACAGTATCGATATTGCAACGATACATTCCTTTTGAAAAGCTAAATAATTTCACCTCAATTTTGTATCAATAATGTATCAATTTATCGATACTTTAGCGATATTATATCGATAAAGTATCGATATTGAAATATCGATTTCGTAGTCCTCTTTTCGGGAATGTACTCAACAACTTCCCAAAGTTTCATGGCGATCCGATGAATGGTGTAGTAATGCATAAAGGACATACACACACACACACACACACACACACACACACACACACACACATACATTCATTTTTATATATATAGATCCTCCACTCTTTAATGACCCCTCTCCCAATAAGGTACCGCTGCTCTCACTTGGCTCTCTTTCTTTATGACTCAACTCCAACTTTCCTGTCATCCTTTATTCTACCAGGCTCTGTGCGCTGCCTACTATCCCTTCATTGACCGCTTACTCCTTCGGCTTGCTAATCCCTAATTAAATCACACTGTCAGGCCAACACCTCTCTACCGCGTACCCCCTTTTCATTCTGAGATACCCTCTTTCAGACTTTCCCCGTAATATACCCGTTCCCTTGTCCTAGGATTTACCAGTCATTTTTGCCAGACTCCTTTCGTTTCAAAAGTGTCGTCACACTCTAACTCCACCTCCCACTCCTTCACTTCTGTTTTCTCAACTCACCTCTCTCTCTCTAATCCCTTCTTTTCTAAGTATATATCTGTTGTCTCCCTATATCAATGTAGGAAATTCCAAACCTGCCGCGTGAACGTATAATGTGAATCCCTATATCAAATTTGGCTTGAACCTGAAGCTGACTCTGGGTGTTAAAATGCGTCGTTCATTAAAACGTCTGTTGACAAATACCTATGAAAATTGTTGGATTGAATAGGTACATAGTACAAAGGTACAAAATACAAAGTATTGCAATAATTGAAGGAAAAACTTTTGTATGGATATTATTATAATGAATAAAGATACTTAAGTGTGTACCTTAGCTCTTGCTGGAAAGTTAATAATAATTTGCTCAAATTTACTGCGGAACTAATTGATAGAGACATAAAACCTCAAATCACGCTGATGCAAAATATATGAGTCTAGCAAAAACTCCCGTTTGTATAAAAAAGGGTTATTCAGAAAGAGCTTTCTGCACAACTCAATTTCCTTAGAGGTAACGGGACCGATTGAATTTAACTGTTAAATTAACGCTGCTGATATAATGGGGGCGTTTACTCGGAACCGAAATCGCAATTTTGTACACGAAATCGTTAGATGGAAACGAAAAACGAATTTTAGTGAAAAAATTAATCTTCTAACCACAACCATTCACTCATAAATCAAAAATTAAAATAAGCAAAAGGCGACGCCCACCGAAAATGCTGCTGTGATAACATTGACGTCATTTTCCTCCCGTCCTTGACTGCTTTCAGGGGAGGGGGAAGGGAGTGGAGGGGGGTTCTCGGAAGGTCTGCTCGCACAGATGCTGTCGAAATCGCTCCCATTGGGAGCAGCTGTGTCCCCCCCTCTGCGATAAGGCGAAGTATCTTCGCGGGCTCAGTTGTGATTGGACGAAGTCGATATACGTCAGAGGTTGCACCACACCCACTTTTCCGAAAGGGTTAAAAACATCAGTTTTTCGCCGCTTATAACTCGGGATATAATTGTCGGATCAGAAAACGGAAAAATACGGGTCCTTTTATTTTACAAACTCTATCAGATTCGGCAATAAAAAAATATGGTAAACAACCCCATTGTGCTCATTTTATCAGCAAGGCAGAGTGGAGAGGTAAATGACAGATGACAGAATGTCAAATAAAAAAATGAAATACATGTTACCTATTAAGGGGATTAGAGACCTCTTAATTCATTTTCCCCGGTCTTATTGTAAAATAGCGTTCTATCGTATTGTGCAATCAAATTAAAAATGTACATAGGTGTGAAAAATATAAATAGAAAGCACAAAAAATGAACACTTACACGTTTTATCACTTGTATCTCTCTACACAACCCATTACATTGACATTATAGCTATTAACGGAAAAATATATTAAATAGCCGGTAACTACTAGGAGACATTAAAATCAATCAAAACATGATATTTAGGAGAAATATTCTGAAATAAATATCCTTGTAAAGGATTTTTTAATTGAAAAGATTACAAGTCAATTTTGATGAACATTTCCCAATCTATCATTATCTGCGCCTTGTGAAGGGCGGACTTGTCAGATTTAAAGGGAGGTATCTCTCTTTTAAAACCTCGGATATTATCCAGAGGATGGATGACCCGATGAGGAATACCTGACGTCTCAGAATTGTGCATTTCCTCTTTTCTGATTAACCGATGGTAAACAATTTAAGTAGGTAATCAATATAATAGGGCAATTCTTCTTTAAGCTAAATCTGCTGGCTCCTTATTTCCCTTATTTACTCTTTCTTCGGCTATTGAATTATATGCGTAATTAAAACCCTATTCCGTATTATTTCCTATTTCAAAAGTTATAAAATACATCCCTTGAGATTCTTTTTGACTCCCATTAGATCTCCAAAAGAAAACCTTCTGCCCTACTATAATATAAGGCCTTATGATGCAAAAAATTCTTATTTTCACTACGCAGAATTCAAGCTCATGCACTGAAAAGTTTAATTTCAGTTCTCTCATCTCTTTCTTATAAAAAATCGTCTTATGCCTACTTGGACTCCTGATTAGCCTGCTGTCATCGCGACCTGATGTATGCATTCACAATGGAAAGACTTGCGGTCCCTTGGGCTCTGCAGTAGTCTTGACCTTAGCAAATCTTTCATTATTCCCAAGAGGCTCTAATCAGTCAGCACACTGAGACAACCCTTTTCATTTTACTTGCCCAGCTGTAAGCAGAGCATATAGGAAGTCAGACCGAAGAGAAAGAATCAAGATCCGTTGTGAGAAAAAAATGATTCCATGCTCAAAGATATACGAATTTTGGAGAGCTTAAGAAAAGAAATTAGTTCATTCAACGCCTTAGCCGAAAACAAAAGGAGACGCGAAGAGGAGCTGGTGGGTTTCAAGAGAGAGAAAGGATATCTGGAGAGAAGGACATTCGGAGACCAGGCAATGTGTGAGACCCTCCGAATAGCTAACCCAATTAGGAATCCATAAAGTGCCCACCGCCAAAAGGCGGCAGCAGTGTACAAGGAGAGAGGCAGGCGAGAACACATTGGTGCAAAGGGTTCAGCATGCATATGGAGCGAAAACGGACAGGTACGGAGGGAGCAAGTAACTAGAGGGTTGGCAGGGAAGATGGGGATGAGCAAATGAGCGAGTGGAGTTCGTCTTGCGTGTGATGGCGTGTGTTCGTCTAACTAGGTTCGAAGAATGGAAGAAGGACCCCCCGCCTATGGTGATAGGAGGGCAGGGAGCAGGACGCCAGGATATCGAGAGGGAGTTGGTTGGAGGATGGTTTGGATTGGATGGTTGTGTCCGTAGGTGGAGGGAAACTGCCGGGTTGTTTGCGTGTTTGCGGAGCACGCGAGTGAGGGGTAAGGAGAGGGGTTGGAGAGGAACGACGATGCCTTGAGGGCGTTGATTTAAACTGCGGAGATGGCGAGGTTGATGGGGAGGGCGACGGGTGGAGGGGATCAGAGAGTGGAGACCGGGTGTAAGCGTGTGCGCGTGTGGACGTTATGGAGTGACCCAGTTCCCTCGTCAAAGTGCTGTTGCTCTTTTCCATTTATAAGCCGCCGTTGTCCCTTCCGCCTATGCTTAGGAACCACCTTAGGCACCAAGCGCTGCAAGATAACGGAGTAAGGAGTGTGAGAGGAGTGGTGTAGGGTGAACGGAAGAGGGCAGTAAAGGAGAATAAGAAACAGCAGAAACTAAGTGATGATTCCAAGCCCTTTTAAACTCATCATCCCACCACTTTTATTCGGCCCTTCCGCATATTCTATTTCCTCCCTGAGCTCTATCCGAAGGTCCATGACTCCATATAGAGAGACATATATCATCAAGCATTCAAGAAATTCTGTTTATAACTTATAACGAATTTTTCCTCATTTCAAGATCCGCAGATTGGGAAATATTTTTGGCACATTCTAAAAGCTACTCTGCAAAATCCAGAAAATACTTAATTTCCTGGAATAAACTCAAGGGAGGAATAAAAAATCTAATGAACCTAATGCTAAGACGTAAATCTACAGGCTGCTTGTACAGGCTGTTGACAGGATTCTGAGCATCAACTTATCTAGAATCACACAAAATTCGCAAATTAAGCGCCTAAAAGAAGCTCTTTACTTTTTCTGCACTGAAATAGAGAAGCGGAATGTTCTGCAGAGACCGGAAAAAATATTCCAATGCTTGATCGGTTTGTTTCATAACATTCAACTTTCAGGACCAAGAAAAGATGAAAATCCGAAAGTGAAAGATTATCAAACGTCTCGGTCTCCCGGCAAAGTATTCATTTCCAACGCACTAGCATATCTTCCGGACTTAAACTCACGAGAGGTAAAATAAGCACTGTTAATAATTAATAAGTCTGCTCACAGTCTTAAACCCTCTTCATATGGAAATCATGGCTCTAACTGTATTTTTCGCTACTTGTTCCCTACGTGTTCTCCATGATGTAACATTCAAACTCATCCCTTGAAGAGCATATCATATTTCTGTAACCCACACGACTATCTTTATGAGGCCATGTCTCAAGATGTTTCCAATAAGTATGGTCAGTCAGTCTCATGGTTTTTTCTACTACTATAATAATTTGTCATTATCATGTAAGATCACGCTTCAGATGCATGTTCCAAGGGAGCTTTTCCTAAAATCGAAGCCTATATTATGCAATCTGCCAGGTGTATTTATCTTCTGAAGTAATTTCATTCCCAACTAGGCAATTCTATAGACCATTTCTTTCCAGCTTAATATATCGCTAGTTATCATGCATATACATAGTAGAATACTTTCACGTTTTACACTTACGAGTGCGATTATTATCTTAATTTATTTCAGCTTATTGCATAAGATTTGCCTCAGGCACTTAGTCTGAATACCTACTATATTTATAGTTAGGTTTTAATTAAACCACTATTCAATCACTCATCACGTAATTGTATGAGCAGTAAATAAGTAGGAAAAATACAGTAGTTGAGTATGTTAACAGGTGTGAATTTAATCTCTCAGATTTGTAATGCATGCAGTGTGATGTTTTACCAACACACCCTTACCATGCAACACACCCTTACGATGGCTTATAGGGTATGATGTATGTGAAGGTGTACATAAAAAATGCTATCATCTCTTAATTAGATTGTTTACCCTATGCGGAGGATTATCAAGTCCATTATTTCAAAAATGAATGTGAATAACTTCCAAAACTTCAAGACTGATACAGTGAATTTCATTTGTCTACTTAACTCAAGAATAAACCTATAAAGTTCGCAAACGGTTACAGCCAAATACTGTATATTGGACGGCTTTAATTACATCTTATGCATCTAATCTCTCAATTTTAGGACTAACTACTATCCAGAACTTAGTGAACCAATTTGGTAGCGTAATGCTCAGCTCTGCAGGAATTTTCAAAAGTGACCGCATTTTCAAAAGTGATGCAAAGCACCTAAATCTTGTTTCAAGCATGTTAATGTCTCAAGTACTATTAATATATTTTAATAGAGGACAAAAATTCTCACACCTGTTAGCATATCATCTACTATATCAGGTAATTGTTAAATAAGTTGATGGCTTTCATGATTCTGGGCTTTGTATTGCCAATTATATGGATGCGAGGAAAATATCTGATCATGCAGTCAGATACTACCTATGGAAAAGCAATACGTCACGTTTGGACACGTAGTCGCAAATTTATCCCATCTCTCAGGGTGCAATATATAAATTAGTCAATTAAACTTTCCCCCCATTATTGGAGTGCCAAGGCAGTACAAGCATCTATCCGTAAAAGTTCATAAAAATTAATTTTATAACTCCACAAGAAAAATCTATGCGCCCTCTTGTGAGCTAGGACACTTTAGTAGCTGGGTTCAGCTACTCATTCATATCATTCTCACATACTCGCTCTCATTCTTCAAGTAAACTGCTGAAAGGAAATTGAGCAAACTCAATTCGAGCAAGTTATTCCACATTAGGACCTGATATGAGTTGCGGGATGGTTTATTATTTAAATATAAAATAAGCAAGTCACATTTTCAGTTTGCGATAATTCCAGTAATCTATTTGACTAGTAGAATACAAGTATTCTGAAATAAAATTACTGGAATAATTTTATGAATTTTTTTATCTTCTTATCTGAGGGAAAGCTCCCTGCTAAAGCTGAGAATAAACTGCCCCTGAGGGACTAATTTTCACATTCACTCCAAAGTCTCGACAGCCAAGTGACTTATTTTATCCGCTACCACTAACGCAACCCGTTTCCATAAATAAATAATAAACAACAAGACTACACGATGACTGAAAGATAGGTAGTGATGACTGCAGGAAAGAAGCTTACCTCATAAATGAACATCACGAGAATATTTTTGATCCAAAAAGCTTTCACCTTAGTTTTGAATTATTACGCTTCACTTTCTGACGCATGTCATTTCAGAAGGCAAACAAACGAAACGAACACGTGCTCTCGCCCCGTTAGACATCCTCGATGGAAACAAGCTATAAATTAAGCGTGGTAAAAATTTCGAGGGAGCAAGTGGTCGTGTAAATCTTACGAACGAAGTTGTGAAGCAAGCTAATAGAGAGGTAGAGCGTTTGCTGAGAAAAGACAAGGAGGGATACCTCTTTCACTCTCTCCGTTCCGGGCGACCTAATTAAGCTCAACCCCGGAAACATCCGACGAAGAAACGGAAGAGGGTGTGAAAAAACCAGCAAGAATGGCATTACGGGAGAGGGATGAGCTATGGGAAGGGTGGAGAAGGGCAAGAGAATGGAGGGTTTTCGACGCAAGCATGGGGATGGGAGAGGAGGAACTGCGGTGCTGAAAAGTAGGAGCGGTTTCAAGCTGAGCCCGACGCTGCTTTGGAGGTTAAAGGATTAAAAAACCACTCAAGCCCATCAGGACCCACGAGATTAAAGCGGCGCCCCTTCCAATCTCCAGCCACTCCTCCCTAAAACCAACCCTATCCACCCCCACTCTCACCCTCATGCTCTCTCCGCGATTATCCCGTGTGCCGAGTAATTTCGGGAAAAATGGCTGGGATTCTACGAACGGTGTCTTCTCCATCCCCCCGTTATCACTCCGCTCTCTCCCAACTTCTTCAACCCTTCCCTAATTTCTCTCCTTCACTCTCCACCCTTATGCTAACATCATTCGCCCACTTTCCTCCCTTGTTACCTCCTTCTCATTCCATCCACCTCTTCTACCCTTAGCAAACTTTAACAACAATCGCGCGACCGACAATATGCCAGTCTCTTCTGCGTCATTCCGCTTATATTTCTAGGTTGCCTTTAAGGGCCTAGTTCTATGAAGAATGGTCGATGTATTCTGCACCCAGTATTTTGACAATTAACTCGTTTTTTTCTCACTCAGCAGTCGATGTTTCTCGCTTCTTTCACGCTACGTTGGTATATGTAGTGGCCATCATAGAAGCATAGGAATTAAATTACAATCAAGCCCCCGCATCTATATCGTATTCTTCACTGTAATGAACGATAATTACATTTAATGGGAAAATATTTAGACTAATTCGCAATGTTACACTGGTAAAGTATTTGAAGTTTTAGGCAGACGTTAATGAAAACGACAGGGTACTACATTCCAGTTTTATTGACCTAGGACCTATTCGGAATCATCATCATCATCATAGGTCAACAATCCTAGGATTTATTCTGAAGATTCAGGCGATATAGAGTGGAAGGGAAACATCATAACTTCCATGATGATATCAATAATCCTAGGATTGATTTGACGCAGCTTTCCACTCGATTCTTCCATCGGCCGACCTTTTCATTGTGACGTAATTCTTCTCTTTTACAGCCTATATGGCATGCATCGAATCGAGTGGAAAGCTGCGTCAAACCAATCCTAGGATTGTTGACCAATGATGATGATGACGGCATGCATGCTTTAAATTTATTCTTCTGCTCTAACGTCATTCTGTTATGCAAAACAATTATTGCACTGTAGTTTTAATTGATGACGATTTAATCATGTTTCCAAAATGCTATAAATTATCATTTCCATTCCATGATGAAATAGAAAGGGCATGGATTACCAGGCCAGGATCAAAATATTAATGCACCAGGCAAGACAGTGAAATTAATTCATTCTGAATAAAAAATCGAGGCTATAATCTGAAGCAAATTTGCAATAATTATTCATCTCGTAAGTCTAGGAGATGTTTTCATTGCCTGAATGGAAAACTCGTTCCAAACCTATCACAACCACTTACGCGTGCAATTACGGATGCTATTTATTATCTCCCAAAAAAAGGTGTTTACCACCATGATTTTTAGCCATGTTTTACCGTCTATTTGTCCAAATACTAAAAAAGGACACTACAAATTTGCAAATTTACACTAGAGGGCAACTTTTAGCAAAACCAGCATAAAAAGTTTGTGTTTGATGCGGAAGCATTTTTTCGCTTTTTTAAATTTATTTACTAAATTTCAAACGAAAAAATGTCATATCCCTCGATTTTTGCTCAGAAATTTTCTCATAAAATGCACGATCATGGTAGCACCGAAAATTTTTGTGAAACTGTAAGTATACAATCGATAAACCAGGTGACTAACGAGGTTCCTGTGGAAATTGTAATTGTAAAATAAAATGGGAAAAGTTCCGTCTGAAAAATGTTAAATCAATCCATTTTGGAATTAATGAGGTGGATTTGAGAATTGCATATTATTTCAAACTTGCACGTGCTTTATCATATTTTTTTCAGATTATCGTGCTGAGAAAAGACAAGTGCACAGAATATGAATATTTCTGTTATGACAAATTTTCAAATATGCATTACGCTACAAAATTTCCTTTCTCTTTCTATCTCTCTTGGACAATTATCGTTCATATATTTTCGTTCATTTTCTCTAACTATTCTTCGATCCGTTTCAATTCACATTTTTCTTCTTCTTCCACATTTACTAAATATTCACCCCTTTAAAATTCTAACCTATCCTCATCCATTCTCTTCTTAGTCCATTTTTTCTCTCCGTATTCCATGCATACGGCTACACTACTGGAAATTATCATGTTATGTACCCAATTAATTTTTTTTACAATCACCATCAAGTGAACCCACTACGGAAATGAATCTGGGTTAGGGTAGAGGCGGTAGTCACCTAAAATAAAGATAACGCAACAGTTAATTGGAAAACAACGGTGTTCAAAACAGAGCCGAAGAAGATAACACTGCATTATGATTTGGCCAATGATAAACAGAATGCTAAAAGATTTATAAATTATAGAGAAGAGAGTTCACAGAAGGATTAAGAAAATGCGAGAGCAGAGAGGACTAAATGAAACCACCCTGAAATGTCCACTCTGTCGTTAAACTCTGAATTTATTCAATAAAACATATCGTGAGTAATTTTCACGATTTTGTAAAAAAAACAGGGCTACGAAAGGGTGGATTAATCCAAAATATTTTGATGCACTGCTGCAAAATACAAAAGGAAAGATAATTGAATAGAAAGATTGAATTGAGGTTAGCTCAGTGGAGGATTTAGATAAACATGATGATAGAAGAAGGGGTAAAAGAAGAAGAAACAAGATCGCCTCGGTAATTATTATGACCAGACGAAAAGGAGTTTGCTGTGAAGCAAGAGAGAGAGGGAGAGAGAGAGAGAGATAGAAATTCTGAAAGCGGAGTAACATTAAAGATTTCACCAAGATATGGCACACCAAAAACGTCGAGCGAAGGGCTCATTTGCCTCCATCAGCGACATATTTCGAGGGATGACAGGAAACTGTAGCGTTGCCGGCGGACGCAGCGGGGAGTCTCCGCTAATGACCGCAGCTCGGTCTATGCTGCGGGGCGGGAGGAGCATAATAAAAAAAAGGTCTCCCGTCGAGAAGAGGTCAGAAATGGAGTGTATATGTTCACGTAATAATTATTATTCTTATTAATTTTGCAATTCAAAATGAAAGTAGGAGTTTTTCCTTCTTCCCTCGTAGGTTAGAATACGATTGTCCTCTAATTCCCAGAATTTTAGGAGCAACTGTTGCCGCATTTAATTAGGGCTTATTTAATTCTGTTTCCAAAGTGGAATATATGCAAGATTTCAATCACTGAAGTCCCTGATCCATCGATTCCATTCAGCCAACAAACAAATACCGTTTTTATTGCTATCAACACTGAATGGTATATTCTGAGAACTTCAACCTCGTTAGCAGTTAACATTGTGAGGAATCATATCATATCAAGATTCAAGCCAAAATAACAAACAATAAGTATAATTTACAGTAATTTTAGCACTAGAAATTCCGTCAAATGTAATTCTGAATAAATATTCCTCATTTACTCCATTATTCCACCTAAAAATCCTCGCAGTAGAATATTTCTTTTTGAGACAATTAAGTTTTAAAATATTCAAATGGGCTGGATTTACATATTTTTATGCGTAAAACGATGCTAAAACTTTAATTAAACAATTGTTTTAGACTAGACTAATACAAAAACACTGTAAAGTGCCACATGTGTACTGGTAGAATTATTAATATGATTAATAAGAGTCGTATTTATCTTAAGATCATACTCCAAATCTGTCAATCCGACAATTTTTACCCCTAAATGCATTTACTATAGCAAATTGAAATTTAAAGAGTCCTATGATCCATCGATACAACGTTTAGCTCGTTAAACGTTTAAACGTGGCAATTTTTACAAAGCTGTCAGTCCTGCGATCAAAAAGCATCTTCAAATACAACAACAAAGGATCTAGACAGAAATAGGGCAAAAAGAGCTAAAGAATCTAGATCTGCATCTACTGCATTTACTTTCAAAATTATCATAATAATCTAGATATATACATCTACTGCATTTTCTTTCAAAATTATCATAATTAGGACGGCTTCAACATCACACACGCACACCATATCCTTACGCCCACCGGATTCCTAAGTGAGTCACTTAGTTTATCATTTTTTCTAATGACTGGCTGGAAGCGAGATGAATGCTCCATGAATGAACTCCGGGATTCTCACATCTCTTGACAGTAAGTACACTCCAATTCCCGTTTAGCGGGTTTGGCAGATCACAGAATACGCACTGACAGTTGCAATAAAAGATGAGTCGATAATTTATCATGACTACTTTATAAATCATGTAGGACAGAACAACAAAAATATCGCGGTGCTTCCATTTGTCGAGCCGTTCTAAGGGTAGGGAAAGGGAAAATTTTAAATGTGAAAGAATAATATACAGCGTTAAAAAATAAGGCGAAACATCTTTTCTTGGAAAAAGGAAAAATGTCATCGGAGACACTTCTTCCGTACGCTACCTAGGAAACAAGCACCACCTCATCGAGCGTATCAATTAGAAAATGGGAGGGGGAAGGCCGAGGAAGAGGAAGTGGTCCTTTAACGTCATTCCCACGTCATGCCAGAAGAGTGGATTAAAACAGTGACCTACACTATCTCTCCCCTTTCCCCTCCCAACGACTCCCTCCGGAGCTGAAGTGAGAGAACGTGAAGATAAGGGAGGAAAAGAAGCGGAAAGAAAGGGATGGGATCATGAGGAGGGAGACGTACGACGACAGAGTAGAGGGGAAGGTAAGATATGACTCCTCCCTAAGCGAGAGAGTTTCCTCGTTCGAGCGAGCAGGCTCGCAGGCTTCGGGCGCCGCAAAAATGCAATATGGAAATTAATCCAAAAAAGGTCGATGCCTTCCGCTATACTGAAGAAGAGCGGAGAGGATAAGAGGAACGAGGAAATTTTGAATGGGTAAATCCAACGAGAAAGGTAAGGAGGGCTACTAGGCGAGACGAAGGTAATTGAAGGAGTGACTCCTACCGTGAGGAGCAAGAGAAAGAGTGCTCACTTGGATTCCTAGAGTCGCACTAGTGAATACTAAGCAGTCTTGAGTTTCAGGTAAAGAAGGAAGAGAGACAATGAAAATAATGATGAAAGAGTGGTAAGCAAAAGGACGAGTTTTCTTTACTGCCACCTTTTTTCGTAGCCAAGGCTCATAATTATTTTAAGCAAGGAAAATTCTTGGAGCACGATTGAATTTTTTATTTTCAATTTTGCATCTTCAATACAAACAGTTGTGATGAAATAAATTAACGGTCATGGTTTAAAAACTCCAATAGAACATTTAAAACTAGGAATGAACCCAAAAGCTCTCAACTTCAAAGCGCAAATTTTTTTGTTTTGATACACAAATTTAAAAGATAGTTAAAAATAATTTTTTGGTACATTGCACAGAATATTGCTTCAAGATTTCCATAATAGGACTCAATTTTCATCTTACTTATTAATGTCTGTGGCCATTCTGAATTACTTTTAAAAATAATCAATGGCTTTAAAAATAATCAATGCATGATATTTACCGTTATATACAGGGAAAAGTTTTGGAAAATCTAGAATTAATGAAAAAAGTACGAAGAAAATATTGGAGAAATCAATTACTTTTATTATGCATGATATTTACTCTGCATATATTTACTTTTATGTATTTTGCAGGATAACGCTTTTTCGAGTGTGAAGATTGGCAGTGCGCATTTTTGTGAGTAAAATGTTTGGTCCCTGGTATGCTGTAATCACTCCCTCCTGTCTCATGCCTCTTACTTCAACCCTTCATGGTTGGCAAATGTGAGCCAGGATGGTAATTAGGAAAGATTAGGGGTAGTATGGTATCTGGAGGAAATTGATTGTTGAGGTGGCGATACGATAGATGAAAGGGGGTTAGGAGGAGAAGGGTAAAGAAAAAGGGATGGTGCCTTGAGGAATAGGTTGAGGGTGGAAAGGGAGTTGCGGACAGGGATGAGGTGATGGGGGGACTTCTCAGGGGATGAACAGTTAGTTTGGGTTAGGTACGAACACGGCTGGTCTGCCAATGCCGAGGAGGGTGGATCGGGGATTATAGGAAGAGGTGGTGTAACGAAATTTCGGGATCGTGATGGGGAATTTAGCGGAAGCTCGGCAGATTTTATAAGAGATAAGGCTCCGTAGGGCAGGGAGTTGAGAGAATGAATTAATTTGATGCGGGAAAAAGAGGAGTTCCTCTTTAAGATGGGAGGGAGATTTGCCATTTTGTGGGGAACGGGAGGTTTCTCTTATTACCCAACCCTACTTATCATCGGATCAGGGTGAAAAAGTGGCACGAATCACTGGGAGTAGTCCGTACTTCAAAAAAATTACTCACTAATAATAAAAAGAGCTGGGCTGGAAAATTGGGATAAGACGTTAATTAATCCATTGAGAAGGTTATACCTATTTTTGGTCCGGTTTTATAATAACTGGTGAACATTTACAGTTAATTAATTAAAGTGGACCTTATGGTACCCCGGTGCTTATCAAAACATGTTACAGAACGTGCATCAGTTAAAAAAATACTGGTATGAGCATTGTTAGCAAAACATCATAAATACAGTCGTTTTATATCCTTAAAAATAGTTAACGTCACATTATTAATATCGCTTTTCAGGCGTGAATTCTTGAAAAATAATCTTTGGGGCTCTTAAACAAAATAAATAAACTTGAATTTCTTAAATAATTACCACCATGGATTCTCACGAAATTTAAAGATATTAATTACACGTTAAATGCGAAAAATTGCATGGACTATTAACATTATGAGGAAAGAAATAATATAATAAGTCCTTTTTGCTAATCTGGTTACTTGTTGTCAACCCCAATAACATATCTACAGTTGGCCGAGCCTCAGATATCTGCAGGTTCGATTGACTAATGTTACTCAAACCTTCTGAATGGTATCATCAATGGAATAGTAGCACAGAATTATCCTCTAATGCATAATTTCCATTTGGTTCTGCGTCTACATCTACGTAATATCGTACGGACCACCGCGAGGGTGTGATGCAAGGGTTGAAAGATCACCGTGCAGGCGCTTACTACATGCAGCTAAGAGGTAAAATACTACTACGTCATGGAAACATGTGCCGTAGAGGTCGTGACATCAGAAAATACACTGTTGACGAGGGAGTTTAAAGGTGAGGACGCTAACTGGACTTCACAAGGGAGGAGTAAGTTTTGGAATCCCGCAACATAAACCCACCTACTTACCCCTAACCACATTAATTCTTAATCTTCATGTTTGGTGTACCCTCATCCATGTTCTCCGGTTCCATCCCACATCCGTTTATATTTGGAGAATATTCACAGACTTCTTATATATTTTGATATGCATGGTGCTTCAGCAAACAGACTAAAAGTAAATAAATAAATGTGCTCTAGGAATATACCATATCTACTGGTCCTGCTACCCATATAATACTCGTCATAACCCGTTTATACTTCAAGACGCAACCTTACATGTTTTTCTCGTATTAATTTTTGTAAAAATGGTATATAGCAGATATTTTAACGCTAGGAAGATGAACCAACATTTGGGAATCAACCAAGAGCCTAATCACAGTGACAGGATGAATCTGAATGAGGCGCATTCTTTCAAACTGACAAGGTTCTAAATTCGCAAAGTCCAACGCGCAACCGTCAATGGAAAAGTGTATGAGACGAACTTACTCTATGCAATGACCCAAATGGCTACCTGCCACCTGCCACACACCATCTACGTGGCTTGCAGGGTATTCTACAGAGAGATTAGATATGTAAAGGAAAAAAAATCAAGCGGCTACCCAGGAATCTCCATGAAAACAATGTCACTCAGCTCAAACCTTCAGGATTCCGAATGAGCAAGGCGCTGAGAGAGTGATAGTCACGGAGAGATGCCACAAGTTAAATGAAATCGATGGCATTCATTTAGGCACTCCAGAATTTATCAAGGTACTCCGGTAGTTATACTAGTCAGATAGCACTTGAGTTTTCATTCGGGTTCCAGTAATCAGGAGTTCAAGGCCACCAGGCATACAAGTATATGACCTTGCATTCATTCTAGTACTATGGTATTCATCGTAATTATCATGCACTTATCCCGATGCCCATGCATTCCTCGCATACCCAGGTATTTAATCAAGTATTCAAATATCCATGCAGATGGTGAAACATTAGAAAATGGTATGCAGTGGAAAAGGAGAGACCAAGAATTATGCTTAACTTGGTAAGCAAAAGCTAGAGGAGCCCAGGAATATTATCATCTGGGAAACCGAATATTCAGTAATAAAAAAAAACAAGGAGGAAATAACTATAGTTTAATCTATTTTGGGAAAACAACCAGCAACTGAGGCCATCTGCGCCATTAGGATAGTTAGGTAAGAGCATAGAGATAGGATTTTGAAGAGCCTGGATGGAGGGTGGAGAGAGACTCGGCGTCGGAATCAGCCTTCGATTAACAAATGGATCCAAGGGTTACAGGGCTTAACTTCCTTTCCGACGGAAGGAGTACTGAACTCAAATTGCTCCCCACAAGGCACTCAAGCAGGGTGCGCATACGAAAATGCCGCCACTGCCAGGATTTGAATTCGGGGCTAGTTCTCTACCCACTGCACCAATCCGATCTCTAAAAAGGTAATAGTGTATTATCTAAGGCGAAGAGGTTATTCTACCGAAAGAAGTACCTACTTATAACTCTTAATTAAGAGATATCAGTAAGTACTTCTTTCGGTAGTATAACCTCTTTACAAGATTTCAGTTAGGAAACAGAATTACAACATTCATCTGGAAAATGCTACTTCATGGTAGTGAAGCATTGTCGCTCACAATAGCTGAAAGATTATGATAAGAAGCATTGGAAATGTGTGTAATAGAAAATGGAGAAAAAATGGATGGATAAATCTTAAGACGAAACAAGTAGATGTCTATAGAAAGGAGTAAAACAACATAATCAACATAATATCTTGATACATGATGCTATTGATATTGACACGTTCAATTTCAAATGGTCGAAGGAATGGCGGAAGGAAAGAATGGAAAATGAAGGCCTCGTATGAAATAGATGAAGCAAGTAATGACAGATGTGAAACGGAATAAATATACATGGCTAATAGAGCAGCCGAGTGAAGAGCTGCGTCAAACTATTCTTAGGACTGATGAGCGGTGATGAGTCATGATGATGAGTCTAGCTTCTTTTAGTGTAAACACAATTCACCCTGACACGCGATACTTCAATTCTCCTCAACACGTAAGCGTGCCTAGTACCAAAATGTTCTAGTAGTTCTTCCTATATTTACCTTAAATTCCTTTTAAGTGGATGAATACGAAAATCAATATCAATGGCCCTTTGAACACCTACTGTTCATAACAAAATTATATAGACTCAAGTTTGAGGTTTAATTCCTCAAAAACGGATTAAACTATTTTCATGCACGGTATACCTGCTGGTAGATAATTTATATCTAAGTTCATTGATGGTAAAGCAAATTTTTTATTATTATTTTGAGACATTCTTTTGCAATAATAATGAAAAATGGTTCAGTTATTGAGAGACGCGAAGGGAAGTGTCCCTTTGGTGGCATGTGATAAAAAAATGAAATGCACAAATGAAGGAAAATTTAAAAAAGGTTGAATAGTTCAGTCATGATATCAACCTTTATTTGTTCACGATATTTTGTTCAACTAACGAAACAGTTTTATTCATAAGTATGCAACTTAGAAACACCTTCATATTCCTTTTGATATTCCTAATGTTATTCCATTAACATCATAAAACTTCAAATGCCACAATCTTATTAACTGAATTTTATATTTTTAGAAAACCGGTGCGAAGTAAAACCAATGCATATATTGGCAACGCCATACATGTTAAGAGCTAGTTAGGCCACCTTTGCTTAGCACTCTTTTTCAAAAAATATTAATTCAATAGAAATTTAAACCCCGCCCACACCCGCCACACGCCCTTGCGTAGACTCGCAGTGTAAAATGTAGATGGAGGTCTTTTAGCGATATGATTTATGGTAAATATGAAAAAATGAAACCGACGATGTTCCCTCATTTTCTCAGGAAACTATCGCTGATAGGTTTAAGATGAAAATAAAAAATGTCAACTTAGTTAACTGAAAATGCACTGACTTTCCCAACCACTGGTCAAAAGGTTTACAGCAGGAGCCTCAACTCTTTAATGTGATAGCAGTTAAGCAACTTTAATTAATGTAGACAGTTTTAAAGAAGACTTTCCTAAATATCAATTTGAAAGAGAATTTTTAAGCTAATTTATTGTCTCTTACAAGTCGTTATACTTAACGGGTTTTATTTCTAAGGTTTTCTTGCCGTTTAATCATCCTTAGACATGTATTTAGCAATCATTTTTCTCCCCGTCTTTGTATCTCTTTCCGCTCTTCTCGTTTTGTGTCTACTTCGTCCTTAAGTATTCTCTATTTAACGTTCAGTAGCAAGGCGTACTCGTCTCCCAACGCCCCGAAACCTCATCCAGAACAGATGACTGCGTGTAGTTCGAGAGATGCCGCGGATGGAGCTGCGCTTGTAGGCGCGTTTCCGCTAGACACGCCGAATGCACACTCAACGGGATCGGTTGCGGCGAAAAGGTGCGGAATTTCGGTGGAGGCAGTGCGGCGTGGTGCGGAACGGAAACGGCGCTCACGGATGGAAGGACGCGTTACAAAATGGGGGAGCGGGGAATTATAGCGATGGGGAGAAGGAAGTTTTTCCCTCCTCCATGAGGTCTCACTCCATATGCACTCCATATAAACCCCTACCCCATCCAAACCCATCCAAAACCATCCGCAATCCTAGTAAACCCCACCGCTCTCCCATTCCATGCGCGTAACACCATCCCCTTCCCCGCCAAGGTGTAATCTCGTTGCTAATCCTAAACATGTGACCTGGAAAGGGGGGTTGGAAGTCATGGAGTTGGGCAGGAGCAAATGCTTGAGTGTAAGCACCCGCTCTTTTCCGGGGGACGTGCATTACACCCCTTCCCCTCCTCGCTTAACCTCCCCCAAAGGTTTATCTCGTGTTCCACCGCTTCCTTTGTTGTAATGGCCTGCGGTAATTGCATTAATTCGTCTTCATGACCTTGTTTTGTGGCTTATTGGGGCGCGAGTAACGCTGGGAGATGACGAGACCCTCGACTATGGAAGCGTTCGGGCGAAAAAAGGGTGTTTTTAAAAGCGTTCTTGGATGGAAATCCGCAATAGAAGGCGTCAAGGATCTCGAGGGTCTCCCCCATTCCCCCCGCAACTCCCGTTGCGCACTAAGATTGCGCACTGGAGTTACAGCGTTTCTTGATAATTCCTCACCAGCATCTTGGGGAAACGTTCAGTGTGAGATGAAGGAGTCTCAGCCATTAAAACAGAAGACATTATCTTATTTTCTCCATTAATCCTGAAAAAACTCAATACTTGACATTCTCTCGCATTAAAATAAAAAGGTACCATTAATATTACCAGCCTTAACTCGTCTGGCAATTCATTTTTTCCGCTGATAAGGAAAAAGGTTGGTTATCAATTTAGTTGTTGTATGGAACGTTGGTGAGTCAGTCTGGTTAGAAATAAACAAAAAGTTAGTGTATATCGATTAATTACTTCCCTATAGGCATTTATGTGTAACTGTAAAAGATTGTAATAAGAATTTTACTTTCCTGATAAAACTAACAGGTGATAAGGGATTGTGACTAGAACTTCCCTTTTCTGAGAAAACTAATTGTTCCTAAAACGTTAATCCAGGTGTTGTAAAACAGATCACTGGCATAAGGTTCATTAAGTAATTAAAAGGTTACGTGGAAGCCATCGGTGAACTTAACGTTTTGTAAGTAAAAACATTAACAATGCCATTGCCGAATGGGGGCGTTTACTCGGAACCGAAATCGCAATTTTGTAGACTAAATCGTTAGATGGAAACGAAAAACGAATTTTAGTGAAAAAATTAATCTTTTAACCACAACCATTCACTCATAAATCAAAAATTAAAATAAGCAAAAGGTGACGCCCACCGAAAATGCTGCTGTGATAACATTGACGTCATTTTCCTCCCGTCCTTGACTGCTTTCAGGGGAGGGGGAAGGGAGTGGAGGGGGGTTCTCGGAAGGTCTGCTCGCACAGATGCTGTCGAAATCGCTCCCATTGGCCGAGTCAGCTGTGTCCCCCCCTTTGCGATAAGGCGAAGTAGCTTCGCGGGCTCAGTTGTGATTGGACGAAGTCGATATACGTCAGAGGTTGCACCACACCCACTTTTCCGAAAGGGTTAAAAACATCAGTTTTTCGCCGCTTATAACTCGGGAAATAATTGTCGGATCAGAAAACGGAAAAATACGGGTCCTTTTATTTTACAAACTCTATCAGATTCGGCAATAAAAAAAATATGGTAAACGACCCCATTTGAAGCAAAAACGATTGTGAACTCGCATCCTATTTTTTCCACTGCGAAAAAATAGAATAATGCAAGTACTAAGCATTAAGACAAGTACATGCAGTAGATCTTTCGTATTCATATATTTTCCTGTAATTATTTTAATGCAGGCAAAAAGGGCATAGAATTATCTACACCAAGGAATGGAATCCACCGTATGCGGAGCATAGAACTTCGAAAAATACCAATTTGAGAGAGTTATTTTTTTAAGGTGTATTGCAAGGAAAATAAGTAATATTTGAAGTATTATTCCTAATTAATGAACAACAGAATTATTTCCCCATGTACATAATGTCTGTTTCGACTGAGTGGAGAAAATATAGGTGACAAAAGTTGCAATGACGGGTGAAGGAGAATGGATGAAGCATTAATTATCGTCTTTTATGCGCGCAAATTCGCGATTAATACGTCCAAAATTGCCTACAGATATATCGAAATAAAAAGTTTTATTACTTTAAAATGATTGTGCATAACGCTAATTTAATAAACCACTGTTTATTTCTTTAAGAATATCTGGTACTTTATAGGCAGATTTGATCATTTTAACATGATACTCTATGTTAAGGAGATTTCTTTGATGTACCTTTGAGTCATATTCCATTAATAAATGAGAGAATAAACTCTCATATTATGTTCGTAAACACTGGGCCCTATTAATAGACAAAATATGAGGACTTTTTGCAATTCACAGAAGGAAAATGCGAGTGAAGCCACAGGTGTAGAGTAGCACGGACAAAATTATCTCTCACTACACTATACCCTCGCACTATAGGTGGCTCTGTTTTCCAGGACAAAAATAAACAGGCCTATTTTGTTTCCTAATGTTAATAAATAGAATGACATGGATGATTAACATATTTTTAATACATAATAAACAATGAGAGGGTTGAAAGACAATAAAAATGTGCATGCATTGGAAATACGAGAACAATATAGTTATTAGTTTGAGGCAAAGTTTTTGCAACTGCATAAACAAAATATGCAGTTTGAGGCCCATCCCTTCCATTCCTATCCTTATACCCTTCCCTTCCGGTCTGAAGCGCCCATTAGTGCGAAAACAGACTTGAAAACACCTATGTATGTGTAGTTTGCGCCACAATCAGAAGCGTACTCGTGACTTTGGATAAGATATTTAGGCTGTGAAGGAAATATGACGTCATATCAAGTTTACGCGATATGCGGTCTGATCTAAAGCCTCTCCCACACAGCGCATACGAAGGAGAGTTAAAGATCTTGACCATGGTCAAGAATTCCAAAGAAAAGTATAGCTATACATTTTCGGAAAATGGAAAAATCACGAGAACTATTCTTTGATGAGAATATTTCAAAATTTTCAGCGTTGAATCAATAAATACTTTACTATTGATTTTACTATTATTAAGTATTTGTCGCTGGGAAGGCACACCCAAGATATAAGAGCCAAGTTAGCAGAAAAATATGCCTTATTTAAAGAGTGCAGGGGAAAAGTTGCGGAAAGACCAAAAAGCTATGATTCATTTCTTAGGCACAGATCATGAATATGCGGGTATGTGGATCCAAATGAAGGAAGTTTGGTCATGGAATTAAGAAATTAATCGAAGAACAGCTACAGGTTTTTGATAGGGGTCACGATAGCTTTAGTAGAGTATCGAAATTATTTTCGAGCCGAATTATAAAAATTACGTTGTGGATCATTATCATCAAAGGTAAAAAAATTGAATAAATCTCTAGCAGAGATTAGGACGGAAAGACGGATGGGGTCTTTGAAGATGCTACAAATATATTAAAACTCCGTCGTACTAAAGCAGATCAGTTAATGATGACAAAATTATAACAGGATAATTAAAATACTTATCGTACATTTTCCCTGAAATGTTTTTATTCATGCTAGGAATTAATTTTAATTTTTGTTTACAAGACTAAAAAAAAGGTGAAATTTGTTTGTGTGAGATACCCAATCCAGACGATGGTGGATTTCACTGCAATATTTCTTATAAACGCACTTGGTGCGAAATCCATTTAATGGCATTTTGGCCTAGTAATAAACTCGCATTTTGGTGTCGAACATAGGATTTTTAATTCCTGATTTAAATGCATGTATGGAAACGGTTCACACTCTGCCACATACCCTTGAGATGGCCTCCAGGGTATTACTTAGATGTAGATGGCATGGTACTTAGAAAAATGGTACTTAGAAAAAATGGGCAAAGTAGTGCGTTTCCACCTTTGGGCTACACCGGATATAAAGTATAAACAAGGCGCTCAGTTAATCCGCCCCAGCTGAAGACTCTTTGCCAGAACCACTTAGAGGAAAGAAGAAAATGGAATATGAATTCACAAGAGAGGACAGGCACTTATGCAGCCTTCCAATTTGAATAAATGCGGGGCAATGAAATGAAAATGCATGCATATGAAACATAATTTTTAGAAGCACCAACAGATACTCTTTTCAACAATGAAGCCACCGTAAATTTTATTTTATGGCATTCGTTGAAGAAATATGAGGCCAACAAAGAAATAAACAATCCGACTATTGGGGAAAAGCGTTGAAGAGGGTGGAATTGCTAGAGAAAGGGGGGACAAAAGGAAACTGGATGACGAAAATGCAGAAACATGAGCGCTAGAGGGCGCGTGTGGAGGGAAAGGAAATCCGACACGAATATAGCAGACGAGGAACAGATTACATTGTGATCCACGTTTCATCTCTTGAGGGCTTGGTGTTTCATTTCTCCAATTCGGCACCGGGTGGAGATGATGTATGAAAGAAGGTCGTGGATAACCAGAAACTTGATTCAAAACGCACCGTATTAATTTAATTTTTAATTCAGCGGCACCTACATTTCCTTTAAAGAAGGAAAACAAATGAACGTAACTAAGGATGAGAAAAATCAACCGAAAATGAGTAATGGATGTGAGTGGGAGGGGAGAGAAGGAATGCGGCAAAAAAGCGGCGTGTTTCCACCCCTTCCCTCGTCTATCCTCCCCCTACTCCTGGCGCGCCAAAATTCTTGGCTCGAATGAGACGACGCTGGTACAAAACAAGGAAGAAGATGGAGGAGGCGGAGTTCACTGAAAAAGCACTTCTTGCATGGGAGGGGCGGGGGACCGCATCAGAGATAAAAGAGATTCCGAGTAAAAAGTCGGAATAAATTGGAAACCGGATATCACGGAGACAGGCGAGAGAAACTTGAGAGCGAGAGTATAGAATGGAGAATGGTGAAGGGGATGGGTCGAAATAGGGTTCAGGGAAAGAGGGGTTGGTTAGGAACGGGGAGTAAACGAGGAGGGAAGAGGACCAAGAACGTGGATAGCAGTGAGTGCAGCGAGACGTGGAAAGAAGTGGATGATGTTGATAAAATTTCGCTGTGGAACGCGTGAATACAAATTAAAATTGCCATGGACCAACTGTGTCACACGATTTTTTTTGTGAAAAATTGGGAAAACAAGTCATTCCGCGTAAAGAGATCCATGCATAAAGTCCGTACCGCAATGTACCCACTCACTCTGTGTTCAAACTACGCATTATTCTGTACCCTTTGACAAAATTATGCACCCGCGAATATGAGGTTTGTGGGAAATAGATCGGAATCCAAGAGTTAGAGCTTTCAATAATATGATGATCCACAGTACCCACAAAAATGCAATGCAGGAAGAAAATAACTATCTTCCAGAACTCGACACATATGGCGCACGTGTAACACTTACCACATGGCAATAAAGTAAGCTATGAATACAATTTTTACTCGTTGTTTGCTTGGACTGATATCGCCTTTAGCTCTAAATGTGAACATTTAGGCTGGTTGAGCTAATGAGTAAGGAATAGTGGCGCAAGGAGCCCACGCCATTCCACGATCGCAAACGCCTCCGTAAATTATTGGACCACGACCGCATTGATTGGACCACGTACTTAAGCCGTCGCCATTGCAGATGCCAAGGGAAACCAATCTCTTTTCTGCTTTTTCCCCACCTCCCCACGCATATCTGCACTCCTTCTTTTTAACAGCTCTTTGCAAAGCTCTCGCAGAACCCATCACCGGAATCTCCTCTCATCACGTAAACGAAACACCACCGTCTCGAGGGCAATTCGATTCAACTTCCGTGCCACTCCAAAGCAAGTGAGTTTTCGTGGAATGGAACAAGGTTTAGAGTTTGGCGTGTTGTGGTGCGGGTAGACGCGGGTTTTAGGGGCGAACAGGACGGGGTTGGTCAGAATCTTTTCCCTTTTTTGCTTGCGGGGAAATGGAGGATGCGCGCATCGAGGTGGATTCTGTTTACGTAACATAGTGGTCGTAAAACTGTTTACGGTACCGTGTGGCATGCGATGAGGGATGAGGATGAAAGGCTGGATAAGGAATAGAGCGCATGGAAGAGGGATATTGCGAAGGGTTGAATACAGTGGGGAAGAGGACACAGTACGTAGAGGGGAATCATAACCCTCATGATGATCATAGGGAGTTTGACGAAAAAATAGTACTTATAGCCTTAATGGCAGTGAAAATTGTGAAATACTAACCTATAATTGTACGACGACTTCAAATTAAATGGTGCGTTAGTTATACAGTTAGAACAGTCTGTCTAGTGTAGTAAATTCTCACGATCAATTGGGGTTGTTTATTACCAATCAGGGTATATTTCCGACATGGGAAGAGCAAACCGTTTAATAAAGGTGTGATACAGCACAAAGTAATAGACTGGTTAATCGGTGATTCAAAGGATAGGATAGGTGAAAAGTATTTCCTAACAAGGGGAATTCCAAGGTTTTTTTATTACCTCATTACACTAATGTGAAGGTGTAATTCATTGTTACACTCAACAGGAAATAATTCCGTGAATTTCTATAGTTGTACATAGGCATTACAGAATATAAGGAATTAAATTAACTATCTAAAATCTAGAAACTTTGCACCGAGGCTCTAAGACATCCAGTAGGTGGTACAGATATTATTTTCGGAGCCTGTAACGAAATTTGAAGTCAAGACACAAAAAACTCAAGATAATTATTATAACCTTCTTAAACACTGCCGTTGTACGGTATTCTCGATTATAAAGGACACGGGCCTCTCAGAGGGAAACGCCAGAGTTATAAGACACAGAGTATAAAATAAGAATATAACACACATGGGAGATCACACACTGTTTTGATGGCGAGGTGTACTTTGGCGTGTGCAAAGGGAAGGTGCGGTGGTCCGACTTTCAGGGGCAGGAACTTGAGTGATATCTGCCATCTGGGCCGGACAGCGTCGATGCGAGCGGAAGGAGATTAGCGAGAAAAGAAAGTAAGTGAGAGTTTCGCTGCGGAAGACAGGACGACAATCGCCGGGACATTTTTTATGTACTTCTTCCTCTCTCCTCCGCACTTAAAGGCCTTACAAACCCCCTCGTCTCCACCTCATCCACTCAACTCACCGTCCTTTGCCACGAGCGGCAGGGTCAACCACGGTGCCGGAGCCAATCCCGCGAGTGTCTCTCTGGCAACTGGGCACCGTTAAGCGAAAGCTCGCTATCCGAGAATTGGCCCTTACTAAGGGATACAGCGTGCCTTCCCCGTGTAATGGTCGCTGGTCGGAGGGGGAGGGATGAATGAACCAGGGTTTCTCACGTGATCCCGTCGCCAGCGTTACGCACGAACAATCTCGTCGAAGGATGGGGGTGTGACAATGGCGAACGAGGAAATTGGAAGAATTTTATTTCTGAAATTTCGTTGACGAGGGAGTTGGGATGGGGGGCGGGTTAATTGCCACTTGAGGGTCATTGTCGTTCGAGGTTTCCGGCTTAGCTGGCGACAACCCGTTTCTAGGAGTGATGGGTTGTAATTGGTCGGTGATTAAACGGGCGCTAATGAAAGGTGTGATGGGATTAGAAGAAAGAGAATGGACTCTCTATGGCGTAAAGGGGCGATAGGCCTGTTGTACGGGCTCTATCACAGCATTTCGTGAGCATATTATCGGGTCATAAAGTGATCATCCGCTCATATTGCGCTTTGGGCAGATTAACCGCGGGAGATATTCAACTGGGTGTTATGCCATGCGTGGATTTTAGCACCAAAATGGATTCAAGGGGATTAGAAAAGAGGCTACTGTTTACAAAAACTATGCTACGGAGAGAAAAGAGGCAACAAATTTGGAGAACAACACCATAGGCTGGAAATCCAGCTTACTCCAATTAAGTCTTGCAGCAAGGTGAAACATTCTATCCCGCATAAAAAGGGAAGTACAATGAAAAATTTCAACAACAGCAATTAAATAAGTGAGTATATAAGGCTAATAGTTTTTAAATACTCTGAATAATTACCTTCTCAGTATTTTAATAGAATTTCTACCAGATAATATAGGTTTTGATAGATAATTCTTATTCTGGCTTACCTTCTCTCCCAAGATCTCTTAAATAAACCTTTCTCTACTCAACCTCTATATATTTAATTCAATATGCATTTTCTGTCGTTTACTTCCAAGTAAAATACCTATTGTCTCTATTTCTCGATTTTTCTCGTTTTTTTCTTTTGTCCTCTCAAGACCACTTTCAGCATTTCTTCACTTGAAACCAGTTACTCAGTCTTGGGCCTTCTAAATGTTCCCTGAGACACAATAATCCACTAGTTTTGCCCTCTACTTGTACTCGGCCACCTCCAGATTTTCTCTAATACCTTACTTTCCATCTCTTCTCCCATTAACCAATGATTTTCATCGTTTGTCTTCCTTTCAGTCCTCGGAACTTGCTCAAATCTTCTTTGAGCCACGTTTCAAGGGAATTGAACACTAAGCTATTCTCTCCATCCTAGGTCTCAGAAACGTATGATAACACGATCAATATTAGCTATACGCACTTTATTAACGTATTTGCTTTTATAAATCTATATCTACATAATACCCTGCAAGCCACCTCAAACGTGTGTGGCAGGGGGTGAATTCTCACCAATCATGCACTACATATCATGCATAAAAAATAATTAGTACTTATTAATATATAAGTCTAAACTGCAACATTTAAAAATAGCAAACTACACATGCAAAAACGTGCTGTTAGTTGGGTTACCTTCAAGTCCTTACATCAATATGCAACTGCTTATGCTATGGTTTCAATCACTCGTATTGGACATATTTACCGCTATTCATATCCCTAATTGTACGAGGGAAAAAGGACATTTTGAATCTGTGAGTTCGGCAATCAATTTCTCTAATTATGTAATTATGGTCCAGTCTACCATAGTAAGTTGGGGTTCGCAAAATATTTCCAACGTCATCACTGAAAATATTATCGTGGAATTTATTTAGAATATTAAGTTTAAATTTCAACCTGCGATCTGACAATTAAATTATGCTTTATGCCTTATGTTTTGGCTCATTATTTCCCCACTGAACGCCACTTTCACCTATGCAACTCTCCTTTACTTTCGTACGACTTCCATCTTTGCACACACACTTTAATGAGTTTGTAACGAATAGTATTTATTTCAACATAATGTACAGTTAATCTCTGAGGGTAATCTTATATGTAATGGGTAAATGCAAAAATTCAAACCACAGTGTCCAGAGACAAAAATAAACATACTAAAATTTATGAAAAGGAAAGATAAACAGTAGTGTACCTAATATATGGCATTTATAACAGGTTATAATCATCATTTATGAACGACGGAAATTTTAACTTTAGTGAATATTATATGGAAATCACTATGAGAGGCTATATTTTGCCAATGTATTTTGAATAAATATTTCTACGCTCGCGGAAAATTAATAGCAGGCTCCCTCCCTCATGTTTACATCTTTAAATATATGACCGATTTCAACGATCGATTTGCCTTTAAAAATAGAGTTATGCTTCGAAGAGAAGGTTGGAGAGATTGGTTCAGCGATGCTTTTCTCTTTTGACGAAGCGGACACATTCTTTTTGAGTTTACGCGCGCGGTGACTATCTCCTGCACAGCTGAGAGAGCAGATAGAAAGGCCGACGGGTGTAGGCGGGCGCTAACGCCAACCATCTTGATTAACGAGGAAACGGTAGAGTTCATTTATTTTTAAAAAAATGAGACAGCTATATGCGAGGAAGAAGTCCCTTTGCCACCGTTTCGTTGGAATGAGCTGGTTAGCGTTCACGCGAACTTGTTAAATGTCACTCACCATAGGATAAGACGTTTCACATTTGGTTTTGGAGAAAGGCGATGATAGCAGAATGAGCTATCCAGTAATCACATTCGCAGGAGAATTGGATTTATGCTGAGAGCATAATGACGGATTATGTGCCTCTTGTTCAATGAAGAAATTCACAAAATATCTATATATCACTGAAGGAATTGAATTTTTGTGATTTTGGGTCTTTAGAAATTTATTTTACGAAGCAAGAGCCATAAATTTAATATTGAAAATAAAAATGTAGATTGAAAATAACGGAAAGTATGTACTTTATTTTTCCCAATAAAATGTCTATATGTAATATCCTGCAAGCCATTGCGAGGGGTGTAGCAGGAGGAAGTTTAGTTATATACTTATAGTTAAGTGTTTATTATTTCTACTTTTGTTTATTGTTGGTATTTGTTTCAACTTTAAGCATGCAAGATAAAGGAGAATTGCCTATATTTTTTATAAATACATAGGTACGCGAATTTCTCATATGAAAGTTTTATTTAGATCATTCAGTAAAGGATACAATAGGGCAAAAATTATAGAAATGTGAGGTGAAAGGAAAAACTATAGGAGAACTGTGCTAAACTAATTTTAGGATTGATAATGATGGATGATTATATAACACTAGGCCAAGAAAAGAGAACAAATGTTACTTAAAAGATCATGCCTGTTATCGCCAAAATTAATTCTGACACATTCTCTACGACAAAAATTTAATTACATCAATAACCCACATACAGGCCAAATTTAAAGAAAAAATACAAAGTTCTCACACCAAATGCGTCAATATTCAGGGAAGAATCCATTTTCCTGCGAGGAGTAAAATGAATATGCATTTGGGACACAATGAATATTGAAAGACCCAACATTTCAGTGGAACCATTCTGTTTGATATCAACACCGAAACGTGATACACGATCGGTTGCGGATAGTTTTCGGAAGAACTCTCTATAGGCGATAATTGAGAATACGCAAACATGGACTTGTTTCGGTAGACTTATTTAATCCCGAACTAGCGCTCAGTGATTCATCGACGTTTCAAAGAGCTATTATCGGCGAATTCCGAATCAACACTGGCAAAGTGCTCCGTGGTCCCATTTCCTTTAAACTCCGTACCTCGCCCCGCCCTTCCGAGGCCTCTCTCTCTCTTTAACGTAGGCCCCCCACAGATGCATCCCTCGACAGTCCCTACCCGGAATGTCTTCACGATTTGTTTTCCCTTTCCACGACCTCCCTTTCCACCCCCTTCTCTCCTTCCATTCGCACGCAAGGGAGTGGGGGAGGTGGGGGGAGGAGTAGAGAGGGGAATGATGCTAGAAAGTGCGAAGGGGAAAGGAGAACGCTCCCCCCGGCGTCCATATCCGCACCCTCGTCGTCCAATCAATTTCGAAAGCCTCCTCACCCTTTTGCCGTCTTCACGGACCTATGCCGACCTCTTCTCTCTTCATTTGGCTTCCCTCCGCACGGCATCGTTTCATTATTCCATTCCCTTTTCCCGGTTGACAGTCATCAGCTGCGTTTCGTTCTAAATTCACGGACCACGTTCCTAGAACGTCCCCTCTATCTCTTTTCACACTCTCCTCCAATAAAATATCTATGCGTTCTCTTCCCTTCGTGTCAAAAAACACTCCAATGCCTTGATGAACCGTTCTTGGAAAGCTTGCGATATTTTTCTTTAACGATGTTTGAGTCGCCCCCTCATCCCCACTTGCTACTCCCCCTATCCTCTGTCACGCGAATATTAATGGAGATTCCTCTTGTAGCGTGTTCCCAATTTCCGCCGCCAGCAGACTATTTCTTTCGATTCTCTTATCAGAAAGTAGGGCTTCGTTTTTTTCGTTCATTTCAATCACGTCAAACGAAATCTGCGTCGCGAAGTTTTGGCCACAAAATCACTTAATTTTAGTAATTGCAAACTCAGAATAAGGTTATATCTGAGCAATAAATTGGGATGCTATAGTTTTTAGAGTGTTATTTAGTGACATTATATGTTCGTAGGTACATGTGTGTTATTAAACTGAATATATACTGATAAAGTGACACCCGTACCAATCTCACCTTATCGGTAAAATCTTCCTCACTGCATAGTACTACAGTTATTTTCAAATGTCAAACCTCCATCAAAATCATATGAAACGCGAGAAAATGTATTCCTTTGTCATGTTTGTATTAGAAAATTAACTGTATGATGTTGTCCATGCACTTATTATCAATAATAAATGCTCTTCCTCACCAAATGTTTTTCAATGTAAAATTTCCCAAATCTCAAAAGCTACTTGTATGTATAAATTAGATCGCATTGCAAGTGAAAATCTTAATATGAAGCTCAAAATTATATTTCCATTCTGCGTCCTAGTATGTACTAGCTAAAGATTAAATTAAAAAATTTAGCACGCTTGGCAGTCATGCTGTATTCCACACACGAAATCTCTGGCAACAGACATGTTGCTATGACAATCTTACCACCGCCTTGACGGGCGTCGGTTGCCGCCCAATTAGATGTCTTTGCCAACTATCCACTCTTGAAAGGTTGCAAGCACCTGCTCTCTCACTCCTTCTCTCCCTCTCTCTCTCTCTCCCTCTCTCTAACACCCTAGTCTACTCTCAGAGGCCATATCCTTCCGCTCCTTTTCTCAGAGCTCAAATTCTCCCTCCACCTTGTCTGTAATCCTTTCGAGCATCTTCGGCTGTTTCTTCGCTACTTATCCCAATCGCCATTTCCCTCTCACAAAACGAAGACATTTAGTTCCATTTCAAAGGCATTCTACATCCATTCTAATTCCTTCGTCGTCCCCCTAACATCCCCTAACTATTAAAAGGAAATCCCTTTTGTTACCATCTCACCTTATCTCCTAGCACACTCATTCGCTTTTAGATACCATCCACTAGCCAATGTCGGACAAGGCCTTAATTACTCACTCGCCATTTTAACATTCTCATTTGTCCCTCAGATCCTGATCGTTTAAAAGAAAAGAAAGGCCCTAGCAGGATTTAATTGCTTTCCGTTTCCAGCTCTTCCCATCTTCAATTGCCAAGAAATGCATGCAAATCGTTACTGTAATTTGCAGACGGATAATTGAATTACACGTGGATGGAATTTGGCTGAAAATTGAGATAAAACCCTCAAACATCAAGTGCTTCTCTATAATTGTTTCCTACCTTTCATATTGCATGATAATATATTACATGTGATAAAAATTTTTGAAAATAAAAAACATTGTGCAGGAACCAAAACCTACCCTATTTAACTATCAAAATTCGTTTTCGTCATCATATTTAGAAATAAAATTATCTGAGATAAGTTGCTTGGAAATTAAAGTTAAAAACTTGATATTTTAATTTTCCTTAAAACTAGATTTTAATGAAATTAGAGATTAAATAGTGTGTAAGTTCTTGCATACATTCATCACAAAAATATTCAAACATATCCATGTAATATGGACTTGGATGAAAGGAAGCAATGCAAACATTAATTAAATCGCTGTATCTCCTACGACTCCATCAAAGAAGTAGTCTCTTCCATCCATCGTGTCATAAGCTTGTTATGCAGCCGAGAGTGTATACGATGTTTAATCAATTGTGATTGTCATTATCATATAACTTAGGAGTCAAAGGACATTTAAACCACAGCTCAAAGATATCCGGCAAATTTCACACTTCTGTGAGTACTTCACCCAGCCAGTATAACCCATACTAGTTGTGGAACTTCAAGACCTTCACGTATTGATTCGAGCAGATAGTAACACATTCCACACAATATCAATTAGCTGTAGGGATTTAATTTAGAGCATAAATATTTACTGATGGACGAATAAGTATTCCAACAGTAATGACATTCCAGCAGCATCTAAATAGGTCTTAGTTTTCATGAAGATGGAAAGTGGAAGGCTAGATTAAGAAAGGTATCGCTAATATCATCATTATCATTACTAGTCAGCAATCCTGAAATAGGTTTGCCGCAGCTCTCCACAGAATTCTTCTATCAGCTTATCTCTTCATATTTATGTATTTTCTCTCTATCAATTCCTTCATAATTTGCTATATAGGTATACAAATCATATGAGGCCTCCCTTTGCCATTCTTCCCGTTCACTTGTGCTTCAACTATTGTCTTCATCAGGACATCATGTCACATGATGTGGCCGATTAAGTTGCCTCTTTTTCGTCTTGGGGTTTTTAGAAGACCTATTTTTTCCCACTCTTCTTAGGACTTCCTCTTTACTTCATCATTCTTCTGTAGTAGCATATTTCGAGTGTTTTCACCCTTTTCTTCTCCGTTGCTGTCATCGTCCATGCCTCACTTCCATGCATAAACATGCTCCAGATGTACGTTATGATGAATTGTTTCCTTATTTCTAAGCATTTATTTCTAGCTGTAAGTATATTCCTCTTTTGATAGAATGCCCTTTTTGCCTGGGCTATTCTACTGACTTTTTCTTTCTTGCTTCGTCCATTTTTGGTTTCTCGGGTTCCTAGGTAACAGAACTCTTTCACTTTTTTAAGTTTCTGCCTATCTAGTTTAACGTTTTCTTTGGCCTCCTCTCTCGCTTAACACCAATATCTTAGCCTCCTTATTGATCTTCATTTAATATCTGGTCATTGTCCATTCTAGGGTTATTAGAAACTTATTCAGATCCTTCTCTGTCTCTGCTATGTCATCAGCGAATTGCAGCCATCTAATTTTTTTCCGTGGATATTTACTCCAGAAAACTTATCTTTGATTTCATTGATGGCTCTCTCTATGTAAAAATTAAAAATTACGGGAGACAGTGCACAGCCTTGTCTCACTGCTTTCCTTATTCTTGCCTCTTCACAGCTGGGTCTAGACTTAATCACAGATATTTGGTTTTTATTCAGACTGTGAATAATTCTTCGGTCATTGTAGGACCCTCCAATCCCTTTCAGAAGTCCAAGCAACGAATCCCAATCCATGTTGTCAAAAGCCTTCTCTAAATCCACAAATGCAATGAAGGTTGGTTTGTTCTTATCCATTCTCTTCTCTATGAGCAGTCTAAGGGCCAATATTGCTTCTCTTGTACCCTTACTTTTCCTGATTCCGAATTGATCTTCATACAGGAACTCCTCTGTTTACGTTCTATTCTTCTGCAGATGATCCTGGTCAATATCTTTGATGCATGTGTCGTCAGGACTATAGTCGTAAAATTTTCGCATTTCCCCGCTGTCTCCTTTCTGCGAATAGGAATTTTGATGTTCTTCTTAAATTCCATTGGTATTTCTCCTGTTGAGTAAATGTCGCAGATGGTTTTGTAAAGATGATTACATGTCTTCTTTCCTGCATTTTTAATTAGTTCTGCAGGAACATCATCAATGCTAGAAGTCTTATTCACCCGAAGGTCCCTTACTGCAGCGTCAAATTCCGATCTTAAAATTGATTCTCCCTCCACTTCGCTTTTCTCTTCGATGGCTTTTTTGCTGAGATTGTTTCCGTTGCATAACTCTCCCAAATATTCTTTCCATCCCTTCACTTTGTCTTTATTTTCAGTCAAAATTTCTCCATTCTTGTCCCTTAGGATATTGCACCTTGCGCTCCGTTCTTTGAAGTGGTTCCTCACTATCCTATAGGCAGCTTCTACCTTTCCAAGTGCAAGGTAGTTTTGTACATCTTCGCATAGATTCTTCGTCCACATCTCTCTAGCTTTCCTGGCTTCGCGACTTATTTCGTTCCTTATTCTTTTTTAGCAAAGCTGCCCTTCTTCAGTTTTCGCATTCTTCTACTTTCTTCTTTCTTCAATCAGGTCTAAGACCTCCTCCGTGATCCATGGCTTCTTCTTGGCAACTTTTCTTCATTCAAGAACTTCTTTTGCTGCTTCATGTAGTCCATACTTGATGTTTTCCCAACGTTTCCCTACTGATTTCTCATTCAGGTCCTCTCCTATGTAGTTTCCCACTGCTTCCTGAAATTCCAGCTGATGTTGAGCCTCCTTCAGTTTTTCTACTTTCCAATTACTCTTATTTGATTTCTTCAATTTCTTGAGCTTTAGATGGCATTTCATCATCACTAAATTATAGTCGCTGTCGATTTCTGCCCCAGGGTAGCTTTTGCAGTCCTTCGCTTGGTTCCTAAATCTCTGCTTCACTAAAATGTAGTCTATTTGAAATCTTCTTCTGTCTCCTGGGATTCCGGTTCCTAATTACAACCAATTATTTAAGTGAGAGCTAAATGTTGCAAAACGATAGTCCACATTTTCCACAACAGGAGAATTTATAGCAATTATCTTGGCCTAAAAGATCATCAGATTTACTTGTATCTATGTATTTATTTATTTTCCAAAAGCACAAGAAAACTAATGCTTAATTGAGTTTTATAGAATACATTCCAAAATAAAGTTGAATTAGTTGAAGGTATCGCTAAAATTCAGCTGCGATATATTTCCCGGAGTCAAAAAATCGTATTACACTTAAGATAGTATGATGGATGTTGAACTGAAATTCAACGATAATCAACAATTAATCTCAATGATATATTAAAATTTTTTATGCCTATGTACACATTCATTCTGCATAAACAATAACAAACAAGTTATTATTGTATTATTCAAATATTTGAATTATCTTTCCAACTTAACCAACTCCCTGAATATCATTAAATAGTTTCGATAGATACGCGTATGTTCTCTGTCTAACGATGCAATACTTAATTCGGCCCACAATCAATACTTATTTGGGATTCGTATTATCTGTTGATATGCTTTATCTCATAGAAAATCATCGATTTCATGGTTATCTGAAGATTAACTCTTTTGACCACTTTATATCAACTTTCTGCAAAAATATAATATGTAAAATACTTAAAATATAACTGAATTTAACATCTTTAGGAACACGCTTTAAACAATTATGTGGCCCATTGCCCCAAAAATGGAAAATTGACCCACGAAATGACCTGAAAATGGTAAAATAATATATCCATGAACTAAATTGAGAATGTTCACATTGATTTAGGTGGTATTGACCAGCTACTGCCTCAAACTCTTAAGAGAGCAAACGTTACTCAATAAAGAAAGAATTACCTTTCTACACTATCATCATCTATGAGGAATTAGCAGCATTGATATTAATTTATCTGATCACAGTATTCCGACCCTTGAGGGAACAAAATGGAACGTGGAATAGGAGGAAAATATATGAGTACCGTAGGGAAGAGAAAAAGATTTTATACTGAAATTACAAATAGGAAAAGGTTTGGGCTTAAGTCCACCCACTACAGATATGATTATGGAAAGTCAAAGAAATCCTTGAATCGCGTAGAAATCTTAACCAGTGAGGTAGATTTAGAATTATATCACGTAATTAGAGTAGAATTTCTTGGGATACCACAGCATAGTATACTTGAACCTCACGTAGGTGTTGCGCTACTTTAAAATCTAAAGCTCGCAACCAGCGACTCAAAATGTCAACTTGGGTTTAGAAAAATCCTCAACATGAACTCTATTCCCGAACGTATCTAATTAAGATTCATCCATACATGCTTAACAAGATTCAATACCACGAAAATATGGAAAAGGACTTATTCTCACAGCAGACATACAGAATGGAGCAACTTCCATTTCTCATTCAACGTAAATTGCTTCCAAAGAGCATTTCTTGCTCATTTTGAATTGTTTTATGCTCAAAATCTTTCGACGCTATTTGGCATTAATCTGGAAGACCCTTTTACAACAAATAAGTAAAACGTTTAGCGCAAACACTAATGCAAACATGCAGTGCAGCGCAATATGTTTCAGTTGGTATTAAAGATGAGTTTATAGCAGCCTATTGAGGTATTTATGTGAAAGAAGTGATCGGAGTGGGATTCAATCGAGGAGGCACTACTAGTGTGTGTGTGTGGTCGGAGTGGAAAAGAAAGAGGTAGAAGAACTTTTAATGAAACACAAAAGCTGAACAAAATACGTGCTTAGCGGAAGAATTTGAGGACACAAATGGAAATAAAAATGTTTGGCGAAATTTCAATGACAGTTTAAAACGATAATTATATAGCCGGCTTTAATGTGCTTAAATTTTAGGAAAACTTGAAAAGGTGAAACAGATTGCTTATTAGGCAAATATGGAAGTCAACACGTAGAGGTTGGGTGAATGAAGGCTGGCTCGATCCAAGAGTCCTATAATTATTACCTAAGAAATAATTTTAAAACTAATTACATCTTATGATTGTCAACATTAGCAGTAAACGAATTAAAACATGATTAAATTCCATTTTTGCAGGCACGGAAATTTTCCGCCATAACCGATATTCTCCGAATTGAATTCCAAATTCTCACCCCCACTTCCCAGCATTCCCAAACCCCACGCCCTTATTCCCATCTCCCTCCCTCCTCCATCCTCTCCATAAAAACGCACTTTCGGCCAAATTCTCCCGCACCCTTGCCCTAGTCTATCTGGTCTCCTTCCCTTTTTCCACGTCACGTTGCTGCTCCGGGCCTTTGCACTCCCTCCAGCGCCACCGAACCAACCAACCCCCTAACGTCCGACCGAAGTTGCAAATGCTTAAAGGCAGGGAAAGAAAATTGGAAGGTAAAAGTTTTAAGCTTAAGTGAGACAGGAAGGGCTTTTAGCGGGAAAAAATAGGACGGGGAAAGAGGGTATGGCGTTACAAAGAGGGGTAAAACGGGGATCGATGGGAAGAGAGGGGAAGGAGGATGGGCATCGAAATTTTGTTTTAATTCTCAGACAAGAGGTGGATGGGAATTCTTGAGATATTATATTTTTTGTCTTTGGGAGGGAGTCTGGTAAGTAGCCGAGTGAAGCGAGGGCACGGGGAATAGATGGAAGAAGAGAATGGTAGAAAGAGAGAGTTGGGGCCCGAGAGTGGAGTGAATGGAGTCTGAAAGCGTAAAAAATGGATGAGGAAATGGGTTTGGATGGAAGGGAGGATTTCGTAAATAGAATAGATGTGGGTGGGGGAGTTGACGGGGGCTGTGAGGTAACAAATACGCCCTGATGCTAGAACGCTCGCTTTTTCTAGCCCCTCGTGTCACTCACACTGCTTCAAATGTCCAAACGAGAAATAATTCACTTATCAAGCTTGAAGAATTGCTCGTATCTATTTTAATTATTCAGCGAATTCGCTCCCAATGAATTAGGTATACGTCAGCCCTTAAATGAGTAGCTTCACTACAATTCCATTCTAACATATTTTTGTGTATCTTTAACTAGACTACCCTGCAAGACACTTTGAAGGTGTATGGCAGGGGGTGAGTTATCATCAAACATGCACTAAATTTTACTTACGCTACCTACCCAAGGAAAAATGTCTACGAATTTCTTAAAGGAAACGCAGCACCAATTGTACTTTTCACTCAACATTTAAAGAATAAGTTAGGAAGATCTACTGACATGCATTACACATATTAGTATTTCATGCAGGCATGCATAAATCCTTAGAAAAATCTTAATTTCATCTCAGTGTGTTTCATTAATCCATATCAATCTAGTGTGAGCCATTTAATTTGCACGTTGAGGCAAATTAATTCTACGAAAGCATCTTGGTGAGAGAGAGATACATAGAAAAGGCGATGCTTGCAAGGAATCGGAACCGCTAAATTTTGCTGAAATAGTATCCAATTTCAGCTACAAACACGATATCAAAAAATTTATTAAATAGTGGATAAATATGCATTTGGTGTATGTCTCTAAATACGCACAAGGGGTGAGGAGATAAGCAGAGGGAATCCTCATGAAACCCTAAAACAAATGCGTGGAACTTTATTCAAAAGCAAAGCCAATATTCATCCCATTGAGTTTTTACAAGGTCGTCCTCTCCATTGTACGAAAAATATATGTACAAGTTCTGTTTACAGTGCCGTATTAACGATTGGTTTTTGGTGTGAATAAATATTTTCACAACTTGAATACAAGAAAACTTTGAAACAGGTCTTATTGAATTTATGATTCAACTTTCTCTTGAGCACTAAAGAGCTCGTGACGCCTTACAGTATCCCTCCCCTTTCATTCGAGATAATGCTTCGAAAGGCCGCAATAGAGAACGCAACAGGCTGCTAGTTCACCGCCCCTGCCCTTGCGTATTTATTCCACACTCGCAGTATCTATACAATGAAATAGTACTCTATATTACAACACCATCATTACTGGTCAACAATCCTACGATTGGTTTGACGCAGCTCTCCACTTGATTTTTCTATCGGGTAACCTCTTCATATTGACGTAATTCTTCTCTTTTACATCCCCCACAATTCGTTTCATGCACCTCATACGAGGCCTACCACTTCCATTCTTCCCGCTTCATCAGGCCATGGTGTCCTAGGATATGGCCGATTAAGTTGTTCCTTATTCTTTTCTGTTATCAGTAGACATATCTTTTCTCCCACTCTTCTTAAAACTTCTTCGTTTGCATCTCGATCGATCTATTTTATCTTCAACATTCTTCAATAGCACCACATTTCATAGGCTTCTACCCTTGAATTCACTGCTATTATTATCGCCCATAATTTACTGCCATAAAGAAGCATGCTCCAAATGTACGTTCTAATTTTTTCTTACTTCCAAATTTGTATTTGAAGTTGCAAGCAGAATCTTCTTTTGTTAAATGCCCTTTTCGCCTGGGCTTGTCTACAGATAATTTCTCCTTCGCTTCGTCTATTGCTAGTTGCTCGGCTTCCAAGAAAATACACACATACAACTTAGTAGGACATTAAGTGTCCTCAACACTTAAAGTATAGTATAGGTTACTTTTTATCCCCCTCGTTGTGCCGGCTACGACTCATCACAATTTGAATTTTCTCATAGGACTATACAGTAAATTGGCTTTCCAGCGTGCAATATAGCCCTCATTCCGATTATTACTCATTAACCTACAAACGCCATGAATTATACACGAGTCAAAAAATGTAAATGCCATAAAACTCATAATTCATATTTTGATATATATGTTTGAGTTCGAAATCACGAAAACGTTAATAAAATAAATTAAAAACAGATATTTGGTAAAACGTTGCAATTTACAAAAAAAACCTTACACCTGACGATAAAATACATTGTTAAAGTTGGCTTTCACATGAATGAACATGGAAGATACACCCATTATTAACGAATGGAAATAAGTACCAACATAACTATAATGCTAAATATTAGTATTATAAAGGCGAGAGGGGGAGTCACTTCGGGGCCATATCTAGTATTTATATATTTGGCAGGTGATTGCCTATGCGCCTACGAGATATGCAGTTTTCCGTCAAATTTCATTGTATGAATTTTTACGAAGACAACAGCAAACCATAATTAGGTATTCTCCAAAAGTTCACCATGGTGACGCGAAGAGAAAAGAGCAGTTCTGTTAATCCTAATAAATAACTGGAATCGTTTCTCGGTTCCGTTTCCGTTTTTTTTGCATATGAGTGTAATTTTATTCGAATTGATGCTTTGAGTATACCTTATGAAAAAAATTATAATAATAGAATGAAATCTATGGAAACTTAAGATGAAATTTAAGTTGGTTAGTTTTGTGTCTTTTCTTTTTTTTTGCTGGCCAAATTGTTGATGCATGCTCACATGATAACTTGTGCCCTAGAAAAATCTACAAAAAGCATAAGAAAACCTAATGTGATATTAAAACCCTATACAACACTAGCCATGTAGAGAGCAATTAAGTTCGTACAAGAAAATTATGAGCGGACAGAGGCAGGAGGAATCCCAACTAAAAACGGTTGCAATTGCTGCAAGTGAAATATTGTAGCCGATTTGATCAGATTCAGAGCATTTGAAAAAGTAATTTTGGGAGATTTGGATTTGTGTCGGACAAGTATAATCATTATAAGGGGGAAAGGTATCTTATGTATTCGATGGTCAAGCAAAAAAAAACAAAAAAAGTATTCTTATTAAAGGGAAAATTACAAAAAACACTCATCAGGAAACATTTGCTCATCGAGGGGATTAACAGCTAACCTTGGAAGAAAAAATAACCCAATATGACATTTTCTTGATGGCAAGATCCCCAAATCAATTTTTCACAAATGGGGAAGGAGAGAGGGAGAAACAAACCAAATCCCTGAAAAGATAAACCCTTCAAGTTTACGGCCTCAATCGTAATTGGAAATTTTTCTTCCTTTTTAACGGCGCCTTGCCTACTTGTCTGTTCCATGTCGGCGACTGCATTAGAGTTTCCGAAGATCGGTGGCAGGAACGGTGGCAGAAGTTGAATTTTCGGATTTAGAATGGATGGAAGGATAATACGTTGCCATGAGAACTAGGTCAAAACGTAACCAGAAATCTTCTCTCATCCGACCTAATCCTCTATTCACCCCCGGCACGTCCTCTCCTTACCCTCCCTCGCCTTAATACTCTCCCCATACCATTTCCCTAGAAATCCCACAAACTTGCGATAGTATTTTTCCTCTCTTCTTCCTTTTTCCGTAAAAAACTGTAATAAAAGAATTTTCCTTCCTCCCCATGCACATTCCATCACCATATCTTTCATTCAGTCCAAGATCTTCCAACATTCCTTCTCAGGTACCATACTTTCTCTCCCAAATCCGTGCCCTTCTTTTCCGCCTCTCAATGGGTTAACTTTGACACGTATGTGGCAATATTTTTTCTGAATTCTAACTCAAGTGCATGTCGTCATCAGCCTTTTCGCCACGTTTTTCCATTCTCAGAGAGTACGCTCCTACGTCATCGACAGATACATGCATAAGAAGAGCTCAATTTTGTGAGCTGGAAAACGCACACACTAACTGTCTTTGATTTCACGTTTGAAAAAAATCTGCGATATGTTAGTGTTTCAATAAAACGTTTGAAATACTTAGGCTTTGCATCCATCACAGTTTTTATCATCATCGCGAGCATTCTGCGCTAAATGAATAAGTTTGCGGAAACAGCCTACCTAATATTGTAAACAAGTCTACTTCCTCACCAATTTATGCCTTCCGTAACCCTGAATTATTCTCCATGATCTTTTGTCAGCTTCCTTCCAAAAACGCACATATTCCACCTTTTGCGTATACCAAACATTCCCCCTTCTATTTCCCTTCTTTCTTTCCTCTATTTTATTCAGTATAGAGTTATCAAAATATGTATTAGATATGATTCATCAAATGAGATGAAACTAGCAAGAATGTCGCAGAATGTTTAGTGGTTAACCACACTCTATAACCTCAAGCTTTTTTTCGAACCTAGTGTAAATAATTTGAAAAGCATTACGATCATAATTTATGCATTGCATTGCATAACCGGGGGATCGACTTGTGCTTGATTTGTGTGAGGTTAGTTTTATATTAATACTTTTGAGGGTTTTAAGAAAAAAAAGAAGTTTTGACAATTGTCAAAATTTTATTCCATTGGAGAAAAAGTCTCCCAAAAAATTAACATTTAATAATATATAGCTTTAAAAAGTAATAAAAAATAGTTAACATCGTTAACAACATAAAAAATGTTTGCCAGATTCCATTTTTATTATATTTTTTATTTATGTCTATTTTATTTTAAATCTCTCTCCATAGGAATAGGGACTCTTTTGTTACTTAAGAAGACTTAATTTTATAGCTGATGCAAACCTTCGACAGAAATCTCTTTCCATACCACATTATAGACATATAACGAGAGATACAGAAGGTTTTCAGTATTGAAAAGGAGCATTAAACTTACTTTTACTCGGGAAAAAACACAATACGTATAGCATCCCATGCAAAAAAAACAGTTATACGTGAGTTGATGAAAACATATAAACATAGGTATTACGTAACACCAAATCAAAAGCGCGTTTTTAATAGATTTCATTGCAAGATTCAACTAAGCTGACCAAGTATATCATTGGAATTTCTACGTCTTGGCTGGATTTTATTTTTGTTAGCGTAGCATCATCAGGGTGATGCTACGCTGTGGCAAAACCCGGGTCTTGCATTGAACATAATTGATATGTGGAATTGTAGTGTTGTTATTTCTATCTCTACATATATATTATTGCAATTACCATTAGAGTTTTCTCGTTTTTCTTGATGCACCTTCCTACTACCTAGCATCGAGCAGACTGAAAGGTAAAAAGAGGGGGAGGTCTAAAAGGAGGAGAAGAATATGGGAAGAGGTAGTGGTAGGGGTGCATGACTTTAGGCTGGACATATAAAGTTTTCAATCGACTCCGAAAGTTTCGGTTCTCATACCAAAATACTCGCCTATCTCCCTTTGGATGCAGCAACCAAAGGAAGTGGAGGTACACCCGACTGCCCATCATCCGTTAATTTAGGATGTCACGTCGAAATGCGTGGACAAATCCTTCATTTCTGGTTTGGATGAGACATATAATAACCTATAATATTTGAACACGCAAATGTTACGCGATTTAAAATATAGGATATATACTCCATTAATACTAAACCTTACCGTGAACGGTAAATATAGGACCAATTTGTGGTCGATGTTTGAATTTTTCTTCAATTTTTCTGAATCTTTACCATTTTTACGCCATTTTAATAAGTTGCTCAACTGACCTCTGTTTTATTCAGTGCAAACCTATTCATATCAAACATTATACTTAAGCTCACCAGTAATCCTGGTCTATTTTGACGAAAATCAACTAAATGTATTTCTTATACACCGCAGATCTAATCCAAAAGTTTCTCCGTGAGACGGTGCTTGACGGAGTAGACCTTACTGCCGTTCAACGAGAGCCAGCAGTCGATGTAACAGAACATAGTTTGCAGCTTGTGACGTCAAGAGATGTCACCAACGCCGTAAAGTCTATTCGATCTAAGGCTATGAATCCTGACGGCATCTCTCTTCCCATGATTCGACTGCTCCTCCCCGCCCTCATGCCGTACCTAATCCACATCTTTAACATGTCCATCATGTACTCCGTTTAACCTGAAGAATGGAAGAGATCATTTATCATCCCAGTCTGGAAAACACCGCATCCGATAACAGCGAAAGATTATAGGCCAATTTCCATCATAAACACCTTGGCCATGATCGCCAAGATCTTTGACCGGATCGTGTACGATCAGTTGGCCGCCCACGTTAAGAGGGCGTCACTTCTCCACGAGAGACAAGCCGGTTTTCGTAAGCATCAAGGCACGCAGGTGGCTCTAGTTAGCGTCCTTGACGACATTCGGGGAACCATGGACCGCCGTCAGGTAACAGTCTATAACTCACTCGATCGATCTCAATAAAGTATTTGACTCAGTCCGACATGTCTTGTCTTGTCACACAGTCCGATAGGACATGTCTTGGTGACCACGCTATGACTTTCTGGCGTGAGTCAGGATACTTCTACCTGGTTTTCAAGCTACTCGGGAGGGCGGCAAGTCTCCATCAAGTCAACAACATCCGATGAACCTACATGGAAAATCCAAAAGACAGGGGTCCCACAAGGTTCCATCATGTCCCCTTCTCTGTTCAACATCTTTGCACGAGGTCTGGCGTCATTGCCGCTGGCTGCCAATATGATGATGTATGCGGACGACATCATTATATATAAGAGTTCCCCAACTGAAAAAATACATTAATGCGTGGCTGCTTTCTCGAGTGACTTAGACGGGATACTGAACTGGTGTCTCACTCGAGGTCTCTCGGTCAATACGAATAAGTGCTCTGCCATGACCGTCGGCAATAACAAAATCCTCTATCGTCTCCATGACCCCCCACAACTAGCTATGTTTGTTCAACCAATACCTTATTTAAAGACAATGAAATACCTTGGCGTCACCCTCTCTAAGACCTTGAGTTGGGATGCCACTGTATCAAACACTGTTCAGAAGATCTTTATAAGCCTGAGAAGACTGCGGTCAATGCAGTACCATCCAACAATGCACATTAGGTTACGTAAAATTGTCTTTACGACTCGTAAAGACAATTTTACTGCCGATAATCGATTATGTGCTACTTCCTGGAACGGACATGAGCTCAAGAGAGATTACTTGATTAAAAACAGTCCTTAATGCTTGTCTGTATTATGTGTATCGCCCGCACCCTTGGGCTCACGTGACACCATATTACAACAGAGCCCAAATATTCAAGATTGAAGAAAGAAGAGACCTCAGATGCCTCACATTGGGATATAAATGCCATGCCACCGGACTTCCAAAGCACATAAACGACTGTCTAAAGACACAGAAGATCCACTAGTGGTGCTTCCACTAACTTCCGTTATCCGCCTCATCAAACTGAACGCATGAATACTTAATTCACCACCAGCTTCATGCGTCTATATAACAACCTCCCGGTAGAATTCAAACAGATACAAAATTATGTAGGCTTTCGCAAAAGATTATTTCGCCGCATGCAGTCGTCACAGAGTTAAACCCTAGGGATGGACCTCTAATTGTAGAATTTAACAATATAATACAATTGTCCTTCTAATTCATCTTTTTTTAATTTCGTGTACTTACTTTTTCCTTTGTAGAGCCACAAATTCTTTCCAAATGATTTAAACGATTGTAAAAAATATTTATACGGCTCTACAAAAAGGTTGAATCCTTTTTTGTTAACTGTTTAAGTATTGAACTCTGTATCTTAATGAACCCTGGGCTATGGGCAGAGGGGACCATATGGCCTCATCTAAGCCCAGGATAAATAAAGAAATAAATTAATAAAATAAATACCATCGAACGATTTTTTATTGGAATTCACGCAGAGCAGCTAAGCACTTCTTCATCCTCTCCACTATATTCATCCCTCCTCTTACATATTTACCTGAATGACTTCACTCATCAGCCGTTTTTTTGTTTTTTCATCATTCACGCTCTTGTAGGTTCACACCAATCTCCTTAACTCTATTCCCCACTTCCTCCTCTCTTACTCCAGACACTCCACTCTTGGGTACCGCCCAACTCTCGGCCACGGTCCATCGGAAGGCTTCATTACTCTTTCCATTCTCGTCTTCCCCCATTTCCAGGCTTATGAAATCCCATGAAAGCTCAGCTGGCTGTGATAATGTCCCATTCGACCCCTCATCCCCCATTTCCTATTCACCTCGTAATGAGGGCCTTGCGCCTGACTCAACAAAACAATCTGCCAATTTTTTTAAAGTTTCATATTATTTTTAATTCTTCCACCGTCGAAAAATCTGCTTGGTCCACCTCTCTCAACGCCGGATCTATCTCATCCATACCCCCGCTCCCGCACTTCATACAGCCCATCTCATAACTCACCGAACTTCCTCTCTCATGGACAACTGAGCTTTGACGGAAGCATGAAGGCCAGTTTGTTTACTCTCCGGTAGCTGGACGCGTTTGTTTTCGGATCGAACAAGCGCAACGAAAGAGCCACTGCCTCGGGAGCAGTGGAGGGTTTATCGAGCGAAGAGGCGAATAAAAAAAGAGGAGATCCTTCATTTCATAAATATAGGTGAATTTCGAAAAGGCGCACTCTCACAGCCAAAAATATGGTAATCTTCCGCTGTGACGTGCTTACTTGAAGGGAGGCGCAAATGCAATAAAAACCCCATCGTTCTATACATTAAGAGGGGGCATAAATTCTCCTAGAATTTAAAAACGTATATTCTCTTGATATTCAGCCAACAAGAAACTCCTACAACTATGATGACGGACCGAGTAAATATGTAGATTACTTTGATACCCTTTCCAGTCCACATGAAAGTAAGCCACATCGCACTCGATAAAATTGCATTACCCTGACGTGTATTGCATGGCTGTTTTACAGACAGAGGTCATTTAGAACAAAATATTGCCATTAATTTTGGCAATGAGACAAAATTTTTTTGCCCTCAAAACATGAATTATAGATAATAATTTTTCGGCTTGCTACATTAGAATATGTGATCACCATCAATCTTGTTCCAAAACTGATTACATAAAGCATAGAATTTGCAATCATTAAAAGTAAAAGAAGAAGTCTCTTGAACTGTAGGAAAAATATGCATTCAAAGCGGGCAACTATTTTTAGATTCCAGTTTCAAGAGAATCAAAATCATGCAGTAGAATTAGAATTTGGATTAAAGATAAGGTAAGGTTAATGCAAGTTTGACCGGCGGGACAAAAGTTTTTAGCAGCTTTAGCTTGGCTGGAGATTGGAAGGTTGGAGGGGAAATCAACCTTTTGGAGGTAGTCAACCTTGTTCGAAGAATCTTAAACCCATTATAGTATTACTCAGTCATTAGGGGCTGCAAAAGCAAATCTATGAAACATACAACATCCATGCCCGAAGTAAGATTCGAACCCGCAAACTTAGGGTAGCCAGCCCAACGTGTTAGATACCTGTCAAAGGCGGAAGGAATCAAAATTGGGCCATTGGTTGATTGCACGTTACATATCATCATTTCCTATGTATTTTATGACATATATATATAGCAAAGGAATCTAGAGAAAACTAAAAAAATAACTTTTTTATTCCATGTCAAATGCACAATAGTTGACTACATTGTATCACTGTTTTATGAAATAGAGATACAAGTTAAAGGTGGAAGATAAAGAATGCCTCGTGAATGAGTTGCATGCCTTTGTATTTGAAACAGTGGAAACGAGGTAAATTCTTTTTAATTAGCTCCCACCATTGCCTAGTGTTACAAAATATTACAAATCGATAGGTGGAATACACCGATCCTTGAAATTCAGCCGTAATGATTCCATTCGTAGACTCTTGCCTATGACTTGAGCAACCATCAGTGAAGTTCATATTTAATGAAAGTGCAATTTTTTTTCTTCCATCCCTGGTTAAATATAACAAATGGTGAGCATTGTAATTTCCAAAATATATTTGGACCGTAAATGAAGCTAGGAATATCATCAAGCACACTGCAAACTAACTGTTGTTGTTCTTTTAAACCGCTAAGTTCATGACTTATGATACCGCACCGTACCGTACTTACGTACCGAATGGCTTTTACGGTCACTGTACACCGAGTTTACAGTTTTCTCACCCTTACACGCACAAGTGGTCTCAAAGAAAACCTTTAGTACCTACGTATGAATCATGGTTGATACCGAAGGCAAGCAACTGCCGACAGGGTGCATTAGAAACCGTTTAGTAAGCTTCAGAAATATATCCCACTCTGAATAAATTCCTCTCGGGTTCTCCACCGGGTTAGTTGGTCCATGGCCGACGTTTCGGTGCTCGACTCGTGCACCGTCATCAGGGCAGATTGGTGTCGACTGACGCCGGATTGGCTGCCAAGGAACCACTCCGACACGGCGACCAATCACGTGGCACCTCATCTCCTGGCAAGGATATATAAGGCGGCCAAAACCTCCGGAACGACACTCATCTGCCCTGATGACGGTGCACGAGTCGAGCACCGAAACGTCGGCCATGGACCAACTAACCCGGTGGAGAACCCGAGAGGAATTTCTTCAATCAATTCGCCGGGAAAGCATACGCTCTTATTTATCCCGCTGTTTGTATAAAGGTGTCCACACGCTAAAGAAAAATGTAGAGATAATCTATACGTTGCTCTTTCAAATTAAGGCTCGTATATGCACAGTAAGAAATTTTGGAAGTTATACGTGTGGCACCGAAAAAGTATGGATCTGGGAGAATTACGGGCAGAGTAAGGTTTGCCTTTTTTGTGAACGAGTGGAGAATGGATTACACCCTTCAGAGATAACCCAGGATTCTAAAAGTAACGTTCAAACTACGTAGAAAATGAATGGAATCAGGTTTTTAAGTTTATGCGGTGTTTTATAGTAACCTACAATTAATCCTCTCAGGCCTGATTTCAAAGTCAGAAGAATTTAAGACTTTGTCCAGAGTTACAAGTCAAAAGGTCAAAGAGAAGACGTTTAGTCATTCCTTTCACAAAAGAAAGTAATATGTATTTTAATATGATATTAGTTTCTTACTGTGGTAGCCAGCATTCACGCATGATTAGAAAGTTATGTTTCGATCAAAGAAAAACTTTCCCCTGGTAAATTTTGTTTCTGTGGCAGTTTGTTTTTTTTTGTATTTTTAATAGTTTCTGTGTGTTTCCATGGTAAAACTCATCATTAAAAATAATGCAAACTAATAAAAATACACTTTTCGATTGGTTTCAACGTTATTGCATCACCATCGAAGGCTTTGATGTGGAATGGACTTTTGGGACGGCTCCAAGTGGAACTAAGAGAAGAGAACAAAAAATGAGGAAGGAGCATGGAATTATTAGAAGTGGGAAGAGGAAAGAGGAGGATAGAAGATGTTAATTCTTCATTCTGAATATGGAACTAAATTAGATGAGATATCATAGTAAAAACATTTACAGTTATGAGGAAGAGAAAAATTAAAAGGGGTCACCCATTAAAGGATTAGTAAATGATTTTTGTAAGCTGTTTTCACCGTGTAGGGAGAACCATCTTTCACCGTCTTAAGGGAAAGCTTTAAAAAATCGTAAAATACGTTTTATTGAGCAACACGTAACTGTGCAATATTAAGAAAATAAAATCACATGGGCAAGCCTATTTAGGCAAATATTTGGCACTGATAGACTATTATTTTAGTTTTCAATATCAATCCTATTTTCTGAATTCTGGTGCAAGGTTTTCTCCATTTCTCTCCAAAATAAATATTTCTTCCTATGTTCATTTCGGTTACACAAAGTCATTAAACTTTATCATGTAATCGTTCACTTTCCCCTGCGTATATTCTATTCCCTGACATTTCAGCACATTTTTCATTATTTCAGAAAATATTTTGGTATTTTTGGCGTCATCAAAAAGACAATTTTCCCAGCAATATTGAAACAACACTGATTGTGTTGTTTGAATATTGCTGGGAATGATAACTCACCACCTAAAGATAACTCACCACATTTGATAGAAAGACTTTAAAAGCACACAGATTTAAGGCATAACGTTGAAGCTATTCCAGCCTCCCCGTTATTTTTCTAAACTGAGCTAGACATTGATAAGTTTTCCTAGCATTTTTTTGTGTTACACCAAACCTTCTATCACATTAAGAAAGATTTTTTGATAAGAAAGACAGTAAAACTATTTGAGACATAACCATTTAAACATGCTCCTTTCAGCCCAACTTCACCCGGAAACACCTTTTAATAGCATAGCTTTCAAGCCTCAGGAGAATCTCATAAAGCAGCTTGGTCAATAATCATTCAAATAATCTTTCATTTTTTACACAAAATACTACATTTTTTCAAACAAATGAGAAAAGTTTTTTGTCAGCAATTGAAGGAAAACTGCGCCATGTCGTTTTAACATGAGAGACAATTTAAACTTCAGGATAGAGTACAAAATTGGCGATAGATAACTCACCAAAAGGGAGAGCGATTGCAACAGAAGAATAGGAGTTGCGAACAAATGAGGAGCATCGCACAAAGACAACGCCCCAAACATTTTCGAGAAAATTGAAAAAAAGGAGAGTGGGGGTAAGTTAGGAGGGGGTTACGCACAAGAAAGTTTGGAATCAGAAAGTGGGCAGAAGCATTCTGCGCACGAGTGGAGGAAGTGAGGAGGGGAAAGGAAACGAAGGAAGAGCGCAGGAGGCAAGGGAAAGAAACTGGTGCCTCCCCTTAACGCCATGTTATGGAACGGGGAAGGCCAAGGGTGAAACAGGCGCTCGCCCTGAGTGGAAGGGAGGACGGTATCGAGGGAGTTAAATAGAAAAAATTAAGGATTTTCGGTAGGGAGTTCACGGGGGGCGGGAAGGGGGCAGTCCTCAAATTAATAAACCCTTTCCGCAAGAGAGAAGGCTGCAATCATGGTAACGTTCCCAAAGAAGAAGAAATGAAATATGGTTCAATGCTATGAATTAGCGCGAGCATTAATAATAAGGGAAGAGGGCGGGAGGCGAAGAAAGGGAGGGTGTTTTGGGAGGGAGTGGAAGCTGGCCTGGAGGAGAGGCAGAGAGATGGTGAAGGCATAGAGGTCAAGGAGAACAGAAAGGGCACAAGGGATTAGGAGTGGGGGTAGAAAGGGGCATTAATTCCAAAAGGACACGTGACGCATCCCGAGAAGAAGAACACGGGGTATATTAATGGAGGCATAAACGCTTATGATAACGAGAGCCGTAAATTATTGACGGAAAGTTAGTAATTAATTGGGGTATTTTTAAATGATTTATTCCCCACCCGTATAAATATGGCAAATAGAAGAAGACAATGAAATAGGAATCCTCGACTAAGACTAATGGAACTCTCTTATAGAAAATTGGACCGTTTCAAGTGCATTTTTTAGGGCTTCGCGATGGAAATCGGTAAAAGCCTTAACTTTTTACGTCTCACCCAAATCACTCATAAAACATTAAAACTGAAAAATAATTATGTCTGTAGTTTGATACACATTCATAATTTAAGTCCATCTATATCCAAAACGTACCACCTGTAGTCCACAATTCTATTATATAAATACCATTCTTCCAACACATGGTAAGAAAGGGCAGAGAATTACACTTCATCCTATCATTGTTGAGATTACCCCTTACAGATTCAGACGATATAATGAATTGCTATAGCCCAGAATAAACATAGTTGGTTATGCCCAGAAAAAAAGTATATTTGGTGAACAATACCGTAAAAATTCTTATTGAAAAATTTCAAAATGAGCTAACATTTTGTCTTTGACAAAGATATCAATCAAGAGAGTGAACACTTAACTTTAAATGCTTCCAAAATTGTAAATGACTGCTAATTTGGTGAAGTGTTCTCAATTTTTCTTACAAATTAAAATAAACCTTTTCAAATTATAATTTATATCTGCATTTACTTATTTCGTGGAAGTTTTAATACTTGAAATGATTAAGTGAAATTATACTCATTAATTTTCTGAGCATAACAGCAAAAGTATTATAAAAATATGTCAATAGTGAATTAATGCTTTGAATTTTTGAGTGAATTTATGCTCAATTTGCTGAGCAAGATGTCAAAAGTATCATGAATATAATTCAATAGTGAATTAGTGCTTTGAATATTTGTGCAAAATCAAACAATATATTCACTAACTTGCTGTGCATAAAAGCAAGAGTTTTATGAATATAAGTCAATAGTGCCATAATGTTCATTACTTTCATTCATATCAAACTCGCAGAGGATAAAAAATGAGAACGACAGTCAACGTGTTGCCATTGAATAAGTTTAATCTTCACAGTTGATATTGAGAGACTCAGGGCCATGAAGGCTGTTAGATTCTAAGCGATTCAATTTTTTTAATCGCAAATACATGAAACCTTTATTTGAAGATTACACATTATCTGATACTAAGTAATCAGGCGCATCAGTGGCAAGCGAACCGTCAGAGAATTCGTTAATAAAATTTAAATTAATCCATTTATGATAGGAATTAGGGGAAAATCAGAAAGGCAGTTGGGTTGTGATGCTGATTATCGAAATACGTAATATCTTTAAGAACGAAAAAATGTTGTAAAATCAAAATACACAACCACAAAACAATGGCATTCATAAAAATGAATTTAGCAATGAAGGTGAAAAGAGTGAGTTTATAATTTTGCTGTAATACAATTTGGTGGAAAATTCTGATCTCACTTTCTTTCCTTGACATCCTTCAAGATGAAAAATCATAATAGAAGAGGGAAGAAGAGAAAATTGTGAGAAAGGGAGAACTTATGAATCAACTTCTGGTCAAGAAGAATAAATGAAAAGATTATGAAAATAATACGACTGATTGATTAACTATAGTTATGTCATAAAACAATATTTTGAATAAGTGAAAATATTAAGCTTGCATTAGATACTGCTTTCGGATTTGTAATGATCTGATCTAAAAACTATTAACTATATCATTGTGGTACCTTACAATATGAAAATATCATATTGTATTTAAAAGGTATTAGTTTGAAAAAAATATAATTCTGTTAATTACACTTGAAAAAAAATCACTCAATGTAAAAGACATCGTTATGATTGGCCGTCCGCGTGTGCCAACAATTCAAATCCTTTCCCATTCCTATGAGAAGCGCAATTTTTCAGTAACTCATTTTGATAACTGGAAATAAGAGAAAAAAGTAAAAGTAGGGAGAGCGGAGAGAATATTACTTCACTCCCTTCATGCATATTTACACGGCTCGACTTCTTCCGCGTCAAAAACTTCAGTTTCGAGGGTAGAAAAAAAATACTCAAGGGGAATCAAAAGTCTCACACATAGTCTCCGGGGATTGAAAAAGGAGAGGTGTGAGGGGTAAGTAAGAGATAAAATGGAAGGAAAGAGAGGACGATAATAAAGGGGGGTAGCGGAAGTGCAAAGACTGCGGAACGTAAGGCACGGGTTAAACGGCTAAGAGCTGACAAGTCCACAATGCCTCCAGCTGAAGTGATGACTTGACTTGGTCCCCCCGATCTGCCTCAATTCATACATAATCACGATAACAAATGCAGAATGACATATAGGCGTCGAAATGACGTTAGCATTGACAACAGTCGTTGTAAGTATTTCATGGATTATAGAGTACTTGTTTCCACCAATAACATTTAACTTTGTTTCCCTATTTAATTTTTAAATATGTAAATTGTCTTGAATAGATGTTGCACGAATATACGTGAATGGTAGTACCAACTATGTCCAAACTTATTAATTACGGCTGATTGGATTTTATTGAAGTAAATTTCCATTAACATTATGAAATTAATCGACTAATTAGAAAGTAATATTATTTCCCTGAAGAGGGTAACGTACCTTGCTTGAATTCACATTGACTATTTCCAAGAATAGCTTTACATTTGTGTTTATCGATGAGGATGCATTGATTATGCAATCGTAATTAGGAAACATTGCTGCTATTATAGTAGCATCATACATCATAAATCAGGTTTTATATTATGAGAACAAGCCATAAATGAAAAATACACCATCATTAATTTGTAGAGTACATATTTGATTAGGAAGTCACATAAGAAAATTTCTTACATTATTCTGGCTCATGCCATCAGTACAGGGGAATCAATTACTGTGGTGGAAATATTGGCTGAATTATAAATTAATGCAATTGCTTTTAACATTGAGGGAGAGAAAAGTAGGGAAAGTGTGGATGAGCACTGGCGCATTAGGGGTGAGAAAGAGAAATAAAAGAAACTATGACATCATGAAAAATATTTGAGAGAGGACACTGTTTGTGACAGAAGCACTGTCTAGGGCCAAAAGGGAGAGAATTTTTCAGGAAAGGGTATCGAAAACGTGGAATTTATGCGAGAGTGACAATACAGTGTGTGTGAGGGGGTTGGGGTTTTTGAGAGTCGTGAGACGTTAGCACGTGTCGTGGGTGGTTTTTCCCAGAGAGGGCGTGTATAAGGGGAGCACTTCACTGAATGCGGTGACGGTTGCGCGCCTTTGAGCGTGAAAGAGGAATGCTTTTTTTTTCTCAGATTTTCGGGAGGGAGTGGTACGGGAGAAAAGGGAAGAAAACGAGTCGTCGAGGGCGAGAGAATTGTGATTCGAGTGCAGCGTGCTGCGCGAAAAACTAAGGTGCAAAGAGGGTTTGAGTGAATAAGTTTGATTGTCATGCATGGAGGCGCCAGGCTGTCGAGGGTGGAGGGGGTGGCTGATAATTGAGGCGTTTTGAGTGCTTTCGAAGAAGGAGAAAAAGAACTCAAATGCCAAACATTCCAGAAGAAAAATGCTAGGATGTATAAAAAAATAGGAACTCAGTCTTCTTCGCAAGCTGTGCATTGCCTTTCACACTAAAGAGCCTCACGAGCGTTAAAATCAACAAAAATTGTGGAACCGTATAAAATTTAAGCGTGAACTACGCGATCTATTTCATGAAAAAATGTGCAAAGTCCAGCGAATATACGCATGCACACAAGAGGTAGATTCAATTCACAAAATATACCGGAAGGATGAAAATTGTGACCAAAAGAACAATTTTTACTTATAGCACTACGAATTCAGGTGATATTCAAATTACTTCTTAGTGAAATGGAACTACTTTGACGATTTCTCCTCAGTCAATATCTGATTTTGAACGAACAATCAAAAAAGGCTTAGTTCTCCTTTTGTAGTCCCGATATATTAACTCTCATTCAGGTAAAAAAAGAGTATGCATAGAATCCACCATATATTAAGTAAAATAATGATAGTAATGATATTCACAGGTTCATACCATAGAAAATAGTGGGAACCCTATACTGTACGTGATGGAATATTTTGAGAATATGCTCCAGAGTTTGAACTAAAATTTGGCTTGATCTCTTGATCTACAACTCTAGATCAAATATCGTTACATATATTTTATACATATTTAAAAATTCATATTAAATTAACAAACAACAAAAGTGATCCTTACAGAGCAACTACAACGATTATTCGCTGGATGACAATGTTTGATGTACTAAAAAACATTAAAATATAGTAAACCCTCCACACATAGCGCGGTTCCACAAGACTCCATTTCGTTAAGACGCGGTCACAGAAATGTACCCGATTTCACAAGACGCGATCTTTATTTTCGGCAAGACGCGGTTTCCGATATCTGGATCGGAGCAAACCTGGGAATCACGCTCTATCATGATCCTATACATTGGTTCAAGGATTAGAAGTAATATTCAAAGTAGTGTACCTGTCGAATCAAACCACATTGTGAGTAAAGAACGTCATAATTCATGACATTTACTGCGTAATCATCATTTCGTTACGATACATGTAACTTTCAATAACTGATATATGTAACTAATGGAAAATTAAAATTTTAGACCAACAAATCGGGCCAAAAAAAACCTCATCACTAGAGAAAAAAAACACGGGATAAACGAGTCAATATATGTGCTATACGAACAAATGAAGGAAAAATAAGAACTGATTTCAGTACAGAACGAGAAAATAAAAGGATTTCCAAAATAAATGTAAATTTTTGTACGGTGGAAAAATGTTTGTGACTATGAATGTATGTGAAAATGCTTTGCGAAAAATGTTTGTGACCAAAATCAAATAATGGTGAGGCTGAGTTCATCAGTAATGCGTGTTAAGGAAATGGTTTAACAAAGAACCTTATTTTCGCGAAATCTGGAGTCCTACCAGTGAAACTTTTATTGCGAGATTTGAACGGTTTACGAAGCTTATAAAACGATACAATAACCATAACATGATGTTAGGGGAACATGGGAAAAGTGCACCTGCTAATCATCAAACAGTCCAGAATTTTATTCCAGAGTTTTCCTTCATGATTAAAGAAAGGGATTATCTGCCGTAACCAACCTTGAACGCCAAAAAGACAGCCTTGTTCTGGAAAAATATGACGAAGATAACATATATTTCAAAGTAGGAACGATGAGCACCAGGATTTAAGGCCACTACGCATCGCCTCACGCCGTTTTTTTTAATATTTCAGGTGGCTTACATTGTAGGCCGATACTTGTTAGTGCTGAACATTCTTCAGTTTTAAAGGGAAAAACCTGAGAGATCCTACTTGTGCATTGGAAATCAAATCAAAAGTCGTGGCTGTATGCAGCTTTCTGTACAGAGTGGTTCAAATTTTTCTTTGTTTTCGAGATCTAAAAAAGAACCACTTGAATTTTAAGGTCCTGCTAACACTTGACAATCTACATCTACATCTCCATCTACACGATACACTGCAAGACACCGCGAGGGCGTGTGGCATGGGGTGAAATCACCAAGCATGCACTACCGCCATGCAAACAAGCAACTATAGAGACTCATGAAACTAGATTGTTAGTATCTATAGTATTTAAGGGATTAATGCATCATGCACTACCATGCAGACTACCCTAAAATATTTCCCCTACCTATCCCTTTGCTATGCTGCCTATTCTGTTCTCTTATACTACGGGGGAAAAATGCCATTTTGAATCTATCAGTACGACAATCTATCTCTCTAATCTTATTTATCTGGTCGAATCTAGCATAATACGCTGGTGTTTTAATATGTTCCTAACATCTTCAGTAAAGTTATCAGATTGAAATTTCTCTAAGAGATTTAATCTGTACTTTAACCTACGCTCTGATAATGATTCCCTCCCTAATTCTTGTATTAATTCTGATGCACTACTCAACCTATCGTAACACCTTTTAACGAAACTGGCTGCTCTACGCTGCACGCTGTCTAGTTCTCTGATCAAACCTTATTCATTCGGATCCCATACACTGGCTGCATACTCAAGGTGGGGCCTAAATAGTGAAAAGTAACATCGCTCTTTTGTCTTCTCATCACATTTCCCAAGTACTCTTTTTATTAATCCTAGTTTTATCTTCGCTCGGCCGCATATTTCCCGGATGTGTCTTCTTCACGATAAATCTTTAGTGATTGTTACACCTAAATACCTAACACAATAACCTATATAATCTAATGTATCTAATCTAATTCCTATATAATACCTAACACGACAATACCCCTGGACGTCCAGTTAAAATGCACAATGCTGGCGAAAACATTGAGTACTGTTTTTCCCTCTAAGTTCTCGACATCCATTGACAACCACTGGATCAAGTAATTAAAAAAATACTTCAAATCCTACCACACTAGACGCACTTTCATGAGACGGCTGCAGGCGTTTGAAGTACCCCCCTTTGCTAGATCATGGACTTTTGCCCTTCATTCAAAATCATGGATGTAATTAACATCATATTGGATTCATGGAATGAAGTGAAGGAGTCTACATTAAATTCTTGCTGGACAAGCCTTGGTTCAGAAGTGGTGAATACTTTCCTTGGGTTTTCTTCACTCGAAGAAGAAATGCTCGAATTCGTACCTGGCAGATGCATCTAATCCCTAATGCATCGAGTTTCGATACATTAGGGGTTTTTTCCTAAATAATTTTTTGTAGATAATATGAATACTAAATTGGTATTTTAAACATTCCCAACGATCAGTTTATTTTATCTAAAGCATGTAGTTAAATAATAAAGTGGGCATAAATTTAAAAATTGCAAATCATAACACTGCTCCTATTACGCAACAATGATGAAGAGCAATGAAGAAGGGTGCAAGGGAAGCAATATTGGCCCTTAGGCTACTCATAGAGAAGAGACTGGAGAAGAACAAACCGACCTTCATTGCATTTGTGGATTTAGAGAAGGCCTTTGACAACGTGGATTGGGATTCAATGCTTGGAATTCTGAAGGGAATTGGAGTGTCCTACAATGACCGAAGAATTATACACAGTCTGTACAAAAACCAAGTTGCTGTGATTAAATCTGGACCCAGCTGTGAAGAGGCAAGAATAAGGAAAGGAGTGAGACAAGGCTGCGCACTGTCTCCCGTAATTTTTAATGTTTACAACGAGAGAGCCATAAATGAAGTCAAGGAGAAGTGTTCTGGAGTGAAAATCCACGGAGAAACAATCAGTATGCTACGATTCGCTGATGACATAGCTCTCATAGCAGAGACAGAGAAGGAGCTGAATAAGATGCTAACGACCCTGGAAAGGACTATGGCCAGATATCAGCTGAAGATCAATAAGAAGAAGACTAAGCTATTGGTGTGCAGCAAAAGAGAAGAGGCGAAAACCAACGTTAAACTAGGAAAACAGAAACTGGAAGAGGTGGAAGAGTTCTGTTACCTGGGAAGCAGAGTAACCAACGATGGACGAAGCAAGAAAGAAATAGGCAGTAGAATAGCCCAGGCAAAGAGGGCATTCTTTCAGAAGAAGAATCTACTTACAGCAGGAAATACAAGCATAGAAGTAAGGAAACAGTTCATCAGAACATACATCTGGAGCATTTTTCTTTACGGCAGTGAATCATGGACGATGACAGCAGCGGAGAAGAAAAGGGTAGAAGCATTTGAAATGTGGTGTTACAGAAGAATGCTGAAGATTAAATGGATCGACCGAGTAAGTAACGAGGAAGTGCTAAGAAGAGTAGGAGAAAAGAGAAGCCTGCTGACAACTCTAAAAAGAAGAAGGGAAAACTTAATCGGTCATATCTTGAGACACGATGGCCTGATGAAGACTATCGTCGAGGGAAAAGTGAACGGGAAGATTGGAAAAGGCAGGCCTCGTATGAGATACATGGAACAGGTCGTGAAGAATGTAAAAGAGAAGAATTACGTCACAATGAAAAGGTTGGCCGATAGAAGAAACGAGTGGAAAGCTGCGTCAAACCAATCCTAGGATTGTTGACCAATGATGATGATGATGATGAAGAGCAAGTTCACTGCTTATAATGATATTATTTTTCGCACCCTACTATCACTATTTTTCGAATGTAGCTCACCATTGCGGAAGCCAACACTAAACTTAGCTTAGGGTTATGTAATGACCGCCTCGAGCTTAGCCACGAGGCAGACAAAATTTAGCTGTTCAGGACTGAGTAGCCTCCACCAAGTCATGCACTGCCTGCGGTTTTCCAGAAACTTTGGTAGCCACATTACCACGCCGCTGGCTGGTAGTTGTCTTTGTTCAACAATAATGCGAATGAAACTTCAACTTGGTGGATAAAAGAGTCACCAAAGACTCCCTTAGTCCTCTTTAGGTATACTTAGTTGAAAATTACTATATCTTCATTGAAAAACTTGACCAGTTATAAAACTTCCACATATAATTTATATAGCTGGGGTCGGTTTGACACGGAGTCATTAGGGAGAGAATTTCAATTTTGCAAGTCTTTTATAGGCATAAAATGAGAGAACGGGGGAGGGTTTGGTGAGTCGTCATCAGCAGAAACAAAATTAGGCGCCTTAAGCGATTAAAAATTGAGAATAAAATAGGTCGCAAAAGTCCTGTTGTTCCTGTGCTTAAAATGCACACTTATAACCGAAAAAACAGAAACAGGACATATTGCGCCATTGTGGCTCGACTTCATAGAAAAAATAGAAAACTTTGAAGCGGAAACAACTCCCTCCAACTAACCGGATGAAACCACGCTTTAAAGAAGTGAGGCTTAACTTTTGCCAGGGAGACGGATTAATTCAACAGCCGCACCACAAAGATCTAAGCCACGGCAACTGCATGCACTGCATCGGTTGCATGCGGAGTAAAGTTTAAGCTGCCCCAGATTCCTAGGCGTAGTCTTTTCTGAGTATTTAAGATAGCGAGGAAAAGCACTCTTTGGTTACACTCCTTTCCAAGAGTACCCATTAAATACACATAAATCTATCAATTAAGGCATACATAAAGGTATCAATATAGATATCGAAATTAGGTTAGCGGGGATTAAGCTTAGGAGTCCACTCCTATACGGCAAGGTTTATATCTTCCACTTGGACGGGTCTCATACACACTCCTATAAAAGCGCACTAACGATCACGCAGGGCTTTGATACTTGGATGAAAGAGCAACCGTCATAGTAGCCATCCGAGTACGGTCGATATGTTTGAATACTACAAAACAATTCGACATATTAGAACATGGGCGCCCTCACGACCGCATCTGTTTCAGCACAGGCAAAGAAAATTGCGTATTTTAACGTCATAATAATATTATCTACTGCCCTTCGAATTTGATATAACCAGTTTTTTTTATGTTGTGATTCCTTATTATGCCTGGTTAGTATTGAAGTTACTCTTGAAAGAACTGTCGATTGTTGGCTTAGTGACTTCACAGTAACATGTACACACAAATTGCCTTCCAAGCATTATCGAATATGTATTTGATTCTATATATGCTCACATAATGTTTTTTCACGTTTTAATGTACAATTACATTCAATTATTTGTAAAACAACACCTTACAACAACACGATTTCAAACATGAAAACACATCCTAAGGCGAAAAATGTATATATATCCACTCGACCATAATTGTTAACGATCACAAGCGATCATAACGAAAGCGATATATCGCTTACGAGTGCACCTTTGTGTGCATATCGGCCTTTTCATAAATACATATTTCGATAAAAATATGCAAAGTTTAGATTTAAGCTTTTCAGTGTGTTCAAGCTTATTCTGCTTTCAGTATCACTGATTATAATAAATTTCGTGCGTTTTTTCCGACCTTACCGATGACTTCGTAAGGCAAAAATGAATGTCTTAGTTATAGTCATTGATACCAAAGGCAGAATACGCTTGAAATGGAACGAATGGTAAGAAAGGTATGAACGGAACGAATGCAAGGTACAACTTCTTTGATACGACTTTAGGGGCAGGGTAAGCCGCTGTTTCGCACATATTAAAATTACACGCACTCGTAGCGTGAAGTAACGCAAGAGATCAAAGAAAGTCGGAAGCATGTATGCGAATAATTAGCACGCCAGTTATGCGCGAAAATGATTATTCCGTCCCAAATCTACTAAGGCGCGCTCGGATCTCGTACTCGTGTTGGTTTCACATTTTTTTCTCCTGGATTTGAAAGCCGTCCTCTCCACCCATCACCATAGTAAGGAGAGCGAATATGCTACTCAAAATCCTACGAAGGTACAGCAATTTTATTTACTGAAACAGAAAAGTCAGAATTAACGATTTCCTCAAAAAAACATACAGATGATAAATCTAACTGACGTACAGTTATTTCAAACAGGTCCGATGGCACAAAAGATGGGTAATTTATTAGGGACTCCGATTCACGCAGGCAGAGGGTTATGTAAAATAATAATTGATTTTTACTGTATCCAAAGGATTCCTCTAACGCTGTATCCAGGGCTTTCCTCAAACTCAAGGCTTTGAAAAGGCTGGGTGTCTCTACCCTCAATCTCACATCCACACCAGACAAGACTCCTCCTCGCACGGTCCCGGAAAATAGCATGTGACGCCTCCGGCAAAGAAGATTGCTCCGCGAATTATAAGGCGAAGGGAGGAGGATGCAGGGGGTGCAGGAGGGTATGATGAAAAAGTGTGAGAGGCGGAGCGTGGCGAGATGATGTCATCTGGCGCGGTTCCTTTCAATCGAAAAAGGGGGAGACACGTTATGATGAGGGGGTGGGATTTTGTAAGGGGGATTCACTAAAAAAAAGGGTGTGGCAAGGGAAGAAAATATGCTAGTTTGAGTCCTTTGGGAGGTTTGGGGTTTCGTGGATTGGACTGTAAGGGCGTAATGAACACACAATGGACTTACTGGTTTCCTCTATGGTTACACCCAACTCAGAGGGTGTCCGTTGGTGAAGGAAAACGCCTTCCAAAGTGTGATCTACATTCATTCGTAGCAAACATGTAGCTCATTTGGTGAAGTTGGAAGTTGAAGCTTCGTGGAGCACTTCCGCATAATTTGAAGTAGGTATTTGAGGAGATTATTAGAGTTATACAAGTTTAAAAAGCATATCTATCAACCTGACCACCGAGCCAGAGCTTCATCACGTGCATATGGGAATTCGAAGCGAAACTTCATTTCAGGAGAATGGCACGATCATCAATAGACGCAGGTACAAGCTGAGTAAAAATGAGGTGAGAACACGATGCCACTGGTTAGAGTGTAATTTTTACCGAGGAATTCCCTCACTATTAAGTTCAAATATATAATGATATCGAACATGTTACTCAATAATCATTTAACTGAAAATAATTTATTAATAAATTAAATTCAAGAATTTACGCCAAACCTATTATAATAATGCCAGTTCAAGTGAATGATTTTGAATAGGCAAAAAATAGTGCAAGGCATACAATGAAACTGATGCTGAGGTAAATGACATTCAGTGCTAAAATCGTAGAGAGCTCGGGGCAGCAAAACATTAAAATGTAAATATTTTTTTCTATTTGAAACCAACTGCACTCAACGGTGAATGAACTATCAGAAATAAGCATAAAACATATTAGCCCCCCCTCCAGAGCTATTCTGATACGATACTGAAAGCTGCTAAGTCATGCTGAAAATGTTATAGACCCTAAAAGATACCTCAAAAACCGTATTCACCATATATAATGACAGTCATCATTTTTTGTTTTGCTAATGTTAGTTCTTTCAATTTAAGCTACAGTTTTTCGATACATATTTACTAAGACATGCAGAACTACAAGGCAATCTTGAAGCCATCTAACGCGCAAAAGCGGATTCTTTTCTGAGTGATAAAGATTTCACGACAGTCCTAGATCATGGAGGGACTTTTGAAAACGTTATCAAAGGTTTCTGAAGAATATTAAACAAAAACTGCTCGTATTATTTAACTTCATGAAAAATTATACAAGGGTGTGAATTATGCATAAATAATTTCTTTAAAAAGAGATTTTTAGCACATCAACTCTAACGTCAACTATTTCTGGCCATACTCTGTGGAACGAAATCATCGAGGGAGTGAACATACTAATATGTATTCCACAACTTTGATAGCCACCAGACAGGTACTAACGCTAACGTATAATTATGAAGATGGTGTTAAAAACTGTAGAGAGTTTTTAGCGAGAGGGCATACTACACGCCTAGTCAACTGAAATGATATACGAATGAGAATCATGCTTAAAATTCATTGATATCCTTGAGGAAAACATATTGAGGAACTTCTTGGAGTGATATCCTGATATTTCTTAAAAAGCGTCGTTTCCATCGCAAGTTTCCATGTCCTGAAAAGGACGAAATCTTATCCGGAACCGTGCGTGCAATCGCTACAGACGAACTCTGCACCTAGGAAGGAGCGGAAAATGAGGATACGTATAATTTAAGACGAACCACCCCACCAAGCGACCGCCTTTCGAGAATAAAAGACTAGTAACGTCACAGAAGTGGAGGGTTGGCAGGAGGGTAGGTATCGCATTCGGCTCAAGCCACGCCTACGAATCATTTTCACGTCTGGGAAATATAACGACCTCGTTATTCCACCAGGGGACCCTCCTCTACTCCCTCTCACCTCTACCACCCTCGTTCCTCTCTCCAAGAAGAATACGCCCTCTTTCGCAGCCGCCACAATCTCTCCCTCTGCGCCGCTGACGGCAGTCGTATGATCGCACTGGGCGGTCGCCCCGGTTTACCAGGAGGATTTTAGGGGGGGGAGGAAGGGGGGGAAGGATCTGCGGAAAAGAGGGAACCTGGGGAAAATAGGGGTGGGAGAGCTGAAGGGGCTCGGGGAAAGTCCCCGAGGCTGATGACCCTTTCACAGCCATCGGAGTGGATATTACTGTCCAAACCTTGTGGAGCGGAGGGTGGGGAAGGACATCGACCGAGGGGGAGGGAGTTTGTCTGTGGGGGGGGGGATTTTTGAGGGTGGTGGTGGCTATTGGACGGCGAAAGGGGGTGAAGTGCAGGGGATGAGAGGTGATGCGGCGGTTTTCGGACGGAAAAGCAGAAGAGACTGGTAGGAATAGGCGAAAAAGCTAGAGAGATGGACTCAGGGAGTGTTGGATTACGGACCAAGAGCTTCCGATAAACCTAGGATAAGGCTCCACATGGTGGGAATTCACTTTTTCGAGACAAGATATAGAGATGGCAAATAATACCGAGTAGCAGCCAAAGAGATTAAAATCCGTGCCGGAAGAAAAAAATGGAAGTAAAGTGAACTTTATTCTGCGAACGTAATGCAATGAATAATATTTTAGTTTAACGAAACAAAACTAAGCCTTCAATTATACGGATGTGCTATAGGACGCTTTCCATTTGTATTTGATATGCAGAAGAAATCATAGACCATAAATATAAGATCTTTCAATGTATATTTAACTCGAATACTCATTCATTTATGCATCGATTTAAGAGAGAGTAGTTTATAGGCCCAAAATTGCTTATTTTGCGTCGGAAATATTATATTTAAATAGAGGTGTTACACCTACACTTAGATACCATCGTTTATTCACTCCAAGTTTCGTATTTTCAAATATATGTTGCTTATTGCGGGTGACAGAAATCAGAAATCGCGAAAACCTACGTTATGCCCGTCTTTCAGCAACGTAGCTCAACTGGAATACGAGTGTAGGCAACATAAGTAAAATGTCTTTGGATTCGACATAGACGTGAAGTAACCTCTATATTTTGAAATAGGAAAGCAAAGCTTTTATTACGAGGAAGGATGCCATAGTTAATTAAAGCGCGTTAAAAACGTTGTGACTCCCGCAACTTCAATCAACCAATAGACCGGTTTCGGCAATCAAGCCATAATTAGGATTGTGAGTGAGGCTAGCAAAAATATTAATGATTCGTTTTATGAAGTCTGGATAGAATTAATCGTTAGGTGATGGTAGCTTTAAAGTAATTTAAGTAATCATTGAGAGTGCGAGATTTAAAAAGCAAGAAATTAGAACCTTAGCTTGAAAGAACCTGGACAAAATGGTCTTCTTGAGCATTCCACTCCATAATGAGGACAACGTAATGAGCTAAGAAACAACTTCTGGATAATTAGTGAAACTACAAAAGCAACTTTACTAGCTAACTAGCAAAAGCTACGTTTTGGAAAAGCTATAACTATACCACTCATTGATACCAGCCTTCATGATCAAAATGCTCAACGTAAGTTTGTTTGTAAAGTAATGCTCTAACTATCTATATCTAAGTACTAGTTTTAGCAAACTTTGGCGTGAGGTTTACACTTAGGCTGATCTATTCCTGTCTTCTAGGTCATTCTAATCCCAAGAAACGAGAAAATGAGGAGGTAAGGAAACGAAAATAACAAGGATTACGAAAAACACGGCCTAAAGCCTAGGCTAGGTGCGAAGCGATCCGGATGGCCTAAGGTGAGAAAATACAAAAAGAGAGGTCTAGTAAAATTCTGGAGTAGCATGCTAGGGGAGTAGGGAAGAAGAACAAGAGAACAAGTAGAACAACAGAGAGATACAGGAAGGAGCAGCGCGAAGAGATGGCAGAAAGGAGAAAAATGATAGTAGAGAGTGGAAGTGGAGGGAAGCGGGGTGTGGGGCGAGCGGTAACATGCGTTGAAGAGGGCCTTTACAATGCCCGATAGAGTAATTTGTATTCAGGACCTCCCGGCCCCAACAAGATGAGCCCCTTACATTCATCAGGCCTCCGCAACGTGTGGGAGGGTAAAGGGAGAGAAAGGGAGGGAATGAGGGAGGACATGGCAGCGAGAGTTGGGACGGGACACAAACGGGGAGAGAGAGGGAGAAACCGGTGATAGAAGGGTAAGAGATTAAGAGAGTGTGAGAGGTGTGTTTTTTTTTCTTTCTTTCTCCTCCATTCTACGTAAATAAGAGCGTAACGAAAGATTTGTAATAGCAAATAAATAAGTGCTAGCAACAAGGAGCTGTGAGTTGATAAGGGCAGGAAGGTTGGCCGTCCTTCACGACTTCTCGGACCTACCGATTATATATAAACACAATCAGCATGAAAGAGACGGAATACAATTAAAACTTGGGGCCCTTAGACTAAGCCATGTCCCCATGTTTTTAGTCTCATTTTGTGAGATAAACCCGTTCTCTCGCTGCGCTTTGGCTATTATAATCATAGAGGGAGAAAGAAAAAGAGAGAAGGAAAGACAGAGAAGAAAGAGTATTTGGGCAAGCGAGACGAGACAAAGGGCACATGAAGTACCAACCATGAAAAAAAAAAGCGGGAGACAAATGATATGAGAACTGGGAGACAGGTTATGGTGGAAGTATAATGGCGAACAGATCCGCAACCTGAATATGTGGGCTACATCGGAGTGGGAAAAATGGGATGCCAAGAGGGAGGCCTGTAGACAGAGAGAAAGGTGCTAGGGGTAAGGGATAAGGTGGTGTGGAGAAGGAACCCAGCAAGAAGGTTTGAACAAAAGCGACGGGATATTTCTTTCACGGCAAGAGTAGAAGGGGGAAAGGATCCATGAGGGGTTTTCAAGGTGGGAAAGAATGGTGATTATGTTACTTCCCTTGAGAATGAAGGTAGGGGCTCTGAAGAAAATGGGGTTTATAAGAATTGGGCAACTCAGAAAGATTGTCAGAAGGTAGAATTGGCATATTTGCGCGCAAATCCGTGTATTTAATTGCCAAAGTTGATGGTTATTAGTACGGTGTGGTGTGTAATATTGTTTCGTAAGGACTTACAGTGGGGCATTGAGGAAAGGATCTAAGAACGGAAGAATAGAATGGTGGAAATGAGAACCCATTTTAATTAAAAGGCAGAGAGAGAAGAAAAGAAAGGTACGCTGGGGATTCTGGTTAAAGGAGAGAAAAGAAGAGCGGTTATATCAACTTACATTAATTTCGATGCAATTTCTTCGAACCATCTCGCAAATTATCAAGTAATGGAAAACAAATAAATAAATACGACCGGTTCAGCAGCGTTCGAGCAGGAAAAGAATGTTTTTATATTGATGTGCGTATAAATATACATGAGAGATGATACACTCTCAATTTATTACACTATAAATATTCCTTTAGCTCCGTTATAAAAAAAAACTAACTTTAGGTAGTCAAATGACAAACTTTCCAGAACACTAGCGTTAAAATGAGGGTTTGATACAAAAAACGCTATTTTGCAACAGGGATTGGACTCATGCAAATAATAAGTATAGGACTGTATATAATATGCGTTAAATAATTAATTAAAAGGGCACCAGAAGAATCAGGTAATACTAAAGGATATTTTTGCTACTTTGAACTATTTTTATTTAGAGATTCTCGAAGAACCCTACAAAGTGTATATCAGCAAGGGTAGCAGTAAGTTCATAAACAGTGTTATAAACAGTATAACAGTATATAGGTATTTATTAGCAATATGAACTAGAAAGACGAAGAAACCTTAGAAGATACAGTCTACAAATCAAGATTTCTAACGAATTCAGGCAAAATATATCAGATAAATGGAAAAAATTTAAATGAAAATAATTTAGAATAGTAAGTGCTTTCATATATGCCTGGGTGTTAAAAGATACATGTATATAAGATCATCTTAATTAGAGAGGCTCAAAAATGACTAAGCAGTGAAATCGCGATTCATTGCAAGTCGCATATCAATCGTTTGCTCTAAGAGCTGGACACTGAATGGAAGAGAGGACTGAAGGAGGAAATAGATTACTTCCCTTCCCTTATACTCGTTTCTCCTTTCGGGTTGAAGATAACGACACTGTAGATAATTTCCTACTCGTTACCCGTCCAATGCCTCTCCTATAAGTATTTTTTATTTCTTTATAATTAATTTTAGCTTTAAATGATCCCTAGTATATCAAAATAGAGTCATGCCGATCTTCCTCAAAGTTATGCCTGAAAATATCCACCGGCGTTTCATACTGAATACGATCACTGAGCACTTTTTGTAAGACAAAAACTTGAATTTTTTTCTCCTAGACCGTCGCCAAGAGGCTAATTAAAATAACTCGAGATCACCGTATACGAAGAAATCGTGGAACAATAAGTAACAAAGTAATGTTCCATGATCCTCGATAGTGCCAATTGGACCCGAAAACCTAGTAAAGGACGTTCATAGCCTCCTTGAGCCAAGAGACCCAAAAATAGAAAACAGCAATAAGTGTGAGATGGAATATATACATAATTTGCAGCATAAAGTACCTAACTAAGTAAGTGAAATGGAAATGATTATCTAGCTTCGGATTCTGATAAAATGGAATGTAGCATACAGTAGTAGAAAAATTAGAGCCACCGCATTCACCTTCCATCGTATTTCAAAAGTATTATCACCAGCCCTTGCGCGTTTTAACTACGGAAGACACACGTTAAATTACACACATAAAAAAATAAATCGATGTTAAGGACCTTTACCTTTGGTATCCCAAACAATAAAATATTGTTCAAATTCCCACATTTAAAGATGAATATTCAAATTCCTAAATTTAAAGATGAATGTTGTGTGAGAAGGGAGGAGACAAGAAAGTGATTTAAATGTTATGAGGAGGGAGGGGAGAAAAGTCACATAAGTCGGACAGGAGGTATTAATGACGAGATCCATTGGTTGCGTAAAGAGTTATCAACTCTGATCATATGCAAAGATGCTCAGCTATGAGATCTTGTAGCTAATTTTATAACTAGAATTAGATGCTTGTTGTTAAATGGATAGGGGATTTTCAAAACACAGCGAATACTAGTACCTATATATGTTCCGCATAAAAATCTGTCGCATACGAACTACATAATTGCCAGAAACCTTAATAACACCATAGTTTAGCTTTGCTGCTATCAAAAAATTATAGGGAGGAAATAATGTGGTTAAACTTATGATGAACCTAGGGCCAATGTCATACAATGGTAATGAGCCTTATGACGGAAAATTGATTTAACAACTTGGTGATTGCAGGAGTAAGAGCATACTAATGAAATGTAGATGGCGGAAGGTAATTTCACCGCTTCCTTCAGAATAAAAAGGGTCATTTCCTAGCCACGATGACCCACCGTATGGAAAAACTAGTGAGAGGAATTTGGTCAAAAAGGCGAAGTCAAATGCCTTGGCGACGGTAGCTGGATATGAGGGCGATATAATGAAAAAAAGAAAGAAGCAGTCAGTACGGGAGAATCAGGAGGTTGTGCGGGGAATAGGTGGCCCGAAGGCGTGTTTTTGAAGCGAATGGAATGGAGAGCAAGAGAAAGAGAGGGAGTGGAAAAAAGAAAGAAAGAGAAAAATGGAACAAAAGAGGTCGTCGAGGACAGAGTTCCGTGTTCCTCGCCGTTTCCTCACTTCCGAGTGGTTTCTCTAATTCCACGCCCGCTTTCAGGGAGATCTCTCTCGGAAACGGCAGCCGTATACGCTGAATGTCGTGCGATTCCTATCCCGAAGCCACGGAACTGCCGTCCAACCACCGCCCTACCCTCTCGACCTGCACCGTGCGTTTGCATGCCCCAGGCGAGTATTCCGGGCGAGTTTGAGTCAAGTGTCGCGAAGAGGATGGAGTTTGGAGGAGGGGTGAGAAAGGGCAAGATGTGTTATTCGTAGCTCCCGGTACATAATTCCTCGGAGGGAAAAGGAGAACAGGTCCATAAGAATTGCAGAGAAGGATATATCGGCAGAAAATATTGTTTCACTTCATTGAAAAATGAACGAAAATACACAAAAAAAACCAATTTGGTAATTTCAACCAGCCGTGAGCACCGTATTGCTAGCATAAAGGCTGCAGGAATTGGTGAGTAAAATGAAGAAAATACTTTAGATCAGCCAATATTAAAAAGAAATGAAAAACAATAAAATAGAAAATAAATTATAGCACGTTACCGTTCATTTGAAACGCTTTATACGGCAGTTGTTCCTCTACAGAAGTCATACGTTAGGCTGCAGGAATTGGTGAATAAAATGAAGAAAATACTTTCGATCAGCCAATATTAAAAAGAAATGAAAAACAATAAAATAGAAAATAAATTATAGCACGTTAACGTTCATTTGAAACGCTTTATACGGCAGTTGTTCCTCTACAGAAGTCATACGTTAAATTAAGAGTACTGACAATCCGCACATAGTGATTTCCTTAATGTGATCAATAATTAATGAGCACATGTAGACTATACCCACATACCAGTTCCTTCATTTCAAAATTTAATATAAGTTTGACATGGTACCATTTTTACATTCAACTGATTGCACAACTGTTTACGTGCTTAGAAAAAAAAATCTTTGATGTTTAATGATATTCAGCCTCATCAATTTTTCTGACTCTTCTTACAAGGAAATATTTCGCTATGCAGTTGCAAAGCCTCATTTGCATGAGTTTTGAGTCAGCCTAATTTTCCGTGCCATACTTATTAACCACTACTAATACGAACGTATAGGCCATCTATTCACCAAGGTATAGCAAATAGGTCCATGCACTTTTTCCAAATTAGAGCCTTTCAGAGAAACCATTTGCATTTGTTTTTTAATTTGCTTAAATTAACGTAAAATCATTTCTATTTAAATGATTATCATTTCTACAACACAGCCTACCCCAGAACAATAAAACACTATTATCTGGATTTCTGAGAAAAAAATTTTAAAGGGAACGTAGAGGAAGACATGCACTTCAACTGATAGATCTATCTATGCAGTTATTGCATTCAGTTCCTGAGCAGATAGAGGTAAAAATCTTTTGCTGATAATGAGACTTTAGCATAGTTTTTTTATAACTCCGTTGCCATTAACTTACAATATGGCTGCATCAGTCATTTCCCCCGACTCATCCGCGAGGCAATCGAAATTGAGAAACAGCCGGAGAATTTTAACCGGGACGATGACATTCGACTGAGTGGCACATGGAAGCGATTGCTTCGGAAGGAGAGATGCGGGGTCAACAACTTGAGGCAGCCGACCATGACGACCTTCTAAAGATACACCCTAAACATCTATAGCAGCCAAAGGAGGGGGAGGGGGGAAATGGTCAACTGTAACTCTCCCCAAGTGATTGACGTCACCGCACATACACGGTTTTGTACGGAGGAGGGGGGACCCCATCCTCAATAAATGCCAGGAAGAAGATTTATAATTTTATTCACCCTGAAGATGCGACCTGGAAAGGACGCGAAAGCTTGGTCGACAAGGCGCCACACGCAGCTGCTCCCGAAAATTACTGATGCATATCATCCTCGCTGCGAAAACCTACGCCCTTTCATTACAATATGGATGCTCATACAATTCAAGGCCTAGATATAAAATCAGAATATATTTTAGTATGATATTTTGTAAACAGAATGATTTTGGACGATATTTTTTCAATCGTTAAAATATAACGAGCTTTACATGATATTTTAAAATTATCTGATTATTATCTGCATTACACTAAACGGATAACTACGATAAAGCACGTCCTTAAGAGCATCTAGCACTGAAAATGAATTGGGAAACTAATAATTTTAGTTTTGAATCAGAGAAATAATAAAAGTAAATAAAAAAATAGTCAAAGCCCATTCTCTTTTATGCCAATATACTATATTTATTACTTACATCAATTACGTTATTTGAAGCCAGCATTTTCATTCAAGAAAATACTCGCATTTGTCTATCATACTCCCGGGGATTAGTGAAGCAAAATTAGCATAGTCAATGGACTAAGCAAATTAAATATACATATTTATACGTATTCCTTACATGTTAAAGGGTGCCCAATGATAAAAATAATGATGAAGACGATACAAAAGGGGAAACATATATATACATTTTTTTAGTCGCTAAAAAGAGTGGAGCAGCTTTATTAGCTTATTAGGAGGAAAATATTTTCGCCGATTTCAATCCTTCAACACATTCTATGAAGTTTCTTAAAGTTCATGCGTAGTGTATATATCCTGACAGCTGAAGAATATAAAATTTGATATTTCTGTGGAGTTTTCTTCATTAAGGAGCATTCGAACGGATGGATTTATACCGTTTGAATCCATAATAAAATATCTCACGGATGAAGAAGCCTCAGAAATGTATTCCATCGATGTCATGAGCTTCGTCAAGCAATTTACTATCATTATATATTTACCATTAGAACCTACATCTACCTCATGTAAATGTATTCATTCACAAATTCATCCAAGCACACTCAACAGTTTCCCCGTATAAGTCAGAATCATTATCTACAATATCATTTATAATTAAATTGTATTATTTTTCGTATGGAAAGAGTTACTTACCATATTTTTCCAAATGCAAAGGATCCTTAATTTCTCCACTGCCGATGCTGGGTTTCGGTGCGAATGGCTAAATTCCTAGTGATGTATTGATTGCACTGACTCAAGCTCTGGTTTAGGTTGAGTCCACATATTTCATATTTTCTTTCAGTTTTTGCGTGAAATTTTCGATGTCTCTGACGTTCGGTGATAGTTCCGATGTTGACGTTAACTTGACGCAGAACTTTGGGACCTGCGAGTCACAAAAGAGAAAATTATAAGTAAATAAAGTAAGAGTAAATGAAACAAATCAAATTAGAATACAGGATGAATAAATGTCAAATAAAAAAACGTTTACGATTCTCAAGATGGAAATAAACCGACTCAAGAAGGTAGAATGTATAAATGGAGAAAGAATGATTCAAATGAGTATACATGAGTGTATTGTGAGACACAACATGAATGTATTTAGCCATATTTAGTGAGGGAATTGATGAAAGACAAAGATGATGAGTAAAAGCATACCCATGTGTAAATCTTATACAGTTTACATTTTTACATTTAAGCTCGTATTTTATGTATTTTCGATGAAAAAGAATGAGAGTGCATATAATTAATTCTTATGACGGCTGGGTTTAGAAAGGAACGAGGGAGAGGCAACGGGTGATAAATGTAAATAATCAACGGTATCTTATTTCTATCAATAGAGCATCGTGAAGGGAAAACAGGAGAAGGTAATTGTTTTTAAGCTTTTCAAAATATATTGATAATGGATAGCAACTGAATATTATTTTACATATATTTGCGAGGGTAGAAATCCAAATGCTTTTAAGAAATTTAAAATAAGTTAAAAGTTCGTTGACTATGCAATTAATGCATCTCTAACTGTATTGAAATTTTAATTACAAATTTAATGGACATTTATCACCCTACATCGTGAACCGTGGGTAATCAACGACTAGATATGTATTCGCGCAGCGCCGAATCACGCCGGATAAAGTCCAATCCTTCGTTTCTCGCGAAGCAATGTGAATGCGTTTCGGTGGGGCACATTTTTCAAGAGAGCATTGCAATACACATCAAAGAGTGGTGTAAACAGAATCTAAGTACGACGTTCAATCTCGTTCTCACAATACTAACAAAGCTACCTTTTCATATCATTAGGTTTTATTGCCACTAACAACAGCAACCCGCATAAGGAAAACGTTCACCGTCACTAAAAATTGAAAACCAGAGCGGTAAATTGCCATGAATAAATGGTCTACTCTACCAAAAGTCAAACTAACGTCCTGTATCTTACCGGATCAATGCACAGACCTATACGCTTCCTTCAGTTACTGCTCCGAAACGCAATGCCTCGGATCTACGAAAATATTATAGGAATAGCCTCAGAATCTTGCACTGATGACAATTTTTCTACAATTTTATTGACTGTATAATTTACCCTTGTGGACTCTTTTTACCCGTTTTACTTTTTCACGAATTACTATACTCTGCATTGTAAAATAGTTCCAACAGATTCTTTCAATGTTCACTTTGAATTATGCAATCAGTGAAGACCATTGAGCATTGCCATTACAAACATAAAGTAAACGGTTTGATCCTCGGTGCAGTATAACTTTTTCCGCAGTCTACTTACAGTCTCCTCAGAGCAGTACCAAACATCTTTCACGCCAAGTGGTAAGCACTGAAGATATAATTTTGATTAGATTTATCGACCTTCACGGTATTCCTCCAAATTTCACTTATTTGCATCACAAAATAACCTGAAAATCTCAAAATTTTCAATTAGTCATTTAAATAATGACGCATTTCATTCGTACCAGAATCAGGGTCGAGTTCCGCCGGAACCAAGGGGTTACATAATTGAGTACACCTAAGTATTGAGACGTTTTAAAATGGGAATAGTAACACTTAGAACAGAAATAGCAGGTTCAATGGAGTGGATTATCACCATTAATTAGCGCTGCGACCGAAGAGACGCATGTATATCGGTTAAAAATGTTTGTGAAATGAAAACGCTCTTCATAAGAAACATGTTGATATAATACAGCCAAGTCATTTTGCTATTCCTTCGCCTATTTCGCAGATTACTTCTCATATGATCACAGAATATTTTAGCCCTTCCTGGCAGCTATTCACTATTACGGATATTCCGGTTGATTGATTGAGATAAGAGATTGATTGAGCATGGATTTACACCTATTTTAAAGACACAAATGAGGTAGATTTTAGAGAATGCAAAAGAACTAATTCTAATTCTCAAGGAGCATAGTTGAGCATATGCTTGATTCGAAATAATTAAGAGTAAAGAGTATTTCAAGGAAAAGATAGTAAGCCAGATGGTGCCGCTAAGCGAAAAGTAGACACCGTTAGAGTGGAGCAAAAAATCGCTTAAACCATTGAAACTGCACAACACCAATTCGCAGAAGAGGAAAGAAAACTAGGAAAATGATGGATTTGGGCCAGCATGGCACCTAAAACGAGGCCAGGAGAGATTAAAGGGAAGGGAGATTAAGCACGAATGCCGGCAGTCTGCGCCTAAGACAAAGAGGGATATCGGACTTCTCCATGAGGTAAACAGACCCTTAGAACATTTTCAAAGGGCCTTTTCCCTTCCCTGGCTAAAAGGGAGGCCACGGTGGGCCGACTCAAACAAGCTTAGCCAATGAGGTGGGCTCGGCAGGGAAGGTGGTCACGGTTGTAAGCGAGAGGAAGTTAAGAGAGCGGAAGGGTGGAAGAAAGATGTGGCCAACAGTATAGGGGAGCACGAGAGTTAAAAAGAATCACCCAAGGGTGAAGGTGGGAAGGAGGAATACGGGTGGGAGGAAGTGAACGGAGAAAGAGCTGGATGAGACTGAATGATCGGGGAAAGGACAAAATAGGCAGAGGAAGAGGGAAGGAAGGAGAGATATAATGAAGAGCAGGAAATGAGAGAGTGAGTCGGAGTTGGGTTAGAGAGCTTAACGCGGAAACCACCGGTAGCCAACGTTCTCAAGACCTCGGTCCTACTCTTCCACCTCCTTCTCGTGCTCCCTCTGGTGATCCCCTACACATACCCCTTACCTATGCCCCCTTATATCTACTCGACTCTCTCCCGCCAACCCTTGAAAAACCCTTCCGGCACGCGCTCCACACTCTCCTGCTCGACCGCCAGAAAAGTCCCCGACTTTCCTTCGTTTCGGTATCCCTTCCAACTCTCTCTCCTTCCCCCTCCACCCTTTTGGCTGGCCTTTGGGTACCCGACAAAGCTTCGTCTCGAATCTCATGCATAATGCGTGGAACCCGCGAATTACACCTCCATTTCTACCACCCAAGCGTTGAATATTTTAAGAGTTTACCTCTTCAGCGACTTCGCCACCTCTCCCTCTCCCGTTGCCTTTTCCTTCTGGCTCGCTACCTCCCTCCCATTCTTTCTTCTTAGCTGCGCTCCCTCCCTCTTTCCCTCTCTCTTCTCCCTTGCATTTTCCTTCCGTCCTGCTCCCCGCAGCTATCTCTGACTACGACCTTCTTTTCACCCAACCTCTTCTTCCATCTCACTCGCACTCCCTATCCCTCCCTCTTCCACCTACTCTCTCTCTCTCACTCATCTCGTCTTTTCTGAGAGAGTTTATCCGAATGTGACTACTCTCTCTCTCTCCCCGCTAACCCGCTCTCTCCCTAGCGAAAATCCCGCAATATCATCCGCTCCCTCCGCGGCGTGAAATGCACTCCTTCCCTTACGGCTATCGTACGCTTTGATGACGCCATTTCCCGAGTGCATATGACTCCATCCGAGAAACTAATGCGGTTCCCGGGTGTGCTAAAATGCGTATAAAGGTTCACTCTCTTCTGAGACGACACTTTCAAGGGACCGACAGGAAATAAAAGTTTTCTCTACACGAATTAAACTGTATATATTACATGGTATGTTCATACAAGCATACAAACATTACCAGTTAAAAAGTAAATCTTAATTTATTTAGTTACTGTACACGGCCATAGATATATTTTGATGTTGCTAATGGAATTTTAAAAACATTTCCAAATTGTCATTTCTTTGAAGGTAAATTTTCAGTACCAAATATTTAAGTTCACTGCTTGCGAATACGTGAAGTATGTACCAAAATGTTGAAGAAATAAACTAGATGGAATTTTAGTGTAATTAATTTTATATCATAGAGAATTAAGTTTCGTTTATTTTAATCTCAACTAAAATACTAAAACTGTCTTCCTTGTTAATTTTAAAGAGGATAAAATACGTTCTTTCAAACTTATTATATTACTTTCAAACAAAGCCCTAACATCCAATCCAATATGCCACATTTAGGCCACAAACATCCATCATCTACAGATTCGCGAAGAACCATATGCACTGAAGAGCACGCCTGACAAGGAATGAGAATTAAACTAGCAAAACATTTCTAAAATCATAGCTACCTCAAATTGGGTACATTGGGTACAAATTGGCAACCAAAGGGCTGGAATAATTCCTGCGGGGAATCCATACTATTGGTAAGCTATGAATGAATTTAAGTTCAAATCTTATTGATTCTGTGGCGAAGAAAGTTAACCCTTTCCGGTCATAATTTTGAATACGATTATGAAATATTCTAAGAATAATATACGGCAATATTTTGAAACAGTTGAAGTTTATGATTTATCTTCTATGGCGAGTTGAGAAACCTTGTGGTGTAATCATTTAGCAAAGCTGAAGATATCCGTCACTCATCGAGTGCTTTGAAAGGATGCTTGTAATTATAAAGCGACATGACTCCATCATAGAACTGGATATTAAGTTTAATTTTGTGCAATTATTTATGGCTCAATATTCACTATCAAGGGCAATTGCTGATGCTAGCCCACACCACGTAAGTGTCAGTAAAGTCTGGTTTCACAACAAGGATTCGATTCGGTATTTGCTGAATAATGACAAAATATCATCTATTTTTGTTGTTATCCAAATTCATTTCTTCTCCATTAATACGAAGAATTGATCTAGTATAATATTTTTCGGTGAAAGAGTCGAAAACGCTCTAAGAGTCCCCATAAAGTTACTCCAAATTAAGCACAGGAAAGTAAATGCCCCTCAAGAATACTAGTAATTTTATTTCACATAAAACTGCAGTTCAGTTTCCATTCTCCTATTGATCATTGTAAGCACTACCTTTGCCGCATGAGAAATCAAACTTATCGTTCTATAGTCTTCACATTCTTTGGTCACCCTCTTTTTCGGTATAGGTATCAGCACGGTTTTCACCAAATCCTCCGGCCAAGCCCCCTCCTCGTATATTTTACAAACAAGGTCATAAAATCTGTCCCTTCCCCCTCTTCCTAGGTTTTTCAGAAACTCAGCTGGAATTTTATCTACCCCCACCGCTTTACCTGACTTCATTTCTCGCAGTGCCTTCTCTATCTCACTATCCAGTATTCCGGGGCCCACGTCATCCTGATCTACGTCCTTTTCCTCTTCTATGTCCAAGTTACTAGGCCTATTTTCGCTATCATACAGTTCCTCAACATATTCCCTCCAACGATGCTGGATCTTCTCTGGTTATTGCTAAATTTCCCCTTCTGTCTTTGATGCACGGGACTTTTCCGCTTCTTGATTCCCGATAACATTCTAACCTTTTTAGTACAGACTGCCTTTTTCTCCTTCTCTCTGGAGTCTCTCCATCTTCTCGTATTGCCGACTCCACTTTTCTCTTGCTCCCTTTGTTTCTCTCCTAAGCTTGTTGTTAATTTCCTTACAACGCCTTTTGCCTAGCTCTGTATTTATATTTTTCCATTTCCTTCTTTCTTAGATCCTTTCCATCTTTTCTGCTGTTATCCACGGTTTTTTGATCCTCCGAGCGTCTACTGTTCCTATTGTTTTCTCAGCTACTTCTTTTATGCCCGTCTTTATCATTTCGCGCCCTTCATCTGTTGTTCGCCTTCCCTCCTCTTCCCTCATGTATCTATCCACAATCACCTGATAATCCCTCCTCTTCCCTCCAATCAGTGCTTCTATGTCCAACTTTTTTATTTTCCTTCCTACTTTCAACCTTTTTAGTCTCATCTCACATTTCATCACCACCAAGTTATGGTCGGAGTCGGCATCTGCACCTGGGAAACTATGAGAGTTCTTTACGCTGTTCCTGAATCTTTGCCTAATCATGATGTAGTCTAGTTGGTACCTTCCAATATCCCCCGGCATTTTCCATGTGTACCTACGCCTATGGTGGTGTTTAAACCACGTTTTTTTAATCACTAAATTATTCCTCCTACAGAACTCCACTGCTTTCTCGCTCCGGTCATTCCTTACACCCAGACCATACTCCCCTACTTCACTTCCGTCCCTCCCTCCCCCAACTACAGCGTTCCAATCTTCCATTAATCAACTATTAGGTTCTTCCTGTCCTTCACTTTCCCGATTAATTCTTCCAACTGGTCATGTACTTCGTCTACTTCCTCTTCTCTATGTCCCCCTGTCGGCATGTATACCTGTACTACGACTAAATTTGCCGGCCTCGCTTTCATTTCGATAGCTAGTATTCCATCGCTTACCTGTTCCACATTCATTACCCTTTTTCCTGATGTTGCATTCAATACAACTGCTACTCCCCGCTGTCTCTCTTCCCTTCCACTGTATATAACCCTGTACTCTTCACTCCAGAAGTCCCCCTGTTCTCTCCATCTTACTTCGCTTAATCCCAAAAAATCGATATCTCCCCTCTCCATTTCACGCTTAATGTTTTCCAGTTTTACTTCCCTTAACAATGTCCTAACGTTTCATGTCCTGATCTTTATCATTGTTGCCCTCTTTTTTGGTTTGTTCTTCACTGCTGCTGCTGCCGTTGTCTTTCTTTTCGTGCAAGGATTTCGTGAGATGACGACCGCAGAGTCCTTGCTTACCCAGCAGCCGGGTACGACACCCGTCCCACTAATTTGGTCCCGGGCCCCGTAGTTGCCAGCATTCAGGCACGTAGCCAGAAATTTGCTTCGGGAGGGGGGGGGGGCAGTCTTGCGCAGCTTGAAACAAATCAGCCTTGCCCATTCGGTGCCTACATGTTACAAATCTCTTCCCTTCGTTTTCAATGCTTGGTTTTTACTTTTAAATTGCCCATACGTATCTCGTCTCACCAGTAAAGTTCACTGCTAAAATCAGAACAACAAAATTATTGGGACAAAATTTCGGGGGGGCAGAAGCACCGGAAGCCCCTGTGCCTATGTGCCTGCCAGGATTCAATTATCTACTGTTCAAGTCCATTGTGTTCTAGGGAAAGTTTAATTGAGGTGGTTTCCCGTTGCCTGCCTCAATAGTGTTTTTAACGTGACACCATCACTTGATAGGCCGCCCCACTGGGGTCAGACGCCTTCTCACAGCCGCCTCACTGAGGAACAGACGCTGCGAGTACGGTGCGTGGACTACCTTTCGTCAGGCTCCTACCCTTCGACCTATCTGGCATGGGTGACCCTACCAGGAGAAATATTAGTTGCAGTGCAGCTCTAGGGGTCACGTGAACACGCAAGCCCCAATCCCACCACGAAGATGGATGACTAAGGAATGGAGACATTATTATATGCATTTAAAAAATAAGCTGGTAATTTTATATAGTTCTGATGACACTGATGATGAATTTAGTAGCTGTAAATAAAAATACCCGCTGTAATCAAGTAAGAAAACTCTCCACGAAATAGTGCTTACTTGGGTATTCGACCCCTAGGGTGTAATGCCTCTCAATGGGAATTAGTAGCTAGGCCACCGAGGGAAGGCTTACAGCACATAAGTTGGATACAAAAAGAGTTTTCATAAACCGGCAGGAATCATATCAAAATAGCATCAAACAACTATAGTATATTATGCAAGTTATATTTTCAGTGATATTGTGAAGCATACGGCTCGAAGACAGTACATTTCGAATTCGGCCCTTTGTCAGAACTTCCGTCCCAGTACATTACTGACCGGGGGATTTAAATATGCTTGGAGGAAACATTAGATGGACATACATCGCATGTGTGAGAAAAAAGGGAATAATTAATTTTTGAGAGAAACTCAAATGTATGGATCATTATTTTAAGGAGTACATCCCAGACTTATGGTGCATAGTAGGCAAGCAGAATATCGATTTCTGTTTTTTTCCCCTTAAGGTACCTCGTTATCCACGAACAAATTAACTACTAATACTTGCTCATCTGAAGCTAGTGACACTAATCACATATTTGTTACTCACTAATATATATTAAATTTCAGAGCAATTAATAATAAATACGAATAATATATATAAATACGAATAACGATTAGAGGTACGAATAATAATAATGAGAGCTTCGCATATTCAAAGGTATAGTGGCCAAGAGAAACCTCTAATACGCTTTTTCCCCTAAGTTCATTCGCAATCCAGAGAACAAACTAACTGTCAAGACCTGCAAACCTGGATCTATTGACACTTACAAAACAACATTTATGACTACTGATTATGCATGATACTTACAATTGCTTCGGTGGCCGCAAGTAAATTATAATCCGTCCCAAATAAGGAAGGATACCGAAGTTATTGACAGTAAATATTAAATTGTAAACCTCGTTTATAGCAAAGACTGTTGACGTGCAAAAATATGACACTACTTCATGGGATCACATAGCAATTTCTACATGAACCAATACTTTCATATTCCAAGTCATTAGCGATATTGACAGGTACATCAATATGTGAACAAATTTATTGCCCAAAATAAGCTTATTTTCCTGCAAACATATCATCCCTTAGCTTTTTTGATAATCATGGGATCACATAGCAATTTCTACATGAACCAATACTTTCATATTCCAAGTCATTAGCGATATTGACTGGTATATCAATATGTGAACAAATTTAATACCCAAAATAAGCTTATTTTCCTGCAAACATATCATCCCTTAGATTTTTTGATGATGACTACATAATTAATCCCCTTGAGTGCCCCTCCTCTTGATAAATCATAGATAACTAAGGATTTTGGATAAAAATGTTTGGAAAAAGTCAAGATGATACTGGGCACCAAAAAAAAAACCTCAGGGTTAGGAAAAGGGCGAGGTTTATAAATTTTATTCAGCTGATATTTCAGGCCTATGGTCATTTGCTTCAAATTAATCGCGACGCTGTGACAAGTTATTTGGTGCATAAGCATCAGGCCCGGGCTTTAGAATTTCATTTGAAGGAATACACATATTTCAGAATAACTCCTATTGTATTAACATTTTTAAATTATTTAGAAAACAGTGAAATGAAAGCCCTCATGCACTTTTCACAAAATATGGGAAGTTCAATTTAATACATGAACTCTGAGAATGGTTTCCAGCTCTTGAAAAATGATCTAATAGATAGTCTTCAGATAGGGTCAGGATAGGGATTGATGGAGTATTTCTAGTTCCATTTGCATTCATTCTCCCTAGGGTACCTTTTAATGCGCATTTTTTTCTAAGAAAAATGACCAGCGGATAAAAATACGTTTTTTTTACGTTATTGGGTTAAAATAACGATTGGTTGTGTGGCAAATGAAGCAGATATCTCAACAAGATTTAAAATACCGAAATTATCACAAAATGGCCTATTCTAGCCCACTAATTAAAAATTTAATATATTTTTCAATGGAAAATCTCACAAAAGATAGCTACAAATAAAACATACTTGCTATTCATGGTATGTATATTAGAAAAAGCAAAATATTTCGGCAAACAATGCTGAAATTAATTTAAAAAAAGATTGGCAGACATGCTATCTTTAAATGAACAATATTTCGTCAAAACAAAGAGATTTCATTGCTAATAAAATTTCTCGCAGTGTAACAGAAATAACCCACTCAATCTTTGCACGTTAATTATTACCTCAGCGAGGATATAGGGGTGCTAGTATTTTCCAAACGTTTCCAGGAGTTATGTAAGGAGGAATCAATAAATGAATAGCTGGCATAAACGAGTTTCATGCTTCAATTTAATTTAAGTGACCAGAGGTTGAAAGAAACAGCCAATGTATCTCCCATTCTATTATGCCACAACCCTTGAGAAGACCCAAGACCCTTGCGTAAATATTACGACCGATTCATCCGACAGTACACAGAGTTGATAGTATATGATTTGCCGAATGCACGAATCGCACTAGTATGCAGTAACAACTTCAACTGCCAGACTTGGTAACGAGGTTTGTCCCGCCATAGGTGTGATTTGTTGTGATTGTAAAGACGGACGTCAATAGGTATTTCATTTGTTGAGCGCATTGCAATATTAAGGGAACGATTGAAGGGACACACAAATTTATTTTAAATTATTATAAAACTATGTACTATATTTTCAATATTGGTTCCCTCAGAACTATATAGAACTTCGGCAAGTGAAATCATAGGCCTATACATTTTGCACTTGCACGTAGGAGATATTTTGGAAGGCATAATTAATATTGAAGCTCCAAACATGCATGAAAAAAATATTGGCAACGTAAAGCACAATATATTTTCTCCGGAAGCCATTTGAACCGAATACGAGTACAAATAAAGAGGATCAAATAGCATACTATCACATAAACAAACAGCTTTTTCCCATCCCTCCTTCCCCTATAGCCCTTGCTTTAACACTATAGCTGATAAGCACGTTTACTGGCATGAAATATTATTTATTAATAGTTGCTGGAAACAAAGGAGAACTCGTACTATTTTTCTTTTCTCTTATCAAAGAAACAAAGTTTGCCGAGATGGCAATTTTTATCAATGAAACATATAGCAACAAACACGAATCGGAATAGTTAGGAATTGCCGTAAATTTCAAAAATATGCAGGTGTGAATTTTTCCTTGCAATTAACTTTGATTAAATTAATAACCCCACGTTGCATACTATATCACAAAATATCGAGGCCATGATGTTGGTCTGTTTCGCGAAATTACTAGTTTCCTGCACGGATTAATATATAGGATAGGAATGTCAACAAAGAAATTCGTACCCTTAGTGTACGGTTTCCTTCTTCCGCCGCAAGTTGTCGCTAGCATCTAGCGATGCTAGCTTTTGAGCGTTGCACTGAAATAATCTAATTTAAAGAGTTGCAGGAATGAAAATATGGTTCCCAAAAATTTGAAACCTGTAACAAATTTCCTGTAACAAATCAATGAGCGCGGACACTAGCTGTTCCAGTCACCACTGATTATAATTTGTGATTCCAGTGGTATGCCTCCGGGAATGACTAACGGCTCAGATCATAAATTAAAACGCGTCTTCAATTTATTGACCCTTTGAGTGAAGTATAGGGGAGTACTTGAAGTATTTATGGGGCCTAGAAAAAAATTGGTATCATGGTCTTGGGAAAAAATTAAATGTCCTCCTGACCAACATGGAGACACAAGGACAAAGGTGCATTGGCATCGTTACAAGCTCTCTGAAACACTCTCTTAGTGGTTCAGAGAGCTGGAGGGGTATGAGGGAAAATACAGGTGGAAAAAATGATATGGAGTACCTCGCTCCCCTCTCCTCATTCCCCTATTCATATCCTACCCTTCGAGGGAACCGAAACATCGTTAAGATACGGTTGAGTGAGGTCGCGGTTGTAGGAATGTTCGGGACAGTTGGTCCCTCCCCCAGCGTCGTATACCCGTCCATATCCCGTCTCCTTGCGGGGACGTATAGGTTCCAGAAATTGAATAGGTGGGCCGACATTAAGTGCGGCAGGAGGAAGACGAGAGGCAAGCCACCGTAAAATATCGTCAACGACAACCTTCCCTTCGCGAAATATGTTCCCACTCCCCCTACGCCTCCATTCTTCCCCTTCTTGATCTCCTTCGATATATCACATTCGCCCCCCTACACCACCTCACCTTTCTTACTTCAACCCCGCCCCTTGCGTCATCTCTACTCCCCCTCTCCGATGTTTCCAAATTTCTCTGTCTCGCTTATACCAAAACCCCGTTAAACTTGGCCTTTCTCAGACGCATTGTGATCCACTCGGTTTAGATTGACAGTATATTTTCCTTGACATCTTCAGCTACGCACTTGATTTTGTCTTTTATAGATGCTATCTCATGTCATCATTAAGGCCTCCGTATATATCTAAAAGCCCGAATTACACATTTACGGGTAAATTTCGGCATATTATCAGGTAATTGAATTGTTTATCATCGCCTCTGATTCCAAATGGTAATGTGTATAAGAAAAGTTAAAGTATGCAAATCATTACTAAACATTCTGGTTTACGCATAGGTATCATTGACTTCAAAAGAGTAGCGTTTATGGGTATGAATGCGATTCAGGGTAAACATATAAATAAGGCAGAACTTTGCAAGAGAAGGACCTTCGCAGACAGAAGTATCTCATACTAATCATCAATATTAGGATGGAGAAAACCAATTATTTGTCATAAATTTTTAGGGTTCGCAAAGAACATTTACCCGGACGATAAATTTTTTATGACTGTTATTGCCTCGAAAATGGACCAAGAAGTGAATTAATGCAAGCAAAGTTGGCGGCAATATTTAAACCTCTACCCCTCAAAAAGTATTATTTTTACGCCTCCTTACTCTTAGAGAAATAATGTATTTCTGATGAGAAAGAAATGTTTGCAGTTTTCACGAATAGATGTATTACTGAAGTAATATTTGTTTATTACCATTGATTGATTGCAATTATTTTCCGTGTTCCTGAAGAAAATTTGCAGAATATTAACGAGATACCTGAAAACGTGGTGCACTGTAGGTACTCGGTATTCAACTGCAAATATAAATCATGTCTTCGGGTCTTCCACCAGGTCGATACCTCCAACTACTCCAACGTTTTAGAATACGACTCGTTTTTCATCATCAGGGCTATATGATTCAGATATCAGAACAGACCTGATTATCTCCATCAAAACCTGCCTTAAAGTATAGAAATAAATAATAATAATGGTATATCCTCATACAAGGGACGCGAATACGACCTATCTAAGCCTCTCTCCTCAAAAACCTCAACCTTTCAAGTTCTTCACTGTCTTCGCGTTCCGAAAACCGCTGCCTGCCATCTTCACGCTATGATGCCCCCCTAAGGCAACCTGTTCGGCATTATTCGCCCACGTCCCCACAGGCGTAAGCATCCATATTTTTATGACGATCATTACTTTGCTCTCCCCCTTCATCTGTCCGTCGTCGCTTATGAATGCCCACTTTGACGGATGGCCTCGCTCAAACCCGAGGTGTGTGCGAGGAGTTAGTGGGGACGGAGCTCGCTGAAGCGAACGAAACGAGCATACTAAACCATAGCACAGCATACATGTTTTGAATAGGGCTATACGCCATAAGGCATGGAGCAGTTGCCATAAGAGGGTCCCAGTACAATGAATACCCTCATCCTCATTTATTTTTTTGTCCTCTGCCTGAAATTGCGCATGAAAAACTCCAAGAGGAAATCCATCAACGAAGTCATTGCCAGCAAAGATAAATCATGACAAATAACTCCCAATATTTATTTCTTCTGACACTGTCTATTAAGATTTTCTGCTCTCAAGATTAACGATTATGTGTAAATAATCTAATTATTGGTGAAAACTCAATAAATGCCATCAAAATGAATGAAAAGATATATGATAATGTTATAAACACTATGCCAAGATCATTATTAATAAAATACTCACAGTGTTAAGAGGGCATTTCTTACATTGAAAATGTAAATCTTTTTTGGACCTTCATGTTACTGGAAATCATTGTTAGCGCTTGCTATTTACTCATTGATTTCCCAAAAATCATGGCATTTCTCAGCAGTTATTTAAAAAATATTGCCCATCGAGGATTGTTTCCATGGAATAAGTATCTACCGACTTCTGATCAATGCTATAACTAAGCACGTTGAAACTGCTACATAATTGTAAATTGATATCTCTTCCCACTCTCAGCTACTCTTACCAAATATTTTCAGTTTACTTGGCCTCAAATAGTGCTTGCGTTGCATAGTCCCCACGCGCATTTTATGATGTGGAATTAGTAACCAACATTTTATTTTCCCCTACCGAACCTATTCCCTATGATTTTGCAAAGCTAAAGTCCGTCAATAAATTTAACTATCATTCAAATTATATTCAACTTCTAAGAATTTTTCTTTAGGCCCAATAAAAGTTTTAACTCTTTGGGCTTCGTATTGCTTGCTAGAGTATTGGGTACCCATTCTGAAGGTCATAGTTTGAATGCCACCAGTGGCAGAGATTTCTTGAAGAGCACTTCTCACACCACCTATCATGGGTGTTATCGGAAGAACATTTCAAGGTCGCTCTGCATTAATCACACAAGCCTATAAACCCTGCCTCCTTTCCTCGAGAGTAGGCACCTTCTAATGAAAGTATTTTCTCCAAAATCCTCCGATCTCAATAGACATTACACTCAATCTCAGACTATACCTTTTCCAAATGATGCACATGACCTAATCTCACGGCTACTTCCAACAAATAGCTAACTAATACTTATAAATTTTCTCTCGGAAGCCGTGGCAGTCAGGTTTAGCGGTCAATAACTAAAAGATCGCTGGATCTAATCCCACCGCAGCCAAGGGAGTCGTACTGAGAATTAGACGGAGAATTACCATAGGTTGAACGGTCCCATATATAAGCTCTAAGCATTTGAATAGCCTAAAAACCTTGTTCCACCACTACTTTTCGCAACATGTTGAAGCAAGGTATCGAGATATGTAGGTATATTATATTCTCTTGCAGAACACGAGTGTTTTTCTTGTAGGCTTAGCAGGTACCGAAGTCAGTGGTAGAAAGTACAACCGGTAACCAGCACATTTTTCCCTAGATTGTTGTCACTACTGAAAAAATTTTAACTTAATTAATTTGAGTAGTAGGTAATTAAAAAAATTTGACCCTACTTTATCCAATATAAAATATACCTACCAGGAATAGTAAAACAACTTGTGTTCAGTGTTATCTCTTGAATCACTTCGTTTATTTTTTAAACGATACGCCTCATATTTGCTCGTTCACTCGTAATAAACATTAGGACTTATTTCAAAACATTCGCTTTCATATGAAACAACTGCAGCCAAAAAGGCCATATAGACGAAGAGGAAATTCTTTTTTCGGAAGTATAGTCTTGCTTGTAATGTAAAGCTAGTAGGAGACATTAGCACATAATTTATGCATTTTTTCACGGCGTACCAACCTCCTCAAAAATAATTTGAATAAGCAAAAATTTGTTGCAAAATACTCAATTTTGCGTCCCATCCCTTCCAGCTATGTGCAATTTTTAAAATAGAATTGCGTGCGGACATGAAGTTCATGATAAAATGGATAACTATTGCTACCGTCTGTTAAATTCACAATATTAATAACCTCCCTCCATTCCGGACCTTCATACGACCATGTCTTTAAAACTAAATGGGATGATTCTAACATGATAGTCTTGCGTCGGATCAACTAGTAGAAGAGCTCGGTACCCACACTTCTCCTATGAATATATTAGCTGATATGAAAATGCTCTAATGGAAGTAGTACATTTAGCTCAGAGCTCACACCCATTAACTAGCTCAACAACCTCCGTCATGCCTGATTTTCACGCCATCCGCGAACACCGAATGGTCCAACACCCGTTTCCGCACGCTCACCTCTCCTTTGCCTACTACTTGGGAAGTTTGAATTGGAAGGACACAGAAGGGGAAATGAGTGCTTCCAACATAATAGCCAAGTGTCATCACGTTCCGCATCGAAGCCCAAAGCAGCCATTCTCGCGGATACCCGCATCGCGACTATCGAGGTTAGGGTTGGGGGAACGCAATTACATCCTTGTACACTTTCAGGCAAACATTGTTACATCCCTTCCACGCAGAGCTAGGTTCATGTCTCAACTATTGTCAAATTCCTTCATAGTAAAGCTGGAAAGATAAAAACTAAAGCTGTGAACAGTGATTCTAAATTCTACAGTACTAGGCATTAAACGGTGGAACAGCATCGTACTAAAATATAGAATTGGTACATCTACAATCTACCACTAACTAATACCATGCAAGCCACCATAAAGATGTGTGCCATTGGGTCAATCTACATCAAACATACTTAATCTATTATGCTTGAAGAGGATTAGAAGGTATACTTTAGTCGATTTTAACAATTAAAAAATTAGACACAAAAGATTGGTACTGTCCACTTGCTTGCAAACAACATGTGCTAGCACCCTACTGATGGCGTTATCATTAGGTATGATATCAATCCATAAACTCATAGAGGCATATAAATGTGAGATTTAACAAATTTTAGCATACTTGGAGAAAACACCACGAGAGTTAAAACACATTGCATGTTTAGTTAAACAAGCTAACATTATTATTATTATTATTATTTTCTTAACAAGCAGTCCAATTTTTCCCGGTAAAATCAGCAGAGGAAAAAAATGATTGCAACTTTAACTAGGCTTCAAAATTCCAAAACACCGTAATAGTAGTAAATAGTTCCCTTGCGAGTTCTCAAAGTAATCTTGATACACGATTGCCTTCTAATGACGTCCCATAAATGCCGCTGATACCCATCCCAAATGCCATCAATACCCAGCAGCCACATTCCCGACATACTACCCGCTTTCTATTTTAAGCCCTTACAAAGGAAAAGTAGTTTTCTCTTACTTTCTCATCGAACTCAATTAAAACCCTTTTTGAAAATGCTGATTGAAAGTGCGCATGACTGGTTAATTACCTAACAACTTACTTATTTCCTTCACATTCGCCATGTTTTTGGAGAAGGTGACGCCAGAATATTTATAGCCCCCTTATGGATGGTTTACTTTTTATTAAGTAAGGGAAAGTTTCAGGGATACAACTTGTTCCCAAACAGCATACTTCGCATGCTTCAGTAATTTAGCTTACATTGTAGTCCTTCAAAATTAATTTTAGGACACCAGTTGATCACTTGATTTAACTCCTTTACCAGTGTATGCTAATCAGTATTGTTAAAGATTTTCACAACAAAACTCTGGATATCCGCCAAAAAGACGATTACTTTTCACTCTAGCGTTTTTGCCATTTAAGTAGTAAAGGAAGTCATGTAAACCTATCATCCTCCGATGAATGTTATCCCTTACGACTCAACTTTATTGGAAATAGCACCTTATACAACTACCGTTTCTACGCGATCCTTAAGAACTTCCTAACCCAGATTATTATTTTATTGTCGGGCCTATAGGATATTACCCAAATCCCTTCAATCACTTTCTCCGGTGCCCTCTACTGACCTTTGATATCAACTCAAAAGAAGGCGCTTTCTTCAAATGCAATGAGTTATGCTGTATGAGTTGTGCTGTTAGAGCCGTTATCTTTACAATAAATGGAAAAATCAAGAAAAACGAGTTGCCTTTCACATTTTTACCTTTTCCAAGTATGGGTTTTAAAAAAACTGCTGACTATACCATTGATGCGGCAATGATGTTTGCCGTTACACTCCGATGATTATTTCTCGAAATAATGGAATAACGAACAAATGGAACAATCATTTTCGAAATTTTAAGAATTGGGAGATATATAAACATCGACTGCATGTACAATATTGTTACTTTGAGCTTATCTAGTATGAAATACCGACAGCGAATTCAGTGTAAACCGTTCAAGAAAACATTGCATCATAAACTGACTTCCAACAAGCCATTTGGGTCATACTTTTAAATCCTCACCGAGTAACACTCCCATTCTGACTCCCCTCAATACTGGTAAGCATGAAGTGACGTTTGCATACCACTCGAGGAGATTAAGTGCAAACAGCTGAAATTCATCTCACCCATGTCCACGAAAATGGTACGGGGAAGTTCAACACGAAAGGAAATTCGACTTGAGTAAGCAAGGGAACACGTGTTGCAGAATCCCTGCGACCTCGACCCTGACCGAACATATTCTCCCTTTTTAAACCTCGAATAAAACAAAGGACGCGACCACAGATTTTGGCAAGGGACTTTTAAACCGCTCCATTGAAGGAGTTAATTTCCATTAACGATCGAGGACACAGGTCACACAAGGGAATTAATGGAGAGAGGAGAATAATTACCCTAGGGTTAAAAATTCGAATGGCACATCCTACCTTCTCCATTTACTATCAACCGTTCTTTTTCATGGAACTATTGTGCTCAAGTAATTCTGTTAAGTCGCTCAGCCTATTGTGGACGGCGGCGTTCACCCCTTCCTCCCTCAATCACTCTCTCCGGTTCCCCCTACTGACTTCTTAAATTCCTAAGGATCGCGCAAAAGATCCCTGTTTAGCAAGTCCGAAATCCGTAGCCGTCCAAGGAAAACTTTTATGGCCCAGAGTCACGCCAAAGAGCCTTGCCTTCGTTGTCGATAGCCGGACGAGAAATGGAGGATGAAGAGTGGATTGCGGGGGGTCAAACCTCCAACCACATCAGAACGAAAAACTATGGATTTTAATTAATCGAGATCTGACATTACATCTCGTGGTAAGTTTCTAGCAAATCAATATCCTTCATTTCATTGAATATTATCAGATGCATCAATTCAGCGGTGATGGCCTTGCCTACGAGCTCAAGAAAAGCATAATGCAGCACTGCCCATTATAGGAGGTATAATAAAGGTAGAATAATTTAAAAGATAGGGATATAATAGTGCCTAACAAAAGCTTTTTTAAAATAGATTTGTATACGAGGTATTTCCTAAATTATTCTTGGACTTCAAAGTGACGAAAGATTATTAGCTTCATGTTACATGCATTATTATTATTAGTAGTAGTATTCTACCGGTGACGGTAGGTTTAAATGTACATTTAATTCTTCCCACCCCCAAAATTGTCCCTCTTCAGCCCCTCATACCTCCTGCCACCCATCCAAGCTAATTCTCCTCCCTCCTCCGCGCTTACCCAACGATCTTACCTCAATCACCTCGGTTGTAAGCGAGAGGTGGTTAAGAGAGTGGTGGTCCTTCAAAGACCATCCCCTTTTATTACCTTTTCCATTCACACCTTCTGCCTTCTCCTAGTTTCATCTATCAAATTTCTTTCCTCTCCTACCAATTCTAGCACTTCATCGTTCGTATTCCTTTCCACCCACTTTACTTTCTCCATCCTTCTCCACACCCACATCTCAAAAGCTGTCTATTTTCATCTTCTTTTCGCAAAGCCCACGTTTCCGCCCCATATAGTAAAACGCTCCATGCTAAACTTTTCACTAGTCTTATCTTCACTTTCCTACTCAACGCCCCTGTCATTAGCTCACGCCTACGAGTAAAACCTTCTTTTGCCAATGCAATTCTCCTTTTCACTTCAATGCTGCTATAACCTTTTTCTTCCAACACACTACCTAGAAAGGTATATTGCTCTACCTGCTCTAGCTTCTGACCTCCTACTTTTATCGTTATTCTGGCCATTTTTGTTCTTGAAAATCGCATTACTTTCGTTTTCTTCTGGTTTATCTTCATCCCGTACCTTTCTCACTGTCCCTGTTTGGATGTCCGAATACATCCAGATTGTATTCTAGATTCCTTTCCACTAGTATTCTCATCACTTCAATCGCATCCCGAGTGGCCCTCCCCTTCCGAAATCCAAACTGATCCTCGCCTAGGAATTCGTTTGCTCTCTTTTGCATTCTCCTATTGAGATTTCTAAGCACTACCTTTGCCGCATGAGAAATCAAACTTACCGTTCTATAATTTTCGCATTCTTTTGTCACCCTCTTTTTCGGTATAGGTATCAGCACGGTTTTCACCAAATCCTCCTGCCAAGCCCCCTCCTCGTATATTCTACGAACAAGTTCATAAAATCTGTACCTTCCCCCTATTCCTAGGTTTTTCAGAAGCTCAGCTGGAATGTTATCTACCCTCACCGCATTACCTGCCTTCATTTCTCGCAGTGCCTTCTCTATCTCACTATCCAGTATTCCGGGGCTCACGTCATCCTGATCTACGTCCTTTTCCTCTTCTATATCAAGTTACTAGGCCTATTTTCGCTATCATACAGTTCCTCAACATATTCCCTCCAACGACTCTGGATCTCCTCTGGCTCCATTGCTAAATTTCCCCTTCTGTCTTTGATGCACGGGACTTTTCCATTTCTTGATTCCCGATAACATTCTAAATATCAATTTGTTATCGATGAAAACTTTCTTTGCTAAGAACAAAATATTAGCGGACCTCATATTTCTAATGCAAAATTACATTCCTAGGACTATCATCAATTGTCTTCAATCCTACGATACATTTAACACAGCTCTCAACACGATTCTATAATCGGATTATCTATTTATTTTTCTGTGTTATTCTGAACAATTCACTCTGCATATTTCATATGAGTCCTTCCTCTGACCAGTCATCCTTTTTTAATTTTTCCTCAAAATACCTTCAGAACACCATTAAGATACGTCCAAAACTGTTGTCATGTGTTCTTTTAAAAGTATTTATCAGACTTCTTTTTCCTTTCCATCTTATTCGGAATTGTTTGCTACTCGGGCGATGTATTTTATCTTCATTTCTCTGTGGTTCGATATTTCTAATGCATCAAGGCTTGACCTTTCTACGTCTTTATTGTCGATGTCTAACAGTCGATAGTTAGTACGCTCCTAATTTACGCTCAAATGTGTTTCATTATTTCGAAGCTTGTATATCCAGCTGTATGTAAATTTTTCTGTTGCTGGAATTCCCTCATCATATCGACTATTTTACTGATTATTTCTTTCTTGCTTCGCCCAGGGCTAAGTTGGCTTTCCGAATAGTTACTCTTTTACCTCTTTCCTTGAGAATCTGTTTTCCAAGTTGATATCGGTCCCTTCTATTGTATTGCCTTATTTTTCTTGTTATTGACATTAAAATGGTATCTGGTCAACATAATGTCATCAGATTGCGGAACCACATATCACACATCACCCCCCTCATGGCCACTATCCTTAGAGGTAGTTCTGAGGGTAATCAGAAGATGTAGATAGATTTTATTTTTTACCCACAATTGCCACCAGGCAACTTTTCGTAAAGGACATTACCGTGCCTCCCATTCCGAGGTTTGGACATAATATCATTGTATGCAAGCCGGGCTTAATGTATTTTTTGGACGTGATAGGAAGTACGCAGCGATTACACATAGGAGAGGAATAGAGTTGTACTTGATGAAAGTGTATTTTGGAATGAAAATTTGGTTCCGAATGGTTATTCTGTTTAGGGGTTTTCTTGCAGAGGTTTGGATGAGACGCATTATTTTGTTTCGGTCAATGAATAGGGCAATGATGGTTGGACTAGAGAATGATATAAGAAAATTGTAGGAAAAATGTTAGTGGGCAGGATGTCGATTTTATTTCCGATTAATCAGGGAAAGGAGGAAGACGATATGGGCGCTGCGAGGCGCCTCTCCCGATTTTCTCTAGTTGGTATAAATACATATATTATATTTTAGTGCCACAAGTCACCATGTAGTCTTCAGTATTACGTCATCCAGATCCAAAATGAAGCCCCATATCCTGAATCCCTATTGCTCCTGTAGTCTTTGCCTTCCTGGTTTACCTTAAACTTATCTACAATATAGCAATCCTAAATCGAGAAATTATTGCAAGGGGTGATGGTGAGAGAATTGGTATGACTGGATAATATCCCTTCTGAAATTCATAAAAAGTCTGGAAAATATTTTAGGATTTCATAATATATTTATATCATAATTGAAATAAACTACTGATCTGTATCCCAGACGATAATTCCATGATTGAAAGGTGCACATTTTATCAGGAACTAATGGCAAGAGGAATACATAGAATATATGGATAACATCTTTTCTGGATTGGTGAAAAACAAGAGGAAGATGTAACAGGCAAATTTTTTATTAGAATTCGGTAAAACGGCATTTAACTATATCCTGAATGGAGGAGAAACTAATAAACATGAGAGAACTAAATGCCATTAGTTTAGTTTTTCACAAAACAGCAGCAGGAAATAGTATACTTTTAAATTTTAAATAAATGGTTTAAAAGAGGCTAACTAGGTCCAAGATGCCGAAGTGTTTTTCTTGGGTGGAGAGGAGAGCTCGTATGATTTAAAAAATTGTAGTTAGACTTTCAGAGTGTAGTTGGGATGTTTTTACTTTATCTGTAAACATAGAGTACGACGAATGACCTCAGATTCAGATATAGCAGTGGACTAAAATTTAACTTAATCTCTCAGTCTTACGGCCATAGTGCTATAGTATTTGAAATAATACTTTCTTTTATCAGATCTTGTCTTTTCTTGTATCAGATACTGTACGAGTCACAAGATTTGAACAAAAACTTTGGTCGTCATGCCAAGCGACAATTCCAAGTTATGAATGGTGGTAATTTAATGGAATTGCAACACATTATATGGCATCTCAATATATTAGATATAGTATAGCATACCGTTTCGTTTAAAACCTGTGTCTCCGAATCAGTAACGTGTAATTCATTAAATGAAGTTCAAGGAAAATTATATAAACACTTTTAATCCGACTTCGTTAACACCTGTTTCCATTGTTAGCAGCTCTAAAATTTTAAACCTAAGAAACTGATGATTGTTCAAATAAGCTGAAGTTCATGGGGAGTTTAACGCAATGCAAAACGTTTGACAGAAAATTTTCAGGAAACCTTCAACTTTGGCCTTGAGAGTAATGGAAAAACCTATGTTCCTCCGAATGGGCAGGAATCGAGTGAAATCAAGGCAAAAGCGAGATACTTTGGAATTCACAGGAACCAGTGGGAAACCGAGCCCAAAGCGAGGAATTCAAATGTCTCAAGGGCCTGCGCGACGGTATCACTTTCTCCTATAGTATACGGAACGAGACATTTTTAGAGTTACTCCTCCTGGATGGGAATTGCTCCATTATCATTCACACGCCCAAAATTATAAATTTAGCGAAATGGTTCTGAATTTAACGATGGTCACGGAAACAGCCGACGCACAGGAACAAACACTGGAACGTGTGGATTGTAAAGGAAAGTTGAGGAACCTGCGAGGAGAATAGAAAAGCAAATGGGAGACGGAAATGGATATTTGTATCAACAACATTTTAACGAGGAAGCGAGAGCGTGGCGACATTCTGATTCGAGAGAATGTTTAAGCCGGCAATGAATTAATTGCCCCAGACATTGCTGATACATCCCTCAACTTGGCATAGAAGGTTTTACCATAAGAAACTTATCCTCCAAAATAGTATTGGGGCGAAAATTCTCGATACAACTAACGATAAAAATAAAATTGATTTACCGGGTAAAAAAGTAAGAAGCCCAGAGAAGAGTTGAAGGTAATAGAATCCTGATCAAAACTTTAAAGGGTAGACTAGAGAACCTTATCAGCCATATCTTGCGACATGATCGTCTGGCGAAGACAGTCCTTGAGGGAAAAGCAAACGGAAAGATTGGGGAGGGTCTCCAACCCGATTCTCTCACCACATTTGAGCGGGTCTAAAGAGAATGAAGGCTGAAAGCGTTCATCGGTTATCCCATTTCTTCAGAGAAACATTCATTCTCCTGAGGCAGAATTTTATCCCTCTCGGTAGATATGAGAGAATTTTCCATCGGTATCACCACGCGATAAGACTTAGACGAGGTTAGCTTGTTGTTCCAATTTATTTCTCATAAAGCAATGTCATTGAACATTCAAAATGAGCAAAGCTACTACTTATTAAGGTGGTTTAATTATTCATTACGGTAGCCTGATGGAGACCATTGGCGAAGAAATGGGAAAAATGGAAAAGTAAGTTCTGGCATGATATATGGAGCAAATAGTACCTAAAGGTTATGAAAGAGAAGAATTACGCAAATATGAGGAGTTTAGCTGATATGAGAATCAGGAGGAGAGTGGCTTCAATAACACCTCTCGAGAATACTTCTCTTTTAAATGTAATTAATCCGGTGCAATCCACGTACAAAAACTGTCGAATATGTATAACATATAATGTATATAAAAAAACGAAAGAACACTTTAAGAATCAGCAAAGCGAATTCCCTGATATTGAACCCAATCAAGAAATAATCATGACATTCATTCGAAATTCATACGGATATTTAATTTAAATGTTTGGTGAAGTAATATACATTTACATTTCATTTGGCATTTAATCATTAATTAAAACTGTCCCCTGGAGATTAGTAGGAGAATCACACTTGCTGAATTGCTTCATTCAGACTAATTCACGGAAGAATAAATTGTAATTAATGACCTTTTTAATTGATGGACGGGTGCAATTATGAAGGCACGCAAATTGGTGAATGGTTTAAATTCGCTATGAGCCTCAGGAGTGTTTATCATCTCCTACGCTTGATATGATACATTCGCAGGGAGATTTTCTCATACTAATGAAAACTAAGATGAAATTTCAAATATTGACCATGACGACACTTGTGACGCCTGAACATGGCAAATATTGAATTGTTGCTTTATCTGCACAAGGCGAAAACACTATATTAGGCCATTAAGTAATTACACGTTGTCTAATTATTATTAAGGTATTCGGTGTACCGTATAAATTCACGAAACTGCTCCATAAGAGTAAAGATAGTTCGAAATGTCACAGAATGATGATATGATGATGATGGTGAAGTTATGGTGATATTTGTGATGGCAGAATATGACAAATATTTTCGGACAAACTTCTGCTTTCTCAGTAGATAACAAGGGAAGAGACACACAATATTAATTCATATGTTAAGCTATGCAAAGCTATTTTTAAGGCATGTGGTACGTCATTTCCTTTCAGGGATGCTCAATATGAGAGCAAAGGTCATCCGGTTACAGCAAGAAAAAGCAGTCAAATTTCTAACACAAGTAATATTTTTGAATGAACAAAAATTATAAAAACTACATACAGTTGTTAATGCCCCCAAACTCCTTACACACTAGTGGCTCCATATTTACTAGTCATTCTTGAAATAAAGTCCTTTCAGAGCATTTACATGCATTCTACATGCACCTATTGGCAGCTCATAGGGTAAAAAGAACGTACCACATACTTTAAGCAACTGTATACAGTCTATGCAAAACCAAAAGTAATGTTTTCCAGTCTTCTCTTTCTCCAAGTAATCATAAGTGAAACTGAGAAAGGAACATTCTACTTTTTAATATTAGTCATTGATAAATATTATATACCTATATATTAAATTGATGCAAAGGAGACTTGATCATGACCGTGTGAGACTGTATAAATGACAAAACTCGATATTTTTGTATCAACTCAAACGAGATATTTCTATTTATCCGCAAAAGTGCCGAGTTCACTGATTTTGCGTAATCATTAATGGAAAAAATTTAAGACGTCTTTATACATCCAGGTAAGTGTTTTCATACTGCGAAGGAATCCTTAACCACCATTGCTACATAGACGCTGCGGAAAAGCTGCCATTGAGGTACTGAATTTATCTTTTTAAGTACTATTTAGTCAAATTGTCATCAGAATTCTCTTTATATCCTCTCTTCTTAACACCTCTGCGTATGTCACTCGCTCAATCCATTTTGTCCCCAAAATACTTCTATAAAATCACATTTCAAATACTTTCAACTTTGATTTCTCTCTTCAATATATCTGTGCCTTACTGTCATAAAAGAATATGGTCCAGATGTAAGTTCTAATCCCAAAATTATACTTCAAGCTATAAATAAGTCCTTCTTTTGATGGAATGATCTCTTTTCGTGGGCTGTTCTGCTAACGATATCCTATCTTGGGTACTCGGCTTCCCGAATAGCAACACTCATTCACATTTTCAATCTTTTGTTTTGTAGTCGAATAGTCTTGGCCTCATCACTGCTAGCCTCAATTGTTTTAATTTTCTTTTCGTCATATTCAATTGATATCTGAGCAATCGATTTTTCATGTTAACTAGAGTCTTCAGCTATCCATAGCCGATGTAGGAACCTAATTCTTTAGTTCTTTTCCTAGCTTCTCTTAATAAGTGAAATAAATAACTTATAGACATGCACTACTGCATTTTCTATTTCCCTCTGGCTCCCACGAAACTAAACCCGACACTCCACTACCCCTCTCTCAGCGAAATTTTCTCGTTTACATGTTGGCTGAGCGAGTGACATCAAAACGACTTCATCGTCAGATACACAAGGGAATGCGATTGGCGGGAACCTAAGGATCACATTACCTAGCTATCACAGCGCGAGCGAGGGGAAGACTCTTCTTGGATCATGCTATAAATGAAAATAGCCAGCAACTTGAGAGTACAAGCGTACAATGGATAAGAGGTCTCAAAGCAACAATAACTAACGTCAAATTTCAATGATATTAGAAATTTTGTTGAACACGGTCTCTCTTCCACGCAGTTATAATGATGACTGAGACCTGGATATCTAAATAACAGATGTGTGTACATCGTTTGCATGCTTCCAAATGAAAAACCTAAGAGGAAAAATTAAGACATCATTGTTGAGAAAGCAATTGTCAAAAACACTCTCAATGGCCCCGAATGAACAATGATAAAGAAAAGAAAAGTCACTTTGTAGCATCTACATATCAGTTTTTTTTTATTGAAATCTTTTTCAAGGTGCTCTTGAGGATTCATGAAAAAAATATATACGGGTCATTTCACGTAATTCAATCAGAATATCGGCAAAAATGACCCTTAGGGTAACATTAACCGTTTACGAAAAATTGCAGCATTGCAAAATTCGAATTTTTGCAAAAATGACTGCACACCTTACAGTATATCTCCGAGACTGTTTAAGATACAGATAGGAAAAAGGGCTTATGTCCGAGAGTGTTAAATGTACAGATAGGAAAAAGGGATTATATCCGAGACTGGTAAAGATACAGATAGGAAAAAGAGCTTATTTTGAAGGCCTTCAATTGCATAAGTATAATGTTGGATTATATTATAAAATATAAGCAATATTATAAAATTTATAACAATTTTAAATATTCAAATGGATTTTTGACGATGTATCCATATCTTTGTTTTAACTAATTTTTTACATGTTGTAGATAAACCCCCCCCTCTAAAAATTAAAAAAGTTTGGTGGAGGCTATATTTCATTTAAGAATGAAAAATATTTTTTAGTGCATGCGCAACGCTCGCCAGTGGCCGCGGCATCAAGCTCACGATCGGTACTCTGGTGTCTTCAGATCTCAGTACACTGTCTCTTTCATCTTCTTCCCTCCAATTTCAACCATATACTCTTAGATGTGACAGCTACTCTAGAATACACGCCTGTGGCATTAGGCCTTACAGCGGTTGGTCTCCGAGAGCAATAGATAAGCCTCATCTCGTTTTCGGTTTCGAATGCTACTGGCTGTTTTCAGTTTTTCAAAACTCGATTAGTAGGAAATACATCAATGATAAAATTGTAACCAATGTAAGTAATGTATTCAAGTCGTTAATTATTCATACACCGCCTGGTGATCCATATTTTGTTATCTGGGCTGTCTGCATGCGTATATACACAACCAAAATACGAGATTCTATTAAAATAGCGATTCAATTTAGTATACACCCAGTATCTGAAGATAATGTACACAAGGATGTAGAATGGCCAGAAATTAGCCATTACTGACTTACCAGGAAGGCTCTTCTCACATAATATTAGTCAACATTACGTACTTTACACACCCGAAATGAATCGCTCGAAAGGTCGTCGTGGGATGAGGACTAACGCTGGAAGAGAATATGGCGACCCTCTACGAATTATCTGCTCCTCGCTCTGCTCCCCAAGGACTCCACTACCTCATGGTCTCTGGCGTTTGCACCTCCCCCCAATCCAAAGGCTATCCGCAACCAAATCGCGTACGGCGAGGGAATATCACCGCCGCATGTAAACACGCTAAAGTGGAGCGGATGATTCGAAAGCCCTTTGTAACCTCCCCCATCTTCGCTATCCAAACTCTCCCTCCCCACACATGGTAACGCGAGGATCACCCCCAGTCCAACTACTGCCTCTTCTACTCAGCCCTTCTTTGGGAGTCTACCAGCCCCCGTGTCATGCTAGATGCCCACGCATTAAAGGTGTGACGCCAGAGAACATCTCCAACACCGATCATCCCACGTATCCTTCGGGGATACGAAATACGATATCCAGCGTTACGCTAGTTTTTATCCAAACGAATTCGAAAGAACGTACGGAACCATTTCAGGGGGTATTTATTCGTAGTGATCTCAAACGTAGGCTCTCAAAGTTAAGAGGGATCGCAAGCTTTCCCGGCGTATTATGGTAGTACTTCCTCGACCGGGTTGCTTCCTCCACTGCTTTCGGCTTTTCGGAGAACAAGTCGTTCTCCATCCTCAGGCCTGACTCTCAAAGTAGTTGCCTAAGTACAGATTATCGGTATAATTCGGTTCGACCCATGCAAAAATATCAGCAATAAATAAAATCCACACTGAAAAATCCTCGGGACTGAGCTTAAAGCACCCGGTTGCGGAATAAGGGTTGACCTCTAGATGCAGAGGTTAGCTGAGAGATATGTAAGCATATTCGTCGAATAAGCAGTCATGGAAAAACCCATGACAGTCCGAAATGGCAGTGGCATTTTCGCGTAAGTTAGGCTTTTCAAATCATGCATGAACCTACGAAGATATCGCATCTTGACGACGGTAGGACATTAACTACTATGCATCCAATCAACCAGGGGAGAGGTCAATATTTTTTCTGCATATTAGTGAAGGTTGAGATCACAGTGGTCAATTCAACGACATTCATTTCACTACAGGTGTGGTAACAATTACGTTAAGAGTCGTAGCTACTCCACTCTTTTTCTTTTATCAAGAGGTTTTGGAAACCTCTCGAGTGACATATTTAATAGTGAGTGACAGGTAAGTTCGGCCCACTCGGATCCAATGGTATGGTATAGCCAAGATAGTAGAAGCAGTCAAGTATGATAAGCAATTTAGCGCAGGAATATGGAATATAAAATCTCTTCAGAGCTGCTCAGGATTGGAAAACCTGGAGGTGAAAATGTATAAAATGGACCTCGAATTGAAAGAAGTCGGTGAAATCAGGTGTCGTGAACAAGGACACTTCTGGTATGAAAGCTACAGGACTATAGACCCAAAACATTTTAATAATAATATTGGAGTGGGCATATGCTGAGTAATAGTAACAGCATGCGAGTGAAGAGCTATCTGCAAAACATCGGGAGGATAGTAGCGATGAAGATCGAGACTAAGCCCACAGGTACCGTTTTGGTGCAGGTTTACATTCCTCTGTAGGACTATAATGAATGACAAGTAAAAGGTGTCTATTATGATATCATGGGAGAGAAAAAAAGGGTATGAGGAGAAATAAATTTAATTATTTTGGGCGATTGGGACACTGACGTTGGCGGAGGCCTAGATGGAAGAATAACGGGAAAATATGAATTTGTCAACCTAAATGAGAAAAGAAAAAAATGCTTGAATTCTGCATACAACACATTTTAGTGATACAAACACATTATCAATACACCGCAACCGAAAGAGATACACAAGTAAATTGCCAGATACAAAAGAAGATTCGATATTGACAGATTTTAATTATTCAACGATTCATGAACCAATTGCAAAATTTACACAGGGCCAGATATCGACAGTGACTACCACCTATTGATTACAAAATGTCGTTTAAAACAACCTATATGTGATGAAATGCCATTTTAAATTACAGAAACTGAATAAAATAGAGAAAAACATAAAATAGAAAAATTGAAGGGGATTCAGCAACGGCTGGCCATTCACAAGGCCGTGAAAAATCAAATATGAGAACACATGGCTGTGAAATCAGAGAAAGAGAGATGGAAAAACATTAAAAACGGACTTCTAGAAGTCAAAAATAAGTTTGGGGGGGAGAAGGAAATTGTCAAAAAGAAGCCCTCGAAGACGTCATAGACCTGATTGAAGAGAGAAGAAAATACAGTGAATCCATTAATGGAGAAGGGAAACTCTGTTGATAAAGAATAAGGAATGAAATAGATCGTAAAGCAAGAAAAGCCAGAGATAGATGGATAAAGGATCTATACGAAAACTTATGAAATGACATCGTACATGGAAGACGGAAGCTGCCCATTGGGTTTTGAGAAACCACTCAATAAAGGGATCGCAAAATAAAATCAAAGCAGTGACATAATGGAGAACTTTGATTGGAAGTGAATATAAAGTAAAGAGGCGGAAGGAATATTTGGAGCAAGTATACAACGGAAGTAATCTCAGTGGGAAGTTTATCGAAGTAGAAAATGGTCGAGAAAGAAGACTCAATCTTGAGATCGAAATTTGACGCAGCAGTAAGGGACCTGAGAATGAATAAGTCTTCGGGAATTGATGATGTTCTCGTCAAATTCATTCAATGTGCATGTAAGATAGCATTAACCCAGTTGTGCAATACTATCTATGACGTACTCTCAATACGAAAGATACCCAAAGACTACGAGAAGAATACCATCATCCCCATTCTAAATAAGAGGAGAGTTAAGAGCTGTAAAAAATTTACGCTCCATCAGAAGAGTCTAATTATAGCTGGACATGCAAGCGCGGGGTCAAGTAAATGATTCATCACAACATACGTCCGGACCACGCTCTTAATTGCAGTAAGGTATGGACGATGACAGGACAGGAAGAGAAGTCTAGACTGGAACCATTCAAAATGCAGTGCTACAGAAGGTGCTTCCAAAATAATGAAGATAAAATGAATCAACTGAGTGACAAACGAAAAAGTTCTGGGAAGATTGGGAGAAAAGAGAAGTCCTACGAAAACTTTACGAAGAAGACCGGACGCATAAATCGGTCTTTTGTCAGCAGCCATCTCGATGTATGCTCATCATCTGCCATACACCGAGACCTTATAAACCTTTGTCAAACATCGAGACCTAAAGGCCTTATAAAGACTATCGCCAGGGACTATCAAACGTGGAGAAATGTACAGAAAGATCTTGCATGAGATATATAGAGAAAGTAGGGGAAGATATGAAAGAGGAGAACGATGCGCATATGATGATGTAAAGGAAATTCCAGTGGACAGCTGCGTCGACCAAATCTAAGGTCTGTTGACAATTCATGATAATAAGTGAAAAACTAAATAACCTCTTTACTCAATACAATATTGATGAGAATATTAATCTGACATGAGTAATAAACAATATAAGCCATACGAATTAAGGGCTCTCAAACTGTCAAATTCATGATTGAACAAAATTTGAACAATTTACGGCACTTGTTACAAGCCTAAATAGAAAAAATTAAACAGCAGTAATTTTCTTATTCAACGCTACAAACACTGATTACATTGTTGATTATGAAATAATGGTAAAAATAGTTATCAGCGATGCCAAAATTGACGATATATCAGATCGAGGGAAAGTGAAAAATGTAATGAAGGGCAATAATAATGGTGGCTACTCAAAATTACTGGATGGCATTCCGAAAACGTCTCCCCGCGCCGCTACCAGGACCACGGCACCTCAGTCCTTACCCCCCACTGGACCCTGTCCCTGGAAAACCTCCTGCGCTCCAATCCAGCTTACCCTCCCCAATCCAACGGCCAAGTGCGCCACCCTCCATCCCCCGCGTTTCCAACGCCAGCCCTCTCCCTCGCCAGCGAACACCACCACTCTCTCACCCCGTCTCCTCCTCCCCCCTTCATCCAGGTAAATTGGACGCACTGAGGTCGAGGTGGAACAATTGTTAGGAACGCACGGGTAAGCACGGACAACAAAAGGCCGTTTGCTCCACGGTTTGAATAATTTGGTAATGCGTTTACGCTCTCGGGTTACAGCACTTACCAATTCACGACGCTGAGGTCCCCGCGAATATGTATGTGTGCGCGCGCATGATTGCGTGTGAGTGTAGGTATGTATATATATATAAGTTTGAAAGGTGGGGGGCGTGTCTGCTCGGGGGAAAGTGGGGGAAAATCGAGGGGGAACTCGGCTGGCTTCGGCAGGCCAGAGAAGGTCGCAGAGGACACAGGGAGAAGGGGGAGGAATGTGGGCGCCAGGGGAGAGAGATACATACATACATAGAGAATTTTCGGCGAGTCGGCAGAATGGATTTTCACCGTGGCACGAGGAGGAGAAGATGTAGGAAGGGGTAAAAGCAAGGGTTATGGGGAGAAAAGAAAGGGGGGTGGGGTAGAACGGTAGAGGGCGACCGCGGGTGGAGTTAGGGTTTTTGAGGGACGAATGAATTGTTTCAAAGGAAAAATCTAAGCGGCGACGAAGGGAACCGGGAGAACAATACGCTTATGAATAAGGAACGTTATTTTCTTTGGGTTTCGGTGGTGTTGCGTATCCTAACGGCGCTCATAATGGGTCCACCCCTTTTTTCCAACAACTCCCAATACCTATACAAACCCTCTCTCTGTCTCCATCCCTCTCTTTTCCTCCCTTCTCTCTCTTTCCTCCATCTCGGTCCACCCATCTTCGTCTAAAGTTTCCATGGTGAGAATGGGACAGTTATAAAGTCCCCGAAAGGGCTACCTGGCCTTCATTTTTAGTGTATTCCAATTAATTCTAAACTTACCCGCCCTTTTGTAAAAATGCAGCAAACGGAAGACCGTCTGATTAGAGGCATCACAATAAATTCTCAGGCATCATTTGAGTGATAAGAAAACTCTCACCTACCATCCCTTCCATTCCCTTTCTCACTGATCGCGCAAAAATATTATATTTCGCTGGTGTACCTTCCATCATTCTATTTACCTTCTATTCTTCTGATAACTCTGAGGTTACATGCGTCCATAAAATAAGTAAGATAATTAATAAGATTATAAAAATAATTTTTTCGTCCCATGTGAGCAACTTGCACTAGGTATTTTACCTATCCCTACGCACATTTAACATTTTACGTACGTATTTATCTACGTATTTCTCTCCCTAATCATGCTATTTTCAGACTGAGGACCTATTCTCCCTATCCTCTCTTCATTGTAATATACCACCAGAAAAGCAAAGCTTATTTTAGTAACTTCATTTACGCAGTCATATTCTTTGAACTGCTAGTCAGGGAGAAACGAATTTTTTGTGCGATGAAAATAACAAGGTGCAAGTTATGGGTTGTAAGAGCTATTTATGTACATGTCCCTTTTACTTCTTCAAGAAGTGTTATGTGCAAGCCAATTGAATTCAAGATAACCAGATTATAAATATGTGATATAATGACTTTTAAGTCATTTATCACATGTTTATTTAAGTTGATTTCAACGAAATCAACGCATAAATTGAGCATTCATCCATTTAGAGAATAGTGGGAAAATCAACTCTTGCCCTAAACATGAAACTGCTTTTGGTCGGAGATGCAATTTCCGCGAATTTAATTGATGACTTATCCTTAGAATCTTTGCTATAACAGTTAACTTGAAGCTGCAGAGAAAATAGACCAAACAGGTTTACTCTTTCGAAGCTAAACTAACAATCTCATAAGTGTTGCGTAAAACAGCTAAACAAACGCAAAAAACTACATCCCCTCGATTATCAATGCCAACGTCCTTCCTCAGTTTCCAGGCGAGGAAATCATTTATGACCATGTAAATAGTGCTCTAAATGAGGTTGATGCTGTGGAATTCCTAAATTCCCTGAATCCATCGGGCATGGCTTCTGGCAAACTAACGTTTAAAATTAGCTGCTCCAATCATACTGTTTCGCAAATTTAAATGTAGCAAAATTTGTAACGGAACACGAAAACGAGTTCGTAATTAGAAGCTAAACATCATCTAGACTCATATACTCCCAGGTTTCATGAATTTTACCAATATTTATCTTCAATTGACAGTATTTATATAGCATTCCGATAGTGAAAATTCCTTTCATGTGCTGTTCACTATCCCGAAGCCAGGATATCATACTAAAATATACAAATGTAGTGATGACTGTCTGTCTGTATGCCGGTTCTATGTTCGTTACGCATCTCCTCAAAAACTACTGAATCGATTGAGCTGAAACTTTGTAGGATTCTAATGTATACACTAGAAGGTGCTAGAGGTATATAAACAAAGGCTCAGGGCCCGGGTTCGATTCCTGGCGCCAATTATATATTTACATTGATTTAAATTCAAAGTTAAATTTATGGTAGCGCAAGAGTTTTTCCTTTCGTTTAATAAAATAACTAAATATTAATCAATTTCTTATGTTCTTTCTGTATTCCATGGAGAATTGTTTACACTTTTCAATTCTCTTAAACTATTTACCCCCTGTCCTCAGCGTTTCTGGGCAATGTGTGATTTGCGTTCAAATTTACAGTATTTTTCGGTTCTTTGCCGAGCGTTGCTAATGCCTATGCATAGGAAGGTACTAAAAGAGGTATCGCCGATAATTCTTGAATCTAGACCGGCCATTTCATTCGGAGAAATTATACGGGCTTACTTTTCGCTACTCCCAGATTAAATTGGTTTGCATTTGGTAAAACCAAAAGTATTTAAATGAAAGTATCTGCGGGGTTCAAAAGGTGAATATTTTATGGATTTATACGGTATCCAAATTGGACCGCTTTCAAAATTGTTGTCTTTTACGACGAAAGAACGTGATCAGAAACTTAAACGAAGTCTAATCAAAAATAAAAGTAGCAAGATGAAAAAAATTGTAATATAGTTATGCGTCAAATACACAGTAGAATGTGTGAATATGCGCAACCGAGCGACAAGTACCTGGTTTAAGTACGCTAACTCTGTACTAGAATTTATTCAAGTTGGAATAAAATGCAATAATACGTATTCATAGGAAGTTCATGGACGCCACTGGCAAGTTGAAGAATTGAGACAAGCATAACATACATAAAAGGCCAGAGAAAAAATTCTTTTGCCAAAGAGGTGGGTCGTACCATTCTAAAAACCTGAATCTGGCCTCATTTTCAACAATAGACAGAAATTCGTATGCTCTTCCCCTTCTAACCTCCTTTGTTTCTTCTGGGCTGAAAGTTTCTAAATAATATTCTTATTTTTGTAAAGGACCGGGCATGAGTCCAGGCTGTAATTATATGTTCACCTTGGTTTAAAATATATTATGGTTCCGATGAAGATCAATAAGAAGAAAACTTAGGTATTGGTATGCAGTAGGAGAAAAGAGACAGAACCAATGTTAAACTAGGAAAATAAAACATCAAGGAAGTGGGAGAGTTCTGCTACCTGGGAAGCAACGTAACCAGGGATGGACGAAGTGAAAGAGAAATCAGCAATAGAATTTCACAAACAAAAAGGGCATTTTACCAAAAGAAGATTCAGCTTACAGCTGCAAATATAAGCGTGGAAGAGAGGACACATTTCATTCGAAAATACATTTGGAGCATTCTACTAGGGAGAGAAGAGCAGGGAAGCATGGACAATAAAAGCAGCAGAGGACTCAAGGCTGGAAACATTTGAAATGTGGAGCTACAGAAGAATGATGAAGATAAAATGGATCGACCGAGTAAGTAACGAGGATGTCCTAAGAAGAGTGGGAGAATTTTCTGAAAACTCTAAAAAGAAGATGGGAGAACTTAATCAGCCATATGTTAAGGCACTATGGCCTGATGAAGACAATTGTTAAAAGAAAAATAAACGGGAAGATTGGAATAGGTAGGCCTCGTATGAGGTACATGAAATAGGCTGAGAAGGATGTAAAAGAGAGGATTACGTCAATGTGAAGAGGTAGGCCGATAGAAAAATCAACTGGAGGGCAGCATCAAACCAATCCTAGGATTGTTGACTAATGATGATGATGATGGTTTCGATACTGACTTTGAGCCATAGCTAACACAATTTTTATTTCACCCCTTCATGAAAAATGTTTAAATTTCTTAATACAATTCGTATTTATTATATTTTTCCTCCCCGTTGAATTTCAACTGGCACCTTCAGCTAGTATATTATGTTTTTTTAATATCCTTAAAGTTCTTTTTTCAAAGGATTCCAGCTATCTCTTTTCATCTACTCCTTTGGCCCATGTTACGCATATGTACAGGGCTATGGACCAGAAAAAAACCTCGGGATTCTTTAACTAGTTTCTAAGGGGAATCCCGTGTATGTGAGCAATTTGGAATTGCTGTTGAAGGCAGTTTTTGCTTTTCCTTTTTGCCTCTACCATCCTTGGAGATTCGATTCCCTAAGTAAGTGAATTTTCCCATATCTTTTAACTTCACTTCTATGCTCGTCTTCCAGTTTCAATCCTCCGTTTGCTTGGGGACGACCATCTTTACTGCATGCCATAATATATAGGCTTTTTAATTATTTTAAAACTACATTCCAGACTAAGAATCTCTTCCATTATGAATATCTGATAAGTTAATCATCCTCTAGTTCCATCTTTTAGAACAAGGTCGTCATAGGAAATTCATTTGAATAATTTGATTTTAAAAATACTTTTAGACTAAAATATTGTATCGGAAAAACAGCGAAAATAGAATCAACAGCAATATGTGTCATTTAATCCAATAGAGTGAAACATTGAACGTTCCAGGAAGTCTTCAGTTTGTTGCCCCTCGTGACATCAAAATGAATTATTCCGAAACTGCTATGAGCGAAATTGGCCTCTTCCCACTTTTGAGTGAAAACCAAAGAGTCACTTTACGACAGTAAAAGGGCTTTCAAAATGTTTAAGTTCCAAAATCATGCCTGCCAGAAGAGGAAAGATACACCCAACCATAGGAAACTTGGAAAGGAGTGAAAAAATATATTAGAGCAGCCGAGGGATCATGTCCTCCAACACATTGAAGGACGGGAAAAAAGTCTGCTCTTTGTTTGCCCTGGTGATTAAGAAACACCTTGAAGATGCCTTGCCTCTAAAAGCTTCTTTTCAGAATATTTTATGATCCTTATAAACCAAGGAATGGATGCCTCACCATACCGAACGCTATTAAAAATTATCCATCCCGCCATAGTTTATTCGAAAAAATACGAAAGCCGTTTTGTGGACAGGAAACTTCAAAAAGCGCAACATAATGGCTATTTAATTATTCATCTGCCATTAATTTATAATATGTAATATCCTCTGAGTAAAAGATTTCTTTTCCACTTAAGTTACTGTTTCTTAGCGGGCTACTTCCTTATTATATTAACCGCAAATTTAAAGGGAAGGCTCTCTTAAAGGGAAGCAAAAAATTTATCGCCACGAGAAGTTTGCAGCGAGCTGACTAAACAGTATCATTTTTGGTACCTTCCATCTTAAATAGAATAGAATGCGCTTTTCACGTAAAAATCTAACCTGTTCTTTAAACTTAAGTCCCTAACATAAAAATAGTTGTACTGTAGTCAAAATACTATCACCCCACTCAAGGATAAATAAGAGATTTTCATTCGCAAAGTATTATAATCTATTATCCGAAGAAATATGACTGGCCTATCTGGCAATATGAATGGAGTTTGCTGGCAACGGACAAATTGGACACAGGTTTCATGCATCTCAGTAATTTTCTCGTCAACAGCTTTGAAATTTCCTTAGTTTTCCTACAGCCAATCATGCAGAGGTGATTGCAGAGACCCTCGAAGCTGAGTTTAATTATTTATAAATAATAAATAATCAGAGTTTTGCATATTTCACTGACCTATTTTTAATGCAACTGCTTTTCCTGTACTGAATATGTATTTTAATAATTATGCTCTGTAATTTTCTGAAACACGCCAAATCAATCTGTTCACCTAGGAGTAAAATATAAAGTAAAGGAGTAAAATCAATTCCAAATTCTATTTCCCATTAGATTAAACAAAGCAAAACGCCAGGGTGGAGAAATAAGGACTGATTTTTTTCATATTCTCCTCAGTTTTACTAGGTTTCCTCTTAGCAAAGGGTTTGTGTTCCTGATTATGATCATGAAGAGGATCATAGGTTCTGAATACAGAAGCACAGAATTTGAAATCAATGTGAGGCATTCTTAATATTTTTTCCACACACGTTTTAAAATTTATTCCTACCCATTTAAAACACTCTTTATATATCACTATGCTTAATGAATAATAAAAGATCCAGCAGAATACACAGAAACTTATGGCTTGCTATCATAAGAAGCAGGGAAATTCGCTGTTGGCCACATATTTCAGGGGAACCGTAGGTCCTTCAAGGAAAAGAGTCGGTCCCCTACTCTTAAGTGTTCTAATTCATCTCACATCAGGGCTTAATACAACATAATCCTTATTCTCATCTGCCATAAAACCATGTAATGTAATATGGTTTTATACCGAATTCACTGTAGGCATAGAGGAGAATGGAAAAAGTCTGATGAAGGGGAAGGAGGACGTATAAAGAAATACTAAGAATGGTTTGGTAAAATGAGGAAAAAGCCAAAAAGATTGATGAAACAGGTACTTGGGAACAGTGGAATGCAGAAAATCACGACGCAAGGTAGAATGTTCGGTAAGCAAGGGTGGGAAAGAAAGAAAATACGCACTGGACTGTATGAAAAGGGCCTAGAAAAACGCAGTCTTAAGCAAGTAATAGCGTAGTAAAGGGAGCCGATAGATGAATGAAATACAAAGAAGAATAAATATACGCTATCAAAACATACCGTGAAAGGTATAAAAATATCAATCAATTAAATGGACTATAGTCTTATCAGATGCGATACATTTTAGCCATACCTTTATGAAAAATGGAAGTACCTAACAGCCACTAATAACTAGCGTCTTTCCAGAAATCATCAAATGAGAATGAAAAATTACACACCTACGCATGGAATAACTACTAGCATAAAGTGGATTGATACAATTGATATGGTGCAAACATATGAGGAAAAAGAGTTGAGGTGAATGAGCTATAATAAAAACCAATCGCGGGGGAAATATATCGGCCACGAGTGAGAGACGGAATTCATATAAATGAACCATTTCGCCACAGAACCTGAGAAATCTGGAACGGGACGTGATTCTATCCCACAGATCAAAAAGATTTTCCTTCGAAGAATTTATGTGGACTTAACTCTGGGTCATCCTATCACTCCACTACAATGTGTAAACACTGGTTCTATTCGGCCAGCTGATTGTGAACCTTTCGACGCGCTAATTGGCCAGCTCACTCGATTGCTTCCCCTTGTCTCCCGAGAGAGAAAGAGAGACTTAAGGAGGGGTTGAGGGTAACGCAAAGGGGACCGTGCACTTTGCCACGCCACTCCTCTCAGGAGATTGTAGGAGTGGTTAAAGGTGTTCTGGGGAGGGATTAGAAATCGCGCGGTGCCCTTAGGTTGAGGAAAGGAAGAAAAAGAGAACGGGGAGAACAAGAAAACTAGTGGCGGGACGCTTGGCTGAAGGATGATTCAATTTCGTGCGAAGAATTGGATGAGGAAGAATGAAGGTCAGTGTTGTGCGACGGTCAGCCAGACACACTGACTGGAGTTGGAATGAAGGGGAAACGGATTTGGACGGTTTGAGAGCGTTCTGATGGTTTGTGGGAGGGAAGCCGGGTTCCGAGGGTTCGATGAGGGAAGAATTGGGGGATGAAAGATCAGAGAGGTCGGAAGAGAGCTGTGGGATCCGGAGGGAGAAGAGAAAGTGGCCGGTGACCAAAAAGAGTAAGGTTTTTATAAAGTTTAGAGAGAGGGAAAAAGAAAGAGGGAAAACTTGTGTCGTACAGTGGGTTCCGGTGGGATGATTCCCCTCTGAGTTTGGTCGGAGTGCACGGAAGAAGAAAGGGCGATGAGTTGGAAGAGACATACATGGTGGGACTCTAACTTTGAGCTCATCGATTGGTGAAATTGGCGTTCACCTTTAGAATCAATGATAACGTCCATGATGTTGACGTCGATGCTCTTGCTCTTGCCACAAGATCTCAAGGAGTTTTCTAAAGAATAGGCTTTTTCATGATCTCTTTTTGCACCAAGAAAAAAAATTAATTTCACATCGTGAACTGCAGCTTCTTCATAAAAATTGTACTAAAAGAAAAGCAAGGATTAATTCTCAATTTTACACTGCACGGAAATATATAATACGCAGCTAATTTTTATAATTAAGAAATTCATGACGCCCTGATAAGAAATCAATCGCAAGAAACGCTTTCCAAAACAGCATTATTTTATACAGAGAAAAGATACGAAAAGTAAATTTGTTAGAAAAAAATCTTGGCTGCGACCAATGGTTCCCTGATTCTCAGCCTTACAAGATGACACCAAGACAAGTATTTTATTGATAAAATCAATTACTGATTGATAAAAATGAAAGCTAATGTATCTTGCGTGCAATTTCTTTAAATATGAAATGGTATATCTAGGGACGATGAGTCTAAAACTGTTTTGTAAATAACTTCCAATTCCATTGCTTCAGCAGGCACAGTTTCCAAACATAAAATAAAACGCACCTCACCTCCACTCCTCTTTAATCCGTAATTACAAAAATGATTTCATTATTTAAGACGCATGAAATGGTCCCTGAAACGGTTGAAAAAGCGAACTTAAACTCATTAAAATAAAAACTGTTAAATCTTCAACGAAGAGAAGTTCCAATTCGGAAGAAAATTCTTAATACCACTAGTCACTCTTTTTCATTTCGATAGCCCCTCCCTACCCGTTAAGTAGTTGCTCTAAGAAAAGTCTAAGGAAACTGTCACCTGTATCTCTTGATAGAAACAGCTCTTCGTGGCTATATAATATGTAAACTTTTGGTACGGTGTACTGGTCAATTGCTCATAACTGATCACTGAAATTGGCCATGACAGCTGTTACTTAACCCCTTTAGTTATCGATGGAGATATTCTATAGGCCAAACCGAATCCTCATGAATAACATAAAACTTTACTGGAGACGAACTCTTACTTTTACATTGTGAGGGGCCCCAGGTTTGAGGTGAAAGTCGTGCTTTGAAAGATTGGGGAATTTTTTATTCTTCGTGATAGAAATGGCAGATGTCAATAACGTATCCCTCTCTCCTTCAATAAACATACTTATATTTTAGTCGGATTCACGTAGATGATGTCGAGCAGCATTTCATCGACAGAGTATTTTATAACAAATGTTATTCCACCGGTATCCCGATGGTCCACAGACTTACTCTAACTTAGTTAACCAAAAGACAAACATTTGGCCAAAATCTTCATCAGTATTATGACCGCATGCTCTGTTTTAGGCTGACCACTGTAAATTTTCGTTAATTACCCAAAGTTTCGGCAGAATAATGATGTTGTCATGAATTCTATTTTGTATATGGTGCACAACGAAAAGATGCATTCCGCTGGCAGCATTCTTTTTACAATGGAATGTGAAATTCTGACCATTCTAACAGCTTATTAACATATTGTATAGCTTTGAGTTATTGCACATTAAATCAGGATCATAGAAGGGAGACGCGAAGAGACGCCAAGAGTTTTAGCTCCCCAATAAAAGAAATGGACGGATTAAGTTTTACGTAATTTTTTCATGAGATGGACCTTCACCTGAGGCCCAAAACAGACAGGCATGAAATATAGTCACTAGCAAAGGTATTAAAAATTTTAATTTAAACTACTACTGCGTAAAATTTCATCTCTTTCAATCAGTGCATCAATGACCTGAATAAATATTAAATACACGGAGATGGGGACGACCATTATTTAATAACTTAGTACATGGAAACAATAACGATCTAAGAATTTCTTATAAAGGAAAATTATATCTGTAAATATCATTATAAACTTTATAACAAATAAACTCATAGGAATACATAGGCAATGGATTTTAATTTCTCCTTGTCACTCCTTGAAATTCCGATTTGGAAACAGAAAGGATAACGAGTAGTATGAGGAATAAACAGGAGATTAAAGAAGTAGGGTTAAATTTTTCAAGAACCAATGAAATACTGTTTGAAAGGAAAGATTCAATATCTTTTTCATACACCACGAAGGAATGAATGAAGAAAGGCGAAAAGAAAGGACAGAGTTTCGGAGAAGAAAAAAAGGATGAAAGAATAATAGTAAAGCATGTAAGGAGGGGGAGGGAGAAGGCAAGAGCGTGGAAAAGATGGGAGGCGGGTGTGAGAAGGGGGAGAGAGCAGAGGAGGGAGATACAGAGCGAGGGAGAGAAGGAGTTTACTCTGAAACGCAAACCAATTTTGCTCGCGGTCCCCTGGGGCCCTCCGGCTACATACACCCCGCCTACCTCCAATTTCCTCTTTCCCTTCGCCCTCATCGTCAATCGGCATTCCACCGTGGCCATACCTACAGTCGATCGGCGTCTATCGGAATTCCTCACACGCCTCGCAATCTCCTTCCCCATCCAAACCATCCCTATTCGCTCGTTTTTGAGTCTGTTCCCTTCCAAAATTTTCCCTCTCCATTTGCAGTGGGACACCGCCTTCCACCGGCCAGTTCATATACATCCCATAGTTACACTCCTTGTCCTCTTCCTCGCATTCCTTAAGAACGATTCTCAGATGTACCGGAGTTGTTTAGGGTAATATACGAGGACCATCTACATAACCGAACCGTAAATAAATCCTTGGACTACCACTTGTGCGGGAAATCTTAGCTACTCGAAATTGAGTTCCATTTGGAACCTCCTTAATGAATGATGTGCCAAGGAATGTTGTGATTTCTTACGCTACATAGAACTTCTCGCGGAATTCTAGTGAATGGATTCATTCTCCCGCTGTCTTCACAGACCGTTAACGAAACACAATGCGACAGCACCTTTAACGCTGAAAGGAATCGAGGTACAATAATTCAATTACGCAGAGACAATTTTTAGGGACAATAAATCTCCTAGATGCAAAGCACTATTAAAGAAGGAATGAAATGAAATAAAGGAATTTCCATGAAATAAAGACTAACGTGTGAGATAAAATGTTTCCCATTTACGATCTCAATCACTACGCTAAAGCAGAAGCAATCTAAGACACAAATAGCATCATAAAAACGTATTGTAATGACATAATGCATTTAACGGAGTCGAAGTACCGCGTCGGTAATTAGAAATGAAGCAGTCTCATGAAGATATTGCGTAATCAGTCCAAATACATTGACGTTACAACCATTCAGTGCACCGTACGATTATAATTGGGAATATGAGTAGTTACAAACAGGTAGATGATAAACAAGCGTGAATCTTAAGATACAATGCTTACGCAGTACTTTTAAATATCATTTCAATGCGATGAAGGCATTCTTTTATGCCTCATTCATGCGAGTTTCTAGGCCTCTATGCTATGTTAATAAAAATCGCAAATCTTTGTATTTAAAAACCACCAGCCTCCCAGTATGGTATTTCACGCTACAAACTTAGGTTTTGGCTAGACAAAAATATATGCTAAAAATAATGGAAGAATCCGTCGTAATGACCTGATTTTCAACCGGCGCGGCGGCGGTCACCAGGTCGGTGACCCGTCGGCCTGCACACCCTAATGTAATGGGCTCGAATGCAGCAATGAATATAAATTTGGTGTCTGCCTGAACTTTATTTAAGATGCTGCGAGATAATCTAAGCAGATGAAGCATCTGAGAACCTATTTAGATATGTTAAACATAAATGCATATTTTCTTCATAGAATAATAAATTCACCTACTAAAAATAGTTCCCTCTGTTAAACTATTATTTCCAGGAACGCACCACGTTCAAATGTTTCCTACTGAAAACAATTATTGTTTGTTTTTCACACAATACTCAGTATGATAAAAATTCTGATAGGTTATTCATAAGGAAAACATCTCGTTTTTGTGGAAGCGGAAAGAGAAGTCTGAGCTTATCAATGAAGTTGCTCGAGTTCATGTTGACCAAAAGTTTCAGTATTCCACCGTATGATACCATTAAGAAGGGTTTTAACTTTACTTATGAGACACAAAAATTTGACTACATTTGAAGAATTATTGTTGATAGAATTTAAGAAAAAAATTTAAGGAAAATATAGGACCTTTAAAAATCTCAACCTCAACACTTGAGTTACATATGAAACTAATATGGGCTCCTTAACTGAGGGTTCATTAACATTTCCACTCTATGGCAAGTCCTTACTGTAGATATGACCTAAAGTGTGATGCCAATTAACAAATAAATATGTAATTTGCCACAATGTTTTAGGTAGCATGCCGGCATTAAACATACAGAGAAAGCTAATTTATGATTGTGGGGTGGAATCATTTAATTTATTTCCTTACCGCAACTATTTTCACCTTTGGCTAGGAGAGAATCTGAAGCCAATGGTAATTCACTAAAAACTTCTTTGAGGAAGGATGAACCATGTTTTTTTTTTATTTGAAAGATTTTCAAATTAGATCTTTAAGGGTTCACTCAGGTGAACTAACTCAAGTTAAAGTGGGATGTCATAATTTAAAAATACCTGTCGGGATGCGGTTTGAAAAAGATATGTTGTTGTGTACTCTCAGCAACACTCTCTATTGCAATAAGGATGCGGTGCAGATAATGCGGATGCATGTAATGATGTAGATTAAACCATTCAGACTCCGCTTTAGTCTCGCCTCTCTAATCACAAGCTCAAGTCACTGCTCGCTCCCTCGTCCCTCCATTTCATCCGTTATCCCTTTCCATCTCACCCCTCTCACTCGGCACTGCTCACGGTCCAAATCCTACGGTCTTCCCCACCTCGCAGGCCTCATGCAGGCTTATCGCAGTGCACCCATTTCCCTTTTTCTTCTTCCTCTTCCTCGGATTCCACCCTAATTCTCACAGGTTCCATCGTCGTGCCTCCCATTCCAGCCTCCATTTCCAGAGCACCCTCATCTTCTGTCCCTCCCGTCCCCAAATTTTAATACTTCGTGCTTCTCGCTCCGGTGCCTCCACCCTAGATACCCTAAGCTCGCTGTCCTGATAATTGTTGTTTTCTGAGTTAGTGTGATTATTGTGTTTTTTTTTAATTTTAATAAAACACAATGGTGGCGAATTATTTCAGCTTCAGCGAACTACATACGACAATTCAGGTTCATGAGATAAGGGCTTAATTTGGACATAATTCCAGCTATACGTCACTTTGGCCTTAATCTTCATTATCAACGCTTGATGGAATAACATATAAATACATCTAAGGATACTATCAGGATACTTAGCGTGAGTAGTATGAGTTAATGAGAGGCCAATATGTCTACAGTAAATGTATACTCTTACTTTCGAAATGGGAATATGTAAATTGCTAAATCAAACGGTTAAGATTGCCAAATGTGCGCCATGATGGTCCAAATAAATTTATTACGAAGCAAAAGCACTGTGAAAAAATAAAATGTAAAAAAATAAGTAGACAAAAAAACCGTTCGCCGTTCAAAATAATGCATTGTCAGGTGCAAAAGGACCCAAAATTTTTACTTCAATTCTTAACTTAATTCAAAATTACTCAATACTTGACTGTCATATCATAAACATGTAATTGCATCACATAAAATGCGTGCTAGCATGGAGAGAAAAATACGTGAAAATTTTTGAATAATTCACACCTATTCAGGTAACATTTTTGTGGTCCCTCCAAAATAATTATTGCACCACAGACCCTCACCCAATATTACCTCAATGAACCATTTACAAATCCCAATATCCTTAACTCCAGAATCTTCTCCTCAATTCGCTTACAGGAGCACGACCTTCCCTCAGGTCAGACCGTGATCCTCAAGCATGACATCCGGACCCGTGTCCCTATACTTCCTTTAAATCCACTCACTTTCCTCCGTTGCACACTGGGCTATCCAACCACATTACAAAACAAAATTCACTAAACGTTCTCCAGAGGACGCATACACATTGCCCAACCCTGGGATAAATCCGGCCTTCCGTGTCCTCTCTTACACCTGCCCCTATGCCATAGCCTTAGGGATAGCTACCAGCCGGAAGCGTTGGAATAAGGAGAGATCTTTTACTTAGAACATCCAATTTTATCCTTTTCTATTCAAAATTTCTTTTGAGGCTCTGACGTATTTCTTTTGTTTTTTCTCTAAATACAGAATCTTACTGTGTTCCGCAGTTCCTTGGCACAGCAACAAGGTCCTAGGACCATATAGTTCCTTGGCACAGCAACTAGGTCCTAGGACCATATAGTTCCTTGGCACAGCAACTAGGTCCTATGAACATATAACCCAGAATTAATTATCCCATGGATTTTATTTACAGCCGTAGCTGTTGTTTATCGCATCCCTTCCTCCATGACCTGCCAGTAGTCTTCACCTACCCCTCTCTCATCCGTTGCCGTCTTTCCATCCCTTCTTGCTCCATACTCTTGTTTCTGGTGTCCAAATAAAGCATTTTCGGAAGTTTGTACCCAGGCATTTTAATCATATCTTAAAACACATAAAGAAAAAACACGAGCCAAATCCTCAGAAATAATAAATTTTACTACGACCCGGGTTGCACTGTATCAGAGCATTGGTAATACAGTGAAACACGGGTCGTAGTAAAGTTTATCATCTTTGAGGATTTGGCTCGTGTTTTTTCTTTATGTGTTATCATGTTTCGCTTCGCTTCCACTCCATATCGCCTGAATCTTCACATCTTAAAAGTTGTTCTGTTCTATATTTTTAATGAATGCCTTTTGATTTTCCCATTTTTCCCACAGTTTTAAATTTTTAGAATGATTCATAAGTGTTACCCCACAGATTCTCCTCCAGTACCCCGTATTGCACGTGTTCATCTTTCTTTTCACTGTCTCTGTAATTAACCACATTTCCAACGCATCTTCCAACTAGTGACACATATATTCTATTTATTCATCCAGTAGTTTCCGTGGAATATCGTTACTGTCCTTACCATTTTTGTTCAAATATATGCCCGGATAATTGTATCCTGTGACATTTTTTATGATCCCAGGTAATGTTGCCGTATCGTGTCAATTTTGTACCAACACCGTGTACTGTGACTAAGTTGCATTTACATCCAGACCATTGACTCCGTAGTACTCAATTAGTTTCCTTGTTGTGGATGGAGAAGGTAATAAAGGAAGAGGGTGTTTTAAAAGACGTTATCGTGGGAAGGACGTTTGGTATGAATGGGGTATTTAGATAAAATTATGGGAGGTAGGGGGTATAAGGGGCTAAAGAGGGACATCGGGTGAAAAGTAGGGGCGTGGGAAGAATTGAATATACATTTAGACTTACTTTTAGCGGTAAAAAACTAATAAGAATAATCATATAATGCATGTCATCTTCAACCTATGCCAGCACTTTCTGATCTTCCGCAAAAGGTAAGATGCTTACTTATCTTCAATAACATTCTTCCCAATAAAAGTCACCTATTTGACTGCCATATTGACATGCCCATTGTTTAATTTCTGTGCTGTTGTAAGTTTCAAACAATGATTGCGACAGACAGCACCCTTTTCAACCCCTTTCCTAGAATAAACTGCTCTAATATTCCGCTCGCACATTTTACGAAACTAATATTTCTTTGAGAAATATTTTTGGCAGATAAAAATAATTGGCAGATCCGATTAAAAACACACGCTTATACACGATATAATATTTTTTATTTTATGTAGACAATAAGGAATTCCTTTCTATAATCGTTACTTTTTTCCATTAGTAATTAAAAAAAAGATTAGGTATCAACACCAGACCTGCCAGTCCAAAATATAATTTGTTTTTCCACATCTTCCGTTTCATTTATAATTTTATTTCTTATTGCTCTTACATAGAGTCGGATAAGTGATGAAGATAGACTGAAACCTTTATAGTTCTGGAAATTATTTCGATCGCCATTTTTAAAATCTAGATACCTACTATCCAAGTTTTTTGTGCCTTGGTTGTAGAGTGGTCATTACTCAAGAAGTATTTTTCTCCAGATTTGTTGGCTATAAATATTGCAAAACATCAAATAGCATCTGAGGAGCAACATTTGTTTCCGCAGTAGAATGATCACGATAGGGACCAGGGATTGTATGTTTGTCTCTCAGCCTCTGTAATTTTCATTCGCTTGTTCAAGAATGGAACCGTCACCACGAAAAAGCATAAACCCACACTTTGCCTATGTCCCCGCAGTCAAACTGTTCTTATCTGTAACTGGACGTCCATCTGAGACATAGAAGCGGAGAGGAATTGCCAATGTGCAGAGAGTGAGGTCTACCGATAGGTTTGGGTCACCCTAGTTGGTATACTTGTTTGTTTTCTAGCAACTTTCCCCCTCCGAAATTTCCACCCAGTTGGAGTATTGACGTGAGAAATTTTATTTGACACCTCGGGAACTATCCACGATGAGCACGTAGTATCAGTACCAGAGATATTATAGGAGCACAAGCGTCTATGCTCGGTGATTATTTCCATTTCGGAAGGTAGCCGGACGTAAGGCATCACTACTGTTTTTTTCCATTCTATATCCGTTCCGACAAATGTCTCTGGGGAGAAGAGACATCAGATAATTCTTATCTTGTCGCCGTACATTTTCAGTTTTACAACAAAAGGAGAGAAATCAAAAAGAACAATAGCCCAAATAAGACGTTATTTACTACTTCTCAGACAGAAAATTAAGGGGAAGTACATCTTCAAGAATGGATCGGGTAATGCATCGCTCGATACATTTTTGGTGTAGTTTGGAAGACATGCTGCCAAAACAAACGACTCATGCGCTTAAAAAGTAATCGCATTTATATTTTATCGATAATCATATTTCTAGTAGTATCAAAGATGCAATAATGCCGCTAGAAATTCATACCGCGATCCAGCAGACCCTAATTTATGTTTCCCCGCGGTAAATTTACTACAAAAAAATACAGGTAGCTAACTAAAGCATATCTCTTTTTATGCTGGACTAAAAGTTCTGTCATATTTTAGAAACGTAAATTCCCAGGATTTGATGCCCTGCGGAGTTTTGGAGGGAGCATGTAAAATTCTAAATCAATATTTACAAATTGGTACCAAAAGGCCTTGAATCAGGATAAAAACATCTTCAGGTTTGGGAGAGGCCAATTGCGTGTGGAGCTAATTTATTTCGAAGCACCATGTATTTAAACCTCGGCAACATTTTTTGGGTGGTTATTATACCTCAAGCCTCGCGAAGATCATCTATCTAATAAATGCAATTTTCAACTAATAGATCCTCATATTTTGACCACCCTCCTATCCCTTTACATATAAAGAGAAAGTCGGATAATTACATTGTTTTAAAGGAATCGAGAACATTATCCATTTTCCATCTTCCTTTTAAATACATTCTTTAAGTTTAAACGAACTATCTTAAATATATGAAATTATTCTAACGTACAAGGCACATCAACCCATTGTCATTGGCAAAACGAGAAGCGAACTGTTATTACACGTTTCAAACCGGTGACTACACCGAGTTCGTAATAAATAGCGACAGTATTTTTATCAAAAATATTAGCCACCAAAAAATTAACACAGGATATATTTTATACCATCCACATTTTATTCTATTAAATATCGTGGATAGGTATAAGTTTTCCTCGTCCAATACGGGAAAACATTTTTCTTTATCTTTGTTCGTTACCATATTTAAGCCAAGAGTAAAAATTTTCATTGGTACAATAACCGTTACGATTTAAACAGAAGAAATGACAATAATATTCTACAACAGCAATACCATTTTTCACTAGCATTACGAGATTGCTCAGAAAATAATCATTGAATACATTCTCTGATTTTTGGCAATTTTAGAATTATCAAATTAACTAGGGACTAAACTTTCCAGAATAAAGAAAAAAAGCAAATTATATAAAACGCAATAGAATTCAGTCGAGTATCCGGTTATTAGTAAAAAGCCATAATGTAAGAGTGTAATAGTTAAGTCTTGTAGCAATAGTTAAGTCTTGGTAATAGTTAAGTCTTGTTAATACTTAATAATTAGTTAAGTATTGGTAATAGTTAGGCTAAGAAATGGTAATAGTTAAGTCTTGTAAAATCCCTAACCTCCTACCATACACTTTAGCAAAATCAGTGAAATAAAACATACAATGAAAATATGCATAGTAGTGAGTAGAATTAATTTTAAGCATCTGATTTTCAAATACAATATAAAACATGTTTCCTAGATTATTAGAATATGCAAACATACGCAAAAGCAAAACGTTTGTAGGATAGATGAAATTCAGTTTAATAATCATACTGAAATAATCATTTTCTTTCTCCAATATTTACTTAAATTAACAAAAAGAAGATATAAAAAATGAGAGTAAAATAACGAAATTATAGGAGAATAGTTAAGTTCATTCTGATTTTTAATAGCGATACGACGATCACTTTGGTCAACTGACGAAGACGGAGTATGAGGTACCTATGCCAAAATTAAAAATCATCAACCGGTAAGGAAAAGTACCTACTTTTGTCAAGTCATAAAAAGTGTTACTGGGTACCTAGAGGAAAAACAGAACGTTGACACACTCTGAGTTAAAGCACAGACACCCAGGAGTGGAGTTGAAACCAAAGAAAAAAGCAGTGAAAAGAGAACATATTAGGAAGTGGCAAGAGACAGAATAAAGACATTAAACGATGCGGGATATGAGTGTACATACAAATGAAATCACACGTAAGAAGTGGCTCACTCTTTAGGAAGAACCCTCTAATTTAAAGAAGGAGAATAAGAAGACAATAATGCGATGGAACTAGGACGCGGAACGAGGGAGAAAGAAAAGCAAAAATGAGAAGAAAATAGAAAGAAAAACGAAAATGAGAGAGGAGAAGAAAACAGGGAGGGGAATAAGAGTAAATGGCGCAGAGAGTGGGTCACTTGAGAAGAAAACAACGAAAATATAAAGAGAAAATTAGAAATAGAGGAGAGTGAGTGAAGTAGGTATGTGTATGAAGACGGAGTGCTAGAGGAAGTTAAAAAGATAAGATTTTCACGAAGGCAGACTGAAAGAGGAGAGACGAGAGGGAATATATATGAGTAGAAAATGAAATCATGATTTCTTGCCAGAGCAAACGCTATGAGAAGATAAATATTACAGGGTAAGAAGATTTGTTCTATTACACCGTCCGTCGATAGTAGAGCTAAAATATTAGGCTACATACTATACGGGATGTTACCGTGAATATATAAGTGGGCAATAGTGGCCAAGGCAATGCTTATTTGAGGTAGAAAAGTACATAAAAGCATGCTACGTTCATCGTAAATAGAAGGTATACATACTACTTAAACAAAAAAAATAGTGAAGCAGTCGCGCATGCCACCAAAACTCTCCAAGGTAGAAGAGATGAGAAAAAATCACGAAAAGGACACATGAAAAGGAAAATGTGGTTGGGGAGAGAGACGATAATCGGCGACACCGGTGAAAACAGAGAGTGGAAGGAGAGGGAGGTAAGAGTCCGAGAGAGCGAGGAGAGCGGTAGGAGGGAATTAAAGTAATAAAAGAAGTGAGAGGGATGGCTGGCGGTTAAAAAAGGGATGCGGGGGAGATAGGATGGAGAAGGTGAGGGTCGGGTGGGGGAAAGTGTGGGAGTTTAGGAGGCGACTAAAGAGAGAACGACCCGAGAATGGTGGAGGGAAAGCAGAGGAGAGAGGGGGACAGAGAGTCCTCTTGGTCCCTTTTTTCCGCGCTGTCATCTGGGATGGAGGACCACAGCGACCGCAACTGACCACTGGAAAGGATTATTTTGGGGCGGAGAGGGAGGAAGGGGAGGGTTATATGAGGAGGCAGAAGAAGTGGGAGGACAGGAGACAGGGAAAGGGATTTAAGTGCCGGGGAAGAGGATAGGATAGGGGAAAAATTTTACGACACCAAGGGAGTGAGGGTGAAGGGCGGGAGGAGGAAAGTATTAGCATTTGATTCGGTTTTGTGCGGTGAGATAGAGAGTAAACGACGGGTGGGGGAGGAAGGGTGAAAGAGAGAAGGGTGGTGCGAAGTGGAGGGAAAGGGAGTCGTAGAGTGGAAATGGCCGGCACTAGAAAGGAGCTTGATAATGGAACGGAGGCCGGCAACTCCAGACCCGAAAAAGTGGAGAAAAGGGGAGAAGAATAAAGAGAGTTGAATAACAGAGGATTGGAGTGAAAAACACAGGAGTGAAGGGATGGGGGGCGGGGAATAGGGTGAAAGATAAGACGGTAGATTTACACAGGCGAATACGTACCCACATCCACGTTCTAAAAAAGGAAACAATCCTTTGCGAAATTAAAAGAAAAACATTTTGAAAAGTATACGCTAGCAAAAGCGCTCATAAGTGAGTTACTGCATATAAAAGACTTTGAAACAAATATTCTTTGCACATATTTTAAATAAAATGAAAGTATATCCTTGAGTTTATGGGTAACCCATCATAGAAAGTTGGAGTGAAGAATATAGAGGAACTAATATTAAACAAAATGGAAGGGGGTGGAAACCCTACGGGTTAATATTATTTAAATTATAAAAATAATAAACTTATTACTTTAAAATAAAAACTTTCTCCGCCAAAAAACTGAAATTTGACATTGAATCCAAGCGTCCTTAGTTGATCATGACTGAAAAGATAACAATAATGGACAAACCTTCAAAATAAGGCCCATTTTTAAAGGTTTCAAGGTGATGTAAATATATGGACCAGAGAAAGCGATATCGATATTATAATGAAGGATGGATTTAATTACTGCATGTGGTCGCTACATTGTAAACATAAAAATATAGCTAGCGTTTTACGTTCCCCTTGAAGGCATATCTAACATTTTCCACCAAGCACTAACATCGTATCCCTAAGCTGCATGTAAGTTATGCATGCAGCAACTAGTTTTTTTGTATCTTTGTATGATAGTAAGTGTAAATTTAGTTCCTTCTGATTAAAAAGTACATGCCTGGTGATGGCTCACCCCCTGCTATACGTACTTACGGTGGCTTGTAGGGTAATCTGTGGATATAGATAAACAGCTATTTCAATATTTAGCCCGAGAACTCTGGTACCCTAATGAGATCGGCATGCAGTGCTTTATATGCAGTGCAGTTCCTGCCACCCAGGTGGCGGCGATGTAAAGTCCTAGCCTTCTAAAGCTAGGGTCGCGGGTTCGAGTCCCGCCTGGGTGAGTTTTTCTTCACCCAGGGCATGGGCTCTTGTCAAGCTCTGTTGGTTCAGCTCCTGGGTAACCTTATGGCAGGCAAATGCCTATTGGGATCCCAGGGGTATATGGACCTACAGATCAGTCCGGAATCGCAAAAAAAAGTATTCATATTTGACTCTAAAATCCATCATTGTACTTCAAACTAAGCAATAACGAAAAATTTGACAAATGGACAACGGATCATTTTGGTTTCTACAGTACTAGCTTCCAAACCGAAGGGACCGAGTTCTAATGACGATAGAGAATGATCTTTCCTGAAGTATGAAGGTCATTACTTGGGTGTTTAATGTAGAGCACTTGCAAGTTCAGTAATCCGTTGGATGGGACGTAAAACCGTGTTTTTCGCCTTTCGTTAGCAATGCTGATAGTGAGTTTCTCTTGACCCTTCCTTCCCTTCATGAATTTCCAAATACCCAAAAATCCAGTATGGCCCATAAGACTTAAGCTATCGATTCTCTCTCCTATTGAAGTAACAAACGGAAAAGTGATCGAATGGACAATGAAACAAGACTAGAACACACAATCTATGACACTCGTGCTTTGTTATCCAATCCCTAATATTGACGCCCTGAATCGAAACTCGTGATTTTCCCTCTTTCAAACGATAATGGTCGTCACGAGCATACAGCTCAGATTACAATGCTTAGAACACAACCGCACAAATACCATCAGCTGGAGTTAGACACATTTCCTTCACTTTCCTACAAAGAAAATATACGTACTACCCATAACAGAGAGATAAATACAGCGTCCACATGTCTGAAATGTATATGTACCGGAGTAAGGTTAATCTCCTGAAGAGATAAAATATCTCACCGAATTCTTCAATCACTCAAAGATTCTAATACATCTCGCAGTGCTATTACCACACAGGGGAAAATTAAATTAATAAGGTAATGTATTGAAAATAAACAATCACAAAAAACCAGAAATTTGAAAGCTTATTCAATGTACAAAATATCGCCTCGTTCGTTATGTAATCAATCCTTGATAATTTCAGATCCATCATAATACCTCTTTATTTGATTATTTATAAATTATTTGATAAGGTGCAGATGCCATTTATCTGGTCAATTTAGGCATATGAATTTCAAATTTGATACAGGAAAAGGAAAAATTACACGAAGTCAAACTTTCGCAATTTAGGGTCTGAGCACCGATTCCGGCTTTTTTGTCAAATTCACCCCCGAATTTATAAAAATGAAATACGCAATATAAAATTATAAAAATAAAGAGTGTGAAATAGAATATTATGTATACATTTCCCTGGCAGCCATATAACGCATGAGGCATGTAAAGTTTTGTACGGGAAAAGCAATAATGAATTCAGCGCTAGAAGCCATTCCTTACTGGAGACAACACAAAAGCAAAATGTCGCACGAAGGCATTCTGGAATTACAGCCACGAGGATCAACTCCGTTTGCTCTTGTTCTTTGAAATGATGCAGGACGGACGGGAAAATCCTTTAACCCAAATGGGGTTCTAACGACTTGAGCAGCATCAAGTGTGTTCGGAAAAGAGGCTGGCGACGGGAGTGGAAACCAGAGAAGTATGAAGATGGTGCGGCAAGGGATGCAATGCAATGACCGAGGAGGAAGGTCAAGGGAGAAAGCGATAAATATGTACAGAGGAATGATTTATTTCCTGTTTCCACAAAAAGTAAATGCGATGGCCCTAATGGCTTTGCAAATGTTCGTAAATGCATTTCCGCCACAAGATACTAGAATCAAGGAATAAGATTAATACGTCGAGACCTGCTTGTTGGAGGGATGGCATCGAGTAATAAATCTTATCTTACATATTTCAGATACACTGACCACTCTTTCAATGAAAAAGGATTTTTTTCTCAAAAGGATTTGTAAGGAAGACGTAAGAATTATGTGGATAAGGAAGGTTGTTAAAACGGCAAGAATACTCATAAGCGAGTCATACGCTTTAGTTATCCTTTGAGGGCAAGATTTGTGACGTTCTGCTGTAACTGTAAATTTTATGAGTGATGAAGGTACTCAGCACTGGAAGTTTCTTTCATATTACGTCGTTAAAATATATTTCAAATATTGAAATCATGGAAAATTTTAATATTGTGTCAACATTTTCTAAACCCAACTCCGTAAGTGTATCAGACTCATAACGACGGTAATGGGGTCGTTTTTTCGATGAAACAACTTCGGCCGTCACCTTGTGGAATTTTTCCATGATTGAAAATAAGAATGAACTTTGTAATTTTCCACACGTTTTTTATTAACCAACCGGTTTCAACACTCACGTGTCATCATCAGGGACTAAAATTTTTGAGCAAGGGAAGGCCTTAAATAGTGCACTGGTGGGGGGGTGGAGGTTAACATGGAAAGGGAGTGAGGCATGGGGCTACATCACAGGGGTAAGAAGAATATATTGGGTCGTTTTTTATTGCCATATTTTTTTATTGCCGAATCTGATAGAGTTTGTAAAATAAAAAGACCCGTATTTTTCCGTTTTTTGATCCGACAATTATTATAAGCGGCGAAAAACTGATGTCTTTAACCCTTTCGGAAAAGTGGGTGTGGTGCAACCTCTGACGTATATCGACTTCGTCCAATCACAACTCAGCCCGCGAAGCTACTTTGCCTTATCGCAAATGGGGGGACACAGCTGACTCGGCCAATGGGAATGATTGCGACAGCATCTGTACGAGCAGACCTTCCGAGAATCCCCCTCCACTCCCTTCCTCTCCCCTGAAAGCAGTCAAGGACGGGAGGAAAATGACGTCAATGTTATCACAGCAGCATTTTCGGTGGGCGTCACCTTTTGCTTATTTTAATTTTTGATTTATGAGTGAATGGTTGTAGTTAGAAGATTAATTTTTTCACTAAAATTCTTTTTTCGTTTCCATCTAACGATTTCGTGTACAAAATTGCGATTTCGGTTCCGAGTAAACGCCCCCATTTGTGGCATGTAAAATCATTACAGCTATGTTACCAATATAGGCGTTTCTATAGTCCTTATCCATATCTAGGCTACAGTGACTCAGATCTAAAATTAATCTGGATTTCATTACATCACTTATTCAAATAAATATTCCATTCTCCACGGTAGCTAAAGAGAGAAATCAACGTCAAGGCAACCCAAAGGCCAAAGGTTCAGGTTCCGCGTATGTTACAGATGTTGTCTCCGTCCAATATTTATAATTATGGTTAGGTAAGGTAAAATGTTACGTAACAACCAAAGCTGTTAAGTACTATGAAAGCCATTAAAAACTCGAGAACATCGTAAATGCTTGACTTAGCAAAAGCATTTATTTTATTGATCAATTTGCCTCATTGAGCTTGTTCAAGTTTTGGGCGCATTTCTTAACAAGATAATTTCTATTCAATAAAAAGTGATTTCTAACTTTGAACCAATAAAATATTTGTCATTGGAGCTAACTTCCTCGATTTATAGGTCAATAATGCTTTCCAAAACCATCTTATTCAATTCCCCTGAGTATACTTATAGAGCGAAAACCTCATTCTAGTCCTATCTTCTGCTAATTCTAGCCAATTCATTGAGGTAAAGGATTTCAAAAATGTTTCATACCCTAAAATGTATTCGTATCATCACCATCTTTCATTCAATAACTTTGTACAACTTCCATCAAATATCTAATGGAAGGTCGCACAGTACACTAGGCAATCTCATATTTTACAAGCGTTCTCACTGCAGCGTTTGTCATCACCACTGGTGACCTGAAGTATTTTTTTGCGCTACTTATTCATAAATCCTAGTTATATATATTCCCAAAAAATTCATCTTCTATACTATCCACAGTCTATGAGTAATTTCTACTACGTACTAATTTATACTACATGCGTCTAAGCAGTATTTCTCAAGCTATGCTATCCTACGATATGAACGTCATAAAGAATCTAAATGCAAAGATGAATGGATGTAACATTTTCCCCAATAGGCTCTTTTTCTTCTTTCTTCTTCAATTGAATCTATGAAAACATTTTGACGCATGTACACCCGTCCATAATGTTTTTGTTCCTTTATGATACTTACGCGCTCAGAAAATTTCGTAGCCGACAAACCATGCCCTGGAATTTCAAGGCGTGGAAATATTTTCGTAAATAAATACCCATAAGCTTCAGACTGGAAAATATTGAGCAATGATTCTCTCTAATCTTTTCCGTAGCCCTGGAATTTTCGGCAAGATATATCGCTATAAACCAGACTCATGATTTTATGTCTCTATGGTATTTTGTTAAGCATTTTGTTGTTCAATCAATGCTAGTAACACTGAAGCACCACAACGTTATAGGGGGAAAAATTAAATTATTTAATTAAATTATATTTAAAATTACTATTTATGGCCTGGGTCTTTCTAGGAATCATATATTTTCGTATCATTTTTGAAATCGCAAGACTTGACCATAGCCATGTATCTAAAGTATGCAATAGCGAATGCCTCAAATATTTTCTTAGTAGTACAGGTTCAGAAATATTTAACAGAGAAATTGACATGTCACCACCTACAACCACAGCAAAAAATTATAATTTTGACGGAATGCTCTAAATTCTTTGAAACTTCCCGACAGCTTTACAATTTTGATATGGCACAGCTTCACACCCTTCAATCATTATTAGCGCCTCAAACAGTTGACGACCGTCGTTACAGAAGGCATTAACATAGGAGATAAATTATCCATAGGGAGTTCTATTCGCTATTCATTTAATGAAAATCCATAATTATCATTGCATACAGATATTAGGGCGTAAATGAACACAATTTGGTAAAACATATGATTAAACAATTATTGTTAATTTTAAAGTATGTATGTGAATTTAAGATACGACAGAAGCGAATAATATGAAAATAATGCATAAAAATAATACTCTTTCGCATACATACACATGTAAAAAGTAGTACAGGCAACTGAGGAGAGAAATCTAATATGCATATGGATAAAAAGAGATTTCTACAGTAACACGACATATTAATTTCCGAACTATGACATGTCATCTGATTCTCCAGATTTCATATGCGAATACTCTTCCAAGCAGAAAGAGGACTTTCCATGAATGACTGGTAACCGGAGTCTAAAAACTCCAAATAGCCATTTGTCATTTTACATAATTTCAACAAAAGATAAAACCTAAGGTTGACCCTCCTAACTCCATTGAAGAGCTTTTCTTAGCCAGATCGCATGAAATGTTTATATTCTTTACTAGGAATGGCAGTCAACAACAACCTAACACTTAGACCATCATAGTCAAAGGATCGAAAATGGAACTCTGACGCTTGTAAAATAACGTGATAAGAACATTTTTACACCTCACATTTATGCCCTCGCGATGCGAAGAGATTGAAAAACCTGAGAACTAATGCGTCCGTTAGCCATCATTCGAGTTTGCAAAAACTGCACTATAAAAACCTTGATTGACCAAATTCCATAAGTTTGGTGATTTTTGCATACATAGGTATGTGTACAAATTAAAACGCGCTATTTCCTGAATCGTTGATAATATGCTGCACTGTGAATGTTTTTTTTCTCTACGGCATCCTTAGATACAGAAGGCAAGGAGAGCACAACAAAGATCAAATTCCATCCCGGACGACGAATAAGAAAACATTCCATCGAGAAAGATTAGCACGTCATTGAATCGACCATTGTCATCTCACCGTTCCCTCAAAAGTGAAGCGATTGGAGGACGGGAGGCTGACTGAACACAAGGGAGTGGCACGTCGAAAGAAAAGGCAGGGCATAAAAAAAGTGTGTGCGTGCGATGGAGATGATCAGGGAAAGAGAAACCAGAAGAAAAGGGAGTGATATAAACAGCAGACAGGGAAGAAAAAACGCCGTTGAGAGTGACAAGGAGAAACCCGAGGTATAGAAGAAAAAAATCCCCAAAGAGTCGAGTGTCCGGAGTCCCTTCAGGTATTAAAGGGAGGAATTGGAGGTGAAAATGGCAAAAATCGGAAACATATGAGGACGGAGGAAGAAAGAGACAATGTTAAGAGAATAAAGATGGGTGTTTCCGAGCTCAATAGTAAAAAAAACAGAACGACAATGGAAATAAAAAGGAAAGATGGGAAATGAAAAAGATTTTGTGTTAGGAAGAGAGCACACCAAAGAAAAGCGACGGTGGAACGCTTTTAAAACATCATGCAGTATGGTGAGTACATTCCAATAAGAGCAAGGGATTACGAATAGAACAACTACTGGGAAGATTTTTCGAAGCATTAAGGTGAAGAGAGCGTATACTAGACAAACCATGATTAAAGCTAAGTAGTATAAGTACTTGGGAACTTTTCGCAGCTGTTTCTCCAAGATAAGCCGCTTAAAATCAGTGCATGAAAGCTTCCTCGCCCACGGATGATATAAAAATATCATACGTGCTTTAGAATTTAATGGCTGATGGAAAATGTGCCTTCAAGTGGTAAATCTTTTAAATACCACATCGATCTTGACTCGATACATATGACCATAGCAAATACCGACTTCCCGTGATATCAGAGTGACAATTCCTCGGTTTTAGCTAGGACTGCGTCTTAACTTCAATTGATTTTTATACATTACGTATTAAGAAGACATTTAGGTATTTATAATACCAAGGCTCATTCAAGTGCCTTCATTCTGCATGGACGCTGAGTTATCTTGAAATAGAAATGGTAAATATTGGAAAAATCAAAACTTTTTCACGGCCGAAACACGCACTGGATAAATTTCCGAAAAATTTGGATAGGAATATTAGTGTAACACGGCTGCAGCTAGCTGACGGAAAATAAGAGCGCATCCAGAGAAACATCGAAGTGATACTTCGAAATAATGAAGAAATTTAATTTTAATTATGAATATTTAGAAAAATTGCCACTGTTAATAATCTAGAATGATGATGTACGCAACAACTGAATTTCACTTACAACAAAAGAGGGGTGTTGGTATATAAAGTACGTTGATCGAAGAGTTATCCACAGTTTGTAAAAACTAGGTGGCTGTGAATAACAATGGACCAAGCAGTGAAGAGGGTCGAATAAAGAAGGTGTAACACAAATTCCTATTGTTTTCTCATATCTTTTAACATCTACATCATCGGGGTCATTAATAAGTTAATAGGAAGAAATTGGAAATTCCATCAAAAGAGGGGAAGTAAAGAAGCATTTCATTAGAACATACAACCGGATCATGCTTCTTTACGGGCATTGGCGATAGCAGCAGAACAAAAATCAAGGTTGGAAGGATTCGAAATATGGTACTACAGAAAAGTAATCAAGATATAATGGATCGACCGATTGTCTAACTCAGAAGTCCTAAGACGGTTGGTAGAAAAGAGATGTCTGCTGAAAACTTTAGAAAGAAGATGGCGTAACGAAATCAGTCAAATATTGAGGCATAGAGCAAGTGAACTAGAATAATGGAAAAAAAGGTCTCAATTATAGCTAAAAAATGCACACATTTAAATTAGATTAATTTAGTACTAAACAACATTGTTTAGCTTTCAGCAAATATCAACAATGATAATGACGATGAAGTTTTGACGAGCCAAAGTTGCTAAAAATACTGAAGGAAAGAATCACTAATGATTCCCACCTGATTCGGGCTAACTGCTACATTCCATTACCATCAATTTAAATATAATTCTCTTGCTCCCTCAAAGTGTTTTAATTTTATGCATTTCATCCTTCCACTGGAGGACAGAGTAGCAAAAACTAGAAGAAAAATAATTCAAAACCGCACTAAATCCCTTTTCTGCTGGAAACGTCCGAGCATACAGTACATGCCAAGTATTTAATAGCCGGTGAGAAACCACCATCCAGAAATATTTTGAATGTGGGAGAGTACGGAGGAAGATTGGCGGGGGATAGATGCGTCAAGCGTTTTAAATATTCTGCCACCGATAGACAGCGCTGAAAGAAAGAAAAGAAAGAACCGAGTGCTCGACGCGAACAAAAGTACCAGATTGGATGCCTTCCTCACAGATAAGCAAGGGAGGAAAGGAAGATAAGGGAAAGGGCGTCGTGGGGTATGAAGGTAAAAATAAATTGACTGTGAAACGTAGGAGTACAGCGGAGGATAGTGCAAAAGGAGTGGGGAGACTGCCCTGCCAAATCAGGGTCGGTTCAGCTGAATTTAACTTTTAGGTCTTCAATTTGTTGACGCAGTGCGAGTGTCTCCGGGAATACTGCTCGGGGAAAAAAGGGATCTCGTGACGTCCACTAATTAAGTAGGTAAGCAGCGTTTCCGCCAGCGTATAATTGTGTGTTGCTAGCACAGATAACTTGCTAGGCATCATAATGTTATCAAAGAAGTCTACGTCATAAACAAGTGATCAATTTTTTACCATACTTGGCGGAATCACTTGGCACTTGAATACTTGGTTATGGAAACAAAAAAAATATTGAATGAGTCCAAGATAAGGCTATTTCAGAATAAATCATGTGCTTAGCCATTGAAAAAATTGAATTTTATCTCTCTGTTCTCCTGTGGAAAGGCTATAATGTTAAATTATTTCATAAAAAACTACTGTAGCATTTCTGTACTGATTCCACTGCGGTAACGGAAAAAGTTCAACATTACATAATGCCAACGTCATGCTCGTGTCATTTTCCAGTTTCGGTATTCTCAGTAAAAAATGTAAATTAAGGAATTCATGCGTATAATTCCTGTTTCATATTTGTTTAGAGCACTATCGTCACAAATTTTAATGCGTCGTTGCTGTTACTACTAGGGGGAACCAACCGACGACTTAGATCAATTGCGTCAGGTTGCGAGGATAGGTGGGTAATTGGATAATGTTGTAATTTCTAGTGAAAGGAGGGAAGGTGGAGGTGACCCGGCGTTGGCCTACTCTAAGCGAAGGGCGCCAAGGGGACCTCGGCTTAACGTCTCATACGACGGACGGAGTGCTGCAATCGACGTGTTTTTCACAAGGCAGTCGCGTAGGCACCGGTATTACAATGAAAAATCAGCCAGTGCTGGGATTCGAACCCGAGTTCTCTGAAGACCAGTACTCTAGCTACCAAACCAACCCAATCCCCAATTATAATGTGAATATACTTCAGTGTCCCCTATAATTGTTTATGAATGTTTATAATGCCTTAGTATCGTTAAAATTTAGTGTAAAGTCTCAAAGTTGAGTATGATTATACTACAGTATTCTTGTACGAAAATTATTTTGCAGCCGCACAAAATTGTTACTAGTCTTCCTAGTGGTTCACGAAAACGACTTCAACAATGGCACCTAGAGGTAAATTCAAAATATTCCCAGACACCACTCATTAGTGTTTGTCGAGATGATTTTTTTGATATTTCGAATATTCTTTTTTAATGGGAAAGGTTGTTTTAGGATTGGTGCTTGAAGACGCCGATATTTTCATAATGTATATTCAATAGACATTTATTCAGCGTAAATACAATCTTAACTCTATTTTTCCAATAATATAATATGCATTTTATTTTATAATACAAAATTACGAGGACATTCCTTTTTAAAGACATGCAAGCATTGGAATACATACACCGAGTAAGATGATTTTGAAACTATAATGAAGCTAATTTTAAAAACAGAAATACAAAGCAAGGCTTGCTACGAGTATTAAAAATTGGATTATTTGCAAAATCAAATATGAGAAGACAGGGAGTTAATATTAAAGAATCTCTATCTTAATTATTCCTTGGATTAGTGAATGCTTGTGCTGGTAGGTTTCACGAAAAAAGATATTTTACATCCACATCATTAAAATTATTCATCAGAAAGGTTACAAAATCATCAATTAATTAAAGCAGTTGAAGATTCCTCGCTTGACCTACATCATACATCCTGCAACAATGCACAAGACTGGTTAGGGAAGTCTTCTTACATTTTTCAGGCACAAATAAGATCTGATAATTGCAACCTTCATTCAAGGGCACGGTACAATAAGCAAATCCCAGGAAAACCCATGAGTTAAGGTAAGGAAGCTGAGGAAATTTATCTCTCCTCAGGACAGCGTTAGGACAGAAAAATGTGAGAAATAAAGGCACAATTATAGGATCCCGGGATAAAGGAACAAGAAAAACAATCGTTTTGAGATGAGGGGTGCACATGAAGACAAACAATTTGGTGAGAGTGACAAGAACGAATGTCAAAGAAGGGGGAAGCTGAGTGCCCCATATATCCCTTAAGTTGAAGGAAATGGACCTCTATGGGGTTACGCTGGAGAACTTGGCGCGATAATTCACTGAGAAGATGCGCAGTAGAGTGTAAATATAATTTGTTCACCGTGGTCGAACGGGGGAGAAAAGGTAATGCAAAAGAATCAGAAAAAGCCTCCAAGAGAAACATCAACTGTTTACGAGGGCGAATGGAACGGGGAGGGAATAGAACGAAGAAAGGAGAACAGAAAGAAGCAACCCGATGAAGGAGAAAATCTTAGGGAGGGTGAGAGGTGCAGAGGAAAATGCGCAGGACAGGGATGACAAGATAGGATGAAGGGAGCAAAGAGGAAGATCGAAAAATGCCTGAGAGCGAGCGGGTGTAGAATTAGGGAAGTGAGCATTCGAAGTACGTACGACAACTGAGGGACGGAAACGGCGGGTGGAAGATAGTTGCGGATGGCTACGGATGGCCAAATGGGTGGGGAAAACGGGCGAAGAGACTAAAGGCTGGTCGCGGACAGGGGAGAGGCTTGAAGGGATGGGGGGATATTTGCGGGTGACGTTGGTGCGAGGGCGCTTTTCGTGGTAAGGGTAGGAAGAAGAAGGCAAGAGGGGAACTGAACGGGAGGGAGGAGCCTGCTTTTGGAGGGGGAGAGCCTGGGTTTCGAAGTTTTTGGGTGGGTTGAGAAGGAAAGGGTTAGGAGAGAGGGTTTTAAGGGGGGAGGGGGGGATCGCGGTGGGTCGCTTTATCGTCCGCAGAAGCCCATTATTACAGGGCCATAAATGAAGCGGCAGAATCGCCCGTCCTAAAGCTCCCATCCCTCTGTCCGCAAGTTTCCTATCAAAACTTCCGTCCTCGAAGGGTCGCTCCCTCTTCCTTTCCGTCTCTCTCTCTCTCTCTCCCCCGTCCTCTTTTGCCCGCGCATGCCCACCACGGGGAGGGCGGAAAGAGGAGAGAAAACGATCCTTTCCCATTTTCCACGCGATGATACGGCAGCATAGGCAGCCAGGAGGGTAATGTACATGCATACACAGCATACAATCGTGCATATATGTGACAAACCTATATTTAAAAAAATAAAAAACAGGAAAAAGAGTGGAATTTTCCTCTCTACCTCCTCATCATAACAAGAGTTTTTATTTTGCCTGTCCCTTTTTTCTCGAAACGTGGATATTGAAATCAAGATTCTGAAACATTTTATGGCATGCGCACATTAAAGAAAAAAATACAGGGTGTGTGAAGTGTTGGTCTTGTTCCACAGAAATGGAACGCGTTATAGGCGATCATTTTTCGGCACAAAACGATAAAAAAAAACATACGAGGACAACACATTCTGATGTTTTGCAACTGAGAGAGGTACCAGTGCAGTTTTGAAACGTAGGAAAGCCTCTCGCCTTTTGGCTAGAATGCAAACATTATGCCTTTGAAAAGGTTGAAGCAAACATAGGAATACGTAATGCAAAGTACTTATTCCTATTCTCACAAGAGATATGTATATTATCGCTGCGTAGATACAACAAAATGCAATGATTACATAAATACGTGATATTATGCTGAAATTGACAGTAAAAATAATGATATATCTATCAAAACTGTTCCAACTTGAGTATCGGTTATTTAAGTGGTGGCACTGTCGTTAACAATCCCACCATTACGTGAATTAAGTGCGAAAGATATTTATTGTGCAGCGTCGAGGCGTTAAGGTTGGACATAAAGCTAAGGACACCTCAACTCCATCCGTTAGGAGTAGCCGAAGGCCAAGACCCAATTTCTGTTAATGATTGAAAATAAAAATCAACTTTGTAATTTTCCACGCGTTTTTTAATAACCAACCGGTTTCAACACGTCAGTGTTGAAACCTGATCATCAGGGACTCCCAGCAGCGAGTCCCTGATGATGACACGTCAGTGTTGAAACCGGTTGGTTATTAAAAAACGTGTGGAAAATTAGAAAGTTGATTTTTATATTCAATCATGGAAAAATTCCACAGTGTGGCGGCCGAAGTTGTTTCACCAATTTCTGTTCTTCCAGACTTCACTCCACCCTCCAATCATATTTCCCCTTACTTGCTCGTCAATTCTCTGCGGGGAAATTATTTACATTGGAATTAAGCAATGACATAGGATGAACCCATTGATATTTTGGCCATCGAACGAAATTAAGTCCACCAGGTAATGGAGAAAGTCACGAATATTTTTCCACATCCTCATTTAGCAACTGAAAGGTTTTGACAGACTTAGTCTATAAACATATATAAAAACTCTTATTTCTGTTGGATCCTTTAACACATGTCCTCAGATCTGATCTCTACGTTAAAGACTAACGCTACGCATTGTAATTCTTTGTCTCATTTTACTCTATAAGGTTTCAATCCCCAATTTTCCTTTTCCTAACATCCCAGCAATTTTATCCGTTACCCTGGCCTAGTTATCGTTAGTTTTATGCAGCCAATTGCATTCAGCCTCCAACAACACGACAATCCAAAAGCCCTCATTGACTCTCTTGAAAATTCATACTTCCGCAGTAAACGAGCGTTCGGTATCATAATAAATTTCTCGCAGATAAATTCTCTACATAATAGGGTAGTTTCCTATTATTTTTTTATTGTCTTGATCGGAAGTTTATAACCTCTGGAGTACGTGTTTAAAGCCGTTCGATTTTTAAATGACGTTAAGTATTTTTCCTCATTTATTAAAAAGTGAAAAAAATCAATGGCGCGAAAACGCGACGGCAAACTATTGCATGCCGGTTAATCCTACGTTTGACGTCAAACTATTTCCTCTACCTGCCACCAGGTGGTGCTGCGGACGCTTCCAAATAGACGCCGCACTCCGTTAAAGCTTATGAACAAGTATTGGAGGCATATTTATTCCGTTAATTAATTATAATTAACTGTTATTTATTTATTTAACATTACTTATGCAGTTGACTCATTTAAAATCAGTTAGTATTCCTTTCACAAGCATATCATGTAGTTCGCCTATCGCCGCACGACCTTCACGCCATGCTTCGACGTAGCAGAAAACACAGCGAGCAGGACGTCCTTGAGCCTATAAAATGACTAATAATACTATGTTTAACTGAGAATACTTCTCCAACATTGATAGTTTTTACAGGTTAATACTAATAAATATTCACTAGAGCTGAGGGGCCCTGAAATACAACGGTAAGTTCAGGAGACGAATTTTCCTATGCTTCGCAGCGTAAACTACCTACCTGTTACGTCAGCATGAAGGCAGCGCACCCCGCCATTTCAGAGCCTTTTCAAATGGCCTTAAAATTAACATTTAATTCTCTAGTAAACTGGGATTTCTCAAAACAAACTTTTTGCGTAAATTAAATACATTTATGGCAGGGCACAAATCGCAATCAATGAAGTCTGTTTTCTTTGATGAAGGAAACTACCCTATTGATTTGGTCCTTTAAATAGATTCTTATTGCTTCCTAAAGTGAGGTTAAATCCTCATTTCCAGGCTTGCACCATGCATCCCCTTCACTAGGACTTTGCAAACACATGAAATATACCAGGGTCTCTCATTCATGGCCTTCATCACAGAAGCATTTCCAAAATTTAAGGCTCGCGACCGTATACTCGAAATACAGTTAATGCAGAATATTAATATCATACGTTCTAATACCTTACTACCGCGGGCCTGAAGTGAGTACTTATTCAACATCCACAAAATGACCCTTTGCGTGAACTCCTTGGTTTCACAAAAATCTTAGGTCCAAAATGAATTCGAGAATTTACTGCTTCAGAGATAAATTATTGCTTTATGCAATTAATATCAAAATTGAATTATCCATACAAATACGATACAATTGGTGCTTAAACTAAAAGAGACGTAATTTGGTTCAAAGATTAATCCTTAATAAGCGCCACCGAATCCGTCGTGTTGTCGCACCAGCCTATTCACTCATCTATCTTCCAAACTCATTTCTGAATGCTCGACCTAAGTAGTAGATATGTTCATTACCTCAAAACCATTGAACTAGATATCGAAGTATGAATGGATATCTCCAAATAAAAGGAACTCTCTTCAAATAATTATTAATGCAATCAGCATGAAAATCCTGATATTATCCGAGTGTCAAAATGTAAACTTCCGCTCTCCCTATCAAGCTGATTTTTACATGTGAGTGCAGAGCGAAATCTATGAAAAAATGAGCGCTGTTATGGACAAATTCCTGATTAGTATGGCTGATATTCTGCTTTCATTATATAGACTCAGGCATTGGTTAATCTTCTACTATGAATGAAAAAATATTTCTAAACGGCCGAAAGTCTATCCGGATATTTGGATAAAGGGTCATTAGCACATAATTTTTCCGTGAATTCTACATTTTCCCGAATTCTACTGCACACATTGACGTTTCAAGCAACAAATTTGATGGTAGGAAATTCAAAAAAAATGTTTTCCGAAACGTCTGCACACATGAAAAAAAAACCCGCAACATGCAGAGATTCAAATCCTAACGCGCAAGCGCATAGTTTCTCTATTCCCGGAAAGACGGTAGTGATTCTGCGACGGATTACAATTATTCCCTTGGGAACTTATAAGGTAAATCATTCTGATCATCATTAACAAACAGTAAGGAAGCATAGTGTCTAGCTATCTACCCACACTGGTCGGTACATCTGGCAACCAATACACGAAATATGATAAGATTTTAATCACAGAATGTTTTACATTTCTCTAAAAGCTATATTATCGGCAAACGGAAGAATCATATATCAAAATGGACATTTATCTCATTCCAAAATATGATGAAAAACACATAAAGGTGAATTTTTAATTTGAAATTGACACTTAAAGATATTTTTGGGGATAATTTTTAGCAATTTATGGTCATCAATTTTATGTCATCAGAAAATATCCACAGGTATCTTAAATATTTACCCAAAGTACACAAGGATCGCATTTGTTTATATTTCGGTTTTACAGTCAATAACCAGAGAAGAGAACTTATTGATATTCATATTTATTAGAAATCTAAAGCTCATAGCAAATTAGCAAATATTTATAGAGGAAAAATTAATACAAACGAGATTTCTTTTTTTCGTGCAATTCTATCAATCGAATCTTCTCTCGAATTTCTTATAAGAGAGAAATTTTTTCCAGAAAACCTATAAACAATATTGGATAAAAAGCTCGTTATGTGTTAATATTAATAACGGAGAACCTAACCACGACATTGAGAAATTTCATAATAAACGCTGCAACTGATTGAGTCTCGAATAATACATTAATTTCTTCACCGTGGCGTGAAAATGGAGTTTTGTAGGAATACATAGATCGGCAAGAGTGAGGTTTATAATTTAAACATTAAATTTTTCTAACAAATGGAAAGGAAAGCAACATTAAAACTGATATGAAATATAATTAACGGCTCATTCCTTTTCCCTAACGCATATTTTGCCGAAATAAATGTTTCTCTTTTACATTCTTGCCGTTAATAATGAAAAAAGAAGAAACGTTTATAGCCCTTCTATTATTGATTGATCGTTAGTTTTCTACTACTTGGGTAGGTTTTGATAGAAAGTGCCTGCTCTATTTTGAATTTCAGTCATCTATCGTAACCCTTCTATTTCCCTCTTCAAATCGGTATATTTCCTACGGAGACATTAGGTACATCTAAAAGTCGTTGGCTAGCCTTAACTGAGATCATAGAGAGATAGAGAGAGAGAGAGAGAGAGAGAGAGAGAGAGAGAGAGATCAAAATTGGTTGTTAAATTCTGATCGTATTAAATATCTGATTAACGATAGTAATTTTGCTCATTCTTTTACAAACCTTTTTAAGGTTTTACAAAGCTCAGAATACCAGGAAAGGCTACATAACTTCTAATTATAAATTCCAAATTCCTAACAATGATTCTGATTTGTAGCCACGCTATTTTACTATGAAAATGCACTACAACGAAAGCTGCGAAACTAATTCGATAGCACGATTAAAAGGAATTGACTCATTTGCAATGAACCGCGCGAACCCAAATGGCATGGCCAATATTTCATTTTGCTTAAACATAGCTAGGGTTTCCAAAATATTTGCACCAAACGAAACGTTTTAAACGGCGGCGGAGAGGGATAGTTTCCGAAAACGCCGAGTGATATTCACCCCGCGGGCCAAATAAATGGAGCATTCTCACCCAATCGGCACCGCTGCGCGCGTGAGTTTGCTGCTGTTATCATCAATCACGAGGAGACATTGACAGTCGAAAGCCCCCCCTGCCACCTGATCGCCGTTCCTTCCTTCGCATGTATCGACACGTCGGTCGCCCCCGACAAAGTGACTCCTTTGTGTGCGTGAGACTCCCTTTCCCTCTATTTATTCCGCTCGCACCGTCACCCTCCAGAGAGCCCTCCACGCGACACTTGCGTCCTTCCGCCCGCACAAGAAGGGCTCGCTCCTTCAGCCCTTATCCCTCTTTTTCCACGCGGGACATCAATCGCGCCCCAATGCGCCGCTCCCCTTCCGTCGACAAAAGATCAACCGCCCTTTCCCCCATCGCCCTACTTCCCTCCCAACAGCATCGCCAAAGGAAAAATTCCAAACACACAACACACACACACCCTTACCCCAGCATATTCTGCGAGGACTTCAAAAGCTTTCCTTACCGCAACTCTCTCTATCCTCCATCCTCGTCCCAACTGTGGCATCATCATACTCCTGTACTCTTCAGTGAAACCAGAGCGTGCATGACAGAAGTACCGCTGTGCGCAGGGTCTCTAGTGGGTGACGTTTGAAGCTTGGGTCGTATCCACTGCTTCGCGTAGCCGTTTCAATGGCATCGATTGAGTTCCGCCTTCCCCACTTTGGCAATCTAATTTCACGCGGCACGTTAGACATTATGCCCTCGAACCCAAGGAGTTCCTTGATCACCAGTACTCCCGTATAACTCCCCTCGCCATTCCAAGGGCACGGTGTTTCTAAATCATGAGGGTGTCTCGAACTGGGTTCATAATCAGCAATTGAATGATAAACTTCTACGTTATCCCCACAAAAATAAATTTCGGAGATTAGCTCCGGTGTTGCGCCGGGTATATGGACTAATTCCCATCATCTCCGATCACGTAGCGGCGTCGCCTCTGTTGGATTTTGGCCCCTCATGAATAAGTTTCTTCTTCATCAATCCATGGATTCACTTCATATCCCGGATTTAAGCATAAAACGCCCCTTCCATCACCATACTGTTCCAACATCATCCTAAACATGTTTATCGGAGCGTCATTTGTTTTCATGACTGATAATGCAACATTTTGAAATGTGGATCACAAACTAAATCACTGGTAAAATCGTTTTTCTATTCCATGAGGGAACCCCTTTCTAGGCGTGAATCACATATTACAGTCATCTAACAGAATGATTGACTCTCAGTGGCTTTTCAGGTTATCGAGTAGCCCGGGCCGAGAAAATTCATGCGCTGATCAATGAATGAATTCAGCTCTGACACTATTTAAGTAAGAGTTCCCTAATACTTCTTCCAACGACGGTAAAATTTTGACTCATAAGCTCATTAAAATATTCACTCCACTTCATCAAGGCCGGCTGAATGTGTTTGGTTGCCATTCTATAAAACTCACAAATGAAGTTTTTTTCATTAATATATGTTCCTCACACAGCTTCCTGTAGTTCTTCAGTCTGAAAGTTATAGTTGACTATAATGGAAGTGACTATCCAAAAAATTCAAGTTTTTATCATCATTTACGTTAATAATTAATGCAAATTGTACGAGACAATATTGAAGAACTAATCTTGGAATTGAGCACAGTATAATTAATTTATTTCTTGCTCGAATCAAGGTAGTACGATAATCAGCAACATCAGTGCCGATTGGGTTGATCTTCAAACTGAGGGTAAAGAAAAGCCCAACTTAGAAATGCAAAGTGATCACGGGTTCATCTATTTCATCAGGCAGGACGAGGCGATGATGATAGATCGTAACTACGTTGAACGGCATGAGTTATTACTAACCGTGTAACATAAAACGGATTCCATAGGGATTCAAGCACTTCTTTTCAAAAATGATCATGATAACTACTTATCTAAAATATTTTCGAATTTTTAAATTATCCTTAAGAAACAAATTGTTATCAATTATAACCGTATCAATACGAATCATGGCATCAATAAACACTTTTCTTAGTTTACCTTAGTGAATGCAATTTCATGCTAAGGAGCGCCAAATTTACGTTGTCATTAGACATTTTTGAGGAGTTCTCCTTCAACTATACCACGTTACATTACGTAGCGATTAGCATGGAAGGTAACTTATTAACAATACCTTTCTAAATAGTCTTCAAGCAAAGGGCCTTTTGGCCCACAGGTGTTGCCTCGTCCGTTTCGACGGACTTGACACGAACTTTCTAAATAGATAAGGATGACCTGAACTTTGCTTATAACATAATAAATGTTATTCCTTGGCTAGGTCAGCCAACATTTTCATTCATTAGATTAAGAACTATGCAGAGTTCGGAGATATATTCCGTAGCATTCAAGCATCAGCCATTTCCATTGATAATTCTAAAATTGGCACTTTATTCCATCTTCTCTTGAAAACTAATTCTACGAATAGCAACCCAAAGGCATTAATGTCTCTATCGTTAATTAATATGAAGAGAGAAAACGTGAGATAACATAAATGGCATTCCACTTCAAATCAACTCCCACACAGGTAAACAACTTATCTTTAATCATTGATCCTTTCAAAAATACAACGTACACGGAAAAAGACATGAAACAGGATTATTTAGGTAACATCTACACCTCAACACGTCAAACAAATATAATTTAATGCACAAATAAAAATTTTTGAGCATTTATAGGAATGAATCAAATCAACTCTTTCAATATTTAGCCATTTTCTAATTCTGCATAATTACTACAGAAAAGACAGGAAAAATCTTAAAGTAATTTACAAATTGGGAAAAAACTGCGGTTCAAATAAGTTCATGGTTGGCCACTAGACAGAAAACATTGTGCAAGTGAAAGGAAACTCAAATTAAATTTCACACAATAATGCCGTCGTCATTAGCGTAGGCCAGCACTTTCGTCACTACAATGGCGGAATTGGGATATCAACAAAGAGCATGTATACCTCTCTTGGAAGGAGAGGTAAGAGGAAGGACATAAGGAAAAGAAGTAGAAGGAAGTATCATAGGCATACACAGCTGCTGTAAATAAATTCAATGGTTTAAAAATAGCTTGGCAAGAAGGAATTGCATAAGGAAAGACGGAACTCACTAAAAGTAAGTGAGATACGAGAAAATGAAAACCTTGAGGAGTAAACAATGCACAGAAAAACTTGGTGACAAAATAAATACGAAATGCGGTCATGCAAGGAAGGTATTTAAATCATAAAACATTTCTAAAAAGTCGATTAGCGGTGCCTCTACCATTCCTTACCATCACTGGCATAAAATTGCCGCAATATCTTTCCTCATGGACATGCACGATAAGTCCTGGAGGCTGCAGGTGAAACCTGATATATTATGACCTTTAGCATAGTACCTACTTTTGTGTTAAAGTATAAGCTACGATTTAATCAATTACATTTACTTGCTTTGGCTTTTGAGGATCTATGTAGGTCTTAATGGAAAGACTACAAAGATGAATTATAAAGTTGGACTGACTAAAGATGCTTCGCTTTAGTGAATATCTGTATAATATTCACTTGGCCTAAGATTCATAACAACGATATCACAAGCGTACGATGACAATATTTTTACAAACATATCTATTTTCTGTTAAACCAAGCCTGCAGATACCATAGTGGTACAAGTTTACTAGCCTACGGACTACGAAGATGAAGAAGTGGAAGACGTCTATGAGGATATCACGGAAGTAATAATACATGTAAAAGGAGAAGAAAACTTCATTATTTTAGGAGACTGTAACACTGTCCTTGGTGAAGGTGAAGATGGAAGAATGACAGGAAAATATGGCTTGGGAAATTGAAACGAGATAGGAGAAAGACATAGAATTCTGCACACAACACAAGTCGGTGGTGGCAAACACATTGTTTAAAAACCAACTACGGAGAAGATATACCTGAAAAATGCCCGGAGATAGAAGAAAATTCCAAATTGACTACATTTTAGTGAAGCAGAGGTTCAGAAACGAGGTGAAGAACTACAAAAGCTACCCGGGTGCAGATATTGACAGTGACCATAACTTCGAGATGATGAAATGCCAATTAAAATTCAAGAAATTGAAGAAATCAATGAAGAACGTATGGCAAGTAGATAAACTAAAGGAACCTCAACAACGACTGGCCTTTCTGAAAGCAGTGGAAAACTAGATAGAAGAGGATCTGACCGTGGAAAAGAGATGGGAAAATATCAAAATCGGGCTAAAGGAAGCAGCAAAAGAAGTTCTGTGGAGAAGAAACGATGGAAAGAAGAAGCCATTGATTACAGAAGAGTCTTGAAATTGATTGAAGAGAGAAGAAAATATAAAAATGTGGAAACTGAGGAAGGGCAACTTCGCGACAAAAGAATCAGGAATGAAATAAACCGTAAGGCAAGAAAAGTAAGGGAAACGTGGATGAAGGATCTATGCGAAGATGTACAAAGCAACCTCGCAAATGGAAATGTGGAAGTTGCCTACAGGATGGTGAGGAATCACTTGAAACGGGCTGCAAGATGTAACAACATCAGGGACAAGAATGGAGAACTCTTAACTGAATATGGTGATAAAGTGAAGAGATGAAAAGGATACTTGGAAGAGTTGTACAATGGATGCTATAGAGCGGAAGTAATCGAAGACGAAAATGAAATCGATAAGGATGATTTGGGAGACCAAATCTTAAGATCAGAATTTAACGCAGCTGTTAAGGAACTGAGGATAAATAAGGCTTCGGGAAAAGATTATATTCCTGCGGAACTAATTAAAAATGCCGAAGAGAAGATATTTGTTCAGCTGTAAAAAACCATCTGCGACATGTACTACACTACAGGAGAGATACCCACGGACTTTTAGAAAAACATCATCATCCCTACTGCCAAAAAGAAGAGGGGTGAGAACTGTGAACATTATAGGACCATAAGATGACGACACATGCCTCGAATATATTGACGAGAATCATTTATAGAAGAATAGAACGTAAAGCTGAGGAGTTCCTGGATGAGGAACAATTTGGGTGCAGAAGAAACAAGGGCACAAGAGAAGCGATATTGGCCCTCAGGCTACTTATAGAGAAGAGAATACAGAATAATCTATCATCGTTTGTTGCATTTGTAGATTTGGAGAAGGCATTTGACAACGTAGATAGCAACATGATGCTAAAGTTTCTGAAAGAAATTGGAGTATCATACAATGACCGAAGAGTTATTGACAGCTTTTAAAAAAACCAGGTGGCCATAATCAAATCAGGACCCAGAACTACAGAAGCAAGCATCAAGAAAGGAGTGAGCCAAGGCTGAGCATTGTCTCCCGTATTATTCAATCTTCACATCGAGAAAGCCATCCAAGAAGTCAAAGAAAAGTCTTCGGGAGTAAATATCCACGAGGAGAATATCAGCATGCTACGATTTGTTGATGACATATCAGTCATGGCAGGAACAGAAGGAGATTTAAAGAAGACACTGCGAAATATGGAAAGAACAATGACCATATATCATTTGAAAATCAATAAAAAGAAAACTAGGGTATTGGTATGCAGTAGGAGAAAGGAAACCTGGACCAATGTTAAACTAGGAAAAAAGTCGTGGAGGCGGAAAAGTTCTGTTATCTAGGAAGCCGAGTAACCAGCGATGAACGAAGTAAAAGGGAAATTGCCAGTAGAATTGCCCGAGCGAAAAGAGCATTCTACCAGAAGAAGATTCTGCTTACAGCTGCAAATACAAGCTTGGAAGTGAGGAAACATTTCATTAAAACATGCATCTGGAGCATTGTACTATATGGCAGCGAAGCATGGGCAATAACAGCGGCAGAGAAGTCAAGGCTGGAAGCATTTGAAATGCGTTGCTACCGAATAATGATGAAGATAAAATGGATCGACCGAGGGACAAACGAAGAAGTCTTAAGAAGAGTGGGAGATAGAGATGACTACTGAAAACCGTAAAAAGAAGACGGGGCAACTTAGTAAGCCACATCTTAAGACACGATGGCCTGATGAAGACAATCGTCGAGGGAAAAGTGAACGGGAAGAATGGAAATGGCAGGCCTCGCATGAGATATATGGCAAGTTGTGAAGGATGTATAAGAGAGGAGTTACGTCAATATGAAAAGGTTGGCCGATAAAAGAATCGGGTGGAGGGCTGCGTCAAACCAATCCTGGGATTGTTGACCGATGATGATGATCTGGTTTTTTAAGGAATATACCAAATAATATTTTCATTGGCAAAAGAATTCCTCCTCCCATCACCTACGTCACTACTGCAGCCGGCAGTTGAATTGAGCACTCAGCCTATGTCGGAGCAATCACTACACGCAAGACGTATGCATGAAGTACTGAAATATCACCAACTACTAGTATGAAAATTCGTCCAATTAGTGCGTATTTTCCCACAAACCTGTCATTGTGTATAGCCCTCTATCAAATTAACGTTTCTTAAATTCCATTTACTGATCACTTAATTAAACCTAATATATAATTAGGAGTTTCATTGACCATGTCATATCGTAGCCCGAATAGCAGCTCACCTAAGAATTATAATTCAATGATTGGTGCATAATAATATATTCATTATGTTACGACAGGTTTTGTTTCTGTCAATAATATGAAATATTACTTCTACTTCTGAACTTGATAAGTGACACAGTTTTCCACTTCTTGTCTTAACGTGACCAGAAAGCTGGTCGAGGTGGAGTTTATTTTTTTCAGGATGGACGACATTAATCTTGAAAAAAAATAAATATCAAATGATTTTTCATACGTGACAACTGAATCAATGCATTAAATGATTTATGTGGTTGAGTGGATGTGAGTGTAGCCTTACGTTCATCATTTTTGCCGGAGATTGCGTATCGAGAAAACTCGAAGAAAACTAAGGAATGATCGGGGAGGTAAACCGTAAATAGGAAAGATGAATAGGAACCATACCACGTATCACACGTCTCTCTTATCGGCCGCAGTAGCTAGGTTGGTAGCGTTCCAAGAAGCAACTAAAAGGAGGTGAAGTAAGACCTGATGCTTTATTGGCGTATCTGTTGAATGAATTCTCCTAGGGTCTTTCAGGCAGCAATAGAGACGCAAATCCGGTGGAAAACCCGATAGGAACACAAAATAAAAGGAACAACTTGGTCATGGATGTTAAGTTTGATTTAATTTTAAAATTAGATTATACGGCGAGATATTAACTATGCATTTTAGGACCTAAATCCCGAATGGGGGCATTTACTCGGAACCGAAATCGCAATTTTGTACACGAAATCGTTAGATGGAAACGAAAAAAGAATTTTAGCGAAAAAATTAATCTTCTAACCACAACCATTCACTCATAAATCAAAAATTAAAATAAGCAAAAGGTGACGCCCACAAAAAAAGGTGCTGTGATAACATTGAAGTCATTTCCTCCCGTTCTTGACTGCTTTCTGGGGAGGGGGAAGGGAGTGGAGGGGGGTTCTCGGAAGGTCTGCTCGCACAGATGCTGTCGCAATCATTCCCATTGGCCGAGTCAGCTGTGTCTCCCCCATTGCGATAAGGCAAAGTAGCTTCGCGGGCTCAGTTGTGATTGGACGAAGTCAATATACGTTAGAGGTTGCACCACGCCCACTTTTCCGAAAGGGTTAAAAACATCAGTTTTTCGCCGCTTATAACTCGGGATATAATTGTCGGATCAAAAAACAGAAAAATACGGGTCATTTTATTTTACAAATTCTATCAGATTCGGCAATAAAAAAAATATGGTAAACGACCCCATTCTACAATTACTTAACTCCTGAGCGAAAAAAATTCTGAATCTCAAGATCAATCATTGGAATCAGTTGATACATCATTTCTCGTTTCGTTTTCACAAACAACTCCATATCGGAATCTCCACCCACTTTTCCGAAATTCTTCTGCGAGCAAAATATATTTATCCGACGTCATCTGGACTTCCCATAACTCCCCCACGTTCTTAGATAAATAACACGCATCGGTGACATAACTAATTCGGCATAAGAGATAATATTTCAAATCATCCATTTTTCGCTGATAAGGAGAATACGTTATGAGTGGCAATGAGCGCAGGTGTAGAATCATCAGACCCATTTTAGCTCCGGGCGCTAAGCCAGGAGATTAAGTCGCCTCACACTTCGCGGGGGATTGGGAACTCGGGGTGGGCATGAGATCGAAGCGGAAAGGAGGAAGGGCTGGGACTAACACACATACGTAATACATATGTATACATCGGTTATTTAGGCACTTGAGTACACACTCAGCGTTAGTTTCCGTGCGCGACAGTACCTACTCGTGATTTAGGATGGGTCCTTAGTGAAAGCGGTCTCCTAAGGCCCAACTGTAGCGAGGTGAGTAGCATAGAGTCTTGCGACTGCATCCTAGGGAATAAGGAGAAGATACACTGGCACGGTTGAAAAGAGGAATCCATGAGCCCCAAAATTATGATGCAGCAAAGACCCATACTGTGAATGCTAAATTTCGAACATGCATTAATAATTCGGGTTTCCATTCTTTTCCCCTTGATAGCAGAATAAATTGGAATCATAAATTAATTTCACAGCAGAAATGAAAAAAACGGCTTCTACTTGCAGTAATTGGTGTATCCTTTCGACAAAGAGAATAGGTAGATGGAAATACGCATGAACTGAGCATTAAATATAGCATAGTTTATTACTATTACAAGGAACTGCACAAGTAATTTGGTAATAACTTGGATATACCTTAAAGATATAAAAAAAAGTATGATATTCCGGCAGCGTAAAGTTTGAAAACTTTTAGTAAAAGTTTGTGCAACTTTCACTTATTTTCCGTTTTATGAAATTTATGAAACTTAATAATGCGAAATCTTCTTCTTTCTTAGAAAAATCTTAATGGCGTTTCCCTCAAATGATAAAAACACCGAAATTATATTACTAATATTTTAACAGAATATTCCTATTTCCTCTAATCTAGGCCTATTTTTTCATCCATCGCTCCCTGTATCCTAGGTACCTATGACCGATAAAAGCTTTTCAGAGCTAATTAGTGAAAGTTTTAAATATTCTCCTCTACTGCATTTCTGATAGATTAATAACCATGCTATTACGCTAATTTCACCATCCTTTATTTTACCAATTAGATCAAATAGGAAAGGTTCAAACAGTTTTAAGTCAAAATATTGGTATTTTTAAAGTACCTAAATGCTGTTGATTTTGCTAAGCATAGATTTTAGCTCAATAGTATGGCTAATACGCTTATCTAGATGCTAGATGTGAATACTGGTGCATATATTTACAAATCTCATCGAGAATAAAGTTCCCAAAAGAAATATCCACTCTTCAAAACATATTTAATAATTACAGAAAATGTATGCCACCAATTTTACGTACGCTATAACCTGTGTTAGTTCTGCTTTACGTGCAAATAAAAAAAATGATGAAGCGTGGAAAATACGTTAAAAATCACGACAGGCAGGTGACGAAGATATTCAATCATGGATTACAAAAATTTAGTGTCGCGATTCAATTACTAATCCCAGATTAATTTATCTGTTATTCGCAAATGTATGATTTAATTTTCAAGAAATTTCACCTCAAAACACGTACGCGGAGAATAACTCGAGTTGCGACTCGTCCGAAATGAAACCCCCCGTAAACGACAAAGGGCACGCGATCCCTTTGCCTATTTGGGACGCTGAGCAAAGGTCTCAGGTGTGCCATGTACATGCATTCTCCTTACCTCATGTAGATGAACTCCATCGCCGTTATTCTCGCTTATGTGCTTAGAGGGCTAGTGGCTCAGAGTTAATTCACTCGTGACGAATTCAACAGCCGCCTCCCCTGCCTTCTCCATGATTGTCGCTCACTTTATGCTCCAATTCCACACTACACTCAGTCGTGGAGAAATGCTCCTCTAGCGCTCGGATAAGCAATATGCACCGCTATATTAAAAGAAAGGATGGGTAGATGCAACATATTTTGTGTGATGAATGATTTGGTACTTTTACGGCGCATGCATTATGCAAGCATTTTTCGTGTTTCACGAAAATTGCTTTCCGTGATTGTAATGTTATTTGCCGCCAACGTTTCGGTGGGTGACCAGGCCATCGTACTCAGGGCGTCTTCGTCCGTCATTTTAGTCGATTTAGATTTGTTTATTAATTTTCAATCGGTCATTTAGACGCCGGTGTTTATATCTATTGTTGAGCTTTGGCGTCTTCTGATTGGTCAGGTTCTGTTTACGTTTTGCATTCGGATTTGACTTTAGTCGATCCTGGAAACCTGCCCTCCTATTAAAAATGTCACTACATTTGCAGCCACCAAAATATTCCTAGCTAGCTAATGACCATACCTGGTGAAAGACTCGAGAATATTTTGCGCATATTTTTTGCAGTTTTAAATAATTTATTTTAGATAAAACTTCGGTATCCCCATTATTTTCATCATATTTTTCAAAGATTCTAGCCCTATTTCAATATTGTTTGTGCCTCCTTTAAATTTATGAGGAAGATAATGTTGAATATTCAAAAGACTTGCGAAAAAGCTCGTGCGATTAATCTATAATTGCGCTTTAGAATCAGGGCCTTCGGATCCAGCGAGACTGCATGGCGGCAATCATAAGCCCCAAATTCCTGGACGACCCCAGAGAAGATATCAGTTCCCTTGAATCTCACTTCACATGATGAGGCGCTCAGAGTATCACAGCCCGTCGGCGAACCATACACTAGCAGTTTCAAGAGACTAGAGCCGTTTGAACGTTCTACTGCCAAGGATTACTCAATTGGACAGATATATTTCTCGTTTCCACTCCCGGTCACGAGATATGTATTTGATAGATCCACGATCAACCAATCCATACGAATGGCAAAAACATGGATAAAGCACAACTCCAAAGTCTAATCAAGAAGTCTTCATCTCGCGGGCGTTCAATAAGGAAGCAATCACGGAATGCATCTGATGAGACCCACTGAGCTCAATTGTTAGGATATGATTTTCAACTGCAGCTTAAAATATAAAGAGTTGCTATATTTCCAGGTAAACGTATTTGAAATTAAAGGTATATATTAGTCCACAAGTCTCTAAAATGTAAACGGTTAAACAATTTTTTCTATCGATTTAATAAAATGAAAAAATAACTATACCTACCTATTAGACCTTCCTCAAAAAACACTCACTATTATCCTTGATCATAAAATCTTCGTAAACCCCCAGTGTTTTGTAAATGCTCACGTTTGAATCAATTGGCCTCTACTCTGAGGAATTTTCCACTACAGTTGATTGAACACTGGAGCATGAGTGATCAATTAGGTACTTAATAATGTATGCCTTCTTAATTAGTCACGACCTAGACAGATCAAGGAGACTATGCTACCAGAAATAGAACGCGTTTAAATTAATTTATACACCGTGAAAGAAGACGATACCTAATTCACAATCTCGGAAATAAAATATTTACACAGTGAAAAAACCTCAAACTTTTGAAACATTAATTCTTTGAACTGACAGAACTGACGAATTCATTTCTATAGCATAAATGTTTGAATTTAGGACAGATATAAGGTTTTATTTTAAAATCATAAAGCAGTAATTAGGAGTGCCTAAATGTTTATATACTTTTTGAGGAGCACCCTATATAATATTTGTAGGCGTTTAATCAGAATATTAAACAGAGAGAAAAATCACGATATGTATTTACGCGCATTATCATTATTAAGACCAAGCATAACAATTATTATCACAGATTGAATGAAAAACTAAATGACCATTCTTGCAGCAAATACTGGGAATCTTTGCCGTTTCGCTCGGTAATAATTCACTCTTTGTTTAACTGTATACATCTCTGCTTCAATGAGGTCTATTAGGGAATACAGAGGTGCAAGTATTTACCATTTATGATGCCGCACCTTACCATTTGTACATTATAAATCACTAAAAACAAACCGCCCAAACCCTGTCAAGATAATGGAATAATTAAAAGGCAACCAGCCATTTAGAAAGGCTGTTCTTATTTTGGCAACGGAATTAATTAAGCTCAAGTCGCAGAACAATGACGATGCCGGAAGATTCAAAAGCAATGCTACTGTCAGTGCCGTCAGAAGAGTAGGAGCCATGAAAATTGGACCGAGCTTCAGAGCAACCGGCACAAAATCTTCAAAAGAAAAAAAGGGTCATCCCTCCGCCAAAGTAGTCTCCGAGTCTTTGGATGCCCCGCACCATTATTACTCCGTCCTACCCCTTTTCACCACCTAGCAGCACAAAGCGACAGTGGCCTCCGCTGGAATACTGGCTCAGTGCGGTAGAGATGCATTCCCAGGGTCTCTGTCTGGGATGCCAAATGTGTCGTGGGACAGCTCCCCTTCATGCTTGTTCCATTTGCAGCAGGGGGAATCTTGAAAAACGTCACCCCGGCAAGAAAACGAATAAAGAGACGGAATAGCACGCGTAGAGCAAAGAAAAACTCCAAATGGGTAATGAAACGCTGCATTACTTTAACCGTTTTCTTTGGAATCGAGGCTACCCTTCGTGAGAAAGAAGAGGAGTGACCGGGTGGAAGTAATAACTGAAGAGATACGGAGAGGGAGGAAAACTTTGAGATCAGAGGGAACGATTCCGAAGCGATATTGACCGAAGGAACGCCAAAGAGGCTTTTATGCCTCTAAGCTTGTTTTCTCGACATCTTACAGTTACCTATTACCTGCAGCAAAACTTTTCTTTGGAGTCTTCCAATTTGTAATCCCATAGAATAGGCTTGATTCAAAAAGGAAGCAAGAATTTATTAGTTCGGTGAAATTGAGTAACCCTAGACAGAAAATAACATTCAGAAAATAAAATAAGATGAATTTCGAAAAGCGTCTCCCTCTGATAACCAACATAAATAAAGTTTAAAATAATTTCTCGTAGTCCCATCGATGAACGCTATTTCTCTCTACGTACTGCTCAAAGTAGTTACTACTGAACCAGGTTATCGCCAACAGAATATTTTATTCCGTTTTTTTTATAGATATGTACCTACCGAATTCAACGTTCTTAATGCTAAAACACAGTGATACAATACGAAAATATAGGTGTTGGGTAAGCCAGATATTTGCTTTAAATGGCCCTTTGGCAATGAAAATTTATTGATGTGTGCATTATACACTAATTACGTTTCAATGCAGCGTTAAAATTCTTTTTTTTATTTGAAGCTCCAACGTTATGGAATTACTTGACAGTTATCAATATAGAATGATACAAGTTCTTTCCTGCACCATTATTTTATGACAACCTTATTTTTATCTCTTTCCTGTCAGTTGAGAAGATATGGTTACCAATTTCACCTACCATGTTCATTCCTTATCCATTGAAAAAAAAACTATTTATTTTCGTTCAAAAATTAATTTATAAGAACAATATATTCCACCATCTTCCATTCCACTTCTGATGGCGAGGATCTCAGGCATTAAATCAAGTTATAATAAATACGTAAATGGGAACTTGCTAATAGATAAGCAATAAAATAATTCTGAATGTGTTTTCCGATGCATCGAGTGAATCTATATGTTCACTTACGACGCTTTAGATGGGGAATAGGGTTAATAAAAGTGACTGTCGCATTAAAGTCTGTAGTAAAATAACTTGCTTAGAACTATTCCATAAAGACATCCATGATCATGATCCACCTCTCTTTATGCTTTGTTTTCAAACGGTAAAGTTCTATGATTACCATTCCATATCACTATGGTATTAATCCATTGTTTAAAGTATATGAAACATGCTTTTTGGCATTGAAAACAATCAATGTTTTACTGGTTTTATTGTCTCTTACTCTCTCCGAAACCGAAATTATACCGAAATTAACTTGTTTGCACATACATGAGTTATGACCTGCTAAGCTAATCATACGCTAATAAATGACAGAATATGTGAAAATATGCTGCGCCATTCTTTGTGGCGACAAACTGACAGTTGCTTATTTTCCTATACGCACGCAGAAAATGGATTTCACCCGACACCACCAACTGTTTCAATATAAATTCTAGCACGGAAATCGTCAGCTTGGGGATCTCAACGCTCAACATTAATGTAACTGTCGACTAGGGGATACTTATGAATCATCACAAAAAAAACAAGACATGCAACGTGGAGCTTTACGCGTTGAAGTGGGACCCTTGTGAGTACACTTCAGCAAAACAGCACTTGAGACAAGGAACAAACCAGCTGCGGAGAAAAGTTACAAATCGCTAGAGAGCATGCATATCCTACCTGTCAGCTTTCAAAATTCTCCTTCCGTTAGGGTTCAATATGACAGCACACCAGGACTCAATGAAGCTCACAGGAGATAGATGGTGAAGTGGCATACTGTCTAAGATTCCAGCAATGAGAACGCAATCAAAACTAGTTCATGCGGTGCGCTGGTACTGGTATTATTCTTTGTAGCTTATTTTATCCGCTTTAAAGGATCATTTCTCCATCTCCTAGAAAATAAGCAATTAATCTAGTTTTCTCTTTGGAATAAACACTCAACATTGCGTTCCATCACATTTTAAGATTCAAATTCCAAGAATATTTAGCAATGTTCCAAAGAGTATTTTAAAATTTAAAGTTGTTGATATATTGATTTGATTGTGATTTGGTTATGATTATATTATTATATTAAGTATATATTATATTAATGATTGTGATTTGATTCAAGAAATTTTTTTATCATTTAATTTCTGAAACGATTAATAAACTCACATTTAGCTACCAAAATACTGTAAATTTACAAGATTGAGAAAATGCATAACACATCTTATCTTTTACACATTTTAATCAATCGGATGTACTCGTAAAAATCCAGCAGACTCCAGTTCAGTACATGATCGTCTGTTATCAAATATTAATGAGTAGCACGACCATTTTCTCACACTCCGCTCATACATTTTACATTTCATAGGCTAGAGATCCTTAATATTTTATCTGGCAGCAAAAATGAAGGTCATTAGGTGCCCATGGCTCTCCCACACGACGATTTTGTAAGAGGACCCGCAGTGGCCATCAGTTCCTTCGTGCTCAACACAGGTGGTCTACAAATCGACTTATTTAGGTTCCCCTTTCCCCAACATAAAAATATTTTCCACCTCAACAAAACTGAGACAGTGCAAGGATATTTGGTGAAATTGAGGATTTCACCAATAGAGGAATAGGGAGAGAAGCGAGGATAGTGAGACTAAAACAAAACGAAGTGAGAAATTTGGCTTAGTAGCAAGGATCACCGCAAACTACTTCCACCGCGATAGTTACGCGACTACGAGATGGATCCAGACGGGAAGAGGGTAGGTAGGACCTACATCCCCAACAGAGGGTGGGAAAGGATTGCTTTTGCGAGAGGGAGGAACGGAGATGGGAGGAAGAGGATACAAGCGGGATAAGGGAGTGTGGCGCGGGGTGGAGGGGCAGGTGAATGATGGAGATGTCCCAGAGGAGGTCATGGAAAAGCAGGTTACATAGGGGAGCGCGGACCATGGGAAGGTGAACGCGAGGAAGGGAGACATTAAGATAGTCGGACAAGACCAAGCGTGAATGATGCAGTTTCAGGATCGCAATGGATATTGAAATGAAATGGTGGTACTGGAGATATTATTTGGTCTTATTGGATATGAATACAACGTGCTTGGAGGTAGAAGAAGCGTCCTTTCTTTAAGCAATATTTAGTGAAACTGTATTGAAGTGAGGCATGGATGACAACAGCAGCAGAGAAGTCAAGGGTGAAAGCGTTCGAAATGTGGTGTTACAGAATAATCTTGAAGATAAAATGGATCGACCGAGTTGCTAACAAAGGAGTCGTACGTACAGTGGTAGGAAATAATTCTGCTGAAAATATTAAAAAGAGGACGGGAAAAATAATGGGCCGAACTTTGAGACATGAATGCCTGATGAAGACAATCGTGGAGAAACATTGACTGGGAAGAATTCAAGAATAAAGGCTCGCACGAGGTAAATGGAAGAAGTGATTAAGGTTGTGAAAGAAAAGAATTACGTTAAGAGAGCTCAAAGAGGTTAGTCGATAGGAGAATAGAGGGAAGAGCTGCGTTATTAACCAATCTATGGTTGTTAACATGTGATGATGATTAAGTGAGGTATATAAAACCGCACTCAACACCGTATTTGCAATAAATAGAAGACGAATCTCACTTACATACACATCGAGTTCGTTATTTCAATATGACGAGGATATATAACCAAATAAAATAAATATCCAAGTATCCACGGGGGAGTATCGAAAATTAGTACCCTTACCCGGTAATTTATCGCTTTTATGGAGCTGGTTAAAAGTGTTCAAAATAAATAAGTTGGTAAATTACCTTAGACACCAGAGCTTCTGGTTCTTAGATTCACGGGAATTAGCTTTACATAATATCTTTGGGCCAAATATACGCTCATTCCAACAGAAAAGCTCAACCTGATTCCATTGGGTTCTAAGAAAGAAGAACATTTATAGAAAGATAATGCAAAATAATTTTAGCGATCAATTAATCAAACTCTATCACTCATGATAGGATTTCATATAAAACTGATATTTATGATGCAAATTAGACTTTATTAAAGTGATACTTCCTACAAGACATAAGATAAACTTTAAATCATTCCTGGGAAACTCTTCTCTATCATCATCCCCTCTAAACTCTTTCAAGTATTTCATACTCTAATGAAGTATGAAATACTTGGAAAGGAGCAAAGCCCCATTTTCAACAAAATACAAAGACAATTGAATATTTTCAGTCCTAAAAATTGACGAGAGAAGTGCCACCCATAACAATGTTTTTAGAAATGCTCGAGTTAGAAAGAAGGGTGCTTATAATTCCATAAAATATCCGAGATACAATTTTTATAAGATAATACTAGCAAAAAAACTATTTTCTAAGTAAACTTTAGGTAAAATCTAATTTAATGAACCAATATCACATAAAAACTTTAAAACTAAAAAAATTGTAACTAAGGCAGTTTCTTATTTCACTAATGCAGTTAACTGGATTCATTCTAACAAGTGTGTCCGTACAAATTATTCATGCATTAGAAAGCTAATTCTCCTTTAACAAACTTTTTCATTACATAATTTCTCAGTAAGGATCTCAGCAAGCCGTACAACATCAAAAGATCAACCAAAGAGAACAAGGATACGTCCTTGTGCAAGATGTAATCGATTGATTAATAGTCCATTTGTCAGATAATCCGATGGCATGAAAACATCCACCTGTCTATACAACCTGCCCATTGCTTCCCACTGTAGCCCCGCCCACTCTCGCCCTTACAGTCATTTGTTTAAGTAGAAGAGGACACGAAATCCTGAGAGACCGCACAAGGTAAGTGGGGGGGGAGTACAATAACTCTTTAAGCCACTCCCACCCTTTGAATCTCATTTCACGAATTACTTCCGAAAGCATTCAGCAATGGCTGGCAATCACTGCTTCCTCTCCCGCTCCTGCCTTCTGGCAGCTTTGTGGGGATAATATAAGGTGAAGAAGAGCAGAGAAGAGGTTGGGACGACAGCAAAGAAGGCCCCTCTTTCGACTTGGATAGGCCAGCCCTTAACTTAAAGTGGGTGAAAAGGGGATGGGATCTCCCCCCACCCATTCCTCTCTCACCCCCAGGAGAGGGTTTGCGAGGGTTTAAAGGTACGGAAAGGGGGTATGGAGAAGAAGAGTTGGTCGGAGGTTGGTTTCGGTGGATGGGTGGGTCAAGTCGCTCGAGCGGAAATAGCTCGAATAATCCTTCTCTCCCAGGGATACTCACGGATCACGCGATTCAGGGTCTACGTCAGAGGAAAGGTTGTGGAGGGGGTATAAGTGAGGTCGGAACAGTAGGGAGAACGAGCGGTGCAGTCAACAAGCACGACATCCAAGGGTAAATATTTCTGCTCTACATGAAGAATAGGATCGATATAGTATTTTATTATATTATTTATTGAAAATACAGGATGTAAGTGTTCTGCCACGCCCCTCGGTGGATGTAACTTTTATGAAAAATCCTACTTTTAGGACAAGGAAGATAAATAGCGTGGAGGAGAGTGTAAAATAAGGGTCATCCATGATTTTTGCAACGGTGGGAGGAATCGGGTCACCCGTTACGATGCGCAATCCACAGGAAAGATAGGGGGTCCACATAATGGATGGGATTCACATAATAATAGGCGAATAAATATTGAAAATGAGTAACTATGATGGTGTTATAAAGAATGTCTACTTTTTCGTTTGTAAAACAGAGGGAGTTCATTGCCACAATTACCAATTTTAGGAACCTCATTTAAAAAAACGCAACAAAACATAATGGCTAAACAGGATGTTACGGAGAGTAATTGGAGGAAGGGTGGTTGAAAAAGTTGGGAAATCAGCGCTAATTAATGTATCAATGTCTTCATACAGTTGGCGATAGAAGTTATTGCCGCGAGCGACCGAATCCTAACATCATTCACATCTTTTTGGATGGAGCGGGCATTTGAGGCGAGGTTGGAAGTTTTTAGGGAACAACACAAGACTGGATAGTACCAAAATGTGGTATAATAGGAGAATGATGGTGATAAAATGGATTATAATGTGTGACAAAAGAGTGGGATTCCTTAAAAAAGTGGGAGATAAGAGAGGTCTGATGGAAACATTAAAGAGGAGACGAGAAAACCTTATCGGCCATATCATGAAATCTTATATACAACCAGTCTGAAAAAAGCCGTCGAGTTGAACGGAAAGAATGGTCAAAGAAGGCCTCGTAAGAAACATATTTCAGCAAGTAGTGAAGAATGTAAGAGGACCGATGTAAATATGAAGATTTTAAAAGCCGATACGAGAATTGAGTGGAGAGCTGCGTCAAACAATGATAGGATTGATGGTTATTATATAATGATAATAACATGAAGGATGGAGAAAAATCAGGCGCCGGTATTAGCCTGCTCCAAACAAGGGCACGGTTTAACGTCATCACTCGACAGACGGAGTGTTGAAATAGAAGCGCTGATCAAACTGCACTCGGGTCGTGATTAATATATCAATGTTATATATGACCATATGATCCAACAGAACCGATTATGTAGATTTATCAGTATTGTATGAGTAAATATTTTACTTCTAAAATTAAATCGATTTATCGAATTGTCGATCGACAGTAGAACTGGTAATGTAGTAACTAACGTCAATTTTGATTTATCAACGTGATTTCATGTATGGAGTTAGTTTATCCCCTGCCACACACCCTTGTAGTGGATTTCAGAGAATTAAGCAGGTGTATACATTGAAAAGTCTCTACCTTTACCGAACCCTGATCCTCGGATTGGGATGCCAATACCCTAGCAACCAGACTGACCAGATCCCCTCTAAAATGCATTAGAGTAAGTCAAGTAACGAGTCATTTAATAAAAGAATTGTCAGGATTGCTAACACCTATTTGGGCTCTGGATTTAGGAATGGGGGAGTGGCAGTGGACCTGAATTGGGCCAGATAAATGAGGGTTAACGGCAGGCGCATTAAAACTAAGCAAGGTTTTTATTGATATTTCGCTTCCTAGTCCTGGAAGATGGTCCGATATCAAACTTGAACTTCGAAGTTTGGCAACACAAGTTCAAGTTTGAAAGACTTGAAGATGAATACTTGGTGTTTAAAATTTAAAACATCAAAATAATTTGTAAACACTGTGCTCAAACTACATGTAAGAGATAAACTGATTCGAAAATACCAAGGGATATGATATGGTATACATTCATCCAAAGGCAAAGTTAGAGCAGGAAAAGAAATTAGAGAGCTCATGCCTCCTGTAGCGTTTTTCTTTCCTTGCCTCATGATGACTGCTTACGTGTAGAATAATAGACACCGACTTATCTATCTTCTCTCTTAAATTTCTCCACTTCGTTATCTTTTACCTTATCCATCGAATTTTCTTCTTCGCAATTTATCTCCCAATTTTATTCTTCATTCCTTTAAGCCCTATCCTCCCTGACTCCGTCTCATTATTTATACATTCTTGTCTCCACAGTTTTTTCGATCATTTTTACAGCGGTTCTACTACCAATTGTTCTCTTTATTTAATTTCTCTTAATTTAATTTTTCGGCTCGTGCGACTAGAAGTTGCACATTTTTTTCAATAGTTCCCTGACCACATTTTTTCGTAACTGACTAAGAATGCACGTTTTTTTCTCTAGAAGAACCTGCACATATTCATCCTACTTTTTCCTTATTACTTTTTTATTTTATAACCAGCAAATTCCGTTTGGACTCAGCATCGGCACATGGCAGGTTGTGTTTATTTTTCAAGCTCGGAAATACCTTTTCCCATGATATATCAATTCGACTTCTCCCTTGTAATCCCCGGAACATCCCAAGTAGTCCTTCCCATGTGATGGCACCTAAATAAAGAGCTTATTACTATAAAAACAATATTTTCCTAGTATAGCATTTCATTTATCTTTCAGCGATTGCTCAACAGTTCACACTCTAATTTAATTACCTCCCCCCATTTAACGACTACCGCGTTCCAATCCTCCAATAGCATTAGGTGTTGTGTTCCCCTGAAGCGTCCAATCGATTCCGCAGATTGTTTTTTATATCTCGTCGAGTTCCTCCTCCTCCAGCAATGATCAGGTAGGTTTACCCTCCCCGTCTTCCCATTGCAACTGCTGCCTTCGCGGGCTGGGATCCAGTGCTTAATTGCTACAGTCCATTATTAACTGTACAGAAAATTTAATTACGGTAATTCTCCGTTTTAATATTGTTTTTAGCGTGCCACTATCATAATAACCTACCTAACTCACCGCCAAACTGATGCCTTTCTGCTCCCGTCTGAGAACTAGTCGACCCACTTTACCAGGTTCAATAACTTTAGGATTCATTGTCATGTTTAAGCTATCTATACCCTGAGGGTTATGAGAAATTATAGTAGTGATAATTTCACGTTCACAGTCATCCTAGCATGACAAAATGACGCAACATATGCAAGACATCTTTTTCGCCTCACTTACGCACAGATCGTCTCACTTATATCGTGGACTATCTTCAAGCCAGCTTCCGAATTCCTGCCAACAAAATATTGGTGGCCCTACGTCTGCGAAAATATTTTGTATTGATTGTTTCAGTGTGACTAAAGTTCATTGGAGCACACATTTTCCTGTAGTCGGGGTCTTATGATTGGTTCATAGAGAAGGAGTTGTGTGAGGAAAAATGAACATAAGAGTAGTTTTTAGTAGTCATGTGCATAACATCCTAATTCACAGCCATTATGCTACAATATTTCAGTTATTCCTACAAGGTAATATATTTTTCCGTTAACGACTTATATTCAACAAGTTCTCCAGTATATTTTAAATATATTTCCATGATAATTTTAAATATTCGCCCAAGAAGGATGAAGATTTTTAAAAAGATTGAACATAATATTCTATGAATTTTAGTACTAAAAGCCTTAACCTTTTATTGTGAGTATTTTACATCCACAACAACAAGCACTATATCAAGAAAAATGAGCAAATACCATTTATATTTAATAGACCATTAGTTAATTGTTGATATAAAAATGCCCTTTGTGATGAATGATCTGAAATAAATATACTGTTTCAAAGATCATTCTTAATTATCGGCATAAAAATTCCCTTCGATACGAAAAGTTAAGAAATAAATATACACTTACCAGTGGCATCATTTTTCTCCATCGACTCTTCTGGACATTAATTATGTATCACCTTGCACTACCTGGAAAATAAAATACATACATTACTGAGTGTACCTAATAAATATGCATTCAAAAAAATTACATTTTAAAGCAATCGAACTCGGAAGCATTGGAACTTTTTTCGCAATGACTACGGGGCCAAGGACATGAAAATTTAAAATAATGAACAAGACCTATTCTTATTCTTGGTGGATAAAAAAATGCATTAGCACGTCTTGGTAGTAGCACTAGAAAATATTATAATGCCTTTATACATACAAAAGTTGACCTCTTTTGACTGAGTGATTAAAACTCGAGCGCTCCCATCCTCGTTACTTCTCAGCCAATAAAACGAGAGATGCGATCTCAAAATTTCATTATGCATCGCAATATACTTTGTACTCGATATCGTAGAACGAGTAAAAAATATCCAGGTGATATCCCCTTCCGTATGCATGCTCTCTATCCCTCATAAGTTTCCGCAGCAATAAAAGTTGATACGGAATTGGCGTAGGCATTTTATAACCTCGGAGGCAGCCACTCTCCTCCCCGTACGCCTCTCTAAGTGTGTCAAGAAGGTTACAGTCGGTGGATCCTCGAATCGTAGGATATTAAGGGCGTTGGGAGAGGGGTGGAGAGGCAGCGGAGAGAGATGGAGGGTGGGAAATAGAAGAAAGGTGGTCCGCGTGTTTGCGCGAACGCTGCGCTCCTCAGGAAGTTGCCCCAAAGCGTTCACCTGCTTCCCGCACACATCTTTACCGGGGCCAATAAACTTTCCATTCCAAGAGGAGAAAGATATTAAAAGAGGAAGCAAGTTTCGGACAAACTCCTAAAGGTATTTCATGACCATATCCTCACCCGACGTAATATGCTAATTTCAAACGTAGATCGCTGACTTTTTATTTTTTGTTCCCTTTCAAAAAATGTTTATATATATATTAAGCTTCTTCTCTTCCTTCCTTATAGACTACTGTCGTGGCGGGGATAATTATATACATTAACTTAGCATTTTCCTCCTAAAAAAAGTCATCCGAAAGGTTATAAGTTACACTGGCAGGAATACGATATTAGGATAACTCGTCATCCCAATTTTCAGCAAGGACAATATGTATCATATTTTGACTCACGATTCAAAGAGTCTAGAACATTACAACGGCTACTGCAGTCGCGCTGACAGCATACACCATTAGGCTGAATTAAGGTTTAAATGATGAATCCAAAATACTCGCTAAATATGCTAGTTAATTGCCCTAATGGATTAAACAGCATTTTGTAAACAAAGTCCTCTGAATTGCACTCTAAATACTACTCCTTCACTTATAGTAATTATATGGCAAACCTAAATAAAACCTCTGAGAACTGAATATTTTTCAGCCCGAGCATATACTGAGCTATAGAGGGAAGAAGAAAGTAACATTGTTCGCAAAAAATAACTAAACCTGGGAATTGAATATATAAATAAATAAAACAGGCAGCAGAAGATACTCTCATATATATAGTACTAAATACTTGTATCGCAATGTAAAAAATTCTCGCAAATCTAGCTTTTTTCTACTACCGTTTCCTCGCTTCCCCACATACATTACGAGAACAAAAATTAATAATAGTATGCAAATGTAGTCAGTAAGCGTAAGAACCATTCCATTCCTTGTACCATTCCTCCCGGTCTGAAGCGCCTATTAGTGCGGAAGCAGGCCTAAAAACACCCATGATGAGTAAGCGTTACATTATTATGCGTTTTGTTCACTTCAAATGCATGTATCCCTATGTACAAAGCTGATAAATATCACATATATGGTCAATGAGTAGCACTATCGTTGCACATCACCCACCCTTTTCAGCAAGGCAAAAGATTAATATAGCTTTACGCTCAACAACTGACGCACAACCGATTCAGGGAAATCAAATGGAAATCCTTCAAGTTATTATACAGCTCTAATATTAATTGATGCCAGTAAAGGAACCGTTTAACACAAGACGACGTGGAGATTAATTTAAGTAAAACAATAAAAACAGAAGAATAATATTTTCAAATAATCAAACAATACTGTCATTTTGAGAGATTAACGGCGCACTAGCGCCTGTCAGAAAGCTGATTTTTTTATCTACCCCAAATATTCCATTTCTCCAGGGAGTTACTTTGTGTCACAATTTCCCGTAAATGATAACTAATACGAATTTCAAACACGTTGCAGCTTCTCAAGTAATCTTCAGTAAGGTGGAAACTAATTTGAAAACTCCATAAGCCATATGATTTATGCAACAGAGTTCACTTAACCCAATAATGAAATTTGTCTTATTCGCCAAGAATAAACTATATATTCAAAACTCATTTCGGCTATGGAGATCTATTTAGCGCCAAAATCGTCACCGCACAATGCAATAAAGCCAAAGAGGATAAAAAGGGAATTTCCACAGTGTCGCAAATAGCTAGGGTGTCTCGCGATGTTGATTCAGAGCAAGGAGAAAAATATGTCGCTCGAGGAGACGGAAACATTCAAATGAGGATGGTTGAGGTGGTGAGGGAAAGAATGTCACGGTGAGAAAGATTAAGAAATCGCGACAGCGACGAACTGAGAGATTAAGGCGAGGGAATGGACTGAGGAGAATCACTCGACACCATTCGTCCAAGCGATTAAGGAGTCAATATTTGAGGAAACCCAAAAAGCCTCGGGTGAGAAGCTTGGTAGACTAGGAGGTGATTTTGTGGGGAAAGGAGCAATAGCAAGTCTTGCGGAAACACGAAAAGAGAAGGATTGAACGAAGGGTTTTGGTGATGAGGGAGGTTGGAGGGAAGGGTGGGATCCTCTTCACGCCACCCGTCGGATTATAATGTCAGTGGTTGCGAGATAGGGCGTGGATGAGGAGTGAGAATAGGGGGGTGAGAAAGGGACGAAGAGGAGATAGAGAGAGAGGGTGGGACTGAAGAGGGAGGTGGAGGGTGTGTGAAGTGGGGAGCGCGTCGGGATGAGGGGACAGGCTGGTCACGTGACGAGCCCAGAGGGTTTAAGGAGTCAAGTGTCGGGCAGGGGAGAGAGTGAGTGGGATTTTGCAAGGGAAGAGGGTGGAAAAAGGGGCCAAACAGGAGGAAGCGAAGGGTGTGTCACAGGAAAGCGGCACCAGGAGAAAAGAGGTCTCCTTTCGGCGGCACTGAAATGAGAGTTTCGTGTAGGGAATGGAAGGGGAGGTGGATGGGAAGGAATGGGAGATCCTGCTGGTGTTTGGCGCCACTGAGCATGGCGCCTCTCCGGAGGAGAGGACAATGGGACCCGAGTTCTTTACTTTTTCTCTCTTTCTCCCTCTGTCCTCGCGAAGTCCCTCTCATGCCCTTTCTGGCGACGTCCCTTTCTTTATTGTTTTATTTCCCTCGCATCCGCCTCCCTCCGTGAGCATCTCAAAAAGATGCTCACGCTTTTTTCCCCCACTGTCTGTAAGGAATAGAGATTTAGAGACGGTACGATGGTGAGAAGCTGTGAGTGGAGCGAGGAAGAAAGGCGTACGTGGGAAAAAAAAGTCCTCAAAATTGTTTCCTTCCCGATGTTTTCTCAGGGTCAATGTGAATTACACTAGAAAATAACAAAATACATAATTTTCTACTTCCCACTCATAAAGTTTACAAAAGTTTTGCATCATCATCATGGATCAACAATCCTAGGATTGGTTTGGCTTATCGCATACGAGGCCTGTATTTTTCAATCTTCCCGTTCACTTTTCCCTCTACGATTGTCTTCATCGGGCTATCGTGTCTTAAGATATAGCCCATTCCGTCTTCTTTTTGGAATTCTCAGTAGACTTCTCTTTTCTCCCACTCTTCTTAGGACTTCTTCATTTGTCACTCGGTCAATTCGTTTCATCTTCATCATTCTTCGGTAGCACCATATTTCGAATGCTTCCACCCTTTTCTTCTCCGCTGCTGTCATCGTCCATGCCTCACTGCCGTAAAGAAACATGCTCCTGATATACATTGTAATGAATTGCTTCCTTACTTCTAAGCTTGTGTTTCCAGCTATAAGTAGTTTCTTCTTTTGATAGAATGCACTCCTTGCCTAGGCTATTCTACATACTATTTCTTTCTTACTTCGTCCATCGTTGGTTACACGACTTCCTAACAGAACTCTTCCACCGGATGGAAGGAATGTAAATTCAGTGACAGTAAATGCAATTGTATTTGTAGCTGCTATGAGGTCTTTAACGCCTAAACACTGAAAATTACTTGTAAATGATTGCTTTGAGTTACTTAAGACCATTTTCACAATCGCAATATAGATTACGTTTAATACTGTTAATGAAGAAAGATTAAATTATGCATCGGAGTGCGATGTACGTGCGTTAATGTGTGCGTATTTCAAGTTACCACGCCTCTCACCTAACACAATGAAATAAAATTAAAAGGCAACAGAAATCAATGTGCTTATTCATGAAGTGTTTCACTCTCAAAACTCTACAGCTCTATGAATAAAATAATCATTATTACGTAGTACATATTACCCCAGATATTACCCTACTATTAGTTTCCTAACCAAGTGGCATTACAGGTGGAAATAGATTTAAAAAATATGGGTAACAATGTAATTTCATTCAGACTTAAGTGGCTACGAATAATCGTCTGTCTGCTATAATTGCCAAAATACAAATTTCATTTTTGCCGAATGTTCCAAATACATGCGGAATGGGCTAAAATATTGGTTAATAAATTGATACTTCCAGCTCAAAACTTATAACTTAATATGCATTTTAATAACTTTATCGGGTCTCTGAATTCCATGCCATATCAACATATGAAATTGACTTAATTCGTGTACGAATGAATTAATAAAATATGGCATTGAATAATTTAAATTAAACTGATAAAGCATTATTTTGCACAGCAACATTTATGACTCTTTTGCATTATTTCGTCATCATTAATTATTGTCAACGTCATTAATTTATTTGCACTCGTGCATAGAAATATGCGCAATACATCACCCTAAACATCAACATGGAATAAGCCCAGATTGTAATTTACGCTTTATTAAAACTATAAAGGGCATGCGGCATATTATGAAAAAATGCGGGATTATGTAAGAAACACAATATGATATTATTATTGGGTCCTCTATTGAGAGTCACCTATCACATTAAAGATCCATGTTAATGCGCCAATGTAAGTTCGAAGAATTCAGGCTTAACTATGTGGAAATCCATAGTGACAGAGAAAAATAACAATGTATATTTCCACTCGTGAATTTATTGACGGTGCAACTAATTTCAGCGCTTCTGCGCCATCACCAGATACACTACCTATCTACACCTAATACCTAATCATGCTCCTAAAGGTTACAATGATCCATTCTAACGTCATTATTCTACCTGATGATAGCGCAGAAGCGCTGAAACTATTTGTACCGTCAATAAATTCATGAGTGGAAATACATATTGTTATTTTTCGCTGTCCTGTGCCAGTATCATTTGAAAGAACAATTTTCAATGTTCCCGACTAATGTCTAAATTAGCAAGGTAAAAATGGAACATCAACTGATTCGACATTTTTTAATTCAAAATTAAAATAACTATAAAAATCCCTGAATTCATGATCGTAAATCGTTAAAATTTCCAAGACAATTATTTTTATTGGCAGCAATGGCAAAATAGTAAAATCTTTTATTTTCGAAAAACGAGAGGGCAATTTTACCGAACACAACAGAAAATGGAATAAAGCCATATACTCTACCATTAAAAAAAATCTATAATCAATGAGATACAAGCGAAAACATTTACAGGTTATGCAAGTATAATCGTGTATTCAATAATAGCTAATACCATAATCGGTAGATCTAAATTCACGATTAGCATTGCAACTCAATAGCAATTTAAAGCTCTGTACAATGATACACCTAATCATGATCCTAAAGGTTACAATGATATATATTCCAACATTCCACGTTATACAAACGAATAACGCACAAAGAGCAGTAAATTTCCACACTATAATATCTAATATCGTTTTTTACTTGGCAGAAGCGATTCGTTTTAAATGAACAATCAATGCTTTTCAAATATAGTTTTTTCTTCACCGTTTTCTATTTCCTTGAGTTTTTGGGAAGGAAAGGAGGAATATTGTGGAGAACAAAGTGTTCGGTCTTTGATGCCTGTTAATTTAGGGAATGCTCACGAATACATGTACAAAATATCATTTTAAAGAATATGTGCCCTGAAGGTGTAAAAGAGGTAGAAGGTATTGAGATATCCGTACCGTTTCGTTTATGTTCGTAAAGTTGCAACCAGATCCACGCTATGTTTTCAAGAAACCTATTACATCTTCGATACCTATCTATAGCACATCCCCAAAATCTCTCCACAATGATGCAAAAATCGCAAAAATGTGGCAGTAAGTTACTTGTTTTCAAAAAGGTATACTTCCTCTATCTAACTGTTAATTTAATGAAAATTTTAATGGAAATGGAATAGTTAATGGAAAATATTAAAAAGATAAGTCAATATAGAAAAGATAAGAAACCTATTACATCTTCGATACCTATCTATAGCACATCCCCAAAATCTCTCCACAATGATGCAAAAATCGCAAAAATGTGGCAGTAAGTTACTTGTTTTCAAAAAGGTATACTTCCTCTATCTAACTGTTAATTTAATGAAAATTTTAATGGAAATGGAATAGTTAATGGAAAATATTAAAAAGATAAGTCAATAATAATTACCCCAACAAGTGCATCTCGTAGGAAAAAGTGCTGACAAATCTGCAAAAATGGAAATTTAAGCAGCAAGCATTAAATACACAGGACATGAAGATTACGCTAAGAAAGATTCTGGTGTATAATCTAAATATCATTTCACATCCACATGGTTTCCAATTTTAAAAGACCTCGTCAATATCCACACCAGTCCTTCCTTTGTCTCTCGTGTGCTGGTAATTGAACTAAAAATCAACATTAATTAATATAGAATGATATAAGTCAGGAGATTGAAAAAATGAGTGAAACTGTGGACGGGAAATATTAAAGTTATTAAATATAAAGTTATTAGGGCTAAAATATTAGATAAAATATTGAAAATCAAGAAATAATACGATTCAAGAACCATGCGTTTACCACCTCCCTCGGATAAAAGATATCATTTTAAAATACCACAAATTAGAATATTGTCTCTGTAATAGAGCCCTTTTCTTTGAAGAGTGCCTTTACCGGGATTTAAAATTTATTCTCAAATACCATAACTTTTTACTAAAGAGCAAAGCTCATGCAGCAAGGTACTTACGCTTGCAATTGATTGCATAAGGAAATTGATAAAAATCTATTTCGAGAATTGCTGTCAATACGGAAAATCATCAGAAATACCATGATATTTTGCGAAAAACGACTATCTCCACCCAAATAATTTCACTCTTGCCTTCCGAGACCAAAGGCCGACATTTTAGAGCTGGAGATTAAGAAAAAGTCAACCCATGATCATATTGTGAATGACGTTATATTTCCTGGACCTTCCTTCATTCTCGACATCGCCCTTCTACCTTAAAAACACTTTCACTTCTCCTTGGCTCCTTACCTTTGACTTGAAGTTAGGCTCCCCCTTCCCTTATCCTTACTCCCTACCACACTCCACCAATAAGTGTACATGAAGGACTGAAATTTTCTTTAAAATCACCTGATGATATTTTTTGTGAAAGAAACCCGTCGTGTTTTACTATTAAATTAAAGATATTATTTTCGTCGATAAAATACGTATTTATTGGGGCGAAATTGAGAAAAACAGTCATCCTTCCCACATCTAACGCGAAATAGTAACGTATCATAAAAGGTAACATAGTAATCGGATAGAAGGAATTGCACAATGGAGGTAAAGTATTTGTAGTACACCTGAAAAAGTTCTGAAAAGAAGCATTACTGATGCATGTGAACTGCACCCTTTTATGCATAAGGGAATTTATAAATTAATGCGTTTTCACTGTATGCAAAATTACGGGTTTCCTACGAATGTACTAATCATTTAGTTGCATTTGCCTAGCGGATGCATGATGAACAGGCTGTTTTTTAAATAAGTAGAATTGTGCTGATGTATGCTGTGTAGAATTTAAATAAGTATTTGTAGATGATAATTCCCTCACTACCATACACTTGAGGTGGCCTTCTCCGGGCCTACTAGATGTTTCAGACAGGAACTAAGCAGATAACTACCAATATTAGCTCAAAACTTATTACGATGGTGAGTGATAGGAAAATATTTCGAAAGGAACTCAAAAACCAAGAGCAACCAAGTCAATATCAATATACAAATCTAAATTTCTAGTTGAACATAAATGCTGGTTTATTTTTTATAGTAAACCTACTCGTATTATTACGTGCAAACTAAAGTTTAGAGGGAGAAGTTTATAACATTCATGGCCACGAGCAAGTACGCGTAATTCCGGTTACTAATACGCTTCACTGTACTATATATTTGCAAAAACAAAAAATGGATTCTTTTGACCTGTTTACGAGTAACATGACGTGTTCTGACGTATGGTCAAAGCAACTCACAAAGCAAAGAACCTGCGAGATAGATAACTGTCGAGTCTTTTATTTTTATTGTAATCAACTCTATAGAGGATTCGTTTTAATTGGCACACTCAATTTACGGGGGACTGTTTCCACCGGGATTTGACAAAACCCTTAGAGAATTCAGGCTGGAAAATGGAAAATTTTCGGAATCAATGCCAAAAGTTAATTGGGAAAACTGCAGGTGGCCACATCGACGTGATAGAGCATGACGTTAGCGTTCAAAATGCCGAGCTAAATTGTTGGCAATTTGTCGCGGCATCCGAGACGAGAGTCAGGTCCATACCGCGTATTTCATCCCAATAGACTTCATGTGACGGGTATTCTCTGCTTCCACAGCGACGCGAAAAGAGGATCTTTCAGGTCTACAAAAGCTATCAGCGTGAAGACAGGAGAGAGGACAGGTCAGCAAATATCGACGTGGAGGAGGAAATAGGAAAAGATTTAACGAGGTAAGAGGGCTGTAGAATGGGTCGCGGGGGAAAATAAATAATGGGAATTTTGCTACGCTCCGGAGATTTATGGGGAAGGAAATGCGCTGGGAGGCAGTCAAGGATGACACTTCCTGAGGGAAGTGGGGGATGCAGAAGGGAGGCAGGGAAATAGAAAGAACGAATAGAGGACGGGGACAGCTTGATGGGAGGAGCGACTTTTGGGAATACGGGAGGACGAGAAAATGGGAAACAGAATAAATATATAGAGGTTGGGCGGTTTGAGCATTGGAGAAAATGGGAAAGGAGAGGTATTCATCATGATATGCAGACGTACCATCTTTCCAATAACACACGGAAGAAAGTTCACCAAGAAAGCCTATTCCCAGAGCGATATGAATTACTTGAGGGAGGAAGTTGTGAGGGTTGGTGGCAAGGTCAGGTGCCTAGATGTCTTGCAAAGGTAGGAAACGAGATATTATTCCAACTTTTCAATTTAAACAAAAAATGCGACTTTCGATTACTTTCCTTTTTCTGAAACCTAGCTCAAAATAAAATAAAACGACCAAACAAATGATCAATCGAAATGTATTGAAGAGGTAAATCTATATTCATGCTTACAACGCCAAAATAATGCTCTATATTTTGTCGGTTATTCCGCTTAAAAGAGCAGCAACATTTCGACCGATTAAGTCACACATTTTCTCAAAAGAAGCGCAGATACCTTGAACTCATTGGTGAGGGTACAAAACGCAACAAAAACGAAAAGAACATGAAAACGTATAAAAGTGCACGCAGACCCATTTAAAGCTGCTATTTTAAGCTTTTAAAATAAGTCAATTCACTATTAATGTTGGTCGTCTCACGAAACATGAATTTGGTCAGGAAAGTGTAAGTCATACCAAATATGGTAGATATTGAATTATTCTCTCAGAATGATACAGCAATATGAAAGTTAGCATTAAAATTGCCTCTGCAAAGTACACTTATGTGCTTGTAAAAATGGTAACCTCTTTAGTTGGCACCAAAGAGAATGATTAGCATAGATTTAATTAATGATAATACTGCGTCTACATAAGCGATTTAAAACAGGCCTATAAGCATTCAAAAACGCTATGGACGAAATAAATTATTCATGGGAATCGAATAAATCGAAGAAAGCCAAAATCCAAGCTCGCAAAAGGTAGTAGGTTTTGAGTTTCCGGGTTTCTCTGCTGCGCTATTCCAATATTCCGAAGATAACGTTTCGTACCCATTACAGATACATCATCAGATCTATGATCCGTGCCTTTGAATGAGATCGGCCGGGGTGTTTTTATATTTATAGTGTCTTCAGGGAGGCCTCCTGTCATCGCAGACAATCAGAATTAAGGGGTCAAGAGTTGGCGCACTCCCATTGGCTTGAGACTCCCGTTTTAAACTTAGCCGTTTCCAATTGTTGTGTAGCCGATGTCCATCATCCCGATTGAAGTTTAACGGTGTTTTTCAATTTCAATGGCTTGACGTACAAGGCGAGGGAAATAGAATTTTTTCTTTCGCTATCACGCGCGCTTCATTAATGTTAATTTGGTGATCTGGGTTGGAGAATGCGTGCTCCGCCACGTGCTCTACTGACTGCATGCAGTTTTTATGTTTTGAAGAGCCCTCTTATGCTCCGCCAATGTGCATGATACTGCTCTCTTCGTTTGCCCGATGTATTTTTGGCCACAGCTACAGGGAATTTCATACACTCCTTAGCATGTTTTTAGGTCGATGGTGTCTTTTGCCTTCGAAAGAAGATCTCACATATTCTGTATGGTGGAATACCTTGATAGAATGTCGAACTTTTTTAGTGTTCTGGCGATTCTTCCCGTCGTGCCTGTTACGTAAGGAAGAGTGGCAAAAGTACTCGCGTTAGAAGTTCCCTTCGGGGGTCCTTTGCCTCTGTTTTTTCTTTTTATTAACGCAAAAGGTATTTATAATTGAGCAGGCATTTCTCCTCAAGAAAAAACTAGGTATATGTTATTATATGTTATATACTTCAATGACTTGGAAAAGGTGAAGTGTCTGATGAATTGACTTGGATGGAGCTAAAGAGAACAGACTCTTGAGAAAAGACGGTGTGTACTTTGAGGGCGAAATGTCATGAATAAATAAGATACGGATACCAGAAAAAAGGTCGAAACATTTCCAATGGATACTGAACGGCCAAATGGACCATCGACATAATATCATCAAATCCTACACGCAGAAAAGCACCCTCACTAAATTGAAGTGCACGTATACTAAGAATCAGACGATAATATTGAAAGAGACGAAACAGAATAATGGACTTGAAGAGAAAATGGAAATTACTTGACATGCAAAACAAGAAAGCCATAGATAAAATTATTATGAACTTAAAGCAAAAGAATTGGAATAAAAAGACTCATATTTAGCAGATACACACACAAAAGAATTTATCCGCACATTTCTCCAGTGGCTAATTTCTTAATTATTAATTAACAGTTTTTTCCAGCTGTAAGCCAACTTCACGGCTGGTGACCTGCCATTCATGACGCACGCCCTTGTTGTGGTTCGCAGGGTAAAATGGAGATGAAATACAAAAAACTGCAGGAATATCCTAAATGATAGCTGTCCCACGGATAGAATACATTATATCGTCTATCAGCCTAAGAGTTTCAGACAGCGCTAGGAATACAAGGAATTATAATTTTTCGGGTCCGCAGTATAATCTGTATCAGTAAATACGGTTTATTTTCAGCTTAGCTTAAATTCAGGGAAGAAAAGGCAATGAATGAATAAAACGGGGAAGAAAATACTTTGCTACTTGGAGCATTGAACTACTTAAACTTAAACAGTTTTAGAGCATTGAGTAATTGGAGCAATAAAAAGTTCCTTTAAACCCTTTAATATGCGTGATAAATTCGCATTGTGTGCTGGGAACGCCAGAAACACATTAATAATAGCGTAATTAGCAGCAGCAGCGGCGCGATGCAGTGAAATACTTTCGTACTTTATTGATGATGCTTGGAGGTGAAGGACTGAAAACCTCATGTGCTCAAAATTGAAAAATTATCACCACGACAGCAAATGACGGACGCGGCCCTGCGGAGGAAGTAATCTACGGAGACTATCGCGTGCGGACGACCCGCTTTACACCCGACTTCGCCGGAGTGAAAATCGAGAGAGAGAAGAGAGGCTTCGTGCAGGTCGAGCGGCGTAATGAACTGCAAGGGGCGGGGTTGGATAATGACCATACTTTGAAGGGAGAGGCGAGGAACAGAGCACGAGGTAGGGATGAATTCGTGCCGCGGGGGAACAATGAAGGGGACTAGGACCGTCTTATAAAAGCAAGAGTCAGCGTCCCTTGACCTCTCGCCATCTCCATTCCGACCGCACCGCACCGCTTCCTACCGCACGATCGGTGCATGAAGTGCGATATTAAATCCAAGGATTAACTCTTTCATTTGTCCAGGGGACGACGATGACGATGGTACGTCGCGAAACACCCTGGAACGACGCCGCGAGCCGAAAAAATCTCCGGCATAAAAGACGCGACCTGGCCTGTGCGAAATGCTATCATAGGCTGTCCAGCGATTAATGAGGGAATCCAAATCCACAACACTCCAAGATCAAGCACGAGATTGTCACACGAATGCATTTCCCCGCGACACGCCACCGCACTTACCGTAGCAAAACATAAGTTCGCACTAACACGCAAGCGTTCATGGGGACAACAGCAAACGATGTGATTCTGAAGGATGTGGCTTGATACTAGTTCTAGTGAATCAAAAAAACAAGGATTTTTCGATAGCTAATAAACAACGTGCTTTGGAAGATATGGACCAAAATAAAATGAGATCTTACGGTCGTCATATATATTGAATCAACGAAAACCTGAAGTGCGCAGTACACATCCAGTGCCACATGTGCGGAAAATACGTTAACGGATGCTGAAAAAGATTTCTTCTTTTTTAGGAAACGAGTTCCGAAGCATAAACCAGTTAATGCTGGGCACACGCAAATACAGTCTATCAAAAAATAAATAATCATTACACAATTTTTTACGAGGAATGATTTCTATGGTTGAAAAAAGAACAGAATTCATCCACACATGCAAATCAATGATGAAGTATTTTTCTGTATTGGGAAATAGGAAAATTGAATGAAATTAAATAACTAAATCTACGTATTTTGCGGTGTCTGGCACACAGGGTGTGAGATTGGGGTGAATCACAATACCATAAATATACAGTTGTGAAGTAATGTTCCCTCTACATACTGCTAATTACTTACTATTCATACATATTTTCCAGAAATAAAGAAAGGATTTCCATTGGGTGCAGGCAAAAGTTAGGGAATAGATTAAAGAGACATCTGCACTGATAACAGCTTGTGCCAGGACGATTAATAAGGCATCTATTATTTATGCAGTCGTGATTGACGTGGGATATAGTATCAAAAAATATTCATACAGATCAGCCAATAAAACTTAGCTTACAGGATGTAATCACGGTTGCTGTGAAATGATTGGTAGTATTCTTTGAATGTTAATACTACAAGGGTGATAAATTTCGTTTCCATCACTGATAGAGATCATTTTAGCTAAGGCCATAATGTGGGATCTTTGATCGGCTAATAAACTCAGGCATCTTTTTGAAATTCTTATTATTTAATCTTTATCTTTATGCTAATAGTAGGATAACTTCTTACACAGGCTCATGAATAACTCTTTCTGGCTCACATCTTACAGCTAACAAGAATTTATGTTTATGTTCCTTGAGCGCTATAATTAGCTAATTCTCTCACATTAAATATGTAATGAAATAGATTTATTGAAGTTAAGTTGGAGCTGATAAAGGCTGCAAAACGTTAGGCTGTTATACCTCTTGAGGACATACCATTTAATACTATCCAAAACATTCGGCTGATAGGGAGGCCTAATCTCATCATTATTAATTCCAAACCTATTAATTTACTATAAAAAAGCTTTTATTCCTAAATTAAAGTCCTCGCACAAAAAATCCACATTTGCTAATCACCACGCTCTCCACAAATTAAATTGAATTCAATTTCAGAGTTTTTGTATAATTTCAATGAATCATTTTTTGCATAATTTTTCGCAAATAAAATATTTGAAACATTGATACGAGCGTTAATTAGGTAGTTGCCTTTCAGTTACCAATCAATAAATCACGATAATCATTTCAGCATTAAACTGGGAGTTCTCAATACAACATCTCACATCCCAAATTTATATCGCAATGAGACACTATAATGTGGAAACGTAAGCCACAGCATTAGCATAAAAGCAGATGAGGCTAAATATTCTCATATTTATCATGAAAGAGTATACCGCTCCACGACTTTTTTTTCATTAATATCAAAAATCGCAGCGCCATGGCAGATTCCGGTGGGAGAGGGAAGAAAGCGGGTTGGATTCATACTGACGGGGTGAGGAGATAGCGAAGAGAGCTGATAGCAAAAGGGTGGGAGAGGCAGGGAGTTTCGTAGTTGATCCTATCGCAGTGCCGTCGAAGCAAGAGGTGAGTTCCTCACGGCGAGCGATGAAATATTGCACAATCAGGATTGACAGCTGGGATAGATACAAGTTGCTGACGAGACAAGTTATGCGTGTGTGTGCTTCCGCACACGGAAGAAAAGATGAAGGAACTTTAAGATCATCAACAGATGTGGAATATTATGGCACTCTTCTGGTCATGGAATAGCTGGAAACAGGAGAGAAGCGTGTTGTAAGGAGAGACGGAAAGACTGGCTTGGAGACAAAATTTATGAGGGAAAAATCATGAACTGACTGGACCGCAGGGATTTGGGGCACCCTTCTTTGATTTTTTCATTAACCGATTGGGCTACCCTCTCCATTACCAAGCATAAATGGTGATTTACAGTAATTAGCCCTTAGATAAAGAATGGCATCGATTTCTTTCACCATATGTCGGGCATGAGAGTAACCAATTCAGAAGTTAGTCGTGATCAAAATTTTTCGTTTTCTCGCAATAATCTCGCGTTTCCCTTAGAGTTTTTACCCCCACCCTAAAGTGTCGCGGCACACCGGTGGAAAACCACTGAAATATAGGGTAATTAATATCAAAATGGAACAAAATTTATAATGAAATCGTAAGTTTATTCGGCTGTGAATGTGACATTTAGAAAAAAAAATTTAATGGATCGCTGAAATCATAACACGGCCCAGTTTTTCAAGGTTCATAATTCATGTCTCGCCAGTTGAAGAGACACAGTATACCAATTTAATGTTAAAAATCATAAATGTTTCTCCACGGTGAGTCAACAAAACTTGGTTCTCGTATCGTTCCACTGCGTATTGTTTCACCTTCATCACATATATCTTCTTCAAATGGTATTTTGTGCAGCTCAAAGGTTTTTTCCGGCAGGCATATTTGCGTTCGAGACACACATACCGAATCAGATACTACGGTAGTACAAAACATTGCATAACTAGCTAACTAAAGTTAAAGTTGATTCTTTATTATCTTTAGGAAATCGCAGGTTTAGTTATAAGATGATGACCCGGAAGCAGTCCATTCTGATTCCTTCACATTCAATACGCCTATCACATCCGTACCGCTTTTATGAGGAATTTTAAAACTCCTGCGTATAATTTAATACACATACCCATTCATCCGTTCCCAAGGTGACCGCCGCGATTTTCGAAACCTAGGTCATGCATTTTCCAACAACAATAATATACGAGGATTTCAGGAACATATGGAGGTAATAGTAAGCGTAAATATAAACACATATTTATGGCTCTAAATTAAATTTTAATTTATATTCGTAAAAGTTTATTTAAAATTCACGCTCAACGCCAAGTTTGGTATAGTATAATTCACCTAATACTAAATCTAACGAAGTGTGAAATTCACAAACCAGGTTGTTAGGGCGGACAGTTACATTTCAAGTGCATCCTGCGGTTTCTGATAAAGATGTTCAGGAAAAACCCAGGTTGGGTTTGGCTGGGTACAATTCTCCCGGGAATTGACCCGTGGGTTTCCAAGAAACACACCCTAATGTTTAACCAACTTAGCTGCTAAACTCAAACTGTATCGTAGAAGTAAGTCAATTAATTAATTTCTATAAAATTTCAGTTCAATTTTAATTATGAATAGTGACACTTGTGAGGACTCACCTATCTATATACCTATTCGACTTTTGCTGGGAGAAAATAGAAGTCTGCTGACAACTATAAAAAGAAGACGGGACAACTTAATCGGCCATATCCTAAGACACAATGGCCTGATGAAGACAATTGTCGAAGGAAAAGTGAACGGGAAGAATGGAAAAGGCAGGCCTCGTATGAGTTGCATAGAACAGGTCGTAAAGGACGTGAAAGAGAGGAACTACGTTAATATGAAATAGGTTGGCCGATGTAAAAATCGAGTTAAGGGTTGCGTCAAATTGATCCTAGGATTGTTGACCGATGGTGATAATGACACAAAAAATATGAAAATTTTGGGCTGATCAAAAAGAAAAGCCGGAGAAGGACAAATGCATCGATAGCATTAATAATTCTGAGAAATAATAACGGCATATATATCTTGATGCGTGATGGCCTGGTAACGACAATCGTCGAACAAACGTGGAAAAGAAGAATGAAATAGGAAACCCTCGTGTGGGATATTTGGAGTGAATTGCTAAGGACGTGAAAGAAAGAAGTATATAGGTATGAGGCGGTGGGCTGGTAGCAAATCGAATGGAGGGCTACGTCAAACCAATTTTAGTAATGAGGGTGATGTTGATGATCAAATAGCGACATTATTACATACGTACACATTATTATTGTATTATAAAGACAGCAGGAATATTACCTACTTAACTATAATTCAAGTGCAACCTTATTCATTTTTTCCAGAAAGTTAAAGCAATAGGCATCCATAAGGATCACACTATTCAGTCATATTAAATTTCAATATTAATTTTTTTAATTACAATTTTATCCGCCTACCCCAAATACTTTTCCCTATTCCAGTTTTCGAAAAAATCACGGGTCAGTGGATTTAGAAAAAAAATATTCCATAAAGATAAGACAATGTGCCTAACTAATTATAGCAACTTTTCTAAGCCCAGAGTGTTGGTCACTAACACATAAATGCTGGCACAGTGAAAAAACTGTTGATTAGCAGCGAAATGAAGATTCTGAATATTTTCAAAAAATTGAGGCACTTTACATTTTTCAAATAATAACTCGTTATTTTACGCTAGATTAGAGAGACCAGGAAGTAGTTTTTTTTTTATTCAGACTACTTTAAGTTTTTTTCTTCATTGTGGCATTCTAAAGTTAACCCACAAACTGGTCTTTCATAGGTGAAGAAGTTTTGGCGGCCCTGCGACGACCGCAAGTATGAAGAAATCATGCGGATTTAGACGAGGACGAAATAAGAGAATGTAGGAAGGCAACTACACATAAGGCACTGATGTGAAGGAAGCGGCATCGTATTTGACGTGATGGCGGTGAGGGGAGAGGAGCAGAAGGGACTAAACAAGAAGAGGAGGAAACAAAAGAAGAAACACCCTTCCGGGTGTCCGCGGAGGCCCCGATTGTTTCGGGAACCCTTCTTTTCTCCCTTCATCTCACACGTCATTTTCCTTTCTGCGCTCGTGTTTTCTGAGAGATAAGTCAAGGAAGGTCTCGGCCCTTCCTTTTTTTCCCCATTTCCTACCCCAAAAATATTTCTATGAACTTATCCATACATAAATGCGAGCATTTTTTTTAAACCGAGGAAGTGGCCTCGAGGAATAAAAAATATGCAATTTGAGATGGCGATTACGCCTTCTGAACTCAAGGAATCTTATGAAATGAGGTTTGTGTACGAAAAAAGTCTCCTTGCCAGATAAGTCACAATGGCTGTGACCCAACAATTGACGAAATTAACGGAAAAAATGGCAATATTTTTCTCACGTGAAGTTCATTTCTCAGCAATTAAGATACAACCCATAGGAAAACTAATGCGGATCGCCACTAAAATTGTAATACAGCCAAATTAATCGGCTGTATTAATACACATGGGATTAGGCAGGTGTATACATATTTTATAAAAAAAATTTGTGTTATTCAGAACAAAAAGTTGATAAAAACTTTCGACACGGTTATATTAAATAAATGGATGCATATACATTCTTATATCAACTAACATAACAATTCCAAATAACAATTCCAAAAAAAGATTTAACACATCAATAACTAAAACATTTACCGCTGCAGAAGGTTCTTTACAGAGTTATAGCTTTAAGAGACATAAAGAAAGACGAAATATTGCATTCAGCTCGGACGAAGCTTGTGCAAAAGGCTTTATGATAATTTCAGTTGAGATTTATGAATGAAGAAAGAGTTTTTCTGAGCCTTTTCTCCAATCACAATGTTATGATTCCTTACTGTATTCATGAAAATTTTTAATGTAAAATGCCCATTATTACAGAATAAAATATTTTATAGCAAAAATAATGGTCACGAAAGTAACTCGTTCATCCAGTAGCGCTTGCAAATAATATCATATAAATTTGAGTTCATTTCCAAAAAAATACGAAAACTGTTAGGCACTATTGCTTTGTGCCACAGTATCTGCAAGAATAACGAAAAAGTATGGATTCATATCTAACAAGTATTCGTCATTCACAAGTTTTGATCAAATAATACTTCACTCCCTATCCGAAACTTCCCAAGTGGAAAACAACTAAGCGGAAAAAGGATGATTTTGGCAAATCAACTACGAACGTCTCCGCAACCTTATAAAGGGAGTCTATTTATTCTGGACGATCCCGTTGTTTACTTGTTAGGGAGAAACCATTATGCGGCAGAATAACAAGAGGAAAAAAATCGAGAGAAAAAAAGAGAGGAAATGGGAAAGAAATTTGCGAATGACAGATTGATGGTTACGAGGTAACAAGGCGGCAAGGCGTGAGGACGGGAAGGGCATGGACGCTTTGATGGGAAAACGGAGAAGAGGAGGAAGATGAGGACAGAAGACCCAGGCTACTATGACATAAGTGGAGGACAGGGAGAGGCGTAGAAGGGCTTAGAGAGACCAGAAGGCAACGGCTCAGAACAAGGGGAAGAGAGAAAAAAAGAGGCGCGTATACCCAAAGCCTATCTATAGGATGAGAAAAAGGACGACAGATAAAGAGAGATAGATAGGGGAAGATTTATCGAACTCCTTTCGGAGGCGTCCATCTATCGTTTCGTCTCCCCTTATCCATCGCTCGTATTCCATCCCAGTCCCCCACCCAATACTACCGAACACTACATCTCCGCAACGACTCAGCTCAACGGGCGGCGGGAGAGAAGGAGATATAGAGAGAGGACGAATGACAGGGAAGGGCTGGGATGGATGGCGAAAGAAAGAAGGGTTTCGGGTGGGAAGGACGTTGTGAGGGCGGACCAACATCCTCAAGGGTAAGGGACCGAATCCAAGGGGGGTGGCGAACATTGTGAGAGCCATTCATAGAGAGCGTGACTGCACGGGTGTATTTAATATGGAGAGATATTCGCACCAAATCGTCATTAATTCAACCTTTTCTGCCAGAGGCGAAACGTTGTTCGCAAGGGAAGGAATTTTAGACAGTTTTATAATTCTTTTTCGAGAAGACTTAATATTATTTGATTCAATAATGGAGGTTGATGAGTTAAGCAACTGGTCAATCCAATGAGATGGGTTTCCGAGAAAGATTGCAATAGCCTGTGGGAGAGTGGTTGTGACCAGTTGGTGACTCCTTCCCCTTGTTAGCACAGCTGAAAAAATACTAGACATGGAAATGTATTCATCCTTTATATGCAATTTATCAATCTTCACTTACAGGATAACATCAGTAGTTAACAGTATACAAGAAATTTAATGTGAACCCATGAAATTCCCTTCTAGCAATCCAATATATTTATGAGTGTAAATTATTAATAAATTAATTTTTTTTAATCGAATCAGTACGAAACTCATTAGTTTTAGGATTATCCTAATTTCTCTATTTCCCTATCAGAGCTTTAATTATTATTCAACTTTATTTTTCTTAACATAAATTAGTTGATCAAAATCAAATGAGTTCCTGTCCTTATCTACATAGTAAATCGGTTTACTCGTCACTTTTACCTCTCGTTTCATTGCAGATTGCAATTGTTAATTTTTATTGCTAAAGTGGAATTTGGCATGTAAGACATTTTTATCATTCAAAAATGATGCCACTATACTGGTCACGGATTATGGTTTTCTGCTACTTGCAGAAATAATTTTCAATCTTAACTCAGTCATCTCTGGGCGCGCCCGTTGAAAAGATAAGAGCAAGGGCTCAGAGATCGTAGTATCATCCGTAGATACATCTCTCGCTGAAGGAGAAAATCCAATGTTTTTGTGTTCACAAAAATGTCATTCCGCACTAGTAGAACCTTCTGCTTTTAATCTTAAAGAGCCAACGTACGTACACATTTGGAAATTACTTTTCTTAGATTTTCCTCCGCAGGTGTGACATCTCAAACCAAACGGCCAAAACTAATTCCTGTGTCCAAACATTAATCCTCTAACACTACTAACAGAGGTAATGATTACGAAGGAATTAAAAAACAGAATAACAAGAAAATTCTTCTACTGGGCAAGAGGTGTCATTGCTCACATAACTGCCTAGAAATATCGACAAAAATAAAAACAAGGCCAATTACAACTAATTCTGTAATGATTACAGTGAACTCACGCATGAAACAAACAATACTAGGCCTACCTAAATTACCTACAATACGTTAATTTTTGCCTATAATACGTTATATATTAGTTCATTTATCTTCATCAGGCTGGGCTTTCAGCGAATTTGGGTCGAAATATATGATACCAAAAAATTTCTTTAGATTACGCTTTAATATTCAATTTTTAAGCTTTACAGAACATGATTGATTTCAATTTGGGGGTCAATTTGATACGATGAAACAATTCATAACTTTGGGTAGTTTTTAGACTACATACGTGTATGAGGAAAATTAGGAAAGAAAATGTTGATAGAGAATACAAAAATATGAGGAGGAAAGAGGAGACTGACTGACTGATATATTTCTGCAAAAAAGGGACGATTAAAACCTTAATACGACTATCAGGTGACTTAAATCTAGGTCACAAAATACAAAAAGGCTCTATTATGTGTAAGAGATGAAAAGTAAGTGTGTAAGTTGTGTAAAAATGTGTAAGTTGGGAGATGAAAATCAATGAAGAGAAATAAAAAAATTAACAGAAGAAGGTGTTAATGAAAAGGATATTTAGTAATTTTATCTAAATAAAGGGAATTATGCTGCCTGATAATATTATAGCGAAGGCAGAAAATGCTCCAGTAGAATGATAAAAACCAATGAAGAGTTGAAAATTCTATGAAATATGCGAATTCTGAGCGGGAAATTTAGGTGTAAGACAATGGATGTGTTGCATAATATGAACAGGAGTAAAAAGCATGAGTGCCAAATACTAAAGAAGGGCCTAAGTAAACAAAAAGTCCTGGCAGTTTTGCAGTCTTCGCGGAGTGGGCCATAAAGCATAGGTATAAACTTTGTGAAATACATGGAAAGTTGGGAATTCATTGGTCATTACCTACGCATCATTAATTAACAGCAAAGCTAATTCGGGATTGCATACTTTTCAACGCACATTCAGTTAACTAAGAAAAAATACGGTCGGGGGCCACCTTTGACGCTGAATTATCCAAGAAATTCATAGATGAAGAATAGCCTAGAGTAGAAACGTTGGCATGATAAATTCAGAATGGGATAGGAATACTGCCATGAATCGAACGGAGAAAATGAGTCACGATAAGGAGACTGCACTTAATTAATGAGCAATTTCCACAGGGATAACGTTTCTTGCGACCGGATTTCACTTTTAACAGCATCTTCAGGCCTGAAGACGCTGTAAAAAGTGTAATTCAGTTGCAATAAGGGTTACCTTCAGAATCTTCAGGCCCGAAGAAGCTGTAAAAAGCGAAATCCTGTCGCAATAAACGTTATCTCTGTGGAAGTTGCTCATTATTCAAGTGCAGTTATGTCCCGTTTCCACTCAATCCCGCCTGAAGCCTCAGAATTTGTAGGATAAGAAGTTGAGGAAATAGGAAAAACATCCAGGAGGGCAAGTATGCTCAATAAGGAACCCGTTAAAATGGGACCAGCCTGGAAGTAACTTACAATCACAGGCAAAATCACTGAATAATAAAGTGTACCTCCCAAAGTCATGCGGCGATGGGGGGCCAGATTCGAGAAGTGGATGGAGTACTCGGATACCGAGGATCCGAGTTCGTTTACCAGATTCAATGGTAGAGAATTTCAAAAGTAAACCGGTTCCCATTGGCGTGCCATATTTGGAAAATCCTTCGTGCACAGTATTCCGCCTGTTGTATGAGACGTTAAAGAGTAGATCATTTGATGCTTTTCGTACGAATTTGGCTATAGCCGGCATCGAGATTATCTTTAATTCCATTTATTCCCTGATATAATCTTTCACATATCCGATTACCCACAAACCCAAAATGTCGAAATTTACTTTAGTTGCTGGTAGATTTCCCCCAAATAACAACAAATATCCGTGCTGATAAAACCCGAAAAAGCGACAAAATACAGCGTATGTATTCTTTTAAATCAAGCAAATTATGTCAAGAGAGTTACATTTTTATTCAACACCACTCCACGTCTTACATAAGCCCGCCAACAGTCAGAGAGTCAAAATTCAATAACCTGCATTTGCAAAGCGACGTAAATACATTTTTTCTTCATTGAAAAAAAAGGAAATTAATATCACCAAGGAAAAATATTTTTTAATTTTTTAAAAATTTTCAATTTACTGAAGTATCTCTGGCGTGCTTCAGTCCATTTCGAACATAAAATGTAGCAAATAGAAAACACCATTGGGCAGCAACTGGTACAATGAAAATCAGAATATATAATTTTGTAATCATGAAACATGTTAGCAATTCAATGCACATATAGTAGATTCTGTGCACTGATACATTCCCGTTTCAAATACTCTTTCCCGGTCAACAGAATGTTTAATCACCATTTACTTCACGTAATGCTTACTAATCATGGGCACACCCCACCTTTGCTGTAACCCCTCTTACTGAGGATACTTCCATCCTTCCCCGCCAATCACATAATTAAAGATATCGTCTAGTTCTCAATGGGCAATCGCTCACTTACTCCACCAATTTCCAATCAGGCGAACTCATTTTCTTTTAACAAACTTCCCTTTAAACTAGCTACCTCTCTTCAGCGGGAACTTAGGTTTAACGCTAAAACTATTTATGTCATTGTATCATTATAACACAGTTGATCAATTCCTGGTCCTCTCCCCATTTCTCAAATGCCTGCAATCTGAGCAAATAGTGTTTTCACACACCAAAGTTTCAGAGATATTCATCGATACGCTTTATATTTGAATTATCTTCTCATATCGTCGCTCTTAACGTCGCCAAAACATAATTCTCTTCTTAACTATTTAGCAGAGTAGGACAGGTGCAAACTATGCAAGTATCTACCGTTATCGATTGTCGTTATTACTCTTTGGGATAGACGACCGATTAATATGGTCATTTGTTCCCCTTACTGCTGTGATGATATGATAAACCACCTTAACGACTAAACTTTTCTTTAGGAACAGTGAAGATGAAAAAATGCAGGTACATCGTAAAAGTAAGTAGTAGTTTTTTGGGGAAGACGACTGACAACTAAAGGCAGCTAGTAAAAAGTGGTACACTGTTTAACATCCCATCCGAGGAATGGAGTGCTGAACTCAAAGTGCTCTTCACACAACACACGTGTAGGAAGCGGTATACCAATGAGAAATCTCTGCTTAAGCTTAGACTGCTAAATTCGATCCCGATCCCTCAAGATGCTAACCCAGTACTTTAGCCACCACTCTGACACGCTCCCCACCGTCATCGGTTGAACTGATGACGATGGTGAAACCCTTCCTTCGCCAAACGGACCAGCCTCCCACCACCGAGACGGCTTGAACTCCGGGTTGTGACCCCATTACTAGAAGGCGAGCGGCTGTTATCGGTGGTCGTTTCCCAGACCTTCTAATCTCGGCGCTTACAGCCTAACACTCATCAAATCTTTGTTGAAAACACAAAAGTTACACTTGCTCTTCTCCATGCCATCCTACCTTGATATTTATACGTACTAGCCTTTCCACTTTAAGTCACCGTCTTTTTCTTTTAAGGATTTTAGAGTTTAATACAACTAAATTTTTTAGTAAAAGTTCAGAGTAACTATAGGTGATAGATATAACTGCCGCTTATATATTTCACTACATGTCGCATGCATAGCAAGCAAAAACTATATTAGAGAGAATTGTTTTAGAAAAGTATGAAACGAGTGCATGTTGGTTCTTGGCCATTAACATTAAAACGAGAAAAATATCAAGTTTAGAAATATCTAAGGCCCAGGGGTAGAATCGAGATGACATGCAAGCAGATATCTAATAAAGGTGGAACTTCGGGGAAGCAAGTGGCCTCTGAGCGCCCATATCTCACCCAGACTAGGGCCGCCGCCAGGCTATCCTGTTCTATAGGGGTCCTTTAAAACCGTTTTCTGCCCCGCTCATAAAGTGGCCCTTTGCCACCACCACTTAGTAGGTGGCTGGTGCAATGGCTACAGGTTAAAGGTGACGACTAATCACCTCAAGGATCCGAAGATTCCCTTCGACCCCTACTCCACCATACACCCGCTACTCACCCCTCCACCCCCTGCCCCCCAAAACATCCTCTCAGCCCGTACTCGCGCGCACAAGACACGCACCTTCATCGAGGACAACAAGAATATTTTTACTCCCCTCCTTGATAATTCTCCACTCCCAAAAACCTTTTTAGCTCCTACCACCCCCTTCGTTCTCCTTATTTCCCAGCTCACATCACCTCTTCATTCATTTGCCCGTACTTTCCCTTACGACACACTTCCAACTCCGCGCGTCGGGGATAACTTTATTAATTAAAAGGCGGAGATGGAGAAAGACCTCTCTTCCCGGCCCCAAGGGAAGGGAGAGGGGTAATGGATAGGGTAAGGCAGGCTAAACAAGGGTCCCTCCCTCACACAACATCCCGGTTTCTCATCCTCTTTCCTCACTTACTTCCTCCACTCACCTTGAGGGCCTTCCGGTGCGTCAGAGTGCCCGTAATCGGCCTCGATTTCTTCGCTCCCCTTCCAGCATTATGCCCCATTCACACTCCTCCCGACTATTTTTTGCTCTAACCTGAGACCTCATCTCTAAAACCAACTTCCTTCGCCTCTCCGTACCCCAATTCCGTCTCCCAGTGGATACCCTGGGTGTCCCTGAGCCTCCATTTCCAGGTAGACTCCGAGCACATCGACCCCATTTTCTTCTCCACCAAACTCCCAAATTTAAAAACAACAATACGTTCGTTTAAATTCTGTGAAAATTGGAGCTCGGCAGCTTTTCCTCCAGTTTCACGGCTTATGTTTACGGTGGCTAAGTTGGAGGCCTTTACCTGGAAGTAAAAAATTCCTCCCGTATGCAGTAGACCAGGGGTTCCCAACCTTTTCACAACTGCGTACTACTTGAAATTTTTAGAAATTATGGCGTACCAACAGTCCTATATTTTTTTAGAAACATGTATTTACTGTCGGAAAAGTGAACAATGGCTAGTTTTATTTTAATTAAATCACTGAGAAAACTTCATATTTAATTATTAATGCACTTGTATTTCGGTTTTTTCTACCCTTTATCAAGACCAGGGGTTCCCAACCTTTTAACAACTGCGTACCACTTGAAAGTTAAAGAAATTTTGGCGTACCAACAGTCCTATATTTTTAGAAACATGTATTTAAAAATAGCACATTTAATTTTAGGTAAAAGAAAACTCAAATCGAGTCAATACAAGACAACAATAAATATATACATATGGGTCACGTCAATTCGACCGGAAAATCAGAAAAAATGACCCCTAAAGTAACCAATTTTGACCAAACTTGGCAAAACGTCACCATTTAATAGGAATACAAAAACTCCCTAGCCGTTTTTCAAACCACGCAACCGTTTACGAGGAAATGCATCGTTGCTAATTTTGCAAAAGTTACTACACATTTTAAGACCTCTTTCTCAGGACAGAATTTTAGTTTTTATAAGATCAATCTTGCTCTGTAGATTGCTCTAAATTTATTCATATGGCGAGGGCGTCTAATTTAGAGAAATTGTGAAGTCGAGTATAAAATGACGAGTATGCAATCATCTTGCTATCGTCATATCTTAAGCTGTTGTTTATTAGGTGGCCCTTCTTTTCTTTTAAGTTTCCATCAGATTTCTATTTGCTTCCACTCTTCTCTGTACTAGGTCGATCCATTTTATTTCCGTGAAGTATCGCTTCGTCAGTGATTTCTACCTTGTCCCGCACTTGAAGGACTTTTTTCCGGAAGTAAATGAAATAAAATAAGGATGGAAGTGGATTGGTAAAAAGATTTGAGCCCGGCGTGGTCGTAAGAATCCTCTTAGCGGAAAGCGACAAGGGGTCTTCAGCTTTTAGTCTCAGCCGTCAACTGAGTAGGATCCCAGCAAGAAATAATATGTGATACGTTGTAGGACTTAAAAGTGTTATTTAAGTGTGAGAAGCCAGTACCTTTTCTACCACCTACCTCTCTCAGCATTGACAGTAAGCCTTCAGAGGATTCCTAGATGTTTTTATCTGTATCCCATAAGGTATTTACACTCGGATTTTGTATTACAACAAAGACATATTTGTGATATGCTCTTCTGTTTCTCAAGTTGGGTAAACAAAACTGCACATGAACGAGCGGTTTTTGTGACTCATTTACCAGATACCGTCGGTATCAACTTCAAAATTTACAGAGTATAGAAATATGAGCATTTTTTGGCGCATCTCGGTTAATCCGCAGATACATGATATCGGCAGATTGAATGTCTACTGCAGGGGTTCCCTACCGGTGGTACGCGTACCACTGGTGGTACCCGGGAACGTTTCAGGTGGTACGCGTGGGTGATACGAGCGATAGGCTAGTAAGGGCCTCTGTGTGTGCGTGGGCACGCAAACTCTGCTGCCCGTCTGCCGGACGCTGGCTGTCCCTCCTCCGCCATATATATCTCTATGTATTTTTAATTAAAAATTACTAAGACAAATTGAAAAAATCTATATGGATCATTCCGTGTCAATCCGACCAGGTGATTGCCCTTAGGGCGACCGATTTTGACCAAACTTAGCAAAACGTCACCATTTAAGAGGAAAACAAAACCCCCTAGCCGTTTTGCAAACCACACAACCGTTTACGAGAAATTGCAACGTTGCTAAATGCGAATTTTACAAAAGTTACTACACATTTTAAGACACATCTCCGAAACTAGAAAAGCTACAGATTTTCAAAAGAACTTATTTTAATGGTATTGAATTGGACAACTATAATAAAGGATTGTATTATAAAATATAAACAATTTTATAAAGTTTATAACAATTTTAAATTTTCAAATTGATTTTTGACGATGCAGTTATGCCCTCGATTTTGCTAATTTTTTTTTTATTGTAGATGCAAAGCTTCTCTGCAAATTAAAAAAGTTTTCCAGAGGTAATATTTCATTTAAGAAAGAAAAATATTTTGAGGCGTAACGCCCGCCGGTCACCGCGGCGCCCGGCTAGTGCCGACCGAATGGTACTCTGGCGTCTTCAGATCTCAGTACACAGTATCTTTCACCGTCTTCTAACCAATTTCAACCGTACACATACTCTTAAATCCCATATGCCCGTGCCATTCGCTAATTGCTTCCCATATATGTGCGACCACCGCCCTAGAAAACACGAGGGCGGCACGAGGCCTTACAGCAGTCTGCCTCCGAAAGAAATAGACAGACGTCATCTCGTCTTCGGTTTCCACTGCTACTGGATGTTTTAATTTTTTAAAACTAATGTTTACTTAATTTATGGAATTTGTTTATCAATATCAGGTGTTTGATCCTACTATTTCTAAGTCTCGTTCAAACTTTTTATTTATCCTGGGAGTACTGACTCCGATTTTTCTTCTCTTGGTTTCTTCAATTCCGCTCTCTTTCACGGTACTGCTGAGGAACTCCAATGAAGATATTTGCACCACGGCCGTAAAACCTTAAGTGAGCCGAGAAATATCTTTAAAATGGCTATTCCAGATAGGTGATATGTCAATAATGTAAATCTGAATGACTCCTAACATACTTCCACTAAAACTCGGAAAAGAGATATTTATAATCCAAAAATCGTTGAATCAACGCGAATACGAGTGGCAGCCCTAATACAATTTTCAAGTAATTTAACATCTAATTTTATCTTAATTGAATCCACGTTCAACTTTTTAGCTTTCATAAGTCTTGCTTATTTTTTTAACCATTTATTGAGTAGAATGATACGACCGTTGAAGGAATTATAAATATTTTGAATGGCAAAGGCGACTTGCCCTTTTATAAATTTCTAAACGAAAAGCTTAGTTTTAATCTACCTAGTGTGACATTGAGTCCGGATTTGATCTTCTATATATCCCTGCCAATAAAGACTTTCCATTTGTAGCAATGGCTAATTCAGCGATTGAGCCACAGGAAGTGATACGTTAATTTCAAAATTAAAAATTTTTCGGATAACATAAAAAGGTCAAAAATTGAGCAACCACACATTGCCGAATATAATCTGGTTCTATAATGAGGTTAATGTTGAAGGATTAATCACTCAAGGACCGGAAGCAATGGAGATTGCAACGATGCAGAAGCTATCCACGCTTGGAATCCTCTCGTCTGCCGTTTTGGATCGATACCAAGCGCTTTGTTCCCCACCACGAGTCTTCGGTATAACTTATCCTTGGACTCCTGACCTAAAGCTCTAGGTTACTTTTGTAGCCGCAAGGGCTGGAAAGATGGAGTGGTGTTCCGGGAAAGGGAGGAATTCATCCGCTGGTGTCACCATCAAGTTTCACGGCTACGGAGCGGCCCGAAGTCTCTGCTCCCAATCTCTCGCTCTTCCTATTTCACACACATACCCAGACCATCTGGTATTCCGAAGTCAAGCATGAGAAGCTCACGCAATTCTATATTTAATTAACTCTTGAACTTGGTCGCTCTTGCAGAGATTTTAATACAGAGACAGGGGAAAGAGAACGGGTATCGCAGTTCCGGGGCAGGGTTTAAAGGAATAGAAACTGGAAATGGAAAGGAAGTCGTAAATCTATTTTTTTCAAATGAAACGGCAAAAACTCAGCCATGAAAAAAATGGTACAAAGCAAGCACTGAACTTTTCTCTCGTCTCGTATAATAGAGCGTTACAGTGAGGTTGGTTCGAGCAAATGCAGAAAATAATTAAATACTTGAAATACTCCATGGTTTTCTGGAATTGATGTATCAATAACTTTTTTAAATTTTATTATATTAACCTAAATTTACTCAAATCGACTGAGATGCTAGATAAAGCACTGAATAATGAATTCCGCTACTGTTAAGGAAAATGACTGAGAGTATAATTCGTAGATTGTCAGCATGATTTAAATAGTTATCCATAGTCAGCATGTGTCTTTAATCATAAAAGTCAATATGCATAATTACATATTCCAACGCTTAATTTTGATATTGGCCGAAGGGAGTTTTGATTTAAAATACGATTTGATATGCTCGCGACCAATAGCTTGCGAAGAATGACGTCATGCTAGAAAATCCTAATTTTTACATGTTGGAGAAGAGTACAATTGGTATACTATTCATAGCCGGCAGCCAAAGGTAATTTTATAATAGGCTTACCTTAAACCGATTTGATACCTTAAACTCAGTTTTTTTATGTGTTCAATCAGCATTTTTCGTGGACGCTACGTTAATGCCGCGGCTTCCGACGATTTGCATAAGCATTCGGTTAATTGATATCGTCAGTGACAGCGCCTCACTATATGCACAACGGTCCCCGAGTCATAAAAATATTTATCCAAAAATTATTAAAAAACCGTTACTTAGGGTTTATTTGAATCTGCTATCTAGAAGCTTTATAATGTATTGAGTTTTTATTGTTTTATCGATAGTAAATTATTGGTAGTGAAAATTACGGCAGAACTATAATTTTTAATCAAAATCAGGGTTTATACACCAACTTTTAGCCGTAGGGAGAAACATGTCGATTTCATTTACGGCCAGATTGATTAAATTAAGTTGACGTACTAGGAAGTTAACATTTACTTTTTTTGTCATTAAGGCGCTGAAGGGAATAAGAGAGCATGGTTCTGATCGGTGAGTTGAGAACAAGAAACAGCCGTGGCTAGAAAGTCATAACTTTTGTAAAACAAATTAAACTAGTTATCATAATTATATCGTTTAAACACCATTAGTGGTGTAAACGAAGACAACGGCAGAAGATTTCAGGGAGATCTCAATTACATTACACCATGGCTGAGCATCTAAGGAGGATCTTTGTAAATTTCTTAGCTTCTCCGGAACTGACCCTAGTGCAGATCAATAATGAATGTTAATCAATTTTTACATCATGTTCAAAAACATTAAAAGACAACTGAAGCAAAGTAAATGAAATTCAGAGCCATAAGATGGTGAAAAGCCGAATTAGGTAGATAGCCAGGATATAGCCCATGCAAAATTAAGTAGTATTTGTGGTGTGGGCACGATAATTAACGGAGAAATCTAACCTAAATACATGGTAAGTATTACATTACCTAATACATTGAGTGGTGGAAAAAACAAAAGTAGTTACTAGTAAGATGAAAACGTACATTTATCATGAAAGAAATGATTGGAAGTAGGCAAATGAAACAAACGAATATGAAGGTAAATATATGGATATTAGCAGAAAAGTTGCGTAGCCCAAGGAGGAATTCACTAACATGAGGAAACCAAGGAGAGAGTCGCCATGTGAAGACATGACAAATTAGTTTAAATTTAAATGTGGTACTAGGAGCTGAAATACTCCGAAACTTGATAGTTTTTAAGTGATAATGAGCAAACTTTGGTGAGCATGGGAAAGGATGAGAATGGAAAAGATTATCTGGATGGGGAGGAAAACAAATGAGGAAGGATTGTAGATAGAAGATGGAAAGCAAGTTGATCGGATAAAATAAAAGGTAACAGAAATTAAAGAACTTTAGAAGAGGTCTAACTATGTCTAACTAGGTGGTAGAAGAATGATTGCTCATGAGAAGCCAAAGACGGAAGAGAGAAAATGGTGTGCTGAAAGGCATGAAGGCAAGCAGAATATTTGAAATTTTAATGAGAGATTTTATCCACGAAGCGTGATTTGGTTAGGAAGGAAGAATTAACAAATATGTGCGGGAACAGATGGTAGGGAGCATCCACAAACCTACCAATGTTGGCAGAATAATTGTAACTGATCTTAAGGCGCGTTTACACGTAGCAGTGCTAACAACTATTAAGCCCCACTCGCATGTGTAAATAGCAACTGCGATGCGAGTTCAGGTCGATACTGGACACATGTCGAACACTATCGATCCACGTTCGAGCTATTAGCAAAGTTGAAGCCCGTCTTCTTTCCAGCGGAAATGTATCCAACACAATCAAGGCAATCAACGTAAAGCAATACACGACGGAATTCGGATATAATAACAAGGATATCTCTCCCCAAAAGGGGAGATTCTACTCTTTGAAGACTACGAACAAAAGATAATCGTCAATGGAATTTATGGCCTCAAGAATTTCATGAAAATGTAAGCATCAATTTGAAACAAAACTCTTTTCATTTGTTATGGCAACGCCTAAATAGCAGCTTTAAGCTGCATAGAAGTTAACGTGGACGCATCATAGCAGCAGCGATATAGATACATCGCGCATCTCGCAACTGTCGTAGCAGTCAACTGCTACGTGTAAACGTTGCTTTTTTTTCATCTTTCCCTTCACCAACAATAGCATTTTACTCCCGCATTATTATCGATTGGTTAGCCCAGAGACGGCAAAAGGCTTCCTTAAGAATTCTCCTTCCAGTACGCTATGCTACGTACTAACATAAAATACTTTTCGTCATGTGTTCCTGAGAGTTAAAAATTTGCGTCGCACTATGGACATCCCAAATACCTCTTCTTTATTCAATATAAAATATCTGGAATCCTTACAGTATGAGTCACCATGTTTTATTTCGAACTGAACTCGAAAAAGATATTTTGGCTCAAGGCTGGCACACAAATGAAATTTATCATAAACCGGTCAGTATTTTCGAAAACACTCGAACTAAAGTATTGATCGATCGATGAGAGCTTTCAAAAATCTTTGCAGCTCACACAACGTCGCTGATTGGAAAGTATGTATCCTGGGAGCAAGAGTGACGAATATTAATGCTAAATTTTAGTGCTTGGAAAACTGGATACGTAACCATAGAGGAGACCTCAATAGAACTGACCATTATAAATAGGATTACAGCCCAAACCATGAAATATTAAATAATGGGAATCGATTAAGGAATGCGAATTGAAGTATTTTTCCATCGGATTTCTGGGTAAAATCACGTAAAAATCCTTCGAATCGGTTCTTTAACATAGAAATTTAAACATACATTGCTTAGATTTTGGCTTTGTACGACATTACTATGCTCAAACTGGAATCTATGCTAAATGGGAGTGTGACGTCGATCCACTCCGAATGCTTAAATATGCAAATATCGGGCTTTTGGTCTTCGTGGTCTCATTTGTTCACAGTAACAGCCACTAATGTCTTACTTTGGGTCCAATATATTAAATAGCTTTTTATTGAATATCTAAAACATTGTTAAAGAGATTTTTTTTAACAAAATGAAGCAATTACAAACCCTATATCCTTAAACTACACTTTGTGAGGGATTTTACTAAATGGGACCACATAAGATCCATAATTAATTTACCAAAGTGCCACAAAATAATGTAGTTTTAATGGGTTCCAACAATTTCGTCTTCCATTTTTTATTCATTAAATGTCCAATAGTAGAATCGTCAATGATATGATGTATTCTTCACGTTCACCTCTCCTTGACCTTTCTCCTTTTCACTGACCTCCCACATTACAGCATTTCCAAAGATCAACAGATTCAGGTTTGATGTAGAGGAAGGTGTCCATAAATGAAAAACTTTAAGCACTTTTCCACAGATGTATGAACTCTCTAAGCGTTTCAACTCACCGAGTCATCATGCCACAGAGTCTTGCACCTGACGATGACTCTGTGAGTTGAAACGCGTATTGTGTTTATTAAATCTGCGGAAAAGTGTTCTATTTATTCCCTAAACTCCCAGAGCTCCTTCTTCTCTTCCACCACCATCCCGTTGCCATGTCCTTAAACTGGCTTCGTGCATTCACCTACACCAGCCATCGCCTGCAGATTAGCTGTTCCAAATTACCTGTCTCACTCCTCCGCCCCGACCTCTCCTATCAATAATAAATTTCTCAATGATGTCTCAGAGTTGTATATATTGATCATCGTCCTCCAACATTGCATAAAACCTTGCTTCTAATTATAACTTCTCAATGATGGGTCAAACCTGCCCTCTATAAAGAATAAAATAATACTTATAATAACTCCACAGCAATATGTTAAACCCTACCTCAATAATTTATAAAATATTTTTTTAATTATAAAACACACAAAATATGTCAAACCTAACAGGATTTTATGCTTTTATGATTTACTTCCTCCCTCTGTTGTTGCATTGGTATACAAAGAACAAACTCTCATGTACCGGATGTACCTTGGTAGTGCATTTAAATAGTCTGCAAATGGAAAAACAAAATGTACTGATTCATTATGATGAAGAGCTCCCAAAAAGTCATTCCTAAAACCATCATAATTAAAGACCAATTTTTCTCGATTCAGAAAAAATTACTACTCCGCACTTGAAGAGATGGGCGATGTTGTATATCAAAAATAGAGTGCAAAAATGTTAAATACCGAAATTTTCCTGACGCAATAGGAGCCTATCAAAATTTTAAATCTGACATGTATTATCTCCACTTAATGGATGAGGGTGGAAGTCCTATTTGCTTGCCTGCTCAAATGGATAAGCTTCTTTTTGGTTGTTCCATACTACGATTTTTCAAATTTTAATTATGAGCACAACAGATTAGATAGGAAGAGGGGCTCGCTACCTTGTGCTTGAATCTATATTTAACATGTATACTATTACCCAATACACATTATGCCTACTATATTATAAGTGGGTTTTCTGTACACGGTTTAAAATTTACACATAAAATATTCAAAGGAAAACCAAAATAAAATTACAAAAGTTTCGCATTATAGTATGTCTATTTCTTAAACGCAAGAGGAAAAGACGGGGATCTCTTTGAATGTTTTATTAATTCCGCGTTTACGTCAACAGCACGCAGAAATTCTCCAGGCAGCCCACCAAATAGAAATTTCATTCTCATTGGCAGACAATAATATGCAGTTTCCAATATCGTCGACGGAAAAAAATATATGGAAGAGGATTCCATTATGACTGCATCAGCTTTAGGGATAAAGAAGATGAGTGCTCTGAAAAATAAATATAAAGATGCTGGAAACGAATTATCCGCTGTCATTTTCATCCGTTTACATTTCCTCCCATTAAATCGCCTGTCACTCTTTTTCTTCCTCCCCACCCCCCCTTTCCTTTACTCGTCTCTCAAACTATTACCCACCTCACTCCGTCACTCTCCGCGTAACCGTTATTTCTATTTCTGACTCGAAAGATAACAGAGGTGGTTTGCATATGGATTAGAAATTGAACATCATATCATTTCAGCAGTGACGTTTTCATTAACAAGAGTAGAAAATTGTATTTTCGGCTAGTGTACATATAGCTTAAGAGATTTATTTAGCTCTAAAATTACAGAGTAGGAAATAATGCTCTAAATATTACAGCTAGAGTGTATTGTTTTAGGAATTAGAGGAAGGGCTTTAATTATTAGCACGTGGTATATTTTCCGTCGTTAGTCAACCAGTATGCAAGTATCTCACACGAAGGATCCATTAAATATCACTCATGCATAATTTATTAGCTTCTCCAAATGATGTCCGGCTCATTTTTGTTTCTTTGGGATTTATTTAATACTAAATTATTGTGGCAGTAAGACGGAGCTCTATTCACTGATACATTCCAGTAAACAGAGAATACATGTCAAAAGAAACTACCTATATCAGCATACCATAAATAAAGTCTCAATTTCAAAAGAATAACACGGCAAAAATATATGTTAATGACCTCTCATCATAGCCAAATTCGTAACGGGCCTTTCCATAATTATAAAACAAATTGCTATTAAATCTAAGCATTTGAAAAATAAATAATCAGAAAATTTACTGACTTTCATGGCGTATCAAGACAGTTATTAAATTTCAATAGCCCTTTTAGATAGCATAAACTTTATGCTGATGTAAAAGAAGTTAAGAGAGATGGAGTGCACTTGTTTTTTTGTGGGGAACATTAAATTTCTACGGGTAGGTACTTACCCATCTTGAGAAAAGAAAGGAGATGAAGCAGAATTTCATGAACTGAACTGGCAACCGCAATCGCGTTGTAGTGTCAAGTTGACGGGCCAGAAAAGTCGGGAGTTGAATCTGAAAATGGAACATTTTTGGTAAAAGGCAAAATTTTAAAAAGAATGCAAGATACAGTTTAAAACTGCGAAGAGGCACGGTATATTCAATTTATCTCAAAAACAGAATCTGAATTTCTTCCTATACTGATTTTTTTGTAGATAAGTATAATACGATAAAGACCGAACTGCCTCGTTTTCCTGATAACTGGTTATTAATTTGATTTCTTAAGATAATTTAGTCACCAACAACTGCGCGAAAATGATATCTAGGCACAAAGCTTTAATAATATTCCCTGAACTGCAGAATTCACGATAACATAGCTATTCTAATACCCCAACAACATTACTTCAACATGAAACACACCCAACTGCTATTCAAACCCCCCCGCCATCTTCTCAGCAGTTCTGCAACTACTTTAACCGATTCTGCATGGCTATGCAATATCTCATATACTTTCGTGTTTATCTTCATTAATAAGTTTACGCTTAGCATTCTTCATTCCGGTCAATCCCATAAGCCTCTTACACTTACCCTCTTTCCTCAACGACCAAGTTTCGGGCTCCTGCAGATGTCAACTTAAACATAAACGCTTTTCTTTCCCACGCCCATTTGGAATCATTGGGCCACGCAAATCGCCAGATGCTTCGAGGAAGTGTACGTAATATGGTGTGCCACGCACGCACACGCACGAACACGAAAACGCAAGCGAAAAATATAAACCCACCCAAGGCAAACACACTCTCCCTGCTACTAGCACCGCTGGTCAACAGGCGGCGAAGAGGCAAGTTCCAGGAGCCGAGATAGGGAGGGAGAGAGAGAGAGAGAGCTTAGGTTAATCGCGGCTATGTTTGCTCTCGTAGTCCTCCACTGACCTCTCCCCGTCCACATCGCTCGCCACCAACTCGTGCCCTCCGTTTCGTGTGAGGGTGAAAGAGGACCTGTCACACTGGATCCTCGCCGTCTCCTCTCTCCCAACAGCACACACCCACTTGTCCCCCATTCCATCCCCTAGTCGACCTACAATCCTCTCCTGACACAACCCCCCGCCGACTTGAAAACCGTTGTCCCGTCGCATCCTGGACCATGCCCCGCCCCTCTTCTCCGGTCCGCCACCACCTCCGTCCGCCCTCCGACAAGAACCCTTTCGTAGGGCGCATGTATATGACAGGTACAACTACCCGCTTACTGCGGACCCTGAAGATGGGTTATCGGAATAAGAGGTTGGACGTCTAGATGGTCCATAAATCCACCACACATGGACAAACTTGCAAAACGGACGCAATCTCTCTCGTAGTCAAACTCGTCGAGTGTCCACCGATGGAGGGGAAATAGCTAAGTAATTGCAATCTCCGATCTTAAATCGAAAATGTGGATGACACTCACTGCACATCGGTAGGATAAAGTCACTACGAATTGTGAAGATAATCGTTTTACTTCTTCGGTCTTTTCAAATAGTTTTCCCATTACGGAATATATTTATTGTATTATGTTGTGTAATTGAAGTTCATTTTTGTTATAATTTAAGTTACTAACAGTGTGTGGATAACCAAAGATAAAAAGTAAGTAAAAACTTCATAATTTAACGCAATGTATCAGTTATCCATAAAGAACATCAATTCTAAATTCCTTTTTTATCCTTCGATTAAGAATTAATCTGGCCCTTACATTGGCTGAAATGATGTAACAATGGAAAAGATAAAAATTAGTGTACTACTCTTGGAAGAAGGCTGGCACAGCGCAAGAAGACTTCCTTTGGCACTCCGGTATGGAAGACGTTCTTCTGCTGTACCTAGACGTGTGCTATTACAATTTGTCCCCGGGGAGTGTCTTATGAGACCACGGAATTTAACGAAATAATTGTTTTTTATAGTGTAGTTCCTTAGCCTCAGATAAGTACCATACACACCATACTCATGCAGTAGTACGGTGGTGGCGACTGGCAGTTTTTTTTACCAGTAAGGGCACATGGGTATTTGGATTCAGATGGAAATTTTAAAGGTGATGGAGGAGTGGAGAGAAAAAAAGGGTCGGATTTGGGTATTAAAAATCGCTCAAATGACTCATGTTGCACATTCTACCCTACGGAAGGAGCTAAGACCTCAAAATAATTCAAAATATAACCAAAATCAGAGTGAAAATATATCCCTGCTGGCATACGAATCCTGTACAGGAACCCTTCACAGGTACAACGGAAAAACATTCCACTGGCCTTCGATTTAAACTCGCGACCTTGTTGGAATCCTCAAATCCGGAGAACAATGCTATAAAAATTCACCGCAAGTTCACGGTAATTTTTATGCAATTCCGGTGAAGAATTCATGATCATTCCGAATTTCAAATTGATTTCACATCAATCTACTACCCATTGCATATTTATGAATTGGCTAATAAGCTCTTTAATGCATGTATTTACCTTAACCATGGACCCTAAGATTGAATGGTTAAAAAAGCGGAAAAAGCGAGTTTAACAAGACATTTCAAAAAGCCTTTCATTAAAAGATTCAAAAGTGAACAACATAGATTCAATTAGAGACTAAACTATGAATAGGAGTTAAAATAGGGCATTCATTCCGTAAAAAGCCAAAAATGTCGATCATTTTTCAACAACTAGATAAAATCAGCATTATCAATAATCCAGTTTATAAGAGAACATTTTATTTTTAGAATTAGATCATATTTAAAAAAAACAGGTTCACTCGTTGCCCTACATGTTTCCTAATCTTTTTCAAATCCAATTTAATGAATAACCAATGTAAAATAAATTCAGTATTTGAACTGCTAGCTTTTTCTTGCCCATCCTTAGGCTCCCTACGAGGATCAGAGACTAGAAAATCATGAGCTTGGATATAGTTATGGCGATATCAGTGAGCGCTTAACACATTGGTCTTCGTCGTCATTTGTTCTCTTTTAAATAAACTTTTAGTACCGGGCTCCCATTTCAATTACAATATTGAATTTAAGTCATTGCTAATTTCCTGTCTCTAAACGCAAAAGTTATCTTTTCAAGAGTAAAGGGATGGATTTTGCGATAACCTAACATTCCAATGTAATATTATTCTACATTCCGTGATTAAATCTATCAAACGAACTGACTTGATTTTATTAATCAAATAGGGATGTAGTCGAATTTAAATTTATAAGGAAAGACATAATTATACATCTTTACCTTATTCATCAGATGGATGCTTAATTTAAATACAAACATAATGTCTTGTAGTATTTCAACCCAGTCATTTATAGTTTAAATTCCTTCCATTGCGATTTGTTAAGTATTTCCAAGCATGTATACTTCATGATAATAACAAGAAATGCCCTTTTGCCAAAATTCAATCATTATCAACTCTATTTTGAGCCAATAGGTGCATAACTGTAACAATTAACTACTGATCAAACTATGGCCGCAGGCCCTCCATGAAAGTTCAAGCATACATAAAACATTATTTGGTTATAAATGCATTCACCTACGATATTTTTATCAGTCGGGTAGAGAAGGAGTGGTGACAGGGAATTTCTTCAAGGTTCCTATTGTATATCTACAAGTACCTAATGATTTGACCTAGAGCTTTGAGGATCTCAGCATGCCAAAGTGTTCACGAAATTTTGAGAATATTTCAATATTATAAGAAGTTCCCAATTACAAGTTTCCTGCATAATTTTAGTACTATTACGAAATGTTCTCAACAGTAGGCTAATCTATAGAAAACAAAATATTATTAACAATAAGAGATGTACGTGCACTTCTTCTGGCCCAGTTTCTTTTTATAGCTGCATAAATGTAACACTTTGAGCTATGCAAAATAAAGCAAACTAAATAAGCTTTTTAACATAAATTCGGCGGTTCACACGTCCAACGGCGATGGGGGTATATTACTAAATAAAATATTCGTCGGTTATTACATGAAGTGTTTTTAATCAGTTATATTACCTTAAAACCAGAACACAAAAAGTATTATTCAATGAAGCTCGGAAATGATGAAAAGGAAAAGAAAATATGAAACAACGGGAAAAAGCTCGGAAGATTGAGGAGCACAGGTGACGAAAAGGTACGAAAGCAAAGATGAGAAGAGAAACCTTTGTATGTAGCAATAAACATTTTGAGATTACGTCTTCGATAGCAATCCTAAGTATTCTCTGTTTCTATGAAGTATCTTAGTGTTCTCTCCCTTCCTCCCAGCTCCTTCGTCAATTCCCTACATCCGTTCGCATTACCTCTTTTCTTTTAAAAACATATGTTAGATTAATAGGTAGTGACTAACAAATAAAATATTGTTTAAGGACAATTTTTCTATTATGCTATTGCTAGCATAAGAGAATCTATTCTCATTCACATTCACGTTTCTCAGAGAAAAGAGAGTGCAATTAAAATAATTGATAAAAATCGACTTGAACGAGGAACGGAGAAAATTAGGAGCTAGAAGATAGTTCGTATATAAATCCAAAGATTATAGGAGTAAATTCAACAACATGGTAGCTAAAATTAACTGAGAATTAGTGTTACAAACTGACTATAACATACCTATGCTATATTTTTAAAGCCCCTTACAAGCAGGCACCAGTCCCAACACTTGACTCCAACGCCAACTGAACCACCGCATAAACGGTATCCCAATTGGAGGCAGGGCGCTGGCCACAAAATAGTAATCGATACTTTTGTTCTGACACTCGTAACCACATTTCAGGTAAACAATATCAACTCCAATGCCTCCACGTGAGTACCACCCCTCAAACCCCAGCCCTTCACAAAATCCACTAAACTTGCTTCTTTTTCCATATCCCGGCAACCTCTCCCTCCATTAATTCACCCTCCCCTCCCGAAATTGCTCGAGTAGCATTCGGTGCACATTCCTCCCTAGATCCCATGACAAAGATAAGATAAGAGACTTGCATATAGGTATACACTTGCAGACTGCACTGCACCACAGATGGTTTCAAATATTCATTCATTCATCAAAAGTTCGATACCATAACAACATCAAGACTTTTCGCATAATAATGTCTTCACATAATAATAAATTTAAAAATTACATGAATTGAAATTGTAAACACAGAGACTTATACAGATTGGAAAAAAACAAACAGAGATTAAGTTGGTGGATTTTTTTTAGGTTTTAAGCATTTCTGCATGAAATAATAATATGTATAATGCATGTTTGTAGAACTTTTTGTATGTTTCTTTGAATCTTGGATGAAAAGTAGAATTTATAGTGAAGTTCCGCATGATTTTCATCAAAATCTCCCTTTAGAGAGGTAGTAAAAGTAAATTTTAGTGTATCTTTGGTGATATCTCACCCTATGCCACACACCCTCGATGTGGCTGGCAGAGTAGATAGTAGATAGTAAAAGCTTCACCAGCTCCTACCTGCTCCTCTTTACGCTCCCACGCGCACGTACCTTCGATCACACTCAATACTATTTTTCGCACCGCCACCCAATCCATTCTTCCGCAGCCCCTTCGCAGCTACTCACCCCAACCCCTTCAACTCCATCCCCTCACTGTCATGCGCTTGGGGAGAGTCGTAATTCCTCGCGGCGCGTGTACGATTCAGCAGCAGATGCGGAGTTCGGGAATCAGCGAAACGGAAAGGCATCATGGGATAGGAGGAAGGTGTTCGAACGTGAAGAAAGGAAGACGGATACCTGCCCCTCCGATTTTCGCGAGACAGAGTAATGAGAATAGAGGAAGTACAAAAACGTATTGCACCATGGAGAAAGAACAAGATGAAAAAAGCAAAAAACAGGAGGGAAACTGATAGGGTAAAGGCAAGGGGACGAATAACGCTGATGAATGCACCAATGCACGACATTTTTGAAACTCTTTAAAGCCATTATAACTAGTGTATTGTTCATAAAAAGGAGCAAAGGGTTCGTAAAATTTTAACCCTCTCCAGAATGAACTCAATAAAATGATTTCTCAACTCACAATCGATCACATTGATGCACTCACACTACAGATTAGTGGTCCTATACCTAGGATTTGTAAGCCATTAGAGAGTACGAGTAATTAGAGGGTAGTTACTCACTAATTGGATAGTGTGGGCGCGTATGACCGATTGAGAGTCTGAGTTATTCTTTACTTGGTTTGTAGTTGGAGTAGATTCTTGCGTGGGCTAGACATTTTACGGACCCTTTACTCCTTTATATGAAAGGCACAATAGATGACGGCTTTTAAGTTTTTTTTATGTACTTTCCAGCTACAAAAGCCCACCACTTTTCACTCAATTTTTAGTAGCTAGTTAACGCACTTCCAAGGATGTTCTGAGATTTAATATTTATGAGGAAATCAATGAAACTACAAAATAATTGACCATGGGAGGCTTTCCAGATTTATTTTATCAAATCATGTTTCTTATTTCGGATTTTGTTATCAAAGGATGAGATCAGGCTCCAAATGAAAGATATAAATTACTTAATGGAAATTTGACAACGTTAAGAATGTGTCACGTCCAAATACTGCTTCAAAATTAAGACACCTAGAGTGAATTATAACGTTGGACACGTTAAATAATTAGCAATTTCTCACCAAAAATGCATTCATTCATTAAAAAAACCCACATTGCAACAACTACTATAGCTCAAAGAAGTGTGACAAGTATTTCCCTATCACTTATTTTTCCTCTGCAACGATATAACACTAATTCTATCTTTCTCGGAACGGGAGAAAAAAAATAGAATTGCCTTAATTATTCACATCGAGTGAAAAAAATATGATTATGGTAAGAGTCGGAATAAGACTTCATTGTAAGACTTTAACTACGATAAGACTTCACTAACGTTGTGAAAATTGTTTAATGAATCTCGCCACCGAACCAGAATTGAAGTTGCAACTGGTATCCGCGTGAGTAATGCCCTAGAGAGACGGAGGAATTCCTCAAAGGAGGAATAGGAAGAAGGAGAAAGGGAGGAAATGATCAAGGAGAAGGGAAACAAAGGTGTAAGGGGGAGGACTTCGCCTGATAAGAGTGAGAAGCGGCGGAAGATGACGGTGAGAGTACAGGAGTTACTAAGGACAAAAGTGAAAGTGTATGTCGTAAAGTTCCGAATGATTTAATGTTCCCATCCCAACGCACGTTAAAAGGACGAATTTGATGAAATAAATGCACCAAGCCCCATCATTCTCACCCCGACTCTGTTAATGGGATACACTTCAAAACAAAGATGAGTTACAGGAACTTTTAGCTTTGACCCTAGCAGTTACTAAAAGGCTTGATTTTATTTTTTTAAGGGATAAAAAAATATGATACCACTCATGGGGATCGAAAGGACGAGTGTCGCTGGAGTGGATGGGGTGACGCTGTGCCTTTCCCTTGAGGCATGGCTCCTCTATTGGCCACTAATTAGTTTACACGTTCCAATTACCATTACCCATACGGGGAACCACTAAAATTAAACAAAAATCATACGATCTAAGAAATGCGTCGGCCATGGAAACGAAGATGGCTACGCACTGGCCTAGCAACCCAAGGATCACGGGTTCCAATCCCGAACACGTAATGTGTTGTGTTTGGCCAAGAATTAAGGTCTTAGGTTACACGGTGCGCTATAACCTTAGATATTGGAGGACCTAAAATCAAAACTACTACCACTTAATCACATTTAGCACTTTATACTACAGTGCATACACCATTTTAAAAAATATGTTGGTTTAAATAGGTGAAACTTTGTTAATCTGAAGTGCAGGAAGCCATCTTTACTAACTCATGAATACTAAGGAAATATAGAGTAATATACTTAAATAATGCCATTCTAATAAGAAATCACTTCATTACCATGTACATATTAACTATTTAGCTGCATTAAGCAGTAGCTTTTTACCTCTTAGTCGTATATAAGTAGTGTACGTATGGTAGTCTCCTGCCACACACCCTCGTGGTGGCCCACAGGTTATTTCATAGATATGGATGTATAGCAATTCTCTAGCCGAAGAAGGCCTCTTTAATCCAAATGCAATTGACATCACTGTCTACAATTACGATGTTCTGTTATGTATCCATTGTCCTAACATCACATCCTTCCCCACCATCAACACTATGTTGGTTGATTGGTTATTCAGGGGAGGCGACCGACAGCTGAGGTCACATGCGCCATTTAGGACAGGTGGGTAATTAAGTAATGGTAGGAGTTTTGAGGGAACGGAGGAAGGGGGGAGAGAAACCCGGCGTCGGCATTAGCCTACTCTAAACGAAAGGCGCCATAGGGATCACGATTTAACGTCCCATGCGACGGACGGAGTACTGAACTTGAAATGCCCTCCACTAGGCACTCGGCACTAATGGGGACCGATTTTCCACTGAAAAAAATCCGCCACGGGAATCGAACCTGGGCCCTCGGGATGGGAGGCCAGTAATCTAGCCACCACACCAACACGATCCCCACGTCAACACCTGACAGCACATGTTCATAGTTGATGCTGGATTGGCCGTTGAACATTAAATAAAGTATTGTAAACATAACTTATATGCCGTTATAAATGCTGCGTATTACCTGAATAACAATCATTTGGAAACCTGCCTAAAAGTGTAGCTCAAAAATGGCATCCAGACGCCAAATGCAGCAGATACCGACTCTGCCGAATTCTGTCTCTTCCCTTCAGAATCCTTTAAAAATAATAATGTCCTACTCGTCAGAGTATCATATCTACCACCAGCATTTTACCCAAGCGCTCTTTTGTGTATCTGTGGCAGCATGACAGCCGAGCCAACCACCTTTAACCCAACCAATACTCAGTATAAATCAAACTCAATGCCGGAAACCATCGCCGCAACAAGCCCAGAAGCAAGGAAATGGCCACTTCAATTCCCAATCACCACCTTCATCATACTGAATACCGCAAACAGCTGCTCACTCAAAACATCCAGAACATGCCATACATGAAACACTGTGTACCTGTTGCAATACAATTACTGTCCCTTACATTACATCGGTCAGAGCAAGACACCTTGAACAACCGAATGAATGACCACCGGGCTTTGAGCATTGATACGTTACCTCCTTCATATTTCTCCATCACTATCCAAGCACAGACGCACGAGCTGTAATCCAGAGTCTGTCCCGCCGTTCCGACTCTATATACGCTACCGACATGCCGTCAATTGTATTGCGGACCCTAAAACTGGTGACTATTTGTCAATTAGGCCATTAACCCCTCCCGAATCAATTCATGTTCATAATATCAAGCAATACTCTCCACTCTACTCATCCACCTCCCTCCGTCCCCTTCATTCAGCAAAATTCATTAAATAGCTTCATCTCCATAATCCCATATTTTCAAATATATCTCATATCAACAGTCGCACTCCTTACTCCTCCTCTTTCACCTAGCTTTCCTCTACGGCCGCCACTCGGCGAAGGAAACCCAGTGCACCCTTCCCCCCTCCTTGTCCTCTGCCTCGCCGCTTATCTTTCCATACACCCTTCCCTGCCTAGCCACCCGAAACCCTTCGCTCTTCATTCCCCGTTATTTCCGCTACGTATTATTTCTTATTCTTTCGTAGGCTCCTGTCCTGCTTCCTGTATTCATTTTTTTCCTGAATTTCCAAGATTTTCTAAACGTCATTTAGAAAAAGATACACCCGCTTACTCCACTACTACATATTAAGCCCTAAAAAAATCTTTTGCCTGCATATTTTCCTCCTCCATACCTTTGGTGGATTTATTAAAATATAATATGGAACTTAGCCACAAATTACTTCAATTTTTATGCAATGGAATCAGTGAATTCATCCCTCTCAACGAATGATACCAACAACTTACCCTACGAGCCCACAGAAAGATGTAGGGCAAGGAGGGAGCTCGTCAGCCATGAAATCAAGGTGAAATGAAAGGTGTCAGAGAAGAAAACGGACTGAAAACATGACGTACTTTTGGTCACGTATGATAAGCGGTATAAAGAGATTCCTTCGTGTTTAGGTATGACGGAAGATCTGTGTTTAACTTCAGTTCGAAAGGTGAAGGGATTTTCTCTCACCAAAGAGTATTTTATTAGCAAGAGAGATTTTTATACAGTAATAATGAACGTATTGACTTAATGGGATCACACGGAGAGCCAAGGTACCTATAATGGAATCGAATCCGAATCGAGCCCTTTATCACAGACACTATACATTTTTCACTTCAGTCCGAATTGTTTACGTAGAGTGGGTTTGAAAAACATATCTACACCGTAAGTGTTGGTTACATGCAATTTGAATGAAATCTAATAGATTCCCTCTAATAGAACTCGAAACGAGATTTCACCATAAGGTGTAAGAATATTTTTAATTATTTTTGGAATGTTAGCGGCAAAAACGCATACCCTCGGGTCGCCGAAAGATACACGTAATTCACACTCAAAAATACATCCATACTCACGTCATAAAGCACAGTAATGGCTGGCTACATATTAAGCGTAGTCACACTTACAAGGTACTTATACTGTAGAATGCCGGGTAAATGTAATCTGAGTCTCAATTACCTTACTTCTTTCCGACGAATGTGTGAATTTCTATTAACAACATTCAATTACGTTTCATCGCAGAGTACTCTAAAATACATTTCATCTACAACTATGTATCCGGGACAAAAATCAATGGAGAACGGACTGCAAATTGAGGGATGATTTATATTTCACAAGCACGTCCCCAGCATGGTTTTCCGCGAGGGTACTTAACCACCTGGAGTCGTCGCAAGGGGCCCGGCAGGGTAAGTCGATTCGACACATCGCAACACAACTTGGCGACCCGTGTACCAACGGTAAGCAAACCTATTCCCGCAGCAACCCAGTCAAAACCTTTCTCGCAGGCAGAAACAGGGCGTCAGCACCCATTCATCACGGCAACTGTCACAGGCAAGTTATCCTCGAGAGCTTCGCTGTGAATTTGTGGGCTTGCGTTTGCGATTGCAGGAGAGTGAAATGGATGACCATGCGAACGGTGATGAGTCATGGGTCGAGGGAAGCAGGCTGTACGAAGTAGCAAAGTGCAATAACGTGCACACTGTTGACGCTATGTCGTGCCCTAGGCTCATGGTAAAAATTAAGCCATTCACAGTTATTTAAGGCAAGGCGCACCGTCATGTCGTGGTCTAGAGAAAGAAATTATCAAAGTATTATAGAAAATAACAACTTTTCACAGCATTGTGAATCTAATAGAGTATAATAGAATAACTGGTAACCTTCGTTAGAAAAACCATAGGCATAAAATATTTGCCTAGCAAAAATGTATGTTACGACAACGGTTAGACCTAGTGCGTTAGATAGGTAACAAATTCGTTGGCCTACACAAGAGTACCGCAACAGTCAAATTTTTTGCGATAACTCTTTTTTTATCGGCTCCCTGAAAATCTTGTGGCAGACAAGTCATCTCCTGGGATCACGTGAAAATAAGGGCTTCGAATAGTTATTTCACTGGTTGCGTTTGGAATAAATAATGGCAATGAATATTAATCTTGTAAGCCACATTTCCTCCAGCATTTTTGTCATAAACAGGTTTTAACGAGCGGACGAAAAGCAAATAAATTTGTAATTAATTCTTTTAAAAGAATCTCATAATCAATACAAAAGACGCTCTAAATATCACTATTTATGAGTAGCATTTCTTTAATCCGGCTGGAATAACTTACACAGTTTTACGAATGATGGCAAAAACAAGTTGGAAGCTTTAAAAATGTGAATATGGACGGAAGTAGGACGGAAAAAACGCAAGATATAATAGAAAGCAAGGGGAAGTAATCCTACGTAATTCCTTCACAAAAATATTTAACTGGTCAGGAGATTAGGATAGCTAATTTTTATCGAATTAAATTCAGTTAAGTAAATCAAATTCATCAGCTTCATCTCAATTTCGGTTTTATTACTTGGCCAACATTACCAACCACGGAAAATAAATAAACCCTCTTAAATATCTTTCAACTGCACACAATTCAATTTGCACAATTTTTAGCTCTATTTTACTCTATTTTTTCAATTATCGAATATTTCATTCAAAAAGTAAGGACTGGTTCTGAAATAACTTTCCTTATGAACGAAAACGCAATTAATTAACTTTCATTAGTCCAAAATCTCTTGTGCCCTCTCCTCTTTCCTGCTCCAGAAGTTTAGTTGGTAGCATATACGAAGGCCAAAATTAAGCATTATCCTAATAATATCAAGAAATATGCATATTAGCAGGTCTTCGTTTGCTTCTCTATGACCTAAAAGCAGAATACTGCTCCTTTGAAACTCCACTCCAGCACTTTGCAAAGATAATTCCACTACCGGTGTAATTTAGAATGTTCCTAAGGATACCCATGCAAGGCGAAGAATTACGCTCATTACTCCGAAGACTCTGAAAAGAACTTTAACTTTAAAGAACAGAAAGGCAATGAATTTTCACGGAGCGTTCAAAATTATTAATTAGGTATTTTACTTTTAGCAGCAGATTTTGCAACACAACGATCAAATATCTAAGGTAATAATATTTTCACCATGCCCTTTATTTTTCTAAAAAGGTTGTATGGTATTTTCATATTATTAATTCTAGTTCCCCAACTTGCAATATCAGATTTGACTTTTCAAGGCCTAAAAAGTGCCCATTTAGGAGAACAATTAAATGAATGCCAAAAGTTGTTTAAATTACAACAAAAATGTATGCCTTCTCTTTATCAAAATTGAGCGAATTTGATTTTTTTATTCGTGTTTTGCCTGAGGTAATTTACCTGAGCACAATGCCTCCAAATATTTCCACGAGTACAGAGATACAATGATAGCTGCCCATGGGATAACATAAGCATTTAGCAATGAAAAACAATTAAATGGCTGTTGGTAAAGAATATTTTAGTTTAATGTACAAATGCCATCCAATTCCCCAAAGTGAAATAAAAATCGATTACATTAAAACCACAGCTACAAAAGTTAACAACTCGCCACACTTATAAAGAATTAGAAAAGGATTACACAAACTTTACTAAGCATCGGGGAATGCTCTGAGAAGAATTGATGCATAAGTGATAAGGGCTAGGAACGCAGTGGTCTAAGATAATAGTGAAGGAAATTAGGATGCATGAGCTGGGAAATAGAAATAACCGCATTTAAAAAAAACCTGAGGACTGATGAAGAAACGGGTTAGTACTTACAAATACAAAGTTAAAGCATCACTGTAGATATACGAACACCTGGTGAATGCCAGAAGAATCTAGGAGATACCTACTTTTTACATTATACAATGCTCATACGTTTATTTACCTAGAAGTTCATTTACACGGCTTCAAAGATCCTAATATAAAATACGTCCACGACTAAGAAGGGATGGAGATACTTGTTAGATTCAAAAGAATGATAGTGGAAAATCGCGACGATCTGGAATTTACAAACTTTAAAAACCATCGAGTTCAACCTAATGTCGGTATTAGTATAATCACAGTTGGGATTAACGATTAAAATTAATCGTTAAAATATGGCTAACTATTTCATTTAATCGTTACTTTTTAGAAGAGTTAACTTTTAATCGCTATAATTATGCATTAACTGACACAAAACTAACTTCAGTTAATTTTTTCGTTAATTTTTGTCAAATGTCGACCTGTCCGAATTTGGGCGCAAAGGTTGCCCAACAGGTAAATAGGAAAATAAAACAAAAAAATAGGAAAATCTAAGAATGCAAGGGTAGTTGTGCAAGAATGCAGCGAATAGGCCGAGGCGAATACTTCCAAACAAAAGTGGGGCTGAGGGGAGTGACCGCCAAAGTTTAGGAACGCACCCTCAGACAAGAAAACACGAAACCACGCGAAGATAATGTCCTGTAGGGCTCGTATGCCTTACTCGCTGACATCATGTCGTCAATTCTACATAGTTGAAGACGAGATAGAATGGTCACCTAAAAACCTATGACGGATAACGAGGGGGAGGGGTTCGTTCAAACTAATGTATCTGTTACAATGCGCCAGTCTACGTATGCCTTACTCGGCGACCTTGTCAATACATCTGATCCCAGTGAATCGCAAGAAAAGGTGCGCAGGCACACCCTCAGTATCTACACAACTCTACACTCTACATAACTAAGCTGTTTCCACTGAAATTTTACAATTGTGAAGGGATACTTCACATCGCTATGTGGGGATCGATATCAAAAACTAACCTTAAAGCACTTTCTACCGCTCAGAACAATCTTAGGCGGCAAATTACAGACGCACCATGGTTCGTCAGAAAGTCACGACAACTTAAAAAAAAACCCGGAATTGGAGCTCCACCTCAGAAAAATTGCCGAATCCTTTCAGCAGATACTAGGAAACCTGACCAACAACACTCTGGACACTAAATGGAATTACAACGAAAATCCCAGTTCATATATTTTTAAACACATGGATACGGATGGAAGAAACCACAATGATAGTTTCCAGTGTTCGCTTTGTTTGTCAAAACAAAAAACATTAAGGCCTCTATTAACACAGCATCCAATTTGCCAAAGTAACTGAAAAAGTAACTTTTAACGTAAAAGTAACTTTTTTTAACTTTAACTAGTCACTTTTTCAGAGATTAACTTTAACTTTAATCAGTTAATTTTTTTAGTGACTTTCCCAACTATGAGAGTAATAGAATATTATATAAATATACCGTTAAAATACCGCCTCATCTCCCTATTCTACTCGCATAGTATAAAAAGATAAGCTTAAAACCGTCGCTCACTAATGCTACGTAAATGGCCTAGATATACTCAGATGGCAGAAAGGACAGTTTTGTCTCAATCTCGCCCCAATAAAGACCTTTTATTATCATTATTATTATTAAATATACCAATATTTTGTGTTTGTTTGTAAAATCCTCACTTTGGCGATCAGAGGTATTGTTAAAGTCGAGTTTCATGAGAATTCTGAGGGAAGAAAGACCAATGAGAAATGGATTGAATAAAGGGTCTACCGCCAAAAAAATAACACTGCCAAATATTGGCAAATTAATGGCAAAACGAGAGAGTCGAGGCAGGCCGGGGAATTCCCCCATGATGTAATTTAAAGTGTCAGCTACTTTGAATTTTTAGAATGGCAAATAAAAACTGGAAATTCTATACAATTCAGTTACCAATTTGACCGTAGACGCTAATAGTGCAAGTTTTATAAAAGATTCTGCGGTCCTGTTTGTTTTGTAACGACTGGAAGTGCCTGCGTAATTTGACTTTCTAGCAGTAAAGCATAAACATGCTTCAGGTGAGAGGCTTCATATAATCTCATATTTAATGGGTGCGGTTCAAGGCGTGGATATTATGAGAGCTGTCAAAACGGCAAACGAGCTTGCTGACGCCATGACATCTATGGCGTGCGTAATAGCTCATGAGCTCCAAACTACATACAACGGAACAAAAGTCTCAGGCCAGCTAACGACTTGAAAAGGCATAAAAGGAAGGTTATGAGGAGTCACAAAAGGAATGCAGCATAGCCTGACTTGCAAAGGGAAATCGCGAGAGAAAAATGAAGAAGACGCAGGACTGCGCGAATCTGAATTTCGTGTCGTGTTATTTTATTTGCTCTCATTTCATAAATCTCCCTTTTAGAATTACGAGGAACAAATTCACTGAAACATTTCATCAATTTACTCTCCTCATTCCGAAAACACGTGTTAAAGTATCACTCTCAGCTACTGGCTTAAAGGTCTACGAATAAACCCATGTTAAGTGGAATATTGAGAAGAAAATAAGAGGATGGTTAGGAAAGTGGTGATGGCGGGACGCAATAATAGCATGAGTGTCTTGACTCAAGACAGAAACCAAACAATCGCTAGAGCCGTGGATGGTATAGAGCTATTTAATGATTACAGAGGTGTATTGATGCAGGCAGAATGATGTTAGTCTCTGTTTAGATTACGTGCATGGAGAGAGAGGAGAGGTGGAAGCGAAAAGCGCTAAAGGCGAAAACGAATACGACAAGGAGAAAAGGGTGGGAACTAGGAGAAATTGGGGACACCAGCCACTCAGATAGAGCTTCATAATAGATGTAGTGGAGGAAGGGAGAGGCAGAAATGTTGGAGTTGGGGAGGGGGAAGTCATGGGTGCCTTATGCAAAGTAGAATCGGGGTGTGAGTTGAAGGTGGTTGGAAATACTGGGAGAGAGATAGATGTATATCGCAGCCATTCCGAAGGAGTCTGGGTTTTTAAGGGTGGGTAAACGGGAAGCTTGGGGTGGAAATGGGCCAGGCAGCGAGCGGCAATGGGGAAGGACGACGGGAAGGGAGCGTGGAGGAAGTTAGAAGCAGAAGGGAGCCTCATTTCGAGGAGGCAACTCCAGAGATTACTCTTATCGCCTTAATGAAGTCTGAAGCCCGTTTCAGGAGACGCTGACTGCGGGAAGGAGGATGGTCAGAGTGGAGTGGATGTTGAGAAGGAAAAATATGTAATTATCTTCCTGATTCTGATGAGGAGAGAAGGAGGACGGTAAAGGCATCAGAGTGGTCGTTTCGAAATAATCAGTGTCTGGAGTTTGTCCTTATTTAGTCTGGACGCGATAGGGTATTCCGCCTAATTTGGCGGCAGTGAAAAAAATCCACCAACCGATAGCACTTGAAAGAAAGATATGTGAGAAATGTGAAACAACAAAATGCGCAGCATTAAATACGTGTACCAAGAAAGGACAATGAGATTTAGAGTTCCATTGAGATGGCAAACTTAAAAATTCGCGCACATAAACACACGCATTGACCCAAATTTAGCCTGACCGGGATTCGTGTAGTATTGAAGGAAATTTGATTTGGCTGTGACTTTGGGGAAGTGGAGAGCGGGAAAGATAATTCCTGGACATTTACAGGGTTTGCCACATGGGCCAAGAATAAAATATCTGGAGGCATGATTTTTCTCCTCGTTCTCTTGAGATAGACTTTAAGAAAAATTTTTATATTTAATTAAAAAAGTAACAATGCCAAGATGTTGGAGTCAGAGCCTAATTCAAAGACATTCTTCAAGTGTCTACAAGGAAATCATATTTTGTACAAAATAACAAATTTTCTACTACTTGCAATTTTCATTATAAAAATTTACTGATATTGTGATTTGACTTCCAAGAGATTTCAAAGCGAAGCATTGCCAGCCTCAGTAATTTAGCTAAAGATGAAACGATGTTTTTCCTAGAGTAGCAAATCACTTCGCCAACTATTACGGGCATTTACTCGCACTTCATACATTTAAGTGCAAAAAAATTGAAAGTAGTTATTAATGCCTGAAACGATACCAGGTTGTAAAGAGTTAAAATATTCCACAGAATATTCAATTGACGGTGTGAAAGGAACCTTACAATTAATTAATTTTCACATATGCACCGTGGCAAGTGGCACTTCAATAATTTGACATATGAAATCCTAATTAGGACCGAAATTGAATTTATTTTGTGATATGCCAATAATGTGATGCATTAACAAAAAGAAAACAGTTTTAATATAAACAAAAGTACTAAAATTGTTTACAAAATTGTAGATACTGAGTGGTTTCCGGAGCACACGTCGAATGCCACCGACTACTATGGTGGCGCTCTGAAAACCAGAATAAATGTGTTGATAACTGCCAGATCCAAGTTTTCTCGATAGCATCTGTTCATCCTTTCACGTGATTCTTCGGATTAATAGGAAAACGTATAATACACATCAACTGCTGAAGCTATAAAGATGGTAGCTTTCTGATAATGGTAGCCTTCACCTCAATTTGATTAGTGACACCCTAAGTCAATTCTTCATATTTATATCAATAAATTTGCTTTGTTTCGGCCTTATAGAGTTAATTATATTCTCATTGTCTCCTCAGCTTACTTTTAAAAAGTTCCTCTCTTTAAGGGAGGTATACTCCTAATTATAATAATATGTTACTCCGAAGGAATTGGAAAACAAGGTTGCAAAAGGGAAATTATTCGAAAGCAAATTTATTAGCTCGATAGTCTTGAGGCTGGCTCCATCAATTTCCATAAATATTATGCTAAGAATCACATGTTTAGATCGTTAATACCGCTTTGGAGAACCTCCTTTGTATCAAACTATGCATTATCGTGAAATTTAAATAGCTTCAGGTTTGCTTGTTTGTACTATTTTTCAAACCCATTTCCACAAATACACCTATCTCTTAGAACTCACTGTTTTCAGTTGCAGTTGTGTCGCAAGACCTGGAGCATGCTTCTTTGTGGCTGTGAGGCATGGATGATTAAAGCCGCAGAAAATTCATGACTGATGGCATTCTAAATATGATGATGATGAAGATAAATTGGATTTACTGAGCAACTGACAATGAAGACCTGCGACGGAAAAGTATGATAAAAGATGTTCTCTGCATATCGGGTTCTGCGTCCGCGTATGCTGACTAGGGGTGACAACAGTTTCGCTAGCCGTCCTGCTACTGTTGTCACCCCTAGTCAAGATACGCGGACGCAGAACCCAATGAGCAGAGAACATCTGAACGACGCCGCGGAAACCTTTGCACCAAGTATGATATAAAAAAGTATGAAGAGAATATTTTAAGGCATGCTGGTCTGATGAAGACAGTCGTCGAGGAGTAGTGTATATGTAGAGAAAAAGTGAACAGGAAAAATGGGAAAGGAAGACTTTGTATGAAACACATGGAACACTTCGTGAAGAAACAAAAAGAAAGACTTTTGAAATAGCTAAGGCGATAGGATAATTGAGTAGAGAGCTGCGTCAAACTAATCATAAGATTGATGACCAAGTCTCACCGAGCATTCATCGGGTTTTCTTGAATATAAATTAGGACCAATCGAGTGTCACTGAAGAAGTAAAAAAATACGCTATATACCAAGTAGTAGAAGTATTAGAAGTTAATGGGTGAGGCAACTGACAGCTTAGGTCATTTGCAACATTCACAAAACCTGAATAGCTGGATATAGGCAGGAATTTTTCCGAGAGCGGAGGAAGCGTGAAGAAAAACCCTGTGTCGGCTCAAGATGTTGTCTGGAGAGCACTTCGAATTCAATACTTCGTCCGTCGGATGAGAAGTTATTCTTTCGATCCCTTAAGAGCAAATGCCGAAGCCGGGTTTCACTCCAACCTTCTTCCGTTCCTTGAAAAATTCCTACCCATATCGAACAACTCACCCAACGTATACGACGCGAATGACCTTAGTCTTCGGTCCCGAAGAGCTACTTCTCGTTTGATGACAAAAATAAAGAAGCATGCAAATTGCGAATACAGTCTCAAAAATAACATGAAATGATTAGTAGGGCACAATGATAGATTTGGATAAAATCAATAAGCATACAGATTAGGAAGGATGAAGATCACTACACCACTACGTTGATTTGGCTGCTGAACATCATGACGATTAATATGATCTAATTGATCTAAGGAGATGCTATTAATTGTGAATATTTCCTTCCTTTCGCCTTTTATTTCAGCCGATTTTGGTTATGTAGGTGGCGCAAGGGACCGCCAACCCAGAAGGCGCGAGTTCGAACTCCGTTCGAGCATTGATGCTGCTGCGCTCATCTTAGAATTAGGCTTACAAGGAGAGGTCGTGTAATATGAATCACGAAATGGGCTGATTTTTTTTTCAGTGAAACTAGAAGAAAAATAAAGAGATACATACGTGTCTCGGCTTTCTTCCCCATAGGCCCGGGTTCGCGAGAAAAAAAATAAAATAGAAACGCAAATATGCACCGCGGGTTGCCTACATTCGCCAGCCTCGGGTAAGCCGACAATGGCTGAGTGGCTGACAACGGGAGATAGCGTTCTATCCTCGTCGTCGTGGTATGATGTTTTTCTTTCGGTCATTGCATCTTAAACTTTATCTTCATCAATCCCCTACCCTTACGTGTGAACACTTCCTGTTTTCTAACATTATAGTGTAAACTAGATTTACAAATGTCCCTATAATCCAAAAATGCATTGTAAACTTAATGCAATTTTCCGCGATTTTAAGTATGCAGAAAAATACTTTCCCAGTCACTTTCTCTTCGGCCGACTTTTATTATTTTCATTTTATTGACATGTAAATTGACATATACATTCTAATAATCCATCTCTTTTATGTGCCTACTGGTACTTAATTTTAAAATAAATAATAATATTAATTATATTAATAATAATAATAATATTATTATCAATATTTCCATTCTTTTGAAAATATTTTAGTTGAATATCATGCTTGGGTATACGAGGTACATTAATTTGAATTGCTATGTACTGATATGAATGCACGGCACAAATTTGGATGATATGCATCATAAAAACACATTCGGATTAGAAACTAATTTTAATTCATACCATGCGTACTTTATCATGTCGTGAAAAGATGGTGAAGACAATTGGTTATGCGCTATTGCATGTATTTTAATATAATCCTCACGAGAAGCAATCTCTCTTTTTCTTGAAGCAAGAATGTGCTATTCCGTAGTCGTGAGATGAACTGCTTTACCTGTCTGTAAAAATAAACGTCTCAGGGTTTGGCCTAAAGATATGCGTCTTGGTGGTATGTTTTTCAAAGTGCATGCTGGATCACCATTATCATCTTGAAATATCTCGTCAATAACGGTACTTTTGTTTGACCCCTCACGAATCAACAATCTGCAGAAACTTTTTTATTCCCATAGGGTTGCAACACAATTTCAAGAAACTGAAAATAAAATTCAGTGCTTAATTTTCCAGATTTTGAACGTGTAACAACCACATTGGCATATTCAATTCCCAGATTTTTTACTTTTTCATTCACTCGTGGACCAAGTCACCCCCAGGTTCCTGCATACACAGAAATATGTTCAGAAAAATATTTCCAGACGCAGCTATTGCATATTGCGCCTTGTACGAATGTGTCAATTTGCCCATGCTCCCGACTGCAACTTGCACTATTTCCCCCCCTTTCCTGCAAATGATCTTCTCATATCCACCCGGTAAGCACAACCCGTCTGATCGGCATTGATCACAAAATAACTGTCATACTGTGAAATTAACTTTTTTGCATGTTTTTAGAATAAGTCTGCTGATTTCACTACGTCTTCAAATGAAGCCTACTCGCTCGAGGAGACACACTTCGTAATTTTACGCTGCACTATGTGGAACCTCTTTTTAAAAGATTTGACCCATGCTGCACTTGCCGAGAATTCAAATTCTGGCAATGTATGCTGAACAGCCGCCGACGACAAGGCCCACTCCTGCAAGGTCCTGGTCGTCACTGATTCATTCCTTTTCCTGGATTCAATGAATGCGATCATGTACCCAATCATTTATCATCTGCAGCGTATCTCGCCTTGTGCCACCCCGTTCTATGTCTTTTTGCCACATAGGAAGGGTCGCTTTTCGTTTCAAGTAAACTGAACCTAGATGCTGTCGGCTGCCCCTGTCGGGGCACTTGCTGATACTTCGCAGCTTTCGGGCTGGGCTCATATTCACTTCCCTCCGACGGCGATGGATCGGGACTTGTGCTAAATCCAGCTGCCTCCTGCAACCCCTTATTCAAAGAATGTCGGTTACCATCCCTCTTGTAAGTCTCGCCATCTATGTACAGCTCGTCTGTCCTAACTAACTGATATTGACCAAGCATTTCCAGAAATCTTTCAATACCTTCTTTCCCGATGAGTCTTGAACGCGGAGAAACATCAGAGCCCGAAACGACATCAATCGTTCCCATTTCCAGTAACGTCTTTATAGTTTAATAAATAGTGCATATTAGTATACCTTTCAGGTTTAAATTGATAAAATTTTTCACATGTTTAAATTAAGATGAATAATTCGGGAGGAAATTGAATTCCAAAAGCCAATTGAAGGAAGGAGATATCATCTCCGATACCGATATTTAGGCCGATATTACCTTGTTGACCGAAATAACAGTATCTGAGATTGTTTCTTCTTCCTTCAATTGACTTTTGGAATTCAGTTTTCTCACGAATCTTTCATCTACATCTTCGGTTCGTGTAATATTACTTACAAACCCTCAAAATAACGAACAGCACCAGATAATACTATCCTATCGTAATGACATAATACCGACGTAAGGCTGCTTAAAAAATGTACAGCTAATGAGCCGCTACACGTGGAGGGTCCAGCAATTAGTTCTGTCTCCATTTAAATTCCTTTTAAATAACTCTTCAGCTTTTACCAATGTACTTTTCAATACGTACGATTCTCTCTTCTGCGCTTTTCTTCCGCTCTGGATTGCTCAGTAATTTAAGTTTAACTGATAACGCAGGGTTCAAAATAAATCCTTCACAGTTGCAACCACGGACATCGAAGGAAAGAAAACGGAAGTAAAAAGTAGTAACATTTTAATAGCTTAATTGTTTAGGAGCGAATTGTAGAAGAAAAACTAAATTGGATAAAATCCAAGGAACTTAACTAATGGGCTAAATAATATCTGTTGTTGACACTCGTGGTTTGATGAGCGTCAACAATGGGCCTTCAAAACAGTACCATAGATTGCATGCATTCATCATGTTTCATTAGACGAAGGCAAATCAATACAGTACCTAACTCATTGTTTATATCTCATTTCCCTAGCCACAACACAAATACATCCTTATCCATGGGTTAAAACTAATGAAACTTATTCCCCTCCACCCAGGTTTTGGGGCTGAAAGTTAATTAGGAGCAAAAGAATTACGAAAACTATCGTTTCGTTCTCGAGATGAAGTTTCTCCTTGGTCTAAACAAAACTACCGAGTGCATTCAATGTTATAATGAAATGGAAAAAAATTGAGCTACATGTTAACGTTTCAATACCCGATTGAAACGAAATATATTTGTTTTTTTTCGGCAGCCATCCTTTGCTTCAACCTACCCGTTTTATTGCCATTAACAACTTTAGGAATTACTCATGGTGTTAGAAACCCTAACCTACTCTAGGAATATACAGCAAACTATTCCAGTAAATACTTAAAGAACAATATTTGGTAACACTTTTGCCGTTGTAAAGTACATTTAGCAGTTTTTGAGAAGGCCATCCGTCGATAGGACTATGTCTTACCGTAGGCATACAGCCCATGATACCAGTAGACACATCAAAGAGATGGATTATTAGTCTATGCAATTATCCTATCCGTCACGTAACATTAACTTTGTCTTACCGTACTGTACAATAAAATGCCCCCTTTCCATTCTATTCCTATCCTTGTACCTTTCCTCCCAGTCCGAACCACATTTATGTGTGGGTACAAACTTGAAAACCACTGTTAAGTACCAGTAGGCACATAAAAGAGACGGATTATTAGAATGTATATGTCAATTTACATGTCAATAAAATGAAAATAATAAAAGTCGGCCGAAGAGAAAGTGACTGGGAAAGTATTTTTCTGCATACTTAAAATCGCGGAAAATTGCATTAAGTTTACAATGCATTTTTGGATTATAGGGACATTTGTAAATCTAGTTTACACTATAATGTTAGAAAACAGGAAGTGTTCACACGTAAGGGTAGGGGATTGATGAAGATAAAGTTTAAGATGCAATGACCGAAAGAAAAACATCATACCACGACGACGAGGATAGAACGCTATCTCCCGTTGTCAGCCACTCAGCCATTGTCGGCTTACCCGAGGCCGGCGAATGTAGGCAACCCGCGGTGCATATTTGCGTTTCTATTTTATTTTTTTTCTCGCGAACCCGGGCCTATGGGGAAGAAAGCCGAGACACGTATCTCTTTATTTTTCTTCTAGTTTCACTGAAAAAAAAATCAGCCCATTTCGTGATTCATATTACACGACCTCTCCTTGTTAGTAATAAGAAGTTACAATATAATCTCAACATTTGGAGAAATGCGGACGCGTAATTCATGAGTAATTGCGCAGTAATAACACTCATTCGGTAAACTATTAAAGCACTTGATATTAATATAATTTATTAAAATTATTAAAAAGTTGAATTTATTAAGATAATTGGTGACTAACTTTTCACTACTGAGAAAAAACTCTGCTGCTTAAGTTACAGATGCGAATGATGTCAGCAAAAACTAGACCGAAGCCACTCCTCCCGGATTACAGTCGGCGAAGGACCCTTGCATTAGTGAATACAGCAGAGCTCTCCTCGAAACGAGCCCCTATTCTGAGACCACCAAGGAAAGCTCGCCCACGTTGCCACAGCAACCTGATTTAATGCAAGGCAAAAGTTGCGGTGACGTCGTTGATTTTTCGGGCCATTACATCCGAAGGCTGGATGGCCTTTAAGGCTTGCGGTCATGAAGGGTGGAAGGGACAATCCCTTGAAGGGAAGAAGGCTCGTGGATGGATCGCAGGCTAGCCTTATTTAGTCTTTCAATGTGAGATTCAATGGGGACGCACTAGGCACAGTAGACAGTCGCACTATCAGGACTAGAGTGAAAATCTAAAGAGATAACTTTTCTATTTCACTGATGAATTAATATTGAGTTCCTCAGGCAGAAGAGTATATGGGCGGCTGCATTGGAGAATCCATTATCAGAAGATTATATTAAACTTCCACTGCCGCTAAGAGAATGTACATCCCTTCACTATTATTTTTCCTCGTATTGCTTGAATTACGGTCAAAAAAATTAATCTGACTTCATATAACTACTGCGAGAGATTCTTCTTCAAGTTTTTTGCAGCGATTCGAAATTTCCGAAAGGTTAATCCTCAGCGTACGGTATATTTTGTCATTCACTTTACGTACTAATTCTCCTATTTTAACGAAAAAAAAACCACGATAGTAGAGAATTTATTTACGTATTTCACTTTTTTCAGGCCACATAACAAGATATTTTTTTCAATGCAGCTGCATAGGGATTCACCATTTGTCTTAGGAGCGCATCACATGCTTATGTAGAAGTAGTACACGAGAGGCTCAGGGTCATTCATCCCACCTACCCAAAATGAGCCAAAGATTAAACCTTGAGACTCGAACTCGATACGCTCTCCACATTGAATAGAACTTGGGATCATATAATCAACCATAGAAAATGGTCCCAGCTAATGTTAAATCCTAGGTCTCGGCCCTGGAAGGCAAAAAACTAGCCTTTGCAGCGATTTGGTTGTCTACTTGAAAGCTAATTCTCGTGCGTCTCTGTAATTGGAGGGATAAGAGTCCAGTGATTTTCCAACGTTATGGACGATATCACACTTCTTTTGATTCGATGAATAAGGTAAGACTCAACTAATGAGAGCGTGCGAATAACAATGGTGGCCGAGATATAAACCATCAAGATAAATTACATTTAGTGCACTTTGCCAACCTCATCAATGAGCTGTTGATGCCTATTTTTGTGGGATATAATACTCACCAATAAGGAATGACAATTGAAGTCAGCGTAGTGCCAATGACTTAAAAATATTAAGACTTAACTGAAATTTTAGAGCAAAAGAGATACATGGAATAATGAAATAACGTTGCACTTATCAATACCTACACTCAACTACATTAGGCTTCAGTTCATGGAAGAGGCTCAAGTTTTTTATTTGAAATAGATATCAATATCTACAGTTCACTTCATTGGGCAAATTTAGGAACGTCTGAATTGAATTTTGGTTCAGCGCAGTAAAGTTCTATTACTAAATATAATTTTTATTCTTAACATCACAAGGCAATAACAATAATTTAATTTAATTTTTTTCGTGAACTGAAGTCAAAAAATGACTTCCCTTTTTATATCTGCATGAAAAAAATGACGGAAAACAAGACAGTTAATATGAAAACAAAATATTGGATCCTAAGAAATGGAGTCCAAGGCAAGACGTTAACGTAACAAACCAGGAAGAACCAAGGGGGTCACAGAGATACAAAAAGTAAAAAGAATCAGAATACCTAATTGAAAAAGGACAGCATAACAAAATAACTATAAACCATATTTATTGATTTTTTCAACTGCTTAAGGAAGGTTTTGATGGAGTGCTCCTATCCGACTTTACATTTCATCTATTTATCGGCTCCATCCCAATACTTTTTCTCTCTTAAAGTTGACATATGGCATACTCCATTTCATAATACCGATAACACTGGTTCTATTCTCCTTTTAATATCGTAAAAAAACTAAATATTGCAGTAAAAAGATAAACGGGAGGTGAAAAAAATGATCAAAAGAACCTCGGAGTGAGGTATAGGGATGAATAACCGGAAACAGCTTTGAATAATGCAATTTGGAAAATGGAGTGGAGGGTTTCAAAAGAATAAAGCGAAAAAACTGTGAAGGTTTTGCCGTTGAAAATTTACGAGAGGGGTCACGAGAACGAAATACGAAATGCAAACCGTGGTTTAGGCAAGGTCTCAGAAAGCCGTGACACGAACGCGATTCCTCTTTTCCTGCAAAACGTTTCCGTCACAATTTACGTTTAGAGTGTGGCAGCTCTGGCTGCAGTAATGTTTAGCATGAAATGCAAATGAAAGGACATTGGGAAAAATAATTCTTGAAAATTTCATGCGGCTGCTTCGATATATCATTTTTCGCTTCTGTCTGTATTACTGATATACAGTACGAACGAAATGGTTCTGCCAGAAGGGCTTTAACTCTCATTTTTTTCTTTAACTCAAAACCACTTGCTATGGCATAAACAATAAAATAATAACACTGAAATAAAGGGTTCTATGAAACGCTTATTAACTATCCCGCAGTGGGTTATCGCATTATCATTTAGCTATTAATCTATGGCTAATGAAAGAAAAAGGAATATATTTTCATAAGATTATTAGATTAAATCCTACTACAGGTTACCCAAACAACCTCTCCTTCACCAGGGCCTTCCTCTTTTCCTCAGCATTCTACCCTCAACAAACTGTCCTCAATAATCCAATACTCTTGATTACTTGGTCCATCCACTTTTTTCCTATAACTTTATCTCCTTTCCAAAGATGCCCTCCTTTTTGTCTTTCTTTACGTACATTGTACTTAGTAGTTATTAGTTATTTGAGGAAGGTGACGGACAACTAAAGTCATTTTGCGGCAGAAGGGATAGGTGGGTAAATGGGTAAAGGTAGGAATTTTTGAGGAACAGAGGAAGGGTGGAGAGAAACCCGGCGTCGGCATCAGCCTGCAGTTTACGAAAGGCGCCAAGAGGACCACGGATTAACGTACCACCCGTCGGACGCAGTATAGCACTCGAAGTTCTCTCCTCAAGGCACTCAAGTAGGGAACGGTAAATCAATGAAAAACCCGCCAGTACCAGCATTCAAACCCAGGTCCTCGGAGATGGGAGGCCAGTACTCCAGTCACCACACCAACCCGATCCCCCCATCGATCCTTCGCTGTTATTCTCCGCAGGATAATTCAAACACCTCCAATCGCTTCTTGTTCCGCTTTACCAAAGTCTAACTTTTGCGGTGAAAGTTGTTCTTCATTTCCACGCACATCCTTCCTTCTTGCTCAGTATTTACTTCCCTTCATTCTTTTTACCACCTTTCCAATCATTTCTTCTGAAACCATGGATTCATAATCTTTCTACCTACCGCTCATTTCCATTTCTAGATCTTTTTATTCTTCTGTAGGTACTATGTATATGTTTCGTTTCCTTTTTTTACAATTTAATTACCTAATCGCCCTCGTCCGTTCCATGTGCTGGCTTTAATATTCTATTTTCCTTACATTTTTTGCCTTTTTAATCATTCTGAATCGAATATTGAACTTCATGCCTGCTAATTTGTAATCGAAGTCGATATTCACATCTGAGTAGCTTTGTTAAATGATGGCACCGTTTATTGATGTATCTTATATCTTATCTAACCATTGTTATATTACCTGGCTTTGTCTTGAGTCCTCATGGTCCTCCTTGCCTAACCGCGTCCCTGATTGTTTTTAAAGAACGTGTTTGTCATGACTAACTCTCTTGCAAAACGAAAATATTTTCTCATCTAAGTAATATCTGACACTCACCTAATACATATTACCATATTAACTATTCATCTACGGCAATCATCTGCGGCATCTCTGTAAGCTATAACACTAAATATTTACTCTCAGGCACCAATCCATTTTCCAATACGACGCCGGTATATGTATAACATAGGCTCCTTCATTCTCAACACTGCGACAGATCGATGCAGCTGCGTTACTGTAGGGCGGATACGCTTCAGATTATTAGAATGAATACTGACAGAAGTGGTAATATGTGAACCTGAACCATTAATCTGTAAAAAATAGTACACTTAGTTGGAAGTATCATGGAATATTGCAGTCAGTAATGACCCGGGTAAGGTGTGGATTAAATCTTTATTCACTGGATCTCAAATGCTTAAAATATACTGTCGGTCGCAAGGGCAAAATAAAATCTTTCTTTTGACTTTCACCTGCATACTTTAGCACAATTCCTTTAATAAATCCCAGTCTCTTCACCGCTGTGCCACAAGCATTTTGGATATGATTCTACCGGGTTGGATTTGAAGTCATACACGTTCCTATAGCGCTCTTTCTGCTCTCCATATATGCAGCTGCATTTGCTCTAAGAACACGCACACACCAGGAAAATACACCGGAGGATTCACTGAGGACCCTGGGATAGAGTTCGAGACTATTCCGGCCAAGATTCGTTCCACCCTCCGCTTCGTTAAGATCCTTGTGTAAAATATTTGGCTAAAAGACGCGTCGTCGCGACGGCTCGTCCCTCTGTCTTTCAAGTCAGTCTTCATGCAATGCCTAACTGAACTCTCGATCATAACCATAGCTGGCTCTGTCAACGCCACCTAGCTGTCCACTAGCTCGCAACAATAAAGTGTGTATTCTCCCACCATACCCTTTGATCATTTTATCCTATCGTGCATTTCGCACAGCTAGGGTTTCGCACACCACTCTACCCTGAATTTTCTTGGTGGCCGGCGATAATCCTTTGACCAATCGCCGGAGTGCACAAGATAAATAGATATCATTTATTTATTTTAAGATGCCAACATGACACCATTTAATGAACACGAAGTAAATAAAATAAACTCAGCTACAATGTGTATGAAATGAGCTATTTGAGTCGACCGTTGTAGCCAGATGGGTAACGGGCTAGTCTGGCAACCCAAAGTTTATGAGTTTAAATCCCGCTCGACATGGATTTGCGAGTCACAAATCCTTTTAAGTGATCATTTAAATGTCCACATTTAATAAAAACTAGGTTTATGGCATAATTTTTTTCGTGGAACCACACTAAATCTTTTCCATCGCCTTAGTAATAGGTACAGTCCTACCAAATTGAGCCAGTATGTTTTATAAAAATCAAGTTCTTTGTTAAATATAAATCACTCGATTCAAGCAATAAATCATTCTTCATGCATTGCCAAGCATTTATTTGCCAGTAAAAATTAAATAATTCATCTTTATTTAATTTGCGTAAATAAACATGTACAAGACTAGATCACAAGTGAAATGACGTCGGGTAGAGCAATAATGAAATCCATTATATTGATCTAGCTATCCTCTCATAAATATATTAGTAGTAAAGAATATTTTGTTATTGTCAGAGCATTAATGATTTTTGTGAATCTCCCATATTCAGCTTCAGGATTTTATTATATTTTCAGTTGGCTTACGTACAAATGGCATATTATACTCGAAGGATATTAATATCGGGTCGATTACAGCTTTACCAATCCCTATAAATTTGGCATGTCCTTTTTACTCCCGCCACATTTACTTATCCATTTCCCCACTCAATATGACGGTATCCAATTAATGTTTTATCTGTAAGTTACATTATCGTTTTATAAATTGGAGATACACGCAACACAAACACCACTCGTTTGAAAATGGATTTACATTGGAGATGTTTGTTATGTCACATGCATGCGTGCATGGAGTTCCAAAAATGACTTGTTTGGAAACATAATAAAATTGATTTCCATGGAGCCGTGGGGAAGTATTACAAACATTTCACTAAATACAGGGAACTAGGTTGTTCTCATAAAGCAAAAGAGCTCATTTCAACAAACATTCATACAACACTATCACCATTACGTTTTGAAAAACACCCGCGTAGAGAAAAAATTTTAATTAGGTACCAATCTCCAGGGAAAATTAGTGCAATTAAATTTCCACATAAAAAAGCACCACTTCACCGCTTTCCAACCCTACTTATCACCATCAAAAATCGAAAAGCGCTCCTTGAACGAAGCAGCGAAGTATTCGGATGAAATTATATTGCCTAATGTATGAGAAAATGAGCATGGAATTACATTAAAAATTCAACGCTCTACAAAAAATCTTGAACTAAACAGAAGAATCTAGAGCATGCTGTTTATCAGAATTCAAGCATAAAGACTTAAAGAACGTATTATTTATGGTGGTCATATTTGACCACACTTCTTATAATTAATTAAAAATGCAGGAGAGAAGACGTTATCCCATCTACGACGTGTATCAACAGGAGGAATACCAAGGGACTTCGAGAAAAACATCATAAATCCTATTCCCAAAAAGAAGAGAGCGGAGAAATACGAAAATTTTAAGACTATAAGCCTGAGTTTAGAGCCAAAATTATTTTTAGGCAAAAGAATATGGAAGACTACTACTGGAAAAACATGTAAAATAAGCTTTAAAGGGAATAAATTCTTGATTTACCAATGAAGTACTACTCTACTCTCTGCTATAGGTGATGGGATACAAAACAGTACTATTTGCTGCTAATGGTATTCATTATACAGTACAGGACACCTCATTTCTGTGAGGTCCATATTTCCCAAGCATCATAATGCAGGTAGCTTACCACATGGGCATAATAGTAATCAGTATTGTGAAGTCTTCCTGTGTTCAAATAGTTCTGCCTTAAAATAATCTTCAACTGATACTGAATTATAGAAAATGGAGTTCTAGAATGCATCTGCTTGCATAAAATGAAAATAAAGCTCACTAATTCTTACTGAAAACACACTATTACGCCCTTCCCGACGTATTATTCTATGATTAAGCATCGATCTACTCGAAATTCAGCAATCACCAAGCGCCAAAAATTATCAATTTTGTACCCTAGATTTCTTTCTGAGAATCAGAAGCAATATTTTTGCAAAGAGAGAAGAGATAATTTTTATGGTGTTTTCCCAAGACGGCTTCATCGTTACTCATCCGTTTGAAGTAGATGTTTCAAATGATTCTCGTCTGCATAATATTATCCCCTTTGTTTACCAACTAATTAATACGTGATTTCATTAATTATTGTTTGAGGCAAGCTGCAAAATTCAACAGTTACTCATATAACTTACAAATGCCTCATGGGTGCTGGAAATCATTGCTTTTCATGTTGTAAATTATTAATTTCAGTAATTAATCCATCGCTTTAATTATAAATGTTTACACTTCGAGGGTATTCGTAAGTTCAATTCCCTTTACCGAGTAGCTAGCTCTTCATTTACTTTCGCATTCATAATGTCACATAAAGTATCCCACACAGAGTCAAGCAATTAATTACTACTTATAAAAAATATTATGGCAGCTTAATTTTATGCACGTTTAGGGTTCCAGGCGATTGCTCGATTCAGTAATTACCTCAATTATCTAACGTTGATGACTCGAGCATTAAGCCAGCTCCAATCATTATCCCTCCGCCCTTCCCCATCAGTTACCACAGAGTTACTCACGCTCTTTTCCACACAGCCTATCGACGACCAGCGATAGTAGCCCGGCTTCCCACAAAAACTGAAGGCCTACGCCGCATTTCGCTCGGTCCTCCTCTCCGTGGCACAGGACGATTTTGTTTAAATCATGCCCGTAAGCCTTCAGCCACAGCTCCCACCGATCGATCTCCCTGGAGGAAAGTGAGGGAGGAAAGTATAATACGGAAGCGAAGAGAGACATAGAGAGGTCCTTTCCCCCAAAATAGGCATTGGAATAAAAGGAGGAAAAAGGAAGGTAATGTGGGGCAGTTTCTTCCGCCCCCGTTAACCTGCTTCCACCAACCTGCGCCCTGCCGTATTCCTCCCCTTTCCAATGTCCCATGACCCATCCAGACGCGACACTAGGGTTTTATTGAAGATGGCTAGCGCTTGGCTGCTTTCACCTCCAAAGAGTGAGCGAGAGACGAGGAGGTGGAGGTACGATGAGAGGGATAGAGAGAGGGTTGAGGGTTGGACTGGAAGCACTTTCCATCATTGGCTCTACATCTGTTCTCACGCACAGCGAGGGAGGGGGAGCCAACCATTAGGGTCCAAGCGGGGTGTTGGTAGAAGGATGAGTCTTCCTTCCTCACCCTACCTCTCCCCTTCGCACTCGACATTTCTCCCAAACTCTCCATCACAATTCCCCTCTCCTCCTTCATCATGCTCCCTTTCCAGCCCTTCAGTCTTCGCAACAATTCCTCCCCTTATTTCCCTCACACCATTATGGGAAAGGGTGTCGAGAGAGTTTTGACGACATCGAGGTTGCGGGAGCGGGACGTTCGGCTTGCTTTGACAAGTGCTCCGACTCCCACAGACTGACGGTGGCGGAAACCTCCGCGCCCTAAGGTGGCACGGCATCCTGCTAAATTTCGTGGCTGGAATGAAAAAGGAAAAATAAGGACCGGCAAAATGGAGGACTTTTTTCCACAACGGACGAAGTTTCGGTTTTATCTTGTGAAAGAATGTTACGTCCCTCTATCCCCCCTCCTATCTCTCTCTCACCCTTAAAGGTATATTACTCCCTCTCTTGAGCACACTCTCCGCCCACTCTTCCATTTCCCATTCCCGTTTATTTCCCAATACAGCCTGTTTCAAATCGAGTTCTGCCGCGTGTAGTTTGAGAAATATAAGGATAGTAATCACCGTTTTTCTACCATCGAAAAACGTCTGGGCATGGCAAGGAAAATGTTTATTTTAAGGCCTCACTAATGGAGTTAAGCCACTTTCACATTATACAGTAAATTCCTTTCACAAAATGTTAAATGATTCTATCAAGCGTCAAAAATGCGTCATTATAGGCAGAAAGAAGAAGAAGAAGAAGAAATAATGAAAGATTTTTCAAGAAATAATGTTAGATAATACTACTACACAACTTCAAATGGGATATTTTCCATCGAGAAGCGTACATATTCATGATTGCCAATGGTTGGAAGCGTTGACAAATGGGTGCGACTATGTGCCATGGTGTGACACGAATCTCACAACCTTTTTTCTTAAATATGTTTGTTTTCTTCGGAGCCAACATTTAATTTAACTGAATATCATGCTTCATCTGAAATATAATCCACAGCTATAAAGACTACATTAAATCTGTATAATTCCATGTAATTCACCATAAGGGTGTGGCGGGGGATTGGTTTTTCGAACTTCTGTCTCCTGTCGGGAAACCTCTTCATTTTTAGTAAATCTTCTGTTGTAAACCCTTCATTACAGTCCCCATGTACCCCATTCTAGACCTTTCATTGCCATTCTTTCTATTCACTTTTCCATCAACGACAGCACTAATCAAACCATCATGCCTCAGAATATGACCGATTAGGTTGTCTTTTTTCCTCGGACTTCTCTTTTTTCCCGCAATTCCGAGGACTCCTACATTTGCATGACATAAATGACCTAGTGAAGAGGCATGGAAAGACATGTTTGCATGGAAATTACACTATATAAAAGTGTTTTATCATTTCTTGGAGTAAAAGGCCTATAACTGCTGGTATGTGGATAAGATTATAGTGGCACTAGTTCCACATGGTGATAACTTGATATTAGATACATACTACACTGCATGTAATGCTACTTCGTTTCCTAGGTGAATTCATTTGGCTTAACACTATAAGTAGTCACTGATAGTAGTACTGCGTTGGCGATGGTGTACACCAACATCTACGTATCACCCAGTAAGCTATCGAAAGGGCGTGTGGCAGCAGGTGGTAGGTCACCAGCCTTGAAAGTTACTTTTGTCGGAAGATAGAATTAGTTAAAAGAGAATAGAGCAAAAAGTTATGAAATAATTATGAAGCGTGATTCGCATTTTTATATTAATTTGGCTTTGGTTGGTCTGATTCGTATTTTGTATGATCTAGGCTTGTTGTGATCATACATTGTGCGTGGGAAAAACGAATTTTTGTGTCTCTTGGAATTCAATACCTGCTGCTAATAAATCTGCTATCACAAACTCAAGGGGAGAATCGTAGGTTAATGTATCGATGAAGATAAAATAGGGCAGTTTTTTAACTGCAACATTATTAGGATCTGCATTATGCATACGCAGATATACACAAACAATCTTTGGCTGCTATGCATCGAAATTTGATATCGCGCAAGGGCTAGCAGGTTTCCGCAATGAGGAACGTCATTCCGTCAGGCGTAAGCACTGCAAAAGGGGGTACGGCAAGTTCTGAATAGTAATATATGTAGTGTACTGATCCTTAATTACGAGATTGATTCGGACACACAGTGTTTCAACACATTTTGGGGACTCGTTGCCGCATTGATATTGACGGCAATAAAACGCGGACAACACTTTTGCAGATCAAAATGTTGAAGTCATATGGTAGGCACAATCGTCAAAATTAACATAAAAATTGATCTACCTACGATTGTTGCGATCTCTTCAGCATCTAGCTACTCCGTGGAATCAAATAAGAGCTTGTCATTCTGTGATAAGTTAATGCAAACAAGTCACACTCACGTAGATGGCGACTAGATTTCAAATGGACTCCAATAAAATTAACAGTCACTGTCAAATGCAATTATATTTAATTTCAATCATTACCTTCCTATGGAACCGATTACTATGATTTCACAAGAAGTATAAGGAAACATAAAAGGTGTGAACTCCTAAAAGTCTTATTGTCAGTAATTAATGGGAATTTAAAGTATTTGTAAAATAATTATGGTATAAGAATAACCTAATAACTGTTATATTAATACGTGTATTCTTAATGAGACATTGTTACATGAGCAATGAAAAATGAGCTACTTAGAGTCTCCACACACTAAATAAAGGGGGATCAAAAATGAGGAAAAAGGACAATTCATGCTCACTTGGCGATGGAGATTCTAAATACGGAGTTACTAGTACCCTAATTAGCGACAAACTCGTAATTCATGAGAAAAATACGTAAAAATGCATATTATCCTTAGCTAGAAGTTAAGCAGCTCATCATGCTCACCGAGTTTACCCTGGCTCTAAAAGATTCCGTACCGAACCACTATCATGGTAAAAGGGAAGACTGCGTAGTTCTCGGCATGTATTTTATCACCCCAAACTGTACAATCCACTGAGCCGATCTCAGGAAGGAGAAAAGTAAGGGGCAGATCAAGCATTCCCCGACGCCCAACCCACCATTCAATCTCCCGAGAGAAACCGCACCAGTTTTCTGACCACTGAACATAAGGGGGATCTCAATCGTCATCCGGAAAATAGCAGCGTGTAGGTGGGAGCTTTGGAAAGACCAGTCTAGATGGGAAGTGCTGTGAAGATCGAAGGAACGGTGAAGCGAAAGGGACACGGTTGATGACAGGAGAAAAAGAGAGCAATCGGCATCTTGAGAAAGGTCGTTCGAAACCTAGATCTAGCAGTAGAGGAAGAGAAAGGGGTTAAAAGAATGAGAGATGAGTGGAGAGATGTAAGAAAACGGCAAAAGGGTCACCAGGAAAACGTGCGTGCGTGCGTTTGTGATCAAAGGCTGCGTGGCCTTGCGGATAGGAAGACGATGCTGGTGAGTTTAAAAAAAAGTCCCACGCTGTCATTCGTGAGTCAGATCAATTTGGCACCATAGAGGGCGGGAGAGAGGGATAGGGAGAGGCGAAGTGAGTGCCAACGATCGAGCAAGCTCCAGCGTTTGAGGGGTTCCGGTTACTGATTCCGTGCCATTTCCGGCCCTAAGTGTGAGAGAGGGACCCCCGCTATAAATATCACGGAAATCCCATTACTGGTGTGTAACCTTTTTGTTCATATACCTACCCTCTACCTATGAATGCGGGGAGGACTCACAAATCCTCGCAGTCATTTTAACAGCAAGTACACGGTAGTACTGACGATCAGGAATGCCGTCTATTGATCTGTAGTCTAAGTATTTTATTCAAATCTTAATATATAAAATGATTAAATGAGATATAGTGATGGAATAAATGACAATATTTCTATTAGGTTTCACACTGGAAGGAATTTTTTTAGGAATGCTTCTATTTAAAGTATTTTCATCTTTCTTTTCTTTACACGATTCCTTTACCACCAGTTTTGCACAGAATTAGATTCTTACAATGGTATGGAAGTCGTACTTTTCTTAGTTATTCTCAGCTTATGTTAGACGGTTTTTTCCCGTTCGCAATTAGGGAAGTTAGGGATATTAGGGAATTAACGGAAAAGATGGCGTAGCGGTTAGAGTCGTCGTCTCACGAACAGAATGTCCAAAGATCTATTCCTATTGGTGGAGCTTTATTTTCCGTACGAGAAATCAGCTGCATTTCCCTTGTTAGACCTCATTTGGAATATGCTGCCGGTGCATGGGATCCCTATGAAATCGGTCTAAATAATGAACTTGAACGTGTTCAGCGAAGATCAGCAAGATTTGTAAAAGGACGATACGATAATTATACTAGCGTAACCAGTCTATTAAATGAATTAAAATGGGAATCATTGTCAGAACGCAGGTTGAAATTTAGACTTAATCTCCTAAACAAATTCCAAGACAATATTTTCAGTGATGATGTTAAAAATATTTTGCGAACCCCAACTTAACTATGGCAGACTGGACCAGAATCATAAAATTACAGAAATTGATTGCCGAACTGATAGATTCAAAATGTCCTTTTTCCCTCGTACAATTAGAGATACGAATAACGGTAAATATGTCCAATCGGAGAGTAGCAATGGATAGCATTGGTAGCTGCATGTTGGTATGAGTACTTAAAGCTAACCCTACTATCAGAATGTTTTTGCATGTTTGCTTTGCAATTTCTATCTTTTTTAAATAGTGAAGTTCTGACTAGTGCATTAATACTATTCCTTTTTTATGCATGATATGTTGTGCATGTTTGGTGGAAAAATCACCCCCGCCACACACCTTTGTGGTGGCTTGCAGGATATCATGTATATGTAGATGTAGATGTAGACACAGCAATAGATTACAGTGAACATAGATGGAGAAACTAGAAGAGGTATTGAATGTTTTGATGTAGAAACTAAAATAGTATAATGATTAATTTATTTTTCACGAGTACATTTTATTAGCACTTTTAGCTGATGCATGCTCCAGGAAATATACGACAATAATTTCATTTATGGAAATTATTGACTAATTCATAACTATCGCACTGCTTTGTATGCATCGGCAATAAATTGTCATTTATAGCCAGCATTTCACGTGTCTCGTAACTGCACGTCTGCTATTGGATTCCTTCGTCAGTAGTTGTTACGTCTACCTACTCCACCTTACAATTTCCTTCGTCTATCTTTTATCTCCCTCGCTAACTAAATCATAAGCTAACTAACTTCTCGGATCCCAATATTTGCGGTCAATCAGTATTTCGAGCAATAATCCCTTTACCCTCCTGAATACATCCACCTACATTCATAGCTGTGAGGTTTTGTAAGGTATTCTGGGAACCGTTCGTGTCTTAGGGAGATAAACCGGTTCCTTTCACGCTCTATCCTTATAAATCCAACAGGTCCTCGGGCTAAATTGATCACACAACAATATGTTGCATGTGCCCCGTATTTGTTCAAATACACGCCACAGAAAAATTACATTTTCACCTCTTCATTTACGAAGTGACACAGAGTTTCCAATTTTACCAAATAATTACGCAAAAATTAGGATGCAAATGCTACGGTTACTTTGTTCTTGATGTACTGGCTGTTTTCCTGGGCACATTATATTGAAAATTAATAGATAAGTGTTGTGTTTTAAATCTATTATGTTGTCAGCATAACCAAAAACACACTTCATGTCGGCAGCACTGTTGTGACGAGTGGTCACGTGTGTTCTCGTGTGGCCGAGTCAGTCTGATTCCGGGTCTGTTACCGAGTAGTTGTTCTTATGTTGTACCCCATTGAGATTATTTTTTTTACGCGGCAATAAAGGCCTTATGTATGTATATTGAAAGCAGAGTTTATTATTTAAGGCTGAAAACCCAACAGGTTATGGGCCCAGGCCACAGAACTCTAGCATCTTTAATTGCTATTCATAAAAATTATCGGGGTGGAGATTATTATCTTGCGGGAGAATTTGACTGTCTGTAGCGTTTGTGCGATTGAAAGAGCACCATTGGAGAAGGTGTTGGAACAAATTCTATACTGGCGAGTATTCCAAAATTGAAAGGCGTGCAAGACTTTCAGGACTGGAAATTTCAAGTAAACAATTATCTGGAGAACAAGAACTTATGAGTAGCAGTGGTTCCGGAAACTGACAAGGACGGTAATGAGTTGCCGTTAAATGCAGATAAAGACAGACTAGCTCGCACAACCATTTGGCTGTTGGAACCTGTGTGCTTTACCAAAGTACGAAACGCGACCTCAGAGAAAGCGGCCTGGAAGAATCTCTGTGACGCATATGAGGACAAGGGTTGAGGCAGACGCCTGCGACTTCAACGAAGTCTGTGGCATTGCAAATTGGAGACATTGCGATCAATGGACGATTATTTGACGAAATTAATGAATCTTGCTCATCAGCTAGAAGACATCGACGCCAAGGTTAGTGAAGATTGGCTCATATCGATAATTCTAGGCGGGCTAACTGATCATTACGCACCGTTTATCATGTCCATTGATAGTACTAAAGAAGTTGTTAAAATTGACGAGCTAATGAATAAAATTTTATCTGAGAGTGACCTGCAATGATCCAGTGAAGTCCCGAACCGTGATGATGTGGCCCTGTACACCGCAGAAAAGAAAAATGCCTATGGTAAAAAATTGGGCAAAGGGCGCGGAGGTGAATGCAAGACTGCTAAGCAAACTGATGGGAAGAAGTTTGTATTCAAGTGCTCTAAGTGCCATGAGGAAGGTCACAAAGTGTCTGAATGTCCAGAGAAGGATGACCACAAACGAAAAGAATTCTTTGGAATGAAGAGAAAAAGTGGACGAGAAGTTGGGCACGCCTTAACGGTACATACTGAGCGGTTAGTTCCTGGAAAATGGTATGTAGACAGCTGCTGTAGTCATCATGTATCATCTGAAAAAAATAAGATGATAAATTTTTCTTCTCGGGGATCAGATCTTGAAATATCTGTTGCTAACAATGAAGTTTCAAGGCTGCTGGCAGTGGCAGTATCCCATAAAATTTCCAAACAGTCGTGAAATATCGTCAATATCTGATGTATTGTATGTCCCAGAAGCAACTGCTAATTTGTTATCAGTTGGTAACACTGTCCGCAAAGGGTTTTGCATGTTTTTAGTGAAAAGGAAGGATGCCTAGTCTTTCGTAAGAATGGATGTAACATTACCGGCGATTTGGTAGCTGTGGCCAAAGACATCAGTGGAATTTATCAGCTGGAGGTTGAAACTAAGGAAGATGTGATAGAGCATGAGAATTCACAAGTCTGCCTTATCACTACCAGTACAACCAGACGGCATGAACAGGAGAAAACAAATCCTAATACTGAGGCACTGTGGCATCGAGGACTGGGCCACCTAAACAGATAAGATATGACTAAATTAAAGACATTGGCTTATGGTGTCAATTTTACAGGCGCTATGGAGATAAGTTGCACTCCCTGCATTGCTGGAAAGATGAGGTGAGCACCATTTGAAACAAGAAATTGGAACTTGTGCATGCTGATCTCTGTGGGCCAATGGAGGAAAAATCTTTTGGAGGGGCAAGGTATTCATTGCTGATGATGGACGATTATTCCAGAAAGCTATTTGGATATTTCCTTAAGAGCAAAGCTGATGTGTTGGAGTCGTTTCAAGAATTCATGTTGTTACTTGAGATTCAGATAGGGTAAACTATAACAATTCTCCGTACTGACAATGGTACTGAGTTCTGCAACAAACCATTTGCTGATTTCTTAAAGAAAAATGGCATTAAACATGAGAAAACTGAGCCATATTATCCAGAACAAAACGGGAGATTCGAGAGAGGTAATCGAACTGTCATTGAAATGGCTCGTACCCTACTTCATGAAGCTCATCTAGATAAATCCTATTGTGCTGAAGCAGTGAATACTGCAATTTATATTATGAACAGGTGTCATAGCAAAGTAATTTCAGGAAGTGTACCAGAAGAACTTTGGAGTTGAAGGAAAGTTAGCCTTTCTCATTTAAAGGTATTTGGTTGTCTAGCACATGTGTATGTCCCAAGAGAGAAGAGACATAAATTAGATTCAAAATGTGAAAAGATGATATTTGTAGGTTATTGTAATGAGACAAAAGGATATCCGTCTTATGAGCCTCAAGGTGCAAGGTAAATTAACAAAAGCTAGGGATGTTATATTCTTTGAAAGTGTCTTTCCAAGAGGTGAGAAAAATGAACCAGAGGTGAACCCTACTGTCGTGACGAGTGACTGTGTTCTCTCAGAGGCAGTCTCTGAACTTAGTGATGGTGAAGCAACTGAGGGGCAGGACCTATTGGAAAGGGAGGTGTCACATAGTCTTGATCGTAGGTACCCATTGCGAGAAAAAAGGCTGAAGGAATTCCCTGATCACATAATCTATAGTTCGGTTGTGCTAGTGTGGAGCCAGAGTCCTTGTCTGGTGTAGATTACTTTGATACTTTTTCTCCAGTGGTAAGGTACTCAAGTACTAAAGTATGGAATGCGGAATTGCATTCTGTTTTGCGTAAGTTAAATTATAAGCAGTGAGACTCTGAACCATTTGTTTATAAAAGGGTGAAAGGGAATTGTATTCTTATCGTTGCAATATTCGTTGATAATATTTTCATTTTTGGAAATGATTGTGTCGAAAAGGAGATGCTCAAAAGTAAACTTATAAGTATGTTTGATTTGAAAAGCCTCGGAGCAGTAAAAAATGACCTCCAATGTATGAGAGTAACAAATACAAGTGATGGCATATTGGTAGATGCATAAATGAAGCATAAAGCAAATGCATAAATGAAGTGTTGGCCAAATTTCAAATGCCAGACTGTAAACCAGTTGATGCACCTATGTTAACGGGAACGAAATCACCAAAGGAAATTGTGATACTAATTTCCCTTATCATTGTTTAATTGGATGTTTTCAGTATATTTCTATTTGTACTAGACCAGATACTGCTCATGCTGTTAATGTATTATCCCAATATAATGCATGTTATGGTGATGAACACGTAAAACGGACAAAAAGAGTGTTGCGCTATTTAAAGGGGACTTATGATTACTGTTTATTTTTAAAAAGAGGTAACCAATCAATGCTTAGTATGTATGGTTATGTAGATGCATCTCATGCTAACGATCTGGTAGATCGAAAATCATATACAGGGTTTGTGTTTATGTTAAATGAATATGTTTTTTCCTGGGAAAGTAGGAAACAACAGACTGTAGCCAGTTCCAGCACGGAGGCAGAATACATGGCTCTCACTGAAGGCACCAAAGAATATATGTACTTAACTAATTTTCTCAATAAATTAATTAGAAAGATGAACTGTGTACCCATTATTTTTAATGATAACCAGCCTGCTCAGGAAATTGCGATGAATAAAAGGTTTAGCCATAGAACTAAATACAGTGATGTACGTTACCACTTCGTAAGAAAGGCTGTAGAATGTAAAATGATTGAACTTCGGTACATCGCAACTGAAGTAATGATATTTTTACGAAAACTTTGAGTGCATTTAAAGTTGAAAAATTTAGAGAAAGGTTGAGTTTAGCACAAAATATTATCATGTGAATATCGTTTCTTTTTTGGTGAGAAGTGTGTTCTGGTTAGGGGGTGATGTTGTGTTGTAAATCTATTATGTTGTTAGCATAACCAAGAACACACTTCATGTTGGCAGCACTGTTGTGACGAGTGGTCACATGTGTTCTCGTGTAGCCGAGTCATTCTGATTCCGGGTCTGTTACTGAGCATTTGTTCTTATGCTGTACCTGCTGTACCCATTGAGATTATTTTTTTTACAAGGCAATAAGGCCTTATGTACATTGAAAGCAGAGTAAATTATTTAAGGCTGAAAACCCAACAATATGAGATTCTCGATTGGACGTTCACCAGGTTTTTTAAAATACCTATCATTTGTAGGCCCAAACAGGTTAATTGTTTTGCTGAGGTGCCATTCTCTCACCTCACATATCTACTGAGGATTTAAGGGCATAACTTAAACGTAAATGTAATAGACTGCGATAACTAAATATAAGTCATAGTCTTATCCAATCTTTTCACGACGAAAGGACGGACCCCTTTTCTAGTTTCAGTACTAACACTACAATTTAATTTATTAAATAAATTAATTATTTAATTAATAAAAATGACAATCAATTCCCAGCTTTCTCAGACTTACCTACCTCAAATATCTGACATTCCAAAATTGTCAATAGTGAATTTGGTGGAAAATATACACCATCATCAATCAAGAAGAAACAATATCACGCGTTAAAATGAAAGAATTCATACTATGAAATTTTATTTAATGTTTAAGGAAAATATTGGGATAAAATAATTAGTGTGCTCTTCAAAAAAATGTTTAATCACTGTGACCATGGGACCCTTCATCGAAAAATAGTGATATCTGATAAATTAAAAATACTACAAATCAGACTAATTAAAAATAAAACATTCCAGAGAACTCTCTCATTTTGGGTTCCCTGCCGACCTTCGTCCTTATAGTGCTTTCACTTTTTAATTTTAAACGCCACGTCTTTGGCCATCTTTTCGTCCTAGAGAGGGAACAATTGCCTGACGCCATATATCTATAACTTTACTACAGCCACAATTATGCACTCTTTAATAATTACATAATTCTTAAAATCCCTGTTTTATTTTTCTCCCATCAATCATATTTCCTCAGGTATTTTTAATGTAAACCTAATTTAAAGTATTTACTCTCTTACATTTTGTATGCTCTAATTTTAATCGAATATTCTTAAGTCATTTATTTCCCTTGCAACGTTGCTGAAAAGCTGTAACTTTCCATTTCGTTTTTTAGCAGCTCGTAAACTTTGCATACATTTATTCTATCTTACGTGTGAACAACATAACGTGCATACATTAAATAAAAATATCTATGCATCTATCTATCTATCGCAATACAAGGATGTAATTCTCCTTAATGATAGACAAGTAATACTGGCAAACTTCAGTCGCTAAAAAAGTTATCCAGATGCGTGAAGGTTTCTCGGGTCCTCCACCGGGTTATTGCGTCCATGTCCGCTGACGTTTCGATTCCCGACTCGGTCATCGTCTTTAGGTCTTCTGAATCGAAACATCAGCAATAACCCGGTGGAGGATCCGAGAAACCTTCACACAGCAGATACGCCGGGAAAACACAAGATCTTTCTTTAAGTTATCCAGGGTTGTTCAATCTCGAGGCCGTCAAAAAATTAAAGAATTCACTTTAATGAGGGACGGTATCACCACGAATGACGCCGCTATCCACACCATACGCTTTAAAATCCTATGTTGCGGGCTTTATGAGGCACCTACAGCGAATTAATTTAAACAAGCAGTGTACTACCGATCAGGGTAACGTTTCACGCCTACTCTAGACACTTCGAGAACGATGCGACTTTTTCCGATTTATTTACCTCTTTAATTACTCATGCACCTATCTCCATTCATGCTCTCTTCATAGACTATAAATTTTTCTCCTCACTATCTTTAGCAGCATTTTACGCTCTATAACGTATTTTGATAAACTACCCACTTCAGTTATTGGATCATCCACCTACTCCGTTTCCTCCTTAGTTCTCCAAGCAACTTGCTCTCCTCCTCTACAAGGTCAATAATTTTTTGTCTTCATTCATCTTACCATTTTCATATCTCTCAAGGCCCACATCAAATGCATCTTCTAGTACATCTTCTTCAAATTCTATATTTCCCAGCCATGATACGCAACGCTCCAGATCTAAATCCTTATCAGCCTTTTCTTAGCATCATTACCGATGAGAATATTCTATGGAGCATCTCGTCTGTAAGATAGGGATTTCCTAATGTGGTTTCACTACAGAAAACGCCCTTGTGACAATGCTTAACAAATTTTCAGGATCAGGTTGATGTTGTGATTTGTGTACTGGCCTCCCGGGTTAAAATCCTGGCGGTGAAAGATGTTTTTCATTGGTATACCATTCCCATACCTACTTTTACTGCGTGGAGACCCCTCCGTCCATCGGAGTGGACGTTAAACCGTGGACCCCTTGGCGCCTTTCGTTTACAGTGGACTTATGCCGACGCCGGCTTTCTCTCCATCCTTTCCAAAAATTCCTACCTATTCCCAACTACCCTAATTGGAACAACTGACCTAACCTATCGGTCGCCTATTAGGTAAATACTCTAAGATGAAGCATATATCTTTTCGCTAAACTCTTCAGTATGCCATTTAACAAGCATAAATCAAATGGCCTGAGTCTAAACATTTGATTCAAAGTACTTCTTTGGATATTCATTTGGCTAGTAAGGTTAGGAGCTGGCAAAAGGAAAGGTAAATATAATGTTAACTGCACTCGAGAATGTAATGAGAATACGTACAATGTAGAAAAGTGATGAATATAACAAAATTCACTTTCATCTTTAATAGTAGTGGAGCACTGGAAGTACGATTAAACTGGATGATTTGTGAAAAATTGACAAATGACATTAATAGATCATTGTATAACTTTTTCGGAAGTGATGACTATATGGGAATGCATAGTGCCGAATCCTCAACTAATAGAATGGCCACGTTAGTTAATGAGCAAGGCCACAGCCACTGCGAGACGGGGGAAAGATATCCTCATCTATAAGACCGATATTTATGTAATGACCACCATGATTGTTTTTTTTGCCTCAAGAATCGATTGCAGATCGTTTACTAACACGGAAGCTCGATATTAAGAACGATTCAGCGACACTGCAGCGCACTATTAATTTACGCCACACCTAATGATTCAAATGCGAACCTCTCCGAGGTCCATATATCCATTATCTTGTAACACATAATCCTGCCCGCTTCCCCATTCTATCCACCTCACCGACCTCATTCGTTCCCGCCCACTCCCTCCTCTTACATTCTCTTTAGCGGCGACATCCCAAGGAGTGGAGGCCGATCCCCAGTCCGTCCCCTTAGTTTCCGCCGGAGCTTAGTGCCTTTGTCTGTTCGCGGGGACCATTTAATCCTCTCAAGGCTCACCGCCACTGCGAGAGAGGACTGTCCCGCAGGCCGGTACCCCCAACAGTCCCCCCTCCCCCTCACTAGTCCTCCTCACGCCAACCCCCTCGCACCCCTCTCCGCACCCATCCCCCACCCTGTCACTCGACAGTCTCTTCCCAGCCACCTAACCTCGTCGTCTCTCTCTAGTTAGTATCCCCAATCTGAAAAGCCTCAGCCACGCCCCCGCTGCCAGTTCGACCTTCTACCCCCTCTCCCCAAACCCCGTGCCTCCGGAGCGGGAGATAATCGCTTTAAAATATTAAGCGAATCGTTGAAATAAACAAAAAGTGAATATGATGCGTTGCAGCTTTGCCCACGGAGGCAGGAAGGAATTTCTAAGCGTCTGACTTTTTTCACTCATTGCGAAGAAGTTTTTTTTTTTTCACGATCGTTTTTCTCGGCCAGCTTTTTTTGCATATGCACATACATTGCTTCATTCAGATTACCCCCTTCCGAATCAATAAAGCAACTTACACGGGCTCTCATACCGACAAGGTGATTTGTATTATTATAAAATTCAGATCAAGCTGAAAAAATGAGTTCATAGAAGCGTCTAAATTATTGTCATAGCACGTCCGCCAATCTTTCCCCTTATAAACGTTGCTACTGGGATTAAAATTTCTGATAACATTATAGGAGGCGCAATTCAATAATCAGTTTTGATAATCATGCCAATATTTAACTTCATTGCGAGTACATCTCAAGGCAGTCCCCAATGTTAGTCATAGCATTGAATAACACAAAATAACTTTTTAGAAAAATCTACATTTTAAAGTTATATTTAAATTGTCCACGTAAGGTATTCAAGTTTCGTTCCTTGGGATATATCATGATACAAATATATTAACATTGTCGTGTCATGGAATCTACTATCCATCTATAATAATAATTGGCGAATATTTTTTCTTGTCCGACCAATCGTCCGTCAATCTCTACGTCTGTTCCACCCACTATCTCGGAAACGATTCGTCCTAAAGCGATCCCAAAAATTCCCTTGTGTTTCCAGCATCTTGAAAGACCCGGAATAATTCTTATCATTTTTATCAAGGTCCGGGTTCGATTGCAGAAATTATGAGTCTACATTTGTTTAAATTAAGTTCATGTATGGTATTATGTATCCTGTACGGTATTTTTATTTTACTCAGCTAAATGCTTGAATGTAACATAATTCTTTATTTTTTCTTTACTCAACAGACAAGGCTTCAAGCTTATTCTTGCAGTCATTTTACGCTTTACGATTCATGTTTCCCTAAAATGTGTTATTTTATGTCTAAATTTACTGCTTTTTCTGGTTCTTTTCCGGGCGTTGTTAAAGATATTGCCATTGTCACCTCCGAATAAAAACATCGATGATGTTTATACAATTCTTCCTGATGGATACCGTAAACTGCATTGTCTTTTTGGAAATGATATTGAAAGGTACTGGAGGCAGTATCGCAACTGATTCCTAAAGAAAATTGGACTATATTATTCGGTGCACACATACAGGTTTACTGCTCGCAGTACTCAAATAAGATGAATAATGTGATTCACAAAAATACGCGAAAACGGAAATAAACGTAAAAAAATCACCAAAATAACAGTAGGGTGGAAATGAACTGTACTTCAAAAACTCTTCAAATCAACATTTAAAAGTGTACGAATAGGCATACGAACGACAGGAACGTAGTTAAATAAGTTAAATTTTTACCAGCTTTTAGGAACAGAATTAATTCCTAACGGAATAAAATGAATTATTACTTTCCTTAAATATTCATTATGGAGGACGTTTATGACGCCCCTGCGCTGAATTTCAGCCAATAACGCATACACAAACTCCATAAGAGGTCATAGAAACGAAGCGTTTTGTACCGGGGAAGCGGGATCTCTACGTTCCCACGACCTTCATTCTGGTTTCTGGGATTTTCTCCCGTAGCCTGGCATGAGTATGGTCCCTCCAGTTCTTTGTAATGTACTTGGTTTCCCTCAGTCTGAAACGTATGGAAAACTATTCCAGTTTTTGTTCAGGCCCGGATTAATATACTGGCCATAGTTATGTTTTCACATTGGCACGAATTAGGTTTAGAATTCTGGAATAGAATTTGAGCCAATGATATCTAAAATGCAAATTATCGGCTTCGTCCCTTTATGGAAAATTTAAAGAATAACTAGTACCGTCCTTATTTATAATTTTTCTCCCTCCAGTTGAATTTCAACGGTCACCTTCAGCAACTTCTACTATTATGTCCTTCTCCTTCACCAAATTTACAACTATGATAGCGAACGCCATGGTGTCAGTCGTGGAGTGTTTACGCAAAATTTGAGCTTCATAATCATAACTTTTCCTGTATGGCTCGATAATAAATGCAAATGGACATTTCTTAAATAGGTATCTCTTTAGCGCATTTTAAGCTAAATTTAAATCAACTCAAAGGTAAGCAGTCATAAGAGATTCTTCATCATGTACAGTGATATTTTGAGATAAGAGTTACAAATAATAATATCAAAAATATTGATAAATGACTTAATTTAATAGTGAATAATCGAAGTACATAGACCTTTCCATTTTTCTTACACACCGAAATGCAGTTCCAGTAATTCAGAATCAATCAACGTCAATTTTGGCAAGTGCGCCATTCATTACACAGGGGTTTTTCCAATTTCCTCGGTTGGGAAGCCGAGAAAAATTGAACTTGTTTTATTATATATATATATTTTTTGTCTCTAGTGATACAGTATAGAGTAAGTCGTTGCATTGCTATATAAATTTAACTCCTATTGTGATAAGCGTTTCTATCCTAGCAGAATAATGGGGCAAATAAACATTTCAATTAATCACATTGCGTGATAAAGATATCTTAATATGATTAGAGCCCACAACATCACTCATGATTACACGATAAGATAACTGGAAAAGCAAACAATTTATCCCACGTGAAGATAATTATGGTAACGGAAACGATGACTTATGATGCATAAATAACGGTCCATATTCAAACGTGATAGACATATCCCACAAAGAATCGTGAAAGGAGAACGTACAAAAATTTTCAAGGCACCATTGGGTGATAATTCATGTTAAAATATAATCTATTTACCAGAAAGTAAATAACAGAGGAAAAGCAATGAGAGGTATGTTAGAAGAACATGGGAAGTTTTTGAAGAGAATCATTATAGCCACAAATTCATTGCAAACCACAAAATCATAAAAGAAAATACTGTATTTAAGACCGAGACTGAAGGGAAAATGCTAGGTCAGCAAGTAAGAAGAAAAAAGGATATGTTTGTGCGATAGAATCAATGGGGGTGGAGAAAGTCAAGGAGCAAACTAAAAAATAAAACGGTAAAGCAAATGCGACTCAACTAGCAAAATATGGGACTGAACATTTTTTTGCCATCATATTAAAAAAATTGTTAAAATTATATCTCAGTTCAAAGATCCCTTGAGACGTTATATTATACTAACAAAACAAGCCATCCTAAAAAACTTTGTTAAAGAGTGCAAAGTATAATTCCATTGCCATAGAATTTGATGTAAGCTGACGAAAGTAGGAGACGGAAAACAAAAATAATGTACACGGCATATAATAACTGAAGAGATACTTTGAGCAGATTTAAAGATACGAGGTAGGAAGCCAAATCAAAACATAGAAGTCAAAATGTCACTCAACAGAGAGCGGAGATATTATACTTTTCTGATTTTTTTCGTCACCTCATTTCATCATCACAGGCGATAGTAAAAAAGTACTTCAAGCTCGAGTGCCCACCTTCCACTAAGTTTATCCATCCCCTTGATCCTTTAACTACCCATTAGATCAGTTTGTGATATGCTGAAAACTTTAAGGGCCAGCAAAATGTTTCACAGCCGACCATGAGACTCGTCAACTAATGCTATACCTATGAGAATAAATTTCTCTAAAGGATAATTTGATCCATAATCAAAACAGAAAAATTTTAGATTAAATGCTGCATTATGAACTCATCCGCTTTTGTAGCTTATACTGAATCAGTACGATGCTCAGCTCGTAGATGTTGAAGGCTATAAATTATTCTCGTTCATAATAGCATAAACAGAAGATATATCGTGCGTTCAACAAATGAATGAATACGTATCAACAAGCGAGGGAATACTAAGCGCTTGGATTTGCTTATTGCAATCAATGACCGTATTATGAGGCGTACACACGATCGCTCCAGACAACATCCTGAGAAGCTTCAATTTCAGCTTTTCACGCACGTGCTTATGTAATATGCGAAGACTCTCCTTCGCCTTCGGAATCCACGCCCTCCTCCTACCGAAGCTCTAACCAGCAACATCCCCTCATCGTTTTCCCCACGTCGTCACGCACCCATCAACCTTTCACTGCCACCGGGCTCATGACCCCTCATCCCTTTGAAAAAACCACCTTCTCTTTCCACCCCTTGCTTGCGCGTTGATCCAACACCACTCAAACCCCCCCCCCTCCTGTCGATGGCAGGCGTCCCTTCTGTTTCTCACTCGCCAAACATCGCGGGCCCCCATCAAAATCCAATTTTCAAGAGGCCACGCCGATGTTGACATTATAGGCACCGGGGAAATTGAAGCGAAGGACTCGAGGAGATACGGACCAGAGGAGGAGAGGAGAGAGGGATTGGCTAAGATGTATATAAAGTAAGGCAGTGTTTCGGTTGGGGAAAGAAGATCGAAGGTGAAAATGAGGGGAGAAAGACAGACCGGAGGATGGGGAAAAGAAAAGGAGGGATGGAGAAGGCGCAAGAAATGGATCTTGTTTGTGGGGTTTTCTTAAAGGAGGTGGAGAGGTGGGAAGGAAGAAAGGAACATATAACAGAGTTTTGGTCATGGAAGGAAGGGAAAATTAGTTGAAACAAAAGGGGAAAGTTGGGGGACAGCCAGTCGATAGGTCTCCTAAAATGATTTTGTCGCTGAGACAATAGGTTGGTCTGCTTGCCGCCTTGAGCCTTGTTTGCTGAGTACCCATTCGAAACGCAGAGAAATTTTCTCCTCTAAGTTTACATATGCGCGCCCGAAGTTGACAACGCTCAATATTACTCAGGCAGAAACCCTTGACTGACAAAAAAAATTGAACGTTGTATTTTTCACACTTAATTGAGTAAGTAAAACCCAACCGGTTTCTACACTCTCGTGTGATTATCAAGGGTGCTCTGACATTCTCACAGTGGCGAGCTGTTAAATATATACTCACAATGAGAGAGAAACTGCAGGAGTGATTGGGGAAGCTTAGAGGGTATCATTAAGTGGGAAAAGCAATGTGTTGAAGGTCGGGATGATGGGGGAATGCTTTTTAAAGGCCGGACATGTACATGATAAAATGGGAACAGACTGAGCGGTACAATTTCATTTAACGATTTCGGTCCCGAAGCCTTAGATGCAGATGAAATCTAAAAGTTTTCTAAAAAAATCCAGCTTTGCACCTTTGTCATGAACATTTAAACTATCTACTCTAAAATTAGACACGTGATTAAAACCAGATAAATGAGATGCAAAGACTGAGTTGTTGTCACCATGAATAAAATAATTAAAATGTTCCTTTGTACTGATGTTAAAACTTCTACCCGTGTGCCCTATATAAAAAACAATTGCAGTCCTGAGTATCACATCTTAACAAATACACTCCACTTTTGTCTAAAGGATTAAAAACATCTTTAGAATTAAAAATTAAATTTCCAATGGTCATTCTGGAATTAAAACAAGGCTTCAAATCTCAACTGCGAAATATTCTATCAATACTATTGGACAAGGAGTTGGTTACGAACGGCACCTTCGTCCATTTCTTAATGGCGGGCTATATTATATAAGGGCTCGCCACAGTGATAATGTCAGAGTGCCCTTAACAATGACACGAGAGTGTCGAAACTGGTAGGGTTTTACTTACTCAATAAAGTGTGAAAAATGCATCGTTCATTTTTTTGTCAACATGTCACTTTTCCACAAAGCATCGTTTGACTCCATTCAATTTATTTAGAAACCATTGAAATGGCAAGGTATTGATCATAAGTGATCAGGAATTACGAAATAGAATTTATAATTAAAGGCACTAAATAGTGAAATTTCACGGAGAAGAGCGCAAATAACACTTAAGACCGTCAAAATATTATCAAAATAATATCAAGCGGCCATGCTGTTTTTGTGGATCAATTCAAGCGAGAAACCAATTCCAAACATTGATCTAAGGGTGCCGCACACTGCATACGTTTCATAGTACCCGCCTTCAGCGTTCTGTAGATGGGCAGTCAATCACGCGCCAAGGAAGCTTAAGCACCCGAAATGTTTACTTGTAACACGACAAATTCATGAACTCTCGATCTCCTTTGAGACACATGATAACATAACTTTTTTTCGTCTGTGACAGGAGAGAAACGAATAAGTTCACGATTCAAGAAAATAAGATCGACAGCAAGGATCGGTGAAATTGACGCGGGACTTCAGGAAAGAGTCTCAATTGCATGAAATAATTATTCTTTTACTCAGCCAATTTCACGTATCCGGAACAGCCACCAGCCCTACTAACGCCAATGATATGCTAAAAGAAATTTAAATCATCTTAGTAATTATGCATGTTATTTGATTTTAATTCTTTCCACTTCGCTTAAAATTGTCTTATTTAGATGAGGAGGCTGAAAAGAAATTTCCAAAGAACGAGCAAGGTTTGTAGTCAGAGAAATATTATCTTACTTTTGAGAAGTGATATCCTTCCAACGGCATCTTTATTCGCCGTACTAGTTTGCATCCATCCATTAAGTTTATATTCCAAACTGCTATCAACTCTTGGGAAGATTCCAAATTAAGTCAGTGCGGATTAGGGGATATCAAATAACAAAAAGTTTTAGTATCGGAAACGTAATAGGCTGGAAAGTTTGCATTTTAGGTTCAATGGCAAGTGTGGAAAAGCACGGCTCTGACAAAGTTTATCTTCAGCCTGATCAAGTAGCTCAAAAATACGAAATTACAGTGAAAATTGCGTTTCGTTTAGGTAAATTGATTTCTTGACGGAGCGTACATACATTTGATTAAATGGAGGAGGATTTGAATGCAGGGGGCTGGTCCGGACCTACCTACATACGAAGACGACGTCGTTGAAAACTTGTCTACCGATCAACAGTATCTTTACAATATATGCCACGCTGTTGTTGCTGGGCATTGTCCCACCTCCTTAGCGAACATGTTCCCTGGTCACTTACATTATGCGCGCTGGATTACAATGGCTGCCCGAATCCTGAGCCTTTACATCTCAACCCCGTAGCCCTATGCTTCTTTGATTCATCTGGCGAAGTTTGTCGTGCATGTCTACGCTCCAATGTGGTTGGTCATTAAAAGAAATCACATATTTAGTGAAACATGGAGCCGCGAACCTTTGGAGGACCATAGCTGCTACACGGTACCTTTCTTCGCGCACATGAAAACTTGTTGAAGATGTGATTCAACAAAACGCCTTCTACGCTCACCCAGAAAGCATTTTGGTTGCCATGCTTTTTGCCAAGCGTTTTGATGAACGACCTAAGAACGCTGGCAGTGCAATTAAACATAAATGCAAGAAACCATCATCATCATTATTGGTCAACAATCCTAGGATTGGTTTGACGCAGCTTTTCACTCCATTCTTCTTTCGGCCAACCTTTTCATTGTGACGTAATTCCTCTCTTTTACATCCTTCACAACCTGTTCCATGTATCTCATAGAAACCATCAAACGGAGGAAATTCGTCAGTTCATCATCCCACAACTGAAGTTCGACACGCCATCTTATGAGGAGATGATGGATTGGGACAAATTCCCTGTCACCGAGCCACCACTTACTGTTAGCCCCTTCCCCGAGGATCTTCAAAGCATTAAGGATGGCGCCAAGGAACCTATAAAGTAGCCTGCTACATTACTTGCCCTACCAAATAATACTCAAGCAGCCGAGCGAATCGTAAAGAAGTCACAGAAGCCTCGCGGCAAGTCTACGGCCACGATGCAGGAGACGGGTTCATACGAGCGAGGATCCTCTTGCGACGGCAAGTACCAAAAACCGGAACAAAAGCAGACTTCAAAGATATCAGTTAGTTAGCTGGTAATGCGGGTGGGTGGGCGGGTGGGACTCGATTAGCAGCCACCTCCTCGTGCTGAGTCCTGGGTAGTTCACTGCAATTGAACCAACGAGGAGCTGCAACTTTCCTTGGTGTTTCCTAAAATTTTTAAAATACCTACTCGTCGTAATTGGTTTTAATGCCTCAATATAGTTCATTCTCAATCCAAACACATTAAAACAGCCATTTAATCAAATGCATGTACGCTCCGTCAAAAAATTAACCTACCTAAAAGAAACACAATTTTCACTGAAATTTCGTATTTTTGAGCTACTTGGTCAAGCTGAAGATAAACTTTGTCGGAGCCGTGCTTTTGCAGACTTACTATTCTACCTAAAATGCAACTTATCCAACCTATTACGTTTCCGAAACTAAAAATTAGTGTGGATATCGCGAAGAAATGAGGGATAAAAATATCAATTTTCAGTTTCTCTGGGATTTACCAGCATTTTACCCACCAGCGCTTTGCTTGATTTCTGTAGCAAGGTTTCATTTCATTTTGCTTCGGCAAGTAATTTAAAATAAGTTTCAACGCCTTGATGCACGCCTTCAACGCCTTCAACTCATTACATGAGGGAATCGGGCACCTAATCAGTACGCACTTTATGAGCTTTCAAATAAATTTATTAAATTACCACAGTAATAGTATCACAGCATATTTGTCGGCAATCTTTTTAATAAAATAATATAATTGAAGGAAATTTTCAAAGGCATTTTGATGGCAATAAAGAAGAAAAATCTAGGTAATATTTTCTCATAATTATCTCTGTTTGGAACGCTCAAGGTTCAATGTGATGAGGTGTAAAACTTTCTTCATTTAGGCTACGACATATACTCATTTCCGAAGTGAATGCATTGTCCTTTTTACACTTGAGAGTTTTCAAAGACGCGCCCGACAGATATAATTTCTCGTAAGAACTCCTACGTTCCATTCTTCAACGGTGTCTCTTAACAGATACACATAAATCCTTTTGTCAGGTGGTAGGACATTGACAGTTATGACCCGAAAATTATGTTGTCAAGAGAAGGTGCATGACAATTATTATATTTATGCCCCAATACTTTTAGGCGTATGATCACAAAAGTTGGGCGTGAGCAGAATCAGTTCTTCTCATCTTCATTTGAGGAGACATGACTGTACTGTGACCATGGTCTGTAGCCTAGCGGTATATAATTTCATGTCTTCCCAGTTTTTCGATCGCAACCGATGCAAAAGGAGCAAAAGGCACTAGCATCTCTTTATCACCAAGCAAGAATTCGGCAGCCGAATTTTTTGTGGATATGGTATTAATTATATGGACCCTTCTTCAGTATCTTGCATAATTATTGAAATAATCATGGGACCCCAAATTAATCCATCCCAAATCTTCAGTAGCTTACCGTATTCGTTTTCTTATAATTTTTTGTATATTGTCCACAAATAATATAAGAAAACTAATTAAATTTCATTGGAATTTTAAATGATACTAACCCTGAATATTTCCCTACGCTCGAATTTGAGCAGCATAGATTTACATATATTTCATGGGGAACTTCATTTTCGCCTTGAATAAAAAAGTAGTAGTATTTAATACAATGTAGTTTAAGCCATTCTTCCATCAAATTTTCAATCAGTCCACAAACCGAATTTCTAAATAGCAAATGCCTATACCATTATGGACCACCGCGATACTTTTGGCCGTTTGCCTAGATTTTTTTTACTTGGAATTCGTATTCAGCGAGCTCAAATAATACGAATACACCATGTTTTGCTACAGCCCATTAATTATCGTGCAAAAACAATGCCTCTATGTTCCTAGTCTCCAACCACGCAAGAAAAGGTGGCTAATATATATGGTTAGTACTTCATAATCCCGATTCCGTGGGTAATCCTTTTTCGTAGATGCAACATTCATATTAGTCTGAGAAGTGGAACTAGTAAACATTTGGGTCCATGAGGCCAATCACTAATGTTTCAATTTGTTCCTTTCCTTTTCCATTACACCAATTTGCTTCCACTCACTTTTGATTAAAATTTCGTTTCATTTTTTTCTCTTTCCTTTCAATGAACTCCTCCCGCACGAGCAGACTACATTTGCCGCAAATTCAGAAGGAAATAGCATAGCTTTATCCTATCCATTTCCGGATCACGCACCCGCCACTCTATCCATCCTCGCCGCCTTTCTTATCGACCAAGATGACTGGAGCCTAGAGTAATAGTTGCCTATCCTCACGGCCGGGTAAGTAGCAGAGATTAAGCAGTGGATTCCCGGCCGCAACTTCGATCCTGCTTCAAGGTCGGAACTCCGTCCGTTGCAAGGGTATAAAAAAATGCAGAACTCTTGGCGCCTTTGGCTGAAGATGTGTCTGTTGCCGAAGCAAGGTTTCGTACCACCCTTTGCGCTTTCTCTTTCATTCCCATCCTTGCACCTAGGTATTCCCCAGGTCTGAAACGCCGAAGTGCGGAGAAATCTCACTGCATCTAAACTTTCCTCCCTTCCGCAGCTTCTTTGTCTCGAGAAGGACAGCCTTAAGACTACGTCCATCCCTTCCTCTTCACTTCTCGCTCTTACTAGGAAGCGCTTATTCCAGGAGTCGGACATAATGCGGATCAAATAAATCACCGGAAAATTATAAATCGAGCGTTTTTTTTTCTTTGTTCTTCTAGTTCAGCTACGCTCCATTCGGATGCATTCAAAAAGCCATAATCTTCCCTGTGAGTCAACCTCATTCTTTCCCCCTAGCCACCTTATTCCTCCACTTTATTAATCCTTCCCAAAGTCCCCCTTCCAACTTCTAATAGCATTCGTGCTTGCGAATGAATGCTTCTTGTTTGGGCTGTTTCGCATTTTTATGAACTCATTTATGTTCAGCCACCTTCTACAAAGAGACTTATGCTAGTCCCTAAATTCAAAAGTATAAAGTGGCTACGCCAACTGAAACTAATGAATTTTTTATTCAAGTGAGATCTTTCTCTGTCATATTTTATTCCTTAACTGGCTATTGCTGTGGCTGACACGTTACTACATATATGGCTGTGGTTTTCACATTGAAAGGCATCCGAATTATTTTTTAACGACCTTAGTTATTGTATTTTTTACATATTTATACAGCCATATCTTTCCCACAGACAATTAAAACTTTTTCTATTTTCATACATACCACAAAATAAAAAAAGATTTTTTTAGCATCCCTGCTGTGGACAAAATATCGATTTAAAAATTATATATCTGCATTTAATACCCATGCAGGATATTGAACACAATATATCATGACGCGTTAAACGTGAAAGTCGTGTCTCTTTTTATCGGATGACGAGCCTAAACGTTTTATTAACCGCAGGAGAGAAAGTCCTTTTTTTGTTTCCTTCCCAGATTGACGGTTATAGGAGTGAGGAGGGTGCGCTTTTTTCCCCTTGTTCCCGAAACTTTTCTTTCGGCACGATCCTACGAACCGGTAGGCAAGGAAGCCCTGTCGCCGCTTTAAATTAGCTGTCACGAGGTCCGATTCCTCCTCCTCTCGAACGAGATCAGGTGTCATTAAACGTGACGAGGGAGCAGTAATCGACCAATGATATGCCATGGCAAGAGAAAAGGATGGGTCTTGAGGGCTGGAAGAGACGTGGGCCAATGGAGAAACTGAGCGTACGGCGAGGAGGCAGACGCATATAGATGATGCCTCGAAGCAGAAAACAAGGGTGAAAAATCAGCAACGATGTCCATTCTCAGGTTCATCATTTCCTATTAGCTATTGTATGCAATTGGAAATGTTTAGCTACTATCCAATCCGTAAAAACTAAAACGCGGGAGCGTGATTCACTTAGAGAATTTTTCATGATCAATTTGAAGGAATTTCAATTAAATCAAGGTCAACACATTCTCAAGGACACAACTTAAAGATGGCACGAAAGGCTTGCGGGCAGTAGAGTTGGACTCGTAGGGTATCCCCTGTCAGGTAGGTTGAATGATAGTATCAAGAGAAGAGTAAATCCGCGCATCGCCTGATCCTTAGCGAGGAAGATGCAAAATGGTGTTTGGCCTTGTGTGGAGACAGCTATAGCGATGGTGTCTTGCCTGAAATACCATTGAGGTAGTCACCGGGAGAACACTACAATTTACGTATCTTATGAAGCATGATGGAGACGAAAAATATATAATTAATCCTAGCATAGAGTAAGTAAGGGTGTCTTCTTTCGGAAATTTTGCACAGCAGCTTAGATAAGAGCTACAGGAGAGAAGATAAAGTAGAGAACACAGAGTGTTGAGTGTGTGTGAGCCCGAGCCAGTGAGATCAGAGTGAGCCTGAGCCCAGGGAGAGACAGCGGAGATTACTGGGGTAATGGCTAGAGGTTAGTTTAAAGTAAAGGGATTAGTTTCGCTAAGAATATGGATTAGTTTCGCTAATTAAGAGAAAATTAGGTAGTAACGTGGAGAACATAGATCAGGTGCGTGGATGATGGAATAACATTAGATCAAGACAAATCCGAATGCAAGGGCCGGTAGCGATAGCCAGGTCGGTACTTAGGAGTAAGTTAAGCCAGACGGTGCGGCATTGCATTTAGCAGTCGGAGCACCTAAAAATCTAATTTTACAGCCTCTACAAATACATGGCAAGGCAGCAACTTTAGCCACTTCATTGGTTTACATGCACACAACAGCCCATGGCTAAAAACAGAATGTCTGTCAACGACAACTCTAAGTAATAGCGATTTAAGATCCGATGATAAATTTAACAGCACAGACGATAACAACTCAGTATTCACTGAATATAGCGACGAGATTAAGATAGGAGCTTCGAGAAATATACACCAAAATATATCATGAGTACATAAAAAATCAAATGAGAGACGCAAGAGTTGTGAACCCAAGGTAGTAAGTTAAGGGAGTTAATCGTTCAGCGATGGGCACTTAAGGTTCAATGCGAGATATATAAGTTCACCAAAGAGTGCGAAAAAACGGAAAAATTTTCAAAAGTACTAAAGAATGAAGGTAAAAACTGGAACAGGAAGGTGAAAAAATATAGCAAGTTTATGTAGTGAAGGCTGTTCGGGTGCTCCACCGTGTCAATGCTTCCATCGCCGACGACTCGTTCTTCCAAACATCGGTAGCGATGGAAGAATTGACCCGGTGGAGAATCTAAACAGCCTGGAACAGGAAGGGTTACCAGATGTATATTTTTTCCGGACATGTCCTGTTTTTATGAACGTCTGGGGACGTCCGGTAGGGGTTTTGATTCTTGCCCGGAATTATTCGGATAGTTGAATAATTTTCCCAGTATTTGTTCGAGTGCAATAGATTCTCTACGGAGAATCTACATTCCCATCAAAGTTTCCACTTGCCTGGCTTTCTGCATAGGTACCACCTAGCAGAGGTCAATGTTTTTTGATTTTTTATGTTCCTACAAATTAGAGTTTATCATCCCCCACTGATAAAATTACGGGACTGGCAAAATTACGGGAGTGCCTGTTGATGTTATGCATCTGACAACATTTTGCGGATTTGTTCGGAATTTCAGCTCTCAATGACTCATGATTCATGCATCTGGTAGCCCGAGGAAGAGGTGAAGCAATTTAGAACCACTACAACTATAAACTAGGAAAAAATAGTTATGCAATCTGGAAAATACCTGAATCAGCCCATAGAGCGAGTGTTCGGTTCAGCAGCAAGGAAGGAAAAGTCGCTACAATCGACTCCACTCGAAGTCCTCTCAAGCTGCAGAGACGAGAGTAACGAGGATGATTCCACAGTGCCCGAACTCTGTTGGAACAAGAACATGAAACGTCAGGAGGGTGCTAAAAGAAGGAAAAAGTAAATGAAGGAACGAGAAATGGCAAACAGGCTGATACGTCAGATGATTGAGTGAAATACGGTGGAGGGATGGAGGGCGAGCGATAAAAAAATATCGAGCTATGGATATCGAGCGATAAAAAAATCTCAAGCAATAAAAAATATTTAAAGCATGGGAGAAAATAAGATGCTGGTTAACCGCAGAATTAAATGCATATTTAAGGAGAAGAACAGTGAATTAAGGGGTGCAAAAGCTACTGAGGGCAAATATGAGGCAGATTACGTGAAATGAACAAGTAATTAAAGATGATGGCTGATTTGTGGAGAGAAGAGCGTGGGTGAAAGAGAGGAATGAGGAGGTAAAGGATAAGCTTCACAGAGAGCAAGTAAGGCGGTAGAGCATTTATGTTGGGCAACAGAGAAAATAGCCCAGGTAATGTTAATAAATATTGAAATAGACTAAAATTAGTTCGTGAAAAACTACTTAGACCGGCAGAAAACCACTAACCTAACGCTACATAATATTACAAATGGAGGAAAAGACTGAAAAATCAATTAGTTTTGGTGTACATGACGATATGGGAGGGCATATTACGTCAAAGATATCAACGTAATGAGATAAGAACCGGAAGTATTAATCGGGCATGCCCAGGAAAGAAAATACAAAATGTTAATGACGGTGAAGTAGAAGGGAGGGAGGGAACTGGGTGCAGTGTATTGGTTGGAGACAAATCATCACGCGAGAACGCAGCCAAGTATTGAAAGAAGAATGTAGACATTCCTAACTCTTGTTTGAAACACCATCGAAGGCTTCGGTCTCTAGAATAATGAAAGAAGAAGTGAGGATGCATTAATAATATTTTATCGAAAGTAAATACATAATTAGGAATGGAGTGGACATTTGCAGTTCCCGCATTCCAAAGCATTCTATTTAAGACTTCTATTGCAAATCATTAGTAATGAAATGCGAAAAAGAACTTGAACGTGGGAGCTTAATTCGAGGAAGTGGGCAATTATAGGAGAACTCAAAATAAAAATCTGATATCCGAGGAGTCCATTACCGATTAAGCGTTACCTTAACTTCATTTTCAAACATGCCAATGAAGATCAAGGTAAAAATCCATTTCACCTTGACCTATTATCTAACCTTATTTGAATGCATTTTTTTAAATTACTCTCCCTTTCACTTTGGCCATTTCTTGAGATACTCCTATCCACAAAGGCATGTGAGCGTGATTCTTCCGTAAAATAAAAATTCCGGAAAATAATAATGCAAATAACATTGCGTTATAAACATAATCATTACAAATATTTCACAGTTTTTTGACCCTACAACAAACCAAAAAGGCTTAGTTAGACCCTACATGTCAATCATGGATATCCATTAAATGGTTCTATCCATCAGAAAACCCGTAAAGAAAATTACTACAGATGACCATTATGCATAATTATTTTTACCATAATATACTTGTAATTATGTCCACTTAGTATCATGTGCAAATGGAATAATAAGATCATATTTTACACACGTTACTCAATGCATCTACCCCATCAGCCCGAATGTCGCTGGTTAGAGGGGTTGTAGTAACACTCACCAAGTACCAACCCAAGTCAACAGCATAAGGGTAGAATTTACAATTTCTTTCCCTTTGCCGCTGTTGGTAGCCCTGGACGATCCGTTGCCTATAAAATCCTAAGACCTGGATTTTACCAAACACATCCCATCGTTTCTCCCTGATTCAAACCTGGGATCTCCAGCAACAAGTCCAACATCAGGGCCAGACGTCAAGTTTGGGGGGGAGGTCACCGTTGTTGTCCTCCTACTAAACATCACCCCTCCAATCAAAAGGGTCTATCTAGTTCAGTTTTCCAAGTAAGGCTTTGGGGGGGCGGCACCCCCCCTGGAACCCCGAATCCTCCCATGTCAAACGCCAAACCATCAAGGCTCTCGCGCAGTCAATTTCGGCATGTGAATAGAATATAAGTTCGATAAAAAAATCCGCATGAAATATATTCATAAATAATACTTCGGCAAACTGTAGACAATAGCAATATTGGACACGGACGGGAGTTATAAACTGACTGCGACTACATCCATCCGAATCCGGCCACTAAGCACCATTATGGTGTAACCGTGCATCATTTGCACGAAGCGCCCGGAGACCTTAGGAACAGAGTCCTCTGGATGGCATTCTCTCCACTACTCCATCACCAGCTCACTTCATAGTTGATATCTGGCATTCCAGAGGACTCTGCTTAGGAATACATATTTACAATTACAGGCACTGTATTGGGATCCCAATACAGTGCCTCTAATACATATTTCCTACCTTCCTTCCCTCTAGCGTTGCTTCCTCAACTTTTTAACTCAACTCAACGAGCATTTTACGGGTTGTCGCCACTGCCCTGCCACCTATCGGCGATACTCTGAAAAAATTACGCTCGCCGAGAGATCTCAAAATTCGTGCTTATCTCACATTTCTTAAATAAAACTACGGATTTAACACCCAGTGGCGGACCTACCGTTGAACTAAAGAGGGTTTAAGCCTCAGAGCCCCTATTCCGAGAGGGGCTCCTCTTGAGGAACGTAATTACTGCCGCTGGTAGTAAAAGAGGCTTCAATACAGTTCAAGCCTCAGGTCCCCAATATTGTTGTTCAGCCCCAGTTTACAACCATTAGCAAATTTCCAATGTGCTCTAAAAACCCTATGTTTAACTTACTATATACACACATGTGCCATCCTCCAAAAACGCAAATAAATGATTGCCCCCGTAATAAACAGCCCAATGTTTCCACCTTTCACTCATCTACAAATAGAAAAATATACAAATACTTGTAATTAGATGCATGAATATGTCAAAAGAAAATGGAGTACTAACCTCTTGAGGAAAGTCTAATTGTCGTCTTGTTGCCCTGACAACCCACTGCCACCGGTGCATCACCTGGAGTAAATCGAGTTATCGTTAATTTCAGAAATTATTGCATATGTATTTACATTAATAAAGGATTTAGTAAAATTAAACATTGAACATGCAATACAGGAATTTTCTAAAAGATCCTATACTTTCACTCAAGGACCGAGGCAACACCAACAATTTCCGTTAACGTACTGCATTCCGCGAGCGTAGAAATTAATTAGCAAATTATACGCTTACATTCTAGTATATGGCCTTCACATAAGGATTTTGATGTTAAATACATGGTACTATAACCTTTACACAGCAGTATTAGCCTTCCAAATAACTTGTTTGAGCTAATTAACCCCTTACCGTAATGGCGCCCATTTCGAAAGAACTAGCAGTGAATTCAACAATCGCCGTTGCCTGGATGTTGCGGATGTTGCTAAGCAAACAAAAGAAAAATGAAAAAAATGACCCCGTGTTGATGGTGATGCTGTTGGCGTGTGCGGTACAGGTAATGGCTGGGGCCCGCTTTTCCGCTTGGGAGGGGATCTTAAATTCACATTGCGCCAGGCACTATACGTGATATAGGAAGAAGCGGTCAGAATACTTGACGTGCGGGAAGACCATTGCAATGCCGCATTGTTGTAATATAAATATGGTCATTCTGTTGATCATAATTTCTTTCCTACATCTCATTTCTTCTTTGAACGGTCCGTAAAACCTGTATTTTAGCATAGTCATCGGTATGATCAGAGATGATCATACTGTGTAACCGATACATAAGTGCACACTGGTTTCTTCCCCTCTTTCGTCAATGGTTTATGCTCATTTTCTAAGCTTGACGTGAAACTATGTTCTTTTATTACGAGTACGTACTATTTTTGCTATAGAAATTTGAAGTATTCCATAAATGTTGAATCCCCCCAACAACTGACTTCTCTGTTCTTGTACTTGTAAACATTCGTCCCGCGAGTGTATAATTTACCATTTTCACCTTTAAGTGGCTTCTATTAATACCTTCTTATTCGTCTTGGGATCTAAGTATATTGTCGAAAAAATTATGAATGTTAATTTTTTTCTTTCCTCTTGTATTCCTCCCAAATGATCAATGTTTATCACTTGCTATGTGTTCTTTTGCCTTTGTTGAATTTCACTTACACGATCATTCCAATTATCCCACCATACAGTGGGATTATTGCATAACATTTCCAATCATCTTCCCCTTTGTTAGTCACATATTTCAGCATCCTTATCCACAACCACCCATCTACTCCCCTCCTCTCTCCATAAAAAAGCATGCTTCTATTCCTGCATTATTATTAAATGTGCTTACTTCATATTGTATCCTGCAAATATCATTTAATGATTCAATCAAGTACTGGCATCCCCTACTGTCTCTCAGGCCTTTTAATATTAGTACTCTTTTTAAGAGCAGATAATTTTTTTCCTAACTCACAGGACTTACACTCCTTTCTCACCATATGTGACACTTCCTTTCAGTTGTCCTCCTAGCATCAGCTCTTCCCATTATTTTCCATTTGCTGAGCATGTCCTTAACCTTTTCCACTCGGATGTCGAGCCATACTCAACACAGCGTAGCTCACTACTCATGTGTTGAGTGACACATGACACGTGAAATCCAGGGGCATTTAAAATTAAATTCTGAGTGGACTACTGGTATAGAGCGTGAGAACATTCTAGTGCAAAGGGTTAAAAGAGCGAAGTCTATGATTGGCAGTGCTATCGTACCATGATGCCTTGTTTGTATATATTGTCTTAAGGAAAGGTTCTGCATAAAATAGTTAATTCTGTAAGCTATACAGTATCTGTTTTTCATTGATTTATTCCGGTTAGATTTTCCACTCGGGTGTCAAGTGATACTCAACACAGCGTAGCTCACTACTCGTGTGTCGAGTGATACATGACACGTGAAATCCAGGGGAATTTAAAATTAAATTCCGAGTGGACTACTGGTATAGAGAGTGAAAAAATTCGAGTGCAAAGGATTAAAAGAGTGAAGTCTATGATTGGCAGTGCTATTGTACTATGATGCCTTGTTTGTATATTTTGTCTTAAGGAAAGGTTCTGCATAAAATAGTTAATTCTGTAAGCTATACAGTATCTGTTTTTCATTGATTTATTCTGGTTAGATTTTCAGCAATGAAATGACCATCGGGTCAACTGAAGAATGCATAAATGGCAGCAGAAAAGGAAAAGTGATAAAGACAAAATAATACTCCAGTACCCAAGAACACATAGTGCCATAGTGTTCATTTTCCTGATTGATAATTTAAGCTAGTGAAACAATATTTCAATTTAAACTTGTTTCCAGTTATGGCAGTATGATATTCTAATATTGAGCACAGGCTTTAGCATGATAGACTTACCATATGTTTTAATGCATAACTAGACTTTTTTACCATGCGTGTCTATTAAATTTGACCTAGGGCACAAGATAATGGCTTTGAAATGCTCTTTTTATCATTAACATTTGAACTCTGCCATCCTTATTAAAGCTACTACTTCAATATTGGTTTTCATTTATGCCTTTCCTAAGTACAATTTAAATATCCATCTCAAAGTAGAAAATGTACATATTGTTTTTTTTTTCATGGTTTATGGCTGTAGTATTGCAATAGGCACAGACTGGAAAATGTGGCATGTCAAGAAATAGATGGCTATTGAGTATATGTACTTCATTGATTAAAAAAAAACAAATATTCACCATTTCTGTGTTTAATGTTTTCTTAATCAAAATTATTATGTGACATCATGATACCATGGAGGAGAGATTGATATAAAAAATGAAAATGGAGCTGACAAGGTTGGTAAGATGGGGAGGCAACCCAACATCGTAAGTAGGTAATTTTTATGGTTTAGACTAGGTAGATGATTAGGTAGAGATGGTCTATTTCGTGAATGAACTATAAGGAAAGTACATAACTAATAAATACATTCCTTATAGTTGATCCAGAATGTGCTTTTCCTTTCACTGTTGAGTAAATATTTACCTATTGCCATTAAAAATGGCAGCTATGGCTCAGGGAATAAACTTTAGCCATAGTCACTTTGAGTTCTGGCATTAAGGTTGAGTGTTTACAATTGCATATATTGAGCAAAAGAGGTATTCGAGCTCATAATTTTCTTGTATGATATTTTTTGCTCTTTAACCCTTAAAAATTTCGCAATAACCTTGGGAGCAGCTGCCAGAAACTGCACTAAGTACTTAATTATTCATAATGTGTAATCATGAATTGATCAAGTGACTTAAGTAATCACTAATTAATGGCTTAAGTAATCACTAATTAATTAGGTTAATTAACCCATTCACATCCATAAGCATACTGGTACTCATAACGTATTTTGTTACTTCTAGGTTGATGCCCCTGCCATCTTAACTTTTTTTTTTAACTTTTTGGTCAGTCATAATTTAATACCTTAAAAGTCAGTGGTGTTTGTGGTCACTTTAAATCTCAGAGAGAGGATGCGAATTGGTCTATACATGTGCGATTATCATTTTGTCTTTGAAGTAATAATTTCCAGATGTGCATAGAAATTTGAAAAGCATTCACTTTCCTCCAATGAAAGTTAACAATTTCTCACTTCAGCGTTCTTGATGTCATTTCAGTAAAGCTATTTTTGCAGCAACCTTGTTTAAAGCCTGAGCAGTTACAATCCCACATATTACTTGAGTTATACCTACTTAACTTATGAAACTTGCATGTTCAATGCCTAGGGGTATATTTAAATCTGAAATGGAACAATATCTGGTGAATGCAAAACCACAAGGCTGCCAAAATCTCATTATTGAATCAAGTCTTCATTTTTCCCATAAAATCTTTTTCACAATTTAAAGTCAATTTAAAGTTAAAGCAAGAATACAGCCGAATTTAATTTGATGAGTCTTCCTGCTCGTGAGTGCCGTTTCATATAACCTTATGCAATGTAGCTCACAACCATGATGACCAAGGCTCACTAAATATTCATCAAAAATGTAATTTAGCTTTCAAGTTTCATACTTCAAACATGTTAGAAATTAAAACTACAATAACGCCGCAGTGACCTCCGAAAGTAATGTTGATAGACATGTATAGAAACCAAAACTCATTCTAGCCTCTATTTGTAAAGCTTAGGAGTTTGGAGCCTCAAGGAGTTAAACCAGGGCCTCCTTTAATGAATTCCTTTTAAAAAGGAGGCTTTATTGTATTCCTCCAGCAGTGACCTTATTGCATTTCGCTGAAGGCTTTCATATCCCTTTTTACACTCCTCGTATAACATACCCATCCTCAATATCTTGTATAATACTCAAAGGTAAAGGAGAATGATTTTCATTATCATCATAAAAATCAATTGTCACTTTAGAGTAGGTATATAGTAGGAGATTTTATCAGTCTATATTATCATCATATCATTATCATCATAAAAATCAATTGTCACTTTAGAGTAGGTATATAGTAGGAGATTTTATCAGTCTATATTGATCCCTATTGAAAATAATTCATCGCCACTTTTGGATCCTCTTATGGCTTACCAATGCTAATAAATTAAGACAATCTACAGTTCCTACTTGTTTTTTAATCTCCATATTTGTTTGGTCTCAGATGTTAACTAAGCTTCCCCATCTAAGTATCTTATTACTATTATTAGTATTCTACCAGTGAAGGCAGGTTTAAATGGACATTTAATTCTTCTCACCCCCTAAATTTCACACATTGTCCCTCTTAAGCCCCTCATACCATGTCACCCATATGGGTGGGATGATATCATTCCATCCAAGCTACCCATTCTTCTCCTCCCTCTTCTCCGCTTACCCAATGCTCTTCCCTCAATCACCTTCTTCAAAACACCAATCCCTTTTATTACCTTTTCCATCCACACCTTCTGCCTTCTCCTAATTTTATCTATCAAATTTTTCTTCTCCTACCAATTCTAGCACTTCATCGTTCGTCTTCCTTATGACCCACTTTACTTTCTCCATCCTTCTCCACACCCACATCTCAAAAGCCCCAAGTCTATTTTCATATTTTTTACGCAAAGCCCACGTTTCTGCTCCATATAGTGCAATACTCCATATTAAACTTTTCACTAGTCTTTTTGTCACTTCCCTACTCAATGCCCCTGTCATTAGTTCATGCCTACGAGTAAAAGCTTCTTTTGCCAATGCAATTCTCCTTCTCACTTCAATGCTGCTATACCCTTTTTCTTCCAACACACTACCTACATAGCTCTACCTGCTCTAGCTTCTGACCTCCTACTTTTATCATTATACTCGCCCTTTTTGTTCTTGAAAATCACATTAATTTCATTTCTTCTTGTTTATCGTCATTCTGTATCTTTCGCACTGTCCCTGTAAAGCATCCAGCATTTTTTTCAAGCCACAGGCTGACTGGCTGACTAGTGCTTGGTCATCCGCAAACCTCACTGATTTTATCAATTTCCCCCCAACCTTTACTCCAGCCTCCAGCTCATCCCAAGAAGCCTCTCTCACCATTTCCTCCGAGTACATGTTGAAAAGTACCGGTGATAGCGGACAGCCCTGCCTAATTCCCCTCCCTATTGTGGCCAATCTGATTCTCTATCGGCCACTCTAACTTGCGCCTTCTGCGCCATATATATATATTCCTGATCAGTCTCCTGTCTCTCCAGTCTACTCCTATCTTCCTCAATATTTCCATTAACTTGTCCCAACTCACTCTGTGGAATGCCTTTTCAAAATCAACAAAGCACGCGAATACGTTCTGATTGTATTCTAGATTCCTTTCCACTAGTATTCTCATCACTGCAATTGCATCCCGAGTGGCCCTCCCCTTCCGAAATCCAAACTGATCCTCGCCTAGGAATTCGTTTGCTCTCTTATCCATTCTCCTATTGATGATTCTAAGCATTACATTTGCCGCATGAGAAATCAAACTTATCGTTCTATAGTCTTCACATTCTTTTGTCACCCTCTTTTTCGGTATAGGTATCAGCACAGTTTTTCTAAGTATCTTACTGTTATTTTTTTAATGAATGATGGTTATAAAGGTAATACTTTTATCATCCTCCTGTTTCTTCTTTGGGGGTTACCACTCACTAAACCTTTGAAATTTCCTCCAGGTGTGTATTCTGAGCATTTATATAAAACATTTCTTTCTCAAAATAGTAGCTTTGGCAAATTCTGAGTCATTAATAGTGGCTGTAATTTTTCCTGGCTGAATTATTTTTCAAATATTATCAATACTTGATAAAAGTTCAGATTTTTACCATTTCATTCAAATTTCTTCAACCTCTGCTAGTCACTCATGTTCTTAGCTTCTGGACTCAGACTTCAGAATCAGTGTCTGGCAAATGGGACCAATGAAATTTCCTCATATATCCGGTACATTATAAAATATAATCATACATTTTTATTAATGCCACAAAAATTGATATTAACTTGTTCTTAAAATTCAGTGATTTTTCTTTGAACAAAGCCTGAAATATAAAAGGTGAACATAGCTCATTGTAGCCAGGTTGGTAATGTGTGGGCCTTGCCAGCCAATGGTTTTGGATTCGAATCATGCCCAGAGCATAGATAGAGATTGTGTCCTAGGATTAACATATGAGTGTTTTTTTCTAAGCACACATTATTATTGGCAGCCTTAAGAAAACCCATTGACTCCCAGGAAAGATCAATAGCTCTATTGCAATGGAGAACAAAGAGTTCTTTCTGTTTTTTTATTAATAATACAGGCCTAAAATAACAACCATGTGCTCGAGGCTTGACTCGCAACCCTCATTAGAGTAATTTGCTGTACAGCTACTCTCAGGTCAGTCAACATCAGTCTTCCCTGTACCAGTCTTCCTCGATTTCCTCCAACTGAGCAGGACTCTGATGTTAAAGTCACAAGATACTAATTCCATATCATATGGAGCACTCTCTCAATGCCATCTCAAAATATCAGCTTCCAAATCATTTCTTACCTTATGTGTTTTTATTTTGTTATAAAATCCCCCTCACCTTATTCCCTAAGTTTCATTATTATTATTATTATTTGTGACTATGTGACTAGAGGTAATTGTAGGTCTAAGGCTCTGGTCTTCTTTTAAAATAGTAACTTCTTTAACTTCTCTCTATGTGATTCTGATCACGGAAATCCACAGAAAAAGCCACTAAAAATTTCAGCAAGCAAATATTGTGTTATGAAGGGTGCGAGCCAACTAAGGCTTAGATAGTGGTTTATATTAGCAGAACAGGCAGACATCCCTAAACCAGGCAAAGCAGGTGACAACATAAATATTGTGTACTTTTTAAAGAGAGATATTTAACTTGTCTCTAAGTAAGATTTTTCCTCTATTCCATCCTTCAAAAATAAAATATAAATCACTTTTCTGCTGGCGACTGCAATTACTAAGATTATTTTTATTTAAAACAATGCATGTTTTTAATCCTTGTGAAATACATTATTCTTTATGATATATATTGTGGAAAGCAAATACAAGTTGATGGTATGCATTTCATGGCTGGAATTGTTAGTTCCAGAAATAAAGACACTACTGATTAATGCCTGTGGCATACTTCGATTTTGAATTCCTTTGGCATGATTGTAATATTACCAATTGGCTCTTTGGAAGGAGTTGGCTCTCCCTTAGGCACACGCATCGAATATCTTTGCACCAAGCATGCAAAGAAAAGGTACACATTGTTTCTTGCCAGAGCTTCTCCAAGGCATGAACGCTTGCCTGAAAAAAAGTCAAGTGAAAAAAACCAAATGTATTGCATTGAATAGTAAAGAAAATTATTAGCAATTCGACATCTTATTACTTATGTCCAGTTGGTACTCACCCACTCCAAAAGGCATGTATGCTTCATGTCGAATAACCTTTCCATCATCATTAATGAATCTCTCTGGTCGAAAGTTTTGTGGATCACCCCAGATATCAGGTTCATAGTGTAGCTGATGAAGATTTACCAATATTGTTGATCCCTTTTTACCAGGAGAGAGGTCATGTAATGAAATATTAAAAGATAAAGTGAAGATCCATACAATGGGCATATGTCTCATGTATGTATACATATATTAGTTATGATAATTTATCCATTGGAGGATCAAATAGAAAGATATAGGACATTTCAAGGTCAATGAATATACATACATACATTAAAAATACATTACACATGAAGGCCAAGCCAGTACATGTACACAACACAATGACACCTAATCAAAAACTGTGCTATTTTGCAACCAGAAGTAAATTTTGTTTTGATTTACAAATATGTAGTATTCTGTTTAGTTATGGGAGCTAAACGGGAATTTCCACCAAGGCATCAATTATCCATGCAGTGGCCCTACATAATGGATAATAATAATAGAATTAAAACTATGAAAGTACATTAACAATATGTATTGGAACAGTTCAAGAATTTGTTGATAGAATAAAATAATGTATTGTAATGATTTATTCACTTTAATTTTGAAAGACTGTGATAGTTCTGTCACCCTTTAAATTTTTTGAATGCTTCTTATAAACTAATTCTGAAGATTCTGGCAATATGGAGTGGAAGTGAAACATGAGCCAAATCCACATAAATAATAAACTTTACAATGACTCAGGTTTCAATGTATTACAGCATCTTCAGGTAGAGTGTCTTAGAAGCATCAACACATATATGAGAAAGTTCTAAGAGATACTCTACCTGATGATGCTGTAATACGATGAAACCCAGGTGGTTGTATTGTTTATTAGTTTTGTCAATTTGGCTCATGTTTTCTTTCTATGTTATCAAGCTTCTTATAAAGTATCATGCGTATAGCAATGGATAAGAGGGCTGTTGATTTGCGTCCAAAAGAAAGAGTGACTGTCTGGTATATTGGTGATGAGTATTAAGATTTTTAATGTATATAAGTCAAATTTTACTTGATGTGAGATGTAGCCACGGAATTTTAAATGCAGAGGACAGGTAAGATATCAAATTTACAAAATTAAGGAGACAGCAAGGGGAAAAAGAATGGTGAACCAGCAATGAGGTGAACAATCCTGGATATTGAATCTGCGCATGGGGATGTACACCACAGTGTATGAGAGTTGGGAGTATAATTCACCATAGTTAATGGATGGAAATGCACCAGACAATATATTGTATTTCTGACTCTCTTACCTTGAAACAAATGTTTACCACTCAGTTTATTATTGGTCATTCTAGGTAATATGATCATTCAATATGACTCCCAAAAATTTAATATTGGAATTTCACTGGCATCTATAAACAGCTTCTTTTGACTTTTATTCTCATTGCAAAAATAAATAGTTAAGATTTCCTAGTATTCACATTGAGGAGATCGTTTGCACACCTATCAATTAATTATTAGCATACCTACCCAACAATTTAATACTTTTGCAATTTTTTTATCAGCAGGGCCACCATGTTGTAAAGTTGCTGGAATCAGACTAAATTTGAAATTTTTTAAATAGGCTTATATGCCTAGTTTTTGTCAGAGTTATGTGGGTTGCGTTTTGTAAGGGGTATGAGTAATACGGCCTATACTGTCATCACGACTTCATCCTGGTGGAGGAATCTGATTACAAGTATTTTTCAGTTAAAATGTATCACTTATATGCCATGAAATCTTGCCATAGAAGTCAGTTAAATAATTTCAAATAAAACAATATTATGTACAAACTGCCCATTTTTCAGTCCCATGGATTTGATAATGCTATTGAGTTTCTACCATTAATACATAATCACTACTATTGCTACAAAGAATAGATAAGTGTTGGATGTGTTTGGTGAAGTATATTATTAAAGTATTCAAAAAAATATGGTGTGAAAGATGACATAAGGTGGAGTCATTGATGAGGTATATAGTTGAGGCTTTTGCATGGTAATTAATGAAAGCAACAGATGCTAGCTTTTCAAGCAATATAATTATAACATATTCACTGAACCAGTCATAAAAACATATGGGTTGACCAGACCCTTCTTTATTATTCTCGGTCAGTTATCTTTGTATTCAGAGATGAATAATCAAAAAAATTTCATTATGCATAGATAAAAAAAAGAAGGAAATATGTATTTGCTTAATTTTTATAATTTAATTTTCATTAATTAATACTACTAATATGTAATACCAAAAGTCATCAAACTCTTCTGGTAAGGAAATATTTCTCAAAGATAGCACAGAACAACTCAAAAATTGTCCCATTACTTCATTATTCAAATTTTAATGATTTTCAGCAAATATTATATGTAGTACACCATATAACTATGACCTATTAGGCTTTTGCAAGCATTTGCTACTAACATACTGCATACTAACGCTGATAATGAAGAAAAATCTACAATGTTTCAGGACAAAAAATATGGATGCAGTATGTATTCTATGCCAGTGATGTAAATTAAAGCAGGTAATCTCAGCTACTTTTATAAAGAAAAAATATAGGCGAGTCTATAGCTATTACATATTTCCTACCTTAGGAATAATATATCCTCTGAATTCTACATCCTTCATGGCCAGCAATGGAGCATGAGGTACAGACATTGGTACTACTGTACTTGATCGAAGTACTTCTAAAACTGTTGCCTCTGTGTATGGTATCAGATGGCTGGAATGAAGACACAGAAATGGATAGTCATTGACTGTTTTTGTACTCATCATCCATTTTAATCTTTATAGCATGCATTTGCTAAAAAAGTAAAAAAACATTTACACATATCCATAGCGAGTCTTTAGACTTGGTAATTTAAGTATATACTTACCTCATGGCGAATATGGTATTGCATTTTTTTGTCCTGTTAATGGTTAAATATTACAGCAGAAACAATGGGGAAAATTGAGGAAGGAAAATGTGGAGGAAAGCATGGAGCTTTGAGGAAACTGATAGATGTAAATAATAATATGCATATGAAAAAAGGTAACAGAGCATAGAAAAGTGATGCAGAGAGTAGTGTAAGAAGATAAATACATGCTAAGAGGCAAAAGTTTTTTGGGCATGTGTCACTGTTGAGAATGCAAATAAATATTCAGAACTTATATCCAATTTATCACAGAAAATGTTGATAAAGACTGGGTAGATATTATGTACAGTAAAGGCGTAGCATACGTTGTTGTAGATATTACTGGCATAGTCCAGATGTTGACTGTGCAATAATTTCCAATGGTAGGTATATAAAATTTGGAAGGCTTTCAAAAATATCGAAATATTTTCACATAGGTGACATATTTTAGAAGAAAAATGAGGGAGAAGAGGGTTTTAATTTGCTACAGAAAATAAGAAGGGCTCTTAATGCCATAGATACCTTCCATGCAAAGTATTGACCAGGTCGAGAGCTAAGTGTTGAAGAGGCAGAGGTCACTTTCATAAAAAAGTACATATTAGGAAAGCCAACAAAGTGAGGGTTTAAAGTTTGGGTGCTGGCAACCTCCCATGGTTATGTCCTTTGGGGAAGTGTAAAATATTAGTGTTCAACTTGCAGGTTAGTTTTTAATAGGTGAGGTGACAGCTTACCCCTTACTAAGCCATTGGCATGTGAAATTCACACATTCTGGGTAGGGGGGCCAGCTCCTTACCCTGGGCCACCTGCAATTTCCTATGAAGTCCTGTCACACAGAAAATCAAATAGTGAGGATTTAAGGTGAGAGTGTCCAGAAAGGCTTCAGCCCAAATGCTACTTGGAATGCAAGTAGTTATGGATTTACTAGGAAACTGTTTACATAAAAAGCATCATGTGTACTTTGATAGATGTTTTCAAGGGTGGCACTTATTAATTTGTTAGTAGTGAATAACACTTATGCATGTTCTACAGCTAGATCTTCATGTAAGGAATGGCCTGTAGATTTTTTAAAAATCCAAGAAATTTAAACTCAAAATAAGAAAAAATAAAAGCTTCCAGCACGTTAAGGTGACAGCAACAGTTTGGCACGATAATCACAATATGTGTTCTACAAATTAATTACAGACCAAGAATATACATGAATGTCCAAAGAAAAACAGAGATAGGGAACAGGCAAATTACTGTATCCTGTCCTCAGTCAATTGTCTTATTTAAAAATTTATGGATGACGTTGACAGATCTGATCCGAGTAGATGCTACTATAACTTAGGGATAAAAATGAAAAAGTAGTGATAGTATTCATTTGCCTTTGCAATTAATACAGCCATAGTGAACAGCTTTATACTGTTTAAATAAGCTGATCCTCCTCCAAAAATGAAGTACAGAGTAAACTCCTTCAAAATCTAAGTGCAGAGTAACTTAGGACTTCCATTTAGCTCTCTATAAGCAGATGATAGGTAATTTCTCCTCTCACAAAGTGATAAGCCATTAAAGAAATCTGCCTGTGGCCACTATTTCTCATAGTTTTAGCCAAGGTTGATGGAAGAAAGAAAAAAATGTTCTTTCCGCAGCTCAAAGAAAAGAAGAACCCCTGCTGGACAGAGGATGGAAACAACATGCAAATGCAATAGCTGTGATTTACGTCTATGCAGATTTGAATGTTTTCTTCAATATCACAAAAAAGGGAGCGGAAGTTGTAAATTAAATACACAGGAAAAAAATACAGTGAAACCTCCCTATAACGATATTTTATGAAAACCTTCCTATCACGAAGTTATAGCTCCAACCTTCCCAAACGCAATTCACGCTTAATACCTCCCGTAATGAACATCAACACATACAAAACCTCCTTAGATCAAAGCCCGTGCCTGGCCTCAAACAGAGGAGATCTCTATTTAATGATTTTTTTGCATAAAAATTATTTTTCTCTGCATTTATTGGTATTCATTATCGATACTGAAATGATGTTCGTTGTTTCTGATGATTTTTTTGGTAGTAAATGAGAGCATTCTCTCAGTATATTTTCAGTGAATGGTATGGACGAAATGTTATGTAGTGCGTAGTTATGAAAATATGCGCCAGCTCAACTTACGAAATTGACTTCACGACCCACATACACACAATTTTAGACAAAAATCCACCAAACTACACAGAAACTACATTCAAATTTTTTGTGAAGTTTTTTGTCTCATGCATATCTTCATTTCCTTCGAATCTGCTCGCTCAACCTGTCGCAAAATTTTTAAATTTTCGATTTTCGGAGTTTAAAAATACTCACTTCGTATTTACCACTTCTTTCTATTCAGAGCGCACTATTTCCACTTCAGCATGCAGTTGCTGCAATGCTGCCGAGTTTACCACAGAAACGAAAGAACGGTGACAACTAAGCTGAGGCGGGATTTTAGGGCGGCTAGTAGTGATCTGTTCCTTGGACTGTGACTACGGGTATCAATTACGCCTCTAAATCCCCCCCTCCTGCGTCTCTACCCACCACAGCCATCAACCTGCGGAGCCGATACAGAAATGAAATCTGATACTTTCTTCGAGGGCAGCATTGAGCTTAGTCGGGATCACGAACAATCATAGATGCAAACATGGCTGAATTGTTTTTCTCCAAGAAAGGGAAGCAGCATATTTTATGCAACGAGATTCGTCACCCCACCCAAATCTTGGGCTCCCGCAGCTGTCAATCTCAGCATTTGAGCCTGCGAATTTTTTCTAACGGCACACAACATAACATTTCGATCACATAAAAGCTAATCTATCCTCATCGTTCTAAAAATTTAATATAAACTGTTAGGCATGTACAATAAATAGATATATGCAAAGGGGACCCATTGCGCATCTGAGAATAAAATGCACAACAGAATGCTCCACAAAATGATGTGGCATATTCAATATGCCTAACAGGCATTAGTTTTAGGTGGTGTAAAGTTTAGGGTAGTTAAATGAAATAAACGATTGACTAATAAACAAAACTGTAGGAAAAAATGACAATTTCAATAAAATATGCACAGGGGTGGGTAGGACTGGCAATGAAACCAGGGGCAAATCTACTATGAAATAAAACATGAATGGAGTATGACTTTCAGTGATCCAGTTAGACTTCAAGATCAATAGCCGCGGATAATTGGTAGTATTCGGCATAAGAAAATGATTTTTTGCCCTCTTTAACTTTCTTGCAAAATAATGAAGGTCGCATCTTACAGCAACAAGAATTCTTGACTTATCCTGATACTACGCAACCCGCATATACCCATTATACTACGAACCTCCGTACAACGAAGTCGTAATATTGCCGGTCCCTGCGAATTCCTTACAGGGAGGTTTCACTGTATAATTTTATTAATTAATTATTAGTTGATTAAAATATTCTTAAAATGGGATCACTACCCTAAATATGGTCTCAATGTCAAGTGCGTATCCTTACTACCGTTATCCTCTTATTATCTACCCTGATACCCTTATTTCTGGTGAGTAGGGATTTCACATGATATCGATGGCAGTCTTAGCTTCCCTACAGTAAAGCCTGACACCTACACTGTTGGGCTGGAACTAGGTCCCATACAAGCTCTCCTTATTAGTTCATTAAAAAGTACTTGGGGTGTTTTCGTTTTGCCTTCGGCAATATTTTTTTAAGATGACATCATGACTTGATAGGCCACACTTAGAGATGGGTAAATTACCGTAATTTTCAATTGAGGTAAATTACCATGGCAAATTACGGTAATTTTCGAAAATTACCGTAATTTTCCGGTAATTTTAAGTTTTGAGCTGCAAATCCTTATCAGAGGACTCAAAACGAAATGAAATAGCATTGAGATACAAATACCGACGCTTACATCAAACATATCACGACTTTTATCTATTATAACTCATTAAAAAAATTAAAACGAAGTTGGCAGCAACACGCAATTTGCCTCTCTTTTGTCACACTATGAGAAATTTTCGTTCCAAAGACATACCACTGCGCAATGTGCATTTGTTATTTTACTATGAATTAATTGGAATTAATCACGGACACAGTGTAAACAAAATCGTTTTAGCTACTTAATTTATAATATCACCCATTCCAATGGTTTCTTCGTGAGGAAGAAATTTTCTGAAAAAGAACTTTTCTGAAAATTACCGTTTATTACGGTAATATTCAGGGATGTTGGTAATTTACGAAAATTACCGCGGATTTTTACCAAGTTGCCCATCTCTAGCCACACTATTGGATTTAAATACCTTAATGCAACCCCCTATTGGAAAGAAAGATTCCATTTGGACTACCCTTCAAATAACTCTTACTCTTTGACTTATCTGCATTGGTTGGCTACCCTCTCTACCTGGAGAAACTTTCATTGGTCCATCTTTAGGTGTCACGGAACATGAAGATCCTTACTACATTACCAAAGTCACTTTGGGGAGAATGCACAAACATTTTTCTTTCTACTCTCATCCCCTTATAGAAATTTACTTAAGTTATGTTAATTTACTTTATGTAACTTAAGTTACATAAACGCACAATTTTTGTGGGAAATGTTAATGCCCACAGTATGCCCTTAGGAAAAATTATTGAACAGAATATTTAGTTACTAAAGAAATTCTTTAGTAATGAAAGATGTGTACTTTCAGTTTTCCAAATACTGAATAGATTGTTTAGTTAGAGGGTCAAAAACTAAGATGTGTATAGTTTATAATCTTTAGTTTTCTCATATCGTAGGTGGTGTATAGATTATATTCCTTAACATGAAGAGGTGCTTTAGAATTCACTCTAGTAATGGTTCCCTTTTATTTGTCCTCTCCAGTTAACTATACAACAATGCTTAGTTTATAATAACCTTCACTTTTACAAGGCTGAGGAGGTATTCAGTTTTCTATTTAGGAAGGATATGTATCCTCAACAAATCATGAATATTGGCTTCATGAATATTGGCTTCATAAATGCATTGAGCCACATGGAAATCAAGTTGAGATACATCAATGATACAATTCCCTCCTAATAAATGAATCACTTACACTGATTACAATTTACTCCCTTCCTCGAGACTGACTCCCCATTCTTGAGGGAGAAGGGTTGGTATGGGTGGCAACTGAGTGGAGGGGAGATTATTGTTGCATAGCCTGTGTGGAAACCCTTGTGACCCTGCTCCCATCATGAACAAATTAGGTCAGCGTCCGTGGTCTTCTTCTGCTTTTGAGATATTGAAGTTGTCAAGTGATCTGAAGTGATCTATGGGCAATGCTACCGGCCTACCATGATTTTAACAAGGAGACATGGGTCCTCAGAGGCTTTGTGTGTTGTGTTTCTGTTTCACATTTTGAATTGATTGAAAATGTCATTCTCTAGCAACAAATTTTATACTGTGCGAATTTTTCAATTAAGATATTTCTTCAATATGATATAGAGAACCATCTGATGAGGACCAACTAGGCCTGTTCAAGTTGCTTTCTCAGATTAAATTCCAGATGGTGACCTTCCCATTGATGAACTTATTTGATACAAGAAGGAAGTCTCTGAAATATGTGATCAACATTGATTTGAAGTGCAAGGAGAGGTTTTCAAGGACAAAATCCCCATTGACTGGTGGACAAGCTGCACCACTAAACTAAACCTCTCACAAATATATATACTTGTACAGTTGTCAATAATTTTTGGTCTATAGTTTTTGGTTTACCGTTTTTGATTCATAGTTTTTGGTCAATAGTTTTCGGTCTACAGCTTTGGTCTATAGTCCTGATAAAACTTGGTCCAATTAACCAAAGGAAAAACTAAAGGAATTAACTTGTTTTTTCTTTAGCTCTGGGCTCAGATTTTCTTAAGGTCAACTCATATCACCACGTGAATACTAAAGGGAAATAATTAAATTTAGGAAATACAAACCTGTCTCTATCCTGGAATGATGGAAGTCTGTCTTTTCCAATCACTTCATCCAGTTCTTTCTGAACTTTCTTCTGCACATCAGGGTTGAGTATCATATAGAGTACGGAGAACACTATGGTGTTGAAAGTTGTATCGTATCCAGCGAAAAACAGATCTCTGCCAATCCCAAGGAGCTGGTTATCTTTTACATGAGAGCCAGAGAATAGTTTTACCCATTATTAGTCATGTCTACCATCGCTATTACCAAGTAGCAATCTATTTATTTTCCAAATCCATAACTTGTCGTGAAATGCATGAGCTATGTAAAGCTGTTGCTCTAAACGGCTTACTTTTCAGGTACCAAATTCTAAAATCTTATGAGTAGGAAAGTGCAAAGGTATATTAAGGCATACCAATGCAAGAAAAGAAGGGATACTATTAACACCATCCAGAAATTATGGCATAGCCCATCAATATCTAGAAAATCCTTAAGAAATTTCCAATTTGTAAAACATAAAAAGCAGTCTAAACAATACCCAATGAATTGTAACCCAGATCTTTCAGAAGCATGACTGATTTGTTCCCTATACATGTGTGGGGAAGGTCTTTGATAAAATTCTAAACTGCCATAAAAAAGTCCATGCAATACCATCCTTTAATGAACAGGAAGCCTACAGAGGAAGAGAGAAACATCTAGTCATAATTTTTGGATTCCTCAAAATTCTTTGCACCTTATGCTCACAATATTCTAACACTAAATGCCAAGGCACCTGTATTTACAGTTTTCTCTTAAGGAAAAGTATTTTTATTTTGAAACGTATTTACCTGTAAATATGGAACTTTGCAAAAAAAGCAAATGCAGTCATTACCTACATCATAAGCCACTTGAAGGTTTTTATTTTTATGACATTACAAAAATTGATGAAATTATGCTGTCTATGGCATTAATCTTCTGGTTTCCAGGTTTTTCATAGGTCATAATTTCCTGATAGACTTTATTTTGCTGATCATTCAGCAGACTTCCTCAGGTTCCATGGACTCCATGGGTTCTGAGGAAGCCTGCACAGGACAATATAAATGGTGAAATATAGTCCAGCTAATGGAATGACACAATGGAAAACACTGAAACCAGAAATTTAAATGTAGCCCCACCTGAATCCCCCAGCCACACCTCAGAACTTTACTTAAAAAGTTATGAGCTTAATCTCTCATTTACATAATAAATCCCCATTCATGAATAATTATAATATTTTTCATTCTGCCAGAATTACATTTAAATGATATACATAATGGTATACAGATATGAAATGATATGAAATAGACTGGTCATTTTCATATTCATTATTTATTCAGTAATATAATGATTCATTCCTCAGTGGGAAGAAGCATTCTCCAAAATTGTTTAGTCCCTATTTCAGCTAGCCTTAAATGCTGTTGTTTAATCCTATCAATTCCTGCTAAACAATTATCATTGAAGGAAAAACAACTCCATAAAATATACATATTAACATGTGTTTTAATTGTTTCAGTCTAAAACATACTACATTGTGAATTATATTCATGACTATGAATAACATAAATAATTAAGTGCCAAAATACAAGAACTGTGCAACTAGTTCTCCTATCAAGAAGTATTTTTGCTATTCATACAAATATCTTTTTCTTTAATCAGTAATGGCATAAGTAATGAAAATATATGCAACTATAATTAGCTTCACTGATTTAATAGTTAACCCTTTCGTGCCGGAGACTTAGGAAGAGATTTTTTCCCGTCGTACGAGAATCGTGAGAGGTTTCTTTACTCTCCTGTCTGAAGCTCTCTTGTGGTGAGGAAGTAAGCAGGTATGCCCCACCCACCATTTTGAGGCCTAACTCAGTGGGACATTGTAGTCTTTCCCCTTCCACTGGGCTCAACCAACCAACCCTTTAGCAACCTTTTTTAGAAGCAGGAGTCTGGGGTAAATTGATTGAATTAGCAGGGTTTTTTTAAAAAACCATTATTTATATTCCAAAATTTAAACTTAAAAAATGGATTCCATGTGTTTGCTGAGCACTTCAAAATTTTAAATAAAATTCTAGCGTTATATTAACAAATTTGAACGGATTGCTTATTTCTGAAATTAGCATAACCAATTCAGTGTAGAAATAAATTTCATAAAACAATCTGATTCGAGAACTCCAGATTGCAGATACAGCAATCTTACAGCTGGAAGAAGAAGAATCAAATTCTTGGAGTTTTGGTGAAATACCATCAGAATACCAATCCATACATTTCCAATAAAGCTTTCTTCCTTTTGTAACAATCATTTCCTCTTATCTGATGCATGGTCCAGAGATGAAACTGAGGGATGCACTGTGCCCGATGCTTCAGCAGTCGAAGTCTCTGGCTCACAATCCAAAGTCTCCTCATCTGAGTCCGAAAAGACATCTTCATCCTCACTATCACTTTTAATTAATAACTCCAATATTGAGTCGTCGAGCATAGAATGTTTCTTTGACTTGAACTACACTCAAATGAAAGTTTTGCAACCCCACCACAAAGAGAGACATTACCTGAACGAAGAAATGGCTAAAACACGGGCATACATGGCCAAGACTGAAGTGAGAAGCATTGGAGAACAAGTATTCGCATGGATGGGCACATGGGTGTAGAAATGGATTCCTAATGACAAATTCTAAGAAACTGATGGGGAATCCAGCAATTCAGTGAAAAGGCAGTGAGAAGATAAGCACAACATGAAAACACAAGATATAGGTACCACTACAGGTGTGGAGATGACAATTCTTCAGGGTCGGTTTTCGAAGAAACTAAAAGGGGACCTATAAATTCAGCGAAAGCACTATTAACCCATTATGACCATAAATGCACAAAGAGCACCACCATGCGAAGGGGATCTATGGTTTTTCCAAAGTCTGCTACCTGAAACTAGCCATCTGGCTCAAGAAGACATTCTATCAAGAGAAGAATCTACTTACAGTTGGAAATACATGCTTAGAAGTAAGGAAGCAATTCATCAGAACGTATGTCTGGAGCATGTTTCTTTACGGCAGTGAGGCATGGACGATGACAGCAGCAGAGAAGAAAAGGGTGGAAGCATTCGAAATATGGTGCTACCGAAAAATGATGAAGAGAAAATGGATTATCTGGAAGAAAAGGGTGGAAGCATTCGAAATATGGTGCTACCAAAGAATGATGAAGAGAAAATGGATTGACTGAGTGACAAATGAAGAAGTCCTAAGAAGATTGGGAGACAGGAGAAGTCTGCTGAAAACTATAAAACGAAGACGGGACAACCTAATTGGCCACATCTTAAGACATGATGGCCTGATGAAGAAAATCGACAAAGGAAAAGTGAACGGGAAGAATGGAAAAGGTAGGCCTTGCATGAGTTATATAGAACAGGTTGTAAAGGAGGTGAAAGAAAGGAACTACATTAATGTTAAGAGGTTGGCCGTTAGAAGAATCGAGTGGAGGGCTGCATCAAATTAATTCTAGGATTGTTGACCCATGATGATGGTGATGATGATGGCTCAAGTGCTTTATTTAAGAAAAGCTCTGGAGAATACGTATGCATAAGGCTATTAAAGTATAACACTACCAATAATGCAAATGGAACACCAACGTATAAGGAGAAGCAACAGTTTATTTCAGATCCAGTTCTTAAGAAAACCAGAATATGTAATGTGCTATTAGGAAAAACAAGGAAATATAAAAATATATGATTGTTGAATAGGTATGAAATAAAAAATAAATATGAAAATATAAGTGAGACGGTACCTGAAATACCATGGGGCAACTAGCGATTCAGCTAAGTACATTTTGGAGAAATGCCCTGGAGAATACGTATGCGTTTACGCATAAGGCAATAAAAGTATAACACTACCAAACATTGGAATGGAACACCAACATATGTGGAAAAGCAACGGTTAATTTAAGATCCAAATCTTAGGTAAAACAAGAATATCGGTAATGTGCTATGAGGAAAAATGAGGAAATATAAAAATATAGGATAGCTAAGAGATATGAAATAAAATATGAGAACATATTAAAAGATATGACATGTGAGACAGTACAAATGACAATTACTCCAAACATAGCATTAAACAACAACTTTATCCAAATGCATATTTTTTGCTATGGACATATGTAGTACCTACAAGTTTTGTAGAGTTCTGCACTATAACTCCATTAATATTAACGCTAGAATATTGTTCAAAATTTGGACAAACTCCACTAAAAACAAATATTTCATTTTAAAGATTAGATAATAGGAATATGCAAAAAAATAATTGTTTAGAAAAACCAGTGGATAGACTATAGTTAACCGCAAAGTCATGCAGCAAGGGGGGTTTCTATTGAGACGGAGGGTCGAGCCCAGTTACCTGGGAATGGGTCTTAGCTCACGCTAAGCTGGGTCTCGAGGGGTCGCAGTATACCTGAGGTTATTGCTTCCATGGCGGTTACTTCTTCTCCTACTCTTTGGCTACTGCTGACATTTGGTCTTTTAAGTAGGAAAATCCTTGTCGACCATAGCCGACATTTGTTCTTTTGGGTAGGATACTCCTCATCGGCCATAGACGACATTCAGCACGAAAGGGTTAAGTGTTGGAGTTAGTATTCCTATGACAATAGGATTCACCTTGGGTGGCTATCTTACAGTCAGTATAATCTAGTCATCATCATTTTATTACATTTATGTATGTTTTTATTTGTTGCGGTGAAAAGTATTATGAATGAAATGAATGGGTAAAAATATTACCTGTGAATGTTGAGGAAGGATCATCCTTCCTTTTCTCCATTTCAGTGATGTAAATATCCATGAAATCTCTAGGATTATCAGGGTCATGATTTTTCTTATGTTCCTCAATGTAAGACTGGAATACAAAGAGTAATTATATAATTTAACCCAGCTAGTGCTATAACCTCTTTTGAACTTAGGAAGCAGCCCACACTCCTCCTCCAGTGCTCAACCATTTGGTCCCATAATGCCAAGTAGAAGAACGGCAAGTGACATTTAGGGTGACACCCATTTTAGGGGAAACCCATTTTTGCATGATACTCATTTGCATGTTGAACAAAAGACACAGCTTTTATAGAAAGATGGAAATCATGACATTACAGTAAATTGTCTAAATCTGGCCAGAACAGAAGGTGGCCCAATCAACTGTTTTCCTCATGGACTCAGTCTGGCCAGAACAGAAGGCTGTGATGAATGAACTGTTTTCCTCATGGACTCAGGAATTTCACCACTCCCTTCTACACCCAACCTCCCCTCTGCCATCCCTCAGTGGTACTTTTTCTTAATAATGTTTCAGTTTTGTGAATGTTTAACTTCTTAAAACAAAAGTAATATTCCTCCTAATCATGCCTTTTACTTTTCTTTATTAAATGAATGGTGCTATCACAGACAATGTACAATCACCGATAGAGATTGTGGGTGCAGTTTAGCAGACATGGTGTGCATCCACTCAAGTACATTAGAGATTTTACCTGTTTGCAATGGCAGTGCCAGGAGAACCCAGTGTGGGATGGAACGAAAAAAGGAGAGAAGGTGGTTAGCACCTATTGCTTTAGTGGATTGTATCTCTCGAACTCTGTCTGCATACTTGTAGACCAAAAGTAAATAAATGTGCACGTTTGTCCAGCGATAACTCAATTATCATTTCATCCCGTAACCCTCATGCAACCAAGGTACTTAAAATCCAATCCACCTTATTGTTTTCTTGAAATTGTTCTCTTTAATGCTCTATGAAAATCCTGATTCCTCATTAATATTATTTATACATCTGGAAACAACTATGCAAAAATTCCTATTCTGTTAGTGTATTATAAGGGTAAATGTTAAAGTTTGGAATCAAAAAAGGAAGAATTGTTTCATCTTTGAATTTTAAAATTCAAACCCATTTGTAAAATGATATTTTATTGAGTTAGGAAGTAAGTTTTTGGGCTTCTTCAATTCTTTGATAAAGGGCTAGAATGTAGTTGATGTGAAAGAATGTAAAAATAAAGGTATCCACTCTTTTAGGAACATCAATCACCAATGGCATATGGAGAAAAGGTAAATAAGCTGTGCTTTTCGAATGAGCACTTACCTTCATAAAATCTGAAATTTCCTTCCCTCTTTTGTACCTCTGGTTCACATCAGTCAGGAATGGAAAAATTCTGGCTAGTGTTGGGAATGCAAATTCCAGTTTTCCACCAAGCTCATTTGTGGCAATATTTTCCTTGATAAAGCCAAGAAGCTTATTAAGATATGGATCAGAAAAACTGAACCGCACTCCTGCCAAGATATGCCAGATTATATTTATATTTGCAGGCCCAAGGATGTCATGAACAACAATCTGAAAAGATAAAGCATGTACATCTGATGAATTCTCTAATCTAGAAATAATAATAATAATAATGCATTTATTTGTCCAGAGATTTCTGGTATAGACATATACAAATATAGGACACGTCAAAACAAGAAAATCACACTTTCAAAAACTCATTTACAGAATAAAACATTTCAGTTTTCAGAAAAGTTAATAACTTTTTTTGAACACGGGTATCTTTGCTTCATCTTTAATTTCCTTTGGTAAACCATTAAAAAGCCTTAATCCCATTGACTTGGGCCCAAGGCAACATTTTGTGTTTTAACAAATGATTGATGCAGATCTTTACAAGCTCTCGTGTAGTGAAAATGGCAATTGTCATTTGTCACGTATTCAGATATGTTATTACTAACATACATAATTGCAATATAAATATATATGCATGGAATTGGTAAGATTGACAGTTTTTTAAAAAGAGGCTTACAGGGTGCATCACAAGGAGCGTTGCTAATAAGCCGAACGGCCCTTTTTTGTATTTTGAAAATAGAATCAGCATGGGCAGAGGAACTCCAAAACAAAATACTAAATATAACAATAGAATAAAATTCACTGTAAAAAATAGATAATATTACCTTGACAACTACAGAATTTCTTATATTTCTAATGAGAAAGCATATGGAGCTTAGCTTACCACGTATTTTGCAAATGTGCTCTTCCCAAGATATAGATTTATTGAGAACAACTCCAAGGAAATTAGTGCTAGACTTTTGAGGGACAAATTTACCGTCTATGGCAACTGATATATTAGCAGGCAATTTGTTTTTGTTACAGAAATAAATGAAACTAGACTTATCAATATTAAGTTTAAGAAAATTGTGTTGGCACCAGTCACTCAGAGTCTGGGCAACACTTTCAGCTCTGTGAGTCAAATTATTCACTGATGACGCTGATATTATAACATTTGTATCATCAGCATAGAGTATTGGGTCAGCTCCAGGTACATCATTTTGAGGTAAATCATTGATACATGTTTCAGGTAAATCATTGATATAAATAAAAAATAACAGAGGGCCCAGAACAGAGCCCTGTGGTACACCTAGTGTTACTTCTTTACCTGGAGATGAATATCTATTATGAATCAATGGTAGCGGTGGCATACCTACTTCTGCTCACAATTCTAATTCAAAGTGGCCACGGCTTAATTTTTCAAAGAAATATTACACATATTGTACATCATTTTCAAAATAATTTGATGATTGAAACAACTTTATTACATTACACACATGAGACTTTAAAAAGACTCATGCATATAATTAAATTTTAGAAGATGTAAGCTTAACTGCTCGGAGGATCTGATAAATCGAAGTTCACTTCATATGTAAATACTTGTAAAGACCAGCTATAACATGAACCACATGCAGTTTTCCTATTCCTATGGTCCACAATAAATTTTGATATAAATACCTATTTTTTACTAGTAAATGAGATTAGAATTAGATGAGAGTGAGAATTCCACTTTTTGTTGGAGGAAGGCAGGTACCTACTCCCAGGTAGAAAAATCTGGGCTGGAACTGTACTGTAACTGTACTGTAAGTGTGCTAGGTAGGTGGACTGTAACTGTGCTATGAACTGTACTGGAATGTTTCAAATCCAGTACAGTTCCCACAGTACAGTCACAGTAGATTTTCCACAGTACAGTCGCAGTGGACATTCCACAGTACAGTTGCAGTGGACATGCCACAGTACAGTTGCAGTGGACATGCCACAGTACAGTCACAGTGGACATACCACAGTACAGTTGCAGTGGACATGCTACAGTACAGTCACAGTGCATTCACCACAGCTCAGTTAGAGTGCATTTAAGTGTAGATCCAGGGATTGGCTCACCGTCGCCTGCTTTGGCTAGAATTTTCTACATTTGTTCCAAGGGGTCTTAAACTTACACAATTTGAAGTCAGCCAGGCCCACCCCTTCAAATTCTTTTCTTTATTAGTCCCCAATGCATCTTTCACACTATAGCCAGAGTGCTTTGGAAACAGCACACCCATACCACAATATTAAATATCCCTTATGGAAATTTCAGATCAGGTCTGATCTGGAAATGCCAGATCAGGTTTGATCTGGACCCAGCGAGAACAAGTTGGCGGATTCCACGCAGGCACAAAAATCGACTAACTGGAATAAAGGGGCAATTATTCAAGGGAGGATCAATATAAATCTCAACTTGAAATTAAAACACTTAAAATTAGGCCATTTCAATTGAATTGCTTATGTCAATTTTAGGTCAATAAATACTTCAAAAACATTATACTGATGGTGAAATGAATACTACCTCTTTGATGTTAAAGATAACATTTTATTTGCCACTAAAATACTTCAAAAAAAGAGCAATTACGAAAATATAATATACATCAATTTACAATCGCACATTCCATTGAAAGTCCTTTTCTTGCCCACATATGGAACCGCTGCTCCATTTTATATTTTCCAAGTCTTTAAAAGGCATGCCTTCCCACTGATAATGCCCAAGAACATCTGTAGGAATAGAAAAAGTATCTGATTACCATAATATAGAAAGCACTTAGGTAAAACCTATTAATTCTTTTTATCTTGGGGTATAAGCATTTATGGCAATTATAGACTTTTGTAATGCTTTTGCCTGGGTTATATTACCTTAATAGTAACGTGTATTACTTAGATAAAAGTTATAAAGTCCAGGAATCCACAAAAACATTGCATTTCATAAGTAATCTCAAGACTTTACTTAGTATAGTCAGAATCATGAATCATATAATTAGGACAACTAGTCCAAAACTACTAAGATTTGAGGAATAACAACTTACCCACAATGATATCCTAGATTTCCAATTAGTAATTATTTCTACTTCACTCCCACCAAGAAGTACAGGTTCATCCCTAAATATCCTCTTTAGTACGATTACAATACTTTATTTTTGTAGTATCACTGACTTCACTGCACAATGTTGTCTTCTTTCGCACTGCAAAGCATAAAAGTTATGTTTATAAGTAGATCAAAATAACATTCATGTAAAGAATAAATGTTGCAAACTTAAGCAGTTGACTAATTAAATAATAACTCTAGAATCGATTACGATAATAAAGTAACTTAATATCATGCACTGTTTTTACAAGTGTGGCTACCAAATGCAGCACATCGCGAATTCTTGAAATACATTTTCAGTGTGAAAAGAGTGGTCGTCAACATTATTCCGCAAGCACATTAATTAATAAGAGAATGAATTAAACTTACCTCACCAATTGATGCTTCGAGAATATCGGTGTGAATATCACTGATTGACGATTCAACCGATGCCTTCCATCACAGTAAAAGACAAATTATACTGCTATAATTAATCAATAATCGCCAATTCTTTGACGGTCTCACGCCATTTCTGCCGTTCAATGTGAAACATGCGTCAATTGATGTTCCGTTGTTTCCCAGCATTCAACATGAAACTACGTACTTCGAATTTCAAAAGCAGAAAACGGTTGATTCACAGCTCTGTTACAGCACAGTTTGAGCTACAGTGCAGTTCCAGTCATGTTTCAGAGCTCAGTTACAGTACAGTTAGAGCTACAGTACAGTTCCAGCTATGTTTCAGAGCTCAGTTACAGTACAGTTAGAGCTACAGTACAGTTCCAGTCATGTTTCAGAGCTCAGTTATAGTACAGTTAGAGCTACAGTACAGTTCCAGCCCTGATTCACAGCTCTGTTACAGTACAGTTTGAGCTACAGTACAGTTCCAACCCTGTTGCATAGCACTGTTACAGTGCAGTTGGTGCCACAGTACACTTCCAGCATAGTGATGCAGCACTGTTACAGTACAGATCTCGCCTAGTTATTACTGCCACAGCACAGTCCAGTGCAGTTGAGTGTACTGTAACTGTGCTAAACTCAGTGTTTAGCACAGTTACAGTACAGTTCCAGCACAGATTTTTCTACCTGGGCTAATATCAGAGGACTGAACCAAGAGGTATAGCATAATAGTAAGGCTAATTCACTAAGATTACCAGCATTGCAAGGAAGAGTTAAGTTGTGGATAAAGAGAAGATACTGTGAAGTGTTAACCAGTAGGCATACCAGAACTTTCTGGACAATTTATGTTTAAGCATAGAGTAAGTCCCACATAGCAATCAAGGTTGCAGCAAGATTGCTTAAGGTTAGCGTACGGCTTGCCAAGATTGGCAATCTAGATGCAAGCCTGCTGCAAGTTTGCCATTATTGTCATGCTTGGTGCAAGTTGCATTCAACCTGCATGGAGTGTGCCAACCTTGCCAACTTTGCTGCAAGACTCAACCAACTTGGCAATATTGGCTGCAATAGTGCAAGGTCCAAGGCAATTGCAACTATAGGGTTCCTACTAAGGGAGGAGTAGAGTTACCCTACCTCCACCCTTGCTTAAATGTGCATGGTTTAATTGCTGCTTACCTTTCCCTTAGGAGAAAAATAATTCGAGCAATATTGAAGAAAGGTGAGTTTATACAAAAAATTAACATGAAATTAACTTAAGCACGTAATGATAAATTAACTAACAAGCTGGAAGAAGAACAAGGTTAAAAAGTTAGTGAATACAGATTGAATATATCAGGGGTATTGATGTCAGGCTTCCTACTTGTATCGCCTAGGACCCCATGGCTCATCCGACGAGTACGGCGATTGGCACGTTATTGAGGAAACTCTTATATGTTGGAAGAATATCAGTTATGTATGGGCATGCTTATTTTTAGCCACAAAATGGTAATTGGGAAAATATTGTAAGGGGGCAAAATACCCATGTCAAATTTTGTAAAGTTAATTATCACTAATGAATTAATGACAGCTAGCATCTGTATATTTACAGCCTCCCAACTGCTGGTAGGTAACATAGAAGCGTTTTATAGCCATCATCGAAGCCAGGCATATAGGACACTTAGGGCTAGTATATATGTATGCATTATATGAATGAGAAATATATTTGCATATTTATAAGGGAAGTACCTGTTATGATCAATTTCTTTTTTAATTTTGGTGCTAGGTGCACCCATGCAAGTAGTGATATTTTGTGATAGTTAATTTGTTTCGCTGCATGGGTACAGCTCCTTTGTACAATTGCATGCTCTAGGCAATGTTTTTGCATGTGGCTCATGAATGCTTCCCTACCCTCAGCCTGCCCTCTATTTTTGCCAGTGTTGAAGTTTGTCCAGGACTTGCAACCAGCTTGCATGCAGCGTGCAGTGCAACTTTGCAGCAAGCTTACAGCAGGTGCAGTAGTCGAATTGCAGCAAGCTTGCTGCAAGCTTTAATCTTGCCGATGCAAGCTTGCAATGTGGGAGTATAATATATGCTCAGAATTATGTGAGGATTTTACTATGAAGGGACTTCCAAAAGGATGTCATTACACATATACCGAAAGGGAAGGGGGCAGATACATGGGAAAAGTTTGGGACCACAAACGTAACGATATATAATTCCATAATGTAGTATAAAGATCATCTATAGAGGAGAAGAACCAAAGCAGATATTATTTTTCTTTAAGAAAGGAATGGTAGAATAGCATCAGTTTTGACCCTTAGACTACTTGTAAGCAAAATAAATGAAGAAAATATACCAAAATTTTGTTATAAATACCTTAGAATTTAACAGTGGGTATCTTCCTCAAATAATTAAGGCTGAAATAGTAGAAGAGGCTGGTTTACGAAATGGTTCATTCAAATTGCGCGGCAAAGATTTTGTGCCATATGCTGTGATTATATGCAAAGGAATTTACATTTGTATATGTTGGATAAGCATCAAAATGAATATTAAAAGATCGTAGAATAATATTATCTTTATTATGCGTACGTTAGCTCTATAGCTGTTGTATTTGTTTTTTCTCCTCTCCTTTTTCCCGCTTTTCTGTTTCCTCGAAGTTCTTTTGTAGTCGGTAGATGTCACCCTTTACGGCGGTCAACTTGTAATTTGCTAACGAAACTGTAATTGTCAGTATTTATTAGTTAAACTTCAGTTTTTTAAATTAAAGGACAAGAATAATAGCAATAGTTGAGTTTTATATCTATTCGAAAATTGTGCATTTAACGCCAATAGTGAATGCCATTTAAGAATTCGAGTCAGATCTCAATTGCTTTGGTCTTCAACAAGTTGCCGTTGCATTTGAATTTACTGACGAAGCTCAGCCAAAAGGGTAAGTGTCCTGCTTTTTTGTAAGGTATTCCCTCCATATCTTGAATCTAGAAAGTACGATTCCGTCGCCAATTTTCATCATTCAGGTAAATTGAAAACCTACTGTGCATTGAGTCAGCTTATAAATTTTTAAGTCCATATGATTTTTTCTTAAACCCTCTCAAACTTCAAGGAACTATTGATTATCTGGTGTACTACATAAGTTGTCGGGTAAGTTTAATGCCGAAAGTGAAATCTTTATATACTTTTAGCCCCATGATTCGGGTACTTTCGACCTTTCCGACGAAAATTTGTGGAATTTACTTGAAGTATAGGTAGATATTTGTGAGTAAACTGCCCTGAGAAAGTAGAGGAATATCCGGAAATTGTTTCTCCTGTGATTTGGAATAAAGCTAGGTCTTGGGCATTGAAACTAACTTTCGTTTGGTTTTCGACGTTATCGTTTTCATTAACAATATAGTTTCCAACTGCCCCATTTTATTTGCGAAGTAATTGCTATTAAAAGAATTAAACTATGACAGAAAGAGACGAAAAAGTTTATTCTGCACAACTATCAAAAATAGAAGTCACTGCCTTGGTACTGAGCAGGTTTAATAGTCGAATAGACAATTATGTTTGAAAATTTTAACTTCACTTATCTCTATTCTCAAAGGTGTTCCTCAAGGGTCATTCTTGAGGCTCACTATTTTAATATCGACATTAGTAAGTATTCTTTTGTAAAAATTTTTATGCAAATTAATTTTCCTGTATAGTGTATTATTATGGTGCAGTCGTACAGTAAAAACTACAGTGTATATTGCTGTATACCATTAATTCAGGTAAGGTTAAGTACAAGAAAAGATTGGAAGCTTTAAAACTGAGGATGTGGAAGAGAATGAAGAAAGGGGCATGGTCAGAATAGTGGAAGCAAAGGTGTTACACCAATGGTGGGGGAGGAGAGAAGATTGCTTGCAGAAATAAATACTTCGTGACTGTCCTGAATGAGACAATGAGCCCTGACTGCTCTCGTTGCTCCATGCTTGCACACCCTTCTCTCTCTCCTCATACACAACACTTCATCTTTCCGCTCATGCACTCCTTCATGCTACACAGCAGATAGAAGAGGTCATAAGGGACAAGGGTGTTTTGGAGGATGTAAAGGAGGGAAGAATGTGAGATGAGCAGGTTTGGAGGAGGAGGAACAGTAAGTTTGGATAAATTAATGGCAGGTACAAGGGGAAGAGAGGACTTCATCCTGTCCTACCAGGAGAAATAAGCAATGTGCTGTACAAAAGGACTTCATATCAAAGATAGAGTGGGGGATCAAAGTCCATGTAAATCTACCTAAACTGGTAGATCATAAATGATAATAATTACTAAGTATCAGTGTAGTATTTCAAAGCTAAGCCCTGTGCACACTAAGAAAAATAAGCAAGGCGTTTCCCTTACTCGATAATCTGATTGCATTTGTTTGATGAGTAATGCATAGTATATGCTATTTTCCTTGATTTATTACCTTCAGAAGGTCTTGGAACAACATCTATTGTGGATATGTGAGTTAAAACTGGAAGCTTCGAACCTTAAGCAAGATAGGTTGAGGCTGATGTACGGCTTGCCAAGATTGGCAATCTAGATGCAAGCCTGCTGCAAGTTTGCCAATATTGACACGTTCTGTGCAAGTTACACTCAACTTGCATGAAGTGTGCCAACCTTGGCAACTTTGCCGCAGGACTCTGGCAACATTGGTAGCAATAGTGCAAGGCCCTAGGCAATTGCAACTATAGGGTTCCTACAAAGGGAGGAGTAGAGTTAACTTTGCCTGAATGCGCATGGCTTATTTCCTGTGGGAGAAAATCTATTTGAGCTAAATTGAAGAAGAGCGAGTAAATAGGAAAAATTAGCGCGAAATCAACTTAAGCATGTAACGATAAATTAACTGACAAAGAAGAACAAGGTTGTAAAGTCGTGAATGCATATTAATTGTGTATACAGATTGATTGAGTACAGAATACGGTGCTATTGACGTCAGGGTTCCTACCAAGGATCCCGCGGCCAGTCCCATGAAGATGGCGATTGCCATATTACTGAGGAAACTCTTATTTATCTCTCCTGGAGTTGAAAGAATATCAGTTAAATGCATATTCATAACGGTCATGCTTACTTTTAGCCACAAAATGGTCATTGGGGAAATGTTTTAATGATACAAATACCCGTGTCCATATGTTGTAAAGTTAGTTATCACTAACGAATTCATGCAAGCCAGCAGCTGTATATACACGGTCTCCCAATAGTGATTTGTTAGCAAAGAAGTGCTAGATAGCCGTCGTGATTTGCATTTCGTTAGGTCATTTAGGATAAGATAATAGGACACATAGGTGAAGTATATATTGTTAAGAATTATATCTTGCGCATTTGCACGTGCAGGATAAACTGTTGTTATCATTTTCTTTTTAAATTTTGAAACTATAGGTACTCATGCAAGTAGTGATTTTTTTGTGATACCTAACTAATTTGTTTTGCTAGTTACATGGGTACAGCTCCTTTGCACAATTGCATTCCATAGGCAATGTTTTTGTGTGTGGTTCATGAATGCTTTCCTACCGTCGGCGTAACCTCTATTTTTGCCAGGGTTGAAACTTGCACAGGACTTGTGTGAAGCTTGCATGAAACTTGCTACAAGCTTGCACTGCAACCTTGCAGCAAGCTTGAAGCAGGTGCAGTAGGCAGATTGCAGCAAGCTTGCTGCAAGCTTTAACCTTGCCGATGCAAGCTTGCTATCCTTGAAGATTCCAAAGTGTCCTCCTAATTCAATTTCAAGTAAATGATCCCACACTTCTAAGAAAATAACTGGTACTAAATGGGAACCTTCCAGTAGGATGTATTGAAGTTGGTTGTGGTACATAAACTAGGCAATTAAGATTAATGAGATAGTGTCACTACTTACTGGCTTGGACCATTCACCTGGTTTTTTTCCTTCAAGACTCTTGTCTATCTCAGCAAATACAGATTCTATTTCTTCAACTGTTATACTTTCCATGCTTGATTTTCCAAATCCAAAGTCACGTAGATGGCGGAGACTAAACCTTCTTTGCTCCTTCCATCTTTCTCCAGCTGTGAACAGCAGGCCTATAGGAAAAAACACACTCATTATGGAATTTTCTCCACCTGGTTTGATGCTTGTTTGTACTTGTCTTGAACTCTAAGTGCAATAATTTTTCCTCAATTTGAGAACATTATTTGATGGAGAAACGCACATTTGGGACTATAAATTTAATATAAGAGTGTGCAATTATGATGCAATCCCTGGATTAATATTCTGATAGCCCTTGTTCATGCTTGAATGAATCCTAAATGCATTCTACTAATTGCTCTGAGGTGTTCAGAAGTTTATCCCAAAACAATCTGGGGGTGATAGGAAAATTTGATATATTTTGGAAATTGATGATTAGAGTTGTTTCCTATGCATGTCTCAGAATTTCAACCAGAAGACATTAATTTCACAATAGACGCATACCGATTTTGGGGTCAGTTAACAATCCATCTTAAGGATCTTAATCCATCTGTATGTACGCTGGCGAGAAAAATAGAGGGAGTTGCTTCCTCACTGCAACTATTTGGTGTAAATACCCTAGAGAGAAAGGGAATCACAGGAAACACTCCCTGCTGCGAGGGTGAGGCCAGTAGACACCCTTATAAACACTAAAGGGAGCCGCCTACTGGCTTCTGGCCATGCTGTAAGTTTTTGGTCACTCGCTGGCAAATCTGCATAGAGGCAGCATGTTGGAAACATATGGGCAGACAAAGAGGAGATGATAGCATTAATGCAGATGGTAAAGTGTCTGCCGGAATTGTGGGACACTTTATGTGCCATATGTTTAGGGATCGCAGAATGAAAAATAAATTTCTTTTGGGCACTTTCATTAAGAATGATGGTCGATTTAATTTTTAATTTTATCGCTTACACAAGCTGCTTTTGAGGGTAAACTAGATTGGGAATTTTCACCTTCTCAAATATGAGGAATCTAATTATAATCAAGAAATGTACTGAAGTGAAATGCATGAACTACATGACTACTACATGAAATTCATGCTTCACCCCCTGCTGCACACCCTCGCTGTGGCTCGCAGGGTATTATGTAGATGTGGATACACTTTTAATTTCCAATTTGTGATAACTTTCTGAAAATTTGTTGCTTTTATGCCCAAAGGCATCGATGAAATTGCCTGTCATAAAAACACATTGCAGATATTATTTTTCTGTGGTCAAGAAGATTATTTATTTTGATAACAGTTCTATTGTTGAGCTTCCTTGCTCTTAAAACATGTTTCAAATAATTCATGGTTCACATATGTTCAGTATATTTCAAGCATAAGTTAAGTAATGTGGCTCAATAAGTTGAAATAGTCGCTCTTAACTAAAACTCCAAGTGTAGACAAATTAATTAATGATAATGCCATAATTATCAATGGCAATGTACTTAATCAGTTTCCAGTAGCGATGGGACATTCGATTTTTCAAATACTTGAATCTCTCGAATAATGCCTTTGATTAATTTCTTGAATTGTGCTAATTTCTTGAATCCTCGAATCCATCGAGTTTCACTTTGAATCCAAATCCTCAAACATCTGAGTCACTTACATCCTCAGCTGATGAAAATCTTATTGTCCATTCAATTGAACTTTGCCGTCTCCACCCTTGATTAAAAATCGAAAACATGGATTTGAGAGCCCTGTTTGCTCAATGGTACTTTGTGGCAAAGCAGGGCACTAGGTTCATGCAAGCTGAAAGTGCACCAGAGATCAATCAACCCCGAGATCATAAATGAATCCGCTGTCGCAGAAGGTCCTCCAGAGGTCCCGGTGGAGTCCATAAATTTTACCGGAAAAGGCACGGTTAATATCAAAGGAACCTCGCTACTACCCAAGTTTGAGATGGGAGATGGTCGAAATAGAGAATCGTCATTGCAACTTCAACATTGACGATGGCATTAAACTCATCTTCGCACGAAACAGATTCTTTCATCCTCCACCTGAGGGTAAGTCCTCCAAAATACTCAGGGCCCTGGCTGACTCATCACCTTCTGATGTGAGCAGGGAAATCAGCAGCATATCACGAGTGCACAAGCTTGTGCTGATGACATCTGTTATTTCCATTGCAATGAAAAACTTTATGCTGCATTATCCGCTCAATGGGTCAAGTGTACATTTTCAACAATGAGGGCATACCCTAAAGTGGGCTTGTGGATTTCACCATAGTTTGCAAGCTTTCATTTGTATTTTTGTTTTTCTCCTGCTTCTGTTACTCCGAGTTCAGTTCACTTTGAGAGTCAACATCATGGCTGGGAAAAGTAAGTCATTAAATCTGAAACCAGACTTCATTTAATCAATCAACACAAACGTAGCAGGTCGGAAGGGCATTGTTATCGTGATCGTGCAGCTAGCACTAGAAGTCATTACAGCAGAATACTTTTTGATGGAATTTAAATTGGAGCTTACAACTGTTTGTGTGTGGCCTTGCATGCAACAATAATGATTTTGATTGAATATCAAGAGAATATTGCACAGTATGTATGACAATTTTCTGTTTTCCGACATTTTTCCATGATAGTCCATGGTATTGCTGCAATACTTGTTACCGCGATGCATTTGGAGTTAAATAAAGTACGATAATGTGCGAGGGTAAATGTGCAAAATAAAAATTTGACATTCCAAGTAATTACATATTACGAGAAATTCAATGTCATGGACAGTAAGAACAACTGCGGGTCAATGAAGTGAGCAAAAACATAGTATTTCACAGTTATCTTGGTACAGTAGAGCCCTGATTATCCATTGTAATCGAGGGGAAAGCCCAATTGGATAATCGAAAGAGACAGATAATCCGTTTATGATCATTTTCCAAGTAGTTTTGACCTTGGTTTCAGTGTCATGCTTTTTCTGTGTCTTTTGTGGCTACACCAGTGATTGTTTTCATACAATTACATTTATTGGCCAATAGTTTGTTAAATTTATTTCTAAAAACATTTCAACAACTACTTAAATTATAGGTACTAATGTCTGTCAATTACGTACATAGAATACGCTTCATCAATTTGCGGAACATTAAGTGGCGAATGTTAATCTCTGGCACACAATGCATCCCTTTTTTATATACCTACCTATGATATTAGCCTAGCAGAAAGTGTTTTAAGTCATGATTGCTACGTACATATTATGCTCGTCGTGAGTGATCTGAGGCAATGCCAATCGAAAACATTTGCATGATATTTTTTTGCTTCCGAGTCTCATATCAAGGTAGCTGACACATGACTAAGTACTGTTCGTGTGAATGGTCACCAGATGCCTACACCCCAAGCTATAGCTGACCTAAGCATACGTCTCTTCGGCGGTGATAAGAGGTCGCTTCTTTGGAATTCTGATTTCCCGGAAGCTTATTTCTTAGGATCACATGAAGACAATCACTTATTGTTAGATGGATGCCAATATGACTAACTTCACACATTCTCTTGAAAATGTTCATGTTAAATGTGCTTAGGAGAGAAAAATCATGATAGCCATTCTTCATATTTTTTCTAATTCTTCAATCATTAATCTTAATTGGCAGAGTAGGTCATTGGATGGTTACTCTGAATATATTCAGTCAGTGGAGTGTATGCTATTGATAGCAATTGAGAAATTACAATAGGAGGAGCTATGGTCTCACTCCAGGACTTCTACCAACACGAGACTTGGATTTCTAAGAAGGTATATGTCACAAAATGAAACTGTGTTGAATTTGCTTACTTAAGGTGAGTTTATGCTAGCGAGAAATTCCAGAATGTAATCCATTGAGTCCATTGCAGAGGAGTTTACACTGACAACAAGAAATCCAGGGAGTTACTCTCAGGGAGCTGCTCGAGCAACTTTCTCTTTGGGAGCTCCACATATAATATTGTGAATATAATTGTACACATATAATTGTTGTGAACCCATTTACACTACTCCCCCACCCTCAGTGAGCGATGGGGTGCAAGCACATCTTTTTTCCCACTCAAACAAAAAGGAGGGGTTACACGTGGAATCAGAGAAGGCTGAGCCCGAGGAAGCAATCACTGGTGTGGTTTTCAAGAAATAGGAATTCACAAAAAATATGCATCAAGGGTTCGTGAAAGCTTCCAAGTACAGATTAGGCATTAATACAGCTGATGTCCATCATATTCATTGTGTTCTATTTCCTAAATTCTCTCAAGCAGTTTGTCATTAGTCAGTCGTTAGTTTGAAAACACTGTTCTACAATTCACCAATGCCATCATGAAGGACCATTCTCTCTGAGATAGCTACGGCAATAATTTTAATGAACCCATTGGGGTAAAGCGCCGGCGATTCGCCGGTCTACCTTATTTTGCCTTAAGGTAAAGAGCCGGTGATTCGCCGGTCACGTGATGGAATTCAATGTTCTAATGCTATTCTTTTTTCCCGATTTTATGCACCACAAGTCTTTTTTTTTATTCGGTGAAAATAAATTGTGAAATATTTATTTAGTAAATAATTTTAATTTCCAAAAAAAAAATTTAAAAAATTTCGTGAAATTTTTCAGTAAATTAAATAGAGTTTAAAGGGCAGAAAATCCATGGAAAATTACGAGGCGAATGGGTTAAGAAAAGAAGGGATACAGAGTTTGGCTTAAGGAATGGGTACAAAAGAGAGCTTGTGGTGGAGCATATCACAATTTTTCTTCCAATCTTCAAGTTGAAGATGAACAGAATTTTACTGCCTTAATTAGAGTGTCTGTTGTAGAGTTTGAAGAGATCCTCATGCTAGTTGTTCAAAACACATATTAAGAATGAAGGCACCCATCATCCTTCGATTGCAGACAGAGAGCACCAGATCATAACTTGCAGATTCTAGCCATAGGTATAAGAATACATTTGCTGACTCTAGAACATCTGTCTTGCTCTTGTATTACTCATTAATTTTATTTGAGAACTAGCTGAAATCATCCATTCCTTTGCACAGGTTTTGATTTAATTTTTATTCATAGTATTTCCAAAGTTCTTGAGGGAGAAAACAAAGATTAACATTGTTGCATGGGTACCAGTCCCATTTTATATTATTACTTGGAAAAGAATTTTTTACACAAGAGAAATGTAGCACTATCTAGTTTTGTACCTGGGTATAAAAGATAAATCATTTTCTGCTGAATAGAGTAGGATTTTATAGTGCCCCTATTCTTTGCATTTGGTTCATTTATCGGCTAAGCTATTCTATCTTCAAGTCTGTATAGTTCCTACCCCTCTTTATACTCTTCACAATACCTCTTCTCTTTCTTTCTCCTCTTTGTGTACCCAACATTCTACTTTTGATGGTAAATTTCAGCATTCCATTGCACTTAAGTACCTACCTGTTCATTCTAACAACTCTGCCTTCTTCTAATTTTTGGCAATAATCCTCTCTCCAATACCTCTATTTGTACTCCTTAAGGAATTCCTGCCTATCGTGCTCTCTCCATTCTCCTCCATGTATGTATTTTTAAGACTTCTAATATTTTGGGTATATTAGGGATGAAAATCGTTGCCTCTAACCTGAAGAGTGACAGCATTTAATCATTTATGAACTCTGAAAATAAATTTCATTATTCTGCTATATCACACAGGCTTATTTGTATCCGTCAATTTCACAGTATCAAGGATGATTATTTTTTCCAATTGCAACCTTTGCCTCCTGTTCTTTAGCCTTGTGGACAATATATGTATAGCTTTCAGACATCATTGGACTTCTAAAGTTGGAGACATTTTTCTTCTTCTCAGACAAAATCTGTCATATTCTGTAAAAAATATCAGACTGTGGCTCCTATGCACTCTCGGATGTTCTTGATCAAGCAGAGGCTAGTTGAAGCAGCTTGTATATTGTGTTCACTTGCTGGCTTAGGGATAGTGAAGAACAGCCCCAAAGAAATGTCATCATATGAATATCTAAAATAAAGTTAATAGTGATTTAAAGATAAATATCGGTAAAATTAGTGAAACTTGCAAGTGTATTTACCTCAATGATATTTGGCTTCAAATTGCGCAAGCATGTTTCACCACAAGGTATGGTGCATTTAGTTTACACAAAAACATGATTGGGGCAACAGTTTTCCAAGTTAATCTGTGGGAAGGTATGCCCGATGTACGAGAGCATTTAAAAATTCCCATGGATAGTGTACACCAACTCCATTTAATTATTATTAAACATTATTTGCAGTTTTTCTCAAGTCCGAATCTTAAATTCACCCTCAAATCTTGAATCTAATTTCAAATCTAAATCCTATTTTTACCATTAATCCTAACTTTTATCTTAAATCTAAATGTTACTATTTCCTTCATTCCCAATAATGATTTCAAAGCCTATTCTTTGTTTCTCGTTAATCATATATTTTATTTCTTATTCTAATATTAATTTTAGTCATACAATTGAATTAAACTCTCCAACTATTAGTATAAAAAATTTCGGAGTTTTTATTTTAAAAAAGTAGCATTTTTAAACATTCTGGATGAAGCCCATTTCTCATTTTAACACAAATAATGCCAGCCATGCTGAAAAACCTCTCGGAGTTCATTGTTGTTGGTGTTGCTGGAAGATACTTCCTAGCCAGTTTGGGTAGTACAATAGAGCCTCTATTTACGAGAGCTCTCAGGTACGAAAAAACCACTCACTATTTTGAACTCTCATTACTACTGAAGAAATTTAAATAAACATTCCACAGCCAGATCCTAAAAATGTAACTCGAGTTTAACCAATATTGTGAGTTTTGGGTGAATGGTGAAAAGTTATTACAGTAGATTGCCGATTATCCGACAGTTGATTAACTGACCGTCAGATTATCCATCAATCAGTCCTTCAACAACTCCTGCCCCTAATCTCCCTTCCAACCTTTCCTACCTTCCCCTCCCGTTTCTGTTTGCTCTCACATACAATGGCTGGCCATCTACAAAATTGCTAACTTTTGTCCTCACAAAAAGTTTTCCTTCAGCAGGGAATCCAATTATGCACATGACAATGATGTATTATGTTGAGTCTTTTGAATCACTGCACACTATTTGCACGCTCCAGCCGGTTGAGGTTATATTACTTGTGTGGCAGTTTTGTATTCGATAAGTTTCAGTCGGCAATGTAATGCATTTGAAAGATCCAATTCCTGGCTAAATAGCAGGTTTGCATCCCGGTCAAGGTGAATGATTTTTTTGTAAATAGCAGGGCTTGTAACGAAAGTGTACAAACTTTTGTCACGAAATTTTCGTCTCATTCTGTAAACTTTTGCATCCCCAAAATTTCCTCTTGCCTTGTCCCGAAAATTTTTTCATCTCACCATGTCCTGAAATTTTTCATCTCGGCTTGTCATGAAATATTTTTTGTCTCTCCTCATCCATAAAATTTTTTCATCTCGCCTTGTCATGAAATTTTTTCGTCTCTCCTCGTCCATAAAATTTTTTCATCTCGCGTTGTCCTGAAAATGTTTTCATCTCACCTCGTCCTGAAAAGTTTGTTGTCTCATCCTGTACCCAAAATGTTTTCCACCTCCAGTTTTACTGGTTCCTTTACGTCTAGCACAATTTTTTCATTTTAGAAATATTGTCTTGATTTTGGTATTTTTTAAGTTTTTTTTACCATGACTGATTTTTTAAATTTTACAATCAAACACTAATAAAATGAATTTACTTCAGATGTCATTGATGTTTCCTCTGTTTATCTAAACCTGGCCCAATGGGTTATTTGCTTTTTCTCATTACATGTTTCTTCCTCATGAAATTTTTCTTTTCTCTCGTTCTGCTACATGTTTCGTCACAAAATTCACAAAGTTAATTTTGTGGAATTGCATTGTAATTTCTATTAGACAAAAAATTTTACATAAACCACTTATTTTTATATTTAAATTAATTGACCCGGGTTTCAATGAGTCTTCATCGTTATTAGGCATATTTGAGAGATTCAAAGATTTGAGAGAGTCATCATCATCAAGCGTATTTGAATCTCTCAAATATGCCTGATGATGATGATGACTCATTGAAACCCAGGTCGTGTAATTTAAATATAAAAATAAGTGGTTTACGTAAAAGTTTTTTGTCTAACAGAAATATTTCCTCAAGTTATTGTCATCTCCTCCCGTCCTGCACAATTACTCATTCCAGTATTTTCATCCAGTCTCATCCTAACATTTTTTTTCAGTCTGAAAATCTCGTCCCAACATTTTTCTCTGCCCCAAAATAACCGTCCGTTCCGTCCCAGCAAAATCCATGCCACACACGCTGCCACACTTAAACAATGCGCACATGCTATTACGTCTGTGGCATTATGTGTGGGAAAAGGGCTGGTCTGCAAACTTGACTTATTTACTTCGAAAGGGGGATGAGTAAGCACTTAGGGTGTTAACAGTTGTGCAGTGAATATGTCAAACTGGGCAGCTGGTAATTTCAGAAACATATTGTATACATCAACAATCCTATGCTAATGAATTCATTCTAGTATTATAAATAATTCCACCCATTGAAAAGGAAGGGATCACGTGAGCATAATGAATGTTTTGGATGTCCTTCAGCATTCACTGATGAATCTCTTATTTAAAAATTCAGAGTTGTATGTATTTGATGCCAATAGCACCCTTCATCATGAATTATGTCCTGGCATCTAGTTCAAGAGGGAACCAGAGTTACCGCTTGACTTTCTTAAAAACTTCAAAGAAAATATGAGGAGATGGAAAACAGTAATTCAGTGCAATAGGATGTGGTTATTCCATTATCACCATTAGTGAACCTGTACCCCAAATGAAATCAATGCAGAAATGTCCTGTGGCATCAGAGCACAGTAATTGTGTGGCTCAGAGGTGATTTAACATAATGTAAAAAATGAAGGAATATTCTTGAAAGGAACAACAAGCCATTCCTGAAAGGTATTCTAGGACTGCTTAAAAATTGAAAAAAAGAATTAACAAATGTATTTATTGGGGTAGAGTGCTTTAAAGGTGAAAAAAGACCTTTGACCTGTAAGTTGAATGAATTAATTAAAACTTCAATGCTTCACACCTTTTTGAATAGGCCTTTTTGTAGGTAGGGGTTAGTCTTCAGGCACACTTTGCAAAATAAACTCACATGCTGACAATGTATACAGTCAGCGAAGAAGTAAGTAGTGGGTATGGATGAGTTTACAATGGCAACAGGTTGTATATTAATTCAGTTGCTTAATATACTTGACATAGATTCTGAGATATTTCATCATAAATAGCTTCCTTTGTTGCCCTCTTCCACCTTACAAGTTTCATTCTTGATGGCCATAATAATGTTTGAAAACTTTATTTAGATTGTTTGAAACAAAAAATGAAGAATTGTGGGTCTGTGAGGATGATGAAGATAGTGAAGTGGATAGATACAGGTGTTATAAATGTTAGAGAAAGATAGGTAGTTATTATTAGATGAAATTTTGTTGTGCAACGTTGGCAAAAATATGCTTCTTCATGGTGGGTAAGCAGGGTGTACAGGAATGTTAGCACATGCTAAGAAGTGCAGTTAGCTGCTCTTTACATTTCATGGAGGGTAAAGGAGTGTTAACATAGTACCCACCCTACACCGGCTGGTCCTCTCTTGGCTACGCCCTGCTTACCTCTGCTCTACCCATCCTAGAGTGTAAGGCAGGTGTAGCATTGCACCTGCTGTATCCTTGCTTGACCATTGATGGCTTATATCCTGATAACCTCCCTGTTACACATCCTGAAGGGTAAGGAAAGGGTAGGTATACCGCCTATCTAAACATTTCCACCATCTATATTCTGGGTGCTCCAACTGACTCTGGTTCAAATCCCAAGGAAGGGTATGGGAGTGTTAAGTTACCATTCACACCATGAGTGCATTGAGGTGTAGGAGGGATGTTGGGATACCCATCAACAACCATTCATCAGGCATAAAAAAGAGGTAGAGCATGATTGAAATAGCAGTGGACTCTGTAAGAGGGGTCCATGCGACCACTCCATGAAAGCCCTGTTGAGAATCAAGCCATCATAGTTCATTAAGCCAGCATACGGTTCTAGTTTGTGTAGCCTCAGTTTTTCCTGAAGTGATCTATGGGATACTGTGGGAAGAAAGAATGGAAAACGAGGGTAACAGGGAATACAATTAGTGGTTTTCAAAGGTTAGGTTTTGCAGAGAGCAGAAAGTGAGGGATATCTTTCTCAAAAATTGAAACAGGCTGAAACAAATATTTCAAGCCAGTGTTGGTATTAGATTTCAACATTTAGGAGCACTAAGCTTTGAAAACCAGCAAATTTGATCCTGATATTCAGGAAAGACATTACGTTGCCCACACAGGCTGCATGGCGGGTATGATTTCATTATTGTTTCACAATTGTCTGTACCATCTCTATGCTTGATTTGGGTTCATTGCTTGGCAAATAGCCGAGCAGCCAGAGTTTTTTTATGCAAGGAATTATATTTTTTACACTCTGTTTTGCATTTCTTCCTATACTGGGGAATTTCTGCATCAAATTATTAGATATAAATGAATTCATTCTGCAAAAGCTGTAACAGAATTTTTATTAGCTCAGAGGTAACTAATTATCCACAATTTTCTGCAGTTTGTCCTTATCTTTGTGCTAGAGATGAGGATCCACCTTGTAATTCTCAAGAGAAAGAAGCTTGAGCTTCTTAAGTGCATCCAAAAGTGAATTTAAATAATTTTTTTTTGAAAAACATTCTGTGGTTTATTAAATCTCCTTTTTTCCTGACATAACTGAGTATGTTATTTCACTATGCTGAATATCAAGTATATATGCTAGAGAAGAAACAGATTGCTAAGGATACTGCTGTCCTACTATTCCCTACACTTCTAGGACATGGGTGCTACACTCTGCTACCCACACCCTACACCTCGGGGAGAGCATGGCATACTTCTGTCCTACCATTTCCCTGTGCTACATTTGCATGAGTGCTACCTTCCACTACCTATACCTTACAGCCCAGGGAGACGAGGATGAGCTGTAGCAAGGGGTTTCCCTACAGCTTTTCTACTGGTTACCCACCCTAAGATGTTCTAAATTACCATAGTTTTTTCACTACTGCCACTCATCTGTAAGTCATGGGTACCACTGCCATTCACCTACAGCCCATCATGTCATTTTTTTACCCTTGGCCTACTCTTAATTTTTGCCAAAGAATGTAGGTGAATAGATGATTGAACAGCAATGGACATTTGAGGTTATATTGGAAAGGAAAATGTTGGGTTGGAGGGAATGAGGTGGAGGGTGATTGGTATTTTAGTTAGAAAGGGTTTAGTACGAAAAAATTTTTTTTGATTATTGATTTCATAGAAACAAAAGTATCTGATAAATACTTTCCCATAATTAATCCAAAATACACTTATAATTTTACTGTCTTGATGAAATATTTACATATCTATTGCCAATAGAGTTGGCAGTTGTTTCTCAGGTTGTTAAATGTAGAGGTTTTAACTTTTAGTTTTCCATTCACTCATTTTTGTCCTGCAATAATTTAAGCATTGGCTAAGAGTAGGGATCAGTGACTTACCATTGACTTCATTTAATATCCTGTGCATCATTAATGTTGGTCTTCCTGCCAGGTCATCACGAAATGAAAGTTCTTTGATTGCATCCAGTCCCGAAACAAGGACTACTGGTGTTGGGCCAATGAAAAAGCCTACTACATCACCATATAGACGTCTCATCACAGCTGTTGATTGGTACAAGTATGGACCCCATTTACGCAGGTAATATGAACTTCCTACAATGGGCCACTTTGGTGGGCCTATAAAAAAAATTATTTTTACATAACGATTTTTATTCAGTAACCAGTATTTTCTAAGTTGTTTGACACAAATATAAGTATGTAATAGAAATGTATTGATTAGCTGAATGAATGAAATCTATGACCTCTTGAGGCCACCAATGTTATAGTTTTGCAACCTGGCCTACAGGTTTACAGGTTACAGGTGGCCTTGACATAAGACTTTTAAGAGTTTCCTTGCATATTAAGACAATAGGCAATGAGTTCAAATATCTATCACTATTAATACTTTGCATATAGACACCAGGTTACTTACAACTATATTTAGATTTTCTCTCTCGTGAGGCCCCCAGTGGTCGCTGGGTACGCCACATCGTAAATACGGCCCTGCACTAGCCATTTACTAGTTAACTAGTTAACTTTTTGTTAGAAGAAGAAAAGGGATCTTAAAGAGTTAATTCACACAAGGATCAACTCAATGTGAGTAAACAATCAGTCAGAAAATCACACTCTCAATCAACCATATGCACTCGCACTACCAGATAGTGGTTCTCTATCTAAGAATTTTAAGGCATTCAGTAAGGGAGAAACTCAATGGGTCACATTCAGGTGAGTGGTTTAGGAGGAAATTATTCCCATTGACCAACTCACTGCATTAGTACAAATATGCAATGGAAATAAAAGTAAAACAACACAGAGTCACAATAAAATCCTCATGAAGGCTTCCGTGGAGTGGTACAATAAATGCAGCTAGGTTTCTGGGTTTTCCTCCACGTGTATTCATCTCTGTTATGACAGTTTTGTTGGCCTTTTAGCTGGTGTCTTCATGTCTGAAGTGTTGGGTGCAGGTTTTGGTCCATCTTATATAGGTCTAGGTGAGTCCTGATTGGTCGGTTTTCAGAAGAGGTGTTTCCAGGTGTCTGAGAGCAGATAGCATTGTCCCTTTTGAAATTGGGAGTTTTGGCTATCTCAATTTCCTTTTCTATGAGTCTGGGATGCTTTTTTTCTCTTTGGCAATGAGTTTTGCATTTTCAAAGTCAACATTGATCATGAGACCTTTCCATATGTTCTCAGCGATGGCGGATAGGTGTATTGTCTATCCTTGGTGGCTTTTTCATGTTCTTTCATTCTCACTTCATGATTCTTGAAATTTTTGCAATGTAAGATTCCTTGCCACAGCACTTAACTACGTAGATGCCACTCTGTGTAAGGTATGTTCTTTATCCTTGCTGAGGAGGTCCGGTCAAGCCCGGCAGACTGTCCATGCGGGCAGGGTAACTGCAGTCTGCCATGGTCTGTTGATGTCAAACAGCATGCTGTATAGCAGCAGAAGTTCTAATGAAGAACATGTATTTCTTCTCGTTGAATTATTGAGAATCCCAGCAATTTTCTTCCATCTTTCATCCTTCTTAATGACATTTTTATAACCTGAATAACTAGTATAATATAAATACAGGAAACTATTTGCAAGATCTATTCATTTTCTGTCCCATGTTCCATATTTATGATCAGCCCACTGTGGGTTCTGTAGAAAAAAATGGGATTGCTGCCTGCCACTGTCTATACCAGTCTACTGTGTCTGCCCATGTTCCATTTAACCAGGATGATGCAAACCTATATAATACAGTACCCACAGTAGGCAGTCCATTCTCTGTTTAACCAAGCCTTTAGTGATGCAGTTACAAGGTGTCACAATGTTGTGTTTCATGAACCATTTCATGGTGAATAGACAGGAAGGAAAACGAGGAAACCTTAGCTGCTTCCACAATAAAATATATGCACTCAGCCTAGTGGTTCTTTAAGTTTGCCTTCAGATAAGAGAACAACTCTAACAGATATCATCATTTAGATGGTTTGGTGTGGTTTGTATGGCCAGAATGTATTCAGGTGGACTGACTTTATTGGCACTAGTCCTCTGCTATTTAGGATAGGTTTTGATTGAGAATCCCTTCTCTGATTTGAACTTTTTTTGATGGCTCTTTCCCTGCCATTTTCCCTCCTATAGTTCCACATATTTCCCATCCCCCTCGTACCATCTAAATGCTAATGATTTTCTTCCCACTTCCTATGCAGTTCTCGGTCATTGGATTTTAAGTCTCACAAACTGTTTTAATTTAAATTAAATTTTGTTAAATTTTTCTTGAGGTGACAGAAAATTTTTATATGTATAAATTAATGTAGAAATGAACGTTCTATAAGATACATTTCAATGCATTGAAATCGGTTTCCTCTTTTGGAAGATGTTGCCATGATAGAAGATATAGCTTTTCAAACTGAGGGATATCTGTGTATTCTCGATGATGTGTTGATGTAAAATAGCAACAAAGTAGTGATAGCCGAGCTCTCAGTGATAGATGAGTTATCAGTAACTCTTACATAAAATTCAATAGCTATTCGTCAAAGTATGATTTGGGAGAAGTGACACATTGAGTGACCTCATATAAATTAATGATGAATATGTAACAGAGTAAAAGCCAGGCTCGTATCAAGTAAACCATTGATGTTTATGAGCTTTCTTTGATTTTGAATCGAGACTATCAGTGGCTAGTTCTGTTGTGTAATTTATTGTCAAAAAACAACTGTGTAGCTGGAATTATATTCCTTGAAACTGTTGTCATTCTACCATAAATTACATGGTGAAACCCTTCAACAGACTTGTATTTTCAGTCCTCTTGCAGCACATATTACCTCCTTAACACACCAAATAAAGCACTATATGGGCACCCCGTAATGTATGGCACAATATTTGAGGCATTTGAACTTTATCTTGTAACATAATTATTCAAGATCTTGTATATCTGAAACTTGTGTATTCTTGTGTATTCGAGTATTCGCAGGTAGTATTCACACAGTACTAGTAAAAAGGAAAATGAAAATGTAACTTCTAAAATTTGGTGGCGGAATGAATATTGGAAAGCAAGGTAGAGAGAGGAGCAGAATGGGTACTTTGGATAGAAATAAAAAAATGGGAATCCATGTGAACTTTAATTCATCATCAGGAAAAAGTTCTACCATTCTACGAGAAATATGGGGTCTCTGTTTTCTTTTTGCATGCAAACTACGTGGCATTCTTCTTTCTCTGGTGATATTTATGACTAATCTCTTGAAGATTCATAAATGCTATTACATACATAATGATGTTGTATATCAAATACTTTCTAGTATTATAGTAGTTGGGTCTTTGTTAAGTTTTCTCACAAAATATAAGTGATAATCAGTTGAAAATTAAGTGTGATTTCAGTTGCGAGTTGTTTTCTCATGCTAGTTACTTATGTTAGTTTAACTAAATTTATGATTAATACTGTAGTTAACAGTTGCTGTTACGTTATCGGTGCGACAAATGTTCTATTATGATGTATGACTCAATGACAAAAATGGAAAAAAAGACAAGAAGAAGTTTTGCTAATAGTAGTGGATACAGTGGAATCCCGGTATAACGAGTGCTCATAATCCCTCGGAAATCACTCGCTAAATCGAGCTCTCGTTATATCCGAAGGTGTTGAAAAAACCCACAATTCTCACAGTCGTTCGTATTTACAGTTTTTCTTTTGTTTCCGATGTATTTGACAAAGGTTATCTGCAAAAAAGTCATTTCAGGCACAATCTGGTAGAATATCAACATAGTTCATGAAAGAAACAAGACATTTTCCATTATATAAATTATTAATTCCCCTAGTTTCGGTGTTTTTCTTCCAGCTCTTCTATTTTTCGATCGCCGAAGAAAGCTGTAAAGACAGCGTAACTAGCCCGAATTCAAATATTAGGTATACTGTGGAAGTTTTTGGGTAATTTGGTGAATATGTCATGACGATAATATCAGCTTTGTCGAGTTTTCGAATGTTAACCGGTACGTCCATCAGTTGATTTTGAGTTTTTAAAATTGACGATATATCGTTGCTCGATAAATATCGTCTTATCGTGCCCGATAAAATATCGGGGCACGATAAATGTCGCGATCACGATAAATATCGCGATAAAATACCATGATATCGCGTCCCGATAAAACATCACGATAAAAGAAAGTGATATTGCGCTCATTCGAATATCGTGAAATCGCGCCCGATGAATTCTCGTGATATTTTCACGTCACCTATCTGTCCACGCAAGTACGTCAACTATCAAACCACTGAAATTGAAAGAGAGCGTGTGAGTGAGAGAACTGCTGAGAATTTGAATTATCAGATGGCAGAATAGTAAGTTTTCAAACGTACTTGCTCCAGCTTAAGCGAAGGCCAACTCAACGGCTGTCTTTTTCCGACAATAATAACCGGCGTGAGATCACGATAATTCATCGGGCGCGATTACGCTACATTTCAACGAGCGCAATATCACGATATTTTATCGTGATGATCTATCGTGATATTTTATCGGGACGCGATATCATGTTATTTTATCGTGATATTTATAGCGATATATATCGTACCCCGATATCTTACGTACCCCGATATCTTATCGTGCCCCTATTATCAATATCGCCCATGCCTAGACCTAGCTCCCTCTCCTACTCTCATCTTGCTTAAGGGGCCCTGTAAGAGCCTTAGAGGGCTCCTTAATCTTGCTCGTCGTCCGCCCACTCCCCTCCCACTGATGACTGGGCTTAACAAAAGATGAACGTAAAATGGGAGCGCGCAGAGCGTACCGAAGGCCGTAAATCGCTTATGTTTGGACATAATTGGCTTTAGGTGTTGTAGGTATGGCACACGTCTTGTATTTTTTGTTTAATTCGCAGATAATACAAAATACAATAGTTCATTTTTGCTAGGCGGTGTATCGCCCTCGAGAGATATCTGTCGTAATACCGAACGTATACCGTGGAAGGAAATTTTGCCTCGCTATATCCGCTTCATTTTACGTGTAAAACATAGGCCTTTTGGCGGTACAAAGACTAACACTCGCTATAACGCGATTCTCGTAATAAGCCGTACTCACTATACCGGGCTTCTACTGTATATCCAAGGAAAATTAGTGATTGCAAAGGGGTAATTTGAAGCAGAATGAAGAAATTGTTAGACTAAAGATGATCTATATGCAATCTCACATTCCTGTACTTTCCATTGCAGTAAGTTGACTACTTTGAAAACAAATGCTAAAGAAGGCAATATGCTCTTATTGTTTAACACAAAGGTAAATGCAACAGAAACATAAATGGTATGCTTTGACTGTGAAACCTCTCAGGCTCAACTATGTGATCCTGCGAAGAAAAAATCATTCTTGTCAGTTGCAAGTGTGGATGAATTAAAAAGGTTATCGGTAAATGAGAATCCACAGAGCAATTACAAGGTCAAGGATGATGTCACAAAGAATGAAGAATTCACATTAGTTTCATATCAGTGAAAGCCACGGCCAAAGCCAATCTTTGGGACTGCAAGCACCGATAAGGAAACATTCAAAATACAAGGCACAGTGAGAAAAATTACTGGTTCATTTACTCGCTGTGCATATTGACTGACTTTTCCTTGTTCTGCATATACATACTCCTATATACTAAATTCTATGTAGTTGAAGTTGTTTGCTATCATGATCGCACAGAACATACTAGACTTGGCCATTAAACTCAATAATATTTCTCACTTCATCGACCCATAAGTTTTTAGCCATTCTTTGGATGATTCAATGGGGAATGGGGAATTGAAGGGGCGTTTACTTGGAACCAAAATTGCAATTTTGTACACGAAATTTTTAGATGGAAAGGAAAAACTAATTTTAGTGAAAAAATTAATCTTCTAACCACAACCATTCACTCATGAATCAAAAATTAAAATAAGCAATAGGTGACGCCCACTGAAAATTCTGCTGTGATAACATTGACATCATTTTCCTCCTGTCCTTGACTGCTTTTCGGGGAAGGGAGTGGAGGGGGGTTCTCGGAGGTTCTGCTCGCACAGATGCTGTTGCAACTGCTCCTATTGACAGAGTCAGCTGTGTCCCCCCCATTGCGATAAGGCAAAGTAGCTTCGCCAGCTCTGTTGTGATTGGATGAAGTCGATATACGTCAGAGGTTGCACCATGCCCACTTTTCCGAAAGGGTTAAAAACATCAGTTTTTCACCGCTTGTAACTTGAGAAATAATTGACAGATCAAAAAACAGTAAAATATGGGTCTTTTTATATTACAAACTCTTATCAGATCCAGCAATAAAAAAAATATACTAAACGATCCCATTAAGTATGCACATTCTAGCTTTCTTTGTTTCAAGAAAATTCCCCAAAATGAATGTGTGAGGAACAGAAAATAATGCCTTCACATATATGTTGGAAATTGTGATTACATTTTAGCTAAATCTGTAAAGTTTGGATCAACTTCCCTGGAAGAAGAAAAATTGCTTTCTGTGAATGCTCTCGGTACTTACCAGGAGGAAATTTTGATGGCCTAGAAAGGAGGAGCCACCATAGAAGGTATAGCAGGATGATGAATAATACTATATCCACAATCATTGTTTCTCCTTATTTACACTGTACAAGAACTTTCCTTATAGTAAATGGAAGTAACCCCTGTAATGCAGAATATGTATTTCATCAGCATCTGTAATACAGAATTTCATCAGCCTCTGTAATACAGAGAAAATTCATCATAGACTCCATATGCATACAGATGTAATACACATGTATTACGTATATTACGTATGTATATTTGATCTATGAATATACTTTTTTCTACTCAATTTAGTGTTCATAGCCTCTTTGAACAACAGCCAGCAGTTACTGAATGCCAGATCCAAAATATTGAAAAAAAAACATGAACTGGTTACTTCCTTATTGCTGAGCAAGTGGAGCAGATATTTACTAATGATGCTATGAAATATTTATACTCCTGATGTATTTTGCTGTAAAATTATACTTTTACAGATTTCTGTGATTTGCATAGAAATAATTCATTAACATCAGAGTGCATCGCGTTCAGTGTAATGGCATTTTATTGCTTTATAATTGATAATAATGTGTCCAAGTTAGTTCAAATACACTTGAGTTGCATGGATTTCATAGTTAACATGGATGGTGGGTGGTGAATTTCAACTGCAACATTTTTTGTTGGCAAATGCTGCTGCCCTATTACTCCTCTAGCATACACCAACACAAAAATCAGAAGTTATTTTTAGTTTAGTAATTTAAGCTTTCCATGTACCACAGAATATAATGCAATGCTGTTAGTTCCAATTTACTCAAAAGCAACTTGAAGGCCTTCAATGATGATGTTTCTTGAATATTTTGCTTTGGCATAAAGGGTGGGGCTTGGTGCTAAATGTAAAACATTCTGGTTTGCACCTCTCCCAGTGGGAGATTTGTTGGCCAATATTTCGAACCACTCAAGCATTGCTGCTGCACATCAAGCTGTCATATTTAATGTCAGATATTTTAGTCATATGTATGATATTAATTAATGCAATGGCAGGGTGAAACCAACTAATTATTAATCCAATTCCACTTCTGAATAAAATTTTCAGCTGTAAAAGAAAATTGTGATAAGCTGCAATCATGAAAAGCTCTTCTATTGAAGAATGGTATGCAAATTATGTGAAGTAACTTAAGAGTATGATAATAATAAGGACCGTTATATTTTAATTTTTTAGTTATAACATTATAAAGCATATAAAATTTAGGGGAAAATGGTGAGAAATCTTGTTACAATACATGAGGTTGAGGGGTCAAAATGACCCACAGCCATTCTGCTAAGCATAACTTCAATTAAAAAATTGCACTACAATAATCATGGAATTATCTTACCATCTAAGTAAAATATAGGAGAAAAAATGCAAAAAGTCTCAATTTCAAAAGAATCAAATCAAGTGGTTAAATTTTATGTAGAACTCGAAGAATTGGACAAAATGACTTATGCCTTTCTTCTACTGTTAAGGATAAAAACCCTTTTGTGTTGTGGACCCACTTGAGTCATGTCATTTTACCTACAGGTTCTTCGTTAACCTGGGACGCTGTCTTTTATTTTTTATTTTATTTATCTCTGTCTCTGCCCTCTTCCTGCAGCTTAGTTCTCGTAACTATAACCCATGCTCTTTTGGGTTGTTCTTTTGGTGGAATGTGAATTATTAGGTACCATGGTAGAGAGGTTGGTGGTACCATAGGTATACATGTGCGTGTCGTAACTATCTTTGAAACAGCGGATGGAACAATCTTGGGAAATATCTGGGTCTTATCATCATACTTGTGGTGCCTAAATCCTTTTCATGGGGGCCCTAGCCTCAAATATATGGAAGCTTCACGAGAAAGCATTGGATATAAAACAGAATAGGTTCAACTGATATTTCAATGTGGAACTCGGAAAAATAAATTTATGCGTGTTAATTTAAGCTCGAAATAACGGTAATACATTTCCGTAGATCTTTCTTGATTTATCCATCTCTTTTCTTTACTAACTACTAAAAAAAATCTTATTCATCAATTATTTCTTTCCTCTTTCGTAAGGTATTAGTTTCATTTCACATGTAAGCTTCCTTCTAGTCGATCCAATTTCAATATCCTCGATACTGTGGACTGTAATTGGCGGTACTCACGCTCTGAAGTGCTAACACTAGTTCCTTCTTCGTACTTTCTTCACACTATATTGCTTAGCTTCATGGGTACTTTTATTCTTGCTCTGCACTTTGAAAGGCTATCTTCACTACACTTAATTACATTTGAACCACAAGATTTATTTTGTCCAATCAAATGTCGCCACTCGAACAATGGAAAAAACACCTCTCACGGAAGACGCACGAAGACTGGCCTCCACGCCGGGACAAATTTAGCATCAGCATCTCATGCTGTTTACCGTTCCGAGAACCTCATGCTGTGAGACAATGCGACGGGGACTTACTCGAAACCATGCGCCTATTTGTTTGGGCGATAAAATTGCAGATAGTGAAAAATTATTTTGTCATGTTTGTTTCATGTATGCAATATGCAATACGCATCCTAATTTCCCCCTAGTATCTTCATTGTAATCTTATGCATTCGTATGCGGGTTCATTTTACTAAAGTTTATTGTCAACGTGGTGCTAATTATCTTAGCTGTGGTATAAAATGATGATCATCCGTTATCCAGACATCAATTATGGAATGTATAAAGAAGGTCTTATATCATACGGGAATGAAAAATACAGACGATAGTCGATGGATTACGGGCGAGTAAGGCTTGAAAATCATTGTATTAAATATATTAATTAATAGTTTGCTGTCATGGGATCGATGACATCCATAATGAACGTTTTCCATCTCGGAGGCACGATAAGACTATTCAGAACTACATATTCGTGCACTATCAGCCTTGCCTTCAATTGATATCGCTGACCTTGGGACGGGGCAAGCATCGCACAGGCAGATATATAGCTGCTGCCCCAAACTTTTGACCCGCGCCATGCGGACAGCAGTGATGACGGCATCTTCATATTGCAAAATAGCCTTTTTTAAGCCTAACCGAATTGAGTACCAACATTTCTGGGAAAAATCGGCCCTTTCTTGCAGATGATGACCCATTGGCCACAATGGGCGCATCACCAATTGATGCAAATTTGTAAGTAATAATTATGACTCCCATCTAAAAATTTCCAACTTACCGTGACCGCTCAACTATGCATAACCATTGTAAATTCAATCTGGAATCTTCAGCTAACTTCCCATCTGTTGTAAACTCACCTTTGCCACCGACTGGCGGCGGAATCCGTCTCGGTCCGTGTTAAATTTCGGCCTTATCAATTCCACCTGATAAAGCCAGCGATTACGAACTTGGTGCACTCATAATTCATTTCGTAATATTTGAGCTTCTTGTGCCCATTTCGCAACGGTGAATAAGTACTGAAAAAATAGATGTCTCTAGGAATGCCGTACTGTCTTGCTCTAGGGGTTCTTACATAAACTTACCAAATTACGCCCATGCCAAAATGTACTTCCAAAAATAATTTCGGTGCAACTTTTAACATGGCCAAATGCATTTCCGAGTGTGTTGTGGTAAGAGTGTCTTGTAGATACTCTAATGAAAGGCTTTGCTCGGGATGGAATTTTACAGTCTTATGTAAACAACACGATATACATTCTTGAAATTATCCACTTGATAACTCGTGAGTGAAAAGGAGGAAGATGAGTACAAAGGTGTACTAGAAATATCACGCATGGTGACATTTCCTAACAAAATACCAGATTCTCACGCTAACAAACACGTATGCGTATAGTTCTCGGTCTCATAGTGATTTACGTATTATACTAATGGTATATTATTTTTATGATTAGCACTTATATTACATAAAAGCATTCTGTGGGATTTTCTTGCAGTTATTTACACATTTTTCCTCAAACCTAATTGTTATGGTTTGAAAATTTCCTAGTATCAAGCCATCGCAGGGAATTACTTTACTCGATGTGCATCAATTCTCAGTTTCTATGAACGAGATGGATATTAAAATTACTTGCGTGATAACCATCGCGGGTCGTGAAACACTGCCGAGTTCCGAGTGGGAACTTCCGACCAGCGTTCGGATCACTTGATCTCAACCTCGTGTAAAATATAAAATTGCATTTGTATTTATTTAATTTGCGAACTTATGACTTTGAAGACTTTTACAATTAACAGATTGGACGGCACACATCCGAGCAGTGAAAATCCTCCCCGGTCGGGATTCGAACCCGCGATCTTGGGATCGATTGGCGATAGCAGCCACTGTGGCCGCTATCTCAAGCTTCTTCAGAATGCCCCTACTATACACCAAACATAATAGTAGTAAAGTCTTCCTTTTTTTAGCGTATAAGTTACATCGCAGCGTTTAATGTTATCTTAAACTTTCGACAAACATAAATCTATGCCCTAGGTGCAGGCACGGAGCCAGAAATTTGTTTAGGAGGGTGGATAAGTGTAGCGTAGCGTAACTTGAAACAAATCAGCTTTGCCCATTCGGTGCCGACATGTGACAAATTTCTTCCCTTAATTTACAGTGATTGGTATTTACTTTTACAGTACCCATTCCTATCTCAGCTCACTGGCAAAGTTTACTGCTTACTTATGAAGCAGTTAATTTGACCTGCCCCAGAACAGAAGTTCAACGCATTCATGCATCTCAGATTGAAAAGAACAATTATTATACAAACCACGCAAATGCATCATACTAGTGATCACGTTTCAAGAAACTTAACACTTGAACTATACGCAGTGTAATCCGGATTATCATTCCCCGTTAAAATCAGAACAGCAACGGTATTGGGAAACATTTTCGGGTAAGGTGGGGGAGGGGGGGGGGGGGGGGGCTTAAGCCCCAGAAGCCGCTTCCTCCCCTAGGCTACGTGCCTGCCTAGGTGGTTTCGCACTCATGTCTTTCTAGTTCCAAGGACGTCCTGCTGGCTTATTATCAGCATAAATAATTAGTAGATAATGCGCCAAATCGTCTTTGCGGAGGATAATGCGGGTGATAATGATAATGGAAATCTCATGACTTCCAACTCTCATTTGTATTAGTTAACTCTCAATAGCATATCTCCTCAGTACCCTGCAAGACTCCGCAAGGATGTATGGTGGGAGTTAACCAACTCCAGGTATGCACTAATGACAGTGGTTTAAAACTCATTTTAATTAGTACTTCATGGATTCTAAAGTTAATACCAAATTCTAAAATAAATAGGATTCAATTAAGAAATAAAGAATTATTAAACTTAATGCTGACGCAGAGAAGTAGTAATGTTGCATGTACCTGCGGTGATCTTTCAACCCCTGTCACACTATTCACGGTGGCTCGTAGGGTATTTCGTAGATGTAGAAGTATGTACTAATAAAACCTTTGGGACGGGTATAGAAATAGTTTACTTATGTACACAGTATTTGTAATAAATATTATACTTCTGTAAAGTTCTGCACCCAACACAAGTTTGTGGTCGCCAACTCATCAAACCACAACATAAGGAAAAATACATAGAAAATTCCAGGATACCGAAGAAGATCTCAAATAGAATGCATTGAAGCAGAGATTCGGGAACCAGGTGAAAAATGCCAAGGCCACGGTGGGGGAGGGTGAAAAGGGGGGCAGATATCGACAGTTACCACGGTTATGTGCAGAACTCTCAGAAGTTTTTCTCCTCTCTCGTTCCGATTTCCCAATCTATATTTTCCAGTTATTCATCCACCTTTACATTCGCTGATAATAGCAATACTATCTTCTAAAATATGTAAGTTCTCTATTCTATTACCTGTTTTATTCCCTGATATCACAGACGTCTTCCACTTCTTCATCCTCGTAGCCCGTTGGAGGCACGTGAACCTACACCACAACGGTATCTGCTGGCTTGGTCTCGATCATCACCATTGCTATCCTTTCGCTATACCGCAGGAAGATCTTCACTCGCATTCTGGCGGCACTCTTTCTGATCTTTATTCCTACTCCACCAGTACCATTCTTGTACATACCGGTTATAATCTTGTAACTTCTGCTGCAATGGTCTCCTTCTTCAGGACACCTCATTTCGCCGAATAGAATGTAACCAATCCGTCGCTCCATGCGTTCGCCCGGATGAGCGCTGAGGCACGGACCGTCCTTCATAGGAATTTAAAGCTGCTTCCCGCGAGTGGGAAACACAGGGAGAAAGAACTGATCGAGGTTCACCTGCCCGTATTGAGAGAGTAATTTCTCCCCTTCGAAAATAGTTTCTAAAGGATTTGGAGGGCTCCACGACGCGTGTTCAAATCGTTCAAAATAGCATGAATCGGAACTAGGAGGGAGGTGTTTGGCATCCGGCATGGGGGATAGACTAACAGATTATTTCAAGCGTTCACAAAATATATATTGTTCCATTAACTAATTACAAAGAAATATCGATCAGCAAACCCTGGTGCCATTTCACAATAATACCCCTTTGAACAATACCCTTTTAACTATTCCCCCATGCAAAATATTGCAAAAGAATATCCCGTAAAAATCACGCTTTTAGCACGTCTCCTCTTTTTCACACGATAATTGATAGAGAAATGCATATTGTCCTTTTTTCACACAAAATAAATACGTGGGTGACAGTCTCCGTAATAAAATTGGGAGAGTACAATAGGAGTAATTTGGTACTAAACCACCCGAGAGTGGCAGCTGAAGAGGGGGGTCTTTTCTTCGGCCTTCCGTCTAGGCCCACTTATAACTCGCTACACTCATCGCAAGGAGGGGAGGTGTCTGGGGTAGGATCTTACAACGCATCCCGGCCGGAGACGTCCTGAAGCCTTTGAAGGGACGACCAACGGCCCCTGTCAGCTCTGTAGTTTCTCTGTAGCCCTCGTCTCCTCTAATCTAGGACCGTAGGTCCTCTTCGAAATTCCCCGTCCTCTCCTCCTCTCAGTTGTAGGCCGAGCGATGTCTCTTGTGGGTCCTCGGGCCCTAGCCGGACGCTCCGCCACTTCTGCCAGTCGTTAGGCTCTATGCTCTCCAGCTCGTTTACTGCATTACTCCTCTCACTCGATTTTGGACTCCTCCTACTCCTTCCTCTAAAGGCCATCTTATACCTCTCGAGGTAGGAAGGGGCCGGTCACGTGGGAGGGAATGGACAACACACCGGGATCGAATGGAGTCACTTCCCCCAACCGTCGCCGAATTCTCCCTGCGCGTCCCCCTTCGACTCGGTTATATTACACTTTACATACACTCACACACACACACTCACAGAGGCATTAATTCTTACCCGCACGCCCGCCGTAGGTCGTCGTTCCCATGCCTGATGGGACGGAGACATGAAAAATGGGGGAAGGGGGGAGGGAGAAAACAAAAAAAAACTGTGATGATCTCGGACCATCACATTATGGTCAATTCTCCGCATTTCCGCCTTTTGGGCTTCCAATCTTCCGCGGGTACGAAGTAATCTCACGTTCCATGTTTCTGCCCCGAATGGGGAATATGCATGAAATTTGTTTCTCGAAGATTAATGATGTACGAAATTTTCTCACCAATTTTTTATATGTCAGACAAATTTTTCTACGCCCACCACAAATATTATTAAATGATACTAAAATGTTCCCGAAAGTCTACGAAAGTCACGTGACCCGAAACGCCTTCTGACGTCACTGCACGGTATAGGTTCCAGTGCTACGGAGATAGACATTTATATTTATAAGAAAACGAAATGAATATATTGTTTTGAGGTTTTTAGCCGTTTCTCGAAAGAAACGACTGAAAAAATACTTAAAAAGCACATTTCGACAATTTCCTCTTGTTGACTCCCTTATGGCGGTGTTCTTCTTAAAAAAAACAGCGATTGCATAGACGTAGTAGAAATTCTTGGGCACTAAACAGGCATTATATAGTTAATGGACAATTTGCTCGTTACCATCCATACTACGTAAATAAAAAATAGAAATACAATCGTTTATTGCAATAAACAAATGAGATAAATACATACGTTATTGCCAAGTATTCATTTAACAACTTACCTCCACGCATAAACAGATAAACAACGCCCTTAGTGATACCGTGCCGTGAGGTCATGCGATGACGTCGTGTTTTTAAGCTGCCGAAAAAGTACTATTTTCAAAGAGTAATATCTTTGTAACGCAACTTAATTCTTCAGCAAAATTTTCGCCAAGCACATTTTAGCTAATAAACTTGACATTCAAAGAGTTATGAAAAATAGTGTATGTTCCCCATTGATGATCGCACTCTCGGATAGTCCCCGCCCGGAGATCCGAACGAAGTTCAGTGTTGGGCGGTGTCGTGTCGAGATATTTGTACCTGATTTCGGTGAAGGTGTTAACTAATTGAAAACGAAATAACCTACTGCCCCAATCTGCCCGAACGAGTCATAAAGCTAAAAAACGTGCATCACCGATCTATCCTCAGAGCGCCCATTGTTCCCATTTAGCCCATTATTCGAGAATTTTGCTCCTAAGTTCTGTAACTCCTCCTTCTGTAAGCTCCTAAGTGTTGACATTCTTAGTTGTGCTCTAACAATAGGTAAATCTTGGTGGTTAAGTTCAATAATGCAAGTAGCATTTACCAATATTGAGAAGCATGGGGGAGAGGGAAGTTCGAGGTGAATGGTGTTGCCGAAAAAAGGAAGGGTCGGGCCAATGAAGGAAAAATCTTCAAGGATGGAAATTAGGGAGGAAAAAATAGGATGGGGAGTAAGTAGCGCGAAATGAGTAGGTAGTGAAATTTGTGTTGCACCAGAAGGCTCTGTGAGTTGAAACGCCTAACATATTAAACATTCTTTGGTAAAGTGCTACATTTTCGTATCAAGAGCAACCATAGAAATAATTTAGAAGGCTGAATGTTAGAAAAATTTATAGCTGTTATGGTGTACAATTACTTTCCATTACTATTGAAATCATAGTTAATGCTTCACTGCCTATCGGGCAAATGTCCGAAGAAGCGCATAAGGCGTGTAATAAACACTTCAAACGACTCCAGGAGGATTTTTCTTGGAAGCATTCGTGGGAAAAAATATAGATGTCCCCAAGTCACGGCCTCGTCCCAGGTTTTTGTATAATTTAAAAGGCCTGCTGTATCCAATGATATACCGAAACTACCTCGGAATGCCGTCCCTTTTTTCCATGATTGCTTATTCGACGAGTAAACTCGCTTATCTCGCTGCTAACCTCTACATCTAGAGGTCGACCCACCATCAGCAACCCGATGGGTGCACTTGGTGGCTTAAAAGCTCAACCGCGAGAAAAAGACTACTCGGCCATGTCTTGAGACTGGTTGAAGATAATCATAGAGGAAAAATTGAAATCGAACGAAGGAAAGCGAATGCCTGGCATGAAATCACTGCGTAAGTTCATAAGGATGCAAAAGAAAAAAAATGGGGTCGTTTACCATATTTTTTTATCGCCGAATCTGATAGAGTTTGTAAAATAAAAAGACCTGTATTATTCAATTTTTTGATCCGTCAATTATTTCCCGAGTTATAAGCGGCGAAAATCTGACATTTTTAACCCTTTCGGAAAAGTGGGCGTGGTGCCACCTCTGATGTATACCGACTTCGTCCAATCACAACTGAGCCCGCGAAGCTACTTCGCCTCATCGCGATGGGGGGACACAGCTGACTCTGCCAATCGGAGCAGTTGCGACAGCATCTGTACGAGCAGACCTTTCGAGAACCCCCCTCCACTCCCTTCCCTTCCTCGAAAAGCAGTCAAGGAAGGGAGGAAAATGACGTCAATGTTATCAAAGCAGATTTTTTGGTGGGCGTCACCTTTTGCTTATTTTAATTTTTGATTTGTGAGTGAATGATTGTGGTTAGAAGATTAATTTTTTCACTAAAATTATTTTTTCGTTTCCATCTAACGATTTCGTGTACAAAATTACGATTACGGTTCCGAGTAAACGCCCTCATTATGTAAACTTAACCCATTCACGCCAAATGTATAGCCGACGTGGATTTTTCTACGTAAAAGAACGAATGTCGGCTGTAGCTGACGATGAGGAGAAGTGACCTCCGCGGAAGCAATAATCGGAGGCTATCGAATTTGCTACCATTCGAGACCCGGCTTAGCGTGAGCTAAGACCCATTCCCAGGTAACTGGGCTCGACCCTCCGTCTCATTAGAAACCCCCCTCGCTGCATGACTCCGCGGTTAACTTATAGTCTATGAACTGGTTTTTCTAAATCATTATTTGCTGTATATTCCTGTAATTTAAGCTTTAAAATTAAATATTTGTTTTTTTTTGCTGAGATCATGAAATTTTTTAACGATATTCTAGTGTTAATATTAACGGAGTAATAATGCAGAACTCCACAAAACTTTAACGTACTACATATGTCCACGGCAAAAAATACGCATTTGGATGAAGTTTTGTTTAATGCTAAGTATGGAGTAATCGTCATTTGTCCTGTCACACTTATCATATCTTTTAATATGTTCTCATATTTTATTTCATATGTCTCAACTATCCTATATTTTTATATTTCCTCATTTTTCCTCATAGCACATTACCGATATTCTTGTTTTCTTAAGAATTGGATCTTAAATAAACCGTTGCTTTACCGCATGCGTTGGTGTTCCATTTGAATATTTGGTAGTGTTATACTTTTATTGCCTTATGCGTAAACGCATACGTATTCTCCGGGACATTTCTCCAAAAATGCACTTAGCCGAATCGTTAGTTGCCCCACGGTATTTCAGGTAGCAGACTTTGGAAAAACCATTTATCCCATTCGTATGGTGGTGCTCCTTGTGCATTTATGATATTTATGGGTTAATAGCATTTTCGCAGAATTTCTAGGTTCTTCTTTAGTTTCTTCGAAAACCGACCCCGAAGAATTATCATCTCCACACCTGTGGTGTTACCTATATCTTGTGTTTTCATGCTGTGCTTACCTTCTCACTGCCTTTTCACTGAATTGCTGGATTCCCCATCAGTTTCTTAGAATTTGCAATCAGGAATCCATTCCTATGCCCATGTGACTATTCATATGAATATTTTTTCCTCATTTTCTCGTTTGCTTCTCACTTCAGTCTTGGTTCTAAAGCAAGCAGTACCTACTCTCTCCTTACGCCCGTGTTAATGCCACTTTTTAGTTCACATAAATTTTATCTTTGTAGTGGCGTTGCAAAACTTTCGTTCGAGTGTAGCCATGTCAAAGAAACTTTCTAGCCTCGAGGACTCAATATTGGAGTTATTAACTAAAAGTAATAGTGAGGATGAAGACGTCTTTTTGGACTCAAATAATGAGACTTCGAAATGTGAGCCAGAGCATTCAACTGCTGAAGCAGCGTTGCATCCCTCAGTTTCATCTTCGGACGAACCATCAGATGAAGAGGAAAAGATTGTTACTAAAAGAAGAAAGCTTTCTCCGAAATGTATGGATCGGTTTTCTGATGGTTTTTCACCCAAAATCCACGAATTTGATTCTTCTTCTTCCTACGGCTGTAAGGCTGCTGTGTCTGCGAGTTCTCCAATCAGATTGTTTTATGAAATTTTTTCCTCCAGTGAATTAGTTATGCTAATTTCAGAAGAAACCAATCGGTTTTATAATACACGATGAAGCATTCTTCATGATTCGTTTTGTCGCGATTGAAAACTAGGAAAGACACTACTTATAATAAAATGTATTGATTTATTGCCATTACTTTATTAATGCCACGTACGAAAAATCTCCGCGAATAATGGTCCAGGGATATTTTGATGAAGACCCATATTTTTGGGGATCTAATGTATAGAGATAAAATTTAATGATTCTGAGAATGCCTCGTTTTTCAGATAATAATCAAATGAGGGAGATCGACTTTACAAAATTCGCTCTGTATTAGCCGTGATAATTTGCTGTAATAAAGGTTCTTTAAATTTGTTAATACTGGCGCTAAAATTTAATTAAAAATTTTCAAGAGCTCTGCAAAACACATGGAATCAGTTTTTTAAGATTAAATTTTTGGAATATACATAGGTTTTTTATAACACAGCTAATGAAATCAGTGTACCGCAGACTCCTGCTGCTAAAGAATTGGTTGGTCGAGCCTAGTGGAAGGGGAAATGGGCTGGTGTCCCGCTGATTTACGTCCCAAAATGGTGGGAACGGCATACATGCCTACTTCCTCGCCACGAGAGAGCTCCGGACAGTGGAGTAAAGAAACCTCTTATGCTACTCGTACCGCGGGAAAAATTCACTTCATAAAGCTGCAGCGCGAAAGGGATAAAGAGGTTAGCTGATAAGAGAATCTAGCGGAGAGCTGCGACAAACCAATTTCAGGATTGTTGGCCCATAGTGGTGATGATCTTCTGTTTTTCTGTTAGAATGCAAACGAATGTACATGGTAGGATTATTTTCAGCGTCGCTAACCCATGCACTGTGAATGCTTCAGTCTCTTCGTACGAAACACCGTGGAGACAAGCGAAATGGGTCCTGCACGCGGGTGGATCGAGAGAATAAGGTGGATTGGGCGTTACCTGCTCAAACATAGTTTGTAGGTATAGGTTTTGGCAACCGAAACTTGGTTACGAAAATCGCGGCGATTTCTCAAAAGCGCGCCTGCAGCGACTCTGAAAGTACTGAATAGTAAAGGTAGCAACTTATTCCGATTAGGAATATTGCCCTTTCCAACTAAGAGGGATGAGCCGAATGAAGGTGATACTTAAGGAGCTGGAATGGGCCGGGGTTGCTGTGTGCACCATGGTGAAAAGGAAAGAGGCCAATGCAAAAGTTTTCTTTGAGAAAGTGAAAAAAGTGAAGTAATACTATCAAACCAAGCAAATAATAATGCGGTACTGTGCTGTGGTGCATCCCAGTGATTAGTAAAAAGTGCGACTAAAGAAAGTACTATTTGCGGTATTGAAATTCCAATGGGGCCGTTTACCATATTTTTTTTATTACCTAATATGATAGAGTTTGTAAAATAAAAAATACCCGCATTTTTCCGTTTTTTGATCCGTCAATTATTTCTCGAGTTGTAGGCGGCGAAAAACTGATGTTTTTAACCCTTTCGGAAAAGTGGGTGTGGTGCAGCCTCTGACGTATATCGACTTCGTCCAATCACAACTGAGCCCGCGAAGCTACTTCGCCTTATCGCAATGGGGGGACACTGCTGACTCTGCCAACGGGAGCGGTTGCGACAGCATCTGTGCGAGCAGACTTTCCGAGAACCCCCCCCACTCCCTCCCATTCCCATAAGAGCAGTCAAGGACGGGAGGAAAATGACGTTAATGTTATCACAGCAGCTTTTTCGGTGGGCGTCACCATTTGCTTATTTTAATTTTTGATTTATGAGTGAATAGTTGTGGTAAGAAGATTAATTTTTTCACTAAATTTATTATTTCGTTTCCATCTAACAATTTCGCGCACAAAATTGCGATTTCAGTTCCGATAAACGCCCCCATTTCGCCAATTAAGCCACATGCGAAGACGTATGCAGGTATCCAAATATTCACTACTCATGTGGCATAAGTTCTTAACTATACTACTGTACCAGGCTTGCCACTGGGTCACTAAAGTCACTAAAAGTCACTATTTTTAGCTGGATCACTATTTTGTCACTATTTCCGAAAAAAGGTCACTAAAGTCACTTTTTTTTAAAGGAAAAATGAAAAACCCTCAAAAGGTGGTATTTTTGTCGCTATACTGGCTTTTCGTTGGTGTACAACGAAACCACAAACAACGCACACCAGAAGGAACTGCAGACTGCTGTAAGGTATTGGTCAAACAGCTCGGACTGTGTCACTGTTGAGCACCTACAATTATATTTTATCGGCTTTGCTACAGCTAATGACATTTACAAAAAGCTAAACTCTGCAATGGAGAATTCATCTCTTTCTATGAGTAATTTGCTTATGTTCGGAAGCGACGGTCCAAATGTCAACAAGAGTGTTCAAACTAAAATGAATGCTGCCATGCTTCTTGCTAAGAAGACTCCCCTCATCAACATCTGCTTCTGCAACATTTATATAGTCCACAACGCCTTTCAGAAGGGCCTGGAGGTTTTGGGGGAAGATGCCTCTGACTTGTTATTTTATATGAATAAATTTTTTTGCTATTATCCAAGTCGATGGGAAGAGTTTTGCAGGATTCTCTCCTCCCCTCAATTTTGTCTTCCTCAGAAGCATTTTATCAAGCACATCCCTAGTAGGTGGCTTACCCTTGGACCCGCAGCAGAGAGGATGCTGGAGCTGTTAGATCCTACCCGGGAGTATTTTCTCAAGTTCCCGCTAGCCAAAAAGAACTCCAAGCTACACCAGACCAGATCCTACAGCAATGTCACCAATCTCTTGAAAAAGAGCACCATGAAGGCTGAACTCATGTTCGTAGTTTCTAGTTCCAGCATATTTACAGAGTTGACGGAAACATTTCAAAAGCAAGAGCCTCTTGTGCATTTACTTTACCCTGTTCTCAAGAAACTTGTCACAACATTGATTGGAAGATCATGCAAGGACACAATTCTTTCGTACAGCGATGTTTTTGAAACTTCCAACCTTCTTCCTCCAGAGAAAGTAAACTTGAGTGATGCCATCAAAGAAGAGCTTCACAGCATAAAAGATGAACTGAAGAGAACGTTGTTCCTAAAGCATGCACAGATGCATTACATTGCAGTATGCAAGCACATGCTTCAAAACTCTTCCCTTGAGAATAGCCTCTTGCGTTATTTGTAGTGTCTTCATCCTGAAGAAAGGATGAAGCCTTGTAGTGAGGATTGGATAGTGTGTGCTGCTAAGTTTCTGCCATGGGCCGTTGAGACTCAGCTTCTCCATGATGAGTGGAAGCTTATCCAGCTAGAGAAGGATGGAGATGAAGAATACATACGTATTGATGCTTACTGGGCAAGGTTCTTTTCCATGCACAATCCTGTTGGTGGGTCCAAGTATCCAACTGCGTCCAAAGTTGTCAAAGCATTATTAACTTTGTCCCATGGCAATGTGCCCGTAGAACGGAAGTTTTCAGATTCCGCAAATACACTTAGATGTGATCGCTCACACATGATTGAGAGGACACTTCAAAATGTGAAAGACCTGCTGCGGAGGTATAATAATATGCTCTACGCCACCCCAGTAACACGGGATCTCCTTAGCCTGGCACGTGTTGCTCATGGAAACTATGAAAATTTTATAGAAGATGAAAGACAGAAGAAGGAAGAAGGTGAAAGGTTACTAGAAGAGGAACGAAAGGAAGCTGAGGTGGAAAGTCTGAGGAAGATGAACAAACAACAGAAGAACATACAAAAAGAGGAGAAAAAGTTGATAGAGCTGAAAAAGGTAGAATATGAGAGGATGAGAATGGCTGATAAACTCCGGAAGGAAACTAGTGCTCAACCAGGAAAGGCAATCGAATCCAAAAACATGGACGAAATTGCCCTAGCGCAGGTAATGCTCAAAGGAGTCACTGAGCTAAACCAAGAAGAAGGAAAGAAGAGAGAGGAAGTGAAGGCAGTCCAAAAATCTGTACAAAAGAAAGTCCACTATGTTGGACTACGTGAACAAGAAAACTAAAACTGGTAACTAGGGTGTGTTTCTATCCGCGAGTGTGTACCCTAGGGCTCTAAACTTTCCTGCTCTTATGTGCTCTTCACACTTTCATGCACTTTTTCTTCACTTGCACCATTGCCAGTCAGCAGCAGTTCGGACAATTATAAAAAGTTGAGTGTTGCATTTCGTCACTGAGGATAGCCAGTACACTCATGGTATTTTCTGTTACAGATTCTAAAACATAATTAATGTGAAGCATGGACGATAGAGATTTTCACGTAGCATTGCAGCACATAATGGTGTTAATCCTATCAGCAAGGTAACGAAGAATATCAGCGGTGTTGTCATTGTTCCACAGAAGAATGGTTAGCTATCTGCTATGCCCCAAAATGATGATTATGTATATCATTTTAGAGTACTTATTGGGGAAAACATCACAATAATCTATGTTGCTAATTCTATTTTTAGCAGTCACGTGTGAGATATTGCATTCCTCATCGGCCAGTGAAATATTCAGAATTATTCTTCTTTCGGTGGATGAATTTAATAATTTTATCATATGTCCCTAGAATGGTAAAATAAATTCTATAAGCATCATGGTATTCTTCATTGCTTGGGTTATAAGGAACATACTACTATACCTAACAGGAATCATGCCTTAACACGCTGCCATCGTTTGATTAAACAGACTCATGGAATACTTAAGCAAAGGCAGATTATCGTACAAAATTTTCATGGCTTAAAATAATTATTGAAAAAAGAAATGTTTAATTAGCTCGACTTGTACAGGAGTGTTAAATTTAACAGGTCCCACATGGCATCTAGCTTCAACATTAAGTGGCGTGTAAAATATGTAAAATTTATGAATAAACATTCATTTATGAATAAATTATGAATGCCTCCTTTAGCTTACCATAAGCTAAAGAAGGCATTGCTACGGCCCATGTGCACTTTCACCCTTGCTAACGGATTGGAATCGTACTTACCTGCGTCACTTCCGATAAATGGCCATCAAAAAGTGCAGATGAGGGGCGCATACTGTTGGATTGGAACATGATCTTACTGTAGTAGCTATTATAGGGTTTTTACACATGTCAGGAAGATCACTTAAGTCTGGAATTCAAAACCGGTCAGTGAAATCGGATATAAATCAGGAAAATGGGATGCAGAGCCCAGTAAATTTCGAAAAATTGGCAGCCGCTAAACCTTAAATACTCAAATATGGCATGAAAAAATATTCGGTGACAGCTGGTCGCTGTAGTAGCGTCGCGTTTTCTTTTCAATAATTTTTTGTCCCTTTTCATGTAGAATTGCACAGCCTGGCACCTTGTTGCACTTTTGAAAGTAACTAAAAATCTGAATTTCAGTCGGGGTAAAGTCAGGAAATTTCGAAACCTAACTCGTGTAACAACCCTGTATTAAAATTTAATTATAAAGTGTAATACATTTAGTCAAATGTTCATATGTTCATCTTATATAATTGTTCGTTTTTTTTTACCGATGTTCTAGAGGAAAAATCTCTATTGCGGTTCCCTAGTGAACCTAGTCTGTAGGCCTATTGCATTCGTACTATTGTTACAAATCTTATTAATGTGAATTGTAACATTATGTTAAGCGTTATGCAGTAAGAAGATTGTTTCAATTTTTCGTTTGTATTTTTTCAGTTTATTTATGTGAAATACACATAAAAGTCCCTGTTTGCATCCCTTTAGAATTTTTCTGTACCCAAATATATACCCGACTCCTTCCGCCAGGACTGCCATAAAAGAGTGTATAATTCACGACAAACTATGTGCACCAAACCCTCAAATTACCCATTTCTCGGCATTTTGAACCTTGATTGATCTGTTTTGTCGCTTTTTAAGGTGTTAGTAGGTCACTTTTTGGTCTCTTATTTCGTGCACGAAGGTCACTAAAGTCACTTTTTTTTGACCTAGTACCCAGTGGCAAGCCTGCTGTAGTGGGCGTAGCTAAGTTTATTTCTTAGAGGGCTCATTTTTCAAGTCATTTTTTGTCAACAGTCAGTAATAACATAACGTTGGTGGGATACATTTTTTATTTATTTCAGGCTAGACAATCCTCAGAAATTTGTTGAGTACGACATTTGTTGATTTGAGTATTTATAGTACACCGCGACAATTGTAGACAAAAACTTTGGGCGTGGTTCTATAATTAGTTCCAAAAAAAATATAAATTTGATTGCTATGTGAGAAATAATCATGACGATCATGCCCCGTAAGAAATAACTGTAGTAAAAATGTCCGCAGAAATAACGCATTTGTGGGAAGAAATTCATTGGGGCATGGTTTCCAATTGCTCGTTTGGATTGGACGTTACTTCGTCATGCAAAGTAACCTATTTATAGCAAACTCATTACATGTAAGAAATAAAATAACAAAAATGACCAAGAGGCAATACATTTGCTGCCAGAACTTCATTTGTCCATGGTTTCCAATTTTTTGTTGGGACTAGATGATGCGATGTCATGTAAATTATACTGTTTATAGTTAACTCATACCACAGAGTTGGAACTCATGCGATACCCACTAAAATTCGCGACCGCAGGTTTATTTTTAGAGAGGTGATTTGGGATGTGTCTCCGTAGAGGCGGTGCCATGGATTACGGCATTCGAAAGCTTCGCGCGCTGCCCCGGACGGGCACCTGTGGCGATGACGTTTTGCCCCCGCGCCATGACAAAAATAATGCCCGTTTATGTCCCCCCTCCCATTGGTTTTAGAAAAAAATCGCTACCAATTACTTTTACAAAGTATGGCTGTGTTGATTTCTACTCTCCCTGAGGAAAATTTGTACAATCCAATCGATTTGGAATCAAACACGTATTAAACTTAATCAGGGACTAGCAGACCAGACCAGAAGGAGGGGACCTCCTTCTTCCATGGACCTGCTGCCTGCTCAGCAGCCACTTTTCATGAGCATTTTTTTATATGCAGAGAAGGAAATGGCTATTTTATAAATAGAGAAATGTGTCCCACTCTAATTATCCTATATCTTTTTGTACTTTTTTATGCACCATATTTTCATTATATGTTGTCTCCCACTCTCAAAAACCACGTTTTTTGCATTTTTCTCTGCACCACAAACTGCTAAAAATCCAAAACTATACCAAATCATACAGACAGAGAATCCACACTCAACGCACCAAACCTCACTCTTTTAGCTCAAAACTTGGGAGAGAACAAATCAAAGTGGATACAGACTGACTGACATGCTACAAAATTAATATATATTTGAATTTACCTGCTGATTTAGCAACAAACATTAATGCATAATAAACGTTTTATAACCTTCTTTCAACTATTAGAAAAGTACTTCAAAATGCCTAGCTTTGAAATTCACATTTCATATCAGGGCCGGTAGGCAAAATTGTTTTATTTCACCATCCGCACATCGAAAACGTCAATTAATATTTTCATGCGGACAAAAATTGAAGCTAATTCCACTTTCTTCAACTTCTTCAATCCAATTTTTGTCCCTTTACCAAAAACGTAAACACATTTACTTAGCAACGTAAACAAATTTGCATAGCAACTGGTTTCCCATGTTAAAAGATAGGGAAAACACCATTTTTCTCTCCATCACAAGCTCCTCAAAATCCAAGCCTACTACCAAATCATAAGACAGAGAATCCACACTCAACGTAACAAACATCAGTCTTTAACTCAAAACTTGGGAGAGAACAAAACAAAACAGACACAGAATGATTGACTGACTGACACAGTACAATATTTATCATGATGATGAGAAAGCATATAATAATATAATATATGGTTGGACCTTGAAAATGCATAGAATACTTTCGGGATATAGGTATGTGTATTTTAGTTTTCACAAAAATTTAGCTTTATAATGATATCAAATATTTTTTAACGTTATTGTACACGTGACCATTTCGTGAGCATGGCATTATTTCCATATCTTATTTGATTGATGGTGACTCAGATAAAGAAAGGGGATAGTAATTAACCCAGAATGTTTGTAATTTTATAGGCAAATAAATTTCCTTTACAACGATGTTAACACGTTCTGTCAACCTGACTGAGGACTGTACTGATGTACTGAGGAAAGCCTCAAATCCTAGGTCTATACAATTTTGATGGTGATAGTCAAAAGTAGGTCATGGTCACCATTGCTGTCTGCAAAATTAAGTGCCGTATATAATGTGTTTAAAGGACAGAGAAAGCTTATTGCCTATATATCTCATCAGATTCCATTAATTATTTAAGGTGTACACAAAGATTTGTTGCTGTCTGTTGTTCATGGCTTTCTCATCATCATCATCAGCGTGGGTCAACAATCCGAGAACTGGTTTGACACAGCCCTCCACTGGATTCTTCTAACTGCCAACCTCTTCGTATTAACGTAGTTCCTCCATTTCATGTCCTTTATGGCCTGTTCCTTATAGCTCATACGAGGCCTGCCTTTTCCATTCTTCCCTTTCACTTTTCTTTCAGCGATTGTCTTCATCAGGCCATCGTGTCTTAAGATACAGCTGATTAGGTTCTTTTTATAGTTTTCAGCTTACTTCTCTTTTCTCCCACTCTTCTTAGGACTTCTTCATTTGTCACTCGGTACATCATCAATGGCTTTCTCACAGCAATGACTTTCTCACAGCTGCTGTTTATTCTTCAACTAGCAACCAATTTTTATCATGCTTTTTATTGCATCTTAGTTACTGTCCACCCCTCCTGAATGCCTGGGGTTAAATCATGTGAGTAGCTTGGATCTTCTAGAAGCCTGATGCGTATGTATTAATACATAGGTACATAATACGTAGTATTCAAGAGGCTTTCAGAGGGTTAATTAATAGCAATTTTCCTTCATTGCCTGGAACTTGAAACCTTATACATCTGTTATTATGGCAAAACAAATATCAACTCTTCAGAACTCTCTCAGCATTTCATCTAATACCATATTACCCATCGATGACTATTAAAAGTAAAACATGTCCTCAGTTGTCGATCACCTCCACTAATATCTGCTACTTCTGTTTACCAATTGTAGGTAATTTCCTCAGTTGTTGAGGATTTTGTAGTTCATGTCTTACATTTTAGAAATTGTGATACTTATACTCATGTTACAAAGTTTAGCCCTTTACCAAAACTTCACCAAAGACTTCTCAAGACTCTCTTCACCAAAGACACTCAAACAAAAATTACTCTTACCATGCATCTATGGCATTGTGGTGCTTATGTATGTATTTTAGAAAAAGAATATAAACCTGTACTTAGTAATTTAATAAGAAGTGCAAATTAGGAGAGAAAGAGTATTGTAACCCATGCCCCGGTTGCCTTAATGTATCCGTCTTCCAGCTAGCTCAATTGCCCTTACCTCCCACACACACACTTACACATAAATCACTGGCAATAAATAATAATCAGTTGATAAAAGAACACTAATTATGTTATTCATGCATGCTAGATATTTTTAATTCTTTTCAAATAAAGGATTGGGCCCAATTTACAGAATTTATACAAATACACTTATATTAGGTAATCAATAAAAAAATCCTTGAATAGTATTATGAAGTGGGCATAAGTTCTTTGATTAAAATTTTAAATGTCCCGGTTCCCTGTCACTTATTGCGATTGGTATGTCTGGACCTCTCTTCGTGAGACCGGGCCAGGGTGCGCCTTCACGTATCAGACTCCCGCTGACACCTACTCGCTTTCACCCATACTGGCATGTATCATAAAGCTCCTTTCCTCGCCTCCGCTTCTTACTCTGCCTGATGTGTCCTCACTCTAATAGAATCTCGGTCTTATTCCGCCGACGCATCCTTTCTTGTGGATCCTCAGGCCTACTTTCCCCGACTCATCCTTACTCTTGGAGCGTCAGCCTTATTGGGGTCCCTCCATGCTTATTGTTTCATTGAATTTCATGGAATGATTTCATGGAATTATTGTCCTCACCTCAAATACCAAAAATATTAAGGAAGATTGGAGAGGTCACCTGTAAACTAGGCCATCTAGGAATGTTCCTCTGCTTGGTTCTGATTCAGCCTCTGATTGGTTTTGAGTCTGATTCACATATTTGCCTCTAACACATTGAATTGCCCTATCTTATAATTATTAGAAGGAATCACAGACTTTAAGTAATGATCTTATTTTTGTAGGGAAAGATTTTTTGTGTGTAAAAAAATGAGATACGTATTTCTGTGGAAATTCACGTACATGATACACATGAAAGTACACAAGTTTTCAAAATATAGTGCATGGAATTGGACAATTTTATCAATACAATGGCTGATATATATCTGTATAATTATGTCAATTATTTGTTTCACTAGTAGACAGCACTAAATTATTAGCCTACTGGTATTAATACTATTCTAATATGTGTGTAGATTTAATCTTGGTTTGGTGTTGCAGGCTATATTTAGTGCTAGTCTGAAGTCAATGTACCTAGAGTCATTAAAAACTAAACTCACTGTTGAAGAGAGAAATTTTATGCTATTGATCACTCAAATGTTAAATCTTATAGAAGTCTTGATCATTTTATTTCATGGTGCATACAATGTTCCAAATTCGATACCAAGAAGTGAATAAATATTGTTCACTTTAGTGATGTACATTTAGTTTATCAGCTGAACTATGGAAAGGTACAGTGATTTTTGATTGTGAATGAAGTACTGTGGTATGTATTTAGATTGACTAACTTGCTAAAGATCTTTGAGTGAGAGTATCACTTCCTCCAAGGATAAAGTTATTCAATGTCTGTGTTTTACTTGAATTTTGAATTCCTTTGGCATGATTGTAATATTGCCAATTGGCTCTTTAGAGGGAATTGATTCTCCTTCTGGCACACGCATTGAATATCTTTGCATCAAGCAAGCAAAGAACAGGTACACGTTGTTTCTTGCCAGTGCTTCTCCAAGACATGACCGCTTTCCTAACAAAATAGGAAGGAAACAGTTTGTGAATATAATGAATAAATTTGAAAATGAAAGATATCAAATCAGCTGTTATATTCACATCATTACATATTCAGTGTTTAATGGACGGGATGTGATATACATATCAAGAACTCACCCACTCCAAATGGCATGTAAGCCTCATGACGGATGACCTTTCCATCAGCATTAATGAATCTCTCTGGTCGGAAGTTTTGTGGATCACCCCAGATTTCAGGGTCATAGTGTAGCTGATATAGGTTTACCAATATTGTTGAATTCTTGATTAATAAGAGAGAAAATTAGAGAAAAATGATGTATGGAAAAATAACAGTATGCTGTAAACATGCTACACTCATTCAAAAAGCCACGGCAGTGATTTACATGATACTATTTTACATTTTTCCTATGAAAGTTTGTTTGGCAATAACAAAATTTTGTTTGAGAAATATTAATAGGAGAGGATACCCCCCTGGAATGAAGGGTGAAATTATTGTCTTAAAAACAACCAATGCAACAGATTCCTGAGAGTAGTATGAAGTCATTGATTAAATACACATTGCAGAAGCCTCAATAGTAACATCTTTACGGTTGGTCAAACAATGTGACATTTACTTGAGGACAGAAAAAGAGCCATCAATCCAATGATTTAGATTCTTCAGTTTTTTTTCCAATGATTTAGATACATTCTTCAGTTTTTGGCTATAATGGCAGATAAGAGACAACAGATACAAAAGTTGGGTAATAGGAGTGGAATAAAGACAAGAAATGAAGTGAAGGGAAAATTCAATTTTGCAATTTCTATAACTCTAAGGGAATTTAACTGAAGGGAGAATTTCATTTGAATTTGTATGACTCCTTCAGTGAATTTTGATGCTACAGACTACAGTGGGCTGGTATATAGCACAAAATGTAAGCTGTTGCCTCCTTCAATACCTTGACAATAGGGACTATTCCATCATTAATGTGAAATGAAACTGTTTGAGTTTGATTTTTTAAATGTTCCTTGCCCCAACCAAGCTGCTGAAAGATGCATAAAACTTTTCACAGAGTCTCTAACAAAGTTTGAGGACAAGAAAAAAGATATGGGTACATTAGAGCACTTTTGCTCTTAAAATCTACCATTGTAAAATTTAATTAAAAATCTGAATTTAAGACAGCATCCATGTCCGAGCCAATATAATTTAACGAACCCTAACTGGTATGGTAGGTGTGGGTGCAACTCGCATTGTAGCCACCTCATAGGGAGTACTGGGTCATTTCATAAAAAAGTTGTAAAATAGGTGAACAGCTGCAAAATTGTGTCAGAATAGAGTGTATAATATTACGTTCACCAATGGATTGGGAAGAGGTATGATAAGGAGTGAATCAGTTTACGCACAAATCCACTGTATGTGGTTCATACCTTTATCCGCCTTCCATTCTCTTTCCATGCATGCCATAAACAGTACTTATCTTTCTTCCTCTTACAGCAATTCTTCACAGGAAAAGTCTATCAATGCCTCGTAGCCCTAAGTTGCCTACTTTCTCAGTTGAATGGCAATACACATTTCAAGGATACAGTGGTATATTTGAAAAATCTTCCCCTTGGTCAGTTACACTCTGAATGATAGATGTCTCATGTTTTTCGTACTTTCCTCATGAATAATGTCCTAATTTAGAACTGCAATGTTGAATTTTACAAACATCCTCAATTCTAGCATATACAGGCTGATATATTTATCTCGCTGTGAGCATTGATATTATTTTCTCCATCGTCTTCCGAACTCTAACTTGGGTCAGAATCACTTTTAAGTAATATTTCACTTATTTCCTTGTCACCTCACAATTAAACCCTTTTATCAATTTTTGAAATGTAGATAGAGATATTTATTCACAAAGAGATATGCTTGATTAAAGAACACACAAATTCGATGAATGGCACCACACACCATGAAAAATTCTAACTGACTCAAAAGCATCTTATCAAAATCCTTCTTCTGATGAGCAAATAATTGGAGGGGCCTGGATTGTGGCGACTGATTTTTAACTCTTATATCAAGCCATTATTGCCAGTGAGAGATTGAGTGAAGTACATGGCCCTTTGGCTTGGGACTATGGAGACAAAGTGAGCATTCATAGGTGTCTAAATGATGATGCTCAAGGAACCAATATTTACTAAAGACAGAGAGAGGAGAAGAGACAGAACTATGGAGAAGGTATCTCATGTGAAAGATGTTGACTCATCTTGATGACCTACCAGTTGGATAGAGTGCTGTTTTCTCAGTGGTAAGAAGAAAAGAGCATAAAGAATTTGAGGAAAAAATTCCATAACTCAAGGGCCTGAAGAAAATATAGTTGCAACATTGAAAAATTGAAATCACCCAATAAAAAGGATTAGAATGCTGAGTATTTTATGCTGCAAAGAGGAATGCCTACTTTTACGAAATAATGTTAGGTAATTGAATAATTAACTAAGTGTAAATTGTGCCCTTGGAAAATTAAGAAATTCAGTAGTCCAGGATTTGTATTCTGGTTACTAATAATGGCGATATATTTGAGCATACTGAGTATGCAGGGCAGGGCAGATTCATGAGTGCATAAATATTCCCAAAATCTATAATTGAATTAACTCATTATATTTACAGCAAATCACTTTTCTTTATCATAAAGCATCTATATATGAGGTCATGAGACTACTAATGCTTGGAAAAGCTTTTGAACATACATACGTGAATATCTGACTCAGTTTAAGGAGAAATTATGCAACAAAAATTTGTTCCTCAGCATTAAAAACTTTAATACACAAAAAAATAAATGACTTGGTTTCAATAAATGATTAAAGCAATACGGTGATCATCAAATAGGTGATGATGATTATCATTCAAAACCCAAATATATTTAATGAATGATCATAATATTCACACAGTGATCATTATATCTCATTACCCAGGTTGTGAGTCCTTAATTGTCTTGTAATACATGTAGAAGGGTTCTGTTGGTGAATAACAATTTTGTTAGTGATGGGATACCACAGGGTTCATTCTGGAAGGGTTTTCAAAAAAAGAAGTTTTAATTATATTTCTTAAATATATTTTGTGGTTTGCCTATTTCCGTGATTGCAATGGTAGAATTATCGCAGATTATCTTTGCAGTGCCTAATAGTTAGTTTAGGAAGGTAACCTGTAGGTAAAGCTATTCTTACCTTCGGAATAATGTATCCTCTGAACTCAATATCCTTCATTGCAAGCAATGGGGCATGAGGAACAGACATTGGAACTACAGTACTCAAACGCAGTATTTCCAACACTGTTGCTTCAGTGTATGGTATATAATGACTGAAAAAAAAACGTACAAAAATGTCTCAGTATTTAAAGTAATTTATGTATTTCACTTCGGAAATTTCAAGTTAAAGAACTTTTTTCAACATCATGTTAGACTTTTGTCTTTTCATTTCATAATATTCAATATTTGTGACCTCTGCTACAATCAAGTAGAATACATATAGCATATGTTTCTTTTGAAGAGAATTTAGTCCTTACTCATTTTTATGTCATCACAACTCTTTCAGCCATAGATTAAAGATACATAATATATTACTTCCTTGAAATACCTTAATACTTCAAATAGTAATATCCCTACTTCCAAACTGGCAATGGATCTGGATTACATGTGATGAATTGAAATTAAAGCTATAATAATTAGGATGTTGAGTAGTAATTAGGATTTTCATGCACAATGAATTTTCTAGTAGCATGGAATCTGGTTGTGCTCAATAAGAAATTCTATTAATTATATTATGTATTTATTATTTGTGATTAATTTTTGCATTTTACTATACTAATGGAGAATTTTAATGGTACATGTGAAATCGTAATTGCATCCTTATAAATTAGGTAATTGTAGTAATACAAACCTGTCCCTGTCCTTGAAAGAGGGAAATCTGTCTTTACCAATAACATCATCAAGCTCTTGCTGAACTTTTTGCTGTACATCAGGGTTGAGGATCATGAAGAGTAGAGAGAACACAATGGTGTTGAAAGTGGTGTCATATCCCGCGAAAAACAAATCTCTGCCAATTCCAATTAGCTGTCTGTCTTTCAATCGAAACAAAAGAATATTACTAGCTGACATCAGTCACGGCTGAAATTTCATTTTTTTGAGACACATTATTGACATTCACTACCAATATCAATTGAAATGAAAATGTATATCTATACATATATTTTTAAAACATAGGAGAAATTTGCTTTTAAGGAAGGTTCTTAAGTTTTATTATTTTGAAGACATTTTAATATATCTGGTCCCAGTTGCTCTAGTCAATTTTAGTATGTATTGAGAATAGTGAGGATGGTTAAAATAGGGGGGACCCCTAAATCACCTTTTTCTTTTCATTTATTTTACTTCATAAAACATCACAACATCACTTTTTAGATTTGGATACCCTGACATAGAAAAAAGATTTCTAAGTATTGTAGTGTTTAAATAACTATGAAATCCTATCTGTAATATTTTCATGACATTAGGTATCAAATGCTTTTTCAATCCTTGAAATATTAATATCTAAACTCAATATCTATGCTTAAAGGTTCAGTGATAGTTTCAGTATTCATGAATAATATTTCTTCATTTTTTAAATCCTACCTCATGGACTAGAATTGAAATAGAATGAACTGGAAAAGAGGTATAGTTTTTTATAAAGCTCTTGGCACATGAGCAGAAACACATTATGGACATATTATAGTCTATTTTCAAGAATGACTTCCTCAATATGGCTTATATTTCCTTCCATTTCCATCCCCCCTCAAGGAGCCAATTGATGGTTTACGTTTGCCTTCCCCTCCAAGTTTCCTCCACGGAGTGCACCCTCCATTCACCACCATTCCACACATTTAGAGGCTAGGTGCTTTCAAACAAGCTAAATGTGGTTTGTCACATTTTCTTCTGCACATAGAGGCTTGTGAAAAATCAGGATACTGAAGCTACCCTCTTTGCCCTGTTAGTGGTTTTAGTGTAGCCAAAAGCCTCTAATTATTCACATATGGTTTTCTTTCTTCAGAGAAACATGCAAGTAATTGAGTTTGCTGGACAGAAGTTTCTAAAAATCTGATATTTGGGGGCCACCCAAACAGCATAAAATGTCTAATGATGAACAAATCATTTCTTTAGGATAAATAGATGACATTTATTGCTCTATGTACTTTTTATATATGACTAGATACAAGTATATGTATGTATAGTGAACTATGAAACAGATTAGTATTAGATACAAATGATGTGTGAATCCTTACAAAATCATTCAGAATCTAGATATTCGTTTTTCTGAGCTTTTATAATTCAGCATTTGGGATATTACAGACCAAAATAATCAGGAAAATTGCTTAATTCATACTTAGATCTATGATATCAGAAATATAATTTTCACTTGAATCAAGTTAATGGAAATTGAATTAACTTTTGAAATTCATGGGCATAGATTTACCTGTGAACGTTGAGTTTGGATCATCCGCTCTCTTCATCATTTCGGTTATATAAATATCTATGAAATCTCTAGGATATTCAGGATCAAGACTTTTTTTGTGTTCCTCTATATGGGACTGAAATTCAATGAAATAGAACACTTTTAGTTCCATATTAGTGCTTGACTCTGGCTGTAGTCTTAATAGTGCAGTTATGCTAGTGGTGGCTTGTAGTCATAGATAAGTAATGGAATTTATTAGCAATTAGATCTTTTTTGGAAGATTTGTAAGTATAAGGAAAAATTATTTTTGTTCATCTAATTTTACATGCCAAAGATTTTTTAACAACTTAGAAACTAGCATTTTGGGTTGAATAATGTTCATAGTTCTTATGGTGACAACGATGATTTAGAAAGTTTAGGTATTCAAGATATAATGTATTTTTAATGATGCCCTTTTCCTGGTAATTCTAAAATTGAGTATACTCTAACATGGGGTGTCTTAGCCGTTAATAATAGCTTTTTGCATTTTTATTGGAGTAGTTCAGTTCAGATTGGTATATCCAAAATTTTTTTTGCAAATAGGGAATAATCTAGGTGCGAAGGTTTCCGTGGCATCACTCAGATGTTCTCTGCATATTGGGTTCTGCGTCCATGTATTTTGTTACCCCTAGTCAACATACGTGGTATTTTTCGAATTAACGGTTTCCATGCCCTGCTGAGGAAATACCCAGGGTCCCAATTTAAGGTGTACCCAATCTAAGGTTCCCAGGCAAGGAAGGATTTAAGGTCCCGATCCCAATACTCATTTGCTTTGGAGACCAGTCGAGCCTCATCAAAGAAGATGATGTGATCTTTTGATAGGCTATGTTCAGCCAAGGCAGATTTTTCATGGGTGGAACAACCTAATACACCTCCTGTGCTCTTTTATTCAGGATGCGGATAAGTATACATCGGAGAGACATCGCATGATAGAGACCCGAATAAAAGCTTTATGAGAGAATGCCCTGCAAGCTTCATTGCTCTGAGGACGATGGAGGAATGTTCCATTGAAATGTCCGCAACCCAAAATCTCTCTGATTGAAACCTGAAAGTCATTTATTAGTGCATAAAATGTTTTCTCAAAGTAATATATATTGTTGAAAAAATTAAGTATAGTGGCCAAAGGCTAATGTGGTGACCAAAACATATTTTTCTGAACAATCAACCATTATGTTTTGAGAAAATAATTAATAAGTATTTTTCGTGTTTGTCCTTATTCAGAGAGATTAAAAATATAGACCAGGTAATGTTTTTTCACTTTATTTACAAATTATCTGGTGTAAAACTCAACATTGTTCCATTCAACAAACTTTGGCAACAAACAACAAGTCAAGTTGTTCTCAGTTATTCAATTTCAGCTTGAGTATCTTGAAGAATTCGTGCAAATGCATTCATCTGAATTTATTCAAAATCTTCTGGTGGTGCATAGGCATGTCTTTCATCACACCAAAGTATTGTAATGTTGTTTGGAAGCTACATATATTATCCTGATTTTTTGTAAAACTTCATCTCTCTTTTTATGTATTCTTGTTAAAAAAACTAACAAATTATCAGGCCATCTTCTGATATGCTACAACAATGCTTTGAATTGGGGAAAAATAGCAGCTTCGTAAAGCTTAAGATGTCGTACAGGAAAGTTTTGATTTGTGGGCAAAGTCATCCCATGTAGTTGAAGTCTCCCACATTATGGTACTGATAAGAATATAATATTACAGTGAAACCTCTCACTTACGGACATTAACGGTCCTAGAAAAGTGTCCATAAGTGAGAGATGTCCGTAAGTTGGAGTTGACCTAAATAAACTCATTTTTACGCATCGTTTTACCATGCAAATATTATACTGTAGGAATTTAAAGCAGCTGAAAGAAATCCTTTTATTTCAAATATCACTTCTTAATAATTTAAAATAAATTGCTAATAATAAAACAGTGTAATGCATTTACTCACATATGTATGTATATTTAAAATTCTCGAAACATCTGCACCTTATAATATGTAGGCATACATACAAATACATATATAGCTCACTTTGGCATAAAGAAATCATTGATTTTGCTTTGATTATTTATTTTTCTAACAAATTCTTTTTCAAACTATAACTGTACATCAATGATGCCTCGCTGTTGCCTTCTGAAATACAAAATTTTTTTAACTGTTCAATTTGATGCAATGCACCGGCATACGATACCACAAGCATCTCTTCCACTATAGGCTCAGGCTCACTGTCATCACTTTCACTGATTTCGTTGTCTCCTTCATCAAGAGTACTTTTAATAATTTCTTCCACGTCAACCTCGTGGTCCACGGTCAATAAATTAGAATCAATGCTCACATATTCAGCACTTTCACTAGCATCATTTAACAAAGAGTCTAACTGCAAGTCATTTGTGACATCTTCCAGCTCTGGTGATAATGTTAGTGAACCCTGATTTTACAAAACAATTACACACGGTTGAACTTTTTATGTTTTTGATCGCTCGATCAATCCAAAATATTGCCAACTTTAGATAGCATGATTTTTAAAATGAACTGTCTGTAGAAGACTGAAATTTTTAATTGATGCCTTGGTCCATTGATTGTAATGCACTGGTAGTGTTAGGAGGGAAAAAATTCATTTAATATTTTTTAAATTTTAAATCGGGATGGCAAGGAGCATTGTCAAAAAATAGCAAAATCTTTCTTTTTTCTTATCCCATTTTTATATCAAGATTTTGCAACCACTGTGTCATTATCTCCGCAGTCATCCAAGCCTTCTTATTTAATTTCCACGTAATGGACAGTTTATCTTTACTCACTCCTTTGAAGCACCTTGGATTCTCGGCTTTTCCTATCACCAGCGGTCTCAGGAAATCACCTTCCATGTTAGCTCCCAGAGACTGTCAGCCTCTCCTTTGATGCCTTCCCTCCAGAGCATTTTTCTGATTTTAGTGCCAGGGTTTTGTTAGGTAAGGCCCTAAAGAACAATCCCATTTCATCTGCATTGTAGATGTCCCTGGGTTTATAGTTTTCCAGTAGCATAGGTAACCTCTCAATCCACTCCATATCACCTTCTTTGCACACCTCTGCAGCCTCCCCACACACAGCTTAAAACACGATATTGTGTCTTAAGCGGAATTTTTCCAGCCACCCATTTGAGGCCTTAAAGTTCTCTATACCCAGTGCCACTCCAAGTTCAAGCGCTCTTTCTTGTAAAAGAGGTCCAGAGACACAAATTATTTGCCCTCACTTTTGTGAATCACTGGAAGAGAACAGCATCCAAATTGTTTTCCAATGGAATCACTTTTTTAGCGTTTCCATCATGAAGTTGTCCACAACTTCATGATGGTCTCCTTCTGCTTAAGAATATCCGCGATTTGAGTTTTACTCACACCAAATTGAACCGCTAATTTACGGACACCACTATTTTCTTTATCTGCATGCTCCAACACCTGCACTTTCTCTCGTAAGGAAAGACTTTTACCCTTCGGCATGCGTAATAAAATCGAGATGCTCCCTAGCACCGTAAACAGTATGAAATTTCACAATGCACAAATGATGGCGAGGTGGCATAGTTGGAGAGGTTCGAAAGGTACTGAAAGTGCATGATCTGTCAAAAGCTTGGAGGTCTACATCCAACAGAAGAAGACGGCTGGTAATTGGCTGCGTATGAATCATATGCAGCCGATTGCTCGAGGGCAGCTGTCACTCTACTTGAGTCACACCGAGCCCTCCTACGTGGCCGTGTCCCTCTTCACACGGGGCCTCCATGAGGTGCTCCTTTGTTTGGGATTAGCATTTCCAAGAAATCAATTTAGGACACCCTTTTGTTTATTTGACCTCCGCAAGTTGTGTTCTCTGTAGACTGCTGCATACAAATCATAGGCAACCGCTTGCTCTAGGATCCTACGTGCGTCTGGCCAAGGTGCTCTTTTGTTTGGGATTAGCATTTCTAAGAATGTATTCCAGGACAATCTTTTATTCCTCCACATGTGCATTTTTGTATCTTCACTGGTTTGACCATTTTTGCAGTCTTCTTTTACCCAGCTATTCATAAACGGTATTTTAGATGAAAGAACTTTCATTTTTGAGAGATGGGTCAGAAAACCCATGGCGATGGTGTCTGTATAAGAGAAAAATTGTGCCCAACAAGGTGTCTGTGTCTGTGAGAGGGAGTGTCCCTATACTAGAGGTTCGATCCTTATACAAATACATATACTTGTGCCGGGGAATTGGAAACTGTCCTTAAGTCAGATGTGTCCGTAAGTTAGAGGTGTCCGTGAACAGAGGTTTCACTGTATATGTTATTCAATGAAATTTAATACAAATCTCTGAATATGAAAGACTATAGATTCAGATTCTGTTGAAATAAAAGTTTCAGATGCAGACCTTACCTCACATCTACTCACCAAGTTCAACAAATAGCTATGAAAGACAATGGAGATAGGGCATGGAGTTGGCTTTAAACAATGTAGAGAAAGGAATGTAAAAAAACAATAGCTGCATTTTGTACCTAATACTGCTATGGTCAGAAATCAAGTATATGTGTGTACTTAAATGTCTTAAAAGAACCAAATCAAGTATCAAAATGCTGTCAGATAGAAATATGTTTTTGTGTATTCATCTCAGGATACCAAAGAAAAACTTAGACAAAAAGTTGCTTTGAAGAGAGATATGCTGAATTGTTCTATCTGTGGTTTTCAATTCTGTAGGTACATGTAGTTAGAGACTACCTACCTTCAGACCTAGTGTATAACCAGAAATTAGATGCAAGGGTACCTCACCTTAACAAAACACTCAAGTAGGAGCTAGATTGTCTATGAAAAATATCTTCCATTGCTGGGAATTCAGGCCCTTGAAGTGAGAGGCCATTGCTCTAACCACCACAGCAACTTGACTCCTGAATTGTTCATTTACTTCAACTGTGGTATATGTATTGTGGAATGATAATATACCCTTAATATCAAGTGCAGAATTGTTCAAGATAGGGTGTTTATGTAGAAGATTCAACCCTGGTGTTTGAAGGATTTATGATCAGTGAAATGGAAGCCATTGAAGTCTGGTGTTAGCCCCCCTGTGGGTAGGGGGATTGAGAATACTCCTGCAGTATCCTGGCTTTTCATAACTATAAGGGCGGGGAGGCAACCCTGAAAACAAGCCATCGAGCCAGCATCCATACAGTCTTGTGGGTCAACTGGCTGTGTGCGACCATACCAGCTGGCCTACCCACATGTTTGCCGTGTGTGGAGACCGGTAAGGAGGAGAAGGGGATACTGGAGGGTGAGGTCCACGGTTCTCAGCATGGTGTCAGATGCCTGGTATGGACAATAGGCCGATACTCCTCTTTGGCCCTAGATTCTCTGTAAATGGGTGGCTGGGAGCTAGCCACTTCCGGTCAATCAGCTTCCGTGGTTTGACTTGGCTTCAGAAAGTATTCATACGGTTTCAGAAAGTTTACAGTGGCGAGTGCCAGGGAGTGGAGGTCTGCCTAGGGTGGTTGGAGATGTATGGGTTTGGTGTCCCTTTGCATCAAAGCTCTAACCCGAAACAGACTACCACTTCATGGGTACTGTATCCCTCGGGTAGCCCTGAGGAATGCACCAGTTAGCAGTGAGACATCCCAAATCTGTGGCTCCATGGTGGGTGGGGAGCTAGGGTGGTCCAAAAAAACTTTTTTTTTGAAAATTTAAAGTGCGGATGCATTTTCGGGTGCAATTTTATGAAAAAAAACACCTCACAAAAATTCAGTTCCATCGCACAATATTTGACCCTGCCGAATCGCGTTTAAAAATTTTTGCTCGGATGTAGACACATTTGCCTACCTTACAGGGGAGTTTCTACTATTTTTCGAGATTCTACCGCAGAAATAAGAGGTTACCCGAAAGAATCTTATCTTATCTTATCTGTGACGATAACGGTTTTTATTTCGAATGAGTTTCTTAAATTTAAATGCGTCAATTTAACATATATTGACTAAGGTTCACATTATCTTTACATTTTCCTTAACCTTTTTTCTTCCGACCTTATCGAAAATTTGCCTGTTTCTGTGCCACAAGCAGCAAGAGCCGTCTCTCACACCCATCTTTAGTGAGTTTTTCTTCAAAAGATAATCCTTGATATGTGACACGCCCCTTTCGGCAGTGTCATTAACAGCATTACCTAATGTGTTTGATTATATTGAAACCTTTCATCCTGTAGCCATTCTTCAGGGTCCTTTGACAAGAAGCCTTGGTCAATGCCCGTAATGTCGAAGAATCGTCGAGAATTACTGGACACAAAGTCACTCAGTTCCAGGTCCTTAATACAATGACTGGGAGGAAATTGCGCCCGGGGGCTGCAAACATCCAACCCTCCCTTTCCAAAAGAGCTAACCATCGCCCTCTTATCAGCTAAGGAAACCTTGCGGTCAAACAAAGATAAGCACACTAATATTTCTGATAATTAGCACGAATAGTTGTAGAATTTGTTGAAAGCTGCTAGGTAGTGTTTGTCTTTGTGGCTGGCCAGGGTTTTCAGAGCTCGAGATCACGCGCTGGTGCACTAGATGCAACCGGACATGTGTACCAGGAATTAATATACACGGAAGCTACAAAGCTCAAATTTAATGTTCATCGAAGATGAAAATAGATTTTATAACGTGGGGTAGTTTCTCAACTTGAGTTGATTGCTGCAAAACATAATGATTTCATCTGCGTCTCGGACCTTCCGCAAACTACCTCGTGTTGTTGCAGCAGTGCGGTAATGCCCTGCAAGTATAATGAACATAAAGTTTTGTTTAATGCATGGCGTCATGTAAGTTCCAGAATGTGTGGTAACGTATTAGTTTGCGACATACCTTAGTCCAATGTTCTCCAATGATATTGTGGGCAATCAACAAATGGTGAAGTCGGCTTCTTCGAAACACCAATTAATTAATCAAACACTGCATCGAGGACAAGTTCAAGCATATGATGCCTGCAAGCCAGTTCCAGCAGCTCTTTCCCAAAGTTCTGTTGAATAAGAACACAGGATCCATTTACTCGTCCACTATTTACGTTTGTGGTGTTGAAGATAAGGCCTATGACTCCTTCCTGAAGTTCCCAACTAGTCAAAAGTTGAACAACTGCAGTAGCTTCCTGAATCCCAGTGCCCTATTTGAACTCCGGAACGCCAAGAAGCTGCTCAACCTCTTCTTCAGATACTAAAATTGGCATACGATCAGTATTGGCTTCTGCATATAAAAGATGGATTTAATATCCAATACATGGTCGAAAATGCCCACAGACTATGCAGGAGACTGTTAATGAGCAAGAGAAAAGAAAAATAAATTACGATAAATTTCTTTTCTGCTGGACAGTAGCTTTCCATCCCAATGGACGGCCAACGGAACGTCCGGATCAATCTCTTGCTTTATAAGTAGGGCAATTTCTTCTCTACATTCTGGCCGTTTTCTTTACAGTTGTGAACAGGAAGCAACTATTTGTACCCCTTGTTCCTCAAATCCCAACGATTTCACAGTGGCCCGATATACTGCTTTTATCAACCGTGTCTCACCGTGTGCCTGGCGATGCCTTTGAAATTAGCGGTGCCAGGCGTAGAGTGTCGCCTTGTGAAGAAACTCTTAAGAAGTTCTTTGGTAATTGGTAGTTTCCCATTCCCCGTCAGGTTTTCATCAAAGCAGCCACCAACAAGCCACACATTCGCTTTTCCCCGTGTAATACGCACATTACTCTTCTTAACCATTCCAACGTAAAATCACACTACCTTGTGGAAAAATAATTCACAAACACAGCTGTCTGACTCAAAAATGGCGTTCACTAATTCACCACCGCTGTTACCGCTTGCCTTCCACCATAGTCACCCGTACCGGAAGATCCGCGCAACAATACAGTCGTTATCTTGCACTTTTGTTACCGTCTTGCGCCCTTATGGGACAGTGATGAAGTCTTACATCATTTCAGGTCAATGACGCAATCTCGCATTATTTTGGGGCATGATGCCATCTTGTCCTACTGATGCAAGGACGGAGTTTACTTAGTCGCCAAATGATAGCATTATCGCTTTGAACGTTAATTCTGGATTTCATCCTGTTATTGATGAATATAAGCGAAATATATCACGTGGTAGAAGGTTTTTCGTCCCAACATGTGGAAACTACTATCTACTTACGATATATCTACTATTTGTCTTGGTTTTCTCATATAATCTTAGGACGCAAACGGAATCCCCTGTGGGGTAGGCAAACTGACCTACGTAAAAGCTGGAAATTTTAAAACGCGATTCGGCAGGGGCAAATATTGTACGATGATACTGATACTTTGTGAGGTGTTTTGTTTCATAAAATTGCACCCGAAAATGCATCCGCACTTCCATCTTTCAAAAAAAGATTTTTTTTGGGCCACCCTAGTGGGGAGCCCAGGGGAAGAAGCTTTCAAAAGGGATGGATGAAAATAATCTTCCACCATGTAAAAGACCCCACGCAGACATGGGTGTGGGAGATGTTTTCAAAGGTAGTAAAAAATACCATGCGATGCAATGTCAACAGAGGGTTTGACACTTAAACATTTTCACTTTTCCTGGTTAAGAAAATACATACTATCAGCAACAGTACCGGGTGATGTTAAGTCTAAGATTAAGATATCAAAAACTAAGAGGTGGCCCTCTGCTTATCAAAACGGCAAAAATTATGCAGAGTGAAAGATTGCTTAAAACAAAAATGTTGCACAGTAAATTCTAGACTTTTTAAATTACTATTTTGGGAAGAGTTAAGACTTTTTCATGGTCTCAAATCATCTCATGCTGCCCTCGAGAGTTTGCCATTGGTATGTGAACTGTACTTTTTATACAAATTTAAATTTTGCATCATTCAAGCCAGGGCATTGATTGTAGTGTCAATATAAAAGTTCAGGATACATTTACTTTATTCCATCGACCTCTGAATTTACAGTTTTAATAAAAAGTTAAGCAAAAGTAAGGCCATCAAAATCTGTGAATTTGAACTCAGACTCTACAAGAAATGTTTTAAAGTAGTTGATGCGTCATTCAAAAGATATATCAGCAATGGCTCACAAATGTTTCTGATTTATAGCATTTTTTGAAGAGCTACACTGAGCTACACTGCAGTATTTCACAAATACTTAATAGGTAATTAATCATTTTTAGCCTTCATTTTTCTTTTATTTGGTAATGCTTTTTTATAACTCAAAACTGGGAAATACATACACAGTATTTCAAGATACTTACTTGTAAAAAATCCAAAATTTCCTTTGTTTTTTTGTATCTCTTTTGTACACCAGATAGGAATGGAAAAATACGACCAAAGGTTGGAAATGCAAATTCTAGTTTTCCCCCAAGTTCAGTTTCTGCAATATTGTCCTTAATGAAACGAAGGAGTTTGCTGAGATAAGGATCAGAAAAATTGAACCTTATTCCTGCTAAAATATGCCATATTATATTTATATTTGCTGGTCCCAGGATATCCTGGACAACAATCTGGAATCAAAATAAAATTTCACCAGTAATTTTCCCTCCTCAAAATAACTAGTTACGGTTTAGTGAGTAAATAATAGTTGTATCTATATTTTATATGGTGCATATATCTAAATCTTACTTAATATCTTATATGTATACTTACTTATATATCTTACTTAACTTTTTACCATAAGCAGAGTAACTTATTATTATTAGCTTTACACCAGAATTTTTTGCGGTTATGGAGCACTCATATTTTATTTTAAGCAACCAAATAATACAATTGATGTAGCAGGTGCTAATTTTCTGTCTTGAGTAAGTATATATTTAAGAAAAAGCAATACACAATATTGCCATACCTTTAGAACTGAGACTTAATCATAAAGTTTGCTATTCTAAATTTCACTTTCCCAAAAAACATCCTCCTTTTGCCTTCTATATAATGGCATGCACAGTGGCTTTTGGGGTATTGGTGAATCGATTGCCATCAGAATGTTGTCCATCATTGGAGACCGATGTGTGGAATGTTGGGTCCGTGATCTAAGCCGTGCCATCCACCTGTACTGAACGCTCATTCTCTTCTATCCTCCCTAGCTAGAAGTAATGTGTATAACTCTCTCTTGGCTATTCAAGATGCGATTGGTTTAACTCTTGATTCTGAATAAATTCTGTCATTTGCACGAGCCTTTTGCTATATTACTTGTTCCCGACACCAAGAGCAAGAACCCACAATTATGTATGCAGGTTCGAGCCCCCGCAATAGTAAGCGGTAGCTGAATGCCTACAAATTTCATGGCCTAGGCATTCAAATCATTATTATGGCTTTTCTTCACTTGAAGCAAATTCCCCTTGGACTTATTATATTAAATATATGAGTAAACATTAACAAACTTAAATGACATAGTGGAAACTGAAGATTCTTAACAGCTTCTAAAGCCTCTATTTCTTATTGAGCCCCAAATGCTTATGTACTTATAATGCTTATATACATATATAAGAAAAACTATAAAAAGAAGACGAGACAACGTAATGGGCAATATTTTAAGACACGATGGCCTGATGAAGACAATCGTTGAAGGAAAAGTGAATGGGAAGAATGGAAAAGGCAGGCCTCGTATGAGTTAATGTATAAAACAGGTCGTGAATGATGTGAAAGTGAGGAATTACGTTAATATGATTCGGTTGGCCGATAGAAGAATCAAATGGAGGGCTGCGTCAAACCAAGGATTGTTGAACCATGATGATGATGATCCTGAAGTATGTTGAGGACTCATAATGATTTGGTGTATTCTTTAGATAGCATCATGAAGTTATGATATACCTACTAGAACTTTTTTTGGTCCTAGTAAACGAATTCCACGTTAAGGTGATATCCTGAGTATGATTTGTATGCAGTGGAAGCTTCAAACTCTTAATGAAAGCAAACAGAAACTATGTAAAACTTTTATTTTTTGTTAGAAGAGCATTTCTATTTTTTTATTGTAAAACATAGTTATGAAATTAATTTCCACCAAAATGTAATGATTCTGACTGCCATGCTATTTGAGACACAATTTTGTTATTTATATTATAATTAATGTTGGAGGATGACTACATTGCCTTCGTGATTTTGAATAGATTGTCGCATAAGCTCTTTCCCATTAGGGAGAAGAATCAATGTTGACGTACTTAATAGATTCACACAGTTTTTGTTTTTGCACCAAGTATACCATAATGAATGGCCTCTTAGTCTTTATAATGAGGCATTTTTAGTAATTTTTCACTATTTTGATATTGTCGCATAAGCTCTTTCCCATTAGGGAGAAGAATCAATGTTGACGTACTAAATAGATTCACACAGTTTTTGTTTTTGCACCAAGTATACCATAATGAATGGCCTCTTAGTCTTTGTAATGCGGCATTTTTAGTAATTTTTCACTATTTTTGATAGTTTATGTACAAAGAGGTATAAATTGATATTTTTGGTTTTATATGTAGCTATAAACTATATAGTGTATAAGCTATAGGTTCAAATTAAATGCTAATAATATTCTCATTACTCACTGGTTGGGACCATTCTCCTGGATTTTTGCCTTCAAGGCTCTTATCTATCTCAGCAAATACTGATTCTATTTCTTCAATTGTTATACTTTCCATGCTTGATTTTCCAAATCCAAAATCACGCAGATGACGGAGAGTAAACCTCCTTTGTTCTTTCCATCTTTCTCCAGATGTAAACAGAATGCCTGAAGATATAAATGCACATATTTTGGAGTCTGATTAGGTTTCAAAAAGATTCATTCTTGAATGTTGAAGTTCTAAATATCATTTTTGGTTCTTTAAATCCCTAAAGATTGAGTAACTGCAGTAAGCATGCTTGTCATGGTGGCTTAGTTTCCAAATGAGGTAATTACAGCTGTGCAAATATATAGTGGTAGCTGGATGTGGACACAGGACACAAACCAAGGATTCTTCAGTGAAAGCAAATAATTATGTTTGTTTGTTTATTTCTGGCCTGAACTGAATGTGCACCCTACGTTCAGATTACCTTTTTCCTATTTCATATTTATTTGCATGAAATGCCTTAGAAGGTTATTCATGCAATCCCACTCGATTATACTCTGGCAAAAGCAATAAAAACAGTACACAATTTATTAGTGACTATATATTCAGTAGCTGTGAGTTGTGTGAAAAAAAACCATGTTATTAAGGTGCTTGTGTATTACAAAGGTGTTGTTTACTAGGAAGGAAGGTTCATCTCCTCACATAATTTTTATCATTGACAATAAATGGAACAGAGACAATGAATATCAGGTAAAATATGCTTACCATTGACCTCTTTTCTTATTCTGTGTATTGTTAACCTAGGTCTCCCTGCCAGGTCATCACGGAATGAAAGTTCCTTGATTGCCTCCAAACCAGAGACAAGGACTACAGGAGTTGAACCCATGAAGAAGCCAACTACATCACCATAAACAGCTTTCATTACAGTGGTTGATTGGTACAAATATGGACCCCATTTGCGAAGGTAATAAAGACTTCCAAATATTGGCCACTTTGGTGGACCTATAAAAGGTTATATTTTTGATAAAAACTCTATGATTTTGATTTTCAAAGAATAGCAGCTATAGCGGCTATTCTTTAAAAATTCTGATTTTTTCTGCATCAAAAATTTATATTATCCTTATCATTTGGTAACATGATGGTAGATTCACTAATAGAAAAATATGTTTGCAGCTGATTTCAAATGAATTTGAAACTGTTTTGACTTGGCTGTTTTGAAAACTTGTTGAAACTGTTTAAAAATGAAATGTGAATGCAACACAGTTGGAACAACTCATTTGCACTGCAGTTTGGGCAACACAGCGACAACCCAGTTTTAGACTGTTTGTTTCATGATGGTAGAAAATGAGGTTTCAGTCAGTGCACTGACTGAAACCAGACTGACCAGAATGTTTTACAGAAACACGTTTAAGGCACCATGGTGCCTTAAACGTGTTTCTGTAAAACATTCTGGTTTATTGCTAAAAAGTATTAGTATGCTAGATGAATTTTACGACGTTGTTGTTTCTAAATTTTAATCATTTAACTAGGTATTCATTGTTGTAACAGTAATATATTACTTTCCTTGCCGCTGAGCTTAAAGCCACCGTGTGCGTCCACCGGGTTGCGGATGGTGAGTCTGCCTCTAGATAGAGGTTAACTGCGAGATAGGCAAGTTTACTCGTCGAATAAGCAGTCGTGGACAAAAAGCGGCAGCATTCCGAGGGTTATTGGTCTATCCCTGGGTAAGGTAGGCCATTAAATAATACAGAACCCTTGAAGTTTCCGTGACTTGGCAATAGGAGGCCACCAACAATTATGAATTCCATCACCCGGAGGAGAGGGCAGCAGCTCTTCTTTATATGAGTGAAGGTGGAGACCAATATTCACATATGTGATCGGCTCAGCGTCACTCATTTCACTACAGGCATGGTAACATTTACTTTTAAGGTTGCAGTACTGCGATGTGGAAGGCAAGGGTAAACCACCACATTATTATCCCGAGGAGTCGCAGCTACTCCACTCTTTTCTTTCTTATCAAGAAGTGATGGAACCCTTTCGAGTAAAATATTCCTGAGTTAAAATAGTCCCCCATTCGGATCTCCGGGCGGGGACTACCCGAGAGAGTACATCAGTCAAATGTGATAAACATTTTAGGGCAGGAATATGGAACATGAGATCGCTTCATAGGGCAGAATAGCCCAGACAAAGAGGCTATTCTATCGAAAGAGGAATCTGCTTACGGCTGGAAATACAAACTTAGAAGTAAGGGAAAAATTCTTCAGAACGTATGTACATATGGAGCGCGTTTCTTTATGGCAGTGAGGCCTGGACTGTGACAGCAGCGGAAATGGAAAGGGTGGAAGCATTCGAAATGTGGTTCTTCAGAAGAATGATAGATCAACCGAGTAAGTATACTTATAACTTATATACTCGTTACTTATAACTTATATACTCGTTATAACGAGGAAGTCCTAAGAAAAATGGGAGAAAAGTGAAGTCTTCTGAATATCCTAAGACGAAGACGGGACAACTGAATCTGTCACATCATGAGACATGATGGCCTGATGAAGACAATCGTTGAAGGACGAATGGACGGGAGGGACGGCAAAGAAAGGCCTCGTATGAGATAGATATAAGGAACAATTGATGTAGAATGTGAAAGAGAGGAAATACGTAAATATGAAGAGGTTAGCCGTTAGAAGAATTCAGTGGAATGCTGTGTCAAACTACTCAGAGGATTGATGACTACTGATGATGATGTATTGCTTTATGAACAATTTTATTAAAACCTATGGATTTAAGAGATGTTATTTGATGGTCATGCCTGAGAGAGCACAGCTGAATCGCCAGGGTGGGCGACTGAGTCACTTTGTCACCACTGATAATGAAACATGCTGTTGGCGGAAGTTGGGGAATAGGGAGCGGTGGTCCTGGGACGAAATCAAAGCATACAAGATAAGAACTGATTCGGTACCCGATATTTCAAGCAGGTGTGCAGGCACGATATGATATTGAAGTTTCAGTATCTTGTGGGCTTAGCGTCCGAGTCCCGCGTAGTATGAAGGAAATGGGGTAGGCCGGCGCGGAGAAGTGTGCTCTCTGTCTATCCCGAGATAAGCCGTGACTCAAGTGACTTCGATTAATATAGAGTTGTGAATCAAGCCTCGAGCACATAGTTGATCTTTTGTACATGCTATTACTTAAAAATTCGAGGAACTCGTCATCGTCCAATGCAATTGAACTAAAAAACACTAGTGATCTATAATTTTTCGTGTGGATATTTGGAGGAGATAAGTGTGCTGGTTTACGCTGAGGCTTCATCTAGAAAGAATAATCTCTGAATTTGAAGCAGAAGGACAAAATAGTGTGAATTTCTACACGTACTGTGGCTTCTTTAAAGTATGTGTGACCAGTACATAGGAATTATGAGATAATGTTATTGGTCCCATTTACCAGACACCTCAACCCAATCAGGTCTAATTACTTATCGGTTCAAAAGCTGAGATCATGTGTGTGGAATGTGTAGACAGATACGACCAGCAGAAGTTGGGGAAATTCAGTTTACGGTGAAAATCTGTGCTTTTATCAATTACTGGCAGAATTTGGAAAAAAATGCCAATGCATGTTATCAACTACCTAGGAAAAACAACAGCTGCTATTACTGAATTAACGTTTGGCAAAGCTACCTTGCTTAGAATGAGTCGTTTCATATAAATGCTTAGAATACATACCTGGTGGAAATTTTGAAGGCTTGGCAAGTAACAGCCACCAAAGAAGATATATCAGGATAATGAAAAGTATTACATCTACAATCATCATTTCTTCCGTGGCATAAATTACTGAGATTCTCAGACGTAATGCTCAGTAAACAGCTAAAATCAAACACATGAAAATGAGAAAACAAGCAGGGGCTGTAGATAGGCTTCATTTTTTTGTGGTTAATTAGCGACGATGATGAAAAAATGGAATTAAAAAATTTTTTTGAATTATTTTTATTATTATTTTTTTAATTATCTGTGATAGGTATCATTCAAGATTGATAAAACCTGCTGCTATGCATCATATTTCTAGAAGTGACCTTGTAACTGAACGTACGAAGTTAATGAAAATTACTCTCTACCTTTGACCATAAAACGCTTTTGCTTTGTTTGCATTGATTTAAATCATTCGTTTCTCCTTAATTTTCTCTTACACCACCAATTATCAATAATTTGCCAAAGATGATCGAAAAAGTGTAATTTCTGATACGGTAAGTGATAACTTATTCGTTGAAGTATAGGCTTTTGGAGAAGTATTATATTCTCGATTGGCGTCATTTTTTCTGCGATTCCGTATCTCCCTGTACCGCCCGCAAGAACTCACACCTTACATGTCTGAGAAAGGGACTTGGAGTATTTGTCTCACTCTTGTGTTCGCTGATAAGGGGCCATCCATGCATTACGTAACGCTGCTTTTGCACTTTTAACTCCCCTATAACGCCACTTAATATTGTGGCTATCATTATTATTTTTTGAGCAAGGAATGAATATATAATGTTTATCTCTCCCAACTTAAAGGAGGACTGGATTCATATTCCCTTCGATAGTGTGTCGTAACAGTTATCCCCCTCCCGTACGTAGGGTTACGTAATTTACTGGCGGCCCCTAAGGTCATCGTCCGATATACACTCGTAATGGCAGCAGTTACCAGTTATATCTGTTTTTCTCTACTTCGCGTTGTGCCGATGAATAAGAGACGATGAAGATTGGGGGATCGGGGAATGGAGTGGGGATTATGAATAGACAAGTTGTAAGCTCGACATTTACAGGGTCTGCCTCACCGATTTAAAGTAAATTTATTATGATGGGTTTTTCGTCGCGCGAAGGGTACAGGATTGTAAGCCGAGCTTGATTCAGAAATTCTTTTCTAATGAGGCCGTGTCTAGAAACCGTCTGCTCAGTTGTCAGTCTAATCTGTGAGAACGATCCTATGGTAATTGGAGATTGTAGTGTGTGGTCATAGGGTGATCCTTATTTTTCAAATTTCGAATTTCTTTTTGGACACCCCTCAGATTTGTGGTTAGAAAATAAATCGTTTGAATTATTGCAATCGGAAAACGGGAAAACGTGCCGCATCACATTGTTCTTTAGAGAAGAAATGTGATTCGACTCGCGGCACGCACTTAGTGCATTCGAGCGTTGGCGCGAGAGGGCGCGAATAGGGCCTCGCGAGCTCGCTCTTGGGGTTGTACCTCGGGAACCAACGGACAGAATTTAAAGATATTTGAGTCGATACACCACAAATATCTAATGAGCTGCTGTAAATAACAGAAAAGAAACGGAAAACCCGATAGTTTCAATATCGATAGTTATTTCCGAAAAACAGCCAAAAATACCTAAATTTAAAAATATTTAGTGAAATGCAGCACGTTTTCCCGTTATCCAAATTCAGTAATATTTCTCACGATTTATTATCTAATCATACGGAACAAATCTGAGGGGTGTCTCAAAAGGAATAAAGGAAAAAAATATTATTGCTAAAAAGAAGGACCTCCCTAATGTGTTCGTCGAAGCTTTCGCGGCTCATGATGAGTACGTATGTTGTTCGGGTGTGCCACGTGATATTCAGGTATTGCCCCGACGTTTCGTGACCTATGCTGGTCACTTTTTCAAAGGGATATGAGTTCCTCGTTGCCGGTGTGGGTATTATATATCTCAGGTGGGTGGGTCGAGGGGGGTAGAGGGATGGGGGGTGGACGGACATGTCATTGAAAAATATTTGTGAAGCGTGGGCCTCCACGTGTGGCTTATTTGAAGGCCACCATCTCTGTTGAAATTTTCTCTGTTCTTTATTATTTCAATAGCTTCACGGTATAGCCTGGGTTTGAATTTGTTGACCTTCGCGATGACCTTAGTGTTTTCGAAGTCAATCTCATGCCCCAGAGCTGCATGTTCTGCCACTGCTGACTTCGATGTGTGTCCCAGTCGAGTGGCTCGTCGGTGTTCTTCCAGCCGGGTTTTGACGCTGCGTCCTGTCTCCCCGATGTATTTCTTTGCACATGTTCCGCAGGGGATTTCATAGACTCCCTCAATTTGCAGCGGAGTCCTATCTTTCACATTTCTCAAACAGGATTTTATCTGTCGGTGCGGCCGGAAAGTGGTCTTGATATCATGCCTTCTGAGAACATTCCCTATTCTATCCGTCACACCCTTAATGTAGGGAAGGCAGGCTCTCTTCGGGGTGGTGGTGTCGTCATTTCTCGTCGGTAACGATTCGGCAGAGTTCCGGTTGGCCTTGTCCTTGATTTTTCGGAAAGTTCGGGAGATGGCTCCTTCGTCATATCCATTAAGGAGTAAAACGACTTCTAAATTTCGTTTTTCATTTGGAAAATTTCTCTTGTCGCTTATCCGTATGGACCGTTGTATTAGACTGTGCATTACACCATTTATCTGGGCCGGGTGATGGTGTGATGTCTCCACAAAATGGATGGACTCCATGATGGACTCCACAAAAGACCTAAGTTCCAGAGAAAAATGCCAGGCATCACTGAAGAACGTCAATTAGACCACATGAAGACCAGGAGTAGGTACATTTGGAAACGGAGCCATTAATTTACATCGTCCCTGTTGCCAATGCAGATTCCTCCCACGGCGTATCTGTTAGTAACGATTAAGTACATGCAGTGTTAGATTGAAAAGGGTAAAGTTAGAAGCAGGGTCAGGAAATGTTAGCAATAAATTGTTAAAAAGTTGGATTACCAAGAGTAGGTTAATAGCATTTAAAATGGGGCATATGGAAAAGTGGAAAGCTGCAAGTAGGTATGTGGAACACTTAATAAAAAGCAGTTGGAACTGTTAATAAGAAAAATCCTTTGGTTACTGATGGCTTATTTATGAAAGTAGGAGATAGGAACAGAAACTAGATGCACGTAAATGGTGATTAAGGTAGAAAAAAAGTAGGAACTGTTTAGTCTTACTTATTGCCGATTGGTAAATAGAATACAATAATCAATGTGGGAAGGGGAGTATGAACAATAGAAAAAGAAAAGTGGCCGAGTGAGTGTACTATAAACGAAAGTGTAAATATTATCCTGTAATGAGGAAAGAAGAAATGATCTGGCGAAAGAAGGCGATATAGTTATTTTTCTGGATCCGATAGAGATTCAATCGAGATGGATAAAATGTGTGGAGAATTATAAATATTGGCCCTTTAAAAATTTGGGAAAAATGTTGAAATTTTGATTTCTGAGTATAGGGTAGACTAATAGGGCACCAGAACTGGCACTATCCCAGTTCTGTTAAACATTTATTCGGAGGAAAGGATGAGATAGGTATGGAATGCGCTTGACGCATGAATGAGTGGAGGCAGAAGGAACGTTGATAAAGTTTGTACGTGGGGTCCGCGGTTGATCGAGAAATAGTATGAAATATGCGGATTGAAAATAAAACATTTAACAACTGAAATGACGACATTTTACAGAACAGTAAGCATGCAAATAAAATCACATTTAAAACAGGGAGGATACCTGCGAGAGCTGGTGAAGAAATCTGTTTGGAAACTAAGGAGGAAAAAGGCGTTGCGAAGTTCTAAGGAGACTTGTATCAGTGAAAGGGATTTTAACTCAAAGGAGAGAACATGTCAGGGAGCCATTACATAGGGACGCTAAGAAAAGATGTTGAAAAGTCTTATATGGAATGTGGCATTATATGTCGTCGGGTCTTGTAATTAAAGGAAAGAAGATGAAAATAGACTGTCGCCTTTTGATATGTGGGTGTATAGAAGATTGGGGAAGGTAAGGTGGGTGAAAAGGTCAAACACGGATGTAATGAAAATAATTGATGGAGTAGCGAAAGTCGGCTTGAGATACATAGAACAAGTGACAAGTGATGAAGGATGCGAAAGAAGAAATATATAATTATGAAGAGATTAGGTGATAGAAGAATTTTGGGTGGAGAGTTTCGTCAAATAAATCTCAGGATTGCTGACTAATGAGGATGACGAGAGGGAGTTGGTTGAAGAAATTAGCAGACAGAGTGAGTAGATGAATGGGGTACGAAGTGGAGAAAATGTTTTAAAGGTTGTGCTCGAGAAGAGAATGTTGGGTTAGAGGAAGAGGAGAAAAATATTTTTGTAATTTGGATGGAAAAAGCTCTGGATGTACGCGTGAATAAGAGGAACTGTGAAGGATAGCTGTGGTTGAAAGTAATTTATGCCATCCTAAATTTACCTTGGTTGGTAGAGCGGCTATAAAAAGTATTGGTACGACAGGTGAGGTTGACTTGAGGACTTATTAAAAATAGTTTTGTCCCTTATCCTGAAAAACATGCAATCCAAAATTTATCCCCGTCAGTTTGATTTCGCTATCAGAAGGATTGTTTGATGAATGACATACGGAAAGCTGTTAAATAGGGTGAATAATTTGTCTAAGAGTAATTGAATGTTTGGCGAGCAAGAATTGTAGGTAGTGCGGTAATTTTCCATGAAAGAGAGTATTGAAATATATACAACTAGCTGAAGGTGCCCGTTGAAATTAAAAAGGAGGGTGAAATGTAATAAATATAAATTTTATTGAGAAATTTTAACATTTTTCATGAAGGGGCGAAAAAAACTTGTCATGGAGCTACCAATGGCTCCAAATCTGTATCGGAGCCATTAATATAATTTAAACCAATGTAAACATATAATTGCTTACTGGACTCATACCTAGGCATTTACAAAAGTAAGAATATTATTTAGAAACCTTCAGGCAGAAGAAACAAAGGAGGTATGGAGGGGGGGGGGTGCATACGAATGTCTGTCTGTTGTTGACAATGAGGCCAGATTGGGGTTTATAAGAATGGTACGATCCACTTATTCGGCAAAAATATTTTTCTCTGGCCTTTTATGTATGTTACGTTTGTCTCAATTATACAACTTCAATACAGTGGCGTCAATGAACTTCCTACTGATACGTATTATTGCATTTTAATCCGATTAGAGTAAATTCTATTATTTTAAACTAGTATAAATTTAGCCGACTTAAACCGGGTACCTGTCGCTCGGTGACGTATATTCACACCTTCTACTGAATGTATATTTGACACATAACTATATCATAATATTTTTCATCTTGCTACTCCTATTTTTGTTTAGACTTCATTTAAGTTTCTCAACACATTCTTGTGCCTCAAAAGACAAGAATTTTGAAAGCGGTCCACTTCGGAATACGGTTTAAACCCATTAAATATTCACCTTTGGAACCCCACAGAAACTTTCATTTAAATACTTTTAGTTTTACCGAATGCAATCCTACTTGATCTGTGAGTAGCGCAAAAAGTAAGCCCGTATGATTTTGCCGAATGAAAAGGCTGATCTAGATTCAAGAATTAGCTGCGATACCTCTTTTAGTGCCTTTCAATATCTTCACGAAAAGAGCAGTGCAGTTTACGGCATCACTTTTGGACGAACGTTTTTAGCATCATTGCAATGGCATCAGTGAACATCCAACGGATACGTAAAGAAACATTATGCTTCATTGGAATTTGAATTTTACTCCCTAGTTTTTGTTTACTATCTCAAATCACCAGTTATCTCAATCGACGCGATTTTGAAAGCTTCCCAACTCTTCTCTTCATGTCCCAGGTCGGTTCAAATACACAAACCCGTAAATAAATAACAAAAAACATTCACAATTTGAACACCGCTGATGCAGTCATTTAAATACTCCTAATTTTAACCGAATGCAAGCCTACTAAATCCGTGAGTAGCGCTAGCAGTCAGCTTGTATCTTTGTGCGTAAAAATGTAGCTGACCTTGCTTCACGAATAGCCTACAATGCCTTCAGTACCTTCCTATATTCTCGCCAAAAGTACGGCCTTAGGCATTGCCTAGAAACCTCGAGGGAAAAGTGTAAATCGGTTAATAGAATAAGAAAGTTTAAACATTTTCCCGTTAAATACAGAAAGAATGAAAGAAATCGATTAACATTTGGTTATTTTACTGAGCGAAAGAAAAAACTCTTGAGCTTCCATAAATTTAATAAGTCAATTTAAACCAATGTAAACACATAATTGGCGCCAGGAATATAACTCGGGTCATTGAAAAATGAGGAACAGGACCTTATGGGGCCCTGAGCCTTGTATTATATAGCCTATAGCACCTTCCAGTGTGTACGCTAGAATCCTACAATATTTCAGCTCAATATCGGTTCCGTAGTTTTTGAGGAGATGCGTAACGAACATAGAACAGACAGACCACTACATGTTTATATATTACTATGATAATGAGACGGGGATTCCATTTCCCATTCTCATGGATGATCTGAGTGTTCTTGCGTGTGGCAGAGGGAGATGATGCTGCATAGAATATGGCGTAGAGAGAATCAAATACGCGTGTGAATAACGTAACGTTTTCCGGGGTCACTTTGTGGAACTCTGTTTCCAAGTAAATAAATGAAATACATTTTTTTATTACCCACTCAAATATAGTAATACCTTGGAGTGTATTAATAAACTGGAAAGTGGACTGCATTTAAGTTATTTAACATATTTTCACTCGTATGAAAGCCTTTCCGAAAAAACTGACCAATTTCCATTCAGTCAGTTTACCAAAGTGCCAATGGGCTCCCACTTTTTCCTTATTTTTTTCGAATATTGTACACACTTGACTCCTGAAAAATGTTTTTGAGTTCCTATTCGATATTAACATGACATTAGCTCTCAATATAGCCGTCGGAGCTAGCATTATACTTACCTTGATTGTTGTTTGGTAGGCACGGAAGTCACAGTATTCCTAAGAAATTTTATTCTACCGTTCTCTTGACTGGTTAGGCGTATCCTTAATTTTTGACTAGCGACAAGACGCTCTTGTTTCTTCAAAACTTCCGCATTATCGGGAGACTCATAAATTTCTTGATAGCGAGGAAGATTGCTTATCTTCAGATCTTTATTACTTTGTTTTTGGGTCTTGTAGATGAACCCAGGTTTGGAAAATACATGGATGAATGAAAAAGGTACTGTACAGAGCTTTGAATTCACGTGAATGAATTTTAATTATTTTTGTCTTCGTTTCCTGAATCGTTAGATCAGTTTCGGAAAATTTTTCTTGAATCCCAAGCACTTAATCCCAATAACTATAGATCTATTTAGAATCTCTAGAATCCCAATAACTATTTTAGGAAAGTTGATGCGAATAATTTTAAAAGGTACTCTTTGTATTGGATTCATATGCGTGCTTATGTAAGTCATTATATTCAATGAATACAATTAATTATTTTCACATTAGACAGTATCCACTCAATTATCAAAATCTGTAAAAGAGTCGCGAGACAATGACTCTTGAAAAAATGGTGACATTTTTGAGACAGTATGACAGAACGTGTGATTCGACGTGCGTGGAGGAGAATAGAAATTAAGGAAACGGTGGGAATAATTCCCAGAAAATGGAATGTGTTTGCAATGAAACAGGTATTGTTCACCTTACTAATGGGAGGAGGGAGATCGGGTTGGTATGGCGGCTAGAGTACTGGCCTCGCATCCCGAGGGGGTTCGAAACCCGGCACTGGCGGATTTTTCAGTGGAAAACCGGTCCCCACTTGAGTGCCTAGTGGAAGGCATTTCAAGTTCAGTATTCCGTCCGTCGGATCGAACGTTAAGCCGTGGTCCCCTTGGTGCCTTTCGTTAAGAGTAGGTGAATGCCGACGCCGGGTTTCTCTCCACCCTTAATCAGTTTCCTAAAACTCCTACCAAGTATCCACCTATCCTAAATGGCGCAAATGACCTCAGCTGTCGGTCGCCTCCCATGAATAACCAACCAACCCAATGGGAGGAATCGAAGTGGAAGTTATATCTATCGTTTTTGAAAATATAGTAGAGCCATAGTTGTTGGGAGTTGATTTTTCCAGGAATTTGGAGACAATGTCAATTGCGAGAACAACAATAAAAGGAAATCCTATAATAATATAACGGTAAAAAATCACTGGTATCCGATAGTAGAAGGAAGGGAGATATTTTAAAGGGAGTTTCTTACTAGGTGCTTGGAAAGCGACTTAAAAAATAATTACTATTGACGGTTGGTACCTAGAAGTTGGGGAAGCGATAAAAGAAACCTCCAGTTTATCACCGAAAAAATAGTGCTAGTTAAGGACTTGAATTAATGATTATAAAAATGTTTCAGTACTACAGTGTAACCCCTACTTTACGAACTACTTTATTTCGAAAACCTAGCGATCACGAAATGTAGCTCTGGTCCGATTGTTCGAGTAGCAGAAGAACATAGAGACCCTCTATTAAACCAAAATCCCATATTTACGAAACCTCTCGTTAACGATATAAAAATACCAGCCTTTTCCACCAATCAAACCTCTCATCATCATCATCAGTCAACAATCCTGAGATTATAATAAGAATGAATAAACTTGATTTTTCCACAAATTTTATTTCTTTCCACTACCCAGGTTTCGACGGTTAAGTCATCATCAGGTGAATAACAAAGAAAATGTTTTTCCACCAAGTATATATACAAAAAGTGAAGAGGGGCGGGTTTAGGATTGTTAGGAAGGGTGGTGGGGATAAGAAGGGTCAAAGGGGCGAGGGAAAGAAAAGTCAAAAGGGACAGGGAAAGTGGGGGTGGTAGGTGAGGGAGAAGGTTGAGCGTTGAGTGACACATTGGGTCGTTATGGTGGGTCAATGTCCCTGAACAGTGAGAGGTCTAGGAGAGATGAACGGGGGCATATAACAAATCATTAAGGATTCACCCTTGGGGCCAACGGTTTTCATAATCTCTAGCTGTTCTAGAGCATCCCGGCGGAGGCCTTTCTTTTCCACATGCAGAATTGTAGGGGTTAAGTCACTCACGTGTCTTTTTTCCAAGAGGTGTTTGGCGAAATGGGAGGTGTCGTTTGAATTTTTGAAACAAGCGTTATGTTCCTTTACTCTCTGTTTGATTTGCCGTCCTGTTTGACCGATATATACGCATTCGCATTCAAGCTGGTACACTCCGCTCTTTTCTAATAAAGGGATTTTATCCTTAGTTTTGGAAAGAAGATTCTGCAAGTTAGCTTTGTTGTAGAACGCTGGTTTTATTTTGTGTTTAGGCAGGACTTTCGTCACTGTATGGGATAACTGGCCGAGATAACTTATTCTCTTCCACTTAGCATCCGTATCACTTGTTGGGGAAGAGCTACCATAGATGGAGTTTATGGCTATCTTGTTGAGTTTTTTTTGGTACAATTTCTCGATTAGCTGTGGGGGATATCTGTTATTATTAGCTATGTGTTTAATAGTTGCAAGTTCTTTTTGGGTGGGGATATCCGTTATTATTAGCTATGTGTTTAATAGTTGCAAGTTCTTTTTGGGTGCTGTTATGTGACATGGGTATAGTTACCAGGCAGTTAATCATGGAATGAAAGGCAGCATGTTTTTGGGAAATGTGGTGTCTTGATTTGGCGTGAATTATTTGGTCAGTGTATGTGTCCTTCCTGAAAATCGAAAATTCAAGTTTACGATTGTTTTTGGAAATAGTGATGTCTAAAAAGTTGATGGAGGCTTCCTTTTCATTTTCTAAAGTGAAATTAATAGTTTTACTAATCGAGTTCAAAAAGTTCAAAAATCTGTCTAGTTGTCTCTCAGAGCCGGACCACACACAAAAAATGTCATCGACATATCGATGCCAGCAGAAAATATTTTCAACCAAACCATTTGAAGAGGCAAATAGATCACTTTCCAAAGAGTTCATAAAAATTTCCCCTAGCAATGGAGACAAAGGAGAGCCCATGGCTAAGCTCTCTGGTTGTTTAAAATATACTACAATAGTGCTACAGCCTTAAAAGTAAATGTTACCATGCCTGTAGTGAAATGAGTGACGCTGTGCCGATAACATTGGTCTCCACCTTCACTCATATGAAAAAGAGCTGCTTTCCTCTCCTCCGGATGATGGAATGCATAATTGTTGGTTGCCTCCTGTCGCCAAGTCACGGAATCTTCACAGGTTCTGTATCATTTGATGGCCTACCTTAACCAGGGATAGACCAATAACCCTCGGAATGCTGTCGCTTTTTGTCCACGACTGCTTATTCGACGAGTAAACTCGCCCATCTCGCAGTTAACCTCTATATCTAGAGGCAGACCCACCATCCGCAACCCGGTGGACGCACTCGGTGGCTTTATGCTTTGCCGTGAGAATTAATCCTCCATAAAGCGAAATTTATTAATAAAAACATGTGTATACATTTTATTAATGTAAAAACGTCATTTGCATTCAGCGTAGACTATTTTACGTGGTCAACGTTTGGATACAACACGAATATAAATGTACCTACGTATTGAATGACGTTACATTCCGATACAAAAATTCCTGTTCTAAAATCTATCAACGAAGAATAAAAAGCCTAATGACTCACATTATTGCGACGTCGATGACAGTTCTTTTAGGGGGCTATGAACCTGGTTTCAAAAGACCAGTGCAGGTGCTTACGGTTTTCTTCGTATCGTTTTTATCGTTATAGCATTTACTTTGTAGTTTGGTTCCCTTCATGAAAAAAGTGTTGCTATTTTCTGTGAAACGAAAAATATTTCTCACAAGGCGATTTTTTTACCTAAAATATGCCCAATATTTCCATTTACTGCCTATTTTCCGAGATCATTCCCGAGCATAGGAAAGCTTAACGAAGATATTTCTCATGATCAGAGCGAAGACTAATCTTTCATCTACCCAGGGGCGTCGGAACTATTTTCGCTTGGAAGGGCCAACCTTGAAAAGGGCCCGCATTTTTTTGCGGATAGGAGGGGGGTGAGACTATAATTCCGCTAAAAGTGCATATGAAGGTGGTAGAATATGTGTCAAAAGGGAAAAGGCAAGCTGGAAACAAGTGAAATTTCATTTTTATTAATGAAGACTAATTTCTCAAAGGCCCGGGGCTAATTCTGGGGTAGGGGCCAAATGCCCACCCTGCCCCCCACTTCCGACGCCGCTGCATCTACCCATGTGATGACATGACCAATTATTGACGATAATTAACTATTAAGCTCATAATTCTTTCCGGCGTCGAACATGTTGTCGAACAAATTCGTACTTGTATTCTTTAGCACGTGATGCCGGATGATTTCTTCCGTAGCTTACGTTTACAACACTGATGAGGATTAACTAACTCGTCGGAAGGTCTGATCCTTCTGGCAATACGCATTGATAGCTAGCGATTCTCTCATAAGTGTGGGGTATCTTCTTTCTCTCGATGACGTATTGGATTTCGGTTGGCAGGCGGAGTTATTACGCTGCACAGGATCACGTTGTCCTTGTCCCTGTAAAAATAAGTAAACCTTTTTATTTTGCTGTCTGGGTCGTTCCATTTGATTCGATAACATTTTCAGAAATATTATGCGTGACCATATCAAATTTCAACGAAAATTAATGCATGGATCTTTGTGTGACGAATTCCTTTCTTTGATTACAAAGATAATGTATTGCCCCTGATAAATAGGCAGACAATCATGACGTTAAAAACATCTTTTTACCCCCTTTTCCACGTGCTCCCATATGCTTGCTTTACTTGGAACACAGGAGCGTAAAAGATGTCATTGGGAATCATTATGAGTGTACTTGATAGTTTTGCAGTGGACTTTTGTTCTTATGAGTGGTTTTTCATCTTTTGGTGCTCTACATATAACTGCCATAATTCAACAGGCAAATTTTTCTGTCTCACCTAAGTATAATACATGAAAGAAATTAGAATTTGACTGCATCTGAGATACCTGAGAGTATGACAATGCTATATTTGGCTGTCTCCGGGAAAACATGCAATTAAAACAGGGATGCCCACCCCCCTCAAGCTTGACAGTTCACCCCCCCAAACCTGATGACTAAACCCCCCCTCAAACTTTTAAAGTAACAAACATCCTTGAATCAGAAATGTCCTGCAAATCAACCTCACTTTTCTACATTACTTGCTTTATTGTTGAACTAATAAATAGGGACACCGAAAAATGGTAAATAAAAATCATCAAAAGCGGTGTTTAAAAATGACAAATGCGGTAAATAAAATCGTTTTAAAAAGGTGAAAGCTGTGTTTAATGTTGGGAAAAAGGAGTCTTAAAGGAAGAGTTTTTTAAAAAATATTATTAATAAAGACTTCATACCAATGTGAACAAACAGTTAATAGTACATACATTTGAGATCCAATACAGAAGTTATGGCTACCCTACGCAACATAAAAAACACAGTAAGCAAAATTAAGTTAAAGGCAAATTAATGAGATAATGGTAATAACAATAACAGAGTGGAGTAGTGGACTGCAGGTAATGAAGTTCGATTCTTACGCTGTTTAAAATTTTTCTTTCAACCATTGAATCAAAAAACTTTATCATCCTTAATTTCCAACCTTTTTGTGTGAATACTGACTTTTTTGTACATACTTCTATCGCCCTAACTAGATTTACAAATGCGTCACTCAAAAATACACTGTAAAGTTAACGTAATGATTCCACGATTTAATTCTGTAATATAAATTTTTTCCAATCATTTCCTTTCGCCAAATTTAATTATTTTTTTACTTATAATTTGGCATGAAATTTCTGATAATCTACTTTTTTTTAACAGCCTACTAGCATTACCCTAGGAATACAGCACGGCTGTATTCTTAGGTAGTGTTCAGCTTCGAACTCGTGACTGGCAGTACACTAGCCCTCATTTTTAACAACTACGCTCTCATAGCTTCACGAGAAATATGGCGAATGTAGGCGACCCGCATGACATTCGGCTTAATTTTTTTCTCGCGCATCCGGGCCTATGGAGAGAAATGTCAATATGAGTATTTTTTATTTTGTTTTCCTCGTTTATGGCACGGAAAAAATCTTCTCATTTCGTGACCCGAGTTACTTAACCTCTCCTTGTTGGTATCTACCATACGTACATTCCATTCGCGGGGCGCATCGATCACGAGGCCGCGAGATGTTAAAATCTCCGATCCGGATCTGAATTTTTACTGTCCCTGGATATGATTTCAGTAGCGAATGAAATGAAAGACCCGTGGATCTTTGGATCCGACCCGACCATCCTTAATTTATGTGTGGCACATTTGTAAATCTAATTTAAACAACAAAGTATAATAAAGTGAGTATTCAGATGTAATGGTTTAAAATTGAATATGATAACATTTTCGATGCAGTGACTGAAAGAAAAAATTAAACTGCGATTGGGATCGAACTTCGCACAGTACACTAGCTCTCGTTGTACGCCTGATCCCGGCGAATGTAGGCTACCCGCATGGCATCCTACGTATTTTTTTCCCCGCTATACCGGGGTAATGGGGGAAAAAAGTCATATTTCTATATTTTGCTTCTAGTTGCATGGGAACGTTTTCATCTAATTACGTGACCTTAGTTACACATCCTCTTCTTGTCGATATCTACCGCACCTACATTCCATTCACGGGGCACTTCAATCGCTAAGCCGCGAAAATTAAAAATCTACGATCCGGATCCGATTTTACTCCGTGTCTTTGGATCCGAATCCGGAACTGAGAAAAATGAAAGATCCGATCCGGCCATCACTAAAGAAAATATTTCATGCTACAAAAATTCGGCATTTGCAAAATATCTCAAATTTCGTTAAAAAAATCGCGTTTCAAAGAAGACACGGTTAATTTCGCGATTAAACCCTAAAGTCGCTAATTTCGTGAATACTGTCGCAAAAAACGTTTCGCGAAAATGTCATGTCCCTACTAATAAACAATCACATAGCTATATTTTGATTTATTATGTTTATTTTAAACATTTGACTAAATTAAACGACTCACTTAATGTGGAAATCACACATGCATGTATAATATTCTGTTCTGGTACTAACTGTAAAAGATAATGTCTGAATGTAAAAATTATAATTCAGTTTTAATTAAATACTGACGGAATATTTTCTTAACGTAAGCTGTACATGTTGCTGCAGCGAGTAGTTATACAGGGTGGCGATCGCCTGGGAAAACCTGGAATTGTTGGGGAATTTTGGAAATCTGGAAAAGTCAGGGAATTCTCGTAACAGTCAGGGAGAAACTGGGATAGGAAATTCTCGTTATTTTTCTACTATTACATTTACAGGGCAGTCTTTCCTGCCCTTTATTTCACCAAAATATTTCACCAACTAAAACTAATGTCCGTCGCCGAAGTTCATAGAATATAGTTCATAGAATAAGCCCCATCAATTCGTTGAACATTCAGTTGTGAATCTTAGTTATTTAGTTGTGAATCAGTCGTACAATGTATCCCTTTTCTATATATCCTTAATGCAATATTTGCCTAGAAGTGTTAAAATTCATGTCACCATATATTCCGCTTATCACAAGGAATCCGAGACTATGTTGTTTGGAAGATTTTACCTTGTGTTTTTTTTTTAACTTCCAAAACTCAGGTCGAGAGGTAGTTGGAGCACACTAGCTTGTAGTAAATATGTGCTTGCAGTTCTAAAAATACAAGATGATGATTATTAAAACTGTAATACATGTACGATCACACGTGTAAACAAGATCTTACGTGAGATCATCTTCGATTTCCATACCCCCCTTCGCGAGACAGTAAGAAGAGTCCTCCTCCACTCCCCACCTTTCACGTTTGAATGAATGGCCCCCTTAGCTCCCTCTCGAAACAATTTAGTCAGGTCACAAAGCACCTCAAATATGATATTCCTAAATATGACACTGTTGTTGCTAATTGCCTCCTGTTTTCGATCGCAGTGGTGCGATAATGTTTTGTTTGTTGATACAAATTTATTTACATTTTTGGTTCCCTCTTACAATCAAGGGGTTATGACCACATTAATCAAAATGTTATTCACTTCTAAAGGTCACTCGTGCCATCCGATTTTGATCCAGTCCAACAACTTTGCTTTGGGTTGTATTTTTCGTGCAGCTTAGTGATACCTGTGCCGGAGTTCGACAGTAAATTGGCCATTAACTTTCCCTTCCATGCCTTTTCAGTAATCTTCAACTTCCCAGAACTACCATGACCAGCCACCTCTTCCTTGAAAATTAGACCTTGTCAATTTGTAATTTTACCAAAAGAAAAATACACGGCCACGGAAATACGAAAGACGGATACGCGGCCACGAAAAATATATTAATAGTGTGTACACTTTGTGTGAGGTCTTAACTTGTGAAGGTTTAATATATTTTTTCATCAGGGCGGAGGTTCAATGTATTTTTTCATTCTTATAGCCTTTAATTTATTGCTTTCAGCTTTTAACATTTTCTGAGTTTTGACGAAAATTTAATTCAGCAAATTTAAATATTCCGATAATAGGAGACCTTTTGGCAATCGGTCAGGGAAATTGGTAAAGCCATCATGGAAAAGTCAGGGAATTTGAAAGTTGGTTATCAGTAGCCACCCTGTTATACGTTGGATGAGCCAACATTTCTAAATATGACCCGTATTCAAAGTTGTAGGAAAAGTATAGAAAAAGTAAGGGAACCAGAGAAACAATATTGGCCCTTAGGTTTCTCACAGAGAAGAGAATGAAGAAGGAAAAAAACTGACGTTTATTGCATTTGTGGATTTAGAGAAGGCTTTTGACAATGTGGATTGGAATTAAATGCTTGAAATTCTGAAAGGAATTGGAGTGTCCTACAATGATCGAAGAATCATCCACAGTTTGTATAAAAACCAAGTAGTATTTTTCATCATCATTTTTTGGCAAATCATCTTTTGGCATGGTGCATCATTAACGATTAGTTAAAAATACTTAGGAAATATGATGAACAAAAATTTTAATGTAGCATTTTTTTTAGAGATTTCAAATTGAACACTATGGTGTCTTGCTGGAATTGTTCAAACAAAATCATATTTCTTTCGGGCATGCTGAAATTTTTCGTGGCCTTCACCTGCTGTAGGCCTCGTGGAGTAATAGTTTCCGGATGGTGTGATGTCCTTTACCCATTTTCCCTGCGTAAACACTTTTATCATTTGGTAGCCACTCCTCCCATCTTGCTTCACGTGCATCCCCAGATTATTTTGTTTGCTCTGAATTGCTGATGTGTTATGGTTCTCACAATCAGCTTTGTTTACGCTTTTCCCATCTACTCTTGTCCCATCTCCCCAAACTTGAATGTGAATCACGAGGTAAGGAAGGCAGATGATATGGGGACTACTTTTGGGTGGTGTCTGTCGGACACTGATTCAGCGATTTTTACTTTGGTTCCTTTGAGCTTCTTTTGGACGGGTAAGGGATTCTGGGTTCGTCGCCGACGTTGATGTGATGCTCCACCCCTACCATCATCTCCCCTCTCCCAACAGCAGTTCATGCATCATATCAACAGCATCAGATACAGCAGTTCATCATCGTAGAAAAGGTTTTGGGGATATGAGATGAGAGCAGGCCGGTAAATTTAAAGCTCTATGACAAAAATTTTGGTGACCTGGAAAATACATCTTATGTGATAATACTGGACACTAGCCGGAAAACATTCATTTTATTTTTATTTTCCTCGTGATCGCATCTGATAGTACATACTTCTCCAACTTAAACTTGAATCCAATAAACGCGAAGAATTTAGGCAATTAACTCCTCATTTTAGTGCATATTCTTTGCCTTTTTATCGAAAAATATGGCAGTACAGTGATTATCTCCAAAATATAGAATGTTTTTCGTTAATTTTCGGAAAGTACATTTAGTTCGAATCCAGATAATTACAAGTCCAATTTTTTTGGTCCCTTGCTTTCAAATAAACTAGGTTTTTCTGTATGGCCAAAGTGTGTCAGTGTCCGCAAAATCTTGGCCTAAAATAGTATTAAAAAAATATACAGTACCATACTCTTGTCACAATTACATTTTTGCCCAATGATTCTTCTGAGGAAAAAATTTTACGAATTCACAAAATAGAGTCACCAGAGTCATTCTTAAATATGACAAACATAATGAGATTGGCCTCATTTTTAAGCTGCCGAACTGATCAAATAATAGAATGAGGTTTTAAAATTTATCGCAGAAATTAAATTAGGAATGATGCCACCTTATTTAAAAAACCTGCTGTCAGCAGTTATGACCTTCATGAGCATTTAACAAGAGCTAAGTCAAAACTTCATATTCCTCCAGTCAGTAAATTAACCACACAAAACTGTGTTTTTAAAAGGTAGGTACCTAATATTATATACAATTCTTTGATCGATGATAAAAATTCTACTCAATGCTCATACAGGTTCAATAATTATGTAAGAATGTGGGTTATAAAGAATGATGCTTGTTAAGTGTGATATGAAAAGTGTAATCATAAGTCTGACAGTATATATTTTTGATTTTAAGTTTAATTATGTGTGTGGTATTGTGACTACAATTTTGAATGGAGTAACAACCATGCTTTAAGCCAAAATAATGACTCTGGTTACTCTTATGGCTTATAGTGCCATGCATTGTCTGGTATTGGCTGATAATGAATCATTATTTTGGCTTGTAGTATGGATCAGAGTCATTCAGAATATCAAACTATGTAGTGTGATGATAGTTATGTATTTAATAATAATGTTAATTAAGCGACTATTGTTATTAATTGTAAATGTTACTATTTTTTCTGTGAATAGCTGTTTGTTAAATAACGACATTGCATATTATAATTATAGTTGAAGGAAATCATCTAACAGTTAAGACACGCTACTAGTAATACTATCAGCGAGATAAAACTGATGTATCTAGTTATTGAGGAGGTTACTGCAAACACTGCTGCCAGTCAGCAGGTAAAAGGCCCTCATAACCTTCTGGTAACTTTTTTTTTTACTTGTCCAAAAAGACCGACACTATAAGGACTGCTAATTTGTGATCCTTGACTATTGATCAATTGACATGGTTTTACCTTATAATGAAGGGATGCAAGGTAGGAACTCGTCATGAAAATAAGAATGTCTTAGGCCTTGGAAGCTAGAGATAATTTAGTGTTCATAAATTTATTAATATCTCTTCTACAGGAATATGTGCACCTCTACCCCGCCCAAATATATGTTCCTGCTGCTAGAGGATTCACATAAGGATATGATTAGGAATAGAGTAGAACACTTCTTCATAATTTAGCCTGCCTCTGCTCAGCTCTTGTAACATGTTTAATTACACTCACTTTTCATTTGTGCTCATCAATTAGCTTTACAGAGCCTTTACATTTATGTATTTATTATGCACAGATTACATCTTGGTAGCTGAGATGGTACCTAATTGATCATGTACTGTTATCACATTAAAATTAAAAATTATGTTGTGAAAGGCAAAAATTAAATAGAAACCTGGTTAAAGAGACCTTTAAACTTAAAATTTTAGTAGTTTAGTGTCTTCTGATCACTTGAATTTTGAATGGTTTTGGCATAATAGTAATATTTCCTATTGGCTCATCAGAAGGATCTGGCTCTCCTTCTGGTTTTCGCATTGAATACTTTTGCATTAAATATGCAAAGAAAAGGAACACATTGTTTCGTGCAAGTGATTCTCCAAGGCATGACCGCTTCCCTAAAAAAAATAGCTTGAATTAATATTAGAAAATCCAAACTCACATTTAATGAGTTGTAAATATTTGTTGAGTTATTTTACAAGCAGTTTTTAGCAGAGAAAGTGTTTAAGTGCATTGAAGTTTTTAAGCTTTAAGTGCATTGAAAATAATGCTATAGTAATAATGAATATAATTGTGTGACAGGCAAGATATTGCGCTTCACTTATCACGTTTGCTATCTTCACTCAGTAGGAGAAGTCAGAAGTAGCAAATCTCATTGCACATAAAGAATAACTTGAGAGATAGAAAATGGTACGAGTGGACACTCACCTATTCCAAATGGTATCAGAGCTTCATTTTTCATCACCTTTCCCTCATTATCAAGGAACCTCTCAGGTCTGAAGTTCTGTGGATCACCCCATATTGCTGGATCATGATGGAGCTCATAGAGGTTCAGGAAAATCTGTGAATTCTGAGATAAATTTTATCCATTGAGAAAATTACACTAGTTACTATTCAGAACTTTTATGGTGTACTGTGGAAAATCCTTAATCATATACATATATATGTATATGTTTCAGCATAGTATCCATTCATAAGTTCTAATGATTATTACTGGCAATAAATGCCCAGGATTTCTGTTTCTTATAGCGATTTTGTACTATTTAGAAGGTATAAGTATTGTACGCCAACAGTCCATCAACAATGACCCTCAAAAGTTAGAGGGAAGTATCATAGAAGTTGTCCAAGTGTTTCTATCGCAGTTGGACCTCACTCCTATAATCCAGGAAATTTATTATTCAGCATATTTGGAATACGCATTTTTTAATTTGCTGATTGTCCACTTCACAGCAATTTAGGCAGTACTCATGCCTCAATCCAGGGAATTGTATTTCTTTTGGCCATACACTCAAATAAAGCAGATTTCCTGCTTACTGGTGCGAATAGGTGTCAGGAATATAATTATACTTATAAATGGAGGTGGGCACAGCAAAACCAGATTTAGGCTTCTTGTGCAAGGCACTGGTTTCCTGTCCTGAAATTAATGAATAGCAAACCCAAAGAAGGTACTTGTCTCTGCTTACTGAAGGTGGTCGGTGCCAACAGGTGTCGACAATTGAACCGAATACAATTAGTTGCAATTAAGTCAGAGTCAGGCATTCCAGTGTAGGCAACCTCCACTGGCAAAATCACCAGAAAGCAACAATAATTATTTTGTAATGGTTATTTGCATATGCTCTGTATCAAAATTCAAGCTATATACTTTTTGTATACTGGCAAATTTTGTTTCTACATTCTGTGATTTAAGATTTGAGATTATTTTTGTGTTACTGAATCCCATGGCAAGATCATCATCATCATAAGTCATCAATCCTCAGATTGGTTTGATGCAGCTCTCCACTGATTTCTTCTATCGGCTAATCTCTTCATATTTACATATTTCTTCTCTTTCACATCCTTCATCACTTGTTCCATATATCTTGCATCAGGCCTTCCTTTGCCATTCTTCCCATCCACTTGTCCCTCAATGATTGTCTTCATGAGGCCATCATGTCTCATGATGTGGCCAATTAAGTTGTCCCGTCTTATTCGTAGGGTATTCAGATGACTTCTTTTTTCTCCCACTCTTCTAAGAACTTCCTCGTTACTTACTTGGTCAATCCATTTAATCTTCATCATTCTTCTGTAGCACCACATTTCAAATGGCTCCACTCTTTTCTTCTCTGCTGCTGTCATTGTTCATGCCTCGCTGCCATAAGGAAACGTGCTCCAGATGTACGTTCTGATGAATTGTTTCCTTACTTCTACGCTTGTATTTCCAGTGGAAAGTAGATTCTTCTTTCGATAGAATGCCCTCTTTGTGTGGGATATTCTGCTATTTCTTTCTTGCTTCGTCCATCTCAGGTTACTTGGCTTCCAAGGTAACAGAACTCTTTCTCCTCTTCCAGTTTTTGTTTTCCTAGTTTAACATTGGTTTGGACCTCTTCATTCTTGCTGCACACCAATGTCTCAGTCCTCTTCTCATTGTTCTTCAGCTGATATCTGGCCATTGTGCTTTCCATGGTTACTAGAATGTTGTTCAGATCCCTCTATGACTCTGCTATGAGTGCTATGTCATCAGCGAATCGCAGCATGCTTATTTTTTCTCAATGGATATTCACTCCAGAAGACACTCTTTGATTTCATTGTTGGCTCTCTTGATGTAAACTTTAAAAAATTACTGGAGACAGTGCACAGCCTTGTCTCACTCTTTTCCTTATTCTTGCTTCTTCACAGCTGGGTCCATATTTAGTCACAACTACTTGTTTTTTATACAAACAAACGAGAACTTGCTATAGCGAGCGCTCTTTATATCCGAAGGTGCTGGATTAAGCCTCTCAATTCCCACAGTAGTTCTTACTTTCCATTTTTCTTTCATTACCATGATATTAGAAACAGGTTAGAAGGGCCATTTTCATGTGCAATTCCTTATTCACCGATCATTTTGTGAATTAAATCTTCCAAAACAGTAATTTATGCTTTGCTGAAGTCTTCTAGTGTTAACCAGTATGTTCATTGGTTAGGAAAGTTCTAATGACTAGCCGAAATATGGCATTTTCGACGGTCGAAAATATTTCTTGCGTAATGACTTATTCCTAGCCATTTTTGATATTCACATTTAGTTATCTCTTGAAAATTAGTTGCAGCGAGTATTTATTTACTCAAGCAAATGCCTCTGTAGGTTGCGCTGCACATCGTGTGTCGTACTAGTGCTGCCATCTGGAGGATCTAGAGCAAACAGAAGTAACTCACGTGAAATACTATTGCCGATAAATATTGATGCATTCACTCATAATTGTATGTATCCGTGAATTCAGGAATCATGAAATAAAAATTGATGGGCGGGATAAATTTTAATTATTCGCATAAAATTGGCCCTGGCAATATTTACGAAAACTGTGGTGGTGTGGCTGATTAAAACCTGCTTAGAAGAACACCAACAGGCTATTCGACTGGGAAAACCCTCAAAATCAGTAGTAGCAGAACATGCAGCCTCGGGACATGCGATTGACCTCAAACAAACAAAGATAATCGAGAAAGTGAAAAACTTCAAGCCCAAGCTGATCTGCAAAGCTTTGGAAATAAGAAAATGCAAGAGGGACTGTGGCCTCCAAATCAGCCACACGTGGGACCCTGCTTTGAACCTTAATAAAAATGCTATGACTACTCCTTCCACTCCTCTGCTTCCCATCCTTTTCCCTCCATGAAACCCCTGTATAAACTCCACCAACTCGACAGATACATCAATCCCTTTGATAAAGTGACCTGCAACGGCCATGAAACGTCAGGTATCACACCTGGTTATAGTACTTGGGGTACACCTGAACAACAAATATATTGTGTAAACATCTATAATGACCCGCGAAAGTTCAACCAAGAATTACATAGAGACCCTTTTAGTATTCCTACAAATTTTACTCTTCTTGCAATCTTTCATGAAATTAACACCATAATAAAATGTACCATTGGTCAGTTCAAAGAATTTATCTGCATGGCTCTTTTTTGTCTATAGATCCACAATATTCTTCAAGGTGTACACCATTTAAGGCATGATCTTTTAGCTTTTTAAAACTTTAGCAATGCACTTTATTCATTAAAAATACATAGATAAATAATAATAACAAAATAATGGAGACAATCTCCGCAAAGTTCGGCAGTCTACTCTTCATGTATGTCCATTACTGTTGCTTAGAAAGGATGTTTTCTCCTCGCTTACTCTGGTCCTTATAATTTTCCTTTCTCATTTTGCCCAAGCAAAAATAAATAGGAAACAGCGTTGTGAGTATCTGACACTCTTAATGGAAGTAAAAAAAGCAAAAATGCGAGCACTCAATAACTTAACGTCTAAACTATTTATATCTTACAAATCTTAGCAAGTTAATTTAATATCAATGGCGTATTTGATTTGCATCTCTACCCGCGGAACACAGTTGCATTTGATTTCTTGATATTGGCATGCAAATGTTAGAACTGGATGCAATAAAATTAGAACTTCAGCTGTGGAAAGCTTCAGCTGCACATCATATCGCAGTCACTTCATAGTGATTCTGTATTCTGATTTTTTTGCATTCATTTTTTTGGGTATACCATGGCAAGATATAATGATTAATTATGGATTATAAAGAGTATTTTGAATTTCCTGCAGATAGCATTCAAGAATATGAGATGAAAATCAATTACGTAATTATTGAAAAGCTCATTCTGGCACTGCCTTGAAGAAATGCTGTGCAGGTATTATTTTAATGGCATAGCAATAAACATATAGTCTAACCACACATGCTTAGGGATAATCCAATTTTTACTGGCAATTACCATCCTGTAAAATTCTATGAAACGACAAATCCTATGGTCCAGCACTTGTTAGCTCTCTAGTCAGCCAGACTAAAGAGTTAATCCTACACTTGATGTGATAAGCAACTCAATACAAGATGTTATTACTGCCATTAAGAACAGCAGTTAAATGAGAGTGACTTTTACCTGTCTCCGATGTAATCTTAAGGCATTCCTAGTGTGTATTTACCTTATTATTCAAGATACTTATAACATTATTACCATGCATAAAATCTACTTATGAACAAAATAAACCACCTTAAGTTACATCAACATCTCATTCTTTTTGCTTTTTTATTCACTCAAGATACTTAAGGGATTTCACATCAATTACATTATCCAATTGGATTGGACTTAAGTCCATCTGTTTTCCAACCACCCCTCTTCAATTCTAATATTCAAGTATTGATTGCCTAGCAAATGCTGCTACTCCATGTCTTGGGTAATGAAAAGTTATTCATAAATGCACCCTTAATCAAAGAATAATGCGCTAAGGGGATCTGCTTGCATGAAAAAGGGTCAGCTTGTGTCCTTGTTCAGTGGCCAAAAGGTCTGGGGGGTTATTTTGTAATCTCACTTTAGTGAGAATACGTCATACAATGTCACTTTTTCGTAGTTAAACTCCGCCACCCAGGCGGCGTGACCATCTACGGATCTCAAGCGGTGAACTGCCGGTCATGTGCTGGTCTTTCAGACGATTCATCCGCTCTGAGCCGTATCTTTCGACTCTTGATCCGTTTCATTATCTCCGCCTGACATTAGTTCCCGTCTCATCTACATAAATAACGTGGCATGGAGCCACCATCGTTTCCACTTGAAGCTTGAGTTGGAAAAAAAGCAAGAACGAGAAAGATATAATCGATTTTAAATTGTATTTTTGGAATTTGCACAACGTGAAGAACTTAAACTTTCTTAAATCACGAATTGTATATTATCAACAAATGATTTCTTGAATGAAACACTATTGAGAAAATGAAAAATGATGAAACACTATTAACGTAAAATGTAGCGAGAAACAAATTAAATTCCAATATTGGTATAAAGGAAATTATCGGACATGAATTATCTTCACAGGTCATCCGAATAATTAAAATGATAGGGACAAACAATTTTTCACCCACCTTCACCGTATTCCTCCATTTTTGAAGAAAGCGGTGGCCGTTGCCAGGCACTCGTTTGTTTAGTCAACGACAGAAGCTTCGACAATTCACGAACCGTTCGTGGGCCGATCATTAAGAGAGCGAAACGGATCTCCCGCCTTCCCGCAAAGAGTCATTAAAAAGGTGAGATTACAAAATAACCCCCCTGGTCTTGTTGACCACTGACCCCACAATATTGTGCCCCAAAGGGGAGAATCGTAAAAGGAGCTTTGTCTCATATTTGCATTGGCCACAACTGTGTTGACCAGTTTTTCTGTCAATTGTACTTGAAGGAATATCAAGGGAAAAAAATATATGACATAACATATTTTCATAACAAATTTCTTGATGTTGGCATGCAAATGTTAGAACTGGGTGAAATAAAATTAGAACTTCAGCTGTGGAAAGGGTAGTATAAGGTTATTTGCGCCAACTATGAGTGTTTTTATTGTCATTTAAGTACAAAGAATATTCTATTATTGAGATGTCATTTAGGAAAGCATAAATCCATTTAATTTTTACCATGCCTCAAGATGGGATATATCGTTAACTTACAGTATATTGGGCCATGAATCATACAAAGAACCTTGAAAATATTTGTAACTTTTTTACTGGTAACTATAATGTTATCAGAAGGGACAAAATATAAAAAAATGTACCTACCTTGGGAATTATATGACCTCTGAACTCTATGTCCTTGTTAAAATGTACTGGGGCGTGTGGCACTGACATTGGCACCACAGTACTGCACCGTAGTATTTCCATTACTGTTGCCTCAGTGTATGGAAGTCTATGGCTGAAAAAAAACATTTAGATTTTTACAAACCTTTCCAAATTTAATGGGGGCGTTTACTCAGAACCAAAATTGCATTTTTGTACACAAAATCGTTAGATGGAAATGAAAAATAAATTTTAGTGAAAACATCAATCTTCTAACCAGAGCCATTCACTCATAAATCAAAAATTAAAATAAGCAAAAGGTGGCACCCACTGAAAAAGCTGCTTTGAGACCATTTACGTCATCTACCTCCTGTTCTTGACTGCATTTAGGTAAAGGGAAGGGAGTAAAGGGGGGTGTCGGAAGGTCTGCTTGTACAGATCCTGTCGCAACTGCTCCATTGGCACAGTCAGCTGTGTGTCCCCCATTGTGATAAGGCAAAGTAGCTTTGTGGGCTCAGGTGTGATTGGATGACGTAAGAGGTCACATGCCCATGCACTTTTCCGAAAGGGTTAAAAATATCAGTTTTTCGCCACTTATAACTACTAATTGATGGATTGAAAAACAGAAGAATATGGGTCTTTTTATTTTACAAACTATTATCAGATTTGGCAATAAAATAATTATGGTAAACGACCTCATTGGTACAGGTAGATCATTAATTTTCAGGCATGCTTGGTTCTTAGGGCATGTCAGATTGATTTTTCTGGACCAGTATTTGTCCTTCCTCTTGTGAACACGCTAAACAAATATTAAAAATTAATAAAATAATTAAATGGAAAACAGGAATAAACAATATCTGTTTACAGAATCATCATCACCATTGGTCAACAATCCTAGGATTGGTTTGACTCAGCTTTCCACTCAATTCTTCTATCGGCAAACCTATTCATTGTGATGTAATTCTTCTCTTTTGAAAAATTAATGATAGTGAAATGTTGTGAGTGGTGATGATTTAGGCCAAGGCTACAGACTTGTGTTGCAGATCTACATGCCTACGTCTTACTAAACAGATGAGGACGTGTGGAACAAGTATTTAATGTCATGGATGACGTAAAACAGGAAAGAGAAGAAACATTAATTATTTTAGGAGATTTGAATGCTAATATCAGCAAAGGTCAAGATGGAAGACTGGAAAATGTGATTTTGGAAATAAGTTCTCCTCTAACTTGGAGTTAGTAAACTCTTAGCTAGAGGAGAAAGACTACTTGAATTCTGTGCACTACACAATTCATTAGTGGCAAACTCATTGTTTGAAGACCTCGGGTAAAGAAGATATAGGTACATGAAAAATGCCAGGAGACAGAAGTATGTGTCAAAGTGTCTACATTTTAGTAATCCAGAGATTCAGGAACCAAGTGAAGGACATCAGAAGCTACCCTGAGACAGAGATATTGACAGTGATCGCACATTAGTAATGATGAAATGCCACTTGAAGTTCAAGAACTGGAGAACAAAATGAAGAACATATGTCAAATAGAAATACTGAAGTAAACTCAACATTGATTGGTGTTTCTAAAGGTGGAAAGAAACAAGTTGGAAGAGCACATGAATATGAAATCAGTGGCTGAGAGATGGAAAAACTTTTAATTTGTCCTACAGGGAATTGCAAAAGAGATTCTTGGCTGAAGGAAGGGTACCAAGAAGAACCCCTAGATCATGGAAGAAGTGTTGGATATGATTGAAAAGAGAAGGAAATGAAAAATATGTTAATAGTAGAAGAGAAACAATGCTGCAAAAGAATAATAAATAAAGTAAGTTGTAAACTGTGAGGAGAAAAGAATTTGTTTGCTGGGTACCTATTCAGGTAAGGAAACTGACAGCTGAGGTCATTTTCACTATTTAGGATAGGTGACTAATTGGGTAATGGTAGGAGTTAAAGGGAATGAAGGAAGGGCAGAGAGAAACCTGGTGTCAACATTAGCCTACTCTTAATGACAGTTTCCAAGGGGACCACGGCTTAATATCCCATGCAATGGATAATAATAATAATAATAATTTATTTAACGCTTACAGGTATCCCCCAATTACAAGCGTTGCAATAAAAACACAATTACATTACAAACAAAGGATGGATTATTGAACCTGAAATGCCCTCCACTTTAGTAGGGACTCTAGTAAGGAATGGTTTGACACTGAAAAAGCCACCTCTACTAGGAATTGAAATGGGCCCTTGGGATGGGAGTTCAGTGCTCTAGCCACCGAACCAATTCAATCCCCCAAAAGAGATTTGTATGAAGGATCTATGGCAAGGTGTACAATTCGTACCTCGTACAGGAATAGAGGAAGTTTCCAACAGAATAGTGGAGAACCACTTCGAAGCAAGATGCAGTGCCATAAGGGACAAGAATGGAGAATATTTAATGGAAAATAAGGATGAAGTGAAGAGATATAAGGAATATTTGGAGCAATTATACAATGGGAGCAATCTCATTGTGATGGCAATTGAAGAAGAAAATGAAGTAAAGAAGAATGATATGGGAGACTCGATTTTGAGATCAGAATTTGAGGCAGATGTAAGTGACCTGTGGATAAATAAGACTTTGGGAATTACCTATATTCCTGCTGAGCAAATTAAAAATGCAGGAGTGAAGCTGATATCTCAGGTGTGCAATGCTGTGTGTGATGTTTATAAGATGAGAGATGCCCATGGACTTTGAAAAAAACCTATTTCCAAAAAGAAGACTAAGGACTATGAAGATTGTAAGACAATGAGCCTGACAATATATGCCATGAATATACTGACAGGGATCATCTACAGAAGATTAGGAAGAAAAGCTGATGTTCCTGGAAGAAGACCAATATGGATTCAGGAATAGCAAGGGCACAAGAAAGGCAATTCTGGTCCCTAGCCTACTAATGGAGAAGAGAATGGTCTTTGGTGCATTTGTGGATGTGATGAAGGAATTTGAAAACATAGATTAGAATTCTGAAAGGAATTGGGAGTGTCCTACATTTACTTAAGCATTATCCACATTATCGCAGGAACTCGTCCTTTAACGTGCAGTACTTGTTCACACTGAGGGGAACTGGAAGAACCATAATGCTGGTTCCTCCAGCCTAAATTGGGGGATGCGCACAGCGATTCGCTCCATGGTAGCCTGCCTGGTGTGCACAGGGTCAAGCATAGTCGTGGGATTTAATCAGAAACACCACAAGGAAACAGACAGTAGTAAGGTACCGTACAAAAAAAAACACTTAAAAGTGGATGGGACGTGATATTCTTGAGCCCGCACTCGACACACGGGGCGCATAGAATGGCGGCTGCAACACATGGGTCAAATCTCACCAAATCATGTTGTGGTCACCACTTTATATGAAAACCAAATAGCTGTGTTTAGACCCTCCAGTGAAGAAACTAGAATAAAGAAAGTAGTAAGGCAAGGTCTACCTCTGTCATTTTCATTGTTTACATTGAGAGATCCATCAATTGAATTTAAAAAAAAAAAGATCTCTGAAGTGAAACCCTGGGGGCAAGAAATTAGCATGCTGCATTTTGCTGATCACATAGCAGTAATGGCATTAACAGAAAGATATTTAAAGAAGACTCAAGCTATCTTGGGAAAAAATGATGGCCAACAATCACCTGAAGACAATAAAAATAAAACAAAGGTAATGGTATGCAGTACAGAGATAACAGGCCTAGACCAATGTTCAGCATAGGAAACATAAGCTGAAGATGTGATTGAATATGCATTGTTATCTAGGAAGTCAAATAACTTGTTAGAGTTGAAGCAAGAAGAAAGTAGTCAGTAAAATAGTGCAGGTAAAGAATGTTTTCTACCTAAATTGCAGCAAAAAATACAAGTGTGGAAGTTAGGAAACAATTCATCAGAACAAGTATTTTGGCCCTCTTAGTGGCAGTCAGGCAATAACAGCAGCAGAGAAGTCATGGCTGGGAGAATTTGAAATGTGGTGCTACTGAAGAATGTTGAGGATTTAAATGGACAACCAAGTGACTTAGGAAGAAGTCATGAAAAGAGTGGGTAAAAGAGAAGTCTGCTAAAACCTTTTAAGAAGAGTGTACAACTTAATCAGCCATGTCTTGAGACATGATGGCCTGATGAAGGCAATCTTAATTGTGGGCCAGTGTCGAGGCATATGTTCATCTCTGGATTCTCCGATGACTAAACCAAAATGTAAAAATAAAGAAGGATTAATAGAATGTCATAAAACATTTGAAAGTATACATACAACGTGTTGTTCCTTTTTTGTCGAAGAAACAACGTAAAAAGACCAACTTCTAGCTACAGATTTGCTCATTTTAGAGAATGTTTCGCTGTCAATACCGCACAATGCTGAGGATGAATTTTAAATGGGGGCCCAGGGCAAACTGCCTCCCTTCCCCCTCCACCTCTGGACAGCCTTGGCCTACGAGAGATTCCGAGCTTGAATGGCAGAAGTGGGATGAGCAACAAAAGCAATAGCTTCAGAGATGACTTGCCTAGCTTAACACCATGCGCGATACGTGCCCCACGCCCACGCTCTCCCATCCCCTCCACTGAAGATGACTATGGCATTAAGCTAGGCAAGTCATCTCTGAAACTGGTGCATCTGTCGCTCGTTCGGCTTCTGTTAGTCACATTTGGCACTGCTGAACCTGCCCTTACCCCCTCATTTGACACAGTGTATTCTGCTCTGCACCCAACTTTCCTGTGCTTTGTCTTTTCTCTGTTCTGCTTTTGCACTTCTTTACGGTCCTGTAGGGTGTACAATTATGGGTTATACAGTGTATTTTAAATAAAGAAAGGTGTTTTTAGGCTGTGCATGGCATATAATGATTGCCATTCACAATAAAATATTTCTACAGGTAAATCAGGGAAATTCTATTTGACAACGGGGAAATCTGTCGATTCGTCTTCGCAAAGTGGCATGCAAAAGGTATTTTTCGGCATGCATAGATAGTTTCTACATTCCCATAAATCAGCAAGACCATGGTAAACATTTACCAAGCATCAATCATTCTCAAAATGACAAATTTATTCACAAATTAAATTAAAAAATACAAGTGTGAGTGGAACCCGGGATTCCCTCTCTGTATTTAGCAAAATTTAAAATTTTTATGCCAGTTTCCAGAAGTCTGACTGGATATTTGCATGTAATGAGTATTTTAGCAAGAGATATGAGATGATAATACTCTGTGGAAAAAACTTAATTGAACGGTATTGTATTGAATGTCACAGCGTATTACAAACACATTATTTTTTAATGCTCCATTTGCCAACTGTTGAGTTGGTTTTGTGGTTTACAGAAGCAAGAGGATTATAGTTGCAAAAAGGCTGATGTTGGACTCTGTTTTCGGGATTATCATACGAAAAAGAAACTAATAATTGTCTTAGTGGTTGAAATATTTATAAATAATTTTATTAATACTGGTATTAGATGTAGAAATTGCGATGCCTCGATATAAAATCTTCTTAAAATTGTTTACTTTGAATTAAATTCCTGTACTGTTAAATATATAATATATTTATGAAATACACACAATAAGCAATGTAAATTTTTTAAATACTCTTTATTTTATCAGGCACTCACAAAACCATGTCATTGGTATCTGTGTTTTTCGGAAACATGTCGTGCATCGGCCGACCTACCCTTTTCATCTGCGATGACTAGTGAAAATCATCACGCCTCACCACTGTTGTGGGCCCTGAAATTATCTGTTTAATTTGTATGACCTTATTCAAATTCATGGTTTTGTAACGTTTGAATGATAAATTATATCAAGCATAAAAAAATAAGAGGATAAATACATCGTTGGGTACTAAATCGACTTATTACGAGTCATATACACTGGATTATCATCTCTCCATTCTCTTGTAGCCATTGGGTTAGTAGGTACATATGTTGCTCTCACAAAGAAGCATACTGCCAGCATTAAGCTATAAATAACAGAATCAACAAGATAAAGGAACATAATGAGTTCTGAAAGACTGTGCCTTGTATCCTTACTCCAGTAAACTAGTAAAGTGGGGAATGTAATTTTTAAGTTTCAATTGTAATTTTATCTGAATTAAAAGAGGCTGTATGAACATGCCATAGTAAATATATATCCACTTTAGTTGAATCCATCACTTATTGAAATATAAAAGGCAAAAAGTTTTATTTTTTTAGACAAAAATTTAAATCATAATGATGCATTACTAGGGACATGACATATTCGCGAAACGTTTTTTGCGACAGGATTCACGAAATAAGCGACTTTAGGGTTTAATTGAGAAATTGACCGTGTCTTCTTTGAAACGCGATTTTTTTCAACGAAATTTGAGATATTTTGCAAATGCCGAATTTTTGTAGCATGAAATATTTTCTTTAGTGATGGCCGGATCGGATCTTTCATTTTTCTCGGTTCCGGATCCAAAGACACGGAGTAAAATCGGATCCGGATCGTAGATTTTAAATTTTCGCGACTTAGCGATCGAAGTGCCCCGTGAATGGAATGTAGGTGCGGTAGATATTGACAAGAAGAGCATGTGTAACTAAGGTCACGTAATTAGATGAAAACGTTCCCGTGCAACTAGAAGCAAAATAAAAATATATGACTTTTTTCCCCCATGACCCCGGTATCGCGGGAGAAAAAAATATCGAAATGTTATCATATTCAATTTCAAACCATTACATCTGAATACTCACTTTATTATACTTTGTTGTTTAATTTAGATTTACAAATGTACCACTCATAAATTAAGGATGGTCGGGTCGGATCCAAAGATCCACGGGTCTTTCATTTCATTCGCTACCTAAATCATATCCAGGGACAGTAAAAATTCAGATGCGGATCAGAGATTTTAACATCTCGCAGCCTCGTGATCGATGTGCCCTGCGAATGGAATGTAGATACGTATGGTAGATACCAGCACGGAGAGGTTAAGTAACTCGGGTTACGAAATGAGATGATGATTTTTTCCGTGCCACAAACGAGGAAAAAAAATAAAAAATACTCGTCTTGACCTTTTTCTTCATAGCGTGCGACAAAAAAATTAAGGCAAATGTCATGCGGGTCGCCTACATTCGCCAGATTCCCGTGAACCTATGGAGCGTAGTTGTTAAAAATGAGGGCTAGTGTACTGCCAGTCGCGAGTTCGATACTTAACACTACCTAAGAATACAGCCGTGCTGTATTCCTAGGGTAATGCTAGTACGCAGTTAAAAAAAGTAGATTATCAGAAATTTCATGCCAAATTATAAGTCAAAAAAATAATTAAATTTGGCAAAAGGAAATGATTGGAAAAAATTTATATTACAGAATTAAATCATGGAATCATTACGTTAACTTTACAGTGTATTTTTGAGTGATGCATTTGTAAATCTAGTTGAAGCGATAGAAGTACAAAAAAGTCAGTATCCACACACAAAGGTTGGAAATGAAGGATGATAAAGTTTTTTATTCAATGGTCGAAAGAAAAATTTTAAACAGCGTAAGAATCGAACTTCATTACCTGCAGTCCACTACTCCACTCTGTTATTGTTATTACCATTATCTCATTAATTTTCCTTTAACTTAATTTTGCCTACTGTGTTTTTTTATGTTGCGTAGGGTAGCCATAACTTCTGTATTGGATCTCAAATGTATGTACTATTAACTGTTTGTTTACATTGGTATGAAGTCTTTATTAATAATATTTAAAAGAAACCTTCCTTTAAGACTTCTTTTTCCCAACATTAAACACAGCTTTCACCTTTTTAAAATGATTTTATTTACCGTATTTGTCATTTTTAAACACCCCTTTTGATGATTTTTATTTACCATTTTTCGGTGTCCCTATTCATTACATTAAAAGTGTATGCTGATTATGAACTCACATTTGAAAAATAAACATTCCAGCTATTTTTAATTTCACATTACATATATTCATATTTTTGCAATGATTATTTTGTTGATACAAAGTTCTGGTTTGGGGTCATCCACATTTAGGGCTTCAAGAATAGGTTCCCATACCACAGTGTAAATGAATTTTTTTCTTCCTGTCGTTAAATCAAAAGTCATTTTCAAGGCTGGTGATCTACCACCCTATACCACATGCCCATGGGGCAGGCCATTAGGTTACATATGTAGATGCAGATGAAAGGGTGAACATTTAGTGATCGTTGAATCATTTAGTCTGTCCCTTGGAAAATTATGGTGACTATTTTCTATATTGCTTAGGTGTAGGCATAATCCATACCCATTGTTTATTATTGAGGCATGCTTTGATTATTCTCAGTTAGCCTTATAGTTCATATGAAAGGAAAGAAAATGGGGATTAAAAACTAATACTTTTCATGGGTAATAGCTGAATGTGAACTACACCTTATAATTGGTAAAAAGTTAGGGTGAAGAATGCTTACCTGTCTCTGTCATGGAAAGAAGGAAGCCTATCATTGCCGATAACATTATCCAGTTCTTCCTGAACTTTTTGTTGTACCTCAGGGTTGAGAATCATATATAGCAATGAGAAAACAATAGTGTTGAAAGTTGTGTCATATCCTGCACTGAATAAATCCATTCCTATTCCAACTAGCTGTTGATCTGCCAATGCAAAAGAAAATTATGTTGGTTACTACTCACTCTTGGGCCTTCATGACTTGAAATGGCAGTGATTTAAGTAAAGGCATGGCAGATGAAACATTTGCATGTTGGGGTGGAATGGAATGAAAAATTCCCAGCAGAAGAATCTTCTAGCTATTCTAAATGTTTAGAGAGAAGGGGGGTACATATTTCCTTCCACATAATGCATATATCAATTAAACACATTTATTAATGTTACTAATACTTACAAAATAGCAATTTTTCTTTCTTTATGCTTTTCTTTGGACACACACTGGTCACTAACCTGTGAATGTGGTATCAGGGTCATTCTTTCTCTTCTCCATTTCTGACAAATAAATATCAATGAAATCTCTTGGACTTGCTAAATCAATGCTTTTCTTATGTTCATCTACATCCTTCTGCAAGTACAAGACACAGTATGAATATTCTTGATTACTATAGAAAACTACTTGAAGTAATGCCAGTAGTTTTCTGAATGCTTTATGCTTGTTTAAGGTAATAATTCAGTTACAATCTGGCCAATTTTAATCTTTACTTAATATTTGTGATTTCTGGAGGCATAACATATGACAAAATTAAGGATTTCTCTTGAGAAACTAGCTATAATCGTTTGCTATTTGTTGCAATTACATGTATATTTATCAATTTTCCATCACCCACTGCCAAATAAATATCTTATACATAAGATATCTTATACATGTACATTAAATGCATCATAATTTAATGATTTTAAGATATCTGAGCTAGATTTTCTGCTTTGACCACAAATAAGAGTCTGCTGGTAGTGTACATTGGGATGTGTTACTGTTAAGTCTCTTCTGTGACTTATCTTAAAAATGCATTTATGCTACTTGGAAGATGATGATTACTAGATTTTTATTGTTGTGTAAACCTTAAAAAGAAAGATGTATTGATTTTATGTCAACATATTTCTGGATAACATGTCTTTTAAATGGTGAAGCCAGGAAATCTACGTTTGTATTTTTTCAGGAATGAAAAGGACTCATCATTACCATTATTTTCAGAGTCCATCATTTTAAAGAAAAATATAAATGAGGTTTCCTCTTTCCTAGTAGTGCTTTCAACATGACACAATTACAGGTTTGCCCCCCTCCCCCCTTCTGGGATTGGGCACCTCACTTACAAACACTGTGAGGACTGTTATAACAGTATATTGGACTTGTTTTTACCCTTTGACTGTGGATGACCGTACCAGGAGCAATTTTTATAGCACCATCCAATCCAACTCTAAGGGTCATGGCCATAGGAAGCCACATAAGCCATAGGAAAACAAAAATGGTGCTTTTTTCGGAACAAAAAGTACATGATTAATATTTGAAGTAATAAGGTCACAGGCTAGAGCAGGTGGAGCAATTTAGCTATTCAGCTAATGCGTTTGAGAAAAAGGGCACAGTAGCAGTGAAGTTTCAAGGAGAATGATGTGATTACTGTAGGAGGAAACTGTTGACTGCGTCGTTAAGAGAGGATGGGAAGAAAAGACTGGTGAAAGGTCTTATATGAAGTTTGGCTTTACTTGGTGACAAAAGATAGACATAAATAAAAGAGACTGAAAATTAACAGTCAGCTTTTTTTAATAGGAATGGTGGAGAAGGAAACTGAGTAGTGGTAGTTCTTTTGACTACCTGCTAAGGTCTTTAGCACCATTTAAGATTGGTGGGCATGTGGAATGAGATTGTAATCAAAGAAAAGGAGAATGGTTGAAGACAAAACCTGGTGTCTGTATTAGTATGCTCATAACAAAATGTGTTAAAGGGTCCTTGGTTTAATGCCTCTTTAGACAGATGGAGTACTGAGCTCATAGTGCCTACCTCACAAAGCTATACTAAGTTGGGACTGGTATAATAATGAAAAAAATCTCTGCCACCAATGGTAATTATCTAGACCCTCAGGATGGAAATCTAGTACTCTAGCCACCATACCGATTCATTCCTCTCTAAGGAAAGGAAGGTAAATAAGGAAGTGCTTGGGAAGGTAGGAGATGAAAGGAAGCTGACTGAAGAAATTAGAAGGAAATAGTTGATGCATTTTTTTCTAGCGATTTCATTTGTACCTACCTTAATGAATGATCTCACTATTATTCTCTTCTTATTGGTTTCTACAGCATTAGAAAGGAAAGGAAACATTACTGCAAGCTTTGGGAATGCCATTTCCAATTTTCCTCCAATTTCATTTTGTGCTATTACCTCCTTGATATAATTCAGTAATTGGTTGAGATAAGGATCAGAGAATCCATATCTTTTACCTGCCAAAATGTGCCAAATTATATTTATATTTGCAGTTCCAAGAATATCATGCACGACAATCTGGAAAGAAAAGTAATGATATGCTAGTGACTGAAGGTGGTAGAAAACATGCTATAAGTACTATGGACTTTGAGATTAATGTTGAGGTGATATTGAAGCTTTTGTACATGAAATGTTTGACTAGGGACTGGAAGGCTCCAGTGTCAATGAAGGTGAATTGGCTCTGAGAATCCTAACCAAAAATATGAACTGCATGACATTTTTTCCCCAGCCACACAACCTTGAGGTGACTTGCATGATAGTCAGTAGATAGATATAGATGTTAGGAATTTACGAGAGGCTTTGGTAGATAAAATAACCTCCCTGCTGTGAATTAATTCATGATTCTTATTAACCGCTATCCCTTGGGGTTATTACTATGTGAGCTTCACCATCACCAAATTTTTAGGTCAATCACTCTCTAAGTAAGAGAGGCTCTAGTATATAAGTCATTTCTTAGTCCCAATCAAGTAATGTATCGAAAACAGATACCTACCTCAGTTTTTCATTTGCATGGTATGTTGAAATGATTTATAGCACCTAAACAGTAAAACTTATTTATAACTATCACGCAGGTAACGAAATCCCGCATATAACGAGGTGAGTTAACGGTCCTTTGGACTTTCTGTCTGCATATATCTGCATATGCTAAATACCCCACATATAATGAGTATGGATGATATGAAAACCCTGCTATAGCGAACTATTCTTTGGTCCTTTGGCCTATTATTCCCTCTTTTAAAACGAATTTCTCGCCATCTCCGTAAACTAACCACCTCTTCCCGCACAAAGTAAGTAAGTTATTGTCAGGCATAGCCATCGCTTTAGCGTACCTCAGAGCGATTACATGTGGCAATGCAGCTGCTCAGTAAATCCTGCCCTTCCGGTGTTTGATGCAAAGCAAAACTCTCCATTGTGAACTCTGAAATGCTTGGTGAAATATTTTTAACAATTTGAAAATACACAAATTAGTTAATCTTATTAGCTAAATGGGTGAAAATTAATGCCGCAACACTGCAAAAAACTAACTGAAAATGTAATCAACCTGCACTACAAAATTTAACTGATACGTTCACTACATATATGGCAATGTTGAATGTTAACAAATATTATATTTTATTACATTTAAGTTAATATTATTTAGAGTAAGCTGTTAGTATTTTCTGCAAATACAACAGAAGTATTATGCACGACAAGATTGAGGTTTATATTTATATTATATGTGCATATTTATTTATCTAGTTTGCTTGCCATGTCCATGCAAAACTGCTACTGATAGAGCCTAAAAAAACCTAAAACGCCCTCAACAATGGCACTCATGTATTAATGTATTAGGATTTCAGGCTCACCACCAGTAGAGCTACTGCAGATGCACACAAAATAAATGCCAGCAATGGCAGCGGCAAAGTACTTATCCTGCACCATTAAATTTCTATTTATTATTAGTATGTTAAGAGTAGATTCTATGGTAGTGAACACTTGGTGCTAGTGATTTTGAACTCATTTTCAGCCAAAAACATACCATATAAGAAAATCGAATAAAAGAGTTAAATTCTACATTCTTTTTTTTCTATATGGTAATAATTTCCACCCCATGTTTTAAGTCCAGCTAATAAAAAAATGAAGAAACCTTTTATCAAACTTAATGCTTTTATTATGTGAGAAAAAGATGACAATTAAGGGGTAGAAAAAACCCTTAGAATTAGTTTACTCAAAAATCCTTTCTAAGTGTGCCTCGACACCACAATAGGGTATATTCTCCAAATTTCACCATTTTATCACTAGTAGTTTGGGCTGTACGTTAATGAGTGAATGTGTCAATCAGTCAGGACATTTATTTTATGCAAGGCATTATAATGAAATATTATAATTATAAATGCTATATTATAATGAACAAATATATCTTCAGACCTACAACAGTTTAGACCAGCCCCCTGAAGCTTAATACTATTGCCTTATAGCGAAAGCATACCATTCGTGTACAGTGTCAGTGTTTCGCCTCCAGTTTTCGCTACTGCCTAGCGATGCTAGAATTTTTCCTGGATGCATTGCTTGCATGTGAAAACATCGGTGAGTAATGAATTGTGTAATTATTTAGAGGCCAGTTAGCGTGATTTAGTTTGTGGTTATTTAAGCAAGAAAACATTTCCAACTCTTGTGCTATTGCCACTGTGAATTCTTTGCCAAAGAAAACTAGGACAATGCATTAAGAAGTGTGGTGTACAGCTGTGACATTCATCTTCAGCTTTGTTGTATTACAAATGAAATCCATATTTTTTCATTGCATTTCACGTATATATACCATAAATAACGATTCATTGTATTTCTATTATAATGTAACTGATCTATATTGCGACACACTACGGTTTCATGATTAAAATAAAAAAACTGTAGTTAGTAAAAAGCCCATATTTGTACAAAATTTTGCCCGTGCTGTGCACAATACTCAAAAAAGATTTGTTTGGTAATATCTGCACTGTTTTCACAGTAACAACTGTTTGAATAAAGTATGTAAAAATGTCGGAATTTGGACCCCTTGGCCTGAATTCCAACACAGATATGCTTCTAATTCTGACAGTGCGTGATTCATAAGTTTAAGAGCTAAAAAGCAATAATGAGTAGGGAACTGAAAAGAAATAAGTTTTATTTACGCAAAAGAAAGCAATAATTTCACAAAAAGCGATCATGAAAATGCTTGAAAATATTTTACTAGTCATTGCATTAAGGACAAAAGAAAAATCTACGAAATTTAGCATCTGCACATTCCTCATAGATATACTGTTTGCATACGCTGCTCAGAGTAATCTCGGCACCCTGTCCTCTCTGCAAATGGTGAAATACCAGTGCTCTTTTTTATTGGAAGGCATTTCACTAGCACCCAGCTTGCCTACATCTCCAGTTCAGGATTTCTTCTTTCTGGAATGCTTTTTCATCAATGTTGTAATTATTTCCTGGCATTCGCCTAAAATCATGTTCAATCACGATACTTTTTAGCTTTTCAAAGTAATATTTCACGAACATGCATTTTAATTTCATTTCTCTACCTTGGTTCATTCTCTGAGCCCTCCTCTTTGATACATCCATACGTCTACTCAAAAATAACTTCATCAACTTTCTATCAGCTAATCCTGCATTTTCATTGAAATTATGTGTGATACCATTGATTTCACAGTAGGCATAGACACTTCTTCTCAGTCGACAAGTTACCGGCATCCCTACCTCTACTAAAAAAAATTCTCTGGCATAATTCCTTCTCTTGATCACAAACCAAAAGAGCAGACGACCAATATTTTTTTATCATTTTATTTTAGGAAGAACGAAAAATCATGCCTAACTTGCTACAGTTATTTCAATGAATTTTTGTTCTTCTCATTAAATATTTTTATGTAAGGAAACAGCTAATCAGCTCTGAAAAACCACAATAGCTGTTTACAAAAGTAGCACATGATTCAACGACCTCCGGTACTGTTATGTGCGAGTTAAACGAAAATTAAGAGCTGCTAGTCCTTATTCCGACACCTGTCGGAATTAGGGAATCCGCGATCTTTCTAACTCATTCTTGAAATTCTCACTGTGCATCCATTATTTCTCCTAACTATGCATGCTGCACTATGCAGCAACAATAGGCTGCTAAGCAATATAAAATATATATCACTTTCTAAAAATGAAATACAGAAAATTGGTTAAAATGAAACCTCAAGACGCACGCCTTTCGCACTAGAACACAAAATGTGCATTAATACAACCAGCACTACACCTAGGACAAGGTTACTTTTTGTGTCTCCTCGTTGATAGACACCAGTCCCATATTTAATGACAGTCTGCCCATTTCAGTACTTTTAGCAATGCACCCGGGTGTAGGAATTATTCCCGTGTCGGAATGTGGAGTATCATCCAGATGTCCATCCATCTATTATGTGGTTGGATTTCTCTGTAGGAAATTCAGAAAATTTGTCCATTGCATTGATTATTCCATTTCTTTGGATTCATACGAGTATAAAAGTGACGTCAATATGCTGCTATTGTTGAATCCTAGGGGTTCTATTATAAAGCATAATAACCTTTACATTATGTTGAGGCATGTGGAGCATATCCTAATTAGCAATATAATGTTTCCAGATTGCTATTCCAGAACACTAGAATTATGTTTGGACAAGATGTGTTTTACATTTCCCTTTGAAACACATGGGACTGATATGATAACACATATTTTACATTATCTCATTTTAATGAGACTTAGGTAGCAGTACAAAAGAATAAATGACGACTTCATTTTAAAAAATCAGTCTGCCGAAAAATCCTCTCATTTTCATAAAACATGATGCAATTTGAAATTTTGTATTGCGTTTAAAATTCAAAATATTTAAAAATGTTTTGTGTTTCACAATAAAATAAAATCAATATCTTCTCCAAATTATGGATTTCCTTATGTCTTATCTTATCTCTCTGTATCGTGTAGAAATTTTCTGAATATGTTGATTGAGCTTGAAATGGTAAAAATGCAAGTTATAAGCATGAGTTTATTCTTTTACGCATTTTAAATAATTCGTGCATTAACTGCATTATTAATAATTGCTTCTGAACGTATAATATTGCTACAATGCTTGAATAGTTTTTAATGTCGTTAAAGTGCTGTGAAGGTAAAGCGGAAATATGCCTCAAAGTATGAGGTTCTTATAGTTATAAAAGGATACTCTTTATGAAAGTAATGTTATTACCCTATCACGCATGTTGAAGACAAAACTCAAGCTTATGTTTTTATTAGGTACCTACTACACTTATAATTGGCGTTAAAAGGGTTTAAATTAAAAAGCAATTAGCGCGTGTCGACTTTTCCTTAAAGGTTCAAATTTAATAATTGCAATTTACTGGTTAAAAATGCTAATTTTACTTGAGTTTTCTGATGGTGTGGTATTAAATATAAAAACTAAAATGTCATTCCGTTGGAATTATCTCCTGTTGTTAAACTTACTTTGATTTTTAGGGATTCCACAGAACCCTATGCACCTATAAATGTCACAAAAATTGGCGCGCCTACGATGAGCTAATTATGCGTAACAATATGAAACGTAGTGAGAATAAGAACCAAACTCAGCAATGTCCAAACACTTCTCTGAATTATGATGAAAGAAGCTGAGATAATTTCAAATCCATCATTAATGTTTTGTTCCAAAAATGAAAATATAGTTGCGAGATGTGTGCACTTGTAACCCATGCTTTCCACCCACTTGCCACGTAAAATTAATTTTTTTCGCAGTGGATTGAAATTGAAAAATTAGTATGAGTAGATAAGGTGTACTTTGCTTGGGTTTCAAATTTTTTGGAATCATATTTTCATTCTTGCAACTCCTGCAACTTAAAGAATTAGATTCTTTCAGTGCAACGTTTCAAAGCTAGCATCGCTCGATGCTAGCAACAACTTGCGGTGGAGGAAGGAAACTGTACTCTAAGGGTATGCATTTCTTTGTTGACATTCCTATCCTGCATATTAATCCATGGTTTAGACCTAAAAATTTGCATCTTTTAACATAAAACACATTATGTGCCAATAATGTGTTTGGGCAGTCGAGGTAAATTTGATATTTTAAATCAAATAAAAAAGCAAAAATAAATGTAATCATGTAAGCTGTATTAACTACATAATTGATGAAAACTCACAAATGTGGAAAGCTCTTGGACTCAAAGCAACCTCCCACCACAGTTTGAAAAACTGAAATGCACCAAAAATGGCACATTGGGCATTCTAGTGTTAAAAAAGATTTTACTAATGACTTGACTTACAAGCTTGAAAAAGAGGAAACACTATCAGTACTTAAATCTGTAGCATGTTACTTTTTGGCAGTGAGACATGGATGATAACAGCAGCAGAGAAGTCAAGGCTGGAAGAATTGGAAATATGGTGGTATCTAAGAATGACGAAGATAAAATGGATAGATTGAGTCAGTGCCTAACAAAGAAGTTCCAAGGAGTGTGGAAGAAAGACAATGCTGCTAGACTCTTCATCAAGATGACTGGTAAACTTATTTGGCCATTTCTTGAGAAATGATGGTCTGATGAAGACTGGAGGGAAAATTGAATGGAAAGAATGGCCTAGGAAGACCTTTGTGATATGTGGAGTAAGTACATACTTAAGCATAAGAAAGAAGAATTATATGAATATGAAAAGATTTGCTAACAGGAAAACTGAATGGAGAGCTGAATAAATCAATCTAAAGATCCTAATTAGGATTGAATACAGATGATGATGAAGGTGATGAAGAAACTTGACCGATGATGAAACGTGACTGATATTGAAACTTGTATGTTCCAGTTTACTTTTGGGAGGTCAAGACTAGGTGTGGTGTTACAAAAGAATGATGAATGTAAAATGGAATGATCAGAATGACAAAGAAGTCCAAAGGAGAATGATGAAGGCAGCAGTCAAAGGAATAGTGAATGACAAAGATGGAAAAAGAAGGCTTCATATAAGATACATATTTAGACCAAAAAATTAAGGATGTAAAAGAAAAAAATTAAATAAATATTAAAGGTTAGCTGAGTAGTGAGCTGCATCAAACCAATCTTATTGTTGATGACAAGTGATGATGATGAAACTAGATGTTCACATTTGACCTATGGAACATGTTCTAATAGGCAATTTTTATTTAATAAGTTGAAGATACCTCAGTTTAAATCGGAACTCCATTAATGTCATTTAACTTAGTTTTTAAACTAACTTACTTCTCAGTTTAGCATAAATGTTTTTGTCTTGGTAACAAAAGTGAAGCTGCAACTTAATGATGAAGATATTTTTGTCTTGGTTGATTAAGGTTTCTCTCATTCACCTTAACGAATAATGCTTGAAATTTTGTGTAAGAAGAGGCATATCATTTTTTTTATATCTTAAAGGTCATTCCGCTGAGCCTTGTAATGTTTGACTAATACAACTTATGCAATAGAAGTAGTTATGATCACAGCAAGATATTTTTTTCTGTTATGACTTTCATAAATGGCACTTGCATGTGGTAATCAGAAATTTTCTTGATCACCTTAATATCTTTGCACTCACTGGCTTTGACCAATTCTTCTCAATCCCTTCAAGGTTCTTGTCAATTCCAGAGCATACAGCCTCTATTTCTTCAATTGTTATACTTTCCATGCTTGTTTTTCCAAATCCAAAGTCACGCAAATGTCGAAGTGTAAATCTCCGTTGCTCCTTCCATCTTTCTCCAACAGTGAATAATATTCCTGCAAATGTAGTGTCACAGTAGTGTATTGCACATAATACTTAAGTCTTTAAAATATGGACTTAGGTCAAAATAAGCTTAGTTGGTAACACTAGCTTAGTGGCTGATCTAATATGTCTAGTAATGATCAAAACTAATGCATATTTCAAAGTGAAAGTTCTCAATAACTCTAAGATATTTGTAATTTATAATTTTAATTGATTCATATTTAAATAGTAACTCAGTTGTAATGCCGAAATAGATTAAAATTACTAGTTTATAAATTTAAATGATAATGAAATATTAAGTTTCATATGCTATATAGCATATGAAACATATAGCATATAGAATATCATATGATATGCTATGATAGAATATATATGATATGATATTTGAAAGTATAATTCATGCATTCAAAAATTTTAATAATTTTTTTGCAAAAGTATTTCATTACCTGTTTTTTGCAATGTTAAAATTGAAATACATGCAGCAGTATCTTTGTTTGCTTGAAAAATTTTTAATAATTTTTTAAATAGAATATCCTTATCCATTGCTAATAAAGGTAAAAACATAAAAGTTTTGCCAAATTTTTTTTTCTCGTATTTTTCTAAGTTGAGAATATTAAATATTTTTTTTACTCAAATATTTCTGTAGTGAAGAATAGTTTAAAAAAAAGGCTGACAATTGTTAGTGATGTCCGAAACCTTACCATTGGTCACCTTCTCCAATTTATGGTGGAAAAATAATGGTCTTCCAGACAGATCCTCGCGAAAGGAAAGTTCTTTGATTGCATCCAGTCCTGAGACAAGAATGATGGGATTTGGCCCAACATAGAAGCCTGCTACCTCACCATATCGTCTTTTCATTTCTGCCATAGATTTGTATAGGTATGGTCCCCATTTACGCAGATGATAGATGTTTCCAAATATTGGGATCCTTGTTGGACCTAAAGAGAAATGGATAAGGCACTTACATTACAAGCATGAATATGTTGAGATTTATTTAGGATTGAAACATTTTCTCCCCTGACCGCAATCAAGACGTGGTGAAAGGGTTTTGCCAGTTTCTTGAAACCTGGGGCACTTTTTGCTTCCTTGTGGGTGCAAAGAATATTAGTCCTCGTAGGGGCACCCTTGCTCAACAGGCATAAGGATAGGAGCCAGATGACAGGGTACCTACATGGTGATGGTTCCTCAAAGAGAAGGCTTTAAAAAGGTAGCTAATCATAGTGAGGTGGGGTAAACTCAGTCCAATTTTTTGGATGGTCCCACATGTTTGTATACAAATATATGAATGCACGGATAATTAGTCATGAAAGTTCTATTATCGTGAATGAAATGAGTAAAATATTATAGTGCCCAAGTAAAAAAAATCCTCACATCTGCTTACGAACATGTCCTCTTTTTCGTGAATAAGAGGAACCTTATTATGTCTCATCGAACATTATTCCTTTTTATGTCTCCACTATTATTAATTTAAAACTCTTTTACTTTCAAGATGGGCTAACATTCAGTTTGATTGCTGACTTACCTGGGGGATATCTTGATGGCTTAGCAAGCAGTAGAAGCCAAATGAGATATAACAGGATCCCGGTGAGTACCAAGTCCACAATCATTTTGAATTCAGATTTCAGATGCACTATGATCTCTTAAGCTGCTGGAATGATTGATCTATTGGAAAGATAATTAAAAAGTATTACTCTAATAGCAAAACAAGCTGGCTGTAAGATTTTTGCACAGTTGTCATGACAAGGCTGAAAGCTTGCAATTGAAAGATTTAACCTTGTTTCATGCCTGCTGTGTTTAATTTGCTATCTGCATGCAATCAACTAACAGGGAATTTTTAACTTTTTTCTGGTTTATGGGAATGACGCTATAGCATCATTCCCCTACACGAACAAATAAATGACCGTATAGGGTCATTTGTTTTTCTTGCAATGTTTCCTATTATCACAACATTAATAAGTAAAAATAAGAACCTGAAATGTGGACTTTCTCGCCTACCTTCCAATCAAAGGCGTTATTACTCTGTTCACAAAAAATGGGCTCAAGTGAAAGGTTGGTAGCCTACAGAGCACGTGCTGAGTAGACTGAGAGTTCAATTGAACAATCAAATATTGCTCTTGTTGTGACAAGTCAGTGATGTACTCATGGATCCAGACAGTCTGCCTACATCCTTCTTGCCACTTACACCACTGTCACTACTGCTAAGGAAAGCAATCAGAAAATAGAAGCAGAGTTGCCTTTGATACTTTTTGTTTATTTATGGAATGAACACTACTCCATTCGAAAAATTTAAGTCATATTCAACATGTCCTCCAGCAACGCTTTTAATTATTTTTTACTGAGCGGCGTGTCTCATATCACTCAGTTTTCTTCTTAGTGGGTGAAATATGTTTTACTCTACCAAATATTCGTTCGTAATGCCCGCGCTATACCTCTTTATCCATGCTGATTGTGGACCTCTCGTTAAACATCGGAAACAGACTTTGTATTAAATCTCTTAACATGTCAGCAAGACCTACTTGTCCTCGCCCGAAACTCTTTTTGAAGTTTTGAGGGAATAAGGAAGCATTTTAGACAGCGTGAAGGTTGGCTGGTAGTCAGGCGCTGTGGAATGCATGTAATGATGTCTGCGGTCGAAACGAAAAGAATGTTAAGCCTGTCTAATTTGAAACGCACGTTAATAACTCGCATGTTGTGATAAAAATGAGAGTCGAGTTCTATAGTCATGCTGTGATCGATAACGGGAGAAATTCGAGCTCCATATCGGGGTACCATTGTTAAGTTTCTTTCCCTGAGGTTTTCGCCGTTTATCTTGATCCAGTGAACAATAACTCCAGTGTAGGCACGTAGGAAACGCAAGGTAAACTGGGGCATTCTATGAGGCTTAACCCCGAATTAAACCCAGTTCCTTCCCGCCCATGGAAAACGCTAACACTTCGACGACAAAATTTTTGCTAAAGTCAATATTACGCTACATTCTTGACAGACAATTCATCCCAGCCGTTAGCTAAATATTGAAAACATTTCCAGTGACGTACTCACCGCTTCTTCATCTGACGTCTCCGAGAGAGTTGGTGACTTGGTGTCCTTGCTCCGCGAGAGCCCGTAAACAACTGACCGTCTGCTCGTTTTTCCTCCGTCCGTCGTCGGCTCGTGTCCTTCCTTGGCTTGTCTCGGCGAGACCGCCTTTCGGTCAACGACCTCTCCCGGCGTCCTTTCGTTCCGCCTTAGGCGGCTTGAATATATGTTGCACCCTAACATAGATTCTACCCAGCCTTGGCTTACAGATGACGCATAAATTATCTCGTCTGGTGCTCCAAAATCCTTTGTCATCGTGACCAGTTCGAGCGGTTCACAGGAAAAATGCCAGCTAACAAAAGCAAGAAAAGGTAAGGGAGTCAGTGGCGTACCAAGGATACCTTGGCGTACTTTGGCGCCTGGGGCTAACTAGATGGTAGCCGCCCCCGGTAGAAAAAAAATTATTTTTTTCTTAGACTAGTAAGAGATGCTTTTCAATTTTGGCGCCCCTCCCATTACGGCCCCGTTCGACCCCCCCTTGGTACGCTACGGAAGGGAGTATTGCTATCTGAGAAGCTGAGTAACCAGCGATGAACCAATCTTGAAGGGAACAGTAAGAGGATTGGCCCAGGCGAAGAGGGCATGCTATAATAAGAAGAATAAACTCACTGCTGAAAATACAAGCTCTGAAGTAAGGGAACACTTCATTAGAACTTATATAAGGAACGTGCTTCTTTATTGCAGTGAGGTACGGATGATAATGGCCGATGGAAATTTGTTGTTACACAGGAAAAATGACTGAATGGATGGACCGATTTGATAAACAAAGAAGTCCTAAGAAGAGTAGGTATTGAAGACAATCGCCGGGGGAAAAGTGAAAGGGAAGGATGGCAAAGGAAGGACTCGTATAAGATATATGGAGCTAAAGTAGTTGTAGGATGTGAAAGAGAACAATTATATAAAAATGAAGAGGCTCGCTGATTGGAGAACCGAGTGGAGAGCCATGCATCCTACCAACACCACCATGTAGGTAGTGTTGGTTCCGCCAATCTCTGGATGATGACGACCGCTTTTTGGAAGAAATTGGTTTTGTCAACTAAGTATCGTGTGGTTGAGGCGTAAGACATTAAGGAATGTCCGTGAATAAACGGCCCATCGACCACAAGCTTCATCATTCGAACTTTCTTTCCTTACGGTCGAGGGCCGGATTAAGAAACCTCAGCATTTACAAGATTTTGGTGCCCCATCATATATGTATTTCAAAATATAAACGGTATTAAACCGTACCATAAACTAATATCTAGAAGATTCGAAATGTTTAATTTCGTATTCATCCCCTTCACTTATAGTTTAAAAGTTTTCAAATTAAATTTCTCTGGCCCCCTTTTCCCTTGATGGCATAAGGACGTGCTTATTGTGCTGAATGGTTAATCTTGCCCTTGTACGGCCTAGTACGCTGGCATTAAGATGATACGTAAATGCGCACTCCTCGTCAATCGAGTCGAAAACAGCCATCGATTTTACTTAAAGTATAAATGACGGAAAGATATGAGTTGCAGTTAATATTTGATTGTTGGTTTAATTTATTTCTGCTTTCTTTTGCTTCATATAGGTATCTCTTTTGATAATAACCAGTCTTGTCGAGTTTTCACGATTCGTAATTTATTGATGGCAGAACGTTTCAACCCTCCGCGTTATCTTGAGTTTGGCATGCACTTATAAACAGTCATACGCATTATTTCTCTTGTCAACATTCCTTTTTCTTAACGAATACAAAGCCTATAGCGGTGAATAATGTTTCAGTGGATAGGATTTTTTTTCCAACTACTGATATTGCATACTCAGTTTATGCTAAAATGTATTGTTTTTTTATGCTATAAAAATAGTTTATTATAATTGAAATCAAAAGAAAAATCTTTTAGACAAAAGGGTAGTGAAACAAGAATGCGACCAAGAACATCAAATAAACAACGAAGACGAAATGAGTATTGTCAGCAAGGGACATGCATGTTGCTTTTAACGGTGCCAAGTAGCAGAAGTATTGCCAATTGCAAATAATCTTCATCGGTCAACGATCCTAGGGTTGGTTTGACGCAGCCCTACATTCGATTCTTCTATCGCCCAACCTCTTCATGTGAACGTAATTTTTCTAAAGATCGGTGAGAGTAGAGCTCACCCGGCACTGAGCCATTGGCGTGTGAAATTCACACATACAGGGTATGGGCTAGTTCCTTTCCCTGGACCACCTGCGATTTCCTACGAAGTTCTGACTAATAGAAAATCGAATCGCGAGGATTTTAAGGTGGGGGCGTCTAAAAAGGCTCTTGCCTAGGATTTGAACCCTGGGCTCCAGGGCCTGGGCTCGGTAGCTCAGCGCTCTACCCACTAGGCCACCATGACTCCCTCAAATGCAAATACGTTCACCTTAATAAACAGTTATTGCTATTTTCTGTGTGCAATTCCACGGATATGTCAACTACCCAACAAAAAGGTCTCGTTTAATTAACTTGCTTGCTGTGTCGAACGTTGAAGACACTATTGCTGATCCCTGCGACGGTGTCGGATAAAGGCTGCCCAGGGTGCAAAGGGCAGTTGGGTCATTGCCTCAATGACGTTGTGGAAAAGGGCGGGTTCCCAGCTCGTGATTTGTACATATTTTGATAACGCGGGCTTGGCTATTGACCCCTTTTCCTTACTAACCCCCAAAGCAACCTGAGCTTCCGTTTATCATGGTTCAGCAGCCATTATCTAGTGTCTAGCTCATGTCGCCGGCCTGTGTCTTTCCCCGCGACACTAGTTTGCAACGGAGCTTCTGTAGTGAGGTTTAGAGTTGTTATGTTACTTAACAAATAGTCGTTTGCCGATAAGTACACGGTACTCTTTAGTATTATTCTCCAGAAATTTCGGAGAGGAGAATTGTGATATAAACGGCTCTTCCAGCTGAAAATATGATTGTACAATAAATACTTCAGGCATTAGGGGTCAGTTGCTTATTCACTGCTGAAAGACCAAGACCTTTTTCGGACTTTTTCGGTATTAAGAACACCAATTTACGACCAGGGTTTATAGGAACTTGGAAATCCTGGAAAACCTGGAAAAGTCAGGGAAAATGAAAACGGCCATGGAAATCCTGGAAAAGTCAGGGAATATAACGTGTGGTCAGGGAAAATCGCAAAACGTTCAAATTTTGGAATCTATCACCTGAAAATGCCAAGAGATCGAAAACTGCACATAGGAGCAGAGGGCGGGGTGAAGGAGAGGACGACTGGTCACAGGCTGGCTTCGCTGTGGAGGCAGCCCACGGGCCCAATTCTGGTTCTTTCTGGCTATAGCCTGCACAATTTGATGAAAATATTGGTGGAAGGTGTGCGCATCTCATTTTCATTCTCTAGCGATTTTGCCAGGAATGCTTTGCTTTGTCCCTCTGGTGACAAAAAAGTTATTCTCAGTCAAATTTGATTTCACTTAGCCAAATTTGTAGAAGGATGTGAGGGAGAAAAGATCAAGATTGATTCAAAGAGCTACTTTAACATGACATCAGGTTTGAAGGAAAAGCCAGGTTAGCCTTCTTTGTATATATTTTTCTGCAATTAAAACCCTTTCTGTAGGCATATCAATGTAATTAATCATAATTTTTATTTTGTGGACTTAAAGTCGTTGATCTCTTATTACTGGAAGTTCATATGATTAATATGAAAATAAACGTAAAATTTTTCATAAGTTTAGACTTCTCTGCTTCCTCACTACCACTTTTATCTCTATAAATGACCGAAATCTTGGAGTTTTCAGGTGCTAAAAATTCACGGAAAATCACTAATAATGGTCTGGAAATCCTGGAAGAGTCAGGGAAAATGAAAATAAAAACCCCTATAAACCCTGAAGACGCAGCCATGGTTCTGGGCATGCATTAAAATGAAGCTTGATTGGCTAAGCTTTAAACTTAAGAGCGGGCATTCTTGCTGTAAGTTATTCCTGCTATTGATACTAACCATAATCAAAAAGCTTTCTTTATTGAAGATTTATATTCGTCAATATCATTAGTTTAAAAGTTAGTTAGCTGCAGTCCAATTTTCGTCTACAGTTAGCATGGGATTCAGTTCGGAAACAGAATAAGATACAAATTTAAGCATCGCGTTTTGTTATAAATTCCTGTGAACGTATCATAAGTCTCACTCAGTCTTGGGAAGAGTTTTTTGGGTAACCGTAAAGGCTCGATGGTTGTTCAAATGAAAAATTCGAATAACACATATTTAAATCTGACACTTCAGACATATCTACCCCTACACTACATTAGCAGGACAGACGCGATAAATTAAGTGACCAACAGAGAGATATAAGAACTCGTTTTTTCCGCGTAAAATACACGCCCACTACGCAAACGAAGTGTAATTATTTTAAACGCATCACAAGCCGTACGTCATTAATAATTTACAGTGTTTTTTCGACTGTAAGTGTACTTCACGGCAAGGTAAAATGTTGAAAAAATGGCTAATGCCAAATTCCTGTACATTCCGGTTAGTCTTTTTGCCTACAACATCTTAATTTGGCATGTGTACTACCATTACTACTCATCTCTTTATTTTACTCAAAGATTTTCCCTTTTTCTACTTTGAAGTATGCTACCAGAACAAGGAATCTCACGGTGTGTCCAATATAGGTTGTTCTCTGCCGTAAGAAGCCTTGTCTTACGACTGAGATGTTAATGGGTATTATTTCCACAAAATAACAGGTGATAATTATATGAAAAGGTCCAAAATCTTACCTTGACAAACGTGCGAAAAAGTCTAGTGCCATTTGCGCCATTGAGAGTACGTGGACAGTTGGCTGGGAGTTGGAATTTTCAGAGAGGGGCAAGAATGGAATGAAAACCGGCGTCAGCAATAGCGTGCTCTTAATAATAGTCACCAAGGGGTCAACGGTTTACCGTCTCATCCGACGGACAGAGTACTTAACTGCAAGTGCTCTCACATAGCACTCAAATTGGGACCGGAATACCGCTGAAAAAACTATGTCACTTCCTGGCTTCGAACCTGGCCTCAGTGAATGGGAAGCCGCCACTCTTTTGAAAACGGTCCATGCATATCATGGTAATGATAAGTTTTGTAAGGTTTCTCAGGAATGACTACACCACACCACCCCAATCCCTAGACGAGCAAAATTGATTAATGAAGTTCTAAATTATCTTCCGAACTATATATTATGATCGCACTATTCCTAACAAAAATGGAAATGACAAGCTTTCAAAGATGGGAGGAAGATTACCCTATGTAACTCATTAATTGTAAACCACGTGGTGAACTCAATTCAATCACCAGAGGAACCAGGAAGTCTTCTATTCAAAGTAAAATCCCTTGACGCTCCAGAATTTATAATTGATGGTACGGTTTACCCCCTGAAATTGATGGACCAACCAATATTTTCCGGAAAAATCAACGTTATTTGTTGTTTCATTATTATCAACAAATTTTATAATCCATTCGTTTTCTGAAAACAAATGTAATCAATTGGTGTTTATACGTCATCAAAAACCTTTAGAATGACGTTTAAGAAATGATCGTGGCTTTTTGACGCTAAATAGCTTGAATTACTAATTTTCGTTCATTGCCACAAGTAGTATAAGGCAATGCGGGTACAGTGCCATTTTTCTGATCAAACTATATGTCAATTTTTATGCATCGTTGTGGCGAACTAAGTGATGACGTTTGGTGATCTATTAAAGAAAAAACTATCTTATCTTTGTCTGCTGAAAATTCCACTAGGTACTTGCAATGTTCAATTCCTTGTTAAAAATGTACGGTAGATTTTGGAATAGCTTTTCATTAATTTTAAACGCTTGAATGGCGCTTTTTAAATTGGGAGAGTAGGTATAAAAGGCTGTCAATTCCAAAAATATTTTTATGGAAAAAAACCCAACATAAAACGACGTATTTTTCGGCGTATCTAGCGTTCGTTTGCCACAGAAATCAATTTTTTTGTCTGCTTGAATTGTGCTTTTTAAATTGGTGCTGAACTACTTTTTATCGATAAATTTTATCGATAAATAATTATCGGGTTTCAAGCCAAGTAAGATTTTGGGTTGCTGACGTTTCGATGGAGGAGTGTTCCATTGAAACGCCTGCAACCCAAAATCTTACTCGGCTTGAAACCCGAGAATTATTTATCCATATAATTCGCCGATAAAGAACGAAATCCTATATTAATTTTTATCATTTGCATTGTTTTTAGCCGTGACCTCAGAGGGTGATCAGTTTCTGTAGAAGTACTTTAGCGATCTTTCATAGGATTTGATCCTCATTTGAAAATAGTATACAGCGTCTTGAACTTGAGTATCACTTACGTATTGTTCCAGCAAAGAATAACTCGTTTAATTCAGTATCCAAATTTAACCTCTTCCACTTCCTTCCTCTTCATGCTATCCAGAGTAACTGTTCTTTTCTCCCTCTTGGCCACGCTTTCAGCATATTCCCGTTCAATACGACTTCAAAATAGGCAAATACGACTTCTACGACAGTGCCTATAAAAGTACTGATCCTTTTTTTTATGCATGATATGTAGTGGATGTTTGGTGAGAGTTCACCCCCTGCCACACACCTTTATGGTGGCTTGCAGGGTATTATGTAGATGTAGATGAAAATGTTTTCCTGCGTTTTTTCCTTTGCGTTCGAGTTTTCCTCTTCGTCTATAGCTCTTTGTCCTTCGTATCTGACGCGACCTCGCTTGATATTCATTCCAATCCTCCGAGCTAACCGTATATACTCCTTATTTATTCCGTCTCTCTTCATTCTACCAGGCTATGACGCGAGAAATAAAACTATAAAGGTGGTATGGGAGCTTGATGTAAACAGAAACCTCTATGATGCCGTCGCAATTTCTATCGGCATCCGGCTTTAAAGCAGATCCTTGTACGACTTGTGCCCGCATCCCCTCCTTTCTCCTCTGTCAATGATGTTTTTGTGAATTCTCCATGTGACTAACCCAGTGACACGGTGACGGAGCTGACCGGTTTCTACAATTTCAATTTCTTTCTGAATAACTCGCAGAGTGACGCAAGATCGTGGTCACGAACGATGAGTGAATCGACCACCACAAGTGATAGTTTTTCTTCGTGTCTGGTCGTGGCCTAGCACTATTTAGAGATATTTTCACTCATTCCATTTTTCTCTATCATTCCTCTCGTAAAAGTTTCCTCTGTACACAACCAAGAGTCACAATGGCAGGTTCATTCATAATATTTTTTACTATCCTTTTTTCACGGTAGTCCGTAAAAATATTCAAAGCAACCAAGGTGTGTGAGTGCCCGTATTGAAGGGCAAGGCCGAAAATCGATCTGTAACTTAAATTTATTTGCTTTTGACGACATTTGCCGTGTTCATGCTGTTGATAAGGGTTTAGACTTTTTGCTTTGGGACCATTAAAGTGATATCTGCGTTGTAACGACATCGATACGTTGGTTCTATAAGATGTTGAGCAAGATTAAACTTGTGATGGCTGTAACAGTATTGAAACTGTATTTTAGCAGATGTGAATTTTTCATTTCATTTTCCTTTTTTATTTCCCGCTCAAAATGTTTTCTTGCAGTGGGAAGTTGAGGCCGGGGGTATCAATTATTCAGTTACCTGTACTTTACCTCCTTCTTACGCCTTCTTTGTATTGGAGAAAGAATGGAAGTGAATATAGACACCTCCCTAACTATTTCTGTTCAAAATCCCAACAAAAAACTAAATTTTTTTTTGGGGGAGAGGGAGATTGAATGTATTCTCCGACCTTTGTTAATTATGACAGACTATCTTAGGCCTAGTTTATCATTATTAAAATTTGTCTTGTGCCACTCGCGCAACTCCTTTCAGCCAAGGGAGTTTGTCGAGGAAGGATTCAAGATGGGTAATGAAGAGATTAATCTTATCATTATCCTCCCCCATTTTTAGAACAGTTTTGAAGTCCTGTATCATTCGTGTGAAATTTACCGCATCTTCATGAGAATTTAAATGTATACAATTGTAGTCGGACAATTGCCCAGTTTCCGTTTTGCACTGCATAAAAATTAATTATCTAATCTCAAAATTTTTGTTGACCATTTAATCGGCTTTTATTTTTTATTAATATTCCACCGTTTACACGAGTAGGAGAGTTAAAGTGTACATTTCTCTGCGATGGGAACAATGAGGGGGATCAGCATCCATTACCACTGTTTTTCTTCTTGAGCCCTCTTGCGCGTCCATTGGTGATCGGCATTAATGACCTCGTCACTCAATTCTTATGGTCGACATAAGCGTTGCTGCCTTCTGACTTTGACATCTAATAGATAATATTGTTGATTAATTATCCATTTGATTAATCTCTCTTGATGATACTCATGGAACGTATGGAACTTAATGGCGTCGATTGAGAAAGGGCATATGCAGTCGTTCCCCCGGCAATGCAGCGTCCTACCAGGCGTGGGTATTAAAGTTTTTTTGCAAGTGACACATATGGCTTTAGCACTCGTTCACGTTTCTTTGTAGCTATTATAGTGCAGCCCCACATCCCTGACTGTTACGCAAGACGAGAACGGTTAAGAATTCAATGAGAAAAGAATGCGTTTCGTTCATTCCAGGGAGCCAATTCAAGAATTCCAAAAAAAACAATGCGTACAAACGCGCTATTTCAAGGGGGAATGCATCGCGTGCCTACAGAATTGTGTTTCTCTGAGTTTAAAGTGAGAGAGCCTCGCTCCCTCACTTAATAATGAGACGCAATGAGGTGTCTAGGTTGGTCATGATCTCTTTAAGTGACGCTGGCGGAGGGCCAATAATGAAGCGTGCCTTCTAAGGTTTAAATGCGGTCACCATTAATTCATTATAAATCTGTGAATGAAGTGCCTATCCATGCGTAGGACATTTTCCACGCATTAAATTTATTTTATGATACATTCTCTCGAATTAAATTGTCAGGTAATTTATAATTGATAACCTCGATATTGAGATTTCTACGCGAGAGAAATTTTCTCTCAATCCACGTGATCTTAATATAGGTATAGTCTATATAAGTTCATGCCCTAGTGGAGTTATGTTTTGGAGTGGAGTTTGGTGTAGCTAATGAGCTTTTCATATCTCTGTGAAATTTATAATGCTTTGACGCAAATTTTTTTAACCCCGCATTTCCTTATTCAGCTGATAATCTCAATTATCTGCTCCCATCTTCATTTTGTCTACTCTTTTCATTTTTTTCTCACTTTCCAATGCCTTGATGATAGATTTCCCATTTTATCAGCGTCTTCTATTCTCTCAGCAGCTAATATCGCCTCCATCATATTTTTCTGTGACAAGGTCATTGACGACGAACTGGTGAACTTTAGCGTAATTCTAAAACAACCATTACATCCATGCGTGAGTAAGGATTGGAATCCACGATATTAGTTACCGAACCAGCAATTGTAAGTTACTGCCGTACCGGTAACTGAGTTTGTTGATCCAAATCTCTCGTGCATGAATGGTTGTGTAAGGAATACGCTAAAATTTTACAGATAATTGTGACTTGGATCACATTGAGATTCAATTTTTCTGCATTTTTCCCACCAGATATCTCTTCATTAGTCGTCGTTGAGTTCCCCTACATCGATATCTTTCCGTCATCCTTATCGATGCCCGCTGCTAAAAAATTATTTCAAATATGCTCTTCATCTCATTGACTGTATTATATAGCCATCGTTTTTGTCCTGATAGTATTTTCCAAATATTTAACTATGACCTTGAAGATATGGAAGAATTAACAGACCTACATTGCTGAGCCCCAGTCGATGTCTATTAATTTTATTTTACAAACGACCGGTTTCGGCAGTTACGCCATCTTCAAGTAACAATAGTCAGATCAATCCAGTCCATATAAAAAAAAAATTCTGTGGAAGTGACTAAGAGTATTCGTTAATAGACACCATGACAACCTTCCACCATGTCGAGGCTTCGAACTTTGATTTTATTCCCAGTCGATGTTATTGTCCTGATGGTTCTCTCTTAATCGCATTGCATCGTAATATTTAATACGGATTCCATGTTGAGATTGTGGAACTGCTTTATCGCAAAATATAATAGCAACTTTCCATTTTTTTAAAACATTGAAACATTGTAATCGTAATTTATCATCGAAATGTTTTTTTATAACACCCAATGCCTACGGAGAGCCACCACGAGGGTGTGGGGCAGGGGGCGAAGAACAACAAACATGCACTATTGACATGCAACTAGGCTATTACATGGAGGTATGCTAGATAAATAGGTCACATGCGGCTAGATGGTTAGTTTCTACATGGCAATAAAGGGATTGGTTTTTAATACGTGCATCATCAGGGTGTCCACTGACCGGGAAAACCTGGAAAATCGGGAATTATTCGTGAATTTTCAGTGCAGGGAATTGTTCGTGGATTATTCGTGATTTTCTGGTCTTAGTCGGGAATTTTAAAAATTCTTCATTGATGACAAAAATCCTTATTTTATAAACAGGATAAATAACGATGACTTTAAGATATGGTTTTGCCGTTGGTATGAATGAATAAATAAACGACGGAAAAGTAGTTAGGCTCAATGTATCGTCAGCGCTGTGTGCATCGGAGACGTTCAACTGTTCGACTGTCGAACGGATGCCTTCAGCGTCACGTCAAGTGCCCTTTGTTCTCATTCATTGCACATCGGACTAAGCCCATGATACGCAAACAAATGCCTAACGTGTAGTGATGGCCGGATCGGATCCGTCGGATCCACGGATCTTTCATTATACTCGGTTCCGGATTCGGATCCAAAGACACGGTATAAAATCGGATCCGGATCGTAGATTTTAAATTTTCGCGGCTTAGCGATCGAAGTGCCCCGTGAATGGAATGTAGGTGCGGTAGATATTGACAAGAAGAGGATGTGTAACTATGGTCACGAAATTAGATTAAAATGTTCCCGTGCAACTAGAAGCAAAATAAAGAAAAATGACTTTTTTCCCTATTACCCCGGGATCGCGAGAAAAAAAATACGTAGGATGTCACGCGGGTAGCCTACATTCGCCGGGATCAGGCGGACAACGAGAGCTAGTGTACTGTGCGAAGTTCGATCCCTATCGCAGTTTAATTTTTTTTCAGTCATTGCATCGAAAATGTTGTTATCTTCAATTTCTAACCAGTACATCTGAATACTCACTTTATAATACTTTTGTTGTTTAAATTAGATTTAAAAATGTACCATTAATAAATTAAGGATGGTCGGGTTGAATCCACGGGTCTTTCATTTCATTCGCTACTGAAATCATATCCGAAGACAGTAAACATTCAGATCCGGATCGGAGATTTTAAAATTTCTCGGCTAAGTGATCGATGCGTCCCCCGAATGGAATGTAAGTACGTATGGTAGATACTGACAAGGAGAGGATGTGTAACTTAGTCATGAAATGAGAAGATTTTTTCCGTGCCACAAAAACAAAATAAAAAATATTCGTCGTGACTTTTTTTTTCTCCATAGGCCCGGGTGCGCGAGAAAAAAAATTAAGGCGAATGTCACGCGGGTCGCCTACATTCGCCAGATTCCCGTGAACCTATGATAGCGTAGTTGGTAAAAATGAGGACTAGTGTACTGCAGGTCGCGAGTTCGATCCTTAACACTGCCTAGGAATACAGGCTATGCTGTATTCCTAGGGTAATGCTAGTAGGCAGTTAAAAAAGTAGATTATCAGAAATTTCATGTGAATTTATAATTAAAAAAATAATCAAATTTGGCATTAGTGAAAGGATTGGAAAAAATTTTTATTACAGAATTAAATCGTGTAATCATTATGTTAACTTTACAATGTATTTTTGAGTGACGCATTTGTAAATGTAGGTAGTTTAAACGGTAGAAGTACAAAAAAGTCAGTATCCACACAAAAAGGTTGGAAATGAAGGATGATAAACTTTTTGATTCAATGGCTGAAAGAAAAATTTTAAACAGCGATAAGAATCGAACTTCATTACCTGCAGTCCACTACCCCACTCTTCTATTGTCGGCTTACCTGATTTAGGAGAATACATTCTCCCCACATGTCATTCTACTTTTTTCTTGCAAACCCAGGCCAATGGAGAGAAAATCCGAGACTTTTTTAAAATTTTGTTTATAGTAGCATGAAGAAAGGCTAATTTCATTTCAAGATCAGAGTTACACAACCTCTTCTTAGTTGTAGAAAATTCTCAAATTTCATTTCAAAGGTTATTGTTAATAAGACATTGCAAAATTACTAGTTTAGCAGCTTGAAATATTCTATAATAATTTTTTCGTCTTAAAAATGGAATCCCGGGATATTCCATAAGTGGGATCTCTTGGCTGCATTAAAATTTTTTTTTGTTTCTAAAAAAGAATTTGTAAGCGTTCAAGGATTTGATTAATAATTGGAAAATAATTCCTTTATTAATGAAAATGAACGTATAATGTTTCTTTTAACTGCACATTTGATGTGATCGGATACTTTACTGTAAGTACAATGTAGTTGGCTTTCTGGTAGGCTTTGCAATATAATTTTTACAAACTTCTCTATAATTTTTTGAGAAATCTAATTGCTGATGTTTGTTAGATATATTCAAGATGCGCTTACTTGAATTAGGATTTTTATTACATTAATTTTGTTAGAAAAAGATGGTGTAGGATACTAAAGATTGTTATGATTTTACTTTTTTCTATATAGTCTACCCGTACAAAAATGTTACATTCTGATTCTGAGTGAACAGAAAATTGAGGCTTTGAGACTTAAAATAGAAAAGCATGGCAAAAAATATTAACTTAGAAAATCATCATTCCAAGAACAGTGGTTGAATGCTGAAGACTTTAGCCAGTGGGTTCTTTAAGTTCCTCTAGTAGAAGAATTTGTAATTTCTCATTGAAATGCTAATTTAGAAAGAGGGTGTTCAATCAAAAAGTAGTTTATCTTTCCCAACCAACAAAGAGAGTCTCTTACTACCAATAAAGCTACATCTTGAATTACTTTAATTTATCAATTATTTCTTATTTAATTACTTTATCTATATTATGCTATGGGTTGAACTACAAATAATCCATATTCTACATAGAACTTGAAAAACGTCACTTTTGACTCGTACAAGAACCACGATATATTAGCCTGGAAATTTTTATAAATTTAGCCTTGAAAACCTTGAATTATGCTTGAATTTTATATTTTGACTTTAGTGGACACCCTGATCATGCACTACAGACTATTCTAACATTGATTCAGAAATTCTTTTCTAATGAGGCCGTGTCTAGGAACCGTCTGCTCAGTTGTCAGTGTAATCTGTGAGAACGATCCTATGGTAATTGGAGATTGTGGTGTGTGGTCATAGGGTGATCCTTATTTTTCAAATTTTGAATTTCTTTTTGGGCACTCCTGAGCTTTGTGGTTAGAAAATAAATCGTTCGAAATATTATTGCAATCGGAAAACGGGAAAACGTGCCGAATCACATTGTTCTTTAGAGAAGAAATGTGATTCGACTCGCGGCACGCACTTAGTGCATTCGAGCGTTGGCGCGAGAGGGCGCGAATAGGGCCTCGCGAGCTCGCTCTTGGGGCTGTATCTCGGGAACCAACGGACAGAATTTAAAGATATTTGAGTCGGTACACCACAAATATCCAATGAGCTGCTGTAAATAACAGAAAAGAAACGGAAAACCCCGATACTTTCATTATCGTTAGTTATTTCCGAAAAACAGCCAAAAATACCTTAATTTAAAAATATTAAGTGAAATGCGGCACGTTTTCCCGTTATCCGATTGCAGCAATATTTCTCACGATTTATTATCTAATCATACGGAACAAATCTGAGGGGCGTCTCAAAAGGAATAAACGAAAAAATATATTGCTAAAAAGAAGGACCACCCTAATGTGGTAAAGATGAGTGGGAATCTGAGGCTGGAGAGTGTGGACTTTCGGTTAAAAATAATTGCGGGGAAATAAACAGCTGTATTAACTTGAGAAGTGAATTTGATGCATGATAATCACTACTTTAGACTCCGCAAAAGACCTAAGTTCCAGAGAAAAATGCCAGGCATCAATGAAGAACGTCAATTAGACCACATGAAGACCAGGAGTAGGTACATTTGGAAACGGAGCCATTAATTTACATCGTCCCTGTTGCCAATGCAGATTCCTCCCACGACGTATCTGTTAGTAACGATTAAGTACACACATTGTTAGATTGAAAAGGATAAAGTTAGAAGCAGGGTCAGGAAATATTAGCAATAAATTGTTAAAAAGTTGGATTACCAAGAGTAGGCTAATAGCATTTAAAATGGGGCATATGGAAAAGTGGAAAGCTGCAAGTAGGTATGTGGAACACTTAATAAAAAGCAGTTGGAACTGTTAATAAGAAAAATCCTTTGGTTACTGATGGCTTATTTATGAAAGTAGGAGATAGGAACAGAAACTAAATGCACGTAAATGGTGATTAAGGTTGAAAAAAAGTAGGAACTGTTTAGTCTTACTTATTGCCGGTTGGTAAATAGAATACAATAATTAAACGTGGGAAGGGGAGTATGAACAATAGAAAAAGAAAAGTGGCCGAGTGAGTGATAAACGAAAGTGTAAATATTATCCTGTGTTGAGGAAAGAAGAAATGATCAGGCGAAAGAAGGCGATATAGTTATTTTTCTGGATCCGATAGAGATTCAATCGAGATGGATAAAATGTGTGGAGAAACATTGAATTATAAATATTGGTCCTTTAAAAATTAGGGAAAAATGTTGAAATTTTGATTTCTGAGTATAGGGTAGACTAATAGGGCACCAGAACTGGCACTATCCCAGTTCTGTTAATCATTTATTCGGAGGAAAGGATGAGATAGGTATGGAATGCTCTTGACGCATGAATGAGCGGAGGCAGGAGTAACGTTGATAAAGTTTGTACGTGGGGTCCGCGGTTGATCGAGAAATAGTATGAAATATGGGGATTGAAAATAAAACATTTAACAACTGAAATGACGAAATTTTACAGAACAGTAAGCATATAAATAACATTACATTTAAAACAGGAAGGATACCTGCGAGAGCAGGTGAAGAAATCTGTTTGGAAACTAAGGAGGAAAAAGGCGTTGCGAAGTTCTAAGGAGACTTGTATCAGTGAAAGGGATTTTAACTCAAAGGATCTCTCGAGAGAACATGTCAGGGAGCCATTAAATAGGGACGCTAAGAAAAGATGTTGAAAAGTCTTATATGGAATGTGGCATTATATGTCGCCGGGTCTTGTAATTAAAGGAAAGAAGATGAAAATAGACTGTTGCCTTTTGATATGTGGGTGTATAAAAGATTGGGGAAGGTAAGGTGGGTGAAAAGGTCAAACGCGGATGTAATGAAAATAATTGATGGAGTTGAGAAAGTCGGCTTGAGATACATAGAACAAGTGACAAGTGATGAAGGATGCGAAAGAAGAAATATGTAATTATGAAGAGATTATTTCTGGCGAAGATTTTCGCGGCGTTCCGATGATTGTAAAAAGCTTTCGGGATTCTTCCGCGTTGTCATTGTGTAAAATGGCGACGTTTCCCCCACTGTACTGCGGGCGTCCTCAGGCCAGGCTGAAGTGAAAATGCTCCGAAGTTGACGCTTATTTATACTTGTCTTCTGAGGTGGCCGCTGCTCGCTGATTGGCTGTTGGTGTTCGTGTGAATACTCGTTTCCACGTGTTGGAGAGTGGGTAGCTGTCCTCTCTATTCATATTGTTGGGCCTCTTGGAAATTTCAACTGCTTCCCTTATAATTCTAGGGAAATATCGCTTTTCCCTCGAGAGGATTTTTGGTTCCATTAAATTCACGGAATGGTTTGGTTCCATCGAAACGTGCTCCGCAATAGCCGATTTCTCCCCTTGTCCGTTTCTGAGGGCCCGTGAGTGTTCTTTCATTCGGCATTGTACAGCTCTCTTTGTTTGCCCTACGTAGGATTTTCCACAGCTGCAGATGACCTCGTAAACGCCTTCGTGAATTTCGGGCGGGAGGCGATCCTTCGCTCTGATGAGGAGACTGGATAATTTATTGTCGCATCCGAATCTAGTCAGTATATTATGCTTCGCGAGAACTCGCGATATTTTCTCCGTGGTTCCTCCAATGTAGGGGATGAGAGCACGTGCGACAGGATCTACAATCTTGGATTTGTCGCTCCGTTGGTCCAAGCGAAGAACCGTTTTTTGGATTGTGGCTTTATCATATCCATTCTTTCCTAGGGCAGCAAGAAGATGTTTCTCCTCTTCAGGAAGCGATTGTTGGTCGGAAATAGTTCGAGCTCGGTGAAAGAGGCTGGTTATCACAGAACTCTTTTGCTGCGGGTGGTGATGAGAGGAGGCGTGGAGATAGAGATCTGTGTGGGTTGCCTTCCGATGTACCGAGTGGCCCAGGGATCCATCTTCTTTCTTGGTAACTTTAACGTCCAAGAAGGATATCTGGTTGTTGCTTTCCTTTTCCATGGTAAATTTTATGTTGTCGTGTTGAAAGTTGAGGTGCCGGAGAAATTCAGTCAGGTGTTGTTCCCCGTGTGTGCCCCCGAATTATAAGGGAAGCAGTTGAAATTTCCAAGAGGCCCAACAATATGAATAGAGAGGACAGCTACCCACTCTCCAACACGTGGAAACGAGTATTCACACGAACACCAACAGCCAATCAGCGAGCAGCGGCCACCTCAGAAGACAAGTATAAATAAGCGTCAACTTCGGAGCATTTTCACTTCAGCCTGGCCTGAGGACGCCCGCAGTACAGTGGGGGAAACGTCGCCATTTTACACAATGACAACGCGGAAGAATCCCGAAAGCTTTTTACAATCATATGAAGAGATTAGGTGATAGAAGAATTTTGAGTGGAGAGTTACGTCAAACAAATCTCAGGATTGCTGACTAATGAGGATGACGAGAGGATGAAGAAATTAGCAGACAGAGTGAGTAGATGAATGGGGTACGAAGTGGAGAAAATGTTTTAAAGGTTGTGCTCGAGAAGAGAATGTTGGGTTAGAGGAATAGGAGAAAAATATTTTTGTAATTTGGATGGAAAAAGCTCTGGATGTACGCGTGAATAAGAGGAACTGTGAAGGATAGCTGTGGTTGAAAGTAATTTATGCCATCCTAAATCTACCTTGGTTGGTAGAGCGGCTATAAAAAGTATTGGTACGACAGGTGAGGTTGACTTGAGGACTTATTAAAAATAGTTTTATCCCTTATCCTGAAAAACATGCAATCCAAAATTTATCCCCGTCAGTTTGATTTCGCTATCAGAAGGATTGTTTGATGAATGACATACGGAAAGCTGGTAAATAGGGTGAATAATTTGTCTAAGAGTAATTGAATGTTTGGCGAGCAAGAATTGTAGGTAGTGAGGTAATTTTCCATGAAAGAGAGTATTGAAATATATACAAGTAGCTGAAGGTGCCCGTTGAAATTAAAAAGGAGGGTGAAATGTAATAAATATAAATTTTATTAAGAAATTTTAACATTTTTCATGAAGGGGCGAAAAAAACTTGTCATGGAGCTACCAATGGCTCCAAATCAGTATCGGAGCCATAAATATAATTTAAACCAATGTAAACATATAATTGCTGACTGGACTCATACCTGGGCATTTACAAAAGTAAGAATATTATTTAGAAAACTTCAGGCAGAAGAAACAAAGGATGTAAGGAGGGGGGGGGGGGTTGCATACAAATGTCTGTCTGTTGTTGACAATGAGGCCAGATTCGGGTTTATAAGAAACCCACTTATTCGGCAAAAATATTTTTCTCTGGCCTTTTATGTATGTTACGTTTGTCTCAATTATACAACTTTAATACAGTGGCGTCAATGAACTTCCTACTGATACGTATTAATGCATTTTAATCCGATTAGAGTAAATTCTATTCTTTTAACCTAGTATAAATTTAGCCGACTTAAACCGGGGACCTGTCGCTCGGTGACGTATATTCACACCTTCTACTGAATGTATATTTGACGCATAACTATATCATAATATTTTTCATCTTGCTACTCCTATTTTTGTTTAGACTTCATTTAAGTTTCTCAACACGTTCTTGTGCCTCAAAAGACAAGAATTTTGAAAGCGGTCCACTTCGGAATACGGTAAGAACCCATTAAATATTCACCTTTTGAACCCCACAGAAACTTTCATTTAAATACTTTTAGTTTTACGGAATGCAATCCTACTTGATCTGTGAGTAGCGCAGAAAGTAAGCCCGTATGATTTTGCCGAATGCAAAGGCTGATCTAGATTCAAGAATTAGCTGCGATATCTCTTTTAGTGCCTTTCAATATCTTCACGAAAAGAGCAGTGCAGTTTACGGCATCACTTTTGGACGAACGTTTTTAGCATCATTGCAATGGCATCAGTGAACATCCAACGGATACGTAAAGAAACATTATGCTTCATTGGGATTTGAATTTTACTCTCTAGTTTTTGTTTACTATCTCAAATCACCAGTTATCTCAATCGACGCGATTTTGAAAGCGTCCCAACTCTTCTCTTCATGTCCCAGGTCGGTTCAAATGCACAAACCCGTAAAGAAATGACAAAAAACATTTATAATTTGAGCACCGCTGATGCACTCATTTAAATACTCCTAATTTTAACCGAATGCAAGCCTTCTAAATCCGTGAGTAGCGCTAGCAGTCAGCTTGTATCTTTGTGCGTAAAAATGTAGCTGACCTTGCTTCACGAATAGCCTACAATGCCTTCAGTACCTTCCTATATTCTCGCCAAAAGTACGGCCTTAGGCATTGCCTAGAAACCTCGAGGGCAAAATGTAAATCGATTAAGAGAATAAGAAAGTTTAAACATTTTCCCGTTAAATATAGAAAGAATGAAAGAAATCGATTAACATTTGGTTATTTTACTGAGCGAAAGAAAAAACTCTTGAGCTTCCATAAAATTAATAAGTCAATTTAAACCAATGTAAACACATAATTGGCGGCAGGAATCCAACCCGGGTCATTGTAAAACGAGAAAAAGGACCTTATGGGGCCCTCCCTGAGCCTTAATTATATAGACTAGAGCACCTTCTAGTGTGTACGCTAGAATCCTACAAATTTTCAGCTCAATCGGTTCCGTAGTTTTTGAGGAGATGCGTAACGAACATAGAACAGACAGACACTACCACTACATGTTTATATATTACTATGATAATGAGACGGGGATTCCATTTCCCATTCTCATGGATGATCTGAGTGTTCTTGCGTGTGGCAGAGGGAGATGATGCTGCATAGAATATGGCGTAGAGAGAATCAAATACGCGTGTGAATAACGTAACGTTTTCCGGGGTCACTTTGTGGAACTCTGTTTCCAAGGAAATAAATGAAATAAATTTTTTTATTACCCACTCAAATATAGTAATACCTTGGAGGGTATTAATTTACTGGAAAGTGGACTACATCTAAGTTATTTAACATATTTTCACGCGTATGAAGGCCTTTCCGAAATAACTCACCAATTTCCATTCAGTCAGTTTACCAAAGTGCCAACGGGCTCCCATTTTTTCCTTATTTTTTTTCGAATATTGTACACACTTGACTCCTGAAAAATGTTTTTGAGTTCCTATTCGATATTAACATGACATTAGCTCTCAATATAGCCGTCGGAGGTAGCATTATACTCACCTTGATTGTTGTTTGGTAGGCACGGAAGTCACAGTATTCCTAAGAAATTTTATGCTACCGTTCTCTTGACTGGTTAGGCGTATCCTTAATTTTTGACTAGCGACAAGACGCTCTTGTTTCTTTAAAACATCCGCATTATCGGGAGACTCATAAATTTCTTGATAGCGAGGAAGATTGCTTATCTTCAGATCTTTATTACCTTGTTTTTGGGTCTTGTAGATGAACCCAGGTTTGAAAATACATGGATGAATGAAAAAGGTACTGTACAGAGCTTTGAACTCACGTGAATGAATTTTAATTATTTTTGTCTTCGTTTCCTGAATCGTTAGATCAGTTTCGGAAAATTTTTCTTGAATCCCAAGCACTTAATCCCAATAACTATAGATCTATTTAGAATCTCTAGAATCCCAATAACTATTTTAGGAAAGTTGATGCGAATAATTTTAAAAGGTACTCTTTGTATTGGATTCATATGCGTGCTTATGTAAGTCATTATATTCAATGAATACAATTAATTATTTTCACATTAGACAGTATCCACTCAATTATCAAAATCTGTAAAAGAGTCGCGAGACAATGACTCTTGAAAAAATGGTGACATTTTTAAGACAGTATGACAGATCGTGTGATTCGACGTGCATGGAGGAGAATAGAAATTAAGGAAACGGTGGGAATAATTCCCAGAAAATGGAATGTGTTTGCAATGAAACAGGTATTGTTCACCTTACTAATGGGAGGAGGGAGATCGGGTTGGTATGGCGGCTAGAGTACTGGCCTCCCATCCCGAGGGGGTTCGATTCCCGGCAGTGGCGGATTTTTCAGTGGAAAACCGGTCCCAACTTGAGTGCCTAGTGGAGGGCATTTCAAGTTCAGTACTCCGTCCGTCGGATCGAACGTTAAGCCGTGGTCCCCTTGGTGCCTTTCGTTAAGAGTAGGTGAATGCCGACGCCGGGTTTCTCTCCACCCTTAATTAGTTTCATACAACTCCTACCAAGTACCCACCTATCCTAAATGGCGCAAATGACCTCAGCTGTCGGTCGCCTCCCATGAATAACCAACCTACCCAATGGGAAGAATCGAAGTGGAAGTTATCTCTATCGTTTTTGAAAATATAGTAGAGCCATAGATGTTGGGAGTTGATTTTTCCAGGAATTTGGAGACAATGTCAATTGCGAGAACAATAATATAACGAAATCCTATAATAATATACCGGTGAAAAACCACTGGTATCCGATAGTAGAAGGAAGGGAGATATTTTAAAGGAAGTTTCTTACTAGGTACTTGGAATAGTATTAATATAGTAGTCAGAACAACACTATTTAAAAAAAAAAGATACAAATTGCTAAGCAAACATGCAAAAACATTCTGTTAGTAGGGTTAGCTTTAAGTACTCATACCAACATGCAGCTACCAATGCTATTCATTGCTACTCTCTGATAGGACATATTTACCGTTATTCGTATCCCTAATTGTTCGAGGGAAAAAGGACATTTTGAATCTATCAGTTCGGCAATCAATTTCTCTAATTTTATGAATATGGTCCAGTCTGCCATAGTAAGCTGGGGTTCGTAAAATATTTTTAACATCATCACTGAAAATATTGCCTTGGAATTTGTTTAAGAGATTAAGTCTAAATTTCAACCTGCGATATGACAATGATTCCCATTTAAATTCATTTAATAGACTGGTGATGCTAACATAATTATCGTATCGTCCCTTAACAAATCTTGCCGATCTTCGCTGCACACGCGCAAGTTCTTTACTTAAACCGATTTCGTAGGGATCCCATACACTGGCAGCATATTCCAAATGAGGTATAACAAGGGAAAAGTAGCTGATTTCTCGTACATGATCGTCACATTTACCCAATACTCTTTTGATGAAACCCAGTTCACGATTAGCTTGACCCATTATTTCACGTATATGTTTACCCCAGGAAAGATCATGTGTCAGTCTTATTCCAAGATATTTAATGGATTCCAGATGACTATTGACGGTTGCTACCTAGAAGTTGGGGAATCGATAAAAGAAACCTCCATTTTATCACCGAAATAATAGTGCTAGTTAAGGACTTGAATTAATGATTATAAAAATGTTTCAGTACTATAGTGTAACCCCTACTTTACGAACTACTTTATTTCGAAAACCTAGCGATCACGAAATGTAGCTCTGGTCCGATTGTTCGAGTAGCAGAAGAACATAGAGACCCTCTATAAAACCAAAATGCCATATTTACGAAACCTCTCGTTAACGATATAAAAATACCAGCCTTTTCCACCAATCAAACCTCTCATCATCATCATCAGTCAACAATCCTGAGATAATAATAATAAGAATGAATAAACTTGATTTTTCCACAAATTTTATTTCTTTCCACTACCCAGGTTTCGATGGTTAAGTCATCATCAGGTGAATAACAAAGAAAGAGTCTTTCCACCAAGTATATATACAAAAAGTGAAGAGGGGCGGGTTTAGGATTGTTAGGAAGGGTGGTGGGGAAAAGAAGGGTCAAAGGGGCGAGGGTAAGAAAAGTCAAAAGGGACAGGGAAAGTGGGGGTGGTAGGTGAGGGAGAAGGTTGAGCGTTGAGTGACACATTGGGTCGTTATGGTGGGTCAATGTCCCTGAACAGTGAGAAGTCTAGGAGAGGTGAACGGGGGCATATAACAAATCATTAAGGATTCACCCTTGGGGCCAACGGTTTTCATAACCTCTAGCTGTTCTAGAGCACCCCGGCGGAGGCCTTTCTTTTCCACATGCAGAATTGTAGGGGTTAAGTCACTCACGTGTCTTTTTTCCAAGAGGTGTTTGGCGAAATGGGAGGTGTCGTTTGAATTTTTGAAACAAGCGTTATGTTCCTTTACTCTCTGTTTGATTTGCCGTCCTGTTTGACCGATATATACGCATTCGCATTCAAGCTGGTACACTCCGCTCTTTTCTAATAAAGGGATTTTATCCTTAGTTTTGGAAAGAATATTCTGCAAGTTAGCTTTGTTATAGAACGCTGGTTTTATTTTGTGTTTAGGCAGGACTTTCGTGACTGTATGGGATAACTGGCCGAGATAACTTATTCTCTTCCACTTAGCATCCGTATCACTTGTTGAGGAAGAGCTACCATAGATGGAGTTTATGGCTATCTTGTTGAGTATTTTTTGGTACAATTTCTCGATTAACTGTGGGGGATATCCGTTATTATTAGCTATGTGTTTAATAGTTTCAAGTTCTTTTTGGGTGGGGATATCCGTTATTATTAGCTATGTGTTTAATAGTTGCAAGTTCTTTTTGGGTGCTGTTATGTGACATGGGTATAGTTACCAGGCAGTTAATCATGGAATGAAAGGCAGCATGTTTTTGGGAAATGTAGTGTCTTGATTTGGCGTGAATTATTTGGTCAGTGTATGTGTCCTTCCTGAAAATCGAAAATTCAAGTTTACGATTGTTTTTGGAAATAGTGATGTCTAAAAAGTTGATGGAGGCTTCCTTTTCATTTTCTAAAGTGAAATTAATAGTTTTACTAATCGAGTTCAAAAAGTTCAAAAATCTGTCTAGTTATCTCTCAGAGCCGGACCGCACACAAAAAATGTCATCGACATATCGATGCCAGCAGAAAATATTTTTAACCAAAGCATTTGAAGAGGCAAATAGATCACTTTCCAAAGAGTTCATAAAAATTTCCCCTAGCAATGGAGACAAAGGAGAGCCCATGGCTAAGCCCTCTGGTTGTTTAAAATATACTACAATAGTACTACAGCCTTAAAAGTAAATGTTACCATGCCTGTAGTGAAATGAGTGACGCTGTGCCGATCACATTGGTCTCCACCTTCACTCATATGAAAAAGAGCTGCTTTCCTCTCCTCCGGATGATGGAATGCATAATTGTTGGTGGCCTCCTGTCGCCAAGTCACGGAAACTTCAAGGGTTCTGTATTATTTAATGGCATACCTTAACCAGGGATAGACCAATAACCCTCGGAATGCTGTCGCTTTTTGTCCACGACTGCTTATTCGACGAGTAAACTCGCCCATCTCGCAGTTAACCTCTATATCTAGAGGCAGACCCACCATCCGCAACCCCGTGGACGCACTCGGTGGCTTTATGCTTTGCCTTGAGAATTAATCCTCCATAAAGCGAAATTTATTAATAAAAACATGTTTATACATTTTATTAATGTAAAAACGTCATTTGCAGTCAGCGTAGACTATTTTACGTGGTCAACGTTTGGATGCAACACGAATATAAATGTACCTACGTATTGAATGATGTTACATTCCGATACAGAATATCCTGTTCTAAAATCTATCAATGAAGAATAAAAAGCCTAATGACTCACATTATTGCGACGTCGATGACAGTTCTTTTAGGGGGCTATGAACCTGGTTTCAAAAGACCAGTGCAGGTGCTTACGGTTTTCTTCGTATCGTTTTTATCGTTATAGCATTTACTTTGTAGTTTGGTTCCCTTCATGAAAAAAGTGTTGCTATTTTCTGTGAAACGAAAAATATTTCTCACAAGGCGATTTTTTTACCTAAAATATGCCCAATATTTCCATTTACTGCCTATTTTCCGAGATCATTCCCGAGCATAGGAAAGCTTAACGAAGATATTTCTCATGATCAGAGCGAAGACTAATCTTTCATCTACCCAGGGGCGTCGGAACTATTTTCGCTTGGAGGGGCCAACCTTGAAAAGGGCCCGCATTTTTTTGCGGATAGGAGGGGGGTGAGACTATAATTCCGCTAAAAGTGCATATGAAGGTGGTAGAATATGTGTCAAAAGGGAAAAGGCAAGCTGGAAACAAGTGAAATTTCATTTTCATTAATGAAGACTCATTTCTCAAAGGCCCGGGGCTAATTCTGGGGTAGGGGCCGAATGCCCACCCTGCCCCCCACTTCCGACGCCGCTGCATCTACCCATGTGATGACATGACCAATTATTGACGATAATTAACTATTAAGCTCATAATTCTTTCCGGCGTCGAACATGTTGTCGAACAAATTCGTTCTTGTATTCTTTAGCACGTGATGCCGGATGATTTCTTCCGTAGCTTACGTTTACAACACTGATGAGGATTAACTAACTCGTCGGAAGGTCTGATCCTTCTGGCAATACGCATTGATAGCTAGCGATTCTCTCATAAGTGTGGGGTATCTTCTTTCTCTCGATGACGTATTGGATTTCGGTTGGCAGGCGGAGTTATTACGCTGCACAGGATCACGTTGTCCTTGTCCCTGTAAAAATAAGTAAACCTTTTTATTTTGCTGTCTGGGTCGTTCCATTTGATTCGATAACATTTTCAGAAATATTATGCGTGACCATATCAGATTTCAACGAAAATTAATGCATGGATCTTTGTGTGACGAATTCCTTTCTTTGATTACAAAGATAATGTATTGCCCCTGATAAATAGGCAGACAATCATGACGTTAAAAACATCTTTTTACCCCCTTTTCCACGTGCTCCTATATGCTTGCTTTACTTGGAACACAGGAGCGTAAAAGATGTCATTGGGAATCATTATGAGTGTACTTGATAGTTTTGCAGTGGACTTTTGTTCTTATGAGTGGTGTTTTCATCTTTTGGTGCTCTACATATAACTGCCATAATTCAACAGGCAAATGTTTCTGTCTCACCTAAGTATAATACATGAAAGAAATTAGAATTTGACTGCATCTGAGATACCTGAGAGTATGACAATGCTATATTTGGCTGTCTCCGGGAAAACATGCAATTAAAACAGGGATGCCCACCCCCCTCAAGCTTGACAGTTCACCCCCCCAAACCTGATGACTAAACCCCCCCTCAAACTTTTAAAGTAACAAACATCCTTGAATCAGAAATGTCCTGCAAATCAACCTCACTTTTCTACATTACTTGCTTTATTGTTGAACTAATAAATAGGGACACCGAAAAATGGTAAATAAAAATCATCAAAAGCGGTGTTTAAAAATGACAAATGCGGTAAATAAAATCGTTTTAAAAAGGTGAAAGCTGTGTTTAATGTTGGGAAAAAGGAGTCTTAAAGGAAGAGTTTTTTTAAAAATATTATTAATAAAGACTTCATACCAATGTGAACAAACAGTTAATAGTACGTACATTTGAGATCCAATACAGAAGTTATGGCTACCCTACGCAACATAAAAAACACAGTAAGCAAAATTAAGTTAAAGGCAAATTAATGAGATAATGGTAATAACAATAACAGAGTGGAGTAGTGGACGGCAGGTAATGAAGTTCGATTCTTTTGCTGTTTAAAATTTTTCTTTCAACCATTGAATCAAAAAACTTTATCATCCTTAATTTCCAACCTTTGTGTGTGAATACTGACTTTTTTGTACATACTTCTATCGCCCTAACTAGATTTACAAATGCGTCACTCAAAAATACACTGTAAAGTTAACGTAATGATTCCACGATTTAATTCTGTAATATAAATTTTTTCCAATCATTTCCTTTTGCCAAATTTAATTATTTTTTTGACTTATAATTTGGCATGAAATTTCTGATAATCTACTTTTTTTAACTGCGTACTAGCATTACCCTAGGAATACAGCACGGCTGTATTCTTAGGTAGTGTTCAGCTTCGAACTCGTGACTGGCAGTACACTAGCCCTCATTTTTAACAACTACGCTCTCATAGCTTCACGAGAAATATGGCGAATGTAGGCGACCCGCATGACATTCGGCTTAATTTTTTTCTCGCGCATCCGGGCCTATGGAGAGAAATGTCAATATGAGTATTTTTTATTTTGTTTTCCTCGTTTATGGCACGGAAAAAATCTTCTCATTTCGTGACCCGAGTTACTTAACCTCTCCTTGTTGGTATCTACCATACGTACATTCCATTCGCGGGGCGCATCGATCACGAGGCCGCGAGATGTTAAAATCTCCGATCCGGATCTGAATTTTTACTGTCCCTGGATATGATTTCAGTAGCGAATGAAATGAAAGACCCGTGGATCTTTGGATCCGACCCGACCATCCTTAATTTATGTGTGGCACATTTGTAAATCTAATTTAAACAACAAAGTATAATAAAGTGAGTATTCAGATGTAATGGTTTAAAATTGAATATGATAACATTTTCGATGCAGTGACTGAAAGAAAAAATTAAACTGCGATTGGGATCGAACTTCGCACAGTACACTAGCTCTCGTTGTACGCCTGATCCCGGCGAATGTAGGCTACCCGCATGGCATCCTACGTATTTTTTCCCCGCTATACCGGGGTAATGGGGGAAAAAAGTCATATTTCTATATTTTGCTTCTAGTTGCATGGGAACGTTTTCATCTAATTACGTGACCTTAGTTACACATCCTCTTCTTGTCGATATCTACCGCACCTACATTCCATTCACGGGGCACTTCAATCGCTAAGCCGCGAAAATTAAAAATCTACGATCCGGATCCGATTTTACTCCGTGTCTTTGGATCCGAATCCGGAACTGAGAAAAATGAAAGATCCGGCCATCACTAAAGAAAATATTTCATGCTACAAAAATTCGGCATTTGCAAAATATCTCAAATTTCGTTAAAAAAATCGCTTTTCAAAGAAGACACGGTTAATTTCGCGATTAAACCCTAAAGTCGCTAATTTCGTGAATACTGTCGCAAAAAACGTTTCGCGAAAATGTCATGTCCCTACTAATAAACAATCACATAGCTATATTTTGATTTATTATGTTTATTTTAAACATTTGACTAAATTAAACGACTCACTTAATGTGGAAATCACACATGCATGTATAATATTCTGTTCTGGTACTAACTGTAAAAGATAATGTCTGAATGTAAAAATTATAATTCAGTTTTAATTAAATACTGACGGAATATTTTCTTAACGTAAGCTGTACATGTTGCTGCAGCGAGTAGTTATACAGGGTGGCGATCGCCTGGGAAAACCTGGAATTGTTGGGGAATTTTGGAAATCTGGAAAAGTCAGGGAATTCTCGTCACAGTCAGGGAGAAACTGGGATAGGAAATTCTCGTTATTTTTCTACTATTACATTTACAGGGCAGTCTTTCCTGCCCTTTATTTCACCAAAATATTTCACCAACTAAAACTAATGTCCGTCGCCGAAGTTCATAGAATAAGCCCCATCAATTCGTTGAACATTCAGTTGTGAATCTTAGTTATTTAGTTGTGAATCAGTCGTACAATGTATCCCTTCTCTATATATCCTTAAGGCAATATTTGCCTAGAAGTGTTAAAATTCATGTCACCATGTATTTCGCTTATCACAAGGAATCCGAGGCTATGTTGTTTGGAAGATTTTACCGTGTTTTTTTTAACTTCCGAAACTCAGGTCGAGAGGTAGTTGGAGCATACTAGCTCGTAGTAAATATGTGCTTGCAGTTCTAAAAATACGAGACGATGATTATTAAAACTGTAATACATGTACGATCACACGTGTAAACAAAATCTTACATGAGATCATCTTCAATTTCCATACCCCCTTCACGAGACAGTAAGAAGAGTCCTCCTCCACTCCCCACCTTTCACGCTCGATTGAATGGCCCCCTTAGCTCCCTCTCAAAACAATTTAGTCAGGTCAAAAAACACCTCAAATATGATATTCCTAAATATGACACTGCTGTTGCTAATTGCCTCCTGTTTTCGCTCGCAGTGGCGCGATAATGTTTTGTTTGTTTATACAAATATATTTACATTTTTGGTTCCCTCTTACAATCAAGGGGTTATGACCACATTAATCAAAATGTTATTCGCTTCTAAAGGTCACTCGTGCCATCCGATTTTGATCCAGTCCAACAAGTTTACTTTGGTTTGTATTTTTCACGCAGCTTAGTGATACCTGTGTTGGAGTTCGACAGTAAATTGGCCATTAACTTTCCCTTCCATGCCTTCAACTCCCTTCCCTTCCCTTCCAATCTTCAACTTCCTAGAACTACCATGACCGGCCACCTCTTCCTTGAAAATTAGACATTGTCAAAATGTAATTTTACCAAAAGAAAAATACACGGCCACGGAAATACGAAACACGGATACGCGGCCGTGAAAAATATATGTATTAATAGTGTGTACACTTTGTGTGAGGTCTTAACTTGTGAAGGTTTAATATATTTTTTCATTAGGGCGGAGGTTCAATATATTTTTTCATTCTTATATCTTTTAATTTATTGCTTTCAGCTTTTAGCATTTTCTGAATTTTGACGAAAATTTAATTCAGCAAAAATTAAATATTCCGATAATAGGAAACCTTTTGGCGATCGGTAAGGGAAATTGGTAAAGCCATCATGGAAAAGTCAGGGAATTTGAAAGCTGGTTATCAGTAGCCACCCTGTTATACATTGGACGAGCCAACATTTCTAAATATGACCCGTATTCAAAGTTGTAGGAAAAGTATAGAAAAAGTAAGGGAACCAGAGAAACAATATTGGCCCTTAGGTTCCTCATAGAGTAGAGAATGAAGAAGGAAAAAACCGACGTTTTTTGCATTCGTGGATTTAGAGAAGGCTTTTGACAATATGGATTGGAATTAAATGCTTGAAATTCTGAAAGGAATTGGAGTGTCCTACAATGATCGAAGAATCATCCGCAGTTTGTATAAAAACTAGGGATGGGTCGGTTCGGTTCTTCGGTTCTCGGTTCCACTGGTTCTTGAGCTTAGAACCGGAACCGGAACCGAGGCCAAAAATAATCGGTACCGAAATAATTGGCGCGAGAACCAGTTGAAACCTACTCACACTCCGAAAGTGGAGGCTTCACATTAAAACCTGGTGAAATAGTGTACTTAGATGCTTCAAAGTCGCGAATTATTCTAATTCAGTCTTTGAAAATGATTATTGATTACCTTATCTTACCATTGAGCAATGCAAAGTAAGTGGTAAATGAAGAACCGGAACCGAGAATCGGAACCGAGAACCGAAGTTAAGAACCGAACCGGAACCGGAACCGAAAAAAAGTGGAACCGACCCATCCCTAATAAAAACCAAGTAGTATTTTTCATCATCATTTTTTGGCATGGTGCATCATTAACGATTAGTTAAAAATACTTAGGAAATATGATGAACAAAAATTTTAATGTAGCATTTTTTTTAGAGATTTAAAATTGAACACTATGGTGTCTTGCTGGAATTGTTCAAACAAAATCATATTTCTTTCGGGCATGCTGAAATTTTTCATGGCCTTCACCTGCTGTAGGCCTTGTGGAGTAATAGTTTCCGGATGGTGTGATGTCCTTTACCCATTTTCCCTGCGTAAACACTTTTATCATTTGGTAGCCGCTCCTCCCATTTTGCTTCACGTGCATCCCCAGATTATTTTGTTTGCTCTGAATTTCTGACGAGTTATGGTTCTCACAATCAGTTTTGTTTACGCTTTTCCCATCTACTCTTGTCCCATCTCCCCAAACTCGAATGTGAATCACGAGGTAAGGAAGGCAGATGATATGGGGACTACTTTTGGGTAGTGTCTGTCGGACACTGATTCAGCAATTTTTTCTTTGGTTCCTTTGAGCTTCTTTCGGAGGGGTAAGGGATTCTGGGTTCGTCGCCGACCTTGACGTGATGCTCCACCCCTACCATCATCTCCCCTCTCCCAACAGCAGTTCATGCATCATATCAACAGCATCAGATCGAGCAGTTCATCATCGTAGAAAAGGTTTTGGGGATATGAGATGAGAGCAGGCCGGTAAATTTAAAGGTCTATGGCAAAAATTTTGGTGACCTGGAAAATACATCTTATGTGATAATACTGGAAACTAGCTGGAAAACATTCATTTTATTTTTATTTTTCGTGTGATCGCATCTGATAGTGCATACTTCTCCAACTTAAACTTGAATCCAATAAACGCGAAGAATTTAGGCAATTAACTCCTTTTAGTGCATATTCTTTGCCTTTTTATCGAAAAATATGGCAGTACAGTGATTATCTCCAAAATATAGAATATTTTTTGTTAATTTTCGGAAAGTACGTTTAGTTCGAATCCAGATAATTACAAGTCCAATTTTTTTGGTCCCTTGCTTTCAAATAAACTAGGTTTTACTGTATGGCCAAAGTGTGTCAGTGTCCGCAAAATCTTGGCCTAAAATAGTATTAAAAAAATATACAGTACCATACTCTTGTCACAATTACATTTTTGCCCAATGATTCTTCTGAGGAAAAAATATTACGAATTCACAAAATAGAGTCACCCGAGTCATTCTTAAATATGACAAACATAATGAGATTGGCCTCATTTTTAAGCTGCTGAACTGATCAAATAATAGAATGAGGTTTTAAAATTTATCGCAGAAATTAAATTAGGAATGATGCCACCTTATTTAAAAAACCTGCTGTCAGCAGTTATGACCTTCATGAGCATTTAACGAGAGCTAAGTCAAAACTTCATATTCCTCCAGTCAGTAAATTAACCACTCAAAACTGTGTTTTTAAAAGGTAGGTACCTAATATTATATACAATTCTTTGATCGATGATAAAAATTCTACTCAATGCTCATACAGGTTCAATAATTATGTAAGAATGTGGGTTATAAAGAATGATGCTTGTAAAGTGTGATATGAAAAGTGTAATCATAAGTCTGACAGTATATATTTTTGATTTTAAGTTTAATTATGTGTATGGTATTGTGACTACAATTTTGAATGGAGTAACAACCATGCTGTAAGCCAAAATAATGACTATGGTTACTCTTTTGGCTTATAGTGCCATGCATTGGCTGGTATTGGCTGATAATGCATCATTATTTTGGCTTGTAGTATGGATCAGAGCCATTCAGAATATCAAACTATGATAGTTATGTATTTAATAATAATGTTAATTAAGCGACTATTGTTATTAATTGTAAATTTTACTATTTTTTCTGTGAATAGCTGTTAGTTAAATAACGACATTTAATATTATAATTATAGTTGAACGAAATCATCTAACAGTTAAGACACGCTACTAGTAATACTATCAGCGAGATAAAACTGATGTATCTAGTTATTGATGAGGTTACTGCAAACACTGCTGCCAGTCAGCAGGTAAAAGGCCCTCATAACCTTCTGGTAACTTTTTTTTTACTTGTCCAAAAAGACCGACACTATAAGGACTGCTAATTTGTGATCCTTGACTATTGATCAATTGAAATGGTTTTACCTTATAATGAAGGGATGCAAGGTAGGAACTCGTCATGAAAATAAGAACGTCTTAGGCCTTGGAAGCTAGAGATAATTTAGTGTTCAAAATTTATTAATATCTCTTCTACAGGAATATGTGCACCTCTGCCCCGCCCAAATATATGTACATATGTGGGTTCCTGCTGCTAGAGGATTCACATAAGGATATGATTATGAATAGAGTAGAACACTTCTTCATAATTTAGCCTGCCTCTGCTCAGCTCTTGCAACATGTTTAATTACACTCACTTTTCATTTGTGCTCATCAATTAGCTTTACAGAGACTTTATATTTATGTATTTATTATGCACAGATTGCCATCTTGGTAGCTGAGATGGTACCAAATTGATCATGTACTGTTATCAAATTAAAATTAAAAATTATGTTGTGAAAGGCAAAAATTAAATAGAAACCTGGTTAAAGAGACCTTTAAACTTAAAATTTTAGTAGTTTAGTGTCTTCTGATCACTTGAATTTTGAATGGTTTTGGCATAATAGTAATATTTCCTATTGGCTCATCAGAAGGATCTGGCTCTCCTTCTGGTTTTCGCATTGAGTACTTTTGCATTAAATATGCAAAGAAAAGGAACACATTGTTTCGTGCAAGTGATTCTCCAAGGCATGACCGCTTCCCTAAAAAAAATAGCTTGAATTAATATTAGAAAATCCAAACTCACATTTAATGAGTTGTAAATATTTGTTGAGGTATTTTACAAGCAGTTTTTAGCAGAGAAAGTGTTTAAGTGCATTGAAGTTTTTAAGCTTTAAGTGCATTGAAAATAATGCTATAGTAATAATGAATATAATTGTGTGACAGGCAAGATGTTGCGCTTCACTTATCACGTTTGCTATCTTCACTCAGTAGGAGAAGTCAGAAGTAGCAAATCTCATTGCACATAAAGAATAACTTGTGAGATAGAAAATGGTACGAGTGGACACTCACCTATTCCAAATGGTATCAGAGCTTCATTTTTCATCACCTTTCCCTCATTATCAAGGAACCTCTCAGGTCTGAAGTTCTGTGGATCACCCCATATTGCTGGATCATGATGGAGCTCATAGAGGTTCAGGAAAATCTGTGAATTCTGAGATAAATTTTATCCATTGAGAAAATTACACTAGTTACTATTCAGAACTTTTATGGTGTACTGTGGAAAACCCTTAATCATATACATATATATGTGTATGTTTCAGCATAGTATCCATTCATAAGTTCTAATGATTATTACTGGCAATAAATGCCCAGGATTTCTGTTTCTTATAGTGATTTTGTACTATTTAGAAGGTATAAGTATTGTACGCCAACAGTCCATCAACAATGACCCTCAAAAGTTAGAGGGAAGTATCATAGAAGTTGTACAAGTGTTTCTATCGCAGTTGGACCTCAGTCCTATAATCCAGGAAATTTATTATTCAGCATATTTGGAATATGCATTTTTTAACTTGCTGATTGTCCACTTCACAGCAATTTAGGCAGTACTCATGCCTCAATCCAGGGAATTGTATTTCTTTTGGCCATACACTCAAATAAAGCAGGTTTCCTGCTTACTGGTGCGAATAGGTGTCAGGAATATAATTATACTTATAAATGGAGGTGGGCACAGCAAAACCAGATTTAGGCTTCTTGTGCAAGGCACTGGTTTCCTGTCCTGAAATTAATGAATAGCAAACCCAAAGAAGGTACTTGTCTCTGCTTACTGAAGGTGGTCGGTGCCAACAGGTGTCGACAATTGAACCGAATACAATTAGTTGCAATTAAGTCAGAGTCAGGCATTCCAGTGTAGGCAACCTCCACTGGCAAAATCACCAGAAAGCAACAATAATTCTTTTGTAATGGTTATTTGCATATGCTCTGTATCAAAATTCAAGCTATATACTTTTTGTATACTGGCAAATTTTGTTTCTACATTCTGTGATTTAAGATTTGAGATTATTTTTGTGTTACTGAATCCCTTGGCAAGATCATCATCATCATAAGTCATCAATCCTCAGATTGGTTTGATGCAGCTCTCCACTGAGTTCTTCTATCGGCTAATCTCTTCATATTTACATATTTCTTCTCTTTCACATCCTTCATCACTTGTTCCATATATCTTGCATCAGGCCTTCCTTTGCCATTCTTCCCTTCCACTTGTCCCTCAATGATTGTCTTCATGAGGTCATCATGTCTCATGATGTGGCCAATTAAGTTGTCCCGTCTTATTCGTAGGGTATTCAGATGACTTCTTTTTTCTCCCACTCTTCTAATAACTTCTTCGTTACTTACTTGGTCAATCCATTTAATCTTCATCATTCTTCTGTAGCACCACATTTCAAATGGCTCCACCCTTTTCTTCTCTGCTGCTGTCATTGTCCATGCCTCGCTGCCATAAAGAAATGTTCTCCATATGTACATACTGATGAATTGTTTTCTTACTTCTACGCTTGTATTTCCAGTGGAAAGTAGATTCTTCTTTTGATAGAATGCCCTCTTTGCGTGGGATATTCTGCTATTTCTTTCTTGCTTTGTCCATCTTAGGTTACTTGGCTTCCAAGGTAACAGAACTCTTTCTCCTCTTCCAGGTTTTGTTTTCCAAGTTTAACATTGGTTTGGACCTCTTCCTTCTTGCTGCACACCAATGTCTCAGTCCTCTTCTTATTTATCTTCAGCTGATATCTAGCCATTGTGCTTTCCATGGTTACTAGAATTTTGTATAGATCCCTCTCTGACTCTGCTATGAGTGCTATGTCATCAGCGAATCGCAGCATGCTTATTTTTTCTCTATGGATATTCACTCCAAAAGACTTCTCTTTGATTTCATTGTTGGCTCTCTTGATGTAAACTTTAAAAAATTACTGGAGACAGTGCACAGCCTTATCTCTTTCTTTTCCTTATTCTTGCTTCTTCGCAGCTGGGTCCAGATTTAGTCACAACTACTTGGTTTTTATACAAACAAACAAGAACTTGCTATAGCGAGCGCTCTTTATTTCCGAAGGTGCTGGATTAAGCCTCTCAATTCCCACAGTAGTTCTTACTTTCTGTTTTTCTTTCATTACCATGATATTAGAAACAGGTTAGAAGGCCCATTTTCATGTGCAATTCCTTATTCACCGATCATTTTGCGAATTAAATCTTCCAAAAAGTAATTTATGCTTTGCTGAAGTCTTCTAGTGCTAACCAGTATGTTCATTAGTTAGGAAAGTGAATTCAGGAATCATGAAATAAAAATTGATGAATGGGATAAATTTTAATTATTCGCATAAAATTGGCCCTGGCAATATTTACGAAAACTGTGATGGTGTGGCTGATTAAAACCTGCTTAGAAGAACACCAGAAGGCTATTCGACTGGGACAACCCTTAAAATCAGTAGTAGCGGAACATGCATCCTCGGGACATGCGATTGACCTCAAACAAACAAAGATAATCGAGAAAGTGAAAAACTTCAAGCCCCAGCTGATCCGCAAAGCTTTGGAAATAAGAAAATGCCAGCAAAATTACAAGAGGGACTGTGGCCTCCAAATCAGCAACACGTGGGACCCTGCTTTGAGCCTTAATAAAAATGCTATGACTACTCCTTCCACTCCTCTGCTTCCCATCCTTTTCCCTCCATGAAACCCCTATATAAACTCCACCAACTCGACAGATACATCAATCCCTTTGATAAAGTGACCTGCAACGGCCATGAAACGTCAGGTATCACACCTGGATATAGTACTTGGGGTACACCCGAACAACAAATATATTGTGTAGACATCTATAATGACCCAAGAAAGTTTCAATCAAGAATTACATAGAGACTCTTTTGGTACACCTACAAATTTTACTCTTCTTGCAATCTTTCATAAAATTAACACCATAATAAAATGTACCATTGGTCAGTTCAAAGAATTTATCTGCATGGCTCTTTTTTGTCTATAGATCCACAATATTCTTCAAGGTGTACACCATTTACTGGGGTACACCATGTACAAGGTGTACACCAAATTAACCACCATAAGTTACATCAACATCACATTCTTTTTGATTTTTTTTTCACTCAAGATAAGCGATTTCACATTAATTTTATTATCCAATTGGATTGGACTTAAGTCCATCTGTTTTCCAACCACCCCTCTTCAATTCTAATATTCAAGTATTGATTGCCTAGCAGATGCTGCTACTCCATGTGTTGGGTAATGAAAAGTTCTTCATAAATGCAACCTTAATCAAAGAATAATGCTGTAAGGGGATCTGCTCGCATGAAAAAGGGTCAGCTTGTGTCCTGGTTCAGTGGCCAAAAGGTCTGGTCTGGTACCCCACAATATTGTGCCCCAAAGGGGAGAATCATAAAAGGAGCTTTGTCTCACATTTGCATTGGCCACAACTGTGTTGACCTGTTTTTCTGTCAATTGTACTTGAAGGAATATCAAGGGAAAAAAATATATGACATAACATATTTTCATGACAAATTTCTTGATGTTGGCATGCAAATGTTAGAACTGGTTGTAATAAAATTAGAACTTCAGGTGTGGAAAGGGTAGTATAAGGTTATTTGCACCAACTATGAGTGTTTTTATTGTCATTTAAGTATAAAGAATATTGTATTATTGAGATATCATTTAGGAAAGCATAAATCCATTTAATTTTTACCATGCCTCAAGATGGGATATATCGTTAACTCATAGTATATTATGCCATGAATCATACAAAGAACCTTGAAAATATTTGATAACTTTTTTACTGGTAACTATAATTTTATCAGAGGGACAAAATATAAAAAATGTACCTACCTTGGGAATTATATGACCTCTGAACTCTATGTCCTTCTTAAAATGTACTGGGGCGTGTGGCACTGACATTGGCACCACAGTACTGCACCGTAGTATTTCCATTATTGTTGCCTCAGTGTATGGAAGTCTATGGCTGAAAAAAATACATTTAGATTTTTACAAACCTTTTCAAATTTAATGGGGGCGTTTACTCAGAACCAAAATTGCATTTTTGTACACAAAATCGTTAGATGGAAATGAAAAATGAATTTTTGTGAAAACATCAATCTTCTAACCAGAGCCATTCACTCATAAATCAAAAATTAAAATAAGCAAAAGGTGGCACCCACTGAAAAAGCTGCTTTGAGACCATTTACGTCATCTACCTCCTGTTCTTGACTGCATTTAGGTAAAGGGAAGGGAGTAAAGGGGGGTGTCGGAAGGTCTGCTTGTACAGATCCTGTCGCAACTGCTCCATTGGCACAGTCAGCTGTGTGTCCCCCATTGTGATAAGGCAAAGTAGCTTTGTGGGCTCAGGTGTGATTGGATGAGTGGATGACGTAAGAGGTCACATGCCCATGCATTTTTCCGAAAGGGTTAAAAATATCAGTTTTTCGCCACTTATAACTACTAATTGATGGATTGAAAAACAGAAGAATATGGGTCTTTTTATTTTACAAACTCTTATCATATTTGGCAATAAAATAATTATGGTAAACGACCCCATTGGTACAGGTAGATCATTGATTTTCAGGCATGCTTGGTTCTTAGGCCATGTCAGATTGATTTTTCTGGACCAGTGTTTGTTCTTCCTCTGATGAACATGCTAAACAAATATTAAAAATTAATATCATAATTAAATGGAAAAACAGGAATAAACAATATCTGTTTACAGAATCATCATCATCATTGGTCAACAATCCTAGGATTGGTTTGACGCAGCTTTCCACTCAATTCTTCTATCGGCCAACCTTTTCATTGTGATGTAATTCTTCTCTTTTGAAAAATTAATGATAGTGAAATGTTGTGAGTGGTGATGATTTAGGCCAAGGTTACAGACTTGTGTTGCAGATCTACATGCCTATGTCTTACTAAACAGATGAGGACGTGTGGAACAAATATTTAATGTCATGGATGACGTAAAACGGAAAAGAGAAGAAAAATTAATTATTTTAGGAGATTTGAATGCTAATATCAGCAAAGGTCAAGATGGAAGACTGGAAAATTTGATTTTGGAAATAAGTTCTCCTCTAACTTGGAGTTAGTAAACTCTTAGTTATAGGAGAAAGACTACTTGAATTCTGTGCACTTCACAATTCATTAGTGGTAAACTCATTGTTTGAAGACCTCGGGTAAAGAAGATATAGGTACATGAAAAATGCCAGGAGACAGAAGTATGTGTCAAAGTGGCTACATTTTAGTAATCCAGAGATTCAGGAACCAAGTGAAGGACATCAGAAGCTACCCTGGGACATAGATATTGACAGTGATCGCACATTAGTAATGATGAAATGCCACTTGAAGTTCAAGAACTGGAGAAAAAAATGAAGAACATATGGCAAATAGAAATACTGAAGGAACCTCAACATTGATTGGTGTTTCTAAAGGTGGAAGGAAACAAGTTGGAAGAGCACATGAATATGAAATCAGTGGCTGAGAGATGGAAAAACTTTTAATTTGTCCTACAGGGAATTGTAAAAGAGATTCTTGGCTGAAGGAAAGGTACCAAGAAGAACCCCTAGATCATGGAAGAAGTGTTGGATATGATTGAAAAGAGAAGGAAATGAAAAATATGTTAATAGTAGAAGAGAAACAATGCTGCAAAAGAATAATAAATAAAGTAAGTTGTAAACTGTGAGGAGAAAAGAATTTGTTTGCTGGGTACCTATTCAGGCAAGGCAACTGACAGCTGAGGTCATTTGCACTATTTAGGATAGGTGACTAATTGGGTAATGGTAGGAGTTATGGGGATGATAATGAGGGAAGGGCAGAGAGAAACCTGGTGTCAACATTAGCCTACTCTTAATGACAGTTTCCAAGGGGACCACGGCTTAATATCCCATGCAATGGATGGATTATTGAACCAGAAATGCCCTCCACTTTAGTAAGGACTCTAGTAAGGAATGGTTTGCCACTGAAAAATCCACCTCTACTACGAATTGAAATGGGCCCTTGGGATGGGAGTTCAGTGCTCTAGCCACTGAACCAATTCAATCCCCCAAAAGAGATTTGGATGAAGGATCTATGGCAAGGCGTACAAATCCTACCTCGTACAGGAATAGAGGAAGTTTCCAACAGAATAGTGGAGAACCACTTCGAAGCAAGATGCAGTGGCATAAGGGACAAGAATGGAGAATATTTAATGGAAAATAAGGATGAAGTGAAGAGATATAAGGAATATTTGGAGCAGTTATACAATGGGAGCAATCTCATTGTGATGGCAATTGAAGAAGAAAATGAAGTAAAGAAGGATGATATGGGAGACTCGATTTTGAGATCAGAATTTGAGGCAGATGTAAGTGACCTGTGGATAAATAAGACTTTGGGAATTACCTATATTCCTGCTGAGCAAATTAAAAATGCAGGAGTGAAGCTGATATCTCAGGTGTGCAATGCTGTGTGTGATGTTTATAAGATGAGAGATGCCCATGGACTTTGAAAAAAACCTATTTCCAAAAAGAAGACTAAGGACTATGAAGATTGTAAGACAATGAGCCTGACAATATATGCCATGAATATACTGACAGGGATCATCTACAGAAGATTAGGAAGAAAAGCTGATGTTCCTGGAAGAAGACCAATATGGATTCAGGAATAGCAAGGGCACAAGAAAGGCAATTCTGGTCCCTAGCCTACTAATGGAGAAGAGAATGGTCTTTGGTGCATTTGTGGATGTGATGAAGGAATTTGAAAACATAGATTAGAATTCTGAAAGGAATTGGGAGTGTCCTACATTTACTTAAGCATTATCCACATTATCGCAGGAACTCGTCCTTTAACGTGCAGTACTTGTTCACACTGAGGGGAACTGGAAGAACCATAATGCTGGTTCCTCCAGCCTAAATTGGGGGATGCGCACAGCGATTCGCTCCATGGTAGCCTGCCTGGTGTGCACAGGGTCAAGCATAGTCGTGGGATTTAATCAGAAACACCACAAGGAAACAGACAGTAGTAAGGTACCGTACAAAAAAAAACACTTAAAAGTGGATGGGACGTGATATTCTTGAGCCCGCACTCGACACACGGGGCGCATAGAATGGCGGCTGCAACACATGGGTCAAATCTCACCAAATCATGTTGTGGTCACCACTTTATATGAAAACCAAATAGCTGTGTTTAGACCCTCCAGTGAAGAAACTAGAATAAAGAAAGTAGTAAGGCAAGGTCTACCTCTGTCATTTTCATTGTTTACATTGAGAGATCCATCAATTGAATTTAAAAAAAAAAAAGATCTCTGAAGTGAAACCCTGGGGGCAAGAAATTAGCATGCTGCATTTTGCTGATCACATAGCAGTAATGGCATTAACAGAAAGATATTTAAAGAAGACTCAAGCTATCTTGGGAAAAAATGATGGCCAACAATCACCTGAAGACAATAAAAATAAAACAAAGGTAATGGTATGCAGTACAGAGATAACAGGCCTAGACCAATGTTCAGCATAGGAAACATAAGCTGAAGATGTGATTGAATATGCATTGTTATCTAGGAAGTCAAATAACTTGTTAGAGTTGAAGCAAGAAGAAAGTAGTCAGTAAAATAGTGCAGGTAAAGAATGTTTTCTACCTAAATTGCAGCAAAAAATACAAGTGTGGAAGTTAGGAAACAATTCATCAGAACAAGTATTTTGGCCCTCTTAGTGGCAGTCAGGCAATAACAGCAGCAGAGAAGTCATGGCTGGGAGAATTTGAAATGTGGTGCTACTGAAGAATGTTGAGGATTTAAATGGACAACCAAGTGACTTAGGAAGAAGTCATGAAAAGAGTGGGTAAAAGAGAAGTCTGCTAAAACCTTTTAAGAAGAGTGTACAACTTAATCAGCCATGTCTTGAGACATGATGGCCTGATGAACGCAATCTTAATTGTGGGCCAGTGTCGAGGCATATGTTCATCTCTGGATTCTCCGATGACTAAACCAAAATGTAAAAATAAAGAAGGATTAATAGCATGTCATAAAACATTTGAAAGTATACATACAACGTGTTGTTCCTTTTTTGTCGAAGAAACAACGTAAAAAGACCAACTTCTAGCTACAGATTTGCTCATTTTAGAGAATGTTTCGCTGTCAATACCGCACAATGCTGAGGATGAATTTTAAATGGGGGCCCAGGGCAAACTGCCTCCCTTCCCCCTCCACCTCTGGACAGCCTTGGCCTACGAGAGATTCCGAGCTTGAATGGCAGAAGTGGGATGAGCAACAAAAGCAATAGCTTCAGAGATGACTTGCTTAGCTTAACACCATGCGCGATACGTGCCCCACGCCCACGCTCTCCCATCCCCTCCACTGAAGATGACTATGGCATTAAGCTAGGCAAGTCATCTCTGAAACTGGTGCATCTGTCGCTCGTTCGGCTTCTGTTAGTCACATTTGGCACTGCTGAACCTGCCCTTACCCCCTCATTCGACACAGTGTATTCTGCTCTGCACCCAACTTTCCTGTGCTTTGTCTTTTCTCTGTTCTGCTTTTGCACTTCTTTACGGTCCTGTAGGGTGTACAATTATGGGTTATACAGTGTATTTTAAATAAAGAAAAGTGTTTTTAGGCTGTGCATGGCTTATAGTGATCATCATTCACAATAAAATATTTCTACAGGGAAATCAGGGAAATTCTATTTGACAACGGGGAAACCCATCGATTCGTCTTCGCAAAGTAGCATGCAAAAGGTATTTTTCGGCATGCATAGATAGTTTCTACATTCCCATAAATCACCAAGACCATGGTAAACATTTACCAAGCGTCAATCATTCTCAAAATGAGAAATTTATTGACAAATTAAATTCAAAAATACAAGTGTAAGTGGAACCCGGGATTCTCTCTCTGTATTTAGCAAAATTTAAGATTTTTATGCCAGTTTCCAGAAGTCTGACTGGATATTTGCATGCAATGAGTATTTTAGCTAGAGAAATGAGAGGATAATACTCTGTGGAAAAAACTTAATTTGAACGGTACTGTATTGAATGTCACAGCATATTAAGAACACATTATTTTTTAATGCTCCATTTGCCAACTGATGAGTTGGTTTTGTGGTTTACAGAAGCAAGAGGATTATAGTTGCAAAAAGGCTGATGTTGGACTCTGTTTTTGGGATTATCGTTCAAAAAATAAACTAATAATTGTCTTAGTGGTTGAAATATTTATAAATAATTTTATTAATACTGGTATTTGATGTAGAAATTGCGATGCCTCGATATAAAATCTTCTTAAAATTGTTTACTTTGAATTAAATTCCTGTACTGTTAAATATAATAATATATTCATAAAATGCACACAATAAGCAATTAAATTTTTTAAATACTCTTTATTTTATCAGGCACTCACAAAAACATGTCATTGGTATCTGTGTTTTTCGGAAACATGTCGTGCATCGGCCGACCTACCCTTTTCATCTGCGATGACTAGTGAAAATCATCATGCCTCACCACTGTTGTGGGCACTGAAATTATCTGTTTAATTTGTATGGCCTTATTCAAATTCATGGTTTTGTAACGTTTGGATGATAAATTATATCAAGCATAAAAAAATAAGTGGATAAATACATCGTTGGGTACTAAATCCACTTATTACGAGTCATATACACCGGATTATCATCTCTCCATTCTCTTGTAGCCATTGGGTTAGTAGGTACACATGTTGCTCTCACAATAAGCATACTGCCAGCATTAAGCTATACATAACAGAATCAACAAGATAAAGGAACATAATGAGTTCTGAAAGACTGTGCCTCTATCCTCACTCCAGTAAACTAGTAAAGTGGGGAATGTAATTTTTAAGTTTCAATTGTAATTTTATCTGAATTAAAAGAGGTTGTATGAACATGCCATAGTAAATATATATCCACTTTAGTTGAATCCATTACTTATTGAAATATAAAAGGCAAAAAGTTTTATTTTTTTAGACAAAAATTTAAATCATAATGATGCATTACATTAAAAGTGTATGCTGATTATGAACTCACATTTGAAAAATAAACATTCCAGCTATTTTTAATTTCACATTATATTCACAGTTATTGCAATGATTATTTTGTTGATACAAAGTTCTGGTTTGGGGTCATCCACATTTAGGGCTTCAAGAATAGGTTCCCATACCACAGTGTAAATGAATTTTTTTCTTCCTGTCGTTAAATCAAAAGTCATTTTCAAGGCTGGTGATCTACCACCCTATACCACATGCCCTTGGGGTAGGCCATTAGGTTACATATGTAGATGCAGATGAAAGGGTGAACATTTAGTGATCGTTGAATCATTTTAGTCTGTCCCTTGGAAAATTATGGCGACTATTTTCTATATTGCTTAGGTGTAGGCATAATCCATATCTATTGTTTATTATTGAGGCATGCTTTGATTATTCTCAGTTAGCCTTATAGTTCATATGAAAGGAAAGAAAATGGGGATTAAAAACTAATACTTTTCATGGGTAATAGCTGAATGTGAACTACACCTTATAATTGGTAAAAAGTTTGGGTGAAGAATGCTTACCTGTCTCTGTCATGGAAAGAAGGAAGCCTATCATTGCCGATAACATTATCCAGTTCTTCCTGAACTTTTTGTTGTACCTCAGGGTTGAGAATCATATATAGCAATGAGAAAACAATAGTGTTGAAAGTTGTGTCATATCCTGCACTGAATAAATCCATTCCTATTCCAACTAGCTGTTGATCTGCCAATGCAAAATAAAATTATGTTGGTTACTACTCACTCTTGGGCCTTCATGACTTGAAATGGCAGTGATTTAAGTAAAAGCATGGCAGATGAAACATTTGCTTGTTGGGGTGGAATGGAATGAAAAATTCCCAGCAGAAGAATCTTCTAGATATTCTAAATGTTTAGAGAGAAGGGGGGTACATATTTCCTTCCACATAATGCATTTATCAATTAAACACATTTATTAATGTTACTAATCCATACAAAATAACAATTTTTCTTTCTTTATGCTTTTCTTTGGACACACACTGGTCACTAACCTGTGAATGTGGTATCAGGGTCATTCTTTCTCTTCTCCATTTCTGACAAATAAATATCAATGAAATCTCTTGGACTTGCTAAATCAATGCTTTTCTTATGTTCATCTACATCCTTCTGCAAGTACAAGACACAGTATGAATATTCTTGATTACTATAGAAAACTACTTGAAGTAATGCCAGTAGTTTTCTGAATGCTTTATGCTTGTTTAAGGTAATAATTCAGTTACAATCTGGCCAATTTTAATCTTTCCTTAATATTTGTGATTTCTGGAGGAATAACATATGACAAAATTAAGGATTTCTCTTGAGAAACTAGCTGTGATCATTTGCTATTTGTTGCAATTACATGTATCTTTATCAATTTTCTATCACCCACAGCCAAATAAATATCTTATGTACATTAAATGCATCATAATTTAATGATTTTAAGATATCTTAGCTAGAAGATTTTCTGCTTTGACCACAAATAAAAGTCTGCTGGTATTATACATTGGGATGTGTTACTGTTAAGTCTCTCCTGTGACTTCTCTTAAAAATGAATTTATGCTACTTGTAAGATGATGATTGCTAGATTTTTGTTGTGTAAACCTTAAAAAGAAAGATGTATTGATTTTATGTCAACATATTTCTGGATAACATGTCTTTTAAATGGTGAAGCCAGGAAATCTACATGTTTGTGTTTTTTCAGGAATGAAAAGGACTCATCATTACCATTATTTTCAGAGTCCATCATTTTAAAGAAAAATATAAATCAGGTTTCCTCTTTCCTACTTTAGTAGTGCTTTCAACATGACACAATTACAGGTTTGCCCCCCTCCCCCCTTCTGGGGTTGGGCACCTCACTTACAAACAATTTGAGGGCTGTTATAACAGTATATTGGACTGGTTTTTACCCTTTGACTGTGGATGACCCTACCAGGAGCAATTTTTACAACACCATCCAATCCAACTCTAAGGGCCATGGGAACATAAGCCATAGGAAAACAAATATGGTGCTTTTTTGGAACAAAAAGTACATGATTAATATTTGAAGTAATAAGGTCACAGGCTAGAGCAGGTGGAGCAATTTAGCTATTCAGCTAATGTGTTGGAGAAAAAGGGGCATAGTAGCAGTGAAGTTTCAAGGAGAATGATGTGATTACTGTAGGAGGAAACTGTTGACTGGGTCGTTAAGAGAGGATGGGAAGAAAAGACTGGTGAAAGGTCTTATATGAAGTGTGGCATTACTTGGTGACAAAAGATAGACATAAATAAAAGAGACTGAAAATTAACGTTCAGATTTTTTAAAAATGTGAGTATGGGGAAGGGTGGAGAAGGAAACTGAGTAGTGGTACATAATTAGTTATTTAGAGGAGGTGACTACCTGCTAAGGTCATTTGCACCATTTAAGATTGGTGGGCATGTGAAATGAGATTGTAATCGAAGAAATTGAATGGTTGAAGAGAAACGTGGTGTCCCTATTAGCATGCTCATAACAAAATGTGTTAAAGGGTCCTTGGTTTAATGCCCCTTTAGACAGATGGAGGACGGAGCTTGAAGTGCTGTCCTCACAAAGCTGAAGTTGGGACTGGTATAATAATGAAAAAATTCTCTGCCACCAATGGTAATTATCCAGACCCTCAGGATGGAAATCTAGTACTCTAGCCACCATACCAATTCATTATTCTCTAAGGAAAGGAAGATAAATGAGGAAGTGCTTGGGAAGGTAGGAGATGAAAGGAAGTTGACTGAAGAAATTAGAAGGAAATAGTTGATGCATTTTTTTCTAGATTTCATTTATACCTACCTTAATGAATGATCTCACTATTATTCTCTTCTTATTGATTTCTACAGCATTAGAAAGGAATGGAAACATTACTGCAAGCTTTGGGAATGCCATTTCCAATTTTCCTCCAATTTCATTTTGGGCTATTACTTCCTTGATAAAATTCTGTAATTGGTTGAGATAAGGATCAGAGAATCCATATCTTTTACCTGCCAAAATGTGCCAAATTATATTTATATTTGCAGTTCCAAGAATATCATGCACAACAATCTGGAAAGAAAAGTAATGATATGCTAGTGACTGAAGGTGGTAGAAAACATGCTATAAGTACGTACTATGAACTTTGAGATTAATGTTGAGGTGATATTGCAGATTTTGTACATCAAATGTTTGACTAGGGACTGGAAGGCTCCAGTGTCAATGCAGATGAATTGGCTTTGAGAATCTTGACCCAAAATATGAGCTGCATGACTTTGTTTCCCCAGCCACACACCCTTGAGGTAGCTGGCAGGATAGTCAGTAGATAGATATAGATGTTAGGAATTTACGAGAGGCTTTGGTAAATAAAATAACCTCCCTGCTCTGAATTAATTCGTGATTCTTATTAACCTCTATTCCTTGGGGTTGTTGCTATGTGTGCTTCACCATCACTAAATTTTTAGGTCAATCACTCTCTAAGTAAGAGAGGCTGTATATAAGTCATTTCCTAGTCCCAATCAAGTAGTGTATCAAACACAGATACTTACCTCAGTTTTTCATTTGCATGGTATGTCTGAATGATTTATAGTTATTAAACAGTAAAACTCATTTATCAATATCACGCATGTAACGAAATCCCACATATAACAAGGTGATTTCATGGTCCCTTGGACTTTCCTATGGTCGCATATGCTAAATACCCCGCATATAATGAGTACAGATGATACGAAAACCCTGCTTTAGCGAACTATTCTTTGGTCCCTTGGCCAATTATTGCCTCTTTTATAACAAATTTCTCGCCATCTCCATAACCTAACCACCCCTTCCCGCACAAAGTAAGTAAGTTGTTGTCAGGCATAGCCATCGCTTTAGCCTACAACAGAGCGATTACATGTGGCAATTCAGCTGCTCGGTAAATCCTGCCCTTCAGGTGTTTGATGCAAAGAAAAACTCTCGATTGTGAACTCTGAAATGCTTGGTGAAATATTTTAGCCATCAACCTGCACTTAATAGCCATCAACCTGTGCTTAATAGCCATCAACCTGTGCTACAAAATTTAACTGATACACATCTAAGTCGTTGAGCTTTTCTATTACATTTCTGATTTAATTCAAACTTTAGCAAAAAAACGAGTTGATTGTTAATTGGTGTTTTGCAGTGTTTGAGGCTGCATATGCACTATTTTCAAGGTGGTGAATCATCCTGAACACTTCCTCATCCATGTTCATCTGGCGCATGCATTGCCGAAACGTTTACTGCACTTCCATCCCCTCCGCTGGAGTCACTCGCGGGCTTTCCTCATTCCTCATCCTGGATATTTGATATCAGTCATATCAATGGATATTTGATCAACAGTTTTGGATTCACCACTTATTTGCCGTACACAATTGCTTTACTCATCCTTAACCGATCCAGCCATGTGTTGGTAGCTGTAAGCCCTTGAGTATTCAAACAACTAGTCATTTTCCCTGCTTCTTCTTGACGGTGCTGACTGATGAGAATGTTGCTAGCTCTAGCTAAATAAAACCATTTCCTAAGCATGCCCTCTAAGTCTTCATTCTTCGCTGTTTGTGTCATTTTTACGCTGACCTTAACTGCAGATTTTTCAATGGTACCTCTTTGAGCTAAATCAGTGGAGATGAAATGTCATATTTATTTGCTATTTCCTTCTTTTGAAATTTTATGATTATTGTCCACGTTGTTATAAATTTTTTTCTTCATATCGATAGATGGAGATTTTCTCTAAGTTTAATTTTTTTAACTTCACTTGCAGCCTGAATAGAAGACATTCTCATGATCCTATCACAACAGTTGTAATCAATCACCACACCCAGGATCTGAGTCATGTTGTGCTGCATAAATTTATAGTGTAGGAAGATGTGCGAGTGCAGTGGTAATCTTACTCGCAAAATATCAGCATTTTTTACACAGACTAGTCAAAGAACAATGCATCACAATCTACATTTAAGTAATGCCCAGCACTCCTTGTAGTTAAAGACCATCTGACTCAATAATGAGACTCAATAATCGGACATACATCTCAGTGTCAACACCAAGAAGTAGAAAAAATAGCTACTATAGTTGTTTGAATCTTCAAGGGTTTATAGCTAGGTACCAATAGATGGTTGGATCGGTGTACACCCCAACGCTTGCCAGTCGTAGATTTCGATTATTTTAATTTGGGTATAACTTCATATCCCTTGTGGTGAACATGAAGCTGTAATTGTTTAATCATCAGCAATATCATGTTACCTTCGCATTAATGTGCTCTACCTTGATTACTTTTTGTGAAAGACGCTGATCGTTTGGAGTCATCAAGAGAGAATGCCCTCTCCCTTTCCTCTGTTATTGCCAGCGATATTGTGTTTGGCTTAAAAGATATTGTAGACTATGATTACATCTACATCTACGTCTACATAATACCCTGCGAGCTACCACAAGGGTGTGAGGCAGGGGATGGAGATCACCAAACATGCGATATTGACATTCAACTAGGATATTTAATAGAAACATGCTGGATAATAGGGTCACATGCAACTAGGTGGTTAGTATCCACGTAGTAATAAAGGTTGTAATATAGTAATAACACATAGTAATAAACATAAAGTAAATAATAGGTTGCTAATACATACATCATCCACTAAAGACTATTCTAACAATACTTCACTTATCTATCCCTTTCCTTTGCTGATTACCTACTTTGTGCCGAAAATGCTGATCGTTTAGAATTGTTGACAGAGCATGCCCTCTTCCTTGCCCCTTTGTCTATTTTGCAACGCAGAGTGATGACTGATTTCATCGCGATGCAATGGACTAAAATGGCCTGACATTTCGAGTTTTGTAACGTGTTCTTTCATACACATTGCATCGAAAATATTGAACAGGAGTGGTAGCACATAAATATTGAACATATTAATGCACATAATTCTTCACTTATTTTTAGGTAACAGCATTTTTAATTTTTTGAAGCAAGTGAAACCTCAAAGCCTCACATATGGAGTTCCAATGTCATAGTCCACATTTGTGAATTGCTGAAGGCATTTCAAGAGTTGGTGTGCATCAACAGAGTGTGCATAAATATTTATTACCAAACATATCATAATAGAGCACTTTTACACCAAAAGACGTTAATGATGTTTACCATTTTTAATCGGTAAAAACCATCACTCAGGAAAAGATCAGTGTGATATTTTGTGAATGATTAACTAGTATCGGTAAAAATAATTAAATATATGTAGGCAATAATAGGATAATTAAAAAAAGTATGCTGTGGGCGATGGTACATTTTTAATTGATTTGTTCTGTTAATACAGACGAGTAATGACAAAAAGCTTGCGATTCTACAATGAGCACAGCGAAACATGCTCTATTTTGGATCTAACAAAATCCTGTTTATAACGAAATGAAAGGTCGGTCCCCTAAAATTCGTTTTAACCGAGTTTTGCTGTACATCCAAGTGATATTATATGTTCTACTTAAATACATAGTTTTACTACCAGTGTTTGCCGACACAACCACTTATAAGTCAACTGGTTCAAAGTTATTCAGTGAAATGTTTACACAGATTTTTTTCCTTGCTATAGCATACACTTACATGTATACACATATATATATACACTTGGGGTTACTTAAACTTGGGGTTACTTAAACTTGGGGTTAAACAACTTATGAATCACTTTCTATTGATAATATTCATTACTAAAAATGCCAGCATCGTGTATCTGGAATACTATTTTATTTAATTTGAATGGGGTCATTTTCCATATTTTTTTAATTCCTGATTCTGATAGAGTTTGTAAAATAAAAAGACCTGTATTTTTCCGTTTTTTGATCCGTCAATTATTTCCCGAGTTATAGGCGTCGAAAAACTGATGTTTATAACCCTTTCGGAAAAGTGGGCATGGTGCAACCTCTGACGTATATCGACTTTGTCCAATCACAACTGAGCCCACGAAGCTACTTTGCCTTATCGCAATGGTGGGACACAGCTGACTCGGCCAATGGGAACGATTGCGACAGCATCTGTGCGAGCAGACCTTCCGAGAATCCCCCTCCACTCCCTTCCCCTCTCCTAAAAGCAGTCAAGGACGGGAGGAATATGACGTCAATGTTACCACATCAGCATTTTCTGTGGGCGTCACCTTTTGCTTATTTAAATTTTTGATTTACAAGTGAATGGTTGAGGTTAGAAGATTAATTTTTTCGCTAAAATTATTTTTTCGTTTCCATCTAACAATTTCGTGTACAAAATTGCGATTTCGGTTCCGAGTAAACGTCCCCATTATTTAAATGACATTTGTGTTGAATGATTGCTATGTGGTCATCATAATAGGAGGAAAAGGGTAAACATTAATTTTGGTTGTGCACTGTAATTTTGAATATTTACATCAAGAAAGAAATCAAAGACCTAAGTATTGAATAGCCATGGGGAAAAATTAGAGTGATTCATTTAAGCCAATGCACAGACCACCATGCTACCCAGGATTCCTAATCCTAGTGGAAATTTTTAGGAGGATCTATAGGAGCTAGGTCTCATTTGCCATTACGGTCCATCAAGGACGACACTCATAATGAGGAATTGGGCCTCTAGGAAACAACTACATACTAGCAATGATAGATTCTATAAATTATTGCCATGGGCGATAAGCCACTAGTGTAAGATTTTAGTTTGCTAATATGCATGGCATGTGTGTTCCAAATTGCTAGTGATAGTAAGTTTCATGGACTGTGAATTTAAACATGAGACCTTTAGTAATGGTACGAATTAGATGGGGAGATATTGGTACTGATATGAAACTTAGGAAAACAAACTCTGAAAGGTGAAGAGTATTACTGTCTGGGAAGTGGAGTAAATAAGGAATGGATGAAACAAGAAAGAAATAATCAGTAGAATATTGCAGGCAAAAAGATCATTCTACCTAACACTAGAACACCTGGACTTCATCACCCCCATTGAATGCCAGATGTGCCAAAAAATGGCACTTGACAAAACAGCTTTGTATTCATCCTGTATAATGTTTGTTTTGGATGTCTAAACGGATGACTACAAGTTAGACACTGATAACTAAAAGGCATTCAAGCATTTTTATGCATTAAAAAAATTTTTTTTTTAATAAGGTTTAAAAAACTTTATAGACCCACATAGAACTTTATGGGCTGTGGGAATACATTTTATTTTTTGAGGAAATTGCAAACAAATGATAAGTCTTTTTAAACAAATAAAAGTCTATATGGCAATGTTGTATGCTAACAAAAATTACATTTTATTGCTTTTAAGTTAATGTTCAATGGAATAAGCTGTTAGTCTTTTCTGCAAATACAACACACATATTATGCACGACAACATTGAGGTTTATATTTATATTATGTGTGCATATTTATTTATCTAGTTTTCATGCCTTGTCCATGCAAAACTGCTACTGATAGCGCATAAAAAAACCTAAAACGCCCTCAACAGTGGCAATCATGTATTAGGATTTGAGGTTCACCACCAGTAGAGCTGCTGCAGATGTACGCAAAATAAATGCCAGCCAGCAATGACGGAGGCAAAGTAGTTATCCTGCACCATTAAATTTCTATTTATTATCAGAATGTTAGGTATAGCTTCTATGCTATTATCCGTTTCAAATATCTTTGCGACTGAGAGGCAGGCCTTAAATTTTTGGGGGTGAGCGAAGTGAAAGTCGCTCGTCACGTGACTTTCTCTGAGCGAACTAGGATGCAGTAGGCGTGGCCTAGTCTCTCGAAAATTCAGTCGCTCTCAGACCTCTGTAGTGTGAACTTCGTGAATCTTCTTGCTGTGTTGCCAAACCTCCGCTGCCTTTGATCGGTGCTTCGTGGTGTTATTTCCTAGCTTCCTTTACCATATTTCCCAATTAACCCATTAATCCTTTATCTTACCCACTTTTTCCTTTATACCTTAACCCATATTCCTTTCCTGTTATTCTCCGTATTCCTATTATTCCCTTTCCCCATAATACCCATTACGGAAACCAATCATCATTGGTTTTATTCCTAATTCGCGGGAGTAATTATTTGCTGTTTGGTGTTTTTGATGGCATCATGGATCAGAAGGTGAAGCTTCTTCTGATCAATCAGAAAAGCTGAAGAAGACGAAGTTGCTTTGGCCACTCCATTAGAGTGGTAATGAAGCAATGATATTGCTTGTGTTAAAACTGGTGAATACATTTTTTATGGAAAATAAAAAAAACTAATCGTAAAAACATTTTTGTACTATTTCTTTGGAAAAAAACTCTAATTTATGACTTGAATAATATCGAAAAAAGGGTTGTATTCGTTATCCTATTCCAACTTTAAACCTACTCCTGCTGCTACCGTTTTCGTGAGTAATAACATTCCCCTTTTAGCATTCAGGTATGCTTTTCTCAAAATTCCCCCGGTGAATCATCCAGTTGCTTTCATTCCACTACCTGTCTGTTTTGAAGGAATTTTCATTCCATTATTTGTCTCTAGGAATCCTTTATGTTCTCTGCACTCCACCTGTGAATCGACCAAGTCATTAGGTCCAACTTTTTCCATAATGACCCGCTACCATACCCTGGCCCAAGGAGAGTAGAGAACTCTACTCTACTCTCCTTGCCCTGGCCTTTCCCACTGTGCGTCCCGCGGATTTCACGGCTCAAGTAGTTTGGGACAACGACATTGGCAACGTTGAGCTCGTGCCTCCCCTCTCGAAGGCCGTTCCCCACCCCCCGGCAGCGGAGACTTTCGAACAGCTCCGGACCCTCCCGAAACACACCCGCCCCCACGAATTTAAGGCCTGCCTCTCAGTCGCAAAGATATTTGAAACGGATAATAGTGAACATTTGGTGCTAGTGTATTTGAACTCTGCCATGCAAAGAGAAAAAAAATAGTCATTTAACCTGAAATTTAAAATAAGTGAATATTCTCACCCTGTTGCCATGGAAATTTGGATTGTTGAAAAGGAAGAAAAGTTGATGAATTTGGAGCTAAAAATTCAATTTTCAGCAAAAACATACCATATAAGAAAATTAAATAAAAGAGTTCAATTCTACATTCTTTTTTCTATATGGTAATAAAAATTTCCACCCCATGTTTTTAGTCCAGCTAATAAAAAAAATGAAGAAACCACTGTATCGAACTCAATGCTTTTATTATGGGAGAAAATGATGACAATTAAGGGGTAGAAAAACCCTTAGAATTAGTTTACTCAAAAATCTTTTCTGAGTTGGCATGAAACCACAATAGGGATATATTCTCCAAATTTCACCATTTTATCACTAGTAGTCTGGGCTGTACATTAATGAGTGAATGTGTCAGTCAGTCAGGACATTTATTTTTGCAAGGCATTATAATAAAATATTATAATTATAAATGCTATATTATAATGAATACTGAATAAATATATCTTCAGACCTGCAACAATTTAAACCTAAAAATTTGCGTCTTTTAACATAAAACACATTATGTGCCAAAAATGTGTTTAGCAGTCGAGGTAAATTTGATATTTTAAATCAAATAAAAAAGCGAAAATAAATGTAAACATGTAAGCTGTATAATGAACTTCAATTCCAAAAGGGTGAGAGCGGTAGGCATAGTTTTGAAAACACTCAAGGAAAAAAAATATACGACCTCGAAAAAAAGAGAATTAAGTATCCAAACGACTAAGAAAGTGTCTTCCTCACAGATGCCAGAATCAGAATCAAGATCTACCACGTAAACGGGAAAAGCAACACTACATAATTGATGAAAACTCACAAATGTGGAATGATCTTGGACTGAAAGCAACCTCTCACCACAGTTTGAAAAACTGAAATGTCCCAAAAATGGCACATTGAGCATTCTAGTGTTAAAGAAGATTCTACTAATGACTTGACTTACAAGCTTGAAAGTGAGGAAACACTATCAGCACTTAAATCTGTAGCATCTTACTTTTTGGCAGTGAGACATGGATGATAACAGCAGCAGAGAAGTCGAGGCTGGAAGAATTGGAAATATGGTGGTATCTAAGAATGACGAAGGTAAAATGGATAGATTGAGTCAGTACCTAACAAAGAAGTTCCAAGGAGTGTGGAAGAAAAGACAATGCTGCCAGAATCTTCATCAAGATGACTGGTTAACTAATTGGCCCATTTCTTGAGAAAGGATGGCCTGATGAAGACTGGAGGGAAAATTGAATGGAAAGAATGGCCAAGGAAGACCTCACATGGGATATGTGGAGCAAGTACATACTTAAGAATGAGAAAGAGAAGAATTATATGCATTTTAAAAGGTTTAATGTAGGAAAACTGAATGGAGAACTGAATAAATCAATCTAAAGATCCTAATTAGGATTGACTACTGATAATGATGAAGGTGATGAAGAAACTTGACCGATGATGAAACGTGACTGATATTGAAACTTGTACATATGTTCAAGTTTACTTTTGGGGGGTCAAGACAAAGTGTGGTGTTACAAAAGAATGATGAAAGTAAAATGGAATGATCAGAATGACAAAGAAGTCCAAAGGAGAGTGATGAAGGAAGCAGTCAAAGTAATAGTGAATGACAAAGATGGAAAAAGAAGGCCTCATATTAGATACATATTTAGACCAAATAGTTAGGGATGTAAAAGAAAAAATTAAATAAATATTAAAGGTTAGCTGAGTAGTGAGCTGCATCAAACCTTCTTATTATTGATGACAAGTGATGATGACACTAGATGTTCACATTTGACTTATGGAACATGTTCTAATAGGCAATTTTTATTAAATAGTTGAAGATACCTCAGTTTAAATTGGAACTCCATTAACATCGTTTAACTTAGTTTTAAAACTAACTTACTTCTCAGTTTAGCATAAATGTTTTTGTCTTGGTAACAAAAGTGAAGCTGCAACTTAATGATGAAGATATTTTTGTCTTGGTTGATTAAGGTTTCTCTCATTCACCTTAACGAATAATGCTTGAAATTTTGTGTAAGAAGAGGCATATCATTTTTTTTATATCTTAAAGGTCATTCCGCTGAGCCTTGTAATGTTTGACTAATACAACTTATGCAATAGAAGTAGTTATGATCACAGCAAGATATTTTTTTCTGTTATGACTTTCATAAATGGCACTTGCATGTGGTAATCAGAAATTTTCTTGATCACCTTAATATCTTTGCACTCACTGGCTTTGACCAATTCTTCTCAATCCCTTCAAGGTTCTTGTCAATTCCAGAGCATACAGCCTCTATTTCTTCAATTGTTATACTTTCCATGCTTGTTTTTCCAAATCCAAAGTCACGCAAATGTCGAAGTGTAAATCTCCGTTGCTCCTTCCATCTTTCTCCAACAGTGAATATTAGTCCTGCAAATGTAGTGTCACAGTAGTGTATTGCACATAATACTTTTAAGTCTTTAAAATATGGATTTAGGTTAAAATAAGCTTAGTTGGTAACACTAGCTTAGTGGCTGATGTCTAGTAACGATCAAAACTTATACATTGTTCAAAATGAAAGTACTCAATAACACTAAGATAATTGCAATTTATACTTTTAATTGATTCATCTTTAAATAGTAACTCAGTTGTAATGCCGAAATCGATTAAATTACTAGTTTATAAAAAAATGATAATGAAATATTAAGTTTCATATGCTATGATATGATATTTGAAAGTATAATTCTTACCTTCAAAAGTTTTAATAATTTTTTGCAAAAGTATTTCATTACCTGTTGTTTGAAATGTTAAAATTGATATATCCAGCAGTATCTTTATTTGATTGAAAATTTTTAAATAATTTTTTAAATAGAATATCCTTATCCATTGCTAACTAAGGTAAAAACGTAAAAGTTTTGCCAAATATTTTTTATACTCGTATTTTTCTAAGCTGAGAATATTAAATATATTTTTTTATTAAATAATATTTCTGTAGTGAAGAATATGTAAAAAAAGGCTGACAATTGTTATTGATGTCTGAAACCTTACCATTGGTCACCTTATCCAATTTATGTTGGAAAAATAATGGTCTTCCAGACAGATCCTCACGAAAGGAAAGTTCTTTGATTGCATCCAGTCCTGAGACAAGAATGATTGGATTTGGCCCAACATAGAAGCCTGCTACCTCACCATATCGTCTTTTCATTTCTGCCATAGATTTGTATAGGTATGGTCCCCATTTACGCAGATGATAGATGTTTCCAAATATTGGGATCCTTGTTGGACCTATAGAGAAGTGGATAAGGCACTTACATTACAAGCATGAATATGTTGAGATTTATTTAGGATTGAAACATTTTCTCCCCTGACCGCAATCAAGACGTGGTGAAAGGATTTTGCCAGTTTCTTGAAACCTGGGGCACTTTTTGCTTCGTTGTGGGTGCAAAGAATATTAGTTCTCATAGGGACACCCTTGCTCAACAGGCATAAGGGTAGGAGCCAGATGACAGGGTACCTACATGGTGATGGTTCCTCAAAGAGAAGGCTTTAAAAAGGTAGCTAATCATAGTGAGGTGGGGTAAACTCAGTCCAATAATTTGGATGGTCCCACATGTTTGTATACAAATATATGAATGCTCGGATAATTAGTCATGAAAGTTCTATTATCGTGAATGAAATGAGTAAAATATTATAGTGCCCAAGTAAAAAAAATCCTCACATCTGCTTACGAACATATCTTCTTTTTCGTGAATGAGAGGAACCTTATTATGTCTCATCAAACATTATTCCTTTTTATCTGTCTTCACTATTATTAATTTAAAACTCTTTTACTTTCAAGATGTTCTATTATCGTGAATGAAATGAGTAAAATATTATAGTGCCCAAGTAAAAAAAATCCTCACATCTGCTTACGAACATATCTTCTTTTTCGTGAATGAGAGGAACCTTATTATGTCTCATCAAACATTATTCCTTTTTATCTGTCTTCACTATTATTAATTTAAAACTCTTTTACTTTCAAGATGGGCTAACATTCAGTTTGATTGCTGACTTACCTGGGGGATATCTTGATGGCTTAGCAAGCAGTAGAAGCCAAATGAGATATAACAGGATCCCGGTGAGTACCAAGTCCACAATCATTTTGAATTCAAATTTCAGATACACTATGATCTCTTAAGCTGCTGGAATGATTGATCTGTTGGAAAGATAATTAAAAAGTATTACTCTAATAGCAAAACAAGCTGGCTGTTAGATTTTTGCACAGTTGTCATGACAAGGCTGAAAGCTTGCAATTGAAAGATTCAACCTTGTTTCATGCCTGCCGTGTTTAATTTGCTATCTGCATGCAATCAACAAACGGGATTTTAAACTTTTATTCTGGTTTATGGGAATGATGCTATAGCATCATTCCCATAAACCAGCTGCTATAGCATCATTCCCCTACACCAAGGGTTCCCAAACTGGGGGGTGTGCCCCCCCCCCCAGGGGGGCGTGAAGACATGTCAGGGGGGGCGTGAGCTCGAGACCAGTTGAAAATAAAAATCTCTAAGTAAATAAAATCCATACATTTCTTTAACTAATTTTATGGTGTAGATTTTTAAAATCAACCTTGATGTTTAGAAAACTTAACAATTAACTTGTATAACACTCTTTTATAGCAAAAATATAGGTATAGCTTTTTGTCGATGTTTTTCTCTTAACAGTATTTCTTTAAATTGAAACTTATAATTTTGCATTTTGTGATAGTAAAAATACATGTTTTTTTTTTCAATGTAATACTTGTTTTTTTCACATGCCCACAAAATTTAATGTGAAGGGGGGCGTTTAAGGTTTACATTTTAATAGGAGGGGGCGTAGTACAAACAAGTTTGGGAACCCCTGCCCTACACAAACAAATAAATGACCCTATAGGGTCATTTGTTTTTCTTGCAATGTTTCTTATTAGCACAACATTAATAAGCAAAAATAAGAGCCTGGAATGTGGACTTTCTCGCCTACCTTCCAATCAAAGGCGTTATTACTCTGTTCACAAAAAATGGGCTGAAGTGAAAGAGAGCCTACAGAGCACGTGCTGAGTAGACTGAGAGTTCAATTGAATAATCAAATATTGCTCATGTTGTGACAAGTCAGTGATATACTCATGAGTCCAGACAGGCTGCCTACACCATTCTTGCCACTGCCACTACTGCTAAGGAAAGCAATCAGAAAATAGCAGCAGAGTTGACATAGATACTTTTTGTTTATATATGGAATGAACACTACTCCATTCGGAAAATTTAAGCCATATTCAACATGTCCTACAGCAACGCTTTTAATTATTTTTTACTGAGCGGCGTGTCTCATATCACTCAATTTTCTTCTTAGTGGGTGAAATATGTTTTACTCTACCAAGTATTCGTTCGTAATGCCCGCGCTATACCTCTTTATCCATGCTGATGGTGGACCTCTCGTTGAACATCGGAAACAGCCTTCGTACTTAAATTTCTTAACATGTCAGCAAGACCTACTTGTCCTCGCCCGAAACTCCTTTTGAGGTTTAGAGGGAATAAGGAAGCATTTTAGACAGCGTGAAGGATGGCTGGTGGTCAGGCGAATGCATGGAATGATGTTTGCGGTCGAAACGAAAAGAATGTTAAGCCTGTCTAATTTTAAACGCACGTTAATAACACACATGTTGTGATAAAAATGTGAGTCGAGTTGTATAGTCATGCTGTGATCGATTACGGGAGAAATTCGAGCCTCCATATCGGGGTACCATTGTTAAGTTTCTTAAGTTTCTTTCCTTGAGGTTTTCGCCGTTTATCTTGATCCAGTGAACAATAACTCCAGGGTAGGCACGTAGGAAACGTAAGGTAAACTGGGGCATTCTATGAGGCTTAATCCCGAATTAAACCCAGTTCCTTCCCGCCCATAGAAAACGCTATCACTTCGACGAAAAAGTTTTTACTATAAGTCAATATTTCGCTACATTCTTGCTAGACAATTCATCCCAGCCGTCATCTAAATATCGTACACACCTCCAGTGACGTACTCACCGCTTCTTCATCTGACGTCTCCGAGAGAGTTGATGTCCTTGCTCCGCGAGAGCCCGTAAACAACTGACCGTCTGCTCGTTTTCCCTCCGTCGTCGGCTCGTATCCTTCCTTGGCTTGTCTCGGCGAGACCGCCTTTCGGTCAACATCCTCTCCCGGCGTCCTTTCGTTCCGCGGCTTGAATATCCGTTGCACCATTACATAGATTCTAGCCAGTGGCGGATCTAGGTTTTGACCAAGGGGGGGCTGACCGGGGGTCTGGGTAATTCCCCTCAGCCGAAGGGGGGTTCGCGGATTTTGGAAATTTGGGATTTTCAAGATTCAAAAACGGCGATTTTAGGCTAATTCTTTGATAAAGAAGACACTACTATGCACATGTAGTAGGTCGTTGTATTAGTAAAAGATTTATGGTGGTCATTATGGGACTAGATTGAAATACCGGTAATATTGATTATAAAACCTTATGATGATATTTTATCTAGTTTTTAAAGTATGACTTAATGATAAGGAACACAAATATAGACAAATCAATTTTATGATTAGATAAGTTCATTTGTTTTTATTACTAAATTTTTACGTTAAAAAACAGTCAGGAAGTTAAAATAGGAAAAACATTCAAAATGTAATTATAATTAATTTAAATTTGACTGGTTGTTGATCTTTGAACTAGAGATACTTAACAATAAAAGGGGGAATTTATAATGGGTGCTATAAAATAGTAAAAATATTACTTCCGATTGAATACAGCGGTGTAATTTAAAAAGCTACAATGACATTCTTCGCCTAGTTGTGGAAGCTACGTTATGAATGATTTTCCCAGTTCTCAACACTCATCCGTCTATTCTTAGCCTTGCTAAATATGCTGATTATTTCGTCTGCTGGTATCACCCTTTCTTTTGACACGTTTGCGAGTGACAGGCCATTTAATCGTACATCTCCCATAGTACTTCTAAAATAAGTCTTCAACCTAAAACCAAACATAAAACCCATTTTACATGTTATAAATATGTAATTAGAAAAAGTACAAAAATATTTTACATACATTATTAAAAAGTAGAACAACAAAAAAGATCTTTGAAACAACAAACATAAAAGTGTTTGATAACATGACTGATTTAGAAAGGTTATAATACATAATTATAATTACCTTCTTAGCGTTGAAAATGAACGTTCCGCTGTTGCAGTTGTATCAGGGATCGTTTCCGAAACTTGAAGGAGAATACTGATCAATGGGAAAAAAGAAATGTCCAATTCTTTGATTGTAGCAAAGACTGTTTCAGGCGGATTTCATACGTTGCTCCATTTGTTTCTCCACATCTTGATTTCTCCCACCATCAAGGTGGTAGGTACTTCTAATCTATTCAGTATAGGTTTGATGTTTTTCAGCAGCAGCTAGAATTTCCTTGTTGGTGAATCTTGATAGGTTGGAGGAAATGAGGCCTTCAAGAGGAAGGACTCCACAGAAACCTCTGCTGAATCTTGCATCTATCTCTGAAATAAAATGATCCAAAAGAGGCAGGAAGACTGATCTCCTGAAATATTCTTCAGGATTTTCTGCGGGCGCGTTGCTTCAGTTTCTTTGACGTATACATGTTGTCGGTGTTGATATTTCAAACCCCAGCTCATCTGCAACTTGAAGGGAGTTTTCGTACAGACTTTTGAACTCAAGTTCGGCTTCGCGCAGAATATTTTTGAAGTTCTCCAAAATGTCAGTTACGAGTCTCGTACGTTAACTAAAGCAGACGAGATATCCTGCTTGGGGCTTTGCAACCGTAGACTTAGTTAAAGTTAAACCAAGGCAGTAGGCTGCAACTTCAAGGCCAACAACAAATTCGCTTTTTTTGATGGCGCAGGATAACATGTACGCTTCAGACGACACTTCTGGCGTTTTGTTGTCAATCAAATTTTCCAGTACTGTGACAGCAGGAACAATTACCTCTTTAAAGGTGATAACGCTATCATGTCTCTTGACCCATCGTGTAGAGTAAAGTGCCCTCAGTCTCTGTTTCTTTGATTCGGAGAAATTCATCTTTTCGAGAACATCGATAAGAGCATTTACTCGATGAGTGGAGGCCGATAGGAAGACAGAAACCGTTCCAACCGTTCCCATAACATTTCTTATTGCTGGGATTTCGCAACATTTTGTGATGCACAAGTTCAAGGAGCGACTGAAGCAACCCTTATGGAAATTTCAGATCAGGTCTGATCTGGAAATTCCAGATCAGGAAATGAGCTGATCTAAATCCTGATCTGGAAATTTCAGATCAGGTCTGATCTGGAAATTCCAGATCAGGAAATGAGCTGATCTAAATCCTGATCTGAAAATTTCAGATCAGGTCTGATCTGAAAATTCCAGATCAGGAAATGAGCTGATCTAAATCCTGATCTGGAAATTCCAGATCAGGTCTGATCTGGAATCCTGATTAGGATTTCAATCTATTTTAGGTCAATAAATACTACCTCTTTTATGTTAAAAATAACATTTTATTGGCCACTGAAATACTTAAAAAAAAAAGAGCAATTATGAAAATATAATCCACATCAATTTACACTCGCATATCCCATTGAAAGCCCTTTTCTTGCCCACACATGGAACTGCTGCTCCTTTTATATTTTCCAAGTCTTTAAAAGGAACGCCTTTCCACTAATGATGCCCAAGAACATCTGTAGGAATAGAAAAGGTATATGATTACCATAATATAGAAAGCACTTAGGTAAAACCTATTAATTCCTTTTATCTTGGGGTATAAGCATTTATGGCAATTATAGACTATTGCAATGCTTTTGCCTGGTTATATTACTTAATAGTAATGTGTATTACTTAGATACAAGTTATAAAGTCCAGGAATCTACAACATTGCATTTCATAAGTAATCTCGAGGCTCTCCTTAGTATTACCAGGCGTAGTATTGAATCATAACATTAGGCCAACTAGTCCAAAACTACTTAAATTTCAGGAATAACTACTTACCCACAGTTATATCCTAGATTTCCAATTAGTAATTATTTCCTCTTCACTTCCACCAAGAAAGTGATAAGTTCAGGTTCATCCCTAAATATCCTCTTTAGTATGATTACAATACTTTATTTTTGTTTTGTCACTCACTTCACCGTACATTGTTGTTTTCTTTCGCGCTGCAAAGTAGATCAAAATAACATTCATGTAAAATGTTGCAAACTTAAGCAGTTTCTGACTAATCAAAGAATAACTCTGGAATCAAACCGAATGAAAGGGCTGCTTGCCTCAAAAGGCTCTATAGCAATTAACCCGATTGGAAACCCAAAACGTGTTTAACTCTATGCACCGGGAAAACACACAATCGAAAGATTCAACTGATAAGCTTATACATATTCACGATTATAAAGTAACGCAACTTTTTTACAGGTATGGCTACTAAATGCAGCACATCGCCAATGCTTGAAATACATTTTCAGTGTGAAAGGAGTTGTCGTGAACGTTATTCAGCAAGCACATTAATTAATAAGAGAATGAATGAAACTTACCTCACTAATTGATGCTCCGAGAATAGCGGTGTAAATATCGCTGCTAGACGATTCAACTGATTCCTTCCATCGGAGTAAAAGACTAATAATACATATATAATTAGTAATACAATTATCACCAATTACACGATGGTCACACGCCGTTCAATGTGAAACTTGCGTAAATTGATGTTCCGTTGTTTCCCAGCATTCAATGTTAGGCGCGTTCCGAAATTCACTGCCTGTACTAGCGGCAGTACTAGACGGCATGCCGTCAATCGGAACAATTTTCTCGTACAAGCGTTTGTACAAGAAATTGCACAAAAAATGAACCGTGTATAACGGCCTTGAGTCATCCATTAAATTTAAACTATTAATATAATATCCATTTGTTACACCTTCGCCCGAAACAGCGGGGATCCTCCTGGCACAGTTCCCAGAGAGAAACTCCCATCAGCGTATATGCATTATTCATCATAATATTCATTCCTTATGTAGACATTGAAGAAATACACAATTTTTTGTGGACTATTGTGAAATATTCCTTCATAGTCTACAAGCAGGTCAAAAATTGACTTGACAACATTATACTCAGGTATTATTGTCATATGACAAAAATATCCAACAAAACTAAGGTTGAAGTTGAAAACCAAGGTTCAGTGCAGACCTGATCAGATTTAGATCAGGCCTGATCAAGTCAGATCAGACCTGATCAGGTTCAGATCAGACCTGATCAGGTTCAGATCAGACCTGATCAGGTTCAGATCAGACCTGATCAGGTTCAGATCAGACCTGATCAGGTCAGATCAGACCTGATCTGGATCAGATCAGACCTGATCAGGTTCAGATCAGACCTGATCAGGTCATATCAGACCTGATCTGGATCAGATCAGACCTGATCTGAAATTTCCACAAGGGAATGAGTGTAAATTGCGAGTGGCTGTTGCTGCGATATTAGGGCTTGCACGCCGCGGCGCGCCGTGTAAATGTCCCGCCATATTTGATCCTCCGTCGTACCCTTGACAACATAGGTAGTCATATGACAAGCCAAGTTTTGACATCTCTTCGTCTATCATTGATTTTATAGCCAACCTCGTTGTTGATTTGAGTTCAATGAAGCCAATAAATTCCTCCTTTACTATGGATTTGTTCAAATCAATGCATCGTACACATAATGTAAGTTGCTCCTTCCTACTAACATCGGTAGTCTCGTCACATAGTATGAAGAAATATTTGGCTTTTTTTACATCTTCAACAATTTTCTAACGTAAAAAATCACCAATGCATTCTATCATATCATTTTGGATGGTATTGCTAATAAGTGTGTTGTTGCGTTTGCATGTCGAAAGATGTCATTTTAAGTCTTCGTCGCCTGCATCTATTCTAAATGACAAGAGACTTTGAAAACCCCCTGTTTTCCTTGAAGAGCCATTTCTTGGTCTTCTTCACTGCTCAAATTGCCATCTTCTTGATGGCCCCTCATGGGGAGGTTGTTCTGGGAACAAAATAGTGTTCTTTTTACTATGGGTTTCAATCGTATTCCATTTTGCTCAACTGTTTGCTTTTTTTATATCGATCATTACACCAACATGTTTGGTTGAAATTCCAGGAGCAGATACCATAGACTTTTGAAATGTAGAGCTTTCTCCATTGTAACTAAATATAACTAATATAGCTAAATACTTATAAAAATATAACTAAATACTTTTTACAAAGTAGTAACCTCCAAAAATTTCGATTTTATCTAGTGTATGTTTCCACCCAATGGGGGGTGGGGGGGGGGCCTTGGCCCCCTTAGCCCCCCCCCCCATAGATCCGCCACTGATTCTAGCCATACTTGGCTTACAGATGACGCAAAAATTATCTCGTATGGTGCTCCAAAATCCTTCCTCTGTCATCGTGACCAGCTCGAGCGGTTCACAGAAAAAAATGCCAGTTAACAAAAGCAAGAAAAGGTAAGGGGGTCAGTGGCGTACCAAAGATACCTTGGCGTACTTTGGCGCCTGGGGCTAACTAGATGGTAGCCGCCCCCGGTAGAAAAAAATATTTTTTCTTAGACTAATAAAAGATGTTTTTCAATTTTGGCGCCCCCCCATTACGGCGCCGGGTGCGGCCGCCCCTTTCGACGTCCCCTTTGTACGCTACGGAAGGGAGTATTGCCATCTGAGAAGCTGAGTAACCAGCGATTAACCAATCTTGAAGGGAACAGTAAGAGGATTGGCCCAGGCGAAGAGGGTATGCTATCATAAGAAGAATAAACTCACTGATGAAAATACAAGCTCTGAAGTAAGGGAACACTTCATTAGAACTTACATAAGGAACGTGTATGGCAGTGAGGTACGGATGATAATGGCCGATGGAAATTTGTTGTTACAGAGGAAAAATGACCGAATGGATGGACCGATTTGATAAACAAGGAAGTCCTAAGAAGAATAGGTATTGGAAACAATCGCCGGGGATAAAGTGAAAAGGGAAGGATGGCAAAGGAAGGACTCGTATAAGATATATGGAGCTAAAGTAGTTATAGGATGTGAAAGAGAACAATTATATAAAGATGAAGAGGCTCGCTGATAGGAGAACCGAGTTGAGAGCCATGCATCCTATCAACACCACCTAGATATAGGTTCCACCAATCTCTGGATGATGACGAACGCTTTTTGGAAGACATTGGTTTTGCCAACTTAGGGTCTTGTGGTTGAGGCGTAATGCATCAAGGAATGTCCGTGAATAAATGGCCCATCGACCACAAGCTTCATCATTCGAATTTTCTTTCCTTACGGTTGAGGGCCGGATTAAGAAGCCTCAACATTTACAAGATTTTGGTGCCCCGTCATATATGTATTTCAAAATATAAACAATATATAACCGTACCATAAACTAATATCTAGAAGATTCAAAATGTTCAATTTCGTATTCATCCCCTTCATTTATAGTTTAAAAGTTTTCAAATTAAATTTCTTTGGCCTTCTTTTCCCTTGATGGCATGAGCACGTGCTTATTTTGCTGAATGGTTAATCTAGTAAGGCCTAGTACACTAGTGTACTAGGCCGTACTGTCCGTACCGTACGTAGGCCGCTACTGTAAACAGTAGGTGAACTTTCCATCAGGACTGGCATTAAGATGATACGTAAATGCGCACTCCTCGTCAATCGAGTCGAAAACAGCCATCGATTTTACTTTAAGTGTAAATGACGGAAAGGTATGAGTTGCAGTTAATAGTTGATTGTTGGTTTAATTTATTTCTGCGTTTTTTGCTTCATGAAGGTATCCCTTTTGATGATAACCAATCTTGTCGAGTTTTCACGATTCGTAATTTATTGATGGCAGAACGTTTCAACGCTCCTCGTTATCTTGAGTTTGGCATGCACTTATAAACAGTCATACGCATTATTTCTCTTGTCAACATTCCTTTTTCTTAACTAATACAAAGCCTATAGCGATGAATAATGTTTCAGTGGATAGTATTTTTGTTGCTAACTTCTGATATTGCATACTCAGTTTATGCTGAAATGCATTGTTTTTTATGCTATGAAAAATCGTTTATAATGATTAAAATGAAAAGAAAAATCTTTTAGACCAAAGTGTAACGAAACAAGAACGCCCCCAAGAAGATCAAATAAACAACGTAGACGAAATGATTATTGTCACCAAGGGACATGTTGGTATGTTGCTTCTAACCGTGCCAAGTAGCAGAAGTATTGCCAGTTGCAAATCAGCATCATCGGTCAACGATCCTAGGATTGGTTTGACGCAGCCCTACATTCGATTCTTCTCTACGCCAACCTCTTCATGTGAACGTAATTTTTCTACAGATCGGTGAGAGCAGAGCTCACCCCGTACTGAGCCATTGGCGTGTGAAATTCACATATTCAGGGTAGGGAGGGGGGGCAGTTCCTGCGATTTCCTACGAAGTTCTGACACGCAGAAAATCGAATCGCGAGGATTTTAAGGTGGAGGCGTCTAGAACGGCTCTTGCATGGCATTTGAACCCTGGGCCTGGGCTCGGTAGCTCAGCGCCTTACCCACTAGGCCACTGTGACCCCCTCAAATGCAAATACGTTCACCTTAATAAACAGTTTTTGCTATTTTGGTTGTGCACTTCCCCGGATATGTCAACAACCCAACAAAAAGGTCACGTTTAATTAACTTGCTTGCTGTGTTGAACGTTGAAGGCACTATTGCCGATCCCTGCGCCAGTGTCGTGTAAAGGCTGCCCAGGGTGCAAAGGGCAGTTGGGTCATTGCCTCAATGGTGTTGTGGAAAAGAGCGGGTTCCCGGCTCGTGATTTGTACATATTTTGATAATGCGGGCTTGGCTTCTGACCCTCTTCCTTACTAACCCCCAAAGCAACCTGAGCTTCCGTTGATCATTCTTCAGCAGCTATTATATACGGTCTAGCTCTTGCCGCCGGCCTGTGCCTTTTCCCGCGACACTAGTTTGAAGCTGAGCTTCTGCAGTGAGGTATAGAGTTGTTATGCTACTTAGAAAATAGTCGTTTGCGGATAAGTACATGGTAATCTGTTGTATTATTCTCCAGAAAATTCGGAGAGGAGAATTGTGATATAAACGGCTCTTCTAGCTGAAAATATGTTGCACAATAAATATTTCAGGCATTAGGGGTCAGTTGTTTATTCACTGCTGAAAGACCAAGACCTTTTTGGGACTTATTCTTTATTAAGAACACCAATTTAAGACGCAGCCATGGTTCTGGGCATGCATCAAAATGAAGCTTGATTGGCTAAGCTTTAAAGAGCGAGCATTCATGCTGTAAGTTATTCCTGCTATTGATACTGACCATAATCAAAAAGCTTTCTTTATTGAAGATTTATATTCGTCAATATCATAAGTGTAAAAGTTAGATAGCTGCAGTCCAATTTTCGTCTACAGAGCATGGGATTCATTTCGGAAACCGAATAAGATACAAATTTAAGCATCGAGTTTTGTTATAAATTCCTGTGAACGTATCATAAGTCTCACTCAGTCTTGGGAAGAGTTTTTTGGGTAACCATAAAGACTCGTTGGCTGTTCAAATGAAAAATTCGAATAACACGTATTTAAATCTGACACTTCAGACATTTCTACCCCTACACTACATTAGCAGGACAGACGCAACAAATTAAGAACCAGCAGAGTGATATAAGAACTCGTTTTTTCCGAGTAAAATACACGTACACTATGCAAACGAAGGGTAATTATTTTAAACGCATCACAAGCCGTACTTCATTACTGATTTGCGAAGTCTTTTTTCAACTGTAAGTGTACTTCACGGCAAGGTAAAATGTTGATGAATGGTTAATACCAAATTCCTCTACATTCCGGTTAGTCTTTTTGCCTACAACATCTTAATTTGGCATGTGTACTACCATAATACTCATCTCTTTATTTTCCTCAAGATTTTCCCTTGTCCTACTTTGAAGTATGCTACCAGAACAAGAAATCTCAGGATGTGTCCAATACAGGTTGTTCTCTGCCGTGTTGCGCTACATTTTTCCTCATTTGCTCAGCTGTATGGTTTCTGTTTTAAACTGTAATCGAAAGATCATAAGTAAATTAAACATATTTTTGAAACCGAGAATGGTGTTAAGAAGCATTGCCTTGCGACTGAGATGTTAATGGGTATTATTTCCTCAAAATAATATGTGATAATTATATGAAAAGGTCCAAAACTTACCTCGATAAACGTGCGAAAAAGTCTAGGGCCATTTGTGCCATTAAGAGTACGTGGACAGTTGGTTGGAAGTTGGAATTTTCAGAGAGGGGCAAGAATGGAATGAAACCTGGCGTCAGCAATAGCGTGCTCGTAATAATAGTCACCAAGGGGTCAACGGTTTACCGTCTCATCCGACGGACAGAGTACTTAACTGCAAGTGCTCTCACATAGCACTGAAATTGGGACCGGAATACCGCTGAAAAATCTATGCCACTTCCTGACTTCGAACCTGGCCTCAGTGAATGGGGAGCCGCCAATCTTTTGAGGAAGGTCCTTGCATATCATGGTAATGATAAGTTTTGTAAGGTGTCTCAGGAATGATTGCACCACACCACCCCAATCCCTAGAAGAGCAAAAATGATTAATGAAGTTCTAAATTATCTTCCGAACTATATATTATAATCACACTATTCCTAACAAAAATGGAAAATACAAGCTATCAAAGATGGGAAGAAGATTACCCTATGTAACTCATTAATTTCTAACAGTAATAAAAGGCATTAATTTTTTTATTAATAATCCACCATTTACACGAGTAGGAGACTTAAAGTGTACATTTTTCTGCGATGGGAACAATCACGGGGATCAGCATCCATTACCACTGTTTTTCTTCTTGAGCCCTCCTGCGCGTCCATTGGTGATCGGCATTAATGACCTCGTCACTCAATTCTTATGGTCGACATAAGCGTTGCTGCCTTCTGACTTTAACATTTAATAAATAATATTGTTGATGAATTATCCATTTGATTAATCTCTCTTGATGATATTCATGGAACGTATGGAACTTAATGGCGTCGATTGAGAAAGAGCATATGCAGTCGTTCCCCCGGCACTGTAGCGTCCTACCAGGCGTAGGTATTTAAAGTTTTTTTGCAAGTGACACATGTGGCTTTAGCACTCGTTCACGTTACTTTGTAGCTATAGTGCAGCCCCACATTCCTGACTGCTACGCAAGACGAGAACGGTTAAGAATTCAATGAGAAAATGTGTTTCGTTCATTCCGGAGAGCCAATTCACGAATTCCAAAAAAAAAACAAATGCGTATAAACGCGCTATTTCAAGGGGGAATGCATCGCGTGCCTACAGACTTGCGTTTATCTGAGTTTAAAGTGAGAGAGCCTCGCTCCCTCACTTAATAATGAGACGCAATGAGGTGTCTAGGTTGGTCATGATCTCTTTAAGTGACGCTGGCGGAGAGCCAATAATGAAGCGTGCCTTATAAGGTTTAAATGCGGTCACCATTAATTCATTATAAATCTGTGAATGAAGTGCCTATCCGTACGTAGGACATTTTCCACGCATTAAATTTATTTTATGATACATTCTTTCGCATTAAAATGTCAGGTAATTTATAATTGATAACCTCGATATTGAGATTTCTACGCGAGAGAAATTTTCTCTCAATCCACGTGATCTTAATATAGGTATAGTCTATATAAGTTCATGCCCTAGTAGAGTTGTGTTTTGGAGTGGAGTTTGGTGTAACTAATAAGCTTTTCATACATCTTTTATAATGCTTTGACGCAAATTTTATTAACCCAGTATTTCCTTATTCAGCTGATAATCTCAATTATCTGCTTCCCTCTTCATTTTGTCTACTCTTTTCATTTTTTCTCACTTTCGAATGCGTTAATGATAGATTTCCCATTTTATCAGCGTCTTCTATTCTCTCAGCAGCTAATATCGCCTCCATCAGATTTTTCTGTGACAAGGTCATTGACGACGAACTGGTGAACTTTAGCGTAATTCTAAAACAACCATCCATGCGTGAGTAAGGATTGGAATCCACGATATTAGTTACCGAGCCAGCAATTGTAAGTTACTGCCGTACCGGTAACTGAGTTTGTTGATCCAAATCTCTCGTGCATGAATGGTTGTGTAAGGACTACGCTAAAATTTTACAGATAATTGTGACTTGGAACACATTGAGATGTCATTTTTCTGCATTTTTCCCACCAGATATCCCTTCATTAATCGTCGTTGAGTTCCCCTACATCGATATCTTTCCGTCATCCTTATCGATGCCCGCTGCTAAAAAATTATTTCAAATATGCTCTTCATCTCATTGACTGTATTATATAGCCATCGTTTTTGTCCTGATAGTATTTTCCAAATATTTAACTATGACCTTGAAGATATGGAAGAATTAACAGACCTACATTTCTGAGCCCCAGTCGATGTCTATTAATGAATACTCTTAGTCACTTCCACAGAATGGTATTTCACAAATGACCGGTTTCGGCAGTTACGCCATCTTCAGGTAACAATAGTCAGATCAATCCTGTCCATATCCAAAAAAATTCTGTGGAAGCGACTAAGAGTATTCGTTAATAGACATCATGACAACCTTCCACCATGTCGAGGCATCGGACGTTGATTCCTTTCCCCAGTCGATGTTATTGTCCTGATGGTTCTCTCTTAATCGCATTGCATCGTAGTATTTAATACGGCTTCCATGTTGAGATTGTGGAACTGCTTTATCGCAAAATATAATAGCAATTTTCCATTGTTTTAAAACATTGAAACATTGTAATCGTAATTTATCATCGTAATGTTTTTGTATTCCACCCAATGCCTACGGTGAGCCGACACGAGGGTGTGGGGCAGGGGGCGAAGAACAACAAACATGCACTATTGACATGCAACTAGGCTATTACATGGAGGTATGCTAGATAATAAGGTCACATGCGGCTAGATGGTTAGTATCTACATGGCAGTAAAGGGATTGGTTGTTAATACCTGCATCATGCACTATAGACTATTCTAACATTATTTCACCTACCCATCCCTCTGCTACGCTGCCTATTGTGCTCTCATATGGTACGCGGGAAAAATGACATTTGAAACCTATCGGTACCATTGATCGGTACGGCAAGATTGTCGTACCGATATGTCCTGCCAATGTATCGGATAATCATCATAATCAGTCAACAATCCTAGAACTGGTTTGACGCATCCCTCCACTCGATTCTTCTATCGGCCAACCTCTTCATATTAACATAATACCTCTCTTACATATCCTTCACGACCTGTTCTATATACCTCATACGACGCCTTCCTTTGACGTTCTTCCCGTTCACTTTTCCCTCGACGATTTTCTTCATCAGTCCATCGTCTCTTAACATATGGCCGATTAGGTTGTCCCGTCATCTTCTTTGGGTTTTCAGCAGCCTTCTCTTTTATCCCACTCTTCTTAGGAAGTCTTTTGTCACTCGGTCGATCTATTTTATCTTCATCATTCTTCTGTAGCACTTCAGGATTCTTCTGTGTGGGATAATAAAATATTTTTATGATACACTTGAAACTACATCGCTCAATAAAATTTTAATAGGTCGTTGTCTTCATTCTTCTTACTTCCTTCTCTCACTGCCACGATCCAGCCGTGCGAAACCCGGTAGCGTAGTGCCAAATAAACGAATTCCGCTACCGTAACAATGATGCTAGTGGCCTTAGTACTTCGCTTGCAGTGCGCTGAGCGGTGGAATAAGCCTGGAAGTTAATACAACGCAATGGAGACGTAATTGATCCCCGGCTATCTACGCATGACAGCGCGGCTTTGGCCTAGATAGCTTTTTCCTGCCCCAGATATTCAAGATGTTGGTCAGTTACGGCTCTCATCTGTCCAGCCCTCACGCATGCGACGAATTATGGGAAGGGCTTACGTTCTTATTGAATCAATTATTATCGCTGTCTACAGGTATAGTTCAGCTTAATAGTGCGAGTTAATCTCACCTAATTGTTTACTTAAGTTTCCTTATGGTCCTCCTGATAGATCTGGAATCAGGAAAGTCATGCAGCTGAAACCGTCTTTTAAGGTCTTCCTTAATATTCTATTGAGAGCCTTGAAATCAGTAACCGAACCATTCACTCATTAGTCCACTCAGTCAGTATCAAAGCTAAAGACTTTATTCGCATATGATAAGATTTTAAGTACAAGCGTTAATTCCTGGGACTAGAGAGTTTTGGAAAAGGAAATTGAAGTCAAATCATTAGGATGATATATCTTATTACGAATCTATTCTTGTTCTTTGAACGTAAAATATAGACTATCTGCAGACCTTTTATGCAAGATTTTTCTTTCTATATACATTTATGTCCCGTGTAGGAAAGTGGAAGGAGATAATTTATATACAGTATTATCTATACTACATCCACGTAATATCCCGCGAGCCACCGCGAGGGTGCGTGGTTAGCTGTAGATGAAGGTCATGTGTATTTGCCTTGCGACAATTGGTACCACGGGCCACTTTTCATACACTTATTCCCTCGTTAGTTAAAATTCCTTTCTCCCCCTCTCCTTTTCCTCTCTACATTGCACGAGACCTTATGTACAGCTAAGCGTCAAATATTAGCTCCCTGCAAACTAAGCGTTTTCTAAATCATGAGGCATGTATGCATTTTATATCCTTGTTGTGCCAAGTTAAATAGTATGATTCTATTTTGCTATAATTATTATTACCAAATTTGAAGCAATTTATTATCGTTGGTAGTTGTCATGTACGGATCACTAACTGAAAATCTGCGTCTCACGTCGCCGTAGATCATCTACATTTGCGACCCGAGGATGTGTGGCTGTGGGTTAAAGATTAACGTTTATGCACTACTTGCATGAAACTAGATAGATAATTTACGTATGCATTCCCCATAACTTGGAGAGGTGAGTGTCTGTTGACCATCCAATGTTTTTATGTCAGCAGAAAATAATAACAGATGAAAAAATATCGGAAATTTTTATCTACTATCTATCTATTTTTATCTACGGTAAAAGGAAATTGAATTTTGGCGATAGTAATGTTTTAATCAGTTGAATTCTCTCGAAACACTTTAGTCAGGTGCTTACTTTGGAATTTGTTTACCTACATAAGACTTTGTACGATGAAAGTTATTACTAAAATAATTGGAAGGTACCTGAATGAGACGTTTCTAGTGTTACCATACCAGTTCTGTGGTAAATTCACAGAGGCCAGAAAGTATCTTTATCCGGACTGCTGTATACGTCGACCAATATATTATGTGCACTCGAGTTAGAAGGGTATTTATGAAGTTAGACCAGAAAAATACCTACAGAAAATTTAATGGTATCATATGTTTCTCATTTAGTTCTACGTTAATTTTTGTACACAGCATTTTTGAATTATATTGTTGTATTTATTATTAATTTTAATGGAAAAAGTGACGATTTTTTTAACGTGTTCACCAATGACGCCGATTTTAAACATTTATTTATCAAAAACCCGTCAGCCGATCTATTCCGAAATATAACATAATATACACAAGAATGTTCTGTGCATTTTCTATAAATTTCAGAAATTTATCTGTGCAAGAAATGATACTGTGACCATTTTTATCGGAAGCATTTTTCTCACCCCTAGGTAGCCAAAAGAAATGCTATCAATTGCGTTGTAATCCTTAGATAATCGAATGTTATAATACATCGTTGTTAAGAACGCAATGTAATCAACTTTTTTATATCAATACAAATTTGTATGGGTAGGAATGAGACGGGTCAGCGTTGCTGCAATTTGCGTATGCATTGTCGATTCATCTATGCTGTAAACCTGTTGAATATATCGCGTTCCCAAACCTTCTCTGGAGAAATTTATAACGCGAATGATTTTCTCCACATTTTTGTCTCTATTAAATATTATTTAATTCTCTGGAGTTGTGACTTATGCGTAGAATTGTATGCCCGAAGGGAAAAAGGAGACAACAATGCCCCCTGGATGAGACGGCTGTATAAGCGCATGCGGAATGCCCTGCAAGCTTTATTGCTCTGAGGACAATGTATTCCATCGAAACGTCAGCAACCCAAAATCTTACTCGGCTGGAAACCCGAGAATTATTTATTAACATTCGTTGAGGTTCATTGGAACAAATAGGAGCTATTACACGTGGCAGCTAGTAGAGCAGCTAAATTTTTGAAAGATCTCGTGTCAGTATTATGTATTATTATTTCAATTTCATTTCTGTGCATACAAAATGGAAAACAAGAGGGAAAGCGTTGCTGTAGATAGATAAGCGTACCTACTTTAGGTGATATACTTTCCTTCAATTTGGTAATTCATCTACATCTATGTAATACCCTGCGAGCCACCGCGAGGGTGTGTGGCAGGGGGCGAAGATCTCCAAATATTCACTATTCACATGCAACTAAGGGCTCCAATGCTACTACTACTACTTCATGGAAAACTGTTGGGTATAAAGGTCCCGTGAAACTACATGATTATTATCTACATAGTAATGAAGTGGTCTCTGGTTATGAAGGCATTTCTGTACATATATTCATCTGTATCTCACTGTCCTGCATGGGTTAGTAATGTTAATACCTACACCTACATCTACATAATACCATGCAAACCACCATAAAGGTGGGTGGCAGGGGGTGAAATCTCACCAAATATTCACTACATGTCATGCATAAAAAATTATCAATAATATACCTACGTCTAAACTTTAATTATAAAGAAGATTTTTAAATTTAAAGAAGATAAAAATAGCAAAGCAAGCATGCAAAAACATGCTGTTAGTTGGATTAGCTTAAAGTACTTATACCAAGAATCAACTACCTATGCTATTAATTGTTACACTCGAATCGGATATATTTACCGCTATTTATATGCCTGATTGTACGAGGAAAGAAGGAATTTTTGAATCTGCCAGTTCGGCAATCAGTTTATCGAATTTTTTGATTATGGTGCAGTCTACCATAGTAAGTTGGGGTTTGCAAAATACTTTTAACGTTATCACTGAAAATATTATCTTGGAATTTATTTGAGAGATTAAATCTAAATTTCAACCTGCGACCTGACTATGATTCCCAATTTAATTCATTTAATAGACTGGTTTCGCTAATATGGTTATCGTACCTTTCCTTTTCAAATCTTGCCGATCTTCGCTGCACACGTTCAAGTTCATTATTTAGGCCGATTTCGTAGGGATCCCATATACTGGCAAATGTCATGCACTACATACTACTCTAACAATGTTCACTGTTTCAGGCATCACGTAGTGGAAGTGAGACATATTAGGTGAGTAAAAAAACTTGCACTTTTCCACAATATATTTAAAATTATAAAATTGGACAACACGTGTTTCGGCTTACTAAGCCATTATCAGGTGTACACTCACAAACTGTCGTGACAGCAGTTCAATACATATGAAACGGGATGAGGATAGGGATAGGAGAAAGTGGTTAGGTGGGAGAGGAGGGAATGACTAGATGGTGAGTGAGGGGGGAGCGGTGGCGAGGAGAGAATTATGGAAAGGAAAGAATTAAATAAAGCACTTTATTATTAAATTAAATTACTAATTAAATAAACAGGAGTTTGTCCTTTTGGCCGTGGAACTGGATTAGGGAAGTGGTAGATTATTTGGAAAGGGGATGGCAAGCAATGGGGGATTCGGAACAGTTGGTGATTCAACAACAGGTCATTATCGCTATGTATAATTTCCCACTGTTCCCATGCGTCTAATCTTGGGCCTGTTCTTTCAATATGCAGAATTTCCGGTTCAAGGAGGCAGTGGTGCAATGCCTCCAGGGGTTGTTTGGCCAGCAGTGACGATTTGACTCCCTTATCCACACGCCTTCTATGCTCTGCTAACGACTTTCGGGCGTTCCTCCACGTAGTGTTGTGTCAAGGCGACGACAGTTTTGTTTTGAGAAACGCCGCGGAAACCTCAGATCCAACTCACCTTCTATGCTCTTGAAGTCTGGTGGTAAAATCCCTGCCCGTCTGTCCAACGCAATATTTATCATACCTGAGGCACTTGACTTTGTAGACGCCTGAATTGAATTTTGGGTCAATGGTGTCCTTGTTTTTGCACAAAATGTTCGATAAAGTACACGGATTGTAGAAACACACTTTAAATTTGTCCTTTGGGAATATTCTCTTAAGTTTGTAGGAGAGATTACCAACAAATGGTAGCCTAAACGAAGTTCTTTTATCCGGTTCAAAAGCTGGGATAGCGGTTATTTCCGAAATAGCTAATTTTGTGAACTTTTTACGCATTAGTTTGGTTATAATATCTCTAGTGTACCCATTAGACGTTGCAATGTGGCATATGATTTCCAATCCTTTGTTGAATTCTGTGTTGGAGAGGGGTAGGCTCACTAACCTATGGATCATCGTTTGGAATGCCGCAAGCTTGTGTGACATGGGATGCAAGAGTCTGCTGGGATTACTAGGTCGCAGAAGGAGGGTTTTCTAAAGATACCAAAACAATGGTGTCTTTAGAAAACCCTCCTTCTGCGACGTAGTAATCCCAGCAGACTCTTGCCATCAGTCAAGTGCCTCAGCTGTGATAAATATTACATTGGACAGACGGGCAGGGACTTTACCACTAGACTTCAAGAGCATAGAAGGTGTGTGGATAAGGGAGACGAATCGTCACTGCTGGCCTAACACCCCCTGGAAGCATCGCACCACTGCCTCTTTAAACCGGAAATTCTGTGTATTGAAAGAAAAGGCCCAAGATTACACGCATGGGAACAGAGGGAAATTATACATAGCGATAATAACCTGTTGTTGAATCACCAACTGTTCCGGATCCATTCCCCATTGCTTGCCATTCCTTTTCCAAATAACCTACCACTTCCCTAATCCAGTTCCAAGGACAAAAGGACAAACTACTTAGAGTGCTTTGTACAATTTTTTCCTTTCCATAATTCCCTCCTCGCCACACTCCACCACTCACCATATAGTCATTCCTTCCTCTCCCCCCTAACCACTTTCTCCTATCCTTATCCCCTTCCCGTTTCATATATTTTGCGCTGCTGTCACGGAAAGTTTGTGAGTGTTCACTGATAATGGCTTAGTAAGCCGAAACACGTGCAATTTTATAATTTTAAATATATTGCGGAAAAGTGCTGAAGTTTTTTTTTACTCACCTATTACTCTAACAATATTTCACCTGCATATCCCTTTGCTATACTACGTTTTATGCACCCTTAAAATTATCATTCTCTATGGCCTATACCTATCATTACTTTAAATATTTTATTACGCGGCCGAGTTTCGAGTCCTACATGTCATCTTCGGATCTACTCGGATTGGCTGATCTTTTATCAAGCCATATCAGGGACGGTAATCAAAATGGCGGGATTGAGTATTGAATTATTTGTCCGTGGCATGGGGATGGGGAGGCCAGTCATCTCTTGAAAATTGTAGCTAAACTGATAAGCTATTTATGAGAAAGGAAATATTTGGGAGCCCTCGCATTCGTATTAAACATTCGTGCTAGCGTTTAATGACTGCTCTCTCGGCTTCATCAGGTGATAATGAAACAATGTGTCATCTTAGTTTATCGTGCATTGCCTTATCTGTTAGAGTTCGGGGAAAGATAGGAATTATTTGCCTCAGTTTGACAAGCTAACTAAAATCTTACGAGTGATGAGTAAGGACCTTAGGCATTTAACTGGAAACTCTGAGGGGCAAGGTTATGTGTAAAAATACACCAGTAATATTTGATTTTGGTCGCCATGGTCTGTAGGGAAACTATTGGCAGGGATTGCCCAGCATGATGAATTAACTATTAATAGTGACCGTCAACTTTAGCTTGTTTTTCTGCGGGTGAACGGACTGTTGGAGAAGTTTAAAATATGTTCAGCATGATCCTCATTGTAAAAATCTCATTTAGTTGCAAGTGTAAAAAACAATGGATATTTGGTCATAAATCGCTCTTGCCACACACTCTCGAGGTGGTTTACAGACTAGTCAGTAGAACTACGAACAAAAGGTTTGTTTCCCTGGCATAAATGCATACCTTGGGCTCGTTCACTTCCCGCCACACATTCTAGCGGTGGCTAGCAGGGTATTATGTAGAAGCAGAAGCACAAAAGGTTTCGCAAAAAAAAATTGAATATATTTTACCGTGCTTGTGAATAAAATTTAGGCTTCGTTCTAAAGATGGTGTTCCCTTTGCTCGGAAATTACTGTTTATATAATGGTCGTTCCAGTGGTGATTCTCTCTGATTGTACTTTTTTTTTAGTTTCGAGGTTGTCATATGTTCAAATTCGCTTTGCGTGGGACTGAAATTCTCGGGCGCGCGGAGAAGTGTCAACCTGTGACCTTCCCATGGTATTTTGACCATCTCCAGCAATCAAATTAAGGCGCCTCCCCCAACCTTTCACCCCCTCCTCTCCATCCCTCCCTCCCATCATCGTTCTCTGCCAACGCCTCCCCATGGTGCCATGTTGCGGGGTCCCCGTGGCTTAGCGTCGCTCGCAACTTTTTGACGAAATTTGCCGCGGCGGCGTAGCGGGGCGACTCCCACTGGGTCTGCTGCTGTCTGAAGGGGTGGGTTTTTAGCAGCGGGGAAAAGCCGAAGATGATGAAGAGGCCGTGAAAGGGGTCGTGTAACGATGTGGGGGGACGGGGATAGGTATAGAGAAGGGAGGGGAGGGGAGTAAAGAGGTTGTCTATTGGGCTTGTTCACTTTCGACTGGGTGAAGAGTGGGAACAGAAGACTCGGACAGTAAAACTGGAGCTTCCGCCCAGGAGGGGGAAGGCTGTGAGAAGCTGGTGTCGCAACAGGGATAATGCATATGGTTCGTCGAGTTGCTTACGTACTTTCCCCGGGGACCATCCCCCTCCTGTTTTCGTGGTGGCAAAGAGCGGTCAACTCACAACTACCCTCCAGGGGGGTGGGAGGTGAGGAAGGGGAAGTGTGGGAGGAGAGGGGTGTTCCTGGGGACTCAGCCCTCAGCCTCCCTCCCCCAACTCCCTCTCCCATCCGTCCCACTCAGGTGGGCCGGAGGTCCGAGGTTGGATGTTCGAGGGTCGCCTGTGGGCTGCGAGTTAACAAAATTGGGTGAGGATGGGGCGACTGCAGGTCACAGGGGACGCGAGTGGGAGATGCGAGTGGGAAGAACGTTGTGGAGGGAAGAGAAAGGGGAGCTTAGAGGGTTGGAAAAATGAAATAAGAGGCCAAAGGACGCGTGGACCGCAGAACTTCCTAGGAATATCTCTGTGTTGGCGAAGAGTGAGTAAAGATTCCAAGGGTGATGCTTCAACTGCTGAATTGATTTTGTTTCCACTCGTAGGGTCTATTTTCGGACACGAAAATTTGGTTGGCTGGAGTTAGGAAGACGAACGAGGAAACCAGTGGAGGGTGATCCATAAGATGATAAATTAATCGGTAGCCAGTGACCCAAAAGAGGAAATAATTAAGTACAGAAGATATGGAGTAGTAGAAGTAGGTTTAAGGGGCTCATACTGCTTAGATTATAGCAAGCGCTTAACTATCCCAATAATAAGGTTGATGGTTAGACCAATCCACATTCATGCACTAGGAGGATTTCGAGTCCAGGGCATTTGTGTTCTCTGGCCGACTCAACAGTGGTCGGAAATCGAAAAAAGCAGGAAAAAAGTCCGAAATGAATTTTTAAAAAGACAGAAATTTGAAACTTTGCACATATACTCTCAAATAATTGATGAACATGGAATGGTAAGTCTTTTGCTATATGTCTAACGCGTTCATTAGACTGAGGCTCAAACACGACCAAAATTCCAAAAAAACGCCCGATTTCATTTTTCTTCTAAAATCGAAATCCAATTAAAAATTCGAAAAAGTTATGCAGATAGTAGATAGTGAAAGGGGTTTTATGAAATAAAAAACATTTCCACCTATCAAAATGGCACTTATCTTATATTATGCATACGTTTCAGAAATTATTGTCGATATTTTAGAGCTAATGTGTAACCAAGTGGCAGACACTTTTTTCAGACAAAATGTTATATAACGTAGTCAGTTGAATTAGTTTTGCGAATATAGACACGGAGTTACTTTACCATAGTATTAATTGAAGACATTTTAAGGTGATTCCTTAAAAATCTTTGAAAATGTTTGCGTCGCCGTAAATAAAATCGATTATTTCATCGCGCGTCGCCGCGCGGCTCCGTGCAGCGGGATCTGAAAATACATCTACATCTACGTAATACCTTGCGAGCCACCACGAGGGTGTGTGTCAGGGGGTGAATAACACCAAATATGAACTGTTGACATGCAACTAGGATATTTAATGGAGACATGCTAGATAATAGGGTCATAACCAGCTAGATGTTTAGTATCTACATAATAAGAATGGGATTATTGGTTGTTAGTACATGCATCATACACTACAGACTACTCTAACAATAATTCACCTACCTATCATCTACATACCGGGACTCTGTTGAATTGTTCAATTTGTCTGAACATTGACTCCTCGATTTCTCCGTTTTTAAGCTGTGCATGTTGTCGGTGATTTCCGAGGAGTCTATATTAATGATATTTTGTGTATATTGGTTCCTGCAAATGGATCAGTAACTGCGCAACTGCGGAAAATTTGTTTTTCTTTGGTGACTTTACGGAATCATTTGTGAATTATGAACGTCTCTCAACTTTTGAGAAAGAATTCTGGGCTCATGATTTCATATGATGAATCTGATCGTTCCCATAATTGTTTATATTCGCCATGGTTCGAGCTTCCATCAAATCCGTACTTGTATATTGATGAGCTTCATCGCTGGATGTTTGAGCCGTGGAAATACATGCTAGTACCCCTGATACCGTGTGATTTAAGAGAGCTTGAAAATTCACTTCGCACAAGTTCTCCGTGATGTTTATACCTTCCGAGTATGCGGTACTGCGGCCCGTTACCAACCTGAATGTTGCGGCTGGCGGCATGAATGCATCGTGCAGAATAATACGTAAAACGCAACCTAGGATTGCTGTATTTCGTGACGAAGATTGCGTCAGTTTAAGAGAAATTTAGAGTTGTCTCATGTTGATGGATCTAAATGTTTCATGGACTCCGGGAAATTTGATAAATTAAAAGCGGAGAATCCTTCGGAAAAGGCCAACCATCCTTAATTATTGAGTAGGGATATATTGTAGAGTAGTCTGTAGCGTCTGTAGTGCATGATGCATACATTAAAAACCAATCCCTTTACTACTATATAGTTACTAACCATGTATAAAATCGATGGTTGGCAAGTTTACGTTGTGGAATGAATACATGATGAATATTAGAATAAACTTTGCTATATTCCACAAATATTTGCGGAATATAACAAAGTTTATTCTAGTATTCATCAACGAACCATGTAGCTGCATATGACCCCATTATTAGCATTTTTACATGTAGTGCCCTAGTTGCATGTCAGCGGTGCATGTTTGGTGATCTTCACCCTTCTGCATCACACCATCGCGGTGGATTGCAGGGTATCGCGTAGATGTAGATATAGCTGAGAATTGGATTGGGGATCTGGCTGTCCATTAAAAACGTGTTCCATATCTCATTTCTAAATCCGATAGGCAAGAGGAAGCTATACACTCTTGGAACGAAGACCAAACAATTCATTGGATATTAAAAAAACCAGCGTATTATGCTAGATTCGACCAGGCAAATAAGATTAGAGAGATAGATTGTCGTACCGATAGATTCAAAATGGCATTTTTCCCCCGCACTATAAGAGAACAGAATAGGCAGCATAGCAAAGGGATAGGTAGGGGAAATACTTTAGAGTATTCTGTAGTGCATGATGCATGTATTAACCCCTCAAATACTATAGATACTAACAATCTAGTTGCATGAGACATTATAGACATTGCATATTAGTAGTGCATGCTTGGTGATCTTCACCCCCTGCCACACACCCTCTAGGTGGTTTGCAGGGTATCGTGTAGATGTAGATATAGATTGGATGTGGAGGGGTGAGAATTTTGAGTAGTTGGGAAAAATGTCATAATTTGGCCAGGATAATTGCTACACAAGGGATCTGGAAAATAATGTCACAAAGCCAACCTTTGCGGTACTGTATCATGAATATGGGTGATCCGTGAGCACTGAGTGTGTTACATTGCTTACTTTCCGTTGCAATATGTACCCTTGGGCGTTTTAACCATGACTGAACGATCGAGGCTTAGATAAGAAATAATTGGCCGTTAACATGGGCTTGAATTATGGGCATGCTAAAGGCACGGTTGGGAAGACGATCCCGTCCGTAGAGCTCTGCGGCTAAGCACCCATTCAGAGATATCCAAGGAGAGGTTAAGTGGTAGAGATACACAAGTTTGGGTGGGGGAATCGCTATTTTTACCTTACTTCCACTAGAATCCCTTCAATTAACGCACCGCTTAATGCCCCATCGTAACTTACTTCGCTAATAGGTATACACACCTTGGAAATACTCTGGTTTTGGAAGGGTCAAGGCCATTACCATTAAGTTAACAAGTACGTAACTTTATCATCATCAACATCATCATCATCAGTCAACAATACTAGGATTGATTTGACGCAGCTTTTCACTCGATTCTTCTATCGGCCAACCCTGTCATTGTGACATAATTCTTCTCTCATCACTTGATAAATAATTAAGTTGGAAATGAGTGACGGTTTTATTTTTATTTTTGGATTGCATGTTTCTAAACCTATTTTTACACTTCCTGCCATTTATTCCTTAATTAGATAAACTTTCTGTGCCAAAGCAACATACGTTAGCAGTGCTTGGGAGCCGGTTTTTATGTCTTAAAACTTCGGCTAGTACAAGTTTAATTTCATAAATTTTCAGAGCTAACAGTCGTGCGGCATAGGGTGGTGTTGCGTTGAGTTCAGTTTGGTGAATATCGAGGGTAGCATGCGAAATTACAGTATCTGTTTGTGCTCTAAAAATGTGACCTACATTTGAATGTTAACCACAGGTGGTAGCTCAAAAGGATATGTATGCCATGAAATCCATCCGTAACTACCCACAATTGTAAACTCATAGATCAAACTACTCTTTTGAGTGATTGAATCTTTGAGTCCATCTAATCCTATGCAAGGTGTATCTTGAGTTCGTAAAATTGACTAGAAAACAACAGTTTCGTTTGGCATTGGATTATCACAAGATTTTAATATTGGCAGAGAGTATTTAAGACGCTAGTAAAAGGGATTCGATATCCTCTCGTTACATCTTTTGGGTTTTTAGACGCCTTAGCGCATAAAATTTCTGTAAATGAACATTCATTTGCCGTAAGAAACGCTTTTTACCATGTGAAACTGTAGCCACGCAAGGATAAATTTGTCGATGTGTTGGGATAATAAAAACAAAATTTCAATAAAGAAATGTCCTCTTAAGTACAAAAAATTCATCGCTGAGGAAAATGCAGCAGAATTGTTCGCATCAGCACATTTAATATTTTTCGGAAAAATGCCACCCTGGAATCTCACATAAATGCTCCAATATACAAGAAAATATAATGACTATTTTTTTAATGTGAAGCGTTATTTGACATTGAACACTTTTATAGATGACCTTTTTCAGTAATCGTACCTCACCCCTCGAAATTCTTTCAGCTTCAATTTCAGCCTTTTGAGCATTGAAAGATAGAATAATAGTCATTAAGATTAGTCTTTTTGTATGAGGATTAAAATAACCATCTAGGCTAATTTGAGCTGAGTATGTACACTTGATAGTATTTTTTAAAGCTCTAGTCTATCGCATCTATCACGTAAATCTACCGCGTTCAGTAATTGTAAAGCATGACTAGCATCTACATAATACCCTGCAAGCCACCATAAAGGTGTGTGGCAGGGGGTGAACTCTCACCAAACATGCACTACATATCATGCATAAAAAAAGGATTAGTACTTGTATAGGTACTGTTCAAAACGACGTATACTATCCATCGGTCTACGATATTCATCCATCGAGCTTACTAGTTATTCTTTTAAGTCTCAGGAGCGAAACTCCAGTCCCTCAAAGCGGTTTCTTTGCAGTGATCAATGTTAACGAGTGTCTTTTATCATCTCGCGCACCATGCCAGCCAAAAGGTGAACAGCACGACGGAACGATAACTTCGACAAGGTGGAAATAGACGTGAAAGGTAGAGAGAACGGTGAAAGAAGACTGCGATTGGCCGGGGTGGCACGTGGAATACGCCTGGTGGTGTAAGAGGAGACGACAGAACCGGAAAATGGAATAGAATGGACAGCCAGCAGCCGGATAAGCGATTTCATTGGGCCAAAATTGAGACTCTGGGAGGACGTGGGAAACCTTTTCAAGATTCGGGTTTGGAGATGGAGGGGATACCTAACGCCTACGGAGGATGGAGTGAAAGTAGGAAACCAGAGGCCGTAAATATGGGAAGTGGACGAGAAATGCTCGAGGAAAATGGCAGAGAAGTGAGACCGAATAGGGAAAATAAGATGGATATGCATGCCGTATGGCGTTTTTCGCAGAAATCTCATTTGTTCCACCGTTCTCAGCAAAGGGCTTCACTCGAGAATGCAAACCCTAAGGCGATGATACGTATTTGTTCCATTTCGTGCCATATTCATATATGAATAGGGAAATAAAACTTATTTCCTTGTTGAAGCGATATACTGTTTTAATCGACACGCAAATCTTCTTCAATGGGCAACACCCATTCAATGCTGCTGCACTTGGGCAAACACATACGTGAAATAATGGGTCAAGCTAATTGTAAACTGGGATTCGTCAAAAGAGTACTGGGTAAGTGTGACGATCATGTACGAGAAATCAGCTACTTTTCCCTTGTTAGACCTCATTTGGAATATGCTGCCAGTGTTCGGGATCCCGACGAAATCGGTCTAAATAACGAACTTGAACGTGTGCAGCAAAGATCGGCAAGATTTGTAAAGGGCCGGTACGATAACCTTATTAGCGTAACCAGTCTATTAAATGAATTAATTTGGGAAACATTGTCAGATTGCAGGTTGGAATTTAGACTTAATCTCTTAAATAAATTCCAAGACCATATTTTCAGTGATGATGTTAAAAATATTTTGCGGACCCCAACTTACTATGGTAGACTGGACCATAATCACAAAATTAGAGAAATAGATTGCCGAACTGACAGATTCAAAATGTTCTTTTTTCCTCGTACTATTAGGGATATGAATAACGGTAAATGTATCCAGTACGAGTGTAGCAATAGATAACATTGGTAGCTGCATGTTGGTATAAGGACTTAAATCTAACCCAACTAACAGAATGTTTTGCATGTATGCTTTGGTAATTTAATTTTTATTTATAAATTTTATGCATGATATGTAGTGCATGTTTAGTGAGAGTTCACCCCCTGTCACACACCTTTATGGTGGCTTGCAGGGTATTATGTAGATGTACTACCTCAAATTTAGATATAGGTCTTCATACATACTTTTTAAACTGCATTTTCAAGGTCTGAGAATTAGACGTGACTACTGTTGTCAAATTCCTAGTATGGTGCTCTTTTATGAAACGACTCATGATGGTGCGTATTTGCGAACATTCGTGAAAGAAGAAAACATATTAATGTTTGTCGTTTAATATTTTAGCACCCGAATATTTCAAAATAGTGTGTTTGCATTGCCAATTATATTAAATTTGTGGAGAAGTACAAATAAATGTGTTATTTTTTCATTATCATTCTACGTTACTCAGCCAAAGAACGCACAATGCTCTAGAGTTCGTGTCTTAATATTACTTGAGCTAAAATATAGCTTCATAACGATTCTTAAGTGCAGTCGGAAGAGATATAGGAAATTCCTGTCATTTATGCAAATTTTGTTTTGATTGGAGCACATATTTAGTCCTGGCACTTCGGAATATCAGCCAGAAGGAAACGCGACATTGTTTCAAGTGTCATCCAGCTCAGTCATTATTCTCGGATTTCTTGGCCTCATCTTCATATCTTTCCTCTATTTCTTAATGTCATTGTTCCGACATCCAGCAACTCTCTCGATCGAAGATGTCTCATTGATAAGGATAAGATACGCTACTGGCGTCGCTGTAAAGTGAATGTGGCTACAAGATAATGGGGTCGTTTACTATATTTATTTATTCCCGAATCTGCTAGATTTTGTAAAATTAAAAGACCCGTATTTTTCCGTTTTTTGATCCGTCAATTATTTCCCGAGTTATAAGCGGCGAAAAACTGATGCTTTTAACCCTTTCAGAAAAGTAGGCGTGGTGCAACCTCTGACGTATATCGACTTCGTCCAATCACAACTGAGTCCGCGAAGCTACTTTGCCTTATCGAAATGGGGGGACACAGCTGACTCGGCCAATGGAAACGATTGCGACAGCATCTGTGCGAGCAGACCTTCCGAGAATCCCCATCCACTCCCTTCCCCTTCCCTAAAAGCAGTCAAGGACGGGAGGAAAATGACGTCAATGTTACCACAGCAGCATTTTCTGTGGGCGTCACCTTTTGCTTATTTACATTTTTGATTTATGAGTGAATGGTTGTGGTTAGAAGATTCATTTTTTCACTAAACCTCGTTTTTCGTATCCATCTAACGATTTCCTGTACAAAATTGCGATTTCGTTTCCGAGTAAACACCCCCATTTGTCTTTCTTGGTTTTTTTATGTTGGCCTACTTTGACTGTGTAAAAGGACCGAACATTTGATAAATCACCGAAAACACGTCTCGTCTCCAGCAACTCGCTGTCTTTTATTATCACGTTCTTCACATTCATTTCAAGAATTCAACTTACAATATTATAGTACAGAATAAATAGCTCCAGATGAAGATTCCATTTCGTTGATCTCCATGGTCAAACATTTATTTTCTATTGTAAATATTTATGTTAAACACTAATTTTTTGAAGGTCGATGGAAAATGCTCTCTGGTTTCTTGCTCTCTTTAAGTATCATGCAACATTTCTGCTGCAAAAATCGTAGTAAAGTAGTTGGGGGGTTCATCTTAAATGCCCTTGTATTTTGCATTGAATTAAAGCGTTAATTATTTAAGGAATCAAGGGATTTTTTCATTCAGTAGTAATAACAGGCAGTTGACCTAATATCATGTAGGCGCCATTGAAGTAGGTTGATAGAAGCTGAGTACATAGATATTGGTTGAGGTAAGTAGGTAGATATTGATATTTTTCTTTTGGTTGTAAGGGTGGAGTGAGTCCCGGCATTGGCATTGATCTGATTTTAACAGAAAGCACTTCAGGACATACGATACTAGAGTGGGGATCGGTATTCCGCTGAAATATCATCCTTGCTACGGCCGAGGTGTTTAAACCCTGGCCGTCGGAATGGTAAGCAAGTGCTCTGTCCTTAACACAATCCCGATCCTCTCTAATATATTCAGTCTGAGAACCTTTCGCTAGGAAGTGTGCTCTCAGGAAAGTAAAAAACATTGTACTTGAAATTATTTTGGGGTTTGAGTCAGCGATTCAACAATCACTCATGATATGCTGTAAATTCCTGTTATCTAGAAAATGAGTTACCTCTAATATTACCGAATGAAAAATAATCTTAAATTCCCGAAGGGTTTGTTGGAAACGTTGGCCATGTAACCATTGAATTCCAATCGGTATTCAATAAATACCGTCCATGGGAAGTGACCGAGCAACTCAAGCTACTCGCTCTTGCGGCGTTTGATGCATAATTTGTAGAGGTGTATATTTTTTTCTAATTTCTCAGTTTTCTGGATTTTTATCGCGCATTATTTGAAATAATATTAGGAGATAATTTTAGGATTGCAACATAATCAGTGTTGATGTTCCATTTCCAATAATGACATGCTTATTTAACGCAGGATCATTCTCTGTTTTTTGGACTTCGTAAATGACCCATCACGGTCTTTTTTGTGAGTTACAGTTACTATTATTTGTAATATTATTTTCTCACTAAACGTTTACAGCTATTCGTAGCCAAAGAATTCTAGTGCCATTTCTTTATCATCACATCAACTCTATTCACATTCGTGGGCGATTCTTTGCGCCATTATTTATATATTTTCTGGCGTAGATATAGCTTAATATACAATACAATAACAATAAAAAATACCAAAGTGAATGAACCGACGTCTACGTATTACTCTACGAGCCACTCAGAAGGTGTGTGGCAGGAGGCAGGGAGGCACCAGGAGGACAGTTGTGCATATATCATCATAGTGGTACGTTTTTTTATATAATTTAGTATAGTTGCATGGTTCCTATTCTGTCCAATATGCCCCGGATCCTAATTCATACAAAAAAGCTTGGTTATATTCTATTGAGGTGGCGGAGAAGGATGTGGGGAATCGGTGGAGTTAATGTGATACCTTGGGAGGGCTACGAGGGAGACAGCTCTGGGCACTAAGCGTTGGCGAGGCTTCCTAAAGGCTTAGTGGTGGTCAGACGCTGCAAAGAGGACTGAGAGGACCGAATTTGGATGGAATGAAATTCTGTCCCAATGGAGAAAGAAAGATTTTTTTAAAAGGGGAAAGGAGATGATCATAGAAGCATACAGATAGTCATGATATAATTGGGAAGGGTGAAATGAAAGGATTATTTATCTACTATCAATTCTCTACTGGTTGAAGTAGGTTTTGATAGACATTAAATTCTTCCCACATCTCCAATATTTCATATTATACCCTTCTATATTCCGCATACCTTCTACCGCTCATCATTCTCTCCAAACTAGCCGTTCTTGTCCTCTTTCTACTCCGCTTATCCAGCATTCTGTCCTCCATCTCGTCCCTCAAAATATCTTCGCCCCTTATGGTGACAAAATCATTTAAGCGAGAGGGAATTGACGAATTAAGGAATGCGTATTAGCGCCTTCAATAAATTCCAATGCAACCTATTATTAAGACTTTTTGGGGGAATTTTGTCATAAACATGACCGGAAGAGCATCCATGGAAACAAAACATATTAAAGGAATTAAGCTTTTTGGAATCTCCTTGTTTCATTTTCACGCCTTAATTCCACTAAGTATTGATGAACTTGCTTTCCTTTAGAGAAAAATTATGTCTGATAGCCGATTAGCTTCGATAGCTAAGTTGAGGGAATGTTAATTGATTCAGACGAATTATTTGTGTGAATGGTCCCTGATTGATGGAGCGGAATACTTTCCCTTTTGGACGTGTCGGACGGCCTCCTGTCGCCGAGTCTTGGCTGTGAAATTATTTAAAATAGTCGATTAGCTTCTCCGTCTGAGATGTCTACGACGGTGCCGTTGAACCTTTTAGCCCTTTCATTCATCTTGGCATGTCTGAGGATTTGTGTAGATAATGAAAGGGAGAAGGGTAACAGACGGTGAGCACAGATTAGATTTCTGAAAGGGAGTCATGGATGAGAAACTTTCGAGCGCGTATATATCCGCTATAGAGTATCCAAAACCGGCTAGTTCCTCTCCTGCAATTTAACTAAAAGCCGTATAATAAGACAGTTAATTAACACAATAGCTTGCTCTAGATGGGAGTGATAATAGGTAGCGTGGATGACGGAATATCTCTGATGTGCGTGCGGAGCCTAGCAAAAACCCCTCGTCGGCCGAGTTGGTTCCCGAGTGAAGAGGTATGCAAAAAGCGTCACGACTGTGACGAATGAAGCGGGCAATTGGAGCGTGAGGGAAGGCCGATTTAACTCGCGCTTTTGTGGAGATAAGGGAGATGAATTAAAGGTGAAAGCTAAAATATGGATGAAGAAAAAGAAGGTAATGAGAGTGGAGGAGAATTATGTTTTAAAATTTAAATTTCGAATCCGGTAGCTTTCTTCAATATTACCTTTAATATCCAATTTAATTTGACATATCAAATTTACCATTCATTTTGGTATGCTGAAATATACTGTTTAGGATCGACCAGCATAGAGGGTCAAGACAGGCTTTCTATCGACTAGCAATAAACAGCTCACCTGGTGAGTGATGAAAGGTAATCTTCCCTTTTGTGTAATGCATTTGATGTATGATAACTCATCTAAATAGACAGAGTAAACTACTTGCCACTTCTTGGATGTGTGGCAGGGTTAATTTTAACCGAACGCGTTAATTAGGATTGGATCCTAAGATAATTAATATTAGAGCATGACTGGGTTGAACTAGGAATGTGAAAATGCCTGAAAATAACTAGTTTTTCCACCTCTCTCTGCGTAGTGTGGGATAATAACGAAGGAAGATATACAGTGCATATCACCAGTTTGAGAATCTAGGTTGGAAGTCTACAAAGAACAGGTACCGACTTTATCGCAAGAATGAAAAAAATTGAAATAATTCATAGTATTTATCACTTTTCGAATTCAATGCTTCTACATCGTTATCATTGGTGCATGGACGAAGGAATCTGAAAGTAACTCAATAAATTATGAAACGAGGTGGTTGGTAGGGAGGGAAAAAGGGGTGTTTAGGGTCGGTGAATCAGGAAAGGATTCACTTCTTAGGATGGACGTGAGGAGGTGACACTGAATTCCGTGGCAGGAGAGGTGGTTAACAAAAACAATTCCTAACTCCCGGTAAATTTTTGTCTTCGTACAGGTTAAATATCGGCATCGACACTAGAATTGGTTAATGGAAAGATATCTTGTTCCCTCATACAATTCCCCTCCTTCAAATAACCGAGGACAGCAAGCCCAAATAATATAAGTAGCTCAAGTTTTTTATCAGTCCTTTAGCCAATTCAAAATTATATTTATTAATGTAGGTATATTACTATAATTTTACTGTCCACTTGCATTTATAGAGTAGTATCCTTGCTTTATTCTACCTCCCACTCTTTTAACAGCGTGCTAAGTGTAAGATATATATTCTTGGTTCCTAATAAATACGCTTCCCTAATTAATATATATTGTTGTTTAGTGATGTATTTATGTTACTATTTCGCCTCAAATGCTCTTTTGTTCCAAAAATTCGTCATCCGAAGTTGTCATACATTCTAATTCCTTTCCTAACCAAACATAGACGTTTCATTGATAATTTACTGGTAAAATTTTCCAGAGGTCGCGGTTTTGCAACCCGCATCGGGCATATGGCATTAGCGTTTGGATTTAGGGTACCACATAGCCTCGGCCTTGGGAGCACCTTCAACCGTAGTCTAGTAATAGGGGGGCGTCCATAAATTATGTCACGCTGAAGGGGAGCAGGAGGGGCCGGGCCAACTGTTTCGATGCACTCTCGATGGGGTTTAGTGAGGGGGGGAGGGGGCTCCAGTCTACCTTTATGTTGTGTGAAAAGCACATTTCAAATTCATTCTTTGATATTGAAGAAGCGCATAATAATTACAGAATAATAGATTTTCCACAAAGAAAAAAAGAGGTGGATTTTTTATTCTTTGTGGAAATCAGCTATTTTGCATTTTCATCGGGTGACTCCGCTAAGGTATTCGCGGCTGGTACGCAATCCTTGAATTGGAACCACAGAACAAATAGTAGTATTTGGAGTTAAATGTGTTAGCTTTAAAATAAACGCCTATTTTATCATCCACAAAAAGAGAGGGTTTATTGGCAGCGTAACGTAATTTAGGGGGTCTAGGAGAATGCTACGGAGCGTGCCAGGGGAGAGGGTGTAAAAAAGTTGGAAGAACAATGTTACGTAGTATATGGATGGGCCTTAGAGAGGACGGAGTTGGGGTTGATCCCCTTTCGTGTTGCGTGTGATAGTGTGAACTTTTTGAACTCTTCAAGGTTGGTTATTATATCTATATTTACGACATACCCTGCAAGCCACCTCGAGGGTGTGTGGCAAGGGGTGCATCCACACCAGGAACAATGACACAACAAACAAAAATGAACACAACAAAGCAAGCACTACACCTTTAAAAGTAATTGGGGAAAAAAGAAGAAAACTACCAAATCCCAATCATGTAGGACACACCCATGAATACCATGCATGCCTTGAAACCCGGCACCAATTTCATAGATACTCATACATGCAAAAAAAGGCAGGGGAGGTGACCAACAGCTGAGGCCATTTAGGATAGGTGGGTAAATGGGTAATGGTAGGGGTTTTCAGGGAATGGAGGAAGGGTGGAGAGAAACCCGTCGTCGGCATTAGCCTACTCTTAACGAAAGGCGCCAAGGGGACCACGGCTCAACGTCCAATCCGACGGACGGAGTACTAAACTTGAAATTCCCTCCACTATGCATTCAAGTGTGGACCTGTTTTCCACTGAAAAATCCGCCACCGCCGGGAATCGAACCCCGGCCCACGGGATGGGAGGACAATACTCTAGCTACCACACCAGACGATCCCATTGAACTCTTCGAATATGGGTATACAAAAATAAAAGTTGCATTTAAATGCAGTGTCAATTTGCGCTTATTAAACATACTCATGGCTCGAGTTACTAAAGAACTAGGATTTTTAATTGATGGGTTGAACATGTTTCGTTTTCACTGTGATGTGATGGTAGACATTTTAAGAATACTTTAGCTGAGGTAGAGTTGGGCTGTTCTTGAAATATACTTACTTATTACATTTAGGCCACCTTCATTACGCCCAACTATCCGGTCGTGCTTATTTTGATGTCTAATTGCTTGCGGGCTTACTTGATTGATTGATGTGCCCGGAACAAATTCCAAAATTGCGGGCGGTAGGACGGAGAGTGAGCGAGGATGGCGCTCGGGAAGTCGAGGAAGGGGGGTGAAGTGGAGCGCTGAATGAAAGAGACATGACCGGAGCGAAAAGAGGAAGTGCCGGTCGTCGTGGGGGTGGGTAAGGGATGAAGGGATAGTCCCCAAGTGGGAGCGCGAGGTCTTCCCTGATGGCAGAGCCCTGTCGGCTGGAATTGAGGGCCCTGGAATCCATTTTGTCCATCAGAGGTGCGCTTCATGAATGAATCCTATGCTAAGCGGTTGCCGGGATGGTGTCAACTCCCTTCTTGGTTCCCTATTTCTCTCTGTCTCTTTCAGTGGCAACTGGGTATCTCCGCGTAACACCATTTAATGAAGTTGAAAAGCCATTTCCCAAATTACTGTGGACGTACGTTTCAAAATACGTCTGCAGTCGAGGTATGAATATTAATCGCGGGATTTGTCAGCTCGTAACTTAGTTGTGAGTGTGAGGTTTGGGTTTTAGCATAAGCGAAGGATGGAAGATAAAAAAAATATCACCCCGGGCTTTGAGATTTCGATATTTTCGATGTTTTTAAGTCGTTTATAGTAATGCTCAATTTGCATAGAAATATGAATTGGTTAAAATTTGAAAGAAAAATATAAAAATTCTTGATTATTTCCATAAAAAATCCAAAGACGCATGTTTCTGATTGGTTGTAAAAATTGACAACCATAGTCGTTGGAACGTTATCATGGTTGATAAATTTTGCAACCAGGGAGCAGTTTTAAACTTTCAAACTTTCGCAAAGTTCACATTTTACAACTTTAGCGCAGTAGAGAGGCTTGGAATATAGTTGTTATTGAAATTGTTACCGTAGTTTGAATTAATGCAGGATTTCTATTATGGAAGACTGATTACATCAATGTAGTAGTTTTGTGGATTGAGTGAGAGATGATGTGTTAGGAAGAGTGTGAGTCCATCATGTCCGTTATATCTCAATTAATGTAATAAGAACATAAAACACGTTTTGTGATGCAAGGCCTCTACAGTAAAGTCACTCATTAGAGGTTACAAGTCTGTCCTGTACTTAAAGACTCCTTGATCCGGCGTAAAGGTGAATGAATGGAAATGAAAGGGTTAGGATAAAGGGTGGAGAGTAACTAGGCGTTGGCATTTACTTGCTTTTAGGCGCCAATGAGACCTCAGCTTGATTCTATCTTTTGTATAGAAAAGGAGTCGGTAAGCTTTTGAGATGGAAGTGCCAAACCTGCCCTTGACAACAGTAAAAATATTTCAAGAGCCATGGATACATTATTTCAAAGGAGATATTTTCATTCTATAATTGCAAGTTATGGAATTAATTATAACTTCATTAGAAAAAGAGAAGGTCACGGAAAAATCATTCTCTTTGGGTTAAGTTAGTGTGAGCAATGAGCGAGCATTTCCTAAGAAAGTCTCCGGTTTGTAACTAATACTTTTTATGGTACTAATACGATTGGAATCAGCAAATGGAATTATGATAGTTTTATTTGTGATTCCAATAAATGCTTTTATGAATTAGTACTATTTTCGTATTCAATTTTGCTTGAGAGTCATTCGTGCCTACCCAAAGAGCCGCATATTGCTCGCTAGCCGTGGTTTGCCCACCCCTGGTGTAGAGTAATGGGAGGTAACTAATATATATACTAATATTGTCAAGAGTGCACTTAAAGGCGCTTCAGACCGGGTAGAAAGGTACTGTAGGTACACGGCCCTTGGCCGTGATCCAATTCGTCATTATGGACCCTTCAAACTCTTACCCGCTCTTTTCGATTGTCAACTTTCGGATGTGACGTCACGTAGTGCGGTTCCAATCGTTTCAGAGCGCATCAAGAAGAGCGCCAGGGCCTAGTGCACGTAAGGGTACATCCATGCTCCCTTTTGCGCGCTACGATAATAACAGAGGAGATTCAGGAGACAAAATTGTTATGAATGGATGATGAAACGGATTTATATTATGCAAACTATTATTATTTGACGCTTGTGTGTCATGAGAACTTCATATATTTCGGGAACACTAGTAAAATTTTAATGAAATATGATAGTTCGACTGAAAGTAAACAACATGGTTGCAGATAAACTTTCTTAAGGCGAAGAAAGTTGTGAACAGTATTTCGTAATGTATTTAAAAAGTAATTTAGGGTAAATTGACGTTAACGTACGGCAGAAATGGTGCTCACGAAATGAAAGAGTATTTATTATTTTCTATGGTATGAGGACTACGACAGCGAAGAGGAACTTACGTTTTTTACATACTGAAATAATTATTAGGTTGTTCTTACTCATCGGTAAATTAATACCGGACCATCTCAAGTATTGAAAGTGAACTGGCCAAACAATTGTATGTCCATGGATTAGTACTTTGCATTATAAAAGAAGAGAAAACAGAGTATTTGATGTAAAAAGTCCATATCCAGACATCAAATTCAATATTAGTTACAGGTAGGTACGTACTGTTAATACTAATGCACTGTACTTTATCAAGAGCAGTATAGGGTGCAACTAATCATGTTCGTAATTTTTTAATTAATGTAAATCTTTATTTACTTAGTTATTATTCAAATTTCATGCATACAATCAGTTATGTAAATTTCTCAGGATTTCATAACTGGACAGAATTGATATATTCGCAATGGATCCTACATTGATAAAATTTGTTTAACGAGAAATAAATAGCATGTTAGGTTGTTCTTGGATATTTCAATTAATGCCTTGTTTAGTAATAATAAGCGTTGTGAATTGCGCCTGTTTATTATTTTGCGCACCAACATTTGTTGACATAATTTTAAGACCGTTGCGATTTCGTATCCTTTAACCAAACACCATGAACAACGACTCAAAAATAGGGTTTATTATTACATGCAGAAACAGCATAGAAAAGTCGTTTACTTTCACATCCCGATTATGCTTACAGAGAAATCTCTTCCGACACTACACGATACATGCTCGTCAACTCTTTACAGTCAACACCACTGCCACAAAGTGTCCATGGCGCTAATATCGGAATAGAGCAAGTAAGTGCAGAAAAGGGTGAAAGTGCAAGAAAGAGCGTAAGGGTGCAAGAGCCTAGTGCACACCCTAGTGGATTGGAACACGGCCCTAGGCCGGGAATGAAGTGTCAGGAGTGACGAGAAACTCGGTGACGGCACTAGCCCACTAACGTCTCATCCGACGGACGGAGTATATACTAAACTGGAATGCTTTTCACAAAGCATTCAATTAGGGGTCGATTTACCAATGTAAAATATATTCCACTACCAGGATTCGAACTCGGACCCTCTGTGCGGTAGGCAAGTCCTCTAACCACCACACTTACCCGAGCCTCGGAGGAAAGGATATTTTACAATGGGAGGAAATTTATATTTGATTTCTCTGATTCGTCTTTCAGCCGTGTCATTTTGCTCTAAGCGTGTGTTCTTAAACTAGCCCGTAGCCTTTACTAAAACTAAGCTTTGATCCAGAATTAAAAATGTTATATTCATGATTGCTCTTCATGATGTTAGTTATCGCGCCTTTCATTTTGAACCAGGTTGATTCGAATCTGACTAGTTTGGATTCTTGCCGTCGCCGTCATCCGCTCGTGAAAGTGTTAAACATCTCCGCGAGATGTCTCTTGTTTACTGACTCGTACCTCTGTGTCTTGCCAACCGGCAAAGCATCGCTACCGTTGGACTGACGGACTTTGGTATGTGGAAGTTTAGCAATATGTAAGCCGATCTGAATAGATAGTCAGTGACTTAAATCTAGAAAGTGTCCATAATTGTAGGAAGACATTTTCAAGACATAGGTTTTGCTGGCCAAGTCGTGCTTAGCATTTTCTGTTCAACCAAACCTTTCTATAATCGGATTAATAGTTGTATTTAACATTGCTCCTTTTTGTCATTATTTCGCTTGTCAATCTTGTATACTGCCTTATATTTACTCACATGTAACAGCTCCCCTTCTTGTTAAAGATTAACGATGCTCCTTACTCGCCATGCATGATAAAGCTAAAGTGAAATATGATATGTATCAGCCATTGTAATAAATTTCTCGGTATTCCGTTTTACCCCGTGTCACTCTACATGGAGACTAATTGTCCTCAAATCATACATTCCATAATTATTTTTGAGATATTCAGTAAATACTCATGTTGTTCAGTTACTTCCTTCAATAGACTATAATTATCTCATATGGAATAGAATTTATAATTAACTCGTTTATTCTCTCGCGTACAGATTGGAATCAGTCGTTGTTAGGGATTCCTGCAAATAGTTTTCACATTGTGTCAGTTGCTGGTGATACGTCGGTAGTGAAGATGCTATGGCGTAATTGAAACATGCTTTTGTATCCAGCTATAACTCCTGGCGATTCACAATACCCAGCAGGCGCTGAAACAATAGGTTTCTTCCTTGCATATGTGAAATTCATCTTGCGTTTTCATCTGCATCTACGGAATACTCTGCAAGTCACCGTTAAGGGTACTTGGGCTGCGAATGTCGTAGTCCAGCTTTCAGCTGCGGTATTGAGCCCCATGTTTTTGAATAATATCATCGTTTTCGTAACCAGGTTCATTTGCTCGATTGGTGTGAATAGAACGGGCCAGCCAAATACTGTCTCGTGTGTCAAGTGTGAGCCTGCATTTCTCTGAGTATTATTCGTAACCACTTTGGAAGGTGGGGGCAATTTATCAAGGTGAAAATTCAGGTATTGAAAGCGTTTTTTTTTGGAATATTTTATCTATTATTTCTTATTCAAACGTCTAAAGAGAAGACAGGACATCAAATGTGATCTGTTGAAAAAAAACATTGGTCTTTGCAGCGTATTTCTTAAATTGTTTCTCTTTCCAGCTTCTAATCTACTCCTTGCTCCCAAATGACTTAAGTATTTTTATCCTTTCCGATAATTCGATAAACTATAAAATATTTTGGTCCGATAATATTACTGAATACCTATATAAAATAACCTAGTCGAAAAAAACATTTTTTAGTCAAAATTCAAATATTTTTACTTTAGAGTGTGTCAAAGTAAGGACTTAATTTCAGATTCAGTCAAATTCAGGTATTGTTTTGATAATTAATGCTCAAAACCTGTGTTTAACGAGTGAGGCTTGTGCCTACAACCTTCTCTCTCTAAAAAACTTTGGAAAATATCGATTGATTAATTAAAAGCATACCTACGCTTCTTAAAAATCGCAAATGTGAACACAAATTAATTTTTTTCTTAATTCATACTCTTCATCTTTTTAGAATTTATACGAAATTACGGTTATTGATTTGAATTGCACACATTGCATCCAAGAGTGGGGTGTGAAAAAACTGATTTAGGCTGAGGTCAGTCGAAAAAAAAGATCGAAGGAAAAGAGGAATTCCTCTTTTAATATCATTCGTGGGGACAATCATGGCACTCTCCGTGGTGACAGCGCGGCCATGCATGGTCACGGCTCATGTGATGGAGCGTAGTTACTCCAGCGCTCGCCGAAGCTGTCGCGCAAATGCTTGGTGCCATTAGCTCAAACAATAGGCGGACAAGAAGGGAGGTACAGGCTAGGGGTCCTTCCGTTGGGGCCAAAAACTTTAATGGGGTCCCCGAAAGGCTTTTCCTCTACCGTACATAAGTGCCGTTCTCTGTCGCCTTATCCCTTCTCGCAGACGTGCCGGCCGGCTGATGACGGAATGCGACCGTAAAGAGATGGCCCGGGAACTTCCTACCGGGAACGGCCTGGCGACGACATCTGGTCTCGCCTGATTCCTTAGAAAGAGGAATTTGAGAAACCCTATGTTGCTGTGATCGAGCCTAATATCCGTTGGTTTTATTGCATATGTGAATATTTACCATAGTTCTGAGATGTGCTAACATTGATGGTTGACTTATCATCAAATCTTTCAATTTTCTCATTATAAAAAAATGACCGGTGCTTGGAAAACTTTTCTTGGTATAAAAAAGTAGCTTTAGATAAGCACTCACACTATTCCATTCAAGAATGTCATGTTCCCTGGAATATGGCTATGAATAAAAAAATTCAGGCTCTCAGTTTTATGCTATTAAGTATCATTCCTAAAATATACTCTCAATGAGGAAGGGTGTGGGGGGAAGACGGGTTAGCAATCTTCACCTTTAAGTTGAGTTGCGATTCATTACCTATTTAAATGAAACTTAGTCTTTGAAGTGTGTTAACAGTTTTTATTTTTCTGCTTTATTTTCAAGTTTATGGCTTGGTGTTTCGATATGTAAAAGAAGTAATTTATATTCTTAATTCTTGATGTCAGTCTAGTGTCCTTAATTTCTCGGGTATACAACACTTATATTCCTTCTAATCATGCGATTCTTTTTGTCATTTAATATTTAAGTACATATGGCTGTTTTAAAGTTTTTACCAGCCTAGTCAGGCTGTCAGTGTACTCTTTACAAAGATAATCTACATCTACACGATACCCTGCAAGTCACCGCGAGGGTGTGTGGCAGGGGGTGAAGATCACCATGCATTCACTACTAACATGCAAACAAGCAACTATAGGGTCTCATGCAACTATATTGCTAGTATCTATAGTATTTAAGGATAATAAATTGTTTGACATTGGTTTCGTATTATTTTTATCATCTGTCTTTAATTTTTTGCTATTCTTCGTCACATTCATTTATTATCTTCTCGCCTTGCTTCTTTTTAGACCATTTAAAAGATCACTCTTTACTTTCTCAAAGTCATCCTGCGTTTTCCAAATTCTCCGTCATTTATTTCGTTTTCATATGTTGCTTTTTAAAAATAAATGTTTTTTTAATTGTTTAGTACTCATTCATTTTATCTTCCTCTTCACTTGGCATATCCATTTTCTTGTAAGGCTCCTTTTTCTCATCAGAATGTTCTTATTTAATGAACCACCCTTTCCATTCTTCCTACCGTCGGCTTTTCACTTGTATGTCTCTGGCGTACGACGATCATTGGCTTCTCGCTTTTATATGGCATATATGTGCTGGTTTATATGGCTTGTGTTAAGTAACTCAGTTTACAATATATTCCTATTGTCTACTTTCACTCATTATCCTCTGAAGTTCGTTCATAATTTTGTTCCGTTCCAAGATTTTCCTAATTTTCTTTCTTGCTTGCTATTCCTTCTTTTTCGTACACATATTTGCGGTATTCCAAGGATTTTTCCTTTTTCACCCAGAGGGTAGTATTTATGTGACGCAGTTCTATTTCTTGATCTTTTTTTTCATGCAATGATGGTGTTACGATCATTTAATGTACTATGTGGTGTTCATTTCCATGCTCGACTGCCATATGCTGAATGAAAGGGAATGGACTTAGAACTTTACCACGCAAGCACACAAATGTTAGTTGTCAATAGTACTAAGTCAATTTCTTTTCATGTCTTTTAAGTTTCTAAAATTTCCATTTCCCATTCCATCCAAGTTGCTGTGGTCTCACGAGCATACCGACCGTGCAGTTAATGTTTTCCAGTGATCCAATTATGTAGAGTTAAATTTTCTTTTGGAAACACCGGAAACACCTCACAACTGCGACACCCATCATAGCATCTGTGGTCATAATTGAGCTGCACAAGTAATTCTAAACACTTTGTATCAAATTAAACCATTTTAGCTATTTTCTTCTCCGTTGAGGTTTTCAGATTTTCTTGATTATTCCACCAGTGAAACTGATGATTTTCTGAATTAGCAGTATTTTTCGCCATTGAAAAAATCCAATAGAATAATTAATGGGGGTGCCCTGGATGCGACTTATAAAGTGTCGTTTTTCCCTTCCAATAATTATCTTCGAAAGAAGTTTTTCTGTATGTAAACATTTTAAGATCGCCACTGAGTTAAGTGAAGAGTTCATTATTATTAGGTTCTGCAGGGTGGATTTTATTTTGGATTTAACTAAGATATCGTGGATTAAACGTATCGTGGTACGCTAAAGTTAAAGTAATCTAGACTAATGTCAACAATTTCAGTCCTAGTTTATTCATCTATTAGCATATAAGTAGGATATATTGGCGCTTTATCCTTTTTTTACTTGTTGGAAAGACTGTATATAACCCTACTTCTGTGAACTTTTCTGTTGAGTACCTACATAAAGTTTGCAAATTTTAAAATATATTATGCCTACATTTCTCTATGTTAAGTATACCTATGCATTATATACATTCTCCTATACTTGTTTTATGAATATGTACGAGCATATTAATCCTATGACGATGTCAACTGTGGCTTGTTTGGAATTCATTGGAAAAACATGATTTTGAAAAAAAAAATATATATATATATATATATGCGTGCTTTATCCCTGGAATGACAGACAATATAGGAGTGTTGACTTTTCGATACTTTCGGTTCGATTTCGGTATTTCACCGAATTTACCATTAAAGGAACTTCGGAATGCGACTTAGGGTTGCGTGGATTTTTTACATTACTTTTATAATGTTTATATTTTATCAGTTTTTAAAATCTAAAAAGTCGTTAAATGATGCGATGTTATTTAAAAGTTAAAAAAATATGCATGGTGTGTATGCGACAATGCAGTAATTGACCTCGAGCATATATCCTCATGCAACCCTCATTGGGACAAGCAGTTTCGAAGTGGTGAGACCATTTCCGAAGCGGTAGACCGGCGAAGAGTTTCAAACAGTAAGGCAAACAGGGAGAGGGATATAAGGAGAGGCTGGGAGGTTGAGCGGAGGGTAAGGGAGGGATAACACTTGACATTCGCTCGGCGCTTTGTTTTGCCCGGAGGCGTCGGACCGAGAAATGGCGTCCGTGGAGACTTTCCTTCCGCAGCCAAAGCCTTTTGGGGTGGGTGACAGACGGGAGAGAGACGCTTTTGGACTCTGTCGGACCCACCCACTCTCCCCCACCTCCCGGCTATCTCTCTCCCTCTCTCCCTTATCCTCTATCCTTTCCTCCTCATCCTCCGAGAGCTAGGGCAACGGAATCACTTGCGCACATCAGCTTAGCATCCTTAAAGAGGGAGGAGAGAGAGAGGGGGAGATCCCAAGGGTGTCTGGTGAGGGTGGGAAGAAGGGCGGTTTGCGTGGGGGTTGATAGCCTCAAGGGAGGAGGAATAGGAGGTGGAGTCATGGGAGGGTATTTGGAGATGACTGGAGATCGGAGCGTATGTAGTTGGTTAGTTCCCTTATGACAATGAGGGACTGTTTGGTGAGAGAGCCGGGATGCGGTCGGGCGGTGCGGAATGGGAGAGGCGGGAGAAAGAGGGTATCTAGGGAGCGGGGTTAGTTTGGGGGACGAGGGGAAGAGTGGAAAGGGGTGAGAGGTATCCTTCCCCCTGGATAGCAAGAAGAAGGCGCGCCGAGTCCGGGAATACCCTTCTATTACGGCGGGGAGGCTCATGAAGAACGTACATGCAGCGTTCAACTTTGACCGAGACGCGAAAGCAGATGCGGTGGGAAGCGGTGTAAATGTAAGGGAGTTGGGGGATAGGGGAAGGTTGGTGGCTACAAGAGCGTGCCGCTGGTGTGCACTTACTGTTTTCGTAGGGAAGGAAGTGCTTCCTCCTCGTCAATAAATTATCCGAGCGACGGAGGAATCTTCCGAGATATTTAGAGGAATTGGGGAGGCCTAAAGGGGTTTGATTTAATTCCCGTCGCGCTTCGGGGAATTGTAATTATGCATTGACTTATGAAGTTACCTCAAGTTCTAATTCTGGGCTAACAGTTCTGTCCTTTGAGAAATGAGGTTCAGCATTTCATGTATCGGAGTGAATTATACTCCCGTGAGGCTGCCTTAGCTTCTGGCGGATGGGAAAAATGCAAGAGGACCCATATTCGCGTTTGCAATGGAGAATATGTTTAGGTCCTGAATTTTTTAAGGGTGGGGAGAGATATAAGCACCCTGGGTCGGATACTACTTTGAAGTATGGGGGTCTCTACGAGGCTGGTAGGTGAGAAGGCATCTGGCTTATGTAGGCACATTCAATATGATTCCCAAAATGTTTTTTTGTTACGACTGCTTTCGATTTAAAGTATGCTGAATTTATTAATATAAAGGCTAATATGATGATTATTTTGTTAAAGTGAAATATAGTCTTAGCGGCTCTTAATATTTAATTGATTACAACGAACTTCATGTTCCAATTTTTGAAAAGCTACATTTTGCTATTAATGAAAATGAATATGCATAATGGCTGTGTTTGCAACTATAGTAGGGATCACAAGCATATCTATAGCTTGATGGAAGGCAATATTTGAATGTATCTAGGAGGTATTTTTTCTCAGTGTTGGATTTAACAAATATAAAGCAATTTTGAACCTAAGCAATTGTTATTGCTTACTAAAACACTTCATCATGATTCGCTGGATTATTGCCTGTCACTGTTTTGATATTTTTATTCAAGGTTTAGTTACCCGCTTCACCATTAATAGGGTTTTAGGAAGTTACTTCTTTGGAAAATAGTAGAAATTGAGGTAGAAAGAGTACTATCTACCCACCCCTAAAGACCAGTTTTGAAACCCGGTAGAAATTTTATTGGAACACTCGCTCATATGCTGTGTGGAGAGCATTCTAAGTTCAGAGCTCTGTCCGTCGGAAGGGGCGTAAAACTGTTGTTCCCTTAGCGTCTTTAATTAAGAGCAGACTAATACTAACGACTGGGTTTCCTTCCACCCCTTCTCGCTACCCTTCAACTCCCATCCACCTTTCCTCCCGGTATGCGAAGCCTTAAATGGGGAAGAGACGTGAAACCACTGCTGAGGTCTTCATTTAAATGTTTACGAGATCATTATATGTGCAGCTAAATGGGAAATTAATAGTGCATCAGTAAATTTATTACCGGAAATGTATCTGTTCCTGAATTGAAGGAATGAAGCATGTGGATGAATCAATTCACTCTGGTTATTGCCATGCTGAGTGAATATGGATAGAAGTTAAAATACGAACGTGTAATTGGCCAAAATTACCCCAAATATTGATGACTTTAGGGCCGTATTCAGCCAGTGAATATCAGCCAAAGGACTAATGCGAATGGCCGCGAAAACTGTGGCCTGCGAATTTGGCTCGTTTTTGTGCTGGTTTTACATAGAAACTTTACAGTCCGTGGGGTTGGCAACCCGTGTGTATAGGTAATTACTACAACCCATGTGGTTTTAAGTGAAAGACTTCTCCACTCATTGCGAGCTATGACGATCTGAGGACTCTGATGTAATTTGTCGAAACCGAGTTCTGTTTTAGTGTTCCGGTGAGTAGGAATAACCGCTGCTTGACAGGCAGTTACTCTGCCAAAACAGGTGAATTATCAATGCGTTTGGCGTGCAATAGTCCCTGAGCACTTTCTCCATAACGTGCTCTGCGGTTTTCACAGAGTGCCGGTGCGGAAAGGTGGTAATTTTGTGGAAATGAGATGGGGTGGAGGCCAAGGAGTAGACCACGAAGTTTCTCACCTGGGGGTTACAGTGCAGCTATATATCATCTCGAGTATCGCATGATATATCAATGTAAACCACGAAAAAAACAACGAAGTGGAATATATTGATTTGAATAAAAATAGATGCTTTATTACGCATTGCATCATTACAGTCCAATGAAATAGCAATATGATTCTGTCAGGACGATTTGTAATGTGAAATTTACTGAGCCTCATCGGAGGTCTATTTGCGTGAAACAAAAACCCTTACTGGTGTGGGAAAATATGTACTATTCAGATTTATATTCCTGCACAACTAAAGGAAAGTGATAAATATGATAATCGATATGGAAATTAGCTGCTACTGAATTTATTGCAGATAGTGCAACCATTAGACCGCGGTTTTATAGCAAAATTATTTAAATTAGCAAGTCTTAAAAAATATGTGCAATAATTGTTTAGTGGCGATCGATGCGGTGCAGTTGTCCTGTATTTTCATTTCGATGGTCCATATTAGGCGTACGGTGGGATGCCGTTTCTTCCTTGAGTGTGAAGGATACTCCGTTCCTCGCCTGGCATGCTACATATTTCTACACCTACATCTACGCCATACCCTGCAAGCGACTACGAGGGTGTGAGGCAGGTGGTGAAGATCACCAAACATACACTTTTGGCATGCAACTATGCTTCTAGGCCTTTGACCCCCTGGAGCCTGTTGTTGAGAGTGCAAGAGGCTGAAGCCGACGCCAGGTTTTCTCCATATCTCGATTACTTGGAAATCTCTTCTTAAATTACGGCCCCCCCCCTAACACTAGTATTACCTTAGCCATCGGTCGTATGCTCCAAGATATAAGCTCCCTGCCACACACCTTTGTGGTGGTTTGCAGGGTATTATGTAGATGTAGATATCACCGCTAAAACTTGAAACCGATCAAAAATGTATTTTCGTTTGTTTATCATAAGACCTGTGACCACGTGTATCTCATCAAGATTTATGGTTCATGGTGATAAGCTCAATGAGAAAAAATGCTTAAATTGCTGGAAATACTTTAAAATTATTTGAACAAATTTATATTTATTTTTCTTTAATTTCCCTAAACAGTTTCCCAGTTGAAATTGTCTTACATAGATATACAAGGTCTCTCGGTTTCTCCGACGTTTCACTAACTCATTTTTCTATAATGCACATAATATACGCTGCTCAAAATTTCCTGAAGATGTACCAATTATCTCATATTCAAGTATTCAAATACTCTTCCAGCCCCTTCTCCCCCTTTGGGTGTATCGAGCTTCCATTTGTCATTCATTGTATCTGCTCATAATTGCTAATGTGCGGAAATCCTCTTGTATCAGCTACAGAGGTTCTAGACCATATAAAATTTCATATTAAGCTTGTTGTTCATTTCCAACCCAGTTAAACTTTTACATTTGCAAATCTGAGTTAACATGGCCATTTATTTATCGTCCTAAAGCAATTACTTGATTCATAATTTAACCTTTCTCTTCCCTTCTCTCGTCCAAAATTTTCGTATTTATCTTTCCTTGTTGCTGTAGCAGCGATGTGATTTTATAGTCGTTTTCTCCTGATATTCAGTCATCTAATTTCGATGTTATTCACTCATCCTTCTTTGTCAAGTCTTCGTCTTCGTCACTTGTCTTCGACAAGTTTCGGATTCACTATTCAGGAGGATGAGTGACATAGTCTTGATTGCTTTCTATCATTTTTCATCCTTTTTGCAATGACACTGATCCTCCAGCTTTTCTTAAATATATGACGTAAGCTATTATTTTATATTTTTCCCCTAATTATTGTTCATTTTCCTCATTTACCTATTATTTAATGATATTGCATAAGGTTTCTAATCTTGTATTACATTTGCATATCTAATATTTCACTGAGAAAATGTGTAAGAATAATCTTTAAGCAATCTTGTTTAATTTTTATTCTCTCAAAAGCATATTATATTCGTTTTAAATACTTGTGTTCATGTACGTATGTATGTACCGTTATTTTGATACTCCCATCTTGAAATTAATTTTATCAAATAGACTGGTAGGTACTGCACTTCACTTGTCTCTTCTAATCCAAGAACCATTTTTAATCTACCCGTGTAACCAACCCTACGTCACTTAGTATTGTTGCTAATCTGTTAATATTTCATTGAGCAGAACTATCTGGGCTAACTCGGAAGTTTGGTGTACACCCTGAAGAAGAGAAAGTAGACCTACGATGTACTTTTCAAACTGCTGACTAACTTGAAAGTATCCAATGGTGGCCACTGTATTATGATATTCAATCCTTTGTGCAGGAGTGGTAACCTGAAGTTTAGGGTGCGTGTGTTGGCAACCGTGAATGTATAATAAATGACGAGCTCTATAACGAGGAAGATTGGCTCAAGTAAAGAAATGTAAATGAAACAGGAAAGGACGAAATGGAGTGTAGAAATGAGGATATGGCATGGGAATGCTTGCCCCGTGGGAAAATAATTTGGGAGGCAGGAAGACGGTCAAGGGTTTTTTTTCTGGGAAGGGGTTAGGGGTGAGGAAATAGGCGGGATGTTGTAAGCTGGGCGAGTGTTGATGGAGGCGGTGCAGTTGCGCTGGTGGTGGAGGGAGCCGGAGAGATGAAACGCTCATTCCCACTCCCCAAACCGTTCCGTTTCTATCCGCCTCTGCTCCCTCAGTCCGCACTAGCGCCGGTCTCCGCGGATGGCAAGTCGCTGCCGAATGTATGCGTAATGTAGCAGCGCCGAGGGGGAAGGATCTCGCTCCCTCTCCATATTTCCTCCCCCATCATCCTCACCCTGGCCCCCGAGGTCCCTACCTACCCCCTCCATTCCTTCCCCTCGACCATATTCGGGGAAGCGGGCATATGCAGCGTATCGCCCTACTGAAGGATAGTCCGTGAATAATGCGGGCGCCGTATTAAAGGTTAAAATGAAGGACGCATGGTGGGAAATGGCGGAGGCGAGGGAGTCACTGTGAACGGCGAGGTATGCGAAGGGTAGAATCGTGAAACTGAAGTGTCATTCGCGCTTTGGAGACATAGGTGGAGCAGCTGAGAATTTTCTTAAAAGGGATTTGTTTAAGGAGTAGATACAGTTTAAGGAGTAGATACTGATAGAATTCGGTTTTTATGTGCTCCAACCGCCTAGTTTATATTTAAGAAATATATATGTCTATTCCATAATAATATTTATTTCGAAGAACGATTTCGACGTCTTCACGTTATTTGCAAGGTATAAGTGCAATCCTTTTCTTGGTCAAGTCATTTGCCAAAGTGAATGATTGGAATATTTTTGATGACTTGTTACCAGTTGTGTGTCACCATTTTATCAAGTCCATGTGCCTCCTCCCAAAAGCATTTCCCTACCAACTTAAACTCCAACCAAGTAGACGATTTTTGAGTAGCCGCAGGGTAGTGTGACAGGCCCACTCATGTTCCTTTAGTATATAAATTAAATCAATAGGGGTTAAAAAATAAGCTTCTTGTATTTGCCGATGACGCAGTGGTGTACAGGGAAATTCTAGTCCCAAACGATAAAAAATTTTTAAATGATGACTAAGAAGCAATTGAACACTGGTGTGAAGGCCGTTTTACACGGTGAATGATCATGAATGCGAATGAAATCACGCGCATGAAGCTCATGCGTCTTGTAATACGGAAATCTCCTCGCATGAAATTCATTTGCATGATCACGTGATACGAGTGTACGACGTTCGTCTTTGTTGTATGAGCGGGTAGAAGAGGATTCAAATTAAACAAGTGCAGGACGAAATGCAATTATAATTGGTTTTCGGAGCTTTTCGTCCTTATACAATTCATTGGCGTGCCCATGGAGTAGGTATATATAATCTTATGAAATTCTTATAGGTAATTTTAAATAGGCATTCACCTGTTGAAGTTCTTCAATTAATCACGTTTTGGGCGAAGGTTGAGTTGAAAATAATATATTATGCAGGTATTCTAAGATTTTGGTAATTCTTGTGACAAGCAGGTATAGAGCAATAAAGTATTTGGACAGAACATGAAATTATAACTGAAAAAAATGCATTAAAATATCTCCATCGGCACTTTTCCGTTGTCTCTCATGCCATTTATGAGGATGTCACCTGTTGTTTGTTATCACAGCTACCACGAACTGGGATAAATTAGAACAAATAGCACGTATCTAACCTTTAAATAGTATACTGTCTATTCCAATAGATGCTCCTGCACACTTCATGCATAATTAAAGATATTTTACCCTCATGAATTCTTGTCTAGTAATCAGGGAACGATATAACCGTATACGGTCATGATACGATTCCCCCGTCGCCAAAAAATCTGAGCGTGACAGCCAGCCGGAAACGAATTGAAAAATGTCAATATAATTGTAAACATGTATATCAAAGGTTGAATAAGGATCTCTTGTCACAGTAATTGCTTCTCTCGTCGTCGTGTCCAATCTTTCATAACCATGTCTGATGAGATTTAATATAGTATGAAGTTGCTCCAGCGTCTTTCTTAATAAAAGTACGATAGGCCTCACAGTCCTATAATAACAGTTCATTTTGCTTCGGGCCTAGCATACCTTAACCTCTATATCTCCTCTCTCCTTCTAGCGTTCTCCGGCAAAATTGTGCCCGCCACCATTGTAATGGGCACTTGTAGCAGTAAATGCGAAAATTAAACCATACCGATCCATCATTTAGAGCTCTACTTTACTTCAGATCAACCTAAACCTTAGTATCTAGAAATCTACGTTTAATGAATATTATAATTACTAAATATACACCATGCTTTATTTAATCTATCACGTATATCCGACGACGTAAACAAACCATTCCGACCAATTTCGAACATCGATACAGCGGCGTTGGTCGGAAATCTCCCGTGAATCGATATGTACTATCGATAGGCCTACCACTGCGCATCTTTTCTGCACATAACATTCAAGGAATTAATTCAAATTATTATTCACCGTGTAAAACACCCTAAGCGGAAGCAATTTCAGGTCATCACTTAAAATCACACACTTCGCGAATGAATTCATTCGCATGATCGTTCACCGTGTAAAACGGCCTTCATACATGGAACTTGGAATTAAATTTGAAAAAAAATGTGATTAATAAATTTTCGGAAAAAGAATATTCTCCTTCTAGCACTTACTACGTAGGTAATAATCAATTAAAAACCGTGGAATCCATTAAATATCTTGAAATAAGACTGTTACATACTCTTTCATGGGCAAACACATACTTGAAATAATGGCTTAAGTTAATCGTAAACTGGTTGTTATCACAATCACAGCCAGTATATGGAATCCTTACGAAAAAGGCGTAAATAATTAAATGGAGCGTGTGCAGCAAAGATAGGCAGGATTTGTTAAGGAACGGTGTGATAACTGTGTTAGCGTAACCGGTCTATTAGATGAACTGCAATGCGAATCATTATCAGACCGTCGGTATAAATTTAGACTTAATCTCTTAGCTAAATTCCAAGGCAGTACTCTCACTGATGACGTTAAATATATTTTGTGAAATCTAACACTATGGTAGACTGGACCATGATCATTAAATTAAAGAAATTGATCGATGATCTGACGTATTCAAATGTATGAATAGCAGTAAATATATCCAACCAGCTAAACTCGGCCACGCTTCGCTGTGGCTGCCTGATATTAAATGAATAGGAGGGTAAATAAAAGTATTCTAGCGAGCATAGATTCACTGAAAAAACACATCACTCAATTCAATACCGTGCCTAGCGTTGCTGTGCCTACTAGTATGCTGTGGAATGAATGGAAAGGAAGACAGAAAATGTTTTTTTATAGAAAATTATTTTTTATTGTAAAGGTAATGGATTGACTGTATTTTTTGTTTATCCGTTTTCAGAAAAAAACATAAAGATCAGACGGTTTACTGGTGGAACATGCGAAGTACAATTGCCCATGACGGAAAGAATAGTTTTCTAAATTCAAACCGCACACTTGCAAAGATTGTCCTTGCGCTTCATTGTTAGCCATAGCCGCCATAACGAACGCAAAATGTATTGGAAATTTAAGTCCCTTGAACTCGAACGCCATATCGGTCGGAATGAGTGGTATTCGTGGAAGTAGTACGCCTTCACCTCTATATGGTCCAATCAGAATTGTTGTCTCAATTAGATTCTTCATCAATTTTGTAACTACTAATCGTGTGCCATTGCATAAATTTGGCTGATTGATGTTTAGGAGCAATATAATTGACACTGCAATTTTCAAACTCAGTATGTGTGACCTTAATCCGGGAACATTGAGAGAATTATGAAATTCCGTTGGAAAATTCACTACTTCACTTTGGTTCATCACGGTGTCAAAGGATTTGCATGTCAATGTTTGACCTGGAATTCTGTTTAGAATTGTGTAGTTCACATCGTGTACGTAGATATTTTTAGCCGCTGGAATGGCTCTTCCGCTCAATCATGCGTGATTTCCATAATTTCTTTCTATGCTTTGGAAAATCTTATCTACTAATTCTTCTTTTGAATTGATGACGTTGCAGAAATTAGATGGGAAGATGATGTTTCTTGTTTTTGGATTTGTAGTTACAGTGCCCTTACCAGCCTCGAGTAATTGTCTTAAAAGTATGTCACCTGTTGGATCGGTTTGATGCTGAATTCTCATATTTGTTGTTATTATGCATTTTTTTGACTGTGCTCTTTCAATGTATGTTCTAATGCTTCCAATGACTTCTTATGAGCCATTGTACACTCATTCCATACAGTGATTTTGCACGTCTAAAGAACTTTTCCCATTCCTCATATTTTTTAAATGTTGCATTTTTGGTTTTCTGTGAAACCCATGTTTAGGTGGTAACTGGGAAGAATTTGATAAAATATAATTGCCTGGAGCGAGAGCTAACTTTCATTCGTATCTTTCATGTGCCGACGAATGGTCCACGATTTGGGAGCGGTCATAACTGCTTTCATCTACATAACATCTACATCTACATAATACCCTGCAAGCCACCACAAGGGTGTGTGGCAGTGTGCTTTGAATGCATTGTTGTGATATGGTGAACATTATACATAGAAATATCGGGAAACATGGACTTCGTAGGAATAGGCCTCTGCATCATGCTCGTGCGGTTTCCCTCCAAGTTGGATTAGAAATACATTTAGATATAATTAAAGGTTTGCACTGCTGAAAGATTTTGGTCCGTCAATCTCTGAGTTTGTGATAGTAATATTAGTGGATTTAGGGTTTTAGATATTCCACTGCTAGAGTGGTATCCCACCTGATAACTAAATTATACGCGTACCTAACCTTAACTTATAAGAAACTTTCAAGATTACGCATCATCCGCGCCTGAGGTCCAGCTTCTCAGGATGCTTCTTAAAATAAGTGTTTCAGGCCGAAGATATAATGGCCTGATGAAGACAATTGTTGAAGGAGTGATGGACGAGAAAAAAGACAAAGGAAGGCCTCGTATGAGATGTATAGAACAAGTGATGATGGATGTGACAGAGCAGAAATACATAAATATGAAGAGATTAGCTGATAGGAAAATTCAGTGGAGAGCGGCATCAAACCAATCTCAGGATTGGTGACTGATGATGATGATTAGGCTAAAGACCATAGGACATGATTGAACGTTTGAAATGCATGTTTTTTGTACGCAGATGCATGCTTATACGTTCAACGAATTTCGTAAAAAGGTTGGAAAACTAGAGTAATTGAGAACGATTTAAGTTATGCTTCATAATGTGATACGGTATAATCTATTAACATGCTGTGTCAGGAAGATAATGTTATTTCAGTTACGCGAGGGTCCCAACGGCGAATCAGAAGTTATTTTTAGGGTAGGAAAAAACCCTTGCGATCAATCTCCTGTTGGGCAAGGGCAAAATTTTATTACTTTTATGGAACTTAAATCTAAAACATATTCATAGTATTTTAGAACAACTTTATGAGTGTTGGGTTGATTTAATACAGTAGTTTTCTTATTATTAGAATTGGAATAAACTTATTAGAATTCAGTTATTTAGTCTCTTTGCAAGGGATTTTTAAATTTTGTTAACAACGCATTCTTTATCGTCTTCTGTAACGCTCTACACTTTCTTTCAAGATAAAAGCCTTCGTGACTTAATCGTGCGTGAATTTGTAACTTCTCGAGAAATTGATAGTTTTATGCAATGAAGGTCTAATGCGAAACTTAGAGCAGAGTTTTGATCAGAAAAGCGAATGAAATTCTGGGGGCATACGAAACGCCCCGCGTAACGCTTATTTACACTTCACCTGCCCCCCGTCCCACCTCCCTCCTATAAGGCCCCATAACGTTCTCTAAGACCCACATAAATTACATAACATATAACTTCCCTGAATCCTCTCTTTTTTAATGGTAAAACATAAGCGCTTAATAAATACCTTATTCATTTATCAATTCTGTTATCTGGTCATAATTACTATGTGTATCATCATTGCTAATTGCAAAAATAATTGTATGATACATCTTTCTTATTTCATAACGTAAGGCTGGACACTCTGTCGATCGCGCGTTTTATGTAATTTCTAACATTCGGCCCGACTCCTCTTACCCTCCCCTTTAACGCTACGAAAATATGGGCTGCCCCTTATCTGTTATTGAGCGTCATTGCTGATAGTTACTGCGGAATTTTACGAAGAAAAGTTTCGTTATCATTTTCACGGTAATGGAGATTGATGTCGTGCCGTCGAACTCTGAAGCTGAATGGCTAACAAGCTGGATGCTCTGCCGCTATTTATAAAACATTCCAGCCTCGCTCTATAACTCTCGGAGGTCGACATTCACTACTTTGACTTAAATTTTCGGTCCCGGGAACTTGTAACCCTCCAGCTCCCTGGAGGGGACTCTCCGTGTCTGCGTCGCCGGATCTCCTTATTCCCCAAGGCTGCTTCTCGTGTCCATGGCATCCGCCCCACCTTTTACTCGAGGCTGTCCCAGCGGAAGTTTTCGCCCCCGTCGGTGCCGAGCTCCACATGAACAGCTGCTGAAACTTTTCTTTTTATCCCCCCCCCTCCTCCTCCCGCGAGGAGTTTGGGAGGCCGGCAAGACAGTTTTTTTTAGAAGCACTGATCAATCAAAATCCCTCCCATTTTTACGACGAGGACTCCCGCGAGGTAGGAGAAACAGCAGCACACCCAACTGTTTCCAACGTCGGGGGACGAGGCCGCAAGTCGCAGGGGAGCGTTGAGCGCTGTTCATTCACGCTTTTAAGTGGTGTCGTTTTTTCTCCTCGTCCTCGGGAGCGTTGCGGGCGAGAAAAATTCACAGCCGCGGAATAATGGAGCTCTCTCGCTTATACGCGTCAGGGTTTATTTAGTTCCTCGGGTGTACTTTGGAGGGATTCGCGTGCGCCATTTAGCGTTCAAATTCCCAAGGAGGGGATTAACTTGCCATCAATCTTGTGTCTTGCGGCGCGTTTCGCTTTCCCTTGCGTTCGTCCATCATCTCAAACATTGTCTGCTGAAGTCGTCGTAGCTCCGAACTACGCTCTGAGTTACATGAGGAAGCTTTGACGGGAAGTTAACAAAGAATTTCCCGGGATTCTCCGGTGATTGATATGGTTGCCAAGAGTGATGGCCGATGGGAGCTTCCCACCCTCCGCGGAGTTGGTTAACCTTGGAGTTTTGTTTTTAATTAGAATTATTTTATAGTGAACCCTTCTGTACTAATTATTTCTTCTTGAGTGTAAGAATTGTAAGAATTCCAAAGGAACTTTTGCCGTATGGCAGGTTGGAATGATTGAACCATACCGAACATCCCGCTTCGTTAGTATTCCTATTTGAGAAAGAATTGTTCCAGAAATGGAGAAAGTAATTGAATTACATGCTGAATGTTCTGCCATCAAAAATGTAGTCGATATTGATGGAAGTCCTTTGGGAAATTTGTTTTTAGTAAGGTCAATGCTAACTTGGTTATTGCTACGCACTGTTCTAAATTTTGACAAGCTTTCATGGAACTTAGTTCCCATCTGTAGAGGATGATTTAGAAAGACTGTCAGATGAAAATTAAGAAGAAAGGTCTTGTTCTTTTCTGGCGTAACTTTGGAGTGAATTATTCCCGCAACTTCATCCCGGTTAAGCTTTACATCTCAACCGACGTTTCGATGAACGATTCTCTCATCCAAGACGTTTGCTGGACTTCAACATCCAACTTCAAGATGATAAGGGATTCGTTCATCAAAACATCGGCTGAACTCAAGAGCCTAACCCGGGTGACGTCCCGTAAAGAATGCACCATTCACTGAAAATTATATTCTACTCGCAGAAACCCTCAATCCTTGTCTGACAAATAACATATAACTAGTTGACCCTGTGGAATTCTCAGTAAATGATGGTAAATATTGACAGCGATTACATCAGAAGGTGTCTGTCTTCAATGGAGCTTATGCCGAAAAATATATATCGTATTAAACATATCTAAAGAGCAGGCTGCCGCTTTTATCTTCAATTATTTCTAAATTAGGCCTTGGGAAAATTAAATGAATATACGGAATGGAAAAGGGTATTTATTTTAACATGGGTCCTGATTTAAGTTTCGCCAAGCATTCACTAGAGTACCTTGGAAGAATTATGGAATAATTGACCCTTGAGTACTTAATCTGGTAAAACAGAATGCATATTAGAAAAGCTAAAACAGATAGCCACTTCATATAATGGGAAGAAATATGACAGGTAACCATAGAAGGATTGGAGGATCCTCGGCCTTGTCCACAGCCTAACCCTAGCTGCGATGTGACGTAGTTTTGTCGGGGCATCATTTTCAGCGCGTCACAGTTTATTCTTGGAATATCTATAGTGATTGCTATTCCACCCTCTTTTTTTCAAGGTTTGGCTGTTCCATTCCGATCTTGCCTTTTATTTTAATTTTTAGTTAAGTACGTCTGATACTACAGTAATGTAAATTTAGTCCTTGATTTTAAATGCATGCCTGGTGACGGATCACGCCTTGCGACACATCGTTGCTGTAGCTTGCAGGGTATTATCTAGTTGCATCAATATTTTACTATCTGTTACTCATTTTTCCTCGTAGTTTACTTACAAAAATCATTGTTGTCATTAAAGAGTATCTTAGCCTCACTGCACTCATCACTAAACCTTCTCTACGGGTTGGTCTCAATCTTTGCAAAGCGCGAATGTAAAACTATGGTCGTTGTACTGCCTTCTAAATTAATTTGGTGGAAAAGTAATTGTCCAGCGCTACCCGTTTAAAGCTTTTCTAGCTCTACGACAGAATCTACAAATACATAGCATCGAGAAAACCACTGCGAGCGCGTGCTGCGAGGAGTTTCATCACTAAGCCTGCGCTAGTTATAGCCACGTTAAAATGAATGATAATCTACTGAGTGGAAAGAAAGAGTTCTTTAATTAAAGTAAGCGCAATGCACTAAATGGTTCATAGTAAGCAGTCATCTATCCTATGATTGATTTGACGCAGTTATTCACTCAGTTATTCTATCGGCTATCCTCTTCATGTTTACATCATTTCCTTAACAGCGTTCAAAGTTTCAGAACTTGTTTAAAAACTAAAGAAGCTACTAATAAGGAACTTACACTGTAGAAAAGGGTGTGTTTAAGCATTAAAAATAATTAATTACTGTTAAAAAATTTCCCTTTATTCATGAAGTATTTTAATACAAATCTACGCAGATAAAAGATAACAATTTGGAGTGATGAATAAAGGCATTAAATACATGACATTGTGCTCATCTTACTGGAAATTGTGACTTAGAAACCTGGACAGGGAGAGGAGTGGACTCTAGCATCTAATCCGGGCTCGGTCAAATAAATTAATTGCCATCGCCTTGAGAAGCATAATGCTTTGTTTCACCTCTTTGCAGTTCATTTTTTCTACGCAACGACTGAAAATAAGCAGACGTGAGGACCAGATGAAGAGCCTTAAAAATTCCTTTTCCTTTTCTTCCATCAAAATCCTGGCCAGGTTCTTTCTGGCTAATGCATTCGTTATTTTTCTGTTGGCCTCGGGAGTTGAAACGTTTGGAAAAAAAAATACTTATTTTTCATGACTTAGGGTGTTTGTTAATTTTTTTATTCCTTTTATCAGAATTCCTGGGCTCCACGCTATTTATCCATCTCTCTGTCACAGTCTTTTCGATATTTAGAGGTTCTAGGTTCATAGAATTCATAGAATTTAAGGCGTTTGGTGAGGAAAAAGATGATGAATTGTAACGGTGAAATTGGTCTTGGAGATGTAAGGTCCTGTTTCGATAGACGTGACATATGTACCAAAACACAGAGTATCACCGCTGCAATGCGCACGACTTTTTGTTCCAGTTGTACTCCACTCCAAGATGGTCAAAGCCGTTTTTTTCCGCTTTGCCCCTTTCGTCTAGTGGGTTTTCAAAGTCAAAGGGGTAAAATGTCCACGTGGAGATTTTTTAAAGACATTTTCCAGTGAGATGTCATGAAAGAGATATATTTCTTTGCCTTGAAATCCTGCGAGTGGCGTAATTTGCAAATAAGAATTCCTTTATGGAAATTTCTAAAGCCTTAGGTTTGAAGCCAGATCTTTTGGCATTTCAAGACATACGGGTAGAAGACGTACGGGTAATAATTTCAATATTCTTAACCCTTTGACGTTTTCCTCAGAAAATACGTCCAAAAGCTCTCGGAATCATTTCGAGAGATGAATAAGAGTCACTTGACCTAATTGTCGCATAGCACTGGGCCTTAAGTAAAAAAAACAGCTTAGTTTTACTCCGCATGCGAAATTTTATACGCTCGAATGTTTTACACAAAACAATATAGTGGAGAGGCCGGACACTGGTTATGATGGAATAATTATATTTATTATCGTGCGCGAATGGAAGTTCTGAAAATATCAGGTATATATTGCGTCTAGTTGCAGTCATACGATAAAATAAAAGTACCTCTAAAATCCGCTTGACTAATTTTTTTTAGCCAAAAATTGTAAATGTATTGTACAAAGCTTTCGGGATTCTTCCGCGTTGTCATTGTGTAAAATGGCGACGTTTCCCCCACTACAGTACAGCCCGCAGTACAGTGGGGGAAACGTCGCCATTTTACACAATGACAACGCGGAAGAATCCCGAAAGCTTTGTACAATCATCGGAACGCCGCGAAAATCTTCGCCAGAAATTGTAAATGTAGTTACCAGGAAATACGAGATGGATGAAAAAATCTAAAGATGATCAGGAAAGCTGGGTATATGCCAGCCTATTGCGATTCATGGTCAACTGTGTATTTTACTGAAGTCCGGCTGGATTTATTTAGCAAATAATATGCAAATTCATTGGTATTAAGCAAAATTTTTTGGAAACGCTTCATTATAAAACAATGTTAGTTGACGTGGTTTTTCCACCGAGAAACTAATATCCACAATCTAAGTTTTGTAGTTGAGATGCATCATCAAATAATTTTCTGTAGGCATGCTCCTGAAAATCTGATTTTGCATTCTTTTTTCTATCCCATTGAATCTTGTAGGTACTAGAGGACAGGTGATTCAGCACTTGTGTTCAATTTTGTTCTAAAAATTATTTTTGTCAGGCTGAATGTTTTTACCAAAATTTTGGTATTTTAATGGCATTAAAAATAATTTCTCGCTATCCAAAGGTTTTTATTTTAATTGGCCTTTCTGTTTTACTTGTAATAACTTTTAGCCATTGAGGTATTAACGTTTACAAGAGAACCATCGTTTCATATTCTATTTACTCACGGACGTAGTTTTTCTGCAGGGCGTATGCACATACTCTTCATTCTCTCTGGAATATTTCTAAGTTGAAGTATACGTTTAGAATCCAGTGTTCAATAAATAAGCGATTTTATGCCCAACGTTAGTTATTCTATGCCAATTCTTGTTGCGTTTTATTTAACTGGTTTCGATGGAAAAAAATCGGCACAAGTAATCTTACCCTCCGGCATAGCTCACATCAATGGAGGAGAGAATCATTGTGAATTGAAATTAAGTAGGTGGTAAATCTTAACATCCTTTTTGAAAACGTAGTTTCAACGCATTGTGAGTGACACCTAGGAAGCGTGCACCAAATATTTATTTGTGTGATATCTATAAAGGATAATAGAATCATGTGATAGATATCTATCCACCAATTGTGTGTACCAATTTGGGTATTTCATGTGCACTTTTTAACCACTAATTAGTTATTGGCCTTTATCTCCATGATTTATGTATTTTAAAGTGGCATTATGAGTAAACATTCAGCCAAGGCAGTAAGATATATTTTTTAGACAAAACAGAATCTAAATTAGATACCTAGAACAGGCTTAATATATAATTTTAGTTACAGTTTTTTTTGAATGAGAAGTGAGCTTCATTATCCATTCCGATACTTACCTAACAAGTGAATGCGCGCCTATGCCGGCTGCGGTAGCCAGGTCGGTAACATTCCTCCTCGGAAGCTGATTGACCGCAGAGGACCATCCCCGCTCGAGCTTGGTATTTTTGTTTGACAGTAAACTTTCTGTTCAGAGGGTGCGATATGATCTTGCAGTTTTACACTAGTTTTATTATAATAACGTACGTACGCAATAAATTGCTCCATATTTATGTACCGCGCCGTTTTGCTAATTGTTTTTGAGTAATATGTCGATATGATATCGCAAAAGCTAGAAAATAAATAATTTTAATACATTTTTATGCATGTAATCGAGGTGTTTAGTTTTAAAACTATTAACTGGGTCCCATATGAATTCATTTAATGTTTGAGGTTGCTTAATTCAGGTCACGTTGTTTTGATGATTTCCAAGAAAGGTAAACTTTAAAAATATATATTCAGTATTGACCGCTGGGACAAAGTTTTTCTTTCTTGTGAATCATTATGAAGGAGTTCCACGCAGTGAAGCCTCACACCGTGTCAAATACGTTGTTTTGGATATGACCTATTGAAAAATCTTTGGTTATTGATTATGTACGCAGTCATGAACACGGTCTGGCCGTACTATTTTATGTATATGCTCCTCTTGTTCCTACTCTGGCATTTCTCCTTCTGTCCCCATTCTACTTTCAGTATTTTTTATTGCGTTCAATTTTTTATTTTGAAATCAATCTTTACTGTTTCCAGCTCGTTGAAAGCCAGTGATATATTCTGTCAGTACAAGTTAAACGCCATGAATCCTACTTCTGGTAGTTGATTAGTGTCTGAAAAGTCATTGTTGATATTTTTAAAAGAAATATTTAAATTCGAAGAAGATCCCCTTTTCATATTGCGATCAGATATGTCTCAAGCTGTTCTTATAGTTTCCTTAAAAATTACGATGGGGTATGCTTTAGAAATAACTTATTTGTTCTTTAAATATACTTTGGTTTTTATTAGCTCTACAGTTTATTTATTCGACTCATGCTTGAAATATTTGAGGGGAAATTAATTTATTCTACAAATTCCATTATTTGGTAAGTGTTCATTATTTTTTACTCGGTTTTGATATTTTATACTTCTGTAGTGTGCAACACCATTGAATACTAAAGTACTTTCTATTGAAAGGCTTGGGAGAATGAAATAATGTCACTCAGAATCACATCAAGTCATTACAGTAGCTGCTGTGCTTAAAATCGCAATTGACCCGTTCGTTTCAGTTTCAAGTGCAAGATAAAAACAGTTAGATTTTGATCGTATAGTTATATTTCACCACTAAAACATTTACTGACTCCAAAAAAGTACAGTTAGCCTTTTTCAAATCGGAAAAAAAGCCAAAATATATTCATAAAAGGTCGTGAAATTATTTATTGTTTGGCATTGCCAGTTTCCAGCCGAATCGTGGAACTCCTGTATTTCCTCGACTCTTCCCGGATAACAAAACTTTCTCTTTGCCGAGCACAATCGGTGTAATAAATCAAAATCAAGGGTTCAGAGCGGAGTAATTGAAGGTGTGGGGGAGAGTTGTGTTATTTGTGAATTCGTCGGGGAAGAGGGTGAAGCGGTGTGGGTGGATGGGGATCATTGGCGAGAGAGGGGAAAAACGGGACTTGGGATTGGTATGAGGTAGGATTTGGAGATGGTGGCTGTGGTGTGGGTAGATGTGGAGGCAGTTAGGGGCGCGAACTTGGAATCACTGACGAGGGAGTAAATGGTTATATGAAGTGGTTGGGTGAGATAGACTAGAGAGCGCTAATGTGATTGCCCTTTCATGTTCGAATGAAAAAAAATAGCTTTTCAGGACTATAAGGGGAAAGAGGCGAAAATGTTTCTGTGTTCCCTAGGTGACGGAGATCTCTCTCTTTCTCTCTCTGTGCATCTCTCTCTCTGCATCTCTCCTAATGATGCTGGTCTTTTTTTTCGACTTCCTATTTTTTCCGTCGTTGGCTAAGTTTTTCTCTCAACCGTGCAGCTTAGAATCCGGCGGAGGTTTTAATCACTTGATTCCTCTCGATTCTCTTAAGCATTGCTTGAAACTGAAATGTTATTTCGCCTGCCTCTTAAAGGCTCCTTTTCTATCCCTTTGGCGCCCTAATGAGAAAATTTGAAGCCCTTGGGAGGGAAAAATCGGAATTAATGACCGCTTACTGCGTAATTAATCGGGTGCATTTAGAGTGATTATTGACGCGAGTGTACCCATAGGCAAGGGTTGAAAAAAATGATTTCCCGTTAAATTACTCTAGTCAAAATAACTTTCGATTGTTCTGATGCTCGAGCGCGTAAAAACAACGCAAATGTAAGAAAACGTTCATTTGCGATGGTCTGCTACGATTTAGAGTATAGATATATTTTCCAGTTATTTTTTGGGACGACTGTTACTTCTTGGTGTATGTTCCAAAGTTTGTCACTAAGATGTTTTTTGAGTCAACGGTTTAACGAAGCCCGTATGCTACAGAGGACTTACTTGTTAAATATTTATTCTTGATGAGTAGATCTTGAGCTATGCTACTGAAAATACTGAGAGCAAATATCTTTTTCTGAGCCTTAGAATGCGACATATTTTGAACAATTTGGTGATATCATCGTTTTCCTACAGGAAGCCTTTTTCATTCCAAAAGCAGGTGCAAATGCTTTCCACTCTGTAGCTGTTTTATATGAGTGTGGACGCGTGGAGCAATTAGGATTTAATTCCCGGTGGCCAGCCAAGATTTTTTATTTTCCGGCTCATTGCTGGGTTGTTTGGAGACCTAGAGCGGCCACAACGTGGCTTTTCACCGGCGTCCACTCCATTATAAAATTCCCGGAAACCAATTTCAAGACTGTTATCTCTGCTTCTGTCATCCTCTTCGTTTTCTTCTTGTGGCTGGTTTCGTATTATTTTTCCTCTGTGTCTCTCCTACGCTCCTCATTCCACTACTGTTTAGCTCAGGGGAACGAGACCTGTGTGCCTGTGTGTTTATACATATGTAGGAACATTGAAGTTTCCCTCGGTCTTCTCGCAAGTGGAATCAGATGGTGGGCGAGAGTCAGAAGGCGGAGTGGAGGGGAAAGACACAAACGGAGAGGTTCCCGATTGTGCGAGTAAGGGATGGAGTCGTTCATCTGTTTCCATGGTTCTCGAATGCAGGGGAAAGTGGTGGAATCACCGCGACTCTAGACGGAGTGACTCCTCCTTCCTATTCCTTCGTTTTCCTCCATATTGGTGTTACTGAAGGAATGAGATCCTTTAGCCACCTTTTAGTAAATTGCTTATTAACTTGGTGAAAATTTGTTTCCTTTTAATCATCGCCTTTTATTATTTATTTTGGTGATAATATCCTGTGATTACTAATTCTACTAATAATTTTGGAATTTCTGAGCATATATGTGGCATTTTTAAAGATTTTCTGCTTTTTATAGCAGCATCACAAACATATCGCCTGTATTTGACTTTCTGTTTTGCCTATTGAAATTTTGGAAGCTAAGCTAACTTTCGAACAGCTTTGTGTAGCCTTTAGTACCTCCTACTCATCTTCAACGTTCATACTTGTCGAGGTCCTTGGTTAATGCTAAGAGGATTATTTTGGAATTCACGACCGTGAGGACATGGTACCACTTCTCATAAACTTCAATCGGAGGTGCCTGTACGGGGCCATGTTAAAAATTTTCTTTCACGAGGAAGGATTGAATTGATCGAGTAGTAAATGAATGAATGTGTGTAGATTTGTTTGCGCTGTATGATGCTCAATTATGTCTTGGCGATTGTCGATGAGAACTAAAAAATGCTAGGCGATCAGTATAGCCCTACATTTCCTGTTCAGATGAAGCGTTGCTCTAACGTCCATATTCATATCTGAGAGTTGTATTCGAAACATGAAAATCATGACGGTGGGTGGGGATCGTCTTGTTCCCAATGCGCAGTGAAAGGTTTACGCGTCGACAATATTACCACCTTTACTTCACATTGCACTAAGCGTTCAAAAATCATCTTGGTGTGTATTATTTGGAGTGGTGGGGGTGGGGGTGGGTTGATAGTGGAGGGGGGACCAGAGTTGGCTGAGAGAAGGTGGGAGGGACGTAATCGGGTCATTTCCCTCACCGCAATAATGAGACATTCGGCTCGTAAGATGTGGTTGGCTTTCTGTTGGCAATTGTTTCCCAAACCTTAGGGTCAGAGAGAAAGGAGCCGCTGGTCCAGCCGCCCTTTGGTCCCTTCCTTCTCTTTCTACTCTCTCTCACCTCGGCTCTTGCCTTTTATCTTTCCGGCGTCCTTACCGTCCACCGTTTCTCCTTTCCGTTAATCTCCTCGGTGGCAATTCTCTCGGCCTACTCTCCACGATTACTCTTTCCGCAGCGACCAATCGCAGAAATCTCTTTCACTAACCCTCTCGCTTATTGTTCTTCTTCTACCTTAGAGCGCCTGGATAAACTTCCCTCACCGCTTCTCCTTATCTTGCTGAATCCCTTTCCGCCGAGGTATTTTCTTCCCACTTTCTTTTCGAGCGTCTCTCGTTCCGTCCTCCATCTTGGCTTTCGTCCTGTAACCCTTTCTTCCCACGTTCCAGCCTTTTCGAGACCTTTTTCGTCTCCTATTTTCACCAAGAGCGTTTTCGAATTACTTGTTTTACCATTTTGTCCTTATGTCTCGTAATAACTGGTCTACGCTGGTGATAAATATCTTGATTTGATCGATGGCCACATTCACTCGTCGAAGCAAAAGTCATAAAACGGTTGGCATCATACCCTGCAATAAAAAATTCATTATTAGCTATTCAGAATATACATCGGTCAAGAAAATACTCGCCGGCACTCAAAGCTTGAATATTTTGTCGTAATATACTTCGATTACGTATTTTTTTCGTGCCTACTTTAATTTAACGTGTTTTACTTTAGTATCAGGGGATCCAGAATGATGATATATCTATTATCTGTAGTAAATGGCCCTGAAATTGTTTATACACAGTTTCGACACTGCGACAGTTTCTTCATACCTAAACTGATTTCATATATTTATTTCATCTACATTTTCGCTATATCTCTTTATCAGTGGCATACTAGTGTCATCCCCTTGTCATTTTTGAGTTGTGGTCTAATGTACGCATTTTTGTCTTAAAATGTGTTCACTTTATGTTCTTCTCTTCTCATTGCCTTTGATAAAGTTTGACATATCTTGTGTTTTTTGAACCTCTCCGTTTATGACGTTGTATTTATTTTTCTGTCCTCGCTCTGTTGTGGCACCACTCTATATCGCTTAGCCCCACAGCTCTACCGCTCGTACAATTCGTCTCTTATCTAGGTGGAAAAATAGGTTTCTGTGCATGGTTCTACTTTTATAAACCGTCAGCTAACCTCCATACTTATTTCCCGTCGGAAATTAAATCTTTTGAAGGGAAGTATCATGGTGCTGCAGTTGATGACATTTCATTTCTTTTTTTATTCGTTTATTTTTTTACTGACCATACTGCTTATAGACCGCAAAAATCCTCATTAAAATGCCTTTACCTGCTTTGATGATGTCTTGATTCCCTCATCTGCAAACGGTCATGCTCGTTCTGTATAGAGTTAAAAAAATTCATCCCTTTAACTGCAAAGGGTACCTCTTTGCCAAGTTTATTTTATTTAGGCACAATTTACTTTGAAGCTGTCTTGATGCTTTCACCAACAAATAGCTGTATTCATTCGATGTTTTGAGCATAGAAATTTCATCCCATAATCCTCGAATGGGGCTTTTTCTCTGAGTTCTCTCCATTTAGGTGCCAAAATGTCGCGGCCATAGATCATGAAGTTGGCTTATAATACGCCGCTTATTTCTAAGCCGTTTGGCTTTTCGCGCTTCATATATTCGTGCATCCTGTATTCTGCGTAAAAGCAGTCATCTCACTTGGTTTATCTTTGCTGGAGCTATTTGTGGCCAGTGCGGATTGTGGTGCTGTGGAGAGTGCGGCATGAAACATAACCTTGATCCACTCCACTCTTTTCAGTGCGCTATAGTGTGTGCATCGCAGTAACTAAAATGTTCCGGGCTCACGATATGAGTTTGGTTGTCTGGCCAATGAATGTAAGCGTTGATCGCTGGTGCTTTTGCCTCTGCTATTGGAAAGGAAACCATCCACCCCGGACTAAATTTCCTCTCGCACTCTCTCGTATGAGAATCGCTCGCTTCGCTTAGTGGGCGTGAAACAGCACACCACAAACAATTCTCCCACACTTTACCGCTCCGGGTGCGTGAAAACGAATGTAGCTTGATAATACCATCTCACTTGCTACATCAAAATCTCTTCAGATCTAATTCGCGCTGAGTGCGTGTTACCTAGATGAGCGTCCTAATCCTAGAGAACAATTGACCTATAGTAGCTGTGCCCCGAGCTGCTTTTCGTTATAGGGGACTTCAAAGCGCCTCTAGTGTTAACACATTTCCCGTAGCTAAGGGAACTTCTCTAATTTACTCTTCGAGCAAGCAAAGCCGTTCGTTTTTTTTGACGGTTTATACCATCGTGCTTTATGAATTTAAGTAACTCGTATTAGACAACACCTTTACACTTAGGTAGGGTCTCTGATTGAGAAAGTTATTTACATCTACATAATACCCTGCAAGCCACCACAAGGGTGTGTGGCAGGGGGTGATTGCTCACCAAACATGCACTACATATCATGCATAAAAAAGGAATAGTATTAATATAGTAGTCAGAACTACACTATTTAAAAAAGATAGAAATTGCAAAGAAAACATGCAAAAACATTCTGTTAGTAGGGTTAGCTTTAAGTACCTACTCATACCAACATGCAGCTACAAATGCTATTCATTGCTACCCTCCGATAGGACATATTTACCGTTATTCGCATCTCTAATTGTGCGAGGGAAAAAGAACATTTTGAATCGGTCAGTTCGGCAATCAATTTCTCTAACTTTATGATTATGGTCCAGTCTGCCATAGTAATTTGGGGTTCGTAAAATATTTTTAACATCATCACTGAAAATATTTCCTTGGAATTTGTGTAAGAGATTAAGTCTAAATTTCAACCTGCGATCTGACAATGATTCCCATTTCAATTCATTTAATAGACTGGTTACGCTAATATAATTATCGTATCGTCCCTTTACAAATCTTGCCGATCTTCGCTGTTCCTATTCGCTGTTCCGCTATTTAGTTCCAACTCAAGTGCCTGATGGGAGAAATAATTCACTTTGTACTTATTCCACTCATTTATTTTAACCCAACCGGTTTCGACGTTAGCATGTCATCATCAGGGGTACAGTCTCCAGGGGATTAGTAGTAATAGTACAATCTCCAATCTACAAGGAGATTGTACCCCTGATGATGACGTGCCTACGTCGTACCCGGTTGGGTTAAAATAAATTCGTGGAATAAGTACAAAGCGAATTATTTCTCCCATTATGCCGCCATTCCACAAAGTAGGGCCTGCTACAGTTGAAGTTTCAAGTTCCTGATACCCTAGAGTAGCATGTTTGCATCTCTATAGTGCATGCTTGGTGATCTTCACCCCCTGCCACACATTCTTACAGTGGCTTGCAGGGCATCGCGTAGATGAAGGTGTAGATGAAGTGATTTGTAATGCCCTAAACTAAAACTAAAACTAAAGGCAGCGAATATGTCATGCTAAAATGAAAATAAATAGTAAATATATGTCCACTAATGAGCGTAACGTAATAATTGAAAATTATAAAATTTCAAAATCCGCTGCAAAGACAGCCCTTAGTAATGCATTCGCCGAATTCAAAAGAAAAACACTTGGGGAACAATTAAAAGAAAATCCAAAAGTCTTCTGGTCCTACGTCAGGGAGGTGCAAGGCCATAAGTCTACCGTACATTCACTACAAAATGATAAGGGGGAAATGGCCACAAACACTCTTGACAAAGTTAACTTGCTAAATTCCTTCTTCCAATCCGTTTTTAACCCACCTTCCGGCGATCCAACTCTCGTGTTACCTGACCTCTTTCAGCGGCTTATGCAACCAATAGAAATTTCCTGTAATGGTATTGAAAAGTTACTCAAAGATATAAGTCCCAACAAATCTCCTGGCCCTGATCAAATTCCCTCCCGCGTGTATAGTGAGTTAGCTTCAGAAATTTCTCCCTACCTTCAAATAGTATTTAATAAATCCCTCACTGAACACGTCGTACCGATGGACTGGAAAGTAGCCGATATAACACCCATTTTTAAAAGTGGTGATAGGGAGCAGCCATCTAACTACAGACCAATATCTCTCACGTCCATTTCATGCAAGGTTCTAGAACATATAATTGTCAGTTCAGTCATGGGGCATCTAGATAGCCAGAATTTGTTGTCCAACTTTCAGCATGGCTTCCGGAAGAGCAGATCATGTGTAACTCAACTTGCTCTCTTTTCCCACGATATTTTAGTTTCTGGCAAAAATAATATTCCAGTGGATGCTGTTTTTCTAGATTTCAAAAAAGCTTTTGACAAGGTGTCTCATAGCAAACTAATTTTGAAATTAAAATCTTATGGGCTAGACAATAAAATTATATCTTGGATAAGTCATTTTCTACATGATCGGGTTCAAAGGGTTGTTTTGGACGGTGTTACCTCACCGAAAATTGAAGTCACTTCGGGTGTCCCACAAGGTAGTGTGATAGGTCCACTCCTGTTCCTTCTGTACATTAATGATATCAGTAAGGTGGTAAAAAGTAAGCTTCGTCTATTTGCCGATGACGCAGTTGTGTACAGGGAAATTCTATGCCCAAACGATAAGCAATATTTAAATGATGACCTACAAGCAATCGAAAATTGGTGTGATACATGGCAGTTAGAATTAAACTTTAAAAAAATGTGTAGCAATGAATTTTTGGAAAAAGAATAGTTCTCCTCCTAGCACATACAAAATAAGTAATAATGAAATAACAAACGAGGAATCCATTAAATATCTTGGAATAAGACTGCCACATGATCTTTCCTGGGGTAAACATATACGTGAAATAATGGGTCAAGCTGATCGTAAACTGGGTTTCATTAAAAGAGTATTGGGTAAATGTGACGATCATGTACGAGAAATCAGCTACTTTTCCCTTGTTAGACCTCATTTGGAATATGCTGCCAGTGTATGGGATCCCTACGAAATCGGTCTAAGTAATGAACTTGAACGTGTGCAGCGAAGATCGGCAAGATTTGTAAGGGACGATACGATAATTATATTAGCGTAACCAGTCTATAAAATTAATTGAAATTGGAATCATTGTCAGATCGCAGGTTGAAATTTAGGCTTAATCTCTTAAACAAATTCCAAGGCAATATTTTCAGTGATGATGTTAAAAATATTTTACGAACCCCAACTTACTATGGCAGACTGGACCATAATCATAAAGTTAGAGAAATTGATTGCCGAACTGACCGATTCAAAATGTTCTTTTTCCCTCGCACAATTAGAGATGCGAATAACGGTAAATATGTCCTATCGGAGGGTAGCAATGAATAGCATTGGTAGCTGCATGTTGGTATGAGTAGGTACTTAAAGCTAACCCTACTAACAGAATGTTTTTGCATGTTTTCTTTGCAATTTCTATCTTTTTTAAATAGTGTAGTTCTGACTACTATATTAATACTATTCCTTTTTTATGCATGATATGTAGTGCATGTTTGGTGAGCAATCAGCCCCTGCCACACACCCTTGTGGTGGCTTGCAGGGTATTATGTAGATGTAGAAATATCTTATGGATTGTACGTTTTCAATTGCTGTTTTGCTAATAATATAGGATATCTCTATCTATTTATTCCTCTTCCCAAGATTTATATCTACACTCATATTTAGGCTTAGTTCTAACTGCCACTTGTTGTTGCCTCCACTTCTGAATTGCTTCTAAATCCTTTCTCAGCGATTCCCTATCTTCTTCTTTTCATATACCCTTGTACACTACCGCGTCGTCTGCAAAAAGTCTAAGCTTAGGTACCTACTATTAACTACTGTACCCAAATCGTTTACGTATAAAATAAATAGAAGCGGGTCTATTCTGGAATAAGCGGATGGAAAACAGTGTCTAGAATCAACTTGTAGTTCATGTTTTAATACAATATTTTCAGATACTTATAAAAAAAATATAAAATCGGATGCGTGCCAGTTTCTCCATATCATTGTCGAAATGATCATTTTAAACTCTCAATTAACTCCTGCCGTGCATGTCACATCAGATATTTGCAATAGCTTGTGGGAACGTCACTTGAGCCTTATTTAAATTGACTGTTGTGGCTTAAGTCAGGAAATATTATGAGCTATGCGGAAAGTTTTCCTTTTTTCCTTTCGTGCGTATTTCTTCCGCGAGAATCGTGCTTTGAAACCACAGTCCTTCCTCACTTGGTGCAAGAAGTTAGTAGTTAAGGGAGTAGTCAACTTGGCACGTCCACCGCTCCTCTACATGTCTGAGCACGTCCCATTACTGTCTCCGCGACCTTAATCCACGAGCGGTTGCTTCGGAAATTTCCTCTCTTCGAACTCGGCACGACCTTGTGACCTACTCCTCGTTCTCCTTCCCTTTCTCTTCCTATCCCCTTCCCTTCATGGCGCCCTTTTTGCTCGCCCTTCCTCCCCTTGCTTTTCTCCGCCACCTCTTAGGCCCTATCCTGGCCCACCCACGGAATGATTCGGACCAGTTATCGCAGCAGTTAAGCCACTCCTGACCGCTTTACGCTCGTCTAGTCCCCATTCTCTCTCTGCCCCATGGGCAATTTACCTTCACCCCTCCTCCCTCGCACCCTTACCTACTTCACCCCTAGATGGATTGATGTGATAATGGCGTCCTTCCCGTGCCTGCTCGATTCAGTTGAGGCTGATTCGTTTCCTTCGTGGTCAATTATCTCATTAGAGCGACGTAAGACACGGAATACCGATCAATGCATCGAATCAATCGAGATCCAGGGCGTTAACAAGAACCTCTTAACTCATTCCCGAATGATAGGAAAAATCGATGGAATGGGGGAATGTCCTGAACTGCTTCCAAATTTATCTTTCTATTCGGCCATGCGTGGGATCATTCCAGAGTAACATATGAGCGGAGGACTTTCTCTTAGTATAGTTTATTCCCAAAATCCTATGATGCCTTTTTTGAGAGCCTTATTACGCTGTGACTGTTTGATACTTTTTCATTCACTTTCAACAGAAGACATTTTCACCTACTCATCCATGGAACTTAATATCAATTTTTTTCTTATATATTGACCCCAGGACAACTCCCAGGTTTTGTGCTACCTTTTTCATATTAAATCATCTTCGTCTGAATCAGCCAAGTACTAAATAGGAGTAGGCATTGGGTGAAGCAGGAGATGAAATCTTCTGAACGTAGCTGTGTCCGGCGAGACGTAGGTAGTGGAAGGAAATCGTAATGAAAAAAGACACTTGTTCCACAGTTTTAATACCGTTTTAATGGTGGTACTACGCGTTTCAGCCGCTAAGCCATCATTAGGCACAAAGAATATTTGGTCAAGAGAGTGGTATAATACACAACCAGAAGGGGGAGGGATATTTTTGGCGAGGGGGGGAGGTGAGAGGCGGAGGGACACTGATGGCGAGTCAATGTGTGGTTTAGGGAGTGGAATGGCTAGGAGTGGGGAGTGAAATTTGAACAGCTGATAATTCATGAGGGACTCCTCGCCTTGCTGAACAATTTCAAATTGTACCAGAGCGTCCATTCTCTAGCCTTTCTTCTCCACATGGAGTATCTAAAATAGGGAGGAACTTACGACCAATTTTTTCTTTTGTCGAAATACATTAAGTGGGTGCTTATAAGTTCTTTGACTGTGGATTTACCAATTTTGTCCTCTAGCACAAGTCTACATTTGAAAAAACATCAGCTTCATCTATCTGTGTTTTTAATACTTATTAATCGAATTCGAACTGAACTGCTAGTCTGGTATCCAAATTATTGTTATTGATTTTCTAGCCGTTGCAGGGTGGGTTTGAAGCTTTAAGCTAACCCAACTAACAGCATGATATTGCATGCTTACTGTGCTGTTTTTATCTTTTTTAAAATATAAGTTCAGGCTGCAGTTTGGGTTAGGGGTAAAGTACTCGCCTCACATTGTCGACGTCCCTGGTTCGAGACTCCCTGTTTCCTATTTTCTTTTCCCTGGGGTAAACACATACGTGAAATAATGGGTCAAGCTAATCGTAAACTGGGATTCATCAAAAGAGTATTGGGTAAATGTGATGATCTTGTACGAGAAATCAGCTACTTTTCCCTTGTTAGACCTCATTTGGAATATGCTGTCAGTGTATGGGATCCCTGCGAAATCGGTCTAAATAATGAACTTGAACGGGTGCAGCAAAGATCGGCAAGATTTGTAAAGGGCCGGTACGATAACCTTATTAGCGTAACCAGTCTATTAAATGAATTAAAATGGGAATCATTGTCAGATCGCAGGTTGAAATTTAGACTTAATCTCTTAAATAAATTCCAAGACTATATTTTAAGTGATGATGCTAAAAATATTTTGCGAACCCCAACTTACTATGGCAGACTGGACCATAATCGTAAAATTAGAGAATTTGATTGCCGAACAAATAGATTCAAAATGTCCTTTTTCCCTCGTACAATTAGAGATATGAATAACGGTAAATATGGCCAATCGGAGAGTAGCAATGGATAGCATTGGTAGCTGCATGTTGGTATGTGTACTTAAAGCCAACCCCACTAACAGAATGTTTTTGCATCTTTGGTTTGCAATTTCATCTACATCTACATCTACACGATACCCTGCAAGCCACCGCGAGGGTGTGTGGCAGGGGGTGAAGGTCACCAAGCATGCACTAACGACATCCAAACAAGCAACATAGGAGTCCGTCCGTAAATGACGTAACGCTGAAGGATAGAGTCAACCGTTACAATACACAACCGACAGGGTCGAGCCTTCCGTTACTTTGGGAGTAAGATACAGTAACAGCTCATTCTTTCTTCAAATACCAATGATAATAGTTCACATATTGACAATTTGCTAAAATTATTTTAAAGATTAGCACTTTCTTATTCAGCATAATAGGGGTTTATTGACTGTGTTATGCAATCTATGGAGGTCTTAGAGATTTCTATCTTTTTTAAATAGCGAAGTTCTGACCGTTCTGACTAGTATATTAATACTATTCCTTTTTTTATGCATGATATGTAGTGCATGTTTGGTGTGAAATCACCCCTGCCACACACCTTTGTGGTGGCTTGCAGGGTATTATGTAGATGTAGATGTATCAAGGTGATTCATTATGGGTTTTTCAAGGCCTTAGTTATCTTGAAAGTTGTAGGTGTGTGTGGTAATACATTTAAACCGTAATGTCATTGTATACCTCCGCCGAGTAATACACCATGGGCACATTTATTACCCTGGTGCAGTATCCGCACTTATATCGTCACTGATGGCGTCGCACTGCTTTTCAACGCGAGAGAGCAACTCGCTTTGGCCTTCTACTAATTTCCCCCCAATTCGCTTTGCCACCCGGGGACTCCTCTTTCACCCACCCCATTCTCTACCCTACCCTAACTCATCCGTCCACTTGTAGACTGACTCACTATCCACTTCAGCATCCCTCCCCTCTACACCCCATTCCCTCCATTCCGTATCTGCAATGTATAGTCCCTGAGACACCCGACTTGAACTTACTTCCGGTACTTCTCGGCTACCTCCATTCGTACGATATTTCAAGTTCGTATCAAACAATGCTTACATATTGTGGCGTAAACCCCACTTGATCCAGGTAGGGACATCATCTACATCTACACGATACCCTGCAAGCCGGCGCGAGGGTGTGTGGCAGGGGGTGAAGATCACCAAGCAGCTGCTACTGCTATTGACATGCAAACAAGCAACTACAGGGTCTCATGCAACTAGATTGTTAGTATCTATAGTATTTAAGGGATTACCACACATAAATATATAATATCAATAACAAACAATAATAAATTGACAATATTGTGGAGCCCTGTTCTAGGATTTGTTTATCCTCTTCAGGGTTTAGTGCTTTTTGATGGTAGGCAGTAATTTTTGTTTCCATGGCGGGGAATCCCGTAAAAACCTGCGCGAGCCGGCGTAATAAGTATAATAATACAGTGTAATTTTTGACAATTAACAATTATAAATAATAAATATTTGAAATTTAACATAGGAAAATATAACGCCGCTGTTCGTCACGCATTTGTAGAATAGGTGTAGATGAATGTTTGGTGGGCCGCGAGGTGACTGCTGTGGTGTGCCGTTCGGCATCACCAAAAGTCATCCACATCTACTACTACATGATAACCTACTACTACACATGCTAGGTGATACCCTATTACTACACATGATTCACCCCCTTGCTACACGTACAATTCACCCCCTGCCACACACCTTTATGGTGCCTTGCAGGGTATTATGTAGATGTAGATCTCTTAAACAAATACCAAGGCAATATTTTCAGTGATGAAGTTAAAAATATTTTACGAACCCCAACTTACTATGGCAGACTGGACCATTATCATAAAATTAGAGAAATTGATTGCCGAACTGATAGATTCAAAATGTCCTTTTTCCCTCGAACATTTAGAGATACGTATAGCGGTAAATATGTCCTATCAGAGAGTAGCAATGAATAGCATTGGTAGCTGCATGTTGGTATGAGTACTTAAAGCTAACCCTACTAACAGAATGTTTTTGCATGTTTGCTTAGCAATTTGTATCTTTTTTTTAAATAGTGTTGTTCTGACTACTATATTAATACTATTCCTTTTTAATGCATGATATGTAGTGCATGTTTGGTGAGAAATCACCCCCTGCCACACACCCTCGTGGTGGCTTGCAGGGTATTATGCAGATGTAGATAGATGTAGATGATACTACTACATACGGTCAGAACGCAGGTTCAAATTTAGGTTAAACCTTTTAAGTAGATTCGAAACCGATATGTTCACTGATGATTTTAGATATACATATATTAAGAACCCCAGCGTATTATGCTACATTTGATCAGATAAACACGATTAGAGAGTAGATTGTCGGACCGACATATTTAAAACGTCATTTTTCCCGCGTACAATCAGAGAGCACAATAGGCAGCGTAGGAAAGGGATAGGTAGGTGAAATATAGTCAGAGTAGTGTGTAGGGCATGATGCACTTATTAGCAACCAATAATCCGTTTCTTATTATGTAGATACTAACCATCTAGCTGTTTGTGATCCTATTATTTGACATGTCTCAATTAAATATCCTAGTTGCATGTCAAAAGTCCATGTTCGGTGATATTCACCCCTCGCTCGCAGGGTATTACGAAGATGTACATGTTCATGTACATGCAAGTGCTTGCGATTCAAGGCCATCACTATCTTCTACCCTACCCAACAATATTTAAAACACCCTTTCACCAGTTGTACATACATTGTGTTCGGTTCATACATGTCTGTTTTCCGGAGGCTACATTGTTAATTTTCGAGTTTCATTAGCAAGTCAGAATGTATCTTTGTGTCATTTCTAAAGTGAATAAGAGCAATAAGTTGGGGTCTTTCACGGCAAGTGAAAAACTGAAGGTGAATCAAGACTCTGAAGAAATAGGAAATCAAGCTTCTGGACGAAAGTACAATGTGCCAGAATTGTGCACATGGAAAGAGAAAAAAGATGGTTGCAGTACTCCATAATAATAGGAACAGAAGAGCCCCTGTGTGGAAGGGTCTGAATCTTCACCATACATACACTACCTAAAGAGGATGAATAGCTGCATATTGACATAAGAAATACACCTAAGATATTGCTTATATCAATATACCAATATCAAAAATATTTAAGGGTGGAGCAAAAATGCTTGGATAAGCTGCTGGTTGGTTCAGTTAAAATTCATTATACCGACAGACTACTGTCTTAGAGACTTAAACGTCATTTTTCCCGCGTACAATCAGAGAGCACAACAGGCAGCGTAGGAAAGGGATAGGTAGGTGAAATATTGTCAGAGTAGTGTGTAGGGCATGATGCACGTATTAGCAACCAATAATCCGTTTCTTATTATGTAGATACTAACCATCTGGCTGTTTGTGATCCTATTATTTGACATGTCTCCATTAAATATCCTAGTTGCATGTCAACAGTCCATGTTTGGTGATCTTCCCCCCTCGCTCGCAGGGTATTACGTAGATGTACATGTAAGTCACCATGTAGGTGTGTCGAAGGGTCTGAATCTTCACCATACATACACTACCTAAAGAGGATGAGTAGCTGCATATTGATATAAGCAATACACCTAAGATATTGCTTATATCAATATAGCAATATCAAAAATATTTAAGGGTGGAGCAAAAATGCTTGGATAAGCTGGTTGGTTGGTTATTTAGGGGATGCGACCGACAGCTGAGGTCATTTGCGCCATATAGGATAGGTAGGTAATTGGGTAATGGTAGGAGTTTTTAGGGAACGGAGGAAGGGTGGAGAGAAACCCGGCGTCGGCATTAGCCTACTCTTAACGAAAGGCGCCAACTGGACCACGGCTTAACGTCCCATCCGACGGACGGAGTACTGTACTTGAAATGCCCTCCACTAGGCACCCAAGTGGGGACCGGTTTTCCGCTGAAAAATCCACCACACCAACCCGATCCCCTTGGATAAGCTGCTAGTTGGTTCAGTTAAAATTCATTATACCGACAGACTACTGTCTAGGTTACCTATCGATAAATTTTTGATATTTTAAAAATTTAATCGCCGCTGTTCAAGTCAAGTCAAAAAATGTTTATTTTCCCCAATAACAATTACAATAAATATATATTAACAATAAAAACAATAATAAATTGACAATATTGGGGAGTCCTGTTCTAGGATTTGTTTATCCTCTTCAGGGTTTAGTGCTTTTTGATGGTTGGCAGTAACTTAGGTTTCCATAGCAGGGAAATCCGTAAAAACCTGCGCGAACCGGCGTAATAAGTACAATAATGCAGTGTAAATTTTTGACAATGGGGGCGTTTACTCGGAACCGTAATCGCAATTTTGTGCACGAAATCGTTAGATGGAAACGAAAAAAGAATTTTAGCGGAAAAAATTAATGTTCTAACCACATCCATTCACTCATAAATCAAAAATTAAAATAAGCAAAAGGTGACGCCCACCGAAAAAGCCGCTGTAATAACATTCACGTAATTTTCCTCCCGTCCTTGACTGCTCTTATGGGAAGGGAAGGGAGTAGAGGGGGATTCTTGGAAGGTCTGCTCGCACAGATCCTGTCGCAATCGCTCCCATTGGGAGAGCATCTGTGTCCCCCATCAGTTTTTCGCCGCTTATAACTCGAGAAATAATTGACGGATCAAAAAGTGGAACAATACGACCCCATTAACAATAATCAATATTTGAAATTTAACATAGGATAATATAACGCCGCTGTTCGTCACGCATTCGTATATATAGTAACACGCATTTCGTGATTGACACATAATCTCTCCTGGGGTAAACACATACGAGAAATAATTGGTCATGCTAATCGTAAACTGGGATTCATCAAAAGAGTATCGGGTAAATGTGACGATCATCTACTTTTCCCTTATTAGGTGAGTAAAAAACTTTAGCACCTTTCCACAATATATTTAAAATTATAAAATTGCACAGCACGTGTTCCGGCTTAGTAAGCCATCATCAGGTGTACTCTCGCAAACTTTCCTGACAGCAGCTACTCAGGAAAACTCCTTTCCTCTTTTCGTCCTTCGCCGCGGTTACTTGAGTGCCTTCTTCATCTATTTCCGCATCTTTCCCTCCCCAATGTCTTCCCCCCCCCCCTGAATCCTCTTCTCTCCTTCACTCACCGTTAGACCTCCAATTTTCCTAATAGTCTAACTTGAAATCCACTTCGACCGCGTCCACCCCTTCTAAAATCTCCTATCCTCTCCCCGCAAGGGGTGGTCCCACCCCTACTCCCTTTCCCGCTCTGATTCTCCACTTGACCCCAACCCCGTTTCTACCGCCCAACTTGATTCGCCCCTCACCCTCGCTCGGATTCGACGTCGGGAGAAAACCAATATTTCTATCGGGCATTCGTCATCACGGTCACCACATCCTTGAGAAATGTGAAAGTCATGTCATGAAAACTTTAGAAAATATGACTGGTTAGGAAAGAGAAAACAAATGTAATAATAATGTCGATGTTATTTTTAGCTTCACTATAAATATTGTGGGTCGTGGTGGCCTAGTGGGTAGAGCACTGAGCTACTGACCGGAGTGTCCCGGGTTCAAATCCCGGACCAGAGCCTTTCTGGACACCCCCACCTAAAATCCTCGCGATTCGATTTTCTGCGTGTCATAACTTCGTAGTAAATCGCAGTTGGCTCAGGGAAAGGAACTGGCCCCCCACCCTGAATGTGTGAATACTACACGCCTTTGGCTTAGTACGGGGTGAGCTCTACTCTCACCAATCAAAACCTACCTTCGGGTTGAATCACTGAGTGAGACTATAAATATGCTCAATTGAAATCTGACAAATGCGAGGGAATATTTCCTGACTGGCTCAACATTAGCTGAAAATAAGTATTGGGTAGCAGTTTTTATCGCCTCAGGCTTCTTTGGCTTCTGTAATGGGATTGCGTTGCAGTATTACATATAAGTGGTTATATTATTAGTAGTAATGTGTAAGTGGTGAGTTGCAACTAACATTTTTCACCCAGGAGTGTCTTATCTCTTTCCCCTCCCCTTTTCCCTCCCTCATTTGCCTTTCAAGACCTTGAAACAGATGTCAAAAACCGGAAGTGGTATTATAGGTTGTTCTCCTCCCCGCCTTATCCACTTCTTCCGTTACTCACCCGTCCGGTTGGACTGTATAACGATATTTTGCACCTTGATAATGACATCGTATATAGAAGCCATGTCCGGCAGATTAAGTGTGGAACGAACCAAGTTGTATTTATTTTCCTGTGAAACATATATTGTACTAGACTGAAAAAAGGTATTGAGGAGTGCGATCTTGACGTTCTATTGTGGTCTTTTCAACTCTGAGCGGCCGGTGGCTAAAGTGATTTTTCGTTTTGTTCATTAATAAGGGTAAAGAAACTTGTCTACGTGTATGTGTTTATTCGGAATTCACAAATTTATTTAGATTTTATGATAGCACAGTAGCAAAGGTATTAATGTGAGGAGATGCTAATATTGTGTAATATCTTTGAAAGTTTTCAGACCTTGAAGTACGTTATCAATCCTAATGGGGATTGAGAAAAAAACGCTAAAATTTAAAACATAAGACTTGGGTAAGTAGTTTGGTGTATATGACAGTTTTTCGATGCTTCGTAAAAAATGATTTGGGAACACAAAAGCTTTTTTATGATTTAATGAACGTATTCATTAATATTTGTAAGCCTTTTAAAGACAACACGAGGCCTTTTCACTGAATTAGAAATTAATATCCTCCATTTATTTCATCAAGTTTAACAACAAGTAGCACTATGCGTGTGACAAACTGGTATGAAATATCTGTTTATAAATTGTAAGGAGAAAAGGTTGTTATGAGGCGATGGATGCGCCTTATTGGGCATATATAGGCAGAATTACTTTTACGTTTGAAGAATTGGTGACTGCAGCATACCTTCATCTACATCTACATCTGCACGATTCCCTGCAAGCCACCGCGAGGGTGTGTGTCAGGGGGTGAAGATCACCAAGCATGCACTACTAACATGCAAACAAGCAACTATAGTCTCTCATGCAACTAGATTGTTAGTATCTATAGTATTTAAGGGGTTAATACAGGCATCGTGCACTACAGGATACTCTAAAATATTTCCCCTACCTATCCCTTTGCTATGCTGCCGATTCTATTCTCTTATAGTACGGGTGAATAATGCCATTTTGAATCTATCGGTACGACAATCTATCTCTCTAATCTTATTTATCTGGTCGAATCTAGCATGATACGCTGTCTTTTTTAATATGTGCCTAACATCTTCTATCTATCTATCTATCTACATAATATCCTGCAATCCACCACGAGGGTGTGTGGCAGGGGGTGATTTCTCACCAAACATGCACTACATATCATGCATTAAAAAGGAATAGTATTAATATAGTAGTCAGAACAACACTATTTAAAAAAAAGATACAAATTGCTAAGCAAACATGCAAAAACATTCTGTTAGTAGGGTTAGCTTTAAGTACTCATACCAACATGCAGCTACCAATGCTATTCATGGCTACTCTCTGATAGGACATATTTACCGTTATTCATATCTCTAATTGTTCGAGGGAAAAAGGACATTTTGAATCTATCAGTTAGGCAATCAATTTCTCTAATTTTATGAATATGGTCCAGTCTGCCATAGTAAGTTGGGGTTCGTAAAATATTTTTAACTTCATCACTGAAAATATTGCCTTGGAATTTGTTTAAGAGATTAAGTCTAAATTTCAACCTGCGATCTGACAATGATCCCTATTTCAATTCATTTAATAGACTGGTTACGCTAACATAATTATCGTATCGTCCCTTTACAAATCTTGCCGATCTTCGCTGCACACGTTCAAGTTCATTACTTAGACCGATTTCGTAGGGATCCCATACACTGGCAGCATATTCCAAATGAGGTCTAACAAGGGGAAAGTAGCTGATTTCTCGTACATGATCGTCACATTTACCCAATACTCTTTTGATGAAACCCAGTTTACGATTAGCTTGACCCATTATTTCACGTATATGTTTACCCCAGGAAAGATAATTTGTCAGTCTTATTCCAAGATATTTAATGGATTCCTCGTTTGTTATTTCATTATTACTTATTTTGTATGTACTTGGAGGAGAATTATTCTTTTTCCAAAAATTCATTACTACACATTTTTTAAAATTTAATTCTAACTGCCATGTATCACACCAATTTTCGATTGCTTGTACGTCATCATTTAAATCTTCAAGGAAGCCATATGATAGAATTTTCTCCAATAGATTTAATCTGTACTTTAATCTCAGCTCTGATAAGGATTCCCACCCTAATTCTTTTATTAATTCTGAAACGCTACTCAACCTATCGTAACACCTTTTAACGAACCTAGCTACTCTACGCTGCACACTGTCTAGTTCTCTGAACAAACCTAATTCATTAGGATCCCATACACTGGCTGCATACTCAAGGTGGGGCCAAACTAGTGAAAAATAGCATCGCTCTTTTGTCTTCTCATCACATTTCCCAAGTAAAAGTACCTTGAAAGCGCACGCATAATTTCAGGCAGAATAAGACCATCGCTCAGCTGATAACCGCAGACGTTGATACTTCTGATCTCATCATTTCCCATCCCCTCTTCGGATCGGGTCACGGCCATGCGGAATCGAAACCTTCTTCACTCTTACACGGACTCTGTCCTCTCTTTCCTCCTGCCCCCTCTCCCCCCCCCCTCCCGTCCACTCCTGCGCCGCCGTCGCCTGCAAAATGTCCTTCGTCGAAGAGAGGTCCTTTTCACCCCCCTCCTCCCCAAACTCCCCTTCGGCGTCTCTCCGATATATTGCCTTCCAATATTGATAGACGGAGAAATAATCCGCCCTTGCGCCATCTCACATCTCTCCTCTCTTCCCCCCCCCCCTTCATCCCGTCGCGCGTCGTCTGCCCCCGACTGGCTGCTGGGTCCGACCAATTAAAATGAAATATATTGCTTCTCCGGGGAGGCGGAGGGAATTACCCGCTCATGCGGGATTCCGGAAACGGTGAACTGCGTCACTGTTGGCTCTCAAGGCTGAATAGGTTTCGTGTTATTGCCGCCGCACAGGAGGAAGGTGGAATTTTACCCTGCGGCAAAATCGTTATCGCGCTAGAGGGAGTTATGAATGCAGCATTTGAACGGAATTGGCGATTTTAATATGTTCATCCGGTGTGATGCATGAGAATGTGTTTTTTCTTTCTTGCCGACACTTATGTGGGCATTGATTCCATGACCCCAATTATCTCCCCCTCTCACTTGGTTCCCCATCAATGGTCTTGATGGCCGTTGGGCCCGATACGGGGACGGGAATGTGGGAGCCTGGATCATGTAACGGAAAGAGATAAGGTGGTTTCGTAGCTAGAGTAATGGCTTTCCAACCGGAGGGTCTGATTTGAATCCCGGTGAAGTCAGAGATTTTTCAATGGAATACGGGTCCCTACGGGTGCTGAGTGGAGCCCACTTCAAGTTCAGTAGTTCGTCCTTCGGAAGGGGCGTTACGCCTCCGACCCCTTTGGCGCCTTTAGTTTATAGCGAGCTTATGCCGACGCCGTGTTTCTCTCCATCCTTCCTCTGTTCCCTGAAAATTTGCTCTCAATAATCCACCTATTCTGATTGGCGCTCATTCCCTTAGTGGTTGGTCGCCTCCCCAAATAACGACAGCAGCAACGAAGCTGCGATTTGAGTTAACGCCACTGAAGACACATACCTCTTTTGATGAATGTATACAAATGAATGACTTTTGTGTTTTGACGAGTCAATTTTAAAAGATGAAGATATTCGTTGAATTTTATAAAGCTAAGTGCTGTGGATGGAATAAAGAATGACCTGTTAATAGGTGATAGATAATAAAAACAAAATATTGTGCGGATACTTATGAAAGGGAAGAAGAGAGGCATTCCGTAAGTGACATGACATATCCATAGCGTAAATTTAAATACATCTACATCTACATAATACCCTGCAAGCCACCACAAGGGTGTGTGGCAGGGGGTGATTGCTCACCAAACATGCACTACATATCATGCATAAAAAAGGAATAGTATTAATATAGTAGTCAGAACTACACTATTTAAAAAGATAGAAATTGCAAAGAAAACATGCAAAAACATTCTGTTAGTAGGGTTAGCTTTAAGTACTCATACCAACATGCAGCTACCAATGCTATTCATTGCTACTCTCCGATAGGACATATTTACCGTTATTCGTATCTCTTATTGTGCGAGGGAAAAAGGACATTTTGAATCGGTCAGTTCGGCAATCAATTTCTCTAACTTTATGATTATGGTCCAGTCTGCCATAGTAAGTTGGGGTTCGTAAAATATTTTTAACATCATCAATAACAATAGCGTAGTTTTGAACAGTACCTATACAAGTACTAATCCCTTTTTTATGGATGATATGTAGTGCATGTTTGGTGAGAGTTCACCCCCTGCCACACACCTTTATGGTGGCTTGCAGGGTATTATGTAGATGTAGATGTAGATCCAATGTGCTGAAATTTATCTAAAATTAAGGAATGCCTTCATCTTCATCTACATCTACACGATACCCTGCAAGCCACCACGAGGGTGTGTGGGAGGGGGTGAAGATCACCAAGCGTGAACTACTAACATGCAATGTCTATAATGTCTCATGCAACTTGATTTTTAGTACCTAGAATATTTAAGGGGTTAATACATGCAACACGCACTACAGAATACTCTAAAATATTTCCCCTACCTATCCCTTTGCTATGCTGCCTATTCTGTTCTCTTATAGTACGGGGGAAAAATGCCATTTTGAACCTATCGGTACGACAATCTATCTCTCTAATCTTATTTATCTGGTCGAATCTAGCATAATACGCTGGTTTTTTAATATGTGCCTAACATATTCAGTAAAGCTATCCGATAGAAATTTCTCTAATAGATTTAATCTGTACTTTAACCTACGCTCTGATAATGATTCCCACCCTAATTCTTTTATTAATTCTGAAACGCTACTCAACCTATCGTAACACCTTTTAACGAACCTAGCCACTCTACGCTGCACACTGTCTAGTTCTCTGATCAAACCTAATTCATTCGGATCCCATACACTGGCTGCACACTCAAGGTGGAGTCTAACTAGTGAAAAGTAACATCGCTCTTTTGTCTTCTCATCACATTTCCCAAGTACTCTTTTTATAAATCCTAGCTCTCTCTTCGCTCGGCCGCATATGTCCTTTATGTGTCTTCCACACGATAAATCCTCAGTGATTGTTACACCTAAGTATCTTATGGTTTCTGCGTTTTCTATCTTCGTGGTACTAATTTTATAGGATCGGTCTATCGAATTATTCCTCCTCCAAAAATTGATAGCTACACACTTTTTAAGGTTAAGCTCTAACTGCCATTTGTCGCACCACTCTTGAATTGCATCTAAATCCTTGCTAAGAGATTTCCTGTCTTCTTCTTTTGAAATACCCTCATACACTACCGCATCGTTTGCAAAAAGTCTAAGCTTGCTACTAATTACGGTACCCAAATCGTTTATGTATAAAAGAAATAGAAGCGGACCCACTACGCTACCCTGGGGAACTTCCGATGTGACTTTGATTTTGTCCGACATGATACCATCTATGACAGCCTTCTGATCTCGCCCACTTAAGAATTCTTTTACCCAACATACAACGTCTTTATTTATTGAAGGTTCGCGAACTAGCCGCGAGGACCTTAACGGCATTACCCGCTGTAAATGCACAATAGCAGAAATTCCACAGAGAAAAAACATACGCCTTGACCTCTAATATTCCACTCGGAAAAATGACGCCTCGGTAGCTTAACTGGTAAAGCACCTGGACGGAAATCAGGGGATCCGGGTTCGAATCTTGGTCAAGGCGAATGATTTTTTCTCTGTGGAATTTCGTCTTTATTTATACCAAAACTCTCTAACTTCATGATTAATTTATCATGAGGAACTTTATCGAATGCCTTTTTAAAATCTAAAAATATCGCGTCAACTTTAGTGCTGTTTTCGCCGTAGAGTAAAATATCGTGTACGAATAAAGCTAATCGTGTCTCGCAAGATCTCCCCTTCCGGAACCCATGCTGGCTGTTTATGAGCTGAGTTTATGGCTGTTGGCCTCCGTTCCCTGAAAGTTTGCTCTCAATTATCCACCTATTCTGATTGGCGCTCATTCCCTTGGTGGTTGGTCAATCCCCAAATAACGACAGCAGCAACGAAGCTGCGATTTGAGTAGCGATGAAAAACCATTACTTCTTAACGCCACTGAATACACTTATACCTCTTTTGATGAATGTATACAAATGAATGACTTTTGCGTTTTGACGAGTCAATTTTAAAAGATGAAGGTATTCGTTGAATTTTATAAAGCTAAGTGCAGTTGATGGAATAAAGAAAGACCTGTTAATAGATGATAGTAATAAAAACAAAATATTTTGCGGATATTTATGCAAGGGAAGAAGAGGAGAATTCCGTAAGTGACATGACGTAACCAATATACTGAAATTTTTCTAAAATTAAGAAATGCCTTGTCTGTTGTCTCTAGTTAGCGACCGATTAACTGGCCTCAATGATCTTGTTTATTCCTGTTTCCAAATTTGTGCTTTTCCTGTTTTATTAGACATTTCTTTCCTACAATAGCATCAGGTTCAGTGATGTAGCCTTTATGTTGAATTGGCAAATGAAGGGGCAATGAATTCGGGGTCATCCATATCACTTGCAGTCGAATGTGACATGAAATGAGTGCAGAGCAAATACGGTTTAATAAAGTTACCAGTTGGTTTGTCGACAAGCAATAAGGTGACGTAGGTTTCTTGGAATGTAGCGCGATCATTCCGTCATATATGCTCGCACTCCGGGGACGAAAGCCGTGGAATCACTGTGGGGATGTTTTATGAAGCGTACACAAACTTCATGGGGATGCTAACGATTGAAGGAGAACGATGACTGTTTCTGCGGAAGAAACAAGGTCGAAGGAGGAACAAAATGAAAATGAAAAAACGCCTAATGAGATAGAGGCCTTCGTTCGAGGAGAGGGAAAAAAATTGCTCACGGGAAAGGAAGTGCAGCCCTAGACGGAGTATGAGGCGGGAGTGGAGGGGGAGCTGAGTTGATAATGAGGGCGCTTCGAGTTTTGGATAGGCGTAAAACAGGAGCGGGGGCGGTAGGAGGGGACTTGGGTAAGTGGGGTGAGGGCGTGCGGGGGGGGGGGGGGGGGGGGGGGGGAAGAAGGGGGGATATTTTGAGGAGCGTGGGAAGAGCTTGATGAGGATAAGGAGGGATTGTGGAACGTCAGGGGGAGCCAGTAGGCGAGTTGCCTAAAAAAATTGCAGAGCGCGCGGAAGATGAGTCATCACTCCACAAACATACGAGCGCTTGTGCAGGACAAAGGGTTAATGCGAAGAGCTGTATAAATAGCATGAACGATAGCGAGTGAATAGTGTATGAGTCTTCCATTCCATTCAAGGGGATGTTAATTTTATCGTTTAGCTGCACAGTTTGAAGGAAACGGGATTTCGGGAGACGAGGTTTAATTTAATCAACATGTATCACCTCATTAATTACCTCTTTGTTTAGCCTGATCGATTGTGTAATAACACAAGTCTGTAGTCACATTTACTTGTCTCTAGTTATATTCACGTTTAAAGTCTCAATTTGGCCCAAAAACGGCTAGCAACATCTAAGTATTAATTTCGAAGAAGACCAAATGTTTCGTGTTTGGTAAAGGTTATCCTTGGAAACATCTGTATATACAGTTTAATGTGAAGTCGGCCGCTTTCAAATTTACTTTGCGCAGGCGCATGCTTTGTGATGCAGCAATTGCCTATTGCCTTTTCGATCAAATTTGGTAGTTCTCTGTGAGAAAGCTCCTAGCGGCTGACCATTTTTTACTCTAAAATCAACCGATTCAGGCGCGATGTAGTGGAAGTATGACATATTGGAATAAAATATAGGTGCACTTTTCCACAACTAATTTATTGATGCGTACGACGCGTTTCGGCTTACAGAGCCATCATCTGGTACAAGACACCAACGTACAAGTTAACATCATATTTATACATAGGAGGAAGAGATGGGGGGGGGGGGGGGAGTAAGAGGCAGAGGGAGGGGAGCAAAGGCACGTTTGGGGGAAACAGTGAGAGACGGAAAAACCAAGGAGGTATAGAAATCCTCCGCCGAGGTATAGAATATCCTCCGCCTACCCGCGGTCTTTCTATACCTCCTTGGTTTTTCCGTCTCTCACTGTTTCCCCCAACCGTGCCTTTGCTCCCCTCCCTCTGCCTCTAACTTCCCCCCCCCATCTCTTCCTCCTATGTATATGATGTTAACTTGTACGTTGGTGTCTTGTACCAGATGATGGCTCTGTGAGCCGAAACGCGTCGTACGCATCAATAAATTAGTTGTGGAAAAGTGCACCTATATTTTATTCCAATATTTTTTACTCTGATTACCTGCCTCCTAAATTATCCAAATGAATTAGCCTACAGTTTGATATAGCATGAAATGTGAATCGTAGTTGAAAACTGTAATAGCTTTGCAGTATCGCTGATTATAAGCATGCTGGATTTTCAAGCAGTGAGAAACATTCATTTATTATGACCTACTCTTAAGAATCTTCATCTTGTAGAACTCATTCATTTATGAATCTTCATACATCTACATCTACATAATACCCTGCAAGCCACCACAAGGGTGTGTGGCAGGGGGTGATTGCTCACCAAACATGCACTACATATCATGCATAAAAAAGGAATAGTATTAATATAGTAGTCAGAACTACACTATTTAAAAAAGATAGAAATTGCAAAGCAAACATGCAAAAACATTCTGTTAGTAGGGTTAGCTTTAAGTACTCATACCAACATGCAGCTACCAATGCTATTCATTGCTACTCTCCGATAGGACATATTTACCGTTAATCGTATCTCTAATTGTGCGAGGGAAAAAGGACATTTTGAATCTAATATATTCATGTATTTGATATATATATACTTCATATATTTGATGCATCGAATCATATCACGCACGTCCTATTAATCAAATTAATTGTTCAAGTCGTCTTCTGGGTGTATAGTCAGAAGTGACGTACTCTTATCTGATGAAGGGAAATATGTTTGTGGGAGCTTTAACTGGGATTATGACCTGAAGTCGTAGTTATAATGTTAGTCTCCGTTTTACTTCCTTCTTTCATGTAATTCCCTTCCTTTTAGATTATTATTTACCGAAAAGTATCTAATTGATATCTCACGTAATTTTCCTCCAATGCCTTCCACTCAGGTATTTCTACTTTTGTCGGTCAGTATGGTCGTTAGTAAATTTATTAAGAAACTGAAAACATATGTTTCGTGATATATGTCGTATCAAACAACCCATATAATAGTAATTTCAATATTTAAATTGAAAGAGACTTAAGGTTGTACTCGAATCTTGTTTCAACTATGAAGCTATCGTGTCTAAAAACAATTTATTAAGTTAATCCCACCATCCTCCTCACTTTCTTTTCGTTGATTAACTCTCGTTTTTTAAGTGCGAAATCAGGTTTTAAATCAAAAAATGAAAATATCTTTTTTCATAGATTTCTCGTTTATGGATTACTTTAAAGTAATGTGGTTTAATCAAATTTTTGACCAATTTATCGCCGCGTTCGAATAATAATTAGTTAATTTGATTACGTCATCCCATTCAAAAGCGTCGTCCGAATATTTCCCGAATCAAGCTAAGAGCACGTCTCGTAATTAATGAGCGGCTTCTCAATCACTGTTTCCTTCAATTTAGGGAATTAAACCTGCGCATTTTGGTTCAAAGGGTGATTGTTTTTATGCATTACCTCTGAAAAAATCTGCTGAAATTTTGTTTTGGTACTCTGATAAATATAGCTGGTAAATTTCACAAGCACTTAAGAAAATATAATGCACCAAGGAATTGGCAAAATTTATTCTTTTTTGCGCCATTGGAAAGGAGTGGTTTGGGTACTTGAATAGGAAAAAGACTCCGCTCCTAAAGTTGAAGGAAATCAAATTAAGAGATAAAGGGAGAGGTGTGGAGGCACGAATGAAGCGCGAAGAAGTATATGTTGAATATGAAAAAGGAAGAGGGAGATGTTAGATAAGAAGGCGCAAGAGCTACGGGAAGCTGAGGAAAATATCTTACGCTTTGCAACGGAGGGGGGATGAACGATAAAGCCACGCTGGGCGAAAGAGGGAGCTGAAATATATACTTTAACCGGGGAGGGAAGGAAAGGAAGGGGGGGAGAGAAGACTTCGAGAAATTTAAATCGGAGGCGTGAGAAAGGGTCTTCCATGTACATACATGTCCAATCTTAAAGCCTATCTCGAAAATATTTCTGTAATGTAGAAAGCTGGGAAAGTCTAGGTCACTCGAGTTAGAATATTGTCTTAGTTCTCATCCTCGATGCCCTACGAATTTCCTATCACTCGACATCTGGGAGATTTTTTTCACCCCATGAATCATTGATTACACTCTGAGAGCGAGGGTGATGAGACCTCATGAAGGATTTTATGCCCTTTATATAACTTCCCTGGGGATTTCATACTGTAATTTGGAACTGAAGTTCCTCCTAAATTTTTATTTAAATTATGGTTTGCTACCCCTTGTCTCCAAATGCCTCTGCAGATACCCTTGGCGATCAGTTTTGGATAAGATCTATGGACATTAGTATATTTGGTGACGATGTCGTATATAGGGAAACGGCTTAGAAAAAATGCTTTAGAAAATTATTAATTAGGTTGAATATTGGTAACAGAACAACCCTATTGCCTTTACCCAATCACCATCATCGGTCAGAAATCCTACATCTACATCTACGTGATACCCTTCGTGCCACCACGATGGTGTGTGGCAGGGGATGGAGATCACCAAACATGCACTATTGACATGCGGTTAACTATTGACATGCAAACTAGGCTGCTACATGGAGACAAGCTAGATAATGGGGTCACATGCAGCTAGATAGTATATACATAATAAGAAAGGATCTAGGAAAGTAAGTCCTAGGGTTGGTTTGACGCAGTCCTCCACTCGATTCTTCTGTCGGCCAACCTCTTCATATCCACGTAATTTTTCACTTTTACATTTTTCTCTTAAAGTTCATAAATCAGTGATTAAGGGAGAAATTTTGGACTAGTAATTGCAACTCTTGATCGCATTGGATTTTTAAACGCATGTATTTCGTACGCGATTGCGGAGATAAATTGGTATCGATGTTCTGTCGGGACTGTTGTTTTCATCTTTAATTTTTTTCCTTGCTGATTCTGGTTTCCGTCGTTTCCTTTTGGGAAAAGTGGGACAATTTTCCTCCTTCGGTATTATTTTCAGTTTTATTTTTCTTTGGTTTTGAGACATTGGAATGATGTATTTTATGTTTTAGCCAAGGGACGAATCATTTTGCTGAGAGATTTCCAATATTCCAGTTATCACATGACGCTCGAAATAAAAAAAGTATATTTCGTGACGGTCGAGATGGTGGATTAGTATCGACTGTCTCCTCCCTAACAAATGTGTAGGGAACGGGGAAGTCTTTAATTAGTGACTCCACCTGATCTGGTATTCCAAACAGGTTTCAAGCTAGGAAGGCCAGAGTGTATTAATTGCTCCGTCCTCTTCGGTCGGAATCCATGTATATATTCGATAATTTGGAAGAGAGAGGGAATTCACAATGTAGGCTGCTAGATGGATTGGTTGTTGCTTTAACTAGAATTTGGAAGGAGGACCTCACTCTCCCTCTCTAGTAGTCCACATTTCTGGCCTGTATGAATTAATAGAGCGGTGGTGTGTAGAATGGCGTGATTGATAATATGCTAGGAAGTGGCATCGGAAAGACGGTGCAAAACTATGATGCTTTAAAAAACCTATATGATTAAACACCGTAATTCATGCCTCCATTGTGTCAAGAGGAGCAATACAATGTATATCTACCTAGAATTGGTCGTTTTGTCTCTTTTGACACGCCGCCATTGCCCACGTGTCCACTAGGCTTCTGTTTGTACTCTGAGAAGTAGTGTGTAGTTTTTAATTACATTTTTCCATGCTTCAAATGCTTAAGATATCCGTTTTGCATTGCCTGCGGTATTTATGGATAAAAATATGTCGGAATCCTGATTATCTCTCTAATTCATTGACGGTAGTCCGCTCGCTCTTTTGACGAAAGTGATGAGTTGTTGTCATTATTGAGACGCAATTCCTAAGCTGGCTCGTCACCTGCGTTGTCTGTTGGTGCCAGCATACAAGCATGTACTTGCTCTTTTCACAACACTTTCCTTCCGTTTGGTACTTGAGTTACAACGTAGTGGTGTTATTATTCAGTGTTTTGAGATTTCTAGGTGTTTAAGGTATGAAAAAATTAGAAAACAGTCCCTACGCATGAAAGATTTGATGTGACTCTAAAAAATATATATCGATCCCATCTACATCTACGCAGTACCCTGAGAGCCACAACAAGATTGTGTGGCATTGATCATGATGCATGCACCTCTTATATGCAACTACTAGGTACAATACTGCTTCTTCATTGAAACGTGTTAGATACATGAGTGGTATGCAACTAAATGTTTGGTATTGACACAGAAATGAAGGCATAGTATATTTAAATATAAATATATTCTTATCGTACGCGGGAAATATGACATTTTATATCTATCTGTACGACAGCTTGTTTCTCTAATCTTATATTTTTGAACAAATATAGCATAATACGTGGACATTTATAATGTATTTCTAACCTCGTCTACATCTCTATTAATACCTTCTGAACACCGTGGAATTCACCTTGAATGTGTGTGGCTGATGGTGAGTTATCACCAAGCATGAACACCAACGTTCATTTATACTACCTACCTCTTCTACATCTACATCTACATAATACCCTGCAAGCCACCACGAGGGTGTGTGGCAGGGGGTGATTTCTCACCAAACATGCACTACATATCATGCATTAAGAAGGAATAGTATTAATATAGTAGTCAGAACAACACTATTTAAAAAAAAGATACAAATTGCTAAGCAAACATGCAAAAACATTCTGTTAGTAGGGTTAGCTTTAAGTACTCATACCAACATGCAGCTACCAATGCCATTCATTGCTACTCTCTGATAGGACATATTTACCGTTATTCGTATCTCTAATTGTTCGAGGGAATGAGGACATTTTGAATCTATCAGTTCGGCAATCAATTTCTCTAATTTTATGATCATGGTCCAGTCTGCCATAGTAAGTTGGGGTTCGTAAAATATTTTTAACATCATCACTGAAAATATTGCCTTGGAATTTGTGGAAGAGATTAAGTCTAAATTTCAATCTGCGATCTGACAATGATTCCCATTTCAATTCATTTAATAGACTGGTTACGCTAACATAATTATCGTATTGTCCCTTTACAAATCTTGCCGATCTTCGCTGCACACGTTCAAGTTCATTACTTAGACCGATTTCGTAGGGATCCCATACACTGGCAGCATATTCCAAATGAGGTCTAACAAGGGAAAAGTAGCTGATTTCTCGTACATGATCGTCACATTTACCCAATTCTCTTTTGATGAAACCCAGTTTACGATTAGCAGTTGTTCTCTGTTGATTAGCAGTAAGATTAGCTCTTGTTGGTTCACAGTGGATATAATGCGGAACACACACTACAAATTCCATTTTTCATCAAACAGGGAAGTAAACATCCGAGAAGTGCTAAATACGTGCATAACATATATCACAGGTTCATGCAAATATCCTTGGGCAACAAAAAAAACCACCACCCAAATCTTATGTCTGTTTGTTTGCTTTAACTTCATTAGCATAATGTATTCGATTCTATTCATGTTAATGGAAATGTATTTTTATGAAGATAGTATGGTTTGAGAAACATTAATGTTGTGATTATCACGAATGGTTCAAGGAAAGAACTAGTATTTGAATTTAAGGCCTTAATACGTTAAAAATAAGGAATAGATGCATATGAATTTGAGGTAATTATACCTTCAAAGCCTCTTGTTTTCCGCTTTCCTGCTGAATTCATGAATTGTCCGGCCATGTGGCCTTTGCTTTGAGAGGGAGCGTATCACCAGTTCTCGTGAAAAAAAAGTAATCCCGTACTAATGGCACATTGGTTCTAACGAGAGCATAAAACCGGGCAGAGCGCCAGCCACATTGCTTACGACCCATAAGGCTCGTGTGTACGGTGGGGAGGAAGGAGACTCTGATCCCTACTCCTCAAAATGAGACTGCGAAACTGTACCGCACGCTAAATCCAGCTCCAACCGTGGATGTTCAGCCTCTTTTGCTGTCTCTAAAATAATATTAAGGCTACATTTGAAACGCCTCATTTTATTTTATTTTTCACATTCACCCGGTGTAGTGTCTTTTTTCAAGTTGCCTTAAAGATTAGTGGTCTGGATCCACACGCTTTTCATGTTCATTTTTTTAAATGACGAATGTTGTGCAATGTAACACTAAAAGGGGGTGGACTTTCAAACTCCAGCCTCTGAGGCTGTTCATTGTTTCGTCTTTAGCATTCATATCTCAAAATAGCCAAAAATTGATTTATTTCCTCAAAAAAGACCACCTAGGGCTGAAGACATGGGACTGACTACGTCTTATTTTCCTATGGTATCGTTTATCACCAAGACTGCTATTTTCATTTAGTGCCTAGCACTCTCGTATTAAGACGTGTTTGCTCACAATAGTCATACCTTTACTTTTATTTTGATGAAACCTGTTGTTACTAATTTGCAATCATCATTTGGAATTTCAAGTAGAGTTTTTCCTAATGCGTGTTGTGGATACATTTTAATTATATCTCATTTTTCTGTGACCATATCAAGAATAAGGGTAACTTGGATATTTTTTTGTCGCGACGGTTCTATTTAAGGCTAGAAATTTCATTTTTTCATGCGATTAGAAACGATCTCGGAATCTCGGCACTCGACTAAGATATGGAATGTGAAGAATTGAAGAATTATTGCATCAGATCCCTAAAGGCACGCTCGAAATGGACTTGGTAGAACGAGTATTTGCGAGAACACGTGGTGAGAACTAAATCAAAAACTGTCTCCGAGACGTGGCCCAAGAACGAGACGGGTGAGGGGGGAGTGAGTACATGGTAGAGGAATGGACTGGCACTGGAGGTGTGGGAGGAGGGCCAAGAGGAAGCTGAGATACGGCGATGATGACGGCGCTGATAGCAAACCAAAGTGGGCGGAAGGGCGATGGATTTTGTATTTTCATCCCCCACATCCCTCCCTGGAGACTCACTAGGGTTTGAGGGATAGTACCCCAGGGTAAGAGGGGGAACGGGCGCCGGCGGAAAGAGAAAGAGGGAAGGAACGTGACGTGTGGGAGAGCGGGTGGTTTCGAGAACGGGGGGATTGTGTGAAGTGGTGTGGAAAGCAAGAGGGAGTTGTGGAGAGGAGGGTTTGATAGAACCCCATCCCCAACGTAAGATGTACAGGGGGGTGCGGAGGGGTGGGAGAATCGGTGGGGGGGGGGGGGAGGGGGTAGGGAATGAATAAGTGGGGTCGACTCTGCTGAGGAGGACTCCGGCTGCAGGAGCCGAGGGAGGAGTCCTCGGCCCCTCCCTCCATCCACTCTCACTGGCGGCAATAGGGTTCGGAGGGGAACGGCATCAGTCAGCACATTGTGCTGGCTGCTCTGGTCTTGAGGAGGGTGCTAGGTGGTCGCGGGGGTGGTTTCGAGAGCGGTGGAGTGCACGGTGGGGGACCCAGGGGGAAGAAGGCCCTCGAGGAGGGGCCGCTCCTGCGGGGACCTTCATCGGTGCGGGGGGGGGGGGGGGGGATTGATCAGGTGAGTGGGGTGGAATCGAGCGGCAAGCGTGCTGGCTGGTTGTGGAGGGAGTTCGGTGCCAAAAGGGGTATTCAGTGTGGAATGGTCGGAGACGTAAGGGGTGGCGACGGACGTGGGTGGGCGGGAGGGAGGAAGTGAGGGGGAGTGTCTCCGATCTGGAGTGGTGCTCTCGATAGCGCTAAGACGGGCAGACGCGGGAAAGGAGTGAGGGATTCCACCGTCGAGGGGTGTGGAGGAAGCGAGCGGGTGAGGGGGTTGGTTGGTGGGGAAGCGTTTCAACCCTCCTGTGAAACCACATGCGCCCACAAGAGAAAACGTGTGGGTGGAGACGGGGATGGGTTGGGGGGATGACGTGGCGCGCTAAGGAGGACGGCGGGGGCGGGCCTCTCGAAAACCTCTTGCGCACTTCTGTCGGTCGGTCGAATCCTCCGGCCGTCCTCTTCGCGTCCTCTCCCTGGAAGGAAAAAGAAGAACCTTATCCCAGAATCCCATTTCGTTAATTTCCCTTCCGCAGCTGGGGAGGGAGATCTTATTTTTAACTCGAATGCTCTTCGGATGAGGAAGACATTTTTTTGAACTTCACTCGAAGGAGCGGGGGTTTCAAGGGTTTGCTTGTTATTTATTTACGATTTCTACCGTCGCCCAATTCTGTTTCTCAACGTTAACAGCTTATCTGTTCCCCGGAAGCCCTTCCTCCCTCTTCGATCTCCGAGTCCATTTGCCGTGTGGCAATAAATATCTTTTTTATGAAGTCCTTGAAATTACCCGCTCGACGTGATAAGTCGTCATCTCGTTTCAAAGTTTTATTGTTTCCCATTTCAACATCCACCTCTACTCCCTCCTCCACTACTTTGGCGCGGGAAGATGCATCATCCTCTCTCTTTGCTTGTTCTTCGATTGTGTATTTGGAGAAGTTGAGATTATACTTTAGTTGTATCTCCGTATGCGGTGCACTTGTCCTACTGGTACAGAATTTCCTCATACTGTACATTACTGTTACTCTAAGTTGAGGGTGTCCAACATAGGCGTCTTTCAATAGTGCTGACTGGTGAACTATTTGCGATGCCGCCAGCCTTGTGCTGGGAATATCAATCAGCCATTAATTGAAGTTATCAAAAAAGTAATACCTTTGCGTTATCTCCAGAAGCTGTCTATTTTTATATTAAATGACTGGAATGATTGGACAACAAAAAGAGAATGACGTCACTGCACGGCATAGGTTCCATATTGCTACGGAAATACGTTTGTTTTAGAAGAAAAATAATCGAATATATTGTTTTGAGGTTTAGCCCTTTCTTGAACCAAACAATGACTGAAAAGGGATTTAAAAAAGCCCAATCCGACAATTTGCCTGCGGTTGACTCCGTTATGAGGGATTGTTTCTGAAAAACATAATGGCGTATCTCTGAGATTCTTGGGCACTATACAGGCATTATATAATTAATGAACAATTTTCTTGATTCGATCCACGCTACTTAAATAAAAAATCGAAATCCATTAGTCTATGGCTAGGTATAAACAAATGAGATAAATGCATACGTTTTCGCCAAGAATTCATTAAACAACTCACCTCCGCGTACAACAGATAAACAACTCCCATAGTAATACCGTGCCGTGACGTCATGCGATGACGTCGTTTTTAAGATCACGACAACGTACAACTTTTCAAGAGTAATATCTTTGTTACACGACTTAATTCTTCAGCAAAATTTTCGCCAAGTAAATTTTAGCTTCTAAACTTCAGATTAAAAGAGTTATAGATAAATAGTGCATGTTCCTGATTGTCTTACTTGCGGGCCAACAACCTATTGGGAACAATTGCATGATTTTCAGTCATAGGCAGTGGGAGTAAAACTGCAATGCCACTTGAGAGAGTCTCGCCTGTGGTGCAGTCCTCCCCGCGGGAGGTCGTCGTTTACCAGCAGCGCCGCGAACGCAGTGAAGCGACGAGAGAGGGAGAAATAGGAAGGCGTGGAAGAGTAGGAAAGAGCTGCGCATCGGGCGGACGCAAATGAAATTACGGCGGCAGATGACGTTCATTTGCGCTTCTGCTCTTGAGCGGGATCATCATCGAGCAAGTGGAGTTTCCCCTGCGGCAGCGGCAGAGACAGAATACCGAAGTGGATAAGGCATGCGCTGGCGCAAATGCATTTCAACCCACACCGGGCGCCTTTCTACCTTTCCTCCTTGAATTTGATTTCCACGCGAGCTTATATGATGTTTTTGGATATTTTTTACTGATGTTTTTTTTTCCATAAACCAATACCATTAACTTATTTTCTTCAGATATGTTTTCCTGTTATTACTTTTCCACATGCTGGAGCATTTTTATATTTTTTCCATAAATTATCGAGCATAAGCTCATAACTACAAATCACGTGGTACAGGTTTTAGAATATTAAATTTGTTGTGAAAATTGAACAAGTGGTTATAGTTTGTAGTGGATCCATGAATATGTATGTAAATGATTAGAATAAAAGTCGCCTAGGTAGTCAGGTTCGTTACACACTTGTTTTGGAACTCGGAAGCTATGTTCAAGTCTGACCTCGGAATTTGATGTTGTATTTGTCGTACAATCGATATTGGGATTGATTTAGGTTAGTTAATACGATGTAAACGTAGTTTGTACACCATCAACCGTAATTTTGATTCCACGAATGAAATGAAAATGTGGCATCCATGCTATTTCTGCTGCTATCGCAACTATTTCTGGCACTGTTGTGTCCAATATGTAATATGTTATTTCTTTCAATAGCATCTTCAGGTGTGCGTTTGAAAAATTTCTTGGCAGTCTTTATAGACTTAGATATCTCCTTCAGGTACGCAATTAACGCTAGTGTGGTGGTTTGTCTGAGAACAAGATATTAAGTCAGCAAAGTAGTTTTCGTAACCTGAATTAATGTGTTCCCTCACCGTAGAGCTTGGGACCGGGTGAAATCTACCCTCAGTTTCTATATAGATGATAAACGTGACCTATGGATTCACGTGAGCTCTTGCGATAGCGATTATGCAATATTTTTCATCGCTTTTAAATGCCATGGCCTCATAAGACCATTTTTCCGTATGTACGTGCTCTTTTCGGGAGTCAAAGAGTCGGGAGTGTCTCTTTACAAATACTAGTTCCAATTGCATAATTCAAGAAATGCCCTTGTGAAATCAATACCAACAAAACTGATATTTTGTCATCATATTTACTTTGTATATCTAACTTTCTCTTCACATTCTCTTTGTATATCTAACGAGCAGAGAACTTTACACACCAGGTACTGTTTCATTTGATATGTGCGATTTGAAAAAGTGACTGCCATAAAATTGCAGTCAGTAGCGTACCAAGGGGGGGGGGGGCGAACGGGACGGTCTTACCGGGTGCCGTTAAGGGGGAGGGGCGCCAAAATTGAAAAAAGTTCTTTTTTTAGTTTAAGAAAAAATAATTTTTTTTCTACCATGTAGTTAGCCCCGGGCGCCAAGGTAGCCTTGGTTCACTACTGATGGCGGTCAGTCTTTCGGACTACATTCCCATCTGAATATGAAAAAAGGTCTTTCGAGTGTGGCATCGTTAAGAAATTTGACAGATTTTACAGGAAAAAGGAAGGGAATCAAGCATTTTGGCTGGATTGGAGAACAATAAATATAGTGAGGTTAGAGGTCATTCATAAGAATATGGACTTTTCTCACTGACATATAAGTTCATTCATGCGCAATGTCCCCTGGATTTTTAGGAGGGCTTCAATTTTACCTTTGACTGAGAATCCGTATGTGAAATTGGTACTTGTGAGGAGAGACGCACGGATGAAGCCACTGGCCAAGCACAAGGGTGTGGAATTTCAGAACCAAATCGCTCTTTTTTGGGATTTCATAGGTGTAAGTCCGATGGAATGAGAACTGTTTAAAAGAAATTACAGGAGTAGCATGAGGTGTTTTTTATCCTTCTAGTACTTTCACATAATTCTTTGTTAATAAACCTAAGCAAGCAGATTTTTTTGTGGTCAAAACGAATGATATTAAAATTAGGGTTTAATTACTGAACTTTAGGGAATATTGTTTTTATCCATGTAACAATGGCCACACTGATTTTCTTCAGTGCTTTATATGGCCACCTGTGAATTCCCACGAATTTCTGACAGTCAGAAAATCGCACTGCGAGAATTTAAGGGGGAGGTGTTCGGAGACGTTTCACACGGATATGACGCCGGAACCTTCCGGTCCGTAGTCCAGTGCTGTAGCCACCAGACCACCACAACCCCATGTAATAAGTATTGTTGATATTTAAAGAGCTGTAAGAAATATAAGTACATACAAAATATTTGATCTTTTGGCGTAACAAGACAACTGTAACAAATGAAGAAAAATATCCCCAAAGCCGTATTTTTAAGGGGGCAGAGGATTAAAAAGGGAGAGAGGGGGAAGGAAGGAATATGTACAAAGTAAGGGAGCTCTCAATTACATGTACAAAATCAAGTATACAAAGAAATTTAAATGGCAGTAAATGACACATTCGCACACTCACTCATATTGTTAAAAACAACCGTCACACTCAAAATTAAGGGAATCAAGGTAAAAATAAAAACGAACAGTGGTTCACACAGTCACTCACTCACTCAGGTTTGTATAGAAAATACAGTCACCTTCATGAGTTCATTCATACACTCAAGCAGGGTTTACGAGGATTTCTCCAACGCCAGTGACCCGTCATACACGCAAGATAAAAATAAAATTGGGGGATAGTAAATTGAATAGAATAAAAAGGAAAACTAAATAACAAAAGTATTAAAAAAATAAAATTGATGATAACTTTCAAGCACTCATTCACGTGGGTTTGCATACGATACACAGTCACCCTCGTGATTCTCATTCACACACACACATACATGCAGGGTTCAGGGACTTTTTCCTCAATCACGCACTCACTTTACAAGAATTTCTGTTATTTCGTGATAAATGCAGGCATTTTATCACGATGACTGGAGCTTATATATCTCCTGATTTAGTTTTATCTAATTAGACTACCGTCTAAATAACGCATAATAAATAACGCATATTTGGTGCAGGCTCTAAAAAAAGGCTTTTGGAAAACGAACATTTTGCCTATTCTCATCTAAAACAAGCATCTAAGGCACAAGTATTGTACGATTGAACCATACGTATGTAACGTCGTTTTCAAGGAAATAATATGACGAATGGAGTTAATGATGGTTTATTTACCATAAGAGCGAAAACAGGTTGTTTTCACTAGTAAATTACATTGATATACACCAGTTCGCAGCCATTCGAAGTGGAGTTGGATGTGATTATATATCCCACCAATTGATTCCTCACAGTTACTCACATTTGGCCGCCAGGCGTCTCTGACCGCAGGCCTGTCAATGGAGCCTGAATTACATTATAATGTTTGGTTATTTCTTGGAGATTGCATTGTGCATAGGTCCTAACTCCTAACTTACATCCATCTCCTGAATGTGTGTATCATAGTATGTGTCTTACTATTCAGTGAACCAACATATCTTATTGTTATTTACTGCAGTATCACCACTAAAAACGTACATACTCTGTACATTATTATCGGTTGTCGAAAGGAAGAATTAATCAGGTCAGAAGTGCCTATTAGTGCAGAAACAGACTTAAAAACACCCAAAGTAAAGAAATAATCAAGATCCATAACCCTTCCATTCCTATCCTTATACCTTTCCTCCCGGTCTGAAGCGCCTAGTAGTGCGGAAACAGACTTGAAAACACCCATATAAAAAAGAATTTATCAGCTCTGGCCCCTCATCCCTTCCATTCCTATCCATGTACCTTTCCTCCCGGTTTGAAGCGCCTATTAGTGCGGAAACAGACTTGAAAACACTCATGCAAATTTATCAGCTGAATAGAGTTCAGTAACTTGCATGAAGACAACTTCATCTTTGATCTCCGACGAGTTGCTAACTACGTTGGTGTCGAGCCATTTGATTTATTTTGGAACAAGTACGAATGGCGTATCTTGGTATCCTTGGATGTCTCGTATCCTTTTACCCTTGCACTCTGGCTCTATGACGCAGTGTTTGCCGTATGTAAGCCATATTCGTACTTATCTTGATTGCTGCTACTGAAGTTCGAGGTGGCGGTGAAATCTTGAATTATGGCACCATCATGTGTTTGTACAACTTGCCATTACTGCGTGGGTGCACTCTCATCTTATAGGGCAATTCATTCCGATGCTCAAGTTAATGCCGTGTGATTATGCGAGTAAAAACTTAGTGGGAGCACATTTATCGATCAGTATTCAACACCGTAATAAGGAATGCCATTGGAAGTCCCCCTTTGATTCTGAGAGTCCCTCGAGACTAAAAATGAAGAAAGTCTGTATTAGTTCGTGACAAATAAATGCACGCATTTATGTTGAATTCAAATGGAATCAAAACATATTTTCATAAGTTTCAAATTTGCTGGCGCAAAATTTAGGACAATTGGAAAAAAATCATTTAACACGGTCTTGATCGAGGTCGGGATTGTGAGGGTTAGAAGTTGTAAGATATTTTCTCTAACTCGCACAGTAGCCGGAACGAATCCTTATTAACATTTGATGAATTTTGACACTTTTCATTAATTTCATGATACTATTGTTGGTTAATTTCCTGCAAAATCACAAAGATTTTCTATCTCCTTCTTCCGTTTCTTCGAAGTTTACTTCGACCAGAAGTATGTAACTTGTTTATTTTATCTCTCCTTTTTTGTTAGTATAAAAAAAGAAGGTAAAGGGACGGGGCTTTGATGAGTGCACGGGAGAAAGGAAGAGCATAGGTTAAGGCATTTGTGATGAGAGCCATTCGTGAAAAATAGAAAGTGGGGTGGGTTGAGATGAAGACGAACAGAAAGTAGTTAATTGGCTAGAAAAGAGTAAGTTGGTATCGACGATCGGGAAGTATTCAGGACAACACACATGATAATTCAGATATCGAGTCAGAATCCTGATCATAGAATTGTGTCAAACCCATAGATGTCTTATTCGGATAGGTGATGTCTCTCAAATATTTTCAAGTCTTTTCTAAGTCCTCGAACGTTTGAAATAATCTAAGTGAAAGGAAGTTATTATGATAAATTATGTGAAAAGCTTTTTCTATATTCATCAACATTGTTTTAAAAGTTACAATACAGTCGTATCATAGCTTTAGAATGCTGGTATAGTAGCGTATACTTCTTTAAGGAGCGAGAAAAACGTAAAAATGAAAGGTAGGAAAATATATCGTGTTAACTACGTTTTAAAAACTTATATGAGCTGTGAATGCATTGACAACATTTTACGTATTTGTTGGCCTCTCACCAATAAAGGTAATAAATAGAAGAAAGAGAATTGTTTTGATATTCCATACTTTTGAAATAATTATTTGCGTTTAGTTATACTTTTTTATCAGTACGATACGTGAATCAGTAATGTACGCTATCAATAACTGAATCAAGGGATACATTTTACATGCAGAAGGTAACTATGATGCATGGCATAATTTCTCTTAAATGAATGATATCCTCGAAGTTCAAACTTAAAAGTATTTTAAGTGATTTAATCCGGAGGTAATTTGATGGCTAGCGAAGATGTTCTAAGCATAGTTGGACTCAAGACTATAAAAACAGATTTTTTTCCGGAATTTTTATTTGTATCCCAATTTCTTTTAACCCCCACTGCGCTTTTACTTGACCTGGCCATGAATCACCATCATGGGAAAGAACTAAACCTACTTCTAAGATACCGTTTCTTCTAGTCTTCGAAGCCGCCTCTGATGCTGGTGGGCCTTACGAGAGTAGCATCTCCACCCATTTCCACCACCATCCATTTATACTCCAAGAAGGGGAAAAAATGATCTGAAAATCTCTCGTCCGCCCCGCGAAAAAGGTTAAGTGAAGGAGAAAATTTATAGACGGAAAAATGTGTTTGGACACGGAGATTTTTTCCTTCATGGAGTATACGGATTAATTGCCGGCTAGGGACGTAATTAGGAGAAATTCTGGCCATTCAGCATGTTGGGTTTAATTCCACTTGTTCCCCCGCGCAGCTCTCTCTCTCTTTCTCTCTCTCTCTCTCTCTCCCCCCTTTTCCTATTGTTTTATCTCCAAATGTACCTCCACGACTACCGTTGCGTGGACACTGGTAGCGAGGTGGAAAGGAGGGAAATGTTAGGAGAGAGAGGGACGGAGAGGGAATAGAAAGGAAAGGAGGTGGAGAATTGGAGAAGCGCTTAGAGTAGGAGAGAGTGAGGGAGAAAATGTATAAGGGATGAAATAAATGAGGGAAAAAGGGGAGGAAGGAATAGAAGGGAACCAAAATAGGTAGTAGTTGGGGTGAATGGGTAGAAAAGGATGAGTGCTAAAAGTATGAAGAGAGAGGCAGGTCAAGGTATAGAGAAGAAAGTAAAAGATTAAAAAGTAGCGAGAGGAGGAAGCTAGGGTGAGAGAAGAAATGGAAATGGAGGGAGGGAAGGTAGTGAGAGCCATATATGGAGAATGAGGAGATGAAGGAAGGGAGGAGAGTAAATTGGGGAAAAAGTCCTTCTCCCGTCCCACGTGTGGGAGTCGCATGTGACGCTGGGAGGTTGCGGATCGTCAAGGGCCCATGGCGTTCTGGGACCGTAGAGGGGGGTGTCCAGTGCCACAGGGCCCACCTTCGGTCCCATAAAACGGAATCGTAAACTCGGACCTACGGGGAGATTATGTTTTTGGAGGCTCCATGAGGCCAGGGAGGGGCAGAAAAGGGGTTAGATATCTGGTAACGGTGTCGTACAATAATTCTGGAAAAACGGGAGAGGCTGGAAGCGTGGGGTGTGGGGCGGGAAGTGGGCAGAGAGGAGAATGGTGTCCATGGGACATGACGGTGAATGTCGAAGGTGAGAGAGAGAGATAGAGGAAAGGGAGGACGAGGAAGCGGTGAGGCAAAAGAGAGGAAGGAAGCCGTAATGCGCACGAATTAATTAGGGTCCTTGGAATCCTATAAATTAGGTTTAATTGTAGTTACCGTGGAGACTGACTTAAGCCAACTTTCAAAGTGAATGGACATAAATGATTTGAAAGTTTAATCTCGGCTGAAAATTTTGGTGGAAGGGGTGCAAAAGTTTTCCCTGTTGCCACTAATGTTGGTGCTGCATTCCTTTAATCGCCGCAGGCAAACTTTTAGGGTGGTAGTAGGGCAGGGCAAATGGGGCGTTTCATAATGGACTTATGTAGAAAGATGGATGGCAAGAATAATCGAGGGCGTTGGTATCATCCTGTCGAAAACATTAGCTCAGAATTAGTTGCGGTTTTGCACGCGTAGTTCGCCGTATGGCGCTGAAAAGTGATCCAGGGGCCATCAAAATTGGATGTGGAGCGTGATACGGTGGCGCTTTCATCTCTTGAGCAAGTGTTAATAAATTTACCTCTGTTCTGTTTTTCACTTCTGTCTTAATACAACCTGGGCTCCAGCATTGAGCAGTTATGAGGTGTTGAATATATACCCCCATTCATAGAACTTGGCTTGTCTATTTGATAGCCACAGTTTTACGAGCCAATGCTTTGCATTCACCTACGCTTGATAAGTGTGGACTGGTGAGCTTGACTATTTGTTGACTTCATTGAATGAAAATTGTGATGAAAACTCATTCTTTCTTTGCCCCCACATTGTTCTGAATGTTGATATTCCGTATGGCGGATAAACATCGATGGATTCTGAGAGAACGATAGCCAGTTAAAGGGAAGTAACTACACACGGTACATATTTTCCTCCTATTTTGAGGTGCTAAGCTTTACAGATGTTTTTTGATCAGAAAGTATTGCTGGCAAATTGCCATTACATTTGCTCCTGTATTTTGCTTTTTATTTCAGTTCTATAGTTACTACTTCCAGTATTAACCTTTTGCTGATTAATATAGGTTTTCGTTTTATTTTATTTCAGCTATATTCCCATTAGTTCTCTTCAATAAAAAATGAGCAACATGAATGTAGTTATTATTAGAATGTCTTCTTGTTTTAAATAATTATGAAATTCGGCCTATCTTTCTATATTACTATGCCATGATATCTTTATCGTCGAGGGATTACTTTGCATACAGTATGGCACATAATTGTTTTCTCATTCCTATTAGATTGCTAGCCTTTGGAGAAAATATTTATTTAACAATTCGCAAGTATACTTCGCTGTTGTGCAAAATGAGTTGGCATACAAGATAGGTTTAAGGTTAAAGCACTCTGTCTATCAAAACCTGCCTTAACTGATGGATCATTGTTGATGTTGTGACTGGGTGTTGTGATCTCCGATTTTCTTGGAGGATATCCCGAATAAAAGGTATTATAATTTCCCAGCTGATCGTCGTAGCTGCGATTACCAACGTATGTATTTAACCCTAAAATTTATGTGCTACAACCTTGAAGTATGCCCCTTCAGAATACTTCGGTCCCCTTCAGGAACGTGGAAATTATAAGTACTATGACCTGATGATGAAACTGATCGCTTTTTAGTCATGACTAATTATGACAAGTCTGTCTTGTGTTAATATCGACGGAGTTCTAAAAAGGAATATCTAGGCATCACTGTAAAAAGTTGATCTGATTTTCAGTGCGATCTGAATTTAAGCGCTGTCTGGTTTAAGGCAGGAACACGGATGCAAGGTGCGGAAGAGGCAGGAACATGAATGGTTGGTACAGGAGCAGTTAAGCAGGAAGCAGAGGAAGCAGGATTCTGGATGGTCTGATTTTCAGTCGTTCACCTGCCTTATTTTTAGACAAGATATTACTGCTGAAATTCAACATACCCTGTCTTAAAATTGTTGCATCTGAAATTCAGATCGCTTTTGTACCTTAAAATCAGATGTACTTTTTACAGTGATATTTTTGCTCTCCTTCTCTGCTGTTGAATAAAAAATATTCAAAAAGACCGACAGGCATGGTCGCAATAAGTTCTGAAATCATTTCTGTACACTGGGAAGAAATTTGACCGGTGGAAGTGTGATTTTTCTCTGGATGTGGTAGTGAGGTTGGTTACGCTACTGTCTGTCAGCCCAAACTCGGAATCCCGCCTCGGGTACGAGAGTTGATTTTGTGGTAGGAATAGGGAGAAGAATAAGTTCGCTTAGACCAGGGGCAGGTGAACCCATCACCTCACATGTGGCGAATAGTGTTTAGAAGCGTGGTGAATGAAAGTTTTTCATATTTGACTAGCGGAAACAAAAGAGTGATTTCAATTTCTTGGTGTTGCGGTGTATTTACTTATTTTATGCCACTCTTGTGATGAACCTTCCAAGTGAGATAACCAACAAGTGTTTTTAGAGGAGGGTGATGCGTTGTCGGCAAACTACGGCTCGTCAGCTACACGCGGCTCTTTGGGTGCGTACTTTAGAACTTGGATAAAATTATCATATTTTTGTCTTTAAATGTATTCACGTGTATTTGCAAGTGCATTTACGACTGCTCTATGTACAGATACCAATATGGAATCGTGATTTCAATAACTACGGCTAGTGAAAAACTGGGAGATATAGGCTCTTCATTAGGAGTTGCACAATTGCATTTTTCACGCTGATGAAATAAATGAGAACAATTTTTAGTGCAAATTAGTGTTATTTTAATGAAGATGTACACTACTACTCGTTAAGTATGTGACTTAATTTCTGTTATTTAAAAAATATAATCATGGCTCTCAACATTTTTTGAATTGATATGAGGTAGTAATTTTCTCTTCAGTCTCAAAAGTTTACCGAGCCAAATGACTTTGCCTTAGTACCTAATTGGATCATGACATAAAGGAAAAATAACAAGTTCTTTAGGTCTATATTTCCATTCTTTCACTGGCGTGAAAATGCGATAGCATGAGAAAGTATTTTTCTTTCTGCTCCCTCGGGGCCGATTTCCTGCAATCGCCTGTCTGCATTCCCCCTCTACGGTGGAAGTTTTTCCGAGCGGCGGTTTACAACAACCACCCTCTATCCCGGTGCTTACGCAGTCGTAGCTCACGTCCCCAAACCCTTCCCGAAGGCCCTCGCTTTCGCAAACAGAGAACGCTCACCCGCCACACGCAAGACTCGCTCTTTTTCCGCGTGTGAGTCTCTGAGCCGTTCATGCGAGCGGTCGTCAGTCGCCGCCCCCCCTTCCCCCTGCCCCCCTATACCCTCCTCCTTTTATATTTTTTTCTTTAGCCTCTTTTCTCCTTTCCCTCTCATTCCAAATAATTAGCCAACTCACGGAGTGGAGCGCCGCCACCGCCGTCGGTTCGTTTTAGTGTCATTAGCTGCGACGGACACGCAACGGGGGCGTTTCTCAGTCTCCCCTCCTCTCCCCAACCACCCCCCCCCTCCAGAAATTCCCTTCCCCCCATACATGAGTCGCGTGGGTAAGAAGAAGGGTTGCCAACTCTGCAAGGATTGAGTCCGGGAGTTGTCCGTTCCGAGCGTGGGAAATTAGTCGAGATTTTTGGTCATTTGAGTATAGTTCATGATTATATATTTGCGAGGAATGTGTATTTTTTGTTAGCAAACTGAATTAACCTATAACATGTCTCAAATTGAGCTTGTTATACCATGAGGTGTAATTTGATCATTTAATATGGTTTATTCAATAGTATTGTAATTTATTATTTTATTTAAATAATAATCTTTATTCGTTACGTCCTGACTTTCGTCAAACACAATACATCTAAAATCACACGCGTAAGTTGGGCGCCATTAATGTAATATGTTAATTTATTTTTAACAATTATAATTATTATACTATAATAAATATTATTCGTTATGCCACTTGCCTATCTGTTGTTGAACACATTAAAACTGACTCACAACACAAATAAACATAAACAACATAATAAATTACCCTCCTATTCGTTAACAATATCACATTCACTTTCTTCTCTCTTCAGGCTCAAACTGACAGGCCATAAATCCCTTCACATATAATTACGAGCCACTTTACTATTCACTTTGCACATACATATCATCAAATGCCCTCTTAAAATTACGTACATACAATAGTAGTGGGGAATGGACCGCTTTATCCCTCTAGTACGCTCTGGAGTTCCCGGCTGTGTCCTCCAATATGTGATCCCTGCCTCTTTCTGCACCCTGACTCCTCCGCCTTGGCTGAAGATCCGTCGCCTGTCTCAAGTTAGGTTCAATTCCGCCAGATGATTCCCCGACGTGGATTCAACTTCCCACGGGCCAATTCCTAGACCTCAATGGCTTTTCCTATGTCATACCCCGAAATGGGTTCCGCTTCGGTCGGGAGGAATGTTGGACTACAACTCCTTAGCCTTTTCTTATCATACCAACACCCGACCTGGGTTCTCCTCCGATCGGGAGTATTGTTGGACTAGTCCTTCATCATGGGTGTTTTCAAGTCTGTTTCCGCTCTAATAGGCGCTTCAGACCGGGAGGAAAGGCATAAGGATAGGTATGGAAGGGATGGGGATAGGATAAGGTCCGAAGCGCGACCTTACCCCCTTCTGTCTTCTCCCTAGTCCTTCTTCATGGGTGTTTTCAAGTCTGTTTCCGCACTAATAGGCGCTTCAAACCGGGAGGAAAGGTATATGGATAGGGATGGAAGGGTTGTTGGGCTGGGATCAGATATCCCTAGTCCTTCCTCGCTCTCCGTTCCTCTTTATATAGTCAATCCGCTCATTGTTTACGCTCGGCCTAAATTAATTTCCCTGCATAACTTGCCACGACTTCAACAATAACCAAGGATACAATTCCTATTATTGGGGACTGCAACTCGCGAACGCCCCGGATCACCACGCTCAATACTTAATTATCCATTGTAGAGCCCGACGCCATTTTTCCCTATGACTCTGTATAAACTCTCTTGATAAAATTTAATATGGCGGCTCCTTCAATCCCATGCCTGACATGGCTAGAAAATGACACGTTACAGTATCGTCGAAAATAGGTGATAGAGCCATTACTCCCAGAGGCATAACCATCCGGAGACATTTGGGTTCCTAGGGCAATGTTCTCTTTGGAGTCATACCCCCTCCCAGGAAAAGGAAGGTGAAAGCACAAGTGAACATGCCTAAGAATTTATTGCCTTGATTTTTATGACGCAAATAGTTTTTTTAATAATTGAATATTACAGAAAAATAAAAAAAAATGATCAGTTTTAAAATCAACTTAGGCATAGATAGCTTTTTTTCTTGCCTTCACTTTGGAAAAGCGTCTATTATTTCACTGAAGCTTATTCATTTAACTAATTCATGTTCAATACTACACATCATAAGGTGATTAAGTCTGTTCTGATCCATTGTGGAACTCAGTCATTGTTGTCAGATGTTTAAATTCCTTAACATGATAAAAAATGTCTTCCTGCTGCCTAGTATTTTTTACGATAAGCGGTGACATATTGTTTTGTTTTCTCTTTGGAGGGCCACTCAGGGGTTCCTAGAAATAGGGCCTGGGGCAAAGTGCCCCTGTTGCCCCTCCAACCCTCTGGGCGGCCCTGCCCAGAGGCAGACATGCCTCATCATCCTCTCAAGACAGAGTTGATATCTTTTGGAATACTCATTTATGATCGTTCACACTTTTGTTCTAATTTTTATATGTTTAACCTTACGGTTTCAATGTAGATAGCTAATTTCTTAAAATCATTATACCTTAAAACTTGCTAACGGTAGGAGAAGTAACTTCGTCATCGTTGGATACCACCCGTAAGTTGGTCAGGTTATTTGTGTAAAAGCGGGAGGAAAACACCTTATCCCGGTAGAAGAGTCATTTTGAAAATTATTGTCCGATTCGGGAAGTCTCTATAAGAATACGGGAGAGTTGGCAACCCTAGCATGAGGGGGTTGGGGATAGAGGGGGTGTTTCTGTAGGGGGATAAAGAAAAATGGGGTGGGAGCGGTCTTTCATGGCAAATGAAGCCCAGGAAAAGGTTTTCTGCGGCGGTCGCGGAGTGAATGCATTCTACAAATGCCCCTCACGGTTTCTGTGGGGGGAAGGCTTGTGGGCGGGGATGACGAACCGGTACTCACGATAGAGAGTGGGTTGCTCTAAAGGCATAGCGATACTCACTAGCCTTCTGGTGACTTCACGGCATAGCCTATGCTATTATATCAATACCATCCACGTTCAAGGGGTGAAATGATAAGTTGTGTTGGCGCTTGTTTATCGTTTCGCATGAAAAGTTATACAAAGACTCCCATTTATTAGACATTATTAGACGTGGGAGCTATGCAACAGAGAAACAGTGTGTTTAATATCAGTTATTTTGTTCTTAACCTAAGTAATTACTGTTGGATTTTTCCTCGACATTACATCTTAGCATGTGCTATTACATTATGGCTTTAAGTGCTTTTGCACTGGATTTATTGGAACGCCAAACTTTGCAGTTTGAATCTCTTCACTGATAATATTCCATTAAATTAAGCATTTTAGTCGTGGTTGTCATGCCTTTTAGATGATTCCGCGGTCGAAGCGGGAGGTATTATATGCCCTATTTTAGTGAAAAGTAATTAGCGGTGATTCTAAGCAGGTGGCACGTTGGAAGTTGTGTTTGAGTAGTAGGAACTTACACTTCACCTTTTGCTGAGTGAGTAAGCGTAATCCAAGTCTTATTATAATGCTCGGGCGAGCACTGTCATGCTTTTAATACGACAACGCAATGGGTTTTAATTCTATGGGCGTCTATTTTGCATGCATGTTTGAAGTACTTACTCCATCACTGATATTTTTATATGAACATTTGCTTTGATGCTCCTACAGCAGGAAATACTCTAAAAGAACACTTTAAAAATTTCCTATAAAATTTACATACATTCGTGAGAGTAACCGTAAAATTCAGTGTGTACATCGCTGGGTTCCCTTGGATGTTTTTCTCTGCAGTTAATGAGTAGTTTTTAGGAAAACAGAAACTCTAGCAAAGGGCTGGACTTATTTACCGACAGAAGGCTCTGATTACTGAGGCTACGGATGAGGGTGGCAGGATCAAAAGGGCTGAGTTTACGCAAGGATGTTAAGACGTGTGGACAGAAGGATTATTGGATATTATTTAAGAGAGATGACTTTCGTAAGTCCGAGACGGAGGAGAGAATAAGGAATTTGATATTGGTCTGGGAATCCAGAAAATTCCTTGTACAATCTGGTATCTAAGTGAGGTCAAAATATAGATGAGTTAGAAATAGGACTTGAATAGGTATTAACTAGGGAAAATGAGAAAAGCTGCGTGAAGGCTGGGAAGAAATAGCCGCAACCCAGGTAGACAGTTCTGCAAAAGAAAAGATTTACCTGTGTCATAAAGTTCTTTGAGGTCTTAGATTAATTTTTGCTGCTTAAAACACGGACTTCAAGTTATTCACACATATATTGTATTGGCGCCTTATGATGGCCATTGCTTTTCATGTTTGCTCAGGTTATCGTGTTGTAATGACTGTGTTTGTGGAAGTTTGTTGTGCGTTAGAGTGCCGTTTTGTTACATTTCTCAATCACTCCATACTGTTACAAATAAGAAATTTCCTATACTGTGTCATTACTGGCTTTTTTCTTGTCAATTCGATTTAATATATTCTATACTTCTGTGTATTTCCTTTCCCTTCACCCATATATATACTCTTTTCCTTCAGTAGTGAATATATTCCGAGGCTGATTTTGATAATTTTTGTTTCATACAAAGTGCGTCTATCCTATATAGGAGATTGTCATCTTACATTCAAAGGTTAATACTGTGCTGTTTCAAAAAGCTCTTGTCCCACTTGTTGTGCTATTCATGTGATTCATATTCACGGAAAATAGGGACATTTCTGGGTGTTTTTTGGATCTTAGATCAGGAAGGTGGAAGAAGGGGATAATTGTGATGATTTCTTTCACTATTTTTGTGATTTATTCTTTGCACTCTACTCCTGAATGACGTTGAAGTTCTCCACAAACCGAAGCGTATTTTTGGTATCTATTTAAAGTATTCTTAGAATGAAGTAACTTGGAAGTTGGTCATCAGAACATCGTTTACTTTTGATGGAATTGCAAAACAATAGGATGAATTATGAATCCTGCCTGCAGGTAAAAAAGAACATTTTAATAGTTCTAGTAATGCCTTTTGAGAATGATATTCTTCCCTTAGTGGTGTATTTTCTGTGTGTATTGTGGAAGAAAAATGCAACTATGTATTTCTAAAGGATTGTGAATACGCAGTACGATTTGATCATTGCTTTGCAAATGGTTGGATATTAGAATAGCATGGATATTTCCACGAATGGCTTTGCGAGTTCGTATTCAATGCAGGGTCGCCTGTGTTATGGTGTTCACTACCCTTGCTCCAGTGCTGGATCTAATGTGATGGAGACATCTGAAGGTTTTGCAAATGCATAATGAAATGTTTCCTTTCCATGCGAACGAAGAGGAGTCGAAAATTCTGGAAGCCAAGCCAAATGGGGGAAAAGTGACAATTTATTCGCAGGAAGACAAGGTGGGGGAAAAATTGAATGAGCGTTCCAGTGCCGAAGACTGGGGTGGACGAGGTTAGGGACCGAGCATGAGCGTTTATCGCGCTGCCGGTGTAGAAGAGGCCGTGGGAGTATATGAGAGAGGGTGCCGAAGCGAGAGGAAGATGTCTGCGGCGAATGGGGCGAACGGGCGGATGGGAGTGTGGCGGGGGGTTTGCGGGCGATAGCGGGCTAGAGGGACTTGAATCGGTCGCTTTCAGTTCGTTAAAGGCATCCGGGAGAGTTCGAATTCGCCTTCCACCGCGCCCGTATTCCCACGGGCGAGTGCTTTAAAAAAATATAAAAAAAACGAGAGGGGGTCTGTGCCCGTCCAACAGGCGTCCGCAACCCACATCGCCCTTCCTTCTCCCCCTCTTCCGTTCCCTTCTCTAAATTCTTCCCTCTCTCACACACCGACCCACGCCCCCTTCCGGCTGCTGGCCATCGATTCGCCCGCCAAAAGTCCCGTTATCTTTGCAAATGGAAAGGGAAAGTTCCTTCTCTCGCTTCTCCCTCCTCATTCTGCCTCCCCAAACCTCATCGCAGTCCTCTCATCTATTTGGTGGAGAGAGAGGTATATTGGGTGTGGAGGAAGTGGAAGGTAAGAGTTGTTCGGGGGAGGCGTGGGTGAAAGTTTGGGTGGGGTCGATGGGGAGATTTTGTCGCTGTGGGGAGGACAGAGGGGTTGGGGGAATGTAAGATCTGTTATCGGAATCATTGGTGCGAGGGGTTCAAAAGGATGGTAGGGGTAAAATGGAGCTCGGTAGATCTGTATTGTGGGTATTGGTGATGGGAAGGGCAGGAGAAAGTAATATAGGAAGAGGGTGCGGGATTTGAACGCTTAAAGGGTGAACGCGAGGGACTTAGGGGAAAGAATTATTCTCTGGAGAGATATGGGATTTAGAGGTAGATAGTGGAGAGAGTATGTAAGTGTAAGCGTGGACGAATGGTGATAGTGGGGAGATTAGTGGAGGAAGACGTAGAAAGCGAGGACTTATAAATGGGAGAGGTCTTGGCGATGCGCGTGTTAGTGGAGACCCTCGGTAAAATGGAGCGCTGTTTGGTGTCCTGAGGTGAAAGGATTGACCACCTATGGGGAACAACAGTGTTCATCCACCTTTGTCGTCAAAAATGGAACTACATCCTCAGTACCTGCATATGTAGCCATGAGCGAAGTCGCGACCGTAGATGTTGTCCCTCACTGAAGCGCGGGGAATATGCGTTCAGGCACCTTCCATTGAGATTTACTGTTGCTGGAAAAGTTTGCCGTTGAGGTTTCTAATACGCACGTGCATTAATGGGCGGGAGTGAGGCGAGACTTTGACGCGCGCAATTTCGTGAGCGTGGGCGATAAGAAGAGAGTGGGAAAGAAATTATATGCAGATGTGCTGCTCACATTGCTCGCTTGTTACGCATTCCGTAACTTATAATTTTATTGCAATAATATCTCCTTGTTCGTGTAATACTTATACTAATATTTTACTTATAATTTTATTGCAATAATATCTCCTTGTTCGTGTAATATCTTGTTAGGCTCCAAAGTGATAGTAATAAAAATAATATTCTGGCACTGACAGAAGTGAACATCTTCACGTTGGTCACGCCATTAACTGGCCTTTCATTGTGGTGCCAAGATATAAGATGAAAGCAACTAAGTGGGAAACAAAAGGTTTAGAATAGTTTTGAGCTTCTCATTTGTCATCCAATTTTGAAGGTAGACGAGTAAATTCTTTTTTTTTTCAAAATTCAAACTACCTGTCAAAGTAACGAATAAAAGGGAACGTATTAGCATAAAATTAGATTGTAGATACTTAAGCCGAAAAAAACCTTGCTGATATAGTACTAAATCAAGACTCGCTTCTCACTGGTTGCGTAGGCTCTAAATTTTTATTTTCGCAACGTTTCTAAGCGAAAATATTCCTTTATAGTGATAAAACCTCGATATATATGTCAAATTCAAAGTATTTAATGATACACGAGGATTACGCGCGTGCGACCATCACACCAGTATTCAACCCGGAAGTCTCGCTGATAGGTGTTGAGTTGAAGTCCTAAGGTCACCCCTACCGCATGTTTAGGGTATGTGTCAGTTCATTGAGACCAGTTCATATTCTTGTGCCGACTGAAGCTTTGCAGTAAGGTCATAAACTCCGAAATTGGATTCGGATTGATTGTATAGAGATGTATGATAATATGTATTCTGTGGCTTTACCTCTTTTAAATAAATATTCTTCTATTTGAACCCCACTTTTTCCTAGTAATAGCTTGAGTCCTGATCGAATGAGGTAGCACGTTGTTAGTAGGTAGAATTTGATTTGAAGACTTGCGGAGAACTATGTTCAATTGCACCGTGCAAAAAAATGTTAGCAGATAGGTATTTAATTTATTAAATTTTTCAGCATTTAATTACGATATTCTTAAAAGCAATTACATCGTTATAAAACGAGTGTATAACTTACGACAAATACAGGTTGCTAAAAAAATGGGACACTAACAATAAGCCGATATCCTCCGGGTACACACAGGGCCTTTCCCCTTATGTTTAACCTCTCTTGCAGAAACCGATATAGCACTAGAGAAACCTCATTTCGGCGTGTTATATTGCCAGGCTTCTTTCAATGGAAACAAGATAACAATAATTGAAGTAGGCGAGGAGCTGAGGCCAAGTAAACAAGTGGAAAACAAAGAGTCCAGAAAAGGGTGCTGAGGTGAACAGGTGGTGGCAATGTCCACGAACATAACAAAAAATTCCTTTCCTAAATGAGTGGAAAGGCTAGTGACATGGTAAGGGGCAATTAGGTTGCCGAAGGAAATCTGAGGCAGTGTAGGTTCGTTAAACCTGTGATTAGTGACTATGGTGGTGCTGGTAATAATAATAATAATAATAATAATAATAAAAGGTCTTTATTGGGGCGAGATTGAGACAAAACTGTCCCTTCTGCCATCTAACCCCTCGTCAAAATAAATATATAAAAGAAATAGTGGTCAATACTTAAAACAATTACAATCCGATGTTAAAAAAAAATAAGTAAAGAATACACTTATAGGAATCAAATAATGATAAATTAACACAAAAGAAATATACATACACAATATATCAATATTACATATCTAATAGTGTGTGAGAGAATTTACAATGTGGGAAAAACGTGAGGATTATTATGCTTACATCCTTTACGCAAAAACCCACTGCAGGAAAACACCCACACAAGAAGGGGGGTGTGAACTGATATATGCTCAACTGATATATGCCTGGTAGGCATATATCAGTTGAGTGTAGAAGAGGGAGAAAAAGGATAGGTATTTTTAATACGAGTAACGTAGGAGAGATCACCCCTAGCCAAAGAAATAGCAGTTTTTCTAACGAAATCGGGAATTTAATGAATATTTTGACGTTTCATTTGTAAGTTCAATTAATAGAATACTGAAAATATGAAAACATACATTTAATTTCTAAGGGGGATGAATGAATACTGTAGAAAATCGTGTGAACAAAGCAGTAGTCATGAAAGGTGGGATATTTGAAATGAATAACCATCAAAATTATATTTTCATATCTTTATATATCTACCTATAGTCATAAAACAATACCATCCGCTCAATTACTGATGTTTAATTTATCTATGTTTCTCGTATTGGCTCATAATTGCCCACGGTGCTGCCTATGTCATTCACCCCCTTAACTTCGTAATACGTGATGCACACTTAACTTTGCCGTGCTACTTCCTTTGGAGCAGTACCATGCCTCAATTCTCGGGAATGGAGAAAATGGCCTGCTTTGCCTTAGAATATGATGAATTCTTTTCTTTTTCCTGTCTCTAGTCACATCTCCTCGGGCTCTCTTTTAATTCACGATTCTATGGAGAAAATTTGAGTCCTTAACGAAAAATATTTTTGTACGGTTAAAGACATTTTTTAATATCATAGCCCTTTATTTTATTACTCATAGTGATTCGCACTTCTGGAATATAGACGTTTTTTTTTATGTATTTCTTGGCAAGCAATTTTATCAAAGTACAATTATGATTTTTTTATTATTTTCAGGAGCAGTGACCTCAGTTTTTTATTAAACTGCAAAGAGGTCAAGTGATGCGCGGCGTTTGTCGTATGCAGTGCGCTTGAAGGAAGAAGTTAGACAACAAAAAAGGTAATTAAATTTTACTCTCATGGAATTTCGTCTCTCTCTCATAACTCTAGAAAATAACACTAAGCTTCCTTCGAATGAGGCAATTCACCCAGGCGCTAGCCATATAAAAGTTTCGTAATTAGAAAAAAAACAAGATACCTGGAATAAAGGGTATAAACCACCCTGAAATCATAATTTAAGGATGAGTATTTAAGTAAACTTCAGAAGTAGTCGGTTTCTGAAAAAAGCGAGGCGTGGAGATGAAATAAAACGCAAAGGCGAGGAATGATACACCGCCGGATAAATTTTATGAATAATTAAGAAGGCTGCCTACGCCCTTAGGTCAAGAAAAAATGTTGTTGCGTAATGTTGGTTACAAGAGCAGTGAAACTTAATTAATTACAGAAAACTAGCTTTTGAGTCGTGCGTTGGGTTGGTATCGTATTTTCTGGGTTGGTATATGGGAAGGAATGCTTTTAGAAAGACGTGATTGTCATTTTTTTTGGGAACGCTGGGAATTCAGTATCTGTTCCAGTAAGAAAATGGACAGAACTGCCTCTTCTTAATGCTGGGGAATAATATAAAAAAAGCGTTTGTATTTAATTTGTTTATTTATTTTTAACTGGCACGAGCAACGAAAACTCTCCCTATCTCCTTTATAAACGAGAATAGGGATACTTGTAAAATAATATAGTCACAGATTTAAACTCAATGGGTCGGTCTGTTTCGTGAGGGTAGACCATAGTATGTAAATGCTAAGCCCAATGGCGTTTAATGCATAAGAGTCATAGAGGCCAAGTCCATTTCGCCGTAACGTCAGTGGTTTCCCAGAAAATCACGCAGCTGAAGTTCACTTGGACGTATCGGGAGGCTTTTTACGGATTTGAACCCGTATCTTCCAGTCAGTATCGAATCGCTCTACCATCGCCATATTACCACGCCAACTGAATATCCTCTTCTGTTTTACCTAGCATTGGGGAAACCAGCGAGTTTTCTTCACAGATCGGAATGGAATATAACAAAGCTTGAATGATTGAACTTGACCTTGCTCTCAGGCGTGTCATTTGTCGCAGATTTTTGCCATGCGAGTGATGAACAACGGTTTTTGTGATGCGGATCCGAGATCGTTCGTGTACCTCTAGATTGCTAAAAGAATCATACCTATCTTCTTTCTGTGTAATACTTGGTTAATACACATATAGCACTCTAGATTTTTTTCCAATCTTCAGTGGTTCAGATGCGTCATATCAATGCCTCGCGACTTTATTGATAGTGACAAACGATATAATCTTTATACAGCCTTCTTTCTTATTAATGTCCATGTAATTTTTCATTATTTTAAACCTGGCTGGTGTATTCAAGCATGACAAATAATCTCACAACTAGGGGAGACTGCGGTAATGGCAGTCACATAAGGGGAAATATTTATAAAAATTATGGTTTTTATCCGTTTGAAACACTACTGCCCATAATAGTATACTTATACTCTTTCCTTAGCCCTAATTAATTAATATTAAATTAAAATATAAAACATTTTTTAATGACAAAAACAGTAAACTATCAGATTTGACTGGTATTACCCCAACCCTAGGGTAATTGCAGTCAGTGGTGTCAGTGATTATTTACTGACTACACAGCAAGGAATATGGGGATCTTTAAATGATGTAGTCATGTGTAATTGAGAAATTGATGTATACTTTTGGTTATAATGCATAGCTTAAGTTTTACGAGAATTACACAACATAGATAAGTAGCCTGTAGCCGTACGCGCACAATATAGACGTAAAATGTATTATCAGAGTAAAAAAACAGGCTGCCAGACTGCCACAACACATGCTGCCAATACCCCGAACGCATGGTTTTGTTCAACGATTAAAGAAATATGCTATGCTTTAAATCCTCAATAAATAACTATGTGATAAAGTGAAGCAGTGAAACGCGATTAATTTTGATCTGTACTATGGCTTTGCTTACAACAAAAGACGGAAAAACACTTTATCTCGCTCAACATCCAAACAACAACTGCCGAAATGGCGAGCTCTGGTGTAGTAGTTCCAGAGAGAGGTGCGCGGTTACAGCACCAATTAGTTTCAACCTGCGTTAACAACTGTACGAGAAATCATAGTGACCACAATTATCCCTTGACTACCATTACCCTAGTCTCCCCTATACATTTCTTGTACTCGTGGAGATATTGTCACGTGATTAGGTATGTATTTATTCTCATTATCAAACGATTGGAACGTAATTCAGCGTATCTAGAGTCTGTGTTTGCCAATTCTATTGCTTTTAGTTACACGTTTGTACGGCTTAATAGTGGAACAAAGCCACCTTAAAGTTCAAAATATTCTGATGTATTTTCAGCTTATTGTGTAGTTGTATTTTGGTTCTAATTTACCAAAGCACTTTGATTTAATTTTTAAAGAGGGTCCGAATATATCGGAATACTGGTAATGTATGCCTCTGCAAGCAGCAAATTTAAAGAAATTAAGATAGGGAACGAAAGAAAATTAGTTACCATACGATACCTAGTCACTGCAGCTCGTATTGGAGTCGATATCCTCCTTGCGAAACACGAATTGTGACCTCTGTGGCGATAATATTTAGGAACCTCAGTGATTGTGCCTCATAACACCCTAACAAGGCTGTTGTTTTCAATCGATCATTGTAATTGAATTTGGATGAGTGTTTTCCTTTGTGAAATCAACTCTTATTTCAAAGAAATATTAAAATCTCCAAGCTTCTCTTGCTGTTGTTACGGAAATTTTCATCCTGGAGGAGGAGATTCTCTGAGAGAGTTACTTAAATGCATTAGGGCTACAGGGGATTAATTAGCAGTACGGAGTTTGTCGGCGAGGTGTCACGGGGAAAGAGAGGCGGGGGGAAATGCTGACGAGGGGTCAAATGCAAGGGTGCAGATGGCGATGGGTAGCGCCCGGCGCACGAACTCCTCTTGCGAGAGAAATATATATTTTTTTCCGGCGACGGGAACAAAGAGGTGCCAGAGCGACAATGGGTGCGGCATGAATAGGGAGAAGGCGCGGGGATGGTCGTTTTATGTCGGCTGGTGTCGACGAGGGAATGACCCGCCTCGTGGTGCATTCCCCACTCTTTTTCTCCCGACCATGTCCTCCGGTCAAATCTCCCGGAAGTCCTCGACTCCCCGCAAGATGCTCGCTTCGCGTCTGACTTGTTTCTTCATTCTCCCGCTCTCCATCAGCCCTTCTATGCCTACCCACCACTTCCTTTGTCTTTTTCAGCCAATCGTGCCCCCTTCTCCCCTAATGCTCCAGCACCCGTTGGCTCGCTTAATTGTTCCGTGAATCTGAGGTTGAATAGGGGATTGTGCCACGTGCTTCCCTGCATCTTCGTGCCACAGTGCACGCTGTTACAGGGGTGTTCCGGCGTTTGATGTGACCCCGGTCGTTTGGGAAGGGAGAAAGGGTTGTTTTTACTATGCCAGAAGCACTTAAGAGAAAAGATTCGCGTGTGGGCTTTAAAAATCTCTGTTAATGCTAATTTTTGTATGGGTGAAATACATGCCAAGAAATATTAAACTTTTAATTCACATATCAATTAGTTACATATTTTTAGCGGGGATCGTATTAGAGCGGTGTGTAGAATTCTGGCCTCCTATCTCGAGGGCATGGGTTAGAATCCTAACTGGGGCAGAAATTTTTCCGTGGCATACCGATCCTTACTTGAGTGCGGTGTGAAGAGAAATGCAAGTTTATTACGTTCGTCAGATGATTTGTTAAACAGCTGATACCTTCGCGCCTTTCCATAAGAACAGACCAACGATGGACTTCTCTCCACCCTTCCTCCGCTATCCGTAAAATGCTGCTGAAAAAAATGTTCCATCACCCCATTACCGGGGATGTCAATTTTTCCCGTATTACTAGCAGGTACTATTACTGCATTTAAGAAGTTAATTTTTGGCAATTGTGTACCCCTCCTGTTCCCTGAGGTTGTACACCCAGGGAGACACTTTCAAGTAACTCAATAGATTTTGATAAATTTTAAAACCAGATTCTGTATCGAATATAATATCTTGGCTCATCATTTAGCTGACGACTTACTAGTGCTTGACCGTTCATGAATCTCTTTGTCTTAATCAACTCACTTCCTCATATTTTCTACGTGTCCTTTCTCATGCTTATTCAATGCCTCTCTCACCCATTTTAACACATTACGTGTCAATAAATTGTCAATTAGAGGTCTTTTCTTTTGCCTACGGCATAACTGACCTCTCGGACTCTCCATGCGTTTTCAGATCTAGGCTCAAACTTATCTTTTCGATCTATTTTACCCCGCGATCTCCGTAATATTCCATATGTTTCACTTCTCTCAGTGGAATTCGTGAAATGGGGTGGGCAAATCAATGTCTTCGAGTATACTTTGGAATCCATAGAACACATTACGTTTTTCGTCACAATAATTCTCCCTTGGTTCATTCAAGTCATCCTTATTAAACCTAGCGAAAGCCAGTTGTTCCTAAGGTACGATTTTACCGATCCCTCCTCCCTCTCGAGCTCACTTTATTTCTTATTTCTGGCTAATATCATATTATTTGTTATAAATCAAAACTTGTTTGAAACAAAGCCCTTACATAGCGACAGCCTAACCACAAAGTCGGTAGTTGAATTTTTATCTTTGAGTTGGGTCCTTTGTTGTTGAATACCCGCTACGCAGACGGCTCTGGTTGGAAAAATACCTACCGTAAGGATAACCTTGCTTAAAATCCTTCCATTTGTGCGGGATGAAGGATGTGAACTGGGAAATGGGGACGGGATTGAGTACCACGTACGAGGAGTTAAACATGCCGGGGGCATCACTGTGACGTGGGAATGGATGATTCTGAGAATAATATGAAATGTTTTAAAACAAGGTTATCTACCGTGGTAAGTATGCTGAAACATTGAGTGCCCTACAACTGGGACGAAAGTTTTGTGGTCACCGCTTTAAATTTCGTGGAAAGGTTTATTATGGTGCTGCTACGGAACTTAAGGGTGCATATCCGAAGGGTAGATTAATGGCTGAGGAATTAAGTCTTCATATTCCTGTTTATATACATTGAGTGAGCATTCATCTAGTTGGTAATGGACTAATGAATGTTCAGCACTGTGTGCCCTTGTATATATGTGATTTATAAATGGCAGATTGAAGTATATTTCATTGTAAGGATCGTTATGGTTGTTTAGATTGTAGTAAGATAAATTGGCACCTTTAACGAAATTAGTATTTATTTATCATTTTTTAAGTAACGTTGTGGTTGTTTAGATTATAGTAGTATAAATTGGCACCTATAACGGAACTAGTATTTCTTTCTCTTGTGTATTGTTATCTAGATTTGTTTCACTATGGTTCCTCAAGTTGACAATTATAAATTGATATTTAATGCGAATTTGTGGCGAATTATTATGCAAATTATACTATGTGAAAAATATTATATATTATGCGAATATCTGATCATGTAAATTATCAAATACCTAATTTGGCAGCCAGCATATTTGCAAGTAGCAGGATTCAGGAGTAAATTGAGAAGGTATTAACGGAGAGACGCCGAGTGATCTGACCCCAGCGGGCGGCCATTCACGTGATGTTGTCATCTTAAAAGCACTACACTTTTGGGAAAGGGAGCGAGAAACTATTTCAAACCGTCTATTCCGAGGATTAGCCATGGAAAGCTCCGATTGGGTAATTCATTCTAGTTACTAAGGAACCATGCGTTATGGCCGATGACATTCCAGTTAGCGGGAGAGAAAAGACCTCCGCTGCCATCATCTAACGAAATTGCTGCCAAAGTGGAGAGATATAATAAGTGGAAAAAAGGACGAAAATATGGGCACACATATGAAGGACAGGATGTTCTGCAAAGTTAATGTCAATGAAGTTAGATGGTATAAAATAGTAAAGGAAGGAAAATTAATATTCTAGGATTATTCGATGTCACTTGGAGGGTACTGTGTGGGGGGGGGGGGGGAATTAACGATAGATTTATGCATCATAACTTAAATATTACCTTGCGAGCTCTTTTATCAAGACAGGGAATTTTAGTGCCGTCAAATTTTGGCGTACGAAAAAAAGAGTAGCATGAAAATATAAAGAAGAGGTTATTTAGGGGTTTATTGAGGCTTTTCTGTGCTTAGCTATTTGATGGTCCGATGGAAGAAGTTATAGCACAGCGGGTGGAGAATCATTTATGACATTGATGAGTTAGTTGTTGGTCAATAAGACGAGCTCAAAGTAGGCCTGGAAAAAGGTGATGGAAGTCGTGTTAATCACTCGTATTCTACCAGCAGTAGTTCTATCTATCAGTTTTACTCTTTACTTCACGATTGTAGCCAGAGGTATCTCGTATGGCTAGTCTTCAAACGTTTTCGAAAATTACAGATTTTATTGATCGGTAAAAATATTGAATGTGTCTCGCATTTCCCATTGTCACATTCATCTTTCAAAACGAAACATATATTTTGGCTGGCGTCTCCATTTCGTTTCCCTCTGAAGTGTCTGGTTAAATCTCGCTGATGGAGAGCAGTGAAATCGTGCCAAATATTTTTTTCTATCCTCTCGGTTTCTACTTAGAACCCTTACCCACCGTTTTCTCAGTCCCAAATTGATCTGTTATGCATGAATAAATCACTCTTACGGATATGTTACCTTGCACTCATGGGCATATCGCCGACTTCCGCTATGCTTCCCCTAGTTTGGTGGACCCTTTTCCATTGAATTCTTGTGAAAAATTGCTTTGATAAAATAAGCCTCCACTAGTGTAAGAGTCACTCTTGGCAAACACATAACGACAAAATTTGTATGTATAGCCGTAATTTTTTGTTATTTTCAGCAATAATCTTATGAAGACTACCCGTGTGCTTTGTACATTTTGCATGGAGTTTTGTCTTTTTTGTCTGATAAATGTGAAAAGTAGTATTTGTCACCCAGAGTACTGGTAAATATGAAATATTCCTGGAAATATTTTTGCCGATGAAACTATATTTTAACTGAGATCTATACGTACTAAGACGGTTTAATACTTTATTATATTTTATTTTATGCTATGGGTCTTATTATACTAGACATTATTCACCGGCACGTAGGTCAGGTGAATTTAACATTGAGTTCTTATCTTCATGGGTTTCTTGAGACAAGTTAAACAGCGAATTCGCTTCATTAAACTATTAGTAATTAATTGCGCACAGATGAAATTGTGACTGCGGCCATTAAATCGGATCGTACTAGATTTTGGGCTGGCAAAAGTTTTTGTGAATAGACGACAATCGGATGTGTTAGGGCATTGTGGTTGCGGAAAAACGCCCCTGGGTTGCGCCTGAAATGACGACACTGTGTCATATTCTGTGTCGTTTTTATGACTTTCCTCAAATTCCTTTCTACTGCATGGAAACATTGTAAGTTCGAGTTTCGCCTCCGAGGGGAAACTAAAACTATTGATTATGAGGTGACATTCATCTCATAAGACCACAGTATTTATCGTCACTTATGCTGTGGAGGACTCGTTAATCTTGCCGTTTCGCTTGGTCGGAGAATATTCAGCATCTATTAAGGAGGCTCCACCGAATTATGATGTATATGTCATTTTTGTGAAAAGTTCAGAACACAATTTTTGGCCCGTCTATCGATTGGCAACAAAATAATGGGGCCTTTCCATCATATATTTGAAGAAAAAAACGTTGAAAATCAGCTGTTTTATGCGTGGTTATACGGCAGAGCATGGCTCTTGAAGTTAAATTTGCAGATTTATAATGGAAAGAGAAATGTCGTTTTGACAAAAGCTAATATAAGATACGCAATTTCATGTACAATTTAGCATTGTAAAAAAGTGCTCGCCGTACCACACTTGTTTATTTGAAATTAATAAATGTTTGCTCGAAAAAAAGCAGAAAAACCTTAGTTACATGAAAGTGGTGCTACAGCATGTTGTTATCATTGGCAACGGTACTTTTGATGGAACGTGCTTACAAGCCTATTTACTAACTTAATTAAGGAATATACCTTACCAAGGTCATTCTTATATTTTTTATGTAACTATATATTTCATTGGTTATTGACATGGTGCAATGAATACCAATGCTTCCAAATGGTAGCAGCGTCATTGTTGCCAAACAGTATTAAAAATATCAATATTAATAAAATTCAAAACAAAGAGCTGTATTTGCAAGGGAATAGTTTAAAACTAGGCAAGAAATTATTTAACCTATTTTAGAATACATATTAGCGGGATTGAGCGTGTATTCTCACTTTGTAAATTAAACGTGGCAACAACACTTCGGCCATGTCTCGAAGTCAAAATGAGTTAAAAGAGCTTGTAAAAAATAGAATGCAACTACAACGCGCTATATAATAGCATACTCATACAATTATTGTGTATGCGTTATCACCCTATAGATCATTTTCCATATTGGTGTTTTTCTGGATCGGTTTATTCATTAAATAACATAGCTCTTTTACGGGATTTTGAATCGCGGAGTCACGGTGGAACCTCCTTAAAGGGAAGAAGTTAAGTTTCCATCATCAAGCTATATAATGCTATGCGTTTTCGTATTAATTTAGTATAATTTAAATTATTCTTCTTCCCTCAGTTCAATTCAATTTATTGGATTAGCAGATTTTTATGGCGCTTAATCCTAGCGGGTAGAGCATTGAGCTATTACCAATTGGTTGTCTTAATTAGCTCTTAAGATTTTGTCAGGAACTGATCTTACTTTGGAATTACTGGTAGGAACTGCTTAACCTTACTCTGAAATTTCAAACTGTCACCCCGTTTAGGCTTTGGACGCAACGTGGTGGGCTTCATTCTTTCAAATTAGACCTACTTTTGGGTTCAGTGGTTTAAACCTGATTTTAAGAATATTTATGATAATTTCCTCTCCTCCAGTATTTTGCATACTTTCTTTGAGCTATGATTATTTTGAGTCAATAAAAATCCGTCACAAAAATGCGTGCAAGAGGGCTTATAAATTTTAGATATATACTGGGGTGAACTCTGTTAACCTGCAAGCAAAACTGGAATTATATTTAATTAAAAATATTGAATTCCACCAACTATCATGTCATTGTGTTGAAAATAGTAAATAGAAATTACGGGAGTTCATTTGTGAGAGTCTAGTCACTTATTCATAGATAATGGTCTTACTGAGTGAGAAATGTTGTAATTACAGTTGTGGAGTACAGGGCATGTGAAAAATTAAAGCTATTACTTTGGTTGTGACGTAAAAAAGGAAAAAAAAAGTGTCAGGGCAAAGGATGGGGACGGAAAAGCAAAAATGTAAATGAGTTATTAAGGTGAAAGCTTGGAGATAGAAAAAAAATGACTAAAACTTTCGAAAAACGTTGATGCAAATGAGATTAGTGCACTGTTGGACGCCGCGAAACCTTCTGCAGACACGACATTATTAAACACATTGCTTTCCGGTATAATTACCGGGTGGCCCCAGTGGAGGGTAGTGAGGAATATCTCTGGAAATTATGAAACTCCGGAAAATAAATTTGGTAATTTGTATAAACTCTGGGATATAAGGGACGTATCTTGTCATTCTTTTAAGCTTGGTGAAGCACCGCCCACCCATATGCCGGTGTCCCGTATTATTCATTAGTTGGATATCATAAGTTGATATCACGCTAACTGATGTTCATTAGTTTAACATTACTTGGGAGGAAAATAGAGTAAAGCATTTATTCTTATACCGTATTCATTGTGTTTTGAAGTATTTAATCTGTTATTGCAGATCCTTATTCTTTGCTATACATTTCTAGCTCAGTTATATCCTTTGATTTCTTCTTTTCTAAATCCCGTTGTATTTGTCCTAAGTTCTTCTTTAAGGGGTTTTAACTTATAGTTTTCCCTCAGTTGTTTTCTTGGCAAATCCACTTTACCTTAGCTTGTGGCCAATGCATCTTGTTCTCTGTCGTAATGTGTTCCTCAGTAGATCATCTACCTCGGCTCTTTTTGTACTTCTTCGTATTTTGTTATTCTGATAAATTCATAAAATGCACTCTTAAAACCAGCGTTACCGGTTTGTGTACATTTTTTTACTCCCTTCAGGGCAGTTTTTATTTTACGATAAAATGAACGATTGTGAGCGAACTAAGTATAGGCCATTTTTCTTTACGGCAATAAGTCATGTTTCTTTACGGCAATGAAACAAGTCAAGGATGGATGAATGTGAATTGTTGCGATACAGCAGAATGATGAAGATGAAATGAATCGGCCTAGTGACTTGGGAAGAAGCCTTGAGAAGAGGAATAGGAATGAGAAATCTGCCGAAAACTATGATAAGAAGACCGGACAACTTAATCATTCATATCTTGAGATATTTTGGCCCGATGAAGACAATCTTCATGAGGAGCGTGAATGAGAAGAATGGGAAAGGCAAACCTCGCATGCGCTCAGGGAAGGATGTGAAAGAGAAAAATTATGCATGGAGAATACGAAAAGGTGAGCCAATAAGAGAATCGCGTCAAACCAATCTTACAATTTTTAATTATGTTAATGATGGTAAAGGATGAATATTGGCATGCTTATGTATAACACTTATGGATAATGACGAAGAAATACAATTGATTAGATGCAGAACGTTATTGTTTTTGGCATGGAATGGTGTATCCCTTTAACCATAGTGGGCCTAATTTTCCTCGGAATACTACGTTTCTGGCCGATTTATTTTAACGCAATTCTCACTAAAATTCCCACGCCTATACATTTTCGTATGAAATAGTAAACCCTTCGTCCTCCCAAAATTTCATTCTTTCGCCAGAGCGTCAGATGTTTGCTTATTTCGATGAAATCAGCTTTACGGCTTGGTTTTTGCGAAGCCACGCCAGCTCAAGTTTTGGCAACAGTCCTCCAAAACCCTTCGCCCACTCCAGGACAACTCCTCCTCCACCTTCTTCTCCCCATAATCCTCTCAGCCTCCCCTTTTCGCCAAGAGGAGAATTTTGCATCAAAATGGGGAGCTGCTTTTTTTAATATATGCGTACGCGTTCCATCTCGCACGCACTCTCCTAACGCTCGAAAAAAGAAACACTTCCCCTTCCACATTGGTCTCCTTTCCACCGTCTTTCCCTCGGCTTCTCGCCGGAGAAGGAGACGAAGACTTTTTGAGCGGGTGCCCTCCGCATCTCTCTCACTCTCTCCGTCTTCTGCTCGAGTTGGGGAACGGAGGCAGTTGGGAGTGCTGTGCAATGGAAGGATTCGCATTTTATTTCTACATACCTCTGCATTGCATCCTAATTGCCGTGACAAGGCTGTGTAACACAGGGTGACTAACCAGACCTGCATTGTTGACGAGTAAACATTCAAATGGCTAGTTAGTACAAGACTTGATTCATTGCACACATGTAGTTTAGTATGGAAAATTCTCACGCGATTGAGCCTCCTACCTTTAAAGTAGCATTATGTAGGAAAGATAAAGCACAAATATTACTCAAATACTTCTGGTGACGTGCGATTTGTGCAGGGTGTCTAATGCAATTACATTCGCGCGCTTTACGTTTAGTTTCATGCCGATAATCAATAAATCTTAAAATATACATTAAGCATCGGAATTATCCTTGACATGGTGGGCCACCAGCCGTGGAAATTATGTTTTCCTGAAAAACAAACCCTTGTGAATTAATAATGATATATAGTGCGTAATGTGTCTGAAAGAATCTTATTTGCTTGCGTCGTAGTGTTGTATTGTACGTGAGAAATTTGAAATGTTGTATTTCTCGGCCCAACAATAGTTCTCTATTTAATTTGTCATTCATGTCTGTCCTTCAGATGTCGTGTTGAAATATATCTTCAGTGTCAAACCCGCACTTGTTTGATTTGAAATTTTCAGGTAATCCTCACGTAGTTGTGCTACTCATATATCTAATTTTACCTTCGTGATCTGACCTATCGTAATAAGAAGGTGTGTCTTAATACCCTGGTCTAATCGGAAGTATTTCTGGTTTTGGAGGTATTTCATTTGTTAACCATAGCAGCTGCAGTTAAAAGTGCCGTATCCCTACATTAAGAGACTTGTCGAATAGAGAACGAATCCCCATCCCTTCCATCCCTATCCTTATATCTTTCCTCCCGGTCTGAAGCGCCTATTAGTGCGAAAACAGACTTGAAAACACCCATGAAAAGAGACTTGTTCAAGTTTGCTTTTGCATTACGCTGCGTCGTGTATTTGTAGCCTTTAAAAAGAAAGTGCTTGGAACTATCACATCTTTAGTCACTGCTATCGATCGTAATATAGAGGAACGATTGTGGCAAGTTATTGAATTCAGTTAATTAGAAATTAACGTATTTTGTGTCACCGATGGTGCACCTATCGAGAACATGTAATATACATTCAAAACTTGGATGGTCTCTTTATGCACTGATAAGCAACTCTATGCCAAGTCTTCTTTGGATACTGAATAATTTACTTTTGAACCCTCGGAGGCAATTATGCATCCCCTTGTGTATGTTAAGTGCCTTCTGAAATTCTTAAAGGAGACGCTTAAGTAAGCCTCGTGGTTGGTCGTGCTGAGGGAAGTTCTAGGGCTGGAACGAAACGTCGAGCAGAGAGAGAGGAAGAGCATTAAGCCCCGCCGTGGGACTCCGGAGGCGGCCCAAAGAGAAGAGAGAGATGGGTGCCGTCTTCCTCCTCTCACTTTGGGATGCTGGGGAAGTGACAGCGGCGGTTGAAGTGAGGTTAGGCTGGCGGACGTGAATGGGATTTTGGAGGGCGGGTCGGCAGTATTAAATGAGTGGCGGAGTGCGCTCCAGGAAGCGAGGTGGAGATTGGTGTTTGGGTCGAGGAGTGGTGTACCTCCGAGGATTAGGATGGGAGGGAGCGGGGTGGCGTAGAGCTCACCGCCAGGGGTATTGCGATACTCTGTGTAATGTTCCAAGCTCGCGGGAGTGCGAATACGAGGAGCGAGTGAAAGATGCCGCCTCAGGTGAACGAACTATTTACCACATCTCCGCGTGTGAATATAAATGAGAGAGCCTTCGGGGAGGAGTGGTTGAGGGAGTGAGGAGAGGGAATGCTCGAAAAAGAATGGGAAGTGCGTGTGAGTGTGTGTGTAGGTTTTGATGGATGTGGTGGGGGCGGTGATACGAGTTGCGGCGGGAACTCCCAATGCTGCGCTTTCGCAATATGCATTTTGGGCGCCTGGAGACGCAAATGTGTTCTGCGAAGTACGGAAATTAGCAGGTGGGGGGTTGTAAATGTTTCCGATGCTATCAAAAGTGTTCCCTTTCAGATGAGATGCCATGGACTGAGTTTGCCATGCCACGTAACTCGATTGAATAACCTCCGTATTCATTTGAACCTTGTGATACTGTATGGCAATCGGTATAATGAATGCATATTGAATGATGAACACCTGGTGCAATTACATTTAGTCATAAGATGCACTTCTTAGTTGAATCACTCTCATGACAATAAGCTATTTTATTTATACTGGACATTTTTAAGGTGTTATTAAAGTACCTAAATGGTTGAAGTTTATGCCATCTTATATCAAATTGATATCCTCCAATTTAATAAACCTATCAAAATGAGGGTTGAAATGTCGTCAAATATTTGCCGGCATCTTATTAAAGGTTACTTGAAGTAAAATAGAAGTTTGATGGTATAAAGTTCTAAAGGAAGGCATAAATGCCAAAATTGGTTCAAGGATTACGTGATTGCTATGACGAAAGATTGCGAAGTCTTCGGAAATCCACTGGAAAGAAGGTTGCCTTGGTAGCTTAGCTAGCTGGAGCACCTGGCTCAAATTCGGGTTATCTGGATTCAAATCCCGGTCAAGGTGATTGATTTAATTTCTCTGTAGAAATTCTGATATTGTGCCATAGTTGGTGTTAACGCTACAGTGAATATGCCATGTGGATACCCATTCGTATTCGACTCCCGCTAATGCAAGATAAGCGTTCGTTTTTCTATTTTCATTGTTTTTTTTTAGTTTTCCCCGAGTTCTGTACCTCGAATTAAAAATGCGTAAAAGATTTCCTCTCTGGAACTCACTAGGAATCTTTTAATTTCATAGTGGTAAAACTCTTCATAATTGTATTTAAAATGTAGAAAAAAGTTACTAGTTTCGGGATCACCAACCCTGCGTTCCACTTCCGATCCTGAGGAAAACTAAGTTCCGTCAAGGTACAAAGAGGAGTTCAGTTTTTTTCGTCTTTTCTTTCGTATGCAGATGCAGAAACCCTTGATGAAAAAGGGATTGGTAGTTAGTTGGTAGTTATATCATAATTGGTATTCAACCGAATATGCTGCAAGGGCTCTTTGCTCCAAAATTGTTGCGCATCATGAAGGAAATTTGAAGATGCGCTTGGTTATAATGATTTACCGGCTCATATTTACTATGCTCAAAGCGCTTCATTTTCATTAATATATTTTTTTTTCCTTCTTCACACATCGTTGCTCAGAAATTTCCCTCATTATCTGGTTCAAAGTTCTTCATACTCGAAAATTTCCTTTTTCCATTATTTTACCTAGCCTATTCTTTTTTATCTTCAAGCTAGATTATTTCCTACCTGAGCTACCTGGGAAAGATCTATTTTTTGCCGGAGGATAGTAAAAAAAAGGGTCCTGTCCCTGGAGTGGGTTCTACCGCCGAATAGAAATTTCCACTTTTCATGGGCTCCACCCGTGGCAACCCAAACCCCCAGCACCAAAGGAAAATCTCGCAGTGTGCGCAGCAGTCATACAGACCCACTTGTAAAAACCCTCCGGGAAAACATTCCCTCCCTTCATTTATAGAAGACCTGAAAGACTCCGCTCGCAAACCGTCGCGCCGGTCGGGGTATTCTCTCGTGCTCGTTCTGATGCGCCAGTTTATGGAATTTCAAAGCGGTTTCCGGGTCGGGTCGGGCCTTTTTAGGGGTGTATCCCTTGGGGAACCAGCGGGAAAGGAGATTCCCCATCAGATCCGCCATCTTTCTTGACTGGTAGCTGCGGCGGATCGGAGTACTCTTGGCTCGGCTGGGTTTTGCACGCGGTGGCGGGGGAAGCCCTATCTTCGCGGTTGATTGCGGTTACACCGACGGAATTAGGGCGCAAGGGACCTAGGGTTGAATTCGATGGGTTATAACACTGCTCCTGGGGAAAATCCCGTGGTTTCTTTTTTCTGCCTCACTTCAGGAGTTGGGGAAAAGTTAGGGAAGATGATTCTCCCTTGATTGTTTCCTTATCGACTGGCTGCAGTTGTACTTGATATTTTGGGCATCCCCAAGGGGCAGGATTGCGGACGCTCATTTGGCCTAGTGGAAGTAGGTAAGGCATTGCTTCTTCGTTTTCTTTTGTCTGGACAGAAGGAGTATTTGAAAGAAGGCCGCGGTCTAGGATTAACCATAAATATTTCAATGCCTTATCCCAGATAATGAATTTTGCCGTGGCAACAATAATAGACGTTTACGGGGTCAGTGTAGATTTTCAGTATTCTTAAATCACTCGATATTTTTAAATTGCGGCTTTTAACTTCTTACATTGTCATGAATGTGCTTGAAGCATTTTATGCAATTGATACATTTATTTATATTTTTTGCTATACCTACTTAAGATTTGTCATCTTATATCATGGCTTTATAACCTTCTAGCTTAATAAATGAAATGGTTGGCGATTTTACGCTGTGGAAGTTATTTTTCATTAAAAAATAGTTATTTTCCACAAATATATTTAAATAAATCTACCGGTTTCGGCCTTCTAGCTTAAACTATTTTTATGAAATATTACATCAGTTTATACAGTTCATATATTTTTTTGTGCTGCAAATGAAGTGCATAATGATTGGAAGGTCCGTTGAAACGGGAAAATATTAATGGTGTCTTTGCCCTGGAAAATGTGGAAGTAAAAAAATTTGATTCAGTATTGCATTGAATTGATACGATTTAAAGTGGACTTTTATTTTTTTATTTTCTAAGTAACTTTGCACTAAGTGAGGGGCTGTATTGGAAATGTTTTTTTGTATTCATCATAATGTAAGAGTCTTGCTTATGGACGCTCCCCGGTCGAAACGGAATACCTGTACTCTTGTAGGCAATGCATCCTATAATTAAAGATATGGTAGCGAGCAGATGGTCTTTATTAATGGCGTTATTAGCGATCTTAACGGCCTTGATTATGCGGAGAACGATGCGATCTAAAGGTCCATGACAATTTCATTGCGAATACTCTTCTCTGAAACTAGTTGGACATTTCAGAAACCCCAGGAGGAAAATGGGCGTTGCAGTGCTGGGAAGGGAGCATACTTCGTTTATCAGTTCTTGCTGGAAATGACCTTTTTGTGGCGTCTGAATGGTTCGGAGAAGGCATGCTATGAGCGTGGAGTAATTCGGGTTCCCGACAATATTGGTGAAAGTACTGCGCCATACGCGAGGCTTAAGTGCCCCGTGTGGCCCCTATCACGTGGAATATCATCATCTTAACCAGTATTCGTACCGAGTACTGCTCGTTTGATCTTTGGAGAACGCTTATTCTTATCACCATGACACTTCAAGACAAGAGCGACGTACTCTCGTATATTTTTACTACTTGTAAGGTTCGATGGTAGAGAAGATAAGATTACTACTTTCCGATGGAGAGGGAAAATGTTTTCTTTCCTAACGGAATTCCCCAATAATGGATGGACAATAGGCGTATGTTTTATGGCAAGGATATTCCTTGAAATTTATGTTAACCGTACCTTTTGGTACGATTAACTGGCATTCTTGCTATCATAGGTAGTATGTGCATTTTAACGAATTAGTTTTTAACCCTATGCATGGATTCCTGTATTAGTTAATTACTCTGAAGCTGCGTAATTGTTTTTGCTCACCTTTTTTTCAACTAAAATTTTCATCCTTTTTCTTCTTGATTCCAGTTAATGTTTTTATCTTTAGTCGCCTCTTTTGGCACCCCTTCGCCTTTCAAGATCGCCTAATTTTCCTCATTTGTCGTACCATCCGCAACATAAACCTGGGATTAATAAGAAGGAAAAAAAATCTCGGATTAACCACGGTATAAGTTAAACGAGGAACTGTGAAGGTTTTCTTTCTCGCGGGCCATCATGAAGATATTCCAACTATTAAAGCGTTGAACAGTATGATCCCGCCTTCCTTTCTTTCACTGACGGTTCCATTCCACTCCCTTTCTCCTTCTCTTCATTTTGTTCTCCCAATATTAATTTTGATCGTCTGTAAACCTTCATTAATAACTCCGTTAAATATCATCCCTCTTGGCGTCAAGATTTTGGAGCGATAAAGCACCACTCTGTATCAGTTCCATAGCATCCAGGGCTCTTTCATCTTCATTCTATATCTTGTCATTAGCTATTCTTTGTTCATTGAATACTGCTATTCGTCTTTTCATGTTTTTCTAGAAAACTGAACGGAGTAGTATGTTCCTCAACTCTAGTCACAATTAAGCCGTGCATAAGAAATTGATGCATTGCTGAGTCAGTTGAATGCACTTGTCAGTGGATGTATCGATCTTTGTTAATTTGGAGCGTTGGCACTCATATTTTTTAAGTTACCTATTGTATTGAGAAGGTTCTCGTACGTGAAAGGGATTGTGCTTCCGCTTGTATTCTGGCATAGACGTGCTGGGATAATCATTTGTAGGCATACTTCCAGAGGAGTCACAAAACGGGCATCATGTTTATATTACGGCTTCAATTTGAAGCGGAGTCTCTGTTTTGTTAGTGACTTTTGACTGCCAGTTGGTACTACGGCGGTTCTCCGCCCTCGAAACAGAATAGTACACTTTATCTACAAGCTTACGACTGAATGTGATCAAATCGTATGGGAGAGAATGGCAAGTCTATAACGATGGGTAAGTGACCGGTGTTGGTGGGGAATGTGATCACAGGTGCTCTTCAGATTGGAATTTGGTTCCAGCTCTCTCGGATTTTCTAGTGCTTAGAAAACGAAGTGGATTGCGATTAAGCAGGAATTTTTGAAAGGAATCTGTGAGATTAACCACTAGATCCTCTCGTTTATGATCAAGGTACGGCAACAAAATTTAAAATCCAACCACATATCTGAAGACTATTGGCATAAAATAATACATTTAAATCCATTTGACGGTTTATGTTTAAGTCTAAGTGTACGAATTAGGGAGCGAAGTCTATTCGGACAGACCGCGTGTTTTGTCGAGCATAGTGAAAATGTGGTTTTTGTGTAGTATGATTTCTATGAGAATTGATTCCTTTAAAAACACGTACAAAACTAAAAAATTAAGATATTTCTCGACAGCTTTTTTCGTATAATTATTACGAGTTTAGCGTAGTTATAAACTTCAAGCAGTGTATTTTTATCATGTATGCGACAAATTAATAGTGCTGTACGGAAATTAAGGGTGGGGGATTATTTGACTCCAGTCATGACCGTGTGTGGTTCTTAAACGACTCGGAAGAAAAATCAGGTTCGAGGCGTACATTCAATTTTTCTTGCATAAACGGAATGTGGAAGTAATCAAATTGACAGCGGAATTTTTGGCTTAATCTAATTATCCAATACATGAGGATAGGTAGTTCAACGGCGGTGTCCATTTTCATGGAAGAGTACACACTTTTTGCGTCCTGAAAATTCATTTCCCTGAGTGACGATTTCTAAGGCATCTGTTTTTAGTGGAGGCAAACACATTTGTTTCTCGCCTTCCCTGTCATTTCTCTCGAGACCGTAACCACACCCGATGAAGCATGGCCCGCCTCCTGCGAGACAAGAGGTCTCATTAAGGACCAGGAACGGTAGGTAGTATTTCGGGTTTGTCGGGATTGATGGAGGAAGATGTCTGGGAGGAAGGATTATGGAGATGGGGTAGGCGAAGGAAATGCGCGGATGAGGACGAAGCCGTGAGATGGCGTGGGAGTAAGAGAGAGAGACACGAGATGTATTCGGCTGGGGGAGGAGGGGGGCTTGGCATAGCGAGGGTAATATTGAATTATTGGAATCCCAAAGTGGTTGGCAGGGAAAATGCGTGTAATCTATTTTAACCTCGCCGTCTCTCTCTTCCTCAGACGAAGGCATTGAAAACAACAAACTTGCTCTCGCGCCGCCATTATTGGGTGTAATTGCTGAAGACGTTCTCCGAGTGATTCGGATGCGGACGTAGGCTCGGAGGAAGGGCGATGGATTGCCGACGCGTAATTACGTGCTCGACGTGGTAATTGGGGCGAGGATGCAGGCGCTCGCTAGTTCGTTCATCTGCGTAATAAGTGGGGCGATGTCGTTTTGATTTCTGCCGGGCGCGCCGGATTGTGGGAGACGCTGCCTGAGTGGCGTCAAGCGCCGCTTCTTGAGACATAAGTGGAACAATCGTTAAGTCTCCTCATCATCCAGAGTTATTATCCCTCGGATTAGAATGCTGCAGCCCATCATCCCATCGCGTTACCTGCCAGTCCCCCCGTGCCAGGAATTATTCTCGGACTAACGTCCTTCATGGCTTGCCTCTAGTCATTCATCTTTACTCTGAGCTCTTTTGTATTTCATTAATATGTGTTCTTGGGGGAAACGTTGTGCAGCAGTGTGAGCGCAGAATATTATCCCAGTATATTTTCCCACAGTACCTTTCTGGTTTCTTACTATCAAACGATCTCTATCCCGATTGGCGTTTTGGGTTTGCTTCATTATTGTCATTTTTTAAGTGTCACCAAGTTTCACTGGCTTCGGAATCATTTTGTTATTGCTATCGGAAAAAAAATATCGGGAGTAGAGAATTCACCTGGCGGTCTCCTTTCTCTAATGGATCGCCTCTCTCCCTCAAATACTTCATCCTGAGGTAGATCAGACTCATTTTCCTCATTGGGAATGCAATCCAATTCTGCAGGATTCCCTTCAGATAAATCAGGCTGTAATGAATCATTATATTCTATTAATTTACATTCCGTAAATGCTTTTCTGATATGCAGAATATAGTTATTTACAGTACCTACGTGTTGTGTTCTTTAGCGTGAAACGCTGCCTGCGCGCATGGTAGTCTTAAATTATGGCTAAAAATAACCTAACTTTGCGGCAATAAAATGTCTTAGTGACTTCCACACTTTTATTAAGGATAGTAGACCGGTTTCGGCATTTATGCCATCATCACGTACAATGCATTCGGACAGAACACAACCAAGCTTCGTCTTTCGACTTTATTTCGTCTTTCGACTTTAACCTAACTTTGTTTGAAATCCTGGCAATAGTCTACTGATTGCTCCTTTTACCAATGACGATTCACTATCTGTTAAAATTAATTTTTATTTTTTCTGATAGAATTCATAACCCTACCTGCTCGCATCCCTGTTTCCTTTGGAAATTTAATTTAGGACTAATAATTTTCCCCACGTTATACTTTTTTTAAATTTAAAATTTTCTCTTCATCTTGTGAAAACCTTATTTTCTGCTATTGTGTTTGTCATTCACGATTCAGAAGTGTCTATCTTTCTATTTTACCTCACGGAATCATTATTTTTCTTTTTAAATTCTCCCGATCAATAGTCCAAAGCCAATACTAAACATTCTACCGTGCTGTTGTTAGATATTTCTGATTTTCATGCTAGTTTTTGAGCAAAACACAAAATTTAATAATAGTGTCTTTCATATGGGTATCGAGTAAAAAAATGATTTCATGAAAGTAGGCAATTTTGCTCATTGAAGTACCTACCATATATTTCATTTGCAGGGAAAACTCGACTCCAGAAATGACCAATTCATGCCAACAGGGTCCAGCTAGGGGCGTATAATGAATTTATGTACCTTGCTCTCCATGTTGGGCGCCGTAATATAGTCCGTACCATCCATCGAATAGGCGGCGATTGAAGCATCTTTTGAGTGAAGACGTCATCGAGGATCAATGAATCCAGGATACAGCAATAGAAGGGCAATTAAATTTTTTATGCATAGCCGATGGCCGTAAAAAAAATCCCATATCCGCGCGGCCGCTGGTCCTGGCAGTGGAGAAGCAGATTCAAGCAGAATTGAATAGATTGAGATTGCCGATACGAGAATGACGTTTCATATCGAGAGGTGAGGGGGAGGGGGTGCCTTTCCTTCCGGCGGTGGCTCCTCCGGTCCGGACGTCCCAGTCTTCCTTCCTCCTGCCCTTCTCGCCCTTTCCCATCGCGGGGGTCACGGCAATAAAAATGGCGGGGAAAGTCGGGTTCATGACCGATAAGGCAATCCTTGGGGCAAGGCTCTATAAAGTCCCTTTATTTTCAAACGGGAGAAGAATTCATTCCTACCGCCAGTGGGCTCAGGCTCAAAAATGGAAGCAAAAACCCTTTTTACCCGCGGCCTCCCCTTCCTCTCTCCCTCCAGCTCTCCTCGATCCCTCACCGCACATCCTATTCACCGACAGTTCCTAGGGCTTCAAACGAACCAGCGCATATGACTCGCCCGAGTCCAGTTTGTACTTTTCGGCTTTTTTTATTTCGTCGAGGCGGTTTGCTCCGGTGAAGCGTTACCTGACCATGTGGAGGGCAATTGTCCGAGGCGGGTCGGATGGGGAGGAGGTTTCGTGGGAGGTTGGAAGGAGCAGTAGCCTGCGGGGCTCTCCATGAGGGAGGAGATGGGGGTTGGTTTCCGCTTTCCATCCGGCAGACTCGTCCCTGGGCCCCATTCCAGCGCTCTTCCGCTTTCTCTCACATTGTCTTTTCACCTGTTCGCCCTGCTCTTGCAGTTTATCCCCCGGTTGCCCCCGCTGTGATTTTCTCACTCCATATCCCACTTGGCATCTCCATGTTACTTTCATGAACCTTCTTCAATTTGCATTTGTCGCATCTACCTTATGGTATTAGCATTTTAAAAACCCATGGGAGTTACGGTCTTAGTTATACCATATTACATACCCAGGTCCTTTAAACTCCTAGCGAATTTCTAATAGAGTGAAGTTCAACCAAATGAATATTTTTTCGATATTTTACTAGTTGGATTCAATAAGAGATGACTCATAGCGCCTCCTCGCTCTTGTCGCGAGTGAGCTTGTTCTATTTGTTATCTTTATATTTTTCATTCACTTCGATAGTAATAAAAAATCATATTTTCTTCTTTTTTCTCTTTTTGAAGCATGCGTAAGCATATTTTCAAATAACAGAGCCAAATTTTTGTTCGAAATACAGATAATAAAAGTATCATATCTATGATATCCTCTGTAATAGTTTTTCACTCATCGTTGAGTTATGACTTGTCTGTGCAACAACAGAGGATCAGAAATAGTGCGCGTTGGTTTTTTGATCCTATCCAGTAGCTGAATATTTTATGAGTATGATATTGCTTATGATATTTGCCAGTATTTTGAATTTATAGTTGCAGTGGCATCACGGAAATGTAGTTAAATGTCCACATTTTGTCTTTATATCGCAAATAATACCATCATTAATTCATAACTTTAGTCACATTTCTTTCACATTTTTATTGCATGAAATCAAAACGGCGAAGAACATTTTGGAGTTCAAAAATCTGAAAGATATGACAGAGAGAGGAGAGGGATTTTTTTGTGTTTGATTAATATGAAACATGAGTTGGTCATTTTTATCTTGCATGCGCTACTGAATGAAAATGTTTTTGCGTTAACTTTAAACATTTATTTATGGCAAGATATTAATCAGCCTTGATTTTGTTGGTGAAATTGACATCAATAATTCGCTTGCTTTTGTAACTCCATAATCGCTTATACAGTGCGTTTCACGTGCTTAATTAATCTATTAATCATGTTTAAAAATGAATGGAAAGGCTTTAAGCTTAAGCTTAAAGTGAAATTCGTAATCAGTGGCCTTTTATTTGTACGGAAGAGAGTTCATCGTTAAATAACAGAACTGCATTAATTATAATGAGATCGTAACAAAATTTGATATAATGAAAGTAGATATAACGCAGTCAAGTTAAACGTGTCCGCATTAATAAACACACTGTTACTTCTCGTACTAAAGAATTTTACTTGTATTTAATTGCAAAGGATCATCGATATTGGGTAAAGACTTGTATAGAGTTCGTATGATACCTATCTGTAGACTGAGAGATATTACCACTTGTTTGGGCTCTTTGTATCCCAAATAAGTGATTTATTCGAAGCAGTAAATGCCAATAAAGCTATATAAATTATTGTTACGTTTGGTTTCACAAAATGGAATGTTATTAATTTTTTCGAACATCGTGCAAACGTTACCATATACCTAATATTTTACGCCTGTCCTCTCTCCAACATTCTTCAAATCCATCGTCGAGTGTTTTAAGCATTGATTAAGCTCGGCGACGGTTGTACTATATTCTCTTGAAACCTATTCGTAACAGTGTGTTCGGGGATATTTCTCCGCCGGACGAATACAACGTTACGTGCTACTCGGGCAGGGGACTACTAATGAACTTGATTAATTGGATACACACAGGTAAGCGTGAACAAAGGTATCAAAGGTTTGAAAAGGGCCCCATGCGCGCGAAGTGTGGTATTGCTCCTAGTGGTAGTAAGTAATGCGAATGAGAGAGGTCTACTCAGAGGAGATGTGGGCTCTGCTGTGTCTCGAGCGGCTGTTCATCTTTGCAGTAAATCGAGCAAGTTTTTCATGAACCAATCAACCAATCCGACTTTCATTGGGTCTCGTCATCTTCCTCCATCCACGCCACTCAGTTCTCTTACTCCTCCCACGCGTGAGTTCATGATCCCTTTTTAATCTTTGCACTCATTTTTGCTCCCCCATCCCCGCCACCGGCCGTGCGTTACCGGTGCGCGTGCAGGAGACCTCAGGACCTGGAATCAGAAGTTTATTCTCCGAGAATTGAAAAAAAACAAAATGGTACACTTCTGCCTGCCTGTCGATCTCCGCCGGACTGTCCTCAGTCATTCCCTCCCCCGCCCTCTATACTCCCTTACCTAGTGCTATGTCTCTCCCGGCTACCACCTCCTCTTCTTCCCTTGTCCTCCCCATCCACACCCTCGTATCCTTTCACGCCCGCCCCCAATATAGATCCCAGTCCTTTCAAACCCCGCACGACCCCCCCCCCCTGGACACCCCTTTTCACCGCACTAAGGCTCAGGCACTCAACTCTCAAACCGCTGGCTCTAACAAGTTGCGGGGCCTCTAATCACCAATTCGGACTGCTGCGGACCGGACCTCTCTCTTTCTCTTCATCTCTCCCTCCTCCTCTCATCCTCCCTTCTCTCCCGCACTCCCATGCTGCACTCTTGGTCAAGCTACCTCATCAGCATCATTACGGGCGAGGCACCCCAGTAATGGCCGCTTCAAAAGGGGAACGGGTTGGCTACCCCCATCACCGCTCTCGTCTCTCGTTTCCCCAAACGTTCTCCCGACCCGTCGAACCCCTCCTGCAGCTTCCCCAGGGTTTGGTGAGAACGTTTGGAGGGGAAGGGGTAGGTTCAGAAAGGGCCGGGCGATGGGGTTGGAGGCTTCATGGATCCAGATGAGGGTGGTGTGTATCTGGGAGGTGGGGAGGGTTAAGGGTGGAGAATAAGACCCACTTGCCCCATATACCCACTGCCTTTCCTCCACCCTTCCTCAACCGTGCCCACCCTCCCCGCCGCTAACGGATAAACTGGAGGGGGATTGCATTACTCCAGAAACCTCGACCAATTCCGCAAGTTTCACGCTTCCCTGCCGCAGACCGGCTCAATGCACTTCTTCTGCCTCCTTTCTCTGTCCTTTACCCCTCCACTATGCCGTTCTAACCCTTTTTGTGCCCCCCCCCGGAGCTTCGACTGTATGTATTTCTAGATCTCCATTATCAAATTTTAAACACGATCATGGTATGCTCCGGGACTTAAGTCCAACGTGCGATTGAGTTAACCACCAACGAGTTTCGAATACCATCGAATGAGCTGAATTTTCATTTCATTGTCTCCAGGAGACTGCACTCTCTCTCTATCTCCTACTGGTGCCGATAAGTTGAGGGATTTTTCCCTGCCGCGTGCTTCCGTCGTCTTTGTTTTCTGTTCCCGTACGCCTTTTTTGTTTTTTTTCTGTGTTTTTGTGCTTTTGTGCACTTATTATGCCTTTCCGGCAATGATTCAAGTCCTACGTCGTACCCATGTTCTCGTGCAGGAAGAGTTTTCTGTCAAAGTCGCAATCTTACTTCCAGTTAATGTTCTTCAGCTTTGATCTGTTAGCATAGGCACCTGAAACGATTTTAGGTCAAGGAAGAATCAAAGTTATTCGCTGCCTTAATCTGCGTATTTCCTCGTTTTCCAGTCAGATGATCTTGCTTATGGCGTCGTTTTCATCTGCAGACACTTTGTCAATTTTATTGCTGCAGTTTTGGATCCATCTAAAAGCCTCCTCATTCCTTCAAAGACTGCTCTCATTAACGGTTCTAATGAGCCAAGCTAAACTGGATGAGTAAACGCATTAATCCTTCTCTGTTCATCTCGAAAAATAGACTAAATTGCCGCTACACTCATATGAATTTACTGTTTCATTTATTTCAAGGTGATTTTTGTTCTCAAAATGTGGCAAGGTCGTGTATTTATGCAGTAAAACAAAAATATTTTAATATTCAGCAATGCTAGTTCACGACACCGTCGATAATATCGATACACCACTCGTTAAATAACTATTTCAAGTGCAGTATCCACAGTTATTGACGATCCAAAAAGACGACTAACTCCACTACACATCATCATCCGATGATACCAAATGTGACACATGTAGTGAATTGAATCGCCTCATTGACCCACGGATTATCCACTTATTTTTCGTTGATGAGTTTTTGTATGATATTCCACCTATGTTTTCATTCTTTTTCCGATGCATGAATATTTCATTAAAATAACTTTGTTACCACTATAGTTGATAAAACAAAGCTATTTTCGTGACTGCCACTTTAAAAATATCTTAATTTACTGAGGTGATAATCTGCAGGTGCTCGTAGGTATTCTCCATCTAATTGTAAGAGTCAATTTCTTGATACCTGGGCTTCGGCAGTTTTGTAGATAACTTTAAATTAAAATCTCATATAATCAAAATGGTCGAAGGCAGACAAGTGTCATTTTCACCCCAAGTCTTCATCATGTCATATCATGTTATATTTTTGTAGCCTTCGCTTGAGAGTGATAACGTTAACGTCTCAATTACGGGAGATATTTTTATTGAGAACAAGGATTTATTTTGTTTTTTTTGTTAAACTGCTGTGCTAACCGTCATTTCCAACTTTTCTTCATTATTACCATACACGTTACCGTCTAGAGTTTTTCTCTATTTAGCATTCTTTTGTCTCTAAAATTTTCGAACGCTCTTTGAAAAATGTCTTCAATCTCGCGCTTATGTTATGTTTTAATCTTTAGCCAAAATGTGTGTTCCACGGCGTGTTTTTTAATCGCATGAAATGAATGAGGCTTTACTCTATTATTTATGCTTTGCTTGTTATTACTAATTAGCACTCAAAATTATTACAGATCCCTGTGGTTTTTTCGTTATTATAGGTACGTCGAATATATTATTAGCTGTCAGCAGGCACGTAACCTGAAATTTGCTTCGGGTGAAAGGGGGAGGGGGGCTAAGTCTAGTGTAGCTTAACTTGGAACAAATTAGCTTTGCCCGTTCGGAGCCAACGTGTTACAAATCTCTTCCCTTAGTTTTCAGTTCTTGGTATTCACTCTCACTGTGGCCATTCCTATCTCTTCTCACTGGTATAGGTCACTGCGTACCTTGTTATGAAGCAGCTAATTTAACCGGGCCCAGAACACAAGTTCAACGCATGCGTATCTACATATCAGGTTGAAAAGAACAATTATTGATCACACACATGCATCACTAGTGATCACGTTTCAAGACACGTAACAATTGACTTATACGCAGTGTAATCCGGATTATCATGCCCAGTTAAAATCGGAACAACAATTGTCGGTGTTGTAATAATGTCGGGGGGGGGAGGGGGAACTGAAGTCCCAGATGCCATCACTGGTATTGGTATCGTGGCTACGTGCCTGGCTGTCGTTGTGATAATGTGATGGAGAAACCTAGTTATTATGAAATAAACAAGTAATATTTCGTGCCATTAGCAAAAGATCGAACCTTTGAAAACGTTTTTCACCGATGATGAAATATAAATAGCTACACCTACCTATCGTAAATATTCTATTCGCATGTTCACTAATATTTTCGAAACTACCCAATAAGGGAAGCGTATTAATCATGCAAAAGGCACGTTCAACTGATTGACTGTTAGGGTTATTGGAATTATTATAACTTTGATTAGAGGTTTACTAATTTGTATCTATGAATCTAGTTGAGTCTTATTTTAGCCTGAAATAAGGTTTAAGCGTAATTTAGTCAAAGACCATAAGCCGGGTACTGTTTTAGACGGACGTTGTTTGCTTAGTGTGCCACTCCCTTTAATTTCAACATTGGTACAATTGACTTAAAATAATTAAGCTAATTAGCAAAAATCTGCGTTAGATCCTCAAACCCAATTCAGCTTATCCTAAAGTAATAATGCTCTTTTGATACAAAGCTTGTAAGCCACGAGTGTAAGTTATACGAATGAAATTGCAATTTTACTATATTTTCAATATTTAACTTCATTAAGTGTATTACTGTTTCTTTAAAGATATTTTAAGTCGGCATTTGTGTAATATTACACTCATATGTTAAAAAAATAATGACATTAATGATGAGGTAACAGCCACTGTTAATGATATCTGGATTAAATAGAGAAGAGGTTAAATAATGGATATTGAAATAATTTTATTTTTAGAAAGGGATTTTTCTTACTCTTCTTATAATTGGGGAAACATCTAGTGCTTAGTTAAAGTAAAAACTTGTTAATGCAAATTATAATTATTAATTAAAAGTTAATGTTATTAAGATTTTGTTGAAAATTAGCTCTGTCAGATGACTCAGTGGATTAAAAATAATAAAAGTGAAACTTGAGGCCTCTAGTGGCTGATAATAAATACGGAAGTATTAAATAATAAACGTATTAAATAAAATACGGAAATAAGCTGCCCTAGTTTACAGAGTTGAGCTTTCTTTAAATTTTTCTCGTCTGTTTTGTGATACTGTGGGATAAATTGACAATTTGGCAAAAATTACCTCCGTCACAATATAATTAAGAGTACAAAGGTAAGGAGAAAGTAAAATGTTTCAATTCATGACAATACCTATCTCACAGAGTAAAATAACTAGAATTTCACGCTCTTCAGAAGTCCTCTCGTGTGAAAGCATATTTCAAAAGGTTATTCTGGTCACTTAAAATCATTGAGCAGCTTTTAATGGCTGATTCATTATGATATGAGCGTTGGTAGTTTCATCATTTTAAAAATGCAAAAAGCTATTAATTTGCCTGTAGTACCTTGCAATTTCAATTTTTATTCATTTAAATTCATTCTTGTAATACGAGAGCAACATCTCTTGATGGGAAGTCTTTCAAGCGTTGAGACCGGTATTAAGACATTAATCAATTATACCGTGAAAGATAACTCTGTGAAAAGTAGACGAACACGACCCTTGTGTATCCTCAGGGGTCTTAATGAACGCTCTAATGGGGTCACATCCACAGAAAAATGACTTATGGTGAGCCCGCTGGTACGAGAGTTATAATTTTCAAGCCAATTTCAGATACGTCTTCTATCACCGTCTGCTCATGAATAGTAAATGAAATCGGCTCTAGCATGAATTAGGGTCACTATTTTGTGCCAAAGAAGATCCGAGATGAGATCGATTCCATCCATTTCGAAATCCTCTTAAATAACGTTTTTTTAATATTAATGGGTGTTCGGTAATAACGTAATTGGCGCTAATACTGAAATTAATTATGTGTATAGACTAATTATCATAAATGCATTATGCTGTAGAAGTTTTATTTTGGGAAATTTTGCATACCAGAATGGTATACATTTGTGCATACATCTATTCCTATTTTATCCTAAAAACTTGATTTTATCTTCGGCTAGGGCTCATGACCCAGGGCATGTATATTTCTGATGCCAATTGCATATACCGTTTACGAACTAATTTATAATTTAAAATCGCGTTTCCTTATTATTATTGGTTTCATTATGGCACAGAGCCCTAAAAATCAGAATTTCCTACATTTTTAGACTTTCAGTTGAAAACCACTCATTTTCATCCGAAATCTTTTCCTGTGCCATGCATTACTTGCAATTAGATGACTGCAGTTTTGTCGCTTTTATTAATCATTGGATGCTTGACAGGGAAAGGATTTGGATATTTGAGTTTTATGTTTTCTCCACCCTGTGCAAATATATTTTAAAGCCTCCATTGGCCTATATCATAATGGTGTCATATATGGCAAAAAATGCTGATCAGCTTAATAATCACTTATATGGCCTCATTCATTCTAGTTTTGCGAGAATATTTTATTTTTAATTGCTCACATAACAATTATTACATGGTGGCGTAACACGTCGTACTTCATTGAATAACATACATTGTCCAAAATAGAATTTGACTTTTGATTTTTGTGGTCTTTGTCACAATTGATGAATATTATCTATAACACTTATATTTTATAGCCGCGATAAGTAAATTAAATTGGTACTAAGAAGATAATGGGTTCAGTCTTTATTAATACGACTGATGACTCAGTCGCATCTCTGACTGATCTCTTCTTCCAATTCATTTCTTTTACTCTTCAGCCCAAACGTAATAGCGCTTCATTACTGTACCGAAGCACTGCCCAAATTCTCTGTGTCACCTGCAGAGTATGCTGGAGGCGAGCATTGACTGAGGGAAAGGGGAGATTTGCAATGTAGGGACCCTACGCTTTATCGCTATTTCTGGGCACATAGCGTGGAAAGCCCCGTAAGAGCGGTCGACGTGCTGCATGCGGCAAGCTCTCGCCGCAGGAACTAAGGCCTAGGGGCCCCCAACTTTGCAATGCACCTGCAACCACGGAAAATCTGACCAAGCTGTGGGTACGCGTGGTGGGTGTACTAGCTCCGCCAATGGGGAGTGACGGCTTGGGTAACCGACCGATCCAAGCGTGGAGAATGACGTGTGCGCACTCAGGAAATTTCTCTGCTTTAAGCTACATTTGGATCTCCTCCCCACAAAACCAAAGGAACGAATGTTGCAACGAAATGTTGAATGCTTTAGAATCAGTATAAAATGGACCACATCCTCTCTTGCTTGCGAGTATTATTGTGATGCGTTAAATGGTGTGGTATTGTTATTTTTTTATCATCTGTTTATGGGTCGTAGTATTTTACAAATTTTTCGGAGAGTAAGAGGAAGGAATAACTCTACTCCCGGCTTTTACCGTGACTTAATTAAGTTTACCGAGGAAATAATGCTTCGCTTTCCTATACCTAATTTATTTTAACCCTTTCTCTAGCATTATTGTAAAATATGATATTTAGTTGAAAGAAAGAAAAATAGGAATGAGTTTCTGCGATTGATAACTAGTTAGTTTGCTAGTTCTTTTTTCTATGAAGTTTTTATGCATAACTTTTTTAAGGAAAATCTTTTACTTGCTTGTTTTTGGTTAGTGTGGGGGTAAATATAAACGTAATTGTGCTCCTGGATCTACTCTCGAAGATCTGAAAATATATTGTTAATAGAGAGAGACATTTGTCATTCCACTTTTTATATGCCTTATTTTTAAAGGGCGCCTTCTTTTCTATTGCATTGCTATTCTATTTCTATTCTAAATCACAGAGTGATAAACTCGTAGTTTTCATGCGTAAAATTTATCGGGAATATGACTTATTACTTAGATTAATTATTTTTTTAGAGCTTTGTTTTACATTAATTCATTGTATCGGAGCATGCTTCGGGTAAAATAGTGGTTTTAGGCGTAACTTTATGGAGTCTATTCATGATTGGAATGAAAACTTAACTTTCTAGTTCTACACAAATTTATTAACGAACGACCCGGGTTTTGACGTCCAACGTCATCATTAGGCAGGATGAGGTGGGACCAGATGATGACGTAGGACGTCGAAACACTGGTCGTTCGTTAGTAAATGTGTGTGAAAATAAAACGTAAAGTTTTATTACAATGCTTCAGGTGTGTAGCTACATTATTTTGTCCTGAGGCCGTTCCACTTTCAATTTTGAGAGAAAAACAATTTGCCCAGATGACAGATTCAGGGCAATATATTTTCTCCAAGACTAAACGACGCCTATATTTGAAGTAGTGATTGTACGATACATCGATTATGAACACATTTCACATTATTTATCTATGTACAGTTATTTGTTTTTATTTAGTACATGGTGAGTTCATCATCAAGCATTTCGCTATTCATTTCCGTACCTATGTGTGACATGTTATGCTAATATTCAAATTCGGATATTACTATCACAGCATTAATTTTTAATATCCTTAATTTTTGAGGCTCTGTTTATGCATTACGGAGTAAATCTCAGTAAATATTTAATGAGACCTAATGTTGATGGGTATTAATCCATTCCTTGTGTTGTTGAAAATGAATTTTTTGTCTGTTACAAAGCGTGTACTTAGTTTCATTTGGGGGAACTATTGCCCAAGATCTTCATGGAAATGTTTAGTTAATATTTCCTTGTCCACCTGCGTGTCCCTTTCAATGAAAAATGTTGTGATGAAAGTGACTGTTAGGAGATTCTGCCAATATAAGTCAGCTTCAAAATGCACGAAGGATTCATATTATTCTGACTACTGACTAAATAATGCCATCCATAATTACAGAGGTCAGGCTGTGTATTGATTGACTCTAGGGGTGTTTTTTGTACACAGAAGTATTTTTATATTTAATTAGAAAATTATGTACGGGAAGGGAGGACGATCGAGCTTTAAACCTATCACATTATATTGGTATCAATGTTTTTTTTCGAAATGGTTATGGTTATTTTATATTTAATGGTTATATGGAACAAGGTTATTTTTCGAAATGATAAAAATTATGTATTTTTTTTACTTCTCCTATTCTGTATAACAATAAATTATTGTGGTGCGAGATATCTCAGCGACTTGGCAAATATTTTATTATTATAGACTATTGTTGACAGGTATTTTCAATTTTTTCACTTAATTATCAATTATTTTTATTTGCTGGCTATTCGAAAATCATAGCATTCGTAACTTTCCGATATGCATTGTTTTACCTACTGAGAGGTGAATTTTAAAATGTGCTTCATTATAAATCTCCCCTTACTTAATGATGTTTAGGTCATCTTTAAATCTAAGTACCTCATTCATATCGATATATCAAGTTTTTTAGCGAGTAAAATAATGGCGTATGAAGTTTCTTTGCCCCGTATTAAAAAGTTCATTTTAGCACACATATCTAAATAAATCCTGAAGAAAATAATATATATACCTACATAAAATGTTTGATTTCGAGCTTTGCCTTATAATTATGCTAAACCACTAGGTACCCACGGCTTAAAAAATCGTCTCTTACCACTCTCATCATAGCATAATCTAAACTATCTAAAAATATCTATCTATCTAATCTACTTGCTGTCGAATTCACTTCCACCCAATCGCTTCCATATTTCTCTTTAATCAAAAGAAGTGAGCAGTTCTCTCAATTTATCTCCTTTCCAACTCCATAATTATCGATCAGTCGAATTACGTACCGGGACAATAATCTTTCACCATACTCATCTGCGTCTTAGCTTGAGGATATTTTTCAGCTCGTATGTACCCTTAAGGAGAGTAAAAATTCACGCTTTTACGCGTTTAAGGGAGGCGCTTGAAATTTCTCTCGTCGATTGTCTCCGTGGACGGAAATATTTCATCACTTTAAAAGACGCTCTTGCGGAGTAGTCGACGCTTTCGGAGAAGTGCAATATTAAATTCTAAAGCTTATCTCGTACTCTTTGAAATATCCAACCATTACTTCTAGTGTCTGCCACGCGAGATGCATGTTTAAAAGTCACTCAAAAATTGCGCGGAGAATTTTTATCTCTTGCAGATAAAAATGCTCTCTCGCGAGCAGACTTAGGGAGGCATGGCCAAGTGCAGATAAGCTAAGCCTCCTTCGAGCGGACCCTAAGCTCTGTTGCCCCGCTCCGTCGCCATTCTCGGTAACTGCTTTGTCTTTTGAAGAGATTTTTGCTGATTCAGATACGGGGTGGGTTGGGGCTCAGTAGGTCATTACCCCTTCCGGGAGAGTTCAAGACCCGAGAAAGTCGTTGTGCGGAATCTCAATTTTATAGTCAATGCCGTTGTCTATCAAACATGATCAACTTAAAGATATTATTAATATTTGCAGTGGGCAATGATAGAAAGGAAAAAATGGAAAGACGTTCTCCATGAAAACGTATGACTAAATTTGATATGCTGCTTGATCGGAGAGTAGGTAAATTTACGAAACAATACTTGTAATTAGATGTAGAACGATTTAATATTTGTGTTGGTGATTGGTCTTTACCCTTACTGGTTTTTAGTCATAATAATTATCTCGTAATTTAAAGGTATGAGAAATTGGTTTCACTTAGCCTTTGAAATGCTTTTGATCTGTAATTACAATGTCCATGCTTTTTGAAGTTTTTCTTTGTGTTTTCTCAGTTTACATAAAAATCTCTAAAGTATATCATAGTTATATTGGACCGAAGGGTTACAGATCATTTCAAACTTTCTTAAAGACTTTTTTAATGTAGCTACTACTTTCGCTTTGCTTAGGTAAGATGGATTAAATGAAACAGACTATCTTCTGAATATCGTCGCTGAAGTATTTGTACTATATTGCTTAGTTTAACTTGAGAATATATTCACCAGTGATGTTGCTAGCATATTTGTTGGTGCAATCATTATTTTAGTAAACGATTTACTTCGATCAGACTAACACCAATTGCATTAAATATTCAATTCCTTTTGTCTTTTTCATTGACTGATGTCGAATATTTTGCGTTTGTTATTCTCGTTGTAAAATGAGGCCTGTCATAACGGAAGAAATGTTATGTTGAATATCCTACTAGTGAAAAAAATATTTTGTGGGACACACATTCGTAAGTTTACGATACGCTGCCAAAAATTTGAATCGGCTTCCTAAATCTATGCACTGCCATGCGTAGCTTGACTTAGGATTTTCTTTAAGGGAGAAGCGAGACATTAACCTCAATCGCAAATTTCATTTTATTGCCAAAAAGGTCGAGAAAAAAACAAGAGATCCTGAAACGCTATTTCGTATTTAGCGAAGATATCCACTGAAGATATCCACTAACAATGAGAAGAAAACTAAGATATTGGTGTGAAGCAAGACAGAAGAGGCCAAAACCAACGTTAAACTAACAAAACAAAAACTGGGAGATGTGAAAGAGTTCTGCTACCTGGGAAGCCGAGTAACCAACAATGGACAAGGCAAGAAATAAGTTGTCAATTGAACAGCCCAGGAAAGAGGGCATTCTATCAAAAGAAGAATCTACTTACAGCTGGAAATACAAGGTTGGAAATAAGAGAATAATTCATCAGTAGATACATCTGAAGCATGTTTCTTTACGATAGTGAGACATGAACGATGACAAGTCTCCGCAGAGGAGATGAAAAGGCTGTATGCATAAAAAATTAGGTGCTACCGCAGAATGATGAAGATTAAATGGATCGACCGAGTGACAAACGAAGAAGTCTTAAGAAGAGTGGGAGAAATGAAAAGTCTGCTGAAAACTCTCAAAAGAAGGCGGAGCAACTTAATCGGCCATATCTTAAGACACGATGGCCTAATGAGGACAATCGTCGAGGGAAAAGTGAACGAGGAGAATGGAAAAGGCAGTCCTCGCATGAGATATATGGAACAAGTTATGAAGAATATAAAAGTGAAGAGCTACGTCAATATGAAGAGGTTGGCCGATAGAAGAATCGAGTGGAGGGCTACGTCAACCAGTCCTATGATTGTTGACTGATGATGATGATGATCCACTAAAACTATGCTAACTACTTTCAGTTCATTACCGGTATGTTTCGTTAAATGGAACTTGAAGTTCAATTTTTCTTCTCAATGTCTTAGCGTCTGCGTCAGCTTCTGCTTAAATTTGACCAGTAAAACATTGAAAAATGGGACAGTGGTGTACGAATTAAAGGCCGCAAATCCTTCACGCTTTAGACATGAAAGATGAGCAGCCGATAACCTCCTCCTCATTTTCCTCACACTCGTGAGTCTGCGCAAGTCTCCGCAGACCTTCATTTTCAGAATCCGCTGAAATTGGTGGCCCCTGTTGCGGGGGTGGGGGTTTTGGAATATGCATCGAACAGAGAGGGCGCCCCTCCCGTGCCCTCATCATCCGCATACCACATTCCCCGATGCTCTACTCCCTGGGTCCCCGTCCCGTGCCTGAGCCGGGGCAGAGGGTGGAGCGGAGGCTGCCCAGGGATTGGAGTGGGGGCGGGAAGGGTTTCGGGTGAAAGCCGATTATTAGTACGCCGTGCAGACCCCTCGCTCCCCCCGCTCGCACCCCGAGTCATTATTGCCGCTCTGGGTTTTGAATCCGGGGGAAATCATCCATGTATCTGTCGTGTATTCCATCACTCATCTTCGTCCCGCCGGTGCTAGCGACCGCCCCACAATGCGGCACCGCACCCAGCACGCTCTTGGCGGCGGCAGTGGAGGCGGGTCCACGGGAGTGAGAATGCCGGGAAGAGTTTGGGAGGGTGGGAGGCGGTTAGTTCCCCGCACAATCAATCAATGTGTCTCCCATTCTTTCCCTCCATCGTCCCCCTCTCCCTCCTCCCCCCAAGGTTCCTTTCCTATAGCCTCCACGCGTCCTCCCCTCCTCGCTACCTTTCTATTATCCTTCAACCACCCTCCTCTCTCTCTCTTTACTTTCATCCGATAATCGCCTCGCCTCTCCCCTGCTCTCTTTCCCTCTCCTCATTTTTCTTCTCCTGTCTTGCGCCACTTGCATATTCGTTTGTTTTCATCAGACGTCTCCCGCGCTTACCGTTCTCGTTCGTTTTAGGAACCGCCGATCTCTATGGACCCCAGCCATAAACCATTTTATTTGTTTCGCTCTTCATCTTCCTTACCACTTTTCTTGAACTCAAGGTTTCCTAACGTTCTTTTAGTGTTCTTAATTTATTCAGTGGTTCAATCATTCCGTTTTCGCTATTTTGGAGTGAAGAGTAGGTTCTCGGCATAGGACCTCGTAGTTGGTCTTTTTTATATTTCCATTTCCTTAATCCCTGACGAGCAATAAGCAGACTGACTTAAACAGTTGTGCACATTTTGTTTTTGTTCCTATGTCAACGTTTTACGTCTACGTAATTGGAAGTTAGAAATTTTATTTGGACAGCCGTTGGAATGCAAGCGATAGTAAAGAAGACATGTGACAAGTTTTAATTTTCATCATTGATGTGCAAAGATATAGCGTTCATTTTATTCCACATTTATTTCGTTAATAAAATTTTACCCCGTAATGCATTGTAATTATTATTTTTTTCATTTATCATAGGGCTATGAAAATCGCAGTAAAAATCAAGTGCTTCAAAGTGAAAGTATTACTAGCTAACATAGGGGTACGTTTTGGTTTTTCTGTCTAACAGTATATAATTGTAAGAAGTTTGGTGAATATTTTAGTGTCAGTCGACCGGTAGCTGGGTTTAGCTTAAGGGAATTGATGGATGTGTATAGTTAATCTTGTAATTGAGAAAATGGCGGGAAAAACTTGGCGGGAAATGATATGGATAACCGGTAGCTGAGGCAGAAATAACTGAAGTAAAAATAACTATTCCTACATCAAATGATTTTCTTATCTTAGTAAACTTTCAATTAAATCTCTGTTGTCATTCCCAAATAGCCTGTGTGAAAACTATTTGTATATTATCACGCTTTCGCGGAATGTAACTCCATAGTTTTGCTTAAAATGTCCATGGAGAAAGAATAATGTTTAGAAGAGGGAAGCGTTTAAACATAATAATTAATATTTTCTATATTCCAACTTCTTTCAATTTGGCAAAATATATGATTTCTAAGATGGAAAGCAAATATTTTTTATGGGTTACGAAGATAACGTGAAAGTTATGTTTGTTGAATTAATCTTAATCTAGAATCTCAACCCAGGATGAGAATAACTAAAAATTATCCCCATTGATATGCCTTTGTATGCAGGCATACTTTAGTGCTTGTGATTGGATGAGAAGAGGTGTATCAGATAGTTTTATCTAAATATTATTGTCATCATCGTTTTTTCTCCAAATTGCGGAGAAAAGTATATTGTGAAATTTGATGGAAAAAGTCATTTGTTGTAACCCTTGGTAAATTGCTCGAAAAACGTCAACTTTTTTAACCTCTTGTTGCTTGGTATCTTTTTAACGGTATCAAAGGATGCGAATCCCCCAAAGGTCGTGCCCACTCTTTCCTCTTAGGGCAGCATCTGAATCTTCATAAACGGTGATCAAAAAGAATGGAAATAACCCTCACAAAGCCGTTTCATTTTGGTCTCCTAAATTATTTATCCCCATAATTTAATTCTTGCGGCTATAGCTATCCAACAATTTGTCACAATCATTTCAGAGGCGGTCAGGGGGCGACATTGATACATTGTGATGGTTCCTTCTCGCATTGGAGGCTGATTGTACCAAAATGCAAACAAATTACCGAGTATTAGCTGCCTTTATGACGGAACCGCGGTTCGCATAAGCGCAGCAAAAACCCATCTCCACCCAGAACTAGCCTCTTTGGTGCCGCTGCGCTATACGTCCTCCTTTCCGCGGGACATTTGTCTGCATTTCCTTTACCATTTACTGCTCGCTGCAGCGCGGCGTTCAATTTATTGCCTTTATCTTCGTCGCCGCCGTCCCTCGGCGCCCGTTCTGGTATCATTTCCTCCTGATCCTGCCCATACCGGAGTCGCCCTTCGCCCCGACCGCCTCCTCTCCGCCCCGCGACCCCAAACCTCATCCGTTGGTCTTTGTATCCAGGCCTCCTCCTCCCATCCCCTTCGCAGCCCCCTCGCGTGTGTCCGTCTTGCTCCTTCCTCCATTTCCCGCGCTGTCATTCCCACCCCCGATGCGTTCTCCACTCCATCCTCCATCACTCTTTCCGTCGGAAACCCCCGGCCATTCCGTCTCGCCAAGCACTTTCGCCCTTTCCATCAATATAACCTCGCGCGTCCTCCCCTTCTCGATCCTTAACCTTTTTCCTACGACCTCCTATCCGTCCCCTTTGTCGCAAAAAAATACAGTTGACTTCCGTTCCCAGTTCAGCCGTGGCTATGGGAGAAAATCTTTCAGCTTCTGAATTGAGGGCTTCTGTTTCAAACCCTTGTTGCGCCTTTCAACCATCCCAGCAGAACCACTCGCGCTGCGGCATTGGGTCACAATAACTATTTAAGGGACCGTTAATAGATAGTTTATGCAGAGGCAGTACTTTTACTACTATACCGTGTAAACTTCATGCCTCCTGAGTCATTGTATGCCCTGGATGATATCGAAAGGGTCTAAATTCCGCCTAAGTAGTTGATATTTTGAATGGGGAACAAAATAGAGAAATAAAAAAAACCATTGCTTCAACTAAAAAATCCTCATGGATCTATATGTTAATATGTTATTCCAGAGGTGTGGATTCCCGACCGCTGAACCAGTGCGTTCCAAGAGTTAAATGGTGTATTACTTTGTTGAATCCATCAACGAACGCAGAAGTGAATTAATATGTGTGGCAGAAACACCCGATAGCAATATACTCTAAATGAAAACATGCACGCGGTATAACGCCATTTAGGTGGAAAAGTAGATTTTAAAAATGAATACAGTAGTGAGAATGAGCCACAGTTGGTTCGCTATCACAGCAGGTTCTCCATTAGTGCTCATTGAAATAACTGACCTCATTAGTTAAGCAATCGTGGTACAGTTGCTTTATCGCAAATTGGGTACTTGCCAAGATAACATTGGTTTATCATTCCTACCATTTCTTGTATTATTTATTTTTGGGAATTTAGATGTACTAATGCTTCTGCAATTGAATTTTTTGCCTGGGTACTATGATGGAATATTATGTATCATATCTTGGCCGAAAATGCTAAGAATTTCAAGCCACTCATGATTTCACGATACCAATGTCATTGATGAAGGGTCTTAGTCTATCTAGCAGTGTTATCTCATCGCATATAGTTCATTGGCTAAATTACTTAGCGGCATAGACGTAATATTGATATAAATTCAATATTTATGCAGCAAGTTGAAGATTAACTCAATTTTTTGCCTCATAACTTGCATGCTGTAATTATTCATAGTACGAGTATGCCAGAGCCATAGTTTATTCCTACCTACTACCATACCTAGTAGTATGGTATTACTTGGACGGCCTGATACTCCCATTATGATTTAGCCTAAGTGTTTCTCATATGGGAAACACTACAATATCGCAACCGCAGTGTTTGAGGAAGTAGAACAGATTTGAGGTTTTCCGATAAGTTGACCTCTGGATTGTCCTCTTGCCTCCTTTCAACCTCTTTCGCGGTCAAAATTTCAATCGTCATGGGTGGGTCAGCAGTGGTAAATGGTGCGCACGGGGAAGTCGGCTCGTGTCCATCTATGCGTGTTCCTGAGAGTTTCGGGATATCTGGCTTTTTTTAACTGGCAAACCGCGGGAAAAATTGCAAGCCGCGGCTCCCGGAGAGAGGACACAACGCTAACTCATGCACTCTCTCCAACCTCGCATCATTTTTCTCACCCCACCTATCATTTCCAACCCTTTTTATATTTCGTTCATTTTTTCGCTCCGTGAGTCCGTTCCTTCTTCCACATCGCTCGCAATCGACGTGGCCGAGGATGAATTGGCCCTAGCGCGAGAGAGAGGGTTCGAGAGGAACCGAGAGGATGAAGCGGGTGGGCAGGCGGACACTTTCCTAAGTATTCTTTGTCCCCGAAAACACAAAAACGGCTCAGAGGGTATTGGGGAAGGCACGAGTGTTGGATGTAGAGAGAGGAATTGGTGTTTGGGGGAGGTTGGCTTTTGGAGGGTTCAGGGGGGCGAGAGGGATGGGGTGGAGGGAGTTTTTCAATCCCGTGGATTTCGTTCGTGAATGTTAAGGGGGGCTTGTTAAAGTCGCGGGGCAGGGAGAGAGTGGCGGAGGGTCTGTTGGTCCACGGGTCAGGGCTTTACACACGTTTGTAATTCTCTTTCGACCCCCTTCCACGGCCTTCCACGCCGTCCCTCTTACCCGGAGTCGTTATACAAGCGACGCGCTATTGCATCGGGGCGCGATGGCGCACCGGATTGGAGGCCAAGTGGACGAGCGGAGCGTATGAAACTTTTTCGCGAGAACTGAGGGAGGGCGTTAAACTTTACCGTTTCTCCACCTTTCTGGTGGTGACAAAAAAAAGGTCCCGTGCTGGCGTGGGCCATTTTATTTCATAGTCGGGGATTTTGCATTTCCGTCTCGGAAAATCACGCAACGTATATGTGAAGCGGGGGGCGGGATATGGACGGGAGGGGGTGGAGAATATTGTTTTGCGTATCGGAATGTTAGGCCAATTTGCATATCGGTGTCAGAATCAACCTTTTCCTCGACTCAATCTGTTAGGCTGGGTGGAACGCAGGCCAAACTTAAGGGACGAGCACAGCACGAATGATGATTTTTATTCTTCGTTGGAAAAGTTGTTGGCTGTATTCCGGGACATGCCATTTTTCGGCTTACGAATTTGCTCATGTACACACTCGAAGCAATAGTATTCGTTATCTTTCTCGTCACCTTAACATGAGTATATATATTTTGTGTCCAGAAAAGGTGCTAGTATGATCAAAAAATAGCACGAGAAAATGATCGTGAGGAATGAACATAAATCGCAGTAAATACAAGTTTCCCCCGATTATTTTGCTGCTAGAGCCACCTTCTCTTGAAAAAATTAAAGAAAATTTTCTTTGGGAATGAAAGGTTTTTCTACAACTTCTGCATGAGTCAAAATAGAAAAGAACTTCTATCTAAGGTGAACAGTCCCACACATTGGGAGCATAATTTTAAGGTCTTGATGAAAGGAATGTATTGTATTAATGAGGCATATAGTTTGAGTGGCAGATTTGCGGGAGGAAGAGAAGTATAGACGGAGACTTGTAATGATTGAAAGAAGCATCGTGAAAAGACCCAGGATTTTGATGAGTAGGAACATGTCATGAGAGTAGTATTTGCAAAGAAGATCGGTGATTCATTGTGATGCTGAGGGCGTGGTGCACTGGCCAAGAAGCGGGACAGATATTGCAAAGGAGATGATAAATGACATTTTTAGGCACCAAAATTGTAGACGGAAAGAAGGGGAAAGAATTGAGGTCTAAAAGAGATGTGGTTTGTGAGGTAAAAATATCGTACAAGTTTCGCTTCTCGAGAGGCTACGGGGATTGAAAGTGCCGTTTGAGATGAGAGAGGATTCTTGCTGGGGTCGAGTCATGTTTTAAAAACTGCCTAGGCTGGTGGTGCATTTGTGAGCGAATGGTAATTTAGAATTATCTTTTCGTTGATTTAGCAGTATAAAATACGAGGAAAAACTCTTTAACGAGAATGTTTAAGGATTGAACGTCAGTAAATTTGAATATACTGTTGGAAAGGTCGATACTGTTGTTGGAATATATATGTAATGAATAATTTGGGGTGCACGCTCTTTTGAGGAATACTCTGTGGAAGAGATTGTGAGGGTTAAGGTCGAAGGAGAGAGGTATAAAATTTGGAAAGGAATTATTTTAGGGAGCACGGGTTATCGAAAATATAAATGGAGAGGAAGTAAAAAGTATAATTTTTAGTGTGTGACAGGATACCAGCTATTTAAATGTAAGTATTGCTATTTATTGATAAGCTTATACTGTGTTACGGCTGGAACTGGCCATCAGAGAAGACGATATTAACGCTAAGGAAAGTTGTCTTGAATATTATACCTGGCCCTCTTCATTTCTCCAAGTTAAAGACGGAATATACACGTCCCAGAAAATGAACGAGTGTATTTGTTTTTTATCTCTGAAGATTTTTTGTTGAACCTTTCCAATTTCTTTTGAATTTTCGTGCAAGAGTGTATATGCGTATCCAAGAAATCGTGTTTTCACGCACGACTAAGGCAAAAAAACAGAGCTGAAAACTTATCCAAATTTCCAGTGAATTTTCTCGTTATCAATTTTTTATATATTTTTCGTAATCTTATTTTTCACTGTTGGTGACATATTGCTACGTCCCGCACGATAACGAGTATAAAACTGTAGAAACTAACCTTCAATCTCTGCAGTACATCTAAAATGAAGGTAAATATAATTGTACCATAAAAAACATTTCACGATAATAAGTACAAATTCATGTCCTTATGCCTGTGGAAATTTATTTTAGTTCTCAATTAATGGTATTTCCAGGGAAATGGAGAAGCATTTCGAGACCAGGGTGTTTTCAGCCTGGAAATTTTCGTTGATAGTAATCGATGATGATGGAGATGGAGGTCGGATGTTTTGGAGGAGAATGCTTTTGTCCGCTCACGTATCCAAGGGGACCAATGAGAACGAGGTGAATGACGCAAGCCAATATCACCGTAGGAGCAGAATTCGTGGCCCCGGCAAAGCAAAGCAGAAACGTGATCTGTGTTCAAACTTTCGTGGAACGTTTAGCGCAGACAGTCTTTTGAAGATATGTGTTCATAAGGTATATTAAAGCCCCATTCACTGAAACCAAAAAGGTTTTTGCGAAAGTATTCTTGAATAAATTTGTGAGTTAGCGTGCTGCCTAACATTAATTAACTGATGTTTGTTTTCTTTTCATTCACAAACGTCAAAGGTTATTCGGAGGTAAATTTGATTGGTTTTCACATTATTCTGTGTTATTGCCTCTAAAAGCCTCGGCATTGTACAATAATTTGTGAAAATCTTGTTCTATTAGGTTTATTTGCGATTTTGCGAGCACTTAATTGATACATCCCGAATGTTCTCGCCTTATAAATCTTATTGATGTATACGAAATTAGGCTTATTCATGCTTATCTCTATATTATCCTTATAAGGCTATTTATTTTCTCAGAATAATTAAACCTATTTGATATTTATATGTTAACATTGTCATAGAATTTATAATGTAGTAACGGGAATAGTAGGAAAGGATTGCTACACTTTGAGGGGAAGAGAAGAGTGTAGGAATGGGTTGCCTTTTGTGAGGATTAGATGGAAATAAATAGTATCGGGATGGTTGCCGGATATGTCAGGAGCCAGTCATACTTGATAAAATAAAGTAAGATGGTAAAGTTATTCGTGAACTATTCTATTGGTAATTTTTGTTGAAAGTATCTTGCATAAAGAACTTTAAAATTGCTCCAGGTGTCATCTAGCATATAGTATAGTTGTTAAGTGGAAGACACATATGTAAGCTGCCATATAAATATATCATCAAAAATTTAATTGATAGATATTCTTTTCATGGACAATGAGAAGTAATGTACACAAAAGAAGATTTTTATTAATTACGTTAATACAGTTTACTAAAATGACATTGATGGCTCTGTGTGGGCTTAGAGCTAGATTGGTTCCAATATTCCGTCGGGTAAATTTGATATTTAAAAAAAAACATAAACGCGGTGGTACTCTATTTGTGATTTATCAGGTCATATATGTCATTTAATAACTATTCCTCCTTCATGAATATAAGTAGAGTAAACATTTTTAGGGAGAGTCGGGCGGCATTATTAACAGCCCTACCTACGTTTGGGAGACAACTCTGGTACTGTCACGGCCGCATGGAAGTGGGTCGTATACTGGTCGCCTTTTCACCCGTCTTTTACATTTCTTATTATTTGGTTCTTTGATCCTTCATAAGTTTACCGTCGCAAGCTAAGTAACTGCCTGCTTCTCTGCTTCTTTCACATCTCCTTAACATTAAAACGCTCTTTACAGAAGCTAGCCGCGCATTGTCTACAGTAAGTACGAAATAATATGCATTCAAATGACTTGTAGCTCTTATTACGTGGCCCAAGCAGTGACGTGTTTTCAGAAATGTGATCTTAAAGGTTCAAAGAAACTTTTTGAAAAAGTCCTACAAAAGGATTTGAGTCTTTGTCATTAAAAACAATAGAATTTTATCTCGTATACAAAATTACTTATTGTAAAAAGAAAACATTTCGTCACTTCCGTTGCTTCGATTCCGAACATTATCTCCTGCTACGTCTAGTGGTACTGTGTGGCATTATATATGTTCGTACGTTGTTTTAGGAATTTCAGTGGAATGAAATGTGGTGCTACCGAAGAATGCTGAAGATAAAATGAAGCGATCGAGTGACCAATGAAGAAGTCTTAAGAAGAGTGGGAGAGAAGAGATGTCTACTGGAAACCCTAAAAAGAAGACGGGGCAACTTAATAGGTCACATCTTAAGACACGATGGCCTGATGAAGACAATCGTCGAGGGAAAAGTGAACGGGAAGAATGGAAAAGGCAGGCCTCGTATGAGTTATATGGAGCAAATTATGAAGGATGTAGAAGAGAGGAGCTACGTCAATATGAAGAGGTTGCCGATAGAAGAATCGAGTGTAGGGCTTCGTCATACCAATCCTAGGATTGTTGACCGATGATGATGATGAACAAGTCTCTATGTATATGGTGTAGTTACGTAGCAGAAAATGCGTGTTTAATCAGATATTCATGTGACAATTAATTGGATTGTCCTGGGAATTATTGTCAAACGATGAACTGAATGGTTACTTAAATGTATTTTGGAATATTATCTGGTAAATGTACAGGTAATAACCGTGTTTAGTGCTATAACGCGGATTAAATTTTTATTCATTGAATTTGTAAACTGTAAACAGATTTTAACTGTTACGCGTTCTTCAATTATCGATTTATTACTATTAAATTAGCATTTCATGAATACTGAATATTGAAAAAGTGTTGCATCTTACATTCAACCATTCAACTGTTGCGAGCGTTTCCAATTTCACCTCCTGTTGTACTTTAACCTTTAACTTGAGAATGATCTTGCTTTTAATGGCCTTGGCACAATATCGCTGATCACTATAGGAGAGGTGATGCTGTTGAGAGGCAATGTTAAATGTTTGTTAAAATAATGTTAATATCCATCGTGATTCTTTGAGGTCTGGCTGTCTTAGTTCACTATTGGATCCTTCGGGTCTCTCGATGTTGATGTATGTATTTATTCCATGTTGCCTAGCTTTATTCTATGTTGTTAGTCTTCTACTTCCCGCTCGGTTCATAATGGTAATCATTATGTTCATTCTTTATAAGATCTGGTTTAATCTTTAGAATAAAAATGCTAAATCATTAATTTCGATAGCTTTTTATGGTATTTTAGGAATAATGAAAAGCAGAAAGCTGAAAAATTGACGAGCTTTCTAAATTTTCTACATGTAGTTCACCTGGTAGCCTGTGAGAAAAGCGACTACATAGCTGATTTACAAAACGGGTGTACAATGTATGGAGTAATTATCTACCGTAATAAGGCTGAGGTAATGAGGTTTTCAAGAAAAAAGAAGGCCAAAGTGTTCATGATGATAAATGGGCAATAGCGACTGCCGGTCAAAAAAATGTAGTTAAGTCGTATCTGGAGGTAATTGAGATACATACTTGCGATGCTCGAAGGAGAACGCATTTACATTCAATAAGTTAACTAGCAGGAGACTTTTGATGATGCTGACTGAAGTGTTCACTCTAAAGAAAGACGGGTGAAAAGTTGGATATGAAATGTGGCGTAGTGCTGCTCCGTAACATTGATGTTCAAGAGAAAGTATGAACATATAATGGCGGCCTCTGAGATATGAGTGCACAAATTTATGAAAAGCGTAGGTTTATGGACAAGGAGGAGATCGAGAAAGTGTTTGAATACCATTTAGAATGGTAGATCAGGGAAGAATGTTTATACAAAGTGCGAATGGAACAGGTGATGGAGATAGAATTTTTTGCTGGTATTCCACCTTGTGAAAGCGGGATCAAAGTTCTCTTTGATTTACTAATGGCAGGGAAAACCGTCGTATTCAGAACTATACCTAAGTAGAGTTCTTTGGTGCCCAAAACGTCCTTGTGAGCCGAGTTCTGTGAGCGCATGTTTAATTACCCGGCGAGAGCTGAGAACTGGCAAAGATACGGCATTCCTGTTTTAAAATTTACCGCGCCTGAAGGCTAAAAAACTTTTGTCACCCGCATTCTTCCATCGACTTTATCCATCACCCACCATCCTTTCTCCTCTCACCCCCCTCCCCCGCAAGGTTCTTTCACTTCTTCCTTTCTCTCACGTGCCTTTCTCGTCCCAGCCATCCTCTCTCCCTCTCCTTCTACATGGGAAACTTCTCATCTTCATCCACCTTCACAGTTCCCCGAGCCCAGGAATCTTTATCCAGCACTTCCACACACCCACACGTATTGAATGGCTGGGGTCCTCCCCGCCCCCGAAGACGCCGTTTGAGGCGATGGTGCGGGGGTGGTCGGGGCGGAGGAGGGAGGCCCGAGTAAGCACACAAAGGACCCTGTGGAGGACTCCTCCCCATCAAGCTCCCTCTCGCTCCCGTGCTGTCCTCCCGAAACCTCTCCGTGTCTCTTCCCCCCTTCACTCTTTATCTGCGCCCACCGTCGCGTCGCTCTCATTCGCCCCCTCTCCATTCTACTCCCCTGCACTCTCTCGTCCACTCCAAATCCCCTTTCTTCTCCCCACGGCCAATTGAACGCCTCCTCAACCCATCCACCCCCTCACTTCCCTCCATCCCATTCCTCGCCCCTCTCCAAGTCGTGCTTTTTTTCTTTATAATTTTCACCGAGAGTTGAGGCATTCAGTGACGTCACATGATCCTCCTCTCATATATCTAGCTATTCCACTCATCTCTCCGTGTTCATTACCTGTATGTCTTCTTAGGTTTCATCCCAGCACCGCGCTTCGACTCATGCATTAGCATTATAGAGTAAGTACCATTTTTATCTTGAAGAAAGCTCATTTCGGTGACCATAAGTGAAGAGAGGGCTTCTTTCTATCATGTAATTTATCTACTGACCTTTGTTATCATCTTATTTTCGGCCCTAACCTAGTTTCATCCATTATAAATAATTTCACGAGGAAGTGCTAATGCTCTTGGAAAATGGTATGGTAACGTTTCCAGTAACGTGTTGTCGTACATTCATTAGCAAACGTCTATCTCGCTAACGAGGTACTTTTGCGGCTAAAAGTATTATGTTACTCCACTTCAGTTCTCAAGTTTGTGTGCTTCGTATTTCATGCATTGAAACTGAGACCCTTCTATCCACTTATGGCCTGCGTTAAATATTTCTCAGGGTTTGATTTCCCAACGCATCGTCATGATAAAAATTTTATTAAAATATTGATATTATTTTATAAGGTACTTACACTGGGAATATTAGTTATAAATTTAATTCTTGAATAAAAAAGAAAATTATCATATTTCACATTTTTCACGCTTAAGTTATTTTTCTTGTTAAAGTAGAAGTACATATATATCGTTCATGAATGAGATTTTCGGTTGTGCATCAAAAAATGCTCTGCTTTTTATTTAATTTTAGTTGAGAAAAATTAATTTTTCTTGCGATCTAAAACATTTGACTGCTATGAAAATTTCTGAGCCTAGTCCTTTTCCCACCTGATCATGAATAATCAATTTAAATCGGGCTGAAAAGAATATTGTTTTGAGAAAAACATTAGTGTAAATTAACTTGTTTATTGGTATAACGTCTGTGGTATATATTAGAGGGCTGGAGGGCTTTACTATAATCAGAGCTAAGTTACCATGCTACAGGGCAAGGACAACTTGAGCCTTGGTAGGCTCCAGTTTTCTTCAGATCACTCTATCATCTCTTAAAGTGATCAACTGATGCAATGTGCTGCATTTTACGGCAAATATTATTTTATTTCTTTAGTCATGCGTTTTAATTGTTACTTACTGAATAGCTTTGTTTGATAGATTTTGTTTGATAGAAAACAATAGATTTGTTTTTTCCCTATATTTTAGCGTAAGCTTGTTACCCCTAAATTCCCAGTTTTTGAAAAATCTAGAGGAGACATCTACCCCGCGAATACCTGCAAACGGCAATGCACATATGCGTGGTTACAGCATACCTACAACTGTTCAAGAACACTATAGTCCCTGCATTTGTTACTGGTAGTATGTCACCATCATTGGCTTTAAATCTAAGCAGAGAAGACGAATTAGGTTTGAATGGTGCTCCAGCTAGGCCGGGGGATATTGATAATACAATATCGGGATACCATAATTTTAGTATATCCATATGTGGCGATAAAAAAAAATGTAAATTGGAGAGGTGGGCGGGGACCTTCTGGAGCCCCCATGACACTTAGACCTCTTTAGATCCATTGTGCCAACCCACATTTAACCTGCCCGCCACTCGCAGACAGGGGACAAGAGCACCGCGGTAGAGGTATGGAGGAGGGTCACCCATCCAACCTCTGTCCGGGCCCAACGTTGCTTAACTTCGGTGATCTCACGGGAACCAGTGTGTCAACGTGGCTAGGCCCTTGCCCATATGTGGTGATAACGATAATCATATCGTGACGATAAATATCGCCCTATCATGCCCCGATAAATATAGCGATAAAATATCACGATATCGCGCCCCTATAAAATATCGTGAAAAATATTGCGATAAAATATCGTGAAAACTATTACGATAAAATATCATGGTATTTCGCGCCGGAAAATCATGTCGGAAAAAGACAGCCGTTTGGTTGGCCTTCGCCTAAGCTGGAGCAAGTACGTTTGAAAACTTACTATTCTGCAATCTGCTAATCAAATTCTTAGCAGTTCTCTCTCACTCTCTCTTTCAATTTCAGTTCTGATAGTTTATAGGTGACGTCATGATCAAATTTTGGAAAGAGCAGAAAAAGATCTGAAGGAACAGAAAAGATTCCGGCGCAACATCACGATAATTCATCGGGCACGATTACGCGATACTTTATAATGTGCAATATTGCGATTTTTTATCGGGCGATATAACGCAATTTTTATCGAGCAACGATATATCGTCAATTTTGAAAACTCAAAATCGTATTCGCGATATTTTACGATATATCGTCCAGGCCTAGCTCCAGCTGGTAAGGTAATATCTTCTAGCTAAATTTAACCCAAAGCCTAGTTCTTACAGAAAAAAACCTAGCAATTCATTGCCCTTGCGGGATTAGATCTTGCGAACTTTGGATTACCCAGCCGACCTAACTTCCATGGCCGGCAAATATACGTTTACCGTGTCTTTTAACTACTTGAAATTCATTTGACCTGCGGCACTATTCGCTTATGCTACGGGCAACCACATTATCTTTCAACAGTGGTAGTTCTGAGTAGTTTTCCTGTATGGTAGTTTATATACTCATGGAAGCAGTATCTGTGAACGAATAGTCATTTGCGATGAATGGAGTCAGAGATGAATGAACTTGCTCCAATAACACATCCTCTTGGAACTGTAGACTTCACCAGATCCATTCAAGAACATGAAAGCTCGGAATCTACGGTGGAATAAGCAAAGCACCACTTTGAACGGGAGTGCTTGGAGGAAGGTTAGTTAAACAGAAGGTTAGAAGGACCAGGCAACCGTTTCTCCGTATTATGCTGTGTATCATCGCGTCCTTTTGCGGGTTTTAGTTATGCGTCAGTGGAGGTTTGATCCCGTGGATGAATGCAAACAAACCTCTCCCTCTCTCATTTAGAATTGTTATAATTACTATAGTTTTGGGGCATTTATTACATACCATACCGTTATCATTCAGCTATATTGCCATAATATCATATTTGGTTTAAAACAAAATATGGATAAAAGGCAATAATTTTCTAATTAAATTTTTATGCATGCAGCCGTAGAAACAAAATGCAGTTGATCATGTTCTTACCAGGATTAGATTCTGTGGAGGGAACATCATTTCGATGGTTATCAGATGTTTTCTGTTTTGTCATTGTGTTCCTTCTCGACCTTATGATTGGCATTTCCTTGTTACGTGCCAGTCCAGTCCTTTTTCCTTCATCGTCATCCACCCTTAAATTCTTTTTGGCATCGGTGATACTTGGATCTCTTCCATGGAAAGGCCTATTAGTGGCAGTGAGTCGTGATTTGATCGTCCTGGCTGGCAGCTCAATTTGTTATTTAGACACATCGTGATTCTGGGCACTCTTCTTGAATAGTAGCTGCCTATTGATTAGTCATACATTTGCAAGCGTATCGACGGCCATTGAAAAAATATTAATTTTCACTACATGTACATGCCGTTAAAATATTTTCTCTCCGGATAATTGATTAAAATATAGTATTATATAGTAAAATGAATAATATTTCTTGTATTTACATTTCCACAATGATAGTTTTAAGCTCCGGGAAGTCTCATTTTGTCACGAATTTATTAATTTTCTGAAAGTATTCGCTATTGTAATTGAACATAAACTCTATATGCGATGCACTTCAAGCTATCGTAGTGAGTTTTCCTTATCTCTCTCTCTCTCTATGGCTGCATGCTAATCGCATAGAACATTTATATTAACAAAGTGGAGCAAGAAAATGGCGTTTTCGGCTCACGTGCAAATGATTTAAACTCTCTTCGTTGAGTTCCATTATTCTTCCTGTCATTCTTATCGTCGCAACATTGGTTTTGATCATTTTTACAATTGTTGCCATATTGGTTTATATGGATTAGATCTGCTGCCTGAAGATCAGTCTTTATCTATAGGTGGACTGGATGGATCTCGATGGACTCCGAAGAAATTACATTATTCGATAGGCTGAAAAATTGATATTTTTAATCGTGAATCTGAATCGATTTCTCCGTCAACCTTTATTGTTGGATAACCATTTTGTCTATCTTCTCTTCTTTTCCGGAATTCACTCATCATTTAAAAAAGTTTCTCTCTCGCTCGTTCAAAGAAAAACATTTATGGTGAGCACTACAAATAAGTGTGACATATTTAAGATTGAAATATCCAAGCCAAGTATGTTTTTAGTCCTCGGGAATGGTATAAAACATAAGTAAAGGTATTTTAATAGCACGGAAACAGTGCACTCGTGTGCCACCAGTTTCCGTTATCATTGCTTGTTTCTACGAACTGGCCATGGCAGCATTTTCTTAGAAAATATTCAACTTTGTTAGTTGCATGCATCGCGATGGGTTCTGGATTTTTTTTGTGTGCGTATTTATGTACTTCATAGGGGGATTACGCATTTTATGCCCATTTTATTATGAGAAAGGGTTTTAATGTAATCTATTGTCCTCATTATGCTCATTCATGCCTCTCAATACTGCTTTTTACAGTGTTGCTGTGTGCTATACATAATACTCTAATTTGAATGCAAAGACAAATTGAAAAGGTGATAAATCAAATTTTGAATCTGGAAGCAATAAGCTATAGCATTGACTGCAATGACTTAGTTTCCAACAATAAATTAAACTGGAAGGCCGTGTTTTGCGTTATATCCTATCGGCGACGTTATTATTTCGTTGTTTGAAACTCTATTGTGCTTATGAAGCACACGCAAAATCCACATAAAAATTAATGGTTCTTCGAGTCAATTAAGTTATTTTAATCATATATTCTGTCCTCACACCCTAGGTTATATCTGTTACCGAGTTTTAAGAGGTATATGTACTGACAGATATGGTATGCGCACTGCACATCTCTCCGTAGCCTGTTCCAATTTATGCCAAATGCATTAATTGTTCAAAAAAGTTTAGGGATATGTCGGAGGCATACTATTTGCTGACTTTTGCCTCGTATCTGTCGAAAGAATATTTCTGATAGTTGATTTGCGCTGAATTTTACCATGTATATTTTTTTTATGCAAACTTCGCAAGTTGCAACAAGGTTGCGGAAAAGTTTTTATTTGATGTCATTTTCGGTCTTAGTGGTTATAGTATTTTATTAATTGCATCGTATAAAATTATAAAATTACATGTTAAATAAACATTAAAATGGTTAAGCTACAGCGTCCAGAAGCATGATATTTGGTAACAGTCCTTACAGGGTTTTGAATACTTAAAAGTAGAGGTTAATATTATTTTGGAAAACCAAATAAAATTTTTGTAGTGATAGTTACTCCATAATTTCCCTTTCAAGCCCAATTTTGAGACTTACCCTAGCTCTGATTGTTGGCGCACTGCCATCACTTATGCATCTTTTGGTGCGCGCTTGTGATTGTGTATCTTACAAATGAAGTAAAAAGATTTTTTTTTCCTGCCCTAAAAGTGATGCAGGAAATGTGTGACCGAGTTCATGTAAAAATACTAAAAACGGAACCTGATCGGTACTGTTTTTTTGTGAATGAATTTCACTCGAGGGGCATTTGAGAGTCAAGTGCCTTTGGTGAAAGAGGGCGGACGTCTATTCCCTCCTGACGCACCGATCGACGCGGTGGCTACTCACCATTGTGTCATCGCCTTGAGAGTTTTGCCACATCTTTCCTCGCTCCTTTTTCACTCACCATTTTCCTTGGGGAGATTTTTTTTCGTTGCCAGAAGTCTCTCTCTCTCTTCCCCAGCGTCACACTTTTCCTTTCGTATCTCTCTTTCGCTGCTTCAAACATTCATCAGTCTTCGTCCCTCGTTTCTTATTTTCTCACCTCAATGAATTTTTTTTCCTCGTTCCTTTCGCTTTGTGCCTATCAACGATGTCAGTTATCATTATTTTTATCCTTTGCAGTTTTATCATCTTAAAGATTAATATCATGGATTATTTAGTTGACATTCAATCTATTTGTTGACAATATACAAAAATATGACGTTTTTATAAAGCTAAATATACAACTAATATAACTCTTAAATAAACCCTAATGCAACTATTTATTTGCTTCAGTCGGGGTAAATTTTCTTTTTCTTTCTAAAAATAAATTTATTTCGCTGATTGTAGTTACGTATTAAATAGTTGTTTGGAGTTGGAGTTGTTATGTATATGTCATTTCATCACGCTTATTCTCTTCTAGGCCCGTAAAAATTAGAATGAAGTGGATGCATAGTATGTCGAAGAAGTGAACCCAGATATAATTTTAATTTTGTATCCAGCACTTATGGTACAGTTGGCGTGCTTCATGTAACCTTGTTTAAATATGCCTACGAAAGTGGGACATCCAATGGTAGCTCAGAGCAAATGAAAAATTAATCCTAAAGTGCAATCTCATTGATGCAGAAACCTAAAAATTAATTGCGAGACACCTGGTATAGCAGGATGAGCGATACCTTAATGGTCACTTTCAGTTTTTCGGGGAGCTGAATGAGGCGCTGTTTCTGTTGCACTCACTTTTCTGCAAAGGTTTTCTTGATTGTAACTCAGAAACTGGTTCCTATTCAAGCACGTTATATTACTCTCATTTAAGGTAACTGAAAATACGTAGGTATTTAAAAACTGTTTTAGTGTTTAAACTAATTAACTCTGTTAGTCACTGTACTAACGTACGTTATGCTTGCTATCACTGTTTAGTTATGTCTTTCCAAGAGTGGGTCGTTTAATTCCTATTTCGGACATGGTCCTGAAAAAGTATGCGGGAAGTAGTTACTTCTTGGATTTAACTATCGCGGTTATAAAAACTTGATATATCCTGCTTTCAAATCTTTCACTTCAATCACTCATTTTGAAACCTGTTACTTTTTTTTTAAAGTTAGCACTCATCCGATTGATTATTTCACTGCTCTGTGTATAAGTTCTCAACTATATAGACGTTTCTTGATCTCTTTTTGTTCTAAGCTTCCTTCAATACATTAACGATGTAATATTATATTCTTTACTATCGCAAGTATCATTTTGGGTTAATTCTGGTGTGAAAATTTGATACTTTTGAAAATTAACAGGGCTCATTAGTATTCTTTTACGCCAGTGAAATCTTTTGTAATCAAATTATTTTTTATGGTATCACTTCTAATTGTAAACAAAATGCTGACTTGCAGGCATTGTCCCGAACCTAATAATACTATTTAATTATTCTGTACCCAAAATTTTCTCAATTTTTGTGATTAAAGTTTTCATTTTTTTACTTTTTCCCCTTTAAGGAAGAAAGATGCACCTAATACATTAATTTATTCTTATAAATTTAAACATTATTTACCTCTCAACTGAGGTTATTGTTTACGTGCTAGAGATAGCTATTTAAAATGATATCGCGAGGTCGGTGACCATTTTTATTTGATATGGAATATATAATAATACATATTATTTAATGATGTTTTTACTCCGTTTTTATTACTAGGGAACAAGCAAAAATGCTGCTGAATCATTGTTTTAATCATAATTCGTGCAAAAAAGTCTTCTCTGCGTCAATGAATTTTCTTTCCATGTAGTCGTTTGTCATCCAGCCGCTTTCGGGATTTTCTTTTCCCTTCTTCACGCTCTCTTCATGGCACACCCCCACACTCATTCTTCCGTAACACTTCCTTGCTTTCTAGCTTCCAGCCCGCATCACAATTCAGCCTTTTCGCAGCCAGCGTGTACCCTCGAGGTATCAGTAAACCAACGGATACCGTCCCCCTTTTCTCCATACGCCTGTTATATCTATACATTTTCGTTGAATATATTCATGAACTCGGACTACCGGAAAAAATGTACCGCTCTATTGAATACATTTCTGACCGCTCCCAGAAAAAAAACCGTTAACCCAAAGAATATGCGATTCTTGTGTTTTCCAGAAGAAATTGATTTTCTTCTGCTTGTATTACTGTTATTTACTCACAAAATGTCGATTTAAAACAACTGTTATTTTTATTGCTTGTTTTAACGGTGTATTTATCTCTCCAAAGGAAGCCCGTCCGTTTTATAAACTTACAGAACATTTTCAGCATACGCATTGATTGTATAAGGTTCAAAGAAAACCGGAGGGCTTAATTTAAAAATTGTAATGAGTAGTAATATTAAACCATCAGAAATGCGCAGAGAAAATATAAATGTAGGATTTTTCAGCTGGTAGGTAAGATATTTCCTATCCTTTGTTGTTATTGTGTCATGCGGTGAGGAAACTTTCCACAAATAAATGCTGATTGATAATTTGTACCCATAAATGCATTGCATAAACCTCTGTTCTGCTCTCTGAATTGCACCTGTCATGCTATTTTTGGCGCCCTTTTCCTTTGTTTGAGCCTAGTCCCACGTCTTCCAGTACATTTTTAAAAGTCATAATTATTTTGTATTAAGGGTTTCCACTCACATAGCCAGTCTTTCATCTCGATTAATTACTATGACTATTTAATGTCCGTTTTACACCTTCGTTGTCGTATGTCTCCCATTATAGTAAGAGTGCGAGGTTAAGTTTGTTTAATATATATTCGCAGTTCCAGGAAAAAGAGCGGGCTATTAAACATTACGAATAGTTCTAGCTCTATTCTGGGTTATCTGAAACGGATTTTTTAAATGACGCCATGCAATGAGGAGTGATCTGAGCAATTTACTCAGCATCAGTTTATAAATATAATGGAAAGAAAGTATATAAATATATCGGTAAAGAAATTATGTTAACGCAGAATTTAACTCATGTTATTGATTAATTTTAAGCAATGCATCTGTTATCTTTTTATACAGCTGCATCCAATATTGACTCCATAGCGAGAGGAGAATATATGTTTCCCTTTGAGTATATGCTCTTGGAGAGATTGTGATAGCATCCAGGGATAGAGAGATACGTATTACGGAAAACGTGTGACGAAAAAAAGAGATATGCATTGTCATCAATACGTTGAAGCCGATACACATGACCTCGATTACTACCTTCGTTTCATTACACACGCGCGCACGACCAAACCAATTCCTCCGACCCCATATGACTCTACTTTTTTTTCTTCTCCATCCTCCCCTAGCCCTCCGCATGCTCTCTTCCCTCATTTCCGCTGCCTTTATCGTCCACCCCGTCCACTTCCACATCCCTTCCTCCCACACCATTCCACCCTCCCCTCCACCCCTTTCCGTCCACCACATCCATTGACTGATGACCCCATCATCTGCGCACCCCTTCGGTCATCCATCAAAATTGGCCCTTTTGCACCTTTCATGGCCAACGGCACCGGCGACGCTGCGGCCTGCGCCACGGCCATTCCCCGAATTTCCAAGCCATAGCTCTCGCTGGCTGCCGCAGCCAAAACCCCCTTATGCCTCGTACCCCGCACGCCCCCCATTTCCCGTCCATACCCTCTTACCGCTCCCCGTTCCGCCTCCGCCGGAATCGCGAATCCACTCTCCTTTACCTTGAGGGACAGGGCGGGCGTGGGAAGGAACAACCGGAGAGGAATTGGCGGGGGATGAGGGAGTTGGCAGATACACGGTGAGACAGAAAGGGGGGATTGATAAAGAGTGAAGGGGAGGAAATGGGGAGATTGGGGGTGAGGGATAGGACATGGACCCTGGATGAAAGATAGGATATTCCGGCCCATCATGCAAGGGTTGACGGGGCGTTTCGTGAGGACTATGATGAGGCCTTACGGTTCCTCCTCTCATAACTCGTGGCGAAAATTTGAAAAAATGTTAAGATAAAAAATGCTATCTACACATTCAAGGAGCGCAGGATGTAGGTAAAAAAACTAAAGAGACTGCATTCGACAGGGTGCATTAAATAAATATTCCTCTCATTTTTCATAAAATATCGACATGATACCGTAATGAATGCTATCTTACAAAAACTTGAATTGAAACTCAATGGTTGGATTACCAGGAAGACCTTTGCTCTTAAGTTGAACGCCAGCTTACTTGAAGTAAACCCTCTGCTTACAATTTTTTAGATATCTGTTATGATGAATGCTTGCTGTGCAAATTTTATGCTACTTTTTCCATGGTTGCATTTTTATTTTTATTATTTATATTCTATTATTGATCTACAGATGTGTTGAACATATTTTGTGCCGAGGATTTTATCGTTCACATTTTAGGCTGTGTGGTAGTAGCTCAAGGTGGCGAGGTAGCTGTTTGCATGGAGCGTTTGGGTTTTGGAGAGTCTGTTGAACCCTGATGCGGAAAGTTATTACCGGAGAGTTTTAATCCCGATGGTTATGCTTTGGTCATCTCCTCCAAAATTCCTTGCGGTGTTTTTTTTCTAAATATCAGATAATTTCTGGGAAGTGATGATGAGATTAGGAAGTCTGTTAGGGTAACAAATCTGCACTTTAAAGTATTTTGGCTTTCCTAAGAAAGCGATCTTAGAGTGGATTACTAAGTGAGTGTTGTTGGTGTGTTTTTCTTGAATGAATGAAAGTGTTGGTGAATTTATAAATGTGTGTAAGTAAAATAATTAATGTGTAAGGTACTAAAATTAACTGAATTAATTAGTAAATATGTCTATAAATTAGTATAAATGTCCTTGTTTTTTTCAGAAGTTTCTTTAAAAAGTTTGATAGGTTTCTAAGTTATTATTTATATTTGAACTCCTAGTACGTAGATTCTAATACGAAGTACAATAGAGCGGGTAGCAAAAAGCAGTAACGAGACAGTGACAATGGCCATTCCTCGTGTGCTCCTCATAAGCCATGTACGAGACTTTAGTTCTAGGTTTCACACTATTTGGTTTTGTGTGATTGTAAACCAAAAATTTCTTCTTGGAGTTTATGTCGTTCGGCTATCTTGAGTCTATAGTTGCTACTGAGGTCGATGTTTCAATGATTGTGGATGAACGGTGAAGCATTGTGAAATTGTTTACACCCCTGCTGTGTTCCGAATTATCTGCCTTAATCCAACTAGGAGACCTCGAATTTGATGGTGAAAACGTCTTTTTCTTCTCGGGGAAGTCTTGGCATCGAATCAATGTCCTTCCTGCATTTCCTTTTGGTGAATGTAGGTGTTGTATGTTGAAGGGAATTTATTTTTATTTGCGGTCTCTTAATGGTACTTCAAATATTCTACATTAATCTCACAGAATGAAAAACCATAAGTAATGGGTGCCAAATTATATCTATTATTATGTATATTATCTATTCATGAAATATTGATGGGTTTATGGTAGAAAAACTTAGCTCATTGGATTGTGTTGAGCTGACAGGACCTAGGTTTGACTCTTGGAGACATCTCTGGGAACGTTCTTCCATACCTTCCATAATTAATGGTAATGCAGGTGGCGACTTTTAGCCATCGATGCCGTCTGATGCATTATTTTTAAAGAAAATGTAACTCTTTCCCATTGTATTAATTATCAGACCTAGGATATTACAGGTTCAAGTTTTAATCAGAGGTGGGAATGTTTTTGCTGCGTTAGGTTATTTCAGTGTGATATTCAAGCCAACATTCCTCGTATTCTGCCCGTATTTGACAATGTGAGAGACCCAAGAATACTTCACCTACAGATGGACAATTAGGAGTGAACTATTTTGGATAGGTACAATTAAACTTTTCTCGTCAGTTTTCAACGAGCATTTTAATTTGTATTTAAAGCAACTCATTTTAATCTCACAGCTATTTCTCCCTGCTTTCATGATACTTTCGTAGCTGCTAAAGGCGAAATATGTTTAAAATATCCGGTGATTTGGGATTGATTTACTGATAATTTCTTTGCAGCACCTCTGTGCACATCCGCCTTGTTGTGGTGTGAGAGAATTTAACACTTTATATATCATGAGAGGGACATGTGTGTAAAAGAAACTTGATGGCGTTGAAGAGAGAAATGCAAAACATTGGTGGTTTACAATACTACCCCCATCCATAAATTACGTTGTACTAAATGGGAGGGTGGCTTGGCCAAGTGTTTAGATTCATTATAAACATATAGGGATGTCATTACTTTGGGGGATTGGTAATTACGTTGTAAACTCATTCCTTGTTAAGAAAAATAATGATGATTGATATTGTAATTCAGTTTTGCACTTGACTATATAATACTGCTGGTAAATGAGGAGTAAGCTAACTTTTACAAAATACTGAGGTAGTGCTAAGGTATTTTCTAGGAATATCAGTTTATTCATTCATAAAAAGAGAGTTTGTTGGCATCGTTACTTTATTTGGAGGGCATGGATCTTAGAGAATGTAGCGGTGCGCAATATACGGGTGGGGATTTTGAAAAAAGTGGAAAATCAACGATATGTAGTGTATGGATGACCCATAATCTCATGTATCGGTAATTTGATTGCTTGAACGGTGATAGTGAATAGAAAAGCGGCTTACTCCGCCGAGGTCCAACTTCGTGGATATAATCAGCGCGGCAGCAAGATCCGGGGTCAAGTGGAAGAATTTCTCTCTTCTATTCATGCTTTGGGATGGACTGAAAGAGAGAGGAAGATGAGGGAAGACCTCACCTCTCTGATGGGAAGAGGAAGGTGACGGTGTGGAGAGAGCGAGAGATTGAGGGGGCGGAAGGGGGACCATGGGGGAGTGGTGCTGGGGGAGGGTGTGAGTGAGTGAGTGACCGAGTCTGGATTGGAGAAAAGGTGACTTCCTGTTCCAGAGCAGGAGGCATGGTTCCCGCTCTCTCCCAACACAGGGTGGAGGAGAGGGATGATGTGAGTCCCCATCCATTTTTTATCCCGCCCTCCAAGCCACGCCTTCGCCATTTCATGACCTCCATTTCCTACCCCGTCCCTCCCATCTCTCGACCCACGACCCGTGGGATGAAATGCCACGGTCGTGTAAGGGGACGGCGGGTAGAATGTGACGGAGGGCGGCGGTGGGGAGGGAGGGAGGTGGGAGTGGCAGGTCACCACACCCCGGCACCACCCTGCCGGGTGCCGGGGGGGGTCTTCAACGGACGCACACTCACGCACCGGAGGCAAAACCAAACCCTGACGGCGGACGTCGCCTTAAAAATTACTTTCCCTCCGTGTCGACGGACCGGGTGAAGACAGCAGGGCTGGAAGATGAATGGAAGATAATCTTCTGTGGGTCCGCGCGCTGAGAGTGGTGCGAGAAGAGTGTGCGGTAGCTGGAGATAGATATGTGAGGAGCTGGTCGGGATATCCCTGGGGGCGTGCTTTATATTATAATGGACGGCTCGAGGTGTTTTGGATTCTGGGAGCGTGGCGAGGGATTCTTGTTGGGTAATTCTCTGCTTTCGAAAGGTCGCTTTTTTCGGTCACGCTGGTAATTTTTTCTTCGGTAATTTTAATAAAGCGAGCTGCTGCTGTTTTCAATTAATGCAAATTGGTGTTTTTTTACTTAATTTCAAGTCTTTTACAATAGAGATGCTTTTCAGACTTTATATTTCTTAGAGATTTATTTCACCGACAGCTACAGTTATCCCTATCAGTAAGGTAATAATACGCCGAAAGAAATCAGAAAAGAGTAAGATCATTAATTTGTTAATAATTAAAATCACATAATAAATGCTGGTATTTGGTGTACCTGATTCAAACTAAAGGCAAGGAAAATGTAGAGAATATTAAGTGCCATTATTTTGGCCGTTGTATTCTCGAAAAACGGCCGAAGCTAATACGTTGAAATCAAAGGGAATGAATGAGTTAATGATGCAATTATGGATGTCATGAAAGCTTTCAACATTGTCTGGCTTTTAATATTGCAGTTTTAACTTATTTTTAGCTACATAATATTAAATATAAGATTTAGTTCGCGATCTTACAATCCTGCTGGCTGTTAAAAGCAGTAATCGAGATTGAAATCTACATGAGGGAGAAGTTCTGTCGAGTGTGCCGTTATGAAGTGACATTTGATCCCTTTATCTTTCATTTTTACGATAGCGGCTTCAACTCCGACGTTTGCACTGGCATTTTGTCGTTTTAGAATGGAATTTTAAACGAAGCTAAGTAAACTGCAATGAACTTATAAGAGAAGTGAGGAACAAAATATGTCACGCTAAGAGGTTCAAATCATGAAATTTAGAATGCACTGAAGTACTCTTTATGTTTTATTGCTTGTTGATGAGCATTACTGAAGTGAACGATTTGGTTTGAGCCTGAAAAAGCGTTCCTAGATGTGAGGACTCGTACATGAGTGCGATAGGAGTCAGAATAATGATGATAATGATGTATTATGCATGTATTTAGCATATGGAGAAATGAGCATTGCATTTTCAGAAGAAGTTAGTTGACAAAAATGTTATAAACAGTCTCTAAAGGCTTTTTTAGGTTCGTTGTCTTTAGTAATCTGCTCGCTGGTGCTAGGTATAATATTTTCGTCACGTGTTAGAAAATTTTGTCTCCCCAGTGCCCAGAAGTTTCACTGCCTTTGAAAAGTAAATAACTCTAACAGGAGAGGCGCGAACTCGCATAATTTAAAGCATCGTGTCACTTTAAATGCCTCCCGCATTGAATAATCACCGCCTTTTGTGTGTCCATCAGCGAGAATAGGAGCTGGCCCGAAGCCATTCAAGGTGCCTTATAAATTGGGGCGTATCTTTCTTATTTACAGTGGGGGTGTATTTCCTCGTTTCTCTCCGTGAAAGGAACCAAGAAGTGAGAAGAGAAACGGAGCTGATGTCTCCTACAGCGACACGGATCGCGATGAAAAATAAATACACAAAAGGCAATGCGCTTCGCCGCGAAGGAGCTTTTTTCCCATCTTTTCAGCACTCCCTTCTCCCTCTCCCAACCACCTTATTCGCGACACTTTGCCTCAGCTGCTCCCGACTTGAATTCCTTCCACAGATGCTCTTGACTCGAACGCTCCTTTTCTTCTTCGAGTTTCCCGTGCCCGTTCGATCTATTTTCTAGTGCATGTCTTCTTGCGACTCAAGCATTATTATGTATGGGGTTTTTGGCACAGATTTTGCAGGTCTTTCTTTATCCTTTCGTTCCTCCGAATTGCACGTTAGCAACGTAGTCTGTCTCTGATATAGCGCAGCCCATTCTTCATTTTCTTTTACTTCTCTTTGAAATTTCACGTCATTGTAGCTGGTAAGCTCCTCATCTTTAGGTAATTGATGGTTGAGCCTTTGATCTTTGGTTCCCTACCTTCTTGAAATACCTTCATTCCTCTAGGAATCATCATATAATCACAGGCAGTAATCAAAAGATTGTAGCTTTATATCTGTCTTAGATGATCGAAAGAAGTGACAAGCATTCAATGTCATATATATATAATCCGTTGACTGTTTTGATAAGTAGGTACTATGGGATACTGCTGAAAATGACATTTCTGGATATATGAAATGTATCCAGTGATGTTCCATATTCTCAGAGTAATTTTGAAAGGACTCAATTCCTTTAGAGTCGTTTCTTCAATTTTAGCCTTATCGTGCCATTCTTCTTTTGGTTGATTTTTATAACTTTATCATACTTTATTATTGCGCCTTACATTTGCATCTATCATTCCTCTTTTTCACATTTTAAAATGCCATTGCTTGCACCCGTTCACAGAACAATTGTCTTAAAAACACATGCACAGAAATCATGCATTTAATAATGTGCTCATTCCTCCAAGGCTCTTTGTACTGCCCAAGCTTTATCAACTGATGTACATATCATTTTAAATCTCATTGTCTTATTACAGGATACTATTTTTCCCTACTGAAATTTTTATATAATGCCTATTTTATATTACGACTAAAATATGTGTGAGTAGATCTCTCTGAAGCTGTATATGAAAAGGTTACGCGATAGATAACACCACCTCTCTTTCTACTTCTCTCCTCGCGGAGGAACTTGAATAAAAGGCAATGAAAAGGAAAGAGAATTTGGGCGACGCTCCGCATGACTCGCATTGAAATGTAAAAGACTCCCGGAAGAGGTATGGATGCGAGTAATTCTCGCGGAATAGTCGTCACATTAATAAAATTCAAGCCACGTCGGCCCAGTCCTCTCTCTTAGTCGCATTTTTCATAGTTATCATACTCTTCTTCCGCTTAGGGTGACCTTCTGCCCCCATGGCCTCGCCTTACCATATCGACCTCGTCTTTTTATTTCCTCTCGCGGGGAGCCGGGAAATAAAACGAAAGGAAACAAGCTCCTCACATCTTTTGAGAAACACGGTGCTGGGTTTGTGGGGATACAACATTTCCTAACGTCCCGCGCGCTGCTCGGTGCATCGCCATCCACCGTGACACTTTTACGCCCTCGCGTATTCCGTTTTGACGCTTATCTATGAGTGGCGTTGGCGAGATTTATGCAGGACCCTTGAGTAGGCCCGTCTTATCTCTCTTTGCTCCTTTCTGCTTTGTCGTTTGTTTCTACTGACTACCGTGCAAGGAAACTCGAGGGCGTGTGGCAGTGGGTGAGTTATTACCAAACGTGCACTGCGTACATGCACTAATGTTTACTTAAACTAAGTGCCTAAGGAGAAATTTCTATCAATATCATGCGGGACGCTCACCACTAGTTCTAATATTCTTCTAACAAGGAAAGAAAAATTTCAGAAATACTACAAACATGCAAGGCATGTAGTAGTATTTCATGCAGGGATGGATAAATCGTTAAAAACATTTTTTTATAACCAACATCTTCATATTAGTTTATTTCATTAATCCGTGTTACTAGTAGATATATGCAGTTTTATTTTAATCTCGAGAGAAATTTAATGTATTAGGGCATCTGGGTGTGGAAAATCTTGATGTCGATACTGTCGTATCGACTTCAAGCGTACTGTCTTGGTGTCGTACTGTCGATTGTTTGAGGAAGAAATGAACATAGGAATCAATCTGTAATGCTGAATATCTCTTATCTTTTTTCTAGCTCCGTCCTTATCCCCTTTCGCTTCTCCTACTGGGGTCATGCATTGGCAGTGGGGGAATGCGTAGAGTTTCTATGCATATAGCATCACAAACGTATTTCTATAGTTTAATAATTCGATTCCGGAGGATCAAAAAGACGGAAAAAAACGAGAAACGATGATGTATACAGAATAGCAGAAGAAGATATGGCGCTATGGAGCACTGTGCGTCTAAGAAGGACACGGTGACTAGGTTATACCCTGAGAAACAAGGAATTCGTTGGATCCATAATGGAGAGAAATTCGAAGGAGGAGTGGCAAGATAAATATCCTTAGGGCAACACGAGAAGGATCTAGGAGAGATCATCTACAAGAATGTAAAAGAATTGGCATGGGATATGGAGGATGGAAGACTGCAGTAAACCAATTCTAGAATTAAAATGGTAATAATAATTATAAGTTGATTGAAACAGTGAACAATGTTCTCATTTATTTATTAGGACTTTTGAAATGAACCTACTCGAGTAAAATACTAATTGGAGGAGTGTGAGGGGGCCTTCTGGAGCCCCCCCGGGCACTTTGGCCCCTTTGGATTCATTTTACCTTCCAGCCACTCGCAGAAAAGTAACAAGAGTGTATGAGAGTATTGTGTGGGGTCACCCATCTAACCTTCGACTTGTCCCAACCTTAACGTGCTTAACTTCTTTGACTTGACGAGAACTAGTGTTTCAACGTAGCTAGGCCCCTCCCCACTATTGAGTACTCACTACCCTTGTTATTTCCTTTGTTTGTTTATTATAATTGATAAGAATCTATCAATTCCAATTACGTTAGACATATATGCTGTGGTACCTAGTTGATTTTAAGCATTGTCAGGCAGCACTTAAGCCTCTTCGCTTTATTTTCCATAAGTTGTTTTATGAAGTGTTTTAGCTGCTGTGTCCGGCTAATTATGGAGCTACTGGATTTTAAGATGCATAGATCAGTTTTTCCCTTAGGTATAATATATTAGGTCATCAATGTAGGTATATGTAATAGCACGAAAAGGTTAAATTTGAACGATATTATTATTATTGGAATTTGGCCCTAACACTTCTCAGAATTGATTGGTTAGAAATTTATTTCATTTATGTTATGTCTTATTTTAACATGCGAATTTCAGGACTCAAAGTCCTCTCTTCCAATTAACATGTTGGACGGCACAAACATCCATGCCCCGGAAAGAGGAAATCCTCCCCGGGCGGGATTCGAACCCGCGACCCTGGGATCGACAGGCGAGGGATTAACCCCGCCGCCACCGGGGCCGGCTATTATGTATTTGGGTTAAGTGAATAGAATTCCTTGCAAGTTTGTTCTATTTGTGGAATAAAAGAAAATTTTATGAAACTTCTGCGCCTAAGTGTGATTAAAAAAAGTCATTGCTTGATTTATTTGAAGAATTGCGTTGTGTATATTTAAATCTACACAATACCTTGCGAGCCACCGCAGTGACGAGGGGCCAAGGGTGTTAGATCACCAGTCATTTGGTGAATGGGAAAGCGAATAAGGGATAGAGGATAGAATAAGGGGTAGTTGGAATACTAATATTTATCCTAACGTGTTTGAATAACGATCACGAATTGTCCGGGGGAAAATGAACTCTTATATAAATTCTTTTGGTAGTCTGCCTCTATAATTTTGTCATTTCTATCTGCTCTTTTGATGTAGTGTGAGGGGTAAAAGTACACGTGACGTATTATACTCTAATTCGACCGATATGAGTTTTTCGATTTACCTAAGTCTGGCGCTTAATCTACGAGTTTTCAGAGCTTTCCATCCAAGTCCCTCGAAGAGCTGTGTGACGCTTTCTGTACGGTCATATGTGTTATTAACAAAAACGACTTATTTTCCTTTGCATTTTATCGAGTTCGAAAATTAAATCATTTCTTACCGGATCACAAACACTTGATGTATACTCGAGGTGAGGCCTAACTAAGGTAAAATAACATATTTATTTTACTGTTTCATCCAAGCACTTTCCTACTATTCTTTTAATAATTTCTTCAACGCAGTGCCTCATTTATTTTTTTGTTTTCGCCACGACCAATCCAAAGATAGCGTCACGCCTAAGCATTTAGCATCGCTTGCTACGTATATAATTACTCCGCCGACTTAGATGATAATGTTTTATGTGATGTCTGTCGCTAATATTGAGTAACGAACATTTCTTAACATTTAATTCTAATACCCACTCTTTGCACCACGAATTGATATTATTAAGATCGTATGATAGAGCTTTAAACTATGATTTTTTTGTGCGAACAACCTATCGTTACTCTTCACATTGGTGGCTATGTCGTCAGTGTAAGTTAGAAATAATAGGGGGCCGATAGCACTGTCTTGTGGAGTACCAGAAGTTACTCGAAATAAACCAGGGATACTACCATCAAATATAAATAACTTTTTGCGTTCGATCAAATAGGAAGTCGCGTATCCAGTTAACCGTTTTGTTTCATCAATTGCACATGATGCTCTTGGACGAAGGTTTCGCCGACTGCAACGCCGGCGAAACCGTCGTCCTAGAGAATAGATGTACGCGGAAGAAATCCCGTAACTCTAGGATCTTCGAAGATGACGCACCGCGGATGCCTACGTAAGGAATCCACATGATTGCAGTTTGAATATGAGTTTTTGTATGGGACCACGTCGAAAGCCTTTTTGAAATCCAAAAATACAATGTTTATCTTCTAAGAATTTAATAACTGCTTATTCTGTCGCAAAATAAACATTTCTCAATTTTAAATCAAGTGTAGAAATAAGGTCTAATGCATTTGAAAGAGTTTGTGTAAGTCGTACGTTGAACTGTGGTTCAGTGACTCCTCCGGCCAATCCAGTCGCCGAGGGTATCTTTCTTCCTATCGTAAATTTTGAAAGGTTTGAAGGTGACATGCAATAGTGGTCCTCTAGATAAGCTCCTTATATGTATTAAGGTTTCAGCAGTTGCAACGAAAGTCAACGTCTGCGGGATATATCTTTTTCCCACTGCTTCGCGGGATAAGTCACACCCTAGCGGAAATGTTGACTGACCAATTCGCCGTGTAAGGACTTTAAATAAGTACGAAGGAAGGATAAAGTTCGTTGGAACTTTCTTGACATTAGGTTGACTGAAGTCAAGAGAATTTTATGCTGCTACCAAAGCCTAAGTAGCAGATTTCATGTTTTCAAAGTTTATGGTCCAAATCTTTATTTTCCATTCGAGAGGTGCTTGTATTGTGACATAAAAAGCAGTTATTTAATTTTAATTAAAGATATGAGAAATGTGATATTTTTGGAGTTTTTTATTTGGAAATAGAAACGTATGAAAATAGAAAAAAACGGGAGGGAAGACGAAGTGGCAAAGTTGCAAAGATTAATTATAGTTTGATGAGTTGAACTTTCATCGTATGGTTACAGTTGGAATGACTTACAGTTGTCTTCAATGTATATGCACATAGGTATTAGATATTATTTTGCTGTAGAGAATTGAGAAAATTATGTATTCTTACACGAAAACGTCTTATTCTGCTGCATAGAACATACTCGAAAGGCGGACGAAGGGAGTAGAGCGATGCATGGGTAAGGCGAGGAGGTTATTTACTTATCACGCATTACATTACATTGGTCATTATGCCTGGTGTTAATGGTCTACATTGCACTCTACTTAAGAAGTAGAAATTTTCTCTATTAAAACTTCCGTTGATATTTTTTATTTTTTGTCTTTCTTTGCAATATCATTGCCCAATTTTAAACAGTGAGTCACGCAGTAGTATTAAATGTTTTAGCTCTGGATTTCTAGGTATTTTTTGGCTGGCAATTTTAGCCTAAGCATCCCTTGAATCATCCTTGCTTGCAACACATTTTTACCTACCGTATGCAGCCTTCCAAAATATTGTGGGCCAAATGCTTGCATAATGCATAATATCTACCAGAAATGAAACGCAGTAACATAAAACTTTAATATTTCCTTTCCTTGTTACCGTCAACGTCGTAAGTGCCTAATAAATATTTAAGTATCTACTTTTGGGAAAATGTCTCTGCCAAGAGAGCATTCTCACACTAGAATGAAGCATCAATATAGTATAGTATAATATATATAGACAGGAAAGGCAGCTTTTCTTGAGTTGTGAAATTACCCGTGGGAAAATACTTTGAAATAACTGCTTAAAAATTTTGCTATACAGCGAAAAAATTGCATAACCGCGAGGATTGTTCCTTGAGGAATGGCATGATGTAGAATCAAAATCTTTATTACTTCCTTTTTGTAAACAATTCTGTTATTGTGTATTTCTCTATTTTATTCTTATAATATTGTCTTATTTTCTATGGGGGTAACACCCATTCACTATATTACTTATATCTTGTCATTTAACGTGCATTTATAATTCACGTTCATTTCTGCTCGTAATTCAACGGAAACCTTTTTATGCACCGTACTGATCTTGTTGGCCATATTCATACCAATGGCAATTGCGAATATATTGAACTGGTTCTTGGCAATGCCAATTCATGTTCTCTCATATTTAATTCGTTTTTGCCGTGAATCATGTAAGCTCTCACATTTTTCTTTCAGCTTGATGTGACGCCGTCAATGGAGTGGAGCACAGTGAAGATAACTTAACCGTGCTTATCTTTACGATTTCTTGATTAAGAATTCCCGAATAAGCTATGGTCGACACCCAAAGGATTATCAATCTCTTCGCCTCAGGATTAGAAGCAGTCATTCCAGCTGCAGTGAGGCCTTAAGCAGTGGTGAGTTTTTCTTTTATCTACCTTTAATGTTGGCCGCGTCAAAAGTTGCAAGAAAGAGGTATGTTTTCCCGTCAATATTTTTTATTTTTTCGTCTTTGTTTTTACATTTAAGTACCTATATTGATGGATAGTTTCGCGCACAATACCTGGCCTACGTCCCAATGATTTCATGTTTCCCTCCTGTAATTTTCCTAAATGTTTCCTAAAAGTTTTCGTACTGTGATAGTGAGTGTCTGTTCTTAAATTCAGAACACACAAATCCTATCTTACTTTTATTACGATAATTTTGCCGTTGGAGTGGATATTATACATGTGTTTAATTATAATTGCCTTTGTCACGTGAGTGTCTTCTCTCTCTTATTTGAATTTGAGGACACACGCACTAGTTACTGCATTTCAAATTCCAAGAAAGATATTTGTTTGCGGCATATTATTGTTGGTAGTAACCATAAAATTCTTAGTTTTTATCGATTTTGGTGTAGCTATAGTGTGTATAGTTATCCTCAGCGTGAGAATACTCCGTGTGTTCGCTTATTTAATTGAAACAACGAAATAAAGTATCATTTGTTGAGTGATAGCTAACTTGTTTAATGTATTATTTTCCCAAGTAGCTAGGAAACGTTATTACGGTTTTTTAATTAGGCACTATTACCTTCTTTTATTTAGCTTTAGGTATGAAAAATTAGGAAGATAGTCATGAATTAGCAGTTTAAAGGTTTGCAATTCCGTTCATGGCCCACGAATATTTTCTCTCTGACAACTATAAAGGTGATTGATTTTCAAGGAGCAGTGTCAGCGTCTTATAGGTATTTTTTATCTGAGAATTTTTGGGACCTAATTTTTGAATCAGCCACTATCTTATTCATCACATGGGCTGAGTTGAAATGGGATTTTTTTCTTGTTCAAGAGATATTTAGCCGTTGTAACTCGGAAAGTAGTTGTGCCCAAACTAACAGAGACTACGCTGTTTTTTACCACCAAGATGTAGGGTATTCTTTTAAGTTCGTAAACTTGAAACACTCCCGTACTGTCAACGGTATGCTGCAGGTAGAAAATAGACATTTTCTCGATCCTCTCTATACCCTGTTTGAAGCTAATGCTGATTTGAACTGTACAATTCCTTGTATTATGTATTTAAATGTGGCCTCAAAGAATAATCTTCGAAATAAATGTAATAATTACTTAGAATTATAAGAAATATAACCGTATGAAATTTCATGTCTTTATCCTGCGATTACTTGACTTTAATATTCTACTTCCCCCGTTATGTGGAAATAATGAAAATTGTGGTGGAAATTTCTCTACTTAGTCTCAGTTTTTCTTGTTAGTTTCGGTTGCAAAAATTGCCACACATGAACATATCATAATCTCGAGGAGGAGTAGGTGAGAACAAGCTGAGCGAGCCGAAGTAAGCCGACCGTGTGAGGTGGCGTAAGCCGGGGCAGCTACGCCACCTATTGCTTCGAAATCCACCGCCAACCCCATTTCAACTCACTTTCGACTCCACCCCGCGACTGCGGTCTCCCATTGAAACCCACCCCCTCAGCTCTCATACCCTCCGGCATTCCCGGCCCACCCTTGCGTGTGCCCCAACTCCCCCAATGTCATGCGCTTTAACGGAGTATGGCCCGGGGGAAAAGTGGTCGTTTCCCCGGATGACGGAATGAAATTTCGCGTTCGGTTGGATGGATTCAGCAAGGGGAGATGGCTTTGCGGGCCGGGAGGGGTTGTTTCGGAAAGGAGGGGCTGATGTAGGAGGATATACGGGGGAGTGTAAGATATGAGTGTGGGAGAAGGGCGGGGTGGAACCGGTACGGGGTTGAGGTAGTCGTGAGGATTTTTGGTCGAGCGGTGAAGGGATCAGGGAAATTTGGGGGTGATGGGGGAAGGGTTTCTCAGGAGTATGAATTCGGGGTGGGGGTGGAAGGCAGTGGGGCGCGGAGTGGATTTTCGTTGCCCAAGGGCACGACTGCAGTGCAGTGCCCGAAACTCTAAATGCTCGTGTTTAATGGGATGTTTCCGCTTTAGGTTGTGGGTCCATTCGAGGCTGGAGAGCGTTCTTATTATTATTTTCTTTCTCGAGGGCAAGTTCAAAAGGGGAAAGAAATGGTTTGGATGGCAGTTTATTGGCTGAGAGGCGATGCGAAAGGATAACTTTTATTTTTTTTGGCATGGTGGAAAAAATACCGTATCTGAACGAGGTTGAATAAGTGAACGTCAGTGGAGACGAATTTTCGTGTTTTTTGAATGCTTTTGTGCATTTAAATATAATATAGAAACACGTAATATGATGTTGTATTCTCTGACTTTTGATACAACGTAATTTTCCATAACTGAAGGTATCGGATATCAATCTCAGACTTTACTTAATTAATGCTCTCAAAATTTTCTCATATTGCAGTACTTTAGTGCTAGTATTTCAGTGTTGCTACCTCACAATTTTCCTTGAGGGCACTTCACCGAATTGGTCTTAAGTAGAAGTGAGTTATTAACTTGGCACCATGTGTTTCAAATAAAGAGATTAGAACTTTTTTAATGTTCTTGTTCTTGGACCCTTTTTCTTGTGGTAATTTTAAGCGTAGTTTCTTGGCATTCGTGGCATCATTACAGATTCTCTCACATCTTTTGAAGAGTCTGTATTTGATTTGCGATATTCTTTATGCCCACACACGAATCGTAAAGTATATATACCATACAGCTCCTCCCTTTGAAGGTAAACGATCTTTGATGTATTTATGACCAAGAGTCAATTTAATATTTTTGTTCTTTCATTCATGCTTCTTTTCATAGACTTTCTAGGAAACTTAGATTAGCGTCCTCCATCTGACTCTTTCCAGGCATACGTGACAGGACTTCTTCTGTCCTCATTAAACACCCTGCATCATTAGTTACCGTTGAGACCAAGCCATGGTTCCAGATGTCAAAATAAAATGGCGGACCTTTGGTAGACACTCCTGTACGGCAAAAAGTTGCGACTCTGATATCTCAAGGGGAATTGATCAAGGTTTAAGGACTATTGTGTGATTTGGATGATACGTACCATCCTGTTTTGTGCAGTTTAAACTCGTGTTTATGATAAGAATCTGTGTGATGTAGCTACTGCTCAAACGTGTGAACAATTGTCTCATTTGACCATGTGATATTCAGTTCTGATTTCAATTTAGATAAACTGTATTAGGCTAAAGGATTGACAGTAAAAGTATATCCTTTGCTGTAAGGATAATTATTCAAAATTTAAATAATTTTTATGGGTTATATCTGAAATCATTTTTCGAAACTGGAAACATCTCTTCTGTGTGGGATCATAAATTTCCTTCCTCGTCGCAGTCCGTTAGAGTTAAGTTTTGGGGATAGTGTTCATCCGGAACTTCATATTTGTTGAAGGAGCCTGTTTGAGAGTGGTTGGTAAAACTTCCGCCAGTTTTGTGACTACTACGTAGTTTGATGATATGTACATTTTATTTGCGTGGCTTTAATGCACCGTGTTTAATATAATGTGGGGGAAAATGCAAAGATGACGTCTGCATGCATTGGTCCGTATGCATAACTTCTAGGAATGAGGGCTGTAATATTTCACCGGGAGAGATGGAAATTCAACGCTTCGTTCAGCGCGAAAGAAGTACCAAATTGAAAACCTATCGAGTCCAAAATTCTGCAGTGCCTGTATTCTTGCATCAATCAACATCCCACGACTCCCAATCCTACGGTAGAGTTACTGTGCCGGCTTTGAGTTTGTGACTTCGGCATCTCCCGTACGATCCACACTACCACATTGCTCCTTACCCCCATTGCATATTCCGAGCGGAAATACCTCTCAGGCCTCTCAAAATATCCAATCATGGCTCCAGGCTACTTCTTTCACTCCCTCCTCGACCTTAATTTTTCTCTCTATTCTCGTCTTCCCTCTTATCCTAACCTCCTCTTACGTCTGCTTCCATAAGTTAACTATTTCTCTTCCCATCTGCGCCGTTCCACTCACCCCCCCTCTCTCTCTCTTTCTCTCTTTATCCTCCTCGCTCCGAATTCTCCCGAAATCTCTCCTACTCCAGCTCATCGATGACGGGGCCTGGGGTGAATCAATTTTGGATCGGTTATTGCCCGAAAATGAACATCGGGAGGGAGAGTATGGCGAGAGGGTGAGTTGGAAGAGAGGAGTGCCGGGGAAAAGATGGGCGTGAGAGGGAAAGAGGTGGTGTGCTTGGAAAGAGTGGGCCTGAAACATACGGTTAATGATGATTCAGCTCTCAGGGGAGAGAGGAACTGCTATCGGTTCAAGCCGTGATTGATTTCCTCATGCAGTCTTTGTCGCGTGGATGAACGACCGCGGCCGCAGAAAGCACTGTTTGCCGCAAAGAGCTTAAAAATGGGAATATTTCGAAATCCTCTCCTCTGTCACTTCACCTCGCTGAGCACGCGTTATGAGTGTCCCGCATTTTCAATCCGCGGATTCAATTTAACTATTCCCCTCACCTTGAATCATGAACTTCAAAGCATTCTTCCTCGCTTGATGAGATTAGTCGAGGATCCCTCTCATCAAACGTTATGGGTTCAGTTCGTCAACATTTCTAGATTTCTTGCGTGAATGTTTCGGTGTGTTTCCTAGATCTTCGCATATATGGTCTCCTTGGCGTCCGGCCCAAGAAATGCTTTTTCATTGTTACGTGATTTCATCCCTCACGATCGTTAATACAAATAGTAATCCCACGTTGCGTGACTATATTATAGCTATCAATTCAATTTCCTCTTTTATGAAAGCCTTTATAGGTGTAAAACGTTGTTCATCTAACAATTTCTGGCCCTCTTACTGTTAGTAACACTTTCTCATAACTCACATTTTGTGTGAAAATCGGCAAAAAGCATGAAATTAGAAGTTCATTGATATCGTTAGCTCATGTAGCTGCTGATAGTAATTTTTCTATCCTCATCACTGTTTTCATTGTCATATATACTGGAAGCACGGCCGCCATATTATTGAGATTCTCTGAGTCATCATTTTTTTAGCTGCCACCAGGTCAATATTTGTTCCCTCTTTTGCGATTAAAGTTTTGAACATGCTCTAAAAAAACGTATTTATTATTGTCACTTTTCAAGCCTAATTAAGAAGCGCGTATTTGAAAGCTGGACCGCGGCCGTGGGTCTGGAGAATGTTTTTTTTCACAATGTTTATATTTGAATGCACTATTTTTAGAGTAAAAAACGCCACATCCGGATGGGGCTGCTATACACGCAATCACGTTGTTACATTATGGTCTAAATCATCCTATGAAGTGTGAACAGAGGTGGCTCATCATATACCATTCAAATACCCTAGTTTTACCCTAATACTCCGTGTCGTGCCAATGGGCTTAGAAGGACGATGGCGCGTAATCATCTTCAGCGTCATATTATAGTTCGCTCTATCAGCTAACGTCATATTTCCTTTAACAGCAGTCTCATACCTGTATCATTATATTTCATCCGTGCTTTCATCCTCCTTGGGCCAAAAGGGGTTGATGTAAATGCTCTGTCCTGTGTTTTCTATACTCACAAGTTTAGTTTTATTCAAACTCTGTTCATGGTACTATGGTATATAACTTATCTGAGTGCGTCCATGTTAGATGTAAGGCTTGATCTTGGTTTTTGCTTCAAATATAGTGAATCAGGAATAAATTATGCTCTTGCAAAAAGTCTCCTTATTACTGTATTTCTAACATGACCGTGTTAAAAACCTAATCCCTAGGAAAAGCTTTAGAAAATATAATTTAAGAATTAACAATCAATATGTACGGAGATCTCTTCGGCTTTAATTGACATTTACGGGAACTGTCGAACAATTTCTGCCATCAAGAACAGCAGTATTCAATTTTATATTATTTCAAAAGACCATAGGATATTTTAAATGTTTATTTATAACAGATATTGCTTCTGTGCAACTCCCGGGAAAAATTCCGCGGGGTTATTTGGGTGTAAATAGCTCATGTTTGTGAAAAAAAACTGGCGTATTCAAGTATCTCCTGAAGCTGGCGATATTGTGAATCACTTTTAACTGCCAACAGCCATCCGGGGTGGAATTGATTTCGGATATTCATGTCGGAGTAAACAATTAAATGAGCGGAAAAAAAACATCGCCTTTTCCCTGACAAGATCATCGAAATTTTGTTTCTTTTTTCCAAGGGAAACAAATTAAGGTAAATATACGAGCGGCGGGGGAAAACAAATTCCGATGGAATGACTCGCTCAATACATGACGTCCTCTTCCTCTGCTCCTCTCCCTTTCCACCCGCCTCCGTCACTGCCCTTTTTACCTCGGCCTGAAGCCCTACTCCTATCCCTACCGCGCAACCCCATCCCCCTTGCCTTTCGGTGCAATATGAAATGCCTTCGCAAAACCCTTTTGGCTTCGCTTCCTTTGAGTCCTCCTCCCCCCCGATAAATACTGTATCGCTCACTGCCTATGACATGACCGGCGATGTGCCCTCTCCCCTGGTCCGTAGTCTTCCCACAGCCTCTGGCTCTCGCGAAACGGTCCGACTCACAAACCCTCTCATGCGACTCCCTCCTCTCTTGTATCCTCTTTCCTCATCAGTCCCGCTCTTTCAGAGGTATGCTAGTGCATCCCCCCTCCCCAGCCATCGCGCGCTCCCACCGGACGACAGGGCTCCAATGCGTCGAATAGGCAACAGTTCTCGCTGTCAGCAGCGGCGAAGGAGAAGGATTGTGTGCACTTCGTTGCATAATGGTATCGCACACATGACCTGGATGAAATTGTTCATTCAAAGGGTGAATATCGTTTTGGGATATAATGGGTATTGTTTTTAGCGAGAGGTTTCCTTCGCAGTTCAACCTGTTTCAGAAGTATAGTTTTAATCGAAGATGAAAGCAAAGGGGAAGGAAAAATGTGTGGATTAACAAATGTAGAAAGAAGGAGCATCCTTTGTGAAATCTCACGTTTTTAGTCATTCCCAAGTATGTAAATACTCTTTTTTTAATGTTCCGTTCGCGAAATGAACTGAATTATTTCTTGTAAGTGTAGGAATATGAAAGGGTACTTGAAAATTAGAGGATATTATTGAATCAAATTTCAATTTCTAATGCGAATAAGTCATCTTCAAATGCATAGAATAGGTGGTAGTGGCGGAGATTATTTGGAGGTATAGATGACAACTAAGACATTAAGTCCTATTCGTGGTAGTGTTTCACATTTATTACGCTCTTGTTATCTCAATCCTTCTCTTTCGGTTGGCAATCATATTGATATAAATGGATTATTCTCCTTCGTCCGATGCTATATTATAGATGTACCATTGTCCTTTTATTGAGCTTGATTCTTCTTCTACTATGGTAACAGCCTTAAATGGTTTATTTTCTTTTTACATCCAAAATTCTACTGCAGCTATAATATACATCTTCAACATAAACTAAAATGAGATCCTTCTTTAAGTAGATTTCTCTCTTCGCCTTGGTTTTTCTACCGACAACTTCTTACTTGCTTCGTCCATCCCTGGTTACTAGGCTTCCATGATAACAATATTCTTTCAGCTCCTCTAGCCTTTGTTTTCCTAGCTAATATAATTAAGTTTTGTTCTTCTACCTGTCTTATTATTTACGTGGCATACATAGACATCTTAGTTTTGTTCCTTAACTGTCTTGTTATTCACGCGTTATTCATAGGCATCTTTCGCATTTTCATTCTTGTAGTTTTAATGTTGTCCTCCATCACAACGGTGTCTGTAGGATTGATCTCGATCTTCACGATTAGGTACTATCCTTTAGTTATATTGCAGAAGGTTCTTCACATGCATTCTGGCACTATTTCTAAGAATTATGACATGTCTAGCATTGCCGTTTAGGTATTTAAAGAAGCATCAAGGTCTATTCTTCGCAGGGATCGGGTTGGTGTGGTGGCCTCAGTACTAGCCACCCATCCCTAGGGCTTGGGTTAGAATCCCGGCACTGATGGATTTTTCATTGGTATACAGCTCCCTACTTGAGTGACATGTGTCGAGCACTTCTAGTCCAGTACTCCGTCCGTCGGATGGGGTTCCCTTGGCGCCTTTCGTTAACAGCAGGATAATGCCGACGCCTCGATAAACTAAGCGTCGCTACTCGTAGTTTCTCTCCACCCTTCAACTGTTCTCTGAAAACTTCTACCTTTACCCAGTTACCCACCTCTGACGCAAATGGCGTGCTGACGGTCTCAACTCTAAATAACTACAATTAAAACTCCACTCTTCGCATTTCTACCCTTAGGTTCATCAGCAGCTGAAAGAGATCTCTCGCCCCATGTTCTAACCTTCTTGCGAGAGTCCTGATGATCAATTGATGAAACTCAGTTGTGTAGGTTCTTTACTCATCATGTTGACTCCACTCAGTCGTTTGAAAGCCTGGTCTAAAGTACATTCCTCGATTCCAAAATGAATTGGCATATCATTGAATGAAGATTAAATCCAGTAGTTTTAGAAATGATCCATTTTAGATTTTTAATTTGCAAATTTCCATATTAATTTAAAACCAATGTTTGAACATTTCGTATAATTATTGACTGTGATTTTGCATTTTTGATTGTATTTTATGACTTCTTTAAAAAAATTGGTCATTTAAAACCCTACTTATTTCGAGAGCATTGCTCTAAATCCTCAAATAACCCTGTTCATTTTTTCTCTGTTACTATCTACACGTGGACATTAATGCATTTAAATATTTTTCATGAGTTATTTTGCGTAAACCCTTCAATGGTGACCATAAATCTTATTGCGTGGACTAGTTGTCATTTATCATGTGATACGGATGGCACTATTTTTATTTAGAAAATTTAACCACCGATACAGGCGGTAAATTTTGCATAAAGTACTGTGAATTTCAATAGATAGGTCACTTACCAAAATATTAAAGCGTGGAGGCTCAATTATTTTGGAACAGGATCTATTTTTTATTGAGACATCAAAGGAAACATATTTTTAAGGCCTTTCCAAAATCTCTCAAAAATCGTTCAGGCATATCCCAATCCGTATCAAAGGGTTCAATAAAGCCTCCGGGGTCACATAGAAAAATCTCTTTTAGGGTTCTTGCGGTGCGGGTGCCCTCGAGTAGGTACAAAAGCTCTGTCGCGTTGTCTGTTGTGGCGTATTTATTCAAGGCTTCATCAAATATAACAATGGGATAATATCTGACGATTAACAGAGCGGCACCGGAGGGATTTGATGGCCATTGCCAAATATTTTATGACCCTAAGTTATTTGCATAAAAATCGTTTCGCATGTCCTACTTGTTGTTCTCCTGGGATAAATCTCCACGGAAATATGTAAATCATTCAGTCCAACAAAAAATAAAGAAACCATTTTCAATAGATATGCTTACTAAGAAATGCATTTAAAACATCATGAGATTTATTATATAGTGGTCAGGTTAAAAGCATAACTTTTCTTAAATTACCCAGGGTGTAAGAAATAATAATCATCTATGTGTGGGATACGATTGGCATAATTTTATTTTCTAAAGCATAGGCTTTTTATGAAATTGTTTTGTTAATGACCTTCAGCCTAGGTAAATCGATAAAAAAGTAATGAAAATGAAGCAGCGTGAAATATAGGTGAAAATTAATCAGGATGAAATTCCGTGAAAGGGATTCAAACGTTCTTGTCTTAACTAAGCATTTTCCGGTAAAGGCACTTCAATATTCAGAAGTTCAATATTAGGTGTTATATAACATTCATTACCTCTCATATCAGCGGCGCACAAAGAGCGTAATAAATTTTGATGTTAAAAGATAAGGTATATTATTTTGGAATTGTTGGAATATTTCCTTACTATTTTGCCAAGTATAAGACCATATTCATAAAGTTTTCAAATTTAGTCATGAAGATATCTTATTCTCTTCCATCATCGAGAGATATGTTTAGTACTTACAACCCCTGTGTTGCAAGTGCTTTCCCTTCAGCTCGCTGAAGAGGGTCACCTTGTGGCCGAAATACGTGCATCCGACGCACATCTTCGTCTTGTCCTTGCACCTTGACTTCGCTCTTTTTGAGCTCGATTCTCCCAGAAGGTGTGCCCATTTGAGTGTGAGTGTTTTTCCGAGTGCTTGTGAGTGTGTTTGCGATCATAACCTAGGCATCCTGATCAGGGTCCCATCAGCCCTGTGAATGATCCCAATTGAGTTGAGTGTGTGTGTCTGCGGCTGTGTCACTGACGAGGAAATAACATTCCCGTAAACCACCACAGGAGGGTTTTCTGGTTCAGAGGCTGTGGTTGGTCACTGCTGTGGAATTTACCCTCCCGCAAACCAACACAGCAATTTGTTTTTGTGCACCATGACGAGGGTTGCCGATTTTTACGGCCATTGGAGATTTTATTTGTCACTTTAAGAGGCCCTAGAGCTCATCTCCTTAGATTTTAGATATGTTTAGTCTTAGCACCTGAGCTGGAGAGGGCGAAGGATGCTGTTTGGTCTTGCCAGTAAATTAGCGTAGGCGAAGAGAGTCATTTTCAAATTGGTTTTGCTTGATATGTGCCCAGGGGGATTCTATACCTGCCTACCGATCGGCACGCTGGCATCCCATTCGGTTGGAGAGGCCAACCGACTTAGGCTGAAGAGTCGAGAGATTCTCTTAGCGCCCGATCGGTGAGCCGGAGAATCCTAGTAGGGTAGTTCTCGAGTGGAGCAAATCGAGAGTAATATATGCGAAGAAATTAGATGATATCCCGGAAGAAGCTCATCAAATAATCAGATCAATTAAATGAGTCAATTAGTAAATCGCTAAATAATGATTTCTATTTGCATTATAACTATGACAGAGGCTCATCAATTGTTAATAGTATATGTTGACTAATAAAAAAAAATTTTGGAACAGATGTTGCAGTTTTCTAGAGTTTCTTTCAGGGAAACTAGTTAAATAATAATCAAAATAGCGTACGTTGATGCTTTACTGTTTTTGCATAGAGTTTCAAACACTTTACGTACTTGAATGTAATGGGGGCGTTTACTCGGAACCGAAATCTCAATTTTGTACACGAAATCGTTAGATGGAAACGAAAAAAGAATTTTAGTGAAAAAATTAATCTTCTAACCACAACCATTCACTCATAAATCAAAAATGTAAATAAGCAAAAGGTGACGCCCACCGAAAATGCTGCTGTGGTAACATTGACGTCATTTTCCTCCCGTCCTTGACTACTTTTATGGGAGGGGAAGGCAGTGGAGGGGGATTCTCGGAAGGTCTGCTCGCACAGATGCTGTCGAAATCGCTCCCATTGGCAGAGTCAGCTGTGTCCCCCCCTATTGCGATAAGGCAAAGTAGGTTCGCGGGCTCAGTTGTGATTGGACGAAGTCGATATACGTCAGAGGTTGCACCACGCCTACTTATCCGAAAGGGTTAAAAGCATCAGTTTTTCGCCGCTTATAACTTGGGAAATAACTGACGGATCAAAAAACGGAAAAATACGGGTATTTTTATTTTACAAACTCTGTCAGATTCGGCAATAAAAAAATATGGTAAACGGCCCCATTGTTGGCAGTATACTTCAATCAGTTGATTTTTTACTTTTTACAATAATAATTCAAGTTCATCACTCATTCGTAGCAACAAGCTGTTTACTTCCTCTACTGCTGCTTAGCACGATCCACGGGGATGCGAATTACGCTGTTTATCTGTTTCCTTTTCCTCAATTAGTGATTATGTAGTGCGTTATCAATCGTCGGAGATTTACATACGTTGGTTTGATACGTCACCTGACCGACTGGAAAGTCATCGTTTTTCTTACAGAATCCCTTGATGGGGTTCCGCGGATATCGGAGATCCAGTCATTACAAAAACTTCACCTAAATCAATCAAGAAAATACAGAATCAACCCGCGGAGGAACGAGCACAGAAGTCCATGGAGGAGATTTTACTGCGAATCTCCGTATCCTTGCATTTGTGCAACATTTATCAAGATTTTAATTTACTCTTCTTGCCTGAGTCAAATGGGATAAATTTTACTCTGTCTGCTTTTCCACTATTTTACGTTTTCATCATCAAGCTCTAGGTTGATGTAATTTGGCTTCATTTCCCCTTTTCTATTGGTGATTCATTGTCTACTACATCAGCCTGCAAGGTTAGAAATGTTTTGTCAATCTTATTTTATTGCTCGCATACTTTTCGCACAGACTTCAATGAATGGGATTTAGAATGTTTTTAAACGATGGAATACATATTTTTAAATGTTATAGACGACGATATTTCCTTCCAAAATTTTAAATTGTTAAATGAGTGCTTTGCCAAGCACTTGCCCTATGGATTGATGAGTATTTTCCCGTGATGTTAGATGTGAATACGGTTTCGTACAATCGTCGGTTAGCTGTAGGGAATGTAGATCGGAGTTTAAATGAACGGGTAAGAATCAAGATAGTCCCTTTGGGTTCCTCGCTTGACATGCATAGCAATCGTAAAAGTACGATTCTCTGTTTACGTAGACCCGTATTGGTTGGTATTGCACGTACTCTTGCCGCATTGTACCTGTAGGTGGCCTCAGGAAATTGGATTTTGCGCTTCACGTATTACGAGTACACGAATAGTGAGAAAAAACGTACGAGAGATGAAGTCTTGCCAGGAGAGAATGCATGCTGACCTTAGAAATTTTTTTTGCCAGCGAGCGATGAATGTAAGATGAATATCTGCTTGTCCTAAAATTCAATGGTATTTTATTTACCTGTGTTCATAATACTCTTGTGTGTGTCTCTAAACTTGGTGTTTTTGAATCAATCGTGGATTTCGAGAAGGCCCTCAAAAGACGGTAGATGGAGAAAGAATGCACTGAGAACAGGAGGGATTGGTGAATCGTACTAGTTTCTTGTATCACCCAGGAGATGCTAGTAAGTCAATGGAGAATAAGGGCGAGAATCTCTGGGGCACTGAGCGAGACAGGGCTACTTACTGTTTGTAACACTCATGAATACGTACGGGTAGATAGTTAAAGTGACGTGAGAGGATGCTCGTTTTAGCATGAGAGTGGAGAGAGGACTAGTTTAATCGGTTTGGTTTGCAGATGGCCCAGCGTTGGTAAGTCAGTGAGCCATTCAATTATAATAGCTGTTCTATCACTGCGAGGAGTTTGAGATGAAGATTAATCATATGAACCAAAAATAATCAGATTTTCGGGGAAGACTTAAAGCTGAACATAGAATTAAGAAAGAAAAATAGGCGGAAAAGTTTTGCCAGTAAGCATGCAAATTAAACAAAGCATTCATTATACAAATGTTTATTGTGATTTTAGGCTAAGCAGGCATTGACTTACGTAGTAGAATTTTCGACTCAGTTTGGACTTTGGAAAGAGATTGGGTGCTTTTAAATGGTGGATTAGGAGGAATGCAAAAAGTAGGGAGCTTCCTATCCTTCCTCTTGCGAAGAATATGGGGAAAGACGTCGAATTTTGAATTAAAATAGCGTGAATGTAGGAAATTTGGAGGAAATGAGGATGAGGAGGAATGAGTGAACTGAACAAATTATTAGGTAAAGTGGAGTTTTGAAGACAGTTACTTAATGCAGAATTCTGGGTTAGCAAGAAACAGGAAGGATAAAGAAATACATTTGTAGAGTTTGAATGGGAATAGTAGGGATACTTGTATGAAGAAAGATTCGTTGAGGAAAGAACCACTTTGAACACGAAAAACCAAATAGCGTTGGGTTCCATCTTCAACTTAAACCATTAGAAAACTAATTATAAAAATTGGACCGCCCAATATTTATTTATCTTATCGTGATCTTGACAGATTTCAGTAAATGTATTTCATTGCGCCAAGATCGTACAAATATGGAAGTAGTGTAACACATATTGCCCCAGTGAAACAATTTTTCATCCGTATAAAGTGAAATGTGATGTATGAAAAATATAGCGTTTTTTCAATTTTAGGTTCATGTTATTCCTTCCCGAGTTCCAATTTCCTGAAAAACTCCTGAACTTGTAATCAATGAAGTAGAAAGTTACTAGTTCTTCTAAAGAGTTTGAAGGTTGAAATCTGTATCGAACAATCAGCTGTGTTTCCACACCAGGAAATATAATGGAATACTTTATTCTCTGCGAGTGCAAAGTACATATTAACTTTTATGAAGGAAAATAAAAGAATAAACCTTTGTTAGGCTCACTTTATATTTAAAGTAAACCTAACAAAGTTTTTCTTTTATTTTCCATTATTGAATGGTATTGCATAGTTCAGCCTGAAGTTATCAGTTATGTTTGTGAGGGAGTTTGAATAAATTAAATAAATCATAATTTTACAATTTTATTTAAAATACAAATGATTTTTATCGAAGTTCATTGTCAAATAAGTCATCTTGTCAAAGTCACGCTTTCATTCGAGTGCCTGACGTGAAGTTACCGACAACAATGCATGCATGGATATGAAGTTCATGCGCCGCTTTAATTTAATTTTAATATTAAGACACCAATGCCAAGTAACGTAAAGTTCCGCATATATCCTTGTCAGAACGTCCTTGTAAGGTGGAGTAAAATGCTGCTGGCATTATAACAATAATATGGTAAATACGAGCGTAATTTAAACGATATGCACTCACGTGGTGGTTTTCTCATTATATCACGTATAATCAAGGGAAAAACTTTTTTTGTCGTATAAACACATGCACCATCGCGTGGCTCCTGCCTGAAACCAGTTCAATGTTACCGCGTAGTCACCGATTTAGGAACTGAGCCCTCGACCTAAACGCCAGCACCGTAAACTAATCAGGGTTCCTTTGACGCTTGCAGAAGTGGAAATGGCTTCGAGGAGATTTATTTTGGCGCCGAGATCAAACGTTCTAAAGAAAATATCTTAAATAGCAAATAGGAATTTGCTATTGATCTATGTTATCTGGTATGATATAATATTTTATTTTGTATTCCCAAGGTTGGGTATTTATTATGTGCATTTGACCGATTTCCCGATTCTCTCAATTTATTATATTTGTGTTGTGTACATCAAGTTATTGGTAGCAATGCAAACATTGCTCTTTACGTGTTCACATCGCACCTTTTGGCCGAACACTGCTCCATACGTTATGCCTCGTAAGCAGTTGACCTATCGTTTTGTGCCTAATTTTCCGTTCTTAGGAAAAGCAAGTTCAAATCGGATTCGTGAATAAATTCTTTCATTTTCGTAATCATAAGAGGGTGGGTTATAACTGCTTAACCTAAGTGAAAATGGAACCAATAGCAAAATAAACATTTTACACGTTTCTTCAATAATTATTTCCTCGTTACCGTTAGGTTATTCCCATGCTAAAGGAAACAAGATTCCAAATAGGTCTAAAGGAATATTTAGCTATCTATATTTTTAAAATTTACCTTGTGCGGGTGCAGTACGGTAAAGAGCTTCCAAATCTTGACAAATAACATGCCACGAAATACATAAATTATTTGATTCATTGTGAAAAGAATATTCTGCAATTATCATTTCTGTTAATATTCTTAAATTAAAGATGTTTTACTTGAGACCTAATCCTGGAGCACCATGCTATCGTTATTTATATTTTTATCTCTTCCAGTCTAAAATATGAACTCTTCAAGTTTGTTCATGGCTCATTATTTATTCATCTAGCGAGAATTTATGATTGAATTTTAGCATCTAAAGAATTATAGTATCAATCATATTTTGCATAAAATTCTTATCTCACTATTTTTGCGTTTTGTTCTGCATACCTTCGGTATTTAAGCGCTTGATTCCCGTCTTCCAAAAAGAATAAGTGGAACTGTAGCATTTATATTTATTTATAAGTCATACAGATGCCTTCGTTCTCTGGGGTTTCCTTGGTATTTTGGACGAGGCCTTGTTTTTTGTTCTGAATCTAACCTCTTTATGAAAAATGACGAATGCTGCGCTTTGTATCCCTCGTACTAAACCCCTTAGGCTGGTGTCCTTTGATCAATAAACACCTTTGTTTGCAGAAATGCAGAATGACGCCATCGCCAAATCGCGACCCGAACGGCCGGCACTTGCAAAAATTAATGAGGAGTTTCTATTTCCATTCCGGACGGGAATGAGGGAGTGCAATGGGAGGGGAGGGTGGATGGAAGGGGGTGAAGGGGCGCAATTAATTAGCGCTTTGCGCTCGTGGTCATCCGCAACGGTCGCCAAAACCGGCATCAAAAGGAACCCGATACGCAGGACGCGAATGAGCGCACAGAGGAGACCTCGCGCTCAGCGAATACTAAAACCAGTATTCCTTGGCATTCTGCTCAGGCATTCCAATCGGAAATGAATTTACATTCCTCGCATTCGCTGTCAGCTTTTGTGCTGCCGTCTGGTGGTGGTTCCTGACCTCCGTTCTGGTAGTAAAGGCCTCCGCAGCTCCACTCGGAACGCTCGCGAGAAATGGTGAGCGATCCGAGGTCGGTGCTGATTCTCATCACACACTTCCAGGCCCTGCCCACCCACCTACAATCGCTTTGGCGCTTGTTGAAAGGAAATGATAGGACGCGGTCCAATGAGAATCGTCTGGTGCATTCCGTAGCATGCATTTCTACCACGGAAAGGGGAGAAAAGAGATGTGTGTTAGGGAGTTGCAATTTTCTCCTCGAGGATGGAAAATCTTGCCTTATCCTATACTTTATCCACTGTTACCTCATCAAATTTCAAAGGTGTCGCGATCAATTTGTGTACTGCGAAGGGAATGAAAATTAGTTTTACTAGTAACTATTGCACTATAGGTAATTTTTTAACACTTAATTTTGTGGGCTTTCTCCATTGTAATAGATCGAGGAAGGATAAAGAAACAACGATTCCACATGACAAAATGTTTATTTGTCATTCCTTTCATGTATTTCATGTATTTTTTTTCGCTGTTTGATAATGTTTACCTTTTATGATTCAGAATTACTAAGTTTAAAATGGTAAATACGTTCATGTTTCTATATCGTTTGTCCTCTTTTTTAAAAATACATAATTAATGTTACTTCTTTCCTGCGTTTGAAGGATGTTTAGTATACAGTTTATGGCTGTTGAATCACTTACGAAGAACAAATTGAACAAAGCAAACAAAAAAGCTTTCATAATATTAAGTTTAAATTTTCTACCATTTTTATCACCATTCCCATTTGCTAAAGACCATACCTACATTACGACAGGCTTCATAGTACCATTCTCTTTATTAGGTTCTCTGTATACCCATCCCTCCACTTTCAATTTTTACAAAATATTTACTCTACTCCTCATTAAGCATTTTTTGTATTTTATTTCTTTGTATGTTTTTCTACACTTATTATTTTTTCATCGTTGCCATTAATCTACATGTAGTAATAATACCCTAAGGTCCTAAATGCTATCAGTCAGCCAGTTTGTTGGCTAGTAACTTAAGCTTTTAATAATAATGAAAGTGATATTAGGGTGTGTTATCCCGTTACATTTTTAACCAGTATACCTAGTCTTTTCTATATTCTGGTATGGATGCTGCTAAAGTTTTCTTTATCATTTGCTGACTCTTCTCTTAAACTATAGCCGGTTTCTTACCTGGAAATAGCATCCTCATCTATTTATACCGACTTAATTACGTAATTGTTTCCTCGAGTAGGCCGACGCTGGGGCTCTGGAGATTTGGCGCTAAGGTTGACGAAGGGAATAAAATAGGGATACGTTTAGACATGTTAAGGTAGGGTTCAATGCCTTTTTAAACTGGATGGAGGTTGGAAGTTCTACTAATGCATATATTTGGAGGTTTATAGTAGAAGAGAATGTTCGGTTTGCGAGGAAAAGTTGGTAAAAATGTTTATCCCATAGTTTAATTGAATGAAGTTGGAATAATTAAATCAAATGTTGAAATAATTCGAGAAAAGTAACGGGATTTTTTCAGAGACCATGACACAGTGTATAGAATTTCTTGGAATGTATCCTTCAAGTAATATCTAGTTCAGCTATGATGATAAATCACACTCACTTATTTACTTTCCTTTATTTAACTTAATGTTCAGTTTGGGTAAAAGATGTAACTTTTACATCTCCTCTAAAATAGTCAATGTCTCTGTAATAACTCTTTCGGTATTTTTTTTGAATGCCCTGGACAAACATTCTACCTCACCCTTCTACTGTCTTGTGTTTCCTCTTCCTCTTTTCTTCTTACATTCCCTCTTTGGCATTTACTCATTTGTCTCTGCTATCATTCTTAGTCTTCTTGGGATAGAGAGAATTTCCGTCCCTTTTTACGAATCCACCTGAATTTTTCTTGTGCGGCCGCTTCTTTTCCAGCGGTGCGGGCTTTGTGTTCGCCCGTCCGTCACCACACTCCGCCGCTCCTACTGCTTCATGGGCCGGGATATCGTCGGTTAAAATCAAAAATGCTCTTTGTGTCCGCTGAATGAAACAAGTCTCTCTAGGGTATGATAAAGACTTGATGATGAACGGGGTCATTATGTATTCATATGGGTGGGTGGTGTGAGAGAGGGAATTAAATCGTTTATGTCCACAGTGTTTCCTGCATGTATGAGAGGGGGAAAAAATAATTCAACGGATCTGTGCAAGCTGTCCGGTTGGATGGGTGGTTAAACATTATTAAAGTCCCGTGGTAGTGAAGGGATGGGGAGCGTTAAGTTTGCTTCTGTTGGGTTAAAAAGGCTAGCATTACGATATCCTTTTAGTTTGACTTTAGATGGAAGTAAATCATCGAAAAACCACAAGTAATGTATCAGGATTCACATTCCATGTGATATATGATGCATGGAATTACAACCTCAGCACATTGAAGGACTGTAGTAGGTATCCTTATTTAAAAACTTTCATGTTGGAGGGAGTAGTTTATATGAAGATTAAATTCATACCTCTGATTTCGTAGAACAAACGGTTGTAATGTGTTGAACCGTAAGGTGGGTCTAGTTTATTTATTGTGCATTTAATTTATTTACTAGTGCATTTAAGGCACAGCTGCCAGGAACCTGTGCCTTAAATGCACATAAAATAACCCAGTTTTTGTTTCACTGGGCATGTCAAAACTCCCACTCTAGAAATTTGAACCCGGGACTTCTAAATAGCATTCCAGTGCTCTACTCACTGGGCTATGACACTATAACATTTGTTATTTATCGTTTTTATTGTCGGCATTTGGATGATGATATAAGGAGTACAGTTGAGTGAACATTGTAGGGGTCAGACTAGATTAAAAAGTAAATGAGGCAAAAGTATAAACTTAGAAGGTTAAAAATGACCGATTTGTGTAGAGAAGTTTGTGTAGAGAAGTGACCGAAATGCTGCAGAGAAATTCCGTGATGTGATGTATATTCCGTAGGGGTGGGGAGTAAGGGTATGTAGTATAATGCTCGCATCTGTGGTGAAAAGGGCATTTACCTTTAGGGTTGTCATTATGCTGTCAGATGAATGGAGATATATGCAGTGAAAAGTGCATCGTGAAAAACAACGAATTAAAGAAAAACTTTCCCGAAAAACATTGCTTTGAATAATTCCCTGATGCATATGAGACAGCTGGGTGGAAAATACCTCGTATTCTGTTTTATTCTTTCTTCTTTTCAATTCCCACTATTTAGTCTAAGTACTTGTCGTATTAAATATCCAGTGAGAGAATGTATTTTGTTGTTCTTATAATTCTAATCTTGAATGTACAATGCATTTTTCGCCGTATGACATCAAAATAAAATATTTCGCAAAAATAATGACAATTTTTCTAGCTCCAAAGAAAAGGCAGTAATCGAGGCCATATGTCCCAGTTCTCAAATTACAGAGTCCATTAGCGCGAAATCTCCTTCCAAACTCTTAGTAAGAACAGGCTTAAATTACGCAAGTTAAAGTTTTCCCTGTTTTTATCTATCGCAAAAATTTTGTGACGCATGCGGGGCTGTATGGTGACTTTTTTACCTCTTGCTTCCCAACAACTTTGTATTGGCAGAAAAAGTGACGGCTAAAACGTAATGCTAACTCATACTGCCGGCTTTAAGCATCAGTTTTTCGCGCAATTAGCAGTGAATACTTACAACAGTAATGTCCTTTACTCTTTTAATCTCCGTTTTTTCTTTTCAAAATCGGTCAATAACTCAAATTAATTGGGAATAAAGTCAATTTGCGATTAAATTTAAACTTTGATGAATAGATATGTCCTCTTGATTTGGCGATGTTTTGACGCTACTTGGAAAGGAGATGGGTAGTAAGTTGTAATCCTACTGACTCAATTAAAGCTTTTAAATGAACAACGGCCGAGCATTGGCTATAATTCTGGTCACATAAGTTTTAACTGAAATGCATACTGATTCTAGGTTAACTAATTGGGCCATTTCTCCCTTTCTAATGAAATTGTGACGGAATAATTCTCTCCGGAAAGAATATAGGGTAGTATATTTTTCTCTTATTTATTTTGCAAAGGGTAAGAAACAAAATTAAACGTTTTTATATTTTTAAAAATAATATCTTCAATTTTGATGGCATCTTGATTAGTGCAGTGAAGAATAGGAGAGCATTGTTGTTATCATTTGAGAGTTCGTTGCTCATTATATCATTGGAAGATCCGACACTCATTATTTGCCGTTAGCATTAGCTTCCAGATTCATTTAATTTATCTTAGAAGTTTGAGTGCTTTTTATCTGAGCCATGACATCTGGAAATAGGGATGGCTGAAATTGATCGTACGTAGTGTTAAAGGCGTATTGGTTTTTGTAATGGTAGACGGGGAAAAGACGTGGATTATTATTTCTTATATCGGATAAATTGTTGCTGTTTTCTTAATGCTGCTTTATGATCTTGCACCTATATACTGCGGTGGGGGAGTTTCGTTCCTTCCGAGGCCTTGCCTATGCCATATGGTATTTTTTACTGCATGTGAATCTATTTCTCAAGAGTATTCCACATAGCAATTCAGGTCAGAAAAGTTCGCGGGTTGTAATACGTAAGGGGCTGTTATCAGCCAACTTATATTTTAATGTAGCTGATTTATTACAAATGAGCGTGACTTTAATGTGTAGAAAATTCGTATGTATTCGATGAATCGAATTTTCTATACATGAGAATGTCGAAAATTCGTATGTATTCGATTAATCGAATTTTCTACCCATTCTCACGTATAGACGTTTTTGAAATTACACGGAAAGGATGTGATTTTAATACCTTCGCTTGGTAACGTAACTTATAGGAGCTCATTTAATGCTCTCGCTTTCGGTATCTCTGACCTGTATTTAGAATCGAGGGAGAGTAGTAAGAGCCAATTCGGGGAAATTGCAGTAGAAACCTCGCTAGTCACTCAATTCACCATAATTTCACTTCCTTCCTCCGGAATATCCTGGCTGCACGAATGAATCCGTTAACAGGATAACTCTACGGAGTTTTTGCCGCAAAGTACGTAGTACCTAGACCCCCTTCCTCTCTCTATTCCCGTCCTGCACACCCTCCGTAGTGAAACCGCTTTACTCCAGCTCTGCTTGCTCTCACTACCTCATTAATGCAGGATAATTGCACTGCAGCGCTCGTCATCAAAGAAAAGCAGGGGGTTATAGGAGGACCTCTCGTTGGTCTCTTCCCCCTCCTCCCCTCTTTCTCCCTACTTCCTCGTCGCCCCGTCGCCGATACTCTTGACTACCAGCCCTCAATTCCCTTCCCTCTCGCGCCTACACGACGTGCCACGACGCCTACCAACTCCCATATCCTCACTCCGACCGAGAGATTGAACCGTAAGAGCTCTCTCTCTCTCTCTCCGGCCAATCTCAAGCCCATCCGTCTGGGGACGTCTCTCCCTCTTTTGGCCGGGTTGATTGAGGTTCCGTTCCAATGTTTATTAGGTAGAAATGTGCCGCTGGTAGGAAGCCCAATCCGTCTCCAACGAAGAACCAGTCCTCCAATGAGCAGCTCACCGTATCCGCTCCCAATTACTTTCCCGGCGGTTTGAGAGGACTGCAGTCGATTTACGATGTGAGCCGAGCGCCTTTAAATTTACTCGGATGTAATATTTTGACGCTTTGCTCAAGGTTATCAAATTCGCCCGGTAGAATCGGTTTGATGTGCAGAGTGCTTTTCAACTGAGAGGCAAGCGGGATCTTCTCGACCGTGTGGATAACCAATTATATATCACGATAAAAAATCGTAATGCAAATCCAACTGTGAGCTGATTGAACAAGCTATTATTGCATGTCGTGATACCTAGTTTTTTTCTCTTAACTATTCTATCAGATTTATTCTCGGTCTTCTCAGTCCCTGTAGTAACAGTGCAATTAGGAGAGGTTCTAGGCTGTATTTTTGCCTTTCAGTGTTAAATAACTCAGATAATACCCCTAAAACATCATAAATAAAAACTGGTATGAACTCTTCAAAAGCGTAAATATCAAGCCAGACAGGGTTTTGCATAGTTAGATGTGCTCCGAGTTTTCTTCTAACCGAGAAAATTATAAAGGCCCCGTAATATATTGGTAAACAGAGCCACTCAGATAAGATAATAAAAATCAGGAACATCATAGATTGATTCAAATAAAAGTCATTTCCGAGCAAAAATCTACCGAAACATGTGATTCAAATACTCTATATTTCAAAATCAAATGCTCTACATTCAAAATTTCTATTTCAAATACTACCGTGGAAGATTTCCGAGTAAACATGTGCGGTACGCAATACCTTTTCTTCTCATCACAAGGATGGAAGATAAAAGGTAACTTTTGTATGCCTTATCCTGAAAATTTGAGTCTGAATAATTATTAAAGTGAAAACTCCGTTGTATGAATTAAAATTAATTGATTGAAAATGAAAAGTAATGATTATATTTTTGACAATGAAGTAATTAATTTGATACGGAGGGGTTGAGAATATTTTAGACTACATCTAGCTGTAGGTTATCAGAAGTCTGAAGCATATTTTTAAGAAAATTTCCTCTTTCTTTTCGCGTCAATAAGGATGTGAAAATATTCAATCTTGGATATGAAATCCTGATAATAGCAGAGTGCAGCTGTGAAATTACTCTGACATTAAAGTTACTTAAACAATGTAAGAAATTATAGATAGCCGCGCAGTTTGTTCAAAATAAATCTCCTGTGGTGGTGCATTGAATTAATAACCCATGGCTGGGAAAAGGGCGAACAGCTATTTAAACTTTAATAGGTTTTACTGTAGGAAGCAGACAAGAGGCCTCAAGGGTTAATTGAGCTTTGGGTAAAGAAGGCAGTGATTTATCTTTAATGAGTGCTTAGGTCAGAAAGTAAAATGTAGTTTTACTTTCTAGTGTAAAAGTAGTGTAAAATGTATTTTTTCCTTCTATATAGAATTTGATTCGGCTTTGGGTGGAGCATATAGCGAATTGCTAATAACTCAGGAACTGATTTTCAATGAAGTATTATTTAATCAGTAAAAAAAAATGTTTACTGGCCATTGATTCGTGAAATTCTGCTGAATCCACGTTGAAAAATTAATCTACCTTTTTCCCGATTCTCAGAATTGCGTGGGATATCGTTTTTGTATTCTACGAACAATATTGAAATTACACTCAGAGCTATAATGACGTTCGTTTTCTTTCTTTGTTTTTTTCTTAAAGGCAATGGATTTCTTGCTCTTTTTCCTTCCCATTTTATCCGGAACATTATTGAAGGGACGTCGGGAAAATGAACGTTTGAGATACTTAAACATCATCTTAATTTGAACTTTTCCAGCTTATTTTATTTCCTATATTTAAGATTTGGCTCTATGCTAGTTCTGACGAACTTAATACATGTCTTTTAGGCATTTTTTCCTTATATAATTAAATTTTCCTTCCTTTCTTCGTAATGGCTATTAAATATTCTTTTAGTTGAAAAAATGTTACATGCATAAGTAAAACTCAGCGATGGGTCTATCTTATTTAAGGGGATGAATTAGAAGATGCAGCCTATGTAAATTTTCACAGACTTTATTTTGCTAGGGTAACGCGTTTCCACGCTAAGGCGTCATTCTCAAGCACTTCAAGAAATAAGGGCTTTGAAAATTTATATAGGTTGCATATTCTCATTCAGCATGATTTAAGTTGAAGCCGAATCTATTGATTTCGTTTTTAAGCGGATTTTAATAGCACCTCTAGAAATTCTGACAAAAATATAGGTGAGAATTTTCCGCCCTGAGGGCAGGCGAAATATTTATGTGTGATGAGTTGGCTCAAGGCGTTCTGTCAATCACAGTTTTGATAAATCAGATGTGTTTACGAATTTTTAAATGAGTTAGCGTGTATTCCACACCGAGTGGCAGAAACTAATGGGATCATGAGAGGACGCGTGTGACCTAGTCAGTCAGAACAGCCGATCAGTCGGTCAGAGCGTTCTAGTCAGAACTAGGGATACGTGATTTCCTTGTTTTCGAGTTCATAACTGCGGATTAGCTCGCAAGTATTTTACGCTGCTAGTGCGACGTGGTTGCAGTAGATTTATTAGGATTACGAGAGCCTTAAGGTGTATTTTACAATGCTGTTAAAAGAATGACGGAAGATTTTCTTTTACAAAACCTGCATCTTGAAGAGGGCAAGTGTTAATGTAGGTAATACATTTGTTACCTCCCGCTTATGTAGCCATACTGTATTTCATATAATCTGATTTTAAGAGCATGTCCGAATAATGGCATTCATCAAGCTCTCTCTAGAACTCATGGCACAGTGGGTAGTGTTAACCATGTGAGTCGTGCGTACTTTAGCGGTCGAATGAAAAACACTGTAGTCATCGAGGTGGGTACTCGGGTACTCGCCAAGGCGAGGTTCTCGTATTCTGGGGGATTATTATGTTAGCTTTCAGTGATGCACCTTCCATTTATGACGGAGAATCGAGAGTGGCGGTCTCACACACTGGCACTCAAACTTCATTGGCTAGAAATAGTGACGTCATCACATCTCCAAAAAGTTGCTATGTCACTTCGGGAAGTCTCCCGAATCGAACTCTGGCGAGTCGAAGGTTCTTGCGTGGTCGCATGGAAGCGCACATTCGGCAAGCCTGCGGGAAGGGACTCGAATTCGAATTCGTTCCCGAATCCGTATCCGAATTTTGATTCGAGTTTACGTAATAACCCCCCAGGAGTGTTCAACCAGTTATTCAGCTATTCGTAAGTTTCTCCCTTAATATACGCACACATCTATTATTATCCTAGAGAATTATTTTGTACAATAACGATCGTGTGTACAATCATTTAAGTTGATCGTGATAGTAAGGTCGGTGACGCGCTGGTCCGCCAGGCGGTCGCGGGTTCGAATCTCATCCAGGGATGTGAACATGGAGCATGGTTGTCGTGCATTTCCTATGAATATGATCCTAATTTTTACGATGCGATATTACCTTAGCCGTAGGAGCACCTGAAACCCTAATCCACCACCACTGTTCATTAAAATTACTCAATTTTTCGATTTGTTTTCCACTGATTCTTCTCTCACTTGGCTAAGCAGAGCTGGAATCATACAATGAAACAAGTTTATGAAATGATATTCTGGAAATTATTACATACTGTGCAATTTGTGAGCATTTTTAACTAGTTTTTATTATGTAGGTATTACAAAAACGACGCATTGTGATTAGTTAGACCGTACACAATACTCACTTTTATATATTTTTTGTGGTACATACCATTGAGTCATCAACCTCGTAAGACAGGTTCTATATTCTTCAGTAATAAGTTAGTATCAACTTAATTATAGAATATTTCTATAGCTCAGTTAAATTGTTTAATTTCTGAACTATTTGTCAATTTACCTTATTTTTTTCCTACATGCTGATAGGTCCTATGACTTTCAACCAATCTCTTTGCCGCTTTGGAGTTCTGTATATCGGATATGGAAAGCTAAGACATGTATTTCCGTCGGTACTTTACAAGCAGACCATCTGGACAGTCTGTACACTTTTTTTCATCCATCAAAGGGATACGAATGAGCATTTTTGTACACAAACTCGACCACAGAAAATGAGGAATACGATAAAAAGGAAATGGAAAAAGAAAATCAAATCGGTCCATGTAGCGGCACAAGCCTCACAACCACGCCCGAAGGAACACTTCGTATCCATCCTCTTCCATGCAAGGTAGAGGAGGAGGCCGCAACGAAACCTTTTGGCAAGGGAAATGGGAGGTCGTGGACAAAATAATAAGGGGGCAAGGGTGAGCAGGAACTCCTCACAAGAGAGAGGAGCGAGTGAAGAAGGCGAGTGGGCAAAGGAATGAGGCTCAAAGAAGGAGTGAGACCAGGGGAGGGGAACCGTAAAATGGCGCAAATTGGCGCCCCTTGACTACTCGTGGGGTCGTGAGGAAAGGGTTTTTCCAAGGATTCGTCGTTGAATGGAGTCGTTGAAAAAAGTGGGCGGAGAGGGGCAAGAGGGGGAGAAGCAGACTCTAGGAGTCCCGGAGAGGTCGTTTTAGTGGGGGCAGCGGCGGTGGATGCCCCGGGAAGGGAGGGGAAGACAGGGACCAGACTGACAAGGAGTTGATAGGCAGGTAATGGTTGGGAAGGTCGGCAGGGATGGGTGGAAGGGGAGTCCCTTTTTACTAGAGCTCTACCTCCCCGCCCGTACTCCTCATTCAGCCGTCCCTCCCCTTACCATCTTACCTGCCGTCTCTTCTCCAATACTGCACACTTGAGAAGTTTCTCCTCAAGTCCTTGTCCTCCCGTTCTCCTCGAGTGGCAGAGCCAATGAAAAGACTTCTCTGTCTGGTTATTTGCCCTTTCCCCTTTCTCAAGGGTCTTTGTAGACCCTGTTTTTCTTTATAACCTCCCCCGAAACCTTTTCGTCCCATTAGTTGATGATTTTTTTCTGGTTGAGGTCATACCTAACAAGATATCCGTGGCCATTTTTGCCAATGAATATTTCCGCCCTTGCTCTTATATTTGTTGGGTCAGTTGATGATATATTTTTGATTCAACTCAAAGAATTCGGTCCAAAATGTTTATCAACCCTATAGAAACTCTTGGTTATGCAATATGCTGTAAACATCCAAATATTCCATACAGAATCGTTGGTTTTATATTTACCTATATTTCCATTCCATACTTCGTTATTATGGCTGAACTAATGTGTACAAGTTCTATTTATAGTTGTTTTTTAAATATTTTTATTACGTCATTCAGCAGCATTTGAAAGCGAAATAGTTATTACAATCCGTGTTTAAGAGAGTTTATTATTGAGAATGAATAAACATGTATATATGTTTTTGATAGCTTTTTCAACATTTCGATTTAAGAATTAATTCGTTTTATGATTTGGTCAAATAAGACGTTCTAATAATGTGGATCAATGTGGTAACAATAGTTGTTTACATTAATTTATGCTTCAGGTATTCGTATATAGATGTCTGCTATAATACTAGGGATCTTCCAAATTGTTTAAACAGCTGAGGATAACCTTTGGCTAATTGCTTCCCTGACTTCTTGGAGTTTGGCGATGCGTCAAAGGGGTCGAATATAAGGAACTATGCGGGCTCAATTTCGCCCGAAACAAGTTCTTTATCCCCCTCAGACCACCAAACCACTTCTCCAGTACATCCGGAGAAAGACTAAGCAAGCGGGCTCACCTGGAATTCAGCTCCGTAAAGGTCCCTGTCGGAAAGCCGGTGGGATGTGGAGGGAAAAGCGAGTGGACCGCAGGTAGTCTGAGGAGTAGGCACTTTGGGAAGAGGCGGGATCTCGAGCGAAAAGGCAAGGCGGGTGTGCTATTGAGTATGGGAAGTGAAAGGGGGCTCACGAGAGTAGCACTGGTTGGGTGTGGTGAGTGGGGGGGGTTGGGGGGGGGGGGAGGGGGCAGCAACCATTTATTGGCGGTGGGAGTTGGGGTTGAGGAATAGGGGCAGCAAATGAGCGTGGGGCACATAACTGGACACCACTACACTAATAATGCTTCTTCAATCACCAATCGACACTCCTTCCCTCCCTCGCAGTTATCTCCAAAAAAAAATTCATAATTTACTCTAGGCTACACGTTTGCCATGGTTTGCACTATGCTCGAACTAGGATTTTACAGAATAAAACGGAAAATATACATATATTTTAAATTTTATATTCTCAATAGAATCACGTAGAAACCATTAAAGAAATTTATACAGCGTAATTTCTCATCATGGTATCTTCTGCATAAAGCTATTAAATTAAAGAGGGTAATTCTTAATATGTCAGCGTTTAAATGATAAGTTTCTCAACCCAAACTCGGACTTTAAGGGTGTGCATCACGAAGGAAGGAAAATACGCATTAAATGCGAGATTACAAGCCAGAGAGATTCATAATTAAATCTTGATTAGGAGTATTTAAAGGAGAAACAGAGAAATAAATTACTTATGGAGTAGGACATAAGGAAATCATTTCACTCCGCATACGCCGATACGCTTTGAGTGGGAATAGATAAAGCACTTAAGACGATGAGTAACTGTTTAAAGATGTTCTATGAGAATAAAGTGAGAAAATGTGCAGTATGATTTGAAGACCAAAGTAGATTTTACCAGTAATTGGGTCAATGAAATAAATTATTTCCTTGGGCAAAGCTTAAAAGCGTAAAAGCATTTTCCCATCATATCTTTAGTAAGTATAAGTTGTTGAAACGGTCAACCATTTGTCATCATCGATGCATGATAGCAACGGGCGGAGCAATGTCCTTTTAAACTTTGGTAGTCGATGGCCAGCTTGACGAAAGAATTTTTTCATCCGTTAGTCTGAGGACTAGAGACATCCGTAGAACTGTCTAGTGGATGCCTCTGCGTCCCAGCTGATAAGATTAGAAATATCTCGAGTCTCATAAATTGTCGCCTAGCGACAGTTATTGGACTTTATGTCTAGCCATATTTTCCCTCGAATCACGTTGAGTTTCGCCTGCTAGCGTTCATGATTTCGCGGGGTAACTTGAGAGCAGGTTAAGACTTACAAAAGCGTTTCAGGTCACTGACCCGTGGTGCATGAACTACTTTTGCCGGGAGGAAGAATAGAATACCACTCCTGGCGGCGTTAACTCACCCTTAACGAAGTGGCATTATACATCTCATTGTTTACTGCCCTCTTGAGAGGTAAGAATAGCCTTGCAAGGAAGTTGGCCTTTCAACAATCAGGTAAAAAGAAACAGAAAATCCCTGAAAACGACGAAAAATGCCTGCGATATCGAACTCTGTCAAGTTAATGCTGGATCAAATCATTTATTTCTTATAGACCCAGTCAAGGCAGGCTCTTTTGAGTAAGGAGTACCTCATAATTACTAAAGAGGGAGATATACCTACCCATTTTTTATCTTTAATTTCATCTTTTATACCGTAGGGGATAAGTAAGATTTGAGAGATGGGTTGTCGTACCGATAGATTTAAAATGCCATTTTGTACTTTAAGAGAGAACAATAGGCAGCATAGCAAGATGATAGGCAGGGGAAATGTTGAAGAGGACTCTGTATTGTATGATGCATGTATTTATCACCAATCCCTTACTTTTAATTAGACACTAACCATCTAGCAGTATGTGACCCTATTATGCAACATGTTCCCATGTAGTAGCCTAGTTGCATGTCAATAGTGCAAGTTTAGTTATCTTCACCTCCTGCCACACACCCTCGCGGTGGCTTGCAGGGTATCGCGTAGATGTAGATGTAGACGATGGGAGTGTGGTGGGCGGTGGTTCCATTGCATGTACTTCCGCTGAATAAGTAATCATATTGCTAGTCAGCTCATTAAAAATTTTCTACATAAACATCTACATAATACCCTGCAAGCCACCATAAAGGTGTGTGGCAGGGGCAACATGCACTACATATTATGCATAAAAAAGGATTAGTACTTGTATAGGTACTGTTCAAAACTACGCTATTTAAAAAAAGATAAAAATAGCAAAGCATACATGCAAAAACATGCTGTTAGTTCGGTTAGATTTATGTCCTTATACCAACATGCAGCTACCAATGTTATCCATTGCTACACTCGTACTGGATAAATTTACCATTATTCATATCCCAAATAGTACGAGGAAAAAAGGACATTTTGAATCTGTCAGTTCGGCAATCAATTTCTCTAATTTTGTGATTATGGTCCAGTCTACCATAGTAAGCTGGGGTTCGCAAAATATTTTTAACATCATCACTGAAAATATGGTCTTGGAATTTGTTTAAGAGATTAAGTCTAAATTTCAACCTGCGATCAGACAATGATTCCCAATTTAATTCATGTAATAGACTGGTTAAAAAAACATTTCATTTTACACGATTACACGGAAGCGAAATTCAAAACGTGAATGAGACTTTAACAGCAAAAAAAATGTCAAATGCATTATATCTGCTTGTTTGAAACTGTCATCTTGAGGGGCAGGTTTGGCTTAAATTTTACCCAAATGTTAGTACTACACGGAAAATACGCTAGAAAACTTTTGAGACAATTATAGTTATGCATTTAAAATCATTCACCCATTCTAAGAACTCATAGAAGAATATTTATGCTATCTGTCCTTACCCATTATCTTTCCGGTTCAATTTCAATCTCATTTTTTTTGTTATCACGGCAAGGCATTACGTTGGAAACTCTAATACCTTTCCATTCGTTTCTCTGATTCAGCTATGTGATCTAACCTGATAAATTTCGATGGCATTCAGATATATTTTTAATACATCCAGAACAGAAATTAGGCTTATATTTTAGAAGTAAATATAACCTTCGCTTTAACGTTCGATTAGAATCATTTCCATAATTATTTTGCCACAATTTGTATATTATGCTAAACCTATCAAAATATTTGAGCAAACGTTGCTTTACTTTCCTTTGTATAGACTTATTTTCGTCTTTAAGAAGTATTATTGTTCCAAGTGATATTCATGAATATCACTGCTAATGTTCACTTTTATGTTAGTATGTATTTTTTAAATATTAATTTTGCATCCTAATTACATTTACATATTTAAATGAAGCCGGAATTATCTCGAAACTGATTGACCTAACACATGATGTCATCATTCAGCTGCGTTTCCGATTCCAATTCTGTAAACACCTTTTTTTTTTGGAGACGTTTGTAAATTGTTTCCGAATCAAGAGGATATGCGATACATGAGGATATAGAGAGAGGTAGTGATACAAAAAACTTTACCTCCTTAGCAATCCGTTTGCTGCACAAATGGGACTTGCAAGACGGCCGAAGAAGGCGCCCTGGATATAAATGAGGATTGTGTGCTACGTTAGATGGGTTGGCTTCAGAAGGAGGTTAGGGAGCCCGTTTTGCCTAGCGTATATGTGTCTTTGGGCCGTTACACTCCCGAGTTTATGCTCTTTTTTTACGAGCGAGTGTGGGGAGAATTCTGGACCGGACAACAGTTGTGTGTAAAAAAATTATGGTTGGGTTTCGAGGAGAGTGAGGCAATAAAGCATCAAAAAATAAATTCCATATATTTGAAAAGTTTCACTTTTATAAAAAAATTATGTTTACCCGTTGTTGTAATATGCCAGCTCAAAAATGCATATCCTGAAATTTTTTGCTCAATTGCGAATGATTTCTCGGTCAAGAACATATTGGTAATAACGTTGGTGCATGTCTTATTATGGGTTATCAACACGATCAACAGCATTAATTGGGGTGAAGAAAATCGGCCGAAAAATAATTAACGCATGTTTTCATTATGTGAGATCATATTCTAATCAAAATGAGAAGTTTTAATAGTCTTTCTTTCTTGATTATCTTGCATTGGTTGACTTGATGAAGGCTCTTGAGCATTGATCTGGCTCACCCGCCCTACGGTATTTTCAATTTTTTTCCATTCGTGATGTGATAATGAATTATTTAGTTATACTAATGTGATTCTGTGAAGAGGCGCAGGCCAATGTAAAACTCTTAAAACGGTAAAATAGGTGAGCAATTATTGCTGTCTAAGAAGGTTAATGACTGGTGACGGGCAAAGCAAAAAGAAAATTGTCCATAGAATAGCCCAAGTGAAGACTGCTTCCAACTAACAGAATAATCTTACTATCAGCTGGAAATACAAGCTACAAAGTAAGCTCAATCATTAAAAATTACATCTGGAGCATGCTTTTTTATGGCTATGAGGCATGGATGCAAATAGGAGCAGATAATCAAGACGGGGAGCATTAGATATTTGGCGCTATAGAAGAATGAATAAGATTAACAAACCGAGTAACGAAAAAGTCCTTAATAGAGAAAGAGAAGCCTCGTGAAAAACCTTAAATAGAAATGAGAATTTAAATCGCCAGATCATTGACGAATGATTATTTGATAGTTATTTAAGGCAAACTTTTCTACTTGTCTGGTGACAACTCACACACAGCCTCGAGGGGTTGTGCAGGATAGGCAGTAGGTAAAGAATCGTCGAGGGAAAAGTTATTGGGAAGAATGGAAATGAAAGGCTTCGAATGAGATATATTGAGCCATTTGCTAACGATGTGATAGATGAAAATTATGCGAATATTAGGATGGGTGATACATGATCTATCTCTATCTACTGACTTGCAAAGAACCTTCCACGAGCTTCCTTGTAAGCCACATCTAGAGTGTGTAGCAGAGGGTAAGTTATCACCTAGCATGCGCTAAAGTACGCTTATACCTCGTACTAAGAAGAAATTTCCATGATTATCATGCGGGACGCACATTTCTAGTTCTACTTTTCATCAATAATGAAAGCAAGCATTTAAGAACTACAAGCATGCATTACACATATTTGTAATTCCTGCAGGCATCTTTAAATCCTAAAATGAAAGAAATCCAGCATCTTACTTTCGTCTGTTTGTTTCATTAATTCGTAAAATATAACTGTGCAATTTTATTGTCATGCGATGGTAAATTAATTTTATGATGGAATCAATGTGTGAGAAGACTTCAAGTTGCCATGGTTGTTTGGGGAATGAACGAATTCTTGAGTCTATGTTTAGTATAATTTCTTTCTGTTACTCTATCCCCGTGGCCGTATCTAACAATTTAGTTTGTGTCTCTCACATTTAACTCGACGGGATCGTGGTGTGAGAAGTTGTTATTGCCATGCATTGTTTCGGAAAATAACGAATACTTGAGTCTCTCTGTAGCACAAAGTATTTATCCCTGTGTTCGTGTTTCCCAATGGGTCTCTTACTAGGATGCCCTGTACTTCTGCAAAACCCGTAACCAGCAAAACCCCTCTGGATTGCTGTCTTCATGTTTGACGGTTCTCTCATCCCAGTGTCTCAAGAAAAGAAGACACACTTATCATAACAATTTTTCACAAATCTAGCTGATCTTCTGTCGATTTTAGCTGATTTTCTTCTTAATGATGATCAGGGCCTCAATTATGGATCTTCGTGTTTATAGCGCATAGCCTTCTCGTTATTTTTTTATTAAACTTATGTCAGAGAGAACGTGATCTCTGTTCTTCATTTTTCGCAGAGCACTTCAAATCGCTTATCACAATCAGTGGAGCGAATTTTATAGACGGTTATTGTTAACCCTGCGCTACTCTACGGGGTAAGCTTTGACAATAAGGATTGCGAATACGCGAAAGATGTGTCCCTGATTCCACGTCAGCTGTTGATGATGTTGAGAGAGGAAAATTTCGGCTTTAGAATTGAAAATATACCAAAATAGCTCCAATCACGTTTATTCGTCAATTAGCACCGGGGCAGGTGGCGGGGATCCTTTCAGATTCCGTAGCGATGTCCGGTGAGCAACTGCACGCGTTGCAACGTGATAGCGTGGGCGTTGCGGAGAGTCCGTGCTGTTGGGCCGCCGCCCCCCCAACCTCCCTCCCGACCGGTCGCGGCACACTCTTCCTCCCTCGACCGATCGATAGCCAGCCGGCATCGGACGCTGTGTGTGGGGTCGCGGCCTTCGTCGAAGACTCCTTCCTCCCTTCCAGAGAGAGAGAGCGTGGAAAGAATCAGTGGTTGCGGTGTCTGGGCGCTCTCCCACTTCGCTCAACCCCCCCGCGGCTTCAGCCCGAGAGTTCCGGGCCGTCGAAATGGACCGGTGAAAGGAGGGACAGAACAGAACATAGGTTTTTCAACCAATATCTTTTCGATTCCTTTCCTTACTCTTCGTTGCCCACGCACCTTCATCCTCTCTCTTTCGTGAAGGGAAACCTTTTGAAGGGGCTTTGGAGAGTGTACGGGAGCGGAAATGATTTCGTCTGTAAATATGGAAGTGTATTTCTTCTACACTGCACGTTCATCTCCAGCTGCAAGTAGGGCATTCCGAGTCGTAGGTTTAAAATGGGATAGGGTCGAATGCCTTGTAAAATTCTGAGTGTTGAACTTGATTGTTAAGATTTGATAAAATAGTTATTTATGATTTCCTGCCTCATCTATATCTACCGGCTACTCCGTTAGTTACTCCGAGGGTGTGTGGCAGGGGGTGAGTTTTCACATATAATTCACTACGTACATGCACTAAAGTTTACTTAAACTTCGTAGCAAAGGATATATTTCTATTAATAACTTGTGGGACACACATTACCAGATTTAATTTTCATGCACATTGTAAAGAAAAATTTCAGATGTACTGCAGACATGCATTACACATAATAGCACATATTTCATTCATTCTTGCTAAAATCCAAATAGAAAAAATTCCAACATTCTTAATTCACCTCTTTTAGTGCCATTATTTCGTAATAATCCGTATGTATCATAATGTCCATAAAAGGTAATGAAATGTCAACTGAAACTATTTTTTTTATCGCTACGCCCATTTCATGTGAACTAGGCAATTTTCATCCTATTCCTAACGCGCATGAGCGTTGAAATGGATTGTGATTTTTAAATCATTTCAGAGGGCGGTGCCAAGTTCTTTATTGCCATTGCGATATCATGTGCCATTAGGCATCGTCAGGATCAGTTGATTTTCGCCTTATTGATGCTTCTGTGGAGTGTATGTTTGGATAAGAAGTGATACTCATCCCAGGATTCTTTCTTATGCAGCTAATTTTGAGCTTTTTGTGAAGGGTTCCGTGGTGTGCATGTTTTGATATTCTATTAATTTCAGTGTTCCTTCTGCTTAGGGACAACAGGTTCGCTAATTCTGTAGCTAGCGTCTTCGGGTCAGAGGTGTTTGATTCTGATTTCCGACCGCCTAATATCCACATCCAAGACTAACATGCTACTCCCTGGTTGTTCCTCAGGTAGCTGCATTCTCATTGGCCATTTGAAATAATCGTTTTCAGTATTGCGAATTGGAGTTGAAATAATCGTTTTCATTTATGTGAAATGGTGTAATATAGGGTAGTTTCCTCAACAGAATTCATTAATTGCCAATCGTGCCCTGCCATAAATGTATTTATTTTACGCAAAACGTTTGTATTGACGAATCCCAGTTTGCTAGAGAAGTTAATCTTAATTTTAAGGCCTTGAGAAAAGGCTCTGAAATGGCGGGGTGCGCTGCCTTCTTGCTGACGTAACAGGTAGGTAGTTTACGTTGCGAGGCATCGGAAAATTCGTCTCCTGAACTTACAATTGTTTTTCAGGGCCCCTCAGCTCTAGTGAAAATGTATTAGTAATAGCCTGTGAAAACTATCGAAGTTCGAAGTACGAAAAGTCGTCTCTGTTAAACATGGTATTAATAGTCGTTTTATAGGCTCAAGAGCATCCTGCTCGTGTAGTCTTCCGCTATGACGAAGCATGGGGTGAAGGTCGCGGGGCGATGAGCGAACTACATGCTATGCTTGTAAAAGGTATACTAACAGATTTTAAATGAATCAATTGCATAAATAACATTAAATGAATAAATAAAAGTTGATTATAATAAACGAACTCAATAAATATACCTCCGATACTAGTTAATAAGCCCTAAAGGAGTGCAGCGTCTACTTGGATGCGTCCGCAGTGGCACGTAGAGGAAAGAGTTTGACGTGACAAGTATGATTTCCCGGCATGCAATAGTTAGCCGTCGCGTTTTCGCGCCATTGATTCTTTTAACTTTTTAATTAATGAGAAAAAATACTTGACGTCATTTTAAAATCAAACGGCTTAAAATACGTACTCCAGAGGTTATAAACTTTCGATAAATACAATAAAAAAATAATGGGAAACTACCCTATTGTTCTCAATCAAAGTTGTTGGTGCTCTTAGCTACTTTAATACCCTCGCGTTCAAGCGTGGGGAAGTAGTCTTTTCTTTTTTGATGAGCCTGACTTCATCGAAGTTGATCAATAGCTTTATCAACTGTTAGCGAAACTCCACAACATGGAGAGACACGGAAGGAGCCTCGGAAGAAATGAAATTTCAATCTTGCGTTGAGATTTAATCTTGATGAAACGTCCCAGTTCTATGGATTCGGAAGAACGTGACATTATTTAAAGGTGGAGAATATTTTACCGCAACCATGGAAAAAACCCAGTCGTTATTTTTGGTACCTCAATTTCAGTGTTAAAAGTAACCTTTGATGAAATTATATCCTTTAATGAGCGTATTTGTTTATTTTTATAGATGAATCCTGCATAGTGTATTATCATTTACCGTTTAAAATTGAAGATGCTTTATTGAATATTGATAGGAAATAGTCCAAAGAAAATAAAGTGACTTTATTATTTTTGAATTTTAATTGAAGGATCGCTTTCCCACATTCATGTCGTTGGTGCAGATATTACTCAGGAATTAATTAACGTTGTCTAAACTCGTCAGGAATGAAAATAATTTGATTGATGCGTGGCAGAATTTGCCTTGTGGTACTAATTAAATATGGACATTTTAATCATCGACAGGAGCTAAACACTCGCATTTTTAGTGAAACCAGTGAAACCTTTGGCGTCAGGTCATTCAGTTTTGCAATATTTCATTTTTTGCATACATGTCACCGTTCACTGTTCATTCTATCTCCCTTTAATTGCTAATTATTTTTTTAGTGCAATGGGTCTATAAATTTTACTTTTACCCAAAATCTGCTTCATCCTTACTCTTTTCTTTTTTCGTATTTATAATATTTTACTTTGTCACAGTTGGATAAACATTAAAACACTATCATTGTGGTAAAAAAGGATTTACATCGATTATTTTCATCATCTCTTCGGTGAATGTTGTATACTATTTCCCTCAACGATACTTACATTTGAAAGCCTCGTAATAAGACTTAATCTCAATATTTTTTAAGTATACATTAATTATTTCATTCTATTATTATTTTAGAATCTATCAAATTTATCTCCTACTCCTATTTTATTGATTTTTGTGAACGTGAGTTATTCAGCATTTTTCCCCAGCAGTGCGTGCTCTCATTTAGAATTTAGCCAATGCTATTTTTTCCAGCAAGAATAATCATTGTGCGCTACCCAGTGCTTCTTATTTTATATTCTATGGCCTCAACTTTTCCTATTCATTATTTATGGAAATGATATCTAGAATGTTTTATGGGCACACACCCAAATACTTTGCCTTTATCCTCTTTCTAGTGAGCTAGCCACTACAGTAAATGGGGAAAACAATGTGGAACTATTAAATTATCAATCTAATAAATATTTCTCTCACAAAGAAATTTGATTTGACATTTACAAATATTACACGCATTCATAATTCTCCAGTTAATGCTTACACATATTGGACGCGGTATGGCCGCCTACTTTCCTGTCTCGTGTTTCCGGGTAATTCACTTCATATGCGGGGTCTGTGCAGGGGCCCTGCCATGGAATGGCGTGAAAGCCACTCAGTACACTCTAGCGCACGTTGGAAAGGGGAAAGAAATTAAAGCGGCCGGGATTCTCATTTAGCGCGGCGTCACTTCTTTTGGTCCTTAATAACCGTCCGCCTCCAGCCTCCCGTCCATCGTTTCTCCTTCGTGAAGCAATGCAATCGAGTGGGCCTGCCGGCCGAGGAAGGAATTAGCGACCGGCCGAATGGAAAGATGGCGGTCGGGAAGAAGGTGGTGGCCATTTCCTCCGGACAACTCCCGCCCTCCCCCGCACCTCGGCCTCCTCCACCTACCACCACATGACCACACCCTTCGGCAACACTGGGGCTGACCCGAAAAAAAAAATAAATGCATGGGTGAAGGAGTGTGAGTGGCGAAGCTCTAACCCGGAATTCCTCTCGCATTACGACGAGTGAATTTTTCACGGCAATTCCGTGCCTTGCGCCGCAGGAAATTTCTCCGCCGAAAAACCTGTTTCCTTTCGTCCACTTCCTCTCAGCACTTTCGCCATCCTCCTTTTTTCCGCGCTATAAACTCTCTTTTCTTGCTCTTTCTTCCCCATCAGATTCCACTCACTACGTGGATGGGTTCTGCGCCGAAATGGCCAGGTGGAGGGGAAAGAGAGTACTGAGAGTTATCCTTCGACCAAGCAGCTGCCAAAGTATAGGGATAAGACACTTCTAAAGGGAATGAAAAAATAAATTGAATATTCCCTAATTATATCTTCGCTTGACTCGTGTTTTTTTCCATTATGGCGATTGAGGTAACAAGTCCTTTACTTAAAATGGATTGGATTTCATTAAGGTATAGAATATCTAATTGTTAAACATTTGCTATAAATAAGTCTCGATATTGTCGACAGAAATATGGGAACATTGAGCTACTACTGGATTAATATTAATTACACATCAGCAAGTTTTCGATTTTGTTATTTAGTAAATTTTTAGATGACATTTTCAAAAAAACACGCTTGAAAAAAAACATGATTGATTTCTCGCAACTGCGGTTTCACTTGTGGTAGGTATATCATCGCAATACCACAAGTGGAAATAGCAGTTGTGTTTTTTAGGTTTGGAAATAGCAGTGAAAGTCATATTATGTCACATTATGTAATTTATGAAAGTTTCAGATGAAAATTTTAAAATAGAGGTTAAATATAATATTCAGGTGGCCAAAAAAATTATCGGAATCAAATTCAGCTTTAATAATTTGGATATGATCATATTGAATTTGAATATGATACAAGTAGCTTATAATTTACTTATAGGACATTGTAAGCCATAGTAAAATTTACTGTAATTTCATTCAACTGTAGGGAAAAGAGTTGATCCAATAGCATTCAATAGGAGACTATTCTTCCAAGACAACTTTTTTGTGCGAGAAAAATATTATAAAATACTAAAAACTTGGCAGAAGTTAATTTAATTTCACTTTAAGTATTCTCTAAAACGATGTTTTTGTTGATGTTTAGGTATACGCGAACAGTAAATTGTAAAAATATTAAATAGCCACTCCCTCGTATTTTTACCGGATATTAACCCTGGGGACACTCAGTGCAGTAGTATCTGTAATTTAGGGAATGCAACCTACATGAGTTTATTTGCGTCATTATGGATGTGGGGTTTCGAGAGAATGTAGGAGTAGTAAAAATATTACCATATTTTTCTATATTTTTTCAGGATTATGAAAAAGGTCACTATTTCAGCGACAGACGTTAAAGTTATTCCTTCATTCAATGTGAGCAACGCGAAGCTGGTAGAAGCTGAAATAAAGGTAAATCAGTCTATATTACCTATAGTTTGTTCGGGATAGTTTAGATTTCAAGGAAACTTAAGTGATTTAAGTTATAATGTAGGTTCTTAAACAAGCTACACTGTGATTGTCTTCACATCAAAAGCTGAACAATTAGAAAATACGGCGTACTACTCATAAAACCGATCATAATCCAAACTTTCTGGTTAAACACGGAAAAAATTATAAATTAAGGCTATAAAGCTCAAATTACCCCCTTTAAACACGTGTCTGGTTGGGTGAAGACCGGGTTCCTCTGGTGGGAGTTCTTATAAAACTTACAGTCGTTATTTGAGCAATGGACCAAGTTTACTACCCTAGTTGCATGGCATTTTTCCCTTTTAGGTAATGTTGCGAAGTGACGCGCGGAATTCTCCCATTTCACTCTATTGACAATCCAAGCGTAACGGAGAATGGAAAGTTGTAATAAGCTTGTATTATCGTACGTATTTAATGAAGAGTTGTATTAAAAACTAACGTTGACGATTCAGAAATATTTGAACTCTATTTTTAATTGCAGTTTTACTGTATTTTGTGTACTGTTATTGCTGTGAATTTCATGAGATGAGGATTTTATCAACCAAAGGAATCATTAACTTGTCAGGAATCTAGAATTGTTAATTTTGAAATACTACCATATTAAGTCTTGGATTATTGAAGTGCCATTATACTCTTGGACAGAACTCAATTCTACAAAATCAGATTACTTATTGAGGGAAATGGCAGGGGTACGAAATATATATGTGGAAGAAAGAAACATTTTAATTGTCAAATTGAATCATGATATTCTATTCTGTGGTGTATGAAAATAAATTTTTGATAGAGAAGACAAGAGCATTACAATAACTGATCGGTCAAGAGCTCCTACGTGTTCCCTACTAGACCTGTAAATTTTTGCACTTTTTACTCAAAGTCAGGGGGAAGTTTATCATTATGCCGATGTGAGCGTTTTATAAAACTTTTATCCTCTCAAATATCTTTTGAATACGCATTGGAAGACTATATAAACTAACCCATTCGCCTACATGTATCTGAGGTTTCACGGACAAGTGCAACGATATTGACAGTTAAATTAAGGAAAAGTGGTGACGCCACAAGTGACTCTTCAGCACAAGTCAAACTGAAACTTTCAGGGGAACTGGAATTATCAATGGCTGGAGAATATAAATATGTCCTTTTTTAGATGTAATAATTGAACATTGAGGCAATAATCAATGCGATGTTTGAAATCAACCGATAGGTGAAAAATGAAACTATTTAAGGGACACTGGATTAGGTGTGAATTCTCAAATATGTAACGCTTAATATAAGCTTTTTGAAAAAGCGCCTCACTTTTTCATCCCTGGCATCAAAAATAAACGAAAGTCCGGTAGCAGAAATAATTAATTTTGCTAAAAATAATAGTCTTACTATTGGTTGTCACGAATACTTGAAATGGCACGTAACCCAATTTCATAATTACTTCTGAACTATTTGCACAAGCATTTAGGCATAAAATATTAATACGCAAGATCACTTTTCCTACACTGCAAAGTTTCGTTTCGTGATTAAATTTATAGCTCCTGTATTACTGATATTTGATAAACCCCTCGCATTAGGAGCCCCTTTTAATAATTAACACGTGATTGGTGCGATACAAGGTCTTCTGTATAATGCACATTTTTGCTGGAAATCTTTTGCAATAATATTATACCATGGATGTGACGTTGTTTTCAGGCTTGGTGGGTAAAGCTTTATCACGTAATGACCGAAATTGGAGCGGGAAGTTGGCTTTCTTTGGCCGAGCTCTCCTCACCCTTTGCAGAAGGTGTTGGATAGACATTCTTGTGGGGAACGGAGCGGGCGAGGAGGCAGGAATAGGAGGAATGCAAAGGGTCGGCGACGTGTGAGGTAAACGTTGCCGCGGATGAGCAGGAGATGTTGTCAAGCGGATCCATCGAACACGGGCAGGAAGGGGATGTCGTCGAAATGGAAGCATGGGAACACACACATATACACTCACTCCTGCCTCTCCTTTCATTCGGGAAATGGCATCCCGCGTGCAATGGGGCGGAATGCGAATCGTTCGGGAGATGGGCGCTCGCTCTTATGAAAAGAATCCGGTCCCTCGCCCCGTATGCACTCTGCGGTAAATAATTGAACGTGGAATTTATATTTCATTCAATGCTGGCGGCGTCGTGGAAGCGGACTTGGGATGAAAGGACGGCATAAATGTCCTTTCCAGGCAAGCTGCGAACACCACATTTCACCCTTTATTCTATTGATGCAATAGTCTTTGTAACAATTCTTAGCTATTTTATTCGGCAGCATTCTATTCCGCAACAATCTATTCATTCATATATGCAATGTGATGCCGTAGAATTAAATCACATTCACCAAGATGTATTTATTATGAGTTTGTAAATTCAATAGTGGTCTATGAGTTGGTTGTTATCAAAATATGAGAGAAATTTATTTTGAGAATGCCATAGAAGTATATCGTTTGAGTTGGAATACTTACGCATCCTTAGCTAATAAAATATGAATGATTGTTAGCATTCTATCATTATGTTAGGTTTTAATGCAATATCTTCTAACCTTTTTGGAATTTCATGCATCTAACAATTCCTTTATTATTCTATTTCTTCGGCGTCACCCCTACCGTTTTACGTAAGGGAAGTGCAAGGCCATAAGTCTGCCGTCCATTCACTTAAAAAGGATAGGGGTGAAATGGCCACAAACACACTTCAGAAAGTTAACTTGCTAAATTCCTTCTTCCAAACCGTTTTTAACCCACCTTCCGGGGATCCAACTGTCATGTTACCTGACCTCTTTCAGCGGTTGATGCAACCAATTGATATTTCCCGTAATGGTATTGAAAAGTTACTTAAAGATATAAGCCCCAACAAATCTCCTGGCCATGATCAAATTCCCTCCCGCGTGTATAGAGAGTTAGCCTCCGAAATTTCCCCCTACCTTGAAATAGTATTTAATAAATCCCTGACCGAACACGTCGTACCGATGGACTGGAAAGCAGCCGATGTAATACCCATTTTTAAAAGTGGTGATAGGGAGCAGCCATCTAACTACAGACCTATGTCCCTCACATCCATTTCATGCAAGATCCTAGAACATATAATTGTCAGTTCAATCATGGGAAACCTAGATAGCCAGAATTTATTGTCCAATGTTCAGCATGGCTTCCGTAAGAGCAGATCATGCGAAACTCAACTTGCTCTCTTTTCCCACGATATTTTAGTTTCTGGCGAAAATAATACTCCAGTGGATGATATAGTTCTAGACTTCAAGAAAGCATTTGATAAGGTTTCTCATAGCAAACTAATTTTGAAATTAAAATCTTATGGGTTAGACAGTAACATTATATCATGGACTCGCTTCGCTCGTTATAGGGGCTCCGCCCCCTAAAACCCCTCGGCAACGGCTTCGCCGTTTAATTTGTTGCATTTTGGTTTTTTCCGCTCCTCTCTATGTAGAATAGGACGGATATAGCGAATTCGAACACCCAAGAGCACCCACATCAATCATCTATCCCTCAGCGTAACTTGAGAAATCCATATGAATCCGTCGATAAACAATGGAGGCAGGTTAGAGAAACGGCGAAAAAACGCCGCCATTTTTAATTTTTTTAATTATTCTTTAAATTAAAATTTAGCTGTTTTCGGATTTTTTCCTCCGGTCATTATTTGGGTTTTTTTCCGCTCCTCTCTAAGACCCCTAATAACGTTACAAATATCTTCGATTCCTTAAACTTTCAATACTATCCTTCGTGTTGCTTCGGTAATAGCGAGATTTAATTATTGTTACGTAACGTATATTCCCAAGTTTGGCAATTGTAGTGTGTAAGTGGGTGAAGGGCCATTTTGGTATTGTGGACGGAGGAAACGATTTCGTTAATGTGGCTGCTGAACGTCAGTCTTTCGTCAATGGTCACACCTATAAAGGTAGTCTCAGTCATTTGTGGGATGAATTTATTAGATCCCACACGTCGCCGATCCACGCCTACCACAGCAGCAGAATGCGCTCTCGATCTTGCCCAAACACTCGGACAGTTCGTGGTTCCGAGATGAGACACACAGGCTATTAGCAACCGAAAATCACTAGAGCCTAACCTGGGCCATCGTACTGCCGGATGGGAAACTCATCGCTTTTTATACGTTATGCCGCATAAAGTTTAGATTTCTTGGCAGGAGTCATCTGTTACTACTGGGGATTGAGCTTGGGAAAGGTTTAAATTGACTCTGAAGGAATTTAAGATATGTGGTGTTGGCAGGGAATTTAGGGAACTGATTTTCTGTAATGGTTTGGAAGGAAGGCTCATATTGCGAGGGTAGGAGAATTTGCCGGGAGGTAAGGAAGGGGACCAAAGTGCTGCGATTAACTTAAGTGGGTAGTTTTGTTGTAGCAGGCATCCTAGCCTACTGCCAATGGGAGTTTTCTTGAGCCTACTGGCAGGGTTGTAGTTCGTATCAAAGAAGAAGTTCGCCATACACAGTATTCTTCGTGTAAGCGACTCCATCTCGGAGTCTCTCTGGAGAGACCCTGTGCCATCCGTCCTTCTCACCCTGCTTAGGAGGAATTACAGTTGTCCGTGCGTGAAGCTGTTCGTGCTCAAGATCGCACTACCGGTGGAGAAACTCATCGTTTTTATACATTTTGATGCTTAAATCAACTTTGGGTATAACTCATTGTCGCTATTCTATTTTTTAAAATTTACACACGAACCGGAACAAGGTCTGCATTATACATATGAAAACAGATAGAACTTTAAAATGAAATGACTACAATAGTTATATTTATGTAAAAAAAGAGAGACAACGATATATCAACTCCTGTTTGAGCTTGAGTGCATCAACGCCATCTAATGGCCAAGTGTGGAACAACACTATAAATAAATTTCTGAGGGGAAAATGTAATCGTCGTTGATACTGGTATTAAGAATTTTACATCACGTAGCAAAGCAATGAAGTGCCTGGATCTACCGATAACGACCAAACTGTCGATGAAATTTCGAATTTGTTGGTAGGTATCAAAACGACTATTACCGATATACAGAGAAATTCAGCAGCATTATGATGACTTGACTTCACGTAGCACCGTTATTAAGTTTCGTCAAAATAAAGGGTTTACGCCATTGTTCAAAGAGTTTCAATATCTAAAACAGTTCTCCACCTTTTTTTTGATAGAGCATGTCCAGCAATGAATGATAAGGAAGTGTTGAACAATCCAAGAATTTACAAACATTTTTTCAAATTGGTCAAAACATTGCACCGTTGATACACAACTTAGGAACGAATAGTTTGCACGTTTTGACGCGATATCTAAAATACCGCGCCGTTGACCAATCTGTCGATGAAATTTCGAATTTGTGGGGAGGTATCAAAACGATAATTTCCGAAAAACAGAGAAATTCAGCGACATTATGATGACAGACAATGCCATAACAACACTTGGGAAAGTCGTCAATTTTTAATTTTTTAATTGTTGTTATGATTAAAAATTTGCATTTTCCGGATTTTTCCCTCAGGAAATTTTTGGAAAGCTACTTACGTACCAAATTTCAATTCTCTATCTCTTATGGAAGTGTGATAGAATGTGTATACGTGAGTCAGTGACGCATCGGGCGACCGCCATCTTGAATTTATGGATGGTCAAGGGTGTGAAATTTATAGTACTGAGCACTCATAATAATATACGTTGACTAAATCACGCTATTACCGTAGCAACACGAACGTATCAAAATGACTATTTCCGATATACAGAGAAATTCAGCGGCATTATGATGACAGACTATGAGAAATTTCAAACGTTATTCGAAGTTGAATTCGTAGCTCTGTTTGAAAGCAATGAAGTGCCTGGATCCACCGATCTCATAAAAAATATATCATTTATTAGGTATGCTTCGAAAGTCTCAATTCGCAAAAATTCAGTTTTGACGGAAAGGGTCTTGTGTACGACGAATTCGGGCGACCACAATCGTGAATTTTTGGCGGGGAAAGGGTGCGATTTATATAGTATTGAGCACTCGTAAGAATAGACGTTGCGTAACAATGAATAAATCTCGCTATTACCGAAGCAACACGAATGATAATAAGGAAATTTTGAAATAAAAAACAATATCCTTTTTAGGTATGCTTTGGAAGTTTTAATTAGACAAAACATAGCCTTTACGGAAGGTTCTCGTGTGGTGGACGAATTCGGGCGACCGCCATCTTGAATTTCTGGATGGTCAAGGGTGTGAAATTTATAGTACTGAGCACTCGTATTAAAATACGTTGACTAAATCACGCTAATACCGAAGCAACACCAACGATAATATGGACATTTTGAAGAATCTAAGAAATTTCAAACGTTATTCAACTTTGACGCCACGAAGCTCCGTCACTAGGCGTCATGGAAACAAAAACTTTGAATCGTTAATTAGAATATTTCATTGCCTAAATACACGTATCTGTCAGAATTTTGATAAGATCCACAGTTCAGACGTTACAACTAACAAACCGGGAAAATGTCTCAAATTTCGATGAAATTTCGAATTCGAGCGATCGTATCGAATTTATCATTTCGACTATCGACAAACGGTTAGCAGCATATCGATCAACAACTATCCTTCAGCTTAATTTGAGAAATTGATATAATTACGTAGATAAAAAAGGGAGCCAGGTTCGAGAAACGGCGGGAAAAAAAACGGAAATACGCCATTTTTAATTTTTCAATTGTTGTTTTAATTAAAAATTTGCTGTTTTCGGATTTTTTCCCCTAAGCATTATTGGTAAGCTACCTCATCGCCAAATTTCAAATCTCTAGCTATACTGGAAGTGGGTTAGCATTTGTATACGTAAGTGACGCTAAACGTCATGCGAGTATGACGTCATGTAGCTCCGTCACTACGCGTCATGTAAACAAACACATTACACCGTTAGTTAGAGCGTTTCAATGCCTAAAACTAATTTCCTTACAGAATTTTGATTAGATTAATGATTTTCTGCATGATCGAGTTCAAAGGGTTGTTTTAGACGGTGTTTCCTCACAAGCAATTAAAGTCACTTCGGGTGTCCCACAAGGTAGTGTGATAGGTCCACTCCTATTCCTTTTGTACATAAATGATATCCATAAGGTGGTAAAAAGTAAGCTTCGTCTATTTGCCGATGACGCAGTAGTGTACAGGGAAATTCTATGCCCAAATGATAAAGGATATTTAAATATTGACCTACAAGCAATTGAAACTTGGTGTGATACATGGCAGTTAGAATTAGACTTTAAAAAATGTCTTGTGATGAACTTTTGGGAAAAGAATAGCTCTCCTCCTACCACTTACAAAATAAGTAATAATGAATTAACAAACGTGGAATCCATTAAATATCTTGGAATAAGACTGACAAATGATCTTTCCTGGGGTAAACACATTCGTAAAATAATGGGTCAAGCGAATCGTAAACTGGGATTCGTCAAAAGAGTACTGGGTAAATGTGACGATCATGTACGAGAAATCAGCTACTTTTCCCTTGGAAGACCTCATTTGGAATATGCTGCCAGTGTATGGGATCCCTACGAAATCGGTCTAAATAACGAACTTGAGCGTGTGCAGCGAAGATCGGCAAGATTTGTAAAGGGACGGTATGATAACCTTACTAGCGTAACCAGTTTATTAAATGAATTAAATGGGGAATCATTGTCAGATCGCAGGCTGCAATTTAGACTTAATTGCTTTAACAAATTCCAAGGCCATATTTTCAGTGATCATGTTAAAAATATTTTGCGGACCCCAACTTACTTTGGTAGACTGGACCATAATCACAAAATTAGAGAAATCGATTGCCGAACTGACAGATTCAAAATGTCCTTTTTTCCTCGTACTATTAGGGATATGAATAACGGTAAATATATCCAGTACGAGTGTCGCAATGGATAACATTGGTAGCTGCATGTTGGTATAAGGACTTATAGCTAACCCAACTAACGGCATGTTTTTGCATGTATGTTTTGCTATTTTTATCTTTTTATAAATAGCGTAGTTTTGAACAGTACCCATAAAAGTACTGATCCTTTTTTTATATATGATATGTAATGCCAATTTGGTGAGAGTTCACCCCCTGCCACACACCTTTATGGTGGCTTGCAGGGTATTATGTAGATGTAGATGTACCGTTATTTATACTGTTCTTGTATCTTTTCTTTTCCATCCTCGTCCTCGCCAGCACTTTTATCTGTGATATCTTGTTTAAGCAATCCATCTTCTCAGTACCTGTCCAATTCATCTACTTTGCCTTCTAATTTTTGCTTAGAACCTTTTTTCTCAAACCACATTTAACTTTTCCTCTTTGAATATATTATTATTTGTATCGAATATTAATTTGTGATGTCTCTTGGTTTTGCATTTCAGACCAAAATATTCGAACATGGAAGTTAAGAGTGCTCATATTTTTTTATGGCGAAAACCAAAAGTTTGTACATAAATGATATCTTTTTTGTGGGATGGATAAAATGGATAGATAAAGGAATTGTGATCTAAATTACTACCTGTGAGGTGGAAAACCCAAGCTAAAAATGGACTTACCATACATTTGACTTAGCAAAATGGCATGGTCAAATTGTGTGCATTATAAATCTCAATCGAATGATTAATTTCAACCGAAGTTTCTTACGCCCTGTCATAGAGAGAGACAAATACAGACACTCTATGGCTAAATGACTCTATGGCTCGGAAGTGATCCCAGTGCTACCCACATTTACGGTTACTAACCTTAATTCGAGTGACTCCCAGTAATTATATAAACGATAAAGTAAAGAACAACCTAAACTAACGAATTTGATACCGTACGCATTTACAGCAAACTGAGACTCGTCATTTATTTTATTAATAACCAAACAATGGAGTGAACACGAATTGTGTTACTTTTATTTTAAAACACTGTTATGAGCCTTCCTTTCAACATTAAATTCGCTAAAAAATACTGAGTGCTCACACAGGTAGAATAATTAAAACCCAAGCGAAACCACCCCTCACCTGAATGCAAATAGCCTTCACCATCAAACTTCAGAGACTCATATGGTTGTGCGCAATTCTGAAACCCAATCTGGAGTGAGGGTTTGTGTCGCCGAAAAAAAATGAACCTTGGAGATAGAGAACTAGAGAAGATTCAAGGCATTTGAGATATGGATGTAGAGAGGGATGAAAAAAATTAGAATGCACGGAAAGTAGGCTTAGTAATGACATCCTGAGAATTCCTGATGAGGAAAGAAAGACAATGAAGAAAGTTAAAAGACAGAGTGGATAGACCAAGTACCCAAAGGTGATGGTCATTCGTTGATGAATGACAGCCATTATGCATGCCTAAGAATTCTAAATTCATTTATACATGCAATGCTATATTTTGCATATTCGGAGTTAACGGCTATTTTTCCTTTTAGGTTACAATTCGAGAAACTAGCAGCGTTAGCAAACTTATTTTTGCCAAGTGCTATAGGACTGTGACATTTGTATTCATTTACGGGTACTGAGCACCCGAATGAATGCATGGGATCCTGGCGAATACATGAGTACCCGGAAGGATACATATATACAGAAAAACTCGAATAAATAGACGGAAAACTACTTGAGAACCTCGGAGAATACTTGTGAATACACCTGACACAGATACAGAAAAACTGGAATGAATACAAGGAAAACTACTTGAGCGTCTCGGTAAATACTTGTGAACACACCGGACTATAGGAATCCGTATGAATACTCAGGCAACCACCCGAGTATTTCCATAAATCCTTGGCATTCAAGTGGTCTCAAGAGGGTAGTGATAACCATATGAGAATGGTAAGTACATTAAGTGATCGAATCGAAACAGTGGGAATTATCTCCAGTATTCATCGAGGTAATACTCGGGTACCTGCTAGTGTTCATTTCGGTTCCCGTATTCAGGCGTACTCAACCTTCAAGCCTCAATCTCAACATTAAAGCCTTCACCAAGGATCTCCAGTAGTTTGTTTTGTGTTAACTTGGGTACTCATATACTCACCTAAGTATCCAGATACTGATTCATTCGCCCGGTATGTACTCATGTATTTGGTATAGCGCACTCTTTAAATCACCATACCAATGTAAAATGATCTCTATAAATATGAAACCAAATCCAGGAAAAGTGGTGAACTTGTGGTTTCTCCCGCATCTACGCTAATTTGGCACGATTAGAGAAAATGGCAGGTATTCAAGGCAATTTCCAACATGATCCCAGCCTCTTTACGAGAGCGACCAAACTGACATATTCTGAAAGGCGTTGGAATGACAGACTCAAACGCCAGGCACGCTCCTTCGACAGCGCGATAGAAATAAAATTCCCTTCTTCCTACCTGTCAATTACAACTAAAACCGATAAATTCCTTCCCGACCATTATACCTCGCGTTCCCTTCACTACTTTGCAATCCCGGTCCTCTTTCAAGCAGAAAACTCATTTTCAAGCTCGTTCCGTCGTCTTTTCAATTCCCGAGAGTAGCGTACAGGATTTTATTTAATTTTCTTAGGCAAAGGAAGAACATGTTACTAATGTGAAAAAATTCTCATTTTCAATCTTCCTTTAGCTGGATATCGTACTCTTGAAAAATAATTAACCTTAATCTACTCGCAGAGTTATTTACATATTGAAGCCTGCTTAGAAGACTTTCCCCCGTTGCATGTCAATAACTTTCCATTTTTGCAAAACTTATTATTGTATTTTGATTGGACATATTTCAGTTCATTTAGTCCCTCACTGACAGCATCTTTGGCATTGATAACAATGTTTAGATCATCAGTGCTAATTCCTTTTGCGTTACCTCTTGCGGAATTTTTTGAGTGCATTTTTCTGCTTCTTGTCGTTTTGCTGGCCAAGTATACCTTCCTTTACCTACTTTTTCAGAGTGAGAAAATATTTAATGTAGAAAGCAACTCAGAAAGAAGGGCCTCTCTAGTACTATATGTTTTCTTACGGCAGATGGTCAGCTGAGCACCAAACCCCTTAACTTAAAACTCCAGAAGCCGAACTACATCATCAATACGGTTTTAATGGTGCAGAATTGCGGCTTCTTGCCGTGCTGGAGATAAATAAGCCGGGATCTACCAGGCCTGTTGCTTTTTTCTTCGGAAACCCATGGCCAGCGCTATGTTATATGCTCAATTGCGGCGTTGTAAATTCGAAGGCGTATTTGATGCTAGGCGATCTTCGTGAAATACGTGTGTGTCAATAACGGGCTTTTAAAATGACAACCCTTTCTCGTTGAATGCATTCAAACACAATGTTTCATTTGATGTTTTTTGGTGCACGGTAAAATATTGCCAACTCTTCCTTTTATCAGTTTTCGGTGCTGAATTTCGAATAATTCTGGGTTAGCAGATTTTGGTTTTACTTCGTTAGTGTTTCTCTATCTTCTTTTTTATTTAATGTGTATCACGTATTGAAGGTTTATTTACTAAATTATTGTATTTTGATTGGACATATTTCAGTTCATTTAGTCCCTCACTGACAGCATCTTTGGCATTGATAACAATGTTTAGATCATCAGTGCTAAACATCTCAAAATTTCGCTCACTCAATCTGTAAAGGCCGATTAACACGATACAGTTTTTTGTACAATTTCTTGTAAAAACGCTTGTATGAGGAAATTGTACCGTGTAAAGCGGAAAATTGTGTGAAGGCTTGTGCGAATATCTGAATGACTGTACTGAAAAGAGAACCTGTTCTAATTCCATTCAGACAAACATAAAATTTCGTCCAGTTTATACAAGCGTTTGTACAAGAAATTGTACAAAAAAATTGTATCGTGTAAAGCGGCCTTTATACTCTCTCCCTAGTATTCGAACCATATCAGGCTTTGAAAACCTGATGATTCGTCATGGAAGACCGTTTTATCACAACTTACATTTTGGTGTACCTATAATTTTTGGGAGAAGGCATTTGCTTAATGTTAGATCGAAGGTTTCCGCGGCGTTAATTTGATGCTCTCTGCTTGAATCCATGTTTTCTTTCGCTTAATGTTGGCTTGCTGACAAGGTTTCGCTGACAGGATATTCAGTGAAACCGTTGTCATCCAGCCGGAAACCGGAACCAAGCAGAGAGCATCTTATTTGCTTAATATATATTTATATATTTGAATCACGAATAAACGTACAATTATATCGACAGTGGGGAAAAAGACTATTTTCATATTTGTCCTTGGAAACATCCCGAGGGCTTAAGAATCAATTCAAATTTTTTGGAACAGCCTTGTGAAATACTCTCAATGCATGCGTCTTTAGTTAAGTTTAGTTTTCTGCCGTGAGAAGAGAAATTAAGAAAAAATGTTTTAATGCATCTCTAGGTAACAGTTACTTTCCTTGGAGACGTCAATGTTTTTTAATTGATTTAGATCTATGAGTGACCAACTCAAAATATAAAACGTTGATTGGAATAAATTTGATTTATCATTAGAATTGCTGGATATATATCACACTTTGAATTTTATTAATTATCTTGAGTACCTATGGTATAAAATACGCATCATTTTATCCGTAGAGTGATTTTGATAAACCGCTGCTAAAATACTATATTTCTGCGTTAATGTGAATTACAGGCCTTCTCACGCAATCATGCCTTCATACTATAAATTTACCTCAACATGAAAATAAAAATGCACGGAATAGATTTACTTGAATTAGTGAAACTAACAGAAATGGATTTATTATATTTTTATATATTTTTTTCATTTTATGGTTTAAGTATGCCTTCATGAAATATATGTAGTGCATGCCTGCAGTAGTTCGTGAATGTTTCTTTGCATGTTGGATGAGAAGTTGTGTACCGCATGTTATTCATAGAAATATCTCCTTATGAACGTAGCATATGTAATGTTAGTGTATTTACGTATTGCATATTTGGCGATAACTCAACCCCTGCCACACACCCTAGAGGTGGCGTGAAGGGTAGCTAGCATATAGTAGGTAGACAGATTTTCCTCCAAGATTGTAATAGTTTTGTGAATGGCATAATGTGAACCAAAAATTACCCAGAAAAAACCTCGTTAGTATTTCTATGTTAATCATTACTCAATACACTTGAGTTGTCATGTCTTTAGCATTTGAGTTCATTAGTTGAGAGCGTCATTTTAACTATTACCATATAAGCGTTAATTCTTTATCACGGGATTTTGTGGAGGTTTCAGCTCTTCTCAATCATATCTGTGAGGCTGGAAGAACAAAGTGTGTTCATGTTTTCCTTGAGCGGAAGGTGTAGAATTGTTTAATCTGTTAAACCTTCTCGTCCGTTATTTTAAATTGTAACACTTCTCCACTGTTATGTATGACATTTTTGGCTGGCTTCCTTGATTATTCAGCTCTGCAGTCTGTCGCGGTATGTCACAGAGTGGGGGACCTTTTATTCTGTGAAATTCATCTTCCTAGGAAAAGGATGTTTTTAAGGTGCACATATTAATTGCAATTGATTAATTATCTTTTTCTATCATTAGGATTATATGTTTCAAAAATTTATTAAAAATCGACTTGATGCAGCTAATGGAATCCTCTTTTTCAGTTATAGTGCTTTTTACTTAGGTTTAGCAATCGTTGTAATTCTTCTATCTTTTAAGCGTACCTAACTATATCATTTGGTTTAGATTGCAATACCACATCTACCGCGTTTCATATTCTCTTCAGTCACGTACGCAGACACTCATAAAGTGTTCAATTGATTTGCATTATCATTTTTCGTTTTTCTTCTCAACTTAGGTTTATAGAGCATGTTGTTTGAGGTTAAAGATTTTCTTTACATCTATGGTCACAAAATTTCTCCTCCTGGATTGAAAATTGTTGGATTCGGGAAATATTCCTTTTTTTTACCATTCGCTTTTGTTAAAAATATTTGTTATATGCTGCCATTGTAAATGTTTCAGTATTTGAGACGTATATGACATTAAATGATAGATGCAAAGGCTTCTTTCAAGTGTAAAAATGCAATTAATACACTTGTATATGCCAATTTGCGATTAGCTTGTAATTCTCTACATAAATTTCCTTTTCATTGCACCTTTTTTAAAATATATATTTTCATGTTTAGTCTACTTCGATGTAGAACATGCTATTTATCGATTTGTTTCTTGTTGTGATTTTTGTTGACCGTATTCCCGTGACTAATTATGCATTTATTGTTTAGTTTTGTAGCCATTATGCAAGTTTGATCTTACATTCTCGTCTCATTTGAACCAAATTTAGCATTTCTCCGATCTGCTAATGACGCCCAAATGAAGAGCTATGATATTTGGTCTTGTGCACAAACGAACTCCTTCAAACTTCCTTCGCAGAAACGCATGCACTTCTCAGTAGTTTCAGTTACCTCTAGGATTGGGATACATCATTTTCTCCGTCGTGACGAACGAATATAAGGAAGTGGTTAAGACACTGGAAGAAAAACTCACTATAGTCGTAATCTTGCAATGATGCTATGAGAGTAATGCACTTGACGCAAACCCTGTGCAATTTGTCGAGGGCGAGAGAGTTAAAATAAAAAAGAGGTTCATTTTTTCTTTCCCGTACTTCTAGAGGGAATAAAACCCCGTGCACTCCCACTCTCCACCCCTTACGCCCTTCCTCTGTCTATATCCCACGCCTTCTCGTTTCGCCCAACAAACATCGCGATGAAATACGTTGAAGCCGTGCATATCGCTTTGAATACCCTTCCAAAACGTGCCGTGATTGGCCAAGTGCCTCTAAAAGCTCTGGGTGTTCCGGGACTTCCTTGGGATTTTCTTCATCTTCCACCTACAGACCTTCGTTCCCGAAGTTGATGTCTTTTCGTGTTAACTTCGTCGAGGTCGGTCGTGAAAACGTCAAGAGAATATCTGCAGTACTTAATGCGGGAGGCTGAATGAATTGGTTTCCAGGGCTATAGCAGCGTTTAAGTTCCTTGCTTTATCATCATCCTTATATAAAGTAAAATATGAGGTTTGGTATCAAATAATTTGTAACACTACACCTGCGTATGAATCGCTTGAAAATTTTTCTTTTCCCCTCTGAGATTTTCCTTTGATATGTTTTCTTCAGTGAAGAGGGAATAGAAACCATTAACAATTGATTATTGAAGTAACTATATTTGCTTCTACTCAAAATATTACAATGTTTTGTGAAAAAAATTAAACACATGCCTCTTTTTTTTCTTCATTGTTAAATTTCTCCGGTTCTTTTGCAAGTTCGAACCGATCGACACTCTTTACTTATTAGTAAGCCCTCGAAATTACTTATTGTTAGAATATTTATTTCATGATAGTGGGAGTAACTCTTCAAGTGTAATATTTACCAGTCCATTAATATATTCATTGCAACTTTTTGCATTTATGGATGAAAGACTACGTGTACATTCATTTTTATCCGTATTAATTACATGGGCTCAGAATCAACTTTCTACCTCATAAAAAACTGTATCGTAATAGATTCTTGGCAAGAATGGCAAGTATAATAGTTTTCGGAATATCTTTAAAAATTACCTTCTGGTGTTTTAGATTCTATATAAGTTCCCAAAATAGTTTCAAAGGTCTCTTTCATTTTGTGTGGCTCTCCTTTAAATTGTGAATTCTCACCATGAAGTAGTTCTTTGTCCTAGTTATGTTATTTCCAAGTTGTCCTATTGTTCTTTTAGTTCTTGTCCTAGTAAGTTTTATGCATGTCTAATGCTAAAGAAATCCTTGTGAAAATCCTCCTCCTATTCAATCACCAGCATCAAAAATAATTAATCTCCCATTTCCTTGTAATAACGGGATACCACTGCAAAACATCTTTCACTTTGGGAGAGGCCTATCTACCAAAATCTTAAATTTACCCTGTTACTTATAATTGATTTGGCCCAAGAAATCAGTATAAGGGAAAACTCTTTTTACTTGCCTCCACATCTTTTCCCCTTCTTTCCTGTAATGTAAATTTATTATACACCCCATCCCTAAGCATTAATGTTCATACTTTTTTCGTCCTGTCCCATTGCAAAATAGTTCCTGCCCAACGTCGCTGACTTGGTTTTAAAGTTCTAAACTTTAGAAATACCTTAAAAGCAGTCGTGTGTTCCTGAAACTGCCACAACTTGCGTAATATTATTGCACGACATATCCATTTTTGGGCTGCGATTAGTTTTCTAAAAGGATTTTATAGGAAACAAAGTTCAAGAACTTCTGAAATGTTAATTACTTTTTATTCTATGAGCATTGGTTTCATTTTCTTCATGATTACATATTTTCCCTTCAAGCTGCATAAAATGTATGCCAAAATTTTGTTACTGATTTTTGAAATTAGAAAGTGGAATGCTATAAAAAAGAGCTTTTTCAACATGGCTTGGCTTTTCGGCTTGGATGTTACGAGTCAATGCTTAGGTAACTAGAGCTAAATTTAAGCAGCATTTACACTAAGGTTGAAAGATAGTAATGTAAAGTGGGACATTTAATTTGGCGACTGGTACATGCAGATGGCCTTAGCTTTCACAGACCTGTTAGGAAGAATGTGAAGCATGTCGAGAAAGGTTTTTTGAAAGAAGAATGAAGTTTTAAAGATTCTTCGGGTATTAGGGAGTTGAAAGATTTTGCAGCTGGGAGAGTATAGGATGTTTTGCGGGTGAGGAAGGAAAGAAAATCCAAATATGACTTTAAAAAGCTGTTAGTTGTATCGGTGTATTTCCTTGCTTCCTACATAATAGTGATAATGTTTTTCAAATGTCACTGAGCAGAGCTGAAAGGGATTGGTACTGGACTTCTTATAAAGTTTCCAAAAAACAGACTTTGGACTAAAATGGGGAGTTGAATGAGACCTAAAGAGAGTTCAGCTGCTTAAATCCTCGGAGAATTTTTTCGGTGGACAGGCAAGCGGCTTATTCAATTTTGTATGGCTTTTTAACTCACTACGCTGGGCAATGCTGATTTTTTTTGACCTTCTGCCTGAGTAAAAAGCTTTCTTTAGTCCAAACGTTGACTTGGCTGGCTATACTTTAAAACTCTGGTTATATTGTGATTACCTTGTTCGTGCCTATTGCATCCAATATGCTCTCTTCGCCTCAATGAGGTAAGAACCCCGTTTCCTATGTTAGATGAGGTTCGATCTTCGTCCGAATTAGCATTCACCAGAGAGACTTAAAGTTCCAAATCTTCGAGTAAAAAGCGATTTTTTCATACTTCCTAGGCCTCTCTTAATGCCGTAATATCTCCAATACATATTGGTCGTGCTCTCACATTTAGGGAACACGTAATACCCTCCCGTATTTCAAGTTTTGGCTTTTGTTTTATACTTTTAGCGTTTTTATTAAACCTTTCAGCGCCCAAGGTATTTCTTCCAGGACATTTAACAGTGGCATATTGGTGCAAAGTAACATGTCCCGTGAAAATAATTCTGAACGGGTCGCTTAACATCGACTTCCGTATTAGGGTGCGAATGTAAATGCAACAATCCAGTGGCCAGTTAGCACAAGTGCGTCATTGTTTTACTTGATCTTACCCCCTTAGGTACTATGTGAAAATTTGTAGTAGGTTTGGGGTTACGGGTGCGTTGACGACTAAGGTCATTAGCACTTTGAACATTTTTTGGATGATTAAAAAGCCCTTCATACATTGCATTCTTTTGAAAAAATGATTTAGAAATGGAACTATTAAACCTATATCAGTGTCATATGATTTTGCCTATGACTGAAATCGGAAGTGAAAAGTGTCTCTTGCATTTGAACAGTAATTGTAATTTTTTTTGTGATAGCTTCATAGTCTACCTAACAACTTGTTTTTTTGAAGATGGAAGAATAATAGCTAACGAATGAATGAATGTAAGAAGATATGCATGGTTATTCATTCTTCCAATGAGCTAAACTATCAACGACGAGTTCAATGTGGCACACATTTGTTTCGCAAAAATAATTAATACTTCCGTTTATTTCTCATTAATTTTGCGCATAAAACCACCAAAAATATTGTGATTATCCAAAAATATGAGATGCAAATTGAATGTAATTGATACGGCATTCCAAGGATGAGTGGATCTCTAAAAATGTTCCTTCGTTTTATTTCTTCGCTATTTAATTTTTGCAATAGATCTTGAGGAGAAAACGAAACATAACGTTGGAATCTATATTTTTACCTTATCCAAGTTGTTGTGACAGTGCTCATTAGCTAATTTTTTTGTGGGAAAGTTCTACAAAGTCTCAACATTGCTATTAAAAATTGATGAACTGTCGCAAAACGTTAAAAAAAAAATATATTTGTCCAAAATTGCTCTTAATACATTGCAAGTTTCCAAGAAATAGTAGTAAAATGTACGAATTATGAGTTTCCGAGTGAAAATAAATAAATGTAATGTAGATATTACAATCGAAATTACGTAAATGCAAGCTCAGGGATACTCAACTTCGGAAATTTTGGAGCGCTTGAAAATTTCTTGTGTCCTTTTATTCTTTTTTGAGTTTTTAACTGATTTATGCTGTTTTTAGCTATTCAGCTTCCATATATGGCTGCCAGTACCACAGGTGAACGATTAATAAGGCTTCACGAAAATCTAAATGTGATCAGCGCGACATTCGTTTTTACAGTAATTGTAAGCTCGATCCTGCCTACCGTTATTCCGTCATATTTTGCGTTCGCGCTTAATTATTTTCATGCCTATCATAGTCATTCATATCGGATAATTCTCACACAGATACTACGTCAGGCCATTAAAGTCTTAAATGATGATGATTGAAATCTAAAATATATTATTTCCAATTAGTGTAACTGTATTTTTGGATAATGGCACATACCAGTGTCGTTTGAGGCAAATTGGTGAAAAATGAACTCGTTCTTGAGAGAAATTGATCACATAAAGGCAGTTATTTACAAGGACAAAGATCAACCTTAAAAATTTAAAATATTTGTGAAACATTGTATGTCGACATTTTGGAGTTGTTTTGTTGCTGAATTTGGTTGAGTAGGTTGACAACGGGTTTTGACGCATGGTAAGGATGAAGTGCTAATTGAATGACCCTCTAGGGTTTCATTAGCAGACATTTTGGCAGTACGTCTACCGTTGTCTGTAAATAGCTCACCTGGGCGTTTTGTTTCTATAGGTGTCATTTAAATTTCGTGATAATGCATGATATTGTTCGCATTTTAAAAGATTTTAAAGATGTGAAAATAACTCCCTTTTTGTGGATTACAGTTATCACAATCTCTCCTTATCTCTTTGGCTCTCTTTTGATTCCCACGTTCTTTAGCCCAAATTATCGCATACCCACTTTTACTCTTTACCCTATCTTGTCCGTAGTCCTATAGACTCTTATTCCTTGGGATTATCACACTCATGTCAAATATATCAATAAATAATGCTACTTTTTTATTCGGTGCATCGAACGAAATTTGCGGAACAATCGTTGATGCGGACGGTATATGCTGCGCGTGTGCCATTATTTAATAGACTGACAGTGGGCGCCGGCGTCGGAATTTTTCTCCTGCGTTATTCATTCCGAGTGACACACTTAGGGGACACCCCTGTCGCCAGAGGAGCCTTGCGTGGCGCCTCCTCCGCTCGGGGACAAACACGTAGACGCGCTCCGGTTGGCACGGAAATGACTAGAGCATGGCCGCGTGACATCAACACCCACAAAAAAGGTGGGAGGGGAGAAAACTTTCAATAAGTAACGCCCGCCCCGACGCGGTGGAGACAAGAGTGAAAGAATGAAGGAATGAGGGTAGGAAGGGTGGAGCTCCCCTACGCAAGCTCCCACCCCCCACCTACGAAAATAATATTGCTCTAGCAGTGGAGCTCATTCTTGGAAGGCAGGGTGTATAGGGGTTTTTAATATTTGATTCCCTATTAGGAGATCACTTTCGCCGACTTATGTCGTGACGTGCATTCTCACCAGAAGCACTCTTCACAAATATTTTATGTCCCTTCCATCTCCTCCCCCTGTTGGGAGAGAAAGGACCCTACTTCTCACCTCCCTCCTGGCCCTCCCCACCAGGGCCTTTCTTCCGAGCCTGCTTCCTCATCCTTGGCCCTCTTGAGGTCCCGCCGGGCCCGTTCGATGCCCCCTCCTTTCAGGCTTCACGGACTGCCCATAAGTCACCACGCCCACTCGCTCCCCCACATCTCCCCCCGACACTCTTCTTGTGCCCTTGTTCTCATCTTGTACCCTTATTCCGCCTCTGCTTCTTCCTTCTGACCTCTCTCCGTGATGCCACGGGTCAGGATTCAACTCGACTTCATCCCCGCCCCTCCGCCGAAAAACCCTTCTGCCACTCCGCTTTCTCTCAGGTGTCCGCAAAACGTGACCGGCCCTAAGCGTCTGAGTGTAACAAGAAAGTTGCAGCGCTCTGCATGTCTCTCCGCCGGTGGCATGTCAGGGAATGTTTTGTGAGTTAAGGGTTGAAGGAGAAGTCCTTTGAAACCCGCTAATAAAAAAATAATATTATGCAGATAAAGTCATCGTCCTTCTGGCTCGATCCTGAATATTTGTTGATTTGGAATTGTTTAACTATCTATTTCCGGCTCCTATTTTCCTCTCTGCTCAGCAATTTTTTATTTGAAATATTTGTCGGAATCAAAACCCTCAGAAAGCCCCATTTACATCTAAAATTCTCTTATGAATTATATATTATTTTTTCATGGTGCTCGTATGTTATCGTATCTTGGCTTTTTAATTGTGCATAACTCCAGTTATGAACGTAAGAGTTAATATGAAATGCTAGCGTTTTCACTTGAAATCTTGGAAATGACTTTTATTTGTGTATACCGTCGAGAGTAAAAAAACCTTCCCGTTATCTGTTTGACAAATTGTGGGAATATTCATGACCATGATAGATTATTATTTATTGAAATATAGCAAGAAAATCCAATTTTTTTACCACTGTGCGTCATCTTTGCATTCATGCATTTTCGTTTGTGCTTCTTGTGAGAGTCAGATGGTTAGCTCCAAGACATTTCTTTTTTAGTTCTGTTCGAAATACAGGGTGATCATGCGAAGTGTGTATAATAACGTTATGACTTACTACGTAATATTTGAGTGATAGACTATTGTTAATTAAATGGTGTTGATTGGAATCGAATACTCTTTGAGTTAAATTTCTCGGTGTATGATCCGAAACTCAAATTCTTTTACATTGAAACTGATGCGTTCTGAAATCATTACCGATCGACACAGAAACCATAGTTTACACTTGTGTTCTGTAAAGCAGAAGGAGTATATAGTGCATCCCACCTCATGCCTTTAGCCAAGAGAAGTGTAAATTAACGCAGAAAGGTTTTGAGGTGGTTCTTCGTTAACAAGCGCTTGCCAAAAACTCTCCATCGTCACTGCCTTGTTATTGTTGTGATGAATTTCATGGCGTGGAGCCTGCGCCTCGTTAGCGAATGTAAATCGTAATGCGTCGAAGTCTCTTGCGTCTTTATTCACCGCAAAGATTTCTGTAGCGTCCTCAAGGGATGCAGTTCGAGTTTTTGTGTAGATGAGGTCATAACTATGTTGTGGTAGAAAAAAATACCTCGTAATACTCATTAGAATATTACAAACCTGTGAGTAAGGACATGTAAAACATTGAGAAGATGTCGATACATGTGTTAGAGCAGGAAATTAATCCTGGCATTTGCGAATAATAAAGTGGTAATTCATCTACATCTACATGATGCCCTGATAGCAACCACAAGTGTGTGTGGCATGGGTGAACCATCGCCAGGCAAGTATTTTAAATTGAAGGAATTAAATTACAGTTAGTCTTACAGCAACAGCATCATGCTGAAAGGTAAAATGATACTAATGTATAGGAAATATTAGATATCCATTCACCAGACACTTGTAGCTAAATTTCTGGCATATCCAAAGTAGTATACTGTTTCTGTTTACTTGCAAACATTTATATAAATACATTAATTAATTAATTTATATTTCCCAAAGCATGCATGAGTTTATAATGTTAAAATATGAACATGTTAAAAAGTCACTACAGACTACTCTTCTACACCATAAACTACATACAAATTCTAATATTCTCTGGTTAAGTCTTCACCAGAATTGTACGCCGAGAAGACACCAGATCTTTCATCTAATATTCTCTTTGTATTTTTGCTGTAATCTATTACTGCCTCTGGTGGTGTTGCAATGAAAAATGAATTTTGAACCTCTATGATGATCATATCTCTCTCTAATTTTATCTTCATGAAAATACCCCTGTAACACGACGGTGTATTCAATATATTTATAACTACTTCATAGACTCTGTCCGGCTTACAAGAAAACGGCTTGGTAGGCGAATAAATGTGCAAGCAAAGAGTCCTCTGTTAGTTATACGTAACTTTTAAAGGGATTGTTGTGGAAATATATCTGTAAAGAGATAGAAAAGAGTTTCTGGTATGGATCATGGTGTTTTCGGGCTTCAAGAGCATGGCTTTGTGGAAAGAGGATGAATAGTGAATCGGGTCTTTTTTGTTTCTAGTTTGGAGATGTAAAGATAAATAGCGATAGACAGAAAGAAATACATACCTAATAGGAAATGGAGACTTACGATTGAGTAAAAAAAGAGGAAAGGGTTGGATGAGAAAAGAAATTATGATTGGAAATAGGCTAGTACGTGGAACAGGCTTCTTATTAAAGAAGATGATGGTTGTTACGTAATGATTGAATAATTTGGATATTTGGAAGTCGTGGAAGGAGGATTAAAATTAGCATTTTGAGTTAAATGAAAAGAGGCTAAAAAGTGGTACAATGTAAAAGGAAGGGAGCAATCGCGAAAGGTGGCGTAGCAAACGAAGTAAGGTTGTAGGTGTATCGTACCTAAACCTACTTTAATCGGCAGGGTTAAAATTCAGTGACAATATTGATCCTTATCTAAATAAAATTATATACAAATTACCCTTAGTAAATGCGGTTTAAATACCGTGCAAAATGATTTTTCTGTGTTTCTTTCCTGGGAATATTCCTATTTTAATTCCATGCATAGTTTGCCGCAATTGAGGAATTACTTATTCAAGTTTAAAAGAAATGTCAATACTAACAATCAGCAAGTAATTTGTGTTATACTTCACTACTGATGGATGACTGGCTCCTCTAAGAAGTAATTAATGAGACTTATTTCTAAATTTACTTCATTAGACATTTGAAAGTATAGATTTTCCATAATGGTATCGAGTCAAAAACGTATGTATAATTGGAAATTTGGCATAGGTTTTGGGGTTTCCAAGGGATAGCTTTTGTTGCTAGCAAATTATGCAAACCTAGCCGATAGTAATTGACCTTTTTTTATTATCTCGATGATAACGTAAATATGTTTTGATTTTGATGGGTTAATTTTAATAGATGTATGCATTGCCTGAAAATCAAAAAAATTACTGCATTACTTGCGTTTACAATTCAATTAAAGCGATAAATTTGGAAAATATTTTCCTTATCGTATTAAGATCTTGAGAATATATTACCTTTTGTTTAGCAATAACTTATCTAAAGCAATACAGGAAAAATCGAGAAGAAATTGCTTTTTTAACCTTTTTTATTTAAATTAGGCGTTCAGCCTCTCATTCGAACACTGCTACTTCACACGCTCAACGGTATCGTATGCTATAAGTATCTGAATAGTACACGTCGTGCAAGAGTATTAGCGTCTCTTACTTGAGGGTTGGTGGGTGACGGGGGTTGCTAGTACGTGACTTTCATTTCTGAGAGGGTGGTTTAACATGAGCTCTTTCCATTCAGGTGTCGACGCTGGGTGAAAGGAGGGCGATTTTCGTATTATTTGGCGTGCCCCGTTTTCAAATTGAGGGGGCAGGGTAAAAATTTTGGACGCACCACTGGCGGGCGAATGTAAGGAACCGTGACCTCTGGCGGAAGGGTCACGGGGGCGCCTATCTTGGCGAAGGCACACGTCACGGTGAAGAGAAGCCGTCGTTCCCCCACCTTCATTCTCCTCTTTCCTGTCATCTGCTGCCAGCTTTTGAGGTTAGCAATATGAACATATATGACCCCTTTCATCCATTGGAGTTCCCCAGCTTCCGAGCCCCTCCACTCACCTTGAACCAGAGAGTGCAACCCCTCTTCGAATCCCTTGCTTCTAACTCCATCCCACTGCCCGTGTCCCAATAACCTCCCACCTCGACCAGCGTCACCATTTTCTCACCCCCGTCCTTCTTCCCTTCCGAAATCCTTTCCTCTCCTCTTAGCCCTACCATCGACTGCCACATGGACTTCACCTCATCTGTAGGCATGGTCCGGACGAGCCATAAAACTCTCACAAGCCACCCTTTTGTGCCTGCAAAGATGTCTTCGTGATGGAAATACGAATTGGGGGCATGTCTGCTGCCTCCTAGGCCCAAAGGGAGGGAAAGAGGGGAAAAATTATCCCTATCCTACCGTCTATCGGGGCTTTTGGAGCGTCCCTTCCCTACCCTCTTACCAGTTCCCTGCCCATTCCCCTGCAAGCGTCTACGCCTCAAATATTCCTACCATAGAGCGCAAGGAAGTCCTGCGGATCTCGCCAAGTGAATTTTACCCTGCATGGGTTTGAACTGACCTCGCCACTGAGGTCAGGGACCAAAGTTCTCAAAAGTTTACGACCACGTGCCTGACGTCGTTTGGGAGCCGCCGACGCACTTTGACGAATAGGGGCTCTTGTATCGAATTAGGGTACTTATGTTAGTTTGCAGAATCGAAAAGATAAAATTATTGTGGACTGGATGTCCGCTTTGGAGACCTAAGTTTGAATAGCGGAAGTATATTTCGGTGCCAGTGCTGAGTGAAGAGCACCCTAAGATCCCTACTTCGTCCGTAATATGGCATACAATGGAATTCTTGATGTTTTTCGTTCAGAGGAGGCTGATTTCTAAGCTAGTGTCTATCCAGAGTGTTCTTCTCCATTCCATCTTTACCTTCATTTCTTAAAACTACCGTTTAATTTTGCTCTTTCCGCTGAATATAAGAGAATACCTCAATTTGAACAAAAAAAAGTTTATGAACTTAAATGAACTTAAAACATGAAAGGTACTCATTTCCTATTGACACAGACGTTCGCTGAAATCCTTCGTTTTCCTCCCAAAACTGCTTCTACCAGTCAAATCTTATATTTGAAGTTTTTGAATACAAATAATTACTGACAATTATGATTATTCAGTACCATATTTTCAAAATTTCCAATTTATTTAAAGCTGTTATCTGAAACTCGAACGTTACTGATACCATGGTTATGCATTTTCTTATGCGTTAGTTGTTGACTAACTTGAATTTTGTGATTGGATGCTTATTCATTAATTATGTCTATGACGCTTAATTGCTTTACGTACCTATTGAAACAGAAAATTTATCTTTTATTCTATTAATCTTCTATTATTCTTTTATTCTATTATTCTTCTTTAAGAAGCCATTCATTATAGCATGCGAAGTTGTTGTTTTAATTTTGTTTACTTGAGGAACGCCCCACAAATTTAACTCATTATGCGATTTTATGTGGTCTAATGATGCGATGCTGGGGAATTAACACTTGTAAAAGAAAATTGCATCTTCTTTTAACGCGCACTTCTTCTGGTTTTGATACATTTCTCTTAGAATGTGTATTTAAAGACGATTTAAATTTCTTGGTTTTGGTTTACACTTGGATTTCATCGTACACGGTAGTGTTGTGCGTATTTCTTCCACTGCCACCGAGAAAACGGGTATAGTGAGCATTAAGAATGATAAATAGGAGCTCAAATGTGGATAGAATTATTAGCAGAATGAGGTGACCCCCTATATTTATCGTAATTTTACTAATATGCACCAGGTTTCCTATCCCAGCCACTCTTGATACCAAATGCTGTATTTTCTTCCCATACAAATACAATAGTAAAAATGTTTACAATCTTACCTCTCTTAGTTTAATATTGAGAGTTGTGCATAGATGCATCATACCAGTACAGCGCCTTACTTCTTGAGCATCATTCCTTTTTCTCCTCACTAACCAGACTGGGGTCCATCCGAGGGATGCCTCGCGTCAATGCTGTCACCGAGATTTCTCTTGAAGGAGGAAAATATCCTGCCATAAAAGAAAACATTACCTCTTCCGCATCTCAGCGCGGGTGGAGACATGTCCTATCTTTCTTAGGGTGGTTCCATCGTAAAAAACTCAGCCACCAAAGCCATAGGCTTTGGTGGCCGTAGAGAGTGATGTGATTTTACCATTACTGTTATTTACTCTACTATAATCATGCTAAGTCTCCCGCAAATGGAGCTTGGATTTGCATGGAGTTTAGGGGGAAAATGGGTGTGGGGGAGAGAATAATGGGTATAAATATCAAAACTCTTGACCGTTTTCAAGTAGATAGTAGAGATATTAGTATGGGTGTTCGTTTCCAGCGAATTAAATGAATTCATAGTTGAAGTATCAACCCGTTGGTAATGTCATTTTCTATTGCATGGAATTAAGGCAGAAAATGCGCATATTTTTTTTTTTTAATTGGTAGGTACTAGGAGTAATCCTCACATAAAAATATTTTCATCGACTGTCTTGCATCTTCAGAGCCTCATTTTATTTCGTAGGCTTTATCACGCTATCAGTGTAGAACATTTTTTAAGTGGTGTACACAAAAATGGTAAAATATTTTATTTGTTTTGACTCACGAGTCACGCAGAAACTATCTTTAGACTGACGGTGACGCCGAGAAACTTCATGACTACGTCGTAGTTTCCCTTTGGAAGGAGAAATAGGACGAGAAGGGTTCCGAAGGCAAACTTTCCCCAAATGTTGGATGCTGAGACAAAAAGAAAGGGACAAGTTCAGGAAGTCTGGCCGCTCGGCGAAGAATAAGTGTGACATCTTTGTCTGACGAGGAGTTTGCAGAGGTGGAATCGGGGAAATGAAACCTCAAAAATATTGATTCACGCGCCTTCTTCTTTGTTTCATTGTAAAGAATGTAATTATGAATTTATTGAGAGAAATGGGACGATTTGAAACTGATATGACCCAGAAATAATTAATTTTTTTTATTTTTATCTTATCCATAATTCTTTGTGGATTCTCTGGGGCAAGGCAGCTTGATTTTGCGATACAGATGAATAGGCTATGAAACGGAGGCATTGTGTGTTGTATGAATTGTTGCCTTCCACAGTATGTATATCTACGGTCTTACAGAAAAGCTTGGAATTATTTCACGGCTTTTTTTTTAGTCATGACATAATGTACAGGTATATGAAAAGTATTTTTGTACTAGCAATTGCAAACACGAAATTGTTCCTTTGGGATATCGGCGATGATAGAATATAATATGCAAATTTTGATACGTTATTTGTGCCACTATTATCCCCTGATCGTGAGTTAACTATTGCGTGAACGAACGGAATATATCGGACAGAAATGACACTGGAATATAACAAAAAAATCTAAAAATCATTTATTAATATAGTTTTGCCATGATTATAGTTATGGTGAGGATACGAGATTCATTCTAAAATGTCTTTTAGATAACTTGAAAGGCACTTTTGATTTGCAGCATATCATTATGGGTTTACGATTTAACTTAGCCTCTGGAATTTTTTTTTATTTCTATTTAGTTTATATTTCTAATCTCCGAATATTCATTTGAGTACCTGAATGAACACATTGTCTGTAGAAATTTTGATGCGTTCGTTGGTGTTGATTCTCGAAGACAGCCTTTCACAGAATTGCGAAGTATTAATTTGGAAATTGATCGTTCCTGAATACCTTATGACAGCTGCGATAAAATTGGCATTCCGTAGATAGTGAAAGTAGATTATATGTGTAAAGTAAACATTGATAACGAGTAAATACTTTAGCGTTGATTGATTCATTCCGATGGCGGCAAAGGCTCACTATCCGTTTAGCAATGAATTTGACGCATCTATTTATTTCAATCTCATTATAATCGTTCCGCAAATTGGATAAAAATTATTCAGGCGTAATCCCTCGCGTGTGATCATCTCCAACTTACCTGCATGGTCATTTACCATTGATCTGCTCCGTTGTATGTGATACCATAAGCTCTTTGCCGTGTGCGTGTTTGGATGCCACGAATTTTAAGCGTTCAGCTGAGTAATGTTTCTGTTTTATTTCTCCCCTCGCTGAGTCATAGCATAAAAAAGGGAGTCATCTATCTGTCTATTGTCCAGTATCGTAAGCAGCGTACCAATAGGCATGATTCTTCCCAGTGCAGTGATGAGTCGCACATTTACGGTTTTCTCAAGGGGCACCGTGTGCATGGCTGGAGAGGGTGCTCCATTCCTAGTGCTACAGAGAAGAGTGCTCTCGGGATGTTAGGGGAGAGGGTATTCCCGCAATCAATCATTTGACCGAGGGGATTGCGGATTTTTTTAGGGAGGTGGTAGGGTGAAGGAGGATGTTTAAGAGGAGCTTAAAAGGTTGGTGGGAGGGAGGACGATCAATGTGCCGCCTCGCGATAAACAGTGGGAGTCAAAAAAGAGGGATGAAAATAGAAGTAGCGGAGGCTTTCTTTCCTCTCATGCGGACGATGCACTTCCTCCTTCCCCGTTCATTTCTCCGCCACAGTTGCTGAGATACGAGGAGCTGGGAGATATCCTCTCGGCAAGTCCAGATATCTCGGTGGTGAGGATATAAGATTTTCTTTTCTTTTTGAGGCTACGTCTATTGTGTTTTCTTTCAGCGCCTGAGCAGATTAAAGTTTTTATGTCGTTTTTCAATTCATCTATGTTTTATCTTCAAAAAACCTGTACGAAAAAAGTGGTAAATGATTCTGGTGCATTCGATGTTGCTGGTAATTAACTCTTTGCGAATGCACAATATTATTGCCGCAGCAGCTGTTGATTCCGGCTATGCTCGTTCCATTAATATTCCTTCGTGTTTGCTTACATATATCTTTCGTATTTTTCTTCTATGACGCATAATTACTTTGCTAATTTCAAGGTAAATTATATTAGTGAAATTGCTGCGGGTAAAAAGCCTCTTGTACTCTATGTAATGTTTTTCTTTCAAACTTTTCAGTCACAGGAAGACAATACTAGTAAAAGTTCCCATATCCGCGAAGTATCTTGGAAGATACCCTTCCCACATATTTTCTGGATGACCCTTATATTATTTTCAGCAGTAGGATTCTTCTTAAGTGAGGAATCACACTAGCCAAGCTTCTATTTAGGGAAAGCATGTTTGGTCTGTGAATCATGCATACGTGAAGAAAATCTTAGTCGGGATTATTATTTGGAGCGTGGGGCCATGTGGTAGTGAATCCTTACATAGAGAAGAAGAGAGAAAATTGAAGTCTTTTTGGATGAGGATTAGGGGAAAAAGGTAGCCGAGGGCAAATGATAACTAATTAAAGGACAGGAGTTGAAAGGGAGTTTCTCGGAGTAATTTGAAGACAGCAAAAGAGGAAGGAGAACATTTCGGAAGGATATTGCAATACTGAAGAGGTCAAGAGGAAGGAGAAGGCAGGAATTGCAGGAAGAGAGAGAGAGGTGATGTGGAGAGAGCCTCTTCAGAGACATCCTCTGAGAGCTTGATTTGACGGAAAACGGAAGTAGAGCCCTTAAGGGCCCACATATGACACGGGATTGGGCGAAAATTATAATAATAATAATAATATATTTAATTGCTTCCAAAGTAAACCATTACAAAGTGTAACATTAGAAAAAATGAAGCGTTGATAGCCCCTAAGGTGTACCTGTGGTGGGGCTTCCTAAATTCCTTCATAAATGTTCCCAATGTGGAGAATTATTTGATATCGGATTGTTACTAGAAGGTATAGTATTCTATTGGCAGTTATTAGCACATCTTGGGAGTTATAACTTTGGTTGATGTGTTGCAAATGATATATCCAAAATTTTCATTGGTTTTTGGTTTCGAATCAAAGGTACTATTCATTTAAATCTACAAGTTAATCTGAGAGACCCCCAAAATGTGTCTTACAGGGAGTGAACAGTCACCGCACGTGATAATTATATTTTCCTGAATGAGTACTAATGAAGGAAAAATGGGGAATAATGATGTAGTTTGATTCATATTTTTTGTAGGTGGGAAATAGGTTGGGGGTCGTGGTGGCCACTGAGCTACTGACCGGAAGGTCCCGGGTCAAAATTCCGCGCAAGATGGACACCCCCATCTAAAATCCTCTCGATTCGATGTTCTGCGTATTAGAACTTCGTAGGAAATCGCAGGTGGCCCAGGGAAAGGAACTGGCCCCCCTACCCTGAATGTGTGAATTTCACACACCATTGGATTTATACGGGGTGATCTCTACTCTCACCAATCAAAAACCAACCTTCGCGAAGCTTCGGCTTGAATCACTGAGTTAGGAAATAGTTCTACAGTGTCAGCGTCAAACTCATGCGAATCTAATTTTTGACGAAAATTTAATGTTGCGAGCAGTCTTCTTGGCTCGAATTTTTCCTGATCAAGACTTTTTAACAGCCGAGAGACACACACACTATCCTATTATTGCTTTCTTTTGCAAGGCGTAATTTCCAATTTTTGACTTATTTGAGGACCTTTTCCACACTAGCCCAGAATCGAATTTTCACCGGGAAAAGTTTTGAGTGGAGGCGTGGGAATCAGGCAATTTTTTTGTCGCTTGCTAACCAATATGTACACTTTCTGGCGTAAGGAAACTATAAATTTAGCCCACACCCTTCTTTCGTGTTTACCTTTCTGAAAGCCTAGGTCCTTGTTTCCAATCATTGTGGGGAAGGATGTGATTGAGCACCAATATTTAAGGGTGTCTATGCAACTTGTAATCTTAACAAAAAGTTTATAGTTTGGTCCCATTCCTTCGTTTTCAGTATTATACATATATGCATGCTTTTCCAGAGTGTTATCTCGGAAAAGTTAGGCATTTAGGTGCATTCAAAGGTATTATTTGCTGTGCCTGTACAATGTCTTGTTTATTAAATAATGATGTGCAATCACAAAAAATGTTTCCACAAAAAAATAAATTTTAATGTGACCTGAGTTTCAATGTTGATGCATCATCGTCAGGGTGCAAATGGTGTTACGCGTAGCCAATATATACGCCTTTTGGAAGAGATTGGTGGAGGAAAGGAGAGATGATGAGTGGAAAAACCTAAGAAGGAGGTGAAAGAGGATGGGGAGCAGTGGAGGACGGGGAAATTGTTGGTTTTTTCAGGGTTAATAAACTTAGACAAAACGCAAATCAGTGGAAAACAGGAATTCGTGGCTTTTTCTCTTGGTGTTACCTCTCCAGCAATTAGAGTGACGTCGGGTATTCCATAAAGTAGTGTCATCTTTTGTTCCTTCTGTGCAGAAATGATATCAATAATGTGGTAAAAAGTAAGATTCGTGTTTTTCTGATACATGCAGTAGTAATTTCTATATTCTGTTCATCCCTAGTTGTATAATCTCCAAAAATGTTGTCTGCAAAAATGTAACGTAAAGTTAGGTATGGTGATTTTTTTCGAGTCGTTGAACATATTCTTCCGTTACTAAAGCACTATATCGTAATTATCGTCCATTAGTAGTAAAAATATTTATCATCTGCCATTAAATGTAAGGTTAAACAACGAAAAAATGTGTCAAATGACAGCCAGTTTTAACTGCTGCATACATGCTGTTTTACACCTTCTTCCGTCCTGTTGGTACACATTTGAAATGTTTTAAAGTATCTGCTCATTTACTCTTGCCCCCTTCACCTAATATTCTAGTTCTAGTCTTGCTATTTACATCCCATCCTCGTTTATCTCTTTAACCACCTTATTTGTATCATAAATATCCTACCTTCGACATAATTAAACACATCCTACTTACCTGGCTCTTCTTTTTCATATTGCAATTTGTGTCTTCTATCCATCTGCAAGATTCTTTCTCTAAGATGTCCACTACATTTTAGCCTTTCTTCAGTTTTTGCTACGCTGATACCTATTCTGTCTACTCTCTAGCATTTATGATGTTGGAACCCCATGCATGTGTTTATATAGTGAGGTTAATCTCCCTGGAGTTGACATATTTTCAATACGCACACAGCTTTATTAAGATCCCTGAAGGAGACATACTGACAAATGTAAGTGTGAAAGACGCCACTCTAGGAAATTTACATTGATGTTGAAAGAATGGGAGAGTGCGGAGTGCCAACGATATTGCATAAGAGGTTATTAATAAATAAGAAAGCCCTGTGTTTCTCATCATATCGGTCTAGGAAAGTACCGAACTGAACGGTGTGAGCTCACGAAAGTGAGGTAGGGCGAATATGCATTAAAACGAGTATAGTGAAGCGAATGAAAGGGATTGGGTTCGGCGGACCGTAACTTCTTTTTCCGTATGGATGGACTCCTTGGGATATGTGTATCAGATAGGAAATGGGGGAAACGAGGCCAAACTATGCTCAAACGACGAACTGTTAACTTCTATCTCTTTCCTGATTCCGCCCGCTCATCTCCGACTGTTCATCCCTTACCGCTTTCTTCCCTGCTGCTCCTACCGTTTCCACATTTTTACGCTGTCAGACCGCTCATAAAAGTCATGCGATGGAAGAAAAAAACGTGGAAACGATTTCGTTCCGGGTATCATCTCCCCAGAAGCCGAATTGTGGTCCTTTTTTGTCGTTACGCAAACTGTGGTGTCGCCGCCTGGTGGCCGATCACAGAGACTCTTAAAAAAAAAAATATAAGCACCTCGCAGAAAAATGCCTTTTGAATACCGTTCGGCGTCCATTGGGTAAGGTTACCTTAATACCGTTTCCTTCGAAGTGGATGTTTCAGACTACTTTTTTTTTACTGATCCCCAGTGCTGCAGCTTCAACCGATGGGACTTGGCGATTGTTATTCGTTGGGCGCATGGAAAATGGAATTATCTCGATCGGCATTTGGGAAACGCCGATGGATCCGTATTGTACCGGCTAACGCTTAGTAGTACATATTTTATGGAGTTTTCCCTCTTCTTTATTTATAAACCTTTCTAAGCCCATATGAAGTGGATTAAATCCGTGCATATAATCCAAAGCTCACAGCATATTGATGCTGATTACTCCATAAAAAATGTATTTGAGATGAATTTACCTGTCGTTAAAAGTTTTTTTTACTGTTTTTTTTAGAGTGTTTTGGACTCTGTATTTATGCATCGAAGTGGCAATTCAGATATTTTTCCTGATATCTTCCCCTCTTAAATGCGAACAGGGGTGCTTACCACTTAAAAGTATGAACGGGTTGGATCATGATGTATTGGTCTAGATTTTAGGACTGGTGTACTCTGTAGAAGTTACCACTTGAAAGGAAATTCCGTCAATACTCCTTGTATACTGAATTACTAAGACAAAGGAAAATGAATGTGTAAAAGTATCGAGAGAAGTGAAGTTTTTGAAGATGGTCCTATTAACATATAGCTGTAGAAGGGGTTGCGTGGAAATTTAAGAGTCAATGGGACTTTGGGGATATTAAGATATTGTTTTTGCTTGCATATAGTCCGTTGTTTCCACGTTGGGAGCGTACGCTGGAATTTCTCTTGTTTTAGTGTAAGAAAAACTTAACTTTGTATTTTTCACACTTTTATTGAGAAACCCTACCGGTTTCGACACTACCGTGTCATTATCAAGGGTGTTCTGATATTTACACTGAGGCAAGCCCTTATATATACTCCAAATTACGGAGAAACTGCAGGATGGTTGGGGAAGTTTATATGGTATCTGTTGAAGGTCAGGATGACGGGTAAATTCTTTTTAAAGGGGGGACGGGAACATGATACAATGGGGACAGATGGAAAGGTACAATTTCATTTAACAATTTTGGTCCCAAAGCATTGGAAGCATATACAATCTCAAAATGTTCTAAGAAATCCAGCTTTGCACTTTTGTCATGAACATTTTAAATCTCTACTCTAAAATCTGACATGTGATTTAAACCAGATAAATGAGAAGCTAAGACTGACTTGTTGTCACCATGAATAAAAGAATTAAAATGTTCCTTTGTCCTAATGTTAAAACTTTTACCCGTCTGACCTATAGTATAAAAACAAATGCAGTCCTGAGTATCACATCTTAACTTATACACTCCACCTTTGTCTACAGTATTAAAAACATCTTTAGAATTACAAAGTAAATTACCAATGGTCCTTCTAGAATAAAAATAAGGCTTCAATTTTACATTGTGAAATATTCTATTAATAGTGTTGGACATGGAGTTGCTTATAAACGGCACATTCGTCCATTTCTTGTCTGGGGGAACAATTTAGGAAAGGTTGGTGGATGATGAGGTGGTCAACCTTCTTTGTTTTCTTTTGAGAAGTTTGTCAATGAGAGAAGAATCATAACCGTTCCTGATTGCAAGGAGTTTAATCCAGGTTATTGATTTCGAACCATCCGCTCATCAAAAATATTTTTTACTGCTATAGATATGTTGATTACGTGATTTGTTTATGGACGGGGCGCCTCAGGCAGTTGGATCAAGTTTTAGTTTTACTGGTTTTACTTAATTCCTTACTTGAAGCTATCAGTTTTACGATGAAGATTGGCATTAATAACTTAAACTTTCTAGATTTAACTATTTCCCTCAATGATGGCAATCACCATTTTTGTATTTACCGGAAAAGAACTTATTCCGATGCCATCATTCCCACGGACTCAAACCACCATTATTCTCATAAACTGGCTGCTTTTCACTCGTTTTTACATCGTTTGACTTCTGTTCCGCTGACAGATGAAGAATTTAACAAAGAATTGAATACCATTAAACTCCTTGCGATCAGGAACGGTTATGAGTCTTCTCTCATTGACAAGCTTCTCAAAAGAAAACAAAGAAGGTTGACCACCTCATCATCCACCAACCTTTCCTAAATTGTTCCCCCAGACAAGAAATGGACGAATGTGCCGTTTATAAGCAACTCCATGCCCAACAGTATTAATAGAATATTTCACAATGTAAAATTGAAGCCTTATTTTTATTCTAGAAGGACCATTGGAAATTTACTTTGTAATTCTAAAGATGTTTTTAATACTGTAGACAAAGGTGGAGTGTATAAGTTAAGATGTGATACTTAGGACTGCATTTGTTTTTATACTATAGGTCAGACGGGTAGAAGTTTTAACATTAGGACAAAAGAACATTTTAATTCTTTTATTCATGGTGGCAACAAGTCAGTCTTAGCTTCTCATTTATCTGGTTTCAATCACATGTCAGATTTTAGAGTAGAGATTTAAAATGTTCATGAAAAAGGTGCGCAGTTGGATTTCTTAGAAAATTTTGAGATTGTATCTGCTTCCAATGCTTTGGGGCCAAAATTGTTAAATGAAATTTTGCCCTTCAATCTATCCCCATTGTTTCATGTTCCCGTCCCCCCTTTAAAAAGCATTTCCCGTGTCAATTTTTCGTGAAGTATCGCCTTATTCTATTCAATTTATTCTCTTGCCTTCTCAAACTTTATTGTGCATTCGGAGTCGCTTTCATCTCTCTTTCATCTTCAAAATGCTAATATTTAGCCTTTTCTCTGCAAACATGACCCAAATCGTATTCCACTGATCAAGTCCACGGGACTTCGCGAGGAAGGAAATGCAATCCAGCATTACACATCTTGCAAACTTTTCCGCCGGCATAACGCCTAACGGCGGCCCGGTCTCGCTAGGGGAGAAGTCGACAGAAGGTTTAATTTCAAAAACTTGCCTCGCTTTTGATAAGGCCGGCGGCGTGTCTGCAGACGGGGAATAACACTTAAAATGCCTTATTTGGGGCTTTTCGGTGTATTCGAGCGAAATGCAAGTCGGGAAGTTTCGCTCTGGAGATAAGAGGAGATGAGGTGGAAAAAGATGTGGGGATTGGGATAGTTTGGGGAAGCAGGAGGAGAAGGAAGAGGAAATGAGAGAGGGATCGCGGGTTGGCTGGAAAGGGAAGTAGAGAAACGAGGAGGAAGATAGAGAGAGAGAGGTATAGCAGCGAGCTGCTTTGAAAAAGCAAAGAGGAGTTCAAGCCGCACGAAATGCCGCAGTTATCAAGGCGAGATGCGTTGGTGATTTCACTCACTGGCCTTCAACGGTATCATCGATTAAGTGGTTAATTGAATGTGATTGAGATCGGGAAAAAATAAATTTTGCTTGTACTATCAACCAGAATACGTCTTCGGTCCTTTAAATACAATGCCTATTCCCGCATTTAAATTCTTGTTATGTTCAATCGTCGTAATATTAGGTTAAAACGTGATCTAACTTGAGTGATCTAGCCTAACTAAGCCTAAGCCCAATTGCAGGGACACACGTGCCTACATGTCAGATGCGAAGTACGAGTCCGCGACCTTTGGGCTGCTGCATTTAACTACCCGATGACCGCCACCGGCTCATGTCCTCTTCTCCAAGCAAGAAGTTGGTAAGTTTATTATTTACTTTTAATTATTTGGCCGTACATTTTGTTTACTAATTTTCCTTCCAAACCATTAGCTTCTCAATGAATTGCTACCAATTCTATTCATGTGAGTAAAATGATGTGGAATAATGTGTGTGCCTAGAGGTACTAGATATGATTTTGTAAATTCAAAAGTACCTAGAAGTTTAAGAAAGATTGAAAAGTAAGAACGTCATGTAAATTAAGTAAATAACGCTATAAGTGTTGCAGAGAACCGTTACTTCATTCCATCTAAACCATTGCCTGAGAGAGAAATTGGTTTTTTACGCTGCAGTGCCTGGTATTTTTGAACTATTCTCAGTTGAATGTGTGGTGTGGTAAACTGTTATCCTTTCACTTTTTTGAACGCCGAATGAGTTTGATGTGGTGATTATCCGTCAATGTCTAATATTTCTCTGCAGCTAGAAAGTAATAATATATTTTTACCACGCTCAATATCGTGAAAATATTAATATTGATGGGTAAAATTACTCCCACTCTCAGAAATTTCCATATGGATATTCTTGCTCTATCAAAGTGCTATTCTCTGTGGAGGTAAACTTGGGGAATCTTAATAAATATTTCAGTAGCTACGAAGATTTTCATGCTGAAGATCTCATGATTCTCGGATTGTTCACGTTTCGCTAGACGGCAGTTTCGCTGGTGATACAGTTAGCACTCTCTAGACTGGCTATATAAATTTCGTTCTCATTTTCCCCGATATAAACAGGGTTCTTTGCCTCTTCAAGGACGCTCAGAGTTGCTTGCTGATTCAACGCTCTCTGATATGTGCTAGGTTAGTGGAATAACCAGTGTGGAACAACTAGAATAACAGTGTTGAAAACATCCTTTGACAGAGAATGAATGTATACATCCTTCCTCTCAGTTACATTTCCTCGGCTTTTAAAATTTCAAATTGTGTCATTTATAAATTTCGGAAATAACCTTCCTATGTCCTTACCTCCTGCAGAGTTGATGGATGAGAGTCTGGCATGACTGGCAATCTTATGTACAATTCCAGGCTGATTATTTTCATTGATGTGACATTTTTAATTTTTAGCCACCCTGTTAGTCCACCTGATGACATGAACAATTCATTTCTGACTATCCGCAATTAGACTAATAAGTGCTACTTACTGTCTACTTAAAGTGATAAAAAAATACTTAGTAAGAATATGTATGTTTGAATTTGAGTGGGTAAGAAAAGAAGCTTCAAAGGCTTCAGGTGTGAATCATTGCCTATCCAACCTACCACTTTGCATGAAGTGAAGTAGTTTTGTTGCTGACCTGAAATTGCTGGGCTTTCTAATCAGAACAGTTTGGTCAAAATATTATTCCTAGGTATTTTGAAGAGCGTAAGAAAATGGAGAATGCACAATATCTTACCCACAAGTAATTTCAGGTAAAAAGGCATTTAGAATGTTTTATATTGAAAATCTAAAATGTTCTTGCATTCCATAGAATACGAGTGGCGAAAGAATATCCTTCTCAGTTAGGCGGTGACTTTCGTATAAAATATTATTTGAGTAATCATTAGTTCCAGTGAATAGACAATAATGAAATTCAGTAGAGGAGAGGCCAAGGACAACGTTACATTAGGAAAACAAAGACAAGAACATGAGGAAGCCTGCAGGTATTGTTATTAGGGAAACCAAGCAAATGATGATGGTCGTAGTGAGAAAGAAATATTAGAATAGCTCACTCAAAGGGGATATTCTACAAAAAAATTAATATATTTACGGCTTTGCAATGGCAATGAGGTATGTACGACGGCAGCGTAAGATGTTATCCCAACTGTTGACAATAAATGTATAATAATTTCAGCCGAGTGATCGGGACAAGCGGCTCTGAAATCAGCGTACTTTGAGTTCTGGATGTTATAGCGGTAATGGCTAAAAGAGAGGGGGATTTAAACAGGACTGTAATTTTCTTGGAAAATAAATTGGCAATGTATTATGAGAAGGAAAATGGCAAGAAAAAGTAATGATATATAGTAGAAAAAAGACAAGGCCAATGTTCATCTGGGAAATATATTGAAGCTGAAAATTTGATCGAGTATTGATATGTAGGGAGTCGAAGAACTAGTGATAGGTGAAGCAGCAAGAATGTAGTCAGAAGAATAGTACATATAATTACTGATTATTATGATTATTCCTTACAATATTTTCAAAATTCCCAATTTTCTTAAAGCACTAACTTTTCTGAAACCTTAACGTTTACTGCTACCATGGTTATGCATTTTCTTAGGCGTTATCTGTTGCCTAACTTGAATTTCGTGATTGCATGCTTATTCATTAATAATTTTTATGACGCTTAATTCCTTTGCGTGCCTATTGAAGAAGAAAGTTTAACTTGTATTTTATTAAGAAGCCATTCATTATTGCACGCGAAGATGTTGTTTTAATTTTTTTTTGCTTGAGGAACGCTCCACAAGTTTAACTCACTATGCGATTTTATATGTTCTAAGGATGCGATGGTGGGGAATTAACTCGTGTAAAAGAAAAACACTTATTCTCTTCTGGTTTTGATGTATTTCTCTTAGACTGTGACTTTAAACACGCTTTAAATTTCTTGGTTTTGTTTTACACTTGGCTTTCATCGTACACGGTAGTGTTGTGCATATCTCGTCCACTGCCACCAAAAAAACTGATGTCGTGAATGTAGTCAGTAGTATTGTACAGGTAAGGAGGGTTTTCTATCAAATGAATAATCTACTTACAGCGTGAAATACTAGTGTGGAAGTAAGAAAATAATACGTTACATCAAACATTTGGACCGTCTTCTTAATGGCAGTGAGGCATAGTTGAAGACGTAGCAGAGTAGTTAAGACTGGAACCATTCGCTAGAGCAGAATGATGAGGATAACATGAATGGACCACGTTAAAAGTCCTAAGAAGCGTGGCAGAGAAGAAGATTCTGATGAAAAATTTAAAAATGTGGCACAATCTAATCGGCCTCATCTTTAGATAAAATGGTATGATGAATGCGATTGTTGAAGGAAGAGTTAATGGCGAGAAGATAAAAGAAAAGCCTCGCAAGAGGTAGGTACATGGAGCAAGCAGTGATGGGTGTAAAAATGAATTGTAAATGCATGGAGATGGGAGGTGTTAGAAGAATTGAGAAGAGAGCTGCGTCAAACCAATATTAGTGTTATTGACCTATGATAATGATGATGTGTTTAATGGTGGATGCTTATCGTTATATACTAGGAATTTTAGTGATATTATTCCAATTAGTTATGACTACGGAAATACATTAAATATACTAGTAGGTTAGTTGCATCATATAACAAGTATTACAATGAGTGGGCTTCTTTTCAGTATTAGTTTTAAAGAAATTTCTTTATTTGAGAACGTTCCCATAGATTACTTAGGTGTGCTTGTTCTTGTGTTGGAGCTTGCTTTTAATTAAGTGTTCCTCAATGCCTGCATTTGCTATGTAGAGTTGGAAATGTTACTGTTATTTTTTTTAGGAAATTGTCAATAATAGATATGCTGGCAGGTGCTTAACAGTATCTGTATGGTCCCTAAATTCATAATTTATTTTTTAATTTCACTACTGCGCTAGCGTTTTGGGCTCTGGCTCCTTAGGTATTTGCTCTTTTGCTGATCGAACGTGCTTGCACACTTACTACAGTGAAGTGTTAGCAAAACCTTATTGCATGCCCTAGTTAAAAAATATACATGAATCTTGTATGGCATTACCGCTATTTTCCGCTATGGCAATTGCGTAAAAAAATTTCATCCCTGCCTGCTCTGATGTCAGTGCTACCTCACGCGTTATAATTTATCGCGCGGTTGATTTTCCGTTTTCGCCTCTACTCGGTGCATAAACTAATAAGTCCCTCGCGAGGCAGCCGAGCATACACAATAACCCTTTTGAGTCGGGAGAACGACGTTAAGTGCCGTCTTTGCGCGCGTTACAGCTCGTAGGGAAGGGTAATAAAAAAATACCCTCCCACTTGCTTGTTTTCGGTAAATCACGTCCTTCCTTCCGCATTTCGCTAATCAGACCCTCAGTAATCCGGCGTCGTGGAATCGTAATCGTTAAGTTTATCTCAGAATCAAGGGAGAGGAAGGAATAGGTGGGGATTGGGTTCGGGGAAATTTTTTCTTTCCCTTCTCCCACTCTTCTTCCTCGATTCCTTTCTCTCTCACTCCGTTTTTTCCGGATATTAGCTCACGTATTTAGGAGCCTCTTTTATGCGCTCCTCGGGCAAAAGCCCTGGAAATACATTCCGAAGTTCGATGAGAAAACGGGGTGGGTTGGGGGGAGCGGGAGGCCTAGGGGGAGGGGGAGGAGTCGCGTAGCGAAGGAATGGAGGTGGTGGATGGGGTGGCACTCCGAAGTGCTGAGCTCGCGGAGGAAGATGGTAGGGTTGTTTTTCGCGAGAAAGGGGTGTTTGGGTGGAGGAATTACCGAGGGGGGAGGGGAGGGAAAGATTACAGGTTTTTTGTGGAGGTGGAGGGAAGGTGTAGAGAGTAGATGGAAATGGTTGGGTGAAAAGGATATGGAGAAAGAATGGGGATGGAAAAGGGGGGATGTTAGAAAGTTTGCAAATCACCCATCCTCCACCCAGCAATATGTCCTCTCATCATCCCGACCTCCTTATTTTTTCTTCTGAAAATTTACCTTTGTCCTGAAATTTTATGGTATAATCTCTTTGATGTGGCTTTAACATTTTTTTTAATTCCCCCATTTGGATCTTTTTCTTAAAGATTTGGTTCCAATGCTTAAAACTTTTGATCCTTAAAAATGTGAGCTTAAAATAGCTTCCCACTCGTTAGGAAATAGAAATGGCGTAAATTTTGTCTCAGTTCGCTAGGAAAATTATACTTTCAATACTATAAATATTCACCATGATTCCCTTATCAAATAAATATTTTAATTTTTAATAAAAAACCGGTTCTGAAATTAACTTCTACTTACTCTGGTTCTAATACCTCTATTTGCGTTATACTATTCTCCAGTTTAGGCGTGTTTCCACGCAAAAAACTAGGATATTATTTTTTATTTACTAATTACTGAGTGTAATTTGTAACTATCATTTCACGTGTCTCATGAACAGCATGCTAAATATTTATCTCAGTTGGGTAGTATTTTAACCCTTGGTTTCTTATAGATGGTGTTTCAACGGGATAGTATTTCTTTATTATTAATGAGGTAGTTTGTTTGGGCAAAATAGCACCTATATGGAACCTCGTATCCGTTGATTTTGTCTTTGATCGCAACCAATAGTTAGATTACGGCAATTAAGATTTTTAGAGAAAGTGACTGACTGAGAATCCGTAATTATGTTTACTGCGCTGATGGCTAAAGTCCTTGCGTAATTCATCGCAAATTATGCCTCTTCCAACTATCTTTGTTTTGTGAATTCATGCAGTTTCAAACGAACAATTGAATCTCTCAATTTCACCTGCCTTCATGTAATTTGTAAGTAGTTTCCCACTTTTTTTGTTTTCATTAACCTCTACCGGTTTCAACGTATCCGCGTCATTATCAAGAGTGCAGTGCTGTATACTATGCATAGAGAAATAATGACGCGGAGACTTTGAAACCGGTCGAGCTTAATAAAAACAAAAAGCGTGGATAACAACAAAGTCTTTCAAATTTCATGATGAAATTGTTCCACAAAGTGTGCTCGTCAACGATTGATTTCATTCACCTGCCGTCAATGGGAAATGGGGACGATAACGGTTTTTGACTTAATTACAAAGTAGTGACGTCTTTATTCCTCTGATACTATTAGTTACAATACGAATTTGGAGAGTTTTAGCTCCTTTCCATTTATTTATCTAGGTATTAGCTGAATCCCTATAGTGACCACTACACAACATATATTCTAAAATTTTCGGATTTCTATTTTAAATATTGATCTTCACCGTATATTTTTGCGAATAATATTCCAGGAACACTGTTTTCTCTTTCTTAGAAATTAATAGTACAAACAGAGCTATTATATGTCCTAATGAGAAACGCACTGAGAACAATTAGAGAAGCAAAGTTTGGCAGAATATACCTAATTAATTATCCTTCAGAAATGAATAGTCAGTCTTAGAAGTACAGCAATAACTGTTACGGAATAGCATGGCATCTGATTTCTGTCTCTATAGATATATAGATTAAACACTAACACTCAAATGCAGTACGTTAGGATAGATTATGATTGAGTTCCTCACGAGAAAACCAAGAGATATATAGATCTGTTTGTCATGTGTGTGAATGTCTTACTCGTTATTATTGCATCGTCGTTATTGAGAATTCCATATGATCGGTCAATCAGCGTAATAATAGAATCACGTAATAAATATTCACCATGTTTCCCTTATTTATTTTTATTATTTATTTTATTTATTTTCCACTACCGCAGAAAACAGTACATGTGTCCTTTACATCGGGGTAATTAACAATGTAACAACAGACGAGCACACACAGCTAGGGCGGGGCGGTTCTCCGGTGCACCGGTTCAGCGGTTCGGTTTTTTGCAGAACCGGCAGGCCGGTTCAGATTTAGTAAAAAACCGGTGCACCGGAGAATCGGTTCTGAACCGGTGCACCGGGGAAGCGGTTCTGAACCGTCGCACCGGGGAAACGGTTCTGAACCGGTGCACTGGGAAGCGGTTCTGAAACACCGATGATCGTTCGCTGCTCGGCTTCCACGCCACTGCCTCCCTCCCCGTCTCTGCTCGTAGCCGGGTTAGCTTGCGTCCACGCCTGTGAACTTTCCTATCCCCTCTGTGTTATAATTTGTCTGCCTATCGTCTCACAAATAATCGGCCACTAGAGTGCAGAGCGAACAGTCGCACATCTAAAGCAATGTCACATAAGTAACTATACGGAATTTTCCGTATTTTTATGTTATTTTGTTTTGTCGACGATTACAACGAATAAGTTCGTTCAGGTGAACAACCAAACAGTTCACAATCTTTCAAGTTAGTGCAGTAGCATTTTTTATTAAACCAATGGTGTTATTTGGGGAGACTTTGTGGAGGAAGGAGCATTGTTTCAAGTTCCTATCTACCCCTGCCGCACGTACATATGAAGCGCCAAATTCAAACAAAATTTGAACATAATGACGTTGATTATTAATGTACAATAACGTAATGAAGACATTCTCAGTTGGCGGAGGCTTCATGAGGCAACCTACCCCTTGCTTGCAGGGCTGGCCAGGAAATATCTGGCTATACCAGCAACATCAGCAGAATCCGTAAGAATTTTCAGTTTGGGAGGACTGGTTATAAATAAATTACGAACGTGTTTACTAAGTGAACACGCCAAAGAACTAATTTTCATTTCCATGAACCAGCGCCATGTGCCAGCCGATTTTTAGATTTAAATTAGTAGTAATTGAAAATTGTAATTTAGCATCTGCCCTTGTGTTAAAATGTAAATTTTGACAATCAATTTGTTCTCAACCTTCAGCACACCCTTCCAGCAATTGATAAAATACAGCTCCATGTGGCATTAATAGAACAGCATTTTATTTCTTTAAAAAAGTCACTGGGATGTTTTCCGAAACAAAAACCAGACATGTAGGAGCATCGTTTGGAACTTTAAAAATGTGAAGATAAATATAAGCCCAGGCCTCACCTAAAAATCTTTGGCTCCCCAAACATGCTCTACTACTGTTCAGTTTAGAAAATAATGCCTGCGTTTTAACCCCTCAAGAGTATGCGACGCAGTATATGCGTCCACTCAATTCCATGCCTTCGGGGTAACTTTAATCGAAGGTATTTTAATTGCTCAGGGTGCTTTAATGGGGAAGGCATTGAAGACTTAGTGCAGACTTTGACGCGTCTTAACGGATCGATGGCTCTTGCGACTTCCAGTTTTGCGTTTTCTTGTTGGCTTGTCAATCTCTTGCATTCAATTTCGGTAATCGAGGGTTGTCCTTTGAGCTTTTCCAATACCCACCGTTCCGATCACTTTTTTTCAGCAACCTCAATTGTATTAAAACCGTCACGGAAAATTAACTCGAAATATTTCAGAACACTGAACTGGCACTATTTATTTACCAACTAAATCACACGTGAAAGCCGAAGGTTGATAAGCATTATCGATATCTTCCCAATTATTTTCTTGCATTAAAAATTAACTGAGAAATTTTTCCTCTTCCTGCTAGGAGAAGTAAACCAGAGGGTACCCAATTAAATCCTTGGAAATTGTATCTGAACTGACTTCACTCCTCTCTACCAGAGCGCCTTGCATTTGCTTGTCGGACAACTCACGTGAGCTAGAAGTCATGGCCAATTTAAGAGGGAATCAGTGAAGAGACGATCCCGATGCGGAAAAGAATAAATCCACCAAAGAAAACACAAGGCGTCAGAGTAAGACCCTCGACTCGTAATCGTTGCCATTATGAAAGAGAAAGGAAATGTCGACTAAGAAAGGCAGATAACTATGAATCACAGACGAAAGGAATCAGCCTCCCCACACATCTCAGCTCTCTGGAAGCACTTAAATCAGATCAGATTAAGTGGAAAGATTTCGTCCGTACGTAGACACCAGTCGCTCTGCCTCTAGGGAGCTTTTCATTCACCAAGGATAAGTTATTAATTTAGCACGACGCGTTTTGTTGCTACAATAGCAATATCATCGAGGCTGATCAAGCCAATTGCTAATGCTGTTTTACCAACGAAACGCGTCGTGCTAAATAAATAAATATCCGAGGAAATTTTGCAATACCTTCATTAAAAAATAATGTGAATTTCAACGCCATTCACGCGGCAGGTTCGAATTTGGCAGATCAACAAATATAGGTGCATTTTTTAACACTTCAGAAAACCAATTTATGTGTACGCCCTAGCCTTGTACAAAAGCCATTGGCTCTCGCAAACATTCCCACATTTTACTGTTCAGTTTAGAAAAGCATACCCGCGTTATTATGAAGTATCAAATCTACAAAACACTGTATAATAAATAAAAAAATGGACCAACAAATATTTTGGATGAGAAAAAACGCGGTTCACCAGAAAAACTACAGTTCAGTAGAAAACACCGGTTCATTAGAAAACACTGGTTCATTAGAAAACATCGGTTCATTAGAAAACACCGGTTCAGTAGAAAACACCGGTTCAGTAGAAAACACCGGTTCAGAAGAAAAAACCGGTTCAGTAGAAAACACCGGTTCAGTAGAAAACACCGGTTCAGTAGAAAACACCGGTTCAGTAGAAAACACCGGTTCGATCTATTGAACCGGTGCACCGCCGTCGCAAACGGTTTTTTTCAGAACCGAGAACCGGTTCAGCATTTCCTGCACCGCCCAGCCCTACACACAGCCATGTCCTGAGTGGGTTTCTTCACCAACCCACTCAGGCGGGACTCGAACCCGCGACCCTCAGGTTAGCAGGCGAGGACTTAACTACGCCGCCACCGGGGCCGACGGCCTTATCAAATAAGGACCTATTTTAATTTTTAATACAAAACTGGTTCTGAAAGTAACTTCTACTTAGTCTGGTAGGTACTACTAAATCTATTTACGTTATACTATTCTCCCGTTTAGGCGTGTTTCCACGCAAAAAACTAAGATATTATTTTTTATTTACTAACTACACAACGCAACGCAAACACGAAACGAAACCAATAGGTCTTATACACAATAACGAGACTTGTTAACAGCTCCTCAGATTTTCATGATGAATAGGCGATTAAATTGTTCTAGTAACTTCTACTTCTATCTGATAATTAACTGTACTGAGGATAGGACTTCGGAAGAGCAGGGAGGTAACGGTCTAAGTTTTGACATGATGGAAAAAAAGAGTTGGGGAAAGGGAATCCGTTAATTCATTCCCCCCAAAAACTCGAGAACAATGTTTCCCCAACGTATTTCCCTCTTTTCTGCTCCTTCCACCTTTTATTTTCACCGTAACGCTCTCGTACACACTCGCACCTTCTTTCTTTACGAGGCCTCGGCCCTTAGGGAGGAAGATATGGTCGTGAGGAAGTGATCTTAAGAGGCCCGAATGAGTGTGGTATCGGTACGGGGAAAATTTTCAGCGGGAGGGAAATATGGTAATACGGAAGAAGTGGAGGGTTAGCTTCGGTTGGCATGGAGCCTCGGGAATATTTCCACTGCCTGTGAGATCCGCCACGGCCAATGGTGGGAGCGTTTTGGGAAGGTATTGGACAACTCTTGATAGGAGTGGGTGGTAGCTGTAAGGATATGGAAGAAGCCGGGGATAGAGAAAAGGCATCACAGCCGTGAATGCGAGGGCAAGCTTTGTGGAAATGGGTCTAGGTCGGTGACAGTCTATACTTTTCTGGGAGGGTGTCACCGTAAGTGTGGCGCGAGAATTTTATGGTTTTCGATTGACAAAATCTCATGAAGTGTTAATTACGCTGTCCCAATGATTAATCTTATTCTTATTTCTTACGAATTAGTTCAAATAATCCATGGTGCTTTGCAGAGGGCTCGTTGGGTTTTAATCCGCAAAACTCTTTTTGGGTATGTCCAGCTAAACATGTTCAATGTCTTTGAATTTCATGCTCTGATTTTTAGAGCTCATGTGCGATGAAAATATATTTCCCGCTCTCGTGATATGTGCATCTCAACAGATTTTAACTTTAGTGCTGTGTTATTTATCTCAAGAAGCCATGCATTGGATTAGAAACCAATATTTCTCCATATTAGGATCTCTACTTCAATGTAGACTTTAAGAATGATTTCGCTAAATTGGCCAGTATTTCAGTTAAATTTCGCTAACTTTACCCTTTACCAAATATATATCTTCCAATTTTTTCCTACCACACACCCTCGAGGTGGCATTTAAGGTAGTCTGCTGTAATCTCTTCCCATAGGCCGTTCACTTTACTCTTCTTCTCCCTTTCGTCCTCTCCTTGGTTCACACTGGCCTCCTCCCTAATATCTCTTCTTCTTCTCTTGGTTTCGCGCCCGCTTCCTCCTTGAACTTCTTTCCTGTTCTTTAATTAATCCTCCCGTTGTTGGTTTTTCGTCTGCTTCCTCCTTAAGTCTCCACCATTGTTTCGTTGTTTACTCTCCCACTCCCTTGGTGATATTGTTTATTTTTTATTTAATTTTTGAAATATTTTTTAATTTTTATTTACTTTTATAAATATTATTTAACTTTAACCCCATTTTATAGCATAGCAGCTCCAAATATATGTAACCCCTCAACTCTTATAAAAATTATAAACATTCCATGACTACTTAGAAATCGTACTGTTTCACTGTAGATATAGAAAGGTTTTAAAAGTAACTTTATCGTTATTAAGATATAATTGGTGTCGGGTTTAAGGATTATTGCGTTTCCATTTCAATTAAATCGCTATTGTTACATCTGCAATGCAGATTCTGCATGCCACTGGGAGCCGCCATAAAGTCGTATGTCAGGCCGCGGTAGGTGTTAAGCTTTGAAAATGAAGTTTTCCTGAAAAATAATCTTGTAAGTTAATAATAAATGCAATTTGATTGCTTTTTTAATTACTTTTTGCGTTGCAGTCATGTGTGGTTCGCGGGGAGATCTAAGTCTGTGTCCCTCGGACAGACTCTTAATCTCGCTTCATATTTCATATCAGCTGACATTATGTGGTTATAGAAATATTGGCATCTGCCGCGTCAGACTCGAACTGTTCGATTTGATTTTTTCTACCCATTTTTATTTTGAGAACCGCCTTTTAACCTCTGGGCACAGAGAATACACCCTGAATATATATGATCCGTGCTCCGAAGGGTTCCGCAACTAAACCCTTCCAGTAGCCGAGAGACTCTTTCTGATCCTTCATTGGAATTCGTTACAAAAGCGTCCATGAGCTATACTTTACATAACAATTTGTTTTGGTGTTTGCGATTTTAATTCACCTCACCTTAGGATTTACGTTGACATGGCTGTCGCAACGTGGCCTTGCTGGAAAGGAGTATATTGAAGTCGTTACCTGGCAATATTTTTGCAGGGGTAGGGACAGGGAGAAGTGGGCCGTGATTCCAAAGAGGGACTCGGGGAGCAAAGAGGCCTAATTAAAGGTCTTCCCAATTTCCCTGCTTAGGTCCTCGTCATTCCTCCACTTCTCCTAGAAGTCCGTCCACCCACCCCGCAGGTGGTATCCTCACCCCCTTGAAACAGCCCTTCGGTTAAATTCCCTCCCATCCTCCCGGAACCCTCCCCCGATTCGCATGCATCGGTCCTTCGGCAAGGGTTTGGACTGGGGGGCTTTGGAGGGGATGAGATGGGCGCTGAGTGGGGTGGGGATCGTCGATGTGGGGTGGCCTCGTCGGAGAAACTCCCCGGACGCCACCGTGACCGTCGACCCGATAAATTCCGGCGAAACCGAGGACCCAAGTTGTGGGAAGGTGGAGGGGGAGAGGGTGCGGTGGCAGTGTGTGTAAGGGGGTTGGGAGTTAGTCAAATAGGCGGGTATGGAAAGGGTGCGATGCGGACTTGAGGGGTTGGGGAGAGAAGATAAAGCCAGGGGAAGATAGAATGGGAAGGAAGGAACGGAGGAAAAAGTCTACCGTGTTGAATTTGACGCCTAAAAGAGTGGAAATGAGAGTGTGAGATAATGCCATGAACTAATTTAAACGTTTTTAAACAATGCGTTGATTATATGCGGTATATAACAGAAATTTCTATTTCCTTTCCGGCCTCATCCTGTCCTTTTTTAAATGTCTTTTATTGAATTAGAAAAATAGAGGAAAAAATCTCAATGTTACGGATCATTTGGATTCGTGTTGGAAATCAAGTATAACCTACCATTGTTGAGTTATTATAAAGTACCGATATCCATCTCCTTTTAGCAAATACTCTACGTGTGATTAACAGCTTTCTTGTTTAGTATGAGGTCCAATAGGGTGTTTTCTGGACGCAGCAGAAACTCTGCTGAGTAATGCCTTGGTGTCTCGATAGTGAAATATTTCCCAGATTTGGCTAAAATTTGCAGCATAGATCGATTGTTTTGCGTGGCGTAGAGGAATGAATAGGGTAGAAAATGAATATCGTGGAGTACATGAGAAATATTATCAATTGGATTTAATTTACCATCTGACTACAGTCTGAAAACTTTGCGTAAAATTTCAACTTTCGCTGGAGCACCTGATTGATGTTTGGCAGTGCTCCTGGAGCATCCTATCTAAATAATATCCTGTGATCCTCCGTGAGCGTACGTATACTCACGATTACTTTTGTTTTATTTTTCAGAGTGGCAGTTCTATTGAAATAACTTGATTTTATTACACATTTTAAAGTCAGTGTTGTGATTTATGTTTACAGTATAGTTTCAAATAATGCTCTTAGAATTCATAATGATTTTTAAAGCATTATTTACGCTTGACTTATTTTAATACTTTAAAATGCATTAAAATAAGTCAAGTATAAATCAAAATACGGCTATGTTGGCGGAAGATACGAGTGATATACTGTTTAAACGATTTAAATAAGACATATTGTTTTCGCTTCCTGTCAGAATTAGCTTGTAAAGCAACTTTGGAATATTTTTTGTTAAAACATTTTTCACTTCATTTAAAAGTTTCTTTGGAAAGCCTTGTGGGACTACAAGTTTCATATTTTACGTAATTTAAGAAGCATCAGAAGCAATGTTAACACAAATGGGCCGATGAGTTTTTTTTAAATGCTTCTTTCTTCTTCCAGCATTTGTTTATTTATCTAATTCAATGCACTCAACTAACTTCTTTTCTCAAAATTTACCCTGCTTTAAGATTTTAAAGCGGAGAATATGTAAGCTGTAGGGATTTGAACTTTTTTGTGTTATTTTTTAATTTATGGTGGTCAGTAGATGGATTAAACTATTTTTTGTAATATGTGGATTGTATTGGCCGATGTTAAATATTTCCTCTCGACTCTAACAGTAGCATATAATATTCAGAACACACCGTATAATATTCAGAGCATTGCATTCTGGGTTCATTGATCTCGTCGAATGAATATCGAAGCATCCCCTCTGAAATATTCAATATGCCCCTAAGTAGTGATTAAAACGACCGTTTCGATGGCGATAGGGAACACGTAATTCAGAATTAGAGCGCTGCAGCTCCAAGGGCGTTGGTGGCGTACCGCGTAAGCCCCGCTTTGGTCCTAATGTCCAATTCGGTTCCTGCGAGTCCACTTTCTTCTCTTCCCGCCAGCCGGTGGGGGACTCGAAACCGCAACATGGTTGACCCTTCTCTATCAGCAAGGAGCGCCTTTCCCGCCATTCCTCTGATCCTTAATTGAGGCCATTTGTTAAAGTCCCTTTGAATCAGTCCAGGGGAGAAACGCCTACACCTTATTTTCTCGACCCCTTCGGCTTATTGAATGAGTTTATGGCTACTAAAATGAGGAACCTTTGACGCTTTTTTTGCTCCGTGTGTGGAAAGATACAGCTGCTACTGATAATATTGTTATTGGAAATTCTGAAGAGAGATAACAAGAAAAGTAAAATTGGCTTGCTTGGGTCGTGTTTGGGGAAACGTTTTAAGTTTAGAAAAGCAGTCCAGAACAAAAATTTTAATCTCCGTTTATTAATTAAAAATTCACTAGTATAATAAAGAGTTCAATTCGATACGATAATGCCCACCCTTTCTATGAAAACTCCTACCTTCACCCAGTTACCCACATTTCCTCTCTGGCGCAAATGACTTCGGTTTGTAACATAGCAATGGAGCCGCCAAGAGAAACAATGCAATGTGTAAAATCGGAGATAAACATATGTTTCTAGGTGACGCCGGGGCCAATTGGCAGAAGCGTTAATAATTAAGGAAACAATTAGGGATGGCCTTAACTGTGACTTTCTTGTCACAGCCTTAAATGTGACTGTTCCGTTACAATCACTGTGATTATAAAATGTGATTGCGATCACATTTTAGAATTGACACGGCATAGCAACGACAGTCGCAATCACATATTACGGGACGTCTATGTCGGTACGTCAGCGTTCTAGTAAGTCCAACTGCACGATAAAAGAGAAAGACTCTTCAATCAAGTGATATGAAGATACTGTTTATTATAAACTTTTGCTGAGAAATTCAACCCTTCTCCTTAAATGGTAACTTGAAATGAAATTATAAAAATGATAAACTTCTTTCGCATATGTTTTCAAGAAATGCCTCAAGCTTTAAAAACAATTTAACATTTACATATAGAGGCTCTACTAGGCTCTACCAGGAAAAACTAAAAATTTTAAGTAGGTAATTGCACAAAGTTTTGGCATATAAATAAATGCTACTTCTGGTTTGAGACTAGAAGATTTATGTTTCTTACGTAAAATCACAAAGTAATAAAGAATTAAACAAACAATTTAGAAAGAACCATGCCAAACGTCAACGTCACTCTTTTTCCATGTATTTGGAATTTGCATTTAAGAAGAGAATGGCGTTCACTTTATCATCACATAACATATTTCTTCTTGAGGATGACCAACAGTCTGTGGTTACACACACACTTTAGGCGTACGCAAGATTCACATTCCTTATACATGGCAGGGATCATGGTGTTCAGTATGCGATGCCTACCAGGAATTTCATTATTCGGCAACGCCACTTACCAATAATTCTTTAAACCCAACATCTTTTACAATGCTAAATGGCTGCAAATCAATTATGAATAATCCCAGTAGCTTCTGGTCAATGTACTGCTTTATTTTGAAGGAGAGCTTTTCGGAACCAAAAGAAGAAACTGTAAATTGGCATTGGACTGTGGTCGAAGAAGACGGACGTGGGCGATGGCTGGCATTTGAAGGGAGCTATCATTACCATCATTACTTGTTGATGGAGTAGCTCTATCCATCGAGTTTACACAATCTCCGACATCTTCTATCGGTGGATCGTCTTCACATGATAGTTTAACAGCCTGCACTTAAGCATGTTGAAATTTAGCAATATATCTACGTACTTCGATTCACGGATAATAGGACAATTTAATTACAGTAGGTATTAGGAAAAATAAATGGCAAATATCTCAAATAAGATGCAAAACGTATTAAATAGATGCATGTTAACAAGGATTCAGAGCTTTTTAGTCAACTACCCGGTCAAATGATTTCAGAATAATTACAGGCCAAATCTGTGTTTACGGTAGATTATATCTGAGTGTAGTTACGTATTATTATACGTCACGTACATGTAATTATACGTCACTTGAATATACCGAACAGGTAGCTGAAACCGTTGAGGAGTAAATTTACTTTTCGTTACAGACAAATAGTTTCACAAAACGATCTACATCTAGTGAATACAACGGTGTGCCACGCAAGATGTTGCAAGATGCTATTTCTCCATTAACCACGGCAAAAAAGTTCCATATTTCATTAATTTTTCTTCTCTCTTATTTAATCTAATTAATCTTTATCCATTCATTTGAACGGCTTACGCCCATTGTAGAATGGCCTTTAGATCTGAAATGTATGCATAAAGTATAAGCACCCCAGATATTGCGCCTTGAGGACGATGGCAGGGCCACAGTGGGATGTATGAAATTCATGTGTTTCCTCAAGTTTGTGGTAGACGATACAGAAGTAGCGATCACGTTTAATCACAGTTGCTGCGCAGTAGCAGTTGTAGCATTTTATTCGTTGGTTGCCCAGGTGCAATTGGTAGCAGCCTGAGCTAAATCAGCTATATTCACCGAATTCATAATCACAGTGATTTCGATTATTTAGTCACAGGCTACTACATTGCTACTTTTCAGTATCGGTGATTCAATCACAGTTAGCGATATATCGCTAATCGCTAGAGAAAATAGGAGAGACGGAGAATCGTGGAGTTGTGTGTTAGACGCCGTGTGGAACGCAGAAGTGACACGTTCTTAAGAGAGGGCATTATTGTGAGCTAGTTGGTGTCTGTGTGGGCCAATAAGCATTCGTGTGGGAAGAGAGATTATTGGTGTTGTTGTGTTGTGTCAGATTTGATTTAAGAAGTGGCTCGAATGAAATGAAAGCGAAAAGTGTATGGCCTGTTAAATGCGAGCTTGAAGAGAAGTGTGTTTTGATTGTTTGTGTTTGATTAATTTTTAAGGGCATTTTGTGAGGGAAATTTTATTGCCTGTGTATGTTTTATGTAATAAATGTGTGAGCTATATAATATATAAAGGAACATATTACATTAATGGCGCACATTAAGTCAGCATGTGCGGGGAAATTTAATCATAGGCCACGTTGAATTTACATGCCACGAGGTTAACCTGAGAGAGTGACGTAGGGAGTTACGAGAGGAATTAACGCGCGGGAGCACCAGATAGAATCACACCATACGCTTACACACACTCCGCACGAATATATTGTTGTAGTGCCCGAGTTAGATAACAAGATGGCGACAGTGCTTAAGAAAATAGATGAGTTGAAAAAGGTGTAGTTAGAGGGTGAATTGAAAAACTTGGGTTTAAGTACCGCAGGGGTGAAACAGGAATTAAAAGACAGAATACGATTCGCTTTTGAGAAAAACGGAATAGACATAAACACATACCAATCCAAAGTTGTGGGCGAGGCATTATATGAATTGAATATCGTGAGATTGCTAAGAGAATTTAGTGAGAAACAGGAGGAGAAGGAGAAAATGATGGAAGAGCGAGAGGAAAGAAGATTGAGGGAAAAGGAGAAGGAGAAAATGAGGGAAGAGCGCGAAGAAAGAAGATTGAGGGAGCAGGAGAAGGAGAAAATGAGGGAAGAGCGAGAAGAAAGAAGATTGAGGGAACAGGAGAAGGAGAAAATGAGGGAAGAGCGAGAAGAAAGAAGATTGATGAGCAGGAGGAGAGAGAGAAAAGGCAGGAAGCGCTGTTAAGAACAATACTACATGATCAAGCAGAGCAACGGGAAGGTTTAGATAAGAGGCTAATAACCTGTGTAAAGGAAAGCGTGGACGCGGCGAAAATTGAATGGAATGAGAATCTTACAGCCTGCAGGGAAACCATCGAGAAAGGGCAAAGTGATGTTCGCGTAGAACTGGAGGAGTTGCGAGAAGAGACAAGGAGGGAATTCGTAAACATGGCAGAAGAGACGAGAAGGGAGGTAATAAACGTCGTCGTAATGGTCCAGAAGAACGAAGGGAAGGGGAAGATGAATCAGTTGGCGGCAAAGGTGACCGTGGAAGATGTGCAATTAGAGCGGCGGATGCAACGGATAGCACACGCCGAGTCGGAGAAAATAAAATTACAAGGTACGAGAGAACTGGCGACAGCGCAGATATCAACGGCTACGATGAAAACGTCACATTTTGAAGGAAGAAAGGGGGGAGGACCTATGCGATTTACCTTGGCGAGCTGGAAGAATACATGCCAATGTATCTGCTGTCGGAGAGAGAGCTGTTGAAAATCGCGAGACAGGGAATGACGGGCCAGGCAGGTGAATGGTTCATGGCCACATCGCATCTACCAACCGACTTTAAATGTTTCAAACAGCTATTCTTGGCGCAGTATTGGGGCAGAGACCAGCAAGTGGAAGTGAGGAGGATATTGGATTCGGGCAGATATTATGGGAACGGAAGCACAAGTGGAGTAGATTACGAAACGGCACGAATCAGCGCTGCAAAGGAGCTGAGACCGGTGATGGAAGACGAGGAAATTATTTACCGGCTGGAACATCATTTTTGACCATAAGTCAACACGGCGATAATATCTCAGAATATACTGACTTTGCCGCAATTCTTAGCGTTGCTCAGCCGTTATGGCCGCGTTGTAGGTACTTGAGCAGACCCGAGAGCAAAGACAAGAAACAAATAGGCAGTGGCCGAATCCGCGGGAGAACAGGGGTGGACCGAGAGGACTGCTGCATAATCCGCAAAGATACGGACGAGGAAACTGAACTCCGTACAGCCCAACTGAGAGACAGCGGCAGACGTAACAAGCAGACCGGGGCGGTGAGCGAGAAACAGCTGATTATTACCGAGGGGGAGAGCGCGGCCGACGAGAAGCAGCTGATGGAGTCAACGCCTTGGCGATCGAGCGCAGCGGATGCGAAACTAATACAAGGCAGGATCCGGAAAACTAGGCGGGGCGCTTCTGTGTCGAAAAGTCCCGACATGTCGAACGCCGAAGTAAAGGGGACAATAGAAAGCTCAGAGAAAAAGGAATGGACCGGACGGAAATACATAAGCAACATTTTACAATCACCAAGGGATTTATCGGAAGAGGAAAGGGAAGAAGACCGGACAAACGACGTTAGATGGCCGGAGATTGAAGTGGAATTAAGTGCCAGGAAAACTGCGGCATTGGTCGACTCAGGCTCGGAATTCAGGTGATGGGAGCAATTGCACGAAAGAGTGGACGAATTAAAAAACAAATATTTCCTACCATGAAGATAGGGAATCTTATCATTGAAATTAATTGCACAGTAGTACCCGGACTAGTGAAGCGATTGATATTGAGCATATACACTTTAGAGCTATTAGCGGCGCAGATTAATTGCAGTAACCACACCGTAATCCTGTGTCAGTGGAAAGAAAAGGTAGTGTGTTCATTCAGGGAATCTAGTGAGACATCACAGCATTTAGTTATGCACATAGAAGAAAGAAGAGGGGAGAGTAATCAGATATGTGTGGAAGAAAATATTACCATTGAGGACGTGGAAGACAGCTTTAAACAAATACCAGAATTATCCGAGGAAGAAAAACGGAAATTAGCGGAGATAATAATGGAGCGGAAGAATATATTTAAGAATACACCCTGGAAAATAAAGGGGTATTACTATAAAATTGAGGTGGAAGGAGAAGAAGGATTCCACGGTAAAAGTTATAACATACCGCTAAACTTTCGTACAAAGGTGAGAAGAAATCTGTTAGTTCTAGGGATAATAGAGAAGAGCACGTCACGATATGTGTCACCTTTGGTGTGCATCATAAAAAAGAATGGATCCATAAGATTATGCATGGATGCTAGAGCTGTAAACAAATTAATTGAACCTGACTACGCTACGTCAAGGGCCCCGCAGGAATTATTTCAGGAGTGTGCAAACGCTAAGTATATGATATCGTTGGATCTCACGCAAAGTTTTTATCAAATACAACTACATCCAAATTCCAGGAAGTATTGTTGATTTTCTTTTGAGCGAAGAATTTATCAATTTACCCGCGTTCCATTCAGATGTGCAATTAACAGTAGCTCATTAGTAAGGGCACTTGGTTATGTGGTAGGGGATGAGGGCAATGAATAGTGTTTAAAGGTCGTTGAAGCTTGCATGAATGATACTCATATAGCACAACAGGGGTCACACCTACCGAAGCACAATTCGGACACAAGCCAGAACGGGTGTGAGAGGAATGGTTATCCACGGAGAATGGGCGAGAGGAAGAAGGTATCCCGAATTAGGTAGAAGTTATCCGCGAGAATATTATACGAAAAGGAAAAAAGAGGTGTGAGAGGGAAGAAAGAAAACATAAAAGGAGGAATGTCATATTTAAAATCGATTGAGAGAAAACATGTCCGATCTGCCTCGGCAGCCACAACGGACGACAATAGACGATCGAATCAACAAGTTCGCGTTTTAAACAATGCCCTTCGGAAGCGAAAACCCAACGTCCCATGACATCGCGTATTTAAACAATGCCCTTCAGAAGCTAAAACCCAACGTCTCATGACATCGCGTATTTAAACAATGCCCAATCTTTAAACAATGCCCTTAAAAAGCTGAAACCCACCGCTCTGCACAGGATATAGGGAAGAGGTGAAATGTTGCGGAACCCTCTAGCGGTGGTCTCGGGAACAACCCAAGATGGCGTTGAAAAACGTCGATTTCCATGTCAAAAATGGTGATTTTCGGAGTGTTATATCTCATGAAATAGTAGCATTGGAGCAATGAAAGGCATGTCATAATAAATCTCCATCCTTCCTTTACCTAACACAGTTGGAATAAAAGGGCTAACCAACGCGGTGGTGTGGAGACAGGGCATTATTTGTGAGCTAGTTGGTGTCTGTGTGGGTCAATAAGAATTCGTGAGGGAAGAGAGATTATTGGTGTTGTTGTGTTGTGTCAGATTTGATTTAAGAAGTGGCTCGAAAGAAACGAAAGCGAAAAGTGTATGGTCTGTTAAGTGCGAGCTTGAAGAGAACTGTATTTTGTTTGTTTGTGTTTGATTAATTTTTAAGGGCATTTTGTAAGGGAAATTTTATTGCCTGTGCATGTTTTATGTAATAAATGTGTGAGATGTATAATATATATATATATATATATATATATATATATATATATATATATATATATAGGAAAATATTACAAGTTGTTGGTCGCCTTCCCCAATTAACTTCCCATAGCAATAAATTTAAAATTTAAATAAGGATGAATTTCGATAAGAATTGGTGTTTCAAAATGGAAAAATGATTTTTTTTGTGTTGCGAAAGTAGATCTTGTGGCAGCTGGAAACAATGCTATGTGTATTCCTTTCTGAGGATGATTACATTCAAATATAAGATGAATTTAGAGTGAACATTTTTTTGATCCAATTCCCCCGGTTTAATTACCTGCAGTGGCAGGTATTTATGGTGGATAACCACTTCCTACTTTGAGCCCTGTAGAAGATATTTTAAATCCAAAACTTTGTCCGACGGATGGGATATTAAGCCGTGGACCCCTTGGTGACTCTCGTATAGAGAAACATAATTCCATCCCGGGGCTTTTCTCCGTCCTTCCTCTGTTCTCTGAAAAATTCCTACCTCTTCCTAATTACTCACCTATGCTTAATGGCCCAAATGACCAAGCTGCCGGTCGTCTCTCACATATAACTAACTAACTTATGAATACATATTTTAATGTGTTAATTAACCATTGCACACGGGGCTTTTTGTGTTGTGTCTATCCTCAGATTAAGATTTTAAAACAGTAATATTTCATCAACGAAAAGCGAATATGTGTTCCCTTAATTTCTTGAGAGTGTCTTTCCTCAGATTAAGATTTTAAAACACTAATATTTCATCAACGAAAAGCGAATATGTGTTCCCTTAATTTCTTGAGAGTGGCAATATGAAAAAAGGGATTGAATCTATGTATAAACATGTAGCCTTCGGGTGAAATATCCTTGTGTATTACTCGTGGTGCTTCATCCTGTATATGGTTCAGGGAATGAACTGAATCAACAGGTTTAAAAAATTAATTTCTTGAAAAAATTCTTTTTTGTATCTTATTCTTCGAACTTCCCTTCTTTCCTCTCATAAAAAGTCTGGGCCCACTGCATCTTAGGATATCACCAATCTTTAGGCATAGCCATACGCGTACCGCGAGGTCTCTGCCACCTAGGAACATCACGGGTGACTGTAGTTTAAGCAAGATTCATTGAACCTACAGCTGGCGCAGTGCACTTTAAACTAACGTATGACGTAAATTCAAGACCGGTAAGTACCTGGCACCGAACTGACTAACTAAAAACTGACCGCTCTCTTTCCTAACCTGTTATTAAAATGTTTTGAGACTTCTAAAAGATGGTCTCACACCGGTTCCATGTTTTGACGCGTAGCTAAGTCTCTTTCCTGGATTTTCATGGTATTTTCATGCAGGTAATAGAATTTTCCAAGGAAGTAAGTTGAGTGGGCATGATTAATTTGGTTTAAAAAATTTTTTTTTTATCGAGAGCAACTTGCTTGTTATTGCCAATCTTTTATTTCTTAGAAAGGTAAACATTTAAGTATATAAGACTTTCCACTATAAGCATTTCGGCTATTTTTCCTATGAAAGTAATTGATTATTTAAAACTAGAACCCTGTATGTTATTCAGGAGAATTTCTTGAAAATAAATTTATACTGATCGGAATAAAGCTTTGTCATGGACGAATCATCCATAAGAGTAAGAGATTATACTTTGCATCGGACAGTTAATCGAAAGTGAGCAGCGAATGAGAGGGTCGGTCATGGCATCCATGAATCAACCTAACCGAAAGCGGAACGAGAAGGGTAAACAATTTGATTTCCGTGAACAGTCAGCCGTCCGTCAGTCATCCGTGATGTTGACAGCCATAGCTAACCGCAATTTGGACGTACCTATTGTATTTTATTATTTTATGTTTGATGTCGATTCCCGTACGCGATATTCATTTAGCCATTGTATTTCCATGTGGACATCTACAACTACGTAATGCCGTTTTAGCCACCGTGAGGACGTTTGGCAGGGAGTAAAGAACAGTAAACATACACTACTTACATGGAACTATGGGCATAAATGCTACTTTTGAATGGAAACATTTTATTATTAGAGTCACCTGCAACTAGTTGATTAGTATCCACATAGTAATGAAGTAATTACTGGTTGGGAAAGCATTTATCTAAATATATTTATGTATTTTCTCCCAGCGTGCATGGTTTAGTAATGTTAAAACATGCATCGCACACTACAGACCGCTCTGAGATGATTTCCCCTGCTTATCCCTCTGCTAAGCTGCCTATTGTGCTTTCCATTGGTTCCTGGGAAAAATAACATTCTAAATCTATTGGTACAACAGTCTATCTCTTTAATCTTATTTATAAAGTCACATATAGCATAACACGCAAGGATATTTAATGTATATCAAAAATCGTCAGTAAACCTATCCGTTTTAAATTTCTGCAGGAGATTTAATCGGTATTTTAATTTACGATTTGATAATGATTCTCACTTAATTCTTCTATTGACCTTAAAACTCCGTGAAACCTATCGTAATGCCTTTTAAAAGCGTAGAGCTCTGCGATGCATACTGTCTAATTCCTAGATCAAACCTGATTCATTTGGATACCATAAACTGGTTGTTTATTCTAGGTGAGGCCTAGTAAGTGAAAATTAATTTCGCTCTTTCGTCTTCTCGTCACATGAATCTGGAAATATTTTAACAAATCCTAGTTTTCAGTAGGAACCCTATGTTGGCTTGGCCGCATATTTACCGGATGTGTCATCCCCACGATAACTATTTTGTAATATTAACACGTAAGTACATTATGGATGAAAAGCTTCCAATTATCGTTATACCAATAGTCTAGAATTGCTCTAACGAATTATTCCTCTTACAAAAAGCCTACCCATTCATGGTAATGCTCACTTTACCCATCCGTTTTTTACGGTGCCTATGTTCATTTTATTGTCTTGCGGTTACATGTTTTCAAAATATTATATTATAATATCATGCTTCGTTCATCAATTTTTATAAGAACGTTCACCAAACAGCCTTACCCTTATTGCGTACGATCAGCGGATAACCACTCGGTCAGTAGAATCCTTCCCTTTTTATTTTTAATTCCTCCTCCCTAAACCATGCTCCTGTACGTTTCAAACATTTCTGAATCACTGAATTCCTTCAGAAATTATGGCTGTGGTTCAGTTTTTTACCTGTTCAGTATCTGTGTGGTGAATTATCATTCGAAACTCATTGCTGAATTAGAACGTTTGTTATCATTAATTTATCATAGAATTAGTGAAATGATTGCCGAACTGACACATCTTAGTGGAATTTCTTTCTTCGTGCAAATAGGGATCTGTATAACTGTAAACGCATTTAATAACATATAAAATCTAATTTCCGAGTTCCGAATACTAACAGGTCTCAAAAGTTGCGTATTTGTAGATGTAGATTTAATGACGTAAGGAATGTGGTATCTTATGAATCTTCTCCAAGTAAATAGCGTCAGCATTTTCGGAAGCACTTTCCAAGGGAAATTTTGTAGCAATGAACTCTCTGTTTATGCTGAAACTTATTGAAAAGGCAGCGTATATGAAGAATCCTGTTAGCTTCAGGATCGTGAAATGGTCAAGTTTATAAGTAATCTTTGATTCATCTTCAATCTCAATAACTCTGTTATCAATTACTGTAAAAGGAGTGTCGTTAAAGGGGCATGGAAAAGCTTTCAGGAAAATACATTTTCAAGAGTGAGCACACTTCCAGAAGTTAGCCTTAAAATGATGAGTGAAAAGTATGCAGAGGAAATCGTTATGTAAATGTTCTTCGTCTCGACCCCAGGCACCTCATGTATCGTCTAATCTTTAAGCAGCTTTCTTTGACGTTTCATGCTTGAAAACTCAATAATTTGTTTGCTCACTCGGACATGACTATCACTAATGAGTTTTCGAGACATCTTGAGGGAATAATTTAGCGAAATAAAAAGCCTAAATTTGCATTTAAACTCAAAGAAATAGGGCGTCTTAGCCTTTTGAGTGAGCAGAAGTATTCCGAACAAAATAAGTTGCGGCACAGTATGAAATATTGAGATGTAGTGTGTGTTACGAAACGCTTTATTGAATTTCAAGTTATAATAATTCGATTATATTTTCTTTTCCCAGAACCTTATGTTTATTCTCTATTTAATGCACCAAATAAGCTTTTAACATATTTCGTCTGCATTTTATTTATTCCAGAGTTCTCTACATGCGACGACTTATAGGTAGGGACCGGAAAAATCCCAAAAAACAAAATATCTGCGAAAAATGTAATTATGTGAAAAATATGTAAAATTAGGTCATGAATGCAAAAAACTAGCAGGAAACGGCAATAATAATATTTTTACGTGTTTTTTTCATGATACATTTCTATTATATCCATTGAAACTATGATTATTATCATATGAACATATCAAATTAGTATATTTTCAACTTAAACACACACAAAATAAAACACACATGTGAAATGATTATACCGCGCAATGAGTTGAGGAGCGTTGTTGCGCATTTTGTTTCACCTTTGTCAGTAAACAAAAGTGTTTGGGCGCGCGCTTGTATTCACATGGTGCATCAGTCTTGTGAAGCAGTGTAAATGCGAGACATTACGAGAATTCAGACTTTAAAACTTAGGTGCTAGTGGGTTATCCCAATTATCGACAAATACGATACAGTTTAACTTCGTATTTGTGTTATGGGAATTTGCGTTCTCCCGCGATTTACAACGTTTCATTGGGTCCCATCCCATTTCCTATACTTCCAGCGTATGACATCTTCCGTTTTCCCGCTGTTTGCGTTAGATACGGGTTAGAATGCGATATATTAAAAAAAATCCCTTCTAGAACAGTTAGCCATACCTGCTAGTGTATATAAAACACGTGCATATACACTTCAAAATCACGAGAGAGAGCAGTAATGTGCTCCGTTTTACGGAATAATTTTAACTTCGCGGCATAGCGTGGCAGTACACAGCGCCACTAGTGACGGAAAGATGACATTTTTACACCCGCGATGCTTTTGCCAGGAAAAACTTCGCACTTTAAATGAATGCGTTTAAGACGCAATTTATAGTTGAGGAACACCTGTGTGAGTATATTTAAACTGCACCGAAATTCATATTGTGAAGAATGAAAATGAATTTTTAACCAGACGTAAAATATTAAAAATGGTCATAATTTGCATGAATTTTAACAAACTTATTGATTGACGTAATGATATATTTGCATATTTTGCAAACAAGCTTAAGAATTGATACTTATTTCTGTGTTATTCGATGATAGAAATAGATACTAATTTCAGGGAAATAAATGCTAATTTCCTAAAAAATAGCTGCTAATTTTGCAAAATTGAGATACTATTTTTTCCGGTCCCTACTTAAGGGACGCACGACTTTGTATACAGGTAGACACTATGTGGAGGACTCTGATATCTTCACTGCGAAAGCGCCACCTAGTAATTTTTATCGTTGTTTGCCTTTGACGTGCGTGAAACTCAAGTAGAGTGAAATAGAAAAGAGTGCGTACGAATTCTTGCAATGAAAGATGTTTCTGAATATGATAATAAATTAGGATGGACTTTTATAAGGTTATCTTTAGATTTTGAGTAATGAAGTAAACGTAAAGAAGGCAGTATGACATGTATACTGGGGGAGAAATGGGACGCTATTGAAATTGAAAGTCTAGGGAGTATTATTAAACTAATAAAAGTAAATTAAATCTTATTCTATTCAAAGAAAAAAAAGCTTCATTTCTCAGGTTCAGAAGCTTATTATTTTTTACATTAAAGATGAAAGTGCCAGTCAATTATTATAAAGGCACAAATTCAAGTTACGCATGATGAAAAAGTTATCCCTTTTATTTAAAATTCATCATTAATGCATATAGTGTCAGAATTAAGTTACGATCCCTCTTCATGAGATTGTCTAATGGTTCAATGGTATAATTGTTTTCGTAAATCCTCTTGTAAAATGAAAGTAATTACTACTGCTAGCATCTTGGAAACATAATGAATGTATACATAATATGAGCCACCTACAATTATTAAATTTAAGCTTCCCATTAATGCTCTTTTATATTTATAGAAACGTATGTTAGGTTATTGTCGAGAAACGACTTATCTCCATCATATTTCACAGGATATACATTTTTTATTCGATGATGTGGTGATTGTTAAATTTTTTTGACAATAATATGACTCAACGATCAGTTTTTACTCGTTTATAATAGTTATTTAGCACTTAAAGTTTGTATCTTTCCTCAACATTTTTACTGTTATTATTTCTGGACACAAACGCCGAAGTAGAGTACCCTTCGTAACTATTTTATTTCAGTTATGGCTTTCGAGAATAATAATGCGTAGGATTATTGCATTTTCAGCATTCATACGGGGACCATAACGGCAGATATTTATTGGTTCTCGACCATCCATTCGCATCCATTATTTTTTCATCGCCGGTGGTTTTTATGTACCGCATTAGCATACCATTAAAGGTAAAACTTTTCCATGTTGCTGTCACTATTTTTAAAACATTTATCACCGAGTTGGTAGACTTGTTTGAATGAGCAGGTAGATAAAAGAGTTTATTGATTTGTTTACGACCAGTGTAAGTCATTATGATGGCGTGTCTCGATTCTCCGTCGGCAATACATTTTCAGCAGCATGCTCGGTTACGACTGTATACGCATCTTTACCAGATGACCCCTGGCTTATGGTGACATCCAAGGCCAATCTCAGACGCTCTGTGGTCGTGCGATTCCGCCATAACGCCACAAGTGGTCGGTCGTAAGGCAAACAATGGAAATCAACGTGCCGGATTGGCCGGTTAAACAGAATTAACGCTTAATCAGGTTTTTCACGGCTATATTTAGTTACGTTTGGAACCTATCTGGATTGAAATATTTGGATAATGCTGCAGTAGAGCGACTGTGAATCTTACCAGCAAGACATAAACTTCTTAAAATTTTCTTCATTTACTTATTGATAGGGAATTATTATAATGTGGGTGAAGGTCTCTAAGGCTCTCTGCCGTGGACATTATTCCATGGCCAACGTTTCTATCAATACATGGTTCGTCATCGTCCACTCTCTGAAGGTGATGAGTGAGAGGTTCTTGAAAGTGATAATGCTATGGAGGAACTGGCCCGTTGTAGGTCCCGAGAGACCTTCACCCACATTATTTTCTGGAGAAGTACTAGATAGCTTTTTACTTTCTAATATTTGACCATTTCCTGTCACAAGTTGTTTCTAGCAGGGCTTTTCACAAGGCGTGGTTGAAATTTGGTTAGTTGAAGAAAATCGAAGTGTTTCCAGGATTTTCATTGAATTCGTGTTTTTAAAAGGAATTGATAACCATTGATAACGGGAACGGAACACGGGAATAGGATACGAAACGAGATGTTCGATGCATTTGAGATTTTCACCTCAATGTAATATGTGTGCGGATATATTTTTCAAGTACACTTCCCCGTTAGGTGGAGTAACGACTCATTCCAGCGAATATGTATTTTTGAAGCTTCATAAGTGACCCTTGGTCCAAATAGCAAGCGATATTCCAGCGCTCATTAAAGACTCATGTTAGCGTAAGGTTTATATTTCCATTGCATTTTAATGTGTACATTTAAATAACGCTTTGTTCTTTAATTTCTGACAACTATCTTGTAGTTTATTTACGTGAAACTTATTATGTTTTCTTAGTCACGTTTTCCCTTCTATCCTATGAGGGAAGGTCCAATTTCCAGGCGTATGCACTACGATTTCAAATATGTGTTTAATGATAACTACCTTTCGAAGTATTTTCAATGAGAGTTCATCTACAGAAATTATTCCGGTTAAATTATTGGTCAATAATGTCATGGGCCATTATTTTATGTGATGTATGGCAATATTTTTGCGCGAGTAACCCAATTCAAATCCTATTGATAAACAGTTGAAGTAAATGCATGAGGGGGCAATGCATGGGACACTTTGGTATGGGCACCATTTTTTCCAGGATTTCATCCTCAGTCCAGTAACCGTTCTAATAGAAGATACCCACCTGCAAACGGTTTCCTTAACTTCTTACCATCCATTTAAGTGCAGTATGTGGTGATTGATTTACATATTCAAATATATTTCATTATATGTAATTAATGATGGACCGGTCAATCAGAGAACTGAGTGCAGGATCCAAATTAGTATTTACCTAGCTGTCCATGGTTCAGTGAAATTCTTAGAATGATTTGTAATAGCCATTAATCAGAGTAATTAATTGGTATTGATTCTTAAAAAAATTATGCTCAATGAGTGTACAATTTTGTGATGTTTATCCTCTTCCGTGAAACGTAATCTTCTTTACTATGTCATTCATTCTCTATTTTTTCAAATTGCGAGTTAGTTTCATTGTCATTATAAATGATGATAAATTTTCCAGTTTTTATACTGTACATCAACTAGACAGAGAGCCTTTTAAATAAAGGACAACAGAATCTAACATTAGTATTGTCTAAAAAAATTATAATATTTATGGTCGCTTTTGGTTTTGCTTTCTGGGAAGGAAAAACCACTTATGTTACATGCCAACTATCAATAGGTATGTCACATGGAAAAGAACGGCGTAAAAAATATTTCTTAAGCTCATGTATTCCAACATAAGAAAACATTTAATAAATTTTATTGGATTATAGCAATTTTCCACAACTTTATAAGTATAAAAATTATACCAATTCTTAATTCCACAAATTTATGAATATGACACGCGACCAATGTTTCGGCGATCGCCATCTCGTTTCTTTATAGCCATGGCGTCATTTTGCTGTATTAAATATTACGCATCGTATTTACCAGCGGCTTATAGCATGAGGTTGTGTATCAATTTTGCACTGACATTGTTAGATATGATAAATGACTCTTGAAGACCTCTGAGCTGAATCAATTCTAAGACATTACCCCTCCGGAGATGCATAATCAGGAATGCTGTTGATTTTTTGCGCTAAACCTTGAATTACATACTGCCAGAAATAAAAATAGTTATGAAATATTTTCCTGAAGACGTTTAACTGTCCGTTTGATGGATAGTTTCCATAAAGTGTGCATCCCCTCCTGCGAAAACGCAGTGCTGGAGATGTGTCCTTCGTAATCGTCGTCCCGGACGCATCTAATGACGGCTAGGCGGTCATGATTTAATCATTAGTAGCCGCAGTGCTTGCCGCGGTTCGACTTGAGAAAGGGCTTTACCTCGTGCCTTGGAATTGGACGGTGGCTCCTTCTGGCAGAGGCTTCAGCAAACTATTAAATGGCCTCTGAAACGGCAAGTGCGCCCCTCGCTCACGGCTTCTCAGGAATTTCAGTTCTCCGGTTGTTTCGACGCCCCGCCGGTTCCCCTCCCCCCACCCGGCCCACTTCTCTCCCACACCCCATTCCGATCTGCGGCGACCGAGAATGCAGCCACCATCCCCTATCCTCTCTCCTTCCCTCCCTCTCCGTCCTAAATTTCATCCCCCCCTCCTCACACCAATCCCCACCACCGTTTTGGGGGCGAAGGTAAAGTCTTAATGGCGCCGTTAAAACGAAGGAGAATGGGGGCGGTAGAATGGCTTCGGAGAGGATATTGGTTCGAGTTTCTTGGGAAAGTAAAAGATCCAAGTGGAACGCGGGGTATGAAACACTGCCTTACGTGTCGCCCGCGGCTCGAAAGAAGATTAAAAGGGACGTTTGGGAGTGGGGGCGAGTGAGTTGGGGAAGGTTATGGAGGAGGAGGTGCGGTTGGTGTCTCAAGAGACTGGACTGTGGTGATTTTCCATTTAACCGGATATCGCGGACTATTTTGGACGAGCTACGCTGGAACAACCCTCATAAAGCTAGTGATTGCGATGCTGACAATGAGTGTGGGAGCTATTTTTTAATATTTTGTTTCAATGAAATATACGAGAATGATTCATTATTAATGTTGCGAAATATTCCACGGTCGCACTTATTATGTTCGAGCACGTAAGTGGTATCGACTCCTTTCTACATTCCGCGCTAAAAGTTACTAAAATTCATCAATTCATAAATATTTTATTGCTACCCATGAGTCTTTATAGGATTCATGTGGCTATTAACTTGATTAAGCCCTCAGAATTCGCGTCCGAGGAAAGGCATACTTTATAAAATATAATATAGTTCCATCAGCCTTAAATTCGCTAGTCTTAATCGCTTACCTAGACATCTTTTAAGTTGATGGAGATAGTGAGATGGAATATGCTACCTCAGATTGTTTATTACCTTCATGAAGACATTTGAACACCATAACATGTAACGTAGGAGATTCACATTTTATTATTGCCATAGCAGGACTAATTTATTTTTATTTATATGCCTATAGTTTATTTCAACTTTCGCTCTGTGATAATGATACATACATGCATTTCTCGGTCTCTACGATACCATCAGGTACCCGAAGACTTATAAATCGTTATTAGTTATGTTTTTCCTAATAGTTATATCTCAACCTTAAAAAAATTGATGATGAAACGTGAGAATTAAGGCGTTTATGTGTGTTAATGTTTTGAACGTTAAATACAACGAAGGTGTTTTAGTGCGCTTTCTACAGTGAGCAATATTGACGTGGAATGATTCATGTATGGTGAATAGTTTTTTGAGTTATACTGGCTGTACTATACTATATGGCTGATTTTCACACTTAGAATTCAAATTTACGAATAAGAATTGCCGTGCTTTAAGGGCTGGGGTGAACAGTCTGCAGATGGAATACATTTCTTCTACATGAATTTTGATTGGATAACGTATTCTTAATTTCTGCGAGTAATCATCACTTACTTAAACTTCCCTTGTGCCAGTTGTGTTGCTTGTCGCACTTTATCTGATAATTATTTTACTTGATTTCCTAGTCATTAATTATCTAGGAATTATGTATGCTCTATTTAGTTTCCAAGAAATACAACAAGGGTCATGAGTGGCATTTAGGATAGATAGGTGATTGGGGATAATTAGGAATATTTCCGTTGCTCGCAACGGGACTCTCGCTTTAACTCTTTTTGTAACGCACGCAGTATCTACTGAGCTCCAAATCCTTCAAACACTCATGTGAAGACCACTATATCAATCATAAATCTCTTTCTCACCCTGGGTTTGATCCTGAGTTCTCGGAATGAGACTATATTAGCCACCACAACAGCCTGATTTCCATGGATGAGTATAAAAATAACGTAGAGCAATTTTCTCTGACATCCATGAAAAAGTATGGTAGTATACTCAAGATTAAGTTCCTTCTATAACTAAATGCCCCGGATAATGGTATATAAGTTTTAAAAAGAGAAGTGCATCAAATATGCTATTCTTATTTTTTACAACAGTTGAAATGCATGGTTTATATCCTGAGAAAATAAATTGAGTTATTTAATTATTTCAAAGCATTCACCGGTTGCATAAAAATTGAAAAATAATGTGTAGTTAGTTATTTATATTTCATTACGATTTTAATCTCTACATAGGCTGTTTCGTATGTCGGATTCAGGTTGGATCTCGGGTTAGTAATTTAATTACTTTCTCCTTTTACTTGATAAACGATTTTTTTCTTTTAATTTTTATCTTTAGTCCTTGCATCTTTTTCCTTGAAATATGTTTCATTTTCTCATGTATGCTTTCGAGCTTCATAATTTTTTTATCTCTCCAGGTCATAAAGATTAAAATCTCCTCCGCTGTAAAGAATAAGTCAAGTGAAAAATGTGTCTCTTCCGCCTTTTTAGGAGGATATTGAAATGAATGGAGAGGTAGAGCGAAAATGAATGGAAATGCTAGATTAGAATTAAATGGTAAAAAAGGCGAAGATTTGCGTCGTGGAAAACGATCTGGTCCCTCAAAGGATTTGAGTGGCGTAGAATGAGAGATTCTTCCAAAAAATATTTCGCTGAATGCTGGGGAAGAGACTTTCAATTAAACGAGAAAACAACACTGTTTAGAATAGAGTCAGGTGAGGTTAAAGGTCACCTGCCCTTCCTTTGACAAATCTTTTCCTCTCAGGAAACAAATCTTCGGCAAAAAGCTTGGGTAAAACGAGTTAGAGGGCAAAACGTTGTGTGTTAATATCGTTAGGCTGTTAGAAGTTAGCCAAGGATAACTTGTTTTGCATCAGGGAATGAGGACCAGTTCCTTTCCATATACAGACGTGATATTTAAGAAATATGATTCCCAATTGGCACACGAGGGTGATCTTGATTTGATTTAAACTAGGTACTATTCAAGTTTGTCAGTAATATTTAATGTTATTCATTAGTGTTCGAAAATTAAATGAATTGTAAGTAGAATTTTTATGAATAATTTCATTTTCTCTGTTGAATTTCTTCTTCTTGTCTTTAGGAGTCCTATTATTATCAGCATGGGGTTAATGTTGTAAGTTTAAATGGGATTTTTAGCGTTTTCATTCAACCACTAACTATTAATTTGTAGTTTATGCCCATTCTCTCATATTTTACTTGTAAGTAAGAAATCGATAGCTATGGGTAAGTTAGGCTATAGTTTGTAGTCTGGTTAAGTGACGTCATGTCACGGCGCCTTTGTAAGTGAATGCGATTGATTGCAAGGGCCATCTTCGTCATTAAGTTCATGTGTGTAATTTGCAAAGCATATGATTGTAATGTAAAGCAGGGAGGTTGTTGCGTTGGCATTGGTCTGCTCTTAAACTTAATACTCTATGGGTCCACTATTTGACATCCAATTTCACCGACAGATTAATGGACTAAGAGTGCTTTCCGCAAAATGGGTACTGGTATGCGTACGAAATATCCCTGCTGCCACCGGATTTCAAACCTGAGTCCATGGTTTGGGAAGACACTACTCTCTATCTCTCTTATGTATTGCACCTTTGGGAGGTTATTTTATTTTTTCTGTCATCTAGATTTTGCATACGAAAGGTGAATGATAATATAATCACACTGTAAAGTTAAAACGTTACTATGGAATTGGGTAGTGTATTTTATCGAGAGCCAATGATATACGTACTACCGATCTCACCCATACATTGGACGATTTCAAGATAAGGCAAGAGAGCTTAGAAGTCTCGCATCACGCATCACACACGTTCTCTTTGAGCGCTTTGCGGACGATGACGTTGAAAAAAATATTTCTTGTGCTGTCCGTGCACGGTTAGTGACAATGAGGGGATTATAAGAACCATACGTTTGCGTCAAAAACAGTAAAAAAGACCGCATCCCTTCCTCTTTATTTCCCCGTTCCTTATTTCCTGATCTTACGGAGTGGCTATGTGAGGAATAACATCATGCTGAGGCAGTGGAGGAATCGCAAAAAGGGAGCCGGGAGAAAAGGGATCTTCGACGCATCGAGGATAGGGGGTGGGTAAGGAATATGGAATGGGATAGGGGATGGTGAGGTTGAAGTAAAGATGGCGTCGCGCGTGTTGGGAGGAGGGAAGAGCGAGCACGTGACGGAGACCGGGAAGAAGTGAGGAGATGCGGAGGGGGGTGGGGACGGGGTGAGAGAGAGGGTAGTGAGGAGGGAGGGGCCTAGTCGGGGGATGAAAGGCGAGGTTCGGGATGAGGAGGTTAGAGGGAGCCATCGTCTTGGAGGGAAGGAACGCAACAGTGTCCCCGCTGTCGCAATTACGTCTTGATTTATGACCGTGTGATAACAAGCTGGGAAAGGTGGTCCATGGTGCGCGGGAGGGTGAGATGTGTGGGAGGCGGCTGGGGGAAGGATGGAAGCGGTGGTGAGCGAGAGTATCGGTTGGGGAGGGGGTGGGGTGGAAAATGAGAGGAAGGGGGTGGTGAAAGGAGGGGTAGGCAGGAGCGAATAGCTTGTGGGACGGGTGGCGGTGTCTGTAACGAGAGGAGGTAGGGAACGATGAAAAGAGCCGGTGGGGTGGTTGAATGGGGGAGGGTGGGAGTTAAAGTTGAAAATGAGATGGGAGGGTGGTGCTGCGCTGCGGAGGATTGGAGCAGAAGCGAAGAATGAAGGAATGAATTTGTTATGCTTCCGAAATACAGTCAACATCTCTCCTGTAGCGAATCCAAGCCAAAAATACTTTCTACTTCCCAATCACGTTTGCGGCAACAGGAATGCGACACCAAAAAGAGATTATTAGGGTAAAATATTTGACCCCGAGAATGAAATAAACTCAATGAAGTCGATTCAAATCTTCTATTCTCATTTTTCTCTCAGAGCCCTGATTTTCATCCCAATGGTTAGGTGTTAAGATTAACTGTAAGCAAGGGAAATGCATTCAATTATTATTCAGGAAAATATATTTCCTTTTTTATATTGCTACTTTTCTGGCTAACACAAAAGAAAAAGTTCTGCCTTATCCTTAAACGTTTGGTTGATGCCAAGTTATCCACAAAAGAGTTCCAGTCGTCAATTTTGCTTGCTTGAATATAATAATTTCGGGTAACTAAGTGGTAAAATTTTCATAGAGATTTTACGGAAATTGTTTCTGAATACGTCGAAATCAGTGATCATATTGAAACACTTTATTCCCCAATGTACAAAATTCCACATTTTTTAAAGTATATATTTATATTTTCCTTACAACTTATTTTGTTTATCATGTGGTAAAATATTTGCTGTTATATTCCATCACCACTTTCTGTTTGCAAGAAATTTGGCCAGTTGAAGAAATTATTGCCATATTTATCCCAAAGGTGCATAAGGACTTAGAACGGTAAGATATGCAGAGTCATAAGTTCAATTTCTCACATCAGACAGGATCAGAGTGAAAGAGCCACAATTACTGCGGTAAACATAAGTTAATGTTACAGGAACGGCGGAGTATGGTAGGAACGGTAATTATAGCACGGTGGCGGTAAATTTAGCTTTTCGTCTCTTCGTTTCGTTTTTCTTCTCCTTGTGTAAATTTAGTAGCGAGCTGAGTGAAGAAACATTGCTTACTTTTGAGTACACTTGTAAATGTAGGGTCTATGATAAAACAAAGTTGAGACGCCATAATAAAAAGAGGTAGACTGATCTTCACCTTTGTATATTATGTTCAACTAAGATAGAATTTGCTGTTCATTGGGCCATTAGAAATTGAGAACAAGGATGTTACGTCACAGTGACTTCTTGGTGAGGGGCGTAATGGAAGGATAAAGTATGATTGATGGTTAATTTATTAAAACGGATGTGACTTGGGTTTTGAACCAGCGTCACAGAGAATCAATAGTTTCAAGAAACAGAGCATATTGTCAATGAAAGTCTTTCTTCATATGGTCATATTTTAAAATTAAAATGGACGCATTTTTCACGAAAGAAAATAATTTGAGCTGCAAATTAATTATTTTATCACGTCCTAGATACTAATTCAATAAATCCTTATTGCAAGCGCTGAAGATTGTGAAATGATAGTATTTTTAACTATAATACATGCATTTATTTACTTGTATGATATTTAAATAAATAATGGAACCGACTCCACGAATTATTATTCCCTATAATTTTCCACTTGTTAATTGGGATGACCACGACTTAAAAGGAAAGAAAGGGACCTGGAAAAAGGAGTTGAAGAATCAATTATAATTCTGTGCCTATCTCTGTAGACTTTGAAACTATTTGTCACACCACAATAATCACGACGCCCTTAAGCCAAGTAAAAGTGCCTTCGATTCATCTGTTTGGCGGCACGAAATTGTGTTGGGCATTACTCATTCTACTGTATTAGAAATACGGGACATTTCATGTAACTGTAGATAGCATTATGAGAATGTAAAATGTACATATTGATTAGTGAATTAGGGGAAAATCTTTTGGCTTAGTTAAAAAAATACCTTAAGCATCATCTCATTCAAATGTTTTTCTTTTAGGGGAATCCTGGAAAGGACGGATAAGGAACTTCACTATTACAATGAAGAATGGAAATATGTGGAAGGAAAGAGGGAGCCGATGTCGTGAGATGCAAGGACCGCCTTTCAACATAATCAAGATGGTATTAGACCAATACTTGTGAGTATCTGCCTTTACTTGATCTCTTGCCATCTCTTGCCTTTACTTGATAGATTTTAGGAATTTATTATTGTGTTCAAATTTAATTTCCGTAAAAACGTTTTATTTACCACATTTCATCTAATTCCGTTGCTAGTTTTTCATACCTCCGTGTTTGTCTGAAATTAAATTCCTTTGCCTTCTTCTTTTTCACACTTCTGCGTATTCATCTCGTCCTTTTAACATAATTTTGTAACTTCCGTCTAAGGACCTCAACTGCAGTTAAAATCTCAACTGCATTCAGAAGCTCAGCTGCAGTACCACTTGTAATACGTAGGCCATTAAATCTCTATTACTTTTTCGAAATTGTACTCAGAATCACCTCGATATGGTTTGAAGCAATGTACAGATAATTTTTAGTGTTACTGAGTAGTTACTGTGAAGCAATACCACCTTTGTTTGCAGAATTTGTCCACCTATTCCACTCTAGTAGATATTTTATGAAGTAAACAGTAGAAGCAAGACTGTGTATAGGGTTCTGAATATGGTCCTATATCTCTAAGAAGAATGTCTTACTGTTATCACGGAAGGAAACGAATACTGGCCCACTGGCATCCTTATTTCATTGATTGCCCGTTACATATATTCTATTAGTACAGTTTCCTTGGCATTCATGACTTTCCCTTATGTATTCTACTGTAAACATCTCTTTTCAAAATGATTTCCCGCTTTATGTTAATCACTCTGTTTAAATTGTATTCAGTTATCATCTGTCGTCTATTATTCTTTCATTCCAAGCATATATTTTTGCGTAACGATGATCCCCTCTATTGGCAGTAAATTCATAAATCTCAGATTTTGACCACATATCCAAAATAGCAGAAAATATTGGAGGGAGAGGAATCAAACTTTGACTATGACCATTATTCTTTAGTTTGGGTGACTGGAGTACGCAGGAATCACCGGACGAAGTATTAAGTTTACCGTGCATCGTAATTCGCCAGGAAATGTCTCCCGTGCAAGCCTGAAATATCACCCGAGTCTTCACCGCGATGCCCCGATACAACAAATATCAACCACGGAACAACTCTCGACTCGGAGGGCGACCTCCTCCCTCTCACTTCCAACCCTTATCCTCGTCCCTCCACGGCCACGAGGGCCCCTAAATCGTCTTCCACCGTCCCATGGTGTGCAGACTCGAAAACCTAAATCAATTACCTTCCCGGTAACAAGAGATCCTCCCATTTATCAAACCATGTAAAAACGATATCGTTCCCATGTACCTCGCGAGGAGGAGACTTAGGTCCTCCGTGTACCTACCACCGCCATCCGTCGTTTCCTACCTACCTGCCTCTCCGGCCGACCCACCCCTCGAAGGAGATCTCTCTCTCGCGGAATGGATGTGAGGTCGGAAGCCGAGAGGCGGGGGGGCGGCGAGAGAAAGGGAGGCGGGAGGTGGAGGAGGGAGTGAGAGACGGGAGTTTTGTGGTTCAGGTTTCCACTCTAAGGGGTGTCATCTTTACCGTTCCTTCATAAAACCTTCCGAGGGTGCAAGGGAGTGGGGAGAGCTTACGTCGCAGGAGAGTCGGAGGGATGACGTCGCAAGGGGAAACAAGGGCGGTGGCCGAGGGCGACGTGGGTTATAGGGAGGGGAGGGTGGTTGAGGGAAGAAATAAGGTACCATTGTAGGTGGGGACAGATGTGGGAGGAGGGAGAGAGGATTTGGGGGTGGCTGGGGAGAAAGGGGATCACTTCACGGAGCTCCTTTTCCCCCCGCTCACCACTCCCGATCACCGATTTTGGTTATATCTCATCCCCCCCCCCTCAGTGCCCTCAAACTTCCTCCGTGTCCTATCTCTCCTACATCTTACGTTTGCGCTCGGGGAGGCCAGTCAGTCAGCCAGTCGCCAGTAGTCGAGTGGGAAGCGAGCGAGAGAGGCGCTCCAGTTCCGCGAAAATGGGGAAATAAACGCGCGCCGTGGGAAGCGGATTTTGAAAGTTTACGACGAGCATTTGCCCTCACCGTAACATTGAGCTCGCGGTCAAAATAACCACAATGGGAACTGGTTTCCGCCCCAGAGCACAAACAAGAGTTAAAGAAGGACGTAGAGTATGGTATGTTGCCATAGTAACCGTCCAACGCATATTTAAAACATAACAGATATAATTAATAGTTTTTCTTGGACGAAGCAAGATCTACTACTATAAAGATTTGCACAAAGTAAGGCCTGACGCAATTTGTTTAATATCTAATATTCTTATCAACTCTAGCGTCATCAAACTAATATATTGACTAGTTCAAGCTTTTCACGCGGTTGCTGTGGGGCTATTGTGTGTTCATATCTGAAAAAAGAATTTTAATTTAAGATAATTGACATCTAATTCTGAAATATCATTAGACGAGGTGAGAAAATGTCGGAGAATGCATGTTAGTTATTTAGTTAGTTATGTTGGAGCTCATTCTGTATCACATTAAATTCTGAAGGATAGATAAATTTATACTTCTGATACGTCAGATCTAAGGAGATGAGCTATACGGCCTCTTAAAGTGACAAAAAAATAAAATTCTCCAATTGCCGTAAAATTGGCAATCCTCGTCAAGGACAATTGCTGTGTTGGTTGGATGACCCTCCCGCAAACCAACACAACAATTGTCGTGGGTTGCCAATTTTACGGTCATTGATGAATTTTATTTTATTTGTTAGTTCTGATACGTATTTATTCTAGAGTTAATTTTTAAGTTATCCAAACGTGTCTTATCTTGCTGCCCATGCACGATTGACTACATTCCTGTAATGCTCTTTTCAAGCGAATAACATTTCTATTACTAATACTATTACCATTATTAGTAAAGTACTTTTTTTCTCATTAGTGTTGAGTACATATTTAGATTTACATATTATTGTCGATTATCTATTAAGAAACGGAAGGTTTTTAGATTATTTTAAATATTTCCGGTTTTTGGGAACTTTTCATGATAAAAGGATTGCCAGAGATGTGATGAAAAATACATTGGAAACTCTTCCATTCCTTTAACTTATTACTGGGTGAGCTGCGCGTCTTACCAGCCAATTTTGTTCACATACTTTACAAATTAAATAATATGTGCCCTATCTATTTCTTTACATTACCTTAACATTTTATTGCCTTCCTTTTTCTCGAAATAATGTGTCTATGTATTTGAAAAATCCTTGTCTGCTATTTCTATTCCTATGGGTAACTCTTAGCTGTATGTATGTTTGCAATGGAATATTTTTAATTTCTCTCTATAATTGCACATATCTTCAATGCTGTAGCTTATGGTACTTCTAGTTTAGTAAGGAATGGCCTTATTATATTGCATCTAATGCTTTTAGTGTATTAATTTTATGCAATGAAGGTGATATCTCAAACTAATCGAACGTATTATTTTAAATGATAAAGTTTTAAAACTTAATCTCAAAATATAAGTACTGCCGATTATGAGGTCTCTTGCTGGTGCCGGAATTGGTGAGAAACGTTTGAATAACTATTGTCAATGGAATTAAATAGTTATGAGGCATTGATACAATTCACTGGTTAATTTTTTTTATCCTGTGTAGCCATTATCATGATTATGTCGCTAGCAACAGAATTTGAATTTTTTAACATACAGATGTACAATCTAGGAAAGATGAACCCACTCTTTGAAGTTTGGAATAAAATGTCACGCAAAGACGGCGAAGGTGGGTAATCTCTTTCAAGTTAAACACGTGTGCCTTAAAAGCGAATTTCAATTAACACTTATTCCACAGACATTTGCATCTTAATTAGACTTCAGATGTACCCGTCTCCATTACTTTAAAACGCGATCGAATAGATGTAGAGCTTGGAAATTCATGTATTCGTGCGCAGAGGGTTAAAGTAATTTACTTAGCTCCGCAATATTCATGAACAAAGAAAAGATGAAGAGTTTATGGAGAAAGATTCAGGCAAGTACGAATGTTCTTACGGAGCCAAGTGCCTTGAATTTCTTTGGCGAGATATTTCTTCACACTGAGAAGCATTATGTAGTATTCCTTAATGGAATTGTTTCATGGGCATTCGTCGCCATTTCTATAATCGACACTAGTCGACAATTCGATATTAGCTAGGAAATCTAAGCATTTTACCTAATTATGACCCCAAATCTTTTTAAGAGCTACTTAATGCAATAAGATATAATATCATTGAGGAAAAGGTCACAGATTAAATTGAAAAGACAAAACATATTTGGATCAATAGGAGTAAATTTCATCGTTGACTAGAATACATGCCTTGAAAAACACGCGGATTAAAGTGGTACTTATAAGTAAGATTTTTCCAACGGGAATGAAATTGTTCTCGCAGATTCTAAACCAAATCTACACTATTATGGGTCTTGTAATGGCCTTCAACTCCTGAAAATTTGTTTCATTTCTATTTATTTTTATATCTATACTCTCTTGTCCATTTTATGTATTGGCGAGAGAATTAACCAGTTACACCACTCATTCCGATTTATCTATGCATTTCGATACACGTATGGAATCATGGTGGCGTTATTTTCGGTACTTTTCTAAATCCTTGCCAATGGGAATGGAAACCATTTTGCTTGAGTACTGTGAACATGTTCATTCCGTAACCTACTCTTCGCAGAACAACCCACTTTAGAGTCAGTGACAAGGGTGTAATTAATTAACCGCCGATTGGCGAACCGGTCAGCCATTGAATGATTATTGTGGGTGATGAACCGTCGTCCTTCACACCCTCGTCCGCTCAGCACCCTTTACCCTTCGACCCTCCGATTCTCACCCTCAAGTCCGATGCTCCATTCATACTTGGGTGCGCCGGTAATTGGCCCCGAGGGAAAATCACCTCCCGAATATCATCATCCCTCTCGTCATCCCCTCTCCCATCCACCGCGCCCGCATCCAGCGCCCGAGCCGCAGAGGAAAGGGTGGCTCGCAGGAGGGATCAGAAACAGACTCCAAAGGCCCCCCACCTCCTATTGGCTGCTGACCTTTCCACGAGTATGAGTCTATGTGAACAGTTATCATGGTACACTCCCTATTACGCTGCAACCCTCGCAGCCCCCGTGCCAGTTTGGATGCATATGTTGCTTAAAGAATTGTTGAAGGAAAACAATGAACGAGGCTAAAGACTGTGAATGTGAAGGTATTTTGGAGAGCTATAAAGGATGGAAAAAATAGCGAGAAGGATTTGCAAAATTTCTGTATATCTGAGTACCTAATTATATCGTCTAAATAGCACTCTCGAAATGGAATTTGCCCTGTAAAAATCTAAAATCATCATGGAAGACTGGTGCGTTCTTACGTTACTATTCTTAGAGCGCCAACTCTACCTACGGTTAATTTTAATTCTAGGATACGTGTTTTCTTTTATCTCATCAGTGGTCTAAAACTTTCCTTTTCTGGAACTCTATCTTGCTTATCTGCACGTCAATTTCTCTCGTAGTTCGAAGTTGAAGGAGAATTAGGTAAAAACTCCAAATAGTATGCCTTGTGGCCGATGTGACTATCTTTTAGTGTGGAGATCTTGGCTACGTATGATCCTTAGGCATGAGAGTAGTTTTAAATCTAAATCTCATAAGTGAAGATGGTTTTGTTGGTGGGTTGTCACGTTAGTGATTGAGATCTAATCATATTCCTCAGTAAATCGTTCTCTTTTTTCTTCTATAATTTCATGTAATTTTATTGTTTCAATTTCATTTTAAGGAGTAGTCCTGACTTTGGAACGGCATATAACAACTTTTTTCTACAAAAACTAGCCCTTAAAAAGAGTAAATGAAATAGTGGTCATTTCAAGTGTTGATGTGCGAGGTGACTACTTATCGGATAGTTCCATGGAAGTGAAGCTTTTAAATAGAGCTCTATTGAAAGTTGAGAGCTTCAACAGTTAACCTGTGTGAACATCCATGTGAGTGCTGTCCGTTAGATTAATCGCTTGGAAACAGGTTTGCCACCTATTGGAACGGTCAAATCAATCCTCGCCATTATCACGCCGAATGCACCAACGCCTCTCTCTCTCTCTCTGAACCAGACCCTTCCAGTCCAAAAGTGAGAGAGGAAGGTAAGGTTCTGAGTTTTTTCAGTGGCATGCTCGGTATACATATAATCGATTGATCCAATTTGTGCCTCACTGATCCTAATTTCAGATTGTGTTAGTTTGATCCGATTTCGAATTTTAAATTTTCGCTTCGAGTTGAAAATTCATCATTGCGAATTTAATCTGCCATTAAGTTAGCATGGAATGAAGATAAAGTATTTTCTTCATTTATTCCAGAAGTCTATTTAAAATCACCCTCCAAACATCTAAGGCTTATTTAATGCTAAGCGTTGGCGATATTTAATCCATTAACTATTGTTTTGTTCAGAAATCATGCCATCCGCTTTTCGTTACGAATAGATTATTTTATAAAGCTTATAAATATGCGCCGCCTCACATTTTTTAATTGTTTTCAGAAAGCAGATTCGTACTTATGTTAGCACATTTTCTTAAATGAGAATTTCTCCTTTAACAGGCTATCTTTAATCCCTTTGTGACCTTTTTTGAGTTTCATGTTAAGGATCGGTTATTGAAAAGATTTGTGTAAATTACACTTGGATTGCTCGTATCCCTACGGAAGAATATGTTTCTGTTTTTGCCTAGCTCCACTTGCACTACCTGACAAAGTTTTGGGCTTACTTATCTCCTACATCTTAAGCTTTTTATTTAATGTTGCTAACATGAAAATCTTGATTCGGTCTTTTACGTAGTCTAACATATTTATATTACTGTTTGTTTCAGCCGCACGTAGTGACCTAATACTATGCACTAATTCAATGTAAATTTCGTACGAATTAATTAGAATATTTCTCTTATTTAAGCGTGACGGCACTACTGGCTTTAAAAAAAAATGTAAATTGGAGGGGTGGGCGGAGGCCTTCTGGAGCCCCCCTGGTACTTAGACCTCTTTAGATCCATTGTGCCAACCCAAATTTAACCTGCCCGCCACACGCAGACAGGGGACAAGAACACCACGGTAGAGGTATGGAAGGGGGACACCCATCCAACCTCCGTCCGGGCCCAACGTTGCTTAACTTCGGTGATCTGACGGGAACCGGTGTATCAACGTGGCTAGGCCCTTGCCGCCTTACTGGCTTACTTCTGAATGCCCAGTGTTATTTAAATTATAAAACTGGTCGTGGTCTTGAGAGCACTGTACTCTAGAGGAAAAAATTAAAACACGTTTGGTGTCTCTCTATAAGGAAGTGCAACCGTCAAGAATACGTGTTTGTCTTTTAAACCTCGATCATTCTTTCTCAGCCGTTTTGGAATTTCTTCACTTTTAAGGGTGTCTGTCTTCTCTGGACATGCCACGGAATTGATTATGCGCATAAATTATAATGGAAAAACCCTTGTTATTTTTATCCGAAAGCTCATATATCATATATACACCCACTCTTTACATAGGCGCCTGAGCTCTCTTCGAAATACCTCTCAAATTCCTAATGGCATATTAAGTACCGGAGAGTGCCAAAATAAAATTGCTATAAATTTTCGCAGTAGCGTCAATGAGGCCGAGCTTGGGGATGGGGATTACGGAATGATAGATAAAGATAGGCGCGTGAGACGGGAGTCGGGGGGAAGGATGTTATGAAGAAGAGATGGAGGATGGGAAATGGCCCGCGAATCGGATCGGGGTCCGTTCCGGCACGCAAAGGTTTCATCCGGTGGAATTCCAGAGGTAAAAAAAAAACTGGCAGGAACACAGGAGCCATTAACACCGTGGAGAAAAAAATGAAGAAAAGTAATAAATAAAATTAAATAAAATATATTTCATTTCCCTTGGAGACGTCCCCTCCCAGCCCATTACCCTTCGTTCTCATAATCCGAAAATCCTCTCCCTCTCTCTCATACACTCCCAAAACCCATCCGCTGCCTGCTTCCTGCTAAGGCGGTGCGATGCTCGAAGTGTAGAACCGATTTGCGACGGAAGTGTGAAATCTCCCTGAAACATAATCGAAATCTGTCGGCGTAATCCCATCGCCATCGTGATGGGTATGAATGGCAGGTTTGGAATCGTATATGCATACGTTGTTGCGTATCGGATACATTTATCATTGCATTTTGGCTTTCGGATGTGGGCGCTGACAATTTCTCGATGCATGCAGGATTCATACCAATTTGCGATATCATCGGCAAAGGTTATTAATAATATTAAGATGAGGAAAATATATAGTCTGCTGCATCACACATTGACTGCATAATATCAAAATTTGTCAGTGTTGTCATTACAGTTTTATCTTCATGTTAGAAATTTCCTTCTTCCAAGAGCGTTTGTAAAATATTGAAATAAACGTAATTTTGGAATATTTACAGCTTCCTATTACGAATGCGTTAAATATTGGCTTTGCGAATAGCCGTATGATTTGATTATAAACGTTTGTCTATCTCCTTTGTTTAACTCCTCTATCATGATAACCCGTATTTTAAATATATTGTTGATATAACATATTTTCCATCATTGTAGTACATTTTAGAGCATAAAAAGTGGTGTCGTGTCGTATGAGGATCACGTATGTCAGTCAGTGCGTCATGAACGTCGCTTGCATTGCTGATTCTCCACTCTTTCTTTATCCTTAACGGCCATTATCTTGCGCTCCTCATATCTTTTCATCTCCGAAATTCTTCTCTGCCACCTCCTACCTACTTCCCACGCCTGTTTGCGAGATTTAAATAAAAAAATACGAGTAAAATGGCGGGGAATCACTCCCCCTTTCAAATGTATTCATGTATTCACGGTTTCTCCGCCATCACTATCCGAGGACCGTCCCCCCTGAGGAGATTTTAAAGGGTGGGGGGGGGGAACAATGACGTGTCCCACGAAAAAAAACGACAAATTCGGGAAGGGAAGTTGGCCGTAAGTTGATGGCCTAGATTCCAGGGTTCGTCGTCACGTCAGACCCTTTGTCACTCCGCGTCCGAACCCTCCTTCTATCACTTATAAAGGCTCGACACACTCACACACAAGTAGGCTTTGGCGCAAACGAGAAATTCTTGTAGCCGAACGTTGGCAAAGCATTGAGTCCAGTCGTGTCACTCTGAAATCTGGAGGAAGGAAACTCCTCCGGTGGCAGTAAGTCGTGTTTTTGGGCTCCAAATGGGAAATGCCATTGTTTCATTCTTTTTTTCGCGTAAAGTCGTAATTTATCTAGAAATCAGTGAAGTCTTATTGAAAAACACAGGCTTCGTCATTCACTCTGTAGTCGATAGATTCTGTCTTTGAAACGTCGCAGATGTTGCAAGACTACACTGCGATCCAATAGAAAACCCAATAAATCTTTCTACAGTGATATCGGTATTTCAGTTTCTAACGCGGAATGAAAAATGAAAATCCTTTTGAAAGATTGCATAGATTTACCGTTAAATACTATCCAGCCATACAATTCCAACTCTGTATTTTCGTTATGTGTTACTGCTCAATTCTGATTGCTCGTGGCTGTTCCATAAATAGTTCTGGGTTTTTATTTTCCAGAACGGCCAATTGTGAATGCGGCGACATGGGAGCTGTATGGGTTGATGTATCTTATATTTAACTCCTCTTAACTACCTGTTTATTTAATAAACGTTAATGACCAGGAAATGACGTACTTGTAGATTCGTTGTAACCCCATTAAGTTATTCTTGGTGTGATAAAAAGAGACAAATCCAAGCTATTCTCACTAATCACTGACCAGTTGATCAGCTTGACGCTTAATAAAAGGAAAATTGACGGAGATATTCTCTAATAAAGACGTATATATAAATATATTGTCGCAATTTTGCTTTCTTGAAACGGAAGCCAATGATTTTTAGCCCCATATCCTTAAGAACGCGAGTAGTTCATAAAAATCGTTATTCTTCATGCATTTTTTAATAAAAACCTTTAAATTCACCTAGCTGGGATTTGAACACCGGACCCAAAGATCATCTTTCTCTACCAACTTAGAAAGTACGCCACCTTTGTAGAACTTCAAGATTAAACCATTCCATGAAGTATTAATAGCATTTTATTATCGCTCCGATTTCAATTGGTATTCTGGTAGATTTTTGTGCACTTATTAGCTCTCCGTCTTAAAACATGAGACGCCAATCATAATGGTGTATTCTCTGGCAAATCATTACCTCTAACAAGGCTATACTTCATTCTTCCTTTATGACCGTACAAGACTGTTTAAGCAGCCTTTGTAAGCCATTAAAAATTACTGCTGTGATTTTAATTTCCAACTACGTATATCTATTCTGGCATACATGACATGCAGAAGTTGATTCGAGATATTATTTTTTGCTGTTGTGTTTTGATCTATTAAGTGTTTCTCTTAACAGTGTGGTTGGTTTCTATTTTGTAAAATTTTGCATTAATTTCGGCGTAAAAGTCTTATAATTTTTTAATTATATTTTTAAATCTTAAAACTAAACTACTTTTTTTTGTAATTATATTTTCCGATAACACCCAAATGCCTTGTGGTTACGGATCAAGATCGAAATATTCACGGCTTTCTTCATGCCATTGTATTACTTTTATTGATTAAAACGTACTTTTATCTCAGTAAGTGTTCTGCACTCTAAAATTTTCATATTATCTTCTAGTAACGGAGAAATACTGTAGGAAAATAAATATCTGCAGAAACAAGAAATGCGGAAGTTACACATACATTTTTTGATTAATAATAGGTAATGTTGCCATTTGCTGAACTATGAATAGTATATATTTTGCTACTGTGATTACAGTTACTTTTAAAGCTGACATAATGTTACTTTTTGATATTACCTTGAATTGTATCGAAATGAGTTCTTTAAGTAGGTACTCGGATTTCGTTAAAACACGTTTTTTGGAAGAATGATGTCATTGAAGTCTTATAAAACATATTTTTACTAGCAAATTTAGTTTTCATTTGGCAGTGGCATGCATTTCACCGAAAGCCATTTGCTGGATAATTTATATTAGTCTATCTATGGAATAACGTTTCAAGCTGCAGCATGTCAGGATACCGTGAAACTTGTATTTGCAACGAAAGTTGATAGAACACATGTATAAACCGGAAACACAGGCACCTAGAATCCGAAGCCAATTCAAACTCAATTGTAGTGCAGTGGGGATTCAGGATACGTTCTCCACCATAGCTAATCAATACGGAGGAACGTGGAACGGAATACGTATTACATGAATTTTAATTGAGAACGAGGCAGGATGTCTCCGGTCTATATATGTAGCAGGGACTGCACTGAGAAGAGCGAACACTGTTTGCTCTCACCAAGCAGTGTTTAACGGACTCTCGCCAAACGCAAGTTATCAGATGATGGGACAACTTCCTTGGTAATTTCCGCCTGGCAGACGGAATCCTTCCCCGCGGTATGGAATAGGCCAGATTTGTGTAAAGAATACCTATGCTATTGCTATTTTGGACTGTGGATCCACGTACTACGGACGTGGACAAAACACGATAGCACTTTTAATTGACGCTTTGGTAGAAAGTTATGCTTACTCATTTGTATGTGTTGACCAATATTTGCGTGAATTTCATGATGCTTTGAAGCATATAAAAGCTTATCACTTATGCAATTGGGCTTGCCCTCAGACTGTACGAAAGCACTAATATACTTTTTGAGTGAATTGCTATACACTTATATGGAATGTCACATCTAAATAATTAAAATTACCATCATAAGGGACAAAGCTTTGAGGTATATTACGGCATTAATTACTCCACTCCACAATAGTACATCTCCAATATTTCTTCATCAGGTGGTTTGAGCAGATTTTCAGAGCGATTTGAGGAAGGTAGTTGTTTGCGTAAATTGAAAAAAAATCCACTTCACGTAAATTGTTAATGCATCAAGACTTGGATTAAGGAGCATTCAGAACAAAATACACCAATAAACAGAGACTTGTCACGCAATGGCTCAATGTCCGTGCTGAAAAAATATTGCTAATGTTGGCCAGCGTTTTTCTGTTTTAGTCTGGCGGTTCTCAAATTAGCGCACGAGTTTCTCACTTGAGAGTCTTCTTCTCTATACTACTAGTCAATGGGCAATGATCGGTTAGTTTTACTTTTTTATACAGTAATGAGTGCGTTAGTGAGTGAAAAGAGAGGAGAATGTAATTTATAATCTTGTAAATTAACATTATTCTAATAAAACCCATACTCGATTGGCAGAGGGTTTCATTGGAAATATTGCTGCTAATTATCATAGCCTTTAACAGAATACCTGTTATTCAAGGCCACTTTACAGCATTTACGCTTTCACTGATTTTTTTATCTAGTCATACGCGTGTTAAGTAATTGTTCCAAGCCTGGAATCTATTTTCAATTTTAAAAGCATTTACAATTTTAGGGGGTTGAACAAATACTCCTGATTGCCTTTCTCTTCCGGTCATCAAGAGACATGATCGGAACTCATCACGCGCATCGTGAATGTTGAGATGTTGACTCGAGATGTCGTCGTGTCGTTCATAAATAACGCCTTAGTCTGCGGCAACGGCCTATCTCCGTGAGCATTGCACGCGCTTGCTTGGCGATACGGAAACTCCGATTGACGAAGATGTGGCTCTTCGTTGTACCGATAAGTATTGCAATCTATTGACTACTCAGAATTCAGCGCTTAGCAACATAGTTCATTCTATTGCTATATGTAGTGGCATTCTGTTATGGTATGAGGTATCGGAGGACGCAGTTTAGTGAAAGTCAACGAGTCACAATTGCATTAAAATCTCAGGAAAGTGATATTCATGTATTGATTGTAACACTCATTCTGATTAATTTTCATCATCGCCAGCATCTGAAGCGGTATATCAATCCTAATATTGGTTAACTTCATCTCTCCATAGTTCATACCTATTTCCTCCTCATTTCTCAAGCCAGCTCTTACCACCATCCTTGTTGATTTGTTCTGGTATTTGAGTCTTGATCTTACTCTTAAAATGTTTCCTTCAGCTTTCCTCTCCCAGTATCTTAGTCAGGAATTCGTTTTGTCTAAAGGTGTGCCCTGTCCATAGTGTTCTTCTTTTCTGTATGTTGTACCATTTATTTATATCTTTTTCTCCTCACCTGTATACTTACTCATTTCCCTCTACGCTTATTGGATCATCAGCACCCTTCAATAGCACCAGATGTTTAAGTCTAAAAGTATTTTCTTGTCCAATTTTCCTGGAGCACACGATCTCGATCTCTAAGAGTGCTATTTTTGCGAAACGCTTGTTTTTACATATTGCTCCCTCGTCCTCATGCTGTTATAGAGATGTTAAGACATATAAACTTATCTGTCTTTCTGCTGAGCAAAAGCATTTGCTCAGGTAACAACTTTCAAGCTAGCTTGCAAGAAATTTACCCTACCCTAGATTACACCGATATGGAGAAGAAGTTTCATCTTTTCTGGATTATCACCAAACATGCATGACGTACTTTCACTAAAGTTTACATATACTACTATTCCAATGGGAGGTTAATTTGAATGTCACGCTGAAAACCCACTAAAATTCCACTGTTAATCCAACATTCAAGAAAGCCTTTAGCTGATACGCTCTGCGTCACACATGCTGTGAAATGACTGAAGAAAACAAGTCAGTTCGCCAGCATTAAAGTAGCATCGACAGCCGATAGGCGGTACGAAGAAGCTTCAAGTTGTCGCCATATCAGCGTTCATGCACGTGTGCGTGATGACATCCTTTGTCTTCTCGTCTTACTTTTCTGCGTCGCCACGCGAGGAAGCTGTAACCTCGTTCCTTCCCATCAATTTCTCTTTTTTTTGCCCCTTTTTCTGATATTTTGGGCTTGCCTTTGAATATACATGTTGTCTTTTTTTCGCCTTTACGCTCTTCCTTACGCGTCATCACGGCGTCCTTGCGCCGCAAAAACACCTCCGTAGCGATTTTACGATCCTATCATCGTCTACAGCTCCCCATTCCACAGCTTTCCCTTCTCTCCCCCACAATCTCGCTCCCCCGCCACCGTCTTCCAGTTTTTTCCCGCAACTTCTCCTTCCACGGTGCTGCTGGAAAAAAATGACGAGCGCATTTTATTTTCGCGATCGTGTAGTTTCCCCTCTCCACCGACGAGACTGGCTGACCGCCGTTAATGGCTCAGGAGGAAAGCGGGAGTGGGCGGTTAAAGAGCCCTCCTCGAGCGCCAAGGGGGAACAATGGTCGGGAGGCCTTTCTGTAAAAATAGAGGCGCAGGGGCTTCGTCAGTTTCTTAATTCTCCCCCCCCCCCTCCCCCCAGAGCATCGCGAATAGTAGCGGAAGGTGATAATGAGAGCAGCGTTGCTTTCATCGTTCGGTTGAGGCCGGAGGATGGTGATTTCGGAGGCGGAGTGGTGTGGGGATTGGGGAAGGAGGAATTCCTCGAGGGAAGTGAAAAGGGTTGGCTGCGACAAGAAGGGGGTGAGTTTGGATGGAGCCCGGGGGTGTTTAAAGGTGCCGAGATTTCCTGCGGAGAGTTGGGTGAAGCCGCGGTGGGCGTACGTGTGTTCCATTAATACTAATGGATTACAGTAACACCGTGGAGTCTGGAGGCTCTGACACTGATAGATGGTGTTCTTCCCCTCTCTCTCCTCTTTCCCTCCCGCTATCCTCCCGCACCCTTCCTTGGCCTCTGCCCTCCCACCGCGAATTCAAGGCCATTAAAGGACGCGCGAGGAGAGTATTGCGCCCTCCAAAGGACGACGGAAAGAAACCTGAGGCGGTGGGGGGGCAGGGACGGGGGAGGCTGTCATATGAGACTCGCGAAACTCTTAGGGATATGGTTGGTTGGTGTGGGGAAGGGGGCTTTGAACCGAAGTTTTCAGGCCGAGGCGGGAGGGGACGCAAGGGGCTTTAACGACGGGGGAGGCGTGTTTTACGTGTCGGCGTTTTGACGCCTTGCGGGCGAAAGTGACACGAGTTAAGACGGGGAAGGGAATCGAGGTTTCGGGCCGCTTTAGCCCGCTTGATATTTACTGCCTCCGCACGATCTCACCGCGGGAGGGTGACTTGCATGAATGTTTCCCCGCATGACAGCTTGCTCGGTGGTAATCGCCGGGCCTCTCTCCTGCCTCCGCCGTCAACGGACGTGAGGGCCTTTCGCGGCTAAGGGCGCACGAGTCCCCTGCGGTGTTCACTCTCGTCCCCACGAGTGACTTTTCGGGCTCAGGATTAATTCATTAACGGTTTTAAAGTTCCACGTGTTCGGAGTGGGTGGCTCGGGAACATGAGACCGAAATGAACGTCATCTCCTGAACTTAGTCATTCATAACATGTTATTTGAGGGGACTTGGCCCCTGGGGGAACCTGGTTTTGCTCTGCCTTACAACACATGATTCAAGCTAAACCTAACGGCTAAGTGAGATGCATGTGTGTCATAGTGTGAAAATGAAAATCACTCAAATAACTTTCCATGTAGTTTGTGATTTTCTAGCTATTTTGTTCTTGGTTATATGAATAAAATAAGTTTCTCACGAGCGTACATGTTTTTGGACGCTAACTAATGCTGTAGACTTTAGATTGCGGTGAAGGATGATTAGGATGGAAGACAGCAAATTAGTCAACTATCATCCTACGAGGAGGTACACTGCTTGGTAGTAGTTTTGTCGTCTCACAAAGTGGTAAAATTCGAATTTTAGATGCTTCGATGGGGTACGATTTTTTTGCATATTTTAGCCTAACATCCTAAGACAAATGAAGCATCCAAAAGTGAGGATTGGAACGACATAATTTGTGTTTTGGGCACATTACCTACTATGCTCTCTCGGAGTGCTTTTTTTCCTCTGTAAGTGCAGTAATATTAGATTTTGTAAAGTACTAGCTGGAGAATTATATCATTTACACCCTATTTCCAGCTCGTATTAGAAAGTAAGAAATGATACGTTGGAGGTTGGAAGACATTTAAAATATGTTAACCGTCAATGTGATATCACAGAAATGTTTATGCCGAGATTGACCTGTTAAAATTAACCATTTTAATTGGTTATAAACTGTGCAAAGATCAACATTCTTTTACAACCGTAAAAGGATCTGCTACATATCGCATGAATAAATCAGATGATTTTGCTTTCAAATTAATGATAGGTAAAATATAACCCTGGAAAGAATTTAATATCAGCAGCCATAATTTTCTGCGTACTCGGAACTTTACTATAAACTGCGTGTAGAGTGCATTAAATGTAGTCTCAATTCTTTAGTTGCCACATGATTGGACGTGGGGATGATGTAGGCGGTGAACGTTCTGAAGATAGCCCCAAATTTTCCAATTAAAAGTCATGAATTTTGTCGCTTGTCGTGTAAATTTCGGAGATATTTTTTTAATGCATCAAGAATATTTTTGTAAATCCTCTAGGAATTTTTCTGGCCTGGAAATATTGGTTTCCCTACGATGTACGCTTTCGTTGCGAGGGTAGTGAATATTCGGCGTGAACATAACCCTAAAGCTTACCTTCCTAATGGTCCTTAAAACTCTACCAAAAATGATAGAGATATTTTATTTCTTCCCCGAATACGGTTTTTTTGATCTCTCAGAGATCTTATAACCAGAGGATTTTCTACCATTCTCCACCATATCTTGCGTCAGGTGAGTTACATTTCACTGAGTGTATTGAACTCTGTTGGGAGTCACCAATAAATTTCTACTTGCCCTTCTTGGAAAGAGAGAGAGAAATAAGGACAAGGATCGGAAGTAGGAAGATGAGGGAGGTACGAAATCACAATAATGAATTTTTCTCGAGAGCTGAGGCGTTCTTCTAAGGGAGCGACCTCGTCAGCGGAAGTGGGAAAAAATCAATTTATCCGTTTTAAAATTCATTCCTTGGATCCTTCGAAAACTCTTATCGCATCACACGAGCGAGGCATTAAGGGTAGATGGAGGGGGGCTCCCATTTTGATGGTGATCAGACGTAAAAGGCATCCACCCTTTCTGGGATACGAGGGGAGAAGTTGGGGATGGGGTGAGGAAGGATTTGAACCCTGGAGCCTTGTACTACTCCGTGGTATAAAAGGAAATGGGCCGTGCAAAGGTGGGAAAAGACTGTATGTGAATGACCTCGATAATCCCTACAATTCGGCGAGCATACACGGCGTAGTGTACACGATTCTAGTTTCCAGGATCAGGAGGAAGGTCTAAGCAAAAGGAGGGTGTGGGCAGGAAGTGTGAAGGGCGGTAGTAGTATACAATGCCATGGGGGTGAAGGGTTGCTGCGGAGGGTGAATGGGAGACCTTTAAAGTGGATTAGGCCCAAGCTGGGGAGTGGAAAGGGGTGAGGGAGAGAGAGAGAGAAAGAAACGCTTTAGGTGTGGATTACATCGACGGTGAGTAGTTGACTGAAAGAGCCTAACCTTAAGCTTCAAGGCGACCTTCTCCGGGAGAATGAGTGAGAAGATGGGGAGACGGCTGGACTCCATGAGAATGTGTAGAAAGGAGATGTGAAGGTAGGGTGGGACAACTACAGGACGTTATTACATTCACGTGAGAATTGAAGTGCGTGAAAGAAAATGCCTCCCATCAGATTGGTTTGTGCAGTGGTATCTGTCAGCTGCAGTCTTCATGTGCCTTGCCAAATCCGGCAAATGAGCAGATTTTTAAAATATGTCACACTTTTCGTAAGTTTCACCGTTAAATAATTTGTCCCTTTCATTAAGTATCCGTCCATGAACAACGAGTGTTAAGATGGAATCCGCATTGTACTGTAATGCCGTCAAGTAAAATCCAGATTTATTACGAGTCAGTATCCTTCTACGGCCTTTACGAGAACTGATTGACCCCTTTAGCAAAATATTTAGTTTGGTCAGTTGAAAATTTGGCACGAATAAACAAAATCATCTAAGGACTCCCTAATATATTTGCCATACACGTTATCCCGCCACCGTTGATAATTGATATAATGTTCAGTATGTAATATTTGTGTTGATTTCATTAGCTGTGAAATCTGTTTTTAATTGCAACTTGTGGTAAAAATTGAGTGAAATAAGTTGAAAAAGTAATTTAAATGGGAAATAAATAGTCATAACAATGCATGTATTCTCACTTTAATCCCTGAAAAACTATTCAAAATTTACCACTTTCAGTTGTTTTGGCCATGTTAAAAAAATTGTGATTTGTTCCTTCAATGCTATATCAGGTGGAGTAATTTAAATATCTAAATAGGATTCTTGTCAAAAACGGTAGAGTAACGTCGAAGCTCAAAGGAGAATATTCTTGATAATGTAATATAAATTTCATTAATTTATATTTAATGCGACAAATTTATTATCAGGAACTTATTATGCTGTCTATTCGATGAAAGAGTTCGCATGAAATTAAGTCTATGGAGTTTTGTATTTATATCAAACATAAATTTCATAAATATCGAGCCTGTAGCCATCGCATTTACATCTGCATCTATATAATACCCAGAAAGCCACCATAAAGCTGTGTGGCAGGGGGTGAATTCACACCAAACATGCATTACATATCATGCATAAAAAGGACTCGTTATAATATACTAGTCTAAACATCAATTTTTGCAAAAGATAAAAATAGCAAAAAAAACATGCAAGATCATGCTGTTAGTTGGTTAGATTTAAGTCTTTATACCAACATTCAAATACCTATGCTATCCATTGATGCACTCGCATTTGTGCTATTGAATGTTTTTACCGCTACTCATATCCCTAATTGTACGAGAAAAAAAGCATATTTAGTTTTGCCTTGTGTGGTGCCGAAACATAGGCCTTAAAGAATGAATATGAAGTGGTAGAGATAGAGCTATAGAAGGGGAGGGCAGGAAATTGATTGAGAAAGTTAGACGCTAGAGGGATAGGTAGAATAGATAGAGGAAAAAATGGGATATTTGTGTAGAATAGATGGAGGAAAAAATGGGATATTTGGGTAGAATAATGGTAGGAAAAAATGGGATATTTGTGTAGAATAGATGGAGGAAAAAATGGGATATTTGGGTAGAATAGATGGAGGAAAAAATGGGATATTTGTGTAGAATAATGGTAGGAAAAATGGGATATTTTTGTAGAATAGATGGAAGAAAAAATGGGATATTTGTGTAGAATAGATAGAGGAAAAAATGGGATATTTGGGTAGAATAGATGGAGGAAAAAATGGGATATTTGTGTAGAATAATGGTAGGAAAAATGGGATATTTTTGTAGAATAAATGGAAGAAAAAATGGGATATTTGTGTAGAATAGATAGAGGAAAAAATGGGATATTTGGGTAGAATAATGGTATGCTGAGGTGCAAAATGATATTATAAGAAAGTTAAAGGTCAGAGAATTAATTTTGCCTACCTAAACCTACCTTAACCGCTAGATCACTAATAAAATAATAATGGGTACTTATGATTTTTTATGGTTTTTAACGAGGGTAGATTCCAGTAGCTAGGATGGAGCCATCGAAGCTAAAACTGTCTCTCATATCCCATTCCGTGTGACCCCTTTTGCCCCGTCATTTCTCCGAGGACTTTCGCCACACTTCGTGCTCACCGTACCGTCACCGCGGGAGAGCCAAACCCACGAAACGTTAGGGCTTTCCCCGAGTCCATCACTAACAACAACGCGGCTATCATCTTTGACCCAATCTTAATAACCCTAACGAGGTAACGCTTTCGCCACGTGGGAATTGCTCGGGGCACAAACAGGCTGGGACTCCTCCCGCCCCCGTCACCGCCGATCCCTTGTTCCCTCTCTCCCTCTCATTTCCTCCCCCCTTTCTCTTGCCCGGCTTAATCGAGGTTTCCTTTTAAGCACTAAATGGCATGATGGGGCGTGAGTTTCAAGTTGGGGGATTTCTTCGTGACATTAGCAGGAAATTTACTGCCCTTCCCTGCCTCGTCTGGGACTCTACAGCGACATTTCTCCTGGGATTATTCATGTTACATTCTTTTCACTTGGATGCTGAAAATGGATAGGCCGCCTCTGGAGACGTAGCTAACAGTGTCCCTTTATCTAAGTGGTTTTACTATCGGAAGTGTTGAAAAAATAACTGAAAAATCTTAAGTTTTCGACGCTTGTCGTTGTGCATATACAAGAATAACTAGGTGGCAATAATATTGACAGTACGAAACTTTATATTAGTAGTCATCTTCATTTGATATCAAGGTGCTCAAAGAACCGTGCTTGTAAGGAGTGTCATCGCGTATGCTTTAGGTCAGATCCAAGAAGATGACACGTGTTGGTGGTTCATTGTTCATATGCTTTTGAGAATTGCATCAAAAGATTCTCGTTGTATATGTGAAGAACGTCGATATGAATGAGTAGTGTTAGAGAAATAATTGATGGTTTTCCTAAAGTATTATTTTTTCAAGCTCTTGTTTATTCCCTTTAAATTGGAAACTGTGTGGAATAGGAAGGAATTTCACACCCAGGTGGGTAAGCTCAAACGCTTTCGACTGTCAAGCAGAAAGGATATTTTTAAGCCTACCTCATGAATCCTCTCTGGGAACATTTATAGTTCCTTCCAAAGTCTTGCGTTGGCGAAGAGATCCATGACTTTCATGAAGTCCACGTCATGTCAAGATAAAAACGCTCAGGAAGGAGAATATTCAAAGACAGTGAAAACAATATTACTTATTATCTATTTAGGAGAGAAATGCATACAATGCGAATATTGAAGAAAATATAGTTTGTTATGAAAAGAAATCGCTTACAGCCTTGTTTTATTTGAGATTACTACTCATAAGGCTTTGAGTTAAGGCAGTGTGTCTCGCATCATACATGAAGATAAGGAATGAGATTGAGTTAAGACTATACGTAGAGGAGGTGGCCTCTAAGTGAGTTCAGACGAGCAAGCGTTAGTTACCCTACCGATTCAGTGAATTATGTGATTGTGCAGTGCTTTGACAGTACAGTGAAGTAAAACTAGTATATATTATACTGCGTTGATTACCGAGCGTGATTTTAGCATGCTGTGCTTTTAAAAAGATGATAATGATATAGCGTATTCATAAAGACTCAGAAAATTAAAAAAAATTGAAGAATACTATCCTTTTTTATATCCTACATCATGGGAACGAATAAGTGGATGGAAATTACGTCTAAAAATCTCAATCGCGTTTAACAATTATGGTTTGATGATTTATTCATGGTAGTATTGCCATTTCCCAGTGGATATGAAAGGGGTTATCGTTCTTCGTTTTTCCCCGTCAAAAACTTGTGTCTTGTTTTCTGTACTATTTCCTGCGTGTTCTTATTAAATTAATTCATTTATAGGACATATCTCCATGCACCAAGTTAACCCGGCGGTACCCGCGCGGGTTGCTCTCGACACTCCAACTTACATTTTTAGATTTTATTTTGTAGCATTTCCTTTTCTGACCTTTCCTTTTTAGTAGCTGGAATGGAGTGTAATTGCATCCTTTTACGGTCAAACCATTCAGGGTAGCTACTCCTGCTCGATTTCATTTTATTTTTATGCTACGCTTTACCCATCGTTTTCGAAATCCGAAACCTTATTAGGCATAAGTTATTATATTTTATACTCTTATCACCAAATTAAATCCGAATGGTAACGAAAACTTTCCACGCATGTATATTTTGGGTACAAAATAAGCTTTCTGGTGTGGAAGTCGCAAAGAAACTCCCCTCTCTGCGATATCGCGAAATTCTCTGTTATCTTAAGTCCTGTTTGACAGAGGCCTTATAGCTTTAAAAAATTTGTTGTGTGGCAATGTAATGAATCATTTTAACCTCTCACTCGTTGTTCTGTTCGAGAACGTCACCTCATCATTCGCTGGGGGAGGCCGAGGCGGTTGTAAGGCCCATATTATGAGAGAAAGTGAAATTCCTGTGGATTTTCAGCTTACGCATATTCAATGGTATAGTTTCTTTGCTTTTGTCTCATTTGTCACGCTTCTGTTGATGAAATAGCAAGTCTTTTCAATTAAATTCTTTCATTTATGAGCCTTTTTATAATGGTCACTTTTTTAAATTTTCAGCTTTTTCGTCTAGGTTTGATGATTTCTGCTTGACGTTCCGCCAATTGATAATTTTCCTATGGCTTTTAACTCCGTTATATTTCATAGATTTTTACCCTTTGTTCAATAGAAAACTACGAATGCAAGGAATGCACTTTTGATTTTCTCATTTTGCCAAATTTATTGTTAGGAAGTAAATCTCAGAATACATATGAACTTTTATGGGTTATCATATATTCGCAGCATAAATTATTATGATATTATGAACATGCCCTCCAACACTTATATTTCCAATTATATTTCCTGTTTGATTCGGGGTAAGAGATTGCTTTCAATATTATTTATCAATATTTTTGATCAATTAGTATATGAGGCATTATAAATCCACGTATCAAAAGTTAATATATTCATTTTTCGTTTTTTTTCTGTTATATTACCATAATATTCGCAACGAATTAATAGGAAATTATTTATCCATAAATGTCAGGTAGTTTGGACAAGGAAAGAGAACTAATAATATGCCTTTTCAATGTTTCTACCGATGAATAAGTCATTGGCGCTTACTGCGTTTCCTCTGGTGATTACGTTCAATCATCTGAACACACGGAAACTGAAAGGAAAATTAGCGGTTCGGAAGATAAATTTGACAATGAAAACGGACAACCGATTATGTAGAAATTGAGTGTTTTATTGAGCTACTTATTTTTCCGGACGCAAATAGGTCTTAGCGGCAGAATGTAAAGGATTTATGGGATCATGATGGATATACTGCGCGTTACTGATTTGCCAAATATTCTGTTTTGTTATGTACTGCCTTAGATTTGGCAATGTAAGTAGTACGGCTGAAAGGAAAATGGATGATAAAGTAGCTCCAATTCGTCACCTTTTTATAATACTGGTGAGAAATATTCAAGCTTGCTATACCATATCAGGGTATGCTACGGTAAATGAACAAATGGTGGTATTTAGGGGCAGATGGTCAAGAAGACACCTTCCTAATTAGCCAGTAAAACATAGTTCAAAATATTGGTGTTGATTAATGTATTCTATACTTCCAACTTAGAGATACATGTAGGTAGTATACTCGAAGGACATACACAGTACTAATAGCCCCTGGGAACTAGTGACTACAATTGTATTGTGTATCAAGAAACACAAATAGAGGGCCAATAGTGATTTTATACCATTTGGAGAAACTGGCAGGCTTTAAATTGGCGGTGGTCCACAAAAAAGTAAATCCCAACAATAGAATACTTAGGATTTAATTCTTGCGAGAAATTCCCTCAAATATTCCCATAAGGATAAGATTAGCGATGGAAATGCTGCGAATTGATCTAATAAGAGAGACTGTAGGATATAGTAATTGTAGAAAAAAGCACCAAACTGTGACAATCCAATGAATAAGAGACAGGTTAACAGTAAATATCTTCTGTATCCTAGGAGTAATGGCAAAAATTCTGTTGCTCTGGCAATAAATTGATTTGCACAAACCAAATATTAAAAATTATTGCAAAGAAGATTACGTTAATGGAAAGTGTTTCATTTGAATTTTTCCGTTACACATTTAGTACCTAAAATTTACACTATTACCAACGAAAAAAATTAAATATTACCGAAGAAAGTCCATGGAAGACGATTCATTCCCCCTAGGGTCGTCGATTGCTGACGGGACTTGGGCATATTTTTGGAGTACGCGGAATAATCGCTGCTTCCATGCTGGCGGCCCCGAAATTATTATGTACTCAATCCCCCTTCACATTTCCCTGGCCATAACCTTGTTTCAATCCCATTTAATGCTACTAAAATAGTATGATATGTTTTGATTTCTATTTAAAAATTATCGTTGGTGTGTCTGAAACACCCCGCACTAGTAAGGATGTCCTGAAAACATACGCGAGTACCGCGTGCGTTCTAACAGGCTAATATAGATTACTCAGAAGGAGATAATTGTTTTTTTTTGTTTGTGTGTTTTGTGTGAAGGGAATTTGTTATTTTGTTTAATTATTAGTGTCTTCAAAAGAATAGAGACATGCCTTAAAGGTCACTTTTAAGTTGACTTAGTTTTTGCCACTGTTATATTCTAAAGTCTGAGGACACTAAACATGAAGCCATAAGGATAATTTCCTATTCCATTAAGTTGTGGCACAACACCTCATATATCGCTCTTGGTGTGTGATTTTGCGAAAGAGTGAAAAATGGAAGAGAGCTGAATTTTGAAAAATGTTGCCATTTTATTCAATATTCAGGAGAGAATTGGAATACTGAAATAAAACATTATAATACACAGCCGTTTTTATTAGCTCTCTATCACCCCTTGATTTCTCTGAATGCTATACCAGCCTAGAATACCTCTTAGGGTGTGAGTAGTATGAGGCCAGCGAAGGGGTGATGGGAATAAATGAATTGAAATGGGGCCGTTTACTCTGATCCGAAATTGGTAGCCTTAAACAGGTTCTCCTTCAAGGCCACCTAAAATTACTCTACGTTTGCCATTGAAATGTAATTTGTGTATGGAGTAATAAACTTATTATTTTTATTACTATTATTAAATCGCAATATTGTACATGAAATCATATCACCGGGACAAAATATAAAAAATGTACGTACCTTGGGAATTATATGACCTCTGAACTCTATGTCCTTCTTAAAATGTACTGGGGCGTGTGGCACAGACATTGGCACCACAGTACTGCACCGTAGTATTTCCATTACTGTTGCCTCAGTGTATGGAAGTCTATGGCTGAGAATAATATACATATTTAGATTTGTACAAAACTTTTCAAATTTAATGGGGGCGTTTACTCAGAACCAAAATCGCAATTTTGTTCACAAAATCGTTAGATGGAAACGAAAAATTAATTTCAGTGAATACATTAGTCTTATAACCAGAGCATTCACTCATAAATCAAAAATTAAAATAAGCAATAGATGACGCCCACCGAAGAAGCTGCTTTGAGACTTATTACGTCATCCACCTCCCGTCCTTGACTGCTTTTAGGGAAAGGGAAGGAAGTGGAGGGGGTGTCGGAAGGTCTGCTCGCCAGATCCTGTCGCAACCGCTCACATTGGTGGAGTCAGCTCTGCGTCCCCCATTTCGATAAGAAGTAGCTTCGCGGGCTCAGTTTGTGATTGGACGTGAAAGTGGACGACGTAAGAGGTCGCATGCACACCCACTTTTCCGAAAAGTTTAAAAACATCAGTTTTTAGCCGCTTATATAACTCGAGAACTAATTGACGGATCGAAAAAAGGAAAAATGGGTCTTTTTATTTTACAAACTCTATCAGATTCGGATATGAAAAATATGGTAAACGACCCCATTATAAGGAAGGAGAAAGCTTTTTACTATTTTCACGTCTCCCTTTCGCCCTACTCTCTCATTCTCACCGTTGGAGAAGGAATGTAGCCTGAGCAAAGAATGCCTGAGGGTCAAACGTGATAAGGTGAGACGCTCGTTCAACTTTGGCGAGGGCGTGCCTGTGTTCTATGAAATGGGGAGGAAAAAGATGGGAAAGCTTTTTCGGGTGCGACGGAAAGGGGTGGACGGTGAGGGTGTGTGGCAGTAGGGGTGGAATGAAGGAGACGAGAGCCTGGAGGAGTTGAGAGAGGGTAAAAGGCAGGGAAGGAGCAATGCAGGCAAACGCAAACGTCGCCGTGTGGCCGGGCTACCATCAGTAAGGAAGGAAACGAAAGAGGATGTGAGGAGATAAATATGTGCTTGCAGAGGAAGGGCTGAAGATATGGAGGCATAAGAAAGAGGGAGTGGATGTCTTTGCGGACCTCCTTCAAGGATGGCATCGAATGGAAAGAACAGGTCGCGTTCAACGTTTGCCGAGGAAAATATTTGAATGGGAATAGGGGGAAGTAGGAGGGAGCGAGCGTGCGGAGGAGAAGGATGGAGTTTTCTCTGCTGAATTTGGAAATTTTAGGAGATATTTGCCTTGCCAAATGAGTCTGGTTGTGACACTTTCGTGACCCGAAACTCCAGGGCGATTAGTGTGCTGTTCAGTTATGTATGCACGTAGTGAAAGAATAAATATTTCTGTAAGACTATGGTGCTACTAACAGAAAATTCTGGGCATCGCTCTAGGTAATATTTATTTTATAAATTATATGAGTTTAAGTTTAATGAAAGTCCTTTGACACATAGCTTTGTGTAGTCCTCAATAGCTGTTGGGATTTAATACATTAGGTTATATTTATACATTCTTAAATGACCGTAATATGCCTCCATGCAAACCACAAAAGTCTTCTCACATATGAGTTAAGCTATTCCTTTTCAATCCTGATTCAGTATAGGGATAGGACATTGCTCTTCAACCATTCACCTATAATTTAAACGACTCAAAACTAAGTATTTTAACTCAATTGTATTTTTTGACATCTATAACAAGAGTTTTTTTAAAATTTTGTATGATTTCTTTAATCATCGTTGTAGGTCTTAGTATCCATCAGTAATTTTTCTATTTTTGTACTCACGATTTACAAAATTTACGGAAATATTATTTAAGTCTACCCGGACTTAAATAATATTTCCGGCTACACTCTATCTATCTCCAGACAAGTGATGATAGAGTGTAGCCGTTTTAATGTTTTTTTATCTCTGTGGAAATATTGTTTTTTTGTGCATAGGTACATCAGCGTATAACTCCGTTTGGATTTTTCGTGACTCGTTCGCCTTTTTGAGTTATGTCTACTCACGGCAACTTGAACGTGCCTTTTGAAAATAGTTCAGCATTTTTCGTATTCAATTTATTGTACTTATATTAATGTGGGTTATATAATGAATGTTGCTATTATAATTGTGTTAATAAAGTTTAAATAAGAGAACTTATAATGGGCTAACTGATTTCTCATCGTCTCTCATGAGCATAGTTCAGAGATTATGGTTAATTTGTAAAAGCTAAAGTTATCCCTATTCCGCCACTTCGCAATGTATGAAGTCCAAATGTATTTATGCCTTTCGAAAAACAAGAACTGCTGTTGAATTGGAATGACTTTCGAGAAACAAGAACTGTTGTTGAATTGGGATAACATGAATCCGTAATTAATAATTTTGATTTGGTATGCATAAAAACTGTCCCTTGGATAAATTAAAAAAATACTTTTTGGCATTGATAAGGTCTTAGACAGAAGTGTGGTATGAATGTCATATCCCTGTGAAGCTACTTTCAGTGTTTTCCAGTGATTCTAGATACTTTCCGAAAATTGCCACGGAACTCAAAGGATTGTTAAGGCCAAGCGAAGACAAGTTTATGTTTGGAAATGAAAGGGCGAGGGGTGAACTATTGCAGTGGGTAGAATTCGGATGGTGCACGGAGGAAGAGTTGAGGAGGGAGGAAAAGTGGAAGATTTGCGCGGGGGTCAAGTTAAGAAGGGAGAACTCACCGCCACTCAAAAGGAACGAGCGGTAGGTACTCGCTAAAAGGAGTAAGATTTAGTACGAGGCGGGGGAAATAAATAGCCGGAGGAGGGTGGGTAGAAATTTTATAAAGGGACGCGATGAAGGGGGAAGGAGCGAAAGAAGGTAGTCTAAGGGATATCGGGAAGAGGGTAAGAGACAGTAGGAGCGGATAGGTTTAGGGATGAAGAAAATTGAGACGGAAAATAATACTGAAGAGGTCGAAGGTCAAAGACGAATAAGCGTATTTCTTGGAAGGACAGCGACGGGCAGTGAAAAAAATAAGAAACTGGGCCAAAAAATCGAAGAATAAAAGGAAGAGGTACGAGAAGGTAGCGGAGAAAAGTCAGCGCGGGGAACGAAAGGATCTGACGGATGCTTGGGAATGAAGAGGACGAAGGAATGATGAATGTTCCAAGGTGGTGAAACGGAGAAGTGGTAATGGGATAGGAAGAGAGGAGAAAATTAAGTTGGACAAAGGCGAAAATAAGAAAAATGGTGGCAGAGTGAATGGATAATCTGGAATAAGCGAAGAGGAAAATTTTGCAAATAGACCTTAATTATCCTGAAACCTTGGCAACAGGAAAAAACAGCCGAGAACAGGGTTTCTTTACCCATTAACACTGAAGATAATCAGTGGATAAAAATTCCAACCTAGTGAAGCAGTCTTATCTTAAGCACAAGCTAGAGTGGGACCCTTTGCCTAAGAATCTTCCCTCAAATAGCTCTGCGCCAGTTATAGATGTAGAGATGGCGCCAGGATGCCATAATAGTATAGAAACTTGGAGATGCTATTGTTTTTGGCTATGTTGGTTATGTGTGTTTTGGAGTGCTTTGTTATCAAATGAAGTAAGGTTTTGAACGAGGGTAGTTTAATGCTTGCTCTGACCCATTTGAAACTGGGCAGTGAAAAAAATCACTGCTGTCACTGCTGGCCTCTAACTCTTTATACAAATGATATACCTGAGAATCGGCCGCGGAAGCCAGGCCAGAAACGCACCTGGCAATCCAGCAGTCGTGGGTTCGTATCCTGCCTAGGGCATGGATTTTCTGCGTATGTGTTATCTTAGGTTAGATGTTAGGATATAGCATCGGGCATTCGATCACATGAAACTAAAATCTACTATCGCTCTCTTAGCTAAGTTGTATCTGATTGGTTGGTTATTTGGGGGAGGCGACCGACAGCTGAGGTCATTTGCGCCATATAGGATAGGTGGGTAATTGGGTGAAGGTAGGAGTTTTTAGGGAACGGAGGAAGGGTGGAGAGAAACCCGGCGTCGGCATTAGCCTACTCTTAACGAAAGGCGCCAAGGGGACCACGGCTAAACGTCCCATCCGACGGACGGAGTACTGAACTTGAAATGCCCTCCACTAGGCACTCAAGTGGGGACCGGTTTTCCACTGAAAAATCTTCCACTGCCGGGAATCGAACCCGGGCCTTCGGGATGGGAGGCCAGTACTCTAGCCACCACACCAACCCGATCCCCTTGTATCTGAATAATCAAAATCTTATCATACTCACATAGGTCTTAGTATCTGATTTTTATTACCAATTCGATAGGAAAAAATAATATACATCGAATATTTATTTCTCACCACCTAGAGCTTAAGGTTACATTTCATTTTGACTCAGGCACCATTTTATTTTTGCCATTTTATGGATGCCCATGTCTGTCCATATAGTCTTTGACTTTTCGCTTCCCCCTCTAGTTTCCCATTTCAATATCTTTTTTGCTCTGTGAGAGTGTTTGTTTACCGAGATCTCTTCGCTCCTACTTGTAAGGGATTGTTTTCCCCTGCCTTTCGATATTTTTGCGCTGCCCTCCCTTGCTGTCAATCTCATGACAAATTGTGTACGAATGAGTGGCTATCTCAGGAAGCCATGCCTTGCCTAGTCTACCCTTATTGCCAGCTGTTTGCTATCCTTATCAGTATTCCACGTAGTTTTTTCACATTCCCTGAGTTTTCTTAAACAGGGGTTCCCAGCATTTTAATTCTCACGTACCGTTTGATTTTACGCAAGAAGAGAGAACTGGATTAGTTGCTAAACATTTTGCTTACCGGTACATGTACCCTGTTGGCAACTACTGGGATGCGGTTTGTGTCTTGCATCTCTCTATATGCTGAAACTCAAAAAACATTATTTCAATGTTCAGAGATAATCCTTAACAATTCCCAGAAAAATTCTTAAGTTTCGGAATATGCGCAGTTGAATTCAGATATTGAATTCCTCACAGCAATTATCAACCTTGTAATGTTTATAGATGAGGTATAATTTTGGAGGTGTAAATGTGAAACATAAACATTTATCCAGTGGTGGAGTTCTATTATTTAGATGGCCGTGATGACTTTGTTATCTTCTTCGTTCCTTTATTTTATCAGAATTCTTTAGCTTTATTCTTCACCTAAGTGCAAATGACAAGGACCGAGTATGATAAAGAACTAGTACGATAAAAATAAGATATGCGTTTAAAATAAAATGCATTAAAGAATAAATGACTGGTACGATCATATACCATTCAAACCAGAATTTTCATTTATGCATTCCGTTTCCGTCAAGTGAATAATGTTTATATTTTTCTTCATCTCATTCCGTATGAAACTACTCACCGCATTGATTACCCGAAGATTTCATATTTTAAGTATACCTAAGTATGATGTGCCCATTTATGTGGTCGAGTTTCAGTGAATGTTCCTATACGGAGATGCTAAGTCTAATCTGACATTTTTGAAGAGGCCTTTTCAATAGAAAGGTATCCCATTTGAGCTGTAATTTCTGCAGTGTTTGGTGTCCTTCTAATCTTTCCATCGCAATTATTTTACATATACTACATTGGACCCGCTATGCTTTCCAATATAATTTTTCCTTTCCGCATGATCGAATTTTCTATTTTTCTTCATTTCCATCAACTTTTTCGTTTCCCGCCACTTTTACCCCCTTGGATCAGGTCTGGGTTCTCTATCCCCTCACATTGTATATCACATTCTCTACACATCACTCATTCCGGAATATGCTTTTTGTATAAGGGTCTGGTGAATCATATTCCATCGTAACATATTATCCTGGAGCTATCCCAACCTTTTCCATCTTTCTGTCAGTAATGGATCCAAGATGAATTTCTCACTTTTCCTTTCATGCTCTTCATATCTTTTTGTGGTTTCCTTGGTAGAGACGTCAAATTAATGATTCTATGGAGGAACTATCCATTGACCTATGATTCAACAAATATTATCATTAGTCCACTTTATTACGTCGATATTATTTATTCCTCGCATGCCGTTGATTACTTTCCTTTGCATAAATATTGTGCTTTTTTTAAAAATAAGTTTATCAAGTTCCAAGTACATATTAGGTTTTTCTTCTTCGTTTTTACGTCTTTTTTTAAAGTCTCTCTTTTATGCTTCATTCGCTCTTTCGTTCGTTTGGCGTGATGTATGTGACATTGCATTTCCTTCAACATAAAGTGTAACTGTGATGAATGAATTCAATGCTCCGGAAGGATGTCTCGGACGCAATTTTTCCAAACAATTCTTAATCCATTGAAATATTTCCTTTGAAAATATTAATGGTCCGTGCAATCCCATGATGCGCAATATATGGCACATTACGCAGTGCAGCGTACGCCTTTGATAAGTATGAAGCATAAATATATGCAAGATTAATTTTTAAGTATAATTTAGGGATTAAACATTAAGAGTCGAAATTATTCTCTGATTGCCGATGGAGCAGAAATTTTAGTTGGTATCTGTCCTATTTTTATTTGGACAGTTAGACCATGATTTTTGTTGCTTGATCTTTGTGCCACTTGAATACAAATAATTATTCTTGAGGATAAAGTTCATTTACACCCCAGGTAGAGTTTGTTAAACGACTGAAGTTAAATCAGGGGGCGTGAAGAATTCTGGAAGAATACGGAAAAGACACGTTTCCTTCCGTCGGGAAAAAGGAAATTAAAGTGCTCTACTTTGAGAATCTACTTTGTTTCCCCGAACAGCAAGACAGTAGATGAAATCAGTGTAGCTTGCTAAATAAGTTATGTTATTACTGTTCTAGAAAGCTTATTACCTACATGCTCATCAAATACCAGTAACGCGTCTGCTTTAAAACCACTGCTTAGCGCGTTTATCTTTTCACGTAAAAAGTATTCCATTTTGATGCAAACAAAATATTCACCTCTTTTCCATGAAAAATAAGGAAATTATATTGGGGCAATTTCGTATGCAAGTATTGAGGCAAGTAAAAATGTATGTTGCCTTAGCGAATGCCAAATATTCTTATGAATGCACGAATCAATTTGAATATACTTCTATTTATATATTAATAAATCTATGCATTTGGATAGTTATTATTCATTGAAGTGGAACTAAACATCTTTGCGATCTATCTGACTTCCCAGCATGAACATATATGCATGAATGAATTCATGCATGCATTTACTCAAAATAACTTTTCAGTGGTGAAAATGGGTGTTAAGTACCTAAACGCAGGGACCGTAAATTGATTACGAAAAATATAAATTTTAAGCAATATTTATCGGGTTGAAATATGAACAGACTATCTTTTCCCTTTATAGTAAAATTATTATGCAGTGGCGAATATATTTTTATATAGCTACCAGAAGGGATGAATATATTTTATAGTTCGCATCTAGAAAATCTGGTGATGAAACGGTTGTACCGAAATTAGTAATTTTAAAATTAAACAACGGTTAAAATCTGGTCATATTATCATTTAATCATTTTCTCCTAAAAATCTCTTAATATATTTTTGCAACATTTTTGAGGACTGTGAAATGAATTTTTACGTATAGGTTGACATATAAACTTTTATCGGCTAATTCATTGGTATTAGTACGCGTTTTCACAATCTAGTCTATATAAGGTCTCTTATCGACATTTTTTACCGTTCAAATACAGAATTTCTGATTTTTAATAATAAAATTTAGCCAGGGCCCGCTCCCCTTCGTAAACTGACCGTCGTTATTTGACAAATTATAGGTTATAGAACAGCGGCGTCGGAAGTGGGGGGTAGGAGGGGCATTCTGCCCCCCCCCCCTCAGAATTTGCCCCGGGGCCTTGAGAAATGAGTCTTCATTGATAAAAAGTAAATTTCACTTGTTTTCAGTTCGCCTTTTCCCTTATGACGCATATTCTACCACCTTCATATGCACTTTTAGCGGAATTATAGTCTCTACCCTCTTCTATTGGCAAAAAAATGCGGGCCCTTTTCATAGGAGCCAGGCCCTTTTCAAGGTTGGCCCCTCCCAACGAAAATAGTTCCGACGCCCCTGTTATAGAATGCATATGTTGAAGAAGTGTCTACATCTTTTTGGTTCCCGCTACGTTTGCTGATAGAAGATGACGATGGTTTCGACTCCATTCCAGCTGATGTCTTCAGTCAATAAACGTTGCGGGAACCTAGAATAATTACACTCTTGTTCATCATGACGACATGAAGAATTTTTCTGTATAGTTATTAGCTCAGAAACCGTCAACTTAATGGCAGAAAGAGAAACAGCCGTCCAGATGAATTTTTTCAGTTTTGTAGTAATCGTTTTTCCAATTTATTTGGCTATACCCTTATGCTCTTTGAAATAGTAATTTTATTCAATTTAGTGTGAGAAACGGAGAAAAAGTATTTACTGCGGATACCTCGTCTCATGCTTATGTCGATGTTGGAATTTTTTTTCGATTGAAGTGTATATTACAAAAGTATTTATTTAACAACCCAAACGTACAAAAACCGTAGAATGAACACATTCCCGGCCCAGATTTCAATGAATGATCGTCATCATCAGGTGGAAAATAGTACTGCTTATATCTGCATTCTCATAACAGTACCCGCAAGCCACCGTAATTTCCAGGAGCTGCATATGCTTCGTGTTTACTGCTCAGGAACTGAAATCCTACTCTCTGACAGTGGAACGAATCGCGTGCACACCACGCATAAGAAATTACTTCCTTCGAGTTGAGTCATCCCCTGACCCTTTACCGCTGCTTGACTAGTTCCTTGTTGCAAGAAATGCATTCATTAATGGGATATTTCACTCCATTGAAGTGAAGTTCGTAAACATATATGTATTACACTGACGTATATGTGAATACGCGTGTAATTACTGAAAAACACCCCCTGCCACACACTCCCTTGGTGACTTGCAGGATAAGAAGTAGAAAAACAATTACATATTCAGAGCAAATTTTTTCGTGTTGGTTAGATAAAAATATTATCTATATACACTCCGTTCATTACATAGTACCTACATTACATTGTTTTCTGATTCTTTCATAACTGTGCTCCTTTTATAATTTTCCAAATTAAATTGAGTCTCACAACGTTTGTTTTTCATCTCATATGCGTTATTTAACCAACGATCCTGTCCTTGGGAGTTAAATCTGCATAATACATAAAAAAGTACAAAGTTTGTATGATCCTTTTTCCTTCATGATAATCATTTTGTATTTCCAATGCTAAATTTTTTGACTACGCTTGGAGTTCATACCAGGCTACTTACAGATTTTTCTCTTCAATTCGAAGGAAGCCGAATTAGCATCACTAAAAGGTATTGAGTGTGTCATCCTTTTACCTTAGTTATTTGTCTTTTAGCGCCCAAAATTATCAATCTAGTGCATAATAAATTAAATATTTTTGTTGCGGATATTCCCTGGTAGTTTATGTGATCTAATGCCTCTAAATTGAGATTATCTTCCGGATCTTTGTTTTGGGGATATCATGCCATTGTCACCCTTCATGCCTACGTATCTCTGAAATAAAAATATATATATTTTTGTTGTTTTCAAAAGTTAGCTCTTCGTAATATCATTTCCCTGCTCAATTTTCTTCTGAGAAATTTTCAACCTGTTCACTCGTTTTATTTACGAGAACCACGTTCTGTGCGTACACAATATTTAAGAAAAAATGAAATAATACGTGCTTTATTCCAAGAGATATTCCTTTGTGGTAAAGGAAGTGGTCGTGATGCGGTAAAATTCTTAAAAGCACCATACCACCAACAGTTTTAAATATTCGCTGAAAATTTTTAATTTCTTCTGGCTGAAGCATTTCTGTAGATATTTCATGGTGTTCTCTTTTTTGCCTCGTCGTTCATTCCTCCCACTTCACGTTTAAAAAGCGGAGGAGAAGCGGGAAAGGGCCATTCCGGAAGATGCCGCTCCTTTCTCTTATTATGGGAGGATCTTTCTGTGACAAAGTGGAGATTAAATACGAAATGCTTCCGCTGAGTGGGATTTGAGACACTGCAAATGTTTGTTTAGGAGAGAGGACGGGTTTCTTCCCATTTAAAAGTTACTTTTGATGTGGTTGGTGGATGATTTTCATCGTGTTTGGTCGGTGCCTGGATGAAATATTTCCCCAGGCATAACATTTTTCTTGCTAGTACTTTTCTGGCAGCAATTAGACTTCTTATTTCTTGGCAGAATTAGAATGTGAATTTAAATTTTTAAATAGATTGAGGTGTATGCCTATTTAACTTGCATGGCTGTTAAATTTTGGTGCCATATTTTGGGAGTAATATTTTTTAGGTAATGTCCATTAACATACTTGGGTGCAAACTCAAAAGTGGATGTTGAGCTATTTACTTAAAGCTAATTATGGGATAAAATTAGAGGTGGGATTAAAATTATAATTCCTTCTGCAAAGATGTTGATCACTGAGGGTCTATTTTTACATAACTAATTCTCCTGTATCTGTTCAAAGTGATTTTTCTGGTTAGTAATTATTTATTTATTTTTAACCGCTGGATGCATTAAAAAAATAGATTTCATCATTATTAACATAGTGGCTCCTTATACATCCCCATTATTTTTACTGTGTTGATTTTACCATATTTTACTAAATTTACTCTACTTGTAGCCAGTGGTAGTATATATGTATAAAATGAATCTTTCCATGCTTTATGACTCTTTGCAGAGCGTGACTAACACAATTTTGAATAGAGAACCAAATAATTGGATCGATAGAATATCTTCTTTCTATAGCGTTATAATTTTCCCAGACTCTATGCATCAGAGAAACTGATGTGTAATGAAATGATTTTGAACGGTCGAATCATTTTAATTATTTTTTTGTAACGCGCATAACACCTTACCAAGACGGAATTTGCCTCCAAGTCGTCAGCACTGACGGGCGAGGGCTTACCTCGATTTCCAGTGATAAATGAGAGATTATGCGTGTATGTCGCCTAACAGATATGTGTATGTATTGCTTAGCACTAGTATTGTGATTATTACGAATTCGTCACTTGCTAAATTTGATCTTCGTACGGTTCTACAGCGTCCACGAAAGTCTGTTTAAATGTGTTCATTATGAGAAAACCAGTAATGCTATAGTATTAGTCAAGTCAGGGATGAGAGAAATAGAAGAAATTGTAGGTATATGGACGGGAGATTGTAAATATCCTGATCTGAAGAAAGAAATAGTATCGAGAAGTAACACTGAAGATTTTTCGGTGAAGAATAGTTTGATTATCTCACTATAAAATACCCCAACCGGTGAATCATTGTGAAAGTTTGTGTTGCGAAATAGGACAATAAGAAGTAAATAAGACTATTTCCTTCATATTAATGATCACTGTGGATATTGGAAAGGGATAGGGATTCATGATGTCGTTTCATTAATTTGAATGCTGTTGGACAGACATATGAATATAATCTCGATATTTTTCGTCCATGATTTTTCTTTCGATAATGTAGATTGAAAAATCAATGGAAGTGCATCTATGTATGGTACAGTTCTGGATATATATAAGCAATAAGAATCGTAAGAATGGAACTTGCAGGAAATTAAAATGTCACATAGGTTTAAAACGCAGGAGAAACGGAGATACACTACAAAGAGTTGGATTAGGCAGCATCATATTTTGCAGTTAGGCATAAATGCCAGTACTCTTTAACGTATATGCCGTATCAGTGGTAGAGATAGGCATGGGACGAGGTTGATATACGTGTGGAAATGAAAATAGAAGCAGAGGTGATTAAATCGGCCAGAATAGCAGATGTACTAAGTGCTAATTATCTAGTCTGCTAAAGGGTGGCAATCGTGATGGTCGCGTTGAAGATACTTTGCAAGGAGAATAGAATGAATATTGATTACAGGGAAATTAGAGAGCAGTGAGCATTTTTGAGAAAATGAAATTGTATTGCAAGTGTAAGTATACGCCCTCGTAAACTAGAACAGGTTCAAATATTTTGCTGCTTGTTGTGCGTGTCTTGGGCACCTTATCATATCTTAGATACTATATCTTGGACGGAAGTGGGTGAGACATCTAGGGGTTTTTGCGGGAAATCGCGTTAAGAAAATAGTCGGCCACCAACTGGAGAGAACTTTAAACCTGAAACTTCAGCAAAATTGTCAAGAGCAGGCTATTAAACATCTTGATATGGAGACTGGCGTTATATGGTTCCGAGAGTTGCGCGTAGGAGTAATAGGGTAAGGAAAGTCTGTCAGATTCTAAAATGTGGGTTTGAAGCATGGTAAAAGCGTCCTGCATGTAAGAGGAAGACTGACAAGCAAGGTCTTGAGGTGCTGGGGGAAGAAAGGGAATAGCTGGAGGATATGAAAAAGAAGGGTGGTTAGATGATACTACAAATTAGTGATGGTAAAATTCCAAAGGTGGTTTTATTTATTAAAAAAGTAGAATTTCTATTATGAAGGAATGAAGGGAATGAGCATTAAAAATTAAGCGAAGGAAAGGTATGGTTAAATGGAGGAAAAAATAGTGTAGCCAATGGAAAATTTCAGAAAAGCATAGTAGAATAGGCATTGTAGGATTGGAGATATCTATCAATACCTACCCTTATATAATAACCTTGTATATTTATAAGTAACACAAGGACATACTACGATTTTCCAAAATCATGAAGTTAATGAAAATGAAATATGAATTCAGAGAATAAAATAGGGATAAAAGAAATCTTTCCACTTTATCCCTATAAATCTTTTCACTTTACATATTTTTTCCCTACGTTACTCACCATCACTAAGTCAACCAAATTTGAAAAAAAGTCATTATCTTCTGAATATCTTCTACTTACTGCTGCTATAGGTGCTATTTTTAACTATTGCTGGTTGCTTATTGCTGGTAACTAGGGCGTCTATTTAATTGAACAAATTATAGCTTTCTAATGTTAAATATAACACATAAGTTTTTAAACCGATTTAAAAATATTAGGAAACCAGTAGATCGGAGTGGGAAACATTGGTAAGTAGTAATTAAGAGGTTGCATTCATAGTGGTAACACTTGCAGTCTTTGTAGATGCTGGTGGAAGGGAGCGGACGACTTATATGTTGATGACCATTTTGGGTTAATTTCCCGTAAAGCTCCCAAGGAAGAGGATAAAGAATGGGAATTTTGTTTTCGGAATATTTGAGGCAACTTTCTTTATAGCAGGAACCAGCAATAGTTAAAAATAGCACCTATAGCAGCAGTAAGTAGAAGATATTCAGAAGATAATGACTTTTTTTCAAATTTGGTTGACTTAGTGATGGTGAGTAACGTAGGGAAAAAAGATGTAAAGTGAAAAGATTTATAGGGATAAAGTGGAAAGATTTCTTTTATCCCTATTTTATTCTCTGAATTCATATTTCATTTTCATTAATCTGAATTTGTGTATATCCTGAAGGACACAGGATCATCATACTAATTAATGTATGAACATGTAGTTGTGTTTGTCTGCCTGCCACTTCTATATTCGTTATGCATCTCCTCAAAGTTACTGAACCGATTGAGCTGAAATTTTGTAGGATTCTAGCGTGTACAATAGAAGGTTCTATAATCTATATAGAAAAAGGCTAAGGGCCCGGGTTCGATCATTGGCGTCAATTATGTATTTACATTGGTTTAAATTTACTTTTTCAATTTATGGTAGCGCAAGAATTTTTTCTTTCAATTAGTAAAATAACTAAATATTAATTGATTTCTTTCATTCTTTCAATATTTAACGGGAAACTATTTACAGTTTCTTTTTCTATAAGACGATTTACACTTTTCCCTCGAGGTTTCTGGGAAATTTGTAATTTACGTTGTAATTTACTGTTCTATTCGGTTCTTTTCCGAGCGTCTCTAAGGCCGTTGCCATTGTCGTCTCCGAAATGAAAACATCGTTGATGCTTTAACAGTTCGTCATAGAGGGATGCCGCGAAAAGCATTTGCATGCCAGAGAAAAGTGCAGAATGTATAGTAATGTTTCTTATCTCTAAAGATGGCTCTGCCCTCCTATAATGGCACTAAAACTATATTTTAATTTCATGAAAATAATCGCTGCTATATAAATATTGTTTTAAGTACCTGTTAGAGATCTCCCTTTGTGAAACTTTGTAATGTCATCACACCTTTTTATTTACATATTGACTTACAAACCCCTGCGAGGGAGAATTATTTTAACGATCGTGAAATATGACAAAGACGAAAAAAAAGAATCGGGGAAAAACTAGTGAAACCTTTCCATTCCTATCCTTATACCTTTCCTCCCGGTCTCAAGCGCCTATTACTGCGGAAACAGACTTGAAAACACCCATGAGATCCCTATCCTTATACCTTTCCTCCCGGTCTCAAGCGCCTATTAGTGCGGAAACAGACTTGAAAACAACCATAAATAAAAATGGCGATGAAGACCCATCCCTTCCATTCATATCCTTATACCTTTCTTACCGGTCTGAACTTCCTATTAGTGCAGTGAAATTCTGAGTGAAACGGACTTGAAAACACCCATGAATGGTGATGAAACTTTTGTGAATATGTAGAGCTAATTTGTAATGTTAATGCTGCATGAATGTGAAAAAATGTCTCCTCGATTACTTCTGATAAACAAATAATCGTCTTCATTTCATATCTTTATACTGATGTAGAGAGAGGTTCTAAATTTATCTGCCTAGAATGCAGACTTTTGGTCCACGCAGTTGGAGTGGAACCCTTCAATCTTCTTCTATCCAATATTATTATTTTTGATAACTTACGTATTTACTCTCATTGCGTTCTTACCCATTACCTAGGTATTTATTTCCTGGATAATTTTTTTCTTAATTCATAAAAGATGAACGTTTTTTCCTCTTCATCCGAAAAACCGAAACGCCGTAGCCATCCGGGTAGATTCAAACGGAAACAATATCTGGGGCGGTGTGGGTTAAGAAATGATATGGCGAGTGAGTAGGGGGCGTGGCTGCGGTGCCCTCGCTATTTTTACACCTCCCCGTGCTCCCGCACTCCCTTACACTTTCCTCCCTCGGAGCGGAGAAAAAGTAAGGATGTGGATGGCGACAAAAGATTGGGGACGCGCGCAAAAAAAGGAAGGGCGGATGTAGATGCTCAACTCCGTCCTCCTCCCATACCAACCCCTCCCCTTCGCATGCTCCCCGTCCCCCCTCCCCTTTCTCGCACCACCAGTTCCCCCCCAATTCTTCCCCGAGAAGGGTCACAGCGATTGGCCTCGAGCTACGGGAGGGATGTACGCTTCTGTGTGTGCGTGCAAGTCGGCGTGCGGGAGAGATGGGAGGGAAGTGTGGGGAAGAAAGAGTTTGGCGGCGGGCGGTATAGCGAAGTCGAGTCAGGATACTTGACGTGTGGGAAGGGGTGTGGGAAGGGGTGTGGTAGGAGTATGCACCCCTCCATTCCCCTCCCTTCCCCCTGGAAACCCCCTCCCAATGACCGTCGGAAAAGTTTCGGCCTTCAAAAAAAAAGGGGGAGAGGAAAAAAAAGCGGGAGTGCGAAGAAGGAAAAATAGATGGTTTGGAGAAGGGGAAAGGGCTGGATAGGGAAAGCAGGGAGGTGTATTTTTTTCCCTTCGTGTGGAGAAGGGAGGTGGGACCGAGCTTGGAATGACTGGGAAAGATAGGATAGGCGGGGGTGGGAAAACGGTGGCGTGTGAGAGCCTAGAGATAGAGTGAGGGATCTCCACCGTTTACTTATGATTTTCACTTCTCCCGCAGCAGCTCGGGCCCGCAAGGTCAAACGGAGGTCAAATGAGATGGACGGAATAAAAAGGATGGATGAATGGGGGTGGTTGGATCCTCTCCTGGGAGGCGTGGAGTTTGTGCGGGGAGATTGGGTGTGGGAGAGAAGGGAGCGGGGAGGAGTGGATACGGAATGTAAAGGGGCGGGAAAGGGATTTTTTTTGTAGAGCGAGAAGCGGGAATGTGGTGCTTTGTTAGGAGAAGCAGAGGGGAGTGGAGGAGGAAACAAGGGCACATAACCATCCCGAGTCGTAAACAGTAATGAGATCATTTACTTCGATGCCAATAAGCCCCGGAAAGGCCTCCTTCATCCTCTTATATGCGTCTGCTTTCATCGCGATTCCTTAACCTCCTCCTCTCGATTTACCTCCTCTTGCTGGGCCCCGGTTTTCGTGGCCGGGATAAGAAAGACGAAAGGGCTGGAAGTGTAAGAAGAGGAGTGCCTTATTTGAAGTGATGCTTCGAATTGTTTACTTCAATATCCTTATTTCGATGCTGTTATTTAGAAGGAGACAATATTCTTTCATGTTACGAACTCAATGGTAAAGTGGTGGAATTGGTGAAATGTTCGCTCTTCAATTCTCGCATCTCCGCGGCCGTAGACTTCGCAAATATTGTACTATCCGCGCTTAACTGTGCTGAATTTGAAATATTCTGGGAGAGCCGTGCGAAGAAAAACTTTTCTGTTTGAGGAAATTTCCGGAGAATCCGTAAATTGACGATTTTACGAGCGTAAATGAAGCAGACGGATATGTGCTCAAGGAAGATCGCCTATCATTCGGGCTCAGCAGGAAATAAGTTAACTTAAGTTTTCTTTATTTTTGCACCAAGAGAAGTTTGAGTCACCTAAATGATTTTTATTCACTTTTTAGCTAGTGGAAATCGGGAACTAGAAAGCGAGACTCATACCATTTTTTTATATATCCTTCTTATTCCATTCTAGCAGGCCTTCATTTAATAGAGCGGTCGAATTATTAATTAAAGACCGGCGTTGCATTCCTTTGTTTATAGTTTGAATTTCCAATATGTTTCTTTGCAATGATGCTTACTTTTGAGTCTTTGTATTCCTTTCCTCAGTCTCCTTCAAAGTTTAAAGTACTTTTTTCTGAGTCTTGCTTCCTGAAACCCCTATTTTGAAGGGCAAATTAGTTCTTAACATTAGTTTAAAACAGTATCGTAACAGAAGTTATCTAACTATTCCAAATTTTCATTTATTCATCATTTGTAATTAGGTATACATACCATTGTATAAATCATCATCATGTGAATATGAAATTAATTAAGTCACAATGTAATCATTTTATTGGATTCAGAATTGAATTCCACTAGATTGGAGAGCAGTTAGGTTCGATTTCAAATCAAATTGGTATAAATGTCTTAAACTACCTGGATGACTATTACCATCGAATTTTTATATATCAAAGTCCTATGTGTTAAGATGGGAGGTCAGTGTATCGTGAAGATAAATGATGCTCCCTAACCAGCCCGAATGAGTAAAACATCGAGTAAAACACTTTGGTTGAAATTTTAGTATTTGATATGTGTGGATTTTAAATTGATGCATGAAGCTCTGAGGTAATTAGCTTGAGCTAATGAAAAGGAAAACGTCATTTATTCTGATCCCTTTTAAATTAAATGTAAAATCAAAAAATGATAGGGAAGCAATTTTACGTTTAAATAAAAAAACTCTAACTCTGTGCGAATATTTTATCCTCATACATGAATTTATACATTTTTGTAGTGTTTTGCTCATCTACATCTACATATACGCAATACCGCACCCAAAGGTTGTGGTGAGAGGTAATGATCACCAAACGTGCACCGTCGACATGCCACTATATGTGGTAGGCATTAGTGATATATTTATTCATTCAAATGTTGTACATATATAAAAATCAAGTATTGAGAATTAGCAGGCAAAAAACCTGAACGAACCTGCGCTATAGCAAGATGCCCACAAGAAAATATTAATTTACTTTGACCACTTCAAGGTGAATGAGTTTTTTATCTTCAATTATTTTCAAAACTTTTGTAACATTTCAAGCCGACCTAACCAGCCATTAGTTAATTCCGTTTTTATCGAAGTAAATTTCTTTATTGATGACATTATCTTGATAATGTTCAATCATTGTAACCGCTGGACGTTGACTATTTTTTAGAAGCTTTGGAAATCCTGTAAAATATATATCATTTTAACTATCGAAAGTTTATTTACGTCATATGCCATGCTTCGGCAATGTGCGAACTCGGAGTTATGCCAAGGATTCACAATAGTTTAATGCCTATACCAGAAACGAATATCCTTTTATGCAGAAAGCTAATCTTCGAAGAAATTACTGTCGAAATTGGTGCAATGTAATTAATTTTAGTTGACAGAATTCGTAGATCCATTCTTATGTCTCCTCCTCTGTATTAAATGAACTTAATACCCTGTCACATAAATGCAGTGGCCTGGAAAACATTAGTCTGAAATTACAATTGCAGTTAAAATACACTTTGTGCTATCCAGCAAAAATAAAATGTAAAATTCTTGTACTCAATAAAAGTAGGTTACCCTCCCTCCATCAGCCCTGGTGATCCTTCTAATTCAGGTTACCAGCTCTGCAATGACATGCTGAATATCATTTAAAGCTTAGGTATTCTGATTATCTCGGCGTGTTTTTTGGCTCTCATTCAGCGTCAGTAGGCTTGTGAGACAATTGTTTAGCTGGCAATACCGTCAGTGAAACTAAATGATCTGTTCAGAAAGGCATAGTTCCTTCAATCTGTCGTGAAGAAACAAAAATAAGTGTAACGGTTATCAAGATTCCTAAGATTAGACAATCCTAATGCATAGCTTATAATCATTTTGTCCCCAAAGTTGTCTGATGGCCTGTCCACATTCATCAACCGTAGTAGAATAATTGTTGGATTTCAGCAGTTTGAGGATTCTGCTAGATAAAACATGGACACTTTTTGTATTGTATCATATGAAGCATGTGAAATTTTGCATTGGATGAAACCAATTGTATCAGCTAAATAGGGTGAAGCTATTAGCCGGGTCAGAAAACGGTTGATGTTTTTTCATGGGACATCTTTCTAGACGCAGACTTAGGCGTAGACTTTCTAGATGTTTCACTTTTTTGTCACCGAAATAAAATTATGGTCTACTCTGTGCTTACGTTTTGTGATTTTAAATGATTTTTGATCGAATTTTCCTGCTTTAATTGGAGAGAACGGTCACATGCTGGCGATTTGCAATAATTAGACCACGCTCCGGGAAATCGTCAAATATACATATAGGTAGTGACGAGGAAAATTAGATCCCAGCGCTTGAAATGTGCCTCTCAATTAGGGGGATGGTGCCTCGTCAAGGCGATGTGTGCGTGTGTAAGATTACCGGAATTATTTCACGGACGCCGTCCATAAGAATGTGATCGACCCTTTCAAACGTCATATGTAAATGTCCGTATGTCACCAAATCCTCACCCCGACTTCGCAGTGAGAAAGCAAACCTACTTTCTCTCTCTCTGCAATCCGAACTCGTCCGATCATCTCCACATCTCATTCTCTCCTCCTCTCTCTCCCTTCTTTTCCAACTCCATTGCCTCTCCCGTAGCCTTTAACCTCTCTCTACACCGCACGCAGAGACCCTCTTCTCGCTTCCAATATCTTTCCAAGCCCTTCACTCTCCCCCTTACACCGGCACAAGCCTCTCCTTTCAGCGCCATCCAGGATCACGTGTGACGATGGTGGAATTAAACTAATTTAGGGTCTCGGGAAAGGGTCAGGTCTAATTTGCATCCTAGATTCACACGCGCTCAAGGAAGGATGGGTGGGTTTGATGAGTACGAGGTGTTGAAAGAGGATTGGTTTTGTGGGTGGAGGGGGTGTGGGTATTCTATTTGAACGGATGGATGATCGTGAACAGCGGGTTTGAATGAGGGGTTGTGATGGACAGTGGCTGTACGCGGATGGGGCAGAATTCAAGTATAACGTCTAACGGAGGGGTCAGTTGAAGACTTGGTCAAGAGGTAAGGAATACAATGGCAGGATGTGGGCCAGACGATGGTAGTTGAGGTTCTGCAATATTTTTGAGGTCTGCGAAAAAGATTCCGCACCATGTGTCTACGTTTTGTCATCTCCAAGGATGACGTAAATGCCACGTCACAAAGTTCATTTAATCACTGTAATAGGGAAGGCGGTATGGTCATCATTTTTCGGTCTGGGTTTTACTTGAGCCCAAGCTGTCGCCAACTGATGTCAAATTCATCCACGCTAAATGCTGTTACTCTTGAATGATATTAAAATGGCTTCAATGGCTCCGGAAATATTCAAATTCTAAGGAATTAAGTTCTCTTAGTCACTTTTGAGGAATAATTTCCACGAAATTTATCATGAAATCACAAACAAAAATTACACGGAGAGTAACATTTCCATGCCATAATTTGCCTTCATTTCATCATATTCGCTCTATGTTTAAACCGCTTTTTTCTGCCCTTAATCACAATCCATTCTTCGCAGCACCAACCAAAAATGATATTACCCATAGCAATAGACAAATGAGTCATTAGTCATCAACTTTGCTCCCAAGAAAATATTAATTCTAAAGTTCTACTCGTCACTGCACATCACAATGCCACAATTGGTCAAAGAAAGTTATCCAGAAATAGTTATATGTACTACTGATGAAATACTGTAGAATTATGATTCTTCTCTTTCATCCAAGAGTCTTTAATTTTGGCGACCCTAGGTATAAAAAATCTCGGTCATCTCCTTTTAGACTGAATTTTTCTGTTGCCATGTAGTGAATAATTATATGATAGCCAAGTGGGGTGAGAATTTTTTTTGGGGTAAATTGTGTTGTCAGCAGTTTGATAAACGGCAAATCAGTACGTAGTCCTGAAGCACTGAAATCCATATGGTATCGAAATCACTGGTGAATTACACAGTACTGGTTTTGTCCCATGTCTCATGACATATTCATTAACTTTATGCATCCTGTTATAGTCTTACCACCTACCTACAATCATTAACTATTTGTTATTTGATGAGTAATTTAGGGCACAGATGACGAGCTCAGGATGGCGACACTTTCACAGTCAAAGCGCAGGCGAGACGAAAAGGGAAGCAAGAGTACCGACGGAGAGTCCAGCTGTCGCAGCTGACCCTTCGCCCTCCTTCACTTCCCATAATGGCACTCATCTCCCCGTGAGCATCTCACCCTGCCGCTTGACCCCTTGCTCGTCCTGTCCGGCTCACTGGTCCAAGGGTCACCTTTGTGACCACCCGCAATGCTAGGTCAATTGTGCTCGCGCCGCCGAAATGGTGATCCCATCGCGCAGGCGAGGCTGACGGCGGTTGCTTTGAACAATGTGCATGGCGGAAATGAATGCATGCTGATTGCTTGCGGAATGTTTTCGTGATTAAATGTGGGCTATAATCTCCATTCATGGCAGCCGCCGATGGAATATCCACCAGGAAGAAAAATGACAGCGGTAGATAATGCTTGCGAAAACATACGTGTTGGTCATTCCTAAATTGGGCGGCACTCTTATAGAGCATAATTTTAATGAATGCTCAACATTTGATAAACCTTAAACTATTTCAGCATGTGTTTTTAGAAACGGCTTCTTAATAAATGTGACGATTTTTTAATTTTTCTGAGGAAGCTAGTAATTTACAGATAAAATAAGCGTAACGTGCATTATCAGTGAAAAGAAAGGATGATCGGATTGGGTAATGCTAAAGTATATAATTATGTTATGTGACTAATTGAAGCTAATAGCTAGTAGTAGTTGCCTCAATTGTCAACATATCTTCAACTACTACTGCTTCTTACATACAAAATTTTCCTTGGAAAAATTAATATAACTTCCTGCTCCCTCCTAATCCATGGAAAAAATTTTTTTGCTTACTTTTAGTCATACTATGTTGCTAATAACCCGTTATGTTTTTCTGCGTGGCACAAAATTGTAGTTAAGGTATGTAGGTTATATCTTTCATGCGTAATATTTTTTTTGCTGATAGTAACTTTCTGAAATTAAATTAATTATTGATAATCTAGAGGTCACGAACTGTATTTTTCGACTTTGACTGCATATTGACAGTTGAATATTTCGTAATTAGTTCATGCTTTTTGAGCAATGATAAGTTAAACGTGTCTGGCGGTTCTGATTGTGAAATTATTCAGGAAATCTCTTTGATAACGTTTTTCATTCCCTTGCCAACATTCCCTGTGAAGCATGTTTGGTTTTATCCTTGTCTCCAGCGAGACAAAAATTTCATTGTCAGTTTGAAAAACTATTGAGGTAGCTAAAGGCCGAAACATTTATAACCCTCACTTGCGCGCATAAGATTCGTGATGAAATATACATTTGTCTTTATAATAGCTGCCACGCTTACTGCTTAATATTTGTAGTCTTTTTTTTTTTAGGTCAAAAATTTTTTCAGGCACTGAAATATTATTTTGTTTCGGCATTAAACTTACCTAAGTATATATGCAACCTACGAATGGACTTTTGTGTAGGGTAGCAATGAAAACACGTATCTGGAAGATTTTTATTGCAATTATAACATGGATAGAACAAATGAAATTCAGTACCTTGCCTGTGGGATTGACCGTCAGGCCTTTGAGGCCTTTAATTAAGAGCAAACTACTATAACCCCCGGATTTCTCTCCACCCTTGTACTATTTTCTGAGGTACCTTTAATTGCAAGACATATTTGAAATCACTGATGAAATGAAGGGACTAACTCGATTATGTCGTCTTTATAGGTACTGATTCTATTATTTAAGCTTGCGAAGTCCTTTAGTTTGAGTAACTATTATTGACCCAATGACTCTGGTTACTTAATTGATTGAGTGATAGGCTGACTTCTTACCGCGCTCTTCATGTATTTAGTTCATGGTTCTTCAGCAAAAAAGCTGTGATTTAGTGCCAATTTAATTTGTTTTTATCATAATTATTCATAATTTATTGCTTAGGTATAAGTTGCGCTATTTTACTGAGCACTGAGCATTTTAATCTCTCTTTTTTCACCTTGCTATTAGTCCACTTATGACCTTTCATTTATTATATTCATACTCAAAAAGAGCGGAAAACCTACCGATAACTTTTGATAACGTAATATAGAAATAATTATTTTGTATTTATCAGTTTCCCCGTCTTAGACCGCCATTTGTTTAAAAATGAGATAGTCATTTTATTTCTCATGAGGAGCAAAGTGGATAAAAGTTAGCTTGCTTCGGAGAGTCTCTTGGTAATTTTTCAGGCAATATTTCTCCGTCTTACAGCGGAGCGGTGTTCGCCCTTATTTTTCTCTGTTCGCTGAGTGGATGGATCCAACTAAGTTAGAGACTCCTCAACTAGTTTCTCGTAAGAAATAGTTGGCGACAACGTGGTGTGAGATGAGTAATACGGTATGGCAAACATTTAGTAACTGAGATAAGTGGCGTTGCATTAAGCATGGGGAAGCGGGCAATATACGAGCGGCAGATAGAGGAGCAAGTAGGTCAGGCATGCCAACCCACGTTGCGCTAACAATGGCTCTCGTAAACATTACTTCGCAAAATAACATTCACGAGAAAAATATTTGTTCACTCCGTTGTGCTGCTCAAATTGTTTGCTGAAGAACGCTCGCTCCATACATTTCTCAAAGCGCTGCAATTTCTTTCAGATACCTTCCTGGGGAAATAAACTGTCAATTTGATTAATTTTGCTTCTGCAAAGTATTTTCCAATGCCTCTCTTTTCAGCCTCTTTGTAAATAGTCCAGTGCTTAGTTACCTGCAAATATATAACGTGTTTGCTGCTCACGGAAAAGCCGCTGGTATCAAAGCTTTTTTTTCTCTTTTCACGCGTCGCAATGAATCTCTCCACAATTCCACCGTAACTAACTTCTTATTTAGCAATTTATCAGCCTTTTGTAGCGCCTGATAGTAATGTGGTCTCCCACTTGATCTCTTTAAAATCCGTTATATTATTTGGTTTGAATGTCCTTTATGTCCTTGATGCCCTTTATCTTTTGTGATGTTTGTGTTTTCAATGTTAAAAGAAAATGTAGTGCAATTAGGCATGCTATGTATTTTATCTATATTATACCTAGACAAGTGTACTTTGTGGTTGGCCGTGTTAAGTGAAGGGTATTAACAAATAACTGTGTTTTAACTACTTCAGAATACATTTCTAGCCTATATGAAGCTATTAAATCATGACGAGTATCGCTGAAGTAACTCCTTTCAAGTATTTTATTCAACACATTTCATGTTAACAATATCTGTATTTTTAATGGGAGAAATGAACCTATTTTTAATTGAAAATGTTGCTGTACTCTTATACATTAATTAAAATTTAGAAGATGCTGATAATTGTGATCTGAGAGCCAGGCTAGAGAGAGAAAATACAAGAATTGTAAAGGACATGAACAGGTTTGGAACGTATTTCTTATGCTTAGAGTGAGCCTATTCCGACGACGGGTTTCTATCCATCTTCCCTCAATTACCTACAAATCCCACCTGTATAATATCACCCACCTATCTCTAATGGTTCCAATAGCTTCAGCTTACCACCTCCTCCTTAATAACGACTATAGGCGTTTGTTGAATCATGTGGACGGACCGTGTTTTGCTGTGATGTTGAAGTGATGTATCTGTTTTCGTGTAGCTTGTCGAGGTTGCCAAAGTGGGCGCTACCGCCTACTGGAGGGTGGTGCATTAATCTAGGCAGGAGAAAATAAGAAAGGGAACTCAGAAGTCGCTAGAGGCAGGGTTGTGACCAAATAGTTAGTAAACTTTAGGCCTCTGGAATCCCTTTCCTCGGTAAATACGGTAAAAACTACTAAACATAAAGCTTACCAGATTCTGGGAAACACAATAAAGATACAATAAGTTGAAAGAGAAGAATAGAAATCAAAATATGACTGGCTGTATTTGTTTTCTTATAAACTAAATCATAATCTGAAGGTGACTGATATTTTGCTACCGGAGACAATATAACGGCAAGAAAATAGCTCCCCTAGCAGAAACAACGCATGGTTTTATTACTGATTCAATGGAAATATCGCGCATTTTCCACTGATTGCATGCTGAAATTCTGATGCCTTGGAAAGCGTTAATAGTTCAGCCGAAAGAGTTCCGATATTTTCCTGAGAGAATATTTTGATGTTCAACATTTTTGCGAGTGAAAATTGCGAGACGGGATTTGTGTTGCAAGTCAGAATTCAAACCCAAATGAAATGAACTGAACGCTGAGAGTGTTGGGTTCAAGTATTCCTTTGTCCTCCAGTCATTGAGCCATGTGAAGGCGCTGAAAAAAAAATTCAACCCTGAGCATTATGGTTTCGTGGATGAGGAACTCATTTCCGTGCACGTTTTCTGTGACTGCCCGCGCTTATGCTAAGAATTTTAGTTTACAATAAATAGTTTGAGTTAGTACGCTTGTAGGACACCTTCCTTACTCCATAATCCTTGCACTGGACGAAAATTGACGTCGTTTTCATTCCCGTCCCAACCAAAGAAAACGGTGGTCGTAAGAATGACGGTGGAAGGCATTTTGTTAGGGAGTTTTGGGGAGAAGTAGAGGGATGGTTTGACCGAAAGGAATATATATGGGCTGGCCGGTGCTTGAGTGCCTCATATAATACCGGTCGGCTTATCCCATATGATAGCCATGGCCCATAATAGAACATACTTTTTTTCTAGTAGTGGATCCAAGGACGGTGGAGGGATTTAAAGGGCTCCCTCTCTGGAAGACGGTGCAATGAGTTCTTGGTGCACGCTTCAGGGGAATGAGGATTTTGAGGACCTAAGTTTGGGGAGGGAAATGAGTTAGGGTGCCCCTCAGAATGGGAACGTAAATGGTAATTGGGAGCCAAGGTTGGCTTCGTAATTGAGGTCAAAAGCATAAAGAATGGCCCAAATAGTATCGCATAACATGCTCGCCGTGGCAAAATGGCTACGTAGGAGAGGAGAGGAATCCGTTTTTTGATTAAATGCTGATGGTGCTCTTAAAAAAATAAGGGAATGCCTTCTCAGGCGCATATCCTTTCCCCTTGGAATATAAAACGGTGATGAAGTGCAGAGGTTTGCTGCTGAAAAGCAGCAAAACGTTAAGTGGGCCGAATTTTGTGGCCCTTTTCTGCCGCGAATAGTAAAACATCTGATATCTCTCTAATTAACATGAAGTGATGAATGTGGAAATTTACAACTCAACCCCATAAAGGGAGTTAATTAGAGTATTCCACAGAATTTCGTTCGAACGAAAATGAAGGTACAATGAAAAATATCCAATTTTATTCGATTGTGATCAGGAAGTATGGTATTGGACAAAATATCCGTAGAATATATCCTTTAAGTAACATGGTTTTGTGTGTGTATGTAGCAAAGTTTGGTATATTGCCTCACATAGAAACAAAAGTCCTATGTCCTCCAGACTAACGATTGAAATATCGAATTCAAAAGGAATGAAAAATTATTGACCTGAATCCTTACATTTTTTGTGACTGCGCAGGTACTTCGAAACATCCTTTTTAGACATATGTATGCAGACCTATAGCCACAGCTGTGGTTGGTAATGTAGCCAACGACTCGACTTTGAGAGAAAACTTTAAAATCCGCACGCATACAGAAGGGCGCGAAAATGATCGGAGGCTTGGGTGTGACTCGGAGCATAATAGCTGCTGAGCTGTGCCGTAGTCTTTCCAATTTTAAGCCGTGAGAGTGGGTCAGAGGTGTTCGTGGAGACGGTTTTGCACGCGTTTCGTCGCGGCCTATTTCCAGGTTCATCCAAAAATTTCTCACAAAGGAGGTGAGAAGCGCTTGGAATGAGCTCAAATTGCATTGAGCCGAGAAAAAAAGTGGACTCCTTTACCCTTTTTCCCCTCGGTGCCTCTTCCCTTGACAATCCTCGCCCCCAACTCCTTCCCTTTTTCACCCCAGAACTTGGCTCCCCCTCCACCTCCACCTTCTCCTCATCGCCCTCCCTCTTCTCTCCCTCTCAATCAGCTACCTTTGTTCCCTTTTTCTCGCATCTCTTTCATCTTTCTTTCCACACCTCTCGCTCCGCCTCTTGATTTACCCCTCTCCAAGCTCTTCCCTTCTTTCTTTCCATTCTCACCCCTGGCTCCATTCACGACCTACGACCTGAGCTCTTGGCAGGTATCTACCTGCATTTTTTTTTTTTACGATTTATGAAGTTTGTTAGGGAATTTGTACAAGTGAAAGAATTTTGAATGCTGTTATTCGGATTTATCTTGAAATGGTGTAATTAAATATCAAATTATACCTGCAACTCATGTAACCTGTAACTCAGGTTGACGAGATCCTGAAAGTGGAACTTAAAATTGTTTTTGGCACACTTCCTCCTCTCACCATGATTATTTCTGGCAAATGATCGTTGAAATTATTTTCGTACGGTATCTTACCAGGATTTATCCAGTGGATCATCTCTACTGTAGGAGGAATTGCATCATAGTAGAAAGTGTAATTTATGTACAAATGGAAACAAAGTTTGTGGTCATCAGCATATTTCAGCCACATGCTCCTACGTTTTGTGTACTTGTTCAGTTACATGGATTTGAACCAGTAATTTTGTTTTGTTTCTTTGGAATAGGAAACTAGTGCCGAGGTGGCGAAAGGAAGAACATTAACTAGCATCTGAATGTATGATCAAATCTTTTTTGGCTGTCTTCAAAAATCCTGTTTCGCAACAGCGATAAATAACAATGCGCTTGTTTCAAATGAAAACCTTCAAAAGATAAAGTAAAAATAACGGCCCTTTCAACCACGCATTTATGTTATGCTTTACATTTCGCCCGTTTTTCTTCGATTTTATGATCAGGAAAATACATTTCCCCAATTCTTGTAGAAAGTAGTATTTTACTTTTAAAATCTTGATGCCTCAACTATTACCAATAATCAACATTTTTGCATTTCATTCTTATGTCGTACGTACTCTCATAATAATTAACAGAGTAGAGAATCTTAATGAAATTTATATCTAATGATTTTAGCTTAATCTAATAGTAATAATAATTTGCTTTGAGTCCTTTGTAGTATCTTTATAAGTACCTTTGTAGTATAGCCTAATATCATTGACATTGCCAGTATTGCCACATATTTGGCATAAATATCTGGCATTGTCAATATCTGTCTGATCTTACAATTAGTTGCAATCAGTTTTTTTTTTGAATTTGATAATTAGCCTTGTTGTTACCAAGGTTCATTAAAAATACTGCCGATTCTAAAGTTTGATTAAATTATGCGAATGATTCCTAAGAGTTTTTACTTAAGCATGTAGTAAATTTTAGTACTATTTTTGCAGATACAAGATAGACTTGAGTTAACAGGCTTTTCTTATGAAATCCATCACCTTCACTATAACGATGCATTAATCACTCTACCCTTCACTACCAACTTCGCCCTTAATACCACCCGTTGGCACCCAACACATTTTGAATTCTTGCAATATTCTTTCTCGCAAGGCTGGGATCAGTCAACATAATCGGTTTGCTTAAGTTCCTTGAATGAAACACCCTTAGAGTTCCGTTGAATTAGATGGTCATAATACTTCCCGATGGAACCTCGTGGCACTGGGTTTACTTTTGGAAGATAGCAAGGTGCATTACTTTTAGTAGATAGCTTTCTTTGAAAGATATTGTTCGCGAATTTAGTTAGTTTCTACATGTGTGCTAGAGTATTATTCAAACTATCAAGAGACAAGGATTTGGAAGTAATTAGTTAACTGGATAAATGCAAGTCTGAAAACTTTTACAATGTGCATATTTAGTATTGCAAGCTTATACGTGTAGGTATGGCTCTAAGGCAAAAAGTCCCTTCAGTGAGTTTTCAGAGATAGTTCTGTTTTGGTAATAGAGCATAATTTTTGTCTTAGAATCCAATCCCCTTGAAATTGGTTCTCATTTCTACTGGAAAATTAAATGGAATATTTTTTTCATCCCTGGTTCTGGAACCTTTATTTTGAAGTGACTACTAGCTGTGGAATTGCGTATTCATTATTATTTCTAGCACCTAAAATTTGGTACGGATTCATAGAAATAATATGCCTAACAAAGTGCCGGACATCACAGCAAGAACTTTTATTAAAAATAGGCACTCCTTTGCAATTTAATCGTTGCGGAGAAGAGAAATAGGAGATGGGGCATTATTGTCAGCGATTCTGACAGCTCAGATTTCTGTGTCCGGTCGTAGCCTTGGGGTTGAACAGCTAAAGATTAAATTCTATTGATGGTAAACTCTGGTGACTATAGGTGATAGGTGTGTCATATATATCTACTAATAAGATGTATGGCTGTGAAGTGTACATACGTATAATTTGAGAAGGATTTTGAAAAATTGCTTTAGTGACAATTATCGAACATGTTGCAAATACTCTCAGTTTTCCATGCACTATAAACAAAACACTTCTCTAGTAATTCATAAACATTGATAAATTTGAGTTCTTAGAAACATTCTTGTCTACGATCTGCCTGGATTTACTAAAGTGAATGCGGAGTTTTTGCTCGTTGATAGATTGTGCACTTGTCACTCTCAAGTCAAATTTGGCTAGATATTTGAGATTTTCATCCGATTATTCGTTTTGTCACCCTGATCAATTGTGGATACCAGAAGAATATGGGATACGTATTTTCGTTGCTATCAACCCTCCTCGCTTTTGCAGAACTCAGTGCAGTGGCGCTTTGTGACGCATTCAGTCATCGCGCACAAAGTGAAAATTTGAATAACCTCGCAATCGCGCGCACTAGCTCCAAAATAGAGATGCTTGCGTCTCGTGTCTGCCAAAAATTATGTAACAACTTTTAGATTTTGAAGCTGCGCTACAAGTTTTACAATTCATATCCATCGCCTGTCCAAAATCGTAAGTTAACACCTTGAAATAAACTTGTTCAAAAGTAATCATTGCTTATCATGCACCTTTTTTTAAGTGGATTTTTTATAAACGCATTCCGTTTCCTTCATAATAGTAACACAGAAAGCTACCATTTGCATAAGGTCACTAAATTTTTTTTACTTCGGGACAAAATTTAGACTCATAAATGTAGTGGGCATTAAATTAGATGGTATGTGTTAATTAAAGCATTTTAACGAGTCAATTTAATATTTATTGCAAATGGATCTGGTAATATTTTTATCTTAAATTACGTACAGATATCATTCTTAAGTCTGTAAGACAATTGTGGAAACGATGAGATCAAGCAACAAACACTTTAACGTGTGTCTGTCGATGCATATGTGATAACTTTTTAATTATTTAGTGGTCATAAACTAGATGTAAATAGGATGCATAGTTCAGAGAATTGATGCATAGATTCTCCTCAATACATCATCCCTAGTAACGAAAACTGTGATAACTGGAATTTAAAAAAGGGACGGGACGGAACGAAAACATCAGTTTTAGCTTGCTAATAACAATCAGGATTTATTTTAGTCCATTACGACCCTCTGGGATTTTTGGAATATCGTAATGGAAGCGAAAGCCTGAGGTCCCGAAAATATACCAATTCAAGGCCACGCACAAGTGGAACACTTGGAACTTATAAGAATATTTATGAAGCGAATTGTTAATTTATGAATGGGATTAGCGGTGAGTACGGAATGCGGGAGAGAGGTTGCAAGGTGTATGCCGGTTAACGAATGCGGCTCTTGACTTTTGAACACTTTCTCTCTCCATAGCGTTGCCTTCATCCCCCTTGCTACATAATTTTACCAATTTTTCTCCTCATCTCTATCAGTTTCTCTCATCATTCCACTATTTATGATAATTTTTATTCTTCCATAAATCATTTAAATCTAAGAAATGAATTTTTGATCGCTTTTCTCGTTTAAAATTTATTCTTAGCTGACCCTTAGTCGACCTTTTCGTATGATGATGCTGATATATTTTTATTTCTTGACTTCCTGTCGTACAAAAACGTCGAATGGAGCTTTAAAATATTTTGTTAGTGAAAGAACTCGCCTTTGGTTGGCACTTTTGTGACTTGAAAGAAATCTGAACTGGTTATTGGTCACTGCTCAATAAGGAAAGCGCCTCCGTGGACTCCCAATTTTGACGTATTTCCTAATATGACATAGGTAATGCACTATCCATTGATATTTTAGTTTATTTGAAACGTATGAGTATTCGATGTCTGTTATATATTTGAGGATTGTTTGCACTAGGCAATCGGAATTAATATAAGGGACCATGGGAAATGAATTTAAACGATCGTTTTTCATTGATTTGTGGGGACTATGAATCCATATGTTCGCGTCGCAGCGCATCATTCTAAGTTTCATATTTTTTAATCGTTTCCATGTGCCTGTTTGTCCCGTTTAACGCCAGTGAGTTCATGAAAAAGTCCAAATGTGTTAACGTATCAAAGAGAAGAAAATTCACAAAGTATTTTTGAAGGAAATAAGAATTTGGGCTTTTTGAACAGAGCTGTGAATAGTTTGATGCAACTTAGTGGAGCTGAAGTAAAACATCTTTTAATTTGTTTGAAACTACCTCAATCGGTAGAACGCAAAAATGTTATCAATGCGATGATCAAGTTCATGAATAGTTAAGTTTTGGGTTTTGTATTAGTGGAGCTGTGAACCATTGGGCAGTGGAACAATTTAGGTAGCTTTTTTCCTCACTGAACTACCTTATTATTTTAACATTCACTTCGATTAATATCGTCTGCCATGAGATTATAGCCAGCGAACAAGAAGGTGGATTAAAGCGTGGTAAATGACGGGATAATAAGATTACTCTATGTTTTACTATCCTACGCCTATAAATCACGTAAACATATTAGTTTGATTGAGGCATTGCATGTAAACATTATAATTAGGGCGCAAATCAGTTTCTTCTTTCATATTGAATAAAATTACAGCAAGTAAAGCGCATATGGGCTTTTAAGGGATCTCTATTGAATTATTTCCAATTTAAATCTTCTATTTTATTTTCCAATGGGTTATGTAAAGCTTTTTTGCATTTAGTCTGATCCCAGTTTAATGTCCAAATTCAAGACTGATTTCAATTTCAAAGGTATACTTATCATTCGTTTTGTCTTACTAACGATTTTCACTTTTATTCATAATTTAAAAAATGTTCAGAAGTTCCTGTGGGGGAAATTTATATTTCAGTGTTTAAAAAATATCTCCGAGGTAAGGTCTCAATCAATCACAAGCCCATGTGGACGGGGAGAAATCTGAGGGGGAAAATTCGAACTCATTAATTTTTTAAAACCTACAAGCGTACCTTACACTTCGAATCAAAAAAGTGAAGCCCTTCCATATTGTAGTGGAGCTCTCCATTATTAAATCAGAACAATGACAAGCGTAAATGGTATTCGTAGCCGCTAAATGGAATCGCATTTGAAGCGGAGCGAGGGTGAAATCGAATTGATCCCTTGGCAATTAAGGATATGGGAACAAAAGAAAACGTTCCACAAAAAAAACAAGCAAATATCACGGTTTATTCAGGAATCTGGGGAAAACGCCGAGGCTCGTCTGATATTGCGAGCAAATCATTTGTCCCGCTGGAATTTTGCGGGGCTCTTCGTGAATGCAACGGCATAAACGAGGCAGTAAATCATCTTGAACTTAAAACGCACGTCCTGCGCAATGTCTCTGCGATTCTCCAAAATACCATATCAGAGATCGTGATACGGGAGGAAGGTATCCCTCTTGGAGATTTGTTGTTAAAGCTCTGTAGTGTTCGAGGGGGAACGCGCCATGAAATAGTGAGGCTAGTTCATTGGGTTGTGCCTATCAATTTGTGGTGTGTCATTCTCCTAAAAATTCGCAGATCGGTAGCTTGTCATTGAAGTAACTGAGACCGCAAATGACTCTGACTCTCTGCATTAATGCCCTTTTTTGAATACTGTTTAAGAGATTGATTCAAAAATTGTACTCATTCGCATACAAGTGGTTGTAAATAATTCATGGTGCTTTGTGTATTATTTTCCTTCTGTGACTGGTGTCGTTGCAAACGCTAGATTTTGTTGCGGTGTTGATGATTTTCTAACATTAGTGGTTTCATGGATCCCTTGCACTGAAAATTAAATCTTTGTTATGTTCCTTTTATAAAATTTTCAATCCTTTGCAGTATTTTAATAACAATTACGGTACAAAATCACCTGATTTAATGTCAGAATATTCGTTGTTTATACGGAAAGTTGATTTACTTAAAATCACCTTGGAGATTAAAAATGAATGGGGAATAATCCTTTATCCAGCCAGGTTTGAGAAATCACTATCATTCGTGCGCCTCAAAGACATACCCCATTAGAGTAGAATGTTTCGTAGTTACTGCACAATATCTTTGCTACAGAAGATACGCACGGCTGAGAGTGCATTTTGAACAGATAACTTTGCATTTGCTAAACTACCGTTTCCTTCAAGTCGTTCTTTCCGTACTAACGTATTTCATAGTAAAAAATAAACTTTTCTCTTCGCCATGAAATATTCTGCAGGCGAAGGCGATTTCTCACTTAAAATTTCCGGTACGGGAATAAATTTTGCAGCGGAACACGCTGTGTACGCTTTTGGAAAATTGCCGAGTTTCACCTTGACCGAGGAGGAGTCATATCCTACCGTGGTGCCGTTAATGTAAAGGTTAAAAATTGCATCTAAAAGCTGTAAAACGTTTGAAGTAAGGCGCTTTAAGGATTTATGAATCAATTACTAAGTTTAAGAAATTGATAATGTTAGAAATTAATAGAGTTGTCCCCGAAAGTGGGAAGAAATGAAAAAATCGGGTGGAGTGAAAACAATATTTTAAGATACTGTATTGGCAATATGTATATATTTAAATTGCTTGTAAAATCCAGAACTAAGTTACCCTGAAGTTTTTGTCCTGTTCGTCTATTATGTTTTTAAATGAGGAAAACTTGTTACACGTGACGTTTTGAAACATCCATTATAAATAAAGACACACCAACTGGTTGATTCCACTGATGGTTCAGTTAGTACAACAAGGTTTCAATTAGTGGAACTAACCGAGTAAACTATCGTTATTTTCATAGTGTTTTTGAGTTTCATCATGCAAATTTGTTGGAATACTTAATATATCTTATTTTATGCTCATATTTCTTCCTGATAAACTTGTGTGCTGTATTCACCGTTAAAGAGTGGAAAAGGTGAGTAGAAGAAAAAACCATGTATCGTTGGTATTTTTGCCTATTTAAGAATACGATTGGTGCGTTAATTTCTCCTACGGTTTATTTTCGAAATGTCTGAAAAACAAACCAAGGAGTTAATGAAATCATGAGGAGATAAGGAATCGTGCATCATAAGTGTGTGTGATATTCAAGATTCAATTGTCTAAACACCCATTACGTAAAGGCATATGTTATTCAAAAGGTAATTAGTTTTGGATATTGGAAACGACCCATGCTATTACATGCAATATCACACAAAATTTGGACGTTGGTTTGCATTATTTTGCAAAAAACTTTTGCATTATTTTGCAAAAAAATGAGTTAAAACGCCGAGTCTTTACCACGTTTTACTTGAATTTTACCGTTAGAGCGCACATTCATGATTTGAAGCGTTTCAGGTGTTCGATGGTACCGTCTCGCATGGCCTTCGTGTGCAGTGTCAAAAGCACCCGACGTGAATACATCACACTTTATTTTCAGTCGCCGATCCAATTGTCGAGAGGGTGGAGTTCGCCTCGCAGTTTTGTTTGAAATGGAGAATGAGTTTTTGGGTGAGGTCGGGAGGAGCAGAATGGGAAGATTTTTGAAGCACTGGAACCCGGCGATGCTGGGGGAGAGGAGACGCAAAATGAGTCTAGGGTAAAACGGAAATAAAAATAGGACCCCTCTCCCCATCCTCTCTACTGGGCGCGGAAGAGATTTTAGATCCGGGGATGTGGAGGGAGGCGTGGGTAGAGTTTGAAAAGGAGGGCGAGTCCGAGGATCGCGTTCTTCTTAAGGCCGGGGGAATGAGGGAAAATGCAGAGGCTGAGTGAGGTATAGAGGGGACGAAAGGTCGTTTTGGGGGGATATAAGAATAAGGGGGGTTGGGGTGTGGTGGGGGGGCAGAGGGTTTTTCCAAGGTGTACGGTTGACGGGAGGGCGCTGTATATGGGATCTCGTTAAGTGCTTTGCGGAAGAGGGGAGCGTCCGTAATGGTTTTGGAAACAGTGAAATAAGGTTCTCCCCGCTTTTAAGGGGTGTTTTCGCCGGTGGGTTGGAGGGAGAAGGGGGAGGAGAAGCGTTGGGGGAACGGGGTGGGGAGCGATATATATTTGTGTGCCAGCACGGGTGAAGGTGTGGTGTTTTCAGGGGGGAGGGAGGAGGAAAGAGGGGCTATGGAAAGGAGTTTAGTCGGGGTACGTCGGAAGAAAAGTGGAGGGGGTCCCAAAATGAGGTGGAGAGAGAGAGGGTTTGGGGCTGGGCAACGAATGTGGTGGAGATGGGAATAATGCATTTGTTTGTGGAAAGATAAAGCAACGTAGGTTGGGAACAAAGTGGTTGTGGGGGGTGGGGGGTTGAGAAGAACGTGGTATGAGAGAGTAAGTGTCGCCCGAGAGAGGGGAGGTGGGGGATTTTGACGGCAATGGTTGGTCGGAGGAATGGGGTGGGGGTAGAAAACGGGGAAAAGTCTTACGGGGGGCGGGAGGAAATGGAGAAATAGGGCCGCGGGAACCGTGGGGCCTGGAAAGAAAATCGTTCTGGGAGGTCACCAGACGGGTCCACTCGTTATTTCTGCTTTTCGCTTTCTATAAGGCAGCTCCTTTCCTCCCTTCCCTCCCGTTTTTCTGTTATTCCTCCGATTGTTCTTTACTTCCTGGCACCTTGAGATGCCTTTCTGAACCCTATTCTTCCCCTCCATTCCCTGCCCGAGCTCTGAACTCCAATCCCCTGCGTTCCTCCCTCTCCTTCCCCAACGTTGGCTGCGACGTTATTAAAGCTTTAACCAGTATTTCTTGCAATCTACCCTTAAGACTTTATTTTATTTTCCTTTTTTCAAATATGAATGGGATTCAAATCTTGTGCGAAATGGGTATACTCTTCCGAGTGGTCTGAGATCTCTATCTTTGAGAATTGTTTTCGCCACCTCTTGGGTGTCTAAACCTCTTGGCTGACCAAAGGATATAACGTAGTAATTGAATTTTATACGTATCCTTGTTGTTCGCGGCAATTGAATGAAACGATAGACTAACGAAGCTATAGTAGATTGGAAATGCTAAGGATTACCTCCCAACTTAAGGTTATGAGTAAAGCGGCGCAGGCAACTTGTTTAAGAAATCGTTTCGGGTTCTTTGTAATGGACAATATTTCAACTTATTTCTTGATTACATTCAGGATATTTGCCAGAAGGGATCTTCAAACGACCGATAAGAGTAATTTTACTCTTTGCTAGCAAAATTAAATTCTAAGATCTGGTGTATTAGGATTAAAGAAATTAGAAAATACAGCAGTTTCTAAAGCAAGGTAAGCTAGGGCAAGTGCAGCCTCGGGGCAAGTCTGCTTCGCTTTGTGCTGCAATACAGGGATGCAGGCAAAAGGCGAGCTCTAGTTATATGTAAATTAGGTACAATCTTGACAATTTTCGTTGCTAAGGTGGTTTCCAATGTCAATCAGTAACGTCAGTGAGGTCAATACTATAAAAAACTTAAATGGCATGTTGTAATTTTGTTGCTGTTTATGTTTCACATTAGCGCAGGTCGTTGAAAGAAAACTCTTAACTTATTGACTTAGTACCAAAGAGATATGAAAAGCATTTTAGTAAATTATTTCACAGTCCTAGTGATCGCATTAGTTTGTGTTTATTTCATTGCTTGCATTTTATATTGCAATGATGAAATTTTACAGGTGAAATGCATATAGATAGACGATAATGAATTTTTCTGGCAGAATTTATTCTGATTTTTTGTAAGTCATCCTAAATGATTGGGTCTATGTGGAGGAAAAATGATTCAAATCCAATGTGAGATATCAGAAATTCCACAGAGAAAAAAATCATTCGCATTGACCGGGATTCGAGCCCGGATCCCCTGATTTCCGGCCAGATCCTTTAACCAGTACCAGCTACCGAGGCGTCATTTTTACCTGTGGAATATTATAGTAGGTCAAAGCGAATGATTTTTTTCTCTGTGGAATTTCTGTTATTGTGAAATTTCAGCAGGTAACGCCGTTATGGTTCTCGCGGCCTGTTCGCGGTCCTTCAAATTGCTAATGTGAGATATTTATACCCATTGCATTATTATTAGTTTTTTTACCGCTTCGATATTTCTGGTACCTTGGGTAGTTGTAGTTTATGGGAGGCATGGAAACAGAAATATGTAATGAATTAGCAATCATACTTCCTTCTTCGATGTGGCCAAGATTCAAAGAGGGTTTTTAATATCCTGGCAAAAATATGAAGTTATGCCACGGCTGCTTTTTTATCAATTTATGAGTGATGATTGAATACGGTGTTATAAAGTAATATTCTTTTGTACCATATAATAAACTCCTTTGGTATCGTGAAGTTATTTTGCGTAGAAATAAATATTTCTTATGTCCATTATAATAGATAGAAAGTTACCGGTACTAGTCAAATAATTAATAGTGAAACCTTAACTAAAGAAGTTCGCTTATTTTCTTAATATCCAGAAAATGGTGTCAACTGAAGACAGGCGCGTATACATTTACTCTCAATGCGCCCCGAATATGCACTTAGCTAGGTCCTAAGAAAGATGAAGAAACGTAAGGCCTTGTTCTTGGCCTTCTTGCATGGTCTTCTTAATAGCAGTTTTGTGGTTAATCTATGTAATCGGTTACCGGACCGACTCTGACGGATTTATCACATTGTTTTAAGTGAATTACGCAGTTTCCGTGGCAGGCCAACTTTGGTATCGTAAAATTTCTTTATTAAGCGTTTTGGAAGTAATTAATTATTGTGTGCTTGTGACCGTTTCCCCTTCTGCAGAATTTATCTTGCCCTCCAACGTTTTTAATGCCCAACGCTTTCCCGGAGCTTTCGAATTCACTCGTGAGAGGACTCATTTCTTTCCCGCTCACTTTGCGTTCTTTTAATTCCATTCATTCCGAAAACTTTTCGCCTTTCTCTTTCCGTTGCGAATTCACCCCTTACGTTTTTTTTCCTCTCCCTCTTTCCCTCTCACCCGTGTCCACCCGCAATACTTTCTCTATATCTCTCTCTCTCCCTTCTCTTCTTTATTCTTTCCGTTTTCTCTGGAATTCCAGAGCTTCATGCAAAAGCTGAAAGAGTCAGCGGTCTCCCTGCTACGAATGGAGACGGTGTGGGAAGGCGAGATTTTCTCATTTAATCTCTAACGAAACTAAATGCGTCCCGACGCTAACCTATTTCTCTCTCCAGTCTCTCCTTACCTCTCCTCCCTTTTTTGCGTTCACGATGCGCCGTGTTAGTACATTCTGTTCTTCATTTTTCCTTTGTACTTCTCCCTGTCCCTCGTTTTTTGATTTCCCTTACTTTTCTTTGTGCTTTTTAATCTCCCATTGCCTGAATTTATAAGCCTCTATTCTCTATTCTGGCCTTCCCAGTCCATCGCATTCACTTCTCTTTTCATTCCATTACAAAACACAAAGTCATGCGTACCCCGCTAAATTCTTACGGATCCGCACCTTAATCTCGTCGCATTCCGATGAATAATTGCGCTACCCCTGCCAGGCCAGAGATTATTATTTATCGCTTTGGTATGCTGAGGAGCGTTTAAATACTTTTGTCTTATTGCTTTTTAATTTTTTGTTAGGGTAAAAGTTAATTCCTTCATGAAAATGGTAGCAAACATTATGCACAAGGTTGAAGTGGTCTAATGCTTGTTCTCGACAGCAGGAATGATAAATAAATCGCAATGATAAATAGGCTGAAATCAATTTTTCGCTTCATTTGATTATAACTTGTTATTTAATATATGCCCTGCCAAGTTAAGTTGCTTTGTTAAGCAGTAGTCTTGTCACGCCATAGCACGCAAAGTCTTGAATCAAAGTGTACTAGCATTCGAAGATAAAATTTCAATAAGGTGATTGAACACTGATATAGGTGGACATATGTTTACTATAAGGAGAGCTACTAACCAGCGGTAGGTCAATAAAGGGGAAGTCAATCTTTATTTTCTGTTAAAATCGAACCAAAACATTTTTTATATGCATCCAATATTGTTATTATAGTATTATAGATCTGCTTACAACACTAATAAGATTTTGTCATAGTATTAACTTGCGGAAAATTGTTACTATTTAGACGAGAGTATTAATGAAATTCACAGAAAAATTTCCTCAGAGAAAAATTCATGCATCGTACCCGGATCACCCTGATCGGATTCTCGGGTTTGTATCCTAGTCAAGAGGAATTATTTTCTTCTCTGTAGTAATCTAGCTGTTGTGCAGATCAGCAGTAGTTATTGTATCAAAATTCTAAGTAGCTAGTTTTTAATCCTGAAAAATTATTGATTTTGTAACCATGGAAATAGGTTATCTGTGGGCCAGGGCAGAGCTGCTCAAAAACACCTCTGGTTTCTGCGACTTTACATTTGCTGTTCGAGATTGGTTAGTGTACCGTCGTTAAAGTATGCATCTCGCATTACACACGTGGAATGACATGTTCCGTAATGTGCAGGATAACTCGTTCACAGCCTGTAATCTGCGCAATAATCGTCTATCAATAATCGTTATTTAGCTGCCGATGTTTTACTCGTTGTTAATGAAAGTACTGTGCAGTGCTTTCCAGCAGTGGTAATGCTGTAGTATTTTTTAAATACTACTTTTACGCGGTTGCCAGGTTGGTAATGCACCGGATTGGCAGTCCCAAGGTCTTGAGGTTTTGAGGGGTTAGGTTATACACTGTAAAATAGCAACGGCATGTAGCGCACCTTTAAACTTGATAATACCATATATGTATATGCTAATAACCGTTCAGATATTATTGTAGGCAACACGCAGGCATGAAACCTCAACGAGAATGTACAGCAAGTATTTATGATAATTTAGTCAAGTTTCAAAATTAATCTTGATTTTTCAACGATAATTAGCGTAATGCGACTACTTTTTAACTATAAGCGTAAAATGATTAAAAATATTGAGCTTATATTTCAGTAAATGTAAAATTGGCGTTTATATTCATTCCCACTATATAATCTGGGATCAAATTTGCAATAACGTCCCCCTTGCTAAATTCATTTGGTATTTTTTGAAAAATTGACGAATTTTCCAAGTAAAAATTTTATGCTCGCTCATTTGCTAAACACTTTCGTTGTTTCAACTGATTTTGGAATATTTTGCATTTTATGTGATGTTTTAGTTGTGGATTCTGCTCATTTTATAATGAGCGGAGTTTGTTTTCGCCGTATTGTCATCAAAACTCTAGGAATTACATTATTCCCGTTATCATGAATATTTACGTGTAAATTTGAATGAAGTATTCGTCAACATGTCCAGCTATTGACCCTTAAATTTTTCTAACGCAGGTCTTAGCTCACTTTTCCTATTGGTTCACCTATTTATTTTTATGCACGTTTTATTCTTTTTGCATGCTTCACTACTTTCTCCAAATATTTCATGCGAAGCCCAACTTTTCCATTCTTCCCGTCACTTTTCAGACCTCTTTGTATGTTAACTGTTATCCTCTGTAACAACCAGTTTCGAATTTTTTAATCTTGACTTCTGTGCAATAGTAATCGTCCACGCCTTACAGCCACCAGGAAACATAGCCCAGGTGTAAATTGTAGTCACGTCCGAAAATGAACGTGTCAAAAAACTTCAACAATTCAAAGTAAGCTAGCTTTTTCCTCAGTGGAGAGGAATGTCAGGGTTAGGTTGTACGGAAATCTCCTCACGCAGGGAGTATTTTGGCTCTGAAATTATTCGGACTCATGTATCGACCCCTATACGAAACCTCTTAATCCCCTTTTGGCTGGGCTAAATTAGGCAGAATATAAGCACCCAGGCTAGTACGTTAAAAGGGGTTAGCCCTGGGTCGTTTCCGAGATAAGGGCCTCCGGTGACATCGAGGTTCTCCGGGTGTGTTTCTCTGGAGGGGGTTAAGGGGGCAGGAAGGGGGGGGGGAGGAGGTTAAGGGGGCAGGAAGGAGTAAAAGCCAAAGGGAAAGAGATATAGCTGAGGAGTGGAAGGATGGTCCGTCGAGTGTATGTATTTTGGCTGAGGGGCCAAGGTAGTTTTCAGTGGAAATGGTGGGGCAAGCCAGTTTGAAGGGAAAGGGAAAAGAATAGAGAGCAAGGAAGCTGGAGAACGGATATAAAAGGAGTGGGGAAATCGGTGGGGTGGGGAGTACGTTGTGTGAGAGGGGAGTTTTTGAGGCTGGTTGTTGAGGGTGGCGGCGTGGGTCAGAATGAGAATAATGCGCCAAGACCTCTTGCGAAATGAATCCGGTGTGGAAGGGGTGGGTTGGCGGGGGAGGGTACCCTAGGGAGATGCAGGGGAGCGGCAAGGATTCCCAGATTTCCTTGTTCCGAGTTCTAGACTCACTGGGTCCGGGGGGACATCCCTGGAAAGCGGAGAAGGCACGGGGAGAGGGAGGAGAAGGTGAGGGGAGGCAGTAGGTAAGAAGGATGGGGTGGAAGTATTGGGGTGGAATTTAGGGGAGAGGGCGGGTTTCAGACCCAAATGGGGGAAGTTAGTGTGGATATAGGTCGGGACAGGGGCACGAGAGAGAGAGAGACCAGGTATCCCTCCACCCCTTATATCCCCATTCCCTCGGGGAATGGGCGAAGGGTATAGGAGTCGGGAGATTGAGAAAAAATAAATTAATCTCAGTTTTAGTATTGTCAAAGTGGAATAAGATATTACTTCAGGTATCAGGATACTTGTCCCTGAGGTGGTGTGGGTTTTGTTCTTGTCGTAGGGGATTTACTGGTGAGGGAATAGAAATATGTATCGAAGGAAATGGTAGTTTGCGTCCACATTAAAGTGTGAGACGGATTGAAGGGCATCGATTGAACTCAGGTTGCATTTTTACAATTCTGCCTTTATGCGATAGTCGCATCCATTAGTTGTTTACATACTTTATGGGCGTTACCAATCTGAGAACCCATGAGAAAAGCATCGTGATTAGTTTTTATAGCGTGTTACTTCTGATCACTAAAGGGACCCTGCCGAGGCAACTTATAAAAGTGGAAAGGAATCCGAAAGCATTTTTAATTAAAGCTTAAGGCGATTGGAATTAAATTATAAAGCGCAGGAAATGAATACATTTTCTCAAGCTCTCTGTTTGTTATATATTATAATCAGTATTAACTATAATGGTGACTAGATAGATGATCTTATTACTTTTATAATAGGAAACCTCCGAAGGTTCCAGTCTATGATTAAATATAGCATCCCATGTACAAGGTAACGGTCTCTCCTGCTTGAAACTCAGTTCTCTGCTCATCCTCATTTTACCCCACAATCTTCTTTCCTCCCATAGGCATATTATTGCTATTATTACCTGTTGCTCTTACGGTTTATGTTGGGACATCTTTCTTCCCATGACCCACTTTTCATATTGTGCCGGTTTATCTCTGCATACTTCCTACTTTCATCACTTTATCCATGATTTCCGTTCCACTCATTTCTGTTCACCGATTACTCAGAATGTTTCTCTCTATCACACCCTTCAAAACACTCTCTTCCCTAATTTGCTCACTCAAATTCTTTTCTACCCGGACTTATACCCGTAGCGTAAATGCCGACAATTTATTGTCATTTTCTTTCACTGAAGTCCATGTGTCCGCGTCATAGAATGCCACCATCTGTATTATACTTCTCACCAGTATTTTTTTCACATCCATACTCAAAGGGCCAGTGATTATTTGTCCTCTAGGTGTAAATGCCTCTTTGGAAACTCATTTCTCTTGCAAACTCCTCTACATACCCTTTTTCTTCTAATGGACTTTCATGTAAGCTAAATGGTTCCCCATCTCTGGCTTAGGTCCCTCTACGTCTGAATTTGGCTTCTACCTTTAGTAAAGGCCTAAGTAAATTTTTTTAAAAATTAGTCAGAAATTTATGTTGGTGAATCTATCGCTGCATATCTTATAAATATATATTTCAGTTATAAATAATATTTTTGAGAGTTTTGCGCCCCAGTGATTATAAAAAACCTCCTCAACTTAAGTCGGTACGTGGAATATGAAAATTTCGATTAAAATAACAATTTCATATTCGTCAGCAGTATTCAACGATATGACATATTAGAAAACGGACAGAAAACCATCTTTATATAAATTGTCCGTTTCAATGGGAATAAACTTTGGTAGAATGGGATTAGATGTATAAACGTTGCCTACGAAAGTGCAGTGACTTGGATTAATGCTTTCCAATAGAATTCTCTATCCAGAACTGTAACTTGGATCCTTAATAATTACCATCCATACTTTTCATCATCACAATATCTTTCGCTATGATGATCGTGAATATGTTGTTTCCTAAAAGATGTTTTCTTATATTATACTTTTATTACAATATTGTAACTACCACAAAAACGTCTTATGTACCGAAGAATGAATATAAATTACCATCCGACATTATTTTTAGTGTAGCCTCTTATTTCACATGGCATAAGTTTCTATACTAATGGAGTTCTTAGTATCTCTTGGAGATCTTATTGTTCAACTACAAGATTGATGAATTTTTTGTCTCTCATCAAAGGTATAAGTGCATAAGAGTTAGCAACAATATCAGATAACGTTGATAAAAGTTGAGCATGTGTATGGTGTTTAAAACTACATGCTTTACGCATCACTTTTCATGGGCCCTGTTGAGTACCATCTCTGAGAGTTGTTTATCTATCATGCTGCTGCAAGTTAATTTTCACAACACGTACATCTACAACTACGGGATACCCTGCAAGCTACCGTGAGGATTTGTGGCAGGGGAAAAGATCATTTAGCATGCACTATTGACATGCAAACAAGCTACTAAATGGAACCCGCTACATAATAGGGTCTCATGCAACTAAATGGTTAATAGCTACATAGTAAGAAAGGGATTGGTTGTTAATACATGCATCATGCACTGCACTCTACTCTAAAATATTTTCCCTACCTATTCCTTTGCTATGTTGCCTATTCTGTTCTCTCATAGTACGGGGGAAAAATGACGTTTTGAATCTATCAGTACGATAATCAATCTCTCTAATCATATTTATCTGGTCAAATGTAGCATAATACGCTGGTGTTTTAATATATACCCAACATCTTCAGTAAAGCTATCCGATTTAAATTCCTGTAATAGATTTGGTCTGTACTTTAACCTACGTTCAGATAATTGTTCCCGCCATAATTCATGTATCAATTCTGATAAACGACTAAACCTACCGTAACACCTTTAAACCAACATATCTGCTCTACGCTGAACACCGTCTAGTTCTCTGATCAAATCTAACTCATTCGGATCCCATATACTGGCTACATATTCATGGTGGAGCCTAAATAGTGAACAGTAACTACGCTCTTTTGTTTTCCAATCGCATTTCCCAAGTTCTCTTTTTATAAATCATAGCTTTCTCTTGGTACGCCGCCTATTTCCCGGTCTGTCTTCCCCACGATAAATGTTTAGTTAATGTTACACCTAAATGCCTTATGGTTTCAACGCTTTCGATCTTCGTGTTACTAATTTTATAGCATCGCTCTATCGAATTATTCCTCTTCCAAAAATTGATAGCTACCTCCTAAGGTTCAGTTTTAACTCTCATTTGCCCCAACACTCTTGAATTGCATCTAAATACTTGCTAAGCGATTTCCTGTCTTTTTCTTTTGAGATACCTATATACACTACCGCATCGTCTGCAAAAACTCTAAGGTTACTACTAACTACAGTAGCTAAATCGTTTATATATAAAAGAAATAGAAGCGGGCCTGCTACGCTACCCTGTGTAACTCCGGATGTGACTTTGATTGTGTCCAACATGATGCTATCTATGACAACCCTCTGCTCTCGCCCACTTAAGAATTTTTTTACCCGACATACAACCTCTTTATTTATACCAAAACTCTCTAACTTCAAGATTAATTTATTATGAAGAAATTCATCGAATGCCTTTTTAAAATCTAAAAATATCGCATCAACTTCAGTACTGTTTTTGCCGTAGACTAAAATATCGTGTACGAATGAAGCTAATTGTTTCTCGCAATCTCTTTCTACCTTTCCGGAACCTATGTTGGCTGTTTATGAGTAATCCCTTACTATCCAAATCCAAATGCTAGTTACTAGGTTCTTCCTTATCACAGCTTTTAAAAATAGGGGAAATATTGGCTATTTTCCAATCCTTGGGTACTGTATGGTTCTTAAATGTTTTATTGAATATATTTTTTCCAGATAGGGGGCTATTTCGGAAGCTAATAGTTCGGAAGTTTTATATACTCTGAAAGGAATTTGATCGGGACGTAGTGATTTGTTTTTACTAATGTTTTTTAAATGGCGTTCCTTGTCGCTACGTGAAATTGCTGTTTTGGGTATTTTGTCACTGAAAGTGTTCGGCGGTTTTTCGGCGGTGTTGTGTGACGATGAGTAGAATACGCTTTTGATGAAGGTATTTGAAGAATTGGCTTTTTCTAAACTGCTGGTGGCTCTAATTTCTTTCTCGCGTTTAAGTGTATGCATTGTGGACCAATTTACCCGAAGCTCTCTCACATATGACCGAAACCCTTTAGGATTGCAATCTAAATATTCTTCTAGCATCTTTATCTTGAAATATGAAAACACTTTCCTACATGATTTCCTTCCGAATATCTCGATTTCTTACAGTTTTGAACTAACTCATTTTTTGCCTCTACTGATAGACTCTGTCCTGCGTGCACAATGCATGGCGTGCAAGTATGCGTGGCTTACATTTTTGACATATTAACGTCAGCATGTGATGGCAGGCATTATTGATTCATTACTAAATGATATTCATTTTTTTACTATCTTCTTTTATCACATTTTTAACATATTAACGCCAGTATGTGAAGTCAGGCATTATTGATTTATTACTAAATAATATTCATTTTTTATTATCTTCTTATATGCTACTTATGTTGCTAACTTCCGTTTTTCTCAAATAACACGAATCCTGTATCAATGAATTGAGTTTCAGTGTTTGGGTTTTCTTACCGACTTCTTAAAAAAATACTTAGTATACGTCATAACGCATGGCTTGTTTATAAATTATCGTCAAAGAAAATCTTCAAGACAAAATTGTCAAAAAAACTAGACGTGGAAAGATTGTAAATAAACAACGAAAATGAGAGGAATATTTGAAATGGAACACGTGGCTAATAGGAGGCATTGTAAATATTTTCATTTTAATAAACTGCTTTTTTATTATATCATTATGTTTCGCATACGATTTCGTTTTATCGACCTACAAAAAGACTTAATCATTTGGGGGGGTGGAGTGGGAGGAAACATGCTGAAGTTTCACCCAGTTTTACTGGTTACCGTTACTACGTGCTGTTATTTGGTGAAAATACGCCTGGCATCGTTCATCGCTCTAAAGCATATTTTGGTCCAGGTGCTAGGTTTGTTATGCAAGCCTATACGAGTCCTTCTAGAGTTTGAAAACGTTCTACGGGATGTTCAGAAATTCCATTTACCATTAATTTTTCATTTCAATTTATTAGAAAATATCTACCGTCACTTTTTTAAAATCTTTAATTTTATTCAGTTGCTTTATTTCCGTATCTGCTTCATTAATATTCAAAATTTAACATTCATTGCTGGATTTTCCCAGGAATTCAAACCATTACCCTTAAAAATACACATTCAAAGAATGTCACTTTGCTGAGAAGATGTTAATATTTTTTGTAAAGATTCAGTCAAATATATGTAGTAGTCACTCCTAGTTTTCAATGCCGTAGGAAGAGATTGTGTTATTTTTTTAGGCCTTGTTACTTGGCTTCGTTAAGTATTTTGTCTCAACACCTTCAAGGTGGAAGCAAATGCTTCAGGCTTGTTTCTGTTTCATTCCTCGGGTGTAACTTATCGCAATTAGCTTTTCAGGCATCTTTCGCACTGGAATATTCCCCTGCCGATCGTCGGGTCAGCCTAGGCTAGGGGGAGGGCAGCGGGAGGTGCAGAATTCGTTGTTGGCTGAGGTAAAAGGGATAGTAGACAGAGAAAGAGAGGTGAAGAGTCGTCCGTAGGTAGTCCGAATGGAGATAGGAGGGCGACCTCGGCGACAAAAGGCTCTTGCGGCCGGAATACCTCCGCAAGTGGAGCTGGGTGTTGGTTGGGAGGAGGGAGCGAACAATGCAAGCGTGTGTGAAGTTAGTCTTTCCTTTCGCTTCGAGGATTGCCGCCGGGGGAAAGCTAGCGTGGGGGAGGGAGCTGTGGAAGGCATGGCGGCCGTAGCTTGGGCGCAGGAGGTTTGCCGGCCGTGTTTCACAAGGCTGCGCCTGGGATCAAGGAGTGAGCGGAAAATGCTTTGATGTCGTACGCTCGAGATGATGTTGCTACTTTTTTTCGCGGCAGGGAAATTTCCCCATCCCACCAGACGTGGAGAAAATGCTTAACGTATATTTTGTGTGGGCAAGGTCTCGGTTTTTGCACTGGAAGAAGTCTCTTTTGTTCGTTCCACTCTAGAATGAATTACGGCCTTGCAGCGCATAAATTGACATTTGACCGTTGTTAATAATGTTTTTAGTAATGTTTTTTGTTTAATAATGTTTAATCGGCCGGGCGCGTTGTTCAAAACTATAAAATAACGTTTCAGATGCTTAAAAATTAGTAGTACCTACGTTTCCATGTATAATTTGTCATCGCGTCATGCGTGAGCATTTAAGCTGCTGAACTCAGAATTAGACTGTTGGTAGAAGCTTGCTTTTAGCAGCATAACATGATCAAAGGAATACTTTTCAAGATTGATGTCATATTTTGGTTACTAATCTGATAATTGTTTGGATTTATACGATTAATTTGACTTGACATATGAATACTCCGTGATCTTGAATAGTGCGCCAGATGGGTGGTAATTTGGCACTGAGTGGGACACTATGGTCTTCCTCGGTAACGTTTTATTAGAAATAGTTATATTTGATTGTGGATTGTCAAGGGAAAAGTGAATGGGAATCCGAAAAGGAAACTCTCTAATAAGATATATAGAGCAATTAGTGAAGGACATGAGAGATGCATTACGTTAATATGAAGAGGCTAGGCGATAGGAGAATCGAGTGGAAAGTTGCGTCAAACCAATCTCAGGATGTTGTGATATTGAGGTGTAGATATGAAACATTTATTATTACCACCATTAAAATCCACCTTAACCGTTATATCGCTAAAAACAATAAGTATGATGTCAGTCGAGTTGGTTTTGCGAGATACTTCTGTTTCCGGAGAGAATATGCGGTATATCCACCTTTGTGGTACTTTCATTCTCATGCACTCCCTCCAAAAAGGAAGAAAGAGAGAAATCGACGAATACGCACGCTGGGGGGAGGGGGGGTGACGACGAGCATAAGCTGGGTCGGAAAAAATATAGCGCGAGCGTGCGAACGAGGATCCGAAAGTGTTTCGCGGCGAATAAAAATGAATGACGAGGTGAGAGTGCGGAGCGTGTGGGGTTGGTTTTCAGCGCAAGTGAATTCCCCAGAAATTCATTCCTTTGTCTCCCGTGCGCGGGATTTTTCCCCATTTTCCCGCCCGGCCCCGAACGCGCCTCGAATTATTGTATTCCCATATCTTCAGCCCCCATCCCCCTTGCCACTGCTTGAAGGTCGCGATCCCATTTTACACGAGGAGAGGACGTAGCCTGGGAAAACCGACTCTGACCCGAAAGGTACCCTACTCATTTAAAATGCAAAAAAAAAAAAATATTGTGTAAATCATAGATTTGACGTCGAGAAGATTGGGCAAAGAGCAAAGCACATTCTCCGTCTTGATCATTCCTTGAATGATATGAACACTTCTTTCAAGACTTTTGTTTTATCCTCATTTTGAGAAAGTTTTGTACCAAAAATTACTATTTATTTCCTATGTTTAAGGAATGTATCGGAATCTTGTGGAAATGAGGCGGATAGTCTTCCTACAAATTATGAAAATATATATACTTTTTAGCAGCGAGGAGAATAGAAAAAGATGCAAATAAGGAGAAAGGCAGTGATGTTTTAAGTATAATTTTTTCTACGGAAGATAAGAGGCAATAATCGATTAATTCGTCTAATAGCTCAATAGGGTATCTAATGTTGATTTTAGGTTCTCTGAGAATCTCTGAGTATGAGTAGCTAGTTAGCGCATGTACGTAAGTAACGTTTGCTTATGCATGTAACCAAATTTCACCTAAATTCTCCAAGTAACGAAATGGTAATCAGGAAAAAAAAGACAAGGAATTTTTTTTTTAAATATACTATGCTCATTCACGTATGACTATTATAAAATTGCCTTCTTTAGAACATAATCCCCGTAGGATATGGGCGATAAAGTAATCGCGTCTTTTTTCTTTCGTTTTGAAATGATCTCTTTTCTCTCACTCTTCTCAGGACGTCTTCGTTATTCGTTCCGCCAATATTTTTATTCTTAATCATTCTTCTGATGCGCTCCATTTCCAATTATTACAGCTTGAATTCTCTGCTTCTTTTGTAGGCCATGCCTCAGTGGCATAAGAAGGATACTCCGGATTTAAGTTCTAACGACCTGTATTCATACTCCTAAGCTGTTATATCCAGCTATAAACGTTTTCTCCTTTTTGCAGAATGCCCATTTCGCCTGATGTTATTCGCTAACAATTTTATTTTCGCTTCTCCCATCGCTGGTTTATTCGCATCGTGAATAAAACTAATTGCTAATACCTGCATCCCTTAGAGCCACCGCTAGGGAATTTCGTAGGGGGAGATAAGGAACCAGCCGTGAATTGCGCTTTTATCTGAAAATAGAAAAAATGTTTGACTAATATTGAAGTGCAATGTGTATTTGTTTGAAAGAAATGCACTTAATACGTGTTATAGCGTGTCTTGTGCGTGGGAAATTAGGGTTTTTGTATTGAACGGTACGACAGTTGATTTGTATTAATTTATCACTTCTTTCTGTCCTGCTAATGTCATGTGGGAATTATAATGTCTCCAGTGCCAAACTCGAATACGTGTGATTTGGATTTCCATTAATTTCAATCTTGCGAGCAGCTAAGGTTCTAGCTTTAACCAATACAAGGATTGCGAACTAATCGCGAATGCCTCAGCGGAGTCAGTTAATTAACCTTCTAATCTCTAGAGTTTTTCAACAAAAGCCAAGTGACCATTTCTTAACTTTTATATGTTTTTGCCCCTTTTTTCCCAATATTATTCCCTATTTAGTTCCTAATGTATTCTCTTGGCTTGGTTATCTACCACTTATGCCAGGCCTATCCTTTATTACTTCTTAATTCCATGTTGGTCCCACTTTTCAAAAGCCGGCAGCCCAGACTGGGGGTGGTAAACCTATGGCACACGTTCTCAAAGTGGCACGAGGAACAATTTCTTTTGCATGTTGATCAGGTTCAACGCTAAGGGGGATTCCGTGGGCAGTTTTGAATGAAGGGTCAAAATAAAAACCAAATTTGACATTCGTTACAGACGGGGGCCAATGAAATGTGCCGTATGTGTTAGTATGGATGTTGAAAACAAATAATTGTTTGTATAATTAGGAAATCTTTTTTTATTATAAAATTATCCTATGCCTTTTACAAATTTAGAAAATAACCGATGTATCTATCTCATGTGATGGTTGGTATACGGATGAAGAGCATCTCCTTATTTAAAAAAACTTTGGCTTTCTTTCTCGTAAATCTGCGCCCTATCTTGTCTAGTTTCTTCTTTTCTTGAAGTGTATATTTTTGTTCCTTATATTTCCGCGTTCCATGTTCGACCCATTACTGGTAATTTCGTGACATCTCCTCTTGACGACTCTAAAAACGCCTTTTCTAAAAACGCCTTTTCACCAAACCTTTTCCTCCCCTGACTTCGCTATTTCTATACCCAATTTCCTCCGGCATAACTTTCTGATACCTAAATAGATCATTGGTTAAGTTTGAAACAAGGTATAAATCTTTTTCATTATCTTGCGAGTTTCATTCCTGTAACCAATTTGGCTAATCTTGTCTCGTGGTCAATTATTAACATTTTATTCTGTAGATTACCACGCCATCCGTTATTATCGGCTCTAGTAGTAGGTACTTCTGCGCAGCACAGCCACGTTTAAATTTGGCAATAACTCATGTTCTCAGCATAACATTTGGAAACGTTTGCAAACTATTGTAAATTTTACCTCAGTGATTTACGTTGTTTTATTACGCTAGATTTGTGATTATCGTATAATGGTTAGAGTGTTTTTCGAAATGCAATATGAACAACAAATGTACCAACAATGTGTCTATAATGCTGAAGCTTCTTTTATTCGTAATAAAATCCCTAATACAAATTTTAAATGCATGATATCAGAGGAATTGTCATTATTGACTTACTCATTTATCATTTAATTTGTCGCATTGAATGGTAGTAATTATTAGGGAAGGCATTGTCACTCTTCAGAATTGATTATCGTGGGAATAAAAGGCATTGCTAATCTACAAAAATAGAGGAGTTTATAAGGAAACCGAAATCCTCATTGGCAGATTTTATGCATGATACTCTTGTCTGTATATTTTCTGGGAAAGTTGGGGAAGTACGGCGCATATAATAATTAAAAGATTAGCATAAAAGGTGTAATTCACGTGAATATTCGGTTCGTTGTTTCCTCAATTATTTGGAGAAAAGACTATTTCAGAGAAGTTTGTATTTGCTTTGTCTGTGGGTCGTTAAAATAAGGAAAATAGCCGGAAGTTGTGTTGCTTTGAGAACATTTACACGTCCCGTTCAGGTGCCTCCATGAGGAAGATATTAAGATTAAAAAGTTTGATAGCTAATGACAAGATAGTCAGTGAGCCCCGAGGGATTTTATTGCTATTTTTAGTATGTTTCTCTTAAGTAGTAAGCAGTGATTGTTCTTACTGCATTCAAAAATATGTTATTTTTACACGGGGCATCAGGGATCAAGAGATACAAAAAATATCGTAGATTTTGATTGCAGAAGACTAATTTCTACAATGCCTGATTCTGAACCTAATGGCGATTGATGATATAACGTGGATATATAACGTGAAGATATACTTAACATACCTATATTCGATGCCAGTGCCAATGCGGTGTAGAAGGGATTTGAAAATTATAATTTTGGGTTTGCATACTGGTGAATTTCCGTCCTGGATAGTGTAGTACACTGTAAAAAGTAGATCTGATTTTAAGGCACAAAAGCGATCTGAATTTCAGATGCAACAATTTTAAGACAGGGTATGTTGAATTTCAGCTCTAATATCTTGTCTAAAAATAAGGCAGGTGAACGACTGAAAATCAGACCATCCAGAATCCTGCTTCCTCAGCTTCCTGCTTAACTGCTCCTGTGCCAACCATCCATGTTCCTGCCTCTTCCGCACCTTGCATCCGTGTTCCTGCCTTAAACCAGACAGCGCTTAAATTCAGATCGCACTGAAAATCAGATCAACTTTTTACAGTGTAAGCCACTCGCACTTCTATCACCGACTGACGTTTATGTTGTTCCTATTCACGATTGAAGCAACCATATTGCGAGTGTAAAAAGATCTTAAATTTTAGGTTAATTTCACTTTGCATGGAATTAATATTTTATTATAATATCAGCTTATCAGAAAACTTTTGCGTACTAAGCATTCTCAGTAAAATGCAGCTTGTAAGAGGAAATTACGTTATAATCCTGTCCTTTGCCTAAGCAGATTAACTAACTAAGAGGACCAACGGCAGCATCTTTGTCTTGCTGATTCACATATTCTTGAAATTTAACAATGCCAGTCTGGAACCTATTTGTTCTAACCGTCTTACGTGTATCTCTTCTCAGTTTTAGGTTGGAACGTATTTAAGTTCAGTAATTACTTAATACTGTAAGTTGTAACATTTTTACCAATGAGCGCTAACTATGATTGTGTTTTATTTTATATCTTTTGTGCTTTTTATTCAAGTTGCTACTGGCAGCATTTGGATGGATGTGGTTGGCTTTGTTATTGGCTTTTAATACAAGGTGTCCGAGTGTACATTGTAAACTTAAGTTGCACTCTCATGTATTTTTTTCCTATTTTATAAATATTTTGCTAACAATTAATTTAGTTTCGTAGTGATTTCAATCGGTGTTATTCTCAACTTGGAACTCTAGCACCCATATGCATCATTGCTGTGTCATCTGAAGTCATTTCGTATACCTTCATGGGACCCATACGAGAATGATATGATAAAGGAATCATAATGTCTGAAAATGATTTGCTGAAGATCTTTACGATACTGTATTAGTGCTATGAGTTTGATAGAAGAATTTAGGTGAGAATTGCAATCAGAACGCAGCATAAATTTGGTTAAACCTTTTAAGTAAATTCGAAGTTAATATGTTTGCAAATGACGTTAAAAATATATTAAGAACCCCCTTATGCTAGATTTTCTTTTCTATTTAAAATCCATCCCACCTCACTTTCTGCATCATATTACCACATCATTAATTCTTCCCACTCGCAGAACACCTTAGTTGCCTATCTAAGTCTTTTTATGTCTAATAATCTGCCATGTTTTGAAATGGTTTTCAGATAACTGAAGACGTATATGCAGCTAAGCATATCTTCATGTGTCTGCTATTTTTCATCATCCTTTGTTTTTATTCTTGTACTTTATTTTGCTCTTCTTTGGTGCTGGATATTGACTTCAATCGTGATTGGCCATTTTCCGAGCCGAAGATTAATCATCTGCTTAGTTTTACCTATACTTTTTGTTTCCCTGTATTTCCGGATCAATGTAATTTAATGAATAGGATTGCTAAGGTAGTATACCCCATGCCATTTAAGAGTTGTGAGAAGTTCATATTCAGTGATAAAATATTAAACGCATAAAAAAATTGAGCGAAAATTCGACGTATTACGTTGAAGCATTGCATGATATATATTATCTCGTATCCAAGTTTGTGTGTTGCATGTGCCTTTTTCGCTCATCCAAGTAGACGTTAACAATTCGTGTGTTAAAACTTGGACTAGCAGGATGGGTACAGACGAGATACGCGGCTCTAATTTGATAATATGTGTTCGTGCACAATTAGCTGATATAGGTTCATATCTTTAATCAGCTGCCTATTTTAAAAGCGTATTTTTCTTGTTATTACAAGCATTTATTATGAAAACCACTGACGAATACATTAATAAAGTAATAAAGCTATAATTGTTATGTGGCCCAAACCAATAAAAGAGATAACTTCTATTTCTCTCTGCTCTTAGCGAATCTGCGCGGGTTGTGTTTCATTAACTGCCACTGTCAGGTTCGGCATATGTTACGCTGCCTGTCAGATATCGAATGTTATTTTTGGCAGTTAATTAACGCATAGAAACTTTGAATTCATATTTGGAAATGAACTTTTATCTCCATTCCTAGCCAACTATAATTTTTTCTCATTTATAAATATTCCGTAGCCCTTTTAGCCTCCGGAACGTAATTTCAGTGCCTTAGTTTTTTGGCTGGTTTTCTCGCTCAAAGTGCGTGGTTGTGATATTCGTTTCGTATCCAGTATTTGATAGAATTACCTATGTATAATCATGTCACTGCTCCAAGCTATGTAGATAATAACGATTTAATTGCACGTGACTATTATGTCTTACGTGTTTCCTTGAAGTAGTAGCAATCTTCATACTTTCATGCGTATAGTTGCATGTAAGTAGTGCAACTACTTACAAGTGTTTGGGAATATTTATTCCCTGGCACACACCCACATGTAAATAGATGTAGATGATACTCTGAAGGCAGCATATAATGGGAGTCCAGTTAATTTCAATAACTTTAACTACTCTGCATGAAAGAATATTCTCTTTATCTTGAGTTGCGCTGTATCCGAAATAGAAAATTAAGCTATTACAGCTTTACTTGTCGTAGGTATCAAGTGTTAATGGAATGGAGTGCATATAATCATGCAAAGTTTCTTTCCACAATGGCACTCCTTACTACATCAAACCTCAACTTTCGAAGAAAATAGGTAGTTTCTCGGGCATGGTTTTCCATGCCATCAATTGGCATATTTTTGAAGCATAGCATGCTCGTAGACTGACTGCAAAACCTCCATAAGCCTTTATCCTTCGATTTCAAGTAGATGATATCAGATTGATGATTTAAAGAAATACAATATACCCCGTTTTTCTATTCACATGCACTTTTTCAATCGATGTATTTAAATAGTGTGCATGATTTTTTTGAAACTAATTCATAAATTATTGCTAGATAACCCAACTCTCACCAACATAGCCTTGAAAAAAGGTGACGAGTAATTCCCCATTTGATCGTTTAGTATCTATCCATCTCAAAATAATAGCAACATCCTTGCGGTGCAGCCATATCTAATGCGGAGGCTCAAGGAAAAAGGCTACGGAAACGTGAATCTTGCCGTCGCACGAGACGCAAAGGCATAGAGCGTTCTCCGACGCGTTCCCCACTTATGTATATTTACGCAAGAGCGGAGTGCCGTAGCCCAGTCTCAGAAAGGGGTTGAACCCTTCAAGAGGGTGGGCGTAAGCTGAGCGAGGAGGGAATGGCGTACGGGGTATTGCGAGGGGGGGGGGGGATAGGACGGGGGTGGAACGTAATGGCAAGCTTCGAAGTGTGCGGGGGTGAAAGAGAAGCGGTACAGGGCAGGATGCTGAAGGGGCTGCATCTCCGTTCGTCTCTTTGGGATGGGATGGGTGGAGGGGGCGAGAGTGAAGGAGTTCTCCTAAGGAAGGGATTGGGTGACGCATAGAGGATCCCTTTGAATTGAGTCGTCCCTTTTGTTTTTCGCTCTTCCCCCTGCGTGCATGAAAGGAGGTGGGGTTTACATTCCTCACGACGTATCGACGTCGGTTTCAATTGCGAGAGCCTCGCTTTTGTGTGGAGTCATATTTTTAAGGTGTTCCATCTCCCCTTCACCATCCCCTGGCATCCTGTCTTCTCTCTTTCGTATCTTATCCCGTAGTCCAAGTCAATGGTAGAAAGGTTGTGTACCGATTCGTTCATTCGAAAGAGCTGTGTCTGTTTGTTGGATTGGCCCCGTCAATGTACCTGATGGCTTTCAGTAATTTGGGTCTTCATTTATTACTTTTTTCTTACGGATTGATTATTCCATAGTCAATCGTAGGCACGTGATCGGGTCTCCTCTTAGGGTTTAAATCATGCCATCTTCAGATACCGAAGTTATTTTAATTTTAACCATTTCATGTGTTTATTTTTCTTGCTTTCTTATATTCTATGGTGGATTTCGTGTAACGCTATTCTCTACTCGGTATATTGGTAGTATATTCATTGATAATATGTTATTAGATTTCCCCTTTATCTCAAAAATGTAACATTTTCAGTGGTGGTAAATAACCCAGAACAAATTTAGGATTTCTTGTCGCAATCGATGAACAAAAATATGTTGAAATAAATTATTTTAATTATAATTGATTGTGACCAATAATTAGCCTCATTACAGTTATTTATAATTAAATACTTCGTAGTGTTTGTTAATAAACACTTTCACTTTCTTTAATCCCTGTCAATGTTCCTAAAAATGAGCCTCGTGTCAAATGTTATTGCCTATTCCATTAGGTAAATTCAAAATTAATATATTTTGACGCTTTTACCGAAGCTGATTGACGCTTTTACGTTAAACTGTTAATTCACAATCGATTACTGCTTTCAAGCACAATCGTTTTCGTAGTATGGTACTGTATCTAGAGCATGAGTTAGCGGTTAAAGTGTACTCTGTAAATCTATAGGTAAATATTTATGCCCCACTATACGTGAAATTAATTTCGACCTCTTACGGGGAGCATGAGTTAAACCGCCGCGTTTGTATCCTCAAGGAAGCAATGACGAGTCAATTAACGTCCATGCATATTTTACAGAGTTCCTAGAACTCACGTTCTCCGTCTTTCGAATGCGGGGAGAGTGAGGGACAAGAGGTAGAGTCCAGTTTAGCTCCTCAACGGGAGAGCCTTTGTCCCACCGTGGCGAAGCCCGGAATCGTGTGTGGGCGTCCACTCACTTAACGGCTGTTGGAATTCCGAAAGATCTCCTCCGTGTGATGCACAATCCGGATCGCAAATCCCCGACGCAGCCTTGCACTGCCATTCCCTCGAAAAAAACCCACAGCACAACAGCAAACTTCGTTCTATCCCTCTCCTTCCTGCCTTGTGCTCATTTTTTTCGTATTATTTTATTCCTACCCTTATACTACGAGATCTTTGGGGAAGGAGGAGCAAGGAGCAGCGTAAAGCCCTCTCCCGCACCCCTTGCAAAATCCTTCGGCTCCTATATCCCTTCTCCTTGCTTCCCACGCTACCAGTACTCTCTTACATTCCTGTCCTCTCCCCCTTTCACCCTCGGCATTCCCACAGCGTCAAACCAAACTGTTCCTCGATGTAGTCTCTTTTTCTTCTCCGTTGCATCCCAATCCTCTTTATTCCTCTCCCAACCGCCACATCCCCCTTAATGCCCAGTGACACTCATCCCTCCAGCACACACTCCCATACCCCTCATCATCGGAAAAAACATAAAAGGGGCGTTACATGCATTCCACGCATTTTGCTACCTCACCCCTTCGCTACATTCTCTCAAACTCTCTTTTAATGCTAAGTACATATTTTTTTCGGCCGCTCTTCGCGCTCATACCCCCTCTCCCCCCTCCATTCCAGTCCCAAGCCATGTCTTACGTTTCTTCCTCCTCCCCCACTCCCTCTTTCAGACGCCCTTCTGCTACGGCGAACTCTTTTTAAAAGTTTCGACGTAAGGAGTTGGAGAATGAATCCGGGAGGCAAAAGGCACGGCTGCCTACCCGCTCCATGGTCTTTATTTTTCCCTTTTTTATTATTTTAGTCGTCATGGCAATTTTTTTCCCCGGTCTTGTTTCGTTCCTCCCTTGTCTTTAGCGGGAGCACGTAAAACCCCTATTATTATTTCCGCTGCAAGTACCACGCTCGGATGGTCCGAAAAAAGTAGAAATCTTGTTTTATTTCCCTGTCTTTTCTTTCCTTTTTCTCCTTCCTTCCATCCGGAAGAAGCTTAAGAGGAAAGGTGGTGTGAGGAAAACCCACCCCCGTGCTGGCCGCTGTATTCAAATCAAGTGGTAGTTCTTTTTTTTTTGCTTCGAGCAGGAGTCTCGCCAAAAACGTGGAAAAAGTTTAACAGCGGTACCTTCTCCACCTTACCGTGAAAGGAGTCGTAAAGATTAATAAAAACAATAACCCATAGGACGCTGGTATCCTTTTTTTGTTTGCGAAGTGTGGCTGGGTTGCGACCCGTGATCTCGGTTTGGTGGCAGCAAGTGCTTAGCGTGTAAAGCATATTCGCCGTGTATCCCTCCCTTCTTCTCCTTTTCTCTACCTTGATACTCTTTCTTATTTTCACTTTTCTTTAATTCGAAATTGAGTCGTAAAATTTCATATTGTTTCCGGAGCTCTCCTCCAGAAGAGAAAGGTAAACATAAGCCATTCCAACGTCGTGGGAGAGAGGATCCGGAAACTAAAAACGGACCGACCCAAAATAAATAAAAAATGTATTATAAATGTACAGGTGCAGGAAGGAGTCTGCCCATCCACTCCTACCTTCCTACGCGTAGTAATGGCCGCTGGAAGGTTGGGACCATGCGGGTTAAGGGGAAGGGGAGGATAGGGGGGCCAAGGCCAGTGGGTGGAAAGTTCTGAGAAAATAAGTGAAACCCAACTTCTAGCCCAACTTTCGAAATAAATGCCTTGCCATCTGCCGCATTGTGTTTGGCACTGTAGGGATATCGGTAATGATAAAAACGAGTATGATTTCTAAGAGGATAGGTGTGTTTCAATCTACGTTTCTGCTTCCTTATTTTTGGAGAAATTCACTATTCTCTTTATTCAGCGATCGCAGTTAGATATTATGTACATTTTCGTGTACATTTAGCATTCAGGATTTACTTTTTATTGACTGTTTTCAGTGGGTTAAAGTCGAAATTTAATATCCCATAGTTCCAGATGGTGACACGTCAGAAAACGAGACAAGGTGATAGAGGACTAACCTAGCATTTAAACCTTTAAGTCATATATATTAATCGCAAATATCGTACAGTATCGCTTGGAGTGAGGTACTGTCGAGGGTGAATTTGCCCAGTAGGGGTCTAAACCGGTTGTAGTTTACTTTAGCATTGATCGTTTGCCTCACCAGGATCTTATATAAAAGTATTCGTAAGAATTTAAATGCGTTATATATATGGCTGTTTTCAGTAGGAAGGAAATGAAATATAAATGAAGATAATGCTGAATAGATAGCAAACTAGAGATATGCGTCAAATCAATTCAATGACTGAAGGCTATAGATTCGATGTTAGCATTACGGAATAAGAAATATAATTGTATACGTTTTCCTATATTTTCTTACCTCTGTTTACTCCACTATTTACATTATAAATTTTAGATTTTATTTCCTTACAATCCACGTATGCATTCATACCTCGTACATGTGGATTATTATTTGGTTTGAAAATAGAATCGTAAAGCATAGTATCAATAAGATTATATGGGCTGCATATCGTAATTGGTAGCTCTGTCAAATTTTTTGATCGTAAGAGTGACCCTACTTAGTTTCCACGTTATTTTTACTATTCCAGGTCCTTTATTTTGAATGTGAAATGGTAATGAGGGATGGTCCGAGTGTTTTAACCTCACCTTTTCCCTTCCATATTTCTTTAGCTTCCGCCGTGCCAGGTCGAAGCGGCGGGCAGGATGGAAGGAGGCGGGAGAGACCATAAAACAAACCGAAATGACAGCGCTGCTGACCGTCTTTAGCTCGAGATGCTGAGCGCTATGGAATACGAAATATCCCGCCAGCCTCCCACCTCGATCCCTTTCGGAACGATACAGAATATGAAACGGGCAGGTGGTCCCTCTCACACGGCACCCCTGGGAGGTACCCCGACGGAAAAGGGTACCGCTCGACTGGGGGTCGCGGGAGAAAGGAATAGGCGGGGGTGGGTGTTCGGTGAGTTTTTATTTCCGGGATACCGGACCGCGTAGCGAGGGAGGAAGAAGGTGGTGTTGGTGCCGCGGGGATGCTTGTGTGATAGTGGGGGGGCTGGCCTTTCGTGTAGTGTTCGGAGGGATGGCGGACGGGAGGTTTGCGAGGTTGAACCAATCTGCCACCGCTTCTTTCGGTATATGGACGCCCGGTGACATATTGAGAAAGGCGTTTTAGTAGAGGGTTTGCCGCGAGGGAGTTTCAACGCGTATTTCTTTCCTGGGGAGGAGGATACGACAAGGTTGCGGCGCGGAGAGGTAGATCGGAAGGTAGGCAGTCGCTTCGTAGTATTTGGGGGCGAGGGAAGAGGTTCACTGTGAGGAGGACAGTGGGGAGTTGCGCCTTGAAGGAGAAAGTAAAATTGTAAATGGAGATGTAGTTGTAGCTTCTTTACTTTAAGTATAGAATGAACACAAAAACTTTGTTTTTCCTTCAATCCTGAGTTTAGTTATCTGATGTCTTCCATTTTTTTCTTATCGCTTACTCACTCACATCTTTGTCCTTTTTTCTTAAGTACCTTTTATGTATTTTCCTCAGTGCTTATCTCCGAGTCATCATCGTGCAATCTTTCATTCTTTTATTTTTTCCAAAATTATAATCTTGACATGCATTATGTCTCACAATCAGGGTGTGTCCAAAACATCTGGTCATATTATTTGTACTCTGCACCGTATAGATTTTTACTCTTCGGACTATCGGTATCCTTATTCATCTATGAAATCTTCAGTATCCTACCCCAACAAAGTCTTTCAATGGCCAGTGATCCTTTCTAATCACCTACTCGAATGCCATACGTATCTTGATATTAGAATGCACCACTCAATGCAAAGTTTTTCGCTCTCTGCATCCAAGTTTTCATATCCCTGGAATATTTAGAGGGAAAATATTAACGAATGGTATCCTTTTCTCTAGACCATTGAATTCAAGAAACATATGATTAAATTCATAATTGGTTTCAGAAAATTTAAATTTAATAAAAGGTGACCTCAAGTGTTACTTAAATGGCGCACAGTTGGTGATTAAAATAGCATATTTCTAGCGAAAATTTTAGTCGAAAATTTATTTAAGAGACTAGGGCGTTCTAGAGCAAAAAATGTTCTGGATGTCAATAAATGTTACACTGCTCAAGTTTTTTGTCGCTCGATATTTTAGTAACAGGTTTTCATCACCGGCGACGGAAGAGCAAGGAGAAGTTTTATTTTCTCGCGGAGAGGCTCGCTTGTTCAGGTCGTGCGGTGGGTTTGGTAAGGGGGATGGGGGTCGGTCGGTTGTTTTGGCACGATGATCCGAGAGGAAGCGGGCGAGATGGGAAGGAGAGATGGCGAGAGAGAGATGGAGAGATAGGGAGAGAAAATACGCTTTCCAATTCCTGCAATTGAATTCCGTAGTGGGAGGAAGCGGGTGGTTTCCGTAGGTGGGCTGAAGGGAGAGGTTTTTTTTTCTCTTTCAGGGGTGGGGAGCGAGACATGGTAGTTGGAGGGATGAGGGTTTGGACGGCGGTGCGGCGGAGAAGAGTGGGATGCCCGGGACGAATGAAATCCAAATATAGGAGGAGGAGGGACGGTTTACTAGGGACGCAAGATGCGAGATTGATTTCTTAGATCTTCCAAGAACTCGACGGAAAATAAATAAATGTCTGCTTGCTTTTCTTTCCCAGCGGCGTGTGCCCGTAGATTTTTTTTTATTCTCCGGGAGAGAAGTACGTGTTATTAAGTTTCAGAGATGTTCCAAAAAAAATGGCTATACACTCCACCTCGAAAAGGAGTTCAAGTGGTGGCTCAACGAGGCACCCATCATTGGAGATCTAGTGAATAACATCGGAATTATGCCCGGCTCCTTTCTCTTTTCATTTATATGCCCTCTCTACTGCGATAGAGACTTCCTTGTTCTTGGTTCCTTCCAATGAATACTATTTCCCAAAAGTGCCTAAAATTAAGTACATGCTTACTGCTTTCAGGTCGTACATTAGATTGCACCACCGTTGTCACTTTGGATTGTGTTGATTACACTAAAATCGAGGGGATTATGAAACGACAGGAAATAGTTGCTTTTGTATCTAGGTGAGCAAATTTGCCGCATATATGCAAAAATATGTTGTTACAGATTGAGTAAACGCAGGGGTTGCGTAGTCGTGGGACGATAATATGACAAGAAAGATGTATGTGTACAGACTGCCACCTTTAGGTTAAACCATTGGTTGAAGCATTGTGTTCATTTACGATCACATTTGCATATTGGGTTTCAACCTTGGAGGTGGTCGATAAAATCCAGTTCGGTAAACATACCGGTCTGGAAATCCAAGCGTCCAGGTTGCTTTGGTGTCACATATATCGTATGATTAGGCTAAGACTAGACTGTACGATGTAAAGCTACACTGTAAAAAGTTGATCTGATTTTCAGTGCGATCTGAATTTAAGCGCTGCCTGGTTTTAAGGCAGGAACACGGATTCAAGGTGTGGAAGAGGCAGGAACATGGATGGTTGGTACAGGAGCAGTTAAGCAGGAAGCAGAGGGAGCAGGATTCTGGATTGTCTGATTTTCAGTCGTTCACCTGCCTTATTTTTAGACAAGATATTACTGCTGAAATTCAACATATCCTGTCTTAAAATTGTTGCATCTGAAATTCAGATCGCTTTTGTACCTTAAAATCAGATCTACTTTTTACAGTGTAGGGGTAGGAGAAACGTTAGGTCATTTTGGGCTAATACAACTGGTATTATAAACTATATAATTGTTTAATAAAATCCGAACTAAATCATCGTTACGGAAAATTCATCAATCCTCTCGTTACCATGCATAAGGTTAGGTTGCCTCTATTCCATTTAAATACTCGAAAATTAGCCCAGAGTTAGTCAAACTGCGCATAGCTCTGACATGTCTATGATGATAAAAATAAACATTTGCATAAGCTATGCTGCTCCTTTTTACATTAAACTTTCTGGCTGCTGATATTGTAACATTCGCGTTTTCTTTCCATGTGATCATTTTTATATGTTTTTGAAACTAACAATTGCTAGCGACTGCTGGGTTTTGATTTTTCTCGCCGCCCAATACTCAACTAAAGACAAAATATTTTTCTTAAGAGTTATCTTACATGTGTCTTAACTATCAACTCATCGTCATCTATAGCCATCAGAGTGCCAATGAAATTTTAAACTCGTGAGTAGGTGCCAATATAAGTATATAATGCCTGTGATGATCCTTGTTAGACTTAGATGATGCTTCTTAGATGATCCTTCTTAGATATTTGTCTCGGAGCTTGTTTGCAGTGTCTGAAAAGTTAAAGAAGGGTGTGTTTCCTTTACAAAACAAAACATCTACAGCTACAGGTTACAGTTCGAGCGGATGAAGCGTTGCCCACCTTTTCCTCATCTCCAACCTTCCACGTGCCCAAGCCTAAGCCTTTCCAAGCGTCCCCGCGCCGTCGGAAACTCTACTTCTCTATTCTCTACCAGTCCCATCTCACTGCAAAGCCTTCTGCCCTTTATTTTCCACCCCCCACGAGTGAGCAACGGGACGCAACTGTCGGAGAGACCCACGAGCACTCGAAAAACCTCTTCAAACGATCGCCAACCCCCGTTTAAGCGTCTTAGGCGCATCCGCTCTCTCTCACTCTCTGCAAATCCCCCGTCCCATAAGTCCGCTTTTGTCAGCAGGTATTCCACATGATCGGGGCAAACCTTCCCAGTAGCATATGCTGGCACATGCTTCAGTACATAAGCACACATGCGAAAGGACAAAGAAACGCACCGCGTAGAAATCTTCATCTGATATCAGTGGTGAAACTTAAGCTGGCATTATGGGTGACTCAATGGAGTGCCAGGCTGGTGTGGAGACGAATAAAATTTATGGAATTTGAATTCTGTGTTGTTTTTGTCAATAGAGTGGGTGACCGGAATCAATGATTTGTAACATTGATTTGTTTTTGCGCCATTTAGCATCTGTTTGTATTTGGAGAAAGGTTCCAATCTGAGGAGGGTGTAAGGCGGATAGAAACCTGGAATTGGCATAAGTCTGCTTTTAATGAAAGGTGCCAAAGGGACAACGGTATTACGTTTGTAAAAATACTTCCCTTTCTGGGATTCGAACTGGGGCCGTCGAGATGATGATGAGGGCATTACAACACCATACCTATGAATTTATATGTACGAAATGAACGTGTATTCTCGGTCGTTTTGCTTTCTCTTATTTAACCCAATTACACTCGCGGGGGAGTGTAGTAATAATAATTCCCGTAGGAAAGCTGCATCCGGAATATATGGGAGGAGTTACCATTTTTTGATAATATTTGTAATAAACTAAACTCGATGATTACTATCAATATTTAAGTCAATTGAAGCCCATTTATTTTTGCTACATTTAACTTCGTGACAGAAAATCAAATTGACTCTCATGCTGCCCATCCAGGCATCTATCTTTATAGAAGGTATAACATGAGTCTTAAATTCACTACTGCGGAATTCGACTTTTTCCGTGATGTTTCCATTTCAGACCACTGCTGAAGGCATTGAGAGAAGAGTGCGTGTAATAAAAATAATGGTTAATATAGCCAATATAAGTATATAATGCCTTTAATTTATAAATTTTATCTTATCTTTTTCCTACATGTCTCAGGAAATCTACATTCGTAACAGAGCCAAAATCCACATTATTACTGTTGAAGATAATTTTCTACTATGCAATAAGAATTGATACAAAAACACTTAGCGATGATGCATTTAAGGTGTTTTGTAAATTTGTACTCTCATGCCTAACACCCTTTATCTTTGCAAGGATAATGCCATAAAGCTTATGGAAGAAAAATCAAAATATTTTTGGTGATATGATGAGCTACAATATTATGTCAATGGCTTTATTTGCTAGAATGAGACTCCAATTACATATGAATTCAACTTTCTACTGATCAGGCTTTGAAAGCAATTCAGGCAATCACGTTGGCAACAAAAGGTGTCGGAGGAAGTGGGCGTAAATTCAGATGTTTGCTGTACGTGAAAGTTCCCATAGCATACTTTACATAGTTTATTTCCCATTGTTTACGGAAGATGAAAGCATTTAATGTTTTATAACAGTTTGAAAACGTTTTCACGAAAAACCTCATAATTTTCTGCTTCCATTATAATTAATCCCTGTCGTCGCTAAAATATTCTCGGCCGTCACTGCGATCTCTTTACTTACCGCCACTCACTGGCTTTTTTTTACGTAATCATCCTAAGGGCAACTTTCCACCGAAGAGCATGGCAATCTCCCCTTTGTAAGTCATTCTTTCTATTGTTTCTATAGAACATACGCACACAACGGAAGTCTGCAATCTTTTCCTTGAGGTTAACTTTTTTCAAAGAGTCAAAGTTCAGAAGCGTAAACCATATTGTTGGGTCAATTTATTAACTTTACTCCCATGGGGAAGTGTAATTATTTCCTCTTTGCCACAGCGACATTCGTTTGCTCAATATTGTTCTTATCACTATCAGTGCAAAAACTGGTTTCATATTAATCTATGACAAACTAAAGACAAATGCTACGGCGTCATGCCACAAATGTGAATTTGATTCTTCGTCAGGACTATTACTGGTTCATCATAGTTTAAAAATTTACCTCCTATCCTTCACACTCAGAGCTCGTATAAATAAACATATGCACCGGCACAGTTTAAAGTAGGTACTTTTGGACTATTCCATATTTGAGAAGTTATGTAGTTATTCAGCATAATTCAATATTGTGTGTATGTTTTCTTATCCATATCTATACGTTTTGAGTAATGCGTAAATTCTTTTTTGTTAAAATACTTTAAGGCGTACTTGGTGAATGCCCATCTAGTAATTTGAAATGGATCTGCTGCTGCATTTGCGTGTGAATTTGATGGATTACTGTAGCAGTGACGTCTGTAACAAGCTTCCTTAGGTATTGGACCACTCATGCTGACCTGCGTTTGGGTGAGTACAAAAATAGATTATATGTACCATCATCTCTAGGGATGAATTTTATCCTATTATTTACATATTAATTTCTACATGGGGTTGTAATTGTTGGGTCTCAAATACCTTTTTGACCCCTCAATCCAATATGTAGCTGCAAAACTATTTATAATACTTGACAAATATATATTGATTTCAATAATTGTCGCAGGAAATTTGAAGGTATTAGTTCCTGACATATGATCCAAATGCTATTAATCCGAATTTTTTATAAAACCTGTGTTGATTAATCAATTTATATATGGTTGTTGTTTTGGCCATGCATCAATATTGCTTTAAAAGCCGTCGAGCGTTATGAACAAAACAGCATAGAGCATACAGCATAGATTCAGTACGATCGTTGTAGCTAACCACTAATATTTCATAGGTCTTGAAACCTGAAGCTATATTTAGTGAAAAATTACCGTGTAGTTAATACTATGGTTTTCATTAGTGGCCATTTACCGGTGTACGTTCACTGAATATGTAATTCGTCGGCCCTAAGGTCTATAACAAGACTCCAGACAGTGGAGAACTTTTTGACACAACAGTTTGGAAACAGAGTTTGAGTTCGAGTGGCAAAAATGTCCAAATCACAGCGGTCGATTACCGGGAGGCAAGAAGGGCAAAGAGAGGAGGGACGATACTTTAAAGATATGATGACTGAGTGGGGAAGGAGGTGAATGGTAGCGGAACGAGTTAGGAAAGTTTAGGGGGAGAGGGGGAGGGTGAGGTGAAGAATCGCCTTTTTGATGCACACCATTTCTTGCAGAAAGGAAACTGAGAGTGCTTATAAAAGGCCATTATCTAGAGAATCCAAGGAAAGTGGTTTCTGCTGCCATCAGCTTTACGTAATTAGTGGGGGAGCATGACGGGTTGGAGTAAGGCCTGCTTGGGAACACACAAAAGGGGCAAATTATTGGAGCTGCTCAGGGGGATGACAGGAAGAAGGGAGGGACGGACAGGGGGGAGGGTTTTTCTGGGGGGAAGGGAGTGGTGGTGGTGGTTGTTGTTCGTATAAATGGGTGGAGTCTGTCTTTGGCCTTAATAAAGGGAAACACATTTCGTGCACAATATCTCACGCTATGGATAAAAGCAGTCATTATGGGAGAGTGAACGTGTGAGAAGGGTGTGGTGTGAGTGTGTTTTTAGCGTTGGTGCGAGTGGGTTGCCGTGTGGGATCGGACGAGGAGACGCGGGATGGAGTGGTGAAGGTAGGTGGGGCATTTTTTCCTCTGAAAGAAGGTTGAGAAGTGCACGGTCGCGAGGAGGGCGGGAGAGGGTTTTGACGGTTGGTGGAGGCGGGTTGGGAGAGTGGTAGGGAGGAATGATTCGGAATGCCTTTGTTTCAGAGGAGTGGGGGGCGTGAAAGTCGTTGTCGGCCATTTTCTTTTACGGTCCCCTTACCCTTCTTTCCGTCGTTACATCACGCGGCGCCTGCCGTCGTAAAAAAATAATTAGGCGCCCGGACAATTGTTACCTCGGAAACTTTAATGAGAGTAGCCTAGGGTGTAGAAGTTGATGAGAATTACTCTTTTGCATTTTCCGGGGGAAGGAGAAAAAAATGAGGAGGCCCCCCGCGCAAAAGTGACTAATAACATCCTGGTGGTCGGCCGTCGGAAGGACGGGTGCAAAAATTATAGTTTCCGGCACATTCATGAACATTTTAAGGCTCCTCGGATTCAAGTTATTCGCAGCGAATTTGTAGTATAGGGAGCAAAGTAGTGTAACTTTTTAATTGTGATTCTAAAAAATTCTGGGAAAATGTTTGGGTCCACTTGAAGCTCGTAGCCTAAAGCTTGTTATGAATTGAAAAATCTTTCTCCTTGCTGAAATATCTCTCTTTTTGGGAAAATAATTAGACCGTTTTAATGCTGCCGTACTTCTATCCTTGATTATATGATTTGTTGTCAGGCATAACGTTTTAAGACATCTATGCCAATTTTATTTGAACACCCATACATTGAACCATTTGAAAGTGCCAAGTTCAATTTTCTCTTTTTCTAAGTGATTAAAAACGTATTGCGTTTCTTATGCAATGAATTCTCTGTTGAGTTATTTGATTAGCTACGTTCCCCTGAATTACTGTCAAAGTTTGGACCTCAGTTTTTGAGTGGAAACCATTCTTATTCCGTAGTGAGTTTTCGACTGCTCTGCCTTGGAAGAAACATTCATCGATAACAAGCTACATTACACCCAAGTTAGGTAAGGGATTATCAGCGTATAGTAGGTACCTACGTAACTTTATATATGTATTGAATTAAAGTTTTTATCAGAAATTATATAAAATTCCCAAGAATAGTGAAAATCAACGTACGAGTAGAATGCTATGATTACTGCGATCTTCTTGAGATTTTTTTATCATATCTTTACGAGTTATTCTTCTTATGTTACAAGTTTTTATTCCTTTTGACTCACATTCATCACAGCGGTTTATCCCACCCTTTTGCCCAAAAAGAAAAATAAGTAGTCACGGATATTTTTCTTTATTCCTGGAACTTCATAGTATCACGTACCTGCTGGTATGCCACGCCCGAACTGCCCAAACTGCCGCGAAAACTAAAAAAAATACAAATATTAATTTTCTCTGGAGATTCTTTTCCCTTTGTGACATAAATCAATTTAACGTGCATTCTTGAAAGGCAACAATATTAATTCATTCTCCGTATGGGAGCTTATGCGTGATAAAAGCTCTTAAATTACTCCAATCACATTTGTTATTTTCCGTAAGTAGCGTTATTTGCGTGAGGGAAAGGGTGAATTGGAGAGTCTGTGTGAGCGTTTCGGATAGGGACGCTAAAAATTAATTTTTAAAATATGCTATTCAAAATACGAGTTTCTGTATTGATTTTATTATGGTTAACATCACTATAAACCTTTTTCTTGTCGATCACTTTCGTTCAAATCCCATACTCCTAAAATAACATTAGGTACTGGAAAATGAACGTCGGCCTATCGTGGGGTGGGTCATCCATTTTTATTCAAAATACGATTCCGTGATTCATTGTTTATTCTAAGGGGGGAATATCTGTTTGCCCCAAGCAAAGGATGTAACCTTCTTTCCTGTTCCTAAAGCGGAGATCAGTGAGAAATGGAGTAAAAATGATCATGTGCTGTTCCTTTTCTTGGTTAATAAACGCGAACATGTGAATCACACTCCAAAAATGTTACATTGCAGCAAAACAAGGAAATTAAAATATATTCTTGAAGAACTCTATGAATCCTATTCAAAATTATCAGCCTTAAATTTGTATACTACTTAGAAAAATTTTGAGATACTGTATTCCCAGTATACTGCACAGACAGTTTTCTCATCTTACTTTACGAAGTATGAACATAACTGATTCCCTTGCTTTGATTTAAAATTTAGATGTTTTATTTTACTTAGCTAATACGCCGTGTGTTAACCTTCGGAGTATTGAATACATGTATAAATGATGCGCTAGTCAATCTGCATTAATCAGGTTTGCATAATTGTTGACATAACACGTTGTTAAACCTGAAGGCTTTATCCCTTAATGACACACTTTATTTAAACAGATTGCTATGTAGTTATATCTCTTGTTAAGAAACAATTTGTGTAATCCGAGTCATTACACACCTTTATATCAGAAAAATCTCTCTTTAACTTATTATTTTTTTCTTCAGTTACGTCGCATTTTAGGTTTGAAGGTGTATGCTCAGGTTTAATTGCATTTAATTATGTGTGCTATTATTGAATTAATTTATCATCATAATAAAGCTCATTTGATCTCCAAGGATTTTCCAGAAGTTGGCATGTATATTAAGCAGTCAATTAACAGAATTATAACCTGAACTGTAACTAAATTAAATCTACAATAGGAAGCACATAATAAAATAGATGAATAATTACATTGTTTTCCTAGATCAATCATGGATTATGTATGGAATGTGCACAAGAAATTTCGACTATTCGTTTTGTTCTTTGATTCCCATGTTTCAGCCGTGGTATCTCAGCAATCAAAATCATGAATATGCTGAAAATTTCCAGACTTGCTCACATGTTTCCAATAAATATCCAATCTAGGTTTAAGAATGACTTCATTTTACGCTGTTTTGCCTTCGTCCTAAAGATTTTCTCTAAGTGTGTGTATTTAGGCAATGATGAATCAAATATTTCAGTCTCTTCCCAACGATATTATTCACCATCATCTCTTTTCTAGGTGGAATAGTGATGCGAGTTAAAGTTGTGTTTTGTCCTAACTTAGGCCAATTAAGCTTTAACTTCTCCAATTAAGGGTTGTCTCTACTCGATAAGGCAATTAATTTTAATCAGCATTTCTAGTTAGCAGGATATTAGGTATATTTTGTGTATCTCTAGCTAAATGCTAGCTTAAAGTATCTCAATTTATTGACACAGAAATTTCATAGATAAAAGCGTAATTGATACCGTCACTCATTTCAATCCGTTGGCATGTGGCAGGGCCATCACGGTTTCATCCCTGATTTTGTAATTAAAATTTATATTTCCAATATCAATATTACATATATTTAAAAATCATAACAGTTAATCGTCCAACCTTGTACAGCTCATGGTTATGGATGTTTCGAAATGCACAATTTCTGGATTTTCGGTGCACACGTGATTATACTTCGTCTCCTTCATCCACTAATTCCAAAAAAGAAATTGATCAAGTGAAGATCTATTGTTATGAAGACAGGTAACCATTTTTATTCATCTATGATTTCTCCAAGATTAGGTACCCACTGTGTCTGCAACATAACGAATTAGGGTTAACTTACGCATGTATTATCCGGGTAGGTAAAATGTTAACTTGTGAGCTTCAAAACGACATCCTTAGGAATAGCAGGCAAGTACTTTACCTAACCGCCACTGATGTTTTCTTCATATTTTTACATTTTTTTTTCGTATCAACTCTTAGAATAGGTATACACGTATTGGGGGAAAAAGACGCGCATTATTAATTACCATTCGCAATCATCGATTGATAACTTAATATGGTTATACTACATATTATGGTATATAGTATAACGTCCATATATCTTGTATAGTATATAAATTACCATCTTAAATTTCTGCTATGGCCGTAGATACATACGTAGAGCTTCCTATACATTTCTCGTTTCCCCTCTGGGAAATGGGAACTCGGTTGTATGGCGATTGTTCACGTAGCTGCATTATTTTGGTATTTCTCGCTTAGGTTTCATTCTACTTCGCTCCAGAGTTCTCGCATGTCAAACGGATAGCCCGTGCGGATGGACTACCTCTTGAACACCATAGTTACCCAAGGAGCGAGAGCCTTATCTTTCTCAGTGCGTCCTCGAGGTGATCACGGGCATCCGTGAGTCCCCTCAATCACATCCACTGCCAGTTGCACATCTCTCTCACTCTCTCTCGAAGTCCCTTTCTCGATAGCCATCCTTCCATTGAGACCCTTAGGGTCTTGCCAGCACCCTTAGCGTTGCCAGACACATCCTGGTACGGGATCGCATATATCACGGTTGTCTATGAGCAGGTGCTGGCATTCAATGGACGATGGCGCACTCTCTAGCGGCAGGAAGAGGCTATGCTCGGCAGCGTGAACCCTAGGCGCCTGGGTTCCTATGCCAATCACCCTTGGAAAAATGGAAACTTAATGTATCAGATCTCACGTCCGACTGACGAAGTTGATTAACCAATGATGACCAAGCTTCTCAAATGTATTAATCTTAGGTTATTCCTACTGAGTGCTTGAAACTTATTTGAAGAGCCTAAACCCGTCTAATCCGCTAGAGACTCACAGAAAGCCTAGTAAGGAAGGCTAATCAGGGCTAATCAAGGCTAAGGAAGGCTTGGTAGCGCAACTGGTAGAGCACCTGGCCGGAAATCAGGGGGTCCGGGTTCGAGTCCCGGTCAATGCGAATGATTTTTTTCTCTGTGCAATATCTTGCATTCGTACATCTCAGCGGGTAACTCCGTTAAAGTTTTCGTGGCTAGCTCGTGAGCTTTGAATTTGTTAAAAAAGTAAGCACCTCTGTGTTTGAAGTCTGCTTTAACCTCGCGGATGGTGGCGCCATGCGCACGACTTCGGCTGCTCTGTGACATTACATGTCTAGCAGTCCGGCAACATCTAGCTGGTGTAAGAGTCGTTACTCTACAGAGTCAGTGCACAGATCTACTGTCTGTGTATCTCTCAATTCATCGCATGGGATGGAGCTAAACGTGGTTCAATGCTGAACATGGGAGTAGGCATTCATTTTTCCTGAATTACTCCATCCAGTTTTCTGCTTTATTTTTCTTATCTCGAAAAGTTCACCATTTTGCACCAACACCAAGAAAGATGTGAATCGGACTCTGGATCTCTCTTTGCTAGATTTCAGCGGTACGCGATATTTCCTGCAAATTCTGGTGACGGTGCGAAAGTTATGCTGTACTTATCAGAAGTAAATATTAGAGGAAGTAAGGTTAATGTTCAAGAAATGGTGCAGTAAGTTGGTTGGATTAATTGGATCCTAAAATTTAGGAAGGAAATATTAATTCAGCAATATGAATATGAATTAAAGGATGGATTGTTTTGAAAATGTTGTTTCATGTATTTAAATGATTTTCCTGGCTCATTTGAATGAAAAAAGCATTCTTTAAGTTGAGGAGTGGGACAGGTTTAGGTGCATCAGTTCTCGAAATTTTATTTAATAGAAATCAACATGAGGCTAATATCCTCATTGGTGAGAAAGAATCTTAATTGGTTCGTCTTTTCCGTTCGGGGTGATGTTTTTGCAAATCATCGCATGCAATGGGACTCTAAATATTTTTCTTTTGAAATAAAAATAAAATTAATATATTATAAAAAGGAGTTTCGTGTAAATATTTTGTTTGTATTAAATACTATAACATGATTTTTTAGTTTAAAAGAGGTAGAGTACAATTTGATTTTTTATAGAGTACAGAACTACGGTATCACTTATCATACAGAGAAGCTTAATACTTCTGAATGATTGAGCATGTGGCGATAAGTAAATTATGCACGATTTTTGTGTCCTGATCGGATTTAATGTCCTCTGTTTTGCTTATTTGGTGTTTACTACGCCGCAGACCATTCCAGTTGTAGTGAAAAGAGGATGTTTCTTTGATCTCCATAATTAACTTTTGAAAAAAGCATTTTTTTTTTTTACTATTACGCGATTAAAGGCATCTTTGTTGATATCTCGGCCGTATTTTGCCATTACGAGAACATTTTGGGCTCTCATTTTCTTTTGAAGATTCTTTTGGATTCTTTAGCAAGTACGTAAATGAGCGTAAAACTGAGATAGAAGTTTAATAGTGTGGAATGAGTTAAGATTCAGCTTAGAGGCACAAAATATGCGGTGACGAGAACGAGGGAAGAATTTTAAAGTGTGTGAAACGTCTAGCGAAGAGGTAGAAGGATGAGCCTGGCAGCATGAAGAAGAAAAAGGGATAAGTAAATGGCTTTTAAAGGTGGAGACAGGTTCTTGCACGTGCGAAGGGGATAAAGGAGCTGTGGAACGAGCTCCAGCCTCCGACGTGATTGATTGATTATGGACTATAGAAAGTGTGGATTTCAGCCAACCCATCCTCAACATACTACCTTCGCGTGAGAGAAAATCTGAGAAGTTACCGCGAAGTATTCGGCCTCCGTGTGAATGGAATATTCGTAACTTATCTCGATGACACTTATCGATCCAAGCTCATGGACTTTTCGTGCAGATACCTTAGAAGTTCAACTTACTCTGGTAAATCATTTATATTCCGGGTCCTTAGTCACCCTTTTGCCGATAGTACATACATTCACGTTTCAAGCGATAGTTTATTTCTACAAGGGATTACCATAGATCAAAAACACTCTGTGTTCTGGAGTAGTGTCTTTCTCGAGTACTTTCTTACTAGTCGAGTAAGTTCCAGTGTTCCACTTTTCCAAATTTCTAAGTGCCTGTTTTACAATTGGAAAGTGTTCTTCAGGTTTCTTGCGTGTTTTTCTGTCATCCCGAAATAAAAGTAATTTCAGCTTTATTTGTAACAGACTCCGGGTCAAATGAGCCGGACAACGTTGGCGAAAGGATTTGTTATCATAGAATCTCTCTATGTCTTGGCGACCTTATTTACTGTTGATGCTCGAAAAGAATAAATTGTAAACTCTGGCAGAAGAAAAATCTTTTCTACGAAATGGCGTAGATTTAATACTGGAAAGTAGCTCTTAAGTCATGCCCGCATATATTAATTTTTTTATTAGTTAGTACGGTTAGTTAGTACAGTCAAATGTAATAAACATTTTAAGGTAGGAGCGTGGACCGTTAGACATTGTGAGATACCTCTTTGGTCCTGCTAAAGATGGGAGAACTAGAAGTAAAAGTAACTGAAAATTATGGATTTAGAAAAAAGATGAGAAAAATTAGTATCAGAAAAATTTAACTTTTTATCATTTTTGATCTATTTATTTTAGTTTTTTAAACTGTTATCTGATCCTTGAGTTTTTTTGCTATCGGTTGAAACATATTTTGTGACAGTACGGTTCTCTTTCATTCACTCAAATTTCCGGATAGATGTACCCTGCTTATAAACTCGAAACTTCTATAGAGTTGTGTATTAAAAAATTTTATGTTTGCATGGAATATGCATTCCCAATATTCTGTTTATACAAATACGTTGAGCTTTCTGAGTGCGAAGACATTCGTCTCCATATTTTTATTCAAATATGATATAAAGTTCTATGCAGGGCAACCACTAACGCGTTATTGTTTTGTCAAGTGGTTCCGTAATTGTAGCCCTAGATGTTACAGTTTTTTTGTGGTGTAGTCAAACAGAGAGCACCTAACTACATAAATGTAGGCGGGAAGGATTGCTGTTACATTGTTTTATGCCCAGGAAACATTTACGATTATCTTGTGGGTCTAATACGTCAGGATACATCAGCACCAAAGGAGAATAGAATGTAAGAGCATTCTATTCCGAGGTATGGGCAGTGGCATGGTCCTGATACATTTTATCTAATTTCATTCACTGGTATGCACAAACGAGAAATATTATCATCACTGTATCTAATGTAACACTGTAGTAATGAGTATTCATTGAACAATGCACCAATGTAATTCGTATCTAATAAAAACCGCATCTAGTATGAAGGGTCTTGTGTTTTCTGAATTTTTAGTTGCTTGCGTAAGATATATTATTTCTTCATTTTCAACTAAGTAACAAATTTACAAAAAGAATTTCGATATTCAAATTCAAATAAACATTTTAAGGTAGGAGCGTGGACCTTTAGACATTGTGAGATACCTCCTTGGACCTGCTAAAGATAGGAGAACTAGGAATGGGCCCCGACGTATTAGGAATCATTGAAATCAGGTGGCTCGAATGAGGGGACTATTGGAGCGGATGTTACAGGATTATACACACAGGATCACTGAATGGTAACGATGGAGTTGGCATAATACTCTGAAAAAGTGCCGGCATGTGAGGGAAGAGCTTCCGGGAATCTGGTGAAAGGAAAGTAAGGATGAAGATTTAGACCGAGCCTACATATACTGTTATGGTTCTGGTTTAGATGATTACGACAGACTACGAAAGTAAAGAAGTGGAAGACACCTATAATGATATCATGGTACATGAGCTGGTAAGAGGAGAATAAACTAAATTATTTTAGAAGATAGCGTGCTATACATATACGAAGAAGGTAGAACAGTAACTGAAAATTATGGATTTAGAAATCGAAATGAAAATGAGGGTGTAGTTCTGCACTCAACACAAATTAGTGGCGGAAAATACATAGAATAAAAATTAAACTGAAGAAGATACATTTGGGAAATTCCAGTTGGCTGAACAAGATTTTAAATTGACTACATTCTAGTGAAGCAGAGATTTAGAAATAATAAAAAGGACTGCAAAAGCTTCTTTGGGGCCGATGTTGACTAAGGCGACAGCCTTGTGGGGATGATTTCCATTTAAATAAAAAAATACTGAATAAAGGATTAAAGAACATGTGTGAAATAGATTGGTGAAACAATTTCGGCTAGCATTTGAGAAGATACTGAAAAACAAGTTGGATAAAAATGAATCTGAAATCACTAAAAGGGAGATGAGTAAAAAATTAAAAATGGAGGACAGATAGGAAGACTCAAATGTTCTTCGGAAAAGGGAGGTTTTCAGAAACAAACCCTGGGTCATGGAAGAATTATTAAACATGATAGAGGATAGAAGAATTAACAAGAGTGTGAAAATTGGAAAGAAAAGAAAATTTTCTACAAAATATTAAGGAAGGAAACAAGTCACAAGTTATAAAATGTTGCGAAAATGTATTTAACCTATGCTGATATGTTCAAAATGTCCTCGCACATTGAAAGTTGGAAGCTGGTCATAGCATAATAAGGAACCACTTCAAGGAACGGAGCGAAAGGTTCAATGTAATAAGGGGGATCGGGTTGGTGTGGTGGCTAGAGTACTGGCCTCCCATCCCGAGGGCCCGGGTTCGATTCCCGGCAGTGGCGGATTTTTCAGTGGAAAAGCGGTCCCCACTTGAGTGCCTAGTGGAGGGCATTTCAAGTGCAGTACTCCGTCCGTCGGATGGGACGTTAAGCCGTGGTCCCCTTGGCGCCTTTCGATAACAGTAGGCTAATGCCGACGCCGGGTTTCTACATCTACATCTACATCTACACGATACCCTGCAAGCCACCGCGAGGGTGTGTGGCAGGGGGTGAAGGTCACCAAGCATTCACTACTAGCATGCAAGCAAGCAACTAAGGGGTCTCATGCAACTAGATTGTTAGTATCTATAGTATTTGAGGGGTTAATACATGCATCATGCACTACAGAATACTCTAAAATATTTCCCCTACCTATCCCTTTCCTATGCTGCCTATTCTGTTCTCTTATAGTACGGGGGAAAAATGCCATTTTGAATCTATCTGTACGACAATCTATCTCTCTAATCTTATTTATCTGGTCGAATCTAGCATAATACGCTGGTGTTTTCAATATGTGCCTAACATCTTCAGTAAAGCTATCCGATTGAAATTTCTGCAATAGATTAAATCTGAACTTTAATCTACGCTCTGATAATGATTCCCACCCTAATTCTTGTATTAATTCTGATACACTACTCAACCTATCGTAACACCTTTTGACGAACCTAGCTGCTCTACGCTGCACACTGTCTAGTTCTCTCATCAAACCTAATTCATTAGGATCCCATACACTGGCTGCATACTCAAGGTGGGGCCTAACTAGTGAAAAGTAGCATCGCTCTTTTGTCTTCTCATCACATTTCCCAAGTACTCTTTTTATAAATCCTAGCTTTCTCTTCGCTCGGCCGCATATTTCCCTTATGTGTCTTCCCCACGATAAATCTTTAGTGATTGTTACACCTAAATATCTTACGGTTTCAACGTTTTCGATCTTCGTGTTATTAATTCTATAGGATCGCTCTATCGAATTATTCCTCCTCCAAAAATTGATAGCTACACACTTTTTAAGGTTGAGTTCTAACTGCCATTTGTCGCACCACTCTTGAATTGCATCTAAATCCTTGCTAAGTGATTTCGTGTCCTCTTCGTTCGATATACCCCTGTACACCACCGCATCGTCTGCAAAAAGTCTAAGGTTACTACTAACTACGGTACCCAAATCGTTTATGTATAAAAGAAATAGAAGCGGACCTACTACGCTACCCTGGGGAACTCCCGATGTGACTTCGATTGTGTCCGACATGATACCATCTATGACAACCCTCTGCTCTCGCCCACTTAAGAATTCTTTTACCCAACATACAACGTCTTTATTTATACCAAAACTCTCTAACTTCAAGATTAATTTGTCATGAGGAACTTTATCGAAAGCCTTTTTAAAATCTAAAAATATCGCATCAACTTCAGTACTGCTTTCGCCGTGGACTAAAATATCGTGTACGAATAAAACTAATTGTGTCTCGCAAGATCTACCTTTCCGGAACCCATGCTGGCTGTTTATGAGTAATCCCTGACTATCCAAATGCCCCATGATCGAACTGACTACTATGTGCTCAAATATCTTACAAGAGATTGACGTGAGTGAAATGGGTCTGTAGTTACTAGGTTCTTCCCTATCACCGCTTTTAAATATAGGTGTAATGTTAGCTACTTTCCAATCCTTGGGTACTGTGTGGTTCTTTAGTGATTTATTGAATATTATTTCTAGATAGGGGGCTATTTCAGAAGCTAATGTTTTATAAACTCTGGAAGGAATTTGATCGGGACCTGGTGCTTTGTTTTTACTTATGGTTTTTAACTGCTGCTCTATTCCGCGACATGAAATGTTTATTTCGGGCATTTGCTCACTGAAAGTGTTCGGCGGTGGTTCCACTGCGTTTTGTGACGATGAGTTGAATACACTTTGGAAGAAGGTGTTTAAAGTGTTGGCTTTTTCTACACTGCTGGTGACTCTGATTCCTTTATTCTCTCCACCCTTCCTCCGTTCCCTGAAAACTCCTACCATTACCCAATTACCCACCTGTCCTATATGGCAGCTGTCGGTCGCCTCCCCTAAATAACCAACCATTCAATGTAATATGGAAAAAGAATGAGAAACTTTTAAATAAAACAACGAAAAGTGAAAAAATGGAAGGTATATTTGGATATACATTGGAAGCAATCTCAGTATTAAGACTATCGAAGAAAAGTGGGGCGTGGAGTAGGACGTTGTGGGAGTGTCAATATTGATATTAGTACCAATACGACGCAGCACTGCGGGATCTGCGATTGAGCATTGTTTCTGGAATCGATGATTTTCTTGCCAAACTATTTAAAAATGCAGAGGATATAGCATTAAATTAGCCTTACTACACTATCTGTGACATATAATCTATGAGTGTAATATCCAAGGACTTCGAGAAAAACGTCATCATTTTCTTTCCTAGAAGGAGTAGGGGTGAGGATTGTGAAAATTGTAAGGCATGACGAAATATGGATCGATAAAATTGGAAAGGATTATTTACATAAAAGTATATGCAATGAAAAGTAGAGTAGTTCCTGAAAGATTAAATTTGGATTCCGGAAAAGAAATTTTCGCTCTTAAGCATATAGAGAATGGAGATGAAGAAACTGACGTTCGCTGCATGCGACGGTTTGGAGTAGGCTTTCGGAAATTTATATAGGAATTCAGTTCTTTATATTCTAAAGAAAATGGAGTATCGTGCAATGGCAGAAGAAAACTCCAGTTTGAAGAAACAGCCGGTGACTGTTATCAAATCAGAAACCATCCGTTGAGAAGCAGCAATAAAGATTTGGTGAAACAAGGCTCTGCACTGTCTCTCGCAACTTTTTTATTTACATCAAGAAAGGTTTGAATCAAATCACAAGTGGCTTCAGGAGTGAATATATGCGGTGAAATATTGGCATGCTTTGTTTCGCGGATAATATTGTGGTCATGGCAGGAGTAGAAAGAGAAGATCTGGGAAACAAGCAAATGATACTGATCATATATCACGTAAGGGTAAATAAAATGAAAGTAAAGGTAATAGTATGCGATAAAAGACAAGAGTACAAGACTAATATTTAACTAAGGAAACGAAAAATAGAAGATGTAAAATAGTGTTGCTGTGTAGGAAGATAAGTAACCAGCGATAGGTGAAGAAGAAGGCTGTAGAATAGCATAGGCTAAGAGGGAATTCTACAAAAATGAAGAGTCTACTTGTAACCGGATATACTAGAGTGGAAGCAAGGAAATATTTCCTTAGAACTTACTTCTGGAGCATTCTTCTTTATAGACGTGAGGTATCAGCTATGACAGCAGCAGAGAAGTTAAGAGGGAAGCATTTCAAATGTAGTGCTTCAGGAGAATGGTGAAAATAAAATGGTTCGACCGAGAGATGAACAACAGAGTTTTTAAGAAGTATGGAAGGAAAGTGGAGCCTGCTGAAAACTTTGAGAAGGCGGGACAACTTCATCGGCTTGAGACATTGTGGCCTGATGAAGACAATTACCGAGTGAGAAGTATGTAGTAATGGAAAAGTAAGACCAGCATGATAAATATAAAGTAAGTAGTAAAGGACGTGAAAAAGAAGATTTATGTTAATATAAAGAGGATAGCCAAAAGGGAAATCGCATGGAGAGCCGCGTCAAAACAATCTTAGGAATTCCTGAATAATAATGGTGGCTCAGCGGTGGGATAGAACTATCACGTAATAAGAATAATTGCAAATTTTCAATTATCTGGTAATAAATCTAACGGATGTTATTCGCGTGGGTAAAGCGGATAGAAAATCTCCCATGCTACTCAATGAGGGAAATACCAAATGAGACACGAGAAATGTTTCATTTGTATTCTATTCTGGTAAGGTATGTGCAATTTTCACTACAATCATAGGATGTGTTATTTTATCATCCTCACATGAGCATAAAACTCGCGTTTTAAGTGAAGTAATCTTTTCAAAAAATTTGATTAATTTAGATGACCTTAATAACCTGCATTAAAGTTTGGAATTAATACATGATTAAAAAACTTATTATTAGCTATTGCATTGGATTTTGTGTTCCAAAGACTTGGGTTGTATTGATCTGTCTAACCTAAATCTTAATCTTAATGTAAGACCATACATCCCGTAAGATGATTGGGAACCAGCAACCGTTGGGTTGCAAGGCCAGAGCGTAACCAATCTGGCTACCACGGACGACGGTTTAAAAATGAAATAGTCATATGAGTAACGATACCCTGAATGTATCTTTTTTTACACATTTCTATTATGCTTCTTTAATAGAAAAGGAAAATTGTAATGCATTTTAATTAGGATTTAGGGGAAACAAACCGGCATAAATAATGTATTGTTTTGAACTGAAATATTCCATCCCTAATGGTTTTTTATAATGGATTGGGCAGCAGTTGATTAGATGTATTTCATTCTCGGAAGCACTTTCAAGAATTTTTTGCCGTTAATGATTTGCCATTTTTTTAATCGGCCTATTTTCGCCTTTAAGTTTGTTACCAGACAACTGGATATCTATTCCTAATTCCCTGGGATTGCATTTGCAAAAACGAAATCACAGAATTTCACCCCGAAGTGAAATAATTAGTCTTATCGCCTGAGCGACTTAGCGTTGGCATTTACTTGATGTTGTTGCAAGTTGGAAGTGCGAGGTGAAGTTCAGACTTGAGGACGGTGGCGCTGCGGTGCGGGAGGAATTCGGAAACAAATGAGCGAAGCGTGTGGAGAGGTGGTAAAAGAGAGAGAGAGAGAGAGATAGATAGATAAGGAGGATAGAGACGAGATGGGTGGGGCGTACCCCCTCTTATTTCCTCGAGTTCAGCGTCCTCGATAACGAATTGGTAATTCCTTCCCTTCCAATCTGAAAAAGCTCCGAGAGGAGTAATGTCGATGGCTCCCAGCCGGTGGTTGGCCGAGAAACACGGCCAGCGAAGGACGGGCCTTGGAGGGCTGGTGGAATAGGGAGGGGGACGTTAAAGGGAGGCTCCCGCTTTGGGGAGTGCAGGCGGCGGTCTCCGTGTGTGCCCGCGTGTTTGTCTCCGTCCGACCGTGTGTGTTCCAAGGGGGCGTGGGAGGAGCTATGTGTGGCACGGGAGTGAGTAATGGCTTTATCACGCCACGGATGGAACGCAATTAGGGAATTAGATTCCGAAGGGTAGGGGACGTACGGGAGGGTGGTGGAGGAGGCAGTTTTGGAGAGTGTGGGCGTGGGTAGCTCAGAGGCGAAGGGGGAGAGGGAAAAGGAGGTGGAGGGGGTCGTCCAGCAGCATGCCGGTTCTCCACCGGCCATAAGTCGCACTCAATCCTGTTTGCTTCGCAAGCGATATGCAAATGTGAGCCCCTTGGCGATTGTTCATTGCAATGACTTCCCCGGTGTTGACCAGATAGAAACAGGAAAATTTTCCTCGCCATGGAAGGACTTGCAACCTTTTATGGTGAAGTTTGAAAAGCTCGAAGGAAAAAGGGAGGAGGGCACTTTTTCCCGGTGATCACACGAATATCATCCCACGAAAACTTTATAAACCATAATTTTATGATTGCTTTTTATGCATATTTTAATTAGCTAAATTCTGAATTTGTCAGATTTATATTTCAGCTCCAATGAAAGAATAAAGGGTACTATCTCTGCGGAAGAGTTCAGAAATTCAGTCAGCAGCTGAATGAAAGGACGTATTTTGATAATGGATGTCTTAGACAATTATCAGCAATGAAACTGAAGGCTAGGGTCTTAGGAAGAATTTCAGTATTCATTGAGTTAGTAAATGCCTGAATAATTATTACGTTTATAGATTTAAGGGGCTAGGTTTAAGAAGAAAGAAGTAATTTTTTTATTTTTGAGCTACTGCTCCTGAAACGGATCGAGAGAGATGTCTATCCGGTTGCATAATTACGTTAAAAATTATTTTTTTTATAAGGAAGTAAAATAATAGTGATAGGTAATAATTTGGTTTCTACTCCATGGAGGGGAGATAATATTATGGTTTTATGATTTTAATGAGAATTATACATGGACGAATTATGAAACGTCTCTATAAATAAGTGCGTGATATGCTGACATGACGATTTCATCATGATCGCCAGAGTTCATGCTGGAGCATGCACTATCACTCAAGGCAATCGAAGGAAATGGTTCGATAGTTTAGCTCCGGCATCAAATATTCAACCTGTTTAAATTATGCATACCATTCTAATGAGAATGAAAAGCAATCGTGATATCAGGTGTGTCTGGATGGAACCGATTCAATCTTTAAGTGAATCGCTTCAATTTGGTGATTCCAGTTTGTTATAATTAATGTTTTTCTTTGAGCAAACTACATGGCTCAGGTTTTGACGTTAGACCTCATATTCAGGTGTCATCTGAAGATGACGTCCGAAGTCATCTTCGAATTCAATTTAAATTCGCTCCCTTGTGACTGACGGACGTCATCTTCGTGTGCATCTGAAGATGACGTCTAACGTCAAAATCCGGGTGGTGTTTTTTCATAAAACCTGGTGGAATAATGAAATTGAGGTTTTGAATTGAAGAGAATATTCCAATTTGACTAATTCTGCTAACAATAAATTCATGCAATGAGGCGAAGTAGTATCCTTTCAGGACCCTCAGAAGATGGGAAAATCTTTTGGTCTCGATATCTCTCTGTTACGTCGGTTCTGATTGTAACCTCTGCAAGACAGTTGCGGCATTCTTTATCAGTCACGCAATCATATGAAACGCCATATTGCGTTTTCCACTAGTCAAGGGGATCGGTAGAAGTGTTCTGTTGTTTCGCAGGGAATTTGTTGAACCCACTCCCAAGTTGGAGCGAGGAGCTTTCCGGAAAGCATCAATTGGGGAAGAATAGTTTGGGGAACTTCCGAAGCGGATGACAAAACGATAAATAATTGAAAAAGTTTCGGATAAGTCTGAAAGCAAATGGAAACGCTTCTGAATGGAATGGAGGTGGAGGAGGAAGAAGATGTCGAGGTTGGGAGGGATATGGTGGGGTCACGGCGGCGAGTATGGCATGGGGGGGAGGGGGGAAGGAGTGAATCCTAGTCGGGGAAACGGATGGACGGATGAATGCGAAAATGAAACGGATCAGTTCGAGATGGCGACAGTTTCACGAGCGAGCGGGGAATCCCTGAAGGATACCACCTCCCTTTCCTTCCTCTCCTCGCGGGTGACGGCGTACGCTGGCGATTGGATGGTCGTGTGCTGAATTCTTCATGGGCTACAATCCAAGCCATATTGAATTGTGGCTCGACGGTTGGAATCATCGCTTGTGAATTTTTAGCCTCAAAGTTTCGCACGGTGAATGCCTGTAGTGTTGATGATGGGGGATTAGGGGGGGGGGGGGGGGGAGTGGAAATGGCGCATTCGAGAGAGCAGTCTTAGCTGCCAACGAAAGACACCTTTCCTGAGCGAACTTGAAGGAGAGTGCTTTTAGGGGGTCAGAAACGGTGGATGTTCATGACTTATTAGGCGCTGGATTCGGTCCATGATGTTTCGTCTTGAGCTCGTCGACGACTTCTTCTTCATGGCTAATGGAATATTAGTCTCTTTGTTCCTTGCTTTGTCCCATAAATAAATAACGTGAGAATATTCTCGCTCAATGATTCCGTCTAAAGCGCAAGATAAAAGAGCACTTTAGCCGAGGGTGTAGCTAATGGCACCTGTTAAAAAGCATAATGCATTCATAAGCTCATCAGAGCCCAAGCGATTTTAACCATTTGGCGTAATCACGTAATTTTTTCACTGTCGTGTCTGTCACTGTTCTTGCGCATCAGTGTCACGCAAACCTTACGGATAACTGAGCCTATACGACCTATCCTGATCGTGGTATCCAGGGCACTTACTTGTCAGCCTGGCTATCCAAAGGGTGCGCGTTAGAATACTGCATGAGTCATCGACGTTGTTTGTTTTAGGTTAGGCGGTGCAGAATATCCTAATCATTTGGTGTAAATTTACTTTACTGCTATCCTTTTGCTGCTTAATTGCCGTAATACGAGCATTTTTTCTGCATACGTTTCTTGAATTTGAGGGAATAAGGGTTGCTAAATATTTTTTGCATATCATTCTGCGCTTCGGACACTATATCATATGTTATGTCCCCTTAAATGCCGTATCATTCGTCGGTTTGATAGTCACGATGGCAAATGATAATTCATGGCAGGTTAGTCTATGCGAATTATAAATCCAATATAAATAGTGAAAAACCAACTTATCAGTACTTAGCTGACCTGATATTCAATGAAAAAGTAATATGACCAAATCTTGACGTTGTTGATTTTTTGTTTATGTTGATACTTAAGTAGAAATTTCATAATCAAGTGTCCTCAAAATTTTCTCCATTTTGTAGTAATTAATTCATACAATTTTTCAATTTTTTAATCTATCATTTTATTTCTTTGCGAAATCTTCAATCCGATACATGCAGTAATAGGCGCTAATGAGCTTATTTGCGGAATTCAATTTCACGGAACTAAATACCGCTACCTATACATAAGCCCGGGCCTAATAACATAACCACCAAGTAATTCATTTCAAGGCAATACTTAAGATAGAGATTTGATTTCACTAAGAATTATAAAAATGACTTAAACTGTCGCGTCGTGACAATTAAATCAAAAGGCGGACGATCGCTTCTTATAGCCTCAAAAAGCCTCTTCCTCAAAATTTTTCACTGCCCCCTTTATGTTCATGCACTACTTCTACTAATTATGAAATCTATGGTCCACAGAATATACCTAGTGAAACCACATTCGTAATTTGAAAAGATTCAATATTAATTTTCCTTTTTCTAGCTTTTAAAATATTATTACCCCTTTCTTATTTGTTCCATTCTTTTGGCATTCGTTTTCAAATTCTCATGCGTAAATTCTGTTTCACTTTTTCTAGGTAATGTTCTTTATTTGGAACAGACCCATTCTTTTTTTCACTCTACATTCCAAAAGATCCTCATACTGTTCTGTGATTCACTTAGGGGGGGAGTATACGGGCGTATTATTTTCTCGACCACTGAGTTCAGTACCTTTTACACGTAATTTTAATGAAACTTCTGATGAATGTGATTGCCTGCAGGAGCATTAAAGTCTTTAATTAAAGCGTTTAAAAGGTTTTAATTAACTTCCCCTTGGAACAAGATACCAGTCACAAATTGGATGAATAATAAATAGTCCATAAGGTGAATGACATAGCCAGTTTCGTTTTTTTTATGAACTTTTCAATTAGGTTTATGAACTCCACTTCGTTGCACGCTACACAGTCTGAGGATTAGACACATCTTGTTTACAGATACGATTTAAAGCGAGAGCATTTGTATCGGACGCCAACGTCATAAGAAAAGGAAAATAAGATAAAAACGTACGTGATATTTCTGAAAAACATGCATATTTAGAATACTTATTACACGACTAAAACCGCTGATAGATGCAGAGATACTTCAAAACCAAATAGTCTCTGTGGCATAAAGTCAAATGATTGTTTCAAAAGAAGCCATCATGAATAGGAAATAAATTCCTGTAAACTAATGCAAAACCTTAGCAAATTTAGTCTTCCCTCCCCCCTCCAAATTACCCTTTTGTTGGTTTTTGTCAATGAAATAACCATCAAAGTGTGCGTAGAATAGCAAAGACAGTTTATTAATGTGAACGCGTATAAAAATTACAATACCTTTATTAGTTATTTATTCTCGCAATTGCAAGTAACATGCATGTCTCCTACTGTCAATAATGCGTTCTTCTTCACTGTTATTTACGACGTCTCTATGGAGACATTCTTCTATTGCTGCGCTGAAACATGTTTCTTTCAGCATAAATTGCTAACAAACAATTTTTTTCGAAGGAAACTTAAAATGCGATATCAGAATTTGGTAAATATCCTATTCCCTGATACCCTATAGTACATCGCTCAATGCTTTGTATCAGATGAGAAAAGGGAACTTGGAATACAGAAATAATAAATAGAATATTTAAAATGTTTTCTATAAGGATAGTATATCAAAGCTTAAAGCTCAACATCCGTGTGAACTTGGTACCTATCAAAGGGTTGCGAAAAGATGGGGAATTTACTATTTATACTGTTAAACGATCCTTTTAGAAATGTGAGAGGGTCCGTTTTCAATTATAATAACCAATAAATGTGTCACTAAGACGGAAGGAAAGGTGCAAAAAAGCATGTGAAAAGGAAATAGATGATTTCTAGAGTGTGAATGTTAAAGTTTTCTGGCGACGCCCAATGAATGTTTACATCATTGCTATTCGAAGTTATCCCTTCAGAAAATAAAATAATTTTATGATACGAGCTTGCATGAAAGTTGAATGGCCATCATTCTCACTATGTGTCCCTAAATTCATCATTCATAATATTGTTGCTGTGCAAATATGCCTACTGCATTTCCTCCACCAAATATTCTAAACCACATATTTCTACTGCTATAAGGAAGCTATAGAATGATATAGGGTTTTGAATCCTTCCGTAAAGCTAAAAGAATATCATTATAACTACTCTATATATTTTATCTCCGAACACGAAAAATCCGCATTAATAAAATAGAACCGAAAAACTATACACGTTTTCAATGTAAATTAGCAGTGCAGGATTTTAAACTCAAAATTTTGCTCTAAAATTTATAGTAGGTACATTTTAAAACGTAAAAAACTGTAATTCTATACCAGTAACGATTATGTAACAAAAATTGGCCCCGAATGCAAACTGAGTTAGCAATGCGATCCTGAGGAAACATTGCAGATGAAAATGCCAGTTTGTGGCCTTTCAGTGTACATAAAAGTACTTTACTCAGCGATCAGGTTACAAGGAAGAAATCATAACCTTAATCCTAATAAAAATGAATCTTATTTTTCATATGCTAGATCTTTTGGTGCTGACTGTTTTTGTAAATTTGCTAACTGTTTGGGGTGATAAGGGATAGGACGTTTTATATTTCTGAATATTTACCGCCCCTATCATGGGCATAGGTTCAGCATTGAATTGTATTCACTGCCAATTTTTAAATCAAGGATTGGAATTATCTATGATTTATCTTTGGGTGGCCGTAAATTGCTCTACATTATGTATACAGGAGAATAAATGTTTTTACTCCAAATATTACGCTCCTTTGATGCCTTATAACCACTGTATTTGATGAAGTGTAAAACATTCTTTGCGGTCATACATTTCTCTTCAATACTTGTAAATATACAGCTCTGCTCGTATACACGTGTACAGTAGTATGTAGTATAGTAGTAGTTATCTCTATGGAAATAGAATGAGGGCGCCATTTGAAATATGGTCGTTACTTCTAAATGTTTTTCCCATTCTCGGTTATGCATACCATTTATGACTATTTTCTTGAATGCTTGATGCTCGAACTGTTTTTTTTTTGCTGAGCATGCATTCGTAGTTTTAAATGGGCTCACCACCTGTATGGACGACGTTGACCAAGTGTCACAAATAGTCTACCTCACTGATTGCAATTCTTTGAAATTAAAATTCATAAACTTAGCAACGTTCCAATAAATTAACAGCTGAAATAGGAAAATGTTCTGTGGTGTTATGGATGAATAAATTTTATCAATAATAATTAAATTCCCGTATGATATTCCCAATAAAATAATATCGATATTTTGTTCATTAATGAAATTTTAAAGAGACTACGGGAAAAGTCTAAAACGATACGACACAAAAGCGACATTTTCTATTCTGTATCGGCGTTCCGTGGGCTTATTTTCATTCACAATTTACCTTGGGTTGTAAATATTCATCCATAAAAAAATCGAATTGATACTAAAATAACATGAACGTGATAAACTTTGGCATTGATGCCGAAAAGGATAATGGTAGTTGTCCTCCACTCTTTTGGTTGCCATAACCTTAAGCTTTCGTCTATGGTAGCAATTGCATGCGGCATCTCTCAATTTAGAGTCGTTAGATTAGGGAAAAGGAAATAGTCTCCCCGAAGGAGCTGGAAGAAGTTGTGGAATTGACAGGGATTGAGGTTTATTTTTTTCTGCCCAGGAGTGCGCGAGGCCGTTCGGTGTGTACTCCGTGGGAGAGTGCTGGTTTGTCGGCCGGGTGAGAAAATCAGACGAATAAGAAATGTGACAGGTGGAGCCTAAGGGGAGAGAAGGACACGAGTCGTCGAGGGCTGACTGAAGGGAGTAGGACGGTGAGTCGGAAAATTCCTCATTATTTTGAAGGGACGCCTGACGAGATGTGGGAATCGCTTGGGGGTTTACCCGCCCGGTGGGGGAGGGGGGTGGGTGTGGAGCGGAAGGGGGTGGCAGCGACGTGGAGCATGAATAAGGCGAGTGGGAGTTGGGAAGGAGTCAGACCATTAAGACGGAAAGGATAGATAGAGCGAGGGAGAGAGTAATCCGAGAAATCTGATGGAAGGGAATGGAAAGGAAGTGTCGCGAGACGGCTTTGAAGGTCGCCGTGAAAAGAAGTGTTTTATTTGGTCGTGAGGGGGTTTGGGAGACGGGACGGAATCTTCTTTGTGTCCTCCGGGGAAACGGAGGGCGTTGGGGGATTGGAAAGTAGACAGTGCGTGATAATTCGCGAATAAATGAATGTGAATAAACAAATCAGGATGTCCCGTGCGTCCCACGCGATCGGGAGCGTTTTCAAGTGCGGTGTGTTTTTAGGAGGACGGCCGGGAAGGCGTACGAAGCAGTCTCAGGGAATCCGTCCCGGAGGCGGCCTTTCAGGACGGAACAGAGAGGGCGGGCGGGTTTACGTCATTAAGGGAAAGAACTCAAAAGAATTCCCCAGCGTCGCTCCCTCGCCGTTCCATTTATTCTTCCCGGCCGAGCGGAGCAGGTAAGCGGAGAACTCCTGCTGATATCTGCGACAAAACACTCGGGCAGGATGTGCGCTCGTGTGTGGGCATTATTTTCCGTCCTCCTCTCTACCCATCCGAACGCAATGGCTGTAAAGGGACTCCATTGAATGCCTTTCTTTTCCCCTCCCCATCAAACATTTCCAATGATTGATGAGATATGTATTGATTGCCGGATTGTGTGGAAATACGGGTCGCAAAAATGAGAGCAATCCAGCTCGGGGTATCTTTTTGTCAATGAACTTACTTGAGTGGTCTTTCTACTTCTCAGAATTGTGCGCAGAAATTGATGTTTCTTATTCTGAAATATGCATGCGTTTCAAATTGGAGTTTTAGGGTTCTGCCCTCGAAATCTATTCTGGAAGCGTCGATTCTGTCTGCGTCAATATTTGGTTCATCGGAGAAGGCATGCTTATCGAGGATAAAGATTGGTCGATGTAACTATTTACTACTAATGCAACGTAAGACATGTTTGACTGAAGAACCTGATCTTGGAGTTGTGAATAAATACATGAAGTTAATTGAATTTCGAAGTGCTTGTCTTTTCGAAGATATCTTTCCTTCGGTTTTGCGTCTTGGTACGCTAAACATACTTTGTTCCATTGCTGAATTATAATTCAAAGTAACTCATTGAATTCTAGTAGAAAATAAATCACATAGAATTCACTTATCGATTCATTGTTACTTTCCATCATCGTACGATGTGAGCCTGAAAGTTGAAAATTGTGATACTTCCTCACTATGTATTTATTGAGTCGTAAGGATTAGTTTTCGGTACTTTCGACTTGATATGTTATTGACATCTTTTGAAAGAAAAGTGACTAACAATTGAAAATATGCGAATTCATTTCATTATGGAATCTTTCAATGGACTAAGAAGTGAAATGCTTCCATGAATTTTAGGTTGGATAATAATCACTTATAATTTATAGACGAGGTATATTCTTCTTCAAGTTATGATAATATGGATATCATTTCGTGTCCAACTCATTAGCTTTATTAAGCTTCATTACTTCTGATATCACAATTATTTATTTATTTCCGTTATTATTTGCTTCCCTTGTCATAGATGTTCGTAAACCTGGTGAGTTTTTTTCCATCAATTCTTATGTTCTTTTGAATACGAATTGTTGCCAGTATTTATGCTTCGGTACATTCTTTCAGTTTTCGAAAAAAATGATTTTAATGGGAACAATTTGTTGATCCCTGTGACTTAGTTTAATTTTTTGCACCATAATTGAAAGTATCCATTCCTGTGCTTTGTTTTAAACAGTAATATATGAATTACCTAAGTATCGGGTCTTTTTTTTAACCTCATTATATATCCATGTTATTTGAACAGTCAGATGAGTGTGTTACGCTGAACAAAGCCAGGAAATGTCGCTGAAAACGCATTCTGTCTGTCTTTATGCATAGTGACTGAAATAGCGCTATTGCTAGACTCACAGCTTAACTATATGATTTTTTATTTTTCCTTGGACAGAAGGTAATGAAATGGTCTTGAGAAGGTAATGAAAATGTTTGAAATAATCATGGTCATTTCTCACATTATCCTTAGATATTTCTCCCGGTGCAAACTGAAATGTTTTAATTCCATGAACACTAATTCTGCGCGGGAATCAATTTGCCTTCATGCTTTAATGTACAAGTTAATGGTTACCTCACATAATCAATTTTAGCATACTTATGATCCTCAGTAGCAGTAATTTCCACAGAGAAAAAGTCATTCGTCTTGATTGGGACACGAAATCGGATTCCCTTAATTTACGGTCAGGTGCTTGCGATCCTTCAATTTGTTCAGATGATTCCAAATCAGTATGATTTTTCCTTCGATATTATACTTAGCTTAGTTGTACTTTAAAGTTCCAATATTTAATTGGTTTTATGATGGAAGTTATTTCTTTTCTCACATATGCATACCGGAAACCAAATTGAGTTATTAAACGAAGAAGCGAGAATTTTACTTTTGGTGCAGAATTTAATATGATAAACTGAGAGCACAATGAGTGGCATAAAATATTGAATCATACTAACACGTTTAAGAATATTACGTGCTTATTGCAACAAAATAATTCTAATGAGTGAGAAAAATTCTGCTTCAAGGTAGCTGACTTCAACATACGTTCAATATACAAAATCAGTTTTTCTAGCATTTCAAACTCATCAGTGAATGGCAATGTACTCCTCTTAATATTATATTTTCTATGAAGAACAATATTAATATCTAATGAATATGTATTGCTGTGATATTAGATCGTCATCATAGAGTTAAATTATAAAAATCTACGACTCGAAAAATAATCTGCTAAAATAATATAGTCTTTAGGCGCACGCAAATATTTGGAAGTATCAAAAAAGATTTGTGTGTGGCATTTTCATCCACGTGCTACACACCACATGAATATACACACCATTGTCAAGAACATATTTTCCTGTAACCAATTAGGGCCTCGATCATGGATCTTCATAAGTTGTGCGCTAGCGTTATCTTTATTTTTTTTATTTAACTTATGTCGGAGAAAACGTGATCTCCATTCTTCATTTTTCGTACAGCACTTAAAATCGCTTATCACAATCAGTGGAGCGAATTTTATAGAGTTATTGTTAACCCTGCGCTACTTTAGGGGTAAGCGTTATCGATACAGATTGCGATAACGCGAAAGATGCTTCCGTGATTCCACAACAGGACGGCCTAAATATTAGTTTAGCCTTGACGCAGGCCATCTCTAAATGAAAGGCGTATTAGCTTGCACACGTTCAAGCATGGTAAACCGCCTGACTTCACGACGTGAGGAATTTAATGGATTAATGGGGACAGTGAAAACTACCCGTGTAAAATGGGATTTAGAACGCAGCGTTGCCAGTGATGACTCCTCGTTTCATCTGAACGTCAGCAAACTATTTGCCTTTGGGCAGCGCATTTCGGAGGATTAAATTGAGGGGTAATTGAACGGGAATATTTTGTTCCACAAATGGGAAAGCGATCCTTTCGTAAAAAATAAGCCAGTTGATGCATTAGAGAACATTTACCTGTAAACGCGCGGGTGAAGAGAATGGGAGGAAAACCTTTTGCCAAAGGTTTTCAGAGATCTGGATTCCACTGGAGAGTTTGATTGAAAAAAGTGAAATGAAAAAAAAATATTCCGCATTGACAGGATGAGAGGAAAATTGGCTGGAAGAGTATTAAAAACTGAATGATTGATTGAGCTTTGAACATGAAAAACAGGCCATATTTACTTAAATTTAAAAAAATACATTAATGTTTTTTATGGAAATCAAGTCAATAAAATGGACAGCTCCGCATAACCCGGAGCAGGTTGATACGAATTTTCGACCGTGGTGATTTGCGTTATTAACTTAGGTTTTAATATTTAACTATTTTCACTGTATTTTAATCATATTGAGTGACTTTTTCTTCTCCAATTCTGTGGAACTTTAAACCGCCAGGGTGAAAGCAGAGTTGCGTCTAAATCAATCTCGTGAATCACATGATGTGCATCTCAGGAATGTAAATCCGATTTTAAAAAACATTGGTGAGTTAATATTCCTTAATTATTCTATGCATGAAACTTTTGACGTGTTAGTCTATAGAACATAATCATTGATCAATAACTCTAGGTTTGGTTTGACGCAGCCCTCAACTCGATTCTTCTATCGGCTAATCTCTTCATTTTTAGATATTTTTTTCTCTTTCACATCCTTCATCACTTGCTCCAAATATCTCATACAGCGCTTTATTTCCGTTGTTCCCATCCACTTGTACATTAATATTTGTCTTCATCAGAGCATCATGTCTCATGATGTAGCCGATTATGTTGTCCTATCTTCTTCTTAGGGCAATCCTAAGACTTCTCTTTTCTCCCACTCTTCTTAAGACTTCCTCGTTACTTACTCGGTCGATCCATTCAATCTTCATTATTCTTCTGTAGCATAACATTTCGAATTCTTCCACCCTTTTCTTCTCCTCTGCTGTCATCGTCCAAGCCCCACTGCCGTAGAGAAACATACTCCAGATGTATATTCTGATGAATTGTTTCCTTATTTCTACGCTTGTATTTACAGTTGTAAGTATATTCTTCTTTTGATAGAATACCCTCTTTGCCTGGGCTATTCTACTGACTATTCCATTATTGCTTCGTCAATCATTGGTCTCTCTGCTTCCCAGGTTATTGAAATTACTCAAGAACTCTTTCACCTATTCAATTTTTTGTTTTCCTAGCTTAATGTTGGTTTTGGCCTCTTCTCTCTTCCTGCACACCAATATCTTAGTCTTCTTCTAATTGATCTAAAGCTGATATCTGGCTTGGCCTTTCCATGGCCATGTGAATTCTATTCAGATTCCTCTTTGTCTCTGCTATGAGTGCTATGTCTTCGGCGAATGGCAGCATGCTAATTTTTTTCCGTGGATATTCACTTTGGAAGAACTTTTTTTGATTTCATTCATGGCTTAATTAATGTAAGTAATAAACATTACGGGGGATAGTGTCCACTCTTTTCCTTATTCTTGCTTCTTTACTGATGTGTATAGATTTCATCACAGACACATGGTTTTTATAGAAATTGTGGATAACTCTTCGTTCATTGTAAGACCCTCAAATTCCTTTCTAAAATCCAAGCTTTGAATTTCAATCCACGTTGTCAGAAGCCTTCTCTAAATCCTCAAATGCAATGAGCGTTGGTTGATCATCTTCATTCTCTTCTCTATGAGCAGCCTAAGGGCCAATATCGCTTCTCTTGTATCCTTACTTTTCCTGAACCCGAATTAATCTTCATCCAGGAACTACTCTTCTTTTCGTTCTATTCTTTGGTAAATTATTCTTGCAAACATCTTAGATGCATGCATCGACAGGCTTATAGTTCTAAAATATTTGCATTTCTCCGCTCTCTTTTTTTTGGGAATAGGAATTATGATGTTTTCACGAGGACCCTGGGGTTCCCTCCTGTTGAATACATGTCGCAGATGGTCTCGTAAAGGGGGGTTGATGTCTTCTCTTCTGCATTTTTAATTAGTTCTGCAGGAATATCATCAATTCCAGAAGACTTATTCATGCAAAGATCTCTTACTGCTGCGTCAAATACCGATCTTAATATTGATGCTCCAATATCATCCTTTTCGACTCCACTTTTCACTTTGATCACTTTCGTGCTGAGATTGTTTCAGTTGTATAATTCTTCCAGATATTCTTTCCATCGCTTCACTTTGTCTTCATTTTCAATCAAAGCATATTATTTTAGAAATGAATAAAGACAACTTTATCCAAGTCCATTATGAGACAGTAATTGTTCCGCCGACAATCTTTTGGACATCATCCAACATAGATGAGAACTGTCTTTGGCAGCAATATCTTTTTATGTCCTCTGTCACACTAAAAATTTAAAAAGTCAGATGATAAGTTGTTCCATATTTTAACTTGGTTTCAAAGTCAACATGTGGTTGCACCGAAATCTGACTTTTAGGAGAGTGGCTTTAAAGTAACTATGTCTGACGACAGATAATAGATGGATACCGTGCTCAAACATTAAAAAATATAGCGCTACTCCATCCTTTTGTGGAATGGAACTATATTTTTGTTTGATATAGGGCGTATTACTGGCGAGGCACATATGATAGATTACAGGTAATGGACGATGTATAGATTCTAATTTTTGCTTAAGTTAAACCACAATTGGTCCTAATCATACCATTATTCTTACAATTCGATTGCCATTCATTACCATTTTGACGCTGGAAGTGGAATTGTTGGAGCATAGATATGGCATTGTTTTTATATATTTAACCACAGGAAGGCGATCAGCTAGTGTGACAGTATAAATATAAATTTTGTTTTATCAAACCCTAAGGCTTTATGGGTTTCGTTTTTCTTTTTTGCATCGCGTCTCTTCCGAAATTCAAATTTCTCAGAAATAATGATCACGTCCTTAAAATACTAGATATCACTATGAAGTGACAGGCATCGCTGACGCTTCTTTACCGATGGCGAACAGCGTTCTCGGAAGGCCCCGTATTCGAGAAGTAGGTATTCCTCTGCGAAGGTTAAAAATAATCACCCTAAATTTTGGGGAATATGAAAGTTATTAGTTGGGGAGAATTTATCGGAACTTGAACAGGGATGCTGAAAGAAGACCCACCCAGGCATAAATCATCGTGGAGCTTTGACAGGACCTGGCGTTAATCGATACCTCTTATGACAGCCCTCTATCTCGGGTACTTTCCAAACTTACCCACCCGTGGTATTTCCAGGATTTTACGTTCCTTTTCATCGTTTCGTGTCTTCTATCAATGTATGTTTGCTCCTAAATTTCATTCTTTTCTCTCCATATCTCCCCACGAAGTCTTCCATTTGGCGAGGGCTTTGCGGGTTTCTCTTCGCCCGTGGGTAAATTTCAGTCCAATGGCACTCTTGTTGAAAAGAGAAACCAAATGCTCATGTGTTGTTATGGACCCTAGGAGAGGAGGATTCTCTTACACCAGGGTTCCAACGATCCTGTAATCGTGATTATTTACCTGTTATTTTACTTTTTAATTTGTTTCTCGGTGGTGTAAATAAAAGCATTGTACTTTATGGATCCTCCTTCACTCTTAGCGTTATTCTATCACTTTCAAAAACGTAGTCATTATATTTTTGCTTAAATCATGGAAGCTCCAGAGATAAATCTCTGTAAGCAATTCCAATAAATCTCAACTTTTCATCTCCCTTACGCAGCATTTGGGAAGCATCCCTTTTCGAAATTGATCTTATTTTTGTAATTTGGACTTATTCTCTTTTAGTGAATCTTTCTATTGTCACAGCACCTCCCTAGCCTAGCCTAGAATCGATGTTAATTCAGCTGCGTCCTAGTCCATTTGAACTCTTCAACCTATTTATGGTCATATTACGCACTATGTCGTAACATCCTGCCGTAATATACGTAGGCAGTTGATATTCTCGCAACCTTAGTGCTAATATTCCTCGTGATCCTCCAACCCTGTGCCGAAAGCGCATTACTAATTATTCTCATGTTCTTACCTGTTGGATTAAATGAAGCTTGATTATTTTTCAACGCCATTGGATTTGTCAATACACTAACAATTTACGTTTCCACTTACGACCATCTTATGCCCTCTAACCTCTTTCAACCAGTACTTGTGTAAAGGCAATGCTCAACATTCTCTCAATTCGGCCTATCGTATCTTATTCCGATTTGTCATATTGAACCATAATTTAGTCTTTAGACTCAGGTGGTGATTTCCTATGGCGGGTCTCTTATGTCTATCCTCCGTCATGTCTTCAGTATTTGTGTCAGAATTATCGCTGCTCCCTTTTAAAGAGTTTGAAGTAAGTGCAGAGATTCGGAGTAGTAATATTTACATATCATTCATTTTCTAGAACCAAAAGTGATTACTTGTACCTATTTAAATATGTTCACTACTTTACAACCTAGGAAATTCAACTTTCAGTTCTCTAATCCACAATGCTTTCGTTCTAACCTTTATCGTATTGGTTATAAAAATTTATTGTGGATGCCCATTGAACCTGACACATCTTCAGAGGTACTACTAACTACTAACGACACTTTTATCCTTACATTTTTCTCTTGCTCTCTTATGCAACTCAAGGTATTTATTTGATCAATTACTTACGTATTTATTAAATAGTTTTTATTTGAAAAAAACTTCTGATACGGTTAGATATATTTAAGTTTATATAGGTAACGGTTGAGTGCGTTATACTCTGTTATTATCATCTTAATGGCCATAAAGGTGTGTATAAGAAAAAGTTGCTTGTTTCCTTTAATATGAAATAATTTTTTTCTGGTAGAAAATCCTTAACTAGATCACAATTGATTTCAAGTTTTATTTCATGTTCATTTGCTTTTGGTGGAACCAATGTTCACCGATGAGCATGGAAAGGTGGTAATAGGAAGCGGAATAGGAGACTGACCAATGGAGAGGGTTCTTTGGAGTCCTTCCTAATGAGGGGACTCAAGTAACTCGTCTGGGGAGTGTAGCGGAGAGGAAGAGAAATGGAAATTAATTTTTCCTTCTGATTGGTGAAAGGCGAGTCATAAGGACAAAGGGATGGGCGTTGGGTAGCGTGAGTAACGGAGGCCTCTTCTGTGGCGCCATAATGCGTATAGCTCCGTCTTTGTCAAGTGGAGGAATCTCAAAGGAGAAAGTTGACCTTGCACAGGCAGGTCAAAATGCGAGAGATGACGGTGGTGTGGCGTACTTCTGTTACGAATGGGTGCACGTGGTGGTGACAGAAGCTGTTAATTATGTCTATATTGTTGTCGATATTTATTATTGCTAATTATATTTACGATTGCCAAGGTACT